>OX415237.1:26495083-31495083 GCA_948330725.1 Sherardia arvensis | reverse complement strand
CGGCGTGTGTGTTACACGCGCCGCCGCTGCTTCCTCTTTCTGCTCGCCGGAAAAGATGGAACCCGAGGTGTCAATTTTGTGATGAGTTTGGCCATACTGCTCGGACTTGCTCCAGTCCGCCTATGTCGGCGAATGTTGCTGATGCTTTCCAGTCTTCCGCTTCTTTGATGGACAAACCTTCCAGTTGGTATATGGATTCTGGTGCTACCAACCACATGACCTCAACATCTTCTGGCCTTGATCGTGTTGCTCCATATACTGGTAACCGTTCTGTTTCTCTTGCTAATGGTTGTGATGTTTCAATTTCACATGTTGGTCGTCATCAGTTTTCTCATAATTTACTATTGTCGGATGTGCTGGTGGTTCCCGATGTTACGAAAAACTTGCTCCCGATTAGCAAGCTCACAAAGGATTTAAAAGCTGTAGTTTCTTTTGATGAGTCTTTGTTTGTGATTCAAAAACGGTCAAACAAGGAAATTTTAGGCCGGGGTAGATGTCATCATGGTCTTTATGTGCTTGAACGGAGTGGTGCTGCCTTTGTTGCTTACGTTCGATCAAATAAAAATACAGCTTCTTTTGATATTTGGCATGCTAGACTGGGTCATACTTCTCATTCAATCCTTTCTTTATTGAATAAACTGAATCTTGTTAAGGTTACGTCTTTGTCGCCCAAGTCTTCTCTTTGCTCAGCGTGTGAAAAACCTAAGGGAAAAAAACTTTCTTTCGTGGACAATCCGAAGCGAGCGCAGTCTATACTTGATTTAGTTCATTGTGATTTGTGCGGTCCTGCACCAGTCTTATCTGCCAGTGGCTATTCTTATTATGCTATTTTTATCGATGACTATTCGCGATTTACTTGGTATTATCCACTGAAGCAAAAATCGGATTTTGTTGAGACATTCTTGCAGTTTCAGAACTTTGTAGAGAATCAGTTCTCTCGCACTATTAAGGTGTTTCAAAGCGATGGTGGCACTGAGTTTACAAATGCACGGTTGCGCTCTCACTTCGCAGCTAGGGACATCTTTCATCAGACTTCCTGCCCGTATACTCCCGAACATAATGGTAGAGCCGAACGGAAGCATCGTCATGTGACAGAAATGGGATTGTCTATGCTTCATCACTCTCAGATGCCAGCTTCTTATTGGGATGCCGCATTTGCCACTTCTGCCTACACCATAAATAGGCTTCCTACTCTTGTTCTGAACAATGTCTCGCCGTTTTATTTGGTTTATGGTCGTCATCCAGACTACTCCAACTTTCATCCATTTGGATGTTTGGTGTATCCCTATATTCGGCCGTTCTCTTAGCACAAGCTGGCTCCTCGCAGTACACCTTGCGTCTTTCTTGGTTACAAATCTCAGTACAAGGGTTTTCGGTGCTTGGACCTTGTCACTAAGAGAGTGTATCTTACACGCCATGCTCGCTTCGATGAGACTTCATTTCCATCATTGGAACGTCAATCCTCCACGGCCCCTGAGTCTTTGGATGTCTCTACATTTCTTGATTCAGATTATGATGATGCTCTGGCTTTGACAGCCCCTGATCAGCCTTCACCAAACCAGTCTATAGAGGCATCTCCACCATCACCTGTCTCTGGATCACCACGCATGCCTGATTCTGGAGCGTCAACTAACCCTTCTCCAGAACCAACTCCAGCCCATTCTTCATCGCCACCACCACCGCCACCACCACCACCGCCGCTTCGCCATCGCATGACAACTCGTTCTCAGACAGGCAGTCTCACTGCTAAGGATTACTCTGATTATGTTGTCACTGGTTTTCTTGCGGCACTTTTGGCTGAAACTGAACCTCGGGGTTTTCGTTCTGCTCTTAAGGATCCTTATTGGGTGGCTGCTATGGATAAAGAGATGCATGCACTGCGTCAGCAACGTACTTGGGATCTTGTCCCTCGTCCTTCCGGAGTTAATATTGTTGGTTCCAAATGGGTTTATCGGCTCAAGCATAGACCGGATGGCACTATTGATCGTTATAAGGCTCGTTTGGTTGCTCAGGGATACTCTCAAGTTCCTGGCTTTGACTTCACTCACACGTTTAGCCCCGTCGTCAAAGCTTCCACCGTTCGGATCATTCTGTCTCTTGCCACCACTTTTGGTTGGCCTCTTCATCAGCTTGATGTTAAGAACGCCTTTCTTAATGGTCATCTTGACTCCCCGGTTTACATGGAACAGCCGTCTGAATACACTGATCCTCGTCATCCAGATCATGTATGTTGTCTCCTCGTGCCTGGTTTCAACGTTTCAGTTCTTATCTGACTCGTTTAGGTTTTCGATGCTGTTCGTCTGACACTTCCCTGTTCATCTTTATGCGTGGCTCGAAGGTGTTGTATCTTTTGGTCTATGTGGATGACATCATTCTTACTGGAAATGATCCTCTTCTTATTCGGAAGTTTGTCGCTCGCACTGATCATGAGTTTTCTATTAAGGATCTTGGCTCCCTTCATTACTTTCTAGGATTAGAGGTCTCTCGCTCTTCTTCGGGGTTGTTTCTTGGCCAGGCTAAGTATGCCATGGAGATTCTTCAGCGTGCTGGCATGACTGACACAGCGCCTGTCTCTACGCCTTTTGTTCCTGGTACACAACTCCTTACTTCCTCTAGTCCAGAGTTTTCAAATCCCAAGCTATATCGTTCGCTTGTTGGAGCATTGCAGTATTTGACCATTACTAGGCCTGATCTAGCCTATGCAGTCAATTCTGTTAGCCAGTTCCTTCAGTCACCTCGTGACGATCATTATCAGACGGTCACTCGTATTCTTCGATATGTTCATGGTACTCTTCATCATGGACTTTTCTTTCGACCGTCTTCCAGCTCACTTTCAGTGTTAGGGTACTCAGATGCTGATTGGGCTCGCTGTGTTGAAACTCGACGTTCCACCTATGGTTATGCCATTTACCTTGGTGGTAATCTCATCTCTTGGAGTGCTAAGAAACAGCCAAATGTTTCCCGATCGAGCTGCGAATCTGAGTATCGTGCTATGGCCAACACTGTGGTCGAGCTTGTTTGGTTGTGCAATCTGCTCAAGGAGCTTCGTTTTCCTTTGAAATCTTCACCCTTCCTGTTTTGTGACAACAGTAGTGCTATTTTCCTTGCTCAAAATCCCGTTGCTCACAAACGGGCTAAGCATATTGACATCGACTATCACTTTGTTCGTGAGTTGGTAGCTTCTGGCAGGCTTCGTGTTGGTCATGTCCCTACTTCCTTACAGATTGCTGACATATTCACCAAAGGTCTCCCTGGTCCTCTCTTCACACTATTTTGATCCAAGCTTTGCGTGGCTTCTCATCTGACGCTTCGCTTGAAGGGGGGTGATAGAATATCACAATTATCTTGAGAATAATTGTGATTGATTTGTACATATTTATATACCATATTTAGACTAGTCTAGATACATTGTATTTGTACTCTTGTAATCCTATATATTTGACATAATACAGACACACCAACTACGGTGAATTACATTCTCTCACATACCATAAATACATATCTTGGTGATCTACGGATTGTAGCCATATAAATACCCTATGAGGTTTGGTAGACCTCTCATCTAATCTCATACTTTATACTTTACGCCTTAAGCAAATATACTGACTTGAGCGTCAGAGTATCTATCCCCGGAACACCCGAAACCTTTGTCTTGCAGATCAGTTCGAGAGCCTGGTTCGTCGTAAAAGTGTTGGTGTCTGGCATACATCAATTTGGCACGCCCGGTGGGACTCGAACAACGTCGCCGAACTTTGTCTCTGATCTGGTCTAGCGCATCTGAAGAAGCAACTTCCCCGACAACACGTCTGAAACCGAGCAACCCAGACGTAGAGCCCGAGTGCTAGGGCAAAATCCAGAAGAAAATCCAGAAGCAGAGCTACCCCCCCCCCCTCAAAGGACGAGGACGAGGACGCGGTCGATCCGGAGGATCTCGCACAAGTTCCGCCTCTGAACCACCGTCGAGCTCTACCGTGGGGGCAGGAAACTCCAACGTTCCAAACTCCTTCGGTCCGAATCCTGTCGTATCCGGAACACCCCTCTCAGGCCCAATCCTGTTACATCAGGAGTGCCACCTTCTGGATCGAATCCTGTTGCATCAGGAGTGCCACCTTCTGGATCGAATCCTGTTAAACTAGGAGTGCCACCTTCTGGATCGAACCCTGTTAGATCTGAAGCACCGAACTCAGGACCAAGAGTATCGATCCAGACGGACATGAGCTACAGCCAATGCGTCAACCACCCGGAAGTCCTTGACCAAGAGAATCGGCTTGGATATGACAGACCTGATTCGATCTTCACCGCAGAAGAACAAGCATTAAGAGATCAACAAATCTTCGCGGAAAAACAACAGGAGGAGGAAAGACAAAGACGTCTTAGGGAAATCTTGAGCCGGACTGTAGGACATAACCCTCCAGGTTTCGGGCCAACTTATATCAATCGTGACCCTCCGAGAACGATCCCTGAAGATGCCCGAACGCTACTGAGGAACTTGCATGCCCAATATCCTGACTTCGTCGCATCTTTGATAAACTCAAGTCAACAACTCAGTGCATAGATGCATGAAGCCCCCAACATAGTATCTGTCTCAGGAGCCCAAACTACACCACTTACTGATCCTACTCAAGAGCGAAGACTCCTCAACAACTTATCCAAGGATCTACCGCCTTATAATGCTCGAAGCAGTCTGCCACCACCTCCTAATGTATCCAATTATCAGGGCGAATGCAAGGGATTAAGTAGGGAGGAGGTGAGAAGGATGCGTATCCTCAACATAGAAGAAGAACTCAGACGCGAGAAGAGGGAGCGATCTCAAAGCGAATGGCAAAATAGCGCTGATCGGACCTACTAACAAGATGGAGCCTACCCTACCCGAGGTAAATACGAAGTTGACCAAGAAATCACACGTATCCTTAGACTCAGAGGACAAGCTGCTTGTTCGCCTTTCTCACGACATATTATGAATCTCCCTTTCGATAACCACAAGAAGGTCCCAGAGCACCTACCCACATACGACGGCACTAGCGATCCTAGAGAATTTCTCTCGGTCTTTTTTAAGACCTTAGAAACCAGGAACTTCCATGAATTGGAAATATGCAAAATCGTCCCCAGTTACCTCCGAGGGTAAGCACAGACATGGTTTACCCAGACGAAACCAGAAAGTTTATTTGATTACTGGGATTTCGCCGAGTTTCTTCTCCACGCTTTCTTCCAGAAGAAGAAGTTCACCAAGTCCCTCGGAGATCTGGGGTATGTGGCCCGCCTCGAAGGAGAGACTGTGATAGAACACTATCATAGATACATGGATCTAGCTACTGAATGCTATGATCAAGATGAACGCCTCCGGATAAATATGTACCGGATGAGCGTGGATGATGACATTCTAAGAATGAAATTGGCAACCAAAAATCCAACAACCATTCAACACCTTCAGGCCATCATGGAAAAGTACTCTAGCAAATCAAATGCTGTGACGGGCAAAAGACCCCCAGAATTCCTGATGGACAGAAAAGAATCCAGGGCGAAAATACCGAAGGTCGAGAAGACTGATAACGCTCCAAAGCCTACCTTCGAGACATACACTCCTCTGGCGAGATCTCGGGCCGAAATTTTATCTATTCACAGGCACCTTTTGAAAGATCCACCTGCCATGAAGGAATCAGTCGAACGTCAAAGGTCCCCGAAATACTGCCAATATCACCGAGATCGGGGGCATGACACGGAGGAGTGCTACCAGCTCAAGAATAAGATCGAGAAGCTAATTCGTCAAGGAATTGTGCAACAAATCGCACCTTCAATAGCTGGCGATAACCAGGGACCCAGAGAAGGTATTGGGGAAAGCCTGGCAGAAGAAGAAGGATGGCTACCGCAATAATAACAATAACAACCAGGGTGGCGGAGGCAACAACCCTCAAGATCCTCCTCCACCATCGCCAAACGGAGCAAACCGAGTCATCAACGGCATCAATGGCAACCCAGGAGAAGCAATTTCCTTGACCAAGCTGAAAGATAGTGTGCGAGCAATACCCCACACTGAGCCAATCAACAAGAGGCTCCGCCCTGAGGAAACCATTACCTTCTCGGATGAGGACGCCGTGCCAAATCAGATGCCTCACTCGGATCCTCTCATCATCTCAGCAACCGTACAAGATACTCTAGTAAAAGAATCTTAATAGATGATGGGAGTGGGGTAGAAGTAATGTTCCAAGACTGCTTCCAGAAGTTAGAATTTACTTAAGATGATTTTAAACCTACGGGTCTGATCTCGGGGTTCACAGGAAATCCAGTAATACCTCTCGGGGAAATCACACTCCCCGTCTCAGTAGCAGAAAGAGCCAAGAGTCTAACCTTGTACTGCACATTTGTGGTAGTAGACACGGTCACACCCTTCAACATTATCCTCGGAAGACCTTGGATGTGCCAAGTTAAAGCTGTATGGTCTCCCTACCACCTGATGTTGAAGTTTCAAACACCACAAGGAGTAGCTTCAATCAAAGGAGACCAAGAAGTGGCGCGCTCTTGTATGATCACGGCCATCCGTGATGCCAGAAAAGTGAGCAATATCTCGGCCGTCAACACTATTCTAGGAGATCTGGTACCCGATCCTGATCTCGAACAACCCATGGTGTTCCATTTTGAAGAAGAGGCCTATAACGAGATGACTGCACTATGGCATAAACGCTGCCACCAAACCTTCTAAGTGGGGGAACTGGTAATGCCAGTTGGCCCGTGGTGCACCAACAAGTTAGGACGAGCGCTGGAGCCGAGGGCCAAAGGACCATACAAAATCTCCGCAGCACAATCCGGTGGAGTCTACCTCTTGCAAACACGCGAAGGAGAGCACTTGGACCCTGTCATTATGGCGCCCTTCCTACGCAGGTACCTCGGAGCTAAAACCAACTAGACCTTCTCCATATAAGGAGAAACTACTTCAATAAGGCCTACGGGCCAAACTCTTTTTCTTTTCATCTTTTTACATTTTTATACCCGAGCTCCCAAACTCGAGGTTGTCTTTTATAATTTTACCGAACTCTCAAGTTCGAAGAATGCAATTCCTTTTTGATATATATATCTTCTATTTTTATTTTTGAAGCAGTCCATATTCTCTAAATACAAAGAGAAACTATGCCTCACCAAGCATGAGTAAAGACTGCTGCCTAAAGATCCATACGCTTATAAGTGTACGATTGATGCTTATCTAATATGAGCTGTTTAGACTACGTGTCTGAACTACAATCATCTTAGGCCAAAATAAAATAATATACTTATAAAAAGTATATGGTCAAAGACCAACATGATATGGGTCATGCAAACTCACAAAGTTTGGAACTCGACTCTCCACGTGATACTCCTATTAAGGTACACATCACTATTTATTAAGGCTATTCATAAGCCTAAAGAGTCAATCTTCTCAAGGATTGCGATATAAAGACCTTTATAAAGGCAAAATCAAAAAGTGTTATTACACTACGAAACTTCTTACACCTCGTGAAGGTTTTTAAATATAGAGGTACAACCCCGACCACGAGAAGAAGTAGAGGCACGACCTCGAACACTCTGGAGGCCACGGCCCCAATTAGTTTCCTCTGCCACCCTCATCAACTAAGAGGGCGTAGGGGACCCAATTCTATTTTCCACAGGTCGAGCAGGAGAGCCAATAGAGCCACGAGCTCTAGGAGTAGGTGTCACTTCTCTGCCCCTTCCACATGGGATCCCTCGAGATACACCCCTTTGGGCATGAGGCCTTATCAAAGGTCCTGAATATGGGACACTAGAAGGTCCACCTACTTCCCTCCTTGAAGACCCTTAAGGCATGACAAACACACCTTGAGCCTCTAGTTCCTTTATTTGGAACCTGCAAACGTTAAGCTCGGCCTAGCATATTCTCAACTCATCTATTTTGGAGGCAATCTTGTGATTCACAGTGATAGTCTCATCTCGAAGTCTAGAAATAAGAAGATCCTTCTCGTGACTTTCACCCTTGACCTTCATTAAGTCACTCTTGACTTTCCTCCATTCTTGATCATACTCTTTATTGGTGGACACGGTCTTGTTGTGGGCATCTTCTAGATCTTTATATCTCTTCTGAAGATCACTCAGCTCCTGATTCAGCTCAGCTCTTCGCTTCAAAGCCACTTTGAACCCCCCCTCGAAGACTCTCACATTCTTCCCGCACAATGCTTAAACAGCCTTTGGAGTCATCCAGATCTTCCTCCAGTTTCTTGTTCTTCTGAAAGACAGCTTCATACTTGACCTGCAAATCAGCACATGCGGCAGAGCAACACTGGACATAAAGGAAGGTAAAGACCAATTAATTCCAAAGACAAAGCACATGTTCAGAATACATGAAACGCAAAAATTTGGCGAAAAGAGAAAAATTTTGAAGTAAAAGACAAGGCTCTAAGGAGTTACAGTCTTCTCCTGCCCATCAGAAGTCTTTGGGTCCTCAAGTGAAGTTTCAGTAACCTGCTTCTCCATCATGAACGTCAGCTCAGGATACAAACCGGACAGTCTGTCCTGAAAATCCTCTAGAGTTAAAGCCTTCTTCAAAGATTCCAGACTAGACAGTAGACTGGTCTCAAAACCCCCAATCTGGCTAAACCTCGCCCGAAATTCCTTCAAATTTTCTGGTACTTCAGGCCAAGTGTAGGCAGGGGCAAGACATCCTTGAATCTCTTCATGAGAAACCCCTTCAGAGGAATCCACATCTTCGAGAGCTCAGATTTATGGTAGAACTCACCATACTCTTGGCGATGTGCCTCCATCTCTGGACAGTTGAGGCAGAAGTCTATAATCAACTAAACTAGCCGCCTCTGGCTAACAGGATCAGCATACCGGTCTCTCTCAGCTTCCACCAAAGCCATGTTCCTTTTCAATTCTAAGAAGGAACCATCAGACAGCCTTTTTGCCTTCTTCAAGGCTTGATTCTCCACTTCTAAGGCTTTTATTTTGTCCTTAGCCTGAGCCATCTCATTCTGGAGATGCTTCAGCATATCTGAAGGTTCCTTAGACCTCTTGGACATCTCCTCCTCCATCAACTCGAGCTCGGACTCCTGTCCTTGAGAACGGTTATACAGTGTCCGAAGAGAATTGTACATATGCCTCATCTGACTCGCAGACTGTAAAAGAAGACAAACAGAATTAGATAACTACACAGCTAATCCTATCAAAAGCCATGACGAATCATACCTGGTTAATTTTGGGACAGCCCAGTACCACCTCGACCAGAACCTCAGAAGGAGAAGGTGACACATACTTCTCGAACTCTTCTAATGGTCCGAGTTTGAGCCTTGGCTTCTTTGGAGACTTATCGGCAGAACTCCCTGAAGCCTCGAGATCCCTCTTCTTCTCAATACTACTCAATAGCCCCCTTGATTCAGCTATCTGAGACAACAAATTGGCTGCCCTATTCGTCCTAGAAGCACCCACTACATGTACAAGGAATGAAGTTAGCATAAGAAGCAATGGAAATATTGTGGACGAGAATATAACACAAGAAAAAATACCCTCTTGCAACACATCTGACCCTATCACAGAAGTTATCATCATGACCTCATCTACACTTTCAGTCATGATGGGAAGGACACTAGAAGTCCGAGACATTTCCTTTCTCGGACATCGAACTAAGGCAGAACCCTCATCCTCTTCCTCATCTGATGGATCTAAAGCCACAAGAACAAATAGGCAATCTGCCTCCCCAATCACTTTCAACTGGGACGGAGTTTTCTTGGGTCCTTGAACCAACCATTTAAACTGACGTCCACGTCGAGCGTCTTTCATCAGACCCGAGATTTCCTTATTTACCTCCTTCTCGGATATCTCATCTCGGGCAGATCTCTCTTCTAATACTCTATAGGCCTACAATGCCTTAGCTGCACCACCTGGATCCTGCTCCATAGACAGAAGGGTTTCATACCAATCCATCTTAACACCTTCTGGCTGATCAAAATGTGATAACTTCAAGAAGCTGCAATTTTGAAGAGTACGGCCGGATAGTTGATTCAACCAGCCATATGTTTCTATAGGCCATTGCCAACCCATTTGATGATCTCCAGATACAAACTTACCCTCTCTAAGTTTGATCTTATCTTTCACCAACTTCCCAGCTATATTCAGCAGTTGGCGGGACAACTCCACTTCATGCCAGACCTCATTCTGGACCTCTTCATTCCAATCAGGAACTTCAAACTTAGTTCGATCGAAGGTTAGTTTTACCTTATCCCACTTCCCGCAGTTCATAGGTCACATTTTGTTTAGCAATGGAAACCTTATACATGGTCCGCAATAAGGAAAGACTGGGACTATAACCTTTACGGGCACACCAAGTTATTAAGGCCATAATGATTACTATCACATTGGCATGTAACTGCCTCGGATGCACCTTATAATGCTGAAGAAAATCATTCACCAGTGGGGGAAAAGGGAAGGCTAATCCATGCTGCAGAAATCTCCCATATATGACCCCTCGGGTCGGAGTTACTAACTCAACTGTAGATTTGCCTCCAAAGTCCATGAGGTCAGCATCAGAAGGAATGGAAAAGGGACAACCTTCTGCGAAGATAGCAGCATCAGCGCGTGCTTTATCCTCCTTCAACGACTTTCTACTACTACCTTCGCCATCCATGGACACTATACCTTTGGATGAATACATTACCATGGGGCTATTCCCCTCTATCTGAGCCCTCCTGGCCATATCCCTCAACCTCTTCTCTTCCTCATAGGCTTTCTTCTTCAAAACTACATTTTTTTTCCCACTTGCTACCTCAGCCCTATGGAGTTCAAAGGAGCTATTCTCCTCAGCATGAGCTTCTACATACTCTCCCTCATCATGATGGGGGGTGGAAATTGTTCTACTACTATTGCTCATGATTACAGAGAGTATGGGGGGAAACACGCACACAAAGATAAAAGGAAAAAACAGACACAAGCAAATGCGCAGAGAAAGAAGATAGAACTTACTGATAATGGAAGCAGAAAGTAGAAATATGGGGCTTCAGAAATTGATGAAGTATTGATGCGCCTTCTGAACTTGGAAAGAAAAAAAAATTCGAATAAGAGAAGACAATGGGAATAATTTGGGAAATTTAATCCAAACCCAGACAGCATTGAAGATGAGCAATTACCTCGATTCTGTTTCCAAGGCAAGTAATTGGAGAGACGGAGGACGGACCGTCTCTGCTTGCCAATGAAGACACGCCACGTGTATCTACCATCTGGATTTCAAAGAAAGTTAATCTCAGCCGTTCATATATTTGATGGAATACGAAAGAATTTGAAGCTAGATATTCAGAAGGGTAAGCCCGAGAAGAAAGTCCCTGAAGGACACCCCGAGCTTAACACCCCGAGTTATTCTCCCTCGAGTTATTGGTCTTCTCTCGAAAAGCAAGCCTCTCCTTCAACCCTCGAGATGGAGCACTCTATATTCTGAAGATCTACCTTGGAGCTACTGATAAGTCCATGGTTCGTATTCGGACCTCATTCATACTCGGACCAGGGCCCGAGAAGGTTCGTGGGTTCGAGATACGCGGAGGGTGGATCCACAGGTCCATCAATCCTAATCCTTATAAGGAATGCATATATTATGAATGTTCTACAAGGAATATACGTCTTCTCAAATATGGTAATACAGCTATCCTAAACATGGTAACACAACCATGTCCGAAATACACTTCTATTGTAAATGATAATACAACCTCTATTTCCATAAGAGTTGTATTCATACCATAAATACATATCTTGGTGATCTACAGATTGTAGCCATATAAATACCCTAAGAGGTTTGGTAGACCTCTCATCTAATCTCATACTTTATACTTTACGCCTTAAGCAAATATACTGACTTGAGCGTCGGAGTGTCTATCCCCGGGACACCCGGGGCCTTTGTCTTGCAGATCAGTTCGAGAGCCTGGTTCGTCGTCGAAGTGTTGGTGTCCGGCATACATCACTCACGCACTAAATGGACTATCAGATGGACCATAATGTCAATAAAGGAGGGCGGAAAATACATCTCTAGCCTGCAAAGAACGTCAACCACCATATCTTGAAATTTGTCAAGCTTTCTACGGCTAATAGCCTTGCGACATATGCCTTTTAAAAAAAGGCATAAACGAGAGATACAACTACGCACATGGGAGGGCAAACTTGCACGGAGTGCGAGAACAATCAACTCTTGCATCAAATAATGACAATCATGCGATTTAAGACCTGCAATTTTGCAGTCATCAACACTTACACATTTTCCTATCTTAGATGCATATGTAGAAGGAACCTTCACATCCTTCAAAAACTGGCAAAACCTTGTCTTCTCAACATCAGACATTGTGTAGCACGCTGGTGGTAAAAACTTTTTTCCATTCATTTCTACTGGTGAAATTAGAAATATACTAATCTAACTTAATAATCAAGTGACCCCTAACAGTTGCAACACCTAAATTAGCATCGTTCATGCAGTTTCTGCAAGGACACCTAATTCCGGAATTGTTTTCACCTCTCGCATGTTCGATGGCTATCTCAATGAAATTTTCAACTAACCTGTGGTATTCAAGACTAGTTCGCACATCCTCTTCAATTATACGAGCACGGTCCATATATCTAACTGTCCAATAATACACAATCAATACCACCTAAACAAAACAAGAAATCAAATTTGCCCCATCAGTCCCATGCACATAATCACATCAATTCACGCACATATACCTGAAAATTATTGCTAACCAACGCTTAACCATTAACCCATTCATCTAAACATCAACATCGTATCGATTTCAAGTAATCATCAATACATCATGTAGACATGTATATATATGTATATTGAATGAAAACTAAGTAGGTTGTTCGAATTGCGATTTCATTGGGAAAATTGAAGACTGAATTCACACATACCTGCAAACATATGAGTCCAAAATTCAGAGGAATATTATCTCGGAGCTCCCAAGTACAAACACAATTTCACACATGCTCAAACACTACGCCCGTCAAATCCTTTTAGTAAATATTGTTCTAGTTTCGAATTCGAAAATAGGGCTGCGTTTGGCATACCCGATTTTTGCAAATCTGGGATTTTGGGAGTCCTGATTTGCAAAAACGCGTTTGGTTCAATTGTTTTTGCAAATCCGATTTTCACCCCACAAAATCTGGTTTTTGTACTGTTAGGTCCAGATTTGGCTATCCAAAACCAGACGCAAAACCAGATTTCCCCAACTCCGTCGTCCCCGAACTGCCACCTACGCCGGTAAACTCTCTCCTCCCTCGACGCGTTCTCCCACTCGTCGGGCCCCCTGTTAGCCGTCCCGGTGCCGACGACTACCTGCTCACCATACTGGCGCCGCCGCTGCATTCGTCGCCCGCCTCCCGCTGTCGGTGATCTGTCCAACCCCGCCACCAGACGCTCCCGTCGCCGGAGATCCGTACCGGGCCGCCACCAGACCGTCCCGACTCCCGGTTTACCAGATCGGAGTTTTCCCTGTTTCCCACTTTCCAAGGTTAGTACTCATTCCAAGGTACCGTCTTTCTGTTTTTGTTTCCCCAACCAAGTATGTCAAATGCAGCCTAAAGGTTTTCATGTTTTCCGTTATTGGAAATGGGGGCCAGGAGCCTGCTACCAAGTTCTTGGATGGGCAGCTGGAGCTGGATGGTGATGGATATGTGGTGACGAAGCCTGGGACAACTCTTACTAGCGTGAAGGGAGTTTTTGCTGCTGGTGACGTTCAGGACAAGAAGTATAGGCAGGTTATTACAGCTGCTGGATCAGGTTTGTTGATTCTTGTTTCTTTGTTCATATATTTAAGTTTGAATTTTGTTGCGATTCTCTGAGTTTTCTAGTTTAATTCTGATTGGTTGTGGCAAATTTTCAAGACCCCGGAAAAGGAAGGCATCCTCGCTCTGCAGGTTCCCTCTCTATTCCATCCCAAATGCATTTGCTGAATTTCTGATATCATGTCTTGTTAATTTGAACTAGTAACTAACTATAGTATGCTTGATCCAATTGCACATTATCCACCTAACTATGTAATGGGGTTTGAATAGAGTGAGGTGATACATGACTGGGGTTTGATTTGGCAGGTTGGATGCGGGCACAAGAAGGAGAAGCATCTGACCGAACCCGAGGTTGGACACTTCAGAGCTCAGGGTGTGCCCTTGAAGAGGAAGCTAGGGGAGTTCCCGGTCACCGAGGATGCTCTACTCCCCGTTGGTACTTGCATCGGTGCTCACCACTTTCTCCCTGGACAGTTTGTAGATGTCACTGGCATTTCCAAAGGTAAAGGTTTTCAGGTCAGCACTCCCCACCTCCCTATTTACTCCCTCCTCATCATACACACAAGCTTTTCAAGTACCCTCATCAATTTTATCCTTGTCTGTCTAGGGCTATATGAAAAGGCATAGCGGTGCTGGCGGTCCTGCAAGTCACGGTGCTTCTAAATCCCATCGACAAATGGGTTCAACTGGCCAGAGGGATACCCCTGGAAGGGTACTCCTTATTAATCTCATCCTCCACTTTCTCACTCACTAATCATTTTAATCATCCATCCACATTGCTCTTTGTCTGCTGCTTCTTTATAGAGCTACACTTAATTCAGCGCAACCTGGAAACCTGTTGTCGCTGCCTTTTCCTCACGTTGAATGGGACATTCTATGCTAACTATTGTATCTTCTACGCTCGCAGGTGTTTAAAGGCAAAAAGATGCCTGGTCGCATGGGTGGGAAGCAAGTTTCAGTAAAAAACATCTGGGTTTACAAAGTTGATCCGACAAGAAATTTGTTATGGGTCAAAGGCCATGTATAAATTTATCCCGGCTACTTAGTTGTTACTGCAGGAAATCAGTGTGTGTTGTGCATCTTTAGTCATGGATAATAAATATACTTGTTGATGTTTATCCTGATGCAGGTGTCGGGTGCGACAGGAAACTTTGTGTTTATAAAAGATGCTAATTTCAAGAAACCAGACGCACCATCTCTTCCCTTCCCCACTTATATTGCGCCGGAAGATGAGGATTTATCTAGCCTCGAACCTATGGTAGCCGATCTTGGTGATGCTGACCCCTTCATGGCTGCAGACTAGTGATGGTGTCGATCCCATAATAAACTAGCTGCTGCGTACTGAGTCCAGCAGCTCGGAAACTGAATGTTTTGGCTACATTTGCTTTCCTTGACAAAACTGTTTCTGTAACACTCTTGTCAAAAGATAGATAGTTTTTGAATATAAGTAAATAATCTATGCATTTTATTTTCTAACTAAATTGATACAGAGCCGCTCATTGTTGTTGGCTCTGTGATTGCCGGCTTTTACGCATTAGATGTTTTTCTACCGGTTCTCTGATTCTTTGATAATCTATAATTTGAAGTTTCCAGTGACAGGAATGGAGGGCAAAGGTTACTGTGACTGTTGGTGTTGGGTATGAAATGCAGATGGGATTTTGGTGAATTGTGGTGAGCTGGTTGAGCTTCTGTTTTCAGATACTAAACGCAGCAAAGGAAATTGAGGCTGCATCTGATGGGAGGACTAAGGCGTGCAGGTTTCTGTTCGAGCTTCTGAATTTCAACATCAATAGCTGCAGCCTAAGGAATTATTATTTTAGTTAACGTTTTATGATTGTGATAGAATTTGTAATAATCATGACTGTGTCATATCATGTTCTGCGTATTCAGTTGTTGTTGAACAAAAATTGTTGATTTCATAGCGCTATTTTTGTATGTATTTTGAATCATACGTACTGAATATGTAACGCGCATTCGAAAGGTGACAATGAACGTCAAACTCATCGAAATTTAGCGGAAAAAAAGTCTTGTTTTATTCAAATTGTCTTTACAATGAATAATTTAAAATTTGAATTTTGAAACAAAATCAAATTCACGCAAACCAAACAAGTATCAAATTTTATAATTTTAAAATTTAAATCAAACGAAATATGGTTTTTGTTTTGGACTTGCAAAATCCTGACGAACCAAACAAGGTTTTTGTTTTGGACTTGCAAAATCCTGACGATCCAAACAAGATTTTTGTTTTGGACTTGCAAAATCCTGACGAACCAAACAAGGTTTTTGGAAAACCAGATTCACAAAAATCCAAACAAAAACCCAACTCCCAAAAACCAAAAACAAAAACCAAACTCTCAAAAACCTGACGAACCAAACACACCCTAGATGTACACACAATCTTTCAATATCGTAACTTATCTACACCCCGTCTACACTGGGTTTACTAAAATCAAAACCCATCAAGAAACTGAAGGCCATTTGATTCGATTTCGTAAGTCTGTTTACATGTTCTTACGGTATCGAATCATTGCTCACATTACAATTTATTACACGTCATCACATCATTTTCCTTCTCTTCCGTTGTCGTAACAACACTCAAAATAATTTCTTCTAGTACTTAGTTATAGAATACACTAAACACGCTACAATTTCATGTGACACCAGACTTTCTACTCTCAAACGTGCTAGCACTATCCTTTCGATATCGAACATATGTATTTGTTCGTTGTTTTCTACTCCAAAAAGAACATCTACAACCATACACAAATAAGTTTCAATATTGTCAATGTTACTTCTACATTTCGATTTCGAAATGTCATTTTTTAAGGCGGAACTTGGCTTTACGACGTGCAAAATTTTAATGAACTAACCCGAGCTGGTTTCGAACTCGAAAACATTATAGGGTGGCGTAAGCGCCGCACTGCCGTGCAACGGCGACGTCTCCGGCATCATTCCCAGTAGTGTTCTTGTATATTAAGTTAGATTAGTATATTAATTTTCCTTGCCGAACTCTGGTTTTCGGTCTATATATTGTAAACCTTTCAGTTGAATATAAATACAACTTCATATTTTACGAATGTGTAATGGGAATCAGGTCTGATCAAGGAAACAAACGGATTAAATCTGTCAAGTCATTCAAGCACTGGCAAGAACTCCCACCTTTCTGAGTGGAATCTTCCAAGCGTTTCTTCAATACCATCATTCTCTGCATAATGTCCTTCCCTTCATCATCTACCATAACTCTCTTAACTGTTCTTTCAATAACATCTCTGTCTTCCACCTCTTCCAGCTCCAGCCCTACACTCCATACATGAGTGATGTACCTCGTATTTGCCAGCTGGTCTGCAAAATATGGTCTGCAGATCATTGGGACTCCTTCGCTGATACTCTCCAGCGTCGAATTCCAGCCACAGTGTGAAAAGAAACCTCCAATGGAGGAATGTGCCAGCACCTCCTTCTGTGGGGCCCATTTCACAATGCAACCCCGACCACCAATGGCTTCTAGGAATCCCTCTGGTAAGAACTCCGTCCACTCTGCCCCGATCACTGAGCCGGGCCGGATAACCCACAGGAATGGTAGGCCTGAGCCCGCAAGTCCCCATGAAGTCTCCTCTAGCTCTTTCTTCCCTATCACTGCAATGCTTCCCAAGCTTATGTAAAGGACAGATTTTGGAGTTTGCTTGTCCAACCATGCTATGCAACTACTGTCTTCCTGGATGTAACTAGTTGTTGGTGAAGAAGCAGCCATTTTGTGAAAAGGGCCAATGGGAAAGAATGGAAGCTTGTAGCTTTTCTGAAGCTGTGACAATGCTTTGTGCTCAAGAGCTTCTAGGGAGTTCCAAATGATGCCAACAGAGGATCCCAAATCAGTCATCGACCTGAGGAATTCGGCCGATGCATCGTCTATTTTGGTGTTCATGGTTACACCCATATCCTTGTACCTTATGGCATGCAGCTGAGGAACTGGCTCCAACCATCTTGATTCTGCGAAACTCCTCAATGTCTTAAACCTACTTGGAATATGATGCACAAAATTAAAATTGAAATGAGTTTATATATCATAATATTATACCTTGCAAGGGAATGTGATGCTGTGCTTGAAGTTGCAAGATGGTGTGGTAAATCTGTTTGTAAACGGCATTGGAGGTGTTGAGGACCAGGCTGGGAATGTTGAGATGTTCAGCCACTGCATTTCCAAAGTTCATGATGACATCATAGATGATGCAGGAGATATCTTCATCGCCCTTCAAGTGATCTATCAGCGGGGCTTTGCAGTTGCTGTTAATTGCAGAGATGACAGCAAGAACATTCTCAAAAGAGGTATCCGTACTGGATAAACCGGCATCCAACGGAAGGAAAGCGAACTCGGGATGGTTAAGAGGATTTGGTGAGTTGAAATCAGAGTGAGCCACAATGATAGAGAAGCCTTTGGAATGGAGTATCGTCCCCAGCTGAAGCATTGGTGTGATGTGGCCTTGGTAAGGGTAGGGGACTAAGACCACCTTCTGTTGTTTTTGTGCATTGAGTTTAGCCATTATTATCAAGAATTTGCCTTCCAAACCAAAACCATGTGATTATATATATATATATATAGATGTTTTTTTAAAAGTTTGGTGAATAGACGGCTAATGGCCGAGTCTAATACGTATGAAGAACAACTCTTTTTACTTTCATCTCACGCCAATTGATATATAATTTGGTATTTTACTATAATAATCCAAAATATAATATGAATTTTTGAAAATATACTTGCTTATATAAATTTTTGAAAATAATTTCGCTTATTAAATTTATGAGAAATTTAATCATATTTAAAAAATAATGTTACAATTTCAATGATATTTTCATTTTGTATCATAATTGTAAAATATCAGACTACACCTACCAAATTAAATCTCCTATGATGTGCCGTTTTATAGGAGAGGGATGATTCCATCATACATGTCAAGCCTAAATATGCTGACCAATCAGCCTATTCACCCTCATTGAAATACCATTAAGATTATCCCAATTGGCGGTTTCGGGTGGCGGCCGGTGCTTTCCAGGAGCTTCAGCTTCGGCCATTTCTATTGTATTGTTTTTAACAATATCAAGTTTCCTGTTTTCCATTTTTCCATATATATACTATTTCATCCGTCTCAACTCAACATGTATAAATTATTATACAATCCTAAAAGTTAAAAGGAATTAGAAAAATTATTACTCCGGTCAATAAATAAATTAATAAAAAGTATTAAAAAGAATAAAACTACGTAATTTTGAGTAAAGCCACCACATAACCACCGCAAGTTAACCATATTCCAGCGCCTATCATTTTTATATATTCTTTTTTTTATTTCTTTTAAATTTATTGTTTCATTCTTCATCATGATAATTAACACGTATGTGAAAGGAAAACATGAATGTGCGATATATGAAATATGCATGTAAATATTTTGTATCAATACAGAATAATAACACCGTTGCAATTATCTATAATTAATTAAGTATGAAAATATCAAATGTCTTAGATTTTAAACATGGTAGAATGAGATCGAAATTAGCTCCGTATAGATAATTGAACTCTAGAATTGGAAAGTATTGTGCGGTATGTTTATCACTTTAAAATATTTTGTTAGCATATAAAGTTTATGCATATATGATGTAATCTCATCATTCTAGAATTCTCAACGCACAGTCCACTTCCGCCTTCTCTCTCCTCATAATTTCTCTCCCAAATTTTGATGCTCTCTCTTTCTGTGCACAGTAGTTTTTCTTTCCGTTAATTCCACTTTTCCGACAAAGGCCCACCCTCAACGGTTACAAACGGCAACAATGTTGCCGGAACCGCCGCTCCCCAGCGGCGAAGCCACCCCGAATAAGAGTTTCCTCCAAGCTTTAAACACAAAACCGCAGCCCCTCTTCACCTCCCTTCCGTCCAACCCTTCAATCAAACCAGTCACCGAGTACAAAGGCAAGATTTTCTGTGTTATTTCGCCGGAGGAAGTGGCTCAATTATCCGCACACTACAATAATGCACTCATTGGGAAATTTCCAACGATGAAGCCATCTATGGAGTTCTTATATGAGGCTTTCAAATCTGTAGGTTTCACTGGCCGCTATCAGTTGGGATCGATAGATTACAAGCACATCTTGATTCGTTTTGAAGATCAGCAGGATTTCCAGAGGTGTTGGATGAAGTCTCTCTGGTCATTCAAAGGAGTTCAAATGAAGGTATCAAAATGGACTCCAAATTTCTCCCCAGATACTGATGCTTCTATTCTGCCTGTTTGGATTACCTTGCACAATTTGCCAATTTTTTGGTATAATTCAGCTATGCTTAAAGTCATAGGTAACTCCATAGGTAGATTTATCAAAATGGATTCTGCTACAGCAAGTCTTACTAGGCCTTCTGCTGTCAAGCTTTGTGTTGAAATAGATCTCCTTCAAAAAATTCATAGTACTGTATCCCTCACTACCAACCTAGATGGAGCTGTCACTGACTTTCCCATTGAGTATGAGTTTATCCTTGCCTATTGCAAACATTGTAGAAGACTTGGCCATGAGCAGAATGACTGCAGAATCCTCCACCCTGACCTCAGGCCTCTTGTCAACAATAAGCCCCTCTCCACAGCTCCTCAAAAGTTAGTTCAGAAAAAGACTTTGCAATCTGGGGTTGTATCTCACAAAAAGATAAACTCTCCATTCCCCAACCGCCACCAATCCAACAATACAGATACATGCCAAAAATCCCTGCTTCTGCAAAAGGCAAAGAAGTGATGGTCATAACCCCTTCCTCTACAGCCACTGACCCTATTGAAACAAATACAACTGCTCAGCCATCAAGCCAGCCTATACTACTTCCTCAGGATCAAGCTGATGTAGTGCATAACATCTCAGACTCTGAAGACAGTACCTCTCCAATTTGTACAAATGATAAAGGAGATAGAGAAACACTGAGGCCTTCCAATGCAACCATTCTGGCTAAAGATCCTTCTCCTACTGGCAATCATAATGAGGAAAACCAAGAATGGCATACTCCAAAAAGACATCAAATCATCTCAGCAGATGACATTCACATTCATCCAGGTATCTCAACCCTTACTGACTCCTCTCTCCATTCTAATAATGTCTCCTTTTATTCTCAGCCAAGAAAAAAGGAGAACAGATTCCTGCCACTCATCATGGAAGAGGAAGAAGAAATCACTCAGAATGATAAAACTGACAGCATAACTGAGCTCCCTGAGAGCTCTACTCAGGTTGGTTCTTCTTCTATAGGTGATCTTGATAAGCCTGATTATGTTACTATGTCTGTGTCTGAAAGTAATAAGGTCAACACCTTTTTTAATCAGACAAATAAGATCATCACTAGGACAGCTACAAAAAGCATCAAAAATAAACCTAAATGATTAATACAACCCTAGGAATAAATGTATTGGTATGGAATATACGGGGTATGGATACATCTATGATTAGACTTGCTAGGCTGCTTAGAACTCACAGAGTTGATTTTTTATGTATAATAGAACCTCAGCATGACTCTTCTGAATGCCAAACTTACATGTCTCTTCTGAACTTTCAAAATTGTATGTTCTCAAAATTATGCAATATCTGGATTATGTGGAATCATAAAATAAATATTACTCAGAGAATGGACAATCCACAATTCCTCTCAGTACAGATCTTCAGCCATGAGCTAAATCTATCCACAGATTTGATTTTTGTTTATGGCTTTAGAACTGGAAAAGAAAGAAAAGTGTTATGGTCTGATCTCACTGCACTTAATTTTGATGATGCCATGTTGACTGGTGATTTTAATGCTATGTCCTCTATTTCTGAATATAGAGGATACTCCTCACCTAGTTTGCAGAGTATTAGATAGTTTAGTAATTTTATTAATGCACTAGGACTTTTGCCCATTCATACAGTGGGAAACTTTTATACTTGGTCTAATTGTAGAATTAAGGAGAATGGGAAAAAACTCACTACTGAGAAATTAGATAGAGGTATCTGCACACTTAACTGGCTAACTAGATTCCCTCAGTCCTCTATCCATGTACTAAATAAAGATACTTCTGATCACTGTCCTTTGCTTCTTAGAATAGCCAATACCCTACCCTCTGTGCCAAGACCTTTCAGGTTTATCAATACCTGGTTCAAAAGAGAGCAATTTATGGATGTGATAAAACACCACTGGAATGCTCCTATACAAGGTCAAGGCATGTTCAAATTTTTCCTCAAACTAAATGGTCTAAAAAAGGTTCTTAAACAGTGGAATAAAGAGATTTTTGGAAATATTGACCAGAATGTGGAAATTGCAGAGGAAAATCTAAGACTCCAAGAAATTATTTTTGAATCTAATAGCTCAACTGATGAGCTTATTAGGCTGAAAAAATGCAAAGCTTTACTCACTAAAGCTCTAAAGGAAGAAAATAATTTCTGGAAACATAAAGCTAGGCTCAAATGGCTTAAGGAAGGTGATGAGAATACTAAGTTTTTTCATAACAGTGTTATGGAGAAGAAATGTAGACTCAACATCACTAAGATCAAAAGTACTGATGGGGTTTGGTTAACAGACTGTTCTGAGATTGAAACTGAAGCAGTTAAAATTTTATCACAATCTGTTAACTGAAGATCCTCACCCAGACAAAGATCAATTTACCTCTCATTTCTTATCTCAAATTACCTCAATGATATCTGAGCAAGAAAATGAAGAGTTAATTAAGCCAGTTACTTTACCTGAACTAGAACATATAGTTTCCAGTCTTAATAAATCTAGTAGTCCAGGGCCTGATGGCTTTACTGCTTTATTATTTATTAAGGCTTGGAACATAATATGTACAGATTTGTTAGAGGCATCAAATGATTTTTTAACCAGGTCAAACATTCACAGAGGAATTTCCAGTACCTGGGTGACAATTATCCCCAAAAAAGAAATTCCAGTGACTTTTAATGATTATAGACCTATTAGCCTTTCCAATGTTACAAATAAAATTTTTTCTAAGATTTTAATGGAAAGGTTAAAACCTCTGATGCCCAAATTGATTTCTCCTCATCAATCTGCTTTTCTCAAAAATAGAGACATTTCAGATAATGTCATATATTTACAAGAAATGTTCAGATTTTTGAATAGAAAAAATAGAGAACCCAACTGCATTCTCAAACTTGATTTAATGAAAGCCTTTAACAGGGTCAGTTGGGATTTTTTAGAAAAAATTCTCCTTAAGTTTGGTTTTGATGGCAGATTCATACAGTGTATAATTAAAAACTTGTCTAATGCCTGGTTCTCTATACTTATAAATGGCAAACCTGTTGGCTATTTTCAGGCCACTAGAGGAATTAAACAAGGTGACCCTATTTCACCTTTCCTGTTTGACATTTTTTCAGAAGCATTTACCAGAAGTTTAGCTTATATTTTCAACACTGGGAAGCTGAAATTTTTTGCACTGCCCAGGAATGCTATACCTATCTCCCATTTAAGCTATGCTGATGATACTGTAATTTTTCTACAGGTTTCTAGAACCAATCTTATCAGAATGAAAGCCTTCCTAGTTAAGTTTGAGGAAACCACTGGCCAAAAAATAAATTATGAAAAAAAGTGAGTTTTTTCTCAGTAAAAATGCCACTGCTACCAGGCTTGGACAAGTTAAATCTATTTTAGGTATGAAAAAAGGCTGTCTGCCAGTCAAATACTTAGGAGTACAAATTTTCAGTGGAAAAATCCTTAATGTGCATTTACAGCCAATTGTTGAACTTATTGACAAAAGGATAAATAACTGGAAGAATAAATGGCTTTCTATGGGAGGTAAATTGATTTTAATTCAATCTTGCCTTTTATCTCTGCCCCAACATATTTGGGCAGTGATGGAGCCTACAAAATGTATGATCAGGAAAATTGAAAGAAGGTGTGCAATTTTCTTTTGGGGCAGCTCTGAAAATGGCCCCAAAAAATCTTGGAAAAAATGGGACTATATCTGTCAGCCAGCAAATTATAATGGACTGGGAATTAGAAGCCTTCTTGCAACTATACAGGCCTACTCCTGCAAGTTATGGTGGAAATTCCAAATTGGTGTTGCACCATGGACTGCTCTTGTTGCTTCTCTGCCCAAATCATCTAAAACTTCCCAAAACTGGAGGAGAATCTGCAAGGTAAATTCTGTTGCTGAAGCAAACTCCAAGGTCATACATGGTCAAGGCTGCTGCAACTTCTGGACTTCAAACTGGACTGATCAGGGGCCACTTGTTGATTATTTCCAGCCTGGTCCTGAGGAGGCTAAATGCACAGTGGCTCAGTTTATTACAGACAAAGAGAAGTATCTCCCCTTACTGAAATGGGTGCTCCCTTCACATATTATTGCATTTCTTCAGACATCTCAGCTCCACCCCCACACAACTGACAGACTTATTTGGAAGCCTGACACTCATGGCCATTTTACCATCAAATCAGCCTACAAAATTTTTAGGCCCCTACATCAGATGTTCCCCTCTTTAGCAAAGGTTTGGAGGCCTGGCATCCCCAAAAAGCTCTCTGTATTCTGCTGGAAGGTACTAAACTGCTTACTACCATTTGATGATATACTGTGTCAATTTGGATTTCAATTTGCTTCCAAGTGTCCTTTGTGTGATCACTCAGACACTATACATCATTTCTTTAGTGGCTGTGATACTGCAGTTCAACTGTGGAGGTTTATGCATTCACTGTGTGGCTCACAGTATTTCATAAGTGACAGTATCTGGGATAGGTTATACACTTGTTGGAACTTTAATGGCTTATCAAAATTGCACTCAAGATTGAACCATACTGCTCCTATCTTTGTCATTTGGATATTATGGAAAGCAAGGAATAGAGCTATTCATGACAGTATTTTACCCAACATCCCTACCCTTCAGAAAGAGCTCCAAGATCTGATTTACCTCTCCTTACTGGCTCATAAAGTCCCCATTAATAGGCCAATGGATGATGATCTTGCTAATCAGTCCTGTATTCCCCCTCTTCACATCCCTCCCAAACCTAACATACTCCCTGTCAGATGGATGAGGCCACTCATAGGTATTAAACTGAATGTAGATGCTTCATTCAGGCTTTTGGGTATTATTGCAAGGAACTCAAATGCTGAATTTGTCAGAGCTCAGTGTCTCTTTACCTCAGCTGCCTCTCCACTGCATGCAGAAATGCTGGCTATTGAAAAAGGGGTACAATTTGCTATCTCTCAGAAATATCCACTATATCTTATTCACTCTGATTGTAAATTGGCAGTGGACATGATCAACAATCCTTCTCTGGCATTTTGGGAACTCTACACTCTGGCTGATAACATACATTCTCTTCTGAGCTCCAATATTTTGGCTCATTCTAGCAGAGAAACAAATCAACCAGCTGACAGACTATCCAGACTGGCTATGATTTCTAAAATGGACCTTAATCTTGGCTGGTCCTCCCTTCCTTCAGAGATCAAAGGGCTTTGCAACTTGGATGCCTGGGACTGTCCTTCTATAAGGTTTCAAGATGATTCTGCAGCTCAACCCTTCAATAGTCTGATGCACTAATTTCTCTTGGCTGGATCACTGTCTCCTCATTTTGCTCTAGTTAGCTTCTGTTTGATGTTTTTCTCTAGTCATTCTTGGCCTTTCTATCCTTATAGTTGAGTGTCGCTTTGTGTTTTGCTTGCAATTCGCTAATAGGCTTTCAACTATTTAGGTGGAATTTTTGTGAGAATGATTGTAGAGTTTAGATAGATCTTTTTTGATATGGCATGTTTGTATGCTCATGGCCTACATTAGGCTTTTGTGTGTACTGTTTTATAGCCACTTTTGTGGTATGGCAAGGCTTGGGAGACCTAATAAATCCTCCTCCATCTTATGATGGTTTAATCTAAAAAAAAAATTCATTCTAGAATTCTTCGTGTTTGAAGAAAACATGTAATCCAATTCTATTGCCTAATATAGATCAAGCATATTAGAATGATAATCAAAATTAGCGTGGTAATTTCCTTATCACACATTTGTATTTTTCTTTAATGTCATCATTAATCATGTACTACATACATATTTATAGTATTATAATATTCTAATCTCATTATTTGGATGCTAAAATGGCGTAGTATATATCGAGATCATATGTGTCTCAAATTCTTCTTGTCCACGACTTTTACCATAACTCTTTTATTTCTTTTCACCATGAACACATTGTCGTAATTCCTCTCATATGTTTCTACGTATGTGAAATTTTATTTTGTTGATTTTCGCATAATATTTAGGATTTATGTGTGCATTCAGGTAAAGTTGATATCCTGATAAGTTTTTTGTTTGTTGTTATAGGGTTTATGGCTCTATTGTGTCCCACGATCGCCAGAGGTTCGATGGGCTGCCGAGAATTCACACGAAGAAGAAGGGAGATGAAGATAACGAGCGGGCCTGCAGTGAAGGTTCGCATGATGTACAAGTTGCATTGTTTTTTTTCAAAATTGGCTCTGATCCAATCACCGAACTTAGGAAGCCTTCGTCGTTTGTGAGAAGCAGCAACTCCATTCGATCATGAAATTATTAATGCAGTAAATCACCATTAATATCATTCCTTCTTGACTTTTACCTTTTATTTTCTTCAGTGACTAGGCATGACGCATCCTAAGAGTTTCAAAGTGCGAAGTCAAATTTGCCACTAATGGTGCATAATGATCTCATTAGTTTGCACAAGTTGTTGCAAGAACCCGTATGCAGCTGCTATACTTCCTCCTTAAGATAACGAGAGATAGGAGTTTATGACAACACCTTCTTTTTTAAAACTTTTGGCTTCTTGCATGTAGGCATATAAGGTTGTGGGTAAGAAATCTCTTGGAGTTTTTTCGGACTTTTAATCGAGTTTGTATATCTTTGACGGCATGCAAGAAGTACATGTTTTGCTATCATAGGATAGAAAAATATAGCTTGCAGATAGATAGAACGGATAGAGAAATATAGGTTTTGCGATCATAGGATAATATATATAGTTTTAATAAATTTACATGTTTTGCTTTCATAGCAAGTTCAATCATTAGGTTTTGCTAATCACAAGAATAATCACTACTTGTATGATGTACAACTAATTAGTTTTAAGATTTTATTTCCAAAAATAATTTAGTTTTAAGATTTTATGAAATATTTGTAAGATATTCTTTTTTCTATGATTCTATGATTTTTCAACAAATTATCTTAGAGATTTTGGTTCAATTTTCATTAAATATATTTTTATGAAATTTAGTTTAGTTATTATTATTTTCAAACATTCATTTTTTTACTTCAGTTTAATAAGTAATAAAGAACCGTTAATATTGCTTTTATCCGTGCATGTTCATGTTTTCTTTGACAAAGAATTTTGAAAAATATTTAAAACTAATTATATGAAATCTACTCCGGTAGAAATACATCATTTATCATCTCTCTTTTACATGCATCATTTTACTTTAATAATTAGAGAAATTAAATATTCCGGCATTTATTAATCATAATTAATGTTGGTTTGAATGTAGTGGATTATATCATGTTTATTACTGCTTATTTATACTGAATTGAATGGAATTAGAGTAGAAAATATTGATTTGAACTATACTAAAATAAAATATTTAATATATAAAAATTAAAAAAAAACAAAAACTAATTAAACTGAAAACATAGAAATTTTACTGAAAATTAATCAAATAACTTGTAGTGAACATATTAAATTAATTTACTAAGTGAATATCTATCATATATAAAAGGACAAGCATTTTTAACAAAACTTACCTCCTCATCTGACATGTGGCGTGACATATCACCTGCCACCTCATCTCCACCTCAACCTCTTGGCCCTACCCAATTATTTCTACACCTCTCATCTACCGAAACAATCTTTTAGTTGAAATTCCTCATCTTCATCTTCAAAAAAAAACATTTCTAATTAATCAGTTTTCTAATTTCACATTATTATTCATATTTTTTTCTTCCTCTTCTTCAGTTTCTTTTCCTTTCTTTCCATTTAATTAGTTCTCCTTTCATATATCAAGTTGCACTGAGCTGCACAATCTGAGTGAGTATGACTAATCTTTGTGTTCGCAACACTGAGTTTGTTGTAAATAGTAGCATCTTTTCTATTTTTTTTTTTGTGTATTTTCTAATGTACTATCTTTATTTTTTATTTCAAACACTTAAAATTTTTTAAATGAATCACTCACCTCCTCGGCCTACCTCCTCTTCTATCTTCTTCTATTCAATAAATGTCATTATTAATCATTTTGATTTCGAAACTGGACAGTACTCCTTCGCCTTCTTCCAGTTTCATATCAGTTACTATTAAAATCACACTCCAATTGGTCAATTACTGCTAAAATACTGACATGTGGCATGGCAACTCACCTTACACATTATTTACATCTCTTCATATTATTCCAACTCATTAGCTCCTATAATTTATTTGTATCAAAAACCATTTCATTTTCTAACCTGATGAACATAAGCATACAAAACACCTTTGCACCCCTTCTTCTTCTACTACTTTCACTTTCCTTTGTTTCATTATTAATCTCATTATTTTTCCCATCATTATTCTCATATTTACTTCTTCAGTTTCTCATCTTCCTTTTTTAAAATTTTATTAGTCTTTTCTTCTTCCCTTTTCAGTTTTTTTGATGCTATAAAACCCCACAACTCTTCTTGAAAATTGGCACGAGAGATGTATCAATTTTGAGTATCATGTCTCCTTTCTTTTTTATATTTCTTTGTAAAGCAAGAATTTTTGTTCATTTCATCAATTAGATGACGCTTCATGCTACTGATTTGGTATCTTCCCTCTACGATTGCTTAATGTGCAGGATCGTGATTTCGTTCATAGATGATTGTTTCATTTTCCAATTTTTATAGTGTTAAAGGTCATGTTTGTGATTATGGTGTTCGATCAATTCCATGACCCATATTTTGGATGGATCGAGAAATTAATAGGGATTACTATAAGTTTCCTTTGATAAATGATGTACAAACATTCATCCAAATTTCTAAGAGGTACATATTCCTCTCAATTTTTAGAAACGTGTTAGTAGTAAAGTTTATATATTATAATTATTTAGGTAAACTATTTGTATATTCATGTTACAAACCACGAGATCGGAGTGTATGAATGTAGAAAAATTGAAGAATAAAATGTTGTCACGTGTTCACCATTTTTTCAATAAATTAAAACCACATCATGGTAGGGTGATTTATTGGGCTCACCTCACTACACCTATATATTGGCTAAATAGCCATATTATCCATATAAACCCCAAAAGTTGGCCATCTAAATTGTCTTTATTATTCTAAGAAATCTAAATTGTCTTTGTTAATATTGGATTAGTAAGAAAATATAAAGAAACACATGGTCATTGTTATTATATATATACATTTTGTGTAAGTTTAATTTATCGCCTATTTTTATGATAAATGATAACGAGTGAACACATATTCAATTAGTCACAACACTTTTAAAACATAGTTGAACTCTAAAAGTAAAATATGTTTCAATAAATATAAAAACAACTTCAAAATTTTCTAACATTTTTTTCATCAATTATATAAAAATTATTATTAATAAAAAACTTTTTTGAATTTACTATGCCAATTTTTATAACCATATATTATCTATGAATAGTAATTGAGCAATTTCGCGCCTTGCGCGACCTGCCATGCTAGTATTCTTTATATGTATTCAGATACATCTTCCCTTAGGGTTCTACTTATTTAATGAGAAACCAATCCGTAACTTCAACTTATTTAATGGGAAACATGTAATATTTAGAAATAAAAATATGTCTACGGGAAAATCAATCCATAGTTAAAAGAAATGTAATATTTAGGAGTTCCATTCACTCTCTTATTTTTACTCATTGTTTTACTCAAAATCTTGACCATCCATTCAAATATAATCCAATGGTTCAATATTTTCTATATCTTTATCCTCTTTTCTATTTTGAGCAATATTTTCAAATCAATTCTGTGTATATATATAATCAATTTTTCTGCACTTTCTGCCCTCTTTTCTATATAATGATTGATGAGCTTCTGAACTACGGAGCCTTCAAAAAACAATTCTGCTTCTGGACTACTGAGGTTGCTTGGAGTTCTCATCATATTCTTGATTCTTTCCTTAATATGTTTCTGGGATCATTCATCATAGCATTCTTTTTTTCTGGAATTCCCCATATTCTATGTAACTTTAACTCTATTGTTTCTTTCTATTTTAATCCAGGAAAATTAATTAGTTGTATCCATTAATATTGCCTTGATGAATAAATCATCTGCAATAAAATTATTCATAATTATGTAAGTATAACTTTTGAATTCCTCGTTGCGTTGAAAAAATGGGTTATGGTTTTGTTTTACAGCTACAAAGCAGAGATATATGTATGTGTATTTATCAGGGGCGTCAAGTACGGTACTAAAATTTGAATTTCAATTTAAAGTGCAGCAAAATTGATTATATACACAAAATTGATTTGAAAATATTGCTTAAAATAGAAATAGAAAAGAGAATAAAGATAGGGGAAAATAATGAACCACCAGATTATATTTAAATGGACTGTTAAGATTTTGAGTAAAATAATGAGTAAAAATAAGAGAGTGTATGAGTTCACACCCTTAGATATAAATATAAATATAAATATATAGTTCCATATTTAGTTGTAATTATTAACATATGTAACATTTCAAAATATTATTCTTGTACTTCATTTAATTTGTATAATAAACAGTAATTAGATATTAGGATTTGAGGTTTCTTTCTTTGTTACTTTATGGGTCATAATGATTCCATAATCTTTTATTTACTATTTCATGATGATTGTATAATCAATCAATCAGGTTATCATTTTATTATAATATATTTATTTTCCTTTAAATGTAATTTAGAATTCGTAAAATATACAATATACATTATTTTAAAATTAATTACTTATTTATGATCATCGAAGTTTAAGTAGTCGGTTAAACTTATATTTTTCATTGTGTTTGTTTTTCTATGAAGTAAGAATAGTGAAGATATTTTTAACATATTACATATTTTACATTTACTCTTATACTTTAACTATTTGAATATAATTAGTACAAAAATCAATATTTATATCAAATTTAAAATTTTTAAATTGCTTCAAAATTATCGCGCAACGCGCATTAGAGTTTAGCTAGTTAATACTAAGGGGACTAGAAGAGTTATTGATCCGGTCAATTAATAAATTAATAAAAAACATTAAAAAAGATGAAACTACGTAGTTTTGACTAAAACCACCACATAACCACCGCAAATTAACCATATTCCGCCGCCTACCATTTTTATATATTCCTTTTTCTGTTTCTTCCATTAATCTACGAACTTTTATTTAACCGTATATATAATATGTAGTTGGTTATTTCAATATATATAATATGGTATGCATATATTATAATATATTTTTATAGCATACTAAATCTTAATTATGTACTCTTTCAATTTGGTTATAATATTTATCTTAAACTACAATTTTGTGATGATTATATGCTTTGATTTGTACTCCTATGCAATAATTTACAATTAAAGAAAGCAAATCATTTCTTTCCTGTAGGGTAGCAATATTTTAAAAATAAAAACAATAACTTTAGACATCCATAAAAAGGCATAAATTAAGGTCCTGTTTAAATTATTAGTTTGGTATTTTTAGGCCCTGTTTAAAATAATAGAACACTTCAGTTCAATTTTATTTAATTTAGTTCAATTCCATTCAATTCAGTTCAGCATAATTATACTTTGATAAAATATAGAAATTCTATTTTTCAATAAATTAATATTTCACATGGATATAAAATGTATTATACATAATTACCTATGGAACTACCACTTTATATTTAAACTCAGACGTTATATTTTTAATTTTAATTCATTATTCATTTTAATGTAAACATATAATAAAACATGCAAGCGGCCTTATAATAAGCATGACTTATTAAATATATAAAAATGAATCTAATTATTAATTTGGGTCCAAAACATGAAGAATTAGACCATTGTCTTACTATAAGGTCGCCTTACACAAGTGTTCCTCAATGTAAAAATGCAAGAAATATATATGAAATGTTGAATTGATGGACTATATCACCTCTAAAGGAGAAATCCATATGGCAATCTCTAGTTATAGTACTAGATGAATCTTTCTTAGTTTTCATGGCTAGATGTAAGTCCGGTATGCTTATAGATTGCTCTACTGTAAGCCCAAAACACAATAAGGAACTCCCTTTTACCCTGAGACTCCGCAACGTGATTGAGGGGTACAAGTAGAGGGTCTTCATTTTAATAGAACCGGCTGTCTTAGCACTGTTAACTAAGAGGGTGAATTCTTTGGAGCCCTAGAATGTTGTACATTGGTGAAGTGTCTAGATTCATGAGGAGGAAGAAAATCTGTTAGTTTGTAATATGCTGCCCTGAGTATGGTGTTACCGCCACGAGTACGGAGAAAAATTAGATAGTTATATTCTTAGAAACTTCTCCTAATCTCAACAAATTGTAAGCCTATTTTGGCAACTGATATTGATCTTAATGGAAAAGCGAGAACACTCTTAAAACCCCGTCATTGACGGTTTAATTTAAAAAAATAGGGTTACAAAACTTTTTAAAGGTAAAATATTTGAGTTAAAACGCAAAAACAATTTCACAAAATGTTGAAGGTTAAAAAGACCAAATCTATATTAAGGTAGAAGATCTTAGAATACTTTGACATGTATAGCAAATATCAACAAATTATGTATCTAGCTCTAATTTAACAAAAATGCTCTGCGATTTTTACAAAACTAGAAACTTAACTATAAATACAATTGATAACATACAAGTTTTTATATTTTAATTATTGTTTGATTTCTCTTGGACTTTCATAATAATTTGCCTTTTACAATGAGATTGTTTTTCATAATACATTAATAGGTACCTAAGGAAAAGAATTAGCATGAATCAATACTAAACACCTTATAATTTATAAAAGTAAAAGCTAAAATTTACAGTTTTTATCAAATTAAATTTAAATATTTTTAAAGTGCATAAAATATACCGCACAACGTGCGGTCAATATCATGCTAGTTTATTTAAAATTTATTATTGTCACATTTATATTAGACTAGCATTTTTAATCAAATATGATTATATGACATCTAGTTGGATTAATTGTAACGTGTATTTTTATAATATCAAAAATTTGCCATTTATACAAAATAAAAATATTTCTGACCAGTATGAAAAAATTAAAAATTACAATTTGAAATTATTAAGTCAAAATCCTATAGCTAAGAGTTATATATGTAAAGGAGATTCTGCATTAGTATATAATTATTTGGACTGAAAAATGGCAATAATATAGGGACTATTTGCACTATAGAATCTGAATGTATGCATGCAATCAAATTGATAAAAACAGTCTGATTTAGTTCCATGAAAGTTATATTCTTTAGTTGATGAACTCCATGTAGTGCTAGTAGCAGGCCTGGCCCACTACCTGAGGCATGTGAGGCATGCGCCTCAGGCCCCCTAAAAATAGAGCAAAATAGGGTCCTTTTTTTGTAAAAAAAGGGCTAAATTAGGGCCCAATTTTTATTAAAAAATTCAGATTTAGAATTTGAAAAATTATTCTTTAAAAATGAGCCCAAATAAGAGCTCAATTTTTTTAAAAAATTAATAGTTTTAATTAATTTTCTCCCTTATGTATTAAAAATTTTTTGAAATTTATTTTATAAAAAAGTCACCTCAGGCCCCCAAAAATTTAGGACCGGCCCTGGCTAGTAGACACAGTTTTTAGGGAAGAAAATTGTGTTGTAGACTCTCTTACTAAATCTGTTGTTCAATCTAAGTGTTCCTACACTTTTGATCGTGTTGTGCAACTGCCTCCTCACTCCGGGGGTCTTTACATTCTTGACAATCCGGGGGTTTTTACATTCTCGACAAAAATAGGATTCCAACCTTAAAGGATCCATCCACCTTAGCTCAGATGTTACTCTCATATATATGTTTCTGTCAGAAGGTGGAGGCACAGAAAGGACAATGATGGATAAAATGCTACCTCAAGATATCATGGGTGATTTACTAATTGATCTTTAAGCCCTACTGCTATTCAAATATGGAAGTACAGGGACAATCCATTTACACAGAAAACCAAAGACACTGCTCTTTTTTTCAAACTGAAGATAATTCGTACATTTGTATAGTAGAGAAACCATCTTGCATATATTCTGAATTTCAACATACCGGGCGCACTTCAACAGATTTGAAAACTAATCATATTGAAGGACTTTTGCAATGCGGAATAAGTACTTGCACTTCTCTCTATTGTGTACATCATGTTACATCAGATTTATACTTGCAGAATCAGAAACTGTTTATAGCCGCAGTCGCCAAATTAGACGATAAAATTATTATAGCAATGATAAGCCAATGACTCAAGTGGGATCATGAAGAGCTAATGACTCAAGTGGTCACCATTTGGGACTTTCTAAGAGCTCTTGATCACAAAGCATTGTCACGGCTAAAGAAACACTACAAAATGGCAACATCCTCGCCAACAAGTGACATCAAGGAAGACAGAAGTTGCATAGCATGGTTGGACAAGCAAACTCCAAAATCTGTCCTTTACATAAGCTTGGGAAGCATTGCAGTGACACAGAACTAGAGCAGACTGCATGGGCATTTGCACTACTGTTCCTGTGAGTATTCAGCCCGGCTTATACATGGAGGAAGAGTGGCCAGAGCTCTTGCCAGAGGGATTCCTAGAAGCCATAGGTCCGACGGATAATAAACCAGGGTAACAACAATGTAAGCAATCTCATTTCCAAGCTTCCATCTGAACAGAAAGTTGTTTTGCCTCCTCTACCAAACCTTTGTTGTTGAGGGGCACCCACATCATGGTCTAATATAAGGATCCATTAACTGTTAAATAATTCCCTTGCTTCATCAAGTCTTCCACTTTTACACAACCCATCTCTTACATGTCCATTCCTGCAAAAGACATCCAACACCACGGAATAGTTGTGAAAATCAGGTTTTAAGGAACCACAGCGCATATCACAACAAATTTGTATTGCATGTCACAATGAAACTTGTCGTGAGATGCAACGTGATGCTCTAAAACCTGATTTTCACACCTATTCTGTGATTTGGGATGGTTTTTGCAACAATGGACTTGCTCTTGCTTGCAAGAGATGTGAAAATATAGATAATATTCTTCATGAACTGTGTAAGAGTGGAAGACTTGATGAGGCAAGGGAATTATTTGACAGTTAATGGATCCTTATGTTAGACCATACACCCTCAACAACAAAGGTTTGACTCAGATCTGGGAAGAAGAACCGATATATCTGACAGAAAATACAGTTGAATCAGTATTGTGCGGCCCGATTCAAATTAAACTTGATGAAAATCAAAGGAGGAAACAAGAAAAAGATCAGACTATGAACTCACCAACGACAGAAGTAGCTTCTTTGCGTGCGCCGCCTGAACTCGGACACAGTTTGGAGCCTCCTCGACTAGGCTTCTAGCTTATCCTGCCTTTTGAGAGAAAACAAAAGGGCTTCTAGCTTATCCTTATAAAGACGAGAGCCTAGCCTTTCCATATTTACGCCCACCTTAGCATTAGGGCTGAAATTCTTTAAAATAATATCTCACCAATAAAAAATTACTATTATCAAAAATGGCCTTTTATTTGACCAAATTCATGCTGCATCGAAATATTTAAAAGAGAAAACTTTTCTGATTTTCCGTAAAGAGCTGCTCTCTGGAGTGACCGTCTATATTATAACTATAATATAGACCAAGGACTACATTAGAATATGGAAGAAAGGAGGTACTTATTTGCAAAGTTTGGAAAAGTACTGTTCACGCGCACTGTTTACCGTCACTGTTCACACACTATTCACCTGCACTGTTCACACAAAGAATATGTACTCAAATAAGTTAATATTTCACATTAAAAGCTACAGTTTTCAACCTAAACAATCAAGTTTCACAAAGACCACAGTTTTCAGCCTAAAAAATCAAGTTTCTACAATCACTGTAGTTTTCAGCCTCAATAACCAAGTTTTCAGGTTAAATAACCTAAACAAACAATGACAACAGTTTTCTGGCTAAATAATTAAGTTTTCACAATAAATAATCAAGTTTCACAAACACGAAAGTTTTCAGCCTAAACAATCAAGTTTTCACAATCATCACAGTTTTCAACCTAAACTATCAAGTTTCACGAACACCACAATTTTCAGCCTAAAAAATCAAGTTTCTACAATCAGTGTAGTTTTCAGGCTAAATAACCAAGTTTTCAGGCTAAAAAGCCTAACAAATAATCACAGCAGTTTTCAGGCTAAATAAATAAGTTTTCACAATCATCACAGTAATTTTCACAATAAATAATCAAGTTTCACAAACACCAAAGTTTTCACCCTAAACAATCAAGTTTTCATCCTAAACAATCAAGTTTCCACAATCACAGCAGTTCCGAAAATTAAACACACAGTTCCAACATCACGAGTTAAAAGTATCGAAAATTAACGAAGAAAGGATCGACAGTTCAATATTCATCAGGTTGAACACATACAAATACACACAGAGTTCCAGCATCACTACATAAAAATTCAACAAGACTTTGAATCATGACATGAAATCACAGCAATCAGAGCATACATAGAGATCAAATAATCGATCAACAGCTAAAAACAGCAGATCCTAACATTTGAAGCATCGATGATCTGATCATTGAATCGAGAAGTTATCAGGTGCGGGAGCCGATCAATCAAAACGCCGGGAGATCAACGGGAAATCGATGGGAGAATTTCGGGAGAGCATGGAAAATTTGGGGAAAATTCGGAGCCCCGATCAGAATGGAATTGGGAATGTGATTCAACTGTGTTTATATATTTATGAATTGGGAAATTGCAGAAAAGGACTTGCCCAAAAATAATTTGCAAAAAGGGGGCCGTGCATAATTTATATTGCATAATGGGGGCCGTGCATAATTTATATTGCAAAAAGAGACCGTCTATATTTTATAGACGGTCTATTCCAAGACTAATATTTCCGTGAAAGTATTTATCCGTTTTAATTTATACATTTTACCTTTTAATTTGAAATGTATATTTTATTACTTAAATAAATTAAAATTTTATATAAAATTTCTTAACTTTTTACAATTAAACACGTTTTATTATATGTTTATTTTAAAATGATTTTTTTAAGGTTAAACCACCAATAAATCAGTGGAGGGAATTTTTATTTGGCATTCCTGGACCGTAAATGAAATTAAAAATACAGAGAACTCCCAGAAGGAGGCGACTAGTGTGATTATAGAGAATTTCCTGGACATGAAAATATATGCTAGACGTTCTCTGCATTAAAACATGTTTTATTATATGTTTACTTTAAAATGATCGATGTTTTAACACAAAATTTTGTGAGAAAATCTCTTGAATTCCCAACTTTCCTGACTTTTCATGAAAATTTTTATACATTTTAACTTATATTGTGTACATTTTTTTTGAAGAGGCACTATTGGCCTTTAATTACAACGACATAATCAAGTACAAGGATCCTACATCTAATTAAACCCTACTCTAATCTATTCTACTGATCCCGTACGCTGAGTTACTGAGGTCCTCACCCTGTTGCTTTGAGTGGAGTGAAGATTCCACTTACACCACCCTGTGGTGCTCCCCTGCTCTGGACACCGCCGATGCAGCTCCCGATTCGTTGTATGAGCACATTGGAAGACTTGACCAGGGAGGTCAGAGGAGAAATGATTTGGAAATGATGTGTTTGAGGGGATTCGAGCCTCTGACCTCCGCTGGCCGAGATTCTTATCTCTGGCCATGTAAGCCGCGTGGGCTAGCCCACATGGTTCTGTGTACCTTTTAATTATTTCAACCTGTAAATTTGATTATTCAAAATTTTCAAATTTTTGTATACATTTTTTAGAATTTTGCATTAAAACGTGTTTTATTATATATTTATTTTAAAATGATCAGTGTTTTAACACAAAAATATATCATTTGAGTTTAAAAAATAGTGGTAGTTCCACAACATTTAGGAAAGTTGGTCTTTTTTAAGACTTTGTAAAAATGTATCAATTAAATTTAAATACATACAGTAATAGTAGTTTCATAATACTTATGAAAGTTGGTCTTTGAAAAGATTTTACCATTTTGATAACTAAACTATTGTTCAAATTTTAGGCTATGTAACATAGTGATCAAATATACCTAACAATGTTGAATATGAAAATGTCAACAGGAAAAGGGAGCATATCAATTTTATTTATACAAAATAGGAGCGATTTATTGTTCTTTTCAATTATCTTCAATTGATGAGTGTGAGTCTTGAATTAGTTTGGTTTGAACTTGTTATAAGGTGCTATTTAGTTTAATTTAATTAAGGTTGATTTTATGTGAAAAGAATAATTGCATTATCAACCACTTAAAGTGATTGAGTTAACGTCAATAATGTTGGAACATTTTAGAAAATTGGGTGATCCAAAAGTGAGATTTTTGGAAATTTTGATTACCTGCTTCTTCTTCTTTTTTTTAAGGAAAAGAAAGATTAATGTCATAAAAAAAAGAATCGATTTCCTGAGTGACCGTCTATATTATAGCAATGATATAGACCAGGGACTAAACTGCAAATATAATAATTGTAGGAGATTTTCGCGGGTCCAAAAATCGGGTATGAACCGGGTTATAACGAAGTGGCCCCATTTTGCAGAAACCACGCGTATTTCTCCATTTTCCCCCAAACCATACGGAACCAAAAACTCTGCCAGATTTCTTCTCTGCTAAAAATACAGATCTACCTTGATTTCACAGAGCATAACGCAAACGCGAGGAATAGATTTGGGGCAAAAACACTGGATTTCACTATGGTTTAAGCCACGGGCATGGAGATCCAAAGCAAGGTGAGTTCCCAATTGAATTTCCGATCAATTTTGATGTATAAATCATCAATCCGATGCATCGAATCCTTGCTAATTGTTGTTTTTTTAATTTATAAACCATAGCTTTTAATCAGTGGCGAAGAAGGTGTAGATTCTGCTGTTACCGATCTAGGTTCATGCATAGATGACAAGGAAGTTCGAGCTTCATTAGCAATAGGTAAATACTGGATATTTGTTTGATACTGGATGTTTGTTTTAGTTTTGAGTTTGTTAATACTGGATATCTGTGAAAAGTGGCCTGTTTAGGTTAGGATCTGATGTGTTTAGTATGAAAACTGGATTTGAAATTGTAAACTCCATGGATATCTGTTGAAATGCATGTATGTGAAAAGTGGCATGTTTAGGTTGAGATCTGATGTGTTTAGGATGAAAACTGGATTTGAAATTGTAAGCACCATGAATAATACTTTTTGAAATGCATGCTTGTGAAAAGTGCCCTGTTTAGGATGGAGTCTGAACTGTTTAGCATGAAAACTAGATTTGAATGTCTAAGCACCATGGATATCTGTTGAAATGCATGTCTGTGGAAAGTGGACTGTTGAGTATGGAATCTGATGTGTTTAGCATGAAATCTGGATTTGAAATTGTAAGCACCATAAATAATACTTTTTGAAATGTATGCTTGTGAAAAGTGCCCTGTTTAGGATGGAATCTGAACTGTTTAGCATGAAAACTAGGTAATAATGCTGATTTACCTGGTTTGGAGGACGTTGATCTTAGGGAGAGTTTTGATGGACTCAGTGCTAGAAACCTTGAAGAGCTAGAAGCACTTTACAAGCTGCATGCTAAAGCAATTGGTTTTTGCTATAGAAAATTAACAAGTAGGAGAAATCATGAAGGTGTTCACTGCGTACAATATTTCAGTTGCTCTTGTGCAGGAAAGTCTAAACACCCAAACACCGCCTACCCCAGTTCTAGTATTAGATGAACCTGAAAGTTCAACATCAAAAAAAAAAAAAAAACATAAGGAGTATCTGATAACCAAGACAGAGTGCAAGGCTTCACTTCGTGTGAAGCTGGTTGATGGAATTTTCCATGTCAAACATCATATCCTAACGCATAATCATGCTTTGCTTAGGCCAAAACGGATGCAGTTTGCAAGAAGTGAGCGCCGAATCACTCCAGCAATAGCCAAGGTAAAAATAGGATTGTTTCAACGTAAAATGTTTAGCACAGATTGCTATTTTTTTAAACTGTGTGAGGCTATGTTTGTTTCAGGTAGGGGTGTTCAAACACCGGGTACCCGTACTTCCGGGTACCCGTACATGCGGGTAGTTGAAAATGCGGCCCGTGACCCATCCCGGAAATACCGGGTGTACAACCGGGTACCCCAGTTATGCGGGCCGGGTAACCGGGTACCCTATTTTATTTTATTACTTATAAAAAGGCTACAAAATACATCTAATTATTTAATAATAAATATACTTTATCAGTATAAAAGTCCAAAACTAATTAAATATTATTTAATATGAAAATATCAATAAAATTATGAATAATTATCATTCGAGACAAATTAGTGGATGTACTCCAATGCAATGCGGGATGCGATTGTGCGCTTGTGTTGAAGAAAAAGTAGCATGTCAAAGCAAAAGATTAAATGGTTGGAGAGGTGGATTGGAAACTTAAGAGGTTGAGTCTAATTAGGATGAATTGGTATTTAATTTTTGAAAATATCAATATTAAAAGGTAAAATTATATTTATAATTATAATTAATTAAATAAATACATATTATACCGGGTTTACGGGTACCCGGAAAATGACACTTATGTCACCCGGACCCGGACCAGGTAATTTACGAAATTAACGGGCCGGGTACCCGTCCGTAAAATATAAGAAAGTACCCGGTTATTTTATGCCGGGTCACCGGGTCAACGGGGCGGGTAGGCCGGGCCGGGTATTTTTGAACACCCCTAGTTTCAGGTCATAATGGGGATGGAAGATGCTGGAATGAAACCAACTGATGGATACAACTATCTCACATATTTAGCGGGAGGAGATAAGGCAGTGGGTCATGAACTCAGGGACCAAATTAATTTTGTTGGAAGACTCAGAATGAAAGAGATTGAAAAGGGTGACGCAAAAAAATTAATAGCAACTCTGGAGGAAAAGAATAAGAAGCAAGAAGGTTTTTTCTACAGAGCTTTGAAAACGGAAGATGAAAACAGGTTGAAAGCTGTGTTTTGGAGGGATTCTGTGATGCATGAAGATTACAACATTTATGGCGACTGTGTAATACTGGACACTACCTTCAAAACAAACGGGTAAAATTGAAAACTGATGTCTTTAGGTTAGAAACTGGAGTGTTTATTTAGAAAAGTGTTGTGTTTGCAACTAGTGGAAAACTAACATGTATAGTATTGACTATTTAGAAACAGGTGTGTTTATATTATAAACAGGTGTATTTACATTGAAAACTATAGTCTTTACAGAATGTTTTATAAAATAGGTTTAAATCTTAAACATGACCTTTGAAACTGACTACAGTATTGACTATTTAGAAACTGGTGTGTTTATATTTGAAACTGGTGTGTTTAATTTAAAAACGGTTGTATTTACAGTTTTTTTCTGAAACAGGTACAATCTGATATTTGCTATGATACTTGGAATGAATAACAGCCGAGGTAATGTGATGTTTGCCTGTGCTTTTATATCTGATGAAACAAGTGAAACGTTTGAGTGGGTACTTAAAACATTCAAGAAAAGTATGGGGGGCAAAGCACCGATAACAATGTTTACAGATCAAGATATTACGATGACAAATGCGATCGAAAAGGTACTGTCTTGATAATGCATGTTTAACATGTTTTTATCATTGTCCTGGGCTAATTAATGACATGAATCTTCTATAATAAACAGGTTTTCTCTGAGACGAGACATCGATTATGTTTGTGGCACCTTATGCAGAATGCAATTTCTCATTTTGGCGAGCTTAAAAAGGACGGGCCTTTCAAGTCAGCATTCCAGCGATGCTTATATGGCTGTTCATTCGAGCAAGAATTTGAAGACTGCTGGAGAAATTTGCTCATAGAGTTCAACTTGGAAGGTGATGACTGGTTCGAGCAGCTATATAATTTGCGCGAGAAGTCGTGTACAGCGTTCAACAAAGATTTCTTCTCTGCTAGGACACTAGCTACACAAAGATGTGAGAGTGCAAACCATGCTATCAAGGTGAAGGTCTCAAAAACAACATCGTTGACTCAGTTTGAGAAGGTATTTGAAAAAATGATTAGAATATGGAAGAAGAACGAACAGAAAGAGGAAAGTAGGTGCCTACGATTTCTACCTCGGTCAGCAAAAGGTGGCCTTTTGAAGCATGCGTCCGAAATCTACACACTCAAGATTTATGAGGAATTCAAGCGAGAATTTGGATGGGCAATGACAACATCGATTTCTGAATCCAAGCTGAATAATGGTGGATACATCAGATGCTTTGTAGTGACTTTAGAGACAGATCCTGATACAGCAGGTTTGTTTTTATTTACAACTACTTTTTTTTATATAATAGTCTGTTTGATGAAATCTAATGTCTTTAGGTTAGAAACTGGTGTGTTTGACTATAAAACTGTTGTATTTGCAACAAGTGAAAAAATTTGTTGTTTAGAATAGATACTAGCATGTTTAAGAATGTGAATACTAGAGTGTTTAATACTAGCATGTTTAAGAATGTGAATACTAGAGTGTTTAGTTTAAACACTCTAGTATTCACATTCTTAAACATGCTAGGTTCTTGAACGTAAACTGAGAAGGAAGAGTCTGTTGGTTAAAATCTGATGGCCTTAGGTTAGAAACTGGTGTATTTAGGTTAGAAACTGGTGTATTTGTTTAGAAAACTGGTGTATTTACAGAAGGTCTTGCAGGTGAAGTTATGGTGACAATCCCTGCAAATAAGTCTGTGGAGTTTCACTGTTCCTGCAGAATGTTTAAAGAAACGGGCTTGCTATGCTACCACATGATCAGGATATTGCATATGATGTCAATAATGAGGATTCCACCACGGTACATTGTGTGCAGATGGACGAAAAATGTCAAAAAGCAAATCTGGGATAAGTTTCTTGAAGAAGACAATAATGCTGAGACAGGTAAGAAATTGAAGAACTCAATTCCATGGCAGCATCAGATCACAGTGCAGTTCTACCATCTGGTTGCCCAAAGTGAAGACAATCTGGAAGCGGGAAAACTATTAGAAGATGCAGTAAAGAGACAAACGATTTCAATTCAAAAAGTCCTAGGAAAAGAAGAAGAAGAAGAAGTCACAGATCCAAAGAGCTCATCCAGTACTGCTGCTCCAATTGAAGAAGATGATGAATTTGCAATTGAAGATCCAGACAAAGCAAACACCAAGGGGAGAGGTAAAAGAATCAATTCATCAATCGAGCGCCCTAAAGGAAAGCCAACCAATGAGTTTGGATCATATACTCCAAAGAAGTGATTATTTTAAGTTCTATCTTTGTTTCTTTTCTTGATTTTTGGTAAAGACAAACATTGTACCGTCGAGATTTGAATTGAGTTATATTATTGGGATTTGAAACTGCTGGATCGTTGTGTTTTAAAATAAGGGTGTTTGTGTTAAAAATAGTGGTGTTTATAGTGAAAACTGTGCTTTTTAGGTTATAGTTGAAAGCTGTTGTGTTTTAGATGGAAAATGGAAACTTGTGTGTTTAGAAATGAAACTAGGTTTTTTAGACTAAAATTTAATGTGTTTATTTTGTAATTTAAATTGAGGTGATTGGCCTAAAAAATGTTGTTTTTAAGATGGAAACTGTTGTGTTTAAGATCTCAAAAAAACATTCATGGAAACTGTTGTTTTTAAGATGGAAATTATTGTGTTTAAGATGAAAATTATTGTGTTTAAAATGGACATGGAAACTATTTGTGTATAGTGGTGATGGAAATGGGAATTCAAAATGGTGTTTGTAGTTTAAGTTGGTTGGAAACTTGTGTGTTTAAAAATGAAACTAGGTTGTTTAGACTAAAATCTAATGTATTTATTTTATAATTTAAACTAAGGTGATTGGCTTAGAAACTGTTGTTTTTAAGATGGAAACTGTTGTGTTTAAGATGGACATGGGAACTTAGATATTTTACTTGGAAAGTTGTGTTTCCAACTTATGCTGTTATGAAAACTATGGTGTTCTGGTTAAATATTGTTGTGTTTAAGTTAAAAACTGAATGATTAAGATACAAAGGTGTAAAGCTGAACAGACTTTCATAACTAAGCAAGAGTCATTAACATCCAAAGGGCACTGTTTAACATGAAAAACTAAATTTTAATATCTCATACAAGACTAAAATTTGATATCCTAACCAAGATGATTATGAATTTTCCCAAAATTCATAATCGTCAATGTGAAGATCAAAACTTGGCATTGGTTCCTTGACCTTCGGCATAGCAGATTTCACGACCTCGTCAAACCACTTGTGCAGCTCGGGCGCCTGCCAGAACTCCCCCACTTTCCCATACATCTTCAGGTTGACTCCCTACTGGCTGCTGCGACAACACAGGTTCAGCTTCTTGTGGTTGAGTTTGACGCTCTACTGCATTCTGACTTTGAGCCTTGGCAGCAGCTTTATCTGCCGTAAGTCTTGCAAAAAACTTCACAGTGACAAGTCCCATATCCCTTTTAAGAATCTCATAAGCTTGTTCAGAATTCTGTAGAAGAATAATAAACAGTTCAAAAGGCATTCACAAAAAGACATACAATAAAAAAAGCCAAAATGTTTTGTAAAACTTACACTCAAACCAAGGTCCGCTATCTCTTGATCGGTTTTAAACTCCCCAGTTCCTGGAAGGTCGAAGCTGCCATTAAACTTATTGGCTGGTCTGTCCCAATAAGCAGCATTGATAACCCTCCCGGCACGAGTTAGTGGGTACGACCTGGTCTCAACAAGGACCTTGTCAAAGCCATTCGTTTTGAGTCAAGCAATCCTTGCAGCCACCTTATCTTGAGGCCAGTGTTGAGCTACAGTAATAAGTTCCGGCATACCTAAATTTTAAACACATAGAAGATACCAGATCAGACAGAAAGTCACATTAAACACACAAATTTTCAAAGTTAAAGCATTAGAAACCACATTAAAAACACAAGTTTTCAGAATCATACCTAAATATGGCGACCGTTGAAGATATTGCATCAGAACTACATAAACACAACCCCCAAGAGCAGTGTGTTTCTGGCTACGTTTGTGGAAGTGGGTCACCCCTTTCAGTAGCTGCTCCAAGAGATACTTGCACCAATCCATGGTTGCTATCTCAGACACGTTAGCCACAGCCTGAATCATCTTCATGTCGACATGCCTGGTTTGCAGAGAATTGACAAAGTTTCCGAGCATAAACAGCACAAAAAACTGCAGAAACTCTTCACCACCATCTGGAAGGGCTTCCATCTCTCTAACCAAAGCACCCAGAGGGATGTCCTCATTGTCATTCACTTTGAACCTCCTCTTCCATGCAAGCCTCTCCCACTTAATCTTCTCGGATTTTTCAGCACCAATGTTCCCAGACAATGAACCAAGAGGTACATCAACTCCACCTATCGGCAAGCCCAACACATCAAAAACCTCATCAACCCCTATCTTGTAGGTCACTGAACCTATGGTTTGATTTCCATGGCCATCTATACTGGAAATCAAGAACAGAATGATTTCCAGCGGGAACTTGCTCATCTGCACCTTCAAAAGGCCCCCAAAACCAATTGACTCAACAGCAGCCTTCTGAGCCTCGGTCAGTTTTGCTAAAAACTTGGCAACAATGCTTAAATGGCATGCTATTTTCATGTCCTTATCCAGTCTGCAAAAAAGACGTTTAAATATCAGTTAAAATGCAACTATCGAATGTTTAGTATATAAAAAACTAAAATTAAATTTTAAAACTTACTTAATTTCATCGTTTTGCACAATGCAAACATGCTGCGACTTTTTCCTGGCCCTCTTTTCCGCGACTTCACCTACATCAGTCTCCACATTTTTCCTCTTCCTCCGTTTGTCAGTTTGAACACCACCTGCAGCACATTTAACTGTGCTTATGGGAGGAACGTCGTGGACAGTGGACTGGAACTCAGGTGCGGCCTCGTTGACATGGGGCTCGCTGACCTAGGGCTGGGGCTGGGGCTCGCCGACCTGGGTCTGGGACTGGGACTCCTTGAACAGGGGAGGGAGCTCTTCGAACGAGGACATGTTGAACAGGGGCTGGGGTTCAGGCGCGCTAACCTGGGGCTGGGGCTCAGGCTGGGACTCCTTGAGCGGGACCTCTTCGAACATGGGCATGTTGAACAGGGGCTGGGGATGGTTGAACAGGGGATAGGGCTCATTGACCCGAGGCTGGGGCTCGCTGACCTGGGGCTGGGGTTGGGGCTCGCTAACCTGGGGCTCGACAGTGCTGGACTGGAGCTCATCAGTGGTGGTTTGAGGCTCATTATTGGTGGGCTAGGACGAGTCAGCAACTAACGTCTTCTTCACACGTTGCTTCGGTTGACATTTCTTCTTCCCCACAGGTTCAGCAGCAACTTTCTTCTCCGCTGCACGGGGAGTTTTCTTCTCCGTAGATGGACAGTCCCTGCATTTTTTGTTTTTATGCAACTTCCTCTTGCCTGTATCAATAAACAAAATAATCATTGGTACATGTTAAATATATACTATATAGGATAAAAACTACATAAAAATTGCAGGGAAAACGAGATCATACCATGACCTAAAGGACCATCTGTATGAGTGCGTGTGGATGCAGTAGCCAGTTCTTTTCCCTTTTTGACTTTACTAGGGAGTTGCTCATTCTGTTCAAAATCATCTTCAGAATTGTAGACATGCTCTTCATTGATTTATGGGACAATCATTTCCAAAATAGAATCAGCAAACTTCTGGCTGTCGCTCACGTCCTCTTTGATTGGCTCTGTCCCATCCGTAGAGCATGTGTTATACACTACACGTACTGCAAAGAACATTTTTTCAAATCAGTAAATATAATTTTTGAATTTTAAACACTTGTAAACGCAAAAAGAATTCAGGTTAGAAAGACAAGTTTTCATATTATAAACATAAGATTTTAGGCACATAAAAACTAGGGTATGTTAAATAATGTTGTTTTAAGTATAGTCAAGTTTCACCAAAGATTTCAACCTAAAACATTACGTTTTCAAACCAAAACAGTTTTCAAACTAAACAATCAAGTTTTACAGTACAACAGTTTTCAGGCTAAGCAATATAGTTTCTACAATCAATGTAGTTTTCAGCCTTAATAACCAAGTTTTTACAAAACAACAGTTATCACATTAAAAAATCAAGTTTCTACAATCACTCTAGTTTTCAGTCTAAAAAATTAAGTTTTCATAATCTTTATAGTTTTCATAATAAAAAATCAAGCTTCTAAACACCAAAGTTTCCAACCTAAATAATTAATTTGCACAATAAAATAATTTTTAAGCTAAAACAATAAAGTTTAATAAACCACAGTTTCCAGACAAAATTATATAGTTTCTACAAACACAGTAGTATTCAGCCTGAATAACCAAGTTTTCAAAAATAACAGTTTTCACATTAAAAAAAACAAATTTTACAAAACACCACAGTTTTCACAATAAAAAATCAAATTTTAACACAAATCAAGAAGTCTAGTTTTCAGGTTAAAAACTAAAAAATCCACATGCACACAGAAAACCACATTAAACAGTCCAGATTTCAATCTAAACACATAAAATTTTATAAGTAGAAAAACATCCCATTAAACAGTCTAGTTTTCATGGTAAAACACTTAAATTTGCAGAGCAGTCACAAAGTACAAAAAAACAACAAAAAAGCGGGAAAACACAGCGAACAGAAAGTATCACCTCGCTGCACCCCCTCTGGATTACCAGCTTCCACTGATTTAGACGACTTCATTGTATTCAGATCTGCAGAACACAAAGCAGAATCACCAATCACAAATCAACAGAATCACAAATCACAAAAACAACAGAATCATGAACATCACAAAACAGTTGGATTAACACACCTGACTCAGAGATTGGATTAATACCCAATCGATTAACAACTGAGCGACGAGCAGCTGCAGTACACGAAAACGCCGATCAAACACAATCAAATCTCAATAGCAAAAACGCAGATCATAATCACCATTAAATAACAAAAAAGCAATCACCAAATCAATACATGGATTGGATTGCGCCGGTTGAATTGCGTCGGTTGGATTGCACCGGTTGGATTGCGCCGGTTCGATTGCACCTGTTCGATTGGGAAGATTGGACGCGAGTGATGAGTGATGAACGTAGGTTTGGAATTGGGAACGGTGGTTTCAGAAAGGATGGGAAATTAAAAAATAGAATTATGGGTTATATATTTACGGAGGAGGGGCTTTTTAGCAATTTCCATAATTTCTAAGAAGGACCTGCGTAAATGTTAATTGCAAAAGAGGAGCCGTTTTTCCTATTTTAATTGCAGAAATAGGCCGTCTATATTATAGCAATAATATAGACGGTCTATTCCAAGAATAATATTAAAAAAATTTTAATGACCAGCTTTAGACTGTAGAGTTGGTCTCTTAAGTGACGGTCACTATATAGTGACGAAAGACTATATTGGAATATGGAAGGAAGGAGGTCCTTATTTGCAAAAATGCACTATTTACTCACGCGCACTGTTCACTCAGTTTAAAAAACAAGCATTTTAGTCTAAAAATAGACGTTAGCAAACATATCCACACAATCTAAAAAACAAGCATTTCATTCTAAAAAACAAGCCGTTAAGCGTGAAATACAAGCATTTCTAAAAAACAACCTGTTTGGTCTAAAAAACAAGCATTCAAGGGTGAAATTCAAGCATGCTCTATACAACCATCTTTTTTTACTTTAAAATACATGAACTCTAAAAAGCAACATGTTAACTGTGAAATGCAAGCATTCTCTAAAAAACAACCTGTTAAGTGTGAAATGCAAGCATGTTCTAAAAAACAACCTGTTTGGTCTAAAAAACAAGCATTCAAGTGTGAAATTCAAGCATGCTAAATGTAATTTGCATAAATTGCAGAAAAATCCCCGCGCGTGAATGTAATTTGCATAAATTACAGAAAAACCCCTGTCCCAAATTTCTTTGCATATAAACCCCGCCACTACATAGTGACCGTCACTTCCAACACTAATTATAGACCGTATATAGCGCAGTCAAGAATAAAGATTAATGTTATCAAACCCACAATTCTTTATTCTTGAATTGTTAAAAATAGTAAGTGGAATTACATTTACTGGCTTTTGCTGGCACAATGGCTATTGCAATTTTCTAAAAATAGACTGTATTTTAGACCAGCTTTAGACTGTATTTTCTAAATAGACCAGCTTTAGACTGTATTTTGAGTCATCTATACTATACTTTATAAGAGGATGGATTAAAATTTTCTTAGAATTTTGAATTATTTTTAGAATTAATGAGTAATTGACACATCATCTCCTTTATTAATTATTCATTTGTTTGTTTGATTGATTTAACTAATAATCCATTCCTGATTATTTGAACTTTACCCCTATTATATAAAAAAATAAATCAGTTTCTACAAACTTTACTCCAAAATCAGTTGCCCGCACCTCATTTTTCCGTTTCAAACGTTAGATATAATTTTCCTCCAACGCACAATAATTATAATTATTAGTCTTTACATCAACCTTTACTTCTAATAGAGTTTAATTGTATTCCGTTACTATCCTGATCCCTTCAATTTCCAAACCGTTTTTACCCTTCAACTTCCCTTCTCATTTATGGACTTCTATGTTTAAAAGGGTGTCAAATTCGTCTTCATCAGCACACTTGAAACATGCAGTCACAATATTCATTGATCGGTAGACCCTCTGGCACAGAGATCAATTATAAATAACCGTTAAATCTTCTTTCAATATTAATATAATTAGATGTCAAATTGAGTTTACGACATCTGAAAAATTTTGTTCATGCTTGAATTGTCCAAGTATATCTTGATGGTCGTCTTTTTGTTTTCTATTCAGGTAGAACGTTATATGTTTTCAGGTAAAATTGTCCTTTTAATGGCTAATGTTTGAACTAATTAATTAGAAGTTAACATGTTTTAATCTGTTGTCATTTGAGTGCAATGTTTAATTGTGGTTGGTATGTTTCTAAGTATTTCAACTGCTCTCTCTCTCTATGTAGGGCTTTGTGTGATATATGATCATTTTTTTGACCGACTTTATTTCTTTCTTCCTGCTTGTGAGTTGCTCCAAAGTCGACCATGTTAAATTTTCTGTACAAGTTGTAGGCAAATTTCAAGTAGTATCTAGAAGTTTTCATTCTTAGTCGGCCATGTTCAACCATTGCTTCAAGATTTCATATGATGCGTATGTCCAGCAGACCATGACTAGATTTGTGTTGAAGCATGAAATACTTAGCGCAGTTGAAGTGTGTAATACTTATGCTCTAAGAAACTGCAAACCAATGACACCCTGACTCTAGAGATGTAAAAGGAACCAGAGTAATTGCATTTAACCTACTAATGGAATTTACCATATATTATTTGTAAATATTTTTTAATTCTAAAAATAAATTTGGAACAATACTTTTCATCTCCAACTTCAACCTTCAAAAAAATGAGAAATCTGAAGATTTACTACATGTTGAATACACCGAATGAAAATGTGGAACATTAAATTTATATTCTATGTTTAAAAATAAGTTTCACTAAAATTAACGATAACATCTTATTGTAAAAAAGATAAAATAATAATACATATAATTGTTTACTTAAAACCGTGCTGAGTTGCAAAATAAAAATACAAATAATTAATTAAATATTAAGAGATGAATTATTTTCAATAATTTCAAATTTTATAAAGAAAATATTGCTGAACTTATAACCAAGAAAAACTATAAAGAAAACTATTTCAAATGTTGAATCCACCAATCGAAAATGCACCATTTCTTCTTTATAACCTGCACTTTTGTCACTAAAAACGATTTAAAATGTAATTTTTAAACCATCATGACGTTTCCTTAAATGAAAACTGCACTTAATGATCGTCACAATTTTTTTGTTATTTTTGTAACGGTAAAAAGTAATTTTAAAACCTGCATCGTAACGTTCATTGAAATAAAAACTACACTTAATCATCCGTACATATTCTTTATTATTTTTGTAACGGTAAAAACTGCCTTTATAATGGCGCATTGTATAATGGTGCATCTTATTTTTGTAACAATCAGGTGTTCGAATCGCAAATTCTTTGTTATTCTTTAATCCCTAAAGTTTAATTTTAACTGCATCGTAACATTTCCTTTAAATAAAAACTGCACTTAATCATTCTCACAAATTCTTTGTTATTTTCAAGAAAATAATGCATGCACCCTTTCTACAGCAATTATTTCAAAAAAAAATTAAAATTTAATTTTGAAACATGCTCATAACGTTCCCTGAAGTAAAGTTGCGCTTAATCATTCTCAAATATTCTTTACTATTTTTGTAACGGTAATTCATGCAACATTTCTCCTTTATAGGCTGCAATTATTTCATTAAAAATTATTAAACTTTAACATGCATCATAACATCCGATGAAATAAAAATTGCACGTAATGATCGTCACAAATTATTTGTTCTTTTTGTAACGCTAAAACTTAATTTTAAAACCTGCATCGTAACGTTCCTTGAAATAATACTCTTTATTATTGTTGTAACGGTAATTCATGCATCATTTCTTCTTTAGAGTCTGCAATTATTTCATTAAAGTTTATTAAAACGTAACCTGCATTATAATGTCCCATGACATAAAAACTGCACATATTGATAGTCGCAAATTCTTTATTATTTTTGTAACTATAAACTTAATTTTAAAACTTGCATCATAACGTTTCCTGCAATAAAAATTGCACTGAAAATATGCGCACAAATTCTTTATTACTTTTTTTAACGGTAATTCATTCACTCTTTATTCTTTATAGCATGAAATTATTTCATTAAAAATTATCAAAACTTAACATGCATAATAACATTTCCTGAATTAAAAAATGTACTTAATCATCCTCATAAATTCTTTGTTATTTTTGTCGTAAAGATAATTCATGCAACATTTCTTCTTATAGCCTGCGATTATTTTATTTAAAATTATTAAAGCTTAATTTTAAAATCTGCATCGTTACATTTTCTGAAATAAAAACTGCACTTAATTATCGTCGCAAAATCTTTCTTAATTTTGTTACCGGAATTCATGCACCCTTTATATTATTTATAGGATGCAATGATTTCATTAAAAATTATTAAAACTTAACCTGCATCGTAACGTTCTCTAAAATAAAAACTGCACTTCATCATCATCGCAAATTCTTTGTTATTTTTGTAACGGTAATGCATGCACCCTTTCTTCTTTATAGCCTGCAATTATTTCATTAAAAATGACCAAAACTTAATTTTGAAATCATCATAACGTTCCCTGAAATAAAAATTACACTTAATGATCGTCACAAATTTCATCGTTATTTTAGAAATGGTAGAAATTAATTTTAAAACCTGCATCGTAACGTTCCATGAAATAAAAAAATGCACTTAATCATCCTCACAAATTCTTTATTATTTTTGTAACGGTAATTCATGCACTCTTTCTTCTTTATAGCCTGCAATTATTTCATTAAAAATTATTAAAACTTAATATGCATCATAACGTTCCCTGAAATAAAAACTCTACTTAATCATCATCACAAATTCTTTTTATTTTTGTAACGCTAGAACTTAATTTTAAAACTTTCATCATATCGGTCCCTGAAATAAAAATTGCACTTAATCATTCTCACGGATTCTTTATTATTTTTGTAACGGTAATTCATGCACCCTTTCTTCTTTATAGCCTGCAATTATTTCATTAAAAATTATTAAAACTTAATATGTATCATAACGTTCCCTGAAATAAAAACTCTACTTAATCATCATCACAAATTCTTTTTATTTTTGTAACGCTAGAACTTAATTTTAAAACTTTCATCATATCGGTCCCTGAAATAAAAATTGCACTTAATCATTCTCAAGGGTTCTTTATTATTTTTGTAACGGTAACTCATGTACTCTTTCTTCTTTATAGCCTGCAATTTTTCATTAAAAATTATTAAAACTTAACATGCATCATAACATTCCTGAAATGAAAACGGCACATAATCATGCTCACAAATTCTTTGTTATTTTTTTAACAGTAAAACTTAATTTTTAAACCTGCATCATAATGTTCCCTGAAATAAAAATCACACTTAATCATTTTCACAGATTCTTTATTAGTTTTGTAGCGGTAAGTCATGCACCGTTTATTCTTTATAGCCTACAATGAATGTATGAAATTATGAAGCGTCTAGGAAACTATTATATATTTATATATACTTTCACCCAAAAGCAAACAACCACCATCAAAATCATCCCCTTTAAACATCTACCAACTTTGAATCCATATTTCTTCTTGAACAACCTATCAAGGTTTGTCTTTTCACCACTTATATGTCTGATTTATATGATTGATTTTTGATTTATACCTAATTTTTATGAATCATGCAGCATGTCTCAAAGATACTCCTACGTCGGACAACTATCAATGAAAAACACATCTCAAAACCCGTTTTCACTCATGGACAACTATAAGTTGCTGTCTCTAGGGTAAAAAATAAAAATGGTTGAAGATTTTGATTTTTGACAAGAATGATAAACTGATCCATAATACCGTTAATGTATTTATAATGAAGTGTTTTAAGAGTTGGGAAAATAAGATTATGTAATTTCTTAAATTCTTGAAAACGTAATAATGTTTTAGCGACCAATTTTTTTGCCAAAATGCTATTACATTGTATTACTTAACTGTCACAAAATAATACATGGTCAAGATTATTTAACTGTAATTATTTTATTAAACTAAATTATAATATTTTAAAATATTAAATTCCCGTGCATCAGCACGGGTTATTATACTAGTTAATCTTTATTCTTAAAAATAGTAAGTGGAATTACATTTACTGGCTACTGCTGGCACAATGGCTATTGCAATTTGAATTTCAACACAACAGGCGCTCCTCGACATCCTCTATCTGCAAACTAATCCTACTGAAGCTAACAAAACTTCATTAAGTAATTACTTGTATTGTTGTTAATTAATAAACTATATTCAATTGGAGCGAGGCAGACGATATAAACACATGAAGGCAAGTAAAGCAAACAGCTTTGCCTTCCTAAGAATACATTCTCCGACTTTAGTTACCACATGCAAGATCACCCTTACTTTTTGATTTTAGCTCGGGCAAAAATCACTCCTGCAATCAAGCCTGAAAAGAGCAGAGAAAGAAGCTAATGATGTTCACAGGCTAATTACTACAGAATATGTGATGGTTTTAAGAAGAGCGTGAGAACTAACCGAAAAATATACTAGCAGAATTCTCCAAACTAGTTGGCACGTGGAAAAGAAGAATGCCAGCTAGTGACAGGGGAATTTTATTCAGCGAACCTACGAGGCTGCAAAGCACAATAATGAGTTAAAAATTATTTTATTTTAAAAATGAGGCCTCAAATGATCAATTTTTCCGGCTTTCAGCCACCTCTTTCAAAACTATTATATAACTTTTTCAGTCTAGATATGCAGACAGGTTTAAAATGTAGGCAGATAAACAAGTAATCATGGGATGACAAAGTTAAAGAAATTTGGAGTAAGGGGTTCAAAATGACACAATACAGAGTCCAGAGTTCTAACATTCCAACTTGCAATTTTTGAGACCTTTTTTTCTTATAAATATAGGGTATTTGATTTTGCAAGATTTCATTATGCTAAAGGCAGAGAATTCATAACCATTGACAAGCATGTAATATCCGGTACATCAACTAACATGGGAGACGTAGAAAAAAAGTTGAATATCTATTTAGTCTCAACTAATAAAAATGTTGTTATAACAAACCCAAAAGCAGGATCCTAGACTATCAAAAGGGGTGCCACTAAGTTACTTCAGATAGACAAGAATACATAAAGACAAGGGTGAAGTTAAATTCTCACCTGTAGGTTGTAGCACCTGTTTGATGAATAAACCACATGGATGTGAAACTGATGGCTAAACCCAAGAACCCACTCAAGGTAATCACCAACCAAAAGACGGGAAGTCTTAGAAGTGGCCTGTCATTATTTATTAATTAATTAAGATAATTGAAAGAATACATCAAATTCACAAAAATGCAAAACACCAATTGCAGACAAGAAAGGGCACATAACTTATGTTGAGGAAGTGAAGGTGACTCACAAAATAAGTTGAGGATTGGAACGAAGGATCACTTGGACTCAATTACTAATGCAACAAAATAAAACAACACGATGAAGGCACATGCACCTAATATTTCTATATCTCGTTCCTTCAATCCTGATAAATAGAAATGAGATCTCACACGCTCATAAGTTCTAAGGTAGTGTGAGACACTGGAAAAGTATTTAACACGAAATTTCATGGAGTATCAATTGGATGAAAATTTGAGTGCACTTCAGCAGAAATTTAAATATCTTGAAGAAAGAAGAAAATGAAAATCACTCCCAAAGCAATTCATATGCCCATGTAAAGCCAAACACACATTTGATGGTCTGCCTAAACACACTCAAATATTTGAGGAGGAAACTTGCATAGGTGTGCAACATAGTTGTGCAAGTAAGCAGAACCCTGAGCAAAGTCTCTGAGTGATTTGGCACAAAAGATTATAAATTCCATCATTTATAGATCATTTACATTCATAGAATACGTAGTATATAATTTTAAACTTTTACCACAAACTATCAGTATAAAATAATTGAACCCCCCCTAGAAAAAAATCTATAGTTTAACTATGCAGAGAGCTCCACACATTAATGTCAAGATACAGTGATATAATACAAATGCTAATGCCATATATACAATTTCACATATTAGACAAGTTCTTTCTCCGCAGCAGAAAACGTTTATTAAGGTTATCTTTTGTCCCAAAAAAGGATCCACCTTAATTTTTACCTCTTATATATTCCTACATAGTTAAGATTTATGAATATTCTACGACCAATATATTAAAAGTGAAAGTGACAACAGATTAACGTGTACCTCACCTTCAGCAGTCGGCCTATTACTATTTACCCAAATAAGACAGCATGACCATTAGATATTCAACAGAAGACACTAAAATATGACTCTAATAAGCAGTTAGAAGTAATGTTTACTCACGTTTCAAATAGATAGTCCACCTCGTTGAATAGAAAAATAAGCAGAATGCCCAATGGTATGGAAAGGGTGTTGTTTAGCAGGACCATTGAGAATTCGTTCAAGTTGCCTGACCTAGTAACTTGCGTAGCTGTGTCCATAACCCTACGCAATGTCAACTGCATCATAAACAAAATCAAAGGAAACGAAATTTAAATATACAGTAGAGACTTGGGGAAAACATACTCAAAAGGACTCTAACAAGCTATACATACATAGATACATACATAGATACATACATACATACATATTTACATATATAGTATATAAGTGTGCATGTGTGTGTGCATAAGTGAGGAACACATCGAGCAGCAGATGAATATCAAATCAGAAATAAGTAGGGGTGAAAATAAGGCTGAGAGGTACAATGATATTAAGGAGGTCCATTGTACAAGGTACCAAAATTTGCCTGTAATCTAATCAATGGGGCATGAGGCCTGGGGATTCAACAGTCAAATTTTGGGGATAGCAGGACTTAAACTGAGTCAAACCAAAGGCCCGGCAACTTTGATTTGACTGATGTTGATGTCATTAATTCTAGCTTATAAGCTAAATGGAATCCACATTGGTCTCGGGCCTTAAACTTACAAAATACAGGACAAAGCATAACTCAGGTGATGTATGGACACAAATGACAAAAGATTATACTAAATGAGTCTGAGATCCCACTCCTGATAAATTTAATGATGCTTGGAGTCTTGGAGACTTCGCTCAAGTGGTTTTTAATTCATCCTAGAATACTTTCATCTATGTCAATTAATAAGTTCTTAATGGAAAACTTACTAAATGTAACAGTAATTTTATCGTGAAGCTATGAACCTGGACTGACACAATGACCCCACTCTTTTTCCAAGGGAAGGAGTTCAGACATCATATATTACTGTTTACCGGTTCTAGTTGACTGCATCCCCATATTATAAAACAGATTGGAACAGTAACATTTGGCCAACAAGAAGAAGATTAACTTCTTTCATACCAACAGCAAACATAATAAGGCAAGGATCCAGAAGTATGTCTTCAATATACATATGGTAATTTTATTTTTTAACTAGAACAAAATTCTTACAGAATAAGAGGCCGTCAAGAAACAATTGATTATCTGCCATGTATATCCAACGGCATGAAAAGAGAGATCTGTAATCCCACCAGAGATTGCTGAAATAATCTGCATAAGAAAAGGATTAGTCAGTTCATTATCTCATAGACAACATTAAATTCTACCTGAGGACCATTCCGTATGACATTTCAATCCCAAAAGGTATAGACGAAAATTATCAAAATTCGACTATGAATTCATATTGTTTTTAGTCTCTGGGTGGCGGAGCAAATATACACCTCATCTTGACTAATTTAGCTTCGGTATTGTCAATATTCTAGATAGTGTGGCAGAAAACTATCAGCCCTTTCCAAATTCAAAGAGTAACGAAGTTTATAGTACGCCCCAAACTTTGAGCCTACAGTAGAGTCCCTAAACTTTGTAGAGGGTTTTAGTCCCTAAACTTGAATTTTCTGTAACAAGGTTAACAGAATTTCCTAGAGAGTAATATCTTAGGTCGAAATCAAATGTAAATAGATAGTTAGATACTAGTAGATTAGGGGTGAGATACTTAACAAACATATATTGCACAATTATGTAACTGGAAATCGGGTGATGCAGTATTCACCAAACAGGTAGTGAAAATTGTTAAGATTAAGTCAAATGATGCAATATAAACGGTAATGGGAAAATATCGAATTGATCATCTTAATTCTGTCTTGGCGAGATATTCTTCTAGTGACGCCAACTTACCATTAAGAAAAGAGCAGTCCAAACTCTACTGTCATGCTGCTTACTGAACAGATACATTTCACCAACAGCAGTTATGACATTCGTAACATTCTTTAGGACAGTGACCATTGCAACATTAATGTACTTCAAGCTGCAGAAACCAGTGATTGTTATGCAATAAGATGAAAAGGCATGACCAAACTGAATAAACCATTTGCTTCTGCTCCAAAAGCATGTGTTTCTACCTTGCAAACTAGACATGGTCACTTATTTTGCCCATAAATCGTGATAGTCTAGTTACTTTTCCACATCCATCCATGTGAGTTTACTAAATATGGATATTAATGCACTCAGCAATTTTCCATGTTGCATGTCCTCTTCTCATTTAGATTTAGAAACCAAGTTTACATTTTGGGGCATATTTTGCAGTTTGGTATGAGAAGTTAATAAGAGATGGTGAGTTGGTGACTTACTCCATGCAAGCCTATAATATAGAACAGCTAACATGCTAAATGCAGAGATCAGCATCAAAATCAAACTCTTTTAAGTCATGTGCAATTTATTTTTCGAATCCTTAAAGGAGCAACAGATATTGACAAGAAAAAAAAGAAAATAATAAGAGCTTGTACAAGAAGAATAATTGAGAAAGTAAGATCAATGCTAATCTAATTTCTTCATGCATTTTTTCTCCATTTTCACTATATCTTAGTCATTACGTTCAGTATCAAATGCAATTTACAAACCTACTTATTAAATTTTGCTTTTCCTGTTCATGAAGTGCAAGGCTATGCTCGACTCAACTGACTTACGACTTGATAGGACTTAATTACTTAATTATATTGTAATTATAACATTTGATTCGTTGGTTTTATTGAAATAAACTAGTTTCAGGTGTTTTTTATAGTTGAATTGACTCGCTTGAACTCAACTTGTACTCATAAAAAAATCTAATGAGCAAGAGTCGAGCAAGGCTTTGTTCCCGCTCACTTAATAAGCATCTCTAGGATACAAAATTAAATGTGCAGCATACTAATTTTCTTGACTATTTTTAAACGAGTCGATCTAAAGTTGCTCAACTCGTTAGTTGTTAATCACCATCCCACTAAGAAGCTTTTGCAAATAGAAGTGCTAACTTAACCATCCTGCCATCCGGCCAATTTAAAGTATAAAAACCTCAAGGAAATTGAAGGAGAATGAAGATGACATCGAACGTGAAAAAAATGCATACCTAAACATACTTGTAATTAGCATCCCAACAAATATAACATTGACAGGCAACCACACCTTAATCAATCTCCATGTAAGTGGTTCAGTTGAAATCATTCCAGAGAGCGTCAAACCATAAACTACAACCACCGAAACAAGATTCTGCATTTCATATACCAAGATTTAGTTTTTCGAGTCATTTAAACAAGAATTTAAGTAGTGAAAGCAGAGATTAAAAACTGAGCACAATCAACCTGGTATAGCATCAAGGAAATACCCGCATTGAAGTCATAGCTGGAAAGTACATACTTATTGACCAGTATCATGCTACATGAAGAAATGCAATACGACAGACCAGAAAGCAATTCCTTATTGGGAACTGTAACTGCTTTGATCTTTTCTCTCTCTTTTCCGAAGTCGCTCTTTTCCAAATCGGACTCATCCTCATTAAGAGACCTCATCATAAACTCCCTATAATCATCAAGATAAATGGCAGCTATCAGCATGCACCTTCGTGAAAAGGAAAAGCTGGATAAGCAGACTAGTACATACAACTTCTACAAAGATTCAAACCAAGAAACAACACGAATGAGACTATGCACTAAAAATAATTACATGGACAATCGACTTTTGCAGCATTATCTTAGGTTACCTTTGCATAATGAGCAGTGGTGACTATAAGAAATCACTAAATTTACAAAATAGTCATCATATCCAAGCAAAGATTTATTTAAGATCTTACTAAAAATGAATGAAAAATGACAGGTTTTGTTTGAAACTAGACCATCTCCGTATTCACATTTAAAAAACACACACACACACACACACACATCGCCCTCCTTCCCTTCTTTTTTGAAAACACCCTTTCCCTTCTACCTGTAGGTTCAAAACAAACTGATTCCAATCACTCACACCTAGCATTTACTACAATGAAAAGTAGCATTCCAACACAACAAAGAGGGAACTTTACTATTACAGCATCCACCAGATACCCATGTAGCATACAGAGAAGAATATGTGAAAGAACCAATCTTGGAAGCGAACAACAAAATAGGGAAAATCTAGACGGGTTTTGTTTAGTTGAAGTAAAAGGATTCTTGACAAGTGTACCTTCTTAACTGCTAAATTCCCACCACTACCAATAACTTGAATACGATTTCCTCAGTTCAGAAATATAAAAGAACCTGCACTCAAGTAGTTGCAAGCTCCAGTTTGACAACAGGGCAGATAAAAGGAACTACACGGTACAGAAAATCTGAACGAACAACAAAAATTAGGTACAGTATCACAGAATATAGACTGCTACAGTACTACACACTATGATGCATCAAATATCTAAGAACAAAGTTTTGGTACCTTGAGTTGCAGTTTGAAATATAAATCACGGGATTCGATCTAAGAACAAATGAAGTGACTATATATGGAGGAGGAAATTTCAGTTGGGTTCAGTTTTTCTGGTTCACACTTCACAGATACCCGGTTCAATTGTCAATTTCGGATCCAACTATCCAAGTAGAGGGGTTCAATAAAATGGAATTATGTCTAATATAATACTATCTTTTACGTGTAATATTACGTTTCTTCTTTTATCTATATTTAACATTGATCATTTTAATTTTATTATGTTTAATTTAATTCAGTCCACTTCAATTTATCATTTACTTTGAAAATTCAACCTAATTTTTATACTCGTAATATTTTAACTAATTTTCACTTCGATTTAGATACGTTCAGACATTTCTTCCATTTAGTTACATTCATGCCTTTTCACTATACGTATCATGAATGTCCAAAGTGTGCATCATACATACACTTTACCTTTAATATAAATGGTTGAATTCCTCATTTCATAAGAACGGTGACAGTGTTGTAGTGGTGTCACATGAACTAACTAGTGACGAAAGTGATTTAAGTAGTAGTAGAGCGGTCACATGATCAATCCATAATATCATATATCATCTTTTACTATATATATATATTGAATAGTAAAGAATGACGGTATAAAATATTATTAATTAATAAATTTGTAGTTCTGTAGTAGTGTTGTAGTGATTTTATAACTAAAATAAAACATCTAGTATTATATAGCGATGTTGTGGTTTTACGGTGATTTATTATTTAGAAAAAAATTGTTATTTATATAAAAAAATTATAAAAAAATATTAATTTAAACATCTATAGTAGATCTATTTAAAACAGAATGATGCTTGCTCTTCAACTGTTTCCTAATTTTACTAATTGATTAAATTTAATTATTTTTGTAACACACAATAAAAATAGTATTGAAGGAGACCATGAAAATAAATTTAAATGAACTAAATTTAACTAAAAAATATAAATATAATGAACTTAAAAGAATATATATACTAGTCTATATATATTATATTTAAAAACAGAATGATGCTTACTTACGTGTCTTTTTCTTAGAATTTAGAATTTTTTTCACTTCACCAAAAAATGACACATCTTCAGTAGTTTCCTAATTTTACTAATTGATTAAATTTATTTATTTTTGTAACACACAATAAAAATATTATTCAAGGTGGCCATGAAAACATATTTAAATGAACTAAACTGAACTGAAAAATATAAATGTAATGAATTGAATTGAACTTAAATCATTTTAAAGTTTAAAAAAAAGTATTGTATATAGTATAAATATAACAAATATTAGCATAAAAGTTAATCTACTAAACTATATTGAACTTAATAAACTTAACTGAAATTAAAAAATCTATGAAAATATTCCATGTACCAATTACCAGCAAATATTATGGAAATAATATATGTGTAAATATTTAAGAGCACATACATTTTTATAACATATATGTAGATGTTATGGTTCAAAGAGGATAAAATAATACTTCGTAGAGCACTAATAAATTACAATTGAAATACTATGTTCTTTTTCCATATTCATAATAATCTTAGTTTGTAAAATCGAGCCTTATACCGATCAATACTACCATCAGCTCGATACTTCAGTCGAAATATTCATTTGGAGCCCACTATTTTGGCATTCGAGGGTTGATGCACCAACTCCCAAGTATTCTGATGACGAAGGGCATTCATTTACTCATCCATAGTAGGAACCCATTACGGGTCCTTGAGAGATGCACGATAATCACGAGACTCATAATGATCTACAATCTGAGCAAGAAGACTGGTAGTAACAGAATTTGGCCGAGATATCACGCGACGAGTGCCATCCTGGTTCTTGGTAACCATCTGATGTGTTCGGTGGCTGAGACGAATCTGAGTCAGAGCTAGAGTTTGAACCAAAATCAGAAGAATCTTGAGAGCCTGACGGTGGGGATGTCGGTGGTGATAAAGTAACAGGAAACACCGGTGGAGGAGTAACATGAGTAGTTGGATTTGGTTAGACATGCCGAGAGAAACAGACACGTCGAGAGAAACAGACACGTCAAGTAGTAGAGTCAAGGCACTGGAAACACTTGTAATTGGGAACATAGCCAATATACACACATGGAATAGAGCGAGGTTCAAACTTATTCTCAGCAGCATCACGCAAGCAAGTACACACGACAACCAAAAGAATGAAAGACTGTAGTCCGGAGTAGTCCCATACACAATCTCAAAGGGTAATTTGCCACCAAGAACTGAGTTGGGGAGATGATTGATTATGTAAACAACCGAAGAGAATGCTTCACCTAGTAAGAATGCGGTACGAATGAGTGATATAACATAGCAAGGCCAGTCTCTATAATTTGACGGTGTTTACCCTCAACTCGACCATTCTGAGCAGGTGTATAGGGAGATGACATCTGATGAATGCCACAAGAAACAAAGTGTGCCTGCAAGCGATGATTAGTGAACTCCTTACCACCATCAGTCTGAAAAACCTTAAACTTTGATGAAAATCAGGTCTCAACAAACTTCTAAAAGCGAAGAAAAGTGTCGTAAAAATATGACTTATACCGTAATGGATAAAACTATGTGAAACGTGAAAAAACATCAATGTATACAGCATATATAATATGAAAAATCATGTGCGGATGCATCATAAGTTGAACCTGGTTCCCATAAGTCACTATGCACCTTCTCTAACAAGCATGTTGCCCTCTTATCACTAACAGAAAATGATAACCGAGTGCTCTTGGCCATTTGACAAGAGCAAGAGGAGCAACTAATAGGTGCAGGTAAAGGTGAAGTGGCTGAAATGTTGCCGTTCTTATTCAGCAACTGAATGGTGACATGTGCCCAAGACGAGAATACCATAGCTCATTAGGGGATCGGAGCTTTCCAGAGCGCAACTCGCTCAAAAACAAGAATAACTAGTATTCAGATAATAGAGACCCGCAATATGGCGGCCTTTACCAACTATTTGTCTTGTTTGTTTATCCTTGATAGAAAACAAATCATCAACAAATGTGATACTCGCTGGCAAGTCAAAAGTGAGTTTGCTAACCTACAACAAGATCTTAGTAATTTGAGGAACCACAAGTACATCACAAATTGATAAATCATAAATATTACATTTCCTAATGTGAGACGCATGTATAGGCTGACCATTACCAGCATAAACAGGTGGACAAAAGTAAGGAACTATATTTCCAAGATAACGAGAACTATCAGTCATATGAATTGTAGCTCCAAAATCAACAATCCACATATTTGAAGAACGAGCACGATCAAAATTAGTCAAACGATTTGTCTTGTCTGCAATTCAGCTATTTGAGTGATATGCTCGTGATAAAAGAGCCAGGGACACCATCACGATAAATGACAAAAATGCTCTAACCACACGCTAACAAAAAAAATACACCAAATGAAAATACACCAAGACTGGTCAAACAGTGGGAAGAGATCATAGTAGAGGCAATAGACCAAAGTGTAACAACTTGTGGAGAAATAATATAAAACAAATGTAAAGAAGTACCAAGGGAGAGCACGAAGCACGAGTGAATTCTAGAAGGGTTACGCAATGCGTGCAAGTGTGAAGACGTAAGAGTGCGTGTAATCACGCGCTTTCAGCAAAGCATGGCTTCAACAGAAAAAGGCATGTGTTAGCACACACAGAAAGGCGCGTGAGTGATGTTGATGAAAATGGCGCGAGTGTTATCAAGCGCTTCCAAGGCGGGTGAATCTAGGCCGATGAGCCGGAGAAAAACCTCTCTGATGACGATGAGCCAATCGATGGCTAAGTACCACAGTTAGCGATTCAGACCGATGAATAGAGGGATCTGCAACAGCTGCTAAAAATAGATCACGTCAGCGGCGACTTTCACAATCTGACAACTTTGAACAGCTTCAATAAAATCAGACAACATCCGCGACTTCAACAACCAGACATCGGTTTCAATAATGACACCAGCACGCTGGCCGGAAAAAAAAAGTTCGTCCACAGTAGGATCGGAAAAAATTAAAGAAATAAATTTAGGATTCAAGGATCGTAAAGGTGACTGATACCATATTAAAGAGATAAAACTCGAGACTGAGGTGTGTACTATATTCATAATAATATAGGTGGTACAAGGGTACAATGTGAAATGTACAAAACCCTAAATAAACCCAAAATAATACAAATGAGCCTCCAAGTCTAATACTACATACTCTCTAACAAGGGTGCCAAACAAATCCCCAACAATGGTGGTTTAAATTTAACAAAGAAAAAAAAATCTTGGTACATTGTCTCATGCACTAGATTAAAAGCAGTTTTTGAGAGAGAGGAAACAGTTAGGTTTAATTAGTATAAGCCTATCTAGGACTACAGCCTAATGAAGAGCAAAAACTCCAATATCTTCCTATTTGACAGAAACTAGTATTGAGCCTCGCTCAGAGATGTAGCGTTAAATTCCATGTTGACGCCTCTGCCATAAGCAGCAATGAGTAAAGCCTCAGCTCGGCCTGCCAACAAACAAAACAAGTTAATGTCAGTACTGTGTTTATTTACGGATTGTATCAAATAAGTAGATCAGGAAGAGCATGATTATAGTAGAATTTGTTCTCCATAACAACTGTTCTAAAGGATCTATACAATTAAGTGTCTTCTCTTGCCACTAATGCATCTGTTACAATAGCTTCTACAAGCATGTCAATGCAGATGATCAATTCCCTATGCCTATTTTGGAGAACACGAAATTTTGAATAAAACGAATAAACCCCCAATGCAAATGTTTGTTCTCTGGCTTACTCCACTAAACAACTAAAGGCTAAATGCAAAAAAATAAAAATTACTCTTAAAAAACACTAAGAAATGATCATATACATTGATCAGAACTGAGAAAGGATAAAAGTGAATGAATGTAAGCTTCATTTACAATGTTAGTGAGTTGGGTATTTTAGGGTCTTTTCGAACTAAAGATACAAACCAATCGAGTATTACATTCTAGCATAGAAGAAGAGCTGAAGAACTGAACTAACCATGATCTTTCTTTCTCTTCAGCAGAGAGCTTACAGAGGGAAACATTGATATTGCAAGCTCCCTGCTATCATCCTGCCAAGGGTATTTAAACAAGAGAAGACAGATGCAGATAAATCTGAAATAAAAAAATTTCGGGATAAAAAGATGCAGATAATGTCTACTTAAAGATTCTGAGCAGCTTAAATTATCGGGACTGGCTAAATAGAAACAAACACTACTACATGATATTGTGTCTCAAGCCTCCACTCTTAAAAGAACAGAAAATGCACATCATATGCAAAGCAATTCATAAAGGTGAACTCATGCATATTTTGATAAATTTATAGTTGGACCCAGTGTAATACAAGCTGGTGTCCCACATAAAAGCACTAATCCTTGTAGATATCATTCCTCACACATATGGTTCCTAGTTATCACTCTTATTGGCATATGGACCTTAATGTCAACTAAGTAGCAAACTAGTTACGCAGAAAACAACAGTTGACCACAATATCAAATACCCAATATGTAACCAGAGTTCAGGACCCCAAAGCAAAACAATCTGCTTGCTTTTTCACTCAAACATTTGTCTTACTTACCTTCTCCTTCCTAATACTTGGGTATAAATTCTAGGTAGATGTTCAAGATAGTCAAGCAGCATGCAGGAGAAGTCTAGGACAGTGACAAACATAACTAAGGATAAAGTAGATACAATTGAATTTAACATAGGAACAGCGTTCAAGTAATGTTGCATCATAGTTTCAGAAACGAATATGCACAATTTATCACCTAGAATCTAAACTAAAGCCCTTGTGCATCATAAACATTCATATGCTAGAAAAATTTAATGCTTTATAAGTGTCAAGTGCTTTCCACAAAGATATCCTACAAAATTCAGATCGCCAATCAACATGTGAATATAATTTCACATATCACAATGTGCATGAAGGATATTACCACGAGAGTTGCCAAGAAATCAGCTCACATAAAATATTTCCACCTCATACAACAAGAAGTAAAAAAGTTCTGAAACAAGTCTTATCCAGAAGATTTAGCAATAAAAGCACAGCAGTATGTGGGTGGTATTTAACCACTGTGTTCACAATTTTTAGATGTGAAATTTAATTAGATATTTTGTGTAGATGATATTCTCTATACTGTGTCTTACAATTATTAGAAGCATTAACAACAGAAAGAATCCACAAAGCTACACTTCTGTTGAGAATAGAAACAGCAAATAGTGGTTGAAAGCAAGGAATTACACTCCAGGTGTTAAAGCAACAAATCAGTGACTCAAAACTCAGCAGTTATATTAATAAAATTAAAGGTAAAAAGGCTTCAGAAAGGTTATTCAACAATCTTCACAATAGTTTTGGTAAAGAAATATGGTTTCATCTTTTATGAAGTTTCAATATTTTTCAGGTCTTCCGTGTCTTCTTTATATGATTTGCTACACTCATCCTGGCATATCAATCAAGGTGTAGAATTGCACGCACATACCTTAGTTGAGGTACGCCCTGACAATTTAAACTGATTCTTCCAAAGTGCAGATGACACTGGAACAACACGAAAGCCAGAAGCTACTAAAACTCCGATCCAAAGCCCGTATCCAAATCCACCACTCCACCATCCCTGAAAAAAGAACATGCATGTAGATGAGTATCTTGCAAAAAAGTGTAAGAAACAAAAGAGACCAGAACTAGGCACCATATCTAGTGTACTCACCCAAAAATATCACACTTAGCTAGACATCCAAGCACAAATAGACATTTTGTCCATGTCACATGCATGTTTTTTTTACCTTTTACAAGTAAATATATCAATGAATAAATTGCGCATGATTTGTGCAGCTAGCAGAAAGAAGATCTATATGTTGCTTCCTGGGCTTTCCTGGTCACTATATTCCAGTGTAAATTATTACTTAACATGTGAAGTACATAAGTCCAGTGTACCTAAAACCTTGACACATCTACAATTTACACTTACCAAGAGGAATAATAGTTTATACTATGGTACTTAAATAAAATTTTGTGCATAACTATGTTCAAGAGGTTCTTAAAGGTAAACAAGCATGTAAACAAGCATCTAAATTTAAATAAAACAAACCCATTATAAACCAAACATCCAGTAATATTCATAGTTCCAGGTTGCAAAATCCACAGTTGACCTGAAGAAACCTGTTACTGTTACACTTATTTGATGGGGAAAAAATAACACCTCCAGTTCGGTGGAGACCAATAGGGTTTTCTACACCACATTTTTAAAGTAAATCCAAATTTTAGATATATAATTAATCCTACACTTTAGCAACTTCCAGCCTTCCCAGTATTTTAATTCTTGGAGGCTTAGTATTCTATCTTGTGGAACTCTTTTAATAACTCACTACATTTTCAATAAAAAACTAGGAAAGTAGAAGATGTTGACACCTCCAATAAACCAAGGAACAGCTGAAAGACGAAAGAAGCAGCTTTTTACCAAGTCCAATGAAATGCATCATGATAAAGCCAAGCCATGCTTGTCATCCAACAACGAAGTTAAGGTAAAAACTGTTACATACAGGAAAGAGCGCAACTTGAAGTGATTAGTATTTGCTAACCTGCTTACCATCTTTTGGAAATGGGGTTGATTGCTCTATATATGCAGTTGTTCCTGAAACAGAAAAAGACAAAGAGTATCGTATTCCAGTATAATGAAGGACCTTAATGGAAAAACAAAGCTGAGCACATATGATGTTCAATTTACAGAAACCCAACCTAAGCATGGGAGACATGCAAGGCAACCACAGTTATCATAACATTTGCCATTATCCTTACAGTAGTTATGACTTATTAGTTGTTATCAGTCGCTCAATTCATCAAAGACTGTATCAAGTTTAGGCTACCAAAACCTTGATCAGTTCGCATATCCTATTGAATATTTCAGAAAAAATTATAGCGATGTTAACACCCCCGCTCAGGAAACAAGAAAACAAATATATGGCATAAAGGCATTAAATTTAGCACCAGTAACAACAAACAGAAGAGTGAATTTATTGCACCAACAAAAAAATATGAACATTAAGTAAAGTAAGAAGTGCCAATAGTATACCAACTGGAGCATCAAGACTCTGAAGCAATCGTACAATAGACTTCGTATCTAATCGTTTGCGCATTCTCCCACCAACAAGTATTTTTAGATGAGGAGAGTCAAAAACCTGTTGTAGAAGAATATACAAATACAAAACCAGATGTTATAGCAAGGGGTTTGTGTATTTTAATGGAATATTCAAAATTTCCAAATGTTTTCTCTAAACATTACCAACCATCTCACAATTCTCATTTTAAGTAAATTATCCAGTAAAAAAGAAATAGCATATCTAAAATAGTTAGACTTCTTAAATAAAGAAAGATAATAAACTTCACTAGAAACAGAAAATGAATATCGATTGAAACATGATGAATCAGCAATCAGCATAACTTTTGCGAGAAAATAGCAATTAAACTGTTCATTTGGAGTAGACACCCAGAATGCAAATCAGAAACGCCAACAAATTAAACAATCAAAGAACTTGAAACTCCACTCCACCTACTCCAAGGAGGGAAAAAAATAATGACTTTCTTCAACAAACTAATGGCTTTATCGACCTTCTCAGAAAACTAATGCTGCATCATCAATAGTTTTACTCGAAGCATAGAAACCCCTTAAAATAAAATCAAAATAAAAACTTTCCCTAAACCATCTCTAATCTATTTTCTGTCTAGCAGTCCATGTCTTCTAGTATACCCTTACCATCTCACATTACACTCCATAATTAAAATTGGAAGTAAGTAGCTAAGCATTTACAAATGAGAAGCAATAGACTTCAAAAACAACAAGTAAAAGTTTCAGACCTGAGCAGAGTGGTCAGGTTTTAATAGGGCCAAGGCTCCTGAGGCATCCGGGTCGACACCGATGACCCAATCAGATCCAGCATCCGTGGCTACGGTTGGAAATGGGCAGGAAAGGGATTCCAGCCAATTCTCTTTGTTCTGGGCTTGTAGAAGAACCTTGGTCACCTTCAATTTTTTCGGTGGTTTGCACACCAGAAGCTCAGAAACAATTGCAGGCGGCGGTAGTTGAGTTGTGGTGGTGGCGGCAGAGCAGAAACGCTTGAAAGAGGAGGCAGTGAGACGGTGGACTAAGGTGGGACGAGAGAAGGGTGTCATAAAATGAGATTGGGCAGCTTCCATGGAATCCTAGTACGAGGGAAAACGAGATGGAAAGGGGTTTGAGTTTTGCATTTTTATAACATGGTTTATCCAGGGTTATCGTTATATAATCCTTGGACTGGTCACAAAATGCACAGAATTCGGCGTTTTATTTTTGGATCAATTATTCTTTGTCTTTTATGCATATTGATGACTAATTTTCTTAATCATGTACAAAGTATGAATCTTTTGTGGGGGAAAAAGAGAGATGGATGATTTAGCCTTTGTAGCCTTTGACGGATCAAGAAGAGTGTCGATGTCTTATATATTTGATTGATTTCATGATTGAGCCAATGCAAATCCTTATATTGGGGCCAATGCTGTATCAGAAGACAGGCACAATGAGGCGACAGTGATTCCACAACAAATGTAAAGAGGAGATACTAACTGCACCGCAACCCTCAGACATTGTCAAATGCGATTTCATTCTGCAATCTTAACATTGCAGAGCAATAGTTTGGAGCCATATTTCACCGGCAACTCAAAAGCATCTAAACTTTTTTGGTTTACTGCTAGCAGACCGACCACAAGTTATTTGATCATCTTAACATGTACCCCCAGCAACTATATCCTTGGCACCTCCAAAATGAATGAAGTTAGACAGCCAAACTTCATATTCAATTCTATTTATAGACATAGCCTACTGTTTTACACAAAGGACCTCAATCCAGAAGTAACTTATCATAATCCTACTGCAACTTATCTCAATCCAGAAATTTAATAACTAACTTAATGACAATACACAGTTCTGCACTTTCATGAAGGTATCAAACATACACTTCACTAATTCAATACATGATGATAACTATGCGTATTCGATACTATAAAATCTAGTTTATAAGTCGAAGTCGATGTGCCAGAGACTTATCTTATCCCCGTAATGCACAGCAGGCCACAAAAACTGCAAGTTCATTTTCAGCTGCACAACTATTATGACCAGCGTATCCTACAATCTACAGCAGCACTTAATCACGCTGAGCTACTGAAAACCAGGCACTCGGTTGCACACATTAGTGGCTCAGATTTATGATCCAACGAGCATGCACTTAAATTACAAAAAGTGAAGAGAACATGAACTATGAAAGAAGATGCAGAGTCAGTGACGATGATAATCGAGGAGCAATCAAATCTAGAAAGAACAACAATGCTTAAATTTCATGTAAAATAGAATGGTTCATAATTTCTTCAACCCACAAAACACACTTCAAGCGTACTTGAATAACTTGCAAACATAAGTTAACAAGTAGAGAAGAGAATACGAGATGAACAGTTTTGAGCCACGGCTTCCAGATTATTAAATTCCAAGGATACAAGAAACAAGAAGACTTCAGTAATGCTTTTGATTATAAAAAATATCTTGGATTGCTTTCGGAATTTGAGCCTGAGTCAAGCCTTCTAGCCGTATTCCACTCTCCATTCCCCTGTCTAATAATATAACAAAAGATGGTTGAAAATCAGACAAGAAAGGAATTTTAAGTTTTCGAGGCTTCAAAGGAAAAACTTATGAATCAGATTCCAGTAGAGCAACACAGGCACAAAGAATCATATAACCGTAACGGGCCCAGAGCTGGGGCACCACACCACGGCCCTCCCGAATGAGAATTGGAAGCTTGGGGTTCAGGTTCTTGAGATCTTTGTAGCCTTTCTCGATGAATGATCTGCGAATTTAGGGATTGAAAAGAGAATACAAAGGCAGAATAAAGGAAATCAAGGAATAAGGGGAAATGCGTAAAACCTAGTCGGACCGCTGGATGGTGAGGATGGGCAGAAGATGAATCTGAGCTCCTTAACCACCTCTGGTGCAACAGTCCTCCACGCCATTTTTCTTGGGGCATGCTATACGCAGTCCGTATTTTGCTTATTTTGCAGTCAAAAAAAAAAATACGTCTTCGATATATATGATATGGTCAATAATTATATATATCGGACACATGCATCATATATACTACTTCTATTGCATACACTTGCAATTCAGTTATATATCAGAATCATTGTATATATGATTATTTAAAAAAAATACAGACTGCAAATAAGTAAAATACGGACTGCGTATAGAAGGGCTGTTTTTCTTCTCCGCTGCGCTGCCCTCTCTTCCTGCTATTCAAGATTATAAAACTTGACCTTGTTGCCCTCAGGCCTCAGAGTGTTGATATACCCTGGGCTCAATAAACACTTGTTCAACTCTAATTCTCGAGTATCTATTTTTTCCGATTTAAAATACACTACAAATATAATTCCCGTTCCGCGAATATATATTAAATATTATTATTGTTTAATAAAAATAATTTTATTTATTAATATTTAAGAATTTAACAGAATTTGAAAATTGATTAAAATTTTGATGATTTATTTATATAATAATTATTATATTGATTAAATTATTTATGTTAAATATTATATCATGTTATAATATGATGGTTTCCATGATATTTAAAATGAATTGTTAAGGCCGGGATATCCCTTGGAGGAATATCCAGGTCTCCAACGATGCTGCTGGACCGTGGCCTGGGGCGTCGACCCATGCCGTGCAGCAGCGTCCCTTGATCCGCCTAAGTGATGGATTGATTCAACCTGCTAAGACCAAATGAAACTCTTGCGATCAGGGCGGGCCCGCTTGATGTCGTTTCCGCTCCGATACTTAAGTTAAATAGTCAACATACCTCTCCTTTGGGAGTTGTGTGGTATATATAGGAGGAGAGCGGGTCCCAGCAAGTCACATCACGTAGGCGTGATGTCGGTGCAGATGATCCTATCGGGCTAGCCCTGGTCCTCATGTCTCCATCTCGTCTGGACTGACTAGAGGCCATGTGTGCTTTCGGGCCGAGCCGCTGGCCAAGGTCGCATGACGAGACCAACCGGATGCTCGGCCCTGATAACTCCCCCCAAGTCCCAGCTCGAACTGACAGTTTGAGTACATAGTTGTTTATTCGGTCACTAAACCGTTTCGAATAAGTAGGGTCAATGTCGTAACTTCAAAAGAGGGATCAAAGCAAAGTCTTTCACTTCTTGCTCACGTGCCCCCTTTTACTTACAATGTATTCCATGTGGGCCAAGTGGGCTTTGTTAGCCCTGGCCATGGAGTTGGGTCACGATACCGCCTAGGTCAGGCGTCTGGGTCGTAGGTAGGCGGCCCTAACAAGTCCCCCTGAATTCAGGTTGAGTCGGACCGGTTCAGATGTAGGTGTTTAGTCTAGTTAGGTGTGATGTTTTTGCACCTTGTGGTGTCTTCACCATGATAGTTCTGACTTGATCCGGATCGTTGATCTAGTTGATGAGTTTGGCTGTAGATATCTTGTCGCCATGGTGTCCCATCGAGGTGGGCGGATCTGACCTCTCGTGTGGTTCCATCATTGGCCTGGAGAGCGGGATATCCAGTTCGTCAACTGGTAGTCGCGGTGGAATTCTGGATCTTTTTACCGTTTTGAGACTCAATATTTGTTCCCTGTATTTGCCGAGGAAAACTGTTTTTCATGAATTTGTGCATAGACCATGTTACTTTCGGTGGAGACAATTTCCTTTGAGGCCATGGTCGTGGGAGTGTTTGTGATTTCGGTACACATCGTTCTGTGGCATGGGCCAGTTGATCAAACATGTTGGATGGACTGGAAGGATGAACTAGCTGGTTCGGGAGATCGGTTTTGGCTGACACCCGAAACCTCTTGGTTTATCTTCTCATTCCGTTGAGTTTAGCATGTGATTCGCCTTGAATAGTATCATCCGGTAACCCAACTCCTGGATCTGGGCTCCTCATTTGGAAAAGATTGGTTCGGCGTCCCTGATGAGATGTACTTATACATCTAATTTATATGAATTTATACGTTTATTTGCCCACTTGATGTGCTCGAAAGTGTGTTATTTTGCAGTAAATCATAGAAAATATGGAGGAAGATATTAAATAAAGATTTGCTAGAAAGAGAGCAATTTGATACTGTTTTGAAGACGAAGGGGAGCGATGCACTATCCTCTTTTTTGGCTGACACCCAAAACCTCTTGGTTTATCTTCTCATTCCGTTGAGTTTAGCATGTGATTCGCCTTGAATAGCATCATCCGGTAACCCAACTCCTGGATCTGGACTCCTCATTTGGAAAAGATTGGTTCGGCATTCCTGATGAGATGTATTTATACATCTAATTATATGAATTTATACGTTTATTTGCCCACTTGATGTGCTCGAAAGTGTGTTATTTTGCAGTAAATCATAGAAAATATGGAGGAGGATATTAAATAAAGATTTGCTAGAAAGAGAGCAATTTGATGTTGTTTTGAAGACGAAGGGGAGCGATGCACTATACTCTTGCAACGAGCTGAAAGCAAATCCTAGTACTGATTTCTCTACGGTCGGCTAAGTTGTGCTTCGCGGGTCGATCACTAATCAGCTATACGTTTTGAAGAAATCAGTATTAGGCACATTTATGATGGGCTAAATTAATATTAAGTCCAAGCTGAGCAGCTCGAAAGCCCAAGGTGGATCTATAATTAAATAAATAAAATATATGCAGGTTTGTATATATATATATATATATATATATATATATATACATATACATATATAAACTTACGCACGTGTGTTGTGTTTGTTTTTGGACTTTTTGTCCTGGTGTAATTCTAATAAGGCATTTGCTTGCCACGTAGACTAATTAGTTAGGGTTAAGTATGTAACCTTTTCTTGTAATTTATTTTACGGAGACACACACATAGACTCTCGGCCAGGAGACTTTGGACGAAGCTTAGGGTTTGCAGTTTTTCTTCAATTCGGTGATTTCTTTCTCTCATGTTTAATTATTATTATTGTGATTGTGTTCATCGTAGCATGTGTAACTAATTCTATAGTTCGGCGAGAATAACGAAACACTAGTCATGAAATTTCTGTGAGATCTAATTGTGTATGAAAATTAATTAACTGTTGTGAATTTTGGTTTATTCTCTGTGCATCCTGCTATATCTAATTTGTTTGAGTCTGATCAACTTAGATGAAATAGGATTACAGCCAATTAGTACCACTAATCCGTAATTGTTGGAAAGGGCTAATTAGTGGTAAAACTATCGTTTAGATAGTGAGAATAAACTGGTAGACAGGTTAATACTTGTGGTCTTGGTTAATTTGTCTAAATTGGGTTCCTTCAAACCTTCATGCTATCAAAACAACTTAGAACTGGCGTTACCAACTAGGATTGATTTGATAAGAGAAATAGTTAATACAAGCGTCTCTTGCTAGCTATCGATAAATTAAGTCGGAATTGAGGTATGTCCGCTGCATTCCGGTATATTATAACTGATTGGTTCGTAGTAGTTAATGAAATCTTTGCATCAATGATCAGAACATATGACTAGTGTGGAATTATTTGAGCCGGATTTCTTTCATAAATTGATCTCTCTTTGTAATTTTCAATCATTCTATTTTCTTTCTTAGTTATTTATATATTATTCAATAGTTAATCTCAATCTCTCAAGTTAAGAGTGTGGTGACTAAACACCAAAATCTGATCTTTAGGAGTATAAAAGTGTTAATCTGTTCTCTGTGGGTTTAACTCTACTTGCTACTATGTTCTTTAATATTCTTAGTATTGTAGGAATATTTTGGTTGTATTCGACGTCCACCAGTCCCACATCATTCATCTAGGTCACTGCGTGATTCCTTGACCTGGTGAGGAAAATGATTTTTGAACAGATTGTATTTACTGAGTGCTGGCTCAATTGGCCACCGGCCAAGGCGGCGTGTCTAGCTTATCACACATGATTTGCTCAATTCGTACCCCGGGGGCCACTAAAAAGTGTCAAGAATTACAATAAAGGCCTCACCTCGGTAGGTGTCTGACTACCGGACATGGCCCGAATCTAATGATAGCCATCAAGATCATGGGAATTAGATGGGATACAGTGTTGGTGTTGGACCAAGGCTCCGTCTTCCTCCTCCCCTTCAAGTCGATGTAGATCGGCTCACCGGAGATTAGTTCTCGGTCACCGGTGAAGTCTATGTGCGTTGACCTTGATTCTCGGTCGCTGGCGGCCACCTCTGAAAAGGGTTTCTGTAGAGAGCAAAGAAAGAAGGGGAGAGAGAAAGGGTTTTTGGTCTCAAACAAATAGCAACTTCATCACAGTACAAAAACATTCATATATATTCCATAAAATCAATCTGGAATTATTTCGAGATTATACATGGAGTCGATTTGTACAAAGATTTCGTAAAAATACAAGAACTGGCCTTGCAATTTTGATTACGAAATCTTTGTCAAATTGAACCCTTGTAGATCTCGGTTATCGTGGGTTACATACACGGGCGGAACCAGGGGGTTGCCGAGGCCGTGGTGGTTCGGAGTTGAAAAAAAGGTCTGGTTTTAGGGGGGTTAGGGAGGGGTGGTTCTGAAATTTTATTGGGGTAGGGGGAGCGGGGGAGGGGAGGTCACCTCCGACCGGCGAGAGGCGCCGGTCGGAGCCTCCCGGCGGCAGACTCTGGAAGATAGGAGGGGAGGAAGGTTGGGAGGGTTTTGGGGGGACAATATGCGCTCTCGTGTAAAAGAGATATGTCATCTTAATAACTACTAAAAGAGACCACTTTTGCCACGTGGCGCTCCCACAAAATTTCCACAAACTTACCTAAAAAACTAAAATATAAACCCCTTATCTTCTCCTTTTAGCTCTTCTAAATATGATTTTTTTATTTTGTTTTTCAAACCTACTCCTTCTCCAATAAAGTCTCTTCTTACTCGATCCTCTTATATAAAATACTCTTTTTCCAACAATTCCTCTTCCCAATCGATCTAATTAAAACCTATGCATTCCCCAATACTCCACAGTAGGGGTGGCAATCGGGTCGGGTTGGCGGATTGGCGGGTTCGTGTCAGCGGGTTGGCGGGTTGGAAATGCTAAACCCAAACCCAAACCCAACCCAATAATATTTCGGGTCACAAAACCTTGACTCAAACCCGACCCAGTAAAAATCCGGTTACCCAAACCCAACCCACGAAACCCATTTATTAATAACGGGAGTGAATATGAGACTGAATTTTAAAATTTATGCAGCTCAAATGATCATGTCATGTGGAAACTAAATCAAAAATTATAAAATTAACTCTAATTAGTAGGATAATATCAATGGTTTTGGAATTAGAGAATTTGTTTGCATTTATAAAGGCAATTTTAATCATTTGCACAATTACACCTTAAATATATGGGTCAAACAGGTTACCCATTTAACCCACGGGTTTGACCTGAACCTAACCCATTTATTTTCGGGTCATTCGTGTCTGACCCAATATAGACCCATGCCGTGTTTCGTGTCAACCCAAACCCACTAAATTCGTGTTCGGTTCAGGTCGGGTTTTCGTGTCGTGTTCCAAATTGCCAGCCCTACTCCACAACCTCTCTTTTTAGATTATTCTACCAGACTACCCTTTCATATTCTAAAATTAGAAAAAACATTGTTCTTTAATCGCGCTCAGAAGTACAGTCTATATATGGTGTCCATTTCAATCGGCACAATGAGTAAGAAACTCTAGGAACACCGTGTAGTGAGCCCTTGACAGAAGAACATCATCGTCGGCTGAACAACTCTCATATTGGCATGCAACAAAAAGGTAACAACTTTTTTCTTCTTCTCCCATAGTACTCTTCATTGATAAATTTATTTTCTCATATTCTGTATGTTTTCCTGTCCATCATCTTTTCTAACTTTCGCTAAGAAACCCCATGACCATCGTGAAGTGGGCCCTGGACGGAAGAATATCATTTCCGGCTGAACAATTCTCAGGTTGATATATTTTTCTTCTCAGATTCTGTTTGTTTTCCTGTCCATCATCTTTTCTAGCCTTCGCTTATTGATTCTCTGTAATAAAATTGTTGCTTATGATTTTTTGCAATTGTTGATTGACCTTAAGGTTTGTTTTGATGTTCGGTCCTTAATGACATAAAATATATATGGTTTTAACTATATTTTTATGCTAAATTTCTAGAAAGGTCAAGCCCTGGTGTGAGCACCGGACGCCTCGATGGAGCGCCTCAATTTTTATCATGGCGCTTGCTGCAGAGCCGTTAACCAAGCTCGCTGGTCTAGGCCATTAGCCTTTAGACTCGACCTCGTTTTTTCCCATTGGGTTGCTAGCCTCATTATAGGAGAGGAATGCTCCAGATATTTAGCTAGATAACATACCTAGTTCGGCTCACATGTAGGCAGCTAAGCCTCTTGCTTGGGCTGGCGATCTGGGCCATGACCCTTTTGGATCGATTTTTCTCTAAGGAGATCGAATATCTAACCGATCCTAGTGCGCGTACTAGGTGGCTAGCCTAGGTTCCAACACAGCTCTAAGCAAGTTGATTTATCGTTCCCTTAGACAAGTGTCTCATTTTGACGCGTTATTCAGCTTGGGTCGCTGATCCAGTCTGTTGTAGCGTTTTAAATAAACCACCTTGAACTGGTAGGGCATCCCATGTAGACTTGATACATGATCGTGGTACATGGCCATGGCGTGGATTTCATCTATGGGTTGTGCACAGCCTAGTTCTCACGTACATCTTGTCTTGACGTGTCCCCTTGTCTTGGCGCTCGGCACTGTCCGGAACGTCCTTGACAGATTTTGAGCTATTTTCTATGTGATCCACGGTTCAGGAATTTGGGTCCGTCCGAGTCATCATCAGGATGTTTATAAGCTGCCTCACTATGTGTGATTCGTGGATTGGGCACTTAGCCTAGTCCGGTTCATTCGATACACATCCCACATATTTCAAGGCGTCTGTTCAAAATTCATGCAGTATACATCAGTCCAATGAACTCACAATTATATTGTGGGATAGGATATACTAAACAACATATTCTAGAAAGTGAACCACTCTGTCTATAATTTCGCAACAACTTGTTGGCTAGATTTCCCTAATTTCCCTACCATCACTAGTTCCAGTATTCCCAGTACCACAGTACCCCACGCATTGCTTGAAGGCCTAAATGTATCTATGAAATCGTTAATATATCGCTTGAAGGCCTAACCTTATACTTAAAAAATTTTAAACACAAAAAAAACGGATATGCCTTAATATGTGATTGAGAAAATCTTACATATGGAAAATATCAGACCAAGCTGCTATCTACATCTTATATACATTAATAGTTATGTACTTAAACCTATGAACTAAAATTTAGTATAAAAATCATGAACAACTGAACAAGACAACTTAAATAACCGATATTAAATTGGATAAGGCCAAATTCATGATCTAAACAAATGAAATCAACTAAAAAAGCAAAAACATAAAATCATCATCATTAAAATTGCCTATGAATAATAACAACAAATGTCACTGATTGATATTTGAAGCTAACCGATTTACTAGAAGGAACCTGTCTATAGATTGATTGGAACAACATCCGAGGATTGAAGATCAAGAAATTCGAGGATGATAAGAATTAGATTTGCCAACTCGAAATGTTTATTATCTGAATTGTTGATGGGGATACGCCCATGCGACGTCAAAAGAAGCTGGTTTATTTTCTAGTGTTGCGGTATTTTTATATTTTTCACATGGAAAGAAAGATGAGTTAATTTTCTAGGGCTACGACTTGATTCTTATTTCACTAAGGAAGATGATGTTAATTTTCTTCTTTACAATTTTTTTGTTTAGATTTATTGAGGTGAACTAAAATAACTAAAAAATGTTGAACAATTAATACTAGTTGATAATTTTCATCGAATCATAAATCACATCAAACGTGACGATTATTCATTTATATTTACATAGGATTTTTAAGGATTTTAAGAAAATGATTCATTAATGCATTTAACGAGATTATTCATTTAACCCCTTAGCCCAAGTCGAGGTCGGAAAAAGTAGCATTTATCGAGTATTTATTTATCGAGATTTAATTATCCACAGTGTTTTTTATTTTGTTTTTTATTATAGTGATCCGGTCCAACTGTTTATATTTATTTAACTATGGTGGAGCGTGCTTGTTTTTATAAAGGTAAATTTCTTATTTATACATTTGACTAGATTTTTAAATTTTAAAAGATGAGATTAATAATATTTAAATATCAAGTATTCCATTTACTCAAAATCTAACAACTATGTTTCATTTGTAAGCTTTACAAAATTTATTCATGAAACAATACATTGAAGTTTATCAAAATCTCTTAAAAGGGTAACCTCTTTAAATTGAAACTATTACTGTACATATAAATTCAAACATATATAACTAAGTAAAAGAGCATGACCATTTTATTAACTTTTAATATTTTCCGGTCAATTTTTAACAAGCATGACCATACAAAATATTACCAAAAAAAAGAAATATATACTAATGGTCAAACTACTGAACCACAAAAACAAGCCGAAAAGGAAAAGGATAAACAGAAATTAAAAAACAAATAAAAAAAAGGAACACCCAGAAAAAGGGAAATGTCGCCCTTGGGTTTTTCTATAAATATAGGGTGAATCCCAGCGTAGCCTCCCTATATCATTATCTTTCCATAAGTGATAGAACTCCCAGTCTCACACCCAAAGATCCCGTTCAATTTCCCACTTTTTATCAACGTATAGTTTCCGGGTCGACGACCAATTTTTCCGGGTCCTTTTCTAGGTCAGCGAATTTGGGGCAATTTGAGATGGATTGCTACCGGGAAGAAGAAGAAGAAGAATACGAGGAGGAAGGGGTGAACCGCCTCTTCGGTTTCATGTTTGGGAATTTGGACGACTCTGGTGATCTTGATGCTGATTATCTTGATGATGACGCAAAGGAGCATCTTGCTGCCGTAGCAGATAAGATCGGCGGCACATCCTTTAGAGATATGCATTTATCTGCGGAAATGCGTTCCGATGATGCCGCTGAAGAAGATGATTATGATGAGAAGGCGGAAGATGCTGTTGATTACGAAGACATGGATGAGCAGTATGAAGGACCAGAGGTCCGAGCAGCAACGACTGAGGAGGACTATTTGTCTAAGCTTGTACCAGTCACTGCATTCGGGAATACTGATTCATTGTATGATGATGAGAATTATGACGAGGATGATGATGAACCTGTTCCCACCTCACCACCAGGCCTGGGTGAAAATATTGACGAAGATGAAAATGATTTAGAAGCAATGGCATTTGAAGATGAACTTGAAGCTGAATTGTTGGCTGCTTCAGACTCCGAGGAGGAGACGGAGACCCGTGGAAAGATGTGTATAGACAGTAGTGATTCAACACCACTGCCAATTCTGTGTGTGAAAGATGGAACAGTTATCCTACGCTTTTCTGAATTATTTGCCCTGCAGCAGCCTGTGAAGAAGGACAAGAAATATCCATCACATAAAGAGAATTCTAAGACGGCCCCGAGTACCCAAGTGGATGTCGAAGAAGACGAGGAGGCATTCTTCAGGGAATCTTCCACCAGCATGTTTGGTGTTAGAGAAGAAGCACAAGTGATTCCAGCCTATTCTTTAACCCCGACTGACTATTCGGATTCAAGGCAGTTTGTTGGGGCAAGTGATGCTCTTCAGTGTTCTGAACCAACACTTGGATTCTGTTCAGAGCTTCACCTTATTGATCAATTGAACTGGGAAGATGAGATTCAATGGGATAATGATCTCAGTATCGCAGAGAGTGTTGAGAATTCTGGATCTAAATCATTGGTTCCCAGAAAAGCATTTCATCCCCAACTTTTGAGGTTGGAGTCTCAACTTATTCAAGAAAATCCAAGCCATGTTAATAAGATGATACTGCAGAATAGAGATTTAGTGGATGGATAATATAGTTTGGGAGCCAGATCAGCCTGTTACAAAGCCAAAGCTGATACTTGATCTTCAAGATGAACAAATGCTGTTTGAAATTCAAGATACTGAGGAGAATAAACACCTAATGCTTCATGCTGGTGCTATGATAACAACCAAGGCTGCTGCTGGAGAGTCCACCAAAGGTCCTTGTGAGTGGGGGTTTAACATTTCAAATGATGCATACTATGTAAACTGCAAACCCTCTCAGCAGGTGATAACAAAAGCGAAGAAACGAGCTCCTGTGCCCAAAATTTTACAGAAAAAGAAAAATGTTGTCGGGCCGAACAAGCAGAAACAGAAGAAAAATGACAGCGAACGCGAGGAACTGAGGAACAAGAAAGTCAAAACAAAGAGTGATGGAATAAAGAATGTGAAGGCTAATAAATCAGCTCGAGACAGTTTTTCGTGCGGGGCTTGCGGCAAGCCAAATCATATGAGGACTAACAAACTCTGCCGTGGGAAATCTAATTCCTTGGAGCCGAAAAAGAAGCTCATCAACAAAGGTGCTTTGAAATTTTCCGTGGTTAAAGCACATGAGGATGATGATAAGCTCAATCCAAAAGGAATGATTTTGAAGTTTAAATGCGGTGGACCTGATGCTGGATCTACTAAAGTGAAGAAAACAAAACCAGAGGTTGTGGAGTCTCGGAAGCCCTCCATTGTCTTCAAGACGCCATCAGAGGACAAACCTCGGAACAAAATCAGAATCAGAGTGGCCAAGGAAGAAACCACTAATTTTGATAAGAATTTCGCGGAACAGGACAACGAGAGATTGGCGGAGATAAGAATGTTCGAAGAAGTGATGCGCATGGATGCAGCAGAAGAAGAAAGGAAAAAAAAGAAACGGAAAAAGAACCCTGAAATTCGAGACGATGGTTATTTAGCTAGAATGATACCAGAAAGAAGAGTAAAGAGGAAGGTAGCCCCTGACTCTGTAAGATCTGGCCAAGCTACAAAACGCAGGCTTGGAGGGGAGGACTACTTGCTGGGCAGAAGCATCATGAACTGTTACTAGGAGATTTTCCAGTTACTTGTTACTATGAGAGCTGTTCTCTCTTTTTTAGGTTCTCCTCCCTTTGGGGGTTTTATTCGGGTCAGATTGCCAACCCCAAATTGTATATAAAAGTTCATATGAATAGAAAAGTTACATAACAATCAATCTATCGCCTATATATATATTATCAAATTGAAATTGGATTATAATTTATATGAAAAAACTCCAGATTTGATATTTTGAATATTTGCTTTCACCGATTTCTCCTTCATTTTATACCAACTGGAACTTGGGATATATAACACTACTGATTTTGAAAATCAAACTCAACGTCTATATATCCGTTATTCGTCGGAAATTTTTATTAGCTTATATCTAGGGGTGTAAATCAGTTGAGTCGTTCGTGAGAAAATCTCGAGAAGTTCGGTTAAAACTCGACTTCGAGCTCGGTTTGACCAAACTCGATCTTGAGTTCGAACTCGTTCGAATATGTAACGAGTCGAGTCTGAGTTTTTAAATTCTCGACGAGGTTATTGAGCAAATATATATAACTAGGTATATACTTAATATAGGGGTTGCTTTGGAAATAATTAAAAATATAAAATCTAAATTAAGTATTAGGGTATGTATGACTGTAATACATCTTGTGTATAATCTGTATACACGCTAACCATTAAATAAATGAATACATTTAATGTGTTTATTGATTTTTTTTAATGGTTGTATTTTATTTTATTAAAATTTATTTAGCTATATTACTTAAATTGGTTTGAAATCGAGCTTTTTGAGTTAAACGAGCTCATTTGGCTCGAATTCAAACTCGAATTTCGTTAAACTCGCGAGTCGGACTCGAGCTCACAAAAAGTTAATGAGTCGAGTCATGAGCACAATTTTTTGTGTTTGAAAGAGCTCGATCTCGAGTTCGAGCTCGAAAAATATATAATGATTCGAGTTTGAGCATACCCCTGTTCGGTCTCGACTCATTTATACCCCTATTTATATCCCTATAAATACTTTTGAATACTAGCATAGCTTCATCGCGCGTTGCGCGATATTTTGAAAGCACATAAAATTGAACACGAACAATAATTTTTAATAATTTATATTTGAATAGTAAGTTTTTTTCTAAAATATAAACATTAAGGGTGTTTAAAAGTAAATAAAATTAAGCAGGACATGAATAGAAATAAGATGTAGTAATATACTTAAAAATTCCCCGTTTGTTACATAATATAATCAATAAATGAATTATAATATAAGATGTATAAATCAATTAAGATTTGATTTTATAATAAACATTTAAATTTTTCAAAAGTGTCATAATAATTTAACTAATCAAAGATATAACCAATTTTATATTCTGAATACATGTTACAAAGAATCCAAAACTATATCATATGGTTATATTAATATTGATGTAGTACTCTAAATTGATGGCCAAACATACTAAATTGAATTGTGAAATAAGACATTGTAAGTCGAATGGAGTGAATACTAAATAGCACTTTTAATAAACAATATTCTTTAGCAATCACTAACCAGATATAATTAAAAAGAAGTGATTGTAGTAGATAATAAATAAATTGATACTGCTAGTCCAATCAAGTTTCCATCGATTTCTAGAAAATTTATTATGTCCATAATAAATAAATTATATATCAAATTACCTTTTTTTTAATGGAATGAAATATCAATTACCTAGTTGAGTATAAATTCCATTTCAATCAATCAACATTGGCGATGTAACCAAATATTCTTCTATTACAAAATTTTAATATAAACCAACTATCCTCTTCTATTCCAATCCTTGCAATAGACAGTGCAATTTTAAAAAATGCAACTTTTTCCCTTGAAACGGCCTTGCGTTTTAATGGATTTGACTGCAGATGTGAACTTGAATTTGCTGGTATATTCAAGCTTCCTGCACCAGGAGAACTGTCTGTGGCAGTTGGCTTCTCTTCACAGCCCTGTGAGCTAGATTCACCCAAACAACCCGAGTCCATTTTCAGGTGATCGGTTATTTCTGCAGCCGATTCATTCTCAACTGATTCTGAAATTAATACATAACATTCAAAGATGCAATTTTAAATATTAATACATATTCGATTAGAACTCTTGGGACAATTTTAAGAATGAAATTCATAACATCTTCAAATTCATAACATCTTCATAACATATTCGAGAATACATAACATCTTCAAAGGCTATTTCAACGGATTGGCTGCAGATTCCCTTTTAAAGGTCTATCACAATTGAAACTTCAATCTACGAACATAATAGGATTCCCATAAACCAGAAAACCCTCTAAACACCTCGAAGCGCCAGGCACTCCGAGGCTCCCGCTGATCGGAGACCTGCACCAATTCGACAGCCTAAAGCCTCAGAAATAGCTAATGAAGCTCTTAAACAATGAAACTCTTAAAACAAACTTCCAAAATTTATAGTCACAACTAAATAAAGTTACTTTTGTTATGTTAGTAGAATTTTAATTTTTCGTTAAAAAGTAGAGTGAACAAATGGATATAGAAAGTGTTCATATATATTATGAAAAAATAAATATGTGAAAAACTTTAAAATAATACGGCACCTAAACACCAATTCAACGTGCATTCAGAAGAAAACATATAACTACCAATGCCGAAGAAAATAGGAAATTCGATGAACAAATGATATAATATTAACTACTAATTCAGAATGCATTAAACAGGAGATCGAATAATGTACAAAGGACATGATAATATTAAAGGCCTGTTTAGTACAACTTATCTGAATATTTTTCATTTCAGTTCAGTTCAGTTCAGTATTTTTCAGTTCAGTTTAGTTCAGTTCAGTATTTTTCAGTTCAGTGCATTGTACTTTTTCAAAAATTAAACAAATTAAATGTTAATAATTCAACACAATTCAATCCAGTTTAGAGAAAATATAATTTATTTCAATTCAGTTCAACGAAAATGTAATTTAATGATTTTAAATTCATATTGAAATTCCAGTTCATTTCAGTTATGTGTAGTTTAATTCAGTTCTTTTAGTTAAGTATGTTTCAACTCGGTTCATTTCAGTTAAGTGTAGTCCAATTCAGTTCAGTCGGTTCAATTCATTTCACTCAGTTCAGTGTAGTTCAATTCAGTTCTATTTCTATTCTTGATAAAATACAACCTCATTTAGTTATATGAATGCATTGATCGTTTTCTTCAATTTAGTTCAATGGAAATATAATTTATATATTTTAAGTTCATATGGAAAATCCAGTTCAGTTCAGTTCATTTTAGTTACGTGTGATTTAACTGGGTTCATTTCAGTTATGTATAGTCCAATTCAGTTCACTCAGTTCAATTCAGTTCAGTGTAGTTCAATTCAGTTCTATTTTATATTCTTGACAAATACAACCTCATTTAGTTATATCAATGCATTGATCATTTTCTTCAGTTCAGTTCAATTAAGTTTAGCTCAGTATGATTCAGTTCAATTAAGTTTAATTGGATTGGTCCAATTAAGTTTAGTTCAGTATGATTCAGTTCAATTCAGTTCAAGTCAGTTTAGAATTGATGAAATATGATTTGATAAACATTTTCTAATTAAATTGTATCAATGCATACTTTTGTAAGTTCAACTTAATTAAGTTTGGTGCTAATAAAATTTGACTTGATAAAATATAGCACAATTTGGCTATATCAATTCAGTTCAATAAAGTTCAGTTCAGTATATTTCAGTTCAATTATATATGTTTAACTTCTAGGATAATGATGAAATATAAATTTGATGAAATTTAGCTAATGTCGATGTAGTGATTTGTTTCTTCAATTCAGTTTTGTTCAATTAAGTTCAATTCAATATACTTCAATGATTTTTTTAATAAGAATTTTGAATATACATATATGTTATATAAAAGAATCAAATGTATTTTTCAGTTCAGTATTTTTCAGTTCAGTTCAGTTTAGTTCAGGCGTATTAAACAGGCCCTAATTACTCATTATGTATGCATTCAGAGGAAAACATGAAATCAGCAAAGGATGGAATATAACGCTCACCCTTCTGCATTCTGCTGCTCACAAGAATTGTGAAAATCAACACAGGCATTCTTGACTCTCCTATGCTGAGGACCAAACAAACAACTAAGAGCATCTCCAATGTGATAGTCAATTTGATAAATATTGATTGACATGTCACTATAGTAGACTTTCTATATAAAATCATACCTCCAATGCAACCATCACTTAATATAGTCAATCCTACGTGTTTAAATTTTCTAGACACAATGTCAATGAGAACTTCTACTTCTTGAGGCTCAACTTGACATTGTCTTGTATTAAATTCAGGCATTAATAATCAAAAACCTTCCTTTTCTTTTAAATTTATCCAAATTTAAATTATTCAAAAACCAACATGATTCTAATATAATGAGATTTATTATAAACATTTTAATATATTTTATGTCATAAAACATAGTTAGTATAAATTTCAATTTTTATGTATATATTACTTGAATATTTTGAGATTTTACATTTATTATAAATAAAATTATAGTAATGACTTCTCGTTATACTTTTTTTTTATAATTTTAAGTTTTTGTTGACATTAGATTTCAAATGCTAAATTTTAAAATTAATTGGATTTTAATAACATAGTATATATTGTTTTGTAATAATTGTTGATTAGAATTATGAACATATCTCATTACTTTCAATTATATTTGAAATGAGTGTTTTTAATAAATATAAGTTTAATGATTAAAATATTAATTAACATGTCCAGAGAGAAGTTTGCATTGGGAGATCACAAATTTTAGAATGTCAACATTCAAAAGTTACATGCTTATGTCACCTTAAAGTTTTATAATATCATGACATGTGTCACCTAAAATTATGGATGACATCAATAGCATTGGAGATGCTCTAATACCATCATTTGTCAAGCCTTACTGCTTAAAGTATTCCCATTAATTTCCAAATAATAGATGTTTCACACTATAGGTGTCAGTAATCATCAAGGGTCACCATCATGGAATATCAATTCAAACAATACGGCCCCTTATTTTCTCTGAAACTTGGAAGAATGAGAGTTCTCGGTTTCTCCTCCGTGGAGATGGCAGACACGCCCTAACCAAACCGAGCATAAAACCGCATAAAACCCAAAATATCACCGAAAATACCACCGCATAAAACCGAGCTCTTTGATACAGGATGGAAGGGGTTTATATATCAGCAAAAGACGACTCCATTTTTGGCATTCCAACTGTGTATTACTAACATCTAATGAAAGAAATCATAAATATAATCCTAAAGGGAACTAGAAGAGTTATTGCTCCAGTCAATAAATAAATTAGTAAAAAGCATTAAACTACGTAGTTTTGATGAAAACCACCACATAACCACCGCGAGTTCACCATATTCCGGTGCCTACCATTTTTGTATATTCTTTTTTTTTTGTTTCTTTGAATTAAAAGAGTTTTGATGGAAATTAAATATATACATCCATTTTTAAACTTTATAAAATTATTTGATTGGATATTTTAGGATATTCAGCGCACTAATCAATATTCTGTTTTAATTCCTAAAATTCATTACTAACTTTAAAAATATTAATATGATGTGCCAAATTATAAAATGTGAAAGTATCATTATTATTTTGTGTATCACTAACCAAATATAAATTCTCTTAAAATATCAAAAAATCATTACTAACCTAAGAGTATTAATAAGATGCGCCAAATTATAAATAGAAACTTACTTATATCTAATAATCATTATTTTTATAAAACTAATCAAATATACATTTTTAAAAATCCAAGATTAATTACTAACTTAAAAATATTAATTTGATGTACCAAATTATAAATGGATGATTACCTCTTTGAAAAAAATATAACAATTTACTATTACTCTTATTTATATAAACACATACTTAAAAGAGGTAACAACAGTAACACATGGAAAAACGTCTAACGATAACAAATACTTATGGATCATTCACTTTCGAAAAATATATACTCATTAAATCAGAATCTCTTACAAATTTATTTGTTATGAAACTAAAACTTATAAGTTATGTATTACTGCTATTATTTTACACGATTCATTGTGTGGTACAATTTTGGTATGTTAAACTTATATTTCAATAGGTTAGCTTCTACGCTATGTAAAGATAGAGAAAAGTAGTTTGATCAATTACATTTACTCTTATGCAAATATTATCTAATTCAAGATTTAATTTAATATTTACAAGTGTTTCAAATTGCACAAGCAGATTTTCAAGTATTAACATCTATGTAGAAACCGTGTATCATCAAAATGTTTGCTTGATTTTGTAATAATAAATTGGTCTGTTTGAACTAAAATATATTGAAATAAATTCAACTAAATTAATTGCATTCATGATAAAAATTCAATCCAATTAAATCTACTATTCAAATTCATACCTAAATTTAATTTACACTTTGTACCAAATTAAATTATTGTAAAAATGTTCATAAGATACTGCACAACGTGCAGTCCAACAAGCTAGTATGATATAACTTAAATAGACCAGTATTTGAATGGTAATATATATCAAGTGCCATGTATACATACACACAAAATATATGAAACCAAACAAAATATGTGATAGAGGTATATATGAAGGAAAAGGAATATATGTAAATGCCAGGAAGGAACAGTCTAACGCAAAGAAAATATTAAAAAACGAAAATAAGGAAACATTCATCCTTCTCTCTTCCGGAATCTAGCGCACTCCCTTGCGATGATGATAATATCGGCTTTTTATGTTTAATTGCATGAATATAATGATGGTACATATATTGCAACCACAGTATATTGCAGAATATAATTGATGATTAATTTCAGCCAAAATCGCTTGAGAATCTTGGTGTATATAAGGAAAAGTGTTTTATGGTATATTGAAAACCGGCTTTACAAATATCAACTAAAAAGAAATATAAGAAAATTGTAGGCGCCGGAATATGGTGATCTTGTGGTTGTTATGTGGTGGTTTTAATCAAAACTACGTAGTTTAATGTTTTTTTATTAATTTATATTTACCGGAGCAATAACTCTTCTAGTTCCCTTTAGGATTAAAATCATCAAGTTCTACTTTGTCTATTCATTCTTATACACGAACTCTTGTGTTTGGAAAATCACTATAAATTGAAACTCGTTTTCTTTTTACTCTTCTTATTATTAGTCCTTAAATTCTTGTTACAAGGCCGTGAATTGTTTGTAGACAGTTACGACGTTGAGAATTTGTTAAGTTGTAGAGACCCTTTTTGAATACTTCGTAGTCAAAGTATTATATAACATTCTCTAGCGAATTTTGTTAAATCAAGCACCTTCTAATATAATGTTTGGATGTTCCACTGAGTTTCTTGGGATCCTGGACATCACTTTTTCCTTTAAAAAAAGTCCTTAAATTCTTTTATAATTGAAGATAATATATTAGTTGAGAACTTGAGAAAATACATGACGAATCGCATCTCAGTTCGTGTATTTAGATTTTTTAGATTTAGTTTAATTTAGTTCTACAAAAAATAATCTCAAGAGAACATAGTCTAAATTTGCCAATGAACTTGAAAAGTCTTAATAACCCAAGTACATACAACTACTAATTCATATTAATCAAATAAATTTTGATCAACATTAATCTGCAAGTACCTCTGATAGTCCTCTTGATTCTCAAATCAAATCAAAATGTGTCTGCAGTCTATCGATCCAATATGGTATTTACCTTTGAAATATGCCGACTTGAAAGCTTCGTTAAGTCGTTCCATGGTGGGCTTGCCCCTGAAGAACTAGCCAATTAGCGCGTTGTTGTAGTGTGAGGCTAGAGTCTGGGCTTGGCTTCTGGTTACTATGCATGTGATTTCGCCGCGGTATTTGGTGATCGGCTGAATTTCGGGATTAGAAGGAAGGGAGGAGGCGAGAGGTGGAGGACGATTAGAGAGTGCTTGAGCGAAACTCTTACCCGACGCTAAACCACAACGCACTGGCGGTGGCGCCGTCATAACGCCGGACGGATTTGCCTGTTATCTAACCGCTGGTAGCGGAGATGCAGTGGTTAAAGTGGGGAAAGAGGCGTTATGATTGGGCGTTGTAAATAATGGTGAAAAATATGTAGAGAGAAGTTAGAGCATTAAAACTTAGATAAAGAAAGCCGATCTCGCAAAAAAATTGAAGGTTTCTCGTACTATAAGAGTATCTGCAATGGTGCTAAAAGTGTACTTGTAAAATTTCAACAGTTGTAGGCTTGTAGCAGTACTGCTCACTATTGCACCTTGCCACGTATACTATTGTCGCCCAAGAAGGCATGTTGTCATAAATACATTATCTTTCCAACCTAATCAAAGTCGGTTGCGTATATTTTTCCAATCTTATTTACGGCCTTTATTCTTCATTATTTTTTTTAGTGAAACCATCACAAGGATGGGGGATTTTATTTGGCTCTCCATACCATAATAAAAACCAAAATATGATTTTGGTGATAGTTTTGTCACTCCCACTACATGCAGTGGGAGTCAAAAGAATAAAGATGTAGCGGCTCACACTCGGCCATGAAGCAAATAGCTTCCAAAACTGGTGGAACCTAAACACTATAAAGCAAAGAAAAATTGTAGTTTCAGACTATATTTGGACATAAAACTCTAGAGTCTATTAGCGAATTGACAATTCAGAACACAAGGCGGCACTAGAAGGAAGTCCAAAGAAGTCAGCAATAGTGAGGTTGTTGCTCAATATGTTCTGGAAAATCTTTGCAGCTTGAGGTGTAGAAGCATGATCCAACGGTTGTGTCTTGCTGAGCTTAAAATACCTGCATATTTAAAACAGAAATTCATGAGCAAACGGTATACCATCAAAAGCTCACCTCGGTATACCATCCAGAAGCAAACGGCCAAGTGGAAGTTACGAACAGGACTTTTGTGAACGGCATTAAAAAGCGCCTAGAAGGAGCTAAAGAAAACTGGATCAAAGAACTTCCGAGTGTGATATGGGCCCATAGAACCACACCAGCCACAGCAACCGGAGACACTCCTTTCAACTTAGTCTATGGGTCCGAGGCCGTCATCCCCATGGAAATTGGAGTCCCCTCTGGCCGAACCTCTCAGCCAGAGGATGAAGATGGCGCTACGAATGACGAAAATCTTCGTCTCGACCTTGACCTCCTAGAAGAGAAAAGAGCTAATGCTACGATCCACGAGGCCAAGGTAAAGGAAAGAGTTAAGCGATATCACGACAGAAGGGTTCGCTTAGCTACCTTCGTCAAAGGAGACCTTGTCATGAGGTTAAATTAAAAAAAGTAAGAAAGAAGTGGAAGGGAAGCTAGCCCCGAACTGGGAAGGTCCATATCAAGTCCTAGAATCTCATCCAGGGGGAAGCTACCTCTTGGAAACCATGAAGGGCGAGCCCATACCACGAAGATGGAACGTGATTAAGTTACGAAAGTATCACGGAAGATAAAACTCGAGGAAGAATCTCACAAAGGTTCGAGAATATCAAGAATGTCCGAGAGCCTCATCAAAGTCCGAGATATCCTGAGCTCTAGCACAAACGGGTACTCAAACTCAAACCCACTATTTACTTTACTTCTATTCTTAAAGTTATAAACTTGGATTGAAGTCATGCTATTTTTACGCCTATCTTTATAAATGAGCAATCTTAAATTCCTTTTATAAAAAGAGGACTGTTATCCTAAAGTATGACATTGATTGTTATTCAAAACAATAAGCTTTATAATGTGTATGATTGGTCAGCTTATATAAAATACGTTATTTGAATCCAAAATTCAAAATACCAATCGTTTTGAATAAAAGAGATAGATTCGAGATAAAGTACTTCACGGAAGTGCTTGATTGAGGTCTATAGACTAAAAGGGCAGACGTGCTCAAAAATCAATCATCTCAAAATAAAGAGGAAAAACCTCAAAAACAGAAGTTAAAATTCATATCAAAAGATGTCATTACATCAGAATATGATACTTCTAAAAAATCCCAAGTGGATAGGCAAAGAGGCAAAACCTCGAACACAAATAGTTCATATCAAAGGTGTCATTACATCAGAATATGATACTTCTAATTCCCAAAGGGTCCATCAGAATATGATACTTCTAATTCCCAAAGACTCCAAGTCCATGGTTCGTATTCGGACCTCATTCATACTCAGACCAGGGCCCGAGAAGGGTCGTGGGCTCGAGTTACGCGGATGATGGATCCACGGGTCCATCAATCCTAATCCTTATAAGGAATGCGTATATTATGAATGTTTTACAAGGAATATACATCCTCCTAAACATGATAATACAGTCATGACCCAAATATACTTCTTCTATACATGGTAATACAACTACTGTTCCCATAAGAGTTGTATTCCTACCATATTTACATATCTTGGTGATCTACGAATTGTAGCCATATAAATACCCCAAAGGTTTGGTACACCCTTTCTATTTCATAGTACATACAATACGCCTTACGCATCATACTAACTTGAGCATTAGAGTGTCTACCCTCGGGACACCCGAGGCTTTTTTTTACAGATCAGTTCGTGAGCCGGGATCGTGATCAAGCGTGGGTCGTAGACATCCATCAGTCAGGAAGAATGATGAAGTGGGCCACAGAACTGGGGGAGCACGTGATCACATACCAATCCAGGAAGGCCATCAAGGGTCAGGAACTCGCCGACTTTTTGGTAGAGGTGACAGAAGGGGACGACGCTGAGGAAAGCAGGTTGGACAGTGAACAAGGATGGAAGTTACATGTAGACACTTCATCTCATGCCGGGGGGAGCGGAGCCGGGGTCGTGCTGGTAAGCCCTGGGGGTAAAGAGTACCGGTATGCATTGCAGTTCTATTTCAAGACTACCAATAATCAAGCGGAATATGAGGCTCTCCTGGCCGGGTTACGGGTGGCCCGGAAGGTGGGCGCCAAGGTGGTCGACGCATATAGCGATTCGGCAATCGTGATGCAGCAGGTTAACGGGGAATACAAGGCCAAAGAGAGAAACTTGCAGCATTACCTAGAGACCGTAAAACTGGAAATGAAGGATTTTACCCTGGTCTCATTGACACAAATACCCCGGGAGGAGAACTGTAAGGCTAATGCCCTAAGCAAGCTAGCCTCCTCGGAGCTTAAGCCTGACCAGGACCAGAACATGTTTATGGAGATGGTGACCATCCGGGGATATGACAAACTTGAGTCGGTCGCGGAGGTTCGGGTGGCTGGATCATGGATCACACCAATCATCGAGTACCTAAAGGAGGGTAAGGTACCCGAAGACAAGGTAGAAGCCCAGAAGATCCGGGTCAAAACTCCCCGATATGCAGTGCTAGATGGGAAGTTGATACGACGGGGATACCTCCAGTCGTGGCTCAAGTGTGTGGACGGGAAAGAAGCCCAACATTTGTTGAAGGAAGTTCAAGAAGGCCCCGAACGGCAGTCACCAAAGAGCTCGGACCATTACCCGAAAGATCATGTGCACCGGGTATTATTGGCCCACGTTGTTTGAAGATGCATAGAATGTCATGCCCTCTTGTGGATAATGTTAGAGGTTCGCCCCCTTGATCCATGTCCCCTAGAGGGAGCTGATAGGGATATCCGGGTCTTGGCCCTTTATCCGTTGGTGACTTGACCTTGTAAGCTATTTTCCCACGGCGCCTGGCGGCTTCAAAGAACTCATTGTGGCTGTGGACTATTTCAGCAAGTGGGTAGAGGCTACACCACTCACCAACATCAGAGGAAGCACCTGTGTTAAGTTTTGCTGGAAGAACATTATTTGCCGTTACGGAAGACCCTAGTTCATCGTCACGGATAACAGGCCACAATTTGAGAACGACCCTTTCAAGTCCCTCTGGAGTACGGGATTGAACAGAAGTTGACATCGGTATATCATCCCAAGGCCAAAAGCCAAAGGCCAGGTGGAAATGACCAACAGGAGCCTCGTTAACAGACTTAAGACTCGCCTCCAGGGTGTAAGGGGAAACTGGGTGGATGAGCTCCCTAGCGTTCTGTGCGCATGCAGAACTGCTGAAAGCTCCGCCATAGGGGAGTCGCCGTACAACTTGGTCTACGGGGCAGAGGCGGTGATTCCGGCCGAGGTTGGGGTCCCAAGTTTCCGGATAGCGTCCTCGGACGAGACTGCAAATAGCGATAACCGGTTGCTGGAGGTGGAATTGCTTGAAGAAAAAAGGGAGAAGGCGGCGCTCCTTGACGCCAAGGTGAAGGAAAGGATTAAGAAGTACTACGACCGCCAGGTGCGCAAGGAGAAATTTACCCCGTGGGAGTGGGTAATGCGCAGAAATGACAAGAGCCAGCAAAAAGCAAGCGGAAAAATGGCTCCCAACTGGGAGGAACCTTACAAGGTAATAGCGGCGCACCCCGGAGGGAGCTACGAACTACAGGACCAGGGCGGTAAAAAGATCCTGCGGCGCTGGAACATTGTAAATTTGCGTAGTTATTATGGCTAGAAGTTATGTACTTAATCCTCTGGCAAGAAGTATGCCTAGGAAAGTTTTACCACAGCGGTATGGGAACCTCTGGTTAGGGATGAGCCTAGGTTGCCCCACAGCCCAAATTTTTCTTTTTGTCATTATTATCTAGCCAACAATCTCTATCTATCATTTTTCTTAGTTACATGTTGAACACGCATGGTGCTTGAACAAGCGCCCGGGGGCATAAACGAAAGAATAGGGGGCGCTTGAACAAGCACCCGGAGAACTCACGCGAAAGGAAACTGGGGCGCTTGAACAAGCACTCGGGGGGCTCATGCGAAATGAAACCGGGGTGCTTGAACAAGTGCCATGGGGGCATAAACGAAAGTGCAATGGGGTGCTTGAACAAGCGCCCTTGAGGCATATACGAAAGTGCACTTGGACGCTTCAACAAGCGCCCGGTGGGATACACGAAAGAATACCGAGGCGCTCGAACAAGCCCCCCGGGGGTAATATACAAAAAATTGAATTACATTAAATTTACAACGTGTTAAGACATTACATTAAATTTATGACATTCTAAAGCTGCCAAAGAATAAAGGATACACACAAGGAAACATAGAATTACATTCTAACTATCAGCAGGAGGTGAGCGTGGCTAATCTGTATCCCAGCTTTCAGGGAATGGAACCTTCATGACTCGGGAGGTAGATGTACCCCCCGAATTAGAAGGAACGGGTCTGATTATCGCATCTCCCGGAGCCGTCGTCGACGGAACCTAATGATGTATACTGGAAGGACCCGTCTCAACGTGGACTGTAGGTTGGAAGGATTCCCTAATTGGCTCGAGTTCCTCATCAGAGGATGAGATGTCCGGGGAAGACCTGGATACCTCCTTCCGGGAGCCTCAATGATCACGGGTCCTTGGCGACGGGGAGCTTTCTTGGTGGCCACAGTCTTGTATTTCTCCTTGCCTTTCTCGCGAGCAATAAGCCTCTCCTCCTTTTTTACCTCCTCCGCGGCAATGAAAGCCCTAATTTGGGCGGCATCCACCCGGAGTCGGGCGACCTCCGGGCAGATTCTTCCAGATCAACAAATACCCAGTACCCGAGATACCTTTCTCAACCGTGTAATCTATGACGGCCCGGCTGGGAATAAGGACCAAGCATGGTGGTAGGTAAAGACCGTCCCTCAGACGCTGCCACCAAGCGGTAGTTTCTTCAAAGGCGGGGCGATACTGGGACTCACGGTCACTCCAGCCCATACTGAATGTAAGCACAAGTAACTTCCCTACTTCACGGGGGAAGTTCGTATACATCGGGGGACAGACCCTCCCGAGCCTTAAGCCGGTCAAGTGATAAGTAAGTTGGAAGGTGGTCAGAGTCTCGCAGAGAGTCAAGTTCCGGGCAACAAGTTCACGGTTCTCATTCTCCAGCTTGAGATTCCTCCTAAGCGGATCACCCCTTCTTTCCAACCACTTAAGCTTGTCACAGTAAAATGGAAGCTCAGACCAGACCAGGTCAAACTCGACTTTGAGCCGGGACTTGAAGTCGTCATGTTCTGCCTACACCATTGTCAGGGTTGTATCCGCGTCTAAAACGGAGCTTACTCGATCCCAGGTTAAAGACTGGCACCGTGAAAGTGAACAAAACTGGTTGGAAATCTCCTGGAGTTTAGTGACGAGGGAGGTCACATTAGGACATTCGTCTATCACAGATCCCATCCCCGAGTGGATGAGCAGATATCGGGTCTGGATCCCATCCAACTGCCAGCGGTTAAGTTGCTCTTCTAACTCCGCACACCGAGGACACGAAGACCCGCTCCATTTATCAGACCTTGGATTAGAGGGTCTCGATCGGATGGGACCGGGGTCGTCATCACCCCGGGGCCGAAACGAACCAGATATCATGGAATATAACAAATGATAAGGGAAGAATAAAAATTAAAGTAGTAGCAAGAAAAAACCCACAAAATACATAACTAAGTAGTCTATCCTTACATCGTTAGAGTCATCGCTCTCATCCCCGGAGCTCGCCTCCCCACCCTAAAAACAAAACAACATGGTTCAGGTGGAGGGCCCGGGGAAAACATTTCTACAAAAACCAAAAAGAAAATGGACTTGAAAGCTAAGGAACTACTTTTGACCCGTCCTCGTTTTGAGCACCGGTGCCCAGACCCGGATCCTCTTCGCCATCCCGGGCATCGTCTTTCGAGTCTGCCCGTTTCTCCTGCTCCTCTCTCTCCTCCTCGCCTTCCTCATCCTGGGGCTTGGTCTCAGCATCAGCCCCGGGATGGAGAGGAGTTTCAAACTCCGCCAGAGTCTCGATAATATCCTCACCAGGATAGGCGCATGGCTTGCTTAAGTCGATGGCGTCCTCGGGAAACACGTCAAAATCCAGGATGGAGACAGGCCCCTCACAATCGAAAGTAGCAAGGACCGCTTGGTCGATACCAGTGACACCCCCTATCATGAATATTTCCAAAGCATGCGGGAACCGCGTCACCACCTTGGGCCAATACCACTCGTCACAAACACGACTCGAACATCCTCCAGGAGGTGGCCTCTTACCGCGCAGTAGGCTTTGTGCAAGTAAGTCTTATTGGACGCATTGAACAGGTCCAACAACTTTTCCTCAAACTTCCGGCTCTGAAGGACACGATCAGCGAAGGCCACATTGAGGTTCATCTAGGCGGAAGCCTTGCTGGCAACTTCCAGAGCCGCCACCTTGCCCTTGGCCAAGAAGAGTTCCTTCTTGGTGGAGGCAAGGTTCCGACCAAGTTCCAAGTTCTTAGCCCGCATCTTCTCCATCTCCCCGGAGAACTGGCTAACCCGGGCCTCGTAGGCCTCATTGAACAATGCACGTAGCTTGAGGTAAGTCAACAATAAGGAGTCATGGTCCTGGGAATCGAAGTTTAAGAATCACAACTCAAAAAAGAATAGAAAAAAGAGAGAGACAGGAAGTTGGGATACGCACCTCAGCTCCATCCAAGGCCGGGGGCCCCGGGAGGAAGATTCATCCTTAATGTCTTGAAAAGTGGCTGAGGGTTAGCCCTAGACAGCTCCTGTCGGGAAGGACTATCCCCGTGTTGCTGGAGGGCGGCGGGTTTCTTCCGCTTCTTGGCATGAGGGGCAGATCCTACAGCGGGAGCCCTGAAGTACAACTGGCTACGTTTCTAACCGACATGGGAGTCCGCCTTCACATTATAAACCGGGCCGGTCAATCCTTGACCCTGGCCCTTCACCCCGGGAATCTTCAAAATAGTAGTAGAAGAGCTCTGAGCATGCTCTGCATGTTGTTTCGAACCCTGGGACCCGGACTTCTGCTCTAACGAGCATATCGCTGGGCTAGGGTTCAGAACCATCTCTGCACCATTGAAACCATGTCATAAGCAACAAAAAAAAAGGGATAAAAAGAAAGGAAACGATAGATGAGGTTACTTACCAGGTCCCTGAGAAGCGAACAAATGCTGACAGGTAAACACCTCCGGAGGATATGCCCCTTGAGAGAATGTGTACGCCCCAACCTTCCTAAAATCCTTCAGAGACACAAAACACTTCTCGGCGCAAAGCTGGCCGTGGACCTCCTCAACCGGGGCAAATAGCGATGCCGGCATAGCTCTCTTCATTTCCGCAGCCCGGAACTGATTCCACCTGGGCACGACATAGTATCTCATGTCCAAAGTGAAGTAGTTCCGCATCCATTTGCCGGTTTTGACGGAGTCAATCCTTCCCGAGCATATCTACCTCACCCGGTGCACCTCTGAATGGTGAACAACGCATTCACCTAGGTGCTGCTAAGATAGTTGAAACTCTGGAAGAGGGCCATTGACGCCTCAATCCCCGCAAGACTGCAGAAGTACAGAAAGGCCATCATCACACACACCACATTCGAGTGCACTTGGGCCGGCGAGATGTTGTACCATTTCAGGAACTCTACGAACGGAGCGGGGAGAAGGAAGGTCAGGCCGTAGGCAAACAGCATACGCGGGAGACACGCGACCTTTTTGATGTCTCCCCAGAATGGATTAAGGCCCACGTCATAAGCCAGCGGGACATACATCTTTTCACGAAATCCCGCACCTCCTTGGACACCGGGGTTTCGCCCGGGTCCAGGAAATCCTCGAGATAAGAGCGTCGTACTCCACCGGGACGGATACCCACATAAGCCCCTTTAGCCCTCGGGTCGGCTGGGGAGGCTGATCAATTTCACTCTCATGAATATCCAGAGAGTGGTCATCCTCAACTACGGGTTCGTGTGCAGCGATCTGGCGCTTGCCCATAATCAATTATGAAGAAGAAAGAGAGTATGAAGGCTGAAGTGTTAGAAAAGAGAACGAAAGAGATGAGCAGATGAAGACAAGTGAGAGAGAATAATAGGGAAAGTCACATGTATTTATAGGATGAGAAGGAGAAAGAATTCCTCGGAAGCCCAAAAAACGAGGCGCGGGGTCCTAAAAAGGCAATAATGAGCATTAAAGCGATTGAAGTTAGCGAGGCGCTAGACGCCACGCGCGCCGGGAGCCTAATGAAGGGGGCGCATGGAGCCCAAGAAATTAATAATGGGCATTGAAGTGATTGATTTTAGCGAGGTGCCAGGCGCCTCATGCACCCACACAGCGCATGATCACGCGCGTCAGTAACGCGAGAGGTCAAAACTTGGTGATGAAGGAGACCCCGGACCCCAGTGCCGCGATAGATCGCGGTCCCCTGGGTCCTGGGTCTCGGGGGGCTAGTGGTGATATGGGCCGAGACCCCTTCGGACCACCAGGAAGAAAGGAAGGAGTATCCACCCCATAAGTGGTCCTTCCGTGACATCAGTTATGTTGGCATGACCCGGGGACAGAAAGGACATGATAATGACATCTTCCCCCAGGTGCGTGATAATGGGAGGACCACTAGCTGAGCCCTCCCCTCTTGCTACCACTATAAATAGAGGAGAACCCAACAGTTAAAAGGTATGTTCAATCAGACTTAAATACTCTCTATTCATTCATATTCTCTCTTCTCTGTAAAGAGCCCAATTTTCATCATCACGTCGGATCGTCTACTCTCGGTTGACCCCAGGGGATATGTTTTACAGGACACAGTTGAGAGACCGACTGCGGGTTAGGATTCCAGCTCACCCCGGACCAAGCTTACTCTGGAGCTGGTTATCCCGGAGCAGACTAGTAGCATCAAATACCTAAATTTAATTATCTCAAATGAACAATACAGAGCACAAAATAGATGGTCATACTAATCATATAATGTTGCCACAACACTAATCAAATAAGCCAAATCAAGTCACATCTTAACCTCAACACAGGGTAATCATGAGACTGAGACAAGGACAGACCAAGAAAGACAAAGATTTAATTATCACATATCATCAAGAAAGTCCAATCCCCGTGATGTGTCTATGCTTCCGTTCAGCTCGGCCATTTTGTTGTGGCGTGCATGGACATGAAATCTGATGATGAATGCCTCTAGTGCCAAAATGTGACTGTAATCTTGATGCAAGATGAAAATTGATTCTCAACTAGTGCCTCAAAATGGAGGTAGATATAGACAAAATCTTACATTCAACGTAAGGGATAAAACCAAGAGAATCGCGAGTGATCATCCACAAACAAGGCATAATAAACAAATCCATTACCATAAAACTTGAGAAGGTCCCCATAAATCACAATAAGTCAAATCAAGAACATGATCAGCACGTTTAGAATTCTCAACAAAAGATAAATTATGTCCCTTGGCCATAACACATGGCTCGCAAATACCAGGTCTAGGAAGTACAAAAGTAAGGGATAAATAATCATTTATTCAAAAGAGAAATAATACTACGTGACACATGTCCCAAGCTAACATTCCAAATATCAAACGATGCCTATTCTTATTCTCTCAACAAATGAAAGTAGTGCCTCCTCACCGTAGTCCAGAACATAGAGTCCATCCTCACAATGGCCCCGCCCCAGCATTGCCTTGGTGGCCTTCTACTGAATAATAAAAGACTGGTCATCAAAGACAATGACAGCACTAAGCGCTCGAGTAAGCCTACTGATACACAATAGATTTTTGGTAATAGCAGGCACAACCAACATATCAGACAAATGCAAAAAAAGACTATTCGAGCATCACCCAGTAATACAAATATCAGCATCATTACCAACAGAGACAAGAGTGTTACCATTAGAAGGGGTGACACTTGACAGATTTGAGGCAGAGGAGCTCATGTGATTGGTACACCCAGAGTCCAAGTACAAGTCCGGGATGGTGGATGATGTTTTAGCAACAGACAACTGGTACTGGATTGGTGCATGCACAGTATATGTCAAGTACTGTTGAGGTGACTGAGAAGCATATGTCACATATTGAAGGCTGCTGAGGTGCTTGAACAAGTGGAGATGCATACGTCTAGATTTGCTGAGAAATACTAGCTTGAGGAGTCTGCGAAAAATGACCTAGATGAGCAACAAAGGGGAGAAATTGTGGTTGATCATAAGGATGAGGCGTCTGAACTGCGGGACGAGATGCAGACGAATGGGCACTGTCTAGAAACATGTCCACCACAAGTATAACACTTAATCTGGGAGCCACGACTACGACCAGCAACCAATCCAGAATACCTTGCTGACGGTCGGCCGCCGAAGAGGCAAGAACCAGCCGCGTGTGGGTGCCACGCGCCACCCCAACGCGCCATCTGCTGGCGTGCGGCCCACTCGCCTACCTTTGAAGCGTCGATAGCTTGTCCCTGCTGTTGGGAGTCGGCCAGAAACACGACTGGTGCTGATGCTTGGACACTGGGACCTTTCATCTTCTCCAAATTAACCAAAAAGACCTCACAACCTTTGGCCTCATTAACAACCTCTATGTAAGAAGGAACAGGATCTCTAGCTGCAGAAGGAGCGCTGATGTCCTCATGTCCCAATGCATTGAGAAACCAAATTAATTTTTGTGGTTATCAACCGCTTCACCCATAACATTCAGCTAGTCTATAATTTCACATAGGAAACATGAAGCTCGTGAACAATACCAATTTTCTGAGAAGAGCAGCCTGTTGACTAAGCCTGAACTTAGCAATAGCAATGTCGTGTTGACCACATCTTTTGAGAAACACAAGACACTACAAATCTTTCGTCTGCCACCCATGAGTCATAGACAGCCTTGGCAGCATCATTGGCCTCCTTGGCCTTCAGTACAACAGCATCATCAGGAGGTACGGTTGAGGAAGACGATGTGAGCATCACTGAAAGATCAAAATAGGGAGAGGAACCATTAAGATGGCCAAACAAACCTTGGGGACGAAGGACGTACTGGACATGCTGCTTCCACTGCAAGTATGTGGTGGCATCAAGCGTGGTGTTCAATAGTTGGATAATAGTATTGAGGGAGAATTTATCAGAATGTCCATCAGAGGCCATTGTAGTGTTATCGAAAAAAGAAAGAAAGAACACATTTTGATGAGGGGAGGTGTCGGCGGAGGCCGGAAATTAAGAGTGAAGGGCTTGGGCGGTGGCCGAAAGGAAGAAGAAGAGAGAAGGGGTTAGGCGAAACCCTATGTAAAAGAAAGAAGATCGGTGGCGGCTACTGATACTATGTAAAGAGTATTTCCCAAACTGAGTTGTATTAGGTTTCACAATAGGTATTTATAGTACAAGCATGACCCTAAAGATAAATAACTAAATCCTAGACACATATGTGCAATATACAAAAGTCTAGTCTAGATAACATCTGATTCATCTATTGTCACGCAAGGGTCAAAAGGGGCAATATATAGAGAGCTAAATCGCGTATTTATAGATCATTGAATTTGGTCTATAATCAAGGATCAAGAGGCTTCTTGATTTTGTGTTTCTGATATCAGAGTCCAAAAGGGGTAATTTTAGTGGATTACAAATCTGTTGTTTTTTAATCTCTCTCTAGCGTACTCTGAACTAAGTCATAAAAGTAGAATTTCTAATCAAAATTCATATAATTGAATTGTATCAGATCGGGATTCAAAAGTGGTGTTCTTAGGACGATTGAAGGATCCGTGATGGAATTCTTGAGCTTTTCCCAGATTCCAAGGGCTGATGCGACAACATCTGATGTGACAACATCGCCAGTGGAGCCAAATACACAGCGTCGGGGCTGTGACTGCTTAGCCGGAGTGGAGTGCTTGGTGAACGTAGCCAAGGCTTTGGGGATGGGATCCTGCTTATCTATTGAGAATGGAGTCACTCTTTCTGGATCTTCATCTACTTCAGCCAACAAGAGTAAGACTGTCAAGACATATCTAGATTCATCATCTGATGTCAAAATGGAGGAAATTCTCCACAAGATTTCTGGGAGATTTTTCAGGAATGAATCAGGTCCAGATTTTTCCCTCTTTACCCATCAAGGTTCAAAAGGAATCAATCAGGATTCTAAAATTGTGTGGGAGGTAAATTAATTTTATCCCTTCTAAATGGTTTTTTTTTGAGATTAAGAGATGTTACTAATTGTATTATAAACATGATGGTGGGTTTTGATGTAATTTTTGAGGTTTTGTAGTATAATTTTCTTCTTTGAATATTGTTCATAAAATGTTTTGCGGGCATTAAAGTGTAGGTTAACATCAAAAAAAGTGTAGGTTAACATCGGTGGTATGCTTGGTGTCATTAAGTAGTATTATGTATTGCGTAGGTTTTGTGCATCCAAGACTATCGTAAATACTTGTTCCTTTGGTCTATTTTGGTCGAAGTGGAGTTTGACCTATTGTGAATAAAATTATTTCAGAATTTTGGTTTGAAGACAAACGCCGTCTTTTGTGGCGTATTTGATGGTCACGGTCCCAATGGTCATTTGGTTGCCAGACGTGTAAGAGATTCTCTTCCTTTGAGACTCATGAGCTTTATATGGGATGTTAATCTGAAGGATGAGGATGTTCTGAGAGAGATCAACCAGAACGAAACCAGTAGCCTTAACCCGGAAGACATTTTCTCATCCTCCGTATTTGCCGGAGAAGGATCCATATCATCTGCTGATATTGAAGATGTAGAAAAGAAGTCGGAATTCTTTCAAACATTTAAAGAATCTTTCCTGAATGCTTTTGAAACTATGGATATGGAATTGAAAATGTGTAGAAACATTGATTGCATCTGCAGCGGAACTACTGCAGTGGCTTTGGTAAAGCAGGTATGCGTTTCTATTCTACATTGTCTTATTATTCATGATATATTTTCCGGTAACTGATAACCTTATTAATACCTGTGTAATGATGTAGGGCCGGGATGTTTTCATTGGTAACGTTGGGGACTCTCGAGCTGTACTTGCTACTATAGACACAGATAATTCTCTTACCGCTGTACAGTTGACCGTAGATCAAAAACCAAGCATTCCAGGTTCCTCTCTCTCTTTCTCTCTCATCTTTACAATTTTTCATTCATATGCTCAGTTGTTGTGATGTGTGATCATTAATGTGCCCCATGATCTTTACGCTTTAGGACTATGCTAAATGATAACCATAACATGGATCTTGCAGGATTGTTTAAGTGGGTTTTAGTTAAACTTATTGTTTTTCCCATTTAATACACTGGTGTGACGTTATTATTTGTATCTGATACAGTTTTAAGTTAGTGAAACTGAGTTGTCCTTTTAATGAAAAACGGGGAACTCTTAAAGGTCGACAGATTTGAAGCTGTCCATTTAAACACAGGGGATTTAGTTATTTGTATATTTGTTCAAAATTATGTATGTGTGAATTTAACACATGGTGGTTGTTGGCTTGAATGGACACATGTGTACTGCAGTAGTTCCGCTGTACTCCCGAGGGACCGGAACTACTGCAGTAACTTTGCTTGTCGAAACTGAGAGTGTGGTTGCTTAAGGAATCAAGTAAGTTGGTAATAGTGAGATTATGTATCAGAACAGGCGTATACTGGAAAACCAAGATAACCATAATGGAATTCATATATAGAAAGACCCTGTCAACTAAATTAATCTGTTGTCATCAGTGTAACTTCATCATACAGATATACAGTTGTTAGATCTCCCATGGATGTTCGGTAACTTGTTGTTATATACGGTGAATGCATATGTAAAATTAGAGAGGTTATAATTTCATGATGAATTGGTTATGCAATCTGACTATTTATATGTTTGACACCCCAACAGCGGAGGCTGCACGGATCCGCAAATCTAAAGGTCGCGTAATTGCGCTCCGTGATGAGCCTGGACAAGCCAGGGTGTGGCTCCCAAAAAGCAATGCCCCAGGCCTAGCCATGTCCCGCTCGCTTGGTGATCACTGTCTGAAGGTGCATGGCGTCATCTCCGTGCCGGAGATCTACTATTGGCACCTGACAAACAAGGACAAGTTCATTGTCTTGGCCACAGACGGGGTAAGTGTGTGTGTATACATACATACATATATTTATATACACACACATATATATATACATATATATATATATATATGTAAGACTGGCTCTCCTCTCTTGATAATGTTTGTGTCATTCTAAGTTCTAACCCATTCTCTGGTTTTGTGTTAGGTTTGGGACGTGCTCTCAAACAAACAAGTCATCAATATTGCAGCTTCAGCCTCCTCACCCTCATCGGCTGCCCGTAGAGTAGTTAAGTTTGCTGCTCGAGCTTGGAAGTCCATGTACCCGACTATTAAGGCAGACGACATCTCGTGCGTCTGCTTCTTTCTCGATGGTCATGAAAACAACGTCCATGTGAATGCAGCTGACCTCCCCGGTCCCTCTGGAGTTCTGGACTGATGTGCTGCAGTTGGGGTGGCAAATTTGTACAAGCTTTTCAGTTATTTATGTTTTATCTTGAAACAATATATAAATTGTCGGATTGTAACAGGATAATAAGTGTTTGGCGCCCTTTTTTACCAACAATGCTACCTGAGGTATTTTCAACATTATATTACAAAGATGCTGCAGATTCTTAAAAATGATCTCATTTCATTTATAATTTCCTCATTTCCATTTCCTGCACTAATTGACACCTATTACAAATGAATGCTGTCATGTCTTAAGCAATGAAACATAATTAATTCTCTAATATATTGAAGCTATATGGCATGGCCTTCAAGCCAGCGTTTGTAAAAATCCAAGGATTCCCTGGGTTTGTATTCTGGCACCGTATGCCCAGCTCCCTGCAAATATTTAAATCCAATACCGAATCAGCAATTTATATTTGATGAAGAAGATGAATCCAGCTGAGAAAAAAAGAGGCTTTAATAACCTTAATGGTGAGAAAAGTCAGGTTCTTGGCATATCCTTGTAAATACCTGCGAAATACACATATTTTAAATAACATATAATCAATTTCTGATGAATTGAGAAATTGAAAGTAATATGTACCCTGCAACTTGGTCATTAGAGGTCCAAGGTCTCCATTGATCAACAATCTGGTAGCCAAGGGAGGCTGTCCACGCTTCAGTGCCCGTGAAGGGAACACACATATCATGATCTCCACTGTACAATCACAAATATAACATTAAGGGTTCTGTTCTTCGGGTTTTCTGTTTTTTTACGCTGATATGAACTTAGATGAAGTATTATTTAATTTAATAATCGGGGGATTAATATTACCTGTAAATGAGAGCTCGGTAGCCCTTGTTAGTAAGGTTTTTGTGGTAAGGTATCATGCTTCCCACGTCATGGTTGTAGACGAAGCCGTCAGTGCAGAGGTTCCAATCTCCTACATCCTGACCAATTCAATTTTACACCCAAAACTTAAACATCACGGTAAGAAATGAAATCCCTGTTTAGTTAAAATCTATGTATGTATGTATGTATGTATTTACCGGATCAACATGCATGGCATCCCTCACAGCTTTGTCATTCAGATATTTAGTTGCTACCGTATCATCCTGCAAACATTGAGACAAATCTATCGTAATATTAATTAATTTGTAATTTTACAACAATATTCATTTATTCTACTTTAAAAAAGATTAAAGAAAGTGAGCTTACAATGCAAGGAGGGCTGACTCCATTACTAGCAAGTGAAGTGGTGAGTTGAGACCAGGAAGGAACGATTCCGCGTGCTACCGGAGCACGGTATGGCCATGCTCGACCAAACATCCTACTCCTCACCGGAAGCGGCTTATCGGTCTTCCCTAACTCTCGAAAACTCGCCGGCAATTTTGTATTACCAGAAGAAGATGCAGGGTGGTGGTAACATGGTTCCAGTACGTCATACAGATTCAATCCTTGTGTTAACTGATTCAGGTATTAAATCATGCAATACAAAAGTTACTCATTTATATGTTTGATGAATATTATGATGAAATTGTAATTTATAATTTAATGTTGAAATTATTAGGAGCAAGAGTTCTTTATATACCCTATCAATGGAATTCACGAGGGTTGCACATTTCTGATTATTTTTGTCCTGAAATTTCCCATGGCAAGCCTTGTCGGTTTCCTGCAAGTTCCATTCAAACTCATTAACATTCTACACTTTGATTTCATGATATCAATATCATTTCAAATGCTTTTATAAAAAAAGTTGATCTATAATGTAAATATAAAATATAATTTTGCTAATAACATTTAACAACACCTTGAAATTAACAAATATATAAAGTAAAACTTTTGACACTAAATAATTAACCCTACTCAATTACTTAGTATAAATTCTAATTATATTATATAGAAATAAATTAAAAAAATAATTTCCCCTTCTAAACTCTATTGTAAATCAACCTAAAATATTTGTTAAATAAGTGGAACTTTTAATTTTCCATGCTACAAAAATAATAATCAGATAGTGTACAAATGAACGTCACTTATTAAGAAGAGACAGATTGAGAAGAGCAAATATGACATCATTTTAGTTGAGTGTTTGACAAAAACAAATAACTCCACTTCACTTCTAATATTAAAAGTATAAACTTCGTCGTTGAAAAATGAAAAATTCGAACAACGTTGGATATTTAACATATAACTTTATTATCAAATAAATAAATACAAAGTATAATTCCAAAAAAAGTGTGCTATTTTGATAGATTTACATATATTTATATTAAAGCTAATAGTTTTATATTATCAAAAACACAAAAGAAGAAGCTTATATTATAATTAAAGTAAGTTACCTTATATAGTGCTTCGGGAATGAGACCCATGCCGTGGACAAAAGGAACCAAGGCATTATCTCCTTCGAATTCATCGTCGCAAACACCATTTCCGATAAGGTAACCCTGCAAACTCACCAGTTTAAATTGAAAAAATCCATCCATCTCAATTGTTAATTTATCCATACAGATTTCCATATTTCATATTCTACTAACCTTCAGATTGATATGTGGTTTTGCACCACTGATTCTTGCTGCACCAGAGCAAATTAAAATAAATAATCACATTAATTAATGTTGCTCGTTTACTTTATTATATAAATAATACTATTTTAGCAACAATGTGCACGTACATACCTTGGTCCAAAGCAGCTGCAAGCATGGGTATATATATCCCAGCATAAGACTCCCCGCTTAAATAAAACGGGTTGGCTTGAAACTCCGGATATAACTCGAACCACTAGAAGATTAAAACATTAAACCAATTTTACTGTGTACATATTAAATTTTTGTATGTTACAACATACATAGAGGAATTATATTGTAAATAATTTTACTAAAGAAGCTATATGATCTTTTTAGCTGGATTATTAAAATTTCAAATGGCTCCATAAAATATTAATTGATCCCGATTAAATATATTCGAAAATTAAAATATAATTATGACTCATTTTATTGACATAATATATATATATATACACATATATATATACATATATATATATATATGGTAATTGTTATCTTTGACTAGTTGTCTTTCAAAAATATATGACACGTCATTTTTCTTTCGTGTTTCACTCACAGACCTTCTACTGATAAGAGAAATTATAAATTTTCCACGTGTATTTAAATCTCACCAACTTTCTTAAATAATGACTAGCAAAAAAGATGTGATGTGAACATGATCAACAGAATCTGTAATCTTATCATTATCATTTATGTAATTAATTAAAAAGCGTATCAAAAAAATAAGTACACAATATTATATTACCTTTAGGAGAAAATCACGAGTGTCGTTCGCAGTTTGAAAATCTCCGGTATCAAGTGAAGGATATGAGAAGCCAACTCCAGCCGGGGAATCCAGATATATGATGTTTGAAACCTAAGTCAACGATCAAACACATGTAATAACACTCTAGTCAATCAGATCTACATCTTTAATAAATCAAACCAATAAGAATGATTCAATCAATATGATTAACCTTGGACCAACTGTATGGATTGAGATGTAGAGTCGGCATATAGCTTTCATTTTTGGCCTTCTCAAAATTAAACGGCCCTGCGTTCGAGATTATATATACTGTTAATTTATAGAGTGGAAAATCATGATTTTAGTGCATACAGAATAAATTTACTCACCATGTTCGTATACAAAACCATCAAAACTGGAGCAGCCAGGTCCCCCATTTAACCACAGTACAACTGGATCCTTTGACGGTTTTCTCTCCGACACAACGAAATAGTAAAACAGGTTCTTCACATTTTCCGACGTTTCCCCCAATTTTACATGCCTTCAATACAAACAAGTTGTTAAAAAATTGTGCACAGACAAAGTACAGGGAGCCAGCGAGATCGTTTACTTACCCAGAATAGTGTTTGGAAGGGAAGGTGCCGGAAAATCCAGGGAGGCCGGTGACTCGGAAAGCTTCTGGAGCAGAATGAAGAGGTGCAGGGAACAATGAAAGGCTCACCAAAATGGTGTTTATAATCAGCAAAAACTTATTCACATCCATTGAGATCTCAGAAAATGCAGTGATGGGAATTAATTTGCTTGTAAATCCGAGAGGAGCGGATATTTATTTATAACATCTGGCGATATAGGATACAAATTGTCAAATGCAACATGAGTCCAAAGATTACATGTTATAATGAATTTGCACGAGATGCAATTCTGAGAATCAGTAACATTAATTTGCGCTTTGAATATTCGCCGGTCATATATAGTGATTTCACCGAAAATATCATATGTTTTGAATATTATTATTGTTGCAAATAAATTTAATTGACATATAATTAAGGTGTGTTTGGGCATGTTCTCTTCATCTTATTAAACATTTTTCAATTCAGTTCAGTTTATAAATTTAATATTTTTAAATTTTATAGTTTAGTTTAATTCAACTTTGATTAAATTCATCTTATTAATTAAAGCATATAATTATTAATTTAATATATTAACTTTTATTTTATTTCAAGTCAATTCAATTTAGTTTAGTATATTTAAGTTCGGTTCATGAAAAAATTAGTTAACGAAAGCTTAAACTTATGTCACGATTAAAATATCGTAATGCTACAAGTCAAAATTGTACAAGCACTACTAGGAAAAATGTTGTTACAGTACTGCAATGTTAAACCGGTTTTTTGCAAAAAAAAACGGTGTAATTTCCGCCTTTTGACCAAGTCAACGGCAGTGTTACGTAAATTGCACAGGTAAAATACTATAACACCGGTTATATTTTCTGGTTGAGTAGTTGACTTATATGGGCCCTACACAATAACACCGATTGCAGCGGTGCAAAGAGTTGGGTCCTTTTTGTTGCGGATGAATATGTTGACCAAAATTAATGTTTTATATATAAAATGTTAAACCGCGCGTAAAATCGATGCAATGATGTGGGGTTCCATGATATTTGGTCTTACCTTAATAAATAAATGCCAAGTGGATTTATCTCTAAATGAAAATTAATGTTTATCGTTATGTCAGGAACGAGCTGTATTAATCGAACAAGAAAGTAAAATTCATACAATTTCGTGGAGGCAAGCCTCTGACTCCGTTGAGAGAGAATACATTGAAGAAGAGAGAGAATATGAGTGATCTAGATTCTACTAATCTGATGTCTAACTGACTCAGTTATAGCTACTCAGTCATGTGAAATGACTGACTGAAATTGCCATCGCGTCTCCGCCATCAAACGGTGTCGTCAAGCCAGCTGAATTACCACTTTGCCCCTAACTAATAAGCCAAATCATGACAAACCATCCCTCTTAAGCTCAAGGTTGTCCTCAATTACATTTCAACAATTACATCCCTTAAAATAGAGATCTATTAGACTATATAGAAGCATATATTTCCACAATTACATCCCTTAAAATCGGGAATTAGATCCCTTAAAATAGACAATACCTTATGGAAATCAAAGGGTGGTTCTATATGCAGGTCCAATTTACTTTTGCAGGTCCAAATTAAATATAAAGTGACAATAATGCCCCTCTTAAATATGTAATATAATTTACGAAAAATTATTTTATGGTTTGGACACGTATTTAATCATTACATAGACGAGTTTATGCATCCAAGGTTAGGGTCTTAGAAATATATATGTAAAAACTAACAAACGAATGAAGGGTAATTATGGTATTTTTCCACATCCATTAGACCTGCATAAGTAAACTGGACCTGCATATAGCAAACACCAAATCAAACTGCGGCGGAAGTTGTGCGTGGAAATCAAACTGTGCGCGAAGCAAATCTGTGCGGCGGATATCAAACTGTGCGCAAAGTAAATCTGTGAGGCGGAAGCTATTTGACGGAGGGTTTTATGTTTATATAGTGGTTTTATGTAGTTCGGGTTGGACCTGATCGAACCCTTAATTTTTTCTTTGTAAAATATGAGAATAATGGTTTAAAATGCATAGCTTAAGACTCGACCTTTGGTCCAACTCTTTGAAAGTTTAAAGGTCCAACTCTTTGAAAGTTTGTCTCTTTACCATTGTTTTACATTCTTTGTAAAATGTGGTAATATAGTGGTTTTATGTTTTATTTTGAAACAATATATAAATTGTCGGATTGTTGTAGGATAATAAGTGTTTGGCACCCTTTTTTACCAACAATGCTACTTGTGGTCTTTCACCATTACAGAGTTCTGAACATTCATAAAAATGATTATTTAGATTATAATTTCCTCATTTCCATTTGACAGTTGCATGTTCTAGTTTATACCTATTACAAATGCATGTTGTCATGTCTTTAGTAATACAGAGAAGAAGACGGAGAATATGAATGATCTAGATTCTACTAATCTGATGCCTAACTAACTCTCTAACTAACTCAGTTATAGCTACTCAGTCATGTGAAATGACTGATTGAAACTACCATCGCGTCTCTGCCATCAAACGATGTCGTCAAGCCAGCTAAATTACCACTTTGCCCCTAACTAATAAGCCCAATCATGACAAACCATCCCTCATAAGCTCAAGCTTGTCCTCAATTACATTTCAACAATTACATCCCTTAAAATAGGGAACTATTAGACTATATAGAAGCATACATTTCCACAATTACATCCCTTAAAATAGGGAATTAGATCCCGTAAAATAGACAATATCTTATGAAAATCAAACTGCGGTGGACGCTGTGCGTGGAAATCAAATTGTGTGCGAAGTAATTAAATCTGTGTGGCGGAAAATCGAACTGTGCGCGATGTAAATCTGTGAGGTGGAAGCTGTTTGGTGGAGGGTTTATGTTTATTTAGTGGTTTTATGTAGTTCGGGTTGGACCCAACTGGTCCGACCTGATCAAACCCTTTATTTTTTCTTTGTAAAATGTGGGAATAATGGTTTAAAATGCATAGCTTAAGACTCGAACTTTGGTCCAACTCTTTGAAAATTTGTCTCTTTACCATTGGACTGCAACATTGTTTTTCACTTTGTTAGTAATATAATAAATATATCATACGTATATTGCGTAACAACAAGCATACGACCACAATTTTCATAAAAATGTACTCCCTTCGTCTCACCCAAATTAAAACGATTAAAGTATTATTTTTTTACTTTTTAAAGTAAAAAAAGAAACGTCTTTGACCATTAACTATTAATATTATTTAATATTATAGTCTATTGTCATGTAATATATTATTAGATTTATAAGAATATTTATCCTTACAAATGAAAATATTCATGGTCAAAATTATTTTAGTCCAGATGCTTTGGTTGGATATGTTATAAAAGGCGGCTAATCTACTACTTTTCATCGGAATTTCCAACATGAATGTAATTTAAGATAGCACATAACATCATCTTCCTGACAGATTCCATTTGACATCACTTGGGTCACAACGCCGATAGTCTTGATTTCCTAAAATATTGTCACTTGAAAATTTATATTATGGTAAATTCAACAGTATCTAATATGATGATAGTCTTGTACATGTAATACTCCCTATGTGCCAGCTCAACCTGTACAAATTCATATTTGTTTAGTAAAAATTGAGTATTCACTAGTGGAGGGACATAGGAAGCACGTCGGGGGAATGGGAGAAGCACGGCTGGACAGCCCCGCCGTTACTTGGGCCGCGGTGCTTCGCTTCGGCGAAACACGACTATTTTTCCCTGCCGTGCTAGTCATTTCCGATTTCGGAAATGTAGTGAAGGTTCCGGAAATATTCTTTATGAAATCGAAAAGGGTGTTTCAAAAATGCTTAAGAAATCATTTTCCGGACACTTTCCTCACTAGTAAACCAGTAGGAAAAAAAGTTGTCCTCATTCGGAAAGTACTCCGGAAAGCCATTACAAAACCATTTCAGACTTCGTAAATCTATTTGGAATTGATAAAAAAAAAACGCTGCACAATCGGCAGCGATATTAAAATTCAATCATAATCAAGATTGTTTACCTAAAATTATGACTTTGCATTTGAAACTAGTATCTATACATCAATAAAGAGTTGAGTCAAATCCCTCAAAATCATATTCAATACTATCTATTCGGCGACGGAGAAGAGGATGGTGGGGGAGCAGCCGCTGCACCTTTTGACTGTAAGGTAAGAAAGGAAACATGTTCAAAAATTGATTCAATAACAAAACACATCTAATGCACACGAACTCATAGAAACAATTAAGCAGACAGATAATGAGATAAACCTCATAATCGAATATAAGTTGACAGTCAGCCTCAACTTGTTTTTTTTTCAATTGATCATCTTGATATTGTATTGTGGTCCGTATTTGAAAAATGCACTCACCAGTCAAAGATTATAGCTTTACTCATGCGATGTACTTAAAAGACTTATGCCAAAATAAAAGGAGCATGTTTCTGGGACAGGTGTAACACTAACAAATAGACACAAAAAAGAAAGGCGTGAAGGACAAATAAATTATTACCTTGACAAGGTTTTCAGCTGAAGACTCATGAGCCTGATCACCCTTCACTGAGCCAGCATCTCCATCTGCACTTGGTGCAAAATCTCGAATCTCTTCCCTTGCACCTTCAGCTTCTAAGGTATTGGAAGCTGTGGCCTTTGAACTGGCTTTAAGAGTTTTTGTCTTTCTGGTGTCTAGTGTGATTCCATTAGCAGTATCAAAGATTCAAACACAAGAGAGGCTAGTAAGTTTCTGTATATCAGTCATGGTATTCGATTGATCAAACATCTTAAGAACATAAACAAAAGGTTTACCGATATTCAAACAAATATTCATTATATTCTAACAACTTACTGAAATTCAGACACTGTTATATCAACGACTGAAACCAATTCAAACTTATAAAATTGATTGTGTCTTTCCTCTGGTGAGGAGCATTGGCAGCCTCTGCAGCCTTTCCAGCTACAATACCAGCAACTCTATAGGATGGATGTTATGTTTCGATACATACCAAGTCCACGAAAGGAACAATCCAATTATACTCATGATGAGCTCCAGGTGCATTTCTGGTTAACACTTTGATTAAGTTCAGACAAGGTAGAAACAATTTGATCTAATTGTCTTTGTTTGATGAAATTTGAACAAAAACTTGTGAAAGTTATGACTCTAATGTTTTGGTATGAATGAGCAACTACCAAGAGTGTGTACCTTTCTGAGAGTGTCAGCGATAGCGGAGGACGAGGTTGGAGTCGGTGGAGTCAACAGCCACAACCACAGCTTCCCTGCATGTTTCGAATTACTGTCTACTGTAATTGATTAGTATAGAGTAACAGTGAATGTGAGTGGGGTGGGCATTTACCTGGGGTTGAGGAGGACGATGTCGAATTGTCGATGGTGCGGTGGGAGGCGGAATCGGGGTCGGGGATGTGGAGGCCGACGCAAGTGGTGCCGCCGAAGAGGGAGCGGCGGGGATCAGCGGCGGGGATCGGCGACGGAGAAGAGGAGGGCGGGGGAGTCGGCGTTGCGGGGGAGTCGGTTGGAGTCGGTGGAGTCGTCGTCGTCGTAAAAGTAGTGCTTCAGTCGTCGTCGGATAAGAGGATTACCAGACCGCACACCACATGATCCTTTTTTTATTTATTTATTTTTACTTACTCCCTACGTGCTGCTATTTTCCTTGTCAATCAATATTTAGAGGGATTTCCTGTTTTCATCACGGGATCCACTTTGTTCTTAATTCCTTTTTTTTTTTTTTTTATCAAAAACCACCATTGGTGGGGGAAATTCATTGGGCTCCCCAAACCCTGCAAAAAGCTCATTTGCCAGATCATTACAGCATTAGCCATTGGTATGGCTCAAAATGAATGAAAAAATAGGCTGAGTACTATCTACACTACCCACTGAATTTTACAGAATCTAGTCCCCGAGCAAGTTAATGAATCACAAGGAAACACAAGACTGCCAAGGGAGGACTGTAGAGAAACAGTTGTAGGTCAAAAAATTTCAGCAGAGGTTGTGTGGTCACTGGTGCCAAGATGTTGTAGCAAATTTGCATGAAGCTTGAAATGTCCAAGTTGATATGTGTGCTGAAGTGAGGTCTGGAACCCATTGATCTCCTTTCAATGGGTCTTCTAGCACCTGAAAAAAATTAAATATCAGTAGCATCTGTTTCTGGACAGAGAGGCTTTTTTAGAACCTAACATTTGGAATGCCTAATTTCTCAAACTGAATTGAATTTCTGAGCACTGTTGGGGCTTGACTCAAAGTCAAAATGCCCTGAGCCCGTTGTGAAGAGGCATATTTTGCAAGAAAATCTGCAGTCATATTCCCCTCCCTAAACACATGTTTGACTGTTCTATCACATAACCTCTGATTAATATCAAAGCATATGCTATAAAGACTCCAATGAGCAGTGTGTGGTTTTAAAATACAGTTGATGGCATGCAGACAGTCACTCTCCAAAATGAAGGGAGCCTGCATCAGCCTGCCAGTTTCTAAACCAAACTGAAGTGCCAGAATTTCAGCATGTAATGGTGAGAGTGCAGTGACCTGTTTCATCATCATTCTAATCACTATACCTTGACTATTTCTAGCAATTAGGCCTAAACCAACTGCACCATTTATAAAGGAATCAGACCCATAGTTAAAATATCCCTATGTTTCACTGAATGTTGTGAATATTAGAGAAACTTTCTTAGCTATCTGTAGGATCATTGCATGCTCATTATCCATTTTAATTTCAAACAAAAATTTATTCCTTCTGCACCACATAAGCCAGATGCTTGTGATGACAGTAGATATAAAAAGGTGTGTGTGCACTTTGGTGACTCCCTTGTAGCTGAGATAAAAAGCAATCCTATGCCTATATGAGAGGAATATGGGGACAGAAGCCTGGAAGACACTATGTATGAAATCAAAAATTGCAATATTTTTAGAGCATGTATTAAAGAAGTGATCAATTGTATCTGAATTTCCACAGAAATGGCATTTTGAAGCAAGATTGATCCCAAATTTAATAATGATATCATCAAAAGGGACTAAGCCATTCACCAATCTCCATATTAACACTGACATTTGAACTGGGATAAACTTTGACCATACCTTTTTGATTGAGTGCAGATCATCTGAGTGAGATTTGAGATTTTTGTATGCTGATCTGATAGTGAACTAACCTGCCACATCCAACTTCCAAACCAGCCTATCCTCATGGGAATATCTGATTTCTGCCACCTGTAACATGGAAATTAAATTGGTAGCCATATGAGGCTCTAGGGCAGTTAAGACCTGCAGTTTATTAGCACAGAAATTTGCAAGATTTAGTTTAGGAAAAGGTACTGGGACCCCCTCTGGCCATTTGTAATACAATGCTCCATTCCCAAGCCAATTTGAATCCCAAAATGATGCATCCCCTTTGCCTATAATCACCTGACTGTGTTGATTCGACCATTCAGTGACCTGGCAGATCCTCCTCCAAGTTTGTGAAGTTTTGTAAATTTTTGGTGCTGCCCAGAGATAAGCTGACCAGATAGTGGTATTATGTTGCATTTTCCACCAAAGCTTGCAGGAGAAAGCAGTGATTGTTGCCCTAATATCCCTGACACCAAGGTCATTTTCACTCCTCCCAGTGGTCATTTTACTCCACCTTCTCCATATCTTCCTCTTCCCCATTTCAGATTCTCCCCAAAAGAATCTTCCAGCCATAACTTCCATTCTCTTAATAACAGTTTCAAGTGGATTTAGGACAGCAAAATAGTGGTTAGGAACTGACAGATATACATAATTCAGAAGAATTAACCTTCCTGCATATGATAGCCATTTGTTTTTCCAGCCCGAAAGCAAACCTTCCATTCTCTCCAACAGAGGCTGGTAATGACATACTTTATTTCTCCCACAAAAAATTGGCACACCAAGATATTTGAAAGGAAGCTGACCCTGTTTCATTCTTGTCTTTCTTTTTATCATCCTTCTTCTAGTTACTGTCTCATCCTTGTGCACATAAAACTCAGACTTTGTAAAATTCACCTTCTGACCTGAGCTGACCTCATATGCAGTCGAGAATTTTTTTATTCTTCTCAGATTCTTTTTGGATGCCCTAGAAAAGATGACTGTGTCATCAGCATACATCAAGTGAGAGGTGATCTCAATACCCCTTGGCATTACAAATGATTCCAGGTATTGAATCTGAATTAAATGCTTCAAACCCCTTGAAAATGCCTCTGTAGCAATATTATAAAGAAAAGGGGATAGTGGGTCCCCCTACTTGATCCCTCTGGTAGATGAGAAAAATCCAGTTGCAACTCCATTTATCAACAGTGAGAACCAGGATGCCTTAATATTCTGCATAATCACCTTAACTGTATGGCCATGGAACCCAAAGGCCAAAAGTATGGAATTTAAAAAACTCCATGAGATTCTATCAAAAGCTTTCTGCATATCTAACTTAAAAATGATATTTTTGCTAGATGGTATTCTATTCAGCACTCTAACCATTTCCTGCATATGCAAAATATTATCTGCAATGTCCCTGCCCCTCATGAAAGCTGACTGTTCCTGTCAAATAATTTTCCCCATAACTGGCTTGAATCTCTCCATCATGATCTTAGAGAAGACTTTGCTAACAAAGTTGGATAAACTGATGGGCCTGAATTCAGAAAAGGAGCTAGGGTTCTGAGTCTTTGGAATCAGTGTAAGCCATGTACTTGCCATGGCCCTTGGCATGTATGTTCCTTCCATAAAATCCTTTGCAGCTTCCATCAAATCCTCCTTAATGATCTCCCAGCAGTGAGTGTAGGAATGCCAGAAAAGACATCAGATCCTGGTGCTCCATTTTTTATTTAGACCAAACACAGCCCCTTTTAGCTCCTCCATAGTAACTGGCCTGAGAAGGTCTGAATTATCTTCTTCAGTAATTACTATAGGTATCAAGTCCATGAAATACTTCAAATATCTTCAAGATCTATTTAAATCCTCCTCATTGAGTAAGTTCTGAAAAAATTCAACTCCTTCTTTGGCAATCCTTTCTGGTTCTGAAGTCCAAACTCCATTTCCAGTCTTGATCTTGGTGATCCTGGCCCTTGTCTTCTTCTCCCTAACCACATTATGGTAGTATTTTGTGTTAGCATCTCCCTCCCTTAACCATTTGACATTTGCTTTCTGTTTCCAGAACATATCATTTTCCTTTTGCACCCTAGTCAAAATAGCCATCCTTCTGCTGAGCTCAATTTTATCAACTTCCTCACCTGTTTCCTGAAACTTTAACTCACTCTCTTCAACCTCATTTTCAGCTTTCTCTATATTACTGTGCACATTTCCAAACTTCTCCCAGTTCCTGTTTTTTAGCACTTGCTTGAGCGTTTTCAGTTTTCTAACCATCCTTCTCATTCCCTGTTCTGGAGTCTCCTGCTGCCAGCACCCTGCCACTATTTCTAGGAAATCACCTCTACAAGTCCACATTTCCTGGAACTGAAGGGTTTAGGTGTATGAATTTCAGAGGTTTGGATAGAGAGGACAAGGGGATTATGATCAGAGGTAGCTCTATTTCTAATTTGGATTGAGCTGTGAGGAAAGAGATCACTCCACTCTCCATTTCTTAGACCCCTGTCAAGTCTTTGCAGCAACAGATCCTGTTTTGTTCTATTATTTGTCCATGTATACCTGTTTCCAACTGTGTTGATCTCCGTCAGATTCATACCAGCAATGAAACCACTAAAGTCTCTTATACTCCTAGCTGGGGGGGGGGTTCCTACCTTTTCTTTCACTGCAAGTTGCAATTGCATTAAAATCCCCAATGAAGACTGTGGGAGAATTAGGTACTACTGTCAAGTCTTCCCATAATTTCTCCCTCAGCTTCCTGGTAACTTTTGCATACACAAAACAGTAGTTCCGTACAATCTGACACATATTTTTCTGAACTGAAACTAATAAGAACTTATCAGATTGATTAATCACATTTATTTTCATATTACCTTTCCATAATAACCATATTTTAGCATGCTGAGCAGTTAAAGCATTGTGAAATTGCAGGTCAAACTGAAGTTGGTTAATATCTGTACTAATGTGCATAGGCTCCATGATACATGCAATATCTATATTGTGTGTCCTAATGAGTGACTGTAATCTAATGACTGAATTTGTGAAACCTCTAACATTCCAAACTAGTACATTTCCATAAATGTTGTAACTAATCATAGACTTGTGGTTTTAGACTTTTGTGATGATCTTAACCATTGTTCTACAGTTTTGCCACCAACTGGCATCCCTCTTTTATTTTTCTTTTTAGGCTCAGTTATTGTTTCATCAACAATAGATAAAATACCTTTAGAACTGACCTCCTCCTTATCTGGTGGTTGTAGCTCAGTGTTCAGTTCTGATGGGGCTTCTTCATAGCCTGAGCTGTTGTCATCTTCATAATCCTGCAAAACTTGAAAAGGGTTAGATGTATTGACATCAATTGGGGGGTGGTATGGTACCAGTGCAAGGTCACTTGGACTATGTCCCTGGTTTTTTGGCTTGTTACTGGGTAAATGTAGGTCATCAAAGGAGTAAAAAGGTATTTTGGTGGGGACTTTGACCAGTGTAAGGATATCTGCGGGTTGAGCATTGCTAAGAACTGTCTCAGGGTTGATGCTTTGGGGTTGAGAGAGTGGGGGTTGGGTCTGCGTAAGTCTAGAACTACTTGCAGATGAGTGCAAAGTGACTAGTTGCTGATCTTGTTCAGACTGTGGAGTTTCTTGCTGCAGCTGAGAGTCATCATTTCTGGCTTGCTCCTGCAGAACTTTGTTTTTTGTGCCCTATTGAGACCAGAGCCACTTGCATTTGATGTTTTCCATTCCCCTGTGACCACCTCTTTGGCCACCATCTTCTTGTTGTGTGATTTCCTCAATTCAGGGTGTAGAAAACCACACCTCTGATCTTCATGGCCTATACGCTTGCAGTATGTTCAGTAGTATGGGACATTCTCGTATTCGATCTCACATTCAACATACTTGTTAGGAGCTCCGATAATGATGGATGGTTGCAGTGGCTGGAGGAGATCTACATCCACACACATTTTTATTGCCGACGGCCTAGAGAGTGAAGCTGTAGCAGCGTCCATCTTCACAAAAACACCGATTTGATTTCCAATGTCTTCAATCGCCGAGGTGTTGTAGTAGAGGATAGGAGGTTTGTGGATGGTGGCCCACACCGGCACGATTGATGATTCTGTGCCGGTGGAGAAATCTGGCGACCATTTCAGTATTTTCATAGGTTTGCCGTTGATGCTGCAGACTGCTCGCATCCAGAAGCGATGATAATCATCCTTATCCTCAATGCGGATGAGGATGTGTCTGTAATCCAACGAGCCGATCTGGTACTTCCCTGTGATGCCCATAGCTTGGAAAGCTTTATGAACTAGCTCTATCGGCGGCTTCCCACTGGTGAATTTTCCGATAAGGGCCGTGCTGTAGTGAGCAGCGAAGGTGTCAATGGCTTCAGAGGCATAGATGCATGCTATTTTACCGTTAACTCTGTGTGAAATTGGCTTAATCTCCGGATTGGAAGGGAGAGTAGCAGAGAGGGGTTGGCTTTTGGGGGCTAGAGCATCACGGAATGATTTTCCGGCGAGATTTCCGCCCCCCAGGCGGCGGTTCCGCCATGGGTAGACGTTAGAGAGACGTTAGGTAGTCGTTTGTGTTGTCAGTTGGCTGATAACGACAATAATTGGGGCTGAAATTTAGGAATTAGTGCGGCGCGTGTGTTACAAACTAAGAGAGAAGGCAGAGCATATTTCTAGAGAGAGAGAGGTCCACTTTTCCACTTTGTTCTTAATTCCATTTATAAAGTCGCTATTTTTAAAACAAAACTTACAAGAATTATGATAAACATTTAAATATGTATCTTCTTTCATTTTTTATTTTCCTTTAAATAATTACCTATCAAATTTGACTATAAGTACATGATTTCCTTGGAAAAACTATAAATAACTACATGATTTCCTTTAAATAACTACTGTATGAAAGTGAAAGTGTAAATTCCAGTAGTTAAGATTTAGTTTCCATTCCTTTCAAAAAAAAAGATTTAGTTTCCATGAAAAGTCATACTAATATTTACCTACGATTCCAATTCGTTACAAATATAAATATAGAAAGTAAGGTAACGTTTGATCTTTGATCAATTAGTCTAGATCTAATTAGTTAGTCTATACAGAAAAACAAGTATATTTGATTATGATTAGTTAAATTGAACACATATAGTGTCTATGGTCAACGTAAGTTTTGTTACTTAGTTAGTTAAACTACCTTCGATTCCGATTTGTTAGTAATGTATAAAGAAAGTTAAGTATTGTTGATCTTTGATCAATTGATCTGGATTTAATTAGTTAATATTCACAGAGAAACAAGTAAGTTGTGATATTTGATTAGTTAAGTACATTCGATTCCGATTTAATAGAAATGTATAAGTTTTGATGTTTGATCAATCAAACTATTTTCGAAAGTAATGTATTAGAAAGTAAAGTAATGTTTGATTTGTTAATTTGTATTGAGTTAGTGTTCACAGAGAAACACATGAGTTTGACTTTGATTAGTTCAATTGAATACATTTAGCATTTATAGATAGTCAAGTAAGGTTTGATTCTGACTAGTTAAACTACACATGTTTCAGTGTCCACAAAATGTAAAGTAAAGTTTATCATTTGATAATTTAAACTTAATAGGTGGTGGAGGGTAAAGGGAGAAAGATATTAAAAGTTAACATACATAAAGATATAAGCATATATAGGAGATTTATTAGATAAAACTAAAGATATCATGTATTACTATTTTTCATATTCCTTTTACTGCCAGTTTTCACGTTCGTAAATTATCTGAAAATCCTTATTCAAACCAGTTTACGCATTCGAAAATCATTTGAAACTCCTTTTCCGGATCAATTTCCACATTCGAAAATCATTTCCAACATTGTAAACATTTTGCGGCATGTTTCCTCCATCAGAAATAGTTAGGAAATCTTTTTCTGGATCAATTTCCTCATTCGGAAATCAATTCCAAGATCGCAAATATTTTGTGACCTGTTTCCTCAATCGTAAATCATCCGGAAAACCTTGTCCGGGTCAGTTTCCTCATTCGGAAACAATTCTCAAAATAGTAAATATTTTGTGGCAAGTTTACTCAATCGGAAATCATCTGGAAATGCTTGTCCCGGTTAGTTTACTCTATCGGAAATAATTTCCGAATTCGTAAATTTTTTCAATACACGGCGGTTTTCCAAAACCCGTTGTGCTTAACGTTCCAAGATATTTAGGTATAAAGTTCCTTTGCGTTTCCGACTTCAGAACCCCAAAGGACAGCGGGGAATGAATGTTTTGGTTTCCCCGCCGTGCTTTTGCGCCTTATATTGCATGATTTCCACTAGTGATTTCAACATTCAATTTCAAGTAACACTATCCATCAACTATGATCATTTGTGATATATTTGGATTCGTTGTAACGTGTATTTTCATAGTAACAAAACTTGATTTTACATAACAACACACAAATAAAGGTATTGATGGTAAAAAATTGCAGTTTGAGCTGACATGGATGGAGTAGTAGATTTTATTGATCAATATTGGATTAGTTTGACTTCAAAATGTCAAATTATGAAGTTTATTCTAGGACGGAGGTAGTGTCAAATAATATCACATCACTTGGGTTCACAACACCGTTAGTCTTGATTTCCACTAGTCTTCTAATTTCAACAGTGTGATAAATACTTAATCACATTTAAATGAGTGTGACCAAAAGTATTCATCACATGGTTGATCATGTGACAAATTATTATTCGTGACCGATCAACTATTGTGACTAATTATAGTTCTTTAAATTGTAATTTTAGGCTCAAAATTTTATAATTTCAAATTAATCCATAAATTTTGTAATACTTAGAAAAAGACCAAAAGGTGGAGTCGGCGGTTGAGGATTTGGTGGAGTCGGTGAGGCTTCTCCGACGAGGTAAACACAGAAAGCGGCGAGGCCGATGCCGAGGCCGGGGACGGTGTGGCGCATCTGGTTGGAGAGCATGGGGTGCTTCCTCCACTCGTCCCTCCTCCTGAAGAACTGCGGTTAGGGTTGAAAATTGAGGGAGAAGAACTGCGACTCTGAGATGAGCTCCTAATCAGTTATATTTAGGTTTGGTCCTCAGTGATTTTTAAAGTTCATAAATAGAACCCCGTGCAGTGCACTTTAGTCCTCAGTTAGTTCATTTTCACCCTAATTTTTACTCATTGTTAATTTTTAATTAGTATGCGAGTTTCACCAAATGATTGAACTATTGGTCACACCACATTTCAAATTTTTATAATTTAAAAATCAGTGTGACCAATACTAATCATTCACAATCAGAATTGAATACTATAACTTATGTGAGTAAATTTACATTAGTCACATAAGATGTGATTAATAATATTATTTATTACACTCAAATCTAAATAAATGTGACTAATTCACTTTAATCACATTATTAAATTGTTGGTGTAATTAAAAGGTGTGATTAAAAGTACCTCCAAAGGAAGTGGGTGATCGCACATTTATCTTAATCCATATTAGACTACTTACAAACTTCTTGTTGTTCACAATCATACGCTAGAAGGGATTCTCGACTTTAGTAAACAATCACATATAAGAGGGGATTAATGAAAGCATAAGTTCCCTTTTTTTTTTATTAAAATCACTCATGGAGTGAGGGAATATATTAGGCTTCCCATGCCAATTAAAATCAAAAGTGGTTACAGGAAAGAGCATAGCTCTTCAACTTTTAAAAGTTGTTCAACCTGACCTCTATTACATGATATGATGAGCAGCTTTTCTACTAGTTCAAAGTCTATTAGCGAATTAGCAAGCTAAAACACAAGTCGACCGTAAATAGAGAGAAAGCATAATAGGAAGAGACATACAAAAGTGATGAGTCCACTAATTCCTATACTAGATAGAAGGCAGCATAATTGGTAGATTAGCAGACTTCCTTTGAAGAGTGGAGAGGGAATCGGATCCTAACAGAAGGGATTTGAGATTTATCCATAAGTAACAATGCATTTGTTTTTTGAGGTAGCTGATGCCATGTAAGAGTACTGCTGCTGCCACCTTGTTGAAGTGCTAACTTAGCTAGGAAGTCAGCCACTTGGTCCCCTGTCAAAAGATATGAGAGATCTTGACTTTAATTACAGTTCTTGCCTCCTCACAGAAATTGAAGAGCTTCCAGTGAGCGGTAATTGGGTTCAATATCATGGAAATATCATTGAGAGAGTCTGACTCAATAATGAATCCCAATTGAATTACAGTGCCGGAGACAAAGTACAGGGAGCCAACGAGATCGTTGACTTACCCAAAATAGTGTTTGGAAGGAAAGGTGCCGGAAAATCCAGGGTGACCGGTGACTAGAGAAGCTTCTGGAGCAGAATGAAGAGGTGCATGGAACAATGAAGGCTCACCAAAATGGTGTTTATAATCAAAAAAATTTATTCACAGCCATTGAGATCTCAGAAAGTTTATTCACAGCCATTAAGATCTCAGAAAATGCAGTGTTGGGAATTAGTTTGCTTGTAAATCTGAGGAGGAGCGGATATCGATCCCTATTTATTTATAACATCTGGCGATATAGGATACAAATTGTCAAATGCAACATGAGTCCAAAGATTACATGTTATAATGAATTTGCACAAGATGCAATTTTGAGAATATTTGCCAGTTATATATAGTGATTTCACCGAAAATATCATATGCTTTGAATATTATTATTGATACAAATAAATTTATTTGACATATAATTAAGGTGGGTTTAGGCATATTCTCTCCATTGTATTTAAACATTTTTCAATTCAGTTCAGTTTATAAATTTAATATTTTTTATTTTATAGTTTAGTTTAATTAAACTTTGATTAAATTCATTTTTTAATTAAAGCATATACTTACTATTTTAATATATTATCTTTAATCTTATTTCAATTCAATTCAATTTAGTTTAGTATTTTTCAATTAAGTTCATGAAAAAATTAATTAACAAGACCTTAAACTTATGTCACGGTTAAAATGTAGTAATGCTACAAGTCAAAATTGTACAAGCACTACTAGGGAAAAACATGGTTACAGTACCGTGATGCAGTTTTTGCAAAACAAATGGTGTAATTTCCGCCTTTTGACCAAGTCATCGGTGGTGTTATGCAGGTAAAATACTGTAACGCCGGCCATATTTTCTAGTTGAGCAGTTGACTTATATGGCCTATACACCATAACACTGATCGCAGGGTGAAAAGAGTTGGGTCCCTTGTGAAAGAATATGTTGACCAAAATTAATATTTTATGTATAAAATGTCAAATCGAACGAAAAATCGATGCAATGATCTGGAGCTCCATGGTGTTTGGCCTTACCCTTGATAAATAAATGCCACGTGGATTTATCTTTGAATGAAAATTAATGTTTATCGTTGCTTCCCGTATTATGGATCGGTAAAGCATAATTTAAGGCCCATATTTTGGCCCATTAATTTTGTCATTGGTCTTTTCAATTTTCTACTTGCACCGATTCGGGTTAGTGGTGCAACGTACAATACTTGTAGATTTTACCAAAATTCAGAACAAAAAAGTCAAAACTTGCCATAAACACCATGTCACGCGGTAGCATGCGATTGTAAATTTTTGAACAAATGTCATAAAATATCAAATTTTGACTTTTAAATCTGATTTTGTTATCATTATAATTTCATTATGTATAAGACACAATTCATGTAATTTTACTTTGGTATTAGCTCAATGAAAAGTACGTGTAGTGAAAATTTTAGTATCAAGAACCTGAGAATCGCCATTTAAACTATAACTTGTTACTTAACTATATATGCTTTGGACTTTGGAGTCATATTTCAACCATACTTTTGATCAATTTAGTTCCTTTACTAAAATTAAGTATACTTGAGGTGTTTTGAGACATTCTAACATAAACTCCATCAAATAGAATTGAAATGAAGGTCCATTTCAACAAAATTTTGAAAAAGGTCATCAAACATCAAGTTTTGACTTACAAACCTAATTTTTTTATGATTAAATAATTTTATTATGTGTAAGACACTTTTGATGTAAATTTTCTATGGTATTTTCTCAATAGAAGTTATGTGTAGTGAGAACTTAAGAATTAAAAATCTGAGAAGCACTACTAAGACTATCATATGTTACTTAAATGTATATATTATATATACTCTGGATTATATTACTATCACAGTTGTGATCACCGATCAATTTATTTTCATTTCAAAAATTAAGTATATATGAGTGTTTCTGAATATTAAATATAACCAGTCGAAAAAAGATAATATTGTTTGACAAACATTGAGTAAAAAATCAGCATTAGTAATCAAAAATCAAACTTTTTTTTAACTTTCTACGGAGAATAACTAAATCGAATTGAACTTAGTACACATGGCAAACCATGTCCGACTCTACCGAGACACTAATAAAATTAAGCATAACTTATCAAAGGCTGGATTTTTTTATGGGAATATTTTCATTAGAATATCAAAAATCAAGTACAATTTAGGTTGTTAACTCCCAGCCAGAACAAGCAAAAAACAGATATTACAAGCTAGCTCATGAGGCACTAAGTCCCTGCAACCAGTTGTACTCTGCTAAAATACTCTTCCCCAAAACCCCAACAGAAGAACACTTCTGCTGAAAAATACGCAAATTCCTCTCCTCCCAGATGTGATACATGACAGAGACTGTGAGGGCAAGCTTTTTCCCTTGACCCGTGAGCTTCCAAAATTTCAAACATTGCCTCAACCTCCTCGGGTTAGCAGGAGCTTGCATACCAACATAATGCATGAGTTCCTTGCAAAAAGAGCAGTGAGAGAAGAGATGAGCCGCAGTATCAGGATATTGACCACATAGGCAGCAGTCTGGCTGTTGGTTTAAAATCTTGAATCTCTGCAGTCTGTTAACTGTGGCCAATCTACCTTTCAGAAACAACCATAGGAAAAACCTATGCTTGGGTAAAAGCTTGTTGCACCAGACAAGCTTGGCCCAAGGGTCCTCCATATCACCTTCTTTCATCAAATCATAAGTAGCTCTGGTGGAGAACTTACCTGTTTTTCCAACACAGTCTGGAAGCTTGTCCAGCATCTTACTTTTCAGCCTCATCAACAGAATCCAAATCCAGCTTTGAGAGCATGAGGAATGATACTCTTCCAAGTTTCTCCCCTGAATATAATAAGCATGTAACCATCTCACCCACAGTATGTCTTTTTTGCCTTGAACATCCCAGAGATGCTTACTCAGAGAAGCCAGATTCCAGAGAAAAGGATCCTTCAATCCCATACCCCCCATTTTCTTAGATCTGCTCAAGGTGTCCCACGCTGCAGGAGTAAAATATCTACTGTTGACAACCTTGTTCCACAGAAAAGCTCTGCATAGCTTTTCAACCTCATCATGGACAGACTCAGGGATCTTAAAGATGTCAGACCAATATCTCATAAAACTCAGCAAACCTGTATTTATCAAGTGAACCCTGCCAGCATGTGAGATGGGCTTGCCCTGCCACATTGCCATCTTAGCCATTATTTTATCCAGGAGTATGGTGCAAGCCTCCTTGTTCCACCTGCAAGTAGAAAGGGGCAGTACCAAATATTTCATTGGAAAGTCCCTTTTGCTACATTTAGCACAGCAGCCAAAATGTCTTGCTCTTGGTCCTGCATCCTGGAGAAAAAAACAAGTGACTTTTGATCATTAATGGCCAGTGGTAAGGCGGAACTCTTCCAAGCAAGCTTTCACTTCTGTAACAGATCTTGTGTTGGCTCCACAGAAGATGAGGAGGTCATCTGCAAACATCAAACTGTGGAATGTGGATACCAACTCTGTCACACCTTTGGTGGTAGTCAATGAGTCCTGCAACAAATCTAGAATCCAACATTCTGGTGAGGTACTCCATTCCCAAAACAAAAAGGAGTGGAGATAAAGGACCCCCCTGCTTGACACCCTTACCTCCCTTGAAAGCTGTAGAGTAGTCACCATTCGGAGATAGGTTAATGATAGGATATGGGCTAATAAGGCCCATACAAGACCAGAAAGCCCATACAAGGTCAAGGCCCTCAACCTGTCTTACAGCTCATACAAAACACATACACGTGACACCCCGTGCTCAACATATGAGGAGCACAAGTAGGAACACAACGGAATCTATGGAGACGCCCGCACCGGATGAGGCTCCCAACAGGTATAAAGGAAGGAGAGTTTCCTCTCTCTTTCCTCAGATTCTCTGTACCAGCTACTCAGATTTCCTTTCTCTAAACACCCCAAAACTAACTTGGGCGTCGGAGTGGGCGACGGCTGAACGCCGCCCGCCTGAGCTCACTGTGCTCTTTGTGCAGGTTCCGGTGTAGTTTGGACTGCCAGCAAGGTGACGTGCTACCGACGAGGAGAAGCACGTCACCTCGTCGGTAGCACGTCACCTTGCTGGCAGTCCAAACTACACCGGAAAATCCAGACTATATCATTGGCGCTGTCTGTGGGGAGTGTTGTTCAAAAATCGCTCACGCAGCTCGATTCACTGATCAGAACCTGATGGAGGAAACCCCAGTCGAAGAGGGGACCATCCTCGACGTTACACTGCCAGCAAACCCACCCATGCGGCACATCAATCAAGAGCCCATGACTCCTGAGGTGTTTCAGGCCATGATGGCTCCATTCTTAGCATCCCAGGAGCAGGTGCTGTCAAAACTGAAGTCCTTGGAAGAGAAGGAAGAAGCCCGCCAGCTCGGCCAGAAGATCCAGCCGACGAAGCTGAATTTCGACGGCGAGGAGCAAGAAGTGGCGTCGCACCCTCCGGCGAGGAAACAGATCCAGAAGAAGGGCAGCAACAACGACGCCGCCAGATTAGATGGGCGCGGATCCTGCAATCACAGAGGGAGAGGCAACGATCCAGATCTCTACAAATGGAAATCGGGGTACATCTACTCCAACACCGGAGAAGTTCACATGGAAGACAAAGGGCACAGAGAGTACGAAGATCACCTCCAGGAGATCGAGAAGGGGTCGCCGTGGGTAAAGCAGATCGGGTTGGCTGTGGCCGATCCCAAAACCAAGATTCCCCAGAATGTGAGCACATACAGTGGTGTTGTTGACCCTGAGGACCACATGCACACATTCATCACCAACATGTCGACATATGCCATCCCGCAAGCGATCTGGTGTAAAGCGTTTGCTACCACCCTCACCGGAGCAGCGCGTCTGTGGTTCAAGGCTCTTCCGGACGGCAGCATCACTAGCTTTAAGATGTTGGAGGAGAAGTTCTGCGTAGATTCATGCAGAGGAAGCAGTTCACCAAGGAGCGGACTGACATCATGTCAATTCGTCAGAAGAAAGGAGAAAGCATGTTCGAGTACTGGGAGCGGGCCTCCAACCTGGCCAACCAAGTGAAGGACCTCACCGAGAAGCTGATGATCGATTCTTTTTTGAAGGGGTTGATTCACAAGGAGATGGAGCAGGAGTGCTATCTCCGCAAGGTGAAGACCCTGGAAGAGTTGATGGAGCGCATTGAAAGCTTCTCACGAGTAGACGAGATGAACCTAGAAGAGGATGACGATGTTCGTGTCACACGTGATAGTAACACCGTTTCTAACACGCAACCATCGAAGAAGGGTGGCGGTGAGAAGTTCAACAGGTTGAAGGACACCTCCTTCACCTCGTTGACACAATCACCACGTGAGATACTTAGCCTAGTAGCTGGCAAGAACCTATTGGATGCTCCAAGCAGGATGAAGAAGCCAGCCAATCTGAGGAACAAGGCGTACTACTGTGAGTACCACAACGACCATGGACATGACACTAACGATTTCTACCACTTGCATGCTGCAATTGAGAAGTGTGTGAGACCCGGTCAACTTTCTCACCTCGTCAAGGAGGCCAGAGCTCACAACATAGCCACTTGGTCGACAGAAGCATCAGGACGGACTGATTTCCAAAGAGATACAAGAGGAAGGATTCGGACTCAAGAACCCTCTCATCCCAGCTTCAAGGGGAAGGAGGTGGCACGAGTAGGGAGGTACTCGGAGGATGAAGATGAACATTATGAGAAGCGACATCACACAGACCGGGAAGACACCCCGGACGACAGCAGGAGGAAGTCAGTCATTACCAACATCTACACCATCATAGGTGGAAGTGCAGGGGGCAAGACAGAATCTTGGAGGAAGGCTCGGTGTAGGAAGGTACCAGAACCAACACCGAAGGAAAGGAAGTTAGCAGAAGATGAAGTCATCGTGTTCAGCTCAAAGGACCCAATTCTGGATCGTCCCGCTGACGGTGATGCGGTTTTAATCCAAGTCCAGATTACAGACATTCTCATTCACAGGGTGTATGTGGATGGGGGCAGCTCAGTCGAGGTGATGTATTGGCACTGCTTCACGCAACTGGATGAGGACATGCGAAGGAAGTTGAAGCCGAATGCCACCCCTCTTGTGGACTTTGCGGACATGGAGGTGTGGCCGGAAGGTACAATTTACATTCCCATAACTGTTGGTGAACACCCATATAGCAAAACCATAGAGGTGGAGTTCATTGTGGTGAAAGCCAGCAGTCCCTACAACATGATACTTGGGCGCCCTGCATTAGCGCTAATGAAGGGAATAGTGTCTACCTTGCACCTGCTACTCAAGTTTCCAACCAAAGCGGGCACCGCCACGGTCAGATGGGACCAGCAGAAAGCAAGGGAGTGTCATCGCATTGCTCTACGCAACAAGAAGAGAAATATGGGTGACAAGGATGAAGAAGCCGGTCCAGGCTATCGCCGACGCGCTGTGGCCGTGGTGACGATTACAGCGCTGCGCGAGGAAGAAGACCCGGTAAGTGAAACTGCACCTGTCGAACTAGGACGCAAGGGGAACCAGGCCGTACAGGTTAAAGTATCTCTGCCGGAAGACGTGAAAGAGAGGTTAGCTGCAGTGCTAAGGGATTTCGTAGACGTGTTCGCATGGGAGTCCAGCGACATGACAGGAGTGTCGGAGGAGATTGGGTGCCACGCCCTCAAGATCTCACCGGAATACAAACTTGTCGTCCAGAAGAGGTGAGCACTCTGCAAGGACAAGAACGAGGCAGTCAACAAGGAAGTGAATGAGCTAGTCAAGTTAAGCACCTTGGTCAAGGTGAAGTGTCCCACCTGGCTAACCAACCCCGTCTTGGTCAAGAAACCAAGGAGGATGTGCATTGACTACAAGAGTGAAGATTCTGACATGTTGACGGTCAATGAGAAGGAAACCCTGGAACGCTTTCGAAGGACAGTAAGGAGGTGCAATACCTGAACGATAAGTTGGCAGCGCTGAACTAGTTCTTGTCAAAAGCAGCTGAACAGGTACTCCCGTTCTTTAAAGCACCCAAGAATAGCGTCAACAAGAAGAGAGATGTCAGCTGGGGACCTGAACAGTATGAAGCGTTCAACGACCTGAAGAAGCGCCTCCATAGTTTACCATTGTTAACTTCACCTCAACATGGTGAACCCCTCTACTTGGCTTCGTAGGGTGCGGAAACAAGACATACGAGAGAAGAGAAGTTGACGTCCTCAACCTTGCTATCAGCCGCTCACCCGCAAGTCAATGATCAAGTAGAAGCAACAAAATACAAGCTCAAACATTTGGATGGAAGACCAGGGCCAAAGACTTGGCACTTGAACAACCTCCGCAAGCACTACATGTAAGACGCGATGCGGACCTTACCTCCTCATACTACTTGTGTTTTTCTCCCTTTGTTTTCTTTCTTTTTGATGCAGTAGAGGATCCCAACAAAGGTCAGGCGGCTCAATAGAGCTCACTAGATGATCTTGAGGGAAGCCTAATGAATGAATCAAACCCCAAACAGAGGTCAGGCTGCTCGCTAGAGTATGCAAGATGATCTTGAGGGTGATGCTTGTAGTCCCAGAATTTAAAAGTTCGTGAATGCAATGAGAAGTATTTTTGGATATACTATGCCACGACATAAACCAGTCATCTGGTAGCTGTCTTTCTTCTTGCTTTATACACTATGCACAGACTCGAACCAGTCATCTGGTAGCTGTCTTTCTTATTGTTTATAAAATGCACTGACACGAACCAGTCATCTGGTAGCTGTCTTCCTTCCTGTTTTTAATGTCTAACCAGTAGCAACAACAAGGATAATGTTGTTGACAGGCTCAAAAAATCAACAAAAAGGAGTTCAAGAAAAGTGAACCCAGAAATATGACAAAAATAGGCTCACAACGCCTAAGTCATAAAAAGATGCAAAAACAGTTTCAAGAAGAAACTCGTATCTAAATCAACAAGAAAAGTGACAAAAACAGGCCTAAACTGCCTAAGTCACAAAGAGCAAGTTGGAACCAAAACCCAATTTGCCACTGGTTGCAAAGAGCCACATGATGGAAACGTCCATCATGCTCATATACTTGCACCGGATAAGCCTGTTTGATAGGAAAGAAAAACTTTCAAAAAATCAAAAATAAGCAAGTAAGAAAAGCTTGTACAAATTGAAGATTATCCCAAAACATGATCAAACATCCAAAAGAAAATGAAAGAGGGCACAAGCGCCATGAAAAGTAAAGAGCACGCAGGCTCATAAGGATTCCAAGATTAAGCAGAACGCTCCTTGGAAGGACCAACACCCCCATCATCCTTCTTCTCTTCATCAACAGGAACATGAGGAACTATCTGACCTGGTTGCCACACCATCATGTCCTCCAGAACGAGATCAGGACCAAGTGCAGAGAAGTACTCCTGAAAGTCATATTGCTGGAAAGGGATATGCACGCGACTGAGTTGAGCCCTCATCTCAGCATCATCCTCCACTGTAGCCATGATGTTATCATCTTGAGTCAGAGTTTCATCCAGAAGACGCCTAGCAATAGGACTTTGATCCACCAGAGCTCGGATCTGGCTAAAGCCACGATCCCAAAGCTAGTTCCTCACCTTGAGGTGCTCTTCAATACAGGCCTCACGTAGCTCCACTTGATGATGGAGAAAGGCACTCACCCCACACTCCCGCTCCATATCCACATCAAAAGTTGCGACCTTGATCGTCAGAGCCTGGTTTGCCTCCACCATTGCGTTCAGCTTGCTAGCTAGCTCTTTATTCTTGTTAGAGAGCCTAGTCACCTCCTCATAGAGAGCCATCTTGGATTCAAACGAACTCTTCTTGATGGATTGAAGCTGAGCAAGAACAAGGTCCTTCTCCCTGCCCAGCTCGTGGATCTTAGCAATATTGGCATCAGCCTGATCAAACATCTCCTTGGCCTTGCCGAAGTCGCCACCAAGTTCCTTCTCCCAGGATTGAACGGCAATGACAGCACACATATTCTATACAGGGAGAATAAATGAGAACAAAGACGCACAAGGCTACAAAAAACAACAAAGAAAGAAGGTAAAATACCTCCATGGCCGAAGCAGCCAACCTGTCCCTTAAGCCACTCACCCCCAACAGGTTGGTGAGTGGGTTAGCACGCCAAGACTGCATGTGGCTATCCGGGATCGACCTCAACAAGAACCGACGCAGAGAAGAGCAAGCCTGCACCTCAGCTGTAGGGACAAGCTTCGTTTTCCCCTCCGATACCGACTCAGAATCCCCTTCCACATGAGCCATACCTTCACCATGCGGATGTAACCCTGGATGATCAGTTTCCAACCGCTCCCCCTCCTTGGGATGAGATCGCCTATCAACATCAACGGAAGGAGACAGAGGCTTTTTCCTAGACCAAGAGGAAACCTCGAAGGTCAGATCTACCACCACATCACTACTAGCAATCGTAACGTCTATGACAAGCGATTTCCCATGTCGTTAAATGGGACTCCGCGAGATCAAAATACTATTTATAAATCACCTACAACTTCTAACTACTAGAGAGTAGATAGTGGGAAGTAGGGGTCGAACCACAAGGAGAAGGGACTTGTTAGAGTGTTTTAAAGTAGATAATAAGCATACTTATATATTATATAGAAAGCAATGTAAACAAGGGGGGTTTTGAAGTTGGTTTTGATTACACTACAAAGGTAAACTAAACTATCATTGGCTAAGCTAAGGGGAGGACTCTAAGATTATAAGGCCTTGGGAGGCAAATGACTTCACTTTCCATCTATCGACTTATCACCGGGCAAATGCAATTACAAGGGAGTTTAGACCATTTGCCAAGGACGAAAGCATCCTATTCTCTCGAGTGTAGCTAGAGAGGATGATCACACCACTCAAAATCTCTCATTGTTTATTCACCTAGATGATCACATCATAGATAACTCAACAATGATATTAAGATTAGAGAGTGACAAACTTACTCACACACCCGCGATCACGAGAGTATACAAATAAGACATTTGATAACTAGGACGAATTAAGACGATGATCACATACAAATCTCAATTCATGCTTGCTAATTTGTGATATTGGAGTAAACGATCACGTTCTACCCACAAATCTAGCTATTCGTTGATAACAATCATACGTTAGAAAGGAATCTTCAACTCAAGTATACAACCACATATTAGGGGGACCAATGATCACATTAAATCCTTACCTAAACACATAATTGATTAGTCATGCAAGTTCATGAGATTTCCAATTCTAACAACTTATGTTTATCGTGGCATTCCTTAACTACAATCACACAACAAGGGGAGAATTTGTCATCACTCATTCCCTTCCATAGTCATTAATCTAACAACTAGAGGTATGCTACCATTATACTAAGTACCATCACCATGCTAGATTACTCTAACTAAACTACCCTAATTAATGACTATGGAGAGCATGCAATTGATATAAGACACAAAGCCCATAACAAATTAAGCAAGATTGAACAACATTCATGCATAAGAATTCAAGTTCATCAAATGATAATCAAAACCCAAAGTTTAAGCATAAAAAACCCTCAAAGTTTCAAGGGGAAAGTTAATTCAAATGCTCCCGAGGATCAAATTAAGCTATACTAAAGTTCATGGAATCAAACTACTAATCTACTTGAATTAAAAGCAAAGAAATGAAAGGAAAGATGAAGATCTAAGGTTTCTACATATATGGTGGGAGCCTTCCTCCAAATGGGAGAGATAAGGGGGTATTTATAGCCCCAGAAATTCAGCTCAATGAGGCAAGTGGGCCGCTGGTTTAGCGACACTTTTTAGCGACGCTTTCTTCTGTCACCATTTTGACAACACTTCTGGGCAGCAGCGACACTTCCTTCATCTCCAGTGACACTTTCTTCAAACTCGAGCGACGCTTTTCTGGGCACGAGCGACACTTTTCTGGGCAACTTCTACCACCTAAGGAAAGGTAGCCTTCACACCACTTCTATGATCAATTCATCAATGTTTTAGCATCGAATGTTCGACTCTTTGGTATGATCATAGAAGGTCTTCAATTACTTTCATCCACGTATTTCTTACAAGTGCAAATCAAGGTTAAAATGCACACATTCATTCCTAAACCACTATGGATGATTTAGCTCTAAAGCTCTAGACTTTGGCACGAAAATATTACCCAAACAAGTTCTCAAATGCTATAAAACAAGAGTATATTTAGGGCTCATCAGTCTACTGCCCCTCTGCCAAGGCCTTGGACCAAACGGGTTGCCCGACGTCTGGACCCCACAGTAGAATAAGGTTCAGTAGGAACAAAGGGAACTACAGAGCAATAGAAAAGAAGAATGAGCAGCAAGCTAATACAAACTCCAGAAAGCAACATGCAGAAAAGAGAAAGACACTTACCAACAACTGAAGGCCTCGCTACTGACATACAACCCATAGGGAGGTAAGACATCCCAGCTCCCTGCAAGTTGGAATCATAGCAAAGCAAGTGAAAAGGAACAGGATGAGCCTGCAACAAGTCAAATGAAGCTCGTAAAGGTATCATCTCGCCATCATCGGGCGATCTAGTGCGATTCCGAACAGGATATGGCAAGAAGACACCTGGATTTTCCCCAAAAACTACGGGCCCAGTCAACCCGATTAGGTAACTCCATTATCACCTTCTGGCCCTCCCAGTTCTTTAAAGAATACCAGCTCGGTGGCTCCTTGCATGGATGAAAGAAGGCCCGGAACAACTGAGGAGTAGGGTCAACACCATGGATCCGGCACAAAACCTCAAAACCCACCAAGATCCGAATTGAGTTGGGGGTAAAAAGTAAGAAATTCATATCATAAAATCCTAACACCGACTGAAAGAAAGGGGAAAGCGGAAAACTCAAACCACATTGATCGAAGCACTCCATATAGAGCACGCAGAACCCTTCAGGGACCTGGTTAGCCGACACATCAGCAGCCGGCAAGGAGAAGAAGCTCGAAAGATCTACATCGATAGGATCCCCATCAGAAGGAAGTAAAGCAGCAGCCTGAACCGCCGCAACAGCTTCACAGCGATAACGCTGAAGGGACAACTCCCCCTCTGTAGCAATACAAAAAAGAGTTTCAACAGCGCCTTTCATAGTGAAAAGATGAAGAGAAATGAGAAAGAAGAATGTTGCGGAGGAAAAATAAAAGTGAAAAGACCAGAAATTGAAGTTTAAATAGGCAAAAAGGAAGTGTGCCTTTTCTGAATGAAAAGACGTGTCACATCAATGATTAATTGATGAAAAGACATATCAGTCAAACGACACCTTTTTTTCAAGAAAGGGCGCATTACTTCTCGAACCCGCCAAATAGTATGGCGGCACAAGAGGATATACCACCAAAGAAAAGCAGAGCATCACCAAGACGGAGTACTCCGGCATGTTTAAATGCTCCTACTTGTTGAAGTTAAGCTCAACAAGGCCATAAGTGCCTACTACATCAACCGACGCCCCCAAACAACAGGCTATAGTCCTGCACCATGAGAACCATGGACAGGACTAGGGGGACTTGATAAGGTATGAGCTAACAAGGCCCATACAAGACCAGAAAGCCCATACACAGTCAAGGCCCTCAACCTGTCTTACAGCTCATACAAAACACATACACGTGACACCCCGTGTCAACATGTGAGGAGCACGAGTAGGAACACAACAGAATCTATGGAGACGCCCACACCGAATGAGCCTCCCAACAGGTATAAAGGAAGGAGAGTTTCCTCTCTCTTTCCTCAGATTCTCTGTACCTGCTACTCAGATTTCCTCTCTCTAAACACCCCAAAACTTACTTGGGCGTCGGAGCAGGCGACGGCTAAACGCCGCCCGCCTGAGCTCACTGTGCTCTTTGTGCAGGTACGAGGAGAAGCATGTCACCTCGTCGGTAGCACGTCGCCTTGCTGGCAGTCCGAACTACGCCGGAAAATCCAGACTATATCAGCTAAATGAAGAGCTTCTGACACATTTCTGTAGCCATTCCAGAAATAAAGCTGGGAATTTCAGTAATTTCAGCCAAGTAAACAAGAAATCCCAATCCAAGTTATCAAAGGCTTTCCTGATATCCACTTGTATGACACAGCTTGGTCTCATGGTCCTCATTTTATACTTCTGAATCAGTTCTTGTGTAAGGAGGACATTTTGCCTTCCCTGAACAAAGGCTCCTTGATTCTGATTTATAAGAGATGGCATGGCTTCTCCCAGCCTGGAGCACAAAACCTTTGCAATTGTCTTGTAAATAACTGAGCAGCAGGCAATAGGTCTCAGGTCTGAAGTTGTTTGAGGCTGAGGACACTTTGGGATCAAGGCTAAAATAGCTTGACTAAAGTCATCAAGAACTGCATCTCCTCTGGAAAAACCTTTAATGGCACTGAGAACACTAGGGCCAACAATATCCCAGGAGCTCTTGAAAAACTGGCTAGTAAACCCATCATGGCTTGGGCTTTTGCTAGAACCAATACTCTTAAGATCTGCTAGAATTTCCTCCTCTGTCACATCCTTGATCAGCTTGGCCTGTTGTAGAACTGAAAGGGTGCTCCCGAATTGGACATACTCTGGCTTTATCTTCCCCTGTGGGGGCACCCCCTTGCCCAATGGTCTTCTAAAAACCTCCACAAGATGTGATTCTGTGGCTTCTTTCCCCTCAATAAATTGGCTACTATTAGACAAGCATTGGATTTGTTGTGATACTGCCTGGTTTTTACTGAATTTTATAACTCTATCTGATCGGAATGTAACTAATTAAAAAAGATAAGTTTACTTGAGATTCTGATGAGCCCTAAATATACTCTTCTTTTGATAACATTTGAGATCTAATTTGGGTAGCATTTGGTGCAAAGTAAGAAGCTTTAAAGCTAAACTTGTGAAAGTTACATTTTGAAGAACAAGTGATGCACTAATATTTTGAAGCTTGATTTTGGAAATGTTTGCAAAGGAATTAGAGCACATGGATCATACCATTGGATTTCTCTCATCAAGAGCTTCGAAATGGACTACTAGAAGATGCAAATCGGATCAACGGTTAAAGTGCGCGACCCTTCACAAAAGTGCGCGGAGTGCTGCGCGGCCCGTGCACTGCATTCTATAAATACCCCTTATCTCCCCCAAGAGAGAAAAACGGCCACAACCATGTAGAGCTCCATTTTTCTTCATCTTTCTTTCCCTTTTCTTCCATTCCTTTCCCTTAGATTAGTAGTTTGATTCCATGTATTGTAGTATAGCTTAGTTTGATCCTTGGGAGCATTTGAATTCATTTCCCTAGAAACTTTGAGGGCCTTGTATGCTTAAACTTGAGATTTGGATTATCATTTGATGAACTTGAATTCTTGTGCATGGATGTTGTTCAATCTTGCTTAATTTGTTATGGGCTTTGTGTTTTATATCAATTGCATGCTCCATAGTCATTAATTAGGTTAGCTTGGTTAGAGTAATTTAGTGTGATGATGATGGTGACTTAGTATAATGGTAGTGTAATCTCTAGTTGTTAGATTAATGACTATGGAAGGGGTTGAGTGATGACAATTTCTTCCCCTTGTTGTGTGATTGTAGTTAAGGAATGCCATGATAAATGTGAGTTGTTAGAAGTGGAAATCTTATGAACTTGCATGATTAATCAATTATGTGTTTGGGTAAGGATTGAATGTTATCATTGGTCCCCCTAATATGTGATTGTATACTTGAGTTGAAGATTCCTTTTTAACGTATGATTGTTATCAACGAATAGCTAGAATTGTGGGTAGAACGTTATCGTTCACTCCAATATCATTAAGTAGCAAAGTAGGAGTCGAGACATATATGCTATCATCGTCTTGGTTCTTGCTAGTTATCAAATGTCTTATTTGTATGCTCTCGCTATTGCGGGTGTGTGAGTAAGTTTGTCTCTCTCTAATCCTAATACCATTGTTGAGTTATCTATGATGTTATCATCTAGGTGAATCAACAATGAGAGCTTTTGAGTGGTGTTATCATCCTTTCTAGCTACATTCGAGAGAATGATGTTTTCATCCTTGACAAATGGTCTAAACTTCCTCGTAATTGCATTTGCTCGGTGATAAGTCGATAGCTGGAAATTGAAGTCATTTGCCTCCCAAGGCCTCATAATCCTAGTATCATCCCCTTAGCGTAGCTAATGATAGTTTAATTTGCTTTCATAGTGTAATCCAAACCAATCTCAAAACCCCCCTTGTTTACATTGCTTTCTATATAATATATAAGTATGTTTATTTTCTACTTTAAAACACTCTTACAAGTCCCTTCTCCTTGTGGTTCGACCCCTACTTCCCACTATCTACTTTCTAGTAGTTAGAAGTTGTAGGTGATTTATAAATAGTATTTTGATCTCGCGGAGTCCCATTTAACGACGTGGGAAATCGCTTGTCAAAATTGGCGCCGCTGCCGGGGCGAAGGCGTATTTTGTTTTTGTGTTTCATCGTAGATTATATTTCTATTTGTAGATTTTCGAAAAAAAAAAAAAAAACTTTCCATTTTCTTTAAGTGTGTATTGCTTGAGTACTTTTGTGGACGACACCACTTGTAGTGTGTACCGATCTAGAACTCTTGCACTACAAATTTCAAACTTTAATATTATGTTTACTCTAAGTAGGAAAGATTACATAGAATTCCTTGCCTTTAATGAGGAAAGGATTAGGAATAATTTGACAAGCTCGTGTGATGTATATAGTTTAAATTATTACCACGAGTCTTGTTATGTTGATTCGAGAGATGAGCACTACAATAATGAAATGTCTTTTGGTTCTTCATACCAAAGTGACTATCTTGATAAGTGCTATGATGAGGAGAGAGTTGGTTTTCAAGGTCAAGAAAGATATAATCCATGCTACAATTCTTATGAGCCACAAAGGAGTGATCATTTGAATTATGGATATCTCGATGAAAACCAACCTCATGAGTACCAAGACATGCCCCCACCTTGTTGGGATATGCCTCAAGAGAAAGATCCGATAGATGATGAAAGAAATCGGCATTTTGAAAATCTTGAGAGGCGAATGCATGAAATGGCCTTAGAGGTAAAGCTCTTGGTAGCTCAATCTTTAGAGGAAGAGTCATCCCAAATGGAACTTAATACAAATGTTTTGGTGAGTGATCCCACCATTATGCATGAGAAAGAAGTTCAATGGGATGAGGAGTTGTGTGTTGACTCTAGTGAATTAGAGAGGGAGGTGATCGCTATTCTTGAATTTTTACCATCACCATTATCATCATTGCCTCTACATACTACACAAATTCCCCAACTTCCCAAACCATTAGAGGAGCCAAGTAGGTTGTTTGAAGAAATACCATCCCACATAGAACCTATTCCAAGTAATTTGGTGAGTGAAATCACCTCTTTGTATGAGGAAGAAGTTCAATGGGATGAGGAGTTGGTTTTTGAATCTATTGAAGTAGAAAGTGAGGTTGTTGTTCTTGAATATTTACCACCGCCATTGTATTCACCACCTCCACCCATACTACCAATTCCACCACTTCCATTAGTTTTAGAGGAGATTAGGAGTCCATATATATACATACTTCCAATCATCCCTACTCCTCCAAGACTTCAACCATACAATCCTCCTCTTAAACATCCCCGACTTTCCTTTGCCTTCCATGTGAGGGTGAGGGATTTTAATCTTTTGTTATTTGAATAACATTAGAGTCGTGACGACGACCTTAAAAATACGTAATTTCTCTTGAGGCACCCATTGCTCCATTGGAATGAACCTCCTATGTCGTGTCGACGACGTTAAATAAACCGATTTTGATCGTAGCTCTACAATTTTCTTTTTCCTTTTCTCATCTTTTAGGTGCTTATAAAAAATAATAATAATAAAAAATAATAATAAAGATGCTTATTTTTAGTTTATTTGATTTTCGTTTGTTTATAAGATTTTACACTTTGGTAGTGTTTTGATGCAGGAAATTTGGACGCAAAGGGGAATGGAATTTAAAAAAAAAAAAAAAATTAAAAAAAAAGAAAAAGACCGCGCGGGCCTTTGTTAATCAGAACCTTAGCGCGCTTAGTGCCGCGCAGCCCGCGCGGAGTTTCCTGGAGGCAGATTTCAAGTTATAATCGCGCGGCCCTTTGGAAGGTGTCCGTCCTAGTGCTTGGTCTGTGCACTTGCCCCATCTGACCCAGTTGACTTTGACCAAAAAAAAAATAAAAAAATAAATAAAAGACCTCTCTCCTCTCCTCTCCTCTCCTCTCTCCCGCATCAGCCCACCTCTGCTCGCCGGCCTCCACCACCACCACCCTCTCCGGCCACCAACCACCGACATCACCTTTCACCTCCATCTCCGCCCACCTCCACCAACCGCCCGTCGCCAATCTTCTGACCACTGAACCCGATCCCCTCTCCCGACCCAACACCGCCGGCCATCTCCTCCGACTCCGGCGAGACCATCTCCATCACCACCACTCATTCCCCGTCGGATTCATCTCCGACCACCACCAAATCACCATCTACAACCACCCAATCATCCACCCCACCGCCGCTCAGTTCCATCGCCGACACCATACCCTCACCGCTGCAACTCCACCTTCCCCCATCACCACCATCTCCGATTCATCCCCGACATCACCGTCCACTCCCCACCGCGGTCACCTGAAACCGTCGTCGGCCGCCTCTCTACAACGCCGACGAAGATCCACCACCGCCATGTCCCCGCCGCCACCCGATCTGCCCACCGGAGCCACTCCGTCGGAACCTTCCCCGTCGCGACTGCTCCGCCCGTGCCACGACTCACAGCAGTCCTCCGGCGAGCCACCATCGGCCGCGCCACCATCTGTGCTCCGAACGCGCCACCTTCGCATCTCAGGTGCCCCTCCTTCACCAGCAAACTCAGCTCCATCGTCGACCCCATCCTCACCACTGTATCACCATCATGCTGCCGCCACCAGCCCTAATCCAACCTGCCCAGCTCATCTCCGGTCGGCTGAACCCATTGCCGATCACCACTTCTGCACATCATCACCACCACCCACACTGAGCCTGTCACCGATCTCCACTGAGCCTCCAATTCACCGCGGCACCACCATCTTCATCTCTTCCAGTATCGTCGATGATTCACTGTTTCGGTATCACATTCTACACCTACTTTTGCTTTTTGTGATGATTTGCTGCTACTCTATGTTATATGAGGCTGTGTACTAAGTTTTATATGATAAGCATGGGCTTGCCGCCACTAGTTTCGAATCAATGTGCTCAACTTGATCTTTTGGTGGCTATTGTTTTGGTGTTCTCTTCACGCAGAGTGGTTAGTTTTCTGTTGTGATGTAGTGGTGGCTGAGTTTGTGCACACTCATTCTCCCTTGTATTGCATTTGTCTAAAACATTGAGGACAATGTTTAGTTTAAGTGTGGGGGAGGGTTTAGTATCCATGTTTTGCTTCGCTCTATTGTAAAAAGTGTACTTCTTTTGAAGAATTTGTTTTGAAAAGAAAAATGAGTGAAAAGCCCGGATAGGTCAAAACATCAACAAGGCCTAGGCAAAAGTGAGAGGCTTGTGCGGAAAAATGAGAGGCTAGGTATAACCTAGGCAAAAGGAGAGTGTGCGTAAAGAGAGGCTAGGTATAACCTAGGCAAAAGGAGAGTGAAAACAAAAAAAAAAAAAGAGAAAAAAAAAAGAAAAAAAGAGGGGCTATGTGAAAACCGAAAGGCGCATAGGCAAAAGGAGAGGTAAACTTGCTCTTGTTTCGGTGGTCTCATTTTGATGAACTTTTTGTGATGTATTTTGAGGTCTCTTTTTGGTAAGGTTGTGTCAAGGAAATTATTTGCATTGTACTTGTAATTTTGGCACACTCTTTACTATATGATGATATTGGGGGTTGGGTAGAACTTTTATTAGGATTAGAATATGAGACATGATTCTTGTGTTTTCATCTTAAGGAAAGTTTGTATTTTGTAAAGATCTCAAATGTCTTGTTGTGAAATTGATAGGAGTATGCACTTAGACTTTAATCGTTCTTTCTCGAGGACGAGAAAGGTTTAAGTGTGGGGGTATTTGATGAGCCCTAAATATACTCTTCTTTTGATAACATTTGAGATCTAATTTGGGTAGCATTTGGTGCAAAGTAAGAAGCTTTAAAGCTAAACTTGTGAAAGTTACATTTTGAAGAACAAGTGATGCACTAATATTTTGAAGCTTGATTTTGGAAATGTTTGCAAAGGAATTAGAGCACATGGATCATACCATTGGATTTCTCTCATCAAGAGCTTCGAAATGGACTACTAGAAGATGCAAATCGGATCAACGGTTAAAGTGCGCGACCCTTCACAAAAGTGCGCGGAGTGCTGCGCGGCCCGTGCACTGCATTCTATAAATACCCCTTATCTCCCCCAAGAGAGAAAAACGGCCACAACCATGTAGAGCTCCATTTTTCTTCATCTTTCTTTCCCTTTTCTTCCATTCCTTTCCCTTAGATTAGTAGTTTGATTCCATGTATTGTAGTATAGCTTAGTTTGATCCTTGGGAGCATTTGAATTCATTTCCCTAGAAACTTTGAGGGCCTTGTATGCTTAAACTTGAGATTTGGATTATCATTTGATGAACTTGAATTCTTGTGCATGGATGTTGTTCAATCTTGCTTAATTTGTTATGGGCTTTGTGTTTTATATCAATTGCATGCTCCATAGTCATTAATTAGGTTAGCTTGGTTAGAGTAATTTAGTGTGATGATGATGGTGACTTAGTATAATGGTAGTGTAATCTCTAGTTGTTAGATTAATGACTATGGAAGGGGTTGAGTGATGACAATTTCTTCCCCTTGTTGTGTGATTGTAGTTAAGGAATGCCATGATAAATGTGAGTTGTTAGAAGTGGAAATCTTATGAACTTGCATGATTAATCAATTATGTGTTTGGGTAAGGATTGAATGTTATCATTGGTCCCCCTAATATGTGATTGTATACTTGAGTTGAAGATTCCTTTTTAACGTATGATTGTTATCAACGAATAGCTAGAATTGTGGGTAGAACGTTATCGTTCACTCCAATATCATTAAGTAGCAAAGTAGGAGTCGAGACATATATGCTATCATCGTCTTGGTTCTTGCTAGTTATCAAATGTCTTATTTGTATGCTCTCGCTATTGCGGGTGTGTGAGTAAGTTTGTCTCTCTCTAATCCTAATACCATTGTTGAGTTATCTATGATGTTATCATCTAGGTGAATCAACAATGAGAGCTTTTGAGTGGTGTTATCATCCTTTCTAGCTACATTCGAGAGAATGATGTTTTCATCCTTGACAAATGGTCTAAACTTCCTCGTAATTGCATTTGCTCGGTGATAAGTCGATAGCTGGAAATTGAAGTCATTTGCCTCCCAAGGCCTCATAATCCTAGTATCATCCCCTTAGCGTAGCTAATGATAGTTTAATTTGCTTTCATAGTGTAATCCAAACCAATCTCAAAACCCCCCTTGTTTACATTGCTTTCTATATAATATATAAGTATGTTTATTTTCTACTTTAAAACACTCTTACAAGTCCCTTCTCCTTGTGGTTCGACCCCTACTTCCCACTATCTACTTTCTAGTAGTTAGAAGTTGTAGGTGATTTATAAATAGTATTTTGATCTCGCGGAGTCCCATTTAACGACGTGGGAAATCGCTTGTCAGATTCTATGAACACTATATAATAATAATATAACTAAATTGACCTTACTTAATTAGTTTTGAATTCTTATTCAAATTTAAACAAATAAATCTACCACTTTGTATAAACATTATCATCCTATACACAAATTTGTACACAATTAAATATCCTTTTAATAAAAAATCATATTAACAAAAAAGTAATTTTGGTATTGTAATATTAAATAAGAATGAATCTTTTAGTAAAAGGAACTAAATAAAAAATTATTTATTTCATTTTAATCTGAACTGCTAATTCTTTTATCACTTGATCTTAGCCAGGAATACTCATTCGCATATATCCATTATCTAAATATCCCTTTTTAATTTGACCGTTAATTCTTTTATAACTTGATTTCAGCTGTGAGTACTCACTCCTTAGGGGTGCTAATTGAGATGAGTTGATCGCGAGTGTTCGAAACTCGACTCGCCTCAAACGCGAGATGATCAAAGGAGGTACTCGAATCGATAGACTCGCGAGTAACTCGATAACATTAATATGGTTGCTAAAATTGATATTTAATTCATTAACATGTTTAAAATGCAATCTTTTTGTGTGTTTTTACATAATTTATACCAGTAAATTCATATTTCATGCAAAAATTACTTTTAAAAATTATTCACATTATCAATTATTTATGACTTTGCTTGAAAAAATCTTGATCGAAATAACTCGTAACTTGAGTCGAACTCGATAAAAATTAGTGATAGCGAGTTGAATTCGAGTGATACTCGAACCGACTCGCTCGATAAGCACCCTTCTTTTCATATAAACTCAATCTAACCTTATCCCCAAATCCGAACGAAATCAAAAAAATCAATATCCTTCATCGACACCATCTCTGACCACATCTCACCGTCGCTTCATCGATCGTGAATCCTTCTCCTTAGACGCTCATCATCCGACCAGTGATCTCCAGGATCACCGTTTTGCCTCCCAACTTTGCAGTGGTGGAGGACAACAGCTTATACCGCTCTGCCTTTCCGCAGCCCCCTAGTTTTCTCAAGTCCATCCTGTAAATTGTTCTTTGATAACCTGAATTTTGATGTTTTTCTTTTGGTGGTTTTTGTTTTCTTGGTTTTCGTGAATCCAGGCTTACTGATACCTATCCGAATGAGAATCTCGAGTTTCTGAAATCTAACAATGTAAATCTGATCTCCAACAATATAAATCTGAAATCTAACAATGTTAATCGAGTTTCTGAAAGAGATGTGTGTTCTGCGTTTTGGTGGGATTTGGATTTTGGGATTTTGACACTGTACAAATCCTTAGATTTAGAGTGGATCTTGCTAAACCCAGATCTTACAAGACCTTGTATGGTATAAAGATTTGGTTTTGGGTTTTGCAATAATTTATTAATAAAATAATACTTTATGAAAATATTTGTATCCTTCTTTTTGGAGTAGTTATTTTGGAGTAGATGAACTCGAGATTTGTGAAAAATGTATCATACTATAATTTTAAGAAGTATAATTATATTAAAATAAAATATTTTATTTTTTTCATTTTGGATCAATGCAAGTTTACCATTTTACCATTTTTCTTAAAATTGGATGGGTTAAAAAATTATGAACTGGTCACTTTATTTAGAAAAAAATAGAGTGGAGTCGGTAATTTTGTCCCGATCCATTTTAAATTAAATAATTATATATATAATATTTCAAAATATAAATATAATTTTCGGAACAGTAATACTCATATTTATAATATTTCTATTTTATTTCAAAAGTGAATATCAATATAAATAATATAATAATAGTTTAAATATAAAACAGAAATGGTGGCAAAACTTGGTTGGATTTTGGGATTTACGAGTAAATCCCAAAAATCAAAACCTGTGCAAAACATACAAGGTCTTGGATCTTGGAGAGTAAATTCCAAGATCCAAAACCTCCAAAATCCTAGAACATACAGGGTCGTATTTTGTTGGTTTTGTGTGGGTCATGTACTGAAAATGAAAGGCATTTCATATTTACGTATTAATTTACAGAATAAAAATGAATATTTTTTGGTCTTTGGCGGGCTTGGCCAAATAATTATCCCGCCCTCAATATTTCGCTTCTACCAAAAAATTTCACTCGTATTGACTTTACAACAGGCCTTCTTCATATTTAATTAAGAATTTGGGTTTTGTATGGACTTTACAACGATAGTTAATTTTTGGCCAGTGATACGTGCAGGGCCGGAATTTTTTTGCAGTGCGAGTGGAATGGGGTAAATGTCACAATTACCCCTGCCTAGTTTCTAGGGCTCCCTCTCATTTTGTTTGCCACATTTTCGATTTAACCCGAAGGACTCATATGCAAATTGTGTTGGAATTGACAGAAATTGAAGGGCCATTTGTCAAAATTATGGAACATAAAAAGGGGAAATTCTTATCCACATAACCAAAAAGAGGAAACTCAAAAGCCCCAAATTTTGTGGATCGATTGTGATTTGTTGTGGTGGTGAAACGACGGGTGGATTCGTGGTTCGACGATTCTGAGGTGGATATGGAAAGGCGCCCGGGATCGTGAGCGATGGTGCCGTGGTAGAGATCAAACCGGTGCTTGAAGCAGGGGACGTCGCTGGCGCGGCGGTTATGATACGGCGAATGGATTCGTGGATCGGCGGTGCAGTGGTGGTGGTGGTCGAGTGGGTTCGTGGACCAGCGGTGCTGTGGTGGTCATCAAAACGGTGGCTGGAATCGAATATGCCGCAAGTCCAAGAAGAAGGCTTTCTCCAAGTACTCTGCCAAGTTCGACAGTGATGAGGGCAAGATGGATATCCAAGCTCAGCTTGAGAAGCTCAAGAAGTACTCAGCTGTCATCCGTGTTCTGGCTCACACTCATGTACCTCTTCTTTTTATTGACTAATGTTGAACCTATTTTTGTCAAGTTTCTTTGAACTTTGCTAACCGCCTTGTGTTTTGATTCTTGTTTAGATAAGGAAGATGAGGGGATTGAAGCAGAAGAAGTCTCACATCATGGAGATCCAGGTTAATGGTGGAACAATTGCCCAGAAGGTTGACTTTGCCTATGGCTTCTTTGAGAAGCAGGTTCCAGTTGACGCTATCTTCCAGAAGGATGAGATGATTGACATTATCGGCGTGACCAAGGGTAAGGATACGAAGGTGTTGTCACCCGTTGGGGTGTTACCCGCCTTCCCCGTAAGACTCACAGGGTCTGCGCAAGGTTGCTTGTATTGGTGTGTGGCATCCTGCTAGAGTCTCCTTCACTGTCGCCCGTGCTGGTCAGAATGGTTATCATCACCATACTGAACTGAACAAGAAGGTTTACAAGCTGGGCAAGGCTGGACAGGAAGGCCACACCACCATCACTGACTAAGACAGGTTTGTTTCGATTCATCTCAACATATTCTATTCTTCGAACATATTTGTTTTCTCTGCGAGAAGACATTGATATAACAAAATCTAATTGCACTTACACTCAGTGTGACGTAAGGTTATTGAAGTTCATGAATGCTTTAGTTAATTATAGTATTACTTATTTGTATTTTTGTGAAATGGAGTTGGAATGGTGATAAAGAACTAGTGGAGTTCTGACCATATCTACTCTATCAATGTGTGTTTTTTAGACTAGGTTTCTCGACAAAGATTCATTCTCTTATTTTCTGGAACTAACTCAGTATTATGTAGTATTCTATGATGCATCACTCTGTAGACTTCTGCAAATATCTACATCATGCCAAGTTTATATGTTAAAGTCGTCGAATGTCATAAATAGTCCAGGTTTGATATCTGTGCAGCATCTTTTGTCCATGTATCAGTGTGTGGTGATAAAACTCTATTTTATTATCACTTGGGAATTAGGTATTGTTGATTTGCATTCTAAAAAAGTATGATAGTTAATGTTCATCCACGAAAGCTTCATTCTCTGATTGCAAATACAATGCAAACGCATTCATTTTGAAGTGCTATCTAGTTTTACATTATGGAGTCTGTAAAAAGAACCATATCATCCCTCTTCTTCTGTCACTTAAGTATATTCTTGCCGGCCATTGTGCTTTAGTTATAGGCTTATAGCTAATGAATCTTACCAGCTGGTTCCTGCCGGCAAAACTCAGACTGAGCCTCCGGAGATGAATGATCTGAAGTTCAAGAGGCTTGCTCTCAGATTAATCTTGGCCGTTGACGGTGGTGGTTATGATGCAGATTCCTGCGGCCTTGGTTTATCCGGTTCCAAAAGAGTGGTTCCATCAGGCCCAAATCCCCAAGATTCCCCTGATTCTTCCTTCCAGTTTAATGGTTTCAAGCAATAACCTCCCAGATGCTAAATTACTACTATATATACTCTGTTCTTTTTTATCTTCAAGCCAGGATTGTACACTTACGGTACCAATATTCCTGGTATTGATATTGATAAACGCATTCTCTTGTAATCTGTTTGTTGAGTTACATTTGATATTGATAAATGAATTCTCTTCATTTGTTTTATTCTTCTGCCAAATCATCAAATTTTGAAGCTTAAATTTCTAGATGAAAAAAAGAGAGTATTAATCATATTAGTCTTGTGACAAACTCCATACGCATTTTCTTATAAATTGGCTGCAATAAGTCTTATTATAATTCTGTGATAGTATTGTTCTCTTTTCTACCAGCTCATTATATTCTCTGACATGCTTACCCGCCCTTTTGGCAACATCAAGGAAAAGGTCTTGTGTATGGAGTATAATGCCATGTGGCCATATTATATGATGTTTCTTACTAGAATCAACAATGATCTCATATTTTTGACCATTTTTATGAAACCTGTCAATCTTTCATGTCTCATCTTGTAGTAAGCCTAGTTGCTTATACAGATATCAAACAATGCTTGATACATAGTTGCTTATAATCACATGCATAATTACTATATTGATACTGTCAGCAAAATTAGACAAATGGCCTTTACTATCTTAAGGAACTTTGCCAAAAACCATGGGCCAATCCCCCCTTTGCCACACAACCCTTCTGTGTGCAGACGGCAGACTGTGAGTTTTGAACACCAAGTCTCCTTTATTTGCTATGTTAATCCTTCCCTTGAATTTACAAACTAATTCCTGGAGGCTTCTCGAACTCCCGGCTCTCCTCTTTCGGAAAACCTCTGTGACATGACAGACCTATTAAGGTTTTGTAGTGTCCCGTCTTCATCAATCATCATCAGAGTAGGAAACTGAATTTTCTGCAGGTGAAATTTAACCTGCAAAAAGATGTATTTCCAATAATACATGCAAACATGAGCTCATCCAAAATACATCAATTTTCCCTCAGATATGAAAAAAACGATATGCACCTAAATCGCCAATATCTAATGGCTTTTTCCAGCAATCTCAGCAAAAGCAGGTTGTAAGAATCTGACAACCTTAATAAGAGTTAATACCATTTCTTTACAAAAACTAAAATAAAAAATAAATTTGCAGTGGTTAATATCTTTAGTAATTTTACAATTCAAAAACGACTTGCCAACGACTTAGCAGAGATAGAAGAGCCTCATCATTATATTAAGGGCATCAGTCAAATCCTTACCTTTATCCCTGAATAAGAGACCATATTAACATTAAATTATCAGCAAGTTAGCAACACTTGATTGTCCTCTTCTGTTTCTAGAACTGGAAGAGATGAAATGTCAAACAACTTCCAATACCAAAGCAACTCAGTTAAAGTTTTGACAATCAAATGCATGCAACTCGGAAAGTTAATGATTTATAAAAAATATTTGTGTAAAAGTAATAAGCTACTACTTATATTTCTGAATATACCTGAGACCAAATCAAATTAAGATTGGCACAACACTGGAGATGTAGCAAAATGATACAGAAACATTGTCACTGTTGAATCGCATACTCCACGAGCAATCTCTGTGGTACACCTACATGAGCAGCAAAGAACCAACTATGAAAGCATAACCTGAGTGCATTCATAAATGAAATGAATTTTACATAGGCATACTCGAAACTCAAAAATCAGTAAGTATCTCCCTTTATTGGTATTTTAACCCCTCAACTCAAACTGCACATTGCATACATCCTTAAAAATTCTTAAAGCCGGTAGAAACATGCCAGATTCAAACCTGTAGGAGCTCAAGAGGTTTCCTCATCAAAACCTGCCATGAGATTCATTGGGAATGTCTATCCAATTCCCCAGCTAATCCTTTTTCACAGTACCCCTCTTTAAGCAGGATTTCAGCAGATTCAGTGCGCCTCTATAACATTCTTTTGTATATAATCCTTTCCAGACGCACCGAAAAAAATTAAAAATCAAATATCCACACATTTTCAGTTCAAGCTCGAGAAGGCTGAGTCAGTGAGCTCACATAAGCACTGCAATAGAATGAGAAACATGAATAATTAGCATTTAGTATAACATGAGAAATGTACATTTTTAACCGAATAATAGTTTCTCAAAAGAAAGCAAACATAATTTGAAAAGGCATAAAACACATTATTACATCTACAATGATTCTAAAATTAAGATTAAAGCTACTAAAACAAAACTTGGTTGTGTAAGTTGTAACTTACCCAACGCTTCCTTTTCAAAACAAATGTATTTCTGCCAGGCATTTCCACTTGTTTCGGAAATACAATTATGAAAACAATAACTGTAATTTAGCCAATCGTTGCCAAAATCCAACAAAGCATTTAACTTTTACAAGTGCATATTTTCTGATGCAGTGATCAAAAGCATGAATAGCTCACAATCTTTTTTTTTGATGAACCCATATATTATAATAAAGAACATCCACAAGTACAAAATTTAGGCCTTCACTCTAGCCTATTTCTATCAAAAACACAAAACTAGGAAACAAGAAAATTGTGGGTACAGAATTACAGCAAAGTTTCTTGCATCCAGTGGAATTCAGCTTCAATGGCCTTGCCTAACAAAGCAGGCAATGATGATTTAGATTGAAAAATCCTCCTATTCCTTTCCTCCCAAATGTGATATAAGGTAGAGACATAAAGCAACAGTTTTTTGGTTTGACCTGTGATTCTCCAAAAGAACAAAAGTTTCCTCAACCTTCTCATGGAGCTAGCTGGCTGCAATCCTAGGGACTGAAGAACAGAGTGGATATAAGAGCACTTGGAGAATAGGTGAGAAGCATCTTCAACAGCTTGCCCACAGAGGCAACAGTGTGGCTGATGGCCCAAAATCTTTAACCTCTGTAACCTATCAACTGTGGCAAGCCTACTTCTGATTAAGAGCCAGATAAAGAACTTATGCTTAAGCAAGAACTTAGTGTACCAGACTAGTCTTGCCCAATTGTCTTCACTGCATGATCCTTTTAAAATGTTGTAAGCTGCTTTTATAGAGAAAGTACCTGTCTTGGTGACACATTCAGGTAGCCTACTATACATCTGATCTTTCAATCTAACCAGAAAATTCCATATCCAGCTTTGGAAGCTTTTGGCACTGTAAGACTGCCAATTTGAGCCATGTAGATAGAAAGCTTGCAGCCATCTCACCCATAGGATGTCTTTCTTTTGCTGGATGTCCCACAAGTGCTTGCACAAGGAGGCCTGATTCCACAAAGAGGGATCCCTAAGTCCCATTCCACCTGCTTTCTTAGGCTTGCACAAAGTATCCCAGGCTGCAGGTGTGAAAAATCTATTGTTTTCATCCTTTCCCCATAAAAAGGCCGTGCAGAGCTTTTCCACTGCATCATGAACACTCTCTGGGATTTTGAATACACTAGACCAATGACTCATGAAACTGAGTAATACAGTATTGATTAAGTGTAACCTACCAGCATGGGAGATGTGCCTATGATTCCATACTGAGATTTTAGTTCTGATCTTATCCAGCAACACATTACAAGCTTCCTTGTCCCACCTACAAGTGGATAAGGGTAGGCTCACAATCTTGTTATGAAAAACCAGGAATAAAACAGAAAAGATACACATTCTTCCCGTACAACTTTCCACCTTCTTTAAATGCATCCTGCAGCAAAACCAACTGCAACTTTAGCATCATACTCATAACTCTTTTTAACAGAAAAATAGTTACAGTCAAGCAAAATGAGCTACTGACTTCCAGATTTTTGAAGCTCCATTCATAATGATAAACCAGATCCACCTGCTTCAACTGCCATCAGCAAGAAGAGTTTAAGAGTGAGTTTCGACAATACCCGTAAATCGCAGCATGTACAAGTCTACCTCTGTACCAATGGGAACCATCTGCCGCCATATAAGAAGACAATATTTATGATCAACAGTCCCAATCAACTCAGTTACTCGATTTAAGTCCATGACCTCATTGCATCCATTTTTCATTTTGTAAAAAGGTTATACAGTATTTGGTGACCGGGTAGTTAAACTCTATTGATTTAATTGCAGTTTGAAATAATGACAAAACAAAAAAAAATTAATCTTACCTGTCGACGGCCCGTGAGAAGGGTAGTAGAGCCACTGCTGGTGATGGAGTCGAAACGATTTTCGGCGCCGCATCTGGCAAATCAAGTTAGCATTCCGGCAGTGGCTCGGCCATGATTTGATTTGGATAGACTGAGCGTGTTGAATGACTGGGAGTGAGATAGGGAGTGAGATGGGGCGACGAGGGGAGGGGAAGAGATAGGATGTGCGAAATAATCTCAAAACCATCATTTGACCACTCTTTCTTTTCATCCAATTAATAAAGCGACAAAGTGTTGTTTTCACGAAATATTCCCCAAATATTGGCGCTTAACTTTCCCGCCTCAGTCAAAAGACTCAAAACGCTGTTGCATGTCCATAAATTAATTAAAAATAATTAGTGTACTATTAATTATTCAATTTATTATTTATTCATTAATAAATAATAAGGTATTCTAGTACAACAAATATATAGTTTTGAAAACATAGAATAGATTTACAATTCTACATACGAAATATATTCACAAAATTATCAAAAATATTAAAGTTTGTATCTCTCTACTAAAATTTATATATGTTTTTATATTTAGTGACATTATTTATTTTATATAATTTAACAAATTTATGTAACATGTCATTTTAGTTTAAAATCAGATAATGTGAACATTCTAATCAAACTTGCATAAAAGACACGGAGATGAGTTTTTTTTAAAGATAAGACCACCGATGACAGCGGAAGGAAGTTTATTTGAGTCTCTAAACCAGCAATAAGTGCCAAATAATTGGCCAAAAAATTACATCTCATAATCTAATCAGGCTGGAAACCTGAGAAGGCATTAGCATGCCTAAACTAGACTATAGAGATACAACAAAAGGCACTTTCATGCTTAGGATCACATCTACATGCGAATTGTGAAGCAAAACACAAAGCGACATGAACTTAAACAAGAAGGCCTTCAGCAAAATATTACATCATCTAGGTACAATCCACACAGGGACCTAGTTAACCAGAAATTGAGTAAAACTACAGCAGAAGGGACCTAAGCCATATATGGGATCTGTAGCAAATGAAAGGATCCTTAGTTCAACATCCATGTGATGGAACCTCTTGTTTATCTAATTGTAGAATTGCTTTGGCTTTGGCAGGTAATTGAGACCAGGTGAACTCAGTGTTACAACCAGACATTAGTGCATATTTGGACACGAAATCCGCAGCCGAATTCCCCTGTCTGAGAGTATGTATGATCTTGACCTTAATTGCAGAACATGCCTCATCACACATTGTAAAGAGTTTATAGTGTGCTGTTATATGATTTAGAATCATCGAGATTCCACTGAGAGAGTCTGACTCGATTATGAACCCCAGTCTAGCAAAGTGGCAACCGAAGTCATATCCAAGTCTGATTGCATTTATTTCTGCTTCCAAAGGGGTTGAAGCATTGAGAACAATTGATCTGGCAACTATAGTATTTCCTAGCTCATCTCTAAGAACCATACCAATACCTACACTTCCATTCTTCCAGGCTGCATCGACATTGAGCTTAAAACCAAAAGGAGGTTTTTTCCATGTGATTGCTTGGGATTCTAGGTTTAGGAGGTTTATGGATTAGAGGTATGTAGGCTGCAGAAGTAATATCAAGATCCAGTTGGTTTGAGTAAAAAAAGATGTCTGACCGATAGGGAGTGGTACATAATCTGCTTGATCTCCATGATAACACAGCTTGTACTAAGTTTAATCTCCTCAAACAACAGTTTATTTCTAGCCTTCCATAAGCACCAAACTATTATACAACACGATATTTTGATAAGTGAAGCTTGTTAGCTTGACAATCCAGTTTGTGTGATATATAGGATAGTCTATCATAAATTAATGGAAAGGCATATCAAGGATACCTACTGTTGAGAGCATTTTCTTTCCATATGGAGGCTGAGAATGTGGAAGAGCTAAACCAATGGTCCATTGAGTCTGAGTTGTTGCAGAAGTGACATTTGGAGGCAAGCTGAAAGCCATAGTGTCTGAGAACTTCATCAAAAGGTAGCAGTGACTTGAACAATCTCCATGTGAAGAAAATGATATTTTTAGGGATCTTTATCTTCCAAAATTTAGCAAGAGATGAGGAAGAATGTCTGACTTCCTGGACTGTTTTGTATGCAGAACTGAAAGAGAAATCCCCAGTAATTGAGGGTTTCCAGATGAGTCTGTCATCCCTATGGTGAAGGATAATTGCATTTTTCAGAAACTGAATTAGGTCAGGACTCGGAGCATCATCAAGCTGGGGTAAGAAATCATTTTTTCCTACAATAAATTATGCCAGTGAACAAGACACGGAGATGAGTTAAATGTTGATTACCTAAACTCGACATAGTTATTAGTTTATCATATTTAAATTACTAAATATCAATTTATTTGTTAGTATTATGAAAATAGGATATATGCTGAGATTACTGGATTTAGTTATTATTTATAAAATTTTAAATAATAGTTGATTTTTAATTAGTGACAACTCATATGCCCCACTAATCTTCACCGATAAATTCAACTGGAACATGTAATTCATTTTTGATCAACTTCCATTAATTTTCATAAAATTTGCTCATATTGATTCAAAGTTTATACTAGTCAAGCATTGGGTGCAAACTCATAACTATTTCAACTACAAACCGATGATATCCACTAGTATTAATCAAATGAATTACATGTACTTAAGACTGATTAACTAATTCCACTTACACGTAGAATCTATCGATTAAACATTAGTTGTTACTATTTAGTCACTGAGTGAAAAATCAAAACTAATCAATACTAACCAGTGATACGAGTGATTCGGGTTCACTAATTAGTTCCACTAATTTATTTTTGAAAAGATAGTTCCACTAATTAGTTCCACTTAAAGTTTGTATTGACTTTAAGAAAAAGCTATGGAAAATCATCAAAGTAATGTACGAGCTTTCCACAAGTTAGCAACTTATTGTTTTTTTTGGAACAATTTATTGTTTTTTAAAATTTTTAATAAATTAGAGTTGGGTTTGGAAAGATCACATGGTCTCTCACACGATATAAACAAGAGAATAGTCACGTGAAGAGTTTGGAATTTTCGGATCCACTCTTATGACCCGATACGGGTCCGCGTATTTTTGTTTCTAATTTACTCCTCAAATATGGGTCATTAGATCTACAAGTTCTATGGTTCAGATGCTGCCATGCATTAAATATTATGTCACACTTTAAGGTGATGTCTAACCTGATCCCTTCCCTATATATTATATTAACTTCCCTCCGAATTCATGTTTTCCTCCAAAACTTAGTTTTGTCACATGTTTCCCTCCAAACTAATTTCCCTCAGAAAAAAGTCAACAATGAAAGACCCATATTTTCGGGAAAAATAGTTTCAGTGTTACTTTTCAGCTAAAATCGCTAAAATGGAAGAAAATGTCTTTCTTCATAAAGCTTACATACAAACTTGGTCCCACACTAAATGTCACATCCCTCACATAGTCAAATGCGCGCGGAAAGTGGACTTGCTTCCCAAATGTCCACCTTCCTCATGCACATCTTTCTTTTGCATTTTCTTTTTCAACATACATATTAAATTCATATTCCATTTTGTTCTTGTTTCATTCCAACAAAATTGTTCACACAAAAAAAATAACTTTTCTTTTTTTCTAACGGCTATAGTTTATTATTGTGTATAAATAAAGTCCAATATTGATACTAGTTTGATACATAATTCATTGATCTTTTTAGATACATGATGCACAAAATGATCAATGGTAATTCATTCAACAACTGCTTAATCGATTATAATTAGTTCCACAAGAATCAGTGAAGCTAATTGGTGACAATTAGATGTCCACTAGAATCATTAGTAGTTGAGATCAACGGTTAGGACATTTTGGTTTGTTGTAAAAATTTTGTGATATTTTCGGTTGCGAAAATAAATACTTTTCTTTTAAGTTTCAACTTAGGTTCTATACTTGAAAATATTTCCCTACTTGAATTAAAGATATTTCAACTTATGTTCAATTTAACGGTTTATCAAAAACATATAAGTTTAAGTATGCGAATATGGAATTAAAGTTGCATGCATTGGATTAGTTTGAGACGAGAGCGTCATTCTATGATTATTTTGTACAACCATGATGATAAAATAGAATTTTAGTCAAAATTATTGTAAAATGCTGAATTGAAATGAACTGAACTACAATTTTAAAAGTAAATATGAGAGGTAAGGCCCAAACTAAATATAGTTAGGATAGTAAAATGATAAACCTTACTTGACTTTCTATGGACAACAACTAATTAAAAACGAACACTTAATCAATATGAATATGATTTTGTGTAGACTGATGAAATTACCAAGTGGCCATCAGATGTTCAAGGGATTAGTATAAGTGAAGATTAATGGTTGGTAACATTATTTTTGTCATCCATTCAGAATCTAACTTGTAATAGTACATTTCAATGGGTAAGATTGATTATGTTGATAATTCATTCATTGTCTAATTGCAAATACTTAATCACTACGAATAGGATCTGCGTACATAAGTTGAACTATAAAGTGGCATTTAGATGTTCGGGAATTAATTAGCATCAATGGACCTTGATGGTTATCATTTATTAGTTTGATAAAACCATTCAGCGATTAATCAATACTGAAAGGTTGATTATTAGCGAACCTACTTAGTGATAATTAGATGCTCATGGTATTAGTGGAAGTGGAGATCTGTGGTTAGCATAGTTAGTCTGGTATTCCATTTAGTGCATGACTAGTAGTATTGTAGATTAGTGGTAATGACTGATTAGTTTGGTAATACCTTCAATGCCCACTGTGTGAATGCTTAATCATTGTGAATACGTGTATTACTGGAGCTATCTATTGAAAATTAGATGTTCATGAGATTAGAGTATTGAAGATCAATGGTTAACACTGATTATTTTGGAGAATCCACTTAATACACGACCTACTAGTGGAGATTAGTGGTTAGCACTGATTGTTTAACGATCTTTATTCCCTTTAATGCATAACTGCGAATGATTAATCAATATGAATATGTTCTACGTGTATTAGCTGAACTACTTATCGACGATTATATGTTCATGGGTTAGTAGCAGCGGAGATCAAAGGCTACCACTGATTAGTTTGGTGGTCCATCAGTGCGTAACTAGTAGTAGTGGAGATTAGTGACTAGCACATTAGTTTGGTTATCTGTCTAATGCCTAACTACAAAAGTTTAATCACTAGTACAATTAAGATTTATGTTGATTAGTGGAACTAGTCAATGACTATTAGATGTGAACGGGATTGGTAGTAGCGGATATCAATGGTTAGCACTGATTATTTTGGTGACCAATTCCTGACTATAAATATTTAATCGATACGAATATGATTTATGTGGATGATTGAAACTATTGAATGACAATTAGATGTTCAAGGAATTAGTAGTAACGAAGATGAATGATTATTCAATATAAGACACTTTACATGTATTGGTGATATATTTATTTTATTTGTAGATATTAAATATGAGTTTCACCAATTAAGTTTAAGTCTAATTCAATACTAATAATTCACGTTAGATTAGTTAAAGTAAATTAGCTATACTTGTAGTTAAAGTCAAAATTTACTAACATACTTGTAGTTTGATGTATGTAAATCCATTTTTAATTTTATATTTGTACCGGCATACTTATTGTTTTTATTAAATAAATTAATAATTGAATTACTAAACATAATTGTACCCTTCGTGCTATGGTGGAAATAAGACGTTTCATCTATATATGTGACCGAGACTAAATAGTCACTACAATAGTCACAATCATTTTTGATGTTATAATGTGCGTTGCCGATTAATGTATGTCGTGCTTATATAAAATAATAAATTTTATTTTGAATTTACTAACTTGAAGAATACAACATGGGAAAATTAACAAATATAATCTAAAAAATATTATTGAAACAAAGAATTTATAGAAGGAAATGAAAATGGTCATGAATAATGCACAAATAATCTCCAACATAATTTAAATAATTGAAAGAATCAATAAAACTATATAATAAAAATAGTATATGAACAAAAATGATATATTTTTAAAGGAGAAAAATAATAAATATTAATTCGAAAAATAAATATCAAATATAGTATGTCATTAAATATGAGGAAAGAATACAAATGTAGTACTTTAGTTGAGGAATTAAAATAAAATGGAAAGAATACAAATGTAGTACTTTAGTTGAGGAATTAAAATAAAATACAAACCATGGCATTCGACCTCCAGACCTATACTTTTGTCAAGCCTCAGACTAACCACTCCTACACCATGAATTTACATGTTATGAACGAGAACTATATATATACCTTTTTGACTTATGTAGGTAATGGAATCACGTGACCCTAGGGACCCCACCCTAAATTCGCCGCTGGTAGTAGTATTAATTAAGCATTCACAGTCAGTTTACTGGAATACAAAACTAATCATTGATCTCCACTACTACTAGTTAGTCACTTAATCGATTACCAAATTAATCATTGATCTCCACTACTACTGGTCAGTCACTTAATCGATTACCAAACTAATCAGTCATACCCATTGATCTCCGCTACTACTTGTCATACGCTGAATAGAGTACCAGACTTATCAATGCTAATCGTTGATCTTCAATGATACCAGTCTCTGAACATCTAGTCGTCATAGTTACACTAGTCCACACGTAGCCCATTCATATTGATTAAGTATTCGCAGGTAGTAGTATTGATTAAGCATTCACAGTCGGTTTAGTGGAATACTAAACTAATCATTGATCTCCATTACTACTGGTCAGTCACTTAATCGATTACCAAACTAATCAGTCATATCCATTGATCTCCGCTACTAATAGTGATACACTGAATAGAGTACCAGAATTATCAATGTTAATCGTTAATGTTCAATGGGACTAGTCCCTGATAGGGATGATCACGGGTTAGGGACCCGACCCAGACCCATACCCAGTGGGTATAGACCCATTGGGTCGGGTGAGGGTTCAATTTTTTGAACCCAACGGGTATGGGTTGGGCATGGATGTTCGTTTAATTATATGGGTATGGGTGTCATAAAATAAGACCCAGACCCGACCCATGTGTCAACCCATACCCATACTAATGATATTAATATTAAATATTTATATATGAAGTTTATATATATGGCGTATGAATAATGTTTTAAGTTTTTTCCAAGTGTGCTTTTACATTATGATTTCAAATTAAACCATGTATTTTCTTAGGCTATTAGAAGTTTAAACGATTTTTTTCCCAAAATGATGTTACACTAGTCCACATGTAGCCCATATATAAACACATATATGAATTTTAGTAGAGAGATACAAAGTTTAATTCTTTTGATAATTTTGTGAATATATTTAATATGTAAAATTTTAAACCCATTCTATTATTGCAAGTATATATATTTGTTGTACTAGAATACCTTATTATTTATTAATGAATAAATAATAAATCCAATTATCAATGAGTTGGTCTCTGGAGTGACCGTCTTTATTATAGCATAATATAGCCAAGGACTAAATTACAATATGGAAGTAAAGAGGTTCTTATTTGCAAAATTTGGGAGTACTATTCACGGCACTGTTCACGCGCACTATTCACGGCACTGTTCACGCGCACTATTCACGGCACTGTTCACGCGCACTATTCACGACACTGTTCACGACACTGTTCACGCAAAGAATATGTACTCAAATCAGTCAATATATATTCTGTATTTTAAACACTTGTAAACACAAAAGAATTCAGGTTAGAAAGACAAGTTTCCATATTATAAACATTAGATTTTAGGTACATAAAAACTAGGGTGTTTAGGTTAAATAATATTGTGTTAAGTGTAGTCAAGTTTCACCAAAGTTTTCAGCCTAAAAAATCACAATCATCACAGTTTTCAAACTAACCAATCAAGTTTCACAAAAATCACAGTTTTCAGCCTAAAAAAATCAAATTTCTACAATCACTCTAATTTTCAGCCTAAATTAAGTTTTCACAATTTTCACAATAAATAATCAAGTTTTGCAAACACCAAAATTTTCAACCTAAACAATCAAGTTTTCACAATAAAAACAAACAATCAAGTTTTACAAACACCACAGTTTTCAGCCTAAAAATATAGTTTCTACAATCACTGTAGTTTTCAACCTTAATAACCAAGTTTTCACAATCACAGTTTTCACATTAAAAAATCAAGTTTTACAAACACCACAGTTTTCACAATAAATAATCAAGTTTCAACACAAATCAAGAAGATTTTTTTTTTTTTTTGAGGAACACAAATCAAGAAGCCTAATTTTCAAGTTAAACACATAAAATTTCATATGCAGACAGAAATCACATTAAACAGTCTAGTTTTCAAGCAAACACATAAAATTTCATAAAACGACAGAATCTACATTAAAAATTCCAGTTTCCAAGATAAACACATAAAATTTTATAAGCAGAAAGACATCACATTAAACAGTGTAGTTTTCATAGTAAAACACCTAAATTTTCAAACTAAATAATCAAGTTTCCACAGTCTTCACACTTTTCAGATTAGAACTCACCGGCGACGATCCAGCTCTGCATCGGCCACCACTGCCTCATCTTCAAGCTCTCCCACGCGCCACGCGTGCCAGATTCGCTCCACCGGTTTCTATCCGATCCGGATATCACCTTCGTCGGATTGAATAACCACCGCGATAACGGCCTTCCGATGAACTACTCCCCGGTCAATCTCCGCCTGAGCATTCAAAATCTTATAGATCTAGTCGACGTGGCGGTGGAATCGATGGTGATCTCAATGGAGACGCTGGCGGGTCTGGAGCTCCAGATTCGAGTCAGCGAGGACCCGGAAGTTGGCCGGAGCAATTGGAACGATTACTATCTCAGCAACGAGCAGGTGAAGTACGCCTGCGGTGGAGAACTGGAACGTCGGATTGCGCCGGAGATCGCCGGAATAATGACGGTTGGGGGGACGAAGATTGGATCGCCGATGGGGTTTTGGAATGAATTGGGGGAAAATTTTGAGAGCAGATTGGGATTGGGGTTCTGAAACGAAGTGGGCCAAAAAATAAAAGAAAATAGCTATATATATTTGTGAGGTAAGTTTTGGAATTTACATAATAAGGACCCGCTCAAATGTAAATTGCAAATAAGGAGTCGCGTTCAGATTTAATTGCAATAATATAGACGGTGTATTTCAAGACTAATATATTATCGATTGTACACTAATTATTTTTAATAATTTATTATGGACCAATCACAACGTTTTGAGTCTTTTGTTGAGTGCGGGAAAGTTAACCGCCAATATTTGGCGAAAATTTCGCCACGCTTTGGCCTTTTCTACGTGTCGCTTTATTAGTTGGATGAAAAGAAAGAGCGGTCAAATGATGGTTTTGAGATTATTTCGCACATCCTATCTTTCCACCTTTCTCATCGCCCCATCTCACTCCCTTTCTTAAAGGGAAAATATGGATTAGGGGAAGTGGAACTTCTTTAATTTATAAAGAGGGTGTAACTTTCCAATAATTTCTAAGAGGGGAAGTGATTTATTATTAAAAATGTAAAATAAATACATTTATTATAAGTGTTCAATAATACCCTTGCTCGACAGTGCCATTTTCCGGCCACTTCTGGCTCCTATTTTCTCCCCATGAATATATCACAAAACCCAGCTCCTATTCGACTATTTTCTTCGTCTTATCCTTGGCGACCAAGTAAGCCACATGATTTATCGGAGTTCGCGAGCTCGCTTCGGAGTGTTCGCTGCATAGCAATGAGCCAATCCCGGCGTGGGGATTGATAGTTGATGGTTTCTCTGAGCAATTGGAGGGAAAACGTTTCCGCAGAAGTGACACTTTCCGGCGAAGGAAGAGAGCAGAAAATTCATTCGAGAGCCAATTAGGGATTTTTCCAGCGAGGTGGTTATGTGAGACATTGAAGTTTATGAGGGAATAATTTAGGCAATTTGATCTGACCGGAGAGTGCCATTGAACCAGTTGGATTTCAGTTGGAGAATCAGACGGTGTGTCAACTCGATCACTGGGATTTTGCCGGAAAAGTCATTGTAGGAGAAGGCGGAGGTGCACGTGGTGGAGGAGACGAATTCATCATGTGAGGAAGAATTGTAGACACAGGTGGAGACGTGGAGTAGATGTTGCAGGAGATTTCGCGGTGGCGTACATGGCGGCCTCACAAACATGTGTCAGAGTGGCCGGAAAACAGAAGTCAGAAAGGGTACGGATGATCAAAATGAAGAAGAAGAAAGAGGAGGGTATTTTCATACTTTTAGAATAAATATATGTTTTTAATTTTTTTAATAATAATTCACTTCCCCTGTTAGAAATTATTGGAAAGTTACACCCTCTTTATAAATTAAAGAAATTCCACTTCCCCTAATCCATATTTTCCCTTTCTTAAAATTGGATACCAGATGCGTCAATTCCCGACCACCGCCGGAATGCCCGGTCATTCAACACGCTCAGTCTATCCAAATCAAGTCGTGGCTGAGCCACCGCCGGAATGCTAACTTGATTTGCCAGATGAGGCGCCGTGGTGTACATCAACCAAAGAAGCTCGCATCGGCGCGCCGAAATTAGTTTTCGACTCCAATACCAGCAGTGGCTCTACTTCCTTTCTTACGGGCCGTTGAAGGGTAAAATTATTATTTTTTGTTTCGTCATTGTATCAAACTGCAATTAAATCATCAGAGTAACTGAAGCTTGGTTCATTTCTTATGAATCTCATTCTATTGCAGTGCTTATGGGAACTCACTGAGTCAGCCTTCGCTTATATGCCTGTACTGATTTATGTATGTTTCTTTGCCTTTTATTTTGTATTTGATTCTGTAGTATTTGTAGCAGGGAATGAAGCATTTTGATTCTACCAGTGTTAATATATTTTTATTTCACGTTGGACAGATGGGAGCTCTTGAAAAAATTGGATGGAGGAGACTATTTGAGGTCAACTTGCATAAGGCTGTAAGGCTGTAAGGCTGTAAGATGATGTTTTGATCTAAATGAATCCACCGTGGTGGTAAGTCTAGCTTTCTAGGCTATGTTCATTTCACCTTATCTGCATCTCTGTTTATTTAGTTAAGTAAATTTTGGTTTGATACAATTTAGCTTAGTTAGTCATAATGTTACTGTCTTCATTACGCTTAGTCTTTTTCTGTATTTTACAGTATAAGTTAGACTTAGAGCATGAAATTAGTGAAGTTTGAGTTTCTTGAGCTTGGACAAAAAATGTATGGATCTTTGATTTTTACTTTTTTTCTGTGTGTTTGGAAAGGATTATATACAAAAGAATGTTATAGAGCTACACTGAATCTGCTGAAATCTTGCTTAAAGAGGGGTAGTGTGAAAAAGGCTTAGTTGGGGAATTGGAAGACATTCCCGATGAATCTCATGGCAGGTTTTGATGAGGAAACCTCTTGAGCTCCTACATGTTTGAATATGGCATGTTTCTACTGGCTTTAAGAATTTTTAAGGATGTATGCAATGTGTAGTTTGAGTTGAGGGGTTAAAATACCGATACAGGAAGGTACTTACTGATTTTCGACTTTTGAGTATACCCATTTCAGATTCATTTCATTTATCAATGTACTCAGGTTATGCTTTCATAGTCGCTCCTTCGCTGCTTCTATAGGTGTACTGCGGAGATTGCTCGTGGAGTATGCGATTCAACAGTGACAATGTTTATCTATCATTTTGATAGATCTCCATTGTTGTGCCAATCTTAATTTGATTTGGTCTCAGTCTCAGGTATGAGATTCGGACAGCCACATGCCCCAGAAATATGAATAGCAGCCTATTGCTTTTACACAAATATTTTGTATAAATCATCAACTCTCTGAGTTGCATGCATTTGATTGTCAAAACTTCAAATGAGCTGCTTTCATATTGGAAGCTGTTTGACATTTCATTTCTTCCAGTTCTAGAAACAGAAGAGGACAATCAAGTGTTGCTAACTAGCTGATAATTTAATGTTAATATAGTCTAATATTCAGGAAAAAAGGTAAGGTTTTGACTGATGCCCTTAATATAATGCCGGCGCTCTTCTATCATAAAATGGCTCTGCTAAGTTGTCGTTCAGTTGTAAAGTTATAAAAGATATTAACTATTGCAGATTTTATTTTTGTAAAAAAAAGTATTTACTCTTATCAAGGTTGTCAGATTCTTACAACCTGATTTTACTGAGGTTGCTGGAAAAATCCATTAGACATTGGTGATGTAGGTGTATATCGACTATCGTTTTTCATATCTGAGGGAAAATTGATGTGTTTGGATGAGCTAATGTTTGAATGTATTATTGGAAAATACATCTTTTGGCAGGTTAAATTTCACCTGCAGAAAATTCAGTTTCCTACTCTGATGATGGTTGATGAAGACAAGACACTGCAAAACCTTAATAGGTCTGTCACGTCACAGAGGTTTTCCGAAAGAGGTGAGCCGGGAGAGAAGCTTCCAGGAATTAGTGCTTCGTAAATTCAAGGGAAGGATTTAGAAAGCTAATAAAGCAGACTTGGTGTTCAAAACTTTGCAGTCTGCACACACAGAAGGCTTGTGTGGCAAAGGGGGTGATAGGGGATGGTTTTTTGCAAAGTTCCTTAAGATAGCAAAGGCCCTTAATTTATTATAATTATGCATGTGATTATAAGAAACTAAGCACTAAATAGTGGATATGACATGATGTGTTTATTTGGGGTAACTTGAAGTTTATTTAAATTGGATGCTCTGTTTTTGCATTGCATACTTTTTTGATCCTTAAATACATGTTTAAGATGATCTGCTGCCTTTAGGCTTTAACAGGCTTTAACAACACAGATACTTGATATGCATCAGCACGGGCATTACATTATTTATATATCACAAGACTTTTCCAACTAAAAAAATACAAATAAGTAATACTGCAAATAACTAAAGCATTCATGAACTTTAATAACCTTACGGCCCATTTCATAAGATAAGAGTGTATGTACAATTTGATTCTGTATGTCAATGTCTACTAGCAGAGAAAACAAACGAAGATGATACAACTCACATCAAAATCAACCTTTTCCTGCTAATAACTCAACATGACCTCTAATCTATAAAAAGAAAACCTGTAAACCTGAAAACATGGTTTAATCAGAGCAGCACACCAAACTTAAAATCTTATTACAAAGTGCTCTGGATTCATTTAGTCTAGGCATGCAGGTTTAAACCATCTTTGAACACACAGCATATAACTACTTTGTAAGGTTTGCCCCAGTTAGATAAACCTGAGAATGAATGATGGTCCTCCCAATTTTGAATCCTGGCACAACAGTGAAAGCAACACTAGGTTCAAGTCTTCCCAGAAAAAGTGGTCTTTTTTCATGACATCTTCCATGTACACAATCGAGTAGTCTACTTCTCTCTCGACTTGAAACATTTCCACTGCCAGGTCAAACATATAAGCAAACTTGTGCAGCAGCCATACCGAGCTGACCATCTTCACAAATGACTCATAGAAGACAGATAAAGATCTCCAAGACTTCAACACCACTTCTTTCCATCAAAATTCCTAAAAATTGAAGATTCCATTGTTGGATGAATCAATGGCTCATACCTCTGCTCACAGAATCTAGAAAAATCACGATCCTTACACAATATCTTAAAGTGATTGCAGAAACATGCTGCATTATCTGTAAAGCCGTCACTTTTATGGCTAATGGCACCATTTTCCTTTGCATTTCCATTGCCGTTACCATTACCATTACATACAATGTCACTCTCATATAACATGAAACTCTCCAAATCAAAACCTCTAAACATTCCCAAAGAAACATACGACATAAACGAATACTTAAAAGTGCCCTTTCTTTGCATAATCAACATCACCATTCACTGAAAATGCAGTCATTTCTAAATCCCATCCTGCCTTCTTCATCAACTCAATTAAAAGCTTATTGAAACTATGCAAAGACTTGACACAATCCTTCAACACAGACTCAAACACCCCAACAGTAACAAAATCTTCATCCCCATATGCTTCTGGGGCCCTAATTTCTTATCAAATTAGAATTAAAATCAACCACTTCATTCAATTTCTTCTTCAAAATCACAACTTTATCATCATTCAACTAAATATCATAGATTAGCTGGTTCACCTAATCTTTGGGAAAAACCTGCCGGGGAATTTCAAGAAGCTTCTCTCCGTCCAGCTTAATAAGTGCCTGCCCTCCGGGAAGCTGACCAAGGTGAAGAACTACAAGCTCGCCGCTGCAGTGAAGATTAGTTTCCCAAGCATGTTTTTGAGCTGTTATTCAATTTCTCAAAGGTTTTTTATTCAACAATCCTGCGTCTGTGATCCTGTATCTCGCTTCTATAAGTTTTTAACAGATAACTCAGACAACATTTTCATGACAAACAGGTGAAGAATACGATGGGACTCGAGGCATAGTTAACAAGGATTTGACACCACAAGATTTTGTTGAAAAGGGTGATTACCTGGAATCATGATATTCAAGGAACCAACAGCTGCTTTGGTTTCCTGTCTGATGATCCTCTCCAGCTTCAAAGCGGCTGCTCAAAGCAGTAAAACTTCATCAACAAGCAAACCCTGAACTATGAGATTATAAATGTTAGCAAAACAATAGCAAGGAAATAACAAAGATGGTGATTTGTGTGTTTGTGTGTGTCTATCAAAATCTCATCAATGAAGAAATGTGTTCTTCTTCCCATTTTGGATCTGTTCAGGTCAATCAATCTAGTTACTAACATTGCAGAGAACAGAATCAGTGACCATGGCAAACACGGCTGCAGTGAAGAAGCCAGCGGCGGCGAAGCCCGTGGAGAAGAAGGAGACGACGACTTAGAAGAGGAAGCGGGGCCAGTCGATGCACCGGAGAAGAAGAAGAAGGCAGCGGCAGCGGGGCCCAGTCGATACGCCGAGAAGAAGAAGAAGGAAGCGTCAGCGGGGCCAGTCGATGCGCCGGAGAAAAAGAAGAAGAAGAAGGCAGCGAAAGCGGGGCCCAGTCGATATGCCGGAGAAGAAGATGAAGGTCGCGGGAGCAGGGCCCAGTCGATACGCCGGAGAAGAAGAAGAAGGAAGCGGCTGCGGGGCCCAGTCGATGCGCCGGAGAAGAAGAAGAAGGCAGCGGGAGCAGGGCCCAGTCGATACGCCGGAGAAGAAGAAGAAGGAAGCGGCTGCGGGGCCCAGTCGATGCGCCGGAGAAGAAGAAGAAGAAGGCAGCGGCAGCGGCAGCGGTGGTGGCTGCAAAGAAGTCGCCGGCATGGAAGGCAGCTAAGCCGAAGACGAAAAGCATGAGGCTCGAGAGGTTGTGATTTTGATGAAATTACGTTTGATCACATTTTGGTCCAGAAATTGGAATTACAAAACATTCAGGGCTCAAGTGCAAACTTCGACCCATGTGCAAAATAAAATAAACATTATTTTGGGAAAAAACTGCAAGCCCTAACCTGAACAAGTAATTTGTCCTTGCATGTAAAACTCCTGTAATTTTTTTTCTGCAAATGATAATGATAATAGCCAGACTTTTTACGAAAAATATAATTTTGGCGTGATGAAGAATATATTTAGCTAGTTGGCTGAATAAATATGCGGCAATGAAAAAACAACGAAGTCAGCCCGATAAAAAAATATGGCAATAAATAAAGAAGGCCAATTTGGAACGGTGATCAAACTTCCCAACTCCCTACCAACCACCAACCTTGGGCCCCAGTCTTCCCATGGCTCAATTTCAGACCATAAACCAAACCAAATATTTTTATATACAAAAATATTGTTGAATGAAACAAACTATAAATAGTGAAAATGGAGGGGAGAACAAGAACAAGTGAAGAAATACTATGCTCACATATTCTTGTGATACCAAAATTGACAGAGACTTGTGACCAGGAAACCTGCCTCATCACGCCTCCTTTCTGTGTTTCCTAATTCTCCCATCTACCTTTTTTGGAAGGCTTGCATATTTCACCTGGTTCAACAAGAGGAAACAGTTTCCTCAACTTCCGGAAAGCAATAATAGAGGGCAAGTCTGGTTTTGTTCTTTTTTAATTTTGATTTGTTTGAGAGGAAATTCATGCCCTTTTGAAGGTTTAGTCTCTTGATTTGGGGGAGAAAGATTGATACTTTGTTGGTTTTTGGAGAGCATATGCTTGGCTTAATTTATTTGATGGCAATCGTATTGTAGTTTCAAAAGTTTAGCTTGTATTAATGGGGGGAGAAAATGAAATGCTGCCTTTTGTTGATTGTATACATAAGTCAGAATTAGCTTAGTGCAGAAAGATGTGGTGAGAGTATGATGTGCAATTGAATGGGGGTCTAACTGCAGTCTGTTATGGTGGTCTATTGTTTTGAAATCAGGATGTACTAGATGAACTTGTATGAATATTATTCATCTGCTCAGGTCATTGCAGTCTGAATGCTCTTTCATTGCTGATTAATTATTTGAAGTATCAGTGCTCTTTCATTGAGTCTGAAAATATGCCATTTTGTACAGAAGTTTGCCTACTCACTGCTGCATAGTTAGTGTTGCTGTTGGTTGAACATTGTGTCTAGAAATCTAGGGTCTTTGTCGTTTTACCTCCTCACTTTAGAATGGCATATGCTGCTTGGGTGATATAGATGTGCGATTTTGTGAGTAATTGCGCGTTTGAGCTGAGCAGACTTCGGCAGTGTGATTGTGAGGGAGAATGAGCATAAGTGAAATATTCAAATTTGCTTGTGATATTTTTTCTCTGGGTGATGCTGAGCCTAAGATTAAATTGTTCTTCAGCTTGTTCTGGCAAAAGAACTCAGTAGCTGGCTCTAAGTTATGGCATTTGATGGTTCATTTATATACCAAGGTTTACAACTCTGTGTTATTGTAGGTTTCTTGAGAATAGGCGCTGATTTTTGGGAACGGCTAACTCTGTCAGTCTTCTTAAGAAAAGCCTAACTATGTCTATTTACTCTAGGACTTACCGTTCCTAATAAATTCATCTGAAAGGGGAGCTGATTTACCATCTCATTCATGGCAGTTATTGTTGCTAAGAGCACTAGATGCTCTCATCTCCAAGTTGCACTATGTGAATTCTGCTGCTTCTTTTTACTTTTATTAAATTTGCTAGATGCTAAATATGCTAGTTATGGGGTTTGCACTATATCTTGAGGTATGGTGCTAAACTGCTTATCATTTGTGTACTTTATACAAATTATCGTGAATATAGTTCCTTTTACTAATCAAGCTCCTCGTTTCTGAAAGTATTTGCTGATTTTAGTTGGAAGATCATTTGATTGTCTGTGATAACTCTTTCCCCATGCATTGGTTGCATATCCAAACATTTCAGATAAGCATTGACTTTTGTCATGTTCTTCCAGTTTCAGTTTCTACACTTGCTTTCACAATGTCAAGTTTGGAGGAGCCTCTTACTTTGGACAGGTTGCCAAATTTGAACAACATTGACCTTCGTAGGTTCTCCTCCAATGCATGCCGTCCTATGTTGGAGGATCAAGGAATGGGACACTGCTGGATTGAAGGGAGAGGCTGCAGTTCATCCAACATCTGCGAGTAAGCCATTGTATCATTTCCAACTTTTAAATGTTTCCAGAAGTATTACCTATGCAGAGTACCAAATGTTTGCTGAACTTTGTCAACGATTGGTACATGCAAGCATGGGCATGATTCTTTTAGCCTGTATTAGCATTTCTGTACTACTTCGTTAGAATTAAGCCCCTGTTTGACCTGATCCTGTTCGATGATAAAATATCTTTTTGTTCTCGTTACCAGAAGAAGTCTCAGTTTCAATTGGATCAGTGTTAATTTAATTACATTGTTTATTTTTTTGTGTTATAATTATTTTGTATTAGTTGAGCTTGGTTTGAAGTATAAACTCTTTGTGAAAAAACGAAGAGAAAAATATCTTTCAATTCGTATTTAATGATTAAGTACCTAAGGGAAACTAAAATAATGCTAGTACCTGTGTCTACCTGATCCTTTTAATGATTAAATATCTTACTGTCCTTGTAACAAGAAATGCATTCTCTCTAGAAATTGTTTCCCCTGTACATTTTTGGTGGTGCTTTCCAGATACAGAGAAAGCTAATTGATGTCTACAAACTTGTCAGCAGAAAAATTATATAGCTGATTGGGTGTGCTTCTTGAAAGTCTATAGATGTGATGCTTTAGCATTCCAGGAGAGGTAGGGTTGCTGGAAGGTTTAAGAAAACATTGCAGGAGAACTGGAATTATGTCAATTCCTGATAAAGCTCGGAAAAAGTTTCTAAATACTATAAATTAGATCAAATGCATACTTGGCTTGGCTGCATCAATTTTTAGTTTTCTCCAACTGAACTGAAATTATGCTACGTGTATGTTCAGTGAAGATTTTGAAGTGCATGATAGGGAACAGTTCATGAGGCGGAAACATACAAGAAACAGTTCAGAGAGGGATTTTCCCAACAGAAGGACACTGGGTCTTGGAAGAAGCCAAGCAATGAATGGAACTATAAATGATCCAGATTATTGCAAATCCTGCAGCCACCCTAGAGACATGCCATATAAGGTTTTAATCTGATAATCAATTGTTTCTAACTTACTTGAAAGGAATTATATATTTGTGCAATATTAAATGATTGCACTTAAAGGATCAATGTTATTTTTTAATCTTGAATTGTGTTTGTTCATTAAATAAAGAAAGAGAAAATCGTTTCTTGAAGAAAATATTTTTTCTCAGCCTTTCTGATACTTACATGAATGGGAGATGTCCTTTTCATTTGATCTTGGCTCTGATTTCCATGTATAATTCCCATTGCTGAACTTTTCTCTCTCTCCCTCTTGCAGTTGCTCAGAGACATACCTAAGCATGTTAAGATTGTGGAAGTAGGCCCCAGGGACGGGTTACAAAATGAAAAGGACACTGTCCCAACACCATTGAAAGTTGAATTAATTCGTAAACTGGTTGCGTCAGGATTGCCTGTGGTTGAAGCAACAAGTTTTGTTTCACGCAAATGGGTACCGCAGGTAATTATATTCACAGGCGGGTACAACTTGGAATTTTCTACACGTTACGTTGTGCCATTAACCTAGTAATTTGACATCACTGTAGTTGGTTCCCACTGTTTCTAACAAATTGTGCGAAAAAAGATGTGAGAACAATGAAATACTGGCCAAGCAAGGTCAAATGTTTACAAAGATATTGACTCAGAAAATTTTAGGTCGAGGGCTGTCAGAATCTTTTGATTTGCCAGCAGTAAAATGATTTGCTCTATACTTGAGACTTGAAACATTTTCCAGCTCAATAGGGGGATTTTCTTATGTACTATGGTACTATAGTCTATAGATATTTGAGAGTGCACTCCGTGCATATTCTCATTAACTTTCACAATACCACCACCACCACCACTATTAAGACATAGTACATATTTTGTGAGCGTCTCGCAGCAACTTTATACATTTCTCTACTACACTACCCACCTTGAAATATCCAAAAAGTGCAGAAAGCTTATTCATTGTCATATCATGATATAGAAACCTTTTGCTTTGCACAAACAACATTGGATAATTGTGTACTTGTGTAAACTTTTATTTGCAAGCCAAGATATATAGGTATAGCACATAATAAAAAGATAAGCAGATTTTAGATTGCATTTTGTGCAAAGCTCTAATGTTGACTAATCAAAAGAATCAAATACCACAAGTCTTAAAATGTAGAAGATATCTGGAACCGCAAAAGTTAGGGTTGCTTATACAAACATTGGATTATGAATTGTTACAAACATTCGACAAACATTGGTTTCTGTTGATTTGTGCAATGTTAAAAACTGCCTAAGTAGTTTTGACCTGATAGTTTAACTGCTCTGTTTGTACCAACATCTGATAAAGAGAATTTAAAATAGCATTACACGTACCTAATGGGCCTTGTTTATCGACTCATGACTCTACTGTGTGGATTGTTTTTGTATTAATATGTTGAGGCTATCATTGTTTATCTTGTGCGACTGTTATGTGACTTTACTTATGGCAGCCTTCTTACTTCATTTTATTAAACTAATGTGTTCTTTGTTTCCGTCCTCAAACAGTTGGCAGATGCTGCTGATGTGATGAACGGAGTTAAAAACTTAGAGGGTGCCAGGTTACCTGTTTTGACACCTAATCTTAGAGTGAGTGCTTCATGTTTTGGTGTTTATAATTGTAAATTTGGAGATATTCCTTGTTTTAATCCTTTTTACTTTTTATTTATCTTTTTAGGGCTTCGAAGCTGCCATTGCAGCCGGGGCTAAAGAAGTAGCTATATTTGCCTCAGCTTCTGAGTCTTTTTCAAAGTCTAACATCAATTGTTGCATTGAGGAAAGTCTGGCTCGTTATCGTGCGGTCACTGAAGCTGCTAAAAGACATTCTATTCCAGTTCGAGGGTATGCGTCTCTCTCTCTCTCTCTCTCTCTCTCTCTCTCTGTCTCTCTCTCTCTCTCTCTCTCTCTCTCTCATGAACACACACACACACACAAAGTGCAATAACCCTAAAAGGTTAAAAAAACTGGAAGGATTATTGTCGTCTATTAACTATGGGAAGCACCACTCATATCCATAGGGATTTGGTGGAAATAAGTTAAATTTTTTTTCCAAGCTAATGAAAATATATATCAAAGTTGTGGGAAGGCCAAGTTCCGATATAAGTGGTCACAGTGAGGTGCTTGGCTCACGTGCTTTCAAATAGTCTGGCTCCAATCCTTGTTTCAACCTCTAAGTGAAAAATATGAAGCTGTCTTAATGAGCTCAGATTTCATATATTGTAGTTTTCTAGTTTAAAATATGGCTGCCACACGGTGGACATATTGGTCAGTGTCGGGTTGTGCCTCACCACTAAGCCACGTGGAATTTTGTTTGCATACCTGAACCTGAATTGATTGAACTGTGACATATATCTTGAAAAAAGGCTCTGACCAAGTTTTCAAGATTCCAGTGTGATCAAGGATTATTCTAACTGGGATTTCTAGCTTAGATATTTCTCCTAGAAGTTTGTCATGTTCACCGACCTTTTCTCACGATTGGCTTCCCCCCTCTACTCTTAGCTCTTAGTTAAAATGGTTTTTTTTCTCCCCTATGTATTAATGTATAAATTGACTCATAAACACACAATCGCAAACTGGTATACAGAAACTTCTGCTTATTATAAGAAACCCAAGCCTAAGATATTATGATATGATAACACAAGAAACACGTTTTTATTTTTTATATATAAAAAGAGATGACTTAGCAATCATTATTTGTATTATTTTTATAAATAGTTTACCAGGACCATTTTCTTTATTAATTTTAATAATATTTTACCAGGTCCATTTTCTTTATTAATTTTAATAATATTTTACCAGGACCATTTTCTCAATCTGAAAATTTCAAGTTAGTAGTGAAAACATGAACTCAGATTATCCTCCTTTCTTGAATGAAGCCTAGTTGTACCAGCACAATATCCAAGGCTCTGCTCCATCATGTTTGTTGGCTAAAAGTTTAGATAATCCACATACTGCAGAGTCTATTGATGCTTCGCATGAAATTGAGAACACATAAGTAAAATTTGATTGCATAACTAGTGTGAATATATTTGAAAGTATCTGTATATTCAACTTTGCTCAAAGGTCAAACATACTTTAAGCATACTTGTGTAAATATATAATGCTTGTTCTTAGTTTTATGAAGGATATTTATTTCTTAGAAAACCATTTGAGTAGTATGTCATTTTTTTAGTTCTAATTTTGTAATTTTCTTGCTTTATTACTTCTTTCTAGGACATAGAGCAAATTAGACATGTGTGGTGATGAAGCGTAAAATTTTAACTCTGCGATGGATTAAATTTGGCAGGTATGTCTCCTGCGTTCTTGGATGCCCTGTTGAGGGGGCTATTTCCCCCTCAAAAGTTGCATATGTTGCAAAGGAACTCTATGAGATGGGGTGCTTTGAAATATCTCTAGGTGACACAATAGGAGTTGGTACTCCAGGTATGCATTAAGTACACTTGCTTTCTTAAATGTTTGTCTGCTAACCTCAAATTAAGCTTTTCGAGTTCCATAGAGCAGTACTGAAAGCCCAGATAATTTACTGCAAACAGATTATTGCTGTGGCTATTACTTAGACTAGAGACACCTATACAAGAAAAATCTGTTTGATAACCAGTTATACTCGAGCAGTATTGTCCTTGGTCTATTTCTTGACCAACACTGAGGATCTATATAATTCTTCTTCATGTTTTCACCTTATGCTTCTAATTCCCTCAATTTCTCTCATAATGTAACAGGTTCTGTTCTTCCCATGCTTGGAGCTGTGATGGCTGTTGTTCCAGCTGAGAAGCTTGCTGTCCACTTCCACGACACTTATGGGCAAGCTCTTCCAAACATATTAATGTCACTCCAAGTATGTTGCCTTGTTTTTGTTGGGTGATGTAAGCCTCATTTTTTGAGAATTTGATGCTTAGCCATGTCGTTGGCAGATGGGAATCTGCACAGTGGATTCCTCGGTTGCTGGATTAGGAGGGTGCCCATATGCCAAAGGAGCTTCGGGCAACGTGGCTACCGAGGATGTTGTGTACATGCTTCATGGTCTCGGCATCAAGACAGGAGTTGATATGGGAAGCCTCTTGCTTGCTAGTGAGTTCATCAGTAAACACCTCAACCGCCAGTCTGGATCTAAGACCGCCATCGCCTTATGCCGTAAAATGGCAGATTTTTGCAAGATGTAGAGCTCACACAGAATGTAGACGATGATCAAGTTATTCTTTGTTCCTGTATGGGAAGGAAGGTGAAAAAATAACACTCACAATCCACATGTTATCTAAATCACTGAATGTATACTGTAAAAAATACAGATGATGGAGATAATGGAGGCCCATTGCCTTCGGGATGATTATTCATATAGTACGTAGTACGTACATTATTGATACAATGGTACATAATATAATATACAAAGAAATGCAGATATTATTAATAAAAGAAAACCTCAGTTCTTAATTTTAAGCTTTTGGTTTTGTTTTTTTTGCTACGCTAAATATAAATTAATAAATAATATTATACTACATAGTTTTGATTTAACACCACTATATGACCACCGTACCACCATCAACGTCGGCCCTTTAACTTAGCTAGTTAACCATTTTTCCTTTTATCATATTTGTCGTACATATTTATGTGTTGACAATTTTTTACTTTTTTAAATCTTGTGAATATCTTTTCTCTTTTCTTTTTCCCTTTTCGTTATCATTTTCTTTCCATGTGTACAAATTTACCGTACATAATAATTGTATGTGTTTCCATTTTTTCCTTTTTTTTTTTAATCTTATACATTTCTTTTTTCTTTTTTTATCTTATGCATTTCAATTTGGCAAACATCAACCATTTTTACGCATATATGATTGCCATTTTTTTCCTTAATTTATTTTAAACATATTTGTGTTTTTCATATTTCTTTCGTGGCACTTAGCTGGAATTAGCACACAATTTCCTTTACACCGTATATTATAAAATATATGTATGGTATTAATATATTTTACTTGAATGTCAGTGGTTATACTGATTATATATAGTCTCACAATTTCTCATTCTTATTCTTCACGGCCTTATTTTGTGTGTGTATATATATATATCCTTACGTTTTTTTGTGTTGATTTGTAGAATTTGCAGGTTTCATGTTTGATGTTTTTGGAGGATTTTTAGGTTTTGTGTTCCCTAACGTTGGGCAAGAGGATATGTTGGACCTTCAATTCTATCGTCAATTCTTATTAACCACCACTAGAGATAAATGTCACCGCCGCAGATTAAACGGTAAGTTTTAATATTGAAACAGGTTATTCTTCTAACTACACCACCGGGTTTACGTAATTCTTTGTTTGGTATTCTTACAAAATAAAGACTATATATATATATATATATATATATATATATTATATATGTTTGCAGGGACTTTGCGCCGCTTATGGAGATCATGATTTAGATGCTAGCAACACTGAACTTTGGAGGTACTTTGAACTTCATCTTCTAATCTAATGTTTTGAAAATTTATAATTTCAGACAATATTAACATGCTCGACCTCATCATTGAATGCTAATCCATGATTTTTTTGGACACTTTCTTTACTAGAGAGCCGAATTGTTGTAACTCCTTCTAAATTAGTTCTTTTTTAAAAAAAAATTATGCAAGTTTAACTCGGTGTGAATTGTTGATTAATTTGATTAGTGGAGATCGGAGATGATTTTGGAGGTGATAGGTTATGTAATTATCAATAGCCCATTTTGTCTAGCAATGGTACACATTCTTTATTATTATAATACGAGGCGACTTTGATTTGTTTGATGTGTCTTTTAAAAATATTAGTTTACATATTCTGAATTACATTAAGAGAATGGCAATGCAATTATGCAATTGTTCGAAATTATATTTTCAATCATAGTACCAATAAATATGTAAGAAATTAGCTTTCACATATATTTAATAGAACATATTATCTTTCGAAATAATTTAGTAAGAAATATTAAACTAAATAAAATTATTCCCAATATGTTTTATTTAACTGAAAATATATGAAATATAGCACAAATTGCGAAACACCTAAATTACTTTATTGCTATGTGGATCCACTAACATAAAAGGATAATTGCATGATTCATTATCATGAAACATTTGAAAACACTTAAAAAACATTTAAAACTATTAGTGTTTAAGAACATATTGAATTTGAATAAAATTAACGAACTCTAGAATTACCTCAATTATAAAGATAATTTAAAAGTGCCCTACTCATACCGTGCAACGACAATGAATGTATTCATAATGAAATACAAGATCACCATAGATTATATAAACATATTAGACTATAAATATAGATTATAGTGTTTCTATGTTAATTATGCATGGATCGCTAGCATTTTTCCCTTAAAATATGTACTTATAAAAATATTTATCTATTAACTTAATATTAAATAAATTTCTTACATTTTGATCTTAATATATATTATTTTATAATAATTACCTTTGATGAATAACCTGGCAATTACGATATATATTTACAATTTTATAATCTTTTGAAATTTGCCACTATAATTTTGTTAATCCTAAAGGGAACTAGAAGAGTTATTGCTCCGGTCAATAAATAGATTAATCAAAAGAATTAAAAAGCATGAAACTACGTAGTTTTTACCTAAAACCGCCACATAACCGCCGCAAGATCACCATATTCCGGCGCCTATAATTTTTATATATTAATTAAATTTGCTATTATTCGTATATTCCTTTTTGGTTTCTTTAATATTGGAAATGTGTTTGGTATGAATTAAACATATTATATAGTTATGGTATTAATATATTATAAAAATCGGTCTTTATTTTCTCAATGTTATTATCATGATATATCATATAAACAATCTGCGTAGTTTTTTTTACCTTTTATTTTACATAACTAACACGGTATAGTATATTTAGTTTGCTCCAATATAACATAATTATGAAATTAATATATTTTAATTTGATGTCAAAATATATTATAATTACGTTTGTCGTCGTCATCATCCCAAAGATTTGTCTTCGAGTTTACATGTATATATATCATGTAATTGGTTGTTTTCAATGTTTGTACATGTTGATCATGATTTGGTTTACTTTTCTTGGGTTGTAGGCAAGTTTTTGCTCTCCTCTTCATCTGTCCCTCCTGCATTCACTCCATGATTCTATATATTTAATTAGTTCCCCGATTTACACTTGGATTTGCTGAGAAATATTTGTGATTTACACTTGGATTTGCTAAGAAATATTTGTGACCGTGAGTTTTTATTTTTTTCATTGGCAGATTCGTTTCCTGGCTAGGTCTTTTACTGTACTCGGGACAGCAGAGCCATGATTTTCATTGACCTTATGGACGGCTGTAAATTTAGACTTAATTTCTCATTCTTTTTATTACCCCGGCGACATCTTCATCCAAATTTCTTTGGTTCGGATCGGAACACTGATCACACGGTAGATGTGATCCGATTAACAAGAGTTAATTTTGATGTATGATTTTTTTTAATGAAAAGTTATTAGCTTATTATTATTATTAGGAAAAGGCTTTACATCGATGAGCATGTGCCTCCATGGTGGCGATTTATTCGATGATCGATGGCGATGGTGGTGGGAGGACGGGTGGTGACTCCATCAATGTGGTAGTGAAAAGTCAGCCTGGTCGAAAGTGTCTTTCTCAAAATTATATCTCTTTTAGGTTGTGTATATATATACTTTATATTTTTATTGATTTCGTGTTGCTATCGTATTATTTTTTAGTTAAGTTGAATCGCCCGATATTTCAGGGTTGAGGCCGATCGGATGTTGTTAAAATAAAATAAAAAGATCCGACCGAGTAGTTGATGTTAACAACATCCGACCGGTTTGAACATCTGACCGGCCTCACCTTTGTAACATCCGGCTGGTTGGAAAATTATAATCGTATTTTGAGAAAGACAGGTTAATGATGATTGGAGTTTTTGAGTTTTCTGATTCAGATCCATGTGAACTTGGGCACCTCCGATGGTGAAGGGAAAAAAACAAGGCATTTTTCTTCTTTAATTTTGTTTTTTTTAACTCTTTTTTTAAAATTAGTTTAGATCTAATCAGATGCTAATAAAATTTTCTAATGTCTTGAAGAGCATGTAACAATTAGTTACCGAAGAGTATATAATAATTAGTTATTGATTTGTTGTTCATTAATTGGTACATTGGCTTGGCATGATAAATAATTTTTTAAATGAATGAATATTAGTGAAAGAATTATATTCACCGTAATTGGTGTGTCTGTATTATCTAGAAATATATAGGATTACAAGAGTACAAATACATTGTATCTAGACTAGTCTAATTATGGTACAGAAATATATACAAATCAATCACAATTATTCTCATGATAATTGTGATATTCTATCACCCCCCTTCAAGCGAAGCGTCGGATGAGAAACCACGCTAAGTTTGGATCGAAATAGTGTGAAGAGAGGACCAGGGAGACCTTTGGTAAAGATGTCAGCAATCTGTAAGGAAGTAGGAACATGACTAACACGAAGCCTACCGGAAGCCACCAACTCCAGAACAAAGTGGTAGTCAATGTCAATATGCTTAGCCCGTTTGTGAGCAACAGGGTTTTGAGCAAGAAAAATAGCACTACTGTTGTCACAAAACAATAAGGGTGAAGACTTCAAAGGAACACGAAGCTCCTTGAGCAGATTGCACAACCAAACAAGCTCGGCCGCAGTGTTGGCCATAGCACGATACTCAGATTCACAGCTGGATCGGGAAACAGTTGGCTGTTTCTTAGCACTCTAAGAGACGAGATTACCACCAAGGTAAATGGCATAACCATAGGTGGAACGTCGAGTTTCAACACAGCGAGCCCAATCAGCATCTGAGTACCCTAACACCAAAAGTGACCTGGAAGACGGTCGAAAGAAAAGTCCATGATGAAGAGTACCACGAACATAGCGAAGAATACGAGTGACCGCCTGATAATGGTCGTCACGAGGTGACTGAAGGAACTGGCTAACAGAATTGACAGCATAGGCTAGATCAGGCCTAGTAATGGTCAAATACTGCAAAGCTCCAACAAGCGAACGGTATAGCTTGGGATTCGAAAACTCTGGACTAGAGGAAGTAAGAAGTTGTGAACCAGGAACAAAAGGCGTAGAGACAGGTGCCGTGTCGGTCATGCCAGCATGCTGAAGAATCTCCATGGCATACTTAGCCTGCCCAAGAAACAACCCCGAAGAAGAGCGAGAGACCTCTAATCCCAGAAAGTAATGAAGAGAGCCAAGATCCTTAATAGCAAACTCGTGATCAGTGCGAGCGACAAACTTCCGAATAAGAAGAGGATCATTTCCAGTGAGAATGATGTCATCCACGTAGAACAAAAGATACAACACCTTTGTGCCACGCATGAAGATGAACAGGGAAGTGTCAGACGAACAGCACCGAAAATCCAAACGAGTCAGATAAGAACTGAAACGCTGAAACCAGGCACGAGGAGTCTGTTTAAGGCCATAGATAGCCTTTCGGAGACAGCATACGTAATCTGGATGTCGAGGATCAGTGTATCCAGATGGCTGTTCCATGTAAACCGGTGAGTCAAGATGACCATTAAGAAAGGCATTCTTAACGTCAAGATGATGAAGGGGCCAACCAAAAATGGTGGCAAGAGACAGGTTGATCCGAACGGTGGAGGATTTCACAACCAGACTAAACGTGTGAGTGAAATCAAAGCCAGGAACTTGAGAGTATCCCTGAGCAACCAAACGAGCCTTATAACGATCAATAGTGCCATCTGGTCGATGCTTGAGCCGATAAACCCATTTGGAACCAACAATATTAACTCCAGAAGGACGAGGGACAAGATCCCAAGTACGTTGCTGACACAGTGCATGCATCTCTTCATCCATAGCAGCCACCCAACGAGGATCCTTAAGTGCAGAACGAAAACCTCGAGGTTCAGTTTCAGCCAAAAGGGCCGCAAGAAAACCAGTGACAATATAATCAGAGTAATCCTTTGCAGTGAGACTGCCTGTCTGAGAACGAGTTGTCATACGATGGCGAGGCGGCGGTGGTGGCGGTGGTGGCAGTGGCGGTGGCGGCGTCGATGGAGAATGGGCTGGAGTTGGTTCCAGAGAAGGGTTGGTAGACGATGACGCTCCAGAATCAGGCAAACATGGTGATCCAGAGACAGGTGATGGTGGAGACGCCTCTATAGACTGGTCTGGTGAAGGCTGATCAGGTGCTGTCAAAACCAGAGCATCATCATAATCTGAGTCAAGAAATGTAGAGACATCCAAAGACTCAGGGGACGCGGAAGATTGACGTTCCAATGGTGGAAACGAAGTCTCATCGAAGCGAGCATGGCGTGTAAAATACACTCTCTTAGTGACCGGGGTCTAAGCACCGAAAACCCTTGTACTGAGAGTTGTAACCAAGAAAAACGCAAGGTATACTGCGAGGAGCCAGTTTGTGCTGAGAGAACGGACGAATATAAGGATACACCAAACAGCCAAATGGATGAAAATTTGAGTAGTCCGGATGACGTCCATAAGCCAGAAAATATGGCGAGACATTATTAAGAACAGGCGTAGGAAGCCTATTAATGGTGTACGTAGCAGTGGCAAATGCTGCATCCCAATAAGAAGCTGGCATCTGAGAGTGATGAAGCATAGACAATCCCATTTCTGTCACATGACGATGCTTCCGTTCGGCTCTACCATTCTGCTCGGGAGTATACGGGCAGGAAATCTGATGAAAGATGCCCCTAGCCGCGAAGTGAGAGTGCAACCGTGCATTTGTAAACTCAGTGCCACCATCGCTTTGAAACACCTTAATAGTGCGAGAGAACTGATTTTCCACAAAGTTCTGAAACTGCAGAAATGTCTGAACGAAATCTGATTTTCGCTTCAGCGGATAATACCAAGTAAATCGCGAGTAGTCATCGATAAAAATGGCATAATAAGAATAGCCACTGGCATATCAGATTGGTGCAGGTCCCCACAAATCACAGTGAACTAAATCAAGTATAGATTGCGCTCGCTTCGGATTGTCCACGAAAGAAAGCCTTTTTCCCTTTGCTTTTTCACACGCTGAGCAAAGAGAAGACTTGGGCGACAAAGAGATGACCTTAATATGATTCAGTTTATTCAATAAAGAAATGACCGAATGAGAAGTATGACCCAGTCTAGCATGCCAAATATCAAAAGAAGCTGCATTTTTATTTGATCGAACGTAAGCAACAAAGGCAGCACCACTCCGTTCAAGCACATAAAGACCATGATGACATCGACCCTGGCCTAAAACTTCCTTGTTTGACCGTTTTAGAATCACAAACGAAGACTCATAAAAAGAAACTACAGCTTTTAAATCCTTTGTGAGCTTGCTAATCGAGAGCAAGTTTTTCGTAACATCGGGAACCACCAAAACATCCGATAATAATAAAGTACGAGAAAACTTATGACAACCAACATGTGTAATGGAAACATCACGACCATTAGCGAGAGAGACAGAACGGTTACCAGTATATGGAGCAACACGATCGAGATCAGAACATGCTGAGGTCATGTGGTTAGTAGCACCAGAATCCATATACCAACTGGAAACCTTATCCTTCGAAGAATCTGAAAACTCGAAAGCATCGGCAACATTCACCGACACAGCCGGACTGGAGCAACTCCGAGCTGTATGGCCAAACTCATCACAAAATTGACACCTCGGGTTCCATCGTTTCCGGCGAGGAGAAAAAGTCGGTTGCGGCGGTGGCGGCGCGTGTAAAACACGCGCCCGAGAGGCAAAGAATGCAACCGGCGCGTGAGAATCACGCGCCATGTGAGATGGGGTTCTGGAACTGGCGCGTGGGCCACATGCGCGCAAAGGGGCGAGTGAAGGTCAGCGCGTACGTAATCCACACGCGCGCGGGGAAGCTCCGGATTGTCATCGGGCGCGTGATGCACACGCGCCACAGGGAGGCCCAGCGCGTGATGCACACGCGCTGCCATATGAGGCGGCTGATTCGCTGGCGCGTGATCCACACGCGCCTGTGGTGGTGGCGCGTGTTGCACACGCGCCGTGCTCTGCTGAGCGGTTTTCGGTCGGTTCATTAATTAGCTAATCTTTCATTATCTTTTTAACTTGCTGTATATGAAACTAATCATAGTAAATATAGGAATATAACTACAATACACACCATATATGTACTAAAATTTTGTACTGCCTAATCATGCTATGATATGCTAAGTAAATTTATATGTTTTATTTTTGTAATATAAATATTTTACCATCACTTAAGTAAATCAGTTTCTTATTTTAGTGACAAATGTGATAATCTGTAAATTATTTATAATGACAAAATATTTGTGTCTAAAATAGATATTGACATCCTATTTGATCGACTAATTATGTGCTAAATACATAGAATACAAAATATTGTATTCTATGAAATATGCTAAAAATAAACCGTTCCTCAATATCTTGAGAAAGCAACATTTTACCTTTTTCCAAATTGTAGCCCCGTTTGCTAACTGTTAGCTATTAATGTTAGCGTATTGTATTAATTATTTTGATTAACTGTTTTAACTAGCGATTTTTTGGATAATTGTTTAGTATATGATAAATAGATTTTAGCAATTTGTTATGTTAAATGATAAAATTAGACATCATTATAATTTAAATTTTTATTTTTTATTTTTTTGTGAAGCATAAAAAAATATTTATAGCAGGAACCAATATTACAATATTAACCAAATCAATTGAATATTAAAAAAAATTAGAAACTAATCATGGAAATAATTCCAAAATAATAAGAATGATACATGTATAATTATACAAAATCTTAAAATATCAGATCTAAAAATAACAAAAGAATATATTATGGTATAATGATTGGGGGGAAATGTCCCATATAAATTCAATTACAATTAAAATTATAAAAATAAAGACTAATTAACTCCTAAATAAATACAGTAGGATATATAATATATTATTATGGTTTGAGGAAGAGATTAATATATTCCCCTACTCATACAATTAGTTAATAAATACACGAAATCATTCCATCCGATATATAACATTATATTTTTTACTTTATATCCATTACCCATATTGGTAAAACTTTTTTTGTACAGACAAGGAAATATGAAACAAAATATTTTCCTATCAGTAATTTAATTTATATATTTTCGTTTTAATTAATAAATATATCTACTTAAAATTCCATAAATAAATTTCTACTTTTATCTATGCACATCAATATTTTCATTCCGCCTATATATAAATATATATACAAAGGATTTGGCTACATATTTGACTGTACGATTGTTTATCGAATGTCTCCAATTATTGCCTTAATCATCAATGCAACAAACACAACACATTTAACATAAACAATGTTATAAATGTTCTTATTAACATAACCCTTATTATATTTCAAAAAAAATATAACCCTTATTAAACAAACTCCCCATTTATACCATAACATCAATACTACAAATAAACCTACGCATGTTCATTTCATCATTCAATTCTTTTTATACTAACAATTAACAAATCAATCACTAGATAGATCAATATTTAAAAAAATTAAAGGAGATCAGTATTTTAATGTATATAATAACAAAATTTACCAATAATTATTAAATTTAATGTTATTCTTTTGAAGTAAAAAATAAACATTCATCATATTTTTATTCAAATTTATTTATTTTTAATATTTATTCAGATGAAAATTCTATTATCAAAATATAAACAAAACGGTTATAATTTACCATGTTACAATATCATATTGAATACTTGAAGTTTACCGCGCAACGCGCGGTCCATCATACCAGTTATTCTAAAGAGTTTTTCTTTAAACACATTTCATATTCATCTTCGTAAGTTTGTTCAAAATATTTATATAAAAAAGATTAAATATATCATGCAACACGTGATGATATTAGTTTGATATAAACGAAAATGATTTCTGAAAAAAGAAGAAGATATCTTTACCGTATAGATTTTTATAATGTTTGGTGAATCCAATAAACACAAACACACTATTAGTGTTAGTGGTTTGAAAAAGGATGAACTAATATTACACATCTTGAAAATAGTAATCATTGACCAATGACCATTGGGCTTATTTAAATTTAAATTAAATATTTTAAGTTGAATTAAATTAAAATTAAATTTTAAACATAATTAAAATTTTTTAAGTTGAAATAATTTAAGTTTTCAGAAAAGTCTCTAGAATGTCCAACTTTACTAAATGTTATGGAACTACCACTATATATTTAAACTCAAGTGATATAATTTTGTATTTAAACATTGATCATGTTAAAATAAAAATATAGTAAAACATGTTTTAATGCGGAAAATTCAAGAAATTTTATGTAAACATTAAAAAAAATTAGGTGATAAAATATACAATTCAAATTGAAAGGTAAACTACATAAGTTAAAACGTATAAAAACTTTCATGGAAAGTAAGAGCATGTACTATCCACAGATTCTTTATGGGTTTTGAAGGGAGAGAATCCCCTAAAGAAAGGAATTTTAGTTCAGTATGGGAAATTCTTTTCAACTTCTACCGTGAATCAGGGGGAAAATGGAGGGTTTGGGGGCAATGCTATTTTGAACCTGTGGTTTTATTGCCCTATCACTAAAAGACAAAAATGAAGGGCACATTTTCTATTATGGACCACACCAACTAGTATAATACAATTTCTGAATTAAATAGTGTCACGTGACCTCTTCTTTCATCTTCTTGTTCTCTCTCATGCTGACAAATGTGAAGGGTCTTGATTGTGACCGGAAAATGCATTCCGGCGTTTATTTTTATTATTAGTTTTTATTTTTTTATTGTTATTTTTTTTGTCCGGCATTTGTTATTGGTCTCATACGGGTATCATTATGTTCACATGCAGGTATCACTCTTTTTTATGGATCCGTAGCAATATTTTTATTATAACCGTCTTTTTCTATTTTACTTCTCTTTTGAAATTATATTATTATTATTATATAATATTTATAGGACACTAAATTATATTGATTCATTCGCTTCACCTTCAACGAGAGAAACACTCTCTCCATCGTCCCCCAAACAGTAGCACCTCTTTCATCTAAAAATGGCGGGGTGGCCGCCGGCGATTCGCCGCCGATCAGGCCACCCCTCCCATCCCATAAACCTCTATCCTCCCCTAACCCCAACCCCCAATCCAAAACCCCATCTCAATCGAATAGTTACATCTTTTTTGAACCTCCATCTAAAAACTGAGATTTGATGAAGACGACCCAGATCCGGCGACCACAGATCCGGTCACACTAAAGAGCGGATTCGGCGACCACAGATGCCAGTGCTGCGAAGGTCGAAGCGCGTCGGAGCTTCGCCTGTTCCGGCCAGCGCTGCCCAACCTTGCCGGGACGGGCCGATCTCGAAGATCCGGCAACCGGAGAATGAGCCCAGGTCGCGTCGATATGGATCCGGCGACAACAGCTCCGGAAACGAAGGTCTCTGTCTGGGAGAGATTGAGGGCGCGATTGGGCCTGGGTCGGCTGGTCTGGCTCGGTTGGGCCTGTTTGGGCCTGGGTCGGCTGGGCCTTTTTTGGGCACTGTTTCCGACTCGGGTCGGGTCGGGTCGGGTCGGCCGGGTCGGGTCGGGTCGGCCGGGTCCCCCGGTTAGGACAGGTTTTGGATGGGTTCAACCGGAGATGGCCCAATTAGTTTGTGATGACAGGTTTTGGTCCGATCAGGTTTCGTTGAGTTAAGCCGGCTTTTCAAGCGGGTGCCGCAGGTACTCCAAGCGCCGCCGCCAGGCATACCAGTGTGTCCGTCAACGGTTGCCCCACACGGATGCTATCGCGCTACGCCAGAGTTTTCCATGTGCCACGCAGGTTTATTCGGTGATGTCTATTTATCGATGCTTTTATATTGAACATGATTGTGGGTGTTTCTTTTTCTGCTATCTTAGAGTTTTTAGATTTTAAGAGATGGGTGATTGGAACTTTGACTTTTTGCAAAATTGCTTTGACTAATTTATTGAGTATCCATGCCCATTTGTTTGTCGCCTCCCTCTTTCTTTTGGGAAGACCCCCTGGGTTTCGGTGTGTGCAGTTGCAGTAGAGGAGAAATCCAAGTCGTAGTAATATCTTTAAATTTACTATCGGCGTCTCTGTGCATACACTTGTAGATTTGAGCATTTAGTGCAGACTTTATGTTTCAAATTAGGGGTATTACACCTGTTAAAGCAGTTTGACGCTTTTGTGTCGGTCATTTAGGAATCTTTCGATTCATCTCTTTTTTAGGTAGCACTATCGAAGTAGAGAATTAGTATGGCTGTACCTAACTACCTTAGTTCCTGCTTCAGATACAGAGAAGGTTTAGAATAGGGCTGGCAATTTGGAACACGACACGAAAACCCGACCTGAACCGAACACGAATTTAGTGGGTTTGGGTTGACACGAAACACGGCATGGGTCTATATTGGGTTAGACATGAGTGACCCGAAAATAAATGGGTTAGGTTCAGGTCAAACCCGTGGGTTAAATGGGTAACCTGTTTGACCCATATATTTAAGGTTTAATTATGCAAATGATTGAAATTGCCTTTATAAATGCAAACAAATCCTCTTATGCCAAAATCATGGAGATTATCCTACTAATTTATGATGAAATTGATAATTAATTTTGTAATTCTTGATTTAGTTTCCATATGACACGATCATTCGAGCAGCATAAATTTTAAAATTTAGTCTTATATTCAGACGCATTATTAATAAATGGGTTTCGCGGGTTGGGTTTGGGTAACCCGGATTTTTACTGGGTCGGGTTTGGGTCAATGTTTTGTGACCCGAAATATTATTGGGTTGGGTTTGGGTTTAGCATATCCAATCCGCCAACCCGTCAACATGAACCCGCCAACCCGCCAACCCGACCCGATTGCCAGCCTTAGTTTAGAATAGTTATATCTTTAGAAACCTCTCTGTAATCTTACAAATTGCCTCCCATAAAGGAGATCATTGTATTTCATTTTATGTCAATTTAACGGTTTGGGGATGTCAAATATAATATCCCTCCACCAATGGTGGTTTGCCAGAAAAAAAAAGGACACTAAATTATCACATTTATTAAGAGATTTGATTCGATTGAGGAAAGTATCAAATCCGATGGTTATGACTAATTCACACATACTAATATGTATCCTTAATTATCCGATGAAAATATAAATTATACTAATATTATTATGAGATACAAATTATCTTTCGGGTATCATTATTTCCTCATACGTGTATCACTTTTATTTTATCCGTAGCACTATTTTTTATTTAATAATGTCTTTCTATTTTACTTTCCTTTTGAAATTATTATTATTATATAATATTTATGGAAAATAAATTTATCCCATTTATTGAGAGATTTGTTTCGATTGAGAAAAGCATCAAATCCGATAGTTATGACAATTCACACATATTAGTTTCTGTCCTTAATTATCCGATAAAAATATAAATCATCCTTGATTATAGTGATAGATGTGAACACATACTAATATTATTATGGAATACAAATTATCCTTCAGGCTTCAGGTATCATTATTATCTCACACGGGTATCATTATTATCTCATACGGGTATCATATTTACTCATGCGGGTATTCTTAGCGCTATTATTAATTAATACTGTCTTTTTCTATTTTACTTCCCTTTTGAAATTATTATTATTATATAATATTTATGGGAAACAAATTTATCCCATTTATTGAGAGATTCGATTCGATTGAGAAAAGCAGCAAATCCGATAGTTATGACAATTCACACATATTAGTATCTATCCTTAATTATCCGATTAATATATAAATCATCCTTGATTATAGTGATAGATGTGAACACATACTAATATTATTCTGGAATACAAATTATCCTTCGGGTATCATTATTATCTCATACGGGTATCATTAGCGCTATTTTTAATTAATACTGTCTTTTTCTATTTTACTTACCTTTTGAAATTATTATTATTGAGAGATTTGATTCGATTGAGGAAATAATCAAATCCGATGGTTATGACACATACTAGTATTTATCCTTAATTATCTGATAAGATAACAATTTTTCCTTAATTATCGTAAGAGATGTGAACACATGCTAGTATTAGTATGAAAAATAAATTATCTTTAATGATAGTGATTTAATATAGAAAACAAATTATCTTTAACAATAGCGAGAGATATGAACACATACCAGTACTAGAATGGAAATCAAATTTTCCTTAATTATAGTGAGAGATATGAACACACACACACACACACACACACATATATATATATACATACAAGTATTAGTATGCAACCAAATTATCCTTAGTTATAACGAGAGATGTGATCAGTGGAGAGAGCATGAGATGGCAAGTTCTTGTGACACCTTCAGGAGAGGAAATTGAGATGTCTAGTGCAAAATATAACTCAAGTATTACAAGTCCTTGTGACACTTTCAGGTTGAAGATGAGATACCAACCCCCTGTAATCACTAAACCAAATTAATTATCGAGTTACATTATGCTTAACTCCATTCTTTCGGTTCTTATAATTACACATTAGAATAATACTAATACTAGTGTGCATTTGTTCAAACACAAAATTTATTGTTAAGAAATGAACAAGACCATTAGTAAGTGCACTGTTAGTGTAGAGCAGACCATCTCTCATTACAGGGACAATAGTCATTGAGTGGTGCAATGGTCTAACCCGATCATTTATTTATTGTGATTATAATGTTTAATTTATGGTTAATACTCTGCCTAGTATGGGTTATACTTAGCTCCATTTTATTCTGTCTTATAATTACACAGTAGATTAATACCACCACTAGCGTGCATTTTTTATGCTAACATTCGTAGTAATCACAACACAAGTTCGTAATACTTTCAAGTTATAGTCTTAGTACCGATGTTTAAAACACCCACAATACAAACTCGTGATACCCACAGTATAAATTTGCAGAACCTTCAAGTTATAGCCGTAGTACCAATGTTCGTGGTACCCACAATACGAGTTTGTGGTACTTTCAAGTTATAATCATAGTACCGATGTTTGTGATACCCACGAAATAATCTCGTAGTACCTTCAAGTTATAGTCTTAGTACCGATGTTTAAAATACCCACAATACAAACTCGTGATACCCACAATATAAACAAGTAGTACCTTCATGTTATAGTCGTAGTACCAACGTTCGTAGTACCCATAATACGAGTTTGTAGTACTTTCAAGTTATAGTCATAGTACCGATGTTTGTGATACCCTTAACACAATCTCGTAGTACCTTCAAGTTATAGTCTTAGTATCGATGTTCAAAATACCCATAATACAAACTCGTGATACCCACAATACAAACTCGTGATACCCACAATATAAACACGTAGTACCTTCAAGTTATAGTCGTAGTACCATCGTTCGTGGTACCCACAATACGAGTTCGTAGTACTTTCAAGTTATAGTCATAGTACCGATGTTTGTGATACCCTTAACACAATCTCGTAGTACCTTCAAGTTATAGTCTTAGTACCGATGTTCAAAATACCCACAATACAAACTCGTGATACCCACGCAGTACCTTCAAATTATAGTCGTAGTACCAACGTTCGTGGTACCCACAATACAAGTTCGTAGTACTTTCAAGTTATAGTCATAGTACCGATGTTTGTGATACCCTTAATACAATCTCGTAGTACCTTCAAGGTATAGTTTTAGTACCCATGTTCAAAATACCCACAATACAAACTCGTGATACCCACGCAGTACCTTCAAGTTATAGTCGTAGTACCAACGTTCGTGGTACCCACACTACAAGTTCGTAGTACTTTCAAGTTATAGTCATAGTACCGATGTTTGTGATACCCACAACACAATCTCGTAGTACCTTCAAGTTATAGTCTTAGTATCGATGTTCAAAATACCCATAATACAAACTCGTGATACCCACAATATAAACACGCAGTACCTTCAAGTTATAGTCGTAGTACCAACGTTCGTGGTACCCACAATACGATTTTGTAGTAGTTTCAAGTTATAGTCACAGTATCGATGTTTGTGATACCCACAACACAATCTCGTGGTACCTTCAAGTTATAGTCTTAGTACCGATGTTCAAAATACCCACAATACAAACTCGTGATACCCACAATACAAACTCGTGATACCCACGCAGTACCTTCAAGTTATATGCATATTACCAATGTTCGTAGTAACCACAACACAAGTTCGTAATACTTTCAAGTTATAGTCTTAGTACCGATGTTCAAATACCCACAATACAAACTCGTGATACCCACAATATAAACACGCATTACCTTCAAGTTATAGGCATATTACCAACGTTCGTAGTAACCACAATACAAGTTCGTATTACTTTCAAGTAATAGTTATAGGACCTAACTTTTTTTTTTAAGTTAAACCACCGTAGTGGGGGAAATTTTATTCGGCTTCCCAAACCTATAAAATAGATAGAACATACAATCAATGCCAGGAATAACAGGCAAAGTTTGTGGGAGCATGAGCTCCAAAAGCATAGTAATGCTTTTCAAAAATAATAGAAGTCTATACAAGCTCTATTCCAAAAAGACTATTTTAAAGTACACATTTTAAAGCCTATTAGAGAATTGCATAGCAAAACTCAATGCGGCACTAAAATGATACTAAGTTGTCATAAGTAATCTGTCAAAAACTAGACTAAGGTATGAACACTAGCATGAGTTAGTAGCAGGCTTGTACTGATCAGGAACTGGAAGAGCAGTTGATTGGGCATCTGGCAAACTCTGTTGTCCTCTCCATTCTTGAATCTGAAAAGGGAAACAAAGAGAATATGAGAGTAGTAACTGTTCATGGTGGATGAAGTCTAAGAGTTGGTAATCCACATTTATCCAGGATATAGAGGCCCTTAGCAGTCTCAGGCAAGTCCTGAGAATGATAGTAAACAGATGAATTTTTTGTTTTCATAGCCTGAGTAGATAGGGAGTCAGCAACCTGGTTACCTTCTCTAAATGTATGGGTGATGATTTTTTCTTTTAAAGCAACATGTAGTTCATCTACCAAAGAGAAAAGTTTCCATGGAGCTAACTTTGGCTCTCTAATCATATCAATTGCCCTTTTACAGTCTGTCTCAAATGAACATATGCAATTTAGACTGAGTGAAATGGACAGACCAAAACCAAGTGCCAAAAGTTCAGCATGCAAGGGAGATTGTGCCTTAGTGTATAGAGTTTGTGCATGAACAAAATCACCTTCAGGATTTCTAATGATAATTCCAATCCCTGTAACTGAGTCTAAAGCTCTCCAGTTAGCATCTGTATTCATTTTAAAGTGTGAGGAAGGCTTGGACCAGAGTACTTTGGAAATGGGAGGCAGTGGAGGTCTCAAAATGAGGGGGAAATATCTGTTGGAGGCAAGTTCCAGATCACAGGGTCTGTGTATGTAAAATGGTTTGGCTGCAAAAGAATCGTAAATCATTGATTTGATATCATGGAGGACTTTAGTATGGCTGGGAATAATATTTTCATAAAGAAAATTATTCCTTGCCTTCCACAAAGTCCAACATGAGATTAAGGCAATGTTTCTGATAAGAATGGTCTGAATTGCAGAAATTCCTGGTCTGGAGAGATAATAAGAGATTCTTGCCCAGATAGTAGTGAAATTAGGGGTCCTAACCCCTATGAAACTATCTACCCCTTTCCATATCAAATCAGCAAACTGGCATTTATTAAAGAAATGGTCTAAACTATCTGTATTTTTGCAAAAACAGCATTTAGACACTATCTGGAAGCCATAGTAAACTAGAACATTATCAAAGGGCAGCAAAGAGTTAAGGACCTTCCACATAAATACAGATACCTTTTTCTGGATTCTAGCATTCCATAATTTTGGAAGGGAGATAGCAGTTGCTCTTTTTGGCCTCAGCTGCTCATAAGCAGATTTAAAAGTGAAAAATCCAGTAATTTCTGGTTTCCATATTAGCCTGTCATCCCTATGATCTTTAATGGAAATTCCCTGCAAAATAGACATTAAATTAGTATCAATATTAGGTGCAGTATTTGTAAGAGTGATATGTCTATTCTGTACAAATTGTGCCACAGTGCTGTCCATGGGAATGTCTATCATTTGAGGATTCAGAATGTCAGATAAAATTCCTACCCCTGACCAGTTGGATTCCCATAAATTACACTCTGCTCTGCCCAGTATAACCCTAGTGTGTTGTTCACAGAATTGGTTTACTTCACAGATTCTGTTCCAAGTTTGGGAAGTCTGGGATGATTTTGGTAAAGAAGCTAAGAATTTGGTCCAGGGAGCATGGGAATTCTGAAATTTCCACCACAGCTTTACTGAGAAGGTTTTGACAATAGTGTTTAAATTTCTGAACCCAAGTCCATTCTCAGCAATAGGGAAACACAATGAATTCCAGTTTTTCCAGACTTTTTTTGGCCTATCATCTACAGAATCCCAAAAGAAGACAAACATTTTTTTCCTAATTTGTTTAATCACATGAACTGTTGGCTTCATCACTGACCAAGTATGCTGTGGCAAAGAATACAGACAGGAATTAATCAAAATCATTTTAGCTCCTGTAGACAGCCATTTATTTTTCCAGTTATGCACTTTCCTATCAATCATCTCCAAGATTGGCTGAAAATAAATGTTTTTTGTTCTGCCAGAAAAAATGAGAACTCCTAGATATTTAAATGGGAAAGTTCCTTTTTTCATGCATAAAATAGTGTCTATTTCTCTGATTTTTGCCACAGTAGCATGCTTGCTAACAAAATAGTCACTTTTTGCATTTGACCTAACTTTAAATTACCTATTCTTCAAGCTTTAAAAAAATTATATTCAATTTGAAGCACTAAAAATTTAGTAATGTTATTAATTAAAAGCTTTAAATATGTGTGATGTACCTAAACTTTCAAATATTAAAGCGTTATAAATTGGTGTAGTACCTTCAAACTATATTGTAAGTACTCTTAAATAATATTTTGAAGTACTTTTATAAGTAACGTGAAATACGTACAAACAAATAATACCATTGTTAGTTTATATAAATAAGATCAATGCCTATAATTAAGATCATGGTTTATACCTATAACGAAGACCATTTCTTATAAATAAGATTATTGTTAAGTAAAGTTGCAATGTTACATTTGCTCATCAATTTACTATAATGTAGTGATGTTATCATGATAAGTAGATATGATGTTTGAGTGGAAAGATATAAAAGAAGAGATTAGTTAAAATAGGAAAAATATATTTTGTATTAATAGAAAATCAAAATCTAATACATACCAAATTCTAACATAAAATAAATTCTAATATATTTTTGAATATGGCAAAATGCTTCATAAAATATGTTTTTTAATATTTATAATTATGCTCTATTAATGTTTTGAAAGATATTGCATTTTATCATCTATGAATGTTTATTAAAATATTGTGATATTTTTCATATATGTCGATTTTATATACATAATATTTAAATTTTATTAAAATATATGCGTATCCATATTACATGTCCTAACCGACCCATTTTAATTTTAAAAAATAAAGTTTCTTTAATTCATCAAAATCAAATTTACAAACCATTTAATAAAGGACACCATTTAACAAAGGAAACCATTTTTAATAGTGAAAATTGGCTCCAATGTGTACAAAATCCCAATCTTGCCAAGCAGCAAGACAAGAGAATCCGATCGCCTCCTCTTAAGCACCTCAAAAAACTTACCTACAACAATATACCGACCTCGAATTAAAAAAAAAAAACAAGACCTTAAACTCTTAAACATTGAGGATAATCAATTAATCATTCATTACCAGAATATAATGGCATGGATAGTGTGCAAGTTGTGCAGCCAATAAGAGTAAGAACAGAAATCAGCAGCCTCAGTTTATTATTCCGGCACACCAGTCTCCAAAGCAGGCCTCAGCTGATGACGTAATCCGGCGCCGGCGCTTCCGGCTCCGGCAAGCCCTCCTCTTTGAACTCGTCGTTCTCGGACACGATTGCGTTGAAAGCCGGGCCGCTGACGTAAGCCGAGTTGATCACAGTTCTTCTCGCCAGAGGCCATGAAAGTGAAGGCGAATGGCACAGGGGAGGCCTTTGATTGGAAATGCTAAGTATCCGAGGAAGAGTGTTCTGACATGATTGATTTACCATGATATCATTTTATCTGGTTTGCGGCATAAGTAAAAATGGAGCTTATCTAAGACCAACTGAAGCAAACCATTGATCATTTTCCCCTTTTGAGAAAAACAGGTGCAGAGGATCGGATGGTATTCTTCGGGATTTCTCGATCAGAGGTTCTCCCAGGTGCTGGTCATGTTGAAACCATCTATAACGATTAGATTTTGATTCAGGATTATGAAACCCTAGCCTGAAATTGTAACTCAAAAGATAACAGTGGCAATGGCATTACAAGTTATCATTGAAAATTCACCATCTTTTCACAGTATACATGCAACAGAGAAATGAAATCTCAAAACAGCTTTATTACTGTCACCATTATTGTGGAATGAACACAAACACCACACCAGAAAACCTTAAACCTGAACAAACTAAACCTAGGGCACAACCTTGTAAGCCTTCTGCTTATCAATCCAAGAAATGAAGGCATTCGTGGAGTTCCTAAACCCCAAGAAACCATGCTCCTTGCTCTTGTTCATGGTGTCCAACAGGCAGGGATACTTCAAACAAACATCACCAAACCACCATATCCCGACCTCCTCGAGCTTGGTTTCAGCCAAACCCTTCTCCTTCACAATCTCCTCCCAAACAGCCCCTTTATCCTTCATTGTCTCCTCCAAGCTCGGCCCATCTCCTTCATATCCACCACATTCCACCCCGAACTGCTTCGCCAGAACTGCTTCCACGTAAACACATCGCCATTGCTTACATTGAAAATCCTCGTTCTTGGCGTAGAGATCGACAGCAGCCCATATTTGATGCTCAACGATCAAATCAGCGTCCGAGCAGTCGGAATACCCTTCCCAGGCAGCCTTGCAGCCTGGAAACTTCAACAGAACGCCCTCGTGCCTGCAAATGGCGGCGTAGACACAGAGAGTTCCCACAATTCCCCAGCGAAAATCGGATTCCGACGACTCTCCTCCCTTAATCGAATTATTCCACATTGCTACTGGGAAGCAGAATCTGGAAATCCCAAAAATTGCCACCGAATTCCGTCGCCTCCTTGGTTTGAGAAGTGTCCCTCTAACCGTGCTTCTTTCCTGATTTCGATAATGATTTTACCCAAATTTTTGCTATAGAAAGAAGGGATTTGCCATTGATGGCCGGAACATGAGGTGGAGAGAACCCAGAAAAAATGAGAGGAGGAAAGAGGAGGAAGAGAGAAACACGTGACTTGATTATTATATTTTATGTGGGACCCACTTAAATTCCAAGTCATCCAAAAGTTTTGTCGTTTAGCGACCGGTCGAAAAAAACCACTGGTTTTTTTTAGAATTGTCCGGGTTGGGGTTACAATATGTCATGAATGGGCCAATTAAGCTAGGGTAGAATAGTCATTTACCTAGTTAGTTAGCTCTCAACTGTCTACAAACAGTTAGCTCACTCAGTTAGCCTATTCAGTTAGCTCAGTCTGTTGCAACTGATGGGAGGGGTGGTTAGCTGGTGGTTAGCTGGTAGAAATAGGGCGAGATTGGTGAGGGATGAGGCATCAGATCCATGGGGATTATGGTCTTGCTATTCTCTCTCATCCCTTTCTCTTTCTCTTCTCATCTGTAAGGGGTTTATCCGTATTTCTCATTTTCATTTGAATTCAATACAATTTACAGTTCAATCCTATCTGTAATTTTAGTTTGTGACAGCTTGGTATCGGAGCATGATCTTCTGACCATGGCGAGAAGGACAGTAGAATCCGTGGCTGCTCAATTGGAGCAAACGGAGGCCAGAATGATGGAGTTGAAGGCAGCTTCAGATTTGACAACCACAAAAGTGAATGATCTGGCAGTAGAGCTTGGAAATCTCAGTTCCAACTTCACCAACAGAATTGAGGCTATGTCTGATCAGATGGAGTGCCAAATGAAGGAGCAATCCACAGATCTGGATAACAAGTTTGAGGTATGGAGGCAGAACAACTCTTTGGATTTGGAGAAGAAGTTTGACAACATGATGTTGTTTCTGAGTGCTAAGTTTGAAGCTCAGGCTTTGAATAAGAATACTTCATCAGCTCCTCCTGCAGTGGAGATGGCACAGTCTGGCAAGGTATCATACCAAACTCCTTTGATTAGAAATCCTCCTTTATTAAATGAACCTGTGCTAGGAAATCTGAATTTGCATGCTCAGAGAGAAAGTTCATCCATATTGATGAATCCTAAGGTCATGCCTAGTGATAATGCAACCTTGAAAGGAGTAGCTGTATCTAATAATGCAAATTGGACTCAGTTCACTCAATTAGGAGATACTTTGCATGCTAACTGGAAAGGAATGGTGGATAGAAATGTCAGTAAATTGGAATTACCTAGATTTTATGGGCAGAAACCTGAGGAATGGCTGAGAAAGTGTGAAAAATATTTTGAGTTTAATGGTATTGAACCTAATCAGAGGATGAGTATCATTGAAATTTACTTAGAAGGAAAGGCTGAGATTTGGTATGGTAATAAAAAGCAATTGAAGTATTCTTGGAATGACTTTTGTGAGGCTCTTAAAAGAAGGTTTTCTAATTTGGGAGATAGAGATGTGGTAGAGGAGTTTAGCAAAATCATGCAGAAGGGATCTGTCCAGGGTATGTGGAGTTGTTTGAAGAATTAAGGACATTGGTAGAAGGTAGGGATTCTAGCTTGTCAGAAGGATACTTGATGTCTGTTTTTATGAGTGTGCTGAAAGAGGAAATTAGGGCTGGGGTGAAGAGGTTAAGGCCTAAAAGTTTGGATGATGTAGTAGAGTTGGCTAAAATGGAAGAAAAATATATGGAGGTTCTGCAGAAGAAATGGAGACCAACTACTAATATTGGGGGACAGAATCATAACAAAACTGGTGACAGAAATGGTTGGAGGCCTCAGTTGAGTCAAGATAGATTTAAGAAGCCTGTAAATTTAGTGCCTGAAGGTTATAAAAGATTAACACCTCAAGAGCTGCAGCATAGAAGAAATAATGGTCTGTGCTTTAAGTGTGGTGAGAAGTATGGTGTGGGGCACAATTGCAAGTTTCAGCAGATCAATATGATTATAGAATTTAGTCCAGGTGAAGAAGAAGAAGTTTGGGTAATGGAGAAGGAAGCTGAAGAACTCAAGCAACTGGAAGATGAGGACTGTGATGAATTGGTAGTCGAAGCTTTGAGCAGTGAAGACAATGAGGACCTCATTTCACTGGTGGGAGCAATAAAAGGGCATGAAGTACAGTTTCTTCTTGACACTGGAAGTTCAGGAAGCTTCATTAGCCCTAGGTTGGTGAAGGCATTAGGTCTTAAAGTTTTGGAGACCAAGAAGTTTGTAGTATCTGTAGCTAATGGACAGATAGCTAGAGGAGCAACATTTAGTCCTAAAGTGGAGTGGAGTGTTCAGAATTCCAAGTTTGATTTTGACTTGAGAATTTTGGAAATGGGAGATGTAGATATTATTCTGGGAGTAGACTGGATGAAATGGTTCAGTCCCATTGCTTTTGATTTCAACTCTCAAGATGTCTGGTTGCATTATGGGAATAGTTTCTGGCATTTCAAAGGAAATTTTGGTGATGCAAAATTTAAAAGGCTGTATGGATCTGAGGCTAAGGAATTATTCTTATATAGGAAGAGAAAGGCTCTGGAAATGGAAGGGTTGAACTTACACTATAATTACAGTGTACCTCAGAAGTTGAAACAATCCAGTGAATTGTATGAATTTGTGACTCAGAGAGCTTGTCATGTGTTGAGCCTACAAGATAAGCTGTCTAACAGCAGTACTCAGAAGAATATTGAAGGAACACAGGTGGAGAAAATACCACTTAAGCCACAGATTCCAATTGATATTCAACAGGTGATATCTACATACTCTGATGTGTTTGATTCTCCTAATTCTTTACCTCCACTCAGAAGTATTGATCATCAAATTCCTCTCAAAGCAGGTGCTGAACCCTTCAAGATTAAGCCCTATAGATATGCCCATGCTCAAAAAGATGAAATTGAACAGCAAGTAGCAGAGATGTTGCAGCAGAAGACTATTAGAGCAAGCACAAGCCCTTTTTCTTCTCCTGTATTGCTGGTCAAAAAGAAGGATGGTAGCTGGAGGCTCTGCATAGATTACAGAAATTTGAATAAGCAGACTGTTAAGGATAGCTTTCCAATACCAGTTATAGATGAATTGTTAGATGAGTTACATGGAGCAGTGTATTTTTCTAAGTTGGATCTGAGAGCAGGTTATCACCAAATTAGAGTGAAGGAAAGTGACATTCATAAAACAGCTTTTCAAACACACAGTGGACACTATGAGTTCTTAGTAATGCCATTTGGTTTAACTAATGCTCCTGCCACTTTTCAAAGTCTCATGAATCAAGTATTTCAGAAATTTTTGAGAAAAAGTGTTCTGGTATTCTTTGATGACATTTTAATCTACAGCAAGAGTTTATCTGATCATGCCAAACATTTGTCTGAGGTATTGGAATTAATGAGAAGAAATAGACTGTATGCTAAGATGTCAAAGTGTGCATTTGCTCAGAAAAGGGTGGATTATTTGGGCCATGTTATTTCTGAAAATGGGGTAGAAATGGACCACTCAAAAATAGAGTGCATCAGAAACTGGCCAACTCCAAGGACAGTGAAGGAACTAAGGGGCTTTCTTGGTCTTGCTGGATATTACAGAAGATTTATACATAACTTTGGGGCAATATGTAGGCCAATGCATGACCTTTTAAAGAAAGATAATTTTCAGTGGGGACAGCCAGCTGAGGAAGCATTTCAGAAGCTGAAAGTGGTGATGACAACAGCTCCAGTCTTGAAAATGCCAGAGTTTGATAAGGTATTCATAATTGAAACAGATGCTTGTGAGAGTGGAATGGGAGAAGTACTCATGCAAGACAGTAGGCCAATTGCTTATTTGAGCAAATCTTTCTGTGAAAAAAATAAGAGTTTGTCAACTTATGAAAAGGAATTGTTGGCTTTGGTAATGGCAGTAGACAAATGGAAACACTATTTAGTTGGAAGCCATTTTGTTATCAGAACTGATCATCAGTCTCTGAAATATTTGATAGAGCAAAAGTTGACTAATGCTCTTCAGCATAAATGGATCACTAAATTGTTGGGATTAAGCTTTGAAATACAGTATAAAAAGGGGGTTGAAAATAAAGCAGCTGATGCTTTATCTAGAAGACCTCAGTGGGATGATAAAACAACAAAAGAGGCTGTACCAATACTGAAAATGTTAGACCAGGAGACAGTTGATCAGACAAAAAAGGAGGACCAAGTGCTGTGTAGATGGGACAAAGAAGAAGGTGACAATTCAGAATTTTACAGTGACTCAGAAGAGTTGAATACAATAGCTGAATTCTTTTGTAAGCCAGACAACCAAGAAACCAAGACTGCCAACAACACAGTCTCAGAAGATCACAACACAGTTTCTGAAGATCAAGAATTTTGCAGTAAGATAAGGACTACAACCTCTCTCATTCCTGAGTGGATGCAGCAAATTGAACATAGTTATGAAGATGATCAAGAAGTCCAAGATTTATTAGTAGCTGTTACACTATCTCCCACTCAGGTACCTCAATACAGTGTAGTGAATGGAATTCTGAGACAGCAAGGAAAAATTTATGTGGGAAAGAGCCATAACATTAGGCATATGATTTTGGAGGCTTTACATTCTTCTCCTTTGGGTGGACATTCAGGTCAGCAAGCCACATTTAAGAGAGTCTCCCTTACTTTTGTTTGGCCTAATCTGAGACAAGAGGTGAATGATTTTATTAGAAGTTGTGGAGTCTGTCAGAAAGTTAAAGCTGAACATTGTCATATGCCTGGATTATTACAACCTCTGACTATTCCTGATACACCATGGACTCACATTTCAATGGATTTCATTGAAAAACTTCCTCTTTCAGAGAAGTGGGATTCTATATTGGTGGTGGTTGATAGGCTCACAAAATACAGTCATTTTTTGGCTTTATCTCATCCCTATACAGCTAGCCAAGTAGCTGAGATATATTTTAAAGAAGTGTGTAAATTGCATGGCTACCCTGAATGTATTGTCAGTGATAGGGACAGAATCTTCACCAGTCATTTCTGGAAGGAACTGCTTCAGAAATTGGGAGTGAAACTGCATTACAGTACTGCATATCATCCACAAACTGATGGTCAGACTGAGAGAGTTAACCAGGTCTTAGAACATTTTTTGAGAAGTTTCTGTTGTGACAAACCAAGTACTTGGAGCCAGTGGTTAAGTTTGGCTGAATGGTGGTACAATACAACCTTTCGTACAAGTTTACAGATGACTCCTTATGAAGCCTTGTATGGAATTAAGCCTGTATCATTACCACTGGGAGATTTGAGTGATACTATCATTCCAGCTGCTCAGAATTGGTTGCAGAAAAGGGAGGAAGTAAGAAGACTGGTAAAGACTCATTTGCAACAAGCTCAGGTCAGAATGAAGTATCATGCAGATTGCAAGAGGACTGACAGAATTTTGCAAGTTGGAGATTGGGCTTATTTGAAGGTTCAGAAATATAGGCAAGTCTCATTACAGACTCATGTTTCTAAGCTGTCTGCCAGGTTTTATGGACCTTATTTGGTGCTTGCCAAGATAGGAGAGGTAGCATACAGACTACAGTTGCCTACTGAGAGTAGAATTCATCCAGTCTTTCACATTTCTCTACTCAAGAAGCATGAGGGAGCAGTGCCAATGCAGATTGAAAATGTTCCTGATGAGCTAGTGCCAGATATTCCTTATTTGACACCTGCCAAGGTCCTTGACAGAAGGCTGGTTACAAAGGATGATACCAATCACATTCAATGGCTAATTCAGTGGCAAGGCTTGCCTGAGGAAGATACTTCTTGGGAGTTGGCAGAGTTCATTTCTTCACAGTTTCCATCTTTTAAAGCTTGAGGACAAGCTTGGTTTTAGGGGTGGGAATTGTCATGAATGGGCCAATTAAGCTAGGGTAGAATAGTCATTTACCTAGTTAGTTAGCTCTCAACTGTCTACAAACAGTTAGCTCACTCAGTTAGCCTATTCAGTTAGCTCAGTCTGTTGCAACTGATGGGAGGGGTGGTTAGCTGGTGGTTAGCTGGTAGAAATAGGGCGAGATTGGTGAGGGATGAGGCATCAGATCCATGGGGATTATGGTCTTGCTATTCTCTTTCATCCCTTTCTCTTTCTCTTCTCATCTGTAAGGGGTTTATCCCTATTTCTCATTTTCATTTGAATTCAATACAATTTACAGTTCAATCCAATCTGTAACTTTAGTTTGTGACACAATATTGCAACACCATAGAATGTGGAAGAAACCCATTTGTGGGCCATGAATATACATTATATGCATTGAATTTCTTTTCCCCACTCTACTTCCAAGATTTGATATCACAAAAATTATGATAATCTCTCTCGCAAAAAAACTATTTAAATGTTATAAATTTGTATATAAAGGTAGTTCAAGTGTATAGGGCACTAATTCAATTTTATATATATATATTTCTTCATTTGCTAAGTTTTTTAGTTCATTTAAATATTATAAGTGAATTAATTGTGTTAGAACGACAAACAAGTATTACAAAGTTGTAAATTATCACCATAAATATACGAAAATTCATTTGTCACTACCATGAACTTATGGTTAGACGGTTTCACGCAAAACTTTGTATTAGAGATAATTTGTAGAAACATTCCATTTATTAATTTGAATGTATAAAAACTAAATTTATATTTTTATATTACATACACATAACTAAACACATATTATAATATTTTAGTATTTTATTAATTACAACAATAATAATGTAAAAGAAAAAGTATGATTAGTTGAATGAGAGAGAAATTGGGATGAGATCTTTCAACGTTTTTTAAAAAAAAAATTTGAAGGAAAAAAATATCATAATCATGTTACTGGAAAACGTCCAGAATCGTTTGACAAGAAGAATGTGGGAGGAGTATTCCACTCTAGTCTACTAGCTGTCTGTTCTCTAGCATATCCGGCTAATGAATCGGCCAAATTATTGCTGTTTTTTGGTATCCAACATGGGAAACCCTTGCCAGACTCCACAATCTTCCTCTTCAGCTCCTCAACTAGATTATGACACATCACTGTAGGTGGTTCCATGTCTCCTCAACGTTTTTTAATTTTGTTACATGGATCTTCGATATAGTAACTTCAAATAATTTTTTACAATGTTATGTAATTTCAAATAATATTTTATTTAAATTTATATTATTCTACATATTTTTAAATGTTATATAATTATCATATAAAATCTTATTTTAATATTGCGTTAATTATATATTGATACAATGATAATGATAATGTAAAAGAAAAAAATGATTCGTTAGATGAGGAAGAAATTGAGTGGGACATGAATGGGATGATGTGGAAATTAGGTGGGAGTTTTTATGATAGTGGAAAATTGGTTTTTGAGTGGGTTTTGAAAAGATGTTTGGGAAGAAGTTGAAATTGGGACTTTACGATAAAACATGCTCAGAGGAAAGTTGGGAGTTCAGGAGATATTTTCTTCAGAAAAAACCCTATCCTAACCTTGATATTATAAGTCCTATTGTATATGAAGATGAAAAAATCTCATAATTACCTATTAATTAGTATTGACAATTTTGATATATTATTATTTAAAAAGATTGAATATCTCAATAATAGTGCAGAAATTTACCGTTTCGTGGGACAGTTTTGCATCATAAAGTTACAATAATAGTTTCTATAAACTCATGGTTACGATAGAAGTTGGCCAAAAATTCAAGTCATGGGCAATTTCTGGATAATAATTCAAGTCATGGGCAATTTCTTTTAAAAAAAAGTTGAAATAATAACTTGAGAATATATATTGTGCAGGTGGCTGGAATGATTTAACTGAAAGGCGCCATTCTCACATCTCCCCTCTTTTTCATCCCCAAAGGTAACCCCCTTTCTTTAATTTCAATCGCTGCTCTTCTCTTGCTTCTTCATGGTTTCCCTAATTGGCGGATCCAGCAATAACCCTAATCCCTAATTTTACCTGCAGCCATGGCGATTGACGACCTCAATTTTCAGCGCATTCTAGCAAATTTCCCTGTTGTTCGACAGCGCGATTATAACGTCACTCCCTATCTCCTCTCTTTCTTCATCACTTGTAGTAATTTTAGCACTCCCGTCTTGTTGGTACTGAATAGTTTTCTATGATTACTGTTATTGAATGTGTACTTAACTGATGCAGCTTGAAGAAGAGCTAGCTGCCCAAGCGGTTTCTCGGTCCTTAGAGAATAGGGTGGTATGATATCACCACTTAAATCTTTGTACTATGTTTCGAATAGCGACTTTTTGTAATTCTTGAATTGCTGTATTATTAGGTGCAGAGGAGACTGTCGCGCAAAGAAAAAGATAGAACCTATCACTCCAATGATCACAATGGTTTGTAAATTTAATGTTAAATGATTGATTGAGCTTTGATGGATATACCTTGTTCTGATCCACGGTTGTGCGTTTAAACAGCTGCGTTTTGGGGCAAACTGAAGTCTTCAGCTGAGGAGAAGGTATTGATCTTGCATCCTGAACTTGTTTTATTATTTTTAATCATCAAGATGTCGGAGACTTACCCTATACTCCAAAAATCAGATTTTTAATGTGACCCCTCATTTGTATATGTCCTTGATGCCCTGTTTAACTGTACTTCGTGTATGTATTACCAATTGAGTATAATTGGTATCATTGGATTAAGTCAATCAAACCGGTAATCTCTAGAACGTACTGGTTAGCCACCTATTTATGGTTTGTATCTCTTATCGAGGATGGAAACTGAAAAAGGTCTCTTCTGTGCTGTTTAACCTCCATGATGGCAGAGTCAAGATGCAATTTACAATCTATGTACTTTATGCTGTTATATAACTAAGTGGGTAACAGCTTCAATGCAAATACTCAACTTTATGTCTTAGGAAATCATTCTCATAACAATACCGGTGTTAAATTTTGTTACGTTTGAATTTATCAGTGGAATGACGAATTTTTGTATTTCAGTATAAAAGAGAGTATTTTTCTTAACATATGAGTAACACATTCTTTTAAATTAGACGATGCACTGCTTTGAGTATGTAATTCAATGCTTCATGCCCAGTAATTATGAAACTAACTAGAATTAGGTGGAAAGGAAAGCAAAACCTGGTGAATTAAGTTTAATTGAAGATTCATTCAAGTCAGACATAATTTGAATATAGTTTTCATCTCTAGGAAACTTGAAAATAAATTGTAATTGAAACCATAAGTCAATATAAGTTGAATTTGCTTGATAAGCTACGGAAACTATGTAAAACATAGCCAAACCTGTGTCATTTAATGAGATCATTCCCTTCAGTTGATAGATTGTTTGTAGTTTTTGGATACGGTATGTTTGGTACGATTGTGACGTCAGATGTTCTTTTCTACATTAGGGTGGTCATTTTGCTTACTATCATCGGAGTTCAATCTTTAACCAGTGATTTTAATCATCTGGCAATACTGAAATTTACCAATTGAAATTGACTTTAACTTGTTTGTATTTGGATGGACCTCCTTTTTTAAGGTCTTAACTAATTATCTTTTTCCCGTGCTTTTACTAGTTTAGGGTGCTTCCCTCTGTAGAATGGAGTTGAAATAGTTAATTTTTTTTGTAGTTACTTTGTACTTGTAACACTTTACGGACTCAAGGAACTCATTATTTCCCTTTTTTTTTTATCCAATATATCAGTTGGGATCAGCTAAGGCAGAAACATTCTGCAAGGCTTTTCAGGAGGTTTATAGGACACTGGTAACTATCTTGGTTCTTTGGTTTACTTTTTTCTCAGCTGCTTTACCTTGTCTGTATGGTTTCCTTATCATTCTTTGCTGGTTCTGTTTCAACTTCAGGTTTTTGAAGAACTAAGTGCAGATGCTGCTAAGAGATTTATAAACTCACAGTAAAACCCCATTAATAGTTTTTCAACGTTATTTCTGCTGTCTACAATGTAATATGAGAGTTTACTTGTACTGCTATGTTATAGTGCACGGCTTTGCAACTGTCAAGCAGGCAATGCGAATTTATTGACTGGATGGATATTTTTACATTGAGTGGAGTATCATTGCTGTAATGTGTGAGAATATTATGAAGCTGTTTCCACTCCTTTTCTCAACGCTCCTTTTATTGAACCAATCTTATCCTTAAAAAACAAAAGCCATAGACAGCCAAAACTTCTCATGAGATAGAACTATTCGACTACTCATAAATTTTAGAATGCAATTGTGTTTAGGAACACATTGTATTCCTTAACAAATTGTTATTTCAGTGTGCATTGCAAGTACTATCTGAGGCAACTACTGCTTGTATCAGTACTGGTTTCTGAAACATATAGATAGGCAGGTTCTGAAGGTGTTGGCAAGGAGACATATGAGGAGCGGTGGAGCATGAGCACAATTGCTGCCATGGTTGGTCTGCTGGCTGAATCATCTTGAGCACATAACAACGCTATGTGGATGCATCGCTCTATGTGTTCCAGCTCCAAAGTTGATGCTGCTGCCCTCAATGGCGGATCTAGTACATCATTAACCGTCCCTTTGAGCCAACTTTTCCAAACCTTCAAATACAATAATAGATCAACATAATGAATGCCAGACTTAAGGGTATTGATGAGTATTGCAGCCTGTATTCTGCAAAAATGTGTGTAGGAATGTCACAATGAACAACATGCACTTACATGGCTGAGAAGATCCTCAACATTTTGACCACCTTGTACATAGCGGTTCTTTTCACCGCTGATTATTTCCAGAACCAAGACTCCATAGCTGAACACATCAGATTTGTTAGAGTAAATTCCGCGCAATGCATACTCAGGCACCATGTATCCACTGCGAGAAGAGAGAAATGAAATGACATTATTGGATTATTTTTCATCTTCTTTGCCTTTTTTCAAATTTAGACTAATTATAAAGATGGTGCAACCGTGAAGGAGATGAGATACTTACTAGGTTCCCACAACCCTCGTGGTATTTGCAGCACTTTCATTCTGCAAGAACAACTTGGTCATTCCAAAATCTGAAATTTTCGCATTCATCTCTTCATCCAGCAGAATATTACTAGCTTTTAGATCACGGTGATTAATCTTCAGCCGTGAATCTTCATGAAGGTAAACAAGTCCTTTTGCAACGCTCTCAATGATTTTGAATCGAAGATCCCAATCCAGTTGTGAACTTTTCACTGTATCTAATAGATTTCACATTCTTAATAGTCACTAAAATGATCCTTTAAAATGTAGGCAAAAGATGAAAAGCATACCAAAGAGGATCTGATCTAGGCTGCCATTTGACATAAACTCATAAACCAGAAGTTTCTCAGTTTTCATGAGGCAAAAACCCAACAATGTGACCAAATTCTTGTGCTGAAGCTTTGCAACCAGTTTTACCTCATTTCTAAATTCTTGTTCACCTTGTCCTGAACTTTTGGAGAGTCTTTTAATTGCCACCATTCTTCCATCTGGCAGAACACCCTGACAAACACATATTGGTATAATTTTACATAAACATTTGTATCTTTTGTCCCTTTCTTCACACAGTTTAATATATATCAGGATCATCCTGATATTGACAATATCAGGCACCAATTAAATAACGACACATCATCTTTAACTAATTTATGATTGGGCCACGTGTTCAATCATTACCCAGACGGGTTTAGCCATTCTAAATTAGGGTTTTAGAACTTTACTTAAAATATCTTAACCAATTAAAACATTATAATTGTACACGTGTCATTATCTTATTGGTGCCTGATAAGGCCTATATCAGGATCATCCGGATGAATGTTATTCTCTTCTTCACAAGTTAAAAATTAACTGAAGTGCTGAATGTAGTCCGATATTTTACTCAACATGGTCCAAAATACCATTGAAATTACAATATCACCCTTGAATATTGCTAAAATTTTCAACGAACATTGTAATTTATGATATTTTCGTATATTTATAACGTACAGCAGCATCTAACAACACTTTAAATCAAAGGGTTGATCCGTTTTTCCATAAATAATTCAAAATAATAACCCATAATACTGCTGAACAAATACTACCTTGTAAACAGCACCAAATCCACCTCTTCCAAGCCAATTAGCTTCTGAAAAATCATTCGTTGCCCCTCTAATGACATTAAATTCATATTGCACAGCCTTTTCTCCATCTATTTCGTCTGAATCTATGAGGCACATGATAATTGATAAATAAATTGTCCATGTACGCAGTTGCTAAACAAGTACATTTTATAATAAACTTACCGATCGAGTTTAAAGGTCCTCCTGGTCTTCCATTTCTTTTTAAAGATGCAAAGCCACAAAATGACCGCGGCTGCGACCAGCAAACCACCTATAAAATATACAAATTTGGTTTGGTGTGCAACGTACGTAAAAGGTGGACGTACAAAACAGTGTAGTGCAGAATAGGTTTACTGCAAATGTTACTTTTCTCATTGATTATTGACGTATATAAATACAGGGATAGTCTAACTATAATCATATAATATCTCTAACTTGATACAGCAGGATTACTACGTATATTCTGAAAATATTCTACGATTTTGTACAACTGAAAATATCTTTACTAAGTCAGAGACAGTAAAGGAAGAAGTTTACGGTAAATAGGATTTACACTTTAATACCACCGATGAAAGCAGCAATGACGGCAATAATTCTTTTATTCCTCTTTTTGCCTGGATTAAAGTTTGAATATGCCACAATTCATCAAAAAATAAAAATATATCATGTAAAGATATAAATTAGGCTACGTGACAATAGAAGAATCAATCAATGATTAGACTAGACTATTGTATATTACACTTATGTACCTTAGGGTTTAGTTAGGGTTTATCTTTTTACCTTTAGTCCCTTTGTATGTACTATATATATCTATTGTAAAATCTAATACTACTCAGCTTGGGAAATAGTCCTTACAGGCTATTCGTCGAAAATGGGTAAAATTATAATAGAGTTATTTTTATTGGTATGTTTGTGCTGTCTTCTTAATTAACAAAATTGTGCATTTTATAAGTTGTTTTGTGATCATTAGCATACACATATAATATTACTGCAATTTATGCATATTCACATTTAAGCCCTAATTTCTTGAGGTTCAGTTGGTTTGGATATATTAGCTCTATATTTCATTAATTTTTTATTTCAATATGTACAAATTGTTATTTAACTGATTCCAGTGTGTAAGTTAAAAATTGGCACACAATGAATTTACCTTTTGGAAATGGTAACGTGGGTGACGGCTAAATAATCACTGTCTATCACGGACGGCTAGGTATTAGCATTTCACACTAGTTTATTACATACTCACTCATATGACCTATTGTGATCTAACAACTAGCAAGATAAAAGGCACATCAAATATTTTATATGGAAACTTATATGTAGAAGCACATGACATAGGGTCTTGTAGAGTTCAAGAGGAAGAAAATTTATAGCTTCACAAATTGGAGAAGTTTTCTATAGTGTTTTGGTTTTTATTTCCAATATTTTCATCGATAGCCTCGTGGATAAGACTACAATGAGCATATTAAAAATCACATACAAAATGAATTCAAACAGGAGACACTTTCACTCTGAGAAAAATATAAGCTATCTAACAATGTAATACCTTTAGTTTTTGTAGACAGGAGGCTAGGACCAACTAAAACAACTAATACATGTGAAATGAAGTGCATGTACTCAGCTAAAATTATCCTTTTGTTGGTTCCGTTCAATGATGATTGTGAAACTGTGATATATTTTCATTTTCATAGCATTCTTTAATCCTATACATTTCACTAAATAGTGTTCAATGTCTACAGATGGGCATGAAAGGATCATATGATTTGCCATTGGGCAGTCTAACTCAATTGTAAAATCTTGGGGTCCTCAAGAAATACCTAGATTCATGCCAGCTTTGATAGACATGATTTCAAGTTTTCAACATTCAGTTGAGACATAGTATCAATGAAGCTCTTAGCATTAATCAGAGAACAAAATACATGTAGTTCTACTAATAACAATAATCTCAACTTTTTGATATTTGATCATGGGAAGCATCTATACTGATTTTAAGGAAATCACTAGGTTTAGTTTGTATCATGGCAAATATAAGAGCCGTGGGAGGTATTGTATTGCTAAAGAGTTGATAATCTACCAGGGTCAAGATAGATGTGTTAGACTAGCAACAATTAAGACACATATATAATTCTCGATTTCTTTTATATTAGTTTCAACATTTGGAGTCACATTATCAAATATAAATCTATATTTGGCTATCCACTGTGAGTTGGGAGTTGTATGGGATAAGCGAAGATGTAATTTAGATACCATATGATGCCATGTTACTAGCAAATCGGTCCCCACAAATTATCACATTCAAAATTAGGAGTGTCTTTGCATTTCTTTATAGGTAAGAATTGATATGGTACACTTATTAAAGAAATGGTAGATTGACTCAGTATTATCACAAACACATCATTTTGAAGAAGGGGATGAATATTGCACTTTGAAGTAATAAAAGAAGTGAAGCATATTAAAATTCTAAGTGAAATGAATAATTCACCTTATATATAATTGAACAAAAAAGGTAAGTTGGCTTACTAAAAGATCGATTAAATGTCAAAACTTTTACAAACAACGTGTGCAATTCTCGTGCACGTACGGTTTTAACAATCATAGAGACATAGGAACATATATATGTGAAATATATTGCTTAGTAATTAATATCATTTACCATTTGCCAAGTTAAAATCTACACTAGGTTTTTAACATAAGTAGTAACATTTACATGCTTTTATATGTGCAATACTCATGTGCGTACGCTGTTTAGACAGAAATAAGAACCAATTACTTGAGAACCTATAGCCCTTACTTGAAAATAATCTGGATTATATTGTTAATTTTGATTATGACATTACCATTGAAACATTTTGCTCTTTCTTTTGTTCTTTTTGCTCTTAATTTTTCATTTTCCTCATCATATTATTCATAACCTTCTTCGCCGAATGGTGTTCCTCAATGAAAAAAGGTAGCAAGAACAAAAGGTTGGGTGATATGGAATGTGGAAGCAAGAGGCTAACAACTTTTTCTGTTCATCAGAAAACATCAGCTTGCATTGATGTTTACAGAATCCTGTCAACATGTTATGGAGAAAATCCATGACTATAGAACTTGATGAGTTGGTCACAAAAGTCTCCCATTTGTTGAGGGATATATAATGTTTGATGGAAGAAGCATATATTCCTACGTTTGCATGCTTCCGTTTTTTGACAAACGTTCTTACCCAAATCTTTGCAATATTATTCCTTTTCTCACATTTTGGTGTTTTGAATTAATATTCACATTATAAACACTTTAATTCAATACATATACTTTAAACACAAATGAATTCAATATGCTATAAACACATGTCAATATAGAACTATTTTTGTTTTATGAACACACCGCACAAATTTCGGGAATTTGTGTGTGCGTGCTTCACCTTTTTTATCTCACTTTTTTGGAATTAACGATAGTAGTACAATGTTTAATTTAATTAGCTAATTATTTTTGTTGGTCATGTTAATGTAGTAAATTTAGCATAACTATATTGAGTTAACTCTATAGCTAGCTAGCTAGATCCAAGACACTGATTTTTATTTTCGGTAACAATCTATCTTAAGTTTTCCATTATAGAAATTTCAAACATCATTTGAATGTGTTAAATGTGCATTATCCGTGTCTAGTTCGTGCGTAGTGCTATATATACTCGTGTGATCGATGCTAACACATTGATTAGAAATAATTAATTGCCAATCAACCATCCCTTATTGTGCCAACTTGTAATCTCCTTCCTAAGACTATCATATATAAGCACGTCAAAAACTTCCTCTAAGTTGAAATAAACAAGTTTTACTATTTGGTATAAGAGGCTTATTGGAAATTTCAGATCGAGAACTTTTCAAGTTTCATTCACTTATGATATATAGATTAGTTAAGCATGAAGTTTAGTAAAATCTTAGGTTTGCTGGATTATTTCTATAATTTCTTTAGGTTTACGAAAATCATCTTTTGGGTAAGTATGACAATTTATATTCTCCCTGAAACAATTTGCAGATTTTATGCCTTATCATACGGTATATATGGAGTCATTGTGTGTTTTCTAATAAAGTTTCTTCTCTCAAATAAACATTCTTGGTGGATATCACGGACGTGTGTATGATCCCCGTTGAGCTCACGAACTGTCATGCAAAATAGTCCCCGGATTGGCCGGGGGTAGACACCCCAATTTTTAAGTCGGTGACAGCTTTATGAAGTAATAAGCACAAGAGTGCGGTATGTAAAAGATAGAGAGGCATATCAGGTCTTCTATTTATAGTAACCTAGTCCTTATACTGATTGGGTTTATATTTCTAGTATGATTATAATAGTTATGGTAAGACTAGTTGTATTCACATAATTAGGGGACTGTATTTCATATATTTTAACTCAGAATATACGACCATATTTAGATTGGGTTGGTGGATTCCCAAACCCACCTTCCTTGCATATCGAGTTCAAGCCTTTTGGCCCATAATAAAGGCCTGAACGAAACCCATAAGCATGAGCCATAGACTTATTAGAGCAAGTCCAACAGCTTTGCTATAATAGCAAATTTACTCAAATATGGAGAATTTGAGCCTTTTTTGAACTCCAACAGATTCTCCATCCCATTCTCCATAATAGGAAAATGGAAGAGAGAGAAGGTTTGCTTCTCCAAATTTAGAGAATGAGAGAGAAGATTTGGAGAACCAAAATTTAATGCTATCTGCATTGTTTTTTGTTATTTCACTCATTAATTGTTTCTCTTCAATAATTTTAAATGATAATATGTTAAAATAATTACAATAAAATTTTATCAAAAATACATATTCTAAAAATATGCATAAAGACGATCGTAACAAGATCACATATGACTATTTTTACATGTACATATCTATTGATATTTAATAATCAAATATAATCTATTTTTCAATAAATATAAATTTACTAAATTTTAAGGTCATAAATGTATTTATTTTGACGTTTTATATAAGTCATAACGTTTAAATTAAAATATTTTACTAAACATTTTATTTCTTATGGTTGAAAATAATAACTTGTAACAAAAAATTGAAAAGAGATGAGTCTAATTATTCATAATTACAAAAATAGTTATATTATAACTCAGGATTTGTTATTTTTATAAAATGTAATTTTATCATTTTATAAGTTAGAGTGAGTAATTTCAAATATGAAATATTATTGTAATATGTATTTTAAGTTAATTATTTATTTGTTCATCATTATTTGGACTTATTGAATATATGATCAAAAAATAGAAAACAATAGGATAAAAGTATAGTAATAAATGTCAATAAATTATAGGGAATGGAAAATGGAGAAACTGTTGGAGTTGAGGTAAACAAATATGGGGAATATGGGATTTGCTTCCCTATTATGGAGAATGTGAGTAGATAATCTGTTGGACTTTCTTAGTAGCCCCAAGGTAAATATTTGATATCCAAGATGTTTACTCGAAGGTAGGGGTGTTCAAACACCGGATACCCGTACTTCCGGGTACCCATACATGCGGGTAGTTGAAAATGCGGCCCATGACCCGTCCCGGAAATACCGGGTACCCGTACAACCGGGTACCCCAGTTATGCGGGCCGGGTAACCGGGTACCCTATTTTATTTTATTACTTATAAAAAGTGCTACAAAATACATCTAGTTATTTAATAATAAATATAATTTATCAGTATAAAAGTCCAAAACTAATTAAATATTATTTAATATGAAAATATCAATAAAATTATGAATAATTATCATTCGAGACAAATTAGTGGATGTACTCCAATGCAATGCGGGATGCGATTGTGCGCTTGTGTTGAAGAAAAAGTAGCATGTCAAAGCAAAAGATTAAATGGTTGGAGAGGTGGATTGGAAACTTAAGAGGTTGAGTCTATTTAGAATGAATTGGTATTTAATTTTTAAAAATATGAATATTAAAAGGTAAAATTATATTTATAATTATAATTAATTAAACAAATACATATTATACCGGGTTTCCGGGTACCCGGAAAATGACACTTATGTGACCCGGACCCGGACCAGGTAATTTACGAAATTAACGGGCCGGGTACCCGTCCGTAAAATATAAGAAAGTACCCGGTTATTTTATGCCGGGTCACCGGGTCAACGGGGCGGGTAGGCCGGGCCGGGTATTTTTGAACACCCCTACTCGAAGGAGTCTTCGGGGTTCCAATTCTAGGGGTAAAATTGGACTGAATTCGAGGGGTAAATTATAAGCACTTAGGGCCTGTTTGCCAGAATTTTTATGTAAAGCAGTTCAGTTCAGTTCAGTATTTTTAAATATTTTTCAGTTCAGTTTGGTATTTTTTATATTTTTCAGTTCAGCTCAGTATTTTTAAATATTTTTCAGTTCAGTTCAGTATTTTAAAATAATTTTCAGTTCAGTTAAGTATTTTTTTAATTTTTTTCACTTCAGTTCAGTATATTTAAATATTTTTCAGTTCTGTTCAGTATTTTAAAATATTTTTCAGTACATTTCAATATATTTATATTTTTAAGTTCAGTTCAATATTTTTTTATTTTTTCAATTTAATTCAGTTCGAAAAAATATTTTTTAAATTTTTACTTCAGTTCTATTCATAAAAATATTTTATATTTTTTTAGATCGGTAAATTTTTTCAATTTTTAATTATAGATCTCTAAAATTTTTTCAGTTCAGTTCAGTTTAATTTGATCCAGTTCAATTCAGTTAATTTAATTTGATTATGAAGAAATGTGATTTGATGAATTTCAGTTTCATTCAGTCGTATAATTACTATGTTCAATATCTTCTATTATAATTCGGTTCATTTAATGTTTACTAGATGAATACAAGTTCATTGTTTGTGAATACGACAAAATGGAGCAATCTTTGTGCGCTAATGACTCTATCATTTTCTGAATATTTTTTGAACCAGTACAGTTCAATGTAATTAAAATTAAAATTAAGTCTGTACAATTGTATGTTGATCAATTTCAGTTTAATTTAGTTATACTGTTATTGTCTTGAATACATTAAACTTTACTTTAGTTTAATTCAATTTAATTTTAAGTAAATGTGATTTGATAAAATTTGTTGCATTAAGTCATTATTTCAATACATTACACTTTATTCTGATCCATTTCGGTTCAATTATGTATTATGTACAATTCAGCTCATTTGATTTGTTAGGCCTTGTTTGCCCGAGTTTAATTGTTGCTGAACTGAACTGAAAAAAAATTAAAAAATACTGAACTGAACTGTAAAGTATTTAAAATACTGAACTGAACTGAAAAGTATTTAAAATACTGAACTGAACTGAAAAAAATAAAAAAATATTGAACTGAAATGAAAAATATTTAAAAATACTGAACTGAACTGAAAAAATAAAAAAAATACTGAACTGAACTGAAAAAATAAAAAAATACCGAACTGAACTGAAAAATATATAAAAATACTGAACTGAACTGAAAAAAATAAAAATACTAGACATATATGAATTGAGCTGAAAAAAATTTAAAAATACTGAACTAACTGAAAAAAATAAAAAAATACTGAAGTGAAAAAATTTAGAGTAAAAAAGTTCATTATTGACAAATAAAATGGACTGAATCGTACTGAATTGAATAGAAATGGGACGAAATAAAGTATAATGCATTGAAATAATGAATAAACCCAATAAATTTCATCAAATCACATTTGTTCATAACCAGATTAAATGAATGAATTAAAATGGATCAAATAAAAGTGGACTGGACTGAACTGAATAGAAATGAATTGGACTGACTGAAATGATTTAAACTAGACTAAACTAAATTAAATTCAATTAAAGTAATATTTCATAATTCAGGTTTAAAATAATAATATTCTCTCGTGATGTTGATTTGAATTAAAATTAAATGTATGACAAAAGAGTAATATTACTTATGAATTACTTTGATCGAACAATGTTTATTAATTTAGACATACTGTAAATACTAATCGTACACCTGCATAAGGCTGAATAACATCAACAAATTAAAAAAAATTGATTTGAATTGCTATGAAATGAACAAAAAGTAAATATAAGTAAAATATAAGGAATCATATTTTGAAAAAATTAATTTTCTGATCTGATCTGAATTCAACTGAATATAAACGGAACTGAATCGAAAAAACAGTATAGAGTTATAATATATATATATATATGAAATTTACTGAAATGAAAAGAAATATAAAAATATTTATCTGAACTGAAAATATAAAAAAATATTTAACTGAACTGAACTGAAAACAAAAAATACTGAACTGAACTGAAAAAATAAAAAATATTTATCTGAACTGAAAAAAATAAAAAATACTGAACTGAACTGAAAAATATTTAAAAATACTGAACTCAACTGAAAAAAAAAATACTAAACTGAACTGAAAAATATTTAAAAATACTGAATTGAACTGAAAAAAATAAAAAAATATTGAACTAAACTGAAAAATATTTAAAATACTGAACTGAACTGACAAAAATAAAAAATACTGAACTGAATTGAACCGCTTTACAGAAAAACTCTGGCAAACATGCCCTTAATAATGAATGTTTTTAGTATATTTAATTTTTTAAATTCACTTCAAATAAATATATTTTTTTTTTCAGTTCAATTAAGTTCAGTAAATTTATTTTTTTTCAGTTCAATTCAACATATTTTAGTTCAATTCAGTATATTTATATTTTTTTCAGTTCAGTTCAGTATTTTATATTTTTTCAGTTCATTTCAGTATATTTATATTTTTTCAGTTCAGTTCAGTATTTTTAAATATTTTGCAGTTCAGTATTTTTTTATTTTTTTCAGTTTAGTTCAGTATTTTTAAATATTTTTCAGTTCAGTTCAGTAATTTTAAATATTTTTCAGTTCAGTTCAGTATTTTTAAATATTTTTCAGTTCAGTTCAGTATTTTTTAATTTTTTCCAGTTCAGTTCAGTCCAGTTCAGCAAGAAATAAGCTCTAGCAAACAGGGCTTTACTTGGGTTGACCACTCGGGTCGACTCTTTGATATCACTTATTGTAATCTTCTATCGTGACATGTGGATGACTGAGTTTAAACCAACTTCCTATCTGAAACATGGAAAGATGTGTCCCCTATTTATGCGGTATTGACAGCGGTTTATTCTCACTCCACCACTTGCTTGCATCGTTACACAGATCGAGGTAATTAACTTTCTTAAATGCTTTTAAATTTCGTGTTATATATTCCAAATTTTTCCGTTTTGCAATCACTTTGCTTTTATCTTTTGTTCAAATATGCAGGCGCTTCCAAGTCTCCAAATTTCTTCTCTTTGTCTAAAAGCCCCAAATCCAGATCCATGAAACAATAAGTACTTAAACCATTTCTTTCTTTGATTAAATCTATTTCTTTTCTTCCATATCGCATATTATCCCTTACCCACTCAGCCATCATATCAAGCCCAAGCTTGGAATCCGAGGCCTATGACCATGCTGTTCATGATGATAGAGACAATGAGTACATTAGGTTGGAAGAAAACGAGGAGGATGTGAGTAGTCGCCGGGGAGCTATTGATGTCGGCAAACATGAAGCTGTTCCTAGGCCTCGAGAGAAGGGCAAAGATATTGGTCTGCGAACACGCGTTTACGTCAAACACCTTTTAGTATTAGGGATATAAACCTGGATGTGAGGCCCTTGATCTCTTCCCCAATGGGTCGAGAAAAACATGTCTGATTTAATAGTATCTCGGGACACAAAGCCTCTTCAAAAGAAGTAGAAAGCCACTGAAGCAGTAGAGGGGTCGAACGAGGTTCCGGTGGAAGTAAGGGTAGAGAGAGGGCCCATTACATCTTTAAAGAATGTAGCGTGTGTTCCCCACCCCCCCCCTCCCCGAATACAACCTGATGTATGCTAGTAGTGGGATGGTAACTCAGTCCAGTCCCTTGTAATCCCTAGTAGGGCGTACTCTTCGGGAGGATGTTTGTGAACATGCCTTACCTTTCCTTTACCTCATCTTTTCAGAGTTCTTAGACACTATTGATAAGTGTGTGGTTATTAGCCGGGGTTACTAATGAGCCCAGAGTTCTTACTTGGGTTTACAGGTTGACAGGCCTAAGTACGAATATATTGCAATTCGGCCTATGTGCTCTTTTGGTCCACTCTTCAGATGAGTCCATTAGGAGTGATATATTCGGATGAGATAAACTCTGATATTTCAGGAAAGTAATTATGGTCAAATTAATGACCCGATAATCATGCCAATCACTACCTTGATTGGAGGGGCAGTTACCACGATTAAAGGTGAGTTAAACACTATAAATAGAGGTTTGGTAGACCTCAAAAAGGATTGGAACTCTAAAACATTACACACTTCATATTTATGCTTATCACAAAAGAGTCTAACTAATTTAAGCATCAGAGTGTCTACCCCCGGCACCCCGGAGAATTCTTTTGCAGGTATGTTCGTAAACTCACTGATTAAAGACGTGTAGAAAAGGATGTACATAAACTATAAACTCCATCCGGGTTAGTGCCAATCGAACGTAGTAGTGGAGATTATGGGTTTAACTTCTTGGTGCGTGAAGAAATCCATAGAGCCAAGCCTGGCTCTTTTGCAGTCTATATATGATATTAGTGGTTACTAAATTAGTTATAGTGACGCCTCGTGGAAGGAAACCCTTCGAATTCCCAAATAACAGTGGTACCTGGGCCAAGACTCAGATTACCTTCGACCGAACTATGTATGAAGTTCCTAATTTGAACTCCTGCCAAGCTGGTTGAAAATGTCACTGAATTGATTGATGAAAGAATCAAGTTTCAGAATGGCGTATAGGTGAGTGGGAACCACCAGGCAGGATGGACGTGGCCTGTTGAGGCATACACATATTTGGAGAAGGTCCTGAATAAAACCCTCGAGAACTGCAGCTATTTAAAGGATGAGTATTTCAAGGAACCAGGGGGTGAGGATACCATCTGGTATGAAGTGGCCTTGCTTGATCGAGAACATCTTGAAGAAGCCGCAAGGGTCGCTCTTGCTAGACAGCCTTCCCAAAGGGAGAAACCCTGAGCTCGGGTCGTCTCATCCTCTCGAGATGTATTAGGAACCTTAGAAGAAAAGGGGCACGCTGATACCTTGTTTCTTGCCATCAAGATACCATTCATAAGGCTGGTGATTGGGGTTAGAAAGTTGACTGCTCAAAAACTCGACAATGCACCTCTTGGGTCAGTGCCAGCTAACCCTTTAAAAGGGGATTTCGAGGAGACCCCTCTAGTGAGGCCATCAAGGGTTAGAGAAGCTTCTCCCATTCCTTGCCATAAGGAGAATAACGACATTCTATAAGGGATTTGAATGTTCCCCTTAAAAAATAAACCTTATTATGAGGATATCTGTGCTTGTATTATTTTATATAACGAGTATATACTCTTCTTATCTTTCTTTATTTTGACTTGGTCTAACTTTCCTTATAATCATGCAGTGTCTTCATCTACACCAAATAGCACTCGAACCTCATTTTATCAATCATTTTGTGCTCAAACTTCATCTTTGTCTTCAAGAAATCAATATCACTTTTAGAGAGTTGAGACACAAATAGATGGAAAGAGGATTCTTTGTGCTGGTAGTATCGTCACCACGCCCTTACATTAGATTACCAGACTTTGCAACATAGCAAGAACTATTATTTCAGGCGATTATGATCGTCTCACCGAGCTAAATAAGATTTTCTTTTCTGAAATCCGACATATAAGGAAATTGAGAAAGGGTCCTAGGATTACCTTATCAATGGATACGGGTAGGGGACTAGATAAACTACCCAAACTATGGGAGAATTCATTGTAGCATGATCACCCTTACCTAGGTTCCAATTCATGAATGAAATATAGGTTCAGGTGATGGATGTCTACGACCCGCACTTAATCACGAACCCAGCTTACGAACTGATCTGCAAAACAAAGCCTCGGGTGTCCCGAGGGTAGACACTCCGACGCTCAAGTTAGTATGAGGCGTAAGACGTATTGTATGTAATATGAGATCATAGATAGAGAGGTTTACCAAACCTTCAGTATTTATATGGCTACAATCCGTAGATCACCAAGATATGTATTTATGGTAAGAATACAACTCTTATGGGAATAATAGTTGTACTACCATGTATAGAGGAAATGTATTTCGGTCATGGTTGTATTACCATGTTTAGGAGGATGTATATTCCTTGTAAAATATTCATAATATACGCATTCCTTATAAGGATTATGATTGATGGACCCGTGGATCCATCCTCCACGTATCTCGAGCCCACGACCCCTCTCGGGCCCTGGTCCTAGTATGAATGAGGTCCGAATACGAACTATGGACTTATCAGTAGCCCCAAGGTAGATTTTTATAACTTAGAGTGCTCCATTTCGAAGGTTGAAGAAGAGGCTTGCTTCTCGAGGGAAAACCAATAACTCGAGGGAGGATTACTCGGGGTGTTAAGCTCGAGACGTTCTTCAAGGACTATCCTTTCGGGCTTAACCTTCTGAATATCTAGTTTCAAGTTCTTTCGTATTCCATCAGGACACGTGGACGGTTGGATCTGAATCTGTCTTCTTGAATTCCGAGGGGACTGACACGTGGTCTTGATTCATTGTATCTTCTGACGGTGGAGAAGACCAACCTTCCAATTGCCTGCATCGAGGTAATTACTCCGCTTAAATGCATGCTTAATTACTGGCTATATAACCAAGTAATTTTCCTTTTGTTTATCATCAATCATCCAAGTATTCTGCGTTTCCAATCCCAGAAAAGTTCTTCAAATTTGTCTTCTTTTCTTCATATATTCTCTTCCCCTCATTCTCTGTATTGCCATGTCTTCTGCAAACTCCAGTGTTCCCTCTGGCAATGTAGAGAGTGTTGTTGAAGAAAGAGCCCCAGCTGCTCGTGACTTGAGTACCTTGTTCTTAGAGGTTGAGTCTGGGGAGTTGATGGAGGTGACCATTGCTACCCCGCTGCAGGCTGTAGCTGTAGTGGCGGATGGTGGTGCCTCTGGGCCAAATATGGACCCGAATGCGGAACCCCAAGTTGATAAACGGGTTCCGGTGGCCGGTGGCATAAGTGATGTCACCAAGGTGGTCGACGAAAAGACGCTGCATTATCTGCGGTCATGCAGGCTGTCGTATCCCCTCGATGCTGGCCTGAAGCTCGAGGATGGGGAGATCCCAATTGAAAACCTGGTAAGCCCCACTCGAGGGGTAATTTATGGGAGGTTTTTGCAGCAGGGGATAAGCTTTCCTTTTCCCCCTTTGTTTCATGAGTTCCCGCAGCATCATCAGCTGCATCCGAGCCAAGTTCACTCTAACGTGGTGGTGCTGATTATGGCTGTGATATCCTGGTGTGTTCGGAGGAATTATACCCCGAGCCTGGAATTATTCAGGAGCTTGTACAAGTCATTCTCTTTCGAGAAATACGAGTACATTACTCTCACTCCAAGGAAGAGGAAACCCATCGTGTTTCCTGACAATAGTGGCGATTGGGAGGCTGACCGCTTTACTTATGACCGAAGCAAGTATGAAGTCTCTGATTTACATCCTAAGCCAAAGGATGCTATAGTTCGCGATAGGGTCTTCATCATTCCCGACCACTTAAAGGGTGTCATAATGGAGCTCTTGAAGGAGGGTATTACCCTTCAAAGAGGGGATTTTGTGTTGGGCGCACATGGCTCCGACTGGCAGTGGCCCTCCATTACTTACTCGTACCTGCTAGACGTTCCTTGGTCGAAGTCCACTTCCAGCTTCCTGAAACCTGACCGGAATTGGGCCCTCCCTGATAAAATCTAGGAAGGGAAGAAGAAGGCTAGGAGGCGAGTGTCGAGGCAATCACCCCGGAACCAGGGTGAATCTTCTGCAAGTCGATCTTCTTCAGGTAGTGTATTGATTTTCATACTGTAGTAACACTATCTTTCATATTGTATCTTAATATTTCTTCTTCTACATGTAGCATCTCCTCCAAAGAAAAAGATCAAGAAGGGAAAGGCAGTCCTCGAGATCGTAGAAGAGGAGGTAGAGGAGTCCGAGGAAGTGGAACCGGAGGTTGGGGAGTCTTCGGATGACGATGAATCTGACCTTGAGCTGGTGATTCCTGAGGATGAGCCTTTGAAGAAGTTGAAGTATTATCTGATTTGCCCTGAGGAAGAGGATGGTCAGGCATCCCGGAAGTCTTTCAAGAAGTATCCCTTTACCTCTAAGGTAGTGATTCTCCTTGTCCTATTGTGTGAACTTTTAGGCGTCACATATTAGGTTTTGATATATCTTCTATTTTACAGCTGATGGTAAATATATCCACGGTTGGATGGCAGACCAAAGGTGAGATCAAACACCTGTATAACTCTGTGAAGGAGTTACATTCCAGGTGCCGGGCTCTCAAGGCTGGTAAGGAGGAGATGATAAAGATTATCGACTCTTTACCGACTGAGTCAGTGGTGCCTCCTCCATCAGTTCCTGCTCCATTGGATTTGACTCACTTGGAAGATAGGGTGAAGCAACTTGAGGCTGAGAATAAGGCCTTATTGCTGGCAAGAGAGTCCGAGAAAAAGGAGCTGAGGATGTATCAGGACACCGTGAATGAGCTGACGCAGACCTTGCCTTCGGAGGGTATTTCGGAAGAGCTGAAACGGCTTCTTAAGCTTTGGGGCTCCTTTATTGCCTGTAGTCCCGAGTTTAAGGATTACCGGGAGAAGTATGGAGACTTAGTTCACGACTCCGAGCAGCACATGATTTTGGATAAAATCCTGGGATTGTGTCAATCTGAAGAGGAGATAGAGATTATGACATCCATCTTCTCTCATCTGGATGCTGCTAATGACCTCTCTACCTTAACTGCTAGCGATTGGATTCCTGGAGCCAAGTTCTTGGATACATTGGGTCCCTCCGAGAAGATAACGACATCAGGAGACTTATTAAAGCTTATTATAGCAAAATATCCTGACTTGTCCTTTCTCGGTGAGAGATTCTCCATTCCCGTTTGTGCTTAGAGCAGAGTTGTCTCGGACTTAATGGGGTTCTCGGACATTGTTAATATTTCCAAATCTTTGTGAGGCTCCTCCTCTGATTTTATCTTCCGTGATACTTTCATAAGTTAATCACGTTCCATCTTCGTGGTACGGGTTCGCCCTTCATAGTTTCCAAGAGATAGCTTCCCCCTGGATGGGATTCTAGGACTCGATACGGACCTTCCCAGTTCGGGGCTAGCTTCGCTTCCACTTCTTTCTTGATTTTCTCGTTTACAAGGTCTCCTTTAACGAAGGTTGCCAAGCGAACCCTTCCATCATGGTAGCACTTAACTCTTTCCTTCACCTTGGCCTCATGGATAGTAGCATTAGCTCTCTTTTCTTCCAGAAGGTCGAGGTCGAGACGGAGGTTTTCTTCATTGACAGTGCCATCATTATCTTCTGGTTGAGAGGTACGAGCAGAGGGGACTCCAATTTCCATTGGGATGACCGCCTCAGACCCATAGACTAGACTGTATGGAGTTTCTCCGGTTGCAGTAGCTGGTGTAGTCCTATGGGTCCAGATCACGCTCAGTAGTTCTTTGATCCAGTTTCCTTTAGCTCCTTCTAATCGCTTTTTAATGCCACTCACCAAGGTTCGATTGGTAACTTCCACTTGGCCGTTAGCTTCTGGGTGATAAACCGAGGTGAGTTTCTGATGTATGCCGTTATCCTCACACCACTTCTTGAAGGGGTTGTTAGCAAATTGTGCTACATTATCGGTCACTATGTATCTCGGGATGCCATAGCGACACACAATGTTCTTCCAACAGAAATTAATGACTGTCTTGCCAGTTATGTTGGTCAAGGCTTCAGCTTCCACCCACTTCGAGAAGTAGTCAATGGCCACAATAAGGTACTTGAAATTACCAGGGGCTGTAGGAAAGGGTCCTACAAGATCTATACCCCATCGGACGAATGGCCAGGATTCTTAGATGGTGATCATATTTTCCTAAGGCACATGGATTATCTTGGCAAATCTCTGACACTGGTGACAAGAATCAATATATCTCTTGGAATCTTCTAACATCGGATGCCAGAAATAACCCATTTGTAGGAGTTTTTGGGTAACAGTGCGTGGGCTCTGGTGACTACCACAAACTCCTTCGTGTGCTTCTTGTACTAAGTGTTCAGCATCGGAAGGCCCAACACACTTGAGTAAGGGCTGGAGATATCCCTTATTATATAGGGTGCCTTCATGAATGACATATCTGGGAGCTTTAACTCGGACCTTCCATGCCAGATGGTTATCCTCGGGGAGGGTTCCCGTTTGAAGGTACTCAATATAGGGGTTCATCCATGTATTTGAGATGTCAACAGCCATGATGCTGCTTTCTTCATAGCTTCTCTTCGCCAGGGTTTCCATAAGCAATTCTTGAGAAGATCTAATGTTGAGGTTCAAGGAGGCAAGTTTGCTTAACGCATCTGCTTTGTGGTTACCTTCTCGGGGAATATGATTCAGCTCATAATGTAAGAATTGTTTTAGGAGAGGCTTAACTATCTCGAGGTATTTTTGGAGACTATACTCTCGGGTCTCGTATTCGCCTTTGACCTGCTGCACCACGATCTGTGAGTCACTAAAGATCTCGAGGTCCCTAACATCGAGGTCCTTTGACAATTTTAACCCGGTGATGAGGGCTTCATATTCCACTTCATTATTAGTAGATCGAAAATCAAAATGGAGTACGTAAGGATGGTCCTTTCCCTCGGGGCTAGTGAGTAAAACTCCAGCACCACTTCCCCCCGATTTGGAGGATCCATCTACCTATAATCGCCATTTTCCTGTGTCTGGAACTGGGTCTTGTTGGTTTATCTCCACTGGTTCAACGGACTCCATTATGAAATCCGATAAGGCCCGGTCCTTGACGGCTGTCCGAAGCTTATACTGTATGTCATGTTCTCCTAACTCGATGGCCCACTTCATCATTCGTCCCGAGGAATCCGGTTTCTGGAGGATTTGCCTAATCAGGTAGTTGGGTAGAAGGACTATTGTATGTGCTTGTAAGTATGGTCGCAATCGTCGAGAGGCATGTACGAGGGCCAATATTAAGCGCTCGAGAGGCGTATATGTGGTCTCGGGCCCCTGTAAAGCTCGGCTTACATAATATATTGGGTGTTGTGATCCTTCTTTTTCCTTGACCAACACAACACTAATGGCTAGTTGAGATGCAGATATATATATATATATATATATATATAAGTAGAGAGTCTCTCCTTTATCTGGTTTCGACAGTGTTGGAAGCTATCGGAGGTTGTTTTTAAGTGTTTTGAAGGCTTCCCCACATTCATGTGATCACTCAAATTGGTTTTCCTTCTTAAAGGATGTTGAAGAAGGGCAGGTGTTTTTCCGCCCCTTTGGAGAGGAATCGGCTAAGGGCTGCAAAAGATCCTGTCAGCTTCTGTACATCTTTGACGGTCTTCGGAAGTTGCATATTTTGCAAAGCCTCAATCTTCTCGGGGTTTACCTCAATTCCCCGATTGGACACCATATATCCTAGGAATTTTCCTGCTCCAACACCAATAGTACATTTAGCAGGGTTAAGCTTTAGGTTGGATGCCCGTAATGTGTCGAAGGTTTCCTTTAAATCTTCAAAGAAGGCGTCATAGCTGCGGCTTTTCACTACAATGTCATCCACATAAATCTCGAGGTTGCGTCCTATCTGAGATTTGAATAATTTGTCTACCAGTCGCTGGTAGGTGGCTCCGGCATTCTTCAATCCGAAAGGCATCATCTTGTAACAGAAAGTTCCTCTGTCGGTTATAAAGGAGGTTTTCTCCTTATCTTGCTCTGCCATAGGGATCTGATGATATCCCTTAAAGGCATGAAAAAAGGCTAGTACTTGGTATCCAGCGATCACTTCAACTAATCGGTCGATCGAAGGTAAATGATAGCTATCTTTAGGACAACAATCATTCAGGTTGGTGAAGTCGATGCACATTCTCCACTTCCCATCTGGTTTCTTGACCATTACTGGGTTAGCTATCCATTCTGGGTACTGCACTTCTTCGATTATGCGGGCTTTGAGTAGCTTATCCACTTCTTCTCCAATGGCTTCAACTCGATCTAGTGCAAAGATGCGTCGTTTCTGCTTAATGGGTTTTTTAAGGGATTAATATTCAAGTAATGTTCCGCCAAGCGAGGATACTCCTACCAAATCATTGGTATCCCAAGAAAAGACATCTTTACACTGGTTGAGAAGATCTCGAAGTTTGGTCTTTATCTCGGGGGGTAGGAGAGTTCCAACCTCGACGGTTCCTGACTCTCCGAGTTGCATTGGCTCGGATTTGGAGTACTTGGCTGGTTCAAGATCCTCCTTCTCTGGTTCTTGGATAGCTTGGATTGTGCAGACTCGGGCTAATTTTTGATCACCTCGGATTGTTGCTATCCCTTGGTTTGTAGGGAACTTCATCGCCAAGTGGTATGGGGACCAGATGGCTTTTGCTTGGCACATCCAAGGTCGTCCAAGGATTATGTTGTATGGCGCTCTGGAGTCGATGACCGCGAAGATGCAACGAAGGGTTATACTCCTAGGACCATCCCTCACTCTCACCGGTAAAGTGATCTCTCCTAAAGGGGCTATAGGATCGCCAGCAAATCCCGAGATGGGGTTTGTGGGCACGAGATTGGTTTTGTTCAACCCCAACTGTTCATAACAGCTGAGAAACATGACTTCTACCTCACTTCCCCCATCTACCAGAACTCTTCTGAGCACATTATGGTTTATGTCAATCGTGATTACTAAGGGATCTGAATGAGGGAACTGATTAGGGATCACATCTTGAGGTGAAAAAGTGACGGTTCCATCCAGACGAGATCTTTTGCTCTCCCACTCCCAGGGAGAGGCTTCTTCGGGCGACCGGTGTACACCATTACTGCTCCTTCCTGCTCCCTGGTTGATGGTGTAGCTCATCTCGTTGTTGTAGTTGGAATTGATGCTTCTTACTCCTGTCGGGGCCAAAAAACGGATTCGTGTACTCCTACGAAGGTTTTTAACCGGATCAGCCATGAGTTTGAAGGTCGTATAGATCAAGAAAGACAAGCGGGTCCCACTGGGCGTGCCAAATTGATGGATGTCTACAACCCGCACTTGATCACAAACCCAGCTCACGAACTGATCTGCAAAACAAAGCCTCGGGTGTCCCGAGGGTAGACACTCCGACGCTCAAGTTAGTATGAGGCGTAAGGCGTATTGTATGTAATATGAGATTATAGATAGAGAGGTTTACCAAACCTTCAGTATTTATATGACTACAATCCGTAGATCACCAAGATATGTATTTATGATATGAATACAACTCTTATGGAAATAATAGTTGTACTACCATGTATAGAGGAAGTGTATTTCGGTCATGGTTGTATTACCATGTTTGGGAGGATGTATATTCCTTGTAAAATATTCATAATATACGCATTCCTTATAAGGATTAGGATTGATGGACCCGTGGATCCATCCTCCACGTATCTCGAGCCCACGACCTCTCTCGGGCCCTGGTCCGAGTATGAATGAGGTCCGAATACAAATTATGGACTTATCATCAGGCAAATAAGGCCTTAGTTTATTTAAAATGAAATGAATTGAACTGAACTACTGTACTTAGAAGTTCAGGAAAACAGGGCATTAGTTTAATCAATCTAATACTTAAAAAAATTATATATATTGTATTTCATTCTTAACCGGCGAATAAAAAATTATATTAATTGATGTTATATTAATTAACAATGAGTGTCGTATCTAATATAATTTTCATAAAGGTTTAGGAAATTGTATATATAATTTATAAAGGTTTAGGAACATGTGTATATATATTTTAAAAGGTTTAGGAATTTGTGCATATATATTTTGAAAGACTTAGGAAATTCTATAATGATAATAGAGAATGGAAGACCATATTTAATGAAGACATGCCAAAATTGAGTTGACCAAAATTACAAAAATAACAAAATCAATTTAAAATTAGAAAAAATCAGAAAAACATATCATGAAATTAGGTCTAAAATAACAAGAATGAATATGTAGAACCAAAAAAAAATCATAAAATGTGATAACCAAAAATAAAAAAGAAAATAATTATGTTATGATTGGGGAAAAATATTCCAAATAAATACAATTAGAACTAAAAATACAAATATAATCCAGTAACTAATACACAATTAAATACACTACGAGATATAATATTCTTATTAGGGTGTGAGTAAGGGATACGTTAAATTTATTTACGGTATGTCATGATAAATTAGATTACATAATAGGATTTATATAGTTATGGAATATTTTCATGGACATTTTTTATTTCAGTAAAGTTCATTCAGTTCAATTTAATTCAGTTCTGTACAGTTCAACATATTACTTTTACGCTAATACATGTTAGATTTTTATCAATTATTTTCAAAAGCGTTAAGATGACGTGTTATTTTTTGGTGAAAAGAAAACAAATCTAAAAAAATTAAAAATTAAAAAATAAACACTTAAACAAGTATCATTCTATTTTAAATAAGAGGTAGTTTTGTGAGAGACTGTCTATATTATAGACCGGAGACTAAATAATAAATATATGATTGAATGAAAACAAGTAGATCGTTAATTGCAATTTAGAAAATTACTATTCACACACACTATTCATGGCCCAATACTATTTACACGTGCACTATTCATGGTCAATACTATTCATATTCCAGTACTATTCACGTCCCTGTACTTTTCACGCACCGGTACTATTTTAATACTTTGCACATTAAAACACTGAGGTTTTTAACTATCACTGGAATGTTTGATTTTTAATACGTTTTAAATTAAAACTTTTTTTTTAATGTTAATCCACCATGAGGATGGAGAGCTTATATTGGGTGCTCTATACCCGAAAAGGAAAGGAATAATAGTATGTCACATCAGATAAAAGAGAAAACTATGCTAAAGACCTAAGCACTATATAAATACAACACTTAAAAAAATACAGGTGAAGCTCACCCTCACTGGCAGTGATTTGTGATACCAAGTCTAAACCAAGGAATCCTGTTAGCCAACGTTAAAAACGAAGATCAAATCGGACGCCCTGCTAACTTGGATATACAAAACCTGGCAGTGGTATTTACAAAAGAATCATATAAAATAAGAAATTTTGGGGAAAAGAAGGTATCTGTTGGCAGATGTGGTTGACAGTAGGAGCCAACATGAAGATGACAAGTGTTGTCTTTGTGATCAGGCAGCCTCTTCAATTCTGAGAGAGGGAGTGTTGAGAGAGTCCAACAGTATCTCACCTCTGGCCTTTTGAGGGAGGGAGTTCCAGGTGAAGGAGAAGTCCCGTTTTGTTGCCTTGATGAATTTTGCAAGCTCATCTGCTGGCTTATTAGCTTGCCTAAGAATATGGACCAGTGTGTGTTCTCCCAGCAGGTTTGATATATGATCTACCTGTGCTAGGTATTTCCAGTGTCTCTTTTCAGGAAGGTTTATCATCTGAACAGCAACTTGACAGTCAGATTCCAAGAGAAAATGGTGTTAGTTGAAATACCTTTTGTAGCTCCAGCTTGAATGACATGTATTTCTGCAGTAAGAGGGGTGTCAGCTGATATGTAGGATCCTTCAGCTGCAATGAAATTTCCTTTGTGATCTCTGATAATTGTTGCAATGCCAGCCTTGCAATTTTCCCATGCAGCATCAACATTGACCTTAACACCTGTAGAGGACAGATCCATGAAACTTTGGTGATGGCTGGTTTAGGAGGTTTGAGTATAGGAGGGACATAGCCACTATGAGACAGTTCAAAATCAATCGGTCTGGATATATGGATTGGGTGAGCCAGGAGGGAGAGGTGGCATGGATCTATGTCTTCATAAAGCTACTTATTTCTGGCATTCCAAAGTAACCAGCAGACAAAGATTGGAGCATTGTGGTTTAGGCTGGTGTGTAGACTGGAGAATCCTTTAAAATCCCAACATGTGGCCAGTCTGTCCCAAAGACTGTCAAATTGGTAGAAGAGGGATGCACATATTTTGTGCATTTCTTTCTAGAGCATAACAGAAATGTTGCAGCTGTTAAAAAAGTGTTGGAGGGTGTGTTCATTTGAACAAAAGCAACATTTAGAGGGGAGGTGAAAGCCATATTGAGCAAGAGCATCATCAAAGGGTAATATGGCATTTGGAAGTCTCCACATGAAAACTGAGAGCTTTTTTTGCACCATTTTGGACCAGATCTTTGTCAAAACTGGGAATTTTTGCTTTGGGGCTCTAAGCTTGGTTTAGGCTGATTTGAATGTAAAATGGCCAAACTTTTTTGGTATCCATATTAAGAGGTCTTGTCTGTGTGGGTGCAGGGTAGCTTGTTGGAGAAAGGGGATAATGTGAGTGGGAAGGATCAGCTTAAGTAATGGGATGAACTCAGACTTTCTCTAAATGAACTGAGCAACTGTAAATTTGAGATGGTTGCTCTGGGTAGGTTGGTAGAAATCAATTAAGGGACCATATCCTGTCCAGTTTGATTCCCAGAAATTGCATAACCCCTGACCATGTATGACCTTAGAATTTGCTTATGCAAATAAATTTATTTTACAGATCCTTTTCCATATTAGTGAGGTTTTCTTTGATTCAGGTAAGGAGGCCATGAATTCAGTCCATGATGCCTTAGCTATTTGATATTTCCACCATAATTTGCATGAAAAAGCATCAATTATGGTGGAAAGGGATCTTAGACCTAAACCATTTTGAGAAGTGGGATAACAGATTGAATCCCATTTCCTCCAAGATTTTTTAGGTCTGGATTCTGTCATGCCCCAAAAGAAGACAGAATTTCCTCTCTATCTTTTCGATTACCTGTTTGGTAGGAGCCATGACAGCCCATATGTGCTGAGGGAGTGAATACAAGCAAAATTGGATCAATGTTAATTTACCACCAGTAGAAAGCCAAACATTTTTCCAATTTTGAAGTTTCCTTTCTATCATTTCCATAACAGGTTAGAAATGTATATTAAGGGTTCTCCTAGTGTAGATTCGTACTCCTAGGTATTTAAAAGGCAGATTACCCTGCTTCATCCCCAGGATTGATTTTATCTGTCTGACCTTGTTTGCTGTAGCAAATCTACTTACAAAATATTCACTTTTTTCAAAGTTAATTTTTTGACCAGTATTGGACTCAAAAATAACAAGGAAGGATTTTATTCTGATGAGGTTGGTCCTAGAGGCCTTAAGAAAGATTACAGTGTCATCAGCATAACTGAGGTGAGAAATATTGATGTAATTATATGGAAGACTGTAATATTGAAGTTTTCAAGTTTGAAAAATATAGGCAAGGCTTCTAGTGAAGGATTCTGAGAAAAGGTTGAAGAGAAAAGGTGATAGTGGATCTCCTTGTTTGATCTCTTTTGATTCTGTGAAATATCCTACAGGTTTGCCATTTATGAGTATTGAAAACCAAGCATCAGACAGATTCTTGAGGATGCAGTCAACAAATCTACTTTCAAAGCCCATTTTAAGGAGGATTTTTTGTAGAAAGGACCAACTAACTCTATCAAATGCCTTCATCAAGTCAAGCTTGAAAATGCAATTTGGGTCTCTTTCCTTTTTGTTGAGAAATCTAAGCATTTCCTTAAGATAGATAACATTATCAGAGATGTCTCTATTTTGAAGGAAGGCTGTCTGGTGAGGGGAGACTAATTTTGGCATCAATGGTTTTAGCCTTTCCATTATTAGTTTAGAAAAAAATTTGTTTGAAACATTGGAAAGGCTAATAGGTCTACAATCATTAAAACTAGTAGGAACTTCTTTCTTTGGTATAATTGTAATCCAAGTACTTGAAATTCCCCTATGTATGTGAGGCCTAGTAAGAAAATCGTTTGATGCCTCTAGTAAGTCTTGACAGATGATGTGCCATGCTTTAATAAAAAAGGCAGCAGCATAGCCATCTGCCCCTGGACTGCAGGTTTTATTAAGGTCATAGACAATCTGTTTTAGTTCCTCTAGTGTGTCTGGTTTTAGGAGGGACTCATTGTCTTCCACAGATACCATAGAGGGGATCTGGGAGAGGAAATGTGACAAGTGATTTCCCACGTCGTTAAATGGGACTCCGCGAGATCAAAATACTATTTATAAATCACCTACAACTTCTAACTACTAGAAAGTAGATAGTGGGAAGTAGGGGTCGAACCACAAGGAGAAGGGACTTGTAAGAGTGTTTTATAGTAGAAAATAAGCATACTTATATATTATATAGAAAGCAATGTAAACAAGGGGGGGGGGGGGGGGTTTGAGATTGGTTTGGATTACACTATGAAAGCAAATTAAACTATCATTAGCTAAGCTAAGGGGATGATACTAGGATTATGAGGCCTTGGGAGGCAAATGACTTCAATTTCCAACTATCGACTTATCACTGAGCAAATGCAATTACAAGGAAGTTTAGACCATTTGTTAAGGATGAAAGCATCATATTCTCTCGAATGTAGCTAAAGAGGATGATAACACCACTCAAAAAGCTCTCATTGTTGATTCACCTAGATGATAACATCATAGATAACTCAACAATGGTATTTGGATTAGAGAGAGACAAACTTACTCACACACCCGCAATAGTGAGAGTATACAAATAAGATATTTGATAACTAGCAAGAACCAAGACGATGATAGCATATATGTCTCGACTCCTACTTTACTACTTAATGATATTGGAGTGAATGATAACGTTCTACCCACAAATCTAGCTATTCGTTGATAACAATCATGCGTTAAAATGTAATCTTCAACTCAAGTATACAATCACATATTAGGGGGACCAATGATAACATTCAATCCTTACCTAAACACATAATTGATTAATCATGCTAGTTCATAAGATTTCCACTTCTAACAACTTATATTTATCATGGCATTCCTTAACTACAATCACACAACAAGGGGAAGAACTTGTCATCACTCTAACCCTTCCATAGTCACTAATCTACAAACTAGAGATTATATTACACTACAATCCATCACCATTCCAATTACACTAGAATTACTCTAAGACTAGATTACCTTTACCACAGAACTAATCTACTCTAATTAGTGACTATGATGCATGCAATTGATATAAAACACAAAGCCCATAACAAATTAAGCAAGATTGAACAACATTCATGCATAGAAATTCAAGTTCATCAAATGATAATCCAAATCCAAAGTTTAAGCATACAAGGCCCACAAAGTTTCAAGGGAAATGAATTCAAATGCTCCCAAGGATCAAACTAAGCTATAATACAATACATGGAATCAAACTACTAATCTAAGGGAAAGGAATGGAAGAAAAAGGAAAGAAAGATGAAGAAAAATGGAGATCTATATTCTTGTGGCCGTTTTTCATCTTGGAGGAGATGAGTGGTATTTATAGAATGTAGTGCAGGGGCCATGCAGCAGTTGGCACACTTTTGTGAATGGCCATGCACTAGTTGGCGCACTTTTGTGAAGGGCCATGCACTTTAACCGTTCATCCGATTTGCATCCTCTAGTAGTCCATTTCGAAGCTCTTGACGAGAGGAATCCAACGGTATGATCCATCTGCTCTAATTCCTTTGCGAACATTTCCAAAATCATGCTTAAAAACATTAGTGCATCACTTGTTCTTCAAAATGTAACTTCGACAAGTTTAGCTTTAAAGATCCTTACTTTGCACCAAATGCTACCCAAATTAGATCTCAAATGTCATAAATACAAGAGTATATTTAGGGCTCATCAAAATGGTCATTAAACTGATCATTTTGATTCTGAGGTTGATGGGATAAAAGGTTATGATAATATGAGACAGCTTCATGTTCAATATCATCTGCCTTGTCCAACCACACACCCTAAAAATTTTTGATCTTTGTGATGTTTAATCTACATCTTTTTTACATTACAGAATAATGGAAAAATTTTGTATTTTCATCACCCTCCTTTAGCCACTTTACCCCTACTTTTTGTTTCCAGAAATGCTTTTGCTCATTTAAATATTTTGTTAAAAGAGCCTTAGCTTCATTTAGCTTCACAAGTTCATCAGTTGAACCATGAAGCTCAAATGCAATTTCCTGGAGCCTTACTTTTTCTTCTGCCTTTAAAATATTTCCATTTACATCCCCAAAAACCTCCTTATTCCATTTTTTCAGTTCTTTATTGATGTTATTGAGTTTATGAAAACGTTTGTACATGCCCCTGCCATCAAAAGTACTGTTCCAGTGAAGATTAATCAGCTCCAGCAGATCAGGTCTCTTGAACCAAGTGTTTATAAACCTAAAGGGCCTAGGGGCAGATACTATATTACTTCCTACTCCAAGGAGAAGGGGGCAATGGTCAGAATATAATTTACTAAGAACCTGTATGGATGATTGTGGGAATTTAGCTAGCCAGTTTGAGGAACAAATTCCTCTATCTAGTCTTTCTACAGTTAAATGTTTCCCTCCCTCTTTATTTCTACCATTAGTCCATGTAAAAAAGTTTCCAACTGTGTGGATGTCATATAAAGCCATATTACTCATGAAAGAATTAAAATCACTAATGCTACCTAAACAAGGCCCAGTTCCACCTTTATATCCAGTGGCACTAATCATGGCATTAAAATCCCCTATGTATAGGGCAGAATCTAAACATGGCATTCTAAGATCAGACCGTTTCTTTCATTCTTAGTTCTTAACCCATGAACAAAGAAGGAATCAAAAGATTCATCCATTGACTGGATATAGATTGGTACTAGAAAGAATTGGTTATGATCTAATAGTGGAGTAAAAGAAATATTTAAATTCCAGAATAGCCAAATTTTGCAGTTATTTGCAGGCAAACAGTGGCCAAAATGAAGTTTTCTCCTATATATGTCACACTCAGAATTATCATGCTGTGGTTCAATGATACAGAGGATATCTAGTTTATGGACTCTAATAAGCTTTTCCAATCTAAGCATAGAAGTTTCCATTCCCCTAATATTCCATACCATAACATTTAATCTTGAGGTTTTGTCTATCATTTTTTACGAGATTTTATGCTTTTTGTCGCAGTTCTTGTAGTAACTCTATTAATATGAGTACAATAAGAAGAAACCTTATTCTGCTCAGATTCCAGAGAACTAGAACTACATTCATTTGTATGGGCAGATTGTGACAATTCAGGCTTATGGGGTACCTGATTCACCTCTCTGGCAAGACTGTCCTCCATAGTTTCTTCCACTTCTGCTTGTTCTTCCTCTTCTTATATAAGTGGTAGAAATCTATTGTTATCTGTTCTAGGCTGAGAACAGAAAGAAAACTTGTTAGCATTAAAAGGGTTACCAGGTGAGATTTGTGAGATACCTGAGTGGATGTATATCATTAGTTGCAAAAGTTCTTGGTTTTTTTTGTGTGGACCATTGAGTTGAAAGTGTTTGAACAGGTGGGGGAGTAGTGGGGGGGGGGGGACTGATCTGAGATAGCAGTGTGAGATCTGGAAACTTGTCAGGTTGATTTACAGTCAGAGGGCATGGAGGGGCCTCCATAGGTTGGGGTAATGGAGGTTCCTTTGGAGAAAGAGTCACTTCTGTAAGCATTTTATCCCCAGATGTAGAGGTGATGTAGCAGTCTTGACTCACTTCCAGAGAATTAGTTAGAGTAGTATCAAGGATATCAGTCATTTTTCCTTTGAGCTTCTGAGGAGATTTGGGCTGGTCATCCTCTATTTGTATAGTGGGTGGAGCCTCTTTCTGGACATATCTCAGTTCAGGTTCCTTTGGTTTGGGTAGGGTTCTATCTATCTGCGGAGCTTGGTTTCTCAAGGTTTTCTGTTTGTCTGCATAGGTAGTGCCAGCATAGGAAGCAATCTGAGGGATGGGAGTTTGTTTTTGGTGCTGAGTGTGGGGTTTTCTTTGGGGTGGGAGGTTGGTTTTGGAGCCTGGGTGATTGCTGAATCTGGGATTGTATGGAGATGGTTTTAGGCCAGGGTGCAGGATTCTGCAATCTATGGCTTCATGACCTAGTTTCTTACAGTGCCTACAGTATAATGGTATTTGTTCATATTCAATCTCAAAATCTGCCATATCACCATTTATACTAGTAGTAAGGGTAACTGTATTGTGAATTTTGGCAAGTAAGTCTATCTCCACACACATTTTAACTGCTGAGGGCCTAGATAGAGTAGCAGTTGCCAAATCCATTTTGATAAATTTGCCTATGCTATTACCAATTGTTTCCAAAATCGCAGTATTATACCAAAACAAAGGAATGTTGTGGATTGTTACCCAGATTGGGATGATAGAAGTTTCTGAGTCTGGTGCGAAATCTGGAGTCCACTTGAAGACCTTCATTACAGGACCTTTGAAAGACCATGATTGCTTCATCCAGCATCTCCGATAGTCATCTGGATCCTCAAAGCGAATCGGTATGTGCCTGAAATCGAGCGAGCCAGGTTGATATTTCCCAGTGAAGCTTACTGATTTGAAAGCTTCATATAGATACTCCATCGATGCTTTCAGCCTCGGAAATTTGCCGACCGGGGTATTGCTGTAGTGGGATGACAGTTGGGCAACTTCCTCTGGCGTAATAATGCACACAATCTTTCCTTTAAACTCTGTAATTGGTTGGATTAGTGGGTCGGAAGGTAGAGGGGGTGAAAGGGGTGGAGGTTTGGTGGTGAGAGCATGGAGAAAGGACATGGGTTTGGGTATTCCGCCACGATCTGGCGGTGGATCGGTCATAACGCCACCGCGGATATGACCGTTATTGCCGTAAACGGCTAAAAATAACGACTAAAAATCTGAAATTGAAGAGAGAAGGCAGAGAGTTTACTTTAGAGAATTGTACATTAAAACACTGAGATTTTTAATTAAAAGTATTATGTTTGATTTTTGTAATATTTTGTACATTTTTTTTGGTTTAAACCATCAAAGATGGAGGGGATTATATTAGGCTCCCTAAGCCAAAAAACCACAGAAGGGGTGCAAAAATCAAGGACAAAATAAAGAGTGCTAGCTATCTGTAAACTACTAATCCTAAAGCTAAGTTCTAGGAGAGGAACAGAAACCTCAGTACACTTGCCAAAACCTCATGAAAAATTGGTTACTTATAAGTGAATTGCTAAGCAAAACACTAGGCAGTCCCCAGCTCCCCATGAGTCAAGTGTAGTACACATTAGCTAACCTAGAAAGACATAGAAACAGCAGCACTGGATGGAAAAGGCTCCGTCTGGAGCAGCCATAATTGTTGTTCTAATTGTAGGACAGACTGAGGCATCTAGCAGCAGCAGCCCCTTTGTAACTGAGGGAATATCAGATCCATTGAAAGAGCAGCTCAGTCTATGCAGCAGAGCCCATTTTGCCAGAGAGTCAGTAGGCTGGTTCCCTTCTCTGAGAGTATGGCAAAATTTGAGAGAAGTGACTGAGTGGAGATGGAGTCTATCAGAGGTATGAATCTCCATTGCCTCTTTGATGGAATAAGGATCATCTGAACTGCTTGAAGGCAGTCAGATTCCACAGTAATTTCTGAGTAAAGACCATAAGCAGCTTCAGCACCAGCCTGGATGGCCATCATTTCAGCTAGCAGAGGGTCAGAGGCTTCAGTGAAGTGAGACCTTGCTGTGATGAGTTTTCCAGAATTGGTTCTAATTATAATGCCAATGCCAGCTAGACCATTTTGCCAGGATGCATCAACATTTACCTTCACTCCAAGAAAGGTTCTGTTCCAAACCACCACTGTGAAATTTGGCTTTGGAGGAATATAGGGAGTAGGAATGTTACAAGCAGAGGCCAGCTCAGAGTCCACTTGAGTTCTAAGAGGCATAGGATGCCTGAGTAGAGCCCAGTAAAGTTCCTGCTTAAGTTCCTTTTTCAGCTGAACCAAAGAGGGAGGGCATTCTTCAAAAAGTTTCTTGTTTCTTGCTTTCCATAGCAGCCAACAAACTAGTGAAGGAGCAATACAGTTGATTCTTGTATGAATGGCTGATAATCCTGAAAAAGCCCAACATGTGGCAAGTCTGTCCCAAAGATTGTTAGTGCAAAAGAATTTTGAAAAGCATAGATTGTGCATATATTTCCACAAATCCAGAGAAATAGAGCACTGGGAGTAGAAATGATGCAAAGAATCTTGGCTGTTACAAAAACAGCACTTTGAAGCAGTTTGAAAACCAAAGTGTGCTAGAACATCATCAAAGGGTAGCATGGCATTCAGTAGTTTCCACATATATATTGATATTTTCTTCTGAAGCTGTGAAAACCAAATATTTTTCAGAGTAGGCCTAATAGGGAGAGAGGGTCTCAATTTCAGATAAGCTGATTTAATGGAAAAGGAGCCCAAAATGTGAGGCTTCCAGATGAGGAGGTCCTCTCTATGTGGGGATGTGGAGCAGGACTGGAGAAACTGGAGAATATCAGGGGGAAGGTGGTGTTGCAGAAGAGGTAGCAGAGAGGATTTATTTTGGATAAAATCTGCAACAGTTGCCTTTAGTATCAGATCAGAAACTGGTTAATAGTAATCAATTAAAGGACCAAAATCAGTCCAGTTTGATTTCCAAAAGTTACAGCTACCAGTACCAATTATCACCCTTGAATTTGATTCTGCAAAAAAATTGACCTTGCAGATTCTTTTCCAGTTTTGGGATTTTTTATGTGTATCAGGCAGAGAAGCAAGGAACTGTGTCCAAGGAGCACTTCCCATTTGATACTTCCACCACAATTTACATGAGTATGCTGTAAGAGTGGATGAAAGAAACCTGAATTCTAGTCCTTTTTGTAAAATGGGATAACACAAGGCATCCCATTTCTACCATGTTTTTTTTGGACCTTTATCAGTGGAGCCCCAAAAAAATATTGAGAATTTCCTCTCATCAATCTTTTTTATTATTTGCTTAGTTGGCTCCATGACTGCCCAAATGTGCTGAGGTAAAGACTGTAAACATCATTTGATTAGAGTCAATTTACCACCAACAGACAACCAAATGTTTTTCCAGTTCATAACTCTTATATCTATTATTTCCAGAATATTCTGAAAATGGATGTTCAGAGTTCTACCAGAAAAGATTTGTACCCCCAAATATTTAAATGGCAAACTACCTTTTTTCATGCCTAAAATACTCAGAACCTGTCTCTGTTTGTTTACTGTAGCATGTTTCCCCAGAAAAACCTCACTCTTTTCAAAGTTAATTTTTTGGCCAGTGGTTTCTTCAAATTTGACAAGAAAAGCTTTGATCTTGACTAGGTTGAGTCTAGATGCTTTCAGAAAAATCACTGTGTCATCAACATAGGAGAAGTGTGAAATGTTTATGGCTTGGGGAGGTAGGCTGTAGTAGGCTAGGTTTCCAGATTCAAAAACAAACACAAGGCTTCTGGTGAATGATTATGAAAATAAATTAAATAGGTATGGGGACAGGGGGTCTCCCTGTTTTATACCTCTAGTGGCTTTGAAAAATCCTACAGGGGCACCATTTACAAGTACAGAGAACCAGGCATCAGAGAGGTTTTTGAGTATGCAATCAATAAATTTGCCATTAAAACCAAATTTTTGGAGGATTTTTTTTCAAAAAAGACCAGCTAACCCTATCAAAAGCCTTCATCAAATCTAATTTCAGAATGCAATTAGGGTCTCTGATTTTTTTGTCCAGAAATCTGAACATTTCCTTTAAATAGATGACATTATCAGCTATGTCTCTATTTTGAAGGAATGCAGATTGCTGTGGGGAAATCAATTTAGGCATCAGAATTTTCAGTCTTTCCATTAAAATCTTAGAGAAAATTTTGTTTGATACATTGGAAAGACTGATAGGCCTATAATCACTAAATGTTGTAGGAGTTTCTTTCTTTGGAATCAAAGTGATCCAAGTACTGGAAATGCCTCTATGTATATGTGATTTAGACATAAAATCATTTGATGCCTCAAGTAAATCTAAGCAAATAATATCCCAGGCCTTAATATAGAACTGGGCAGTGTAACCATCTGGTCCCGGACTGCTCAGTTTGTTAAGGCCTTTAACAATTTGCTTTAATTCCTCTAAGGTAACTGGCTTAGTTAGCATTTCATTATCTTCCTCTGTCACCAAATTAGGGATTTTTGAAAGAAAATGTGATGCAAAGAGTTCATGCTCTGGATGGGCTCATCAGATAACAGATTCTGAAAAAATTGAATTGCTTCAGATTTTATATCAGATATGTCATCAAGCCAAATCCCCGAGGAACTTTTTATTTTGGTGATTTGAAGTTTACATCTTCTTTCCTTCACTGATTGATGGAAAAAAATTGTATTTTCATCACTTTCAGTAAGCCATTTTACCTTAGCTTTATTTTTCCAGAAATGATTTTCCTCTTTTAGTGATCTGACTAAAAGGGCTTTTGCTTTATTTATTTTAACTAGCTCATCAGTTAAACTATTTAAATCAAAATTCATTTCCTGGAGTCTTAGCTGTTCTTCTGCCTTTAACACATTATCACTTATGTTGCCAAAATTCTCCCTATTCCACCTTTTCAAGTGAGCCTTGAGAGAATTAAGCTTGATAAAGAGTTTAAGCATGCCTCTACCCTCTAGAGCTTCATTCCAATGAGATTTAATAAAATACATGAAACTGTCTCTTTTAAACCATGTGTTTAAAAATCTAAATGGTCTTGGGACTGAGGGGATATCACTTCCTATGCTAAGGAGTAGAGGACAATGGTCAGAAGATAATCTATTTAGGACTAAAACAGTAGATTGTGGAAATTTAGCTTGCTACTGGAGGGAGCAAAGAGCTCTGTCCAGTCTCTCAGTAATGAGATGCTTTCCATTTTCTGTAGTTCTGCCATTAGTCCATGTGTAGAAATTCCCCACAGTGTTTAGTGTGTGCAGTGCCATATTATCAATAAATTCACAGAAATCATGTATACTACCCAGCTTAGGTGAAGAAGGACCCTTATATTCAGAAATTGAAGACATAGCATTAAAATCCCCTATAAATAAAGCATCAGGTGGATTTAAATTTTTTAGGTCAGTCCATAATTCTTTCCTTCCTTTCCTTGATCTCAGGCCATGAACAAAAGCAGTCTCCATTGACTGGTTTAGTTTAAGACTCTTGATCTGTACTAGCAAGAATTGATTATGATCTAACCTGAGATTTACTTCTATCATGTCATTCCACATAATCCAGATTTTACATAATGATGAGTACATGCAGTGAGAAAAATGAAACTTATGACAGTAATCAATGCATTCTTCATTTTTATGTTGAGGTTCTATAAAACAAATTAGTTCCAGCTTATGAACTCTAATCAGTTTTTGTATTCTCTCAATTGAAGTCTCCATTCCCCTGACATTCCAGACCATAAAATGAATATTTAAGGTCTTATTAATCATTATTTACGGGGTTTAAGACTCTTGGTGGCAGTCCTAGTAAGGACTTTGTTTACCTGAGTAAAGAAAGTTGGTATATTACCTTTGTCATTCTTAGCATTTATAGTAGGGATATCTGAGGGTGGGACTACAGTTGAGGTAGCAGCTGGAGCCTGAGTTGCATCCAATTCTTCTGTCTCAGCATTTGTGTCATCCTCAACATTTGATAGATGGGAAGTTGTGCCTGTAGTTGAGGTAGCTGCTGGAGTCTGTGATGCAACCAGTTCTTATATCTCATCATTTGTGTCTTCCTCATCTGAGGAGGTTAGGTTTAGCTCTTCACCTTCTCTAAGTAGTGGAAGGAATCTGTTTGAGACCTGCCTAGGTTGAGAATAGAAGGCAAACTTGTCAATATTCAGACAGTGATCTGGAGAGAGAACATCCTTACCTGGATAGATCAAAATGTCATCTGTAGCAAAAGTGGTGTGTTTCTTTGGGGAGGACCACTCCAATTGCTGGATTATCTCTAGGTCATTTGGTGTTGGATCATTGGCAGAGCTAGAGGAGTGATTGGTGTCTTTTATCTCAGAGTGTTGCAGGGGTGATGGGGCATCAAGTGAATCAGGTTGTAAGGTAACATCTTCTATGTTGATGATGACTACCTCAGGGACTGTGATCAAAGCATTTTGTGGCTGAGACTGTTTGGGAGATTCATGCATCTTTCTTTTCCCTTTGTCAGCTGCTGTCAGAGCTATCTTCTGTGGAGCATCAGGGTTGGAGACAGGCTTTTTAACATAGGTAGAGTGTGACTGGTTCTTTAGAGTGTGTTCCTTATTCCTGAGAGAGGTGCCTGAGGATCCAGTTTGTTTTGGTGTGGACTTGGTGGAAAGGAATTTGGATTCTGAATGGGGGTGGGGGGTCTAACTGGCTCTTGTCTATTGGGAAGGGGCCTTAATTCTGGATGCAAAATTCTACATTCTTGAACCTCATGCCCTAGCCTTTTACAATGGCAGCAGTACAGTGGGAGATACTCATACTCTATGGGGAAATCAGCAACCTCCCCTTCAAGATTGATGGTGAGGGTTACTGAGTTGTGTAATTTGGCTAACAGGTCAATCTCTATGCATAGCTTGACTGCAGAAGGCCTAGACAAAGTAGCAGTGGCAGCATCCATTTTTATAAACTTGCCAATCTGGTTTCCTATTGATTCTAACATTGCTATGTTGTACCAAAAGATAGGAAGTTTATGGATTGTTACCCAAACCGGGATGATTGAGGTCTCGGTTTCCGGCGAGAAGCTTGGAGTCCACTTGAAGACTTTCATCACCGCTCCTTTGAAAGCCCATATCGATTTCATCCAGCATCTTATGTAATCCTCCTGTTCTTAAAATCGGATCAATATGTGCCTATGATCGATCGAGCCCAGTTGATACTTGCCGGTGAAGCCGATGGATTTGAATTCTTCTTGCAGGAACTCCATTGATGGTTTCATCATTGCGAACTTTCCGACCAACGCATTGCCGTAGTGAGCTGAGAGGGCGGCGACCTCCTCCGGCGATATGATGCAGGCTATTTTACCCTTATAATCGGATTTAGGCTGAATTGCGGGGTTGGAGGGGAGAGAGGAGTATAGGGGAGATGGTCTGGAGGTGAGAGCTTGTGCAAAACTGCGAGGATGGGCTGCTCCGCCGCGGTCCTGCGGCGGATCCACCATTTTTGTGGCCATTATTGGACCGTTTGTGCTGATAACGGTCAGTAATAGTGTAAATATTGATGAAAACTAGGCAGAAAATAGGAGAGAGAAGAGAGCATTTGTTTCAGTGTAGAGATACGATTGAAATATACTAATACACACTATAATATTTTGTACATTAAAACATGGAGGTCGTTAAACAAAAGTAGAATGTTTGATTTTTATTACACGCGCGCGTGATTTAAGGAGGAAAGAGTAGGTTTTTAAAAATTGCAACTAATCTCCTCTGTGTTTTGCAAATAAGTACCCTTATATTTTTCTAATTAAAAATAGTATTGTCTAATTTATAGATGGTCTCTTTTAAAAATTTCTATTTAAATATATCTAATTTAATAATCCACATATATCTCATTAATATTTGAACATTGAACGAGCGCGAGTAACAGTGCACATTGCACTAGCACGAGTATTTGCACAATCTCAACCATGCAAAAAATGTTTGAATTGTTCCAAAATTTTGTACATACAAAAAATGTTTGATATATCTTGTAATATTCTATATTTATTATATGATAAATTGAACTAATCTTCAGTAATGAACCAAATATTTTTAGTAGGCAATTAATTATTTCTTATCATGGTTTTAAAATCGCACGCTGCACTAGTATAGCACACAAAATATATATGTAATAAAAGATTTTTGTGCATAACCTTTTTGTTCCCTTCATCAATTGCCAATTTCATGTGAGTTTTCAACCAAAATCAATTTTCTAAATAAACAAATCACCAAAAAAATATACATGTTTAAAGGTAAAACACGGGGTACGTTGAATGCACACAAGCAATATAAATCGTGCATTTGTCTAAATAATGTTTTGTTTTCAGTTTATTAATCCTTCATTATTTCGTAGAGATGGATCATGTGGAAGAGTTCTGCACGTTAGTTTCTTAACATCAATTGCTCAACATGTCTATCCATTTAATTTACACTTAATTACATTCTGTTGATTTTAATTGGCTGTTTTTACAGTGGTTATATTTGAGAGGGATGCTGGTTTCTATTTTGATAGACTGTACTTTAAGGGGCTGGTGTTGAATGGCCAGTGGGATGACACGAAGACGTATCTTGCTGCGTTTGTCAAAATTGATGGTGGAAACACACATATTCGCTGAATATACTTCAGATTGATATGAAGGAAAAAAACAAAGAGACATTGGACAAGTAAGTATTGACAACTCGAAAAACCACTCAATTTTGTGTAGATTTTAATGTTGATTATTAAAATATCATTACTATATCTGCATATAATGAATTGAACATTGATGCGGTAAAGATTTTGAATTTTGTGATGATATTATCAATTTTATGTGATTATTTAAAAACCATATACTATGCATATGGGAATGACTTGAACATTGTTGTGGAAATTTTGAATCTTATGATGATATTATACATTTTAAAGTGTGTTTATTTAAATAGATTATATCTCCTCATTAAGGAATGCTATGGAAATTTTGTGTAAAAATTTGTGTTTTGTGCAAGTATCTCACCTAAATGTGCACGAAGAAATTATAATTCACTTTCATGTCCCTTCAACTTATTTTTTCTCGGGCAGCCATTATGATGAATGATGCGAAAATCAGTTTCTCTCTCTAAAAACAGATGCTCTCGCCTCTCTAAAAAATCTTAACTTTTTACCGTTACTTTTCACTGTTCCTGCCAGTAACGGCTAGTTTAGCCGTTGCGCCATGGTGGAACCACCACCGGAACGTGGCGGACCTGCCGGAAATCGTAGTTTTCTCAATGCTCTCACCTCCAAACCTCCTCCCCTCTCATTCTCTTTACCTTTTTATCCTCAAATTCGCCCAACAACAGAGATTAAAAGGAAAATAGCCTGTATAATTACCCCTGCTGAAGTAGCCCAGCTTTCCGACCATTACAGCAATGCCCTTGTCGGCAAGTTCGCCAGGATGAAGCCATCCATGAAATATCTGCACGAGGCATTCAAATCAGTGGGTTTTAAAGGGAGGTATCAATTAGGCTCAATCGACCACAGACATGTACTCATCCGGTTTGAAGAAGCCGAGGATTATCAGCGGTGTTGGATGAAGACGCAGTTGGCTTTCAAGGGTCCAATCATGAAAGTTTTCAAATGGACATCCAATTTCTCGCCAGAAACGGAGACATTCATAATTCCGATCTGGATAACTATCCACAACATTCCCCTCTTTTGGTATAACACTGCTATGCTTGAGATGATTGGAAATAGCATTGGAAAGTTCATTAAAATGGATTTAGCAACTGCTAGCCTTACCAAACCCTCGGCTGTTAAATTGTGCATTGAAATTGATCTTCTAGCCAAAATACACAATTTCATTACTCTTACCACCTCACTCAATGGTTACACTGCAGAGTTTCCAATAGAATATGAGCAATTGTCTTTATACTGCAAACATTGCCATAAGCTAGGTCATGAAATCCTTGAGTGCAGAATCCTTAACCCTGGCCTGAAACCCCAACCCTTTCCTATCAGGCCAGCAAACCACTCCTTCAAGAAACAGACACTCCCCCCTACCTACACAAGACCATACCACAAGCACATAGCTCCACCAACACAACAGCAGAAAGTGAATGAAGCAGGTACCTCAGGGGTCTCAGCAAAAGAAAAATCTGTGGCAATTAATGCTCAGCTCAGTCAAGAGAATCTACATATTCAGGACTCAGTATTGAGATATGTTAAGAAGAACACAGCTACTGAGCCCAAAGATAGCCACATTTTAAGTGTTAGTGTTCCAGTAATAGCCAAATGCGGTGTTGAGCTGGAACTACCCATGCCTCATATACAACCACTCTCACCACCAACAAGCTCATCCATCCCTCCAAATTCAGAAAACTCTCCATCCATAGTGATGCTTTTGGACTCTGATTCAGAAAATGATGCTTCTGAACTGGTTAATGGGGAAGAAAAATCTCCTATTTGCTCTCTAGAAGACCAGCTCAAAGACAAAGAATGGTCCTCTCCTATTAGGCCAAATTTTTTTGCCAAGGATGACATCAAAATTCACACTGGTAAGCTTCCTGTGTCACCTGACAATCCATTTTCTTCTAACAAATTTTTCTTCTACTCCCAACCAAGAAAAGCAGGGAATAGGTTTCTGCCTCTCATCCATGAAGAAGAGGAAAATGAGGAAATGGAGAACAATGATTACTCTGAAGGCAGTGCACCAAATGAAATTTATGCACCAACCCCTCCTACTCAGGTAAATATATCTACCATCTCTGACTCTATAAGCAAATCTGATGATGCAAGTGCAAGTGTGTCTAGTACTATTGACCATGATCAATATAAGGTCTCTTCTTATTTTTCTAAGATCAATAAAGTTATAACTAGAACGGCTACAAAAAGCATTAAAACTCGTAAACAATGATTAGTACAACTATAGGAATAAATGTTTTGGTGTGGAACATTAGGGGAATGGAAACTTCAATGATAAGATTGGAAAGACTTATTACCACCCATAAACCTGATATTTTATGCACAATAGAGTCACAGCATGACATGTCTAGATGTGATATTTACAGAAGAAAACTAAATTTCTCCCAATGTGCATATGCCTCTAAGTGCAAAATTTGGCTTTTCTGCAACCAAAATGTAGACATTTCCCCCAAGCTGGACCATAATCAATTCTTTCAAGTACAGATAACAAGTCATACACTCAATGAATCTATTGATTCAATTTTTGTGTATGGTCTGAGATATAGGAATAAAATAAGAGAATTATGGTCTGACTTGATGGCTCTTAATCTGTCTGAGTCTTTTTTGATTGGGTATTTCAATGCTATGACATCTGTAAATGAATACAAAGGGCCCTCAAACCCTAGTGCTTCTAGTATAAGTGACTTTAGTGGTTTCATTAGTTCAAACGCTTTATATGAGATCTACACTGTTGGTAATTTCTTTACATGGACTAATGGTAGAAACAAGGAGGGGGGTAAATTCTTAACTGTAGAAAGATTAGATAGAGGTTTATGTACTTATAACTGACTGCAAAATTCCCCTCACTCATCTATACATGTTCTTAGCAAGCTAACCTCAGATCATTGTCCTTTACTCCTTAAAATAGGCAGCGCAACTCCTTTTGTACCCAAACCATTCAGATTTATAAAACCTGGTTTAAAAAGAATGATCTGCTGGAGTTAATTCATCTCCATTGGAACAAACCAACTAAATGGAATGGAATATTTAAATTTTTTCAGAAACTGAATTCTCTCAAACCAGTTCTGAAAAAATGGAATAGAGAGGTATTTGGGGACATAAATGAAAATGTGAAAAATGCAGAGGAGAAACTAAGAATCCAGGAAATTAATTTTGAGCTTTGAGCTTGATGGTTCATAAAATGAATTAATCAAACTTAATGAAGCTAAAGCTCAATTACTGAAAACTTTAACTGAGCAAATGCATTTTTGGAAACAAAAAGTTAGGGTTAAATGGCTTAAAGAGGGTCATCAAAATATAAAATTTTTCCATAACTCTGTTATGGAAAGAAGATGTAAATTGAATATCACTAAAATAAAGAGTTCTAATGGAATATGGTTAGATAGGAGCTCTGATATTGAACAGGAAACTGTTCAATTTTATCAGTCCCTCCTAACTGATGACCCTCATCCAGATCAGAACCTCTTTGCATCTCATTTCCTTTCTCAGATCCCCACACTTATATCTTAGGATGAAAATGAACAGCTCATTAAGTCAGTAAAACTAGAAGAATTAAAACAAATTGTATTTGCACTTAATAAAAATAGCAGCCCAGGGCCTGATGGCTATACTGCTAAGTTCTTTATTAAGGCGTGGAATACAATTTGTTTTGATCTATTAGAGGCATCTAATGATTTTATGACAAGGTCTCATATTCATAGAGGCATTTCTAGTACTTGGATCACTATTATACCAAAGAAAAAAATCCCTATCAGTTTTAATGATTATAGACCAATCAGCCTCTCAAATGTTACCAACAAGATTTTCTCAAAAATATTGATGGAGAGTGATAAGTCCATGGTTCGTATTCTGGACCTCATTCAGCCTCGGACCAGGGCCCGAGAAGGGTCATGGGCTCGAGATACGCGGAAGATGGATCCATAGGTCCATCAATCATAATCCTTATAAGAAATGCATAATATGTTTTATAAGGAATATGCATCCTCCTAAACATGGTAACACAGCCATGACCGAAATATATTTCTCCTATACATGGTAATACAACTACTATTCCCATAAGAGTTGTATTCCTACCATATTTACATATCCTGGTGATCTACGGATTGTAGCCATATAAGTACCTAAAGGTTTGGTAAACCTTTTCTATCTATTATCTTACATACAATATGCCTTACACATCATACTAACTTGAGCGTCATAGTGTCTATCCTCGGGACACCCGAGATTTTGTTTTGCAGATTAGTTCGTTAGCCAAGTTCGTCGACGAGCGCCGGTGTCCTCAATACATCAAGTGGCACACCCAGTGGGATATCGTGTTAATTGATGACGTCGCCGAACTTTGTCTCTGATCTGATTCTGTGCACCTGCTCAACGAGTTTTCAACACCATGTCTGAAGCTGAAAACCTCAGAAGAAGCGCCCGAATGCAAGGACGAGGCCCCGAGGAAAATCCAGAAAGAGAACAAGGTCCCCGAGGACGAGGACGCGACTGACCAAGAGGATCCCGAGCACGTTCTACATCAGAACCACCACAAAGCTCTACCGTAGGTGCCGGAAACTCCAGCGTTCCGAACTCCTCCGGTCCAAATCATGTCGCGTACGGAGCACCCGTCTCTGGTGCCAATCTTGCTGCATCCAAAGTACCACCTTCTGGATCAAATCCTGTTGTGTCTGAAGTACCGAACTCAGGCCCAAGAATTTCGATCTAGACCGACATGAACTACAACGAGCGTGTAAATAATTCAGAAGGCCTTGACCGCTAAAATAGGTTGGAATATAACGGGCCCGACTCAATCTTAACTGAAGAAGAGAGGGAGCAAAGAGATCGCTAAATTCTTCACGAAATACAACAAGAAGAGGCAAGAAGAAGACGCCTATTGGCATCCCTGAGCCAACCTCTGGGACATACAGTTCCTCCCCCCTCCGAGCTCTGAACAGCCCTATGTAAACCTTATCTCGGACTTTCCCCCGAGAGAAATCTCTGAAGATGTCCGAGCATTGATGAAAGACCTACATTCTCAATACCCTGATTTTGTAGCATCCCTGATAAATCGAAGCCAACAACATCGCGCCTAGACGCATGAAGCCCCGAATCGAGTATCCATTTCAGGAGCTCGAACAACACCGCCCTCTGATCCTACTCAACAACAAAGATTCCTGAATGACCTATCTCAGAGCCTGCCCCCATACAACACTTAAAGACACCTACCACCACCTCCCGATCCAGCCAACTACCGCAACGACGGCTCATGACTAAGCAGGGAGGAGGTGCGAAGAATGCTCATAGAGAACATTCAGGAGGAGCTCAGGCGGGAGAAGAGGGAACGGACTCAAAGCGAGTGGCAATCCAGTCCTAATCGGCCTTTTACCCAGGAAGGAGCTTATCCTACTCGAGAGAAGTACGAGGTCGACCAAGAGATCAAACGCATCCTTGGACCCAGAGGACAGTCTACTCGCTCCCCTTTTTCACGACACATCGTGAACCTCCCCTTTGATAGTAACAAGAAAGTCCCTGAACAGTTGCCTACCTATGATGGTACTAGTGACCCTCGAGAATTCCTATCGGTATTTTTTAAGACACTCGAGACCAGGAATTTTCACGAGCTGGAGATATGTAAAATTATCCCCAGTTATCTTCGAGGAAAAGCCCAGACCTGGTTTATCCAAACGAAACCGAAGAGTTTGTTCGACTATTGGGACTTCGCCGAATTTCTCCTCCTTGCCTTCTTCCAAAAGAAGAAGTTCACTAAATCCCTTGGAGACTTTGGCTACGTGCCCCGCCATGAAAGAGAAACTGTGATAGAATATTATCACAGATACATGATCTGGCTACAGAATGCTACGATCGAGACGAGGTCCTCCTGATTAATATGTACCGCATGAGTGTGGATGATGAAACCCTGAGAATGAAGCTGGCCAATAAGAATCCAACTACCATCCAGCATCTCCAAGCCATCATGAAGAAGTTTGCTAGCAAGGCAGACGCGGTGACTGGCAAGAAAGGGCGAGAGCCTTATACAGAAAATAAAAGCAAGGAGCCTAAGATGAAGATACCCAAGGTCGAGAAGACAAAAGGCACCTCTAAACCTACTTTCGAGTCATACACTCCTTTGGCTAGATCTCGGGCTGAGATTTTATCCATTCACAGTCACCTTTTGAAAGATCTACCCGCTATAAAGGAATCAGTCGAGCGTCAAAGGTCCCCGAAATTCTGCCAATATCACCGAGATCAGGGGTATGACACTGAGGAGTGTTATCAGCTTAAGAACGAGATTGAGAAGCTGATTCGACAAGGAATTGTGCAACAGATTGCACCTTCCATAGGCCGCGACAGCCAGGGTGCCCAGAAGAAGTATGGGGGAAAACCCTGGCAGAAGAGGAAAGATGGCCCCCAGAACAACAACAACAACAATAACAACCAAGGGGGTGGGGTAACAATCCTCAGGATCCTCCTCCACCGCAGCCAAATGGAGCCAACCGAGTCATCAATGGTATTAATGGCTACACTGGAGAAGCAATTTCCCTTACCAAGCCGAAGGATAGTGTGCGGGCCATACCCCACACTGAGCCGATCAACAACAGGCTCCGTCCCGAGGAAACTATCACCTTCTCGAACGCGGACGCCGTGCCAAATCAGATGACCCACTCTGACCCCTTATTATCTCTGCAACGATATAGGATTCCCTGGTGAAGAGAGTCTTTGTGGATGATGGCACAGAGTAGAAGTGATGTTCCAGGACTGTTTCCAAAAGCTAGGGTTTACCAAGGACGACCTCAAACCTATGGGCCCAATTTCGGGGTTCACCGGAAATCTAGTCATACCTCTTGGAGAGATCACACTCCCAGTCACAGTAGCAGATGGAGCGAAAATCTTAACCCTGTACTGCACATTCGTAGTGGTTGACACCTTCACACCCTTCAATATCATCCTCAGCAGACCTTGGATGTGCCAAGCTAAGGCCGTATGGTCCCCCTACCATTTGATGCTGAAATTTTCAACACCGCAAGAAGTGGCCTCCATCAAGGGAGACCAAGGAGTAGCACATTCTTGTATGATCACGGTCATCCGTGATGCTAGAAAAGTGAGCAACATCTCGACCGTCAATGCTATCGAAGGGGATTTGATACCCGATCCCGATCTCGAACAATCCCTAGTATTCCACTTCGAGGATGAGGCCTACGACGAGATAACTGCATTATGGCACAAGCGACGCAATCAAACCTTCCAAGTGGGGGAATTGGTAATGCCAGTAAGCCCGTGGTGCACTGAAAAGCTAGAAGGAGCGCTGGAGTCAAGGCCAAAAGGACCCTACAAAGTCTCCACAGTCCAATCCGGTGGATTCTACCTCTTACAAACTCGCAAAGGAGAAGACTTGGATCTTGTCATAATGGCGCCCTTCCTACGCAGGTACCTCGGAGCTAAAAACAAATAGACCTTCTCCAAATAAGGAGAAACTACTTCTATATCCTTTTCATTTTTTGTACCCGAGTTCTAAAACTCGGGGTTGTCTTTATAATTTTGCCGAACTTACGAGTTCGAGGAGTACTGTTTCTTTTCGATATATACATTCTATTTTATTTTAAGCAGTCAATATTCCTCTAATATAAAGAGACACTATGCCTTACAAAACATAAGTAAAGACTGCTGCCTGAGATTTATACGCTTATAAGCGTGTGATTGATGCTTATCTAATATGAGCTGTTTGAACTACGTGTTCGAGCTACAATATAAAAGGTATACGGTTAAAACCAATATAATATGCGTCACACAAACTCACAAAGTTTGAAATTCGACATTTCTTATGGTACACCTATTAAGGTACATATTTAGGCTTTGATAAGCCTGATAATCAATCTTCTCAAGGGTTGAAATACAAAGAACTTTATAAAAGCAAAATTAAAAGTGTTATTACACTATAAAACTTTCTACACCTCGTAAAGGTCCTTAAAGACAGAGGTACGTCCTCGACCGCGAGAAGAAGTAGAGGCACGACCTCGACCACTATAAAGGCCTTGGCCCCAATTACTCTCCTCTGCTTTCCTCATTAATTGAGAAGATATAGAGGACTCCCCTCTACCTCCTATGGGCGCAGGTTGAGAAGGAGAGCCAAGTGAGCTATAAGCTTCAGGAGTAGGTGACGTCCCTCTTCCCCTTCCACGTGAAGTCCCTGCTGGAGGATTAACCATCCCTCGAGACATACCACATCGAGCAGAAGGCCTCATCACCTGCCCCGAACTCGAGGCTGAAGAAGGTCCACCTATCTCTCTCCTTGAAGATACCAGATGCTTGATAAACACACCCTGGGAATCCAGCTCCTTTATTTGGATCCTACAAGCATTCAGCTCGGCCTCACATATCCTCAAGTTTTTAGTGACAGCGACGATCTTATGGTTTACATCAATATTTTCATGCCGAAGATCAGATATACGAAAGTCTTTATTATGACCCTCACTTCTGACTTCCATGAAGTCACTCATGGCTTTTCTCCACTCTCGGTCATAATCCTTATTGGCAGCCAGAACCTTGGCATGATTATCCTCGAGAGCCCTGTACTTTTGCTGGAGATCACTCAGCTGCTTATTCAACTAAGCTCTTCGAGCCAGACTTATTTCCTGTTGACGGTGAAGACTATCACAGTCTTCTCGGACTAGGCTACAAAAGCCCCTGAAATCTCTTAACTCTTCCCCCGGCGCTTCATACTTAACCTGCAATTCAGCACAGGCGACAATGCAAAACTGGAAATAAAGGAATACGATGGATCGTCAATTTCATAAAAAGATATGTTATTTGGAATACATAAGCGCCAAAGTCTGGCAGAAAGAGGAAAAACCTAAATAAAGAGTGAAGGCTCTAGGGAGTTACAATTTTTTGCTGCCCATCTTGAGTCCCTTGGCACTCAGTTAAAGCTTCCACAACCGGCTTCTCTACCAAGAATGACAACTCAGGATACAGGCTGCAAAGCTTCTCCTGAAACTCCTCCAGTGTTAAAGCCTTCTCCAGCGACTCCAAGCTGGTGAAATCTTGCCCGGAACTTCTCCAGATCTTCTGCCACCTCCGGCCAATTATAACCGGGAGCCAACCATTCCTGGTCACTATCGCTGAGGACCTCCTGAAGTGAGACCCACATACGCGGAAGCTCGGACTTATGATATTGTTCGCCATGCTCTTGGCGATGAACCTCCATCTCGGGGAAGTTGATGCAGAAATCCACTATAAATTGAACCAGCTGCCTCTGGCGAATGGGATCGGCATATCGTTTTCTCTCTGCCTCCACCGCAACCATTTTCCTGCTCAAATCTTGGAAGGAATTGTCCCTTAATCTCTTATTCTCCTTTAAGGCCCTAATCTCCTCTTCCAGGGCCTCTCTCTTTGCCTTCTCCTGTGCTACCTCATCTTGGAGATGCTTCACCAGCTCAGATGGCTCGCTAGATTTCTTGGCCACTTGCGTTCTCAGCAGCTCCACCTCAGCCGCCTGTTCCTCTGCCACTTGCTCCACAACTTTGCAGCGGCCGTGCAGCGTCTTGATGGAACCATACAAGTACTTCATATGGTTATTCATGCTATTAAGAGACCGTGAAAGAAGACAGGACAGTTAGGTGATTGAACATTCAATCAAGTTAAAAATTAAGTTAGGTATACCTGGCTTATCCCAGGACACCCTAAAACTATCTCAGTCCCCGCCTCCGAGATCTCAGGGGAAGGTAGCACCACATATTTCTCGAACTGTTCCAGTGGTTCGAGATCGAGCCTGGCCTTCTTAGGGGACCTACCGGAGGTATCTGAAGAGTTTCCTGAGGCCTCCAATCCCCTCTTCTTAATTCCTTTGCCCTTCAGTTCCCTCGACTTGACCAGCTGAGCCAGCTTGTCTGTTGCCTTCTCGGACTAGGAAGCACCCACTGCATACAAAAGGAATGGAGTTAGCAACATGAAAAATGATACAGTATGGACAAGAATGTTATACATAACAAGAATAGATACCCTCATGCAACACATCGGGGACTACTACAGAAGTTACAGAATCATCATCCCCGGGCCTACTGAACATAGTACATCCGTACTCATTAATACTGGTAGTTTGTGGAGAACAAGGAGTCTGAATCACCTCCTTTCTCGGACATTGCACTAAGGCTAAACCCTCTTCTTCCTCCTCATATGATGGATCTCGGGCAACAGGCATAAACAAACACCCTGCCTCATGAATCACCTTAGCTGTGATTGGGTTTTCTTGGGTCCCCGAACCAACCTTCTCAAGCAAATCCGGGCATCAGGCATCAACTTAGAAACTTCCCTATCCAAAGAAGCTTGATCCTCGGACATCTCATCCTGAGCTGCCCTCTCCTCGACAGCCCTAGAGGCCCGAAGTGCTCTAGCTGCACCAACGAGATCCTGCTCCATGGACAAAATGGCCTCATACCGTTCAATCTCCACACCTTTTGGTTGGTCGAAACAAGACAACTTCAGATAGCTACCATTCTGAAGAGTCCGGCCGAGCATCTTATACAGCCACTTATATGTCTCAAGAGGCCATAACCAACCCATTTGATGGCTCCCCGGCACAAACTTGCCACCAACAAGTTTAATCTTTTCCCTCACCAGCTCTCCAGCTATATCCAGCAATCTGTGCAAGGACTTAACACCATACTTAGCCTCATTTTTGAGCTTCTTGTTCCAGTGGGGTACGAGATACTTTGTCTGATCAAAGATCAACTTCACTCTATCCCACCCCTCGCATTTTGTAGGAAGTACAAAAGCTCGGCCTATTTCACCATCCCGGACAAACAGAGTTACTGCTTGTTTAATGATGGACACCTTATACAGAGTCCGCAATAGAGCGAGACTGGGATCATAACCTTTATAGGCACACCAAGTCATTAGAGCCATCATGATAACTATCACATTGGCATGCAGCTGTCCCAGATGAACCTTGTAACACTCCAAGAAGTCACTCAACAATGGGGGAAAGGGAAAAGTCAGCCCATGCTGGAGGAACCTCCCATAAATGACACCTCGGGTCGGAGTAACCAATTCAAAGGCAGACTTATCTTCCCCAAAATACATGAGATCACTATCGCTAGGGATGGAATACCAGCAGCCCTCCACAAATACAGCGGCGTCAGCACGGGCTTTTTCATCCTCTACTGACCTCTTACTGCTGCCCTCACTATGCACATGCGGTCTACTTCCAGGCGCACACACCACCATGGGGCTACTCCCCTCTATCTGAGCCCTTCTTGCCATGGCCATCAGTCTCTTCTCTTCATCAGAGTCTTTTTTCTTCAAAATCACAGGCCTTTTTCCATTCACTACCTCGGCTCTACGGCGGTCACGGGAGCTATTCTTCTCGGCCGGAGTACATGTATACTCTCCCTCATCATGGTGGGGGACGGAAATCGTTTCGCTACTGCTACTCATAATCACAGAGAGTATGGGGGGAAAAACACACACAAGGAAAAAGGAAAAAGCAGACACAAGAAAGTAACGGAGAAAAAAGATAGCACTTACTGATGATTATGGAAGCAGAAATTTGGGGCTTCAGAAAGTGATGAAGTACTAACGCGTCTTCTGAACTTTGAAAGAGAAAATTTTGAATAAGGAAGACAATGAGAATGATTTGGGAGATTTAACCCAGACCCAGACGACATTAAAGTGGGTAATTACCTCGATTCTTGTTCCGATGCAAGCAGTTGGAGAGACGGGGGACAGACCGCCTCTACCTTCCAATGAATATATGCCACGTGTATTTTCCATCTGGATTTCAAAAAGGGTTAATCTCAGCCGTCCATATGTCCTGATGGAATACGAAAGAACTTTAAGCTAGATATTCAGAAGGGTCAGCCCGAGAGGATGGTCCTAGAAGGACACCCCGAGCTTAATGCCACGAGTAACTCTCCCTCGAGTTATTGGCCTTCCCTCGAGAAGAAAGCCTCTCCCACAGCCTTCAAAATGGAGCCCTCCAAATTATGAAGATCTACCTTGGGGCTACTGATAAGTCCATGGTTCATATTCTGGACCTCATTCAGCCTCGGACCAGAGCCCGAGAAGGGTCATGGGCTTGAGATACGTTGTAGATGGATCCACAGGTCCATCAATCCTAATCCTTATAAGGAATGCGTATATTATGAATGTTTTTATAAGGAATATACATCCTCGTAAACATGGTAACACAACCATGACCGAAATATACTTCTCCTATACATGGTAATACAACTACTATTCCAATAAAAGTTGTATTCCTACCATATTTACATATCTTGGTGATCTACGGATTGTAGCCATATAAATACCTAAAGGTTTGGTACACCTTTTCTATCTATTATCTTACATACAATACGCCTTACGCATCATACTAACTTGAGCGTCAGAGTGTCTATCCTCGGGACACCCGAGACTTTGTTTTGCAGATCAGTTTTTGATCCAAGTTCGTCGTTGAGCGCCGGTGTCCGTTGTACATCAGAGAGGCTGATGCCCAAATTAATCTCCCCAAATCAGTCATCCTTCCTACAAAATAGAGACATTGCTGATAATATCATCTATTTGAAAGAAATGTTCAGATTCTTAATCAAAAGGGTAGAGATCCGAATTGTGTCTTTAAACTTGATTTTATGAAGGCATTTGATAGAGTAAGCCGGCCTTTTTTAAAAAATATTCTCCAAAAATTTGGTTTTCATGGTAGATTTATTGATTGCATAATGAAAAATCTGTCTGATGCATGGTTCTCAAACCTTATCAATGGAAAGCTTGTTGGATTCTTTACAACTTCTAGGGGAATTAAATAGGGGGACCCCCTTTTCCCATTCTTGTTCAATCATTTTTCGGAGGCCTTTACAAGGAGTCTATGTCACATATTTTAAACTGGAAAAATTAATTTTTTTCAGACTTCCCCATCTGTTGCTCCTACCTCCCATCTAAGCTATGCTGATGATACCATTATTTTTCTGGGTGCCTCTAAACAAAGCCTAGTTAGAATGAAAGCCTTTCTAGCCACTTTTGAACAAACTTCAGGCTAGAAAATAAACTATCAAAAGATGATTTCTATGTCAGTAGACATGCATCTGAACCTACAATAAGACAGATCCAAATCATTATGGGCATGAAATTAGGTAGTCTACCATTTAAATATCTTGGAGTACATATGTTTTCAGGCAGAATCCTCAATTCACACTTCCAACCACTTATGGAAGCTGTTGAGAGGAAGCTGAATAATTGGAAGAATATATGGCTCTCCACTGGAGGAAAATTGACTTTAATTCAATCATGCCTATATTCACTTCCACAACACATTTGGGCAGTCATGTCACCCACAAAACAGATAATAAAGAAAATTGAGAGGAAATTCTCAATCTTCTTTTGGGGGTGTCTGATTCTGGTCCAAAAAAATCATGGAGAAAGTTGGATTCAATTTGTTATCCCACCTCTCAAAATGGTTTAGGCTTGAGATCTTTATCCACCATAATTAAAGATTTTTCTTGTAAATTATGGTGGAAATACCATAATGGAAGTGCTCTTTGGACACACTTCATTGCCTCTCTGCCTGTCTCAAAAAGATAATCCCAGACATGGAAAAGGATCTGTAATATTAACATATTTGCAGAATCAAATTCTAGAGTCATACATGGAAATGGTAAGTGCAATTTTTGGCTGGAAAACTGGACAGATCAAGGACCTCTAATTGACTACTTTGATATTGTACCTGAACAATACCTTGATCTTACTGTTGCTGATTTTATTGCCAATAAAAATTTTTCCCTACCTCTTCTACAACCCATACTACCCCCTGAACTCATGCAACTATTGCTATCTGCTGCCATTTTTCCTTACAGACAAGATAAATTGATATGGAAAGCAGACAGGTTGGGTAACTTTACTTTTAGATCTGCATACTTGGCATTGAGGCCACCTAAACAGTCCTTACCAGTTCTATCCAAAATTTGGTCTCCCTGGATACAAAAAATGCTATCTATGTTTATGTTGAGACTGCTAAATGCCATACTCCCTTTTGATGATGTGTTAGCTCAATATGGTTTCAACCTACCATCAAAATGATGTTTTGTAATCAGGCTCACACACTTCAACACCTTTTCAATGACTGCCATGTAACTTTAAAGCTGTGGGAACAAATGAATATTATATTTACTACTTCTTACATAGATTCTGCTTACCTATGGGATAGATTGGCATCAAACTGGTCCTTTTCCGGCCTATCAAAATTGCATATCCATTTAAACCATACTGCTCCTATCTTTGTATGCTGGCTATTATGGAATGCTAGAAATAAGATGATCTCTGAAGATTTTCCTCCAAATCTTGAGCTGCTAACAAAAAATCTCAAAGATCATATCTATGTATCTCTATTGGCTAGACCTATTTACATTTCTAGAGAAGTGGACTATGATCTTGCAGCTACAGGTTATGTTCCTCCTATCAGAAAGCCCCCAAAACCATTGATCTCTACAGTCTGGTGGCAGAATCCTCAGCAAGGAATAAAGCTCAATGTAGATGCCTCTTGGAAGTCCAATACAACAGGCATCTCTATCTTAATTAGGAACATAGAAGGGCTCTTTTTGGAGGCCTCTTATTTCTACACAGATTCTCTTTCTCCTCTCCATGCAGAAATCAGTGCTATTGAAGCTGGGATTAAAAGGGGCATACAACTCAACTAATCTTTCATAGTGGAATCATATTATAAGTTGGCTGTGGAAATGATCAAGGAACCAAAAAAAAGTCAATGGAGATCGTATAACCAATTGGACGCAATATCACAGCTCCTGGGACACCAGACCTTACAGCACATCCTCAGAGAAGCAAATCAACCAGCAGATATGCTAGCCAGATTCTGCAGAGATCATACTCTTCAACACACTTTTATATGGACTGATCTCCTTCCAAATATACAAGGCTTGATCTTGCTTGATGCCAGCCACACTCCAACATTGAGAATATCAAACTAAGAGCTGGTTACACAATCAGTTCTGCCACAGCTCACTCTGCCTAGTGCTCCATCACTAAGCTTCTGCCACTGGATTACTCCCTTTGGCACTGAAATTTTTTATTATTCTTTTTTTTTTGTAAATACCATCTTGCAGGACTAGCATCATGACTCATGGGCGTCAGAGTTTCTCTTCGTCATAGACGTTGGCTAAGATGATTCCCGGTTAGCTTATGATTTCTAGTCTTGGAAAGATGAGGGTACACCTCTATATTTTTGGCCGTTTTATTGTCTGCATGTAACTGAACATGATCTTTTTTTGCTTTTTATTTGGGTATGGGGTGCCCAATAAATCCCCCTCACCCATCCTTTTGGGTGACCTTCTTATAAAATTCAATTTCTCGGGCAGTCTGCTGAGCTACTTACGCAAAACACAGAAGGAAATTTTGTAATTTAGGCAAACTTAATTAATTCACGCGTCTCACACGCTAACCTTTTTTCAGATCAACCCACCAATATCCCGACACACACTTCCAAACCAATTTCATCACTAATTTTTATTAAGTTTGAGAAACTAAAAATGATGAACATGAAATGATGAAATATGGGTTTGAAATTTGGGTCTGGGGGAAGAATAGCAGGGACAGGGGCGGAGCCAGGCATGGTGCAAAGGGTGGCAGTTGCCACCTGGGAATTTGTTTTTGCAGTTTATAGGGTTAAATTGAAAATTACAAATATTGCCCACTACTTTTTGAAAATTGTTATTGTGCTCATAAAATTTCTAATAATTTTCATTAATTCCAAATCTTATAAATTTAAAAAAGCCCCAAATATAAAACACTAATTCTCCATCCCTGCCCTGTTATATCTTATCATAAACGGAACTAGAAGAGTTATTGCTCCGGTCAATAAATAAATTAATAAAAAAAATTAAAAATGATGAAAGTACGTAGTTTTGACTAGCCACCACATAACCACCGCAAGTTCACCATATTCCGGTGCCTACCATTGTTATATATTCCTTTTCTTGGTTTCTTTTAATTTTATTGTTTCATTCTTCATCATGCTAATTAACACGTCTGCGAAAGGAAAACATGAATGTGTGAAATATGGAATATGCATGGAAATATTCTGTATCAATACAAAATAATGACACTTCTGCAATTATCCATAATTAATTAAGTATGTAAATATTACATCAAACACATGCCATATATACACACCTACGGACTACGGTGGGCGGCATACGCATGGCGTATTGGATCAAGCATGTTAGAATGATGATCGAAATTAGCGTGGTTATTTCGGTCCATCATGTTAATTAACACGGTGAAAAATGATCTGCGTTTGAGTTATCATTGGTACACGGTGATCATTCCACCTATAAAATCCTAATTTACACGCTAATTTACACACTAATTTCGGTCCATAATGCTAATTATTTTTACCTGAAGGGAACTAGAAGAGTTATTGCTCCGGTAAATATGAATTAATCTTAATATATGAAACGACATCGTATTAACCAAAAACCACCCCATCGCTGCCATGAAACCACTACAATTCTACCGCCATACTGCCTTTTCCTCTGTTTTTTTTCACGCCACAATTTCCTTTTAAAAACAATATGTATTATAATTTTTATATTGTGTGCACAATATTCTCTTTCCATTATCTCTTCGCGCAATAAATTATTTTTGGGAATGATTGTGAATATTTCTTTGATTACTCATTTTACTCACACATGTCTTCTTTTAACTGACACTAAACATATATTATATACCATGATTATTATGTTTATTATGGTATTAATATATTTTATATGAATGCCGATCACCGGATACATTCATTATATAATCTCATTTTATCGTAACGTATTTTTTTTGAATTTCTTACTAACCAAGAACTGAGGTGAAATCATGATAGTTGATGCTAACTATGCTTTATGTTTCCTCTTGCAGATTAAAAGGCAATCAATTTTAGAGCTTCAAGTTCTTGAAGATCGATGGGAGCAGACGGTGCATGAAAATAATTAATTGGTAGATCTCAATATAAAGAGGCCTGAAGAAAAAAACGACGACATCTAAAGCTTAGATGAGAGAGAGACGGATTTCTATGGTTTATGTGCTATCCTTACACGTATTTTGATTTTGATTGTTACTTTTTGCAGGATTTATGATTGTTTGAGCTTTGAAGGAGTCACTTTTATTTTCTCATATGTGGTTGCATCATTGCTTTATGATTGTTTGCAACATTCATGGTTTGATTCTTATGTTGATTAATCTTATGATGGAGTCGTTGTTGAGTTAAGTTGATTTTAATAACCAGTTTTAATGGATATTGGAATCAAACCATGAACAACGACTTCAGATGGAAGCAGAAAGTAGAAATTAAATAGAAATCAGTTAAATACTGGTTATTAAGTCCCATATTCAGTTCTTCCAAGAAGATGATAAGTCCATGGTTTGTATTCGGACCTCATTCATACTCGGACCAGGGACTTTTTCTTCAAAAAAAGGATGAGCGTCGGAGTGTCTATCCCCGGGACACCCGGGGCCTTTGTCTTGCAGATCAGTTCGAGAGCCTGGTTCGTCGTCGAAGTGTTGGTGTCCGGCATACATCAATTTGGCACGCCCGGTGGGACATCTCACACTCATTGACGAAGTCACCGAACCTTGTTTCCGATCTGGTCTAACGCACCCGAAGAAGCAACTTCTCCAACAACATGTCTGAAGCCGAGCAACCCAGACGAAGCGCCCGTGTGCTAGGGAATAATCCGGAGGAGAATCCAGGAGCAGAACAACCCCCCCCAAGGACGAGGACGAGGACGAGGACATGGTCGACCCGGAGGATCTCGCACACGCTCCACCTCTGAACCACCGTCAGGCTCTACCGTGGGGGCAGGAAACTCCAACGTTCCAAAGTCCTTCGGTGCAAATCCTGTCGTATCCGGAACACCCCTCTCCGGTCCAAATCATGTTGTGTCAGGAGTGCCACCTTCTATATCAAATCCTGTTGTGTCAGGAGTACCACCTTCTTGATCGAATCCTGTTGGATCTGAAGCACCGAACTCGGGACCAAGAATTTCGATCCAGGCTGACATGAACTACAGCGAACACGTCAACAATCAAGACGGCCTCGACCCAGAGAATGAGTTTGGATATGACGGACCTGATTCGATCTTCACCTCAGAAGAACAAGCACTAAGAGATCAACAAATTCTCACGGATAAACAATAGGAGGAGGAAAGACAAAGACGTCTTAGGGAAACCTTGAGCTGGACTGTAGGACATAACCCTCCAGGTTCCGGGCCGACTTATATCAACCTTGACCGTCCGAGAACGATACCTGAAGATGCCCGAATGCTACTGAGGAACCTGCATGCCAAATATCCTGACTTCGTCGCATCTTTGATAAACTCAAGTCAACAACTCAATGCACATATGCATGAAGCCCCCAACATAGTATATGTCTCAGGAGCCAAAACCACACCACTTACTGATCCTACTCAAGAGCGAAGACTCCTCAACAACTTATCCAAGGATCTACCGCCTTATAATGCTCGAAGAAGTCTGCCACCACCTCCTAATGTATCCAATTATCAGGGCGAAGGTACAGGATTAAGTAGGGAAGAGGTGAGAAGGATGCGTATCCTCAACATAGAAGAAGAGCTCAGACGCGAGAAGAGGGAGTGATCTCGAAGCGAATGGCAAAATAGCGCTGATCGGCCCTACTCACAAGATGGAGCCTACCCTACCCGAGGTAAATATGAAGTTGACCAAGAAATCACACGTATCCTCGGACCCAGAGGACAAGCTGCTCGTTCGCCCTTCTCACGACATATTGTGAATCTCCCCTTCGATAACCACAAGAAGGTCCCAGAGCACCTACCTACATACGACGGCACTAGCGATCCTAGAGAATTTCTCTCGGTCTTTTTTAAGACCTTAGAAACTAGGAACTTCCATGAATTGGAAATATGCAAAATCGTCCCCAGTTACCTCCGAGGGAAAGCACGGACATGGTTTACCCAGACGAAACCAAAAAGTTTATTTGATTACTGGGATTTTGCTGAGTTTCTTCTCCACGCTTTTTTTTCAGAAGAAGAAGTTCACCAAGTCCCTCGGAGATCTGGGGTATGTGGCCCGCCTTGAAGGAGAGACTGTGATAGAACACTATCATAGATACATGGATCTAGCTACTGAATGCTATGATCGAGATGAACGCCTCCTGATAAATATGTACCGGATGAGCGTGGATGATGACATTCTAAGGATGAAATTGGACACCAAAAATCCAACAACCATTAAACACCTTCAGGCCATCATGGAAAAGTACTCTAGCAAATCAAATGCTTTGACGGGTAAAAGACCCCCAGAATTCCTGATGGACAGAAAAGAATCCAGGGCAAAAATACCGAAGGTCGAGAAGACTGATAACACTCAAAAGCCTACCTTCGAGACATACACTCCTTTGGCGAGATCTCGGGCCGAAATTCTATCTATTCACAGGCACCTTTTGAAGGACCCGCCTGCCATAAAGGAATCAGCCGAACGTCAAAGGTCCCCGAAATACTGCCAACATCACCGAGATCGGGGGCATGACACAGAGGAGTGCTACCAGCTCAAGAATGAGATCGAGAAGCTAATTCGTCAAGGAATTGTGCAACAAATCGCATCTACAATAGCTGGCGATAACCAGGGGACCTAGAGAAGGTATGGGGGAAAGCTCTGGCAGAAGAAGAAGGATGGCTACCGCAATAATAACAATAACAACCATGGCGGCGGAGGCAACAACCCTCAAGATCCTCCTCCACCACCGCCAAACGGAGCCAACCGAGTCATCAACGGCATCAATGGCTACACAGGAGAAGAAATTTCCTTGACCAAGCTGAAAGATAGTGTGCGAGCTATGCCTCACACTGAGGCAATCAACAAGAGGCTCCGCCCCGAGGAAACAATTACCTTCTCGGATGCTGACGCCGTGCCAAATCAGATGCCTCACTCGGATCCTCTCATCATCTAAGCAACCGTACAAGATACTCTAGTAAAATGAATCTTCATAGATGATGGGAGTGGGGTAGAAGTAATGTTCCAAGACTACTTCCAGAAGTTAGGATTTACTAAAGATGACCTTAAACCTACGGGTCCGATCTCGGGGTTCACAGGAAATCCAGTAATACCTCTCGGGGAAATCACACTCCCCGTCACAGTAGCAAAAGGAGCCAAGAGCCTAACCTTGTACTGCACATTTGTAGTAATGGACGCGGTCACACCCTTCAACATTATCCTTGGCAGACCTTGGATGTGCCAAGCTAAAGCTGTATGGTCTCCCTACCACATGATGCTGAAGTTTCCAACACCACAAAGAGTAGTTTCAATCAAAGGGACCAAGGAGTGGCGTGCTCTTGTATGATCACGGCCATCCGTGATACCAGAAAAGTGAGCAATATCTCGGCAGTCAACACTATTCTAGGAGATCTGGTACCCGATCCTAATCTCGAACAACCCATGGTGTTCCATTTTGAAGAAGAAGCCTATAACGAGATGACTGCACTATGGCATAAACGCCGCCACCAAACCTTCCAAGTGGGGAACTGGTAATGCCAGTTGGCCCGTGGTGCACCGAAAAGCTAGGAGGAGCGCTGGAGTCAAGGACCAAAGGACCATACAAAATCTCCGCAGCACAATCCGGTGGATTCTACCTCTTGCAAACACGCGAAGGAGAGCACTTGGACCCTGTCATTATGGCGCCCTTCCTACGCAGGTACCTCGGAGCTAAAACCAAGTAGACCTTCTCCATATAAGGAGAAACTACTTCAATAAGGCCTACGGGCCAAGATCTTTTTCTTTTCATCTTTTTACATTTTTATACCCGAGCTCCAAAACTCGAGGTTGTCTTTTATAATTTTACCGAACTCTCAAGTTCGAAGAATGCAATTTCATTTCGATATATATATCTTCTATTTTATTTTGTAGCAGTCCATACTCTCTAAATACAAAGAGAAACTATGCCTCACAAAGCATAAGTAAAGACTGCTGCCTAAAGATCCATACGCTTATAAGTGTACGATTGATGCTTATCTAATATGAGCTGTTAGACTACGTGTCTGAACTACAATCATCTTAGGCCAAAATAAAATAATATACTTATAAAAAGTATATGGTCAAAGACCAACATGATATGGGTCATGCAAACTCACAAAGTTTGGAACTCGACTCTCCACGTGATACTCCTATTAAAGTACACATCACTATCTATTAAGGCTATTCATAAGCCTAAAGAGTCAATCTTCTCAAGGATTGCAATATAAAGACCTTTATAAAGGCAAAATTAAAAAGTGTTATTACATTACGAAACTTCTTACACCTCGTGAAGGTCTTTAAATTTAGGGGTACGACCCCGACCACGAGAAGAAGTAGAGGCACGACCTCGAACACTCTGGAGGCCACGACCCCAATTACTTTCCTCTGCCACCCTCATCAACTGAGAGGGCGTAGGGGACCCAATTCTATTTTCCACAGGTCGAGCAGGAGAGTCAATAGAGCCACGAGCTCTAGGAGAGGGTGTCACCTCTCTGCCCCTTCCACATGGGATCCTCGAGATACACCCCTTTGGGCATGAGGCATTATCAAAGGTCTTGAATATGAGACACCGGAAGGTCCACCTACTTCCCTCACTGAAGACCCTGAAGGTATGACAAACACACCTTGAGCCTCTAGTTCCTTTATTTTGAACCTGCAAGCGTTAATCTCGGCCTAGTACATTCTCAACTCATCCATCTTGGAGGCAATCTTGTGATTCACGGTGATAGTCTCATCTCGGAGTCTAGAAATAATAAGATCCTTTTTATAACTTTCATCCTTGACCGTCATTAAGTCACTCTTGACTTTCCTCCATTCTTGGTCATACTTTTTATTGGTGGCCACGGCCTATTTGTGAGCATCTTCTAGATCTTTGTACCTCTTTTGAAGATCACTCAACTCCTGATTCAGCTCAGCTCTTCACTTCAAAGCCTCTTTGAGCCCACCTCGAAGACTCTCACATTCTTCCCGCACAATGCTGAAACAGCCTTTGGATTCATCCAGATCTTCCTCCAGTTTCTCGTTCTTTTGAAGGACAGCTTCATACTTGACCTGCAAATCAGCACATGCGGCAGAGCAACACTGGACATAAAGGAAGGAAAAGACCAATTAATTCCAAAGACAGAACACATGTTCAGAATACATGAAATGCCAAAATTTGGCGAAAAGAGAAAAATCTTGAAGTAAAAGACAAGGCTCTAAGGAGTTACAATCTTCTCCTGCTCATCAGAAGTCTTTGGGTCCACAAGTGAAGTTTCAGTAGCCTGCTTCTCTATCAAGAACGTCAGCTCAGGATACAAACCGGACAGTCTATCCTGAAACTCCTCCAGAGTTAAAGCCTTCTTCAAAGATTTAGATTAGACAGTAGACTGGTCTCAAACCCCCCAATCTGGCTAAACTTCGCCCGAAATTCCTTCAAATTCTCTGGTACTTCAGGCCAAGTGTAGGCAGGGGCAAGACATTCTTGAATCTCTTCACTAAGAAACCCCTTTACGGTGATAGTCTCATCTCGGAGTCTAGAAATAATAAGATCCTTTTTATGACTTTCATCCTTGACCGTCATTAAGTGACTCTTGACTTTCCTCCATTCTTGGTCATACTTTTTATTGGTGGCTACGGCCTATTTGTGAGCATCTTCTAGATCTTTGTACCTCTTCTAAAGATCACTCAACTCCTGATTCAGCTCAGCTCTTCACTTCAAAGCCTCTTTGAGCCCATCTCGAAGACTCTCACATTCTTCCCGCACAATGCTGAAACAGCCTTTGGAGTCATCCAGATCTTCCTCCAGTTTCTCGTTCTTTTGAAGGACAGCTTCATACTTGACCTGCAAATCAGCACATGCGGCAGAGCAACACTGGACATAAAGGAAGGAAAAGACCAATTAATTCCAAAGACAAAACACATGTTCAGAATACATGAAATGCCAAAATTTGGCGAAAAGAGAAAAATCTTGAAGTAAAAGACAAGGCTCTAAGGAGTTACAATCTTCTCCTGCTCATCAGAAGTCTTTGGGTCCACAAGTGAAGTTTCAGTAGCCTGCTTTTCTATCAGGAACGTCAGCTCAGGATACAAACCGGACAGTCTGTCCTGAAACTCCTCTAGAGTTAAAGCCTTCTTCAAAGATTTAGATTAGACAGTAGACTGGTTTCGAACCCCCCAATCTGGCTAAACTTCGCCCGAAATTCCTTCAAATTCTCTGGTACTTCAGGCCAAGTGTAGGCAGGGGCAAGACATTCTTGAATCTCTTCACTAAGAAACCCCTTTACGGTGATAGTCTCATCTCGGAGTCTAGAAATAATAAGATCCTTTTTATGACTTTCATCCTTGACCGTCATTAAGTCACTCTTGACTTTCCTCCATTCTTGGTCATACTTTTTATTGGTGGCCACGGCCTATTTGTGAGCATCTTCTAGATCTTTGTACCTCTTTTGAAGATCACTCAACTCCTGATTCAGCTCAGCTCTTCACTTCAAAGCCTCTTTGAGCCCACCTTGAAGACTCTAACATTCTTCCCGCACAATGCTGAAACAACCTTTGGAGTCATCCAAATCTTCCTCCAGTTTCTCGTTCTTTTGAAGGACAGCTTCATACTTGACCTGCAAATCAGCACATGCGGCAGAGCAACACTGGACATAAAGGAAGGAAAAGACCAATTAATTCCAAAGACAAAACACATGTTCAGAATACATGAAATGCCAAAATTTGGAGAAAAGAGAAAAATCTTGAAGTAAAAGACAAGGCTCTAAGGAGTTACAATCTTCTCCTGCTCATCAGAAGTCTTTGGGTCCACAAGTGAAGTTTCAGTAGCCTGTTTCTCTATCAGGAACGTCAGCTCAGGATACAAACCAGACAGTCTGTCCTGAAACTCCTCCAGAGTTAAAGCCTTCTTCAAAGAACCCCCCAATCTGGCTAAACTTCGCCCGAAATTCCTTCAAATTCTCTGGTACTTCAGGCCAAGTATAGGCAGGGGCAAGACATTCTTGAATCTCTTCACTAAGAAACCCCTTTCGAGGAATCCACATCTTCGAGAGCTCAGATTTATGGTAGAATTCACCATATTCTTGGCGATGTGCCTCCATCTTTGGATAGTTGAGGGAGAAGTCTATTATCAACCGAACTAGCCGACTCTGGCTAACAGGATCAGCATACCGGTCTCTCTCAGCTTCCACCAAAGTCATGTTCCTTTTCAATTCTAAGAAGGAACCATCAGACAGCCTTTTTGCCTTCTTCAAGGCTTGATTCTCCTCTTCTAAGGCTTTTATTTTGTCCTTAGCCTGAGCCATCTCATTCTGGAGATGCTTCAGCATATCTGAAGGTTCCTTAGACCTCTTGGACATCTCCTCCTCCATCAACGTGAGCTCGGACTCCTGTCCTTGAGAACGGTCATACAGTGTCCGAAGAGAATTGTACATATGCCTCATTTGACTCGCAGACTGTAAAAGAAGATAAAGAGGATTAGATAACTACACAGCTAATCCTATCAAGAGCCAGGACGAATCATACCTGGTTAATTCCAGGACAGCCCGGTACCACCTCTACCAGAACCTCAAAAGGAGAAGGTGACACATACTTCTCGAACTCTTCCAATGGTCCGAGTTTGAGCCTTGGCTTCTTTGGAGACTTGTCTGCAGAAATCCCTGAAGCCTCGAGATCCCTCTTCTTCTCATTACTACTCAACAGCCCCCTTGATTCAGCTATCTGAAACAACAAATTGGCTGCCCTGTTCGTCCTAGAAACACCCACTGCACATACAAGGAATGAAGTTAGCGTAAGAAGCAATGGATACATTGTGGACGAGAATATAACACAAGAAGAAATACCCTCTTGCAACGCATCTGATTCTACCACAGAAGTTATCATCATGACCTTATCGACCTTTTCGGTCGTGATGGAAAGGACACTAGAGGCCCGAGACATTTCCTTTCTCGGACACCGAACTAAGGGAGAACCCTCATCCTCTTCCTCATCTGATGGATCTAAAGCCACAGGAACAAACAAGCAATCTGCCTCCCCAATCACTTTCAGCTGTGATTGAGTCTTCTTGGGTCCTTGAACCAACCTTTTAAACCGACGCCCACGTCGAGCATCTTTCATCAGACCCAAAATTTCCTTATTTACCTCTTTCTCGGATATCTCATCTCGGGCAGCTCTCTCTTCTAATGCTCTATAAGCCTGCAATGCCTTAGCTGCACCACCTGGATCCTGCTCCATAGACAGAAGGGCTTCATACCAGTCCATCTCAACACCTTCTGCTGATCAAAATGTGACAACTTCAAGAAGTTGAAATTTTGAAGAGTACGGCCGGATAGTTGATTCAACCAGTCATACGTTTCTACAGGCCATTGCCAACCCATTTTATGATCTCCAGATACAAACCTACCCTCTCTAAGTTTGATCTTATCATTCACCAACTCCCCAGCTATATCCAGCAGTTGGCGGGACGACTCCACTTCATGCCAGATCTCATTTTGGACATCTTCATTCCAATCAGGAACTTCATACTTGGTTCGATCGAAGGTTAGTTTTACCTTATCCCACTTCCCGCAGTTCACAGGAAGCACAAAAAGTTTGCCTAAAGTGGTGTCACGAGAGGTCAAGGTCACACTTTGTTTAACAACGGAAACCTTATACATGGTCCGCAACAAGGAGAGACTGGGGCGATAACCTTTACGAGCACACCAAGTTATTAAGGTCATAATGATTACTATCACATTGGCATGTAACTGACCTGGATGAACACTATAATGCTGAAGAAAATCATCCAACAGTTGGAAAAAAGGGAAGGCTAACCCATGCTGCAGAAACCTCCCATATATGACCACTCGGGTCAGAGTTACTAACTCAACTGCAGATTTGTCTTCTCCAAAGTACATGAGGTCAGCATCAAAAGGAATTGAAAAGAGACAACCTTCTGCGAAGATAGCAGCATCAGCGCGTGCTTTATGGTCCTTCTTCGACTCTTTGCTACTACCTTCACCATCCATGGATACTATACCTCTGGATGCATGCATGACCACGGGGCTATTCCCCTCTATCTGAGCTCTCCGGGCCATTACCCTCAACCTCTTCTCCTCCTCAGAGGCCTTATTCTTCAAAATTACATGTTTTTTCACACTTGCTACCTCAGACCTATGGAATTTAAGGGAGCTACTCTCCTCAGCCTGGGTATCTACATACTCTCTCTTATCATGATGGGGGATGGAAATTGATTTACTACCATTACTCATGACTACGGAGAGTATGGGGGGAAATACACACACAAGAGATAAAAGAAAAAAACAGACACAAGCAAATGTGCAGAGAAAGATGATGGCACTTACTGATGATGGAAGCAGAAATTTGGGGCTTCAGAAATTGATGAAGTATTGACGCCCTACTGAACTTTGAAAGAAAAAATTTTCGAATAAGAGAAGACAATGGGAATGATTTGGGAAATTTAATCCAAACCCAGACAGCATTGAAGATGAGCAATTACCTCGATTCTGTTTCCAAGGCAAGTAACTGGAGAGACGGGGGGCAGAACGTCTCTTCTTGCCAATGAAGACACGACACGTGTATCTACCATCTAGATTTTAAAAGAAGCTAATCTCAGCCGTCCATATATCTGATGGAATATGAAAGAACTTGAAGCTAGATATTCAAAAGGGTAAGCCCGAAAGGATAGTCCTAGAAGGACCCCCCGAGTTATTCTCCCTCGAGTTATTTGTATTCCCTCGAGAAACAAGTCTCTCCTTCAACCTTCCAGATGGAACACTCTATATTCTGAAGATCTACCTTAGGGCTACTGATAAGTCCATGGTTCGTATTCAGACCTCATTCATACTCGGACCAGGGCCCGAGAAGGGTCGTGGGCTCGGGATACGCGGAGGGTGGATCCACAGGTCCATCAATCCTAATCCTTATAAGGAATGCGTATATTATGAATGTTCTACAAGGAATATACATCTTCTCAAAGATGGTAATACAACTATCCTAGACATGGTAACACAACCATGTCCGAAATACACTTCCGTTATACATGGTAATACAACCTCTATTCTCATAAGAGTTGTATTCATACCATAAATATATATCTTAGTGATCTACGGATTGTAGCCATATAAATACCCTAAGAGGTTTGGTAGACCACTCATCTAATCTCATACTTTATACTTTACGCCTTAAGCAAATATACTGACTTGAGCGTCAGAGTGTCTATCCCCAGGACACCGGGGGCCTTTGTCTTGCAGATCAGTTCGAGAGCTTGGTTCGTCGTCGAAGTGTTGGTGTCCGGCATACATCACCTGATTTCGAAGAGAATTCGCAAAATTGATAATTTTGCAGAATCAAACACTAGGGTGATTCATGGAGATGGCCAATGTAACTTTTGGAATTCTAGTTGGACTGACCATGGTCCTTTGATAGAATTTTTTGAACCTCAGCATATGAAGCATCTTCAATGCACAATTGCAAATTTTGTTTCATACAAAGCTGTGTTGCTTCCTTTTTTTGCACAAGTACTCCCATAGACAGTCATCAACACAATAAGTGAGGCTGTAATTACACCATGACAAGTTGATCTGGAAGTTGACTCCCCAAGGGAATTTTACTATTAAATCTTCCTATCAGAAGCTTAAATTTCTACCAGGTAAACTCCTCTCTTCAAAAAAAGATTTCAATTTTTATGTGGAAGCTACTAAACTGTTTGGTTCCTTTTGATGATATAATTTGTCAGTTTGGCTTTCAATTTGCTTCCAAGTGCTTTTTATGTTCAAACAGTGATTCTTTGCATCATTTCTATAATGATTGTCAATCATATTGCAGTACTTCTATGGAAACAAATGCATCAAATATGTGGTTCAGTCTTTCTTAATTGCTTCAATTTATGGGATAGACTTGCAACTTGTTAGGCTTTTTCTGGCCTTTCCAAATTACACAATAGACACAACCACATTGCCGCAATTCTTGTATGTTGGATATTGTGGAAAGCCAGAAATAAATTCCTTTTTGATAATTGCCCTCTAGAGTCTAGACACAGCACAAATGTCACAAGAATTACACAGTCTTATCTACCTCTCTCTCATCAAAAATCCATTACCCTTAGCAAATGAGGTGGATAAAGAGCTAGCCACACAAACCTGTATTCCTCCACTTTATACCCCTCCTAAACCAAACATCACCCCTATGTACTGGTCCAAACCAATTGTTGGTTACAAGATTAGTGTTGATGCATCATGGAAAATTGGTAAGGCAGGGATAGTACTGACTGTTAGAGACAGTAAAGGAGACTTTCACTTTGCTCAAAGCATTTACCGTGAGGCCCTTTCACCTCTTGAAGCAGAACTTAAGGCAATTTTAGCAGGGATCAATTGTGCTAAAATGTTACACCTTACCCCTGTTGAAATTGAATCTGACTGTAAGCAAGCAATTGAGATGATACACAGTCCTTCTACTTGGCATTGGAGATTTTATGGAATTTTGAATCTTAGTTCTGAAGAGATGGATACTTACAAGTTTTGTCACATATTTAGAGAGGCTAATCAGCCTACTGATCTTCTTTCTAAATTGTGTTACACTAGCAAATCATCTCAGATTTATACATGCAGAGATTCCAGACATAAGGATCTCTACCTTGCACAACTGATACTGCTAATTCTGTTACTAGTTTTATGCAGGTATGATGGATCATCAGTACTACTCAGACTCTCTGTAGGATAGCAATACACAAACACTTGGTCGATTACAGTACACTAAGCTAAACAGAGAGGGGAGCCATATCAAGAATCTAACTTTCGCTCCACTCTGTAGCAATTCTTTATGTAAATTTTTGAGCATGCTTTCTTTATTTTATGCCTTCGGTCGCCTTGTGTTTTGTCTTGACAATTCACTAATAGACTTGAGGTTATAAAAATAGATAGGCTTTAGTATTTAGGTATTCTTTGAGAAGCATTACTATGCTTCTAAGGGCTTTTGTCCTTGTGCCTAGGATGGTTGTAAGAACTTGCTGTTCACGGCACCTTTTCTTGGTTTGGGAAACCAATATATCATCCCCCATCTCTTGATGGTTTTAAATTAAAAAATAGTGGTATAATATTTCGTGTTTGTGATTGTGGAACCTGATTTGTGCAAAAGTTACTCTAGTTCCGATTAAGGAATCATTAGGAGTTTAGGACCCATTATAGAAACCCAAAATTTTGGTTTTGTTTCCGATGGCAGAATCATAATTTATTTGTAATATTTCTTGGTTATGATTGATGAATCGGGTTTGTGTATAAGATATCCTAGTTCCGTTGGAGGAATCATTGTGTACCATTATAAATACTAAAATTTTGGTTTCATTTCCGACTGAGAAACCACCAATTATTTATAAGCTTTCCAGGTCTGATTGAGGAACCATATTTATGTATAAGCTACCCTAGTTCCGATTTCGAAATCGTTGTGGCCCATTATAAATAGTCAACCCCCAAATCGATTGTTAGATCTCAGAAAATATACAACCCCCAAATCGTACACCAACCACATCCTTTCACAATGGTTACGCGGTGGTGGACTCGGAACCGAAAACCGCGGTGGCGGGAGAAAGGGAGCAGCGGAGATGGTGTATTAGGGAACAAGGGCGCCGAAGGAGGAAGGAGTCGTGGTGCCGGAGGAGGAGGGAGCCGTGGTGCCGGAGGAGGAGGGAGCCGGTGTGCCTGAGGAGGGGGGAGCCGAGGGACCTTGATGGGTGTGTGGAGATGGAGATTGATCGAAGACAGTTGCATCTGAGGTTGAGAAGTTGTCGCGGTGTTTGAGAAGCCCATTCACCATATCTAAGAAGCTCATTCGCCGTATTTGAGTAGCCGTCGGGGTGGTTGAGGTGATGCGCGATTAACAGTGGCGTGTTTCTGACATACTCCGGTAAGTTTTAGACTTGTCACTTGTGTGAATGGTATGTTTGATGCAATCCTCAATTGATTGGTGCTTGATCCTTTCACAAAAATATGACTTTTGTGGCTATAACTTTTTGATTTTGAGTTTTTATATGAATAGCTTGTTTGAAATTTGTTTGGTTTATCTTGGTTTGGAAGAACATGGCTTGTATTTTTGCCTCCACGCAGGATGATTTCGTGCTTGGGAAGAATTTGGGTGAAGGGAGAGGTTGTTTAGGCCTACTTATAACAAGGTATAAATGATGAGTTTTTATGAGTTTTGGTTCTGTTATTTTAGAGTTAGCTTCGTTTTGGTTAAATTTAAGTTCAGTTTTTTATTAGTAATTAGTTGTATGGAGTTTGTTTGGTTTGAAAGAACATGGCTTGTGTTTTTGCCTCCCCGCAGGATGATTTTGTGCTTGGGAGGAAATTGAGTGAAGGAAGAGGTTGTTTAGGCCTACTAATTATAAGAAGGTAGAATGATTAGTTTTTATGAGTTTTGGTTCTGTTATTTTATAGTTAACTTCATTTTGGATAAATTTAAGTTCAGTTTTTTTTTTTTTTTTTTTGAATGTCACCTTATTAAAGGTGAGGGACTTTATAGGCACCCCAAGCCAAGAAAAACCAAATAAAGAACAGAAAAGTGAAGACAAACCATATTGCTCAGTTTGTACAAGTAGCCAGACTAGAAGAATGGTACTAGGTTGACAAAATCTCAACCTCTAGATGGCCAAAAAAAGGCCACCCTCACAGAGTTGATTCAAAACTTGTAACAATTTCAAGAAGTTTCTTAGCTAACGTCAAGACGAAGTGTCTGATAATGTCATCAAAAGGCAACAGAGCATTTAATAATCTCCACATAAATATGGAAATTTTTTTTCTGCAGTTCAGGTGCCCAAACCTTACTTAAAACTGAAAACTGTTTTTTGGGAGGCCTGAGCTTTTCATCGGTAGACCTGAAAGTGAAATTCCCAAAGGGGTCAGGTTTCCAAATCAGTTTATCAGTCCTGTTTGGGGAGGTCTTTGTAGATGTGAGGATGGAGATGACATGGAATGGTAGGTGCTGAGTCAGAAGAGGAAGGATATGATTTTTGTGTATGACAAACTCAGCCACTGAAAGGTTATAGATGGAGTCATCGGCAGGCTCAAACATATCTATTAGGGGGCCATGATCAGTCCAATTGGAGTTCCACATATTGCAGTGACCCTTGCCATGTATCACACTAGTGGAGGCCGACAGGAAGGACGGCGGGGATTCTGGGGTAGCTCGGTGGGACATCCCCGATGTGCTACTCATTTCCGATTTCGGAAATACCGCGTCTCTTCCGGAAATAATACTTTCCGAAGTCGTAAATCTAGTTTTAGGTTTGGATTTATAAGCTCCTTCCCGAAATCGTAAAGAAGAATCACTGGTCGTGAGCTAATTGATACGGTGTCGGAAACCTCTTTGAGAATAAAGATTACGGCGTCGAAAATGACTTTGTGCGAACACATTCCCGATATCGGAAAGAAAGGCCGGAAATCATATTTTGGTAATATTTCCGGGCTCGTAAACTTGACATTAAACTGTTCTCTAAATCAGTTTTCGATCCCGTAAATGGATGTCGGTGATCATGTTGTTTTCTTGTTTACGATGGCTGAAATAGGTCTGGAGGTACATTTCCGGACACTCTTTCCGAAATCGTAAATGCCTGGAGCAGCTCAATTATGATTTCTTGAATGTTGTTGCTGGAGACCATTATGGTGGTCTGTTTACGAGCCGGACGACGTGCCGGGTTTTCCACTATTTTTTTTATGTAGAGGAAACCACACATGTTACGACGTCATAAAGCACTCGAAAACAGTTGTAGAAATTTTCTATTGGTTTCCGAACTCGAAAATGAGGCGGGGCGTGTAAAAAGTAGAGCATGTTGGTAATAAATTACAAGGATTTACATTGAATCAAATAACGAATGGAAGAGTAATCTCACACTATGAATGTTAAAGTTTGAAAGCCTTGCACATGCATAAAATTAGTTATGTATAAATGCTACTTACTTTTCAAGGTATGGACAAATGAAGCAGTATTTCGTTCGATCTCCTAAGGCAATCTTCAAATAAACTAGCCTCTCCTCTCTTGAGTGGGTCCCCACTTGTACGGAGTCGGGGCATATGAAGCCAAGAAATCCCATTGAACGAATTTGTGCCAAATGATGCAATTGTCTATAATAAATTGTAGAGATAGTGTTACTACGTACCTAGTCGATTGTAGTTGGAATATAAAATATTTTTTGGAAAATGAAGACTTACACTTGAACGAGGCACATTGTCGTAGACAGTAGCCTTTGAGGTCGCCATATATCGTCAAAGTCTTGCTTGCATAGTACTACTAATTTTTAAACACCAAAAACAGATTTTGGTGCGGGAAAGTTATATGTACTAAGGTTAGGATGCTCTGACAACTTGTCAAAAAGTTGGCGGAGTGAGGATGAAGGTTGGCTATTTTCAAATGAATGTGAAGGAGATGGAATTGTGGTTGGCGCCTTGGAGTTAGTACATGGAATTATGGTTGGCACCTTGGATTTAAGAGATGGAATTTTGGTTGGCACCTTGGATTTAGGAGATGGAATTGTGGTTGGCCCTTTGGATTTAGGAGATTGAATTGTGGTTGGCACCTCAGATTTCTCATTTCTAGTTGGTGGGCAAGGATTTTGTGGTTCCTTATCGCCTTTACTAGGAATTTGTACTAATCTCCTAGGCCACAAGAGAAGTTCTCCCCTTGATTTGGAAACTAGATTAGGTGGGACTTTTTGAATCGGGACGTGGGCATCACCACAAATCTCTTTTCTTATAGACACTTTAATCAAGCCTATTGGAATCTTCTTCCCATGGTGTAATTTAATGGCCTCCTCATAATTTCCAATGGCTACTAATTTATGGGGTTGGGTGGTACTCACATCGATGTACAAATTGCATGGACAATCTACCTATATATTGAAATTGTACGGAGAAATTCCAATTAATTTTACACAAGATTATATGTCGGAGATTGAAATCATGTAATTGTAGAAAATTGGAAAAGAAAAGCAAATACTTGGCACATAAGAACAAGAAGACTAACCTTTTTGGGAGTAGAAGTCTCACCCCCACTTTCCGCGTCCAAGGGTGTTGTGACAAAGGGTGGACTAGCCACATTTAGTGGCTCATCACGGTCATCCTGTAAAGGTTTGTTTTGCGATCCCGAAGAGATGGGGGTTCCCAATCTTCACCTAAATACTCGAAATTGGCGGGTAAAATGATTCCATGTTTGCGAGCTGATAAATCCATGGTTCGTATTCGGACCTCATTCATACTCGGACCAAGGCCTAAGAAGGGTCATGGGCTCGAGATACGCGGAGGGTGGATCCACATGTCCATCAATCCTAATCCTTACAAGGAATGCATATAATTTGAATGTTCTACAAGGGATCTACATCCTCTTAAACATGGTAATACAACCATGTCCGAAATATATTGCCTCTATACATGGTAATACAACTACTATTCCCATAAGAGTTGTAGTCCTACCATAAATACATATCTTGGTGATCTACGGATTGTAGCCATATAACTACCCAAAGGTTTGGTAGACCTCTCTATCTTATACTACATACATTACACCTTAAGCAATATAATGACTTGAGCGTCGGAGTGTCTACCCTCCGGACACCCGGGGCTTTGTTTTGTAGATCAGTTCGAGAGCCTGGTTCGTCTTCGAAGTGTTGGTGTCTGGCATAAATCAATTTGGCATGCCCGGTGGGACACCACACCCATTGACGACGTCGCCGAACCTTGTCTCTGATCTGGTCTAGCGCACCTGAAGAACAAATCCTCCAACAACATGTCTGACGCTGAGCAACCCAGACAAAGAGCCCACGTGCAGGGGCAAAATCCAGAAGACAATCCAGAAGTGGAGCAGCCCCCTCAAGGACGCGGACGCGGTCAACCTAGAGGATCTCGAGCACGCTCTACCTCGGAACAACCACCAAGCTCTACCGTGGGGGTAAGAAACTACAGCGTTCCAAACTCACTCGGTCCAAAATCCGTCGTATCCAGATCACCCTCCTCCGGTCCAAATCCTGCTACATTCGGAATGCCACCTTCTGGATCGAATCTTGTCGGATCTGAAGCACCGAAATCAGGTCAGAGAATCTTGATCCAGACTGAGCTGAACTACAGCGAGCGTGTCAACAATTCATAAGGCTTCGACCGAGAGAATGGTTTGGGGTATAACGGACCTGACTCAATCTTCTCTGTGGAAGAACATGCACAAAGAGATCGACAAATCCTCGTGGAAAGACAACAGGAGGAAGAGAGACAAAGGCGTCTTAGGGAAACCTTGAACCAAACCATATGTCATAACCCTCTGGGCTCCGAGCCGCCCTATGTCAACCTTGTCTCAGACACCTCTATGGGAGAAATTCCTAATGATGCTCGAGCACTAATGAGGGAATTACATACCCGGTACCCAGATTTCGTGGCATCTTTGATAAACTCAAGTCAACAACTTCATGCATAAACGCATGAAGCCCCAAATCGAATGTCTATTCTGGAAGCTCGGACCACTCCGCCCTCCAACCCTTCTCAGCAGCAAAGATTCCTTAACGATATATCTCGGAGTCTACCTCCTTACAACGGCCAGAGAAGCCTGCCACCACCCCCCAATCCAGCTAATTATTAGAATGAAGGCGTAGGATTAAGCAGGGAGGAAGTGCAGAGAATGAGCATCAATAGCATTGAAGAAGAGCTTAGGCGCGAAAAAAGGGAACGAATGGCAAAATAGTGCCGATCGGCCTTCACCCAAGATGGAGCCTACCCTGCTCAAGGTAAATATGAGGTCGATCAAGAAATCACGCGAATCCTCGGACCCAAAGAACAGTCTGCACGCTGTCCCTTCTCGCGGCATATTATGAAGCTCCCCTTCAATGGCCACAAGAAGGTCCCAGAGCACTTGCCCACATACGATGGCACCAGTGATCCTAGAGAGTTTCTCTCGGTCTTCTTCAAGACTCTGGAAACCAGGAATTTCCACGAGTTGGAAATATGCAAGATCGTCCCCAGTTACCTCCGAGGGAAAGCACAAACATGGTGTACTCAGACTAAACCAAAAAGTTTATTCGATTACTGGGATTTCGCTGAGTTCCTTCTGCACGCTTTTTTCCAGAAGAAGAAGTTTACCAAGTCCCTCGGAGATTTGGGATATGTGGCCCGCCTTGAAGGAGAGAATGTGATAGAGCATTATCACAGATACATGGATCTAGCTACCGAGTGCTATGATCGGGATGAACGCCTCCTGATCAATATGTATCGAATGAGAGTGTAGATGATGACACTCTGAGAATGAAGATGGCAACAAAGAATCCAACAACCATTCAGCATCTCCAGGCCATCATGGAGAAATATGCCAGCAAAGCAAACGCCGTCACAGGAAAGAGGCCCCCAGATTCCCATCTGGACAAAAAGGAACCCAGGATGAAGGTACCGAATATCGAGAAGACTGAGAGCGCCTCCAAACCTACCTTCGATTCATACACTCCTCTTGCTAGATCTCGGGCTGAGATTTTATCCATTCACAGGCACCTTTTGAGGGACCCACCCGCCATAAAAGAATCAGCCGAGCACCGACGTTTTGTCAATATCACCGAGATCGGGGGCATGACACTGAGGAGTGTTATCAGCTCAAGAACGAGATCGAGAAGCCGATTCGTCAAGGAATCGTGCAACAAATTGAACCTTCGATAGTTGGCGATAACCAGGGTACCCAGAAGAGATATGGGGGAAAACCCTGGCAGAAGAAATAGGATGACTCCCGCAACAATAACAATAACAATAACAACCATGGCGGCGGAGGCAACAATCCTCAAGATCCTCCTCCACCACCGCCAAATGGAGCCAACCGGGTCATCAACGGCATCAATGGCTATACCGGAGAAGCAATTTCCTTGACTAAGCTGAAGGATAGTGTGCGGACCATACCACATACCGAATCAGTCAACAAGAGGTTTCGCCCCGAGGAAACCATTACTTTCTCGGACACGGATGTCGTACCAAATCAGATGCCTCACTCTGATCCTCTCATCATTTCGGCAACCATACAAGATTCCCTGGTAAAAAGAGTCTTCATAGACGACGGGAGAGGGGTAGAAGTAATGTTCCAAGATTGCTTCCAGAAACTAGGATTTACCAAAGATGACCTCAAACCTACGGGTCCGATCTCGGGGTTCACAGGAAATCCAGTAATACCTCTCGGGGAGATCACACTCCCAGTCACAGTAGCAGATGGGACAAAGAGCCTAACCCTCTACTACACATTCGTGATAGTCGACACTGTCACACCCTTCAACATTATCCTTGGCAGACCTTGGATGTGCCAAGCTAAGGCCGTATGGTCTCCCTACCATCTGATGCTAAAATTTCCGACACCGCAAGGAGTAGCATCAATCAAAAGAGATCAAGGAGTGGCGCGTTCTTACATGATCACGGCTATCCGTGACACCAGAAAAGTGAGTAACATCTCGGCCGTCAACACTATCCTAGGAGATCTGGTCCCCGATCCAGAAATTTCCTTATCCAAAGGACCTTCATCTCGGGCATCTCTTTCTTTTATTGCTCTAGAGGCCCGAAGAGCCCTAGCTGAACTAAGGGGATCCTGCTCCAAGGACAGAACGGTTTCATACCATTCAATATCTACACCATTCGGCTGATCAAAGTGAGATAACTTCAAATAACTGCCATTTTGAAGAATTCTGCCAGGCATTTGATACAACCACCTATATGTTCAATAGGCCATTGCCAACCCATCTCCTGGTTTCCTGGCACAAACTTACCTTCTCTAAGTTTGATCTTCTCCCTCACCAACTTTCGTGCTACATTTAGCAACTGGCGAGTTGAGTCAATATTATCCCAGGCTTCATTGCTCAGTTTCTTATTCCAATGAGGTACTTCATACTTGGTCCGATCAAAGGTCAGTTTTACTTTGTCCCAATCTCCACATTGCTGAGGAAGCACAAAGGCTCGACCCATTGAAGTATCTCGTACAGTCAACACCACAGACTGTTTCATAACAGACACCTTATACAAGATCCGTAACAGAGCAAGGCTAGGATTATGACCCCTACGAGCACACCAAGTTATCAAGGCCATAATGATTACTATCACATTGGCATGCAGCTGCCCTGGATGCAGATTATACCATTGAAGAAAATCACTTAGCAATGGGGGAAAGGGAAATGCTAGTCCATTCTGCACAAATTTCCCGTATATAACCCCTCGGGTTGGTGTCACCAACTCTGACGCAGACTTGTCTTCCCCATGATACATGAGATCAGCATCAGAAGGAATTGTAAAGGGACAACTTTTGATGAAGACAGAAGCATCAGCATGCGCTTTTTTTCTCCTCTGATGACATCTTGCTACTACCTTCACCGTTTCCGGAGGCATGCATAACCATGGGGCTATTCCCCTCTACCTGGGCCCTCCTTGCCATAACAATTAATCTCTTATCTTCTGCTGAGGCTTTCTTCCTCAACACTACAGGATTTTTCCCACTAGCTACCTCTGCTCTACGGCGGTCACGGGAGATAGTCTCCTCGGCCTGAGCGTGTACATACTCTCCCTCATCATGATGGGGGATGGAAATCGTTTCACTACTGCTACTCATGATTACAGAGAGTATGGGGTGAAATATTTACACAGAGAGGAATGGGAAAAAGTAGGCACAATGAAATCAAAGGAGGAAAGAAGATAGCACTTACTGATAAATCAAGGAAGCAGAAATTGAAGCAGAAATTTGGGGCTCATGAGAGTGATGAAATGTCGACGCGACTTCTGAACTTGGAAAGAAGGAATTTTGAATAAGGAAGACAAGAAGAATGATTTGGGAGATTTAACCCAAACCCAGACAATATTTATGGCGAGTAATTGGAGAGACGGGGTACAGACCGCCTCCACTTTCCAATGAATGCATGCCACGTGTATTATTTCAAAGGAAGCTAATCTCAGCCGTTCATATATTTGATGGAATACGAAAGAACTTTAAGCCAGACATCAAGAAGGCTAAGCCCGAGAGGACAGTCCTAGAAGGACACCCCGAGCTTAACACCCCAAGTTATGCTCCCTCGAGTTATTGGTCTTCCCTCGAGAAGCAGGTCTCTCCTTCAACCTTCGAGACGGAGCACTTTATATTCTGAAGATCCACCTTGGGGCTACTGATAAGTCCATGGTTCGTATTCGAACCTCATTCATACTCGGACCAAGGCCCGAGAAGGGTCATGGGCTCGAGATATGCGGAGGGTGGATCCACAGGTCCATCAATCCTAATCCTTACAAGGAATGCGTATATTATGAATGTTCTACAAGGAATATACATCCTCTTAAACATGGTAATACAACCATGTCCGAAATATACTTTCTCTATACATGGTAATACAACTACTATTCCCATAAGAGTTGTAGTCCTACCATAAATACATATCTTGGTGATCTACGGATTGTAGCCATAAAAATACCGAAAGGTTTGGTAGACCTCTCTATCTTATACTACATACATTACGCCTTAAGCAATATACTGACTTGAGCGTCGGAGTGTCTACCCTGGGGACACCCCGGGCTTTGTTTTACAGATCAGCTCGAGAGCCTGGTTCGTCTTCGAAGTGTTGGTGTCCGGCATACATCACGAGCAAACCACTTAAAACCATTTTTCATGGTTGTTTTAATGGAATCAATTTCCTTCCTCAGCTTCTTGTACTTGGCATCTTGAGCATTATTCGAGGCTAAAGGATGTTTACCATGCACATCCTTAGGCCGGACATGAGAACCATACCCCCTAACGGTGCCGGGATGATCGTCCCCCATCGCCTTGTTCAATATGTCACACCTTTCCGTGGAGGTAAATATTCCATCGGCTTCCTCTTGTTTAGCCAAGGCCTAATTTTAAAGTGGGTGAAACCATGACAATAATTTGATTAGATAGATAAAAGAAACATTTGTCTACTACATATCATACAAACATATTTTCTAATTGACTTACAATTTTTTTGGCAAGTTCAAGAGTTTCGTCGGCTTCATAAACGCCACTAGGATTTTGTCTCAATTTAAGGAACGACTCCCACCTCTCAATTTGGTCGGGATTCATCCTAGTAGTAGTTTCCCTTGCCTCCTCTTCCGTCATACCATCATCCATTTTTTGTTTGACACGATCTTCATATTCCTCCTCTATGAAGTCCTCCTCCGCTCCATAATATCCCGAGCGACTATAGTGATGAATCATTTTGTTTGATTTCGCTAGTTCTACCATATCTTCATGAGTGCCATATTTTAAAAGCAACTAACATAAGTAGCAACATCGAACTCTATAGTATAATTTGAAGAAGATAAAAAATCTTACATCGTCCAATAGCTCTTGTGCATGAATTTTGAAGATTTTCCAACTCTCGGGTTGGATGTCCTTATACACCGTCCATGGCATGATGTTATTCTTATTTCAGTAGATATACTCATTCCCTAGCATAGACCTATGTTCACTTGCACACTTCGAGATCTTTTGCAAAGTCACACGGTCTAACATCGCCATGTCGGGGGCGATAATAGTGAACGGTTCCTAAAATAATGAAACACATGATTAGTTGTACATAGTATGATCCACATTTTAATGCCCTCACGATTGTAAAACATGTGGTAAAATGTGATTAAAAAAAATCCCATCATACCTTGCATTCTTCCAACAATTCTAATTTCCTTTCCATTGGTACTTTGGTCCAATCGAACCATTTGATATCATGTCTTGTTCTAGCGATTTTACCGACCCAACTTGACCAATATTTACGCTCTACCCCTATGGCTATTCCTAACCTATTGAACTCCATTCGAGTGGAAATACCCGCGTCCCAACGCCTTTGTATTTCTCGACATAAGTTTCTAGGAATTTTTGTATCTACAACCAATTGCTCTTTTGTTGATGACTTGACCTTCTTCTTCGTAGGAATTTTCTTTTTGGTTTGTTTACATGTAGGAGCCATGATTAACAAATTAATCACTAATACCCAATACAAAGGACTTGTCCACTAATTCACCTTCAAATAACAAGAACTAAAAAATTTCAATTTCACCGACAATAAAATAGCTAGGGTGCATATAACAAAAAAAGAAGATATTAGTATAAAGATTTAGCTACCAATGCAAAAAAGACATTAATCTAAATTAACCCTAAAATATATAATTAATGCATCAACTAGTCTAGGGTTTGGATTTGATAATATTTGGTTACCCCATAACCCATTCGTTTGTTTGCATCGCACGTGACAAAGCAATACAAATGGGTTAACAAAGGTAACCAATTGTACCTCTATTTTGGAATGAAACACCCCCAAAATGCTCGAACTCATAGAATAAATCAACAATTTCAACTGTTTGTGAGGTTCTTTAGTTGGATTCTTGGATTTGGGTAGTGTTATATTGTTACAATTGAGAAGATATTGAGAGGCTAGCGTGGTGTAGGAGGAGAAATAATGAGGATGAGACAAATGGGTTGGAAAGATAATGAATGAATGAACCCACGTGTTGGGTTTAAGTCTAATCTGATGCCGAACCGGAGGATTTACGACTTCGGAAATGATAAGCTTTCAGAATACAAACCAGGTTCCGACATCGTAATGTATGTTATTCATAAAGTTTACGACGCCGTACTCCTACCGGCTTGACTATTTTAATCAAGCTAAATGAAGTCTTGTTGACCTAACATTTACGAAATCGTAACTGCTCCGCAAACATATTTTCCGTATGGAAATCCACTTTTACGAAATTGGAAAGGCTCGTAATGAAATGGTTTACGAGCCGGATTTGTAGCCGGGTTTATGACTGGATCATAATTTTCAGAAATTAATTTTTTTTAGTTTAGCTATTCCAAAATTGTAAATGGTCCGTCACACATTTTCCGGATGAAGATCGACTTTTACGATATCGGAAAGGGCCCGTAATGAAAAAGTTTACGAGCCGGATGTGTTGCCGGGTTTGTGACTGGATTATATATTATCAGATGTTAATGTTTTTTAGTTTAGCTATTCCGAACTCGTAAACTACCCGCTTAAATCAAAATTTCCCCAATTAAACTATTTTCCGGCCCCGTTTCCGAAATCGGAAATGGCAAATATTTAGACGCGGGCTCTTTCCGATTTCGTAAATGATGGATGGTATATATAGTCAACTGCGTTTTTGTGATTCAGAAAAGCCCCAAATCACAAAATCAAAAACCCTACCACCATAATCAATCTATTCCGGCACATTCAACCCTACCACCACCATCATGCCTCCAGTCAGGCCGAAGCACAAAGCTAAGAGGGAAGCCCCAACATCACATGAGATTCAATCACCATCCCCACCATCAAACCCTAAGCCAAAGAAGCAGAAATCGAAGAAGCCCCCACCCCACCTGAAATTGAAACCGAGTCGGAGAATGATGAGATGGCTAGGTTGGAGTCTAGCAGTGAGGAGGCTGAGGAGACCCATGGACTGGGTGGGGAATATGTGGAAGAGGAGGAGCCGTTGCAAAAACTGGTAAGGCGTGTCCAGCAGCATGAGAGAGGTGGGGATGAGAGACAAAGAGCAGGTAGCAGCCAGCGATTCTATGAAAAAATGGCTGAGCAGAACTACGTCGGTGTGGCATGTGTGACTCTAAGGTGCTAAAATCTACCTCTGTTTCTGATTTAGGTTTTAATGAGTCGCTTAATTATTTCCGTCCTAGTCATTTGCATAACTTAATCATGTGTGATGAGCCTACCTACAAAGATGAGGTTAGACAGTTTTATGCTAATCTAGGTAGATTCACAACCACTAGGAATATGGTGAATGGTGTGCTAGTACCCGTTGATGAGTTTGTGATTAATGAGGTGCTAGGGTGCCCGTGGGTTGATTCTACTCATCTGAGGCCTCAAAATAAACAGGGTCCATATAATTTTTACACATTCAATAAGTGGGCGACAAAGTGTAATAAACAACCTTTAGACATGGCTGAAATGGCTCGTAAGTACTTCAAGTTAGATGAGTCGTTGGGTAAAGGGACTGTAGAGACTGATTATAAGATAGACGTCTTGACTCTAGAGCAGAGGTTGGTTTTTGAATGGGTTTGTTTTAATGTTCTGCCCACGGGAGGGCATGCCACCGAGCCCATCACTGGTCGTCTTCTTGTGTTCTACTACCTGATGGAGGGCATCCCACTAAATCCTGGATATACCATCTATGAGTACATGAGAAAGTGTGGTCCTTTGTTGGATAAAAAAGGTTTCCTTATGGTGGGCTTATCACTGCGCTTTTTAAGAAAGCCAGTGTACCTTTGTTGGATCGGCCGGTTATGCAATCCTACTATGATGATAGGTGGATCGACCTGAAGGGTTGGGAGTGGGACACCGATAAAATAAAATTCAAGGAAAAGACTCTAAAACCAGGTGCACAGGCAAAGGTGGCAAGGAGAAAACAAGCTCGCGAGGAAGCCGCCGCTCTAAAAACTGTTGCGGGTGAGTTCCACTAGTTTCAAACACTGTAGTTGTTTATGAGTTTGATTTTTTTTTAATTCCTAACCAATTAAGTGTCTGACTTTTAGGTGAACGGAAGGGGCTTTTTACAAACATCTCGTAGTTGTTTTGTTGTTTTTCTAGCCAACTAGAAACGACGAAGAAGAGACTGGATGCGATCAAAGCTTATCAAGAAGCGCACATCCAAGAGAAGGTCTACAGATCGTGCTAAGTGAGGATGGGGAAGAAGTGTACTATGGCGACCTTGCGCAAGTGAGTGAGGATCAAGAGGCCACACATGATGCCATACATAACGCCTCTACTTCTAATGCCGCGTCGAGCTCACAAGCCCCCTCAACTTCACAAGGCCCCTCACCTCCCCGTGGCCCCTCAACTTCACAAGACCACGACTTCACCCAGCATGGTTTTTTTCCAGGATTTGATGGCTAGGTTTACAAGTTGTTGAAATATTGTTTTAAATTTTACTTAAGACATTGTGTCCTTTGAAGACTATTGCAATTTGATCATGTGTTACGAATTGTATGAATTACTTACAATCTTTTTAAATCAATTTTCCCCTTCAATTCAATTTTAAATTGTCATTATCATCTTTATCAAGTTGATCTTGGTTTTTTTTTTGTTAGGCAACTAATTTCCGAAATCGGAAAGCGGCCGGAGATCATCTTTTTTGGTTTACGAATTCGTAACTCTCTCGGAACAAGTCTATTCAATTAACAAAATCTTTAGCTATTCCGACAGTGTAAAGAATTATATAATTTTGGTCACGAAGAGTTTATGAGATCGAACACTGGCTGAAACTGAATTATGAGGGTAATTTCCGAAATCGTAAACCGTCCGCAGCACACTATTTCCGAAATCGTAAAATGTACATTTTAGTTGAACAAATGAAATTAAAGACATGAATAAATTTGGAATTAATAAATTAATTATGTTACTAGTAGCAAGCTAAGTTTGATTGGTCATATTGTCTCGTAGAAACTGATCAAACAGTAAAGAGAGGGAAACTATGACGCTGAAGCGTCCCATATTATGTTTTGCACTTATTGAATACTCTACATATTATCTTATATCTATTCATTCCGGTTTGCCTACAATGACCCAACTTGTAATTCCGCCATCTTGAATACTGAAATGTAATTGATTACAACAACCTTTTCCGATTCAAGAGATAGCCAGATAGAAATTCACTGCAACAGATCCCTTTAATAAACCAGAATTCCGTTCTGTTTTGAAACGTATGCAAAAATTCTTTGTGAGTAATTACTTTACACCGAAATAAGATCCAAGAATATGGGAAGAAGACCGTCGTATGGGCAAATGTTACAAATTGTTCAATTGTCATTTTCAACTTAGACAATACTCTACATCTTATCTTCTAATCATAAAATATTAGCAATTTTTACTGGTTACTTCTTCTCTCTGATGGCCATGGAAGAACCATAAGCTGACGTCGTTCATTCCGGTTCACCCTCTATTAGTTTGCGATAATGTTTTAGTGAAATACTTTGTTCTATTGATTTCTTTTATTTGTTTACAATTCACTTGGTTGGTAGTCTGCTTCTAGTAGCTTGCTACTAAGTTTGGTTGTTCATAATATAGTTTGAATTCCAGATCGTTACATACTATGGTTACATCTTTTACTTAGATACCAAATTTAATTGAGGTTGTCTTGCGATTTGTATGAAATTCATGATATGTAGCAACCTTATATTTAATCGGATTATGTTGTTAAACTGAATTAGCATCAAAAGAATAATTACTAATTTAATTTTGATAAATGTGACTTATTTACGGCTTCGGAAAATAGCCGGATTAACAGTTCTTTTATATTTCCGATTTCAAAAATAGTATTGGGGAAAATTTGTCCAACTGCGAGTGCTTTACGACACCGGAAATAGGAATGGAGGTAAATGAATATAATGTCGTGTAGTTTCCGAACCCGTAAAGTGCTCGAAAATGATTTGTGGGTGGTTTACGATTTCGGAAACGGGAGACATATAAAACAAAAATTAACTTATTTGCAGTCTTATGTCCCAAATCAGAACTCTCAAAACTCCATCTCCACCTTCAACGTCCACCTATAGTCACCAATCAGCCGTCCAAATCCAGCAAGTTAGGATTTTTACCACATTACCAGTTCCGACATCGAAAACCCATGGCACCCAAGAAGTCAAAAACTAAGGTTGCACCAGTCCATGAAGAATCAGACGACGACTATGATGATTCGATCTTTTTCTCCAAGGCAAACGAAGAGAGGTATGAGTACATTCATGATCACTGCAATATTCTTGATAGTTATTATGTTGATCGTGATGATGTGGAGGATTTGTTGCTTGGTAATGTCGTAGAAACCATAGGTAAACACTATTTGACTGAATTAGTGTTTAATAGTTGTGAGACTTATTCTGAGGCCACACATGATGCCACACATGATACCTCTACTTCTAATGCCGCGTCGACCTCACAAGCCCCCTCAACTTACTGTGGTGCCTCAACTTCACAAGACCATGAAGCACAAAGCTAAGAGAGGCGCCCCAACATCACCTGAATTACCATCCCCACCACCCATCCCTAAACCAAAGAAGCAGAAATCGAAGAAGCCCCCCACCCCACCTAAAATTGAAACCGAGTCAGAATACGATGAGATGGCTGGGTTAGAGTCTAGCAGTGAGGAGGAGGCTGGGGGTACCCATGGAGAGCGTGGGGAACATGTGGAAGAGGATGAGATGGAAGAGGAGCCGCTAAGAAGGCCGGTGATGCTCGGGCGTGCGCAACGGCATGAGCGAGGTGAGGATGAGCGCCAAAGTGAAGGTCACAACCAGCGTTTTATGATTCAGTGGCCGAGCAGAACTACGTCAAGTGGATTAGGCGTGGTATGTGCGACTCAAAGGTGCTAAAATCCAACTCTATTTGTGATTTAGGTTTTAATGAGTCGATTAATTATTTTCGTCCTTGTTGTTTGCATAACCTAATCATGCTAGAAACTATTGGAATTCGGCTTCGTTCACGGCGGTTCCTGCACACCGGAGACGGCGTTTCCCAACTGCCGTGCGTGGGGGTGCCGTAAACAGCCGAGATCTGTGCACGGCGTTAACCAGAAACGCCGTGTTTTCTGGTTTAAACACGGCGGAAATTTCCGCCGTGTCTGTTGATATAAACATCGTAATTTCATATTTACGATATCGCAAACGGGGCAGAGAAGGCATGAAATTTATATGTTTACGGTTCCGCAAACATGATATGTCAATGTTTAACGGTATCGTAAATATTTTATACGCTCAGATGTTTACGATATCGCGCCAATTTATACGCTTAGAACGTTTCAGATATCGTGAACTAATGGTAGTGAATAAAATAAAATATAGTTCACGATATCGTATAAATCTAAACATATTTGTTTTACGATACCGCAAATATTTTAAACGGAATGACAAAAGTGAAATCACAAAATATTTAAACAGACTGTATTTACGTTATCGTGAATGAGGTCACTGTCGCAAACAATTTTGGCGGGTGTTTAGATTTTGGTTTGTTTAGGCGCACGTTTGCGATACCGTAAATAAAACTTGTAACAAAGTCTACGGTACCGTGATCAGATCCATGAGAAAGACAGCCATCAACCGGGTAACATAGCGATATCTTAAATATGGTTACGTTGAAGGTAGCGACAACGTAGGAAAATGGTCGTACAGATGTCATCATTTACGGTATCGTAGATGTAACTGGTAAACCCTTGGTACATTTGAGTGCATTAATTAAAGATATCGTAACTACACACGTGTAAGTTTACGGTTTCGTAAACGTTGAACCTCAAGGTTATTTGCGACGTCGTAATAAACTTAATTTTGGTATACGCAGTCTGAAACATGAATGCGTTTGTATTTACGATATAGCCAACTTAATACATAACCTCTTTCAGACATCGTATATTCTAAATGTTACCAATAAGAATCCGTGGGCAGTTTCTTTCGAAACTCCAATCGGATGCCGTTTCAATTAGATAATGTCACCTGTCAGCCAATTATGATATGCACTAATTATAATGCACAAATGCCATGAATCATCCTTTCATAATTGAAAACGAACATTATTTAAAAGTTGAACGTACACTAAATTGCACTACCATGTGTGCATAGTATCCTAGACTACACCAAACATAAAGAGAAACTAAATAATAGTGAATGTCACCTAAGCGATTGGTTGCGCAATGTGTACTGAGTGGTGATGGACCAGGTGTCCCGCGAACTTATTCCTTCCCTCGTTTAGCTCCGCGATTGTGTATCGGGTGACATCGCTACCAAAAACCTACGCATTCAATAATGTCACAATGAACCCGAAAGATGGATTATAACAGGAATTTGTGTACGTACGTTCTCAAGATTCAAATTATCGGCTTCGACACCTTCGATGCACTTGTGACAAAACAGCATGTTATAGTAGCCGCACTCCCATTGCGATCGTTTCCTTTTAAACTTGATGCGTAAGTAGTAAGTTAGAGGTGTGCTTTTGAACGAACCACATAAAAAACATGCACATACTTAGGAAATGTAATTAACGTACCTCAATTACACGCAATTGAAATCTGAGTAGATTGTTATCGGTGCTTCTATGCAGGGCAATGTCTAAAAGATCGGTGAAAGATCTTGATTGAGGTAGATGCAAGGGATCTATCCAATAAACCCGCTTCGAGGATGGAATAATGGCAACGAAGCTCCAATGACCGCTGCAATGGATGCAATAACAATACTTTTGAACTTAGGGTGAAGTAAAGCATAATTTTAAGCCGGAGCAGATGAAAATGCACGTAGTACCTTTCAAGATAAGGGCCTATGAAGATAGACTTTGCTTTGTTTGCCATAACTGAAGTAAGATAATCTAGGCGATCTTGGTTACTCATGTTAGACGAGTGCATAGCTATTGGGTTCAGTAAGCCAATAAAAGGCTTCTTCCTAACCACACATAAATAGTTCATGTACCTTCGCAATTGCAAGACACAGTTAATCGTTATGCAAGCGACATAATGTAAAAAATAATAAACATTATAGAATATAACTTACAATTGATGAATCGCAAGTATGGTATCGCTTAGTTCCGTGAATTGCCAAAAATATTCAAAGTCCTCCCAGGGCACAAGGATGTCCCCCTTCGTTCCAAAAACCCTCTCGTTGCCAAGAAAAGAAAAACTAGCGGATTTGCCGTGATGTGCGATAAGGTCATGCAAGACTCGAACAAAAGCATGTAGACCTTTCTTGTAGTCTACCTGTTAATGGTTATCTTTTGCTAGCCCTCGCTTGATGTCCAGTTCAGGTTTAGCGGCAGTTTGTGTTGGCCTTATGGGTATAGCTGTGGATGATGCATCTATAACCAACCACTTAGGCCATAAAAAGAAAAAACTTACCCCTTCGCTCACCCTAACTTTGGAGGTTCCTTGACGGGCAAGAAGGCCTTTGGATCAACTGCTTCCAAAAGGCTAACCTTAATGAATCCCTTAGTAACAAGAGCACCGTGATGCCTAAGCATATTCGCGTATGCATTACAATTTTCCACATGTCGGGGAGGAGAGTTGGTACCAACATCAACATATAACTTGCATAGGGGGTTCTATGCACAAGTAAAAGTGGAAAGATGAATTCAGAATAAGGGTATGAAGAATATGAATTTGAAATATTTAATCTTGCATTACCTTTTCAACATTCTTTGATGTTGCCACGTCCATATCTTCCTTAATTGGTTTTTGTGGAGGAGCAACATCAATATCGGTCTCTATATTTTCTTCAACCGCCTCTACATTCATAGGAGAAGGTTGTGACCCCCTAGAAGAAGGTATCCTATATGCATCAACATCTGTAAACAATGTAGGTAGGGGGAAGTAACAATTATCGGTCATCGCCTTAACAATAGATTTCACCTCCTTTAGCTCAGCAGAATATTTATCTATTTGACTCATCACAAACTGCAGTTTGGAGGGTTGTGGCTCTCCTTTACTACGCTTAATGCCAAAAGCCTCTATTTGGGTCACATACCCACCTATACCCAATGCTCTCCCGGGGTGTTCATTTCTCTCTATTACATCTAGGGCCGTACGAAGCAAGTCTACCTTCCCACAAGTAAATAAATTCACCATTTCTTTGTTTCATCACTAATTCATCCTACAAAGCATGCGATATAAGTGATGCAATATGGCTTTAAAAATAAGCAATACAGGATTATCAACAAATATACCACTTTTTTGGCCACCTTTTGAGTGTCATCCTCCCAAATAGTCCCATCTTCTCTAACTCTAGCCATGCAAAACAGTTCATGCCTATCATAATCCTTGGGGTCTTTTCGTGTGACCGCACTTCTTGCAGCCTCGAGGTCCATCCCTCCTTCAACTAAAACTTTTATATCTTCATCTTTTTTTTTGTCGGAAGCCTTGTCCGCAACACCTACGTACCCCGCTCGGCTTGCACAGTGAATACTATTTGCTGCAATTTGTTTCTTCAACCAAGTCCCCTAGTTGTATAACAAAGTATAAGGTACAATATAAGTGAATATAGAGTAGCTTGATGTATAGGGACCAAGAATAGGGAGTTAAATTACATTCAAGATCCTCTTTTCACACCTTTCCACGAATATCGGCCACGATTCTACGCGTATGAAACTATAACGATCCCTTGGGTTTTGCCCTAGCCGCGCTCCTTTTTCATACACGTAGTCCTTAGAAAATCGAAATTTAAATTCACGGAAAGCCTTAGATGCAATCTCTAGAGCTTTCTTCCTCACAATTTGCATGTCAATTGCGTCAATCTCAAAGGGTCTCTACATGTAGATACAAAAATGTGTGAAGGAGTAATTGCATTTAAAAAATTCCAAATACTATGAAATCTAGCACACTTTCGATATTAGACATAAAATTTGTTAAATGAATATGATAAGGTACTCACCACGCACTCTACCCATACGTCTTGCTTCAATGTTTCCTCTAGCAATCTCCAATCCGCGAAGACAATGTCAACTAGTGTTCTACCGGTCTTACCGCACCAACTAGACCACTTTGCTCTATCTTTCCTTGGCTTGACGCACTTACCATTCTTATTGAACCCTACATATGTAAGTTCTTGCCTATCCATCCTTATTTCTAACTCGCGACAATGTGTTCTTTGTTGTTGTTCTTTCGATGTTTGATCAACTTGTTTCCTCTTTACTCTCGTTCTTGACCTCTTTTGTTGAGGAGAAGAGGAATCCAATTTTTTAGTTGCCTTTACCATGGCGTTGCCTACACATTGCAAATAACACAAGAAGCATTAATGTCACTTTTTATAAATACATAAGCATTATGACTACATATATATATATATATACATACACCAAACATAAATATGAAAACATTGATAGGTTATATGTGTAATTACGACAAGGTTTCATTCCCCTAAAACAAAATATTGCAACTCTTGTCATCAAATTCGGGTAAGTAACTACCATTACACAACAACAAATTAAGATATGAGAAATTGTGCTTAGACAACAACACAGGAACTATAACATGAGATAATGTTCAAAAACCTACAAGAATGAACGAATAATATGGAAACAAACATGTTTCCAAACAACAAACCTTCTTAATGGCACTTAGGATATGATTAACAAGTTGATTGGGTGTCCCTTTGGAAAAATGGAAATGGATCTTGTTTTTTTGTTAATAAAGAGCAACCCAAAGACCAAAACTTCCCTCACATACAACCAAATATGGAAAGGATTTCGTTTTTGTGAAGCTATACCTTTGCACTTGATGCTTCAAATTTTGGGGATAGGAAGAGCAAAAATGGAGAAGAGAGAGCTTAGGAGAGAGATGGTGAAGAAGATGAAGAAGAAGTGTGGGCCTAGTTTATGGGTTTGGAGGGGTAAAACCCACAAAAAAAGGTTATTGGATGGCCTAGATTCCATCAACCAAGCTGGGAGAATAGTGTTTTCACCTACTTCTCTGTTCAATTGGCGATATCGCAACCAGTGTATGTCGACATACTTTTCTTGTTTACGTTATCTTAAAGTGTAAAAGTTCATTTTAGTGATTTGTTTCTTATTTTGCATTTTAGCACTCCATGTAAGACTACCATAATTCATGTATTGTTGATTCAAAATGAGCTGAATGGAGATGAGATGGAGATCGTTCAATGTATAAATGAACCGATCATGTTCAAGATTGTAATAGCATATCTTAACTGAACGATCAACCATCATATACAGGAAAGATCGATCAAGTTCATTAATACATTGAAATGCTAATGGACCGACTTAATGATTGGTCAATCGATCATAAATAATTTCGATCACTTTGATCTAACGATCGTGATCATCACCTGGAATTTTTAGCTATCCGGTCAACTACCTAGCGATGATCAACATCGAATCTACTCATTATCTGTCCTACTAGCATTCATAACAATAATACTACGCCATTTAGTGAGTAGTATGATCAATACGTTGTTATGTGTGTGTTAATATTGTAGCTTGAAACATGGAACTGTTAACTTGTTGCTAGCACTGAGCTTTAGAAATCAATGTCACTTGTACGGAATGGAAAGTTCAATGTTAGTTTAGCTGCAACTGTATGCTCAGTGATTATTTGGTGCATTATGGCTGACATATTAAAAAGGAGTTACTTTCATATGTTGCAAGTAACATTCATCGGTTCACCTTGAATCGTCAATTTTTTTACACGAGTAAGGATCCATTTCCTTCTGGTGGGTACTGGTTACGATATCGTAATTATCAAAAGTTTCCACTTTGATTACCGTAAATAGCCTCTGTTTCCAAACTAAGGCTTTTACGACATCGTGAAAATGCCTCGTAGCAAACTTTCATGCAAAAACGCTATCGTAATGTGTCAAATGGCGCTTGATATACTTTATTATTTTAAACACGGTCGTTACAAATTACGATATCGCAAACTCCGTATAGTATATAAGAAATAAACTTTCTCTTTTGCAGATATCGTGTTTCTGATATTCATCCCCAATTCAAAAACCCTAAACCCTTTACCCCCAAATCCCAATCTCCCACCACCACTTTTCACCGAAGAATGGCACCGAAGAAGGTGGCAGTCCCACCAGCCAAGTGTCAACGAACGTCGTCGCCGGCGGGGAAGAAGAAGCTGGGCGCTGCAACAAACTCCGGCAAGGGAAAAGCACCGGCCGGTGAAGATCAGAGGTCTGACGACGAGGAAATCACAATGTTCTTCAATCCAGCTGCTGAACAGAGGCACCATGGTAATCTTTGTAGGGAGTTAGTAGATTGTAGGGTGTTTAGGCCAAGTGATATTAGCAAGTTCAAGTTTGATTATATACTTGAACATTTTGTGTATCAAAAGATAGATGGATTGTTGACAATGCAGCACCTTGTTCATTTAGAGGCTGTCATGCAGTTTTATGCAAATCTAGGCATGGAGGAGGGTTGTAGTGAAGTTAGTACGAAGGTGAATGGGAAGAGGTTTGTGGTAGATGCCTATTTCATCAATGAGGTGATTGCATGCCCAATTGCAAGTGATGCAGATGTTAGGCCTGGGAATCCTAACGGGCCGTATCAGATTGCTTTTAAGAATAAGTGGCCACCGAAGACTACTGACCAGCCGCTCGACACGATGGAGATGAGAGCCAAGTACTTAGGTGTTGTAGCTAAGAGGCCAGGCACTACGAGGACCTACAAGATTTCAGGAATGACACACGAGCACATGATGATATTCAAGCTGATTTGCGGTAATGTTCTGCCATCTGGTGGCCATCCAGGGGAGCCAACGATAGGGAAGCTTATGTTGTTCTACTACTTGATGGAGAGAATCAGGTTCAATCCGGGGCATGCCATTCTGGAATGCATGTTGAAGCGAGCAAAGGCTGACATTTCGGCGGTGCCCTATGGAGGTTTGATAACCGCAATGCTGAGGAAGAAAGACATCCTGATAGATGGGCCAGGTATTCCACCTAAATTATACAACGATGGTTGGTTAACAAACAAAGGTTTGGAGCTGAAGGCCGACGGAAAGTATGGGGCAAAGAGCGGGTCCTTTTTTGGACCCCGGGTGAATCGTACCGGAGCGCCATCAGGTATATGAGTTATGGAAACTCTCCAACATTTTTCTTGTTTGTGTAATTGTTTGTCACTGATGATAATTTGTGCTTTGTCTTTTGTATTTAGCGCGAGAGTTGGAGTGGAGGGCAAGGACCGTTGTTCATATGGGCTTGCTTAATGATGAACTTGAAAAGGCTAAGAGCGAACTGGCTGAGGAAAGGGAATTGATCAATAGGATCGTATCCAGGTTTGGAATCACACTTGATATAGCTGGGCAGGAGATGCCCGATTTTAGTGTCAAACCTATGGAGCCATTTGCTGCACCATCCCCGTCCACAACGGCTGTTCACGCCAAGCAGGTAGCAAAGGAAGTGGTGACCAACAAACAGCCCGAACCGGCTGTGCATGCCAACCAAGTTGAAAATGAGTTCGTGCCCGACAAAGGCGTCGAACAGCTAGTGCTTGGCAACCAGGTTACCAAGGAAGTTGTGCCCGACAAAGCTGCTGATCTGAAGCCGGTGAGTGGTGCTAAGGACAGTCAGGATGTTGATGTGATGGAGCAAAGGGCAGAGGGAACATCAGTTGATTCAGTCCAGCCCGATCAAGTTGCCACAGCTCCCGTTGTTAATGATGTTGTTACTCTGATGGAAGTGGATGAAGGTTCCGTTGCAGAGAAAATTGTGGATGAGCTGGACATTTCTGAAGCCGCTTGCGACAAGAAACTGCAAGAGTATCTAGACAAGTTGTAGAATTGGTCATTTTGACTTGTAAACAGTCTGAAATCGCTTTTGACTTGTACCAATATGCTCATGTTGTCGAATCATATGCACATTTGTGCTTCCTAGTCAATAAATTGTAACAATTTCATATTTACAGCCCTCAGAAATGAAGTACCTAAATAAGTTTGATAGATTAATTTAGTTATACAAATGACACCAAATCTGAATAGGTCACTAAGTCCTTCTGAATAGGTGCACAGACGGGATTACTTAAGCAACCGTAAATAACATATTTTAGTAATTTACGATTTCGCAAATATCAATACAACCAGTATACGATATCGTAAAGACCAGGGTTTGACAGACAGAGAGCATAAAACGGGCACTTGTCGCTACGTAACTTTCTGAGTATTGAAACATTTACATTAGCGTCGCCTCAATAATATTTGAAATGAATAAGCATACAAGTAATTATACTTGTTTATAACATTACGGTGTCGCAAATGTTGTCTTTTATGTTGTCAATATTTTTATCATTTATAAATGTGGTACCTGAAATGACAACCCACATTTGTCACGATAGAGTAAGTAGAACATATAAAAACAACAATGAAAGTGATATCGTAACTTGGACTAAAGCAAATTTTGAAAAAGGGCGGTATTATTTTCAAACTTATTAAGTGAGATGTATATTTTTAGTATTTTTTAGCGACGGAGTTTAATTTATAAACATGTATTTGTGTATTTTATTTTCTAAAAAAAATTACATCTATATCCATGTGTTGTAGTTATATTACAGCTCACTACAGTCTTCGATATATTATTTAGGTTGGTAACTGATGAATCTAATTAAACTAAGATTTAAATATGTGACAATAAATTTAATGCACTTCCATTTCATAAAATTTCATTAAGTTCATCTAATTTCAATTAAGTTTATACAATATATATATATATATTGAATTGTGGCTTACGAAATAATAAAAATAGAAAATAATACACTACAGTAATTATTTACACGGCAAAACTATGCACACTAGTTTGTAGGAGGCAAAACTACACTACACTTATAATAAATTTCACCCGACACGACAAGGGTATACAAGTTACGAATAATTCAAGACATGTTTTTAAATGACATAATACATCTAGAAACTAAAGAAATATAACCTAATATATCACAAACACTTTTTTAAATAAAAAACTTATAACCAACTTTTTTAATACGTAATGTATACCACCCGTAGGAACAATGACTCCAAAAAAATGACCTTTTGTCAACCTGTGTGCGCGATCTTTCACCCGAAATCATAAACCCTATACCCTAAATCCTACACCCGAAATCATTAACCCTAAATCCTCAACCCTCGTGTAACCACCTGGCTCACTAACGATATCTCTTAGTTGGAAACTGACCAACGGGCTAGTTAACGATATCCCACATTGGTAAGCATAAGTACTTTGTGGATAACGATATCGCAAACGTGGAGCTGTATATAGCACAATTAATTTCCAGACTGTTTCAAGATCCCCAATTTCATATCCAAAATCAGAAGAGGCGAAATAATTCACCCGAATCAACACCACATAGCGCCCATCCATGGCTAGGAAAAAGATGCCCGTGAACAGAAGGAAGAAATTGGGCTCCTCAGGTGCATCCGGGAAAAGAGGAGAGACGGAGGAGGATCCACCAGCTAGGGTTCCAACGGGGAAGGGGCCAACTATGAAGTACGACAAGCAGAAGTTTGTAAGTGATGCAGCTTTTTAATTTACTCCCGTTTCAAGCAAGCCAAATCAAATCTGCTACCCTGTATGACTATAAAGTTAGATTCGATTAAGTGCTTAGGATTATCTGCTGTCTGGAAATATGTCAAAGCTCAGGGATTAGAGGACTTAGTCTCCATTGATTGCCCTGGTTATTTAGACGAGACTATGCAGTTTATGCCAACGTGCATGAATTAGATGGGCAATACTATACTGGGGTTAATAAGAAGGATTTTCAGATTGGTCCAGAGGAGATTAACGAGGTACTGAACATTCAATATGATGAGGTAGACGAGGAAACTGGGGAATTTGTTGAGCCTCCCCCGAAAGTGTATTTCAGGAAAGAGTGGCCGTCGGACGAGCGCTATCCTCGCGTAAAATTGAAAGCCCTAGTACAACAGTATTTTGGCAGTTCTGAGCTCGGGAAGCCTAGAAAATATAAAGTGTCAGGTCTGTCATGTGATGAGCAGACTGTTTATGATATTGTTGCTAGAAATTTAGTGCCTAAGGGAGGATGGCTTGCTGAACCGAACTATACAACAGCAATGATGTTCTTCTATGTGGCGGAGCGAGAATTGGTGAACGTTGGGTTTACTATTTTCCAGCACATGGTTCGTAGTGTGACAGAAGAAGGACGCACATGCAAGCAATTGCCTTACGCCAATCTCATTACCAAGCTTATCAACCACCATTACCCAAAGTTCAAGTTTTTAAGCGAACCTGTAGCTTGCTCCTACTACGATGCTGATTATTTCCAGAGTAAGAGGTGGGACTTGGTGGATGGACACTGGGTGGAGCGTGTTGGAGATGATGACAAGGACGAAGATGAAACTCCTACAGGTATACTTTGTAAACGTGTACCCAATACGACCTTTTTTAAACACAGTTGCTGAAATTGTCGCTCTAATCGTGTCTTATATGTGTTTGGACTGTAGTGGACCCAACAGAGGCGTACTTCACAGGAGTTGAAGCTTCACTATCTAGCTTCAGGCAAGAGGTGGCTACCATTAGGGAGGGATCGTGGCATAATCGCCAGCTTTTGATCGCACTCGAAAAACAACTTGAAGGAGCACCGTCATCATCGAACCACTGAAGAACCAACTTTTCTTTAAACATTCACTAAGACTTCTTTTAGGCATTCATGTTTGTAATAAAAATTTCTGATTTATGTCTTTCATTGACTTGTATTCATAATTTCGCATTTGACTTTGAATCTGAATTGAGTTGTATTCATAATTTGGTATTTCAAATGAGTTCTAATCTTAATTTGGCATTTCATTGAGTTGTATTCATAATTTGACATTTACAATTTACACAGTTTTCAACTTAGAATTTGTTACAATTTAATATCTCCAAAAATCCAACATAGTAATTCTACCAGGAAGTTATAACTTAAGATATCTCTAACATCAGACAATACTGTTTGCGATATCACTTTCTATACACGTGGATGTTACGAAGCCTTAACTTTCACCATTTACTCAACAGATATGATGAACTCATGATGAAACCATATCATAAATTTACATAAATAAAGTTTGCGGTGTCTCTTTACAAGAGCTTGGCGAACAAAGGTAGGACAATTTAGGTTACCACTACTGGTCAGAGTTACAATATCTCTAACACCACTCATTTCTGTTTGCGCTACATGTACCATTACACGTACATATTACGAAGTTGTTATTAGCACCGTTTGTACAAAAGAAATATTGCTCATGTACCTAATATGCTATCGTAAACAATGAACGACACACTTTGCGGTAACTCATGTGTGTACGTTTCTATATACGATGCCGTCAACATGAGCAGGTGCTTCCATTTCAGATGCCAGAATATCTATTAATAGAAACAAAATAAAAAACGCATCCGAGTTTACATTATCGCTCTACATAAAACGCAATTCATTTACGAACTATAGTCTTCTTCTTCAATATTCTTGTTTTTCTTCTTGCTTTTCTTTGTGCTTTTTTGTTTGGGCTGGCCTCTTTTCCGTTTTGTCGGTTTCCCTGTAGCATTGATCCATGATCCCTCAGAATGATCCGCGCGGCCCGTGAACCTATTCAGCACAGCATCATCCTCATTCAGTGCAACATCATCTTCTGTTTCGGGAAATTTTATTCGATCATCTAAGTAATGTGTGGCATCCTCATAAAATCCATCTTGAATGAATGATTTCTTCCCGTCAACCACAATCTCCCACCTTCCATCAAGTGGATCAGTAACATAAAACACTTGGTGCGCTTGTGAAGCCATAATGAATGGATCACCTTTTGAACCTAGTATGTTACGATTCACAATGGTCATCCCCAAATCTTCTCTGCGAGTGCCAATTCCTTGCTCCACCCATTCACACTTGAACACTGCAACCCTCATGTGGACGAAATCCAATTCCCAAATGTCTGTTATTGTCCCAAAGTATGCATCATTTCCACTCGGTTGGTGCTCCCCAGGAACAGACACACCACTGTTCTGTGATATACCTTTAACATCCATCCACCTGGTCCCAAAAGTGTACCCATTTATGTCATACCCGCCAAACGATGTTACCGTTCTAAGCGGCACTTTTGCTAGCCACTTCGTAGTTTCTGGTTGTTCCCCTGTATGAACCAGGTTCTGTAACCATGTCGGAAACCTCCTGCAATGCTCTGCTAGTATCCTTGGATCACCATCTCGCCGCGAATGCGTTTCTTTGATAACCGTCATATGCATATCTGCATACGGAACAGTTGCAGAGTGATTACGGAGGACGTACAAATGTGCTGCATCCAAATCATCCCCTGATGGACTAAACAAACACTTATGCCTAATACCGTAACCTTCAGCCCTACCCTCGTGCCTACTGCTTGGAATTCCGATAGTATCAACATCTTGGAGATAGTTCTTGCAAAACTCAATCACTTCTTCAGCAACATAACGCTGAACAATGCTAGCATCAGGCCTGTATCTGTTCTTGACAAAGTGTTTGAATATCGCCATGTACCTCTAAAATGGATACATCCATCGCAGGTAAACAGGACCACATATTTTTATCTCCCTCACAAGGTGCACCATCAAGTGTATCATGATGTCAAAAAAGGAAGGCAGAAAGTACATTTCCAACCTGCACAACACCTCCACAACCATCTCTTGCAACTCATCCAATCTACGTCTACTAAGCCTCTTGCGGTAAATTGACTTAAAGAAGTAGCACAACTTAGTGATTGCCTTCCTTACATGCTTGGGTAGGCACCCTCTAATAGCAATAGCATTCAGTTCTTGCATCAAATTATGACAATCATGGGACTTCAGCCAACCAATTTTGAATCTGTGGTAGAAACACAACTACTAATATTGGAGGAGAAGTTTGTTGGCACCCTCACCGATTTCAGCGTCCTGCAAAAACTTTCCTTTTCCTTGGTTGACATGGAGAAGCAAGCGGGTGGCAAATATGTTTTACCATCATCCTCGACAGGCATAAGACATGGCCGTAATCCCATTCTTACGAGATCTTTTCTAGATTTTAAACCATCCTTACTCTTAGGGGTGTTCAAAAGAGTACCTACCAGTGCATCACATACATTCTTCTCAATGTGCATAACATCAAGGCAGTGTCGAACGTCTAGATGTTCCCAATATTTAAGATCAAAGAAGATTGAACGCTTTTTCCAACTACCTGGCTCTTTACCTTTTCTCTGCCCCTTACCATATACATGTCCCATTCAGAAACTTTTTCAGATATTTCTGCACCGGTCAAAGGAATGGGAGCCGCCTCATGCTCTTCTTTCCCATTGAACCATTTTTTCGCCCTTCTCCATGGGTGACTCGGAGGTAAAAACCGACGATGGCCAAGGTAAACAGGTTTTCCACCATGTTTAAGTTGACAAAAGCTAGTTTTAGACTCACAAACTGGACATGCTAAGTGACCCTTTACAGAATAACCAGCCAAATTACCCAAAGATGGAAAATCATTAATACTCCACAATAACATTCCCTTCATTTCAAACTTCTCATCACCCTGACTACCATCTGTCGTCCAAACACCAACCTCAAATAACTTCTGCAAGTCTTCTAACAATGGAGCAAGGTATACATCAATGTCATTTCCAGGTTGTTTTGGACCTGAAATCATAATGGAAAATAACACATATTTCCTCTTCATCATCAACCAGGAAGGAAGGTTATAAATCACCAACATGATTGGCCAGGAGTTGTGCGTACTAGACATCGTAGCATATGGGTTCATGCCATCAGTTGATAACCCTAACCTTAAATGTCGTGGCTCATTTGCAAATTCCGGATACATTCTATCCATTTTCTTCAACTGATATCCATCTGTGGCATGCGAGATAATATCATCTCCTTCCCTAGGTCTCTCAGCATGCCAAGTCATCAACTTCGCATCAGCAGGATTAGCAAACAAACGTTTAAGTCTGGGAATTATTGGAAGATACCACATCACTTTGGCAGGGGTTAGTCTACCAGATGGCGTAACAACCTCTCCACACAAATTTACCGACCCTTCCTTTATCTTGTGGCGTGGCGTATTGCATACCTTGCAGTGATCCTCATCAATATCATCACCCATGTACAACATACAATCGTTTGGACATGCATGAATCTTCTCCAACTCCATTCCCATCGGACATAAAATCTTCTTCGCCGCATATACCCGATCGGGGGACTTATTGTCGGCAGAAAGTAGGTCTTTCACCAATTCCAACAACTCTGTCATTCCCTTATTTGATACTCTGTTCTTCGCCTTAAAATTCATCAAAATCAACGTTGCACCCAAAACAGAATGTCTGCAACCTTCATGTAATGGCGTCGCCTTATCATTATACATGCTAGCTAAAACGTTTTCCTTCCCCACAAATTCTAGAGCAACATCATCAATCATTTCATTTATACAACCATCATACTTTAACTCATCCTCATACAAATTCGAACACTCGGGCATATCTACATAGCTTGTTTCTTCTCCATGCCAAACCCAATTAGTATAAGATTTGTCAAAACCTCTACAAATCAAGTGTTCTCGCACCACTTTAACATCATCATAAATTGCGTTGTTCCTACAATCCCTACAAGGGCATCTAACACCGACGAATTTCTTCCTCCTGGCGTCTTCTGAACCAACAACTATAAATTCCTCTACCAAAGCCTTATATTCTGTCGACAACCTTTTGTTCACCTTCATAATCGTGGCACGATCCATTTCCAATTCAACTATCTAACCAACCTAACTTAAGTACCCACACAATTTCCCACACCTACATCAAGAACCCATGACCAGTACAACAACAATCTACATTTCAAAATCAAGCACAAAAAGCAAAAACTTAATTTCAAGAACACAATCATACACAAGACAATCTCAAAACAAATTCAAATACTTACGTACCTTATCAACAAGGGTTACTGGGATGTAACAATCGATCTTTGCCCATTCAAGTGACCGAATTCTAGCAGAGACACACAGTCCAACTATATGACAAAGAATATTAGCATTTACCAATCTGCTCAAAGGCAATCCTGTTTTAAAACTGTCATGTCTAGAGCGATTACGATATCGCAATTACTAACGTTCCCTACCTACGATATCGCTACACGACTGGATTATCTTCACGCTATCTCTATCTCAGATTTCAATCGCAATCACAGATTTAATTTTCCCGCACTATTTTTCTCAACCCGTTTATGATATCGTATTTGTTAAATTTAACTTTACGGTATCGTGACCTACCTGAGTAAATATTTTCAAACTTTTACCCATATTTTACAGGCACAGTTACGCTGCGATGAGTGTTCACATTCAATTCAATTTCATCCACAACCATGTTTACGATATCGTTAGCGTTGTGTATTCAATTTACGATATCGTAAAGTTACCAAAGAAACACGTCGTTTATCAGAAACGTCGTGTTTCCACCAGACTTACACCGTGCCATTTTCACATGACAAACGAGCCATGTTTGTGATATCGCAAACTTATTTTTACGGCGGTTGCACGAAAATCGGCGACAAACGCCGTAAACGTGTGTCGTGGATGACGGTGTTTGCACTAGTGAGACGAGCCTACCTACAATGATGAGGTTAGACAATTTTATTCTAATCTAGGTAGATGCACAACAACTAGGATGTCGAGTAGGGTGAATGGTGTGTTAGTGCCCGTTGATGAGTTTGCGATTAATGAGGTGCTAGAGTGCCCGTGGGTTGATTCTACTCATCTGAGGCCTCAAAATAAACAGGGGCCCTATAATGTTTTCACATTCAATAAGTGGGCGACAAAGAGTATCAAACAGCCTTTAGACATGGCTGAAATGGTAAGTACTTCAAGTTAGATGAGTCGTTGGGCAAAGGGACTGCAGAGACTGATTATAAGATACATGTGTTGACCCTATAGTAGAGGTTGATTTTTAAATGGGTTTGTTATAATGTTCTGCCCACGGGAGGGCATGCCACCGAGCCCACCATTGGTCACCTGCTTGTATTCTACTACCTGATGGAGGGCATCCCAATAAATCCTGGATATACCATCTATGAGTACATGAGAAAGTGTGCTCCTTTGTTGGATAAAAGGTTTCCGTACGGTGGGCTTATCACTGCGTTGTGTAGGAAAGCCAGTGTGTCTCTCTTGGATCGGCCGGTTATGCAGTCCTACTATGATGACAGGTGGATCGACCTGAAGAATTTGGTGTTTGACCAGGATACATGCAAATTCAAGGAAAAGACTCTGAAACCTGGTGCACAGGCAAAGGTGGCGAGGAAAAAACAAGCTCGCGAGGAAGCTGCCGCTCTAAAAACTGATGCGGGTGAGTTCCACTAAATTCAGTCACTACAGTTGTTTATGAGTTTGATTTTGGTTTTTTTTTCCTAACCAATTAAGTGTCTGAGTTGCAGGTGAACGGAAGGGGCTTTTTACAAAGATGTTGCACTTGTTTTGTTGTTTTTCTAGCCAACTAGAAACGACAAAGAAGAGACTGGATGCGATTAAAGCTGATCAAGAAGCGTACATCCAAGAGAAGGGTCTCTAGATCGTGCCAAGTGAACATGAGGAAGAAGTGTACTATGGCGACCTTGTGCAAGTGAGTGAGGATGAAGAACCCACACATGATGCCACACATAACGCCTCTACTTCTAATGCCGCGTCGAGCTCACAAGCCCCCTCAACTTCCCAAGGCCACTCACCTCCCGGTGGCCCCTCAACTTCACAAGACCACGACTTCACCCAGCATGGTTTTTTTCAGCGATTTGATGGCTAGGTTTATTTGTAGATATTTTGAATTGTTGAAACATTTGTTTTAAATTTTGCTTAAGATATTATGTCCTCTGAAATCTATTACTATTTGATCATGTTTTACAAATCGTATGGAGTTGATTATCATCTTTTAAATCAATTTTCCCCTTCAAATCAATTTTAAATTGTCATTATCCTCTTTACAAAGTTGTCAAGTTGATCATTTTTTTATAGTACTGGTTTCCGATATCGGAAAGAGGCCGGAATGGTGCATCCTTTGGTTTCCGATATCGGAAATATACTGTAATCGTGTATCTTCTGGTTTACGAACTCGTAAATCTTTCGAAACAAGTCTATTCAAAAAAACAAAGTTTATCTAATCCGACATCATAAAACAGCAACAAATTTGGAATCCCGAAGTATTCACGATAACGGACATTAGCTAGAACTGACATCTGAGGGGTATTTCCGATTTCGTAACCTTTCCGCTGCAGACTGTTTCCGACATCGTAAAGAAGATCATTTTATTTGAAAAAATGAACTTCAAGACATCATTAAATATGGAATTAATAAATTAAATATGTTAGTAGTAGCTAACTAAGTATGATTGGTCATATTGTCTCTCAGAAACTGATCAAACAGTAAAGAGAGGGAAACTGGTAAGCTGAATCGTCCTATGTTATGTTTGGCACTTATTGAATACTATATGTACTATCTTATAATCATTCATGCTGGTTTGCCTACAATCACCCTACTGGTAATTCCGCCATCTCGAACGCAGAAATTTAATTAATTACCATAACCTTTTCCGATTCCAGAGATAGTCAGATAGAAATTCACTGCAACAACTCCATTTCATAAACCAGAATTCCTTTAAATTTTCAAACGTATGCAAAAAGCCTTTGTCAGTACTGACTTCACACCGAAATAAGATCAAGAAAATGGAAAGAGCTAGGACCGTCATATGGGGATGTTACAAATTGTTCAATTTCTATTCAATTTTGATTATCATCTTTGACAATACTCTACATCATATCTTCTCATCATAAAACATTTGCAACTATTACTGGTAACTTCTTCTCTCTGATGGCCATGGAAGAACAAGAAGGTGACGTCATTCATTCCGGTTCACTCTCTTTCTGTTTGCGATAATGTTTCAGTGAAATACTTTCTCCTACAGCTTTTTTTATTTGTTTACATTTAAGTTGGTTGGTAGTCTGCACCTAGTAGCTTGCTACTAAGTTTGATTTGTCATAATATAGTATGAATGGCAGGCGTTACATACTATGGTTAAATATTTTACCTAGATACCAAATTTAATTGATGTTGTCTTGCGATTTCTATGAAATTAAATTCATGATATGTAGCAACCTCATATAAATAATTATATTCTGGTGTTAAACTGAATTAGCATCACATGTATTATTACTAAATTAATTTTGTTTAATGTGACTTATTAACGGCTTCGGAAATTAGCCTGAAAACCATTTTTTGTGTATTTCCGATTTTGGAAATAGAAATGGGGAAAAATTGTTCCTTTGAGAGTGTTTTACGAAACCGGAAATGGAAATGGGGGTAAATTAATTTAACTCCGTGGGAATTCCGAAACCGTAAAGTGCTCGAAAACCATTTGCGGCTAGTTTACGAGTTCGGAAACGGGAGACATATAAAACAAAAATTACCTTATCTGCAGTCTTATGTCCCAAATCAGAATTCTCAAAACTCCATCTCCACCTTCAACTCCCATCTGTAGTCACCAATCAGCCGTCCAAATCCATCAAATTCGGATTTTTACCACATTACCAGTTCCGACATCGCAAATCAATGGCACCCAAGAAGTCAAAAGCCAAGGCTATACCAGTCCAGGAGGAAGAGGAGGTCGACTATGATGATTCGATCTTTTTCTCTAACGCACACGAAGAGAGGTATGAGTACATTCATGATCACTGTAAAATTCTAGAGAGTTATTATGTTGATCGTGATGATGTGGATGAGTTGTTGCTAGGTAATGTAGTAGAAACCCTAGGTAAACACTATTTGAATGAATTGGTGTTTAATAGTTTTGAGACTTATACCGAAGAGGTATGTCAGTTCTATGGTAATTTGCATGAGGAGGAGGACGGTAGTTGCACGACAGGGGTGAATGGTTTGAAAATGGAACTTAGTTGGAATATTATAAACCAGGTTTTAGGTTGTCCTTACCTGAAACTTGAAGACTGCCACCCTCAGAAAGAAGATGGCCCTTACAATATCCATTACAAGGGCCATATGCCAGATCACCCCGATCAGTGTCACGACCTGGATAAAGTATCTCTAGCTGAGAAGTACTTTGGGCGGCACAACTCCAACCCTGGAGCAGCAGCCAACAAGTTCAATACAAAGTTCATGGCTTTAGAGGACAAGATTTTGTATGAGATCGTGCACAAGACCATATTGCCAAGTGCAGGGTATTCCACAGAGCCAAACACCACCACTGCCATATAGTTCTTCTATCTTGTAGAGAACAAATTGACAAACCCTGGATTCAGCATCTCGGGGCATATGAAAATGGTTGTGAAGGGGAAAAACCACGGGATAATATACCCTATGTGGTTTTATAACTTTGTTTCTTGCCAGAAGCCACATGTTGTTGTACAAGGAAGCTTTCCCATTTAGTTCTACGTCGGGTATTAGGTCGGAGAAGTTTGACCTAGAATATTTTGACAATAGAGTGATGGTGATGTTTGATGGAGCTTGGATGAACAAGCCACCCAAAAGAGAGAACAAGAGGATGCAAAATGTTGAGAAGCAAGGTATTATTCTTTAACATATGCTTTTTGTATTCAATTTGTTGATAGTTATTACTTAAGACATGGAAATAATTAGATGTGTTATATTTGTATGGCAGAAATCGACGAGAATGTGGGATGGAAAAAATTTACAAGAGCATGAAGTCAAAAATCCCAGATTTCTTGTACGTGAGCAAGGAAGCGTGGTTGATTGAAAAGCGGAAGCGCGCTATTCGTAGAGCCGAGCGCGAGGCGATGATGCGGGGAACGTGTGGTGGTGAAGCCGGCGGCTCACAATCGAGGCCGGTTACAGGTGCCGAGGCAGATGAGGCACATGGACACCAAGATCCGGCTAATGAAGACTAAGATGACAATGATGTGATGAAGCACATCACCTTCTAAGTAGTTGGAATGTTCCTAGCATCAAACATCATTTCATTTGACATTCGATAATACAATATTATTGCTTTCATTTAAATAAATCCCTTGTTTTCACTTGTTATTTCATTCGTAATGTATTTCACTTGTAGAGACAAAATTTTGGTTTTCAACTTTTTTTTTAAGAGTAAAGGATTGGTTTCCGAAGTCAGAATCAGTACAGAACACCTTTTGCTATCCATTTCCGAAATCGGAAATTACCCGGCTTTTAAAACTTTACGAGCCGGAAAGCCATCCGGGTAATCCACTGGATTTAAAAAAGGCACAAATTAAATTCTGGTCTAAGCAATTCCGATTTCATAAATGGGCAGTAAAAACATGCATTTTTAGGCGAAAAATGAAGAGGCCTTTCCGATTTCGGAAATCAATTGTCAGAAGAAGAGTTTACGAGCCGGAAAGCTATCCGGGTAATCCACTGGATCTAACTAAATAATATGTCAGGAATTATGATTTATTTAATATAATACAATACAATTTCCGATATCGTAAACCTGCCGGTAAAGGGTCTTACGAGCTCGGAAATAGTACGGAAAATGTGTAACTTAAGTGATACTCGCCAATTAATTGGGTTTTCACAATTCTAATTACACAAATAGTACACCTACATAGATAAATAACATAAGAGAATAAATTCTATTACAATATTAGACGTAATAAATACATTAAACGCTCGAGAGCAATGTGTTTTACATTTACGAAACACGCATATTTTTACTCTTTGACCCCTTTGCCTTAGGTGGTTGTTTTTTCTTTGGTATCCCCCGCTCATCTAACCACTGCCCTTCTTCATGATCCAACCTGCACTGGTAACGGCGGAGATTTGCTGTAGTTTCCTGTAAGTTTATATTGTCTTCACCATCAAAGGCTATTTTAAAGGTATCTGTGCAAAATGAGTGGCCATCTGAGTTGACGTAATAGCCAAATGCTCTCTAGAATAGTAAATGCTCTCTAGTTTTCCGCACTTTACTCACTTTCCCGACACTAACTTCCACCACATATCCACCTTCCTTTTTCCCGTTCTGACAGTTTTCTGCCGTTAAGGTCACAGCCAACGGCTATAACGGCGACACCAATGGCGGAGCCGCCGCGGCACAGCGGTGGCGCAGCACCGGTAAAAAGCTTTCTTCAAGCCCTATCAAACAGACCTCCCCCTCTCACCTCTAACCTTCCTGATAACCCCGAAATCACACCGATTACACAATTCCGAGGCGAAATCGCCTGCATCGTAACCAGATCTCAAGCTGAAACTCTGGCCGAGCACTACAACAATGCTTTAATTGGCAAATTCCCTAGAGGAAAGCCGACCATGGAAAGGCTAAATGATGCTTTCAAGACTCTAGGCTTCACCGGAAAATATCAGATCGGAGCCATTGATTTCAGGCACATCCTAATCCGGTTCCAAGACCAAGAAGATTATCAATGTTGTTGGATGAGGGGCCATTGGTTTCTGTGCGGAGCGCAAATGAAGGTCTTGAAGTGGACCTTGGATTTCTCACCTGAGGCAGAATCGTCCATAGTGCCAGTTTGGGTCTCAATCAAGAAGGTACCATGCTACTTCTATAATTCTACACTGATACAAGCCATGGGTAACCAGATTGGGACTTTTATAAAAATGGATATGGCCACAGCTGCACTCACTAGGCCATCTGTGATAAAAATTTGTGTTGAAATTGACTTGAGAAAGAAGCTTAATAGCTCTATCAGGCTGGGAATTGAAGGTGAAGAAATTCACAGATATCCAGTTGAATATGAGGACCTTCCAAGATACTGTAGTCACTGCTCTATGTTGGGTCACAATGATGACAATTGCACCTTCCTTCATCCAGAGCTGAAACAGAAACTGAAGCCTACCCCTGCTCCAAAGGCTCAACCTCCCCTCAACATCCATAACCACACTGAAAATAGCCTCAAGATGGGTCAGGCTTTAGATAAAGGCAAAGGTTTGGCTGTCCCAGAAGACTCAGATGACTGCACCATTCTCAACCCTCCTGTTTCTACCTTACCTCCCCCTCAATCTATACCACTCATCCCTTCCTCCTCTAACCATCATGGCCTCATTCCATCTGTCACTCTCCACTCAGATATCCCTCCTATAATGCCCACTGTCCCTTCCACCTCAAATCCTGCTATCCATGCTAAAGTTTGGACAAAATCCAAAAAAAGACATGCATCAGTCTCCATCAAGAACCACTCTATCACTCATACCCTATCAGCCTCCTCACCCCAGCTACCTACTCAAAAGGAATCCTTCCCATTAGAATCAGATTACCTTTTACTTGAACAAGCTCTCCTCCCCAATTACAAATATGCTAAGGATGACCTCATGATCAGTAAGCCCTCCCTCTTTAATAATATCTCTCTTTCTACTGATAAGCTTGTTTCTTTGTCTCAGGTACACAATAAAAATAGATTCTCTTTCTTAACTGATATGTCTGACAATGATGATGAGGATGCAATCCCAACAGAAAAGGAACTTGTGGATGAATCATCTGAAGATGATAATCTTATTGAGTCTGATCAGGTACAGCCTATATCTCCTTCTACTGCTTTGAATGATGAAATTAACCAACCTGTCATTCCTCATATGGGAGAATTTAGTATGGGTAATTTCTTCACTCAGATTAATCAGAAGTTCACTCCACAAAAAATTCAAAAAATTCCATCACCTAATATTGTTTTTACTAGGTCAAAAAGCTCTAAAAGTGATTTTTAATGGTTAATACAACCCTAAAAGTTAAGTGCTTAGTTTGGAATATTAGAGGCATGAGGACATCTATGGTCAGACTAAATGATATAATTAGAGAACATAGAATTGAATTGCTATGTTTAATTGAACCACAACACAAAAACCAGAAAGCTGATAGATTTAGGAGGATTCTAGGCTACCAGAACCATTTATGTGCACAAAGTGGCAAGATCTGGTTATTTTGGAATGACCAACTGCATATCACTTTGAAAACTGACCACCTCCAATATTTATCTGTTACTATTGTCAGTCAGAGGATGAACACTCCAATGGAAGAAGTTTTTATCTATGGTCTGAGAATTGTAGCTGGTAGAGAATTTCTGTGGAGTGCTTTGTCAAATGCACAGTTACAGGACTCCTTCCTAATTGGTGATTTTAATACCATAAGATCACCAAATGAGTACAGGGGCCCTTCTCAGCCTAGTATTAGGAGCATGTCTTCATTTAACCATTTCATTTCCAGTAATGCACTCATAGGGATTAATACAGTTGGTAACCATTTAACATGGTTTAACAACTGGCTTAGAAACCCTACCACACAAACACTAGATAGAGGATTGGCAACTCTAAGCTGAATAGCTAAGTTCCCCACTTCATCTATTCAGATTCTTAACAGAAACACCTCAGATCATGCACCTATGTTTCTTACAATAGGCAGTACAATACCTTCCTCTCCATCATCATTTAGGTTCATTAATGCATGGTTTAATAGGGAAGATTTCATGAATGTGATTTCTAATGATTGGAACCTCCCTATTAACAAATCAGGTATGCTTGGTTTTTATCTGAAATTAATCAGACTGAAACTGACTATTAAAGCCTGGAACAGAAATATTTTTGGCAACATAGATAACAATGTTACTACTGCTGCTGAAAATCTCAGATTGCAAGAAATAGTTTATGACAATAATAACTCAGTTAATGAGCTTATTAAACTCAAGGAACTAAAAGCATTGCATTTGAGAGCCCTCACTGAACAACAAAAATTCTGGAAACAAAAGTCTAGAATTAAGTGGTTAAAAGAGGGAGATGATAATACTAAATTCTTTCACCATACAGTGAAGGAAAGGAGGTCTTTACTTAGTATTACTAAAATCAAAGACTCCTCTGGGAATTGGCTTGAAAATGCCTCAGATATTGACTCAGAAGCTATTTCTTATTATTCTGAGTTACTTACTGAGCCTGCTAATGTTGAGAATGGTGATTACTATGACCAATTCTTAAGCCAAATCCCTACAGTAATTACTGAGGCTAATAATGAAATTTTACTAAGCCCAGTAAACATGGAAGAGCTTAAAACTACTGTTTTTGATTTAAATAAAAATAGTAGTCCAGGCCCTGATGGCTTCTCTTCAAAAAATTTCACTAAATCTTGGGACATAATTAAATTTGATTTGTTAAATGCAGTCCAAGATTTTATGACTTCATCTCCCATCCCAGTTGGAATTGCTGCAACTTGGATCACTTTAATTCCAAAAAAAGATGTTGTCACCTCATTTGATGATTACAGGCCAATTAGTCTCTCCAATTTCTTAAATAAAATTGTTTCCAAATTGATTATGGAGAGGCTGAAACCTTTTATGGCCAAATTGATATCACCACAGCAATCTGCATTTTTAAAAAATAAGGACATCTCTGATAATATTATTTATTTGAAAGAGATGATTAGATTTCTTGATAAAAAGTGCAGAAACCCCAATTTGATTATTAAACTGGATCTTAAAAAGGCATTTGACAGAGTTAATTGGGGTTTTTTAAATTCTATTCTTCTACAATTTGGTATGCATGGTAAATTAGTTCATTGCATCATGAAAAATCTCAGTTGTGCATCTTTCTCTGTGTTAATAAATGGTAGACCTCAGGGCTTCTTTAAATCTTCTAGAGGGATAAAGCAAGGTGACCCTCTGTCACCTTTTCTTTTTAACATTTTCTCTGAAGCTTTTTCAAGAGGCTTATCTTATATGTTTCATTCTGGCATGCTTCAATACTATGACATCCCTTCTGGACCTTCACCATTATCTCATCTGAGCTATGCAGATGATACCATCATCTTCCTTAGAGCATCTAAAAGCAATCTCTCTTGTTTTAAGGACTTTCTGGTAGCTTTTGAACTAACCACTGGTCAAAAAATCAACTTTGAGAAGAGTGATTATTTTTTAGGAAGACATGCTTCAGCTGCTAAAATTAATCAGGTTAAGGATATTCTGGGCATGAAACAAGGTCATTTTCCATTTACCTATCTGGGGGTCCCCATCTTTAAGGGTAGAGTCCTTACTGCTTATTTTACACCACTAATCCAAAGATTGGAAAATAAAATTTCCAATTGGAAGAATAAGTGGCTATCTACAGGTGGTAAAATCACTTTGATTCAGTCCTGTCTTTACTCCATCCCCCAGCACATTTGGTCAGTTCTGAAACCTCCCATATCTGTGATTAAAAAAATTGAAAAATTGATGGCCAGATTTTTTGGGGGGGAAACTGACCTAAAACAAAGGAAAGTGTGGAAAAGATGGAGTGAACTCTGTTTCCCAGTCAATCAAAATGGTATAGGAACTAGATCCATACATGCAATAGTTACAGCTTGTTTCCTCAAGCTTTGGTGGAAATTCCAAACTGGTGATACTCTATGGTCTAAATTCCTCTGGAATCTTCCCCCTTCCTACAGAACATCTTCTGTATGGAAAAGAATTATTTCTGTGACTGATTTGGCAGAGAGTCTTACTAAAGTTATCCATGGAAAGTGTCTGTGTAACTTCTGGCAGTCAAACTGGACCTCTTTTGGTCCTCTTTCACTCCTTTGCAATGTTTCTGACACACTTATACCCCCAGACTGTACTGTGAAATTTTTCTGTGATAACAAACATATTTTTCTGCCTAACATTACACCATATCTGCCCTCTACCATTGTTTTGATTTTACAGATGGTGCAATGTACACAATTCAGGCAGGACAGACTAATTTGGATGCCAGACACTAAAGGGGATTTTTCTTTCAGATCAGCTTACAAAGCAGTTGCCCCTACAAGAAATGTTTCTTACACTTTAAATCAGCTGTGGAACTCAAGGATCCAAAAAAAGATAAGTGTCTTCATGTGGAAAATGGTAAATTTATTTATCCCTTTCCCTGATGTGCTTATGAAAATGGGCTTCAATTTGCCATCAAAATGCTGTGCCTGTGACAATTCTGATCATCTTGACCATTATCTTAACAGTTGCCCTTTGGCTATTTCCTTATGGTCTGATTATCACTCTATGATTGGGACTGCTCCTATTAATTTTGCCAATATTTGGGATAGACTGTCCTATTATATGTCTTTCAAGGTTCCACTAAACTTCACACTACACTGTCAAAAATTGCCCCTTGCATTATTTGTTGGTTTTTGTGGAAGGCAAGATGCTCCTACATGTTTGATGATGTTTGTCCTAATATTCCGAGTATTAAAAAGGCCATTAAAGATCATATTTTTCTCACCTTCTGTGCTAAACCTATGGCATCAAATGCTCCACTGGACATTGAACTATCTAACCTAGGTTTTCTACCACTGCATGCCAGACCACCTCAACCAGTGATTAGGGCAATCAAATGGATTCCTCCTATCAATGGTTTTTTAAAAATTAATTCGGATGCTTCTTAGCTTCAGAACAAAAAGGCTGGTCTGGCTATAGTTGTTAGGATCTCTGATGGTGATCTAATATGTGCTCTCAGTTGTTTGGTCATAGCCCCCTCTGCATTGCATGCTGAATTTTTAGCAATTAAAGAAGCTATACAGTGGGCAACTTCTTCATTAGTCCCTTGCATAATTGAGTCAGACTGCCTTACAGCTGTCAAATCCATCTCTGATCCTCTCCAGGCTCCTTGGCCAGTATATGATCTGGCTTCTGACTGTGCTTTAGCTGTAAACTGTCCAATTTTTCACACTATGAGACAGGGAAATTTGTTGGCTGACTCCATTGCAAAGTCTGCTATCACTGACAAGACAAGTCCTCAGCTCACTACACATGTTCTATCCTAGGCAGCAAGAGGCCTGCTGTATCTGGACAATGTTGGCTTGCCCTCTCTTAGACTATCTACACTTACAGATGCTATGTAATGTGTTTGCTCTTGTTTCAGTTTTCTATACAGTCAGAGGGATCCCATCACTGCCCTGCTAAGAATCTTCAAGCTGCTCAGCTACCTAGTTTTCTATCTAGGATCATAACTATGTTTTTATTCCTTTGCTCTTGTGTGGTTGGGTGCCGCTTAGTGTTTTGTCTTTACAATTCGCTTATAGGCTTCCTCACACAAAGGCTAGGTTTATTTACTAGTTTATCATCACTTAGACTTAGTTTTAGTCTATTTTTTGGAAGCATGGCTATATGCTTCGGAAGCTCTAAGCTTCCCTTTTTGTCATCTCTTGATGTATATACTCTGACCTTCACTGGTCTTTTTATAGGTTTGGGGAACCTTATAATAACTCCCCCCACCTAAGGGTGGTTTAATTTTAAAAAAAATATAAAGGTATCCACATCGTTCAAGCATTCTTCTTGACTCTCTCCACCAATAAATGCTCTCTTCCCATTCAGTACAATCTCCGGGTGAACAGAAGCGGGAAGAACATCTCCATCAGACATAAAACTTCGACATCCATTTCTTGTAGTTTATCTAGTCTCGCTCGGCTAATATTCTTTCTACAAATGGACTTGAAGAACATACACAAGCGGCTTATGCAGCTTCTAACATGTGGAGGTAGGGACGTGCATAGAGCAATGGCATTCCATTCTTGCATCAAGACTTGGCAGTCGTGTGATTTGAGTCCCCCCGAGTTTCGCCTCTTCAACATTCACAAGCCGACTTATGTTGGACGAGTAGGTACTAGGTACTTTAATTTCCTTCAGACTTTGGCAAAATTTCATCTTCTCTGAATCAGACATGGTGTAAGAGGCCGGCGGCAAATATGTCTTGCCATTTTCCTTCATGGGGACCAAACCCGGTCTAACACCCATTGCCTCCAAATCCATCCTAGCTTTCAAGCCATCCTTACTCTTCCCCGGGATGTCTAGTAATGTGCCAATTAGACTCTCGCAAATATTCTTTTCTATGTGCATGACATCCAAACAATGTCTAACCTCCAAGTCTTTCCAGTACGGCAACTAGAAAAAAATTGATGATTTTTTCCATACAACATTCACTACAGGCTTCTTCCTATTCTTTCCAAAGTCATTGGGGATGTCCTTCATAGATTCAAAAACACTCTCACCAGACACAGGCATCGGTGCATCCCTCTCATCAACCGCACCATCAAACCACTTCTTACACTTACGGAGTGCATGCTCGTGATTTAGAAATCTTCTGTATCCTAAATAAACTGTTTTCCTGCCCTGCTTAAGTTGAACGTGACTAGTGTCCATCTCACAAACCGGGCAAGCAAAATGCCCTTTAACAGAGTAACCTGCCAAATTACCTAATGCAGGGAAATCATTAATGGTACAAAATAGCATCTCTCTCATGTCAAACCACTCTTCCCAGTATCCATCATAAGTCCAGTTATCAAATTACCACAACTTCCTAAGATCTTCGATTAGGGGAGCAAGATAAACGTCAATGTCGTTATCTGGTTGTTTTAGACCTGAGATCATAAGATAGCAGAACGTACTTACGCTTCATAGTTAACCAAGGTGGTAAATTGTAAATCACAACCATCACGGGCCAAGAACTGTGAGTGATGCTCAGATCTGCAAAAAGATTCATACCATCAGTCGACAAACCTAACCGCAAATTACGCGGCTCATTACCAAATTCAGGGTACAACTCATCAATATTCTTCCACTGATCACCATCAAAGGTATGTCGAATCACATTGTCATCGGGCCTATTCCTATCTGCATGCCAAGTTAAAATTTTGGCATCTTCCTTATTAGCGAATAAACGCCTCAACCTAGGAATGATGAGGAGGTACCACACAACTTTAGCGGGACTCCTTTTCTATTTCCTAGGCCCCTTCTCTGCACAAACACCTATTGACCTGGACCATTTCGTATACCTAGACTCGTTGCAAACGCGACATGTTTCCCTTTAACTTCCCAAGGCCCCTCACCTCCCCGTGGCCCCTCAACTTCCCAAGACCACGACTTCACCCAGCATGGTTTGTTTCAAGGATTTGATGGCTAGGTTTATTCGTAGACCTTTTGAGTTGTTGAAACATTTGTTTTAAATTTCTTGTAAGATATTGTGTCCTTTGAATACTATTACAATTTGATCATGTGTTACAAATTGTATGAATTAATTACAATATTTTTAAATCAATTTGCCCCTTCAGATCAATTTTAAATTTTCATTATCATCTGTAACAATTTGATCTTGTTTTTTTGTTTGGTTAGGCAACTAACTTCCAATATCGTAAAGAAGCCGGAGAAAGTTTCTTTTGGTATACGATTTCATAAATGACTCAGAACAAGTCTATTCAAATAAAAAAACTTTAGCTATTCCGACAGCGTAAAGAATTATATTATATGAACACGAAGAATTCACGATTTCGGACACTGGCTGGAACGGCATTCTGAGGCCTATTTCCGAAATCATAAACTAGCCGCTGCAAACTGTTTCCGACAACGTAAAATGCCAAGTTCAGTTGAAGAAATGAAATTAAAGACGTTTATAAATTTTGAATTAATAAATTAAATATGTTACTAGTAGCTACCTAAGTTTGATTGGTAATATTGTCTCCCAAAAACTAATCAAACAGTAAAGAGAGGGAAGTGTGCAGCTGAAGCTTCCTATGTTATGTTCTGCACTTATTGAATACTCTACATACTATCTTATAATCATTCATGCCGGTCCGCCTCACCCTACTAGTAATTCCTCCATCTTGAATACTGAAATGTAATTAATTACAACTACCTTTTCTGATTCCAGAGATAGTCAGATAGAAATTCACTGCAACAAATCCCTTTAATAAACCAGAATTCCTTTCAGTTTTCAAACGTATGAAACAAGCCTTTGTGAGTACTGACTTTACACCAAAATAATATCAAGAAAATGGAAAGAGGACCGTCGTATGGGCAAATGTTACAAATTGTTCAGTCTCTATTCCATTGTCATTATCATCCTTGAGAGTACTCTACATCTTATCTTCTAATCATAAAACATTTGCAATTGTTACTGGTTTCTTCTTCTATTTGACGGCCATGGAAGAACCAGAAGCTGACGTCATTCATTCCGGTTCACCCTCTTTCTGTTTGCGATAATGTTTCAGTGAAATACTTTCTTCTATTGTTTTTTTTATTTGTTTACATTTGAGTTGGTCGGTAGTCTGCTCATAGTAGCTTGCTACTAAGTTTGATTGGTCATAATATAGTATGAATTCAGACGTTACATACTATGGTTAAATATTTTACTTACATACCAAAATCAGTTGAGGTTGTCTTGCGATTTTTATGAAATGCAATTCATGATATGTACCAACCTTTTATTTAATTGGATTATGTTTTTAAACTGAATTAGCATGAAAAGTATAATTAATAAATTAATTATGATTACATTCACAAGTTTACGGCTTCGGAAATTAGCCGTATTACTATTTTCTTGTCTATTTCCGATTTCGTAAACAGAAATGGGGAAAAAATTGTTCCACTGCGAGTGCTTTATGACACTGTAAACGGAAATGGGGGTAAATGATTCAAGTTCGTGTATATTCCGAAACTGTAAAGTGCTCAAAAATTAGTAGCGGCTAGGTTACGAAATCGGAAACGGAAGACATAAAAAAATAAAAATTAACTTCTTTGCAGTCTTATGTCCCAAATCAGAAATCTCAAAACTCAATCTCCACCTTCAACCCCTATCTAGAGTCACTAATCAGCCGTCCAAATCCATCAAGCTCAGTTTTTTACCACATTCTCAGTTCCGACATCGCAAATCCATGGCACCCAAGAAATCAAAAACCAAGGCTGCAGCTGCAACGGTCCAGGAGGAAGAGAAGGTCGACTATGATGATTCGATCTTTTTCTCCAAGAAAAATGAAGAGAGGTATGAGTACATTCGTGATCACTGCAATATTCTAGATAGTTATTATGTTCATCGTGATGATGTGGAGGATTTGTTGCTTGGTAATGTCGTAGAAACCCTAGGTAAATACTATTTGACTGAATTGGTGTTTAATAGTTGTGAGACTTATTCTGAGGAGGTATGTCAGTTTTATGGTAATTTGCATGAGTTGGAGGATGGTAGTTGCACGACATGGGTGAATGGTATGAAAATGGAAGTTAGTTGGAATTGTTAAACCAGGTTTTAGGTTGTCCTTACCTGAAACCTGAAGATTGCCACCCTCAAAACAAACATGGCCCTTACAATGTCCATTACAAGGGCCATATGCCAGATCACCCCGATAAGATGCATGACCTGGATAAAGTATCTTTAGCTGAGAAGTACTTTGGGCGCCACAACTCCAACCCAGGAGCTGCAGCCAACAAGTTCAATACAAAATTCATGACTTTAGAGGACCGGATTTTGTATGAGATCATGCACAAGACCATACTGCCAAGTGCAGGTTATTCCACAGAGCCAAACACCACCACTGCCATGGAGTTCTTCTATCTTGCAGAGAACAAATTGACAAACCCTATATTCACTATCTTGGAGCATATGAAAATGGCTGTGAAGGGGAAAAGGCCACGGGATAATCTACCCTATGGTAGTTTTATAACTTTTTTTCTGGCCGGAAGCTTTATGTTGTCGTACAAGAAACCTTTCCCATTTAGTTCTCCGTCGGGTATTAGGTCGGAGAAGTTAGACCTAGATTATTTTGACAGTAGAGGGATGGTGGTATTTGATGGAGCTTGGATGAACAAGCCACCCAAAACAAAGAACAAGACGATGCAAAATGTTGAGAAGCAAGGTAATATTCTTTAACATTTGTTTGTTGTTTTGAATTTGTTGTTAGTTTTTACTTAGTTATTAATATTCAGTAATAATTTTATGGCAGAAATCGACGAGAATGTGGGGTGGAAACATTTTTAAAAGAGCATGAAGTCAAAAATCCCAGATTTCTTGTACGTGAGCAAGGAAGCGCGGTTGGTTGAAAAGAGGGAGCGAGCTATTCGTAGAGCCGAGCGCGAGGCGCTGATGCAAGGCACGGGTGGTGGAGAAGCGGGCGGCTCACAATCGAGGCCTGTTTCTGGTGCAGAGGCTGATCAAGCACATGAAAACCAAGATGAAGATTTCAATGATGTGATGAAACACATCGTCTTCTAAACATTTTGATTGTAGTTTATCTAGAAACATCTTTTCATTTGAAATACATTATTGTTACTTTCAATTAAGACCATTCATTGTTTTCATATGTTTTTTAATTTGCAATAATTTCAGTTTCAATATTTTTTTTATGAGTACAGGATTGATTTCTGAAATAAGAAATCATACATATGCCCTGTTACTAGTGGTTTCCGAAATCGGAAATTACCCGGCATGAAAAGGTTTACGAGCCGGAACGCCATCCGGGTAATTCATTGGATTTAAAATAGGCACAAATAAAATGTGTTCAGAGTTCAGGTCAAAGTTTACGACCTAGGAAATGCTTCTGGCCTTATCAATTCCGATTTCGGAGAAAGTCCGAAAAAATATGCATTCTTAGGCCAGAAAAGAAGAGGACTTTGCGAACTCGGAAATCGCCCGTAAGAAGAAAAGTCTACGAGCCGGAAAGTCATCCGGGTAATCCACTGGAGCTAGCTAAATAATATTTCAGGAAATTTGATTTATTTATTAGATTACAAAACCATTACCGACATCGTAAATTGGCCGGTTGTGTGATTTACGATCTCGGAAATAGTAAGGAAAATGTGTCACTTAAGTGAGACTCGCTAATTTATTAGGTTTTCACAATTCTAATTACACAAGGAGTACCCCTACAAGGATAAATAACATAAGAACACAAAGTCTATTACAATATTAGACGTAATATACAGTAAATGCTCTAGAGCAATGTGTTTTACATTTACGAAACGCGCATCTTTTTACTCTTCGACCCCTTTGCCTTAAATGGTTGTTTTTTCTTTGGTATCCCCCGCTCATCAATTCACTGCCCTTCTTCATGATCCAACCTGTACTGGTAACGACGGAGATTTCCTGCAGTTTCCTGTAAGTTTATATTGTCTTCACCATCAAAGGTTATTTTAAAGGTATCCACATCGTTCAAGCATTCTTCTTGACTCTCTCCACCAATAACTGCTCTCTTCCCGTTCAGTACAATCTCCTGGTGAACAGAAGCAGGATCCTTCACGTAGAAAACTTGGTCGGCCTGTGTCGCTAGAATGAATGGATCCCACTTGTAACCAACTTTCCTCCGATCAACAATGGTTAGTCCTAATGGATCAAAAGAAAATCCCGTGCCTGGATCAATCCAGTCACACTTGAATACCACTACCTTCGGTCTCACATAGTTCAACTCCCATATGTCTGTGATTGTTCCACAAAACCGGTTGTCTTCATACACGCCAAATTTTAACTCATCAGCAATCAAATAAACACTACTGTTCTACGATATGCGCTGCGCATCAATTGTCTTCGTACTAAATGTGTAGCCATTCACGTGGTAGCCCCTGTATGACAAAACCGCACCCATCGGTAATCTAGACAACCATTTCACTTCCTCAGAATGATCTCCGACTTCCACTTTCTTCCTGAGCCACTCATTAAATGTCCTTGTGTGCTCTTCATGGACATATTCAGGTTCTAGAAGCGGCGTCAATCTCCTTATTTCATCCATGTGAACACCAACATAGGGAACCACAGCCTTATGGTTACGAAGCACATATAGATGTGCAACCTTCAACTCAGCATTAGTGGGCGTGACATATTTTCCACTACCAAATGTTTGGCCTTCAATCCTGTCTGCATGCCTTTTCTTCGGGACACCAACAGTTTCAACATCATCGAGGTACGCGGTGAATAATTCTATTGACTCTTCAGTTACATAACGCTGAACTATACTGCCATCGGGCCTGTATCTGTTCTTCACAAAATGCTTGAAAATCTTCATGTAGCGCTCGAAAGGGTACATCCGTCTCAAAAACACTGGACCACAACACTTGATCTCACGCACAAGATGAACAATAAGATGCCCCATTATATCAAAAAATGAGGGCGGGAAGAACATCTCCATCCGACACAAAACTTCGACAACCATTTCTTGTAGTTTATCTAGTCTCGCTCAGCTAATATTCATTCTGCAGATGGACTCGAAGAACATACACAAGCGGCTTATGCAGCGTCTAACATGTGGAGGTAGGGACGTGCGTAGAGCAATGGCATTCAATTCTTGCATCAAGACGTGGCAGTCGTGTGATTTAAGCCCCGCGAGTTTCGCCTCATCAACATTCACACACCGACTTATGTTGGACGAGTAGGTACTAGGTACTTTAATGTCCTTCAGACTTTGACAAAATTTCGTCTTCTCTGAATCAGACATGGTGTAAGAGACCGGCGGCAAATATGTCTTGCCATTTTCCTTCACAGTGACCAAACCCGGTCTAACACCCATTGCCTCCAAATCCATCCTAGCTTTCAAGCCATCCTTACTCTTCCCCGGGATGTCTAGTAATGTGCCAATCAGACTCTCGCAAACATTTTTTTCTATGTGCATAACATCCAAAAAATGTCTAACCTCCAAGTCTTTTCGGTAAGGCAACTCGAAAAAAATTGAAGATATTTTCCATACACCATTCACTACTGGCTTCTTTCTATTCTTTCCAAAATCATTGGGAATGTCCTTCACAGATTCATAAACACTCTCACCACACACAGGCGTCGGTGCATGCCTCTCATCAACCGCACCATCAAACCACTTCTTAGACTTACGGAGGGCATGCTCGTGATTTAGAAATCTCTTGTATCCTAAATAAACTGTTTTCCTCCCGTACTTAAGTTGAACGTGACTAATGTCCATCTCACAAACAGGGCAAGCAAAATGCCCTTTAACAGAGTAACCTGCCAAATTACCTAATGCAGGGAAATCATTAATGGTACAAAATAGCATCGCTCTCATTTCAAACCACTCTTCCCGGTATCCATCATAAGTCAAGTTCTCAAAATACCACAACTTCCTAAGATCTTCGATTAGGGGAGCAAGATAAACGTCAATGTCGTTACCTGGTTGTTTTGGACCTGATATCATAAGTGATAGCAGAACGTACTTACGCTTCATATTTAACCAAGGTGGTAAATTGTAAATCACAACCATCATAGGCCAAGAACTGTGAGTGCTGCTCAAATCTGCAATAGGATTCATACCATCAGTCGACAAACCTAACCGCAAATTACGCGGCTCATTACCAAATTCAGGGTACAACTCATCTATATGCTTCCACTGATCACCATCAGAGGTATGTCGAATCACATCGTCACCAGGCCTATTCCTATCTCCATGCCAAGTTAAATTTTTCGCATCTTCCTTATTAGCGAATAAACGCCTCAACCTAGGAATGATGGGGAGGTACCACACAACTTTAGCAGGACTCATTTTCTTTGTCCTAGGCGCCGTCTCTGCACTAATACCTATTGACCTGGACCATTTCATATATCTAGACTCGTTGCAAATGCGACATGTTTCTCTTTCAGCATCTTCTTCGCCCCTGTATAACATACAATCATTAGGGCATGCGTGAATTTTTTCCAATTCCAATCCCATAGGACAACTAATTTTCTTCGCGGCATAGGAACTTTTAGGCAACAAATTATTTTTAGGAATCAACTCCTTGAACAATTCCAACAATTTCGTCATTGCTTTCTCCGTCAAACCATGTTTCGCTTTCAAATTCATCATCATCAGCGCTGAACTGAGAACAGTGTGCCTAGCTCCCTCATATAACTGAGTCTTTTTATCTTCATACATCGTCTCCAGCACCTCAGGTCTACCTTTGAAATGCATGGACACATCTTCCGCCAAATCATCATATTCAAAATCACGATCCATATCACCATTAACAATCTCCTCTTCAATCAAAACTTGGTTTTCTGCGACGACACTACGAGCCTCTCCATGTAATGTCCACCTAGTATACGCTCTTGAAAACCCTCTCACGATCAAGTGGGACTTTAAATCATGCACACTCGAACACACATCATTCTTATAATCTCTACAAGGGCATCGAATTAGCGACTCATTCTGTATTCTTGCATACTCACTTGCAACATTCACAAACTCTGTCACGAGATTCAAATATTCACGCGAAGTCCTAATATTCTCTTGTATAATTCTAGACCGTTCCATTGCAACGTGCCAACTCTACAAACAAACTCCTAAATTGAAAAAAAATTATATACTTAATCAAACTTAATCAAACCTAATTAACCTAATTGAAAAAAACAAACTTAATCAACCTTTAGAATCACTAATTATCAAAGCTCATTCATACAATTACAACATTTTCAAGCTCTCATACATAAAAAACAAGCATGTCATGTAAACAAAAAAATACATAAAAATCATAACATGGAGAGAACATCGATTCCACAATTTAACAATGCAAGATTTAAAGATGAGATGACATACCTTAACGATTCAAACTTAGATCAAGAATTCAGGCAACACTTTCCCCTTTTTCTAAACTTTCAAAACGTTCTCCCAACATACAAATGCAAGGAACAGACTTTTAAACACCATGACTCCGGCATGTTTCCGATTTCGTAAACATCTTCCGGACAGTTTTCGATTTCGGATACCTTCCCTTCTCCATTTTCGAGCGGTTTCCGATATCGTAATAAATGCCACTAATTCTGAGTACAATTTTTGTCTTATTTACGGGTTCGGAAACTAGCCGGTATCATGTATTTAAAATCAGATATACTGGCAGTGCTTTGCAAGTGCTACGGCCAAAGTTCAGGACTGTTTCCGACATCGGAAACTTTGGACAGCACGGCGGGAAATCATTCCCGCCATGCATTCTCACCGTCGTTTATCATCATGCACGGCGGGTTTTCCTTTCCCGCTGTCCTACACGTAAGGCCGCGGCTAGCCTAATTTTGGCCTCCAGTTCCGGAAGGTTTACGAAATCGGAAACTAGAAGCACGGCGGGAAATACAAGTTTCCTTTTTCCAGCCGTGCTTCTGCGCTGCGCTTCTACCAATTTCCACTAGTGCAAGTACCCAAGTTTCAGGTATTATCCGATTGTGTTAATATTATTATTGCAATCCAGAGAACTTTGGCAACTCCTCTACATGAGGCTGCTATATTCGATGTCATTAGAATTCTTCATAGTAAATTTGAACAGGTTTTTTTATTGAAGGTTGCTAAAGAAAGAGGGTTATGGAAGCACGATCTAACGCATCTCACTTAAAATGCTATATTACGAATGAGCTTTTCTCTTGTCAAAAAATAAACATAAAATAAAAGTTTAGGCATGGTATTTAATGAAGATTTATACATGCCATACCCAGAATCTGTGTAAATTTTCGTTGCATTTTAAAATATCCGTTGAACATGAGGTGGATTCGGATGAGCAAATGGCACAACTCACAATAGTCATCTGTTTTGAACAGCAAGGATAGTCAAAGGATTCATAGTACATAATTTTCCATGCTCAATCAATGAGCAATATTATAGCTGACTCTCTCCAAATTCAACACTCTTAAAACAAAGAGTGATCTAATCGAGGGACTATTTTAAACTCCATTCCTTGTCATGTTTGTGTGCATCTTAATTTATGCACTAATTTCCTCTCAATCTCAACCTCTTCCTGTATATTCATCATCACAAATGGTAGCCTCCAAAACTCATCAACAGTACAACATAATCAACCTTATAATTCTGCCCATATTTACCCTAATAATCATCACAACACAATTCATTCCCACCATTTCTCAACCGAGCTTCACAATATCCAACTGCTCAAACAGCTCAGGGAACTACACACAGAACAGCACGTTCCACACCAATCTCAACTCCCTCCTCTCCTCCCTCCCTTCAAACATCGACTCGTATGGATTCTACAACGCCACCGCCGGTCAACCCCCCGACACAGTCAGCGCCACCGTGCAGTGCCGGGGTGACATCGACAGACAAACATGCCTCCAATGCGCCAACAACTCTGTCAGCATGATTACACAGGTGTGCCCTAATCAGAGACAGGCCACAGGATGGTACGATGAATGTACCGTGATGTACTCGAACGGGTCGATCCTCGGGGAAGTTCTAACAAGGCCGATGATTTCAGGCTGCAGCGCGTTGACTTCGAGGAATGCTGTTTCGTACGATGAAGAGATGAATAGATTGGCTTTGAAGCTTGAGGAGGTGGCGCCGTGGGGAACAGGGATGAAGTTTGCGACGGAGAGCAGTAACAAGAGTGGGATTGAGAGTATATATATGCTGATGCAGTGCGTGCCGGCTTTAAGTCCTGGAGATTGTAATTTGTGCCTTAGATTTGCTGTTAATCTTTCTCGGCGTTGTTCTGGGAGACAAGGAGCTAGGGTTCTTGCACCTAGCTGCATTTATTGGACTGAGATCTTCCCCTTTTACAATGCAACTTGGAATCAAACCTCAATTCACCCTCCAGGTAATTTTATCACGCGTGGTTTTGTTAGATTTCATCGTACTTCATCGAGTCTGAACACTTATTTTATCGTACTCTATTTCTGTTGATGCAATATATATTATATTACTCAACATGTTTCTCTTTCATTCAATATGAAAAGGAATAAGGAATAACACATAAAATAAGCAAATGCTTTCGGAAGAAGTATTGAAGATTTATTTTAAATGTTGATATGTACAGTTTAATAATTTATTCTTATAATCTACTATTTAATTTACAAAAAATAGTTTTATTTATAAAAAAAATTAACAATATTTAAAAAATAATATTGTAACCTTAATAATATTCTAGACTTAGTTTTGTGGTGCGGTGGTCGATCTTTTTGGTTGAAAGAAGAACAAGGACGTGTGTTAGGAGATTGGTTGCGTAGGCGATAGGTTATTGATGGGATAATCTTTTAATATGTAGGCGATGTTTGGACGCACTTATTGTTTATGGTATACTATGTTTTCATAATATGTAAGACAATAACTTGGAACGAGTTTTTCTAAATGCATATGACGAATCACTACTTTAAACTTCAAGTTCAAACTGCCTTAACTATTATATCACTTATTTTAAGTTTCAAACTTCAAACGTGTAACAGTAAGTTGTACTTCTTCCATGTAAGAATAAACTAAATTGAAGTAAGAATAATTAAATGTGTTGAAAAACGAGAGTAAAATATATAAGACTAAACTTTAATTTTATCAAATTATATTATCATCAAACTAAATTAACTGAAATAAACTTGATTCAAGGAGAATGGGACTTAAAAATGGAAATATATTAACAAATAATATAGAAAAGGGTATAAAATGAATGAGTAAACTTTATATTCCATTAGATTTAATTTATATGATGGAAATGAATTTTCTTATTTACATAATTAATGGGATTAAATTTTCTTTGTTTTGTTTGGTTCAACTCAAAATGAACTGAATATAAGAGTGTTTTTTTAAAAAAACTCAACAACGCCATGGTAGAGTGAGTTTAATAGGCTTGATGGATGTCTGGAACCCACACTTGATCACGAACGCAGCTCACGAACTGACCTACAAGACAAAACCTCGGGTGTCCCGATGGTAGACACTCCAACGCTCAAGTTAGTTAATTAGTGCGTAAGGCGTATTGTATGTCAGATAATAGATAGAGAGGTTTACCAAACCTTCAATATTTATAAGGCTACAATCCGTAGATCACTAAGATATGTAATTATAGTATGAATAAAACTCTTATGGAGATAACAGTTGTATTACCATGTATAGAAGAAGTGTATTTCGATCATGGTTGTATTTACCATGTTTAGGAGGATGTATATTCCTTGTAGAACATTCATAATATACACATACCTTATAAGAATTAGGATTTATGGACCCGTGGATCCATCCTCCGTGTATCTCGAGCCCACGACCCTTCTCGGGCCCTGGTCCGAAACTGAATGAGGTACGGAATACGAACCATGGACTTATCAGGGCTCACCATGTTCTTATTACTAGCACAAGGCCTCAAACATTCTACAGATATCCAGACGGGGATGGATATCCATATGGATGGGTATGAATCTCAAAATTATATCCATCATGGGTTTGTGGGTGGGGGTAGATATTAAAATTTTATATGGGTATAGGCATGGATATACTGGTATCCACGCCAATTTAGCCCAATGAAAATCCATACTTAACGATATGGTCAGTGTTATGCCGGAGTCAACCTAGGTCAACTCAGTTTAGCTCATATGAGCTTCAAGAGAACAATTAGCCAATTAGGGTTTGATAATAATGATTAGATAATAAATTACATCCATAATGATGAGCTAAGTACACTTAGCTAGCTGGATAGGATATTTCAAAGTATCTTATTGGTATCTTGGTTGATGACTAAATTGCCTTTACTAATTCAAAGAGTTCATAACAAACCCTCCCTCTTAAAGACAACTTGTCCTCAAGCTTGTCATGCTTAAAACTGAGGCCCTGTCAAGTTCAGCTTATTTTCAGCTTAACTGCGCTAAACTGCGCGGAAGTTAGCTGAAATTTGCTGAAGCACGCTGCAGTTAGCTGAAACATGCTGCAGTTTGCTGAAATTAGCTGAAATTCGCTGAAATAAGTTAAAAAATATATTTTTTTAATCTTATAAATTTTAGCGCATAACTAAAAGTTGATTAACTTTTTTTATTTTTCTCTTTTCTTTTTTTAAATGCACTACATATTTATTTATTTTTTAATCTCAAAACTTATCTCTTTTCCCTTTAATAAAATTCATCTGAATCATCCTAAAATCTCATGTATCCGGTACAAGAACAAGAAAACATGTACCAGAGTTTAGACATGCACCACCTAGAGGTAAGGCGGAGCATTTTCACAAACGATATTCTTCATTTAGAATGAAAATCGAAGGTGCATTTGGACAATTGAAAAGTACTTGGAGAGTGCTAAAAAAGAATGCCTCAAATTGAAAATTGTCATCAAATATCAATTATTGTTGCATGTTTCACGCTTTAAACATTCATTCAAATGCAAGAGATTGACAATCCTATTTTAGATCACGGGTCTACACTAGGAACTAATGATTTCACTATATTGATGAACATCGAAAAAGTGTTATGCAGAAGTGCGTGAAGGTATAACTAAACATATTTGGAATTTGGTAGGTGGTGATACTAGTGAAATTGAACGATTAGATGATAGCGATTAGTATTGGATGAAACCAATATGCATTTTGGGAATATTTGCTCAAATTGTTACTTTCGAGTATAAATTAATTTGATTTATTCTCAAGTAAACTAAACATATTGAAATAACTTTATTTGATAAATCAAAAATATATATGATTGATATTTGATAAAAAATAACTTTATTTCAAAAAATATATGGAATTTGTTTAAGCCAGCTGAAGTTAGCTGAAGCACCGCTGCAATTAGCTGAAACCAGCTGCAGGTAGCTGAAGCACGCTGCAGTTTGCTGAAGCACGCTGCAGGTTGCTGAAAAAAGATGAATTTAGCTTAACTTAACTACAAGGTGCAAAAAATAAGCTGAACTTGACAGGGCCTGAGGAAACTGGTTCTTGATGAATGCTGCCTCCTCCTATGAAGCTTCATCTGCATCCAGATCCTTCCAGTGAATGAGCCATTGCACCACTTGTTTGCCATCCTTGATCAACATTCTACGTTACAATACTTTGTGTGGTGCCAGATTCTCCAGTTGATCTGCACTGATATTGGGGTAAGAACTAGTCACTCCAGTAGGATCTCCCAAAAACTTTTTAAGGAGTGACACATGAAACACATTGTGCACTTTGCTATTGATTTGCAGCTTCAACTTGCAAGCTACTGCCCCAATCTTCTCCAAGATCTAGAAGGGGCCATGGTATTTCTCAGACAACTTAGACCTGGTTGCCTCATTCAGTGACTGTTGCTTGTACTTGTTAGCCTTGAGCAGCACCCATTCTCCTGTTTCAAACTTCCTTTAAGTCCTCTTGGAGTCTGAGTATAACTTCATCCTCACCTGTGCCTATTTAAGGTTTTCCTGTAAATTTTGGTTCACTAAAGCCCTTTGTTGCAGCATGTTGTGTGCAGCTGGGAATAGAGAATCAGACACCAGTCTCATAGGTAGGTTCAGGGGCTTTACACCATACAAGGCTTCAAAGGGAGTCATTTGTAAGTTAGTAAGATGGCTTGTATTGTACCAATATTCAGCAGCTTCTAACCAATCTTTCTAGCCATTTGGGAATTCACCACAGAAACATCTTAGAAAGTTGCCAATTACTTGGTTCACCCTCTCTGTTTGGCCATCAGTTTCTGGATGAAATGCAGTGCTATATTTCAGTTTAATTCCCAATTTTCCAAACAGTTCATTCTAGAAGTGGCTGGTAAATATTTTATCTCTGTCTGACACTATAGAATCAGGTAGACCATGCAACCTATGTACCTCATCCAAGAATAATTGAGCTATCTGTCTGGCTGAGAAGGGATGTGACAGTGCCAAGAAATAAATGTACTTGGAGAATCTATCCACCACCACCAATGTTGTGTCATATCCGTTGGATAGAGGTAATTGCTCTATGAAGTCCATAGTGATATGCCTCCATGCAGAATTAGGAACAGGCAGTGGTTGGAGTAAGCCAGGGGTGATAGTGCTCAGACTTGTTCTTCTGTCATGGCACACAAGATTTGATGAATTCCATCACTTCACTCCTGACTGAGGCCATGTAAATACACTCATAATTCTTCTGATGGTGGCTCCTTGACCTGAGTGACCTCCAATAGTGGATGAATGCATGGCTGCCAAGATTTCCTTTCTGATCTCTCCATTTTTTCCCACATAAATCTTGTCTCCTTTCTTCAACACTCCATTCACATATGAAACAGCTTCATTTCCTTGCTGGTTGATGGTGGTAGATGCAATCATCTTCTGAGCTTCCTCATCTCCTTCATAACTCTCCTCTAGCTGTCCAATCCAATTAGGTACCATAGTGGAAGAGTTTATCCTCATACAATCTCCTTCTTGTCTGTCCCCTCCCTCCAAAGGCCACCTAGATAGAGCATCAGCAGCTACATTAGCTTTGCCACTTTCATATTGAATTTCAAAGTCCAATCCAAGCAGTTTTGCTATCCATTTACGTTGTATGTCTGTGTGCAGTTTCTGCTCTAAAAGGAACACAGACAGTTTCTGTCTGTGTTCAGTCTTGATAATGAATCTATTACCCACCAAGTAGTGCCTCCATTTCTCCACAACTATCACAAGTGCCAACAATTCTTTTTCATAGGTAGGTAACCCCATGTTTTTCTGACAGAATGATTTTCTCAAGTATGCTATTGGTCCTCCTACCTGCATCAGCACTGCTCCCAATCCAATTTGCATGCATCAGTCTCAACTACAAATGGTATGTTAAAGTTGGGCATCCTCAGCACTGGTGCTTGGGTGATCACTTGTTTCAGTTTCTGAAATGCTTCCTGAGCCTTAGGGTTCAACTGAAATGCATCCTTTTTAAACAAATCATGCAATGGCCTACATATTACTCCATAGCCAGCAACAAATCTTCTATAGTATCCAGATAATCCCAGAAATCATCTAAGTTTTTTCACTGTTTTTGGTTGAGGCCAAGACGGAATGCATTCAACTTTGCTGGGATTCATTTCAACTCCATCCTTAGTCACAATGTGACCTAGGTACTCCACCTTGTCAACTGCAAAGGTGCACTTGGACATTTTAGCAAATAACTGGTGTTGTTGTATAATTTGTAGCACTAACCTGAGGTGTAACACATGTTTTTCCATATTTTTGTTATACACTAGTATATCATCAAACAATACTAGTACAAACTGTCTCAGTTGTGCCTCAAATATCTTGTTCATCAGTGACTGAAAGGTTGCTAGTGCATTGGTGAGTCCAAATGGCATGACCAAGAATTCAAAATGGCCATGATGAGCTGCAATGGCTGTCTTTTGTACATCACTCTCCTTGACTCTGATTTGATGGTAACCAGATCTAAGTTCTAGCTTACTGAACACTTGAGCATTGTGCAATTCATCAAAGTGTGCCATCCAATCAGCTCCTAATATCATGTCCAGACCTCCTAGCTTCATCACCTTGAAGTTAAACTTGAAAAGGTGATTTTGCACTCTCCAATTAACCTGAGGGCAATGAGACACTCCTCACACTCTACTTCCATCAGCAATGGTCACTTGAAAGGGCCTAGTTACCACTTCATCAAGTTTTAATCTCTGCACAGTCCTGGGGTTTGTAAAAATAGTAAGACTACATGTATCTAGTAGCAGTTTCACTGTATGATCATCACAAGCTCACATGATGGAAATTGTGTTGGCTTTAGAGCTCCCTTCTCCTATAGTTTTGAGTTCATACTCCTCTGGTTCCATTTCCAATTGTTTCATCTCCTCAAAGTCCCCATCCATTACCAAAATATCCTTACTACAATCCTCATCAATTTCTCCAATGCAGTGTACTTGCATATACTTGCATTTATGGCCAGGGAAATATTTCTCCCCACATTTGTAGCATAATTGATTATCTCTCCAGTACTGCTGCTCTTGGGGTGTGATCCATTTAAAGTTCTCAGATTTCTTTCCCATATCCTTCTTCTCAGTTGGTTTCCCTTTCCAGTTATCTCTATAATTCTCTCTTCTGTAGTTCCCACTTAGTGCACTGTTAGCTGCCGACTGTCTGTTCCTTTTACTGATTGCTTCTAAACGCTCTTCTTGGTACATTGCTATCTCAATTGCCTCATGCATAGTAGCAGGTCTCCCAGCCTTCACCAGTGGCTTCAACTCACTTTTTAGACCACTCAAGAAACTGGACAAGAAGTAATGTTCAGTGAGACCAGGGAGAGACAATAACATCAAAGATTTCAGTTTTTCAAAGTCCTCTACATATTCTTGCACCCCTCTTTTCTGCACTAGCTTATCATGTCCTCTCCACCTTTTCCAGCAATTTTAAGTAACCCCTTGTAAGTCACCCCGGCTATCAAAACTCATATAATGCCTCTCTGACTGATACCAAATTTCTGCTTTTTCCTCCAAATACCACACAGCTGTATCCAATCTTTCTACATCACTAAGATTGTTATAGTTGAAGTATCTGTTACACTTCCTAAGCCACTCTTTAGTATTTTCTGCATTAAATATGCTCAGTTCCATTTGGGGTGTAAGGGGTTATAAAACCTTTGAATTCCCCCTTTCTTAACAGATTCATGAACTAGTTCAGGTTACTTAGTTTCTAGCTCAAGCTTGCTCACATTTTCTTCACTGTTCCCTTTTTCTTTTCCCATGGTTTTACAAGACAAGGGAATGTACCTGTTCCCAATATAGATTTCATCATACATGGTGTGAGCTCTAGTAAAAATCTCATCCATTAGATTACCCTTAGCAGCAAATGTAACAGCAGAAGGGGGTTTATCATTTCTGGAGCTAGAACTAACCTCTATTGCTCGTTTCACCGGAGGAGTGGTCGTCGGGGTCATCTCCTTGTCAGATCGGATGCCTCCTATCTCTGTCGCCGGCGCCTTGCCCTTGGAAATGCTGGCCAGCATCTCCTTGAACCTCCGATCATCCTCTGCTCTCTGGATTTCTCGGTGCTGGCGTGCCTCTTCATCCCGAACACGTTGTGCTTCTGTGAGCTGGGAAAATCACTTGTCCAAGTCGGCACTAGCTCGGTGTTGGTTGGATCTCAGATCGGCGTACAGCTTGGCTTGCTCGAGTATCAGATCAGTCAATGCCGCTTCCAATCGCTGCAGATCTGCTTGGTTTGTGTCCATCTGCTGCTGAAATTGCAGGGACCTGTCCTCTATCTCCATGAGACGACCGTCGAGGACGTCGGTGCAGACGTTCGGGGCCATGGCCAGAGCTCGGACACTCTGATACCACGTGTTATGCCGGAGTCAACCTAGGTCAACTCAGTTTAGCTCAGATGAGCTTAGTGAGAACAATTAGCCAATTAAGGTTTGATAATAATGATTAGATAATAAATTACAGTCATAATGATGAGCGAAGTACACTTAGCTACCTGGATAGGATATTCTAGAGTATCTTATTGGTATCTAGGCTGATAACTAAATTGCCCTTACTAATTCAAAGAGTTCACAACAGTCAGTTCATCCCATATGGGTTTTCAGCTCCGTGTAGAATCACTATAATTGGTTTAGTTCTAGGTGTGTTTAGTTGATAAAATTGGCATTGGAATTGGTAATCAAATGCCATAGAATTGAAGTATGAATTGGTGTTAAAATATTTTATGAATTCTAGAGTTTGACTAACATTAGAAATACTTAAGTATCGAGATTGTCATTACAATTTTTTTTTTTGGATAACTAAAATCATGAAATCAGAGAATGAAATTGTCATTTAATATTACTTTTATTTATTTATTTTATTTTCTATTCTTTACTAATTTTGCAATATTATTTTCATCATTTGCATATACTAATAACATCAATGTGAAAAACCTTATTAAAGGGTCTTATTTTTTAATTGATTGAAAATTTTAAAGGTTTAATAAAATGAAATGAAGAGATAGTAGAATTTCATCAGATGTGAAACAAACTTGCATTTCCACAGCTGCAAAGTACTCCTCTGAAATCCGTACTCTTTATTACAATCAGAAATCCACTGCTTCATCACCATAATAAATCCCTTCTACATCAAGAATATCCATCTTTCAACAGCCAATAAGACTAGCTTTCAGTTCAAATACTTACTTGTACTCACCTTAATAACAACTATATTTCCCAGCTCAATGACAAGTACATGTACTGATGTGAAAACATGGAACGATTAAATATCAAATGGAAGAGACATTAACCTTGTCAATTCAATTCACTCATAGCTTGTCTTTTTTGCAATCGATTTTGCCTTTTGTCATTCCTTCCGATCTGCGTGATCTCTTCACTTCTAAATGAAAATCTTCTTTCATATGAACTGCAAAAATTCCTCTTTTGCAACATCTGGTACAGAAAATTCATTCAATCAGCTAAACTATAATCAACGTTCCTTCTGATCAACCGGTCGAGTCTCAAAAGAACCAGGTGCATCATATTGTCATTCAATCAATCTTCCATTTATTTGGAGCCAATATGAAAAAGTAGAATGAATTATTGGTGAATAACATCGATAGACTTGTCTAAATGTACATGTGTGGTTATGCAAATCTCAAACTACTAGCTCCTGAGTGGAGGTTGCATCGTAAAATTATATTTAAAAACACCTCATTAATTATTAGCATAATAATAGTACAAACTGCTTTGCATGTTCTCTAATTAACATCACAAGACATATTAGAAATTACTAAACCTTTACATGCCAAAGGTGGAATATCTTTTCAGCTGAAAAACATTCTTGGTTGCCTTCTCTTCTCGAGGCCTATATCTTAGAAAATGGTTGTATGTGACTGGATAAACATTACAGCAAAGCAATCATAGCCATTAAAGTGTGTAACTTACTTTAATGACACTCATGTACTCCCAAACATCATCAATAACTCAAGTGCTACGATTCTGAGTTGTTGATAATTCACATACTGCCACATAAATGTCAATGTCACCAACAAGTTCAAGCATGCGCTTGTAGAATCTTTCCTTAAACAGCTCAAGCACATCATCAACCACTTCACAAATGTTTTGAAGTGCGTGAACATACGCCTTCCTTACACCAGCACTCTTCGAATATCAACTTTAGATCAAAAAGAAATTATATCACTGATTAGAATAAAGGAATCTGAGAAGAGTCATCATGATATGACGTAATGTCATTTAAGGTCCGTCCAAGATACTTCAAAGATAAATCTTGAAGAAACAAGGAGGGATATGACAAGAGAAGAAGGAGCACACATGATCTTGACGTGTGCTTAGTGTTTTATTCTAACTTGTTTATAAAAAAATCCATCATTTTTATCTATAGTAAATATGAATTTTTATATTATTTCAAGAGCCACTTAACAACTAATACATAATATAGTTTATTGTATACTGCTAATCACTGTCCTCGTGATTAACAACAAGTCATTATCATACATTTGCAGGAAATAACAGGAAGAGGACAACCACGATTATAGTTATTTGTTCAGTCCTAGGATCATTACTTCTGGTTCTCAACGCATGCATTTTTATCTTCAGAAGGAAATGGGGCAGGAGTAGTAGAGAAGGTAAAAATAATCTTCGTCTTTCATGTTTCACCAACATATATTGTTTTAAAAAATAAGAAAATAAATTGTAGATTTTTGCGAAAAGATTAATTAGTACAATTCATTTTCGTTTCATCTTCAGAAGCTGATGCGGATGAACTAAAAACGGTGGAAACTACGCACTATGAATTTAGGGAAATTCGAGCTGCAACAGATGATTTTTCCAACGCAAACTTGCTGGGAAGAGGAGGGTTTGGTGCCGTTTACAAGGTACACACGCTTAGTTATGAACACAATCGAGCTAGTAATCATCACTGAATATTAGTAGGTGACCTATTCTATGAACTCAAGAAAAATTGATTTTTGATATAATTAAGACAAGGAAGTAAAATATGAATTTCATTATATTTTACTAAATATAAATTGAATTGTTATGATAAATCCAGATATAATATGTGTGGTAATTAAATCTAGGGTACAATGTCGGATGGCAAAGTGATAGCCGTGAAGAGACTGTCTCATGATTCGGGACAAGGTGAAGTTGAGTTCAGGAATGAGGTATTGCTTGTGGCAAAACTCCAGCACAAAAGCTTGGTCAGATTGTTAGGCTTTAGCCTTGAAAAGACGGAAAGATTGCTCGTCTATGAGTTTATGTCTAATGGAAGCCTTGACAGATTACTTTTCGGTATGTTCTGCATTTTCCGCACCCAAAAATGATCTCACTTAATATATATGTGACTACTAAACCATCTGTTTCAGATGCAGCGAAGAGATTAGAGTTTGATTGGTATGAGCGGTATAAAGTGATCGAAAGCGTGGGCAGAGGGCTTCTATACTTACATGAAGACTCGAGGCTCAAAATCATACATCGCGACTTAAAAGCGAGTAATGTCCTGCTAGATGAAGAGATGAACGCAAAAATTTCTGATTTTGGTATGGCTAGGTTGGTTCACCTTGATGAAAGTGTGGCCAATACAAATAAAATAGTTGGAACCTAGTAAGTTTTCTTCAATTTCCTTCCCTAATTAATCTTTTAAAATGGGGTTTCTTTCTCAGTAAACTTTATGTTTAACCCAATGTCAATGTGGCAGTGGATACATGGCACCAGAATATGCTCTGCATGGACTCTTTTCAGACAAATCCGACGTGTTCAGCTATGGAGTTTTAGTTCTGGAAATCATAAGTGGCAGGAAAAATGCCTACTTCCGGGAAGGACAGAATGTGGAGGACCTTCTAAGCTATGTAAGTGCAGTGTTTATGTCCTAACAATTCTTGCATTGCAAAGTGACTGAACATATTATATATATTAACTTATTAGACATGGAAATGTTGGCAAAGGGGAAAAGCCCTGGACATAGTCGATCTTGCACTGAAAGAAGCAGGGAGAAAATCAGGCTCTAACCGGGAGATCTTGAGATGCATTCATATAGGGTTGCTTTGTGTTCAAGCCAATATTAACACCAGACCAAACATGGCTTCCATAGTTCTCATGCTCCACAGCTTCTCCACCTCCTTACCAGCTCCATCTGAACCTGCATATTTCTCCCATGACCGCAGCATCTCCACTGACCTATCAGAGGAGGATGTGGTTCCAAGGAATGTTACTGTTAATGCTGCATCTGGTCTATACATCAATCAAGCATCCATCACTGATCTTCATCCCCGATGACTTCGAATCACTATATGTGTAACTAGCATTTTTACATTCACTGTTCCTCATCTTGTTTTTGTAAGACTAAATTCCAAAAAATACCCTAACATTGGTTGAAATGTCAATTTTAGGACCCAACGTTCAAAATGATCAATATTTGGTGCCGAACATTATAAAAATGTACAATTTTTGGACTTTCATTAAATTCATCTGTTAGATCTATTAATTTTAAGGGCAATTATATGATGTAGCGGAAGCTTATAACAAACGTAACCAAAGTAACAAATAGTAACCCATGAAATCAACCTATTTAATTCTGCGAATACCTAGGTTGAAAACGCCTTCCAAATCTATATACTCAAAGAATATCTAGAATTTAGGTTTAAAATTCATCTATCGAAAGAGAAAACTCTCAACAAATTTTTATAAAAACTCAAAAACTCAAAAACTATCTATTACAATGACAGGATGTTATTTTTATAGCAGAACTCTAAACGTAAATAATACCTAAACCAAATTAGAATGCTTTAAAATAAAACCAATATCTATTTAGAATAAGGGAATAATATGCATATTCCATAATTAACCAAAATCCCTATTCCTTTTCGGAATTCTTCCAGCTTTCCAACATTCAACCTCCATTCCTGGAACATTCCAATGAATCCAGAACTCGATCTGCATCTTCTAACTTGAGCCTGCATCATTCTCCCTGGGTTGGACAGAATTCGTCCCCGAATTCGACCTCGTAATGATCCTTCATCAAATAATATATTTCTTGTTGACTCAACCTGCACCATTCTCCCTGGGTTGGACAGAATTCGCCCTCGAATTCGACCCCTCATTCCCACTACTGGAAAGCAAGTCGGAGACGTCGCCGATGGACGTCGGTAGCCCCATTTTTTCCCTTTGCGCCTTCCGTCCGTGTTTTCGAAGTCGAAATCTGGTCTGACGAGGTGATCCAAAATTTTAACGGCGTATGTCACGGTTTCGAACTCGAAATCCCATGATTTTATATTTTCGGTATCGAAATCCCTATGTATATGGTTCTTATCATCCAGGGCTGTTGAAGTTTGAAGTTAAATTCCGACTCCAGTTAAGGTTTCGAAATCGAAATGTTGAATTTGGTTACAGGTTCGAACTCGAAAGTTCGGAGCAACAGAGGGTTCAGTCTCAGAAGGTTTTAAACGCTGATTGTTCGAGGTCGAGAAGTTTGAAAAGTTTATGATTCGAACTCGGAAGGTTAAAAAATCAGACTTCGAACTCGAAGGTTTTGAAAAGATAAGCAACAGACTATATATTCATTATTTCTAAGGAACAGTGCAATATATCACGTTCGTGTTTCGAAAATCGTTATTACTTCCGAACATGTTGTTTCGAGTTCGAAAATAGCGGCTGCTTAATTTGAAGGAAATCAAGGTGTTGCATGGCGGCTTTCGAAGCCGGAACCATGCATGCAGTATTTGAGTTAGGATGATTTTGTCATATTTCGATTTCGTAAAGTGTCTTGACTTTTGCTGCTTTGATTAATTCACCATTTGCTAATTATAGAGAATGGTCATCAAGTTGCTTGGAATAAGAGTGTTATATATTTTGACTTTTACTGTGTATTCATGGAGAATATATATATATATATATATATATATATATATATATATATATATATATATATATATATAAACAAAGAAAATGCATAGTGAGGTATGACTTTCCATATATTGATTTTATGTAAATTAAGCTTCATTTTTATTTTGAGGAAATAAATTGAGCTTTACTAGTTTATGTGAATTGAGCTTTAATCAATGAAAATACCAAAGTTAGCTTGAATTTATGGTGTAATATCTAACTTTACATAAATACTAACTTGTATAAGTAGATATAGTGTTGCATTTATAGTAGGAATGTATAATTAAATCACTATTGAGTATAACTAAGAGAAGTCGTCGTTATTTGACACTAATCGAAAATACACTATCTAATTTGAATAACTAATCAAAGATATAAATATCTAATATAACTAATCGATATACACTATCAACAAAGATAGTATTTATATACACTATATATAACTAATAAGAGAAGATAACATTTGTTTATAATATAGTAAAATGTATAAATTGATTATTGATTACTCTATACACGTTGGTCTGAAATACAAGTGTGCTTGAATGAGCTTAATTAATGAATATACCATATCTAAATTGTATTTATGTGACGTTATTTAATTTTTCATACATATTAGAGTAACTAATCAAATAAGATAATACTACTTGAATTTGTATAAAGACCAACGTGTATAGAGTAATCAATAATCAAAGATAAACCTTCACTGACTTTATATGGAAACAAACTAAATCAAGGTCAAAACTTGTCTACTGACAATCATAAATTAAGGATAACTAATAAAATATCAAATCTTATTTGACTAGTTTTCTATAATGACTAACAGAACTGAGTATAACTAGTCAAATATCAAATGTTATTTGACATTCGATAAATACTAAACAAGATGGATATAACTAATTAAAGGTCGCCGATTTTCTTCAATCAGTAACGAAATTGAATATATATAATTAATTGAATGTCAAATCTTATTTAACTTACTACAAAACCAAACTATACTGAGCATAAGCAATCAAGATCAAATCAAACGTTACAACTTGTTTACTTAACTTTCTACAAAAACAAATTAAATTGAGTATAATATTTCAATCAAGATCAAATCTTAATTAGTTGACGTTCTGTAATTACTAACTTAACTGAGTGTAATTAATCAAAGGTTACACCTTGAATACTTAACTTTATGTCAATACTAACTTAATTAATCAAAGGGTACAACTTCATTACTTGACTTCCTGTAAACAACGCTAACTAAACTGAGTATAACTAACACAAGCTCAAAATTTATTCAACTCTACAAATAATAGTAGCTAGATTGAGTATAACTAATCAAAATATACAACATGACCTGATTTTCTGTAAATTAATTACTATCGATCGTGTAAGCATTATTTGACTTTTCATGAACGCTACTTCATTTTTCTATTAATAGTACTTAAGTTTTTGTAAATTGATAATGAAAATTACAAATATTTGTTGATTTCTTTATAAATTAACATCAATAAATATTTATGTCACCTTTTTTAGTAGCATTGAAATTCTATATATATATATATATATATATATATATATATGTGTGTGTGTGAATATTACGTTGTCTAAAAGATTCTATCATATTAAACAATTCTAAGAAAATAATATAAACAATAATACCATTTTAATAAAAAAGAAAAACTAAATGTATTATGTAAACCGTTAGATCTTTTCTGCCAAATAAATCTGAGCCATCAATATTATTGTCTATATAAAAGAAACTCTGAAATCCTATCCTTATTTTCTAACGTGAAATCCCATCCTTTTCTTCTGAACTCGTCTGTGGCTGTGATCTGGGCGAAACCACGATGGCCGCACCGGGGATTTGGGCGAAGCCACGATGGCCTCGTGTGATCCGGGCGAAGCAAGGACGGCATCGTGGCGGAAATCTGAGGGACACCGGCGATATTGTGGCGGAGATTGGACGACGACGAGGCAGAAATTTGGGAGTCGATCGGGAGGCGTCGATGATCTGGGCGAAGGCCCAATGTCACTGTGGTGGGAATACGAGCGACGCCGGCGACATAGTGGCGGAGATTGGATGATTGCGAGGAAGCAGAAATTTGGGCATCGAATAAGGTTTGCCCCAAATTTCAAATCTTGCTCCTGGCCTTTTTGTAATTGTGCCAGTTTTTAATGGGGATTGTGTTTTGTTTCAGATTTTTAATGCCCTGATTGATTGGTCATCACAGAAAGTGGAATCGAACAAAGAACAGCAACAACGTATTTCATGGTTTTCAAGCTCGCTCTTTTGCTATGTGTAAATGGTGTTCCTTCTCTGCATCTGGCCAGATGAAAAGGTATAGATGCTTTCCGATTACGATTATAATTTTGTTTATGGTTTCAGGATTTGGTTGCAGGTAACACTTCATATGCCTTTGCAGTAGGTGTTTATTGAGTCTGGTAAATTTCTGTTATTGTTATTGTATTTGTTGCAGGATTCAATAACAAAAACTCGCCCTTTTCAGGTCAAATACTCATTCTTCTTCTTCAACAACACCGGAGGGGCATGGGAGGCCACAACAAAGTTGCAAGAAAACCATGTTCTCTACCACCACGATTCAGATATCTCCCATCTTTGTAGAGTTTTCAGCATCTTCATCAGCCATTGTTGCAGGGCGAAAATTAGATCATGAAGGAGTAGATCGGAAACATCTGGCAGGCTAGTATTCCGGCCATTTTGGCCAGATATTTTTAGTAGCTGACGGACCAGTTTCGAACTCGTAAGTTGTAACCAGAAATATTTTTTCGATTTCGGAAGGAACGGGTATTCACACTGCTCTTTTCGACGCCGAAATTCATTAAATTTCAAACAGAAATAATTATAGACTTTCGATTTCGAAAAATGTACAGATGGAATGTGTTTTTCTTTCGATTTTGTAAGGTTTTGTTTGTTTTGTATTCGAACAGGTTTCGAACTCGAAACCTTGCACGGCGGGTGAATCCGCCGTGCAATTCTGGCACGCCGATGCACGGCGTTGCCAGTAACGGTGGTTCGGACCGCCGTTGCCCTATGGATTTACCGACGTTGGGGCTGTCTCTCTCCACTAGTGTCCTCCCTCGTCAAGAAATAAATATCTTTTCTCAGCAAGTCGAAAACATGCAGAACTTGCAGAGCCATAAATCCATTCGTCTTTCTCCGAAATAACACATAATCGATCATTCCATGAAATTTTAGGATTTGGTTGTTGTTTCTCATCAATTTCCGCAGATGCGATGTAAGTATAAACTGATTGATCTACTATGACTTCATGTTGCTCGTGATCAATATCAAACACATGAATCTGAAGATGTTCCTCATTACCAATCTTGACATCAATGATATTATTGACATTAATATCAAATATTGATGGTTCTTCATCATCATAAGTATCAAATATTGGAGGAGCTGAATATATATCATCCTCATCAGCATCATCATCATCATCAACTTCGTCATCATCATCATCAACATCGTCATTATCATCATCAATATTGTCATCATCATCATCATCAACAGGAGATTGTACGGATGTGGTCTCAGTTTCCATACTGGAAGAACAAATATGTTTTTGAGGTTTCTGGGGTCTTAAAACAATCATGACATCTTCAAACCTAAAACTATAAATATTGGATCTTCCTTCATGCACCACTTCTCGATCAAATTGCCATGGTCTCCCAAGTATCAATTGACAAGAATCCATGGGGACAACATCACACCAAACCTGGTCCTTGTACTTCGATCCAATCGAGAAGGGAACAAGGGCTCGTTGATGTACCTCAATATGTTTTATGTTGTCAATCCAACCCAACTTATAAGGTCTTGGATGTTTTTCTACTATGAACCCCAATCTCTTTACAGCTTCTTCTGACACAATGTTGTCGCAACTACCCGCATCAATGACAAATTTGCACACGAATCCTTTGATGGTACACGTTGATTGGAATATATTACTTCTTAACCAATCATCATCACCTGGATAGTCTTCCATTGCATAATCCCTTTGAATAATCATCCACATAGGTCGTGTTCTTGGTGGTATGATTCCCTAAAAACAAACCAAGCTCCGATACCAACTGATGTAGCGGAAGCTTATAACAAACGTAACCAAAGTAACCAATAGTAACCCAATGAAATCAACCTATTTAATTCTGCGAATACCTAGGTTGAAAACGCCTTCAAAATCTATATACTCAAAGAATATCTAGAATTTAGGTTTAAAATTCATCTCTCGAAAGAGAAAACTCTCAACAAACTTTTATAAAAACTCAAAAACTCAAAAACTATCTATTACAATGACAGGATGTTATTTTTATAGCAGAACTCTAAACGTAAATAATACCTAAACCAAATTAGAATGCTTTAAAATAAAACCAATATCTATTTGGAATAAGGGAATAATATGCATATTCCATAATTAACCAAAATCCCTATTCCTTTTGGGAATTCTTCCAGCTTTCCAACATTCAACCTCCATTCCTGGAACATTCCAATGAATCCAGAACTCATCTGCATCTTCTAACTTGAGCCTGCATCATTATATAATTTTCGTAATCAATAAAAGATTAAAATTATAAATCCACCAAAATCACCCATCTCATCTTCCCCAAAAATCTCAAATCCACTTTAACTAACTCTCTTCGTAACTCCACCGCTTATCATGTGCCCGCATTACATCATCACTATCGGAGCCTAGCAACACCACCATTTTTACCCACATCTTTATCATATCCATCAAGACGGAGACGAAACATTTTCCATAAATATAGTCTATAAAAACATGCAAAAATGTTGTTAAATGCATTTTTAATAACACTTTTAATTATACCAATACTTTGCTAATGTGTGGTATTTGTCAGTGTTACAAAAAGTATAAAGTGTTACAATATATCATTTATAATATTAATTAAATTATTAAATATATAATAAATAGTGTTGGGATAGAGATAAGTTTCCACACATTATATTTTAGTTATATGTTTAAAATTTGATGATTAGTAATTATCATAAAAAAATTATGTAATTTAATATTGTAGAATATTGCGGGAATAGAGAAATTAGACAACACTACTAGATGTTATATTTGAGCAATATTGGTACACTAATTTATGTTACTATAAGTATTTTAATCACACATGTTAGTGTGATAATGGGTAAATTAAATCACACTAATTTTTGTTATATTTGAGCAATGTCAGTACACTACTTTAATGTAAACATAAATTTCTTTTTCAACATATGATAGAGTGGTAATAGAAAAAGTATACCACACTAACTTTTGTTATATATGGGCAATATTATTACACTTGTTTGATGTAAAGATAGGTGTCTTTTTCAACACATGGTAATGCGGAAACAGATAAAGTATACCGCATGTTGAGATGTGATATTTGAAGCATCATATAACAAATTATAATATTTTAAATATTGACTAATAAAATATAAAATAGTGTAACAGTATCAAGTAATCATGACATTCTAAAATGTCTTATAAGATAATGTTAAATATAATGTTAAATTCCTATTTAGGGCGTAAAACTTTTGTAATTCCTACAAAGGGCATTAAAACATATTAATGTATTTTATAAATATAAAATTACGCTTTTATCCTTTCTAATTAAATTACTTTAAAACTCTCCATCATTCTCATAAATCCCCAAACCCAGAAACCTCTTCCTCTCCCGCGCGCCCTCTTCCGCCAGAGACCCCACCAGAGACCCAATCCCAGATATGTAAGTTTTCAAAACCTTTTCTAGCAATCTTGTTTGGTTCAATATTAGTCATTATCGTATGAGTAATACTCCTAAATCCTTTATTCTTGTATTCAAGTCTGGGAAATTTAATCAGATTTTGCCTATTAATCCGATTTGATTCTAATGTATACATATGTCGAAGACAGTTCTTTTGAGTTATTTCAATTGCAAGTTATATTTTGTTAAGCATAATTTTACCTTAATCATGTCTATTAAGTGTCTGATTTTTTGTCAAAACAGAAAACCGCCGTCTCTTTATCATAGTTTGGCTTGTTTACAGCTTTGGTAAATTATGAATATTGTATGCTTTTGGTTGGGAAGTACTTGCATAATAGGATTAGTGCTACTATTTGTGCTCTTATTGTATGTTATTTCTTGCATTATACTTGCATTTCTCCTGCATCTACTAAAAGAACAAGCATTTGTTGCTGTTATGTTTCTTTTCTTTCTCATTGCAAGGTTACTGTTAAGAAAGAACATTAACTAATTAATTCTGCATTTGTGTCCACACTTTAGGGTTCATAGTACTAATAAGCTTGTCTAAGGGGTTCAGATCGATTGTTTTATCATTGTTTAAGTAGAGAATCATCTAAAATGGTAACACAAGATTATGCAGACATTATTTTTCTCAAAGTGCACTTTGATCAGAACAATAATACTCTTGTGCAAGAGCTTGAACATAAAGGTCCTCTTGCAGAAATAGTAGAGTTGAAGATAGATTGATTAGTGTTGATATTCCTTAAGATAATAAAATAAAAGCCATACATATCTCATGCACTTGCAGATGTACACTCTTACCTTTATTACATTTTCATGAGTTTGATTATTATTGATCCTTTGTCAAGAGAAAAGTTTAACTCTCTTTTTCTCAGGCTTGTCAATTTATATGGATAGTTTAGTACGTGTGTATGATTTTGTACTAATCTACATTTTGTTTTCAATGTCACCTTGTTCAAACATTAGTGGCAGACTGGCAGGAACATAAATCATGTACACTAATTTTTTTAAATAATTTTTCAGTTTAGAAAATGCAATCTTTTGTTTCTGTCACTACGGTGGAGAAAACGTGATCAATGTTGATGGCTCTATGGTGTATAAAGGGGGTATTACTGATTCAGTTTATGCACAACATGGAATGAAATTTGAAGATTTCAAGTTACTAGTGTGTGATCGATTGAGAACAGACATTGAGGGAAAATTCCTCCATTTCACGGTTAAGTATGATCCAAAACAATTTTTGTTATTGAAGGATGATGCCGGTGTACAAACATTGATAAGATGTAATGATGAGTGTGCCCATGTTTATGTATCAAACTCGGAAACATGTTCTGCAGCACAAATCGACAAAGCTCAGTAAGTTTCTAACAAATTGTATGACGTTACTTTATTTGTAAATATAAGTACCTTTTAAAATGATCATTAATCTGTATATTTCTTATACTTGAATAGGTCGAATGATGACTCATCGTGTCATTTTACACATGGCAGGGTTTCTAACCATGCCATCTTAGGTTCAAGTGTGTCGACTGAGCAATCTCAACTTCTAGTTGGAGAAAGATGGAAAGATTGTATTACTTGTGTTGGGCAAGTATTTGAAGATGCAAACCTTTTCTGCGAGGCACTTTTCAAGTTTTCAATGGCTCATAGATTTTCTTACAGATTCACTCACAATAAGCCAGCATTTTTGAGGGTCAAGTGTAAAGTTGAAAATTGTGGATGGGAGATGACCGCAGCTAGAGATGGTAATACGTGAAATGTTTCGATAAGAAGAATGCAAGAAGAACATACTCATTCAATTGATGATGTGGTGAGTTTTAAACCTAAGTTCAGAGCAAGGTTAATGGGAAGTGTTGTTATCGATAAGATATTCAAGACTCCTACTTATTTACCAAGACAGATATGCAAGGATGTAATGGATGACTGTCAAATATCTTTGAGTTATAAGCAAGCATGGAAATCAAAAGATGAGGCTCTACGTAAATTGGATGGTAATGTGGAGGACTCTTATAAATTAATTATGTGGTATTGCAACCGGTTCATTGAGGTTATGCCAGGTACGATTGCTACATGCACTAGTGGAAAACATAACAGGTCTCGGCGGGTAATTTGGGGTTATGAGGCGGAAATCCCCGCCGTAAGTAGCAACGTCGTATATCGAAACTCGGGGTTTTTTATCCGTCGAGACTGATTTTCGACATCTTAAACCCAATAGAATAGCGTTTAAGACGGAGTAAATGTATGTTTCCCAGATTTAAAAGATTCGCTTTACGACATCTGAAACAATAGATTCAGAAATCGTTTTAGCGTTAGATGCAACGACACTAATGGGTCTGGGAAGTCGTATATGTAATAGATCAACATTCCAACGCCGGATAGAATTGTACGGAAAAATGGTTTCAGAGTTCTCAAATGCAATAGAATAATCGAATTACGATGTTGGAATCCTATTCGGATGATACCCATTTACTCAGTAGATTACCTATTAGTTTAGTCCCACTGAATGATCCATCTAATGCATATTGTACCAGAAAACCCGATAGTAGGGTTTATTTACGGCGTATGATTGTCATTCAGTTGTAGCGCATTTGCTACAGGTTAATAGGAATAGATCGGTAAAATAGATTGATGACCTGTTACAATGTCGTTGTAGAAAAGGCAGCCGATTGGTTACTAGCTAAGACATCGACAATATAATCTATTGTCTTTGATTACCCTAGAGTAAATGGGAAAGATTGTAGCAACAGATTGGGCGTTCGTATAGATATCACCCTAGGTACATCCGATAGATAACGAGCAAATTACGATATCGTATTTACATTCGATTTGTTTGTTTTACTCTTGAGTATTCACAATAGTTTAGTTTGATAGATTCTCAATCTATTCATTGTTGTCGGGGAAATGACATTAGTTTGTCTGCAGTTACGATATCTACTTCTAAATAGATTGTGTTATTATTACTGAATATATCTGCGCTTCCGACATCTCAAACGTAGTAGACTACTCTGCATTTGATTATTTTACCGTGGGACCATATTGTTATATAAGAACAGAACACATAATCGGGTCAGCACCAGATGTGCACTCTGTCAAATTCTAGTGGAGTCTACCCTGTCTGAAACACAACAGGGATCCATTCTATTTAGTTATAGAATATGTAAAGGGGCATGCTATACGCAGTCCGTATTTTACTTATTTTGCAGTCCAAAATAAAAATATGCCTTCGATATATATGATATGGTCAATAATTATGTATATCAGACATATGCATCATATATACTACTTCTATTGCATACACTTGCAATTCAGTTATATATCAGAATCATTGTATATATGATTATTTTAAAAAAATATGGACTGCAGATAAGCAAAATACGGACTGCGTATAGAAGGCATGTATGTATATGCTCTAGTATATATTCCAAAAATACCATATATTATACCAATCTGGATGCCACAATCTAGCAACAAAATTGTCAAGAATAAAGCGACAAGCTTCCAACAATGAGCTATGTCGTAAGTGTTGTAATAGCTTTCCTAGATACTCACTAATTGGAGTGAAACAAAAAAAATCATTGTGCCTTATCAATGCATGAACCCCGAACCGTTAACACATAGTTTGCAAAGTTACCTCTCACCACCTTCAAGTCCTCGATTGTGTATGGTTTGATGTCGTTTGGGAAGATCTACATACATATACATCACTCATGTCATTAGCATATTAGGCGTTACGCAAAAATAAGAGGATTAATGTGAAGTTGAATATGTGTCTCACCGTTGGAAAACTATTGTTAAGTCGAACTGAAGTAACCACATGAAATGCATACAACATGACGTAGTATCCGCACTCCCAACAATTTTGTTGGCGTTTATACTACATTGACAAATAGAAAAATTTGGAGGAACTTAGAGGTATTAGTCTAAAAATCTTGTCAACACACAATAGTCATGTTTTCTTACCTTGACTTCCACGACTCGAAAAGGACTTTGTCCACGTGGATTCACCGAAGTCAAGGCATCCTTTAAGAGCTCTACGAACGAAGGAATCGGTCGATGTTGTGGATCCATCCAATAAACGTGCTTGGTCGTCTTATTTACCACGATGAAGCGCCAATGTCCCCTAAATATTATCGACAAATATAATTTACAACAAATACATTAGTATCCTAAGAAAAGAATAATAAATTTAGAACTATTGTCATAATAACATGAAACTTACTTTTCAAGTAAGGGTAGCAAGAAAAAGATTTTGTTAGAGTCCATAACCCTTGCTTTAGATAATCAAGTCTTTCCTCCCGGGAGTGTAAAATCTCTTGGCACCGACCGGGGCACAAGAAACCTATCCATTGCTTTGATCGATGTTGGGACGCATGATGCAAGTAACTTGTTCAAGGATGAAACAACGATTAGAAGTGCCAAAAAATGTAAGTGAACTTGAAAATTTGCATGAGTTATGATGAACGCAAATATAATTACCATTGATATAGTGATATTGCGGTTTCCGTGATCATGTCGTACTTGAAAACATCTTCAAAACCGGCCCATAGCATGGGGATCAACCTTTCAACCCCTAAAACCGACTTCGGTGTTGGGAAGTAAAAGGTTTCAAGTCGATTGGTTCTAGATAGCTTGTCATATAACACTTTGACCATAGGTTGCATTTCCAACACTTGTACTTCCGGGGGTGGTTTTGATGGTAGGTCTAGAGGAGATAGTTTTGTTATCGTTGGGAGTTTTGTGGTAGGTGGCATTTCCACCACTTGTACTTCCGGGGGTGGTTTTGATGGTAGGTCTAGAGGAGATGGTTTTGTTATCGTTGGGAGTTTTTTCGTAGGAATTTGCACTTGTGTGGGTTTTGAAGACCTTTTTCGAGGTGGGAAAAGGCCTTTTGGATCACTCTCTCCCAAAGTCTCTACAACTATAAGTCTCCTAGACCATAGAATGAATAATCCCTTTGCATCTTTAACCAATCGACATGAAGCCTCGGGCATTGGTAGGATGGATTCGAGTACTATTGATTCAACTATAGAAACAACTCCTAACCCATCTCCTACGGCAATATGATGATGATATTTAATAGATTCCTCAAAGGTTCCATTTGCAACATGTATAGGGTCACTATAAATGTCACCATCAAGAAAGAGCTTACAAGGGTATGAAACCTATGTTTATTTGGAAAAAAAGGAAAAAATTATAATCAAATATGAACAAATATGAACATTCTCAAAGTAATACGATGATATCGAACTCACCATTTTAGGACTTGGCACATGATCATGATTTTCTTGATCGTCTCCTTGTCCTCCCTCACACTCCATTGGGGAGTGATGTGACTCGAACGATTAGGGAGTCCAATTGTTCGAAAGGTCATCCAAGTTATCGGGAAGCACCGCACCTTGACGTTTACCTATGAACGACATTGCAAGGTCTCTTTTGGCTTGTCCCCGTTTAAGAGAGGCAATCTCATTCTCCATCATCTTGAATCTCAAATCATAATTCACCCCCGATGGTTGAGACATACCAAGTACATCTCTAGGTTTGATATCCATACCCCCTCAATCTACCCGGGTTATCTTTCTTCTCTAAAGCCTCACTAAGCACACTATATTTGGGGGTAGGTGTGAAATCTCCATTCACAACTCTAACTTTTACGGCTTCCTATTTCGAAATAGCAATAATTGTGGAAGAAAGTTTTAACCTATGAGTAAAACGCCATACAATATGATTATATATAATGTAAATGTGTATGATGGATAACTTACAACTTTGTTAGCAGGATCTATTGATGGTTGATGACCACCAAAACCACCATCTTTGACCTCTAGCGACTTCAAAAAAGCATCATGTTGCTCGACCTCGGCAATGGGAATTGGAATTGTAGTTGACCGTGCTTCCTCTTCGCTCATACCGTCATTCATCCTTTCCTTGACACGTCTTTCATAATCTTGCACAGAAAATTTCTCCCTCGCGAGAGGCATACCCGCTCTACCCGTACGATGGTACAACTTTTTTGCCTTAGCACTAGTAATCTTCTTTAGATTTGACCCCTTGTAGATAATTTAATAACATATTTTAAGCTTATGATATGAAATGCCGAGCAAAATGAATTTATGTTATGGATATCTAGTTACACAATCAAACTAGGGTGATGGAAAACTTACATTGGCAACGTAACCTTCGACATGTCTTCTAAAGATTTCCCAACACTCGGGTCGAATGTCGGTGTAGACATCCCACGGAAGTACGTTGGTCTTTCTTTTATTATGTATGAAATCCCTCGCCAAAATGTACCTATAATCTCGATGATTTTTGCACATTCTCTCTAGTGTACTTGTGAACAACCTCTCTTCGTTAGGGGCATTAATGATGAACGGTCTCTAACATAGGAAAAAAAGATAATGCCATACTATACTTTTGCATTGATAACAAGCACACACATGTATACATAATGTAGTAAAACTCAATAATCACATAAGATACACATACCTTGCATTCAACGAACAATTCTTTTCTTAGTCATTGGGACCATGCGCCAATTGACGTTGGTTATGTCTAGCCGAGTACGTACGGTTTTACCGACCCAACTCTTCCATAACCGTCTTTCTTCACCAATTGGATCCCCAAAAATATCAAACTCCATATTAGTCATAATCTTGTCCTTAAGACGTTGTGCAATCACTTTACAATACGTCCTTGCTTTCCAAAATGGATCATTTGCACCATAACCTAGATTCCCTTCACCAACCGACGCCTTATTACCCTTCTTTTTAGAGAGGGGCATGTTAACCTACTAATAAATAGCAAGGAAATATTACTTACAATAAAGCCACTCGCAACTTATATTTCACCAAGATTTGAATGAAAACATAACTTCAATTAGATGTGATTTCTTCTCTTATTCATGCAATTAATTAGCACATGCAAATCGATAGCAATCTAAACGCAACATCTAACTTGTATATACGTATAGAGATTTATGTCATCAAATATATGAACAAGGAGCTTGAAACATTGCAATATTGAAATTTGAAGCAACACGCAACTATTTGCCCATCATTCTACTTCCATATGATGCATAGTGAGTAAGAAATTTTGCCCACGGGTGTAGGAGGATGGAGAGGAGGGATGATACATACCTTATACTTCTCACAAAGTTAATTGAACTACACTTTCAGATCTAAGTTGGCAAGGATCAGTCAAAAGTAGATCTAAGTCTCGTAAAATGAGATTAAGTTGTGTGGGTAGATGAGAAGATGTAAGAGGAGGTGGGGTTTAGGAGATAGATGGAGAGAGGGGTAGGAGATGGATAAAGAGAGGTGGGAAGAGATAGAAGATAGAAGAAAATGTGTTGGGTTGACCCTTCACAAGCTGAATAATGATGCAGCCCTGCGTTTAGATGCAACACGTATGCTGTTTAGAAGTCTAAATCAGAATAGATTACGTGCAGAGAGCAGCAGCTTGATCAATAGAATGATGAAAAGCCAAATTGCAGTAATCTATTGCGGTTTGTGCCATCTACATATGGTTTACGTTGTCGGCAAGTTTACATGAATCGGGGCACAATATAAAATGTTTGTATGAGATGAGTTACTTTTGAAATGTAGAGTTCTTAAAACCAATAGATTGTGATAAAACTCAACAGAATATCTAACCGGGTAAAGTCCAGTATAGTTTGGAAGTTTGGCTGACCATCAATCTATTTTGTTTTCTTTTACGTTTAAGAAGTCTCTAACCGCCTAAAAAGAAATCTATTGGGTACTTAAGACTTCGTAAATGGTTAACAAAATCCAAATAGAATATGTATTCGAAGCAGACCCAGACATCATATGACACCTTGATTCAGAAGCCATACTTCTTGTTGTTCTACTTCGTTTAATCAATAGTTTAGCAATCTATTACCTAGGTTTAGAATTCGTAAATAGAGTATGGTATATATTCAAAAGGAATCGGGTCTTCCCAAATCAAAAACCCTTTCTGACATTCAAAAACTAGATCTCCTTATCATCATGCCTCCCCGTATGATTCTACCCAAAACAAAGAAGAAAGTACCCACACGCCAGCCACCGGCGACCACCACCGACCACGAGTCCGATCCAGACACCCAAAGGAACGGTAACGGGGATCCGAACGAGCTTCCCTTCCACCTCAGACGCGACGATGTTAATGATGATCATCAGCCAACGGGAACCGAGATTCCTAGATTCCGGCGGAGCCGTGTTGAAAGAGGAGCAGCTCGACCTAAAAGCCCAACCGCCAGCAAGCTGTTTTATGGCTTGGATTCGGAGAAGCGCTATGTGGCTTGGGTTCCGTCTCGTCAACTGACAAATACCAAGGTAATCAAGCCCGATTCTGTCAAAGATTTGGGATTAGACTACTTGCTAGACTATTTTAAGCCATCTTACATGCAAAAACTAATCTGCATAGACTGTGAGGCTTATCGTGATTTAGTCTTGCAATTTTATGCAAACTTAGGTTATGAGTTGTATGACAAAGATGAGACTATGGTAAACGGGGAGAAGATTGTTGTGAATAAGTTTACCATAAACTCTGTGTTAGATTGCCCATGGGTTTGCAGTAAAACATCTGTGGATGATAGTGGTAGAGTTCCTTATGAGGTATTTTACCATAACGAATGGCCCGCCGTATCGGAGAAGCAACCCTTGGATGTGTTGGAGTTGAGTCGGGAGTATTTTCAGGTTGAGGCGGATAGGCTTGAAGATTTGACTGCAAAGGATTTTGACATTGACAAAATTTCAGTCGACCATAAAATAGTCTTCCAGTGGGTGTGTCTAAATGTGTTTCCAACAGGGGGTAAGGCTTGTGAACCAACAATAGGGAGCTTGATGATTTTCTTCTACTTGGTTAAGGGTTATAAGATTAATCCAGGCTACACTATCATTGGGTACATGCGCAAGTGTGCGGCGGGTCATATCAAATCGAAACAGTTACCCTACGGTCATCTGATCACTGAAATTATCAAGAAGAACGGTGTTGAGCCCACTGACCTGCCCGTTGTGACCAAGTACTACAGCAAGGGTTGGTTTGAAAAGAAGCATTGGGTGCTTGACAAGGAGACCAAGCGATACATGGCAAAGCCACTTCCTCCAGGCGCAAGGGCTGCAGCCGCGAAAAGGCGCAGGTGCGCAGAAGACATCGCTTCATTGTCTCGTGCACAAGGTATGTGTTTCATTTTTTCTTTATGCTACCATCACAAAATATTGCATGAAATTCTGTGAATTATATTGCCGGCTAGCTTATATGATTCCATTTTTGGTGTTGAATGTCGCGACAGTTGAAATAAACATGCTCGCGGAGATGAAGAAGCTAGTTGACTGTTTCACGGGGCACGTAGAAGCTCACAAGAAGGAGCTAGCAGAAATAGTGAAGCAGCAAAATGCCATTGTCAAAGAATGTGGGTTGAAGCTGGTGCTTAGTGAGGATGTAACGGTGCCTGATTATGGCTCGATACCCAGTGACAGCGACGATGACCAGACCGACAAGGCAGGTTAAGAGTGATGGTATGCCGATGTTGTTTCCGGCTTAATCTTGTTTTTGCATCTGGATTTGCTTTTTATTTCAAGTATGAACAATCTATTTAGTGTTGTTGTTCAATTTGAATGACTAATGTTGTCCTAGTTATGATTTTTCAAGCATTTATAATGCCTTGTTGTTATTTTGACTATGAACATGTAGTAATTATTGATTATTCGTGAGTTTGGCTTTCGAATTTTTTGGCTGTGTTATTAGGAATGGTTTGTGAGACAGCATGTCAGGTATATATTGAATGTTAATTCGAATGCATATATGGAGTAAACGCAATAGATTGAGATATATTGCATTTGAGATATCTAAAGCACAACCCATTACTAAACCTATTTGATGTAGTCCATATGAATAATAATACATTTGGTTCTATTTATATAACGTTGAATAGAACTGAGCCGTACCAAAACATAAAGAGCCTAAATAATTCATGATCAAGATCTGCACATTAAAAACTGATAAAGAGCGTGATCAGCATGATTATGGATAATCGATCAAATGATCAATGATCGATAATCATCGGCTCGATCTCTAATCACATAAGATCCATTCTTGATCGAGACTTTGATCAACTTAAAGTATGACTTAAAAAGAGGTGAAAAACACAAGAATGATCAATCTATGGAGGAGTGACTCGACTACGGGCATCATATTTGTTAATAGGCATATTACTTTTTCCAGTGAATCGAAACGTGATGTATAATAATGTAACCTTTCGTTGACATATAACCGGTACCTTTCCAAATGAATTGCTTTAGAAGAAATCAAAACTATACAATGCTTCTAATATGTCAATGAATATATAAATTCGCAATTCAGTAACAACCGGGAACATTGTTAGTCTTGCCAAGTCATTTATCTGTAAACGGGAATGTGCACAGCTAACAGAATTGAATCGTGACCCAGACTATCATTTTGGATAACTTTTATAGTACAAATACCCAGACACTAGAACCGTCTTTGTGTTTACAATTGACTATACAGTAATAGTTAATCATGTGCACATGAACCTTGTCATTACAACTTGGCTTACAAAACAGAGTTTGAACCATTGATTCTACAATGTAATAATTGCTTTTTGTTATATTCGTAGATAATTAATATTAGCACTATACAAAGTAATGATTAATTAGTGAATAAGTAAAATAAATGGATTATACTCTAAATTAACCGTGCAATCTGTATTATTATAGACGGGTAAATTTGAATAGCTAATGCAATAATGACCATTCTATTCTATTTCACATGTGTTACATTTAATAGTATGTATTCTACCAGGTCAATTCCTCATTCTCAGATTCAATAGATTGTGTAATGTACCCTATCTATTTTATTTTAGAAATCGACGTGTTAAAAGTAATTCATTTAACATCAGTAAAAAGAAATGTATACTAATTTCTTGCAAAAAAAGAATAGAAAAAACAAAAGAAATCATAAAACTATTATGATTTAGAAGGGGCATTTATAAAAGTAACTCATCTCTAAGTCAAATTCAGTCCATACAACGTCTAGTTACATGTACTCCTAGTGAAATAGAATAAATAAGTGTATGAAAGACTATCTATTATATTTGAGAAATCGTAAACAAAAATTCCTATATATAGCAGTAACCCACATTAGCAATTGCAACCCGTATTTGAATCGACAAAAAAGGCCAAACACAGATTTTTCCCCCAAATCGTGTCGTTCCGTTCAGATTTCGAAATCCTACCAGATGCCGCCAAATGGAAAGCGTGGAAAAGGTCGTGGAGGCAGAGGCAGGGGAAAGGGAACCGTGATCCGCGGTGGGAAAGGAAAAGAGAAGGTGGTCGCTCCGGCAGTTGAAGAAACCTCTCCCGAGTCTGAAGATGAGACCTTTGATGCTGACCTATTCTACAGCCTAGATCACTATAAAAGGTATGTGGAACTGTCAAAGAAGGGAAAATTAGTTTAATGTTATGCTATACCTGCTGAACAGATTGATGAGTTAGGGTTAGGGTATGCTGTTGGTGTGTTTGATAACTTTCACTGTGCTTCACTGTTATTGAACACCATCCCAGCCTATAAGGAAGAAACCCTCCAGTTTTATGCAAATTTAACCCCAAGGGATAATGGTACTTGGCTGACATCTGTGAATGGGGAGGGGTTTGTTATTAGCTGGCAAAAAATCAATGACGTTCTTGGCTGCCCTTACCAATCATCTAGTGACCTAGCACCTGCTGTACTCAATGGCCCTTTGAATGTTTATTATGAGGGGAGTTTGGATGAAATTATAGAGATGGAGGGTGGGTACAACAGATTGGAACTAGGTGCTGCTTATTTTGGGCGTGCTCCCAATGACAAAGGTGCTTCTACCGATTGCTATGACCTACACTCATTGTCCATTCAGAATAGGGTGTTGTATGAACTGCTTTACGGGTGTGTCTTCCCCACGAGCGGCAATGTGACTGAACAAACCACGACCATCGCTTTGATGTTTTTCTATGTGATGCTTGAGCGAAACTTCAATCCTGGCTTCGCTATCCTCGAGCGAATGACAAGCGTGGTTACAAAAAAGTACAGAGGGAGAAACATGACTTATGGGGATCTCATAACCACCTTTCTTCAGACACTGAAACCTGGATTTCAGATTACTTCAGAGCCTATTCCCTGCAAACCATTTACAGTGAGGTACTTCACGAAGTACGGCTGGATTCTGCAGAACGGTGTGTGGGTTATTCGGCCTCCTAAGCAAAACAACAAGCGCCAAAGAGCAGCTGAAGGTATGTCATATCACTTTCACTAGCTGGTTTTGAGTTATTTGAATTTGTTTTATACTTCTGAATGAGATATGTTGTAGTACTATACTTATGGTAGCTTTTTTGCAATGCTTGTGCTGATTTCATGTCATTATAGAGGTGGATTCCAGTCCAGAATGGTCTCAAATGTTTGCTGCCATGAGGAAGAACATCAAGACAATCATAGCAGCCCGAGCTGAATCCCATGCTGTTTTGAAGTCTACAATGGCGTATGCACGTGCATTTAGTTCGAGTAGCTTGTCAGCTAATGAGGTGGACGACATCATGGGGTCTAGACAGGAGAAGGCCACTTTCCCACACGGGGATGCTTTGAATGAAGATGTGCATGAAGGAGGACCTCAACTTGGACCAATTATCGAGGAGGTTGTTGCTAAAGATGCTGAACCACATGCCGTTGCAAGTGAAGCTAGAAGGAAGGAGAATGCTGAGGTTTTAGAGCAACCCATGGACTCAACGGTTGCTGATGCAGACAATATCAAGCAGAAGCAAAGCGATGGTGTAGAAGGGGAAGATGATGGCCAGTCCGACGCACAACACACAGTTGCAGAAGACGGTCTCAAAAATGGTGAGCTGAAGGGGTGATGTCCCCTAATCGTTGATTGAAAAAAACATATAAAATTCTTTTGTAGTGGTTACTCGACCTCTAGGTCGATACATACATTGCTTCGCCAACAAACATTTAGTCACGGCTTTGTATGAACTAGATGATGGTGCTTTTGTTTGATCTTAAAGCAATGAAATGCCACTTTTTGTACATGTTGTGCTGTATTGTTATTCATATTTGTGTATGCTCTGTAAAATGTTTTTGGTGCTCTATCTACTGTGTAGTTTTCTGTATGAACTTTTTATAATTCATACATCTGAAATCAGATAGAATAGAAACTATCACATTTGAGATGTTGTTAAACCAGATTTATTGTCATTATTTACTAGATCACATAATCGGGTCACTGCCGGACACATTCAACAACTCATGGCAGATTGGAATCGATTGGCTTTACGTTGGCTAGAGTTGAACGTTTTAGAACACCATAGAATGGGTAATCGGGTCATTGTCGGACAAAATGTTACTTTGCAATCGTCTCAGCATGAACAAGTATGATACATAAAAGATTGCGGTTCTATTGACGTTCAGAATGCTACATTTTAGTTTGCAACCGTTTTCTAATCGATTGTGTAACCGAGTCATGTCTAGACATTCAGCACAATACAATTCTGTTCATATAAAGTCTTTCTAAAATGTAATAGATACATAGTCTATCCATATCTAGACAGATGAAGCAAAGTTCTTCTTAAATGTAGGACAGTATGTGTAATCAGGTCCCGTTCGGACACCCACCGTCATTGGGTTTGATCGTCGTTCAGATGGATTTATCATGTCAGGTTTGGTGCTAACACATATACTATTGGACTAGAGAACTCTAAAATAGTATACTATTTTGTTTTAGATATCTTCATTACATTAGAGTATTGATGAAAATGACATTATTATCGTCAAATGCTACTAAACCCATCTGTCCACTCAACTATAACAATAATGGATCAAATACATAGGCTAAACTTCAACAAAATGTAAAATTATTCCGAAAAACTCACACCAACAACCCTACTACTACTTTGTCTTCCTTGATGTCTTCTTCGCCTTGTTTTTCGCCTTTCCCTTTCTCTTCCTTGAATTTCCCTGAGCATCCACCTATATTCCCTCATCGTGGTTGTCCCTGCAAACATATTTCTTCATATTTGCCTCCGTTTCAGCCAGACTAAACGACTTTTCCAGAATTGGTAATGAAAATCCATCGATGTCATGCAAGCAATCATTAACGCACTCGGCGCCAACAATAGTCCTCTTTCCTTTCACCACTATTTCAAGATGCTTATTTTCCGGATCTTTAACATAAAAACCCTGATCACCCTGGGAGGCAAGTATGAAAGGGTGATCTTTATAGCGACGCTTTCTCCTATCTACCAAAGTGAATCCGAGAGGATCTACGCTTGTCCCTGTCTTCGGATCAACCCAATCACATTTGAATACTGGAACCGTAAAAGAAGCATAGTCCAACTCCCAAATATCGGTGATTGTTCCATAGAATCTGCCTTGTATGTAGCCAGCACTCTATAGTTCATCTAAAAGAACAGAGACACCACTGTTCTGTGTAACGGCATTGGCATCCATTGCTTTAGTCCCATAAGTGTATCCCTTTACATCATAACCTCCATAAGAATATACTGTAATCGATGGTCGCCTAGCCAGGCACACTACAGTAGCATCATGATCACCATCGTCAACAATTTCATTCAACCAATCCGAAAATGTCTTCACGTGCTCTTCAAGGACAACTTCTTCGGAATTAGTACCAAACTGAAGCCTAATTTCGTCCATGTGCCGTGCCACATACGGAGCTACAGCGGGATGGTTGCGCAACACGTACAGATGAGCAACTCTCATATCATCGAATGTCAGATTAACTAAACCACCATTTTTTAACCCACACCCTTCGAGCCGCCCATCATGTCTAGATTTTGGGCATCCAACTGTGTCGACGGAATTTAAATAAGCTGTGCAAAATTCTATCGATTCCTCTGCTACATACCTTTGCACAATTGAAGCATCAGGTCTATACCGATTCTTAGCAAAACACTTGAAAATCTTCATGTACCGTTCAAACGGATACATCCACATGAGGTAAACTGGACCACAAGACTTTACCTCGCGCACCAAATGGATAATCAAATGGACCATTATGTCAAAGAATGAAGGTGGGAAAAACATCTCCATTTTACACAACACATCAATCACCATTACCTGCAATTCGTCCAAACGAGCACGACTAATATTCTTTTTGCATATGGATTTGAAGAAAAGGCACAATCGACTAATGCACTGCCTAACATGAGATGGTAGACTAGTTCGAAGTGCTATGATGATGAGCTCTTGCATTAAATTGTGGCAATCATGTGACAATCATGTGACTTCAAGAGACGTATTTTAAGCTCTTCAAGATTGACACAACTAGAAATGTTGGATGAATAACTAGTCGGTACTTTCATCTCTTTCAAACACTCCAAAAATGTCATCTTCTCCTCAATTGACATAGTGTAGCATGCAGGCGGAAGATAAGTCTTACCCTCTTCTCTAACCGGAGTCAACCCAGGGCGTAACCCCATCAACTCCAAATTTTGACGAGCTTTCAAACCATCTTTAGTTTTTCTAGGCATATTTAGCAAAGTCCCAATCAAGCTATCACACACATTCTTCTCAATATGCATGACATCTAGGCAATGTCTAACATCCAAATGCTCCCAATAAGGTAGATCAAAGAATATGGAACACTTTTTCCAACTCCCGACTACTTGCGCCTTTTTCTGATTCTTTCCAAAATCATTAGGCAAATCTCCAACACTTTTAAGAATATCGGCCCCACTCACAGGGTTAGGAGCCTCACCCAGCTCTACAATCCCATTGAACCACTTCTTAGCCAAGCGCATCGTGTCATTCGCTGGTAGAAACTTCCTATGCCCGAGATACACAGTTTTTCTACCACACTTCAACTGCAGAAAATTCATTTTCTTCTCACACACAGGACACGCGAGATGCCCTTTAATTGAATACCCCGCCAAATTTCCTAATGCCGGGAAGTCATTTATTGTGAAACACAACATACCCTTAAGTTTAAACCATTCATCCTGGTATCCATCATATGTCCAATTTTCACAATACCACAATCTAGTCAAGTCATCAATCAACAGTGCCAAGAAAACATCTATGTCATTACCGGGTTGCTTATTATTAGTGAGAGCAACACATATTTCCTCTTCATTGTTAGCCACGATGGTAAGTTGTATAGAACAACCATAACAGGCCATGATCTATGAGAACTACTCATATCACCAAAAGGATTCATGCCATCAGTAGACAATCCAATTCTCCAATTACGCGCCTCATTGCCAAATTCGGGATACATACTATCAATTGTCTTCCATTGATCACCATCGGAAGTATGTCGAATCACATCATCGTCTGGCTTTGATCGATCTGCATCCCAATTCAGATTCTTTGCATATTATTTGTTTGCAAATAACCTTCACAGCCTTGGAAGGATAGGGAGGTACCAAACAACCTTCGATGGGGTAAGTTTTTTCCTTTTTTTAACATCTTCCGCTCCAACATCTATTGCATCACCTTTGGCCTTGTAGCGTGGCTTGTTGCATACAGAACATCTATCCAACTCCTTAGTGTCACCCCTGTACAACATGCAATCATTAGGGCAAGCATGTATTTTCTCTAATTCCAATCCCATGGGACAAAGAATTTTCTTGGCGGCAGAACACCGGTTTGGTAACATGTTACCCTTAGGGAGCATCACTTTGAATAATTCAAGCATCTCTGTCATTGCTTTGTCAGTCATACCATGCCTGGCTCTTAAATTCATGACTAGCAACGTTGCACTCAGAATAGTGTGATTTGATCCATCATACAATGGTGTTTTCTTGTCATTATACATTGCAGCCAAATGCTTAGGATTCCCAACAAAATATCTAGCAATATCATCAGCCAAATCATCTAACCTCTCCTCGTCCTCCATTTCCTCATCATTTCTTCCAACCGCCGATTCATTTTCCATAACGTCCATATCCTCTACGGTCTCGCCGTGCCAAACCCAAGTTGTATAAGTTCTATCAAAACCACGAACAATTAAATGTGTTTTGACACCTCGGGCACTTAAATAACCATCATTCTTGCAGTGTTTGCAAGGACACCTTATTCGAGAACTATTTTGAACCCTAGCATTTTCCAATGCTAACTCTATGAAATATTTTACCAAACTCAAGTACCTCTCCGAATTTCGTACATCTCCCTCAATTATACTAACACGCTCATTCATACTAATATCGGCCATCACAACATCAACAAAGTTGAACACCAATTGCACCTACATTTCACAATGCACCTTTTTTCAGAAAATTCATACACATGCATCATGAACAATACTAGTTAGGGACACATTTCTACATGTCAAGCTAAACCCATTCATACCCATCAACCAACATTGGCTAATCACAGTTTATCAGTACAAACATTATCAATTCACAACAACTCTACGACATCGGAAATTAACCAATTCAAAAGGGTAGAGAAAAACGTACAGGATATTGACTTGGAACATACCTTTCCTCCGGTTTCACGGGAAGATAGCCCAGATTTCACGCAGAACAGACTCCGGCAGCACACAGCAGGAGGAAAAATTCAAACAAAGAAAGTGTTTTCTACTTTTTCTAAAACAGATAAGACTGCAGTATGGCCGACGCATTTACGAACTCTTAATCATAATAGATTAACAATTTATCTGGCTGAAACTATCTAATATAATCGATCGTTCATAAAATACCATATTCATTTATTTTAAAATTCACCTTCATTAATTTCGCCGGATCTTACCCGATTACGCCATCGGACATACACCAGGTTTACAACCATTTCATACATCAGATGATGTAAACCTAATAGATAGGATTTAGACTTCTAAATGTCGATCGGGTACAAATCAACATCTTAAACTTCACATACTATTGACCAGTTTCAGGTATCTGAAATCATAATCGAATGGCACTTTCAAATGACCGCCGCTTTCTAAATTCAAACCGCCTTTCGTTTGGATTTACGACTTGGAAAACCCAATAGAATAACATTCTTATGGATTTACGAACTCTAAAATCCAATAGAATGACGTTTACGTGTTTTTTGGGCGGAACCGCCGCTATTTGGTCCCGACTATGCCCTGTTTTCCACTAGTGATGGTCAAATTATGAAGATGGTACGTTCAAGCAACTGTTTGTTTCATATGCTTGTTCTATACATGGATTTCACTACGGATGTCGGCCGATCATATTTGTTGATGGATGCCATCTCAGTGGACCTTACAAAGGAACTTTGTTGGCTACTTCAACTTTGGATGCAGGTAATGGGATGTATCCACTAGCCTATGGTGTAGTTGCTTCTGAAAGTAATGAAGACTGGTTATGGTTTCTTGAACATTTGAAAACTGTCATCCGTGGTAGAGAGATTGTTATTGTATCTGACAGAAATACAGGTATACGTAATGGAGTTGATGTCTTATTTGGCCGTGATAATCATGCTTATTGCTATCGCCATCTTCAGGAGAATTTCAGCAAATTTATCAACAAGAATCCTCACATCAAGATAAACAGTACAGTAAAAAAGCAAGCTCGTAGAATTTTGGATGAAATCACTTATGATCGGACAAAGGTTAGATATGATAATGCAATGGCTAAAATGTACAGTTTTCAGCCAAAACTTCATGAATGGGTCCTGAAGAATCATCCTGAGAATTGGAGCAATGCTTTGTTTCCAAGACGCCGTTGGGATTGACTTAATAGTAATATAGCTGAGAGTTTTAATGCTTGGATGGGAGAAGCAAGAAATTATCCGATTGGGAAGTTAATGCAAGCTCATGCTGAAAAGCATGCTCAGTTGCTATCAAACAAGGTACGAGATTTAACCTCTTGGAATAATGGGTTTGGAAAGCGGATCGAAGATAAAATAAGTGAAAATATTGGCTGTGGGCGAGGTTTTAGTGTGAAATCAAGACCACCTTTTGAATTTGAAGTTTGTGAGCTTCGTAAAGGAGCTGTGGTTGTGAATTTCTCAACTCATACATGCACTTGTTTGGAATGGCAAATGACTGGAATTCCTTGTGCTCATGCATGTTGTGCAATTCGGATGCAGAATTGTAGCATCTATGAGTGTATTGCTAGTTGCTACCACCAGGATGTGCAAAAGGCAATTTATTCGCAGCTAATCCCCGGCATTCCCACGATTGACATGCCCTCACCTGGGACATTGGCCACTTCTTCTCTGCAAGAAGGTAATCAAGATGGGATATCTGCGGAATGTGTTCTTCCACCAAAAACAAAGAGGTCTTCTGGCCGACCACGAAAGAAGCGAATTGAATCTCAATTTCTTGGTAGAAGAGCTGTGCGGTGCTCCCGTTGCAATAAAGTGGGTCATTATCGATCAACGTGCAAAGAACCAATTAGTTAGATATTATATTGTTTGAACATTTTTTTAATCTTGATATCATAGTTTGTTTTTTGGTTTTACTTGCCATAAACTGTTGTATTTTATTTGGATTGATGGTGTTTTGAACAGTTTACATAATAAGAAAAAAATAAATTGCTAAAATTGTGTTGGAGATTATGTGGTTTGTCGAAGAGATGAACAAAACTGTGCAAATTTTCAAATTTGTTTTCTTGATTGGAAGAAAAAGTTGGTCACAACATTGTGAAAATATAGCTTTCTGGGTTGGGGGATTTATGATAACAGTGGAGTTTTGATGTGAAATAATTTAATTAATTAGAAATTAATTTAATTAGAAAGGATAAAAGCATAATTTTACATTTATAAAATATATTAATATATTTTAATGCCCTTTGTAGGAATTACAAAAGTTTTACACCCTAAGTAGGAATTTAACATTGTATTACGCCCTTAACAGGAATTTTCCCTAAGACCTTTTATCATTTATCATTTGAAATTCTTTATATATGATAATAATAAAATTATGAATTATAAAAATATCAGTACATTACACGAAATAATATGTATTAATAAATTCATTGATACATCATCTCGATATAAATACAGAAAAAAACATAGTAATTTTGCCAAAACAATCCTATAAAACATATCCAACGATATCATCTTCAAAATAAAATGGCTTGATTAAGAAAATATGCAGCAGTTTGTCCTTCAATCCTCCAAAAGCCCATTCTCTAATCCTTCAAATCTAATAATATTCTCAATCACATACATTTTTAGTCTTGTTTACACGAGCAGTGCCTTCTATAACTATATCAATGGAAAATGTGAATAGTAGAAATAACACCAAAAAAAATAAATGTATGATTGTATACTAACTCTTACTATTCAGGATAGGATGTATAAGATGTGGAAGTAATGAGCCATATGTATCCAAAATGATTGCATACCCTTGCTTTTAAGGAAATTTTGCACATATCCTTCTGTGTAATCCTTATCATTCTCGTCTGAAATCCCCGTACGCATCAACGATTTTCTTGCAGTTGCTTGGCCCCACTCAAGCTCGAGATTCAATCAGACACTTACTCTTCTAACACCAACCTTTTACACCTTTGGAGGTATAACTACAAATCAAAAGGTAATTTTTTGTTAAAACCCTAATCATACAAACCGTAGTTCGACAAAGTTCCAGCATCAAACATCAAAGCTACACATGCATATTAAAAATAAAATAATGAGCCTCAAAATCGTAGCAAATGATTATGTAACATCATCATAAAATTATAAGTAGATTCTTATGAATATCAAGAAAACTTTTGCAAAATTTACTTAGATTATCATGTCACCCAAAACAACTGTACTTGAATAACTTGAATAAAATTAGAAACAGCTCCATGTATCCACTATCTCATCCAAAAAAAGAAGATAAAGAAAATAAAATTGAGAATTACCTCTTTCTTTGTGAATAACCAATGTAAAACTAAGTCTTTCTAAAAGGCGTGCCCTCAATAAATATTGCTCTCTGAAATTTGAATTCTATGGGATGAAATATAAAATATATATACTTCATCCAATTCAAGATCATTGGCAGATTCGGGGCTAAATCCCATACGATTTGGGGATGATTGGATGTAATTATCGGGACTTTGAGGCGCTCAAATCTAATCTGTCGGTGTAAAATTGAACGGGAACAAGATTTTGAGCACCAAAATAATTTTTCACCTTCTCTGCGATTGCTAACTTATGCGAAAAACCAAGGTTTGAGTTTTGGTAAAAGAAGACAAAATCTTTATTCTAAAATTAGCCTGATCCTTTCCTAAATATAAAGAAGAAAACCAATCAGCCAATCAGAAAAATCTTCTAATTTAATGCATTTATATTTGTAATTAGTACTTACCAAATTATAAAGAGATAGAGGCTTCTACACCTTTGACTCCGAAGAGGTACTACGTACATACTAAGGGAAGGAGTAAATTAATGGATATATTCCAATTCCAATCATATATATAATGTTATTATAATAACTCGTATGTTTAATTAATCATTATACATATATTTGTAGAAACATTTTGGTAGGAAAAATCTTGATCTCTCAATAACTGTAGTACTAGAAACAGTTCATTAAAAATAGCTTAATAGCTCGTAATTTTGTTGATATCTCAATAGCTCGTAATTTTGTTGATCTCTCAATAGCTTAATACATATATTTCATTACTGTTTTAATCATTGTATACTTCATTAACTGTAGTACTAGAAATAGCTCATTAAAAATATCGATAGTAATAAAACTTATATCAGTATAATTCTTCAGCACATCATAATTTAGTTTGATTTAATTCCGTTCAATTTAAGTTCATTTTTCAGCTCAGTTCGATTTAATTTAGTACTTTTAAGTTTAGTTATTTTAAACTCATTATTAAGGTGCATCTCTTTTGGATCTTATACGTATAACCGTTTAGTTCAATTCAGTTCAATTTAATTTAGTTCACTTTGGCTTAATTTAATTCATTTTAAAGTAGTTCAGTTTAACAATAAATAAACATACATCTTTCAAAAAAAATAAACTCAAGCAAACAAGCCCTAAGTTATTAACAATATTGTTCAGTTCAGTTCAAAACTGAAATATATGATATGATAAATTCAAATTAATTTAGCCATATTGTTGCTTTCAATATTATATTTTACTTCAGTTTGGTATTTTTTGGTTCAATCAATTCAGATCAGTTAAATTTCAATTATGTTTTTTAAGTTATGTTCATTGAGAGAAAATAAATTGGAGAGAACATGAATTTAGTGAAGAACATTTAGAAAATTATCTAAATGTAAAATATTGCGCCATGGTCTCCTAAACGTATTTCTTATGTCTTTGAGTTGAACTATCTAGTATATTGGTAATTGCATCTGTATGACTAAATTCAGAATAACCATAATTTAATATAGTTGATATTGAATTGAACTGAACTAATTTGATATAAAATTAACTGAATTGAAATGAACTATAATTTAGATAAAGTGTGGGCTCTCCTCTCCAGTTTATTTGAATATTTTTAAGTTCAGTTCAGTTCAATATTTTAAAACTGGATAGTATATGCTCTTAGTGTAGAAAAGTTTGAATATAATGTAAATTGACAAAGGGCCAATCCTACCTATCAAATTTTTTCTCAACTAAGATGAAATGTATTGAATTGAATTAAACTAAACTTATTTTACCGGATTGAGCTGAAAAATGATCAAATAAATTGTAAAGAATATTATGACATGTCCGTAAACTATAACGCCATGTTATCCTAAACCTATTTATAATGAATTTGAATTGAGTTATAAAGTATATTGGTAATAGCATCAGTATGACTAGTTTAAAAATACTAAATTTATTGATGTATGATTTGATTGAATCGAACAGGTATGAAATTAATTAAATTGAACTAAATTATAAGTTAGAGAAAATGTGGCGTGTCTAAATACTTTTAAGTTTAGTTCATCTACTATTTTTCAGTTCAATTCCTTAAGATAATATAAGTTAGAGAATATACACCCTTAGAAAAGTTTGAAAATGAAGTAGCTTGACTAAGGGTTGATTATATTTATCTTACTTTTGCTAAAATAAATTAAAAAATACTGAACCAAACTGAAAAATGATCAGGTAAATGATAGAAAACATTACTATTTAAAAAAGAATTAAATTTATCAATTATATTTTACTGAATTGAAATAAGATGAATTGTTTTGAACTAAAATATAGATAAACTTTGGGATGTTTTTCCTATCTAAGCTGGAAATCTTAATCCGTTCAACTTAGTGTAGTTCATTCCATTTTAGTGCAATTCAATTTTTATAAAATTTGATATAATGAAATTTAGCTTAATATTAAGCATACAATTATTGTTTTCAATACATTATTATTACTTTAGTCAACTTGTTTTTAAGTGTTTAATAAAATTAAGTAAAATATGATCATCATATGGCTTGATATGTGTAAAAGAAAAAGTGTCAAAATATTATGGGGGAATGGCGGGAAAACTTAAAAAAATGGCGCCTAAAGTGCTAAAATTCTAAAACTGGACAAAAATTTGACTGAAATGGGAAAACACAGTCAATCAACTGCAATCGTCCTCAAGTGGCCAAAGATGCATTAACCGGTCAACACACTGCCGTGCTCCACCAGAGAACTCCCATGATTCCTCTCAAGCTCTCGCTCGATCTCAGCGGCGACTCGGTGTGGATGAACTACGAAAACGGCTACAACAGCTCCTCGTACAAAACTTTGACTGAACCATAAAGAGGGCAAAACTCTATTTAACCGAGACAAAGAGGAGAGCACCTACGTCATCATCACGAACAGAATCTGGCGATTTTCGGACAAAATGTAAGTTATTTGTTGATGTCCATCACATATTTTAAATTTTACCATGTGATTAGTTTGAGATTTCGGTATCACCAAGAAAACATATTTGTTTCTTGTCTTCCTTTGCCTATTACTTTCTTTTATTAGCAGACTGGTGCCGGGCTGTATACAGATTTCAATAAGAATCACTTGTATGCTTCTCATCTGAATATGGTTCGTTCACTTGTTTCGTTGTTGATTATGGTTTCTGATTGCGTGTTTTCTTTTCTTTTCTTTTTCTGATCAACTCAGGGGTTTTCTGATTGTCTTTCCATTTTCTTAATCTCTGTAATGGACATGAAAGAGTAATAAAGTGGTCATTGTTTGGTTTGATTACTTATAACTATTTCTTGCTTGTAAGCTCAGATGTGAAAAGGTGCAGGTTTAGGGTGAGCTTTTGTATATAGTTGATGCAGAGTTCTTCGATTTTAAGTTTCTTACAGCAATATCCCTTCAGTTCCCCACCAGCCTTTATCATTCTCAGCAAAATTGCAGTCATTTCAGGGTCCTTAAAAATCATTGCAGTCATTTTGCTTGTAGGTCCATACATGGTTCTAATGTTTGCAACTCTATTATCTGTGCGTGAAAGATGTGTGGGTGTGTTCACACATCTACTGCAAATTTTTCAGAGAAGATTGAAAACCAGGTATGATCAATGGTGTTCTTTAATGTTTATATCCTGGAAGAAGAGTTTCAAAATAATGTATTTTCGACCAATTTGTTTTGGTGATTGTTTTTGTCGAGGTGAATTTTGTGTAGTTGGATGGATGACTTGTCACTGGAATCGGTGGAAGGAACTCACGAAGTTCCAGAGCTGGTTGAATCTCATGTATACAACACAAATGAAGTATGACAGCTTCCTGGGAGTTGAGTTGTATCTGTTCGATTAACCTTTTATAATAATCGTTCAGTTGGATTTTGATTTTGATTTTTACTTGATGGATGCTCCTAACTTTTTGGTTCTGGAAAAATTAAAGCTTCTTGCATCTGAGGCTTCTATTTTGAGAGGGTAATGATAATAATCTTAAATGGAATAGCAAGATTGCTTAGGTAAATTTTTACCAGCAAAAGAGGTTTTCTTCCAGCTCTGTCTATTAAGGATGCTCCTAATGCTGTGATAATCACCTGGAATTATTAAACACTTAGTATGATTCAGAAAAAAGCACAAATCAGCTTGTTTGTGTAATAAGAGAACAAGATATGAAACTTGAAGAATGGCATAAATGATTGTTCAGGAGTTTGTTACCTTCATCATAGGAACATTGCTAACATGGGGGGACTATGTCATTAGTTGTTAAAAAGAAACTGTCAAAAGCTGAGGTTTTACTTCTTCATTTTTAGGACTAAAAACACGGAGCCGATACAATTGATCACATTTGATGTATTTTTGCAAGACTTATTCCTTGTGCCGTGCTGCTTGTAGGGTTGTTCATGATCCCAGAATCTCCCAGATGGCTGGTAAGAACAGCTACTTACATAATTTTATCATTTCCTTGTCACACGCGCTAAGATATTAACGACAATGCTGTCGTAACCTAACAGGCAAAAACAGGCAGGTCTAAGGATTTTGAAGTAGCTCTACAAAAACTCAGGGGCAACAAAGCTTACATCTCTGCTGAGAAAGCTGAGATTCAAGTCTGCATCTTTTTCCCTTTCTAATCACATTACTAATCAATAGCAGTACCTTTTATACATGATATGAATGTATGATTAGATATGAGTAGGTCTTATGGTTATTCAGCAATTTGGAGGAATCAATGGAGTTTTCTTTTACACCGGCAGTATTTTTGAAACAGCAAGTAATTGAAACTTTGAAACTCCATTTACTAGAACATAAATTGAAATACCAGTGCTATTTACAAAAAAGGTTTTATCACTGAATATTATTATTTAAAAAATCGCACTTGAGTTTTTATTGGTTGTTGATTCAGGAATCCTGGACCATCTGATGCCAGAACATGAAATTGAGATCCTGAAAACTGGTTCCAAATCAAGGAGGTGAAGCCAAGATCAATTTCTCATCAGTGAGCAGTCTATGCTTAAGGAAGGCTGCAAGAAGCTATCATTTCTGTCGCGAAGAAAAGTGCTGGTAATGGATCTAAGCAACATGGCTTTTAGGGTTTGACTGTTTTTTTTTTACAGAATACATGGTTATTTCTTAGAGCAATGCATGATTAGTCAGATTTCCTGCTATCATCTGCCGATTATGAAGGGATTCAGTAAAAGTCCGTTCATTCAATATGCAAAACTTTTCAAATTTACTGAATTTAAATACTTGTGATTATATTTGTTGATCTTTTTCATGTACATCTTTGAGTCAATTTAGCTTCTTTATATGTTAGACAAAGTGAGTGACTTTTGTGTGGATCAGTTTTCAAGATGAGAAAAAAATGATGGATACTGAAATCTCTTTGTTTCAGCCCTTAATTGACGTGTTAGTTTTTTTATAGATTCTTAATATTCTTCTTTTTCTCTTAAAGAAGAGCTTTACAGATTTCTTTTACTTCTGTTAGAAGAATAACATAAAAACTGATTCTGTTATTGGTGCTTATAGAGTTTATAGTTCTCCCTGTTAGTTTGAAGGTTTCATTCAGAATGCCTCACTGTACATATTCTGTTATTGCACTATTTATTTGCTTACTATTATACAAACTTACAGTTTTTTCCTTGGTACTTTCTAGGTTGAATTTACAATGCAGTATATGAGTTGCGAATTGAATTTATGCATATTGCATTATCTTAAGCAATGTATTTCACCCTTACATGTTGATATTTTTCTCCATTGTTTCTCCATTGACAATCTGACCAGCACTTGTTTTCAGCATGGATCATCATTAAAATAGATTAGATCTGCTAATAAGACCACCTGCTCGCTGTTTCTTTTTATGTCAAATGATCACGTGCACCCGTGTTTACTCGAAATAAAGGAAGCTATATTCAGTGTGGATGAGGTACAAAAGAAGGTAGCTTTATACAGAGTCCTCTAATTCAGCGATAATTCTTATGAGGTAATTTTTTTTTTAATCCTGTGTACTGTAATTGTATACAAATAAGACTGGTGCAAACAGATGCCTATAAGGCTATAATAATCTTTTATCAGTCTTTAATTTATTTTGTCACCCTTTATGATATTTGGTAAACTTATATAAGTTATTGACAGTTGCATATGAATACTATCACAGTTGCTATATAGGAATCATAAACATTGTGGATGCAGGTAGACCTGATACTTTCCATCTGCTTCTACTATGAGGGTTCAATTCATTTGCTTTTAAAATATAATTTAGTTCTTGAAAACACTGTTTTGTCGTTTGTTTTTGTGTATATATGTAGATATTATGGCGACTGTAAGAATATAATTTTTCAATAAATAAAATTTTACAAATCATAAATCATAAAATTTATGTTAATTGAGATTTAATTGTGCAACATTAATTATCTATAAATATACTTTAAAATAGGATGATTTAGAATTTTGTTAGAATTTTGAATTATTTTTAAAATTACCACAAATTTACACGTCAGCCAACTAATCACACTTATTTTTGTTTTCTTCTTTTCTGAATTGCCGTTTCTTCCTCTCTTCCCCTTTTCCTCTCACATTACCGATCAGCATTTATGAGAATTAATGTCCTTTTCTTCATCCTCTCCATTTTTGATTCCTTCCGTTTCATAACTTATTCATTGATTTCGATTAAATCATCCTAGAATAACATCCTCCCCGCGCATCCTCTCCTGGCTCTCCCCAGCGGCGTCTCAACCAGCCGCTTCACCCCCACTTAGGCGTCCCTGAAAGCGATGCCCGGCAAATCGATGGGGAGAAGGGTTTAGAGATATGTAGAGCTATTATAGAGCGGTGGTCTTTTAGTCATGTAATGATAGGGTTTAAGCTTTCGTCTGCTCTCCGCCGCCCAGGCTATGGAGATGCTTCAATCTCCCTGCTAGGCCTTCAAATACATAGATTTCTGTAGATATGGAACGTTTTTTTACTTCTATTGTGTTGGGAATTCAAATTTCACATCGATCTCGTGATTGTTTTTCCAAAAGGCCAGAGCTTTTGGGGGTTTTGATCCAGATTCATGATTGATGGAACCGCTATCAATTGGTATATTCATCTTCCCCTTTTGATTATGATTGATTTGATATGATTCAAGTAATTTGAATGACTCATAGCTTCTGTTTTTTACATATGTAGGAGTTATTGATACATGATCTTCAAGCCCATTGACACCCAGGCTGATCTCTTTTTTGAACCCTTCTCTTCGACCTGGTAGGAACCTCTTCTGTTTCAGGTACATAATCTGTTCAATGACAAGAAGCATCTTCAGCCCAGCATCTTCATTACTCATCTCTGCAACAGCTCTTCTCCAGAAAGCTTCCCAGATGGAGGCAACCAGCAGCAGCAGGCCCCACCAGGGTCATCACGTGATTGATGGCTCCTCTGGGTTCGGCCTGAATTTGTCCTCACGTGATCAGCTGTTGGTCAATGGTTTCGAACATCGCCTGCTTCTTAATCTCCTCATGCATGTATTGGTTATAGCTTTGCATTGTTTGTTCAGCTTGAAATTGGATCCAGTATACTTTTGTATGTGATGTTATTGTCTAGAATTGCATGTTTTAGTCATGAAAATTTTAAACTTTAGAGCATCACTTGAAAATTTTGAATCGGGACGATCTTTGTTTTCCAAGCTTTGCTCATCGTTTCCCACCAGGGATTTTTGGGATGGACAAGAAAGATGCAATCTTTGACCTAAATCCATCTAGGGTTTTCGGGAATCAGAAGAAAGATTCAAGCTTTTGTCCAAGCAGCTGCTGGGAGTGATGGGATGATGACATGGGATTTTCTTGGATTGAGGCCTCTTTTATCACAGTCACAGAGTGAGATCTTCACCATTGGTTAATCTAGGAAACATGGCAGGAAATGAGCATCACCAAGAATCATGGCAGCAAGGTCAGAGATTTAATAAACATTTCATGGGATCGAATCGTCGAACGTCACCAGTTTTTTGTCCGAAGAGTTTGCTATCTATCAAAGAACCCCTGAATTTTGCAGTAGGGTTTAGGGTTATAAATTACAGATCTTTTGGAGATTATTATCTTATCTGTAATGTATTCTTAATACAGTTTAATATATATCAGGTATTGACAATATCAGGCACCAATTAAATAACGACACATCATCTTTAACTAATTTATGATTGGGCCATGTGTTCAATCATTACCCAGACGGGTTTAGACATTTTAAATTAGGGTTTTAGAACTTTACTAAAAATATCTTAACCAATTAAAACATTACAATTGTACACGTGTCATTATTTTATTGGTGCCTGATAAGACCTATATCAGAATCATCCGGATGAACGTTATTCTCTTCTTAATATTCATACATTTTGATGATGCTGATGATATAAATGATGATCATGAGTTGTACAAACTCAAAAAGTTAAGTCAACCTTCTCTTCTTTTGCTTTTATTGATTTCAAATAAAGTAAATATTTTTAGTATTTGTAAACGTTCCTTGATCTTCATAATCATTAGAGATTCATGGTTTAAATGCAAATCAAACATTTTTATTTGTAAATTTTGTAGGATTTGTTGTTGGCGTGTGAAAAGGATTATATGCAAAAGAAGAGCATACTGTTATTTGTTATTTGAATTTTTCTAAATTTATATGATTTGATTACTGTTATTCCATAACCTTCATACTTTATTATTCCTAATAAAGCCCCTTCTTCCTAACGTTAACTTTAATTCCTCACAATCAACTAAATTAATTTAGCAAACTTAAACATCTAATTAATTACCCCGTTACATGATGACACACGGTTACATAATAATTTTCCAAACTTAATCATCCTTCCTTATTAAATAATAACGCACGCACAACATTTATCTATAATCTATAGCTATCTTTAAAACAGAATGTTTCAATCTGATGTGTTATTTTCTAAGCATTTTTACATTATTTTTACAAATTACATAAAATTGATAGTGTATATGACAAGGTAGGCTAGAGGTGCGATTGTCTCATTTAATTTCTATTTATGTCAGTTCAAATAAAAGCTACTCTTAATTATCGCTAAGTGAACTAAATATACAAAATGCACGGCATTTGGCGCATAATATTCCTAATTTTGATTATATGCATCCCCTAAAATCATAGAAATTTACTCCCATTTATTATGATTTTGTGATTCTATGCACAATAAATAAATACCAAATATAGAAGATATTATTAAATCAAGAAATATATAATATATATGGAAAGTGTTGGGTTTTACAACATGTATGACACACTAATTTTGGAATTTTATTGTATTTTTCCAACATGTAAATGATATAGGCCCCGTTTGGGAACTAGCTGTTAGTTATTAGCTGTTAGCGGATTGTAATAGTTGTTAGCTGTTACCGGATTGTATTAACTGTTTTGACTAGTTGTTTTGACTAGCGGTTTTTAGATTGTTGTTTGGTAAATGATAAATGGATGTTAGCTGTTTGTTATGTTAAATGACAGAAATGGACATCAACATAATTTAAATTATAAATTTTATTTTTGTGTGACTTTTATTTTGAAGAATAGAAAAATATTTCTAGTAGTTGTATCTATATTTATTTGTATTTCTTTGGAATGATATCACTAACATATATAAGACTTTATATTTAGTTGTTAAATTGTACTCTAAAACTTTAAAATAATTATTTAAAAATAAAAGTGATAGAAATAAAAATTAGTACAAATCAAAATAATTAATTATGTACAAGCAAAAATGTTAGATATTACGTGATACCTTCAAACAAAAATTTCAAAAATAAAGTTACGTACAAAGGGAAGGATAAAAGAATATTATTTAAGATAAAAGAAAGGGTAAAAAGGAAAATTTGTAATATTTATACAATTAATAACAAGAGGTTTCGTCCAAAAAACTTCCTTTTCAAGCGTTTTGAAAACAAGAGTTTTAATCCAAAAAGCTCAATGGAAAATGCTTCTCACCAAACAAGTAAAATAGTTGTTTGACCAGCCAAAATCTATTTTTAGCAAAAAAAACAAAACATCCCTCCAAAACGCTGTTGCCAAACGGGGCCATAAACATTTTAGCAATTATTGATTCATTCAAATTAAATGAATAAAATTTCGGAATTGATTACTTTACCTGTTACTTAAAATTAATTATATTCATTACCTTATCTGTTTTGTAAACCGACCAAGTTCATTGTCTTTAAATCCAATAATTTCCATTTCCTTCTATTCCTCTCCCTCTTTCCATAACTAATTAAACCCGTATTAAAAACAGGTCCCAAAATTCATCTATAACTCCATTTAAAACAAAATGATTTATGCTGATGTGTCAATTCCTTGGCTTTTTGAATTTTTGTCAAGTTTAATGAGAATTTGACTCATTAGCTTTGACCCACTTACTTTTATTTTTATTTCCTAAATTTTGTAACTCCGCTGATTGCTGAAATCTCTCCTCATTACTTTTATTTTTATTTTGTAACTTTATTGATTGCTGAAATCTCTCCTCCGTTTATGACATGAATTTATTCCAAATTAAAAAATTTTCGTTTTATTCAACATGAAGGTACCTTCTCCTCTTCCGCTTCTTTATCAATAGATTTTATTACTTAACTTTCTCACCTCATTCCTCATCTCATTTAAGTGTTTTTAATCACCTTGTCAATTCCTATTCTTCTTCAGTTACTTCCTCTAAATGAATTGAGAAAGCAATATAAAATTCTACCTTCTAACGCCCGATGGATTTAATTGATAAAACCCGTAATTTTGATGAAACTTTGGTGCGTGAGATCTGCTTGAATTCAGAATGGCATAATGGTAATTTTTTAAAATAAAAATTCATTGAGCTAATGGATTAATGGAAATTAGGAAGTTGTATTAGTCATAGCTAATTCTTAATATTTATAAAAATTGTGTGCATATTGATGTGGACAGTGGAGTATCATTTTCTATCCCGTTTGTTTTTCCTTCTAGCATTAAAATTTTGGTCCAACAACTTACATTATTGTGGTTCGGTTTGTAAAATATTATAGTGTCACCCGCATTCATTACAGTATTTCATTTTTCAAATATGTTAACTTTAGTTTGTTGTATTTTAGTAGTGGATGAATGGAGGATTTTGATAGTCTGAAATGTATCAAATTTATATTTATATATAAACCATTCTTTCTCGACCTGAGTAGCATCAGCATCCTTATGCGATTCAAGTGTGACATAATATTCGTAGTGATGAAACATGCATATCAACTTGGTTTATTTTGACCAAATAAATAAAAATTTGGATTATATGTTAACAAGCACGAGCCTATGTGACTGTCCAAGAGTTGGCCTTTTGGAAGGTTTGGGGGTTTACTGTATTTCACACAGTTCTTGTTGTTTGCAGATGAGAGGGATGACTTGTTCAAGGTTGATTCCAATGCCTTGGAGTCCATGATTAAATTGGTTGATAACCTACACAATCAAGGTGCGTTTGTTGGGTTTGTTGTTATTGTATTGTTTGGGCTGTGTTTGTTGCATATGCATGTTTGGTGATGCATTGTCAAAGTTGCACTTTTGTGGAGGGATTTCATGATAACCTTGGAACTATGAAGGGGTAAAGCCATAAAGTAGGTTTAGTAGTTACTTGTTAACTTGGTTTGCATTTCCCTGCAATTATGGAACAAGGCAACTGGATGATACAATTTTGGAAAACATTGTAGATAGAGTTTGTATTTATATCAATATCATTTGCTAGAACATTGGAGATGTTCTGAGGTGAACTTTTTGTTTGTGTTTTGTAGTGGAGAAGCCTAGGGAGCAGGTGGCAGATGCGGAGGCTCTACTGGATATCACCAACACACTGGCTACCTCTGTTCAATGTGTCTTCTGCTCTCTGGATATCGTTAGGACGACAGGGTCTGTTTGTTTAGCTAGAATTTGAGGTAGAAGTTTGGGTGTGAGAGGCTAGATCCGTAGGGATTTTCGGGAGGCGATTGATGTTTTTGGTGGTGGAAACGAAGGTTACTCTGTGTTCCTTTCCGGCGATGAACTTGGCGAGCTCTAGGTTACTCAGCCCGAATGCTGCCCACGGGAAAATGTCTGTAATCAATTTCTCTCCCTTATCAATTTCCGCTAGCTTTTTTCTTAGAGGGTTTTGAAAAAAACGGGTCCTTTTTTGTGGGTTACAGAAAATAAACCAGAAGAACACTTGGGAGCTTAATTTAATTGACCATCTGTGCGAGATTCTTAAAGTGGATGAAGAAAATGATGCCGAGAGCAACAATGTATGCATGTGAATGTCATCAATTGACAATGTATTGACAATTTAACCACGAAAATATCCATGTTATAAAGATGCAAGTGATATTCTACTTATATAAATATTTCTTTAACAATTAAATAAAATTAATATTCATTCCATTCCTTAAATAGTTTCTATCAAGGATTGTTGGGTGGAGATAAGATTATTCAAGCAGAAAGGGAAAACATCCAGCAACTTATAATTGAGTAATCCATAAATTCTTTGATAGAATAATCTTACTCATAGGAAAACCAAGAAGACCAGTAGGGAGTTGATTATGGGTTGATCCAGAAAATATTTTTAGTGAGGATTGAGATTGCATTTACACAAAATAGAGAATGAATTTAGTGTTAATTTCAGTAAAATTGTGATAATTTTAGGTAAAATATAATTATGTTTATAACAAAATAAAAATAATTAGACCCAAATTATTTGGTAAGTGAGGCTTGAGCACCATTTGAATTATTGGGACAGAAAAAAGAGAGATTTTATTGGAGGCTCAATTGAATTATTACCCAATTAAAAAAAGAAAAAAATCAAGAAGAATAGTACGCTTTTTTTAATAACCTATAGCAGAAGAAATCATGTGATACATTAACTAAAATAATTATTAATACTCCACTAATTAGAGTATATATATGCTTCGATCATGTGGTTAAGTAATTAAGTATGTATTTAACTCTAATTAGTTCTAGTGCTGCTAATTTCAAATTTTATATTTTTGGCCAGTAAAAAATAATTTGGGAAAGCATAATTTTAATGATTGTGAATAAAATATGATTAAAATATATGTTGCTTTAAAATATTAAACAAAAACTATAAACAATTACACCAGAATTTCACGACAAATGCTATAGCAATTTAAAAGTTCATGTAAAAAAACAAAATAAATACTTAAGCTATAACTTCACACCGAATTCAGCAGGCTTCACTTTCAGAAGGTATAATGAAAAGAGAAATAAATACGTGAGAAGTTTTCTTTATCAGCTAGTTCCACAAACCTATTGATATAGCAAGCTAGTTCCACAAACCTATTGATATAGCAAGTAATGTGCATCCCATATTAACCTGAGGGAAAACAGTTGAGGGAATGTGCATCCCATAAATACGTAATGTGCATCTCAACGGTTGAGGGAAAAACTGAGAATAGTAGAGAAAACAGGTAAGGCAGAAGCACAATTGAAAGTAAGAGTCTGGTACCTAATATAATCAAATTTATAACGTTTCTCAGCAATCAACTTAATGAGAAATTATGATCCAGGATAAACTAAAACTGAGGTTGAAGACAATGGAGTGTGGCTTAAAGAACGGGTCAAATCCTAGTGCCATTCCAAACACATGTAATGGAACCTCAAAACCTGAAAAACCTAGCAACTTCGTAAGAGTCCTCTCAAGTAATGGTGCACAAAAGAAGAGATCTATATCACAACCAAGGGGTTCTGCAATTAAGAGTACTCAGATGCACATGGACAAGGCAAGTGCCGATTTTGCGGAAAAGGTGAAGCTGAATAGCAACTTAAAGAGGTCCAACTCAAGCATAGGTTTCTGGGGAAACCGGAAGAAAATTGACAGCAGCTGTGAAAAGGAGAACAAAGATAGTGCTGGTGTAGTTGATGGTGACGGTCGTGCAATCAAGGAACCAGAGCAGGGTGAACATGAGGCAACAAAAGGTACAGCCAACACTGATACCCAAATAGGATATTAGTTGCCAGATTGTCACCTACCATACACATTCTCGAAGTGTTGATATTGTACCTGCAAAGCAAGAATGGATCCTGAGTTCCACAACCAAGACAACTAATAACACAAGCTTATAATGTTATCAAATCACACCATATATATAAAAAAAGCAATATTAATTAGAAAAAACAAATAAGTAATGTTTATTATCACGAATGCATAATTCACTCGTGATAATATACATGGAAAAGTTGACATCAGATGATAAAACTGGCTGGGCTCAACAAAGACCTTTCCCATGCCCTTCTTCCCTTGCTCAAGCAGCTTCATCCTTCTTCCAGCAGATCCCTTCTTTTCCTGCTTCTCTGCAACAATTTCCTTAAACCTGTCAGTGACGGTTTCCCAGGAAATCTTTAGATTCTTCAACAAACTCATTATTCACCAGCTCAGCTTTCCTGCTCATAATGTTTTCCCACTCATCAGGACCAGATTCATATTTTCTCTCATCTTCATCACCATCCTTTTCCTTCTGAACATAATCTGGATTCTCCTTATTTTTGTTGATTAACTCCTGGAACTGCTTGCTCTTCTTCTTCAGCTTCTGCCTCAGCACATTCATCGCCTTGAAATTGCCATAACTCATCTCTCATTTGAGTCTCTTGTTCGCCAAGCTCTGATCCACGAATTTCTCCATAGTTATGAGAGCATTAATGTATATCATTGGCACGCTATTATTGAAGGACATGGCCTTCTCCAGCAACTTGTTCATCTTTTCAAAGCTTTTGTAAAAACTAACAAATTCATGAGTCTTCATAGCCTTCTTGATCTCATCAGTGGTGTTTGTCACCTCCATATATCATAAAAAGCTAGGAACAGTCTCAAAGTGTTTCAGTAAATTGCAACTTTCTCCAGTAAAAAGCTCATCATAAAAATGCAACTAGTGTACACACAAGATCACCCCTAACCAAGAACAATCTTAAAGTGGTTCAGTAACTCGCACAGACACCACTATGGACAAAAACATAACCACATGGGTGATCAACTTGTGAAAAGCACATGAAAAAATAAAAACCACTCAAAACACTTTATACACAGGAAACAAAAAAAACAAAAGAATATCTACTCAAACAAACCATATATCCAACACTTGATATGCACCTGAGAGGAAATACAGGTACAACGTTGTACAGGTCAAACTAACGTAGGATCGATGGAGATGGGAAAAAGATTATACCTTTATTAAGGAGAATTGTCAGTTCAGAAATTGCAGAGGAGTTGCTGCCCTGAGATCCATCGCCGTTGACCTCAGTTCCCTGGTTGGAATTACTGTTCTCCTCCTCAGCTTATCGAGCATTCGCCTCCAAACGCCTCAACGCCTGCTCCTCCTCCCTCTTCCGCCACCCCTCCGCCGCCGCGGCCGTGGGAGCGAGTAAGCCATCGCCGGGATATTCTCCACGGCCATCGGAATATTCGCCAGAGCCGGAAAACTCACATAGTGAAAGAACTTGTCAAAAGCACAATCCTTGGGACTAAAACATCAAAATAACACAAAATAATAATTAAAAACACAAAGAAAGGAACCTGTTTTGCTGCATTGGTAAGATGCTGCTCTAGTTCATTCAGCGACGACTTCTTCTCCAAGAACTCTTTACCATCCTCATCTACAGGCGGCTTCGCTCCACCCAAATCATTGGTAACCGACTGCTTCAACTCCTTAAACAACCTAAACAGATCCCTCCCGCCTTTCGCGGGCTGCACCACATCCTGAGTCCCAATGACGCTCACAGTCTCCCCAAACAACTGCTTGGGCAAATTCGCAGCCCCGGATGCCTCGCGAGCCTAGCAGATATTTCTCCAATGCCACTCTCCTCTGCTCAACAAACTCCTGCTTATTCATCACCTGGCTCTCCACTATACTCTTATCAGGCATGGCGGGATGAAGAACCCTCTGTAACTCTCATTCAATCGATCAGACAATGTGACAATATCCTTAAACCTCCTTCTAACTTTAAATTCAGATCCCCCATAATCCTGTAAATTGGTCTTTGTAGTAACCAAGTAAGTAACGTAAGTGTTATTACCGGGAACAATGGAGGAAGTCGGCAAGGCCTCTTTCTGAGGTTGGGAAACCTCAATCTCCACAAACTCCGAGGTGGGCTCATGAGATTGTGATAAAAATGCGATCTTTTCCTCGCCTTTAACGTGGATTGGGGTGATGGCCTCCTCGTCTGAGTGATCTTCCCGGTGATCATACAAAAACACAATCCTTTCAGTCTATCAAAAGCTAAATTCCAGCAAACTTTGTACCCTAATTCTAAAACTTGTAACTTTGGAACAATCAAAAACCAACAATGCTTTAATAAAAGTAAACAAAAACCAATCAAAGAAAGACACTGACCTACAGACATCCACGAACCAGGAGCTCCAGCCCATTGTTTTCTATCAAAGCGTCGAAAACGGTTGCCGCTGCAGCAGCCTCCTCGCCATCGTCATGGTCGAAAACGTCGGCGTCCGTGAGGTCCTGGATAAGGGAAACGACGTTTGGAGGTGAGAATGGCAGTGGCGACTTCCCACGAGGCCGGGCTCTGCCAGAACGCCGGTGCACAGTGATTGGGGATCGCCTGGGTCAGAGAATGGCGGAGATGGTGGAGCTATCGCCTGCGTCGGAGCTCCGGTCCAGGTCGGGCCGAGCCAGAAAATCGGTGCACGGTGATTAGATATCCATCAAATTGAAGGAGGGCGATGCAGAGAAGGAAAACTAATGCCTCATAAATGGTAAGGGGAGAGGAAAAGGGCGAGACGGAATAAAACCGTAGCAGAAGGCACGATTCAGAAGGGAAAAAACAAAAAACTTAAAATAATTAAATAAATTATGCTGATGTGTCAATTTGTGGTAATTTTAAAAATAATTCAAAACTCTCACAAAATTCTAAATCCTTGTCTTTTAAAGTATAGTATAGATTTGGATTATAATGTTAACTTTAAAGCGTTCTACAACTACTTCATTGCTCTACGATGTAGGAGTAATGCATATTGATTGACTATAAAATTTTATTCCTATTTTTCATAACCTTCGATATTCGTTGTGATTAACGTTGCAAATTCAATAATATTTTTGGAACGGAAATTTTTGCGCCCTTTATTCTTTATAGGGTTCAATTATTTCATTAAAAATTATTGAAACTTAACATGCGTCATAACGTTCTCTAAAATAAAAACAGGAAAATTTCTATTAAGTGCATGAGAAGATTCAAAATTATCATAAAGGGCATAATTATTTAATATTTATTATGGGGGACGCTCTGATTGTTTTAATGACTATTTACTTGAAAAATGACATTTACAACCTTTACTTTTAAAATCTATTTTACATAACTTTAAAATTCAAACTTTAAAATAAGGATCCGTTCTCTCAACTTATACGAAATTTTATCAATTTAGTTCTATTTAAATTAGTTCAAATCAATTCAGTACCGTTTCGATGGAATATGTTCTTGATAAAATATTGGGAAAATTCCTAGAAAGGGCATACTAAGAGTTGAAATTCCTAGTTAGGGTGTAAAACTTTTATAATTCCTACTAAAGACATTTGATTTATTATTTGACATCTTTACCCTCAAAAAAAAAATTTATAAATTAAATATTAATATTGGTTTAAAATCCGTCTAAACTCCTACCAATTTTCAGTTCCGCCACCATACCAATGGTGGCGCAGGTGAGAGAGAGCAGTAGTTGAACTTTTTTGAAGGAAACATGAAAACGATAACTAACCAAAGCATGATCACAAAAAGCAGTTAGAGTTACCCATCATGAAACCCGTCGGTGTGTGATGTTAGTCCCCAGTTCTCAAAATCCATTCATTCATCATCGTACGTACAATCCCGCATTTAATACTTCTTCATCTACTCTTTCTCAGAGTTGTAATCCAGCTTGAATTTCATTTTGCATCACAATGTTAGAAAGAAAAACAGAGTAGTTGGTCGAAAAATCTGTCCAAAAATGGCGTTTTTGATTATCTTCTTTGTTGTAGCCATCACCTGAACTTTTTCCAGTGGTTTCGCAGGAGTTTCGTTCACCTATAACGGTTTTCGATCTGCGAATCTAACCGTTGATGGCAAAGCAACGGTTGAAGAAAACGGTCTTTTACAATTAACCAACGGCTCGCATTTGAACGCCGGCCATGCATTCTTCCCAGCTCAAAGTACAGACACCGGCGGCGTATAACAATGAACAGTCATAGTCACATTTGCTTTATAAAAATGAGATTTTAAGTAAAATTAGCATGAATTTAAATTGAGAATTAAACTGAAATTAAAATTGAGGGTAAAGATGTCAAAAAATAAATCAAATGCCTTTAGTAGGAATTATAGAAATTTTACGCCCTAACTAAGAATTTCAATTCTTATTATACCCTTTTCAGGAATTTTCCCCTAAAATACTCGATGGAATACATTTTAATTTTGTCAATGCTTCTAATATTTACTTTAACTTAATACATCTCTGTTCAGTTCATTTAGATTGTTTTTAAGAAATTCAGTTCAAATGTATAGGATATGAAAATATTCATCTTTAATTTAGTCGGGATAATAAAGTTATGTAATTTCTTAGTTTCTTTTAGATTCTTGAAAACGTAACAATGTTTTAGCGACCAATTTGTTTTTTACCAAAAGACTATAGCATTATATCACTTAATTTTCACAAAATAATACTTGGTCAGTATTACTCAATTTACATTATATTATTTTTTACTAAATTATAATATTTTAAAATTAAATTTCCATGCATCGGCACGGGACATTATACTAGTTGTCTTTACAACATTAATTCCTTACACAATCAAACAGTGTTAGGATATTAACGTCCTTATATAATAATCTACTGACATAAAATGTGTATTTTTTTATATCATCTCATAACAACAAAAATTTTGGAAACTCAAATTTCAGTAATAAATAAACTGTCCTAATATATTTTTATTACGACATTTACTTAAAGTGTAGTTAAAAATGTGTTGGTAAACACACTTTTTCTAGTAGTTATATGAATTTAGGTCTCGTCTGACTATAAGATGTGCCGGTGGTGGTGGATAGTGATATATTCCTGAATATTCTGCACAAAAAATTACAAAAATGCCCTTGAAATTAATAGATCTAACAGCTAAATTTAACGCAAGTCCAAAAATTATACATTTTCAGAACGTTGGGTACCACATATTAACCATTTTTAATGTTGAGTTCTAAAATTAACATTTCAACTAATGTTAGGGTCATTCTATGAAATTTAGTCTTTTTCGTAAAATCCATTGCCTTTGTTTTCTTTCGTAACAAATTATGTGCATGTCGACATTAACTATTATTGTCTCTTCTGCCAGAATTCAAATACGCAAATAAAGTCCACGCAATGAAGTCAAATTTTGTACTAACGTAGTATTTTTAACTCCCCATCTGTTAAGTTTTTTGTCCAATTAACTTTATTTTTAAAATTAATTTTTTAAATAATACTTTTTCAAAACTTATTGCATAATTAATACTCCTACCAACGTGTTGGAGTCACATTATAATTACAAGAACTGTTGAACAAAATTTTAATTAGTATTACATCCATAAACAAATATGAGACACTAAGAGGTAAAGTTTTTGCGGTCATATTTCATACTTGAAATATCATGGTAAACAATTTCAGTAACCTTCAAATATAAGGATATGCGACAAATAAGAAAAATGAAGCAGCAACGAAACTAATCAGATTGCTCTAACTCTCAAGTATGAAACGTCTCTGCAAAATAATTATCTAAGAATATGAGACAAACACAAAAAATACAGCAACAACTAAAGTAATCAGATAGCTCTAACTCTAAATATGTACTTTTCCTAGATGTTAATATCAAAAGTAATGAAGATAAAGAAACTGACGAAGTTATCATAGCGATACACCAAGCTTTATGATACATTATATTTAAAAACTAGGAAATTCTACGCGACAACACATTGTGTGCAGTAGTGAATTCAAAGAGCAAACAAAGAGAATCTGACACGCTAAAATCTAAAACTATAGAACCACAAGAGGATAAAAATGTGGGAAGATTAATTTCACTTATATGCAGCCTTAATCGAAAAAGAAGGGGGCAAACATTTAAGAAGAAACTAAGGGCGTCTTAGTTTAGGAACCAAAATCAAATATGTCGAATGCATAAACCAAATACGTTCATTAGACGTAAACAAATCCAACAATCAGAGGTAGCAAGGAGGTGGATGAAATTGTTAGCTTGGAGCAAGCAACGTGGTGGATGAAACTGCAGAAGATGAAAAAGTAATTAAACATAAGGAATGCAAGAAACATGAATATGTATGAAGATTTGGATCTTCTCTGGAAATGCTGATCAAGGAACTGACGGATTCTCCGCATTACTCCTTCATAAGGAGGTCAGTTCATCTCACAAGACAGTTGGACATGGAACTAGCACTATCTGGCTGCATCCCATACATCCAGATTCTGTAGTTTGAGATAGCTATTTCCCTAGTATAAAGGTGAATGTGGATGCAGCATGGAGTCAGGGCTCAGCAGGCACTGGCATTATCATTAGGAACAATGCTGGTATACTACTTTTGGCAAAAGACATTTTTATGCAGACTGAATCAATACTGGAAGCAGAAAACAGGGCCATCAAAGCTGGAACTGAGGCAGGATTGCTACCGTCTACAATCAGACTGCCAGCAAGCAGTCAGCATGATACTACAACCTCCACTCAGACATTGGACTCTACTCACACAACTTGACTCTATCCATGTCTTACTGATTGGTTCACAACTTTGCCACACACTAAGGGAAGGATATCAGCTTGATGATGCTTTGGCCAAGTGGATTGCACATCATAAATTAGTCTCATCTTGCAGCTGGAACTCCATACCCTCAACTGTGAAAGGCCTAATCCTGTTGGATTCTGTTCATATTTATCCCTATTGTGAGAGTCAGAGACAGATATGATCCTACTCAATTGCCTCCACATAGACTTTTTCTGCTCTTCTCAGTTGGGTGATGCTTTGTGTTTTGCCTTGCCAATTCACTAATAAGCTTCCAACTCTGTGAAGAGAGTGTCCTTTGTAAAGTGTATAGAGGTTGATTAGTCCCTCAATTTTGGTAGAATAATGCTATAGAGCTGTGTAGCTAACTCTATGTTTCCCCGAAACTTTTGGGATGTAACACTTATCCACTTTTGTGGTTTAGGGAGCCAAATATATTCCCTCCATCCTATGGATGGTTAAAATTAAAAAAAAGAAAGAATGAAATTATATTGACCAAAATTATAAAATTAACCGAATCAATTGAAAATTGAATGAAATCAGAAAATAATTATGAAAATAGGTCTAGAATAATAAGAACGAAACATGTAGGATCAAACAAAATCGTAAAATATCATACTATAACTAAAAATACCAAAAGAAACCATTTCAAATAAATATATTTAGAACGAAATTTACAAAAATAACCTACTAATTAAATGCACAATTAAATACACTATAAAATATTGTACTACCTATATCTCATCTTAATATGCACACTTGACTTTTCACACTATATAACACACATATTTTACTTACAGTAACTTTTTTACTTATATTATCGGAAAATAAAAATTTGATTTTTGAAATTATATGTTGTGATTAATCTAACAATATTAAATATGATAATATTAATGATTGTATATCTATTTAAAATATATGATCAAAGTTTAATACTAAATAACATAAAAAGTTAGAATGAATGCTAATGTGAGATGGATGGAATATTCTCATTAAGCAAGGGACAAAAAGATAAATATACAAAGTAGTCGTAGTAGTGTTTGGTAATTAAAGAGAGAAACACTTGTTTGTATTAGTAATATTTGTGGAAGTGGACAAGTCAACGGAGTGGGGGCTCCGGTGAGTGAAAGGGCGAGGTAGATTTTCAGGGACGATGGTCTCGAGCGAATTGAGGCGCCAAGAAGAGCATCTTCTTATTTCACTCCAACGTCTTGAATTTGAGTTCACCTCGGACTCGGATGCAACAGCCGTGATCGGCATCCCACCGGCCGTCGTCATCTGCAGTCCGACTACCATCAACGCCAGCAAACATCCATAGTTTCTTGATCTCTTAGGCCTGTATTAATAATATACATACATTATTATATTACATGAAGACGAAGAGACCCATGATATGAAATATGAAGAAGAAGAAGACATGTATATTACTTTGCCAAAACGTATTCTCTAGATTCGGAGGTAGAAGAGGGTGGAGGAGTCAGGTTGAGGCAGCAGCTTACTGAAAACCCCATTCCTTGATCGACTTCCTTCAATATCCCTCTCTCTATATATAGACGCACACATACACGAGAATGAAGAGATGCATCTTTTTGACTAATAATAATCAAAAAAGAGTAGGTGGCCGGGAAATATAGATAGAAAAGGGGAACAAGTAACAAGGACACTCAACGATTTTTGGGTCAGTTCGTCCAAACTCATACTAACTCCATCTCGTTTTAACTCGCATTCTGATTTTTCAGACTATTTATTATTAAATTTTAATAATCAAATATTTAAATAAATATATATTTATTAATATTATTATTTTTAAATTAATCACAATATATAATATTTAAATGTGAAATTTTAATGTCTAATAATATAAATAAATAAAAATATCATTTTTGTAGATTAGTGTCTCAACAGTGCAGATGTAGTACAGTACTACAATTTCTGATTGCTGTCTCGTGTAGAATTGGGCAAAGTGGGTCCCAACCCGGATTTTTGGAGTTGGCTTCAAAATTGAAAACACTGTGTACACATTATTAGACTATCCTTATCGAGAAAATCTCTTGAACTCCCAACTTTCCTGACTTTCCGTAAAAGTCTTTATACGTTTCATCTTATACAGTGTACGTTTTACTTTGAACTGTATTTTTTGTTAGTTGAAATTTTTTAATTTTTATATAAATTTTTTTGAATTTTCGTATTATAACATGTTTACTTTAATATGATTAATGTTTTAATACAAAATTATATCACTTGAGTTTAAATATATAATGGTAGTTTCATAACATTAGGAAAGTTGGATTTTCTAGAGAATTTGCCCTCCTTGTCGCTGATTAACCTCTGCCTTTTTTACTTCAAAGATAACGGAAGAAAAAGATTGGAATAAGTAATTAAATTTGATTTTTCTTTTGGTCTTAAATTTGAGTGTAATTAAATTATGTCATTCATTGTGTATCATAACTTTTTATATCGTTTTCCTTTGGTTCTTCAAAATTCCTAACTTGATTCATTGTTGCAAAATTGAATTTTGACAGTAAATTGTGCTAACTTATTAAACCAAATGATTGCTAACTAGTGACTCAATTATATAAATCAAGTAGAGTAACCAAGAAATGCTTAAGGTGAGTGCTACTCCTATATATAATGAATGTGGTCTAGTTACTTGTGTCTATGTAAGAGTTAGTGAAGTGTTGAATCTTGGCATCAACTCTGGAAGAAAATCCGACTTGAGTCCTGCTCTTTGATTTATGCTGCTCTCCCAACCACATGGGATAATCCATCACATCTTTCTTGCAGTACTTCATCTCCTGGATGATCTGATCATCACTTGGATAGAAATGCCTCTGGATCATCGAATACACCAAGTAGGGTAGAAGAGATGCCACCACCACCACCAAAGTCGCCAGCCAAAACTGTGGCGCACTGCCTATGGCTTCAGACAGAATGTGGAAAACGCGCTCAGAATTCTTTGGAGGAAGCATTCCATAAACTGCTAGGTAGACATACCAGGCTGCCACACTACCCCAAATAAGGCAATGGGTGATAAGTGTGAAGTTAGTGGTTATGAGCGCGATCTGGCAGTTAACAGTCCAGATTATGCATGTGTACATGAATGTACCGACATGAATGCCATCTGCTGTATGACCATCTCTTCTGAAAGCAGCTGGAGAGATCATCTGCACTGTCATACTGTATATTGCTATTGAAGATAGCACGGCATTGATAAGCCATCCTGTAATCACCTTCCAGCTGAAATTTATATTTTTTTGTCCTTGTTGATAGAGGGCGGGAAACTTCAAACAGACATTGGCTGAAACATCTTTGTCCAGAACACCTAGCGCGATGACCGGCAAGGATGTCAAGAGGACATTGAAGACAACCATGTACCAATCATCGTATAAATCATCTCCAGAGAACATGGTGTAAACTTCGTGGTAGAATAATGTCAACCCAAACGCCACGTTCTTGTACACAAAATACAGTATCTGCATCAGGCAAAAGATTACATCATTAACTCATTCCATGACTCACTATACAAACAATCATTCCAAGACATTTTACCAGCTTGGCAATCCTCTTGTAACACCAGTGGCCGTGAACTATCAGTAATCGTTCCAAGAAACGAAACTGAGGTAACGAGAAGTCACTTGCCATCACAGCCTGCCAATAAAATGAGTTCATATTTCATGTGAATTTGTGTCAACATTTTGTTCAGATTTAAAGAAATGCTTGAAAGTTTTGGTTAACCTGCATTCCCTCAGCTCCACTGATTCCAACTCCAATATCGGCTTCTTGGATCATGCCAACATCATTGGCTCCATCTCCAATTGCCAATGTAGTCTTTCCAGTGAACTCTTTCACCAGCCGAGTAATCTGCAAAACATATTAGTTACTGCTTCTGCAAATTCAACGGAGAGTGGAGTAGAATTAGAAGACCTGACAAGATTAACATACCAAGGCTTTTTGCTTGGGTGAAACACGGCAACATATGACCGAGTCACATTTCACAGCCAAGTGGAAGAAGTGATTTCTGATTTCACTTTTTAAGGCCATTTCAAGCACTGTCCCGTCTACTATCAGAGCTGATGGGATGGCCTGCCTATTGCAGTCCTCAATCTCTTCATACGAGCTTCTGATCTGAGATAAAATCTCTCCTATGGCCTGAAAACATATTCAAGACCTGTCAGTTTTAGATGCATAGCCATATATACTAGTCATGTCTTAGGTTTAAAATGGATTTTCACCTTTGATTCTTGGCATTTCTCAGCTTCTCTACTCAAGCTGAGATGGAACTGTTTCATGTCCTGGCGAAGTAGACTGCAAGAAAACCTGAAAGATAAGGAGGGATGTGTCACTTTAACAAACAGGCTGCAAAATGAACAATTGATTCAGGTGATGGTAAGGAGCTAAGTTTCATTACCCGACATTAACTGCTGTCTCTCTCTTATCACCAGTAAGCAGCCAGATCTTGAGCCCAGCTTGTGCAAGTTTATCTATGCATTCGGGAACCTGTTTCCCAAAAACCAATTTTCAGCAAAATTAAACCCCAGAAACAGGATAAAGAGAGAAAAAGAGAGGTTTTTTACCCCTTGTTGAAGCTTATCTTCAATGGCAACTGCGCCAAGAAGAGCTAAGTCTTTCTCGATAATTTCAGAAGCTGATTGGAGCAGTCCATCTCTTTCAGTGCCTATTGTGGCCTTAGCATTTGCGAACACTTGGTTCCATTTGTCGTACTCTTCGGCTCCAATCTTTCTATATGCAAACACCAGTGTCCGCAGCCCATCTTCTGCATAGCTTGACAGGTGAGCAATGGTTGCCGCCTGATAAGTCCTGCCTCCATCTCCAAGCCTCTCGAAAATGACACTGAAAACCAAAAACACACATACATCGAATAATTAACAAACAAATGCCACCCAAAGAAGAAACAGTGGAAGCAATTCGAGTAGCTAGCCTTACTTATCAGCTCCTTTGCAAAACAGATTTATTTCCCCGTGCTCATCGCGTACTATCACCGACATTCTTTTCCTAGCACTTGTGAACTCTAATAGGTTCAGAAGCCTGAACTCCCTGAAAGTTGCAAAAAGGGACCACTGATCAGAATATGGTCAAATTTTATGGTGAAATAAGTGACTGAATCTTACCTTTTCAGCATTGATCCAGATGAAGGGTCGATTTCTTCAACAACCATCAAATTCTGAGTCCTGTCGATGAATTTGAACCCAAATTCCTGAGCAGCCACTAAAAACGCAACCTCCTCAGGCGATTCTGACTCAAACTTTCCTTCCTCCACTGGAATTCCAGTATGGCACAGGGACATCACCCGGAAGAACATCATCATCTCGTACACGTTGGACCTGTAAATCCATGTCTTTTCCAAAAGCCGCCTATCTTGGAAATTGAAGCCTTTTTTTATGACAGAATTCCTCGGAACCCCCGAACCAATAGGTATGTCATGCAGTTCAATAACTCGGGTAGATGAATCCGATCCCTGCGGCGATTCACCTCGAAAGTATGAGATTGAGGCTGAGGTTGCTTCATATGAGATTGACGTGTTGATCCTCCTTGAAGCAGCCAGATCAACCTCAGTGATTTCGCCGCCGTACGAGGTTCCTTCAATGGAGCACTTCCTGAAATCCATCTGATTACAAGTCAATGTCCCAGTCTTGTCCGAGAGAATCATTTCCACCTGTCCAAGCTCCTCATTCAGGTTAGACGTTCTTGCAACAACTCCCTTCCCACTCAAATCGTCAAACATCTTCTCATCCTTGTTGATGAACACAGCCTGCAACACTTTAACAGCCTCAATCGACACGTACAGCGAGATCGGGATGAGATAACCGTACAAAATGAGGGATCTGACGAGCTGGCAGAAAAATGAGCGAGGCACATTCAAAGGATCAAACGAAACCTCCCGATCTCTACCCAATAGATTCAAATACCACAAACTCCGCGCTTCTGATTTCGACGTAAAGGCTGCTCCGGCGGAGTTAACCAAAGAAATCATCAGCAGAACAACAAAAAGTATGTAGATGATCTTGTCCAACCGCCTCTCCAAGGAGCTTCGCTTAGAAGGTGATTCAGTAGAGTTACGCACAGCCTTGGCATCAGGTCCGGTGAAGATAACTGCCCCATGTATAAACTCGGTATTCCTAAGCTTCGAGTCCCGGAGAAGGAGCTGAGTGGTGGAGAGGGGGTGTTTTTTTCCTGCAATGACCTCTAAATTCCCTATGAAAGAGTAGAGATCGGGATTGGGGTCCTGGCACTCGACCCTGCCTCGAAAACTGGACAACCTGAGGCTAACTGTTTCCTCCAAGCTCCTCTTGAACTTGAGGTTAGTCTCGCCGTCGAGGTTAACCGTCTCCACATAGCAAACTCCGTCAGCATAGCTGGATGACAGCAGCAGCAGGTCACTCGGGAAATACTGGTCCTTGCTGACTTTAACAATGTCTCCCACGCGAACGTCTTTCCATGACCTCTCCACAAAATCTCCATTCCCTGAATGAATCATCACTCTCCTGGAATTCACCTCCCTGTCCTTCACAAGTAATAATAACTATCAGAATTCAGAAGAGGCTATTTATATACCATAAAAGATGGAGTTGATAGATTACTTGTATGAAGCGGCTCCAATCCTCCATGGCTTCCTTGATCATGCTTATGAAGACGACGAAGGAAAGAGGGGCGATTTGGCTCGAGGGCTGGAAAGGGGAGAAGGAGGTGAGGGAGAGGGCCGCTGCTAGCAGGAAATAGAGATTGGCGACTCGGCGAAACTGCTCGAATAAGGCCTTGGGGAGGAAGGTGATCAAGTTGTACTTGGTGGTGGATACATAGTTTCCAGGATACTTGAGTGGCTTCGTGCTGTGGAGATGAGGCTGATTGCAGAACACGACACGCGAAAACCCGGGCTGACCTGCTACTTGTTCATCTTCTGCGCCGGTTGGCTTCAAACATGTGAATGAGTATAACTGGCTCCATTTCATCTTCTGCTTTTTCCTCTTCTTCTCTGATGAAAATGGCTTCATCTTCTCTCCCATTTTCAGAGTCTGAGTTCCAATTCATGCCCTAGATGAGCAAACTCAGCAAACAAAAACTGGATTTCAGGATGATTCCTTCTTCAATGTTGTTTGCTTGCTGTTTTCGCTTCGACTGAACACAGCAAAAACACCATTTTAGGCTGCATGATTCCTTCTCCAACTTTGGTTGCTTGCGTGTTATTTTGTAATGAAGCCATGAATATATTCTATTAATCCTCTGCAAACCTCGTTTCCTACTCTTCATTGTTGTCGCAATCAAACCAAAAAAACGAATGAAACAAATTTTTGTGCTTGCCGAGTCTTCGCTTGTGCGTATTGGTCAATTTGATTAACTTTATCCAAAATCCATATCGCAAGAAACCTTCGAAAATAAATAAATGCCAAATGTTTTAATTTACACCAGCAGGCTGCGTAAGCGCGTACAATAATATAAACTAATACTATAATTTCCTACAAATCCCACAAATCGTTCCTTCCTTTCATTCATCATTGATAAGTCCGAAGAATAGAAAACTACGTACAGGCGGTACAAACGGACGGATGCATGTGTCCGTATTCATTTGAATCATTGGGCTAGCTGTTGAGTTCTAATAAATGGTGTATTTGGTTACCTCTAGATTCTATTCGCCAGACTTGGATTTAACTAAGAGCATGCACAATCGAAAACTAATCCAAATACAATTCATGTGTTCCTACATTTTAAAATATATTAAATCAACTATAGAGCTAATTAAATACTCTCTTCTTTCTTTTAATATAATAATTAAAATACATTATTATATTTCACTATTCACTATAGCATGTTCGACTATCAATTTATAGTACTATATCAATATTAATATAATCATGTGATATAGTTTTGGATTCTCCGTAACATATATATTCAAAATATAAAATTTTACCGTACATCTAATGCATGTAACTAAAGTTATCAACGATCAAACAAAATTACAAAACAGTAACTAGCCGAACAAAGAGTAAAACATTCAAATTAAACACAACTTTAAACACGTCTCTATGATGGAAAACCAACTCAACTGCTATTCAGAAACTATTCATTGACACACGTGTTTTTTATCCACATATTCATTAATTGTTTTTTTCTGATATAAGTATTTAATTTATAATTTCATGGGATTAAAATTCATAAAAGTTCTACAATATATTACTATATAAATTTTTGTAATTGAGTATAATAAAATAAAAATATCAGTATAAAAGATTAAATAAGTTAAAAAAACTGGGTGGGCAAAAAAACCAAAAACCGAAAACCGAACTGAAACTGAATGGTCCGAATCTGAATAACCCGAACCGAATTCTATATGCGAGTTTCGGATGTCCGATTTGTAAGAAACCCGAATTGTAATACAGTTTTTGGTTCGGGTGTGGGTATTGAAACTCAACTCAAAACCCGACCCGAAGATCGAATTCAAACATTTATATATATACACAATAAAAAAGTATCCATGAAAGAAAGAATTAAAAATGAACCATCATAGTGAAATTAATTTAAACTTCCAACATTTTAAACACTCATTCTTAAATCATCCAACATCTTAATTTTATCTCTTGAATCACCAAAATTTGATAATGATGTATATTAAAATTGAATTGATTTGTTTTTATATTGTTGAATATTTAATTATTTTCATGTACATCATAAATTTATATGCATAGGTTAATTTGAAGATATTTTGAATTATATCACAACTTAAATTTATACTTAAAAATATTTCTCAATTTTTTTTATAATTCGGGTTATTTGGGTTCAAATCGAAATCGGAATTATCTGAATTGGAAATCATAATTTGGGTTTCTAGTCAATTTTGATCGGGTTTGGATTTGACATTTTTAGAGGTCAATCCGAACAATCCGAACCGAATAACCCGTAAACTGAACAACCCGACCCGACGCCCACCCTTAGAAAAAAGTAAAATTTTCCAAACAGTTAAAAATAGAAAACAAATGGAGTACAAAACAACACTACAAAAATGGAGTATAAAAACATTAAAAAGGAGTATAAAAAATGGAATTAAACTACAGAAAAAAAATGAATTAAAAAAAAACCAAAAAAAAACAGAACAATGGAGTATAAAAAACCAACACAAAAATGGAATCTAAAAAAACTGAAAAGAAATATAAGTTGGTCCTTATTCTGACCCATCTTGTTAGACGGCATTCCCCTGAAATCCAAGGGTGTGTTTGGTTCCTAAAATTTTTGAGAGTCGAGATTTTGTTTTGGAATTTTGAGAGTTTGGGATTTTGAAAATTTTGTTTTGCAAAATCCTTGTTTGGTTGGGGTGGATTTTGTGAGTATGAAACAAAATCTTTGATTGGTTTTTAGGATTTTGCAAGTCTGAATTTTGGGAAATTTGGTGAACCAAATAAGATTTTACAAAACTGGACTTGGATAGTCCAAATTTTGCAAGAACTTACTCAATCAAACACACCCCAAAGATTTCATTTCAAATCCAACCCTCCTTAAATTTCATCCAAATACGGACCAAAAATGTTACTCCCCACGTTTCATACTACTCTGCACTATGACTTTTTAACACTACATTAAATTTTGACTATATATTTATATAGATATATAATTATTAATATTAACATATTTGATATCGTTAGATTTATCGCAACATATAGTATTTAACTATCAATTTTTTATGTGACAATAATATAAGTAAATAAAGATATTGTTGGTCCAATATGTGTGTTGGATAGTGTGAAAAGTCGATCACGAACACATTCACCTCCCCACTACAGTCTTTTTTCTCTCCAGCCACCGCGCATCCAGATCTAAAAACCTAGCGGGGTGACCGCTGGCGCTCCGTCGTCAACCCGGTCACCCTTCCCACAACCTAGATAAGCTCCTAACTCCCACCCCCCCCCCACCCCAACAACAAGAAACCCCTCTTTTCTCGACAAATAATAGATCCAGAAATCTTATCGCCGATCATGTCTGTCCAACTCCGACGATTAGTTGTTGAAAATAGATTACCACTGTGGATCAGGGTCGTGTTTTCGCCGTGTTTCGTTCAGGATCACGTACGGCTTTGGCCGGTTTGGTCGGTTCAGACGGCTCGGTTGACCCATTGGGCTCTAACATGTTTCTTTGGAGCTGGTACTATTAGATGGAGGAGGTGGTTTTACTTCTTTTTTTCTTTTTTAAATTTATTTTCAGTCTTTTTTAGGGTATATGTTTTATTGAAATTAGTACTAAATTATTGGACTGAATGTTGATATACTAATCTTAGTTTTCTGATGGGTCCTTTTGCTCAACAAAAGTTTGATTAGCTTCTGATCTAGTTCAGTTAGGAGAAATTCGAGTCAAATTAGTTTAAATACTTACTTTTGGCGATACTGTTACTAGATTTGTAGAGCGGTTAAGCTTTAAGCGTCCACCGTGTTAGATTGCATTTGTTGTCCAATTTTGGCAACAAACTAGTCAGACCGGGATTGGTTGAGATTGATCTAGTATTGATATCAATTTACATATATCTGTTTTTAGGGGATATGATTTGGAATGAGTCTTTTTCCAAAACTGTCCTGACTAATTTATGGAGCATCCTTACCTATTTGTTTGTCATGTCCCTCCTTACCCATGAATTCGGCGGGAGGGAAAACCCTTTGGGTTTCGATTTATTCATACCGTAGAGGAGAAATCCAAGTCATCTTTAGGTTTGACACCTTACTAACGGCGTTTCTGTACATACACTTTGTAAACTTTGAGTATTTATACTGCGAGTTAATGATATTATACATGTCAGACAGTTAGATACCCTCGTGTATTAGACCTTGGTTTTCTTACTATGTATCCCTTTTTTGTAGTACATGCAGCCACCTCAAGGCGGAGTAATAGTAGGGTAGTACGGATATACTGAAATTACTCTGCACCTCAATTAAATTACCACAGAAACTCAAATTGTGTAATTTTAATTTCATACCGTCAGAACCTTGTGCGGCCTTAGCTCTTTCTGCGCTGAACTCATTCTACCGCCGCAATCAGGCCATCTCGCCGGAGCTGAGCCCTCGCCGTCGGTGGAGCTAGATCATGCCGCCAGCACTTCGGATCTTACTGGTACCTCCGGCTCCACTTATCCGGTCCAATCGCCACCGACCCGTCTGCTCGCCTCGCCCATTCGCCGCCGACCCGTTGAGTCTTCTCGTCGAGGCCGTTCTTCTCGCCGGAGCTGGGGCTTCGTCGTCGCCGGAACTAGGCTTCCTCATCACCGGCTGATTTCCGTTTGCCGTCAACCCGCCACAGCTCCAGATCTATTTCTCGCCGACCCCCCACGGAGGTTGGTTCGCCGTTTCGCTTCCAATCCCTGCTGCCGGAAGCTCGTAGCTGTCCCGTCGATCTCCCCGGAGCTGCACCCAGGTACTGTTTTCTTCTTTTATTTTTTTTTCTTTTCTTTTTTATATTTTTTAATCTTTTATTCTTTTTATTTGTTCTGTTTAATTTTGTTTGTTTATCTGTTGGTGTATTTCGATTTTCGAATTTCAAAAATCAAAACATCGGGAATCCTGGGCTGTTGAGATCGTTCTATAATTTTGGCTATGAATTAGGGATAATTATTTGCTGTTATATTTCAGACTCTGCTATATAATTATATAAAAGTCATACCAGTTTCATTCTGTGGATTCTTCTCGGCTCTAGTTTCTACTTCACCAATCATTCCTTTGTTGCAGCTCTAACAAGATAATTTAAAGTGACTTCTATATTAATTTAAAATCTTGTTCTATGCCTTGTCTCGATGTTGCTCTATGAGATTTATTAGTTGTTTAATTTGATATGAATCTGAACTTTTTAGTATTCGATCTTTTGTTCTGCGTTTAGGTATTATGATTGTTGATTAAGCATGGTTAATGAAACTGATTTTAGCGAAATTAATGGTATGGATGAGTCGGCTACCCTGTTGATTGGGTCTGGGGATGAGGTTGGAGATGTAGTGTATCCCGGATTTATGGATGGTGGTGAGGATAGGGATATTGATGGTAGTGATGGAGAAGGTAAGACTGATTCACCTGCTCATTCAACATCTAGTAGTGGTGTAGGTTCAGTTGGTGATCCTGGTGATTCAGAATTGAGTCGCCAACTGTTAGCGACTGCAACAGTAAACCCTGATGCCAGTGTCTTGACTACTAAATCCCTAGAGACGTTTCAGAGGACTCACCCGACTCTTAGCGGCCGCGAGTTGCTATGTCCACTACCCGGAGATGTAATTAGGAATCCAGGTCCGAACTACTTTGCCTTATATACAGCCTATGTTTCGCAAGGTTTGACGTTGCCTATACCGATGTGGTTCATCGACGTCCTTCGTGGATTTGGAATTAGTTTGGTTCAGCTACACCCAAAGGGTGTTTTGGTCTTACGAGGACTGTATGAGTCCTGTGAGAAGGCTGGGGTAGATTTTTCGTTCGACCTCGTGCGTCGGATGATGCGGTTGCAGTCTGTTAAAAATCGGATTGATGAATATACGTTTTATTCGTATATTAGGCAGTTAAGTGTTGTTAAGCATGGTTCCTACCCTAGTAACTTTGGATATTTTAGGAAGAGGTACTTTTTCGTTAAGTATGATAGTAGGACAGATGTTATGCCTCCCAATTGGAGTCATCAAACAGGGAAGTGTAAGAGTATCAAAAAGTCTGAGCGTTTGTTGATCAGTGATGAAGAGATACAAAAGTTTATCCCTTATTCTGTTGATCCTGCAGCTTGCTTGAGTATGTGGTTCACTTGTGTGTTATCTTAAGTATGTGGTTCACTTTTTATATTTTTGTTGTTTATGTACTAGTTCTATCTCTCTTTTTGAAGGTGCTATGAATATCGCTAAAGGTCCTACGAAACTCAGGACTTATGGTAGGAAATCTACCGTTAAGACGTTTACTGTTGAGGAGATGACTTAAGCTGGTGAGATGGTGACTGTTCCTCATGTTAATGAAGATGTAGTTGTTCATGAAAATCCTGTGGATGAGAATGTAGCGACAATGAATCGTAAGGATAAGTGCCGTCGCGGAGGCACCGGTGATCCTCAAGGTACTAACTCGAAGAGGCCTAGGTCTACTATTGATGGTGCTTCCAAAGTGGAAACTTCCATACTTGCTGCCCACTCTAAACTATCCACTAAGGATTCACTCCTCAATGTAAATCAGCTCATTCAATTTGATTTTTCTTTATTTGTGTGTAGTCAATCCTACTGAACGTAAATATGTTGATATGACACTTTCAATTTCAGATTACCAAGGTTATGCAAATGTGGCTAGCAATCTTGATGACTTTGTACCTCATGAAGAATTTGAAAAAATGAAGAGGGAACTTGAAAGAATGAGGAAGGCCAAGGAAAGGGCACTTAAGGCTAGTCGGGTTGATCGCGAACGGGTGAGAGCTGCGTTCTTCAAGGTAGATGCTGCTAATAAAGAGCTAGAGTCCCACAAGGCTACCGGGGCACTGTCACCCAAGTACCCTGCCCTTTTCGTAGATCGTTTGATGAAAACAAACGCATTCTATGAGTTTTTTGTCAACACTACTAGTCTTGGTAAAGACATTGGTGTTAGTGAAGGTTTGAAAGGGTATAGGGAAAGTAGAGTGGTGGGCGCTGAATTCCCTTCCATTGAGGATCTAGGTAAAGCCACCGTTGAAGATTCAGAAAAAGCTACTACGGCTTTTATTTCAAGCATTCGCACTGGTGGGTATGACTTTCCCTTTGTGAAACACTTAGAAATGCTCGGAGAACTATCTTCCCTCGAACAGTTGAAGGCTTGTAATGTGGACTACAATGAGGAGCTTCCTTCTGAGATGAGACCTTCGTCCTCGGCTACTGTTGTTGGAATCACAATTGAGAATGTTGGAGAGAACTCTGGGAGCAAGGAAGATGATGGAGACATTGGCAACCACAATTCCGTGGATGACCATGATGTTAGTGGTTGAGTATTGTACTATGTTTGCTTAATTTGAATGTTTGTGACACCGTGCGTAAACATTATTATTTTTCCTTGAACTGATTCACATTGCTCTTAGATTATTATTATTTTTATTTTTTTTCTTACACTAGTTCTTGTGGTTATTTGCAGATTTTAGCAATGTCTTCTATTCTTGATCAAGCATTTTTTGACGGCTTGCATACTCATCAATTAATATCTCCCCCCAAACATGCGTATACTCCTGTATCTAGAATTTATGTTAATGTGGAGGGATTATTTGCAGCCTTTGCTGAATCAAGTAGAAAGTTGTGCCATCGTGGATCTCAATTGTTCCCTATTGAGCGTAACAACAATATCCTAACTCCTCGACTGTTAGCAAATCTAAAAACGTGTGAGACTTTTAGCTCCGCGGGTGGTCTTCGTCTGGATGAAGAAAGTTCTCAAGGAACTTCTTTTGATGATATTCATGAAGGAAATTTTCATGAAGTTGTGACCAGTTGTTTGTTAGACATTGATGTTGTTGCTGATTATGCATCTACACTACCTTTACCTGCTAAACCTCGAATGTGGTTTAATAAACTAGGAGATCGTCTTCGACGTGTGTTAGCTGGACTGTCTGGCCGTGAATATTATTGGGCTCAAGTGATGGTGGATGTTGAATCTATGAAAAGTGAATGGCATGAACTTTGTACTCAGCAGAATGGGGTTATTCATCGATGTGGCGTTCAGATTAACACTCTAATTGACCAGGATAAAGAATGACGACTTGTTTTGGCAGATAAAGATCGAGATATTTCCACTCAAGTTGCAGTAATTGCTAAGCATTCGAGACGTCTTCGACAAGTTGAAAATTTGCTATCCCTTCGTGGACATGAATGTGAAGAGTATAAGGCCTTGGCCAAAGGTTGGCAAATCAAGTATGACGAACAATATGCTTGTAGTGCCAAAATAATTGCATATAACGAGAGGCTTTTGCTTGACTGTCAAGAGTTGGACTACCGTATTCAAGCTTTCGAACAAGAGTGTGGTAACCTGAAGAATCAGCTCAATGAAAAAAAGAAAGCTTTAGCTGCTAACCGTGTTGAACTTGTAGTTAAAAATGGTGATATATTTACTCGTGTCGAAGATGTGATCGCTGCACATGTTCAGGCGATCGAAGAAGGACCAGTTGTGCCAAAAAGTTGCTTGTGATCAACGACTTCTCAAAGAATATGAAAAAACAGTTAACTTAATGAGCATGCAGTTGGATCGCGATGAGTTTGGGCCCATCACTGACTACAAATGTTATTATCAGCATTATATGGAACAAATGCAAAAGCAAGGTTGTACTCGACATTCTGCTTATATAATTACATGCAGTATCATTTAGAAGACATAAATAAATGTGAAAGAGATTACGCTGAGAGATCTGGTCGCATTCACTCCCACAGGGCTAGTACTGCTCAAATGCATTCGCAATCTCGTGATTCACGTGCTCCTCCTTCGAGTCGAGGCCGCGGCAGACATAACAATCGGCAATGGCGTCGTTGATTGCTATATTCTTTTTTCTTTTCGAATAAGGATAGTGTGAACTCTATCTTCATTATTTATTTCATCTTTCTGGACTCATATTATAACTGTTCATTTTGACATCGTTGTTTGAGCATTTGCTCTTATGGGTGATTTTCCCAATGTTCATCGTTTTACCGTTCATTATTATTATTTTTTGGATGTTTTCAAAAAGAAAATGTCTCGTTTGTTACTCTGTTTGAGTATTGATTCATGGTAGTTTGTTATTTGATTACCACCATATACTGTTTGTTGGTTCGCAAGTATTCACTTGTTTGCACATGCTTGATCAGTTGCACGAAAACAAGGTGAATTGTTAGTAAACTCAAAACTGTTTGACTGTTTGAGTATTTTTACCTAGCAATTGTTCGTTGCTTTTTGGTATTCGTTCAGTCTGATGGCAATTTAAAAGGATTGTTTGAAATGTTCGAGCGTTTGCCTTAACAACTAATTGTTGCTTTTAGGCGCTTGCAACTGTACATTGCTATTTGGCTAGTTACTGTTCGTTCCCTAACAGTTACCATTTTACGTTATTATATATATTTTGTATAAATGATTGTTAGCATTTTTGATTGTTAGCATTTCTTGACTGTTAGTGGAAATTTGTTTTTTTTACCACTATTAGCAATTTTGACTGTTAGCATTTTTTATTGTTTTGCCTTTCTTGATTGTTAGTGGATGTGCAACTGTTAGCATTTTTGACTGTTAATGCTTCTACAAGTTTTAGCACTTTTATTGTTTTGCCTTTCTTGATGGTTAGTGGTTGTGCAACTGTTAGCATTTTTGACTGTTAATGCTTCTCCAACTATTAGCACTTTTTGACTGTTAGCATTTTTTTTTCGACTGTTCGCATTTGCGTACAGTGGGGTTTTTTTTGGGACTGTTCGCACTTGCGTACAGTTGATTTTTTTTAATTATAGCTAGCGTGAGTATGTCATGCTAAAATAGCTAACAGTTATGTTTTCTAACGACTATTCACTAACTGTATGATTGTTATAACTATTGTTAGTTACCTAATTCTCTAAAAAAATGAAAAGAAATAAATAAGCGGTTGTTTGGTGCCAAATTTGGCTTTTCAGATTTGTATATTCACATGTGATCATATCACAATGACAAACGAAAGTACAGAAATGGGAATGCCGTCATTGATAATTTCAAGGCTCCTATACATGGTGTTTTAGCGTTTTCTCACTAGATGTAATATTTCATCAGGTTCGTCACATGCCACATGTTGGGAACCATACTATCATCCATTCTGGCCAACTTATAGGAGTTTGATTGATAGGATTCCATTATCTTGTACGGTCCTTCCCATTTGGGACATAACTTTCCTTTCTTCTCAGCTAAGCTCGCATCATTTTTTCTATGTACCAAGTCATCTACATTGAATCTTATTGCTTTCGCCTTAAGATTGTAAGCTGTTGCCATCTTTTCTTTATACTTAGCCTCTCGTATAACAGCGGCTTGCCTTTTTTCGTCAAGCATGTCAAGGTTGGCTTTCAAATTATCCTCATTGGTTTCCTTTTCCAAGGAAAGTACTCTGATGCTTGGTATGCCAACTTCTATTGGTATCATGGCTTCTTGCCCATACGTCATGCTGTATGGAGTTTCCCCAGTTGGTGTTCTTGGTGTAGTTCTGTACACCCACAATACTGTAGGGACTTCTTCCACCCATCCAGTTTTCTTTCCTTCCAGCCTCTTCTGGATTCCTTGAACAATGGTTTTTATTAGTGACTTCCACTTGACCATTCGCTTGTGGGTGAGCAACCGACGTAAATTTCTGGGTTATCTTCATCTCAGTACACCAAGATTTGAAAGCATCGCTTGTGAACTTTGTGCCATGATCAGTTACTATGGTTTTGGGAAACCCAAACCTGCAAACAATATTTTTCCACACGAACAGTCTTGCAGCTTCCGTTGTGATTCGTGGTAGAGTCTTAATTTCTACCCACTTTGTAAAGTAATCGATTGCTACTATTAGAAATTGAGCTTTTTCCGAGCCTCTAGGAAAAGGTCCTACAATGTCAAATCCCCATTTTTCAAATGGCCAAACTCCATATACACCAATAAATTATGATTGTGGTTTACCCTTCACATTTGAATTTATCTGACAAGTTCGACATTTTTGTACGAACGAGTGTGTGTCATTAAAGAGAGTAGGCCAGTAGTAACCCGCTCGCATTATTTTCTTTGCAATAGTTCTGGCTCCTTAATGTGCTCCACAAATGCCCTCATGCATCTCCTCAACAACTTCTTTAGCTCTCTCAGCCTCAACGCATCTCATCCATGGTGTTAAGTACCCTTTTTTATAGAGCACTCCATCAATGTAGGAAAATGACAATGAATGTCTTTCAATTTTCCTTGCTTGTTTGGCGTCAGTTGGTAGTGTTCCTTCTCGAAGAAATGACACGAGCGGTGTCATCCATGTATCTTCTTCATCCCCGATACATGCTACCAACGTCGTTGCTGTGCTCCGAATTGACACCACTTTGACTGTAACATCCTTTTGAGCCTTCAAATTTTTATATCCAGCGGTCGCTAACTTGCTCAAGGAATCCGCTTTGGTGTTTTCTGTTCGTGGAATTTGACGAACAGTCAAAAAAACAAAATAGCTCATTAGCTGTTTGACTTTCCTCAGGTACTTTTCCAACTGGTCATCTCTAACTTCGTAGTCTCCAAGGACCTGGTTTACCACAACTTGGGAATCACTGAACACTTTGATACTTGTAATGTTCATCTTGGTTGCTAAATCCAATCCACATATCAGTGCCTCATATTCCGCCTCATTGTTTGTTAGCTGAAAGTCAAATCTCAACGCATATTTGTACTCTTCACCATCGGGGCTAACAATCAGTATGCATGCCCCACACCCTTCCTTGCAAGATGAACCATCAACATATAAGTTCCACGCCACTTCATGAAGTTTTCCTTTACCTTTGTCCTGCTCGATTGTCGTCGATGTGAGCATTGCAGTAGACGAATAGTTTGTCATTTCTGCAATGAAGTCAGCTAGCACTTGGCCCTTGACGGTTGTTCGTGGTTGGAACTGTATTTCGTGCTCACCCAATTCAATTGCCCATTTCATCAGTCTTCCTGATGCCTCCGGCTTTTGAATAGTCTGCTTAAGTGGAAAATCTGTGTGGACCATAATCGGGTGGCTATGGAAGTACGTTCGCAATCGCCTGACTGTATGAACTAATGCTAAGACTAACTTCTCCATCGGCAAATAGTTGATCTCTGCATCTTGAAGGCGTCTACTGATGTAATACACTGGCAATTGTTTTATCTTTTCTTGCTTGAGCAAAACCAAACTTATCGTTGTATCGGAGCCTGCTAGGTAAACATACAGTTGTTCCCCTCTGATTGGTGATGCTAATGTTGGAAGGTTCTGTATTTCGAGTTTGAGCTGGTCGTAAGTGTTTTGGCATCGATCATCCCAACTAAACTTGTTTTCTTTCAACTAGATTTTGAAGAATGGCATATGTTTTTCTGCTGCTTCGATAAAAATTGACTCAGAGCTGCCAGTGATCCAGTTAGGATTTGGATATCCTTTACTGTTCGTGGAGTGGGTAGGTTTAGGATATTTCGATCTTATCTAGATTTGATTCAATTCCCTTTGAGGATACTTTGTATCCCAAGAATTTACCAGCCCCGACTCCAATCGTGCATTTCTTTGGGTTTAACTTCATTCCTATGGATGCAAGAGTCGCGAATGTCTCGTTCAAGTCCACTGCGAACCGTGCAACTCGTTTACTTTTAACCACCATGTCGTCGACATACACTTCCATATTCTGTCCTATTTGGTTTTTGAAGATTGAATCAACTGCCCTTTGATAAGTAGCGCCTGCATTCTTTAAACCAAAAGGCATTTCACATAACAGAATACACCGAAACTGGTGATGAATGCTGTTTTTTTGCATCAGCTGGATTCATCAATATTTGATGATACCCTTTGTATGCATCTAGGAATGCCATTGTCGTGTAGCCTACAATTTTCTCGACCAGTTGATCAATTTTTGGCAATGGGTAACAGTCCTTTTGGCAATGCTTGTTTAGGTTTGTGTAGTCAACACACATTCTCCAACCCGCATCCGCTTTACGAACCATTACCGGATTGGCAAGCCATGTTAGGTATTTGACCTCTCTAAGGATTCCTGCTTCTGTGAGTGTGCGTACCTCATGCTCGATTGCTTGTTGCCTGTCTGATGCGAAATTTCTCTGTTTATGCCGAACTGGCCTTGTTGATTGGTCTATGTTTAGATTATGGGTTGCTAACTTAGGGTCAACACCTCCTATATCATTCAAGGACCAAGCAAACACATTGATATGCTTCCGAAGCACAGATTTTACTTCTTCCTTTTGTTTTGGGGGTAGATTTCTTCCATTCCTGATAATTTTGGATGAATCATTTTCATCTATCATAAAATCTTCGACTTTCTCCCCTAAAACCAAATCTGGTTCGTTTGTGCTATCTTCCATAGAAACTGCATGCACCATTTGTGACTGTTCTACCACAGTGCTACCCGATGGTCTCATAGCGATCGCCTTACACTGCCTCGCTGTTTGCTGATTTCTGCGAACAGTAGAGATTCCCAATGGTGTTGGAAATTTCATTACTAGATGATATGGCGACCATATTGCTCGTGTTGTATTCATCCAAGGTCTGCCTATAATAGCATTGAACGGGCTTGTGCCTCCATCACAACGAAGTCACATAAAACTGTACAATATTTGCCGTCTTCACCAATAGTGACTGGTAACTTGATGTTGCCCAGTGGCATCTCTGACTTGTCGGTAAAACCAACTAGGGTTGATGTCGGTTTTTTCAAGTCTGATCGTTTAAAACCCAGCTTATCATAGCAGTCCGCGAATAATATATCCACAACACTACTATCATCTACAAACACTCGATGTACTGTAGAGTTCCCAATCTTTGCCACAATTACCAACGGGTCATTGTGGAGAGAAGCATTGGGTACTGCATCATCCTCACTAAATGTGATCGTTTCTCCCACCTTAAATATCTTTTCACTCGGCTCTTGGGGTGGAACGTACCTTGCCATATTTTTCCAAGCATGGTTTGACATTACTTCTGTAGCGCCATGAATGGATAAAATAACTTTGTCTGACACACCAAACTGTTGGTCATTGTCACGTGCTACAGCCGCTATGATTTTGGGTTGACTTCCTCCCATTGTATTCATGTGTAAAGGTCGGCCTCCAAACCCCTCCGTTTTTTACCCTTGCCCTCATTCTTTTTTGTACTGCAATAGGTGGCCTTGGCGAAGATTCTCTTCTATTTGCCTTTTCAGGTCCAAGCATTCTTCAGTATCATGGCCATGATCTTTGTGGAATGAACAATACCGTTCTTTTGATCTCTTGTCTGGCGGTGCCAACATAGGGCGAGGGTCTTTGAAAAAACTTTTGTTACTCTACCAGATTTCTTTTCTGGTTTTTATCAAGGGGGTATCATGAACTTCTCTACTTCGATCTGCATCTTTCGTTTTTGTCGAAGACGTGGTCTTCCCTTTCTTCGCAAATGATTATTGTTCATCTTCCTTTCCCCTCTTTTCTCCTCTTTCATTCTCCCATTTCTTGTTGCTCGCTTCCTCCGTGCGAACGAATTTTTCCACCAATCTTTGGAGTTCTCTTTCGTTGCTAGGCATTTCTTCCCTCAACTTTTTATAGAAATCCCCTGGTTTTAGGCCATTCATGAATGCGCCTAAGAACATCTCATAGGTCAAGTCCTTGACTGGCAAACTTTCCAACACCAATCGTGCATGATAATCTTGTACCATCTCCGTGCTCTGTTGTTTTATGTTCATTAGATCGGCGATTATTTTTACAAATTTTTGATTACGATAAAACCGACCTTGGAACGTATCTGAGAGTTGGGCCCAGGAGCAAATGCTTCCTTTAGGCAATCCCTCAAACCAAGTGATTGCAATCCCTGTAAGAAAGATGGGAAAGGCTCTCCATACTAACGGTAGGGGAACATTTCTAAACCGCATGCTATTACGATATGAGTGAAGGAAGTCTTTTGGATCTGAACTACCATCATATATTTTCACATGAAATGGTAGCTTGAAGTTTTCTGGCATGGGATAATGTTGTATTTCTATCGACAAAGGTGAAAAATCACCTTCGTCTTCTGCCACGATGTTTTTCAATTCATCTCCATACCTTAATCCTTCTTCCTCTCGTAAAAGCTGCTTGTCCTTTTTCCGTTCAACAGTTGGTGATTCACCTTTATTTTCATCATTTTTCGGCAGGAATGCTTGCATAAACTGTGCGTACAAGGTCTCTTTCCGAGTTTCAAGGAAGGCTTCAAACGTTATTCTACGTTGCTGATCATCTGGGGAGGATTCATCCCCATCTTCCCGTTCACTCTCTCTAGGATTTTCTTCCCGTTCGCTCATATCATGATGGCGATTGGGAGTATTCCTAGTTGCTTGTTGCTGTGTATGGTTACCGCTACGCCCACTCGTGGTAACCACCATAATCAATGAAAAACAAGATCCCCACAGACGGCGCCACTGAGTAATTTGAGTGAGGTGCAGAGTGATTCCAGTATAGCCGTACTACCCTTTGCGGCCTCCATATGTGAATTATTGGGTTTACCCAAACCCAATCATGTATTTTATCACTTTTATGAAGGTTGAGAAGCCGTGTATAATCCTCCCGTCCATTTGGATGGTTTTGATTAAAAAGAATAGTGTGAAAAATTAATTATGCAGAGTAGTGTGAGACAGAGATAGGATTAATTTATAAAATAAAGGAAGCACCTAAATTAAGTGTGATATATATTTCTTTTGGGTATCTATGCAGCCTCCATATTACATGGTATATATATATGGATAAAAACACACACAACTATATATGAACCACGAAGAGAAACTATACGTATATAACAAAATTGCACTTTTACCGCTAGTACATATTCGAAGAAACAAAAAAGATGAACATCAGCAGATGTTGAGTATCTTTGTTTTAACATCTTATACAATAAGAAGATGAACCCAAAGAGAAAATCGAGCTAAGTGATAACTTAGCTATTCCGCATAGAGCTTTCTCTCTCTAGTTTTTATGCTCTTGCTTCTCTTTAAAGCGGTATCGCCACGCGCCCCCCTTTTTATCAATTAATGGTCATATTCCAATGATAAAAGTCACATTAACGACTCTGTTCTGATAGATCCACCACAACATGACAAAACTGCCACCTCCTGGCGGTGGCAACACCACCAAAAACAACCAAATCATTCAGCGATTCTCATATCGCGATGCTTTGAATAACCATACCCAACCTAAACCAACATATCGCTCCCTTCTGCTAAATCGAATTACTGAGTAATCGGGGAAATTCCATCTTACTGGATGATTCCGACATCGACAAAATGTCGGAGTCATTCAACAAGCATTTGGTTGGCAAATTTTAGAGGGGAAGGCTGGGAAAGCCAGCCTTGAGCTTCACCCGTCACCGGTTCAAAAAGATTGGATTCCTTGGTGAAGCAACAATCATTGCCTTGGATCAGAATCATATTTTCATACAATTTTATCATGATGAAGATATATAGAGATTTTGGATTAAGAGTAACTGGAACAATGGAGGAGAAACTATGAAGGTACTTGTATGCAACACGTCATTTCAATATTCACGAAAAACCTTCATTTGCTCCAGTTTAGTTCACCATATAGAATACCCCCAGTTTTCTGTCTAGACCTTGATTATGTGCCTCTTATTGCAAATGCTTTTGGCACTCTCATTTTTGATGACCCACTCACCATAAACAAGTCTAGGCCCTAAGCCATTAGACTATGTGTTGAGATAGACCTCACTGGACCGTTTCCAGATAGAGTACGATTAGGCTCCAAAACTGAGCATTTATGGTGTAGTGTGTCCTATGAAAGTCATCCAGATTATTGCACAATGCTCCAAGATTGACCATAATTTAGGTTAATGTCCTACATCTGCTCCAAAAGAGAAGCCTATACTCAAAAACATTGTTAATGCAAATGTAGAAACATACCGACCCTCACTAGCTGTTGTTAACCCTACCCCTGGTTAGACTATGAGACCAACTATAATTAAGAATCAGGCAGGCAAATGCACCATGGAAAGTAAAATACTCATAATATTCAGGGCACAACTCAGAAGAAGATAGCAATCAATGCACCCTCAACTCAGTACCAGACTGAGAAGCAGTTGGGCAAAATGCCAGCCTAAAAGAAGAACTAGTTTTTTTGTGGATGCTCAAGAATCTCTTATTGAGATCACTGACTCGGCAATGCAATCATGGAGAGATCCTCAAATATGTTTTGGAGACCTATCAGAAGTACCACAACAAGAAACCATTCAAACTGGAAATCCATGGATGATATTCCAACAAAGTCCAATATTGCTGAACGTCGTTTCACTCACACAAATAATTCCTGCAATACACTAAAACTAGCACAGTGGTAAGCAGGGCCGAATCCATAGAGAACAGTGTGAAATTATTGATTAATCTACTAATTAAGTTTGGTTTAGCAACCACGCCTTAAATTGAGAGTTTTTTAATTATAACTACTGAAAATAAAGCAATTAAATATACAAACAATGCAATACCAAAAAGAGAAATAAATATCATGGAAGAGGTCGGCTTAGACTAACTTGTTGGTTCATTCATTGATCATTGGCTAAAGATGAGTTATTTCTGCAAATCAATTAGTTATATAGAGGCAAGTATTCGCTTAACCCCTAAAATCCCCTCTTATTACCCATTAGCAAGCAAGTATTTGCTGAACCTGCTAAATTATAATATCAAAGCAAAGAGGGCCCAATTCACATAACCATTCAAGTATTCACAAACAATGGTTATCTACTATGTTGATTACTCCCTTGTTATTACAGTCTGTATCAGTTATCTGTTTTTCACAAGGAAATTGCTACTCAAATTAACCCTATCTTAGCATGAATTAAGGTGATCAAACTTAACCCATAAAGCAAAGATTCATACAATAATCAACAGAGAATTCACAAAAGATAACTTTAAGCCCATTAATCCTCACAAATTCATGAACCAACTTCATTAATCCAAGCCGAACAATTAATTTAGCTACTCATGATATAATCAAAACAACAAGAAATGTAGGACATAACCACACTTTTATTATGGAAATTATCTGGCCGAGAATACAAGAGAGAGAATATGTCTATGGAATTGGAAGCTATGTGTCTTTTTCCTACAGAAGGGACTTCCCTTTTTATACTAAGAAGTAGCTTTCCGTTTCACTTCACATGAACACTTGCACGTTACTTTTCTTTCAATCCATTCAAGAATAGTGAAACATCCTTTAGTTAATAAGGATTAAAGATGAACATAATTAACACATCCTAATTAGTAAGGATAAGAGAAACTTCATCTTCGTAACTTTCAACTTTCGCAAGTTTCAACTTCCAAATCAGTCGACTTTAGATTTCTTTCCCACTCAATTCAGTCTGTCTTTCTCTTGCTTCTTTTGGCTCAGCAATAATTCAGCCCAATACTGCCTCATTAAAAAACCCTGTGTGGAGTGGGAAAAAGAGTGCAGTAATTATTCTTCAATGTAAAATTATTCATCAGTTTCACTTAGTCCGGGTCATCTTCACCGAACAATTTAGTGATCGTTACACGAAGGACAATTCTGTCAAGTGAAGGAATTTCAGAATAAGGATCAATTGGATTAGTATCCTCTTTAAACTGCAAGACAGCTCCAAATTGCTCTAAAAACAGATCCAATTGCAATTCATTGTTCTTTATTTTCATCTCCCAATATGCGTAAAATCTGTAATTAACAGCACCAAAAGTGTCTAAGTTGATATAAATTTGCTCAAAATTAGGCTTTAATAATTAGTATAATATCAACACATCAATGGATAAGGATGTTCTAACTCCTTCTCTCAATAGAAATTTAGTCAGCAAGGATTTGAAATATTTCCATCTAACTTTAGCTTCAAAACTCACCCCCTTGCAGGATTTGGTGGAAGAACCAACTCTAGTTGTAGCTCCAACTAACTCAAAAGAAACAGTGGAGGTGAAGAACATTTCAGACTCAACTTCTGATCATGAGGAAAATGATATATCAGATCAGGAGGATGGAGCAACTACCGGGAGTCTAGCTATGATCTCATACAAAGAAACCAATGAGGCATCAAATAATCTTTTATCAAAGACTCACCTGCATGGAGGAATTTCCAGCACCTAGATCACCATCATTCCAAAAAAATAATAATTCCTATCACTTTTGGTGACTATAGACCTATAAGTCTTTCAAATGTTATAAAAAAAAAATTCAAAAATTCTTATGGAAAGACTAAAACTTTTTATTCCTAAATTAATTTCCCAAAAACCAGTCACATTTTCTTCAAAATAGGGACATCTCAAAAATGTCATCTATTTAAAAGAAATGTTTAGGTTTATTTAAATAGGAAGGCTAGAGATCCTAATTGTATTCTAAAACTTGAGCTAATGAAAGCATTTGATAGGGTCAGTTGGCTGTTCTTAAAAGAAATTCTCCCGAAATTTGGTTTTAGAGACAGTTTTGTTCATTGTATTATAAAAAAATTGTTTAATGCTTAGTTCTTAGTGATTATAAATGGTAAACCAGTAGGCTTCTTTCCTGCAACTAGACGTATAAAGCAGAGTGACACACTGTCCCCCTTCCTATTTAATATATACACGGATGCTTTCACTAGGAGGTTATCATATGTTTTCTAGACTGGTTCCATGCAATACTATTCACTGCCCAGAAATATTATACCTATGTCCCACCTAAGCTATGCAGATGACACAGTCATATTTTTTAAAAGCCTCTAAGTTGAATCTGAGAAAAAATAAAGCATTCCTGGTAAAGTTTGAAGAAATCACTGGACAAAAGATAAATTATGAAAAGAGTGATTTCTACCTTAGTTATAAAGCTACTGATAATAGGACCGAGAGAATACCCATTCTCCCAGATCTCCCCAAATCCGTCCCTCTCCCCAAATCCAAACCTCTGGATCCAAGCAATTAAATCAAAATCTTCTCTTGCCTACTCAGTTATGTAATAAAACTCCATCGGAGATTTCGAAACTCGCCGGATTCCCGCTGCCACGGAGGCGGATGCCACTGTTCTGTTTGCTGTGATTCCTCCACATATTCCGCCACGAGACTAGCATCTCAGCGACGGAGTGTGGAGAGGTCAACGGCGGCGAAGGGACGGTGAGCGGTGAAGGTGGTGGTGTACTGATGATGACAAACTGATGGTGCTGACATACTGTTAAATGGTTTTGATGGAATATGAAACTAACTAAAAGAAAGTGGATCAAAATCTAATACAATAAATTATTATTAATTGAGAACAATTTAGTAATTTTATTGGATTTGTGATATGCAAATAGAAAATAGGGATCTGCAAATAGGTCCTTAAATCCCCTTTGACAAATTTTTATTAGTCAAATGTTATTATTAGTTTAACTGTTTAAGTTTGTTTCCCTTACTATTCCACTATTTTAATTATCTTACATTATCAAAAAAAAAAAAAATTATGTTACACAATAATAATTTGGTGGATTATTTTGATAAAAAACCATTCTTTTATAGTAAAAAATATTAAGATCACGCGCCGCTGCCAAATCGGGTGAGTTTCCTCATCCTTTCCCGCTCTCTTCCACCTTCCTTCCTTTGGTGCTGCCTATACATATGAGCTGTATTCAGTTCTCCATGGTTTAATGGATCCAGATGACGCTAGTATTGTGACTACGAGTTCTCACCGGCAGTTATTGCAGGGTGAGTTCGACGAAATATGCTCCGTTCGTGATTTCCTGACTTACATGCCACCGGCTGCCGGATTCCATCAGGTCTCCCGCCTCCACGAAGACGAGAATCATCAATTGAATGTTTTCTGGTTAGTCTTACACAAAAATCAATTTCACTTCTTGAATTGTACAGAAAACCCAATCTGTTTCTTCTGTTTCAATTTTATCCCTTTGGTATATAGAAATTGGTTATCTTGGAAAAAGATCTCCTATCATGAGCTACACATATAAGTTTTTTTTTAAAATTAGGTTATAAGGTCACCTCAAACGCTATGTTAATGATTTAACTAGTAAAAGAGAATGATATTTCAACTAGTAAGGTATGTGTCACTATCTTATCTCAGAAGTGAGGATTCGATGGTCTTGTTTTCAGGCTATCACTAGTATTTCAAACTTAGTTTGAAAAATCAACGAATCAAATTGCAGCTACGACTAAAACATATACTTGTTTATTGTTTGACCAGGCATTTAACTTGCATTAAGTAAGTTGATTCAGCTGATTTTGGTTTAAATTCAAATAAATGCTGGCATTTTCAATTTTCAAGTTGTCAATTTAGGCTGGAAGTTTCTTACATTTTTGTGGGGGATGTTTCCCTCATTTGGCTAATGATATAGTTAAGCTTCGAGTGTCATATATTAATCAGAATTTGACATAATACTGAACCTCTTAGTATATTCACTGTGTTAATGTTGGCATTGTGTTATGACCAGTCCATCGCCACCCTCGAGTTCAGTTCAGCGCAAATTCAAGTCTTTTCTTCTGTCCCTAGAAAACTTGCAGTGGACGCATACGGGGGCTTGCTTGATACAGTTTTGGTCACCAATTCCAGCCAGAAGTAAACAGAATAGACTAAGCTTATTAGATCAACCATTTGGTGTAGGGAAAGTTTGTAATGGAGTATGTAGATATAGGTACCATTGCATCCAGTATGCAAATGGTATGAAAAATGTCAGTGATGCTGACCCTATATGTAGATCATTTACACTGGGTTCTCCTGAATTCTCTCCGAACATAGACAGTTATTCCATTGAGGAGTTTCCACTTAAGGATTATGCCAGGTACTGTGGTTTCCAGGGTTATATGGCTCTGCCAGTATTTGAACATCAGAATCACAGCCAGTGTCTGGAAAATGTCCCTGCTGGAGTTCTTGAGATTCTTACATTTACAGCAAATATCAGTCTAGATGTCACTTTTCTGGAGAAAATTAAGGTTGGTGGCTCATTGTAACTGGAGTAACACCTAATATATGTGAGTGATGCACTTCATTTATTTGTTTATGTATCTTTTGCAGGGTGCTGGTCTTGCAATTAGGTGTCCTTGTAGAAAACCAGAACTATGTAGAGGTAAATTAGATACCAAGGTGGCTGTGTTGTATCCTTTGAGGGACCTTTACAATCTACCATTAGTTCAGGTATGGTTCCCTTGTATATGCAAGGGTGCAGAGGTTTCCTTCTGTTGTGATCACGATAGCACAAGTCCTAAGATCACTCATTTATTTTGCGGTATGGAACAAATAGAGTTATATGCCAAGATGTTGCCTTTCCAGAAGTGGCTTGATGGAAATGCATATTTTGTTGAAGTTGGTAAAAGTTGGGTTGGTAGAGCACATTCACTTGGTAAAATTTGTTTTGTCGAAGATATTAGTCAATTCGGCATTTTGGATTACCCCCTAGTCCCCCTAGCTCGTCTATCTAGTCTCTCTTCTTGCTGTGCAATACCTTTCCGGTCAATTCACCCCAGCCTTCCTCCTCACGTATTAGAAGCCTTTCTCCCACAGCTTTGTGATGTTGACAGTCAAGGGGATTTCTTAAACTCCCTTTTGCACACATTGATTCAGCAACTCCTGAAGTATAATGTTGAGTTTGAATTAACAGAAGGCGAGGAATTCTCGGTTGACTTCTCTCACAAGGATGATGCTTATAATGTTGTTTACTATGATGTACATCGAAGTGGTGGTCAAACTGGCTGTCAGGCCCTAGGAACTGTAATAGAAGATCGCGAGGTGGCAACTGTGCAAGAAGTGAAAGTCTATCAGAGTAAAAATGGACAGCTTGGTGAAGCTTCAACAGCTGACAAAAGTCTTGAAGGTGATCTAGTACATAGTTGTGAATCCTCCGGTAGTCACATGGAGGAGCAGTGGGAACCTTCATCAGTTCAAAAACCAAGCTTGGAGATAACTGATGATGTAAACAAATCACAAGGTACAATCAAGACTTCTAGGAAAATTGACTCAAATATCCGTAAACGTGGGATCAATTTGGCCATACTTCAAAAGTCCTTTGGACGAAATCTAGAAGACGTTGCAGCAGAATTAAAAGGTGACCATCTGTGCTACTATTATTTTTCATTTCTTTGTTCCAGTGCACCCATCAAACTAATTAAAAGCAGCAATTACTATTGTTTATTCCACTTATGTATGCATAATATGTGTTTTCGTCTTTCAATTTAACTATCATATATCAGAGGCGGATCCAGAATTCTAACAATGGGTAGCAAAATATTAACAAAATGTGAGGGTACTAGTACTAATTATAGAAAAGTGGGTTGCAAAATTAAATTTTGGAAATTTGTAAAGGAAAAAAACAAGATTTTGTTTTTTGTGTGTAGCATTTGCCACCTTTGCTTAAGGCTGGCTCTGCCACTGCCATTGCCATAGATATATTTTCTGCAACATAAGTTTTTTCTGGACTAAGAATCCAAGATACATATATTCCAATTGGAATTATGTCACTGAACCTTTGTATAATAAAAAATTGTAAGCAACAGTCTGACTTTAGTTGCTGAAGGTGGATAATAAGCTAGCTAGAATGATCTAAATGTTTAAAAAGATTGAAAAAATTAATTATTGTATTTTTCTAAAATTATCTATCACAGGATAAACAATTAGCAGGTGTTTATTAAGATAGATGGAAATGAAGACAATTGAATTATTCTTAGAAAATTAATTAAAGATAGAAATGAGTTGAAAGTTTTGATCAAATGAATATGTAGTTATGTTGTATTTCTTTTGGCTAATCAACATGAAGGATTTAATTTGTCCATTTAATAAGTTTGATGTGTAAACTAGCACAATTGATAGTTCAATGCCTTGGTATATAGTTCATGCCTGAGAAAATACATCAGATAGTTATTTTACTGTGCATAGTTTTGTAACTTTGTAGTTCATAAATCGACTCTGAAGCGCTATTGTCGGAGTTATGGTATCCAAAGGTGGCCATCCCACAAGAGAAAGAAAGAAAATCCTGTTCCAAGGCCCCCAAATGAATTTGGTGACTGTGGGGGTAATAAAGAGCAAGAATGCAATAGCCGACCCTCTCCCGATCACAAATCAAGAGAGAGAGAAGTAATGGGTGCGAATGGAGCTGGAAATTATAACTTTGATCTCAATGATGCCTTAATTGTAAAGGCAAAATATAAAGAATTCACTGTAAAGTTTCCATTTTCCACGAAATCTGGGGTTGATGCATTGCTCAGAAGTTTGGGTATGCGATTTAAATTGGATGCTGATAGGATAAGAATAGAGTATGAAGATGAAGATGGTGATGGAATCATGATATCATGCGATGAAGATTTAAGCTACCACATGCATACATTATCGTCTACAGGGAGGATTCGGATGGATTTATCAGTTTTACCAGCTGCCTAGTCTTGTTAGCAGATGTCGGTTTTGCTATAATAGTGCTAATCAGTGTACTGCAGATGGTTCTGCTTCTGTTTGTGCGTTGAATGGAGGTTTGGCACAGAGTTCCCCTGAATTGCAGAGTGCAATATATACTATACAAGGTTTGAAGTTTAAACCAGGGCTTTATTTAAGGTTCAAGGGTACAAAAGTCCATATTTCATTTCTTTCTTTCTTCATTTTGTTTCTCAAAAACAGCAGTTCATAAGCCTTTTTATTCTGAATTCTTGTTAAATTACAACATTGTCATGATATATTAAAAAGAGGCTTTAAAACTCGGATATAGAGTTTATTGAACAACAAGAACTGCTCCATTGGAGCTAAAAGTCTGTGTATTATTTCAGTTATGATCACAACATTTACAGGGAAGATCCAGTCTATATATATAGACTGATCAGAAAGAAACAGAAAGCTAACAGAATGAAGCTAACTAATGAGCTAACTAACTGACTAGCTAACCAACTAAGTAACTGACTAAAATAACAGTAAAACTGTACATATGACTAGTCAGACTAAAACTTAAACTAGCAACTAGCAAAACTAGGCTAGTCTGGACTGAGCACAGACTTTATTTATTCAACACACCTCCCTCAAGATGGAATTGGCAGAGAGGACAATCCCAGCTTGCTCAGAAAGTAGGAAAATTGAGGAGCAACAAGTGCTTTTGTAAAAACATCAGCTAGCTGTAGTTTAGTGGACAGAAATTGAGGATTCAGAAAACCAGCTAAGAACTGGTTTCTAACCACATGACAGTCCACCTCTATATGCTTCGTCCTCATGAAACACAGGGTTGGAAGTGATGTGAAGAGCAGCCTTATTATCACAGAAGAGAGGGATAGGCTTGAAAACACAGACATCCAAATCAGCAAGAAGATAAGAGAGCCATTGTAACTCTCTTGTGACTGCTGCCATGCTCCTATACTCAGCCTCAGCAGTGCTACTAGAGACAGTGGACTGCTTCTTTGTTTTCCAAGAGACCAGTGAAGTGCCGAGGAAAACACAGAAACCAGAAAGAGATTTCCTAGTAGTCTTGCAAGCTGCCCAGTCAGCATCTGAAAAACTTGAAAGTTCTCCAGAAGATTCTGCATAACTTGAAATGACAAAAGAGGATCCATTCTTGAAGGAGAGACCAAGATTAGGACAGCCAGATAGGTACTTTAATATATGAATAACAGCTCTAAAATGAGCTTCAGTAGGAGAATGAACAAATTGACTGAGATGCTGTACAGCAAAACTCACATCTGGTCTGGTGAAGTTTGGTCTGGTGAAGTTCAAGTATAATAGCTTGCCAATTAATCTTCTGTACTGACTAGGATCTTCCAATAGAGGAGTTTTATCCTCAGTCAACTGAGTACCAGGGGGGAGAGGAGTAGCAACAGGCTTTGTATTTGCCAAGCCAGCTTGATTTAGCAAATCCAAAACATACTTATGTTGATGCATCAACAGACCATCTGAACTTCTAGCAATTTCTATACCAAGAAAGAATTTTGCTATTCTAAGATCTTTAATGGAGAACTGTTGATTTAAAAAAATCTTGACATCATTCATAGCTTCTGAACAATTTCCAGTCAACAGTACATCATCCACATAGACAAGTAAAGCCAAAAACTTTGAACCAGTTTTGAAAACAAATAAGCAAGGATCATGAGGAGATTGAACAAAACCAAAAAGACATAGTTTTGTAGTGAACACCTGATTCCATTGCCTGCTTGCTTGTTTCAGGCCATAAAGGGATTTCTTTAGCATGCACTTATGTTGAGAAGATGGAACTTGGTAGCCTGGAGGAGGATCCATGTAAACCTCTTCTTCCAAATGGCCATGAAGAAAGGCATTGTTTACAACAAACTGATGTAGAGGCTAGTTATGAGCAGCAGCCAAAGAAAATAGAACTCTTATTGTTACTACTTTTGCTACAGGAGAAAACACTTCAGTATAATCTTCTCCTAGCTTCTGAGTATAACCTTTTGCTACTAATCTGGCTTTACATCTTTCTATGGATCCATCAGGATTGTGCTTTACTTTATACACCCATCTGCATCCCACAACCTTTTTGTTTTTAGGAAGAGTAGTTACCTCCCAAGTGTTGTTCAGTTCAAGAGCATTAATCTCTTTTTGCATAGGAATTATCCACTCAGATTGAGTGGAAGCCTCTTCATATGATTCTGGCTCCCTTGCTTCAGCTGGAACAAAAGTATTGTCAGAAATATTAGTCACATTATTTATGACAAAATCTTTCATCCAAGTAGGCTTCTGTCTGACTCTTGGAACCAGTGGTGGAAAATTTTCTGGAGAAAGATCAATGTTGTCACTTATGTCTTCAACTGCTGGAATTTGAGTAGGAGAAGACACATCCTCTTCCTGAGAAATAACACACATTCACCAGTTTCTATGTCACCAGTTGGGATAGGAAGGCATACATCATTAGTCTTCTGAGAAACAGATGCAAAAGGGAACAAATCTTCATGAAAAATGACATCCCTTGAAACAAAAACCTTTCTATCTTTCAGATCATATAACTTGTAACCTTTCTGACCATGAGCATATCCAAGTAAAATGGCTTGTCTGGCCCTTGGATCAAACTTTGATTTGGCAGGAAAAGTGTTGGTAGCATAACAGCCACATCCAAAAATTCTGATGAGGGAGAAATCAGGAGCTGTATGATACAACATCTCATAAGGAGTCTTCCAGTTCAGAATTTTACTAGGAGTCCTATTAATGAGATATGATGCAGTCAAGACAGCTTCACCCCAAAACTTTAGAGGTAGAGAAGCTTGAAACAGAATAGCCCTAGCCAATTGAAGAAGATGCTGATGCTTCCTCTCAACTACTCCATTTTGTTGAGGAGTATATACACAGCTCTTTTGATGAAGAATTCCTTTATCTGCCAAAAATTTCTGAAAATCATGGCTTAGAAATTCTGAACCATTATCAGATTTGAGGACTTTAATGACAGTAGAGAATTGTGTTTGCACCATCTGCACAAACTGTTGAAGAATAGACAAGACCTGAGCCTTAGAAGACATAAGAAAAGTCCAAGTTCCCCTTGAATGGTCATCCACAATTGTTAAGAAAAATTGTGCACCACATAAAGCTTTTTGTTTAAATGGTCCCCATATGTCATTGTGAACCAAATCAAAACATGCATGAGCACACTGGTCCCTTAATACAAAACTGAGCCTCTTTTGCTTAGACAAAGGACAAATATCACATGGAGTGTCTTCACAAGAAAAAGAAATTCCAATATTCAAATGCTGTAAAACTTTCAAAGAAGGGTGTCCCATTCTTCTATGCCAAAGCCTACTCTTAGAATCACTATTTACAAAGTTGCATCTGTATGAAACTATAGAGCTACTTCTTAAGGCAAAAAAATAAAGCTTGAGATCCAGCAAAGCTTTCTTTATTACAGTCTGATCAAAAGAATCCTTAGAAACCACATACAGCCTCTTCTCCACTCTGCCCACAGCCACAATTCTCTTAGTCCTCAGGTCCTGAATGCAACAGATATTTGGATAGAACAAACAGCCCATCAGAGAATCAGTAGCTAGTCTATTTACAGAGAGAAGATTATATTTGAAACCAGGCACATGCAGACATCCAGTCAATTTAATCTTTGAATCCAGATTAACACTACCAATGTGTTTAACATGTTTAATAGTTCCATCTGGAAGATATACAGGAGTAAAATCCCTTTGCAAGTCATAAGAATCCATTGTATTTTCCTTTGCACACATATGCATAGATGCTCCAGAATCTATTATCCAAAAACCAGAAAAATCTGTATTTAGAGAACTTAATGCATAGTAGGTGTTCATACCTGCAAAGTCCTCAAAATGAGCAAAATTAATCAAGGCAACATCTTCATCAGTCTTGCATTTCCCTTTCATCATTTGCCTAAGTTCTTGTTGAATAAGAAGTCTGATATTGCCTCCATCAGAACTGCCATCAGTTCTTCCTTGCTGAAGTGACTCACAATCATCAAAAACTCCTTCTGTCTGATTAGCATATGCCTTTCCAGTCTGCTTGCCCTTAGAGCCTTTCCACCAGTCTGGATACCCTTTGATTTTGAAACAAGTCTCTGAGGTATGACCTTCCTTATTACAGTAGTCACACTTGAGATCCTTCCTGTTCACAGAATCCTTTTTCCTGAAGTTAGACTTACTCCCTGCAGCTAAAAATGCTGTTTGATTCACACTCTCACTGTCATTAGCAAATGCAATTTGCACATTTTTCTTGTTTTCTACTTGCATCATCATGTTAAAGACCTTTGTAACAGTAGGCACAGGCTCCATGACCAAGACTTGATCTCTCAAACTGTCAAAATCTTCATTGAGCCCCATCACAAACTGTATGATCTTATTTCTATTTTCCTTGTCAGCCAACTTTTTAGCAGCACCACAGGTGCATCCAAGACAGTCACAACTAGCAATTGCATCCACAGTAGACAACTTATCCCACAGACTCTTAATTTTATTGAAGTATGTGGACAATGAGTTGTTACCTTGCTTCAGAGAGACTAATTCCCTTTGCAACTGATAAATCTGAGTTCCATCTGGAATTCCAAAACGCTGCTGTAAGTCCACCCAAATTTCAGCAGCTCCTCCTCCAGAATACATGAAACCTTCAGCAACCTCCGGAGATATGGAGTTTAGCAGCCAAGACATCACATTGAGTCGACTTTCATCCACTGATCGTACAACAGATCATTCTCCAGAGGCTTCTTGATTTTTCCTTCTACAAACTGCAGTTTTTGCTTTGCGCCAAGAGCTAGCTTCATCGCCCTGCTCCACGACGCGTAATTGTTCTCAGTTAAGAGTTTGGTGACGAGAATTACCCCAGGATAGTCGGAGTGATGCAGCTCCAACAGTTTTCCGGTGACGTTTCCGGCAGCGTTGTTTGCTGCTCCAGCGCTGCCTCCACCATTGACGCCTTCTCCGTTTCCTCCATTGCGTGCTCCTCCACCGTTTCCTCCCTGAGAAATTGTCATCTGATCGATCGATCAAGTGATTTGATCATTAGTCATTTATCATCAAATCATCGTCCTCAACATCACTAATTATAAAATTATCATCAATAAAAAATCATCAATCATCAAAACAATGTAACTGACATGAATCATCAATCAAAACTCACCAATCATCAAAAATTAATAATCAATCATCAATATCAAATCATCAATCGATCATCAGATCCACGGTCATCATGAATCCTGTCATAAACATCATCAATCATAAATATCAAATCATCAACTAAATTGTACACATAATCAAATCGTCAAACCGTGAAACTGAATTCTCGTTGGTGAATATATATGACAATGACGAAAATGAGGTCTATTTAATGATCTGAGCCACGATTCTATGAAAATCTAGTTTCCCGATTTGACGGTTTGATTATGCGCATTTTATAGTTGATGATTTGATGTTTATGATTGATGATTTTTTATTGATCATTGAACGGATTGATGACGAGTATGAGTAATGTTGCTGACCGAGCTATGTTTCTACGAGAATCTAGTTTCCCGATTTGACAATTTTCGATCATTTGTGTATTTTAGTTGATGATTTTATGTTTATGATTGATGATTATTTTTCGATGATAGAAAAGAGTTGACGATCGGATTGACGACGAGTATGAGTAATGTTGGTGACCGAGTGTATATATATATATATATACGAGGATGACGAAAACGAGGTCTATTTTATGATCCGAGCCACGATTCTATGAGAATCTAGTTTCCCGATTTGACGGTTTGGTTATGTGTATATTTTAGTTGATGATTTGATGTTTATGATTGATGATTATTTATTGATGATTCTACATGAATCTAGTTTCCCTATTTGACAATTTTTGATCATTTGTGTATTTTAGTTGATGATTTTATATTTATGATTGATGATTATTTTTCGATGTTAGAAAGGAGTTGATGATCGGATTGACGATGAGTATGAGTAATGTTATATATATATATATATATATATTGACGAAAACGAGGTCTATTTTATGATCCGAGCCACGATTCTACGAGAATCTAGTTTCCCGATTTGACGGTTTGATTATGTGTATATTTTAGTTGATGATTTGATGTTTATGATTGATGATTATTTATTGATGATTCTACGTGAATCTAGTTTCCCTATTTGACAATTTTCGATCATTTGTGTATTTTAGTTGATGATTTTATATTTATGATTGATGATTATTTTTCGATGATAGAAAGGAGTTGACGATCGGATTGACGATGAGTATGAGTAATGTTATATATATAATATATATATATATATACATACGAGGATGACGAAAACGAGATCTATTTTATGATACGAGCCACGATTCTACGAGAATCTAGTTTCCCGATTTGACGGTTTGATTATTTGTATATTTTAGTTGATGATTTGATGTTTATGATTGATGATTATTTATTGATGATTCTACGTGAATCTAGTTTCCCTATTTGACAATTTTCGATCATTTGTGTATTTTAGTTGACGATTTTATATTTATGGTTGATGATTATTTTTCGATGATAGAAAGGAGTTGACGATCGGATTGACGACGAGAATGAGTAATGTTGGTGACCGAGTATATATATATATATATATATATATATATATATATATATATATATATATATATATACGAGGATGACGAAAACGATGTCTATTTTATGATCCGAGCCACGATTCTACGAGAATCTAGTTTCCCGATTTGACAAAATTTGATTATGTGTATATTTTAGTTGATGATTTGATGTTTATGATTGATGATTATTTATTGATGATTCTACGAGAATCTAGCTTCCCGATTTGACAATTTTCGATCATTTGTGTATTTTAGTTGATGATTTTATATTTATGATTGATGATTATTTTCGATGATAGAAAGGAGTTGACGATCGGATTGATGATTGATAATGAACAACGATGATTTGACGATAAGCGACGAAAATTTGACGATGAACGACAAATATTTGATGATTTGATGATGAACAACGATGATTTGATGATGAACAATAATAATTTAATGATGAACAATAATAGTTTGATGATTGATGATTTAATATTGATGATTGATGATGGTGATGGTTAATAGGGAGATTAAATGTGGAATATATTCTTATTTCAAAATGGTCCCTGAGTTTTATTAATATTTACTGTAGGGGCACCAAAAAATTAATATTTATATTCCAGCCCCAAAAGTATTTTGCCCCTTAACCTTATACCCCTTGCCTTACCATAAGGTTGCCTTATAAGAGAGTATCTCAAAAGGCATGTCAGCATCAATTTACAACTTTAATACATATTTATTCAAGAATTTTCTATTTATTCCTTAATATTAATTTTAATCACTAACACTGTCTAAAAAAAATCCATAAAACCTTAAAACTCATTAATTACATATGATAAAAAAAAAAGGAAAATATTATGGATTTAAAATCATCCCTTCTAAAGAATATTCCAAAAGTCTCCTTTAATTTTTACATATAATAATTATTATATTATTCTATAAAAAGTACTTTACTCATGATATGTTATTATTATAATTATTCACCCTTACTATGATGATCAAATATCATTTTAGACACACTAGTAATACTTAATCACAAACAGTCACTTATATATCAATAATATAAAAATATTATTTTTCAAAACTCTCAAGCCATAGAAACAAATTTATTTTTATCAAGTTCTTGAGCACTTACTTTACGCCCTACGATTACTTTAATATACCAAAAATCAAGATAAAATTTATGATCAAATTTAGAATTCTTGATAATGCTAATTTTATATTTTAAAGTAATACAAATTCTACTGATATATTTCTTTAGGTTACAACTTAGAAACCTCATACTCACTTTCATAAGAAACCAGATAAATAACCAAAACCCAAATAGCTCGGGAAAAAAACAATAAATTTGAGAAAATTTAAATTACATTATCTGAAAAAGTATTAACGTTACTCAACTAGTACATATATATTCTTTCATAAAATCATATACTAAAAATTATAAAATTTAAATTTTACACATGGTTCGACAAAAAGACGTGTAAGCAATCACATAATATTTAAGATAAATTATCATGTAAAACAAATTTTCATCTTTAGGGTTTATTAATATCAATAATGACTCCATTTCCATCTCGACCTAGATAACTATACAAAACTTTTCTAAATGTAAACGGCAGTAAAATCAAAATTAGAAATTCTGGTGTAGCTAATTGATATCGTTTTTTTTTATATATAATTTATATCCACATGTCGGTGAAATAATTTCGCTAGTGTAAAGTTCACCAAAATAAAATCTCAAACAAGGAAATCTAATTAATATTCCTTACGGTTGACTATTGTCTAAGACCATTGGTCACAAATGGCTCACTCTTAAACTAGATCATTGCTCACAAAAGTTCAATATTTACCTAAATTACACTAAATTATATTCTTAAGCCTTTCTAATGCCCTAGAACCGTTGCTCTGATACCACTTGTAACACCCCGGAAATTATAACTCATTTTTAACATGGACGAAATGCTTAAACTAAATCTGATCGGGGTATTACTAATATTTTAATTAAATTAAGGGTCTACATAAATAATTTATTGTATATAGATGAAATTCATATACAATCTTTTCATTCAGTTCCTATAAATAACTTGATGATGAATTATAACTGACGTCCGCACTCTTGGAAGGTCATGTAATGGTCACCCGAAATCAGTGAATTTGACTAATTCAGATCTGAAAACAAAATGTTTAGATAAGGGGTGAGCCACAGCCCGCTCAGTGAGAACTATTTCATTTATCAAGACCTTAACAATCGACACTTTTACACATTGTTCAAATAATTAATAAAGAGGCAAACAAAAACAATTTCATATGTTTAGACCCAAAAGATGTATCAATAAAAACTTAATAAATTCAAGAGACACATTTCAATTGTTCTATCAAGATGACACCAAAAATAATAACCCATATTTGTACTTTAAAAATCAGACAAGAAATCATTAACAAGCAAGCATCTCATACTTATATTTTACCAATCAATCAAGAATTTCATTTATCAAGCAGACAAGCAATCGAGCATATACTTCACGCACAAGCAATTAGGTGGCCGCGCCAACACGCCAGGTGGCTTAAAAGCCCAAGTGTGATATCTCGAGAATATCAACCCAATGGGACCTAACAGCGATCAGGCCCAACGCCGACCTCGCCGCTTCGGTTAATCCAATGGGGTTGGGATCCCAGAACAGTACTACCGGGCACACAGTACCCCCAGATGGTTTATCACGTAAACAAGTACTACCGGGCACACAGTACCCTAGATAGTTCATCACGCAAACAAGCAAGTCAAGTACTACCGGGCACACAGTACCCCCAGGTAGTTTATCACGCAAGCAAGTCTAGCGGGCACATAGTACCCAGGTAGTACATCACGCAAGCAAGCAAGTCTACCGGGTACATGTTACTCAGGTAGTTATCAAGCAAGTAACAAGTAAGAAAGTCCATGTGGAAACAATTCAGTCAAGCAGTTCGATAACATGCACTCTAGTTCAGTCAATCGATTCAGTCCATTTAATCAGTTCAGTAACATGCATTAAAATCAAGAAGTTCGGTTACATGCATTTCAGTCAAATAATTCAATTAAAATCAATCAATTCAGTAACATGCAATTCAATATAGTCAGTTATCAATATCCCAAGCGATCAAGTACAATATAATTTAGTTTCACTTTCTTTACATTTTCAAACAAAATCATGCATTATATTTCCATTAGAAAAACAAACATTTATTTTTATAAACAGTTACACGGAATTTACATTAAAATAATTAATAAACTAGTCTTAGTATAAAACTTAAACAAACATAGATTAGATTACCCTAGGTAGAAACACTTCATTTTTCTTAAAGCCAAAAAATCTAATCTGATTAGGATCAATGCTTTTTTAGTGGTTTTTGAACAGACAACTGGCCAAAAAATAAATTATGAGAAATCTGATTTTTTCTTGGGCAGACATGCATCTAATTTCAAATTGAGACAGGTTAAGGAGATTCTGGGAATGAAACAGGGACATATGCCATTTACCTATCTTGGTGTACCAATCTTCTCTGGCAGAGCTTTGATCTGTCATTTTTTACCACTAATCCAGAGAATTGAAAACAGGTTGTCTAATTGGAAGAATATTTGGCTCTCGCCAGGTGGTAAGCTTACTCTGATCAATTCTTGCATTTATTCAGTTCCTCAACATGTATGGAGTGTACTCAAACCCCCTATGGCTGTAATCAAAAGATTAGAAAAGGCACTATCCTTATTTTTTTGGGGGGAGACAGATCTTAAACCCAAAAAAGTTTGGAGAAAATGGTCTGATCTGTGCTATCCTATAAGCCAAAATGGTCTTGGTATAAGATCCATCCATTCTATTATTAAAACATGCTCTATTAACTTGTGGTGGAAATTCCAGTCTGGTAATACCCTATGGTCACAATTTATCTGGACTCTCCCTCCATCTTATAAAACCTCCCCTACCTGGAAAAGAATTAGTTCTGTCAATGCCATTTCAGAAACTCTTTCCACTGTAATGGTTGGAGATGGCAAGTGTAGTTTCTGGTCATCCAACTGGTCCTACTTTGGTCCTTTAAGTGATTTCCTGAATCCAGTAAACTCCCAGATACCTTTAGATTGCACTATCCAATCATTCTGTCAGAATAAGGCAATATATATGCATGACCTATCTTCTTTGCCTACTGACATTTTTGCTCAAGTGCAGAACATAGAATGTTTCTCTGACAGAGATGACAGATTGATATGGATTCCCAGCATAAATGGAGAATTTACTTTTAAGGATACATACAATGCTGTTGCACACTCCAGACCAGTAGCTCAATCACTATCTCAATTATGGAACAAAAGGATCCAGAAAAAAGTGAGCATATTTCTCTGGAAGTTGATCAATGGACTCCTCCCTTTTCCAGATGTATTGGTAAGAATGGGCTTTCACTTGCCTTCCAAGTGCCCTTTTTTCCCTAACTGTGACTCTCTGGAACACTTTTTCAGTGAATGTAGTCTGGCAACTACGATGTGGTCTTTGTTTCACTCTATGGTGGGAATTTATGACATGGGTTTTTCCACACTTTGGGATAGACTTTCTTTCTATTGGTCATATCAGGGATCAACTAGATTACACTCTAATCTCTTTTCCACTATCCCCAGTCTTATTTGTTGGACCCTCTGGAAGGTCAGAAATTCCTATCTCTATGATAACATCTCTCCCAACCTAGTTCAGATGGAAAAACAAATCAGAGACTTTGTTTTTACTACATATTCAGCCAGACCTCTTCCAGCTATCTCTGAATTTGACAGGGATCTATGTAGTCTAGGTTTCTTACCTCTACATACAAGACCCCCACAACCATCCATTGCTGCTATCAAATGGTTAAAACCACTTTCTGGTCTAAAAATTAATGTTGATGCCTCTTGGCATCATACTAACCATGCAGGGATTGGTATTGTTATCAGGAATTGTGATGGCAATTTCATCTCAGCATATAGTGGATACATATCTGCTTCATCACCCCTTCAGGCTGAGCTTATGGCCATTGAGAAAGGTGATTTGATAGGGAGTCAACTCTCTTCCACTTATATGCTTGAAACAGACTGCCTTCTGGCCATTAAAGCCATCAATAAGCCTTTAGCAGCTCCTTGGAAAGTATATCAGCTAGCTTTCTCTTTGAGAAGGATAACTAATATAGTACACACAAAAAGGCAAGGTAACACAGTTGCAGATGCACTTGCAAAGCATGGTTACACTCATTATCTGAATTCTGCTATACCATATCCAGAACTTCCTACACAGATTCAAGGTTTGTTACATCTTGACAAATGGGAAACACCATCTCTCAGAATTGCTCAGAATGGATGCTACTGATATGTATAATATTGCAGATATGGCTTCATCAACAGTGTGGAGCAATTCTCAGCTGGATCTGGACAGCTGGAAGCTACTGCTGGGGAGGACTCCATCCACAGTCACATACTGCTTTTGTTCTCAGGAAACCTTATTGTATAGTGTCTCTGATGTATTGCTTACAGTATCTATTTTTCCCCATCTCAATTTTGGTGCCGCCCTGAGTTTTGCAACGCAATTTTCTAATAGGCTTCAAACTTGTTTTTGGTGGATCAACAGATACTTCAGGGAGAGGCTTTGCCCCCTTGTTCTTTTATCCCCTTTTGGAAGCATTACTATGCTTCAGGAGCCTAGGGCTCTTACATGTTGTAACTGTCTTTTGACAGTGAAAAACTCATGGCCTATTTTGGTCTTTTTTTTTGAGGTTTAGGGAGTCTAATAAACTTCCCTCCACTCCTTCAGTGGTCTTAATTTTTAAAAAAAATAGGTAGAAACACTTCAAGAAATAACAAGAGTTTAACATGTCAAGAGAACATTTCAAGCACATTACTTTTCTCTTCTCCACATAGATCCATGCTTTTAAAACACATACAAATAATTTCCTAAAACTAATTTCTAGAAAATCATATGTAACACCATTCAAAACATTCTCTACAGTAAACAAAATTGTGAATACAAGAACTAAACATTGTTATTCTTGACCCATTCACAAAAGACTCCGGAACTTAAAAATAAATGTATAGATCGACACTTGACAAGTACTTTTTGAAAAGGGATTGAAAAACGATAAAACTCTCACCTTTTCTAAATTGATAAAACTGGGATGAGATTATAAACAATCGAGATCGAGACAATCTTTTTTTTTCCATCATTTGTGAATTTCTCAAGGATATCCTAATTTCTTCCAACCAAAATCGACAGACTTGATAGCAATCTAGTGTTTGAGATCTATCACTGCACTTTCTTTTGCAAAAATACTCCGGGATAGATCGATATGGGATACTAGAATATTTTCATGTGGCAACTAAACTGAAAGGAATGAAGAAGAGATTCATTAAAGGATGGTTCCTGCTCTAAGACTAGACTGCCTCAGCATATGAGGATGAATGGAATTATATATAGCATGGTTTGTTTTGATGTTTAATGATGAATTGATGATATATATAAATAGGTATAAACTCATGTGACTTATCATATTCTCACCTTACTTTCTTCACCATAATAAATTAACCATCCTAATTTTCCCATTAAGCATGTTATTTATGTTATAATTATGACAACGAAATAACTTTTAAAAGAAGATTAAATCCTTACCACTAATTAAGTTAATCATTATTTTATAAACTATACAACTATCCACCAATACTTATCCTAAAACATTTCATTAAGACAAGTTTAGGTACTTATTCTTCTAAATCAAGTTTATAATAATTATTTATTATTATTATGTTCTATTACTATTCCTATCTCAACTAGTTCAACGGTTAACATGTCTTTTTTCCATTTTCTCAATTTTCATTGTTTTTAAATATTATTGTTTAATTAAATAATATATTTTCAACTATTCGGGTATTTAATCCTAAAAAAATATTATATTTTTATTTATCATTATTTTATTATTGTTTTAAATTCGAATTTCAACCTTATATTTATTCTTTATTATTCTTATAGATAGAAAATAAAACCTCAATGATACGTGGTCTCACACTACTTGTTGGTGTATGTTGACGACATTATCCTTACCGGCAATGATCCTGCTCTTATCCGCAAGTTTGTTGCTCGTGTTGACGCTGAGTTTGCTGTTAAGGATCTTGGTTCCCTTCATTACTTTTTGGGAATTGAGGTTGCTCGCTCTCCGGCTGGCCTGTTCTTGGGTCAGGCTAAGTATGCTATGGAGGTTCTTCAGCGAGCTGGTATGACCGATGCTGCTTCTGTCTCTACTCCGTTTATTCCGGGTTCGCAGCTTGTTAGCTCTTTTGGTCCTGTTTTTTTATATCCCAAGCTCTATCGCTCTCTTGTTGGTGCGCTGCAGTACTTGACGATTACTCGCCCTGATCTGTCTTATGCGCTTAATTCTTTCAGTCTGTTTCTGCAGGCTCCCACTGAGGATCATTTTCAGGCAGTTACTCGCATTTTGCGCTATGTTCGTGGGACGCTTCACTATGGACTGATGTTTCATCCTTCGCCTGTTGGTTTTCCTGTTCTTGGCTACTCCGATGCTGATTGGGCTCGATGTCTTGAGACTCGCCGCTCCACCTATGGCTATGATATTTTCCTTGGTGGCAATCTTATTTCTTGGAGTGCTAAGAAGCAGCCTACTGTTTCTCGTTCCAGTTGTGAATCTGAATATCGTGCTATGGCGAACACTGCTGTTGAACTTGCTTGGCTGTGTCAACTTCTCTGTGAACTTCGGGTTCCTCGGTCCTCCACTCCGCTTCTGCTTTGTGATAACAGTAGTGCGATTTTCTTGGCTCAAAATCCAATTGCTCATAAGCGGGCCAAGCATATTGACATTGACTATCACTTTGTTTGTGAGATTGTTTCCTCTAAAAAGTTTCGTGTGAGTCATGTCCCGTCTGCTCTTCAAGTGGCTGATGTCTTCACCAAAGGCCTTTCTCGTCCACTTTTCGAGTTGTTTCGTTCAAAGTTTTGCGTCTCCTCGAATCCGACGCTTCGCTTGAGGGGGATAATAGAATATCTTGATTTAATTACAAGATATTCTTATATTGTTGTAGAACATATCCATTCCTATTTTAGAGTAGTCTAATTTAGGACTCTTGTATTATATATTGTACACTCCCGTATCAATGAAATCATTCTGAATTTCATATTCACATCATTCATCATAGTAGAGTTAATGTTGGAATCTAGTTATACAAGTATATTTAATATTCTCGTAATACGGAGTATCAATATTATGTAAAACCTTTTGCTTAACACTCTAGAATTTCTGGAAAATGAACCAAACTGAATTGGGTTAGTGAATGAATTGGTGAGAAACAACAAAAATTGTCGAATAATATTCCCTTCCATTTCATTTTTAAAATATATTTTTCTCTTATTTACTTACTATTTCGTATTAAATTACATACGGTAGAATTGCATATTGATTGAACGGATCCGAAATTTTTCTCTCTGACCTCTCTCCTCAACTGTCTACACGCGCCTCCACAAATGCAACTTTCTGTGCCACTTTTTCACCCAATAGAACCGTTGGGCACTGAAACCCACTGATAACGGCCATAAAACGGCCAGAAATGGGGGCGATCCCCCCCTTTTCCGGTGGCCTACCCACCGGAAAATCCTACTCACAAGCTCTTTCAGGCTCAAATCCTGCACCCTCTCTCTCCCCCTTACCGACAAATCCAGATATCCGACCAATCACCTGTTTCAACGGCAAACCGACGTGTCTGTACACGACGGAATCCATCCACATCTTGTCTAAGCACTACCACAATGCACTGATCGGAAAATTCCTAAGAGCGAAGCCATCAATGATGAGCATCCAAACAGCCTTTCAGAAAATGGGATTCTCCGGCCGGTTCCAACTCGGGTCGCTGGACTACAAGCACGTCCTCATCAGATTCTCGACGGAGATAGACTACCAGCGTTGCTGGCTTAAAGCTTTCTTGCCGGTAGCAGGATCGTCGATGAAAGTCCTGAAATGGTCACCGACTTTTCACCGGAATATGAGTCACCGGTGGTTCCAGTATGGGTCACAGTCAAAGATATCCCTCTGTACTATTACAATAATACACTGATCCAGGATGTCGGGAACCAGATAGGTAAGTTCATCAGGATGGATGCAGCCACTGCTCACATCACCAGGCCTTCATCCCTAAAAATCTACGTCGAACTCGATGTTACAAAGGAATTGATGCCCTCCATCCTAATTGGTTCTCCAGAAGACCATAAGGAGTGCGAGCTGGAGTACCAGAGCCTCCCTCTCTACTGCCAACATTGCAGGAAGTTGGGCCATGAAAATGCCAACTGTAGGATACTCCACCCAGAGCTCAACAAAATCTGGCAAGAACAGCACCAGAAGGCTCACCCTAGAAGTGAAGCAAGGAAATCAAATGCACATGCTACATCTGATAAAGCTGGATCCTCAGGTCTGACTCCACAGCAGAAAGATCAGACATGGGTGAAAATCCCACAGAGAAATCAAGAATCTGATATAAGGATGGTCTTATACAAGCCAGCAGTGAGAAAGAATGTTTTTGTTGGCCTGAAAAAACCTAAACTTACCACCTTCTCTCTAGATGAACTAGATTTAGCTAGAAAGAAGAGCCCAGTTAAAATGCATTATCACACAGGCACAAGAGGTTCACACACTGCCTCTCAGCTTACTCCCTCCACAACACCAATCCTCTCTCACTACCTCAACATACAGCCATCCCTTTTTTCATCCCACCTCCCACACAGTCTAGCTATAACTCCATACCAAAATATAGAGCTATCCAATTCTTTTGATGTACTGCAGGGCAACACAAATGATGGTAGCTCAGAAGAGTCATGGGAAGATGAGCAAGAAGACACAGGGTGGCTTCACTCCAAGATTGCAGTGCAGCCCCCCAACAGTCAACCAGAGAAAAGCTCTTCTTCAGGAGAACTCACCAAAGATGTACAGAAAGACTGTCACCCAGACATACAATTGGTGGATCATGACAGTCAACCACTCAACTCAGAAAAAGAAAAAGATGAGGAGGACCAGTCACCTTCAGGTAAGCCCTTAATCCCCATACAATCACAACCTAAGTTTCCCACTGAAAGTACTAGTAGGAACCTTAGACCTAAACCAAAAATTACTTATTTTAGATGAATGGATACAAAACAAGTATGTTAGTTTGGAACATAAGAGGGTATGGCACCTCTATGGACAGACTTAGGTCTCTACTCTTAATGCACCACATTTCATTTCTCTGCATAATTGAACCAATGCATGATAAAAATGAACTTAGAAACTTACAGCATGAAATAGGTTTCCAACACAGTATAGCTGCAGATACTGCTAAAATTTGGATTTTAAGATTTTTTCAATATAGAAATAATATCTGAAACTGATCAGTACATTCAGATTAAGTTCATTGATAAAAATTCTACAATTTCATGGCACTCTATTTTTGTATATGCTCATGTCACTAGGACCCCTAGATTACAATTATGGTCTGATCTGTATAGTATTTCTAGCCAGCCTGCAATGTTTGTTGGTGATTTCAATTCTGTGGCATCAGTTATGGAAAGGAGAGGTAGAAGTAGGCCCCCTTTAGGTAGCATTAAGGAATTTAGTAGCTTTATAGATTGAAAGCAACTCCAAGAAATACCAACAGTAGGGAGCCAATTCACATGGACCAACCATAGGCTGAAAGGAGACAGACTACTTCAAAAGATAGATAGAGGTTTGTGTAGTTTAGACTGGATTAACAAATTCCCTCACTCATCTATACATGTGTTAAACAGAACCTCTTCTGACCACAACCCACTACTCATCACCATCCAAAATTTCATCCAACACATACCCAAGCCATTCAGATTTCAGAATATGTGGCTTAACAGAAAGGATTTTTTGGACCTTGTCAGTAATAATTGGGAACTGCCTTCTCACTATGATGGAATGTTCAACATGGTCTTCAAATTAAAGAGATTAAAGACAGCTTTGGCCTCATGGAACAGATCCAATTTTGGCAATGTTCATGAGAATCTTCTGAATGCTGAAATGATAGTCACTGAGCTGGAAGACAAATACCAAGAATTTGGTTCAGATAGGGACTTGCAGGCACTCAATGAAGGAAAGGAAAGGCTGCTAAGTGCAGAAAAAGAGAGCACTGAGTTTTGGAGACAGAAAGCTAATGTCAAATGGTGTAAGGAAGGTGATGCCAACTCCAAATTTTGTCCACAACTCAGTGAAAGAGAGGAGATGCAAAGCTAAAATCACAAAGATCAGAAATAGGGAAGGCTCATGGATAACAGACACTGAGGAAATTCAGAAAGAGGCAGCATCTTTTTATGAAGATTTACTGAATGAGAAAATTGATGAGGTGGACCTCTCTGGGCAATACATGCAAAAATTTATGTCAGTAATCCCTAATTCCATCTCTGAGGAGGACAATGAACAGCTGCTAAGGAAATTAGACATGGAGGAGTTAAAGAGGGCAACATTTGACCTAAACAAAGATAGTGCAGCAGGGGCTGATGGCTTTACAGGGAATTTCTACACTAGCTGCTGGGAAATAATAAAGATGGACCTATTTAGTGCAGCTTTAGAATTTATGGAGGGAAACAGACTGCCAAGAGCCATATCCAGTACATGGTTGGCTTTGATACCCAAAAAACCTAACCCAAACTGTTATGGGGACTTCAGACCCATAAGCCTATCCAATTTCCTTAATAAAAAAATTTCCAAGGTGCTTATGGAAAGATTGAAGATTCTAATGCCTAAAATTATCTCAGAGGAACAGTCAGGGTTTATGCATGGAAAAGACATTTCAGACAATATTTTGCAAATGATGGAAATGGCTAGGCTCCTTCCAAAAAATCAGAAATTAGGCAACCTGATGGTCAAATTAGATATGCAGAAAGCATTTGATAGGGTGTCCTGGAGTTTTCTGAACTCAGTAATGCTGCAGTTTGGGTTTCATGGTACTTTTGTCAAGCTAATTATGCAGAATATACAGTCTGCCTGGTTTTCAGTGATCATAAATGGAATTGCCTCGGGCTTCTTCTCATCAAGTAGGGGAATTAAGCAAGGGGACCCAATTTCACCTTTCCTCTACAATATAGTCACTGAGACCTTTTCAAGAGGTATAAAAAAGTTGTTCTCTACACAGTACCTGCTCCCTTTCTCCATGCCAAGAAATGTCAGCTTTGTATCCCACCTGATGTATGCAGATGACACTGCAATTTTTGTCAACAGTAGCAACAGAAATTTGAAAAGACTCAGACACTTCCTCTTTGCATATGAATCTGTTTCAGGGCAAAAAAATTAGTTGCCAGAAGTCTGAATTTTATGTGCATCACTCCACCTCTCAAGCAAGACAGAAAATCATTAAAAGAGTGTTGGGGATGAAGATTGGTTCCATGCCATTCACTTACCTTGTAGCACCAATTTTCCAAGGCAGGAACCTAGTTAGGTACTATCAGAGTCTTCTAGAGAGGATGGAGAGGCCTCTGAATAACTGGAAAAATCAATGGCTGACACCAGCTGGCAGACTTGTTCTAATTAATCATGTCCTTATGTCTATTCCCACACATATATTCTCAGTCCTTCAGCCTCCCAAAATGGTGATTCAGAGAATGGAAAAAATGGCATCAAATTTTTTTTGGGGATTTTCAGAATATGGACAGAAAAGGAGTTGGTGCAGATGGTCAAAATTGGTCCTTCCAACTGATGAAAATGGAACTGGAATCAGGGACATCAGGGCAGTTATCAAGGCTTTTTCTTGTAAGCTATGGTGGAAATTACAGAAAAATGAGACATTGTGGACAAGGCATCTGTGGTCACTTCCTGATACTTACAAATCATCTCCAACATGGCAAAGAATATGTGGAGTAACAAGCATTGCCAACAGTCTCTCCCAAGTCATTAGTGGTATTGGAAAATGCTCTTTCTGGAATTCAAATTGGCTGGGAATTGGTGCATTATTTTACCACTGGACAGAAACCACTTTACCCTTCCCCAATCTTACAGTAGCCCAGTTTCTGACCAGTAAGGATTTTTACACTAACCAAATGGAGCAATTTTTTGCTACCAATATTCTTGTCTTATTGCAGAATGCTCAGCAGAAATCACTACATGCAGACAGATTGATCTGGAAGCCAGGTTGGGATGGAAACTTCTCAGTCAAGTCTGCCTATCAAGCTCTTAGAGAGACAGGCACCAAAAATCCAGCCTTTAATCAGGTTTGGAGATCAAAAATTCCAAAAAAGATTGCCATTTTTCTCTGGAAGCTGAAAAACAATTATTTGCCTTTTGATGACATTCTCATTAAAATAGGTTTCAAAATCTCTTCCAAATGTCTTTTTTGCAGCACCACCTCTGATTCTTTAAATCACTATTTTAATGAGTGTAGTAGTAGCTTGCAGATTTGGAATGAAATGCAGGCTAAATTACTGATGCAAGTACCTCAGTTCAGAAACACAAAAAGTAGATTGAGTTTTTACTTATCATATTCAGGCTCCTCTAAAATTCATACAGAGGTGATCATAATTTCAATGATGGTCACTTTCTGGCACCTATGGATTAAAAGGAATAAGCTACTATATGATGAGATAAAATTCTCTACTGCAGATCTGATTGGAAAAATTACAAAATTCACTTCCATTATCTTTACAGCTAAGCCTTTGTCTGGAAATAGGGAGAAAAATATTTTTTTGATCTGTGCCAGATTAATTCCTTTTATCAAGCATAAGAGGCCTCGGAGAATTAAAATTATCAAATGGCACCCTCCAGACATTGGTTACAAAATAAATGTGGGTGCATCTTTTAAAAATAGAGAATGTGGAATTGGCATTGTTGTTAGGGATCAGAGATGCTATGTGCTAATTTTGAGAAAATTTCATACACAGGCAGTATCTCCACTGAACTCAGAACTGATTGCAATCAAAATTGGAATTTTAACAGCCCAGGATCTTAATATTAATCATTTTACAATTGAGTCTGATTGCAGACTGGCTGTTAATGGATCACTTAACCCTCTGGCTTGTGCCTGGGAATTTTATTCACTATGTAATTAGATCACTGACTTACTACCTCCTCATGCAAAAATTTCTCACACACACACAGAGGCAAATAGGCCATCTGATTTTTTAGCAAGATCATCTCTCTCTCAACAGCAGAACTCTACTATAGAGCTAAGAAATGCCCCTCATGAGTTGAGAGGGTTAATTGCACTGGATAGGATAGGGCTGGCTAACACTAGATCCTATTAAATATTTTGGAACAGACTCACTTTTTGGTGATATAGGTTTGGAGATTTTCTGCTCAAGCCATCTACTCAGGCAAGGACACTACCTTCTGCTCAGGCAAGGATTCTACCTTCTGCTCAGGATAGGTGTTATATCTCAACTCTGGCCAGAAGGCACTCTCATCAAGACCTAGTTTCATTTTTGAAATACAGCCATTTTTTGAACCTTTTCAGGTTTTTTGGGCTTATTGTATATATTCAAATCTCTGTTGGCACTCAGTTTTTTGGATTTGAAGGGTGGTTGATTTGTGGTTCGGTATTTGTTTACTCGATCACTAACAAACTCCCTTTTTTTGAGTCCAAATTACTTGAGCTTAAACCTACAGAACTTGCTAGAAAGTAGGCAATTTTGAGAAGTTTAGATGCTTCTGAGAGCTCAGCTCACTTTTGTAACAAACTCTATTCGGGTGCTAAAATGGTTTGGGGTGCCAAATAAATCCCCACTTAAAGTGGCTTAATTTAAAAAAAAAAATACGGTAGAATTGCATATACTCATTTCATCCGCGCGACTACTTCTGTCTGAAACTCAATCTTTACCATCTTACAACTTTTGTGCGACATGAAATAGGACTAACAAAGTAGTGGTTAGAACGGTACGTGTGGGACCCGACCGTGTAGGGTTAGAGACTTAGAGTTGCCAACATCAACTGTTTTCAGAGTTGCCATCATCAATTATATGATATTCATAACGTTTTTAATTCCTAATTTGTTTCCATGCTGGTATTGGTAATCTCTCTGACCTGACCGTTTCATTTGATTTCATCAGTTATTATTTGATAAAAAAATTGTTCATGAATCATGTCGTTAATTAATATAAATTATTGACGAAAAACCAAATTACACATGGCTCAATTTGAGGACTAATGATTAGCTAGAAGACCAATTTCTAACTATTTATAAAATTTACAAATTTGGTTTGGTGTGCAACGTACGTAAAAGGTGGACGTACGAAACAGTGTAGTGCAGAATAGGTTTACTGCAAAAGTTGCTTTTCTCATTGATTATTGACGTATATAAATACAGAGATAGTCTAACTATAATCGTATAATATCTCTAACTTGGTACAGCAGGATTATTACGTATGTTCTGAAAATATTCTACGATTTTGTACAACTGAAAATATCTTTACTAAGTCAGAGACAATAAAGGAAGAAGTTTACGGTAAATAGGATTTACACTTTAATACCCTCCCACAAGCTCATGTTCGGGCACGAACAAGAAGCTTGGAGCGCAAGTCTTTGAACTGGGAAGTACCAACAGCCTTAGTAAACACGTCAGCCACTTGATTGGCAGAGCTAACATGCCGAACAAGAAGAGAGCCATCCTGAACCTGCTCACGAACGAAATGAAAATCCAGCTTGATGTGCTTACAGCGGTGGTGAAGAACGGGATTAGCAGTGAGAAAGGTGGCACTCAGGTTGTCACATAAAACGGTGGGAGGACCATGCTGAGGTATGTTCATTTCTTTGAGCAGTTGCTGGAGCCATATCAATTCAGCAGCAGCAAAAGCGATGGCCCTGTATTCTGCTTCAGTGCTGGAGCGAGCCACAACCCCTTGCTTCTTGGACGACCAGCTGATCAAATTGCCACCAAAATAAACGCAGAAACCATGCTGGGAACGGCAGTCATTCGGATCAGAAATCCAGCTGGCGTCGGTGTAGCAGACAAGGCGTGTATCCTGTGACGGGCGAAAGTATAGACCAGCAGCAATGGTGCCCTTGAGATAGCGGAGAATGCGCTTGACCGCAAGCCAGTGAGTAGTGGTTGGCCTATGCATAAACTGACAAACCCGATTTACAGCATACGAGATGTCAGGTCTGGTGATGGTAGCATATTGCAGCGCACCTACGATGCTCCTGTACAGGTGCTGATCCGGAAAATCAGTACCAACAGCTGTGAGCCGCGATCCTGGAGTGGCAGGTGAAGAAATCGGTTTGGCTCCAACCATGTCGCTGCGATCCAATAGATCCAAGATGTATTTCTTCTGGCAGAGAAGTAGACCAGATGGAAGATGCTGAACCTCGATGCCAAGGAAGAAATTCAGACAGCCTAGATCCTTCAAGGAGAAGACCGAGTTCAGATAGTGAACGAACTCATCGATAAACTTGGAGTTTGAGCCAGTGATAATCAAGTCGTCAACATAAACCAAGACATAGATTACATCTCGGCCATGAGACTTGATGTAGAGAGAAGTGTCAGAGATACACTGTCTGAATCCATGCCGCAATAAAGCTTGACTGAGCTTTTGAAACCATGCACGCGGAGCCTGTTTAAGGCCATAAATGGCCTTCTTGAGTTTGCAAACAAAACCGGGAGTGGAAGAGGACACATATCCTGGTGGTTGTTGCATGTAAACAGTCTCCGCTAGGTCACCGTTAAGAAAAGCATTGTTGATGTCAACCTGGCGAAGAGGCCATTGCCTGGTGACAGCAATGCTAAGAACCAGACGAATAGTAGTGGGTTTGATGACAGGGCTGAATGTGTCAAAGTAGTCCACACCCTCTTCTTGGTTAAAGCCTTTTGCCACAAGACGAGCTTTGTACCGCTCCACGGTGCCATCCGCCTTCTTTTTTACCCTAAAAATCCACTTGCAACCAACAATATTAGCAGTATAGGGCTTTGGAACCAAGTCCCAAGTCCCATTAGTCAATAAAGCATCATACTCTAACTGCATGGCTTGTTGCCAATGAGGGTGTTTAGTGGCTTGAGCAAAAGTTTTTGGTTCAGGGTGAGAGGAGTCGCGAGCAACGGGATATTTAGTGGCAAGAAGGGCTTTAGGAGTGAGTGAGTTGGTTGCAGCCCGAGTGACCATAGGATGTTGAGATAAATTAGATGGTCTGAAGTACGAAGGGGCTTGAGGATATGGAACAATGGACAAAGAAGGTGTAGAATTTGTGGACTGAGGCTCAAGCGAGGATTCGACAGAGTCAACCGGAAGGCTATTAGTGGAATGAGGAGTGGACTGAGACAGAGAGTCAGACAAAACCTGTCCAGATGAGGGAGATGACTGACCCGAGGGAGTGGGACTAGGGGGAAGGCTGTCAGACGAGAGGATGGGCTGGAGGGGACTAAAGGGACCCGGCTGGAGGGGACTAGGAGGACCAGGAGGACCCTGCTGGAGGGGACCAGTGGGGACCAGCTGGAGAGGACCAGAAGGACCATGCTGGTGGGGACCAGAGGGACCAGCGCTGGCAGACATATGGTGGGTGGTGGGGTCAGGCGGCTGGACAGAAATGGTGGGTGCAGTATCAGTTTGGGAGACATAAGGATGTGAGTTGGTGGGACCAGATGAAACTGACTGAGAGTGGTCAGGAACTGGAGGCGCAGACTGCACCGAGATAGGAGACACAAGATTGGACTGAGATGAATGTCCATCCAGTAAACACAAGTCATAAACTGGAGGATTTGCAGAAGGAGATTGAGCAATATGTTTGGGATACGGGAACTGAGACTCATCAAACACTACATGACGAGCTATGTAGGTACGAGAGGTCGGAACGTGAAAACACAAGTATCCTTTGTGTTTTGCACTGTAACCTAGAAAGATACAAGCGACCGACCTAAACTCAAATTTATTTGTGTTGTATGGTCTTAGATAGGGGTAGCATAAACACCCGAAAGATTTTAAAAAATTATAATCAGGATGTCGCTTGTAGAGACAAGAATATGGTGATTTGTGAAGAAGAGTAGGAGTGATGGTTCTGTTATTTAGATAGATGGCTGTATGAAACGCTTGTTCCCAAAATTCTATAGGAAGATGGGAATGAGCTAACAAAGCCAGACCTTTCTCAACAACAATTCGGTTTCGTCTTTCAACGGCACCGTTTTGTTCTGGTGTATGAGGACAAGAGACACGATGTAAAATACCATGAGTTTGAAGAAAAGTAGAGATGTTTCGATACTCACCACCCCAGTCAGACTGAAAAGCTTTAATTTTTGTGGAAAATTGTGTTTCGACCATTGCTTTAAAAAGTGTGAATGCATTAAAAACTTGTGCTTTGGTTGGTAAAAAATAGATCCAGGTAAATTTAGTGTAGTTATCAATAAATAACACAAAATAACGATTACCATTCAAAGAAGGAACATAAGAGGGTCCCCAAACATCCGAATAAATCAAATCAAAGGGATTACTAGATGACACATGGGAAGATGACAAGTGCAGACGACGACTTTTGCCTAATTGACAAGCACTACATACAGGCAAAGCTTTATTATCAGAAGTTGGTAAATGGAAATCAGCTAGTTGACGACGAAGGACAGACTCATGAGGGTGAGCGAATCGATGATGCCAACAAGCGACAGATGCACGTTCACTGAGGAAGACTCTAGGACTGGAGTATGACGATGAAGCTGGCAGACGGTACAGACCATCTTCAACTACCCCTCTTAGGATTGGCTGACCCTGGAGACTCTTAACAAAACAATGATCAGCATGCAATTCAACATAAACATTGTTGTCTTTGCACAATTTTGAGACACTAATAAGATTCTTGGAAATTTTAGGCACAACAAGAACCTCTTGAAGAGTGAGATTATTATTAGCAACATGCGATGTAGAAAGAGCATGAGTACCGACTTGAGTAATGGGTAGGGACTCACCATTGCCGACGACTAAGTTGTCGTTGACAGTGTATGCAGCCTGAAGATTGAGAGCTCCGAGATCCGATGTGACGTGATTAGAAGCACCAGAGTCCACGATCCACGGATCAGTGAGGGCAGAAGGGCTGGTGTAGGCCACGTGTGCCTGCTTGCGAGCTGGATTACGCTGCTTCTGACGTTCCGCTGATCGACGATTGGTAGGTGGATAGTCCACATCGTTGAAGCGGTTGTGGCAGTTCCTAGCAGAGTGATAGGGCTTGTCGCAGATTTGACAAACAGTGCGAGGTGGATAACCTCCATCAGCAGGTAGCTCAGACAGCTCAGCACGAGTAGGGCCAGAGCGGCGATGAGCCACGTGAGCCGAAGGAGAGATCGAATCACATGATTCAAGAATACGTTGCTCTTTTTGAAGGAGGAGACCAAGGAGTTCGTCAGAAGAGACAGAGTCTCGCATGCTGATGGCGGTCTTGAAGGCGGCATACTCAGCACCCAAGCCAAAGAGGACGTATGAGACGAAGTCATCGTCGGAGATAGTGGAGAGACATTCCGCTAGAGAATCGGAGATGCCACGTTTCTTCTCGACGTATTCCATGATGGACATGGAGCCCTTGGTGAGAGACTGCAACTGCTGTTTGAGATGGTTTTGGCGTGCACGGGTTTGAGACTGGAACATCTGAGACAGCATGAACCATACATCAGCGGCGGTGGTGGCACGAGCGACATGGCCAAGTAACGGAACTGTGAGTGTGGTTCGAAGCCAGAGGAGGACGAAATTATCATTTCTTTTCCAGGCTTTGTACTCAGGATTGGCCTTCGGTGTAGCCGAATCAGAAGAGGAGTTACCGGCCGAGGCAACAGTCTTGGCCGGGGTCTGATTGGAGAGAAGATGGCCTTCGAGCTCAAAGGCTTCAAGAGCCGAGCGAACGGTGCCTTTCCACAAGGAGTAATTTGTGTGGTCTAGACGAATTGAAAGAGTGGGGAGCTGGAGGGTAGGGGTTGTTCCGCCAGCGGCCGCGAGTAGGATTTGTGAGGAAGCGGAAGACGTATGTGAAGCCATCCATAGGTACGGATCGTTTGGCTAGGCTGATACCATATAAAATATACAAATTTGGTTTGGTGTGCATCGTACGTAAAAGGTGGACGTACGAAACAGTGTAGTGCAGAATATGTTTACTGCAAAGGTTGCTTTTCTCATTGATTATTGACGTATATAAATACAGGGATAGTCTAACTATAATCCTATAATATCTCTAACTTGATACAGGAGGATTACTACGTATATTCTGAAAATATTCTACGATTTTGTACAACTGAAAATATATTTACTAAGTCAGAGACAGTAAAGGAAGAAGTTTACGGTAAATAGAATTTACACTTTAATACTGTTTGATGATAGTTTAATTATTACCACGTTGTCCTTATTCAATTTGTACTTTTGAGATTTAAAATTAAAGTCGTAGTTTCGATAAACGAGTTCTTTCTTATTTTTATGGATTTAAATTTGATATGTAAGAGGAATGTCGACCTCTTTTTCCTAGATAACTTTTGGCAAACCAGAGCAGTTAATTAGATATTCCCTGCTTTTATTCTCCTGGAAAAATATGACTGAGTCCGAGACCCATTGTGATGAAGAAAATCGTACTAATTCTGGAAACATTTTGGCAGATGATAACAACCCTAGTGCAACTTCTAAAAAAGGTAAACGGGTCATGATGACCTGCGATCAACTCCGAGGGTACTTTGGGAAACGTCAAAAGGATGTTGCAGAAGGTAATTAATTTCTTATAATGTAAAGATAATACATTGATCTGCATAAATTAAACCAGAAAACCAGCTGCAATTTATCATAAATACTGAACTCTGTACTTGTATACTTTATTTCTGCTCGTTCTTCTTGTAGTTAGTGTATCTACTGTCAAACGCACCTGTCGTAGGTATGGTATTGAACGGTGGCCATCGCACAAAAGGAGAAACGGAGCTCAGAATAAGGGGGTGGACCGTCCTTACATCATGATCGTCATGGCAATATATGGAACTTGCATTGTGAAATTTAAGGTTGAGAGTACCACTGGATTTGAATGCCTGTGCAACAAGTTAAGAGATAGGTTTGAATTGAGAGTTGGGAGCTTCAGAATAGAGTATGAAGATGAAAATGGCGACCTGATCATGATTCCCTGCACGGAAGATCTCAAGGCTCGTCTGGACTATTGCAACTCTTCAAACATGAAAATTATGCATTTGGTAGTTTCAAAAGCCAATTAAGATTAATGTCAAATGTTATTAAGATTATAAACTTTGCACGATCAATGTTATTTCATCCTTCACATCTTCCCAGTGTTGCAGTTTTGTAAGAATTTTTGATAGAATATCACAATTATCATGAGAATAATTGTGATTGATTTGTATATATTTCTGTACCATAATTAGACTAGTCTAAATATAATGTATTTGTACTCTTGTAATCTTATATATTTCAGATAATACAGACACACCAACTACGGTGAATTACATTCTCTCATTGTATTAGTCTATTCGATCCAATAACCTGTGAATCCGTCAAAAATCCAATTTAGAGAGATAAATCCCAATCAATTTCGGTGCCTCTTGTACTTTTGATTGTGGTGCTTTCGTTTTGGTGTTCTTTCATCCTTTTCCGCTACTCAACTGGTGAATCAACGTTCCCGTTATCCACGTTCTCTCCGTTGGCTGGAAAAAAAATGAATCGACCATGCGCCCAGCAGAGCGCGGCGCGTGAGGTACAAGTGCCGCCAACACGCGCGTGTGGATCACGGGCCGGAATATAAACAGCCAGCTACCGTAGTGCGTGTGTACCACGCGCTGGACCTCCCAAGGGCGCGTGTTATGCACGCGCCTGATGTCAATCAGGTGACTCATCGCGCGCGTGTTGATCACGCGCGCGTCAACAGCCACTCCCTGACCGTCGCGCATGTTGAGCACGCGCCCGCGCAACAACTTCCATCTTCCATGGCGCGTGGGTTTCACGCGCCGGTTGCTTGTTGTGCCTCTCCGGCGCGTGGTAGAATACATTTGCTACCAATTCTTATACATACCAAGGGTATGTATACCCACCTTTGATATGTGTAAAAAATTATAATTGTACATTCTATTAGTATATACTATTTGTAGAAATTATAAACAAAAAAATTATACAATGCACATATATACACATAAAAATGTAAATATTTATATTTTAAAATGCATGTGGGATATGTGTCCCTAGTGTGGTAAAATTTGTGCAATCCGTATACACTATATAATTATTCTGCAACAGTATGTATGTCTTTTTCTTGGTAATCTAAATGCAAGGTTGCTATATCATTTAACTCATTCTGAATCAGAACTCGAATTAACATATAATTAAACTTAAAATGATCTGATTAAACTTGAATCAACAATAACTGAATTAATCGAAACCATATCAACCGAACCAAAACCCATCGAAAGTGACAAAAACCCACCATATTATTTTTTATGAACAATGTGTTGTTCATGGTTATTGGTAATCCGAGCCATATAATAGAATTTGCGCCGGTCACCCAATTAATTAAGCATGTAATATGGGCAGTGCTGGCTTATGTTAGAATGTCTTTTTCCCTCACAAAAAGTCACAAGTCATGTTAATCCTTATTTGCATACCCAGCGTCTTCGTCTTCGTCTTCGTCTTCTTCTAACCACCATCCATTCCATTCCAAACTCTCTCTGCTATCGGTTGACTCTCTGAACCAGAACATCTTCTTCTTCGTTCACAGAGTACGAAACAACGGAAACTTTAGCCATAAATCTATACACTCTTCGGTAAAATTGCATTGACTTGACGAGTAAGTGATGATCAAGCTTAATTTATGTTAATTTGGTTGCTGGTTTTTGTTGTAAATGCATTGTATTATTTACAGGGTTCGAAATAAGAAGAGGCGATGAGCCAAGTGCCCGTCTTCATGGGCTGCATTTGTTCAGTTACCAGCTGTGCGATGAGAGCTATTCATCTGTGTATCAATAAATCGGTATGAATTCTGAATTCTGACCAATTTTTTCTGCCGGAAGTTGAATGATAATTGTTCGTCGGTGAACATTTAAAATGAATGGGCCGTAAATTATATGTAAATGGGTCAAAACATTTCCTTATTGTTTTGATTATAATGGATCTGATGATTTGGGCTTTTCTTAATTAGTCACACTCAATTCTCTTGTTCATTTACACAACGTCAAGCGACTGTAACTCAATTAAATTCACTTTCTCCATTATGACATACAAGTATGGGTATAAATGAGTCGAATCGTTCGTGAGAAAATCTCGAGAACCTCGATCAAAGCTCGAGCACGAGTTCGGGTTGACCAAACTCGATCTCAAGCTCGAACTTGTTCGAATATGTAACGAGTCGAGTCTGAGTTTTTAAATTTTATTTCGATAAGCTCGACGAGCTTATTGAGCATACATATATAATTAGATATATAACTAATATAGGGATTTCTTTGGAAAAAATTAAAATATATAAAATCTAAATTAAGTATTAGGGTATGTATGAGTATAATACAACTTGTGTATAATCTGTATACACGCTAAACTTCCAATTTTACCCCAAATCCAAGTCCAACTCTAACTCTTCCTCTTCTTCCATTTGCGAATTCCAGTAAAACAAGTTTTTTGAGTTAAACGAGCTCACTTGGCTCGAATTCGAACTCGAATTTCGATAAGCTCGCGAGTTGGACTCGAGCTCACAAAAAGTTAATGAGTCGAGTCATGAGCACAATTTTTTATGTTCGAAAGATCTCGATCTCGAACTCGAAAAATATTTAACGAGTCGATTTTGAGCATACCCATGTTCGGTCTCGACTCGACTAATTTACACCCCTACATACAAGTTTGTATATAAATGTTTTTAATTGCTTAAATTAAAAAACAACTAAAATTTCATTTTAATGTATTTATATATTATATGTGGATACTTATATATTTATTTTAAATATAGGGTCAAATTTGATAATAAGTAATATCTATACTATACTTTAAAAGAGGTTGAATTAGAATTTTCTAAAAAATTTGAATTATTTTTAGGATTAATGAGAAATTGACACATCACCATCTTATGTTCCCTTTTACAAATATTATTATTTACTTTTAGTTAGACTAATAATGCTACCTTTAATTTCCATTTAATGATCATGCATTGATTTTTTAAAAATATATTTTTATAAAGAAGAAATGGTTGAAAGAATTAAAAGTGGCTTAATTAAGCATATTAAACATCTATTTAAATAGTCATTATCTATGTAGTATAGTATAGTACTCTTCAAAACAAAAGAAAATGTGATGATGTGTATTTTTACAATTTTTTGTTTTTATAGTACTTTTGTTTTAAAAAAAAATTGAATCTATAGTACTCTTTAAACTAAGATGATAAAAGCTGACGTATCATTTTCTAAGCATTTTGAGTAATTTTTACAATCAACTACAAATTGACACGTGTCAACTCTTTTTGAATTTTTTAAAACTTTTTATTCCACTTCTTCTTAAAATTTCTCCACTGATAACGTGAAAAACTGATACATTATTTTTTAAAATAAACTGCTCCATAACAAATATGCTCTAATTACTCCAATTAGTCCTTAATAAATCTGCTCTAAATCGTTTTCTACTCCTCTTTCACAAAATTTCTCCAGAATATAGTGAAACATCTATATATTAAATTTCATATACTCCAATTACTCCTTAATAAAGCTGCTACATTTATGGACTCATATGTTTTCACAGCAAATCTTTCCAAATTCTTTACACCTTTTTCGTTAGCCCTCTCTATAAATTATGTTCTCTAAATTCCGGTAAAACATTCCTCAAGTATGTATGTCTTGCTTAAATTAGTGTGTTTGTTGTTTAGTATGTGAATGATTTACAAAGTATCTCAAAATACTGAAAATATCTTTTTTTTCAAAATGTGATCCAGATGTTTCTGCATGAAGACGAAGGTGTATCAATATTATTGATAAGAAAATATCTTCAAAATGAGGACGGAGTCTCCTTATTATTTCTTTTACGAGTTTTTATCATTTACTTTGCATGTTTAGTTGTTCCTTCTTCTCTTTTTCATTGTAATGATTTATTTTATATTAGCTCTTGATTTTTCTGTTTACAGTAGCTGTGGTTTTATAAAGCTACGAATGAAATTTTGTTATGTTTTTCATATGTTTCCAATTTATGTTCCACGACACAACTTTGCTGCCAAGTTAATCAACATTATGTTACTAAGCATCAATTATTACAAATATTTTAACAAGTCATTTCAATTCAAGTTGATTAACCTTACCTCAATTTATTTTTCAGCTGGTTTTTCTTTTATTATCACCATAATTGTCTCTTTATTATATTTATTACGACAAATCACATAATTAATCATATTCATCACCATAAATAGCTATAATTGTCTTTCATCCAGTAAAATATATTAATGATTAATTTTGTTTGTATTAACATTCTCACATTGTGAACATTTTGAACATTTAGACTTATATCGGAAGAATTCAATCAATTTAATATAATGACATTGTAGGTAATATATTTGGTATATTGGAGATATATCATTAGTGATGAATTAAAATGTCATGCACATTCATATGTAATTTTTCATGAATTAAATTATTATTTGTTAATTAATATATGCATATAATATTTTAAAATAAATATTCATGTATCGGAACGAGCATTATGCTAGTTAAAAGTTAAAGTGCGTAAAAATCCTTTAAGACGGAGAGAATACGCAACTCTATTTGCTGAAGTAGGTAATTAGTTAATTAACATATTTGTAGATTACAATATTGTATGAGTTCTTATATGAAATTTATTTTACCAACATATGGTATCATTTTCAGGCATACTACGTACAAAACTTAGCTCCCAATAAATATGGGCTGCAATTGAAATTATTTGTAAGTCTAGAATTGAAACTAAAACCATTTGTAAGTCGCTAATATTTGGCTCCCAATAACTATGGGCTGCCATTGAAATTATTATACAAAATTTTACATTTTTTAGATTAAGACCACTCAAAAGTATTATACAAATATATGTTATTTCTCTAAAATGGCATAAGAAAAGATAAATCACTCTGATTATAATGGACCTGTAAAAGAACAAACAAGATTGTTTGTTTAAAGTCCCATATTAATTGACAATGACGACAAACTTAAATTCTAGAAGAAGACGACGAGCGCTCGGGTGATGGCGGCGCTTTGGTTCTCTCTCATTCAATTATTTTAATTTAGTGAGTTTTAATGAATTATACTTGTTTTGTTTCAGCAATTCTTTTTTGATTTCTTTTTTATTCGTTAAGCCTTTTACTGTAATTGTTTTTTTCTTTTCTTTTCATTTTTGGTTCCCTTTCAGTGATTATGTGGAACGGGGTCGGCTTGAATTAAATGGGTAGATGCAACGTAGTCTGTTTGAAAAATGCAAGAGCCTTTTGTTGCACAATGAACCCTTTTTAAAGGGGGCACTTTGATCATTTGACCAAGTATTACTTGTAAGCTTACTTCTCCAACTTGTCTTGCTTAATAAAAAACCCATCTTTTATTTTCATAATAATAAAAAAGGCTTTTTATATTAAATAATTGTAACCTCTATTATAACTGTAAAATTGTATAAGTCGGTACTATACTGAATTAATTTATACTTTTTATAAATAAAATAAAGCTCAATGAAATTATTCATTTGATCACGATAAAACTTTACGATTTCTAATCGGTCCTTATTTTATATTTTTTTAAAATTCATTTTCACTTAGTGAGAAATGTCACTTCAATAAAATTAATTGAAGTGTAATAAGTTGTGGAAGAACTTTGTTGAATCTTATAATATATTTAAATATTACATTTTGATGAAAAATATATATATTAATTTTAACATAATTATATAATAAAACAGGTTTCAAGCATGTCTTTAACTTAAATATAAAATATTTAAGTTAAAGGTTTCCATTTTAAGTTTAAACAGCATTACACTTATTAAAAATTAGAAGGGACTAACACTTATTTTCTAAAAATTAGTAGAAAAGAAAACCAATCCACTTAACAGTCACGAATAATTAAGTGTAGCACCAGGACATGACATTTGTTCAACCTCGACACGTGTGGGAGACTGGTGGTGGGACCTTCTCAAGGGTTTTTGTTCTGAAAGTAAAGCAGTAGAGGCAGCAACTCAAATGTGAAAGGAGAGAAGATTAGGCCCCTAAACAGTATTGCACCGTCCCTATAACATCTTCTTTTTCATTCATCTTCGTCCACCTTAACCTGCAACTCAACCTCTTAGATCTAATATGGATTCCTGTACGCTCTATAGCATTTTACTTGGTGCGGCTAACGACCCCTGTTCGATTCCTGATTTCGTTACTCATATGCCAGCCGGAGGTTCTCAATGCCGTCACTTCTCCCGGCGGCCGGAGGAGCAGCGCCAGTTGCGAGTCTTTTGGTACCCAGGCGGAGCTGGAGCATCCAACAGGTAAGCGAAGTTTGAGGATGCTCGTCTTGGAAATTGTATAGTATATATATAATCTTGTGTTGATGATGATGGTCGTGTTTTGCAAAATTTTGATCTCAGCCCTGTTCAGAAGGTTGCGAGTTTTCTCGAGTCCCTTGAGGAGTACCCCGACTGGTCCAAATATATGGGGATAATCAACCTGGTCCAGTTCTGGGCACTGGTAACCACCGGCGACGGCGAGACGGCTCCCAGTGTTTGGGAGCAGCCGTTCGGCATGGGAGGGCTTACGAACGGGGTGTTCCGATATCGATCCGACTGCATTCGGAACCCGTGGTGTGACGCCGGCGATCCCATCAGCAGGGCCTTCGCGACTGGGCAGCCTCAGGTTCAGTTCTCGGAGCTGCCTGTTTCCGAACAGTACGGTGTGCAGAGCGTTTGGGTTCTCCCGCTTCTGGAACCGCCGACCGGGTCGCCGTTTGGAGTTGTCGAGTTCGTTAGTACAACTGTCCCTAGTGTCGAGGTACGTTACAGATGGTTGGGTTGATTAGTTAATGATAAATTAAAGTTGAGCTCGGACTGAGATTTGGAGATTTTGTTGTTTCAGATTCATGGCCTGTTCACGCAGTCTTTTCTTGAACATGGGTCCAAATACTACGAGATATTCTCCCATAATATGAATATGGTGGGGACGGGTTTCCGAAATGGTCATCCCCTTTCCAACTCCAGGGATCACGTTCCAACGCACCAACTTATAACCGGTACGTGAGAAACCCGAAAATCAATTCATTTTAGACCAGAAATATATTGCAGAGCTGTTCGAATATACGTATTCTTGGATTGTAGATTTTAAGCAACAATTAAAACATAAACCATTTTGCATTAGGCACTTTAAACTGTGTTGTGTGTGACAGTGGAAAGGTCCGTCCGGCACGAGGAATTTCCGGCTATCTCTGTTTTCAGGCCTGTCTGAACAGAGTTGATTGAGCGGTGTGGGACCTGACTCTGTGGCCCCACCATCCTCCTTTTCTTTCTCAAACTATTCTTATCCTCAAGGATAAAGTTCACAGACTATTCATTACTCTGAGTTTTTATGTAGTTGAATTATAAGGGTGTTGTTACGTGCGGCCTATTATTTTACTTTTATGATTAAAAATACAATATGAATTTATGAAAATATTCTGTTTTATTGTGTTTCTTGAAGAATTTAACAATACGGTATTATAATTTAATGACATTTTGAATTATAGGGAGTAAAAATTCTGTGCTGCAAGAATTATAACTCAAGGCACCTCTAGATTTTACATAACTGTTCGGGAGTAAATAAATGAGATACTGATTTAAAGTAAGAGGGGGAATATTTGACTTCCTTTTCCTCAAGCAGGAGGACTCGAGGATTGCTTTAGTCAAACCAGCGAGTTTGACTTTTGCCGCTAACTTGCTGATTCGTTAATACTTGAGAAAACATTTTCGCAGATGATCAAACTATCTGGGATGGCCTTGAAGATATCGAACAAATACCGCAAGAGAACTTTGGAGGTACTTGCCATGATCACCAAATCGAGGAAACCTCCGGAATGGTTCAACAGCTAAGGTTAGAACCAGCAAACGCCGCTCCACCTGCAACTTCCAGAAAAGGTAAACGAGTCACGATGACTTGCAATCAACTCCGGCGATATTTTGGCAGACGTCAAAAGGATGTTGCAGATGAGATAGGAGGTAATTAATTATTCACTTTTATCAATAATGTTTTGATTTTAACCTTTTGATGAAGTTCAAATATATAGCCGTTGGGGTTGCTCTTATATGCTCTGTTTCTGCTCCTTCTCCTCGTAGTTAGCGTATCTACCATTAAGCGCTGGTGTCGCAGCTGTGGTATTCAAAAGTGGCCTTCGCACAATAGGGAAAGCAAAGCAGCTAAGAATAAGATGGGCGTCCAGGCAAAATATGGAACTTGTATCGTGAAATTTAAGATTGATAGTAGCATTGGGTTTGAATGTTTCTGCAATAAGTTGGGCGAAAGATTTGAACTGAGAGTTGGGAGCTTCAGAATAGAATATGAAGACGAACATGGCGACCTTATCATGATTCCCTGCGCTGAAGATCTCAAGGCCCGTCTGGACTTTCTCAACTCATCAAACACCAAAACCATGCATTTGATAGTTTCTAGAGCTAACTAGCTAGGCCATGTTTTGCCTTAATCTGATTGCATTTTGCAATCTTGTAAGCTCTGTATACAATTTCTTTTCCTCCACATTTTTCCTATGTTGTAATCTGTGTAACTTTGCTGGATGATTGATCAAGTCCGTGAACATCAGACGTTAGGTTTGTTTGACGTCGTAAAAGCCTTGTGCTCTTAAATTTATTCGTATATCTCTGTTAATATTAATTTAGTCTATTCAATAAAAATTAATTTAGTTCCAAGAGTTACAAAGTAGGGGACATGTTTTAGTATAGTTTGCTAGAGAATGAGGTATATGATTTTTGCTTCTAGAATTCACGCTCTAACGAACTCCTGATTCTAGCTATAACTGATTCACAATTCACAGCACATTCGATCCCACCATGTACCGTGTAAAAAAACCTGCAACGCGTTTCCCACTATGTTTATCAAGCTGAGCTGTAGCTCCGAGTTATCATAATAACGGTCTCTTCTAAAGCCAGCCACTCAGGGCTGGTTCATGGATATTCAGAAATCTACGAACATAAACCTTCAAGAAGTTGCCACCTGTATAGAGAACTACTACACTAATGCCCGCGTTGGTGGAGACTTCCCACATTAAAGTACATGGCCTGTCTCCGACGGTTGCAACAACGCAAACTGGAATAGAGCGTCAGACTGGGCATCCCTCCAACCTTGTGCCGCCATATAGCTCCTCAGGTTGACTGTAGCGGTAGTTTCCATTTCTTTAGCCCCCGTATGGATTTAGTCGAAGACTTGCCGATTGCCCTCGAAACAAATGCCATCACAAACTACCAGGACTAGATTGCAGAACCTGACATCATCATCCTTCAAGAGATTTTTGACCAACACATCACCACAAGTGCCGATTAAAGCTAGTACCTTGTTCATCAAGCCAAATGACGTCCATGCTTCCTTTACGTAGGAATCCCCTCTTTCTAGAGGTCTCTTAGAAAGATGACAGTGGTACAAATATGATAACTTCCGAGAAAGTCACTTGAAAGTATAATCATAGTTATAGTTATAATTGAGCACTTTTGTACATATATAACATTTTTTTTAAAATTGCTTTCTTTTGAGAAGTCCCTTAAAAGAATATGTCACATTAAGTAATGGAAGCATGCTTATGATCATATAAGTGTAATATCATGCATTATAAATATAATTTTGTAATTTGAGAGAATTAGTAATCTAACCTTTGCCGGATTAGGGTATCCGATGCATTTATAATAATCTGTAGATTGTAATTCTTGATGCAGCTAAGTCGCTTAAAGATTAGTTTTTCGCTAGTTTTGTTGAGATAGAGTATTATTTTTCTTTAGAAGTGTTATAGTCATCTTCAATAAAACTGTTGTTTCTGGATGCAAAAAGTGGCACCTGAATGCCAAGTTGGCCACCTTCGGGTATAGTATGAGTGATTCTTTGAAATTAAGATCTGAATTTGGGTCTGATTGCTGCTGGTGATGCTCATAAAGTTGGGGTCTTCTTGCATTACCTTTAGGAATTGAGGGTTTGCATATGCAATTAACATAATTCCACACCCGGATTAGGGATTTTAGGAAAGTTATGATAATTTGGGGAAAATAATTAAGAAATTGAGTTCTTCGATTTCGTTGCCTCTACCATAGGGGTGCTTATCGAGCGAGTCGGTTCGAGTATCGCTCGATTTCAACTCGCTATCACTAATTTTTATCGAGTTCGAGTCGAGTTACGAGTTATTTCGATCAAGTTTTTTTCAAGCAAAGTCATAAATAATTGATAATATGATAAATTTTAAAAGTAAATTTGCATGAAATATGAATGTACTAGTATAAATTATGTAAAAACACACAAAAAAATTGTATTATAAACATGTTAATGAATTAAATATAAATTTTAGCAATCATATTTGTGTTATCGAGTTACTTGTGAGTCTATCAAGTCGAGTACCTCCTTTGATCATCTCGCGTTTGTGGCGAGTCGAGTTTCGAGTACTCGCGAACAACTCATCTCAATTAGCACCTCGAGCCGTGGTGGCTTGGTGCCGGATGAAAAGTCCAGAACTTAAATTGGCTATTTTGCAGACGCGAGGTTTAAACATTGAAACAAGGCAGTGAGGTTTAAACGTCACTCAGAAAAGTTCTTGGGATTTAGTGCGAATCAAAGTTGGCTGAATCGGCGAAAACTAATATATTTTTAGCAACTTAAAATTCGATATGCACTTACAGCAACATCTCATTAAATTGTGTATTGATCATGGAGATATTGCCTTTGTATTTAAATAAGGAAGATTTAGATTAGGCATAGACTTATAATTGGATAGAGATATATAGTATTCCTTTTCTATATCAATCGAATTAGTTGTAGTTCCTTTTAGATAGAAAGGAATATTCAGCCGTGGAAGAATGAAGCAACACGGCATGGAGCTATAAAGAGGATGTCAAGACTGCGAAGTTATTCACTGAATTACACAGCAAGTATTATGCACTCATAATAATTACTTTATATATGATACGGTCAAGTCTAGCGACATCAACAGCCTTTGTTCATCCACAAAGTTCGAAATCCACAATCCTTAATAGTTCGGGAGAGGTGGTGATCAGCGGCAAGGGAATCTTGGCCGACTGGCAGTGGGGGAGCTCACAAGTCCACTTTCAAGAATATCATAGATAGATAGGTAAAAGTAAACAACTTTGTACTTGATTGATATTATAGTGGATGGATTTCGAACTAGGCAAGGTCTCGCAAATGTAGATGTTTTAATATCGAACTGTGTTAAGGAAAGAAAATGTTTGTTTTCTATATAAATTCGTATGTGTGTATATTCATGAGAAAGTTTACATTATATAGGGAGGCTATATCTGCCTACCTATCGAATCTACCGATGTGGGATTAATGTACAACAACATAATTGCAGAAGGAAAAATGATAGTCTATCATATATTCCATATAAAATACTAATTTATATAGAAAACAAACATTTTCTTTCCTTAACAAACTGCGTCATCAATTTCTGGTGTTCATGTCTTTTACTTTTTCCTTGATAACATCCACAGAAAGAACACCATCCGGAGCAGAGTTACTAAGAGTCACCACCAAAGTCTCCCAGCTATCAGGCAAAGAGCTCAACAAAAATAAAGCTTGCAATTCAGGATCAAGATTTATCTTCATAATAATCAACTTGTTAATAATATCCTGGAGGTCACTCAAATGCTCAGACACAGACTTACCAGCTTTCAACTTCAAATTAACAAGTTTCTTGATCAAAGAAGCCTTATTATGAGCGGTCTTCCTTTCATAAAAACCTTCCAGTTTCTTCCACAAAACATATGGGTCAGACTCTTGAGAGACATGATTGAATATGCTTATATCAATCCACTGTCTGATGGTACCCAAAGTTTCTCTCTTTAACTTGACCCATTCAGGATCAGTTAATTTTTCCGGTTTAGTAGGCTTGAATGTACTACTGTTCACTACTAGGAAGAACAGCAATTAAAACCGGGTTTTTTGGGGCATAACACCGGTTGGTTTTGCAAAGCAACCGGTTTGTATAGGAGGGGTTGCAACATGGATTTGTTGCACCGGTTGTGGGATCGGTGGTGGGCCAATATGTCTATGTGGCATGCTGACTGGATCAAGTTGAATGGTCCAACATACTATTTACACATTGCACCGGTTGTGGGCTTAACAAGCCCAATTTGATAATGGACCGATGTTATATATTAACCGGTGTTATATAAAATCATAATTTTGAAATAGAACGCACATTATAATTTTACTATTTATGGTGGTGCAACATTTGTATTTAGTAGATCCGGTGTTACAAGAAAAAATATGCTATATATATATATATATAAATTCATAAATCACCAAAATGTACAAAATCTCCAATATCTTATATATGCACAAAGTAAAAACTAATCAATAAAAACTAAACGATCATTCCTCGATCTCTGAGGATTCCAAAATCCATCTAAGCTATCTGCGGCAGCAAGGAGGAAATCCATCTAAGCTCTTTTGCTTTACAAAAAGATCCACCGAAAGATAGGTAGAGGTATGGTTAGGCTTCCAACCTTATGGCTCATTTTTTTGGCTTGCTCAACAAAGAATGTCATCTCAAGTGCAAAGAAGAAAGAACCAACCATGCCCTATTTTATAGGCTTCTTTTCAAGCTCGGCCTTCGTCTCACATTTACAAAAACCTGCTTTGGTGCATCATTACTCGTAAAATACCCATGCAAGAAGAGCCTGACCAATACAACAAAGATTATTTGAGGGTTAGAGAATGCATCTAGAGAAATGTAGGAGTGGAAGATATTTTGCATGCTAAAACTATTGAAATGTATAAACAATCAAACATCAAATATGATATCTCATTCTCTGAAAGAAACTAAAACTACCTGCATAAATATATGATGGAAGATTCACTAACGGTACCACTCTCGTTAGAAGAACTCAAACCAGCAGCTGAAATAAGCACATCTCTGTAAACAAGTAAACAACCAGAGGTGGTTCTTTCACACCTTTACTTTCATCCTACACCACGAATGAAAAGCTCAATCAATGAAATAAATGGAAAACTGCTCCATCACATAAAAATTATGTCCGCCCTTGGCAGTTGTCTTTATTGTTATTACCTCTTCAATTGCATTGAGTGCTTGAGCTTTTGTCCTACGTTTCTGAACCAAGTTGAGGGGAATCAGTACAGATTTCAATTTAGAAATAAACAAATATGTTTCATTACCTATTAAGTAACTGTGGAAGAAAATAGTCTGAAGAAGCAGAAGAAAGGTAAAGAATACAATCCAAAGTGGTCCTATAAAATTCATTCCCTCTAAAGGAGCATGTAGGCTTGCAATTGATGATCGCCACAGTAGCAAGAGCCTTACGAATAGCACAACATATCATGTTAAAGAAGTAAAACTCTTAATATAATCTCTTATAACTTTTCAAACAAATAAAAACAAGTTTATAGCTTCCTTCCAGGACTTGAAAGGTAACAAATTCCACTAAAAAGCTAAAAAATTCCAATCTTCTTAATTAAGAATATACAATCTACGTTTCAAAGACTTTTTCTACTCAGAAAAATAACAAAAAGCTAAACTAAATTCATCAGCTAACACTTCCAAAGATTGTTTTTTTTCTTCTAATCAGGAGGAAAGGAAGAAGAATATATACAATTATCGATAAATTTTCACCATAGTCCCCTGCCATTGTACCAAAACAATTCAAACGGAGTATCTGAAACTTAGAGGGACCCCGGTTTTGAGCCAGGGTATATGAAACCATATCCGTTTGCAATACCTTCACCTGTAAAACAACTCTTGACATCAATCCAGTTTCCAAACCATACACATCACAGAAAAAACAAAAACACAGGGCTTTTTCAACGTACCAGATTCAGTAGACAAGTGGCTGGAGACGACGGCGACTACCGGGCGGAGCGCGGCAGGGAGACATAGGCGGCGGCGGAAGGCTTGGACGCCGATCGAACGCTGGCGACGGCGGCGCAAGGCTTATGCGCCGATAGAACGCTGGCGGCGAGAGGCTTGAGATGCAAACGCGGGAATCGGCGCGCTCATGTGATTTCTCGTCGGGAGAATTAAACGACGGAGTAAATCCTCATGTTCGCCGTTGATTCCTTACCAAAACCACAGAGTGTTGTTGGTGAATGGAGAATCGGGAGGATAAGGATATACATGATGCAGAGACTGAGAGAGGGATAAGGTTTTCCTTATATAGGTAAAGAATCAATGGTTGGGATTAAGTGAAATTAATTGTCATATCAGATCATATAACTTAAAAATGGTATTAAAATATTCAGAATTTATTTTATATATGTACATGAAAATTACTCATGGTCAACATTTAAATCCTAATAATTGCATATAAATTTCTGAATTTTAATATAATCTAAATGACGGGCTAAATTATTTTTTAAAACTTCAATTTCAACATAAATCATGGGTTTTCAAAATTGATATAAATTATATATTTCGAATAACATGATTTTTGCATAAAATGATGGAAATAGTGGCATAAAAAGCTCTCAATTAAAGTTTTAATAAATTTAAAATTCACCCCTCCAAATTTATACTCATATTAAAATGATAACATGCACATTATAAGCTTAATGAAGAATGATTAGTACAACTATTTCATTTTAGTACGTCATAATGGAATATCAACATTGAAAATCACTATAAAATGTAATTTTTACGCTTGATAATGAATATTCGAATATTCATATCGATACGATTTCATTGTCTGTATGTTAAAATGTCTCATAAATACTCAAATTTACTTAATTTCTTTTGTAAGGAAATAAATTGATCACAATTATGATGGAAATATGACTCTAAAGTATATATACTTAAGTAACAAGTTATAGTTTTAGTAGTGCTTCTCAGGTTCTTGCTACTTAATTTCTCACTACACGTACCTTTCATATAGCCGGTACCAAAGAAAATTTGCACAAAAAATGTCTTATTCGTTATCAAATGAACATAATCATAAAAAAGATCGGGTTCAAAAACTAAAATTGGATGTTTTATACTAATATTAAAAATATTTACTGATCTGGCATTCATATCAATGTTATTTTATTGACTTTATGTTATTGTCACAAAAACACTCAAATATACATAATTCATTTAATAATGGAAATAAGTTTATCACAACTATGGTTAGAATATGACTGCAAACTATATATACTTAATTACATGTGGTAGTCCCAGTAGTGCTTCTCAGATTCTTGCTACTAAAGTTCTCACCGCACGTACCTCTGATCAAACAATACCAAAGAAAATTTACACAAAAAGTGTCTTATACGTTATCAATTAACATAAATCAGTAAGTTTGAATGTCAAAATTTGATATTTCATGACATTTTTCAAAAATTTTATACCAAGAGCAGCGGTTAGTTGTTGCTATGTATACCCAGAGCAACACTTAATTGTTGCTATGCATACCCAGAGCAGTAGTTTATTGTTGCTATGTATACCAAGAGCATTATTTTTATGTGAATTTGGTCCACCAAGTCAAATTTTCAAATTCATGTGTTATTTTAATCACACCAACACTATCGTAATCATAATAAAATTATCATATTCATAAAAAGAACTAGTTTAAAAGTTGAAGTTTGATGTTTCATAATATTTTCAGATTTTTATAAAAGTTAACATTCATATCAGTGATATTCCATAGACTATAAGTTATAATGTCTCGCAAACACTCAAATATACTTAATTTCGTTTGGTAATGAAAAAAACTTGAATATGACTTATGGTGGAAATATGACTCCAAAGTATATATAGTTAATTACCAAGATATAGTGTAACTTTCAAAAAAAAGTACCAAGTTGTAGTGTTAGTAGTGATTAGTGATACTAAATTTCGCACTACACGTACCTTTCATTGAGACAATAGCAAAGTAATTTACAAAAGAAAGTGTCTTATATATAATAGAATTAACATAATCATCAACTTCAAAAAAAACATAATCATCAAAACATCCAGGTTTGAAAGTCAAAATTTGATGTTTTATGACATTTTTCCGTTTACATCAATGTTATTTCATGGATTTTATGTTAGAATGTCTAAATAACACTCAAATGTACTTAATTCAATCAGTAATGGAAACAAATTGATCACAACGATGGTTAAAATATGACTCAAAAATATATATTTAACTACATGTTATAGTCCTAGTAGTGCTTCTCAATTTCTTGCTACTAAAATTCTCAGTGCACGTACCTTTCATTGAGCTAATACCAAAGTTAATCTACATTAAAGTGTCATAGTCATCAAAAATAATTCAAGTTTAATAGTCAAAATTTAATATTTTTTGACAAATTTTCAAAATTTTATAGTAGGACGCTATTGCAATCCATTGCGTGACATAACATGACATAGAGTTTATGGCAAGTTTTGACTTTTTTGTTCAGAATTTTGGTAAAATCTATTAAGTACGTTGCACCACTAACTGAAATCGGTGCAAGTTAATGGGCCAGAATATGGGCCTAAGATTATATTGCACCGATCCGTAACTCGGTGCAAACGTTTAATAATAATAAAATTTAAAATCAAATCCACGTGGAATTTATTTATCAAGTGTGGGGCCGAACCCCATGGGGCTCCACATCATTGCATCGATTTTCCGTTCGGTTTAACATTTTTTATAATAAAATATTCATTTTGGTCAACATATTCATCGGTAATGAAAGGGGACCCATTCCGTTACATCGTTGTGTACGGTGCTATAAATCTAGTCAATTGGTCAACCAAATATTTTGCCGATGTTACACACATTTTTCGATGCAACAAAACATAACACCGCCATTGACTTGGTCAATATGCGATTTTTAAACCGGTTTTTGCAAAAAACCGGTGTAACTCTGCGGTGCTACGGTCAATCTTCCTAGTAGTTGTTGTCTGCAGCAACAGTCACTGCAATCGGATCATACAAGTCCTTGCAATATAACAAATCTTCCATCATAGGTCTCCAAATAGAATAGTTGGTTGATGTCAACTTAATCATAGAACCACTTCCACCAGAATCCATGATTATGCCAAAGTGAACCAAACCTCTGATACCAATTGTTGGGGCGCAGCGGAAGAGATAAAACTCAAAAACACCACAACAAGGACACGGCAAAACAACCAACCAATATTCTAAACGCAATCACAAAAGCTACCAGCGATGAAGATATATAAAACCAGCCAACGGAAAAATAAAAGACAAAGAACACAACGATTTATACGTGGAAAACCTCTTCGGTGTGAAGAGTAAAAACCACGGGACTGGAGGCGTCCACCTATTCTCTCTTATTATGATAAAATGAGGGAAACAAACCCCAATCAGTCTACAAAGGGTTACAACCCACCACAAGTATCATCAATAAGAACAAAAGGATAAAAGGTGCAAGATATCACCAAATAATAAGGCTGTACTTCGAGCTGCTATAACTCCCAAATCAGAGCATACACTGATGATCCAACCGTTCAGAACGAAGCCTCAAGAGTCATGAACGCGCTGACAATATTTCAGCAAAATCGGACTACGTTTGCCCCTCGATCAGATCTCCAAAACAGAACTGCTCACAAAAAACGGGATTTTTCCAACTCCTCTAAAACCCTTATTTTTCCTCTCTCTGTATTCTTGTATTTCGTCTCACGTATCCACAAGAAAACCCTAAAACTCTTTATATACTTTTCTTTATTCTTTTCCAAGTATATAAAGGAGATTATTCTGTTTCCATAAAGTATACGGATTTGGGCTGGATTAACATTCTCCCAACAATCTCCCCCTCCAGCCCAACATGGGGAAGATACAAGTGCAATGACACAATCACTTGAAACTCATCCCGGCGAGCTTACCACAAAGCTCAACCTTAACTCCAGGGATTGCCTTCGTCAACATATCAGCAACATTCTTATCTGTGTGGACTTTCTTCAGCTTCATAAGCTTCTCCTCATTAACATCTCGTAACCAATGATATCTCACATCAATGTGTTTGGTACGAGCATGATACATGGAATTCTTACTCAAATCAATAGCACTTTGACTATCACAAAGCACAACATAATTCTCTTGCTTCAAACCTAATTCTTGAAGGAATCTCTTCAACCATAACAGTTCTTTACCTGCTTCCACAGCTGCGATGTACTCTGCTTCAGTTGTTGACAACGCTACACTTTTTTGTAGCTTGGACTGCCATGAGATGGCTCCCCCCGAAAAAGTAAACAAATAACCTGAGGTAGACTTTCTTCCATCCATATCTCCAGCCATATCGGAATCAGTATAACCTTCAAGAACAGTATTGCCACTTCCAAAACATAAGTTCAACTTGGAAGTACCACGCAAATATCTAAGAATCCACTTCACTGCATTCCAGTGAACCTTACCCGGATTGAATAAGTATCTACTAACCACACCAACAGAATGTGCAATGTCTGGCCTAGTACAAACCATAGCATACATCAAAGAACCAACAGCAGATGAATAAGGAATAGAAGACATACTTTCTTTCTCCTTCTCTGTCTTAGGACAGTCTTTCTTACTCAATCTGAAATGAGATGCCAAAGGTGCACTAACAGGCTTAGCATTCTTCATATTGAACCTTTCAAGCACACGTTCAATATACTTCTCTTGTGATAACCACAACTTTCCAGCTTTTCTATCGCGAACAATCTCCAGGCCTAAGATTTGCTTTGCTGGACCCAAATCTTTCATATCAAACGACTTGGACAACGCTTTCTTCAAATCATTAATCATCATGCTATCTTGACCAATAATCAACATGTCATCAACATATAAAAGCAGAATAATGAAGTTACCTCCGGGGAACTTTCTGAAATGGACACAAGGATCAGCTTGAGTTCATTTGTAGCCAGTGCTCTTCATAAACGAATCAAATTTCAGATACCACTGCCTAGGTGCTTGCTTCAACCCATAAAGACTCTTCTTCAACTTGCAAACATGATTCTCCTTCCCCTTAACTTCAAAACCTTCAGGCTGCATCATATAAATTTCCTCTTGCAAATCGCCATGCAAGAACGCAATTTTCACATCAAGTTGCACCAATTCCATGTTAAGTCTAGCAGCCAAACCCAGCACAATACGAATCGAAGTCATCTGACGACCGGTGAGAAGATCTCGCCATAATCGACGCCTTTCTTTTGGTTGCATCCTTTGACCACCAACCTGGCCTTATACTTCACAACCTTATCACCATCTTTCTTGAGCTTAAAAACCCATCGGTTTCTCAAGAATTTCTTTCCTTTAGGAGCTTTCACCAGATCATACGTATCATTCTTCTTCAAGGAATCCATTTCATCTTTCATTGCCTCAACCCACAATTTCTTGTCTTTATGAGACACAACATCATGAAAATTCTCAGGCTCCTCATCCGCGGTAACAAGAATATACTGATCAGGCAAATATTTCGTATTCGGAATACGTCCTCTACTGGACCTTCGAAGCTGCACTTGCGGTACTTCAGGGGTAGGTTGCTCCCCCTGCTCATGAATCCCTTCATCCTCATTCTGAGGAACTTCGTCACCACCTTCAGGTGCATCAGCCTCATGTTGAACGTCTTCAACATCCTCAGTCGGTGGCTGATTAACATGGCTAGAAGTAACGGAAACATCAGTGTAATCAAAAGACAAATCTGAGTTAGAGTTGTACCTGGTACTCAGAAGATCAGCACCAATTTCGTGCTCAAAAAACACCAAATCTCTAGTTCGTACAACTGTCTTCTTCTTGGGATCATAAATTCTAAAACCGTACTCTTCATCACCATATCCAACAAACACACAAGGATTGGTTTTCGAATCAAGCTTCGATCTTTGCTCCTTAGGCACATGTGCATATGTCTTGCATCCAAACACTCTAAGATGCTTATAAGAAGGATCACGCCCCTTCCAAGCTCTCTCGGGAATATCATAACCCAAAGGAATCGATGGAGATCGATTAATCAAATAAACAGCACATTGAACCGCCTCAGCCCAAAATGACTTAGGAAGATTAGACATTTTTAGCATGCATCTAACCTTCTCAACAATGGTCCTATTCATCCTTTCAGCAGTACCATTGTGTTGCGGAGTTCCAGGCACCGTCTTCTCATGTCTAATACCGTGCTCCATACAATAACTTCTAAACTCATTAGAAGTGTACTCTCCACCATTATCGGAACGAAGACATTTAAGCTTTTTCTCCGTCTCCCTTTCAACCATGGCATGAAATTTTATAAAAATTCCAAACACTTCTCCTTTGGTTTTCATCATATACACCCAAGTCTTCCGAGTAGCATCATCAATAAAAGTCACAAAATAACGATTTCCACCAAGTGACTCAACATCCAAAGGACCACATACGTCAGAGTGAATCAACTCCAACTTTTCTTCTCTCTTAGTAGATTTACCAGAGAAAGAAACTCTATGCTGTTTTCCAGCTAAACAGTGATCACAAGGGTTAAGAGAAACACTAGAATCCACAGGAATATAATATTTACCTGCTAGAAGTTTCAGCCCTTTATCACTCATGTGTCCCAACCTTCGATGCCATAAATTCGGAGAACTCTTATCTTCAACGACATTCAGCTCATCATGACAAACAGTCAAATACGTCTTGTAGAGACTGCAACATAGATCACCCCGAGCAGTAATGATTGAGCCCTTAGACAACCTCCACTTACTATCTCCAAAGAAGTGATGGTATCCTTCACGATCAAGTGTACTAGCTGATAACAGGTTAAGGCGCAAATCAGGTACATGGCGCACGTTCTTCAAAATCAGCTGGCAACCAACACTTGTCCTCACATGAATGTCGCCTTTACCAATAACACCTGCAGTGCTTTTGTTTCCCATTTTCACACTACCAAAACTTCCAGCTTGGTAGTTCATAAAGTACTCCTCTTTGAATACACAGTGAAAAGAAGCTCCTGAATCGATTAACCATTCAGTATCTGAACCATCGACATGATGACACTCTCCAGCAGAACAAACCAGAGACACTCCTTCATCATCATCATCAGAAACAACCGCTGTAGTAGATTTATCACCTCCATCATTAGATGAAGCGTTCTTCTTCCCTTGCTCTTTCTTCCTCCTGTAGCAATGCTTTGCTATGTGACCAGGCTTGCTGCAATAGTGACAAGTAAATGGCTCTTTCCCATCTCGAGACTTAGACCTATTCTTCGACTTGCCACGCCCTTTCGGACCTCTACTCTTGCTTCTTCCATGACCATGAGTTTCAACAACAAGCGCCTGCGATTGATCAACTCCCATCTTCCTTCTACGTAGTTCTTCATTAAACATGTTATCCTTGATAACATCCACAGAAAGAACACCATCCGGAGCAGAGTTACTAAGCGTCACCACCAAAGTCTCCTAGCTATCAGGCAAAGAGCTCAACAAAAATAAAGCTTGCAATTCATGATCAAGATTTATCTTCATAATAATCAACTTGTTAATAATATCCTGGAAGTCACTCAAATGCTCAGACACAGACTTACCAGCTTTCAACTTCAAATTAACAAGTTTCTTGATCAAAGAAACCTTATTATGAGCGGTCTTCCTTTCATAAAGACCTTCCAGTTTCTTCCACAAAACATATGGGTCAGACTCTTGAGAGACATGATTGAATATGCTTATATCAATCCACTGTCTGATAGTACCCAAAGTTTTTCTCTTTAACTTGACCCATTCAGGATCAGTCAATTTTTCCGGTTTAGTAGGCTTGAATGTACTACTGTTGTCTGCAGCAACAGTCACTGCAATCGGATCATACAAGTCCTTGCAATATAACAAATCTTCCATCATAGGTCTCCAAATAGAATAGTTGGTTGATGTCAACTTAATCATAGAACCACTTCCACCAGAATCCATGATTATGCCAAAGTGAACCAAACCTCTGATACCAATTGTTGGGGCGCAGCGGAAGAGATAAAACTCAAAAACACCACAACAAGGACAAGGCAAAACAACCAACCAATATTCTAAACGCAATCACAAAAGTTACCAGCGATGAAGATATATAAAACTAGCCAACGGAAAAATAAAAGACAAAGAACACAACGATTTATACGTGGAAAACCTCTTCGGTGTGAAGAGTAAAAACCACGGGACTGGAGGCGTCCACCTATTCTCTCTTATTATGATAAAATGAGGGAAACAAACCTCAATCAGTCTACAAAGGGTTACAACCCACCACAAGTATCATCAATAAGAACAAAAGGATAAAAGGTGCAAGATATCACCAAATAATAAGGCTGTACTTCGAGCTGCTATAACTCTCAAATCAGAGCACACACTGATGATCCAACCGTTCAGAACGAAGCCTCAAGAGTCACGAACGTGCTGACAATATTTCAGCAAAATCGGACTACGTTTGCCCCTCGATCAGATCTCCAAAACAGAACTGCTCACAAAAAACGGGATTTTTCCAACTCCTCTAAAACCCTTATTTTTCCTCTCTCTGTATTCTTGTATTTCGTCTCACGTATCCATAAGAAAACCCTAAACCTCTTTATATACTTTTCTTTATTCTTTTCCAAGTATATAAAGGAGATAATTTTGTTTCCATAAAGTATACGGATTTGGGCTGGACTAATATTCTCCCAACATAAACTTCATTGTTTCATATTTAAATATCGAATTTTCATACTTATTTAAGAACACAAAAGTTGATATTAGATCTATAGAAATTTCACCGAAAATAATCACCGGGCTTCTGAAAAATTTGCCGATAATTAAAAATTAGACATTGCAGTAATTGCTGGGAGTAATCACCAAAGAATAGTTTGCTATATCTATTTTGGTTTGATATGACCAGGGGCGGACCCAGGATTTTACCGACAAGGGGGCCGAACTAATCATAAAAATTTGAATTCGAAAGAATAAATGACATTATAAAAATAACGGTATAACAAAGTAATTTATTTAGAAATAAAAGAATCATACATATAACAGACCAACTATTGTTAAAGAAAATATAAAATTTATTTGAATCTAACTCTTCTCTCTTTGATCATCTCAAAAGTGTCGATAATCGAATAAATGGGAATAGTCTCGCAATCTCTTTCAATATATAGCATCAAAGAATCTCGCAGAAAATCATCTTCCATTCGACTATGCAGACTTGTTTTCACAATTTTCATGGCTGAAAAGACCCGTTCAAATTACAAAAAGCAAATCTTAATGACATTAGTATGTCTTATTACTGATATGTTATAGGATTAACTAATATTATTTTTTTAAAATATTACTAATATAAAATCCTATAAGGATTATAAATCAAAAAACAAAAACAAAATACTAATAGAAAATTAACAAAATGTGTGGTCCATACTAATGATTCACTAATTTTATTAGAAATCTAATTTTAGTAAAATTTCTACTCTCCTTTTGTATTTGTACACGTTGGCTTTTTGTAAAGTGGGCCACCAATTATATTTTTTACTAAATACTATTTAAAGGGAGAATAATACTATATATAGGATATATCTTAACAAATTTATAAGGTGGGCCCGACCCCTTTTGGCCCCCATATGATCCGCCACTGTGACACCATAAATTTATATTACACCATCAGTGTATTTTCTCCATAATCTATGTTCAAATAGAGTTAAAGACATGGAAATATCAATGGGGAGGGAGTACCCCTTTCAAAGAGTAAATTTGGTGGTGAGCCATCTTGGGGAGTGTTTTGTGTTGCTTGGCAAGGGAGCAAATGTGAACGCAAATGCCGATTGGGAGTACTCACAAATCAAATAGGACAGCCGTTGAACGTGGCACGTATTTGATTGGTTAGTTTGGTTCAAGTGGGCGGCCACGCTAATAAAATGACCGTCGACAAAGTTTCTGTCCTAACTTGTTCTTACAAGTCTTGGTTGATCAAATCAAAGTAATTTGAAATTTGTATATTCAGATAGAATCAAATTAAACAATTGAAAACAATTTATCTTCAAGAATTTTAAAACTTACATCATTGGAACACATTGTAGTATATAATAAAAATAGAATAATAGTTCATGTTAGTTTAATTGAATAATTTTGTAATATGAAAAATAAGTTATTTAAAATTCTATTGAAATAACCAATCAAACTTATAAATTTTTGAATAAGTTCTTTTGAAAGATCAACTTTCTTAAATGATATAGAACTATCACTATTTATTTAAATTCAAATGATACATTTTTGTATTAAAATATTTATCATTTTAAATTAAACATATAGTAAAACAAGTTTAATGCGAAAATTCAAGAAATTATATATAAATTAAAAAATTTCAAGTAACAAATATACAATTCGAAATAAAAGGTACACTGTATAAGTTAAAACGTATAAATATTTTTTTTGTAAAGTTTGGAAAGTTGAGAGTTCAGGAGATATTTTATATAATATTTAGTAATTGAAAATTACCAAAAAAAATTATATAAGTGAAATCAAATATAATCTTAAAATTCATTAAATGGAAATCAAATTAAACGCTAATCAATACTATTTATTCAATTACAAGTAAGAGATCACATAGGGCGAAAGATTGTACGACGAATAGGTTTTGGTAGAAAAAACACAAATTCTATTTACTTAAAAGACACTAACGCTCAGTCCAGTTCAACTATGATGTTGTGTTGTGCTGTGATGTGATGATCTTGTGCTAAATAGTGTTCAAAATATTAAATAATTCATTTGAGTTGAAGAAAAAATGTAACGTTTATTAGTCATGAAATTATAATTTTACCTAATTATATTATTTTTACAAAACATAAAAATAGTGTTCATACTAGAGGTTAAATGTGGTGAGCTGAAGGATGTTGTGCTAATTAGTGTTGTGCTGTGCTGTGCTGTGCTGATCAGTGATATGTTGTGCTGATGAGTGCTACACTGTACTGTGCTGACGAGTGTTGTGTTGTGATAAAATATATTGCAATAAGTTGAATTGGACATGGACTAGCAATTGAACAGGTAATCCTCATCACATGTAAATGCCACTCCAATAATCACAATCCTGTCAATTCACAACCAGATTAAGGCAAAGACTTTGGTATATCACTTGTGCAAAAAAAAACCCGTACCACTTTGCTGAACTCGTAAGAGAATTGGAGGACGTCTATCTGTTTTACGACTGGAATTCATATTAGGGTCACTTTCTCGGCGAGAAACATTTCTATTTTTGCATTTGTTTATTCGCCTGAATGAAATGAACTCCTCCGAGAAAAAGAAAAGTCCAGTTAAAATGGAGGCCTTCTCCTTGTCATTGGATGTATTTGACCCTGCACTTTTTGCCAATTCAATTCAACTACATATTCATACCAACTCTTTTTTTGTACTATCTGGCCACCATCCTCCTTGTATACTCTACAACTTTAATCTAACAATGGACCATACCGGAAACGCAAATTCTGCCCTTCCCGGAATCGAACTGGTTCAAATATTCGAGGGAAACTGTGATGAGATATGCTCCGCTCACTTTCTCCTAGCTCATATGCCCGGCGACATCAAGTGCCATCAACACGTCAGCCAGACGCCGGCGCCGGGAAAAGAGCGGCTGCAAGTTTTTTGGTATCCAGAATCCATGTAAGTCTTCTTTTAAAATGTTAGCTGTGCTTTCGCGGCATTCTCTGATTGGCGTGTCTGTTTTTGCAGCCTAAATCAAATTCAGCAGAAGATCAAGTGTCTTCTGCTTTCGTTGCCGGAATCCGTCTATCTGGGGACGTTTAATCTGGTACAGTTTTGGGAGCCGGTGGTTATAGTCACCGCCGGCGGTGGACTCACGCACACGCTTCTGAGCGTATCGAAGCAGCCATTTGGAGTGGATCAAATATCCAAGGGAGTTTGCAGGTATCGATACTTCTCCGTCATGAACGAAGGTCTGGTGAGTGAGTCGGATCCGGTGGGCAAAGCGTTCACATATCATTTGCCTGGATTTTTCATGAATGTTGGCGAGGACTACTCTCAGTCTCAGCAGACGAGTTTTGCACAAGGCTGCGGTTTTCAGACTTGTTGGGTTTTCCCGCTTGTTCGTGTTCATGGGATGCTTTTGACTCCGGAATGCGTCGGAGTTCTTGAGTTTCTTACCAGGGGAGACATCAGATTCGATTTCACCTTGATGGACAAGTTTAAGGTTGCTAATTTATCAATCCCTACCTTTTCTTTCCTCTGTTTTTGTTTGAAAATTATGATGAAAAGGTAATTAACTGTGAGCAGGTTGTGTGTTACTTTTTGATCATGTTTGCTTGTTGTTGGTGAATAGTGAGTTAAGCATTTAATAGACTAATAATGGTTCAGTTTTTACACTCTGTGATAAGCCATTTGGACCTTGACTATATAGTACTTGTATCTTTTTGGGTACAGTAAACCAGGGGTTACATGGGCGCCGCCCGCAACCCCCAAAATATATATTATACTCTATATAGTGCAGTTTTGAACAAAAATATAGTATGATTTTTGGATTTCGACGATCCCAATTCTGTTAGCAATCCCAAATATATCTGTCTAGTTCCATCCCCATGCATAAGTCACAATGCCACTCAAAACACTTATGTCTTGCTGATGCTAATCATTCCAACATTGATCAAAACTTGCCACATTCAGATCCTCTGTTCAAGTTATCACTCTACCATAACCAAATGGAAATGCTTGTTGTGTTCAAAACCCATTAGGGCTTATGTGCTTAAACCCTCCCATACTCTATGCATCCACATGTTCAAGTTATCTCTTATTCATTTTGTTGTATCCATGAATGTTATCAAAGCCAGATTTGTTTTCACTTTTCAGCAACTGTCAAAACATGTTACTCATGCTCTCAACTCTCCCTCTGAAAATGGCGTTGTACATCACATGGTACCGTATGTTCAAAACTACCGAACATTTGATACAGTGCAGTTGCATCAAGCACCTGATGGTGGCTTATCTACTCTCTATAATCATTCATATACACAATATTTGGCTTCCTCTTCCAACATCAGCACTCCCTGTCTCGTGGACGCTACTGCAGATCAGGAACAGCCACTTCAAGTGCCAACTAAAGAAAATATGAGGGGTAAGAATGTTGCTAGGTGCGAGATACCAGGGAATATCATAGAAGAGCTTGGAAGCCTGGTGTCAGCTGATGATGATAGCAATAGCAATACACAAGACACAGCTCAGACTTGCACAACTGGTATTGGTAAACACAATGTCACAAAAGCCATGATTATAGAACAATTTGGCAAGGACATTGAGGATGCTGCGGACGCACTTGGAGGTAATTATATCCTCAACTCTATTTTCCGGAGCTTATTTCTTGATGAAATGAACTAATCCGTACTGAGCTCCAATAAGCTTGGGTTCTTTTCCAAAATCCTCCATCCTCATCTGACAGTGAATTCTATGGAATTTACGTTTTGTAGTAAGTAAAAGTACGTTGAAGCGCTACTGCCGGCATTATCACATCCAGAGATGGCCATCACACAAGAGAAACAAAGTCCACGCGATGAGTGTCAAGGCAACATATAAGGCATCCAATGTGGTATTTAGCATCAAGAGTAACATGGAGATTGAAGTTCTGCGAGGAGAATTGGGGAGAAGGTTTGGCTTGGGCGTCGGGAGCTTCAGAATAGAGTATAGAGACGAGAATGGAGAACGGATCATGCTGCCCTGCACCGAAGATTTGAAGGAGCATATGAATACTCTCAAGTCATCAAAGGAGAAAACTATGCATTTGTTGATTTCTCTACCCTCTGGTGATTAAATTTATCTTGTTTCACCAACATGATGCTGTAAACTCTTATTCAGACATCAACAATCACGCTAAAAATAAGCACAGAAACAAACTTTTTCGGGATGGGATCCTCTACCCAAGTTATAATGCGCAATTAGTGCGCAACTTGTCAAACGACGCCGTTAGTTATGTATACGTGAAATTAAGTATTTTATTTCTTAACTCGAAATTCATACATGTTTTTTATTTAACAATTTATATTTAAAAATATAATATTAGCTTTTTTATAAAAATATGAGATACAACATTGTGAATTTTAATTTTACTATTTACATATTTTAATATGATTCAAGAGTATCTATATATATTTTTTAAAGATATATTAAATACGAGTAAATACCGTTTCTAATTGAAATTTATTACTTTAATAATAATAAAATAAATTAAATTATTTAAATAGAGTCTTTGAAAATGGAAGTTTTTATTCTGTTTACTATTACTTATGAATTCTACTTTTTATCTCTAATATAATTGATGAAATTAAAATAATAGTTATTTTTTAAAAATGTTTAATTTAGATATTAACTTATAATATAGATGCTAATTTTGAAAAATAAATGATATGAATCTTGGTAGTGAAAAATGTATTCCAAATCTACTAAATCTTGAAAACTAAATAATAGATGATTGTTTTTCTGGAGAAAAACAAGTATTGTTAGTGATAAATCTCGAGTGAGTAATAAAATAATTAATTTCATGTGTAAATAACGGCATTGTTTGACAATTTGCGTACGGGTTGCGCATTATAATTTGCGTAGAGAATCCCCTCCCAACTTTTTCATATGTAACAAAGGAACCGTTTAGAATATATACGTGCACAGTTGCAGGGATTTGCCCGGATATCCATACGCAAGAACAAAGTTCTTTCCGTAATTTACTAGTTTTAAATATAATCACACACCATTCTTCATAACTGGCTTTTGTTACAAATTAATAATAGTACATCAAGTATTTGAGTTTAACTTAATTATACATATTGTATGGTGATAAAATGAGTTTTAGAAGAGTATGACTTGTATTATAGTGTAAGTTGTGCAAAAAATAAGGTTATATTGAAAATTCCGGGACATTTATCCCAAAATTAGAAATTTCGATCCGACTATATCATTTCTTGACCTAAGAAATCTAGTAAAGTGGAAGTTTCCTATAATGTAACATTCTCTGAGACGAGATAGTCTCTCCTAGGGGCGTTCATAACCGGGACCCCGCACCTCCGGGTAGTAAAGTATGTGATCCGTACCCTGACCCAGAAATTCGGGTATCCGCATTTCCGGGCACTCGCACTTTCATGTAGTAAAGTATGTGACCCGTACCCTAACCCGGAAATACGGTTACCCGCACTTTCGGGTATCCGAAAACTTCGGGCAGGGTACCGGGTACCCTAGCTATAACCCTTTTATTACATTATTTTATTTATATTTTGCACATATATAAGTATAAAAAATTTAAAAATTCAACCACTACATTAAATTAAGTTTTAAATTTTTTAAATACAAAAATTAGTGTCTTCTTCGGTATGATTGGGAGAAAAATTCCAAATAAAAATAATTAAAATTAAAATTACAAAATTATTCCCTAATTAAATTTTATATAATACACTTCGGAAACTTGTATTCTTATTAGGATGTGATGAGTTAGAAACTAATTAAATTCATAATTTTATATTCTTCATTTTTTATGGGCACACTCTATAACTTTTGTCATATAATAAATGAATACTACATAAATATATGATTCACATCCCGTTTGGATTCAATATTTCGCTGATGCTTAATCATCAAAAAAGTAAAACATTTCTCTGCTACTACTTGCATCTTAATGGGACCTGATTGATCCTCTGCTGTTTTTCTATATATAGTATATATATTATATAACAAGACTAACTAGTGTAAACCCGTGTTATAAACGGAATTTAAATTATATAATAAATAAGTAGTATTTATATTTTAATGTAATTATAGTAGTAAAAAATTAATTGTAAAATAACTATAAAATTATGTAAAAGTTAAAACATAATTGTTATAAAACAAATTAAGATGTAATTTTGGATTCAGATAAATGGCAAACTAATTGCATGAAAAACAAATAACATAAGGCGAGGAAATTAAGACATATATACAATTTGAGGATAAATGATATAAACTATTATTATGAATATTTTAGTAATGACTATATATTATCATCTTTTTATAACACAAAATTTAAACACTAAATTATTTTTAATCTTACCCATTCACATGCTGAAATAATTCTTAACTATGATGTAACATTTATAAGGAATTTTGTGACGCCTTTATATATACTAAAAATTCTAAAATTATCAACATAGTTGAATGTAACTTTTCAAATCATTCTAAGTGTCGTTCTAGTTATCATTATTTTTATTGCACAACAGGTCATTAATATTTTAGATGTATTGGATAAAAAATTTGAAAATCAATAATAGTGATAGTGGCAATAGCACATTTAAAGTAGACTAACATCGTGAATCAAAAGATTTTTTGATTAGGATATAATTAATCTATTTTATGTTAAATTTTATTAAAAAACAAATTGTATGTTTTGATATTATCATAATTTCATTCTTATTATTATAGCTATATACAAAGCTTGTCATTGATAATGTTTACCTCACAATTTGAAAAAAAATGAGATAAATAGTATAACAATCAGTGTAAAATTAGTAACGCATGGTAAATTTATTAAATTAGTATACAAAAAAGGCAAACCATTAGTAAAAAGTATTTTTAGTCATGATTTAATATGATGACATTTACAAATCTAATCATTTAGCTATATACAAAGTTGATCATCATTGATAGTAATTATCTCACAATTTGAGAAAATATGAGATAAAACTAAAAGAACAACAATTAAGGGATAAGTTAGTAAGGCAAAGTGAATTTTACGAAATTAGCAAACGAACTGATGAGGAATGGAAACAACTATTTTCCAAAACTATTCATGAAAAGTGAATTTTAGTTTGGAAAGGATTATATTTGTTTTCTTTTTAGTTTTAGAATAGAATTAGGACATATATTATTTTTCTATTTTTGTATTACTTTCATAGCTATATATATTGTAATCCTTATAGAGGAAAGGAGAAGAGATTTTGAGATTTATAAAAATTCAGAGTATGAGTTTTAACCCAGTTTTCCCGGAGGTGTGATCGCCAAAGGATATTTATAAATATTTTTCTGAGGTGTGATTGCCAAGGTTAATTATATATCTTTTTACGAGTTCTTTTTTCAACCACGATTCATCAACGCACGAGTCCTGCATCATTTTTGGTATCCAGAGCAAGGTTTCGACAATGACGCTGAAAGATTTGGAAGAGGTCATTAGTAGACATGATACTATGATTGCTAAGTACGGTTCGGACATTGCTGAAATCAAGAACTCCTTAAAACAGTTGATTGCTCACCTTGACGCAATGGATGCGAATAATCTGTCGCCGCCATCACCTATGAATCCACCAGCAACCATAAAAACATCGATTGCTTGCTTCGAACCTATCGTGCAGAATTTTACGCCGATATTGAAGCCGCAGCAGTTTTCACCAAAACAGACGCCAATGGCTGAGCAGAATTCACCATCATCTGTGAAGGTTCAACAACAGAAGCCATCCTCACTTCAAATGGATGATCCATCACAACATTCACAGCTAAAGATCAAGTCACATCAATGATTGGAAGATAAAGTTCAAGAGCACCATCAACATCAAGATAAGGAGGTGTTTAATCGAAGATCAATCGAGAAGATTCGACCAAGAATGGATGATATGTTGCAGTTTCTGAAGAAAAGAGAGTTGAAAGTCCATAAATTCATTGTTAGATCTTTTGATGATTTTGGAATTCAAGCATGTCTTTTACGTTGGAAGTATCTTATTCATTGGAAATGACATCCACGCAATGAGTCAAGCATTGGTTCAGATTTGCAGAATTCTTCCACAAAGATTATTTGTTATAATTCGTCGGAGTCGAATTTTTTTCAAGAGGGGGAAGAATGATGATGAATGGAAACAACTATTTTCAAAAACTATTCATGAAAAGTGATTTTAGTTTGGAAAGGATTATATTTGTTTTCTTTTTAGTTTTAGAATAGAATTAGGACATATATTATTTTTCTATTTTTTTTTACTTTCATAACTATATGTATTGTAATCCTTATAGAGGAAAGGAGAAGAGATTTTGAGATTTATAAAAATTCAGAGTATGAGTTTTAACCCAGTTTTCCCGGAGGTGTGATTGCCAAACGATATTTATATATTTTTTTCTGAGGTGTGATTGCCAAGGTTAATTATATATCTTGTTACGAGTTCTTTTTTCAACCACGATTAATCAACGCACGAGTCCTGCATCACGAAGTAGGCAAACAATTAGTGAAAAGTATTTTTTGATATGTCTATATAATTTTCTTTTTGGGAAAAATGAAATAAGTTATGTATGATAAAAAATTTAGGCACGAAAATAAGATAAAGAAAAAGCGACACGTGGATTTACTGTTTGTTACTATAATTATTATAATTTAGAAGAAGAATAGAAGATTATAGTGATAGTTGGTAATGAAATAAATTACATGTTGAATTTGCACAATTAGATTAGATGAACATCGTCAATTAATCTTAAAGAGATTTGATTAAGATATAATTAATCTTATTTTTAAAATTTTAATAAAAATATAATCGCCTGTTAGACTGAGATCATATTTATTACAAATATAATAATTTTAGCTTCTATACAATGTTTGTCATTTAATATTTATATCATAATTCGAAAAGATAGTATAACAATAAGTAAAAAAAAATTAAATTCTATTAAAATTTTGTAAAATGATTAGGTAAAGTAAAATTTACTATAATTAGTAAAAATATTAGGCAAGAAATAGTGATAATTATTTTTAGGTATTCATATAGTTTCTGGGAAATTTGATATAAGTTGCTAAAATTAGTAAAGATAATTTAGGCGGGAAATAAGTTAAGGAGAAAGAGACACGTGGCATCAGTGCTTACCGCTTTAGTAATTAGTATAGATTTACTCACCTTTTCGGTTATTTTTATCGCTGAACTTTTTCCATCTCGTTTTTGTCCAGTCATGATTTTGCAGAGGATTTATGTAGAAAAATTGAGTCGAGAGGTTGACTGTTTGAAAATTCGCGGTAAAATGACCCCTTTTGAAGGTGCACCTGATGCATATATGCCCTGTCAAGTTCAGATTCTTGCAAGCAGTTCCAAGCAGTAAGCATTTCCAAGCAGCTCCAAGCAGGCTCAAGCAGTTCCAAGCAACTACAATCAGCTCAAGCAGCTTACCTCATCCGACTTGAATTTTTTTAAAAAGAAATAAAATGTTTTGAAATTTAAGTACTAAAGAGGTTATTTTAATTGTTGTTAATGAAATATTGTTCATTTGAACTTGTTTAATTACATTTAAATTACATACGAATATTCATTCATAAATAATAAAATAATCCAACCAGTTCAAGCAGCACCAAGCAGCTCCAAGCAGATCTAAGCAGCTCCAAGCAGCTCCAAACAGTTTAGCAGCTATCAAGCAGGTCCAAGCAGCTGAACTTGACAGAGCCATATACTATATACAGACAACAGTACATACACTACTTTTTGTTTCACTTAACCGTATCAACAACTCAATTTTTCAATAATTACTGCTGCATTTTTACTCTTTCTATAATAACGAATAACTTTTTGTTATGCACCATATCTTCTTTTTTAAAACACTGATGTATCGTATTTAGTGTTTCATAAAAAGTCTTACCTATTAATATTAGTGAGAATCGCAAGATTTATACTTAAAATAAGTATGCATAACCTTAATGAAATAAATGCATTATTCTACTATTTAAATGTCCGATTTTTGTATATTATAATTTTACCTGATTTTTTTTAAAGGAGGAAATTGTGTTAATTTTATATTAGTATAATTCTTTCTCTACTAAACTTATCTTTTAAGTGTGTTGAAAATAATTACAATACGATAAGTACCTTCAAATAGAAATTACATTTTATTAAATTAAAATTGATGGAGAATTTTTGTTCTTATGAAAATGAAAATGGTGGAGGAATCATCAAAAGCGAACAAAGATTATGCCATAAAAGGGGTCCCCAATTGTATAAGGTCATTAAATGTACCCATTAAACACCCAACTTTAGAATTACAGCTAATATTTCAGTTTGTAGTCAACAAAATTTATAGAGAAAATGAAAATCAGTGTACATACATACGAGGAGTATTTTATTTTGTGTTTCTAGGAAATGCAAGGGTAGTACGTGGTGTCCTCTGAAGGGGCAAGGGAAGTGGGAGAAGGGGTATTAATGGAAATGGATTATTTTGGGCCGTTTCCTGTGAAAATCAAGTGGGCCCTTTCTTTGTGACCACACCTTCGAATTTCTCTATGAATCTCCTAAAGCATGCACCTCAGCTCTCTCGCTTTTTCTAGACAAACCAATTCTCAAATTTTGCTTGATATGGCTAACGAGACCTGTTCGATTCTAGATTTCCTTGCTCATATGCCAGCTGGCGGCTCCGAATGCCGTCATTATTCCCAGCGGCCGAAGGAGGAGGGCCAGTTACAGGTGCTCTGGTACCCAGCCGGAGCCGGAGCCGGAGCTGAAGCTTCCAACTGGTAAGCGAGTTTTGAATAAAAATGATACTGTCTGTATGATCGCCGCCATGCTGTCGAGCTGCGGCCTCCCTGTTGTCCCGAACGACGTCGAAAAGAGAACTCTGCGTCCAGTATGCTCTTGACGTTTGCGAGCTGTCGGCGTGGCGAAGGCAGTATTGGGCTTGATGTACTGAGGGAAGTCGACGGCGGTTTTGATGAGAAAACGGTCGGAGGGTGATCGGCGTGATTACTCTAGCGCTGGAGAGTGGTAGTGAGTTGTAGTTGTTGTAGTAACATATTGGTGGTAAAGGATATATTTAAGGTGGTGTTGCGGAGAATGGTAATAGTAAAATCTTGTCTTGATGAGTGATCGATGACTGATTAATTACTGTGTTTTGATCTCAGGGTCACAACAGCTCGGAAGGTGGCAAGTTTTGTGGAGTCGCTACAAGAGTCCGAGTGGTCCAAGTATTTGGGGAGAGTGAACCTGGTCCAGTTCCGGGTACCAATAACCACCGGCAGCGGTGAGACGATTCTGAGCGTTTGGGAGCAGCCATTCGGCGTCGGACGGCTTTCCAAGGGCATCTTCCAATATCGATATGACTCCGTTGTCGGACACCAATGGGGAGACGCCGGCAATCTTATCAGCAAGGCATTCGCGACTGGCCTTCCTCAATGCTCCGACAAGCTGCGTGATTTCAAACAGTACGGCGTTGAGAGCGTTTGGGTTCTTCCGCTTCTCGAACCGCCCACCGGCTTCTGTGTTGGTGTGCTTGAATTCGTCAGTGCAACCGTCCCAAGTTTCGAGGTACGAACATGGCAGTTAATCTCTGCCTTATATGTTACTTATTCCTGGACATTCTCTTGTTTCAGATTCATGGACAGTTCATGCAGTCTTTACTTAAACATTACGAGCGATTCTGCCTGAATTATATGGCGATGGTGGGGACAAGTTTCGACAATGCTCCTTTCTTCCACAGCTCCACCGCACCAGAACTTGACGACCGGTACGTACTTGCTAAATCACACCCGCTCACCTCTAATTCAAATCTTATAATACCTTTTATGTCAACTAGGCTAACCGGACCACCGTTGCGCGGTTTTTATAATGTATTTTTAAATTGATAATAATAATGAGTATATTAATATAAAGGGAATTATTACCATTATTTATGTGCCATATAAAGGAATTAAAAGAAATGAGCATATTAAATCAAAGGTAGTAAATACATTGATTCTCTCCAAAGATTTTAGGGAACAAAACAGATTAAGTTAGATTTTTTTAAGGTTAAAACATAATCGAATTGATTAATTATTAATTATTAAAATAATAATAGGAATTAGATGGTGATATTGAATTGGATAATTTGACATCATAAATATATTATATTTCGTATAAATTTTGTATAATTTATGTTTAAACGTTTTTTGGTTGTATTATGCTATAAAGCAATAATCCACACACCGGCACCAAAATACAACCCAATAATATATGCTATAATGAGTTTAATCTTCTTTATAATATAGTATTTATTAAAATTAAATCAAACTTACTTTTGTATATTTTTTATTTCCCCTATTTAAAAAAATGAGAAGAGATACCTCTCTTTATACTCTTAATACTTTTATGTAGTTTTGTAGGTATATATATATATATATATATTTTAAAAAAAAAATTTGTGAAAATAAACTCATAATGTCATATATTTTTTATACTCTTAGCTAAAGAAGATTAATATTTCTAGTAATAAAATTGCAAATATTTAGTGTTATAAATAAAGCCGTTAAACCCTTTATTAAATTGACCTATCCCATTCAAAACCTATCAACAAAGGATTATTACAAAATCTTAGTATACTGCAATCGAATCTTGGTATTCTACAGTTAAGTCCGCTAATCAAAAAATTCTAAAATAAATTGTGGTGAAATTGAATTGAGATTCAACTTGTTTAAAAAGATAATAAAATCTAGCCGGAGAGTTAGAAAATAATGATCCCAAATTTTTAAAAACCTAATACAAATGTACCAGTATATTTATGTTTAAAATTCTACCAAATATTATTGATGTATTAACACATTTAAAGACTGTAGAGCATGCCCAACAGTTACTCTATAATAAAGTTTTTAGCTACATTTACCCTTTTTAGCTACACTATTGATTCCAACAGCTACTCTATCAGAGCATGCCCAACAGTTACTCTATAATAGAGTTTTTAGCTAGATTTGCCCTTTTTGACTATATTATTGCTTCCAACAGATGCTCTATCCCATACTCTAAAATAGAGATATGGTAAAATTGGATGAATGAAAAGGCATATGGGCTACTCTTCTTTCATACTCCAAAATTTAATGCTATCATTGATTCTTACCTTTTCCTTCCTTTTTTATCCTATACTTTCTTAATCATTCACATCTTCACACACATAAAAATATTGAAAACATAATTCCAAATAAAATTAAGGCTCTGTTTGCTGGAAAATATAATTCAATTAAATACTGAAAATAAATTAAATTCAGTCTAATTCAATTCAGTTCAGTAAAATATAATTTGATCAAATTCAAGTAAATTTAGAAATTCTGATTCTATTTTTCAATACATAAATTTCACTTCAATTCAATTTAGTTCAGTAAAATATAATTTAATCAAATTCAAGTAAATTTAGACATTTTTATTCTATTTTTCAATACATAAATTTGACTTTAATTCAGTTCAATTCAGTTGAGTTAGTAAAAAATAAGCTCAGACAAACATGCACTAATTGTGTGCTCTTGGGAGTCTCAAATAAAATTAAGTATAATTATTATTGGTATATATACAGGCCTAAATCCAACTGAATAGAATGAGTTAGGCCCAACTGATCATAATTATATCAGAACAGCCCAGGCCCAACTGAACACTCGTATTGTAGAACGGTTAACAACCCAGACCCAACTGAACACTCGTATTGAAGAACAGTTACAAATGTTCAGTGATCACTTGTAATGCAAAGCAGTTAGATCCAACTGAGTACGTGGTCTAGTGGAGCAAGGCATGACGCCACGAAATTAGGGCTCCACGACCCAAGAATGTCGGACACGACCTCAACGCTCTACCTCTATAAATAGAGGAGAGGGAAGAAGAAAGAGGTAAGCTCTCTAGTCTGAAAATATACAGTACACTCATAATCTCTACTGACTTGATCGTCGGAGTTTCTATCCCCGGAAACTTCCGGGGACTTTTCTTGTAGGAAGCGTTCATCATCGGAACCTGGAAGATATCCGTAATCAAGGAGAAGGAAGGTCCCACTTCAATTATTATTTATGGCAATACATTAATGGAATGGTAAAATAGAGCAACTGTTGGATGGAGTCTAAATAATTATAGAGTTTTTGGAATTTGGTACTGTATTATAGAGATCGTTTTAGAGTAGCTGTTGGGCTTGCTCTTACATACTCTAAAATAGAGATATGGTAAAATTGGAAAAATGAAAAGACATATGGAGTAGACTTATTTCATGCTCTAAAATTTAATGCTATAATTGATTCTCACTTTTCCTTTCCTTTTTTATCCTATACTTTCTTAATTATTCACATTTTCATACACATAAAAATATTAAAAACACAAAATTGCAAATAAAATTAAGGCTCGTTTGCTGGAGCTTATAAGTAGAGCAGTTCGGTCTAATTCAATTCAATTTAGTTCAATTAAATTCAATTCAATTCAGTTTAGTAAAATATAATTTGATCAAATTCAAGTAAATTTAGACATTCTTATTCTATTTTTGAAAACATAAATTTCAGTTCAATTTCAATTCAGTTCAATTCAATTCAGTAAGAAATAAGTTCAAACAAACATGCCCGAATTATGTGCTCTTGGAAGTCTCAATTATAATTTAATATATCTATTATCATTTATGGCAATAAACTCATGGAATGGTAAAATAGAGCAACTGTTGGATGGAGGCAAAATAATTATGGGGTTTTTGAAATCTGGTGCTCTGATATAGAGATTGTTTTAGAGTAGCTGTTGGGCTTGCTCTTACAATAACATATATATAATCAAAAGAATCGTATAGAAAGTTGTTATAATACCATTGGATCTCTACATTACGAATTAAGTGGCTTGGTTGGTCGGGCCAATCACCAAAATTGCCAACTCAACTCGATTGGCTGTCAACAACCCACAATCAGAAAGAAAAGCTGCAACTGGAAAGAGCTCACCTTATAATGTTTGAGGGGCGGTGTTTTGATCGCTCACCTTCGTTGGTCATTGAGGGGTTGAGAATCAACTGTTAAGGCTCATTTTATTTGATTAACAAAAGAAATCAACTGATCTTCCTGAGGATCTGATCTAAATACGGCGACGCATTGAAAACATTAAATTGATTTGATGATTCAGATTAGTTTCCAATCCATGGAGATTTCTATTATCCACACGTTAAATCGATTGGACGATTCAGATTAGTTTCCAAGCCATGGAGATCTTCATTATCCACCCCTAAATTCATCAAATCTCACTGCAAATTACACATGCATGGCCCCCAAATCCCTCTTCCATATCAAACATTTTTCCCTCAAAGTCTTCAACCTTCACTTCTAATTAAAGTCGGCGGCAATCACATGATCTCTACAAGTCAAAGTCCATTCCACATGATGCGCATTGAAAAAAGTATACGCTAGTGAATTTTTATACTAATTTGTCATATAATGGAAAACAATATATACTATACATAATGTAGTATATGCATGATTGATTTGATTTGTTTTCAAATTAATTCAACAGAGACGACATATTTAAAGGAATAATATATAAGGTGTTTATACTGATTCAGTATATAAGGGAAAGCGATATATGTACTATATATAAGGTTATATAAATATATGTATGAATGATTTGATTTGATTTCCAAATTAATTCAACAGAGACGTAATTAAAGAAACAATATATAAGAGTAATATACAGAGTGAGATTTATTAATATATAATTTTTTTGTTTGTTAAATTAAACTGGGAATCATTAATTAGTATATAATAAGGAATTATTTGAACGTGAGATTTAGTTTATTGTTTATACTATAAATCGTTGCCATATTTGGAGTATGATCAGATTTGGTTTGAACGCTGAGGAATTAATTTAACGTGAGGAAAAGATCCTATATATATGGCAACGATTTATTAAATGAATTATTTGTTTTAATGGTGATAAAAAGTTGAAAACATACTACATATATGATAACGACGATGAACGCAAAATTTGAAGTCGTTTTACGTGTTAAAATTATAATTCTGGCGGTGGTGCACTTTTTATGTTTATTTTTACACCGTCACTCTCTGGTTTTTAATAGGAAAAATTTTGATTAAGGGCGGTATAAGTTTCATAATTTAAAAGTGGGGTGTAACTTTTACATAATCTCTAAAAAGGGTGGTAATTTATTTCCTTATATTCATGTAATTTAATTCTTGAATTAAAGACATGTATACCCATGTTTAGTAGTTTAGTTCTATTATAAGTTTAGTTCAATTTCGTGGACTCTAAACTTGATTAAAAATTAATTCAGCCATGGCTAATATTTTTAATATTTGTTGAATTTCAATTTAGTTCAAACTGAAAGAATTCAATTCAGTTCAATTTTGCTAAATTCCACGAAGTTCATTTAATTAAAATATTGGTTAAAATAAATCGAATTTAGTGTTTCATCCCAATGTTATTAATTCAGTTCAGTTTTATTAAGTTTGCAAAACTTTTATTTAAATTCAATTAAATAATATTTCATTTTTAAACTGAATTTGAAAGAACTTAATGAAACTGAACTAAACTAAAATTATACAAAATAAGTTTAATTTATTTTAACTTCATAAAATTTAATGAAATTGAACTGAATTGAATTTAATCTAAAATATTTAGATGGTGCAGAAAATAATCTTAATTGAATTAGAGTAAGTTAGTGAGCTCAAGTCAAACTAAATTGAATAGAATTAAATAAAAATGAACTTAATTATAATTACAAAATAGGGGTATAAATATCTTTAATTCAATAATTAATTTACATTAATATAGGTTAATAAATTACCGCCCTTTTTAGAAATTAGGTAAAAGTTACACCCCACTTTCTAATTATGAAACGTATACCGCCCATAATCAAAATTTTCCTTTTTTAATATATACATAGTAAAATGATAATGAATGATTTGATTTGGTAAATTAATTCAACGGTGGCGTAAAAGTGATGCTTATATAAAAGTGATATTATATCAGAACAATATATAAAGAGATGCTTACTAATATAAAAGGAATGATATGATTTTTAATTTGGTAAACTCATTCAACGGTTTTTAATTTGGAACGATTTTTTTATTTTTGGTAGACTGAGTAATATATTAGGTGAGAATTTTAAGTTATTATAAAATGAATAATTTTGTATTAATATTAGGTGGTAATTATTAATTAGTATATATTAGGTTCAACCATTTATTTAAGGTATTAATTTGGTTAGGAAAGCATATATTATATTAAAGGTATTAATTTGGTGAGGAAAGTATATATGTTGGCAACGGTGAGGAACGCGGCCTTCACTGTCGTTTTATTTGTTAGAATTATTATTCCTAGGCGGTGTTTCTTTTTTATTTTTATTTATAACGCCACTTTCTGCTTTTATATATAAAAAAATACCTAGTAAAATATTATTCTCGTAATAGTATGGTAAAGAATTTAATTTGGTTTAGCCCAAAAAAGCGGTAGGGCTGGATTTTCTGGCAGGAACTGGGTTAACGGGTTAACAGGTTTTCAGTATTTGACGCCAAGGAATAAAAAACACACACACAAAATGTAGGACCTGACTGTGATCTGTGGGCTAAGTGCATGTGTAATGGGGACATTTTTATGAGACTTTTTGATGATTGGGACTCTAAAATCCTACAATGGGAATCTCAAGTTAAGTCTCTTAAAGAAAGGGCCCCACCGCCCAAGCGTCTAACTATGGCGCGATTTCATGGACCCATCTCCGCTCTTCAAACACCAAGTTGCATCCCGGGTCTCAACTTACATTTTTATTTAAAATTTAAAATTTTTATTTTACACTTGCAAAATTCTAATGAACCAAACAGGAATTTTGTTTTAAATTTATAAAATCTCAATTCAACTAAATAAAATATTTGTAAAATCTGACTCTTAAAATCTCAAATAATAATTTAAGCTCTCGAAATCCAAACTCTCAAAATCACCAACGATATTCTAAATATTTGACCAATTTTATTTGACCTCTTCCATGAGAAAATTCACTTTCCAAACAAAATATGTTACTTATAAATTGTGCATTGATATTAATTCTCGTAGGATAATAAGATGGTGTGAGTTTTTGTTTTTTCTTCTAACTCGTGCATCAACATGACAGGTGTGATAATGATAGAATTGCACAATAAAAATTTAGACCGTTTATAATTTAAATTTATACTATTATTAACTAAAAAAAATGAAAGTTTTTATTTGCAAAATTTGGAGAAATTTATTTACAATTTATAAAAACTTATTCATTCTTCTTAAAATCACGCGCGCGTGTAATATGGTGGGATACCTTCATTTTTTCATTTTTCATACAAAAATGCTACCTACAAGATTCAAACCCATGACTTTATAATAAAGAAGAAATAACATTGCCACTGCTCCAATTCATTCCTGTTGATTTTCTTTGTCAAGATATATTTATATATAACTTACATCAAATAAAACCTTATATTTTAGCATTAAAACTTTTGTGTTATTATCTAAAACCTATTAAAATTAAAACATTTCTACTTTTGCATTGAAACTTCCTTATTTAAAATTCAAACATTCTATTTATTATTAAAAACTTCCGTATTTGAATCTACATCAATTAAAAATTAAACATTATACTTTTAATTAAAAACCACCATAATTTAATCTATGACCTATTAAGAAACCAACATTGTACTTTAAATTAAAATCTTCCGTATTCCTAAAGGGAAGTAGAAGAGTTATTGCTCCGGCCAATAAATAAATTAATAAAAAAATTAGAAAGGATGAAACTACGTAGTTTTGACTAAAACCAACACATAACCACCACAAGTTCACCATATTCCGACGCCTACCATTTTTGTGATATCAATAAAAACATGAATTTGCAATATATGGAATATGCATGGAAATTAATCAAAACAATGCTAATTAACACGGTCACTATATTGGTCATGTGTTTACATGTCTAAACTCAAGGGAAGAAAAGTTTGAGAAAAACTCAATGTCAATGTAAAAATATAATCACTTCCAAAAATAATCAATCGGATATCATGAGTCAACGTTATTTTATTACGGAAATAAATGGGTATAAAATCAAAATCAGACAGCATATAAGAAATAATTAAGAGATACATTGACTGGATAATTATAACTCATTAAGGTCGCCATATTCATCATGCTAATTAAAACGACGAAAACTAATTTGGCCTTGAGTTATTATTGATACGTGGTAAACATTCCACCTATAAAATTCTAATTTACACGTTAATTTGGGTAGTTTTGAGCAAAATATTTAGTAAAATATTTTGTATAAGATTTCTTTTAATTAGATATTTGGAAGTTAATTATCTTTTATCTCAAAGTTTGTAACATATTGATGGGGATTTCGGAATATTTTAACATATTTGAATTTAAAAAAATATATTCAAAACTTCGGAATATGTTTGATGGAAATTTCGGAATATCTTGACATATATAATATTAAATTATATTCAATTTCATCATGTCTACGTTTTTTGTGACAATTATATATATATTTTTTGAAGAATGTGATAATTTATACCTAATTGTGTAAAGAGTAACATTTAAACAATTATTTGAAGAATTAATATCTAGAAAAAATTAGATAAACTTGTGTGAGACGGTCTAATTATAAGGCAATGGCCTTACTTTTGATATTTTGGAGGTTTATTGTCCTAATTAGAAATGAAAATATGAAATCATTTATTATTAGTAAAGTACAAATTTTTCATATTATTTAGATTACGAAGTCTTAATCATAAGAATCAAAATTATTATGAAATAATTTAATCAAATTATCATAATAAAATTATAAATTTCAATTTACTTTTTGTTGATTATCATCAAAATTTTACCTTAAACTTAGTTCACCCACATCTTCAATAATTATTTAATAAGTGATCAAATATACCGTGCAACGCACGGTAACATCATGCTAGTTTAACTAAAATCTATTAAAATCAAACATTTTGCTTTTAATAGATAACTTCCGTATTTTAATGAACAAGATACTAAAAATTAAACATTCTACTTTTAATTTACAATCTATGTGTTTTAATCTACCATCTAATAATCAAACATTGTACTTTTAATTAACAATATCTGCATATTAATGTACAACATATTAAAAACGTAAAACATTATATTTCTAATTAAAAACTTCAGTATTTTAATGTACAACGCATTGAAAATCAAACATTCAAATAATAATTAAAAATTTGCTTATTTTAATATACAAAGTATTAGTATTGTGACTGCAAATAGTAATGGGCCGTGAATAGTGTTTACGTGAATAGTACTGGGCATGAATAGTGCGTACGTGAATAGTACTGGACTATGAATAGCACTCATGAATAGCAATTTTCAAAAAAATTCAATTAAAAGCCTCCTTATTTTTATTCACCATACTTTTACTAATTAGTTCCCGGTGTATAATATTAGACGGTCTCTCACAAGATTAGCTCTTGTATAATGATATATTAACTACTTACGCACCATTCAATTTTGATATCATAGTATCTTTAAATATAATTTTCCATTCTCCATAACTATATCATTATACAATTTCTTAAATTTTTATAAAGAAAATATATTCAATTTCTTAAAAATCTATAAAAAATATTTTAGATACGTAACTCATATTTAATTAACACAAGTTCAATTAATATAATTTTATATTCGCCGATTAAAGATGGAAGAATTTTTTTTTTAAATTTACTTTTTTAAGTGTTAAATTGATTAAATTAAATTAATTACTATTTTAATTAAATAATTTTTATAATCTCACATTTAACTCAATTTTATTCTTATTAAGTTATAACTTTGACATATTATATAATAATTCTCACAAATTATATAATTAATAAAAAATTTAATTTAACGGCTGCTCTGAATTAGATAACCTAGTATTTTCAATTAGGTTAAATTAATTATTAAATTAGAGAGCGACATGGTATTTATTTTTTATTTTTTTACAATAGAGACTTGGTTTTCTTTTTTTGAAAGGACAATAGAGACTTGTTAATTAATACTTATTGATTCTTTATTAGTGCGTCCGTAGTTAGAGTTTGACTTCATTTCAACGCTAATTAAAATGCTAACATTTTCAGGGAATCAAGACAGCGGGGACACAATGAATGGAATCAATGGGAATGCGAGGGTCGTGCCATACGGTGATGAAGAAGATTATACTGATTATGCAAACATACTCGCTGATGATCAGAGCATGAATTTCGCTGTGGTATCTAGCCCGTTACGGAACAGATGCCACTCCCATTCCCATCACAGGAAAACCTGGGAAACCCAACCGAGGATATGGTTCAGCAACTAAGCTTGGTTGACACTGCCACTGCAATTGCTAATTCCAGAAAAGGTTATGTTGGTATTTTGTTTAAATAGCGGTTTAATTTAAATATAATTGGATTCGAGATAGTGAACTCGAGATGTTATAACAGAGATGGTGGTGCGGAGTGCACACTTGTAAAAACAATCTACGAGTTTATGGTTCGAGATAAATATTTATTTATTTATCTATGTGGTTTATGTTAAATTGAATTGTTGCATCGATTCAGAATTAGTTCTAAGAATAATATACTTCAATTACTATAGAAGTTACTGTGGTTGCATTATAGTTACCACATGGTTGTATTATAGTTACCATATGAAACTGCAGGTTGTACGTACAGTTATTATTATCTTATCTTTCAGATATTTGGTTGGGTACGTACGCAGTTGTGGAGTTACCGTACCGTTAAAAGATATGGATCGGTACGAGTATGGTTTATAAATACATGTGGTTTGGTCTATAAATACATGTGGTTTGTTTTCGATGCAGGATGTGGTTTTACAATGAACTATTCAATCATCTATGAATGATGAGGTTTTACAAGGAACGATACGTGATACCTGATGCAGGTAACACTGAAATATATAAACGACAACGAGAAACACATATTTTCTGATATACAATCCAGAAACACTAATACTCACTGAAATATATAAACGACAACGAGAAACACAGATTTTCTGATATACAATCCAGAAACACTAATACTCACTGAAATATATAAACGACAACGAGAAACACAGATTTTCTGATATACAATCCAGAAACACTAATACTCACTGAAATATATAAACGACAACGAGACACAGATTTTCTGATATACAATCCAGAAACACTAATACTCAAAGGTATGTTCTTGATTACAGCCTAGAATCAAGAATGCAGCGATAGTTTTATCCTGCGAGGAATTTCGTGTAACCCAGGCTGATAGGGTCGAAATATTCTCAAAGGAAAGCGAGAGTGTTACGTGACTCTATCGTTATCCAGCTATTATCCCAATCACCCTATACCCAACAATCTTTGAGAATATTTTTCGTTGATTGTGATAATGGAATCATACTTGGATAACAAACTAACAATGTTTGGAGTATGATGAATTTGGGATGGATTGATACGAGGTAGAGTGATTCCAAGAGTATTGTTTTGTAATATTAATAATATATATTGTATGTGGTGTGTATCTGGCACACTTTGAGGATGCAAAGTTGGTCTCTCTATCAACGATCAGTGAAGGATGAAAAGATAAGTGTTTGCAAATTTTATTTAGTTATGTTTATCTGGAGTCGATGGTTAAATTTCGCCTGCATGATTTCTTAAAATTAAATGAATCATGTTTGAAGCAACGTTTTAATTTGTATGCATCAATTATACTTGATTCCATGAATACGAATGAGATGGTATATATTCGAGTGATAACTAAATTGCATTGTAAATTATTTGACTACGGTTGAATGGTTGAATGGTACATGTATGAATGTTTTCCAATACCGTGCATATCTGTTTACTATCAGATATGGTAATCAAAATGCTTACTTTGTGGCATTCAATTCAGATGTATGTCTAAAGACAGTTGTTATATATACTCGGATAAACATGGGAGTATGTGACTTTTAACGTGTTGCATGCATATAGTTGCATCTTGGATGGTACGTATGACTCACAGTTTGATACTGTAATGTTAAATATACCTAAAGATGGGAGTATGTGATAGTTAATGCGGCGCATACAGTTAGATCTTGGATGATATGTCTGTTTAATGCTGCAGCGTTGAAATATACATACATAGTATGTGGAATCTTACAGAATTTCTGTAGGGAAAGATAACATGAACAGGACTGTTTCGAAAGGAAAATATTTTGTTAGTATGTAATTTGATATTACAGGATGTTATACTTGTGCAGATTATCAAAGGATTGAATTGCTCTCTGTGTATTTATTAGAGCAATTTGGTGTACACTAGCTAAATGAAAATTAATCAATTTAGTTCGGTGTTGAGTGCACTCGATAATCTTGATGAAATATTTAAGCATGATTCACATGATGAAATAATATTATAATAAAATAATGCATATTGCATAGTTTGAAATTATGTGAATCTGTATATATGTTGGCTTGATTAAAATTGCTGAATTAATTAGTGGTTTATGTACATTGATTTGTCCATGCAAAATAAATATAAAATAAAATAAATCAGGGATTACTTGATTTTTGGAAAGTTTATTTATTTAAAGGTTAGACATTGAGTTTCATTGAAATGATATGTGGATTACTCATCTTGTTTTGAATGAATGGACATGCATGACGATCATTATTTGTACTAAATAATTATTTTCAATGTCAAAATTGCATGTGGATTGATTAATTAAATTTGAGGATATGTGATTAGCCCATATGATTTCAAATGTACTTATACATATTTGTGTATGAGTGAGTACAATATTTATTATATGATTCGTGAGTCATGAATTCACAGAAAAGAAAATGATGGTCTTGTGGTCAGTAATTATGATGTTTACATATTGTAAATTGCATGATTTTGTGAAAAAATGTTATTTGAGCGGTTGTGTTTGATGTGATCAAACTCTAGTAAAAGTACGGATAATCTTATTGATTTAGGCATAATTAAAATGCCGAGAATTCATTTTTATTAAATGAATTGGTTGGTTGATCCGGGAAACTGTCAGACTTGATCACTTAATATTATAAGTAACTTGGTATGTGAAACTGCTTGTCGAATCTTTTTATTTCATGTAATAATGCATAATATTTATGCATGAAAGAAAATGAAATTTTCTTGATCAAATTGAATATATTTGATGATATCTTGAATGGATATTAATTTTCGAAATATGTTGAAACAAACATAGAGCACGAGATATGTGTTTTTGGCAATCTTGGATTACAGGATCAAGCACAAATGTGTTGGTCACATTTTTTGGTTATAGCATATTGTAACCTGGATACATGTGAAAATTAATATGTTTACAAGCAAAAAAAATAAAAAAAAAATAAAAAAATAATAATAATAATATGTTTACAAGCATGATATGTATGTTGCATTTTGTAAACCAAATTGTGTCTTTTTGGTTGGCCGGCTAATCAATTAAGTAATTTTTGTTATTAATAAAGGATGACTTAAGGCAGCATTTTATGATAAATAAATTAAATAATTTAGTATTGCCGGTGCTCGATATGAATTAATTTCTGGTATTGAAATTGCATGCAATGTGATCAGAATGCACGAGTAATATAATTCGATTATAAGGTAATGCATCCTTAATATAAGTAAAGTGAATTTCACTAAGATTGCATGTGTGAAATTAATCAAAATTAAGGGAAAAAAATGATTTTGTCAACTTATATTGACTGCCATGTGTATATTTTTTATGGAGGATGACTAATTAAATTAATTTGTCAAGTGCATGGTTTATGGTGTTAATATGTACTACCTTTTATAAATGACAGTACATCATGATTTATTATGTATGGAATACATGTGCACGAAAATTATGAAAATGTTTACATATCATTTATAATTTGTGCATGCATGAAATTTTACCGGATTAAAGCAAACAAGAAATTGCGGTTGGTAAAATGAACTAATTCGTTTGCCAATTATACTTGGAGCTATTTAATTTATAAACAGTGATTTAATGAAAAGGGCAATGTTTTGAATTGGTAAATTGATTCCATGATATTTTGGCTTGAGTTCATCATGTACATGGTAATGTGTTGATGTTAGTGCCATTATTATGTGATGATAAATTAAGTGGAATTTTCTTATTTAGCGATGACACGCTATTTGACCATAATAGTGTGCAAGTAAAATACTTGTGGTTATTAATGTATATCCTGGAAAATAAGAAATAGTTGATTCGGAAAAGAATCATGATTTCAAGAATATATGAAAAATTCTTGGGAACAAAATTATGATTTGGAGGGAAAATCTAATTTTTTGTTGAGATGTAAAAGGTTTGAATAGCCTTTGATCTTGTGAATTGTTTTGTGGTTCGAGACAATTTGGAAATGGATAGATTTCTTTGTCGTTGATTTTATTCGACAAGGTTCAATTTTTATGGAAGGATTTCAAGTTCATCTTGAAAATAAAAGAAACTATGTCTCTTGTAGAAGACAGAAACCATTTGTGATTTGAGCATAGCAAATGGTAAGTCTAAAGATAAGACGAAAGTCATTTGTGATTTTGCACATAGAGGTAAATATCTAAAGGTGCAAGAATGACAAGTCTAAGGTTAAGTTAAGAGACTTGGATTGTTATAAAAGTTTGATACAGTTTAGCAGACCACTTGACGAAGTGGTTTAGCTAGGGACTTTCTAAAGTCGGTTATCGGGATGTTTAAGCCTATTTAAATCTTTAATGGTGGTATACCCAATTTCGCTCTAGTACGACGCTTGAGTTAAATTCAATGTGGAAGGCCCATTGTTTGAGATTGAAACATATAATATTATATCCCGAAAGATATATGTTTGGACATGCATGAGAGACCAGAGTTTGAAGTTTAACTTCTTAATGAATCTTTTGACAAAGTACATATGCATGTGTACGATTAAAAAGATTCACCTATATATAGTGCGAAGTGTAGCCGCTTCAAGAAGCCCGGGCTTGGCTTTGTATGCACTCATGAACGGATATGGACACATGGCTTATATAGTGTCGATTTAGCTTTTGAGCTGTTTTGAACTTGTGCGTGTTTTATCTTCAAGTGTTCAAATGGGCTGAAGGGTTCAATCTTTTAGACACCCCGATTCTCGAGCATTTGGAATGTGTAATTCACTAAGATGAAAATTCAATCTATAAGACATTTTCATTTATGCACTTGTTTGGTTTTGATGGATTGTTGGATTTTCCGAGTCAGGGATTATACTTAAATGGGGGAGGATTGTTGGTATTTTGTTTAAATACCGGTTTAATTTAAGTATAATTGGATTCGAGATGGTGAACTCGAGATGTTATAACAAGGTTGGTGGTACGGAGTGCACACTTGTAAAAACAATCTACGAGTTTATGGTTCGAGATAAATATTTATTTATTTATCTATGTGGTTTATGTTAAATTGAATTGTTGCATCGATTCAGAATTAGTTCTGAAAATAATATACTTGTATCAATTACCACAGAAGTTACTGTGGTTGCATTATAGTTACCACATGGTTGTATTATAGTTACCATATGAAACTGCAGGTTGTACGTACAGTTACTATTGTCTTATCTTTCAGATATTTGGTTGGGTACGTACGCAGTTGTGGAGTTACCGTACCGTTATCTTTTTAGATATGGATCGGTACGAGTATGGTCTATAAATACATGTGGTTTGTTTTCGATGCAGGATGTGGTTTTACAATGAACTATTCAATCATCTATGAATGATGAGGTTTTACAAGGAACGATACGTGATGCCTGATGCAGGTAACACTGAAATATATAAACGACAACGAGAAACACAGATTTTCTGATATACAATCTAGAAACACTAATACTCAAAAGCATGTTCTTGATTCCAGCCTAGAATCAAGAATGAAGCGATAGTTTTATCCTGCGAGGAATTTCGTGTAACCCATGCTGATAGGGTCGAAATATTCTCAAAGGAAAGCGAGAGTGTTACGTGACTCTATCGTTATCCAGCTATTATCCCAATCACCCTATTGTCCCCATTGTTTATACCCAACAGGTTAATGGTTGACCACACTTGAACAACTTCAAGGTTATTTTGGTAGAAATTTGAAGGATGTTGCAGCTGAAGTTGGAGGTAAAGTATTTTTACACACACACGTCTTATTGCCTTTAGAAAAACATACATATTGTACAATACTATTGATTCCTTAGTTGATTAGTTTCATTGTACTTGTTCTTGTAGTTAGTGTATCTACTTTCAAACGCCGGTGTCGTAGCCATGGCATTGAAAAGTGGCCGTCGCACAAAAGGCAAAACAAAAATGAGGGGATGGACGACATGACTCCTTACATGATGAGCGTCAAGGCAGCATATGAAAGCCATGATAAAGTGATATTTAAGGTGGATAGTACCATAGGGTTAGAAAGCCTGCGCATCAAGTTGGGAGCCAGGTTTCACCTGGAAGTTGGGAGCTTCAGGATAGAGTACAAAGACGAAAGTGGCGACCTGATCATGATTCCTTGCACTGAAGATCTGAAGGAGCATCTGGATTTTCTCAACTCATCAAACACCAAAACTATGCATCTGATAGTTTCTCCACACAACTAGCCAGCTCCAGTTCTCATTTAGCTCATCAATCTTTGCCTTGTTTCATCGCATTTTGATTTCTACTCATTTGTGCAACTATATATATGTAATCTGTATCACATTTCTTTTCTTTTACATGTTTGCAATGTTGTAATATTTAAAACTCTGCTCAAATATGGAATTGGCTATTTGGCCGTCTAGCTAGTTCGAGTCTTTTATTTTCCTCATTTGACATATATTTGTGATGACAAAACTTTCTATATGTTTCTCATATTCATCACTGACTCATCATCCTAAAGAGAACTAGAACAATTATTCTCCACAAAAAAAAAAATATAAACATGTAGATTTCTATAAACGTGTAAATTCTATTTACCATAAACTCCAAAATTCATCGCACAGTCACATTGTTTGACCACAATTCATCGCCTAACTTCCTAAATTCATCGGCCGCCGCTCTCTCCCTTATTTTTGGGAATTGATTGATGCCGTCCAACATTACTTTCGCAATCCTATTTGTATTTAAAGTTTCTGATATACCCTCATTTATGAGAACTACATTTACTTTTGAATAAATATTGAGGGTATTAATGACACATCATGAATAAATACGGACTGTACATGTATAAGTAAATACGGGACAACATATAACAATGCCCTTATTTTTTCATCGATTTTTTTTTTATTTTTTGGTTTGCAATGGCGTTATGTGATGACAAGTTCAACATCACCACCATGATCCACTTGCTTCCGGCCAAGTTGGATGCTTCGACGTACCTGCAATGGAAACAACAGGTGACGTATGTGCTCAAAACTCAGTGTTTATTTGGCCATCTTGATGGCTCCACTCCTTGCCCCGTTGTTCCGCCACCGCCTGTGGACACGTCTTCTTCCTCTTCCCCGTCCGACACCGCGGCCAAGGCCGAGCTGGATGCTTACAAGAAAGTTCAGGCTGCTTGCCTTGCTTGGCTGACTCTGGATCAGAGACTCTACGCCGTTCTTTTGGCCTCTCTCTCGACGGAGGTTGGGAATGTCATCTCCCAGTGTTTGACCACGAAGGACATGTGTGATACCTTCGCCAGCACGTACCGGCACAGCACAGTCACTGCCGCCTTCAATCTTCGTCAGCAGGATGGTATGATTCGTCAGACTGGTACTCTTCGAGACTTGCATCTTAGTTTTTTTAAAATATTTTGATCAGTTGGCTGTTTTGAGTGATCCCTCTAGTGAACGGGATAAGTTAGTGTGGTTTCTCAGCGCACTAGGTCCTCAGTTTCAACAGTTTAGTGGTCTTGTATCTGTTAGGGACCCTTTGCCTTCGTATTTATCTGTTGTTGATGAGACTAGGCGTTTCGAGTCTTTTGTGGTGAATCAATCGTTGCAGGGACAAACCAGATCTGGGCCGGTGGCATTCGTGGCCAACACCCAGCAACCAGGCGCCACCACCAAGCAACCAGGCGCCACCACCCAGCAACCACACGCGGCCGTGGCGGCAGGCCCTCCCGGAAGTCTTCCGGTGGTGGTGGTGTGTCCAGATTCGGTCTTAATGTCCAGTGCTATACCTGTGAGGGTTTTGGGCATGTTTCGCGACAGTGCCCTTCAGCTGCTCCGCGTCCTGTAGCTGCTCCAACTCAGCCCTATGGTCAACATTCCCTTACTGCTCATCCGGGCCAGTTTCTGCACCCTCCTCAGGCTAATGTGGCTCAATTATATGAGCCGTATGCTTCCCAGCAGCCTCAGCAGTATGCTCCTCCTCAGTACAAGTAGTATGCTCCGCATTACCGGTAGGCTCCTCCGACCTACCCAGCTCTACAGGCTCATTCGGATCCACGTCCCTGGAATGTTGACTCAGACTGCACCAATCACATGAGCTCTGCGGCATCCAATCTGTCAATTGTAACTCCTTATAATGGTAACACTCTAGACTCTGTTGGGAATGGGGCTTCTATTCCTATAGCTGGTATTGGTGATGCTAGGATTAGCCCTACTTTACACTTGTCTCATATTGTTCTTGTGTCTGCTATCACGAAAAATCTCTTATCCATCAGCAAGTTGACTAAGGAACTTCGTGCTATTATTGTGTTTGATGATCAGTCTTTTGTAATTCAGCACAAGTTCAACAAGGCAATCATGGGAAGGGGGCACAGTAAGGATGGGGTGTACGTGTTGGGCAGTGGTGTGGCAGCTTTTATTGCAAGTGTGAAGACAAATAAAAAGTGAGCTTCTTTTGAGACTTGGCATGCTCGTTTAGGACATGTGTCCTCTAGTACTATTTCTTTATTAAACACAACTGGTTGTTTATCTCTTACTTCTGTACTTCCTAAACCTGGTTTGTGTGAACCGTGTGCAATGGCTAAGGGACAGAAGCTTTCTTTTATTAAGAACTCTAGACGTGCTGATCACGTTCTTGATTTAATACATTGTGATTTGTGGGGACTTTCTCCGGTTGTATCTGGGAATGGTTATTCTAATTATGCCTTGTTTATGGATGATTTCTCGCGGTTTTCTTGGTTTTACCCTTTGCGCCGTAAGTCTGATTTTGTTGACGTCTACTTCCAATTTGAGGCACTCGTAGAGAATCAATTCTCATCTCGCATCAAGGTGTTTCAAAGTGATGGTGGGACTGAATTCATCAACAACAGATTGCAGTCACACATTGGAACTCGTGGGATTCAGCATCAAGTTTCGTGTCCATATACACCTGAGCAGAATGGACGAGCGGAACGGAAGCACAGACACATCACGGAGATGGGTCTCTCCATGTTGTTCACTCACACATGCCACTTTCTCACTAGGATGATGCATTTAGTACTGTTGTCTTAACCATCAACAGGATGCTAACCCCGGTCTTTGACAACAAGTCTCATTTTGAGGTACTTTTCAGACGCTCTCCTGACTATTCCAATTTTCACCCTTTGGTTGTAGAGTCTTTCCATATGTCAGTCCTACAGCAGAACACAACCTAGCTTCTCGCAGTCTGCCTTGTGTTTTTTTGGGTTACAATGTGCACTAGAAAGGTTTTCGATGTGTGGATCCGGCTTCGAGGCGTATATACATGACTCGACATGCTCGGTTTGACGAGAACCACTTTCCATTCTCTACAGCATCATCAGAAGCTCATTTTTCCTCGCTTGATGTTTCCTCCTTTATTGATCCTACTGATCCTGATCTTGAGACTGTTTCAGTTGAGATTATACCACCTCTACAACCTTGCACTTTGTGTGATGAGTCTTCTTCACCAGCACCGTCTATTGAACCTGATGAGTATGTTCCTGCAACTCCTGTACCCTCGCCAGTACCCTCGAGTCCGTCCTCTGGTGGATCGCCGGACATCTCTAGTGTTGATTTAGGATCTTTCGGACAAGGCTCTCAAACTCCTCTTGTGTCTCATGCTTTGCAGGCTCCTCATGTTCCACTTGCTCATCGCGCCCATCAAATGGTCACTCGTCATCAGGATGGAACTAGAGTTTCTCGAAATCTTGGCCCTGATTTCGTGGCTACAGGTCTTCTTGCTGAACTCTTGGTCCAGAAGGAGCCCCGCACGTACAAGGATGCAGTTATGGACCCTAGCTGGGTTGCTACTATGAATGAAGAGATTGATGCACTTCAGAGGCAGCAGATGTGGCAGTTGGTTCCTCGTCTTTCCCATGTTAATGTGGTGGGCTCTAAGTGGGTCTATCGTCTGAAGTACAAGCAGGATGGTTCCATTGAGAGATATAAGGCTCGATTGATGACTCACGGCTTCTCTCAGGTTCAGGGTCTTGATTTTGATCACACTTTCAGTCCGGTGATCAAAGCTGCAACTGTCCGCACTGTGCTTGCTATTGCCACTATGCGAAAGTGGCCCATTCATCAGTTGGATGTCAAGAATGATTTTATGAATGGCGTTCTTGATAGTCCGGTTTACATGGCCCAACCGGCTGGCTATCGGGATCCTGCTTGACCAAATTATGTATGTCAGCTGACCAAGGCGATCTACGGTCTCAAGCAAGCTCTCAGGGCATGGTTTGATCGGTTCAGTGCTTTTGTTTGTGGACTTGGTTTTGTTGGCAGTCTTTCAGATCCTTCCCTATTTGTGTTCACAGGAGATTCGGTTATCCTCTACCTCCTCATTTACGTTGATGACATTATTCTCACCGACAATGATGGTGTTTCCATTCGCAGTTTTATCGCTCGTGCGGACCAGGAGTTCTCTGTCAAGGATCTTGGAAGCCTCAATTACTTTCTTGGCTTGGAGGTGACTTATACTACTACTGGACTGTTTTTGGGTCAGGCCAAGTATCCTAGGGACATTCTTTAGAGGGTAGGAATGTTGGATGCCACACCACTCTCTACACCATTCCTTCCGTTTTCCCAGCTTCATAGTAGCACCAGTGGTCTATTTCATAATTCGAAACTGCATCGTTCTCTTGTGGGTTCCCTCAAGTGTCTTACCATCACTCGACCTGATTTGTCCTTTGCAGTCAATTCAGTGAGCCAGTATCTTCAGGATCCACGAGATGAACATTTTTCTGCCGTTACTCGGATACTCAGATATTTCGTTGCACACAACATTGTGGTCTAACTTTCACCGCTGATGATGTTTCGGAGGTTTTAGCGTATTCTGATGCAGATTGGGCACGCTGCTTGGAGACATGTCGTTCCACTTATAGCTATGCTGTTTTTCTTGGTGGCAACTTAGTGTCGTGGAGTGCGAAGAAGCAGCCGACTGTCTCTCGCTCGAGCTCGGAATCTGAGTACAGGGCTCTTGCCAATTATGCTTTGGAGGTTATTTGGTTGATTTACATTCTTCGGGATCTTCGTTATCCATTTCTGGGGTCACATGTCATTCTTTGTGACAATAGCAGTGCTATCTTTCTTACTGAGGATCCTGTTGCTCACAAGAGGGCGAATCACATTGATATTGATTACCACTTTGTACGGGAGTTGGTTGCAGCTGGCAAGTTTCATGTAGGTCATATTCCTACGCCGTTACAGATAGCAGACATTTTCATCAAGGGACTCAACCGTGCGTTGTTTGATTTCTTCCGGTCTAAGTTTCGCGTTTCGATCAATCCGACGCTTCGCTTGAAGGGGGGTGTAACAATTGAAGACTTGGAGTACTTAGAAGATAATTAGTTGTAATTCTTGTATATTGCTTGTATGCCCCTAGGGTTTAATTTGTAACACTTAGGACCCTCTCTGTAAGTATAAATAGTTGCTCAGTATGTCAACACAGATCACGTTGGAAATTAGTTTTTACATCTTCTTTTACTGTCTTTTACTGTCTCTGATTTTGTCTATATAATTAGGGCCTGTTAGCAAGAGTCTTTCTGTAAAGCAGTTCAGTTCAGTTCAGTATTTTATTTTATTTTTTTTCAGTTCAATTCAATATCTTTTTATCTTTTCAGTTTAGTTTAGTTCGGAAAAATATTTTTAATTTTTCAGTTCAATTCTATTCAGATAAATATTTCATTATTTTTAGTTCTGTAAATTTCCTCTATGTTTTTATTATAGATCTCTACAGTTTTTTCAGTTCAGGTCAATTTATATTCAATTTAATTTATCCAGTTCAATTCAGTTCATTTAATTTGGTTAAGAACAAATGTGATTTGATGAATTTCAGTTTCATTCAGTCGTATAATTACTATGTTCAATACTTTCAATTATATTTCGGTTCAATTAGTGTTTACTAGATGAATGCAAGTTCATTGTTTGTGAATATGACAAAATGGAGTAATCTTTGTACGCTAGTGGTTCAATCATATTCTGAATATTTTTTGAACTAGTTCAGTTCAATTTAATTAAAATTAAAATTAAGTCCATTTCGATCATGTACAAGTATATATTGATCAATTTCAGTTTAATGTAGTCATATTGTTATTGTCTTGATTACATTAAACTTTACTTCAGTTTAATTCAATTTATTTATAAGTAAATGTGATTTAATAAAATTAGTTACATTAAGTCATTATTTCAATACATTACACTTTATTCTGTTCCATTTCTATTCAATTATGTATAATTCAACTCATGTTATTTGTCAATAATGAGTTATTTTACTATATATTTTTTTCAATTCATTTCAAATAAATATATTTATTTTTTTCAGTTCGGTTAAGTTCAGTATATTATTATTTTTTCAGTTCAATTTAACATATTTCGGTTCAGTTCAGTATTTTATATATTTTCAGTTCAGTTCAATATATTTGTATTTTTTTCAGTTTATTTCAGTAGTTTTAAATATTTTTCAGTTCAGTTCAGTATTTTTTTATTTTATTCAGTTCTGTTCAATATTTTTAAATATTTTTCAGTTCAGTTCAGTATTTTTTTTATTTTTTTCAGTTCAGTTCAGTTCAGTTCAGCAACAAATAAACTCTAGCAAACAGGGCCTTAGTTGTACAAAATATATGTAGAATATTTTCAGGATATATTTCAAGATATACGTAGAATCCTGCTGTATCAATTAGAGATATTATAAGATTATAGTCAGGAAATCCTTGTATTTATAGAATTCAGTAATGAATGAGAAAAGTAACCTTTGCAGTAAAATCTTTCCTGCATATACGTACGTAGCTTTACCCTCGTACAAACACACAGTTTTATAAGGACCCGTCAAGTTCAGCTTATTTGTTGCACCTTACAGTAAAGTTAAACTAATTTAATCTGATTTCTGCTAACTGTAGCTGGTTTAGCTTAAGCGGACTGCAGCGTGCTTCAACTAATTCAAAAAACTTTCAAATACAATTTTGAAATAAAGTTACTTTTATCGGAATACATGTAAGCCATTTTTAGGCTAGGCCGGTGGACTCTTAAACCCACCTTCCATGTATATTAAGCCCAAATCTTTAGGCCCACAAACAAGGCCCGGACGAAGCCAACGGGCACGAGCCATGGACTTATCAACCACCAGGTTGAATGGGTTTCATGTTGAGGTTTAGGTAGAGTTTTCATTTTAATACAATCGGGTTTTCTGTTTTAGTAGTGAAAATGGAGGAGGGTGAATTCTTTGGAGCTCTAAAATGCTGTACTTTGGTGAATTCTATACTCTGAAGAAAAAATATATATCTGTATCCATTTCTAGATTAGATATGTTGTTACCGGCATCTGATACAGAGAATGCTTATTTGTTGTAATTGTTTGGACACTTCTCTGATAACTCACTTTGCTTTCGTTTTAGGTTGGAAAAAGCATTCGGGCAAATTATGGGTTGAGCAGCCAGTCATGAATAATCCTCCCTGTTTTAAATGGTTTCATTTAGGAAGAAACAAAAAAAGTCAGCCTAATAAAATTTAACTCATTATTATTAAACTCGGACATGTAATTATGACCGATTATATTATAATTTTTAGTATTTACTAGCTAAATATCATCTTGCGTTGCACGATGACCTCCTCGCGTTCGTTTCTTTCTCTAGACAACTCGCTCCCCCTTCTCTCTAGAAATTACCTCCCCGACAACCCACTTTAATTAATTTCATCCCTATTTCAGTGCCAATAACGTATCTAAAACGGCTACATAACGGTCATCCCCATGGCTGAGCCGCCGCAACTCCGCGGTGGCGCCACCCCTGTTCGCACTTTTGCTCAGGCTCTCATCGCCAAATTACCTCCGCTATCATCCTCACTCCCCTCCAACCCTGATATTCATCCAATTGGGGAGTATAAGGGAAGATTTTTATGCATTGTCTCACCGGAACAAGCGTCGGAACTAGCATCCCACTAACATAATGCGTTGATCGAAAAGTTTAACAACGGGAAACAATCCATGGACGCACTGAACGAAGCGTTCAAATCGATTGGCTTTGCTTCTCACTTCCAGATCGGGTCTATCGACATTAAACACATCCTCATCCGCTTCAACGACTCGGACGACTATCGAAGATGTTGGTTAAAGGGCCACTGGATGCTGAAGGGCTTCCCTATGAGAGTGCTAAAATGGTCAACAGACTTCATCCCAGGTTCTGAGCCCTCTATAGTACCTATTTGGATTACTATCCCTAATGTGCCTATCTTTTCTACAATCAAACTATGCTTGATTTTATTGGCAATAGAATAGGGAGATTTATAAAAATGGATGCTGCTACTGCTTCCCTTACCAGGCCCTCTGCTGTTAAGCTATGCATTGAGATAGATTTGCAAAAAAAGATACACAGTGAAATCACTGTAGGTATTGCTGGTATGGTTGCAGACTTAGCCATAGATTATGAACCAATCCCATCCTTTTTCCACCATTGTAAGATGTTAGGGCATGATTTTAGTGAGTGTAGATCAGCCCATCCTGAACTTTCACTGAGAAAGGAGAGAAACCCCAAACCAGTTAGACCTCAACAACCTGACACTCAGAAACCAAAAATAGCTATGCCAAATGGTATGCAAGCTGGTCCCTCGGGCACTTCTGCAAAGGAAAAATTGAAAGCAATCCATGTTCAACAACTGGTATATGTCAAAAAAGCTCCTCAACCCCCTCAACTTCCAGCTCAGAAGAATGACAGTGCAGATAAGGGCAAAAACATTGTTAACATAGCCAGTGATGATGATATTGAAAGCTCAGATCACCCCCCCTCCCTATAATCTCATCCTATCTAATGCTCAGACTATAGACAATGCAGACAGGGGCACAAGCATAGTTAATTTAGCCAGTGATGATGTTATAGAAAGCTCTGATCACCTCCCTCACACTCCCAGCCTATCTAAGGATGCTCCCCAGTCATTGGCTATGGAAATTGACTATGCATGGTTGCAGGAAAATAAAAGACCTAACACATATGCTAGTGATGACTCTGGCATAGGTCCAGGTAACACCTTTGACCCAATTAACCCCCCATTTTCCTCTAATACTGTTACTTTTTATTCTCAGGAAAGAAATAGAACAAACAGGTTCCTACCTCTACAAGATTTGGAGGAGATTCAAAATTCTGAAGAAAATAAACCTCAAGAACAGACTGATCCTCCAGAAAGTAACACCCTAAGCAAAATTTCAGAATCAGGTCCTCAATCATCACAGCCAGCTATACAGGTAAACACAGCTCAGGTTCGTAAATCATCAAGGCTAATGGCCAAGCATACTCCAGTTATTAAGCTGCAAACATACTCATTTAAACCAGATAATGTCGGGTTCAAATACAAAAAGCCCTAAAAATCAGTTTTTTAAATGATTAGTACAAACATAAAGCTGAAATTCCTAGTTTGGAATGTTAGGGGTATGGAAACATCATTAACTAGGCTAGAAGAACTGATTCTATCTCACAAATTTGATTTACTGTGCTTAATAGAACCTATGCATGATAACTCTGAATGTGCACACTACATGTCTATTCTTAAATATGATCACTGTTTGCCTGCATCCAATAATAGAATATGGTTATTCTGGAAAGAGGATATTCAGGTTACCCTCAACATAGACCATCTACAATTTCTACATGCCTCGGTGTATAGCCAAAAACTGAATATTACTATGGATTCAGTGTTTGTCTATGGACTGAGGACTAGAAAGGGTAGAGAGGGGTTGTGGGAAGACCTTCAAAAAATATCAAATCCAGAAACCATCTTCATAGGTGATTCCAATGCTATTTCAACAATAGATGAATATAAAGGGCCCTCCTCTCCTAGCCTACTTAGCATTAGGGACTTTTCACACTTTATAGATGATATGGCACTAGAGCATATAAACACTGTGGGAAATATTTTTTCATGGTCTAATGGGAGACACCAATTCCCAATTGGACCGAAAATTTCTCTCTAACCTCTCTCCTCGACTAAACTCACGCGCCACCCTTTATGTCAATAACGTCTCTTTCTGACCTATCTCATTACCGTTAGTTGTCCTTTTCTTACTGATAACGGTCGTTTCAACGACCGAAATGGGGGAGGTTCCGCCCTCAGACGGCGGCCCTCCTGCCGGAAAATCATATGCTCAAATTTTGTCAGCCAATACTCAACCCCCATCCCTCTCCCCTCTTCCGTCCAACCCAGAAATTCGACCGATCACCACCTTCAATGGTAAGCCGGCTTGCATGTATATCAGAGAATCCGTCTAGATCCTGTCCAAGCACTATGAAAATGCCTTAATCGGAAAATTCCAGAGAGCTAAGCCTTCAATGGTAGCGATTCAAGCATCTTTCCTGAAGATGGGCTTCTCCGGCAAGTTCCAGATCAGCTCCCTAGACTACAAGCATGTCCTCATCAGATTTGCAACACAGGAAGATTACCAAAGATGCTGGCTAAAGGCATTCTGGCCGGTGGCAGGTGGATCTATGAAAATTCTGAAATGGTCGCCGGATTTCTCGCCGGAATATGAATCCCCGGTGGTGCCGGTGTGGGTCTCGGTCAGAGATATCCCCATCTACTACTACAACAACACACTGATTCAAGATGTGGGCAATCAAATCGGGAAGTTTATCAAAATGGATTCTGCCACCACTCATATTACCAGGCCCTCCACTTTGAAGATATGTGTATAACTGGACCTCACCAAGGAGTTAATGCCTTCCATATTGATTGGATTTCCTGATGATCATAAAGAATGTGAGATTGAGTACCATAGTCTCCCATTGTACTGCCAGCACTGCAGAAAACTGGGGCATGAAAATGCCAACTGCAGAATCCTACATCCTGAATGTAAGAGGGCCTGGAATGACAAACAACAAAAGGAGCACACAAGGCCGGAAATGAAGAGAAATGGCACTCCACATCAACATCAGCACCAGCAGAGAGACTCACATGCACAAAGGAATGATGGATCAGGTTCATCAGGGTTAACTCCACAGCAAAAGGATCACACTTGGGTCAAAGTATCAAAAAAATCCAATGAGAGTGATAAGATGATGGTGGTATACAATCCCCATAGAAAGCCTCTATTTGCTGGATTGAAGAAGCCCTAATCTTCTGCTTACTCCCTAGATGAGCTAGATTTAGATAGCCAGAAAAGGATCCTGAAGCTTCACAGTCAAACACACACCAAACACACTCAATCTTTCCAACACGCACCCCACACTACACATCTTCATACTAAAGGAAATGCACTCACAATAGTTCCATATAAACCAATAGAGATGTCAAATGCATTTGAAATTCTGCAGGAAAATTCCAGTGATGACAGCTCTGAAGAAGCCTTTGATGATGCTCAGGAACACTCTGGATGGAATTCAGATTCACAGCTCAGCCTCATCGACAAACAAGCCTCTACTCCAACCAGAGCAGAACTACAACTTCATGCAACTGAGAAATCAGACTCAGGTAACACTCAGTCCAACTCAGAAACTAAGAGTCTCACTGGAAGTTTCAGTAGAATTCTTAGACCTAAAACCAAAATTAGCTATTTTAAATGAATAGTTTTAAAACAAAATTATTAGTCTGGAATATTAGGGGTTATGGCACCTCAATTGACAGATTAAGAACACTCATTTTCCTACACAATATATCAATAGTTTGCATCATGGAACCAATGCATGATAAAAGTGAAATTGTCAATTTACAGCATGACATAGGTTTTGAACACAGTATAGCAGCAAATTCTGCTAAAATTTGGATTTTTTATTGAGACCACTTCAATATTGATGTCCTTTCTGAATCTGACCAGTATATTCAGGTTAAGATTACAGAAAAGATCTCAATGTTAAACTGGTGCTCCACTTTCATTTATGCACATGTCACTAGAGTCCCTAGGCTACAATTATGGACTGATCTGGCTAGTCTTCCTAGACAACCAACAATATATGCTGGTGATTTCAACACAGTGGCATCTGTGTTGGAAAGGAAAGGTAGACACAGACCCCCTTTAAGAAGTATAAGAGAATTTAGAGAATTTATATATGCATTACAGCTTCAGGATGTGCCAACAGTTGGGAATCAATTTACTTGGTCTAACAATAGAATTAGAGGTGACAGGCTCCTTCAGAAACTAGATAGAGGTTTGTGCTCTTTAGACTGGTCAGTCAACTTCCCTCAATCTTCCATCCAAGTATTGAACAGAACCTCCTCAGATCATAACCCCCTACTAATCACCATACAAAACTCCATCCAACATGTACCAAAGCCATTTAGATTTCAGGAAATGTGGCTAAGTAGAAAAGAATTTCTGGATCTGGTCAGAACCAGCTGGGAGGAGCCAAGCCATTTCAGTGGGATGTACAATATGGTATACAAGATGAAAAGGTTGAAGTCCTCCTTAATTGCCTGGAATAAGAACAGCTTTGGGAATGTGCACCAAAATCTACAAATTGCAGAAGAGAAAGTATCAGTGCTGGAGGAGAATTATCAACAGTCATGCTCAGATCAGGACCTCTTGGAGCTTAATGAGGCTAGAGTTGCCTTAATCAGAGCTGAAACAGAAAGTACAGCCTTTTGGAGACAGAAGGCTAGGGTCAAATGGCTGCAAGAAGGAGATGCCAATTCAAAGTTTTTCCATAATACAGTGAAGGAGAAAAGGTGCAGAGCAAAGTTCACAAAAATTAAAAATAGTGAAGGTTCATGGACTACAGACACACAAGAGATTCAGGAGGAGGCTGTTAAATTCTACACAAAGTTACTAAATGAAGATTTGGATGAGGCTGACCTTTCTGGACAGTACATGGAATATTTCACATCTGTCATTCCCAGTCTAATTTCAGAAAATGATAATGCTGAACTATTAAAGGAGCTAAGTATGGAGGAACTCAAATTAGCCACCTTTGGTCTGAATAAGGATAGTGCCGCTGGATCAGATGGATACTCAGGTCTATTTTTTACAACCTGCTGGGACATAATTAAGACTGACCTTTACAGTGCAGCTCAACAGTTCATGTCTGGAGAAAAGATTCCAAAGGCAATTGCAAGCACTTGGCTAGCTTTGATCCCAAAAAAACCTAACCCTAGCTCATTTGGAGAGTACAGGCCAATCAGCCTTTCCAATTTCCTGAATAAAATTTTCTCAAAGATTCTCATGGAGAGATTGAAACAGTATATGCCAGCCATTATTTTAGAAGAGCAGTCAGGGTTCATGCAAGGAAAAGATATTGCAGACAATATACTCCAGATGATGGAAATTGCAAGATTACTACCTAAAAATCAGAGGTATGGCAATATGATTGTTAAACTGGATATGCAAAAAGCATTTGATAGAGTCTCTTGGGCTTTTCTAAACTCAGTTATGATTCAGTTTGGCTTTCATGGTACTTTTGTCAGATTAATTCTTCAGAATATTGAGAGTGCTTGGTTCTCAGTCATTATTAATGGGATTGCAACAGGCTTTTTTCCTTCAAATAGAGGGATCAAACAGGGAGACCCCATCTCTCCTTTCCTCTATAACATTGTCACAGAAGCATTCTCAAGAGGAATAAAAAAGCTCTTCTCAATCAACTATATGGATCACTTCATCATGCCAAGAAATGTCCCCTCAGTATCCATCTGATGTATGTAGATGATACAACCATTTTTTTGAATGGTAACAATAGGAATCTGAGAAGACTTAAGCATTTCTTATTTGCTTATGAAGCAGTTTCTGGACAAAAGATCAGTTATGAGAAGTCTGAATTCTATGTGCACCCACACACAGCTCAAGAAAGAAGAAATATCATGAGGAGGATATTAGGGATGAAAAATGGTGCACTGCCATTTCTATACCTGGGAGCTCCAATTTTTTATGGTAGAAACATTACTACAGTTTACTGGAAAGAATGGAGAGGCCTCTTTTAAATTGGAAAAATCAATGGTTGACTCAGGCAGGCAGTCTGGTTCTTATCAACCATGTTTTGATGGCTATTCCTACACACATTTTCTCAGTGCTACAGCCCCCAAAGCTGATACTAAAAAAATGGAAAGATTAGCCTCCAACTTTTTCTGGGGAAGCACTGATCTAGGGCAGAAGAAGATTTGGAGGAAATGGTCCAACATAGCCTTACCTACTGAAGAAAATGGAGTGGGGCTGAGAGATATAAGGGCAGTGGTTAAAGCTTTCTCTTGCAAGCTTTGGTGGAAGCTGCAGGAAAATAACACCATTTGGACCAGACACATTTGGGCCCTTCCAGAGACATACAAAAATTCTCCAACATGGAAAAGGATATGTGGAATAACAGAACATGCAAACTCACAGTCACAAGTAATTTGTGGAAATGGTGGAAGCTCATTTTGGAATGCCAACTGGCTGGGGACAGGTGCTCTATATTATCACTGGAACCATCTCACATTACCCTTCCCAAACCTCACAGTTTCTCTGTTTTTAAATAGCAAAAATTTCTATCTTAACCATTTGGAGCAAAATCTTGCTACCAATATATTTACACTTTTGCAGGAATCTGGAGTCACCTCAAATCACCAAGATAGGCTGATCTGGAAACCAGGATGGTGTGGAAATTTTTCAATTTCTTCAGCTTATAAATCTTTGAGAAACTCTGGAACAGTCAACAAAATTTTTCAACAAGTCTGGAAATCAAAAATTCCAAGAAAAATTGCCATTTTCCTGTGGAGATTGAAAAATAAATTGTTGCCTTTTGATGATATCCTCACAAAATTTGGTTTCAATTTTCCATCAAAATGCTTGTTTTGTGATAACTGTGACACTTTGAACCATTTTTTCAATGACTGTTCAAGTAGTTTGCAGGTATGGGAGAAAGTACACACCACATTGATAATGCAGGTACCTCACTTTAGAAGTATCAACAGCAGATTGAGATTTTACCTATCATATAATGGTTTTTCCAAGATACACACTGAGGTGATCAGAATTTCCATTATGGTCACTTTCTGGTACCTGTGGATCAGAAGAAATAAATTATTATATGATGAGCAAAAACTCTCTGTTGAAGACACTTTTAAAATGATTACTGACCAAACTTCTCTTATTTTTGCTGCTAGACCTTTAAAAGGTAATAGGGACAGCAATATTTTCTTGATCAGTGCTAAACTTATACCATTCATTAGGATCAAGAAACCAAAAATGATTAAAATCATAAAATGGTTCCCCCCAGATTTTGGCTACAAAGTTAATGTAGATGCCTCCTTCAAAAATGGCAACTGTGGCATAGGAGTAGTCATAAGGAATATTAGAGGGTCTGTCAAATGCATCAGAATGTTTTACACTTCTTCTATATCAGCCCTACAGTCAGAACTTCTAGCCATTCAATTAGGTATATCTACAGCTCAGGAGTTACATCTTCAAAATTTTATTGTTGAATCAGACTGCAGGCAGGCAGTAATAGGATCCCATAATCCCCACAAATGTGAGTGGAAACTTTTTTCACTATGCACACAGATACAGAATTCTATTGATAACTTTCTCCAAATTCAGCACATTTATAGAGAGGCAAATCAGCCTGCAGATTTCTTGGCAAAATATTGTCTGAACCAAGCTAGGGATGAATTTTTTGAACTGAATAATGCCCCTCTTACAATGAGAGGACTCATTAATCTGGACAGGATTGGTGTTGCTAACATTAGAGTAACTCCTTAATTTTGTTTGGAACAGGCTCACTTGAATTTTACATGTCTTCTTAGACAGATATATCAGAGATCAGGACAGAAAATTGGAGTCACTGCTCAGGCAATAAGAAGTTGCTCATCAGAAAGATTCTGCTCAGGCAAGATGTTACTGCTCTAAATGGTTCAGCTCAGGCCAGTCTACTCAGGCCAGAAGTTCTGCTCAGGCCAAGAGAAAATTGAGCCAGATAAACTCAGTTAAAATTTCACTGCTCAGCTTTTTGAAGTCTCAGAATGATGGCCATTTTTTGAACCATACATATGGTTTTTTGGGCCAGTAAATATGCTATCTTGATTCTATGTTTTTCAAATCAAAGAGTGGCTAAATTGTGTTTCGGTATTTGTTTACTCGATCACTAAATTGCTCTTCTTGTTAGATTTGGAACATCAGAATTTTTAGCAAGCTAGTTATAGTTTTAATCTTAATGTTAACTTAACTTAGCAATTTTGAGAAGCTTAGTTGCTTCTAGGGTAAAGCCCTTTGTAACAAACTTTAGGCAAGGCCTATTTTTTGGTTTGGGATGCCAAATAAATTCCCCCACCCATGGTGGTTAATTTTTTTAAAAAAAGGGAGACACCAATTCCCAGTACCTGTTGGAAATAGTGGAAGGATTAAAACCCCAACAATCCAGCGTTTAGATAGAGGTTTGTGTACATCAACATGGCATTCTGCATTCCATGATTCCTCTATTTTAGTTCTGAATAAACTCTCCAGTGATCACTGCCCCCTATTTTTAAGTATAGGCAGTTCAATTAAATCATCACCAAGGCCTTTTCGATTTTTAAATACTTGGTTTAAGAGAGATTCTTTTTTGCAAGTTATTAAAGAAAACTGGGCTGCTAACATTGAACAGACTGGCATGCTAGGTTTCTACCTAAAACTTCTCATATTAAAAAACATTTTGAGAGTATGGAATAAAGAATTATTTGGTAATGTTCATGCAAATGTCTTACAAGCAGAAGAAACACTTAGATTAGTTGAAGTTGCATATGACTCTGAATAGTCTGAAATATTACTGGACAGTCTCAAACATGCAAAATCTAACCTTTCGAGAGTCATCATTGAACAGAAACATTTTTGAAAATATAAATCTAAAATAAAATGGCTCAAGGAGGGTGACGATAACACTAAGTTTTTTCACAATTCTGTTAGGGAAAGGAAGAGTAAAATGTCAATTACAAAGATTAAGAATTCATTTTGTCAGTGGATAGATAATGCTTCTGAAATCGAAAACGAGGTTGTAGCATATTATACAGATCTATTATCAGTAGAGCCAAATCCCGACCAAGCGAATTTCTACAGACATTTCTTAACTCAGATCCCATGTCTAGTTACTAGCCAAGAGAATTTAGAACTGCTTAAACCAGTTACTTTATCTGAATTAAAAGATGTAGTTTTTTCTCTTAACAAACAAAGTAGCCCAGGCCCTGATGGTTTTACTGCCTCCTTTTACATAAAAATTTGGGACATTATTCACTTAGACTTGCTAGATGCCTCAAATGATTTTTTATCATCTTCTGAAATTCCTAAGGGTATTGCAAGTACATGGACTTTTTTCTCACCAAACGACTTTTTTAAAGATAGAGACATTGCTGACAATGTCTTGTACCTGAAAGAATGAGATTCTTCATAGATAGGAAAGGTAAAAATCCTAATTGCATCTTAAAAATGGACCTTAGAAAAGCATTTGATAGGGTGTGTTGGAGATTTTTAACAAGTATTCTGCTTAAGTTTGGGTTTCAGGGACAATTCATATATTGCATCATAAAAAATCTGTCACAAGCAAGGTTTTCTATTTTAATAAATGGCAATCCTGTTGGCTTTTTTAAAGCTTCAAGAGGCATCAAACAAGGTGACCCACTCTCCCCTTTCCTCTTCAATATTTTCTTAGAAGCTTTTACTAGAAGCTTAGCATATGTGTTTGAAACTGGAAAATTACAATATTATAATCTGCCCAGGTCTGCAATTCCTATCTCTCACCTATCATATGATGATGATAGAGTGATCTTCTTGCAAGTTAGTACTGCTAACCTAATCAAAATGAAATCTTTTCTAGTTATTTTTGAGTCAGTCTCTAGCCAAAAAATTAACTTTGAAAAAAGTGATTTTTATGTTAGTAAGCATGCCACATGTACTAAATTGAGAGAAATTAAAAATATTCTAGGTATGAAGAAGGGAATTTTTCCTTTTAAATACTTAGGTGTTCCAATCTTTGCAGGAAGAACAAAAAATATTTATTTCCAACCCCTAATTGTAATGATAGATAAAAGAGTGCACAATTGAAAAAATAGGTGGCTATCGACAGGGGGAGATTACTTTAATTAATTCATGCTTATACTCCCTTCCACAACACTATTGGGAAGTCTTGAAGCCAGCAGCTCATGTTATTAAACAGATTAGAAGGATCCTCTCTATTTTTTTTCTGGAGCTCTCATAATGACAAACCAAAAAAAACTTGGAGAAAATGGCTTAGGTTTTAGAAACATAAATACAATTATTAAAGCCTTTTCAGTGAAGCTATGGTGGAAATACCAAACTGCAAAAGCCCTATGGACTGTATTCCTTGAATCACTACCAATCGCTACAAAAAATTCACAGTGCTGGAAAAGGATCTGTGAAGTGAATTCTTTCGCAGAAAGAAATTCCAAAGTGATACATGGTCATGGTTTATGTGGTTTCTGGTGCTCAAATTTGATAGACACTGGTCCCCTTATTGACAGTTTAAATCCTGATGATTTCAATATACATCCAAAGTGCACTGTGGCCGAATTTATAGCAAATAAAAATGAGTTGTTAAACTGTTTGGCCCCCAAAATTGATGCTGCCTTATTTCTCTTTTTACAGGAAGCAAAAATAGAAACAGGGAGACTGGACATATTAATTTGGAAGTCGGAGCAGAGAGGGAGCTTCACCTTCAAATCAACATACAATAGTCTCAGTACAACGAGATCCACCTCATTCTCTCTCCCAAAGATATGGTCCACAAGAATCCCCAAAAAGGTATCTGTGTTTATGTGGAAAACAGTAAATTCCTTGCTCCCCTTTGATAACGTGTTAAGATACTATGGATTTAATATTGTCTGAAAGTGCTACTTCTGCAATAATAGAGAGTCCCTGGACCATTTATTTAACAGTTGCACTTTAGCCGATCAGATTTGGTCTAAAATACTTTCATAGGCATACAGTCACCAGTTTTTCACTCAATATGGACTTGAATCTCATACTATCTCTCTAGAAATGGACTGACCAGGATTCAAACCATGCGAATTAGAAACATATCTTTGTTTACTTGCTGGTGTTTGTGGAAGGCTAGAGATAGTTTTTATTTTTAAAATATTAAATCTACACCAATTGGAATCCTGAGAGATATTAAGGCCATGATCTATGACTCCTTTATTTCCAAACCACTATACATTCATCTTAGTACAGATATAGAACTGGCTTCAAATGGACACTTTCCCAAAATCATAAGGCCTCCAAAACCAGTGATTACTAAGATTTGGTGGAATAAACCAGCAATAGTACTAAAAATAAATGCAGATGCCTCTTGGTTAGCTCATAGTGGTGAAGGTGGTCTAGGTGTCATTATCAGAGACAGTGCAAGTCATTTCATTAGTGCTAAAACTGTCTATACAAAAGCCAAATCACCTTTGCATGCTGAACTCCTAGCCATTGGTTTGGGCCTTTCTTCCTGTAACACAACTGCTATTGTTGAGTCTGATTCTTTACCTGCTACTAAAATGATTGAGGATCCTGAGCATGCACTCTGGCATTTGTACAATCTTGTGTATGATATTCATACTGCTGCTAAGAATTTCACAGTTGTGCATGCACATAAGGAAGCTAATATGGTAGCAGACTCATTAGCAAAGTTTGCATGTTAATCCAAATCTTCCTCTACATTTACATGTGCAAATGATATGCCATTTACTGCAAAAGGACTATATATTCTAGAAAAATTAGGTACTCCTACTTTGAGAGTCCATCCTCCTTAGAATGGCCACTACTCTCAGTTTCTTTGGATGTCTCATTTCATGATACAAGGCGCAGTACTACCATTACCGGAGCTGAAGCTGAAATCCATCTTGCTTCTGCTAAAGCTGACTCACTGGAACACTGAGGGAATGCTCTTTTGTCCCCTCACTCCATAACACATAGTGACTTCATCGACAGTCTACCATTCTACACATTTGAAAAGCAAAGTTTTATTTGGTGCCGCTTTGAGTTTTGCGTAGCAATTCTCTAAAAGGCTCTGAATCTAATTTTGTTCACATGATAATTTTGAATAGAACTAGGTCTCTATAATTTTTGAAAAGCATTATTCATGCTTTTGGAAGCTTCTGTTTCCACATAGAAACTTGCCATAGGGCATCGATTTGTATTTTTCATTTTCTTGTCTTTTATAGGTGTGGTAAGCCTAATATAACTTCCTCCCACTTCTCAAGTGGTTTAACCGTTAAAAACAAAACATCGTGCGTTGCACGATATATTTAATCTTTTTTTATGTAAATATTATGAACAAACTTATGGAGATGAGGATGAATTGTGTTTAAAGAAAAACTCTTTAAGATAATTAACAAATCATAGTGGTAAATTTCAAAAGATTATGAAATTTTCAATATATATCGTAATTGGAAGGTTATTGATCAAAGATAATTATTATAAAATAATATATATATTAAGATCAAAATGTAAGAATTTAATATTAAGTTAATAGATAAATATTTTTATAAGTACGCATTTTAAAGGAAAAAATTCTGATGTGTGTAATTTCTAAATTTATCCTACGTACTCAAGCTAAAATGAAACCAAAAAGTAATATATGAAAATTGTAAGCGCCGGAATATGGTGATCTTGTAAAAATACGGAATATTTCCATGCATATTCCATATATCGCATATTTTCTTTCGCAAACGTGTTAATTAGCATGATGGACTGAAATTACCGTATAAATCATCGATGAAGAATGAAATAATAATTTTATTTTTTAATAAAAGCCACCCTAAGGTGAGGGAGATTTTATTAGGCATCCCAAGCCCTAAAAATGCCATACAAATGGTTAGTGTTTACATCAACAAGGATGACAAAATGGGGACCAGAGGTCCTATGGCATAGGAATGCTATCAAAAATGGACTACAGTTGTGTCTAGTCTTATTGCTTCTACCAGAAACTAAACAATCATGCCCCTGAAACCTGTTAGGAAATTGCAATGCAAAACCCAAAGCGGTACCAAGAGATAATTGATAGTTAATAGAAAGTAAGTAGCTAAAAATTGTATGCATCTCTTCCTGCTCCAGAGAGTGCCTCAGTTGTTGCAAGAGTCTTTTGTCTGTGATGGATGTCTACGACCCGCACTTGATCACGAACTCCGCTCACGAACTGATCTGCAAGACAAGGTGTCCCGGGGATAGACATTCCGACGCTCAAGTCAGTATATTTGCTTAAGGCGTAAAGTATAAAGTATGCAATTAGATGGGAGGTCTACCAAACCTTTAAGGTTATTAATATGGCTACAGTCCGTAGATCACCAAGATATGTATTTATGTTATGAATACAACTCTTATGGGAATAGAGGTTGTATTACCATGTATAATAGAAGTATATTTCGAACATGGTTGTGTTACCATGTTTAGGATAGCTGTATTACCATCTTTGAGAAGATGTATATTCCTTGTAGAACATTCATAATATACGCATTCCTTATCAGGATTAGGATTGATGGACTTGTGGATCCACCCTCGCGTATCTCGAGCCCACGACCCTTCTCGGGCTCTGGTCCGAGTATAAATGAAGCCCGAATACGAATCATGGACTTATTAGTAGCCCCAAGGTAGATCTTCAGAATATAGAATACTCCATCTCGAAGGTTGAAGGAGAGGCTTGCTTCTCGAGGGAAGACCAATAACTCGAGGGAGACTAATTCGGGGTATTAAGCTCAGGATATCCTTCGGGGATTCTCTTCTCGTGCTTACCCTTCTGAATATCTAGCTTCAAGTTCTTTCGTATTCCATCAGGACACGTGGATGGTTGGATCTAAATCCGCCTTCTTGAATTCTGAGGAGACTGACACGTGGTCTTGATTCATTGTATCTTCTGGCGGTGAGGAGGACCAACCTTCCAATTGCCTGTATCGTTTCGCGAGTCGAGGTAATTACTCCACTTAAATGCATGCTAATTACTGATTATATAACCAAGTAATTTTCATTGTGTTTATCATCAATCCTCATCCAAGTATTTTGCGTTTTCATCTCTGCAAAAATTCTCAACCAAACTCTTGTCTTTCTTGATCGTCTTCTTCTCATAACCTTTTTCCCCCCATTCTCTGTATTGCCATGTCATCAACAAACTCTAGCATTCCCTCTGGCAATGGAGAAAATGTCCCCGTGGCTCGTGACTTACGCACTTTATTCCTGGAGGTTGAATCTGGGGAACTGATGGAGGTTACCATTGCTACGCCGCTGCAGGCAGTAGCTGTAGTGGCAAACGACGGTGCCTCCGGATCAGAGGTAGACCCTAATGTGGAGCCCCATGTTGATAAACGGGTTCCAGCCGCCGAATGTGTGAATGATGTCACCAAGGTGGTCGACGAAAATACCCTGCAATTTTTGAAGTCATGCAGGTTGTTATACCCCATCGAGGCTGATTTGAGGCTCGAGGACAAGACTACTCCGGTCAAAAATCTTGTGAGCCCACTCGAGGGGTAATATATGGTAGGTTCTTGCAACAGGGCTTGAGTTTTCCCTTTCCCCCTGTGTTTTCACAGTTTCTTCAACACCATCGACTTCACCCTTGCCAGATTCATTCCAATGTGGTGGTGACAATGGTGGCTTTCATTTCCTGGTGCTCCCGGAAGGACTATGAGCCAAGCCTAGATCTGTTTAGGAGCTTGTTCAAGCTATTCTGCTTCAAGGATCGCGAGCACATTACCCTTACTCCTCGAAAGGGCAAGGTCTTCACTTTTTCTGACAATAACGGCAAGTGGGAGGACATTCGGCTAACCTTTGATCGAACAAAATATGAGGTTCCTGATTGGAATCCGAAGCCGAAGGACACTGTGCCTCTCGATGTCTTTGAGATGCCTGTTCATCTGAATGGCATCGTGGAGAAGCTCTTGAAGGAGAAAATTGTCTTCCGGGAAGGAGGTTTCGTGCGGGGGGCTCATGGCTCGGTGTGGCAGTGGCCTGCTATCACCTATTCTTATCTGCTAGACGTTCCACGATCCAAGTCCACGTCTAGTTTCCTGAAAATGGATCGAGACTGGACCCTCCCTGATAAAATCCAGGGAGAAAAGAAGAAGGGCAAGAAACGGGCTTCTAGGAAATCACCTCGAGGTCAGGGTGAATCTTCTTCCAGTCAATCTTCTTCGGGTAACTTCTGTTTCAAATCATCACATTTGTTTGATATATTTCTTTTACCTAGCGTATTCACGCTCTTCCTTATGTATATAGCCTCTCCTTCAAAGAAAAAGATCAAGAAAGGGAAAGCCAATCTCCAGGCCATAGATGAAGAGGCAGAGGAGGTGGAATCTGAGGCTAGGGAGTCTTCAGATAGTGATGAATCTGACCTTGAACTGGTGATATCCAAAGATACTCCTCTGAAGAAAATGAAGTATTATCTGGATTGCCTAAAGGAAAAGGATGGCCAGGCTTCTCGAAGGTCTTCCAAGAAGTATCCCTTCGTTGCTGGGGTAATTATCTTTCCCATTCTGTTATACGAATTTCTCAGATATTGTGTTTTTATTTGTCCTTCTCTTTTACAGTTGATGGCGCCTGTCCACGGTGGGCCCTAGAGCTAATGATGTTATCCAGCATTTGTCTGATTCTGTAATGGAATTACATGTCAAGTGCCGGGCCTTCAGGGCAAAGAAAGAGGAGATGGAGGTCGCCCTTTTGACTCTGACGACCGAGTCTGCAGCACCTATTCCTCCTGTTCAGGCTCCATCGGCGGTGACTTAATTGGAGGCCAGGGTAAAACAGCTAGAGGCCGAGAAAGAGGACATGATGTTGGCAAAGAAATTCCAGGATAAAGAGCTGGAGACTTATCGGGATACTGCAGAGGAGCTGGCGTGAAATCAAGCTGCGGAGAAAGACCCAGGGGAGACCAAATGACTTCTAAAACTTTGGAGTGCCTTCATTGCTTGTAGCCCCGAGTTTCAGAGCCATAGGGAGGAGTATGGGGATTTATTTCACTCCTCTGAACTGCATGAGATTTTGGGTGGCGTCTTGCAACTATGCCAATCCGAGAAGGAGACAAAGTTGATGGAGGAAATCTTTTCTCATCCAGATGCTGCTGATAAGCTCTCTGCTCTGACTGCTAAACGCTGGATTCCTGGGGCCGAGTTCTTGGATGCATTGGGTTCCTCCGAGAAGGTAGTAACATCAGGAGATTTATTGAGGCTTATTAGAGCCAAATATCCTGAATTACCTTCTCTTGAAGAGGTGCTTGATCCTTCAACTGAGTAGTTCCAGCAGGTTTGCTACCTTACTTGCTGGCATCTTTCAGTCAGCCTTAGTCTCCATGATTTACTGGAAAGGAGCACCAGCCTTGGTTGTTAAGTTCTCGCAATTATCCATGATGAACACTCTGCGAGCTTTGTATTGTTTGGCTTCTTCCTTGGGTGTCCTTTGACAAGGCCTTTAATGTCACAACATGCAGAAAAGTTGACAATAGCCCATCTCTCTAGTGTTACTTCTGGTGAAGTCCTAGGAAACCCTATTGGGTATATTTAAAAGTACCATATTCTGATATAATAACACCTTTGATATGTCCTTTTTAGGTTCGAGGTTTAGCCTCTTATGTTCCCTTTTGAGGGTCTTGTTTAGAAGTATCATATTCTGATGTAATAACACCTTTGATATGAACTATTTGTGTTCGAGGTTTTTCCTCTATGTGTGCCCTTTTGAGGGTCTTGTATATTCTGATGTAATAAAACCTTTGATATGAACTTCAACTTTTGTTTTTGAGGTTTCTCCTCTTTATGTTGAGATGATTGATTTTCGAGCACGTCTACCCTTTTGGTCTATAGACCTCAATCAAGCACTTTTTTGAAGTACTTTATCTCGAACCTATCTCTTTTGTTCAAAACGATTGGTTTTTGAATATTGGATCCAAACAACTTGTAAGTTGACCAATCATATACCTTATAAGGTATATAGTTTTGAATAGCAATCAATGTTATACTTAAGACAACAATCCTCTTTTTATAAAAGGAATTTAAGATTGCTGATTATAAGGATAGGTATAAAAATATCATGACTTCAATCTGAATTTATAACTTTAAGAGTAGAAGTAAAGTAAATAGTGGGTTTAAGTTTGAGTACCTGTTTGTGCTAGAGCATATTTGTCTCGGACCTTGACGAGGCTTCTCGGCGCTCTTGATAATCTCGAGCCTTTGTGAGGCTGTCCCTTGAGTTTTTATCTTCCGTGATACTTTCGTAAGTTAATCACATTCCATCTTCGTGGTATGGGTTCCCCCTTCATGGTTTCCAAGAGGTAGCTTCCCCCTGGATGGGATTCTAGGACTCGATATGGACCTTCCCAGTTCGGGGCTAGCTTCCCTTCCACTTCCTTCTTGCTTTTTTCATTTAACCTCATGACAAAGGTCCCCTTTAACGAAAGTGGCTAAGCGAACTCTCCTATCATGGTAGCGCTTGACTCTTTCTTTTACCTTGGCCTCGTGAATTGTAGCATTTCCTCTCTTTTCCTCTAGGAGGTCAAGGTCAAGACGAAGGTTTTCTTCGTTGGCCATGCCATCTTCATCATCTGGTTGAGAAGTACAGGCCGAGGGGACCCCAATCTCCATGGGGATGACCGCTTCAGACCCATAGACTAAGTTATAAGGAGTCTCTCCTGTTTCTGTAGCTGGAAATGTTCTATGGGTCCAGATCACGCTTGGTAGTTCTTTGATCCAGTTTCCTTTAGCTCCTTCAAGGCACTTCTTGATACCGCTTACCAAGGTACGGTTCGTAACCTCTACTTGGCCATTAACTTCTGGATGATATACTGAGGTGAGCTTCTGGTGTATGTCATACTTCATACACCATGTCTTGAAGGGATCATTAGCAAATTGTGCTCCATTGTCGGTCACTATGTATCTCGGGATGCCATAGCGACACACGATATTCTTCCAGCAAAAGTTGATAACTGTCTTGCCAGTTATGTTGGTTAGGGCTTCAGCCTCTACCCTTTTTGAGAAATAATCGATGACCGCAATGAGGTACTTGAAGTTACCAGGGGTCGTAGGAAAAGGTCCAACGAGATCTATGCCCCATCGAACAAATGGCCAGGATTCTTGGATGGTGATCATATTTTCCTGTGGCACGTGGATCATCTTGGAAAATCTCTGGCATTGGTGGCAAGAATTGATATATCTTTTGGCGTCTTGTAGCATCGTAGGCCAGAAATAACCCATCTGTAAGAGCTTTCGGGTGACAGTACGTGGGCCTTGGTGGCTACCGCAGACTCCTTCATGTGTTTCTTGTATTAAGTGTTCCGCGTCAGAAGGCCCAACACACTTGAGCAGGGGTTGGAGGTATCCTCTCTTGTATTGGATATTGTTGTGGATGGCATATTTCGGAGCTTTAACTCGGACTTTCCGTGCAGGGTGCTTGTCCTCGGGAAGTGTACCTGTTTGGAGGTATTCAATGTAGGGGTTCATCCATGTGTCTGAGATATCAACAACCATAATGCTACTTTCTTCGTAACTTCTCTTCGCCAGGGTTTCCTTTAGCAATTCTTGAGAAGATCTTATGTTGAGGTCCGAGGAGGCAAGTTTGCTAAGAGCGTCAGCCTTGTGGTTACCGTCTCAGGGATATGATTCAGCTCATAATGTCGGAATTGATTTAGGAGAGGTTTAACTATCTCGAGGTATTTATGGAGACTGTATTCTCGAGTTTCGTATTCGCCTTTAACCTGTTGAACCACGATCTGTGAGTCACTGAAGATTTCAAGGTCCTCGACCTCAAGATCCTTTGCTAACGTTAGCCCTGTAATGAGGGCTTCATATTCTGCTTCATTATTAGTGGCTCAAAAATCAAAATGGAGAACGTGAGGATGGTCCTTTCCCTCGGGGCTAGTGAGTAAGACTCCAGCACCGCTTCCCCCTGAGTTGGAGGATCCATCCACATATAGTTGCCATTTTCCGGAGTCCGGAGCTGGGTTTGGTTTGTCGATCTCCACTGGTTCAACAGACTCCATTATGAAATCAGATAAGGCTTGGCCTTTGATGGCTGTCCGAGGTCTGTACTGTATGTCATGTTCTCCCAACTCGATGGCCCACTTCATCATCCGTCCCGAAGCGTCAGGCTTTTGGAGGATTTGCCTGATCGTGTAGTTGGTTAGGAGAACTATTGTATGTGCTTGAAAGTATGGTCTCAACCGCCGAGAAGCATGGACGAGGGCTAATATCAAGCGCTCGAGAGGGGTATATCTGGTTTTGGGCCCTTGTAAGGCCCTACTTACATAGTATATGGGATGTTGCGATCCCTCCTTTTCTTTGACCAATACAGCGCTGATGGCTAGCTGGAATGCAGATATATATAAGTAAAGAGTCTCTCCTTTATCTGGTTTTGACAATGTCGGAAGTTGCCGAAGATGGTTTTTAAGTTCTTGGAAAGCTTCTCCGCATTCATGCGACCACTCAAACTGGTTTGCCTTCTTAAGGATATTAAAGAAGGGTAGAGGTTTTTCTGCTCCTTTGGATAGGAAACGGCTAAGGGCTGCAAGGGACCCTGTCAGCTTCTGCACATCCTTGACGGTTTTCGGAGGTTGCATATTTTGCAAAGCGTCTATCTTCTCGGGATTTACTTCGATTCCTCGATTGGATACCATATACCCCAGGAATTTTCCCGCTCCCACGCCTATGGTACATTTAGCGGGATTCAGTTTCAAGTTGGAGGTCCGTAATGTGTCGAAAGTTTCCTTTAAACCTTCAAAGAAAGCATCGTAGCTGCGGCTCTTTACTACCATGTCATCCACATAAATCTCGAGGTTGCGCCCTATCTGAAATTTGAATAATTTTTCTACCAGTCACTGGTAAGTAGCTCCGGCATTTTTCAATCCGAAAAGCATCATCTTGTAGCAGAAAGTTCCACCGTTGGTTATAAAGGAGGCTTTTTCTTTGTCTTGCTCTGCCATAGGGATCTGATGATATCCTTTGAAAGCATCAAAGAAGGCTAGTACTTGGTATCCCGCAATCGCTTCAACTAACCGATCGATCGAGGGTAAGGGATAACTATCTTTAGGACAACAATCGTTCAAGTTGGTGAAGTCGATGCACATTCTCCACTTTCCATCTGGCTTCTTGACCATCACTGGGTTAGCTATCCATTCCGGGTACTGCACTTCTTCGATTATACGGGCTTTAAGTAGCTTGTCTACCTCCTCCCCAATGGCTTCAACTCGATCTAGTGCAAAGATACGTCGTTTTTGCTTAATGGGTTTTTGTGAGGGATTGATATTCAAGTAATGTTCCGCCAAGCGAGGGGATACTCCCACCAAGTCGTTGGTGTCCCAGGAAAAGACATCTATGTACTGGTTGTGAAGATCTCATAGTTTAGTCTTTATCTCGGGGGGTAAGAGAGTTCCTACCTCAACGGTTCCTGATTCTCCGAGATGCATCGGCTCGGACTCGGAGTACTTGGCTGGTTCAATATTCTCCTTTTCCGGTTCTCGGATAGCTTGAATTGTGCATATTCGAGCTAATTGTTGATCACCTCGGACCGTGGCAATTCCTTCATTGGTGGGGAACTTCATCACCAAATGGTTGGGGGACCAGATCGCCTGTGCCTGGTACATCCAGGGTCTTCCGAGGATTATGTTGTACGGTGACCTGGAATCGATGATTGTAAAGGTGCAATGTAGGGTTATACTCCGAGAGCCGTCTCTTACTTGCACCGGTAGAATAATATTTCCCAAAGGGTCGACAGGATTGCCAGTAAATCCTGAGATAGGGTTTGTAGGCGTGAGGTTATTTCTGTTCAATCCCAGCTGTTCATAACAACTGAGAAACATAACTTCTACTTCGCTTCCTCCATCCACCAGGACTCTTCTAATCATGTTATGGTTTATGTTGATCGTAATCACTAGGGGATCTGAGTGAGGAATTTGATTAGGAACTGCATCTTCGGACGAAAAAGTAATAGTTTTGTCTAAGCGAGATCTTTTGTTTTCTCCCTCCCAGGGAGAGGCTTCTTGCGCCGATCGATGCACACCATTGATACTTCTTCCCGCTCCCTGGTTGCTGGCATGGCTTGTCTCGTCGTTGTTGATGCTTCTTACTCCTGTCGGGGCCGAGAAACGGATTCGTGTACTCCCACGAAGGTTTTCAGCCGGATCAGCCATGAGTTAGAAGGTCATATAGATCAAGATTAGCCTGCGGGTCCTACTGGGCGTGCCAAATTGATGGTTGTCTACGACCCGCACTTGATCACGAACCCCGCTCACGAACTGATCTGCAAGACAAAGACCCCGGGTGTCCCGGGGATAGACACTCCGACGCTCAAATCAGTATATTTGCTTAAGGCGTAAAGTATAAAGTATGAGATTAGATGGGAGGTCTACCAAACCTTTAAGGGTATTTATATGGCTACAATCCGTAGATCACTAGATCACCAAGATATGTATTTATGTTATGAATACAACTCTTATGGGAATAGAAGTTGTATTACCATGTATAATAGAAGTGTATATCGGACATGGTTGCGTTACCATGTTTAGGATAGCTGTATTACCATCTTTGAGAAGATGTATATTCCTTGTAGAACATTCATAATATACGCATTCCTTATCAGGATTAGGATTGATGGACCTGTGGATCCACCCTCCGCGTATCTCGAGCCCACGACCCTTCTCGGACCCTGGTCCGAGTATGAATGAAACCCGAATACGAACCATGGACTTATCAGTCTGAGTAATGGTAACTGCACATGAAACATAGATTAGTAGCATCTGTTTACCACTCTTAAAGATGGCACACCAACTCTATCCAGGTGCAGGGCACCAGAAATAGGGCTAGGCATCTCTGACTGTGTAAGATCAGTAGAGATTTTCTCAGAAGAAGCAAACTTTGAGAGTCTATCTGCTGAGGTATTGACTTCTATAAAAATGTGTAAGATAGGAGTTCTGGTCTCATGTATTACAGATGCCAGATGGAACAATTTCCATGGGGCAGTGCATGGATCTTTTGAAGCTCTGACTGCATTAAGGCAGTCAGATTCAATGCAAAAGGCTGTTGTAGTTCAGTCCCCAAAATAGAAGCCATATGGATAGCCATCATTTCAGAATGAAAGGGTGATTCTGCCATGGCAAAAACAGTTCTGATCCTTACTATGTGGCCAGTGATATTTCTAGCTATGAGTCCTTACCCAGTGAAGTGAGGTTGATGCCAAGAGGAATATATAAAAATTAAAACTAAAATTAAAAGAAACTAAAAAAAGAATATATAAAAATGGCAGGCAGTAGGCACCGGGATATGGTGTGCGGTGGTTATGTGGCGACTTTAGTTAAAACTACGTAGGTTCATCATTTTTAATGCTTTTTATTAATTTATTTATTGACCGGAGTAATAACTCTTCTAATTTATTTTAGGATAATCCTAATAATTTAGGCTAGCTCTCCGCGCAAATGCGCTGAATGTTATATTATAAAAAATAATAATTATACATGTTTGAGAATTATAATATAAGATATCAAAGTAGTTGTTAATTAATAAGAATGATATTGAGTTAAAACTTGAGATTATAATATAATATTTAATTAAAAATATTAATCTACTTAGTTTAATTCAACCTACCGCTTAATCAATAAAGTACATAAACATTATTTCATCCTTACGTGTGAATAGAAATTATATTAATTGGTATTGTATTAATTAAAGATGAGTGTCATATATAATATATATTTTTATAAAGGTTTAATAAATAGAATATATATATATATATATATATATTTTATGCATATATAAACTTTCAGAATGCAATTAGAATCTCATTCTTATATGTATTACAATCATATTTATGCACAAAATTTAAAGCTTAAAACATTATATACATAAGAAAAATCTCATTCTGAACGTACAAAGTAAGAAATTCTAATTGCATTTTGAAAGTTGATTAAGCGAAAACTTTTAATTAATATGGTCATTTGGACTTTCTTAAACATCATTCTCATCATATTTGACTTTCATGATAAGTTTGTTCACTGTATATGAAAACATTTATTTAATGCTTGGATCTAAATTTTAATAAATAATAGCTCATTTGATTTCTTTTTTGCCTGTAAGGAAATAACCAAGGGGATTCCTTGTCATCTTTCTTCACTTATGTATTCTCTCAAACTTTCAAGAAAAATTTGGCATATATTTTTGACCCAAGAAAAATGTCTAATTTTCCACCTCAACTATGTAGATACTTATTATCGTTTTTAAAAATAAACGTTAAACCACTCGAGAGTTGGAGAATTTTATTCGCCTTCCTAAACCTATTTTTAAAAATAATACAATCAAACCCATAATAACCAAATCAACTTTGTGAAGGACTATGTTCCCAAAAGTATAGTGATGCTTTTTAAAAGAGTTAATCTAGACTAAGCGCTATACAAGATAGGCCAAAATTAGACATGTTCAAAAACTCAAAATTTATTAGAGAATTGTGTGGCAAAACTCAATGCGGCCTTAAGATTAGATTATGCTAAAGGAGAAAATACTAGTCTAAATTAATGTTTCTTTTAAAGAAAAAATTTTAACCACACCATGGTGGAGTGAAATTTATTAGTCTCACCATACCTTTAATATCAAGATCATTACAAATGTTTAGAGTATGAATAGGAGATTGAGGTGATGACATGATACCAAAAGAAAAAATCTTAACCCCTTGCGAACCAACAAGCAACTTAGTGATCGTCAAAACGAAGCACAATTTAGCCAATTGGAAAAGGAGAGTTAAGATTTCATATCATGCCATATGTTACACTCCATACCAGGAGGAAATGAAAGTAAATGATAAGGGTGACCTAGCAATCTATACGGAGCTGTCTGGTTGCAATTTGCAGCTAGGTCCACCTTGGAGAGATCCTTTTGAGTATGTGATTCAGAAATGTAAGATCCAAGTCTGAGGTAGCTGGATGTTTTTCATCAGTGTCAACTTTAATTCATCCTGAATTAAGGCCTTCTGAACCTGAAATGACAGAAAACAGAGCATTATCGGAACTCAAGGCACTCTAATATTGGGAGTTCTTAGAGCATCCAGTGCAATTAAACCATTTAACTGGAGGGGAGTATCATGTCTTTGCATTTCTCCAGTAAAAGAAAGCTCTAGACTTCTCTTAGCTAAAAATTCCGCCACAGAGTTTCCCTCTCTTAAAATATATATTGCAATTAGGTGAACACCTAGTCTGTTTAGATCATCACATAAGCTCATACATTCCCACTGTGTCAACTGGGGATTAGTAATCCCTTTTATAACCAGTGAGCTATCAGATTCAATCATAAAAGAGTCAGGCAAGTCTGCCCCAGTTTGGGATCCAAATTCAATAGCCATTAGTTCTGCATGTAGAATTGAGAGAGATGGGACATACTTCATATGCATAGCTACTATACCACTTCTACAATCCCTAATCACTACACCTAGGCCAGCTCTCCCCTGTATCCAGGAGGCATCTGTGTTGATTTTTAAACCCTGGCCAAGAGGAAACCATTTGACTATTATCATAGATTTAGGCCTTTTCTTTTTAAGATAGGGGATTAGATCAATATTTAGGAGATATCTGTGTTTTTCAACTGAACCAACAGGTGAAAAAGATGAAAGATAGAGGAAGGACTGTTTTAGGCTATCTTGTATAATCTGATTCTTTTCAGTCCTTTTATCATAAAAAATAGTCATGTTTCTAGTAGTCCAAATATTCCAGTGTAGTGCAAACAGTGACTATAGAGACTAGAGTGTGAGTCTTGGATCTACTCTGGAATGATAAGTAAAAGCTCAACATGTGCTTAAAATTTTGAAACTTGGGAAAAGGTATAGCAAGCACAACATGCATATACTCTATAATTTCAAAGTTAAGCCTATATTCATTAAAGAAATGATTCAATGAGTCTACACAGTCACAGTATATGCATGTAGATGGCATAGAAAACCCCATGTTCATGAGAATATCATCAAAAGGAATTAATGAGTTATAGAGCCTCCAAATAAAAATGCAAAGATTAGGAGGGAGTTTATACTGCCAGACCTTGTGCATTATGTTATCCACTTGTTGTGTTCCTCTGAATGACTGGTAGGCAGATTTGATTGTAAAGCTTCCATTTTGTGAAGGTACCCAAACCAGTCTCTCCTTGTGAGCATGTTTACTGGTGAAGTCCTGCAAAAAAGGAGATGATATTGGTAGCCAATAGGGGCTCCAGAAATGCAATAATCTGGGATTTATCATCACAGAAGTTAGCAACAGAGATATTAGGGAATGGCACATCAATTTCATCATCAATTAAATAACAAATAGCACCAAAACCAGTCCAGTTAGCATCCCAGAATGGTGAGTTTCCTTCCCCTATGACTACTCTAGAGTGAGAGTTAGCTTTCTCTATTACATCACAAATCCTGCGCCATGTGTATGATGTTATATATGAGCTGAGAAGTGACCAAAGAAATGTTGTCCAAGTGCAGTTATTCTGTTGGAGCTTCCACTACAATTTGCAAGAAAAAGCTTGAGTTGTGGCTCTGATATCTCTCAACCCCAGACCATTTTCCAGTTTTGGCATTGCCATCATGGACCACCTTGTCCATATTCTTCTCTGTCCCAACTGGGGGGGGGGACTGAGAACAGAGAATATGTGTGTTGGGATTGCCAGAAAAACTGAATTGAGGAGTACTAATTTGCCAGCTTGTGTGAGCCATCTATTTTTCCAGTTGGACATAACTTTCTCCATAGATTCAATTACAGGCTGGTAGTACAATATCTTATATCTACCTGTGAAAACAGGGACTCCAAGATATTTAAATGGGAAAGCACCTCTTCTCATGCCAGTTAGTTTTCTTGTCCTTCTCACCAAAGTCTCAGTTGCTTTGGGATTACATAAAAGTCAGATTTATTGTAATTGACTTTCTATCCTGAGACTGATTCATATGCCTGTAGGAATTTGATGAATGTTTTCAAATTTTTCCTTCCTGCACTCACTCAGAAATATAGCAGTGTCATCTTCAGACATTAAATGAGATACTTGTTGTACACCTCTTGGCATATGAAAGCCTTGGAGAAACTGTATCTCTAAAAGAGTTTTGATGCCCCTGGAGAAGGACTCTGTAACTAGGTTATAGAGGAAGGGAGACAATGGATCTCCCTATTTAATCTCTGTATTTGAATTAAAGAAGGCAGTGGCCACTCCATTAATCAGGACTGAGAACGAGGTTGTAGCAATGTTTTGGATTATGATTTTGACTACACTGCCATGGAATCCATAGCTCAACAGGACAGTGTTCAAAAAGGCCCATGAAACCCTATTAAAGGCTTTTTCCATATCCAATTTTATGATCACATTGCCATGCTGTGGGTTCTTGTATAATAGCCTCACCATTCCTTGCATTTGTATGGTGTTGTCAGCTATGTCCTTCCCTCTCTGAAAAGCAGATTGCTCAGGGGAGACTAATTTACTCATCAGGGGCTTAATTCTTTCCATTAGCATCTTGGAGAACACTTTATTGGTAAAGTTGGACAGGCTTATAGGCCTGAATTCAGCAAACTTGCAAGGAGTTGGTATCTTTGGTATCAAGGCTAACCAAGTGCTGGAAACAGCTCTAAGAGGGGGTTCCCCAGCTTGAAATCCAAGGGCTACTTCCATAAATCTTTCTGTATGACTTCCCAACAATGGGAGAAGAAATAGCCGGTAAATCCATCAGGCCCTGGAGCCCATTCTTTATTCAGATCATGTACTACAAATCTGAGCTCTTCCAGCTCAAATGGTCTCAGCAGTGTTTCATTATCTTGTGCAGTGACTAGCTTGGGAATGCATTTTTTGTACTGCTCAAGATGTTTCTCAGAGATGTCTGATTCAAGAGAGTTGAGTAAGGCTTTAAAAAAGGCTACTCCTTCATCCTGAATCACTGTTGGATTATCTGTCCAGACACCCTGACTGTCTTTGATTTTGTTTATATGGCACTTGCTTCTCTTCTACTTCACAGTATTATGGAAATACTTGGTGTTAGCATCTCCATCCTTAAGCCATTTCAGTCTGGCTTTCTGTTTCCAGAATATTGTGTGCTCCTTCTATGCCTTGATTAGCAAAGCTCTGTGCTTGTTCAGTTCTATCGGGGCCTGGTCACTGCCAGAAGTTTGATAGTAATCTCCAGCTGGGAGACCTTGTCCTCAGCTTCCTTGAGATTTTTGAGCACATCACCAAAGTTTTCTTTGTTCCATAACTTAAGTGCCATTTTAAGTTTCTTGAGTTTGGCTACCATCTTGACCATGCCTTTTGCTTCACAGGGAATCTCCCAACTACCTCTAACCACACTCATAAAACCCTCTCTCTGGATCCACATCTGTTGGAATCTGAAGAGTTTTGGTACTTTCAATTCAGAATTCTGAATTGAAAGAATTAAGGGGTTATGATCTGAAGCAAGTCTACTTAGGACCTGAATGGAGCTATGGGTAAATAAATCCTGCCACTGTACATTACTCATACCCCTATCTATCCTTTGAAAGTAACAGGTCCTCCATAGACCTATTGTTGGTCCAAGTGAAATGGTTACCAATAGTAGGGATGTCAATAAGTCCTAGGCCATTAATAAAAGCACTGAACTCCCTTATACTACCTACAGGGGGCTTTTTCTTCCCCCTTCTTTCATACACTGAGGCTACAGTATTGAAGTCTCCTATATAAACTGTGGGAGCATCAGGTAAAGCTAATAGGTCAGACCATAGATCTCTTCTAAGTATTTTAGTGACCTTAGCATACACAAATGCAGTATTCCAAGTATCTAGTGAGGACAAGTTAGTTATGCATGTTAAGACATATTGATCAGATTGAGACAACACATTGATACTGAAATTATTTTTCCACAAAATTCAGATTTTAGCATGTTCAACACAAAAAGCATTTGGGAAATGTAGTTGATATTGTAAGCTAATACAGTCAGATTTATCATGCCATGGTTCAATTAAGCATATAATGTCAACCTTATGTATAAGAATTAGTGATTTTAGTCTATCTATGGATTTTGCATATCCTCTTATGTTCCAGACTAATATATTTCCTATGACTTTATACATCATTAGAAATCGTTTAGGTTTTCAGTGAGGTTCTCAGCCACTTATCAAGTGTGATACCCCCAGTAAATGTTCGTCTTTTCCTTCTCCCACTAGTGTCAATCCTGTCCGGTTTGTCAATTTTATTACTGACTTCTTGGTTCTCTACTACACTTAGGGGAGATATTGACAATGGTGTACCTGGTTCATGTGAATCTGAGAGCTCATTTGATCTCCACTCAGGCTCACTTTGAGCTTCTTCATATTCTGAGAAGTCTTCTTCATTTTTCTCCAGTACCTGAAATGAATTAGAGGTCTGGATTGGTTTGTAAGGAACAATGATTTGATTTTGCATAAATCTTTGTTTAGTCTTCCAGTCTCTGAGTTAACTAATGTGTAAATCATCATAAGAATAAAAAGGCACAGAAACTGGTTCTGAAAGACCATTGAAAGGATTTATAAGATCAATAACTTCAGCTGTGATCAAAGTAGGATCATCAACTGAGTTAAAAGGATACTTTGGGTTGTTGGAGCTGATGGAGTGTCCACTGTCCTGTTCCACAGGTGATAGGAAGTGCTCCGGGTTTTGAACCTCCTTTGCCATGTATTTCTGATTTTGTACTTCAACATCCTGTTGCTTTTAAGTGGTGGAGAGACCAGATGAGTCTGCAATTGCCTTGGTCTGTACTTGCCTCCGTTGTTGAGGTACATGGTGGTGCTGCTTCTTGTGTCTGGGTTGTGGAGCATAATTCTTTGGAACCAAGTTTTTCACCTCAGACTGATTATACATCCTTTTGTGCCTCATCTCAGGGTGGAGTATAGTACAATTGGATTTCTCATGACCTATCTTGTTATAGTGTGTGCAGTAAAAAGGAAGCTCATCATACTCAATACCACAATCTATGAACTTACTGGTTGTGCCTAGCAATATTGATGATGGTAGCTCCTTGAGCAGGTCGATCTCCACACAAAGTTTGATGGTTGAGGGCCGAGACAGTGTACTTGTGGCGAGATCCATTTTCAAGAAAGCTCCAATCTGATGTCCCATGTCCTCAATCACTGAAAGATTGTAAAATTAGATTGGGGGATTCATCACTGTTGCCTAGATTGGAATTATGGATGGCTCCTTCTTGGTGGTGAAGTCTGTCGTCCATTTGAGGACCCTCATGGTCGCACCACTCACTTGATGCATAGAACGCATCCAGATTCGTTGGTAATCATCCTTCAATTCAAGTCTGATCAGAACATGGCGGTAGTCCAGAGAGCCGACTTGGTACTTTCCGGCAAGCCCATCAATTGGAAGTCGTTGTTGATGAGGTCCATCGGGGGCTTGGCGTTGATGACCTTTCCAACCAACGCATTTTGATAGTGCGCTGAGAATGTCTGAACAGCTTCTTCAGAGTACATGCATGCAATTTTTCCGTCGATCCTGGTTGTAATTGGTTTGAAATCTGAACTGGAAGGTAGAGATTTGAATAAAGTCTGGATTTTTGAGGCTCAGGCCTGAGAATATGATTTTTCCCTGAGAATAAATTATAGTATTATAGTAAAAAGAATATTTTTTTCCTATTTGCATGTTTTCTTTTACTAATGCAATCTGTATTTTGATTGAAACTGACAAGATTGTCTTTATTGATTTATCTTGTTCAAACTTTAGCCACTTGATTGAGGGTGTATTAGTCTTTCCTGAAAATAAAACAGAATGTAAAAGTAAAATACAACTTGCAAATAACATTTCCCTTATAATTATAAAAGGAAAAAATACTTCAAATACATACAATTAAAATTAAAATTATAAAATTAACCACTAAATAACTACTAATTAAATAAATATACAACGAAATTTTGTATTTAATATTAGAATGTGTGGAAGGGATGATGTTTTACTGGAAAATAAAGCTAGTTTAGATGCGAGTTAAAAAAAATTAGTGTTGTAAATATCCTTGCTGGATTTTCTCGGTTTCGCGGGCAGTCCAGTCTTACCCTGTTACCCACCAAAACCATTGTGTATTGGAGGTGTAGTAATATTTTAGCATTGTTTAATATATAATCGCATGGATGAACTCTAGGAAAAGGTCCAATTCAACGGAGACCTTCGCTCCTTATTTGATATGTTTTCGATTTTAATTTCTCAATTCACCAAACCCTCCTCTGGTTTTCGAAAAGACAAATCTTCCTCTCTCGTCTGCTCATTTTCCTCATTCGATCGAAATATGGATCATCTCGAAAACGTGAATCCACCGACTCGGTCCCTTGACGACCTCGGTCTCGCTCAGATAATCGAGGGTAGCTGTGATGAAACATGTTCGGTCCATGTTTTCCTTGCCAACATGCCCGGGGAAATGAAATGCCATCAAGTCGCTCAGCCGGAGGGGAAAGAGCAGTTGCTGGTTTTCTGCTATCCAGAATCCGTGTAAGTGGTTTTGCCCCCCGCCCCCTTCTTTTTACTGTCTGTGCTTTGTTATGATCGGCGTGTCTGTTTTGCAGCCCCGATTTGGTACAGCAGAAAATCATGTCAGTTTTGACTTCGTTGCCGGAATCCGGCTCGCGGATATTTGACATGGTGCAGTATTGGGCACCTGGTGATGGATACGCACTGAGCGTATCCAAGCAGCCATTCCGCGTGGATCGAATCTGTAACGGAGTTTGCAGGTATCGATACCTGTCCGTCATGAACGAAGGTCTGGTCAGTGAGTCGGATCCGGTGGGCAAAACGTTCACGCATCATCAGCCTGGATTGTTCATGAATGTTGGTGCGGACTACTCTGAGTCTCAGCAGAGGAGTTTGGCCAAGTGGTGTGGTTTCAAGGGTAGTTGGGTCATCCCTCTTGTTCGTGATCACGGGATGTTTTTCCCACCGGTGTGTGTCGGAGTTCTTGAGTTTCTTATCGGAGGAGAGGTCACAGTCGACTACACCCTGGAGGAAAAGTTTCAGGTGGGTAAATCAATCCTTTCCTTTTTTTATCTCCTCTCTGTTCTTTTAAACACTTTATTTGTGAGGGTTGTGGGTGGATCGGCCCTGTTTTGATGAACTTATATTTTTTATGAACTCAACTAATTTACTGACTAGCTCCAAAGAGCAGGGAGTAAACAGTAAAAAGGTTGACTTGTTGTTGCTGGGTACTACCAAGTAGTAAGCAATTGGCTGTGTACTCCTAAACATAAAGCACTTTCCCCAAGGCACAAAGATATTAGATTTTGGATGATTGTAAAAATGTTTGTTCTTCTTGCGACACTTAATATGTCCCGATCCGTTCAATGATCTAAGAATACTTGTTCTTCTTCAAAGTGACCTTTGAGAAAAGGTATTTGTTACAACGTAGTTCAAAGTGATACTGGTTCAAAACAACAACTATGATGTAGGTCAATTACTCCACGACATGATGGAATACAAACTAAAATCTCATCACTTGTATCTTCATAGAAACCTCAACTTGCATGCTGATAGAAATGGCCTCCACTTTCAAGTGTGACAATAAGAGGTGCCCTCCCATTGAGCTCTTGAACTCTACTTACCACAAATAAAACACCAAAGTTGCTAATGTTGTTGCTGATTGTTAAAAAATATACTAGTTATGGATATTCGGTTCTTTTTTGTGTAGAAAGTAATCATTATTGTTATATGTATTGTAGTTATCCCACATCGCTTATTGATAGTGTAGAGTTTGGTGTTTAGAACTATAAATATTGTAATCATCCTATTGTAATAATAACATTTGATAACATATTTGAAGTTGTGAGTCTACCTATATTCGATCGGTTTATCAATTTAGATCAGTTTATCAGTTACTGTGTATGGGACATTATAATGTCTTGCTGTCAGATAATCTTATAATGTCTAATATGCGGAATTTTAAAGAACACAGCAATTGATAACGCAGTTCGGTATTCCAACCTACTCTGCGAGGCAACTCTACCCAACTTGAAGAAATTCACTAGAAATCCCAGTTACAGTACAAAATCCCTTTGCTACTTAACTCTATAACTAGTGTGAGTCAAGACTGCACTTCTTCAAGCTGTCCCAAACACAAGCTCATTTGTTGTTGATCTCCCGATCGTTGTTGTCGTTTATCTTTGTCGATCAATGTGAGTGAACCTCAAACACGGCTCTAACTTCTGCGTCGATTCGTCTGTAGCAAAAACCTCAAACTCCCAGTTTATGCTTATACGTTGAAACTCCTGAATCGATGCTGAATATAGCCATAAGGTCCTGTATTTATAAAGCACTGGATCCCTTGATCAATCGGATCCATCACTTCTTTTCCCTGTATGATTGTGATTTCCATATTTTCTATTCTATTACATAAGGAAAAAGAATGTTCTAATGTAGATCTAATTAGGAATAAACCATATTAATTTGGTTCTATTCCTAATATGTTTTAATCTTACCAAATAAAACACAAAATAGAATCTAGATTGGATTCAGCTGAATATTGTCTTTCCATATTTGCTCGATCAGTCATAATTAATCTTGGATTTCCTTGTTTGTTGTTTTTCTGCGTCTTCTTGACATTAATTCATGTCGAAATTCCTGAAGAACTTGGCGCTTGACATGAATTCATATCAAAGTCTTCACCGTTCATAAAAATTGCCAACTCAAATAATGTTTGACTTTACAATATTTGAAGTACATATTATATATGTTCTTATTTATTTTACATGGTATCAAAAGTTGGTTCAATCCCGGACTCTGGTCGACTTCCTCCTTGTTGCTGTCATCCGCTTCTAACTACCGTTCCGTCACTGTTATGGATTCATGTTCTTGCCCCTGTCTCCTCTTCATCGTTGCCACTATAAATTCTTGAAATCTACATTTTTTCTCTTTCCGAACTCTTCCACCTCGACCGAACTCCCGGTCTTAGACTCTATATTTTTTCCCCGTAACTTTTCCGGACTGTTTCGTCTGACCGAACTCCTGATCATTGATTTTTCTTCTACCCTACCCAACAGGTTTATTCCCTTGTCTCTGGGATTCTACTCTACTCTACAAAACAGGCTTGTTTTCCCGTCTTTGGGATTTTACCTTCTCATTATCCAAGAGCAATGTACATACGGCGTACATTGCCCCATCGGAGGCGAGATGGAATTGTTCCACTCGGACCACTGACTTCAGTCATTAATTGACCGAAATCAACTCTTTATTTTTGATCATTTGTGCCCAAACAACTTTTACCTTGCACTTGCGGAGGCGAGATGGATTTCGATGATTGCTGCTCGTTCACTCGGACCACCGACTCTCACTGATAGTTAGAATCTACCAATTCTTTCTTCTGTTGCTGATATTATTGTGACTGCTACTCTCGGAGTTTATGAAGTGGAGCTACACTATACTCTTTTTCTCACTGAGTTTTTTAATGAGGCGGTATGCTCTCTCTGATAGATATATCATGATTTTCTTCGTAAATTGGGCATTCTTGATCATCATGTTATTGGCAGTGTAGAGACTAGTGTCTAGAACTATAAATATTAATTGTAATCATACTCTTATAATAACGGCCTTTGTAATATATTTGAAGTCCCTGTAATACATTATTGTTTATTTTACACTGATCCATTTCTTCTGGATCCTATGCTCCTCTATTGAATGGTAGATATCTACTTCATTTCAGTGCAGTCTCCAGTGAGTTGATTTCTTCCTTTCCTCACTTTTTGGAACACCATTAAGTTAAGTAACACCTGGTGTTTTACTTCAGCACTCAGCAGCACTGCTTCTTCATTTTGATCATTCTCCATTTCAGCAAGAATTACTGAGCATGATTTGAATTTTAAAGCGTAATTAAAGCACCAAATCCGCAAGAACCAGCTGTTGTCCCTGCAGATAACAGAATATATGTAGCAGTATCCATTCCTAACTGGTTATCATCTCCAGATCACCTGTCCAAGTTATTGTATTCAATTGAAAACAGTTTTACTTGGCACTTGATTTGAATAAATTGCACAGAGTGGTTCCTAACCTAACCCAGTTTCAGCAAACCTTTGATTTGCTCATTCAGCACCAATTTTAGCTTAAGCTGATTAAGAGAAATCTAAATCTTATGTGTCACTTTTTTCATGTCAGAACCTAAAAGGTAATTTTATGAGGTTCTTTGAAGTGTACTCATTTCATTTGATATCTCCAGACTTGTTACTAAAAGCTCTTTTTGTTTTTCAGAAATTGACAGAACATGTTATTGGTGTTCTAAACTCTCCCTCAGATATGGGGAACTATTCTTCTCCACTTGGATTCCGCCATTTTGTTTATCCTCAGGCCAATCCACAGGGAGAAACAAGGGATGTGAGGAATGCACCATCCTCTCAAAGGGGATTTGAACATATCATAGTTCCATTTGTTGACAGCTCCAATATTCCTCATCAGCTTGACTTTGCTGATCAAATAATATACCAAGCACATCATGGCGACTTTTCGCTTGCTGAATCATCCTCTTCATTTCCAATTCCAATATTTGATATTCAAAACAGCCAAACATACTATGATGGATTATCCTCATCACTATCTGATCATACACATACTCAATATCAACATGGATCTTCTTTTGCTTCCTCCTCCATTACCGACGCTCACATTACTGAAGATGATGAACAACCTCTTGAAGCACCAACAGGAGAAAACCATCCAAAAGACATGTCTGTGACTTCTAAGGGAACTCGTACAGCTGGTAAACTCAACATCTCCAAAGCCATGATTGTAGCACAGTATGGCAAAAATATGGAGGATGCTGCACGTACACTTGGAGGTGATCAGAATTTTTACTCTATTTTTGCTTAATTTTCAGGAATCTGCCATCCTTATTTGTCAACATGTTATTTTGTGTAGTTCATAAGTCTACTCTGAAGCGCTACTGCCGGAGTTTTGGCATCGGCAGGTGGCCATCCCACAAGAGAAACAACAAATTCCACCATCTCCAGGACATGAGTGTCAAGGCAACATATGGGAAATTCAAGGTGAAGTTTAAGATTGAGGGTGATATTGACATTGGAGCTCTGTACCTGGAACTGGGAAGAAGGTTCGGACTGGAAGTTGGGAGCTTCAGGATACAGTACAAGGAAGACGGTGGTGATGTGATCACAATAACCTGCACTGAAGATTTGTGGGAGCATATCAATTCTCTCAGCTCATCAAAGCAGGAAACTATGCATTTGCTCCTTTCTCCACCAAACTAGTCGTCCAGTCTGGAGCCTTTTCCATTTGATTGCATTTGGCTGATTGATTTTCTATCCCAAATTACAAAATTATGTAAACTCTTAAACAGGATTGAATTTGAATTTGTGTGCCCTTTTTTTCGACTAAAAGCTGTAAAATCTGTGCTTGGATACATGTTGAACTGAATTGCAAGGTCTTTTCAGAACTCTATAATATTTGTATGAATTGTACATTGTCGTGTAGAACTGCCCAAGTGCCCGTGCATCAATCTAGAAAGTGGAAACTTCACTTTAAAGCATCGTAAATTGCTAAGAAATTGCAATGGTTACAATTGATGAATGCGTATTGGCCAGTTAATTAACTTGTATTGGCTTATTCCACACACTGGAGTTCATTTTTTTTTTCTAACTTTAATTTTTGTACCTAATATTAAAAGTGTTCACAATATGTACGTAACATTTCAATATCATTTAACTTTTGTACTTAACATTTAAAGTGTTCAAATGTGTATTTAACATTTCAATATTGCTCAGTTTTTGCACATCAAATTAATCTAAAGTTGAAGTTGTTGCTTTTACTGTATTACTAAGGGTGTTTTGGTAATTTCCGTCTAAATTTAGTTAAATTAAAATTTTTAATTTTTTATATATTCTTTTAAAAGAATTTAATAAATCTAAATTATATATAATTACAAAATTTAAATGCTGAATTTAATTTAAAATTTTAAATCTTTTAAACTGAAATTTCAAAAAATTTTATTTAACTTTAGTGAAATTACCAAAATGCCCTTGGTAACTCAGTAAAACCAATAAATTCATCTTCAAATAAACGCGAGGTAAAAAATTGAGCAATATTGGAATATAAGGTACACATTTTGAACACTTTAAATGTTAGATACAAAAATTGAACAATATTAAAATGTTAACTAGCTACACGTTATGAACACTTTAGATGTTATGTATAAAAATTAACGTTTTGATTAATGATAGGTACGAAAACTGAACTTTATTCTATTCCATTTATGCGATCAAAATATTTGTACTTGAAAATTATTAGTGAAGATTTGAGCTTTCACATACGAAATTTAAAGCAACACATCACAAATTCATAGTAATTAATAAAAAATAATATTGACTACCATTAATATACGTCACAATTTTCGAGATCAAATTTCATTATTTTTAGATCTAATCACTACTTCACCACTTTCAATTTAATCAAGTTTTCAGAAAAACTACGTCAATTAAGAAAAGTTGTTATTCTAGCACAAATGTTATTCTTGTTTAATGATAAAATGTGAAATTTCTACAAACTTAGATTGTCAAACTTTCAATACTAATATCGTGTCTTAGTCTAACATTTAAACCTGTGTTTAAACATATCAGTAGTATATTTAAACATGCATATGCAGAAACGTAAATGTAAAAGGACACGAGAATTGTTCACGCGGTTCAGTGCTAAAACACCTACATCCACGGGGTCTTATCCAGTCCAGAAACCATTCACTAGATAATCAATATAATTACACAGTCCTCAACTTTAAACTATCTATGACTTACCTGTCTTGTGAATTTGTGAGCACCCCTCACGTGTCGGTCAATGTCAAACTCCTCATTTAACTAGGTTGAACTTCTCACTCAACTTTCTATGACTACCTCTCCCGAGGTTTCAAGGCGTGTGGTTTCCAAATTCCGGTGAAGGCAGAGGCTGTTGATTGGTCGACTCAAGCTCCTTCGAATGTAAAACTATTCTGAATGCAGAATACTTTCTATGAAGTTCGACACCTTCTTCTAAGCTTGCGTCTTTCTTTTATAACTCGATGTCGTGTTGATCTCCTCGTCGTTAATCACAGCTGTGCTGATCTTCCTCGTTTGGATAGTCACGGCTGGACTTAGTCTCCATGCTATCTTCTACTTCTATAGCTAAACTGTAGGAAATATATTCTTTCCGTATTTCTACAGATTGAGACTAATCCTAACTAAAATACAACTCAATAATATATTCCTAATCTAATCAGTTCGGAATTCAATATCTTCGAATATCTTCTTTGATCGCACAAGAGTTGTACTTCAACACAATGACAGTGACTCGGTTTGCAGTCTTCGATTCACACAAATATTCGAAACCCTGACGGACTATGTTTAAACATGCTTCGCTGTTTACCCATAATAACACCTGAATATTCTTCTTCCATATTTACCAAATCATTCACTCCTCAATCTTCATGATTGGATGACTGCATTCAACCTTCATGGGATATTCCATATCAAATATGGTATTTCTTAATTCACCTATTCAGCACATATAAAGCAAGATCTTGTATTTCCAAAAGATCACGCTTCGCTTTCCATATTCTGGTATTATTTTCCAACTATATCAATTCATCCCAATATTTCTTTCACGTAAAACTGAATTGATCTTGAATTCTGACCACATTCATCCCATGATAATATTTCATTGGTTAAGATAACTGATTTTGAAATACTGTCCAACTTCACAACTTTCCAGCACAGTTGTGTTCACAAAATTGACAACAAACAAAGTCGAGTACTTTACAAACTGTAATTGTGAATATAATTTGGAGGTGATATAGTATTTGTAAAAATAGTTAACAATAATAATATTATGAATAAACTTATGAAGATGAGGATGAGGTGTGTTTAAAGAAAAAATCTTTAAGATAATTAGGATTAACAAAATTATAGTGGCAAATTTCAAAAGATTATGAAATTGTCAATATATATCGTAATTGTCAGGTTATTCATCAAAGATAATTATTAGAAAATATAATATATATTAAGATCAAAATGTAAGAAATTTATATAATATTAAGTTAATAGATAAATATTTCTATAAGCACACTTTTTAAGGAAAAAATATTGATGTGTGTAATTCTAAATTGATCATACGTACTCATGCTAAAAAGAAACCAAAAAGTAATATGTAAAAATTATAGGCGCCGGAATATGGTAATCTTGTAGTAATACAGAATATTTCCATGCATATTTCATACATCGCACATTCATGTTTTCCTTTCGCAGACATGTTAATTAGCATTATGGACTGAAATTACCGTGTAAATTAGCGTGTAAATTAATATTTTATAGGTGGAATGAGTTGTATATAATTATAAAAATAGAAGGCGGAAGTTATTGTATTATCATTAAAATTATTAGATTTTAATAAAAAATCGTGGGATGGGGTTTTGGAGACCCGACAATGGTTACTCACTCGCCCAGAAGATTTGAATTTCTATAAATTTTTTATCTTTTTTGAATTAACATTGCCAAAGTATGGATAGGTCTGAAATTAAGTAGCCCTTTTCATACTTATGTATATGAGGGTTTTTTTTTTGTTTTTTTTTTTGAAAATAAAATGTTGTATATCATCTCAAGGTGCTGGAAAACGTCCACCAACGTTTGACAAGAGAAATTATGGGGTAGAATTCCACTCTATATGATCGAAACTACAATTCTTAGCAAATCTAGCTACTAAGTGTGCATCCATATTTTCTAGTGTCGGTATTCAATACGGCCAAACTATGCCTGATTGTAGAAATTCCGATCTTATTTCTACCACCAAATTATTGCAACTGATTGGGATATCCAAATGAATATGTCGTTGATGATGAGTTGTATGAATATGGGGTTTTATCAAACTCTGTGTGTGTGTGAGTTACTGAGTTGTAGCATATGTCGTTGATGATGAGTTGTAGCTATAAAAGTTATTAGATTTTAATTTAAAAATATTAGATTTTAATTATTGTATTTTAATTTTATAAAATTAAAAGAAACAAAAAGGAATATATAAAAATGGTAGGTATCGGAATATGGTGAACTTGCGGTGGTTATGTGACGGCTTTGATCAAAACTACGTAGTTTCATCTTTTTAATGCATTTTATTAATTTATTTATTGACCGGAGTAATAACTCTTCTAGTTCCCTTTAGATAATATGATTAAAATATACTTCATTCCTTCTCAACTCATCTCATCAATTATCAACTAATTTTGCACTAATATATAAACACGACATTAGTATTTTCAACTAACACGTCAGATAAAAAGCCCAAAGGAGCAAAGATTTTCCATAGCTCGCTCTGACCTCTCTCATCAGTTACCAACACGCGCCGCCCACAAATACCCACTTTTCCCTTTACAATATAACCGTTAGGCTCTGACTTCCCCGTTAACGGTCACAAACTGTCACAAATTGGGGCTCCCCCGCCCCAATCCGGTGGCATTCCTACCGGAAAATCCTACGCCCAAATCCTCTCTGCCTCAAATCAACCCCCCTCTTCATCCCCCCTTCCTTCATCAAAATGGATTCGGCGACAACTCACATCACCAGACCCTCAACTCTGAAGCTGTGCGTGGAACTGGATCTCACCAAAGAGCTTATGCCATCGATCCAAATCGGGTTCCCGGATGATTACAAGGATTGTGAAATTGAATATCACAGTCTCCCACTATACTGCCAACAATGCCGGAAAATTAGGCATCAAGACGCTAACTGCAGGATTCTCCATCCTGAGCTAAAGAAGGCCTGGCAAGAGAGGAATCAGAGGGAGAATCATGGGAAACAACAAGCTCCACCACGCCACCAACAGGGAGACAGAGAGGGAGCAAGCTCATCCGGCCTAACTCCTAAGCAAAAAGATCAAACATGGGTGAAAGTCTCCAATAAGAGCAGTGAGAAGGAAACCAGAATGGTGTTATACCAGCCACAAGATAGAGAGACTGTCTTCAAAGGCTTGAAAAAGCCACAAGTACCCTTTTTCTCACTTGATGAACTAGATATAGGCAGGAAGAAAAAATTGTCAAAGATGCACAGCCACACCAGCACAAGCACACAATTCTCCACTCACCCTATCACAATCCCTTCACAGCCAACACAACCTAAAACTAAAAATGATCTCTCCATGGTCACATATCAACCAATAGAGATATCAAATGCTTTTGAAATTTTGCAGGACAGTCTCAGTGATAGCTCGGAGGACACATTTGATGATGCTCAGGAGGATACAGGCTGGATTTCTGACTCACAAGTGCAGAGGCTGCAAGGAAATAATATGGACTCTCCAACAGGTAAAATGAGCACAGGTATAATTCCTACACCTTCACCAGCAAAGGGTCTGTCTGAAAGTTTCAGTAGAATCCTTAGACCAAAAACAAAAATAAATTATTTTTAATGATTAGTTTTAAATCAAATATTTTGGTCTGGAACATTAGAGGTTATGGCACCTCAATGGAAAGACTAATAACATTATTTCTGTTACATAATATTCAAATTTTATGTATAATAGAGCCAATGCATGATAGTAATGAAATTAGGAACTTACAACATCAGATAGGTTTCACTCATAGTCTGGCAGTTTCATCTGCTAAAATTTGGCTTTTTTATAGGGATCATTTTGACATTGATGTCATTTCTGAATCAGACCAGTTTATTCAGGTTCAGATCACAGAAAAGATATCAATGACAACTTGGATCTCAATTTTTGTGTATGCTCATGTTACTAGAGGTCCCGGATTACAGTTATGGTCTGATCTGTGTAATTTACCCCCTCAACCAACAATGTATGTTGGTGATTTCAACACAGTGGCATCTGTGTTAGAAAGAAGAGGTAGGCATAGACCACCATTAGGAAGCATTAGAGAATTTAGGGGCTTCATTGATGCACTACAGCTTCAGGAAATACCAACTGTTGGAAATCAATTCACATGGACTAACAACAGGGTTAAACAGGACAGACTCTTACAGAAATTAGATAGAGGGCTGTGTTCTCTGGACTGGATAGCCAATTTCCCACATTCATCCATCCATGTATTAAATAGAACCTCCTCAGACCACAATCCCCTACTTATAACCATCCAAAACACAATTCAGCACTCCCCAAAACCTTTTAGGTTCCAGGAAATGTGGTTGAATAGAGCAGAATTTAAAGATATGGTTAAGAAAAGCTGGGAACTGCCTAGCCAATACAGTGGGATGTTTAATATGGTATGCAAAGTGAAAAGATTGAAGCCTGTATTGTCAGCATGGAATAAATCCTCTTTTGGAAATGTACATCAAAATTTGCTTTAGGCTGAGGAGAGTGTATCAACTTTGGAGGACAAGTATCAAATGAGTGGCACTGAACAAGATTTATTGGAGTTGAATGAAGGGAGAGCCAAGTTAATAACAGCAGAAAAAGAAAGCCTCATTTTTTGGAAACAAAAAGCTAGAGTCAAGTGGTTGCAGGAGGGAGATGCAAACTCAAAGTTTTTTCACAATTCTGTCAAAGAAAAAAGATGCAGAGCAAAAATCACCAAGATTAAGAGGGTAGATGGAACATGGATCACAGACACTTTGGAAATTCAGAAAGAAGCTGCAACCTTTTATGAGAAACTTTTAAATGAGAGTGAGGAAGAAGCTGATCTTTCAGGGCAGTATATGGAGCACTTTATGTCTGTTATGCCAAAACTCATCTCTGATCAGGACAACACCCAACTATTAAGAGCCATCAACCTAGAGGAACTGAAGAAGGCAACTTTTGAACTGAGCAAAGATAGTGCTGCAGGCTCAGATGGATTTTCTGGCCTTTTTTACACTAGTTGTTGGGAAATTATAAAGATGGATTTACTGGGAGCAGCATAAGAGTTCATGTCAGGGAAAAAACTTCCAAGGGCAATTGCCAGCACATGACTTGCCTTGATACTCAAAAAACCAAACCCCAGCTCTTTTGGGGAATTCAGACCAATTAGTTTATCAAATTTCCTGAATAAAATCTTCTCAAAAGTTCTGATGGACAGACTTAATATTTGCATGCCAAATATAATCTCAGAGGAGCAATCTGGCTTTATGCAAGGAAAAGAAATATCTGACAATATTTTGGAGATGATGGAAATGGCCAGACTATTACCTAAAAATCAGAAACTGGGAAATATGATCATCAAGTTAGACATGCAAAAAGCATTTGACAGGGTATCTTGGGCTTTCTTAAATTCAGTAAAGTTTGGGTTCCATGGCTCTTTTGTAAAGCTCATTATGCAAAATATTGAATCTGCTTGGTTTTCAGTGATAGTAAATGGGATAGCAACAGGCTTCTTCCCTTCCAGTAGGGGTATAAAGCAAGGTGACCCAATTTCACCATTTCTATACAATATAGTTACAGAGGCCTTCTCCAGAGGGATTAAGAAACTTTTTCAGATTAATTATCTGGAACATTTTTCACTGCCAAGGAATGTGCCTCCTGTTTCCCATTTAATGTACGCAGATGATACATCTATTTTTATAAATAGTGGAAACAGGAACCTGAGAAGACTGAGGCATTTTTTGTATGCTTATGAAACTGTCTCAGGGCAGAAAATAAGCTATGAAAAATCAGAATTTTATGTTCATCCTGGCACAAGATTGATAAGGAAGACAGTTATAAAAATAATTCCGGGGATGAGAACATGCACTATACCCTTTATCTACCTAGGAGCTCCTATTTGTTATCGAAGAAATTTGATAAGATACTATCAGAGTTTAGTGGAGAGAATGGAGAAGCCCCTGGTAAATTGGAAAAATCAATGGTTGACACAGGCAGGGAGGCTGATTTTAATTAACCATGTTTTAACGGCCATCCCCACCCATATCTTTTCTATTTTACAGCCACCTAAATTGGTACTAAAAAGAATGGAGAGAATAGCAGCTACCTTCTTCTGTGGAAGCTCGGAGTTTGGCCAGAAAAGAAGTTGGAGAAGATGGAATAAATTAACTTTGCCAACAGTGGAGAATGGAGTTGGAATCAGAGACATCAGGGCAGTTGTTAGATCCTTTTCTTGCAAGCTCTGGTGGAAACTCCAGAGAAATGAAAATATGTGGACTAGACACCTTTGGTCCCTACCACAGACTTATAAAACCTCCCCTAATTGGCAGAAAATCTGTGGTATAACAGAACATGCAAATGCTCACTCACAAGTTTTATGTGGAGAAGGGAAGAGTTCTTTTTGGAATGCCAATTGGTTGGGAGTTGGAGCTCTTTACTACCAATGGACACACACCTCACTACCATTTCCCAACCTAACAGTTTCACAATTCCTGACAAGCAAGAATTTTTACACTAACTGTATGGAGCAACATTTTGCTACCAACATTATTGTCTTGTTGCAGGAGGCTGAGCTAATTTCAGATTATAAGGACAGGCTTATCTGGAAGCCAGGAAGGGAGGGGCAGTTCACAATTAAATCAGCCTACCAATCACTCAGACAAGCTGGACCAGTCAACCAAATTTTCCAAGAGGTGTGGAAATCTAAGGTACCTACAAAAATTGCAATTTTCTTATGGAGAATGAAAAATGATCTTCTGCCTTTTGATAACATTCTCAAAAAAATTAGATTTTCAATCTGTTCAAAAGGCCTTTTTTGTAGCAACTGTGACACTTTAAATCATTTCTTTAATACATGCCCAAGTAGTTTAGAAATTTGGGATTATATGCATAGAAAGTTGATTATGCAGGTGCCAGTATTCAGAAATATCTCTAGTAGATTGAATTTTTATTTATCATACAAAGGTTTGTCTCTCTATGATGATCACCTTCTGGCACTTATGGATCAGAAGAAACAAACTCTTGTATGATGAGCTAAAATTTTCTATAGTAGACATTCTGGAAATGATTATCAAACATACTGCTCTGGTCTTCACAGCAAAACCATTAGCTGGTAACAGGGACAGGAACCAATTCTTGATAGGTGCTGGATTCATCCCATTTATTAGGTCTAAGAGGGCTAGAGCTGTTAAAATAATAAAATGGTACCCTCCTGATTATGGAATTAAAGTCAATGTGGATGCTTCCTTTATAAATGGTCAATGTGGGATTGGGATTGTTATTAGAAATGAGAGAGGTTTAGTAGTCTCACTTCACATGATACACACACAATCTAGTTCATCACTTCAAGGGGAGCTTTTGGCAATAAATCATGGCATCACAGTAGCAAGGCAAATGAATTTTCAAGATGTGATAATAGGGTCTGACTGTAGTACTGCAGTCATTGGATCTAATTTTCCACATAAATGTGAATGGAGACTCTATGATATTTGCACACAGATTAAGAATTCACTCCCACAGAATTTTCAAATTCATCATATTTTAAGGGAGGCCAACAGACCTGCAGATTTCATTGCTAAATTATGCATGGCTCAGCACATGAGTGCACAACTTGACATTAGACAGGTCCCCCTGAGTTAAGGAGTTTAATCAATCTGGACAGGATAGGGGTTGCAACAGCCAGAACCTCCTATTAATTTTGGAACAGTCTCACTTGATCTTTTTTCTGAGTTTCAGATGAAAAGAAAGGATGGACAGACATCAAGCTCAGAATGGGATGCTCTCCTCAACAAATGCAATTTTTATACTGCTCAGGCCAAAAAGGGAAGGCTCAACTCCAACTCAGGCCAGAAGGTTCTTCATGTTATAACATAGCCAAGACACTTGCTTTCAAGACACATCTTTGGAATCAGCCATTTTTTGAACCAAACATTGGTTTTTTTTGGGCTATATGTAAATATTTTGGCATATCTACTCTCTTTTTTATCAGTTCTAAGGGTGGCTAAATTGTGTTTCGGTATTTGTTTACTCGATCACTAATCAGCTCCCCTTTTTGATTCTGATAACTAGAGATATCAACAGATAGTTAGTAGTTTAGAGTCTCAAATTTTGTGAAGTTTAGATGCTTCCATGGGCTTGTCCCTTGTAACAAACTTAAGGTTTGTCTTATTTTGGTCTAGAGTGCCAAATAAAATCCCTCCACTTGATAGTGGTTTATTTAAAAAAAAAAAAAAACTAACACGTCAGATACAACATTTTTATCATAACCAAACCCTTTTTTCTTTGGTAGAAAATTAAAGGAGTACTATAGCTAAATTAATATTATTGACTCAGTTGGATGGAAGTCGTTGTTAAGTAGTTGCATTAAAAGTCAAAAAAGTAGTTGCTGTCACAGAAATGAACCCCTTGTCAAAAGGTTCATCCGTCCATCCATGGGACCCTGCAGCTTTCGTGCTGTGCGCCAAATCTTTTTAATTTTGCAATTCAACTTTTAAAAGTCTCTACACATCTAACATTTGTTAGGCGGACACTCCAAAACTCCAAGTATATATATATCAGCCACAACTCACTAATAAGCATACATATATATGGTGCAATTCTCTTCTCTAGTCTCTTATAGAAATGAATCCAGGCGATGCTCCTGCAAATTCCATATTTGAGGGTAAGAATGATGACAACTATTCAGTTTGCGATTTCATGTCCGGTGCTACGGAATGTAATCGAGTCACGCAGAGGAAGAAGTGTCACTTGCGAGTTTTCTTTTACCCACAATTATTCACTGCTCTGTAAGTAAACTCACTTACTTTGTATTCGTCTTAAAATTTACAGGATAGAAAGTGTATTCGTCTAATTTTCTGTTAATTTAGTTTCATTTGAGAAATGTATTAGTTTGATTGCCTAAACTCTAGTAGAAATGAATGATCACTAATCTGTTATGGACACGGTATCCTAATAAAGGCTATAGAGAATCAACCCTATATGCTCATCATGAGTCCTAATTAAAATGACATTCTCTTTAACTTTGATAAGGGATTTAAAGATTTTTTTTTTAAAAAAAAAACTATTGCGAGAAAGAACTTTTAAATGTACTTTTAAACAGATGTTATTAGATGCCACAAATCCATTCATTGAAGAAATTTAATTAGTTAAATTATTTATAGTCAGTGAAATATGACAAAAGAATAGGTGAGGTTAGTTGGTATTTCTAATTCATTACTATTTTTTTATTTTCCATTTCTACCTTTTTATTCATTCATGTTTCTCATGCAGTTTAATGTTTCAATGTCATAATGTGTATATGTTCATATATTTATTTTAGAGTGAAATCGGAGAACCTGATCGGCTAACAACTCATAAGATGAAAAGGAAAAAAGATGAAAAATAGTTGTAAAGTTATCACACTTTTGTCGTCATTTTTCATTCTTCACTATTGTCCTTAATTTTCAATTTTGAGTAAAACAGTGATACATCATTTGTGATATATTGATAAACATGCTCTGCAATAGTTTGATTTATGCAATGAAAATTTGATGAGTGCGTTGTGTTATATTTTCAGTAATTCGATTCAGGACAGAATCAGGGGCTTACTTCTGTCACTAGAAGCCCCGCAGTGGATGAAAACCGGCGGCTGCCTGATACAGTTTTGGGCGCCGACCAGCAGGATTCTTAGTTTATCGGAGCAACCGTTCGGTGTTAGCCAAATAACGGAACAACTGTATCGGTACAGATACTACTGCATTCAGTACGAACGTAGTGTTAAATGTATCAGTGAAATTGATCCTATAGGCAGATCCTTTATACGTGGCTCCCCTGAGTTCTCTCCAAACATAGACGCTTACTCAAACCAGGACTTCCCCCTTAAAAACCAGGCCAAGAGCTGCGGTTTTCAGGGTTATTTGGTCTTCCCACTTTTTGAACGATGCTGCGTTGGAGTACTGGAAATTCTGACATTCACAACTGATATAAGTTTGAACACAACTTTTGCTCAGAAAGTTGAGGTTGGTGGCTGATTCTAATATGAATTTCGTAGCAAAAGTTGAGAAGAGTATGTGTTTACATGCACTAGAACATGAGCTAATATATTTTAATGTTTTGTGCAGGATGCTGTGAAGAGTCCAGAAAACTCAGCATTAATAGGTTGGCAATTTTGTAGAAGTTAACTGTGTTTAAACATACTCTCATGTTTAAACACTTACTCATGAAGATCAGAAATCGAGAAACAGTCTGTGATGTGAAGTACAACTCAAATGCGATCAAACAAGATATTCGAAAGAATCAAGATGATACTTGAAGAATTATTCGGTTCTGATTTAATTATAAAAAGAATATAGGTATGAGTTGTATGTTATAGAATTAGTCTTAAATAAGGAAAGAATATATTTCTTATCCTAGAGCTATAGAAGTAGAATATAGCTAGAAGACTAAGTGTTGCTGTGATGAGCTGGATGATAGGATCAGTTTTGCCGTGATTGAAGGATCAAGAAGACTAAACACGGAAGCACAGCCTTGAACTATAAATTGAGAAGAAAGCTGCGTCAACACTCATCCATCTTACAAGAAAGTATTCTGCCGATCAGAATAGATTTACAGTTGGAGCAGCTTATTGAAGGGAGTTCAATAGGTTTTTGACGAACGCCAGCAGTCTGAGATCAACAGCCTTAATACTTCAGGGGAAGTGGTCAAGACAGCAACGAGGAGTTGCTGACCGGCAGTGAGGGGATCTCACAAATCCATTCGAAAGATAAGTCATAGATAGTTAATTGTTGTGTGAAACTTTGTAACGTATCTTGATTATCTAGTGGATGATTTTCAGACTGGGCAAGGCCCCGCAGATGTAGGTGTTCATCACCGAACTGCGTAAACAATTTGCATGTTCTGTCTTTACATGTTTAAACTCCGCAGTGTGTTTAAACATACATGTTAGTTTAGAACAAATAGTTAAAAACTATTTGAAACTGATCGATAGTAAATTTTATTTGGTATCAGAGCTAGTCCACTGAGTTGTGCCTTTAACAAGGCCAGTGGAGATCCCTATCGATCATGGCGAACCAAGAGAAGGATGGTTCGATATACACGCGTGCTCCCATGCTGGATAAAAATAAATACGGTTATTGGAAGGCAAGGATGAGACATTACATTGATGCTCTAGATGAAGAAGCATGGTATTGGGTTGAGAACGAGTGGTCACCAGCCAGACATCCACCTACAGCAGGGGCAGTCGAAGGTGTTCTGAAAAACAGAGAAGAGCTGACAACTCAAGAGAGGAAGGACAAACGACTAAACAGCAAAACACTCAACTGCATCAACTCGTGTGTTGATCAAGAAGCGTTTCGGTTGATTTCAACGTGCTGTACTGCAAAAGATGCATGGGAGAAACTAAAAGCTAGCTATGAAGGAGATGCAAAAATGAAACGACAAAAAATGCATACAGTGAAGACAGCTTTTGATACTTTGATTATGAAGGATAATGAGACGATCACTGAATATAATGCAAAAATCAGGGATCTTGTCAACACAGCATATCAGTTGGGAAAACCTTTTGTTGAAGATGATATTGTTCAGAAGATTCTAAGGTCTCTTCCACCAAGGTTCAAAGGAAAAACTATTGCAATGAAGGAATTACATGATACATCTGAGATGACGGTTGATGAAGTCATGGGAGCACTTTCAGCCTTTGAAATGAAGGAGTTAGCAACAGTCAGGCACAGTGATATGGCATTTACTGCTGCTGCTCATAAAACAGCTGAACAAAATTCAGTGTCTAAACATAATCCCATGTTTAAACACTCCAACAGAAACAACAATGAAGAAATGGACGAGGACGAACTTGCTCACATATCAAGGAGCTTTGCAAAAGTTCTGAGAAAATCTCAAAATAGGAGAAATGAAGGAAGGGAGCAGAGTTCAAGTATGAGTAGAAGAGCAATGAATGATCAAGCAGAACCCAAGCCGGCATTTAAACATGCTGGAAAAATTCAATGTCGTGAATGTGAAGGGTATGGGCATATTCAATCACAATGTCCAAGTGCATCAACAAACAAAAAGGGTAAAGCCTACAATGCTACATTTAGTGATGCAGAAGATTCTGATGAAGAGCATGTCAGCAACCATGTAGCGTTTGGAGCAATCACTGTTCAAAGCGATGAAGAAAGTGAAGAAGAGAACTGTGTTATGTTTGGTGCAATTATTCCAGAGAATGAGAGTTTAAACTCTGAGGTGGTTCATGAATCTTACGACAAACTTCATGAACGCTGGATCAGTGTGACTGAACAGAATAAAGCACTACAGAAAGACAACAATAGTTTGAATGAAGAAATTGAGCAACAACAGATAACTATTGAGGCAATGAGAGAAGAGCTGAAGATAGCTCTCATTCGAGCAGAGGTAGCAGAAGGAACCATTATCAAACTGAACAAAGGAACAGCTGCTCTGGATGAAATTCTTAGTATGGGAAAAATTGCTGGGAATCGACATGGATTAGGATATGATGACACAGAAGTGACTAACAAGAAGGTGATGCAACTGAGTCCAAGTCAAGTAAGGAGAGAGCAACCTGTTAAAACTTCAAACAACTCTACCAATGTTCCAAAGTTTGGTTTAGGATATAAGCCTATCTATCACCGCCAGCAAAACATGTTCCAACCACGGTGGGAGGCAAGGTACAATTATTGTCGACGACCAGGACACTACAAAAGACGTTGTTTTCGTCTGTTACAAGATCTAATGCAAGAATCAACAAATGGAGCAAGTTATAACACAGGTGCAAGTTACAACACTGGAACAGGTTACAACACAGTACAATCAGAAAAGTCTTCATACACTAAAAAGGTATGGGTTCCAAAAACCAATCACTGTTATGCAGTTCATACTTGTTATAGCTCATATGCCAGAGACTCCTGGTATTTCGATAGTGGCTGTTCTAGACATATGACAGGTACTTCCGAACTGTTGAACAATATTGTTCCATGGACTGGAACTGTCAGATTTGGAGATGGGAAGATATGCAGAATAACTGGGAAGGGGGAGTTACAAGTCAAAAACTTTCCAGTATTTCAAGACGTACTGTTGGTGGATGGACTAAAGGCAAATTTGCTCAGCATTAGTCACCTATGTGATAACAAACTAACAGTTTTATTTGATGATAAAGTATGCACAGTCAGGAAAAATGAACGGGGTGTTCTTATTGGCACTAGATCATCAGATAACTGCTATATTCTTGATGAGACAGTTAGTTGTCTAAAAGTAAGTGTGGATGATACTCTCCTGTGGCACAAGAAGCTTGGTCATGCAAACCTGAAAACACTAGCTAAGGTGCGAAGCTTGAAGCAATAAGAGGAGTACCGCTACTATCTTATACAAAGGAGTTGAACTGTCCACCATGTCATGAAGGTAAACAGGTTAGGTCTCCGCACTCTAAACTCCATGAAATCACTACTTCCCATGGTCTTGAACTATTGCATATGGACTTAATGGGGCCAATCAGTCCAGCTAATATCTCGGGAAAGAAATATATCTTTGTATGTGTAGATGATTTTTCCAGGTTTACGTGGGTAAAATTCCTGAGAGAAAAATCTGAGGCTGCGGGAATAATTATTGAGCTCATTACACAAGTTAATACTGAAAGATCACATGACGGTCTCCAAGTGGTTCGAGTAAGGAGTGACCATGGAAGGGAATTTGCAAACTCTACTATGACAGATTTCTTTGCAACACTTGGAATAAAGCATGAGTTTTCTGCTCCAATCACACCCCAGCAATATGGTATTGTTGAACGCAAGAACCGGACTATAATCAACATGTCAAGAGCTATGATGGCAGAAAATGATACTCCAAAGAAATGGTGGGCTGAGGCAGTTCATACTGCATGTCATACAATAAACAGAGTTTATCTTCGTCCCCTCACTCAGAAAACTGCCTATGAACTGTGGAAAGGAAGAAAACCAAATGTCTCTTACTTCCATGTTTTTGGAAGTGCATGCTACATTCTCAGAGATCGAGAACCTCTCGGTAAGTTTGATAAACGGGCTGATGTTGGGATTTTTCTTGGTTATTCTCCAAATAGCAGAGCATACAGGGTGTTCAATAATCGCACAAATGTCATGATGGAATCCAACAATGTGGTCATAAAGGATTTGAAGGATATCAGTAGCGGAATCCTACTTGACGATGAACCTGAGCTGCAGATCAGTTCGGATGTTGATTTATCTCCTGACGATGTTACAACACTGTCGGATGTTGCGACACTGCCTGATGTTACAACAGCCTCAGATGCCCTCGACAACACCACAGTATCTGAACCTACAACTTCTGATCAGACTACAGCAGATCCAGCTCCTCCCAACACGTATAATCTGAGGCAAACAGAATGGAAGGACTACGCCAAAATGAATGCTGGAATGCATGTGTTACAATGTTTTCTCTCCTCCATAGAACCAAAGAATCATAAAGAAGCCTTAAATGATGAGTATTGGATTTCTGCCATGCAAGAGGAACTGGAGCAATTCACAAGAAGTGATGTATGGTATCTTGTACCACGACCTCCTGGAGTAAATGTTATTGGCACTAAGTGGATTTTCAAGAACAAATCTGATGGAGATGGTAATATCACCAGGAACAAGGCCAGACTGGTAGCTCAAGGATATACTCAAGTTGAAGGTGTTGACTTTGATGCAACTTTTGCTCCGGTTGCAAGGTTAGAATCTGTTCGATTTTTGCTTGCTATGTCATGTATTATGAAATTTAAGTTGTTTCAGATGGATGTCAAGAGTGCATTTCTGAATGGCATTGTCAAAGAAGAAGTATATGTTGAACAACCAAAGGGCTTTGAAGACCCGTACCTTCCGGACCATGTTTACAGACTAAAAAAGGCGTTATATGGTCTTAAGCAAGCTCCTAGGGCTTGGTATGAGCGTCTCATCCAATTTCTTTTGCAGAAAGGCTATCGACGAGGGGGAGTAGACCGAACGCTCTTTGTGTTTAAACATGCAAAACATATTCTACTTGCCCAAATCTATGTAGATGATATTGTTTTTGGGTCAACATCACAAAACTTGGTTGATAGCTTTATAGAGATGATGAAGAGTGAGTTTGAAATGAGCATGGTTGGTGAACTAACATACTTTCTAGGGCTTCAAGTCAAACAACATAAGGAAGGTATTTTCATCAATCAAACTAAGTATACCTTAAACTTGGTCAAGAGATTTGGAATGGATGATTCTAAGAGTATGCGAACACCAATGGCATCTACAGAGAAACTGCCTATGATAAGTATGGAGTGAAGGTAGATATCAAGTTATACAGAAGTATAATTGGGAGTTTACTGTATCTCACTGCAAGTAGACCAGATATTTGTTTGAGTGTTGGACTATGTGCACGATTTCAATCTGATCCCAAGGAGTGTCATCTATCTGCGGTCAAGAGAATTATCAGATATGTGCATGGAACTGCTGATTATGGTCTCTGGTATTCTAGAGGAAGTCAGGCTGAGATTATTGGTTACAGTGATTCAGATTGGGCTGGAAATTCAGAAGATAGAAAAAGTACTACTGGAGGATGCTTCTATGTAGGAGGGAATCTAGTGTCATGGTATAGCAAGAAGCAGAATTCTATCTCATTATCTACCACTGAATCTGAGTATCTAGCTGCTGGAAGCTGTTGCCAGCAACTACTATGGATGAAACAGATGTTGAAAGACTATGGATTCAAGCAGGATACTCTAATCATAAAATGTGATAATAAGGGAGCCATTGATCTTTCCCATGATCCTGTTGATCATAAGAAGACAAAGCATATAGATATCAAGCATCACTTCATCAGAGATTTGGTGGAAAAGAAGGAATTGACAATTGAGTTCGTTCCTAGTGCTGAACAGTACGCAGATATATTTACTAAACCACTGGATTCTGCAACATTTGAGACACTAAGACAACACTTAGGTGTTTTTCGAATTTGAGGTACTTCTGATCGCCTCCTATTTGTTGTATATTAGTGCTTACTGTTTTTGTGTCTTTTAATATTGATGAAAAAGAAAAATACAAAAAGAAGTCGGTGTCGAGTAGGTTTAAACACAGTCAATTAGTGTGTTTAAACACTGAAGAGTTAGCCAAAATGAAGTGAATAGTGTGATGGGCCAGACTAGTCAATTCTGGGTAAATGGGCTGAAAGGGTTGACTTCAGAGAAATTGATATTCTCATCTGGGCTGAAAACAAGAGATCTGGGTTCATATTTATTTTATGACGGGAAATCAGAAATTAGTAAAGAATGGAGGGACTAAAGTATAAATAGGAAACTAATTTCTAATTGGGACTCGGATTTGAATTCTGGAAAAGAAATTATAAGAGGGAAAAAGAAGTTTTTTTTCGCATAATATTGCTTTCCGACGTTCCAAATTCTAGCAAGCAGAAATTGTGCTCAGCTTCAGCTCTGCTTTCCGATCTCCGATCAAAGCAACCACTGTCAATTGGTTCAAGGGGTCTCAGTGTTCATATTGTCGAGTTACAATCACAGAGGTTCCATCACTCTCTCTCTCTGATTAAGTAGACCGATTGCATGCACAAGGTAAACCCTCGATCTGTGTTCAAGATCTGTTTTTTCTTGATCAATTGAAGTATAGGAAGGTGTTTACAAGCTGTCCTGGTTAGTTTCTGCCATAAGTAAATTTGTGTGTTGTCGTTAAACCTGAGGCAGTGTTTAGACAATAATGGGCAGTCCTAAGTCTGATACTTTTGTGAGTTTGGGAATTAATGATGATGAAATTGGAGTTGTCGAGAGTTTATTGAGTCTTCAGGGGTACCTGAGTGATGATTTTGTCCCAAAATCCCCAATTTGTGTGCATGAGAGGGTTGAGTTTGAAGAAGAGTCTGTTGGTCTAGGAGTTGAGACTACTGAGGTCATGGGTAATCAAGTTTTAGAACAGAATCCCTCAGTTCCTGTGCTGGTTAATTTTGAGGGAGAGCCTCATCTGGATTTCTATTATGGGAGTTCTGAATTTGAAACTGAGACTGATTCTAAATTAGACTCAGTAAAGGATACTGGAGGGCCTGGAATTGAAGATGGTTCTGTTTATTCAAAGGTTACAATTAATGAAGCTGTGGAGAATCAAAATCTAGGATTGAATCCTTTGATGCCTGTATTAGAGTCTGTTGGAAGGGATGCTGAAAATGGTCATAAGGATGAACTTAAAGGGCCAGTTATTGGAAAGGTCTATCAGAGAAAGAGGGGAAAGAAAGGTGTGGAAATTGGGTCTGGTAGTGGCCATCAGAAAGTTGCTGATCATTCCTCTGGACAGAAGAAGGTGTTTGATTGGACTTGGGAAGCTGAGAAAAACTCAGAGAATGAAGATGATGTGTTTCTGTCTGATCTTAAACCTAGGAAGAGACAACAGAAGAAGGGTAAGAAGAGGCAGCAGAAAAAGAAGAAGAAAAGCTTGGATGATCTGCCACCAATCATTGATGTGTTCTCTACAGATTCCAAGAAGAGAAAAAGGGCAGCAGTTTCTGAAGTGATAAAGAAGGGAGTTTCTGAAGAAGGAAGTGACAGAGAGGATAAGGTGAATCTGAACACTCAGATTAAGAGTAGTGATGAATCTGAACACTCAGATTCTACCACAAGCAGTGATAAGGTGCAGACAGGAGGGCTTAGGTCCAAGCTGAGAGTAGGAGATGCTGATCCTTTGTTGCTTAGTGCTTTTAATGAGAAGTTTTATTCTCAGAAAATAATTCAGAAGCATGCAGAGATGGTGCAGAAGACATTGAATGTGGAGAAAAGATTGACTGAGCAGTTCAAGATTCCAGCCTTTGTGAGTTTCATGAAGAATATTGGGATGTTTAAACCTGCCAACTCTTGTGTCAATGCCAACAAGGACCTGGTTTGTGAGTTCTATTCCAATCTGAGGAAAGGGAATAGTGATCCTACCTCTCCTTGGTTTCGCAAGGTCTATGTTAGAGGCAAGTTGTACAGGTTTGATCCATTTATCATCAATTTGTATCTTGGACTGGATCATCTGGTGCTTATCCTGAAGGGTTTACTGTAAACTATGATTTGGTGGCATTAGAGTTGTCTGGTGGTAGCTTGGCTGAATGGGGTGATTCACCAACCATTCTAGCATCTTCTCTTACCCAGAAGTACTTCTGTCTGTACAGGGTAGTGGCTAATATGTGGACAATGTCCAAGAATGTTTCCAGAGTCACTGAAGAGATGGCAGGGGTAATTTACTGCATTGGCACCAGGAAGCCTTTCAATCTGGGATGGTTTTTATTTGAGAGAATTCATTTCGTTGCCAGGAATCTGAAGTCTGATGAGTATATTATATATCCAGCACTTATTACTGGAATTCTGGGGCATGCTGGTGTTCAGAATGCAGAGGATGATACCTTAATCCAGTGCTCAGAGGTTCGGGTTAATCAGACAGTGCTAGCCAAGAGAAATGATCTCACAGGCCCTATTGAAGATGATTCTGATCAGCCACCTGAAGAGGAAAACTATGCCAAGGTCAGAATTGCAGAAATCAAGGCTCAGATTAAAGCTCATCGTCTCAAGATTATTGATCTTAAGGAAGAATTTGATGCTCTGGTTGAATCGGATGACAGTGGCATTGGTTCCTCTTAGTTCTGAGATTTCAAGTTTTTTATCTCTCTCTCTCTTTTGCACTCTGCTTATTCGGTTGAATATTGTGACATTGTTTTTGGGGTTGTATGTTTTTTTTGGGGGATATTGTGTGGTATGACTTTGGCACTTTTATGTTCCCAAGGGGGAGATTATTTTGATGATACTTGGTTGGCCATTTATTTTGGATGTCAAAGTCTTTATTATGTCCAATACAGTATTGGGATATGGTTTGACTATTAGTATGAATGATTGTAGGGTCTGACTGTGATAATAGGGTCTGACTGTAGTACTGCAGTCATTGGATCTAATTTTCCACATAAATGTGAATGGAGACTCTATGATATTTGCACACAGATTAAGAATTCACTCCCACAGAATTTTCAAATTCATCATATTTTAAGGGAGGCCAACAGACCTGCAGATTTCATTGCTAAATTATGCATGGCTCAGCACATGAGTGCACAACTTGACATTAGACAGGTCCCCCTGAGTTAAGGAGTTTAATCAATCTGGACAGGATAGGGGTTGCAACAGCCAGAACCTCCTATTAATTTTGGAACAGTCTCACTTGATCTTTTTTCTGAGTTTCAGATGAAAAGAAAGGATGGACAGACATCAAGCTCAGAATGGGATGCTCTCCTCAACAAATGCAATTTTTATACTGCTCAGGCCAAAAAGGGAAGGCTCAACTCCAACTCAGGCCAGAAGGTTCTTCATGTTATAACATAGCCAAGACACTTGCTTTCAAGACACATCTTTGGAATCAGCCATTTTTTGAACCAAACATTGGTTTTTTTTGGGCTATATGTAAATATTTTGGCATATCTACTCTCTTTTTTATCAGTTCTAAGGGTGGCTAAATTGTGTTTCGGTATTTGTTTACTCGATCACTAATCAGCTCCCCTTTTTGATTCTGATAACTAGAGATATCAACAGATAGTTAGTAGTTTAGAGTCTCAAATTTTGTGAAGTTTAGATGCTTCTATGGGCTTGTCCCTTGTAACAAACTTAAGGTTTGTCTTATTTTGGTCTAGGGTGCCAAATAAAATCCCTCCACTTGATAGTGGTTTATTTAAAAAAAAAAAAAAAACTAACACGTCAGATACAACATTTTTATCATAACCAAACCCTTTTTTCTTTGGTAGAAAATTAAAGGAGTACTATAGCTAAAAAGGCTATAGAGAATCAACCCTATATGCTCATCATGAGTCCTAATTAAAATGACATTCTCTTTAACTTTGATAAGGGATTTAAAGATTTTTTTTTTAAAAAAAAAACTATTGCGAGAAAGAACTTTTAAATGTACTTTTAAACAGATGTTATTAGATGCCACAAATCCATTCATTGAAGAAATTTAATTAGTTAAATTATTTATAGTCAGTGAAATATGACAAAAGAATAGGTGAGGTTAGTTGGTATTTCTAATTCATTACTATTTTTTTATTTTCCATTTCTACCTTTTTATTCATTCATGTTTCTCATGCAGTTTAATGTTTCAATGTCATAATGTGTATATGTTCATATATTTATTTTAGAGTGAAATCGGAGAACCTGATCGGCTAACAACTCATAAGATGAAAAGGAAAAAAGATGAAAAATAGTTGTAAAGTTATCACACTTTTGTCGTCATTTTTCATTCTTCACTATTGTCCTTAATTTTCAATTTTGAGTAAAACAGTGATACATCATTTGTGATATATTGATAAACATGCTCTGCAATAGTTTGATTTATGCAATGAAAATTTGATGAGTGCGTTGTGTTATATTTTCAGTAATTCGATTCAGGACAGAATCAGGGGCTTACTTCTGTCACTAGAAGCCCCGCAGTGGATGAAAACCGGCGGCTGCCTGATACAGTTTTGGGCGCCGACCAGCAGGATTCTTAGTTTATCGGAGCAACCGTTCGGTGTTAGCCAAATAACGGAACAACTGTATCGGTACAGATACTACTGCATTCAGTACGAACGTAGTGTTAAATGTATCAGTGAAATTGATCCTATAGGCAGATCCTTTATACGTGGCTCCCCTGAGTTCTCTCCAAACATAGACGCTTACTCAAACCAGGACTTCCCCCTTAAAAACCAGGCCAAGAGCTGCGGTTTTCAGGGTTATTTGGTCTTCCCACTTTTTGAACGATGCTGCGTTGGAGTACTGGAAATTCTGACATTCACAACTGATATAAGTTTGAACACAACTTTTGCTCAGAAAGTTGAGGTTGGTGGCTGATTCTAATATGAATTTCGTAGCAAAAGTTGAGAAGAGTATGTGTTTACATGCACTAGAACATGAGCTAATATATTTTAATGTTTTGTGCAGGATGCTGTGAAGAGTCCAGAATACTCAGCATTAATAGGTTGGTAATTTTGTAGAAGTTAACTGTGTTTAAACATACTCTCATGTTTAAACACTTACTCATGAAGATCAGAAATCGAGAAACAGTCTGTGATGTGAAGTACAACTCAAATGCGATCAAATAAGATATTCGAAAGAATCAAGATGATACTTGAAAAATTATTCGGTTCTGATTTAATTATAAAAAGAATATAGGTATGAGTTGTATGTTATAGAATTAGTCTTAAATAAGGAAAAAATATATTTCTTATCCTAGAGCTATAGAAGTAGAATATAGCTAGAAGACTAAGTGTTGCTGTGATGAGCTGGATGATAGGATCAGTTTTGCCGTGATTGAAGGATCAAGAAGACTAAACACGGAAGCACAGCCTTGAACTATAAATTGAGAAAAAAGCTGCGTCAACACTCATCCATCTTACAAGAAAGTATTCTGCCGATCAGAATAGCTTTACAGTTGGAGCAGCTTATTGAAGGGAGTTCAATAGGTTTTTGACGAACGCCAGCAGTCTGAGATCAACAGCCTTAATACTTCAGGGGAAGTGGTCAAGACAGCAACGAGGAGTTGCTGACCGGCAGTGAGGGGATCTCACAAATCCATTCGAAAGATAAGTCATAGATAGTTAATTGTTGTGTGAAACTTTGTAACGTATCTTGATTATCTAGTGGATGATTTTCAGACTGGGCAAGGCCCTGCAGATGTAGGTGTTCATCACCGAACTGCGTAAACAATTTGCGTGTTCTGTCTTTACATGTTTAAACTCTGCAGTGTGTTTAAACATATATGTTAGTTTAGAACAAATAGTTAAAAACTATTTGAAACTGATCGATAGTAAATTTTATGCTGGTTTTTCAATTGGATGGCCAGCCCCCAACAGAAAAAGAGCAGAAGAGGGTGGAGAAAAGTATGATGATATTCAGATGACGCAGCGCAGAGAATCTTCAAAATTAGGTACAGAAAGTGTGGCAGGTGATGACCATCAGGCCCTAGTTCATCAGGCAGAGCTGGTTATAGCTGAAAACTCCAGACAAGGAAGCTTAAATATGGATCGAGTTGGGATAACTTGTGATGTAGTTCAAAAACACTTCGGAAAAAATCTAAAAGATGTAGCACAAGAACTAGGAGGTAATACTTCATCTCAATTCACATGCTTAATACATTCTTTAATTTCAACCTGTATATTGTGCCTTCAAAAAGTTTTTCCTGCACTTCTTTTGCAGTTAGCCGATCAACTCTGAAACGCAAATGTAGGAAGCTTGGCATCAAAAGGTGGCCACCACACAAGAGAAGCAAAGTCGATCCAATCCCAAAACACTCAAATGCATCTGCTGATTTTGGTTTCCGTGCTGGAAATGGAAATGGAACTGTGTATGATCAGAGTTACAGTCAGGCTATGATTGTCAAGGCAAGATATAAGGATGATATAGTTAAGTTCCCCTTTGGCAGAAACTCGGGGATCAAAGCATTGCGCAGAAAATTGAGCAGAAGATTTCACTTGGAAGCTGATAGGTTCACTATCAAGTATGAGGAAGATGGAGACTGGATCATGATATCATGCACTGAAGATTTGAACTTCTATAAACATCTATTAAAATCACTTAAGCAGAGTACCATGAATTTGTCACTTCTTTCAGCCACTCAGTGATCCATCTTTAAACCAGTATGGTGTGACCTCTCTATATATACTATACTAGCTAAGGTGATATTGAAGAGTCATGCCTTATTCTTTGTCAACTAGTAATATTTAATGATTTATAAATTCAGTAGCGTGAAATGTCTTAACGTTAACCATTGGTAAATAATATTAATGTAAAGGCCAAGGCCTAAAAATACAGTGTTTCCCAATGAGAAGCGAGATGTTCGTAATGACTACAAAGATAGTTCCAACTTATTACAATAAAAATGTAAAGTCAAATATTATTTGAGTTGGCAATTTTATGAACGGGAAGACTTTGACATGAATTCATGTCAGACGCCAAGTTCTTCAGGAATTTCGACATGAAGTAATGTCAAGAAGACGCAGATTCAGAAAAACATCAAACAAGGAAGTCCAAGATTAATTATGGCTGATCGAGCAAACATGGAAAGATGATATTCAGCCGAATCCAATCTAGTTCTATTTTGTGTTTTATTTGGTAAGATTAAAACATATTTGGAATAGTACCAAATTAATATGGTTTATTCCTAATTAGATCTAGATTAGAACATTCTTTTCCCTTATGTAATAGAATAGCAAATATGGAAATCACAATTCATACAGGGAAAAGAAGAGTGATGAATCCGATTGATCATGGGATTCAATACTGTATAAATACAGGACCTTATGGCTATATTCAACATCGATTAAGGAGCTTCAACGTATAAGCATAAACTGAGTTTTTGAGGTTTTTGCTAAAGAAGAATCGACGCAGAAGTTAGAGCCGTGTTTGAGGTTCACTCACAAAGATCGACAAACGTCAACGACAACAAGAGATCGGGAGATCAACATAGAAGGAACTTGTGTTTGGGACAACTTGAAGAAGTGCTCACTACTACAAAGGGGTAGATGCAAGACACATATTTAAGGCGTTTAAACCTGCCGCATTTTTTTACGCCTTGATTGAAAGTAGCGAGTTCGCTACCTCTTCTAGCTAGCAAAAAAAATTAAATTCAAGACGGAAAGAAGCAGTTAAAGGCGGAAATGGGTTTTGACGTTAAAAACTACTTGACCAAGGCGGAAAAAAAAATATCCGCCTTAAATTGAATGGGTTGTTACGACCTCGTAACCTTTGTAGTAATATAAACGTGTCTGTAGCGAAATCGTGGGTTAGCTTGTTTGGATGTACTTTGTGCGTTGCGATCTCGTAAGCTATGCTAAACCCTAATTTCAGCAGGCGAGAATACGGGACATGTCGTAATTGGGACGCTAGGATGTGGCGTTTGATGTTACGGTATCACTTCTGTGCACGTCAAATTTGACATTGTTGAATGTACAGTGCATGTGAGGGTGATTGAAATGTTACGAGTTCGCTGGCTACTCAAAGGTGTTAGCTTGGTATTAGCGAGTTCGCAAGAGACTCTGTATGGGTCACAGATTTAAGCTGGACTGACCGTTCTAGCTCCAAAAACAAAAACTTTAAAAGGGTCTAAACAGGTGGGTATTGAAGGGTGATCAGTTGAAGTGTGCTCGGAGGTCTCATTGTTCCCGTGTTGGTGTAGGTAAGGTTTAACTTGCGTAATGTACTGGCTAGTCTCTTGATTTTGGTTGATTTTATGCGTAATTTTTGCTTGCATTTTGGTTTATTTTGGTTTTTTTGTTAATGCAGTGTGTAGTTTATGTGTTGATCATCTCAAGTCAGTGGATAGCAGTAATGTGTAGCTGTTCGTCTGATTTGTAAATTATGGACCGCGAAAGAATAATGAAGGAAAATGCTCGATTATCGAAGGAGTATTTAGATTCGGTTGAACATTTCTTAGATGTTGGGTTGCGACATTGTAGACAGAATAGCATAGGAGGGGTTAGATGTCCATGCAACAAGTGTAGAAAGAACGCCATATTTGAAGATATTGTTGTAGTGCGGGAACATTTAATTCGTAAAGGTTTTGACAAATCCTACACAGAATGGGTTTGGCATGGGGAAGGCCATTATGGAAGTGACCAGGTTGAGATGGAGGAGGGAAGCGCCGAGGAAATCCTTCAGTATAATGAACAGCTTTCAGATATGTGTGACGATGTTGTTATGGAGTTTGTTGGGAAGAAAAGTATGCTGGAGGCAATATATGACGATAAAAAGACAAGCTTATATGTTGGTGCTAGCCATTCTAGACTGGGAGCAACATTGTTGTTAATGAACCTAAAGGCAAGGCATGGTATTTCTAATAAAGGAATGACGGAATTGCTAGAGTTGGTTAAAGAGTTACTTCCTAAGGACAACTTATGTCCTGACAGGGTTTATGCTGCGCGGAAGATATTGTGTCCTATGGGTATGGAGTTTACTAAGATTCACGCATGCCCGAATGATTATATGTTTTATAGGGGGAGTGTTGATTCTTTGAGGGATGATTGCAAGGTATACGGTGAGTCTAGATGGAAAAAGAAGGAGGGAAAGGTCGAGGTATGTGGAGAAACAGTGACAACATCGACAAAGCAAGGTCCTGCTAAGGTGATGTGGTACATGCCCTTGAAACCGAGATTGACGCGTTTGTATGCCAATCCAGTTGATGCAAAATTGTTAACATGGCATGCTGATAGGGTTCGAGAGGAAGATGATGATATTACATCTCACGCTTCTGATGGTGATCAGTGGAAGCAGATGGATGCTATGTACCCAGAATTTGCTGACGAACCTAGACACGTGCGCTTAGGACTATCTACTGACGGAATGAACCTTTTCGGGAACATGTCCAGCGCCCACAGTTCATGGCCAGTGATGCTTGTTATTTATAATCTACCTTCATGGTTGATGATGAAACGAAAGTATGTTCTTTTGAACACTATGATCACGGGGCCTAGGCAACCATGTAATGACATTGATGTATATCTAGCGCCTCTTATTGAGGAGTTGGAATCCTTATTTAAGCATTGAATTCATATTCCTGACGGAAGTCGAGGGGACGTGAAATTCAAACTTAAAGCCATGCTGATGTGGAGCATCAATGATTTCCCTGCGCTGGGTAACCTTGGAGGGTGTTCTGTGAAAGGTCATTTTGCATGTCCAGTATGTGAGAGCAATACCAGCCACTGTCAATTAAAGCACGGTGGTAAGCCTGTGTATCTAGGTCATAGACGATTCCTGCCTAGCAGTCATCCGTGGAGGAGTGCTAAGAAGTGGTTTAACGGTCAGGAAGAGCATGGTGTTGCCCCTGTCCCATTATCAGGTTCTGAAATATTTGCAAAAGTATCGGGTATGGAGAACGTGCTGGGAAAGGGAAAAAAGAAAAGCACTCAAACTACGATTTGGAAGAAATGTTCGATATTTTCAAACTCGGTTATTGGGAACACTTGGATGTGCGCCATTGTCCAGATGTCATGCATATAGAGAAGAATGTATGTGAAGTTTTGGTTGGGACGCTCTTGAATACACCGGGAAAGAGTAAGGATGAATTTAAAACTAGAAAGGATTTAGTCAATCTTGGAATACGGACGTCACTTGCTCCCGACTAGATGCCAGTATAGTGCAGCGATATGTCGCGGAAGAGGTAATAGAATTTTGTACCAACTATTTACAGGATGTACCTACTATAGGATCGCCGGTCTCTAGACACGATGGTAGATTGGATGGTGTCGGACTACGCCATAAGTCTAAATTTAGCCCTTCTTCCAATGAGATATCTATAGCCCATTGGTATAATGGTACATTCTGCGCAACCATCATGCAGTGAGTCCTTATGTTGATGTTCACCTTAATGAGATTAGGTCAACACAACCGAGCTGGTCGGAACCTAGGATTCTAGAATCTCATTGTAGAGACTTTACTAGTTGGCTCAAAATACATGTGCAGAATGGCGGTGAACACCCCGATGTTGTAAAATGGGTGGCCAAGAGACCCCTCGGCACAGTTACGTCGTTTAGCGGGTATGACATCAATGGATACACGTTTGGTACTAAGTGGAGTGATGACAGATCTTCAACCCAAAATATTGGCGTGTCAGTACCTGGAGAGGGTGATAATGGTTATTTTGGTACCATTACTGATATATGGGAAATGGACTTTGTTCATGTCCGAATCGCCTTGTTTAAATGTGAATGGGTAGATGAAGCTATAGGGGTGCACTCAGAGGGTTTAGGCATGACTCTAGTTAATAGAGGAATTCTAGGGTCTAGGGAAGATCCATTCATCATGGCGGCTCAAGCTCATCAGGTATTTTATGTGGAAGATCCAATTGATGTTCGATGGGAGATCGTTGTTGATGGTAAGAAAACATTCATCTATGGTGACGGCTTGTTTGACGATGACTCCACTGTTTCTACCGACACCATTCCGCCCTCGGTGTACGAAACTCTGGAGGAGGATGATGACATTGTTTGTGCGTCGGTGTGCAGAATGGATCATGAGGAAGGCATGTGGATTAATCCTGCGGGGAAAACTACAAAGAGGAAGGGGAGGCAACCAAAGAAGAAGAAGACTAAAAAGAGTAAAAAACATAAGTAGCTATTTGATAACCATTGTTTTTGAATATTATGCTGTATTTCATGGTTCATGTAGTTAAATTTTGATTTAATTAATTTTAGTACACTAAATCTTCTAATTCTAAAAAATTTGTACACTGCTGTAGACGTGACGATACCGTAACTAAGCACGCTAGAAACCAATGCATATTAACTTGTTACGTAGCGAGTTCGTAACATTGGCGAACCGGTTACGATTTCGCAACAAAAGGCTGAAATTCGCAGATGAGCTGCTGTCTCTTGAGTCTGACAGGTTACGATATCGCTTGATGTGTATAATTTTTTTTATATTTTCTTAACTTGGTACTAGCGAAGTCGGTCGTAGCTCACCAAGTGAGTAACTTGATACGGGCGAGGTCGCTAGTATAAAGCCACGTACCAAAATTTTAATTTTAACTCCTTCTTAAAGTGGGGTTATGTTTTAAAAATTTAGTCACACTAAATAAATAATGGAAGTTTAAATAATCAAATATACATAATAAAATAGATAGACATTCAAATAGAAATATTCTTTGCAATGTTGTTTGAGAAACTGACAAAAACAAATTGAAATTGAAATTGTTTGGATTTGAGTATAACTACTAGCCAACATGAACGAATGCAAATCTAATCATCATTGCTAGGAGGAGGTGTATGTGATGGTACTGGTGGATCCCCCTTCGCTTTTTTCCTCGCACTAGCCCTTTCAATGCCACGTATCACCTTCTCCGTTAACCAGTTTGCGTGATTAATTTTGGCCATCTTATCCCTGAAAAGGTCGACCGTGTCTTCAACACCCTTGTAGTATGCCTCTGAGTGTACACCTGTTCATGTAAGTGAAACAAAAAAAGGGTGAGTATAGCAAATGAATTGTATAAAACTAAAATTAAACCGCCACTGTTTAGTGCGGCTAACCTTCGACGTTCTCTCTGACTTCTTCAGGATTAAACTGTAGCGGTTTCTTGGGTCCATCCGCTACTTTCTGCCACACACCATCAACCAACTCATACCTACCTTTCCTCTCAAAATATTGCATCGTATAGAAGCAACACTCCTCGGCTAGTGCAGATAATTTTATCTTGGGATTTTCGGAGGTAAGAAACATGGTAATGAAATTACCGTAAGGGAGCTTCTTGACTGTCCTATTATATTCGACCACACTTTGTCTCCATGACGCAGTAAAATATGCTCACAGTAGTATAGTTCATCTCGGTGATCCAACCCCCCTTAGGCACGACACTCCTAGCGATCATCTCATACACATTCCTATCCTCACCACTCAGTTTATCCAACTTATAAGATCTAGGCACCCCTAAATCGTCAGCATCTCTATCAAAGTACTTCTTAGCATACTCTACAACTTGGGCTCGATCCAAAATCCCACACTCAGGCCATTGTTCTCTAATGTAAAACCCCGGAGGGGGTTGGTTGCTATAGTCCTCGTTAACAGCATAGGACATGTTCAATGCCTTGTTAAAAAGCTCCTCCCTAATCTCGTAGTCCTTCTTATTAACCCTAGTGAACCACCTACCCGTCTCCTTTTCTTCCTCAATCAACTGGTGAAAATTAGCATAGAATTGGCACGTCTCTTCCTTATGTGCTGGATAATTCAAACCTAACAACTCACCCAACTCATGAAATTGAAATATCTTTAACACATTCCCCAAACCTAGTTCTTCTATCTGATTAAAATCAACAACATAACAATCTAGTAATTGACTATGCTGCATGTAATTAGAATAGGCCTCGGATGCATCCAAACTTACAAATTTTTGCTTATCGTATTTGGTTGAACTTGTCCCCGCCGTCGCCCGTGGCCGAGATCCCGAAGCCTGACCTTCATCACGTCAGGCTCCCTGCACAAACGGATTGGGTGCCAAATTCTTTGTCCTTGCCATTACTCTTGTCGGATGGTTATTTGAGATGTTGGTGGGTTTTTTTTCTAAGCTTTGAGACGTATGATCGTTGTTTGAAATCAGAAGATCCCCAAATTTGAAATTTATAGGTTAGCATCTTGCGATACCGTAAATACCAAGCCAGCTTATATTTAAGTTGGTTGCTGATGCTACCAGTAAGCTCCGGGATACCAGCTCCGGTACAGGGTAATCCGGGAAGAGCTGGAATCCTAACCCGCGGCCAATCTCTCACCTGGATCCTACAAAACAAAGCCCCCAGGGTCACCCAAGGGTAGACGCTCCGGCGTGATGATGAAGATAGGGCTTTTTGCAGAGGAGAGAGAATATGAAGAAATACAGAGAGTATTTAAGTCTGATAGAACATACCTATTACTGTTGGTCACTGATCTATTTATAATGGCCAGAATCAGAGAGGGCTTAGGCTAAGTGGTTCTCTTCTTGTACCCGGGTGTGTCCAAGATAGCTGATGTCATGGGAGGACCACTGGTGGGCTTGACCCTCTCTTCTCTTTTGCCAGTATGTCCGCCGGGCCAGTGTATGGGTTGAGGCCCATATCACCACTAGCCCCCCGAGACCCTGGCTTCCGGGGCTTGGCCCGGTAGGCTGGGTCTCTAAAAGGAACCCAGCGGGTCACAACTTGTATAGGCCCGTATCACCACGCGCCAAGCGCGTGTTTTCAACATGCGCGCCTCCTTGCCATCCGCGCCCTAATTAATGCTCATTATTACTTTTTCTCGAACGTTGAGTTTACTTTTCCCAACTCCGAGAAATTCCTTGTATCCTTCCCTATAAATACCTCATCAAAAATTTCACTTTCATTTTTCATCAACCAAGCGCTGTCACTTTCTCCCTATTCATCCTTTTCTGCTTTCGTTTTCCACCCTCTACCTTTCTGATATGAGTAGCAAAGTTCCTACCCCGGTAGACGATCACTCTTTAGACATTGACTATCTTCCCCTCCCTCATCCAAAGCGAAGGTGGCTTATGGTGCCCCGGAGCCTGCTGACCCGAGTGATCCCGGGATGACCCCGGTAAGCGAGGCGATTGAGGAGCTAGTGAAGAAAATGTACGTACCATTATCCTATGACGCCGGACTTGAGCCATTTGCCGGTGACATGCAAACCCGGGCTTGCATCCCCCCGGAATCATTTTCTGCACGGGCTCACCTTTCCTCTGCCTCCGCTATACACCGCTTTTTTGAACTATTACAACATATCCCCGGCCCAGGTGCATCCGAACGCCGTTAGTGTTATGATTGCTTTCCTCCTATCTTGCAACCGGGCCGGGATAACCGGGACTGTGGAGATATTTCGGAGCTTCTACTACTTAGCCGCAACCTCTGTCCCGGGTGTGTTTAATGCCCTGTGCCGGAACAAGACGACAGCCATCTGCTCCGGGAGGCTTGAATCTGTAAAGACGAGCGCTGGATGAACAGCTACTTCACCTTTAATGAGGAGAAGTATCCAGTCCCGGTGTGGAATCAGCAGAGGGTTGCTGAAACGAAGGCGGCACTTCCCCCGGCCCAGTTTCGGCAAGTATCCGAGAGTTATGATCGAATTGCTAAATTCTTTGTTAACTTGAAGGATTACCAGAGGGCGGGGGGTTACGACTTCCCCCGGGAGGCGTATCCTGCGGAGGTGTTCACCTGCCGCCGTCTGTATGCCAAACGGAGCCTTGGTAATCTTTGTTAATTTTATTAATTGTATTGTTTCTTCTCAATGCTTTTGGCTAATTTCGTTTGTTTTCCTGTATTAGCCATATCTCCCCGGCCAGCGATAGCCCTAGTAGGGTCGAAGTCCGGCGAGGTAGAGGATAAGGGCGCTTCCGAGAGGCCAAAGAAAAGCAAAGCTGGGACCGAGAAAACGGTCAAAGAGACAAAGAAGAGGAAGTCCGGGGAGGGGAGATCCGAGGAGAAAGGCCCCGGGGATTCCATTGGGTCCACAAGGGTCCCTCCGGTCGGGAATCGTCGGCTGGCGTTTGCTATTCCTCCTTCCGGGGGTCTTCCCCACAAGAAGAAAAAAACTGAGCCTCACTCCGAAGGTTCATCCCGTATTCCCCGGAAGGAAGAGAAGTCTACGGCTGATAGCAGCCTTCAACCTATCAAAGAAAACCAGGACGGCTTCTCTTCCCAGCCCATTTTGCTGGATGGCTCGCAGGTATGTGTCTCCCAATCCTTAATATTCTAATTCTTTGTATGGTATTCTCAGTCTAAGTGTTTATACTTGTGTAGGACCATGCCTCCAAACTGCTAGAGTTCCCCGGATTGCGAGAACTGGTCAACCAGGCTTGCGACTCCCTGTCCGAAAATCTGTCCCGGGAAGTCGACTAGTTGAGGTCACAAAATGCCTCTCTCTACAAGGATCTATCCGAAACTCATAAGGAGTTAACCCGGGTGAAGAAAGACAGCAAGCGCGGCATGGCCCCTGCACAAGAGGCTCTTTGCCAGGCTTTCGCCAACCGGGTTTTCAAAAGTCGTTCCTTCGAGGAGAAGATGATGTCTCTTTGTGATGTCTCCAACGAAGCTGCCCTTCATGCCGCCTATTCAGCCATCCGGGAGTACATCCCCCGGGAGAACCGGGCGGCATTCAGGGAGGCCTGGTATCGCCCGAAAGCGGACGATCGTTTCAATTATGCAGCAGACAGGCTGATGAAAGATGGCATCGATGGAATAGTCCCTGGGATGCTCGAAGTCTTTGAGGGGGCTCGAACTGTCGATCCCCGGGATATCATTGCTTACGCCGGTGATGCCGCCAAACTTGCAGAGGATCGGGCGGATCCCGGACCGGACGACTTGGCCAACCTTGCTGCCATCGAGACCCCGGTGACCTCAGAAGAAGAGGATGGGAACTTAATGAGGAGAACGATAAGTCCCACGTTCCGGAGCAGGAGTTCCAGCCGGTGCAAGCAGAGGAAGATGAGGAGCAGCTATCCCCGGGGAAAGGCAAGGCCCATCAAAAAGAGCAATCTCCCCGGAATGAAGATGATGAGGACACTGATTCTGAAGTATAGCTTAGATACTTAGTCCTCTTACTTTGTTTTTCTGTTTTTATTCTGTTTTGAACTTTTATCTCCCCCGGGCTCCTTCCCTGAACCGTTCTCTTTTGTAATTCAGGGGGGAGAAGAGAGCTCCGGGGACGAGAGCGATGACTCCAATGATGTAAGAGTCTCTCTCTTATTTTCATAAGTGACATTTATTCTAGTTTTATCGTTTTGTTATGACTTTTTCGAATTTATGCCTCTTTTTAATTTCATGTCTAAATCTACTTATTTATATAGCCCCGGGATGATCCTCCAGATACTGTTCGCTCCGGGGCGGCATCGGATAATGAGAAGTCGTGTCCCCGGTGTGCGGAATTAGAAGAACAATTGAGCCGTTGGCAGTTAGACGACATTCAGATCCGTTATCTTCTTGTTCAATCCGGGATCGGATCGGTAATAGATGAGTTCCCGGATGTCACTTCACTAGTAACAAAACTTAGGGAAATATCAAATCAATTTGGATCCCTTTCCCGGTGTCAATCCCTGGCTCGAGACCGGGTGAACGCCGTTCTGGATGCAGACAAGACCATTTCAATGCTCCAAGCCGAGCATGATGCCTTCAAGTCCCGTCTCAAGGAAGAGTTCGACCTAGTATGGTCTGAACTTCCATTTTATTGTGATAAACTTAAGTGGTTAGAGAAGAGGGGTGATCCACTAAAAATATACTTAAAACTGGAAAAAGAAAACCGGGAATTAGCTGCCCGGAACTTAATCCTTCGCGAGAACTTGGTCACTCTTCAGCTAACTTATCATCTTACCGGGCTGCGTTTGGGCCGGGTCTCCCCCCCGTTATACACTAACTTTCCCCGGGAAGTTGGGGCATTGTTAGTGCGTATGTTTCGTATGGGTTGGAACAACCCCGAATCCCGCTATCGCCCTGCTTTCGAAGAGACCGTCGCGTGGTGGCAACGTCAAAGAGAGGGCCGTTACCTCCCTCCATCCTTGGTTCTTATTCCAAGTCGGGTTTCAATTGATTTTACCGTGGAAAGGTACCTCGGGTTCCGCGTGTCTGTCGATCTGGAAGAATCTGCTCGAAGGGTGTCTAGACTTCGGGCCGATGCTGCCAGAATCCGAGCCTTTATAGCCTCCGAGGAGGCTGCCAAAGACCAAAGGCGTCTAGCCCGGGAAAAGAGCAAAGGAAAGAAAAAGGTTGTTGCCACAAAGAAGAAAAAGTCTCCCCGTGTTGAAGGCCTTGTCATCATTGGAGCTCCCCGGAGGACATCATCCCCTGAAGTTTCGTCTTCAGATGATGATTTTGATCCGTATGATGGGGCTGGTCCTTCTGGCATCCCTCCAACTGAGGAGTCCAACGCACCGGGTGACCCGCATAGTCATCCCGCTGCTGAAGATGATCAGGGGTCTCCTATTAGTTAGGATGGCCCTCATTCCCCTAGTTAACTTAGTTTGCGTATAGTAGGAATTTTAGTTGTAAATTTCACCGTTATTCATTGCAGATTAATGATGTGTGTTTTTATGTTCTTCCTTAATACTTGTTCAAGCAGTTTTATCAATCATTTCCCCGGGTCGCTTGTTCAAGCGTTTTTGTGTGCCATATCAGCTGTTATCCGGGCGCTTGTTCAAGCATTCCCGTTACTCTTGCAGTAGCCCCCCGGGCGCTTGTTCAAGCGGCCCCGGTTCAACTATATTTAAAGAAATTTTAAACTTTGCAAAGTAATTTCATAAGCGCAAGAATAAAATGCAAATGCGGTCCCCATGCCGCTTTCCTGCTAACGTCCTAGGCAAATCCCTTGCCAGAGGAGTAAATACAAGAATGAACTAGGCATAGTACCTACGTAAATTTGCAATGTTCCAGTGCCGCGGGACCTTCTTCCCGGCCTTGTCCTGCAACTCATAGCTCCCACCGGGGTGAGCTGCTATCACCTTGTAAGGCCCCTCCCAGTTGGGAGCCAACTTTCCGCTTGCAACTTGCTGACTCTTGTCATTTCGGCGCATCACCCACTCTCCCGGGGTGAACTGCTCCTTACGCACTCTCCTGTCGTGATATTTCTTGACCCGCTCCTTCACCCGGGCCTCATGCAGGGCTGCTTTCTCCCGCTTCTCTTCCATTAAGTCTAGATCCAGCAGCCGTTCATTCTGGTTTTCCTGCTCGTCCGGGAACTTGAACGGAGGCTGGGGACTCCGACTTCGGCCGGGATGACCGCCTCCGCCCTATAAACCAAGCTATAGGGGGTCTCGCCCGTGGCAAGCTCTCCGTCGTTCTGCTTGCCCATAGAACACTGGGGAGTTCGTCAACCCAGTTTCCTCTTGCTCCTTGGAGACGTGTCTTGATCCCGTTAACGAGGGTCCTGTTGGTTACTTCAACCTGCCCGTTGGCCTGGGGGTGGTAGACCGAGGTCAGTTTCTGTTCAATCCCGTACTCCTTGCACCAGGATTTGAAAGGATCATTCTCAAACTGTGCCCCGTTATCTGTCACTATGAACCGGGGGATTCCGTAGCGGCAAATAATGTTCTTCCAACAGAATTTTACACAAGTACTTCCCCTAATGTTGGTCAGGGGAGCAGCTTCTACCCATTTGCTGAAATAGTCAACCGCCACTATCAGATACTTGAAGCCTCCAGGAGCAGTCGGGAAGGGGCCTACTAGGTCCAGACCCCAACGGATAAAAGGCAAAGTTCCAGATATTCCGATCATCTCCCCCTGCGGCACATGAATCAAGGGTGCGAATTTCTGGCACTGTTCGCAGGAGCTGACTGATTTTTGGGCATCCTCAAACAGCGTAGGCCAATAGTACCCCGTGCACATGATCTTCCGAGCCACAGTCTGGGCCCCTTGATGACTTCCGTTGGGACCCTCATGCACTTCTTTCAAAAGGTGGCGTGCTTCCTCCCCGTCCACGCACTTCAGCCAGGGTTGGAGATATCCCCTTCGGATCAGTTCCCCGTCCAACACAGCATACCGGGGGGCTTTGACCCATATTTTTCTGGCTTTTACCTTGTCATCTGGCAGCGTTCCTTTCTCCAAGTACTCCAGAAGGGGTGTGATCCAGGACTCAGTTTCTCGTACTGCCGCAACTTGGCCGGGTTGCTCGTATCCCTGGGTAGTTATCATCTCCATGTACAGATTCCGGTCTTGGCTCGGCTTGAGCTCCGAAGAGGCCAACTTACTTAACGCATCCACCTTACAGTTTTCCTCCCGGGGAACCCGTGTTAGTGTCACCCAGAGGAAACCCTGCATCATCAACTTCACTGCCTCCAAATATTTCTGCAAACTTCTTTCTTTTGCCTCATACTCCCCATTGACTTGCTGGTCCATAATGGCTGGGTCACTATAAGCTTGTATCACTTTGGCACCTGTTTCCCGGGCCAGGCGTAGCCCGGCAAGGAGGGCCTCATACCCGGCTTCATTGTTGGTGGTTTTAAACTCAAACTGCAGCACATACCGATACTCCTTGCCACCGGGACTGACCAACACGACCCCGGCCCCGCTTCCCCCGGCATGGGAGGAGCCATCCACGTGCAACTTCCACTCCGGCTCACCTTCCCCCGGGTCTTCGACGACATTGTCCGCCATCTCAACTAGGAAATCCGCCAAAGCCTGCTCTTTGATAGACTTCCTCGCCTGATAAGTGATCTCGTGCTCTCCCAACTCGATCGCCCACTTCATCATCAGGCTAGAAGCTTCTGGTTTCATCATGACTTGCCGAAGTGGGTGATTTGTGAGGACTGTGATAGGGTGGCCTTGAAAGTATGGATGAAGTCTCCGGGACGCGTGCACTAATGCCAGCAGCAAACGTTCTAGTGAAGAGTAACGCGTCTCCGGTCCTTGAAGAGCCCTGCTCACAAAATACACCGGACTCTGCACCCTTCCGGACCCTCGAACCAAGGCCGCACTTATTGCTTGATCCGTGGCTGCCAGATACAAGAACAAATCCTCCCCCGGGACTGGCTTGGACAAGGTCGGGAGTTTCCCCAAGTGCTCCTTCAATTCCTTGAACGCTTGCTCGCACTCGGGAGTCCATTCAAACTTCTTTGCTCGCCTCAAAATGTTGAAAAAAGGCAGCTGCTTCTCCGCTCCCCGTGACAGGAATCTGCTCAACGCCGCCAAGGACCCGGTTAAGCGTTGCACATCTTTTACCTTGCTCGGGGAGGGCATACTCAGGATTGTTTCAACTTTTTCCGGGTTCACATCAATACCCCGATTTGACACCATATATCCCAAAAACTTGCCTGCCACCACTCCGATGGTGCTCTTCTCCGGGCTCAACTTCAGGTTTACCTCTCTTAGCACAACGAAAAGCTCCCGGAGGTCATCCAAGAAAGCGTCATGTGTCATGCTCTTGATCACCATATCATCCACATAGACCTCCATGATTCTCCCCAGCTGGTTCTTGAACATCCGATCCACCATGCGCTGGTATGTTGCTCCTGCATTCTTAAGACCGAATGGCATTTTCCTGTAACAAAAAGTACCAAAGTCAGTGATAAAAGAGGTTTTCGGCCGATCCTCCGGGGCCATGACGATCTGGTGGTATCCCCGGTGTGCGTCGAAAAAGGCTAGGAGCTGATAGCCCGTTATAGCTTCCACCAGCTGATCAATGGAGGGCAACGGGTAACTGTCTTTAGGACAGCACTTGTTCAAGTCCGTAAAATCGATACACATCCTCCAGGATCCGTCATGCTTTTTCACCAGGACCGGGTTGGCAATCCACTCCGGGTAAGTGATCTCTTCTACCATTCCCGCGTCCAGCATCCTCTTCACTTCCGCCCGGACGAATTCTACCCGATCTGCTGCCAAGGCTCTTTTCTTTTGCCTTATAGGCTTCAAATCCGGGTAGACATTCAGCCGGTGTATGGCGAATTCTTCTGGTATCCCCGTCAAGTCTTCTGTTCCCCACGAGAATACATCCTCGTACTCCTTAAGTAACTTCCGGAGCTCCTCCTTCACATCCACCGGGAGATGCTTCCCGACACTTACCTTCTCCCGGGATCCTACCTCCATATTCTCCACTTCAAAAGAAGCCGGGTCACCATGCACAGCTCCTACTGTGTTATCCTGTAACAAAAAGTACCAAAGTCAGTGATAAAAGAGTTTTTCGGCCGATCCTCCGGGGCCATGACGATCTGGTGGTATCCCCGGTGTGCGTCGAAAAAGGCTAGGAGCTGATAGCCCGTTATAGCTTCCACCAGCTGATCAATGGAGGGCAACGGGTAACTGTCTTTAGGACAGCACTTGTTCAAGTCCGTAAAATCGATACACATCCTCCAGGATCCGTCATGCTTTTTCACCAGGACCGGGTTAGCAATCCACTCCGGGTAAGTGATCTCTTCTACCATTCCCGCGTCCAGCATCCTCTTCACTTCCGCCCGGACAAATTCTACCCGATCTGCTGCCAAGGCTCTTTTCTTTTGCCTTATAGGTTTCAAATCCGGGTAGACATTCAGCCGGTGTATGGCGAATTCTTCTGGTATCCCCGTCAAGTCTTCCGTTCCCCACGAGAATTCATCCTCGTACTCCTTAAGTAACTTCCGGAGCTCCTCCTTCACATCCACCGGGAGATGCTTCCCGACACTTACCTTTCCCCGGGATCCTACCTCCATATCCTCCACTTCAAAAGAAGCCGGGTCACCATGCACGGCTCCTACTGTGTTATCCTTCCCGGAACACTCCCCGGGTTCCGATGCGTTTGTTCTTTCTGATCCTCGTTCTTGGCCTCCTTTATCGCCGTGAGCATGCAGCTGCGGGCGGTCGTTTGATTGCCAATAACCGAAGCAATTCCTTGGTCCGTCGGGAACTTCATGGTTAAATGGTAAGGTGAACATATCGCCCGAGCCTGTGTCAACCAGGAACGACCTATGATCATGTTGTACGGGGAGGAAGCATTTATGACTGCAAAGTTACACAGGACAGTGCACCTCTTATTAATATCCAGATGATCAACAAGGGTCACACGTAGTGCTATAACACCTAGCGGGTGGACTGTGCGACCCGTAAAGCCTGATAGCGGGGACAGGCATGGCTTCAAGTTCTGTCGACCAATGTGCAATTGATCGAAACAATCAGCGAACATAATCTCTACGCTGCTCCCATCATCCACAAAAACTCGCTTTATCTCCACACCTTCTACCTCGGCGGAGATCACCATCGGGTCAGAGTGAGGCACTTGGGCCGGGACCGCATCCTTCTCTGAAAAAGTGATTGTCTCATCATGTTTAAACCTCTTTCCCTGGATCTCCCCCGGAGGAACATACCTACTCTTGGCCTTCACCGCCGACAGTGTTTGCGCTCCATCTCCCACTATACCGTTGATCACGTTTATCATCCGGGGTGCTCCAGGTCCCGGAACTCCCGGTCTAGGAGCTTGCGGGGCGGGGTTAGGAGCAATGTTGGCTTCCGCCGGGCGATTGCCACCTTGGCCTCGGTTGTTTCTCCAGTTCTGTTTCCTTCCTTGTCCTGCCGGAGCAGCCGCCGGGTGTGCCTCCCCCGCCACACAGTCCCGGAGCTGACCCCGCTCCACCAACTTCTGAATATCCGTCCGTAAGACGCGGCAGCCTTCTGTAGTGTGACCATAAGACTTATGAAACTCACACCATTTTTGAGCATTGACCGGGGCTGGGACCCCCTGTATGACCGGGGAATCTGTGAAAAGACCCCGGTGAATGGCCAAAATCTCCGTTTTCGTCTTGGAGAGTGGAGTATACGTTGGTCTCACTACCAACGTCTGCCCCCCGACGCAGGTGCCGCTCCCTGAACCGTGGGATGTCTAGCCGGCTCCTGTCGAACCCCCTGATGAGAAGTCGCCCGGAGCGTGGTTGTTTGGGTTGCTGTGGCCGTAATCACCCGCTGGTCAAAGAAACCGACCATGTTCATCCGGGTATGGTTAGCTTCATGCACCGTACAATGCATTTCCACTGTCAACTGGAGGTGGTTAAAGGTTCCCGGCATATTCTTCATTAACTCGATGTAGAACATCTCGTCTCTCAACCCATTCACAAAGTTGCCTATCAGGGCCTTCTCGTGTAAGTGCCTATCCTGGACCTTCATGGACTCAGCAATATACCGGACATAATATTGCCAAGTAGATTCCGTCTCCAACTGTCGCATAGCCAGGACCGTCGCCAGGTTGACAAAGTTGGTCTTCATCGCTGCATATCGGTGTACCAGGACTGTAGCAAAATCCCAGAAAGTCTTCAGTGAGCCCTGTGGAAGACTTTTGAACCAACTCAAGCAGTTGCCCCGGAGATAAGAAGGCAACAACTTGCACTGCAACGGCTCATCAATGTCCCGGGCACCCATGACATTGAGATAGGTGTGAACAAACTCCTCCGGGTCCCCGTCACCATTTTATGTCGGAACTCCATCGGGCGCTTTGGTACCTACTGGCCATTTGTAGTTTAGCACCTCTGGAACCCACGGGGAATGAGGAACCATCCCCCGCCTACCAATCAACTTGGTCAACCGGTCTTCAATGGACCCGTTGTTAAACGGGGTGTTGTATCCACCATAAAATGGTTGAGCTTGCGGGTTTAAACCGCCTGGAAACTGCTGATCCGGGTACTGCTGCTGTCCCGGAAGAATCTGCTGACCGGGAGGCATCTGCTGACCGGGAGGCATTTGCTGACCTGGGGGCATCCGCTGACCCGGGGGCATCTGCTGATATCCAGGTCCTCCTCTTCCGTCCTTCTCCAAATCCACTACCTCGGGTACCTTGTTATGGGCTGCGGCCTTGGCCGCTTTCCATGCTCGAAATTCTCCGAATTCCTCAGCGTTGGTATGAATCGTTTCTGGATCTCCGCGCTCCGGGGCCTCTTCCCCGGAATCAAAATACTCCGGTTCGGATTCACCACCTTCTCCGAACGCCTCCTGGTCCTGCCTCTCCTTTTCCTGCCAGGCCTTCTCCCTCTGTTCCTTCTGCATCTCCCTGAGGGTACGTTCCGGCACTTTGTTTTCCTTGGTGCTTCTCGGCGGCCACACGGGCAGTCTCCTTGCGTGCCCGCTCCTTCTCCTCAGCCGCCTTCCGCGCCGCCTGGGCAGCCGCGGCCCTCTTTGTCTTAGGGCCACCTTCTGCCAGATTAGCTTTGGCGGGGCTCTTCCCCTGTCTTTTTAGGTCTGCCGTGGGGCATGACGAAGCAAGATCCCACTGGGCGTGCCAACTGATGCTACCAGTAAGCTCCGGGATACCAGCTCCGGTACAGGGTAATCCGGGAAGAGCTGGAATCCAAACCCGCGGCCAATCTCTCACCTAGATCCTGCAAAACAAAGCCCCCGGGGTCACCCGAGGGTAGACGCTCCGGCGTGATGATGAAGATAGGGCTTTTTGCAGAGGAGAGAGAATATGAAGAAATACAGAGAGTATTTAAGTCTGATAGAACATACCGATTACTGTTGGTCACTCCTCTATTTATAATGGCCAGAATCAGAGAGGGCTTAGGCTAAGTGGTCCTCTTCTTGTACCCGGGTGTGTCCAAGATAGCTGATGTCATGGGAGGACCACTGGTGGGCTTGACCCTCTCTTCTCCTTTGCCAGTATGTCCGCCGGGCCAGTGTATGGGCTGAGGCCCATATCACTAGTTGCGATATCGTAAGTTTCCACGCACAAAACTAAACGACGCCGTGTAACATGCTGCTAGGGTTTAATTCTCAGCAGTAATACTAGCGATATCGCAACTAATTAAATTCATATTAAATTAATTCTCAGCAGTACTACTAGCGAACTCGCAACTAATTTTATTCATATTAACCTAGCAAGGTCACTACTATGCCATTCTTAAGTTTTGTTGTTCTATGTGATCATGTGCAGTAGCGAACTCGTAAGCAAGCTCGCCAACATTTGTCCCACATCGGCTGATTAGAAGGTGATTTTTCAGTTTATATACGGTTACATTTTACAAGTGTTCGATAAGTCGCCGACCAGCGCAAACTGAACGTGAAACACCAAGGCTGAGGCCCAATACTTACATAGGCTAAGGCCCGATACTTACACAGGCTAATGCCCAACACTTATACACCCAATATAGACCCAAACCCAAAAACCGTTTTTTGATGGGTTCTTATCATGTAGCGAGCTCGCATCAAGCCACGTCAATGTTGTGTTTTTTTATTGTGTCAATCTTTGTTGTTACGAATTCGCAAAGGTAGAGAAAGTACGTTGCGAGATCACTACAGATTCTCTAGCTAGGCTTTGTTGACTGAATACGACATGCTGCGATATCATTAGGACCACGTAAACAGGCGCTAATTAGTTGCGATTTCGCTTGGTGTTCTGTTACTAATAAATCATCATGAAACGTGACAGTGACGAGATCGCTATGACCACGCAGTTTACAAAAAGTAAATGATTATGCTGATACGATATGGGCTGTTAGGATGAAAAAATAAAATGTAAGGGACAAGATATCAATACAAGAAAAGCTATTCAGTAATTAAATGTGCCGACATGGCAAACACAAGTTCATTAGAATCAAAACAAACTTGTGATACAAAAATACATAATGAAGAACAAACAACTAATACTAGTACGTAGATCGTTCGTTCACCGAGGACATGAAGCAGTTCTTGATTGCAAGTGCATGCATCACAGGTGTCCGCCGGATCAAGGGGTGCCCAGGGATCGTACCTCACCCTATTATTGAGGCCAGCATGCGGATTGCAGTAGATCGGCCTAGGCCTGACTGCTTATTCTGAGAAGTACCTGAGGTAGTGTCTCCAACCCCAAGCGTATCTCAGACCTCTTTTGACGCGTTCCCGAGCTAGACGGAGGCCCTGCTTGTCGGTTCTCTTCATGGTTGTGATCACATTCATGCCTCTTTGAATGTCACCTTCACAGATTGCAAAAAACAGCCAACACATAGGTCGACGGTGTGTGACCTATTGCAGAAGCTTCAGTGAGCCACTGTCGAGCCCACTCGGTCGCTCTTCCGCTCACGTAGTGACGAAGAACCCAGTCGAACATAACACGAATCATTACTAGATTTATCATGTCATCTGGGAGGGCGTTGAATAGGGACACATCCATGGGAAGCAGAAGGCAAAGAATATGAGAAGGGAGAAGGGAATGTGGGAATGAAGGCTCTAATGAGGTTCTAAATGGAGAAGGGGTTGTTATTTAAAGGGTTGAGGTGCTCCATTATTCAAAAATATGTCAGAGTTCCTAGACAAAAATTAGTCATTATGGTATTAATGGAAGGAACATGTAAAGGCATTCTCACCTTTTCATGGTCACCCTATGAAAACCCCCCCAACAAATTAATTACTGATGGAATTTCAAAGGTTTTTACTGATGTCACAAGTCAGACAAAGCCCAATACTTATACTTTCACTACTACTACAGCCCAATATACTACTAAAAGCCCTTTGTTCATGGGTTCTTATCCCGTTGCGATATCGCTAGACAATCGCCAACTAGGCTCTGTTGACTAAATACGACATGTTGCGAGATCGTTAGGACCACGTAACATAGAAGCGAGTATGTGACGACTTCGCTTGGGCTGATGCTACTAATAAACATGACACTGAAGATATCGCTAGAAGCACGCACCATACCAAAAGTAAATAATTTTGCTGAAAAAGTAACTCTTACGATGAAGCTAGTGATTTAGCTAGTGAATTTGCTGAAAAATAACTCTTACAATGAAAAAGTAAAATGTAAAGGACAAGGTAGCAAAACAAGAAAAACTATTCAATAATTAAATGTGCCAAAATGGCAAAAAAAAACTTATTACAATCCTAACAAATTTTAGATAAAAAACAACAGAATCAAATAAGAAAGAAACTACAACATTTCAACTCAAGAAGAACCGAGGACGTGAAGCACTTCCTGCTCGCAAGTGCATGCATCACATGAGATGTCCGCTGGATCAACCCTCGTGTAGCGACGGTACCTCAAGCCGCGATTGAGGGCAGCATGTTCCTGGCAGGATCTAGGTTTAGGCACTACTACATCTCTGAGGAACCTGTAGTAGTGCGCATTACCCCAGGCGTAAGCCAAATCGGCTATGACTCGTACCCGAGCTTCCTGAAGGCCTTTCTTGTCGGTTCTCTTCATGGTGGTGACGACATTCATGCCTCTCTGAGCATCACCTTCGCAGATTGAAAATATATCCAAGACATAGGTCGACTCTTTGTAACATATTGCAGAAGCCTCGGTGAGCCACTGTCGAGCCGATTCAGTCACTCTTCCGCTCACGTACCGACGAAGAACGTGTTTAAACATAACACGAATCATCATAAGATGTATCATGTCATCTGGGAGGGCGCTGAAAATAGACAAATCCACGGGAAGAAGAATGCAAAGAATAGGAGAAGGGAGAAGGGAATATGGGAATGAAGGCTCTGATGGGGCTCTAAAGGGAGAAGGGGCTGATATTTATAGTGCTGAGGTGCTACATTTGTCAAAAAAATGTGAGAGTTCCGAGACTAAAATTTGTAATTGCTGTATTAAAAGAAGGAAAATGTAAAGGCATTCTCACCTTTTCATTGACCACATTCAAACCCCCAAACAAATTAATTACTGATGGTGAATTTCAAAGGTTTTTACTGATGGGTTCCTTGCATGTAGCGATCTCGCTACTAGCTAAGCCTAACAATTGTTGTGAAGTGTGTCAAGCTTTGTTGTTACGATCTCGCCAAGTTAAAGCAATCCCGCTGCGAGATCGCTAGAGAATCTCAAGCTAGGCTCTGTTGACTGAATACGACATGTTGTGAGATCGCTATTATCAGCTACACAAGTAGCGAGTTCGCTAGTGAGGCGCCAACTTGGCTCTGTTGTCTGAGTACGACAAGTAGCGAACTCGTAAGTTACACGTGAACAGGAGCGAGGTTTCTAGTAGCACTGTTACTACTGAATCATCCTGCAACGCGTGCGTTACGAGATCGCTAGAAGCACGCACTATACCAAAAGTACTTTATTTTGCTGAAATGAAGTAACAACTCTATAAAAAATTGAACAGTCTACATCTAAAAAGCGTAAAATTCATTGACCACATTCTTGTAACCAAAACAGAATCTTTAGTGACGCGTATATAAGTGATCATAATCCAAAAACTGGTTAATATTCTAAAAAGTAAATGTTTAAACCAAACTAAACTACGAAATCACAGGCCGGCGACTAAAATATCATGCAAGTCATCTACACACATCTTGTCGCTACCTTCGGCCTTCTCCACCGAACTGCCTTCATCGTTTTGCTTGTCTTGCTCATTCTGGTCTGCTGGTTGAGCTTCAGTCTCGATGCAGGTGTTCTCTACTTTGCCTTGTCCCGGTTCAACATCCTCGTCGGGTTCTCCGATCAGCCTCTCTTTCCTAATCATCTCATACCTCGCCGGCTCATCTTCTACATCAGAGTCGCGGTGATGATGATCCCCATCACCATCATCACTTTCCGCATCTGCATCCCTTACATCAGCAGCAACAAGCTTCCCATCGGATGGCTCCTTCTCGCTGGCTGTAGGCAAATCTTGGCTAGGACCCGCAGAGTCCTTTTGCTTGGGAAATATGGTGCGGAAATCAGGTATCTCCTCCTCATCGTTCATATCGCACTCCACTACCCCGCTGGATATCAGTTCGCCGAGCCGTTCGTTGTTAGCACATCCCCTTTTCTCGGCCATTTCAATCTCATTCAATAACTGGCCCATAGACACTACAAACTAACCACGGGCATCAAAAACAGCATCTACACAAACACATCAAGGTTGATAAGAACCAATTATTCACAAATGAAACAACTTGAACAAACTACAGTTAATAACAAGCTAGAATTATACATGATACTCCCAGCCTACCCCTTGCCCTTCTGGCTGCCTCTTCAGCTTCTTTCTTTCTCGCGTACTTCCCATCGGCCTTCAACTCTAACCTCTTATACTTGAGCCAATCCTTGTCTTATTTGCCTAGCGGCATGGGACGGCCTCTTGGAAAAATACCCGCTTTCCTGATCAGAGCTACAATCAAATTGCCACACGGAAGCGCGGCGTTCTTGTGTCTGGCCATCTTCATCATTTGAGTCAGAATTGTGAAGCCGGGGTTGATTGCAAGCTTCTCCATGATATAGTAGAACACCATGAGACTGCAAACTGTGGGCTCACATGCATGCCCTAGGGACGGGACCACATTACCGCATATTAGCTCAAAAACTAATTTCTACTCCTCGGTAAGCCTGTGGATCGGGTAAAACCTAGCTGTACCCGGCCTATCAGAAGTCTTTTTAAACCACTTCTTACCCATCTCACCGGCCTTCAACGGTTGCTTGGGGCTAACAGAAGGAAATCTCTGCTCGTAATGTACCTCGTACGGACCATCCTTTTTGGTAGGCCTCAGGTCGTTACGAGACAGATAGGGACATTTCATAACTTCATTGATGCTAAACTTATCGACCGTAAACTTAACACCCTGCACCATTGTAGTTATTTCCTCCACCCCTTCCTCTAAACCTAGGTTCGCATAAAATTGGAGAACCTCCTCATGGTAAACAGGCTCAGGCAACATAAGCAATTTATCTAGATGTTGTGCCCTAAAATGATCTAGCATGTAATCTAGTTGCAGCGAAGGGACCACACTACTATCAAACACATTATTATTTACAAGTTTCCGAGAGGAACAACGCTCATACTTAGATATGGCGGCGTCGTTGAAGAACTCCGGAGTGTCCTCCTCCTCACTGGAACTGTTGGGCCCTTCCCCACCATCATTTCCGGCAGCAGCGGCGGCGGCAGGGACGACTGGAACCTCTGCCTGAACCTCAGGCTCCTCAGTCCGAGGCCGTTTATTTCCCACCGCCGGACCACGTCCCCGTCTCCTGTCTTCGCCTCTACCACCGCGTCCCCGCACCGCTCCTCTGGTCTTTGGCCGCATTTCATCGGAGAATGTACAGGTTCGTCGACGGTTTTTAATTTCGGTAGGGTTTTCAATTTGGGGCTAATTAATTTTAGCCCGATCCCCTTTTTTTTATTTATAATATTCTTACTTGCGATATCGCTAGTAGACACGCTTCTACATGTCGCGAGATCGCTAGCACACACGCATCTGTATGTTGCGAGATCGTTAATATCTCGCTCAAGCCTGAGTTTCTAGTAGCGAGTCTTAAAAAGCCTCGCCAGGCAAGCGTGCCAGTATCGAACTCGCTAAAGAAGAATAATTCTAATTAGTAGCGACATCGTAACCCAAAAAGTTTTTTTTATTTGAACTACTAATTAGCGATATCGCAACTCCTTCATACTGGTTTTCTGGGTTATGTGGGTTTGTGGGTTTAGGGTTTAGGGTTTAACTGTGGTAACGTGTACACTAGCGATTTCGCTACCACAGAACCTAATTAGATTGTAACTAAAAAATAAAACTTTTTAATTGTTTTTAGCAATTTCACATTCTAACATATATATATTTTATATAGATGCAGTATAATACTGTATTTGTTAAATATCCATCATGATATTAACTCAGGTAGAGTACATCTTTGTCCATAAGCAGTATGACATAACTATATGTAAAACATCAATAATTCGGTTTAAATTTTTAAACGCACTATCATATTCTAAATTATGTACATTTTATATATAAACAGTATAATACTCAATTTGGAAAATATCGATCATCACATTATGTCAAGCAGAGTACATCTTACACTACTACAATTTTGCAGCATTTAAGGTGGTTGGTCCTTCACGTTTCAAGGCAGAAGACAAATGCCTTCTCTGGTATTGCCTTAAAATCTGAAAAAGCTTTAAGGCGGTTCCTCTTCCGCCTTAAAATATTTCTGTTTTAAGGCATATCTTCCGCCTTAGAAGTATGTCATTTCCGCCTTTATGACGTGTTGCGAGCTCGCAACAACTACTAAAATCAAAACCTAACTGACCAAGTGGCGAGTTCGCCAGCTTCAACGCAAGGCTGAAATTATGTGTGAGTCTGACTTGTTACAACAGCTGTTGGCGAATCGCTAAATATTTATGTAGCGAGTTCGCTACACTACATATTAGACAGGGTTTATGGTCTAGGGTTTAGGGCGTCACTTGATTAGTTGCGACCCCAACAAGCGATCGCAAGTAAAATGCTTGCGAGTCCGCTAGTTTGCCTGGACAAGATGTTAGATAGTGAACAAGGGTACTAGGGGAGTCATTTGAGGCTCGCCTAAAACCGTCCTAGCGAGCTCGCTACGCCATCTCTTATTATTTTGTAGCGAGTTCGTAAGTGTACTCTCAGGCATGATTAGACGACGTCGTATTATCTGAGATTAGGCGATTTTAGTAGTTTCTTGGCGAGCTCGCTAACTTGCTCGGCAGGCTTGACGAGTAGACTGGTGATCTCGCAGGGTCGAAGACTGGAGAGGCAGTGGCTAACGAGTGACAGAGTTGCGAATACGCTAGTAAACTGTGATTGGGCTTGATTTCTGATGATTTGTGGCGAGCTCGCTTGTATATTTCGCTAGGCTTGACGAGTCAAGTTGCGATGGCGTTAGACATAATACTGGTGAGACAGAGTTCAACCTAGCGAGCTATGTGGCGAAACCGCCACCTGAGCTTGACTACTTGCGAGTACGCATGTAACTCGCAAAAGTGATTTGGTGATTAACGAGAAAGGTAACGAGCTCGCCAGGAAAAAAGCCTAGTACATTAATTTTTGATTTTTGGTAAATTTCCCGCACAAATAGTATAATAGCATATCTAAACCTGTCAATTGCAAGATATATGTAGTCCACTAAATGGCAAACACAAAGAACTCATAAATTATAATCCTTTGCATGTATAACAAATGTAGAAATACGACTTAGGTTTTACATGCATCCTTACGTGGTACGTGTGGTCTAGATATGAATCGAGCTCTAACGATGACCAAGTGCTTTGCAAATCTATCTCTCCCCAACTCTAGCTCTTTTTTAGTGTATGCCGATTGATTTTCCTCGAGTATCTACGAATGAGATACATTTATTAATACAAACTAAGGTAATTTGTAGGTAATAAATAGAAACTTTCATATTGTAAGAGTACTCAATCGATGTAGTTCCAAATTTTCACTTGTAAGGGTCTCAATGCACTCGTAGGCATACAACATCATGTAGTATCCACACTCCCAGTTGGACAATTGCTTACGGTGCTGAAATTGAAGTAGTTTAACATATGGTATGTAAATGTATTTAGCTGCAAATACGTAATAAAGGAGTCGATATTTTAACCTGAATTTGAATAAGTTCAAAGTTAAGGAGTGTGTCGTCATTCACAGCATGCATAGCAATCTCCAATAGATCGGCGAATTTTGTAGATGGAGCGAAATGTAGTGGATCAATCCAATAGACACGCTTCAATGATGGAATCATTGCAACAAAACTCCAATGACAACTATATATTAAACAACATGCACCTCAGACTATAACATAGATTATGTAGATTATGTGCAGTTGAAACTAATATCTACTAATCAAACAATTAGTAAATACATACCCCTCTAGGTATGGCCCAATGAAAATGGTTTTGCTCTTGTCGTTTAGCAACTTTGTAAGGTAAGCAAGCCTCACATTATTACCTTGTTGGGCTTGTTGCAAGCAAGTCGGGTGCAAAAAACCAATGAATGTCTTGGTCACGCTCAAAGAGACGTATTGCATGAACCTACAACAATCTTAGAGCATAAAGTATCGGAAGAGGTATATAAATACGGACACAATAAAGTAACACATAAATACCACTAGGTTAAACAATAACACTTACATTTGATGTAGGATTAGTATAGTATCGGGAAGGGTTTGTTTGTGCCAAAATAGGGCAAAATCTTCCCAAGGAACAACCACTTCCTTTGCCTCGCCAAAAACCTTGGAATTGGCTACAAAATAGTACACAGATTCACGGCTATGATGACCTAGCATGTCAAATAGTGTGCGAACAAAACCCGGGAGAGCTTTCATGAAACCCACACACTCATTAGAGAGAGGAATCTTAGGGATTGGGAAATTAAGGTCGGCAATCTCTGTTGGTTGCTTTGTGTTCTTGGGGATGCCTGTTGAATTAGCATCTACAACCAACCAAGCGGGCCATACGAAAAAAAATCCCAAACCTTGACCAACTGTTGTGCATTCATCATCCTCAGTCACCGGCAACAAGGCATCTTCTACATACACCTCAACTATGGATACCCTTACGAAACCCTTAGGGACTTTTGATTTGTGATGCAAAGTCATATGAGGATAGGAATTCCCATTAGCAACGTGTATTGGTTGAGAATTATTACCTCTAACAACGTACAACTTGCAAGAATGGGAAATCTACATTCAAGAAAAAAAAATTAGTTTGTTATTATAGTATTTTCAAAAAGAAGTAGATGATTAAGCGTAATTAATTTGAATGTAAGGCTTAGACTAGGGTGATAACTTAACCTTTGTGGTTGGTTTGGGAAGTTGTATATCAACTTGCGGAAGTTGTATATCAACTTGAGGTTGGCTAGGAGCCAATGGCGTGCATATGTCGATGTGGTCGAATTGAGGATTTGGTTGGTCAACCTCAGCTTGGGGCGGGGATGGATGGGAGCCTCTAGATGATGGTCCATTACCTTGATTTGTTAGACACAAATCATCGGGAATAGGATAATTCACAAAAGCACAAACATTGGCTAAGATGGCTTTCAAATTCTTGACATCTTGCTCGGATTTTTTAGCTTGGCTTAAGGCTACTTGGAGTTTAGAGGGTTTAGGATTTTTGCTACTATACATGATCCCAAAAGCTTCAATTTGGGTCGCATATCCACCTATCCCCTTTGCTCTTCCAGGATGTTCATCCTTACCTAGTGCTCTATGCAAGACATCATGTTTTCCCACCGGGATGAATAAACCCTGTTCGACTTCAAGCCCTACCTCATCCTACTCACAATAATAATCAAACAAATTGGTTGTCGTATTTTAAATACACTATGACATTCTATTTTAATTTTAGTAACATTAATAGTTTTGAGAAGTATGTAAACTTATATAACACGTACCACTCGTCCGACAATTCTCTTTGCCTCGTCGCTTGAGAATTTTCCGTCGGCCTTAATTCTACCAAGCACGAATAACTGTTCTCGAGTATATTGTGTTGGGTCTTCGGCCGTGACTTGGTTTTTTGCCTCTTCTAGGGGGGTGCCACCATCTACTAGTTCCTTAACCTCTTTATCGTATTTGTTTTTAGATGTCTTCTTCCCCACACCCAAATATCCACACCGTCCACCGGTGTAGGGCATATTATTAGCAGCAGCTGCTTTACGCTTATCATCACCCACACCCTTTATGAATTTTATTGGTTAGTAAGGATACACTAATTTAGGGAACAATTAAAGGTGTATAGGAAAAAATATAAATTAAGCAAATTGAATGTTAGTACTAACCTTTAAATCATTTTCTAGCCATCGTGCCTTGAATATCTCCCAAGTGAGTGGGACAATGTGATTGTAACGATCCTTAGGATGTTGACCAAACCTTATGCCCTTTGGGTTTATGTACTCCTTGGCAAGAGTATATTTATGCTCGCGATGCGACTTTGATGCAATTTGTAATGCCTTCTTCTTCACTTGATCGTACGATTTGTCTTCGATCACAAAGGGTCGCTAACATTGATATAGTATAGATGGTAAGTCCTATTAATAAGGTATTACTAAATGGGAAAAAATAAAAAAGTGAACTTCACCTTGCATTCCTTCCACACACCCCTTTTAATAGCGGGGTCTAGAAGCCTCCAATCCGTAGTGTCTAGCGGCACATGAGTCCTACCTATTTTCCCACACCAACTAGACCATCTCTGGGCATCATCGTAGGGCGCAATAGCTACACCGATGTCATTAAATTTGACATGTGTTAGAATTTTATTGTCGATTCGTGTCTCTATCTCGCGACAATGGGTCCTCATTTGTTCTTCTTTTGAAGCGCGACTAAGCTTCCTTGTTTTACATCGTCGTGAATCGCGAACAACATTTTGTCCACCACTAGATGAGTTGGAAGAAGTCGAGTTTGTTGGTTCACTCATTGTCCTTTCCTACGTTTAGAGACCAATTTGTTAGTGGAAATGACAAAACATTTATATAGTCCACATTCCCCAATTAATGAATGCCTACAATCATGGTCATGAATATGCATTTACACACAAGTTAAGTATAATTTTGTTTACCTAGACACTAGTACCTAAAACAAATAAAATGTAACAATTTAAATGGACCTAGTGGTGATTAATTAATGATGAATCATAACTTTAACACTCCAACGAATATATAAACACTAAGGACCCTTAAAACTCACAAAATAAGTGTAATCAACTAAAAACCCATACCTTTGCAATTATCAAATAGGTAGATGTAGAATTGATTGTAGTGTTTAGGATGGGTCTACCTTGTTTGTCCTTCTCCTACCCACATAAATTGTTCTACTAAATTCCAAAACAACAAGTACGAAATCATAATGGCAAGCATATGGGTAGAAAAACAAATAGTGGAGAAGTAATTGAAAATCTTAGCAAATTGCTTACACTTTGGATTGACCTACTTGAGATGTAGTTGAAATTATGGAAGGGTTTGTGTAGATTTGATGGAAGATTGATGTGGAAAGAGTAGAGAATATGTGAAAAGAGAAGAGATTTGGAAGAAAGATTCGACCATGAAAAGTGATAAGATGCCAAGTTTGTGGTCTTCTTGGCTTGGAATTATGCTGTTGACGACCAGAGGCGGGCCGTGTTGCGAATTCGCTAGTTATACGCTTTGGGTTTCGAGCACCATGCGATCTCGCTAGTAATGAAACTCATGCATTCAATACCTTCACCATTGTGACTTGCGAAATCGCAAGAAGTCCAGTTCATAAATTTGGACCCTTGCGAACTCGCAACTGTGGATGCATGATGTAATTTTCTCAATCATCTGCCATTCAGTTTGATAATACAGTTGTTAATTACCAAGACTAAGAAGGTATGAAAGTGGTGACTTGAACGTAAAAATGACATTGAAGTTATTTAATTAGTTTCGTTATGGTAATTAACGCGGAATAAGGTGTATATCAAATATATTTCGGCGTTGCGAGTTTGTTTGATAATACACTAGTTAATTACCACGTGTAAGAAGGTATAAAGTTGGTGACTTTAGCGTAATATTGAAGTGGAGGTTAATAAATTAGTTTCATTATAAATAAGTGTGAAATAAGGTATTTAATTACTTGCGACTATGGCATGCAGTTATCAATCTATTATTTGCAGGTGTATATATGTATGACTATTGAAAAGCATATCGTACTCTGAAGTCCCAAATGTTCATCGTATATTCAAAAGTTGTTATTAAATAGCTTGCCAGGTACTAGCTGGTTGTGACAACATTGATGTGAATATAACTGTGGAATAAGGTATTTACTTGCGACTATGTCATGGAGTAATCATTCGATTAATTGCAAGTGTATATATGTATGACTATTGAAAAGCATATCGTACTCTAAAGTCCCAAATGTTCATCGTATATTCAAAAGTTGTTATGAAATAGCTTGCCAGGTACTAGCTGGTTGTGACAACATAAATGTAATTAGGTTGATGAACTTGATAATCAATGGGAATATATTATGGTAACCATCGAATCATGTAATGTAAAAAAGAATTAGATCATCCTCATAAACATTGTTGTTGGTAAATACTGCGTAAGTGTTCATAACCAGTAGTCGTCACGTACATGTAATTTAGAACAAAGTACTATTAGTGTTGGATGTAATAAATGTACAGTAATGACTGATTAGTTCAAATGAAGTCAAAAATTAAAGTAAAAACATAACAAGTTCGACAACTTTTGAACGTAACTTTGGCTATTAAATCGCACCTGTGACATAAGATGAAATGATTTTACAAACATATATGTTTTTCACTTCCACAACTCAAGTTTCATGGGCAAAATTATATTAAATTAAAGTAAACAATAAACTATTTCATAAATGTTCATGTTACAAATATATATAAAATATGTACAATTAACAAAAATGATTTGAGATAGAAAATTTATACATGAACCTGAGTGCTTGCGAGTTCGTTAGTGTCAAGGTTGGTAGTATAAACCCTAAACCCTAAGCCCACAAATGAACTGGCGAGTACCTTGCGAACTCGCTAGATTTAAACCCAAAAACCCTAAACCCAAATTACTGACCCTCCATTTGCGAGCAAGTGGCGACCTCGCTAGTGTGTATAACCACCAAACAAATTTGGGGGTTGGGCCTTAGTCATTGATGGGCTGTAGGTGGTAGTATAGTGCTGTATATAGTATAGATTGGGCCTACTTGGCCTGCATATCAATGTGTGTGTTTCATGTTCAGTTTGCGCGGGTCGGCGACTTATCGAACCATTCAGAAAACTTGAGCAATATATACTGAAGAACTGACTCTTGATTTGGCGATGTGGGAAAACTTCAAGCGAGCAGAGTTGCGAGTTCGCAAGTAGGGAAATTAATTTTACAACCAAGCGAGTAAACTAGCGAATTCGCAAGCATGTGAAGTATATAATGCCTTGCTAGTAAAATCATTAATGCTCCACATAAGCATTGCTTTAAGTTTGAACTCAGCATCCCCACGACTACCATCGGGAATCACCATACCTATCTCAAATAAAGATGATAACTCTTCAACAAGAGGTGCTAGATAAACATCAATGTCGTTGCCAGGTTGCTTAGGGCCTGAGATCATAGTGTTTAAAAACACATATTTTTGCTTCATCATCAACCAAAAAGGGAGATTATAAATAACAAGCATAACAGGCCATGAACTATGGGTACTAGACATGTTACCAAAAGGGTTCATGCCATCCGTGGATAGTCCGAGTCTCACATTTCTAGGTTCATTAGCAAACTCAGGGTACCTAGCATCCATCTTCTTCCACTGATCACCATCTGAAGCGTGAGAAATAATATCATCTCCCTCTCGAACTCGATCGGCATGCCATGTTAATAGTTTCGCATCACTTGCATTTGCAAACAAGCGCGCCAATCGTGGTCTAAGAGGCTTGTACCACATTACCTTAGCAGGACTTTGCTTTGTCGATGTTGTCACTGTTTCCCCACATACCTCAACTCTACCTTCCTTTTTTTTCCACCTTGACTCACCGCACACCTTGAAATTATCCCTCAAAGAATCATCTTCCCCTCTATACAACATACAATCATTCGGGCAAGCATGGATCTTGGTAAACTCCATTCCCATGGGGCATAAGATTTTCCTAGCAGTATAAACCCGATCTAGACACAAGTTGTCCTGAGGAAGCAACTCTCTAACTAACTCCAACAACTCAGTCATTCCTTTATCTGAAATCCCATGCCTAGCCTTAAGGTTCATCAACAACAATGTTGCACCCAACCTTGAATGGCTTGAGCCAACATATAACTTTGTCGCTTTATCAGCATACATAGCCTCTAGCATACTTTTTTTCCCACAAATTCCATAACAACATCGTCGTACATATCCGACAATTGATCGTTATACTTTAGCATTTCCTCCTCGTTTCACTCATTCACCTCCATGTTCTCACTCCCATAATTGCCCTCACCATGCCATACCCATTCAGTGTACGATTTGTCAAATCCTCTACAGATTAAATGTTCACGCACAACAAGAATATCTTCATATATAGCGTTATTCCTACAATCCCTACATGGACATCTAACACCACCTATGCTCCTCAGCTTACAATGTCGCAACCCAACTCTTAAGAATTCTTCAACCAAATCTAGATATTCTTTCGACAACCGAGCATTCTTATTCATGATGGATTCACGATCCATAATGCACGACACGGCGCAAACTCTAATCAACTTAGAAATCGTTGAACAAAAAAGCTAGCCCACAGTGGTATATCACTCACAAACCTACAATCAACATGAAACTATCACAAAATCATCACAAAAACAACAACTTTTTAAGAACACAACAACAACAAACAAACAACCACATGGTAAGGCGGAAAATAGCTTACCCACCACCTTGCAAACGATCGGAATTCCAAAAAAAGAGGTTACCTAATCAATCTTATGGTAAGCCAAGGGAAAAATGATACATACAACCTTTCAAATGTCTAATTTGTTGTTTACAAATCCGCTAGGAGCTGCTGTTTTATTATATAGTCTTCACTCTTGCGAACTCGCAAGTATTCACGCATACCTACTCATTTGACTAGCGAGTTCACTACACATATGTCAACACTTAACTTATGGGTGGCGAACTCGTTTCATAAACAAATGTTTCCATGATATTAGTGGCGAGTTCGCAACAACCTCAGCGAGCATGCATGCGAGCTCGTGACCAAAATGAGTTTATTTACTTTCTCATCTACGAGTTCGCTAGATCCTAGCTTGCTAAAATAACCCTAAGCGTTCATTACATGCGAGCTCGTAATTATTACGACTGACCTAACTTACTTGTTGCGAACTCGCAACAACTAACAGGTTTTTAAGGCGGAAATGACATTTCCGCCTTAACTCTTCATTTTTAACGTCACATATGACTACCGCCTTTTAAACGGTCATTTCCGCCTTTAAACATGTTTTTAAAACCTAGCGAGTGTGGCTTGCGAATTCGCAAGTAAGTAGTAAGGCGGAAGATTTTGAACCCGCCCCAAACGCCTTAAACTTGTGCCTTAAATGAAGGTGACTATAGTAGTGTTAGTACATCAGCATGCAATGTTATTAAGCGATACTTGGTAGTATGATGAGTGATGACAGTTGGTGAGTGAACGTGTGCATGATATTTTGTTTAATTCAAGATCCGTGCTTGTAATCACATAAATGAGTTGTAATAAACTAAGTATCTCTAATCAAATGCACGTGAACTGCACACACACACACACACACACACACATATATATATATATATGTAGTTCATGTGTGAAGCTCGACTATGCTTTTGTCTCTAAAGATAAGCGATGGATAGCGTTTTCAAGCGTACACATGATGTGTAGAGCTTCTTATTGTCTTACAATTATAGACTAAGTTTCTTAAAACTCTTTCAAATTGTGTAATTGCAGATTAAGTCAACAAATCTCTATCCCGTTATACATCAGCATACGACGGAACAAATGAAAATTATTCTTACAATAGAATGATTAGTGTCTTATTCCATACCATCATTTCGTTTAAATCGTTTAAATCGTGATTTAAAATTGTATGAGTGCATTTTTAAAAAAAACATAATTATCTTAAGTAGGGTTCTGGCGAGCATGAGTAGCGAAATCGCAACAAACTAGTAACATACTTTATGTCAGCTTTTCAGTTACGATCTCGCTAGAAAGATAAAGTAGACCATAAAAGGCAATCACATGAGCATGTAACGACCTCGTAAATAGCCACGTCAGGTGTAACGAGAGAGTTCCGGTATCGCAACAAGGAAAGCTAGAATAAAGTAAACACGTTATAGAACAGAAAAACACAACACTTTTGGCATCTTATCGATCACTTCTTACGGGTTTCATCTCCAAAAGTTCAAACTTTTGCACATCTTCTCAAATCTCCTCAACTTCCTTCACATCAAATCTCTATTACTCAACCCATACATGTTGGACACATCAATTGTGTCAAAACAAAGTGGAACTAGACACTAATTGCATGCAAAAGATTGGTAAGTTTTGTAATAAATTCTCAACCACATTTTTCTTTATAGTTGTTGCAATTAATGTCAATCTTTATTTTTTCTTGTTCAATTTGGTAACATCCTTTGTTGGGGGTAGGAGAGGGACAAAAAAGGTAGACCATCCCCAACCAAAATAATCAATATTACCGACACAACTTTGTCATATACCAAAGGTACGATTTTGTTCATTCTTATTTGCTAAAAAATTGATTTTCTTGTACATATTGCATCCATTTATCATATTATTACTAAATATCATGTCAGAAGCATGTCCTGAACGAAAATCAAGATTTTCTTTTAATGTTGTCCATTGCTTGCTTAGCCCTAAATTTTAGGATTATGTTTTATAATGTTTTTACTACAAAGTACAGCTTTGACTTATTAGTATTGTGTTAGTCATTAACTAATTTCAATATACAAAGGAAAGCTTAATGGAGAGTCCTTCAAGTTCCGTTTACTCCGACGCAAGTGGGGGGGGGGGGGGGGGGGAAATGTTGTTGGCGGTTCAAGTGAGGTTAGAAGACAACGAGAAGTGACTCACGCATCGAAAGAAGCTCAACTCCTCACACATTGTCGCGAATTAGAGATTAGGATCGATAACAAAATACTAACACATGTTAAGTTTAATGACATTGGTGTTGCTATTTCACCCGACGATGATGCCGCGCGATGGTCGAGTTGGTGTGCTAAGACGGGTAGGATACGCACACCATTAGACACAACGGATTGGAGGCTACTAAGCATCGACATCAAAAAGGATATATGGAAGGAATGCAAGGTTAGTGTGGCACTTGTTATTTTTAATTTCAATTGAAAATTGTGAATGTGACTATTTTTATGATCACATTTGTAGCGCCCCTTTATTATCGAAGCAACATCCTATGATCAAGTGAAGAAGAAGGCTCTTCAAATCACATCAAAAGCTCATCGAGAACACAAATATACCCTTGCCAAGGATTATATCAAATCGAAGGGCACGAGGTTTGGGCAAGATCCAAGTACGCGTTACAATCACATTGTAACCCTTACTTGGGAGGCATTAAAGAAACGATGGTTAGAAAATGACGCAAAGGTTAGTTTACTTACTACATCTTGCAATAATAGTTTCATGCGAATTAGCCAAATATTTTTGTTTCGGTTAGTGCTTTATTCCTAAAATAACATAGAATTTTTAAAAGGGTTTGGGGGATAGGAAGCGCAAAGCCACTGCTGATAATGTTATGCCTTACACCGGGGGTAGGGCGGGGTACTTGGGTGTGGGGAAGAAGACCGCAAAAAAAAACAAGAAACCGAGGTGAAAGTGCTTGTGGATGGGGGCATGGACGCGGAAGAGGCAAACAAGCTAGTCATTGCCGAAGACCCTACAACATATAGTAGACAACAATTATTCGTCTTGGGTAGAATTAAAAAAGATGGGTCATTCTCAAGTGATGAGGCAAAAAGGGTGGCTAATCGAGTGGTACGCTTTACCTACTACGCCATACCATGTTCCATCTTAGTATCTACAATCACACCATCAAACACAACAATTGATGACGATAATAACTTTTCATTTACAATACTACCTTTTTAGGACGAGGTCAAGCGTGAAGTTGAAGAAGGCTTGTTCATCCCTGTCGGTAAACACGATGTGCTACGTAGGGCACTTGGGAAGGCCGAGCATCCGGGAAGAGCTAAGGGAATTGGTGGTTATGTTACTCAAATAGAGGCGTTTGGTATCAAACGTATTAGGAAAGACGTTAAACCATCCAAACTCCAAATAGCATCGAACCAAGCAAAAAAATCCGACCAAGAGGTCAAGAAATTGAAAACAATGTTGGCCAATATATGTTCTTTTATAAAGTATCCTCTTCCATCCGATTTTTGTGACACCGATCCAATCAATAGACCCTCGTCTAGAGGTTCACATCCTTCCCCACCACAACATGAGATTGACCAACCTATTTTTGACCAACCTATTGTTGAAAATAAAAAGGAAATATGCACACCTTCGGCCCCTATCAAAAGCAGGTTCACATACAACCATCCGATCCCAAACCAAAAGTACGTTAAATTCCTCCACCTCAATCAAATGAATTATTCTACACAACTCATGATTATTGATATTTTTTAAATATACTCTTCCTACATATGTCTAATTCGACCTAATTAAACATGCCTTATTTGTATATTAGAACTCCCATTCTTGCAAGTTGTACGCTGAATGTGGGATGAATTCTAAACCCTGCCACGTTGCAATGGGAAATTCATATCCTGACATGGCACTACATCATGAAGCCAAAATCCCTATTGGTTTCGTTAGGGTTTCTATACTGCATGTGTTAGTCGAGGATGTGTTGGTACCGGTCGCGGATCAAGAGTGCAAGACAGTGGGTAAAGGTTTGGGCCATTTTTTTGTGTGGCTCAAATGGTTGGTTGTTGATGTGAGTTCTAATTCTATCCCAATTAATAGAAACACACCTTCACCCGTCGTAGACCCACTAGATTTTCCGGTAGCTAAGAAACCGATGTCGGTTGGAGAAGTTGGATTCATAAAATCACTCCCGGGATTCCTTTGCACGTTTTATGATCTGGTGGGCCACCATAGTCGGGATTCTGTTTATTATTTCTACTCTAATAAACAGGTGTTCAACGAAGCGAGGGAATTAGTCATTCCATGGGAAGACTTTGCCCTTTTCTGGCACTATAAAACCCTTCCCGAAACAATCCTTATACTACATCAAATGTAAGCTACTTGTTCTCATCTCTTCTATCGTATTGCAAGTTACAAATTATCATATACTTGGGCACTATTATACGTTCATATCCCATCTATTGTTTATTTAGGTACATGCAATGCCTTGCTCTAAACGCAAAGACTTTCATTGGTTTTTTGCACCCAATATGCTTGCAAGAAATGAATGAAAGTAATCAATCACGACTTGCTTATCTCTCTAAGATCCTTAGTGACAAGACCAAGACAATTTACATAGGCTCATATCTAGAGAGGTTAGTTTTCTTTTTTACAATTAGATATTTGCATTTCGTAAACATTCTAATCTTCGAGCCGGGTTCTTACATTTTCATTTCTTAAAATATGTAGTGGCAATTGGAGTTTTGTAGCTATGATACCATCGTTGAAGCGAGTGTATTAGATGGACCCGCTACACTTTGGTCCATCTACAAAATTTGCAGATTTATTAGAGGTGGTTATGCTTAGTGCACATGACGACACACTACTTACCTTCAACCTTATACAGATTCAGGTGACATTACAAATCCAATGCTCATTTATTTCCACTATGATTTCATTTCAAATCATTTGTTATACTTCTTCAGTTTCAGCACCGAAATCAATTGTCAAATTGGGAGTGCGGTTACTATATGTTGTCGTACGCAAGCGAGTGCGTCGCTGACCTTGTTGAAGATAATTTGGAATTATATCGCGTAAGCATTCGTATAACCTACTTATTATATATATTACTATCTACATTGCATTTAATAGTATTAAAAGAACATATCATATTCTTAGATTATCGAGGAAAATCATGCACCATACACCAAGAAGGAGTTGGAGGATGGTAGAGATGCATTGGCTAGACACTTGGTCCTTATTAGATCTCGGTACATCTCTAGGCCTCACATTCCCAATAAAAGCTAGTTTCTTTTTTTGTCAAATGGATGCATATACTTTTCAGTTCCATTACTTCCATTAGTTTATAAAGTGTGGCTCGATAGTGTTTCATGTTCATGTTTTGTGCTTAGATACCATGCATCTTGCAATTCACAGCTTAGACAATTAAAATGAAACCCAATTTTAGTGGAAATGGGTGGAAATGGGTGGAAATGGCTCAAATCCTATAATTTTGTGACACTTACAAATTCCCTGCGAGATCGTTACTTCTCTCGCCTGTTACATTAAAATAGTTGCGATCATCTTGTACTATCGCTACTTCTCTCGCCAGAATTATATTTCTGAGCTTAGTTTTTGCGCCATCGCTACCCAATCGCTCGTTCTTCTCTGCCTCTCCAATCTTATCTCTGCCGAGCTCGTAACCGTACGCGCCAAGGCCAGGTGAATGTCTAGCTTACTCGTAACGTCATTTTTTTTCTCGCTCACCCAGTGCCAAAACGACGTCGTTTCATGTTAGCGAGATCAATAGCGAATTCGTTACTATACACATAGGCGATTTCCTTACGATCTCGTTACATCTCTCGAACCACCAATTTTTATTATATTTTTATTATATCAATTTTACAATTTTTATATTTTTACAATTTTTATTAAATACAATTGTTCGGTTGCGACCTCACTACGGTGTTACTAGCGAGTAGCTAGTGGCTGTCGTAACCCGGCTCGTTTTGATTAACCCAAAATGTTTAATTTGGCTTGTAATGAGTTCGCTACTTATGACCGAGCGAATCGCCTCTATTTGTCGTAACCAGTCTCGTCAGCAGATAAATATATGACCAGTTAGGCTCTCTTACGAGATCGTAACTAGTATTAGCGATCCGCACGGTAGAAGTCGTAACCAGTCTCGTACACATTCATAACAGTCTAGGCTTTCCAATGTAGCGAACTCGTTAGTATTTCATCTGGCGATCCGTAAGCTTCTGTCGTAACAAAACAATCAACCATTTGTTTGGTACTAGCGTTTGCTAGTTACGGTATCGCAAAGAGTCAAATCATATCATCCAGACTTGCATGCTAGCGAGTTCGGAAGCCTTCATCCAAGGCGGAAACAAACGCCTTAAACCCAAAAACATCTAAGGCGGAAGAGGAACCGCCTTAAATGATTTTTCTCATTCAACTCACAACCAGGGAAGGCATTTGTTTTCTGCCTTAACACATGAAGGATGAACCGTCTTAAATGGCTTGATATTGTAGTAGTGGTTGTCTTGTCTCACACTAGTCATAGAGTTAAGTAGCAAAGAGATTTTGTACTGTAACTGGGCTTTCTAATGAAATTCTTCAAGTTGGGCAGAAGCTGCCTCGCAGAGTAGATTGTATACTGAACTGCGTTATCAATTGCTGTGTTATTTAAAATTCCGCACATTAGACATTATAATGTCCTGTACAGTAACTGATAAATCGATCTAACACTAATAGAAAAATAAGGACGTTCAGCGGTTATTTCGTGTCCTTTCAGCGGTTATTCGAAATCAAAAATCCGCTGTCTATGCTCCCGGTGAAATGTAATGGTCGTATCAACGCTTTACCGACACTGGGACCCGTCCGTGTCATGTGGCAATGCTGAGTTGGATTGAGCCTAATTGAAACCCATTACATTTCAACGATTAATAAAAACAGCTGAAACGTTTAAATATTAAAAAAAAAAATTGAAATATTTGAATTTCCAAAATTCTCAATATTCTAAATTGAATAAAATATTACAAAAATGAAAATACAAAATATCAAAATTATATTAGAAATCAAGAATGTCAATCAAATGTCATAATACTAATTTATATCATTCTATACACTAATACATATTGTTCTATAAACTAATACACAGTCTTCCCTTTGGGGCAAGTCTCTTGCTGATCAGCTGCTGATTCAAGTGCAACATACTTTCCCTCAAATCGCCATCTTCTTATCTGTGTCTCGCCATTACGAACCTGCAATCAAAATCCAATCTTTGTAAATTGACAATGATAAAATTCCAACTAGAAGAGTAAAGATGCTTACATTAGGGCGTTCAGGGAGTGATTCAATACCTGCAAAAACACTGCTTGCAAATCCTCAGCCAGCCAATGTCGACGGCTAATTCACTCTCCACTAATAATGTTAAGAGCAATAACACTCCCCTGAATGAGATAAAATTTGGGTTTGATTTCACATCAACGCGGCTTCTCTCTTATGGTCGCATTTCAAATCATCATAATTATTGGCATAATCCACACTCAAGCAAAGAGAAAAGAGGCAAAATTATTCAGAGAACTCACACGAATTCAGTAGCGACGGCAGACGACGCAGCACGCAGACCTTCGCAGCCTATATTGTTCCTCCTCTCCGCCTACCCAACCCTCGCGGGGTATGATTTTCTAATTATTCCCAGCCAGAAGGCTTGCATGGTTGATTGTGCTTCTACGCGACGCCAGGGACTTGCCCAGCCAAGCTACGCGACGCGTCGGATAGTCTCTAATGCCATGGCTCAGAAAGGATACTAAGAAAGAAATATCATTACAGCCTCATTGTTATCAATAAAACCACCATTCCAACCAAAACACAGCAAGTAACATTCATCATCATCATTATCAGCAGCAGCAAGACAGCAAGACAGCAAGACAGCAAGTAATAATTAAGTACTCAAATCACTTTAGAGTAACAATAAACACAAAATCACAACAGTTTGACATGCCCATACGAAATCGAATCAAAACGTATTAAACTTTTGGTTGAGAAATTTGGTTGATGAAGGTACGTGTCTAAAAGGAAAGTCTTCATGATTCCAGTCATTACTATTTAGAGCAGTCAATCATCTATCAGTCCACTTATTTCTGAACTTCGAAGAGCAACACTGACTGACTTAAATTATTCAACATACTATTCAATAAATTCTGAAGGTTTGTATGTCTGTTAACTAACATGAAAATCAAAATAACCATGAAACATACTTAAGAATGGCTATTACCGTTAATCCCATTCAGAACCGACAGAGTCACATCTCTGGCCCCTTCTTCATAAACTCTTTTACCCGAGCAAGAAAAATCAAACACCTTATTTGCAAGTGTATTCACAGAGAGAGAAACCATTAGTACTTAGAGAATCAAATCATCAACAACACCAGTAATTCCTTAATTCTCTAATTAAAGAATCATAACACTTACCAAACATATAAAGCCCGCACGGTCTATCATGATTCAGATTCTTGGATATGATAGTCTGTTCATCTGGGAAATTCCATGCCATAAGGTTATAAGTAGCCTACTCTTTCGAGCTGAGAGGCCTCACCCGAACAGTAACAAGTATCAGCTCCTCGCGGCCTCTCGAAGCCCCACCCGGAGTCGATGCCGGAGCCCTACTAATCCTCGAAGAAGACAGAGCAACCGGGGTTCCAAATCTCATCTTCAAACCGTAAATCTCTGCACAAAATCATAAAATCCCCAACCCAGCCATCAAAACCGACTCAGAAGATTACAAATACCGAACCCATATGGATGCCAATCAAAGAAATGAAAAAGAAATCAAGAAATTAACAAGAAATCAAAGCCCAGAAACAAAAAAAAAAGGGACATTTCATCAACAAAATTCAGATTAAATGGAGTGAACTTACATTAATAATGGCGGTGATCTTGGAGCGAAGAATAAAACCTTACAAGTCAAGGATTTTATAGAATAGTACCCAAACCCTTCTATCAAACACCTTCCATGCACAATTTAAAGACCTTCGCAGCCTATATTGTTCCTCCTCTCCACCTACCCAACCCTCGCGGTCCTCCCTCGTCGCCACCATATCAGCCAGAAGCTTCACCGTCGCCGTCCCTATTGCTTCGCCGAGCGTGTTTTTCTCCTCCGTGAAGGGTTCAGATCTGCATCCGTCTGAGCTCTTGCCCCTACGCCACGGGCCATCACCTGTACTCGGCTTGTAGCTCTGATCTCAGCCGCTGCTTGTCTCCGGCCACCTTCGCCGCCGCCTCAAGAGCCTCTCCGATGGTGACCTGGCTATCACCGAGAGCAGCAGTGGATTGAAACTGCAGATATTTTTTCCCGGCTGTTCACCGATCACCGAAGAAAACACAGTCACCGAAGAAAATACCGGCTGTGCAGATATTATTGCCCAGATCACCGATGCGGCAAGAACACAGCCACGGACGAGTTCAGAAGAAAAGGATGGGAATTTCATCGTGGGAGAATAAGATACGATTTCAGAGTTTCAAATAGACAATAATATTGATGGCTCAGATTTATTTGGCAAAAAAGATCTAACGGCTTAGATAATACATTTAGTTTTTCTTTTTTTATTAAAATGGTATTATTATTTATAATTATGACCTCAAAAACTTATTCTAAAAATTAAATATTATTTCCTTAGAATTGTTTAGTATGATAGAACCTTTCAGTCAATGTAATATTGATATATAGAATTTTAATGCTACTAAATAAGGTGATATAATTATTTTCTGATATTAATTTATAAAGAATTAAAAAATATTTGTAATTCTCATTATCAATTTACATAAACTTAAGTACTATTAATAAAAAAATTAAGTAGTGTTTATGAAAAGTCAAATAATGTTTACACGATCGATAGTAATTAGTTTATAGAAAATCAAGTAATGTTGTATACTTTGATTAGTTATACTCAATCTATCTACTAGTATTTTTAGACTTGAATAAGTTTTGAGCTTGTGTTAATTATACTCAGTTTAGTTAGCGTTTACAGAAAATCAAGTAATTTACCCTTTGATTAATTAATTTAGTATTTACATAAAGTCAAGTATTCAAGGTGTAACCTTTGATTAATTACACCCAGTTAAGTTAGTGTTTACAGAACGTCAACTAATCAAGATTTGATCTTGATTGATACTCGTTTTAATTTGTTTTTGTAGAAAGTTAAGCAAACAAGTTGTAACGTTTGATTTGATCATGATTGATCATGCTCTGTATAGTTTGGTTTTGTAGCAAGTTAAATAAGATTTGACCTTCAATTAATTATATTTAATTTCGTTACTGATTAAAGAAAATCGGTGACCTAAGTTAGTTATATCCATCTTGTTTAGTACTAGTTTAAAAGACAAAATTTGATGTTTTATGACATTTTTCAAATTTTTATTAAACTAAACATTCATATCATTGATATATCATGGACTTTATGTTATAATGGCCTAGAAACACTCAAATATACTTAATTTCATTTAGTATTTGAAACTATTTGATCACAACTATGGGTGAAATATGACTGCAAAGTATATATACTTAACTAAGTTGTAATTTCAGTAGTACTTCTTATGTTCTTGCTTCTAAAGTTCTCACTAAACGTACCAAACATCGAGTCAATACCAAAGAAAATTTACATAAAAAGTCTCTTATACATGATAATTTACCATAATCATTTAAATAAATTCAAGTTTAAAAGTCAAAAATTTGATATTTTATGGCATTTTTCAATTTTATATACCAAGAGCAGCAGTTAGTTGTTGCTATGCATACGTGGAGCAGCCAATAATTGCTGCTATGTATACTAAGAGCATAATTTTTATATGAATTTGGTCCACTAAGTCAATATTTCAAATTCATTTGTTATTAAACACGTCAAGAAATTATCGTATACATAATAAAATTATCATATTCATAAAAGAACTACTTTAAAAGACAATATTTGATATTTTATGACATTTTTATGACAAGATTTGATGTTTTATGACAAGTTTTCATCACACATATCATTTATTGAACTAATAGCAACGTAAATGTACATTAAATGTGTCATATGCATAATAAAATTAACAGAATCATCAAAGATTTTAGGTATATAAGTAAAAAATTGTTTGTTTTTGACCTTTTTTCAAATTTTATTCAACCTGACAGTCTATCAATGCTATTTCATGGACTTTATATAATAATGTCTAAAAAACAATCAAAATTACTTAATTTCATTTAGTAATGGAAATAAATTGGTCACAACTATGGTGGAAATATGACTCCAAAGTATATATACTTAAGTACCAAGTAGTAGTCTTAGTATCGTTTCTCAAATTCTTGATACTAAAGTTTTCACTACACGTATCTTTCAATGAGTTAATATCAAAGCAAATTTATACGAAAAGTGCATACATACTAAAAGTATAATAATCATTAAAAAATTTGGTTTAGAAGTAATAAATTGATATTAAATGATTTTTTTTCAAATTTTCATATGTTTCAACGCTTTGAAACAAGCGTTGAAACAAGAGAGACGCGGCTCTTCTCCTACATGACACGTGTACACATTTTCTAATTGGGCTATGGGTGAATGCGTATAGTGTTGGATATGGGCTATGGAAGAATACGTATAGTGTTGGATATGGCCCAAGAGCAGGCTTTTTTGCCATCAAATGTTTCAACGTTTGGTGGTAATATTTAAACCGCTGAAATAACACTTGGGCCTTTATAAATCACGATCCATTTAATATATTTGTGAAACAGGCCCAACATAAACCCAATAATTTGGACGGCAAACTAAGCCCAATTGTCGAGGCAGCATCCGTTACAGCGCCTCCCTCACACCTAGCGCTGAAATATTGTGGGGTCCAACCACAAATTCAACGCAATCTCTCGGTCAATTGGTCCAGTCAGCATTCATTTCAGCGCCTCCCTCACCTAGCGCTGAAATATGGCGGGTCCATCCACAAATTCAACGACCAGGTCCCGGTCAATGCGTCCAGTCAGCTTCCCGTTCAGCGGAATGGCTGGCAACGCTGAAAGCAGATTGAGCCATATCTCATGGTTTCAGCGACATTTGGGGAAACCGCTGAAAGGTGAAAGTCAACACTTAAATTCTTGGTCAGACTCCGCGCCCAAAATAGAAATAACCGCTGAAATGGTTGTTTCAGCTGTTATTTTACACGTTATATCAGCGGTGTGTGCGAACACCGCTGAAACGGCTCCGTGTTTTTCTAGTAGTGTAAATCAATTAATCGATCGGATTTAGGTAGACTCACACTACAAAAATAAAAAAACAATCATGAAACTACTGGGCTTGCAATCCATATCTAGTTCTAACTTGAACATCCATGAAGGTCCGGACCATCCTCTCATTGCATGTGTACGTATCTGCAGCTTGACTGCAACCTACTGAATCTTGAGATGGTTTTTTTTAATATCAGAAGTAAAGGGTTGGCCCTCCTTAATGGTATGCTAAACTCATCCCTCATGTCAAGTTGTGTTGGATTGGCTCCTGAAGGAAGAGCCCAGTCAAATCCATAAACAAGCAAAGCAAGAAGAAGCTGAATTTGTTTAAGGACTAATGGAACTCCAATGCACATTCTTCTGCCTCCACCAAATGGCAAAAGCTCATAATGAATGCCTTTCAAGTCAGCATCAACCTTGTTCTCCCCCAAAAATCTTTCTGGTTTGTAGCTCAACGGATCATCCCAGGTCTTTGGATCTCGCCCTATCGCGTATATGTTCACCGCTATTAAACTGTTCTTTGGGATGTCGTAGTTCATCAGCTTGCAAGTTTCTAGGGCACAGTGAGGTACAAGAAATGGGTTGGGAGGGTGCAATCTTAGGGTTTCCTTGATGCTTGCTTGTAGATAGGGTAGATTACTGAGCTTGGTTTCACTCAAGGTTGCCATTGTTGTGTCACCAATGGCTTCCTTGATCTCTTCGCGGAGTCGCGACAAAGCAACATCATTTCTTGTCGACTCTGCAATTGCCCATTCCATTGTTGTGCTAACGGAATCAGAAGTTACGAAGAATTCCTGCATTTGGTATCCATTTCCTTTGTCAGGTATTGGTGAAATTGGTGGAGTAGTTTTCGTAACTATAAATTTAAATCACAATTAACTAGGCTTACTTAAGCCACACTAGTATTATTGTTTTGTATTGTAGTACATAAGTATATTTTTACTAGACTTCCCTTTCCATCCTGCATAAGTATATTTTTACTTTGACATTTCGAATCAAACTTAAATCATTCGATTATTTAATATATGATATAAACTATTTTACGTGGGCTTAGCACAATACTATTATAAATGATGCCGGAATCCTTAGAATTCATATACTTAGTTAAGTATATCACTTTGATCCATGTCTAGATCATCTTGATATAACTTATATTAATTATCTGCCATTTGAATAGTAACATAATATCATAAAGTGGCCACATTACTCTCAACTCAAGGATTTAAGCATTCAACATTAATTGAGATTTTAAAATTTTATTCAAAACATCTTAATTAATTAGTTAAAATATTATAATTATATACACATTATATTCTAATTGATATATGATAAAACCTATCAGAATCATTTTCATGAGTGTTTATTAATGAAGACTCTACTTTAATTTATTACTACTTTTTACATTATTATTGTTTGAAAAAAGTTCGTTTTGTATTGTGCAGTGCATCAACTCAAAATATACATAAATAAGTTTACTTACTTTTTTCCCCTTACAACTCTAAAGCCTTCTACTATGTGTGTGTATGGTTCGAACAAACGAGGGTTTAAAAACACAAGCATCACCACAGCACAATCAATTATAAAACACAGTCAAACAATTATTTTTGACTTTTTAAACCCATTTACCCACCATATATAAATTATAAAAAACCAGCGTAAATTTATTGAATAGATCAAAATGTCAATACTGGACTAATCCATGTTGGACAATTAAGTAGGTACTATCATAAAATGTCAAAATGGCAATACTGGACTATTAAATTTTGGTTTGAAATTTATTTTGCGTAGGGTTTGTTCTTACCACCTCATCTAAATTTTTTCCTTTCAGTTCCATCTAATTTCACGAAATTCAAATATATGTAATATACTAATTTCAAATTCAATAACTCAATTATGCTCAGGGATAACAAATGGTGATTTATTGGTGCTCAATACATGTTCTAATTTATCTGCAACAAAAAAATGGCATTAATGGATGCATGAGTGATGAGCTGGGAGACAGAAAAGAACGTACGCTGAAAAGGTAATGAATGTGTTCATCTTGAAATGAGCTGTTAATCAGCACATCCAGAAAATCCTTCATCTTCTTCCCAGTACTCTTCCTTCTCTCGCTCACTGCGCCATCCCAGATTTCTCTGCTCTTCTCTTTGAACGCCATGGCTTTATTCGTGGTTCCAGAACCCAAAACCCCACCCATAAGAGAGTACATATCAGCCATGCCCGGCACCGCAAATCCGACCAGTTCCCTGGAGAACGCTTTTAGGTCCACCACGGAGCAATCAAGGGACTCGATCAGATCTCTCGACATCAGAATGTTGGTCATCGTGTTAACAACCGTCGCATAAACGACATTGACGATCTCCACCACTTCTCCTTGTTTCTTGGAAGCCAGGAAATCCAGCATCTCCTGAGCCTTGGCAGCTCTCAGTTTTGAATGCAATTTTAGGGCTGCTGGTGAGAAAACCTCCGTGTGAGGAATTTTGCGCAGATATATCCATGATTTGGTGCATTTTGAAGAAATAACGATTGTCGAGGTTTGGAGCTCCGGAAGAGCAGCGGCTAGCCTTGACCTGAACCTCCCGGAAAAGTTCTGATCACGAGTTTTCAGTATCTCTTTGGCCGTCGCCGGAGACGACGCCACCACGATAACATTGGGCCCTAGTTTCAAGGAAATTAGAGGGCCGTATTGAAGGGATAGGTCAGCTAACCAGGTGTGAGTTTTCTGTGAATCGACGGCGAGGAGGTTGCCGATGACCGGCCATGCATAAGGGCCTGGAGGTAATTTCAGGCGGGGACTTGATCTGAGTTTACAGATTAGGAGGAGAAGTAATGTTATGGTTGTCGTAAAGATGGAAAGGAGAAAATAATTCCTGTTGCTATCCATGTTAATGTGATCCTGCCCTTTTTAGTTGCTGCTGTGCTGTGCGCATTATTATTATATATGAATGTAACATGATGCTAATTCAACATTTGTAGGCAGATGCCGTGTTAATAAATTTGGTTCTTTCTGTCTGACGATTTCAAATGTTTACAACATATATGCAGTTTAATTATGATTACCTGTATGAATTGATAGCTAAAAAGAACGAAGCAATTTACCCATGGACTGTTAAAGGCGTAAGCTTCAAGTCTTCAACCTGTATACACTATATAAGTACAATGGACGAACGCATATTCACAGGAATTTAAGTCAACCTGTTGTTATATAAATATCCTGCATAAAACTTTATTGTACAGTACATCTGATTAGTAGAACCTTCCTGAATGTACATTTCTACTGCTGTGCATCTTTTCTATACACTAGTGCACATACGTAGGAGCTAGGAAGGCGATTGGATTGTACTATTTAAGGCATTTTTGAAATGCCTTGTTAAAGATGTGACGTAAATTTACACATCATTTACGGTGATGGTAAAATTGGCAATGCAATTTTGAGCATGTGATTTTTTCGACCTACCACTAAAAGACAAAAAAGAAGGGGACATTTTTTATTATGGGCCCCACCAATTAGTATAATACAATTTCTGAATTAAATAGTGTCACGTGACCTCTTCTCTCATCTATTCTCTCATCTTCTTGTTCTGTCTCATGCTAACAAATGTGAAGGGTTTTGGTTGTGACCGGAAAATACAGTCCGGCGTTTATTTTTATTATTAATTTTTATATCTTTTTTTTTTTTTTGTCCGGCATTTATTGTTGGTCTCATATGGGTATCATTATATTCTCATGCAGATACCACTCTTTTTTTTTTTGGATCCGTAGCAATATTTTTAATTAGAACCGTCTTTTTCTATTTTACTTCTCTTTTGAAATTATTATGTAATTATTATATAATATTTATAGGACACTAAATTATCACATTTATTGAGAGATTTGACTCAATTGAAGAAAGCATCAAATCCGATGGTTATGACTAATTCACACATACTAATATTTATCCTTAATTATCCGATGAAAATATATACTATACTAATACTATTATGGGATACAAATTATCTTTCGGGTATCATTATTTCCTCATACGTGTATCACTTTTATTTTATCCGTAGCACTATTTTTTATTTAATATTGTCTTTCTATTTTAATTCTCTTTTGAAATTATTATTATTATATAATATTTATGTGAAACAAATTTATCCCATTTATTGAGAGATTCGTTTTGATTGAGAAAAACATCAAACCCGATAGTTATGAAAATTCACACATATTAGTATTTGTCCTTAAATATCCGACAAATATATAAATCATCCTTGATTATAGTGATAGATGTGAACACATACTAATATTATTATGCAATACAAATTATCCTTCAGGCTTCAGGTATCATTATTATCTCATATGGGTATCATATTTACTCATGCGGGTATTCTTAGCGCTATTTTTAATTAATACTGTCTTTTTCTATTTTGCTTCCCTTTTGAAATTATTATTATTATATAATATTTATGGGAAACAAATTTATTCTATTTATTGAGAGATTCGATTCTATTGAGAAAAGCAGCAAATCCGATAGTTATGACAATTCACACATATTAGTATCTATCCTTAATTATCCGATGAATATATAAATCATCCTTGATTATAGTGATAGATGTGAACACATACTAATATTATTCCGGAATACAAATTATCCTTCGGGTATCATTATTATCTCATACGGGTATCCTTATTTACTCATGCGGGTATCATTATTTACTTATGCGGGTATCATTAGCGCTATTTTTAATTAATACTATCGTTTTCTATTTTACTTACCTTTTGAAATTATTATTATTGAGAGATTCGATTCGATTGAGGAAATAATCAAATCTGATGGTTATGACACATACTAGTATTTATCCTTAATTATCTGATAAGAAAATAAATTTTTCCTTAATTATAGTAAGAGATGTGAACACATGCTAGTATTAGTATGAAAAAAAAAATTTCTTTAATTATAGTGATTAATATTGAAAACAAATTATCTTTAACAATAGCGAGAGATATGAACACATACTAGTACTAGAATGGAAATCAAATTTTCCTTAATTATAGTGAGAGATATGAACACACACACACATACACATATATATATATACATACAAGTATTAGCATGCAACCAAATTATCCTTAATTATAGCGAGAGATGTGATCAGTGGAGAGCATGAGATGGCAAGTTCTTGTGACACCTTCAGGAGATGAAATTGAGATGCCTAGTGCAAAATATAACTCAAGTATTACAAGTCCTTGTGAAACTTTCAGGAGGAAGATGAGATACCAACCCCTTCACTACTAGAATATCAAGCCATCTAAGGCAGTTCATCCTTCATGTGTTAAGGCAGAAAACAAATGCCTTCCCTGGTTGTGACTTAAATGAGAAAAATCATCTAAGGCGGTTCCTCTTCCGCCTTAGATGTTTTTGGATTTAAGGCGTTTGTTTCCGCCTTAGATGAAGGCTTATCCGCCTTAGACAGTACTTACGAACTTGCTAGCATGCACGGCTGGATGATATGAATTGACTCTTTGCGAGTTCGTAACTAGCCAACGCTAGTACCAAACAAATGGTTGATTGTTTTGTTACGACAGAAGCTTATGGATCGCCAGATGAAATACTAACGATATCGCAACATTGGAAAGCCTATACTGTTATGAATGTGTGCGAGATAAGTTGCGACTTTAACCTTGCGGATCGCTAACAGTAGTTACGACTGCGTAAGGTAGCCTAACTTGTCATATATTCGTCTGCTGACGAGACTAGTTACGAGAAACAGGGGCGATTCGCTGGGTCTAACGTAGCGAACTCATTACAAGGCAAAGTAAACATTTAGGGTTAAACAACACGAGCCAGGTTACGACAGCAACGTGCTACTCGCTAGTAATACCGTAGCGACATCGCAACAGAAAAATTGTAAAAATATAAAATTTGTAAAAATTTAATTATAAAAATATAATTAAAATTGTTGGTTCGAGAGAGGTAACGATTTCGTAAGAAAATCGCTTATGTGTATAGTTACGGCTTCACTACTAGACTCGCTTCATTTACACGACATCGTTTGAGCATTGGGTGAGCGAGAAAAACAGATGACGTTACAACTAAGCTAGATATTTGCCTGGTGTTGGCGTGAATAGTTACGGGCTCGACAGAGATCAGATTGGATAGGCAGAGAAGAACGAGCGATTGGGTAGCGATGGCGCAAAAACTAAGCTGAAATATATAATTCTGGCGAGTGTTGTAGCGATAGTACAAGATGGTCGCAACAATTTTAATGTAACTGGGGAGAGAAGTAACGACGTCGCAGCGAATTCGTAAGTGTCACAAAATTACAGGATTTGTGCCATTTCCACCCATTTCCGCTAAAATTGGGTTTCATTTTAATTGTCTAAGCTGTCAATTGCAAGATGCATGATATCTAAGCACAAAACATGAACATGAAACACTATCAAGCCACACTTTATAAACAAATGGAAGTAATGGAACTCAAAAGTATATGCATCCATTTGACATAAAAAGAAACTAGCTTTTATTGGGAATGTGAGGCCTAGAGATGTACCGAGATCTAATAAGGACCAAGTGTCTAGCCAATGCATCTCTACCATCCTCCAACTCCTTCTTGGTGTATGGTGCATGATTTTCCTCGATAATCTAAGAATATGAAATGATTTTTAATACTATTAAATGCAATGTAGATAATAATAGGTACAATAAGTAGGTTGTAAGAATCCTTACCCGGTGTAATTCCAAATTATCATCAACAAGGCCAGCGACGCACTCGGTGGCATACAACATCATATAGTAACCGCACTCACAATTTGACAATTGCTTTCGGTGCTGAGAGCGAAGAAGTACAACAAATGATTTGAAATGAAATCATAGTGGAAATAAATGAGCATTGGATTTGTAATGTCACCTGAATCTGTATAAGGTTGAAGGGAAGTAGTGTGTCATCATGTGCACTATGCATAGCAACCTCTAATAAATCTGCAAATTTTGTAGATGGACCAAAGTGTAGCGGGTCCATCCAATACACTCGCTTCAACGATGGTATCATAGCTACAAAACTCCAATGGCCACTACATATTTTAAGAAATGAAAATGTAAGAACCCGTCTCGAAGATTAGAATGTTTACGAAGTGAAAATATCCAATTGTAATAAAGAAAACTAACCGCTCGAGATATGGTCCTATGTAAATTGTCTTGGTCGTGTCACTAAGGATCTTAGATAGATAAGCAAGTCGTGATTGATTACTTTCATTCATTTCTTGCAAGCATATTGGGTGCAAAAACACAATGAAAGTCTTTGCGTTTAGAGCAAGGCATTGCATGTACCTAAATAAACAATAGATGGGATATGAACGTATAATAGTGCACAAGTACATGAAAATTCGTAACTAGCAATACGATAGAAGAGATGAGATCAAGTAGCTTACATTTGATGTAGTATAAGGATTGTTTCGGGAAGGGTTTTATAGTGCCAGAAAAGGGCAAAGTCTTGGCAAGGGTATATTTGTGTTCTCGATGAGCTTTTGATGCGATTTGAAGAGCCTTCTTCTTCACTTGATCATAGGATGTTGCTTCGATAATAAAGGGGCGCTACAAATGTGATCATAAAAATAGTCACATTCACAATTTTCAAGTGAAATTAAAAATAACAAGTGTCACACTAACCTTGCATTCCTTCCATATATCCTTTTTGATGTCGATGCTTAGTAGCCTCCAATCCGTTGTGTCTAATGGTGTGCGTATCCTAGTCGTCTTAGCAAACCAACTCGACCATCGCGCGGCATCATCTCGGGTGAAATAGCAACACCAATGTCATTAAACTTGACATTTGTTAGTATTTTTTTATTGATCCTAATCTCTAATTCGCGACAATGTGTAAGGAGTTGAGCTTCTTTCGATGCGCGAGTTACATCTCGTTGTCTTCTAACCTCACTTGAACCGCCAACAAGATCCCCCCCCCCCCCCCCCCCCCACTTGAGTCGGAGTTAACGGAACTTGAAACTCTCCATTAAGCTTTCCTTTGTATATTGAAATTAGTTAATGACTAACACAATACTAATAAGTCAAAGTCGTACTTTGTAGTAAAAACATTATAAAACATAATCCTAAAATTTAGGGCTAAGCAAGCAATGGACAACATTAAAAGAAAATCTTGATTTTTATTCAGGACATGCTTCTGAAATGATATTTAGTAATAACATGATAAATGGAGGCACTATATACAAGAAAATCAATTTTTTAGCAAATAAGAATGAAAAAAATCGTACCTTTGGTATATGACAAAGTTGTGTCGGTAGAATTGATTATTTTGGTTGGGGATGGTCTACCTTGTTTGTCCCTCTCCTACCCACAACAACTCTCAGAAAATTGAACAAGCACAACTGAATATTGACATTAATTGCAAGAATATAGGGAAAAATATGGTTGGGAATTCATTGCAAAACTTACCAATCTTTTGCATGAAATTAGTGGCTAGTCCCACTTTGTTTTGACACAATTGATGTTTCGAACATGTATGGGATGGGATATGGAGATTTGATGTGAAGAAAGGTGAGGAGATTTGAGAAGATGTGCAAAAGTTTGAACTTTTGGAGATGAAACCCGTAAGAAGTGATGGATAAGATGCCAAAAGTGTTGTGTTTTTCTGATCTATAACGTGTTTACTTTATTCTAGCTTTCCTTCTTGCGATATCGGAACTCTCTCGTTACACCTGACGTGGCCATTTACGATATCGTTGCGTGCTCATGTGATTGCCTTTTATGGTCTACTTTATCCTTCTAGCGAGATCGTAACTGAAAAGCTGACATAAAGTACGTTACTAGGTTGTTGCGATTTCGCTACTCATGCTCGCCAGAACCTTACTTAAGATAATCATTTTTTAAAAACAATGCACTCAAACAATTTTAAATCACGATTTAAACGATTTAAACGAAATGATGGTATGGAATAAGACACTAATCATTCTATTGTAAGAATAATTTTCATTTGTTCCGTCGTATGCTGATGTGTAACGGGATAGGGATTTGTTGACTTAATCTGCAATTACACAATTTGAAAGAGTTTTAAGAAACTTAGTCTTTAATTGTAAGACAATACGAAACTCTACACATCATGTGTACGCTTGAAAACGCTATCCATCGCTTACCTTTAGAGACAACAGCATAGTAGAGCTTCACACATGAACTACATATAAATATATATATATATATATATATATATATATATATGCGCAGTTCACGTGCATTTGATTAGAGATACTTAGTTTATTACAACTCATTTATGTGATTACAAGCACGGATCTTGAATTAAACAAAGTATCATGCACACGTTCACTCACCAACTGTCATCACTCATCATACTACCGAGTATCGCTTAATAACATTGCATGCTGATGTACTAAGATGTACTCTGCTTGACATATTGTGATGATCGATATTTTCCAAATTGAGTATTATACTGTTTATATATAAAATGTACATATTTTAGAATATGATAGTGCGTTTAAAAATTTAAACCGAATTATTGATGTTTTACATAGAGTTATGTCATACTGCTTATGGACAAAGATGTACTCTACCTGAGTTAATATCATGATGGATATTTAACAAATAGAGTATTATACTGCATCTATATAAAATATATATATGTTAGAATGTGAAATTGCTAAAAAAAATTAAAAACTTTTATTTTTTAGTTACAATCTAATTAGCTTCTGTGGTAGCAAAATCGCTAGTGTACACGTTACCACAGTTAAACCCTAAACCCTAAACCCTAAACCCACAAACCCACAAACGCCGCCGCCATAGCTAGACATACCTCCTCAGTATAAGTCTCACTACTATTAAACACTAAATCAGTCAAGTAGTGTTTACCTAGGGTTTCTACGACATTACCAAGCAACAAATCCTCCACATCATCGCGATCAACATAAAAACTTTTTAGAATATTGCAGTGATCACGAATGTACTCATACCTCTCTTCGTGAGCCTTGGAGAAAAATATCGAATCATCGTAGTCGACCTCCTCTTCATCCTGGATTTGTAGAGCCTTGGATTTTGATTTCTTGGGTGCCATGGGTTTGCGATGTCGGAACTGGTAATGTGGTAAAAAGCCGAGGTTGGTGGATTTGGACAGCTGATTGGTGACTCTAGATAGGCGTTGAAGGTGGAGATTGAGTTTTGATTTTATCTGATTTGGGACATAAGTTTGCACATAAGTTTTTTTCTGTTTTATATGTCTCCCGTTTCCTATCTTGTAAACCATCCGCATATCATATTCTAACGCTTTACGGTTTCGGAAACTACACGACAAGACGTTCATTTACCCCCATTCCTATTTCCGGTGTCGTAAATCACTAGCAATTGGACCAATTTTTCCCCAATACTATTTACGAAATCGGAAATATAAAATTACACATCATCCGGCTAATTTCCGAAGCCGTAAATGGGTCTTTGTTTATCAACATTAATCTAGTCGAAAATTAAATAATTTTAAAATGTAGAGATAAAGTTTATCAACTCAGGATTATTATTTAGCAAATGCTCTTTTTTTTCAAGTTTTTTTTTAAAAAAAAACAAATTCAATACTTTCAATTTAGTTTAGTTTGATTTGATGAAATAACATTCAAAAAAATTCAGTAAAATCTTTCAAATTCCAGAAGGAATTTAATTATTTTTGGGGTTTGCATGAGGTGATCTTGAAAAGGTGAGAATGACTTTAATTTTTTACTAGGAACTCTCAAATATTTTTGAAATATGGAGCACTTCAACCCTATAAATATCAACCCCTTCTCCCTTTAGAACCCCACTAGATCCTTCATTCCCACATTCCCTTCTCCCTTCTCCTATTGTTTGCCTTTTGCTTCCCATGGATTTGTCTATATTCAACGCCCTCCCAAATGACATGATAAATCTAATCATGATTCGTGTTTACTTCGACTCGGTTCTTTGTCGGTACGCGACTGGAACAACGACAGAATGGCATCGACAGTGGCTCACCGACGCTTCTGCACTAGGTCACACAGACTCGACCTATGTCTTGGCCATATTTGCAATATGCTGCGAGGGTGATATTAAGAGAGGCATGAATGTGATCATCACCCTGAAGAGAACCGATAAGAAAGGCCTCCGGGAAGCTCGAGTACGCGCAGAGCCGGTTAGGGTAACGCTTGGGGTTGGGCGCACTACTACAGGTTCCTCAGAGATGGAGTAGTCACGCCCAGGCCGATCTGCTGCGTGGAACATGCTGCCCTCAATCGCAGAGTGAGGTACGATCGCTGGGAGAGGCTTGATCCAGCGGACATCTCATGTGATGCATGCACCTGCGATCAGGAATTGCTTCACGTCCTCGGTCCTCGTTGAGGCTAAATGTTCTAGTTTTTTTGTTGTTTGATTATGTTCTTTCTTTTTTTGCCCAAATTTGATATGAGTGTAATAACCTTTTGTTTGCCATTTTGGCACATTTAGTTATTCAATAGCTTTTTTTTTTGATACCTTGTCCTTTACTTATATAAGTTTATTAATTGTTATTAATTAGCTTTTATAAACATCGCATACTTGTAGCATAAGTTGGCGCCTCACTAGCGAACTCGCTACCTGTGTAACTTATAGTAGCGATCTTGCAACAAGTCATATTCAGTCAACAGAGCCTAACTTGAGATTCTCTAGCGAGTTCGTAACAACAAAGCTTAACACACCTAACAAACAATTGTTAGGCTTGGAGAGTAACGAGATCGCTTCAGTCTAGGAACCCATCAGTAAAATCCTTTGAAATTCCATCAGTAATTAATTTGTTGGGGGGTGTGAATGTGGTCAATGAAAAGGTGTGAATGCCTTTACATTTTTCTTCTTTTAATACAACAATTACTAATTTTAGTCTCGGAACTCTCACATTTTTTTGACAAATGTAGAACCTCACCCCTATAAATATCAGCCCCTTCTCCCTTTAGAGCCCCATCAGAGACTTCATTCCCATATTCCCTTCTCCCTTGTCCTATTCTTTGCCTTCTTCTTCCCATGGATTTGACATTTTTCAGCTCCTTCCCAGATGACATGATTCATCTCATAATGATTCGTGTTATGTTCAAACACGTTCTTCGTTGGTACGTGAGCGGAAGAGTGACCGATTGGGCTCGACAGTGGCTCAACGAGGCTTCTGCAATAGGTCACAGAGAGTCGGCCTATGCCTTGGCTATATTTGCAATCTACGAAGGTGATGCTCAGAGAGGCATGAATGTCATCACCACCATGAAGAGAACCGACAAGAAAGGCCTCAAGGAAGTTTGGGTACGCGTCATAGCCGAATTGCCCTACGCCTGGGGCAATGCGCACTACTTCGGGTTCCTCAGAGATGTAGTAGTGCCTAGGCCTAGATGCTGCCAGGAGCATGCTCACCTCAATCGCGGCTTGAGGTACCGTCGCTACACGAGGGTTGATCCAGCGGGCATCGAATGTGATGCATGCACTTGCGAGCAGGAAGTGCTTCACGTCCTCGGTTCTTCTTGAGTTGAAATGTTGTAGTTTCTTTCTTATTTTATTCCGTTGTTTTTTATCTACAATTTGTTAGGATTGTAATAAGTCTTTGTCTGCCATTTTGGCACATTTAATTATTGAATAGCTTTTCTTGTTTTGATTCCTTGTCCCTTACATTTTACTTTTTCATCGTAAGAGTTATTTTTTCAGCAAAATCGCTAGCTAAATCACTAGCTTCATCGTAAGAGTTACTTTTTCAGCAAAATCATTTACTGTTGGTTAGTGCGTGTTCCTAGCGATATCGTCAGTGTCACGTGTATTAATAGCATCAGCACAAGTGAATTCGTCACATACTCGCTTATATGTTACGTGGTCCTAACGATCTCGCAACATGTCGTATTCAGTCAACAGAGCCTAGTTTGCGATTCTCTAGCGATATCGCAATGAGATAAGGGCTTTTGGTAGTATATTGGGCTGTAGTAGTAGTGATAGTATAAGTATTGGGCTTTGTCTGACCTGTGACATCAGTAAAAACCTTTGAAATTCCATCAGTAATTATTTTTTTTTGGGGTTTTGCATGGGGTGTCCATGGAAAGGTGAGAATGTCTTTACATTTTCCTTCCATTAATACCATAATGAATGATTTTTGTCTAGGAACTCTTACATATTTTTGAATAATGGAGCACCTCAGCCCTTTAAATATCAACCCCTTCTCCATTTAGAACCTCATTAGAGCCTTCATCCTGACATTCCCTTCCCCCTTCTCATATTCTTTGCCTTCTGCTTCCCATGGATGTGTCTCTATTCAACGCCCTCCCAGATGACATGATAAATCTAATAATGATTCGCGTTATGTTCGAATGGGTTCTTCGTCGCTACGTGAGCGGAAGAGCGACCGAGTGGGCTCGACAGTGGCTCACCGAAGCTTCTGCAATAGGTCACACACCGTCAACCTATGTGTTGGCTGTTTTTGCAATCTGCGAAGGTGACATTCAAAGAGGCATGAATGTGATCACAACCATGAAGAGAACCGACAAGCAGGGCCTCCGTCAAGCTCGGGAACGCGTCAAAAGAGGTCTGAGATACGCTTGGGGTTGGAGACACTATCTCAGGTACTTCTCAGAAAGAGCAGTCAGGCCTAGGCCGATCTGCTGCAATCCGCATGCTGGCCTCAATAACAGGGTGAGGTACGATCCCTGGGCACCCCTTGATCCGGCGGACATCACCTGTGATGCATGCACTTGCGATCAGGAACTGCTTCATGTCCTCGGTGAACTAACGATCTACTAGTATTAGTTGTTTGTTCTTCAGTATGTATTTTTGTATCACAAGTTTGTTTCGATTCTAATGAACTTGTGTTTGCCATTTTGGCACATTTAATTACTGAATAACTTTTCTTGTTTTGATATCTTGTCCCTTACATTTTATTTTTTCATCCTAAGAGCCCATATCGTATCAGCAAAATCATTTACTTTTTGTATAGTGCGTGGTCTTAGCGATCTCGTCACTGTCACATTTCATGATGATTTATTAGTAACAGAACACCAAGCGAAATCGCAACTAACTAGCGCCTGTTTACGAGGTCCTAACGATATCGCAACATGTCGTATTCAGTCAACAGAGTCTGGCTAGAGAATCTGTAGCGATATCGCAGCGTACTTTCTCTACCCTTGCGAATTCGTAACAACAAAGATTGACAAAATAAAAAACACAACATTGACGTGGCTTGATGCGAGTTCGCTACAGGATAAGAACCGATCAAAAAACGGTTTTTGGGTGTGAGTCTATATTGGGCGTATAAGTGTTGGGCATTAGCCTGTGTAAGTATCGGGCCTTAGCCTATGTAAGTATTGGGCCTCAGCCTTGGTGTTTCATGTTCAGTTTGCGCTGGTCGGCGACTTATCGGACCCTTGTAAAATGTAACCGTATATAAACTGAAAAATCACCTTCTAATCAGCCGATGTGGGACAAATGTTGGCGAGCTTTATTACGTGTTCGCTACTGCACATGATCACATAGAACAACAAAACTTATGAATGGCATAGTAGCGACCTCGCTAGGTTAATATGAATAAAATTAGTTGCGATCTCGCTAGTAGTACTGTTGAGAAATAATTTAATATGAATTTAATTAGTTGCGATATCGCTAGTATTACTGCTGAGAATTAAACCCTAGCAGCATGTTACACGGCAAAATCATTTACTTTTGAGTAGCCAGCGAACTCAATCAACCTCACATGCACTGTACATTCTCAACTCTCATATACGACCTATACAGTAGCGAAACCGCAACATCACTCGCCACATCCTAGCGACCAGGTTATGATACGTTGCATATTCTCGCTTGCTTAAATTAGGGTTTAGGCAACCTTACGAGATCGCAACGGCCAAAGTACATACTAACGAGCTGAGCTACGATTTCGCTACATAGACGTTTAACTTACCATAAATGTTACGAGTTTGTAACAATCCTCTCCATTTAAGGCGGATCCTTTCTTTCCGCCTTAAATTTGAACATTTTTACGTCAGAACTGATTTCTGCCTTCAACAACGTCTATCCGTCTTAAATTTCATTTTTTTCCCTAACCTACGATACTAGCGAGTTCGCAACATTCAAGCAAGGCGGAAAAAAACATTAACGCCTCAAACGCCTTAAATATGTGTCTTGCACCAACCCCTTTGTAGTAGTGCTTGTAATCACTAAACCAAATTAATTATCGAGTTACATTATGCTTAACTCCATTCTTTCGGTTCATATAATTACACATTAGATTAATACTAATACTAGTGTGCATTTGTTAAGCTAATACAAAATTTATTGTTAAGAAATGAACAAGACCATTAGTAAGTGCAGTGTTAGTGTAGAGAAGACCATCTCTCATTACAGGGACAATAGTCATTGAGTGGTGCAATGATATAACCGGATCATATATGTATTCTGATTATAATTTTTAATTGATGGTTAGTACTCCGCCTAGTAAATTTCAGCAATTATCGGATATTCGGAGTAAGCAAAAAAAAAGTTAATAAAATTCATTATGCCTATTTTAAATTCAATAAGTGGAGAGCATGAGATAGCAAGTTCTCGTGACACCTTTGGGAGGAACTTGAGATACCTATTGTAAAATGTAACTCAAGTATTACAAGTCCTTGTGATACCTTCAGGAGGAAGATGAGATGCCAACCCCTTGTGATCACTAAGCCAAATTAGTTCCCGGGTTTGGTTATGCTTAACTTCATTTTTTAAGTCTTATGATTACACATTAGATTAATATAACCTCTAGTGTCCATTTGTTAGGCTAACACACAAAATCATTGCTAAGAAATGAACAAGACCATTAGTGAGTGCATTGTTAGTGTAGAGAAAACCATTTCTCATTACACGGACAATAGTCATTGAGTGGTGCAATGATTTAACCCGATCATTTACATATTGTGATTATAATTTATAATTTATAATTTGTGCTTAATACTTTGCCTAGTAAACTTCACCAATTATCGGATATTCAGAATAAGTAAAAAAGTTAATAAAATGCATTATGCCTATTTTAAATGCAATAAGTGGAGAGAGCATAATATAACAAGTTCTCGGGATACTTTCAGGTCAAACTTGAGATACCTAGTGTAAAATATAACTCAAGTATTACAAGTTCTTGTGACACCTTCAGGAGAAAGATGAGATACCAACCATTGTGATCACTAAGCCAAATTAAATCCCGAGTTAGGTTACACTTAGCTCCATTTTTCGGTCTTATAATTACACAGTAGATTAATACCACCACTAGCGTGCATTTTTTAGGTTAACATACAAAATAATTGCTAAAAAATTAACAAGACCATTAGTAAGATACCAAGTATATAATTAGATGGCTGATTAATTTAATGACATCATGTAGTAGTTTTTGTAAGATTACAAACTTCCCAGACGTCCACAAGGGATCGAAACCCCTGCTTTACATTTTGCTACTTTCATATGGTTTGTATAGGATTATATAAAGCTCATTACTAAGTTAAATAACATTCAATACTAGAATATCAAGCCATCTAGGGCAGTTCATCCTTCATGTGTTAAGGCAGAAAACAAATGCCTTCCCTGGTAGTGACTTGAATGAGAAAAATCATCTAAGGCGGTTCCTCTTCCACCTTAGATGTTTTTGGGTTTAAGGCGTTTGTTTCCGCCTTGGATGAAGGCTTATACGCCTTGCTAAAAGCTTACGAACTCGCTAGCGTGAAAGTCTGTATGATATGAATTGGCTCGTTGCGATACCGTAACCAGCAAACGCTAGTCCCAAACAAATGGTTGATTGTTATGTTACGATAGAAGCTTACGGATCGCCAGACGAAATACTAACGAGTTCGCTACATTGAAAAGCCTAGACTGTTATGAATGTGTACGAGACTGGTTACGACTTCCACCGTGCGGATCGCTAATAGTAGTTACGATCTCGTAAGAGAGCCTAGGTTGTCATATATTTATCTGCTGACGAGACTAGTTACGACAAATAGAGACGATTCGCTCGGTCACAAGTAGCGAGCTCGTTACAAGCCAAATTAAACAATTCTGTCTTGTTATGAAAGTTATGGGTTGAAAACTAGACTGCTTAATGTGATTTTTGTCTGCATATGAAATTTTATGTGTTTAACTTGAAAACTAGACTTCTTGATTTGTGTTGGAACTTGATTATTTATTGTGAAAACTGTGGTGTTTGTAAAACTTGATTTTTTAATGTGAAAACTGTGATTGTGAAAACTTGGTTATTAAGGTTGAAAACTACAGTGATTGTAGAAACTATATTTTTTAGGCTGAAAACTGTGGTGTTTGTAAAACTTATTGTTTAGTTGAAAACTGTTTTTATTGTGAAAACTCGATTGTTTAGGTTGAAAACTTTGGTGTTTGCGAAACTTGATTGTTTATTGTGAAAACAGTTATTTTTGCTAAACTTGATTGTTTAAGTTGAAAACTGTGATGATTGTGAATTTTTAAGCTAAAACTTTGGTGAAACTTGACTATACTTGACACAACATTATTTAACCTAAACACCCGAGTTTTTATGTACCTAAAATCTGATGTTTATAATATGGAAACTTGTCTTTCTAACCTGAATTCTTTTGTGTTTACAAGTGTTTAAAATCCAAAAATCATATTGACTGATTTGTGTACATATTCGTTGGGTGAACAGTGCCGTGAACAATGCGCGTGAATAGTACCGTGAACAGTGCGCGTGAACAGTGCCGTGAATAGTACTTTTCCCAAATTTTGCAAATAAGGACCTCCTTCATTCCATATTGTAATTTAGTCCTTGGTCTATATTATGCTATAATATAGACGGTCACTCCAGAGACCTTTTCATTATTGAATCCTATTTTCCCATATTTGCTTCCCTCTTTTCTTATTATTATTTTATATTTACAACTGACCCTCACTTCATTTTCTTTAACTAAACAGTGTAGGTTTTCTTTGTATTTTAAAATTTTAATTTTATTTTTTTTGAGTATATTAATTCCAAACCAATCCTACCTTAAAAATTTATCTCGACATTCATATTTTCATATGAATATCATCTTACTAACCACTCGATACATTTATCTGATGACCCCAACATAAAATTACTTGCAATCACTTCAAATTACCCTAATGTAACTTGTACCTTTCTTCTGGTCCTCACAATATATGTTTGGTGCAATATGCTTGCAACAATTGGTATTAAAGACATGCAGTTCAGGGCCATTTGGGATAGGCTATCCTATTGTCTTATATATACAGCTTATCAAGTTTTCAGTCTAAACTGATAAAAATGTTATGTTCTATAATAGTTTGGTGTCTCTGGAAAGCAAGAAATAAGTTTCTCTTTTATCACATTAAACCTTGCAGGAGTGTTTTCATTAAGGAGATCAAGCATCTCCTACATCTCTCACTGGCAGCTCAGCCTCCAAAAATCTCTCAAGATTTTGATCTTCAAATTGCAGCAGATGCTCATATTCCTTAAACACTCAAGCCTTCCAGACCAAGACTGGTTATATGGATGAGGCCTTTATCTGGTTTCAAAATCAATGTTAATTGTGCTTTTGATAGCCAACACTGTGGTTTAGTGATTTTGATGATGCCCAAAATGTTTATTACGCCCAAAATCCCACAAAATGTTTAAAGTTCACTAGAGCTTTAAATGAAGAAAATAATTTCTGGAAACATAAGGCTAGGCTAAAATGGCTTAAAGAAGGTGATGAGAATACTAAGTTTTTTCATAACAGTGTTATGGAGAAGAAATGTAGACTCAACATCACTAAGATCAAAAGTTCTGATGGGGTTTGGTTAACAGATGGTGCTGAGATTGAAACTGAAGCAGTCCAGTTTTATCATAAGTTGTTCACTAATGATCCTCACCCAGACAAAGTTCAGTTCACCTCTCATTTTTTATCCCAAATTCCTTCAATAATATCTGGGGAAGAAAATGAAGAGTTTATCAAGCCAGTTACTTTACCTGAACTAAAACATATAGTTTTCAGTCTTAATAAATCTAGTAGTCCAGGGCCTGATGGCTTTACTGCTTTATTTTTTATTAAGGCCTGGAACATAATATGGACAGACTTGCTAGAGGCATCTAATGATTTTTTATCTAGGTCTAATATTCACAGAGGCATCTAATGATTTTTTATCTAGGTCTAATATTCACAGAGGAATTTCCAGTACCTGGGTGACCATCATCCCCAAAATAGAAATTCCAGTAACTTTTAATGATTATAGACCAATTAGCCTTTCCAATGTTACAAATAAATTTTTTTCAAAGATACTCATGGAAAGGTTAAAACCACTGATGCCTAAATTGATTTCTCCTCATCAATCTGCTTTTCTTCAAAATAGAGACATTTCTGATAATGTCATATATTTAAAGGAAATGTTTAGATTTTTGAATAGAAAAAATAGAGAGCCCAACTGCATTCTCAAACTGGATTTAATGAAAGCTTTTGACAGGGTCAGTTGGGATTTTTTAAAGAAAATTCTCCTTAAGTTTGGTTTTGAAGACAGATTCATACAGTGCATAATTAAAAACTTGTCTAATGCTTGGTTCTCTATCCTTATAAATGGCAAACCTGTTGGCTATTTCCAGGCCACTAGAGGAATTAAACAAGGAGATCCTATCTCACCTTTTCTGTTTGCCATTTTCTCAGAAACATTTACCAGAAGTTTAGCTTATGTTTTCTATACTGGGAAAATGAAATATTTTGACCTGCCCAGAAATTCCATACCTATCTCCCATTTAAGCTATGCTGATGATACTGTTATTTTCTACAGGCTTCTAGAATTAATCTTATCAAAATGAAAGCCTTTTTAGTTAAGTTTGAAGAAACCACTGGCCAAAAAATAAATTTTGAAAAGAGTGAGTTTTTTCTCAGCAAAAATGCCACTGTCAACAGGCTTAGACAAGTTAAATAAATTTTAGGTATGAAAAAAGGTTGTCTGCCCTTCAAATACTTAGGAGTACAAATTTTCAGTGGTAGAATCCTTAATGTGCATTTACAGCCATTTGTTGAGCTCATTGATAAAAGGATAAACAATTGGGAAAATAAATGGCTATCTATAGGAGGTAAATTAACTCTAATTCAATCTTGCCTTCTATCACTGCCTCAACACATTTGGGCAGTGATGGAGCCTACAAAGCGTATGATCAGGAAGATAGAGAAAAGACTGGAAATATTGTTTTAGGGTAGTACAGAGTCTGGCCCCAAAAAATCATGGAGAAAATGGGATAAAATATGTCAGCCAGTGAACCAGAATGGTTTGGGTACTAGAAGCCTCCATGCAACTATACAGGCCTATTCCTGTAAGCTATGGTGGAAATTCCAAATAGGTGAAGCTCCATGGACTGCTCTATTAGCCTTTTTGCCCATTTCAGCTAAAACTTCCCAGAACTGGAAAAGAATCTGCAAGGTCAACATAATTGCTGAGGCAAACTCCAAAGTTATACATGGACAGGCCTGCTGCAATTTCTGGACTTCTAACTGAACTGATCAAGGGCCACTTATAGACTATTTCCAGCCTGGACCTGAGGATTTAAAATGCACAGTGGCTCAGTTCATTTCAGATAAAGCCAGGTATCTCCCTTTACTACAACTGGTACTACCTCCACATATCATTGATGTTCTTCAGGTCTCACAATCCACCCCCATAGAATGGATAGACTGATATACATGGTAATTTTTCCATTAAATCTGCTTACAGAGTTTTCAGACCTCTCCTTCAAATGTTTCCCTCTCTGGCTAAGGTTTGGAGACCTGGTATCCCAAAAAAGATTTCTGTTTTTTGCCGGAGGCTCCTTAACTGTCTACTCCCTTTTGATGATATACTGAGCCAGTTTGGATTTCAATTTGCCTCAAAGTGCCCTTTATGTCAACATTCTGACTCACTGCACCACTTCTTTAGTGATTGTGACACTGCAGTTCACCTGTGGAAATTTATGCATTCACTGTGTGGCTCTCAATATTTCAACAGTGACAGTATCTGGGATAGATTAAACACTTGCTGGAATTTTAATGGCCTTACAAGACTACACTCCAGACTGAACCATACTGCTCCTGTTTTTGTTATCTGGATTTTATGGAAGGCAAGGAATAAAGCCATTCATTACAGTATCCTACCCAACCTCCCTTCCCTCCAGAAAAAGCTTCAAGATCTCATATACCTCTCTCTATTAGCTCACAAAGTCTCCATTCACAGGCCTATGGATGATGATCTAGCAATACAGTCTTGTATCCCTCCCCTCCAAACTCCTCCCAAGTCTCTCTGTAAGATGGAAAAAGCCTCACTCTGGAATCAAACTGAATGTAGATGCCTCCTTTAGGCTCCAGAATGCAGGACTGGGAATCATTACAAGAAACTCAAATGCTTTGTTAGGGCTCTGAGCCTCTTCACCCCAGCTGCCTCTCCTCTGCATGCATAAATGCTAGCTATTGAAAAAGGAGTGCAATATGCTATCTCTCAGGAATTTCCCCTCTACCAGGTACACTCTGATTGCAAATTGGCTGTGGATATGGTAAATAATCCTTCTGCAGCTTTTTGGGAAATCTACTCCCTAGCAGATAGAATTCATTCTCTACTTGGCTCCAATCTTCTGACTCACTCCAACAGAGAAGCAAATCAGCCAGCTGACAGACTTTCCAGATTGGCCCTGAACTCAAAAATTGATCTCAGTTTGGACTGGTCATCTCCGCCCTCTGAAATTAAGGGACTCTTCATCCTGGATGCCTGGGAATGTCCAACTGTAAGGATACAATCTATTGATGATTTTGCACTCTAATTCTCAGATGGTTCAAGCCACAACAAATCAGCTGGCAGTTGATTGCAATTCTTAGACATATTCAGTGTTTCTTCTTAATGCTTTTGTTAGCTTCTTTTCTCTAGTCTCTCTTGGTTTTTCTTTCCTTTTAGTTGAGTACCGCTTTGTGTTTTGCTTGCAATTCGATAATAGGCTTTCAACTATTAAGGTGGAATTTTTGTGAGAGAGATTTTAGAACCAGACTAGATTTCTTGATGAAGCATCTTCATATGCTCATAGCCCATATTGGGCTCCTCTTTGTATTATGTTTCACTAACCACTTTTGTGGTCTTTTGCCAAGGTTTGGGAGACCTAATAAATCCTCCCCCATCTTTGATTGTTTGATCTAAAAAAAAAGAATTAAAATAGTCAACTAAAGGACTTTGGTTTTAATAGGTTAGATTTTTTTAATTAAAGCTAGTTTTTCAAGATTTATTTCAGAAAGATACTTATAATCTATTTATAGTGTTATAACATTTTTTTTGATAACACATATTTCATTTCATTTTAAAACGGTACATGAAATCAACTGTTCAAGGAGGTAGCACGAACGTGCTCTTATTGAAAAATTAGTCTATCTACGTTAACTACTTTTTTTTTTTGGCAAAACCACTATAAGTGGGGGATAATATATTGGGCATCCCAAACCGCAAAAAATCAACAATTACAAGACTATGATACACTTATGCTCCGAGAACAAGCATAGGTGCATGGAGTAAACTCCCAAAGCATTGGAAATGCTTTGCAAAAATAGGCCTATGTGCCTTATACAAAATTGTAGGTAAGAGTAATTTTCTAGGACCTGTTAGAGAATTGCTAAGCAAAACTCAAAGCGACCCTAAAAAAATTCTCAAACCTCTATAAAGTATATCTCAATTGATCCCTAAATGATGTAATTTAGGTGCAGGGAATCAAACACTTTCAAAGGCTGTAAGAGAAGGATAAGCAGTGTCTTGAACCAGTGCCAATATTGAGTCTCCAACAACTTCCTTGTCATAATCAGTGAAGAAATGCCTAAATTGTTCAGAATTCTTCTCTGCATAATAGCTTCTGCATCCTGAGAAAGAGACAGAGAAGAAAATGAGAGTAGTATCATGCTCAGGGAGGGTGATACCTCAGGGGAGGAGTACCATCTTTATCCAAGTAATAAAGGCCTAAAATTGGATGAGGCAGTGACTGGGCAGAGGTGTAGATATTAGACTGTTTAGCTTTAATTGCATGCCTAGCTAATGCATCAGCAACAGTGTTGCCTTCTCTAAAAATGTGTTGAATTGTAGAGCTTGAGCATGCATTAGCAATATCAAATACCAGAGAGTAGATTTTCCATGGAGCAAGGTCTGGTTTATTGATCATATTTACAGCCAATTTACAGTCAGATTCATAGGAGCATGCTAGATTCATTTCAGTCCCAATCTTAACTCCTAAACCAATTGCTAAAACTTCTGCATGCAAAGGGGACATTGCCTGGGTACAAACTGATTTGGCTATAACTAATTTCTCTTCCCAATCTCTAATAACTAATGCCAGTCCTGTGAAATTAGCATGCCAGGATGCATCAATATTAGCTTTGAATTTGACAGAAGGCTTAGACCATACAATTTTTGAGATTCTAGGTTTGGGAGGTTTTCTGAACTTGGGGAAATAGCCATTATTTGCAAGCTCAATATCATGATCAGATTCAGTATAGCATGGCTTTGCAATGAAGGAGTCATAAATCATCCCTTTAATATCATGTAAAATTCCAGTAATAGAGGGAGAGAGATTGTCAAATATATATCTATTTCTAGTTTTCCAGAGACTCCAACATGTGAAAAGTACAATATTGTGAATCATTTTGGTCTGAATAGGAGAGAGGCCAGGTTTAGTTAGATAAAATGAGATCCTATTCCAAATGGTAGTAAAATTGGGGGGCCTAATTCCTATAAATAGGTTGACCTTTTCCCACACTTGAACAGCCAGAAGACAACTATTAAAATAATGATCTAGAGTGTCTATATTATCACAGAAACAATATTTAGACACAATGTTAAAACCATAGTATTTAAGCACATTGTCAAAAGGGAGAATAGAGTTCATGACTTTCCACATAAAAATAGACACTTTTTTTGGAATTCTGGCATTCCAAAGTTTAGTAAGAGATGCAGAGGTACCTCTCTTTGGTCTAATATAGTTATATGTGGATTTGAGTGAAAATTCCAGTTGTGGCAGGCTTCCATATTAGTTTGTCTCTTCTGTCATTCTTCACTTCAGTAACCTGCAAAAATTCCAAAAGAGCAGTATCAATGTGGGGAGAGATGGAAGGTAAATATTCCTGTTTCAGCATTATAAATTCAGCCACAGTGCAATTTTCTGGGATATTTGTGAGGTTGTAGTCAAGTAAATCAGTGATAGGTCCATGGTCAGACCAATTAGAGTTCCAAAAGCTGCAAAGTCCCTGACCATGTATCACCTTAGAATTTAATTCACAAAATTCATTAACCTCACAGATCCTTTTCCAAGTATGTGAATTCTGTGTTGAATGAGGAAGTGAAGCAATAAATATAGTCCATGGAGCAGATGCATTCTGAAACTTCCACCACAACTTCATTGAAAAAGCAGTAACTATAGTTTTTAGGTTTCTAAAACCTAAACCATTTTCTACTATAGGGTAGCACATATCATTCCAGTTTTTCCATGATTTTTTAGGCCTGTCATTAATTGATCCCCAGAAAAATACAGAGATTCTTCTTCTTATCAATTTAATAATGTGTACAGTTGGTTTCATAACAGCCCAGTAATGTTGTGGAACAGAATATATGCATGCATTGATCAAAATCAGTTTGGCACCAGATGAGAGCCATCTATTTTTCCAATTAAGAAGTCTATTATCTATCATCTCTATCAATGGCTGAAAAAATATATTTTTTATTCTACCAGCGAAAATGGGCACTCCCAGATATTTAAATGGAAAGGATCCTTTTTTCATACCCAGAATATTATTCATATCTCTAATATTAGCCACAGAAGCATGCTTGCCAATATAATAGTCACTCTTATCATAATTGATTTTCTGTCCAGAGACAGTCTCAAAAACAGCAAGAAAGGACTTCATTTTAATAATATTAGCTCTACTTGCAAGCATAAAAATCACAGTGTCATCAGCATAGGAAAGATGTGAAATGAGAGAGGCAGATGCAGGTAGGTTATAATATTTTAGACTCCCAATTTCAAAAATATAAGCTAAGCTTCTTGTGAAAGCCTCAGAAAAGATGTTAAATAGAAAGGGGGAGATAGGATCACCTTGTTTGATGCCCCTAGATGCCTGAAAAAATCCAACTGGACTACCATTGACTAAAATTGAAAACCAGGCTTGTGAAATATTTTTCATAATTAAATAAATAAACTGCCCATGAAATCCAAATTTTATAAGTATACTGGTTAGAAACTTCCAACAAACCCTATCAAAAGCCTTTCTAAGGTCTATTTTGAGTATACAGTTAGGGTGTGGACCTTTTTTATTTAGGAATCTGACCATTTCCTGAAGATAGAGCACATTATCACTAATGTCTCTATTTTTTTTAAAAGCTGTCTGGTGTGGAGAAATGATCTTTTGCATTGTAGGCTTCAGTCTTTCCATTAAAACCTTTGAAAAAATTTTGTTTAAAACATTTGATAGACTAATAGGCCTGAAGTCACTAAAAGAGGATGGTGTCTGAATTTTTGGAATTAAGGCCATCCAAGTACTGGCAATACCCTTAGGTATGTCAGACTTAGTCATAAAATCATTTACAGCACTCAAGAGGTCTACCTGTATAAAATCCCAACCTTTGATGTAGAATTGTGAGGTGAATCCATCTGGTCCAGGGCTGCTGTGCTTATTAAGAGAGAATACAATGCTCTTCAGTTCCTGCATTTTGACTGGTTTAAGCAGTTCCATATTTTCCTCTGTGGTAATAAGTTTGGGGATCTGGGATAGAAAATGAGAGTAAAATATTCTCTGATCTGGATTATTATCTGCTGATAGCAACTCAGAATAATATGAGATGGCTTCAGTTTCAATTTCTGTAAAATTATCAATCCACAGACCATCAGAATTTTGAATTTTTGTAATATTCATTTTTCCCTTCCTTTCCCTCACTGAGTTATGAAAAAATTTAGAATTATCATCACCCTCTTTGAGCCACTTTACTTTAGATTTGTGCTTCCAAAAATGGTTCTGCTCTTTAATGGCTTTAGAGAGTTCAGATTTTGCTTGTTTGAGACTGTCCAAAAATATTTCATTTTGATCAGTGTCATAAGCAATTTCAGCCTGTCTCAGTTTCTCTTCTGCTATCTTTACATTATCATGCAAATTGCCAAAAACTTCCATATTCCAGATTTTCAAAAAAAATTTGAGTCTGAGAAGTTTAAGGTAGAAACCTAACATGCCAGTAGTGCCTATACTAGGTTCCCAGTTATCTTTAATCACATCAATGAAATTATTTCTCTTAAACCATGTATTAAGAAATCTGAAAGGCCTAGGTGATGATTTAATATCACTACCAACACTCAAAAAAAGGGGGCAATGGTCACTGGACAATCTATTAAGAACTAAAATTGAAGAATTTGGAAATCTAACACTCCACTGAGGAGTACATAGACCTCTATCCAACCTCTATTAGAGGGATTTGGTGTCTACCATTGGTCCAAGTAAACAAATTACCCACAGTATTAATATGCTCTAAAGTCATGGCATCAATAAGAGAAGCAAAATCTCTAATACTGTGTAAATTGGGAGTAGAAGGACCTTTGCACTCTGAAATAGAAATGATAGCATTAAAATCACCAATAAAAATAGTCTCAGGGTTTTGTATTTTCTGAAGATCAATCCATAAATTTTCCCTTTCTTTTCTTGTTCTCAGTCCATAGACAAAAATAGCCTCCATAGAAGCATTTAGTTTCTGACAGTGAACTGGGACATGTAAAAATTGGGGATGATCTAAAATTAGGTTCAGTTGGATTTCATTTCTCCAAAAAATCCAAATTTGTTCATTTAGGGCATACATACAATTCTGATAGCCTAGGACATTTTTGTAATAGTCACATTTCAAGTTATCATGCATTGGCTCAAACAGACAAATAATGTCAAAATTGTGCCTGGCAATTAGTTCTTTCAACCTTTCAAGTGAAGTTTCCATCCCTCTAACATTCCAAACAAGGAATTTATTAGTTAGGGTTGTACTAATCATTTAAAACTTTTGGAAGGGCTATTTGTAACTGATCCTGCAATAATTTGGTTCAATTGAGTAAAATATGTTTGTAATTTAATAACAGGAGGGGGATTTTTAGCTAGCAGTCTGGAAGATTTCCTAACCTGAGCTGTGTCTACCTGTTTTGCTCTGACTTGAGGAGTTGTTTTTTCTATTAATTGTTGCTGAGAGTTAAGCTGGGAACTCCATTCATCATTCTCCAATAAGTCAGCTTGTACTTCTTCTGTAAGCAATCCCTGCAATGGTGAGAATCTATTTTCCCTACTTTTTTCCTGAGAGTAAAAAGTAACTTTGTTAGCATTAACAGGAGAAAAACGAGGGGAGAAGTGCTTATCTGCTGGCATTGAGGAATCATCTTTGGCATATTTTTTTAGTTTATGATTCTGCATCAGCCAAGCCTCTTCTTGTATAGACATTAGGGGCACAGTAGTGGTGCAGGGGGTTTCAGCAGTTGAGGCTAGTTCCAGAATAGTAGGGTGCCCTTATGAGTCTGAACATGAGTTGGAGATAAGCACCACTTCATTTGAGGGAGAGGGGTTAGCATCATCCAGCTCCAAAGCCTTTTCTTTTCCCTTATCAGAGTTAGGTTTCTGTGGTACTACTAGTGTCCCTGTCTGAGGTTTTTTAACATACATCATCTGGCCCTGAGCCTTGAAAAGTCTGTCTTTTTCCCTAATAGTTAAACCAGAACCACCCTCTTTAGGTTTTGATAGTTGAGCTGGTTTGGAGGGGGGGTTTGGTACCATCTCAGTAGAGTCTGTTGCCATATTTCTAAACTGGCTCCTAGAGGTGTTCAGTTCAGGATTGGCCTTTTTACATAAGTCCAAAGAGTGGCCTAATTTTTGGCAGTGAGGGAAATAGTAGGGGATCTCCTCATATATGATTTCTAAGTCTGCAAGAAAGCCTGGCAGGCCTACAGTAATCTCATTATGCAATTTTTTCTGTAAGTCTATCTCAATGCATAATTTCACAGCTGATGGCCTAGACAGAGTAGAGGTAGCATAATCCATCTTTATGAATTTACCAATCCTATTTCCAATGAATTCTAACATGGCCACATTATAAAAAAAGATAGGGACATTAGGGATTGTTACCCAAATGGGGACAATTGATGACTCAGTGCTAGGGATGAATTCAGTAGACCATTTGAGCACTTTCATCAGAACTCCTTTGAAGCTCCAAACTCCTTTAAGCCAACACCTCTGATAGTCCTCAGAGTCTTGGAATCTGATCAAGATGTGCTTGAAATCAAGTGATCCTATCTGAAAATTGGAACTAAAGCCAATAGATTTGAAAGCTGCATTCAGTGTTTCCATAGAAGGCTTGCCATTGTCAAATTTCCCGACCAAAGTGTGTTGGTAGTGCTCTGCTAGTTGAGATGCTTGCTCCGGTGAGACGATACATGCAATCTTGCCCTTGAACTCTCCGATCGGTTGAATTTCGGGATTTGAAGGAAGGAGCTGTGAAATCGGTGGCGGTCTGTCGGTCACAGCCTGTGCAAAAGATCTAAAAGGAGCATTGCCACCGCGGAGATGCGGTGGCGCTGCCATGAAGGTGGCCGTTATGTGACCGTTTCAGGTGAAAATGAGTGTCGGCAACGGAAAGAAATGAAACTGTATCTACGTTAACTACACTTAATTTAACAAAATTATTCAAAACAAATTTAATATCTTGCACTAGACTATGAAGTTCCCGTGGAGCTGATGCATCTTCATCACATTGAATATTTGTGAGAATTTGTGAATCAGTTTGTAGGTGCACTCCTTGACAACATATCAGAGGAATTTGGCTCAACGCTTTCCAACACGCATATAGCTCCGCATGTAGCGGAGAGAAAGCTGAAAACCTCTGTTGATCGCAAAAAGAGACCATCTTTTGTATTCCTGAGCGCACATGTCCATGCTACCGCAGCAGCTTCCGATCCTATTTCTTTCTTGAACGCCCCGTCAAATTTTATCTCCCAATATATCTGTTCTGGTGGCCAATAGTGTGCTTGCTGTCCTTGGGAATACTGAGAGTGTTGTGAAATCTGCACATCCTCTATATCTGCTAAAGAGTCTATTCTAGCCGTGTCCTCCACCGCCATAGCCACCATTTGATGTGGTTGTAAAACCAAATGAGACATACAATTAGCAGTATGTCATCTTCATGTGTAGCTGAGTCAAACCATTGCCAAAACCAAGTTCTGACAGCAACCGTATTTGCATGAAAATCCAAGCCCAATCATGAAGCCCTCCATACTCTTCTTGCGTTTTGAATACCTAAAATGAGATGCGTGATGTCTTCTTGCCCTAGACCACATCTTTGATACACAGGGGAATCTATGCACTTCCTAAGCCATAAAGCTAGTGACATAGGATGACCATTCTGCAAAGCCCTCCACACACCAGTAATGATTTTTAGAGGAAAATTGAGCCCCCAAAACCTGCTCCACCTTTTATTTGAAATTAAGGGTTGATGTTTCAAGTGAGCATGTAGTTTCCTATATCCCTCTTTGACTCTATATCTCCCATCATGTGAACCTTCCCATCTGAGATGATCCTTTTGTTCCATTAGTTAAGGAACATGAATCTTAAAAATCTGTGAGACTACTAGAGCTGGAAACAAAGCTCGCAAAAGTGGAATCCTCCACTCCCTCTATTCTGTAATCAAATGTTTCACTTTTAAATCTGAGTGCTGTGAAAGATGTACATGTTGAGATATTGGATTTGTAATCCATGGTATCCATCATCTTTGACTTGTATGCTCTCTCCATTTCCAACAACCCATTTTAGACCTGGTTTAATCAATTCCATTTCCCACAAGATTGACTTTAATCCACATGAATCCTGGCCTCTAACCTTCACTTCTTCGAACAACCTATGTCTGCAGTATTTCTTCAAAAAGAACCGTAAAAAAAGACATTGTAGCTCTGAAATTATCTTCCAAGCATGTTTAGCTAAAAGAGCTTTGTTCATGTCCCTTGATTTCCTTAAACCTAAGCCTCCTTGTGTCTTTGGCCTACACATCTGATCCCATGATATCTAGTACACAAAGTTTTTCTCCAACTCCCCAGCCCATATAAGCTTTGATGTCATCCTATCAATTTTATTCAGAATTGAGACCGGTATCTTAAAAATCCCCATCGGGTAGGTAGAGAGAGCTGAGATGGTGTGTTTGGTGACAAGTCCATGGTTCGCACTCTAGGGATTCGTTCAGACTCGGACCAGGGCCATAGAAGGGTCAGGGGCTCGAGATACGTGGGAGTTGGACTTACGGGTCCATCAGCCCAAATCCTTATAAGGAACGCGTATATTCTGAATTAACTACAAGGAATACACTTCCTATGATTATGGGAATACAACTATTACCATAAGAGTTGTATTCTTACTCTAATTACAAACCCTGCCGATCTAAGGATCGAAACTCTATAAATACAAAGGTTTGCTAGACTTCTCTATTCATTATCTTACATACAATACGCCTTACGCTTATAAACTTCTCAAAGTTGTCACTGACTTAAGTATTAGAGTGTCTACCCCCGGTCACCCCGGGGAATTGTCTTGCAGATTCAGTTCGTTAGCTCGGTTCGAGGTCAATTGCGGGTTCCAGACATCCATCAATTTGGCACGCCTAGTGGGACTCGCGTGTTCATCTTGATTACTCATATATGATCCTTACGACAGCCTCTCTAGAACCACTACGACATGTTGGATCCTAACAATGACGTTCGCAGAAACAGTCGCATACAAGGAAGAACTCCAGGAGCAGGCGATGACGCTAGCACAGGATGAGGCTCCCGACGACGAGGACGAGGAAGGCCGCCACAACGCTCCACCTCCGAGCCTCTACGGACCTCAACCATCGATCCTGGAAACTCCGATGTTCCAGGAACTACCAGTGTAGGACCTGCTACTCTAGGATCCACTGCAGGAGGAATGTCCACCTCGGACCCTGGCCCTTGTCAAGTGGATCTGCCCGTTAATGACCCTCCACTGCGAATCCAACTTTAATCTGATTTCGGGTATAACGGACAAAACGAGCATCTAGACGGACACTCCACAGACTGGAAAAGTGGAGATGAAGAGCAAGTCGAACCCTTTCACGCAAAGAAAGGAGAATGAGGGACGACGAGGCCTGTGCTCGACGACTTTCCCGAGATCTAGAGAGGAGGCGTCAGCCATCAGGGGCAAAAAGAACCGGACTACCTCTTAACCCCCTTCTGCAGGCCCGACTGCATCTCAACCCCCCTCATCGGACCTCACTGCATCTCGACCCCCCTCCGTGGGTTCGAGCTCGATCCCTCCCGGTGCGGGAATAGCCTCGAGTCCACCAGTAGCAAGAATTTGATCTTTATTTAATTTTAATAATTGATTGTGAAACTGAATATTGTGGTAATTCACTAAATCAAATAATTAATATTCTAAGCTTCGTAGGTTAAAGTTTTCAAATTTTTAATATTTTTGTTATAAAATATAATATATATTACTTAAATTTGTTATAATCAAATCAAAACTTAGGGTTAAAGCCAAGACTTAGACAATATTTATTGCAAAATCTTAACTTCCAAAAGCAACGTGAATCAAACTGACATTTTCAAAACTAAATTTGCATAGTCTAAATTTTACAAAATCAAAACTTTCCAAACATATAAGAACATGGGCACTTGGATTTAAGTGTAAAAACTAGACCTAACATTGGTTAAAATACCCAATTTCTAGACCCAACATTCAAAGTGCCAAATTTCTAGTACCCTACATTTCAAAGAAAACCCAATTTCTAGACTTTGGTTAGTTTCCTCCATAAGTTTAGTTAGTTTTAGGGGTATTTTAATAATTTATATAATCAAATAAATAAATAATCCTCTTTTCCCATTCTTTTCCATCTCCGCACGAACCCAATTCCTCTTGATCTGTAACTCACCGCGAACCTCCAAGCCATTGCCAATGCCAATGTTCACCGAGCACCATCATCAATATCATCCTTCTAGGCCACCATTTTCTCGCCCATTTTTCCTACTTGGAGAAAAAACCCGCTTTCCAATTTTGATGATGGTGCTCGGTGAACAGCAAGAACCTCTCTCGGCCGGAGTTAGTTTAAATGATAATTACATATTTTAATAAAACATAAAATCTGAGTTTTATTTTAAAAAGGGGTCATATTTTGGCACATTTTTAGGGCCTGCAGCGTAGCCCTCATTATTGGGCCGGACTTATATATTATAGGGTACATTTTCGTTTATCTTTTACACCAATTTGTCAACATCAGAGGGCCTTGACTGTGCTGACTTTTTCTGTTTATTTTGCATTTTAGTCCTCAGCTCATAACATCATTCCTTCCTTATCAGCAAGCTTGTCCTCAAGCTTGGAAGTTTGGGAATTGAGTAGCTATCATACCTTGATCTTCCCATGAAGCATCCTCCCTTTCTGAATCTTTCCACTGAATTAACCATTGCAAGACCTGTTGATTGTCCCTCAAAATGAGTCTCCTCTGCAGCACTCTAAGTGGGGTGAGAGTAGGAATATATGGTAAATCTTAAGCTGGAATGTCAGTCACTTGTGAAGGCATATCTCCAATATGTTTCTTGAGCAAAGAAACATGGAAAACTGGATGGTTCTACTGCAATCTAACAATTGTAATTGATAGGCCACTGCTCCCACTCTTTTCAAGATCAAGAAACGGCCATAAAATTTAGGAGCTTGTTTCATATTAATCTGAGCAGAGAGAGATTTGTCTATATTTCTGGAGCTTCAAATACACCCAATCTCCTACTTCAAAAGACCTATCAGACCTCTTCTGATCTGCATAAATTTCATCCTCTCTTGAGCCACCTTCAAATGCTTCAGTAGTAGCTGATTCACCTTCTCTTTCTGTAGCAGTAAATCTTGAGTTGCAGGAAAGACAGTGTCAGTCATAATGCCTAGTGGTAGAGGAGTTGGCTTGGTTCCATATAAAGCTTCAAAAGGGGTCATTTAGATGCTTGCATGGTGATTAATGTTGTACCACCATTCTGTTGAACCTAACCCATTTCTCCACTGATCAGGTTTATCACCACAAAAACATCTGAGATATTGTTCAAGTACCTGACTGACCCTCTCAGTTTGTCCATCAGTTTGTGAATAATATGATGTGCTAAACTGAAACTGTACATGCACATCAATTCTTTCCAAAAGTTGCTTGTAAAAATATTATCTCCGTCTGAAGTTATGGTATCATGTAGACCAAGTAACTTACAGATGCATGAATCTTTTGGCTACCTGAGTAGCAGTAAAAGGATGGCTAAGGCTCAGGAACTGTGCATACTTAGTGAGCCTATCCACTATAACCAAGACAGTGTCTATTCCTTGAGAAATAAGTAACATTTCCACGAAATCCTTGGTCACCTGTTTCCGTGCTTGTGAAGGTATAGGGAGTGGCTGCAACAAACCAGGATTGGCACAGTGCTCCACCTTGTTCCTTTGGCACACTTCACAGTTCCTCACAAAATCAATGTCATGCTCCTTCATTCCTGGCTAAAAGAAAAGAGTAGTTACTCTTTTACAAGTTGTTGCTTGTCCTGAATGACCTCCAACTGCAGAAGAGTGCAAGGCCTTCAAGACTCGATTTAGTTGTCCCTCCACTTCCCACTACTAGCTTAGTTCCTTTTCTGAGCAAACCTTTACCATAGCTATAATCATTGTTTATTTCAGAAATTGATAAAACAATGCTATTGATTAAATCTTGATAATACTGGTCCCCTTCATAGCTTTCCTCAATCTGAGTTATCCAAGTAGGCACCACAAAAGTATTGGTACTAACTTTATTACACTGTATTATTTAAGTTTCCATATTGAACTGTTCCTCACTAGGATCAGTCACTGTTGAAGGAAGTGGATGCCTAGAGAGAGCATCAGTTGCTGCATTGCTTTTACCAGGTTTGTATTGAATTTCAAAACGCAATCCTAATAACTTAGTAATCCATTTGTGTTGTAAGGCATTATTCAACTTCTGTTCAATCAAGTATTTTAAGGTTTGATGATCAGTTCTAATGATAAAATGATGACCTATCAAGTGATGTTTCCATCTGTCCACTACTAACACTAAAGCTAGCAACTCTTTTTCATAAGTGGACAAACTTCTATCTTTCTGGCAGAAGGACTTACCGAGATAAGCAATGGGTCTTTGCTTTTGCATGAGCACTGCCCCCATTCCTATGTCTGAAGCATCTGTCTCAATCACAAAAACCTTAAAAAAATTCAAACATCTTCAAGATAGAAATCGTGGACATGATCTTTTTCAAATTTTCAAAAGCAGCAGTAGCTTCCTGGTTCCAGTTGAAGCTGTTTTTTCTCAACTGATTGTGCAGAGACTTGGAAATTACTCCATACTCCTTCATAAGCCTCCTATAGTAACCAGTAAGACCAACAAAACCCCTTAACTCTTTAACAGTCTTGGGAATAGGCCATTTCTGAATGCTCTCAATTGAGTTATCCACAGCTACCCCCTCCTTAGAGATGATATGACCAAGGTAATCCACAGTTATTGTAGCAAATGAGCATTTGGAGAGCTTTGCATATAGTTGATGCTTCTGTAATATCCCTAGAACTGTCTCCAAGTGTTGAATATGTTCTTCTGCATTCTTACTGTAAACTAAAATATCATCAAAAAATACCAACACAACCTTCCTTAACTGTTGACTGAACACAACATTCATCAAAACTTGAAATGATTCAGGAGCATTTGTGTGGCCAAAAAGCATCACTAAAAATTCATAGTGCCTTATGTGTTTGAAAAGCAGTTTTTGGAATATCTTCATCCCTCACTCTCACTTGATGGTAACCACTCCTTAAATCCAGCTTAGAGAAATGAGAAGCACCAAATAATTCATCAAGTATTTCATCAAATACTGGAATTGGAAATTTCTCTTTAACAGTCACATCATTCAACCTTCTATAATCAATCCCTAAACTCCAAGTGGAGTCTTTTTTCTTAACAAAAATTACAGGGGAGGCAAAAAGACTATTGCTAGGTCTAGTGATCTTGTTTTCCGGCATTTACTCCACTTGAGCTTCTCTTGTGGCTATGGGAATACCTGTATGGTTTGATCTTAAAAGGGTGAGAATCAACTTTCAATATGATTTTATGGTCAATGCTCCTTACTGGAGGCAATTGAGTGGGAATGGAAAATACTGCAAAGATGACTTGCATAACCTGTTTCATGATAGGAGAAGTATTCAGGCCATTGATTTCCAAGTGCAGCTTTTTCTCTGTTCAGGTCTCGAGCTGTTGATGCAGGACTCGTGCGTTGATGAATCGTGGTTGGAAAAAGAACTCGTAACAAAATATATAATTAACCTTGGCAATCACACCTAGGAAAAATATTTATAAATATCATTTGGCAATCACACCTCCGAGAAAACTGGGTTAAAACTCATACTCTGAATTTTTATTAATCTCAAAAATCTCTTCTCTTTTTTTTCTGACAATGGTTACAATATATAAAGTTATGAAAATAAAATTAAATAGGAAAAACAATATGTCCTAATTCTATTCTAAAACCAAAAGGAAAAAACATATATAATCTTTTCAAACTAAAATTCACTTCTTCATGAATAGTTTTGGAAAATAGTTGTTTCCATTCTTCATCAGCTGTACTTCCACTGCTGAGTTTTCTTCCATTTCTTCATTGCTAAATTCTTGCAAATGCTCTTCAAGTTCCAACAGGTGTGCCTTCCTCTTAGCTGAAAATGACGCTGCATTTTGCTTCCTGATCTTGTATCTGAATCCCTCAGTAATTCCCTTGAGAGCCAAAAAATAGTCATCATGGTGTGTATGCATCACTTGCTTCCTCCAGTTAAAAATGACAGGATCAAACATGGATAGCCAATCCTCCCCACATATAATGTCAGTCCCTCCTAATGGCATGACCTTGAGGTCAAAAACAAAAGTGTGATTCTGCAATTCCCATACCACTCAGGGACATAAGGTAGCCCCATTCACTAATTCTCCATTTTCTATTTTCACCACATAAGGTTTAGTCTCCATGGTGCCTAAACCCACTCTTAATGACTGCAAGATCAATAAAACTGGTTGAGGCTCCAGTATCCATCAAGACACTTATCACATGGCCATATAAGACCCCATGAAACACCATAGTGCTTCTGAGTCCAGATTCAGAAGGTGAACACCACACTGAATTGAGTAAGATTTGATCCTCCTCACCCAAATCCTTGAAGACTTCGACCAACTCATCATCTACTTCGAAGACTAAGTAGAACCAGGTTAATCTTCTTTCTCAGTTTCCATAACATTCACCTGTCTTATCCTACACACATGACCAGCTCCAAATTTATCTCCACGCTTAAAGCACAGACCATTCTCCCTTCTATATTGAAGCAATTGTGGTCACGGTTTGGTGTAATTCCCAGTTTTGCTGCCAGTTTCCTTGGCATCATTTTTCCATACCAGTTTATCAAAACCATTCTTAGATTGGGGTGGCCTATTATGAGGAGTTTGATGAAAGGAATAACTCACACCCTTCTTCTTTCCTGCAATCTCAATGTTCCTCTCTTGCCATAGCCAGTTCGATAGCTTTATAATCTAGACATAGCATCCTCACAGCTGGCTGTAACTCCTCCTTCAAACCACTCAAGAAGCTAGAAATAAAATACTGCTCAGTAGGATGGAGATTCTTATCAGAAATCATAGTTCTTAACTCCTCAAACTCTTCAACATAAGAACTGACAATGGTTCTTTGTTTCAACTTATTGAATTCAGTTATTTCATCCCTGAGTGACAAAGGAGTAAACCTTTGCAATGGCATTTCACAAAAAGTTTCCCAATTAATATCTCCCTTTCCAAGAATTGGGAACTGGCTACAATCTGTAGAACACCAAGATATGTATTTATGGTTTTAATACAACTCTTATGGGAATAGTAGTTGTATTACCATGTATAGAAGAAATATATTTCGGTCATGGTTGTATTACCATATTTAAGAGGATGTATATTTCTTGTAAAACATTCATAATATACGCATTCCTTGTAAGGATTAGGATTGATGGACCCGTGGATCCCACCTCCGCGTAATTCGAGCCCACGATCCTTCTCGGGCCCTGATCCGAGTATGAATGAGGCCCGAATACAAACCATGGACTTATCAGTAGCCCCAAGGTAGATCTTCAGAACTTAGAGTACTCCATCTCGAAGGTTGAAGGAGAGGCTTGCTTCTCGAGGGAAAACCAATAACTCGAGGGAGGAAGACTCGGGGTGTTAAGCTCGAGGCGTCCTTCAAGGACTATCCTCTCGGGCTTAACCTTCTGAATATCTATCTTTAAGTTCCTTCGTATTCCATCCAAATATACGGACGGCTGAGATTAGCTTCCTTTGAAATCCAGATGGTAGATACACGTGGCGTGCGTTTATTGGCAAATAGAGGCGGTCTGTCCCCCGTCTCTCCAATTGCTTGCATCGGAACCAGAATCGAGATAATTACTCGTCATAAATGTTTTCTGGGTTTGGGTCAAATCTCCCAAACTATTCCCCTTGTCTTCCTTATTCAAAATTTCTTCTTTCCAAGTTCAGGAAGCGTATCAGTGCTTTATCAAATCTCTGAAGCCCCAAATTCTGCTTTCATAATCATCAGTAAGTGCTTTCTTTCTCCGTTGTTTTATTGTGTCTACTTATCCCTTTTCCTCTGTGTGTGTATTTCCCCTCATACTCTCTGTGATCATGAGTGATAGTAGCGAAACGATTTCCGTCCCCCATCATGATGAGGGAGAGTATGCATGTGCTCATGCCGAGGAGAATAGCTCCCGTGATGGCCGTAGAGCTGAGGTAGCGAGTGGGAAAAAGCCTGTAGTTCCGAAGAAGAAAGCCTCTGAAGAAGAGAAGAGATTAATGGGCATGGCCAAGAGGGCTCAGATAGAGGGGAATAGCCCCATGGTAATGCATGCGGCCGTATGTAGACCATCCATGAACGGTGAAGGTAGTAGCAAGAGGTCGATGAAGAAAGATAAAGCTCGTGCTGATGCTGCTATCTTCGTTGAAGGTTGTTCCTTTTCGATTCCCCCTGATATTGATCTCATGTATTTCGGGAAGGACAAGTCTGCAACATAGTTAATAACTCCAACCCGGGGGGTCATATCTGGGAGATTTTTGCAGCATGGGCTAGCATTTCCTTTTCCCCCACTGTTGAATGATTTTATCCAGTGGTATAATGTGCATCCAGGGCAACTGCATGCTGATGTGATAGTAATCATAATGGCTTTGATAACTTGGTGTTCTCGTAAGGGTTATAAACCCAGTCTTGCTCTGTTGCAGACCTTATATAAGGTGTCTATTTTTAAGCAATTTGTAACTTTGACTGTCTGAGTTACTTCCATGGGTCGAGCCTTTATTCTTCCTCGGAAATGTGGGGAATGGGACAAGGTAAAGCTAACATTTGACCGGACCAAGTATGAAGTACCCCATTGGAATAAGAATCTCCGTAATGAAGCCTGGGATGATGTTGAGTCCTCTCATAAATTGATGAATATAGCTGAGGAGTTAGTGAGGGAGAAGATCAAATTTAGAGATGGCAAGTTTGTGTCAGGAGATCCCCATATGGGTTGGCAGTGGCCTGTCAAGACGTATTGGTGGTTATACCAAATGTCTGGCCAAACTCTTCAAAATGGCAACTATTTGAAGTTGTCTTACTTCGATAAGCCAGAGGATGTAGAAATTGAGTGGTATGAAATCGTACTATCCATGGAGCAGGATCCCATTGGTTCAGCTAGGGCTCTTCGGGCCTCTAGGGCAATAGAAGAGAGGGCAGCTCGAGATGAGATGTCCGAGAACCAAGCTCCTTTGGATAGGGAAGTTTCTGGATTGATGCCTGATGCTCGGCGTCGATTCAAAAGATTGGTCCAAGGACCTAAGAATACTCGATCGAAGGCTAAGGTCCTTAATGAGACAGAGTATCTATTCGTACCTGTTGCCCGAGATCCATCAGATGAAAAGGAGGATGAGGGTTTAGCCCTAGTCAGATGTCTGAGAAAAGAGGTGATTCGGACCTCTGAGTATCCGAAAACCATACTCGGCAGGCCCGAGAATGATGAGTTTGTAACTTCTGTGGTAGTTTCTGATATGTTGCACGAGGGTACTTCTTCTGGTTGTGTATGACATTCTCGTTTACACTGTATCATTTTTTTGTAACTCCATTCCTTTTGTGTGCAGTGGGTGCTTCCAAGACCGATAAGGCGACAAATTTGTTGGCTCATCTAGTTGAGTCAAGAGAGCTGAAGGGTCATGGAGATTAGAAGAGGGATTTAGACACCTCAGGAAGCTCCACCGGTAGGTCTCCAAAGAAGGCTAGGCTCGAGCTTGGACCATTAGGGGAGTTAGAGAAATATGTGATGCCTCCTCCTCCCGAGGCTAGGACCGAGATGGCTCCAGAATGTCCTGAGATAAGCCATGTATGATTAACTTCAGCTTTTGACGGGATTGAAGGTGTAACTATCTAACTGTCTTAATTTCTTTCAAAGTCTCTGAATCATATGAAGCATATGTATGGTTCTATCAAGACGTTGTATGGCCGCTGCCAAGAACAGGCGGCTGAGTTGGAGCTACTGAAGGAGGAGGTGGCCAAGAAATCCATCGAGCCTTCTGAAGTGGTGAAGCATCTCCAAGACGGGATGGCCCAGGAGAAGGCTGGAAGAGAGGCCCTGGAAGAGGAAGTCAGGACCTTAAAGAAGGAGAAGAGATTGATGGATAGTTCCTTCCAAGAGCTGAAGAGGAAGATGGGTATGGTGGAGGCAGAGAAGAATCGATATTCTGATCCCGATTGCCAGAGGCGGCTGGTTTGGTTGATAATAGATTTCTGCCTGAATTTTCCCGAGATGGAGGCCCATCGCCAAGAGCATGGCGAACTTTATCATAATTCTGAGCTTCCAATCATGTGGGTCTATCTTCAGAAGGACCTTAGTGAGGATAGCCAGGAATGGTTGGCTTCTGCTTATAATTGGCCGGAGGTGGCAGAAGATCTGGAGAAGTTCCGGGCAAAGTTCCGCCAGATTGGGGGGTTCGAGACTAGTTTACTAGCTAGTTTGGAGTCCTTAGAGAAGGCTTTAACTCTGAAGGAGTTTCAGGAGAAGCTTTGCAGCCTGTACCCTGAATTGTCGTTCTTGGTGGAGAAGCCAGTTGTGGAAGCTTTAGCTGGGGGTCAGGAAGTCCAAGATGAACAGCAAAAGATTGTAATTCCTTAGAGCCTTCCCTTCTTATTTAGGAATTTTTTCCTTTTGCCCAACTTTTAGCAACCATGTACTCTGAATATCTCTTTCATGAAATTAACAATTCTATGTCTTCCTTTATGTCCAGTGTTGCGTAGCTACCTGTGCTGAATTACAGATCAAGTATGAGGCTGCTCTTCAGAAAAATAAGAAACTGAAGAAAAAGTTGGGTGACTCCAAGGGCTTTTGTAGCCTAGTCCGAGAAGAGTGTGACAGTCTCCGTGGTCAGCAAGTGATAAGTCTAGAGCGGAAGGCTGAGTTGAATAACCAGCTAAAGAAACTTCAGCAAAAGTTTAAAGCTCTTGAAGGTATTCATAATAAGGCTCTGGCTGCCAAAAAGAATATGACCGAGAATGGAGAGAAGCCAAGAGAGAATTGATGGAACTCTAGAGCGAGAGTCATCAAAAAGACTCTTGTATATCTGCTCTTCAGCATGAAAACATCAATGTAAATCATAAGATCGTCTCTGTCATTAAAGACTTGAGGATATGTCAGGCTGAGCTGAATGCTTGCAGGATCCAAATAAAGAAGCTGGATTCCCAAGGTGTGTTTGTCACACCTCCAGTATCTTCAAGGAGAGAAGTAGGTGGATCTTCTTCGGGCCTGAATTCGGGGCGAGGAATGGGGCCTCCTGCCTGAGGTGGTATGTCTCGAGGGATGGTTAATCCTCCAATAGGGTCTTCGCGTGGAAGGGGAAGAGGAGCGTCACTTACTCTTAGATTTCATGGTAAAATTGGTTCCCCTTCTCGACCTGCGTCCGTAGAAGGTAGGGGAATCCCCTACATCTTCTCAACTAATGAGGATAGCATAAGAGAGTAATTGGGGTCGAGGCCTCCAGGGAAACCGAGGTCGTGCCTCTACTTCCACTCGCGACCGAGGACGTACCCCTGTTTATAAAGATCTCCACGAGGTGTAGAAAGTTTTATAGTGTAATAACACTTTTGATTTTGCCTTTATAAAGGTCTTTATATTTCAACCTTGGGCAGATTGATCATTAGGCTTATTAATAGCCCAAATAAGTATTGGAATATACCTTAATAGGTGTACCATAAGAAGAGTCGATTTCCAAACTTTGTGAGTTTGTGTGACTCATATTATGTTGGTTTTGACCATATACTTTTTATAAGCATATTATTTTGTTTTAGCCTAAGGTGACTGTGGTTCGGACACGTAGTCAAAACAGCTCATATTAGATAAGCATCAATCACACGCTTATAAGTGTATAAATCTTAGGCAGCAGTCGTTAATTTTGCTTTGTACGGCATAGTGTCTCTTTGTATTAGAGGGATGTTGACTGCTTTAAAATAAAATAGAAGATATATATCTAAAAGAAATTGTATTCTTCGAACTTGTGAGTTCGGCAAAATTATATAGGACAGCCCCGAGTTTGGGAACTCGGGTATAAAAAATAAAAGATGAAAAGAAAAGAAGCTTGGCACGTAGGCCTTATTGAAGTAGTTTCTCCTTATTTGGAGAAGGTCTACTTGATTTAGCTCCGAGGTACCTGCGTAGGAAGGGCGCCATAATGACAGGATCCAAGTGCTCTCCTCCGCGAGTTTGCAAGAGATAAAATCCATCGGATTGGGTTGTGGAGACTTTGTATGGTCCTTTTGTCCTTGACTCCAGTGCTCCCTCTAGCTTGTTAGTGCACCACGGGCCTACTGACATTACCAGTTCTCCTACTTGAAAGGTTTGATGACGTATCTTTTGCCATAGTGTAGTCATCTCGTCGTAGGCCTCTTTCTCGAAGTGGAATACCAGGAGTTGTTCGAGATCAGGATCGGGTACAAGATCTCCTAGGACAGTGTTGATGGCCGAGATGTTGCTCACTTTTCTGGCATCACGGATGGCTGTGATCATGCAGGAACGTGCCACTCCTTGGTCTCCTTTGATGGAGGCTACCCCTTGTGGTGTTGAAAACTTCAGCATCAGATGGTAAGGAGACCATACAGCCTTAGCTTGGCACATCCAAGGTCTGCCAAGGATAATGTTGAAAGGTGTGATGGTGTCAACCACCACAAATGTGCAGTAAAGGGTTAGCCTTTTTCTCCTTCTGCTACTTTAACTGGGAGTGTGATCTCTCCAAAAGGTATGACTGGATTTCCGGTGAACCCCGAGATCGGGCCCGTAGGCTTGAGGTCGTCCTTGGTAAATCCCAGCTTTTGGAAGCAGTCTTGGAACATCACTTCTACTCCGCTCCCATCGTCCACGAAGACTCTCTTCACTAGGTAATCACTATCCTTCAGCTTGGTAAGGGAAATTGCTTCTCCCGTGTAGCCGTTAATACCGTTGATGACTCGGTTGGCTCCATTTGGCGGCGGTGGAGGAGGATCTTGAGGATTGTTGCCCCCACCCCCTTGGATGTTATTGTTGTTGTTGTTGTTGTTTTTCCGGGAGCCATCCTTCTTCTTCTGCCAGGGTTTTCCCCCATACCTCTTCTAAGTACCCTGGGTGTCACCGGCTATCGAGGGTGCAATCTGTTGCACAATTCCTTGTCGAATCAGCTTCTCGATCTCGTTCTTAAGCTGATATCACTCCTCGGTATCATGCCCCCGATCTCGGTGATATTGGCAGAATTTCGTGGACCTTTGACGCTCAGCTGAATCTTTCATGGTGGGTGGATCTTTTAAAAGGTGTCTGTGAATGGATAAGATCTCAGCCCAAGATCTAGCTAGAGGAGTGTAGGACTCGAAGGTTGGTTTGGGAGTGCCTTTAGTCTTCTCAACCTTCGGTACCTTCATCTTGGGCTCCTTTCCCTTATTGTCCATTTAGGACTCTCGAGGTCTTTTGCCCGTTACCGCGTCCGCTTTGCTGGCGTATTTCTCCATGATGGCCTGGAATTGTTGAATGGTGGTAGGATTCTTTGTTGCCAGCTTCATCCTCAGAGTGTCATCATCTACACTCATGCGATACATGTTTATCAAGAGGATCTCATCTCGATCATAGCATTTTGTGGCCAGATCCATATATCTGTGATAGTGCTCTATCACAGTCTCTCTTTCGAGGCAAGGCACATATCCCAAATCTCCGAGGAGGAGAAATTCAGCGAAATCCCAGTGGTCGAATAAACTTTCTGGTTTCGTCTAAGTAATTAAACCATGTTTGGGCTTTCCCTCAGAGGTAACTGGGGACGATCTTGCATATCTCAAGCTCGTGGAAGTTCCTGGTTTCCAAGGTTTTGAAGAAGACCGAGAGGAGTTCTCTAAGGTCGCCGGTACCATCGTATATAGGCAGGTGCTCTGGGACATTCTTGTTGCCATCGAAGGGGAGATTAACGATATGTCGGGAGAAGGGGGAGCGAGCAGACTGTCCTCTGAGTCCGAGGATACGCTTGATTTCCTAATCGACCTCGTATTTTTCTCGAGTAGGATAGGCTCCGTCCTGGGTGAAAGGCCGATCAGCACTGGTTTGCCACTCGCTCTGGGTTCACTCCCTCTTCTGGCGCCTGAGTTCTTCCTGGATGTTGTTGATGCGTATCCTTCGCACCTCTTCTCTGCTCAGCCCTATGTCTTCATTATGGTGATTGGCTGGATCAGGAGGTGGTGGCAGATTCCTCTGAGTGCTGTAGGGAGGTAGATTCCGAGATAAGTCATCCAAGAATCTTCGTTGTTAGTTGTGATCAGAGGGTGGTGCTGTTTGACCTTCTGGGATAGATACTCGGTTTGGGGCTTCATGCGTCTGGGCATGAAGTTGTTGACTTGAGTTTATTAAAGATGCAACGAAGTCAGGGTACATGAATGTAAATCCCTCATCAGTGCTCGAACATCCTCAGGAATCTCTCTCAGGGGAGTGTCCGAGATAAGGTTGACGTAGGGCTGTCCAGAGCTCGGAGGAGGAGGAACTGTATGTCCGAGAGGTTGATTCAGAGATGCCCTTAGGCGTCTCTATCTCTCTTCTTCCTGCTGTCTTTCTGCGAGGATCTGTCGATCCCTTTGTGCTCTCTTTTCCACAGAGAAGATTGAGTCGAGTCCGCTATACCCTAACCCATTCTCTCGGTCGAGACATTTTGAATTGTTGATGCGCTCGTTGTAGTTCATGTCAGTCTGGATCGACATTCTTGGACCTGAGTTCGGTACATCAGATCCAACAGGATTCGATCCAGAAGGTGGCACCCTGGATGCAGCAGGATTAGGACCGGAGAATGGTGCTTCAGATACGACATGATTTGGACCGGAGGAGTTCGGAACGTTGGAGTTTCCGACACCTACGGTAAAGCTCAGTGGTGGCTCCGAGGTAGAACGTGCTCGCTGTCCTCTGGGTCGACCGCACCCGCGTCCTCAGGGAGGTTGCTCTGCTTCTGGATTCTCCTTCGGGTTTTGCCCTTGTACTCGGGCGCTTCGCCTGGGTTGCTCAGCTTTAGACATGGCGTTGAAAACTTGTTGAACAAGTGTGCATGATCAGATCAAAGACAAAGTTCGGTGACATCGTCACTAGACACGATGTCCCACTAGGCGTGCCAATTGATGTATGGCTGACACCAGCACTTTGACGTCGAACCCGGCTCACGAACTGATCTGCAAAACAAAGCCTCAGGTGTCCCGAGGGTGGACACTCTGACGCTCAAGTTAGTATGATGTGTAAGGCGTATTGTATGTAGTATGAGATAGAAAGGTGTACCAAACCTTTAGGGTATTTATATGGCTACAATCCGTAGATCACCAAGATATGTATTTATGGTAGTAATACAACTCTTATGGGAATAGTAGTTGTATTACCATGTATAGAAGAAATATATTTCGGTCATGGTTGTATTACCATATTTAAGAGGATGTATATTCCTTGTAGAACATTCATAATATACGCATTCCTTGTAAGGATTAGGATTGATGGACCCGTGGATCCCACCTCCGCGTAATTCGAGCCCACGACCCTTTTCGGGCCCTGGTCCGAGTATGAATGAGGCCCGAATACGAACCATGGACTTATCACTCTAACAGCTAGGCACTTCACAATAATTGAAGAAAGTTCTAGTCAAAGCTATACATGTTTGCTGTGGCTCTATACCCCTGCCAATTCTCACTCTCCAGTCATCCAAACCCTCTATTTAAAGTTTATCCCTATCCTGCTGAAACCCCTTCTCTTGATGAAGACCAGAACACCTTCATACTACCTAGCATTTCTAGCAATATGTTCCAATTTAGGGTGAACGGTATTAGGATCCCAATTCCTACGGTTAACGGCTCTATAGTCATCCGATACCACATCATGATCGTGCAAATTAGGCTGGTTCAAGTAATTAGGCATAGTATAGTTGGCGGTTGGTGCACAGAATCAAAATCGTCACGCCTGAATTCAGAAGGGCCAGAAGTACCTCTCACCGGGGGGAATTAGGTCGGCGCGGCGAGATTGGACGGCTGCGCACCGAGGGTGAACGAGAGTGGCGATTATCCTTCATCAGCAGTTGTTGCAGCAGATGTTGTGTCGCCTGCGCTTGGATCCGATCACGGTCACGTTCCGCCACTATTTATGCATCTTGACGTTCCAGGCGAAGATCGAAGTCACCGATCTGATGACGCGCGGCCTCAGTTTGAGCGTGCAAATCAGACAGTTTAGCGGTGAATTTCGCCTCGATTTGAGCGTCAAGCGTGGCTAGCTTCAGGTCAAAACGGAGCTCCGTCTCCATCGTCAGCCGGCGTCGGTCATTGCGGTCAGTGGACGGAATGCTCTGATATCACCTTGTCATGAACCGGCTAATTATTTCAGATCAAAAGTATAAAATCTACACAAATTAGGGAATCAAACCACAGCTCTAGCAGTTCCTCAGCTAACAAACTAACTAACTAACAATCTTCTGGAATGATCCACCCAAGGGATAGTTCTGATACTACTCTCCCACGGTATTTTTTTTGTGCCCTCTTCACCCAAAATGGCAACTCCCTCATTTTCCCGCCAAGCACAACTAAGACCAGCTAGCTTCCTTGATTGTGCTGACTTTTTTTGTTTGTTTTGCATTTTAGTCCTCAGCTCATAACATCTACCCAAGAGTCTCTCCTTAAAAAAGAGTTCGGCCACATGTTTTAAGAAAAAAATTGAGTTCGGCCAGTCATTCTCTTACAAACAAATTTTATCGTCGCCGGCAATCCAAACTTAACCAAACGGCTCTGTAAGGATCCTCTTTTTTCGGCTCATTCCCCAAATAGTTAAACATGGCTTGTCCAAAGGAAGTCAAACAACAACATAAAAGAGGTATAAAAATAAGTTTTGTACAATGGGAGGGCATGAATTAAAGAAAATACTCGTTATTCATTTGAACTTGTAATGCTCAAAAACATGGTTATCCAAAAAGTTCAGGTCCATCCATTTTTTGGAGTGTGCAGCAACATAATTTGTATTAATGGAATAACATTTGAGAAAAGTTCATATAAACCAAAATTACGTCATAGTTAAGAGGTTGACAGTTGATCCTACTAAAGCATAGTATATGCATTGCACTCATATAAACAACTTTGTGGCAGTTCTTTCAACTAACGGTAATATATAATAAGTACCTAATTATCTAAATCCATAGCTGAACCTTTTGGAATCAAATCCCAGCTAATTTTCATTAAAGAGAACATAATTTTACTGGTCCCATAAATAGAGACATCGAAACGCGCACATGTTTGTAATGAACATTTAGATCAGACTGCTTCTTTTTTTAAAAGGTAATCCACTCATGGAGTGGGGAAATATTAGTATTAGGCTTCCCAAACCAAACATGCCTTAAATGGCCATAGTTTTGTTACAAGGACATAAGTCCTAAAAAGCACTTTAGTTCTTTCAAGAGAATAGAGCTAGCTAACTCTATACAAAAGATACATGAACCACTCAACCATAATCTAAACCTATTAGAAAATTGCAAACAAAACTCAAGGCTGCTCTGATTTAGGGAGAGTAGTCAAAAGTGTAACTTAATGAACAAAGCCATAGACAAGAAAGAATTAAACCCTAGACTAATACCAGGGGCCATCTGGTGTGAAGTGAAACTGGAGGAAAACTGCACCAGTACCTAGCATCTGATTGAAGCCATCTGAGACTGATCCATTAGAAATGTAGCCTTAATATCAGAAGGCGACAATTCTCGGGTGAACATCTGATTATATTTGTTGACAAGGGAAAACTTGGCAACTCCATCTGCCACAAGGTTGCATTGTCTGTGAGCATGTTGCATTGGTGCCTGAATGAGCATGTTTGCTTGGTCACATAATCTGCTGTTACTGGATTCTTTACCATGGAGATACCTGTGAGAGAATCAGATTCAATACAGAAGATATCATGTCCATAGAAGGAACCAAAAGGATATCCAGCAATGATTGCTTTAATTTCAGCTTCCAGGGGAGACTCTGCATTGGATAATGAGGTACATGCTGCAATGAAATTAGCAGATGAATCCCTAGGTATATATCCCAAGCCACACTTAGATCCACTGAAGGAGGCATGTACATTAAGTTTAAACCCTAGCTCAGGCCTGGACCATTTCAGGATTCTGAGCCTAGGTTTTGGGGGCTTTTGGATGTATGGGATAAAAGCAGCAGCAGCTAGCTGTACATCAACTTCCTGGGAGATGGTTAATGGAGAAGCAGCCAGTGATAAGCGGAGTGTATGCTTTATTTCTTTCATGATGAACCTACTGTTTGGAGCAATGTCTTCAAAAACATATCTGCATCTAGCTTTCCATAAAGACCAAACTATTATACAACATAAAAGTCTCATCGGTTTTGCTTGAAAGTTTGACAATCCAGTATATGTCAGATAATATGATAATCTATCCCAGATAGCCCTAAATTGGATATCTTTAATACCAATAGAAGCTAACATTTTCTGCTAGATATCAACAGAGAGGTCACATTTATTGAAAAAATGATCAATTGAATCAGATTGTGTGCAAAAGGGACACTTTGAAGCCATCTGAAACCCATAATGACAGAGGACCTCATCAAATGGTAGAATATAGTTAAAAAGCCTCCACACAAAGAAGGTGATCTTTTTTTGGGACTCTAATGTTCCACAGTTTAGACAAAGAAGGAGATGAGGGCCTATGATCATGTATGGCTTGGTAAGCAGATTTGAAAGAGAATGAGCCATTTATAGAAGGCTTCCAGATAAGTTTGTCTTCCCTATGAGGGAAAAGGGTAAGATTATGTAAGTGGCTATATAGCTGTGGTGAAACTGCAACAAGCAGTTGTGGCAGGAAAGTATGTTTCTGTGTGAAAAATTGTGCCACAGTACAGTCCAGGGGTATGGATGTTTGGTATGTGGGAAAGTGATCAAGAATGTGGCCTAGACCAGTCCAGTTAGCTGACCAAAAATTACAGTTGCCCCTAACATGTATAACCATTGAGTGTTTTTCACAGAGTTGATTCACTTGACAAATTCTAAGCCAAGTTTGTGAGGATCTAGAAGAGGGTGGAAGGGATTGCAAAAAATGAGTCCATAGGGCTGAGCCATTTTGGAACTTCCAGCAAAGTTTAATTAAGCATGTCAAAATAGTATAAGGTATGGACCTGAAACCCAAGCCATTTTGTTGCACTGGAAAGCAAAGCTTGGACCATTTTCCCCGGATATTTTTAGCCTCAACTGCTTTTGATCCCCACAAGAAGGTTGAGAACATTTTTTCAATGGTTTCAATGATGTGTAAGGTAAGAGCCATTATAGTGAAAATATGTTGTGGTATTGCATACAAAACTGACTGTATAAGTGTAATTTTCCCACCAATGGAAAGCCACTTATTTCTCCAAAAGCTTAGCTTATTGCTAATTTGCTGTAACAAAGGTTTGAAATAGCAGTTCAATAATTTTCCTTCATATATCTGGCATCCCGGATATTTGAAAGGAAATGAACCCTCTTTCATCCCCAATATATTTATGATCATATTTCTTTTAGCCAAAGTAGCATGCTTATTGAAGAAAAAATCACTCTTTTCATAAATAATTGTTTGCTTAGTGACTTTTTCAAAAATAGCTAGGAAGGATTTCAAGTTGATCAATGTTTTCCTATTGACTGAGATGAAAAGAATAGTATCATCAGCATAGGAAAGATGGGATATTGAAGCTACATTTTTTGGAAGATTGTAGTAATTCAGTTTCCCATTGTTAAAAATGTAGGCCAAACTCCTTGAGAATGATTCTGTGAATATATTAAACAGAAAAGGGGATAGAGGATTCCCTTGTTTAATACCTCTGGTAGATTGAAAAACCCCACAGGCTTGCCATTAATTAGCACCGAGAACCATGCTTGTGATAGGTTATTCATAATACAGGTAATTAGGTTTTCATGAAAACCAAAAAACATTCAGGATATTCTAAGGAAGGGCCAGCTAACCCTATCAAAAGCTTTCCTCAAGTCTAATTTCAAAATACAGTTAGGCTCTCTTTCTTTTCTATTTAAATGTCTAACCAGCTCCTTAAGATACAAGACATTGTCAGCAATGTCCCTTCCTTTCATAGAGGTTGTCTGGTTAGGAGAAATTATGTCATTCATGACTGGACTCATTCTGAACATTATGACCTTAGAACATATTTTGTTGATTACATTAGAAAGGTTTATAGACATGTAATCATCAAATGAAACTGGTGTGTCCTTTTTAGGTATAATGGTTATCCAAGTTGCAGCAATACCCCTTGGTCAGTCTGCACCAATCATAAAATCATTCACAGCCTCCATCAAATCCACAGAGATGATATCCCAGAACTTCCTATAAAAATAGGCAATGTAACCATCAGGTCCTGGAGTGCAGGTCCTGGAGGGCTACTTTTATTTAGTGAAAAAACTACATACTTTAGTCCATCAAGACTGACAGGTTTCAGAAATTCCCTATTTTGTTCCTCAGAAATCAAGGTAGGGATTTGTGAAAGAAAATGAGGAGCAAAGTGGAAATCTTCTTCTGTTTGCTCACTGGTGAGTAGTGTGGAGTAATACTGAATGGCTTCCCTTTCAATATCAGCCACTTCATATAACCAGATCCATGCACCACTTCTTATTTTAGATATACTTAGTTTTGATCGTTTTTCTTTTAAAGAGTTGTGAAAAAAATTTGAATCTATATCACCCTTCTTAAACCATTTACCTGAGTTTAGTATTTCCAGAAGTGTCTTTGCTCCTTAATGGCTTTTTTTAGCAAGGCTTTCTTATGTTTTAGGGAGATTAGCTCATGATCACATTGATTATAATCAAAGATGATCTCCTGAACTCTAAGAGTTTCTTCAGCCAATTCTACATTTTTATGTACATTTTCAAAAACTTCCCTATTCCAGACCTTTAGCTCTCTTTTTAACCTTTGTAGCTTAAGAAAAAACTTAAGCATACCAGATTCTAAGATAGGGAGGGTCCAGTTAGACTGGATAAAGGCCTGTTCTTTTGTACCGTGTACAAATGCCTTTTTTCAGCAAGGCTTTCTTATGTTTTAAGGAGATTAGCTCCTAATCACATTGATTATAATCAAAGATGATCTCCTGAAATCTAAGAGTTTCTTCAGCCAATTCTACATTTTTATGTACATTTTCAAAAACTTCCCTATTCCAGACCTTTAGCTCTCTTTTTAACCTTTGTAGCTTAAGAAAAAACTTAAACATATCAGATTCTAAGATAGGGAGGGTCCAGTTAGACTGGATAAAGGCCTGAAATTCTGTTCTTTTGTACCGTGTACAAATGGCTTTTTTCAGCAAGGCTTTCTTTATGTTTTAGGGAGATTAGCTCCTGATCACATTGATTATAGTCAAAGATGATCTCCTGAACTCTAAGAGTTTCTTCAGCCAATTCTACATTTTTATGTACATTTTCAAAAACTTCCCTATTCCAGACCTTTAGCTCTCTTTTTAACCTTTGTAGCTTAAGAAAAAACTTAAGCATACCATATTCTAAGATAGGGAGGGTTCAGTTAGACTGGATAAAGGCCTGAAATTCTGTTCTTTTTTACCATGTAGAAATGGATCAGACTGCTTCAAAGTTCTGTTGAACCAAGCAACAAAATTGTTTTTGGAACAGGGCCACAGCATCAACTTTAGTTTGAGTTTGACCATGTACTTCTAAAGGCAGAAAATATGACTGCAAATCGAGTCTAAAGGGCTTATGTACTAAAGTTTTCAAAAATATCCCAAATCATCGTGCAAGTTTTCAAAAACAAAAACAAGAACACTGCCACAACATTGAACTAAACAGACTCGTTATGCCTAGTGCAAGGCATGAAGATGCTTAAAAAGAATTTAACGCCCTTTATCAAAGGCAATGCGACTTCTACTGGATCCTTCATATCCATCTTGCATGGATCCAGCAGTAGCCTTCATCGTGCCACTACGGCCAACCTTGTCAATTGCTTTCTTACCCTTCTTGACCTCAGTCAAAAACTGGTCCAGACCAAATGGATCAGCTTCTTCAGCCTCTTTCTCGAACTCAACTGGTCCACTTCTAGGACCAGCTCTATCTGAAGTACCTCCAAATGCCTTGTCGGGTTTGAAGCGGTCAGTCTTCGTGATCTTCTCCAGCTGCTCATCCGCACCTCCATATACATCAGAATCAGCGCCTTTCTTAGGCCTGTATAAAGTGTTCAGGGTAGATTGAGCATTGAAAAGTTTCTTATCATATACGTTGTAAGCATCTTCTTCAGCAAACCCAGAATCCATCCCTTTCTCTTGGTTGAACAGCCTCTGGTCATACTGGACTTCACTACCTCTCCCAGTGTTGGCCATTCCAAGAGCAACTTTCTCACTGACATCCCTGTCTCTATCTCTTGTAATCTTACTTTTCTTTCCCATTGCAGCATCCTTTGCCTCCAGCCTCCTTTCCCTCTCCCTCTCTCTGTTCCGCTCCTTACGGATTTCATCCCTCTTCTTCCTCTCCTCAGTCTCTTCTTCCTTGCTCTCCTTAGGCTCCCTCTCCCTCTTCCTTTCCCTTTCCCTCTCTCTAGGGGCATTCCTAACATCATCGTAATCAGACATCATATCATCAGTAGCTCTCTCGGAAGGAGGCATAGGCGCGGATGGTGGAACAACACCAGTCCTCTCTGATCTAGCCCTGCGTGCCAACTCTCGCAACTCCATCTCTTTCCTATCTTTCTCCTTCATCATCATTTCCTTGTGTACCTTTGACCTCATCTCAACAGCCTCTCTAGCCTTCTGTTCTGCCACATACAAAGACTCAGACAGCTTGGCAAAATTGTCATTAATCTGAACATCCTGAAGCCCCCTACCATCAGCTGCCAGACGCTTATCAAGAGGGATTGTGTAACCCTTTGGATTCTTCCAATTTGAAATACAAGGTGGGATCTTCCAATCTTGCTGGTCTTTCACAGTCACAGGCCGGGGAGGAGAGTGCATAACTGGCACGGGTGGAGAGCCAGAAGCTTTAGGAACCCTCTTGTGCTTGAACTTTGGTGGATCCAAAGGATCAACTTGCATCTCAACCATCCTAATGATCCTCTCCTTGGCACCAGAATTAAAGGCAGCTGACTGCTGCGAAGGCTTGTACTTGATATACTTGGAGTCGTTAGATTGAGTAGGGACATTTTTGGGCTGAGCAGCGCTCAATCTCACATTAACAATTTTCTCAAGAGCGGCTTTCGTGCTCTCTGCAGTCTCTTGAATCAATTTCTGCTTCTCATTCACATCCATATCCCCATCATCTTGCCCATCCTTGATCACAGAAGGAATCAAATCCGTATGCTGCGAATAAACAATCTTCTTCGAATTCTCATTCTGCTTCACAATAGCGTCATACCTCACATTACCATGCTCATCAACTGTTACGGGCAAGGTCTTACCCCCAGCCTTATAATCCCTCTTCCTACCCATATCAAGAGGGTACTGAGCAATATGAATCTCAGGGAACGCCCCTCCATCGCCAAAATCCTCAAGCTTGTGGGGTTTAAATCCAGCCCTTTTCAAGTAGGGAGGAACCGGGTTGGACTTGATCAATTCGGTTTTCTCAGCCTCGGTAGCAGTATACCTCTGCTTAAACCAAGGATCACTGGTATGGTCATAGTAAGCGGTCCCAGACGACCTCGCCTGAGGAATAAGATCCTTCAGCGCCGCCATCTAATACGCAAAAGCAACGAAAACAACAAAGGTCACAACCACAACAACACCCCACCAGCTCAATACATATATAAAGAACAGATCTTTGGTTAATTCGGTAAAAGCAAAAAAACAACAGCAGAGATTTTTCCAGGGTCTGGGATTATCGAAGGATATGCAACAGTTGGGGAACTAGATTCGATTGTAATAAACTACGAGCAATAAGAGGAGATTGTAGAACACAACTAACCTGCAACCGGGCGGAAGATTTGCAGATGTTGTTTTCGTATTCGTGCGTATGGTTCCGGCGCCTTGAAGATTTTGAAGGTGGTGTTGTTTGGATTGACCACCTCGCCCTCGGACCCTATTTATAATAAGATTATGGTAGGATATAATTCATTCAGGAGTAAAAGTAGGTGTTTGGTATATGCAGGTCTGTTTACTTTTGCAGGTCCAAAAAAAATGGGAAAATATTATAATTACCCTTCATTCGTTTATTAATTTTTACAAATATATTTCTAAAACCCTAACCTTGAATGCATAAACCCGTCTATGTAATGATTGAACACGTGTCCAAATTATAAATTACTTTTCGTGAATTATAGTAAAAAATTAAGAGGGACGTTATTATATTTTTAATTTAATTTGAACCTGCAGAAGTAAAGTGTACTTGCATTTAGAACCACCCTAAAAGTAATAGAAAGGGCAAGAAGGGATTATGATAATAGGTCCATGCTATGCCACTATGGCCTTTAGAAAAAAGAGTCGTGCTATGATATTTGCAGGTTGCATTTCACTTTTACCGTCTCTATTATTTTTGGAAAAGTCGAATACGTCCCGATATTATTAATTATTGATGAGAAGATCGTCCGTTTATTCTCATCCGGACTTTGCACCAAACAAATGTTTTGATGAAATGATTAGGTTATAATGTTATTGTTTTTATACAAATTCTTGGGTAAGACCGTTTTACCATAAACTTATTATATGCATAAGTTTATGGCATAACAAATAATTTCTCATATATTTATTAATATAATTTGCTTGTTTGTAACCTTTATTTGTTGTTCTAACTCAATAAATTATTTATAAAATAATAAAATAACTAGACACAAACACTTAAACTAACTATATATTCATATTCACAACATTATATCACATTAAGAGTCTAATGAAACAAATACATAAATCAATTTGATTAAAATGTGAGATAAATAGCGATCATGTCATAAGTATGATCGACTTACCCAAAACTCTCTCTTGTTTTAAATGTAATAATATATATTTGATTGATTTTTGTAAATATCAACTAAAAAAGCTCTTATACTAATTTAAATAGAATTTTAGTTTAGTTGCCCATCAATATCACGGGAAATAAAAAATTATCGAAGTTTAATTGTGGTGTATATGATCGGTTGGAAATATCACCTGATAGTATCAATCTTCTCACTAACTTGTATCTTTCACAAAATTGAGGTATTCACTTACCTATGACCATTTTCAAAAAAAAACTTACCTATGATCTTCAGGAGACTCGGAAAATCAAATAACTTTTCATTATCTTAGGAGACCTTCAGGAGACTCGGAAAACCTTCTCTTTTGACCATGGAGATGCAACGATTAGTTTTTCCTTTTCATTTAATCTTTGCCATGATATGAAGAATAAGTGAAGATTCATCCATACACCAGCACTGTCTTTTCAATTAAATTGACAAAATCTTCTAATTTCATTTGTTAGTTTTATTATTAGTTCTCATCGATGTTTTGTGTTCAATTGCTTATACATATAGTAATTGTGGCTCGATTATATTATAGAGTTGAGTTCAAATCGGATCAAGATTGAGTAAGAATTCGTCAGCAGAGCAGTGGTTGGCAGAAGTGAACTGCAATTGTTTTTTAACTAGTAGGCGCTATTCATGTGCCAAAATGGAGATCCAATCTGCCGTAAGTATTGCAAGTTTTTCAATGAAGAAGAAAAAGACCCATCGGCTCACTATATAACATATCCCACTGGTACTTTCTGCACCAAAAACAATATTGTATGATGCTCAAGGTGCAGAAAGAGGAGGCGGGCGGTTGCAATGTTTTGGAAAACCAAGAATGCTTGGTTTTTACTGGAAGAGAATTGAGGCATTTACTGATAGGTCACAACTGCTCCATGCTATGATAAAGTATTCTTTTAATCAAATAACTTTTTTTCTATGGAAGGGGAAAGAAGTTTTTGTACTGCAAGTAGTACGGTAGTTTTATGACTTCTATCATCCATCACATAATGATCAGATTCCATTCAAATTATCTCCATAATCAAGTAAAATTAAGTTTTTTTTTAAGTTTCGTAGCAACCAAGTCCTATGATTTCTCCTCATCCTTCAAAGCTTTCAAGGATGGTAACACACCTCCTTAGTAAGGACTTTGCCTCTTCATTCTTTTCTATGTCAGAGAGATGCTGCAGCTCATTCTTTAACCCCGCTTCATGATGATGACATTGAGCATCTTTGTACAATACCAACAGATCCAGAATGCACTCGGATGCAGCTACATGAACCTGAAGTAAGGAGTTGGTGAGCACAAAGAAATAGGAACTAACAGAGACATAGTCAACTGAAGCTCTCTCTCTCTCTCTCTCTCTCTCTCTCTCTCTCTATCTCTCACACACACACACACAACAGGCTAAAAAGGAGGAGGAGGAAGAAGCACCTGGCCAATCTTAATAATGCGTATGCATTCGATCACTCTCGGCATGACTTTATGAAACAGCTGAAAGGAGTTGGAAAGTTTGTTAGACCTTAATTCTGTCATAGGATAGAAGCAAATTATACCAATTTACTTACCTCGTGCACAAAGGCACTTGCCCTCACATGTGAAGATGGGCCATGAGTTTCAGGTGAAATATTGGAAAGTCTCAGGGATATCTCTTTTACTAAGGTGAACACAGACATTTTAACTGTAGAGAAATTCCATATACATGTACTGATGAGGAATGTATAATTGAAAAAAAAAATTAAAGGGAGGCATCAGGTAGAGTCACTTACCGTTCCACTGGAAAGCAGGACCAAGAGAGAATACAACCACACTCACCAATTGCGCCTCCTGCTCAACTATATCACTAACTCGTGCCACCTGGATGATAGATGTGAAACAGCTAATAATTTTACCATGTGAAGCGGAGAAATTATCTTGTTCTTCTTCTGCAGCAAGAAAACAGAGATTTTAGGTCAAGAGCAGCTTCTGGATTGTTCAGTCACATTTGTCCAAAAACAATTTTAAAAAATAGTGAATTTCACGCCTGTGGGATGTTGGAGAGCAAATTTGTCTCCCTCTAGTTATAGTACAATAATTGATTTTTACAAAACATCCCTCTTTCAGGCTTCAGCATACCTAAAGCCAACATAAGTTTCTACAATCTGCTTATTTGGAGTAAATTTACAGATTATGGCAACTAGAATTTGATGGTTTCGTAGGGATAGCTACACCCAAATGGTTGGATCATTTTTGGCAACTTATCCTTGACACTCTATTGAAACAGGGGCATTTTAAAAGACATCACAAAACTATGTAATCCACAATGATAAAAATAAGCTGAGAAAAGTGGCAAAGTGCAATACCTGCTTTCACATTGTTGGCTAAAGTTTTTTCATTCGATGTCACACAAGTTTCTGTGTTGCACATATCCAGTAAGACAGGAAATACCACTGTGAAGAAGTCCGGATTATTGAATGCTTTCACAGTCTGAAAAATCAATCAACACAAACAGCATGAGTTTTAAGAATTTGTGGCTTCCATACATCTTGGTCTCCACTCTCCATGCATGGAAAAATAATTTTTATAAATGTTTACAGTAAGTGACAACTTTATCATGTAAACCACAGATCAAAGCTATGCACAAAAGTACCTGCTCAAGACAGGAAAAAGCAGCTTCACGGTACTTTTTGTTCTTTTTTGCGCAAGCAGCCAATACAAGCGTCAAAATGGAATTTGGTGCAACGGGATCTATGGCAGAAATTGCTGTGTGGCATGAAGTACAAAGTGCAGATAAAGCATTTAATATAGCTTCTTTTCCCTGCCAATAAAGACACATTATTAGTAAGGAACTACAGTAAACTGAAGCTACGAAGTACAGCCCAAACTTGAGGACATCTAAACTGGACAGGCAAAGACAAGTATATTATGATGAAATGTTGCAGAAGTATGATAGACAAAGAAAAGAAACAATGATTAGAAAGTAAGGATGAAGATTCAGGGGGACACAACAGATGATAGTCGCCATAGGAAGATAGCAAAAATAGAGTCAAATCCGCCACAGATGCCAATATTTAAAGAAGAATAGAAGAGTTAGAATGATCTACTCAAGAAACTCATAAAACTATTCAGTTTCTGAACTTGGAGATACAATTTGATCACAAATTTATTTTCGACAAATGAAAACTATTTACAAATTTGGGGACGAAACAGTAGATTTGGAGATTTTCAGATTCATATGCATCATCATAATAACACATTTATATTGAATTCTTTCAAACATTTTCAAACTCAGGCTGAATATAAAGTATAAAGTGTATCAAAATAAAATTAAACTACGAGGCAGCATGAAACCAAACCACAAAAGGCAAAAAAGATGTAACGCCTAGCTTTAAACCCAATCATGAATTTTATTGGAAGGTAGTAAGTACTGATGCTTCAGCATTTGCATAAGTTGACAAGTTTATCAAAGAGCTATACTCAGAAGCTCTGGAATGTTTTTTCAACAATTAACAGCAGGAACTAACTGTAATTTAGTGTGTGCACCAAAACTGAGGCACATAATGTTACCTCCCATAAACGGCCTGGAACTTCCTTCATTAGAGATCTTAGCAAAATGTGATGATGTGGAGAGAGTTGTTCACCTAGAACCTCACTTAGCTTACTTATAGCTTGGGATGCCTACATGTTGACATTCCAGAGATCACAACTCAAAAACCCAAAATGATGATGATGTAATAAAAGCTAATATAACAAGAAAAACATTTACTCCACCAAGTGGAAAGAGCGAAATTTAGCAGGTTGTTGCGTTGAGACATGTAAAACCAAGTACAATTAAATCTTTCTTGCCATAATTTTCACCCCATGTCCTTTTAGTTCTTTTCTTCCCCATAATAGTTGTTTTACTGATTCACTCCGTACGCACTAAACTAGGACATCAAACAGCTCCAAACCCTCTTAAATGCAAGTGTTTCCTTTTTTTTGCATTGGCTGTTCATACTGCATTTCTTATAATTTTATCTCCTGCTCTATTTAGTCAAGTATGTCAAAATTCATCTCCAGCATTTTAATTTCATCGTGTTCAGATATAGTCACTTAAGATTCCAATGCTCTCTATGGGTAAGCATGAACCTTCCCAATGTTCCAAGCTTCTCGAAATGCTCGTACATATGAACCTTCCCAATGTTGTGAACTCCCCCTTTTCTTGTGTAATGAATTTTGAGTATGTAACTCGTTATACGTATTCATGCCCATCAATTTCAACAAACTATTGTTACTCTTATTATTAACAAAGTGACATAACATATTCAATTACCCATTCTACAAATGGTAAAACATGTATCAAGTTATCAACAACATGTACACTTGAACTGCTGGCTAGGCAGTTAAAGATCTCTCCTAAATAACGAACGCGATTGGTAGTCTCATCCATTGCCAAAACAAAAGATGTGAACTTAAAACAAATCGGTTAAGTTATTTTTTCTATTACACTTTCAAATGCTCTCATAGTTTGACTCATTAGATTAATACCTCTAATTTTAATTTATCTTACATCTTACATCTCACTTTTATCCGACAGATTAATCACATGCTCTCCAAGATTTATTTTTTTCATGAAACAGGTTCTTAAAGAAAACAAAAACATGTAAGAAAGCAAAATAGAGGAAAAGAAATTTACTCTTTTCTTGCTTGCCCACGACGAAGCCATCAACACTTCATTAATCAAATTCACAATCTCTTCCACATACAATTGGAGTGTTATTCGTTCACTGCCCATGTTTTCTTCCCATAATTCCTCACAGAGATTTGAAACAGTCTTGTCATCTTCAAATCTGAGATGTATAGAAAAAGTGTAAAGACAACTAACAGCATTATAGTATTCAGATTCTGCAAAGAAAGAGGATTAATGCAAAATTACAAATCTAAGCAGGTGAGTTTTTGTTATCTGATATCATCTTTCATACCCAAATTTAATGGAAAGTTTTGCCACCCAACAAAAACAGCTTTAATAGGCAAGATCCCAAGAAATGGTCATGCATTAAACAGCTTTAATATTAAGAGATTACTTCGTGGTGCAATATATGAAGAGATTATAAATTTTCTCTGTTCTAGCTCATTTCTTAGCGAAGAATGTTAAAGAATTTATGGGCAAACGTGATATAAAAAAAATAAAAATAAAAAACTAACAAAGTTCTGTTGTACTAAAGTAGTAAATCTTATCAAAATCATCAGCAATTAGGTATATCTTCGCGTATCAGACAAATAAATACCATTAAGATAGCAAATGGTACAAACAAATAGATAGATAATTGAGTTTTTATATACAAGCACGGGCATCTGAATACTGAATTAACATGGAAGTATACCTTGAGATAAAAATAACAGGTACAACAATGCTTCTGTATCCACCAATAATATCACTGGCCAAAGAATGATAGCTTCTTAACAGAATTGCTCCAGAGATTTGATCATTCCGGTCACCAGCTTGCAGTGCCACAGTATCTTCAATTAATTTTTGTGCTTGAGATGGCACTGCAAATTTTAGAACTGCTGCACAAGCATTGGCAAATGCCCTTTTTGAAGATGTACTCCTCTCTTCTTTAACAACTGGAAACAAGAGCTTCAGTAGCATACTCGCGAAGGTTTTTATATCAGCACCTACTTTTTCAACCAATCTGCTAATAAAAGCCGCTACACCTACTCTGTAATGTAACAGAAACTAATTATCCATAATAGGTTCAAAAGCATCCACAACAATATATATATATATATATAGAGAGAGAGAGAGAGAGAGAGAGAGGCTATCAGTGGTAAAGAAGAGGAATGTGAAGTTTTCTGTGACAAATACACTATATAGCAATAACACCCCGTCATAACCCAGAATCTAAATAGCCGATACTAAGTCTCATCCCACATCTACAACCGCTGATGGATTATTTTCACTATGGTCTCAAGCCTCTCAACTAGCTTTGCAGGCGTGCAACTCGATATCAGCAAACTATAATTGTTTTGAAGTCAAAAACACAGGGCTATACATACAAATTAAGAGTTCAAACAGAAATAAAGAACTGTCATCAGGTAAAAGCATAACATAGTCAGAACTGCCTACACTGTCATAGAAAAGAAAGAACATTTCAAAGCATTAAACTGAAACTAAACGTCACATATAGATCGCATACCAATTCATAATAATGCTTTATAAGTTGGTCCCCTACTTATTAGGATTCAGTATTTCCCTTGCATGCATTGCATTGCATATTAAATCCACGGGGTAGACAGGGTGGCATTATCTATGTACCGAGTAGCCTCTCTATTTCTATTACATGGTTCTTTAGGGATGAACTTATCATGCTTCAGGATGGCAAGAAAACATAATTATTTTTAGCAATTTTATTTAAATAAGGTACTGAACTAATCATACAAAGCAGGTAGCATATTACATGTGGCATTCTTACAAGAAAGAATGTACCTTGTGTTTAAACCAACACCAGACCGAACCAGTTGGGCAAGACGAGGTACCAACAACTCAAGAGACTGGGTATCTACAACATCAATACAGAAGTCCAAAGTTTCCCACATTGGTGAACCTTTGGCCATTGAAATGCGCAGATTTTCTAGCTTTTCAGCTTGAATGCCAATTTTTTCTGAATGAAGCTGGAAAGAAAAAAAAAAACCATTACCTTGCACCAACAAACAGTAAATATACAAGGAACTGTATTACAGGGCAGCGCATTTAATAGTGAATATGGATGGACGCAACAGAATGGCTTAGTAAGTTCATGTTGGAACAAAAGTTTCATCATTGATTGTTTTAGATTTGAAAATAAATAGTAATTAACACACTTTTAATGATAATCAGGAGTCAAAGTAAGATCACATTTTTTCTTCCGCAATATAGAAAGACACATACCTCAACATAGTTCAGTCCTGGATCTTCAAGGTTTGACAGGCTCTCCAGCATACAACAAACAAGATCTGCTAGATGTGGACGGATAGCAACACCAGAGCCCTACAACAGTGCAATGAATGTGGTCTCAGATACAATTTAATCTTAGCAAATCGGAGGAAGTAAATGATTCTCACTTGATAGTAATCTAAATTGAAATATTAACTGAAAATGGAACTTGCTCAAAAAAATTGTAAGGAGATATAAATACAGTTAAAACACAGAGATCTCAGCTTCAGTACCTTAGCCAGCTTCGTGACTACTCCAATAGATGCCTTGCGAATACTATCAACTTTACTCAATATCCCATCAGTCAGTAATAAAGGCAACACGATGCTCATTGTCTGTCTTGCCTCAGTAACTGGCGTAAGGGAAGTGTCACATAACCTCACAGTTAATGAGGTGACAGCCCGGCAGAGACGATCAGCAGAATTACGGACAGTCTCTTTTATGTCATCCATCCCTCGAAAAGCAGCTTTCCATATTTTGCCCAAATGCTTCTCAACCTAGAGCATACAGTACATAAGCTACATGAAGTTATGTAATATTTTATTATCCACAACATGCCCCCAAAGTAAATAGATATCGAACTCCCTAAATAGCATAATTCGCAGAATCACACCTTATAAAAAATGGTGTAAAGTATGTGGAGGAAGAGTTTTGTGATGCTTAGACCAACCAATGTAGCCCATAAATCATTTTCATTCCGTTAGATGATCCTATATGACTTGCAGCCATTTACAATAAAATGATATCAAGTCTTAAAAAATAGTTACTCTGTATATATACCAACATGAATTGAGCATCAAACAAATGTACTAGTACGTCTGAAATGTTCTCAAGCTGTAATGGACCTAATGGTTTTGTCCAACATTCTTTGTAACACATGGAGTACTATTTTCAGATTTAGCAACGGTTGTGCATTCCAAAAATATTTGACCATCTAAAACAAATTAAAATGTAATAATGATGGACTAATGGAGAATAAACAGTTTTGAATACACAATAAGCAAAAGTAAGTTAGTATATTGTTAGTGCCTGTAGAGGCAATAGACCACAAATTTACAGGTGAATGAATAATTTATCTAGCTGGCGTAAACATTTTCCAATCTGTTTATTATAACATCTTAATTAATGTTTTAGTGGACTTCCCAACTAAACTAATCTAATATATGGAGTAGGGCATCCCATGACCTTGCATGTTAGCAGAATGTTATCTGTGTGACATAGTTGTTCTACAACTCATAAAAGCCAATGCAAGCCAATACCAGAACACAAACTTGCATCTATTTACAGAACAAATTTGCATCACTGGTGGGAACTTTCAGAAATCCATAGCAAACAGCAGCTTAATTAGTCTTGGAAGAATAATGCCTTTTAGGATATAATTAAGATTCAGAACGAATAGCTATTGCAAGGTTTCAGTCTTCATAAGAAGTGAAGCAAACAACAAGGGAGCCCACGAGAAACTATGTTTAGCATCTGATAGAAAACTAACATTGGATTTCTTCTTTTTCAATAAAGAAAACAAAGAGATGGCAAATTCAGGTTTTTAAACTTTAGTTAAGTGAACAGTAGATACAATTAAATGCAGTGCCCATTCAGATCTTCTGGGATTATCAAGGAGAGAATCTGATTACCTGATCAAATTTGCGTCCTTGGATTAGATCTGCAATCGCAAGACAAGAGGCTTCACGAGACCGCCATAGCCGAGAACCACATTGTATCAGAAGATCATCCATGATAGAGTCCAAGTTTTCATCTATGGTCTTCTTTGAATCAACCACCAGAGCCTTCCATATGTGAACCATGGCATCCTGCAAGAAAGTAGGTTAGAGCCAATGTTGACCAGGATAACAACAGTATACTTCTGTTCCAGCAGAAGATGAAAGAAAGATACACCAGCCCTACTTTCAAAACAACCGAGAACTGGATGACTGGCAAGCATCTATATCTAATATCTTCACTTATAAGAGGGACATTCACATAAAAGAGGGATCAAAAGAAACCCACAAGGTAGTTTCAAACACTACTGCATTCTTTACCATTTCACAAGATATTCGGAGCACAAAGACTATGATACCTGCACATTTTTATCTGGATCATACTGGTAACGAATCAGCCTTGGAACCAACGAACTGAGGTATGGCTGAATGGCATCTCCAGCATATTTGGCTATTTTAGAAAACCCAAAAGCAGCACCTCTTTTAGAATTCATGGAAGCCTGATAATTGGCTAGATCCATAAATTTATAGATCAAGTCTGGCTGCCCCATCTCATTTGCCAGGTTGCAAAGTTCCTTGTAGGTGCTCAATTTTCCTCCCGTAGGACTTTCTCCAATTGCACCCTCTTGAAACACTTCAGAATCTTCCAATAGCTGCAAGAATTACGTTCAATAACCAGTGGAAGAGGACACATGAAATAACTTTTAGAAATGTTTTTTACCTTAACAGCCCGTTTCCTCTTCCCTGAACCAGTAAGGGTACCAACTAAAGCATTTACTAAGTTATTTTTCATTGAGGCGTCGCCAAGTTCATACACAATACTGAGACCCTGAGATGCCAGTTCTTGTGTAAGTTCATTTTGTTCTCCAATAAGATGAGAAAATGCATCCTGCAGCAAATCAAAACGTTTTTTAGAGGAGGTCTGTAAGCCATTAGTTGGTGCTAAGGGTTTAATGATACAGTATCTAATCCCAGCCAAAAAAGGAAGGCTTTGACTGCAAAGCATTTTCAATACAATAGTCTTGGTAATGAGATGACACACCTGAACATCTGGGAGCAATTTCTGAATAACTGGGTGGTGCCCACAATATAAAGTCAGTGATAATAGCCAAACAGTTCCAGCACATCTCTCCTCTTTTCTGTTACTATACAAAAGCCCATCAAAAAGCTTTCTAGTAATTACATCTCTAACTGCACTATGGTAATCTTCACTGGTTTCAGAATCCATATCATTAGATTCGGATGAGGATATATTATCCATCAGGAAGTTTGAGGCTGCAGAAAGTGAGGAATAGTTAGTCCTTAGAATAATCTCAGTAGTCACAGGGACACCTCCCCATAAAAATGCGAGAGCCTCTCCAGCAGCAAACAAGATATCCTCAACCTGCAAAATCAAATGTGATCATTTTAGGATGAAAAGGGATAAGTTTCCACACAAACAAAAAATCACATTAAATACCAATGAAACATCCAATTCCATTAAATTGAAGCAGTGAAAACTTGCAAGTGACTCACCTTCGAGTGACAAAGACTAAATATCAAATCAAGAGCTATATTCAGAAATGAGAAATTTGATTCCTTCATGCATATATGGCCCAAAGCAATAACAATTTTCTGAACAGCTTTAATATCATCACGTGAAATAAGCTTCTTCAGGGCTTCATGCGTCAAGCTCAAAACATCAGCTGCCATTTGAAAGATGTATTAGAAATGCTTATGATATGCAGATTGCAGCAATTTTCAGGTATTAAAAAAGTTTAAAAAAAGATAACCTGAAACAGAATCAGAAGTCAATAAAGGAAGTGGAATGCAAAGTCCAATATGACCTAGAGCTTGCAATGCAGCAGAAGCTAAAAGTCCCGTCTCTGCGTTGACTACACCAACTAAACATTTCAGTGCAGTCTGAAGCAAGGAATCTGATATCTGTTTATGGGGCAAGAGAGGAAGGAAGATTGTTTAGGTAGCAGCACTAAAATTATCATTCAAATATAAGCATTCGACTTTTCAGTAAGTAAATTTAAATTAAAAATCCCCTGTAAATACAGTACTACTATAACTTTAAATAGGGAAGTCTTAATTTTGGGTGAATGCAAGGGTTAATCATCCATCATTACAGATACTAAATAACGACCAAGACTCACAAGAACAAGTTACTCTAAAGGTCAATTTATGGGGTGTCAGATGAAAGAAACTTAAGACTTACAGTTGTGCCAACCAACAAGCAATTTGCTGTAACGTAGCCTAAAGCACATATCGTTCCATGCTGTACCTCAAACCTACCATAGAGAGCCAACTCTAATCAGTGACAAAAATAATTTTTTTAATAAAGCTCCACAAGAAAATAAGGTCAGGGAAAATCCCACCTCAGTTTCAGAGTCCCACCAATCGAGCTAAAAAGGTCATTCATTAAATCAGAGGAAGCGGAAAAAGGAAGATCAGAGGATGCAATGCCAAGTAATTGTGCCATAGATTCTCGTGTTCCGAAGTCCACGTGACCAAGAAATTGCTTCAGCCATAACACTTTATCAGCATACCGAGATGCCACTACCTGTAAACCATGCGCAAAAAATTATTTTGGCCATTTGTAAGAAACTCAAAAAGCAGTTTATCAAAAGGCAATAGAGTAGACTACCTGTGGAACAAAGCTTGAAATTGTTATCAATGCCTTGGAGGCATCTGTATGCAACTCAACAGATCCTCCATATGCCATAGCACGTTCTAGAACCAAACAGAACCTTTCCACTGAATGCAAAAATTTTGAATCTGCTAACACTTCTTTCTGCTTTACATCACTCTCAAAGCACTTCAACAGAAATTTGATCACAGCTACGTATGTTGCTGAAAGGAAAGGTAGCTTTGAGTCCCCAAGTTCTCCGGCTGCTGGCTGTTCATTCAGAATGCAGTCCAACATATCTTGAAGTTGTGGATACTTCAAGTTTGAACCATCAGTTGGAGTCTTCCTTGGATCCTCTCCAGGAAACAAACCTTCTAAAGCCATTTCCCTAGATAAATATTAAGTAGTAGAGATTTAAGTACAGAATTACCACAAAGTATACATATAAGAGCCCATGTAACTAAAACGACACCAAGTTAATAGAATAGGAATTGTAACTAACAGAAAGTTATAAAATATAATGTCAGTTTTTGCCAAAGCCTCCGTAAGAGAAAATCAAAGAGGAACGTTTTGTAACATGCAATGACACCAACAGGAAAGATGCAGGGCCTATATAGGAGCAATGATAGAGACATGGTTTGGACACCTAAGTAACCTTTTTATCCAGATAGGACTTGTCCAGTTAATCACGCGTAGTCATGCAAGGGTTAAGTAGTTATTGTATTCAGACATGTCTTTATGGAACAGATAAAATCACGCCCTCTGCTTTTAAGAGATGATAATCATTAAGCTTAGAAATTGATATTCTTTACTCTAACAAGTGATACTTATTGCCAATCTACAACTGATCAGTACCATAGCTGAGACTATTCAGTCAGAATGAATTTTAGTTCATGATCTTTAATGGTTGAAAGCACGTGTGCTTATTGCATGTGAGCAACAAATCATATTTTTGGTAATGGAAAAATGATCATGGCCCATCTGAATGGTATATTCAACTTGATCAAGTTACATACATAACATAATAAAACAAGTATTGAGAAGTTGGTTTGTATATTTATATTTCAAGCATCTATCCTGCCATGTGGAGTTGCAGACATAAATTGTTTTAATCCATCATGCTAGGACAAGAACTTCATTTCCAGATATATTAAACCTTTTCCCCGTTAGGATCCAATGCAGTTTGATAATACACAGGACACATATAGCAAAAACTACAAGGAAAATATGTTTCCAAAGAAGCAATCCCGCTTTTACTTGGCAATTGAAATTATTCCTTTGAAGTTGCATCATCAACTGCACTATTATGTGAAATGAACATGAAGCTCAAAAACACATTAGATTTCACTCGTTAAAAACAGGCACACAGCAGCTACCAAAACCCAATATCTCCTCTTATATAGACATCAAAAACAGTGATGGTCATTGACTAGGAGTAGAAACTTACTGATTACCATCTTCTACCTCTGATTGCATAAGATTGGAACCCTTTGACCGCCATTTTTATCAAAGCATGTACATTACGGAGAATTAAAAGATACCTCACATGATATTCTATTAATCAATTAACTACTCCCTCCAATTCCCTAAGATGTCCCCTTTCTTTTTGTACGTGGGAGATTATGTGGATGAGATTGTAGTAGAACTGGGAAAAGTAAATTGAGTGGATAAAATCTAAGGAATGAGACATCACCAGAAAACTTGCCTAAAGAGGAAAGTTGGACACTACTAAGAGTCGGAGGGGGATCAAATTTATGGTCAATCATGTGTTGAAAAAGGTGGACAATAAGGGAGCTAATATTAGGCAATCACAGGAGTATAAACATGTTTAATATGTATCTGCAATATTAGCTAATACCAAAATCTTGTGCAACCTATATGAAAGCGAGTAGTTAAAGTACAGACAAACCAACCTACCTTATGTCTAATTTTTTATCACCAGCAGCTATCATACATATATATCTGCTTGGGCAATGCTGCAAGTCAAATAAGGACGTTGCCCATCTGATAGCACAAAATCGCACCTCGCTTTGGTCCTTTGATGAGAAAGAAGACGTTAATTATCAATGACAAATGAAAGCTATGACGGGGACAATGTAATCTCCAACTGCCAAATTGGTAGGGGATAAGGGTATTTAATAGAACAAACTTACAGTTTGAGAATTTTCTAGAAGCAGGGACTCCAAGCTCTTCAACACATGTGTGGGTGCACCCTGTGACAAGAGGAACCACAATGAAATTTTAACGAATTAATAAGGTTCAAATGCTCTCGCCAATAATCTAGAGTACCTTGTATGCCAAAGCTAGCGAAATAGTGGAATCTTGAATAACAGAACGCAAAAACTGAGGTTCTGCTTTCAGAGCGCCAAAGAGTCGAACAGCCATATCAGTTTTATCTCTAACAGAAACAAACAAACAAACAAACAAACAAACAAGCAAAAGTCACATTACAAAATAAGTTAGTTAGAAAACTAATCCAGCTGGAAGGTCCAGAACTAATTAATGCACCTGAAAAGCTGAGGCATACGTCCTGCGAGCAAACCAATTGCTTGATAGGCAAAAGTCTTTGTCTCCTTAACAACAGAATCTGGGAAAGTGAGGAAAACCCTTAACAAGGAATGGTACCAGATGAAACAAAATATTGAATATTACTAATTGAAAACCAGCAGACCTGATTCAGAATTCGAATAACTATCCAAAGAGGTCAAAATGCCAGTGAGAATGACTGGTCCCATATATTTTAATTGATCAGCCCTTGCCTACAATTCGAAGAAGGCAGGCAAATGAAGTACATAAAGCATATCATGAATTGGTTTAACGAAAATATATGTTATTAATATAAGAATAAATTAAACATTAACTAAATTTGCAAGCCACAATGCTAGTTGCCAGACAAGCTTTTTTTTTCTTATAATTATTGATGCTAAAATACCACAATTTCTATCTGGAACAACGTTTTTATAGCTTGCATACGTGACAAGATAAACAAGAAAAGAACACCGCTTTGTTAGCAAAAAGCTCTACTCGTAATGTGAAGATTCTACATATGTTAAGTCTCAACAATGTCACAACAACAACAAAAAATTGGAAACTGCAAATATACTGAACATTCACTATTAAATCAGATACTTACATGTTTAAACACCCACACTGTGAACTCCATCCCCAACTGCTTCAACCTTGAGGTTGTATCATTTCCTGTTCAGCAGTTTTAGTGAACCAAGTCCATTACCATTAGTATATTCAAAATTTAAAAGGTTTAAGTTTGTCAAACAGATAGATAGCAAACCCAGTAAATGTTGCAACATTAAAGTCATAGCAAAAATGAAGCAGATTTATTGACTAAAAGATGCCCAAATGAGCAATATTGCAGAGTACTGTCCCACAAAATATACTCCAGAGCTCTATGAACAGACCACCACAACCACCCAACCACCCAATCTGATAGGAGGACGTGTCTAATATTTCTTATATATTATTTGCGTGTGAATAAAGTGCCTTATTGACAATTTCAAGTATTATTATTTAAGCATTGACAGGTAAGCAACCTAATCTTTGTTCTACTTCCATGCTTCTTCCTTCTATTTTAGCCCATAAATCCCATAATGCAAAAGGAACAAGAGAATTGGAAAACATGAACAAGAGAATTGGAACACATGAACAACAGAATTATATATAACTCACAAGGTAAATTGTATCGTATTCTTTTACAGCTAGAAGCTGTTTCAAGTAATGGGCCTTTCTTTGCTGGTACTTTCACATTTAGAAGTTCAGCATAATATGACATGACATAACAAAATTCATATATAATTGGCTCTTTTACATAATTAACATCACAAAAAGTAGAAGCAAACAAAAGCATTTTATATAAAGACCAGCTAAAAAACGAGAGAAAAGGGTATTTTCCACCTACACACTGCAAAGGACGGAGCTAAAGGAACCAAGTTGGTGAAGAGGAGAACAGAATGAGTATTCATACCATAAATACAGCCAAAGATGCACTGCAAAGTTGATGGGAAACTGTTTGCTGCAACAATAGATCGACAAAATATAGACATAAGCCTCACTCTCAAAGGCGAGCTACCAGGAGTAACTTTGGAATTTTGTGGAATCTGATCAGCTGCATTATTGCCTACACATGAAAATATGAACATTATTCAGTTACATACCATAAGCCATAAAGGAACTGGGACTTTTGTTTCTTCTATAATGAACTAGAGAAACCTGATTGATGCCCAATTTTATATTGAAATCAAATTAGTATCAAAATTTGTCTGTAATAATTCATTTCAATGCCATCACATTAATAAAAATGGTGTTGATATTAAAAATATGAGTTTACTCAGAGAGATTTGACCATTTTCTGCTACCTGTCAAATACAATAACTTTATATATTTGATATTAAAAGTATATAAATTACAATTAAACTTAAAAGTTACAATTAAAAAATATTTAGATTTTAAAAGACAATTTATCGTAAAATTAAGTACAGTAAACAATTTTTTCTTTTTTTTGAAAGGAAGTACATCAAACAAATTAGTTTTGAACCTTTTACATTTCCTAATTACAACAATTAATGCTTTCCTTCTTCCTCAAATTTGACTTTTCAAGAATAATATTGGATTTGGTTGAAAATGGTGGGTTTAATTAATAACAGTATATTGATTGTTGTTTTGAAAGGCTGATGTGGAGAATGTGAGAATGACACATGGCCAAATATTACCTGTTAAGCAGTTTATAGTATAGATAAAAAACGTTTTCGCTTAAAGACTAAGAAAATCCACCAATTACTACTACATGGGTCGCATAGTTGAACCCATTACTTATCAGCATACAATGATAGTTGATACGTATTTTCTCGGTTTATACTCGTAGCAAAAATGGTGAATAGAGCAAACCAACAAACAACTTCCAAACCAGTGCACCATTTTCAGCAAGATTAGGCTGGTCTATCATTCTTCAGTCAATGTATCTAAATTCAGAACACTATAAAGATCCATACACTAATCAAGCAAGCTGGTCCACTAAGACATATTGGTCCACCAGAACAAAGCTTTGACACTAAAACAACTTGTCTTAAAACATCAGAATCAAAATTGTTTTTTTAACGCAACATCACCATGAGATTTCCACTGATTAGAATCCTGATTAGAATCCAATTTTCAAAAGCCTGTCAGAACTTATATAAATAACACAGCAACTAGAATTCTAGGAATCTATGTGTATTTCCATGTAGAACTACAACGTACACATAAATATTAAATCAAACTTCAAAGGATTCGTCTAACATGTCATCCATCTTTCTTAGTGACCATATTAGTAGTTATCATCTAGCATGCAGTAACACGGTCCAATCCATAGTGAAAGCTAGCTAATCCAAACTCGCCTTTCAAAGGCTCGCGAACTTGTCAACCACATCAGTGTTTTCAAAATTCAACAGTAGTGCTAGATGCTCCTCTATTTAAAATGTGCTATACTAGAGGGATTGAGTTAATTTAAAGTAAAGTTCAAGTTGTTGGAGGCAGGATGGACTATTAACAATCAAATGGCATTAACTAAACCTAAGCTTCAAGGAAGAAACTTTGGGTGTGTTTGGTTGGATAAGTTTTTGCAAAACTTGGACTATCCAAGTCCAGTTTTATAAAATCTTGTTTGGTTCACCAAGTTTTCCAAAATCCAAACTTGCAAAATCCTAAAAACTAATCAATGATTTTGTTATATACTCACAAACTCAACCCAACCAAACAAGGATTTTGCAAAACCAGACTCTCAAAATCCCAAACAAAAACCCAAACTCTCAAAAACCCAAAACAAAATCCAGACTTTCAAAAACCTTGCGAACCAAACACACCCTTTCACTTCATACCATTGAACAACAAAAATAATCTTCCAATCAGCTTGGTATCCTCCAAATTTGCTCCACTAGCTTTTTTCTTCAGAAGCTCTTCACCTCTTCTAGACACCGATTCCTGACTTGAACGAGGAAATGCAAAATATCAGCATCTATTCTCAAGTTTTCATGAGTAGAGGTAGTTCAAAAGCTAATTCAAAAGGTTTGTTATTCCCTCAACTCTTCGACAAGAAAATAAAATAAGTACCTGTCCACACAGGCAACTACGTAGAGTGGATAGGCATGTTCAGCAGGTAGCTCCACAGACTCGAGAACATTTAAAATGGCTAACTGTGTATTAAAAATAGGGTGATCATGTGGAACAGTACAAACGAAACCAAAAAAAAAAAAAACCTCGGGATAATTTAAAGAATATCACCTTCATATTTCGAAGAATGTCAATTGTTAATGTATGTTTACCACAAACTCGATCTCGTTGAGTTACTGAAAGGCCTGGTGGGCATCCTAAACTGTAAATGATAATCCAATTATCTCTAACAGAAAGTTAACTATAGATGAATTTAGGAAATGAGGTTCAATAAGCATTTTCACCCACCTTTGAGATGGCTGATATAAGAGAGTGTGAAGAAGAAAATCAACAAATATATCTCGATCCTGTGAACGAGCTATTTCTCTGTACTTTTCAGCAACCATATCGTCAATTCGAGTTGCATAGCATTCACCAATTACCTAAAATTATGTAGATGAATAAAAACTTGCATCATTTATAAACTGACAATATCATCACATAATGCACAAAACTTGTCTAGTTTTAAAAGGAAAAAAGAGGACATATAGTATAAAAGGAAAAAACATCACCATTTACAAAGCACCTGTTCATGTATGCAAGAAACAAAAGAACAACTATGCAGAATTTTGTAGAACCCGCAAAAGAAGATAGAAGTGCACACAAACTTCTCTCCACACACAAACATCAAATGCATTTGTAACAACAATGCACAAAACTGTTAAACCCAGACATATTGTAATACTATTCTATTGTTTGCCAGACAGACTGTATGATCTGTTCTCTTCCTTAAACAATACATAAGAGCGTAACTGATGATAAATTTTCATGCCCAAGCATCTGGCTGCACTGTGTTTCTTTTCTATCTCTGACACTTTGTTCCCCTTGAAACATCATTTTGTCAATAAATTCAAGAAGAGAGATTTACACTATTTATCAATGTAACACGACTGTACTCTGTAATTCAGTTATAAGTAAGGATATCCTTATAGGTAGGCAGAATTCTAATCCATATAGCCAAACCCACATAAAAGAAATTTAAAATTCAAGAAAAGAAAACATATAGCTATCACATATACAATGAATTAAAGAGCACCTTTATAGATATTCTCAACAACATATCTTGGTGCTGAGAAGGAAGCTTCGAAATGACTGAAAGAAAAGCAGGAACTAAGCTTTCTTTATCCTGAAAAAAAAGAGGGGAAAAACAAATGAGATTTAAACTCAGTAATAGAGATCCAATGGATTTAATAAGCCACACATGATGATCATGTGTCTTGTTATTGGTCCATACCGCTTTAGATGCACGATCAATTGCCATCTCAATGTAAACAACACAGAAGTTTTTAACCATAGCAGAAGTAGATTCCAAATACAACTCCCACAAGGTCACTAATGGCAATCCAATAACCTGTTGGTGCTTCACTCTCTTGTTCACGTGGCTCAAAATCTCAAGAACCTAAAGTAGAGGGAATAGTTTCTGATCAATAACAGCCTACTAAACCCTTAATTCCACAGTTTTTAAAGTGAGATACAACAAAATCATTCCGTCAAAAACTTGACAAGACTACGTGCAATGTACCCATCACAGAGTTCCTTTAGGACCTCAAATGATAATCAAAATTGAACATTTCTAATTAACTTTAACCACTTCACAGCAACTAACAGGCGCACGAACTAAGTGTCTGAACAATAAACCACAAATACAGATTACCATCCCAAATCAAGTAAAAACTAGGTATGTACCTTGGTTCGGACGGATTGGGAATTGGAAGACAGGGAGGAAATTGAGAGCGGAAGAAGCTTGGAGAGCAAGTCTTGGAGCTTGGAATCGTCGCAAAGAGCTAACCTTGTGAGCATGCGATCCAACAACTCCTCTATCTCGGCGTCCGACTTCCCGGCGAGCATCGCCGACAACCACGAAGACAACGACGACGACGACGGCTCCGTCATTTTACTCTCTTCTTTTCCTAAAACCTTTCTTTAGAGAAGAAGATTCTCTTCTCTCGCCCTCTTATTCAGGTCTTTATAGTTTTACACTTCCATTCAATCTGTACTGAATTCAGTGAATTGGCCTAATTTTTCATTTTACTCGTTCATTTGATTCTTTTTTTTTTTAGGCACCTCCAATGGAGTTAGTTAACCCAACTTTTCTTAATAAAGAGTGTTCCTTATTAAGTTTTTACATTGTGAATTTTTAAGGAGCACTCCTTATTAAGTGGTTACTCCTTACTTAAGGAGTACTACTTAATTAAATGTAGAATGACCCCACCAATTAATAATTGTAATTTCTTATTTTCCTTTTATATTTTTGACTTTTTTAGATGGTATATATACAAATTAGCATATTGTAAGAATTGTCCGATTATTTTTAAATATGAAACTATTGTAAAAAATTAATTAGTTTTGGAAGTGACGGTCACTATATAATGACGGGGTTTATATGCAAAGAAGTTAGGGACGAGGATTTTTCTGCAATTTATGCAAATTGCATTCACGCGCTTGAATTTCACACTTAAATGCTTGTTTTTTAGACCAAACATGTTGTTTTTTAGAACATGCTTGCATTTCACACATAACAGGTTGTTTTTTAGAGAATGCTTGCATTTCATAGTTAACAGGTTGTTTTTTAGAGAATGCTTGTATTTCACAGTTAACAGGTTGCTTTTTAGAGTTCTTGTATTTTGAAGCAAAAAAAAATGATTTTATAGAGCATGCTTGAATTTCACCCTTGAATGCTTGTTTTTTAGACCAAATAGGTAGTTTTTTAGAACATGCTTGTATTTCACGCTTAACGGGTTGTTTTTTAGAATAAAATGTTTTTTTAGACTGTGTGGATATGTTTGCTAACGTCTATTTTTAGACTAAAATGCTTGTATTTTAGACTAAGTGAACAGTGCGCGTGATTGAATAGTGCATTTTTGTCAAAATTGCAAATAAGGACCTCCTTCCTTCCATATTCCAATATAGTCCTTCGTCACTATATAATGACCGTCACTCAAGAGACTAACTCGTAAAAGATATGTATTTAAAATCAATTTAAATGGAAATTATTATCACATACGCAAATAAATATTTAAAACATATATTGTTCATATAAATAAATATCTATCAATCACCTCATCCAAACCAAATTAAATATAAATAAATATGTATAGTTTTTTATATGCATATATTCAAAACGACTAAATGTGTTTATATTAATATTTTATACTAGATAAAGAATAATCTTATAATTATTTTATTACATTTTCAATTTATATGAAACTGAAATTATACATCAACAAAAAATTGAATGTTTCATTATTTTATTATTCTTATTATTACATATTTACTTCTTACAATGAATATTATTATTATAATTAATGATGTATGGAACTTAAAAACCATTCCATTGTTGATGGTTGCTCCTTATTTAGATTCCATCAAAAGTGATGATGTGGCATTTAAGAAGCACTCCTTATTTTCTTACCATTGGAGATGCTCTTAGTACACTTCAATTTATTTTAATGAATTTCAATTTATTTCCGTTTACTTTTTGATTATTAATAAAATTTAAAACTTTATTTAGTTTTAAAAGGTACTCCAACTTCGCGAACGTGGAGATGCTTTCATTCTCCAGGTTGGCGAACCATTATCTCGCCGTCTCCTTGAGGGTGATGGCGAAAGCTCGGCACTATATCGGCTCAGGGGTACTGTACATCAACATGGATGTCGTGAAGGTGTTGATGTGGTCGGCCGGGTTTGTCGAGCCGTCATACGACCCCAAGTTCGGGGGAATACGGACCTTTGAATCTGCCACGAACTCCATCACCGACCGGGTAAACGGGCTCCCTCTCCGCTTCTCCCCTTCCGGCGGGGCCCAGTTCACAGTAAGACGCTTGTGAACAGGGACACGCGGTGGGACTTTCGGCTTGTGGACGTACGCGCCCGGCCACACCTGCTCTAGCTCCTCATCTTCGTCGGAGTCCTCGTCGGGCGAGTCGTCTTGGACGACCGTGATGGGGTCTGTCTCCAGGCCCTGCGCCTGCGGCTCCGATAGCTCCGGCATCTTCTGTTTTCCTGCGCCCACGCCCTGAAAAAGGCGCTTCGGGGTGATCTTCCCCGCTCTTGCGCTCAAGCTCTGAAACTCGTGGATCTTGTTAGCCATGCGCTCCTGGGAACTGACGATGCGCTGGAGCAAATCCATGCTCTCCCTCGACTCCCTGAGACCAGAGGTCGGTGTTGACTCTGGCCCCACCACCTGACTGGACAGCCGACGGACGCGGGGTGCCTGACTGAATGCTAGTCAGGCTCTTCATCCTCATCGTCTCCACGCCCCGTCAGCTCAGTCTGGGGCGGAATCTGACTGCTATTTTCTCCACTCATCGATCGAGTGCGTGAGCTGTAGGAATAATATGGATCCCCACAGACGGCGCCAATGTTACAGCCACAAATGTGAACTTCTCCTCCGACTGGATCCTCGACAGCTAACCTGCAAATGAATAAGCGGCGACTAGGTCAGCGCGGGGAGGGCAATAGCCTTTCCCGCTCCGATGTCAAAGTTAGCTCCCTCTGATAGTCTATATGATCTTATCTCAACAGTGTTTGTGTGTGCTTACCTTCAGCCTTCCTCCTCTGCTTCCCTTTATACCGAGCCAAGGTTTAGGTGCATAGGGTTTAAGGCTCATGTGGATGGGCTTGTGTTGGGCCTCGTCTCTCTTACCCTCACTTCCTTTCTCTTGGCGTTGACGGGCCTGTCGGGCTGGTGCTTGACCAACCGCTTGGGCCGTTGACCGGATCGTCATGCCCACGATCCTCACAGAGTGATTGGTTGGGAGCTGCTGAGTGGTGGTACAATACCTCGTTCCACTCTAGTATTAAAATGTCATCTTATGAAACTTTATACTGTGTCAAGCCTGTATTGTTACCCTTGGGAACTTTAACTGCTGTTTTTTTTTCATCTACTATGGAGTTGCTTGCTCAAAGAGAAGTGGTCTGGCAGTTACTACAAAAACATCTACTGACTGCACAAAGTAGAATGAAACAGTATGTTGTTTTGAATAGAAGTGAAAGGGAGTTAATGGTGGATGATTTTGGTATATTTGAAACTGCAAAAATATAAGCAAATGACCACTGCTTACAGATATAATCACAAGTTAGCTTTTAAGTTTTATGGTCCCTTCAAGATATTACAGAAGATAGGTGCAATGGCATATAAATTACTACAACCTCCACAGTGTAAAATACATCCAGTATTTCATGTTTCTTTATTAAAGAAATATGTTGCCCTTGTCCTTGATTATATAACTACACTGCCAGATGATCTCCACTTGAACCTCTGAAAGTGTTGCAAAGAGATTTGTTCAAAAGGAGCACAAGTCTATTGTTCAATGGTTAATTGAGTGAAAATGGATGTCTCAAGGTGAACTTCATGGGAGGATGCTGCTTTCATTCTTCATCAATTTCCGGAATTCAAGTGCCAAGAACAACTTCCATTTAAGGAGGAGGGAGTGTTAGCAACAAAAGACTAAAGCTGCAATTAATCAAAGTATACTTGTAATTACCACAAGTGACAGGGGTATTTTGGTCATTATTGACTGTGGCAGCTAGGACTTCAGCTAAGTAACTGATATCAGTTGTAACTGATTTCTAATTGACCGGAGCAGCAGAATCACGATTCTGGCATGCTATAATAGAGTAGGAATTAGCTCAGAACTTACGATTCTCATAGAAGAGGATCATTGCTTGTATTTCCTCTTTGTAATTATTTTTCTTCTGATAAAAAAAGAAACTACCATCGGAGTAGTGTATTTTCCCAAAATATTCACTGGAATATTCCATCGGCGATCATCGGATCACGACAAGTATCGGGTCATGGATAGTGCACGTGAATAGTAATATATTAAATTGCAATTAAGGACCTTCTTATTTTTATTCAATAATACATTTACTATTTAGTCCCCGATCTATAATATAGACGGTCTCTCATAAGACTATCTCATTTTTTATTCAACGTTTGGCGCATTTGTGCCGGAAGCTAACCTAATTGTTAAAAAAAAGGAAGTATATAATTAAATAGATGTTTATTAATCTTTCAAAAAATTGATGTTTATTAAAAGAATTAACTGTTTTCAATGGCCCCTAAAAGTATCAAATATATTGTTTATGGCCCCTTAAAAAGAAAGTGCAGTGTTTTTGGCCCCTAAAAATATAAATTGTACGATTCATGGCCCTTTGCCATTTTCCGTCATAATGCTGGGCTAGTTTCAAGTTTGCAGGGGTAAAATGGAAATTTGATAGCATTCATCTCCTTCTTCTCCATAGTTCTTCAAATTGGGGTTTATATGCATTGCCAAATCACTATTTTTTACCTCCCCGCCATCCCACATATCCTCACCATCTCCGATTATCAACAAAACGTATCATCGACGACACCTGGAATGGTGGTCAACGCACGATCCTCTCCAAACTCGCCGAAATCTGTCCCTCGCCTCGTAGCTCTAGGCTTTATGCAGTTTTCAGACACATGAATCATCAATGCCTCAGTCCCGGTGAAGTTCTCCCAGCGTTTTCATTGATTTCGGTGAGTTTTTCGTTCAGGCAATTCGTCGAACATTTAATGTTCATTCTTATTCAAGTTCCGCTCAATTTCTCAGACGGCTGGATGATGAATATTAAATTTGCAGGCTCTATAATCACTGGAGTTGAGCTGTATGAGTTGTGTTGAAGAGCTCGAAATTTCAAGCAGCTAAAGAAATCGATTCTCTGGTCTTAGTTCTGATTCTTGATGATGATGAAGATGGCGGCTTTTGTTTAAAGGGGATGATCGAGCCAACTCAAATTGAGAGGCTTTTGATGACTACTGAGCCGAGCTTCTTCCTCGGATTCGGCATTGATCCTGGGGGCATTCTACAATGAGGGGGTGAAGGGCGGTGATGTGTTGCCTGTGGTGACGCCGGTGGCAGAGAACGCAGGGGTGCGGCAGCGAATCGATTGTTATTGATTGGCCGGCGGCGTAGTGGTGGAGTCTCGCCGGCGTCGAATATAGAGTGCCAGTCGGACGGAAATTGGTTGGTGTACTTTTGCTAATTCTCTGAGAATGGAGGTTGGATCTAAGGATATTGAATCGCAGAACTAGTAGAGGCGATGATGAATATATGTAAAATACAATTATACCCCTGGGCGTAACTGAGTTAACGGCACCGTTAAGTCTGAGGCTATAAAACATACTATATATTCTTTTAAGGGCCATAAACCATGCATTTTATTTTTAGGAGCCATAAACAATATACTTTAAACTTTTAAGGGCCATATGCAATACTTAATTCCTTATTTAAAACTAAGGAATAAAGAAAAGGGATATAATTGCACATATACAAAAGATGAAGGTCTAAAAACGCTATTCATCATTTACAAACAAGAGCCTCGTATTTTTAAATAGGTTATGCGCCTTTAAGCAACTTTGCAGTCATCTTCTCTGAAACAAGAAAAAGAAAAGAAGAAGAAGATGATGATGAATGGGAACATGGGCACCACCAGGGAGGAGGAGGAGGAGGAAATTGTTTGCTTAGACGAATCTTTCTTCATAAATGACAAGTAATCAAAATCTCACTTGTTTATCTACTCAGCTTTGTTCTGTGAATGTCGTAACAAATTGGTAACCGTTTCTGCAGTTACCAGCTTTCATCTTTTACATTCGGGTCTCACGTTCTTCAGCTCTATTGCCTTCAAGCTGCTTCAAGTAGGTTTTCTCTCCCAAATCCACTTATTTCGTATATATGCCCCGTTATCTTTCTAGTTTGAACTTGAATACTTTTCATTCACGGTTTTGATGTAAACTTTACCAGTGGATATTTGATGCTTAACGTATTATTGTCTACTGGGGTTAGATTTCTTTCTGAAAAAGAAGGAAAGAGCAATTTTTGAATTTTGTGAAGTGATACTGCTTCTACATTGTATTATGTCTGATGATGTTAAATTTTATCGATAATTTTTCCATCAGAAGTAGTACAGTTCTGATCAAATGAGTAGAGCTTTTATCCAACCTCAAATGATTATCTTAGTTTGCTAATTTCATCAAACTCTCTTTAAACGTAAATCCTCCAAGGACTTCTTTGATGTTGTCACTGGTTGTTATATTCCACTTTGCACGTCTAGTGGATAAATATGCATTGTATGAATCAGGTTATTGATGTGAAACTAGTAACCAATGGTTATAAGTTTGTCTCTCTTTCGTTTGTAGTAAAAGCCTATCTCGTAATTCTCACTCACTCTTTTCTGTCTATTGTCACTTGATCTGCTATAAATGTGAGTTAGATTCTATGGCTGGAGTTTTCTTTATTCTGATTCACTTTTCACTTTTGACTGTTTACTTTCGACAGCTGATTTTGATTTGACTGGGCAGCTGGTGTGGCCTGGAGCAGAGCTATTAAATGATTATCTTTCTCAAAATGCCGATATGCTCCGAGGCTGTTCTGCCATTGAACTTGGTTCTGGTGTAGGTTAGTGAAATTTATAAGAACTCTTGATATTCTATATTTCAGATTTTCTGTTGCAGTTTGGCACTATTAACCAACAATTGATTCCCAGATTTTATCTACCTCAACTATATTAGCTATATAGCTAAATGCATGGGTCATATGATTTATTTTTAATAAGCATGTGCAGATTCTAGGGAGCCTAGAAATAACTTTGACAACTATTGGATTCAAAATTAATGTTAGTGAAGTAAAGTTTAATTCTGGAACTGTCCATAAGCCAAATTTAGTTTGCCATATGCTCTATAACATAAATTACACTGAAGAAGAGTAGGTAATCAGACCTAGACATCAGGACTACTAGAATTTGTTCAGTCTGAACATATCCTTTTTTTGTAAAGTTGAATTGAGACCATGATGTTGTGGAGGGGAGAAAAAAAAACATGAAGGAAGAGAAGACATTGGCTAATTTTTTTTACAATCCTTCATAAAGACAGCTAAATGGGAGCTCTTTAAAGCTCTAGAAGCAAGAAACATGCTTCCAAAAGAAACAAAAGAATAGCGAGAGGAAATATGTTTCATGTAGTCCTATACCTTCGTTATCTGAAGGAGAGTAAGCTCACTTCTTAATCTGCTGTAAGTCCAGAAACAACTTAGCAAATTGTCTAAACGCAACCTATTTTACTTCCCAGAATATACTGATAAGAGGTAGAGATTTCCTTCACCAAACTTATACAAATGAAGTTCCTGATCAAAGCAATACTCCTAGGTTACTAGCACCATAAATAGCCCTCGATAAGAGGCACTGATCTCTTGTATGCTGCCCGGAGGGTGATACTATGAAACTCCAAAACTTGTGCTGTAGACATTGAAGGAGCTTGATCCACAAAGGGAGGGCCTTATGGAAACTTCCCAGACTTGTTCTGTTAAAGAGAAAAGCAGCAGCATCAGTAGCATCCATTCCCTATTGAAGTCTTAATGGCTGGAGTGCTCTGTATGTGAAGATTAATTAACCCCTTAATCTTATCTAGTAATTGGGACATAGTTTGACAGCAATTCAGTTTCATTAAATAACTATTTCTAGCTAGTGCATCTGCAACAGAATTACCTTGCCTAAACCAGACTCTCACCATCCCATGCTTTCTTGACTTATGACATGAGTGCAGGCATTACTGGAATATTATGTAGCCGATACTGCCATAAAGTTATTCTTACAGACTGCCATGAAGAAGTTCTCAAGGCGAGGCTCTTCAATTAGTTTTGCTTCAATTTTTCGTAAGCATGATTTCTAATTGCAATACTATGTATTTTCAGATTCTGAAGAAAAACATAGATTATTGTGCATCTACTCAACTTTCTAGTTTTTGTGCTGGTAAGTTCACATATTTCAAATGACTAAGTTGCATTCACGGATATAACCTACTCGTTCATTCATGTTTGCAGGGTTATCATGTGAGAAGCTAGAATGGGGAAATTCTGATCAGATTAGCCATATTTTACAGGAGAACCCTGAAGGATTTGATTTAGTTCTTGGAGCTGACATCTATATCCACATCACTATGTTTCATCTCGTAGGATTTAAGTTGTTGCAGATAGCTTTAAATGATGGCCGCTATAAATGTGTTCATTTTAAACTGGGTAATCCATTTTAACTGGAAAGGAAATCTTTTACAGGGAAGATTCTGGTTTATTATCTGCGGTATTATAACAAAATATAAACACCACCTTTTATTTTTTTTACTTGTGAAGGTTGCAATGTTTGCACATACCTGGTCTGATATCCTTCATGCTATCCCAAATGTTCTTCCTTATATTGATCATTTGCTGTTTCTGACTTGTATTCCGCAAATTTTTCGTAACTAATTATATCATGTAAATTTTTTTTTTTATAATAATAGGTTTCTATGCTATTTCTATCAAGTCTAGTGTTCTTTATTTTTGGTGTTTGAAATTAATTCTTCAAAGAAGCAAAATATGGGAGTCCTTGACCCATTTTTTTAAGCTTCCAGCAGTCGAGTGTTCCTCTGCTCTTTGGTACAGTTCAGAAGCTCCTTGTTCATGGCAAAGCAAAATGCAAATTCATACTGGCTTACATATCCCGAACGAAAGTGTAAGTTGTAACACTTATTATTTTTGCTTTTTCTCATTTAAAATCTTCTGAAATATACCCATAGCTTACCTTGCCATTAGGCATCTATTACATGTGATGTGGAAAACCAAATGAAGAAATTTTTTTCAAACAAAATAAGTGCCTCATGCCCACCTAACTATTTGTTTTTGTGAATCCTTTTCAGTTTTGAGTTGGGTATAATTTTACTTTGGAATCCGAGCTTTTTTATTTTGCAAACAAACCGTTTACAGTAGCAGATGTTTATGCATAGTAGCAGCATTATGTCTCTTGTAGTACATGATCTTTGTGGATTTGCAATGGTACTTTTACTTGGCTGTACATGATCTTTGGTACTCTCTGAAATTCAGTAATGTCACCTTTGCCTGCAGTATGGATGCTCTGGTGCTTAGTGAAGCTGTTCGGCATGGACTATTAATAAATGAAGTTGCTGGGACTCGGAGAACGGTGCGAAATCTTGGAGGAGTGATATTTGAGGTCTCTTTGGCCTGAACCACATGGAGAGCTTTGGAGCACAATGAGAACATTCATCCCAATTAACCTGTAGAAGAGTTTACATTGATGGATGTAGTCAAGTTTTAGAGTATATGTAGATTTGGAATGTTACTGCCAACACCTGAACAAGGGGATTTTCTGTCTATGTCATCAATTAAGTGAGATTCTAATCTGAAGTGAAACTGCATTCTATTATGAAGTTTTAAGCAGACTCTCTACTTTCCTGCAAATATGAGTAATTACTCTTGAGTAATTACTCATATGATCGGACCAATAATATTACTCATATGAGTAATATTAGTAATATTAGTACAATTCAGCAATTTTTTTTAGTTCAGTATTTTTACTTTTTTTTTTCCAGTTCAGTTTAATATTTTTTTTTCAGTTCAGTTCAATATTTTTTTTTTCAATTTAGTTCAATTCAGGTAAATATTTTTATATTTTTTAGTTCAGTAAATTTCCTCCATATTTTTTTATTATAACTCTCTGCAATTTTTTTAGCTCAGTTTATATTCAGTTTAATTGGATATAGTGCATTTAATTTTTTTAGTTCAGTATATTTATATTTTTCATATATATATATATATTTTAGTTTAGTTCAGGATTTTTATATTTTTTCAGTTTAATTAAATATTTTTATATATTTTTTAAATTCAGTTCAGCGAGGTGCGCCTAACACCCCCAATAACCTGTCATGCCTCTTGGATGCACTTCTATCCTTATATCATTTTTGTCAAATGTCTTTTCCACTGCGGTGGTGTTCGTTAATGACGATTGGCATGGCATTGTTGTCGAAGAAATGGGGCTAAATTTCCATCACAAGGCAATGAATATAAACTCTTATTACAAGAATATTGAAACAAACAAATTAACTTGCTTCCTGTGTGTGTATATATATAAACTTGCTTCTTGAACCAAATCAACTCTCTTTTTAAGATACAGTTAGCTAGACTACACTATATATATATATATCCACCATTGAAGTGAATTACAAAGAAGATAACAAAGGAGCAAGATGAGAACTTTTAGCTTCAAAGATTTCACTCCTCTTCTTATTCTTGGCTCTTTTGATTACCTTCTCCTGATCATTTGCATGGTTTATCATCACCCCCATTTTCAAATCACAACTTTCATCTTTAAAACTCATATGCATCATGATCCTTATCTGACCTCTCATGAAGCTATCCTTAGCAAGCCACCTTCTTATTTTTCCAGAAGTAGTCTTGGGAATGCTTCCACTGCTAACTAGAACAACTTCTCCAATTGCCACCCCTTCTTCCTCCATCACACTTTTCCTTATACCTTCACAAAAATCCCTGAAATCCATCTCACCTCCTGTGACATTACTCTGGAACAGCTCTGCAACAACTGTAATACCATTCCTAGATGATGTCATAAACGCAGCCAGACACCCTCCTCGCAGGCTGTTCGAATTGCTTCGGTAAGCTGCAGCTTCAATATAATGAGGATGTACTTCTCGGCCACTTTTGAGCTTAATCACATCTGAAACCCTACCTGTAACAAACAAGAACCTCTCTTTACCTATGACAATCCCTCTGTCACCAGTTCTGACAAAGCATTTCCTCATCCGGTTTTTCGGCATGGCGTAGAAAACCTCTCTAGTTAGACAAGGATGACCGAGATATCCTGCTGCATTGCTTTGAGAAGATATCCATATCTCCCCTTCATTCCCATCCTCAACAGGCTTCTCCGTTTCTTCATCGACAACCAAAATTTCAATGTCTTCTTCCTCCTCAGAATCGCCCAACCTTGCACTAGGCAAGAGCTTTCTAAACTCGGGTAAAGCATATTTGTCAGTTCCTCTCCAAGCCGTTGAAACAAATGTGCAATTCTCCGCCAGGCCATAAGATGGAGCGATTGCTCTAGGGCTCAGGCCGAAAGACGAGAATGCTGCAACAAATTCCTCAACGGATGATCTATAAATCGGCTCGTTGATGATGATAAGGTTTTTCAGCGTCTCCAGGTTAACCGGAGCGGTTAGTTTCCCGCGCTTCATAACCAGGGGAAGAGCGAAAGATGGAACAGGCGTGCAAGTTGCCCCGAAGCGAGAAACCAGTTCCAGCCAAATTCCAGGTCTCTTTACGAAGGCCGCTGGAGAAGCTAACACACTGGTCGCACCTGAGACGATGGTGAGGAGCAAGAACATGAGACCGCAATCGTGATACTGAGGCAACCACGAAACGATCACGCTGTTGGGGTGTAAATCGTAAGCCTTCCTCGCCGCCCGAACATTATGCGCGGCGGCGCCGGCGGTTACGAGCACAGGCTTCGGTATCGAAGTGGCGCCGGAAGTGTACTGAATCAGGTACACATCTTCCGGCTTGCAGCCGCCGTATGGAGCCGCCGGCGAAATCCTTGATTCCGGCGTGTCTCGAACTTCCTCGGCCGGGACCCACAGGAGATTGGATAACCGCTGGGTGACGTTGCTATCTGTTTTACTAACGTAGCGTTCAACGCGCTGGATGTAGGTTTGGCTGGCAATGGCGGCTTTGGGGTTGGCCTGAGAGATGACTCTGAGAAGGTGGTGAAGATCGTTTTGACTGTTTTCATTTTGAAAAGAATTAGGGTTTGGCGGGATGATGGGAATGGCGACGAGGCCGGCTCTTTGGCAGGCGAAGATGATCTCGACGAGCTCGAGGCCAGGCTGGCAGAGGATGACGGCGGTGTCGCCGCGGCGAAGGTGGCGGAGGAGATTGGAGGAAATGCGGTGGACGGAGTTGTTGAGCTGCCCGTAGGTTATGGCGGTGGCGGAGGAGGTGTCTTCTGCCCAGATGAAGGCAGGCTTGGACTTGAAAGACGGGAGTTTAGACCATGTTTGGAGGTACAGATCGACCACTGGCTGGTCGGGGAAGCAGGGGTCATAATTCTCGTAGCTCATATTTGTGTATGAATTTGATGTGATAATGATATTACTCTGCGTGAGTCGTAAGTGTGGTGATGAAGCATTTCGTTATTAAGGTATTTATAGCCGGCAAAGAGAGAGAGAGTCCATTTTCGAGCCGATGATAAAATATAATTAAAATAAACAGAAAATAAACATAACAAACACGGGTAATTCAGTTAAAAATCATACTCACTACGTCTTGATTTTAAAGTGCACACTTTTATTAATCTATCCACAACATATTTGATTATGATCGTTAATAAACAATACCCTAAATAATACTCCCTCCGATTTATAATGTTTGGCACACTTACTATAAGTTTTTTCTTGACATGTTTGACCGTTAATAACTCCATTTACATATAATAATAAATGATAAAATCTATATATTTAAAAACAACATGTTACGGTGAATCCAAAAATATCTCATACGATAATATTAACCTTCACATGAAGGGAAAAAAGTTGGAAAAAAGTGTGCCAAACATTGTGAATCAGAGGGAGTATGTATTGTACGAATAAGACGGAACAAAGGGTGTACATATGTAACTTTTGATGTATTCATTTTTATTTGAGTTCTATTCATTTTTTTAAACAAAATATCCTTAATCTTTTGAAAATGTAGCGATCATAGTAGAATTACCATCTAAGTAATTATATATTTTACTATGAGTAATAAATAATATGTCAAAATCTATTACAAATTTTCGATCCAATAAAAATGATAACATTAACCAACTCTCACGAAAACTAAGATTGCTTGGAACTTAAGAGTATATCACATATCAACCACTACGGCAAATAAGATGTTAATTATGTAATAGTCGCGAGAAACAATTAGATAAGGCGGCCTTATCATAAGGCACCAGTCATAACAAATCTAATTCTAATTAGTTTTGAGGCAAATATTAATTAGTTTATTCTCGGTGCCAAATTGTAAGTTTCCCACAAGTGCAGGGACTATATCACAAATTGTGAAATATCACCACGTAAATCCCCAAACCCAATTCTTCCTCGCCATTTTCTCTGTAAATCGTTGCCTACAAATCATCATGTTCTCTCTGTAAATCATCGTCGCTACTGTCGCCGCCGCGCTTCACCGGAAGCCAGTAGGACCTCTACAGATTCGCCTCCGATCAGCTTCAAAGTCGACCTCATGTGCGCAGCCGGAATCCGCCTGTAGGTGTCGACTTCCGCTATGTCTGGATAATTGATTTTACAGCGGCGGATAGATCGAGCCTGAGGCATATCAAGGCATCGTCGGCGTGATACGACGATGTTTTCAGGCGGCAAGGATGGTGTGGAGAGACGGCTGCGATGTGGAGGTAGAGACGATGGAGGCATTTCAATCAACTCTGAATTGGTTGCGGGACAGAGATTAATTGAATTTCCAGCTACTGGTGATGATGATTTTCGTGGTGGTGATGATGATGATAATTTTTGGTTTTGATGATGATGATTTTGGTGTTGATTTATGAAGGTTATTTACTGCGTTGATGATTATGATTTCTGGTTTGATGATGATGACAACAACTTGATGATTGATGATTTTCCGATTTGATGTTTAAATATTAGTGATGATGACAGGTAAATGATTGATGTTGGTTATAATGATTTGATGAATTGATGTTGATGATTAATGATTAGTTTCTGTAATGATAATTTAATGATTGATAATTTTATATTGATTATTGACACTTTTTGGTTGATAATTTATGTTTAAGGCCGATAGATCAATTAATGATTGATGATTGTTTATTGATAATTGATGTCGATTATGTGTGATGATTTGATTATTGATACTTTTTGGTTGATGATTGGTATTTTTCAACGTTTCATGATAATAAATTTTGGTTTATGATGTATTTACGATAATTTGATGATTTTTGGTTGATATTTGATATTGTTTATGATCAGTTGATGATTGTTGATGAATTGATGATGATATAGATGATTTTCTTGATTACGGGCAAATATAGGCAAGGAAGGGACCACAATTTGGGAAGGAACATATAAAATATTAATTATTGTAAAATGATCCCTGCATTTTATGAAAGTTTTTGTTAAGGCACCGAAAATAAAATAATTATGTTGCAGTCCCTAAATTATTTTGCTTGGTCCTGGCAGGCCCTGCCTTACCATAAGGCTGCCTTATCAGAGAGTTTCTCAATAGTCGCGCCACTTAATCCAATTTTCAATCCATATTTTCGAACTATAGATATCTTTAGAGGTAAAAATGACAAACCGAACATGATCCGTAAAAACAAAGCACAAAACACGGTCATGTGTGAGTAGATAAAAAACAAAACATCTAAATGAACAAACTGAACTAAGTCATCATGCATAGTAACATAAGTTCGGAAAAACTGAGTCATATAATATCAATCACAAATTAAATAAATTAAATAATATTACTGATACGTGGTGAATATCCTTCCCTTTTTAAAATTTTTTTTTTTAAACCACCATAGGTGGAGGGAATTTATTGGCACCTCAAACCATAAGAGTCAAAGTGGCTTTAAAGTAGTTTAAAATTACACGAGCTTAAGCTCTGAAGCAACAACTTTCAAAAAGAATAACCTATGATGGCTATTCCAAAATTCTAATATTGTGGATGAGTAAAACCATTCTAAAAATCAAAAGCTTTAGGGAGCATGTTAGTGATCGAGCCAGCAAAGGTCGAAGCACAAGATTGCCACCTGAAGTAGGTTAAAGAATGGTTATCCACAACACTAGACTAGAATTCCAAAAGAATTGCTAATCTAGCTGACAAAATATTTACATGATTGCTGTGATCACTGGAGACTTAGTGAGAGTCAGGGATAAGTTTGTGTTGTGATTATTGCAGCAAATCAGAATGTGTCATGAGCATAACTAGCACAGTTGACAGAAGCTCCCTTCCTTACCGGTAAAAAGCCTGATTTATCAATACATGTGTCTGTTAGTACATCCATTTCCTTGTGGTGGTCAAACCCATTACCTGCATAGAAGCAAAAAGCAGTATCACATTCTTTTGAAAAAGGCTAGGAGAACTGAAATCTAAGACTAGGCATAGATATTTTGTCAAGCTCAATTATTCCTTGAAACTGTGTTGGGATAGTACTGATGTTAAAGTCACTGGATTGCTTGCTTAGAATGCACATGTTTGCAATAAAATCAGCAGTCTGATTACCCTCTCTTAAGACATGATGAATGGGGTGAGAGAGTAGAGCATGAAGAGAGTAGCAGATGGAGTATAAGTTCCATGGGGCATTTTGAGATCTTTGATACTATTAACTGCTAGCAAGCAATCAGATTCAACACAGAAACTCTGTAAGCTCATATCAAGGGCAATCTTGTATCCAAATTGGATTGCTATTATTTCAGCATGAAGTGGGGAGGAACATTTGGTATACAGTGAGGTAAGCCTAAAAGGTTGACCTGATTTATCCCTAATGATGAGCCCTATTCCAGTACTACCATTAAGTGAGAAGCAAGCATCAACATTAATCTTGAAATCAGTGTCTGGAGGTATCCACTTTATGATCTTAACTGGATTGGGCCTGTTCCTTTTAATAAAAGGGACCAATCCATTTAAAATCAGAAATTGGTGCCTTTCCAGATTGCCAGTGAGAGGGAAGGCTGTAAAAATGAGGGATGTTTGTCTGATGATGTCTTTTGTGACTGTTTGGCATGGTGTACTTATCCCATCATATATAAATTTGTTTCTCCTAGTTCATAGGGCCCAGAATACCACCATTGTGGTTACTCTTATTACCTTGTCATGGATTTTGGATGACAGAGTATATGATAGGTAGAAGTTGAGCCTGTGATTAACACTCCTAAAGTGTGGTGGTGTGAGGGCTAGTTTGGTGTTTATATTAGCCCAAATTTGTAATGAGCTGCAACAATTGTTGAAATAATGTTCAATAGTATCTTCATTACAGCAAAAAGGGCATTTTGATGGTATATGAAAACCAAACTTTACAAGTATATCATCAAATGGCAGGATCCTGTTCCTAACTCTCCAAAGAAGGACAGACATTTTTGTTGGAGTTGGTTTAGACCATACCTGATCAAGAAGAGGGATTTTTGGTTCAGTGTTTCTGAGTACAACATATGCAGATCTGATGGAAAAGTGTCCATTATGAGATGGCTTCCAGATAAGAACATCATCATGTTCATGCACCTGCTGAAGTACCTGCAATGAATTTAAAAGTTCTGTAGCCAAAAAAGGCTCAATATAGGTAAGGTATGTAGCTTTATCAGAGAGACATTGAGAGACTGTAAGAGTGAGGAAGGGGATTTCCCTGTCATGTGGCCAGTGATAACAAAGAGCCCCTTTTCCAGTCCAATTGGAGTCCCAAAAAGAACAAGTTCCTTTCCCATAAACTACACAACTATGACCATTGCATGTCTCTGTGACATTGCAAATTCTCTTCCAGGTTAATGAAGTTTTATGTGTAGCAGGTAATCTCCATAGGAAGTTAGTCCATATGGTGTCATTCTTTTGCAACTTCCACCAAAGTTTGCAAGAGAAAGCCTCAACCATAGCCCTAATGTCTTTAAAACCTAAACCATTCTCAGAGAGTGGAAGGGCCATCCTTGACCATTTTCTCCAAGTTTTCTTCTTCTGGCCTGAGCTGGACTCTCCCCAGTAAAATTTTGAAGCAATGGTCTCCATCTGCTTGATAACCTGTTTTGGAGGATTAAGAACAGCAATCACATGTATTGGAATAGCCATCAGTACATGTTTGATAAGTATAAGCCTCCCAGCTGGTGACAACCATTTGTTTTTCCAATTTGCTGTTGCACTTTGCATTCTCTCAAGTAGGGGCTGAGAATAGATAACCTTATTCCTTCCTCTAAATATTGGAACACCCAAATATTTAAAAGGCAGTTTACCCTCCACCATACCAAGTGTTCTTTTGATGATTCTCAGACTGTTTGAGCTGGTACTCTGGTGAGTGAAAAACTCTGATTTAGAGTAGTTCACCTTCTGACCAAAGGTAACCTCATAAGCCATTAGGAATGCCTTTAGCCTTTTCATGTTCCTTCTATTTGAGATAGTGAAGATTGCAGTGTCATCTGCATACATGAGATGAGTTAGATTGTCAACTCCTCTAGGCATACTGAAAGGGTGCATGTATTGTATTTCCACTAACTTCCTAATACCCCTAGAAAATGACTCTGTAACCAAATTGTAAAGAAAAGGGGATAAGGGGTCTTCTTGCTTGAGACCTCTAGTGGAGTGAATAAAGCCAGTGGCTGTGCCATTAATGATGACTGAAAACCAAGCTGCTTGGATATTTTGCATAATGATCTTCACTATGGATCCATGGATGTCGAAGTGTAGCATAATAGAGTTTAAAAAACCCCATGACACCCTGTCAAAAGCCTTCTGCATATCCAGTTTAACAATTAAATTCTTGTGCCTATTCTTTTGTCCTAAAAGTCTTGTTATTTCAAGCATCTGTAATGTATTGTCAGATATATCCCTGCCTTTAAGAAAGGCTGATTGCTCTAGGGATATGAGTTTGGACATCAAAGGTTTCAGTCTCTCAGTTAGCAGCTTAGTGAAAATTTTATTAAGACAATTAGATAGGCTAATTGGCCTGTAGTCTGAGAATGTAGAGGGCACTGGCTTCTTTGGTATAAGGGCTAGCCATGTGCTAGCAATAGCCTTAGGGATTATGGAACCACTCATAAAATCAGACACTGCTGCCAGGAGATCAATCTTAATTAATTCCCAGAAGTGGATATAAAATGAACCAGAGTAGCCATCAGAACCCGGTGCACTATCAGAGATAATATCAAATACTGCAGCCCTAAGTTCCTCTAAGTTCACTGGTTTCATCAGATCCAAATTTTCTTCCTCAGTGATCAGCTTTGGTATTACTGAAAGAAAATGTCTGAGGTACTTGCCAGAGTCTTCATTGTATGGCTCATTTAGAAGGTTCTCATAGTATTGAATGGCATGACTCTTAATGGTATCTGAATCAGTGATCCAGTGTCCATGGGAGTCCTTGATTTTACTAATCCTTGCCCTTCCATGTCTTTCTTTGACAGTGTTATGAAAAAACTTGGTGCTTGCATCCCCTTCTTTCAGCCATTTGATATTGGCTTTCTGTTTCCAGAAGGTAACTTGCTCTGAGATAGCTCTATTCAGGAGGGATTGACTCTCATTTAGAGCTAGAAGGTCAGCTTCTGTGACTGAGTTCTGATATTGTATCTCCAAAATGGCTACTTTGGCCTCAGCATCCAACAAATTCTGATGGGCATTACTGAATTGGCCCTTGTTCCATATCTTAAGAACAATTTTGAGTCTTTTAAGTTTAAACACCATATTGCTCATGCCCTCAGTGACTAGGTTCTAGCCAGCAACTACTAACAACCTCCTTAAAGCCATCTCTATTCAACCACATGGAGTGAAATCTGAAAGGCTTGGGGCTGTGTTCAGTTGCATCCTGAATAGAGAGTAACAAGGGGTTATGGTCCGAGGTGGATCTGTTAAGGGTCTGGATGGAGCTATGAGGGAATCTAGTCTGCCACTCTAGGTTGCACAAGCCCCTATCAATTCTCTGAAGTAATAAGTGCCCTCTTTTCCTATTGTTGGACCAGGTGAAGAAACTACCAACTGTGGTTATCTCCTGTAAGCCCATATCATCTATCCAAGAGCTAAATTCTCTGATACTAGCTTTGGGGGGGGGGGGGGAGTTCTGCCTCTACGATCACTTACCATTCTAGTTGTGTTAAAATCTCCCACATATATTGTGGGAGATTGGGGTTGGGATAAAAGATCACTCCCAAGTGATCTTCTAAGTTCTCTAAAAACTTTTGCATATACAAAGACAACATTCCAAGAGTTAGAACCAAGAGAGTCAGTAATAGTTGTACAAACAAATTGATCAGTTTGTGAAAAAATATTTATTTGAAATTTTTGATTCCAGAAAATCCAAATTTTAGCATACTCAGCATAAAAGGAGTTTTGGAAGTGCAAAATATGTTTGACAGTGTCACATACATTATTATCATGCATTGGTTCTAGTAAACACAAAATATCTATCTTGTGTAAAACAGTGAGAGAGATTAGTCTGTCTATAGAGGTGTTGATGCCCCTAATATTCCAAACTAAAATATTACCTATATTGGTGTGATCAATCATTAAACAGGATATTTAAGTTTTTGTTTAGGCCTAAGAGACCTAACAACACTCTCAATCTGAGTAGTATTTTTTCCTTTATTTGTTTTTTGTGTGGCTGGACTAGATCTAGCTATGTGTATGGATGTGGTCATCTCAATGGTGATATTACTGATATTTTCCTGTTCATTATCATGCAATACTAGAATATCAGCAGACAAGGACTCCTGAGACTCAACATTTTGGTACTGAACATGCATATCAGGCTCTATGATAAGATCAATATTGATTTCAGTACAATGAAAAGAGGTACCTCATTTACCTGTGGAGAGCTCAATCTTCTCAACTGAGTTGACTTCATCCTCAAAAATTGTTTCCTGCAAAACAGAGAATTTATTGGAGATATCCATTGGAGCTGTGTAAGGAACAATTTCCAAATTCTTTGAATAAAGTCTATTTTTCAAATCATATTTCAATCTCTTAACATGTAAATCATCTAAACCTTAAAAGGATACCGTGGGAGATGATTTTGGTTTCTTTGGTGAAGAAATAACCATCATTGCAGTAGTCTGTTGAGTCTGAGTTGGAGCAGCTATGATGGGATCTTTGCTCTGGAAAACAACCATGGATTGAGCATGTTGCTTTGCTTCCATTTCCTTCTGTGAGGGGTTGAGTCCACTTGATTCCTGCCCATCATTCTTGGGGAGGTCAGTGCTTTCTCTTTTCCTCCAGACTCTCTTCAGTTCGGGGTGGAGGTGGATACAAGATGTGTCTTCATGACCAATTTTGTTGCAGCCTTTGCAGTAGTGAGGAAGTTGATGGTACTCAATGGGATAGTCTCTATAGCTTTCTATTCGCCCAATTGGAATGGAGTGGATACGGTCCTTCTTGAGGTCGAGTTCCAAACACATCTTGATGACAGATGACCTGGTCATCCCTTGTGTAGCAGCGTCCATTTTTATGTAGGTTCCTATCTGAGCTGCAACATCCTTAATCAAGGTTTCGTTGTAGTAATACACAGAAACCTCCTTGACTGTGACCCACACCGGAACAATTGAAGACTCGTGATCCGTCGAGAAATCCTCCGTCCATTTAAGGACCTTCATGGTGGCGCCTGCGACGGACCAGTAGGGTTGCAGCCATAACCTCTGATAGTCTTCCGGATCCTTGAATCGAATCAGGATGTGTCGATAATCAAGAAGGCCGATCTGAAATTGGGATTTGAAATCCATTGCTGTAAGTGCTGCCTGAATCCTCTCCATCGGTGGCTTTACCCGACCAAATTTACCGACCAAAGCGTTTTCATAGTGTGCTGCGAGGACTTTGACTGATTCGGGGTCGTAGAGGCAGGCCGGACGGCCATTTAGTTTGGTAATGGATGGTCTAATTTCGGGATTGGAAGGTAAGCTATCGTAAAGGGGTGGATTTCTGGTGGTGAGTGCATGCATAAAGGATTTTCCGGCGGTTGTGCCGCCCTGATTGGGCGGCGGCCCCGCCATGGGGTTACCGTTTCTGGCCGTTAAAGTGTCAGGAAGAGACGTTATAGGTGGCGTTATGACTGAAAAAGGAAAACATGGGTGTCGGGAAAAGTTGAAATTTTAGAGAGAAGAGGAGTCATAATTTTAGAGAGAGAAAGTGAGTGCGAGATTCAGAAGGAATATCCTTCCCTCATTTGTGCCATAATTCATATATTTAAAATGATTTTTCTGTATACAAATGATACACACTTGATTTTTATTTTACAAGAAAAAACTTTAACTTTATTCATAATATATATATCATTACAATTGAGATGTGCTAGGTATATAGTGCGCTTCCCTAATTCTTTCTCTAGAAACCTTCAGTCACAAAATATGCTGAAATTTACTATGAACACTTCTAATGTCATCGATTATAGGAACCGCATGTAGAGGAGGGGTTAAAGTTCCATGTTTTGTGCTAATAACATACACACTTGATAATTTTCATCCATTTGTATTTAAATTATGTATGTGGGTGTCTGGTTTATAGATTTTTGGACTCAAAATTAGCTGATTTGATAAAAAAGAGTTGATGTGATCGTCAAACAATATTTTAATGTTTTGTAATTGAGTTTTAAAAATTACCTTTTGGACTCGATAGGCTAATTTTCAAAAAATTAAAAAAGTAGTTTTTTCTACTCAGATGTTAATAACTTCTTTTTTTTTAATGGAAACAATCTGTCGATGGGGGAAATTTATTTGGCTCCCCTAACCATATGAAAATTACCAAAATAGATTTTGGATTTGTTTTTCGGGAACTCACCACTAAATAAAGTGGGAGTCAAAAGAATAAAGATATAAAAAAGGCTCAAACACTTAGCCATGAAGCAAGCTAGCTTCCAAAAATAGTGGAGCCTAAATCTACCTAGTCCTAAAAAGAGAGAAACAAGATGTGACTATCATAAGAAAGATAGAAACCTAGAGCCTATTAGCGAATTGTTGAACAAAACACAAGACGGAGCTAGGAGAATCTTCTCATGATGCCAAGGAGGTAGATAGTCAGGATTGAGGTACTGTAATAGCTGCAAATGATTATCTTGATCAACATTTGAAGCTGTTCCAAACGGTGCTCAGTGAGGTTGAAAGGACTCCATCTCTTGGCCTGTGGTTCTTGTCTGAGTCTGCAATAAGAAGAAAAAAAGCATTCCATGAGCGTAGCAGCTGAACTACGGGGGATGCAATCTGATTGATGGAAACTCAGCTCTATCTAGGACCAATAAGCCCTTAGCCTCCAAGGGGATTTGAGAAAAAGTTAAGTAGTGTTGACTCTGTTTAGATGTAGTACAGATTTTAGCTAGACAGTCAGCACTAAATTAGCTTCTCTGTGGATGAAGTACAAAGGAATCTTAAGATGTAGATGAATATCCTCTATGAAACTGAATAAGTTCCAGTGAGTTTTGGAAGTGTCATTTAGCATTTTGACAGCCTCTGCACAGTCAGATTCAATACACATGTCCAGGATATATGCCTCAGATACAGATATTCCTAAACCTATTGCCAAAATTTCTGCATGTAAGGAAGAGATTGCATGTGTGTAGACAGATTTGGCAAAAACAAAATGACCACGGCAGTCTCTAACGGTAACATTTAAGCCTGCTTCCCCAGTATTTAGCTAGGAAGCATCAACATTCAGTTTCAGTCCCTTCTGTGGCTTATTCCATTTGATAGCTGCAATTGAAGGTCTAGTTGGTCTAAGCCATTTTGGGAAATATCCATTTGATGCCAGTTCCTTATCAAAAGTAGAGCTAATGTAGAAAGGCCTAACTGTCAAGGAGTTAAATAACATAGTTTTTACCTGCTGGATGATATGAGTAATATTGGGATTAATTCCATCAAAGATAAAGGCATTTCTGGCTTCCCATATTTCCCAGCAAGTAAAAATGACCACATTGCGTATTAGGATAGTGTGGAGCCTAGTGAAACCAGGTCTGGATAAATAGTAGCTGATTCTATTCCAGATAGTATTAAAAACAGGAGCTATTATTTGAAGAAATTGATTTATACCATTCCAGACACTAACAGCAATATGGCAGCTATTTAAAAAAATGGTCTAAGGTATCAGCATGTTGGCAGAAGCAGCACTTTGATGCAATTTGGAAACCATAATAGATTAGAACATTATCAAAAGGCAAAATTGAGTTCATTACCTTCCACATGAAGATAGAAAATTTCTTTAGAACTCTGGTGTCCCAAATTTTTCCCAGTGATAAGGTTGTTCTTCTTTTCTTCCTGATCAGTTTGTATGCTGATTTAAAGGTAAAGCAGCCCTTTTTGTCTGGCTTCCAGATCAATCTATCATCCCTGTGTTCCTGTAATTTTGAGTCCTGCAGAATAGCCAATAAGGAGTTATCAACATAATTTTCCAGTTGAGGTATAAACTCTTGCTTATATTGTATGAATTGGGCTACTGTGCACTGGTCAGGAATAAGGGTGTCTAGGGGATTAACAATATCACAAATAGCTCCGGAGCCAGTCCAATTGGCATTCCAGAAGCTACAATTTCCAGTACCATGAATCACCCTAGTGTTAATTTCTGCCAAATGATTTATCTTGCAAATACGTTTCCAACAGTGAGAGGTTCTGAAGGAGTCTGGCAGTGAGGCTAAAAATTTTGTCCATGGGGCAGTGCCTATTTGGTATTTCTATTATAGTTTGACTGAGAAGGTCTTCACTATGGTGGGAATAACTCTGAAATTGAGACCGTTTTCTGAGACTGGATAGCATAGATCTTCCCACTTTTTTCATGTTTTTGTTGGCCTATTATCATAGAGCCCCAAAAAAATACAGAAAGCCTTCTCCTGATCTGCTTAATTATGTGCACTGTAGGTTCCATCATAGCAAATATATGTTGAGGGATAGAATATAAGTAAGAATTTATGAGAATCATTTTACCTCCCTGTGACAGCCACCTATTTTTCCAATTGTTCAATCGTTTATCAATCATCTCAATTAGGGGCTGGAAAAATATATTTTTAATCCTACCAGAGAAAATTGGGACCCCCAAATATATAAAAGGAAACTGGCCCTTTTTCATACATAAAATATCTTTAATTTCTCTGATTTTTGCTGAGGTTGCATGCTTACTAGTATAAAATTCACTTTTTTCATAATTTATTTTCTGTCCTGAAATAGATTCAAAAATTGAGAGAAAAGATTTCATTTTAATTAAGTTTGATCTACTAGCAAGCATAAAAATGATTGTATCATCAACATATGTAAGATGAGATATTTTTTCAGCCGCCAAAGGAATATTGTAGTACTGTAAACTCCCATTCTCATATATGTAGGATAAGCTTCTGGTAAAACCTTCAGAAAAAATATTAAAGAGAAAAGGAGAAAGGGGATCACCTTGTTTGATACCTCTTGTAGCCTGAAAAAAACCTACTGGATTCCCATTTAACAACACAGAAAACCAAGCTTGTGACAAATTTTTAACTACACAATATATGAATTTACCATGAAAACCAAATTTGAGGAGGACACTTGATAAAAATTTCCAACAGACCCTGTCAAAGGCTTTCCTCAAATCCAGTTTCAGTATACAGTTAGGGTTCCTACCCTTCCTATCAATGAATCTGAGCATTTCTTTAACATATAGCACATTATCAGCAATGTCCCTATTTCTAATAAAAGCAGACTGATGTGGTGAAATTATTTTATGCATGATAGACAGATGTTAATAACTTCAACAATTAAATATTTTTTTGCCATTTCTCTCTCTATGAACCTTAACCGATTGCAATGCAAGTGTTCAAGATAATTATGCATCATTCTAATTGTTCAATTAGTATTTTGGGTTGCATCATTATGATTATATTTTGGATGGTTATGTTTATTATATGTCATTATAATATTATTGGTTGGGTTTTCTATTTTTTTCACTATAACATCAATAACATTTCATTAAAATTACCCGAAAATAATTGATAATTTTTTCACACAACAATCAATATGATATGAGAGAAAGGTTTGAAAAAATCTCTAAAAAAAACTTATAATGTTTAGTATTAAAAAAATCTCGTAAAAATGTGGATTATATTATAATTTAATTTAATTTATTATAATACTTATGTTTCATTTATAATAAAACATAGAAATTGATAAATTATATACATTTAATAAGTGAATGAGTAGTAAAATATATTCATATCCATAAATGTCATTTTGCTTTCAGCTAATTTTATAAAACACATTTATACAATCAGGTAGTCAAATTACCCAGTCAAATCAACTAATACAATCAGCCAGTCAAATCAGTTAATGCATTCAATTATCAGTTAAAAATTTAATAGGTGATTCCCAAACACAACTATATGTTATATATATGTCACATCACATTTTGTTGAAAACATATGCAACGTGTCAATAATGTTATTTATCATATAGTGACGAATTGCCGATTGAATTTTATGTTGAAACGTGGATTAAAAATATATTGGGGAAGACGGAGGGAGTTAGCTGTTGAAGGATAGATACGATATAGGGGTAAACTATGTACAGGATGATGATGTGTTGGATTGGAATGGATCCAGGTTTAGCAAGACTACAATTAATTGCTGACAAAGGAAATATAGTACAAAAGATCAATTCCTAAGAAGATAGAATATGCAGAGAACAATTCATGCAAATATTCGGGAAGGATATACGCAGTTTGATTAATTAGTTATGTTATTTTATTCCGACGGATTACACAAAGCCCTCAACGACTTGGTTACTACTTAACTTATTATCATTCACTATAGTAGATGAGTATGATTGTATGAATTTGGATCAAGTATTTAAAATGAAATATACATTCTATAATTATTATTTATGATGATGAGAATAAAAGAATATAACTCATTTGTTTCAATACAAAAAGAGATGAGCCACATACATATGTTTTATTTCAAAAGCCGATAAAAACTAGATTAAACACAGCATGAGGTCTTATTTTTGCTAAAGTATATATTGTGACAATAGAAGAAGAATCCAATTAGGGTTTTGTTTGTGTTTATTGTATATTGCAATTATGTCCTTAGCGTTTAGATAGTTTTGGTAATTATTATTACACCCATGTATGTAGTATAAATACTTATGTAAATCCTAATGAAAATTAGTCTGGGAATTAGTCTTTACATGGTATCAGCAGCCTTTACGATTCTCTAAACTCTCCCCTCTTTTTTCTTCTCTTTTCTCTCGGCCGCAAGCCTCCTCTAGGCCGCCGACCAAAAATTCTTCCTCCCTCCACTCATCAAAATCTTTGCTTTCTGTATTTTTCCTGCTCTACGATGGCTTCTAGTGGACGTCATGAAAAGTTGTCCATCAACACGATGATTCATATGCTTAATACTAAGCTTGATGTTACTACGTATCTGCAGTGGAAGCAACATGTCCAGTATGTTCTTCGTCCCCATGGTCTGTTTGGCCATCTTGATGGCTCTTCTCCCTGTCCTGCTCTTCCGGTGCCTGTGCCACCGTCCTCCTCCACCGTTCCTCCCGATGATGCTGCTATGTTGAAGGCCAAGGAGGCCTATGATGCTGCCAAGACGGCGTATGATGCCTGGATGGATGATGATCAGGCGATTTGTGGAGTTTTGTACTCTTCGCTTACTCCAGAAGCGAAGAATGAGGCCTCCCAGTGTCACACTGCCAAGGCGATGTGGGATGCTTTTGCAAAGGCCTACCAGCATGGATCTGCGGTTGCCAAGTTCAGTCTCCGTCAACAGGCTGCCGCAATCAAGAAATCGGGTACCGTTCATGAGCTACATCTTACTTTTATGTCAATTTTTGAAAAGTTGAATGCTATGGGTGATCCGGTTGATAACCGGGAGAAGTTGATTTGGTTTTTGAATACTCTGGGACTTGATTTTAGTTCCTTTAGTGCCCCTATTGCCTCTAGAGATCCTGCCCCCTTATATTAGCAGGTTGTTGATGAGGCACAAGCTCATGAAGCGTTTTTGGCCAATTTAAGGGGTTCTGCTGGTCCAAATCCAACTCCGGCAGTTTTCATGGCAAGCTCACAACAACAGGGACAGACTGCCGCCGCCGCTGACCCAGCGGCAGGCGGCGCGTGGCCACATGCGCCGGCAGAAGACGCGCGTGGGGGTGGCGCATGGGCCCCACGCGCCGCCGGTTCTGGCCTGTCTGGTCAGCGGCGTGCGGCAGGTTCTTCGGCGGGCTCTGGGCATGGTCGTGGTGGTCTGATTCAGTGTTATACCTGTGAGGGTTATGGTCATGTGTCCAAACAGTGTCCGTTGTCCACTCCTCGTCCGGCATCTCAGAAATCCCAGCCTTATGTTTAGCCCTATGCTCAGCCCTATGTTCAGTCATATGCTCAGCCGCAGTTTCTGCCTTTTGTGGCTCAACCAGGTCAAATTCCCCGGACTCCTCAGGCTAATCTTGTCCAGATGCAACCATATGCAGTACCTCAGCAGCCAGCGCCGCAGTATGTCATGTATTCTCCTCAGCAGCCCCAGCAATACTTGACATATCCAACTCAGGGATCTACTCAGTATCAGCCCTCTTTTGCTGCTTCATCCTCTACTACTTCGGATTGGTACATGGACTCTGGAAGTACGAATCACATGAGCTCCTCTGCATCGAACTTGTCCAGCATCACGCCTTATAACAGTAACACTCTTGTCTCTGTTGGTAATGGTGCGGGTATTTCGATTACTGGTATTGGTGATGCTCGTGTTAGTCTTTCTTTGCATTTATCTGATGTGTTGGTTGTGCCTGCTATTACTAAGAACTTGTTGAGTATCAGTAAGCTAACTAGGGCGCTTGGTGCTGTTATTGCATTTGATGATCAGTCTTTTCTTATTCAGCACAAGGCCACAAGGGCAATTCTGGGTCGGGGCAGATGTGAGGATGGTCTCTATATTTTGGACCGTGGTGAGGAGGCATTGCTGTCATTTGTGGTGAAGAATAAGAATAGAGCATCGTTTGAGACTTGGCATGCTCGTCTGGGACATGTGTCCCCTAGTCTTATTTCCCTTTTGAATAAGACTGGTTGTTTGTCACTTACTTCTTTGCTCCCTAGACCTGGTGTTTGTGAGTCTTGTGCTATGGCTAAGGGACAGAAATTATCTTTTGTTGAGAATTCTAAGCGTGCTGCTCACGTTCTTGATTTAATTCATTGTGATTTGTGGGGACCTTCTCCTGTTTTATCTGGTAATGGACTTGCTTATTATGCTGTGTTTGTGGATGATCACTCGCGTTTTACTTGGATTTATCCCTTACGTCGGAAGTCAGATTTTTTGTTGATATATATCTCCAGTTTGAGGCGTTTGTTGAGAATCAATTTTCTTCAAGAGTCAAAGTCTTTCAGAGCGATGGTGGAACTGAGTTTACCAACAATCGATTACAGACTCACTTTAGCACTCGAGGCATTCATCATCAGATGTCTTGTCCTTACACGCCAGAGCAGAATGGTAGAGCTGAACGGAAGCACGGACATATTACGGAGATGGGGTTATCCATGCTGTTTCACTCACTTTTACCTCTTTCCCACTGGGATGATGCGTTCAGCACTGCGGTTTTCAACATTAATCGTCTGCCTACTCCTGTTCTAGGTAATATATCCCCTTTTGAGGTTTTGTTTGGTCGCTCTCCAGAATACTCCAACTTTCATCCTTTTGGTTTTCGAGTATTTCCATATGTTCGTCCTACAACAGCTCATAAGCTGGCACCACGTAGTCTTCCATGTGTTTTTCTAGGCTACAGTGCACAATACAAGGGGTTTAAGTGCTTGGACACAACTACCGGTCGTGTTTATATGACTAGCCATGCCAGATTTGTTGAGACTCATTTTCCTTTCTCGAGTGCTACTTCGGAGGCTCAGTTTACTTCACTGGATGTCTCGTCGTTCTTGGATCCTTCCACTTCTGACTTGGAAGTACCTTCTGTTGGGCCTTCTGTTTGGTCTTCTCCAGCGGAATCATCTGCTCCTTGCCTTGTGTGTCCTGAGTCTCCTGTTTCTCCTGAGCCAGCGCCACCTACGGCTGGTTTGGATGATCCTATTACTGTTGATGAACCTGTTACTCCTTCTCGTTCGCCTACACCCTCGGTGTCGTCGCTTGAGTCCTCGGCTCCTGCATCCTCGCCTCCAGCTTCGACTCCTCCTGCTCCTTGGGCTCATAAGATGGTCACTCGTCATCAGGATGGGACACGTGTGCCTCGTGATCTTGTCCCCGACTTTGTTGTCACTGGACTAGTTGCTGAGCTGGTTGCTTAGACGGAACCTCGAACTTATCGTACTGCTGCTAAGGACTCTCGATGGGTAGCTGCTATGGATGAGGAGATTGCTGCACTTCGTCATCAGCACACGTGGGATTTGGTTCCGTGTCCTCCACAGGTTAATGTTGTTGGCTCTAAATGGGTCTATCGCCTCAAGTATCGACAGGATGGATCCATTGATCGCTACAAGGCTCGTCTGGTTGCTCAGGGTTTTTCTCAGATTCTGGGTTTTGATTTTGATCACACCTTCAGTCCGGTGGTCAAGGCTGCCACTGTTCGCACTGTTCTTGCCATTGCCACCATGAGGAACTGGCCGCTCCATCAGTTGGATGTCAAGAACGCTTTTCTCAATGGAATTCTTGATACTCCAGTTTATATGGCACAGCCAGCGGGTTATCAGGATTCAGCTCGTCCTCATCATGTGTGTCTTCTTCGAAAGGTTATCTATGGACTGAAACAGGCTCCCAGGGCATGGTTTGACAGGTTCAGTGCGTTTGTTCGGGATCTTAGTTTTGTTGGGAGTCTCTCGGATCCGTCTTTGTTTGTGTTCACTCGTGATGATGTTATTCTCTACCCGCTTGTCTACGTTGATGACATCATTCTCACAGGGAACAGTAGTACAACTATTCGCCAATTCATTTCCCGAGCTGATCGTGAATTCTCGGTCAAGGATCTTGGCTCTCTTAGCTATTTTCTTGGTCTGGAAGTGACTCCCACCTCCACTGGTTTGTTTTTGGGGCAGGCCAATTATGCTAGAGACATAATTCAACGAGCTGGGATGTTGGATGCTACACCTGTTTCTACCCCGTTTTTACCTTTGTCTCAGCTTCATAGCAGCACTAGTGGTCCTTTTCATAATCCCAAGTTGTATCGTTCACTTGTTGGAGCTCTTCAGTATCTGACTATCACTCGTCCGGATTTGTCGTTTGCGGTTAACTCAGTGAGTCAGTTTCTTCAGGATCCTCGTGATGATCACTTCTTGGCAGTGACTCGGATACTTCGGTATGTTCTTGGTACACAGCATTGTGGTTTGACCTTTTCTGCTGTTGGTGTTTCAGAGGTACTTGCTTACTCGGATGCGGACTGGGCTCGGTGTTTAGAGACTCGGCGTTCTACATATGGATATGCTATTTTTCTGGGTGGAAATCTAGTTGCTTGGAGTGCTAAGAAGCAACCTACTGTCTCTAGATCGAGTTCGGAGTCGGAGTATCGTGCTTTGGCCAATACAGCTTTGGAAGTTGTCTGCCTTATGCATCTTCTTCGTGATCTGCGTTTTCCTCTGCAGGGTTCTCCTTTACTTCTCTGTGACAATAATATTGCTATCTTTTTGGTGGAGAATCCTGTTGCACATAAGAGGGCTAAACATATTGATATTGATTATCATTTTGTGCGGGAGCTGGTTGCTGGAGGCAAGTTTCGTGTTTGTCATGTTCCTACATCTCTGCAGGTGGCAGATATTTTTACCAAGAGTTTCAATCGTGCCTTGTTTGATTTTTTCCGGTCCAAACTTTGCGTCTCCATCAATCCGACGCTTCGCTTGAGAGGGGTGTGACAATAGAAGAAGAATCCGATTAGGGTTTTGTTTGTGTTTATTGTATTTATTGTATATTGCAGTTATGTCCTTAGGGTTTAGATAGTTTTGGTAATTATTATTACACCCATGTATGTAGTATAAATACCTATGTAAATCCTAATGAAAATTAGTTTGGGAATTAGTCTTTACATATATATATATATATATATATATATATATGACCCTAAGGGTCTGTTTAGTACAACTTATCTGAATATTTTTCAGTTCAGTTCAGTATTTTTCAGTTTAGTGCATTGTACTTTTAAAAAATATTAAACAAATTAAATGTTAATAATTCAACACAATTCAATCCAGTTTAGAGAAAATATAATTTATTTCAATCCAGTTCAACGAAAATATAATTTAATGATTTTAAGTTCATATTGAAAATCCAGTTCATTTCAGTTATATGTAGTTCAATTCAGTTCCTTTTAGTTAAGTATGGTTCAACTCGGTTCATTTCAGTTAAGTGTAGTCCATTTCAGTTCAGTTGGTTCAATTCAGTTCAACTCGGTTCAGTTGGTTCAATTCAGTTCAACTCAGTTCAGTGTAGTTCAATTCAGTTCTATTTCTATTCTTGATAAAATACAATCTTATTTAGTTATATCAATGCATTGACCGTTTTCTTCAATTCAGTTCAATGAAAATATAATTTATATACTTTAAGTTCATCTGGAAAATCTAGTTCGGTTCAGTTAAGTGTAGTCCAGTTCATTTTAGTTAAGTGTGGTTCAGCTCGGTTCATTTCAGTAAAGTGTAGTCCAGTTCAGTTCACTCAGTTTCAATTCAGTTCAGTGTAGTTCAATTCAGTTATGTTTTATATTCTTGATAAAATACAACCTCATTTAGTTATATCAATGCATTGATCGTTTTCTTTAATTCAGTTCAATTAAGTTTAGCTCAGTATGATTCAGTTCAATTAAGTTTAATTGGATTGGTCCAATTAAGTTTAGTTCAGTATGATTCAATTCAATTCAGTTCAAGTCAGTTTAGAATTGATGAAATATGATTTGATAAACATTTTCTAATTAAATTGTATCAATGCATACTTTTGTAAGTTCAACTTAATTAAGTTTGGTGCTTATAAAACTTGACTTGATAAAATTTAGCACAATTTAGCTATATCAATTCAGTTCAATAAAGTTCAGTTCAGTATACTTCAATTCAATAAAGTTCAGTTCAGTATTTCAGTTCAATTATGTTTAACTTCTAGGAAAATAATGAAATATAAATTTGATGAAATTTAGCTAATGTCGATGTAGTGATTTGTTTTTTCAATTCAGTTTTGTTCAATTATGTTCAATTCAATATACTTCAATAGCTTGTTTTTTAATAAGTATTTTGAATATGCATATATGTTATATAAAAGAATCAAATGTATTTTTCCAGTTCAGTTCAGTTCAGTTCAGTATTTTTCAGTTCAGTTCAGTTAAGTATTTTTAAGTTCAGTTCAGTTCAGTTCAGTATTTTCAGTTCAGTTCAGTTCAGATCAGTTCAGTTCAGTTTAGACGTATTAAACAGGCCCTAAAGCTTTAATATTTACCTAAAAGTTAAAGAGAGAATTACCATCATATTGTCAAAAAAATAAAAAAAGGGATAAACTGAAATGAATGTCGTTAAATGAATCCTAGGAATTGACAATTACTCTACTACTTGAGTGTTATGATTTAATCCAAAAATCATGAGCTCCATTTCTATCTAGGGCAGGGGTGAGATTTTTTTTTGGGTTCCACTTTAATTATTATCTAACTTTTTTAAAAAAATGTTAAATGAATTCTTAATCAATAAAATGGATTCATTTCAATGAGTTATAATCGGATTTTCCATTTGAATGATCGAATTACTTTTGCAGGATCAATCTTGAACCTAATTTCCCTTAATAATTTGAAATTGTAATTTTATAGGAGTGTTTTTGTCATTTCAATTCAAAGAATGATCATCAATATCAGTGCCGGTTCTGGGTTTTTTGAGGCCCGAAGCGAACAAGTAAAAAGAGGCCTCAATATATTTAATACATAGTAAATTTTACGATATTGAAAAAAATGCTAAATATCAAAATAAGATACAATGATTCAATTATTTAATTCAATTTTACTTACTTTTCGTAGAAGCAAATTTACTAATCAGAATTTTATAATCAAGATCTTTAACTAATTCACTTTCAATGGAAAGTGTAGGGTTTAGGATCTTCAATCTATGATTATTCAATTCAAAATTGTTTACAATCACTTTTTATGACAATATATAAACGATTTTGATTTGAATTTGAAACTTTAGATTCAGATTTGAAATTATCCAAATTAGCAAGAGAGGCTAAAAGATACTAAACTCAGTTTTGGATTTGGTGGATGGAGCGGCCGGAGGAGAAGAAAGAAGAAAAGAGGTAGAAGAAGATAAAAAGACTCTTAATTAATTATAAAACTCATTTTTAAAATTTTAAAATTTAATTTTACATGGAAATATGGAATGATTAGTCCAAATATAGAAGGAGAAGAGTTAATTATGAGTTTGCTATTTTTAACCATGGGCCCACGCGGAAATACCATTTAATTTTCAGTTTATTTTTATTAATTTTTATATATTCCTATATACTAACACTACTAAAAATGAGGCCCTATTTTTTTGGCCCAATTTGGGACCTCAAGCAAGGTAGTAACTTGCTTCCCTACTGGACCGGGCTTGCTCAATATAATTTGATCTTGCAAGTATCAAGGACGATATTATTTATCAAGTTTTAAATGACACCCCAATAAAATTAACGGATATATAAATAGTTTTTTTTTTTATATATATTTCTTTCAATCTTCTTATTCATTTTTAGGAAATCTTCTCATTTGTTAGTTTCCCAATCCACGAATCAAATGAAAATATTGCGTTCGAGAAAATGTCCCTGCTTTTGTTCATACCCATGATAAGTTTATAATGGTATCACAGCTTTCGATCCTAAAACCCTAAATTTTTTTTACCTTCTTCTACCGCCGCCGCTAGGTCACTTCACTGCCGCAGCGATACAAGAGGACGTTGCATCTACAACTTGATTCCATTGTTGACGTTTTTCCGACCTTATGGATAGTCAAAACCTTCATAACGATGTTCAGATTGATGATATCGGTCCCAACGATGCTGAGATAAATACCGTTGCCGGTGCTACACCAGTCGTCCCGCCCGTTCATCCTGCAGCTAATGCTAATGCCCTTGCCGCTGTTTCTGCTCCAGGCATGCATGCTTTTGATCCTGTTATTTTCAATGCAGCCGTCCAAGCCGCTACTGCTGCTGCCACTCGGCTTTACCAACAACCTGCTGATGATACTAATCCTCAGCTTAGGCCAAACAACCCTTATTATGTTCATCCATCCGATCATACTGGACTTACAGTTTCTCCAGTGATCTTGAAGGGTGATAATTATCATGATTGGCGTGAAAATTTCATGAATGCTTTGATTGCTAAGAGAAAGGATGGTTTCGTGGATGGAACTATTCAGCAACCTTTGCCAGGCTCGCCGTTTGCCAATGATTGGCGTAGTGTCAACTCCATGCTTATAGGATGGATCGTTCAAACACTTGATCTATCTGTCCGCTCAGTCATTAAGATTTCGTCTACAGCCAAGGAACTTTGGGATGATCTACAACAACGTTTTTTGGTTGGGAATGGACCGCGGATGTGTCAACTTAAAGCAGACATCTATAACTGCCGCCAGAATGGTCAATCCATTGCTGAGTTTTATGGACGCTGCAAGAAGTTATGGGATGAGTTGTATTCCTACATGCCACCTAATCCATGTGTTTGTCCGGCCGTTCATCATGCTGCTTCGCAACGAGAGATCGAGATTGTTCAACATTTTCTCATCGGCCTTGACAGTTCTTTCCACACTCTGCGATCCAACATTTGGGCACAGGAGCCCTTGCCCCCACTTAGCCGTGTTTATGCACTTGCAATCACAGAGGAGCGTAATGCCATAATCGCCAACAGTCGTTCTTCCTCCACTGACAACATGGCGTTTGTCGCCCGTCGCCCGTCACAGTCTTCCGTCTCCCGTCCAGCTGCCGCCCCTCAACTCAATGCTTCGGCTGCCACTGATCGACGTTCATTAACATGCACTCACTGCAACAAGAAGGGTAACGATGAAAGTAGTTGTTTTCTTCTGGTTGGTTACCCGACCTGGTTCCGTCGTAACCCTCGTGCTCGTGTCTCGCCTGGAGTACCGTTTGCCGGCACTGTTTCTGCATCGGATGCACCCACTGCTGCCCCCGTCATCACCGACTTGGATCGGCAAGCTCTTGGTCCAGCTTTGTCGAATGAACAGTGGAGCGCCGTTCAAAATATGTTGTCCAAGATGAATTTCAACAATTCTGGTAAGATTTTTTTGCCTTGGGTTCTTGACACGGGTGCTTCCTATCACATGACCGGTAACAAAGACATTTTGCAAGATATTCTGCCTACTAATGTTGATGTTATTCTCCCTGATGGTTCTGTGTCTACTGCTTTCCTGCATGGAACTTTATATTTTGGCGATATTATGCTTTCTCGGGTTTTATTTATTCCGGAATTACGTTGTAGCTTGTTGTCTTTTGCCAAGTTGACTGCTGCTTTAAAATGCTTTGTTTTGCTCACCGAAAATATATGTGTATTCCAGGACATCAGCACGAGGACGGTGATTGGAGTGGGTAGTCAGCAACGAGGGGTTTATTGGTTACGCAGACTAGGAGCTCATCTGGCGTCTTCGCGATCTCTATGTGTGTCTGCTGCTGCTGTTTCCTCCTTTGATTTATGGCATCAACGTTTTGGGCATCCTTCTGCAACGGTGTTGTCATCCATTCCAGCTTTAGCTTTGAGTCGTAGTAATAAAACTGTTCCTTGCTCCATTTGTCATCGAGCAAAACAGTCTAGAAGTAGTTTTTCTTTAAATTCCAAGTCAGCTAGTCATGCTTTTGATCTTATACATTGTGATGTTTGGGGTCCTTATAAAAACCCGTCTATTAGTGGAGCATTTTCATTTTTAACTATTGTTGATGATTTCTCTAGAGCTGTTTGGGTATATTTACTACTTAGTAAGTCTGAGGTTGGTTCCAAGCTGAAGGAGTTCTTTGCGTTCGTCTCTACTCAGTTTAACCGCAAGATCAAGTGTGTTCGAGCAGACAATGGTACAGAGTTTCTCCCGCTTCGTCAGTTCTTCGCAGAGAAAGGAGTTAGGTTTGAAACCTCCACTGTTTACACGCCTCAACAAAATGGTCGTGTGGAGCGCAAGCATCGTCACATTCTTAATGTTGCTCGTGCTCTCATGTTTCAAGCGCACCTTCCCATCGACTTTTGGGGTGATTGCGTACTTGCTGCTGCTTATCTCATCAACCGCACGCCTTCTCCATTGCTGCACAATCGCACGCCATACCAGCTTTTATGGTCGTGCTCCTGACTACAGAAATTTGAGAGTTTTTGGATGCTTATGCTTCGCTACCCGCCTTCCTAAACCTCGCGATAAGTTCGATTCAAGAAGTCGAAAGTGTATCTTTCTTGGCTACTCGATGGATAAGAAGGCTTGGCGTGTTTACGATCTGGAGTCAAGAATGGTTTTTGCTAGTCGAGACGTTGTATTCTACGAGAATTACTTTCCGTTTGCCTCACCAGAACCGTTGCCTGCTGCCTCCAGTTCTGAGCCGACTCAGAACGCGTCTGACGACGCCCAGCATTTGCATGGCTCGCATGATCCAGCTGTGGACGTGCATGGGCCGGCCTTGGTTGAACCGGCCTTGGTTGAACCAGGCGTGCATAACCCAGGTGCTTGTAAACCTGACGTGCCTCTGGATGTCCGACATTCATCCTCTACGTCAGCATCACCGATCGCGTCGCCACCCGTTCAAAACAAAAGAGCTCCGACCTCTACTCCGGCCGAGCTCACTTCGACCGCGTCGCCGGCTGGTATCAATGCGTCGCCGGCCACTGCTCCGACTGTATTGCCGTCGGATTTATCGGCGACGTTGGCTACGGGTGCGTCTTCTTCGTCTGCGTCTGCTAGCCCATTCAATGCTTCAGTTCCGTTGATCGTTGAGTCTACTTCGCCGGTTTCTGCTCGGTCTCCGTCTCCTGATCAACGCGACCCGCCGTCCGCCGTCTCTTCTGATCCGTCCTCACCGATCAACGCGAGTTTTTTGCCTGTTGACTCCGACCTCGATTTCAGGTCGTCCTCTCACGGTGATTCGCCTTCTACGTCTGATTCTGATGTGGAGTTGGTCGCTTCACCCCCACCTCCTCGTCCGCCAGGTACTCGCGATCGTCGTGCTCTGTTTCGTTTTCAAGATTATGTCCTTGCTGCTCCTGCTTGTCCAATAAACCCCCCAACTGCTGCTCTCGCTTCCTCATCGCCCTCAGGTATTCGCTATCCAATTGCTGATTATGTTTCCTGTAATAATTTTTCGGTTGCGCATTCTGGTTTTTTGGCTGCAGTCACAGTTGGCTCGGATCCTACTACGTTTTCCGAGGCTTCTCGTTCGATTCACTGGCGATTGGCTATGGCTCATGATATTGATGCTCTTGAGCGAAATAAAACTTGGACTTTGTCGTCTCTTCCTCCCGGCAAGCGTGCAATTGGCTGCAAATGGGTGTTTCGTACTAAGTACAACTCAGATGGTTCGGTTGAGCGTTACAAAGCTCGTTTAGTTGTGTTTGGAAATCGCCAGATTGAGGGAACTGATTTTACAGAGACATTTGCTCCTGTTGCTAAAATGTCTTCTGTGCGTTTGTTTTTAAGTGTAGCGGTTGTAAAGGGATGGGAGCTTCATCAGATGGACGTTCATAATGCTTTTCTGCATGGTGATCTTAAGGAGGAGGTTTATATGAAGCCTCCGCCAGGTTATGCTCTCCCTAGTCCTGATCTTGTTTGTAAGCTTCAGAAGTCGCTCTATGGTCTCCGTCAGGCTCCTCGTAATTGGTTTGCTAAGTTGGCTGAGACATTGCGACGTTATGGTTTCGTTCAAAGTCGTGCTGACTATTCCTTGTTCTCCTACATACGTAATGGTGTTGTTCTCCATGTTCTGGTTTATGTTGATGATCTCGTAATTGCTGGTTCGTCTGGAGATGTTTTATCTGCTTTTAAGAAATACTTGAGTTCCTGTTTTCATATGAAGGATCTTGGTGTGTTGAAGTATTTCCTAGGCATTGAAATTGCTCGTCGACCTGATGGTATGTTTCTGTCTCAACGGAAATATACTTTGGATATTTTGACTAATACTGGTTTACTAGGAGCAAAGCCCACTGACTTTCCCATGGAGCAACAACATAATTTAACTCGTGATGAAGGTCCGTTTTATGAAAATTCAGCACAGTACCGACGTCTTGTTGGGAAACTCATTTATTTGACTATAACTCGTCCGGAGTTGAGTTACTCGGTTCATACTTGGCACAGTTTATGGAGACACCACGTGTGGCGCATTGGCAGGCTGCTTTGCGTGTTTTGCACTATCTGAAAGGTCATCCCGGTCAAGGCTTATTTCTATCGGCTAATAGTCCTCTTCGGCTTACAGGATTCTGCGATTCAGATTGGGCTGCTTGTCCTCTTACAAGACGGTCTTTGACTGGTTACTTTGTGACTCTTGGTGAATCTCCTGTTTCATGGAAAACAAAGAAACAGCTCACTGTGTCTCGTTCTTCAGCTGAAGCAGAATACCGTGCTATGGCTTATGCTTGCTGTGAGATGATTTGGCTTAAGGCTCTTCTCTGCTCTTTGGGTGTGCTTCATTCTCAACCGATGACACTGTTTTGTGATAATCAAGCAGCTCTTCATATCACAGCAAATCCAGTTTTTCATGAACGCACCAAACATATTGAGATTGATTGTCATTTTGTTCGTGACTTAGTCCAGTCTGGCGAGATAGTTACTCATCATATACGTACTTCACAACAACCCGCTGATCTTTTCACTAAGGCACTTGGACGTCGTACATTTCGAGAATTGATTGGCAAGATGGGCATTCGGGATCCTCATGCTCCATCTTGAGGAGGAGTGTTAAGGAGATATTTTGGAATATTAACATTAGGTTTATTTGGTTATTAGCAATATAACCCATTCCTTGTATGTTTGTGATATATTAGGTAAATTCCATATATAAATTAGGTTAGCCTAATTATCTCCGTAGGTATATATATATTTGTATATCTCCCGTTTATACACAGATGAATATACACAAATTTATATACTCTTCTTCCGTTTCTACAAATACGTATTGTGAATGTATCGGTAATATATCTGTTTCTCATTCACCATAGTACATTCTTTCAAGCATATCTCCAGTATTAATAATCATCTGCGACACGATATGGGGAATGAGAAATGAAAAAAAATACTCTCATAAAATCTCCGTTGCCGAGATATTAGTGTCGAGATATTAGTGTCTTCGATAGTTAACTCTTTAGAGCATCTACTATCACGAATCCCATCTTTCAACTTTTTCCCCAAAAATCTCTTTAAAATCCATCTAAAAATCATTCTCCACTATTATAACTAGAGTGATGGACCGCGCGTTGCGCGTTATGTTAAAAGCAGTTTGAATAATGTAAAATACATTATTCTATCTAAACCAAAGTTGCCTGACTTTTTTAGATGGTTCAAAACTATTTTTTACCAATTAATGTATTTATTTATGTGTAATCGTGTATAATGAAGTGTAGGTATTGTGAAAATAAACATTAGAATGAACCCTACAAGATATGATGTGATAATATTTGATTGATAATGCTAATTAAATTTAAAAGTTGAAAATAATTTATTTGACTAAATAAATAGTAATTTGTGCATGATTTAGCATCTAATGATTAGTGTCTTTTTCTTAGAACTATAGAATTTATTTTCGTTTCGACAAAAAATGACACGTCATCTTCTTCTGCTTCCTAATTTTACTAACTAATTAAATTTAATTATTTATCTAATACACATTATTCAAGGAGACCATGACAATATATTTGACTGAGCTACATTAAACTGAAAAATGTAATGAATTTAATTGAATTGAACTGAACTAAAACTAAATTGAATTGATGAACGACGATGGTTTGACGATGAATGATGAAGATTTGATGATGAACGGTGATAATTTGATGAACAACGATGATTTGATGATGAACGTCGATGATTTGGTAATGAACGTCGATGAATTGATGATGATCGACAATGATTTGATGATTTAATATTGATTATTGATGATGGAAATGATGAATAAGGAGATTAAATGTGTTATATATTATTATTGCAAAATGATCCCTGAGTTTTATTAACATTATAAGTACTGGCATAGAAAAATAAATATTTATATTTTAGCCCCAAAAGTATTTTGTCCCTGAACCTAATAAACCTTGCATTACTATAAGGTTGCCTTATCAAAAACTTTCTCTTTTAAATATGGTAATAATTAAGATTTAGTGGGAATATAAATGGTTATAATTTGTTACCCTAAATATTTGAAATTGACCATTGAAATATTTATAATTGAGTATAAAATATTATATGTATATTTGAAGTAGGATATTATACAATATACAAATCGTAATATATTGTATATTATACAATATCTTGTATAATATTTTAAATATGGTAATAATTCATAAATAAGCGGGGTAAAAATGGTTACAATTATTTGAAGTTGACCAATAAAATATTTATCATTGAGTATATTCATTACTGTTTTAATTTAGGAAATTAATATTTAAAATATTTGATTTTTCCTTTTGCTATTTTTAATATTTATATAAGTAAGAATATAAATTGTTTATTAAAATAATTAAAACATATACGTTCTAAACCAACCTTACATTTATTGTACAAATGAATTGCTAGAACGATACAGAAAGAGGCACTGAAATTTAATAACACCCCTTATGCTTAAAAAATTCTCGTTTGATAATATTCTTTAAAATAAATACTATCACGAAACATAAAAACAGATAAATCATAAAAGATTTTGGAACATGAATACACACACATATATATAAAATAAGTATATAATAAATTTCAAATAACCCATATAAAACAACAAATATGGATAAAATTGTGGTCAATCGTTGTCAATATCGGAATAAATCTTAAACTAAAAAAAATATCAATCAAATTTCCAACTGTCATCATCCATAAATCTATTCCATTCTATCACTTTTCAAGCCTTCATCATCATCATCAGTGATGCATTATATGCTGGTTTAATTGTGTATATATGTTAAAATTAAAATATACATATTTATGTGTATCATGAATTATTATATATATATATATATATATATTATACAAAAAAGAAAAAGGATGAGTTTTTGAATATCTTCAAACAAAACCAAACCCTAATTATTGTCGGTCAAACTTGCAGTGGGAAAACCACTCAGATTCTCAAGTTTGTATTTGAGATTCTGTTTATGAAAAGGAAACTCTTGAAATAGAAAGAAGATACATAGTTGCTTGCACTCAATCTCGAAGAGTGACTGCAATGTCGGAATAAAATGTGAATGAAAGATCTCGCCGAATTGACCTGGGTCTATGAATTAAAAAAATAGTTACAATTCTCGATCTCTTTCAATATCTCTCAATTCGGAAATCCAGGCAACTAACTCACTGTCGAAAACCTTAAATATAACCCTGGACGAAGAAATTGTAGATATGTCATGCATGTACATGGTTGCTTGCACTCAACCTCGAAGAGTGACATCATTGTCGGAACAAGAATGAAAGATCTCACCAAATTGAATTGGATCCATGAATCTAAGAAATAGTGACAATTTTTTATCTCTTTCAATATCTCTCAATTCGAAAATCCAAGCAACTAACTCAAACCTTCCTATGGTTCAAACATCCGTCGACCACGTTAAATTATAACCATGGACAAAGAAAGTGTAGATATGTCATGCGTGAATCAATATGGATATGGATAGCCTGATCCGCTATTTTCACCGGCGACGCCTACGACTCCAAACTGTACCCGATAGCCCTAACAATCCTTAGCAAGGTCTTCGACATCAAAGGCCTCTATTTTTATAAAAACTAAATCCAATATATATATATATATAAATATATATAATCCTCAGCAAGGCCTCAAATAAATTAATATATTTTATTTTATTTTATTTTATTTGGTTTGATTTTTAATTTGATAAATGAATTCAACCGAAAATAAACAATCCATTTTTTAATTTGATAAATTAATTCAACCAAAAATAAACAATTTGTTTACATGATAAGTATATCGGATTTGATAAATTAATATATTTAATTTGATATAATTCGATTTGATTTGGTCTAAATTTTTATTTTGGTAAATTAACTTAAATAGGGTTCCCATCAAGTATAACTTGATGTTCCCATCGTTGGGGATGTAATTGGGTTCGGATTTTTTATTTAAACCAATAGTTTATAATAAGCAGTTTATTTAAACCAGTTAAACTATGAAATTATATGCATGGTGCATATATATATAGCATGGATTTATGTTTCCAAATATATATACTATATCGGCTGAAACATTGTGTGTAATAATGAAATTTATAGAAGGCGGAAACATTTTCGGCAAAAATAATGAAATTTAAATAAATCTAAAAGGAATATGAAAATTGTAGTCGCCGGAATATGGTGATCTTGTGGTGGTTGTGTGGTGGTTTTAATCAAAACTACGTAGTTTTATACTTTTTAATTCTTTTTATTCATTTATTATATATTGACCGGAGCAATAACTCTTCTAGTTCCCTTTAGAGCATCTCCAATGCAAGCGTCACTTTTGGGTGTCAATTGCTCCACGTGGCACTTTTTAATTGGAGATGCAATATGATGTCATCAACTTTATAAAATTGCAGGTCTCTTTCTAATTATGTATCTCCAATGCAAGAGTCAAAAATAGACATTCAATATGACATGGATTTTATATATAGATTAAAATTTCAATATGTCTCATAACTTGCCTATTCCATTTTAACGGGTAAGTTGTATCTTCCATGATAGTAAAAGGCAGACTTCACTGGCATATATATTATTTGCTCAACAAGAGTATTTTTTATGGTCTTTGAGTGGCATCGTATCAACATGATTTATGGTCTTCACATTCTGTGCAAAATGCAAACAGCTCATCTCAGCAAATTTGTGCAACACTCTTCAGGAATCAGGATGGGTATGCAAAGAGTCCTTTCTTCTTTTTGGAAGCTCAGGGAGTAATTTATTCAATAGTCAATACAGTTCAGTGATCTTTGTAAGTTATCACATTCAGGAGATGCTAAATTACAACTTAGTAAGTTAAAATCAAGAGATCACATTAATACAAACAGAGAAAACATGAAGTCCAGAGGATGAGTTGTATGAAAAATATCCCCAACAAGCACTTCTATGAAAGACCTATTCTATGAAAGATCTTGGTTCAACATTAGTACCCACTTCCATATTGCAGGCACCAGGTTTAACTGACATGGTTTGAATTAGACTAACAGCTTCATCTAACCTTCCTGCTCTGCCAAGGAGATCAACCATGGAAGTATAATGATCCTCTGAAGGTGAAAGGCCATAGCATTTCTCCATCGTTTCAAATATGCACCGGTCTTGTTCTACCAAGCCAGCATGACTACACGCAGATAAACAGCCAACAAACGTGACCTCATTAGGCTTCATGCCTTTTGAAATCATCTCATCAAACAAGCTCAATGCCTCGTTGGGACAGCCGTGCATCGCGAATCCTACAATCATTGAGCTGTAAGAGACCACATTATGTTCCTCCATGCTTTTGAAAACCTTGCAAGCCTCCTCCAAGCTCCCACATTTTGAGTACATGTCGATCAATGCAGAACTGATAACAACATCTTGGAAACCAGCTGTCCACCACTTCCCTGACCCAATTCGCCTTCCCCATGGTGCCTATCTGCGCACAAGCTGAAACAACGCTCGATAATGTCACCTCATCAGAACTTACTCCTGTAATCTGCATCCTCTCAAACACCTCCAATGCTTTCCTAGGTTGAGCATTCCGGGCAAATCCAGTCACCATTGAAGTCCACGCCACTGTATCCTTCACAGGCATCCTGCGAAACACCTCACTCGCAAAACCCATCTCGCCATTTTTCACACACGCATCGAATCAAACTTGTCCACGAGATCACATCTCTGTGCGGCATTTCATCGAACACCTTCTGTGCATCCAACAATCTCCCACATTCTCCATACATATCAATCAACGCATTCCCCACATACAAATCCTGACAAAACCCACCAATCTTCACACTCTGACCATGAATCCCACACCCCAATTCACCGCAACGCAGCTTCAATAAAGCCGTGAGCGTAAACGAAGTGGGCTTCACACCATTTCTCCTCATTTCTCCGTACCAAGACACCGACTTTCGCAGCATCCCCTTCAACGAATAACCGCGAATTGACGCTGTGTACAGAAGAGTTTTCGGAAACAAATACCTTTATCTGGGACGAGGGATTTTCGTCGCCGACGATTGGGGTGTGCAGAGTTCAGTCGCCCACCATGAAGAATCTCGAGCGCACGGATGGAACGAGGGATTTCCGGTGCCGATGATTGGGGTGTGTAGAGCTCAGTCGCCGAGATTGGTGTGCAGAGCGAAGGATTTCTGGCATCGAGATTGGGATGTGCAGAGTTCTGGGCGCCGATGATCGGGGTGATCCCAGTTTCGCGCCAAATTTTTGGCTGACTGGACAAAAGAGGGCTGCAATTTGACCTTCTATATCTAGAGGGTCAAATTGTGGCTTGCAAAAAAAATAGAAGGCCGTGTCATACTGAATCCCTGCATTGGAGAAGTTTTTTTACATGGGCCACAATCAGTTTGATGTGGACCATGACTTTTTCCATATTGCAGCCCAGCATTGGAGATGCTCTTAGGAAAACTCTCACCCACTTTCCACATCATCTCATTCATGTCTCACCTCAATTTCTCTCTCATCCAACAAATCATTCTTTTTTATTTTACATTATCATTATTATTGTATCCATATATAATTAATGTGATACTAATATAAGATGTTATAATGTTAATTACATAATATTTAAAAATATGTAATGTAATATGAATTTAAATAAAAAAAGTATTTGAAATTACAAACATTGATAAAAAAATTTATTTGAAATGACTAGATACATGTAACAAAATTAAAGAACGTTTAGAAAAATTAGTTGACACTTTAAATTATACAATTTTAAGCAAATAAAATTGTTAAGTAAGGAATATCTCACCTTAGAAGAAATTGTAATTAGAAATAGGCTAGCAAGGATATTTAGCTTTCTGTTTTGGATAACATATTGCTGATAACATCATTTATTTAAAAGAGTTAGTGAGATTTTTGGATAAGAAATGTAGAAACCCCAACTGTATTATCAAACTTGATCTGAAAAAAGCATTTGACATGGTCAACTGGGGCTTTCTAAATAGCATTTTGTTACAATTTGGCATCCATGGAAAATTTGTGCACTGCATAATGAAGAATTTAAAAAATGCACATTTTTCAGTTTTAATTAATGGAAGGCCTAATGGTTTTTTCAAACCAACAAGGGGTATCAAACAGGGTGACCCCTTGTCCCCTTTTCTCTTCAATATTTTTTCTGAGGCATTTACAAGAGGTTTAGCATTCATGTTTTCAACTGGTTTACTGCAATACTATGCTCTTCCTTCAGGTCCTGTACCAATCTCACACCTCAGCTATGCAGATGATACCATCATCTTTTTGAAATCATCCAAATCCAACTTAGTCAAATTAAAATCTTTCCTTGTGGCTTTGAACAAACCACAGGACAAAAAATTAATTTCGACAAAAGCGATTTCTTCCTAGGTAAAACTGCCTCTCCAGGTAAAATAAAAATGGTTCAGAAAGTTCTGATGATGAAGAAAGGCTCTTTTCCCTTTAAAGACCTTGGGGTACCAGTTTTTAGAGGTAGGGTGCTCACTGAATATTTTCTACCTATTATCCAGAGAATAGATAATAAAACCTCTAACTGGAAAAATATCTGGCTTTCACCTTGGGGAAAAATTACTTTGATCAAATCTTGTCTATTCTCTATACCCCAGCATATATGGTCTGTTATGAAGCCCCCTATATGTGTCATCAAAAGAATTGAAAAAATTCTATCTAGATTTTTTTGGGGTCAGACTGATCTGAAACCAAAGAAGGTATGGAAAAAGTGGTCTGATTTGTGCTTTCCCATAGAACAGAATGGTATAGGTCTCAGGTCAATCCAGTCAATTGTTAATGCTTTCTCTTTTAAACTGTGGTGGAAATTCCAATTAGGGGAATGTTTATGGGCTAAATTTCTTTTGAATCTTCCTATATCTTATAGAACCTCCCCTAATTGGAAAAGAATCAAAGAGGTAGATAATGTTGCTCAGAAACTTACCAGAGTCATACATGGTGAAGGTAACAGTAGCTTCTGGGAGTCAAATTGGACCCCTTTTGGTGCCATAGCTGATATATGCAACCCCTCTATGTCTGACATTCCAAATGACTGCTCTATCACTCAGTTCTGTAACAATAAATCTCTGTATATGTCACAGTTAGCTCCACTCTTGCCTCCTTCTCTGTCCCTTTTTCTACAGGCTGCTACTTGCTTTCAAGGTAGGAAAGACAAATTGATTTGGATTCCAGATGAGAAAGGAGCTTTCACTTTCAAATCTGCATACAAAATATGTGCTCAGGTCAGAGGCTCATCAGAAACTTTGGCACATATCTGGAATCCCAGACTACAAAAAAAGGTCAGTGTCTTCATGTGGAGAATGATCAATGGTTTTCTACCCTTTCCTGATATATTAATGAAAATGGGGTTCCATCTTCCCTCAAAATGTTATGCATGTAACAATATGGACACAATTGAACATTGTTTTAACGGCTGTTACATTGCCAAAACACTATGGAGCTACTTTCACTATATGGTAGGCACTGCCCCTTTGGCCTTTGACACCATCTGGGATAGAATCTCTTTCTATCTCTCCACTCAAGGGAAAACTAAACTCCATACAACTCTTTTTAACCTAACACCATCAATGATCTGCTGGGTGATTTGGAAAGCCAGATGCTCTTTCATTTTTGAGGACATCAAACCTAATTTTGAATCTCTAATGAAGTCCTTATCTGACCTGGTCTTTCTCACTTTTTCTGCCAAGCCAATCACTTCACTCTCAGCCTTTGACATTGATCTATCTTCTCTGGGCTTTCTACCACTCCATGCCAGGCCCCCTCAACCAAACATTATACCAATTCATGGAAACCACCAGCAAATGGCATAAAACTGAACACAGATGCAGTTTGGCACCATAATAATACTGCTGGAATTTCTATTGTTTTGAGAAACTCAACTGGTGATTTTATTCATGCCTATTGCTATTACATCAGTGCCTTCCCTCCCTTAGAGGCAGAAATTTTGGCAGTAAAAGTAGCTATTTCTTTGGCTACTCATCTTCACTGTCAGACTGTAATTGAATCTGATTGCAAACTTGCAATTCAGGCAATTCTCCACCCTGATTCTGCTCCTTGGAAACTATTTGACTTAGTTTCCAGGATCAAACGCCCAAATACAGTCTTACTACACACTTTTAGACAGGCCAATTTAGTTGCGGATGCTTTGGCTAAAATGACATATCATGAAGCATGTGATTCTGATTATTCTTTTTCTCAACTCTCTTCTAGAGTAAAAGGTCTGATATTGTTGGATAAACATGGAACACCTTCTCTCAGAACATCTTTTTAATTGCAGGTGCTACTAATTTGTGTGTTTCTTGTCTCAGGCAAGCTGCCACAGCTAGTCAGTGCTTTCAATCTACTGCAACAGGCTTCCCTCTGATGTCACAACTCAAACTTGAACTGGAATTAGTGATCTTGTACATGACTATGAAACAACTCAGTCCTAACAAGGGGTGCCGACTTGTGTTTTGTTGTACAATTCACTAATAGGCTTCCCTAGTTTAAGGATTGGTTTTTGGTTTCATTAGTCCCAGTCGCAAATAGGCTAGTTTACTTAGTCTCTTCTAGATTACCATTTTTTGGAAGCATATGCTATGCTTCGGGGCTATACAACCCCATATCCTCATGCAGGAATTGTATAAACTCTGCCATTATTGGCTTTTTTGGCTAGGGGTGTCGTTATAAAATCCCCACCACCTCATAGGTGGTTTTTAATTTTTTTTTTTAAAATAGCTTTCTGTTTTGGATGTATAACTATTCTCATTTCTTCGTAAATCTATTTTACTTCAATTTTTATTGAACTCAATATATTTTACTTTAGTTTATATTACATTTAGCTGAATATTTTTTACTGTAATTCAATTCAGTTTAGTTGATTTATTATGTATGTAATACAAATTTAATACAATTCAGATCAAATGAAACTATCGTTATATAATATTTAAAACCAAATTATTACTATGTATTGGAATAAAAAAAATTGCATGTAAATAATTTAATTCTAAAATAAATCGTTTGCATACATTAAGGACAAAAACAAAAATAAAAGGAATGTAATTATGATGAGAAATATATAAAGCACTTATCATTTAATAATCAAATTAATAAATCAATCGTCCGTGACAAAAAAAAGAAAAAAACCAGACGTAAATAATGTAGGCCCATAATGCATACGTGGATGAGTTTTACACGGTTACGGAGAAGTAACCTCACGTTCAAATTCTACACGTAATTTACGGAAGAATTTTTTGGAATCTCTCCATAGTGGAAGAGAATTCATTTTCTTGTCAGATTCTTTTCTTGAAAACTTTCTCTAGAAACCCCCATAACACATGCCCTTAGGAGCCCATCACAAATTAAATACTTGGTTGGAGAGGATTTCAGAAATCTTTATTAAGAAATCGCTGCCCTCACCTATGATGAGGAAGAAACGTGCTTATTTTGATGCTGGAATTTGAGATGGTTTGTGATGAGGAATGGAAATAACTATTTTCCAAAACTATTCATGAAAAGTAAATTTTAGTTTGGAAAGAATTATATTTGTTTTCTTTTAGTTTTAGAATAGAATTAGGATATATATTATTTTCCTATTTTTACTTTCATATCTATATATATTGTAATTCTTATAGAGAAAAAAAAAGAGAAGAGATTTTGAGATTAATAAAAATTCAGTGTATGAATTTTAACCCAGTTTTCACGGAGGTGTGATTTCCAAAGGATTTATATATATTTTTCTAGGTGTGATTGCCAAGATTAATTATATATTTTGTTACGAGTTCTTTTCCCAACGCACGAATCATGCATCATTTTTGGTATCAGAGCAAGGTTTCGACAATGACGCTGAAAGATTTGGAAGAGGTTATTAGCAGACATGATACTATGATTGCTAAGTATGGTTCGGACATTTCTGAAATCAAGGACTCTTTAAAACAGTTGATTGCTCGCCTTGATGCAATGGATGCGAATAATCTGTCGCCACCATCACCTATGAATCAACCGGCAACCATAAAAACATCGATTGCTTGCTTCGAACCTATTGTGCAGAATTTTACGCCGATATTGAAGCCGCAACAGTCTTCGCCAACAGAGATGCCAATGGATGAGCAGAATTCACCATCATCTATGAAGGTTCAACAACAGAAGCCATCCTCACTTCAAATGGATGATCCATCACAACATTCACAGCTAAAGATCGAGCCACATCAACAATTGAAAGATCAAATTCAAGGACACCATCAATATCAAGATATGGAGGTGTTAAATCGAAGATCCATCGAGCAGATCCGACCAAGAATGGAAGATATACATCAGCATTTCAAGAAAAGAGAATTCAAAGTCCATAATTTGCTGTTAAACCTTTTGATGGGTTTGGGATTCAAGCATGTCTTTTACGTTGGAAATATCTTATTCATTGGAAAGGACATCCACGCAAGTAGTCAAGCATTGGATCAGATTTGCAGAGTTCTTCCACGAAAATTATTTGTTATAATTCGTCGGAGTCGAATTTTTTCAAGAGGGGGAGAATGATGAGGAATGGAAATAACTATTTTCCAAAACTATTCATGAAAAGTGAATTTTAGTTTGGAAAGAATTATATTTGTTTTCTTTTAGTTTTAGAGTAGAATTAGGACATATATTATTTTCCTATTTTTACTTTCATATCTATACATATTGTAATCCTTATAGAGAAAAAGAAAGAGATTTTGAGATTAACAAAAATTCAGTGTATGAGTTTTAACCCAGTTTTCCCGGAGGTGTGATTGCCAAAGGATTTATATATTTTTCTAGGTGTGATTGCCAAGATTAATTATATATTTTGTTACGAGTTCTTTTCCCAACGCACGATTCATCAACGCACGAATCCTGCATCATGGTTGCGCATATATGGGTGATTTACTGGTGGATGAGAATAGTAAGTTTGAACGTACAAGAACACGTTATTTTCTGGGTATTTCGATGCTCGTACTATTGAAGGAAAAGTTCTCCAAATAGCAGTTGATTTGCTCTCGGATTTAAACCTAGGCGGTGGCGTCACCTTGGTGAGAGACTCCCTACATCTCATCAATTTTGTTCGAGGAAAAGAAGAGACATCTACCTTTCTATACACCTCTAGTTTCTGAGCAAAAATTTCGCTGGGCAGTTTGATTTAAAAGAGCCTTTGTCGGGTGTCGAGAGGTTTGAAATTATCGTACGCTCTTTAGCTACTATAGTTAAATATAGTGAGATTGAAACTGTTGAGTGGATCCAAAAAACGGCCCAACTTGAACAATAGTTTTCCTCTCAACAAAAAACCTTGATCTGCAATTTCTGAAGAGAAGGTCACCGCCGACCCATTTTTCCGGCGACCTCCCCATACCTACCTTTATTTTATGTTCTCTCTACCACTCACCTTCACCCCTAACCAGTCATATCTGCATTTATTTTCCTCTATCAACCAATTATAAATCCAAATCGAACGACGGTTTTTTTGTCTTATTCTTTCCCCATCAGATCTTGCTTTTTAAGTTTTTTACATTACTAGATTCTGACTGGCAGATGGCTTTCGGTTAATTAACTTGCGCCCGAGTTTCATCGTCCAATGTCGGTGTCACTCGGCCATTAGATCAGCCACCACCGTACAAAATCGGCACATCGACATAGATTCGTAGCCACAACGCGTCAATTGACTCGTAGAAGGCTTTTCAAGGGTTGGATAGATCAAACGATTGCAAGGTGGTGCTAATACTCGAACGGATCGCGACCGTTTGAATGGTCTACGATGATTCAAACTTCCTCTATTAGACCGCCGAAGACAATCACAGACTTCTAGTCTTGAAGATCCAGTCATCAGTTGGTTCAGATCAGTCTTACTTGGTTAGTCCTTTGACTAGACCGAGTTGAGTTGGTCAGATACAGTACGGGTTGGGTTTGGCAATAATAGATGGAGGAGGTAGTTTTTACTTTATTTTTCATTTGTTTTTATTTTTTCTAGTTTGTTTCTTGATTTCTTAGGGGTATGTGCTATGAATGTGGTTTTTTATATGGTACTGGACTGGTCTGTTGTCTGACAGCGTACTTTTTCCGACTGGTCCTTTGTTTGGAAAAAGTATGATGACTTATGATCTAATTTAATAGACAGACATGAGAGATCCAAGTCCAGGGAAGTATTGACTCTCCCTTTGGTGACTCTATTCTGAATTAGATTTGTAATATGTACGGGTAGATGTGTCTCTTGACATCTCTACTTGATGCAGGTGGGCGGCTGACCAGCGTCCTGGCTATGTATGAACTAACTATAAAATCTCGTACTGTCATAGGGAGCCGTACCGTGAGAAATGAGACAATGTCCTATTAGCAAGCTGTTATCGGAATGAGACCACAACGTAGCATGAGACAGTCTCTTACCGGCAGAAAGAGGACGACAATATATAGCGAGAAATAAAACTTTCTAATATTTATAATTATAATATATTTTACTTAACGTTCAGTGAAACGTGAAAAAAATAAATCTTAGTATAAATTTACTTATAACTCTTTTAGATTTATTTCTTAATGGAAAGCATGCATCTCATTATTATATAGGTGATACAACTCATACACGTAGTCAGTGATATAGTAATTATCACTTACTGACAACTTAATAAGAATATAAGTTTTTACTAGTTTAATGCCCGCCGTGCAATGCACGGCAATTAACTTATGTAAAATGCCAAGTTCCAAATATATTACATTAGTATGTCTGAAAATATTATTTGTTCATAATAATAAGTAATATTATAGTTTTAAACAACATAACTAATAATAATTACTTGTCATGAATCGTTAAAATATGAATAAGACATGTTAATTACATTGAGAAACTAAAGCGAAAATTCATCAAATAGTACGTTGATAATATTACATCAATTTTTGCTTCCAGTTATAACTAATAAATGATGATTACTTAAACATTTAGAATAAATGACAGAAATTTTGGTTCGTCTTAATAGAGCGTGAAGGGTTCGTCTAAATGAACTCTTTTTTAAAAAACTTTTCTGAAGGTTGGATCAAATGAAAATGATATGATGAAAAAAAATATGAAAATGTTGTTTACCCCAATTCAACATTTTATATAATAAGGTTTGAAAACATGCAATGATAACATTGAGAGGCTTTAAACCTTAACAACCATTGCATCAAAACTCTAATTTGGAGTACTTTACATGCCCTCGGGGGGATTCTGCTCAACTTTAATCTGAGCAGTAAAATGGTTGTAGTAACTAAAGCAGCATATCAGCTTCAAATTTCAGTAGCTAAAAATATCCATGCCAGCATCAAAAAAAGCTCTAATGAGGCTCTCTGTCATCTGCAAAAGTAACTTCAATTTCAGTATAACAATAGCCCTTGTCAGACTCTACTATATCCGTAAACACGTCATCTTATTCAGCAATAATTATATAAACTTAGTCAAGTTGTTATACATACAAATAACAGCTAAAAAGGAACAACAAGCATAGAATCCCATCATCAATTCAAAAACTACCATCAATCCAGTGATATGCTAAAATTAAAACACATAAGATTAAGAAAAACTCGTACCAATTTTAACTCATTGGTTTAGTAGGCTTGCAGAAGCTTTCATTTAGGCTACAAACACACCTCCCCCTTCAATTTTCCAGCAATACTCCCCCTAGAACACATCTGTTAGCATATATGATTTGCATTCAGGTGAATTAATACGGTGCTCAGAATTTGAAAGGATATTTACAGAGGCCTCCACTGCCATCACTGCACCATCAAGATTCACGATAGACTTGAACAAAGACGGGGATATATCCTACAACAGAATATCGTCACCAAACCGTGTCACTACATCAGCCACTTTAAAATGAACTAATGGTATGCACCAGACATTTTGAGGTGAACTTTTGTAGACAAACAACTATAACCTGAAACAATAATTGTTAGAGGCTTTTGAAAAATTCCCTCCATTCCTCTTAAGCCATACTGATATCCAAATAAGTCAAGCCACTAAATTTTAACAATTCACAGATTGCATAGAACCAGAAAAACTAACTGATAGAGAACCATCAAGAACAAAGATGATCTGAACACTACAATCTGCAATTCGCAAAAAGAATCATAAGCATCACAAAACATTATGAGCAAATCAGAGAATGTGATTGCAAGCAATTAAAAGAACTCTATCCTGACTACCTATAAGACTTGATTAATCAACCTTTGACATAAAATTCACCAACATAGAATCGAAAACATGCGAAATTTTCAAACACTAAACTAAAATCTCGTATCAAAAGTATTATGCAATCAGAAGCAATTGTGATAAACCATGGTAACTTAAGCTTTAGAGAGCTTTCATGAACAAAATATGAGAGGGGACTGAAATCGTGAAGTACCTACAAACGGAAAAAAATCAACCATCATCCGCCAGCTTCCGTATCTGATCGATCATCAATTTAATAAAGCGAAAAGATGGAGAGAACCATCACTGTGATGAACCACATTTAAATAAACTCTACAACCTACAAACAAAAAAATAACCATATGATGATGTTGACAAAATCTCAAAACCAAAAGAGTGCAGTTAATGTCATTCTGAAATCCTCAAAGGCACAAACATTGATCAAATTGAATAACTAAGTGGAGAGAATTACCGTGCTAAGGAAAGTGACAGCACCTGTAGGTAGTGAATATAGGAGAATGGAGGTGATTATCAATATCAGTTGCAGCTGCTGCGAGGACACAAAAGAATTATTCAAACGGGAATTAGAGAAATTGAAAAATATATCATGAAACGTGGGATGCCCACAACTTATCACATTGTCAGATTATCAAGGTAAAAAAAGTGACGTGTTTCAGTAACAATCGATTAGAAGCTACTATCTTGCAAATGCTTAACTGCACAATCCCGAAACACAATTTTAAAACCAACAACTACCAAAAGGATAAGCAAACCCAAATAAGCATGAAACAAATAATTCATAATCAGAAAAATGGAGAAAACTCAAATTCAAAACCTCAGTTTATCCTTCGTGGCAGAAACTTGAGATAATAAAAGAATTTTGTTTTGGGAAATTACCGATCACCTCCAGTAGAATTTATGATAATCAAATAACTCATTCGTGATATCAAAATCGGATCGAGAAGACTGTGCGCAGGTATTCGACGGAGACAGGGTGGTGCTTGGAAGACCCGCGTGGGTAGCTCTGAGGTGGCTGGTGGCGTCGACAATGGTTGACCTCGGCGACAATCGATGATCGGTGATGGTGGTGACGATGCAGTGGTGGAAATTACCGATTAGAAGAAGCTAATAAGGCCGAGGATTGGAGCAAAGGCGGTCAGAGATGGGTGGTGGCGCCGACGAGGGGATGCCGCGGTCAGAGACTATAGAGGAATCAGAGAAATTGAGAACTGAATCTGAGACTGATTGAACTTTGAATAGTTATTTCCAGTGGGAACGTTGTCATAATGAACTCGCAGAATACTGCAATTAACTGTTGGGTGGAGATCGTGTGAATGGGAGATTACGGGCAGTTTATGGGAGTTAGAGAAGAATTTGAGGGAGTGAAAACTGAAAAAGGGAAACAACTTTGAATTTAACTGTGAAAGGTTAAAGTAAAAAGGAATATAGTTAATGAAAATTACTTAAAATGGGGGTCTAATCACAGGCCTTGGATAAATCCAACGGTTGACCGCGAATTTTGTGGGCAGTTAACATTCAGACGAATAATATTGTGGGCAGTTATTGAAGAAGACTGATCATGGATATGAATTGAAAGAAAAAACTGAATCTTCGTGGGGGAATAGAGCCGAAAAGAAGCAGAAAGAAAAAAAACTGTTTGAGTAGATCATGTATGAAACTTACTGTGAGAATTTACAGTAAATAACGTAAAAGAGAAAAATAGCTAAAAATAGAAAAAGTGAAAAAATAAGGGAACTACAATTTGTGGGGTGGGATATTCTGTAAAATATCACAATCGTTGGATCTAATCCAACGACTGATGTTGAATCCACTGGCACTTGCTAAGGGGATTAATATAGTAAGTTAGATAATGTATTTAATTAGAATTTAATTAGTGGTTAAATTTTTTAATTTTAATTTTAGTTGTATTTATTTAGAATTTTCTTTCTCAATCATCTTATAATTTTATTCTTTTACTAATTTTTCATTATGCTTTTTAACTATTTTGTTTGATTTTGTATGTACCATTCAGATTCAGTTAGACCTATTTTCGTAATTATTTCCTTTTTTTAATAAATTTAAATTCACCAAGGAGGTGGAGAGCTTATATTGGGTGCTCTATACCCGAAATAAAAATAAAAGAAGAATATGTTACATAACCCAAAATAGGGATGTCAAATATAAAAGACTAAGCTAGGCAAAGCACTGTATATACAGTACTTACAAAAGAATAAGGTGAAAAATAATCACCCTCATTGGCATTGTTTAATTTAACCAAGTTTTTTCTAGGGAATCCTGTTAGCCAATGTCGAGACGAAAATCAAATCCGACGCCCTAGTTAGTTGGCTAGGCAAACCTGACAATGGTATATACAAAAGAATCATAATTTTGTTTAACAAAAAAATAAAAAAATAAATAAAAAATAAAAAAAAGGAAACAGAAGTTAGCCAGAAGTGTGGTTGGCTGCAAAGGCCACCATGTGCTTATGAGATTGTGATATTCAGGACAAGTGTATGATTTGTTAACCAAAACCAGGAGCAATCTGTAAGGTTGCATCATAGATTCTAAGAGATGGGGTACTGGATGAATCCAACATCATCAAGTCTCTAACTTTATGTGGTAGTGATAGCCAGGTGAAGGAGTTGTTCTGTTTTGTGGACTTGATAAACTTTGCAACTTCATCTGCTGGCTAATTTACCTGTCTGAGGACATGGGACAATGCTTCATTCCCCAGCAAGGTTGAAATGTGGTCTACCAATGTCAGAACTTCCTAGTGTCTCCTTTCTGGAAGATTGACCATCTGAACTGCCATCTTACAATCAGATTTCAGGGAGAAAGAAGTATTAGTAGCTGTACCTTTTCTTGCACCAGCTTCTATGGCATGTATTTCAGCAGTAAGGGGTGAATCAACTGTCATGTAGAGTCATTCAGGGGAGATGAAAGATCTTTTAGTATCTCTGATGATAACAGCAAATCCTGCATTTCCATTTTCCCAGGCAGCATCAACATTTATTTTCAGACCCTGAGATGGACAAAGCCAAACAACTTTAGTGATAAGTGGTTTGGGTGGCTTTTTTGTTGGGGGGCTATATCCACTATGAGAAAGTTCATAGTCTATAGGCTCAGATATGTGGATTAGGCGGGCAAGTAGGGATAGATAGATCATGTCTCTGAGACATTTAGCTAGATGAGTATGACATTGATCTATGTCTTTATAGAGTTTCTTATTTCTGGCATTCCAGAGTAGCCAGCATACATAAATATGTGCATTGTGGTTTATCCCAAAGGTATGTATGCTAGAGAAACCTTTGAAGTCCCAAGCCGTTGCAAGTCTATCCCAAAGATTATCAAATTGAAAATACAATGATGCACAAATTTTGTGCATTTCTTTCCAGAGCATGGTAGAGATGGTGCAACTGTTAAAAAAATGTTGCAGAGTATGTTCATTTGAGCAGAAACAACATTTAGAGGGAAGGTTAAAACCAAACTGACCAAGCACAACATCAAAAGGTAAAATGGCATTGAGTAGTCTCCACATGAAGAGAGAGAGTTTTTTCTGAACCATTTTTGACCAAATCTAGATCGTAATTATTTCTTGATTTCGGTTGATTTCAATTGATTTGATTAATTATGTAATTTTGGTCCATTCAATTAAATTGAATTCGGTATATTTACTATTCAACGTATTCATTAAAAATTATAAATGGTATTGAACGTTTGTTATACATGGTTAAAATATATTGAAGAAAATTAAGTTGCCGCCCCGGAGTTGTTTTAGTTCACATAATTTATTTTTTTAATATCTGTATTTCTTATGCAATGCAACAAAGAATATAATGAATAATTCTACATGCCTCAATATTAAAGTAAAAGCTCAGAACTTGATAAAGGCAAAGGAGTATTTTCATAATATAAGAAACGAACATTCTCTTTTCATTTATGTATTAGGATTACAATTCCAACCTTTTCCTTGCAAATTTAATTATGATATAGTAATGGCATGCAAATTTATTTATGATATGGTAATGTGATGCAAATTTAATTCAAATCGACATTAAAATTCCAAACGACATCACAGAAAAATATAAAACTAATACGCACGAATAATTCAAGTACCATGCAAATACGTCAAAATTAAAAATTAGTTGAATAAATTATTATATTAATTAAAAAAAATTAATTCAATTTCGTTCAAGTAGTTTAGCCTATTATCATGTGGGTTTTGACCATTTTTGATAAATAATTGAGGACTGAAAGTGTAATCAATTATCAAGTCATTCACTTATCCCTTACTCACACCCTAATAAGAATTCTTGGTATTTAATTAGTCATTTAATTAGGATTTAATTTGTGAGTAATTTTGTAATTTTAATTTTATTTGTCTTTATTTGGAATTATTCTCCCAATCATACCATAATTGTATTATTCTACTATTTTTAGTTATGTTAATTACTATTTTGTTTGATTCTATATGTATCATTAAGATTCAATTAGACCTGTTTTCGTCATTTTTCCTGATTTTCAATTGAATTGGTTAATTATGTAATTTTGGTCCATTCAATTAAATTAAATTTGGTATACTTACTATTCAGCATATTCATCCCCCTTTTCTCCACAATTTGGAATAGAATCTCATACTACCTGTCCAAACCAGGAATCTATTCTATCCAGTCCCTCATGATACATAACATGGCTCTTTTCTCATGTTGGATCTTTTGGAAATCTAGGAATATTATATATGATAATATTACTCCTAGTATCCCCAGTATCCTCCATGACATTAAAGCTATGACATATGACTCTTTTGTAGCCAAACCCTTCTATATACAGTCTGACCATGACATGGATCTGGCAGCAAATGGATACTTTCCAAAATGCCTCAAACCCCCAAAGCCTATCATTTCACAAGTCTTATGGACTAGACCAGATTCTAACTTTAAAGTCAACTCTGATGCCTCTTGGCACCCTCAGTCAACTGGTCAAGGAGTTACCATAAGAGATTCTCAGGGAACTTTAGTTGTTGCTCAATCTATGTATGCTCAGTCATCTTCACCCTTACATGCTGAACTATTAGCAATAGGACTGGGCATCAAGATTAGTACTGAAATGAACCTCACATGCTCATATGAGACTGATTGTAAACAGGCATAAAAAATAATTAAATATCCAAATGATGCCCCATGGAGACTGTTTCCACTAGTTTCTGACATTGCTCATGCATGTTTACATTCTGAAATTAAACACATCTTTAGAGAAGGGAATTTGGTTGCTGATTCCCTGGCTAAGCATGCTATAAAGACCAAACAGACTATTTTTTTCAACTCACAACAGTCTCTACCTCATTCAGTCAAGAGTTTATACATTCTAGATAAAGAGGGAACCCCCTCTTTAAGATTACACCCCCCATGAATTGATGCTACTCTCATTATTTTTCTGTCTGTGTAATGCAGATAAAAAGTGAGAAGATGGTGACAGACATAGTTCAAAGTTCTTACAACCAAGATGCTGATCTCAGACTCATAAATGCTTTGTCTGGACAATTTGCTTAGCAACTACACACTTGCCTAGATTCCAATCTCAATGATGCCTCTTCAAACAGTGATCTTAGGCATAGTTTTCTGAAGTTATATGTAGTCATAATTTTCTGGGTACCGCCTTTAGTTTTTCTTAGCAATTCTATAATAGGTTTTCAGTTAATCTTTGCTACATGATTTTTTTGTATAGGGCTTATAGAGCCTAATCTCTTTTGAAAAGCATTTCCAATACTTTTGTAGTTTATCTCCGTGCAATTCTTGCCTGTTACCGGGGCACTAGTTGTACCATTGTCTCTATTTTTTGTGGTATGGGATGCCCAATAAAATTTCCCCCACATTATAGTGGTTTGCTTTAAAAAAAAGCATATTCATGAAAAATTATAAATGCTATTGAATTTGTTATACATGGTTAAAATATACTGAATAAAATTACATGTAATAACTATATATTCATAGATTACCCACACTGATATTCATATATATTCATAGAAAATCAGCATCTTCCTTTTTCGAATCAAAAGATATTCATATAAATTATTCTGTAAATTCATTCTATCAATTTTAGGAAACCAAAAGATCAAATTATGTACTTATAATTTTATTGAAATTCAAGTATATTTAGTCATATTAATTATATTTTAGGCATCACTTCAATCAGTTTTGATAAGTTTAGTTCAGGTCAGAAGAACAAGGCTTTAGGCTTGCTCTCCTCAATTATATTTTAGTTAATTGGACTGAACTAAATTAAATTGAAACTACTAAATGTAAATAAAAATTAATGTATTAAAAATGATAATATAATCAAATGAAGCTATATTTTTTCATTAAATAATTATTTTCAAAATTAAATTAAAAATATGCTGAATTAAACTGAAATGATTATTAAAAGAATAATTGCATCACCTAAAAAGTACTACTATTATAGTATTGATATGTGATCTTTAATCCATACAAACTAAAATAAAAACTCATGAAAATTTGAACTTATGTAGTTCTCTCTTGGTAGTAAAAGAAAACACATTCTTTGTAGTTTTCAACATTTTAAAATTGACTGAGTAGCCAATAATTATTGAATTGTGGTACTTTTTAGCTATTTTACCTTATTATTTTATCACTAAGCTATACCAAACATTCATAAAATAGCCAATATTTATTGAGTTTTGATAATTTTTTAGCTACTTCATCTTATTAATCTGCCACTATCACTGCTATAAGTGCTATTCATCCATCATTGATAAGTTTTCTAGATCCTCCACTGGTCGTCATGGCGCCATTTCCGTTCAGGTAGATAGCGTAGCTAACCGACAAGATCTTTCCCCACCGTGCCATACTCAGACAAAAAATCAGAATTTAACCAAATCAATATTTGTTCTATTTCCTTCATTCAATTATGGATCAGAAATGATGGACAAAATAAAGTGAAAATATACCAAAATTCATAATATAAACAAATCTATATTTATTCTATTTTCTTTATTCAATTATGGATAAAAAATGATGGACAAAAAAAAGTGAAAATTTACTAAAACTCATGGGCCTGCGAACGGTGAATATGGATTCGGCGGGACTGATTATGATGGCATGTCATGCGTGGCGCAACCAACCTAATTTAGTTAAATAAATATAATTCAATAAGCCACGTCTCGCGCGGCATGACCAACCTAGTAAATGTACTAACAATACTTTAAAGTAAATATAATTAGCAATTACTTCTATTATGAGCCAAATTGGCAATAAAATGACACGAAAAAAAGAAAAATGAACTCAATGGCGCACAATCAAGAGATACAGTTAAATCTCGATAAATGAATAATCTCGCTAAATGCATTAATGAATAATTATTTTTGAATCCTCAAAGGCCCTATGTAAATATAAATGAATAATCACCACATTTCATATAAGATATATATATATATATATATATATATATATATATATATTAAAATATATTTTTTCAATAAATCATTCCTTTACAAAAAAAAGTTTTTATAATTTTTTGCTCTTTTTTCCCACCAAAATTCATTTCATCCTTTATTTTTTCTAACGCAAAAAAACTTCGGGAGTATTATGCTTGTATTGTAGAAAGTAATTTTGTAAGGTGATCATTGCTAGAAAATAGTTTTGTAAGGTGATCATTACTTAATATGTACTTAGTTCATAACTTCATATACCTTAGTTTGTAATATAGATTAGAAACATTTTATAAAACTCTAGATGTTCCATACAATGCATACCATATATCTTCTTAGTAGTTTTAAATAAAATACTTATATAATTTTTTCAACACTGTCTAAATGAATAAAAATTCATTTATCGATAAGTGAATAATTTATTCATTTATCGATAAATGAATAATCTCGCTAAATAAATATTTTTATTATGGTTCCAAGAGTATTCATTTATAGAGTTTTAATGGTACATATATCCATATATATGATGGGTCTATAAGTCACATCAATGCCAACTTACAGTTACAATAACTTCATCGGGTATCATGGTTCACCTCTTTAGGTTTTGTACCATCATCAGACTTGTACTTGTACCATGAAGCCCAATAGAGATAGTTTCCGAAATTCAGCAAGCTCAAGATAGCCAGAAACCAGTAGAAAAACTCCAGCTTGTTGCTATTCAGAAGTGGTGATTCTAACCATCCTTGTCTGCTTTCAGTAGCCCTTTTTGTGACAGCATTGACAATGCTAACAAATGCAGAGCTCAGAAAGTACCCAAAAGAGAGCGATAAAAGCGCGAACGAAGTGGCCAGAGATCTCATCCCCTTGGGAGCTTCTTTGTAGAAAAACTCCATCAAACCAACCATTGCGAACATGTCCGCAATCCCAAAAACTCCGTACTGAAAAGACAGCCAGAAAAGACTGATTATCTTTGGTGGTACGAGTAATGCTTGATCTCTTCGTTTCACCTCGATGAATCCTGCAACAGCCATTGAGATGATGGAGAGCACGAGCCCAACTCCGACACGCTGCAGCTGTGTTATGCCGGAGGGATTTCCGGTGAGTTTCCGGGCAAATGGGACGACGAGGAACTCGTACAATGGTATGAGAATTGCCATGAAAAGTAGAGGGATGACTGGAATTGAGGCTGTTGGAATTTTAATGGCTCCTATGTGTGGATCCATGAAGTATCCTTGCAGGACTGAAAATGTCTGCAATTGTGCTAAGCATGTGTTCATTATCACTGTGCTGGCTAGGATTGGAAGCATCCTTGTCAGGATTTTCACTTCTTCTACTTGTGTGACAGTGCATATTTTCCATGGATTTGGTGACATTCCTTCTTGAACAACAGCCGCTCTGTCTAGTGACCTGTTTTTGCACAAAATCAGCTCAAGCATTGGTATTTTTCTGTGTTTTTTCTATGAATTGACAAGTATACATTTACTTCTTCATTCACGGTTAAAACTACCATATTTTGACCATATATTTAAAGAAATGTATAAACAATATGTGAGAGATTTGATGTAACCTGTAAATTGTAATATAAAAAATATCACTTTTATGCTGTTTATTTTACCCATTTAAGGATATTAAGACTCTGTCCAGTACCATCTTAATATAGCACTGGACATAACTGGCAAGAGAGTTATGCTGATTCTCTATTTTAATATACATAACTGGCAAGAAAGTTTAGTTGAATCCAGTCTAGCAAGAAATAGCTCAGCAACATTCAAAAGTGCTTCCTGGAGATCTTGAAAAAAAGAGTTTTATGTGCAAGTATAATTGGGACTGAGGGAGTACCTGAACTGATTGGTATGCAAGATTGTTTCTTCAGAGGCATCTCTTTCACTATCATCAATCTCATACAAGTGGCTGGGATCTTCGGGTACAGGCAGTTTCCTGTTTCGAATCGCAGAAACTATAACCTAGAAAACCAACATTCATAATGTATTAATAACTTATTTAGATCATGCTATAAAGTTTTTTAAAATCACTCAAGTCTGCGAATGCTAAGGATGAACCTGGCTAATCTTTATCAGAGGGCTGGTGGCTAAGGGTTGGAAGCAGTAGAAAGGTTTTCCAAGCGCAAGAACCGTAAAACCGACAAAAGCAGCAACCAAACCAGTGAAAAATCCCCAGTACCAAGCCTTGTTCATTGCAACCCAAACTACAGCAGTGACTCCAATCACTGAACCAATTGTTATACTGAATTGGTAGTAATTGAAATAGCTTCCGAGTCCCTTTGCCCCCTTGGAATCTTTCGAATCAAACTGATCTGCACCAAGTGCCGCAATTGATCCCTTTACTCCTCCAGCTCCTAGCCCTAGAAGGCAGATGGACGCATAGAACATTACAGCTGGACCTCCTTTCAGGCAAGTTGAACTCTTGCATGGATCAGGCTGCAGCTTATCTGAATAGGCTTGGATTGTCACCAGAACCAATCCCTTCAAGATAATAGGAGAATTAAGTTACGCGTAAAAACTGATAATATGATTGAATAGTTCATTGATTGATTACCAGAACTTCCAAGAAGCCAAACAGGAGACAAGTGTAGAGCCTGTTGAGGTATGTGTCTGAGATGAATCCTCCCAAGATTGTGAGCAAAAAAGTTGAGCCCAGAAAATTGGTCAGAGTATTTGCTGAGGTGGATAAGTCGAACTGCATCACCAAGTGGAAGTACAACACAAATGTTGACATGTTTGCAACGAATCCAATGTTCTCCAGTGCAGCCAAAGCTAAGCAAATTTAATATCAGAACAATATGAACATAACTCAAGAACTTGGCATGATTGACAAAGAATCCTTTATTTTGTCACAAATAATCTTACCAAACACAAACATGGTAGCCCTGAATCCACCTTTCTTTTTTCTTGATGAAGTCATTGAGGTTTGAATGTCCCTGGCATCCTGCATCCCAGAATGCAGAAACCACAGTAAGGTTAACATACATGCATGCATTATAAGGCCTAATGACCCAAGGAATATTTCATAATTTCCTCAAACTAATTAGTTACTACTATACCATTATTATTGATGGATGGATGGAATGATTACTTGCTGCTCATTTAAATGTACATTTGATGTTTGATTAATTTATATAGTTTTGTTTCTGAACTGGAGCTCAATCTAGAGAATTAATAGGGTATTCTTATGTTTGTCCTAGCTTTTTACTCTCTTTTTTGGCTCTCATGTTAAAAGATTTATGTAGAAGAATACTTTTATATGGTCCAAGGCCACCGCATCCAACAATTGTGAAATATTTTTGTCGCTAAATTTTTCGTTTGGTGCTAGGTTGGTGGGAACTATACAAAAACAACAAACTTGAGGATCAAGGAGTAGTTTAATACTGTTTTAAAAAAACTAGCATGGTTTGTGCGGTTTTTTTAGTAATACTTATACCGTAATTCGATACATCATAAATACTAAAGTATTAGCATGAGAAAATTATAAATCATTTAAACTGGTTCTCTTGGTAAAATTCAGATTTTGGCCATATTTCTCCATATTTGTCCTGATGGAAATCGAGATCAAAGTAACAAAATATTAAATTTGTCCACAAAATATCAAAGAAACTAGATAATAATCTCCCCGATTTCTCAACAATTATTAATTTATACTCATATATGAGTTCAATTCAATTATAATTGAATATAAGGAGAACTAATAAACCAAATCATAATAGAAATATAAAAGGGAAGAAATTATTTATATATTAGAAGTTAGAAATTGATTAGGATTTAAGTTTGTATAAAAAAATTGAGGTGGACAAAATATTTTTATAAATGAAGGAATTTATTCGAAATTGATTAGGAATTAAGTTTGTATAAAAAATGCTAAAAATTTGTCTAAAAAATAGCAAATTAAATTTTGAAAAAAAAAAGTGAGAATAATTTTTCAATATTAACATAAAGAAAAAAAAAGTAGTACAATATGCTGCTGTAATTGTAACATAAAGAAATTGATTAAGATTTAAGTTTGTAAAAAAAAATTAACCAATTCTTTTTTGGTAAAATGTTGCTGTGCCCCTGAGTTCTTAGAAACGTGGTCATGTATTCTCGAGTTTTGAGAAATTGCTTGCATCCCTTTGAATTTAGCTGACTTTTCAATCCATACCCTTATAATGTCCAAGAAACCTCATGTTGTATGTTTCTGAAATGGTAGTGCATGAAAAGACAAACATGCCCCGTTGCCCCTCTCTCCATAGTCCATATCTAAAGTGGCAAAACTACCCTCACCTCTCTCTGTATGAAAAAGGTCAGAATGGTGCAAAAATACTCATTGCCATTGTTAACTTATATTATGTGCCTAACCTTTTGTTTAGCCAAGTTGCCTACATAAATTAATCCTACCATTTTGCTCTTTTATCATGGCAAAACACACATTTACACACTAATTTAAATCATAACCATAACAGGAAAAACATTGAAAAATGACGCCTTTTCATTGCTGCAGAGACTTCTTCAAAGATTTCATGCTATGCATATTGTTGAAGGCAAAAATTTGGGAGTATATGTAAACTATAAGACTAAGAAATACAACGTTGAATATACATTAAAATCTTTTTAATTTCTATTACCCCCTGCCATCAATTTTCTCCCTAGCAGTTCAGAATAAACCTATAATTTCCCAGACTTATTCCTCCCGACAAAACAGTGATTAAACACAAAATTAACCTTAATTTACTAAAAAAAAATTAATTTTACATGAATAAATTGAAACTCTTAAAACCCCCAATTTGCGATTCATCACAAAATCGACTACGCATAAACAATCAATCAAACCATCAGGAGAGGAAAACACAAACGAATTTGAACCCAAATTAGATGGCTTACCATTTCAAAAAATGTCAAAAAGTCATCTTTTTCTTTTCCAATACCGACCAAGGTAGCTCGTGTTCTTGACGAAATTCGAGATAATCTGCTGCCAACTAGTTAACAAGAATGGTGGTGCTCTGGGTATTTGTGTGTTCGCCGACAAGACTTTTCGAGATTGGAAGGAGAATTATTGGTATATCGAAGCAGGAAAAAGAAGTTATAGATAGGAATAAAGGTAATGTTGTCTTTTAAAGTTTTACTAGTATAATATCCCGTGCCGATGCACGGGAATTTAATTTAAAAGTTTTATAATTAAGTAAAAAATAATATAATGTAAATTAAGTAAATTTGACCACATATTATTATGTGAATGTTGAGTAAATTATGTAATAATCTTTTGGTCTACAAACAATTTGCCGCTAAAGTATTCACTACTACAATCACCTTCATTTAAGGCACAAGTTTAAGGCGTTTGGGGGGGGGGGGGGGGGGGGGGTTTCAAAATCTTCCGCCTTACTAGTTACTTGCGAATTCGCAAGTCACACACGCTAGGTTTTAAAAACACGTTTAAAGGCGGAAACGACCGTTTAAAAGGCGGTAGTCGTATGTGACGTAAAAAATGAAGAGATAAGGCGGAAATGTCATTTCGGCCTTAAAAAACCGTTAGTTGTTGCGAATTCGCAACAAGTAAGTTAGGTCAGTCGTAATAGTTACGAGCTCGCATTTAATGAACGCTTAGGGTTATTTTAGCAAGTTAGGAACTAGCGAGCTCGTAGATGAGAAAGTAAGTAACTCATCTTGGTCACGAAATCGCATGCATGCTCGCTGAGGTTGTTGCGAACTCGTCACTAATAACATGGAAAAATTTGTTTATGAAACGAGTTCGCCACCCATAAGTTAAGTGTTGATATATGTGTAGCGAATTCGCTAGTGAAATGAGTAGGTATACGTGAATACTTGCGAGTTCGCAAGAGTGAAGACTATATAATAAAACAGCAGCTCCTTGCGGATTTGTAAACAACAAATTAGACATTTGAAAGGTTGTATTTATCATTTTTCCCTTTGATTACCATAAGATTGATTAGGTAACCTTTTTTAGGAATTCCGATCGTTTGCTAGGTGGTGGGTAAGCTATTTTCCGCCTTACCATGTGGTTGTTTGTTTGTTGTTGTTGTGTTCTTAAAAATTTTTTGTTTGCTTTGATTATGTTGTGATGATTTTGTGATAGTTTGATGTTGATTGTAGGTTGTGAGTGCTATACCACTGTGGGCTAGCTTTTTTGTTCAACGATTTCTAAGTTTGATTAGAGTTTGTGCCGTGTCGTGCATTATGAATCGGTAAACTATTATGAATAAGAATGCTCGGTTGTCGAAGGAATATCTAGATTTGGTTGAAGAATTCTTAAGAGTTGGGTTGCGACATTGTAAGCTGAGGAGCATAGGTGGTGTTAGATGTCCATGTAGGGATTGTAGTAATAACGCTACATACGAAGATATTCTTGTTGTGCGTGAACATTTAATCTGTAGAGGATTTGACAAATTGTACACTGAATGGGTATGGCATGGTGAGGGCAATTATGGGAGTGAGAACATGGAGGTGAATGAGGGAAACGAGGAGGAAATGCTGAAGTATAACGATCAATTGTCGGATATGTGCGACGATGTTGTTATGGAATTTGTGGGAAAAAAAAGTATGCTAGAGGCTATGTATGCTGATAAAGCGACAAAGTTATATGTTGGCTCAAGCCATTCAAGGTTGGGTGCAACATTGTTGTTGATGAACCTTAAGGCTAGGTATGGGATTTCAGATAAAGGAATGACTGAGTTGTTGGAGGTAGTTAGAGAGTTGCTTCCTCAGGACAACTTGTGTCCAAATCGGGTTTATACTGCTAGGAAAATCTTATGCCCCATGGGAATGGAGTTTACCAAGATCCATGCTTGCCCGAATGATTGTATGTTGTATAGAGGGGAAGATGATTCTTTGAGGGATAATTGCAAGGTGTGCGGTGAGTCAAGGTGGGAAAAAAGGAAGGTAGAGTTGAGGTATGTGGGGAAACAGTGACAACATCGACAAAGCAAAGTCCTGCTAAGGTAATGTGGTACATGCCTCTTAGACCACGATTGGCGCGCTTGTTTGCAAATGCAAGTGATGCGAAACTATTAACATAGCATGCCGATCGAGTTCGAGAGGGAGATGATATTATTTCTCACGCTTCAGATGGTGATCAGTGGAAGAAGATGGATGCTAGGTACCCTGAGTTTGCTAATGAACCTAGACATGTGAGACTCGGACTATCCACGGATGGCATGAACCCTTTTGGTAACATGTCTAGTACCCACAGTTCATGGCCTGTTATGCTTGTTATTTATAATCTCTCTTCTTGGTTGATGATGAAGCGAAAATATGTGTTTTTAAACACTATGATCTCAGGCCCTAAGCAACCTGGCAACGACATTGATGTTTATCTAGCACCTCTTGTTTAAGAGTTATCATCTTTATTTGAGTTAGGTATGGTGATTCCCGATGTTAGTCGTGGGGATGCTGAGTTCAAACTTAAAGCAATGCTTATGTGGAGCATTAATGATTTTCCGGCGCTTGGAAATCTCGGAGGGTGCTCGGTGAAAGGATATTTTGCATGCCCGCTATGTGAGAGTAATACTAGTCATTGTCGGTTAAAGCATGAAGGAAAGCCTGTTTATTTGGGTCATCGACGTTTTTTGCCTGCTAGTCATCCATGGAGGCGTGCTAAGAAGTGGTTTAACGGTGAGGAAGAAAACGGTGTAGCCCCTGTCCCACTCTCGGGTTCAGAAATTTTTGGCAAGGTGTCTGGAATAGAATATGTTTTAGGCAAGGGTCATAAGAAAAGTAAACAACCTTCCATTTGGAAAAAGTGTTCTATATTCTTCAAACTTCGTTACTGGGAGCATTTGGATGTACGGCACTGTCTGGATGTGATGCATATAGAGAACAATGTATGTGAGGCTTTGGTGGGGACGTTGTTGAATACTCCCGGGAAAAGTAAGGATGGATTGAAATCGAGAAAGGATTTAGTGAATCTTGGCATTAGGACATCCCTTGCCCCCGTGCAAGAAGAAGTAGGTAAAACGTACCTACCACCTGCTTGTTATTCATTATCATCTGAAGAGAAGGAAAGTTTTTGTGCAACTCTGAAGTCAGTGAAAGTTCCTTCTAATTACGGTTCAAACATCATTAGTTGTGTATCGACTGCTGAATTGAAATTGGTTGGAATGAAATCGCACGATTGTCACAATTTGATGCAGGATTTGAATGTCATCTCTCTCCGTGGATGCTTGCCTACACACGTTCGGAAGGCGGTTGCTAGGCTATGTTTTTTTTAAGCAGATATGTCGCAAGAATGTTAGTCGGTGTAAATTGGATGAGTTGCAAACCATGGTGGTAGAAGTGTTGTGTAGACTTGAGATGTATTCCCCCCCCCTCATTTTTCGACATCATGATTCATGTGATAGTCCATCTTGTAAGGGAGGTCAAGTTGTGTGGTCCCGTGTACCTAAGATGGATGTATCCATTTGAGAGGTACATGAGTATTTTCAAACATTTTGTCAAGAATCGATATCGTCCAGATGCAAGTATTGTACAGCGGTACGTGGCCGAAGAGGTGATCGAATTCTGCACCAACTACTTACAGGATGTACCAACAATAGGGCTACCAATTGCTAGGCATGATGGGAGAGCTGATGGTGTTGGACTACGACATAGGTCAAAGTTCAGCCCTTCCTCAGGTGAGATATCTAAAGCCCATCTTTATATCCTACGCAACCATTCTGCTGTGAGTCCTTATGTCGAAGTTCACCTAGCAGAGATTATGGTCGCGCATCCCGGTTTGTTAGGACCTCGGGCTTTTGAATTACATTGTAAAGATTTCACAAGTTGGTTGAAAATTCTTGTGCAAAATGGGGATGAGCATCCAAAAGTCGTCAAATGGTTGGCTAAGAGACCACTGGGCACAGTTACGTCGTTTAGTGGGTATGATATAAATGGTTACACATTTGGTACAAAGTGGAGCGATGATAGATCGGCGACACAAAATAGTGGTGTATCAGTACCTGGAGAGGGCGGTTTGCATGGGGAAAATGCTTTTTTTGCTACAATCACTAACATCTGGGAAATGGATTTTGTCCACGTAAAAATAGCACTGTTTAAATGCCAGTGGGTTGATCAAGCAGAAGGTACGCGTCTGGAGGAGTTGGGGATGATTCTAGTGAACAGAGACATGCAAGGTTCAACTGAAGATCCTTTCATAATGGCCGCACAAGCTCATCAAGTGTTTTATGTTAAAGATCCAGTAGATTGTTGCTGAGAGGTCGTGGTAGATGGAAAGAAAACGTTTGTTTATGGTGATGGTTTGTTTGACGATGACTGCAACATTTCTAGTGAGAACATTCCATTGTCGATTTATGAGACATTGGAAGACGATGATGACATAGTTGCCCGAATTATATGTCGGATGGACCACGATGAAGGAATGTGGATTACACCCCGCAGGAAAAACTACTAAAAGGAAGAGGAAGCAATCAAAGAAGAATAAGAAGGCGACTATGAAGAAGAAGAATAAGAAGAAGAAGAAGAAGAACGTAGTAACTGACGAAGAAGAAGAAGATGAAGAAGAGGAGGAGGAAGAAGATGAGGAGGTCTAATAAGCGTATACAATACATTTGTAGTTTGTCTATTTTGTATGGTGTGTAAAATAAAATATTTTGATTGGATATATGGTATGTTTTGGCTATTATAAATTGTTTGGATTCACATGATTACGATAAATTGAGGTAACTGTGCAGGCGTGTTGCGATATCGCAAATTTGCACGCAGAGGCAGACGAGGGTCGTTACGAACTCGCAAGGTAGCATTACACGCAGCGAGATCGTGAGATGAGCTTCAAATTTCGCCTGCTAAGCTCTGTCACTCTGTTCTAGCTACCTGCGAGCTCGCCAGAACCAAGCTTGGGTCATGAGTTGAATTTTCAAAATTATAGTATTGACATGACTTTGGAAGCATGCGATTTCGTTAGCTGACTCGCTTAGAGCTTGCGAATTCGTTAACTTATTCGCTTAGTGTCATTTTGCAATATTCAGCTTCAAATTTCATAATTATTTGTTCCAGTGGACAACAAAGTACTGTTAAAATACTGTTGAATAATTGAGGGAGATGTATAGAGTAATTTGTGAAGAAAATAAATTCGATTTAAATCCAACAACAAACTTCAACAGAAGGAAACAAATTGTTGCGCACAACGTATAAGTGAACTTAACATCCAATGTGATATACAAAAAAACAGAAATCACTAATCTATCCTTCAGTAGATGGTGTTGGAGATGGTACAGTCTTCTTGGCCTTCTTACTCGCTTGTGCCCTTTCAATTCCACGTATCACCTTCTCGGTACACCAGCATTCCTGATTAACATGCGCGATTTTTTCCCTCATCAGGTCGACAGTATCCTCTAGGCCTTTGTAGTATGCTTCCGGTTGGAGCTCTGATCAAATATTGGAAGCAAATGTCACTTACATCAAGATCTTACATACAATAGCAAATTTAAAAGCTAATAACACATATTTAGAATGCATAGTGACTAAATTAGTGTACCTTCAACTTGATTTTTGACCTCTCTCTCGTCGAGCACCAAAGGATTTTTGGTTGAATCTTCCGCCGCCTGCCAAGAACCATCCACCAGCTCACATTTACCTTTCCTCTGAAAGTATTCAATAGTGTAAAACATACACTCTTGAGCCTTTACGGATAATTTCATCTTAGGGAAAGTGGTTGTAAGATACATGGTAATGAAGTTACCATATGGAAGCTTAGTCACAGGGCGTCGATTCTCAACTACACTTTGTCTCATATGCTCAAATATGACATAGCCCGGGTTCAACCTTAACTCCTCCATCACACAATAAAACATGACAATTGTTGTGTAGTTAAGCTCGGTTATCCACCCGCCTTTCGGCACAACTGATCTAGCTATCATTTCGTACAAGATTCTTTGGTGACAAGTCAACTTCTCAAGTTTTAATTCCCTCGGCTTACCGAGAGGACCCTTAGGCCGGCCAAAGTAATTGAAACCTAAGTTTTGTAGGTAAGGTTCGTCAAATCCACCACTTTCAGACCACTTTTCTCTACAATAAAGACCTTCCGGGGCAGCGTTACTATAATCCTCTTCTACAGCATACGACACGCCTAAAGCCTTGTTAAAAAACTCTTATACTATCTCAAAATCCTTCTTGTTTACCCTAGTAAACCAACGCCCTGTTTCCTTCTCCTCCTCAATAAGCTGATGGAAATTGGCATAAAACTGACAGGTTTCTTCCTTATGAGAGGGGTAATTCAGTCCTAATAAATCATGCAAGTCATGATCTCTAAAGGTTTGTAGCACATTAGTCAACCCTAGTTGCTGAATCTGATCGAAATCTAACACATAGCAATCTAGCAGCGTTGCATGCTTCATTAGGTCAGAATACGCATCAGAAGCAAGTAAACTTACAAACTTTTGCTTGTTATAAGCAGTTGAGGAAGCCGGTGCTTGATTGGTTGAAGACGATGCTACCTCTCTGCGACTGGAACCAAATGGATTTGGGGCTTGGTGCTTTGTTCTTGCCATGGCTGATATGAATCACTGGGAAATTTGGGCTAGGTTGGATTTGGGGGTTTTTCCTTGATTTGAAATTGGGGATCGCGTTTGGAATAGAACTGCACAGGTTTTTTATTTTTATACTACAACAAGCTAGCAATATCGCCACCCTGCTCGTCTACAGTCAAAACGTTATCGTTTTCATCTAATTTTTCAATTAAATTCTATGGTAAATGATTCCGAACTCGCCACATTAATCTCAACTACTAGCGAGATCGCTAGTTACACGTCAACCTCAGCTCTGTTGGTTTAATATTAAATGTAGCGAACTCGCCACTTATATCTCAAACTCCTAGCGAATTCGCCAGATATACGTCAACCTCAGCTCTGTTGGATGAATATTAACTGTAGCGAATTCGCCACACTTCTCATTACACTAACGAGCTCGCCAGGTAGAAACCTGCTTATTCCATATTAGCTTGTATCTGTCGAGCTCGCCTGTTTGTTAGAATGCTAGATATGAATGAAGTAATCTTGCGATATCGTGAGTATTTAGAGCCTTGCCATCTGACTAGCGAGCTCGCAAGTGAGACTCTTGTTAGGCTCTGTTGAAGATTTCAAGTTACTTACGATATCGTCAGTGGTTGACGAGAGTGTAGCGATCTCACAAGCATAACTCATATTTGGCATATTTGAATATTGCGAGTTACTTACGAGATCGTCAGGGGTTGGCGAGACTCTAGCGAATACGCAAGTCTAACTGATGTTAGGCTCTGTTGAAGATTTCAAGTTACTTACGAGATCGTCAGGAGTTGGCGAGACACTAGCTAATTCGCAAGTCTAACTGATGTTAGGCTCTGTTGAAGATTTCAAGTTACTAACGAGCTCGTCAGTTATTGTCGCCAGTGCTGGAGAACTCGCAACACGCTAAACTAGCAACAAAAAAAAAACTTGTGCAAATTTTGATGGCATATTTCAACAAAAACAGATGCCTAACTAGGATCATCTCATTCATATTTCTTCATCAAATACTACCAGAACTGTTACTACACAAATTGTACTTAAAAAAGGCCATAGTTTGGCCAATGTTTTATCACAAAAGAAAGTAAACTAAATCACAACCCGTTCACTAGAACTTCATGTAGTTCTTCACTAGTTATGTTCTGCGAAGCATCGGTGTTAGGTTGCGGTTTGGCAATGTCTTGAGTCCCTTCGACTTGATTGGTGGCACTTGGGCCAGCATCTTCTTGAGTTGTCGATTCCATCCCCAACGTCGCCTCCTCTGCTATTCTTGCCTCCTTCCTCTTCATCTCAGCCTTCTCCGCTACGTCCTCGCCATCTGACAGGTCATCCTCTTCATCATCATTATCGTCACTATCATCAACCTCATCATCCTTTTCTCGGGCCGCCACCTTTCCATCACACTCATCTGTAGCCTTGCTTTTCCCATTATCCTTGCTACCCCCTGGCGCGCTCACCTCATCACGCAGCTGCTGTAAAAAATCTGGAATTTCTTCAGAATCGCTCAAATCGCAGTCGATGGCTCCGCTTTCAAGAAGTCGATTGAGTGCGTCATTGTTCGCCCGTGAACGTTGCTGCGCTACTTCAATCTCATTGGCCAGCTTGCCAATTTTGACTATCAACCGACCATAATGGCCGCACAAGCTCATCAAGTGTTTTATGTTAAAGATCCAGTAGATTGTTGCTGGGAGGTCGTGGTAGATGGAAAGCAAATGTTTGTTTATGGTGATGGTTTGCTTGACGATGATTGCAACATTTCTAGTGAGAACATTCCATTGTCGATTTATGAGACATTGGAAGACGATGATGACATAGTTGCCCGAATTATATGTCGGATGGACCACGATGAAGGAATATGGATTAACCCCGTAGTAACTGACGAAGAAGAGGAAGATGAAGAAGAGGAGGAGGAAGAAGATGAGGAGGTCTAATAAGCGTATACAATACATTTGTAGTTTTTCTATTTTGTATGGTGTGTAAAATAAATGAAATTGATTGGATATATGGTACGTTTTGGCTAATATAAATTGTTTGGATTCACATGATTACCATAAATTGAGGTAACTGTGCAGGCGTGTTGCGACATCGCAAATTTGCACGCAGATGCAGACGAGGAAGGTTACGAACTCGCAAGGTAGCATTACACGCAGCGATATCATGAGATGAGCTTCAAATTTCGCCTGCTAAGCTCCGTCACTCTGTTCTAGCTACCTGCGACATCACTAGAACCAAGCTAGAGTCTTGACATATCGCCCGTTTCCATCATTGAATTTTCAAAATTATAGTGTTGACATGACTTTGGAAGCATGCGATTTCGTTAGCTGACTCGTTTAGAGCTTGCGAATTCGTTAACGTACTCGCTTAGTGTCATTTTGTAATATTCAGCTTCAAATTTCATAATTATTGGTTCCAGTGGACAACAAAGTAATGTTAAAATACTGTTGAATAATTGAGGGAGTTGTATAGAGTAATTTGTGAAGAAATAAATTCAATTTAAATCCAACAACAAACTTCAACAGAAGGAAACTAATTGTTGCGCACAACGTATAAGTGAACTTAACATCCAATGTGATATACAAAAAAATAGAAATCACTAATCTATCCTTCAGTAGATTGTGTTGGAGACTGAACAGTCTTCTTGGCCTTCTTACTCGCTTGAGCCCTTTCAATTCCACGTATCATCTTTTCGGTGCACCAGCATTCCTGATTAACATGCACGATTCTTTCCCTCATCAGGTCGGCAGTGTCCTCTAGGCCTTTGTAGTATGCTTCCGGTTGGAGCTCTGATCAAACATTGGAAGCAAGTGTCACTTACATCAAGATCTTACATACAATAGCATATTTAAAAGGCCATATAACACACATTTAGAATGCATAATGACTAAATTAGTGTACCTTCAACTTGATTTTTGACCTCTCCCTCGTCGAGCACCAAAGGCTTTTTGGTTGTATCTTCCGCCGCCTGCCAAGAACCATCCACCAGCTCACATTTACCTTTCCTCTGAAAGTATTCCATAGTGTAAAACATACACTCTTGAGCCTTTGCGGACAATTTCATCTTAGGGAAAGTGGTTGTAAGATACATGGTAATGAAGTTATCATATGGAAGCTTAGTCACAGTGCGTCGATTCTCAACTACACTTTGTCTCATATGCTCAAATATGACATAGCCCGGGTTCAACCTTAGCTCCTCCATCACACAATAAAACATGACAATTGTTGTGTAGTTAAGCTCGGTTATCCACCCGCCTTTCGGCACAACTGATCTAGCTATCATTGCGTACAAGATTCTTTGGTGACAAGTCAACTTCTCAAGTTTGTATTCCCTCGGCTTACCGAGAGGACCCTTAGGCCGGCCAAAGTAATTGAAACCTAAGTTTTGTAGGTAAGCTTCGTCAAATCCATCACTTTCAGGCCACTTTTCTCTACAATAAATACCTTCCGGGGGAGGGTTACTGTAATCCTCTTCTACAGCATACAACACGCCTAAAGCCTTGTTAAAAAACACTTCTCCTATCTCAAAATCCTTTTTGTTTACCCTAGTAAACCAACGCCCTGTTTCCTTCTCCTCCTCAATAAGCTGATGGAAATTGGCATAAAACTGAAAGGTTTCTTCCTTATGAGAGGGGTAGTTCAGTCCTAATAAATCATGCAAGTCATGATCTCTAAAGGTTTGTAGCACATTAGTCAACCCTAGTTGCTGAATCTGATCGAAATCTAACACATAGCAATCTAGCAGCGTTGCATGCTTCATTAGGTCAGAATACGCATCAGAAGCAAGTAAACTTACAAACTTTTGCTTGTCATAAGCAGTTGAGGAAGCCGGTGCTTGATTGGTTGAAGACGATGCTACCTCTCTGCGACTAGAACCAAATGGATTTGAGGCTTGGTGCTTTGTTCTTGCCATGGCTGATACGAATCACTGGGAAATTTGGGCTTGGTTAGATTTGGGGGGTTTTCCTTGATTTGAAATTGGGGATCGCGTTTGGAATAGAACTGCACAGGTTTTTTATTTTTATACTACAACAAGCTAGCGAGCTCGCCACCCTGCTCGTCTACAGTCAAAACGTTGTCGTTTTCATCTAATTTTTCAATTAAATTCTATGGTAAATGTTTCCGAATTCGCCACTTTAATCTCAAGTACTAGCGAGCTCGCTAGTTACATGTCAACCTCAGCTCTGTTAGTTTAATATTAACTGTAGCGAACTCGCCACTTACATCTCAAACTTCAAGCGAACTCGCCAGATATACGTCAACCTAAGCTCTGTTGGATGAATATTAACTGTAGCGATTTCGCCACACTTCTCATCACACTAACGAGCTCGCCAGGTAGAAGCCTGGTTATTCCATATTAGCTTGTATCTGTCGAGCTCTCCTGTTTGTTAGAATGCTAGATATGAATGAAGTAATCTTGCGATATCGTGAGTATTTAGAGCTTATTCGTCAGCTTACTAGCGAGCTCGCAAGTGACACTCTTGATAGGCTCTGTTGAAGATTTCAAGTTACTTACGAAATCGTCAGTGGTGGACGAGGGAGTAGCGAGCTCGCAAGTATAACTCATATTTGGCATATTTGAATATTGCGAGTTACTGACGAAATCGTCAGGCTCTGGCGAGACTCTAGCGAATACGCAAGTCTAACTGATGTAAGGCTCTGTTGAAGATTTCAAGTTACTAACGATCTCGTCAGTTAGTGTCGCCAGTTCTGGCGAGCTCGCAACACGGTAATCTAGCAGCAAAAAAAAAACTTGTGCAAAATTTGATGGCATATTTCAACAAAAACAGATGCCTAACTAGGATCATCTCATTCATAATTCTTCAACAAATACTACAAGAACTGTTACTACACAAATTGTACTTAAAAAAAGGCCATTCAATGGCCAATGTTTTATCACAAAAGAAAGTAAACTAAATCACAACCCCTTCACTAGAACATCATGTAGTTCTTCACTAGTTATGTTCTGCGAAGCATCGGTGTTAGGTTGCGGTTTTGCAATGTCTTGAGTCCTTTCGACTTGATTGGTGGCACTTGGGCCAGCATCTTCTTGAGCTGTTGATTCCATCCCCAACGTCGCCTCCTCTGCTATTCTTGCCTCCTTCCTCTGCATCTCAGCCTTCTCCGCTACGTCTTCGCCATCTGACAGGTCATCCTCTTCATCATCGTCATCGTCATTATCATCAACCTCGTCATCCTTTTCTCGGGCCGCCACCTTTCCATCACACTCATCTATGGCCTTGCTCTTCCCATTATCCTCGCTACCCCCTGGCGCGCTCACCTCATCACGCAGCTGCTGTAAAAAATCTGGAATGTCTTCAGAATCGCTCAAGTCGCAGTCGATGGCTCCGCTTTTAAGAAGTCGATTGAGTGCGTCGTTGTTCGCCCGTGAACGTTGCTGCGCTACTTCAATCTCATTGGCTAGCTTGCCAATTTTGACTATCAACCGACCACGAGCTTCAAACACAGCGTCTGCAATTAATAAAACATAGAATCAGTTATGAATGGAACTTATGCAACTGTTTTTAACACGAGTGAAAATTTTTATTACCTGATACACCACCCCTAGCTCTTCTCGCTGCCGCTTCAGCTTCCTTCTTCTTCCCGTACTTCCCATCCGCCTTCAATTCCAGCATTTTATTACGCAACCAATCCTTGTCGTAATTAACAATTTGCATTGGCCTACCCCTTGGGAAGATACCGGCTTTTCTGATCAAGGCAGTCACCAAACCCCCATACGGAATTGCGGCTTTCTTATGCCTTGCCATCTTCATCATGTGGCTAAGGATCGTGAAGTCGGGATTGATCTTCATCTTCGCCACTATATAGTAAAACAGCGTCAAAGAAGCAATCGATGGCTCACAAGCATGGCCTAGAGTAGGCAGAACATTCCCACATATCATTTCAAAGACTAACCGATGCTCCTCGCTTAGTCTATACACTGGGTATGTCCTAGCTCTACCCGCTCTATTCGAGGTCCTTTTAAACCACTTTTGAGCCATCTCTACTACATTCAGTGGCTGTCTAGGGCTAGTGGCTGGAAAGCGCTGTTCATAGTAAACCTCGTATGGGCCATCGGTTTTGGTTGGTCTAAGATCTGCACTGCTCTTGTAGGGGCATTTCAACACACTATTTTTCATGAATTTATCTACCTTAAACTTAACCCCTCTAACTATGGTGGTTATTTCATCGACCCCTTCCTCTAACCCTAAATTAGCATAAAACTGCAAGAATTCCTCATAGTAGATGGGGTCGGGAAGCTGTAAAAGGTGATCTAGGTTCTGTTCCCTAAAATAATCTAGCACATAATCAAGCTTAAGAGCAGGCACAGTGGTACTATCAAACACCTTATTCTGAATTACAAAACGAGACTGTAAGCGGGCATACCTCGCTCTTGCTTTGTCATTGAAGAACTGTGGCTCGTCGAGGCGGTCGTTGGCATTATCCACCTCCTCGCCGCCCTGTCCCGGCGGCTTTCCGGCGGTCAAATCTTCCTCTGGTCGGCGGGCACTTGTTCCTCCTCGATTTTCAGCTCTGGATGGCGGCTCGACCTGTTCCTCACCGTCCACTCGCCGCCTCTTGGATCCGACACCGGCCTGGCCTCTCCCACTTCCCTGCGAACGGCCTGATCCTTTGGTTTTGGGCGGCATTGCTAGATCTCCGGCGAAATCGCAGAGTTCTAGTCTAGGGTTTCTAATTTGGGGCAAAAATAATTTTGCCCGACCTTTAATTTTTTTTATATACTTCACATGCTTGCGAATTCGCCAGTGTACTCGCTTGGTAGTTAAAATTACTTTCACTACTTGCGATATCGCAACCCTGCTCGCTTGAAGTTTTCCCACATCGCCAAATCAAGTGTCAGTTCTTCAGTATATATTGCTCAAGTTTTCTGAATGGTTCAATAAGTCGCCGACCCGCGCAAACTGAACATGAAACACACACTTTGATATGCAGACCAAGTAGGCCCAATCTATACTATATACAACACTATACTACCACCTACAGCCCATCAATGACTAAGGCCCAACCCCCAAATGTTTTTGGTTGTTATACACACTAGCGAGTTCGCCACTTGCTCGCAAATGGAGGGCTTAGGGTTTCATGGGTTCAGGGTTTATTCTAACAACCTTTAAACCTAGCGATTTCGCAAGGTACTCGCCAGTTCATTTGTGGGCTTAGGGTTTAGGGTTTATACTACCAACCTTGACACTAACGAATTCGCAAGCACTCATGTTCATGTATAAATTTTTTATCTCAAATCATTTTTGTTAATTGTACATATTTTATATATATTTGTATTATTAAACATTTATTAAATAGTTTATTGTTTACTTTGCCCATGAAACTTGATTTGTGGAAGTGAACAACATATATGATTGTAAAATCATTTCATCTTATGTCACAGGTGCGATTTAATAGCCAAAGTTACGTTCAAAAGTTGTCGAACTTGATATGTTATTACTTTAATTTTTGACTTCATTTGAACTAATCAGTCATTATTGTACATTTATTACATCCAACACTAATAGTACTTTGTTCTAAATTACATGTACGTGACGACTACTGGTTATGAACACTTACGCAGTATTTACCAACAACAATGTTAATGAGGATGATCTAATTCATTTTTGGGGAAATATGGATTAGGGGAAGTGGAACTTTGTTTATTTATAAAAATGGTGTAATTCTTACCTAATTTCTAAGAAGGGAAGTGGTTTAATTAAAAAAAATCTGTAAAATCTATTTAAAAGGGAGATTACAATAATACCCTCACTTCATTATTCATATCCTCAATTACACTAGCGTCGATGAAATATGTATACTTCAGCCGGAGATTTGAATGATTTGGATTACAATGCCGAGAGCGAGTACATCATGTTTCCCGGCGAGGAATTCACCATCGCAGAAGGCTATTTGAGCGTTGTACAGTCACTGGCCTCTGTACTTCCCACCGACGTCATTCAGCTCGGCCGGAAAGTGATTCAAATCCAGTGGCGGTGCGAGCAGGCCGGGCCGGGGGCTCAGCCCGTTGTCCTTCAGTTTCAAGACGGGTCCACCGTGACGGCGGATCACGTCATTATCACAGTTTCCCTCGGGATAATAAAACAAGGGATTAGAAGCGGCGGGCTTTTTTAGCCCGCAGCTGCCGAGTTTCAAGACTGAAGCGATTTCGAAGCTGGGTTATGGTGTGGTTAACAAGCTGTTCTTACAGTTATCTGATGATGTTGATGAAGAGAAGAATTTCCCCAATCTACATCTGGCTTTCCACCTTGATTCGAAGAGCTCAAAAATTCCATGGTGGATGAGGAAGACAGCGACTCTGGCTCCGATCTATAGCAGCTCAAAGGTTCTGTTATCGTGGTTTGCAGGTGAGGAAGCTCTGCAGCCCGAGTCAATGGACGACGATGACATTCTCACCGGAGTTTCAACGACGCTGGCAAATTTCTTGCATGAATCTGGGACGAAGATAGACAGGATTCTGAAAAGAAGATGGGGGAATGATCCCCTGTTCCTAGGGTATTACAGTTACGTCGCTGTGGGGTCCAGCGGGATGGATTTGGACGCCTTGGCAGAGCCGCTGCCGGAGAAGCAAAGTGGAGCTCCGCCGCTGCAGATTCTGTTTGCAGGTGAGGCAACACACAGAACCCATTATTCAACGACTCATGGTGCGTATTATAGTGGCATTAGGGAAGCCGATAGGCTTCTTCAACATTATAATTGTAGTAACGGTGGTGGTATATGAATATATTAATTAAAAGCTTGTTTTGGTATTGTTAGAGTTTTGTTTTTCGTATTTTTTTTAGAGTTTTCTGGCAAATTATGAAGTGAGGATATGAATAATGAAGTGAGGGTATTATTGTAATCTCTCTTTTAAATAGGTTTTACAGATTTTTTTTAATTAAACCACTTCCCTTCTTAGAAATTAGGTAAGAATTACACCCTCTTTATAAATAAACAAAGTTCCACTTCCCCTAATGCATATTTTCCCTTCTTTTTTACATTACATGATTCGATGGTTACCATAATATATTCCCATTGATTATCAAGTTCATCAACCTAATTACATTAATGTTGTCACAACCAGCTAGTACCTGGCAAGCTATTTCATAACTCCATTTGAATATACGATGAACATTTGGACTTTAGAGTACGATATGCTTTTCAATAGTCATACATATATACACTTGCAATTAATAGAATGATTACTCCATGACATAGTCGCAAGTAAATACCTTATTCCACACTTATATTCACATTAATGTTGTCACAACCAGCTAGTACCTGGCAAGCTATTTCATAACAACTTTTGAATATGCGATGAACATTTGGGACTTTAGAGTACGATATTCTTTTCAATAGTCATACATATATACACTTGCAATTAATAGACTGATTACTCCATGCCATAGTCGCAAGTAAATACCTTATTCCACACTTATTTCTAATGAAACTAATTTATTAACCTCCACTTCAATATTACGCTAAAGTCACCAACTTTATACCTTCTTACACGTGGTAATTAACTAGTGTATTATCAAACGAACTCGCAACGCCGAAATATATTTGATATACACCTTATTCCGCACTTATTACCATAACGAAACTAATTAAATAAATTCAATGTCATTATTACGTTCAAGTCACCACTTTCATACCTTCTTAGACGTGGTAATTAACAAGTGTATTATCAAACTGAGTGGCAGATGATTGAGAAAATTACATCATGCATCCACAATTGCGAGTTCGCAAGGGTAAAAATTTATGAACTGGACCTTTTGCGATTTCGCAAGTCACAATGATGAAGGTATTGAATGCATGAGTTTCATTACTAGCGTTATCGCATGGTGCTCGAAACCCGATGCGTATAACTAGCGAACTCGCAACAAGGCCCGCCTCTGGTCTTCAACAGCATAATTCCAAGCCAAGAAGACCACAAACTTGGCATCTTATCACTTTTCATGGTCGAATCTTTCTTCCAAATCTCTTCTCTTTTCACATATTCTCTACTCTTTCCACATCAATCTTCCATCAAATCTACACAAACCCTTCCATAATTTCAACTACATCTCAAGTAGGTCAATCCAAAGTGTAAGCAATTTGCTAAGATTTTCAATTACTTCTCCACTATTTGTTTTTCTACCCATATGCTTGCCATTATGATTTCGTACTTGTTGTTTTGGAATTTAGTAGCACAATTTATGTGGGTAGGAGAAGGACAAACAAGGTAGACCCATCCTAAACACTACAATCAATTCTACATCTACCTATTTGATAATTGCAAAGGTATGGGTTTTTAGTTGATTACACTTATTTTGTGAGTTTTAAGGGTCATTAGTGTTTATATATTCGTTGGAGTGTTAAAGTTATGATTCATCATTAATTAATCACCACTAGGTCCATTTAAATTGTTACATTTTATTTGTTTTAGGTACTTGTGTCTAGGTAACCTAAATTATACTTAACTTGTGTGTAAATGCATATTCACGACCATGTTTGTAGGCATTCATTAATTGGGGAATGTGGACTATATACATGTTTTGTCATTTCCACTAACAAATTGGTCTCTAAATGTAGGAAAGGACAATGAGTGAACCAACAAACTCGACTTCTTCCAACTCATCTAGTGGTGGAGAAAATGTTGTTCGCGATTCGCGACAACGTAAAACAAGGAAGCTTAGTCGCGCTTCAAAAGAAGAACAAATGAGGACCCATTGTCGCGAGATAGAGACACGAATCGACAATAAAATTCTAACACATGTCAAATTTAATGACATCGGTGTAGCTATTGCGCCCTACGATGATGCCCAGAGATGGTCTAGTTGGTGTGGGAAAATAGGTAGGACTGATGTGCCGCTAGACACTACGGATTGGAGGCTTCTAGACCCCGCTATCAAAAGGGGTGTGTGGAAGGAATGCAAGGTGAAGTTCACTTTTTTATTTTTTTCCATTTAGTAATACCTTATTAATAGGACTTACCATCTGTACTATATCAATGTTAGCGACCCTTTGTGATCGAAGCCAAATCGTACGATGAAGTGAAGAAGAAGGCATTACAAATTGCATCAAAGTTGCATCGCGAGCATAAATATACTCTTGCCAAGGAGTACATAAACCCAAAGGGCATAAGGTTTGGTCAACATCCTAAGGATCGTTACAATCACATTGTCCCACTCACTTGGGAGATATTCAAGGCACGATGGCTAGAAAATGATTTAAAGGTTAGTACTAACATTCAATTTGCTTAATTTAATTTTTTTCCTATACACCTTTAATTGTTCCCTAAATTAGTGTATCCTTACTAACCAATAAAATTCTTAAAGGGCGTGGGTGATGATAAGCGTAAAGCAGCTGCTTATAATAATATGCCCTACACCGGTGGACGGTGTGGATATTTGGGTGTGGGGAAGAAGACATCTAAAAACAAATACGATAAAGAGGTTAAGGAACTAGTAGATGGTGGCACCCCCCTAGAAGAGGCAAAAAACCAAGTCGTGGCCGAAGACCCAACACAATATACTCGAGAACAGTTATTCGTGCTTGGTAGAATTAAGGCCGACGGAAAATTCTCAAGCGACGAGGCAAAGAGAATTGCCGGTCGAGTGGTACGTGTTATATAAGTTTACATACTTGTCAAAACCATTAATGTTACTAAAATTAAAATAGAACGTCATAGTGTATTTAAAATACGACAACCAATTTGTTTGATTATTATTGTGAGTAGGATGAGGTAGGGCTTGAAGTGGAACAAGGTTTATTCATCCCGGTGGGAAAACATGATGTCTTGCATAGAGCACTAGGTAAGGATGAACATCCTGGAAGAGCAAAGGGGATAGGTGGATATGCGACCCAAATTGAAGCTTTTGGGATCAAACGTAGTAGCAAAAATCCAAAACCCTCTAAACTCCAAGTAGCCTTAAGCCAAGCTAAAAAATCCGAGCAAGATGTCAAGAATTTGAAAGCCATCTTAGCCAATGTTTGTACTTTTGTGAATTATCCTATTCCCGATGATTTGTGTCTAACAAATCAAGTTAATAGACCATCATCTAGAGGCTCCCATCCATCCCCGCCCCAAGCTGAGGTTGACCAACCAAATCCTCCATTAGACCACATCGACATATGCACACCATTGGCTCCTAGCCAACCTCAAGTTGATATACAACTTCCGCAAGTTGATATACAACTTCCCAAACCAACCACAAAGGTTAGGTTATCACCCTTGTCTAAGCCTTACATTCAAATTAATTACGCTTAATCATCTACTTCTTTTTGAAAATACTATTATAACAAACTAATTTTTTTTCTTCAATGTAGATTTCCCATTCTTGCAAGTTGTACGTTGTTAGATGATAGAGGGGAAACCTCGATAGTGGAGGTTGTATATTATTCATCAATATATATGCATTACAAGGGTACAAGAGTAACTGTATAAACCCTAAATAAACCCTAGAAACACAAGTTGGGCTCAAGGCCCAATACTACTCTCTAACATCCCCCCTCAAGCTAAACGTCGGATTGACTGAGACGCAAAGCTTGGATCTAAAGAACCCAAATAAGGGCTTAGGAAGACCCTTGGTGAAAATGTCCGCCAACTGCAACGAAGTAGGAACATGACTAACACGGTGTTTATCTGAGGCAACCAACTCACGAGCAAAATGGTAGTCGATGTCGATGTGCTTGGCCCGCTTATGAGCCACTGGATTCTGAGCTAAGAAGATAGCACTGTTGTTGTCACATAACAATAACGGAGAACCATCCAGAGGAAACTGCAAATCTCGGAGAAGATGGCATAGCCAGACAACTTCCGCAGCTGTATTGGCAAGGGCACGGTACTCGGATTCCGAACTTGAGCGAGATACTGTAGGTTGTTTCTTGGCACTCCATGAAACCAAGTTACCGCCTAGAAACACTGCATAGCCGTAAGTCGATCGCCGAGTCTCCAGACATCGAGCCCAATCAACATCTGAATAGGCACAAACATCAGCCGATACAGTTGAAGAACCTCCTGAGCGAAATGTGAGGCCGTGATGAGGTGTTCCAGCAACATAACGAAGGATTCGGGTAACAGCAGCAAAGTGATCTTCACGAGGGTCTTGGAGGTACTGACTAACCGAATTCACCGCAAATGCTAAATCAGGCCTAGTGATAGTCAAATATTGAAGTGCACCAACCAAAGATCGACAGAGGGTTGGGTTGCCGAACGGTGCACTAGTGCTGCTATGAAGCTGCGAGAGTGGTACCAATGGAGTCGTCACCGGAGAAGTATCAGTCATGCCGGCTCGACTCAGTATATCCCTAGCATACTTGGTCTGTCCAAGAAAAAGGCCAGATGGAGTAGCAGACACCTCAAGTCCAAGGAAATAATTAAGAGAGCCTAAATCCTTGATTGAAAACTCTTGATCAGTCCTGGTGATGAACTGCCTGATGGCACCAACATTATTTCCGGTCAGAATGATGTCATCCACATAAACAAGGAGATAGAGCAAGGTGGTACCTCGAGATAAAACAAAGAGGGATGTGTCTGAAGTGCTACATAGAAAACCAAGCTGCCGAAGGTAAGAGCTAAAACGATCAAACCAAGCTCGAGGAGCTTGTTTGAGTCCGTATATCGCTTTCTTTAGACGACAAACATAGTCAGGATGAGCCGGATCCTTGTATCCCACTGGTTGAGCCATGTAAACTGGAGAATCAAGAACACCATTAAGAAAGGCGTTCTTAACATCAAGTTGATGTAGCGGCCATCGCTTGAGAGTGGCGATGGCAAGAACTGTACGAACAGTAGCTGCCTTGACAACCGGGCTGAAAGTGTGATCAAAGTCAAAACCAGGAATCTGAGAGTATCCCTGAGCAACCAAACGAGCCTTGTAGCGCCCAATGCTACCATCTGGTCGATACTTTAAGCGAAAGACCCACTTCGACCCTACAATGTTGGAATCTGAAGGACGAGGAATCAATTCCCAAGTATTCTGATGGCGAAGGGCATCCATCTCCTCATCCATGGCTCGAACCCACTTGGAATCCTTAAGAGCTGTACGATAGTCTCGAGGCTCGGAATGCTTCATAACCTGAGCAACAAGACCCGTTGAAATAAAATCAGGATGCGTCTTTAAACGCCGAGTACCATCCTGATTCCGAGTAATCATCCGATGAGCACAGCGAGGAGGTGATTCAGGACTCGAAGTGGATCCAGACGATGGAGTGGGTGACACTTGTGGAGGAGAGGACGGTGGAGTAATCGATGGTGATGTCAGATCGGATGAGATTGGTGAAACTGGATGAGATACTGTCTGGGTGACTGGAGTACAAACCACGTCGTCGGAGTCACAAACCATACAAGAGGTTGATACAAATGATGGATTGTGTGATGAAGAAACTGTCGATAATGTGGCCGCAGGCTCAAAAAAGGAAGAGAGTTCCAGATCCGAAGTAGGTCTACCATCCAGCAAAGGTGCGGCATATGAAAACAAAGTCTCATCAAACCGAACATGGCGCGAGACATAAATACATCCAGATGCTGGGTCAAGACATTGAAATCCCTTATAACGAGAGCTGTAGCCAATGAAAACACATGGGATTGAGCAAGCAGCAAACTTGTTAACAGCAGTGGCACGTAAGTAGGGATATGCGCGACAGCCAAAAGGGTGAAAAAGGCTGTAGTCAGGAACTGTACCAAAAAACCACCTCGAAAGGCGATTTTCCACCGATAACTGGGCTAGGTAAACGATTAATTATGTAGACTGCCGAGGAAAAAGTTTCGACCCAGTAGACTTTCGGTACCAATGATTGAAATAATATCGCAAGACCAGTCTCAAGGATGTGGCGATGCTTTCGCTCAACTTGGCCATTCTGAGCAGGAGTATAAGGGGAAGACATTTGATGGTGAATTCCGCAGGATGCAAGATAAGCCTGCAGACGGTTATTTGTAAACTCTGTGCCTCCATCTGTCTGAAAGATCTTGACTTTTGCAGAAAACTGGGTTTCAACAAACTTCTGAAATTGGAGGAAAATGTCATAGAAATCTGACTTATGTCGCAGCGGAAACCACCAAGTGAAGCGGGAAAAATCATCAATAAAAGCTGCATATATAATATGAAAATCCTCCTGCAGACAAAACTGGCGCCGGTCCCCACAAATCACAGTGCACCTTATTCGACAGGCCAGTTGCCCTCGTGTCACTAACAGAGAAGGGTAGCCGACTGCTCTTGGTCATCTGACAAGACGAGCAACTAACAGGCGCGGGCTTTGCAGAAGAAATAGAAATATGACCCAACTGATGTAAAAACTCAACAGTATCATGAGAGACATGCCTAAGTCGAGAGTGCCATAACTCAAATGGGGCTAGGAGCTTGCCAGCACGTAATTCACCCAAAAAACAAGAATCACCATTTTCTAGATAGTAAAGACCCTCAATGTGACGCCCTTTTCCAATTATTTTTCCCGTAGGTTTATGCTCGACCGAAAAAATGTCATCATCAAATATAACTCTAACGGGTAAATCACCAGTATGTTTACTGATTGACAATAAACTCCTAGTAATATTAGGAACCACCAAAACACCATATATAGAAAATCCCGAAAGATGACACTGACCTATATGAGAAATAGGCAATCATTCACTATTACCAACACTAACAGAATTAGAGCCACGGTAAGGTTTTACCTTATCAAGATGATTGGGATCGGCGGTCATGTGAGATGTGGCACCGGAATCAACAATCCACTGATTATGGGGATGTTGACGAACTTGCGACAATGATTTATCAGCAATCCAATTGGTTGAACGATCTTGTCGAGACAACATCGCTAATTTAACCATAATTTCAAATTAACAAGTGTCACTGGTCCACGAACAGCACCAAAATATCTGTTGTGAATGTCCGCGAAACGCGCGATGGCAGAGACACCGCGTGTTGCGCGAGGGCAAGAGACCGCGCCTTGCGCGGGAACAGAAGCCAGCTCCTTTCGCGATGGCAGGAGACCGCACCTTGCGCGGGAACAGAAAGCCGCGCGCTGAGCGTGGGCAAGAGACCGCGCCTTGCGCGGGAACAAAAGACCGCGCGCCGCGCGCTGGGCTGTATTTGCAGCGAATGGATCTGAGTCGGCAGTTGTCGGCTGAACGAAAAACAGGGAATCTGGAGCACTGATAACCAGAACGACGACGGGAACCGGAGACTGGCCTATCGGACTGGGATCGGCACGGACCGATCGGTCAATGAGCAGACGGTGGCGGTGAAAAGGACACCGGAGACGGATCTACGACGGGGTAGAGACAAACAACGGTGGTGAGACGACGGTCTTCGATGCTGATGACGACCGCGTTGTGATGTCGATGGCGAGTAGTCACCAAAGACGTGATCTGCAGCGGGCAGAGAGAAACAGGCGGCGGTGGCGCGGCTGTGGCTCGGCTGTTGATGTAACTAGCCAGGTTGAACTTCTCCGGGAATAAGTAGATATACCCTACTTTGTTTAAAGGCGGCGGCCCTAAGGTGGCCGGAAAAAAATTAAATATATGTATAACTAGGGTTTAGGATCGTAGAAAGGCTGATACCATGATAGAGGGGAAACCTCGATAGTGGAGGCTGTATATTATTCATCAATATATATGCATTACAAGGGTACAAGAGTAACTGTATAAACCCTAAATAAACCCTAGCAACACAGGTTGGGATCAAGGCCCAATACTACTCTCTAACATTAGAGGTAATAATTTTCAACCAAGACACGTTGCTAATCGGAATTCCTATCCTCATATGACTTTGCATCACAAATCAAAAGTCCCTAAGGGGTTCGTAAGGGTATCCATAGTTGAGGTGTATGTAGAAGATGCCTTGTTGCCGGTGACTGAGGATGATGAATGCACAACAGTTGGTCAAGGTTGGGGATTTGTTTTTCGTATGGCCCGCGTGGTTGGTTGTAGATGCTAATTCAACATGCATCCCCAAGAACACAAAGCAACCAACAGAGACTGCCGACCTTAATTTCCCAATCCCTAAGATTCCTCTCCCTAATGAGTGTGTGGGTTTCATGAAAGCTCTCCCGGGTTTTGTTCGCACACTATTTGACATGCTAGGTCATCATAGCCGTGAATCTGTGTACTATTTTTTAGCCAATTCCAAGATTTTTGGCGAGGCAAAGGAAGTGGTTGTTCCTTGGGATGATTTTGCCCTATTTTGGCACAAACAAACCCTTCCCGATACTATACTAATCCTACATCAAATGTAAGTGTTATTGTTTAACCTAGTGGTATTTATGTGTTACTTTATTGTGTCCGTTTTTATATACCTCTTCCGATACTTTATGCTCTAAGATTGTTGTAGGTTCATGCATTACGTCTCTTTGAGCGTGACCAAGACATTCATCGGTTTTTGCACCCGACTTGCTTGCAACAAGCCCAACAAGGTAATAATGTGAGGCCTGCTTACCTTACAAAGTTGCTAAGCGACAAGAGCAAAACCATTTCATTGGGCCATAACTAGAGGGGTATGTATTTACTAATTGTTTGATTAGTAGATATTAGTTTCAACTGCACATAATCTATGTTATAGTCTGAGGTGCATGTTGTTTAATATATAGTGGTCATTGGATTTTTGTTGCTATGATTCCATCATTGAAGCGTGTCTATTGGATTGATCCACTACATTTTGCTTCATCTACAAAATTCGCCGATCTATTGGAGATTGCTATGCATGCTGTGAATGACTACACACTCCTTAACTTTGAACTTATTCAAATTCAGGTTAAAATGTCGACTCCTTTCTTACGTATTTGCACCTAAATAGATTTATATACCATATGTTAAACTACTTCAATTTCAGCACCGCAAGTAATTGTCCAACTGGGAGTGTGGATACTACATGATGTTGTATGCCTACGAGTGCATTGAGACCCTTACAAGTGACAATTTGGAACTACATCGTGTGAGTACTCTTACAATATGAAAGTTTCTATTTATTACCAACAAATTACCTTAGTTTGTATTAATAAACGTATCTCATTCGTAGATACTCGAGGAAAATCAATCGGCATACACTAAAAAAGAGCTAGAGTTGGGGAGAGATAGATTTGCAAAGCACTTGGTCATCGTTAGAGCTCGATTCATATCTAGACCACACGTACCACGTAAGGATGCATGTAAAACCTAAGTCGTATTTCTACACTTGTTATACATACAAAGGATTATAATTTATGAGTTCTTTGTGTTTGCCATTTAGTGGACTGCATATATCTTGCAATTGACAGGTTTAGATATGCCAATTATACTATTTGTGCGGGAAATTTACCAAAAATCAAAAATTAATGTACTAGGCTTTTTTCCTGGCGATCTCGTTACCTTTCTCGTTAAGCACCAAATCACTTTTGCGAGTTACATGCGTTCTCGCAAGTAGTCAAGCTTAGGTGGCGGTTTCGCCACATAGCTCGCTAGATTGACCTCTGTCTCACCGACATTATGTCTAACGCCGTCGCAACTTGACTCGTCAAGCCTAGCGAAATATACAAGCGATATCGCCACAAATCATCAAAAATCAAGCCCAATCACAGTTTACTAGCATATTCGCAACTCTGTCGCTCGTTAGCCACTGCCTCTCCAGTTTCCGACCCAGCGATCTCGCCAGTCTGCTCGTCAAGCCTGCCGAGAAAGTTAGCGAGCTCGCCAATAAACTACTAAAATCGCCTAATCTAAGATAATACGACGCCGTCTAATCATGCATGAGAGTACACTTACGAACTCGCTACAAAATAATAAGAGATGGCGTAGCGAGCTCGCTAGGACAGTTTTAGGCGAGTCTCAAACGATTCCGCCAGTGCCCTTGTTCAGTATCTAACATCTTGTCCAGGCAAACTAGCTGTCTCGCAAGTAATTTACTTGCGATCGCTTGTTGGGGTCGCAACTACTCAAGTGACGCTCTAAACCCTAGACCATAAACCCTGTCTAACATGTAGTGTAGCGAACTCGCTACATTTTATTTAGCGATTCGCCAACAGCTGTCGTAACCAGTCAGACTCACACATAATTTCAGCCTTGCGTTAAACCTGGCGAACTCGCCACTTGGTCAGTTAGGTTTTGATTTTAGTATTTGTTGCGAGCTCGCAACACGTGATAAAGGCGGAAGTGACATACTTCTAAGGCGGATGATACGCCTTAAAATAGAAAAATTTTAAGGCGGAAGAGGAACCGCCTTAAAGCTTTTTCAGGTTTTAAGGCAATACCAGAGAAGGCATTTGTCTTTTTTCTGCCTTGAAACGTGAAGGACCAACCGCCTTAAATGCTGCAAAATTGTAGTAGTGATTGTTACATTTTCAAGAATTTAAGAAATAAAAAAATTACATAACTTTATTACCCTAACTTCTTAAGCACTTCCTTATAAACTACATTAACGATACTATGGATCGGTTTATCATTCTTGTCACAAATCAAACTTTTCAACCACTTTCTACTTTTAACTCTAGAGACGGCAATGTATAGTTTTTAATGAGTGAAAACGGGTTTTGGGATGCAGTGCTTTTCATTGATAGTTGTCTGACTTCTCAAAATAGTTATAAATCAAAATCAATCATATAATCACATATATGCGGTGGAAAAGGCAAACCTTTTTTTTGAAGGGGTGGAAAAGGCAGACCTTGGTAGCTTGTTCAAGAAGAAACATGGATTCGAAGTTGGCATATGTTTAAAGGGGATGATTGTGAATTTATGATGGTGGTTGTTTGCTTTTAGATGAAAGTATATAAAATAGTTTCATACACTGATTCATAATTTCATACATTCCCGTGCCGATGCACGGGTATTTATTTAAACATAAATTAGTTGGAATTTTACAATGTAACGTAAAAGATTAGTAAACATAAATGTCATGTACGAATTAATCTAAGTATCATGAATATATATATATATATATATATATATATATATATAAGTGATGAAAATATATGTAAATAATATTGAATAATTGGAGGTTTTTCTCGTCATAATGGTTTTCGATTCAACTGAATTTAATTTTGTTTATGTTAATCCATTTTAATTTAATCAGACTATTACCATTTTCAATACAACATATTTTGCTCTAGTTTGGAATTTAACGTTTGGAAAATTGAATAAATTGATAAACGTTAGGAAGGGTGTTTAAATCTGAAAGATAACATTTTAAAAAGTTGAATAAATATATGAAGAGAAGGCTATATAACGTTTAAAAATATGATGAAGAGAATATTATGTATCATTTGGAAATTGACTAAGTTGATTAGGAAGGGTGTTTAAATTGGAAGATAACGGTTTGACAATTTAATAAGTAGATGAAGAGAAGTTATATAACATTCATAAATTTGATGAAGAGAAGGTTATGTAACGTTTGAAAATTGAATAAATTGATGAATGTTAGGAAGGGTGTTTAAATCTGGAAAATAAAGCTTTGAATAATTTATAAATTAATGAAGAGAAGTTATATAACGTTTGGAAAGAGGAGAAGGCTATGTAACTATGTTTGTAACCTCTATTTCTAATTAATGAAAATATATTTGTAACGTTTAGATGATGTTTTAACCTCTATTTTCTAAATAATAAAACTATGTTTTTTATGTAACGTTTGAGAATTGAATAAATTATTGAAAGTAAGGAAATGTATTTAAATTTAGAAAGTAACATTTGGAAAATTTAATAAATTGATGAAGAAAATGTTACATAACGTTTGGATATAACTAAATTAAATTAATCAAAAAATAAATGAATTGAAATGAGGAAGATGGATGTGTCAATTTTTGGTGAGTTGGGAAGTAATTTATTTAAAAAATACTGTCTATCTATATCAATCATATATAGTTTGAATTTTACAATGTAACGTAAAAGATTAGTAAACATAAATGTCATGTACGAATTAATCTAAATATCTTGAATATATATATAAGTGATGAAAATATATGTAAATAATATTGAATAATTGGAGGTTTTTCTCGTCATAATGGTTTTCGATTCAACTGAATTTAATTTTGTTTATGTTAATCCATTTTAATTTAATCAGACTATTACCATTTTCAATATAACATATTTTACTCTAGTTTGGAATTTAACGTTTGGAAAATTGAATAAATTGATAAACGTTAGGAAGGGTGTTTAAATCGGAAAGATAACATTTTAAAAAGTTGAATAAATATATGAATAGAAGGCTATATAACATTTTAAAATATGATGAAGAGAATGTTATGTATCATTTAGAAATTGACTAAGTTGATTAGGAAGGGTGTTTAAATTGGAAGATAACGGTTTGAAAATTTAAAAAATAGATGAAGAGAAGTTATATAACATTCAGAAATTTGATGAAAAGAAGGTTATGTAGCGTTTGAATATTGAATAAATTGATGAACGTCAGGAAGGGTGTTTAAATCTGGAAAATAATGCTTTGAATAATAAATAAATTAATGAAGAGAAGTTATATAACGTTTGGAAAGAGGAGAAGGTTATGTAACTATGTTTGTAACCTCTATTTCTAATTAATGAAACTATGTTTGTAACGTTTAGATGATGTTTTAACCTCTATTTTCTAAATAATAAAACTATGTTTGTTGTTATGTAACGTTTGAGAATTGAATAAATTAATGAAAGTAAGGAAATGTGTTTAAATTTAGAAAGTAACATTTGAAAAATTTAATAAATTGATGAAGAAAAGGTTACATAGCGTTTGGATATAACTAAATTAAATTAATCAAAAAATAAATGAATTGAAATGAGGAAGATGGATGTGTCAATTTTTGGTGAATTGAGAAATAATTTATTAAAAAATACTATCTATCTATATCAATCATATCACAAATAAAGAGAACCTATACAAAGTTTTAACATTTAATATAGAGCAAAGGTTAAATTGCAATTTATTTTCTTGCGGATGGTTAATTTCTTCACTGCCCCACCTTGTGGTGGTGCAAAACCCAAAGGTTTAGGCTTGACTGCTCTAGGAGTCGGACTCGACAACTCTGAATTTGAAGAGCATACCAACTCCACCAACATGCTTTTTCTTCACATTAATCCTTCTTAAAAATCAAACCAAAACAAACGCAAAAACCTTAAAAAAATCGAAGCAGATCCATCGAATTGTTCTTTTAAAAATGATCAGAATACATATAAACTGCAGCAACATATCAAAATGTTAAATTTTGATATCTAATAAAATTCTAATCCATTCTCTTTTAAAGTATAGTATAAATGTTAAATTTCAGGAATATTAAAGTCCAAGTTCATTTCTTCAGCACATAAATATGAAACTTTGCTTCTTATGATCAAAATAAACATGAAAATTGTAAAATCGTCAGCTTTTACCTACCAAAATTAAAAATGCTGAAGTATGAACACAATACGATATAAAACGTGCGACCCTATGATTGATAAGTAGAGGAACAGATTGATCAGTGATTACCTTGAGCCTATGATTGGTGAATATCAGTATAATTATCATCACCGCCCTCGCCGTCGAAATCCTTATCATGCTCTCTTAGCATACTTCTCATGATCCGAAAGCGTGACATTGAAATCAAATACCTCATTCCTCTCATTGAATCTCAGCCCCATTAAAACACAACAGAAATGCCTATTGAATTACATCCTGCTAGTGATGTGAATGTTCTTGACTTTTGTTGGCTTGGGAGTTGTATCCTTAGGAACAACCACGTGCCAAACGACGCCGTCTTTCTCATCCTTGCCGTACCCTTGTCACAACAGAAATAGAGGAGTAATTAAAACTAAACCTCCAATTCAAGAACAAATAAATAATGTTTAAATTATGTATACCTGAAACGTTGATTTTGAAGACGTGGACGTTTGGGGATTCAAGCCAATCGAGATGGCCGGCGGATGATAAGCCAACTGGGATTAAAGGATGCTTCCCAGACATTTCCTCAATCTTCAGCACGAAATTTCTCAAATAAAATGGAGATTGAACTAATTCGAATTGGAGGAGAAGAAGATTAGCAGGAAAAGCATTAATCTTGTTCAATATGAAACAGTAGAGATTTTGATTAGGGTGAATTGGGAAGAGGAAGAGGAAGAATTGGAATAAATATTTACAGGTGATAATAAAAACGTTATGGCAATTAGTATGATTAATTTCAATTAATTAAGTAGAAGAGAAAACAAATTAGGAAAAATCTTATAGAAAGAATTGCCATGTGTCAATTTGTAGATTATTGTAAAAATAATTCAAAATTCTAAGAAAATTCTAATCCATCATCTTTTAAAGTATAGTATAGATATTTTATAATTTATTATTTCATCATGGGCAATAGCGTTTACCAATACTCTAATTCTTCTAAATTTAAATTAGGAGTACATGTGCACTTTCTCAAAATTTGGGCTATATGTGCACATACTTAAGAACTCGAGGGTATCGGGGCACTTTTTTCTTCTTTTTTTTATGACAAGAATTAACTAGTTCTCAAAATATTTCTTTTTTCTTCTTCCCTTTCTCGTCACACCCTAATAAAATATAATCTTTCGTAGTGCATTTAGTTAGTGGTTAATTTAGTAATTTTAGTTTTAATTGTATTTATTTAGAATTTTTCTCCCAATCATACCAAAATTTTATTCTCTTACTATGTTTAGTTATGTTACTTTACGATTTTGTTTGATTTTACATGTATCATTCTTATAATTTTAGATCCGTTATCGTAATTATTTCCTAATTTTCAATTGATTTGGTTAATTATGTAATTTGTGTCCATTTAACTGAATTGAATTTTCGTGTATATTCCTTAAGTATGATACTCAATTCTCTATCATTATACAGAATCCCAAAACTTTTTTAAAAAAATAAATTTTCAAACGTATATTAAGAATATGAATATATCTTTGATGCAATGGGATTATCCTAAAGAGAATTGGAAGAGATATTCTCCACTTAAATAAATAATATTTTTAAATCAAACGGTGTTGTATAACATAAACTCCATCCTAGCGCCACGCGTATCTCAAGACCAGATCCTCTCGGACCTCGGTGAGTGCGAACGAAACCTATGAGTGCGAACGATAGACTTATCAATGTCTTCTGTAACTTGCCTTGCTCGCTGGGCGGGTTGCAAACTAATGTGACCAAACACTTGACAGATATGTTATGGATTTGAGATTTATCTCTTAACCAAGCAGTACAGATTCTTTACCTAATCAGTGACAGCTTAGTACATGATGACATCTGTAATTCGACTAGCTCGCTGGCCGTTTTCATGGTTAAGGGGTTAACGACCTGTTACCAGCTCTGACTTGTACACTATGTCAGTTACTACTTGCATCTTCTTCCCGCGCTGCACATTAGTGTTCACAGTATGGTGCTAAAGGGGAGAAGGATGTCCATTTTCCAATAATGGGGAAGGCGGTTATAGAACCGTCACGCCCGGCGCACGCTACAAGAGAACCCAAACTCATTCATCATTTGGAAGGTTGCATCTCTTGGGGAACAGATTGAGCTCTAGGCACCGCCTTACATCAGCTCAACACCACGAGACTCAGCCTCAGTTTTTTCATTGGGATCGTCTGCATGCCAACAACACCATCAAATCTCATTTTTGTAGGTGAACATGGCAGAAGCCGCATTGTCAAGACCACCCTTGACGGATTGACGTCACCATTAATCTACTACTCACGGTTGTGGCGGCCAACATCATCATCATCATCAATGAAAAATTGTACTATGATGGAGCTCGTGGAGATACTTCATCTAGCCGAATCATTGCCACCATCTAGTCTACCTGTACCAGCCCACACATCCACGTCGTCTTTCACAACTACTAGCCCAAGACCCGAGACCACTCTCGACTGCTCATAACCCATTACAAGAGGGAAGATGAAACTTTTCTACGGAGAGGGTCTTGACCAAATAGGTAGTCAGTCCTAGGTCGAGATTGAATACTAGATCAAAGGGGAAACAACACTCTTACTAGGTGATATACTAGCATTGGGTTTGCATTTACAGATGGACAAGTTTCTATTGGTTGCACATATAGGTGTTGGGGCTGTCGAGCCCAGCGCAGCTCAAACTAGTATGATATTGTCCGCTTTGGGCCATGTACCAAACCCGCACGGTTTTAAACAATGGGTCAATCCCCAAAAGGCCTCATACTAGTGTGGTGGGACTATTCCATATAAAGAGAGAAATGACACTCTCCGTTTATGATGTGGGAATTGGATTGACCACACTCAACAATTTCCCCCCTCAAATCAAGAACCACATGAACAAGTGTCTTTCACCTCAGACCGTCTTGCACCGCCGCCAAACACAAGCGGGACATGCCACCTGACACCCTTGGTCAGGCAGACTTTCGACACAAGGGACAAATTTGCCTCTCCAAGGGAATAAATGAGGGTCTTCTCCACATCAGGCAACAAAGGCAGTCCCGTCCCGAGCGTAACCAGGCTATGATACCACTTGTTGGGACTGTCGAGCCCACCACAGCTCAAACTAGTATGATATTGTCCGCTTTGGGCCATGTACCAAACCCGCACGGTTTTAAACAATGGGTCAATCCCCAAAAGGCCTTATACTAGTGTGGTGGAACTATTCCTTATAAAGAGAGGAATGACACTCTCCGTTTCCGATGTGGGAATTGGGTTGACCTCACCCAACAATAGGTCCACCCACTTTGGACTTGTACCTCACTGCCGCTACATCTCTGCGGCTAGTATCTTTGGGTGTTCTCGCATGTTGGAGGTAGAAGCGTATTGTTTATGGGTTGGGGTAGTGAGTTTGTTCACACCCCCAGCCATACTCTCTTGAGCCTGCTTTGTTTTACCTGAGTATGTATTTTCCGGATTTGTATATCATTTCCCTTATGCAGCCATTAGTTTGGGTCTTGGGGGTAGTATTAGGATTTATTGTAGTATACGGTGATTTAGCGTTAGTTTGTGTTCTCGTAGACAGTCCACATGATCTTTTCTTCTTTTTACCATATTTACTAAGTACAAAAACATAAATCAAAAACATATCAAAATCAATCAAATAACAAAAAAAAAAACTCATTGATACTGAAGATTGTCGCATGTATCCGTCAAAGATATTCACTGGAATGACTCTATTGGACGATGACAGTGATTGGTAAACGGACTCGAAGATGAGTAAATTAGATGAACTGATGAAGCCGAAAAGAGAAATAGATGGAGAATGAGTGGTCGATAAATATTAGTTAAAGGTCGTAAAGCTTGAGGATAAAAATGGATTTAGTTTTAAGTTTGGTCTAATAACTGACTTAAGGCCCAAATGAGAGTAATAGAAATTTTAAACTGTTGTGGTATGAAAAGAAATTAAAACTAATCAGGCGAAAATGTGACATTTTGTATGTATTTGTTTTGGCAAATATGGAAAGAATGTAATCAAGACTTTGATTGAATGGACTAAAATAGAAAGTGAGATTATTCGGTCCACGTCTACCAAATCTTAATTGTCTTGTTCTGCAATTAGTATGCACAACTGACTCAATGCTACTCAGTGTATGGTAGTTAATTTTTCCAGAAATATTTTTTGCAAACAATTGTAAGACTTAAAGAAAGTATAAATAATTTTTTCGAGAATTGACCTTCTAATAATTTATTTTTAAAATATGTAGATATAGATATAATTGTAACATTCCAATTAGTTAGCAGTCTCATGACAATACAAGTTAAAAATGGAACTATAACTTAGGGGTATTATCTCCAAATAAACTAGGAATCTCTGATCAGAAATGTGCATAATATATATTTTTAATGCATATATATATGGCTTACACAAACTAAATTTAGTCCACCTATATTTTTAATATCATAATTACTTTTTTTTGAAGAAACTTTTGATAGGGGACGATGCACCCATCAATTCTATTAGTTCCGCTTTGAACTACATATACTTGAGCGTCATCAGAGATGGCTTAGCGAATAAGAATTGATGTTGTAATAGGGTCAAATTTATATCATGTGCATTTATGGTATCCTAACTTCCTAATAGGGATTAGCTGCATTTTCCTCCATTTGAGAATGATTAAATTTGCCAAGAGTTGATATATCCTAATAATTTGGCTTTTCAAAATATGTTGATATAGATATAAGTTGTACTATTCTAACTATCTACTAGTCCCGTGATAATACAAGGTAAAAATGGAAACAATTTACAGGATTAAACACTGGGACTTAGGAATATTATCTCTAGTAGGACAAGAAAGCTATTATAGTGAAACCGGAATGTTCATAATATATAGTTTTTAACTTATGCATAGAGGATATATACTAAATTTGTCAACCTGAATTTTTAAAGACGGTAACATTATAAGTACACTTTTTGATAAAATTTTGATAGGAGGACTATACACCAACCAATTCCTTAAATTCCACCAATAATTACATGGCCGATTCATATTCGAGCACAACTCTATGTCATATATGCTTATGGTATTCTTACTTCCATAGAGAAATTATCAACCTTTTCATCCAAATAAGCATAATATAAGTTTGCTAAGAGTTGACAACTCCGAAATATTTGATTATCAAATTTTGTAGATATGATGTGAGATACTAGGAGAATCAGTTGCACCATTTCTAACCACTCAGAAGTCCCATGACAACATAATAATGGCAAAAGCGGAAACATTTTAAAATACGGGGACGAACATTTAGATTGAGAAATTCACCAACATAAGTACTTGATTTAGTAATAAGTAATTATACAAACTACAACCTTTACAAAAACAACAATATGGTAAATAAAGGCAGTAGAAAGTAAAAGTCGCCACTCTTCAAGTAATCAAGCTTGACAATGAATGAGAACCGGGTTCTCAATGTGCATCATATTCATAGTCACATGGGCAGGAAGAGCAACACATTCAGTATCGTTTTCCATTTTGTTCTTCTTTTGATCATTTTCAGTTCCCGCCTGAGTCAATATTGCATCCTTATCGGAGTTGATGAGCTCAATCGCAATTGGATGCACCTGATCGGAATTCTCTAACACGAGTATGTCGATGACGTTTTCACGGCCACCGGATAGTACAATGTTTGGCATCGGTGATTTCTTCTCCTCCTCCTCTTCTTCACTATTATTCTCCGACTTTGATTTTCTGTACATACACCACAACCCCACCTGAATGGTTCCTAGGAAAAATCCCACGATGTTGGGAAGCTGTGATAATGAATTTAAAATGGTTATACTCATGTCACAAAAGTTACACTAAGTATATTTGCATGTTTGACCCACGAATATTAGTTCATAAACAGTAAAAATCAAGAATCCATGAAATAATATTAGTCAGATTTATTATAACCTGTGAATACATCTTTATAATTTCTATTTTGTTGGAAATGGGTCCAATCATTTTAGCCGTAAATACACCCACGAGGACCACCGCAAATTTCAAACGTTTCTTATTCCTCCTGATAGAATATTTGGTAGCTGCGTTTCACTCATCTAAAAATGTGTGCTGATATATGCAGTGTAGGTTTCACTTATTTTAAAATATGTCTTGTTATATGCAGTTCAGTATTTTATTCTTATAATTCATAATATGGTATAAAAGTATGAAAATGACCTCAAATTATTTGATTTTTGAAAAACTAGCTAATTTGAAGGGCCGGTAATATCATTTCATTGGTATTTTAGACTACACTGAGTAAAATATTAGATTGCGTGAAACAATTTAGTTAATATGAAAGAAATAGAAAATATGGTCTAAAATTTTGTTTACGAAAAAAATGGTCTAAAATTTTGGAAAAGGGTAGAAATGAATTATGGAGTCACGTATTTAAAAACAAACAAACTTATTTAGCATGTAAAATAATAAAACGTAAAATATTAATAAAAGACAAATTCCGGACAAAAAATAGAGGCACAATTGATCATCCTCCTTTCCAAAAGGCTTCCACAATAAGTATGTCAGTTATCAACTTTACCCTTACGTAGTTGATCCGTTTTATTAAAGAAGCTCGCCATTTTTTGTTAACCTAATTTTAGCTTAAAATCGAGACCACAATGCATAAAAGTTGTCTCTCCATCTCACGTCAGTAGCTTTGGTTTCATATCAATTTTAGTCGAACAAACAAAAATACGATTTATATTAATATTTACCATTCCCTAGCTCCATCTATTCAAGTTTTTTAAACTCTAAAATCACCCGCTTTTCATTTAGTCAAAATTCGTAAAAGTAAGGTAACGAAACTCACCGCAACACAGAGATCCTGGACCAGGAAACCGTAGAGAAACCACATGACGGCACTGATTGTGAGAGCAACCGATAAGCCGACGGGCAAGAATTCTGCGTTCTTTGTTCGGACTACTTGGAACTGCACGTTTCAGTTTACGGATTCACTTAGAAGTTAGAAATCAGTTAATATTTGCTAGTCTTTCTTCCCCGCCAAACTAAAACTTATCAGAAATTACGAGGGATGATGATTCACTTACCACAATGCCAAGCGGTGCAATAAAAACACCGACTGAGAAAGCAACGCAAATCCAACCAACAACTTGGACCTGACGCGGGTGAATTTTCAGGACGAATTCGCTCACCAGAAAAATTGCACAGAATGCTCCCACGTTGAATGCACTCACTAGTTTGATGACATCAATCTGTTGTCAAAAAAAGAACGAAACAGAAATGAAAGTGAACTCAACTAATTACCAATAATGATCAGTGAAGTAAATTGATTAATATAATTACCCTCGATTCTCTTGGAGAATAAACGGCAAAGATTACGATGTATATGGACTGAATGATGCATCCCACGGCGTTGATGGTAATGAGAAGCTTGGTGGATTCGAGCAAGGCGTAGTAGAGCCACAGCGAGGCGGAGAACAGCGCCACCACATAAGGCGTGCACTGGAACCCCGTCGTTGATTTCTCTCTTATGATCCTCTTGAAAGTTAGCCTATATAGATATACGTACGATAACAATTGCTCTTTACTTTGTATTATTTTTCATAAAACAGTCAAAATTTATCAGCATTTTTAACACTTACGTTGGAGCCAGATACACCCCGACAGAGACAAGGTTACCTAAATCCAAAACACAGAAATTTAATATGTTCAGGAATCCGGTATGATTCATATATATGTAAAGTTGAAATCATGAACTCATACCTAAAATGCCGAAGACATGAACCAAGGTGTTTCGATCTGTCATATTTAGTTTCACACTTTTCTTGATTAAGTCAAGAAACAATGCTTTCTGATCTCTCTGAGCTGAGGATTCAATATATCTGAAAATGAAAGGTTTTAATAGCTCAGACAGTACCGGAGGCAGTAATAGGTAGTAAGTACATCATGCAAGAATGAGGGGGTATTTATACAGATGGATGGGGGTTAGGGGGTGTAGGTGGAGATGAGTTTGTGCATTGTTAAACTCATCTTCCTTGTGTGAATCATTAAAGCAGGTGGCGTATCATATAATCATTTCCAACTGTTAATGCATACACACAATCAGTACCGTATATGTCTCTTCAAGTTTTACCTTCATTAGCCTTCATGGTTTATTTCAAACTTGCCCTGATAAAAAAATCTTCCGTTTCCTTTATCATATATTCAAATTCAAAATTTTTTAGAAGTTAAGCATGTTCTCTACTTTATCTAGAATAAAATTAACTCAACTCTTTTTTTTTTGTTGATAAAACATACTTATATTAATATAAAATAGAAAGACAATTGTTATTACAAAGCTTTCTACTATAAGCCTAGTGGCAATATTATGCTCCTTGGAAAGAAAAATCCTATTGACCTTTAGAATTTCAAACGTCCACAATGGAATCCAATAGCCGACTAATACTAGATATAACTCATTTGACATCCATCGATTCTGCACAAGAATTCTTGATTGAGTACTGCAGTATAACCAAATCTGTGACGAGATTAAATCGTCTAACTCGATCCTTGTTGTACATGGCTACTCTAAGAGCTCTTCAGTGCGCCTCTACTTCTGCTTGTAGTGGGGTAACTGTAGTAAAGAAATCTGAACCCACAATAGTTGCGTCGAAGTGCCAGCCCAACTTCAATAACCTCCAACCACCAGTTCCTAGCAACTCCGTGTTCCGGAAAGAGTCATCCACACTGACAACAGATGCGCCTGGAATAGCATCCTTTACCCGGCCTTCTTTAATTTGATCCAGCGACATCATGCCATGACCGGTATATGTTTCATTGTCCTCATTCTCTGAAACGCCTATATTTCCCTGGTCATTTTGTTTTATAGCAAATCTCAGGTTGCAGATCGGGCTTGTTCTACACACCAGACACATGATTTAAGGACATGGCCAAAGACTCGTGTGTTCCGTTTTTTCCATACTTTCCAAAAAATGTAGTATATGAAATCTAGGAGTCGCTCCTCCTATGAAGTGGTCATTACCATCTGGAAGAACCACATACTAAAATTTGTTTGGGTGGCTGATCCCATTGTAATTCATGTTGTTGTCCATATCTGTTGTGACGCTCCACAGTTGATGAATAAGTGAAGCTCATCTTCATCAGCTCGCGAGCTTTTGTGCAGAGTGCCGACATATCTATGTTCCGGCGAACTCTATTTACCCCAGTCACAAGACCTCCAGTAATTGCCTTCCAAATGAAGATTAATAGTTTATGGGAAATTTTTAGCCTCCAAAGTTGGCTCCAAAATTTTCTTACATTGTTTCTGATTCTAGCATGCCATGAACTTTTCCTCTGTCTGCATGGAAACATGGTAACCAGACTTTGAGGTGTATGCACCAGTTTTAGTCAATTTCCAAAAGGTGCATCTTGGCTTGATGAATCCAAGTGAATTGCTTGGATGTGAAGGATGACTTGTGGTGGGAAAACTTTCTTGAGGTGTGATCAATCAGGTGTTCCACCTTCAAGTTTGTATGAGTGGAGAGTACTGTAGAATTCCGGATTGGTTTCTCAACAGTTGGGATCCATTGATCATGAAGTTGTATCTTTTTCACATTTGCTACTTTCCTATCATGAATTTGATTTCTTATTAAAGAGAATTGTATTCCCCGGATAGCTTCACTACTAGAATATCAAGCCATTTAAGACGGTTCATCCTTCATGTGTTAAGGCAGAAAACAAATGTCTTGGGTGGTTGTGACTTAAATGAGAAAAATCATCTAAGGCGGTTCCTCTTCCGCCTTAGATGATTTTGGGTTTAAAGCGTATATTTCCGCCTTGGATGATGGGGCATACGCATTGCTCTACACTTGCGAAATCGCAAGTAGTAACGTAGCTATGATTTTCATTTGCTTCTTGCGAACTCGTAACTAGTAAGCGCAAATACCAAAAAACTGGTATATTATGTAGTTACGACAACTTCTTGCGGATTGCTAGTTCATCTAGTAGCGATATCGATACATTGGAAAATTAATCTGGCTGAGACTGGTTGCAACAACAAACGTACGGATGGCTAGAAATCTGTTACGATACCGCAGTGTAACAAGCTCCTCATTTAATTATATTCTAACGAGACTGGTTACGACATATTTTGGCGATTCGCTAGGTTGTAACTAGCGAGATCGCTACAAGCAAAATTACACATTCAGGGTTGACCCAAACGAGCCAGGTTATGACAGAGACGTGCTAGTCGCTAGTAAATCAGTAGCGAGTTTGCAAAAGAACCTGCTTGTATAATAAAAATTGTTGGTGCGGTAAAGTAACGAGATCGTAAGAAAATCACTTATATGTACATGTAGTAGCGAGTTCGCTATATATCTCGCTACACTGAAACAACGTCGTGTGATCGTTGGGTAGGCGAGAAAAACAAATGAAGTTGCGAGTAATCTAGTGATTCGATTGATGTTGGCGTGTTTGGTTACGACATCGACAGAGATCAGATTGGAGAGGCAGAGAAGAATGAGAGATGGGTAGCGATGGCGCAACTAAGTTAAGAAATATGATCGTTGCGGGTGAAGTAGCGTCAGTACAAGATGGGCGCAAAATTTTTATTGTCACTGGCGAGACAAGTTACGAAATCGCATGTAATTCGTAAGTGTCACTAAATTATAGGTTTTGAGCCATTTCCACCCATTTCCACTAAATTAGGGTTTCATTTTAATTGTCTAAGATGTCAATTGCAAGATGCATGGTATCTAAGCACAAAGCATGAACATAAAACACTAACAAGTCACACTTTATAAACTAATTGAAGTAACTGAACTCAAAAGTATATGCATCCATTTGACAAAAAAACAAACTAGCTTTTATTGGGTATGTGAGGCCTAGAGATGTACCGAGATCTAATAAGGATCAAGCGTCTAGCAAATGCATCTCTACCATCCTCCAACTCCTTTTTGGTGTACGGTGCATGATTTTCCTCGAGAATCTAAGAATAGGAAATGTTTTTATTAATACTATTAAAGGCAATGTAGATAGTAATAGGTACAATAAGTAGGTTGTAAGAATGCTTACGGGATGTAATTCCAAATTATCATCAACAAGGCCAGCGATGCACTCGGTGGCATACAACATCATATAGTAACCGCACTCCCAGTTTGACAATTGCTTTCGGTGCTGAAAGTGAAGAAGTATAACAAATGATTTGAAATGAAATCATAGTGGAAATGAATGAGCATTGGATTTGTAATGTCACCTGAATCTGTATAAACGTTGAAGGGAAGTAGTGTGTCGTCATGTGCACTATGCATAGCAACCTCTAATAAATCTGCAAATTTTGTAGATGGACCTAAGTGCAGCGGGTCCATCCAATACACTCGCTTCAACGATGGTATCATAGCTACAAAACTCCAATGGCCACTACATATTTTAAGAAATGAAAATGTAAGAACCGGGGTCGAATATTAGAATGTTTATGAAATGCAAATATCCAATTGTAAAAAAGAAAACTAACCTCTCTAGATATGGGCCTATGTAAATTGTCTTGGTCTTGTCACTAAGGATCTTAGATAGATAAGCAAGTCATGATTGATTACTTTCATTCATTTCTTGCAAGCATATTGGGTGCAAAAAACCAATGAAAGTCCTTGCGTTTAGAGCAAGGATATGCATGTACCTAAATAAACAATAGATCGGATATGAACGTATAATAGTACACAAGTATATGATAATTTGTAAGTTGCAATACGATAGAAGAGATGAGATCAAGTAGCTTACATTTGATATAGTATAAGGATTGTTTCGGGAAGGGTTTGATAGTGCCATAAAAGGGCAAAGTCTTCCCATGGAACGACTAATTCCCTCGCTTCGCTGAATACCTGTTTATTGGCGTAGAAATAGTAAACAGAATCCCGACTATGGTAGCCCACCAGATCATAAAACGTGCGAAGGAATCCCGGGAGTGCTTTCATGAATCAAACTTGTTCCGCCGACATCGGCCTCTTAGATACCGGAAAATTTAGTGGGTCTATGACGGGTGATGGTTTATTTATATTAATTGGGATAGAATTAGAATTCACATCAACGACCAACCATTTGGGCCACACAAAAAACGGCCCAACCCTTTACCCACTGTCGTGCACTCTTGATCCGCGACCGGTACCAAGGCATCCTCGACTAACACATGTAGTATAGAAACCCTAACGAAACCAATAGGGACTTTGGCTTCATGATGTAGTGTCATGTCAGGATATGAATTTCCCATTGCAACGTGGCGGGGTTGAGAATTCGTCCCACATTCAACGTACAACTTGCAACAAGGGGAATTCTAATATACAAATAAGGCATGTTTAATTAGGTCGAATTAGACATATGTAGGAAGAGTATTTTATAAAATATCAATAATAATGAGTTGTGTAGAATTATTAATTTGATTGAGGTGCAAGTAATTAAACGTACCTTTGGTTTGGAATCGGATGGTTGTATGTGAACTTGCTCTTTGATAGGGGCCGAAGGTGTGCATATTTCCTTGTTGGGTTCAACAATAGGTTGGTCAAAAATAGGTTGGTCAACCTCATGTTGTGGTGGGGAAGGATGTGAACCTCTAGACGAGAGTCCATTGATTGGATCGGTGTCACAAAAATCGGATGGAAGAGGATACTTTATAAAAGAACGCACATTAGCCAACATTATTTATAATTTCTTGACCTCTTGGTCGGATATTTTGGTTTGACTCAATTCTATTTGGAGTTTGGATGGTTTAGGGTCTTTACTACTACGTTTGATACCAAACGCCTCTATTTGAATAACATAACCACCGATTCCCTTAGCTCTTCCCGGATGCTCGGCCTTCCCAAGTGCCCTACGTAGCACATCATGTTTACCGACTGGGATGAACAAGCCTTCTTCAACTTCACGCTCGACCTCGTCCTAAAAAAGGTTTATTGTAAATTAAAAGTTATTATCGTCATCAATTGTTGTGTTTGATGGTGTGACTGTAGATACTAAAACGGAACATGGTATGGCGTAGTAGGTAAAGCGTACCACTCGATTATCCACCCTTTTTGCCTCATCACTTGAGAAAGTCCCGTCTTTTTTAATTCTACCAAAGACGAATAATTGTTGTCTATTATATATTGTAGGGTTTTCGGCAATGACTAGCTTGTTCGCCTCTTCCGCGTCCATGTCCCCATCCACAAGCTCTTTTACCTCGGTTTTTTGAGGTCTTCTTCCCCACACCCAAGTACCCCGCCCTACCCCCGGTGTAAGGCATAACATTATCAACAGTGGCTTTGCGTTTCCTATCCCCCAAACCTTTTTAAAAAGTCTATGTTATTTTAAGAATAAAGCACTAACGGAAACAATAATATTTGGCAAATTCGCATGAAACTATTATTGCAAGATGTAGTAAGTAAACTAACCTTTGCGTCATTTTCTAACCATCTCTTCTTGAATGCCTCCCAGGTAAGGGGTACAATGTGATTGTAACGCGTACTTGGATCTTGCCCAAACCTCGTGTCCTTTGGTTTGATATAATCCTTTGCAAGGGTATATTTGTGTTCTCGATGAGCCTTTGATGCGATTGAAGAGTCTTCTTCTTCACTTGATCATAGGATGTTGCCTCGATAATAAAGGGGCGCTACAAATGTGATCAAAGCTTAGTCACATTCACAATTTTCAATTGAAATTAAAAATAACAAGTGTCACACTTTCCTTGCATTCCTTCCATATATCCTTTTTGATGTCGATGCTTAGTAGCCTTCAATCCTTTGTGTCTAATGGTGTGCGTATCCTAACCGTCTTAGCACACCAACTCGACCATCGCGCGGCATCATCGTCGGGTGAAATAGCAACACTAATGTCATTAAACTTGACATGTGTTACTATTATGTTATCGATCTTAATCTCTAATTCGCGACAATGTGTGAGTAGTTGAGCTTCTTTCGATGCGCGACTCACTTCTCGTTGTCTTTTAGCCTCACTTGAACCGCCAACAACATTCCCCCCCCCCCCCACTTGAGTCGGATTTAATTAAGCTTTCCTTTGCGTAGTGAAATTAGTTAATGGCTAATGCAATGCTAATAAGTCAAAGTTGTAATTTTAAGTAATAACTTATGAAACATAATCCTAAAATTTAGGGCTAAGCTTGCAACTGACAACATTAAAATAAAATCTTGATTTTCGCTCAGGACATGCTTCTGACATGATATTTAGTAATAACATGATAAATGGAGGCACTATGTACAGGAAAATCAAATTTTTAGCAAATAAGAATGAAAAAAATCGTACCTTTGGTATATGACAAAATTGTGTCGGGAGAATTGATTATTTTGGTTGGGGATGGTCTACCTTGTTTGTCCCTCTCCTACCCACAACAAATGATGTTACCAAATTGAACAAGCACAACTAAAGATTGATATTAATTGCAAAAATATAGAGAAAAATGTGGTTGGGAATTTAATGGATAACTTACCAATCTTTTACATGCAATTAGTGGCTAGTTCCACTTTGTTTTTGACACAATTGATGTGTCCAACATGTATGGGATGGGTTATGGAGATTCAATGTGAAGAAAGTTGAGGAGATTTGAGAAGATGTGCAAAAGTTTGAACTTTTGGAGATGAAACCCTTAAGAAGTGATGGATAAGATGCCAAAAGTGTTGTGTTTTTCTGTTCTATAACATGTTTATTTTATTCTAGCTTACCTTATTGCGAAATCAGAACTCTCTCGTTACACCTGACGTGGCTATTTACGAGATCGTTACATGCTCATGTGATTGCCTTTTATGGTCTACTTTATCCTTCTAGCGAGCTCGTAACTGAAAAGCTGAAATAAAGTATGTTACTAGGTGGTTGCGATCTCGCTATAACTGCTCGCCAGAACCCTACATAAGATAATTAGATTTTTTTTAACAATGCACTCATACATTTTTAAATCACGATATAAACAAAATGATGGTATGGAATAATACACAAATCATTCTATTGTAAAAATAATTTTCAATTTTTCCGTCGTATGCTGATGTATAATGGGATAGGGATTTGTTGACTTAATCTGCAATTACTCAATTTTAAAGATTTTTAAGAAACTTAGTCTATAATTGTAAGACATGAAGAAACTCTACAACTCATGTGTACGCTTGTAAACGTTGTCCATCGCTTACCTTTAAAGACAAAAGCATAATAGAGCTTCACACATGAACTACATATATGCGCAATTCACGTGCATTTGATTAGAGAAACTTAGTTTATTACAACTCATTTATGTGATTACAAGTACAATTCTTGAATTAAACAAAGTATCATGCACACGTACACTCACCAACTGTCATCACTCATCATACTACCGAGTATCGCTTCATAACATTGCATGCTGATGTACTAAGATGTACTCTGCTTGACATAATGTGATGATCGATATTTTCCAAATTGAGTATTATACTGTTTATATATAAAATGTATATATTTTAAAATATGATAGTGCTTTTAAAAATTTAAACCGAATTATTGATGTTTTACATAGAGTTATGTCATACTGCTTATGTACATTCCATGCTGACATAGAAAGATGTTCTCTACTTGAGTTAATATCATGATCGATATTTTCCAAATATAGTATTATGCTGTCTCTATATAAAATATATATATGTTAGAATATGAAATTGCTAAAAACAATTAAACAAAATTATTTAGTTACATTCTAATTAGTTTGTGTAGTAGCAAACTCGCTAGTGTACACGTTACCATAGTTAAACCCTAAACCCTATACCCTAAACCCTAAACCCACAAACCCACATAACCCAGAAAACCAGTATGAAGGTGTTGCGATGTCGCTAGTTATTAGTTCCAACAAAAAAAAGGGTTTTTGGGTTTGGGTCTATATTGGGTTGTAGTAGTAGTGATAGTATAAGTATTGGGCCTAAGCCAGTGTAAGTATTGGGCCTCAGTCTTGGTGTTTCATGTTCAGTTTGCGCGGGTCGACGACTTATAGAACCCTTTTAAAATGTAAGTCAATATAAACTGAACAACCACCTTCTAAGTAGCTGGTGTGGGATAATGTTGGCGAGACGAGTTACGATCTCGCTACTAATTAGAATGATTTTTCTCATTTATTGACATCTGCTTTAGCGAAATCGCTACTGGCACGCTTGCCTTGCGAGGCTTTTCAAGTCTCGCTACTAGAAACTCATGCTTGAGCGAGATAGTAACGAGCTCGCAACATATAGAAGCGTGTGTACTAGAAAACTCGCTACATGTAGAAGCGTGTCTACTAGCGCTCTCGCAAGTAAGAGTATTATAAATAAAAAAAAGGGGATCGGGCTAAAATAATTAGCCCCAAATTGAAAAACCCTACCTAAATACTAAACCCGTCGACGACGCTCCAAATTCTCCGACGAAATACCGCCAAAGACCAGAGGATCGGTGCGGGGACGCGGTGGTAGAGGCTCAGAGCATGGACGGGGAGGTGGTCCGGCGGTCGGAACTAAACAGCGTCGGACTGAGGAGGTTGAGGTTGTGGCAGAGGAGCCACCAGTCGCCCCACAAGTTCTAGTTGAGCCCGTCGCTGCTTCTGCCGGAGTTGATGTTGGTGATGAAGGGCCGAGCAATGCCGGTGAGGAGGAGGACATTCCACAGTTCTTCAACGATGCCGCCAGAGCTAGGTATTCACGATGTTCATCTCAAAAACTGGTGAATAACAATGTGTTTGATAGTAGTGTTGTGCCTACGTTGCAACTAGATTACGTGCTAGACCATTTTAGGGCACAACACCTAGATTTTTTGCTGCAATTGCTTGATCCTGTTTACCATGAGGAGGCTGTCCAATTCTATGCTAACCCAGGCTTAGAGGAAGGGGTGGAGGAGATAACTACCATAGTGCGGGGTGTTAAGTTTACGGTGGATAAGTTTAGCACAACTCAGTTTTGAATTGTCCTTATCAGTCTAGGAACGACCTTAGGCCTACCAAGAAGGATGGTTCGTATGAGATTCATTATGAACAATGATTTCCATCCATTAGCCCCAAGCAACCGTTGAAGGCGGGTGAGATGGGTAAGAAGTGGTTTGGTAAAACTTCTGATAGGCCGGATAAAGCTAGGAATTACCCGATCCACAGGCTTACCGAGGAGCAGAGATTAGTGTTTGAGCTAATATGCGGGAATGTGATCCCGTCCCTAGGGCATACATGTGAGCCTACAGTTTGCAGCCTCATGGTGTTCTACTACACATGCAGAAGCTTCTAATCAACCCCGGCTATACCATTCTGACACAAATGATGAAGATGGCCAGGCACAAGACCGTCGCGCTTCCTTATGGCAATTTGATCATAGCTCTGATCAGGAAAGCTGGTATTTTTCCAAGAGGCCGTCGGATGCGGGGTAGTGGAGTGCAATCTGAGCGATGAGGAGGAGGTGCCTAATTTTCGCACCACATTTCCCAAGAAAAAAGACTCCGCAGGTCCTAGCCAAGATGTGCCTACTGCCGGCGAGAAAAAGCCATCCGATGGGAAGCTTGTTACTGCTGATGTAAGGGATGGAGATGAAGATAGTGATAATGGTGATGGGGATCATAACAGCGACTCTGATGCAGAAGATGAGCCGACGAGGTATGAGATGAGGAGGAAAGAGAGGCTGATCGGAGAACCCGACGAGGAAGTTGAACCGGGACAAGGTAAAGAAGATAACACCTGCATCGAGACTCAAGCTCAACCAGCAGACAAGGATGAGCAAGACAAGCAAAACGATGAAGGCAGTTCGGAGGAGAAGGCCGAAGGTGGCGACAAGATGTGTCAAGATGACTTGCATGATATTTTAGTCGCCGGCTTGTGATTTCATAGTTTTGTTTGTTTTAAACATTTACTTTTGAGAATATTAACTAGTTTTTGGATTATGAACACTTATCAAAATGTAATTTAAGATTGTTTTTATGGTTACAAGACTATGGTCATTGAATTTTACACTTTTTAGATCCACATTGTTCAATTTTGTTAGAGTTGTTGTGACTTCATTTCAGCAAAATCATTTAATTTTGGTATAGTGCGAGCTCCTAGCGATATCGTAACTGACACGTTTCAGGATGATTGGTTAGTAGTAGAAAACCTAGCGATCTCGCTACTTACTCGCTCCAATTTACGTGGTACTTACGAACTCGCTACATGTCGTATTCAGTCAACAAAGCCTAGCTGGCGAATCACTAGCGAACTCGCAACGGCCTTGCTTTACCTTGACGAGCTGGTAACCACAAAGCATGATACAATTCAAAAACTAAACTTTGACGTGGCTGGTAGCGAGTCCGCTACATGGTAAGAACCCTTCAAAAAATGGTTTTTGGGTTTGGGTCTATATTGGGATGTAGTAGTAGTGATAGTAAGTATTGGGCCTTAGCTAGTGTATGTATTGGGCCTCAGCCTTGGTGTTTCATGTTCAGTTTGCGCGGGTCGGCGACTTATCGAACCCTTCTAAAATGTAAGTCTATATAAACTGAATAATGACTGCTTAGATTATATACACTTCTAATCAGCCGATGTGGGACAAATGTTGGCGTGCCTGGTTATGAGATCGCTACAGCCTATATCATCACATACACCTAACAAACCTATTGACTTAGATATTAGCGAGTTCTGTAAAGACTAATTCCCAAACTGATTTTCATTAGGATTTACATAAGTATTTATACTAAATTCATGAGTGTAATAATAATTACCAAAACTATCTAAACCCTAAGGACATAACTGCAATATACAATAAATACAATAAACACAAACAAAACCCTAATCGGATTCTTCTTCTATTGTCACACCCCCCCTCAAGCAAAGCGTCGGATTGATGGAGACGCAAAGCTTGGACCGGAAAAAATCAAACAAGGCACGATTGAGACCCTTGGTAAAAATATCTGCCACCTGCAGAGATGTAGGAACATGACCAACACGAAGCTTGCCTCCAGCAACCAGCTCCCGCACAAAATGATAATCAATATCAATATGCTTAGCCCTCTTATGTGCAACAGGATTCTCCGCCAAAAAGATAGCACTATTATTGTCACAGAGAAGTAAAGGAGAACCATGCAGAGGAAAACGCAGATCACGAAGAAGATGCATAAGCCAGACAACTTCCGAAGCTGTATTGGACAAATCACGATACTCCGACTCCGAACTCGATCTAGAGACAGTAGGTTGCTTCTTAGCACTCCAAGCAACTAGATTTCCACCCAGAAAAACTACATATCCATATGTAGAACGCCGAGTCTCTAAACACCGAGCCCGGTCCGCATCCGAGTAAGCAAGTACCTCCGAAACACCACCAGTAGAAAAGGTCAAACCACAATGCCGTGTACCAAGAACATACCGAAGTATCCGAGTCACTGCCGAGAAGTGATCATCACGAGGATCCTGAAGAAACTGACTCACTGAGTTAACCGCAAACGACAAATCCGGACGAGTGATAGTCACATACTGAAGAGCTCCAACAAGTGAACGATACAACTTGGGATTATGAAAACGACCACTCGTGCTGCTATGAAGCTGAGACAAAGGTAAAAACGGGGTAGAAACAGGTGTAGCATCCAACATCCCAGCTCGCTGAAGTATGCCTCTAGCATACTTGGCCTGTATAAATGTATGTAATATAAATATTTATGTAAAGACTAATTCCCAAACTGATTTTCATTAGGATTTACATAAGTATTTATACTACATACATGGATGTAATAATAATTACCAAAACTATCTAAACCCTAAGGACATAATTGCAATATACAATAAATACAATAAACACAAACAAAACCCTAATCAGATTCTTCTTCTATTGTCACAAGTTCGCTAGTACAACTGCTGAGAATTTAATTAATATGAATTAATTAATTTCCGAACTCGCTAGTATTAATGCTGAGAATTAAACCCTAGCAGCTGATTAAACGACGTCGTTTACTTGTGTGCGTGACAACTTACGATCTCGCAACCAACGTGAATATAAGTTGGCTTGAGCCTTACGAGCTCGCAACAGTCTAACCTATAAATATCAAATTTGGGTATCTTCTGATTTCAAACCACGATCAAACCTGTGCTTAGAAAAAAAAAACAAACACAAAAAACCAACATTCCCATCCGACAAGACCAATGGCAAGGACAAAGAATTTCACGCCCAATCCGTTTGTGCAAGGAGGGCGGCGGGATGAAGCTCAGGCTTCGGGATCTCAGCAACGGGGGACGGCGGGGACCAGTTCAACCAGTTCAGCCAAATACGACAAGGCTAAATTTGTAAGTTTGGATGCGTCCGAGGCCTATTCTACTTACATGGCTGATTTTGAATTACTAGATTGTTATGTCATCGATTTTAATCAAATTAAAGAACTAGGATTGGAGAATGTGTTAAAGATTTTTCAATTTCATGAGTTGGGTGAGTTGTTAGGTTTGAACTATCCGGCACATAAGGATGAGACGTGCCAATTCTATGCTAATTTTCACCAGTTAATTGAGGAAGAAAAGGAGACGGGTAGGTGGTTCACTAGGATTAACAAGAAGGATTATGAGATTGGGGAGGATTTTTTAACAAGGCGTTGAACGTGTCATATGCTAAAGAAGATGACTTTAGCCACCAACCCCCTCCGGGTTTTTACATTAGAGAAAAATGGCCCGAGGTTGGGGTTTTGGATCGAGAGAACGTAGAAAAGTTTGCTAAAAAGTATTTTAATAGGGATGCCAAAGATTTAGGGGTGCCTAGGCCTTATAAGATTGATCAACTGAGTGCGGAGGAGATGAATGTTTATGAGATTGTTGCTAGGAGCGTCGTGCCTAAGGGTGGTTGGATCACCGAGATGAACTATACAACCATGTGCTTATTTTACTGCGTCATGGAGGAGATAGAGTTGAACACGGGCTATGTCATTTTTGAGCACATGAGACAAAGTGTGGTCGAGAATAATAGGGCAGTCAAGAAGCTCCCATACGGTAATTTCATTACCATGTTTCTCACCTCCGATAATCCCAAGATAAAATTATATACGTCTGCCGAGGATTGTTTCTTCTATACGATGCAATATTTTGAGAGGAAATGTAAGTTTGAGTTGGTTGATGGCGTGTGGCAGAAGGTAGCGGATGGACCCAAGAAACCGCTACAGTTTAATCCTGAGGAAGTCGGAGAGAACGTCGAAGGTTAGCCACACTAAACCCCTACATTATAATTTCTGTTTTATACAATTTATTTGCTATACTCACCATTTTTTTTTACTTACATGAACAGGTGTACCCTCAGAGGCATACTACAAGGGTGTAGAAGACACGGTCGACCTGTTCAGGGATTAAGTGGCCAAAATCAATCACGCAAATTGGTTAACGGAGATGGTGATACCAGGAAAAAGGCGAAGGGGGATGAACCAGCAGCAGCACAGATACCACCTCCTAGCAAAGATGATTAGATTGCATTCTTTCATGTTGTCTAGTAGTTATACTAAATTCATAACAATTTCAATTTCAATTTGTATTTATCAGTTTTTGAATCAATATTGCAATGAATATTTCTATTTGGATGTCATCTATTTTATTATGTATATTTGAATATTTCAACTTCCATTAGTTATGCTTACGTTTTGTGTGGTTCAATATATAAAACAACTTTACAAAGAAGTTAAATTTGAATTATTGGTACGTGACGATAACCTAGCGAGTTCGCTTGTTTCAAGTTAATCACGTGGCGTGGTACTTACGAACTCGCTACATGTCGTATTCAGTCAACAGAGCCTAGCTGGCGATTCCCTATCGAACTCGCAACGGGTGTAAGTGACACTTACGAGCTACTTGTGATATCGCAAGGGTCAAGTTAAGCAATTATATTCAACAAAAAAGACATCAAGCGATGTCGTAACCTGTCAGACTCAAGAGACAGAAGCTCATCTGCGATTTAGCCTTTTGTAGCGATTTCGTAAATAGTTCGCCAAGGTTACGAGCTCGCTAGATAGCAAGTTAATATGCATTGGTTTTGAGCGAGGTTAGTTACGGTTTCGCTACTTCAAAAGCAGTGTATAACTTTTTTAGAATTACAAGATTGTGTGTACTAAATTTAATTAAAATTTAACTAGATTTGTAATTACCATGAAGTACAACATAATACTCAAAAACAATGGTTATCAAATAGTTACTTATGTGTTTTACTCTTTTTAGTCTTCATCCTCTTTGGTTGCCTCCCCTTCCTCTTTGTAGTTTTCCCCGCAGGATTAATCCACATGCCTTCCTCATGATCCATTCTGCACACCGACGCACAAATAATGTCATCATCCTCCTCCAGAGTTTCGTACACAGAGGGCGGAATGGTGTCCTTAGAAATACTGAAGCCATCGTCGAACAAGCCGTCACCATAGATGAATGTTTTGTTACCATTAACAACGATCTCCCATCGAGCATCAATTGGATCTTCCACATCGTATACCTGATGAGCTTGAGCCGCCATGATAAATGGATCTTCCCTAGACCCAATAATTCCTCAATTAACTAGAATCATGCCTAAACCTTCTGAGCGCACCCCTTCAGCTTCATCTACCTATTCACTTTTAAACAATGCGATTTGGGCATGAACAAAGTCCGTTTCCCATATATCAATAATGGTACCAATAAAACCATTATCACCCTTTCCAAGTACTGATACACCACTATTTTGGGTTGCAGATCTATCATCACTCCACTTAGTACCAAACGTGTATCCATTGATGTCATACCCGCTACACAACGTAACTGTGCCGAGGGGTCTCTTGGCCACCCATTTTACAACATCGGGGTGTTCACCGCCATTCTGCACATGTATTTTGAGCTAATAGTAAAGTCTCTGCAATGAGTTTCTAGAATCCTAGGTTCCGACCAGCTCGAATGTGTTGACCTAATCTCATTAAGGTGAACATCAACACAAGGACTCACTGCGTGATGGTTGCGCAGAATGTACAGATGGGTTACAGATATGTCATTGGAAGAAGGGCTGAATTTAGACTTATGGCGTAGTCCGACACCATCCAATCTACCGTCGTGTCTGGAGACCGGCAGTCCTATAGTAGGTACATTCTGTAAATAGTTGTTACAGAATTCTATTACCTATTCCGGGACATATCGCTGCACTATACTGGCATCTGGTCGATATCGATTTTTAACAAAATGCTTGAAAATGCTCATGTACCGCTCGAATGGGTACATCCATCTCAAGTCTACTGGCCCGCACAGCTTCACCTCCCGCACCAAATTAACTATCAAATGAATCATTATGTCAAAAAAGGAAGGGGGAAAATACATCTCTAGCATGCACAATACTTCAACTACCATATCCTGCAATTCATCAAACTTACGCCGACTTACTTTCTTACGACATATCTGTATAAAAAAATAACAAACCCTGGCAACCGCGTCTCCAACGTGAGAAGGCAAGCAACCTCTCAGAGCAATGACATTCAAATCCTGCATCAGATTGTGGCAATCGTGCGACTTCATTCCCACCAATTTCAGCTCGGCAGTGGATACACAACTGCTAATGTTCGAACCATATTTAGAAGGCACCTTCACTGATTTCAAAGTCCTACAAAAACTCCGATTCTCCTCAGATGACAAGGAATAACAAGCAGGTGGTAAGTATGTCATACCTACTTCTTCTTGCACGGGAGCAAGTGACGTCCGTATTCCAAGATTGACTAAATCATTTCTAGTTTTCAATCCATCCTTACTCTTTCCCGGTGTATTCAAGAGTATCCCAACCAAAGCTTCACATACATTCTTCTCTATATGCATGACATCTAGACAGTGGCGCACATCCAAGTGCTCCCAATAACCGAGTTTGAAAAATGTCGAACATTTCTTCCAAGTCGTAGTTTGAGTGCTTTTTCAAATATGCCCGATACTTTTTCAAATATTTCAGAACTTGATAATTATCAGGGGCAACACCATGCTCTTCCTGACTGTTAAACCACTTCTTAGCACTCCTCCACGGATGACTGCTAGGTAGAAATCATCTATGACTTAGATACACAGGCTTACCACCGTGCTTTAATTGACAATGGCTGGTATTGCTCTCACATACTGGACATACAAAATGACCTTTCACAGAACACCCTCCAAGGTTACCCAGCGCAGGGATATCATTGATGCTCCACATCAGCATGGCTTTAAGTTTGAATTTCGCGTCCCCTCGACTTCCGTCAGGAATATGAATCACATGCTTAAATAAGGATTCCAACTCCTCACAAGAGGCGCTAGATAATATCAATGTCATTACCAGGTTGCGTAGGCCCCGAGATCATAGTGTTCAAAAGAACATACTTTCGTTTCATCATCAACCTTGAAGGTAGATTATAAATAACAAGCATCACTGGCCATGAACTGTGGGTGTTGGACATGTTCCCAAAAGGGTTCATTCCGTCAGTAGATATTCCTAAGCGCACGTGTCTAGGTTCGTTAGCAAATTCTGGGTACATAGCATCCATCTTCTTCCACTGATCACCATCAGAAGCGTGAGATATAATATCATCATCTTCCTGTCGAACCCTATCGGCATGCCATGTTAACAATTTTGCATCAACTGGATTGGCATACAAACGCGTCAATCTCGGTTTCAAGGGCATGTACCACATCACCTTAGCAGGACTTTGCTTTGTCGATGTTGTCACTGTTTCTCCACATACCTCGACATTTCCCTCATTCTTTTTCCATCTAGACTCACCGCATACCTTGCAATCATCCCTCAGAGAATCAACACTCCCCTATACAACATACAATTATTCAGGAATGCATGAATTTTAGTAAAGTCCATGCCCATTGGACACAATATCTTGCGCGCAGCATAAACCCTGTCAGGACATAAGTTGTCCTCAGGAAGTAACTCCTTAACCAACTCTAGCAATTCCGTCATTCCTTTATCATAAATACCATGCCTTGCCTTTAGGTTCATTAACAACAACATTGCGCCAAGTCTAGAATGCCTACCCCCAACATATAAGCTTGTCTTTTTATCGTCATGCATTGCCTCAAACATACTTTTCTTCCCAACAAACTCCATAACAACATCGTCACACATGTCTGAAAGCTGTTCATTATACTGTAGGATTTCCTCGGCGCTACCCTCCTCCATCTCAACCTGCTCACTTCTATAATGGCCTTCCCCATGCCAAACCCATTCAGTGTAGGATTTGTCAAATCATTTACAAATTAAATGTTCACGCACTACAGCAATATCTTCAAATATGGCATTGTTTCTACACTTGTTGCATGGACATCTAACCCCTCCTATGCTATTCTGCCTAGAATGTCGCAACCCAACATCTAAGAAATTTTCTACCAAATCCAAATACTCCTTCGATAATCGAGCATTCTCGTTCATTATTCTTTCGCGGTCCATTATTCACAAATCGGATAAACAGCTACACAAGGGCCTAGAACCTTAAAAAATACTACTAACCCACTGACTTCCGATGATAAACTACACACTGTATTAACACAAAACATACAATTTACCAACCAACATACAAAATTATACATTTAACCAACCAAAATCAAGAGAAATACCAACACATTACGCAAGTTTAAACGTACCTAATCAAACAAGGCTACAGTCCGACCTTCGAGCAAATTGAAACTAATCATCCATTTCTGAATCGGCCAATACCACCTCAAAAACCCTTTACAAATTCTGTTTTTGTGTGTTTTAACGGCCACTTCCTAATAAAAATGCGACTATTAGCGACTCTCTAACGATATCGCTACGATTACGCATACACATCTGTGTGTCTAGCGATATTGCCACTTTTCACTCACACACACTTGAATTGTAGTTCATATTAACGTGTGCAGAAACGAAATCGCAACAGACAAAGTTGCTAAACCTAACACTTACGATTTCTTCTTACGAGTTCGCTAGTATATCGTTTGCCTTACCTCAGTGGTAGCGACTTCGTTACTACTGATTCAATTCAAGGCGGAAAATAATTTTCTGCCTTATATGAAAATATATTCACGTCAAAACATACTTCCGCCTTTAACTGGTTCCTTACGTCTTAAATTTGATTTTTTTTTCTTTGCTTGAACTACTTGCAAGTTCGCAACCATGTAGGAAGGCGGAAAAAAATGTGCCCCCTTCAAACGCCTTAAATTTGTGTCTTGCATCAACCCCATTGTAGTAGTGCTTCCTCCTATGCCCTGGCCCTGAATGTTTAACCTTGGCCTCATAAACTATTGCATTTCCATAGGAGTATTGGGGCTACAATGTATGGAGCACTTTCCATGATTTAACCTTTGACCTGAAAATTCTGAGTACATCTCAATGGTCTTTGCTAATTCCACTATGGCCTCCTGTTTGCATTTAGAGAAAAGGATGTAGTCATATCTGCATACATTGTATGACTGATTTGAGGGCCTCCCTTGGATATTTGAATTCCTAAGGATCTGTTATTTTGCACTTTCTGCTCCAGCTAGGCTGACATGTGCAGTTGACAAATGATGAAAATGTATGGGGACAATGAACATCCTTATCTCGGACCTTTATTTGGCAAGAATGTCTAACCTATGGATCCATTTACTAACCTGGTAGGATACAGTTTGTACACACATCATGATGAGATCAATCAACCTTGAAGGCAATCCATCATGGTTATCAATCAGAGGGTACTGATGTGATGTTTCAGCCTGCTAGCAATCATCTTGGTAATAATCTTAAAATTGACATTACATAAGGAGACAGGTCTGTAATTAGAGGCAAGCTTTGGCATCTTCTTTTTTGGAATGAGAATGATCTGTGTTCTATTCCATTGTAAAGGAAATTGTGCACCTTCTAGTAGTGCTTATAGAAGCCAGCTGGAATTCCATTATCTCTTGGATCACTCCATGGTTTCATGTATTGAACTTCTTTCCATATTTCCTCCTTTGTGAACTGTGATTCCAATTCCTTTACTTGGTTTGTGTTCAACCTCCTAGAATTGGCTAGCATAAACAGTTCAAATTGCACTATCTCTGAACTGTATGTCTGCTGTTGAGATGTGGCAAGCCTATTCTGTGGTGACACAAATACTTCCTTGACATGTTCATTCACTGCCTCCATGATGTGAGACTATTCAGTGATCCATTGGCCACTCTGATCCTGTATTCCTTGTATGGTATTTGAGTCCTTCTTTTTTGTAACCCATCTATGGAAAACATTAGTATTTTTCTCACCAAATACTATCCAATTTATTTTACCCTCTGCTGCCAATATTCGGATTGTTTTTTGCTCCAATTCTTGTTTCCGTGTAATTAAAGTCTTGATACGCCGGAAATTTATGAAAAGACATGTTCCTACTTGAATTTTTTCCAGCTCTTTTGACATTCTATATCTATATATATTCTTGTCCATATTTCCATTGATTTTCTGTGCCAGTTACTTAGACGCAGGAGTATCGAATGCAGCTTGCTTATCCACATTGTCCACAATACCTTCTAATTTTGCATTTCAATTCCATACTCTTGTGATTATTTGCTCTGGTTGTTCCATATTCACCAAAAATATCTCAAATATTTGTGCCCTCGTATTCCTTCTTATTGGGTCCCTGTCCAGTTCAACTTAGTTTGTGTTGTGCTATGATGATCAGTGTTGTGCTGTGCTGATGAGTGTTGTGTTGTGCTGTGCTGATGAGTGTTGTGTTGTGCTGATCAGTGTTGTGCTGTGCTGATCTTGTGTTGAACTGTGCTGAAAGTGTTGAATATTGTTCATTTGAGTTGAAGAAAAAATGTAATTTTTATTACTCAAGAAATTACATTTTTACTTAATAAATATTATTTTTCTAGAACATAAAAATAGAGTCAATTAGAGCTTAAATGTGCTGAGCTGCACAATGTTGGGATGATTAGTGTTGTGCTGTGCTGATGAGTGCTGTGCTGTGCTGATCAGTGTTGTGTTGTGCTGAAGTGTGCTGCAATAAGTTGAACTAGACAGGGCCTGTGTGTGATGTATTTAGTAGAATAGGCATGTGATCAGAATCAGAGACAGGAAAATTAGTTACCTTTGCTGCTGGCCACATTTTCTACCAAGAGGGATTTGCAAATGCCCTATCTAGTCTTTCCTCATTATTATCAGGTGGATCTTAGTTGTTGGACTGGGTATACCATAACCCTTTTGAGCTAACTTCTTTCAAGCCATGTAAGCTGATCAACTTGTGTAACTCAGTGAGGGACTGGGCATTCACATGTGTTCCTCCCCTCGTATCTTCATGTGCTAAAATTTGATTAAAGTCTCCCATCAGTACAGTGAGGATGGATTGAAAATAGAACAAAAAAGACATTGAATTCTAAAATAAAGACATGTTCGAAATAGAAAGAGGACTATAGACAACTGCCAGGCACCATTTCTAATCAGAGGTAGAAAAAGCTACACTGATAATGAAATTACTAGCAACTTCTACTACTTCTAAATCTACTTTGATAGACCAAAAGATAGCTAAACCTCCAGATCTTCTAGCTGCATCCACAACCTTAGCCTTTTTGAAATATGCATTCTCCTGTCACCTGTCAAAATAGTTCCCAGTGACTTAGTTTCTAGCAGACACGGAATTCCAGGTTTGTGACGTTGAATGAGCTGGTTGATCGCCTTCATTTTAGAGGCAAGCATTGTTGCAACCCCTACAATTTCACTTGAGGGACATCATGGCTGAGCGGGTGGTTGATTTGGTTCAACCACCTTGAAAACCTTCTCTCAGGGAGTCACCTTGGTCTCCCCTCTGTAGCACTGGCTGTCTTCTAGAGGTTACTAACTCCTTGCCACTGCTGGTTGATTCCTCCTCCACATGCATTAATGAACTTGAGAATTTCCTACAATTTCTTTGAACTGTTTGACTCTCTTTGCCTGGCCACTCATTCCATGCGATCAGTTGACTGCGAACTTATTACTACCAATTCCTACCTGATTACTTCCACTGATGCAGCAACCCTATCTTGTAGAGACAAACAGTACATCCGCACTATTGTCGCAAGCCGATCTGGAGCACTTCTTTGTCGGAGCATTTATGTCTGAATTAGGGGATCCAACGTGGCCCTATGAATGCCCCTCACTTTCCAGTTTTATGTAGCATCCACCACTTCTTCTACTAGTTGCGCCACTTTCCTCAAGCGCACCACTTGTTCACCAATCCCTGCTTGCGTCCCTTAGTCTTGATTCTCTTTGATCCTGCGTATTCTGTTCAGCATGGGCAGCTAGAGAGCCTTCCAGCAGAGCCCGTGAGGATTGGCCAATCTCAAACTAGGACTTGAGCATACGTAGTGTAAATGTAGATCATTTCTTCATATCAAACATACTCCTTGGCCTGGCAATTAGCTTAGCCTTTTTCTTCCCTCCCTCAACTTCATTCTCCTTCTCTTTCCTACCACGTTTAGCAGATCGCTGCTTTCAAGTGACAATTGCCGGCCCTCTCTCTTACTACACCAAGATATTATTATCTTCACTTCTCTAGGAGTCAGATTCATCAGACTCACTGTCTTTTGATGATACTATGATCAACCAATTCCATCTACATGAATCAGCTCCGGTGGTGAGTATACAAGATAAATATTCTCCTCCTGCGGTGGTTCTTCTCTAATTCATCATCCCCAGCCAGAGATTGCCACCCCCCTGACCGCCACTCTCAACTGGATCATATTTTGATTGGAATGAAGCGCGCTTTCCACCATTGTAGCTAACACATCCTAGACCGCCATAGGGTCACGCAGGTCACTTGTCACCGATCTCATTTCTTCGAGTAGTGCCACTTCCAAACCTTCCCGTGCCCTTGTCTATTCCCTTATATTCTGAGGACCTAATTCTTGTTGGCGAGGCAAAATTGGCTCCTGATCGATGTGCATGTCGCTTGGTACTATCTGTAGTGGTAAGGGCTATTGAGGACTCACCTGCATAGGTTTCATCCACCCCTCTGGTTGGTGACCATAGTATGGATCAAATGTATGCTGCCTGATTTGGAATGGATTCCCACGATCATTGTCCCCAATGATAACCTACCGATTGCCTCCTGGCTCCAGTCTCATCGAGATTAAAAAACCCTCCTGCACATTTTCATCTCTCAGATTTATGTATCGCAGTATCCGTGTGTCCAAGTAGTCTTCCCGGATATTCTTTTTTTAATCAAAACCACCATTGGTGGGGGATTTATTTGACACCCCAGACCATATAAATTGGCATAGCCATAGAGTTTATGTATCGCAGTATCCGTGTGTCCAAGTAGTCTGCCCGGATGTTCTCTTTTTTGATCAAAACCACCATTGGTGGGGGGATTTATTTGGCACCCCAGACCACATAAATTGGCATAGCCATAGAGTTTGTTACAAGAATGAGCCTAGTACTGATGAAGCATCTAAGCTTCCAAAAATAATTGAATAGTCCTATCTATCCAGTCCAAGCATAGTTATGGATAATATTTCTTGCGTTCAAATCCCAATCGAGGAGTAGATTAGTGATTGAGTCAACAAAAATCGAAGCACAACTTAACCACTCGAAGGTTTGAATGCAAGAAAGTCCATAATACTAGCCGGTATATACAAAAAATATGATGCAGCATATAAATTACAGTCCCAGTTGTATATGTAGTTTTGTTTGTGTGCCCTTCATCTCCTTGAGGGAGAATCCACTTGACTGTTAATCCATTTGACTGGTAATGCTTGTAACTCCTCCCTTCAAACCTGAGTAGAAAAGAAAACAGGAGCAATACCAAGTTTCTTGCAAGTCACCAAGTTTCTGCCCGGATATTCATGTTTCTATGCCTTCTACTATAATTATAAGTTCGAACATCTTCATCATACATCTCTCTGTTTGGATCGTAAATGATATTGACACTACATTCGGCAAAACGTCGATGAACCTTATGCTCAATAAATTTATCTAGCACCACATTGTTGACGATTGGGCATGATCAATGCATTGGGTGGCCAATGACTCCACAACGCCTATAGAAACGGTACAACCGTTCATATTTTACGTCCACCAAGATTCGTCGCTTCTCCGTAATCTCTATATATTCAAAATCGATGTAGAAGTCGGTGGCAAAAGGTTCCCTCGGGACCACCCACATAGTCGCCTTGAGGAATGCAACATTAAGTGCCGATGGCAGTTCAATTTCAGCATCAATGATATCTCCCGTCATATTTGCCACTTTAATCGCCGCCATGTGAGCGAATACTTTTGACAGCAACCCATGCAACTGCACATTGATCTTAACCTTCTCCACTCTGACATGCCTCAGTATGATCCTTGTACGTCACCTTCTGAATGCGAGCATTCCTCCCGCCATAACATAGGAACTCCTATGGAGTATACCAGTGCCTCCTCACTCGAATCAAATTTAACCACGAAGAAATTTCTACATCGATGGATTACCTCAGCTGGAATAGACCAGTACTGTCTGAAGTATTCATCAAGGTCCTCTTCAGTGAAAACCCTGTTATCCATCCAATACGCTGATAGACAGTTCTGCTCGACTGGCACCGCCTGAGTGAGATCAATTTAGATCAATTTAGTGGTATTATTTTTTCATACATCAAATTTTCAGGTCGGATTAATTTATTTTTTATAGTATAGTATATTTCATTATATTTTCAATTTAATAAAATATAATTTAATTAATCTAATTCAATTATACTATTATTATTTTTCAAACATTTTAGTTATGACCAAACACACCTTTGGCCAAAACTAGTGGTCAAACTAGAATTCAAATGCTCAAAGACAAAATTCGAACGGTGCCATGCCCGATGCTCTCAAATCAAATGTATGATCACTAGAAGAATTCGGTAGACATCAATATTGTAAATTTAAATCCCAGGATACTTTTTTGTTTTTTTTTTTCATATTCAGGAAAATAACGATCAGATAATGAACTAAACAAAGACATCTTCTCTAAGAAAAACCGTATGTGAAATGAGTATAAGGAAAATGAAGCATCTTTTCCAATCATTGAGCTTGTTTGCTCTGCGAATTCATTAACCACTTCTTGCTCTATTGTAAAGAGATTACGCCATCTAAAGCCTTTATTTAGGCATAGAAAATACAATTTTACGCTACTGAATTATGGATTTTGGTGCATAAAAAACAAAAACCAATCAACCGACGCAGCCACACTTTTATTTCCAAAAAACACTCATTTCAGGTGACTTTCTCCATAGCTAATTACAACCCCTTTTGTTTGATGAAACCTCAAATTATAGAGAGTATGAAAACAAGCATCCTTGAAATCAGCTCGATCCATTATCTCTTTTCCACAATATGCTAATATACCATGCACATTTCTCATTTTTAATATAATTTTTTTTCCTCATTAATCAGATGGTCCAATAAAATTCTAACACGTGTAAAGTGTATTTTTAATTAACAATATTCTAACTTGTATTCATGTTTTTGTTCTTATTAGACCATTAAAACTAGCATGCAAGAAATACTAGTGTGTACAAATTTTATGTTTATTTTCGGATAAACTGTGCATACTCGTATGTTCTTTTCCGTTTATATGATTACCTTATTAGAGAATTACACAATTTTAAATACACATTTAACGCAGATAGAATGTTTTTCACTAGACCGCTATATCATTATTACCTTATGATAAGATCGATCAGTTTTTAATTAATTCATACGTTTACAAAACTATGAGATTATTTCATATGTTTGTTATATTAGAATCTTATTATGATATTTTTTATTATTCATTTTTAAAAAATTACTTAAATATTGTTAATATGTTTATATAATACATTAGTTTGTGTCATTAATTTAATTTAATTATACTTTCATTCGTTTACTCATTTTATTTATTTATTTAATTGTTTAAATGAACTAATTGAATTATAAGGAAAAACAGAACTCACGTACACATGATGCCACCCGCTTGAATGACCCATACAGTCGTAGGGCTCGAAGACCGGAGCCTGAGTAATGTGGTGGACCGAGAATTTACAATATTCTCTATTATCCCTGAAAATCAAAACTCACAAGAATAGCTACTCGGACGGAGTGGAATGAGAATTTACCTCTGTGAGGGTGTGGATAGGGATCATTTCGCCACTAATCTTCTTTCCAACGGTGTACTATTACCGTGTCTACGGGTATCAGTGGGTACCGTTAGCTTATGACTAAGGGCAGTACACATGAATTTTGTCATAAGAGACGGTATGCTTGGCCATTGGCTTAATAACACACGAACACATATTATCTTTTTTTTCCTTTAGGCCAAGCAACTGCTGATAAATACAAGGTTGTAATCACAATAGCTAACTAATCTCAGAAAATTTAATATGTGACTGACGGTTCTGTAATAATTATTAGGGTAAAGGCTAGTATAAACTTTTCCATGTAAATATTGAGTACATATATGAGAGCCAGGGCTACCACATTGGTACGCTTTTATCATTATCTGTACATGGTATCAAGAGCATAGGTTTCGAAGAATTTTTTTTTTTTTATTCTCTTTGCTTCTCCTATGGATAAGATCCCGTCGAGAGATGAATCAGGCCTGCCGCCGTTCAATCAGCCTGTCGATGGTTCTCTTCATCAGGCTGAAGCAGTGCCCAGTGACACCCGATTAACTTCCGATGTCGCTGCGACGTCTCCAATTCAATCGGCTCTGACCGATTCATCGTTGTTGCTTCAATCGGTGTCACCGATGTTTACCCCAGCTCGATTAACCGTTTCTGCGCCGCCAGCATCGCCAGGATTCTCGACTGTTCAGCCTCCAAGCGGTGCAACCTCGGCTGTCCAGCCTCCAAGCGGCGCCTTCACGCTGGCCGTCCAGCCTCCTAGCGGCGAATTCTCAGTCGTCCAGCCTTCAAGCGGAGTCTTCACGCCAGAATCGCATCATCTAAACGCAGGAATCGCGCAGGGAGCATCCCAACCAGATGGCGCGTGGATCCCACGCACCACAGACGCGGCCCACGCGTCAGGCGCGTGGATCTCACGCGCCCCAGGAGGTGCAGGTTTGTCAGGCGCATGGATCTCACGCGCCCCAGACGCGGCCCATGCGTCAGGCGCGTGGATCTCACGCGCCCCAGATGATGTCGGCCTGTCGGGCGCGTGGATCTCACGCGCCCACGCCCCAACCGCTGTCCCTTTTCTGGCGCGTGGACCACACGCGCCCCAGGAGCAGGCCACGTGTCAGGCGCGTGGGTCCCACACGCCTCTCTTTCTGACTCGCCCTCCTTCCCTGCTGCGTGGGGTACACGCCCAGAAGTTGCTACTGTTCACCAGAACCCCTATGTCGCTCCGTTTCAGCCACATCAGTCCATTACATCTCCTCCGTTTCAACAGCATCCATTAGCAGCAACTCCGGTTCAGCAGAATCAGTTTGTAACTAGTCCGTATCAACAATTCCAGACCACTACAATGAACAATCAAGGTTTTTTGGGATCTTCTACTGGACAGCAAGGTTTCTCCCTTCCGCATTTGTCTGCTCCAAATCCTTCCAATTTAGTCACGATTCAACTGTCATCTCCAGAAGATTACTTGCTTTGGAAGACTCAGATTACTTGTCTTTTGGTAGCACATCAGCTACTCGGCTTTGTTGATGGTACTATGTCTCTCCCCACTCCTTTTATATATGATGCCAATGGGGGTATGATTCAAAATTCACAATATTCTGAATACTTACGTGTTGATCAACAAGTTAAAACTTGGATATTTGCTATGATATCTCGGAATGTGTTTGTTGATGTTCATGAGCTGCATACTTCTCGTGATATTTGAGTTCGTTTACAGTCACGTTTTATGCAAGCTAGTATGGCTAAATCTATGGAGTTGAAGGGTAGACTAACTAGGCTACGAAAGGCTGATTCTCAATCTATGGATGAATATCTGCGTGATGTTAAGATGTTAGCGGATTCTCTTGCTGCTATCAAGTGTCCTGTCTCCAATCATGACTTGGTTCAGTCTACACTCTTTGGTGTGGAAGGAGACCCTGATTATGCTCATTTGGTCACAACTTTGATTCATTATCCACTGGAGCTGAGTTTCGATGATCTACGCCCCAAGTTGTTACTACATGAGCAACGTCTGAAACATTCGAAGGATCTTGCTGAGACGTCTTCCCAGGCATTCGTGGCCCTACAGTCATCTGGTTCCTCATCTACTGGATCCAAGAATTCAGGGGGTGGCAAGAATAAGAACAAAAACAATCGCAACAGAGGAGGTCGTGGTAACAATAATCGTGGAAATTCAAATCGCTCAGAAGGATCAACGGTAGGCAGTGGAGCTGCAAATAACAGCAGAAATCGTAACAATGGTATGAGTAATATTTCTGATTTGTCATGTTCATTATTGCCTTTCACCAACTGTGTTACTAATAATGCGTGCTCAGTAGGAAGTAATTCATCCAATGGCAATTTTAGCTCTACTCCCTCTCTCGATTCTTGTTGTTTCTGTCTTACTCCAGGTCATGTCGCACAGTTCTGTCCTCACAGATATAATCCAAATTTTGTGCCCCCTGGTCAAGATAGTGTTACTAGAGCCTTCTCTGCCCTGTCTGTTGGTGGTGAAGCAAATGACTCTGTCTGGTATCCGGATTCCGGGGCTGCTTCGCACATGACTCATCAAGAAGGTAAACTCTCTTTTACAGCCCCTTATCATGGTTCAAGTTCTGTTGTTGTTGGCGATGGTACCACTCTCCCAATTAAACATGTTGGTAAAATGGAAATTCAAACACCCTCACGCCCACTTAGGTTATCCTCTGTTTGTCATGTTTCCGGTCTTAAACATAATCTCCTCTCTGTCAATAAGTTGTGTAAAGAAAATGCATGTATTATGAGTTTTGATGATTCTTCTGTTTGGGTTAAGGACAAGGAAACGGGGGAGGTGCTTCTAGAGGGGGCCAGTAAGAATGGTGTCTATCCAATCCAACCAGCGTTTGTGAGTCCTCAGTCATCCGTACCTGCTTTTCTAGCCAGTAAGGAGTCTGGTGATATTTGGCATGCTCGTTTGGGTCATACATCTTCTAGAGTTATAGGGAATTTGATTTCAAGTAATAAAATTTCATGTACTTCGAAATTTCATGACGATTGTGTTTGTTGCAAATTGGGAAAAATTCATCGTTTGCCTTTTGAACCAGTTCAACATTCTGCTCCATATCCCTTATATATGATTCATAGTGATGTTTGGCAATCTCCTGTATTATCAAATCAGTCTTTTCGATATTACGTTGTGTTTGTTGATGATTTCTCACATTTTTCATGGGTTTATCCTTTACGTAGAAAATCCGAGGTTTACTCACAATTTCAAAAATTTCAAAAGATGGTTGAGAATCTGTTTAATTGCAAAATTAAGATTTTCCAAAGTGATGGAGGTCGTGAATTTGATAATTCTTCTCTTCTCCAACATTTTTCTGAATGTGGAATAATATTTCATAAATCATGTCCCGGCACACAAGCTCAGAATGGAGTTGCTGAACGCAAACACCGCCATCTCATTGAAATGGCGCGCACAATGCTTGTTCAGTCAGATCTTCCTGCTCAATTCTGGGTTATGCCGTGTTTCAAGTTGTTTTTACTGTTAATCGTTTACCAAGCTTGAACTTAGGTGGTGTGTCTCCATTTGAAAATATTTTTCATCGTTCTCCATCTTATGATTATTTTAAAATCTTTGGTTGTGCTTGTTTTCCTCTTCTAATGGATCCTAAAATCAACAAATTACAACCTAAATCAAAAAATTGTGTTTTCATTGGTTATGCATCTGATTATAAGGGTTATAGGTGTCTTGATCCTCTCACTGGTCGAGTTTATGTTAGTCGTCATGTTCTTTTCCATGAAAAACAATTTCCCTATCGTAGTCTCCTTCCTTCTCAGTCGAGCTTACCTTTTTCCTCACCGCTTGATCTTTCTGAGGGTTGGTCGCCTACTGTGGTGTCTACGGGATCTAGTTCGTCTACTCAGTCAACATTCCCGTCATTATCGTCATCTCCTTCTCCAGTGTCTCCTCCTCCTATTACGTATCTAGTACGTTCTGTTGAGTCACATCCTATCTCGCCCTCTTCCGCGTTGCCTCCTAGCTCACCTCCAGTTATGATGGATCCTGTGTTGCCAGAAATTGTGGATAGGTCGAGTTCATTGTCTAGCCCGGTTACTGAGTCAGTCTCTCCTGTCTATCGATCTCCCGCGTCTAGCCCGGTTCATAGTCCGGTTGTATCTGCGTCTCCTGAGCTTCGATCTGCTGCCTCTAGTTCCTCTCCGTCACCGTCTAGTGTACCTTCCCAGTCGGTCATTCATCCGAGTGTTTCCTCTCCTATTTTGCCTTCCATTGCCTCTTCCTCACAGTCGTTGGTTTCCAATGCTCATCCCATGGTTACTCGTCTTAAAGCTGGTATTTCCAAGCCTCGTCGGTTAATGAATTTAAAATCAGATATTGTAGAATTAGAGCCTTCTAATTTCAAACAAGCGTCCAAAGATTCTCGTTGGCGACAGGCTATGCTTGATGAGTATAATGCATTACTTAAAAATAATACTTGGGAGTTGGTACCTCGCGACTTCAATCGCAATGTGCTTGGATGTAAATGGGTGTATAAAATTAAATACAATTCTGATGGGTCATTGGAGCGGTTTAAGGCCAGACTTGTTGTTTTCGGAAATCACCAGCAGGCAGGTATTGATTATTTTGAAACTTTCAATCCTGTTGTTAAGCCTACTATTGTGCGATTGGTTCTCACTCTTGATATTTCTCTTAATTGGACTGTCCGTCAACTTGATGTTAAAAATGCATTTTTGCATGGTTTTTTGAATGAAGAAGTTTTTATGCGTCAACCTCCAGGTTTTGCTGATCCTTCTTGTCCTCATCACATCTGTCGGTTACGTAAGTCCATTTATGGGTTACGACAAGCTCCTCGAGCTTGGTTCTCCAGATTTAGCAATTTCCTATTATCCATTGGTTTTAAATGTAGCAGTTGTGATTCTTCTATATTTGTTCTTAAATTTAAAGGTCACATGCTTATCTTACTTCTCTATGTGGATGATATAGTCCTAACCGGTAGTAGTAATGACCTGGTTCACAAATTCATCTCTGTTCTGTCTTCTGAGTTTGATATGAAGGATTTAGGGGATCTTCATTATTTTCTAGGTTTACAGGTGTCTCGTACTCCTAAGGGTTTATTTTTGTCTCAGCAAAAATATGTGTCTGATTTTTTGCACAAGTTTCATCTTCACACAGTTAAACCTTTACGGACCCCTAGTGTTTCTAGAGTTACATTGTCATCTGTTGATGGTGACCTTCTTGCAGATCCCACTGAATATCGTAGTATGGTTGGTGCATTGCAATATTTAACTATGACTCATCCAGATATTGCTTATGCTGTTAATATGGTTTCTCAGTTTATGCATGCTCCCCGTACTACTCACCTTCATGCTGTGAAGAGGATTTTCTGGTATTTGCAGGGCACTATGGAGTTTGGTCTTTTTCTCCATGCCGCAAATTCTCCGGAGATGGTGATTGCTTATTCCGATGCTGATTGGGCTGGTTGTCCGGACACTCGTCGCTCCACCACAGGCTATGCTGTGTTCCTGGGGAAGAATTTGATTTCCTGGCGCTCAAAGAAACAACCTACTGTGTTGAAGTCCTCTACGGAGGCAGAATATCGTGCTGTTGCTTACACTGCAGCAGAGACTATTTGGCTTCGTCAATTGCTTGCAGATTTTGGGTATTATCTTCGTCATCCGGTCACTCTCTATTGTGACAATGTTTCTGCGACATATCTTGTGGCCAATCCGGTTCAGCATGATCGTAGCAAACATATTGATGTTGATTATCATTTTGTTCGAGAAATGGTTGCCCATGGTGGTCTCTGAGTTCATTCGATTCCGACACAGTTGCAGGTTGGTGATATATTTACTAAGGGTCTTTCTAGTGATTTGTTTTGTAAACATAGATCCAATCTATCCGTAATTGCACCCCGTAAAGATTGAGGGGGTGTATTAGGGTAAAGGCTAGTATAGACTTTTCCATGTAAATATTGAGTATATATATGAGAGCCAGGGCTACCACATTGGTACGCTTTTATCATTATCTGTACAATAATCACCACTAGATACAACACTACTACAATATCAAGCCATTTAAGGCGGTTCATCCTTCATGTGTTAAGGCAGAAAACAAATGCCTTTCCTGGTTGTGACTTGAATGAGAAAAATCATCTAATGCGGTTCCTCTTCCGCCTTAGATGTTTTTGAGTTTAAGGCGTTTGTTTCCGCCTTGGATGAAGGCTTATCCGCCTTGCTCAATACTTTCGAACTTGCTAGCATGCAAGTCTGGATGATATGATTTGACTCTTTGCGATACCGTAACTAGCAAACGCTAGTACCAAACAAATGGTTGATTGTTTTGTTACGACAGAAACTTACGGATCGCCAGATGAAATACTAACGAGTTCGCTACATTGGAAAGCCTAGACTGTTATGAATGTGTACGAGACTGGTTACGACTTCAACCGTGCGGATCGCTAATACTAGTTAAGATCTCGTAAGAGAGCCTAGCTTGTCATATATTTTTATCTGCTGACGAGACTGGTTACGACAAATAGAGGCGATTCGCTCGGTCATAAGTAACGAACTCGTTACAAGCCAAATTAAACATTTCGGGTTAATCAAAACGAGCCAGGTTACGACAGCCACTAGCTACTCGCTAGTAACACAGTAGCGAGGTCGCAACCGAACAATTGTATTTAATAAAAATTGTAAAAATATAAAAATTGTAAAAATGATATTATAAAAATATAATAAAAATTGTTGGTTCGAGAGAGATAACAATGTCGTAAGAAAATCGCTTATGTGTATAGTAACGAATTCGCTACTGATCTCGCTAATGTTAAACGACGTCGTTTTAGCACTGGGTGAGCGAGAAAAAAAATGTAATGTTTTTTTAATACTATTAAATTCAACGTAGATAGTAATAGGTACAATAAGTAGGTTATAAGAATACTTACGCGATGTAATTCCAAATTATCTTCAACAAGGCCAGCGATGCACTCGCTTGCGTACAACATCATATAGTAACCGCACTCCCAATTTGAATATTGCTTTCGGTGCTGAAAGTGAAGAAGTATAACAAATGATTTGAAATGAAATCATAGTGGGAATAAATTAGCATTGGATTTGTAATATCACCTGAATCTGTATAAGGTTGAAGGGAAGTAGTGTGTCGTCATGTGCACTATGCATAGCAACCTCTAATAAATCTGCAAATTTTGTAGATGGACCAAAGTGTAGCAGGTCCATCCAATACACTCGCTTCAACGATGGTATCATAGCTACAAAACTCCATTGGCCGTTACATATTTTAAGAAATGAAATTGTAAGAACCCGGCTCGAAGATTAGAATGTATACGAAATGCAAATATCCAATTGTAAAAAAGAAAACTAACCGTTCTAGATATGGGCCTATTTAAATTGTCTTGGTCTTGTCACTAAGGATCTTAGAGAGATAATTACTTTCATTCATTTCTTGCAAGCATATTGGGTGCAAAAAACCAATGAAAGTCTTTGCGTTTAGAGCAAGGCATTGCATGTACCTAAATAAACAATAGATGGGATATGAACGTATACTAGTGCACAAGTATATGATAATTTATAACTTGCACTATGATAGAAGAGATGAGATCAAGTAGCTTATATTTGATGTAGTATAAGGATTGTTTCGGGAAGGGTTTTATAGTGCCAGAAAAGGGCAAAGTCTTCCCATGGAACGACTAATTCCCTCGCTTCGCCAAACACCTGTTTATTGGAGTAGAAATAGTAAACATAATCCCGACTATGGTGGCCCACCAGATCATAAAACGTGCGAAGGAATCCCGGAAGTGATTTTATGTATCCAACTTCTCCCACCGACATCGGTTTCTTAGCTACCGAAAAATCTAGTGGATCTACGACGGGTGAAGGTGTGTTTCTATTAATTGGGATAGAATTAGAATTCACATGAACGACGAACCATTTAGGCCACACAAAAAATCGGCACAAACCTTTACCCGCTGTCGTGCACTCTTGATCCGCGACCGGTACCAACGCATCCTCGACTAACACATGTAGTATAGAAACCCTAACGAAACCAATAGGGACTTTGGCTTCATGATGTAGTTCCATGTCAGGATATGAATTTCCCATTGCAACATGGCGGGGTTGAGAATTCATCCCACATTCAGCGTACAACTTGCAAGAAGGAGAGTTCTAATATACAAATAAGGCATGTTTAATTAGGTCGAATTAGACATATGTAGGAAGAGTATATTTAAAAAATATCAATATTCATGAGTTGTGTAGCATTATTCATTTGATTGAGGTGCAAGAATTTAACGTACCTTTGGTTTGGGATCGGATGGTTGTATGTGAACTTGCTCTTTGATAGGGGCCGAAGGTGTGCATATTTCCTTGTTGGGTTCAACAATAGGTTGGTCAAAAATAGGTTGGTCAACCTCATGTTGTGGTGGGGAAGGATGTGAACCTCTATACGAGGGTCCATTGATTGGATAGGTGTCACAAAAATCGGATGGATGAGGATACTTTATAAAAGAACATATATTGGAATAAGAAATAATAAGAAACTCTACACATCATGTGTACGCTTTAAAACGCTATCCATCGCTTACCTTTAGAGACAACAACATAGTAGAGCTTCACACATGAACTACATATATATATATATATATATATATATATATATATATATATATGCGCAGTTCACGTGCATTTCATTAGAGATACTTAGTTTATTACAATTCATTTATGTGATTACAAGCACGATTCTTGAATTAAACAAAGTATCACGCACACGTTCACTCACCAACTGTCATCACTCATCATACTACCGAGTATTGCTTAATAACATTGCATGCTGATGTACTAAGATGTACTCTGCTTGACATAATGTGATGTTCGATATTTTCCAAATTGAGTATTATACTGTTTATATAAAAAATGTACATATTTAAGAATACGATAGTGCGTTTCAAAATTTAAACCGAATTATTGATATTTTACATAGAGTTATGTCATACTGCTTATGTACAAAGATGTACTCTACCTGAGTTAATATCATGATGGATATTTAACAAATAGAGTATTATACTGCATCTATATAAAAAATATATATATGTTAGAATGAGAAAATTGCTAATAAAAAATTAAAAAGTTTTATTTTTTAGTTACAATCTAATTAGCTTGTGTAGTAGCGAAATCGCTAGTATACACATTACCACAGTTAAACCCTAAACCCTAAACCCTAAACCCACAAACCCACATAACCCAGAAAACCAGTATGAAGGAGTTGCGATAGCGCTAGTTAGTAGTTCAAATAAAAAAAAGGCTTTTTGGGTTACGACCTCGCTACTAATTAGAATGATTCTTCTTTAGTGAGTTCGCTACTCGAACGCTTGCCTGGCGAGGCTTTTTAAGACTCGCTACTAGAAACTCAGGCTTGAGCGAGATATAAACGACTTCGCAACCTACCAATGCGTGTGTGCTAGTGAGATCGCAACATGTGGAAGCGTGTCCTCTAGCGATATCGCAAGTAACAGTATTATAAATAAAAAAAGGGGATCAGGCTAAAATTAATTAGCCCCAAATTGAAAACCCTACTGAAATTAAAAACCGGCAACGACGCTGTAACTTCTCCGACAAAATGCGGCCAAAGACCAGAGGAGCGGTGCGGGGACGCGGTTGTAGAGGCTCAGATAGTGGAGGGGGACGTGGTCCGGCGGTGGGAAATTAACGGCCTCGGACTGAGGAGCCTGCGGTTCAGGCAGAGGTTCCAGTCGCCGGGCAAGTTCCAGAGGTGCAGGGACGCGGTGGTAGAGGCTCAAACAGTGGAGGGGGACGTGGTCCGGCGGTGGGAAATAAACGGCCTCGGACTGAGGAGCCTGCGGTTCAGGCAGAGGTTCCAGTCGCCCCGCAAGTTCCAGTCGTCCCTGCCGCCGTCGCTGCTGCCGGAAATGATGGTGGGGAAGGGCCCAGCAGTTCCAGTGAGGAGGAGGACACTCCTGAGTTCTTCAACGACGCCGCCATAGCTAGGTATGAGCGTTGTTCCTCTCGGAAACTTGTAAATAATAATGTGTTTGATACTAGTGTGGTGCCTTCGCTGCAACTAGATTACGTGCTAGACCATTTTAGGGCACAACATCTAGATAAATTGCTTATGTTGCCTGAGCCTGTTTACCATGAAGAGGTTCTCCAATTTTATGCGAACCTAGGTTTAGAGGAAGGGGTGGAGGAAATAACTACAATGGTACGGGGTGTTAAGTTTACGGTCGATAAGTTTAGCATCAATGAAGTTCTGAAATGTCCTTATCTGTCTCGTAACGAACTGAGGCCTACCAAAAAGGATGGTCCGTACGAGGTACATTACGAGCAGAGGTTTCCTTCTGTTAGCCCCAAACAACCATTGAAGGCCGGTGAGATGGTTCAGAAGTGGTTTAAAAGGACTTCTGATAGGCCGGGTACAGCTAGGAATTACCCGATCCACAGGCTTACAGAGGAGCAGAGATTAGTTTTTGAGCTAATCTGCGGTAATGTGGTCCCGTCCCTAGGGCATGCATGTGAGCCCACAGTTTGCAGTCTCATGGTGTTCTACTATATCATGGAGAAGCTTCCAATCAACCCCGGCTTCACAATTCTGACTCAAATGATGAAGATGGCCAGACACAAGAACGCCGCGCTTCCGTATGGCAATTTGATTGTAGCTCTGATCAGGAAAGCGGGTATTTTTCCAAGAGGCCGTCCCATGCCGCTAGGCAAATACGACAAGGAGTGTCTCAAGCATAAGAGGTTAGAGTTGAAGGCCGGTGGGAAGTACGCGAGAAAGAAAGAATCAGAAGAGGCAGCTAGAAGGGCAAGGGGTAGGCTAGCTGGGAGTATCAGGTATGATTCTAGCTTGTTATTAACTGTAGCTGGTTCAAGTTGTTTCATTTGTCATGTTTTTGTTCTTATCAACCTTGATGTGTTTGTGTAGATGCTGTTTTTGATGCCCGTGGTAGGCTTGTGGTGTCTATGGGCAAGTTATTGAATGAGATTGAAATGGCCGAGAAAAGGGCATGTGCTAACAACGAACGGCTCGGCGAACTGATATCCAGCGGGGTAGTGGAGTGCGATATGAGCGATGAGGAGGAGATACCTGATTTCCGCACCACATTTCCCAAGCAAAAAGACACCGCGGGTCCTAGCCAAGATTTGCCTACAGCCAGCGAGAAGGAGCCAGCCGATGGGAAGATTGTTGATGATCATGTAAGGGATGCAGATGCGGAAAGTGATGATGGTGATGATGGTGATCATCATGACAGCGACTCTGATGCAGAAGATGAGCCGGCGAGGTATGAGATGATTAGGAAAGAGAGGCTGATCGGAGAACCCGACGAGGATGTTGAACCGGGACAAGGCAAAGAAGAGAACACCTGCATCGAGACTGAAGCTCAACCAGCAGGCCAGAACGAGCAAGACAAGCAAAACAATGAAGGCAGTTCGGGGGAGAAGGCTGAAGGCAGCGACAAGATGTGTGTTGATGACTTGCATGATTTTTTAGTCTCCGGACTGTGATTTCGTAGTTTAGTTTGGTTTAAACATTTACTTTTTTGAATATTAACTAGTTTTTGGATTATGATCACTTGTGTACGCGTCACCAAAGATGCCGTTTTGGTTACAAGAATGTGGTCAATAAATTTTACAATTTTTAGATGTAGACAGTTAAATTTTTTATAGAGTTGTTGTTACTTCAGTTCAGCAAAATCAAGTACTTTTGGTATAGTGCGTGCTCCTAGCGAGCTCGCTTTGTCCTCGCCCCCGTTTACGTGTAACTAGCGAGATCGCTACGTGTCGTACTCAGTCAACAGAGCCATGTTGGCGCCTCACTAGCGAACTCGCTACCTGTGTAACTGATAGTAACGACCTCGCAACAAGTCGTATTCAGTCAACAGAGCCAAGTTGGCGCCTCACTAGCGAACTCACTACCTGTGTAACTTATAGTAGCGAGCTCGCAACAAGTCGTATTCAGTCAACAGAGCCTAGCTTGAGATTGTCTAGCGAGTTCGTAACAACAAAGCTTGACACACCTGACAAACAATTGTTAGGCTTGGAGATTAGCGGTATCGCTACAGTCTAGGAACCCATCAGTAAAAACCTTTGAAAATTCAGTACTTTCAATTTAGTTTAGTTTGATTTGATGAAATAACATTCAAAAAAATTCAGTAAAACCTTTCAAATTCCAGAAGGAATTTAATTATTTTTGGGGTTTGCATGAGGTGATCTTGAAAAGGTGAGAATGGCTTTAAGTTTTTACTAGGAACTCTCAGATATTTTGAAATATGGAGCACCTCAACCCTATAAATATCGACCCCTTCTCCCTTTAGAACCCCACTAGATCCTTCATTACCACATTCCTTTCTCCCTTCTCCTATTGTTTGACTTTTGCTTCCCATGGATTTGTCTATATTCAACGCCCTCCCAAATGACATGATAGATCTAATCATGATTCGTGTTTATTTCGACTCGGTTCTTCGTCGGTACGCGACCGGAAGAGCGACAGAATGGCATCGACAGTGGCTCACCGACGCTTCTGCACTAGGTCACACAGACTCGACCTATGTCTTGGCCATATTTGCAATATGCTGCGAGGGTGATATTCAGAGAGGCATGAATGTGATCACCACCCTGAAGAGAACCGATAAGAAAGGCCTCGAGGAAGCTCGAGTACGCGTCAGAGCCGGTTTGGGTAATGCTTGGGGTTTGGCGCACTACTACAGGTTCCTCAGAGATGGAGTAGTCACGCCCAGGCCGATCTGCTGCGTGGAACATGCTGCCCTCAATCGCAGAGTGAGGTACGATCGCTGGGAGAGGCTTGATCCAGCGGACATCTCATGTGATGTATGCACCTGCGATAAGGAATTGCTTCACGTCCTCGGTCCTCGTTGAGGCTAAATGTTTTAGTTTTTTTGTTGTTTGATTATGTTCTTTCTTTTTTTGCCCAAATTTGTTATGAGTGTAATAACCTTTTGTTTGCCATTTTGGCACATTTCATTATTTAATGGCTTTTTTTTTGATACCTTGTCCTTTACATTTTATATAAGTTTATTAATTGTTATTAATTAGCTTTTATAAACATCGCATACTTGTAGCATAAGTTGGCGCCTCACTAGCGAACTCGCTACCTGTGTAACTTATGGTAGCGACCTCGCAACAAGTCGTATTCAGTCAACAGAGCCTAGCTTGAGATTCTCTAGCGAGTTCGTAACAACAAAGCTTGACACACCTGACAAACAATTGTTAGGCTTGGAGAGTAGCGATATCGCTACAGTCTCGGAACCCATCAGTAAAAACCTTTGAAATTCCATCAGTAATTAATTTGTTTGGGGGTGTGAATGTGGTCAATGAAAAGGTGTGAATGCCTTTACATTTTTCTTCTTTTAATACAGCAATTACTAATTTTAGTCTCGGAACTCTCACATTTTTTTGACAAATGTAGAACCTCACCCCTATAAATATCAGCCCCTTCTCCCTTAAGAGCCCCATCAGCGCCTTCATTCCCATATTCCCTTCTCCCTTCTCCTATTCTTTGCCTTCTTCTTCCCATGGATTTGACATTTTTCAGCGCCCTCCCAGATGACATGATTCATCTCATAATGATTCGTGTTATGTTCAAACACGTTCTTCGTCGCTACGTGAGCGGAAGAGCGACAGATTGGGCTCGACAGTGGCTCACCGAGGCTTCTGCAATAGGTAACAGAGAGTCGGCCTATGCCTTGGCTATATTTGCAATCTGCGAAGGTGATGCTCAGAGAGGCATGGATGTCATCACCACCATGAAGAGAACCGACAAGAAAGGCCTCAAGGAAGTTCGGGTACGCGTCATAGCCGAATTGGCTTACGCCCGGGGCAATGCGCACTACTTCGGGTACCTCGATGTAGTAGTGCCTAGGCCTAGATGCTGCCAGGAACATGCTGACCTCAATCGCGGCTTGAGTTACCGTCGCTACACGAGGGTTGATCCAGCGGACATCGAATGTGATGCATGCACTTGCGAGCAGGAAGTGCTTCACGTCCTTCTCGGTTCTCCTTGAGTTGAAATGTTGTAGTTTCTTTCTTTCTTATCAAATTTGGGGATCTTCTGATTTCAAACACCGATCATACGTCTCAGAGCTTAGAAAAAAAAAACCAACCAAAATCTCACATACCCATCCGACAAGAGTAACGGCGGGGACAAGTTCAACCAAATATGATAAGAAAAAATTTGTAAGTTTGGATGCATCCCAGGCCTATTCTAATTACATGCAGCATAGTCAATTGCTAGATTGTTGCGTTGTTGATTTTAATCAAATAGAAGAACTAGGTTTGGGGAATGTGTTAAAGATATTTCAATTTCATGAGTTGGGTGACTTGTTAGGTTTGAATTATCTGGCACATAAGGATGAGACGTGCCAATTCTATGCTAATTTTCACCAGTTGATTGAGGAACAAAAGGAGACGGATAGGTGGTTCACTAGGGTTAATAAGAAGGACTACGAGATTGGGGAGGAGCTTTTTAACAAGGCATTGAACGTGTCCTATGCTGTTAACGAGGACTATAGCAACCAACCCCCTCCGGGGTTTTACATTAGAGAACAATGGCCTGAGTGTGGGATTTTTGATCGAGCCCAAGTTGTAGAGTATGCTAAGAAGTACTTTGATAGAGATGTTGACAATTTAGGGGTGCCTAGATCTTATAAGTTGGATAAACTTAGTGGTGAGGAGAGGATTGTTTATGAGATGGTCGCTAAGAGTGTCGTGCCTAAGGGTGGTTGGATCACCGAGATGAACTATACTACTGTGAGCATATTTTACTGCGTCATGGAGGAGATAGAGTTGAACCCGGGCCATGTCATTTTCGAGCACATGAGACAAAGTGTGGTCGAAAATAATAGGACAGTCAAGAAGCTCCCTTACGGTAATTTCATTACGATGTTTCTTACCTCCGAAAATCCCAAGATAAAATTATCTGCACTAGCCCAGGAGTGTTGCTTCTATACGATGCAATATTTTGAGAGGAAAGGTAAGTATGAGTTGGTTGATGGTGTGTGGCAGAAGGTAGTGGATGGACCCAAGAAACCGCTACAGTTTAATCCTGAAGAAGTCAGAGAGAACGTCGAAGGTTAGCCACACTAAACCCCTACAGTTTAATTTCAGTTTTATACAATTTATTTGCTATACTCACCCTTTTTTTGTTTCACTTACATGAACAGGTGTACCCTCAGAGGCATACTACAAGGGTGTAGAAGACACGGTCGACCTTTTCAGGGATAAGATGGCCAAAATCAATCACGCAAACTGGTTAACGGAGAAGGTGATACGTGGCATTGAAAGGGCTAGTGCGAGGAAAAAAGCGAAGGGGGATCCACCAACACCATCACAGACACCACCTCCTAGCAATGATGATAAGTTGCATTCGTTCATGTTGGCTAGTAGTTGTACTCAAATCCAAACAATTTCAATTTCAATTTGTTTTTGTCAGTTTCTCAAACAACATTGCAAAGAATATTTCTATTTGAATGTCATCTATTTTATTATGTATATTTGATTATTTAAACTTCCATTATTTATTTAGTGTGGCTAAATTTTCAAAATATAACACCACTTTACTAAGGAGTTAAAATTAAAATTTTGGTATGTGGCTTTATACTAGCGAGCTCGCCAGTATCAAGTTACTCACCTAGCGAGCTACTACCGAGTTCGCTAGTGTCAAGTTAATCAAATTTATACAAATTTATACACATCAAGCGAGATCGTAACCTGTCAGACTCAAGAGACAGAAGCTCATCTGCGAATTTCAGCCTTTTGTTGCGAAATCGTAACAGGTTCGCCAATGTTACGAACTCGCTACGTAACAAGTTTAAATGCATTGGTTTCTAGCGTGTTTAGTTACGGTATCGCCACGTCTACAGCAGTGTTCAAATTTTTTAGAATTAGAAGATTTAGTGTACTAAAATTAATTAAATCAAAATTTAACTACATGAACCATGAAATACAGCATAATATTCAAAAACAATGGTTATCAAATAGCTACTTTTGTTTTTTACTCTTTTTAGTCTTCTTCTTCTTTGGTTGCCTCCCCTTCCTCTTTGTAGTTTTCCCCGCAGGATTAATCCACATGCCTTCCTCATATTCCATCCATTCTGCACATCGACGCACAAACAATGTCATTATCCTCCTCCAGAGTTTCGTACACCGAGGGCGGAATGGTGTCGGTAGAAACAGTGGAGTCATCGTCGAACAAGCCGTCACCATAGATGAATGTTTTCTTTCCATCAACAACGATCTCCCAAAGAGGATCAATTGGATCTTCCAAATAGAATACCTGATGAGCTTGAGCCGCCATGATGAATGGATCTTCTCTAGACCCAAGAATTCCCCTATTGACTAGAGTCATGCCTAAATCCTCTAAGCGCACCCCTTCAGTTTGATCTACCCATTCACATTTAAACAGTGCGATTCGGACATGAACAAAGTCCATTTCCCATATATCAGTAATGATACCAAAAAAATCATTATCACCCTCTCCAGGTACTGACACGCCACTATTTTGGGTTGCAGATCTGTCATCACTCCACTTAGTACCAGACGTGTATCCATTGATGTCATACCCGCTAAACGACGTAACTGTGCCGAGGGGTCTCTTGGCCACCCATTTTACAACATCGGGGTGTTCACCGCCATTCTGCACATGTATTTTGAGCCAACTAGTAAAGTCTCTACAATGAGATTCTAGAATCCTAGGTTCCGACCACCTCGGTTGTGTTGACCTAATCTCATTAAGGTGAACATCAACATAAGGACTCACTGCATGATGGTTGCGCAGAATGTACAAATGGGCTATAGATATCTCATTGGAAGAAGGGCTGAGTTTAGACTTATGGCGTAGGCCGACACCATCCAACCTACCGTCGTGTCTGGAGACCGGCAGTCCTATAGTAGGTACATCCTGTAAATAGTTGGTACAGAATTCTAATACCTCTTCCGCGACATATCGCTGCACTATACTGGCGTCTGGTCGATAACGATTCTTAACAAAATGCTTGAAAATGTTCATGTACCGCTCGAATGGATACATCCATCTCAAGTATACCGGTCCGCACAGCTTCACCTCCCGTACCAAATGAACTATCAAATGAATCATTATGTCAAAAAAGGAAGGGGGAAAATACATCTCTAGCCTGCACAATACCTCAACTACCATATCCTGCAATTCATCCAACTTACACCGACTTACTTTCTTGCGACATATCTGTTTTAAAAAATAACAAAGCCTGGCAACCGCGTCTCCAACGTGAGAAGGCAAGCAACCTTTCAGAGCAATGACATTCAAGTCCTGCATCAGATTGTGTCAATCGTGTGACTTCATTCCCACCAATTTTAGCTATGCAGTGGATACACAACTGCTAATGTTTGAACCATATTTAGAAGGCGCCTTCACTGATTTCAAAGTCCTACAAAAACACTCCTTCTCCTCAGATGACAAGGAATAACAAGCAGGTGGTAAGTATGTCGTACTTACTTCTTCTTGCACGGGAGCAAGTGACATCCGTATTCCAAGATTGACTAAATCCTTTCTAGTTTTCAATCCATCCTTACTCTTTCCCGGTGTATTCAAGAGCGTCCCAACCAAAACTTCACATACATTCTTTTCTATATGCATGACATCTAGACAGTGGCGCACATCCAAGTGCTCCCAATAACCGAGTTTGAAAAATATTGAACAATTCTTCCAAATCATAGTTTGAGTGCTTTTCTTTTTTCCCTTTCCTAGCACGTTCTCCATGCCCGATACTTTTGCAAATATTTCAGAACCTGATAATGGGAGAGGGGCAACACCATGCTCTTCCTGACCGTTAAACCACTTCTTAGCACTCCTCAACAGATGACTGCTAGGCAGGAATCGTCTATGACCTAGATACACAGGCTTACCACCGTGCTTTAATTGACAGTGGCTGGTATTGCTCTCACATACTGGACATGCAAAATGACCTTTCACAGAACACCCTCCAAGGTTACCCAGCGCAAGGAAATCATTGATGCTCCACATCAGCATGGCTTTAAGTTTGAATTTCGCGTCCCCTCGACTTCCGGCAGGATTATGAATTCCATGCTTAAATAAGGATTCCAAATCCTCAACAAGAGACGCTAGATATACAGCAATGTCATTACCAGGTTACCTAGGCCCCGAGATCATAGTGTTCAAAAACACATACTTTCATTTCATCATCAACCATGAAGGTAGATTATAAATAACAAGCATCACTGGCCATGAACTGTGGGTGTTGGACATGTTCCCGAAAGGGTTCACTCCGTCATTAGATAGTCCTAAGCGCACGTGTCTAGGTTTGTCAGCAAATTCTGGGTACATAGCATCCATCTTCTTCCACTGATCACCATCAGAAGCGTGAGATATAATATCATCATCTTCCTCTCGAACCCTATCGGCATGCCATGTTAACAATTTTGCATCAACTGGATTGGTATACAAACGCGTCAATCTCGGTTTCAAGGGCATGTACCACATCACCTTAGCAGGACCTTGCTTTGTCGATGTTGTCACTGTTTCTCCACATACCTCGACCTTTCTCTCCTTCTTTTTCCATCTAGACTCACCGCATACCTTGCAATCATCCCTCAAAGAATCAACACTCCCCCTATACATTATACAATCATTCGGGCATGCGTGAGTCTTAGTAAACTCCATGCCCATAGGACACAATATCTTCCGCGCAACATAAACCCTGTCAGGACATAAGTTGTCCTGAGGAAGTAACTCTTTAACCAACTCTAGCAATTCCGTCATTCCTTTATCAGAAATACCATGCCTTGCCTTTAGGTTTATTAACAATAATGTTGCTCCCAGTCTAGAATGGCTAGCCCCAACATATAAGTTTGTCTTTTTATCGTCATACATTGCCTCTAGCATACTTTTCTTCCTAACAAACTCCATAACAACATCGTCACACATATCTGGAAGTTGTTCATTATACTGCAGGATTTCCTCGGCGCTTCCCTCCTCCATCTCAACTTGGTCACTTCCATAATGGCCTTACCCATGCCAAACCCATTCTGTGTAGGATTTGTCAAAACCTTTACAAATTAAATGTTCACGCACTACAGCAATATCTTCAAATATGGCGTTGTTTCTACACTTGTTGCATTGACATCTAACCCCTCCTATGCTGTTCTGTCTACAATGTCGCAACCCAACATCTAAGAAATGTTCAACCAAATCTAAGTACTCCTTCGATAATCGAGCATTCTCCTTCATTATTATTTCGCGGTCCATAATTCACAAATCAGACAAACAGCTACACAATACTACTAACCCACTGACTTGAGATGATCAACACATAAACTACACACTGCATTAACAAAAAAACCAAAATAAACCAAAATGCAAGCAAAAATTATGCATAAAATCAACCAAAATCAAGAGACTAGCCAATACATTACGCAATTTAAACCTTACGTACACCAACACGGGAACAACGAGACCTCCGACCACACTTCAACTGATCACCCTTCAATACCCACCTGTTTAGACCCTTTTAAAGTTTTTGTTTTTGGAGTTAGAACAGCCAGTTTAGCTTAAATCTGTGACCCATATAGAGTCTCTTGCGAACTCGCTGATACCTCGCTAACACATTTGAGTAGCCAGCGAACTCGTAACATTTCAATCACCCTCACATAGACTGTACATTTAACAATGTCAAATTTGACGTGCACAGAAGCGACACCGTAACATTAAACGCCACATCCTAGCGTCCCAGTTACGACATGCCTCATATTCTCGCCTGCTGAAATTAGGGTTTAGCAAAACTTACGAGATCGCAACACACAAAGTACATCCAAACAAGCTAACCTACGAATTCGCTACAGACACGTTTATATTACTACAAAGGTTACGAGGTCGTAACAACCCATTCAATTTAAGGCGGATAGTTTTTTTCCGCCTTGGTCAAGTATTTTTTAACGTCAAAACCCATTTCCGCCTTTAACTGCTTCTTTCCGTTTTGAATTTAATTTTTTTTTGCTAGCTAGAAGATGTAGCGAACTCGCTACTTTCAATCAAGGCGTAAAAAAACGCGTCAGGCTTAAACGCTTTAAATATGTGTCTTGCATCTACCCCTTTGTAGTGGTGCAATAAGAACAATGTGAAAAAACAAGTTTCACTAACTACAAGTTTGCATAATAAGCTGTAGGGCAGCTTTGTTTACATACAAAATCCAAGTCTGGAACAAAGCTAATATATGGGCTGATAGGATTTTCAAGAGTTTTGTGGCGCTGTGCTGGTAGAGTTGTAGTTGAACAAAGCATCTCTCCTTCCTGAAATTGTTATGAATTGATCTACTACTTGAAGCTACTTTGCTTTCGAACTCTGTCTATAATCTTCTGCATTCCAGATAAATTTTGCGCATAGCTACCTGTATTTAAAATTCACCATTACAGACACTGTGAACCTCAGAGGAGTAGAGAGTCTAGATAAGAGGAAAATGGGCTACGACATTTGAAATGGTGCCATGTACCACTCATGTGCTATATATAACCACGACAAAACTACAAATCAACTGGAAGTAACATGCAGCACCTGAGACTATTTGTGAATCAGTGAAGCGGTAGTGATCTGATGTTCACTTCTGACATCCTCCGGAGGATTCTTAGTTTTTATCATCCCTGGAGAGAAAAAAGAGAAATAAATATTTACTGTTCACAGTCTCATTGATTCATCATCACAAAAATGCACATTTTCTTGTTGAAATGTATTAACATACATATAAATACACTATAGAAAGGAAGGGATGCATTTGAATTAGATATGTACGTTTGTTTAAAAATTATCACAATACTACACAAAAATCACTCATGTAGTCCAAAGAAAACAAGATGAAAATATTCTATCAAATAGTTTTTCAATGAAACTTAAAGAATAAGAAACAATAACTCATCTTGGAAATTCAGTCTTAATAATAAGAACTAGGTAGTATTGAAAAAAAAAACCAGTAAAATGTTTCTTGGTCTAAGATGCAGTATCTGAAGTTTTGAAGGGCTGGCTTGAAACTTGAAATGGATGTTCAGATGCCATAACAGCTTTCTTGGAACCATTTGAGTTACTCAACTCTTCATTTCTCTGGGTCAAATATTGAGAAGATGGAGTTCTAAGCGGTTGGGATTGGCTTGGTATTTGAGATTCATTTTCATCAAACGCCTTGCAGTCTTGCGAATTGGCATCCCTTGGAAAAAAAAAGGACCTGGAGTGACGACCTCATTCTGTACAAGCACACAGATACCACGCAATTTTAGGTCAGAAAAGAAAAGTGTAAATGTTGTGATAGTGTCACTGCATGCAAATATTAAGGAGAAAGAGAGAATAAACCTGCTTCACACACTCAAAAATCCACTCAGAGGTAACTGGTTGTACCCACTACTTACAAGCAGTCTCGTACTTGCCACCACTAGTAAATTTACACAATAAATGGGTAACTTTTCTGGTCAATTTCTCAACAAACCTAACTCCAACAGTATAGCACAAATTTCTCAGCAGCAAACTTTCTTTTTCATCATATTATGAAGCGCATAACCGGAAACTTTTGAAAGAGAAAGAAGGAATGTGTCATGGGAGAGGAGAATAGAGGATGTGGCTGTTAATATCCAGAGAGTACCCATCTTTCAATACAAAAGTTAGAATCTATATGATAAAAATGTATCCAATTATTTGCTACCAAAAACAAGCACATCAGCATGAGAAACAAACATAATATGAAAACCATAAATCATGCATCTCAAGAAGATTTTATTAATTCAAAGACACCAATCACGACCGTGACATAAGCTCGGGAACTCCATGGAAGCTTAAGAGCAGTAAAATACCTGATCAGCAGGAAATGAACTAGAAAAGCAAAACATTTTTCCAGTAAATACATTTGATGAAATTTTGCAGTCCATCTTATTGCCACTACCCATTCGCACTTGTGGGAACCCTTTTTGTTCCACTTTCCTTGAAGAGGTGTTATCATAATTGATGCAGCCTGCTTCTTTTTCCTCATCGAAATAAGAATCATATCTAGAGTTCTTGTAGCTAAGAATTGGATCCTTTGATGTTGGAAGTTTTCCTTGTCTTTTTTCGTAAGGACCCAGCAGTGATCTTTTCCCAGAGAAATTATGATCTAGCCTTCAGAGGTGAAGTACATATGTTAGTGTACACTAACCTCTTCCAGCGATGTTTTTAAAAAGGGGAAAAAAATAAAATTAAAAATAAAAGAGGAGATTGCCACTTAAACTACCATAAAAGATTGATATAAAATTTAACTCATGATAAATTTAGGCATGACTAATTGGCTAACACTAAGCGATGAATATCAGAACGGCACTCTATTATTTTTGACAATAAGATATGCAACAACCAGGGAGTCCTCAGTAATATTGCTAAAAAGGTCTCCCTCATATTTCCAGCATTTACACTAGTTGGCATTGCTGTAAAACATGAGCATTTTGCTTCAGATAGGACTGATCCCTTTTTCCAGACAGAAAAAACCAAAGCTATTGAGATCCATTAAATGAAAACCACCTGACTCTGAAATAAAAATTAATGTGGATGCTTCTTTCATCCATACTGAAAGAGTAGGTATAGCTCTGGTCACTAGAAACTTTAGAGGTGAAGTTCTTGATACCGATCATTTTTTCGCTCTCTTGTATATTCTGAAGCTGAACAGGTGAGAATTTAATTTGCAGGTAACCTCTTTTGCGATTTGTTTCAATAGAGAAATGAATTTAATCTCTAGTGTTGGCAATAGAGAGGAATGTTAGAGTAAATGAATTTGTTGGGGTGAAGAAGCCACAATTATCATTTTACTCTTTAGATGAACTGGATTTAGCCAGTAGAAAAAAGTTAGTGAAATTCCACAATCACACAGGCACAAAAAACACAAAAGCACTCACTCAACCACTTCCTTTTCCCTCACAGATACCACATGACCTTGCCATGGTTCCATACCAACCTATAGAACTGTCAAACTCCTTTGATTTGTTGCAGGACAACTCCAGTGAAGACAGCTCAGAAGATTTTGATGATGTTCAGGATCACACTGGATGGAATTCAGACTCTCAATTGAGTGAAAAGGAAAGATTGGAATCTCCACAAAAGCTTCCACTTCAGCTCACTGATAAAAGCTCACCAGCAGGTAACATTCTACCAACTTCAGCAACTAAGAGTCTCACTGATAACTTCAGTAGAATTCTTAGACCAAAACAAAAAATTAGCTATTTTTAATGGATAGTTTTAAAACTAATATGCTAGTCTGGAATATTAGGAGATATGGCACCTCTATAGAAAGACTTAGAACACTCATATTATTGCATAATATATCCATATTATGTGTTATAGAGCCTATGCATGATAGAGAGGAAATCAGGAATTTACAGCATGATATAGGTTTTCAAAATTGCTTTGCTGCTACATCTGCTAAAATATGGATCTTTAATAGGAACCTTTTTACTATTGATGTCATTTCTGAGACTGATCAGTATGTACAGATTAAGTTCAAAGAAATGAACTCAATGGTGACATGGTACTCTATTTTTGTATATGCTCAAGTTACTAGAATCCCTAGACTACAACTTTGGTCTGATCATGAAAAATATGCAACCAACCTACAATGTATGTAGGGGATTTAACACTGTGGCATCTGTGTTGGAAAGGAAGGGTAAACACAGACCTCAACTAGCTAGTATTAAGGAGTTTAGTGGGTTCATAGATGCTTTACAGCTTCAAGAAATACCAACAGTGGGGAACCAATTCACCTGGACCAACCACAGGACAAAGGGGGATATGTTACTACAAAATTTAGATAGAGGTTTGTGTAGTTTTGACTGGATAGCCAAATTCCCTCACTCATCTATTCATGTGCTAAATAGGACCACATCAGATCATAACCCCCTCCTTGTCACCATCCAAAACACCATTCAGTACACACCAAAGCCATTCAGGTTTCAAGAAATGTGGCTGCACAGATCAGGCTTTAAGGAGTTGGTCAAAAACAACTGGGAACTACCTAGCCAATATACTGGGATGGTCAGCATGGTCTTCAAACTGAAAAGATTGAAAACTATTTTGATAACCTGGAATGAAACAACATTTGGGAATGTGCATCAAAACTTGTTGATGGCAGAAGAAAGAGTTTCTGAACTGGAGGAGAAGTATCAGGAAACAGGCTCTAAACAAGATCTCACTGAATTGAATGAGAGCAGAACCAACCTCATCAATGCAGAAAGGAAAGTATATCTTTTTGGAAGCAGAAGGCAAGAATTAAATGGCTACAAGAGGGTGATGCAAACTCTAAATTTTTTCACAACACAGTCAAGGAGAAAAGGTGCAGAGCAAAGATTACAAAGATCAAGAATAGAGATGGTACATGGATTTCAGACATTACAGAAATTCAGACCGAAACTGCTAATTTCTATGAGCAGTTGTTAAATGAAAATAAGGAGGAGGCAGATCTTAGTGGCCAATATATGAAGCACTTTATGTCAGTCATCCCCAAACTCTTCTCTGAACAAGATAACATTGAGCTACTGAAGGAATTGGAGATGGAAGAACTCAGAAAGGCCACTTTTGACTTGAATAAGGACAGTGCAGCTGGCTCTGATGGTTTCACTGGATTGTTTTACACAAGTTTTTGGAAACCTATTAAGAAGGATCTGTACCAAACTGCACAGGAATTTATGGCTGGAGCAAAATTACCAAGAGCCATCTCTAGTACTTGGCTGGCTTTAAATTCCAAAAAACCTAACCCCGGTGTTTTTGGAGATTACAGGCCAATAAGTTTATCCAACTTCTTGAACAAGATCTTCTCAAAAATCCTAATGAACAGACTCAAACCACTCATGCCACTCATTATTTCTGAAGAACAAGTCTGGATTCATGCAAGGGAAGGACATATTAGATAATATTCTACAGATGATGGAAATGGCTAGGTTGTTCCCTAAAAATCAGAAATATAGGAATATGATAGTTAAACTTGATATGCAAAAAATATTTGATAGAGTATCATGGGCCTTTCTTAATTCTGTCATGCTCCAGTTTGGATTCCATGGAATTTTGTTAGACTCAGGGCAAGTCCGACAGATGCTGCAAAATAGGGATTTTACTGGTTTTTAGGGATTTTGTGCTCCAAGAGATTCCCCAAATGAAGCTGCAACTTGTAGAGAGAGAGGGTGAATTCCCAAATTTGTAGAGAGAGAAGAGAAATTATAGGGAATGGATTTGAATAAAAAATTAATATTCTATGTGCATCCGAGAACAGTTTTGGCAAGGAAGAAAGTTATAAAGAGAATTCTAGGCATGAAAATTGGATCACTGCCATTTACATATATGTGAGCTCCTATTTTTTATGGTAGAAACCTTGTCAGATACTATCAGGGACTGATTGAAAGAATGGAAAAACCTCTGCTCAACTGGAAAAATCAATGACTGACTCAAGCTGGGAGGCTGATACTCATTAACCATGTGCTTATGGCCATTCCCACTCACATCTTTTCAGTTCTTAAACCACCAAAACTGGTCTTAAAGAAAATGGAGAGATTGGCTACAAATTTCTTCTTGGGTCATTCTGAGCTTGGTCAAAAGAGGTGCTGGAGGAGATGGTCAAAATTGGCACTACCAACAGCAGAAAATGGAGTAGGATTGAGGGATATCAGAGCTGTGGTTCAGGCCTTTTCATTCAAGCTTTGGTGGAAGCTCCAAAAAAATGATACACTGTGGACAAGACACTTGTGGTCTCTTCCTGAATCCTATAAAAATTCTCCAACCTGGCAAAGAATCTGTGGAATCACTGAACATGCTTATTCTCAGTCACAAGTACTATGTGGGAGTGGTAGAAGCTCCTTTTGGAACTCCAACTGGCTAGGGATTGGGGCACTGTACTATCACGGGAACCATCACACCCTACCTTTCCCCAACTTAACTATAGCACAGTTCATGACAAGCAAAAATTTCTAAGCTAACCATATGGAGTAGAGTCTTTCTACCAATATTTTCTTTCTTTTGCAGGAGGCAGTGATCACATCCAATCATTAAGACAGACTGATATGGAAACCTGGATGGGATGGGAATTTTTCTATCAAATCAGCATATCAGTCTCTCAGAAGCACAGGACAAACAAATCAAATCTTCCAACAGGTTTGGAAGTCAAAAATCCTAAAAAAGATTGCACTATTTCTGTGGAGAATGAAAAATAATTTTTTACCATTTGGTGACATTCTCACAAAAATAGGATTTTCAATGCCCTCAAAATGTTTGTTTTGCTGTAGTTGTGATACTCTTAATCATTACTTTAATGAATGCTCAAGCAGTCTACAGGTCTGGCAAGCTATGCACAATTCTCTGGTAATGCAGGTCCCTCTTTCCACAAATACCACAAGTAGATTGAATTTCTACTTATCATACAAAGGTTTTTCTAAGGTCCATACTGAAGTGATCAAAATCTCTATGATGATCACTTTCTGGTAACTATGGATCAAAAGAAATAAACTTTTTTTATGATGAGAAGAAACTCTATACATCTGATACACATGGCCACATCCTGAAGCAGGCATGTTTAATATTTACAGCAAAACCACTCACTGGTAACAGGGAGAGTAACCATTTTTTGATTAGTGCAAAATTTATTCCATTTCTTATGCTTAATAGGCCAAGACCAGTTCAAATAATCAAATGGCACCCCCCTGATACTGGATATAAAGTGGATGTTGATGCTTCTTTTAGAAATGGTAGATGTGGTCTTGGAGTGGTCATTAGGAATTACAGGGGTTCAGTCATCCTTCTAAAAATGATATGAACTTCATCTGACTCAATTTTACATGCTGAACTGTTAGCAATCACATATGGTATAATAGTTGCAATAGAATTGCAACTTCAACATGTCATATTTGAGTCTGATTGCAGTCAAGATGTCACGGGTTCTTATCACCCAAATAAATGTGACTGGAGACACTACTCTTTATGCACACAGATTTTAGCCTCTCTCTCTACTAATTTCCAATTAATTCATATTCTAAGAGAGTCTAATAGGTTGGCAAAATTTTGTTTAGCAGAAAACAGGAGTGCAACCTTACAGATTCAACAAGTTCCACCTGAAATGAGAGGTTTAACCATCCTAGATAGAATTGCAGTAGCTACTCCAAGGGCCTCCTATTAAATTTGTTTTTGAACAGATTCACCTGTTTTGCTCTATGTTTTCAGGTATTAAGGCTCAGAAAGCTACTCACTAATAACAGGTGAAGTTCACCATACTCTGCTCAGGTCATTGCTCAAACTAGAAACTACTCCAGAATCACTGCTCAGGCCAGAAGTCCTCTTGCTATCTATCTGCTCGGGCCAGAAGGAGACTTCAAAGCACTCACAGTCCTTTTAATCACTTTAGGGCCATTTTTTGAACCAATTATGATTTTTTTGGGCCTCTTGTAAATATACTAGCTTGTGATAATCTTGGATTTAAAAATTAAAGGGTGGCTAAATTGTGGTTTGGTATTTGTTTACTCGATCATTAAGTGGCTCCCCTTTTAGATTTTGATCTATAGATTTCCCATTTTCACATAGAGCTAGGTAGTACTTTCACTCATTTTTTAGAAGCTTAGATGCTTCTTAGGGTTAATCCCTATTTTGAAAAAAAAATTTAGGCATGGCCTAATTTTGGTTTGGGGTGCCAAATAAATTCCCCCACCAATGGTGGATTGCTTTAAAAAAAACTATTGTGATCATGTTGTTAGTCTTTATGGTAATTAAATGTCTTTCTCGGGTGTATTTATACGTTTAACGATCAAAACAAGATAAGAATGTAGTGATTCTAGTGTTTATGTTGATGAATCCTAGGGGAGTAGGAAATATAAGCCTCTTCAGCAGCCAACTGCGCAGCAAGTGATGATTGCCAAGATATTGGCTGGTCCAACAACAGTGTTCTTAGTAGGAGCACACACAAATTTTGGCGCAATTCTATCGAAAAATCCCCATTTGAAGAAAAATGTTGAACACATTTACAGCATGGGAGGTGGTGTGAGAACAAGGTATCTGACAGGTTGTTATCCAAAGAGCACTGGACCCTCTTGAAAACCACAGCAATGTGGTTACCTGGGCAACATTTTCACCGATTTCACTAGTAGTCCTTGTGCAGAATTCAACCTGTTTAGAAATCCTTTTGCAGCATACCAGGTTTAATACTTGTGTCTTTATTCTCTAACCTAAGTAACAATGTAACATCTGTTGGAATAGTCTTTTAACATTGAGTATATTATATGATTTTAAAGAAAGTTTAATTGGATTATATTTTGTGAATATATATTTAATATATATTAATATAACCAATTGGTGAAAGTATATGTATATATGTTTATAGATGAATAAGTTAATTATAATGAACAGTGGTTATAGACAGACATGTCTATTTACTGTGAATGGATACGTACGAATGGATGCATCTAAAGGGTACGAATCTTGCTTGGATTTCATTATAAATACAGGGTGAAACTTTCACTTCTAATGGTAGAAACATTGAGTTAATCTTTGATGTCTGATAGGTCGTTTTTCTACCAAATAAACCTGCAAACAATTCGGTTTAAATTCAAGTATAGAGTAAGCAGGGTCGATCCCACGAGGAACAGTGAAATCAGATTCTTATATCTAAAGATACAGCTTTTGGTTAGAAACCACCTTTTATGTTGAAAGAGTTTGTATTAACTATCTAAGAAATAAATTAAACTAAACTAAGAAGCAAATAACAATTAAAATAAACAATGCAAATAACACGAAGACACTCAAACAATGCAATCCGGTTACGGGTAAATCCACATTAACAATTCATTTGATCACTGGCTCAGTAATTTATTAAGTTGTTTAAACCAATCAGTTATAGACCTTCGAGAATAGCACACCCAATCCAATTTCTTCTTACTTTGTCGATAGCCGGCAAGAATAGCTAAACTGACTATTTCTCTAATCAAGATACAACCTAGCCGGAATAGCCTACCTAGATATAATACCTCAACATCATTAAGCATCAAAGAAACCCGATTCAGATAATTTATAATCAGAACAACTGTCACAAATTATCTACCATGTATTCCCAACTATTGGCGTATAGTTTCGCCACTAATTGAATCTACCCCCTAGATACAGATAAATAGAGGAACTCAATTGGCACTATTCCAAATAACAGAAGACTGATCAGATCTCAAGGAATTCAGAAATAAACAGGATACACAGAGAATAACAAGGAATCCACACAACATAATTATCAAGCACATTTAGGCCTCACATATGAATCATAGTTAATGCTTCAAAACCCTTACCGGAAACAAACCTAGCTACTAAACATATTAAACACAAACAAATAATTAAACATGAAACTAATTATAAAGAAAAGTAAAAGAAAACTTAGTCTTGATCAATGATGAAAAACGTATGTGTTGGCTGGCTCCAAAGCCTATGGATGGCTTCCAAACTCCGGAACCCCCAAAATAATATAATGTCTAAGTATATATAGGTTTTAGGGTAAACAAAACCCTAATCCGAATATTACAAGGAATTGGATTAATAAATTATAAAATAATTGGGCCTTCAAATAAATCTTCATTATCTTCTCCATGTAGCCCGGTTAAACCCAATTTATTAAGACCGCGACTGCAACAATTTAGCCCAATACTGATATCTTCAAGAACGTATAGCTGATTAGTGATCGACATGTCGAAGCACAACTTAGCCGTCCATAGAAAAAACCAGTAATAGAATTACATCTTCAACTCGCAGGCGTCTTCTTCTACCCGGAATAATGAAATTGACGATCCATTATCCGTTGGAGCACACTACCTCATTAAAAAAACCTTTCGGAAAAAAGAGTGTAGTGTCTAAGTCCTCTCCATGGCTCTAAGTGTTTGATTTTGCATCTTTTTCACCACTTCTCCACTTGATTGTTTTCCACCATTTTTCTTATAATTCCTGCACCAAAAACACCTTCGTGCACATCAAATGGCAAAAGAGAGATATAAAATCATATAATTAGATGCATAAAATACGCCTGATCAATGTCCTGTTACATTTCTTATTCTATCTTTCGTTCGTAGGAGAATCTGTGGTTGTTTCTACCACATTTTCTATTGTTTAGGGAAATTTTGGAAGTAACTTAACCAGTTAATTCAAAGCAATCTGGTAGTGGGGACTACCATTACTTTAAGGATAGTGCTTCTCACGACGCTAAACAGATTTATTAGTTCCATAGGTTTCAAAGTTCTAACAACATCTTTGTTCTTACATAATTATTCCACTCAGGAATTCCAATTCCTCTCATTCCATTGTCATTGAATGCTACTAACTTTATTCCCATAATTCCGGAGTTCCTTGAAGCTTTTGAGAATAATAAGCATACTTATGAAGCACGGTACTGCTTTGAGTCCTTGAAAATATCACGCGACGCATGGTTTGATGACAAGTTCCACTATGTAAAGTGCAGTATTTTTTTGGACATTTTTTTCATTCGGAAGCTTATGATATGAGATAAACTGTTTGTATTGATGAAGGTCTAATCTTCGTTGCAGAGTTACTTTCTGTGGGACTCATATTTGTTCGGCGTGGCAACTTCTGTGATGCGCAAGCGTCATAATGCGAAAGGGGAGAAAGAGTTTGCTGATATATATGGAGTTTATGAACCTTACCGCTGCGACTTCAAATAATATTAATATGTATGTTACCCCATATAAAAATTATACATTCTATTAATAGAAAAGAAAAATAAGTTAACTAAAAATAAAAAAACCATACGCACAGTACGGACATAAGTATCACACGTCTAAAAGAAATATTACTCTTCTATTAATAGAAAAGAGTAAATAGATTTCAAAAACCTATCAATAGAAAAGAAAAGTTAATTTAACTAAAAACAAAAATAAAAATAAAGCAACAAAGCAGACACCCAGAATCACGCAACATTCAAATTTAGTTGGTTCTTTCTTCAGAGTATTTGGTCAATTCTGTTTCAACAAATTAATACTCCATTGATATGTTTATGTATCTAATTTAGGATTTAAATTGGGGATTCGGAATTCGGAAGCTTTGGGGATTTTTTAGGGTTTGATTCTAAAAGAGTTTTATGAATTTCGTGATTTGTGATGTTGATTTTAAATTGTAGAGCTCAGGCCTCAGGGAAATCACCCGTTGCTACTACTTCCTGTGGCAACGACAAGCGTGTTTCGGCAATGATATTCATTAAAAATAAGTTGTGGAACAATATGGGTGATCAATTGTTGAATAATTGTTTAGTTACGTTTTTTAGAGCAAGACTTATTTGCAACTGTGAATGATGAAGATGTTATAGAAAATTTTGAGATTATGAAGTCTCGTCGACAACATGTGCCGAAAAAAGTATTGTAATAAGACATTGTTTAATTTATTAAGTTGATGTAACTTTTGTGTTTAATATTGTTACCCCATAAATATATTTCTGGATTCGCCCCTGGAGGTTTGATGGCTGGAAGCAAATCTTTGACACTGGTGAAACTCCTACACTCAATCTATCGAGAAACGGAGTTCATGTTCAGACTGGACTCGGCGATCCATTTGTATGGTGAAGAATGCAAAAGGAATATGCAAGGTACAACATTTATTCCAAACTAACATTTTGACACGTTTTTCCATTGCACTAAGCAATGAAATGCGATCAATCAGGATGGCTACACAAAAGAAGTGGTAGGTCAAGAAGATGTGCAAGTTCTTGTTGCTGTCAAGGCAAAGCCTAATCGCAATATCCACAACCCCCTAAACAGAGAGTTCTTTAAGAGCTTTCTTCATGTAACGGGCGACCCAAAATGCTTGGTATTAGTTTGCACTGTCAAATCCTTCATTTGTGATGTTGAAACTGCATTGCCCTTGTGCACGCAGGTTCTAAACCGTCTAGAACATTACGACACAGTTTCCTCACTATTTTGAAGCCGGATTTCACAGGAAGACGGCTTGGCAAGAATGTTGCAAGGCGGGAATTAGCTAGGAATTAGCCGACTCTGAACGATGGTTTTTACTATTTGCGATCATTTTAAGGTTCCCGGCGGATTATCCATACCAGTTTAACTTTTGTTAATCTCGCTTGTTGTTTAACTTTCTGAACTCATGTGATGAATACTAGTTGTTTTCAGCCTGTTGCCTGAATTCATTTACACCATATGCCATATGAATCTGCACACTTTTTGGTCAACTTTTTCAGATCATATTTGAGCATTGATAACTTTATTTTTATATATATTAACATCTTAAAATTTAATACTTCAAAAATAAAGTGAATTATGAGTCCAACAATATCTTACAAAATAATAGTATTATTAATATATATATTGAAATTTATGGTCAAACATGCTCCGATATATTTGTGGAAAAATGTGATTCAGTCGGTACGAAGAGTGTATATATATTTCCTTGCCATAAATGTCACTAGTGGGAGATAGGCAAGAAAATGGTTCATTTGGATAACATCCTAAACTTAGTAGGATGTTACACAAAAATAATGCCGGCCAATATGGCAGATGAACTCAAAATCATTAAAACAATCATCTTACCCCTAAATATTGGGCAATTGTGGATTGATTAGATCGTACCCTAAAATCCCAAAAACACATAAAATATCATCCTTATCTATTCATGTTTGGCCTCAAACATTTGAAGAACACATTGAATTTGAAGTCAACCTTTTGCTCAATGTTGCAGATTCTGAAAGAATGTAATTCACCGTAGTTGGTGTGTCTGTATTATGTCAAATATATAAGATTACAAGAGTACAAATACAATGTATCTAGACTAGTCTAAATATGGTACATAAATATATACAAATCAATCACAATTATTCCTAAGATAATTGTGATCCTTTCAAGCGAAGCGTCGGATGAGAAGCCACGCAAAGCTTGGATCGAAACAGTGTGAAGAGAGGACCAGGGAGACCTTTGGTGAATATGTCAGCAATCTGTAAGGAAGTAGGGACATGACTAACACGAAGCCTGCTAGAAGCTACCAACTCACGAACAAAGTGGTAGTCGATGTCAATATGCTTAGCCCGTTTGTGAGCAACGGGGTTTTGAGCAAGGAAAATAACACTACTGTTGTCACAAAACAGGAAGGGTGAAGACTTCAAAGGAACACGAAACTCCTTGAGCAGATTGCACAACCAAACAAGCTCGGCCGCAGTGTTGGACATAGCACGATACTCAGATTTGCAGCTCGATCGGGAAACAGTTGGCTGTTTCTTAGCACTCCAAGAGACGAGATTACCACCAAGGTAAATGGCATAACCATAGGTGAAACGTCGAGTTTCAACACATCGAGCCCAATCAGCATCTGAGTACCCTAACACTGAAAGTGAGCTAGAAGACGGTCGAAAGAAAAGTCCATGATGAAGAGTACCACAAACATATCGAAGAATACGAGTGACCGCCTGATAATGATCGTCACGAGGTGACTGAAGGAACTGGCTAACAGAATTGACTGCATAGGCTAGATCAGGCCTAGTAATGCTCAAATACTGCAATGCTCCAACAAGCGAACGATATAGCTTGGGATTTGAAAACTCTGGACTAGAGGAAGTAAGGAGTTGTGTACCAGGAACAAAAGGCGTAGAGACAGGCGCTGTGTCAGTCATGCTAGCGCGCTGAAGAATCTCCATGGCATACTTAGCCTGGCCAAGAAACAACCCCGAAGAAGAGCGAGAGACCTCTAATCCTAGAAAGTAATGAAGAGAGCCAAGATCCTTAATAGCGAACTCATAATCAGTGCGAGCGACAAACTTCCGAATAAGAAGAGGATCATTTCTAGTGAGAATGATGTCATCCACATAGACCAAAAGATACAACACTTTTGAGCCACGCATAAAGATGAACAGGGAAGTGTCAGACGAACAGCACCGAAAACCTAAACGAGTTAGATAAGAACTGAAACGTTGAAACCAGGCACGAGGAGCCTGTTTAAGGCCATAGATGGCCTTCCGGAGACAGCATACATGATCTAGATGGCGAGGATCAGTGTATCCAGACGGCTGTTCCATGTAAACCGGGGAGTCAAGATGACCATTAAGAAAGGCATTCTTAACATCAAGCTGATGAAGAGGCCAACCAATAGTAGTGGCAAGAGACAGAATGATCCGAACGGTGGAAGCTTTGACGACGGGGCTAAACGTGTGAGTGAAGTCAAAGCCAGGAACTTGAGAGTATCCCTGAGCAACCAAACGAGCCTTATAACGATCAATAGTGTCATCCGGTCTATGCTTGAGCCGATAAACCCATTTGGAACCAACAATATTAACTCCGGAAGAACGAGGGACAAGATCCAAAGTACGCTGCTGACGCAGTGCATGCATCTCTTCATCCATAGCAGCCACCCAACGAGAATCCTTAAGAGCAGAACGAAAACCCCGAGGTTCAGTTTCAGCCAAAATTGCCGCAAGAAAACCATTGACAACATAATCAGAGTAATCCTTAGCAGTGAGACTGCCTGTCTGAGAACGAGTTGTCATGCGATGGCGAGGCGGCGGTGGTGGCGGTGGCGGTGGCGGTGGAGAATGGGCTGGAGTTGGTTCTGGAGAAGGGTTAGTTGACGCTTCAGAATCAGGCATACGTGGTGATCCAGAGACAGGTGATGGTGGAGATGCCTCTATAGACGGGTCTGGTGAAGGCTGATCAGGTGCTGTCAAAGCCAGAGCATCATCATAATCTGAATCAAGAAATGTAGAGACATCCAAAGACTCAGGCGCCGTGGAGGATTGACGTTCCAATGATGGAAATTAAGTCTCATCGAATCGAGCATGGCGTGTAAGGTACACTCTCTTAGTAACCGGGTCCAAGCACCGAAAACCCTTGTACTAAGAGTTGTAACCAAGAAAGACGCAAGGTGTACTGCGAGGAGCCAGCTTGTGCTGAGAGAACGGCCGAATATAGGGATACACCAAACATCCAAATGGATGAAAGTTGGAGTAGTCTGGATGATGACCATAAACCAAATAAAACGGCGAGACATTGTTCAAAACAGGCGTAGGAAGCCTATTTATGGTGTAGGCAGCAGTGGCAAATGCGGCATACCAATAAGAAGCTGGCATCTGAGAGTGATGAAGCATAGACAATCCCATTTCTGTCACATGACGATGCTTCCGTTCGGCTCTACCATTCTGTTCGGGAGTATACGGGCAGGAAATCTGATGAAAGATGCCCCTAGCTGTGAAGTGAGAGCGCAACCGTGCATTTGTAAACTCAGTGCCACCATCGCTTTGAAACACCTTAATAGTGCGAGAGAACTGATTCTCTACAAAGTTCTGAAACTGCAATAATGTCTCAACAAAATCCGATTTTCGCTTCAGTGGATAATACCAAGTAAATCGCGAATAGTCATCGATAAAAATGGCATGATAAGAATAGCCACTGGAAGATAAGACTGGTGCAGGACCTCACAAATCACAATGAACTAAATCAAGTATAGACTGCGCTCGCTTCGAATTGTCCACGAAAGAAAGTCTTTTTCCCTTAGCTTTTTCACACGCTGAGCAAAGAGAAGACTTGGGCGACAAAGAGGTGACCTTAACAAGATTTAGTTTATTCAATAAAGAAAGGACTGAATGAGAAGTATGACCCAGTCTAGCATGCCAAATATCAAAAGAAGCTGTATTTTTATTTGATCGAACGTAAGCAACAAAGGCAGCACCACTCCGTTCATGCACATAAAGACCATGATGACATCTACCCCGGTCTAAAATTTCCTTGTTTGACCGTTTTTGAATCACAAACGAAGACTCATCAAAAGAAACTACAGGTTTTAAATCCTTTGTGAGCTTGCTAATCGAGAGCAAGTTTTTCGTAATATCGGGAACAACCAACACATCCAACAATAATAAATTACGTGAAAACTGATGACGACCCACATGTGAAATGGAAACATCACGACCATTAGCAAGAGAAACAGAACGGTTACCAGTATATGGAGCAACACGATCAAGGCCAGAAGATGTTTTTGGTAGCACCAGAATCCATATACCAACTGGAAGGTTTGTCCTTCAAAGAAGCGGAAGACTGGAATGCATCAGCAACATTCGCCGACATAGGTGGACTGGAGCAAGTCCAAGAAGTATGGCCAAACTCATCACAAAATTGACACCTCGGGTTCCATCTTTTCCGGCGAGCAGAAAGAGGAAGCAGCAGCGGCGGAGGCGGCGGCGCGTGTAACACACGCGCCGGAAAAGTGTGGGAGGCAGCCGGCGCGTGACAGTCACGCGCCAAGAAGGGGGGAACCTGCTGGTACACGCGCCAAGTTTGGTGACTGAAGATCTGCATGCGCGTGACACACACGCGCCAAAGAAGCTGGCTGGTGAGGCGTGGGCGCGTGGTACACACGCGCCAAAGAAGCTGGCTGCGGAGAAGGCGCGTGATCCACACGTGCCTGGTGCTGATGGAGCGCGTGTTCTACACGCGCCTGGAGCTGATGGGCGCGTGATCCACACGCGCCTGGGTTGAAGCCGCCAGAGCTGGAGGTGGCGCGTGATGCACACGCGCCGTAGCTGGGGGCGGCGCGTGATGCACACGCGCATGGGCTGACGTTGACTGGTTCTTTTTTTTTTCAAACTACCACGGAAGAAATCGTGGATAACGGGAACATCGATACACCACTTGAGCAGCGGAAAGATGGAAGAAACACCAAAACGAAAGCACCACAATCAAAATTTCGAAGAGGCACCGGAATTGATTGGGATTTATCTGTCGAAATTGGATTTTTGACGGATTTACAGGTTATTGGATCGAATAGGCTGATACCATGAAAGAATTTAATTCACCGTAGTTGGTGTGTCTGTATTATGTCAAAAATATAGGATTACAAGAGTACAAATACAATGTATCTAGACTAGTCTAAATATGGTACATAAATATATACAAATCAATCACAATTATTCTCAAGATAATTGTGATATTCTATCAGGTTCGACCCCAATCATCAGTGAACTCATACTCCATGATAGCAAAACCTAGCGCAACCACCCTAAATTAACAACTTTGGTGAAGATTCGACGCGAAGTTCAAACTAGAAGAAGTTCATCAAATTTCCTTGAAAGAAGAAGAAGAAGGAGAGAATAAAGGAGAGATGAGTGTTGAGATAGAGGGAGATACGGAGATAGAAAATTCTGGAGAATTGTAAGTATAAATGAGTATTAAAGGAAAGTCTTGTTTGATATCGTCGATCCTGTTAGATTTCTGAACTCGTAAACTTAGTAGCGACTCAATAAATACCGGTGACTTTTGAGGACCTCAAGGGGGTGATCAAGGTCATGTACCCCGACTTGTCCTATCTTGTGGAGCCTATATAGCTATTGCCATCGAGCCATACTGGTGATGGTGAAGGTCAAGATGGAAAGCCATAGTCTCCAACCCTAGAGTCAAACAAAGGGGAGAAGAATGAGATCCTGGTGAGAACGAAAGTGCTGGAACCAGAGGTTCATGCCTCAACCAATTCCAATCAATTAATTCCCTAGAGCCATAACTCATAGGATACTCTTATGGTTTTGCCGATTAGGCCTTTTCTTGTAAATTTTGCTTTTGCTTCAAACATTTTAAGCTCAAACTTCATCTTTGTTGCAAAGAAGTCAATCTCGGTTTCCAAGAATTAATACGTGAGGTAGATTGGTGGAAAGAAAATTCTTTCTGCAGGCAGTGTCGGTATCGTGTCGTCTCAATGGAGTGTAGCACTTTAAGATCTAGCAAAGATTATCACTTTAAAGAATATAATCATCTCGGTGAGCAAAATGAGACCCTCTCTGATGCGTTTCATCAGCTAAGAATAGATAGGAGCGAACACATTACTGGGATCCAGATTGATGAAGAGAGGAGGAATAAACTTAAGTTCGAGTTGGAGCAGCTTCAACACAAGTATGACACTCTAGCATGCCGATTTTGAAGGAAGTCGTCCTAAATGGGAGTTTCAGCAATGCATCGAGGCATACAAGCACTTTCTAATAATTCAGAGCTTCTTACAAGAGCGCCACTACTACAAAATCAAGCCATTTAAGGCGGTTCATCCTTCACGTTTTTTAAGGCAGGAGACAAATGCCTTTGGTGGGTGTGTCTAAAAACTGAAAAACCATTTAAGGCGGTCCCTCTTCCGCCTTAAATGTTTCATTGTTTAAGGCGTTTGTTTCCGCCTTAGATCATGGGTTATCCGCCTTAAACGTAGCTTGCGAGTTCGCAAGGAAGCTCGTTTTGTAAAAAAAACCCTAGCAAGCGGAACAACTTGCGAAGTCTCAAGTCAATTCTGTTATGCTAACGGAACAGCTTGCGATGTCTCAAGTCCATTCATGGATCAGAGAGCTCCATAAACATGACATCATCACTTTTTTTAACCATTCACTATTTCAAATGATCAAACAATTCTTGTGAACGAAACAAACTACATAACATTGAAATTCCAAGGATCAAACTACATTCCTTTAAAGTTCAGTACTTCTACAAAATTGAAAGTTCTTCTATAAAGCATAATTGTAGTTAAAATAATCGATTGTCCACTGTACCATACAAGCAACACCATTGTCCACTATATCAATTGCGATGTCTAAGCGTTCTGAAATTTGAAACTTGTTTCCTTTTATGCCTGCACAGGGAATCAGAATGCGTTAAAGCTTTCAACTATGAAGATTGAAAAGATGCCACCACAATAATAATCCATATCTAAACTTACCATCCAGGTGTTCTCTAAGGGTGTGTTTGGTTGGGCAAGTTTTTGCAAAACTTGGACTATCCAAGTCCAGTTTCGTAAAATCTTATTTGGTTCACCAAGTTTCACAAAATCCAGACTTGTAAAATCCTAAAAATCAATCAAAGATTTTGTTTCATACTCACAAAATCCAACCCAACCAAACAAGGATTTTGCAAAACCAGACTCAAAATCCCAAACAAAAACCCAAACTCTCAAAATCCCAAAACAAAATCCAGACTCTCAAAAACCTTGCGAACCAAACACACCCTAAGGGTTCCATGCTAACATATTCAACTATAATAATCAACTCATGTCCAGCTCCAGATACCCATGATACCTCACCAAATTCAGGTGCTCAACGGACGATAAGGTCAGAACCTCATTCTTAAACTCCTCCGTTGTGCAATAATCAGACGCATCATGAAGAGCTGCTTCATGTTATACAATGCAACTGATCCAAAATGGCACAACAACATTTCAGCACATAAGACTAGTAAATGCAATTTTACACGGCAAAACACACACATAAACACAAAAGAACTTCAATTTCTCAACCATCATATTGCTTGAACTCAGAAAAGAAAAATAACAACCTAGTTCCACAGAAATAAAGCACCCATAGACTTAGAGCAGATTCACAAATTTATACCATACAACTCTCAATACTGCAGTCATTCAAAAACAGTTTATCTGGTCCATTTTTTAGTCAAATTAGCATGTGTTGAAATCTAAATCTGTAGTTCCTATTTCAAATATTACATTAGTTCAGAAATTAGTCAAAAAGGAGTTGCGGTTATCAAGTTATGAACTTTTTAAGTAGCAATTAGATTGCTGCCGAAAACAAAGTATCAGATAAAATTCAGGTCATTAAAATGCTCTTTCTTGCCCATTTCTTAACCAAATGAATCCATTCTTGTTTCTAAATCTTTAAATCAGTGTTCCAAGATTACTAAAGTTCAAATCTTGGCCAAAAACGATTCATGGTTGTTAAGTTATGAATTTTTAAAATCTGCTCCAGTTTCTGCCAAGAACAGCACCAGAGTGCAGAGTTTTAAAACCATTTTCTTGACCATTTCTTAATCAAAATGGTTCATTGTTGCTTATAAATCACTGTTCAAGTTTCTAAGATTACCTCTACATAAAAATTAACCAAAACCAATCTACGAGTAGAAAAATATGATCATTAGAAGTAAGTATGGCCAGAAACTAATTACATTAAACATTATAATGGCAATGCTTTCAAATTCAGTATTCACCGCAATTACCTGATATAAACCAACCAAAGTTCCACATCACACTGACATTCATCCCCACAAACTTAACCAGCTCCATAAAAGGTAGATGAGAAGGCTGGTAACCTAGCCACATAAGAACGTCTGTTGTTATCATACTAGTAGTAAAATGCAGGCCAGTTAAAGTTGTAGCTACGAGGATTACAATGATTAAGAGCTATAGAAACATCTCAAGTGCATATAAGCCAATAAGAATAAGATTAGTTTAGATACTACACATACTTTGGACCATTTGTTAAAGTACTAAAAGGAAACGTTTACTTGACTGTCAATCTTTTATTCTACAAGTCTATATCCTTAATCAGTTCAAAACTGTGATAAATCTACTTGTCTATTCACAGTGAAAGTCCAAACATTAAGTCTACATCTAAGCATGTAAAAACACTTGCTCACCACAGACTTTAGGAAAAAATATAAACAGAATTCTAAGAACAGATTTACCAAAGCTGTATCCATATAGGTAGCCATCAACGCTTTATTGAACATCCCTATGCTGCGGCATCAAACATGCGTGCTATCTTCTCTGCGTCGCTTTGAGGGGCCATCTCCTCCCCCTCAGTATGAATAACAAAACCTGAGTCCTCATCCAATTCAGAAATGTGTTTCTATGTTATCAAGCTGGATTAGCAAAAGACCAAACCACACACATTATCAGCTCAGAATCAAAATCCCTAAACACCAACTAAACCGATCTTAGCATAACAAATGAAAATCCCTCTTTTCTTCAAAAACTTAAACACATTTTACACTAAGCCAAAATCAATTCGCAATCCAGCACATAATTGCATCAAGAATCTTTAATCGAATTCCACCCCTACTTATACAACCGATCACCTTTAAAAAAAACTTTTAAATTGGATCAATGGGACGGTACAAGTGCACTCAATAACATTCGAGCTCCTCCGTTGTTGTATTGCCACACCCAGAACCCATCGCCAGACGACGACCACTTTCACTATCCGCTGCCCATAAATCCCAGGACAGTCATCGTTGACTGCTCATCACCACCACCACCCCCATCCCATAATCAAATGAATAGAAACTTAGTATTACAAACCCAGGTGAGAAACTCATTATTACAAACCCAGGTGAGTAAAGTATCGAAATTTACCTCAAATTTGCGGTTGATGTGGAGTAAGAAAATCTGCTGTTTATTACAAACCCAGGCTGACATCGGCGGCAGCGACACTGGGAACCGATATAACCCTATCTCAAAGGTAATTGAATTCTGTTACGAACTCGTAACCTGATTCAGTTTACGGCGGATCTTGCAAACGCCTTGATATTCAATGAATCCGCCTTAAATTTATTTTTTTCATGGACGAATTGAACCTTGCGAGTTCGCAAGTACTTTTTAAGGCGGGTGATTGACCATACGAACTAAACGCCTTAAATTTGTGCCTTAAATGAAGGCTCTTCTACTAGTCCAAAACGCGATGGGAGAGATGGGAGCGGCTTATAGTGTCCTTCTTAAAAAATTCGAGAAGTCGGTCACTGAATACAAGAAGGACAACCTCAAGAATGAAGAGAATGTTTGAAGATTATTCAACTTAGACCGCTCGTAAGTTTTCTTGTATAGAGGAAGAGCTGACATCTTGCAAAGAGCGATGTGCTGCCTATGTCATGCAACTTCAAAATTTGTCTAATCAGGGGGTGTTTTATGCTCCCTCCCTTTCTGGGCCTGACTCGGGGACATTGCTCGGGGAGCGCAGGGTGAGTCCTCTTCGGCCCCGAGGTCGAGGCAAGCAACAGATTCTAACCCTCGAGGGGGTAGCAGCAGAGATGCTTGGGTCGATCTCCTTCAACCGCTTCTAGGAGTCGAGGGTGAGGATCGAGAGGAGTTAGTTTTTCTAATGTGTTTAGGTAGAGTAATCTTTTGATGTAATAACACCTTCTTAGTTTGTTGTAGACTTTATTTATTTTACTTGAGATGATTGGCATTCGAACTTTATCGCTCAAATAACATATATTATATAAGCATCAATCATATACTTATTCAAGCATAATATTTTGAATGACATTCGAACGTGTCGTCCGAATAGCTTATTCTGTATAAGCATCAATCATATACTTTTCAAGTATATTATCTCAAGTGGAAATCGTATTTATACATTGGGTTAAGTATAATATCTTTTTATTTAGAGAAATATCGACTGCTTAAAAATAAAAGAGGAGTATGTATAAGTGGAATGAGAAATGCTTCTTTAAACTCATGTCTCGTTTTAAAGTAAAACATAATATGTCCTCAAGTATGGTACTCAAGCAAAAAAATAAATTTAGCCTTGTGGTTTAATTGAGATAATCCCTTCTATACGCGAGGGGAACATGAGATGCTTGCTTTTATACTCCCAGGTATTTGCGAAAGTAAACCGCCATCTGTATTCCGGGTAGAAGCTGCCTTTGATTAAGACACATATATGAGTAAAGTTATCAAGATTTGACCTTTGATTATACTCTGTTTTTGTAAAAGGTCAAATAACCTTAATTTAATTATATTCAATTTAGTTACAGTGTACATAAAGTCGGTACGACTATTGATTTGTTATACTCATTTTAGTCACTGTTAATCAAATGTTAAATAACATAACTACATGTACCTTTCACTGAGCTAATACTAAAGTGAATTACATGAAAAGTGTCTCATACATAATAAAATTAATGTAATCATCAAAAAAATCAGGTTTAAAAGTCAGAATTTGAAGTTGCATGATATTTTTCAATTTCTTATCGAACTTAACATTCATATCAATGCTATTTCATGGACTTTGTGTTAAAATGTCTCAAAAACACTCAACTGTACCTAATTTAATTTAGTAATAGAAATAAATTGATCACAAATATAGTGGAAATATGAATCCAAAGTATATATAGTTAAGCAAGTCATAGTCTTAGTAGTGCTACTCGGGTTTTTGAAACTAAAGTTCTCACTACACATACCTCTCATTGAGCTAATACAAAAGTAAATTTACATGAGGATTGTCTTATACATAATAAAATTAACATAATCATCAAAATATGATAGTTTAAGAATCAAGATTTGATATTTTATGGTATTTTCAAATTTTAAGACAGGTTTCCATTAGGTTTAAGAAAATCCTAACTTGATAGATGACTAAACTATATATTGGCAATACAACACAGTAAACCTTATTCATTTTGAAGTTGTGCTTTCTATTTGGTAATGCGACTTCTAACTTTTCAATGAAATTCCCAACCTTTCAAAATGTAGATATCGAAACCTAGGATAGGATAATAAACTATTGAATTTCAACTTTCGAAGAAATCATTTTTGTTTTTAAGAAACCAAATCTATAATCGGGACAAAGCTTACTACCGAAAATGAGATATCTTAATACAAACAGAATAATCAAATAGACAAACTATCCTCAAATCTACTTCGCAATGGTAAACGGTGCTCTCGGATTGAATGTTGTTTATTTAATTAATGAAATTAGTGAAGTCCAAATATTTTAAACTAGAAAATATGTATAATTGCCAATGGGTTTGAGAATTCGTAAACCTAACAAGTACATAAACTATCAACAAACCGCTTTTGTAATATGAACCGGTTATGTCCCTTCCACTTTTTTTAAAAATTTAAACCACACTATGGTGGAGTGAAATATATGGGCTCACCACACCCAAATATGTAGTACAATAATCTCCAAAATAAAGGTAATTTGTGGGATTAGGAGGAGAAACTAAAGCTATGTCTATCTATGAGCCTTTTCCATACCCTATTTGTATGATTACAGAGAATTTTCTGAGAATGTGAAAATACTAGATATTCTCGGCATCAATGGCGGTAACACCATATCAAAAGGCCGGTAATATCCTATCAAATCTAGTAATAAAAAAGGGGTCTAAAGTGATACGATGGGTATTGGCAAAGCCGTAGACCAAGCTTTGTTATCCTTATGGGTTGACGAAATCCATATTGGGCCTACAGATATAATAAATTAGGTTTCCAATCTTACCAAGGTTTTTCCCTAACGGGTGTTTTAATCCGGTAAGATTTTTGTTTTCGTAGTAGGAATAGAATTTGTTATTTGTTTCATAGTTGGGAAAGGATTATTATTTTCAGATTCTAGGTAGGACTATGATCTAGGATTCGGCTATAAATATAGCCTTCATATTGTAATTTTGATGAGAGTTGATTGATAAATATAAGGAGTTTCCTAAATAATTGACAGTTGTTCAATTTCTAGATTCAGTTGAATCGCCCGAGGACAGGTGTTCGCGGTGGTTACCTCGATAACTTAGCTTTAGTTGTTAGCTAGTTATCAATCCAGTTTGTATGTTTACGTTGTTTCGGTTACATCAAGTGTCTTTGCGTAGAATACGCATCAAAGTGGTATCAAGAGCAAGGCTTTCACAAATTCTAGTTTGTGAACGGTCATGGAGGATAAAGATAAAAATATGGAAGAACATTTGACTAAACTGGAAGCATTAATAGGGTTACTCCTCGAGGAGTCGAAAGGAAAGAAGTCTGTAGAGGAGAAAAAACCAGGAAAACTGACGGGGTTTAGTTCATATGATGAAAGTAGTAATCATAATCGTCGTCAGCGCGATGATCGAGGACTAAAGCTGGATATACCCGAGTTGGCGAGAACACAGGTGCAGAGGAATATCTGGAGTGGGTGTGCAAAGCTGATTGCGTATTCAAATACAAAGGATACGACGATAAGGAAAGTTTTAACTTGGCTAAGTTAAAACTGAATAGTCTAGCTTATCTATGGTTCGAAGAAGAAAATAACAAAAGAAGACGTAATGAGTAGAATATGATAAATACCTGGAAGAAATTAAAGAAAGCTGTGCATCGGCGTTTTGTACCGGCCAATTATCTAAATGATTGCTATATTCAAATGATTAGATTCAAGCAAGAATCTATGTTAGTTTATGAATATACGAAGGGATTTGAGAAGCTAACTTTGCAATGCGAAGTACGGGAACTTCCGGAACAAAAGGTGGCTCGTTATCTAGGAGGATTAAAGCAAAGCATAGCAAATATGATAGAACTGCAACCCTATTCTTCATTTGCAGAAATATGTAAGTTAGCTACAACATGTGAGAAACAACTTTTGGTGAAAGAAACACCCGCTAGAATAACTGTTTCAAGATCATATGCTAATGGGAGTTATAGTGGATCAAAGACTACACCTCCCACTCTTATAAAGATAAGACCGAATAACCCAACGGCAGAAGAAAGAGACCTCACCCAGTTGAAGTGCTTCACCTGTCAAGGGTATGGGTATTTTAAGAACCAATGTCCCAACAAGAGGGCATTAACTATCATGGAAATTCGGGCAGTTCGAGATCTGGAAAGAGCGGCCTTGCTAACGGAACCAATTCCAGAAAATGACATAGCATATGAGGATCACGATGAGGTTTTAGACATGTCAGCCGCAGATCATGGGGCAAGCCTAATGGTTAGAAGAGCGCTCCATAGTACATCAGTTAACCAAGGACATGAACAACGAGAGCAACTGTTCTATTCTCGTTGCCTAATTAAAGGCAAACTATGTAATATGGTAATTGATGGAGGAAGTTGTACCAATGTAGTCTCTACTGAAGTAGTGGACAAATTGAAGTTACCAGCGAAGGTCCATTCAGCGACATATAGATTATGTTGGTCTCAGATGGGGATTAGTTGGCGATTAACTTTGACTTCATCCCCATCTGAGACCAACGTAATCTATATGGTGCTGAATGGACCTTCGTTGGTAACTTCAATTTGTCCACTACTTCAGTAGAGACTACATTGGTACAACTTCCTCCATCAATTTTACCAAATTAGATAGTTTGCCTTGAATTAGACAACGAGAATAGAACAGTTGCTCTCATTATTCATGTCCTTGGTTAACTGATGTACTATAGAGCGCTCTTCTAACCATTAGGCTTGCCCCATGATCTGCGGCTGACATGTCTAGAACCTCATCGTGATCCTCATATGCTATGTCATTTTCTGGAATTGGTTCCGTTATCAAGGCTTCTCTTTCCAGATCTCGAACTGCCCGAATTTCCATGATAGTTAATGCCCTCTTGTTGGGACATTGGTTCTTAAAATGCCCATACCATTGATAGGTGAAGCACTTCAAATAGGTGAGGTCTTTTTCTTCTGACGCTGGGTTATTCGGTCTTATCTTTATAGGAGCAGGAGGTGTAGTCTTTGATCCACTATAACTCCCATTAGCATATGATCTTGAAACACCAGTTTAGCTTTGCCTGATTTTACGCAACCCTTTGAAGTCGAATGTGATGCTAGCGGACTAGGGATTGGTGCCGTATTACTTCAAGCCAAAAGACCCATCGCTTATTATAGTGAAAAACTGGGAGGGGCGAGAGCGAATTATTCGACATACGATAAGGAATTTTATTCACTTGTTCGTGCTTTGGATCATTGGAGTCACTATCTACGACCAAGTCATTTTGTTCTCCATTCTGATCATGAGGCACTCAAGTATATTCACAGACAACATAAAATTAATCCAAGGCATGCGAAGTGGGTCGAATTTTTACAGTCTTTTAACTTCTCTTCCAAGTATAAAGACAGTAAGAGTTATGTCGTAGCAGATGCTTTGTCACGCCGCCATTCCATGCTTACAATTCTAGATGCAAAACTGCTTGGATTTGAATTGTTAAAAGAATAATATAAGGATGATCCAAAATTTAGCAATATCATACACGACTGTGAGGAAGGAACAAATAGTAACTACTTGCTGCAAGATGGGTATCTTTTTAAAGGAAACCATTTATGTATTCCAAAAAGTTCTATTCGAGAATTATTGGTACGAGAGGCTCATGGTGGAGGCATTGCTAGACATTTTGGCATCAACAAGACGACGGAGATATTACAGGAACATTTTTACTGGATAAAAATGTTCGGGGATGTGCAAGCTATTGTCTCACGTTGTGGCACCTGTCAAAAGGCGAAAAGTGTTTTTCACAAAGGACTCTATACTCCATTTCCAGTTCCGGAAGGTCCTTGGGAAGATGTATCTATGGACTTTATCATTGGGTTACCTCGAACGCAGTGAGGGAAGGATGCTATTATGGTGGTAGTAGACCGTTTCTCCAAGATGGCTCATTTCATTCCTTGCCATAAAACCGATGATGCAAGCCATGTTGCGGATCTATATTTTAGGGAAATTGTACGTCTACATGGGGTTCCTCTTACTATTGTGAGCGATCGGGATACCAAATTTTCAAGTCATTTTTGGCGATCATTATGGCGTTTGTTAGGAACTAAACTATTGTTTAGTACATCCCATGATCCTCAAATTTATGGACAAACGGAAGTGACGAATCGGACACTTGGAACGTTGTTACGAGGTTTGGTGAATAAGACTCAGAAGGATTGGGATCTCAAGCTAGCTCATGGCGAATTTTCTTATAATCGCACTCCAACTTATGCTACCAAACATTCACCGTTTGAGACTGTATATTGAATAAATAATTGTCTGCCTATCGATCATGTACCCATGAACTGAGAACAAATGATACATGTCGATGCAAAGAATCGAGTTAAGGACATGAAAAATTTCCATGAACAGGTGAAGGTTCGGATTGAAAGGGTTAATGAGATTTACAAGAAGAAGTCAAACAAGCATCGGAAACAACCTGAATTTCGTGAAGGAGATTAGGTATGGCTACATCTGCGGAAGGAGGGTTTTCCGGCCAAATGAAAATATAAGTTAATGCCATGAGCTGATGGTCATTTCCGTGTCATGGAGCATATTGGAGATAGTGCCTACAAGATTGATCTACCAGGCGAATATGGCGCCGTGCACACAACTTTCAATGTAGGGGATTTGTCACCTTACATTGACGATGATACTCTTGAAGAATTGAGGCCAATTCTTTCCGAAGAAGGGGATGATGATACGAGGGGTATTGGCAAAGTCGTAGACCAAGCTTTGTTATCCTTATGTGTTGACGAAATCCATATTGGGCCTACGGATATAGTAAATTAGGTTTCCAATCTTACCAAGGTTTTTCCCTAACGGGTTTTTTAATCCGGTAAGATTTTTGTTTTCATAATAGGAATAGGATTTGTTATTTGTTTCATAGTTGGGAAAGGATTATTATTTTCATATTCTAGGTAGGATTATAATCTAGGATTCGGCTATAAATATAGCCTTCATATTGTAATTTTGATGAGAGTTGATTGATAAATATAAGGAGTTTCCTAAATAATTGACAGTTGTTCAATTTCTAGATTCAGTTGAATCGCCCGAGGACAGGTGTTCGCGATGGTTACCTCGATAACTTAGCTTCAGTTGTTAGCTAGTTATTAATCCAGTTCGTGTGTTTACGTTGTTTCGGTTACATCAAGTGTCTTTGCGTAAAATACGCATCATAAAGGGTCATGGTTGTGACCAGAAGCGCTGTCGGAAAGTCCCAGTCTTACTTGCCGAATGCATACTGAACACAGTACTGGATCGACATCCAAACAATATGTTCACTCCCTAGAAAGTCTCAATCCTCGCTATACACTATCGTCCTTGCTCTGCCTGTATAAGAATGTCTCATTCCTCGTTATGATCAGGCCGGTAATAGTCTAAAGTAGGAAATTCTCATTTCTCGCGGTGTGGCTCTCTATGACAGTAAGAGACTTTCTAGTTTGTTCACACATTATCAAGACGTCAGTATGCTGCCCATCTGCATCAAGCAGAGATGTCTAAAGACATATCTACCTGTACCGACTAAAAATCTGATTCAGACAGAGTCGCCACAGGTCAAAGACTTCCGCTGACTCGGATTTCTCCTTTCTATCTACTGAATCAGATCAGAAACCAGCATATTTCCCAATCAAAGTACCGGTCAGAAAATACACTGGTAGGCAACAAACCAATCCAATACTCTGTCAAAAAACCCAGATCAAGCACATACCCCATTATTCATCTTAAATCTAATAAAACTGAAATTAAAAAAGGGGGGAAATAAAAACAAAGGATAACCCAATCTGCCGAGAGTTTCCGTGAAACCGATCTTCCGGGATGGACTACTGGAGACGCGTGGTAACACGCGCAGGATAGAGACCGGCGCGTAGAGCGTGTGGACGGCGCGTGTTATGTCCATTCCACATTATTCATTTAATTATAAAATTAATAAACTTTAGAAATTCAATCTTTTCAACTGAAGAAATATTTCATGCATTAATTTCTTTTCCCTATCGTTGTAAGTATCATAAAACGATCTCATAAACGTAATAGACTGGTTTCAGAATTCTTAATACCAACAGGTTGTCGTTCAAGAATCTGGATAAATTTACATCACAAACTATTGACCTATTTCAGAAAGCAAAAATAATCAATTTTTTAAAATGCCATTCTATTGGATTTACAATTTCCTAAATCCAATAGAATGACGTTTTGCCCAATTTTGGGCGGATGCCGACAATAGGTGCCGACATTGTGGTGTTTCGCACTTGTGAAAATTGAATGCAATTTAATGGACCAACCAAATCAATTTAAAATCAGAGAAAATATACGAAAATAGGTCTAAATTAAAAGAATGAAATATGCAGAACCAAACAAATCGTAAAATATGATAACAAAATAAAACATTATGGTATTATTGGGGGAAAATATTCCAAATAGATACAATCAGAACTAAAATCATAAAAATAACCCACTATTTAAATATACGACTATTGAACTACAAAATAATGTATTTTTATTAGGGTGCGAGTAAGGGAAAAGAAGAAGATAATTCAAAGTTACACAACTAGTTGTAGTTTCAGAAAGCCATGAGGTGAACCATGTAAACGTCAAACTCCCACAGGTATTTGTCATCTGCACATCTTTCTGGAGAGTATCTAATCATCATACTACAACATTAATAGCATATATAGTATTCTTACAGCTTCACACTAATCATCCTCGAGGGTTTAAATTTGTCACTATTATTGGAGTAGAACTTATATTTTTATGAGTTTAATATTTATTAGGATCATCCTTATATAGGCCTATATCAGGCACCGATTTGATAACACATCATCTTAAAATATTTTATAATTGGGTCACGTATTCAATCATTACACAGACAGGTTTAGACATCCAAGATTAGAATTTTAGAAATTTACTTTAAATATTTTACCCAATTAAAACATCTATATTGTACACGTGTCATATTTTTATTGGTGCGTGATAAGAGTTATGTCAGAATCATCCTGATGAATGTTATTCTCTTGTTGAAGAAATGAAAATGAAAAAATATAACAGTGCTTGTTCGGAAGTCTCCGAGTGTCACTAGTGGGGGATGGATAAGAATACGGCAGTTGGATCTACGCTGGACGGCGGTATCTACACATTCAAGTCGAAGTCAACTCTTTTATTCCGGGCCAAATATTCAACTTTTTTCGTCGGCAAATATGAACTCCTTGATTGTCCGCATCAAAACCCAGTGCACAACAACCTCAGAATCACAACTCCGACGCAAAACTCACCAGAGAATTTTAGCTAAATCTTCCAACAACCCCAACCGTGCAGAAATTTGAACTCCCCTGAGGAGACAATTTATGGTTGAATTGAAGCTGATATGGTGTTGATTGAAAGAAGAAAATGAGAAATCTTGAAAGAGAGAGAGAGAGAGAGAGAGAGAGAGAGAGAGATAAGGAGATATGAGAACATATGGAGAATTTTTGTGAGTGTATTAAGAGCAAGCCCGACAGTTAAGGTAAAATTATCTCTATAATAGAGTACTAAATGTCAAAATCTTCATAATTTTTTTGCCCAGATCCAATAGCTACTCTGTTTTACCAATTCATACATTTACTATCAATATATAAATCATATTCTACCACGTCTTCGCCGAGCGTATTTATTATTTATCACCCCCACATCTTCACCGACACCATCACGGGTATGCTACCGCAAGTACATTTGAGCCATCACCTTACCCACCCATCATCATCAACATCTGCACAGTCGGGTTCTCGTCGGTCGGAACAATTCGTCATCGATTACTCTGACGATTCACAACGGGCAGGAATTCTTCTAGTTGACTCGGGAAGCCGTTGCGATGGGAAAATTGGGTTCTTTTCATCTCAAAACGCCATGGCACAGAAGACCTTTAGTTAATTAGATTTGATTTGAAGTTCCCCTTTTCCAATTTTTGGGAATTACTTGTCTTTAACGGTGCTGAGTAAATTTGAGGATTAGAATGGTTTTAAGGTGTACTAGTAATCTGGATATTTGAATGGGTTTAAGGTGAATATTCCTCCTCAACTCGATCGGACATTTTTCTCCGATCCCGACTTTCTCCGCCGTAGAGCTGCGATTAATCTACGTCAATTTTCTAACGATCAAGTACCAAGTCGATCTTGGGCTGAAGAAAGCCAAACCTCTGTGGCGGTGATCGACGGCGATGGAAATCTGATCGTAGAAATATATTCACTCCTGCACACCGCTGTGACGAAACGGTTGATCGAAGAAATCTCACCTTTTTGCGTTGTGGAAGTGGGTTGATGAAATAAATTGAGGATAGGAAAAGGAAAGAAAAAAAAAGCAGGACTAGATGATTGCATTAAATTTTTTAGAGTATCAAAAACATCAGTCCATTTACCTTTTCAATCTTCCAATTTTAGCGTATCTCTATTTTAGAGCATGAGATACACTAACGGTTGGAAGCCATAATATGGCTAAAAATGGTAATGTGGCTAAAACCTCTATTTTACCATAGTTGTTGGGCTTGCTCTAAGAGAGAGAGTATTATATAGATCAGTTCGTGTAACGTTTTCGATTTCGTAAATTATGTAGATTCTATACTGGATAGGTGATGGGTCCTATTTAGTTTACGAATTCATAACTTTAGTAGGGACTCAATGAAGGGTGGTTACGCAGGTTGTACGTACAGTTACTATTACCCTATCTTTTCAGATATTTAGTTGGGTACGTACGCTAGTTATGGAGTTACTGTACCGTTATCTTTTCAAATATGGATCGGTACGAGTATGGCCTATAAATACATGTGGTATTCTAGATGCATGATGAGAGGTTTTCAATGAACTATTCAATCATGTATGAATAGTGTATGTATCACTAAACTATACGCTAGTGAGAAAATCCACAAACTTTCTCATGTTATACAATCCAGAAACACTAATACTCAAAAGCATGTTCTTGATTCAAGCCTAGAATCAAGAATGCAGCGATAGTTTTATCCTGCGAGGAATTTCGTGCAACCCGGAGCTGATAGGGTCGAAATATTCTCAAAGGAAAGCGAGAGTGTTACGTGACTCTATCGTTATCCAGCCATTATCCCAATCACCCTATTGTCCCATTGTTTATACCTAACAATTTTTGAGAATATTTTCGTTGTTGATTGTGATAGTGGAATCGTACTTGGATAACAAACATGATGATGTTTGGAGTACGATGAATTTGGAATTGATGGTGAGAGGATGTGATCTGTGTAATACACTCCCTTTTGTACCACTTGTGCTTGTTATGTGCAAGAGATCTGGTAAGTGATAAGCAAATGAATTTATGGAAATTTGAAAGTGTGCAGCAGCAGGGCAAAAATAAAGATAAGTTTTCTTATTTAAAATATTGTGTATATTATATATATAAGAATTCATGGATGATTTGAATATATTATGTGTGCTGGTTGTGCATCAAAAAGGTTGTGTTTTCCTTTGAACAAATTGATCTATATTAAGAATGAACACATGTTATTCTCTACGAATCTGGAAACTGGAGCAATTAACCGGAGAAAGCAGGTTTGATGTGGTTATTTATAAACCATCAAATGCTTGGTTGGGGTTACTGTTTCATTTGATTCTGATCAAGTTAATTACTTTGCATGTATGGATATATATTGTTGGTTTGATAACTAATTATGCAAGTTGTATTAGGCATCCTTAATACTTAAGTTTCATATAATGAGAAATTGATTTGCATGATGTACTCGAACCATACCACTATGTGTATGCATGGTGATCTTGTCTATAGATGCGTTATTCGATGATTATGAGTAATTATATGGAAATGAATTAAGTTTCTTGTAACCATTGTAATGAGAATGATCGGTGTTATATTGTCATTAAAATGATTTTATACCGATGAAATATGCTTACTTATTTGATGCGAGAATGTTTTGAAGAATATTATGTTTCCATGACTTGATGTGAAAGACAGTTGTAACATATATTCAGATAAGGATGGGAGTAAGTGATGGTTAATACATCGCTGCATACAAGTTACATTGATGTGTGACGCCGTTTGATATTAAAATGTCAATGCGTCGTATGCACACGATGTTTGATATTAAAATGTCAATGCATCATATGCACACAGTTACATCGATGAATGACACTGTTTGATGTTAAAATATTAAATATGCATACATAGTATGTGGAATCATACAGAATTTATATAGGAAAAGATAACATGAACAATAATGTTTCGAAAGGAAAACGTTTTGTTAGTATGTAATTTGATATTACAGGATGTTATACTTGTGCAGATTATCAAAGGATTGAATTGGTCTCTGTGTATTTATTAGAGCAATTTGTTGTACACTAGCTAAATGAAAATTAATAAATTTAGTTTGGTGTTGAGTGCACTCGATAATCTTGATGAAGCATCACTGCATGATTTTCCGATGGAGTAATATTATTACAATAAAATAATATATATTGCATAGTTTGAAATTATGTGATTCTGTATATATGTTGGTTTGATTAAATTGTTGAATTAATTAGTGGTTTATGTACATTGCTTTGTCCATGCAAAATAAAATAAATCAAGGATTACTTGATTTTTGGACAGTTTATTTATTTAAAGGTTAGATATTGAGTTTCACTGAAATGATATGTGAATTAAACATCTTGCTTTGAATGAACAGACATGCATGAAGATTATTATTTGTACTAAATAATTATTTTCAATGGCAAAGTTGCATGTGGATTGATTAAATAAATTTGAGGATATGTGATCACTCCATGTGATTTCAAATGTACTTATACATGTTTGTGGATGAGTGAGTACAATATTTATTGTATGATTTGTGAGTCATGAATTCACGGAAAAGAAAATAATGGTATTGGTTCATTTTGTGGTCAGTAATTACGATATTTACTTATTGTAAATTGCATGATTATGTGAAAGGTTGCTTTTTTGAGCAGTCGTGTTAGAATTGATGTGATCAAACTCTAGTGAAAGTACGGATCATGGTTATTGATTTAGGCATAATTAAAATGTCGAGAATTCATTTTTATTAAATGAATTGGTTGGGTTGATCCGGGAAACTGTCAGACTTGATCACTTATAATTAAGTTAATATTATAAATAACTTGGTCTGTGAAATTGATTGTCGAATTTTATATTTTTTTAGTAATGCATGATATTTATGCATGAAAGAAAATGACAATTTCTTGATCAAATTGAATATATTTGATGATAGCTTGAATGAATATTAATTTTCGAAATATGTTGAAACAAACATAGAGCACGAGTTATGTGTTTTGACAATCTTGGATTGCAGGATCAAGCACAAATGTGCTGGTCACATTTTTTGGTTATAGCATATTGTAACCTGGATACATGTGAAAATTAATATGTTTACAAGCATGATATGTATGTTGCATTTTGTAAACCAAATTGTGTCTTTTTGGTTGTCAGGCTAATCAATTAAGTAACTTCGTTATTTATAAAGGATGACTTAAGGTAACATTGTAGGATAAATAAATTAAATAATTTAGTATTGATGGTGCTCGATATGAATTAATTTTTAATATTGAAATTACATCCAATGTGATCAGAATGCACAAGTAATATAATTCGATTATATGGTGATGCATGCTTAATATAAGTTAAGTGAATTTCACTAAAATTGCATGTTTGAAATTAATCAAAATTAAGGAAAAAAGAAATGATTTTGTCAACTTATATTGACTAGCATGTGTATATTTTCCATGGAGGATGACAGATTAAATTAATTTGTCAATTGCATGGTTTATGGTGTTAATTAGTACTAGTCTTTATAAGTGATAGTACATCATGATTTATTATGTATGGAATACATGTGCACGGAAATTATGAAAATGTTTACATATCATTTATAATTTGTGGATGCATGAAATTTTACCGGATTAAAGCAAACAAGAAATTGTGGTGGGTAAAATGAACTAATTCATTTGCCAATTATACTTGGAGCTATTTGATTTATAAATAGTGATTTATAAAAAAGGCAATGTTTTTAATTGGCAAATTGATTCCATGATATTTTAGCTTGAGTTCATCATGTACATGGTAAATGTGTTGATGTTAGTGTCATTATTATGTGATGATAAATTATGTGGAAATTTCTTATTAAGGGATGACACGCTATTTGACCATAATAGTTTGTGAAAGTAAAATACTTGTGATTATTAATGTATATCCTGGAAAATAAGAAATAGTTGATTCGGAAAAGAATCATGATTTCAAGAATATATGGAAATTCTTGGGAACAAAATTATGATTTGGAAGGAAAATTTAAATTTTTTTTGAGATATAAAAGGTTTGAATGGCCTTTGATCTTGTGAATTGTTTAGTGGTTCAAGACAATTTGTAAATGGATAGATTATGTAGTTGATTTTATTCGACAAGGTTCCATGCTTATGGAAGGATTTCGAGTTCATCTTGAAAATAAAAGAAACTATGTCTCTTGTAGAAGACGGAAACCATTTGTGATTTACGCATAGCAAATGGTGAGTCTAAAGATAAGACGGAAGTCATTTGTGATTTTGCACATAGAGGTAAATATCTAAAGGTGCGAGAATGACAAGTCTAAGGTTAAGTTAAGAGACTTGGATTGTCATAAAAGTTTGATACAATTTAGCAGACCTCTTGACGAAGAGGTTTAGCTAGGGACTTTCTAAAAGTCGGTTGTCGGGATGTTTAAGCCAATTTAAATCTTTGATGGTGGTGTACCCAATTTCTCTCTAGTACGACACTAGAGTTAAATTCAATGTGGAAGGCTCATTGTTTAAGATTGAAACATATAATATTATATCCCGAAAGATATATGTTTGGACATGCATGAGAGACCAGAGGTTGAAGTTTAACTTCTTAATGAATCTTTTGACAAAGTACATATGCATGTGTACAATTAAAAAGATTCACCTATATGTAGTGCGAAGTGTAGCCGCTTCAAGAAGCCCGGGCTTGGCTTTGTATGCACTTATGAACGGATATGGACACATGGCTTGCATAGTGTCGATTTAACTTTTGAGCTGTTTTGAACTTGTGTGTGTTTTATCTTCAAGTGTTCAAATGAGTTGAAGGGTTCAATCTTTTAGACACCCTGATTCTCGAGCATTTGGAATGTGTAATTCACTAAGATGAAAATTCAATCTATAAGACATTTTCATTTATGCACTTGTTTGGTTTTGATGGATTGTTGGATTTTCCGAGTCAGGGATTATACTTAAATGGGGGAGGATTGCTGATATTTTGTTTAAATACCGGTTTAATCACTACTACAATGGGGTTGATGCAAGACACAAATTTAAGGCGTTTGAGGGGAGCGCGTTTTGTTCCGCCTTCCTACTTACTTGCGATATCGCAAGCAAGTCAAGCAAACAAAAAAAAACCAAAATTAAGACGTAAGGAACCAGTTGAAGGCGGAAGTCTATTTTGACGTGAATATATGTCAATTTAAGGCGGAAAAAATGTTTCACCTTAAATTGAATCAGTAGTAACGATATCCCTACTACTGAAGTAAGTCAAACGATTTTATTGCGATATCGTAACAAGTGTTAGGTTTAGCAACTTTGTGTGTTGCGAGATCGTAAGTTACATGGATTGTAATGTTAGGCATGCTTTTATGTGTTAGAATGTTGCAACTGGATCGCCACAGAATTTAGTGGCATGTTGCGAGCTCGTTTCCACACACGCAAATATGAACAACAGTAGAAGTGTGTGTGAGTGAAAGGTTGCGAACTCGCTAGAAACACAGATGTGAATGTGGAATTTGTGCGATGTCGTTAGAGTCTCGCTTGCAGTCGCAGTTTTGTTAAGAAGGCCGTTAAAACACAAAAAACAGATTTTTTAAAAGCTTTATGAGGTGGGTATTGACGGATTCAGATATAGATGATTAGTTCCAAGTTGCTCGAAGGTTGGACTGTAGCCTTGTTGGATTAGGTACGTTAACACTTGCATAATGTGTTGGTATTTCTCTTAATTTGGGTTTGTTATATGTATTATTTTGTATGATGATTGTTTTATTGTGTGTTTCATTTTAATTCAGTGTGTAGTTTATCATCGGAAGTCAGTGGGTTAGTAGTATTGTTGAAGTATTTAGGCCCTTTTGTAGCTGTTTGTCTGATTTGTGAATTATGGACCGCGAAATAATAATGAACGAGAATGCTCGATTATCGAAGGAGTATTTAGATTTAGTGGAAAATTTCTTAGATGTTGGGTTGCGACATTCTAGGCAGACTAGCATAGGAGGGGTTAGACGTCCATGCAACAAGTGTAGAAACAATGCCATATTTGAAGATATTGTTGTAGTGCGTGAACATTTAATTTGTAAAGGATTTGACAAATCCTACACTGAATGGGTTTGGCATGGGGAAGGCCATTATGGAAGTGACCATGTTGAGATGGAGGAGGGAAGCGCCGAGGAAATCCTGCAGTATAATGAACAACTTTCAGACATGTGTGACGATATAGTTATGGAGTTTGTTGGGAAGAAAAGTATGTTGGAGGCAATGTATGACGATAAAAAGACAAGCTTATATGTTGGGGCTTCGCATTCTAGACTGGGCGCAACGTTGTTGTTAATGAACCTAAAGGCAAGGCATGGTATTTCTGATAAAGGAATGACGGAATTACTAGAGTTGGTTATGGAATTACTTCCTGAGGACAACTTATGTCCTGACAGGGTTTATGCTGCGCGCAAGATATTGTGTCCTATGGGCATGGAGTTTACTAAGATTCACGCATGACCGAATGATTGTATGTTGTATAGGGGGAGTGTTGATTCTCTGAGGGATGATTGCAAGGTATGCGGTGAGTCTAGATGGAGAAAGAAGGAGGGAAAGGTCAAGGTATGTGGAGAAACAGTGACAACATCGACAAAGCAAAGTCCTGCTAAGGTGATGTGGTACATGCCCTTGAAACTGAGATTGACGCATTTGTATGCCAATCCAGTTGATGCAAAATTGTTAACATGGCATGCCGATAGGGTTCGACAAGAAGATGATGATATTATATCTCACGCTTTTGATGGTGATAAGTGGAAGAAGATGGATGCTATGTACCCAGAATTTGCTGACGAACCTAGACACGTGCGCTTAGGACTATCTACTGACGGAATGAACCCTTTCGGGAACATGTCCAGCACCCACAGTTTAGGGCCAGTAATGCTTGTTATTTATAATCTACCTTCATGGTTGATGATGAAACGAAAGTATGTGCTTTTGAACACTATGATCTCGGGGTCTAGGTGACCTGGTAATGACATTGATGTATATCTAACGCCTCATGTTGAGGAGTTGGAATCCTTATTTAAGCATGGGATTCATATTCCTGACGGAAGTCGAGGGGACGCGAAATTCAAACTTAAAGCCATGTTGATGTGGAGCATCAATGATTTCGCTGCGCTTGGTAACCTTGGAGGGTGTTCTGTGAAAGGTCATTTTGCATGCCCAGTATGTGAGAGCAAACCAGCCATTGTCAATTAAAGCACGGTGGTAAGCCTGTGTATCTAGGTCATAGACGATTTCTACCCAGCAGTCATCCGTGGAGGAGTGCTAAGAAGTTGTTTAACGGTCAGGAAGAGCATGGTGTTGCCCCCGTCCCATTATCAGGTTCTGAAATATTTGAAAAAGTATCGGGCATGGAGAACGTGCTGGGAAAGGGAAAAAAGAAAAGCACTCAAACAACGATTTGGAAGAAATGTTCGATATTTTTCAAACTCGGTTATTGGAGCACTTGGATGTGTGCCACTGTCTAGATGTCATGCATATAGAGAAGAATGTATGTGAAGCTTTGGTTGGGACGCTCTTGAATACACCGGGAAAGAGTAAGGATGGTTGAAAACTAGAAAGGATTTAGTCAATCTTGGAATACGGACATCACTTGCTCCCGTGCAAGATGAAGTAGGTACGACATACTTACCACCTACTTGTTATTCCTTGTCATCTGAGGAGAAGGAGAGTTTTTGTAGGACTTTGAAATCAGTGAAGGTGCCTTCTAAATATGGTTCGAACATTAGTAGTTGTGTATCCACTGCCGAGCTGAAATTGGTGGGAATGAAGTCGCACGATAGCCAAAATCTGATGCAGGATTTGAATGTCATTTCTATGAGAGGTTGATTGTCTTCTCACATTGGAGACGCGGTTGCCAGGCTTTGTTATTTTTTAAATAGATATGTCGCAAGAAAGTAAGTCGGCGTATGTTGGACGAATTGCAGGATATGGTAGTTGAGGTATTGTGCAGGCTAGAGATGTATTTTCCCCCTTCCTTTTTTGACATAATGATTCATTTGATAGTTAACTTGGTGCGGGAGGTGAAACTGTGCGAACCAGTATACTTGAGATGGATGTATCCATTCGAGCAGTACATGAGCATTTTCAAGGATTTTGTTAAGAATCGTTATCGACCAGACGCCAGTATAATGCAGTGATATGTCGCAGAAGAGGTAATAGAATTCTGTACCAACTATTTACAGGATGTACCTACTATAGGACTACCGGTCTCCAGACACGACGGTGTATTGGATGCTGTCGGACTACGCCATAAGTCTAAATTCAGCCCTTCTTCGAATGAGATATCTATAGCCCATCTGTACATTCTGCGCAACCATCATACAGTGAGTCCTTATGTTGATGTTCACCTTAATGAGATTAGGTCAACACAACCGAGGTGGTCGGAACCTAGGATTCTAGAATCTCATTGTAGAGACTTTACTAGTTGGCTCAAAATACATGTGCAGAATGGCGGTGAACACCCCGATGTTGTAAAATGGGTGGCCAAGAGACCCCTCGGCACAGTTACGTCGTTTAGCGGGTATGACATCAATGGACACACGTTTGGTACTAAGTGGAGTGATGATAGATCTGCAACCCAAAATAGTGGCGTATCAGTACCTGGAGAGGTTGATAATGGTTTTTTTGGTACCATTACTGATATATGGGAAATGGACTTTGTTCATGTCCGAATCGCATTGTTTAAATGTGAATGGGTAGATCAAGCTGAAGGGGTGCGCTCAGAGGATTTAGGCATGACATTAGTTAATAGAGGAATTCTTGGGTCTAGGGAAGATCCATTCATCATGGCGGCGCAAGGTCATCAGGTATTTTATGTGGAAGATCCAATTGATGCTCGTTGGGAGATCGTTGTTGATGGTAATAAAACATTCATCTATAGTGACGGCTTGTTCGATGATGACTGCAGTATTTCTAAAGACACCATTCCGCCCTCGGTGTATTTAACTCTGGAGGAGGATGATGACATTGTTTGTGCGTCGGTGTGCAAAATGGATCATGAGGAAGGCATGTGGATTAATCATGCGGGGAAAAATACAAAGATGAAGGGGAGGCAACCAAAGAAGAAGAAGACTAAAAAGAGTAAAAAACATAAGTAGCTATTTGATAAACATTGTTTTTGAATAATATGTTGTACTTCATGGTAATTATAATTGTAGTTAAATTTTACTTAAATTCAGTACACTGAATCTTGTAATTCTAAAAAAATTGTACACTGCTGTACCACTAGCGAACTCTTAACTAACCTCGCTCAAAACCAATGCAAATTAACTTGCTATGTAGCGACCTCGTAACACTGGCGAAATAGTTACGACATCGCAACAAAAGGCTGAAAATCGCAGGTGAACTTCTGTCTCTTGAGTCTGACAGGTTACGACCTCGCTTGATGTCTTTGTTGTTGAATATATTTTTTTAACATGATACTAGCGAGCTCGCTAGTAGCTCGCCAGATGATTAACTTGACACTAGCGATGTCACTAGTATGTCGTCACGTACCAATAATTAAATTTAACTCCTTTGTAAAGTGGTGTTATATATTGAACCACACAAAACGTAAGCACAACTAATGGAAGTTGTAAGTCAAATATACATAATAAAATAGATGACATTCAAATAGAAATATTCATTGAAATATTGATTCAAAAACTGACAAATACAAATTGAAATTGAAATTGTTATGAATTGAGTACAACTACTAGCCAACATGAAAGAATGCAATCTAATCATCTTTGCTAGGAGGTGGTGTCTGTGTTGTTGCTGGTTCATCCCCCTTCGCCATTTTCCTGGCATGAGCCCTTTCGATGCCACGTATCACCTTCTCCGTTAACCAGTTTGCGTGATTGATTTTGGCCACTTTATCCCTGAACGGGTCGACCGTGTCTTTTACACCCTTGTAGTATGCCTCTGAGGGTAAACCTGTTCATGTAAGTCAAACAAAAATATGGTGAGTATAGAAAATAAATTGTATAAAACAGAAATTAAAATGTAGGGGTTTAGTGTGGCTAACCTTCGACGTTCTCTCTGACTTCCTCAGGATTAAACTGTAGCGGTTTCTTGGGTCCATCCGCTACCTTCTGCCACACGCCATCAACCAACTAAAACTTACCTTTCCTCTCAAAATATTTCATCGTATAGAAGCAACAATCTTCAGCAGACGCAGATTATTTTATCTTGGGATTATCGGAGGTGAGAAACATGGTAATGAAATTACCGTATGGGAGCTTCTTGACTACCCTATTATTCTCGACCACACTTTGTCTCATGTGCTCGAAAATAACATAGCCCGGGTTCAACTCTATCTCCTCCATGACGCAGTAAAATATGCACATAGTTGTGTAGTTCATCTCGGTGATCCAACCACCCTTAGGCACGACACTCCTAGCAACAATCTCATAAACATTCCTCTCCTCACACTCAGTTGATCAATCTTATAAGACCTAGGCACCCCTAAATCTTTGGCATCCCTATCAAAATACTTCTTTGCAAACTTTTCTACGTTCTCTCGATCCGAAACCCCAACCTCATGCCATTTTTCTCTAATGTAAAAACCCGGAGGGGGTTGGTGGCTGATGAGTCCATGGTTCATATTCGGACCTCATTCATACTCGGACCAAAGCCCGAGAAGGGTCGGGGGCTCGAGATACGCGGAGGGTGGATCCACAGGTCCATCAATCCTAATCCTTATAAGGAATGCGTATATTATGAATGTTCTACAAGGAATATACATCCTCTAGACATGGTAATGCAACCATGTCTGAAATACACTTCCTCTATACATGGTAATACAACTACTATTCCCATAAGAGTTGTATTACTACCATAAACACATATCTTGGTGATCTACGGATTGTAACCATATAAATACCCAAAGGTTTGGTAGACCTCTCCATCTAATACTTCATACATTACGCCTTAAGCAAATATACTGACTTGAGCGTCGGAGTGTCTACCCTCGGGACACCCGGGGCTTTGTTTTGCATATCAGTTCGTGAGCGGGGTTCGTGATCAAGTGCGGGTCGTAGACATCCATCAAATTGGCACGCCCAGTGGGACCCGCTCGCTAATCTTGATCTATACGATCTTCAAACTCATGGCTGATCCGGTTGAAAACCATCGTGGGAGTATGAGAATCCGTTTCTCGGCCCCGACAAGAGCAGGAAGTACCAGCAACAACAACGACAACGACGAGACGAGCCACGCCAACAACCAGGGAGCAGGAAGAAGTATCAACAGTGTACACCGATCACCCGAAAAAGCCTCTCCCTGGGAGTAGGAGAGCAAAAGATCTCGCCTAGATGGAACCGTTACCTTTTCACCTGAAGATGCGGTCCCTAACCAATTCCCTCATTCAGATCCTTTAGTAATCACGGTTGACATAAACTATAACGTGATCAGAAGAGTTCTGGTAGATGGGGGAAGTGAGATAGAAGTCATGTTTCTCAGTTGTTATGAACATTGGGATTAAATAAAACCCATCTCGTACCCACAAACCTCATCTCGGGATTTGTGGGCGATCCTATAACTCCGTTGGGAGAGATTACTTTACCAGTGCGAGTGAAAGATGGCCCTCAGAGTATAACCCTTCGTTGCACCTTCGTGATCATCGATTCCAGTGCACCATACAATGTAATCCTCGGACAACCTTGGATTTGCCAGGCAAAGGCCGTCTGGTCCCCCAACCACTTGGCGATGAAGTTCCCCACGAACCAAGGGATCACAACAGTCCGGGAAGATCAACAATTAGCTCGAATTTGCACAATTCAAGCTACCTAAGACCCGGAAAAGGAGGGTCTTGAACCAGCCAAGTACTCTGAATCCGAGCCAATGCAACTCGGAGAGTCAGGAACCGTCAAGGTTGGAACTCTCCTACCCCCCGAGATAAAGACCAAACTTCGAGATATTTTCAACTATTATATAGATGTCCTTTTTGGGACACCAACGACTTGGTAGGAGTATCCCCTCGCTTGGCAGAACATTACCTAAATATCAATCCCTCACAAAAACCCATCAAGCAGAAACGACGTATCTTTGCATTAGATCGGGTTGAAGCTATTGGAGAAGAAGTAAATAAATTACTGAAAGCCCGTATAATCGAAGAAGTACAGTACCCAGAATGGATAGCTAACCCAGTAATGGTCAAGAAGCCAGACGGGAAGTGGAGAATGTGCATCGACTTCACCAACTTGAACGATTGTTGTCCTAAAGATAGCTATCCATTACCCTGGATTAACCGATTAGTTAAAGCGATCGCTGGATACCAAGTACTAGCCTTCTTTGATGCCTTTAAGGGATATCATCAGATCCCCATGGCAGAGCAAGATAAAGAAAAAACCTCCTTTATAACCGATAGAGGAACTTTCTGCTACAAGATGATGCCTTTTAGATTGAAAAATGTCAGGGCTACTTACCAGCGACTGGCAGACAAATTATACAAATCTCAGTTAGGGCGCAACCTCGAGATTTATGTGGATGACACGGTAGTAAAGAGCCGCAGCTACGACGCCTTCTTTGAGGATTTAAGGGAAACCTTCGACACATTACGAGCATCCAACCTAAAGCTGAACCCTACTAAGTGCACTATCGGTGTGGGAGCAGGAAAATTCCTAGGATACATGGTGTCCAATCGGGGAATTGAGGTAAACCCCGAGAAGATAACGCTTTGCAAAACATGCAACCTCCGAAGACCTTCAAAGATGTGCAAAAGCTGACAGGATCCCTTGCAGCCCTTAGCCGATTTCTCTCCAAAGGAGCTGAAAAACATCTACCCTTCTTCAATATCCTTAAGAAGGCAAACCAATTTGAGTGGTCACATGAATGTGGAGAAGCCTTCCAAGCACTTCAAGACCACCTACGACAACTTCCGACATTGTCGAAACCAGATAAAGGAGAGACTCTCTACTTATACATATCTGCATCTCAGCTAGCCATTAGTGCTGTGCTAGTCAAAGAAAATGAAGGATCACAACACCCGATATATTATGTAAGCAGAGCTTGACAGGGGCCCGAGACCAGATATACACCTCTCGAGCGTTTAATATTGGCCCTTGTACATGCCTCTCGACGGTTGCGACCATACTTCCAAGCACATATAATAGTCCTCCTAACCAACTACCCGATTAGGCAAATCCTCCAGAAACCGGACGCCTCGGGACGAATGATGAAGTGGGCCATCAAGTTAGGAGAACACGACATACAGTATAAACCTCGAATAGCCATAAAGGGCCACGCCCTGTCAGATTTCATAATGGAGTCAGTTGAACCAGTGGAGATCAACCAACAAGAACCAGTTCCAGACACAGGAAGATGGCGGTTATATGTCGATGGATCCTCCAACTCGGGAGGAAGTGGTGCTGGAGTTCTACTAACCAGCCCTGAAGGAAAGGACCATCCTTATGTTCTCCATTTCGATTTCCGAGCCACCAACAATGAAGCCGAGTATGAAGCTCTCATTACCGGACTGAAACTAGCTAAAGACCTCGAGATCTTCAGTGACTCACAGATCGTGGTTCAGCAAGTCAAAGGCGAATACGAAACCCGAGAGTACAGTCTCCAAAATTACCTCGAGATAGTTAAGCCTCTTCTAAACCAATTCCGACATTACGAACTGAATCATATCCCCCGAGAAGGCAACCATAAGGCTGATGCACTTAGCAAACTTGCCTCCTCGGACCTCAACATAAGATCTTCTCAAGAATAGATGATGGAAACCCTGGCAAAAAGGAGTTACGAAGAAACTAGCATCATGGTTGTTGACATCTCAGACACATGGATGAACCCTTACATTGAATACCTCCAAACGGGAACCCTTCCTGAGGACAAGCACCTGGCATTGAAGGTCTGAGTTAAAGCTCCCAAATATGTCATCACGAAGGTATCTTATACAAGGGTACCTCCAACTTTTACTCAAGTGTGTTGGACTTTCCGACGCTGAACACTTAGTGCAAGAAGCACATGAAGGAGTTTGTGGTAGCCATCAAGGTACACGCACCGTTACCCGAAAGCTCCTACAGATGGGTTATTTCTGGCCTACGATGCTACAAGTCGCCAAAAGATATATCAATTCTTGTCACCAGTGTCAGAGATTTGCTAAGATGGTCCATGTGCCATAGGAGAATATGATTACCATCCAAGAATCCTGGCCATTTGTCCGATGGGGTATAGATCTCGTCGGACCCTTTCCTACGGCCCCTGGTAACTTCAAGTACCTCATTGTGGCCATAGATTACTTCTCGAAGTGGGTGGAAGCTGAAGCTTTGACACACATAACTGGTAAGACAGTTATCAAATTCTGCTGGAAGAATATTGTATGTCGATATGGCATCCCGAGATATATAGTGACCGATAATGGAGCACAATTTGCTAATGACCCCTTCAAGAAATGGTGTATGGAGTACGGCATACATCAGAAGCTCACCTCGGTATATCATCCAGAAGCTAATGGCCAAGTAGAGGTTACAAACCGAACCTTGGTAAGCGGCATCAAGAAGTTCCTCGAATGAGCTAAATGAAACTGGATCAAAGAACTACCAAGTGTGATCTGGACCCATAGAACAACACCAGCTACAGCAACAGGAGAGACTCCTTACAGCTTAGTCTATGGGTTGGGGATGACCGCCTCTGCCCGTACTTCTCAACCAGACGACTAAGATGACACCGCCAACGAAGAAAACCTTCGTCTCGACCTTGACCTCCTAGAGGAGAAGAGAGCAAATGCTACTATCCACGAGGCCAAGGTGAAAGAAAGAGTCAATTGCTACCATGATAGAAGAGTCTGCTTGGCCACCTTCGTTAAAGGAGACTCTTGTAATGAGATTAAATAAAAAAAGCAAGAAAGAAGTGGAAGGGAAACTAGCCCCGGACTGGGAAGGTCCATATCGAGTCCTAGAATCCCATCAAGGGGGAAGCTACCTCTTGGAAACCATGAAGGGGGAACCTATACCACGAATATGGAACGTGATTAACTTACGAAAGTATCACGGAAGATAAAAACTCAATGGAGAGCCTCAAAAAGGTTCGAGATTATCAAGAATGTCCGAGAGCCTCATCAAGGTCCGAGTCAAATATGCTCTAGCACAAACGGGTACTCAAACTCAAACCCACTATTTACTTTACTTCTATTCTGAAAGTTATGAATTTAGATTGAAGTCATGTTATTTTTATACCTATCTTTATAACAAGCAATCTCAAACTCCTTTTCTAAAAAGAGGATTGTTGTCTTAAGTATAACATTGATTTCTATTCAAAACAATATACTTTATAAAGTATATGATTGGTCAACTTATAAGTTGCTTGGATCCAATATTCAAATACCAATCGTTTTGAATAAAAGAGGTAGGTTCGAGATAAAGTACTTCAAAAAGTGCTTGATTGAAGTCTATAGGCCAAAAGGGCAGACGTGCTCGAAAATCAATCATCTCAACATAAAAGAGGAAAAACCTCAAAAACAGAAGTTAAAATTCATATCAAAGGTGTTATTACATCAGAATATGATAATTCTAAAAATTCCCAAAGGGATACATAGAGGATAAACCTCGAACACAAATAGTTCATATCATAGGTGTTATAACATCAGAATATGATACTTCTAAAAGTCCCTCAAAAGGGCACATAGAGGAAAAACCTCGAATTTTGATACATTACATCAGAATATGATACTTCTAAATATGCCCAATAGGGTTTCCTAGAACTTCACCAGGAGTGGCACTTGAGAGATGGGCTATTGTCAACTTTTCTGCACACTGTGACATTAACGGCCTTGTCAAAAGATGCCTAAGGAAGAAGCCGAACAATATTAAGCTCGCAGAGTGTTCATCATGGATAATTGCGAAAACTTAACATTAGAGGCTGAAGCTCCTTTCCAGTAAACCATGAGACCGAGGCTGACAAGAAGATGCCAGCAAGTAAGGTAGCAAAACTGCTGGAACTAATCTGCCTTGTCAGTGGAAGGATTGAACACCTCTTCAAGAGAAGTTAATTCAAGATACTTAGCTTTAATAAGCCTCAGTAAATCTCCTGCTGTGGTTATCTTCTCGGAGGGATCCAGTGCATCCAAAAACTCAGTCCCAGGGATCCAGCGTTTAGCAGTCAGAGCAGAGAGCTTATCAGCAGCATCTGGATGAGAGAAGATTTCCTTCATCACCTCCACCTCCTTCTCGGATTGACATAATTGCATGACTTGATCCAGGATCTCGTGCTGCTCAGAGGAATGGAATAAACCCCATACTCATCTTTATGACTACTAAAGTCGGGGCCACTAACAATAAAGGCACCCCAAAGCTTAAGAAGCCATTTTAGCTCTTCTAATTTCCCATCCGAAGGCAAGGTCTGTGACAGCTCGTCCATGGTTTCCTGATACGTCTTCAGCTCTTTCCTCTCGGACTCTCTGGCCAGCAGTAAGGCCTTATTATCAGCCTCAGCTGCTTCACTCTGTCCTCCAGTTGAGTCAAATCCGATGCAACTGGGACAGAGGAAGGAGGAACCATCGATTCGGTTATCGAAGTCGAAATATTGGCCTTCATCTCCTCCTTCTCGGCATGGAGAACCCAACACCTGGAATGTAACTCCTTCACAGAGTTATACAGGTGTTTGATCTCACCTTTGGTCTACCGTCCAACAGTGGATATATTTACCATCAGCTGCAAAATAGAGGATATATCAAGACCTGTATGCCAGTGACATCTAAAAAGTTCACACAACAGGATGTAGAAAATTATTACCTTAGAGGCAAAGGGATACTTCTTGAAGGACTTCCGAGAAGCCTGATCATCCTCTTCCTCAGTACAAATCAGATAATACTTCAACTTCTTCAGAGGCTGATCCTCAGGAATCACCAGCTCAAGGTTAGATTCATCATCATCCAAAGACCCCCCAACCTCCGGTTCCACCTCCTCGGGCTCCTCCACCTCCTCCTCTACGATCTCAAGGACGCTTTCTCTTTCTTGATCTTTTTCTTCGGAGGAGAGGCTACGAACAAAAGGAGAAATATTAGAGTACAATATGGAAGATAGCATTACTGTAGTATACAAATCAAGATATTACCTAAAGAAGACTGACTGGAAGAAGATTCATCCCGAGTCCGGGGTGATTTCCTGGAAGCCCGCTCCTTCGCCTTCTTCTTATCTCCCTGTATTTTATCAGGGAGGGTCCAATCTCGATCCTTCTTCAGGTAACTGGATGTAGATTTTGACCGAGGAACATCTAACAAGTAAGAATAGGTGATTGAAGGCCACTTCCCCGCCGAACCATGAGACCCCCGCACAAATCCTCCATCCTGGAAGACTATCTTCTCCTTTAACAACTCCTCAACAACGCCCTTCAAATGAGCAGGAGTCTCAAAGACATCGAGAGGCACAGCATCCTTCGGCTTAGAGTTCCAGTCAGGAACCTTGTATTTGGTCCGATCAAATGTTAGCCGAATATTTTCCCACTTACCGCTGTTATCAGGAAAAGTGAAGACCTTGCCATTCCGATGAGTAAGGGTGATATGCTCTGGCTCCTTGAAAGAGAATAGCTTGAACAAACTCCTAAATAGACCCAAGCTCGGTTCATAGCCCTTTCGAGAGCACCAGGAGATAAATGCCATCATTGTCACCACCACATTGGAGTGAATTTGGCAGGGATGTAGCTGATAATGCTGCAGAAACTCGGAGAACACAGGAGGAAAGGGAAAACTTAGTCCCTGCTGCAAGAACCTACCGTATATCATCCCGCGAGTGGGGCTCACGAGATTCTGGACCGGAGTAGTCTCATCCTCGAGCTTCAAATCAGGCTCAACAGGGTATGACAACCTGCATGACTTCAAAAATTGCAGGGTCTTTTCGTCGACCACCTTGGTGACATCATTCACACCACCGGTTGCCGGAACCCATTTGTGAACTTGGGGCTCCGTATTTAGGTCTGTCTCTGACCCAGAGGCACCATCATCTACCACTACAGCTACAACCTGCAGCGGTGTAGCGATGGTAACCTCCATCAACTCCCCAGACTCAACCTCTAAGAACAAGTTACTCAAGTCACAAGCAGCTCGGGCTCCTCCTTCAACAACATTCTCTACATTGCCAGAAGGAATACTGGAATTTGCAGAAGACATGGCAATATAAATAATGGAGGGAAGTGAATATATATATATATGAAGAAAAGAAGACAAATTTGAAGAACTCATTCTGAATGTGGAAATGCAGAATATTTGGATGAAGATTGATGATAAACACAAAAAATATTACATGGTTATATAGCCAGTAATTAGCACGCATTTAAGTGGAGTAATTACCTCGACTCGCGAAACGATACAAGCAATTGGAAGGTTGGTCCTCCTCACCGCCAGAAGATACAATAAATCAAGGCCACGTGTCAGTCTCTTCAGAATTCAAGAAGACAGATCTAGATCCAACCGTCCACGTGTCCTGATGGAATACAAAAGAACTTTAAGCTAGATGTTCAAAATGGCAAGCCCGAGAAGACAGTCCTAGGAGGATACCCCAAGTTATACTCCCTCGAGTTATTGGTTTTCTCTCGAGAAACAAGCCTCTCCTTCAACCTTCGAGACGGAGCACTCTATATTCTGAAGATCTACCTTAGGGCTACTGATAAGTCCATGGTTCGTATTCGGACCTCATTCAAACTCGGACCAAGGCCCGAGAAGGGTCGGGGGCTCGAGATACGCGGAGGGTGGATCCACAGGCCCATCAATCCTAATCCTTATAAGGAATGTGTATATTATGAATGTTCTACAAGGAATATACATCCTCTAGACATGGTAATACAACCATGTCTGAAATACACTTCCTCTATACATGGTAATACAACTACTATTCCCATAAGAGTTGTATTACTACCATACACACATATCTTGGTGATCTACAGATTGTAACCAAAGGTTTGGTAGACCTCTCTATCTAATACATCATACATTACGCCTTAAGTAAATATACTGACTTGAGCGTCGGAGTGTCTACCCTCGGAACACACGGGGCTTTGTTTTGCAGATCAGTTCGTGAGCGGGGTACGTGATCAAGTGCGGGTCGTAGACATCCATCAGTGGCTAAATTCATCTTCAAGAGCATATGAAATGTTCAACGCCTTGTTAAAAAAATCCTCCCCAATCTCATAATCCTTCTTGTTAACCCTAGTGAACCACCTACCCGTCTCCTTTTCTTCCTCAATTAACTGGTGAAAATTAGCATAGAATTGGCACGTCTCATCCTTATGTGCCAGATAGTTCAAACCTAACAACTCACCCAACTCATGAAATTGAAAAATCTTTAACACATTCTCCAATCCTAGTTCTTTAATCTGATTAAAATCGATGACATAACAATCTAGTAATTCACACAATCAGCCATGTAAGTAGAATATGCCTCAGACGCATCCAAACTTACAAATTTAGCCTTGTCGTATTTGGTTGAACTGGTTGAACTGATCCCCGTCGTTGCCCGTTGCTGAGATCCTGAAGCCTAAGCTTCATCCCGCCGGCCTCCCTGCACAAACGGATTGGGCGCCAAATTCTTTGTCCTTGCCATTGGTCTTGTCGGATGGGTATGTTGGGTTTGTGTTTGGTTTTTTTTCTAAGCTCTGACAGGTTTGATCGTGGTTTGAAATCAGAAGATCCCCAAATTTGATATTTATAGGTTAGACTATTGCGATATCGCAAGTTTCAAGGCAACTTATATTCAAGTTGGTTGTGAGCTCGTAAGTTGTCACACACACAAGTAAACGACACCGTTTAACATGCTGCTAGGGTTTAATTCTCAGCAGTAATACTAGCGAGTTCGGAACTTAATTATTTCATATTAATTAAATTCTCAGCAGTACTACTAGCGAACTCGCTACTATCTAAGTCAATAGTTTTGTTAGGTGTATGTGATGATATAGGCTGTAGCGAGCTCGTAACCAGGCACGCCAACATTTTTCCCACATCGGCTGATTAGAAGGTCATTGTTTAGTTTAGATACACTTACATTTTAGAAGGGTTCGATAAGTCGCCGACCTGCGCAAACTGAACATGAAAAACCAAGGCTAAGGCCCAATACTTACACTGGCTATGGCCCAATACTTATACTATCACTACTACTACAGCCCAATATAGACCCAAACCCAAAAACCCTTTTTTTATTAAACTAAAAACTAGCGACGTCGTAACATGTTCATGGGATTATGTGGGTTATGTGGGTTTAGGGTATAGGGTTTAGGGTTTAACAATGGTAACGTGTATAGTAGCGAGCTCGCTAGTACACAAGCTAGCTATAAGATAACTCAAAAATACTTTTGTTTAATTTTTTTTTGAGCAATTTAACACTCTATAATGTATACATTTTATATAGAGACAGTATAATACTCAATTTGAAAAATATCGATCATGATATTAACTCAGGTAGAGTACATGTTTGTACATCAGCATGGAATGTACATAAGCAATATAACATAACGCTATGCAAAACATCAATAACTCGGTTTACATTTTTAAAGCACTATCATATTCTAAAATATATACATTTTATATATAAACAGCATAATACTCAATTTGGAAAATGGTTGGTCATCATATTATGTCAAGCAGAGTACATCTTAGTACATCAGCATGCAATGTTATGAAGCGATATTCGGTAGTATGATGAGTGATGACGGTTGGTGAGTGCACGTGTTCATGATACTTTGTTTAATTCAAAAATCGGACTTGTAATCACATAAATGAGTTGTAATAAACTAAGTTTCTCTAATCAAATGCACGTGAACTGCGCATATATGTAGTTCCCGTGTGAAACTCTACTATGCTTTTGTCTCTGAAGGTAATCGATGGACATCGTTTACAAGCGTACATATGATTTGTAGAGTTTCTTAATGTCTTACAATTATAGACTAAGTTTCTTTAAAATGTTTAAAATTGAGTAAGTGTAGATTAAGTCAACATATCCCTATCCCGTTATACATCAGCATATGACGGAACAAATGAAAATTATTTCTACAATAAAATGATTTGTGTTTTATTCCATACCATCATTTTGTTTATATTGTGATCGAACAATGTATGAGTGCATTGTAAAAAAAATCAAATTATGTTATGGAGGGTTCTGGCGAGCAGTTGTTGCGAATTCGCAACCACCGAGTAACATACTTTATTTCAACTTTTCAGTTACGATCTCGCAAGATGGATAAAATAGACCATAATAGGCAATCACATGAGCATGTAACGATCTCGTAACTACCCACGTCAGGTGTAACGATAGAATTCCGAGTTCGCAACAAGGTAAGCTAGAATAAAGTAAACACGTTATAGAACAGAAAAACACAACACTTTTGGCATCTTATCCATCACTTCTTACGGGTTTCATCTCCAAAAGTTCAAACTTTTGCATATCTTCTCAAATCTCCTCAACTTTCTTCACATCAAATCTCCATAACCCATCCCACATGTTGGACACATCAATTGTGTCAAAAACAAAGTGGAACTAGCCACTAATTGCATGCAAAAGATTGGTAAGTTATCCATTAAATTCCCAACCACATTTTTCTCTATATTTTTGCAATTAATATCAATCTTTAGATGTGCTTGTTCAATTAGTGGAAGGAATATGGAAGGAATGCAAGGTTAGTTTGGCACTTGTTATTTTTAATTTCAATTGAAAATTGTGAATGTGACTAAGCTTTGATCACATTTGTAGCGCCCCTTTATTATCGAGGCAACATCCTATGATCAAGTGAAGAAAAAGGCTCTTCAAATAACATCAAAGGCTCATCGAGAACACAAATATACCCTTGCCAAGGATTATATCAAACCAAAGGGCAAGAGGTTTGGGCAAGATCCAAGTACGCGTTACAATCACATTGTACCCCTAACTTGGGAGGCATTCAAGAAGCGATGGTTAGAAAATGACGCAAAAGTTAGTTTACTTACTACATCTTGCAATAATAGTTTCATGCGAATTTGCCAAATATTATTGTTTCCGTTAGTGCTTTATTCTTAAAATAACATAGACTTTTTAAAAGGGTTTGGGGGATATGAAGCGCAAGCCACTTTTGATAATGTTATGCCTTACACCGGGGGTAGGGCGGGGTACTTGGGTGTGGGGAAGAAGACCACAAAAAAAATCCGAGGTAAAAGAGCTTGTGGATGGGGGCATGGACGCGGAAGAAGCAAACAAGCTAGTCATTGCCGAAGACCCTACAACATATGATAGACAACAATTATTCATCTTTGGTAGAATTAAAAAAGACGGGACTTTCTCAAGTGATGAGGCAAAAAGGTGGCTAATCGAGTGGTACGCTTTACCTACTACGCCATACCATGTTCCATTTTAGTATCTATAATCACACCATCAAACACAACAATTGATGACGATAATAACTTTTAATTTACAATAAACCTTTTTTAGGACGAGGTCGAGCGGAAGTTGAAGAAGGTTTGTTCATCCCAGTCGGTAAACACGATGTGCTACGTAGGGCACTTGGGAAGGCCGAGCATCCGGGAAGAGCTAAGGGAATTGGTGGTTATGTTACTCAAATAGAGGCGTTTGGTATCAAACGTAGTAGTAAAGACCCTAAACCATCCAAACTCCAAATAGCATTGAGCCAAGCGAAAAAATCCGACCAAGAGGTCAAGAAATTGAAAATAATGTTGGCCAATGTGTGTTCTTTTATAAAGTATCCTCTTCCATCCGATTTTTGTGACACCGATCCAATCAATGGACCCTCGTCTAGAGGTTCACATCCTTCCCCACCACAACATGAGGTTGACCAACCTATTTTTGACCAACCTATTTTTGACCAACCTATTGTTGAACCCAACAAGGAAATATGCACACCTTCGGCCCCTATCAAAGAGCAAGTTCACATACAACCATCCGATCCCAAACCAAAGGTACGTTTAATTACTTGCACCTCAATCAAATGAATAATTCTACACAACTCATGATTATTGATATTTTTTAAATATACTCATCCTGCATATGTCTAATTCGACCTAATTAAACATGCCTTATTTGTATATTAGAACTCCCCTTCTTGCAAGTTGTACGCTGAATGTGGGATGAATTCTCAACCCCGCCACGTTGCAATGGGAAATTCATATCCTGACATGGCACTACATCATGAAGCCAAAGTACCTATTGGTTTCGTTAGGGTTTCTATACTACATGTGTTAGTTGAGGATGCGTTGGTATCGGTCGCGGATCAAGAGTGCACGACAGTGGGTAAAGGTTTGGGCCGTTTTTTTGTGTGGCCCAAATGGTTGGTAGTTGATGTGAATTCTAATTCTATCCCAATTAATAAAAACACACCGTCACCCGTCGTAGACCCGCTAGATTTTCCGGTAGCTAAGAAACCAATGTCGGTGGGAGAAGTTGGATTCATAAAATCACTCCCGGGATTCCTTCGCACGTTTTATGATCTGGTGGGCCACCATAGTCGAGATTCTGTTTACTATTTCTACTCCAATAAACAGGTGTTCGGCGAAGCGAGGGAATTAGTCGTTCCATGGGAAGACTTTGCCCTTTTCTGGCACTATAAAATCCTTCCCGAAACAATCCTTATACCGATTTTTGTGACACCGATCCAATCAATGGACCCTCGTCTAGAGGTTCACATCCTTCCCCACCACAACATGAGGTTGACCAACCTATTTTTGACCAACCTATTTTTGACCAACCTATTGTTGAACCCAACAAGGAAATATGCACACCTTCGGCCCCTATCAAAGAGCAAGTTCACATACAACCATCCGATCCCAAACCAAAGGTACGTTTAATTACTTGCACCTCAATCAATTGAATAATTCTACACAACTCATTATTATTGATATTTTATAAAAATACTCTTCCTACATATGTCTAATTCGACCTAATTAAATATGTCTTATTTGTATATTAGAATTCCCCTTCTTGCAAGTTGTACGTTGAATGTGGGACGAATTCTCAACCCTGCCACGTAGCAATGGGAAATTAATATCCTAACATGACACTACATCATGAAGACAAAGTCCCTATTGGCTTCGTTAGGGTTTCTATACTACATGTGTTAGTCGAGGATGCCTTGGTACCGGTCGCGGATAAAGAGTGCACGACAGTGGGTAAAGGTTTGGGCCGTTTTTTTGTGTGGCCCAAATGGTTGGGCGTTGATGTGAATTCTAGTATTATCCCAATTAATAGATACAGACCATCACCCGTCGTAGACCCACTAAATTTCCCGGTAGTTAAGAAGCCGATGTCGGCGGAACAAGTTGGATTCATGAAATCACTCCCGGGATTTGTTCGCACATTTTATGATATGGTGGGCCACCATGGTCGGGATTCCGTTTACTATTTCTATGCTAATAAACAGGTATTCGGCGAAGCGAGGGAATTAGTCGTTCCATGGGAACACTTTGCCCTTTTCTGGCACTATCAAACCCTTCCCGAAACAATCCTTATACTACATCAAATGTAAGCTACTTGATCTCATCTCTTCTATCGTATTGCAACTTACAAATTATCATATACTTGTGTACTATTATACGTTCATATCCGATCTATTGTTTATTTAGGTACATGCATATCATTGCTCTAAACGCAAGGACTTTCATTGGTTTTTTGCACCCAATATGCTTGCAAGAAATGAATGAAAGTAATCAATCATGACTTGCTTATCTATCTAAGATCCTTAGTGACAAGACCAAGACAATTTACATAGGCCCATATCTAGAGAGGTTAGTTTTCTTTTTTACAATTGGATATTTGCATTTCATAAACATTCTAATATTCGACCCCGGTTCTTACATTTTCATTTCTTAAAATATGTAGTGGCCATTGGAGTTTTGTAGCTATGATACCATCGTTGAAGCGAGTGTATTGGATGGACCCGCTGCACTTAGGTCCATCTACAAAATTTGCAGATTTATTAGAGATTGTTATGCATAGTGCACATGACGACACACTACTTCCCTTCAACCTTATACAGATTCAGGTGACATTACAAATCCGATGCTCATTTATTTCCACTATGATTTCATTTCAAATCATTTGTTATACTTCTTCACTTTCAGCACCTAAAGCAATTGTCAAATTGGGAGTGCGGTTACTATATGATGTTGTATGCCACCGAGTGCGTCGCTGGCCTTGTTGATGATAATTTGGAATTACATCATGTAAGCATTCTTACAACCTACTTATTGTACCTATTACTATCTACATTGCCTTTAGTAGTAATAAAAAAAATATTTCCTATTCTTAGATTCTTGAGGAAAATCATGCAGTACCGTACACCAAAAAGGAGTTAGAGGATGGTAGATATGCATTTGCTAGACACTTGATCCTTATTAGATAACGGTACATCTCTAGGCCTCACATACCCAATAAAAGCTAGTTTATTTTTTTGTCAAATGGATGCATATACTTTTGAGTTCAATTACTTCAATTAGTTTATAAAGTGTGACTTGTTAGTGTTTCATGTTCATGTTTTGTGCTTAGATACCATGCATCTTGCAATTAAGAACAAATCACCCAAGGTATTTGTTTTCCTTTAAATACAGGGGTACGACCCCGACCGCGAGAAGAAGTAGAGGCACGACCTCGATAACTATGGAGGCCGCGGCCCCAATTACTTTCTTCTGCCACCCTCATCAGCTTAGAGGGGGTAGGAGATCCCCTTCTATTTCCTATAATTACAGGTCGAGCAGGAGAGTCAATTGAGCCACGAGCTCTAGGATTAGGTGGCGCCTCTCTGCCCCTTCCACATGGGATCCCTCGAGATATACCCTCTTGGACATGAGACCTTATCAAGGTTCTGAATATGGGACATAAGAAGGCCCGCCTATCTCCCTCCTTGAAGAAACTGAAGGTGTGACATAGCAAAAATATGTATTAATTCTCATACATTTAATTGACAGCTTAGGCAATTAAAATGAAACCCTAATTTAGTGGAAATGGGTGGAAATGGCTCAAATCCTATAATTTAGTGACACTTACGAATTCCATGCGATTTCGTAACTTGTCTCGCCAGTGACGATAAAAATTTTGCGACCATCTTGTACTGTCGCTAATTCACTCGCAAGAATCATATTTCTTAACTTAGTTTTTGCACCGTCGCTACCAAATCGCTCGTTCTTCTCTGTCTCTCCAATCTGATCTCTGTCGATGTCGTAAGCACTCCAAATCCTTTAATAATCCTTTATCCTTTGCATATATTATAATATATGGTATGCATATATTATAGCATACTAAATAGCTTCCGACTTCTATTTTTACAAATACAACTCATTCCACCTACAAAATCCTATTTTACACACTAATTTTAGTCCATCATGCTAATTAACACATCTACGAAAGGAAAACATGAATATTACATCACACAATTAACATGAATGACACAATTATCCATAATTATTTTAGTATGAAAATATTACATGACACACAATCCATATTATCCACGATATACACGATGATGGCTTTGAGTGATTATTGTACACCGCATTTTCTCAAGAATTCACGAACTGTTCTTGTGGAGTCCGTGAATAGCTACCCGTGGAACTGGAGTGGCGGGAATGAGCTGCAGATTCTGTACACCAGTATTGAGATATTAAACGACCTTCATCTTGCCAGCCACTAGATTATTCTGTTTGCCAATCTTTCTCAGTTTTGACTCTTCTTATTGCTGGTTTGACTCTCTAATTGGTGAAATTCTGTTTGGCACCAAGGATATCAGGCAAAGAACGGTGCCTTCTCTTCCTCTTATGCTCCCGACATTGGTAATTTCAGATTAAATTTTTCTTTAAACACACTTCATCCTCAATCTTCATAAGTTTGTTCATAATATTTACATTAAAAAAGATTAAATATATCGTGCAACGCACGATGATATTTAGCTAGTTTATTTAATATTTTTATGCCGTCATTCTTTGCTTTTCAATATATCCCTAGTAAAAAGATGATCAAAGTGTGTTATATTGCTATACAAGATAAAAAGTATTCCCAAATACTAGATTATTTGGACCTCACGTTGTGCGTTGTGTTTGATGCAATTTTGAATAAGGAAACATATTTAGGTATTATTATTCAAATAAAATCCTGCTAAAATTATGGAATTTAAAAATAAATTCAATTGGATGAATAGATAAAATTACAATAAAGTTAGATTATTAGATATCATTTTTATTTGGCATACTATTAAATTAGTTGAATTTATTTATAGTTGAAATCACACCCACTTATTATAACCAAATAAATCAAAAAATTGAAAAGAGATAAAAATTTCACATATTTTAAAATGTTTCTTGAAACTATTTATAATAAAATGAATGACCAAAGCGCCCCAGTCAGACCCGGATTCCATTCCCGGTCGAATCCCGAAGCTCGGCGGCGTACTTCCCCCACGGCCGTCTCTGAACTCCCCGGAAACTCCTCTGCTTCTTCAGCTCCTTCTTCACCGTCTCTGAACCGGAGCTCACCTCCTCCTCCTTCAAGTCGTCGTGCCAAAATCAGAGATTCAGGTATTAATCCAACTATTTTTAGCTTAATGTTTTCATGATTCTGTTGTTTTGTGCTGTTTTTCATGTACTGCTTTGTATTCTGCAGATCTGAAAACAATGAATATGTCTAAATCCATAGGAGGTGGTTAATAAGCGAGGTGATAGTCCTTTTTTGGTTGTTTTTTTTGTACTTTGTGACTGTTCTGCAAATTTCTTCAATGAAATTTATGTGTTTTACTATGAAAACGAGACTGTTTAATGTGATGTGTTTCTGCTTTTAAAATTTTATGTGTTCATCTTGGAAACTGGAGTTTTTAATGTGTATTCTGTCTTGTTATGAAAGTTATGTGTTTAGCTTGAAAACTAGACTGCTTAATGTGGTTTTTGTCTGCATATGAAATTTTATGTCTTTAACTTGAAAACTAGGCTTCTTGATTTGTGTTGAAACTTGATTATTTATTGTGAAAACTGTGGTGTTTGTAAAACTTGATTTTTTAATGTGAAAACTGTGATTGTGAAAACTTGGTTATTAAGGTTGAATACTACAGTGATTGTAGAAACTATATTTTTTAGGCTGAAAACTGTGGTGTTTGTAAAACTTGATTGTTTAGTTGAAACTGTTTTTATTGTGAAAACTCGATTGTTTAGGTTGAAAACTTTTGTGTTTGCGAAACTAGATTATTTATTGTGAAAACTGTAATTTTTGTGAAACTTGATTGTTTAAATTGAAAACTGTGATGATTGTGAATTTTTAGGCTGAAAACTTTGGTGAAACTTGACTATACTTGACACAACATTATTTAACCTAAACACCCTAGTTTTTAAGTACCTAAAATCTGATGTTTATAATATGGAAACTTGTCTTTTTAACCTGAATTCTTTTGTGTTTACAAGTGTTTAAAATCCAGAAATTATATTAACTGATTTGTGTACATATTCTTTGCGTGAACAGTGCCGTGAACAGTGCGCGTGAATAGTGGGCGTGAATAGTACTTTTCCCAAATTTTGCAAATAAAGACCTCCTTCCTTCCATATTGTAATTTAGTCCTTGGTCTATATTATGCTATAATATAGACGGTCACTCTAGAGACCAACTCATGCTTTTATGGTGGCCATAAATTATAAATAGATTAAGATATTTAAAGGAAGTAAATATATCGTATTGTGAGAAATGTAAATTCATAACATTGAATTTCACTAAAATTTCACTTCTCAAAGTCATTTGGATTTGCTTTAGTTGACAATTTATTATAGTTTTTTTCAAAATCGTATATTTTCTTTTGTCAAAATATTTCATTTGTATGTTACCTGTTTAAACTACATTTATCGCATGTTTTTCATCGCATTTTTATTGAATTGAAATAAAATCAAAAATATTAACTAACTTGAAATTAAATAAAAATTAATGTATTGAAAATATCAAGAGTATATTTAAATTAAGATAAATCATCAAATTGTATTTTATGAAAATTAAAAATAAACTGAAAAATACTTAAAAAGTCCTTAGAAATTATTGCTATGTAATGAAACCATTATGAGAATATAGTTTAACAATACTGTTATTCTAGCTCGATATTGTCTAATATTTAAAGTCAATATCTCTTCTAGTTTCGTTTAAGACAATATTTTTTTTAAAGAAAATCGATATAATAATAATTCGATATATTTTTACAACCATTCTTAAGATACTTATAGAAAGTGGATTGGTTGCATTCCATAGATTGTAGGAACGGAAGTCTTTAGAGTAGTTTTGGGAATGATCATTAATTTAATTAGGTATGATATTAATACAAACTTTTATACAATCACGTATTTCTACCAATGAAAATTATGTATAATTGTATATATTTGTAATCCGTGATTTGTTTGATGGTGATTTCAATCATGTATTGCTAGTATTGATAGATGATAATTATGGAAAATGATAGACATGCATGAACATTTTCCATTAATTTCATGTACTATCAGCCATTACATTAGTTTTTGGTATGGATCCCAGCTCTAAATGTACATCCGGTGCTGGTTAAATGGATCCATACATGCTTCAGATTCGTAAATGGATCGATCCATACATTCTTCAAAGTCGGAAAATTCAGAAAAATATGTAAGCAAAATACATAAAAAAAATTTTATAATAAAAGTAACTAAAACAACTAATTTATGCACATTGTTTTTTTTTTAAGTTACCACCTTGTAGGTGGGGGGAATTTATAGGCACCCCAAACCATGAAACAAAAATAAAAAATTGAAAAGAGCAACAAAGCTCAGTCTGATACAAACATCCTAGAGAAAAGTAATGACTAGGTTAGCAAAATCAACCTCTAGATGACAAAAAAAGTCATTCTCGCTATCTCAAATTTAAACTAACAATCTAGTAAGGGAAGCTTATTAGTCAACGTTAGACGAAGACAAGGCAGCCGCCCTAACAGTTGCAAGTATTTGAGAAATGGAGAGGGAACAAAAATGCCCAGAACATTTTATCAAAAAATATCAATCACCAGGCTGGGAGTGCATATGACCATTTTCAACAGAAAAGGACCTAAGAGTGGGGACTTGTATAGCATCCAAAGTGAGCAATCCTCTAACCTTGGGTGGTAGGTTACTCCAGTAGTAGGTTTGATCTTCCATTGTAAGTTTTGCATGCTTTAATTTATGCACATTGTGAAAGTACTACGCAAGTCTGCATTCAGTAATCAATAAATTATCAGTAGGATGTCGATATAGTGCTCAAAACACAGTCTTTCTACAATACTTTTAACTTATCATATCATATTCATGATGAATAAATTTAGAAGTTTGACACCAGACTATGCATAAACTTTCAGATTTATATCAGATCAATTTCTGGATTGGATTGAAAAGTTCAACCAATGTTGCAGCATGTATACCACATGTTCTCCAAAAATCACAATGTAGAGTAATTTTTGTACAACAAAATATCGCCCTTTAATTAACAGGCAGAAATTAGGGTTTGTAATGTTTGGACTGAATGAGAAACGAAGCGAGTAAGAATATTCAACTTTAGACAAAATTGAACTCAATAAACTTGAATGTAATTTATGTAGTATTTTACGAAAAAACAACATATATACTTGAAAAATAAGGTTTACCTCCATTAGATTAAAGATGAAATTGATGGATTCAACGAATACCACTGCTCACCACCACCAACCTTAATAAAAATAATAAAATCGCCAAATCTTAATTAAGATGTACAAATTAAGCGCTATATCGTTGCAAATGATGATAGCATAACTTGATTCCACGGTCTTGCTTTCGTAGCCATCCGCGTGATTTTTTCTGCCGCCACATAACGGTATAAGCTTAAAAAATTGAAATCATTCTTGGCTGATGCTGTTGTCGAAATCTTCACCTACAAGATGAATTTCACCTCGAAGAGTTCAACCAAATCATGTATACTTTGGCGATATTCGTAATCAAACTAACTCCATTAGTGTTATCCGAGGCGCACAATCAAAGTCAAGGCGCACAATCAAAGTTTGCGCATCGTGAAGAAGAATTCTAACCAATGCAGAAAATATCTAAAATTTGTTTATGTTCATCGCATCGCAAACCTAGAGTGTGCTATGGTCACATAAACTGAGTTTATATATATCTCCAAACGTCGTTTTGGAAAAAAATTATATATAACCTAATGAATATACTAATACCAAAGTTAAACCTAATAATATCTATATGAGTCAGGCCGATTCAGGCGGCCGTAGCCATGTAAAATTAATATTGTAACAATTCCGCCAAGATATCCTCTAATTCCGTTTCGTATATTTCATGGAATATTATTACAAGGATGTTTTAGTTCAAACATCTTAATTTTGTGAAAGATTCTAATGTTGGCTCTTGTCTTTTTTAAATGTGATGAAGGTGATTGTCTAGCCAGCCTACCAATATAATCACACAAGGAGACACAGAGTTGAAATAAAAATATATACCAATTCCTTTTTTTAACATGTCTAGCCTACCAATTAAGTTAATCAAAGGCGGTCATGTAAATTTCCAATTTGTGATGGTTATTTGGCGGTGTTTAATCAAAAATACGTAGTTTAATAATATTTAATAATTTATATTTATCAGAGCAATAACTCTTCTATTCTCTTTAGGATCAAGAATCAATTCAAATTAACCCATTCTTAATTCTCGTAGGATTCACATAATCCATATGTCCATATTCATATTATCCTCCTTCTCTACAAATTTAAATTTGGAATAAAATAAATAAAAAATATTATTTGCAAATTGAAATTGGCTAATGTCTACAATAGAGCACCATTGATTCTGTTTATATTTTTTCCTTCTGTGAAAATTCAGGCTCCCCAATCCAAACCTCTCCTCGTTTCAATTTCTTGTACACTTTGTGGAGTGCTTTAAAATATGTCCAAACCCCCTTCCTCGCTAATTTTTACATCTTTTTCAAATTGAAACTTGAGCTGATTTTTACTGTTGTTCCACAGATTTCTTGCAGAAAAAATGAGGGGTTTCCCATCTTGTTTTGGTGAGAATGGTGTTCAAGTTGCAGATGTTTCTTGCTCTTCTTCAAACGTTCTAGCTGTTCCAAGTAAGGCCTCTCAAAACCTAGTCACTTGCACTCATCAGTGTAGAATTTTGGGCAAATCTTGCTTAGCATGCATTTCTTGGAGCAAGAATTTGATGGGCTATTGCTTTAGTGTTGAAATAGATGATTTGTCATACAGATGTTTATGTAAAGTTGATTCTTTGTTTTCAAAGAGGAAAGGTTCCAAGAATTTGGTCATTAGGTCTTGCAAAATTGACCTCTATTGGGACCTTTCTGATGCAAAATTTGGGTCTGGGCCAGAGCCATTAGAGCAAAGGAGAGATGGTTTTGCTCATAGGAGATCTAAAGAAAAAAGCTTTCAGGAAAACTAATGCAAACCATGGTTTGAGTGCTCCATTTTTCATCTCAAAAAGGGAACATCTGTTTGGGAAGAGGGCTTATGGCACAAAAGCTCAGTTCTGTGAAAATGGCAGAATTCATGACCTCAAGATTGAATGTGATGATTTTAGTGTGGAGAGTGATGATCTTTGCCTTGTGATTAGGATTGACAGCAAGGTTGTGATGCAGGTGAAGCATGTTCATTGGAAATTTCGGGGAAACTACGCGGTTTTGATCGATGGAGTCCCTGTGGAAGTGTTCTGGGATGTTTACAATTGGCTGTTTGGACAACCTTGTTTTGGGTCTTTGTGTTTCAGAGCTGTTTGTCAGCTGAAAAGGTTTGGAGAAGCTCTGGTTTGGGAGATGATGATCATAGTATGCATCTGAGGATTTCGTTGGAGCGATTTGGGGAGGTTAAGAAACCCGGCCCTGGTTTCTCCTTGGTTTTGTATGCATAGAAGAATGAATGAAAATATTGTAACTTTTCTTTGAATTTATTCAAATTTTCTACAAAATCTTGATGATTAGCAATTTAGCAGGCATATATACTGAATTTCATTGCCTGGAAATCTTTAGCATTTTTATCTATGAATATTCGTGGTCCATGTTTCTTTCTGGCAAGTTTCAGTGAGCAGATAATGCAATTCATTGTAGAAGAATTGATGTCTTAGTTATACATGCTCAGAACTCTGATCAAGAAACATATTCAGACGTAAAATGAAAAAAAAAAAAAAAACATTCCTAATAAGTTTAGGATTCGTGGAACCATTTTCTATGAGAAACTCTTCTGAAAGTCCAACTTTCCATTTTCCATAAGAGTGTTTATACGATTTAACTTATACAGTGTACATTTTAATTTGAACTGTAAAATTTGTTATTTGAATTTTATTAATGTTTTAATGTAAATTCATGAATTTTTGCATTAAAACATGTTTTATTATATGTTCACTTTGATACTATCAATGTTTTAACACAAAATAGTATCACTTGACCTTAAATATATAGTGGTAGTTCCATAACACTTAGGAAAGTCGGATTTTTTAGATACTTTGCAATTTTCTATTTTAATTTCGGAAAGCAATCCCAATCCAAATAGAATGGGATTTTTCTCAATCCCAATCCAAATAGAATGGGATTTTTCTAACCATATTTTTTAATTTCGGAGAAAAATCCCATTCCAAATAAGTTAAGGATTTGTGGAACCGTTATATATTAAGACCATTTCCTTGTTTAGTACACAGTTTATTGCTCAACTAGCAAATACATAGTTTGTGTGGAAAATGTGGAAAAGACTGAAAAGGCAGATTGAAGAGAGAGAATGCTACATGGAAGAAGTACCAGATGAAATTGTGGGAGAGATAATGAGCAGGCTGAAGGCGCACGAGGTAGCTCAAGCGTGTACGGTTTCGCGAAGATGGAGGAACGTAGGTACATCAATACTGTCATCTGGTCGGAATCTGGATCTCGATTTCACAGACGACAAATTCAAGAAAGAGGGTTGCATCACAGTCACAAACAGAGTGTGCGGAGCAATGAAAAGACACCAGGGTTCCCGTCTGGACACCCTCAGGATTGCTTTCAATGACCATAACAACCAACTTTACCGCCATCTTAGCATCAAGAGTTCTACAGAATGGTCTCAACGTATTTTTGACCAATGGTTCCGAATTGCCAATAATAAACAAGTCACTTGTATTGATATAGACATCAAAACTTGTTGCGAGTTAGTTCATGATCCAGAATCAGACCGTAGGGCAAGACCTGTTCTTTCAGAAGATGTAACTGGTACAATCATCGGACTCAGCTTCTGGAACAGGCTCACCACCGTGTCTTTGAAGTCAGTTATCATGTTCGACTATGATCTTCATTTATTGCTGTCAAAGTCTCCAAACCTTGAGACACTGTTGTTGAACAACGTGCCCTTCACCAAGCTCGAGCTTAAGGATACAAACCTTAAACTCAAGCGGGTCGAGATTCTAAATTGTGCTATGTTCAAAAACATACATATCATCTCAGCTCCAAATCTCGAATCTCTCAAACATATCCCAGTGATGGACATACGGACTTTCAAAAAATCAGAGTACAATTACATGATCAGCAAAAACATCAGCCTACAAATCGAAAACGCGCCCAGACTCGAAGACATGTACTTGGGAGGTCCACTGTGTCCTAACCTCGTGTTGGAGGTCCAAAAGCATGCTCCCCAGTTGAAGAAACTCAAACTGAATATGGATATATGCTGTCATCATCAAGCATGCTGGAGAGCTTTGCCGGCATTTCCCAAAGTCGGAAATCTTAAGCAACTTGAGCTCCATTTCACTTGTACCCAAACAGGGGGCCATGAAAAACGTAAACTGCAGTCAGTGGCTCACATGATAAATAAATTCACGTGCTTGGAGAAGTTGACGCTCGAGTACGACATTGAAAAAGTAGACATGGCTGATGAAGACTGTTATTATGTTAACAGCCATCCAAATGAGTTTCTTCAAGAGGTTAAAATTGTGGGTTGGTCAGGTCTGAAATCTGAGATTGAATTTGTTCTCCATCTCATCCGAACCTCTCCAAAGCTTCAGAGCCTCACTCTTGATCACACACCACCTCATATCTCGGGGTACACAGCATTTTCTTCGATGAAAAAGACTGAGCGTGAACACCAATATGCTGCTCTAGTCACACGCTTCATCAGTTGCCTGCATAAGAATCTTCTTGTTAAGTAGAATGATAACATTTTCTGTCTTGTACATATTCACAACCTATATATTCTAATAAAGGTTTGTATTTCAGTGTATATAATTATAAATTGTAACATTTGCTGAACAAATAAATATATAATATTCTTTAAAAACCAAGAAGAATCTATGAACATTTAGTATGCATAATAATAAAGTTTCAACAAAGATAAACTGAAATAATATACATGATATATGGAAATTGTGCAAGCCCTCAAGTGAAAATTTAGACAGGCAACCTAAGATACATGATCCTATATGAGCATCAAAGCAGTATTAAAAAGAAAGGAGAAAGAACCAGTACAGAGGGTTCAAAATAAAATAGGCTCATTGGTTTGAGCACACTTGAAGTAGTAAAATGAATGAAACATCATTAGAAATCTTTTAATATCACGTGTTATAGCGCTTTCAGACCATTTCCTTGGTAAAGTTTGTCAAAATTATTTCTGTACACAAGCACACCCATACTCGCGTTTCCAGAACAGATAGATCAACTTCTCTATTTGCCGAGATTTAAAAAGCATAAACAGAAATTAACTCACATGCATAAACAGAACGGGAGCAGAATCCGACAGGCATCACCTCCGGTTCTTCATCGGCTACAACAAGGCGTTTTCTAAGGTCCTCCGTCTTTGTTCGGTGTTCTCCACCACATTTAATGCCAGTCAACAGATGACCACATTTATTTGAATCATCACGTACTCTTAGCATGCACAAGGAGGTAGGTGACCACGAAAAATGAAATCTGATAAGATGCCAGTGTGGATGTTTGTACCTTGGGCCTTTGGAACTTGAAGCAGCTTAGGCTGAGAACATCTTGTACGTGAAAAAAATTCAGGCCTTAGGCCTTGCTCGGAGGGCTCATTTTTGATAAATCTCTGTAGCAGAACCTGGAATTGCTGAAATTTCTGGGCACTGTGATTGTAAACAGATGAATCTTCGAGGCCATAGGTGATTTTCTGGCTCAGTTGGGTATACTGACAGTGCAGAGCCTCCCGTGTTATGCACATTTGAGCTACGTATGCTGTCTCGAGATCCAATGGATCATTCAAAGACAGGCACCGAAAAGGAACTGATAGCTTTTTAGATGCAGGCCTTTCTGAAGGTACAGAACCTACATGAGATCCTGCAACAATCAATGTCAGTTCCTCAGAACAGAGGCCCAAAGGGAGATTGATCCATTCGTACAGTAATCATTAAAACGTAAGAAAGCAATCCATTTGAAAAGCTAGAAAGAGGTCCCCTAGAAAGTTATAAAAAGTAAAACATCAAATACCAAACTAATCATACCATAATCTTATAAATAGGAAACCCCCTGATTTTATTTTAATCTCACAGCAGCATCAAAGTATTCAGCAACTTTAGCGAAATCTTCTTCCAAAAATCCCCTGGATGTAAGAGCAGGAGTTCCTGTGGTACAAAAGTTGATCAACCTTTGCAAAAACCTCATAGAAATTCATTTAAGAACTCAATAATGGGAATTATATAGAGCAATACCCAAACTGATGCCACCGGGAACCTGGCAGAAACATCTCCAGGAACGGTGTTCTTGTTAGATGCAATATGACCAGCTTCCAACACCTTTTCAACCCTGGAACCATCAATACCTTACACAAAAGGATGATCTTCAGACGCTAGGAATCTATAAATTTTTGTTTATTTTTTAAATAATGCTTAGTAAAAAACAACCAGTTCTATCTATTGAACTTGTTGAGAAAATTAAAATTTTGATCGAAACACAAACATTAGTCAATTTCCCAGCTTTAACATAAAGTTCACAGCATCCGTCCAAGATGCACAAAACTACTAAAACCAGCAAGCAAACCTAACACTACTAACCCTGCCTACGCTGCCTTTTCCTTCCAACTCCCTCCTCCATGCTTCCATCACCTTTCTCCATCCTCCTCTTCCTTTCCAACTTAGACTTGATGCTATCGCTTATAGAGAGCTTCACCATCTTGCAAAGCATTTGACGCGGAGCAATTAAATTCTGAAGACCTTTGGTTTTTGCCGTTAACCAAGCCTTGTGCTTCATATAGGATTGAACCTCCTCATCAGCTTCTGAAAGCTCATCCCTTCCATGATACCGTGCCCACTCCACGCGATAAGCGTCAATTGCCCACTGGTAATTAAGCTTTACAGCCTCTTTATCTTTTCCAGACTCTGCTACAATAGGGGTGGCCCTCTTAGAGAATTTTTGGATGAATAACAGGGCTGAGGAGGGACTGAGGAGAGGGGAAGGAGGGGATGGTTTCTTCTTGGAGGCGGCTGCTGCTGAGGAAGGAGGGGTGGCCAGGTGAGCTTCAAATTTCACTCTCATTGTCTTGATCTCCTTCTCCCACTCCTGCATAAACATTTCCTTCACTGGCAAATCAGTGAAGGCCATGTTGCCTACCATTTCGTCACTCATCATGTCCATGGCAAGTTTTGCTCTCACTCCATCATCTCCCATCCTCCCAATCACAATGAAGAAAGCAGCTATAGGAGATGGCGGCTTAGCAACATTAACTAAAGGAAGGGAAGGAGTCTCATCCAGTGGAGGGGTAAGAAAAGGAGAGGGAGGAGTATCCAGTGGAGGGGTAGGAGTAGGAGAGGGAGGAGTCTGATTCATGTTCGGGTCGACCCGGTTTGGATTCGGTCCGGCCCGCTGCTGGCTCAAATCTTCCTTCCGGAGCTTGTGCTTCTCCAACAGCTCGTAAATCCCACCGGAAAACACCTCTTTAGTTGGGATCCCCTGGAAACCTTGAAGAAATTGGGTGAAATCAGTTAAACACTGATTACCCACCTCTTCATCTTCATCTCCCTGAAGCCCCTGTTCAGAGTAATGGTCCATCACGTCCTGGTGCATTGCTGCCTCCGCCTCCGTAGCCGGTATCCCAGGGGAGTTTAAGAAATCCCAGATCTCCGCCCGCTGTTCCTCGGACCATGTCTCCATGCCTTCGAAATAAGTAACCATCTCGTCTAACTAGGGGTGGCAAAAAATCCCATTACCCATTGGGTCCCAATAAAAAGATTAAATGGGATGGGAATTTATTGATAAAATGGTAATTTGGGATTAAGTTAAATGGGATTATTTGGGAATGGGAAATAATGGGATTGGGATTGAAATCTCATATTCCCATATTTCCCATTTAATATAGAAATAATGGGAATGGGATTTGGGATCCCATAATTCCCATTATTTTTCCACTATGAACTTGTCTTATTTTATAAGTGATTTTTCAAAGTTGATACTTATGTTTATGTTATTTATGATAAAATGTTGAGAAATTTTATCGAGCTTACGAAACGAGTTCGAACTCGAATTTGACTCGAATTGATCGAGCTTACGAACCGAGCTCGAAATCGAATTTAATCGAGTTTACGAAACGAGTTCGAACTCGATTTCGAATCGAATTCGACCGAACTTATCCGTTCATACTCGAGTTTGACTCGAATTGATCGGGCTTACGAGCCGAATTCGAAATTGAGTTCGAATCGAATTTGATCGAGTTTACGAAACGAGCTCGAACTCGAGTTCGAATCGAATTCGATCGAGCTTACGAAACGAGGTCGAAGTCGAGTTCGAATCAAATTCGATCGAGCTTACGAACCGAGGTCAAAGTCGAGTTCGAAAAGAATTCGATCGAGCTTACAAAACGAGGTCGAACTCGAGTTCGAATCGAATTCGATCGAGCTTACGAAACGAGTTCGAACTCGAATTTGACTCGAATTGATTGAGCTTACGAACCGAGCTCGAAATCGAATTTAATCGAGTTTACGAAACGAGCTCGAACTCGAGTTCGAATCAAATTCGACCGAGCTTATCCGTTCATACTCGAGTTTGACTCGAATTGATCGAGCTTACGAGCCGAATTCGATATTGAGTTCGAATCGAATTTGATCGAGTTTACGAAACGACCTCGAACTCGAGTTCGAATCGAATTCGATCGAGCTTACGAAACGAGGTCGAAGTCGAGTTCGAATCGAATTCGATCGAGCTTACGAACCGAGGTCGAAGTCGAGTTCGAAAAGAATTCGATCGAGCTTACGAACCGAGTTCGAACTCGAGTTCGAATCGAATTCGATCGAGCTTACAACCGAGCTCGAACTCGAGTTCGAATCGAATTCGATCGAGCTTACAAAACGAGCTCGAACTCGAATTCGATCGAGCTTACGAACCGAGCTCGAATTCGAGTTCGAATCGAATTCGATCGAGCTTACGAACTCGAATCTGACCGAGTTTGAACTCGAATCTGACCGAGTTTGAACTCGAAGTGAACTCTAATTTTTTATCAGTTTACATTATTGTTATGCTAATAAGTAATGATTAGTTTATATTTGGATTTAAATTTTGGTAATTTAATGGATTCCCAATGGGATAATTCATTTGGGACCCATTGGGAGTTAAAATTTCCCAAATATAATTTAATCCCAATCCCACCCAATCCCAAATGTTAATGGGAAATTAATTTCCCAATCCCAAAACTTCCCATGCCAAAACTTCCCATCCCAAAACTTCCCAATCCCTCCCAATCGCCACCCCTACGTCTAACTCAGCATCTGGAACTCCCGCCTCCATCTTCAACTAACAACGAACCGACAGAATTGGAAAGTGTAAGGCTCTGTGGGGTTGGATTTAGGATTTGGATTTTGAGATTTGAAATCCAAATGCTTGTGTGGCATGGCGGATTTGAAATCCGGATTTCAGTTCCGGATTTCAACCCAAATTTCCCAAATCCTTTTTAAATATAGAATAAAGGGAAAATAAATATTACTCTTAAGCTAACTAGTTAAACGTCGTCGTGCGTTGCATGATATATTTAATTTTTTTATGTAAATATTATAAACAAACTTATGATGAAGAGAATGAAATGTGTTTACAGAAAAACTCTTTAAGATAATTAACAATATTATAGTGACAAATTTCAAAATTTTTAATGCTTTTTATTAATTTATTTATTGACCGGAGCAATAACTCTTCTAGTTCCCTATAAGAAAAAGTACTGTCATAATTAAAAAACAACGGTCATGTTTTTTAACATGTAAAAAAAAAAGAGTAACATATGTCATTCATATTACAAAAACAAATAAGTCAAAATATAAAAATTCAACTAAATTAATGCTTTCAATATTGATATATAGCAAAATATTAAAAGTCAACTACACTAATACATTAAATATTAATATTTATCAAATTATAAAAAGTCAACTAAATTAATTTATTCAATATTGATTACATATCAAAAAATAAAAATTCAACTATATTAATTCATTAAATATTACTTTTCCTTTCTATTTAAATAATTCAATTCAAAATCCAAATCTATACCAAACAAGAATTTCAAATATCAGATTCTCAAAATCCAGATTTCAAGTCCAGGATTCTCAAAATTCTAAAACCAAATCCAAATTCTCAAAATCCTCCAATCCACACACACCCTAAGAGTCGGAAAGAGTTAAACCCGTTTTTGGGATTGGAAGGGTAGAATAGGAAAGAGATTCGGAAGAGGAAAACCCAAACGGCGAACTATGAAAAAGGTATGTCCTATATATATTCTAATTCTAGGGTTTAAGGTATGGGTTGGAGTTGGGTTTCGACCCACTGGACCAACAAAATTAAAATCAGGTCCAAATTTCAGGTTAGAAAAACCCTTAATTAAATTGATGTTCTTGTTAGAACCAGCCTAAATTAAACTAGGGAAAACAGTAAAATGGCAGAAGAAATATGCATTGAATCTGAAGGAAAATAAAGGGTACAAGTTCATATCATTTTCTTGGTAAAAACTCTTATGGTTCAGATGCCTTTGTTTATACTACAGAAATGGAAAGAATCTAACGGAAGATGCTCCCTGACGGAATGATGCCGTTCATTGGATGAACGATTTCGTACTGCCTTCTTCAATGGGAAATTACCAGGAAATTGCTTTCTCGGTCCACTGTGAATTGTCGATCTTGTCCTCGGGCTATTTTAGGATCGTAACAGACCCTTCTCCTTAAAAACGAGCTTGTCCTCAAGCTCGGAAGTCGGAAATTCGCAGCCGGCCTGAGAATCCGAGTTGCTGCATTCCATGCTATCATACACTGGAAGCCTTGATCACTCTTCTTCACAACTAAAATAATTTTGATGCACCCAAAACAAGCAACTGTAAAGAAGTTCCTTGATAGTATAGCCACAGAGTTCAACGTTTTCCCAAGCCAATCTTCAACACTCTATCTTGCATCGTAGGGACTCTTTCTTCCTTGTCGCTGTCTATACGTTTTTCGATCTCGAAATATGATAAGTAGTCAGGCTTTTCAACATCAGACAATTATTCGGCGCCAAAACAAAGATTTGAACCCCATGTACCACCTGTGAAACTGTTGGGTGTGGTCAACCCAATTCCCACATTGGAAACAGAGAGTCTCATTCCTCTCTTTATAAGAAATAGTCCCACCACACTAGTATGAGGCCTTTTGGGAATTGACCCATTGTTTAAAACCGTGCGGGCTTTGCATGCGGCCCAAAGTGGTCAATATCATACTAGTTTGAGCTGTGGTGGGCACAAGTGGTATCAGAGATTGGTTACGCTCGGGACGAGACTGCCTTTGTTGCCTACTGTGGAGGAGACCCTCATTCATTCCCTTGGAGAGGTAAATTTGTCCCTTGTATCGAAAGTCTGTCTGACCAAGGGTTTGTCAAGCAGCGTGTCCCGCTTGTGTTTGGCGGCGGTGCAAGATGGTCTGAGATGAAGGACACTTGTTCATGTTGTCCTTGGTTTGAGGGGGAGATTGTTGGGTGTGGTCAACCCAATTCCCACATTGGAAACGGAGAGTCTCATTTCTCTCTTTATAAGGAATAGTCCCACCACACTAGTATGAGGCCTTTTGGGAATTGACCCATTGTTTAAAACCGTGCGGGCTTTGCATGCGGCCCAAAGCGGACAATATCATACTAGTTTGAGCTGTGGTGGGCTCGGCAGTCCCAACAAAAACACCACCTCATCAACGCAACTAGCATGTAAGCTTTCAGCTCAAGGATTGCAGTAAACTCCCTATGCTTTCTATCATCACCAATCTTACACCCTTGACGCTCCGAGATATTATCATTCCAACTATATAAAGAACACTCAGAATTTCCCCTCCTTGTTGAGAACAAGCTTGTCCTCAAGCTTAAGGTTAAAACCGATGACAAGAGCTCACAAATTCTGAGATTAAAACACCCTAGAGGTTCAGCAAATTTGCAATAATTACCACTACATGTAAACTCCACATCGTGTGTCAAGTTCAGTTCCTGTACGTCTCTAAACTTCACAGAACCTAAGAGCCACCCTAATATCTGACTAGTTCCCGTCGAGTCAAGACCGAGATTACTCCTTAAACTGACATGAAGACTCACAATTTCTGCAATCTTTTTGGACTGGCTTTGTCTAAATTTCCACATTGTTGTAAGGATTACATGCTGCTCCCTCACCTCTGCATCAAAAGAACTCACATAGTCCTGCACCCTCATCTCACTTGCTTGCTTGCAATTTGTATCAACAACAGCTGAGTATTTATGCATCAATTCCATGCTCCAAATTTGAAGCAGCACACCAACTATAGTCTTGCTGATTACTCTTTCATCCCACCATAAAATACAGGCTCCTTGAAATTTTTGTGCTCCGACAAACGAAGTTGCTCCAATCCGCACCTGAACACCCCAGCTTGGTTGCAAGTTGTTTTTACTGCCAATAATAAATTTCTGAAAACTATGATCACCTTGAGGAGTAACAGCTTTTGTGTGTATGCTTTCTGGACCATCTTTTAATTTTCCATGAGCTGTCAATGCATATCTTCCTAACTCCACTACTTGAGTAGATAAGTTTGCTTCCTTAGAGGTTCTTCTGGACTCACACATCTTCTCTGCAGTTTCCAACGTTAATTTTAAGCCTTGTGGGAAGTTCAAGGCTGAGTGTATGTCTGTGATGGGGCTTGAGTATCCTTGAAAAGCACCATAATTCCCACTGAAGTCACAACTTTCAACTCCTTTTTCAAACTTAACAATAGCTAACACTCCAATAAAATCCCCTTTGATCCCAGGATTATAGCACAAAATAGGTTGAACAATTTCCCTAGTGTTGCCAGCCATTTCTGCACTTTTAACTCTAAGCCAACCCTTCAAAAACAATCCTAACTCGACACCGACAATCCCCTCTTTCACACCATTCTCACTAGTTCCTGCCATTTGAAAACTGAAACTCTCTCCAACAGACCCAAGATAATATCCAAAATTTCCAGGATTAAAGCACTTGAACCCTTTGAAAGTGCCACAACTTTCATTCTTGATTTCTACAGTACAGATTATGCAAAACTCATCCCACAAACTAACAACTTCACAAGGACCCTTAAAACTTTCGGGAAAACTCACGATTATACCCGGACCAAAGGACCTACTAGTGCCAAACTCATTTCCCACACTAAAATCAAAACATTCAGGCTTGACCTCTACCACAGATTTAGCATATATATCCATGGAGAATTCACCACTTTCAGCAGACACTCTCATCAAATTATTATCAACCTCAGAAACTAAATCCTTAACCTCATAACATACAACATCATCTTTCATATCTTCACAATATAAGGGATTATTGGACCACTCAATGGCTGAATATAAAGGATTAACAAACCCCTCAATGGGTTGAAGGATATTACCCTGAGACGCTTCATCCTTTTGTGGTGTGTCTGAACCTTGTGAAGGTACTGAGGGAATCTGTTCCTCAAGCCCTCGAGGTGGCCTTATTTCCCCCAACCGCTGCAAAGAGGCCATCATCGACTCCAATAGTGCTTGAATCTCTGATTTCCAGCCTTCGGTGCTGTCTTTCGACACAGCCTGAGAATCAACTGCAGAGATTTCGCACTGGAGTCCCCTTGCTGAAACACCAAAATCCATCCATTGTGCCGCCGCTACTGGTTGTTAGAGTTGATTCATGGAAGGATACGAGTCCCACTGTGACTGTGACAGAGAACTGAGGCCAATCGAGCCACCTCGGTGATGCTCCTCCACGGAAATATTGCTCTCAAGCTCTGTCCTCGCACCTTTGTATCTCGGCTGATTCAAGCTCCAATCCAAGCTCACCTTACGAGTTGGCTGGTCATAGCTCAACCAAGGGTCCTCTACTTGATTTTGCAGGCTCTGAATGACCGGGAAATCATCGTGCCTCATTGGGAAAGGCTTGAAATCACTGTAAGTCCCATACACACACGTATTGTCATCCCCAAACTGTGACCTATGAGGCGCAAAGTTTCTGCCTGAGTCATAATGCCACCCGTATGGGATATCATTTCCGTATTCACCACCATACTCCACCGGATTTTCAAATCGTCGCTGCCCACCGTAAATAGCTGAGCCGCCGCAGCTATCGTCGGTGACGGGGTTTTGCCGCCCGTTTAGAGAGGTCGCTTCGCCATGAGTAGCAGCATCGTCGCTACTGTCACCGGTGTTAAATAGTTCAAGACCTTGATTCTGCTTATCCACCAGAGGGGTCGAACGCCTAGGTGCTGATCCGCCAAGTCTGTATTGGTTGGGAAAATCTGTTGACCGAGCTTCGTGCCACGTACGCTGCTCCGCCGCTGTATTCCGCCCATGTGAGGTCGCCGGATAATGATGAAGACCACCGAACTCCGCGTCTGTTGGTGAATCCCAAACGGCATTGTACTCGTACTCAGTGCCACTGTGGTTGCCAACTTTCAATCGCCAGTCGTCGTCGAACACAGCGCCACGGTCTCCGGTCGTCAGATAATCCACAAACGCACGCCACCGGGTAATAACCGTAGTCGTCACCGTATGTCACAGCGTCGCCGCCATTAGTAGTTGTTCCTCGCTGGAAATGGTGAGTTTCTCCTCCGTATCCGCAGCCCATCTCAAACCGTTTCCTGGAATAGAGAGCCTCTGCGCCGTGGTCGTCGCTGGCGCCGGGCCACCCGTTGTAAGTAGCAGCGCCGCCGTCGACATTGATTTCAACACCATCTCGGTCGTGCATAACCTCGCGGTTCTGCTCCCAATTGAGCGGTGTGTCGCCAAGGTTCACAGCGCCGCCCCAATTGCCACCTCGCCACCCATAATCGCTGCGGGCGTCAAATCGCCCCCGGCCTTGGAACGCGTGTTCATTGGTTGCCGGATAAACCTCGAAATCACCGTACTCCGCCGAGTGTTCAGATTGTCCACCGTTGTGAACGCCGCCGGTTTCAAAGCACCACCCACCGCCGGGTCCTCCGAGATGTAGGGCAGCATCCCCATGGCCGTCGTTGTTGAGATAAGTTCCTCCCCAATTGACCGCGTCACCGGAGTAGTCTTCTGACCCCGTCCCACCACGATCGTCGCCAGTGATTGGGCGTCGATTGAAGCAGATAGGATCCCCCTCGACATCAACTGGGTCATAAACCTCAGAGTTTGAGAAAATCGAAACTTGATCGGAATAACCCTCCCAAGCCGATATTTCATCAGATTGATTATCAAATTCGATTCCCATGATCGGAGAATCGTTGCTCTGATACCAATTTGTTAGAACCAGCCTAAATTAAACTAGGGAAAACAGTAAAATGGCAGAAGAAATATGCATTGAATCTGAAGGAAAATAAAGGGTACAAGTTCATATCATTTTCTTGGTAAAAACTCTTATGGTTCAGATGCCTTTGTTTATACTACAGAAATGGAAAGAATCTAACGGAAGATGCTCCCTGACGGAATGATGCCGTTCATTGGATGAACGATTTCGTACTGCCTTCTTCAATGGGAAATTACCAGGAAATTGCTTTCTCGGTCCACTGTGAATTGTCGATCTTGTCCTCGGGCTATTTTAGGATCGTAACAGTTCTCAATCTATTTTAGGATCAGAGTAGCATATTCTGTTGCATAAAGTATAAAATATGTGCATATTTTAGGAATGGCTGAGGAACCTGCATATTCTGTTGCATAAAGTTCTCAATGCTTATTCTGATAATTTCCTTTGCAGATCATCTAATTTCCTTTGCAGTTCTCAATGGTTGACTACATCAGGATTTACGGCAGCAGGAGGTACAGCAGCAGGGTCGGCGGCGGCGGGGGCGGTGGCGGCAGGGTCGGCGGCAGCGGCGTGGTCGGCGGCGGCGGCGAGGTCGGCGGCAGCGGGATCTTCTATGTTGACGAGATTTGGGTCCATAATGATGACGGAATGAGAGCAAGAATTTTAGGGTTACGACGACAGCGGCAGGGATCTCCCGTCAACAACGGAGTTTCACGGCAGCGGTGGCGGAAGAAAAGGACTCGTAAAATTTTTTTTTAACTTGAGAGAATCGAAAACTGTGATACCATGTAGAATTGTATCAAAGATATTCAATAAAACTGTGTGTTGATATTCATGAGAATGTTTACATTATATAGGGAGGCTATGTCTACCTAGCTATCACATGTACCGATGTGGGTTTAATGTACAGTAACAGAATTACATAAGGAAAAGGATAGTCTAACCTATATTCCATATACAATACTAATTATATAAAAAACAAACATCTTCTTTCCTTAACACTCCTCCTCAAGATGGAGCATGAGGATCACGAATGCCCATCTTGCCAATCAAATCCTGAAATGTACGGCGTCCAAGTGCCTTAGTAAAAAGATCAGCAGGTTGCTCAGCAGTACGAATATGATGAGCAACTATCTCACGAGATTGTACCGAATCCCGAACAAAATGACAATCAACTTCAATATGCTTCGTACGCTCATGGAAGACCGGATTAGCAGCAATGTGTACAGCAGCTTGACTGTCACAAAACAACTTCATCGGCTGAGAATGGGACACACCCAGCGACTTGAGAAGAGACTTCATCCAAATAAGTTCACAACAAACATATGCCATAGCACGGTACTCTGCTTCAGCAGACGAACGAGATACCGTTGGTTGCTTCTTAGTCTTCCAAGAAACAGGAGAATCACCAAGAGTCACAAAATAACCAGTCAAAGAACGGCGAGTAATCGGACAAGCAGCCCAGTCCGAATCGCAAAAACCTATAAGCTGTAAAGGACTAGCAGCAGAAAGAAACAGTCCTTGACCAGGATGACCCTTGAGATAGTGCAAAACGCGTAGAGCTGCTTGCCAATGTACAACTCGAGGTGCTTCCATGAACTGTGCCAAGGTATGAACGGAATAACTCAACTCTGGACGAGTAATAGTCAAGTAGATGAGTTTTCCAATAAGGCGTCGATACTTCAAAGGATCAACATACAAAGGACCTTTATCATGTGCCAAATTATGTTGTGTTTCCATTGGAAATTCAGCAGGTTTGGCTCCCAACAAACCAGTCTTAGCTAAAATATCCAAAGTATATTTCCGTTGAGAAAGAAACATACCATCAGAACGACGAGCAATCTCAATACCCAAAAAATATTTCAATGCTCCAAGATCATTCATATGAAAACAAGAACTCAAGTATTTCTTAAACGCAGACAAGACATCTCCAGACGAACCAGCAATCATAAGATCATCCACGTAAACCAAAACATGGAGGGTGACACCATTTCGCGGAAAAGAGAATAAGGAGTAATCAGAACGACTTTGAACGAATCCATAGCGTCGCAAGGCCTCAGCTAACTTCCTTACTTTCATTAATTTATTCAATTCTCAAACGTTACATAACAACAAACATAGTTTTATTATTTAGAAAACAGAGGTTAAAACATCATCTAAACGTTACAAACATAGTTTCATTAATTAGAAATAGAGGTTACAAACATAGTTACATAGCCTTCTCCTCTTTCCAAACGTTATATAACTTCTCTTCATTAATATATTTATTATTCAAAGCTTTATTTTCCAGATTTAAACACCCTTCCTAACGTTCATCAATTTATTCAATTTTCAAACGTTACATAACCTTCTCTTCATCAAATTTCTGAATGTTATATAACTTCTCTTCATCTATTTATTAAATTTTCAAACCGTTAGCTTACAATTTAAACACACTTCCTAATCAACTTAGTCAATTTCCAAATGATACATAACCTTCTCTTCATCATATTTTAAAACGTTATATAGCCTTCTCTTCATAAATTTATTCAACTTTTTAAAATATTATCTTTCAGATTTAAACACCCTTCCTAACGTTTATCAATTTATTCAATTTTCCAAACGTTAAATTCCAAACTAGAGTAAAATCTGTTGTATTGAAAATGGTAATACTCTGATTAAATTAAAATGGATTAACATAAACAAAATTAAATTCAGTTGAATCGAAAACCATTATGACGAGAAAAACCTCCAATTATTCAGTATTATTTACATATATTTTCATCACTTATATATATATTCATGATAATTAGATTAATTCGTACATGACATTTATGTTTACTCTTTTACGTTACATTGTAAAATTCCAACTAATTTATGTTTAAATAAATACATGTGCATCGGCACGGGAATGTATGAAATTATGAATCGTGTATGAAACTATTTTATATACTTTCATCTAAAAGCAAACAACCACCATCATAAATTCACAATCATCCCGTTTAAACATATGCCAACTTTGAATCCATGTTTCTTCTTGAACAAGTTACCAAGGTCTGCCTTTTCCACCCCTTCAAAAAAAAAGGTCTGCCTTTTCCACCGCATATATGTGATTATATGATTGATTTTGATTTATAACTATTTTGAGCAGTCAGACAACTATCAATGAAAAACACTGCATCCCAAAGCCCGTTTTCATTCATAAACAACTATACATTACCGTCTCTAGAGTTAAAAGTAGAAAGGGGTTGAAAATTTTGATTTGTGACAAGAATGATAAACCGATCCATAGTACCGTTAATGTAGTTTATAAGGAAGTGCTTAAGAAGTTAGGGTAATAAAGTTATGTAATTTTTTTATTTCTTAAATTCTTGAAAATGTAACAATACTTTAGCGGCGAATTGTTTGTAAACCAAAAGGTTATTACATAATTTACTCAACTTTCACATAATAATATGTGTTCAAAATTAATTAATTTACATTATATTATTTTTTACTAAATTATAAAACTTTTAAATTGAATTCCCGTGCATCGGCACGGGATATTATACTAGTATTAATAGTACACCTACATTAATTAGGCTGGATAGTATCAACAAAATTTTTTAAAAAAACTGATTTGAATTGCTATGAAATGAACAAAAAGTAACTATATGGAAAATAGTATGACTAAATTATTTTGGATTGCATCAAATCATATTTTAAAAAAATTAATTTTCTGATCTGATCTAAATTGAACTGAATATAAACTGAACTGAATCGAAAAAACAGTACAGAGCTATAATAAAATATATATATATATATATATGTATGTATATAGGAAATTTACTGAACTGAAAATTGTAAGAAATATTTATTTGAACTGAAAAAAATATTAAAATATTTATCTGAACTGAAAAAAATAAAAAAATATTGAACTAAACTGAAAAAATAAAAAATATATTTAACTGAGCTGAAAAAAATACAGAACTGAACTGAAAAAAGTAAAATAAATACTGAACTGAACTGAAAAAAATAAAAATATATTGAACTGAACTGAAAGAAATAAAAAAAAACTAAACTGAATTGAAAAAAAATAAAAACAAATACTGAACTAGACTAAACTGCTTTATAGAAAAATTCTGGTAAACAGGCTCTTACAGAATAAATTTGCAAAACTGTGATAGCATAAAAGCCCATGATTTAACTTGCAAAAGGCGAGTTCAACCAAAAGGTATATCAACAAGTATGAGACAAGTCGTTTATTGCAAACCGGTATGCTTTAACCGGAGTTCAAAAGTTTAGTTTCTCTCTCTAGAAATTCTTTCCTCCATCTCACTAGAATTCCTAAAACAGAACCACATGTTTTTCCCCTTTCCCCCTTTTCACCGCCGTGAACGTCTATATCTTGACACAAAAATGGCCATAAACGGTAATCCCATGGCGGGGCCGCCGCCCCATCAGGGCGGCACAACCGCCGGAAAGTCCTTTATGCAAGCTCTCACTAACAAAAACACCCCTCTTTTCACCTCTCTCCCAACTAACCCAAAAATCTGACCAGCAATAACCAAGCTTAATGGCCGGTCGACGTGCCTCTACGACCTGGAATCGGTCAAGATCCTTGCGGCTCACTACGACAATGCTTTGGTCGGAAAGTTCGGCCGAGGTAAACCGCCAATGGAGAGCATTCAGACAGCTTTCAAAGGTATGGGTTTCCAGTCCCAATTTCAAATAGGGCTTCTTGATTATCGACACATCCTTATCCGCTTCAAGGATCCAGAGGACTATCAACGCCTCTGGCTTCAGCCCTACTGGTCGGTTGCCGGAGCAACTATGAAAGTACTCAAATGGACTGAGGAATTCTCCGCTGATCACGATTTGTAGTGTCGATCTGGGTCACCATCAAGGATGTTCCAGTATACTATTACAATCAGTCGATGATCATGGATGTAGCTGCCCAAATTGGGACATATATCAAGATGGACGCGTTCACCCAAGGTGTTACCAGGCCATCGGTAATCCAAATGTGTTTGGAACTTGACCTGAAGGAGGAAGGCATCCATTCCATCCCCATCGGCCGGACGGATAACTATGAGGAGTGCTCGATCGAGTTTCTCCAACTGCCACTCTACTGTAAAGGGTGCAACAAGATAGGCCATGAGGAGAGTGCCTGCATCCACCTCCACCCCGAGCTCAAAAGAACATAGAGAAGGAGGGAAGTTCCAGATCCTAGAAAACCTGAACAGGGCTCCAGTGGTCTCCCCCCATTGCAGAAAGATCATGGGGCCTCCCAGCAAGCTGCACAAGCTGAACCACCAACGGTTGTGTATCAATCAGAAGAGACAACAGATGCTGATTCTTGCAAACATCCTCAACCTTCTGTCATGGCACTAATCTTAGCAATGAAAGAGCCCACTGCAGTATCCTTTTATGGCTTTGATGACTTGCATGTTAAAAGGCTTAAAAATGACCTAAAAAGAGTTTTTCTAACAAACCTTTTTCATATTGTTCCTTACCCCTCACCAGTAGAGCTATCCAATCCTTTTTCTGTCCTACAGGATCTTGAAATGGATGTGGAAGAAGCACCAAGTCCCAGAATTGATAATCAACTGATACAACACTCCAGAGGTAACTCTTTCAAATGTGTAAAAATCATATCTGAAAACTTGCAAGAACCTGAAATGCATGTACAATCTCATAATCCAAGCTTTCCTGATACCATGCTACTTACTGATGCTATAGGAATGCATGATAAAAATGATTCCTTTGTATTACCTGGTTCTGAGCATGCTTCAGTAATCACTACTTTGGACACAGTCTCAACAGAGTCTCCACAACACACTAGCACCACTAAACCTGTTGCTAACTCTGATATCAACCAAGTTAACTCCAAAAAAAAAATGGAAAAAAGATAGCACATATCGATAGTGCTAGTAGGTCTCTTAGGCCCAAACAAAAAGTTAAATATTCTGTCTAATGATTAAACACACCATAATAGATAATATTTTAGTGTGGAATATCAGGGGTATCAGCACCTCAATAGATAGACTTTTATCACTCACAGTGATTCATAAAATAGATATACTATGCCTACTTGAGCCCATGCATGACAATTCAGTATGTGCCAACTTGCAACATGCCTTACATTTTCAAAACTCCTTTTATATATGCTGAGCATGCCAAAATATGGATTTTCTGGAACCATAAGTTTAACATTGATATAATCTCTCAAATTGACCAATTTGTTTACTCTTCAATTACTGACTCTTTTACTGGATTAGCATGGAAATGTGTATTTGTATATGCTAAAGTACTTAGGACCCTTAGAAGATCTCTATGGAGAGATCTACTAGCTCTCCCTCAATCCCCCACAATATATGTGGGGTATTTCAACACAGTTAGGAATACCAGTGAGCGTAGAGGTAGGATTTCCCCCCATTCCTAATCATTACCGAGTTTAGCACCTGGATAGATAGTCTAGCTCTCCAAGAAATAAAAACAGTTGGTATTTTCTATACTTGGTCCAACAATAGGAAGAAGGAGGATCTGCTACTCCAAAGGATTGATAGAGGTCTTTGTAACCTAGACTGGCAAACCCTGTTCCCACACAACTCAATCCAAACCCTAAATAGAACCACTTCAGATCACAGCCCTCTCCTACTCAGCATACAAGACTCTACTGAAACAATGCCCTAAGCCTTTTAGATTCCAGTCCATGTGGATTCACAGAAATGGCTTCTCTGAAATAGTCAGAAATTGCTGGAATGAGCCTAGTCAATTCAAGGGCATGCACAATATGGTTTTTAAGTTAAAAAGACTTAAACCAGTGCTAAGACAGTGGAACAAGGATCATTTTGAAGATGTTCATCAAAACTTTATTGAGGCTGAGGATCAAGTTGCTAATTTAAAACTGCAGTACCAAATATCAGGCACAGATTCTGACTTGATGGCACTAAATAATAGCCAAGAACTTATCCTAAGGGCCACCACTGAACAGGTTTCTTTTTGGAAACAAAAAGCCAACATGAAATGGTTGAAAGAGGGTGATGCCAGTACCAAATACTTCCACAACAAAGTTAAGGAGAGACATGGAAGAGCAAGGATTAGCAAGATTAAAGGCTCGGATGGACACTGGATCACTGATCCTGAAACCATCAAAGGCCAGGTTATTCTATTTTATGAAACTCTTCTGAATGAGCCATACTGTGATTAGTCAGGAACTTTCCTCACACATTTCCTATCAGTCATTCCCAAACTAATCACTGAAGAAAACAATGAGGTAATGCTGAGACCTGTTAGTCAAGAGGAGCTAAAGCTTGCAGTTTTTGACCTCAGTTCTGATAGTGCTCCAGGATCAGATGGACCCTCAGGTGTCCTTTACAACAATTTTTGGGACCTTATCAAGGAAGATCTAATGGATTCAGTTTCTGAGTTTCTACGAGGAGAAATGATCCCTAAGGCCATTGCCGGTACATGGCTTACCCTTATCCCTAAAAAACAAATGCCCTCCACATTCTCTGACTTTAGACCCATTAGCCTCTCAAACTTTCTGAACAAAGTTTTTCTAAACTGATTACAGAAAGGATGAAACCCATGATGGATAAACTGATCTCCCAGGAACAATCAACTTTCTTGAAAGGCAGGGAGATCACTGACAACACTATCCAAATGCAGGAAATGTGCAGATTATTAGGGAGGAAAAATAGAAACCAGAATCTAATAGTAAAGCTTGATATGCAAAAAGCATTTGACAGAGTTTCTTGGGGTTTTCTTAACTCTATCATGCTTCACATTGGGTTTCATGGATCCATTGTAAAGATTATAATGCAGAACATCCAGGCAGCATGGTTTTCTGTTATAATCAATGGCACAGCTTCTGGTTTCTTCCACTCCACTGGAGGGATCAAGCAGGGTGACCCACTGTCCCATTTTCTCTATATTCTAATTACTGAATCCTATTCTAGAGGAATAAGGAAGCTAATGGAGATTCAGTATCTTCAGCCTTTTATAATGCCTAGAGGGGTAGCAACTTTGACCCACCTTATGTATGCAGATGACATTGCTATATTCATAAACTCTAGAAGGAAGAACATGAAAAGATTAAGGGTGTGTTTGGTTCGATAGGATTTTGAGAGTCTGGATTTTATTTAGGGATTTTGAGAGTTTGACATTTTGTTTGGAATTTTGAGAGTCTGGTTTTGCAAAATTCTTGTTTGGTTGGGTTGAATTTTGTAAGTCTGAAACAAAATCTTTGATTGGTTTTTAGGATTTTGCAAGTCTGGACTTTGGAGTCAAAAATGAGATTTTGTGAAGCTTGGTGAACCAAACACGAATTTGAAATCCTGGACTTGCAAAATCCCAGTTTTCCAAAATTCTCATGAACCAAACACAGCCATTAATGGCTTTTCTAGTTGCATATGAGGTCACCTATGGTCAAAAGTGAACTATGCAAAATCATAGTTCTTCACATACCCTCACTCAACTACTACCAGGATAAGACTCATCAAGAGGGTACTTGGCATGACAGAAGGTTCAATGCCATTTAAATACATTGGAGTTCCAATCTTCAGTGGTAGAAACAAAGTTGCACACTACCAGCCATTGTTACAAAGGATGCATAATGCTACTGACAACTGGAAGAATAAATGGTTAACACCAGCAGGTAGGCTTATCTTAATCAACCATGTTCTTATGTCAATCCCAGTTTATGTGTTAGCTGTTCTGAAGCCACCAAAGCAGGTGATTAAGAAAATGGAAAGCATTGCATCAAGTTTCTTCTGGGGGAAACAATTTATGGCAAGAGGAAAGTGTGTAGAAAATGGTCCAGGACTGCACTGCCAGAAACTGAAAATGGATTAGGCTTTAGAGACCTAGAGCCATGATAGATGCTTTTTCCTGTAAATTGTGGTGGAAATTACAAATTTGACTATTTGGTCATCATATTTGTGGAGTCTTCCAGTATCATATCACTAGTGGAAATTGGCAGAAGCGCAGTGCAGAAGCACGGCGGGGGGAAGAAAACTTATTTTTCCCGCCGTGCTTCTGGTTTCCGATTTCGTAATCTATCCGAAACCGGAGGTTAAAATCAGGTCAGCCGCTGCCTGACGTGAAGGACGGCGGGAAGCAAAAACCCGCCGTGCTGGCCAATGTTTCCGAGGTCGGAAACGGTCCCGAACTTTGGCCATGGCACTTGCAAAGCACGTGCCAGTATTTCTGGTTTTAAATACATGAGACCGGCTTGATTCCGAAATCATAAAAAGACCTGAGATTGTACTCAGAATTAGTGGCATTATGTACGATATCGGATACTATCCGCATAAAGTGGAAGGCTTGTTTACGAAATCGGAAATAGGTCGTTTTGATGTCGTTTAAAGTCTGGTCTTTGCATTTTTTATGTATGGAGATAGTTTAGAAAATTTTGAAAAAGGGGAAATTCTTGTCTGTGTGCATTGATTGAAGTTTGCACCGATAAGGTATGTCATCTCATCTTTAAATCTTCCGTTGTTAAATTGTGGAATCGATGTTCTTGATTGATTTGTTAAGAATGGCATGTGGAGTTTACATTGACATGCATGTCTTTGATGTATGAGAGAAGTTGAAAATGTTGTAATTCAATGAATGGGCTTTATTAATTAGTGATTGATATGGTTGATTAAATTTGTATTTTTTTCAATTTAGGACTTTATTTGTAGATTTGGCACGTTGCAATGGAATGGTCTAGAATTATACAAGAGAATATTAGGACATCGCGTGAATATTTGAATCTCGTGACAGAGTTTGTGAATGCTGCCAGTGAGTATGCAAGAGTACATAATGAGTTGCTAATTCGATGCCCTTGTAGAGATCGTAAGAATGATGTTCGTTTGAGTGTGCGTGATTTAAAGTCACACTTGATTGTGAGAGGATTTTCAAGAGCGTATACTAGGTGGACATTACATGGTGAGGCTCGTACTGTCGTCGCAGAAAACCATGTTTTGATTGAAGAGAAGAGTGTTAATGGTGATACGGATCGTGATTTTGAATATGATGATTTGGCGGAAGATGTGGCCATGCATTTCAAAGGCAGACCTGAGGTGCTGGAGGCGATGTATGAAGATAAAAAGACTCTGCTGTATGAGGGAGCTAGGCACACTATTCTCAGTTCTGCACTGATGATGATGAATTTGAAAGCGAAACATGGTTTGACGGAGAAAGGAATGACGGAATTGTTGGAATTGTTCAAGGAGTTGTTTTCTAAAGATAATTTGTTGCCAAAAAGTTCCTATGCCGGGAAGAAAATTATTTGTCCAATGGGATTAGAATTGGAAAAAATTCACGCATGCCTTAATGATTGTATGTTATACAGGGGCGAAGATGCTGAAAGTGATACATGTCACGTTTGCAACGAGTCTAGGTATACAAAACGGTCCAGGTCAATAGGTGTTTGTGCAAAGACGGCGCCTAGAACAAAGAAAATGAGTCCTGCTAAAGTTGTGTGGTACCTCCCCATCATACCTAGGTTGAGGCGTTTATTCGCTACTAAGGATGATGCGAAAAATTTAACTTGTCATGCAGATAGGAATCGGCCCGATGACGATGTGATTTGCCATACCTTTGATGGTGATCAGTGGAAACATATTGATGAGTTGTACCCTGAATTTGGTAATGAGCCGCGTAACTTGCGGTTAGGTTTGTCAATTGATGGTATGAATCCCTTTGCAGATCTGAGCAGCACCCACAGTTCTTGGCCTGTGATGGCTGTGATTTAAAATTTACCACCTTGGTTAACTATGAAGCGTAAGTACGTTCTGCTATCACTTATGATCTCAGGTCCAAAACAACCAGGTAACGACATTGACGTTTATCTTGCTCCCCTAATTGAAGATCTTAGGAAGTTGTGGTATTTTGAGAAATGGACTTATGATGGATACCGGGAAGATTGGTTTGACATGAGAGTGATGCTATTTTGTACCATTAATGATTTCTCTGCATTAGGTAATTTGGCAGGTTACTCTATTAAAGGGCATTTTGCTTGCCCGGTTTGTGAGGTGGACACTAGTCACGTTCAACTTAAGCACGGGAGGAAAACAATTTATTTAGGATACAGGAGATTTCTAAATCACGAGCATGCGGTAAGGTAAGAAGTGGTTTGATGGAGCGGTTGATGAGAGGGATGCACCGACGCCTGTGTCTGGTGAGAGTGTGTATGAATCTGTGAAGGACATTCCCAATGATTTTGGAAAGAATAGGAAGAAGCCAGTAGTGAATGGTGTATGGAAAAAATCTTCAATCTTTTTCGAGTTGCCTTACTGGAAAGACTTGGAGGTTAGACATTGTTTGGATGTTATGCACATAGAAAAGAATGTTTGCGAGAGTCTGATTGGCACATTACTAGACATCCCGGGGAAGAGTAAGGATGGCTTGAAAGTTAGGATGGATTTGGAGGCAATGGGTGTTAGACCGGGTTTGGTCCATGTGAAGGAAAATGGCAAGACATATTTGCCGCCGGCCTCTTACACCATGTCTGATTCAGAGAAGAAGAAATTTTGTCAAAGTCTGAAGGACATTAAAGTACCTAGTACCTACTCGTCCAACATTAGTCGGTGTGTGAATGTTGATGAGGCTAAACTCGCGGGACTCAAATCACACGACTGCCACGTTTTGATGCAAGAATTGAATGCCATTGCTCTGCGCATGTCCCTACCTCCACATGTTAGACGCTGCATAAGCCGTTTGTGCATGTTCTTCAAGTCCATCTGCAGAAAGAATATTAGCCGAGCAAGACTAGATAAACTACAAGAAATGGTGGTCGAAGTTTTGTGTCGGATAGAGATGTTCTTCCCGCCCTCATTTTTCGATATAATGATGCATCTTATAGTTCATCTTGTGCGTGAGATCAAGTGTTGTGGTCCTGTGTTTTTTAGATGGGTGTACCCTTTCGGGCGCCACATGAAGATTTTCAAGCATTTTGTGAAGAACAGATACAGGCCCGATGCCAGTATAGTTCAGCGTTATGCAACTGAAGAGTCAATAGAATTCTGCACCGCGTACCTCGATGATGTTGAGACTGTTGGTATCCCGAAGAACAGGCATGCGAACAGGATTGAAGGGCATGCATTTGGTAGTGGAAAATATGTCACGCCCACTACTGCTGAGTTGAAGGTTGCACATCTATATGTGCTTCGTAACCATAAGGTTGTGGTTCCCTATGTTGGCCTTCACATGGATGAAATAAGGAGATCGATGCCGCTTCTAGAACCTGAATATGTCCATGAAGAGCACACTAGTACATTTGCTGAGTGGCTCAGGAAGAAAGTGGAAGTCGGAGATCATTTTGAGGAAGTTAAGTGGTTGTCTAGATTACCGATGGGTGCGGTTTTGTCATACAGGGGCTACGATGTGAATGGCTACACATTTAGTACGAAGACAGTTGATGCGCAACGCATATCGCAGAACAGTAGCGTTTCTTTGATTGCTGATGAGTTAAAGCAGGGCGTGTATGAAGACAACCGGTTCTGTGGAACAATCACAGACATATGGGAGTTGAACTATGTGAGACTGAAGGTAGTTGTGTTCAAGTGTGACTGGATTGATCCAGGCACGGGATTTGTTCCTGATCCATTAGGCCTAACCATTGTTGACCGGAGGAAAGTTGGTTACAAGTGGGATCCATTCATTCTAGCGACACAGGCCGAACAAGTGTTCTACGTGAAGGACCCTGCTTCTATTCACCAGGAGATTATACTGAACGGGAAGAGAGCGTTTATTGGTGGAGAGAGTCAAGAAGATGCTTGAACGATGTGGATACCTTTAAAATAGCCTTTGATGGCGAAGACAATATAAATTTACATGAAACTGCAACAAATCTCCACCGTTACCAGTGCAGGTTGGATCATGAAGAAGGGCAGTGGTTTGATGAGCGGGGGATACCAAAGAAAAAACAACCACCTAAGGCAAAGGGGTCGAAGAGAAAAAAGATGCGTGTTTCGTAAATGTAAAACACATCTCTCTAGAGCATTTAATGTATATTATGTCTAATATTGTAATAGAATTTGTGTTCTTATGTTATTTATCCTTGTAGGGGTACTCCTTGTGTAATTAGAACTGTGAAAACCCAATATATTGGCGAGTATCACTTAAGTGACACATTTTCCGTACTATTTCCGAAATTGTAAAACACTAAACCGGCCACTTTACGCTATCGGAAATGGTTTTGTAATCTAACAAATAAATCATATTTCCTGAAATATTATTTAGTTAGCTCCAGTGGATAACCCAGATGCCCTTCCGGCTCGTAAACTTTTCTTTTTCCGGATGATTTCCGAAATGGGAAAGGCCTCTTCTTTTTCATGAAAAAAATCCATGTTTTTTCGGCTCATTTCCGAAATCGGAAGTGATTAGACCAGAATTTAATTTTTGCCTTTTTTAAATCCAGTGGATTACCCGGATGGGCTTCCGGCTCGTAAAGTTTAAAAAGCCGGGCCATTTCCGAATTCGAAAATGGATAGCAATCCTTGATTCTGTACTGATTCCGACTTCGGAAACCAATCTTTGACTCTTAAAAAAAAAGTTGAAAACCATGATTTTGTCTCTACAAGTGAAATACATTACGAATGAAATAACAAGTGAAAACAAGGGATGTATTTAAATGAAAGACATAATATTGTATTATCAAATGTCAAATGTTATCATGTTTGATGCTAGGAACAATCCAACTACTTAGAAGGTGATGTGCTTCATCACATCATTGTCATCTTTGTCTTCATCAGCCGGATCTTGGTGTCCATGTGCCTCATCTGCCTCGGCACCAGTAACCGGCCTCGATTGTGAGCCGCCCGCTTCACCACCACCCGTTCCCCGCATCATCGCCTCGCGCTCGGCTCTATAAATAGCGCGCTCCCGCTTTTCAACCAACCGTGCTTCCTTGCTCACGTACAAGAAATCAGGGATTTTTGACTTCATTCTCTTGTAAAATTGTTTCCACCCCACATTCTCGTCGATTTCTGCCATAAAAATATTAATGAATATTAAAAACTAAGTAAAAACTAACAACAAATTCAGAAAAACAAACAAATGATAAAGAATATTACCTTGCTTCTCAACATTTTGCATCGTCTTGTTCTTTGTTTTGGGTGGCTTGTTCATCCAAGCTCCATCAAATACCACCATCCCTCTACTGTCAAAATAATCTAGGTCTAACTTCTCCGACCTAATACCCGACGGAGAACTAAATGAGAAAGGTTTCTGGTACGACAACATAAAGCTTCCGGCCAGAAAAAAAGTAATAAAACTACCATAGGGTAGATTATCCCGTGGTTTTTTCCCCTTCACCGCCATTTTCATATGCTCCAAGATGGTCCATCCAGGGTTTGTCAATTTGTTCTCTGCAAGATAGAAGAACTCCATGGCAGTGGTGTGGTGTTTGGCTCTGTGGAATAACCTGCACTTGGCAGTATGCTCTTGTGCACGATCTCATACAAAACACGGTCCTCTAAAGCCATGAACTTTGTATTGAACTTGTTGGTTGCAGCTCCAGGGTTGGAGTTGTGGCGCCCAAAGTACTTCTCAGCTAAAGATACTTTATTCAGGTCGTGCATCTGATCGGGATGATCTAGCATATGGCCCTTGTAATGGAAATTGTAAGGGCCATCTTCTTTCTGAGGGTGGCATTCTTCAAGTTTCTGGTAAGGACAGCCTAAAACCTGGTTAATCAAATTCCAACTAACCTCCATTTTCATACCATTCACCCCTGTCGTGCAACTACCATCCTCCAACTCATGCAAATTACCATAAAACTGACATACCTCATCAGAATAAGTCTCACTACTATTAAACACTAATTCAAATAGTGTTTACCTAGGGTTTCTACGACATTACCAAGCAACAAATCCTCCACATCATCACGATCAACATAATAACTATCAAGAATATTGCAGTGATCACGAATGTACTCATACCTCTCTTGGTTTGCTTTGGAGAAAAAGATCGAATCATCATAGTCGTCGTTCGATTCTTCATGGACTGGTGCAGCCTTGGTTTTTGGACTTGGGTGCCATGGGTTTTCGATGTCGGAACTAGTAATGTGGTAAAAATCCTAACTTGATGGATTTGGACGGCTGATTGGTGACTATAGGCGGGCGTTGAAGGTGGAGATGGAGTTTTGATTGTTCTGATTTGGGACATAAGACTGCAGATAAGTTAATTTTTGTTTTATATGTCTCCCGCTTCCGAAGTCGTAAACCACCCGCAAACAAATTTCGAGCACTTTACGGGTTCGGAAACCACACGATAAGATATTCATTTACCCCCATTCCTATTTCCGGTGTCGTAAAGCACTCGCAGTTGGACAAATTTTTCCCCAATACTATTTCCGAAATCGGAAATGTAAAATTACTGTTAATCCGGCTAGTTTCGAAGCCGTAAATGAGTCACATTTATCAACATTAATTTAGTAATTATACTTTTGATGCTAATTCAGTTTACAACATAATCCGATTAAATATAAGGTTGCTCATATCATGAATTTCATACAAATCGCAAGACAACCTAAATTAAATTTGGTATCTAAGTAAAATATGTAACCATAGTATGTAACAATCTGGAATTCAAACTATATTATGAACAGTAAAACTGAGTAGCAAGCTACTAGAAGCAGACTACCAACCAACTGAATTGTAAACAAATAAAAGTTCACCAGGAGAACAAAGTATTTCACTGAAACATTATCGCAAACTCATAGAGGGTGAACCGGAATGAATGACGTCAGCTTATGGTTCTTCCATGGCCATCAGAGAGAAGAAGTAACCAGTAACAGTTGCTAATGTTTTATGATTAGAAGATAAGATGTAGAGTATTGTTTAAGGATAGTTGCTAAGTAGAGTAACAGTTAACTGTAGAGTAACAGTTGCTGTAGAGTAATAGTTGCTAAGTATTTACTCACAACGAATTTTTGCATACGTTTCAAAATTTGAAAGGAATTATGGATTATTAAAGGGATCTGTTGCAGTGAATTTCTATCTGACTATCTCTGGAATCCGAAAAGGTTGTTGTAATCAATTACATTTCAGTATTCATGATGGCGGAATTACAAGTTGGGTCATTGTAGGCAAACCGGCATGAATGGATATAAGATAGTATGTACAGTATTCAATAAGTGCAAAACATAATAAGGGATCAATTCAGCGTCACAGTTTCCCTCTCTTTACTGTTTGATCAGTTTCTACGAGACAATATGACCAATCAAACTTAGCTTGCTACTAGTAACATAATTAATTTATTAATTACAAATTTATTCATGTCCTTACATTCATATGTTCAACTAAAATGTACATTTTACGATTTCGGAAACAGTGTCCAGCGGGTGGTTTACGACTTCGGAAATGACCCTCATAATTTAGTTCCAGCCAGTGTTCGATCTCGTGAACTCTTCGTGACCAAAATTATATAATTCTTTACGCTGTCGGAATAGCTACAGTTTTTGTTATTTGAATAGACTTGTTTCGAAAGATTTACGAAATCATAAACCAAAAGAGATGATCTTCGGCCAGTTTCCGATTTCGGAAATCAGTTGCCTAACCCAAAAAAACAAGATCAACTTGATGAAGATGAAAATGACAATTTAAAATTGAATTGAAGGGGAAAATTGATTTTAAAAGACTGTAATTAATTCATACAATTTGTAACACATGAACAAATTTCAATAGTCTTCAAAGGACACAATGTCTTAAGTAAAATTTAAAACAATATTTCAACAACTCAAAAGATCTACAAATAAACCTAGCCATCAAATCCTGGAAAAAAACCATGCTGGGTGAAGTCGTGGTCTTGTGAAGTTGAGGGGCCACGGGGAGGTGAGGGGCCTTGTGAAGTTGAGGGGGCTTGTGAGCTTAACACGACATTAGAAGTAGAGGCGTTATGTGTGGCATCATGTGTGACCTCTTCATCCTCACTCACTTGCGCAAGGTCGCCATAGTACACTTCTTTCTCATCCTCACTTAGCACGATCTGGAGACCCTTCTCTTGGATATACGCTTCTTGATCAGCTTTGATCGCATACAGTCTCTTCTTCGTCGTTTCTAGCTGGCTAGAAAAACAACAAAACAAGTGCGAGATCTTTTCAAAAAGCCCCTTCCGTTCACCTACAACTCATACACTAAATTGGTTAGGAAAAAAAATCAAAATCAAACTCATAAACAACTATAGTGACTGAATTTAGTCAAACTCACCTGCAACAATTTTTAGAGCGGCAGCCTCCTCGCGAGCTTGTTTTCTCCTCGCCACCTTTGCATGTGCACCAGGTTTCAGAGTTTTTTCCTTGAATCTGCCTGTATCCTGGTCAAACACCCAATTCTTCAGGTCGATCCACCTGTCATCATAGTAGGACTGCATAACCGGCCGATCCAAGAGAGGCACATTGGCTTTCCTACACAACATAGTGATAAGCCCACCGTACGGAAACCTTTTATCCAACAAAGGAGCACACTTTCTCATGTACTCATAGACGGTATGTCCAGGATTTATTGGGATGCCCTCCATCAGGTAGTAGAATACAAGCAGTCGACTAGTGGTGGGCTCGGTGGCATGCCCTCCCGTGGGCAGAACATTATAACAAACCCATTCAAAAACCAAGCTGTGCTCTAGAGTCAACACATCTATCTTATAATTAGTCTCTGCAGTCCATTTGCCCAACGACTCATCTAACTTGAAGTACTTACGGCCCATTTCAGCCATATCTAAAGGTTGTTTATTAGACTTTGTCGCCCACCTATTGAATGTGAAAACATTATAGGGTCCCTGTTTATTTTGAGACCTCAGATAAGTAGAATCAACCCACGGGCACTCTAGCACCTCATTAATCGCAAACTCTTCAACACGCACTAACACACCATTCACCCTACTCGACATCCTAGTGGTTGTGCATCTACCTAGATTAGCTTAAAACTGTCTAACCTTATCTTTGTAGGTAGGCTCGTCTAGCATGATTAGGTTATGTAAATAACTAGGACGAAAATAATTAATCGACTCATTAAAACCTAAATCACAAACAGAGTTGGATTTTAGCACCTTTGAGTCGCACATGCCACGCCTAATCCACTTGACGTAGTTCTGCTCGGCCACTGAATCGTAAAATCGCTGGCTGTGACCTTCCCTTTGGCGCTCATCCCCACCTCGCTCATGACGCTGCGCACGCCCGAGCATTACCGGCCTTCTTAGCGGCTCCTCCTCCACCTCATCATCTTCCACATATCCCCCAAACTCTCCATGGGTACCCTCAGCCTCCTCCTCACTGCTAGTCTCCAACCCAGCCATCTCATCGTATTCTGACTCGGTTTCAATTTCAGGTGGGTGGGGGGCTTCTTTGATTTTTTCTTCTTTGGCTTAGGGTTTGATGGTGGGGATGGTGATTGACTCTCAGGTGATGTTGGGGCACCCCTCTTAGCTTTGTGCTTCGGCCTTGCTGGAGGCATGATGGTGGTGGTATGGTATTATGTCGCCGGAATTGATTCAATGGGGTGGTGGGGTTTGTGATTTTGTGATTTTGGTCTTTTCTGAATCACAAAAACGCAGTTGACTATATATACCATCCAGAGTTTACAATTTCGTAAACCACCCGCAAAAACATATTTTCTATTTCCAAAATCGGAAACGGGTCCGGAAATAAGTTGAATTGGGGAAAATTGCATTTAACCGACCACTTTACGAGTTCGTAATTAATAATCTAAAAAAAATTAAATGCTGATAATTATAATCCAGTGAAAAACCCGGCTACACTTCCGGCTCGTAAACATTTTCCTTTCGGGTGGTTTACGAATTCGTAAATTTAGTGCCCCATCCGAAAAACATTTTTACGGCCCATTTACGATTTCGGAATTGATAAGCTGAAACAAATTAAATTCCGAGAATTAAAATCCAGTGAAAAACCCGGCTACACTTCCGGCTCGGAAATATTTTTGTTTCGGGTGGTTTACGATATCGTAAATGTCGTGCCCTATCCGGAAAAGATGCTTACGACCAATTTACGATCTCGTAAAGAGAAGATGAAGATGGCTGCAATCTGCCTGATTAAAAAAGTCAACCCGGTCAAATTCCGCCATCGTAAATAATTCGGAGAAGTCATTTTATGATTTCGGAAATCACTTTGTATTTAAAAAGAGTGACAGTTCCGATTTCGTAAACCACCCGCTTCGGCATCAGATCAGACTAAAACCCACCACGTGGGTTCATTCATTGATTATCTTTCCAACCCATTTGTCTCTTCCTCATTATTTCTCCTCCTACACCACTCTTCCCTCTCAATATTTTATCAATTGTACAATATCACACTACCCAAATCCAAGAATCCAACTAAAGAACCTTACAAAAAGTTGAAATTGTACATTTATTCTACAAGTTCGACTATTTTAGGGGTGTTTCATTCCAAAATAGAGGTACAATTGGTTACCTTTATTAACCCATTTGTATTGCTTTGTCACGTGCGATGCAAACAAACGTATGGGTTATGGGGTAACCAAATATTATCAAATCCAAACCCTAATCTAGTTGATGCATTAATTATCTATTTTAGGGTTCATTTATGTTGTTGTCTTTTACTTTGTTAGCTAAATCTTTATACTAATATCTTCTTATTTTGTTAAATGCACCCTAGCTATTTTATTGTCGGTGAAATTGAAATTTTTTAGTTGTTCTTATTTGTAGGTTAATTAGTGGACAAGTGCTTGTATTTGGTATTAGTGATTAATTTGTTAACCATGGATCCTACATGTAAACAAAACAAAAAGAAAATTCCTACGAAGAAGAAGGTCAAGTCATCCACAAAAGAGCAATTGGTTGTAGATACAAAAATTCCTAGAAACTTATGTCGAGAAATACAAAGGCGTTAGGACGCGGGTATTTCCACTCTAATGGAATTCAATAGGTTAGGAATAGCCATAGAGTTAGAGTGTAAATATTGGTCTAGTTGGGTTGGTAAAATCGCAAGAACAAGACATGATATTAAATGGTTCGATTGGAACAAAGTACCGATGGAGCGTAAATTAGAATTGTTGGAAGAATGCAAGGTATGATGTAGTTTTTTTAATGGCATTTTACTACATGTTTTACAATCGTGAGGGCATTATAATGTGGATCATACTATCTATAACTAATCATGTGTTTCATTATTTTAGGAGCCGTTCACTATTATCGCCCCCGACATGGTGATGTTAGACCGTGTGACTTTGCAAAAGATCTCGAATTGTGCACGTCAACATAGGTCTATGATAAGGAATGAGTATATCTACGGAAATAAGAAGAACATCATGCCATGGACGTTGTATAAGGACATCCAACCCGAGAGTTGGAAAACTTCAAAATCCATGCACAAGAGCTATTGGACGATATAAGATTTTTTCTCTTTGATGTATGCCAGACACCAACACTTCGACGATGAACCAGTCTCTCAAACTGATCTGCAAGACAAAGGCCCCGGGTGTCCCGGGGATAGACACTCTGACGCTCAAGTCAGTATATTTGCTTAAGGCGTAAAGTATAAAGTATGAGATTAGATGATAGGTCTACCAAACCTCTTAGGGTATTTATATGGCTACAATCCGTAGATCACCAAGATATGTATTTATGGTATGAATACAACTCTTATGGGAATGGAGGTTGTACTACCATGTATAATAGAAGTGTATTTCGGACATGGTTGTGTAACCATGTTTAGGATAGCTGTATTACCATATTTGAGAAGATGTATATTCCTTGTAGAACCTTCATAATATACGCATTCCTTATAAGGATTATGATTGATGGACACGTGGACCCATCCTCCGCGTATCTCGAGCCCATGACCCTTCTCAAGCCCTGGTCCGAGTATGTATGAGGTCCGAATACAAACCATGGACTTATCAGTAGCCCCAAGGTAGATCTTCAGAATATAGAGTGCTCCATCTCGAAGGTTGAAGGAGAGGCTTGCTCCTCGAGAGAAGACCAATAACTCGAGGGAGATTAACTCGGGGTGTTAAGCTTGAGGTGTCCTTCGGGGACTATCTTCTCGGGCTTACCCTTCTGAATATCTAGCTTCAAGTTCTTTCGTATTCCATCAAATATATGAACGACTGAGATTAGATTTCTTTTAAATCCAGATGGTGGGTACACATGGTGTGTCTTCATTAGCAAGAAGAGACGGTATGTCCCCCTTTTCTTCCAATTACTTGCATTGGAAACAGAATCGAGGTAATTGCTCGCCTTCAATGCTGTTTGGGTTTGGATTAAATTTCCCAAATCATTCCCATTGTCTTCTCTTATTCGAAAATTTCTTCTTTCCAAGTTCAGAAGACGCATCAGTACTTCATCATTTTCTGAAGCCCCAAAATTCTGCTTCCATCATCAGTAAGTGCTATCTTTTTTCTCTGCGCATTTGCTTTTGTCTGTTTTTTCCTTTTATCTCTGTGTGTGTATTTCCCCCCATACTCTCTGTAATCATGAGTAATAATAGTGAAACAATTTCCATCCCCCATCATGATGAGGGAGAGTATGTAGAAGCTCGGGCTGAGGAGAGTAGCTCCTATGACCGCCGCAGAGTTGAGGTAGCGAGTGGGGAAAAACCTGTAGTTTTGAAGAAGAAAGCCTCTGAGGAAGAGAAGAGGTTGAGGGCAATGGCCAGGAGGGCTTAGATAGAGAGGAATAGCCCCATGGTAATGCATGCATCTGGAGGTATAGTATCCATGGCTGGCGAAGGTAGTAGTATAAAGTCGCTGAAGGAGGATAAAGCATGCGCTGATGCTGCTAACTTCACAGAATGTTGTCCCTTCTCTATTCCTGCTAATGCTGACCTCATGTACTTTGGAGAAGACAAGTCTGCAGCTGAATTAGTAACTCCAGCCCGAGGGGTCATATATGGGAGGTTTCTACAACATGGCTTAGCCTTCCCCTTTCCCCCACTGTTGGATGAATTTCTTCAACATTATAGGTTGCATCGCAGTTACATGCCAATGTGATAGTAATCATTATGGCCTTAATAACTTGGTGTGCTCGTAAAGGTTACTATCCCAGTCTCTCCTTGTTGCGGACCATGTATAAGGTTTCCGTTGTTAAACAAAACGTGACCTTAACCTCTCGGGATACCTCTTTAGGTAAGCTTTTTGTACTTCCTGTGAACTGTGGGAAGTGGGATAAGGTAAAACTAACCTTCAATCGAACCAAATATGAAGTTCCTGATTGGAATGAAGAGGTTCAAAATAAGATTTGGCATGAAGTGGAGTCATCCCGCCAACTGCTAAATATAGCTAGGGAGTTGGTAAGTGATAAGATCAAACTTAGAGAGGGTAGGTTTGTATCTGGAGATCATCAAATGGGTTGGCAATGGCCTATAGAAACGTATGACTGGTTGAATCAACTATCCGGCCGTACTCTTCAAAATTGCAGCTTCTTGAAGTTGACACATTTTGACCAGCCAGAAGGTGTTGAAATGGATTGGTATGAAACCCTTCTGTCTATGGAGCAGGATCCAGCTGGTGCAGCCAAGGCGTTGCAGGCCTATAGGGCCTTTGAAGAAAGGACTGCCCGAGATGAAGTATCCGAGAAAGAGTTAGATGAGGAGATCTCGGGTCTGATGAAAGATGCTCGACATGAGCGTCGGTTCAAGAGGTTGGTTCAAGGATCCAAGAAGACTCAATCACAGCTGAAAGTGATTGGGGAGGCCGGTTGCCTATTTTTTCCTGTGGCTTTAGATCCATCAGATGGGGAAGAGGATGAGGGTTCTGCCTTAGTCCGAGGTCCAAGAAAGGAAATGTCTCGGACCTCTAGTGTCCTTCCCATTATGACTGAAAATGTTAATTAGATCATGATGATAACTCCTGTGGTAGAGTCAGATGCATTGCAAGAGGGTATTTCTTTTTGTGTTATTTCTCGTCCACAATGTTTCCATTGCTTCTTACGCTAACTTCCTTCCTTGTATATGCAGTGGGTGCTTTTAGGGCGAACAGGGCAGCAAATTTGTTGTCTCAGATAGCTGAATCAAGGGGGCTGTTGAAAAGTAATGAGAGGAAGAGGGATCTCGAGGCTTCAGGGAGCTCTGCGGACAAGTCTTCAAAGAAGCCAAGGCTCGAACTTGAACCATTAGAAGAGTTCGAGAAGTATGTGTCACCTCCTCATTCTGAAGTTCTGGTCGAGGTGGTACCAGGCTGTCCCGAAATTGGCCAGGTATGATTCGGCTTAGCTTTCAATAGGATTAGCTGTGTAGTTATCTAACCCTCTTTATCTTCTTTTACAGTCTGTGAGTCAGATTAAGTATATGTACAATTCCATTTGGACATTGTACAACAGTTCTCAAGGGCAGACGTCCGAGCTCAAGCTGATGAAGGAGGAGATGTCCAAGAGGTCTAAGGAACCTTCAGATATGCTACAGTATCTCCAGAATGAGAGGGCTCAGGATAAGGCCAGAATAAAGGCTTTGGAAGAGGAGAATCAAGCCTTGAAGAAGGCAAAAAGGCTGTCTGATGGTTCCTTCTTAGAACTGAAAAAGAACATGGCTTTGGTGGAAGCAGAGAGAGACCGGTATGCTGATCCCGTTAGTCAGAGGCGGCTAGTTCGGTTGATAATAGACTTCTACCTCAACTGTCCAGAGATGGAGGCTCATCGCCAGGAGTATGGTGAATTCTACCATAAATCTGAGCTCTCGAAGATGTGGATTCCTCTGAAGGGGTTTCTCAATGAAGAGATTCAAGGATGTCTTGCCCCTGCCTACACTTGGCCTGAAGTGCCAGAAAATTTGAAGGAGTTTCGGGCGAAGTTTAGCCAGATCGGAGGGTTTGAGACCAGTCTACTATCTAGTCTGGAATCTTTGAAGAGGGCTTTAACTCTGGAGGAGTTCCAGGACAAGCTATCCAGTTTGTATCTTGAGCTGACATTCCTGGTGCAGAAGCCGGCTGTGGAAACTTCACTTGAGGATCCAAAGACTTCTGATGAGCAGGAGAAGACTGTAACTCCTTAGAGCCTTGTCTTTTACTTCAAGACTTTTCTCTTTTCGCCAGCTTTTGGAGTTTCATGTATTCTGAACATGTGTTTTGTCTTTGGAATTAATTGGTCTTTATCTCCCTTTATGTCCAGTGTTGCTCTGCCGCATGTGCTGATTTGCAGGTCAAGTATGAAGCTATCCTTCAGAAGAGCAAAAAACTGAAGGAAGATTTGGATGAATCCAAGGAATGCTACAGCATAGTACGAGAAGAATGTGAGAGTCTTCGTGGCGGGCTGAAGGTATCTTTGGAGCGGAGAGCTGAACTGAATCAACAAGTGAGCGATCTTCAGAAGAGGTGTAAGGATCTAGAAGAAGTGCTTAATAAAGCTTTGGCCACCAACAAGGAGTACGACCAAGAATGGAGGAAATTCAGGAGTGACTTATTGAAGATCAAGGGTGAAAGTCACGAGAAGGATGCTCGTATTTCTGCCCTCTGAGATGAGAATATCACTGTGAATCACAAGATTGCCTCCAGGATAGATGAGTTGAGAATGTGCCAGGCCAAGCTTAACGCTTGTAGGTTCCAAATAAAAGAACTAGATGCTAAATGTGTGTTTGTAATACCTTCAGGATCTTCAAGGAGGGAGATAGGTGGACCTTCTGGTGTCCTATATTCAGGACCTTTCATAAGGCCTCATGTCCAAGGGGGTGTATCTCAAGGGATCCTATATGGAAGGGGCAGAGAGGCGACACCTATTCCTAGAGCTCGTGGCTCTATTGACTCTCCTGCTCGGCCTGTGATTATAGAGAATAGAGGTGGATCCCCTACGTCCTCTCAGTTGATGAGGATAGCAGAAGAAAGTAATTGGGGTCGTGGCCTCCAGAGTGTTTGAGGTCGTGCCTCTACTTCTTCTCGCGGTCGGGGTTGTACCCATGTGTTTAAAGACCTTCACGAGGTTTAAGAAGTTTCATAGTGTAATAACACTTTTTGATTTTGCCAGTATAAAGGTCTTTATACTGCAATCCTTGAGAAGATTGACTATTTAGGCTTATGGATAGCCTTAATAAATAGTGATGTGTACCTTCATAGGAGTATCACATGGAGAGTCGTATTCCAAACTTTGTGAGTTTGCATGACCCGTATCATGTTGGTCTTTGACCATATACTTTTTATAAGTATATTATTTTATTTTGGCCTAAGATGATTGTAGTTCAGACACGTAGTCTAAACAGCTCATATTAGATAAGCATCAATCATACACTTATAAGCGTATGGATCTTTAGGCAGCAGTCTTTACTCATGCTTTGTAAGGCATAGTTTCTCTTTGTATTTAGAGAGTATGGATTGCTTCAAAATAAAATAGAAGATATATATCGAAAAGAAATTGCATTCTTCGAACTTGAGAGTTCGGTTAAATTATAAAAGACAACCCCGAGTTTGGGAGCTCGGGTATGAAAATGTAAAAAGATGAAAAGAAAAAGAGCTTGGCCCGTAGGCCTTATTGAAGTAGTTTCTCCTTATATGGAGAAGGTCTACTTGGTTTTAGCTCCGAGGTACCTGTGTAGGAAGGGCGCCATGATGACAGGGTCCAAGTGCTTTCCTTCGCGTGTTTGCAAGAGGTAGAATCAACCGGATTGTGCTGCGGAGATTTTGTATGGTCCTTTGGTCCTCGGCTCCAGCGCTCCTCCTAGCTTGTTTGTGCACCACGGGCCAACTGGCATTACCAGTTCCCCCACTTGGAAGGCTTGGTGGCGGCCTTTATGCCATAGTGTAGTCATCTCGTTGTAGGCCTCTTCTTCAAAATGGAACACCATGGGTTGTTCAAGATCAGGATCGGGGACCAGATCTCCTAGAATAGTGTTAACGGCCGAGATGTTGCTCACGGATGGCCGTGATCATGCAGGAACGTGCCACTCCTTGGTCTCCTTTGATTGAAGCTACTCCTTGTGATGTTGGATATTTTAGCATCAGGTTGTAGGGAGACCATACAGCTTTAGCTTGGCACATCCAAGGTCTGCCAAGTATAATGTTGAAGGGTGTGACGGTGTCTACTACCACAAATGTGAAGTATAATGTTAGGCTCTTGGCTCCTTCTGATACTGTGACAAGGAGTGTGATCTCCCCGAGAGGTATTACTGGATTTCCTATGAACTCCGAGATCGGACCCGTAGGTTTGAGGTCATCTTTAGTAAATCCCAACTTCTGGAAGCAGTCTTGGAACATTACTTCTACCCCGCTCCCATCATCTATGAAGACTCTTTTTACCAGAGTATCTTGTACGTTTGCTGAGATGATGAGAGGGTCTGAGTGAGGCATCTGATTTGGCACGGCGTCCGCATCCGATAAGGTAATAGTTTCCTCGGGGCGGAGCCTCTTGTTGACTGGCTCAGTGTGGGGTATGGCTTGCACACTATCCTTCAGCTTGGTCAAGGAAATTGCTTCTCCTGTGTAGCCATTGATGCCGTTGATGACTCCGTTGGCTCCGTTTGGCGGTGGTGGAGGAGGATCTTGAGGGTTGTTGCCTCCGCCGCCCTGGTTGTTGTTGTTATTATTGCGGTAACCATCATTCTTCTTCTGCCAAGGCTTTCCCCCATACCTCCTCTGGCTCCCCTGGTTATCGCTGGTTGTTGATGGTGCAATTTGCTGCACAATTCCCTGGCGAATCAACTTCTCGATCTCGTTCTTGAGTTGATCGATCTCGGTATCATGCCCCCGATCTCGGTGATATTGGCAGAACTTTGGCGATCTTTGACGCTCGGCTGATTCCTTCATGGAAGGTGGGTCCTTTAAAAGGTGCCTGTGAATGGATAGAATTTCAGCCCGAGATCTCGCCAGAGGAGTGAATGACTCGAAGGTGGGCTTTGGAGCGTTATCAGTCTTCTCGACCTTCAGTATCTTAGCCCTGGACTCTTTTCTGTCCATAAGGAATTCTGGGGGTCTTTTGCCCGTCACGGCATTTGATTTGCTAGCGTACTTTTCCATGATGGCCTGGAGGTGTTGAATGGTTGTTGGATTTTTTGTTGCCAGCTTCATCCTTAGAACGTCATCATCCACGCTCATCCGGTACATATTTATCAGGAGGCGTTCATCCCGATCATAGCACTCAGTAGCTAGATCCATGTACCTATGATAGTGTTCTATCACGGTCTCTCCTTCGAGGCGGGCCACATACCCCAGATCTCCGAGGGACTTGGTGAACTTCTTCTTCTAGAAGAAATCGTGGAGAAGAAATTCGGCGAAATCCCAGTAATCAAATAAACTTTATGGCTTCGTCTGGGTAAACCATGTCTGTGCTTTCCCTCGGAGCTAACTGGGGACGATCTTGCATATTTCCAATTCATGGAAGTTCCTGGTTTCTAAGGTCTTAAAGAAGACCGAGAGAAATTCTCTAGGATCGCTGGTGCCATCGTATGTGGGTAAATGCTCTGGGACCTTCTTGTGGTTATCAAAGGGGAGATTCACTATATGCCGCGAGAAAGGAGAACGGGGAGTTTGTCCTCTGGATCCGAGGATGCGTGTGATTTCTTGGTCAACTTCGTATTTACCTCGGGTAGGGTAGGCTCCATCTTGAGTGTAAGGCCGATCGGCGCTATTTTGCCATTCGCTTCGAGTTCGCTCCCTCTTCTCGCGTCTGAGCTCTTCTTCAATGTTGATGATGCGCATCCTTCTCACCTCCTTCCTACTTAATCCTGTGTCTTCGCCCTAATAATAGATACCTTAGGAGGTGGTGGCAGACTGCTTTGAGCATTATAAGGCGGTAGATCCTTGGATAATTCGTTGAGGAGTCTTCGCTGCTGAGTAGGATCAGCAGGTGGTGTAGTTTGGGCTCCTGAGATAGATACTAGGTTGGGAGCTTCATGCATCTGTGCACTGAGTTGTTGACTTGAGTTTATCAAAGATGTGAATAAATCAGGATACTGGGCTTGTAAGTTCCTCATCAGCGTTCGGACGCCTTCAGGGATTGTTTCTGGAGGGGTTTCTGAGTCAAGATTGATATAAGATGGCCCGGAACCTGGCGGGTTATGTCCTACAGTCCGGCTCAAGGTTTCCCTAAGACGTCTTTGTCTTTCCTCCTCCTGTTGTTTTTCCGTGATGATTTGTTGATCTCTTAGTGCTTGTTCTTCTGAAGTAAAGATCGAATCAGGTCCGTCATATCCAAACCTATTCTCTTGGTAAAGGCCTTCTGAGTTGTTGACGCGTTGGATGTAGCTCATTTCCGCCTGGATCGAGACTTTGGGTCCTAAGTTCGGTGATTCAGATCTAGAAGGTGGTACTCCTGATACAACAGGGTTCGATCCAGAAGGTGGTACTCCTGATGCAACGGGATTTGGATCGGAGAGGGGTACTCCGGATACGACAGGATTTGGACCAAAGGAGTTTGGAACATTGGAGTTTCCTGCCCCCACGGTAGAGCCTGGCGGTGGTTCAGAGATTGAGCATGTGCGAGATCCTCCGGGTCGACCGCGTCCTCGTCCTCGTCCTCGTCCTTGGGGGGTAGCTCTGCTTCTGGATTCTCTTCTGGATTTTGCCCTAGCACTCGGGCGCTTCGTCTGGGTTGCTCGGTTTTAGACATGTTGTCGGGGAAGTTGCTTCTTCAGATGCACTAGACAAGATCAGTGACAAGGTTCGGCGACGTCGTCAATGAGTGTGAGATGTCCCACCAGGCGTGCCAAATAGATGTATGGGTGACACCAACACTTCGACGACGAACCAGGCTTTTGAACTGATCTGCAAGACAAAGGCCCCGGGTGTCCCGGGGATAGACACTCCGACGCTCAAGTCAGTATATTTGCTTAAGGCGTAAAGTATAAAGTATGAGATTAGATGATAGGTCTACCAAACCTCTTAGGGTATTTATATGGCTACAATCCGTAGATCACCAAGATATGTATTTATGGTATGAATACAACTCTTATGGGAATAGAGGTTGTATTACCATGTATAATAGAAGTGTATTTCGGACATGGTTGTGTTACCATGTTTAGGATAGCTGTATTACCATATTTGAGAAGATGTATATTCCTTGTAGAACATTCATAATATACGCATTCCTTATAAGGATAAGGATTGATGGACCCGTGGACCCATCCTCCGCGTATCTCGAGCCCATGACCCTTCTCGGGCCCTGGTCCGAGAATGAATGAGGTCCGAATACGAACCATGGACTTATCACTCTTCTTTTCAAATTATACTATAGTGTTCGATGTTGCTACTTATATTGGCTGCTTTTAAAATAGGGCACTCATGAAGATATGGTAGAACTAGTGAATCAAACAAAATGATTCATCACTATAGTCGCTCGGGATATTATGGAGCGGAGGAGGACTTCATAGAGGAGGAATATGAAGATGGTGTCAAACAAAAAATGGACAAGGGTATGTCGGAAGAGGAGGCAAGGGAGACCACTACTAGGATGAATCCCGACCAAATTGAGAGGTGGGAGTCGTTCCTTAAATTGAGACAAAATCCTAGTGGCATTTATGAAGCCGAAGAAACTCTTGAACTTGCCAAAAAAATTGTAAGTCAATTAGAAAATGTGTTTGTATGATATGTAGTAGAGAAATGTTTTTTTATCTATCTAATCAATTATTGTCATGGTTTAAAATTAGGCATTGGCTAAACAAGAAGAAGCCGATGGAAAATTCACCCCTACGGAAAGGTGTGACATATTGAACAAGGCGATGGGGGACGATCATCCTGGCACCGTTAGGGGGTATGGTTCTCATGTCCGGCCTAAGTATGTGCATGGTAAACATCCTTTAGCCTCGAATAATGCGCAAGATGCCAAGTACAAGAAGGTGCGGAAGGAAATTGATTCCATTAAAACAACCATGGAAAATGGTTTTAAGTGGTTTGCTCGCAAACATGAAATCATTTTACCCGCCAATTTCGAGGATTTAGGTGAAGATTGGGAACCCCCCCCCCCCCCCCTCTTCGGGGTCGCGCAACAAACCTCTACAAGATGACCTTGATGAGCCACTAAATGTGGTTAGTCCACCCTTTGTCACAACACCCTTGGACGTGACAAGTGGGGGCGAGACTTCTACTCCCAAAAAGGTTAGTCTTCTTGTGCTTATGTGCCAAGTATTTGCTATTCTTTTCCAATTTTATACAATTAGATGATTTTAATCTCCGACATATAATCTAGTGTAAAATTAATTGGTATTTCCTCTTATAATTTCAATATCTAGGTAGGTTGTCCATGCAATTTGTATATCGATGTGAGTACCACCCAACCCCCTAATTAGTAGCCATTGGAAATTATGAGGAGACCATTAAATTACACCATGGGAAAGACATTCCAATAGGCTTGGTTAAGGTGTCTATAACAAAAGAGATATGTGGTGATGCCCACGTCCCGATTCAAAAAGGCCCACCTAAACTAGTTTCCAAATCAAGGGGAGAACTTCTCTTATGTCCTAGGAGATTAGTACAAATTCCTAGTAAAGGCGATAAGGAACCTCAAAATCCTTTCCCACCAACTAGAAATGAGAAATCTAAGGTGCCAACCACAATTCAATCTCATAAAAAAAAAGGGCCAACCACAATTCCATCTCCTAAATCCAAGGTGCCAACCAAAATTCCATCTCCTAATCCAAGGTGCCAACCACAACTCCATATGCTAAATCCAAGGCGCCAACCACAATTCCATCTCCTTCACATCCATTTGAAGATAGCCAACCTTCATCGTCAATCCGCCAACTCTTTGACAAGTTGTCAAAACATCCTGAACTTAGTACATATAACTTTCCCGCAACAAAGAGGTTTTTGGTGTTGAAAAATTAGTAGTACTATGCAAGCAAGACTTTGACGATATATGGTGACCTCAAAGGCTACTCTCCACGATAATGTGCCTCGTTCAACTGTAAGTCTTCATTTTCCAAATATAATTATTTTATATTCTAACTACAATCAAATAGGTAGTAACACATTCTTTACAATTTATCATAGACAAATGCATCATTTGGCACAAATTCGTTCAATGGCATTTCTTGGCTTCATATGCCCCGACTCCGTACAAGTCGGGACCCACTCAATAGAGGACAGGCTAGCTTATTTGAAGGTTGCCTTAGGAGATCGAACGAAATACTTCTTCATTTGTCCATACCTTGAAAAGTAAGTAAGTTGTATATATTACAATGATTTTTTTTGTATTTACCTAACATTATACTCTCATGTACAAATTTTCTTGTGGATTAGCGAACATTGGCGTTTGGTGACGATAAACACGAACTCCAAAGAAGCATGTTGGATAGATCCACTTAACCGTCCTCCAATCCATTCATTTAACGATATTATCAAGGAAGCCGTGAATTTCGTAAATACAAAACCATCCAAACTTAGGTTCTACCAAATTAAGGTAATCTATTCTTATTATTCCTCAAATTTTGAACCTTATTAGGACCTAAATTGTGTATCTTTTGTCACTATTAGTACAAGGTCCAAGATAATGATTGGATATGCGGTTACCACACGATGATGTTTGCATAGAGGGTGGTTGCACGTGCAAGGCTTTCACACTTTAACATTCATAGTGTGAGCTTACTCTTCCATTCCTTATTTGATTTAATGTAAATCCTTGTAATGTGTTACCAACATGCTCTACTTTTTCAAATCGCAGATTTTCGACGATGATTGTGCCCTCTACACCTTGCAAGAGTTGAAGGCAGCAAGGAGTGCATTGGCAAGCTTCATATTGGATGAGTGTGCTTCATGCATAGAGCACCCGACTACAACGACATCATTGTGATTCGTCGTAGCTGCGTAAGTTTTAATTGTGCACTAGATAGTGTTAGCAACTACTAGGTGTATACATTTTGCTATGAAGCATTTTTTGGCTCGTTAAAGCCGTTATTGAAGGATTAGGTTCTTTATTATGGTTATTATATTTAATTTCGATTAGACGCTCATCGATCGTGTAAAGCAAATTCAAAATTGGAATTTTTTTTGCACGCCCCGGCTCATTTACAATTTCGGAAACCAAAAGAAACTTCTATACCTTTTTCGGGTGGTTTCCGACATCGTAACAAGTGTGGCTTTCTCTATATAAAAAAAACAGTGGTAAACCCGGCACGTCGTCCGGCTCGTAAACAGACCACCATATTGGTCTCCAGCAACAACATTTACGATTTCAGAAAGTGTGTCCGGAAATGTATTTCCCGAACTATTTCCGTCATCGTAAACAAGAAAACAACATCAATACCGACATACATTTATGATATCGGAAACTGATTTAGAGAACATTTAAAATTGAAGTTTACGAGCCCGAAAATCTTACCTAAACATGATTTCCGGCCTACATTTACGAGCTCGGAAATGTGTCCGCCCAAAGTCATTTCCGACGCTGTAAACTCTGTTCTCAAAACAATTTCTGATACCGTATCCATTAGCTCACGGCCAGTGATTCATCTTTACGATTTCGGGAAGGTCATCACAAATCAAAACCTAAAACTATATTTACGGCTTCGGAAATGTTTATTTCCGATGAGGCTAGACATTTCCGAAATCGGAAACGCGTAGCACAGCGGGGGTTCCCCGCCGTGCTTCCCTGCGAAGCACGGCGGCCCAAGTAACGGCGGGACAACCCCGTCGTGCTAACCCCATTTCCCCGCCCTCCTTCCTGGTTGCCTCCACTAGTGTATAGAACATCTCTCACATGGAAGAGAATATGTTCAGTTACCGAAACTTGCAATAGAAACACTTTTGTCTGCTATGGTAAGGGCACATGTTCCTTTTGGGACTCTAACTGGACAAGGAAAGGAGCATTAGTATATGAGTGGCCACAGGACAGGGACATCCCACATCCAAACCTTACATTGGCTAACTTTATAGCTAATAAATCCAACATCCTCACTCAACTTGAGCCATTTTTGGCTACAAATAATCTTAACTGTTTGCAGGAAGCTGAGCTAACACATTCACATGAAGATATCCTTTTCTGGAAGCCCTCCTCAAGTGGCTAGTTCACAACCAGGTCTGCATATCAAATTCTGAGGAAAACTGAAGCTCAAGTCTCCATTCTTACTCATGTATGGTCTAAACCCTCCCCTGCTAAGATGTCTATTCTGATCTGGAGATTAAGAAATAGGCTCATTCCCTTTGATGATGTACTGGTTAAGTTTGGCTTTCAACTCCCATCTAAATGCCTCTTTTGTTGCCATGAGGACTCCATTGAGCACTATTTCAACCAATGCATGCCTAATTTACAGATATGGTCTAGAATTAATTCTGCACTAGCTGTAAGGCCACCAAATCTAGGGAATATTAATCACAGGCTGAAGTACTATCTATCATATTCCTTGTCATCCAAAGTCCATAATAGAGTAATAAGAATATCCACAATGGTGGTGTTCTGGGCTCTATGGACTAAGAGAAACAAATTCATATATGATGGAGTACACACCTCAGTTCAAACAGTGTACAACCAGATCATTAAAGAGATCTCATCAATTTTTACAGCATTCCCTTTATCTAGCAATGTGGAAAGGCACCACTTCTTGATCCATAATGGTTTGGTTCCCTTTATCAAAAGGAATAGACCCAAACCAGTTAAAATCATTAAGTGGATGCCCCCAGACCAAGCTTTTAAAGTAAATGTTGATGCATGCTTTAGACAGGATGAGAGCACAGGAATAGGTATTATTGTTAGAGACAGAATTGATCTTGTTTTTAAACTCAATGTAACCTGTACAACATGTTCTTCACCAATCCGGGATGAGACTAAAGCTATACAACCAGGATATAAGTTAGGCCTAGACCTCAACCTACCTAGCTTTTGTGTGGAGTCTGACTGCCTACTTGTTGTTAAAAAGGTATCATAGATCCCACACATGCACACTGGATTGTATACTCTACATGTTATGAACTGCATGAGCATATCACTAAATTTCCAATCCTCAGGAAACCAAGTTGCAGACTTTTTGTCCAACATGTGCATTGACAGCAAGCAATCTGCTGAACTTGACTGTAGAAATATCCCTAGACAGTTGCAAGGAATTATTGAGATTGAAAAAATTTCTATGCCATCTCTAAGATTCCAGTTTTCATAGTTATAAAAGGAATGTGATACTGCTATCTCTCTTCCTGTAGACAAAGGTTCTGATGGAATCCACCTCACAATCTGAAACAAGGAGTCTACCAAAGGATTCTCTCATCATGACTGCCCCCCCCCCCCCCCCCAAATGAAGCACCAATCTTCACCAATCTGGACATGCCTCTACAGAGCTGGACATGCATTTTTTTGTCAAACAGTCTACTCTTATGGATCTATACTCTATTATCAAGCTGATGGGTGGCTAAATTGTGCTTCAATCTTTACTGATTTGATCACTAACCAGATCCCTATTTTGAGTCTTGGAATAGAGTATCCATTATCTCCATAACATTAGCCACTCTCTAGTTTATAGACTAACTAGATGGAGTTTCATTTTTTGATTCTTTTGTCAGTATCCATTAGCTTTTGGAGCTATGCTCAACCTGTACAAAACAGCTTATTCAATCCTCAACCTTTTTGGTTGGTTTCAAAGGTTTGGGGTGCCAATAATTCCCCCCAACACTGGTGGTTTTTGATTAAAAAAAACCAGTATAAGAACACAAAAAGAAAAAATAAAAGATAAGAGAAAGACTGAAGAAACAACAAATCAATATGCCAGCAAAGCAGACAATCTGAAGTTGTTCTTGGTTTTGTAGGTTTAGCCTCGAAAGCAGACTTGGCAGACTCTGCTAGTTGCATTTAAAAGGCTTTAAAAATCCATTTTATGCTTATGTTTATTTGGCACATTCAAATTACAATGAAATCTATAAGTAATAGACGGTGTCTAAAATAAAAGCAAACCAAACAAAAGCACCTATAAACCAAATTGTTTGCAAATTTGCACTCATACAAACAGAATTTCTCAGTACATTTCCAGCAATGATGAATTTATTGTGCAGTCACTTCAAAAGTTCTTATCATGCTCGCTTCTTTATATATTTGACCAATTTTAAAGTATAGCTTAGACTGCTGCCAGAAACTGGATGAATGCAGAAGTTAAAAATTCTGTTTCTTGTTCATTTTTTTAACAAAATTAGTCTATTCTTGGATTCAAATCATACTTTAGAGGCCTAAGATTATACAGTGCAAAAATAACCCAAAACCGAGTTATGGGTGAAAAGATATGATTGTTCCAAGTTAGACAGATATGGGATTTGAAATAAAGTAGATTCAAATTCATATATAACTTCGTAACAACACTAATCCCACCAGATTCAAATTCAAATTCATAAATATAACTTCAGCCACTGCAATTCATTCTAGATAATGCATATTAGAGAGGGGGAGGAGGGGCGGGTTTTTATTGCCACATATCAAACTAAACACCCAAAACAGATGAAAATGAACACTAGATAATGCATGATCAAACTAAACACTCGAACACGCACTCTTTGAGGCTCTTCCTTCACATTCACCCCTCCGCTTCTTTTTTATCATATATTTAATAGAAGATTTTAACATTTCCCGGAGTTTGGGACCCTTGAGCCATCAAAATTCCCAAGAGCATCTTTTTGCCTGTAGCCAAGCAAAATGCTTCAGATATGTCTCAATCTCCCTATCAACGGTCGAGTCATTAGAATAGCCATTATGATTAGCCCACCCCACTTGGTTGACACTTCTTGGCCAATTGAAATCTGCATGCCTTGCCTCTTCAGCCTCTTTATCTTTCACCTTTTGTTGAGACTTCCCAAAATGATAGATTAGTGCCAAGATTGAGGATTGGGAGAGAGGGGGAGGAGGGAAGGGTCCAGGGGTAGCTGAGGAAGAAGGATGTGTGTGAGAGAGGGCTTTTTTCTTCATTGCCTCTATTTGCCTATCCCACTCATTGAGAAATAGATCCTTCACTTGCAAGTCAGTGAAGGCCATACCCTCCACCAATTCTTCACCCAATGTTCAATAGAAAATTTAACCCTTTTATCATTCTCTCCCATCCTTCTTGTGATGATGAAAAAATCCGCTGAATGAGAACGTGGCTTTTCCACATTAACCACAAGAGGAGCATAGCCCTCACATGCAACAAACATAGGCCTCCCACTATAAAAACTATTATGGAGGTAGTTAGTAGGGAGATTAAGGTGATAGAAGATAAGAAGATGAGGGATAACATTGCCTATTCTCCCCGCTCTATTGATGTGGATGTGAGAAATGCTTTACATATTTATCTTAAGAGAAGGTTTGAGTTTCCCAAGGAGAGCGATAGGATGGGTAGAAATTTAAATGGCCACTATGAGATGAAACTTCATCTAGAGGTTAATGCTTGGAGGAGGACAAAGAAGGATATACTATGTGATCTAGCGCCTAACCCTCACATGCGCAAGATCATGAATGAGTGTGTGAAGGAGAAGAACCAGTCAAGGCTATGCAAAAATTGCTTGATGAAAGGAAGGGCTCCTTCACCGGAGGAAAGAAGACAGGGACAATAGGATAAAACCCTAGATTGAAGGCATGGACAAGAAGCTCTAGATTTAGGCCCTAACCTTTGCTTTTTAATGATGTAATATTTTTGATGGTTTGATGTTTCAAGTACTTTTTAATCTATATAAATTGCTTCATTTTTAGTGCATTTGTAATAATTTACAGTTTTAAATTCAAATAAATGTACTATTATTGTACATACATAATGATATTAATAGTAAAACATGCATATTAGAATTATTTTTGAATTTGTGTGAAATTTAACGAGTGACAAAGAGACTAAATACACTATAATATTTCAATGTTAATAATGTAGAATTAAAATGCATTGAATAATGGACACATTGAGCTGTCCTTTAATCTCATTAGACAAAACAAACAAGTACTCTTTGGTTAGATAGCCCAATTGTTAGGCATTTTCCATGATAGGCCTACTATTCCATTTTGCATGACATTTTGTTCGGTTCTAATTTGTTGGGCAAATTGGGTCAAGAACATTCTCAAGTTTCAAACTAATTAGGAGTCTTTTTTTATATGCGTTAGAAAATTGGTATTTCTCAACTAATTATTCTATAACATTGTTTTGGACAAAATATGTTGATAGAAATACGAATATAAGAAATCCAACAACTAGATTCAAAAAGCATATAAGATGAACTCTTAAGAAATCTTAACAAGAACAAAACAATCCCAAAATATGCAGACGAAATAACAAATCAATATGCAATCAAATAAATCTAGAAAAGGCTGAATACCTAGTTCATTAATACCTACAAAAGGGCTGAATTGCATTCTTTTATCCAAACTAATTGGAGCTTGCCCTTACTGGAATTTGGCATGCTGGGATTCTATCTTAAACTCTAGAGAGTTAAAAAGGCATTAAAGATATAGAACAGGAATAATGTAGTAGTTGTTGAAGAAGCATTAAGGCTTCAAGAAATCAAATATGACCATAATTAATGTGAGTCAGAGTTGATTGACCTGAACCTTAAACAAACTTTGCTTAAAAGGGCTACAAAAGAACAAAAATATTTTTGGAATCATAAGCAAATTAAGCTTAAATGGATGAAAGAATGAGATGTGAATTCTAAGTTTTTCCATAACTCTTTAAGAGAAAAAGATCTAAACTCAGTATCACTAAAATCATAAACTCAGCTTGGATCTGGTTAGAAGATGTTAATGAAATTGAAACTGAGGCTACTCAGTATTATACACATCTTCTTTCCAATGAGCATCAAACTTCTGATGATCTTTTCACATCTCATTTTCTTTCTCAAATTCCTAGATTAGTTTCATATGAGCAAAAATTCACTCTACTGCAACCTGTAGAATTAGAGGAATTTAAAAGGGCTGTTTTTTTCTTAATAAAAACAACACACATAGCCCTGACGGCTTTTCCTCTAACTTTTATATCAAATCATGGAACAGTATATATGTCGATTTGCTAGCTGCAGTTAAATATTTTTAAGTTAGGTGCAAATATTCCTAGGGGTACGTATTGTTATAACATGGATTACAGTTATCCCTAAAAAGGATAACCCTATTTCTTTTGATGATTTTAGTCACATTAGCTTATCTAATATGATAAATAAAATCTACTCCAAAGTGTTAATGGACAGAATGAAACCAATCATGCTAGGCCTGAACTCACCACATTAAACTGCCTTTCTTCATGGAAGGGACATCTCTGATAATGTCCTTTACTTGAAAGAGATGGTTAGACATTTAAATAGAAAGTTCAGTCATCCTAATTGCATTATTAAACTGGACCTTAGGAAAGCATTTGATATGGTTAGCTGGACATTCATAAGAAAAATCCTACTTACTTTTGTCTCCCATGAGAATTTTGTTGACGGCATAATGAACAATTTATCTCAAGTTTGGTTCTCTGTGCTGATAAATGGTTAGTCAGTAGGATTTTTCTAAACTACAAGAGGTATTAAACAAGGGGATCCTTTGTCCCCCTTTTTGTTTAATATCTTTCAGAAGCTTTTTCAAGGAGTTTGGCTTTCATTTTTGAGACTGGGAAATTGTCATACGATAACCTTCCCAAAAATGCATTAACTGTCTCCCATCTATCATATGCAGATGATACAGTTTTATTTGTATCTGCTGACAAAATATCTTTGATTAGACTGAAAGCTTTCTTAGTTACTTTTGAGAATGTTATGGGTCAAAAAATCAATTTTTACAAAAGTAACTTTTTTATTAGTAAACATGCTACCTTAGTTCAGTCAAATCAGGTTAAAAATATTTTGCGGATAAAACAAGGCAATTTCCATTTAAATATTTAGATTGTCCTATATTTGAAGGTAAAACAAAAAAACTGCTATTTTTTCATTCCTCTACTTGAGCAGATACATAAAAAGCTAAGTTTTTGGAGGAACAAATGGATCTCCACTGGGGGAAGGATTACACTCATTCAGTCAGTACTTTATACTATCCCCCAACACATTTTTACTGTCATGATTCCTACGCTCCATACTATTGAGCTTATGGAAAAACTGTTTGCTAACTTTCTTTGGGGCTCAACTGAGGTCAAGTCCAATAAAAAATGGAGAAAGTGGGATAAATTATGCTTCCCAGTGGAGCAAAATGGCCTTGGTTCCAGGTCTAGACATTACATCATTCAAGCATGCTTAGTAAAACTGTGGTGGAAGTTCCAACATGGACCCATTTTGTGCAGTCCCTTAGTCAGTCAGCAAGGAATTCTGAGACTTGGCTAAGAATATGTGTTATCAACTGTATAGGAGAGCATCACACTGTAGTCATCCATGGAGAGGGTTATTGTAACTTCTGGTAATCAAATTGGACTGGAAAAGGTCCACTTCTGGATCATTTCCCTCCTCATCTTACTACCATCCCTCTCCACTATACACTTGCTACCTCGTCCATTTAAAAATTGTTCTGTTACCTCAGCTCCACAATGAAATTGACCCTGATCTCTTCCAAGTGCTGATGGATGCTCAGATTGTACAACACAGATATGATAGGCTCATCTGGAAACCATTTCCTAAAGGGAATTTCACCTTTAAGTCTGCCTATAGGACTATCCAGGACCAAAGAAGTACTTTCTCTTCCTTAGCAAAGCTATAGAGAATTCCAATCCCTAAAAAATCACCTTCTTCATTTGGAGACTCTTCAATTCCCTCCTCCCCTTTGATGAGGTATTGAATCATTATGGATTTCAGTTGGCTTCTAAATGTTTGCTGTGTAATCATGCAGTTCTATGGACCACTGGTTCAATGACTGTCCATTTACCTCTAATGTTTGGTCACACATGCTAGCTACTGTTGGAATTCTGGATGGCCACTTCTCTTGTATCTTGGAAAGGCTAGCATATTTGATAACACATACATGCCTTACTAGCTTCCAAGCTAGGCTTATTAAAATGTTGTGTTATATAATATGTTGGTGTCTATGGAAAGCTAGAAACAAAAACATCTTTGAAGACATCAAACCATCATCTCCCCACATCCTCTCTAAGATAAAAAGCAATGTGCTCTTTTCTCTTGCAGCCAACCCCATTTTTATCTCATTTGAACTTGTCAGAGAAATTGCATCTGCAAATTTCGTCCCTGCCTTTGAAAAACCTCCCAGACCATCCATTCTGGCTATTTCCTGGTCCAAACCAAATTTTGGCTTCAAGCTAAATGTTGATGCGGCCTGGAATGGTTCCAACTGTGGCATAGGTATGTTTTGAGGGATGAATATGGTGAAACCATCTCAGCTAAAGCCTTTTTCACTTCTGTTTTTTCTCCACTAGAAGCAGAAATTAAGGCTACCACTGAAAGATTTGATTTTGGATTCCACTTCTGTCAGCTTAGCTTTATCATAGAATATGTTTTTTTGAAATGAGATCTCCATGATTCTCAACCCTATTATTGCACACTGGAAATTGTTTCACTTATGTGATACTGTCAAGAGGAAGATCAGAGTCAAGCTGGTTCATACTTTAAGAGAAGGGAGAGTTGCAGATTCCCTTGCCAATATTTCTCTCCAATCTAAATGCTGCTCAGCTTACAACTGGCATGACCTCCCTTCTCGGGCTAAGACTTCAAAGCTTCTTTCATTAAGGACTAGATAATTTCAGTGTTCTCAAGGCTATGCCTACTCAGCCCCCTGGATTTCCAGCTTCAAAAGTGGGAATTTATTTCTGACTTCAAGTTCTAATCTCCTACTGGTCATTGTTCTATCTGCATGGAATCTTCACTCATAGCAATTACCTAGTCTGAGTTTCTGCTTGAGGCCGCTTTGTGTTTTAGTTTTTACCAATTCGCTAATAGGTCTTGAGATAGGAAGGCTTAGATTTAGGTAGTTACTAGCTTTTGTACTAGTCTACAAGTATCTTTTGTATGCATTTTTATGCTTTGTAGAGCTGAATTCTATCCACCTCGTCTATGAGGGATAATTCTGAAAAAAACCAGTGATTTTTTTGCCCACCCACTACAAGACAAAAAATTAGGCAAGGTGGATTTTTGGTGGGTCCCATATTTAACATAATAACAAATGCACGTGAGTTGTTCTCTCTCTCTCTCTCACTCCCTTTCTCCTCATCACCAAATAAGTCCAGCCTTCATATTTTCTGGGTATATAGCTTGATTCAATTCCGACCATCAATGGCAAACAACTCATTTGTGTAGCAAAAAATTAAACATTATTTTCGAAATCAGGAAAGACGCACGATCCCTACAGATCAAAGTACGCTTGTCGTAATGCATTTTCTATATTTTTAGATTCCTCTAAAAATGCCAGAATGCCCACTCTGTTGTGTAATATGAGTGTGTTAATTAGTACTTGAATGAAGTGTAGCGCGGATTCTTGCGTCTGTGAGTAGATAATGAGAGATTTCCTAGTGGGTGTCACTCCTTGTGTTGCAGGGTATCCCATGTACAATACGAGAGTATCACGGCTTATTAAATATTATTGGTCATCGAGAACTATCCTCGTAGAGTTAACCACGGTTATCATATCATTATTCACTTACAATTTTCAATTTTCTCACATCCATATCATTATTCACTTTGTTTTCGTCATATTATATTATAATAATTCAATATCATCATTATTCTACCATTTCTGGTCAGGGTATCCCATTTTCATAATGGCGGATACCCATAAAAATAACATTGTTTCCATAATGAGATATTGTCTTCTCTACACTAACACTACACTATCTAACGTTGTTGTTCATTAATTAGCAATGATTTTGTGTTTTAGCCTAGCAAATGCACACTAGTAGTGGTATTAATCTCATTTGTAAGTTCAAAAACTGAAAAAATGAGCTAAACTTGACATGGCTCAACAATTAATATGGATTAGTGTTCGTGGGGGATTGGAATCTCGTCAACCTAATGAAGGTGTCACAAGAACTTGTAATACCATAGATATATTTTACACAAGGTATCTCAGGTTTCTTTCGAAGGTATCACATGAACTTGGCATCTCTTACTCTCTCTACTTATTGCATTTTGACAAATATTTGACCTAATGCCCATTTGAAAAATATTTTTTTCTTATTATCCGAAAATTCGTGAAGTATATCAGCATAATATTTAGTAATCTGATTACAAAACATATATGATCGGGTTAGATCATTGCAACAATCAAATACTACTTTCCCTGTAATGAGAGATTGTATTCTCTACTAACACTACACTATCTAACGTTGTTGTTAATTAATTAGCAATGATTTTGTGTTTTAGCCTAACAAATGCATACTAGTTGTGGTAGTAATCTCATTTGTAATTTCAAGAACCGAAAAAATGAGCTAAACTTGACATTGCTCAACAATTAATATAGATTAGTGTTCGTGGGGGCTTGTTATCTCATGTTCCTCATGAATGTGTCACAAGGACTTTTTTTTTAAGGTTAAAGATTCACCCGGGGGGGGTGAATGGGACTTTATTAGGCTCTCGGACCTATAAAAGTGCCAATACTTGGCAAAGTCTTACATCTCCAAAATAGGATGGCACTAAGAGAGCTCTTAAGCTCATAGAGTACTCTAGTACCCTCAAAAGAATTAAATAAGGCCCCAACTTTACATATTTGAGAAGATGCTAGTTCTAGTTTAGCATGCCTATTAGCGAATCGCAAAGGCGAAACACAAAGCGGCCACCAATTACTAGGGTTAAGCATATGAGGGGTACCAAAATTGTCAGCCTGCAATCTGATGTTGAACTTGATCATGGCAGTGTAATCCTGATTGCAGGGTGCCTTGTTTATCCAGTGAGATAAGTCCTCTGAGTGTAGCTGATAATGTGAATATGCCATTGCACTCTTCTGTGAAGCTCTGCTTTGCAATATAGTCTGGTACCATATTAGCCTGTCTGAAACAGTGGCTTAGAGGAGCATTTAGTTGAGTTTTAATATTGGAAGCAAGAGCAAAAACTCTCCAGTTAGCCTTGTATGGATCAGTTATAGCCTGTATTGCTAAGGAGCAGTCAGACTCAAAACAAACTGGATCCTGATAATATGAAACCAAACCGATAGCCATTTGTATGGCTTTTAGTTCTGCTTCTAGTGGAGACTGTGCTGGCAAAAAACCACCATAGGTGGCTGTGACCTTGCCCAGTAGGTTCCTAATAACAATCCCTAAACTTGTCATTTTGTTATGGTACCAGGAGGTATCCACATTCACTTTAAACCTACCACAAGGGGTGACCAAGTAACAGGGATTATAATTGGCTTGGGGGGTCTTGAATGAGGGGGTGTAGGGATAGGCCTGGCAGTAAAAATAGCAAAACTATTATCCTTAATGACATGTATCATTGATTCAGTGTTAGGGATAACATTTTCAAAAAGATATGCATTCCTACTTTTCCATAACAGCCAACAAATTATGCTAGAGGTAATATGCAAAAGGTTTGAGTGCAGTTTTGTATGACCCTGGTAGGAGAGATAGAAAGAGATTCTATCCCAAATTGTACCAAAAGTATGATCAGTAATTCCTACCATATGATGAAAATATGCCGACAGACTTCTAGCAACACAGCAATTATTAAAATAGTGCTCAATAGAATCTATGTTATCACATGATGGGCATTTGGAGGGGAGGTGAAAGCCCATTCTGGCCAGGATTTCAGGAAATGGGAGGAATGTGTTAAACATTTTCCACATGAATACACTAATTTTCTTTTGAACTCTAGGGTTCCAAAGTTTTCTGAGAGATACAGATGTACCTGTGGGGTTGGAGAGGGCCTGATAAGCTGCTTTGAAAGTGAAGGTTCCAGTAGGTCCATGTTTCCAGATTAGCCTGTCATTCTTTTCCTGTGAGCATTCTGCTGTCTGCAAAAAAAGTATGATATCAGTAGGTAACTGATTCTGAAGCTGAATCAGAAAAACACTTTTGTTCTCAAAAAAGTCTTTTACAATACAGTCCTGTGGAATGGAAAAAATTGTGGAATCACAGATATCACTTAGAAAACCAAAATTAGTCCAATTTGAGTGCCAGAAACTACACTCCCATTTTCCATGTATGACAGTGCACAGTGCTTTAGCTTTTTGACTAATCCTTGAGATTCTTTTCCAGTTGGATGAGGTCCTGTAAGATTGAGGAAGATTAGCCAATAGTTGAGACCATAATGTTTGTCCATGTTGATATTTCCACCACAATTTCAAAGAACAAGCTTTGACTAATGTGGGGATTGATCTGAAGCCAATTCCATTCTGTTCAACTGGCATACACAGATTTGACCACTTTTTCCAGACTTTTTTTGCTTTCAGTTCTGTCTCTCCCCAGAAAAAAAACTGACATAATTTTTTCTATATGTTTTATGACACATACTGGAGGCTGTAAAACACTCCAAATGTGTTGGGGGATAGAATAAATGCAAGACTGAATCAATGTAATCTTGCCTCCAGTTGAAAGCCACTTATTTTTCCAGTTGGAGATTTTACTCTCTAACCTTTGAATAAGTGGCTGAAAATGTTCTTTACAAGGCCTACCAGTAAAGATAGGGACACCAAGGTATTTAAAAGGTAAGGAACCTTTTTTCATACCAAGGATGTCTCTAAATTGATTGGTTTTAGCCACAGTAGCCCATTTTCCCAGAAAAATATCACTCTTTTCCAGGTTAACTTTCTGGCCAGTGGTCTGTTCAAAAGCAAAGATGAAGGCCCTAAATCTGATGAGATTCTGTTTTGAAGATCTGAGAAAAATTATTGTATCATCAGCATAACTAAGGTGTGAGATGGGGGAAGGGCCTGAGGGGAGGTCAAAATATTGAAGTTTTCCAATAGAAAAAACATAGGATAAACTCCTTGTGAAAGCTTCAGAAAAGATGTTAAATAGGAATGGTGATAGGGGATCTCCCTGTTTAATGCCCCTAGTTGAGCCAAAAAATCCATTTGGTTTTTCATTAACAAGGACAGGAAAAAAAATACACTTGAAAGATTTTTCATTACACAGTGTACAAATTTTCCATGGAAACCAAACTTGAGAAGAATGGAATTTAAAAAACCCCAGTTTACTCTATCAAAAGCCTTGGTTAAGTCCAGTTTCAGAATAAGGTTGGGATTCCTTTTTTTTTATCTAACAGTCTGAACATTTCCTGGAGGTAAATCACATTGTCAGATATGTCCCTGTTTTCAAGAAAGGCAGATTGGTGGGGTGATATCAATTTAGGCATGAGAGGTTTAATTCTTTCCATCAAGATTTTTGAAAAAAAATTTATTTATGAAATTAGACAGACTAATTGGTCTAAAATCATGGAAAAAAGAAATGACATCTTTTTTGGGGATTAGAGTGATCCAAGTGGCAGAAATGCCTCTTGGTATATGTGAGTCACTCATAAAATCAAGGACAACCCTGAGGAGGTCATCTTTGATTATTTCCCATGCCTTGGTGTAGAATTTGGAAGAGAATCCATCTGGACCAGAACAACTAGTTTTTTGAGATTAAAAACAGTGTGTTTGAGCTCTTCCATAGTGATTGGTTTTAGCAGTGTTATATTATCTCTGTTGTGACCAATTTAGGAATCTTGTTTAAAAAATGGTGATAGTAATCACTTTTTTCAAGACAGATAGGTTCTAGAAGTTCAGAGTAGTATATTACTGCCTCTGTTTCAATTTCAGTAGTATCATCTGTCCAAATTCCATTAGAATTTTGTATCTTAGTGATACTGAGGCTACTTCTTTTCTCCCTCACTGAGTGATGGAAAAACTTAGTATTCTCATCTCCCTCTTTGAGCCATTTGATTCTGGACTTTTGTTTCCATAATTTTTGTTGCTCTTTGAGAGATCTGAGATGTATAGCCTTAAGCTTTTTGAGTTTGATCATCTCATTTTCTGAGTTGTCATTATCAAAAGCTATTTCTTGGATTCTCAAGTCTTCTGCAGCTTTAGAGACATTTAAATCAATGTTCCCAAATTTCTGCTTGTTCCAAGCTTTTATAACATGTTTCAGTCTATTGAGTTTCAGAAAGAAACATAACATTCCCTTCTCCTGAACTGGAAGTTTCCAGTTTTCAGATATTACATTCATAAATTCATCTCTGCAAAACCATGCATTGATAAATCTGAATGATCTAGGTGAAGAAGGGATTGTACTACCTATCCTAAACAGTAGTGGAGCATGGTCAGAGGTGTCTCTGTTGAGAACTTGGATTGATGATGATGGATACATCACATTCCAGTTCATAGAGCACAGTCCTCTGTCAAGCTTTTGTGTTGTTGGATTTTTCAACCAGTTGTTAGTCCATGTATATAGATTACCAACTGAGTTGATTTCCATTAGAGCCATAGTAGCAATGAACTGATTGAAGGCAGCCATGCTTCTAGGTCTAGGGTGTGATGACCCTTTGTATTCTGCTGGTGATCTTATGGTATTAAAATTACCAATCAGAAAACAATTATCTAAATTAAATGCAGTAAGCTCATCCCATAACAATTGTCTGCCAGGAACAGTTCTAAGCCCATATATGAAAAAACCTTCCATAGAAGAATTTAATCTAGAGCTAAAAATATCCACATGCATAAATTGTAAGTGATCTTTCTTAAGTGTCAGTTGAATGTGGCTATTCCACATCAACCATATTTTTCCACTTTCAGACACCAATGAATCACTGAAATGGAGTTGTCTTCTATATGTGTCACATTTTTGTTTTTTATGCCATGGTTCAATAAGACATAAAAGGTCAATTCTGTGATGGTTAACAAGATCATGCAGCCTATTTTATGGATGTTTTCATCCCCCTAATGTTCCACACCAAAAAAATTATTTTTAGGGTGTTAGTCATTGGGAAACTGTTTTAGAACTTTTTGATCTTGTTAACACTTTGTTAGGGGATGGAATCCTCCTAGGTGTAAATTTTTTGTTCAATTCAGTAAAGAAATTAGCAATTTAGACTTATCACCAGTGTGAACTGGATTGCTATTGGGTGCTATTTCTTTACCTTTCTGAACTGGGGTGGTTTGGTTAGGGGTTACCTGTGTAGGTGATACAAATAGGTTATCATCTTCTGAGGATTGAGAGATCTCTTCCTCTGAAATGTCTCATGTATCATCATCAGCTAGAATAGAGAATTTGCTACCTGTTTTTGCCTGTGATAGAAACTTTTGGTTAGGAGAAATTGAAATCTCACAAAGTTTAGATGGCTTACCTGTACCTATGGCCGTATCATCACTAGCATAGGATCTGTTCCCATATGCTCTCATTTGTTGGATCAACATAGCATCAGTGATGGCAGTACTGTGGTTTTTGGATGGTGGAGGATTTGATTGTGGGCTTATGTGTCTGGGATATGAGTGTGTATGATCGGCCTTGTGTAGGGGGGAGACTTGTAGTGTGGTTCTGGGTCTGGGGTGATGGTTGTGGTGAGGGTGGGGCCTAAGCAGTGTGTTTCTGGGTAGGGAGTGATGGTTGGGGTGAGGGCAGGGGGTGGTTAGGAGATTTTGGTGATGATGGTGTGGTGTTCTTCTTTTTTGTCTTTGCCTTGTGCTTCTGGAAAGAGATTCTCTTTGCTTCCAAATTAATCTGAGCTTCTTTATCCTTCTGAGCTGGCTGTAGTCCAGATGTACCTGCTCCCTCTGTGGTCTCAGTGGTCCTTAAAACAGCATCATCTTCATTATCTGAGACAATAATAGTGGAGCAAGGATCTGATGTTGTCTTGGCTTGGGATTCTGGGACCTGTCTAGTGGTTTTGGTGACCTCATCCTTCTTGGTTTGTGGCTTGTGAGGACCATTTTTATTAGGTTGAGGCCTAAGGGTTTGTTTCAGTTCAGGATGCAAAAACACACAAGCTTCATCATCATGGCCTATCATACTACAGTGATTGCAGTACTTGGATAGATCTTCATACTCTACAGGGTATCTAGCAACATTTTCATCCTCTATGCCTAGTTTGATGCAAGTTTTCAACTTTTTTCTCAGGTTCACTTCTACACATATTTTAAAAGTAAAAGGCCTAGTCACCGAGGTTGTTGCCATATCCATCTTTATAAAAGAACCTATTTGATCTCCCATGAATTGAATCATAGCTGCATTGAAATAGAAGAATGGTACCTTATGGATAGACATCCAGACAGGCACAATAGATGACTCGACATCTGGTGAGAAATCTAGGTTCCACTTAAGCACTTTCATCGCCGATCCGCAGAAACTCCAGTGACCTTTCATCCAGCACCGCTGGCAATCTTCTGGGTCCTCGAATCTGATTAGTATATGCCGGAAGTCAATAGCCCCAATCTGGAATTTGCCCTTAAAATTTGCGCAGCTGAAAGCCTCGTTCAAGCGTTCCATGATTGGTTTGCCCCTTGCAAACTTCCCAATCAAAGCATTGGTGTAGTGTGAGGCAAGTTTTTCTGCTTGTTGGCGAGTAACGAAACAATCGATTTCACCTCTGTGTTGGGTACTCGGGATGATTTCAGGGTTTGAGGGTAATGTTGAAGAGAGAGGAGGAGGGAGATTGGCTAGGGCTTGTGAAAAACTGCGACCCGGAGCAATTGCACCGCGTTTCTGCGGTGGCGACGCCATGGGCAACGGTAACTGGGTAGCCGTTATCTATTCGTTTGGGGCAGAGATACGGTAGAAAAGTGGTGGGGTGATGGGATAATGTTGTCGGTGAATGAATAGTGAGTCAACTTTATAACTTAGAGAGAAGGGGGAGCATTTCCCTTAGAGAGAGAAACTTTATTTTAAAATGCACGCATGCTTTGTGTCACAAGGACTTGTAATACCAGAGATATATTTTACACAAGGTACCTCACGTTTCTTCCGAAGATATCACATGAACTTGGCACCTCTTGCTCTCTCTACTTATTGCATTTTGACAAATAGTTGACATAATGCACATTTGAAAAATAAATTTTTCTTGATCTCCAAAAATTGGTGAAGTATATCAGCATATTATTTAGTAAATCACCTAATCACAAAACTTACATGTTCGGGTTAGATCATTGCAACAATCAAAAACTTTTTTCTCCGTAATAAGAGATTGTCTTCTCTACACTAACACTACACTATCTAATGTTATTGTTCATTAATTAGCAATGATTTTGTGTTTTAGCCTAACAAATGCATACTAGTAGTGGTATTAATCTCATTTGTAAGTTCAAGAACCGAAAAAATGAGCTAAAGTTGACATGGCTCAAAAATTAATATGGATTTGTGTTCATGGGGGCTTGGTATCTCGTCTACCTCATGATGGTGTCATAACTCATAAGTACTCTTAATAACATAGATATACTTTACACAAGGTATCTAGGGTTTCTTTCGAAGGTATCACATGAACTTGGCATCTCTTACTCTCTCTACTTATTGCATTTTGACAAATATTTGACATTATGTACATTTGAAAAATACTTTTTTCTTAATATCCGAAAATTCGTGAAGTATATCAGCATAATTTTAGAAATCTGATTACAAAACTTATATGATCGGGGTAGATCATTGCAACAATCAAATACTACTTTCCCTGTAATGAGAGATTGTCTTCTCTACACTAACACTACACTATCTAACGTTGTTGTTAATTAATTAGCAAAGATTTTGTGTTTTAGCCTAACAAAACATGCATACTAGTTGTGGTACTAATTTCATTTGTAAGTTCAAGAACCGAAAAAATGAGCTAAACTTGACATGGCTCAACAATTAATATAGATTAGTGTTCGTGGGGGCTAGGTATCTCATCTTCCTCATCAATGTGTCAAAAGGACTTGTAATACCAGAGATATATTTTACACAAGGTATCTCACGTTTCCTCCGAAGGTATCACATGAACTTGGCATCTCTTGCTCTCTCTACTTATTGAATTTTGACAAATATTTGACATAATGCACATTTGAAAAATCCTTTTTTCTTAATCTCCAAAAATTGTGAAGTACATCAGCATATTATTTAGTAAATCACCTAATCACAAAACTTATATGTTAGGGTTAGATCATTGCAAAAATCAAAAACTTCTTTCTCCGTAATAAGAGATTGTTTTCTCACACTAACACTACACTATCTAACGTTGTTGTTCATTAATTAGCAATGATTTTGTGTTTTAGCCTAACAAATGCATACTAGTAGTGGTATTAATCTCATTTGTAAGTTCAAGAACCGAAAAAATGAGCTAAAGTTGACATAGCTCAACAATTAATATGGATTTGTGTTCATGGGGGCTTGGTATCTTGTCTCCCTCATGAAGGTGTCACAAGTAATTGTAATACCATAGATATATTTTGCACAAGGTATGTCAGGTTTCTTTCGAAGGTATCACATGAACTTGTCATCTCTTGCCCTCTCTACTTATTGCATATTGACAAATATTTGACATAATGCCCATTTGAAAAATACTTTTTGTTAATATCCAAAAATTCGTGAAGTATATTAGCATAATATTTAGTAATCTTATATGATCGGTTTAGATCATTGCAACAATCAGATACTACTTTCCCTGTAATGAGAGACTGTCTTCTCTACACTAACACTACACTATCTAACAGTGTTGTTAATTAATTAGTAATGATTTTGTGTTTTAGCCTAACAAATGTATACTAGTTGTGGTATTAATTTCATTTGTAAGTTCGAGAACCGAAAAAATGAGCTAAACTTGACATGGCTCAACAATTAATATAGATTAGTGTTCGTGGGGGCTTGGTATCTCATCTTCCTCATGAATGTGTCACAAGGACTTGTAATACCAGAGATATATTTTACACAAGGTATCTCACGTTTCTTCCGAAGGTATCACATGAACTTGGCATCTCTTGCTCTCTCTACTTATTGCATTTTGACAAATATTTGACATAATGCACATTTGAAAAATATTCTTTTTCTTAATCTCCGAAAATTGGTGAAGTATATCAGCATATTATTTAGTAAATCACCTAATCACAAAACTCATATGTTCGGGCTAGATCATTGCAACAATCAAAAACTTCTTTCTCCGTAATGAGAGATTGTCTTCTCTACACTAACACTACACTATCTAACGTTGTTGTTCATTAATTAGCAATGATTTTGTGTTTTAGCCTAACGAATGCATACTAGTAGTGGTATTAATCTCATTTGTAAGTTCAAGAACCGAAAAAAATGAGCTAAAGTTGACATGGCTCAACAATTAATATGGATTTGTGTTCATGGGGGCTTGGTATCTCGTCTACCTTATGAAGGTGTCATAAGTACTTGTAATACCATAGATATATTTTGCACAAGGTATCTCGGGTTTCTTTCGAAGGTATCACATGAACTTGGCATCTCTTGCTCTCTCTACTTATTGCATTTTGACAAATATTTGACATAATGCCCATTTGAAAAATACTTTTTTCTTAATATCCGAAAATTCGTAAAGTATATCAGCATAATATCTTAGTAATCTTATATGATCGGGTTAGATCATTGCAACAATCAGATACTACTTTCCCTGTAATGAGAGACTGTCTTCTCTACACTAACACTACACTATCTAACATTGTTGTTAATTAATTAGCAATGATTTTGTGTTTTAGCCTAACAAATGCATAATAGTTGTGGTATTAATTTCATTTGTAAGTTCGAGAACCGAAAAAATGAGCTAAACTTGACATGGCTCAACAATTAATATAGATTAGTGTTTGTGGGTGCTTGGTATCTCATCTTACTCATGAATGTGTCACAAGGACTTGTAATACCATAGATATATTTTGCACAAGGTATGTCGGGTTTCTTTCGAAGGTATCACATGAACTTGGCATCTCTTGCTCTCTCTCTACTTATTGCATTTTGACAAATATTTGACATAATGCACATTTGAAAAATGCGTTTTTCTTAATCTCCAAAAATTGGTGAAGTATATCAGCTTATTATTTAGTAAATCACCTAATCACAAAACTTATATGTTCGGGTTAGATCATTGCAACAATCAAAAACTTCTTTCTCCGTAGTGAGAGATTGTCTTTTCTACAGTTACACTACACTATCTAACGTTGTCGTTGATTAATTAGAAATTATTTTGTGTTTAAGCCTAATAAATGTGTTTTAGTACTAGTATATGTTCACATCTCTCACTATAGTTAAGGATAATTTATTTTCGATAATAAATCACTATAATTAATGATAATTTATTTTTCTTTCGAATACTAATATGTGTCACATCTCTTACTGTAATTAAGGAAATCTTTTTTTCTTAACGAATAGTTAAGGAAAAATATTAGTATGTGTCATGACCATCGGATTTGATGCTTTCCTCAATCAAATCAAATATCTCAGTAAATGGGATAAATTTGTTTCCCATAAATTATATAATAACAATAATCATTTCAAAAGGGATGTAAAATCGAAAAATGACAGTATCAATTAAAAATATTGCTACGGATCCAAAGAATGATACCCGCACGAGAAAATAACGATACCCGTATGATAAAATAATGATACATATATGAGACCAATAATAAACGTCGGACTGTATTGAAGTGGCAAGTCGACTCATAGGCATATTTTCTCGATCTGATCATATCTCTCACTATAATTAAGGATTATTTATATTCCATAATACTAGTATGTGTTTACATCTCTCATTAAAATAAAGGATCGTTCGTATTCCATAATATATTAATATGTGTTCACATCTCTCACTATAATCAAGAATAATTTATATTTTCATCGAATAATTAAGGATAAATACTAGTATGTGTGGATTAGTCATAACCATCGGATTTGATGCTTTCCTCAATTGAATTAAATCTCTCAATAACTGGGATAAATTTGTTTCCCATAAATATTGTATAATAACATAATTATTTCAAAAGGAAAATAAAATAGAAAAAGACAGTATTAATTAAAAATATTGTGACGGAACCAAAAAAAGAGTGATACCTGCATGAGAAAATAATGATACCCGTATGAGAAAATAATGATACCCGATGAGACCAATAATAAATGCCAGACAAAAATATAAACAATAAAACAATTCAAAAATTAAAAAAAATAAAAGCCGGACTGTATTTTCCGGCAACAATCATGGCCCCCTTACATTGGTTAGTATGAGAGAGAATAAGAAGATGAGAGAAGAGGTCACGTGACCCTATCTAATTCCGAAATTGTATTATTCTAGTTGGTGAGGCCCACAACAGAAAATGACCCCTTTCATTTTTGTCTTTTAGTGAGTGAGCAAAAAGCCCACTGGTTTAAAATAGCATTGCCCGTCTATGAGGATGTCATGATCATTTATGACTAATTTTCAAGTCTTGGGATGTATATTTTCCTGCGCTCTACCTGATAAGTCCATGGTTCGTATTCGGACCTCATTCATACTCGGACCAGGACCCGAGAAGAGTCGTGGGCTTGAGATACGCGGAGGGTGGATCCACAGGTCCATCAATCCTAATCCTTATAAGGAATGTGTATATTATGAATGTTCTACAAGGAATATACATCTTCTCAAAGATTGTAATACAGTTATTCTAAACATGGTAACACAACCATGTCTGAAATACACTTCTATTATACATGGTAATACAACCTCTATTCCCATAAGAGTTGTATTCATACCATAAATACATATCTTGGTGATCTACGGATTGTAGCCATATAAATACCCTAAGAGGTTTGGTAGACCTCTCATCTAATCTCATACTTTATACTTTACGCCTTAAGCAAATATACTGACTTGAGCGTCGGAGTGTCTATCCCCTGGACACCCAGGGCCTTTGTCTTGCAGATCAGTTCGAGAGTCTGGTTCGTCGTTGAAGTGTTGGTGTCCGGCATACATCAATTTGGCACGCCCGGTGGGACCTCTCACACTCATTGACGATATCACCGAACCTTGTTTCCGATCTGGTCTAGCGCACTTGAAGAAGCAACTTCCCCGACAACATGTCTGACGCTGAGCAACCCAGACGAAGCGCCCGTGTGCTAGGGCAAAATCCGGAGGAGAATCTAGAAACATGGACGCGGTCGAGGATGCGGACAACCCAGAAGATCTCGGGCACACTTTGCCTCAGAACCATCACCAAACTCTAACATGGGTACCGGAAACTCCAATGTTCCGATATCCATCAACCCAAATCCTGTTGGAATAACACCACCAATCTCTGGTCCAAATCCTGGTATATTCAGAGCACCTCCTGGATCAAATCCCATCGTATCCAGGATACCAGCATCCGGCTCCAATCCTGCTGCATCCAGAACCCCACCTCCTGAAACAAGCCCTGTTGAATCTGAAGTACCAAACTCAGGTCAAAGGGTTTTCATCTAAAACAAGGAGAGTTACAGCACGAACGTTTACAGTTCAGATGGCCTGGATCGGGAAAATAGGTTTGGATATAATGGTCCCGATTTGATCTTCTCTCCAGAAGAACGAACACAAAAGGATCAGCAAATCTTTGCAGAAGGACAGCAGGAGGACGTTAGGCAGAGCCATCTCAGGGAAGCCTTAAACCAAACCATACAACACAGCCCGCGGGGCTCTGATCCACTCCAAATTGACCTTTCCTCGGACACTCCCCCGAGGGAAAATAGTAGGTCCAACTCGATCTTCTCTCCGGAAGGAAGAGCACGGAGAGATCAACAACTTCTTGAAGATAGACAACAAGAAGGAGAATCTGTGATAGAACACTATTATAGATACATGAATCGCGCCACGAGACGCTATGATCAAGATGAAATCCTCTTAGTAAACTTGTACCGGATGATGGTAGGTAATAACACTCCGAGGAAGAAAAAGAAGAAGAAGGATAGTTCCCACAACAATAATAACCAGGGTGGCGGAAACAACAAAGATCCTCCCCCACCACCATCAAATGGAGCCAACCAGGTCATCAACAGCATTAATGGCTATACTGGAAAAGCAATTTCCCTAACTAAGCTGAAGGATAGTGTATGGACCCTACCACATACTAAGCTGGTCAACAAGAATCTCCATTCCGAAGAAGCTATTATTTTCTCAGATAAGGATGACGTACCAAATCAGATGCTTCATTCTGATCCTCTCATCATCTCGGCAACCATACAAGATTCTTTGGTAAAAGGAGTCTTCATAGACAGTGGGAGTGGGGTAGAAGTAATATTTCAGGACTGCTTCCAGAAGTTAGGATTTACTAAAGATAACCTTAAACCTACGGTCCGATCTCGGGGTTCACAGGAAATCCAATAATACCTTTCGGGGAAATCACACTCCTCGTCACAGTAGCAGAAGGAGCCAAGAGCCTAACCTTATACTGCACATTTGTGGTAGTAGACGCCGTCACACCCTTCAACATTATCCTTGGCAGATTTTGGATGGGCCAAGCTAAAGCCGTATGGTCTCCTTACCATCTGATGATGAAGTTCCCAACACCACAAGGAGTAGTTTCAATCAAATGAGACCAAGGAGTGGCGCGTTCTGGCATAATCACGGCCGCCCGTGACCCCAGAAAAGAAGATGACGGTTATATGTCAAAGCGTCCTCCAACTCGAGGGAAAGCGGTATTAAAAGTTTTACTAACCCACCCCGAGAAAAAGGACCATCTTTGGGTTTCTCACTTCAATCTCCAAGTCACCAGTAATGAAGTCGAGTATGAAACTCTCAGTACCAGACTAAAACTAGCTAAAGACCTGGAAGCAAAAGACCTTGAGATCGAGGACCTCGAAATCTTCAGTGACTCACAGATCTTGGTTCAACAGGTTAAAGGTGAATACGAAATTCGAGGGTACAGTCTCCAGAAATACCTCGGGATAGTTAAGCCTCTCCTGAATCAATTCCAACATTATGAGTTGAATCTTATCCCCCGAGAAGGTAACCACAAGGATGATGCACTTAGCAGGCTTTCCTCCTCGGACCTCAACATAAGATCCTCTCAAGAATGGCTAGTGGAAACACCGGCGAAGAGAAGTTACGAGAAGAGCAGCATCATGGCTTATGACATTTCAGACACATGGAGGAACCCCTACATCGAATACCTCCAAACGGGCACCCTTCTCAAGGATAAACACCTGGTATGGAAGGTCTGAGGAACACATGAAGGAGTCTACGGTAGCTATCAAGATCCACATACCATTATTCAAAAGCTCCTACAGAAGAGTTATACTTGGCCTAAGATGCTACAAGGCGCCAAAAGATATGTCGATTCTTGCCACCAGTGCCAGAGATTTGCTAAGATGATCCACATGCCACAGGAGAATATGATTACCATTTAAGAATCCTGGCCATTTGTCCTATGGGGCATAGATCTTTTAGGGCCTTCTCCTGAGGCCCTTGTTATCAACTTCTGCTGGAAAAATATGGTGGGTCGCTATGGCATCCCAAGATACGTAGTGACCGATAATGGAGCACAATTTGCTAATGATCCCTTCGAGAAAAGGTACAAGGAGTATAGTATACACCAGCAGCTCGCCTCAGTATATTATTCAAAAGCTAGCGGCCAAGCAGAAGCTACGAGCCGAGCCTTGGTATGCGGCATCAAAAAGCACCTCGAAGAAGCTAAAGGAAACTAGATCAAAGAATTACCAAATATGATCTGGACCCATAGAACCACACCAGCTACAACAACAGGAAAGACTCCTTATAGCTTAGACTATGGGTCCGAAGCGATCATCCCTAGGGAGATTGGGGTTCCCTCTATCCATACCTCTCAGCCAGATGATGAAAATGGTAAGGCCAACGAAGAAAACCTTTGTCTCGACCTTGACCTCCTAGAGGAGAAGAAAGCAAATGCTACTATCTACAAGGCCAAGGTGAAGAAAAGATTCAAGCGCCACCATGATAGAAGAGTCCGCTTGGCCACTTTTGTTAAAGGAGACCTTTTCATAAGGTTAAACGAGAAAAGCAAGAGAAAAGTGGAATGAAAGCTAGCCCCAAACTGGGAAGGTCCATATCGAGTCCTAAAATCCCATCCAGGGGGAAGTTATACCTCTTGGAAACCACGAAGGGGGAACCTATACCACAAAGATATTATGTGAAAAACTTACGAAAGTATCATAGAAGATTCAAAACTCAAAGGAGAGCCTCACAAAGGTTCGAGACTATCAAGAGCGTCCGAGAAACCTCATCAAGGTCTGAGACAAGGATACTCTAGCACAAACGGGTACTCAAACTCAAAACTCACTATTTACTTTACTTCTATTCTTAAAGTTATAAATTTAGATTGAAGTCATGATATTTTTATACCTATCCTTATAATAAGCAATCTTTAAATTTCTTTTCTAAAAAGAGGATTGTTGTCTTAAGTATAACATTGATTGTTGTTCAAAAAAATATACTTTATAAAGTATATGATTGGTCAACTTATAAGTTGTTTGGATCCAATATTAAAATACCAATCATTTTGAATAAAAGAGATAGGTTCGAGATAAAGTACTTCAAAAAAGTGCTTGATTGAGGTCTATAGACCAAAAGGACAGACGTGCTCAAGAATCAATCATCTTAACATAAAGAGGAGAAACCTCAAAAACAAAAGTTGAAGTTCATATCAAAGGTGTTATTACATCAGAATATGATACTTCTAAAAAAGACCCTCAAAAAGGGCACACATAGAGGAAAAACCTCGAACCTAAGTAGTTCATATCAAAGGTGTTATTACATCAGAATATGATACTTCTAAAAAAGTCCCTCAAAAGGGCATACATAGAGGAAAAACCTGGAACACTGATAGATCATATCAAAGGTGTTATTAAATCAAAATATGATACTTCTAAACAAGACCCTCAAAAGGGCACATAAGAGGCTAAACCTCGAACCTAAAAAGGACATATCAAAGGTGTTACTACATCAGAATATGGTACTTTTAAATATACCCAATAGGGTTTCCAGGATTTCACCAGAAGTGACACTTGAGAGATAGGATATTGTCAACTTTTCTACACGTTGTGACATTAAAGGCCTTGGCAAAAGATGCCCGAGGAAGAAGCCCAACAACATCAAGTACGCAGAGTGTTCATCATGGACAACTGCGAAGACCTGATCCTGGAGTATCTTAGCTTGGCATAAGCTCATTTCCAGTAAATCATGAGACCGAGGCTCATGTGCAAAGGATTTCAGACTTTGAAGCTGACGAGGAGATGCCGAGACTAATCCACCTTATTTATGGAAGAACTAGAAATCACCTCTTCAAGGGAAGGTAATTCAGGATACTTAGCTTTAATAAGCCTTAGTAAATCTCCTGAGGTTACTATCTTCTCGGAGGGATCCAATGCATCCAAAAACTCGGCCCCAGGGATCCAGCTTTTTGCAGTCAGAGCAGCGAGCTTATCAGCAGCGTCAGTATGAGAGAAGATTTCCTTCATCAACTCCACCTCTTTCTCGGACTGACATAGATGCAAGACGCTATCCAAGATCCCATGCAGTTCAGAGGAATGGAATAAATCCCCATACTCCTCCCTGTGGCTCTGAAACTCGGGACTACAAGCAAGGAAAGCACTCCAAAGCTTTAGAAGTCATTTAGCCTCATCTGGATCCTTCTTCTCGGGTTGATTTTGCGACAACTCCTCGACGATATCTCGATAAGTTCCCAGCTCTTTCTCTTGAGACTTCTTTGCCGACAGTAGATCTATATTCTCGGCCTCCAATTGCTTCACCCTAGTTTCCAGTTGAGTCACATCCAATGGAGTCTGAATAGTGCTCGCAACAGACTTAGATGTCACAGATGAAAGGGCAGCCTCCATTTTTACCTTCTCAGCCTTGAAGGATCGGCACTTTCTATGTAATTCCATCACGGAATCATACAGGTGACGAATCACATCATTAGCTCGAGGCCCTACCGTGGACAGATCCGCCATCAGCTGCGAAATAAAAGGAATATTAAAACCTGGCATTCAAGATATCTATACAGTATGATAAGAAAAATAAATACCTCCGAAACGAAGGGATATTTCTTAGAAGACCTCCGAGAAGCCTGACCATCCTCTTCCTCTGGGCAGCTCAGATAGTATTTTAACTTCTTCAAAGAAGCATCCTCACAGTCCACCAACTCAAGGTCAGATTCATCATCTTCGAAAGACTCCTCCGCCACCGGTTCCACCTCCTCGGACTGTACTTCCTCGGATTCCTCTGCTTCCTCATCTATGGCCCGGAGTATAGCCTTCCCTTTCTTGATCTTTTTCTTTGGAGGAGATGTTGTACATATATAAAGATAAACCTCAGCATATGACACAAGAAAAACATATTATATGACAACAGTATATGACAAGAAGATTTACCTGAAGAAGACCGACTAGAAGAAAATTCACCATGACTCCGAGGAGACTTTCTCGGACCCCCTTTCCTGGCCTTCTTATTTCTTTCCTGGATTTTATCAGGGAGGGCCCAATTCCAATCAGGCTTCAAAAAGCTGGAAGTAGATTTCGACCGAGGAACATCCAATAGGTACGAGTAAGTGATACTAGGCCACTGCCACGCAGAGCCATGTGAGCCCAGAACAAAATCCTTTCTTTGAAGGGTAATGTCCTCCTTTATGAGCTCCTCAATGATGCCCTTCAAGTGATCACGGATGATGAAACCTCTGTCATGAGCTATAGCATCTTTCGGATGGGGATGCAAATCAGGGACCTCGTACTTGCTCCGGTCGAAAGTGAAACAGTCTGCCTCCCACACACCACTGCTATCAGGAAACGTGATGGGTTTTCTCGTCCTCAGAGTCAGGGTAATGTACTCGTACGTCTCAAAAGAGAATAAAGTATACATCCTGAATAAATCCAGGCTTAGATCGTAGTTCTTCCGAGCGCACCAGGAAATCACCGCCATGATCAACACTACCACATTGGAATGTATTTTCCTTGGGTGCAGTTGATGATGTTGCAGGAATTCATGAAATAAAGGGGGAAAGGGAAAACTTATCCCTTGCTCTAAAAACCTCCCATAAAGTACCCATCTAGTGGGGCTCACCAGATCTTTGATAGGAACTTCTCCATCCTCGAGCTTCAAGCCAGCTTCAAGAGGATATGACAGCCTGCAGGACCGCAGATACTTTAGCGTCCTTTCGTCAACCACTTTGGTGATAATATTCACACCATCAGCGGCCGGAACCCGTTTATTAACTTGGGGCTCCATATTAGGGTCCATCTCTGACCCAGAGGCACCGTCATCTGCCACTACAATTACCGCCTGCAGCGGTGAAGCAACGGTAACTTCCATCAGCTCCCCAGCCTCGACTTCCAGAAACAAGGTGCTCAAATCACGGTCAGTTGGGGCTCTGTTCTCAACAACATTCTCCACATTGCCAGGGGGAACGCTGGAATTTGTTGAAGTCATGGTAATTTAGAGAATAAGGAGAAGAGAATATACGAGGAAAAATAGACAAACTTGAAGGAAATTTCTTTAGAAACTTGAAATGCAGAGAAGGAAAAGATTAAGATTGCTTGGATGAAGATTGAGGATGACAGAAAAAAATTACTTGGTTATATAACCAGTAATTAGCAAGCATTTAAATGGAGTAATTACCTCGACTCGCGAAACGATACAGGCAATTGGAAGGTTGGTCCTCCCCACCGCCAGAAGATATAATGAGCCAAGACCACATGTCAATCTCCTCAGAATTCAAGAAAGCAGATTCAGATCCAACCATACAAGTGTATCCACCATCTGAATTTCAAAAGAAGCTAATCTCAGCCGTTCATATATTTGATGGAATACGAAAGAACTTGAAGCTAGATATTCAGAAGGGTAAGCCCGAGAAGAGAGTCCCCGAAGGACACCCCGAGCTTAACATCCCGAGTTATTCTCCCTCGAGTTATTGGTCTTCCCTCGAGAAGCAAGCCTCTCCTTCAACCTTCGAGATGGAGTACTCTATATTCTGAAGATCTACCTTGGGGCTACTGATAAGTCCATGGTTCATATTCGGACCTCATTCATACTCGGACCAGGGCTAGAGAAGGGTCGTGGGCTCGAGATACGCGGAGGGTGGATCCACAGGTCCATCAATCCTAATCCTTATAAGGAATGCGTATATTATGAATGTTCCACAAGGAATATACATCTTCTCAAAGATGGTAATACAGCTATCCTAAACATGGTAACACAACCATGTCCGAAATACACTTCTATTATACATGGTAATACAACCTCTATTCCCATAAGAGTTGTATTCATACCATAAATACATATCTTGGTGATCTACGGATTGTAGCCATATAAATACCCTAAGAGGTTTGGTAGACCTCTCATCTAATCTCATACTTTATACTTTACGCCTTAAGCAAATATACTGACTTGAGCGTCGGAGTGTCTATCCCCGGGACACTCGGGGCCTTTGTCTTGCAGATCAGTTCGAGAGCCTGGTTCGTCGTCGAAGTGTTGGTGTCCGGCATACATCACTACCGGAGTGGCTTTAAATTATTTTTTAAAAAAAAAGAAACCCAGAATTTACCTTTCTCTTTTTAAAAATAAAAATTAAATCACCAGAGGTGGGGGGAATTTATTGGCACCCCAAACCAAAAGACCATTTCTGGTATAGTTGTTTTACAGACCATGAGCAACAGCCCAAAAAAGCTAACTGCTTTTTCAAAAAAATAACCTATACTGGCCATTCTGCATTCCTAGTACTATGGAGAAGTGGTGTCATTCTTTAATCATATAGCTTTAAGGAGCAGGTTAGTGATTGAGGCAGCAAAGGTCAAAGCACAGTTTTGCCACCTAAAGAATGATTTCAAGAATGGAGTTCCATAGTGCTATACTAGATTGCCAAAAGAATTGATAATCTAGTTGTACAAAATTTTATATACCTGAGTCAAACATGAATTTATATTACTGAGAGGTGTGTGAAGTCCTCTTCCATGTGTTTTTCCTTGACCCAGTAGGCTCTGTGGCTTCCCTACTGTTTTTTATCCAAGCCTCCACGCCCTGTGCTGCAAAAAAAGGAAATAGCAGCAGTAACCATTTCCTTGATATTTTTAAGGCAAATGAAATCTCAAATTTGGAGTGCCTATCCTATCATGAAATAGTATAGCTCTCAGTCTGTTAGGGATCATGCCAAGGTTCATACTCTGAGACTGTTTTGAATCTGCACACAAATTTGCTACAAAGTCAGCAGCAGAGTTGCCCTCTCTCATAATGTGTGAGAGAGGGTAAAGTACAGCCAACTTCTGTAGTTCATAGCTTTGGGAGAAATGTCTCTAGTCATCAGATTTTGCATTTAGTATTCATAACAGCTATCATGCAATCAGATTCAACACAGAAGGGGATATTCTTGTCCATTCCTATTTTATATTCCATCTTAATAGCAGTGATTTCATCATGGTTTGGGGAAGAACATCTAGTATAAATCATATCTATATGCACAATCTCCCCATTAGTGTTTCTAACAACAACACCTACGCCTGAATCTCCATCATTTCTATAGGTAGCATTTACCTTTCTCCAAACCAGATGCAACTTCTTTTTTATGTCCTAAATTTGCTTCGCGTCAAGCTGCTCAAATATTTATTTCTTCCCAGAAAACACATCTCGTTGTGCAATACCAATAGCAAAAAGAAAATTAGAGAGCTAAATATGGAATCAGAATATCTCCAACTGCCAGAAAACTCAGATTTTGCTTGCTAGAAAATCTGAAGCATACTTATTTTTGTTTTATTAATATATGGACACAAAAATAATCATCAATACTTATGGTTATCAAAATTCACAGTTTCCATAATGTGTTGTGGAGTAAAATGAATATTTCTCATGCATGCTTTTATTCCCATGATAAAATGTAACAACTTAATTTTACATGGAGAAAAAAACTCATATTAGTAAAAATTACCGGTCTTCCGAGAAACTCATATTCTACTTGTCCCATAATCCCAGAATTCGACTTGTCTATATTACTACTTATTACGAATATGAGCCGTCAAAGTTAGTCTCCTACATTGTAATTTGGGTTTTGTTCCAACTTTTTACACGAGTAGCTTGTTGGTTGCGAGGTTGCTTTAGCGTCCGCATGTACACCTCGTGTAGATTCCATTCTGCCTTCTCCTGATAACATCTCATCAACATTGTAATTTTTTCTTAGAAACAATGCCAAATACTTGGTGCTTTCTCGGAATTTTGAGCTAGAGAATGGCTTGTCTAGAGTTTTTATGATGGTTGTGTCCACAAGATCACCAAAGGTTTGTATAAAATAGATTCATGAAATCATTTTCTTTCTATCTCACTTCATTTATACCGCAGTCATTCAATCCATACTCATGAGTAGAGATTTCGTGCAGATACTTTGGCGGAGTGTGGGTTTAAAAGGAACACTTCATACTGAGCTAGGAAAACGTGATTACTCAGTAAGTAAAATCTGAAAAATTCATTACTGATAATGTTGACTTTCGAATGATGTCGTTGCACAAACTGTTTTAACAAAGATGATTCCCTGATACCGTGGCAGCTTACTCTTTATTTAGTTTGCTGAGTTGCTGAAGAGTTGAAGATGTTTTGCTCTGATATTTATCATGCTATAATCTCATGGTAATGTTGATGATTCTGAAAGTTCTACCAACCTAACTTGTCAAACTTTAATTGCTAATCTCTAATTCTGTGTTTTACTTGACTGTGACGAACATGTTTAAATATGGTGGCAGTATGTTTAAACATGGTAAAATTAAAGACTTAAAATACACAGAATTGTTCACGCAGTTCGGTTATAAAAACAGCTATCTCTGTGAGGCCTTGCCTAGTCTATAACTCATTCACTAGATAATCAATATAGTGTACAAAACTCCTCCCTTCTACCTATCTATGATTACCTCTAGTAGTGAACTTGTGAGCACCCCTCACTTGCCGGTCAACGTCAAACTCCTCATCCAACTTTCTAATGACTACCTCTCCCGAGGATATTATGGCCATGGTTCTAGATTTGCCGATGAACAAGATCCCGTTGCAATGGATTGTTGAACTATGACTGCTCCACCCGAAAGTATCCTTGACAGGATTTTTGATCTTTTAATCCGTGGTTGATTTCGCAGCCTCCGTTCTTCTTTTATAGCGCATGTTGTACCTTTAATCATGTACAACACTAATCTATTATTTCCATGACAGAATATTACAATTTCCAATTATAATATAGAAAAAGGAATAGACTAGATGTCTTTCCAATTCTCAAACTATGCCTAACTAATTCTTCCATAATTATTCCGTACGCAATATTTAATCTTCCATACTTAAATTGGACGAGAATAGATGACTTGGAATATTCTGTATATAATCTTCAATAACCGAAAATAAATCGTTCTTCCGTGACAATGTAATCCGATCGGTACAAAGATTTCAGATCCATATATAACTTTCCCGAGCATGTTATGACATGATTCCCTTCTTCACAAAATTGCCAATTTAAAAGTACGAAATTTACAAATTCAATTAAATTACTTCTCAAATATTTGGTTATTCTGTCTAAACTTCCCATCTTTGTTATCAAAATATATCAAAGCCATAACGTTCTAACTTCTATGCTTTGTTACTTTGACAAATTTTTGCAGTGTAATTTTCTGTATAACTTTTCGTTATCCCTCTTGCTTGTACCAACTTGACTTCTTTAGCCCACATATGCAGTTCAACTTTCTGTCCTCAATATTCACTTCTCACTTCTGTGATGTAAAATTTTTGACTGTATGTATATATTAATTCTTGTTTTGTGTGTTCTACTTCCACATAAACTGTTGCTATTTTGGATGCAATGCTGGAATCTGGAAAGAGAGAAGCAGCCTGCCAAGTGAAGAAATTTTAGCCAATGATTCTCAAAAAGGCCACGTTCATCAGTCTTTATTACATTAGTCACTTCAGTTCAGTTTAATTCAACTTTATCAAATATAATCCGATAAATTTTAGTTAAATGTAATCATATTGTCCTATTTTCAATTAATCAAGTACATAGTCTAAGTTGGAACGACTATGAGGGTAATAATGCTTGTTTTTTTTTTGAAAGGAGGGTAATTAATGCTTGTTTGTTGTGCTAAACTGCTAATGTCAGTAATGATAGAAATATACTGCTTAGTAACTTTTATGTTACTTCCATTACTGGGAACAACTAGAATATATCACATTATTAAACATATTAAATCTTGTAAAATAGTTTATTTTTTATGTGTTATGTAAAGATTTCCAAATACTAGATATTTTCTAATTAATTCCTAAATATTTATTAGATACAAGCTTTTGATTGAGAAAGAGTGATTGTGATATCACTAATTTACCGAACGTAAATTTCAATATAACACCAAAAACAGTATTACTTATATATATATATATATATATATATATATATATATATACACACACACACACACTAAGCTGTCAGCCCGCGCTAACGCGCGGGCTTAATTTACATAACTCAAGGAAACCTTAATGAATCGAACATGTAAAACTTGTAATTAATACTCGTTATATATACAAACTTCAAACATCATCGCATGAACTCTCAGATAACTAAACGATACATTTGTCTAATGCATTCATGAACAACATGAGAGCTCCAAAAACTACTATGCATGGTCAGCCTGCTAAAATACATAGTCAGCTTCAGAAGCTCCCAATCACCGTCACATTTTGGGCAGTTCACCACCGGAAGCATCACTTACAGTTTGGGACTTTGGATCTCTTTATATCCATAAAAAAGCATAAAAATTGAATGAAGTCCATAAAAGAGGCCGATGTCCCTGCTTGCAATCAATCAGCATCTGCAGTGTAAAACAAAGAACTTTTCACATGAAAGAGCAGTGATCTTTAGTTAGTACCTCATTCGATTATCCTCTAGTGACCAGATATATAGTCATAAACTTTTATAGTCAGGGAGAGTAAAGCGATAGTTTTTCCAGTTTCTATCGGCTTCTGTATGAGGCAGTGCCAGGGCGCACTTCAGCTCCATCATGTATGAATATTGTTCCAGGAGGAGCACCCGGAGCATTAGGATCCCTTTGAGGTCCTGGTTTGATAATATAAAGTCTCTATAAGATATATTTGTGATAATATCTATTCAAAATTATAGTTGTTAGTTAAGATGGGAAAGACATTTATAAGCTTTGTTTCAAAGCAAGCACTTCATTTGTATACCTTGTTAACAAATAAGTGAAAGGATTAGAGGAAGTAGGCAGAGCCCAAAAGCCATGAATAGATAAAGAGCAGGTAAAAGGACTTGTTCCCTGAATTATTTATTCCACTAAAGCCAGTTTTATGCCTAATAGTTATGACATTCCGCAAACTAAATATGTAAAATATATATATATGTACACGCTATAGCAGTCCTAGAATTAGAATCTGGAATGATAAAGTGAGTGAAGAATTACCATTCCCAGGAACTCTCAAGCAAGCAATTCCTCTATAGTGCCACTGTTTCATGAAGAATCACATGCTTCATCATGTCCTTCTTTCCTTTCCTGGACCAAAGTGGCATCTTTACAATCTAAATTTGAAACACCAGCCTTCTCTTTATTCACACCTAAGGACTCGAAAAAACTCATCTTTCAAGGAAATCATGTAAACCTGTCACCCCATGTCAAACACTCCGATCTTCCATAACATGAAATAATACTCTCATAACATGAAAGAATACTCTCATAAGTGTACTTTACAGGTTTACATTAAAAAAGACCAGGATACATATTTCACCAAGAAAAAAATTCTAACTTTTTCAAGCCACGCTATTCAAAGATCAACGAGATAGATTAAGTACCCTTTGATATGCAAGAGCAGCCCATTATGCTAACATCGCTAATCAAATGATGCACGTCGTTATCAATCTTATCAATCTTATTCTTATCAGATAAGCAACAGTAATGGCAAGATTCTTCATCTGCAAGGATACAAGAGCACACAAAGATGATTAAGTACCCTTTAATCGAACAACATTGCGGCTTGATCAAATGATTTAAAAACAGTAAAATGATCACGAAATGCAAGCGAATCGAGCATTCTAAACATACATGATGCGGTTCGATACTCCGGCGAGCGATCAAGTTCGAGATGCTCCCGTCGTGAAAGCTCGTCCAGTCCATCACCTGAAGGGAAGCTTGCAGAAATGAAAAGGTTACAGCCTTACAGGACAAGAAATTGAGGGGAGGAAATTCAGATTCCGGTGGAGCAACGGATACCTGTATCAATTTCCGACTGCGGTGGGGATGATGATGAAATCGTGCGGATAAATTACAGTAATGAGAGGATCAAACAGGAAACCCTTGGATTAACCCGACGAACAAAGTCCTTATAAGTCCTTTCAAAATCCATCTTTATTTAACCATAGCTCTGACTGAACTGTTGCTCCTGGAGCTTGTCCCTCAGATCATCTAGTTCCTTCCTCACCTGCAAATGCATTCACAATTTCAGAGACTCAGAAGTCAGAATCATGCAAGTACCGCTCGTCTACAGGGAAATCTATATACATTAATATTCAATAATAGCATCGTGTGATATTAGACAATGAAGGAAAGTGAAAATACCTGACACAATTCCAACAGGGTTATATGACCATTAGAACCTAAGAATTTTTCTGCAGCAGGCCATCTAGCCCTGACAAAGGCAGGGACAAGTTTTCGATCCCTCTGGAACTGACGAAAGACCATATCCAGAGCCTTGTTACTGATACCAAGAGGCTTGTAAGCTGCCCTAGTAATTGTAATGTTCCGAGAACCACCCTTAACATTCTTGCTGGGACGAATCGAGTCAACTATCAGGATAAAATTTGCACTGAAATACTGTGGCAATGCCAGCAAATGGTCATTTTGATGCAATTCAGAATTATATGATGTCCCTGAGGTCACCCCTGACCTAACAGATGCAGGCTCATGCAGTATGTAAGTAGTTTTTGCAAAGGTTGTTGTGCATCAAATGCATTAATGACCCCTCTAAAAACAAACGCAGCAGAGAAAAATAATGATGCATTTTTTCTGGCTTGATCTTGGGGGCATTCTATAAGTTGAAGGGCTAATTCAACCAATTGATGCACAGTACTTGTTGGAAGAGCACAGACCCGCTCCATCATTCCCTAACATGTAGATACACAATCATAAAAAGTATTCATATAAGAGGCAGGGACTTCAGAATTAAAAATTACAAGGCACCAGTACCTGAAGCGAGACTATGGTAAACAAACAGGAAGATGAGGCAAAATATGTCTGTGCAACTCTTGGGGCTGCCTGCAAGGTAACTTTCACATGCCTCCTTGGTCAACAAACAATGCAATAAACTTCCGGTGAGCAGCCAAACAGAGAAGCAGGAAATTTAAGAAAACAGAAAAGAAGATAGTGTCTTGCAATTTCCTATCACAAATATAAAGCAAACATCATATTCTAGTGTGAATATTACAGGAGAATCAAAATACATGAGAGAAACCTCTCACCTTGTTAGGAATTCATGAAAAATTCAAAATATCTTAATGATATTTGCAGGTGAACAGCTCTTACAGAAGATTTATGATGGACTTAGAAATTCAATCAAGATGTAATGATGTCTGGACACCTAAACACCATATTCAATGTTTTCATTTAAGAATTAAAAATACTGATTTATCTTGAGAAAACCTATATACTAATAGCAGGAATTCAAGGAGATATGCTTAGTAAACCCAACCAACCTTTACAACAAGACCTAAAAACATCAAATATCACTAATAACAGAAACTTGGTGGTCAACATCAAACAAAAGATGCAATTCTAGAGCCAAGATAAACAACAATGGAGGAAGATTCAATGCAGTAGTCACCATTCCTATTCCATTTACTACAAAATGCATCTCTTCTGATCAAACCATCTTCTGCAACACCAAACATCAACTATATATGATCATACATCCTAAATGATCTAGTAGCAATAATAAAGCAAAATCAGAGGTGCTTACTATTTGAGTGAGTTGTCTCTTGGACCATTTATCGAACACCTTACATGCAGTGATCTTAAACTCCTTCATTCCATGAAGGTCTTCTGATTGAGACATATCATCAAACACCTTACACACACAAAGAAAATTAAAATCAAGCAATCAATCACTAACTATCGTCATATAAATTTATGAAACAAAATTTATATAATAAATTTATACATTTACCTGATCGCCATCTTCACCAGCTTCTTTGTCGTTGGGGTTCATATTGAATAGTAACGAATCATCCATGTACTGCCGGCTGCTGAAAAAAGAGCCGGATTGCCTTGAAGAACGTAAATTAACAAATCAGTTTTCACAACGATTTAATAAAAACTAACTTAAAACCCATATAATAAATACCTGCCTGGGAAGGACGTTTCGACGCCAACTGAGCCGGCCGACTCCGCCAGCCCTGAAAGGAAACAGAGGCGAGAATCACGGCGACGGCGCCCAAACCCAGTAAAACCCATATTTGCATCACCTCCAATGAACGAAATCCAATCAATCACCAAACGACGGGAATAATCAAAACCGAAAGCACTAAAATGAATAACTTGGAAAACCCAAGAGTGGAAATCATCAACATCACAGGACTAAAAGAACAACCAATATTGTAGGTATGTATTGATTGTACATGGAATCGGAGATGACGATCCCGGCGATGAGCGGAGAAACATAAATCTTCGAATTTATCTATATAGGTCGGTAAGGGAGAGGAGTGGTGGAGGGTGCTCTAGAAAAAGGATGGAAGAGTGTGGAATAGTCAGGAGGATGGCAAAAAAACAATTAATAAAATAATGACGACGAACTGTGGCGTGGAACTTAAAAACAATAAAATAATGACGACGACGAAAATCTACTGTAGCATGGGAGATCGCCGCTTTTATATAGTTAGGATATATATATATATGGTGGAGCCACGTTATAAATTACAAAATTTATGATTAAAATATATATATAATATTTCACGCATAATTTTCAAATTATAACCACTAATTTACCAACTAATAACTTAAAGAGATCTTGGAGCTTGGAGGTAGGTACGCCTTTGTTGGGAATGATGCTTGGTTTGTGATGAAGCTTTGAGGATGATGTTAAATAAGGTGTATTATTGTATTATCTTTTATATTGACATATAATAAAATTATTATCACGTAATATTATTAATCGTGATTAGATGTATTTTTATTGTGTTGCGATATATTTTTAAAAAAGTAAAATTTTGATGAGTTGGTCTCTGGAGTGACCGTCTATATTATACCATAATATAAACCAAGGACTAAATTAAAATATGGAAGGAATGAGGTCCTTATTTGCAAAATTTGGGAAAATTACAATTCATGGCACTGTTCACGCGCACTATTCACGACACTGTTCACGACACTGTTCACGGAACTGTTCACGACACTGTTCACGACAATGTTCACACAAATAATATGTACTCAAATCAGTTAATATAATTTCTGTATTTCAAACACTTGTAAACACAAAAGAATTCAGGTTAGAAAGACAAGTTTCCATATTATAAACATCAGATTTTAGGTACATAAAAACTAGAGTGTTTAGGTTAAATAATGTTGTGTTAAGTATAGTCAAGTTTCACCAAAGTTTTCAGCCTAAAAATTCACAATCGTCACAATTTTCAACTTAAACAATCAAGTTTCACAAAAACCTCAATTTTCAGCCTAAAAATCAAGTGTCTACAATCACTCTAGTTTTCAGCCTACATAATTAAGTTTTCACAATCTTCACAGTTTTCACAATAAATAGTCAAGTTTCGCAACCACCAAACTTTTCAACCTAAACAATCAAGTTTTCACAATAAAAACAGTTTTTAGCCTAAACAATCAAGTTTTACAAACACCACAGTTTTCAGCCTAAAAAATATAGTTTCTACAATCACTGTAGTTTTCAACCTTAGTAACCAAGTTTTCACAATCACAGTTTTCACATTAAAAAATCAAGTTTTACAAACACCGCAGTTTTCACAATAAATAATCAAGTTTCAACACAAATCAAGAAGCCTAGTTTTCAAGTTAAACACATAAAATTTCATATGCAGACAGAAACCACATTAAGCAGTCTAGTTTTCAAGCAAACACATAAAATTTCATAACAAGACAGAATCCACATTAAAAATTCCAATTTCCAAGATAAACACACAAAATTTTATAAGCAGAAAGACATCACATTAAACAGTTTAGTTTTCATAATAAAACACATAAATTTTCAAACTAAATAATCAAGTTTCCACAATCTTCACACTTTTCAGATTAGAACTCACCGGCGACGATCCAGCTCTGCATCGGCCACCATTGCCTCATCTTCAAGCTCTCCCACGCGCCACGCGTGCCAGATTCGCTCCACCAGTTTCTATCCGACCTGGATATCACCTTCGTCGGAGTGAATAACCACCGCGATAACGACCTTCTGATGAACTACTCCCCGGTCAATCTCCGCCTGAGCATTCAAAATCTGATAGATCTGGTCGACGTGGCGGTGGAATCGAGGGGTATAACATGGTGATCTCAATGGAGACGCTGGCGGGTCTGGAGCTCCAGATTTGGGTCAGCGAGGACCCGGAAATTGGCCAGAGCAATTGGAACGATTACTATCTCAGCAACGAGCAGGTGAAGTACGCCTGCGGTAAAGAACTAGAACGTTGGATTGCGTTGGATTGCGCCGGAGATCGCCGGAATAATGACGGTTGGGGGACGAAGATTGGATCGCCGATGGGGTTTTGGAATGAATTGGGGGAAAATTTTGAGAGCAGATTGGGATTAGGGTTCTGGAACGAAGTGGGCCAAAAAATAAAAGAAAATAGATATATATATATATATATATATATATATATATATATATATTTGTGAGATAAGTTTTGGATTTTACAGAAAAATGACCACTCAAATGTAAATTATAAATAAGAAGCCGTGTCCAGTTTTAATTGCAAAAAGAGACCGTCTATATTATTGTTATAATATAGACGGTCTATTGCAAGCCTAATATAATTTTGATTGCAATTAAGTATTGTCAAATTCCATTTTTGAGTCAGCCGCCACACAACCACTCAAATCATATGATACTATTGGTACCTACAATAATTGCATTGAAGTACTAATATCACGACCGATTATTGGGTGATATATAACTGTGGCATCAAATTAATCTGCCTGTTTTTCCCGTCGTCGCAGCAAGATCCAGATCCATCCGAGATGGACGATGGGATCAAGATCTACATCTCTGTTTACTCCATAGTACTCGCGTGCCTCTGCTACGCCCATTTCTTGTCCTCGATAATCCCGAAAGGTTTCCCCAGGCTGCTCTCTCTCCTCCCCGTCGTCTTCATCTTCACCGTCCTTCCGCCCTATCTCCCGTCCATTTTCTTCAACGCAGTCTTGTCATGGTTCATCACATGGCTAGCCAACTCGAAGCTCCTCCTCTTCGCCTTCGGACAGGGCCCTCTTTCCTCGCCTCAATCCTCAAACTCCCTCCTCATCTTCATTGTATCCGCCGCCCTCCCGATTCGAACAACCTCCCAATGGCCGTCGAGAACCGACAAGCAGCTGCCGTTTATCAATAACCTTGGAGCTGAGGTTGTAGCTTGTTCTGTGTTGATAGCAGTTATTGTGAAGTACAGAGCAGAAATGGGGCCGGGAATTCTATTGGTGGTTTACTGTTTCTTGATTTTCCTGCTGGTGGATTGTCTGGTCTCGTGTTCGAGTTTTCTAGTGAAGGCGGTGGTGGGGCTGGAGCTTGAACCGCCGTCGGATGAGCCGTATCTATCGACCTCGCTTCAAGATTTCTGGGGGAGGCGGTGGAACTTGATCGTGACGAACACGCTCCGGCTGACGGTCTACGAGCCGGTGAGGTCTGGTGCGGCAGCGATAGTGGGCCGTGATTTGTCGCGGGTGACGGCGGTGCTGGCGACCTTTCTGGTTTCCGGGCTGATGCACGAGCTGCTGGTGTATTACGCCACTGGTGCGGGTCCCACGTGGGAGATGACGGCTTTTTTCGTTCTTCACGGGTTCTGTGTGGTTGTGGAGATGGCGGTGAAGAGGGGTTTGAAAGGGCGGTGGGGTATACCGGCGGTGGTGTCGACGCCGTTGACTGCTGGGTTTGTGATTTGGACCAGTTCCTGCCTGTTTTTCCCGCCGTTGACTAGGGACGGAGTTGACGAGGTTGTGATTGAAGAGTTCAGAGGTTTCGCTGAATATGTCCGTGATGGAATGTTTGTGTTGATTAATTTTATTGGTTTTTGGAATTGATTATTATATATACGTGCTAGCGTGTTATATTGCACGGGTGATTTTGTTTGCACCACTGTTACACTTACACCAATTTCAAACCTTTTAATTTATTTTAAAGTTCTCTTTTTTCACTTCCATTTTGATAAATTTTAACTATTTTATTTTCAATCTACTAATTTAAACTTCAATTTTTTTCAATTCAGAAGGAGAACATTTTCATTTTTATGTGATTATATATTTGATGAAAAAGGGCAAGAGACATACGTTTTACTAATATATATGAACACAATAAAAATTAAAATTTTTAGTTCAAACGTCACAAACGACGATATTTGTTGAATATTTTTATGTATCGATATCGTAACTGTAGTCGTTTTTTGGAACAACCATGTTTACAATATCATATCGTAATATGGGTTAGTATGTAAATTAACGTCAACACCCCAAATGATCAAATCGTGTTTATTCATCCCCAAATCATACAATCCCTAACTCAAACATTCATACAATCACCCAAAATCCAATCAATGGCTCGACCAAAGTGCCAATAGTTTTGTATTTAGAAACAGACAAAATTTCATTGAATTCATCAATCAAAAATGTTTCAGAAAAGGAAATAGCATGAAGATCAGACCAAAGTGTCTTTCTTTTTGGATCTCAGTCCATATACAAAAACCCCAACCATTAAAATATTTAGACTAGGTTTATTAATTTAGACTTGTAAAAATTGCTCATGTATAGGAGAGAGTGATATAGTGTCTGTATCATTCTAGAAGATCCAAATTTGACCATTTTGAGAAAACATGTGGTTTGAAAACTGTAATATGTTCATGTAGTGTGCACATTTTACATTATCATGCTGTGGTTCAATGATGCATAAAATTTCAATATCATTATCTGAAACAAGGTTGGAGAGTCTATGCAAGGCAGTTTCCATCCCTTATATATTCCAAATCAAACAATTTATTTTTTTATTTTGACTAATCATAAAACTGTTGGTGTGAAGGTTTTGATGCAGACTTTGAAAATGACATGGTTTTATTGAATTGAGTAAAAAAAATTCAACTTTATCTTTTAGCTGGAAACAATCTTAGGCAAATTGGAGTTGCTTGCCTGCTATGGTGATTGAGGAGCGCGACTGTTATGACTTGAATCAGAATCAAAGATAAAGGCTCCCTTTTCTTCCTCCATTGTGTCATCATGTAATGGGGCAAACATATTTCGGTTCCTATCCCGTGATAGAAAAATGAGATTGTTAGCCCTAAAAGTTGACGGAGAATTTTTTAACAAACACGTGACAAGTTCACTATCATCTTTTGCATAAGCCTTTCTGAGTATATATTTAGCATTGACCATAGTGAGATTGTCATCCTTTGGTAGTGGAGCTTGTTTGATTGACAGAGATGCCTTCCTCAACTGTTTGTATGAGTGGGAGGAGATAAAGGAAGATGTGGAGGTGGCAGGCTTTGTAGTGACTAGCTTTACAGTATTAGTGGATGATGAGGAAAAGGACCTAGTGGGAACTTGCGGAAGTGAGGGAGAAGATGCAGGGTAGATGGTGTTCCTTGCTTTATGGTAGGAGGCAGTGGCATTACAAATGGAGATGACAGTTTTTAGAGCCTCTTTGTGGAAGCAATTAGGATCTGTGGTAGCACTGGTAATAGATTTCATTATGTGTAAGCATGTTTCAGTTGCCTTTTCCACCAATAAAGAAGCTGGTGTGGTGAGCTGTCTCTTTTTCTTTGCCTTGGACTTTTTCTTTGCCACCTTATGCAGTTTCCTATTCCCAAAGGAGATTGTTTTATTGGAAATAGAAGACTTGGAGGAGTTGTCTTGAGTCTTAGCAATAGTAGAGGAAATTGCAGTAGCCTGGAAAGAAGTGGGAATAGTCTTGGCAAAGGCAATAGGTTTTGTAGCTAGGGTAGAAACTGGAATTAGGGGAGCATGAGAAGGGGATGTTGGAGCAGCAGTGTGACTAGATCTCTTGTTGGCTACCATGTTCTGTCCTGAGGCAATGTTAGCTACAATAGGTGTGTCAATTTCAGCACTAGCTTGTTTGGATGGATCGGCTTTGTATTTTCGTTTAGGAAGGAGACTTCTACAAATACCAGAATCATGCCCAACTTTCGTACAATGGTTGCAGTACCTAGGAAGGTTCTCATACTCTAGTTTGACCTTTGAACAATGGTCTGCTGAGTCAAGCCTAATTTCCAGCGGAATAGGTTGCTGCAAGTCCATTTCTACACAGATTTTTATGGCAGATGGTCTAGTGATCAACTGTGTAGCAGATTCTACCTTAATAAAGGTTCCAATATAGTTACCAAGCTATTCTAACACAACCTCATTATAGTAATGCACATGAGGTTTAAAAAGGTTTACTCAGACTGGAGATTTTGTGTCGCTGGAGAATTCCGGCGTCCACCGAAAGACCCTCATCGGAAAACCATCAAGTGTCCAGTTAGCCTTCATCCAACACCTCTGAAAATCTTCTTTGTTGCCGAATTCTGATGAAGATGTGACGGTGGTCAATGGCTCCCAACTGATAGCTTCCATTAAAGGCCGCAGCTTTGAAGGCTGCGTCGATCGCTGGCATTGCCGGCCAGCCTTTGCTGAACTTTCTGATCAGAGCATTACGGTATGGGCGTGATAGAACCTCAATTTGATCGGGAACCCTTTTTTCGTTCTATCCATATTTTGTCGGCTTTTAGCCATACAAAATGTTGAGGAAAGTCTTTTTAAAGACAGTTTAGTTCTTTTGCTTTAGAATTATGTGTATTCATGGTGAAAAATTCCGTCAACATTGTTTTTGATAAATTTTCCGTGTCAACTACATTTTTTAAAGATTGAGAAAAGTTGTGGGTTGTTAGACAGCGGAGCAAGGGTGGCGATGTTACCGTTCGCGGCGGCTTGACGGTGTTAGTAGCCGTTGAACGGATAAATTGTGATCGAACTTAGTGTGCACATAAATTATTGTAGAGAATCGCTGTCTAATCTATTGTTGTTCAATCAAATCTCTCTTTTTTTCAAAGTAGGTAAACAATGCGCTAGATAATGGCATGTCCCAATGCGCTAGATAATGGCATGTCACAATTTCATGGAGCCTTAGTATTACTCAACATTTAACAAAATACAATGGTTTTTTTAATCTGTATTTTTGAAATTATGTTCTCCAAATATTATATATATTGCTAGTTTATAAATTTTCTTCTGACATCTCCAATCATATAAGATGAAAATTTAACCATAGTTCCATACGATCTTACAAAAAAATAAAATGGTGAAAATTTTCTGGTATTAACTGGTCGAGAATTCCATCTCCTTTATTTTATTTTAATAGTAATTCATAATTTCGTCTGATATTTATATTTGATTTTAATATATTGCATGTATAATTCAATGAATTGTGATCTCTATAATGTTTGGTTTGTTCTCAATTTATTTAAATAAAATTGTATTGGTATTAATTGAACTAATCTTAAACGTACGTCTCATCTTTTATGGATTACATTATGTTTTAGTTAGAATTTTAGATAGCTAAAACGTTAATCATATGCGTGTACCTAGTCGAACTAGATATGTCACAGATATACACACGTTGACTGACTGTAGAGTCTAGTTGTGTGGTTGATTAGGACCATAAGACAATTCATTAACGACTTTGAATAGGGAAAAATCTCTTGGACTATATCTCAGTCCCATTTGTCAACGTCGATCCGTAGGTCTTCCTAAAATGACACATTCGGTCACTTGCCCGCTATTTATATGTAGAAAATCAACGTCAATCGGAATATCCACCCAGAATCTTAGACTGATCAATACGTTATACGCACGCACGAACTTCTTAATTTATACACTCTTCTTCAACTCAGAACTGTCTAGACTTGTGCTTAGAGACCAGAGGAAATTCCCTGAATATATATCTTTCGTTTCTTTTTTGGCAAATATTAACAGAAATGGCGCCACCATGGAAAGTGCTGTCAACCATGGATGTAGCGAAAGTACAGTTCTACCATTTCAAAGCCATCATTATCGCCGGGATGGGTCTCTTCACCGACGCTTACGATTTTTTCTGCATCGCTCCCGTCATGCAACTCATCGGCTACGTTTATTACAGTCACGACAGCACAAAAGCTGGTACTAATCGGTCGAATAATATAATGTTCTCCGAAAAAGTTCCGGCGATTGTAACCTCCTTTTTGATCGGCACCACTCTTCTCGGCACCGCCTTTGGCCAGCTCATCTTCGGTCGCCTTGGCGACGTGATGGGCCGGAAAAAGGTGTACGGCCTGGCGCTGATGATCATGGTTTTCAGTTCCGTGGGCTGCGGGTTCTCTGTCGGCCGGTGCCGAAGCTGCGTGCTTCTCAGCCTCGGGATGTTCAGATTCTCGCTCGGAATCGGGATCGGCGGAGACTACCCTTTGTCGGCGACGATCATGTCGGAGTTCGCGAATAAGAGGACGCGTGGGGCGTTCATTGCTGCGGTTTTTTCCATGCAGGGTTTTGGTATCCTTGTGGGGGCTGTTGTCACGATGATGATCTGCGCGGTGTTCAACCGTGGCTCCGGTTATCCGGATTGGCCGGAGCCGGAGGTGGTGGACTTGGCTTGGAGGCTGATTTTAATGATCGGTGCAGTTCCGGCTGGACTGACGTGCTACTGGCGTATGATGATGCCTGAAACCGCCAGGTGTGCCCAATTAGTAGTACAATATAAACTGCATATGCTATATATGTTTTACATACACTCCCTCTTAAACATAGATCAGTTCATATTTTGTGTTTAAGATACCAATATAAATGGTTTCAAATTTCAATGTATATAGTTAAAAAAATTAGTACCTTTAGTATTGAAATAAAACTTACCCACTATACTTTAATTTACTATTGAACCATGTACACCTTAACTATTTATATATTTTTCAGCTTTCGGTGAAATATAATTTAATTTCCTATATTATAACAAAGAAGTATCATAATATATATAACCCATTGATTTATTTTATAAATTATCCTCATGTTTTACGAATAGGAAGTCTCTGATCACTCTCCGCAAGTACACCTAATTTAAATTGCTGACTAATTATAAGGTAGTTAAAATATCACATTCATGTCCATTTTGAATTGAACGTATGATTAAGCCATTGTAACCAACACTAAGCACTTATTGAAAATTTTATTATTACCTGCAATTTAATTTTTTTTGACCATCTAGTAGTTAATTTTTTTCAAGAATTCGACTTTCATAACTGATGGTGTACGTACTTTAAGCTTGAGCCATCACGAGTTTAGAATAGTAAAATTCTATTTCTTAATTTTTTTAAAAAAAATTAGATGATGAAAAAACTGAAAAGATCGATCTGGATTGATGAACGTACGTTTCCTTTTTCTATTAACAGGCAAGTTTAACTCTTGTTTGATTGAACAGGTACACGGCACTAGTAGAGAGAAACGTGGTGCAAGCGACAAAAGACATGGAGAGAGTTCTCAAGGTTTCATTGACTCCCATTGCTGAAGAAGTTGCAGAAGTGGCACCATCACCATCACCGACTCTCATGATTAACAATCTCATTGATAATGCAATCTCTTCTTCATCTTCACACTCCACCGCCGCCGCTCCACCGCCGTACCCTCTCTTCTCTAAACAATTCCTGCACCGGCACGGCCGCGACTTGCTATCCTGCGCCCTGTGCTGGTTCTTACTGGACGTCGTTTTCTACAGCAACAACCTTTTCCAATCCCAGATATACAAGCGCTGCCTGAACCCCGGTAATCAATACCTCAACCCCTACGAGATGGCCTTCCAGGTCGCGAAGCTCCAGGCCATCATCGCCGCCTGCTCCACCATCCCAGGATACTTCGCCGCCGTCTTCTTCGTCGACAAAATTGGCCGAGCTCCGATCCAGGCGGCTGGTTTCTTTCTTATGTCGGTTTGGCTTTTCGCTATCGGAATTCCCTACCGCTCGTACTGGAAGGGCGGCGGCGGAAGCACGGGCGGGTTCATGACGCTTTACGGACTCTTCTTCTTCTCTTCCAACTTCGGCCCCAATACAACGACGTTTATGCTACCGGCGGAGATGTTCCCGGCTCGGTTCAGGTCCACGTGTCACGGGATCTCCGGCGCAGCAGGGAAAGTTGGGGCAATTGTTGGGTCAGTGGGCTTTTTGTGGGCTTCTCACATAAATGGACGCCACGGGAGAAGCGGAAACTGGATGACGCCGGCGCTGGTGATCCTCGGCGGCGTGTCTTTGTTGGGATGCTTTGCTACGCTTTTGTTCACCAAGGAAACCATGGGGAAATCCCTCGAGGATAATGAGGTGGTCGATTAACATGCACGTTCATATTTGTACACTAAATAGTTTTAACTCAAAGTCAATTCAAGAATTTGTTTAGATTAAACATACACAAAATATTAAAAATGTTTGTTTAGGATATGCAGAAGAGACACAAAATTTGTACTTAATCAAGTCAAGAAACCACAATATCGGGTCTTGAAGGCGGATATTGCCAACCTTTTGAAATCGGATATAAATATCGATTTTAGAATAGTACATAAAGCACGTTTTGAACTGGAAAAGTGCTAAGCTGGAGAAACTTTTTGGTACTGCTACAATTACTAGATTCCAGGACCAAGAAAAATTATTTTAGGGGTGACAATATAATTAATTGTTTTAGTGGATATTGCTATTGTGAAAATATTCAATAAATACATGAACCGGTTTGCAATAACACATTTCTTCCTTAAAGTCATTTCCATCAACAAAATTCACACCATCCTCAAAATCACCATCTCGTCATCAATTTATGGAACGAGAGAAACAAGGTGCGGCATGGTGAGTTTTCTCCTGATTCGGCCCGGGTGTTCAGCCAAATCATTCAGAATTGCTACATGGTACTCAATCGCCTGTTTCGGAAGAGAACCTCTACTGAGTACTAAAGTATCCAAGAGACCTTAGGAAATACTGTATCATGGTGTTTGAAAGTTTGATTTATGATTTGCTTCACCACAGCATGAGATGGAAACTAAGACTTGCACCCTTGTGACTGTCTCACCTGAGTTGTTACTGGTTTTTGACGGTAGATCAACTCCTTCACTTAAGGCTTGCTCTTAGTAGATGAGTGTTTGTTTTGGTACATGATTATTCTGTAACTGCCTGACTTGCCAGGTGGTTGCAAACTAATGTGACCAAGGAATTGACGGTTATGCTATGGACTAGGGATTTATCCCTTAGCCAAGCAACACATGTTGGTCTCAGGACATGCTTGTGATTTGAGACTTGTCTCCTAGCCAAGCACTACATGTTGGTACATGATGTGTCTTCTGTAACTTGCCTGGCTCACTAGGCGGTTGCAAGCTAATGTGACTGAAAATTTGAGGGATTGCTCCGATCTAGTGTTTACCTCTTGGCCGGGCAACACATGTTGGTCTGACGACATGCTTGAGACTTGAGACTTATCTCTTAACCAAGTATTACATGTTGGTACATGATGTCTTCTGTAACTTGCCCAACTCGTTGGGCGGGTTGCAAGCTACTGTGACCAAGGACTTGACGGATATGCTCTAGATTTGGGATTTATCTCTTAGCCGAGTAATACAGGTATGTTGTTACCTAATCTGTGACATCCTAGTACATGATGACATATGTAATTCGACTAGCTCGCTGGCCGTTTGCATGGTACATGGTTTAAAGCCATGTTGTCAGCTCTAACTTGTACACTATGTCATTTACTACTTGCGTCTTCTTCCCGCGCTGCACGTTAGTGTTCACACTATAGTGCTAAAGGGAAGAAGGTTGTCCATTTGCCTATAATGAAGAGGGCGGTTATAGAACCGTCACGCACGGCGCACGCTACAAGAGCCTCCGATCTCACTCATCCTTCGAAAGGTTGCATCTCTTGGACACCAGATTGAGCCCTAGGCACCACCTTACATCAGCTCAACACCACGAGACTCAGCCTCGGTTCTTCATCGGGATCGTCTGCATGCCAACAACACCATCATATCTCTTTTTTGTAGGTGCACATGGCAGGAGCCGCATTATCAGATCTGTCCTTGACTGATTGACGGCACCATCACTCTACTACTCACGACTGTGGCAACCATCATCATCAACATCATCACTGACAGATTCTACTATGATGGAGCTCGCTGAGATACTTCTTAGGTCGGAGCATTGCCACTATCATGACTAGTCACTACTACAAAATTGTGGCATTTAAGGCGGTTGGTCCTTCATGTTTCGAGGCAGAAGACAAATGCCTTCTCTGGTAGTGTCTTAAAACCTGAAATAGATTTAAGGCGGTTCCTCTTCTGCATTAAATGTTTTCAGTTTAAGGCGTTTACTTCCGCCTTAAAACACAGATTTTCCGCCTTAAACGTAGCTTGCGAGTTCACAAGGAAGCTCGTTTTTTTTTAAAAAACCTAGCAAGCGGAAAGCTTGCGAAGTCTCAAGTCAATTCTAACATAGCAAGCTGGACAGCTTGCGATGTCTCAAGTCCACTCTCCTCGGTAAAAAAAGAGCTCTCTGATCCAAAATTGGATTTTGGATCAGAGAGCTCCGTAAATATGAATAAATACTTTTCATCTAAAAAAACTATATTGTGGAGTTCTTGCTATTCAAAAATACAACAAAATCTATGTACAAATCTAACGCAATTTATTACCCTTCTACATTAAAACAACTGAAATCAATGTACAAAACCTAACACAATATTAGGCCTAAGAAACTGCAGAACCTTTGGATCAAGATGAGAGATGGCAAGAACCTCAAAACCCAACCATTCATCGAGCGAAACGCAAAGCCTTGCATTAACAGAAACCTTTTCATCTCGAATTACAAAGTACTTGTTGCAGTATCCCATTCTCAAACTTCTGATATTCAGCCTTCGCCGCCCTATATGATCAACAAAATAAGAGACTTAGCAGCAGACTTAGAGACTTAGCAACGGTCTTTGGTGCGGTAAGTCTTTGATTGTTATGATGCAAAACACAAGTATCTGATTACAGTTCAATAGTCAAGCCTAGCCCTTATCCGAGTAACACTGAGTTCATATGTACACAATTAAAGAACAGTACCGTAAGTAGCAGCTTCATGCACTCAATGGATCCAAAATACAGAGACGAGGAGAGGAGACATATACATTGGTGAAATAGAGTTTGGCTGCTCCAGAAAAGTGAAATGAGTTATGGTTATCAAGTTATGTACTTTCAAAGTAGCAATCAAATTGCTACCAGAAAAGAGTATCAAAAGAAAATGCAGATCTTTAAAATGTTGTTTCATGCCTAATTCTTAACCAAATGAATTTCATTCCTGTTTCTTAACCGTTGCTCAGAGTTCTAAGATTACTAAAGTGCAAAAATTGGTCAAAAACGATTCATGGTTGTTAAGTTATGAATTTTTAATACATTTTTCAGCTGCTGCCAAGAACAAAGTACTAAAGGAACAAATTACATTTTAAAATTGCAGTTCTCATTGTTTTAGTTATGTATAAAACTATTCCTCAATTGATCTAAAATCATAGTTTAAGGTTCAGATATGAAAATAATGTAAACAACTAAACATCATATGAATAAAAGCCATCATGCTCACAATCTGCTTTAAAATGCAGTAACTTTACTTCACTTTTTCTACAGTTTTTTTCAACCAAATCAAACGTTTATTGAGTTTAAAATGTATTCCAATGTTTCAAGATGAAAACTAAACAAAAATCAACCAAATCAGAGTCACTGTTAGCAAGATATGTTTATTTTAAATTAAACTCGCCAAAATTCTTCCTTCTGTTATGGTGCAGCAGACTTTGATGTCTATAATCACACTCATTACTTATTCAATATAATCACACTCACTTTTGTCACTGGTTTTTCAACCAAATAAAAAAGAGTACTGATTGTAGAGTTCAGTTCAATATTTCTAGATCACTACCAAACAAAAATCAACCAGATCAGAGTCTCCGTTAGAAAGATGTGCTTATCTTAAGTTAAGCACACTAGCTATCATTAATCTGTAATAAACAAAAAATCAACAGTTTTGAAAGCACATTATCTCACTCATTACTTATTCTTTTTCAATAATTTGAGGTTCTAAAATATAGCTTATATTACAAGGATTACATAGGAATAAAACATGACAAAATCAGAGTTATTGCTTGAAAATTACATGCTTTTCAAGTTCAGACTTCTTATGCTTCTGAAACAGAACAGTTAAAAGAGCAGAACTTCAAGATTCTTTTTAAAACCTCGAATCTACATAAATTAGTCGATTCTTAATACCATATTGTAGCTCTAAATCCAAGGTTTTCAAATTTATCATCAGTAAGTTGTATAAAGCTATGGATTCAATGTTACAAGCTTTTAAAGCTCAGTACTTTAATATTAGCAAAATCCATATATTTACAGTGTTTGCATATACTCATATCATCCCTTTATAATTTAACTTACCAATCAGATTCAAATTCTAATATTTCAAAACTGCAATTCACCACACCCCATCTACAATATAAACAAATAAGAAGAGATTCTTAGTATTGATTCAATATGCACACATAATGAATGAGGAAGGATTGAGTGAGGGGAGGGACTTGGTAGAATCCGACGGAATTGAGCATGAGGCTGAAGTTCATGCCAGTGATGGACATGTTGGCGATGAGAGAGAACCATAGAAGCTCCCAGAAGGGGATGTGCTTTGAGGCAGACAGTCTCGTCGCATCAGACACCATCCCTACCAGTGCGGTCACCGCGAAGTGAAAGCCGGTCAGTGTAGTCGATGATTCATTCAATCGGGATCAGGATGCATAACAACAACCACAACAACAACAATTCGAACAAAAACAAACACAAAAAGCACAGGACAAAAACATAAACAAAAAAAAGAGGAGGAGAGGAAGAAGGGCGCGGACCGAATGTGAAGGCGTATCCGTTGTTGGACATGAGCTACTTGTTGGCCATGATGATCCGGACAGAGCTGACTATGTTCATAGCCCACGCCCCGATGTCCGACACCGATTTCTTCTTCTGGGGCTCCATCCTAGCCCATGCATTCAACAAAAATCCCTCCACGAATCCCCAAACATCAAGTTCTTATTACAACTCGAGATCAGAGCATTCCAAGAAAAAATATTTGGTTCAGGAATTTTATCAAACACCTTAAACGCATAGTCGATGTGGAAATAGCAGTTGAGCAAAGCATCAAAATCAACATTGAACCCAGAAATTGCTAGTTATAATATCAGTCTGAAGAATACCTGGGGAGTGAAGCGAACTAAAGAGCAGCGGCACTGAACGAGCGGCGAGAAGAGCGACATTGATGACGGTTTCCCATCTTCGACCGAGAACAACGCGACAGAGGTGAATGATTTGCGGGTTCTGCAGAAGTCGGCGCCGGGAAAAAGCCGGTGGCTCTGAAGAGGGATTCGAACAAAGACAGGCACAAGAAGGCCGACGGCCGTGGTCGGAGAATTCATATGCCAATGGCGTTGCAGAAGATGGGATTGAGACTTTCTATCTAAGTATGGATAAGATTTTGGGGTAAGGATTTAGCTCCGATCATAAATCAACAAAACAGAATCCACAGGCTGCCTAGAGAACCCCTAGATTAACCAAGACTTGTCCCTACGCCGGTGTGATGTCTGCTAACGCTGTGAGAGAGAGCTTCGTCCGATCATTCTTGGCGGAGGAGGAGGAGGTTTTGAAGGTCATCAAGTCATTAGCAGCGCCCGAGATAGTCAATGTTTGTGGGTGTTTATATCTTTTGAAAGTGTCTTGTGAAATCGGAACTGCCTTTTTATCTATGACAGAATCTACTTCCGAATTCGGAACAAACTTGTATTTAAGACATTAATTTTAAACGACTTAAATGTTTTTTAAACGCCTTACATTTTTTAAGGCACAAGCCTCATCCGCCTTGTACACTTACTTTCCGTCTTAAAATTTTTTTTAATCAGGCGGAAGAAGCTTGCAAACTCGCAACCTGGTGGCAAGGCGGAAAATAGAAAAATGCCCACAAACGCCTTAAACAAGTGACTTGGATGATGGTCTTTGTAGTAGTGAGTATACCAGGACCAGCATGTACATCCACATCATCTTTCACAACTTCCAACCCAAGACCCGAGACCACTCTCGGCTGCTCATAGCCCATTCCAAGAGGGAAGAAGAAGTCTTTTCTACGGAGACGATCTTGACCAAATAGGTAGCCAGTCCCAGGTCGATATTGAATCCTAGATCAAAGGGGAAACGGAACTCTTGGTGGGTGACATACTAGGATCGGATTTGCATCTACAGATGGCAAGTATCTACTGGTTGCAAATATAGGTCCACCCACTTTGGACTTGCTTCTCAGTGCCGCTACATCTCTGCGGCTAGCATCTTTGAAAGGTCTCACGCGTTGGAGGTAGAAGCGGAATGTTTTATGGGTTGGGGTAGTGAGTTTGTTCTCACCCCTAACCATACTCTCTTGACTTTAGTCTCATTTGTTTTACCTGGAGAGAAAGATGCTTTTGTGATGGAACAGTAAACACAAGATACAAATAGGAAGATTACGGGGACTTGGAAACAATTAGGAAAGTCGCATTCCCTGAATGCGATTTTGATTTATTTATAAATTTAAAAGAAAAATGATACACTTGTCCTGCGTGGCGATCATGATTACGTGGTCTGATCTGCGTGGCATATAGTCCGGTCTGGAAGGAGAAAAAAAGCCGAGACTAAAAAACAGAAATCGGGCGCCAACAGAAACAAAAAAACTGAAAAACAAGATTGGGCGAGAAATAGATCTGGTTTTAGATCGGGGACGGTGAGTGGGAGACTCCGGTGAGTGACGGGGACGGCGAGTGGGGGACGGTGGGTGAGTGACGGGACGGCGGGTGAGTGAGAGACTCCGGTGAGTGACGGGACGGCGGGTGGTGGACTGGGCGGTGTGGGTGACTGACGGGCGGGCGGTGCGGGTGACGAACGGGCGGTGGACGAGCGACGGACGGGCGGTGTGGGTGAGTGACAGGGGCGACGGAGGGGCGGTGGTGGCGAGTGGCAGGGCGGTGTGGCTGACGGACGGGGAGATCTCGACGGGCGGTGTGGGTGAGGGAGAGGGGCGACGGACGGGCGGCAGAAACTAATTTTCCGACAAGGGTAATTATTTACTTATTTCATTTTACCAATTCATACAAAAGTATAATTGTTCAATATATCTCTGTAAAAATGGGAAAAATTGAAGATCCAAAGCCCCATAGCTGGATTCGGGAATACATATGAACTTGATTTAACCGGCACCTGCTACACTATATGAAATATATGTTGGATGCTTCATTACATCTCTACTGTTTCAACTCAAATTTTTTAACCTAAACTGATGCATTTGAGATGCATTTGAGATATTATATTAATAAAAACGTCAAACTTGATTGTACTGTCCAGTTTAGCTTTAAGTTTAGGGTTCAGTTTCTAGGTTGAGGTTCAGCATACCTGCTTTAGTTAGGAAAATGGATGAGGATGTTGATTTGAATTTTTCTTTAGCTGCTCACTGCATGATGGATGGTTATTACTTTTAGGTTCTTTTCTGGATACTTTTGATAGTATTACAAAGCATGTTCTTTTGTAATGTTCAGTCAGCGTATGCATTGGCGGAGGAGGTGAAACCTGGTGATATAGAGGTGGCTGGTTTGTTGAGGGGAAGGGAATGGCTATTCTGTCTCTCTTTCATTTTGTTTTGGTTATCTTACTTGTTCAACAGATACATGTAGAAGAAATATAAGTTTTCTGGTGCATTGAAAAGTCAGGAAGTAAAGGCATCACTAGTTTTACCTGAGAAAAACCAAGTGATGAGGTGATATTTTATACCAACCTTTAATAATATAGTGAAAATAGGAGCAAGACAACATAGAAATTGTACAATTGAGGTGTTGATGCTAACCTGCAGGGTTGATGCTAAATGATAAAGTGCATCAGAAAGTAAGACTGGGTAAAAGTGAAGCACAGAACCGACAGTCTTTCATGCACTCTCTCATGATCTGTGCATGTATCTGCAATATCTATCAATTGAGTTTGAAGCGTAGATATGTACAATATTAAGATAGTTCTTTCTGCTTTTTCTACAGGTATAGGCGTTATATTTCTGCAGTTGAGGAAGCATCAAAAGATGTTTTAGCCATTCTTAAAGACAAGGCTGTAAGAATTAGCTTTTTGTCTTGTATATATATGTGTTTTTGTTCTTTAATTTGGTTTTATGAATTTTGTGGCTGTGACATGCTGTTTGGGCTTTAGTTGTATGTTGCCGATTCTGTGTTCTTATCATGTGCTGATATTGTGATAGATCATTTGTGCCTTGTTGAAAAGCAAAGCAGAACAAGAGCGGTCTTTACTTTCTGCTTTAGTAAATAAAGTAAGCTCATTTTTTGCATCGAATGGGAGTGATAGCTCTCATTACTCCTGATGTTCCCGGTGTGAATCGAGACAAGTATGTGTGCCTCTGTTGTGCTAGCATTTTCAGTTGCATTTTGATTTCAATGTATGTTATAGAAGGGTTATGTTTTGGTTTTGTTCAGGTGTGTCAAAATGGCGATCGTGCACGATATTGCAGAAGGTTAGAATGTATATTTATGCATTTACTCTGTATCTGTGATTAAGATAGCTGGAGTTGAATGCTGTATCATGTCCCTAACATGCTGGATTTATTTTGGCAAAATTTTTGTACCCTCTTAGTTCTGTGACATCTGCATTCTTACTGCGTGGTTGATCTAAGCTGCACACTTCAAACCACTTTGAACTGTTGTCATTCGTGTTCATTTGTTAGCGATTCCTATGCACATTATTATACAAAGAGTTTTGCCTTTCGTGCCATTGCATGAAATCAATTTACTAATTTGTGTTTAGAATTCAGTTTCTTAGCCTGAGCCTTGAGATATTTACTCTCTTGGTGATAAAATGAGCTTCTTTCAGTTGAGGGAAGCAAAAGGGTTTTATTGTATAGATATATAGGGATGAAAAAAAAAATCTATATCTCCAAAAGCGTTTTACTTCCCCGCCGCCTCAGGTTTAGTTCTTACACGCCTCAAGTTTCTGTCTTAATTTGAAGCTGTAAGTACTAGTCTGTCTACCTAGAAAAATTAAAATTGAAGCCAGATGTTTAGCTCTTACACGTCCTGCATGATTAGTCAAAAGACAGGAATTGAAATGGAAAATGAGTAACACGTTATGAGCAGATATTTTCTTTAGCCGCCTCAGGTTTAAGTGTGGAGTCTTTAATTTAAACTTAAAGTGAGCTTCTTTTGGTTGAGGGAGGTAAAGGATCCATTGGCTGTTTTAGTATCTCAGATGCAAAGAACAGTCTTTTCCTTTTTTTTTTCTTTTTCCAAACTTTATTTGTCTGGACTTAAATCTCTTTTACATGTGGTAATAGGTGTGCAATTCTAAATGGAAATTAGCGGTAGTGCTAGTGCCTTAGATAAATGAAAGCAAAATTAAAGCAAAATTTTTAGTTCTTACTGTAGTTATTTGCATGACTAATATAAAGAGCTGTTTGATTGAAATGGAAATGAACTGCAAATTACGAGTAGATCTTTGCTTTACCAAAATGCTCCCTCAGGTTCAATTATGGAGCCTTACTTAAAGGAGTATAGTTATCGTGAACTTAATTTATTGCCTTGCTGGGTCGTTAACTTCTCAGAATTTTCTGATCATTTTGCGGAGGTTACTATAAGTCACCTCCATTCAACATAATAACAGCATCCGAGTTCAGGATTTGCATGCTGCATTTTATATGTGTTTCATCTTCCTTTCCCATTTTGTTTACATTGACTTGTTTCATCTTTTTAATAGCTATTGTCGGTGATATTACTCCCTGCGATGGTATTTCCAAACTGGAAAAGAGTAGAAGGGAGCGGGAAGCACTGGAGCATATGTATAAGCTTCTGGGTTTATCTTTTTATTTTTTTTAGAATAAACCACCTATTGGTGGGGGGTATTCATTGGTTCCCCAGACCATGATCAAATGTGGGTAACACCCAAGTTTGTTACAAAAAATGGTAAGTCACCTCTATATACAGCCAAGCATGGCACAAAAGAATGTAAAGAATAGAGTGACTGAGCCCTAAAGGCCAAAAGAGGTTGACACTACGAACCCTCCGAGCATCTTAGTGAATCATTAGATGAAACACAGGTCTGCCAAGAGGGTGAGTGATCTAAACCTATACTGTCAAAATGTCTCCAGGATCCACTTCAGATTTTGCTTTGCTCTGTTGTCCTTGTCCCATTGAGCACCCTCAGTGGGTCTTCATTAACCTGAAAGGAAAAAACACACAGTAGTTTCTGCAGAAGGAGTTTCATGTAGTTCTGATATTAGGGATTCCCATTTTTTCTAATAATATAGTTCATGTAGTTCTGGGTTTATCTTAAGTTTAGGGATCATCAGTTTATCTTAAGTTTCAGATACATTCTTCCTTGACCCGTATGATGGATTTTATGCTACATATTCGTATTGCAGATATTAGTAGTGTAGGATGGATTTATAACAGTGATTCAAAGCATCAAGCTTTACTCAAAATTTTGTCAACTATTAACGGGTGATTGATGTGAACAATTTGTTCCTTTAATTATTCTTTAGCGGAAAAATAAATCATCCCAATTTCACTGAAATATAACAATTCAAATGTCAGAAACACTCACTCTTTGTCTTGGTACGATTTGAACTAATTCTTATTTTGATCAAAGCGCGGATTTTAATATTTATAATAGATAAATGAAAATTTAAACTATAAAAACAATTCAACAAATCCAAAAAATCATTAGGATGTCTTTAATTAAATAATTATATTATATGAGTATAATTTACAAAGTTACAATTAAAATAATGAAAAATTTGCACAATTTAAATAATACGGTGAAAGTCGTTTTAATTTGAAAATTACTAAAAGTCGTATTCAGCGAATCAAGTAAAAAAAAATGCAAACTCACATTCAGTGAATGCGACTTTAATTAAAAATAATTAAAAATCCCACTGCGATAGTCGAATTTCGTCAGTAATTACAAATTAAAAATTAAACATGCAAAGTCGCATTCTATAAATGCGACTTTATTTAAAAAAAAAAAAAATGCAAAGTCGCATTCAGTGAATGCGACTTTAATTAAAAATAATTAAAATCCCCGCTGGGTCAAATTTTATCAATAATTACAAATTTAAAATTAAATCAAAGTCGCATTCACTGAATGCGACTATCGCACTGGTTACCATGTTTTCCAAATCTTTCCTATTTTGCCCATGGTTTTGCAAAACCTTCCTACTTTAAGAAAGCTCTCGTTTTACCCAAGTATGTATTTTTTGGGTGTGATATATTATTTCCCCTATGCGACCATTAGTTTGGGTCTTGGGGTAGAATTAGGATTTATTGTATTATACGGGGATTTAGCGTTAGCTTCTGTCCCCGTAGACTGTCTCAAGGGATCATTTCTTCTTTTTTACCATATTTACCCACACCATCTCATCATCAATCATGGATAAAAAATTATCAAACTCACGGGGTACCTTAGCTGTTGAGACATTTATATATGTTCATTGCTCCATGGTCCAAGATTCGAGTCTCAGCAGCGACAATGTGGAGATTTCTTACTTGCAAGGTCTCTTGTGCGCACCGAGACAAAGGACGCTCAATGAGTCCTATAAATCTAGGATATCGTAACTTATCTCTCCACCAAAACATGTGATGTCAGGCGGGTGGGGTGATGAGGGTCAGAGAATCGCCTTTTACTCCATGAATAAAAAGTTATCAATAAAATTATCAATTTTAAAAAACAATTGGGTAATATTTCAAGTGAGTCACCAATAAATCTCACTTCTCCACCATCCCAGGAATGCAATCTAGAACATCTAGGTAAATCTAATAGCGTTCTTCAATCCAGAACATCAAGGTAAATCTGTCAGTGTTTTACCACTGGAGAAATCATCAATCATCTATCACAAAGAATCATCAATAAAAAATTATCAATCATCAAATTATTATAAAAATCATCAATTACGATAGTCATCAATATAAAACCATCAATCGGCAATTATCAAAAAAAAAAATCAACCATCAAATTAAAAAATCATCAGTCATCAATTATCAATAAAAATACATCAATTATATCAATTTTCCTTCTTCTCAATGTTACGTTTAATCTTGTACAACTAAAGACAGCACCTACGAAAGTGGCAAAATTAATTTTGAAATGTAATATAAATTGAAGGAGTAAAAAAGGCAAAGTTGATTCGAATATTTTTTTATGTATAAGAATGCATCACTTTATGCAGAATGGAATATCGATAAGATCCGCAACATGAATCTATAAAACAATCAAGAGCTGCCAACACAAAATCTAAGGTTTAATCTCTGATTTTCATCAAAATACCGGAATCAATTTGAGAAGGAGAGAAAATTCTCTAAATATAATATCAGGAATGAATCACTTCATGACTGGTACAAGAAGTGTTTAAATACTATTTTTAAACCCTAATCTAAGAATAAACCTAATTCAAAATAGAAACTATATATCTAAAAATATTGAAATGCCTTTTTGAGACTTTAAATGATATTGGATGACTTATAGAATAATTTATACGATCTTGGATGCCTTTTCAAGACTTTAAACAATATTGGCCCGTTTCTCTTTCTGAAAAAGTATAATTTTTAACCATTCAAATTCAAATATCAAATCTGTCCAGAAATTATTAAATCTCACTACGATCATTATTTTACAGAAAATTTTGTCTGGTAATGAAAAAGTATTTTAATGTGTGGTTCCAATAAAAACTGACATGTGACCACTTTATTTTGGGGGGAAAACGGCCAGGCTTTCGTTCCGTTTCTTTTGTTTCTTACCCAATATTTTTTCTCTTTTTCCTTTTCATACCCCTCTTTTCCCTTTTCTCTATTTTCTTTTATGACCCCCTGTTTAATTCATTCGCCGACGCTTCTCAGCAAATTAGCCCGATTTCCACCGACAAGAAGTTGAAACAGCCGCCGCCGATCAACCCAGGTGGATTCTCGAGAAGCATGCAAATTTCTTCTTCAGTTTGAAAACTGCGGCCTGTAAAGTCCATACTTTTAAGTTGGAAATTTTGTGAAGAAGGTAAGCATGTTGTAACATACTCGGGAAAGTTATATATGGATCTGGAATCTTTGTACTGATCGAATTACATTGTTATGGAAGACTGGTTTATTTTCAGTAATTGAAGATCATATACAGAAGATTACAAGTCATATATTCTCGTCCAATTCAAGTATGGAAGATTAAATATTACCTACGAAATTAATTATTGAAGAATTAGTTAGGCATAGTTTGAGATTTGGAAAGATATCTAGTCCATTCATTTTTCTATAATTGTAATTAGCTATTGTATTATTTAGCTTATAGAAAGAATTGTGTTGTAAGTGATTGAAGGAACAATACGGACTATAAAAGAAGAATGAAGGCTGCTACAATTCTCACAGATTAATAAGCAAAAAATCCTAAGTCAAGGATATTTTTGGGTGGAGCTGCTACATTGATTATTATAGTGGATGGTTTCTAGACTGGGCAAAGTCTCGCAGATGTAGGTGTTTTTATCACCGAACTGCGTAAAAAATTATGTGTGTTTCTGTCTTTAATTTTCACCATGTTCAAACATACTGCCACCATGTTTAAATATGCTCGTCACAGTTAAGTAGAACATAAAATTTGACGTAAAATAACCGTATATCTATTGATAGTTTTTTCATTTGGTATCAAAGCAAGGTCACTAGAATCTCTCTTACAAAGGTTGTGAGATCAGAGCTATCATTATGTCTACACATTAGAAGCAAGGCACATCAACAAGGAGACCATCGTTACTGGATGGAATTAATTATGCTTACTGGAAGAAAAAAGTGATGGTATTTATACACTCTCTGGATGATGCATGGAACTGGATAGAGAATACCTGGACTCCACCACTAGTTGAAGCTAAAACTAGATCAAGTGAGAGATCTGTGAAGCCCATTGCCAGAATGGAGCACAACTGAGAAAGCTAACAAGAAAATCAACAACAAGGTGTTATGTGCTATCTACACTGCAGTAGATCATCGTCAATTTTGATTGATCTCTACTTGTACTTCAGCAAAAGCAGCATGGAAAAAATTTCAAACTCACTATGAAGGAGATGTCAAGATGAAGAGACTGAGGTTTCAAACTCTAAATACCACATCTAAGACCATTGTGATGGATGATCATGAAACCGTTGGTGACTAACATATGAATTAGGGATATAGCTCACACAGTATTCCAACTGGGACAACCATTCACTGAATTCCAACTGGTCCAGAAAGTTTTGAGATCTCTTCCTGAACGATTTCATGGCAAGATAACATCCATGGAAGATGCATTTGACACTTCAAAAATGTCTCTTGATGAAGTCATGAGATCACTATGAGCATTTGAGATGAGGAAGCAAGCAATAAAAAATGCAAACGAATTTAACCTTCAGAGTTTGAATAAAGAGAGAACAGACTAGTGTTAAAACACTATCAAAACTGAAGTTGAACATTTTGACCAACTAAGTGAAGAAGAGGTTGCAAACATCTCTAGATATTTTGCAAGGATGATGAAGAGAAGTGGACCGAGCGACACTCGAGGACAAAACCCATTATCTACCAGAAGAGGTAACTCAAGCCAGAATGACACTAAAAAAACTCATGAAACCTTTCAAGCATGCAGGAAGGGTATAGTGTAGATAGTGTGAAGATTTTGTCACATACAGTCGCAATGTCCTAGTGCTTTTCCCAAAGCCAAAGGAAAAGCATATGCGGCTACTTGGAGTGATGATGAAGAGGAGGAGAGCTTTTCAACAACCATATGTCGTTTGCTGCAACACTGATCAAAGAATCAGAGTATACATGTTTAAACACGGAAACAGACACACCATGTTTAAACATGGCATCTGAAATGGTCACTGAGGTAGAAGAGGTACAAGTTTTGGGTGATGATGAAGATGACATCTATGAATCCTACAACAAGCTATATAGAATGTGAATCAAGGTAATAGAATCAATCAAGAAATTAAAAGCTGAGAAGATCACTCTAAGCGATGAAAGGGACAGGTTCAAGGTTATGACTGACAGATTGGAATCAAATGTGAAGAAAATGCAAGGTGATTTGCTGAGTATAACCAAAAGGACAGAAGATTCTGAAGGAACGATCAAGAGACTAAATAAAGGAACTCTTGTCCTGGATGATCTATTGGAAATGGGACGAGCATTAGGTGACAGACTTGGTCTAGGATACGCAAATTAGAAAGTACCAAAATATGGACTTGGCTAGGTGGATACCTCTGCTCAGATAATTCAAAAGTTGAAGCCCATGCACGGATTCAGAAGACAAACTCAGCAGATAGTCAAGAAGAAGAAATCAGTCATTAAGTGCAACTACTGCATGTTTCAAGGGCATTCAAAGATTTAGTGTTTCGGGGACTTCTTAGGGATATCATGCATGGAAAGGATTTCAAGTCATGTTGTAACATGAGTCAGTCACTTCAAGTAAATCTGACCCGAAAGGTATGGGTTCCAAAATATAAACTTTGTTACGTTTAGGGGTGATAACGAGCCGATCCGATCATGATCTTCACTAGGTTCATGATCGAATCGTTTAAAATTTGAGGTGATCGCGATCAACATAATTCATGATTGTGATCGGCTCGTTTAAAAATTACGATGATCGTGATCGACTCGTTATAGATAATCGATCAATGATCGATAACGATCGGCTTGATCAATGATCACCGATCGATCGTGATTGATCATTTGATCAACTTAAAATTTAATTAAAAAGAAGTAAAAAATACACAAATTATCAAATTAATAAAAGTAAACAACAAACCATAGACATAAATATTAAAATTAAAATATTTTCCCAATATTATTTATGTATATAATTATATTGCTTTATTTTTATCGATCGATCATCTTATTGATCTATTCGCGATCATGATCGAGCTTCTATGTTTATGATTGTTGATCGTTCATTTAATAAACGATCATAAAATTTGATCATGATCGGTTCATTTATTAAATGAATGATCTTGATCTGATCTTTAATCAATCCGATCTCTATCTTTTTAACAAACGCTCGTGATCGTTCTCACCCCTAGTTATGTTGTTCATACATGCTTTAGTGCATATTCTAGAGATACGTGTAACTTTGATAGTGGATGCTTTAGGCATATGACAAGGTCTCGAGATTTGATGAGTAATGTGGTACCTTTGAATGGAATAGTAAGATTTGGCGATGGAAAGAAATGTAGTGTTATTGGTAAAAAGGTGAACTGCAGATAAAAGGATTTCTAGTATTCCATGATATTTTCCTTGTAGATGGATTAGAGGCAAATTTGTTGAGTATTAGTCGTCTCTGTGATATATAGCAAGATGACTATTCTATTTGATTATAAGACATGCAATGTTAAGAAAGGTGAGGAAGTTATTCTAGTTGGAACTAGATCTTCACATGATTGCCATGTTTTTTATCAAAACATAAGCTGTCTCAAGGTGAACATGGATGAGATTTTTTAGGCATAGGAAGCTAGGTCATTCCAATCTGAAGACATTGTTGAAAGTTTCAAAGTTGCAGGCTGTTAGAGGTCTCCCGACAATTAGCTACAAACAGATGGTCTGCACACCATGTGAGGAAGAGAACATCTCATTCGACATTACCAGAAATCACTACATCAAGAAACCTTGAGCTCATGCATATGGATTTAATGGGGAAAATCACTCCTAATGTGTCTGGAAAGAAATACATCTTTATGTGTGTAGATGATTTCTCTAGGTATACTTGGGTTGGCTTTATGGCTGACAAATCAAAGGAAGTGGAGGTCTTCGCCAAATTGGTAACACAGGTTAATACAGAAAAGGCAAGCGAGAATCTAAGAGTTACTAGAGTTCATTGTGATCATGGCAGGGAGTTTGAAAACTCAAGACTGGCTACTTTCTGTAATGAATTGGGAATTAAACAGGAATTCGCATCCCCCGTCACTCTCAGCAGAATTAGATAGTGGAACGGAAAAATAGGATAGTGCAAAATATGGCACGTGCTATGATGGCAGAGAACAATGTGCCAAACAAACGGTGGATTGAAGCGGTAACCACAACATGTTATACTATCAACAAGGTTTTCTTGTGGCATTTACAAAAAAACATCTTATGAGATATTGAAGGGAAGGAAACCTAATGTGGCCCAGTTTCATATTTTCGGAAGTTCTTGTTACATCCTCGGAGAAAGAGAATTGCTGGGAAAGTTTGATAAACGTGCTAACACTGGAATGTTTCTTGGGTATTCTGCAAATAGATTAGCCTTCAGAAACTTCAATAATCGAACAAGAACACTCTTGGAATCAAGCAATGTTATAGTCAGAGATTCAAAGAACATTGGAGAGTTTGATATCATTGATGATGATGACCAACAACCTGAAATTGAAGCTCCCGGTACTGAGACACCCGTTTCTGATGGAACAACGTCCTCACCAGATCATTTCATAACATCCCCTTCGACGGATAATGTTATAACATTCCCTCAAGACATTACTGAGACTAAAGCTTGGAATGATCAATCATATAATCTTCGACAAAAGCCTCGATTGGACTACGCTAAAATGAATAATGGTTTTATTCTTCAATACTTTCTATCGACGGTTGAACAAATGAATTATAAAGAGGCGCTGGAAGATGAGTATTGGATCTCAACTATGCAAGAATAACTTTAACAGTTTGTTCGAAGTGACATTTGGTACTTGGTACCAAGACCAACGGGAGTGAATCTAATAGGCACGAAGTGGATCTTCAAATACAAATCTGATGGTGATGGACATATTTCAAGAAATAAAGCTAGGTTAGTGGCACAAGGATACACTCAGGTTGAAGGAGTGGACTATGATGAAACATTTGCTTCGATAGCAAGGTTAGAATCTGTTCGTTTTCTCCTAGCTAAGTCTTGTATTCTACACTTTACATTGTATCTGATGGATGTCAAAAGTGTGTTCTTAAATGGTATGGTCAATAAAGAAGTCTACATTGAACAACCTAAGAGTTTTGAGGATCCCTATCGTCCAAATCATGTTTACAAGTTGAAGAAAACTTTGTATGGATTAAAAAGCAGGCTCCACATGCTTGGTATGAGTGGCTCACCCAGTTTCTATCGAGGGAAGGCTATCATTGAGGGGGGGGGGGGGGTAGAACGCACGATGTTCATGTTTAAACATGATAATCATACACTGTTGGCTCAAATCTATGTAGATGACATAGTTTTGGGTTCAACGTCTCAAAAGCCGGTCGATAATTTTTTGTTCATGATGAAGAGTGAGTTTGAGATGAGTATAATAGGAGAACTTAGATACTTCTTGGGTCTTCAAATCAAGCAGAAGAAGGAAGGTTCATTCATCAATCAGAAAAAGTATGCTATTAATCTGTTGAAACGGTTGGGATTGGCTAAAGCAAAATCGATTAGGACACCCACGACCTCAACTAAGAAGTTAACTGAAAATGATGGAGTAGTTAGTGTTGATAATAAGCTATACAGGAGTATGATAGGAAGTCTTCTGTACCTTTGTGCTAGTAGACTTGATATAAATATTAGTGTTGGACCGTGTGCAAGGTTCCAAGCCAAACCTAAAGAATCTTGTCTTACAACAATTAAAAGGATACTTAGGTATATACATGGAACATCAGATTATGGGATATGGTACTCAAGAGGAGGAAAAGCTCGATAATTGGCTACAGTGATATTATTGGGCCGGTAATGCTCAAGATAGAAAAAGTACTACAGGTGGATGCTTTTATGTTAGATGGATCTTGGTTTCTTGGTATAGCAAAAAACATAATTCTATGTCATTATCATCAGTTGAAGTAGAATATCTAGCTGATATGAGTTTCTGTGCACAATTGCTTTGGATGAGACAGATGTTAAAGGATTATGGTACTAATCAAGAGATTCTGGAAATTACGTGTGACAGCAAAAGTGAAATTGACATCTCCAAGAATCCAGTGAAGCATAACCGGACAAAACATATTGACATCAGGCATCACTTTATCAGAGATCTGGTAGAGAAGAATGAAGTTCTACTCAAGCATGTTCCTACAACTAAACAATTTGCTGATATTATCACAAAAACATTGGATGCCACATTTGAGGTTATGTCTAAACACTTAGGTGTTTGTCGGATTTGAGGTACCGTGACATAACCTCTATGTAGTTGTTGTAGATATTTTTCCTTTGTGTTATTGTTTTCTAAAGCAAAACAAAAAGGATGTTGAGGTATATCATGTTATAACATGCTTGTGGCTGAGTATGGATGGCTGCTGAAAATATTTTGTGCCATAGTGTGATTTTCTGGAGTTGAATAACCTATTGAGCCAGTATGGAATTTTTAAAAAAATTGATGAGGGGGCTATTATGCTATTATGGTCTTCTGAAGAATGAGAGGGAAAATGCTTTTGTTATTCCATATTGTATTTTCTTCTCTTTTCCATTCTGGGGTTTTCTCTCAGTTATCTGATAGAAGGCAGAAAAACTCGAGCTCTTGGTTTTTGCGAAGACATTAGGATTCTGGCTTCTTGATCTGCATTCTCTATCAGTCAAAATAAGGACTTGATTAGTGGTTTGCGCACATCTCTCAGATCCGAAACTCCTTGTTGTTTGCGACGGGTTTGTGCTGCATGCATAAGATACTTTGTTTAAACATGCTATTTTGAAGCTTGCAAGTAGTTTGCGAACTTAGGATTCAATTTGGTTGGTGAATTTGTTGGGTTTTTGGTGAATCTGTATGCAAGTGTGTTTAAACTATAGATGGCTAGTTCAAACTCTATAAGCTCTGGGATAGGGGGAGTTATTGGTGATGATTTGACTGTTGTGACTGGATTGTTAGCACTAGGTAGTGACAATAGGAGGGTTGTATCTGTTGAGAAACACTCACCTAATTTGAAATCCCCTAGAGTTTTCGGAACACTAAAGGAACCTTTGAATAATGGTAGTGATAGTGATGAGGATGATACTTCTAGTCTGGACACCAATATGGCTTTTGGAGATCTATATCCTTCACTGATCAAGAAGCAGAAGAGACATGATATTGGTACTGCTAGCTTAGATTATTATGTAGCTTTTGGAGATTTGTTTCCTGCATTGGGAACGATGAAGCAGAGAAAGTAGAATAGGAAATCAGCAATTGTGTCATCTGAGAAGGATGAATCTGGTGAGGAGGAAGTACAAGCACCAGTTGTGAGGTCTAAACTGAGAGTTGAAAATCATAGTCCACTACTGAGATCCACTAGTATACATGCCTAGGTTACTAGGCGGTTCGGTTGTACCATTTAAGGCATTTTCGAAGTGCCGTAACAGGTTGTGCCGTAAATCAAAGTGCCTTTTTTACACGGCGGTTCTTAAAACACCGTAAACTAGTTGCCCAGCTGTGATATCGCAACTGGTTTCGCCTGCAGGAGAAATTGGTTGAGAACTCGTAAGTGGTTTCGCCTCCAGGAGAAACTGGTTGAGAACTCGTAAGTAATTTTGCTCCAAGGTGAAACTGGTTGAGAACTCGTAAGTGTGCTTCGCTCGTGTAGAAAAAAAGCTCTCCAATCCATTTTGGATTGGAGAGCTCTATAAACAATAAAATGTCACTCTACTAAGCTTAAAAATCAAAGTTATTTGAAAATTATGTTAAAAATACTCTTCATCGATCATATATTAAGAAAAAAGAGTACAAGAACTTGGAAAGTTATCATGCACGGAGAACAAATTATGCTCCAAATTTGTTCATCATATCAAGTGCTCTAGATGTAACATCAACAATATACCTAGCAATCCTTATTTCTTCGGGGCAAACGTCATTAACATCATATTCCTTGTTATGCTTGTTGCTCCTTGCTGCTTCACTAGAGGCCATACTTTTCACTTTGACAGGGAGATCACCCGAAGTTTCCTTCATCTTTTTTGTGCTCCCCTACATTGCCAGAAGCCTCTTTCTTGCTGCCTCTCTCTCTTTCAAACACACACTACACACAATGCACAACGAGAAAGAACAATTTCTACACATATTAAATACAATTTCTTCACAGATAAAGTACAAATCTCGCACATATATTGCATAAGTCATAAAAGAAAAAGATGTCATGAAACAGAGTTCAAACAAGATACTCAAGAGCAATATCAACAATTCACTAACATATACAAACAGTTTCAGCATATACAAGTAGTATGAATATAGCAAAATAACACAAACAAAGCTATAAAAGGCAGCAACATCATTGATTAACTAGCATCATACTAATATGTTCAATAATATTATAATACAGTCAAAATCATACATGTAAGCATGGACAGATCAAGATACATTCAATAAGCTATAAACTCAGCTCCAGTCAAATCTACTCAATACATACATGAAGAACAGATCATGTACCTTGATGTGAGCAGCAGCCTTGTCCTTGTCGGTGAAAACACCAGTGGACTCAACAACGAAGTCAGCTCCAACCTCATCCCATGGTATCTCCTTAGGGTTCCTAACAATTCACACAAAAAAATCACCATCAGTACTGATCTCTCCATACACAGTTCCAGCAAACACATCACCTAATCAAACAAATTACAGCATGCAAAACAGTCCCTCACCTGCATCCAAAGACTCTGACAGACTTCTCTCTGAAGAGAAGAGTCTTGTCATCCCATACCTTAAGGTCGAAGTGCTTCCACTGTCCATGGTCAAAGAGCTACATTCAGACGACAATTGAAATACAATCTTATCAATTTAGCACACACACACGAAAACCATAAATTCTAAAAACACAGACGAGATTACAAGATTTAAATAAATCGACATAGGGAAAATAGAAGGCCGTAATCAGATTGAAACCTGTAATCAGATGAAAGAGAAGGCCGTTGAAATATATCTGCTCCGGTGAGGTAAATATATATTACCTCTCTCTCGATCATTCTCTCCATAACCATAATCTCCCCAAGCACGTATATACACAGACACACAATACTTCATGACACCCAAAGCCACCGTGCCCTGTTTTATTCCCCTGCCACCACTTTCACCATCCTCTGTACCAAATGGCTTCAGCACCGCAGTCGAGCAGCCATAAGAACAAGCTGCACAACTTCCCAATGGACCTCCGCTAGACCCTAAACACCCCAATCCGGTTCCGGCGCAGGGCAAAGAGGCTGCGAAGAAGCAGCGACGCCGTCCCGCCGGGGCTCCGGTGGCGCCGCACGACGGAGGTGGCTTCGAGAGGCAGAGGAGAAGAGGAAGATTAAGATATCCCTGTCCAAGGACGAGATTGAGGAGGATGTGTATTCAATTATCGGAGCTCGTCCCCGTCGTCTGGTGAGGTTCCGCCTCCGCCCAATCCAGCAACAATTGGAGCCGGCTACCCAATCCTTGCAGCAATTCCTACCGATCAAGTTTGACATCGCCGGACTGCTTGACCTCGCCGGACTGCTTGCCAACGCCGGACTGCTCGCCAACTGCTCGCTAATGCCGGACTATCGTCACCGTCGGCCGGACAATTTCGCGACCGGCCACTCGCGTGGATATATATTGGGGAAAACTGATTTGGGGAAAACTGAATATCAATAAGATTTGATATTAATTAATTAAAATTAAAAAAGCATATAAAAACACAGCAATAAAATTCCATGTTTAGAAAAATATGTATTCCATATAATGTGGACTGGGTACAAAAATATGAAAACTTAAAAAAAATATATATATATATAATTGACATTCCATTTAATGTGCACAAGATACAAATATGGAAGCTTAAAAATATATATACCATTGCCATTCCATATAATGTGCACGGGATACAATAATATGAAAGTTTAAAAATATATATACAGTTGCCATATTTGAACTACTACCGTCGCATCACTATATTGCGTTTAGTTCAATAGGCTGATTTTCATGGGACGGCACCACCACATAGATATAATTATTATATTTTTACCGTCATTTTTTACTATTCAATATATATAAATATACATACTTGAAGATTAAGCTCAATTTACTTTAACCTTTAATAATTGATTATAAGTAGTATTATACAATCTTTAATAGTTAGTATTTATAGATTATCAAGTCATGTTATCTTCTTTGATCAGTTATACTTCATTTAGTTAATATTTATATATAACAAGTCATGTTATTTTTTTTGACCAGTTATAATTGTGTATATAGATAATCAATTAATGTTATCTTCTTTGATCATTTATACTTAATCTAACTAGTATTTATAGAAAGTCAAATAAGTTTTGACTTTGAATTGGTATACTCAGTTAGTCAGTGTTTACAGAAGTAATCAATGTGTGGCATCTTATTGCCTATACTCGATCAGTGTAGTTATAGTTTACGCAAAGTCACACATGCCTACTCATTTAAAGAGTCAGGTAATTGAGGTCCGCTATTTTATTATATTTTACTTCAAGTCAAGTAATCAATGTGTGACATGTGATTGGTTATACTTAGTTATAGTTTACAAAAAGCAAAGTCGAGTAATGAAAACATATACTTGATTGGTTATATTCAGTTACAGAGTCGTCGAGGTGTGACATTTGATTGGTTATACTTAGTAATAGTTTACACTAAGTAAAGTAATCATTGTCATACTCAAGTACAAAGTCGAGTAATTGAGGTAAGCATTTGACTAGTTATATATATACTCATTTTCGTTACGTTTGATTCGAAAGTAAATTAAGATTGGATATGTGTGGAGGTTTTTTTGTGCATAAAAGATGGGTGATCAGGATATTTACGTTTTCTTGTTAATAACAAAGTCAAACTAATAACTACTAATTAGATGGAAGTTTATGTTATTTACAAGCAAACATGTTGCACATATAACTCAACTACTGTGAAAATTGGTTATGCGTTTAACAAATATATACATAATTAGTAAAAAAATAGAGGTTATTTAATATTGTATTATAAACTGGTAAGCGATATCGCTAGTGGTAAAGCTTGTGGGCGAATCACGTAACGATATCGCTTCTTTCATATGTGAAACTCCTGGTAACGCCTATGTATATGAAGCTCACAAGATATAATTGTAATCACAAGCGATATCGCTAGTGGTAACGCTTATGGGCGAATCACGTAACGATATCGCTTCTTTCGTATGTGAACCTCAAACGATATCGCTAGTGGTAACGTCTGTATATGTGAAGCTCACATGATATAATTGTAATCACAAGTATTAAAGTGTAAATCCTATTTACCATAAACTTCTTCTTTTACCGTCTCTGACTTAGTGTAGATATTTTCAGTTGTACAAAATATACGTAGGAATCCTGCTGTATCAAGTTAGAGATATTATAGGATTATAGTTAGATTATCCTTGTATTTATACACGTCAATAATCAAAGAAAAGTAACCTTGCAGTAAACCTATTCTGCACTGCTTCGTACGTCCACCTTTACGTACGCCGCACACCTAAACAAATTTGTATATTTTTATAACAAGCGATATCGCTAGTGGTAACGCTTGTGGGTGAATCACGTAACGATATCGCTTCTGTGTGTCCTCTTTACGGCATTTTTGGAAAACGCCTTATAAAAACATGAATACGCCGTCCTTTGTTTTTAAACCCTAGGCGAATGACAGGTTACGAGTTCGTAACCTAGATACTCGGCGGTTCCGCCAAAATTTTCAAAAACGCCGTAAATTAGGTGCCGAGTAACCTGTAGTTGTGCACTAGAGAGTTAGGTTTTCTGAAAAATTCTATCTGGCAGAGAATTAAGAGGTGTATTAGGCTCTGAGTCCTAACAAGTTGCATGTGGAAGGCAGATTGATTGGAATTTTGTGCCTGCCTTTGTAAGTTTTATGAAGGATGCTAGTTTGTTTGATGCAGCAAGTTCTTATGTCAGTTCGAACAAGAATGTGGTTAAGGATTCTGGAAGTGCTTGGTTCCACAGAATTTACATCAAAGGGAAGATTTATAAGTTCAACCTAGATGTGATCAATAATACTCAGCGGATTGTGAGAAAGTCCTATATTCCTGGTTTTTATCCCACCAATTGCAACATAGGAAATGAGGGTGTTGTAGCAACTCTTACTAGTAGTAGTTTAACAGAGTGGGGGAATCAACAAACCATTAAGTCATCTTCATTAACTCAGAAATATTTTTGTCCGTTCAAGGTTGTTGGTCAATGTTGGGTGATGTCTTCTAATAACATTTCTGTCTCATTTGAGATGGCCAAAATGATGTACTGCATTGGAACTCACATACCTTTCAATTTGGGATGGCTCATCTAAAACAGGATTCATGGTGTTGTTGTCTTGTTGATCACCTCAGGAGCTGTGACAAGCTATTTCATCAAGCTCCGATTTATGGGATTCTAAGATTGGTGGGTTTAAAGATCATTCCTCTGAAGATGTTGTGCTGTGTGAAGACTTCTCAGAAAATAAAAGATTTTATGAGAAAATGAATGATTTTGAAGAATCTGGTGAAGATGATGAGGACATCACTGATCTGAAGTATCATAAGAAGAGGATGAGGAGAGCCAATCTGAGGAATCAAGTGAAGATGAACAAGACAGCCAATACGAAGAAAGTTTGTAATTTAATGTTATAACATGGTGCTATATTCAACTCGGAAGCTACTGGAGTTGCACATGTTATGTTATAACATGGTGTGGTTTTGCTTCAGAATGCTACTTTGGCACGTTTTGACCCCAAGGGGGAGATATTTTGATGACTTTTGATCCATTTTGAATTTTATTTATTACGGATTATTGTATTAAACTTTCCTGAGATATACTTTGGATTTCTTTGGTTTTCGATTTTCCCTTATGAAGTGTTTTGAAAATTCTTGGTGTTCTGATATTAAGGCTGAGTTGTGTAACTCAATATTCTGACATCATCAACACGGATATAGGTTCACAAAGTGCAAAAGGGGGAGATTGTAAAGTCTATACTTTTAAGTTGGCAATTTTGTAAAGAAAGGAAGCATGTTACATACTAAAGAAAATTATTTTTGGATCTAGAATCTTTGAAATGATCGAATTACATTGTTATGGAAGACTGATTTATTTTCAGTAATTGAAGATCATATACAGAAGATTACAAGTCATATATTCTCGTCCAATTTAAGTATGGAAGATTAAATATTGTTTATGGAATTAATTATGAAAGGATTAGTTAGGCATAGTTTGAGAATTGGAAAGAGATCTAGTCTGCTCATTTTTATATAATTGTAATTAGCTATTGTAATTTGTAGCTTATCGAAATAGTAGATTAGGGTTGTACGTGATTGAAGGTACAACACGGGTTATAAAAGAAGAACAAAGGCTGTTACAATGCTCACAAATTAATATAACCAAAAAATCCAAAGTCAAGGATACTTTCGGGTTGAGTAGTCGCATTTCAGCAATCAACCGCAACGGGATGTTATTCATAGACAAGTCTAGAACCACAATCATAATATCCTCAGGTGAGATAGTTATCGGAAAGTTGGGTGAGGAGTTCGACCTTGTCAAGTGAGGAGTTTGACGCTGACGGACAAGTGAGCGGTGCTCACAAGTTCACTAGAGATAATCATTGATAGATAGAAGTGAGAAACTTTTGTATGCTACATTGATTATTATAGTGGATGATTTCTAGATTGGGCAAGGTCTCGCAGATGTAGGTGTTTTTATCACCGAACTGCGTAAACAATTATGTATGTTTCTGTCTTTAATTTTCACTGGAGCATCTACAATGTTACGGATGTCATCCGTATTTTAAGATGACAAATGTCATAATATTAAATAGTAACTGTAAATTATTGTTACAAATTAAAAATTGGTCAATGAAAAATTAATTGTCAACATTAATTAAACCAACTTTTAAAAAGACAATACTGAGATAGCTCTTAATTCTTCGTTATGTTCAAATATTATCAAAAATTCAAAGAAAATATGGTTATACCCATCAATTAGCCAATATTTATGCAAATAATAACCTTGGACGTATTGACCGATATAATTCCAGGTTATATCCCCCTAAACTGATAAAATGTCCTTCGAATTTGAGATGAAAACTTGCATATAAAAATGCTCAAACGACTCGGCATCCATGGCCCTAGACGTCACCACTACAACCGCACCCCCACAAAATATAAATGCATCTTATCATCGATTGAACAGTTTCATTAATGGATATTTGAAATAAATCCAATTAAATTGATCATCAAAAAAAAATGTTCTTAACAATGATGATTAACCTGAAAATCCGAACTGGCAAAGGGACATTCTCCTCTTCGGAAGCACGGAAGAATATTTAATAATTTTGCTTTTGAAGTCGAATCATCTCGCAATATTCCCTACGCAACTCGTACGCCAATATCATATACGACGTAGTTTTAACCTCTCTTTCAAGCATAATAGTATATATAGTGTTATATCAATGGTAAATATCTTACCGTGGAAGTTAAAAAAAATAATATGTTAGCCTCCATATTATTTACGTATTTTTTATATTCTGAATCACATTATAGTTTAAAATTATTTTTTGAAAAAAAATCATTCATTAATAATATCTTGAACACATATATTTAGAATCATATAATTGAAAATATATCATTCATAGATTTGTAAATAAATAAAATTAAAATGTATGTATCGATTAAAAACAATTTTATTTTCATGAAAATTATAATGCAATAGATACATTAAGTCCGACTATAAAATTAATCTACATATAAACATATATATATATATATATATATATATATTTTAAATGATAAACATTTTTTTTCATATAAAGTAATTAAATCACGCTCGAGATTTGTTTCAAAAATTTATTATTTATAAAACATCTTGTTTGAACTAAAATCCTATAAACATCAAAACATAAAATTGAATTCAGTTGTTATAAAATTGAATTACAATCGTATGTTGCATATATTTTTATTTCTCTTTAAAAATAATATTCATAAGAAAATAAATTTAATTATGTAATTCATGTGAAAAAAGTAAAAATAATAGGCAACAATAACAATGAAATTGTTAAAAAAATTATCCAGTAAAATATTTGAGTAGTAATCAATGAATAACCCACTTATGTTTAAAGTATGGTCAAAACCACGTCGTAAATGGTATTTGCGTACGAGTTGCGGTAGGAAGTTTTGCGTAGAGGATCCGAACTCTAAAATTTGAGGAATCTATAACATGGATAAATCCGTCTAAATCTGGCCCAGTTCAAAATTGAAAATTTTGCGAAAACATAATGCATGGAGAACAAAATGAACCCTGAGTCAAATCCAATAATGCAACTCCGATGAATCAAATCGGAAAGTTGTTGAAAAATTTAAATGTAAGATGGGAATCGGAACTTGAAATATCTCTCTCGAGGGATTGCACCTCAAATCAGATTCACTACTATTAGTAAGGCTTCTCAGAAATGATGAGGAAGTGGCACTATAGGAAGTTTAGAATCTGGTGCAAGATATCAGACTGCTTTTAAAACATTTTGTTTCAGTAAGTGTTGTAAAGGTTGCTAGATCTGTAGTTGCAGAAGAGCACCTCCGTGCTACTTCTCTGAATAATTCCCTTTCTGTATCGTTTTCTTGTTAGTGAATATATAAATATATATCTTTTATTAAAAAAAAAAATGAAACTGCCACCAATATTATCTTAAAGTGAACTAGAAGAGTTATTGCTCCGGTCAATAAATAAATTAATAAAAAGCATTAAAAAGATTAAACTACGTAGTGTTGACTAAAACCACCAGATAACCACTACAAGTTCATCATATTCCGGCGCCTGCCATCTTTATATATCCCTAACATCACACATAAATATCTTTCCTTTTTAAGTTTACTTGTTTTCAGCACAAAAAAATATTGATTTGATTTCACCAAATATTGTTTGCGTTTCTTTTCGTTAGACATTGCCATTAATATATATTGTGTTGATAGTTGTCCGGATCCCACCATATTTAGACATTATTAGCACTAATATATATTAGGGAACCTGATTGCCGGCTCTTCATTATTAACAATACCGATAATGGAAATTAAATAAACTAATCATCACCATTGGGTTATCTAATAATTTTATAATTAAGCAAGCTGAAATATATTCTGAATATTTTGACATATATATATATATATTTTAAAAAATTATAATGTAATGAAAAATTATAATTAAATTTATCATGTCTACATTTTTCTGAAAATTATATTTTATTTTTTAAGAATGTGATAATTTTTATATCTAATTTTGTAAAGAGTAATATTTAAAAATAATTGTTTAAAGAATCAATTTCTATGAAAAAACGAGATACACTTGTGTGAGGCGATCTAATGATAAGGCAATGGCCTTATTTTTCATATTTTGGAGATTTCAGTTTTCTAAACAGAAATTCTATACCACATCATATTTTCTTAGTAAAGTACAAATTTTCAATATAATTTAAAGGATCAAGTGTTAATCATAAAAAATCAAAAGAAATATTTTTTAAATATTATCATAATAAAATTATAAATTTCAATTTATTTTTAGTAATTATCGTCAATATTTTACCTTAAACTTAGTTCACTCAAATCTTTATAAAGTGATTTAATAAGTGATGAAATATACCGTGCAACGCACGGTGACATTACGCTAGTCCTAAAGGGAACTAGAAGAGTTATTGCTCCGGTCAATATATAAATTAATAAAAAGAATTAAAAAGCATAAAACTACGTAGTTTTGATTAAAACCACCACACAACCACCAGAAGATTACCATATTCCGGCGATTTTCCTTTTTATTTTAATTTTCCGGCGCCTACAATATATACATTCCGTTTTGGTTTCATTCATCTTATAAATACATATGATTGTTTTCCTTTTACTATACTTGAATAGATATAAATAATACTTGTTGTGGTACATATGCCATATATATTCATCATCGGCTTATGATATATATATATATATACATATATATATATATTTGATGGTCAATTAGGGCAGAACAATACGTATACCACAAATATGCAAACGCATGGCTACCTTGTATCCACCAAGATACAATATATACATAGTGGAATATAAAGGAAACTAAAATCCCTTAAGAAAAATAAAATATTATTTTTCCTTTTTTGAGTTTGAGTTTGTAGTAGGTTCGTGCCTATATATACATCGCATATATCCAGGGTTTTCATCATCAGAAGAGAAAAAGAAGAGACATGGCGGCACAGAGGAAGTGACGATGACGGAGGATTTTGATGAGGAGCACGGATGAGGCGATGATGACGGAGGGTTTTGATGATACGGCGGCGACGAAGGGTTCTGATGAGATTTGTTTTGTTGAGGATTTTTTGGATGATGTTTAATATCTTAGGGCAGGGCCACCGCGAGGTGTTTGTCGGTCAAAATGGGCATTGCAAATGTCGGCAAACAAAAGAGAGGGAGACCCGCCACCGCCCGGAGTACCTAATAACCGACAACAGAATATGAAATACAGTATTTATTTCAGCCTCCCTGAATCTGGTGCACCGACATGGTATTCTCCGAGTTGACAACGATCATCCCAACTCCTCCGGCATCCTTCACGTTGTTCCCTCTCTGATAGGGTTTTTCGAGGCCAGGTTCGCACACAGCTATCTTTCCCTTGACGTTTTCATCGTTTTCAAAAACATCGCACAACCTGTTCAATGTTGGAGAGTAGAGAGGATATTGCTTGGCAGAGAAGTTCTTAGATTGGTAAAGCGACTGGCCATTGAGTTGCACATTGTTTCCAAGCACCTCCGTTGAAACTACCATCCGGTCGGTGGTGCTGGCGCCGACCGTGAGAATCCACGGTGCATCGTTCGAGAGGCTGGAAGGTTTCGGACCACGATTTCCAGCATCACAGCTGACGAAAATACCCTTCTTGATAGCACTAAAGGCGCCAAGCGTGAGGCTGTCGTCTTCAAATGGCAAGGATGTTGGACCGAGCGAGAGAAAAAGAACGTCATCTCCATCGGAGATTGCCGACTATAAAATTGTCTACAGAATCAATTAATTATTATTTCTATGTAAAAAATAATAATAATTGAGTATTTTTATTTACGTGCTAAAACGATATGTATGAAAAGTTTAAGAACAATATTGATAGGTGGTTCAAAATTGTTTGATTCCAATATTGTTGAAATAAAAAACTATTTATCCTTAACTTAACTGAAATAATTTTATTAAAATATTCTTAAAATTTACTAAACTTTTGAAAATCATGATATATTTATATGAACCGAACTTAACTGAAAAATAAAATGAACTTAATTAAACTCAAAATTTTTAATTAACTAAATAAAATGACTAAATAAATTTAATCAAGTAAACTAAACAGACAAGAAAAATGAAATAGATAATTAATTAAGCTAAACTAAACAAAATCACTAAATAAATTAAATGAGCAAGTCCTTATGCTATTGCGTTTTTCGCCATTGATCTGATTGTATATATAATAATGTAAAATTATAGTTTAAGTTCGGTTGGATTTTATAAAAATAGAACAGTCAACTCCTGATTAAGATATTATGATTAAACACACCGCACAACGCGCGGCAAACTTAGCTAGTTTCAATGAAACATTATTGCCGAGTTACGCTGATTGATTAATTTGGCAGATAAAATCTTGAAATCTCCACTTTAACTATTTTGTTGTGTGACGGATTTTTTTTTTCTTTTTGCAAACATGATATATGATCACGTACATATCTTCTTGGAATCCAATATATTCTAAACCAAACTAACCAAAAGTTAGCATAAACCATGAAAAATTAAATTTAGGAATGATCGAGATAAAGGGAGAATGACATATCAAAAATTTAATTTTTACATAGAGGTCAGCTCGTCACATTTCTCTAGTGCTCGCTAATTAAACTTTTATCCGAGATATTGTACATGAAGGGTTAAATAACACTTTTTTATAATTTGGGCTATACAATATTTTAGTATATGTGTATATATCTAAGGACTAAGATTCTAATGCCCAATTTTCTTTTAAAATTGAAATTTTAGATACTTAAATATTGCTTAATTGTAGTATTCCTACTTTACAAATAATAATACTTTTATCTGTAGGAGAGGAGAGATAAATAAAATTTTAATAACTTTACAAAATTATCAGGTGGTTAGAATCAGGCAGCCTTGAATAGTAAATGAAAAGCAACAACAGTCAGACTGGATTCTTCTTACAGATAGAGCATTTCAGTCAAAACTTCAACGAGGTGTTTCACCTTGGTTGGTCCATGACCAGAATGGTGCATTGGTCTCAGCTTTGTTCTTTGCATTACAAGCGCTAGTTTTAGCAATTCTCGGAAGCAGCTTTCAGTCACGGGGGCGGGAATGATCAAAATATGTTCAGATAGTTTTGATATAGTGAAGTAGTTTCTAATATAGATTGCTAGGTTTGCGTGTTAATAATATGGTCGGTAAAGTTTTCAGACATTTGGTTGTACTCCCTCATAACCAACCGAGGCCATCTTTAACTTGTACTCTCCCTCCCAACCAAAGTGTCTTACTTTTTATTCTGGAATGTCCCAATCAAAGAGTTTTACTTTCAATATTTCCCCAATTTGGCAAAAAAAAATAGAGTATATTATCCATTTTACCTTTAATGAATCTCTATACATTTTTTGTATCACATATTTATGAGGGTTAAAATAGTCGTTTATCATTTTTTTGACTATGTATCCTAATTTCACATCATTTTTCTTAAAAATTGAGCCTCCGTCCCTGCGAACACTTTGGTTGGGACGGAGGAAGTACTTTTAATGTTTCGTAATAATATGAACAGTCTTGTGGGAATAAAAATATATTAATATTTATAAATCTAAAATAAAATGATATTGTTTTAAAGATATTGTTAAACTTCAAAACTTAATAGTAGCAAAATAAAAATTATGCAAATTGAATTGACGGGAGAATATAAATTACTACAATGTTCTAGTTTCTTCATTTGAGCGATATGTGATTGTATGAATGATGAAAGTATTGCGTTTGCATGTAAGATAGAAGAGAGAGTATTATCACAAAAATATGCAAGATAGAGATAATATTTGTGATAGAGATGTGGGCCCCACACCACCGCTCGCAAAGGTAAAGACATGCGCACTTCCCGTCTCATCCATATTGACATTTTGATTTGGGCAAATTCTTGTGATCAAATTTGACTATTAATTTATACTAGTATATAAATAATGAAATTATTATATAATATATTTTTGAATTCTGCGTAACGTGTATTTTTTAAATATTAAAAATTTGAAGCAAATTAATTTATGTAACTCAAATTTACAGATGGTTAAATTTAGACAAAAATAATTGTCAGGTCAAAGTGTCAGATTAGATGGAACGGAGATAATACATAATGAATTGAGGATTGAATAATACTAATGTTTTGGTATATTTAGTCTAGTATTTTGGTCTTAATCTCCTATTTAGAGAAAAATTTGATTGAGTGCGGTACAAATTTTAGTATGTGACCGACTTTTTACATTTAAACATTACTAGTTGATGTTTTAATTATATTGTAACTTTGCAAAAATATATTTATATTTTAATTTTTTTAATTATTATATAAATTAAGTAAAATATAGAAATGTGTATAATACTAATCAAATAAATACTGGCCTACTAAATACGGATCGTATTTTATTTATTTGAAATCCGTATTTTTGTTATATAATTATAAATGCAACTATGAAATGCCTGATATATATAATTATAGCTCATATTATATTATTTTGAAGACATATTTTTATTGGGGAGCCCTATTTGCAGATCCCATTTCACTATTTGCAGATCCCAATTTTTGAATATTTACTAAAATATCCTCAATTAATAATAAACTGTTTTATTTAATTTTAGGCCCATAGTTTTAGTTAATCTTTTTATCCAATCCACTCGTCCCTCGTCGGGCTCCGATCACCATCAGTTTGACGGATTAACGGATCCATCTTTTAGCGACTTAACATACATGTGCTTACCAGGAGATCCAGTGCTCACTGCGATCCATATGAAAAAAGGGGGAAATGAGATACAACAAAATTATTTGATCGGAGAAGAGGGGACCCTGGAGTTTACGGCCGCAGTTGCTGACGAAGGGGGCGGAGACGCGGCAGACGGCGGGGGAAGAGAGAGCTTTGGTGACGTTGAGAGTGACGCCAAGAGATGATAGAAATGGAAAAAGGAATTAACTATAATAGGTGGGTCTAAATTAAATAACAAAGTTTATCATTAAATGGGGATATTTTAGTAAATTTTTAGAAAATGGGATCTGCAAATAGGGGATTGGGCTCTGCAAATAGGGTCTCTGATTTTTATTTTGTACTGCAAATAAAAAAATCAAAATATGCATCTAACAAATCTCAATAAATACTGTATGTTATGTGAGAGACTGACGGTGTAGCACTGAAAGTGATAATGATCCAATAATAGTCCAAGTAATGCCAGAGTGTTCCAGACTTCTTTTATTCTCTCACTCCTCTCTCGTTTTTAGCTTTATATAACCAAATCTTGCACGAAACCGACGGTACAAAGTACAGAAAACAAATTGCAACCCCGAAATATCTCAATCATGTTTTCCGCCGGCGGAACCTGCTTCACCGCCCTCCTTGTGCTCTACCTTTCAGGATCTGCCACCGTCTTCGCGTCAGCAGCAACGTCTTACTACAGGAACTACACCGTCGGCGACTCCCTGGGTTGGTACGACCGCCTGGAGAAGCCCAACGTTGACTATCAGAAATGGGCAGATTCCAAAACCTTTAATCTCGGCGATTGGCTAAGTAAGAGTCCGATCTTCATTTTTTCTTTTTTTGTTTTATTCCTTTTGCCTCGTTTGATTAATAATTCGTGACTAAAATTCTTGACACCGTGATGATGATTTTTTTAGATCGAACACTAGAACAAACTAATCAGTGGAAATGGGAAAATATATAATTGAAAGCATATTTTTAATAGTTCTTTTTCATGATTCTGATTTAGAAATAGTATGATCATACTGGGAACTGGAGTGGCTAAGAACATTATCTCACAATCAATCAGTAGATGATCGTTTGAATGCAAATTCGTTGGTTTGTTTTGTGTTGTTTAATGTCACCCGTCTTTTCCTAACCAGTATATAATTTAGTGTAATAAATTTTCTTTGAACCGTTTTGCTAATATTTTGTTGACTCTTCAAATGACTATAAAAAAAACTAGAATTTAAGCCTTTAAGTTTGTATAATATTTTAACATTAAACTAAAATTGAGATTGGATTTTTTTTTTTTTGATAACGAGATTGAATTATGATGCTAAAAGTTGATGAATTTATAGATTGAGTACTCATCTTGTCTTCTTTTCTGAACTACAACACGCAATCATCATACGTATTTGTTTACATGAAAAATGATTTACAAGAGACCATTTTTTAGCATGAAAAAAAAAAAAATCGTTATTTAATTGATTTATATAATTTTAAGTGCAGTTTACTTTTTAGCCACCCATAATTATTTTTTGAAAAGAAACAGAATTATTATCGGAGTTGAAAAGGTTACATAAAAATCTCGTGCAAAAGTGGCAATCCCATGTTACCCAAACGAACCTTTAAAAACTTGTCCGGTGGTCAAGGTATCTTTCATTTTTCTCACCGACATCCACCACCAATCATTAATCTCACCTTAATCAAACTAATAAAAAGGACAAAAACGACCAATTTTATTCAGACAAACTTTTTCTGGACACTTGTCACCTACCGATGTGTTCATATATATCCCTTCAACCTTCATTAGTATGACTGGGAAGATTTAGGGCGGTAACTAATTAACGGGTACACAGTACAGCAATTCCTATTCCTACTATTTATGAGCCCTTTCCATTATGACATTCAACTCTATAGTGACTAATTATATTTGTGTGATCATTTTTAATTTTAATCTTGTATAGTTACGGTAGTCTAGTTATCCTATATTCCTATTACATTCAAAGTTAACTATGTTTGAACTCAATCATGTTATATTCACAGTAACTACAATCGGTTTGAGTTAATTACAGTTGAATGCACATAGTTTTCAACAATAAAAAACAACAATGTATCGTGTTCCATCATATAGATTTTTCCTATAATTTGTAAAAATTACTTGAATCTGATATTAACGATTATATATATATTTGCATATAGTTTTCAACACAGACAACAATCACTCAGTCGTACAAACCTACAAAGTCAAATACTACAAGAACTGCGATGATCAAGATGCTTCTATCAACGATACCATCTCATGGGCATCAGCGGATCCTTCGTCCACCTCACCCCAACCTGTTCATGTTTCAGTACCTCTAAAGAAGCAAGGGATGAATTATTTCTTTTCCAGTGATTACGACGGTGAACAGTGTAAAAATGGTATGCGATTGGCTATCAATGTTGAATATGGTAGAGGTTTGCCGGTTGAAGCTCCTGCTCCATATAATCCTGATCTAAGCAATGAGGACTCTGCACCAGAAACAATGGTGCCATCTAATTTCGATCATCCACTCAATGTGAGTGACGATGGTGGTAATGATTCATCGAATTCTCCAGCCAGACTTTCTAGTTTATCTGGTATTATTGTGTGTGCGGAGATTTTATTTATGATAGGATGGTATAGTATTGTTTGATGAATTATAAAGATTAAACTAATATAAATAATATTAGTAGAATTATTTTATATGATACAATATCGATCAGATAGCCAAAAACTAATATACCACCTTATAAATTTTACTTGAAATTCACCAGCAAATCAAATTATTTATATGTTTTTAAAAATTGCTATTATATAAGTTTAATAATAATTTTGTTTATATGTAAGTTTACTCATTAAAATAAAATGTTTCCGACCAAAATGGATGGTAAAGAAATGAGGAGAATTAAGTTGAACTAAATGTTGATGTCATAGTACTATGTGATTTTTGAATAAATATAACTGTATATTTATCAATATGTGTAATTATTTTTTTCACATCCTATACAAGTAATTTTGTTTTCGAGCCATAATTCTCATTATAGTTTTGATTTACGTAATACTTATTTTTTTAAAAAACTTCATTTCCATCTATCTAAATGGAGTGGCGCCCTTCTACTTTTGTGAAGTATTCTAATGACAAGTATTTTTATAAAAAAATCTTACACCCAATCCACCATGTATCCAACCTCACCCTAATGTAGATCACCTTTTTTTAGTTTTATATACAAACCAAATCTTACCTGAAACCAATAGTAAAAATTACATAAAATAATCGCTCCGTCTTATTAACAGAAGGGCTTCTGGATATACACAGTCGGTGACTCTAAGCGCTCCCCGGACATACACAATCAGTGACTCTAAGCGCTCCCAGTCTTTTGTGTTGGTACTACTGCTTGAAGATTCCAAACCTTTCAACTCGGCGATTATGTGAGCGAATTCGATATTTGTTTTTCACTTATTTAATTCTTTATGCATCGCTAATATTGATTTTAATTTAGAATTCGTGACTACCATTTTGATAAATCGGAGTGGTTAAGAACATTATCTCATAATCAATGAGTGGATGATTGAATAAGGGTGTTGCTATTTACACCACCCAAGTGGTGAAAATAAACTCGGTATGATAAAAAAATTAGTGGACCATGTGGTGTAGATAGAATAAAATGTTATCTGCACCTACCATACTTATTACGTGTATTGTAAAATGTGTCCTATTTATTATATTTGATTAGGGTATGATGGTATTAGGTAAATTATTATATTAGGTAAATTTTGTATTTTTGGATAATGTTTTTTTAAAACTTTATTTGATGCCACATTTTAAATCACAGTAATATAGAAAATTAATAAAAATATATATGTTAATATATTGATAAAAATTTTACAAAAAATGGTTGGTATCACCCAACCAACCCCAACTCACATTTGATATAAAAAATTATAGAATAACAATTTTTGAAAAATGGTTAGATTGGTCAGAAATTTATGTTCAAATTTATTGGAAATTTATTGGAAACTTGTGCAGATGCGTGGATTACTCCATATTTGAGTTATATTAGTACTTACAACACACATCTTCTCTCCAATTGTAGTCGTGATCATGTTATATTGGAGTGAAAATAAATGGTTTTCTTATATTTTATTCCGGTATAAATCAATATTTTAAATAATTGAATAATAATTTAGATATTATTTATTTCTATTCTAATTAAAATAGTTTTGAAAATGTGTATTATGATTTTCTTAATGAATATAAATAAGAAGATATCATATTAAATGAAGGGATGGTTTACCCAAAAACCCTTATCATTTATGTCTAAAAATTAACAAGTAATAAATATCAACTTTGCAAGTTGAGTAAGTATACACATTAATTTAGACAAAAGTGGGTCAGGTAGGTGTATATAGCAATTGGGGTGGTGTAAACAGAATCACCCTTGTATAAATGCAAATTCGTTGGCTTTTAATACACTTGAAAGCGGTTGGTTTTGTGTTGTTTAATGTCAAGGCTTTCTTCCTTGCTCGTATTTATTTAGTGTAATGAATTTTCTTGCTAATATTTTGTTGACTCTTCAATGACTATTAGAAAACTAGAATTTAAGCTATTAAGTTTGTAAAATATTAGAGGGAGCATCTCCAATGTGATTGTCAATTTAATAAATTTTGATTGACACGTCATTATGATAGACTTTCTATATATAAAATCATATCTCCAATGCAATCCTCATTTAATATAGTCAATCCTATGTGTTAAAATTTTCAATAGACAATGTCAATGAGAACTTCTATTTCTTGACACTCAACTTGACATTGTCTTATATTAAATTTGACATTAATTATCAAAAAATTTCCTATTCTTATGAATTCATCCAAATATAAATTATTCAAAAACCTAATATACTTTATCTCATAAAACATGGTTAGTATAAATTTCACATTTTATGTATATGCTACTTGAATATAATTGTCAATTTATTCTAAATAAAATTATAGTAAGGACTTCTAAATTATAGTAATGACTTCTAAACAAATTCTAATTAATTATATTTTGCTTATAAAATTTTGAATTTAGTTGAAATTAGATTTCAAATGCTAAATTTTAAAATTACTTGGAATCTTAGATGTTAATAGTATGTTATAAATTATTTTGTAATAACTGTTAATTAACATTTAAAACAAATATCACTACTTTCAATTTTATTTGAAATGAGTGTTTTGAATAAATATAAGTTAATCCATTAAAAAAAAATTTAATGGTTAAAATATTAATTAACATGTCCAAAGAGAAGTTTGCATTGGAGATAAAAAAATATCAGAATGTTAATATTCAAAAATTTTGTGCTTATGTCACTTTAAAATTCTATACTATCATGACATTTGTCACCTAAAAACGTGGATGACATCCATAGCATTGGAGATGCTCTTATACAATTCTTATACCATATCATGGGTGTACATACACCCACCTTTAGCGTGTGTGTTTTACTATAATAATTGTACATTTCATTGATAGCAATTCATATACTATATATAGAAATTATAAGTAAAAATATTTATAATGCACAGTTATACACATAAAAATGCACATATTTAAATTTTAGAATGCACCTGGGGATACATACCCCAGGTGTATGGTATAATTTGTGGCTCTTACAATATTAAGAGAGAGTTTATGGAACTCCAAACTTTCCTAAATTTTCATGAAAGTACTTAGTGTACCTTTTAATTTGAACCGTAACATAAAAATTTTAAAATTTTAAATGAAATTTCTTGAATTTTTACATTAAAACATGTTTTAAAATTATCAATATTTAATACAAAGATGTATAATTTGAGTTCAAATAAATAATGATAGTTCCATAGTATTTAAAAAAATTGATTTTCAAGAGAGTATGGCAAATAAACTAAATTGAGATTGAATTATTATGCTAAAAATTTATAAATTTGTTTTGTCAAAAAAAAAAAAAAGTTTATAAATTTGTAAATTAGGTATTCCTCTTGTCTTCTTTTTTGAACTGCCACACGCAATCATTGTATGAAAAATGATTTACAAGAGACCATTTTTAAAATCATTAAATAAAAATACTTTATTTAATTTATTTATATATATTTTAAGTGCCGTTTACTATTTAACCACCCATAATGGTTATTCGAATAGAAGCAGAATGATTATGATGAGTATAAATCGAAGTTGAAAAGGTACATAAAAATCTCGTGCAAAATTGGCAATCCCATGTTACCCAAACGAACCTTTCAAAACTTGTCAGGTTCAGGCAATAGAGAGACTCTATCCAAACAGCTCAAGGAATTTAATCTAACAATATCCTCTAAGTTTTCTCTTTTGCATGACCTACAAGAAGGCAATGAAACAAGGATACAAGACATTGCTAAAGACTATTTTGTAGTCATTCACTACTAGAATATCAAGCCATGTAAGGCAGTTCATCCTTCGTGTGTTAAGGCAGAAAACAAATGCCTTCTCTGGTAGTGACTTGAATGAGAAAAATCATCTAATTAATTCGGTTCCTCTTCCGCCTTAGATGTTTTTGGGTTTAAGGCGTTTGTTTCCGCCTTGGATGTAGGCTTATACGCCTTGCTAAACGCTTACGAACTCGCTAGCGTGAAAGTCTGTATGATATTAATTGGCTCGTTGTGATACCGTAACTAGCAAACGTCTGTCCCAAACAAATAGTTGATTGTTATGTTACGACAGTAGTTTACGGATCGCCAGATGAAATACTAACGAGTTCGCTACATTGAAAAGCCTAGACTGTTATGAATGTGTACGAGACTGGTTATGACTTCCACCGTGCGGATCGCTACCAGTAGTTACGATCTCGTAAGTGAACCTAGTTTGTCATATATTTATCTGCTGACGAGACTGGTTACGACAAACAAAGGCGAATCGCTCGGTCATAGATAGCGATCTCGTTACAAGCCAAATTAAACAATTCCGGTTAATCAAAACGACCCAAGTTACGACAGCCACTAGCTACTCGCTAGCAACACCGTAGCGAGGTCGCAACCGAACAATTGTTTTTCATAAAAATGTAAAAATTGTGAAAATGATATTATAAAAATATAATAAAAGTTGTTGGTTCGAGAGAGATAACGATATCGTAAGTAAAATCGCTTATGTGTGTAGTAACGAATTCGCTACTAATCTCGCTAACGTTAAACGACGTCGTTTTAGCTCTGGGTGAGCGAGAAAAAAAAATGACGTTACGAGTAAGCTAGACATTCGACTGGCTTTGGCGTGTATGGTTACGATCTCGACAGAGATCAGATTGGAGAGGCAGAGAAGAACGAGCGATTGGGTAGCGATGGCGCAAAAACTAAGCTCAGAACCAATAAACGACGACGTTTTACCACCGGGTGAGCGAGAAAAAAAATGACGTTACGAGTAAGCTAGACATTCGCCTGGTTTTGGCGTGTATTGTTACGACCTCGACAGAGATCAGATTGGAGAGGCAGAAAAGAACGAGCGATTGGGTAGCGAGTGCGCAAAATTAAGCTCAGAAATATAATCCTGGTGATTGAAGTAGCGATAGTACAAGATGATCGCAAATATTTTAATGTTACGGGCGAGAGAAGTTACGATCTCGCAGGTAAGTCGTAAGTGACACAAAATTATAGGATTTGAGCCATTTCCACCCATTTCCACTAAAATTGGGTTTCATTTTAATTATCTAAGCTGTGAATTGCAAGATGCATGGTATCTAAGCACAAAACATGAACATGAAACACTATCAAGCCACACTTTATAAACTAATGCAAGTAATGGAACTCAAACTTATATGCATCCATTTGACAAAAAAAGAAACTAGCTTTTATTGGGAATGTGAGGCCTAGAGATGTACCGAGATCTAATAAGGACCAAGTGTCTAGCCAATGCATCTCTTCCATCCTCCAACTCCTTCTTGGTGTACGGTGCATGATTTTCATCGATAATCTAAGAATATGAAATGTGTTTTTAATACTATTGAATGCAATGTAGATAGTAATAGGTACAATAAGTAGGTTATAAGAATGCTTACGCGATGTAATTCCAAATTATCTTGAACAAGGCCAGCTACACACTCGCTTGCGTACAATATCATATAGTAACCGCACTCCCAATTTGACAATTGCTTTCGGTGCTGAAAGTGAAGAAGTATAACAAATGATTTGAAATGAAATCATAGTGGAAATAAATGAGCATTGGATTTGTACTGTCACCTGAATCTGTATAAGGTTGAAGGGAAGTAGTGTGTCGTCATGTGCACTATGCATAACAACCTCTAATAAATCTGCAAATTTTGTAGATGGACCTAAGTGTAGCGGGTCCATCCAATACACTCGCTTCAACGATGGTATCATAGCTACAAAACTCCAATGGCCGCTACATATTTTAAGAAATGAAAATGTAAGAACCCGTCCCGAAGATTATAATGTTTACGAAGTGCAAATATCCAATTGTAACAAAGAAAACTAACCCCTCTAGATATGGGCCTATGTAAATTGTCTTGGTCTTGTCACTAAGGATCTTAGAGAGATAAGCAAGTCGTGATTGATTACTTTCATTCATTTCTTGCAAGCATATTGGGTGCAAAAACCCAATGAAAGTCTTTGCATTTAGAGCAAGGCATTGCATGTACCTAAATAAACAATAGATGGGATATGAACGTATAATAGTGCACAAGTACATGAAAATTCGTAACTTGCAATACGATAGAAGAGATGAGATCAAGTAGCTTACATTTGATGTAGTATAAGGATTGTTTCGGGAAGGATTTTATAGTGCCAGAAAAGGGCAAAGTCTTCCCATGGAACGACTAATTCCCTCGCTTCGCCGAACACCTGTTTATTGGAGTAGAAATAGTAAACAGAATCTCGACTATGGTGGCCCACCAGATCATAAAACGTGCGAAGGAATCCCGGGAGTGATTTTATGAATCCAACTTCTCCCACCGACATTGGTTTCTTAGCTACCGGAAAATCTAGCGGGTCTACGACGGGTGACGGTGTGTTTTTATTAATTGGGATAGAATTAGAATTCACATCAACTACCAACCATTTGGGCCACACAAAAAAACGGCCCAAACCTTTACCCACTGTCGTGCACTCTTGATCCGCGACCGATACCAACGCATCCTCAACTAACACATGTAGTATAGAAACCCTAACGAAACCAATAGGTACTTTGGCTTCATGATGTAGTGCCATGTCAGGATATGAATTTCCCATTGCAACGTGGCGGGGTTGAGAATTCATCCCACATTCAGCGTACAACTTGCAAGAAGGGGAGTTCTAATATACAAATAAGGCATGTTTAATTAGGTCGAATTAGACATATGCAGGATGAGTATATTTAAAAAATATCAATAATCATGAGTTGTGTAGAATTATTCATTTGATTGAGGTGCAAGTAATTAAACGTACCTTTGGTTTGGGATCGGATGGTTGTATGTGAACTTGCTCTTTGATAGGGGCCGAAGGTGTGCATATTTCCTTGTTGGGTTCAACAATAGGTTGGTCAAAAATAGGTTGGTCAAAAATAGGTTGGTCAACCTCATGTTGTGGTGGGGAAGGATGTGAACCTCTAGACGAGGGTCCATTGATTGGATCGGTGTCACAAAAATCGGATGGAAGAGGATACTTTATAAAATAACATATATTGGCCAACATTGTTTTCAATTTCTTGACCTCTTGGTCGGATTTTTTGGCTTGGTTCAATGCTATTTGGAGTTTGGATGGTTTAGGGTCTTTCCCACTATGTTTGATACCAAACGCCTCTATTTGAGTAACATAACCACCAATTCCCTTAGCTCTTCCCTGATGCTCGGCCTTCCCAAGTGCCCTACGTAGCACATCGTGTTTACCGACAGGGATGAACAAGCCTTCTTCAACTTCACGCTCGACCTCGTCCTAAAAAGGTAGTATAGTAAATGAAAAGTTATTATCGTCATCATTTGTTGTGTTTGATGGTGTGATTGTAGATACTAAAATGGAACATGGTATGGCGTAGTAGGTAAAGCATACCACTCGATTAGCCACCCTTTTTGCCTCATCACTTGAGTAAGTCCCGTCTTTTTTAATTCTACCCAAGACGAATAATTGTTGTCTACTATATGTTGTACGGTCTTCGGCAATGACTAGCTTGTTCGCCTCTTCCGCGTCCATGCCCCCATCCACAAGCTTTTTCACCTCGGTTTCATGTTTTTTTTTGAGGTCTTCCTCCCCACACCCAAGTACTCCGCCCTACCCCCGGTGTAAGGCATAACATTATCAGCAGTGGCTTTGCGCTTCCTATCCCCCAAACCCTTTTAAAAATTCTATGTTATTTTAGGAATAAAGCACTAACCGAAACAAAAATATTTGGCTAATTCGCATGAAACTATTATTGCAAGATGTAGTAAGTAAACTAACCTTTGCGTCATTTTCTAACCATCGTTTCTTGAATGCCTCCCAAGTAAGGGTTACAATGTGATTGTAACGCGTACTTGGATCTTGCCCAAACCTCGTGCCCTTCGGTTTGATATAATCCTTGGCAAGGGTATATTTGTGTTCTCGATGAGCTTTTGATGCGATTTGAAGAGCCTTCTTCTTCACTTGATCATAGGATGTTGCCTCGATAATAAAGGGGCGCTACAAATGTGATCATAAAAATAGTCACACTCACAATTTTCAATTGAAATTAAAAATAACAAGTACCACACTAACCTTGCATTCCTTCCATATATCCTTTTTGATGTCGATGCTTAGTAGCCTCCAATCCGTTGTGTCTAATGGTGTGCGTATCCTACCCGTCTTAGCACACCAACTCGACCATCGCGCGGCATCATCGTCTGGTGAAATAGCAACACCAATGTCATTAAACTTGACATGTGTTAGTATTTTGTTATCGATCCTAATCTCTAATTCGCGATAATGTGTGAGGAGTTGAGTTTCTTTCGATGCGCGAGTCACTTCTCGTTGTCTTCGAACCTCACTTGAACCGCCAACAACATTTTCCCCCCCACTTGAGTCGGAGTTGACGGAACTTGAAGGGCTCCCCATTAAGCTTTCCTTTGTATATTGAATTTAGTTAATGACTAACACAATACTAATAAATCAAAGTTGTACTTTGTAGTAAAAACATTATATTTCATAATCCTAAAATTTAGGGCTAAGCTAGCTATGGATAATTTTAAACGAAAATCTTGATTTTCGTTCAGGACATGCTTCTGACATGATATTTAGTAATAACATGATAAATGGAGGCACTATGTACAAGAAAATAAAATTTTTAGCATATAAGAATGAAAAAAATCGTACCTTTGGTATATGACAAAGTTGTGTCGGTGGAATTGATTATTTTGGTTGGGGATGGTCTACCTTGTTTGTCCCTCTCCTACCCATAACAAAGGATGTTACCAAATTGAACAAGAACAAATAAAGATTGACATTAATTGCAAAAACTATAGGCAAAAATGTGGTTGAGAATTTATTGCAAAACTTACCAATCTTTTGGATGCAATTAGTGGCTAGTTCCACTTTGTTTTGACACAATTGATGTGTCCAACATGTATGGGATGGGTAATGGAGATTTGATGTGAAGAAAGTTGAGGAGATTTGAGAAGATGTGCAAAAGTTTGAACTTTTGGAGATGAAACCCGTAAGAAGTGATGGATAAGATGCCAAAAGTGTAGGGTTTTTCTGTTCTATAACGTGTTTACTTTATTCTAGCTTACCTTGTTGCGAACTCGGAACTCTCTCGTTACGCCTGATGTGGCTATTTACGAAGTCGTTACGTGCTCATGTGATTGCCTTTTATGCTCTACTTTATCCTTCTAGCGACATCGTAACTGAAAAGCTGACATAAAGTATGTTCCTAGGATGTTGCGAATTCGCTACAAATGCTCGCTAGAACCCTCCTTAAGATTTTTTTTTGTTTTTTAAATGCACTCATACATTTTTAAATCACGATTTAAACGAAATGATGGTATAAGACACTAATCATTCTATTTTAAGATTATTTTTCATTTGTTCCGTCGTATGCTCATGTAGAACGGGATAGGGATTTGGTCACTTAATCTGCAATTACATAATTTAAAAGAGTTTTAAGAAACTTAGTTTTTAATTGTAAGACAATAAGAAACTGTACACATCATGTGTACGCTTGAAAACGCTATCCATCGCTTACCTTTAGAGACAACAACATAGTAGAGCTTCGCACATGAACTATATATATATATGCGCAGTTCAAGTGCATTTCATTAGAGATACTTAGTTTATTACAACTCATTTATGTGATTACAAGCACGATTCTTGAATTAAACAAAGTATCATGCACACGTTCACTCACCAACTGTCATCACTCATCATACTACCGAGTATCGCTTAATAACATTGCATGCTGATGTACTAACATGTACTCTGTTTGACATAATGTGATGTTCGATATATTCCAAATTGAGTATTATACTGTTTAGATATAAAATGTACATGTTTAAGAATATGATATTGCGTTTAAAAATTTAAACCGAATTATTGATGTTTTACATAGAGTTATGTCATACTGCTTATGTACAAAGATGTACTCTACCTGAGTGAATATCATGATGGATATTTAACAAATAGAGTACTGTACTGCATCTATATAATATATATATATGTTAGAATGTGAAAATTGCTAATAAAAAATTAAAAAGTTTGATTTTTTAGTTACAATCTAATTAGCTTGTGTAGTAGCGATATCGCTAGTATACACGTTACCACAGTTAAACCCTAAACCCTAAACCCACAAACCCGCAAACCCACAAACCCACATAACCCAGAAAACCAGTTGGCGACGGGGTTGCGATAGCGCTAGTTAGTAGTTCAATTAAAAAAAGGCTTTTTGGGTTACGACCTCGCTACTAATTAGAATGATTCTTCCGTAGCGAGTTCGCTACTCGAACGCTTGCCTGGCGAGACTTTTTAAGACTCGCTACTAGATACTCAGGCTTGAGCGAGATATTAACGACTTCGCAACATACAGACGCGTGTGAACTAGCGATCTTGCAACATATAGAAGCGTATCAGCTAGCGATGTCGCAAGTACTTTTACTATAAATAAAAAAAAGGGGATCGGGCTAAAATTAATTAGCCCCAAATTGAAAAACCCTTCTCCGGCGACGAAACTGTAAGTTCTCCGACAAAATGCGGCCAAAGACCAGAGGAGCGGTGCGAGGACGGGGTGGTAGAGGCGCAGACAGTGGGCGGGGAAGTGGTCAGGCGGTGGGAAGTAAACGGCGTCGGATTGAGGAGCCTGAGGTTCAGGCAGAGATTCCAGTCGCCCCGCCGCCGCTTCCAGTCGCCCCGCCGCCGCCGGAAGTTCCAGTCGTCCCTGCCGCCGCTGCTGCTGTCGGAAATGATGGTGGGGAAGGGCCCAACAGTTCCAGTGAGGAGGAGGACACTCCTGAGTTCTTCAACGACGCCGCAGAAGCTAGGTATGAGCGTTGTTCCTCTCGGAAACTTGTAAATAATAATGTGTTTGATAGTACTGTGGTGCCTTCGCTGCAACTAGATTACGTGCTAGACCATTTTAGGGCACAGCATCTAGATACATTGCTTATGTTGCCTGAGCCTATTTACCATGAGGAGGTTCTCCAATTTTATGCAAACCTAGGTTTAGAGGAAAGGGTGGAGGAAATAACTACAATGGTGCGGGGTGTTAAGTTTACGGTCGATAAGTTTAGCATCAATGAAGTTCTGAAATGTCCTTATCTGACTCGTAACGAGCTGAGGCCTACCAAAAAGGATGGTCCGTACGAGGTACATTACGAGCAGAGGTTTCCTTCTGTTAGCCCCAAGCAACCGTTGAATGCCGGTGAGATGGGTCAGAAGTGGTTTAAAAGGACTTCTGATAGGCCGGGTACAGCTAGGTTTTACCCGATCCACAGGCTTACCGAGGAGCAGAGATTAGTTTTTGAGCTAATCTGCGGTAATGTGGTCCCGTCCCTAGGGCATGCATGTGAGCCCACAGTTTGCAGTCTCATGGTGTTCTACTATATCATGGAGAAGCTTCCAATCAACCCCAGCTTCACAATTCTGACTCAAATGATGAAGATGGCCAGACACAAGAACGCCGCGCTTCCGTATGGCAATTTGATTGTAGCTATGATCAGGAAAGCGGGTATTTTTCTAAGAGGCCGTCCCATGCCGCTCGGCAAATACGACAAGGACTGGCTCAAGCACAAGAGGTTAGAGTTGAAGGCCGATGGGAAGTACGCGAGAAAGAAAGAAGCTGAAGAGGCAACCAGAAGGGCAAGGGGTAGGATGGGAGTATCAGGTATGATTCTAGCTTGTTATTAACTGTAGTTGGTTCAAGTTGTTTAATTTGTTAATAATTGGTTCTTATCAACCTTGATTTGTTTGCGTAGATGCTGTTTTTGATGCCCGTGGTAGGCTTGTGGTGTCTATGGGCCAGTTATTGAATGAGATTGAAATAGCCGAGAAAAGGGCATGTGCTAACAACGAACGGCTCGGCAAACTGATATCCAGCGGGGTAGTGGAGTGCGATTTGAGCGATGAGGAGGAGATACCTGATTTCCGCACCACATTTCGCAACTAACTAGCGCCTGTTTACATGGTCCTAACGATATCGCAACATGTCGTATTCAGTCAACAAAGCCTAGCTAGAGAATCTGTAGCAATATCGCAGCGTACTTTCTCTACCCTTGCGAATTCGTAACAACAAAGATTGACACAATAAAAAAACTCAACATTGACGTGGCTTGAAGCGAGTTCGCTACATGATAAGAACCCATCAAAAAATGGTTTTTAGGTTTGGGTCTATATTGAGCGTATAAGTGTTGGGCATTAGCTTGTGTAAGTATTGGGCCATAGCCTATGTAAGTATTGAGCCTCAGCCTTGGTGTTTCATGTTCAGTTTGCGCTGGTCGGCGACTTATGGAACCCTTGTAAATGTAAGTGTATATAAACTGAAAAATCACCTTCTAATCAGCCGATGTAGGACAAATGTTGGCAATCTTTCTTACGAGTTCTCTACTGCACATGATCACATAGAACAACAAAACTTATGAATGGCATAGTAGTGAGGCGCCTCCCTAGCGAAGTCGCTACCTGTGTAACTTATAGTAGCGAACTCGCAACAAGTCGTACTCAGTCGACAGAGCCTTTTGTGAGATACCCTAGCGAGTTCGTAACAACAAAAGCTTCACACAATTGTTAGGCTTGAAGATTAGCGATATCGCTACAGTCCACGGACCAATCAGTAAAAACCTTTGAAATTCCATCAGTTATTATTTTGTTAGGGGGTGTGAATGTTGTCAATGAAAAGGTGTGACTGCCTTTACATTTTTCTTCTTTTAATACAGCAATTACTAATTTCAGTCGAGGAACTCTCACATGTTTTTGACCAATGTAGAACCTCACCCCTATAAAACTCAGCCCCTTCTCCCTTTAGAGCCCCATCAGAGCCTTCATTCTCACATTCCCTTCAATCTTCTCCTATTCTTTGCCATCTTATTCCCATGGATTTGACACTTTTCAGCGCCCTCCCAGATGACATGATTCATCTTATAATGATTCGTGTTACGTTCAGACACGTTCTTCGTCGGTTTGTGAGCTTCCAAGCGACCGATTGGGCTCAACAATGGCTCACCGAGGCTTCTGTAATAGGCCACAGAGAGTCGGCCTATGCCTTGGCTATATTTGCAATCTGCGAAGGTCATGATGCTCAAGAGGCATGGATGTCATCACCGAGATGAAGAGAACCGACAAGAAAGGCCTCAAGGAAGTTCGGGATCGCGTCACCCTCGAATTGGCTTACGCCTGGGGCAATGCGCACTACTTGGGGTACCTCGATGTAGTAGTGCCTAGGCCTAGATGCTGCCAGGAACATGCTGACCTCAATCACTATTTCAAGTACCGACGCTACATGAGGGTTGATCCATCGGACATCGAATGTGATGCATGCACTTGCGAGCAGGAAGTGCTTCACGTCCTTCTAACCCCTCCGCCACTTTGGATGTTGTAGTGTAGTTTCTTTCTTATTTTATTCCGTTGTTTTTTATGTAAAATTTGTTTGGATTGTAATAAGTTTATGTCTGCCGTATTGGAACATTAATTTAATTATTGAATAGCTTTTCTTGTTTTGAAACCTTGTCCCTTACATTTTACTTTTTCATCGCAACGGTTATTTTTTCAGCAAAATCGCTCGCTAAATCACTAGCTTCATCGCAAAATCAGTTACTGTTGCTATTGTGCGTGTTCCTAGCGATATCGTAAGTATAACGTTTATTAGATGAATCAACACAAGCGAACTCGTCACGTACTCGCTTATATGTTACGTGGTACTAACGATGTCGCAACAGCTCGTATTCAGTCAACAGAGCCTACCTGGCGATTCTCTAGCGATATCGCAAGGAGATAAGGGCTTTTGGTAGTATATTGGGCTGTAAGTATTGGGCTTTGTCTGACCTGTGACATCAGTAAAAACCTTTGAAATTCCATCAGTAATTAATTTATTTTGGGGGTTTGCATGGGGTGTCCCTGGAAAGGTGAGAATGCCTTTAAATTTTCCTTCCATTAATACCATAGTGACTGCTTTTTGTCTAGGAACTCTGACATATTTTTGAATAATGGAGCACCTCAACCCTTTAAATATCAACCCCTTCTCCATTTAGAACCTCATTAGACCCTTCATTCCCACATTCCCTTCTGCCTTCTCATTTTTCCTGCCTTCTGCTTCCCATGGATGTGTCTCTATTCAACGCCCTCCCAGATGACATGATAAATCTGGTAATGATTCATGTTATGTTCGACTGGGTTCTTCGTCGCTACGTGAGTGGAAGAGCGACCGAGTGGGCTCGACAGTGGCTCACCGAAGCTTCTGCAGTAGGTCACACACCGTCGACCTATGTGTTGGCTGTATTTGCAATCTGCGAAGGTGACATTCAAAGAGGCATGAATGTCATCACAACCATGAAGAGAACCGACAAACAGGGCCTCCGTCTAGCTCGGCAACGCGTCAAAAGAGGTCTGAGATACGCTTGGGGTTGGAGACACTACCTCAGGTACTTCTCAGAAGTAGCAGTTAGGCCTAGGCCGATCTGCTGCATTCCGCATGCTGGCCTCAATAAGTTTGAGAGGTACGATCCTTGGGCACCCCTTGATCCGGCGGACATCACCTGTGATGCATGCACTTGTGACAGGAACTGCTTCATGTCCTCGGTGAACGAACGATCTACTAGTATTAGTTGTTTGTTCTTCACTATGTATTTTTGTATCACCAGTTTGTTTCTATTGTAATGAACTTGTGTTTTCCATTTTGGCACATGTACAATTAATTTTTTCTTGTTTTGATATATTGTCCCTTACATTTTATTTATTCATCCTAAGAGACAATATCGTATCAGCAAAATCATTCACTTTTTGTATCGTGCGTGGTCCTAGCGAAATCGTCACTGTCACGTTTCATGATGATTTATTATGAACATAACATCCAGCGATATCGCAACTAACTAGCACATGTTTACGAGGACCTTCCGATATCGCAACAAGCCGTATTCAGTCAACAGAGCCTAGTTAGAGAATCTGTAGCGATATCGCAGCGTACGTTGTCTACCCTTGCGAATTCGTAACAACAAAGATTGACACATAAAACAACAAAACTTAAATAGCATGTTACACGGCGTTGTTTACTTTTGTGTGTGTATTGTTACGATATCGTAACCAAGCTGAAGATAAGCTGTCTTGGCAGTTACGATATCGCAAGACGCGAACCTTTAAATATCAAATTTGGGGATCTTCTGATTTCAAACATCGATCGAACATCTCAGAGCTTAGAAAAAATAAACAAACCAAAATCTCACATACCCATCCGACAAGAGCAATGGCAAGGACGAAGAATTTGGCACCCAATCCGTTTGTGCAGGGTGCCCGACGTGATGAAGGTCGGGCTTCGGGATCTCAACCACGGGCGACGGCGGGAACAAGTTCAACCAAATATGATAAGCAAAGATTTGTAAGTTTTGATGCATCCCAAGCCTATTCTAATTACATGGAGCATAGTCAATTGCTAGATTGTTATGTTGTTGATTTTGATCAGATAGAAGAACTAGGTTTGGGGAATGTGTTAAAGATATTTCAATTTCATGAGTTGGGTGACTTGTTAGGTTTGAATTATCCGGCACATAAGGATGAGACGTGCCAATTTTATGCTAATTTTCACCAGTTGATTGAGGAAGAAAAGGAGACGGGTAGGTGGTTCACCAGGGTTAATAAGAAGGACTACGAGATTGGGGAGGAGTTTTTTAACAAGGCATTGAACGTGTCCTATGCTGTTAACGAGGACTATAGCAACCAACCCCCTCCGGGGTTTTACATTAGAGAACAATGGTCTGAGTATGGGGTTTTGGATCGAGCTCAAGTTGTAGAGTATGCTAAGAAGTACTTTGATAGAGATGCTGACGATTTAGGGGTGCCTAGATCTTATAAGTTGGATAAACTTAGTGGTGAGGAGAGGAATGTTTATGAGATGGTCGCTAGGAGTGTCATGCCTAATGGTGGTTGGATCAACGAGATGAACTATACTACTGTGAGCATATTTTACTGCGTCATGGAGGAGATACAGTTGAACCCGGGCCATGTCATTTTCGAGCACATGAGACAAAGTGTGGTCGAAAATAATAGGACAGTCAAGAAGCTCCCTTACGGTAATTTCAAAACCATGTTTCTTACCTCAGTGCATCCCAAGATAAAATTATCTCCAATAGCCCAGGAGTGTTGCTTCTATACGATGTTATATTTTGAGAGGAAAGGTAAGTTTGAGTTGATTGATGGTGTGTGGCAGAAAGTAGCGGATGGACTCAAGAAACCGCTACAGTTTAATCCTGAAGAAGTCAGAGAGAACGTCGAAGGTTAGCCACACAAAACCCCTACAGTTTATTTTCTGTTTTATACAATTTATTTTCTATACTTACCTTTTTTTTGTTTCACTTACATGAACAGGTGTACCCTCAGAGGCATACTACAAAGGTTTAGAAGAGACAATCGACCTTTTCAGGGATAAAGTGGCCAAAATCAATCACGAAAACTGGTTAACGGAGAAGGTGATACGTGGCATTGAAAGGGCTAGTGCGAGGAAAAAATCGAAGGGGGATCCACCAGCACCATCACAGACACCACCTCCTAGCAATGATGATTAGATTTGCATTCGTTCATGTTGGCTAGTACTTGTACTCAAATCCAAACAATTTCATTTTCAAATTGTTTTTATCAGTTTCTCTAACAACATTGCAAAGAATATTTTAATTTGAATGTCATCTATTTTATTATGTATATTTGATTATTTAAACTTCCATTATTTATTTAGTGTGGCTAAATTTTCAAAATATAACACCACTTTACTAAGGAGTTAAATCTAATTTTTTGGTATGTGGCTTTATACTAGCGATCTCGCCGATATCAAGTTTCTCACCTGGCGAGATACTAGCGAATTCGCTAGTTTCTAGTTAATCAAATTTATACAAATTTGATCCCATCAAGCGAGATCGTAACCTGTCAGACTCAAGAGACAGAAGCTTATCTGCGAATTGCAGCGTTTTGTTGCGAAAGCGTAACCGGTTCGCTAATGTTGCGAACTCGCAACGCAACAAGTTAACATGCATTGGTTTCTAGCGTGTTTCGTTACGGTATCGCCACGTCTACAGCAGTGTACAAATTTTTTTAAGAATTAGAAGATTAAGTGTACTAACATTAATTAAATCAAAATTTAACTACATGAACCATGAAATACAGCATAATATTCAAAAACAATGGTTATCAAATAGCTACTTTTGTTTTTTACTCTTTTTACTCTTCTTCTTCTTTGGTTGCCTCCCCTTCCTCTTTGGTGTTTTCCCCGCAGGATTAATCCACATGCCTTCCTCATGATCCATTCTGCACACCGACGCGCAAACAATGTCATCATCCTCATCCAGAGTTTCGTACACCGAGGGCGGAATGGTGTCGGTAGAAACAGTGGAGTCATCGTCGAACAAACCGTCACCATAGATGAATGTTTTCTTACCATCAACAACGATCTCCCATCGAGCATCAGTTGGATCTTCCACATAGAATACCTGATGAGCTTGAGCCGCCATGATGAATGGATCATCCCTAGACCCGAGAATTCCTCTATTAACTAGAGTGATGCCTAAATCCTCTGTGCGCACCCCTTCACCTTGATCTACCCATTCACATTTAAACAGTGCGATTCGGACATGAACAAAGTCCATTTCCCATATATCAGTAATGGTACCAAAAAAACCATTATCACCCTCTCCAGATACTGATACCCCACTATTTTGGGTTGCAGACCTATCATCACTCCACTTAGTACCAAACGTGTATCCATTGATGTCATACCCGCTAAACGACGTAACTGTGCCTAGGGGTCTCTTGGCAACCCATTTTACAACGTCGGGGTGTTGACCGCCATTCTGCACATGTATTTTCAGCCAACTAGTAAAGTCTCTGCAATGAGCTTCTAGAACTCTAGGTTCCGACCAGCTCGGGTGTGCTGACCTAATATCATTAAGGTGAACATCAACATAAGGACTCACTGAATGATGGTTGCGCAAAATGTAAAGATGTGCTGTAGATATTTCATCGGAAGAAGGACTAAATTTAGACTTATGGCGTAGTCCGACACCATCCAATCTACCATCGTGTCTGGAGACTGGCAGTCCTATAATAGGTACATCCTGTAAATAGTTGGTACATAATTCTATTACCTCTTCCGCGACATATCGCTGCACTATACTGGCATCCGGTCGATAACGATTCTTAACAAAATGCTTGAAAATGCTCATGTACCTCTCAAATGGGTACATCCATCTCAAGTACACCGGTCCACACAGCTTCACCTCCCGCACCAAATGAACTATCAAATGAATCATTATGTCAAAAAATGAAGGGGGAAAATACATCTCTAGCTTGCACAGTACTTCAACTACCATATCCTGCAATTCATCCAACTTACGACGGCTTACTCTCCTGCGGCATATTTGTTTTAAAAAATAACAAAGCCTTGCAACTGCATCTCCAACATGAGAAGGCAAGAAACCTCTCAGAGCAATGACATTCAAATCCCGCATCAGGTTGTGGCAATCGTGCGACTTCATTCCCACTAATTTCAACTCGGCGGTAGATACACAACTACTAATATTCGAACCATATTTAGAAGGCACCTTTACTGATTTTAGAGTTCTACAAAAACTCTCCTTCTCCTCAGATGACAAGGAATAACAAGCAGGTGGTAAGTATGTCGTACCTGCTTCTTCTTGAACGGGAGCAAGTGACGTCCTTATGCCAAGATTGACTAAATCCTTTCTACTTTTCAATCCATCCTTACTCTTGCCCGGTGTATTCAATAGCGTCCCAACCAAAGCTTCGCATACATTCTTCTCTATGTGCATGACATCTAGACAGTGGCGCACATCCAAGTGCTCCCAATAATCGAGCTTGAAAAAAATCGAACATTTCTTCCAAATCGTAGTTTGAGCGCTTTTCTTTTTAACCTTTCCCAACACAAACTCCATGCCCGCTACCTTTTCCAATATTTCAGTACCTGATAGTGGGACTGGGGCAAAACCATGCTCTTCCTGACCGTTAAACCACTTCATTGCACTCCTCCACGGATGGCTTCTAGGTAGAAATCGTCTATGACCTAGATAAACAGGCTTACCACCGTGCTTTAATTGACAATGACTAGTATGACTCTCACAAACGGGACATGCAAAATGCCCTTTCACAGAACACCCTCCAAGGTTACCCAAAGCAGGGAAATCATTGATGCTCCACATCAACATGGCTTTAAGTTGGAATTTCGCGTCCCCTCGACTTCCGTCAGGAATATGAATCCCATGCTTAAACAAGGATTACAACTCCTCAACAAGAGGTGCGAGATATACATCAATGTCATTGCCAGGTTGCCTAGGCCCCGAGATCATAGTGTTCAAAAGCACATACTTTCGTTTCATCATCAACCATGAAGGTAGATTATAAATAACAAGCATCACTGGCCATGAACTGTGGGTGCTGGACATGTTCCCGAAAGGGTTCATTCCGTCAGTAGATAGTCCTAAGCGCACGTGTCTAGGTTCGTCAGTAAATTCTGGGTACATAGCATCCATCTTCTTCCACTGATCACCATCAGAAGCGTGAGATATAATATCATCATCTTCCTCTCGAACCCTATCGGCATGCCATGTTAACAATTTTGCATCAACCGGATTGGCATATAAACGCGTCAATCTCGGTTTCAAGGGCATGTACCACATCACCTTAGCAGGACCTTGCTTTGTCGATGTTGTCACTGTTTCTCCACATACCTCGACCTTTCCCTCCTTCTTTTTCCATCTAGACTCACCGCATACCTTGCAATCATCCCTCAAGGAATCAACAATCCCCCTATACAACATACAATCATTCGGGCATGCGTGAATCTTGGTAAACTCCATGCCATAGGACACAATATCTTCCGCGCAGCATAAACCCTGTCAGGACACAAGTTGTCCTGAGGAAGTAACTCTTTAACCAACTCTAACAATTCTGTCATTCCTTTATCAGAAAGACCATGCCTTGCCTTTAGGTTCATTAACAACAATGTTTCTCCAGTGTAGAATGCTTAGCCCCAACATATAAGCTTGTCTTTTTATCGTCATACATTGCCTCCAGCATACTTTTCTTCCCAACAAACTCCATAACAACATCGTCGCACATGTCTGAAAGCTGTTCATTATACTGCAGGATTTCCTCGGCGCTTCCTCTCCTCCATCTCCACCTGGTCATTTCCATAATGGCCTTCCCCATGCCAAACCCATTCTGTGTAGGATTTGTCAAAACCTCACTAGTAGAAACTGACCGGAACACGGCGCCTCTACACGGCTGTTCCGCGTGAATTTAAGGGAACCGCCGTGCAAGGCATCCGGCTAAGTTTCCGAACTCGGAAACCTAGCCGGAACTCAATAAACGGCGGTTCCGCGCGAGTTTTTAAGAAACCGCCGTTTATTGACTTCCGGCTAAGGTTTCCGAGTTCGGAAACTTAGCCGAATGCTTGTTATCAGACACGAGTATCCTTATCTCCCCTTCATTCTCCTTATCTCCATTCATTTTTCTTATCTCCCTTCATTCATCTTAATCTCTCCCTTGTTCTTCTTCTTCTCCATTCTTCTTCTTCTTCTCCTTCATTCCTTCAATGTGTATTAGGTTTTAAGAACTTCCTAGATCCAAAAGCTCCACACCTCGCTCCGCAACACCGACTTCGATCTCACCCATGAGTTCATCTTCCAGATCTGCAAAGTTATGATTCACGGCCGTTTTGGTATCTATCTAATTCACAGCTGTTTAGGTGAACTCCCATGACTTCTCTTTCTTTTATATGTTGTGGACAAGCAACGAACCTAACACGGTCCATGATGGTGGTGCCATGTTTTCGGTTCGGCCACAAATGTGGGTCAAACCTGCTCATGAGTTTGATCCATGAGTTCTTCCCGATCTGCAACCTCGGATTAGCACATGTGGTTTTTGATTTCGCCGGCCAATTTGGCCGGTGTTTTTTTTATTCTATCCGGCTAACTTTTCCGAATTCGTAAACAATAGACATTCGGGTAAGTTTCCGAACTCGGAAACGTTACTCGGCGGTTTGAACCGCCGTGTAACGGTGGCGCCAATTGCACGGCGCCACCATGGACGGTGGTCAAAACCGCCGTCCAACTGGGACGGAACCGCCGTGTTCCGTCCCATATTCTACTAGTGCCTTTACAAATTAAATGTTCACGCACGACAGCAATATTTTCAAATATGGCGTTGTTTCTACACTTGTTGCATGGACATCTAACCCCTCCTATGCTGTTCTGTCTACAATGTCGCAACCCAACATCTAAGAACTGTTCAACCAAATCTAAGTACTCCTTCGATAATCGAGCATTCTCCTTCATTATTCGTTCGCGGTCCATAATTCACAAATCAGACAAACAACTACACAATACTACTAACCCACTGACTTTAGATGATCAACACATAAACTACAAACTGCATTAACAAAACAACCAAGATAAACCAAAATGCAACCAAAAATTATGCATAAAATCAACCGAAATCAAGAGACAAGCCAGTACATTACGCAAGTTAAACCTTACCTACACAAACACGGGAACAATGAGACCTCCGAGAACACTTCAACTGATCACCCTTCAATACCCACCTGTTTAGACCCTTTTAAAGTTTTTGTTTTTGGAGTTAGAACGGCCAGTTCAGCTTAAATCTGCGACCCATACAGAGTCTGTTGCGAACTCGCTACGCCCTCGCTCACACCTTTGAGTAGCCAGCGATCTCGTAACATTTCAATCACCCTCACATGCACTGTACATTGAGCAATGACAAATTTGACCTTTTAAGAAGCGATACCGTAACAGCAAACGCAATATACTACCGTCCCAGTTACGACATCTCCCATATCCTCGCCTGCTAAAATTAGGGTTTAGCAAGGCTTACGATATCGCAACGAACAAACTTACGACTACCGAGCTAACCTACGAAATCGCTACAGACACGTTTATATTACTAAAAAGGTTACGAGATCGCAACAACCAATTCAATTTAAGGCGGATACATTTTTTCCGCCTTGGTCAAGTATCTTTTAACGTCAAATCCCATTTCCGCCTTTAACTGCCTCTTTCCATCTTGAATGTAATTTTTTTTGCTAAGCTTGAAGAGGTAGCGAACTCGCTACTTTCAATCAAGGCGTAAAAACGCGCCCCCATCAAACGCCTTAAATATGTGCCTTGCATCCACCCCTTTGTAGTAGTGATTGAGATTCAGGACATTACTGATGAAGAAGAATCCTGTCCACTGAGCCCAAAGGAGACATCTCAATCTATGGAACTGGCAATCATACCATATGATTCAGGAATACATCAATCTTCTGGGAGCAAGAATCTAATACACCAAACATACAAGCCAGTAACTGAGGTACTCCCTCCTTCACACTCCCTTATTCCTACTTTAAACCAAACAGTTAGTAGAGTAGATCATATTGCTGCAGTGCATGAGAATATAAGGAATTATTTCAAAACCCCAAATTTGATTGCTCGAAAACCAGTTTTTTCAAAAATTACTACTTGTTCAAAAAAAAAATTTGGTTTTAATGAATGTTAAACAACTGACATGGAATGCAAGAGGAATCCAAGGGTCTTTATGGAGACTTAGGGATATAATATTCAGTAATTACATCTCAATTCTCATTCTCATAGAAACAAAGCAAAAAAGGAAAAAATGGAATACTTCCAGAGAGTATTAGGTTTTCAGCTTTGTCTTTCATCTTCTGATGGTAGGACCTGGATTATGTTTAAAAATGATTTTGTAGCAACAGTGATCCAGGAATATGATCAATTCACACAGTTTCTAGTTTCACATCCCTTAGGAGTACTTAATTTTATATTATATGTTGTTTATGGGTACCATGATAGGACAGAGAGATCAAAAATGTATGATACTATTTCCTTGTATCTGCAAAATTGCATGGAACCAGCTCTCCTAGCTGGGTATTTTAATGTTATTAGGTCCATATCAGAATATAGAGGTACTTCCAATCCTGAGATAAATGGCATTAATGAATTTGATGTCTTTTTAATCTCTAATTATTTACTGGACATTCAAACTGTTGGCAATTTATTTACCTGGACAAATGGTAGAAAACTAAACCATAAAGTGGTAAAAAGACTTGACAGAATGGTGGGGAACAGCAACTGGTCTGCTACTTTTCCTCAATCATCTGTTCAGGTGCTTGGAAGATTTCTTTCAGACAATAATCCACTTTTACTGGAAATTAAAGCCAGCACAAAGTCATATACCCTAAGGCATTTAGATTTCAGAATATGTGGGTGGAGCATTTGGATTTCTTAGATGTGGTCTCAAATAACTGGAATATCCAGTTGATCAACAGGCAATGAGACAGTTCACATTTAAGCTCTCCAGACTCAAAGCTCATCTAAAAATCCGGAATAAAAATAATTTTGGGAACATTTTTGAAAACAAAAAAAGTTAGAATTGGAAATAATTGATCTTGAGAAAATATATGACACTACCTCCAATTCTATTGATCTTTTCATGTTATCAAGAGCCAATGCAAAAATGGCCAGAGCAACTCACCTAGAACAACAGTTTTGGCACCAGAAATCAAGGAAAAAATGGCTCAAAGAAGGGGATCAAAACACTAAATTTTTTCATAACAGTGTTAGAGAGAAACATGCTAGGCTTGGAATCTCTAAAATTTGTAATGATCAAAATCAGTGGTTAATTGATCAGGATCAAATAGGACAGGCTGCTGCTAAATTTTACCAACAACTATTAACAGATTATAATGTTGATCCCTCTGGACAGGATTTATGGCACTCCTTAAAATACATTCCAAGTATAATCACAGAGCTGGACAATATGTCTTTACTAAAGTTGGTTGAATTAGAGGAACTTAAACAGGTGGTGTTCAGCTTAGGAGAGCATAGTGCATCAGGACCAGATGGGTTCAATGGCATATTTTACAGGAAATGCTGGGAGATCATCAACCAAGATGTATTGGAGGCAGTAAAGGAGTATCAGTGTGGGGTGCCTATTCCTAAATCCATAAGCAGTACACTCATCACACTGATCCCAAAGGTACATACCCCTGTTTCATTTTCAGAGTATAGGCCAATAAGCTTATTTAACTTTTCTAATAAAATTCTATCCAAAATAATGGAAGAAAGGCTCAAACCAATTGTTGGTAAATGTATATCAGAGGAGCAGTCTGCTTTTATTAAGGGTAGAGAAATATCTGACAATATACTAATAATGCAAGAACTGGTCAGACTATTAGACAAACCAAATCAATGCCTAAATGCAGTAATGAAGTTAGATATGTCTAAAGCATTTGATAGAGTATCATGACCAATGTTGAACTCTTTGTTGTTACAATATGGCTTGCATGGTCATTTTGTTTTCTTAATTCTAAACAATATTAGATCAGCTTGGTTTTCAATCCTGGTAAATGGTACACCTTATGGCTATTTTAGAGCAGCAAGGGGCCTGAAGTAAGGAGATCCCTTATCTCCATTGCTCTTTAATTTTGTTACTGAGTTATTAAATAGAGGCCTAAAATGCATGTTCCAATATGGATATATAGACAGGTTCTGTATGCCTTTAGGAGCTATTGATGTGACTCACTTGTCTTATGCAGATCATACAGTCATCTTCCTCAAAGCAACTAAGAGATCACTGAAAAATTCTGTCTCTTTCATGCATCATTACCAGAAAGTATCAGACCAGGTAGTTAATTTCTCAAAGAGTGCATTTTATGTGGGAGGTAAGACAAGCTCTGTCAGAACTAATATGATATATGATCTCACTAACATGATTGAAGGCCATTTTCCATTCCAATATCTTGGGGTATCAATATATAAGGGGAAAAAATTAAATGTATATTTACAGGCCCTTATTAAGAAAATAAACCACAAAATATTGAATTGGAACAACAAATTTCTGAATATGGCAGGAAGAATCATACTGGTTAGGCATGTATTAGCCTCAATCCCTCAACACACATGGTGTGTAATGTCACCAACAAAGCACATCATCTCCGAGATAGAAAAAACCTGTGCACAATTCTTATGGGGCAAGACAGAACATGGGGATAAGAGGCATTTGATGTCCTGGAAATCATTGTGTTATCCTAGAGCTCAAAATGGATTCTCCCTCAAATGCCTTCATGCTGTGATGGATAGCTACTCTCTCAAGCTATACTGGAAACTTCAATCAGGCACCACTCTTTGGTCTAGATTAATTTGGTCAATGCCTAAATCATCTAGATCCTCAGACCCTTAGAAAAGAGTTTTATCTATTACTAATCTAGCTGAGAGGTATACAAAAGTTCAAGTTGGTAATGGGGATTGTAGTTTTTGGAGTACCAACTGGACTGGATCTGGGTTCTTAATAGATAAATGGACTGAGATCCATAGGCCTTTTACAGATCTGTCAGTTGCTCAGTTCCAGTCAGAAAGGACAAATATTTTACAATCTTTAGCTGTAGGATTTGATCATGAAATTGTGCATTTGATGTCCACTCCTCTAACTTTATTTGACAGAGAGGATTCCATCATTTGGACACCAGAGAACACAGGTAAATTTTCAGTAGCTTCTGCTTATAAACTTTTACATGGCAATAGGAGAGACATGCAATCAATGGACAAGGTATGGAATCAGATCCTTCCTCCTAAAATAGTTCTTTTCTGCTGGAAGCTAATTAACTATTTCTTTCCATTTGATGAAATTCTTAGAACGTAGAATATTAGTTTGGTATCAAAATGTCCATTCTGTTGTTCTGAAGACTCCCTGTCTCACTGTTTTTTAAACTGTATATATGCCCAGGAACTGTGGAATGAAATTTTCCAGACTCTTGGCATAGGAGTCAAAAGTTTTAATCACAATTTTGATGCACAGTCTTGGTTTTGGTCAGTATCAGCACACTCAAAAACAAAAAACAATGCTTGCCAAATACTTCCTAGTATGCTGGTCTGGGTAATTTGGAAACAAAGATGTGATTTTCTGCATGATAATAAACCTCTGAATGTCAATGCAATGAAAATGCATATTCATAAATTAGCAATCTCTATCTTCTCTGTGCATGTGCAAATCCCAAGTTCAGACTGTAGTATTATGGCAGTAAAGGGATACTTTCATATTCAGGGAGTTCTAAGGCAAAAAGTAATAAAATCTTTTAAATGGAACCCACCTGATTATGGATATAAATTGAATTCTAATGCCTCCTGTCCAAAACTGAACCATTCTACTGGAGGATGTATAATCAGAAATGTATATGGAATAGTCCATATGCTGGAAATTCATAAATTCAAAGGAATTGATGACCCTTTGGTTTCTAAGTTAAAAGCATGTGCTAGGGGTATTGCAATATGCATAGAACATGGTTTCTTACCACTGACTGTGGATCTTGATTGTTTACAGGGGATAAAAATCATTAAAAGCAGATTCATACACCCTGGAGAGTTCAAAGATTGATGTGGCAACTTTGGGATCAAACAGAAGGCAAGGATGTAAAATTCTGCCATACTTACAGAGAAACAAACCAAGTGGCACATCTCCTCTCAAAGCTGGCCATCACAGAACTGCACTCATCACAGAACCTCTCTCTCAGTCCAAATTATATTCCACCTTATATTCTGAATGTAATCAAGGCTGATGCAATGCAATTACCAGCTATCAGAATATGGCATTAAGTAGCATGCTCTCATGAGGCTCTAACCTTGCAAGCTACAGAGAAGACTACCATTTTTGGCTATCTGAAAACCTGGCTATCTGTGTATTCTCAAAGGGATGAAGGTGTTCCAAGGGGTAGGAACACTATGGTTGAGGATATATAGATAGATCGTTTTCAAAGGCAAATATCCATGTGGTCTCTCCGCTTTCTGCTTTCAAACCTTCTCTTTCTGTAACATTACAATCTTATGGAATCATTTTTGGTTCAAGCTTGGGGATACTAATAAATACCCCTCACCATATGGTGGGTTTAATTTTTTTAAAAAAAACTTGTCAGGAGTTTTTCTATCCCTCTCATACATCTCTTTCATTTTTCTCACCGACATCAACCACCAATCATTAATTTCACCAATTCAATTAATATAAAAATAAACTTTTTTGGACACTTGTCACCTACCGATGCCAGCTCCGTGTTCATCCAACGGGACTAGGAAGATTTAGGCCCTGTCAATTTGGGTTGAGATTAACTTAACTGAGATTATTCTGGTTGAACAGAAATTATTCTAGCTGAATTGACATTATTCCACCTGAACTGAGATTCTATTCCAGCTGAACTGAGATTATTCTGGCTGAACTGAGATTATTTCAGCTAAACTGAGATTATTTCAACTGAATTGGCATTATTGTGACTAAAATCATTTCTTGTGTTGATTTGAATTAAAATTTTGTAAAATGTAATAAAAGATGTTATAAATCTTAATATAATAATTACTTATTTTTATATCAAGCACTTATTTATATCTAAGTAGGAATACTCTATTTTATTGGTTGATATATTTATAACTTCCACACTTTAAACTCATGGAGTACTATATTTTTCTTTTAAGAAAGTTAAATACAATTGTTTTTGTATTATTTTTTCCATTATTTTAGTATTGGAAAATAATATTTTTTTCGATAGAAATATAGTCGAGATATAGTTTTGAGTCATGTAACCTTAAAAAATATGTTTTTATGCGGAAAGGAATTCTCAAAATAAAATAAATGAAACGAGAAATTTAGAAGAAACTCACCGAATATGATTTTAGCAACACGCAGCCTCCCTTCATAGTAGTGGATACAATTGATTTTAATTTATGAATATCCAATATGTATGAAGTAATAATATAACTCCCAATTTTATGGATTTGATTCACTTAAACAAGTTTAGATAAGATGAAATAAAAACATATCGATTATAAGATTTTTTGCATCATGTTTGATAAATGATAAATTACATCCTTATAAGGAAATTACATTGAATTTGTGAAAATCCAATCAAATTGAGTAGAAATATATTGAATTATATTTAACTAAACTAAATTAATCATTGAATTATATCGAATGAATAAGAAAAAAATTGATATATTGAATAAAATTTAAGTGAGATTAATCTGGCTGAACTGAGATTATTTCAGCTGAACTGAGATTATTCCAGCTGAACTGAGATTATTCTGGCTGAACTGAGATTATTCCATCTGATCTGAGATTATTTTAGCTGAGATTATTGGGAAATAAGCTGAAATTGACAGGGCCGGTAACTAATTAACGGCTAATTAAAGGCATTATACAGTTCAGTAATTTGTATTCCTACTATACTATTTATGAGTCCTTTTTATCCATCATTACATTCAACTGTATAGTGACTAGTTATGTTTGTGTGATCATTTTTATTTTTAATGTCGTATAGCTTCTCTATTGTAATGAACAAATTACTGTATTTTAGATATTCTATTACATTCAAAATTAACTATGTTTGAACTCAATCATGTTATACTGAAAGTTTCTACTATCTGTTTGTGTTAATTACAGTTAAATACACAGTTTCAAAAAAAACGACAATGTATCGTGTTCCATCATATAATTTTTTTCTATAATTTATAATTAACAAATTGTTATATTAAAATTATTTAATTTTACTTTTGTAAAAACATTTACTTCAAAACTCAAAAACTATATTTATTGCGAATAGTTTTCAACACATGCAACAACCACTCAGTCATAATGACCTAGTAGTCAAACTTGAAACCTATCATTTCAAATACTACAAGAACTACGCCGATCAATGATTCTAGCAACGATACCCTCTTATGATCATCAGCGGATCCATCGTCCACTTCAGCCCAACATGTTTCCTTCTGGTACCTCTAAAGAAACAAGGATGAATTGTAGGGGCATTATTAAGGCCCCAACAATTCCACGCTAAAGACTTCATGGCCCTTGGTGCAATTGTTTTGAAAAAACTACACATAAACCCTCAGCTTGGGTCATTTATGCATTTACTATCTGCACATTCTCACATTCTTTCTCCGTTCCCTTTTCTGTAAATGTTGAACTGCTGGAATTCTCAATTCTGACTCTCTTGTTTGGCATCTGTTGTCTTTTCGAGTCTAGCATTAGAACTGTATTAATGGATTCAGATATCTCTTCTTCTTCTTTTTCTTCTTCTTGTCTTTGCCTCTTGGTGTTAACTTAGCTCCTGTGTTGCCTCTTGAAGTACATGCAAATGCTCCTTTTGGCATCCATTTCCCCTCTTCTTCTTCCCCAAGTATGAGAAATAACAACTTGTTTTCTGTCTTCTATTTTGGCCTGACACTTCCTAGAATACCTGTATTTTACTCTTACCCTTCTTGCTTTCTCCAAAGCTTTCACCTGTTTTTCTGTTCTCACTACCTTGTTTGCAGAAGCTTTAGTGATTGTGGTTATTTTAGGCCTGGGACTTGACTATGTCCTGCTACTCTTGTGCTTGTCCTTTCTTTTCCATCTCCCTGCTCCTTCCTTTTCCACCATTTGAATTAGAAAACCTCTCAGATTCTCCCTCATCTCCAATTTCCATTTCTGTGTTACTAATACAGTCCACTATCTGGGAAGAAATTACTCTATGTTATCCCTGAATCATGCTCATTTGTCCCTCCATATCTATATGACTTTCTTGAACCCCAGCTTCCTCAGTTTCCATTTCCACTTCTTCATCTTCCCTTCTTGATTGTTGCTCCTTTCTGTGCAGACTGTATTGATGTCAGTGTCACCAACATAGTCTACTGCTGATTATCCAACTCATAACTTCTATGCTTCCGCATATGCTTCTGCTTCTCCCTGCTCCACTTATCTGCTACACTTACAATATCCATCCCATGTTCCTCATGCTCCACAAATCCATTCCCACATACCCCTTCTAGAAGTTGTAATTGTGGTGAGAGTGGATTTTCGGGGTTAAGGATTATGCGTAGGTACCCAGTCTGGATTATTCTGGCCTAGTACTGGATCATTAGACTGATTATTATCAGGGTCTGGATCATTTCCTCCCTATCTATCTATCTATATAAATAATCAAAGTAATAAACACTGGTGACACGTGTCTTCTTCTCCTTAACTTATTTCCCCCAAATTGTTTTTTACTAATTTTAGAACTTATGTCAAATTCTCCAACATTTATATAAAAACTAAAAACATTTCTCAGTAATTGCAAGCCTAATTTATTTACTAAGTATAGTAAAATTTACTTTGCCTGATCATTATACACATTTAATAGAATTTACTAACTTATAACTTTTCACAGCTTTTTAACTTTTCACAGATTTACTAACTTTTCGAATTGTGTTATAAATATTCAATGACAAAATTTGTATTTATAGCTATAATTATTAGAGTTTTAATGAATATGATCTTATCGGAACATATAATTATGTTTTTATTAAAGTTAAAAACAAGTAAGATGAATTAGATCCTAATCAAAATCTCTTTAAGATTAATTGATGATATGTATCTACTTTGATTGTAATATTTCACACGTAAATTTTTCATCACTATTATTTTCTATACTAAATTATAATAATTATAGTAAAAAACGGTAAACATCCCTGTCGCTTTCTCTTGTTTTTGCGCCTAAATTTTTTACTAATTATAAAACTTATTTCATTTTCCCAAAAAACTGTGTATACATAACAAAAAATACTTTCCCATAATTTTTTACCTACTTCTTTTACTAATTTATTAAAATTCACTTCGATTTACTAACTTTTCATTTAATTGTTGTATACTTAGTATTACCTCATATGTTTTCAAATTGTGATATGAACATTATGAATGATCAGTTTTGTACTACTTTTAATATCACAATTAAAGTAGATAAATATCTTGACACTTTTAAATCAATTTTTTCAAGGTATGTTTGACCATTAATATCTTGATTTATGTTTATGAATTATTTATACAAATTTGATTACTTTAAAGTAGAGTGCATTGTGAGTCTAATAATATCTAAAATGATTATACTATTAAGTATATACTAATTGAAATATATGGTCAAACATACCATGAAAAAGTTGACTGAAAAGTATGACCAACAGCCTGGGACGGAGTGGTATATAGCTAAATGATTAGATTTGTAAATATGATCATATTAAAACATAACTGAAAATATCTTTCATTATTTGTTTGCCTTTTTACACTAGTCTTACTAATTTTTCACTGATTGTTGTACTATTTATCTCATACTTTTCAAATCGCTAGATAAACATTATCATGATCAGATTTGTATACAACTAAAATTAATAAATTGTAATTATGATCATACCAAAACATTCAACAATGCTTTTTATTAATATTAACTGAAAAATTAGAATAATTAGATCCTCATCAAATTTTCTTTTGATTGATGATGTTTATCTACTTTAAATGTGCTATTAAACACATAAGTTTTCCCATTACAAACTATCGCTATTTTTTATTTCCAAGAAATTTATCCAACGTAACTAAAATGTTAATGACGAGGTGTGCAATAAAATAAAGACAACTAGAACGACACTTAGGGCCTGTTTGCCAGAGTTATTCTGTGAAGCAATTCAGTTCAGTATTTTTAAATATTTTTCAGTTCAGTTCAGTATTTTTAAATATTTTTCAATTCAGTTCAGTATTTTTTATTTTTTTTCATTTCATTTCGGTATTTTTAAATATTTTTCAGTTCAGTATTTTTAAATATTTTTAGTTCTGTTCGGTATTTTTTTATTTTTTTCAGTTCAGTTCAGCATTTTTAAATATTTTTCAGTTCAGTTCAATATTTTTTTATTTTTTTTCACTCATTTCGGTATATTTATATTTTTCAGCTTAATTCACTGTTTTTTTTTCAGTTTAGTTCAGTTCGAAAAAATATTTTTAAATTTTTCAGTTCATTTCTATTCAAATAAGTATTTTATATTTTTTTAGTTCAGTAAATTTCTTCTATATTTTTTAACATAGATCTCTACAGTTTTTTCAGTTCAGTTCAGTTTATATTCAGTTTAATTTGATCCAATTCAATTCATTTCATTTAATTTGTTTATGAAGAAATGTTATTTGATGAATTTCAGTTTCATTCAGTTATATAATTACTATATTCACCTTCAATTATAAATCGGTTCAATTAGTGTTTACTAGGTGAATACAAGTTCATTGTTTGTGACAAAATGGAGCAATCTTTGTACGCTAGTGGTTCTATCATATTCTAAATATTTTTTGAACCAGTTCAGTTCAATCTAATTAAAATTAAAATTAAGTCTATTTCAATCATGTACAAGTGTATGTTGATCAATTTCAGCTTAATTTAGTCATACTGTTAATGTCTTGGATACATTTACTTTAGTTTAATTCAATTTAGTTATTAGTAAATGTGATTTGATAAAATTAGTTGCATTAAGTCATTATTTCAATACATTACACTTTATTCTGTCCATTTCTATTCAATTATGCATTATGTACAATTCAGCTCATTTTATTTGTTAATAATGAATTTTTTTAGTATGTTTATGATGCAGGACTCGTGCGTTGATGAATCGGTTGTTGGAAAAAGAACTCGTAACAAAATATATAATTAATCTTGGCAATCACACCTAGAAAAATATATATAAATCCTTTGGCAATCACACCTCCGGGAAAACTGGTTTAAAACTCATACTCTGAATTTTTATAAATCTCAAAATCTCTTCTCCTCCTTTTCTCTACAAGGATTACAATATATATAGCTATGAAAGTAAAACAAAAATAGGAAAATAATATATGTCCTAATTCTATTCTAAAACTAAAAAGAAAACAAATATAATCCTTTCCAAACTAAAATTCACTTTTCATGAATAGTTTTGGAAAATAGTTGTTTCCATTCCTCATCATTCTCTCCCTCTTGAAAAAAATTCGACTCCGACGAATTATAAAAAATAATCTTCGTGGAAGAACTATGCAAATCTGATCCAATGCTTGACTCCTTGCGTGGATGTCCTTTCCAATGAATAAGATACTTCCAACGTAAAAAGACATGCTTGAATCCCAAACCCATCAAAAGGTCTAACAATGAATTTATGGACTTTCAGTTCTCTTTTCTTCAAACGCTGATGTATACATTCCATTCTTGGTCGGATCTGCTCGACGAATTTTCGATTGAACACCTCCATATCTTGATATTCATGGTGCCCTTGAATTTGATCTTCCCATCGTTGATGTGGCTTGATCATTGACTTCGAATTCTGTGATTGATCATCCATTTGAAGTGAGGATGGCTTCTGTTGTTTAACCTTCATAGATGATGGTGAATTCTTCTCATCTATTGGCGAAAACTGCTGCGGTTTCAATATCGGCATAAAATTCTGCACAATAGGTTCGAAGCAAGCAATCGATGTTTTTATGATTCCCGGTGGATTCATAGGTGATGGTGGCGATAGATTATTCGCATCCATTGCGTCAAGGCGAGCAATCAACTGTTTTAAGGAGTCCTTGATTTCAGCAATGTCTGAACCATACTTAGCAATCATAGAATCATGTCTGCTAATGACATCTTCCAAATCTTTCAGCGTCATTGTCGAAACCTTGCTCTGATGTTTGCCCGAGTTTATTTCTTGCTGAACTGAAATGAACTGAACTGAAAAAAATAAAAAAAATACTGAACTGAACTGAAAAATATTTAAAAATACTGTACTGAACTGAAAAAAATAAAAAAATATTGAACTGAACTGAAAAATATTTTAAAATACTGAACTGAACTGAAAAGATAAAAAAATACTGAACTGAACTGAAAAAATAAAAAAATACGGAACTGAACTGAAAAAAATATTTAAAAATACTGAACTGAACTGAAAAGATAAAAAAATACTGAACTGAACTGAAAAAATAAAAAAATACTAAACTGAACTGAAAAAAATTACAAAAGGATATTTGGCACCTTTTATGGATCCAAATGCAAGGTACCATTTACCGAATTTTCAAAGAAATAGAAATCTTAGAGGAATTTTGGAGCAATTTAACTATCAACATTCTTCTCTACGAAACACTTGATATGTCCATGGTTCGTATTCGGACCTCATTCATGCTCGGACCATGGCCCGAGAAGAGTCGTGGGCTCGAGATACACGGAGGGTGGATCCACAGGTCCATCAATCCTGATCCTTATAAGGAATGCGTATATTATGAATGTTCTACAAGGAATATACATCTTCTCAAAGATGGTAATACAGCTATCCTAAACATGGTAATACAACCATGTCCGAAATACACTTCTATTATACATGGTAATACAACTACTACTCCCATAAGAGTTGTATTCATACCATAAATACATATCTTGGTGATCTACGGATTGTAGCCATATAAATACCCTAAAGGTTTGGTAGACCTCTCATCTAATCTCTTACTTTATACTATACGCCTTAAGCAAATATACTGACTTGAGCGTCGGAGTGTCTATCCCCGGGACACCCGGGGCCTTTGTCTTGCAGATCAGTTCGAGAGTTTGGTTCGTCGTCGAAGTGATGGTGTCCGACATACATCAATTTGGCACGCCCAGTGGGACATCTCACACTCATTGACGACGTCGCCGAACTTTGTTTTTGATCAAGTATAAGCGCACTTGAAGAAGCAACTTCCCCGACAACATGTCTGACGCCGAGCAACCCAGACAAAGTGCCCGAGTGCTAGGGCAAAATCCAGAAGAGAATCCAGAAGTAGAGCTGCCTCCCCAAGGACAAGGACGAGGACGAGGACGAGGACGAAGACAAGGACGCGGTCGACCCGGAGGGTCTCGCACACGCTCCACCTCTGAACCACCGTCAGGCTCTACCGTGGGGGCAGAAAACTCCAACGTTCCAAACTCCTTCGGTCCGAATCCTGTCGTATCCGGAGTGCCATCTTCTGGATCAAATCTTGTTGCATCAGGAGTACCACCTTCTGGATCGAATCCTGTTGCATCAGGAGTGCCACCTTCTGGATCGAATCCTGTTGGATCTGAAGCACCGAACTCGGGACCAAGAATTTAGATCCAGACTGACATGAACTACAGCGAACACGTCAACAATCAAGACGGCCTTGACCCAGAGAATGGGTTTGGATATAACGGACCTGATTCGATCTTTACCTCAGAAGAACAAGCATTAAGAGATCAACAAATCCTCACAGAAAAACAACAGGAAGAGGAAAGACAAAGACGTCTTATAGAAACCTTGAGCCAGACTGTGCGAAATAACCCTCCAGGTTCCGGACCGTCTTATATCAACCTTGACCCTCCGAGAACGATCCCTGAAGATGTCCGAACGTTGATGAGGAACTTACAGGCCCAATATCCTGATTTCGTCGCATCTTTGATAAACTCAAGTCAACAACTCAGTGCACCGATGCAAGAAGCCCCCAACCTAGTATCTGTCTCAGGAGCCCAAACTACACCACCTGCTAATCCTACTCAACAGCGGAGACTCCTCAACAACTTATCCAAGGATCTACCGCCTTATAATGCTCAAAGCAGTCCGCCACCACCTCCTAATACATCTAACTATCAGGGGGAAGGCATAGGATTAAGTAGGGAGGAAGTATGAAGGATGCGCATCATCAACATCGAAGAAGAACTCAGACGCGAGAAGAGGGAGCGAAATCGAAGCGAATGGCAAAATAGCGCCGATCGGCCCTACACCCAAGATGGAGCCTACCCTACGCGAGGTAAATATGAAGTTGACCAAGATATCACACGTATCCTCGGAACTAGAGGACAAGCTGCTCGTTCTCCCTTCTAAAGGCATATTGTGAATCTCCCCTTCGATAACCACAAGAAGGTCCCAGAGCACTTACCCACATACGATAACACTAGTGATCCTAGAGAATTTCTCTCGGTCTTTTTTAAGACCTTAGAAACCAGGAACTTCCATGAATTGGAAATATGCAAGATCGTCCCCAGATACCTCCGAGGGAAAGCACAAACATGGTTTCCCAGACGAAACCAGAAAGTTTATTTGATTACTGGGATTTTGCCGAGTTCCTTCTCCACGCTTTCTTCCAGAAGAAGAAGTTTACCAAGTCCCTCGGAGATCTGGGGTATGTGGCCCGCCTCGAAGGAGAGACTGTGATAGAACACTATCACAGATACATGGATCTAGCTACTGAATGTTATGATCGGGATGAACGCCTCCTGATAAATATGTACTGGATGAGCGTGGATGATGACATTCTAAGGATGAAGCTCGCAACAAAAAATCCAACAACCATTCAACACCTCCAGGCCATCATGGAAAAGTACGCTAGCAAATCAAATGCCGTGACGGGTAAAAGACCCCCAGAATTCCTTATGGACAGAAAAGAATCTAGGGCGAAGATACCGAAGGTCGAGAAGACTGATAACACTCCAAAGCCCACCTTCGAGTCATACACTCCTCTGGTGAGATCTCGGGCTGAAATTCTATCCATTCACATGCACCTTTTGAATGACCCGCCCGCCATGAAGGAATCAGCCGAACGCCAAAGGTCGCCAAAGTTCTGCCAATATCACCGAGATCGGGGGCATGATACCGAGGAGTGTTATCAACTCAAGAACGAAATTGAGAAGTTTATTCGCCAGGGAATTGTGCAACAAATTACACCATCAACAACCAGTGATAACCAAGGGACCCAGAGGAGGTATGGGGGAAAGCCCTGGCAGAAGAAGAAGGATGGCCCCCTTAACAACAATAACAATAATAACAACTACGGTGGCGGAGGCAACAATCCTCAAGATCCTCCTCCCCCACCACCTAATGGAGCCAACCGAGTCATCAATGGCATCAATGACTACAAAGGAGAAGCAATTTCCTTGACCAAGCTGAAGGATAGTGTGCGAGCTATACCCCACACTGAGCCAGTCAACAAGAGGCTCCGCCCCGAGGAAACCATTACCTTCTCGGACGCGGACGCCGTGCCAAATCAGATGCCTCACTCGGATCCTCTCATCATCTCATCAATCGTACAAAATACTCTGGTAAAAAGAGTCTTCGTAGATGATGGGAGTGGGGTAGACGTAATGTTCCAAGACTTCTTCCTGAAGTTAGGATTTACTAAAGATGACCTTAAACCTACGGGTCCGATCTCGGGGTTCACAGGAAATCCAGTAATACCTCTCGGGGAAATCACACTCCCCTTCACAGTAGCAGAAGGAGCCAAAAGCCTAACCTTATACTGCACATTTGGGGTAGTAGACACTGTCACACCCTTTAACATTATCCTTGGCAGACCTTGGATGTGCCAAGCTAAAGCTGTATGGTCTCCCTACCATCTGATGCTGAAGTTTCCAACACCACAAGGAGTAGCTTCAATCAAAGGAGACCAGGGAGTGGCACGTTCTTGCATGATCACGGCCATCCGTGATGCCAGAAAAGTGAGCAACATCTCGACCGTCAACACTATTCTAGGAGATCTGGTCCCCGATCCTGATCTCGAACAACCCATGGTGTTTCATTTTGAAGAAGAGGCCTACAACGAGATGACTACACTATGGCATAAATGCCGCAACCAAGCCTTCCAAGTGGGGGAACTGGTAATGCCAGTTGGCCCGTGGTGCACCAACAAGCTAGGAGGAGCGCAGGAGCCAAGGACCAAAGGACCATACAAAATCTCTGCTGCACAATCCGGTGGATTCCACCTCTTGCAAACACGCGAAGGAGAGCACTTGGACCCTGTCATTATGGCGCCCTTCCTACGCAGGTACCTCGGAGCTAAAACCAAGTAGACCTTCTCCATATAAGGAGAAACTACTTCAATAAGGCCTACGGGCCAAGCTCCTTTTCTTTTCATCTTTTTACATTTTTATAACCGAGCTTCCAAACTCGAGGTTGTCTTTTATAATTTTACCGAACTCTCAAGTTCGAAGAATGCAATTTCTTTTCGATATATATATCTTCTATTTTATTTTGAAGCAGTCCATACTCTCTAAATACAAAGAGAAACTATGCCTCACAAAGCATAAGTAAAGACTGCTGCCTAAAGATACATACGCTTATAAGTGTACGATTAATGCTTATCTAATATGAGCTGTTTAGACTACGTGTCTGAACTACAATCATCTTAGGCCAAAATAAAATAATATACTTATAAAAAGTATATGGTCAAAGACCAACATAATATGAGTCACGCAAACTCACAAAGTTTGGAACTCGACTCTCTACGTGATACTTTTATTAAGGTATACATCACTATTTATTGAGGCTATTCATAAGCATAAAGAGTCAATCTTCTCAAGGATTGCAAAATAAAGACCTTTATAAAGGCAAAATCAAAAAGTGTTATTACACTAAAAGAACTTCTTACACCTCGTGAAGGTCTTTATATATAGGGGTACGACCCCGACCGAGAGATGAAGTAGAGGCACGACCTCGAACACTCTGGAGGCCACGGCCTCAATTACTTTCCTCTGTCACCCTCATCAACTGAGAGGGCGTAGGGGACCCAATTCCATTTTCCACAGGTCGAGCAGGAGGGTTAGTAGAGCCACGAGCTCTAGGAGTAAGTGTCACCTCTCTGCCCCTTCCACATGGGATCCCTCGAGATACACCCCTTGGACATGAGGCCTTATTAAAGGTCCTGAATAGGGGACACCTGAAGGACCACCTATCTCCCTCCTTGAAGATCCTGAAGGTAGGACAAACGCGCCTTGGGCCTCTAGTTCCTTTATTTGGAACTTACAAGCGCTAAGCTCGGCCTGGCACATTCTCAATTCATCTATCCTGGAGGCGATCTTGTGATTCAAGGTGATAGTCTCATCTCGGAGTCAAGAAATAAGAAGATCCTTCTCATGACTTTCATCCTTGACCTTCATTAAGTCACTCTTGACTTTCCTCCATTCTTGGTCATACTCCCGATTGGTGGCCAAAGCCTTGTCGAGCGCTTCTTCTAGCTCCTTACACCTCTTCTGAAGATCGCTCGCTTGCTGATTCAATTCAGCTCTCCGCTCCAAAGATACCTTTAGCCCGCCACGAAGACTCTCACATTCTTCTCTTACTATGCTGAAGAAGCTCTTGGATTCATACAAATCTTCCTTCAGTTCATTATTCTTCTGAAGGACGTCTTCATACTTGACCTGCAAATCAGCACACACGGTAGAGCAACACTGGACATAAAGAAAGATAAAGACCAGTCAATTTCGAAGGCAAAACACATGTTCAGAATACATGAAACGCCAAAATATTGCGAAAAGAGAAAAATCTTGAAGTATAAGACAAGGATCTAAGGAGTTACAATCTTCTCCTGCTCATCTGAAGTCTTCTCCTGCTCCTGCTTCTCCATCAGGAACGTCAACTCAGGATATAAACCAGACAGTCTGTCCTGAAACTCCTCCAGAGTTAAAGCTTTCTTCAAAGATTCCAAGCTAGCCAATAGACTGGTCTCAAACCCCCCAACCTGGCTAAACTTTGCCCGAAACTCCTTCATATTCTCTGGAACTTCCGGCCAAGTGTAGGCAGGAGCAAGACATCCTTGAATTTCTTCACTGAGAAATCCCTTCAGAGGAACCCACATCTTCGAGAGCTCAGATTTATGATAAAATTCGCCATACTCTTGGCGATGAGCCTCCATCTCTGGGCAGTTGAGGCAAAGGTCTATTAAAAATCGAACCAGTCGCCTCTGGCTAACGGGATCAGCATACTGATCTCTCTCCGCTTCCACCAATGCCATGTTCCTTTGTAGTTCTAAAAAGGAACCATCAGATAGCCTTTTTGCCTTCTTCAAGGCTTGAACCTCCTCTTCCAAGGCTTTTATTCTAGCCTTATCCTGAGCCCTCTCATCCTGAAGATGCTTCAGCACATCTGAAGGTTCCTTAGACCTCTTGGACATCTCCTTCTCCATCAACTCGAGCTCGGACTCCTGTCCCCGAGAACGGTCATATAGTGTCCGAAGAGAATTGTACATATGCCTCATCAGACTCGCAGACTGCAAATGAAGGCAAAGATAATTAGATAACTACACAGCTAATCCTATCAGAAGCCATAATGAATCATACCTGGTTAACTTCGGGACAACCCGGTACCACCTCGACTAGAACCTCATAAGGAGGAGGTGCCACATACTTCTCGAACTCTCCCAGTGGTTCGAATTCGAGCCTCGGCTTCTTTGAAGACTTGTCCGAAGAGCTCCCTGAAGCCTCAAGATCCCTCTTCTTCTCATTATTGTTCAACTGCCCTCTGGATTCAGCTATCTTGGCCACCAAACTCGCTGCCTTATTCCCTCTAGAAGCACCCAATGCATATATAAGGAATGAAGTTAGTGTAAGCAACACTGGATAAATTGTGGACGAGAATATAACGCAAGAAGAAATACACTCTTGCAACGCATCTGATTCTACCACAAAAGTTATCATCATGACCTCATCGACACTTTCGGTCATGATGGGAAGGACACTAGGGGTCCGAGACATTTCCTTTCTCGGACACCGAACTAAGGCAGAACCCTCATCCTCTTCCTAATCTGATGGATCTAAAGCCACAGAAACAAATAGGAAATTTGCCTCCCCAATCACTCTCAACTGTGATTGAGCCTTCTTGGGTCCTTGAACCAACCTTTTAAACTGACGCCCACGTCGAGCATCTTTCATTAGACCCGAGATTTCCTTATTTACCTCTTTCTTGGATATCTCATCTTGGACAGCTCTCTCTTCTAATGCTCTATAGGCCTGCAATGCTTTAGCTGCACCACCTGGAAATTTGCTCCATACCAGTCTATCTCAACACCTTCTGGCTGATCAAATTGTGACAACTTCAAGAAGCTGCAATTTTGAAGAGTACGGACGGGTAGTTGATTCAACCAGCCATATGTTTCTATAGGCCATTGCCAACCCATTTGATGATCTCCAGATACAAACTTACCCTCTCTAAGTTTGATCTTATCATTCACCAACTTTCCAGCTATATTCAGCAGTTGACGGGACAACTCCACTTCAGACTAGACCTCATTCTGGACTTCCTCATTCCAATCAGGAACTTCATACTTGGTTCGATCGAAGGTTAGTTTTACCTTATCCCACTTCCCGCAGTTCACAGGAAGCACAAAAAGCTTACCTAAAGTAGTATTTCGAGGGGTCAAGGTCACACTTTGCTTAACAATGGAAACCTTATACATGGTCCGCAACAAGGAGAGACTGGGATGATAACCTTTACGAGCGCACCAAGTTATTAAAGCCATAATGATTACTATCACATTGGCATGCAGCTGACCTGGATGAACCCTATAATGCTGAAGAAAGTCATCCAATAATGGGGGAAAAGGGAAGGCTAATCCATGCTGCAGAAATCTACCATATATGACCCCTCGGGTCGGAGTTACTAACTCAACTGCAGACTTGTCTTCTCCAAAATACATGAGGTCAGCATCAGAAGGAATTGAAAAGGGACAACCTTCTGCGAAAATAGCAGCATCAGCGCGTGTTTTATCCTCCTTCTTCGACTCTCTGCTACTGCCTTCACCATCCATGGATACTATACCTCTGGATGCATGCATGACCACGGGGCTATTCTCCTCTATTTGGGCCCTCCTGGCCATAGCCCTCAACCTCTTCTCTTCCTCAGAGGCTTTCTTCTTTAAAACTACATGTCTTTTACCACTTGCTACCTCAGCTCTTCGGCGGTCATGGGAGCTACTCTCCTCAGCCTGAGCTTCTACATACTCTCCCTCATCATAGTGGGGGATGGAAATTGTTCTACGACTATTGTTCATGATTACATAGAGTATGGGGGGGAATACAAACACAAGAGATAAAAGGATAAAACAGACACAAGCAAATGTGCAGAGAAAGAAAATGGCACTTACTGGTGATGGAAGCAGAAATTTGGGGCTTCGGAAATTGATGAAGTAGTGATGCGTCTTTTGAACTTGGAAAGAAGAAATTTTCGAAGCTACGCAGGTACCTCGGAGCTAAAACCAAGTAGACCTTCTCCATATAAGGAGAAACTACTTCAATAAGGCCTACGGGCCAAGCTCTTTTTCTTTTCATCTTTTTACATATTTATACCCGAGCTCCCAAACTCGGGGTTGTCTTTTATAATTTTACCGAACTCTCAAGTTCGAAGAATGCAATTTCTTTTCGATATATATCTTCTATTTTATTTTGAGGCAGTCCATACTCTCTAAATACAAAGCATAAGTAAAGACTGCTGCCTAAAGATCCATACGCTTATAAGTGTACGATTGATGCTTATCTAATATGAGCTGTTTAGACTACGTGTCTGAACTACAATCATCTTAGGCCAAAATAAAATAATATACTTATAAAAAGTATATGGTCAAAGACCAACATGATACGGGTCATGCAAACTCACAAAGTTTGTAATACGACTCTCCATGTGATACTCTTATTAAGGTACACATCACTATTTATTAAGGCTATTCATAAGCCTAAAGAGTCAATCTTCTCAAGGATTGCAAGATAAAGACCTTTATAAAGGCAAAACCAAAAAAGTGTTATTACACTACTAAACTTCTTACAGCTCGTGAAGGTCTTTAAATATAGGGGTACGACCCCGACCGCGAGAAGAAGTAGAGGCACGACCTCGAACACTCTGGAGGCCACGACCCCAATTACTTTCTTCTGCTATCCTCATCAACTGAGAGGACGTAGGGGATCCACTTCTATTCTCCATAATCACAGGTCGAGCAGGAGAGTCAATAGAGCCACGAGCTCTAGGAGTAGGTGTCACCTCTCTGCCCCTTCCACATGGGATCCCTCGAGATACACCCCCTTGGACATGAGGCCTTATCAAAGGTCCTGAATATGGGACACCAGAAGGTCCACCTATCTCCCTCCTTGAAGATTATGAAGGTATGATAAACACACCTTGAGCTTCTAGTTCCTTTATTTGGAACCTTCAAGCGTTAAGCTCGGCCTGGCACATTCTCAACTCATCTATCCTGGAGGCAATCTTGTGATTCACAGTGATATTCTCATCTCGGAGGGTAGAAATACGAAGATCCTTCTCATGACTTTCACCCTTGACCTTCATTAAGTCACTCCTGACTTTCCTCCATTCTTGGTCATACTCCTTATTGGTGGCCAAAGCCTTGTTGAGTGTTTCTTCTAGATCCTTATACCTCTTCTAAAGATTTCTCAATTGCTGATTCAGTTCGGCTCTCCGCTCTAAAGATATCTTCAGCCCGCCACGAAGACTCTCACATTTTTCCCGCATGATGCTAAAACAGTCCTTGGATTCACCCAAATCTTCCTCCAGTTTCTTGTTCTTCTGAAGGACATATTCATACTTGACCTGCAATCAGCACATGCGGCAGAGCAACACTGGACATAAAGGAAGGTAAAGACCAATTAATTCCAAAGACAAAGCACATGTTCATAATACATGAAACGCCAAAATCTGGTGAAAAGAGAATAATCTTGAAGTAAAAGACAAGGCTCTAAGGAGTTACAGTCTTCTCCTGCCCATCAGAAGTCATCGGGTCCTCAAGTGAAGTTTCCGTAGCCGACTTCTCCACCAGGAATGACAGCTCAGGATACAAACTGGACAGCTTGTCCTGGAACTCCTCCAGAGTTAAAGCCTTCTTCAAGGATTCCAGGTTAGTCAGTAAACTAGTCTCAAACCCCCCAATCTGGCTAAACTTTTCCCGAAACTCCTTCAAATTCTCCGGTACTTCCGGCCAAGTGTAGGCAGGGGCAAGACATCCTTGAATCTCTTCATTGAGAAACCCCTTCAGAGGAATCCACATCTTCGAGAGCTCGGATTTATGGTAGAATTCACCATACTCTTGGCGATGAGCCTCCATCTCTGGACAGTTGAGGCAGCAATCTTTATCAACCAAACTAGCCGCCTCTGACTAATAGGATCAGCATACCGGTCTCTCTCCGCTTCCACCAGAGCCATGTTCCTTTTTAGATCTAAGAAGGAACCATCAGATAGCCTTTTCGCCTTCTTCAAGGCTTGATTCTCCTCTTCCAAGGCCTTTATTTTGGCCTTATCCTGAGCCATCTCATTCTGGAGGTGCTTCAGCATACTTGAAGGTTCCTTAGACCTTTTGGACATCTCCTCCTTCATCAGCTCGAGGTCGGACGCCTGCCCTTGAGAACGGTTGTACAGTGTCCGAATGGAGTTGTACATATACTTCATCAGACTCACAGACTATAAAAGAAGATGCAGAGAGTTAGCTAACTACATAGCTAATCCTATTGAGAGCTAAGCTGAATCACACCTGGCTAATCTCAGGACAGCCTGGTACCACCTCAACCAGAATCTCGGAAGGAGGAGGTGACACATATTTCTCGAACTCCTCCAATGATCCGAGTTCGAGCCTTGGCTTCTTTGGAGACTTGTCCTTAGAGCTCCCTGAAGCTTCGAGATCCCTCTTCTTCTCATTACTATTCAATGGCCCTCTCGATTCAGCCATCTAAGCCAACAAACTTGCTGCCCTGTTCGCCCTAGAAGTACCCACTGCATATAAAAGGAAAGAAGTCAGCATAAGAAGCGATTGGCACATTGTGGACGAGAATAAAATATACAAGAAGAAATAACCTCTCGCAACGCATCCAAATCTACCATAGAAGTTATCATCATGACCTCATCAAAATTATCAACCATGATTGGGATAACACTAGAAGTCCGAGACACCTCCTTTCTCGGACATCGAACTAGGGCTGAACCCTCATCCTCTTCCTCATCTGATAGATCTAAAGCCATAGGAACAAATAGGCAATCTGCCTCCTCAATCACCTTATGTTGGGATTGAGTCTTCTTAGGCCCTTGAACCAGCCTTTTGAACCGACGTCCATGTCGAGCATCTTTCATCAGACCCGAGATCTCCTTATCTACCTCTTTCTCAGATACCTCATCTCGAGCAGTTCTTTCTTCTAATGCCCTATAGGCCTGCAACGCCTTAGCTGCACCAACTGGATCATGCTCCATAGACAGAAGGGTTTCATACCAATCCATCTCAACACCTTCTGGCTGATCAAAATGGGTCAACTTCAAGAAGCTGCAATTTTGAAGAGTACGGCCGGATAGTTGATTCAACCAATCATACATTTCTATAGGCCATTGCCAACCGATTTGATGATCTCCAGATACAAACTTACCCTCTCTAAGTTTGATCTTATCACTCACCAACTCCCCAGCTATATTTAGCAGTTTGCGGGACGACTCCACTTCATGCCAGATCTCATTTTGGACCTCTTCATTCCAATCAGGAACTTCATACTTGGTTCGATTGAAGGTTAGTTTTACCTTATCCTACTTCCCGCAGTTCACAGGAAGCACAAAAAGCTTACCTAAAGAGGTATCCCGAGAGGTCAAGGTCACATTTTGTATAACAACGGAAACCTTATACATGGTCCGCAACAAGGAAAGACTGGGACGGTAACCTTTACGAGCACACCAAGTTATTAAGGCCATAATGATTACTATCACATTGGCATGTAACTTCCTTGGATGCACCATATAATGCTGAAGAAAATCATCCAACAGTGGGGGAAAAGGGAAGGCTAACCCATGCTGCAGAACCTCCAATATATGACCCCTCGGGTTGGAGTTACTAATTCAGCTGCAGAATTGTCTTATCCAAAGTACATGAGGTCAGCATCAGAAGGAATTGAGAAGGGACAACCTTCTGCGAATATAGCAGCATCAGCGCGTGCTTTATCCTCCAGATGCATGCATTACCATGGGGCTATTCCTCTCTATCTAAGCCCTCCTGGCCATAGACCAAAACCTCTTCTCTTCCTCAAAGGCTTTCTACTTCAAAATTATAGGTTTTTTCCCACTCGCAACCTCAGCTCTGCGGCGGTCATGGGAGCTACTCTCCTCAGCCTGAGCTTCTACATACTCTCCCTCATCATGATGGGGGATGGAAATTGTTTTACTGTTATTACTCATGATTACAGAGAGTATGAGAGGAAATACACACACCGAGATAAAACGAAAAAACAAACACAAGCAAATGCGCAGAGAAGGAAGATAGCACTTACTGATGATGGAAGCGGAAATTTGGGGCTTCAGAAATTGATGAAGTACTGATGCGTCTTCTGAAACTTGGAAAGAAGACTTTTTCGAATAAGAGAAGACAATGGGAATGATTTAGGAAATTTAATCCAAACCCAAACAGCATTGAAGACGAGCAATTACCTCGATTCTGTTTCCAATGCAAGTAATTGGAAGAGACGGGGGACAGACCGTCTCTACTTGCCAATGAAGACACGCCACGTGTATCCACCATCTGAATTTCAAAGGAAACTAATCTCAGCCGTTCATATATTTGATGGAATACGAAAGAACTTTAAGCTAGATATTCAGAAGGTTAAGTTCGAGAGGATAGTCCTAGAAGGACACCCCGAGCTTAACACCCCGAGTTATTTTCCCTCGAGTTATTGGTCTTCCTCGAGAAGTAAGCCTCTCCTTCAACCTTCGAGATGGAGTACTCTATATTCTGAAGATCTACCTTGGGGCTACTGATAAGTACATGGTTCGTATTCGGACCTCATTCATACTCGGACCAGGGCCCGAGAAGGGTCGTGGGCTCGAGATACGCGGAGGGTGGATCCACAGGTCCATCAATCCTAATCCTTATAAGGAATGCGTATATTATGAATGTTCTGCAAGGAATATACATTTTCTCAAAGATGGTAATACAGCTATCCTAAACATGGTAATACATCCATGTCCGAAATACACTTCTATTATACATGGTAATACAACTACTATTCCCATAAGAGTTGTAATCATACCATAAATACATATCTTGGTGATCTACGGATTGTAGCCATATAAATACCCTAATGGTTTGGTAGATCTCTCATCTAATCTCATACTTTATACTTTACGCCTTAAGCAAATATACTGACTTGAGCGTCGGAGTGTCTATCCCCGGGACACCCGGGGCCTTTGTCTTGCAGATCAGTTCGAGAGTCTGGTTCGTCGTCGAAGTGTTGGTGTCCGGCATACATCAACACTGTGGAAAGGTCATTTGGCAACTTGAAGAATAGAAGGCGCATGATCAAGTCGATGCCTCAAATGAAGGAGGAGTGGCAAATGGCCATAATAATAGCAACAAACACGCTTCATTTCTATACGCGAATGGAAAAAGTTGGGATACCTGTTGTAAAGCATGATAATGTTCAAGGAACGGACGATAAGGAACTGCTCAGCCCTCAAAGGAAGGGAGAAATGAACCAAGTTTGACTGAATATAGCAACAAGAATTTTGCAGTCGATGCCCTCATGATGAAGATACTGAAGTGAACTAAATGTCGTTATTTTGAATTGATTTGGCGTGGTTTGAAACTGAGTTGATTTGAATTGAAATTAAATATATGACAAAAGAGTAATATTACTTATGAATGTTTATTAATTTAGACATACTTAAATACTAATAGTACACCTACAGTAGGCTGAATAAAATCAACAAATTAAAAAAAAATTGATTTGGGGTGTGTTTGGGAATTAGATGTTAGTTGTTAGCTGATTGCATTAACTGATTTGACTAGCTGATTGTATTAGTTGATTTGACTAGCTGATTGTATAAGGGCCCATTTGCCAGAGTTTTTCTGTAAAGCAGTTTAGTTCAGTTCAGTATTTTTTTATTTTTTTCAGTTCAGTTCAGTATTTTTAAATAATTTTCAGTTCAGTTCATTATTTTTTATTTTTTTCAGTTCAGTTCAGTATTTTTAAATATTTCTCAGTTCAGTTCAGTATTTTTTAATTTTTTTCAGTTCAGTTCAGTATTTTTAAATATTTTTCTGTTCAGTTCAGTATTTTTTATTTTTTTCAGTTCAGTTAAATAATTTTTTATTTTTTCAGTTCAGTTCATTATTTTTGTTTTTTTCAGTTCAGTTAAGTTAAATGTTTTTTTATTTTTTCAGTTCAGATAAATATTTTTATATTTCTTTTCATTTCAGTAAATTTCATATATATATTTTTATTATAGCTCTCTGCTATTTTTTCGATTCAGTCCAATTTATATTCAATTGAATTCAGATCAGATCAGAAAATTAATTTTTTCAAAATAGGATTTAATTTATTCATACTATTTTTCTTATATTTACTTTTTGTTCATTTCATAGCAATTCAAATCAGTTTTTTTTAATTTGTTGATGTTATTCAGCCTAATGTAGGTGTACTAATAGTATTTAAGTATGTCTAAATTAATAAATATTGTTCGATCAAAGTAATTCATAAGTAATATTACTCTTTTGTCACACATTTAATTTTAATTCAAATCAACTCAGTTTCAAACCACGTCAAATCAATTCAAAATAACGACATTTAGTACACTTCAGTATCTTCATCATGAGGGCATCGACTGCAAAATTCTTGTTGTTATATTCAGTCGAACTTGATTCATTTCTTCCTTCCTTTGAGGGCTGAGCAATTCATTATCCGTCGTTCCTTGAACATTATCGTCATGCTTTACAACAGGTATCTCAAGTTTTTCCATTCGCATATAGTTATGAAGCGTGATTGTTGCTATTATTATGGTCATTTGCCACTCCACCTTCATTTGAGGCATCGATTTAAGCATGCGCCATCTATTATTCAAGTTGCCAAATGACCTTTCCACAGTGTTTCATAGAGAAGAATGTCGATAGTTAAATTGCTCCGAAATTCCTCTAAGATTTATATTTCATTGAAAATCCGGTAAATGGTACCTTGCATTTGGATCCATAAAAGGTGCCCAATATCCTTTTGTAATTTTTTTCAGTTCAGTTCAGTATTTTTTTATTTTTTTCAGTTCAGTATTCTTTAATTTTTTTCAGTTCAGTTAAGTATTTTTATTTTTTCAATTCAGTCCAGTATTTGTTATTTTTTCAGTTCATTTCAGTATTTTTTATTTTTTCAGTTCAGTTCAGTATTTTTAAATATTTTTCAGTTCAGTTCAGTATTTTTTTATTTTTTTCAGTTCAGTTCAGTATTTTTAAATATTTTTCAGTTCAGTTCAGTATTTTTTTCAGTTCAGTTCAGTTCAGTTCAGCAAGAAATAAACTCGGGCAAACAGGCCTAAATGTGTTTGGTAAAATTAGCTGATAGATATAGCTGTTTATGGACAAAATGACATTTATGGACATGAATATATTTTACTACTTATTCACTTATTAAATGTACATAATTTATCAATTGCTATTTTTTATTACAAATGAAACATAAGAATTATAATACATTAAATAGAAATTCTCAAAGGAGACCCTCCACATTATAGACGGGACTGACGAAAAAGGAAAAAATGTGTGAGGGCTTGGTTGAAAAGAAACTTAATACGGGGGGGAGGGGGGGACTTTTTGCAATTTTGTGAAATATGATTGATATAAATGTGAAATTTTCATTCTCTCTCCCCACCTTTTTGATTTCTCCAGATCCGCCGCTCCCCATTCCTCTCCCCCAAATCCAAAACCTAATCTCTTCCATCTATGACGATTTTCCGATTCATATGTTAATTTAAGCGTGCAGAATAGCAAGTAAGGTTCCCGATCACTTAATTTGGTCTGCTTTGTCGATTTGTTCGCGGATTTTGTTTTTTATTTTTGATTTGTTAGTATTCTATGTTGTAGATCTGAGCGTCATGGTGTTCATGTTCATGTTTGGATGTTTAGATGATTTGATTTGTTTAGATGTTCGTGTTCATCTTTGGGACTATAATGTTGACCTTATGTTCTTAAACCCCCATGTCCTGGTCTGTTTGAGGCATGAATAGCCAGATGTGAGGTTTGTTGTGTGAAAATTGGCTAGGGTAGCATGTGTAGATGTTCGTGTTCATGTTTGTGCCTATAATGTGGACCTTATGTGCTAAAATCCCCATGTTCTGGTCTGTTTGAGGCATGAATGGCCAGATGTGAGATTTGGTGTGTGAAAATTGGCTAGGGTAGCATATTTAGATGTTCGTGTTCATGTTTGAGACTATAATGTGGACCTTATGTTCTAAAATCCCCATTTTCTGGTCTATTTGAGGCATGAATGGCCAAATGTGAGGTTTGATGTGTGAAAATTGGTTAGGGTAGCATATTTAGATATTCGTGTTCATGTTTGTGCCTATAATATGAACCTTATGTGCTAAAATCCCCATGTCCTAGTCTGTTTGAGGCATGAATGGCCAGATGTGAGATTTGGTGTGTGAAAATTGGCTAGGGTAGCTTGTGTAGATGTTCTTGTTCATGTTTGTGCCTATAATGTGGACCTTATGTGCTAAAATCCCCATGTCCTGGTCTGTTTGAGGCATGAATGGCCAGATGTGAGATTTGGTGTGTGAAAATTGGCTAGGGTATCATGTTTAGATGTTCATGTTCATGTTTCTGCCTATAATGTAGACCTTATGTGTTCAAATCCCCATGTTCCGGTCTGTTTGAGGCATGAATGGACACATGTGAGGTTTAGTGTGTGAAAATTTGTTAGGGTAGCATGTTTAGATGTTCGTGTTCATGTTTGTTACTGTAATGTGGACTTTATGTGCTTAAAACCCCATGTCCTGGTCTGTTTGAGGCATGAATGGCCAGATGTGAGATTTGGTGTGTGAAAATTGGCTAGGGTATCATGTTTAGATGTTCATGTTCATGTTTCTGCCTATAATGTAGACCTTATGTGTTCAAATCCCCATGTTCCGGTCTGTTTGAGGCATGAATAGACACATGTGAGATTTGGTGTGTGAAAATTGGCTAGGGTAGCATATTTAGATGTTCGTGTTCATGTTTGAGACTATAATGTGGACCTTTTGTGCTTAAAATGTCATGTTCTGGTCTGTTTGAGGCATGAATGGCCAGAAGTGAGGTTTGATGTGTGAAAATTGGCTAGAGTAGCATGTTTAGATGTTCGTGTTCATGTTTGTTACTATAATGTGGACTTTATGTGCTTAAAACCCCATGTTTTGATCTGTTTGAGGCATGAATGGCAAGATGTGAGGTTTGATGTATGAAAATTATCTAGAATAGCATGTTTAGATGTCTGTGTTCATGTTTGGGACTATAATGTGGACCTTTTGTGCTTAAAATGTCATGTTCTAGTCTGTTTGAGGCATGAATGGCCAGAAGTGAGGTTTGATGTGTGAAAATTGGCTAGAGTAGCATGTTTAGATGTTCGTGTTCATGTTTGTTACTATAATGTGGACTTTATGTGCTTAAAACCCCATGTTTTGATCTGTTTGAGGCATGAATGGCAAGATGTGAGGTTTGATGTATGAAAATTATCTAGAATAGCATGTTTAGATGTCTGTGTTCATGTTTGGGACTATAATGTGGACCTTATCTGCTTAAAACCCCATGTTCTGATCTGTTTGAGGCATGAATGGCCAGATGTGAGGTTTGGTGTGTGAAAATTGGCTAGGGTAGCATGTTTAGATGTTCGTGTTCATGTTTGAGACTATAATGTGGACCTTATGTGTTTAAAATCCAATGTTCTGATCTGTTTGAGGCATGAATGGCCAGATGTGAGTTTGGTGTGTGAAAAATTGGCTAGGGTATCATGTTTAGATGTTCATGTTCATGTTTCTGCCTATAATGTAGACCTTATGTGTTCAAATCCCCATGTTCCGGTCTGTTTGAGGCATGAATGGACACATGTGAGGTTTGGTGTGTGAAAATTTGTTAGGGTAGCATGTTTAGATGTTAATGTTCATGTTTCTGCCTATAATGTGGACCTTATGTGTTCAAATTCCCATGATCTGGTCAATTTGATGCATGAATGGCAAGATGTGAGGTTTGGTGTGTGAAAATTGCTAGGGTAGCATGTTTAGATGTTTGGGACTACAATGTGGACCTTATGAGCTAAAATACTCATTTTCTTAAAGAAACAAATGCAGAGATCATGACGCGGGTCGACCAGTGAATAGTGCAGCCTAGTGAATAGTGACGGATCAGTGAATAGTGCGCGTGAATAGAAACTATTTTAAGTAAATTGCAATTAAGGACCTCCTTGTTTTATTTTAAAACACCATTACTATATAGTCCTTGGTCTATAATATTGACGGTCTCTCCAGAGACTTTCTCTAAATTAAAATGAATTATTATGTAATCCACATTTTCATGAAATTCTTTTAAAACTATACATTATAAGTTCGTTTTAGAGACTTTTTCAAACCTTTCTCTTGTTTCATCTTGTTTCTTGTTTCATGTCCAATTCGATTGGTTCTTGAATCCCTTCTGATCCCATCATTCTAGCTCGCTTCTTGAGTAATCTCAGGTTCCTTGGTCGCCCTAGCCGCCACTACATCCATTCCATTCCAGCCGCCATTCTTCCCTTCCTTCCCATTGGGCCCGCCTTTTCTTGTTGTCTCCTTGTCCCCCAAGCCTACTTCTGCTGTTCCCACCTCACTGCCACCTCCCTCATTTGTCCCCTTGTCCCCCAAGCCGCCTTTTTTTTGTCTCCCCCTCACTACCACCGCCTCTCCTTGTTTCTTCCATTCCCCCGCCGACATTCCTTGCTTCCTTTTCACCCTAGCCGCCTTTCTCATGCACCAATTCGGCTTCTTGTGCACCACTTGCCTCCCAGTCGCCATTTTTTCCTTCCTTCTCATTTGGCCCGCCATTTCTTGCCACCTTGCCGCCTTTAATTGCCCCTGCTCACGTGCCATTACTTTTCCATGCAACGTTCTGTTTGATCTTTCCCCTCCCGCACCCGCACCCACACTTGCATGCAACCTTTTATTCTCCCTGGGCTTGTCTCCATGCTCCACCGTGACTACCTATGCCTCGGCCGCTGTAGATTTTCTCGCCACCACCATTGTTTGCTCTTGTGTTCATCTAATCGTGATATCTTCCTCTGCTTGACCCGACTCCATTATCTCGTTTGTCAAGTCAACCACTTCCTCCGGTTCATTCTCCTCCATTCGCTCCTTTCTTCTGGTTTGTGTCGCCGTGTCCATGACGTCTTCTTGAACGATTATAGCATTCGAATCCATGCCGGAAACATCCTCGACACCCCCGTTCATGATTCATTTGCCTCTTGGATCCTCCCTATTTATCTTGACTCCCGCGAAGACCGAAAATTCATGAAACCACTTTCTCTTAGCTTCCTTGAGCTCTTCCGGTGTTGCACTCCTAAAGCCTTGCTCGCCGTGAGATGCTCTATCCATTTTGCTTCTTTTGAACCGTTTGCGTCTCGCCAAGTCTTCAGCGTGTCGCCTATCATTTAGTTCGTCTTCGGCTTCCTGCCAAACTATATCCAATTGTTCGCGAGTCATTCCCATCGATGGTTGTTTTTCCTTAGGTTCGGTTCGTACTACATTCTGTCCGCCGACCTTGTTTACTACTGGCACTTCTTTCATCCTTGTGTCCTCCACTCTGTCAATTTCCATGTGGTCTTTCTTTCCCCTTAAAGCCTTGAGCTTGATAAAGATATCTTTAACATCTCCTTCCAAGTCACTTATGGGGTTATCTAAATCGATTTCCCTGACATATTCCCTCATTATTGCGCGATCTACCGACGACATATTACGCTCCTCAGTCTCTTTGATCAATTATTTTCCATATCGTCTGACAAATTGCCTTATTTCCGTATCTTCTCTTCTCAGCCTCTGGTTAACATGCAATAGTTCATGCATATTCTTGTGCAAGTTCATTTGAGTTACACCTCCCGTTCGGGCTCCCTTGGCTACTTTTGCATTTGCCTTAGGGTCCCTTCCACTGTCACCGAACTGAGTCTGGTTCCTTCTCCACTAGGGGTTACTAGGTGGTGGTCCTTGGAACCCTACTCCTCCTTGCCAGGGTTTCCTGAAAGGAGACTGATTTGATCTTACACTGTAGCCATCTGAATAGTGAATCACATCTCGTTCTTCCGCCGGAGAACTCCAACGAACCATGCAATCTTTCCTATGGTGTCCAATCACGCCACAGAACTCACAAATACTTGGGAGTTTCTCATACCGAAGCTCTAGCTTATGATCTATCCCCTTTAGTGCCTGTACCCTTTTCACGGGTTTCGTGATATCCAACTCAAATCGAATCCTCAGGAACTAACCTACCAAACTTCCATCAGAGTCTTTATCCACCTCAATGAATTTTCCAACTCCATTACCTACCGTTTCCGCCACCGGGATGGTGAAGAAACCTGCTGGAACCTTGTGAGCGTGTACCCAGAACTGCGTCTTATCAAACTTCATTTCAGAGGCAACCATGCCTGCCATCGGCTACTTTAGCAACAACAAATTCCCATCCATAAGCCATGGTTGAAGCTCAAACACCCTTTCCCTTTCCGCAATATTCAGAAACTCAAATTGGTAAACATTATCATGCAATAGTCTTACCTTCAATGACTACCTCGGGTTCCATACACCGGAGAAGATAGCCTGAATCGTCTCATGAGGGATCCTTCTCTGAGAGATGAGTTTCTCCACCAGGATTTGATTCAAACCCTCAGCCGCCACTTGGTCACCTCCGATGTCAAGCGGCTCGTCCTCCTCCGCTGTCAACTTGAGGTTTCGGTAAAACTTCGCGATGTCCGTGATGCCATCCATATCTCCGATCTCCGTATCTGCTCGCAAACGTGTTCGTTCAATATTCTTCTGTAAACCCTAAGATTTCTGCTCCGTACTGGTTTCATTGCAGGATAGTGTGCCCACGTGAGACCGCTTTTCTTACTTTGAGTGTGCTTCCATTTCGCCGTACGCCTGAGTATTCTTCTGCCCGCTTCAGTCACTAAACCCTAGGGTTTGTATCGCCGCAGAGAGAGGACCGAAAAAAAGAGGACCAATATATTAGGCTAGCAATTAGTGAGAAATATTTATAGTTATTATATAATTTTTGGTGAAATTGCCATAAGTTCTAAATTTAGTTAAAAGAGGTTTTGGCGGGAAATAAGTGATAGAGAATGAGACACGTGGCACCAGTGTTTACTACTTTAATAATTAGTATAGATTAGAAACATAGTCGTGTTATGCCCAATCCTACCACACCTCCTACAAAATTTATGGATTCTTTCATATCTATAATTGGATGCCATAGTATGTGATTTTTAAATAAGGGAAGGGATCAAGAGACTATTTATTCTCACTCCATTTTCACTCAAAATCTCAACCTTTAATTCTATCTAATCTAAACCATTGATTTACTGTGTTTCTATTAATTAAAACATAAACATAAACTCTCACTAATTAGCTTTCGGTCCTTTCTGATAAAAAACTCTCACCAAAAACAAAATCCTTTTATGAATAACGCACGATCAATATGAAAGAAGAAAAATTGCAACAGCCACTTCGATTGTATATGGAAATATGAGGGCTTCTCGATTGGGTACTGGGATATCATCAGCTAATAAAGGCTTGCTTGTCAGAGTTTTTCTGTAAAGTAGTTCAGTTCAGTTCAGTATTTTTTTTATTTTTTTTCAGTTTAGTTCAGTTCAATATATTCATATTTTTTCAGTTCAGTTCAGCTCAGTTCAGATAAATACTTTTGTATTTCTTTCAGTTCAAATAAATATTTTTATACATTTTTCAGTTCAATAAATTTCCTATATATATTATTTATTATTATAGATCTTTACTGTTTTTTCGATTCAGTTCTAAATATATTCAGTTCAATTCTATACAGATCAGAAAATGTGCTTTAATGCAATCCAAAATAATTTAGTCATACTATTTTCAGTATATTTACTTTTTGTTCATTTCATAGCAATTCAAATCAGTTTTTTTAAGTTCGTTGATGCTATTCAACCTAATGTAGGTGTACTATTAGTATTTAAGTATGTCTAAATCAATAAAACCTTGTTCGATCAAAGTAATTCTGAAGTAACATTACTCTTTTGGCATACATTTAATTTTAATTCAAATCAACTAAGTTTCAAACCATATCAAATCAATTCAAAATAATGACATTTAGTTCACTTCAGTATCTTCATTATAAGGGCACAAACGGCAAAATTCTTGTTGTTATATTCAGTCGAACTTGATTCATTTCTTCCTTCTTTTGAGCGCTGAGCAATTCCTTATCCGCCGTTCCTTGAACATTATCGTCATGCTCTGCAACAGGTATCCCAACTTATTCCATTCGCATATAGTTATGAAGTGTGATTGTTGTTATTATTATGGCAATTTGCCACTCCTTCATTTGAGGCATCGCCTTAAGCATGTGTCATCTATTTTTCAAGTTACCAAATGACTTTTCCACAGTGTTTCTTAAAGAAGAATGTCGATAGTTAACCAAGTGGGTTAGCCCACTTGGCCAAAAGCATCTTCTTAAGAGCCTTGGCTGGAGAGAGGTTCAGGGTTCGAATCCCCCCTCCAACAAGCCCCCCTATGGCTTCTATCAGTCTCCAATAGCGTGCTCAACTCAAAGCAGTTCGGAGTTACCAGAGCTACATCAACTGGCGCATGAAGTGCGAAGCGGCGAAGTACATCAGACGGTGTAAGTGGGATCTTCACCCCACTCAAAGCGTTGGTGAGGATCTCAGGCCACTTGAAGTACGGATCAGTAGAATAGGTTAGATTAGGTTTAGTTAGGATCCATGTATGTACTCGATTAGGCCGTTGTAATGTACTCAAAAAAAATGTCGATAGTTAACCAGTTCAGTTCAATATATTTTAAGTTTTTTCAGTTCAGTATTTTTATATTTTTTAAGTTCAATTCAGTCGAGTTCAGTATTTTTATTTTTTTTAGTTCAGTTCAGTATTTTTCTATTTTTTCAGTCCAGTTCAGTTTAATATTTATTTTTATTTTTTACAGTTCAATTTAGCGAGAAATAATCTCTATGAGTAGCAAACAGGCGAGAAATAATCTCTATCTCTATGAGTAGCAAATAGGGCCTAAATATTTTAACTCCTTTTTTTAACAATAGATGCTTTCAGTTTGATACCTTTCAGTTTTCCTGTGATTAATAATGATAACAAAACAAGTTTCAAATAATTAAAAAAAACCAAACAAGAAGAACATCTCTCATTTAATGGTGCCCAAATTAAAGATTTAATGTTAGTTAAGAAACCGGAGTGATACTATTAAGATAAACAATGTGCATTAAATTCAAGATTATAGCAAACCATTATTCAACGTTATCTCCTGATGTGCCTTCTGAAAATACAGTACGTACACAGTAAACAAATTTACTCCAGCAATAACAGCCCAGCACAATCAATTTCAGAATCAATAATTACTGCAGCAGCTCCGAGGGGAATAGTCTTTGGTTTGCAGTGTTTTATTATTTTCTGGACTAATAGTTCTACACTAATGCTCTTGTCCTGAATGTATTAAGCCCTTTTGAGGGGGGGCGCTTGAAAGAGAATAGCAGCAAAATTGTCAGAAAAATTATCAGAAAACTACATTTCAGCTCTGACTGGCAAAGGCGATTCCTTTCTCAATTGATGACAGCAGTTCTGGTTTCAAGGCCTCCAACCCTTCCTTCTCAAAGTCCGAAAGGTTTCCCAGTCCAAGGACTTCCTCAACTCCATTCTTTCCAAGCTTTACCTGCAACCAACCAAACAAAAATTAATGCTGGGAAAAATTGTGCACGTCAATTTTCCAGTAACATGACTTATAAGAAACAAAGCAGCACTTATCCGGTAACTAACCTTAGATGCAAAGAAAGGTAACTCTGTGACCGATGACTGCACATATGAGCACTCTACAACATCTGGAACACCATTGAGTCCCTTCAAGCAAGCATCGGCAAATATAGCCCCAGCATAGCTGCAAATATGCAAGGCAGTTAGCCCAATTTTTTTACAACCCAGAAAGGTGCTAACCAGAAAATATACATCTTCCAGGAGCGGAAAACAAAAAAATAATGAACAGACATTTCTGAACAGGACACAAGTGTTTCCTCTTTCTTTTCCATTTTAACCACCTATGCTAAAGTTGTCTGGACTGAGTCTGTCCCAGACTGGCAGTAACAAGAAGAGATCACAGTGACCAAATAAGGTTGTAACCATCAAGGTGTACATTGGGTAAAGCATTGCTTAGTTTAATATGTATCACAAATGCTCGCTCAATAAAAATCAAACTGGGCTGGCTCAACCAAGCACAAACTACAGCAAATTTCAGCTTCAGGATTCATTATAAACTTTCTACAGCATAAGCAGGTAATTGACGTTCACAAGCTACACAAAAGTGTATCATGAACAAATCCTTTTGCAAATATTCATGTTCAAAATATACAACTAAACCAATCTCTTCAATCAAAAACACTGACTGAAGTCTCAGATGACAAAACTACTGGAGCATATGCATCCCCAGAAGTTGTACTTAAAAACATATAGAGCTAATGCAATATAAAGAGATAACCACAAAATTGCATTTAAAAAATTACTGAAATACAAGATTTGAAGCATCAAAACTTACGCCATAGAAAGGGTAGCAGAGCCCTTCCCAGCCTTTGCTTCAACAACTTCTGTTCCACCATCCTGAGTTCTTTTTGTCAGAGCCTTAATTTCATCATCAGATAAATTGGCTGATGGGGTAGCCTTAACAACAATATAGGTCCAATGATATGTCAGCAAGATCACAGAATAAAAGAGACAACACAAGAGAATGAATAGGCAAAAGTTGGGAGTACCTGTGAGAACAATGGAAGGATGGTAACACCAGCATGGCCTCCAACAACAGGGACATTAACACCTAGAGAAAGCATCAAACATCAGTATGGGCTAGCAAGAAAAAATTAATGTCTCAACAAACAGAGACTGTGGTAGCACACCTGCAACATTAACTTTGGCTTTCCCAGCATAGAATGTCTTGGCCCTAACAACATCTAGTGTTGTGACACCGAACAACCTTTTCTCATCATAAGTACCAGCTTTCTTGAAAACCTCAGCAGCAATGGGGACGGTTGAATTGACAGGATTGCTGATCATATTAACAAGTGCCTGTTTAACAAGTAACCACAAAGAGTAAGGCAAATCAAATGTTCAGGCAAATCAAATGTTCAGGCAGATCCATTTACCATAAACAAACCAATACACTGTTTCAGTCACTTACATGGGGGCAGTACTTGGCAATGGCAGTGCAGAGAGACTTCACAATGCCAGCATTGATGTTGAAGAGATCATCACGAGTCATGCCAGGCTTCCTAGGCACACCAGCTGGAATGATCACAATGTCAGCACCCTCAAGAGCCTGTCCAAGCTGCTCGTCCCCAGCATATCCAGATACCTGCCAAGAGCAAGGAAAAGGCCACTCAGTCAGTCCCCAGTCAGTTTACAGAAGATTCTAGCCCCATTCAAAAACTAGATTCGTAAAAATACAAACTTTGGAAAAGAAATGAAGATAAACTGGACAATCAGACTATCACTGAAATCCCAGATTCTTGGTTATACTGCTACGGATTTAAAAACAATTTATTGGTAACAGTACAGTGAAGAAAGCGACCTACTTATGCATCAAGAGAGAATATTGGTAACAATTTTTTGCATCACCATTAGTCTAACCCTTAACAATTTTCGGATCAAAAATGACAAAAAATGAAAGCATATTTCAGTAAATAAATAAAATGAGATCGTGCATCAAAAACCACTAAACCCCATGATCAAATGTATTAGGAATCCAGGTAGCGAAATATACCACAGATCTGGTGTTGATGTGACTGACATCGGCAGCAACACCGGGGGTTCCGGCTATATCGTAGAGGGAAAGCGAAGAGACAAGCGGGTTGAGCTTCATCAGCAAAGATAACGGCTGACCGATCCCTCCGGCAGCGCCCAAGATGACAACTTTCCTCTCCGGCGCGGATTCCGACGCGAACCCGCGTCTGACGACATACGAGGACGACCGCTCAGCGTTCAGGAGAGTGGAGCTCCTCCTGGCGATAGATCTCAACATGGAAGCCCTCATTTTCGATGTTTTCCGGCAAAATCTGTTTGTGCGGAGGAGAAATAGAGGAGTGGTGAAGCAGGGGTTTTTTTTTAATATTTTCCGCAAAGAAGATGAGGTATTTATATTTGTTGAGGGATATGGAATTCTTGGAATGGATTTGGACTATCGAGGAGTCCGTCGGTCGTCCGATGTCCACAACCTGGTCATACGCATTTTACACCCTTTTCATCTCACTATGTTCCATTACTTTATTCCTTATTATTCTTTCTTAGATCAATTTTTGTTACAGCTTTATCATAAAAATTCTCTTTTTCTCATAGATTGATATAGTTGTAGTCTTCTAATCTAACATTTAAATAGCATATCACTTTAGAATACTGAATGTGGACATAGATTATTGGATAGATTATTTTAAGTGTATATTTTTTTCTGAATCTTAGTGCATTTTACGTATTATATATTGAGAATAACATTCATCCGGATGATCCTGATATAAGTCTTATTAGGCACCAATAAGATAATGACACGTGTACAATTGTAATGTTTTAATAGGTTAAGATATTTTTAGTAAAGTTCTAAAACCCTAATTTAGAATGTCTAAACTCGTCTGGGTAATGATTAAACACGTGGCCCAATCATAAATTAGTTAAAGATGATGTGTCATTATTTAATTGGTGCCTGATAAGGCTTATATCAGGATCATCCGGATGAATGTTATTCTCGTGCCTGATATTGCCAATATCAGGATGATCCTGATATATATTAAACTATTATATGTTTAGGGTATGTTTTCCCTTGACCTATTTGATCATATAACTAAACCGAGTTTAAATATATGAAACTGGATTTTTTTACTAGAGTTCAAATTAATGTACTCCATAACTAAATTGAGATTGGAGTATTGAAAATAATAATAGTTTGACTAAATTTAATCAAATTATATTTCACCAAAATAAATCTAAAATCAATTGAAAATTTATATAACTGAAGAGATTAGAGCCTTATGTTTAATGTTTTATGTTCAGAATATAAGGCACATATTGAAGTTAGATGTATATCTAGTTACTTTCTTTAAAATAAAATTGTCGATGGTAAATCAAATTTTGTCAAATTACAACTTACTACTAACTAATTGATCTTGTACTTCATATATAAACGAAAGGTCAGTGAAAAAATAGTTCCATCTAAAAGTGCTACACATTCATAATAGTGAATATTGAACTTTTACGTCAATGACGAATACATATTATGTAAAATATAAAGGTAAAAACATTTAAAATTAAACTTTAAATTATTTAAATTGCCTTACTAATATGATATCTCTGTCGAAACAATGAAATCACAAACTCTCAAATGGTTGAAACTTATAAATTTTATTGTTAGTTTATGCACAAAGTCGTCAATAGTAATCATTATAAATGTACGAGTTTTCCATTGTCTAGTTATTTTGTTAGAGTCAAATTTTAAATAAACATATAGTAGCAAAGCAAGACTTCAACTAATCAGTTCATCCTAAAGGGAACTTAGAAAAATTATTACTCCGATCAATGAATAAATTAATTAAAAGAATTAAAAATGATGAAACTACATAGTTTACCGCCACATAACCACCGCAAGTTCACCATATTCCGGCGTCTACCATTTTTATATATTCCTTTTAATTAATCTACGTAAATTCATTTATCACATGATTATAATCAACACACATAATACCGGAATAAAATATCACGTGATAAATAATATTGCTGCAAAAATCTTATTATTGGCATACTATTGGGTACACATTAACAGAATAATATTTAGTAATAAAATACTGATAAATATGCTAATATAATCAACACACATACCTCTGATTAGCACATATATCAATCACCTAAATAATCCTGAGTGCATCTGCCAAAAATATTGAGAACCGTCAAGGTTCGTGTCGGGCTATTTCATGACAGTAAATTGTATAGTCTTATGTTATAAACCAGAATGCAATTAAATTAGTCCGACACCTACCGAAATATTTACAAATTGCACTTTTGTCTTGAACTTTCAGGTATTTAAACTATTATCCCCATTCATTTTATATACATTGTACTTACATTTTTAAGTAAGGTTTGTATTTAATTACATTCAGATATATTTCCTAAAAAAAAATTATATTCAGATAACCAAGCTAGTATCCCCTAATAGAAATTAAATGAAAAAAAATTAGAAATTAAAGGAAAAAACATCCTATATTTGAAAACTCATTTTAGGTCTTACCCAACTGTAGTGACCCATACTTGATCAGCTTTGTTGGACTTCATAGTTATCCTTCCATTAAGTGACTCAGAAATGGTTCAGATCTGACCCAATGACATTGTCGTTATGGGGGAGCGCTGCGTCTAACTTCCGGTTGGACCAACCTTCATGGGCCATCAACACGGGATCTATTACAAAGTCATCCAACATGTCTAACCCTTGATAATTTAATATTTATCACATCCCGTGTGATACTAATCTCACTTAAAAATTCCATCAGTTTAGTATTTTTAATTTTTCTTAATTCAGTTTAGTATTTTTAATTTTTATCAGTTCAGTACTTTTTTATTCTTTTCAGTTAAAGTCAGTGTTTTTTTTATCTTTTCAGTTCTATTCAGTATATTTATATTTTTTCAGTTCAGTTCAGTATATTTATATTTTTCAGTTCAGTTCAATATTTTTATATCTTTTCAATTTAATCTAGTTTAGAAAATTATTTTATATTTCTTCAATTCATATATTTTATATAAATATTTTATATATTTTTTAGTTCAGTAAATTTCCTCTATATTTTTTACTACAGCTCTACAGTTTTTTCAGTTCAATTCATTTAATTTGGTTATGAACATATGTATGTTCAATACTATCTATTACAATTCGGTTCAATTAGTGTTTACTAGATGAATACAAGTTCATTATTTGTGAATACGACAAAATTGAGCAATCTTTGTACGCTAGTGTTCTATCATATTCTGAATATTTTTGAATCAGTTCAATTTAATTAAAATTAAAATTTCAATCATGTACAAGTGTATATTGATAAATTTCAGTTTACTTTAGTCATGTTGTTATTGTTTTGAATACATTAAACTTTACTTCAGTTTAATCCAATTTATTTATAAGTAAATGTGATTTGATAAAATATAGTTGCATTAAGTCATTATTTCAATACATTACACTTTATTCTGTTCCAATTCTATTCAATTATGTACAATTCAGCTCATTTTATTTGTTAATAATGAATTTTTTTAACTATATTTAATTTTTTTTCAATTCAGTTCAAAACATTTATTTAATTTTTCTCAGTTCAATTAAGTTCAGTATATTTATATTTTTCAGTTCAATCTTTCAGTTCAGTTCAGTTTAATTATATTTTTCAATTCAGATCAATATTTTATATTTTTTCAGTTCAATTCAGTATTTTTAAAAAAAGTTCAGTTCGGTTCAGTATTTTTTTCAGTTCAGTTTAGTTCACTTCAGCAAGAAATAAACTCTAGCAAAAAGGGCCGAAGATGGTGACGCTGAAAACGGGTAAAGATATTTTAAACTGAGTAAACCCGCGGTTTAGACCCGTGCACCTGTACCCGTATAAGTCCATTGACCCAACCCATTCTAACCCGTATTGTTAAATTACTCATTTATACACATACCCGTTTTACTCGTATCCATATTTTACCCGTATTCATATGAATAAAAATTAAATTTTGTTTTATATGCAGATAACAGGTAAAAGTTGACAGGCCTAATTAATTATTGAATTAGGTGCTTTTAAAAGGTCCAAAATTTTTAAAGGCAAATTTATGCTTAAGTAGGTTTATACATGAATATTTTAATAATCAATTTGGATCAAATTGTGAAGAAATTGACATGTGTACAACCGGTTGGACAAACCACCGGTTGTACGTACACCTTTCGCGAATTTCAATGGTCAAACCATTCTCTCACTATACGCATTTTGCCAAATAAATTTGAGAGCTTGTTTAGTATCTCACATCAAGGGAGAGCTTAACATGGCAAGAGCAATCCTAGTTGGATCCCTATGCAAATATAGTCCATTAAGATTTTTCGGACAAAAATGCTATAGAGCCTCATCTAGTGCAAGGATTTGGTTCAAATTCCGAAAGTGACATGTTCATTTTTGGGTTAATCATGTGCCTACAGAGGAAAATGGGCTGGAATTTAGGGACCTCACAGATGTGGTGGGATCTTTTTCATGCAAAATCTAGTGGAAGTTGCAGTTAAACCAGACAATATGGTCAAGATATATGTGGAGCTTACAAGCAGCCTATAAAAACTCTCTTACATGAAAAAGGATCTGCAAAATCAATGAATTGGCAAACTCACAGACACAAATCTTGGTTGGACAAGGAGGGAGCTCATTCTGGAACTCTAATTGGCCAGGGGTTGGAGCATTGTACTATCATTGGTCAACAACGGTTAAGCTACCTTTTCCAAACATCAGTGTAGCTAAATTTTTTGCAAAAAAAAAAACTCATTACATTAACAAACTGGAGCCTGATTTGGCTACACACATATTGTTTTGTTGCAGGGAGCACAAAAGGTTTACACACACACTGACAAGTTGATATGGAAGCCAGAAATTGATGGGAACTTTTCCATAAAAGCAGCTTACCACAGCCTACGAAATAGGAGCATAAGGGATACATTGCTAAAAAGGTTTGGTGTCTATCATTGCCAGCTAAGATTCCTATATTCATATGGAGACTCACCAACAAACTTTTACCATCTGATGATATTCTAGTAATGTTTGATTTTCACTTACCCTCTAAATTTGTGCAATGTGACAGTATTGACTCCATTGAGCACTATTTTAATAACAGTTCTTATAATCTGGAAGTGTGGAATCATATGCATGCAATTTTGCTTATACATGCACCTTCTTTTTTATCAGTTAGAGCTAGAATACACTTTTATTTGACATTTGCTGGTCTCTCTAAAATTCATACTAGAATTCTAAGAATAACATGCATGATTACACTTTGGAATCTATGGACTAGGAGAAATAAACTGGTTTATGATAATAAAAGTATGTCTTCTAGAGATTTTGATTGCTAAGATAAAAAAAAGGAGGTGAATCTAATCCGCACAGCCCACCCATTGACTAGGAATATAGATAGGAATAATTTTGTAATTTTAGCAAGTTTGGCTCCTTTATTTAAACAGAAAAGACCAAAACTGATTAAGATTATAAAATGGAAACCACCTGATCAAGACTGCAAAGCTAATGTAGATGCCTCCAATAAAAATGGAAGTTGTGGGATAGGAATTTTTTTAGAAATGCAGCAGGCCACTCAGTACTGCTGAGAACTTTGCACATGAACTGTGTTTCACCCATGTATGCTGAGTTGTTGGCTATAAAGCAAGGATATGTTGCAACACAGGAACTGGGATTACAACACTACCAAATTGAAGCAGACTGCTTACAGGCAGTCAGATGCATCACAAATCCTACACAAGCAACATGGAATGTGTACTCAGTCTGCACTGAGCTGCACAACCTTCATTGCATAAACCCTGTCAAACACATTTACAGGGAAGCAAATAAAGCTGCTGACTTTCTGGCAATGAGGGGTCTCCACAATAATTTGGCAGCATCCTTCACAGTGCAGAATATACCAGGCCTTGTTATCTGGTATACTTATACTTGACAGATATGGAACTCCCTCCATAAGGACCTCCTGGAAGGAACATGTATTTTGACAGTGTGCTGATATATGCAGATAAACCAAAGCTGGGAGAAAATGAAGCTACAAACCATCACAGGCACTCATCAGTTACACATACTAACTTTTGAGCCAATTTATGGATGTTAATGTATATACACTGGATGATGATCTCTCTCTCTGTAGACCAAACTAATTGGTGGTTAAGTTGTGCTTCGCTATTTGTTTACTCGATCACTAAACTGCTCCCCATTTAAGATTTGGCTATATGAGGAAAGCATTCATAATCCAGTAGACCTAATTATCTATTCATTCTTTTTTGAGAAATTTAGATGCTTCTAAGAGCAGTGCTCTTTTTTTATGTAACACAACTTTAGGCTTCCTATTTTTTGGTCTGGGGTGCCAAATAAATACCCCTTGCCAATGGTGGTTAAAATTTTTTAAAAATGTTCCAAGCTTTTGATAAGTCCTAGAATCTGTACTTAGATGAGACGGTTATTCACTAAACTGCTCCCCATTTAAGATTTGGCTATATGAGGAAAGTATTCATAATCCAGTAGACCTAATTATCTATTCATTCTTTTTTGAGAAGTTTAGATGCTTCTAAGAGCAGTGCTCTTTTTTGATGTAACACAACTTTAGGCTTCCTATTTTTTGGTCTGGAGTGCCAAATAAATACCCCTGCCAATGGTGGTTAAATTTTTTAAAAAATGTTCCAAACTTTTGATAAGTCCTAGAATCTGTACTTAGATGAGACGGTTATTGACTAAGTTTGCAGCGATTTAAAAGTTTTTCTAAGTCGAATTCAGTCTTTCATGTTGACTTTGACTACACAACACTATCTACACATCTTCAGAAAATCTTGCTATTGGCTTGTATATGTTTAGCTTATGGTCCGATTGACTGTTTTTAATCTCAAATATGAATTCACCGAACATAATGGAGGATTGATAGGTGCAGGTCCATACGGACTATGTAGATCTAAAAATGTGGTTAATTGACGCAATTGTCCTCGAAAATTTCTTTTTTCAGATTTTAATCATAACTTCGCAGGGGTATTTCAGATATTTAACCACATTTTTAAACTTTCATAATCTGTTTGGATCTACACCTAAAATCCCTCAATATAATGTGGCTTTGGCTCGTACATCCACTCGACCAAGTGCATTTGAATTTGTGAGAATCGGAGAGGGTGATTTCCACCCACTCTACACTTGAAAATTTATCGATGACTTAAGTGGGAAGCTTGAAATGATTGGCCCAGAATATAACTATTCATTGTTGAATTATGAACAATTTGATTTGAAATTGTTTTAACTTTCTGAATATTGTTGAATGCTTTCATCTAAGATTTATTTCAATTTATTCATTTAAACTATTATTATTGTAATATTTGATTTGAATACATTTAATTAAAACATTCCTATAAGTTTAAGAGTTGGTCTCTGGAGTGACCGTCTATATTATATTATAATATAGACCAAGGACTAAATTAAAATATGAAAGGATGGAGGTCCTTATTTGCAAAATTTGGGAAAAGTATTATTCACGACACTGTTCACGCGCACTATTCACGGCCCTGTTCATGCGCACTATTCACGGCACTGTTCATGCGCACTATTCACGGCATTGTTCACGCAAAGAATATGTACTCAAATCAGTTAATATAATTTCTGTATTTTAAACACTTGTAAACACAAAAGAATTCAGGTTAGAAAGACAAGTTTCCATATTATAAACATCAGATTTTAGGTACATAAAAATTAGGGTGTTTAGGTTAAATAATGTTGTGTTAAGTATAGTCAAGTTTCACCAAAGTTTTCAGCCTAAAAATTCACAATCGTCACAGTTTTCAACTTAAACAATCAAATTTCACAAAAATCACAGTTTTCACAAATAAATAATATAGTTTCTACAATCACTGTAGTTTTCAACCTTAATAACCAAGTTTTCACAATCACAGTTTTCACATTAAAAAATCAAGTTTTACAAACACCACAGTTTTCACAATAAATAATCAAGTTTCAACACAAATCAAGAAGCCTAGTTTTCAAGTTAAACACATAAAATTTCATATGCAGACAAAAACTATATTAAGCAGTCTAGTTTTCAAGCTAAACACATAACTTTCATAACAAGACAGAATCTCATCCCCATCCTCAAGTTCTACCTCGACGAAGCCAATCACAGATGCCTAGCAAAGCACATCGCCATGGCTAACCGCATCACCCGGATCTTCCACCGCCCCAAATCCATCCCTCTACGCGAGTTCCGACTGTCCTTCCACTACTTCCCGGACCACCGCCGCCCCGCCCTCGTTTCATCCTGGATCCGGAGGGCTCTCGACTGCAACGCCGAGTAGATGGAGCTTGGCTTCTACAACGAATAACACGAATAGTTGGATTAATACCTGAATCAGAGATTGGATTAATGCCCAATCGATTGCGCCGGTTCGATGCAGATTGGGAACGCGAGTGATGAACGAAAGTTTGGAATTAGGAACGGAGGTTTCAGAAGGAATGAGAAAATTAAATAATAGAAATTTGGTATATATATTTATGGAGGAGGGTCTGTGATGCAATTTTCCTATATTGCTAAAAAGGACCCGTGTAAATATTAATTGCAAAAGAGGAGCCGCCTTTCCTATTTTAATTGTAGAAATAGGCTGTCTATATTAGAGTTATAATATAGACAGTCTATTCCAAAACTAATATTAAGTTGAATCCCAACACTGTTTCTAAAATTAATTCCCGAAATAACATGCTCCTCATTTTAATTCCATTACTAATACTCTTATTGTCATGTAATGGACCACATGTTTCCTGTAATTCCAACTGTTCATATAATCATTTTTTCCACAAACTGTTTACCTAATTTCGATATCCCTTTTCACCATAGTGCTAATTTTCCAATCTGTTACGCATGAACTCCTCCTTCCTTTGATTCTAAACTTTTTTTATGATTCTTATCCATCCTTTTTTCCATTTTCCCGTGATGCTGTAGCCAAATTGCTAACCAGAGTCTGGAGTATATTTTTAATAAAAATATAAAGAAAGAATGAGCCTGTATAAGAGGACGAGGAAAAATCTTCAGAAGGCTGGAAAGCATCAAAACAGTTTGCATGTATAAGTTGATAACATATAGCATTTAGGTACGTATACGGTAGATGATATATTCTTCTTTACTCCATTTTCTGCATTCGAACTGTCATTCGAACTGTCGTTTGAGGAGTATGCGTCATATAAGATAAAATGTTGTTGTCTAAGAGGGAATATCTTAAGAGAAAAACTAATGAATAATATGATAGGAAACTAAGAATGTATAAGTAGCAAGGATATCTCAGGCTGAACTGATGCTGTGATGCAGCAGGATTAGTTTCCACCCCGATCCTTTCTCTAATCAGAACGCCGTTGTGGCAAACCACCAAATATCCTAGTAGTTGCATTACCATCTCTTGTTTTCTTAACAAGCAAACTAGTCAATATTTGTACTTAGTGGTAGTACCCACCAAGAAAAGCAAATTATTAAAATTCCCGAAACATACTTAACTACACCTCAAAATGCAGGGAAAGGGGATTTCATTTAGCATTGTACTATTGTATGGCTTGCAAGCGCATAAATCCTAATGCATCGCTTAGAATGACAATATGATTGTGCAAGTTATGCTACTTAAAAAACATGCATTTAAGCATAAGAATTGTGAGTAGTAATAATATTAATTATGAAAATTTTCGCTAACAAAAGTTACAAGTTGAGCACTTTGTACTTCTGTAGAAGTATTACAGCAGCTGGGGACCTCGAGAAATTGATTGAATAAAACCCTTCAAGCTCCACCAGCAGACTATAGACAAGGTCGAGAGCTAGCGCAGCCCTCCAAAGCATGACCTCAGTGGTTCAGTATGGCGGCAACGGTACCACCATAGAGGTGGCGGTGATGGTACCACCCGCGAATCCATGAGCCTTACATCCTTGAGGTTGCCGACATCATCGAGACTACCTGACTCTTCATCCTCAATGGCTCCGGCTCCATCGTCATTTTCTGGCAGCCTCTATGCCGCTTCAACATCCTTTCCTCTGTCACCATCCTCCTACTGCAGACCAACACCGCAGCTAGATCAATCAATTGCTTTATAATCTCCCTTGCTGGGTCTAATGCCAAATGGTCAGTGATAACATTAATTAGATGATATTCAGATTTCTGCTCCATGCTATTATTTTCCGCCAATTAGCACACGTTCTCTGAGTATAAAAGAGTTTTTGACTTTCGATAATAATGTTCATTGAATGATTGTACAAATGTAATTCTCAGAAAATTTTGTATGTGGGTGATTATTGTATGTGGGTATGTGGGACAAATGAGGTGATGACACATGGCAAGTGGGCCATATTCCAAGACAGTAACGTTAATTCAAGAGTCCTTCCGTTTGGTTTGCTGCGTGGTCCCTGCCTTTTTCCAATTATTTCTTTTTTTCCCCACAAATTCCTCTTTTTTTCCAAGTTTCCCCCGATGCTCATCTTTCCCCTTACCTGGACACCTGCAAAATTTCCCCCAATCCTAAAATTTTTCCCTCGTTAAACCCCGAGCCCCAACGAAGAATAACAAACAAATCAATGGCGGGTTTTCGGGGAAATCTGTTCTTCCGTTAGACTTCAGATACTCGTATTCCGGGACGAGATTTTCCCCCTTTGAGCCTGGCCGGCTCGACCGGAAGTGGACGGAATCGAAGCTCCGGCAGAAGCAACGGCGGATTACGAGATGTGGCTCCGACGAAGGATTGAGGTTCTGGGAGAGCCATTGACGGAGGAGGAGGTTGCTGAGCTTGTTGAGAATTACCGGCACACCGATTGTTCCCCCCAGATTAATCTAGGTATAATCTGGGAATCCATTATCTGTTTAATTTATGAAAGAACTGCTTTTAATTGTTATATATGGAGATTGTTGCTCTCGAGCTTACTATCATGATCATTGATCTGTTTATTTGCTGGAAGAGCTGTTTTTTAATTGTTTGTTATGTATGGAGATTGTGGTTCTTGAGCTTATTTCATGATTGTTGATGCTGATTTTTCCTAATTGTTTGTTAAATATGGAGATTGAGCTCATTTCATGATTGTTCATATGCTGAAAGAACCCAATTTTATCTATTTGTTTGTAAAATATGGAGATTGTTGCTCTTGAGTCTATTTCATGTTGTTGATATGCTGAAAGAACGCAATTTTTTCTCATTGTTTGTTAAATATGGAGATTGCTGTCGCTCTTGAGCTTATTACATAATGTATATTGGAACAGGAAAAGGAGGAGTTACGCACAATATGGTGGAAGACATTCATGGCCATTGGAAGTGAGCTGAAGCTGTGAGGATTAAGTGCCAGGGAGTGCCAACTCTTGACATGGACAAGAAGAAAGTAGCCGTGATTCAAAAACTGTTGAATTCATCAGTTTGTCAGCAACCGCTTTTATCTTGAGAAAGACTACAATGTGCACCGCTTTTATCTTGAGAAAGACTACAATGTGCACCGGTTTTATCTGGTGAAGAGATTGTTCGTTATGCTTCTGGTGGAATGACGAGTGATGAAAATTATTTTTTTTATTGAATGTATATCAAAACATTTGTTACCATGGTTTCCTCTCTGGTGCATCATCCTTCATTTGCAATGCCAAGAGGCAAACAAAGGTCAAAATGTTGATATTTCACCCTTCTAGGTCTAATAACTTCATTGTGTTTTGAATTCTAAATGCATATTTGAATGGCATTCATCTGTTATATTCATTTGCAGAAAAAGAACACATTATAAACAAAAGTGCAGTCAACAGAGAGTGCAGCAATGCTCAAGAATTCCATGTACAGAAGAAAAAGAACTCTAATGTGCATGCCCAGCATAAATATGCATTTAAATAGTGCATGCACAATATAAACAGACAAGTAAACAACAGATATACATAATTCCTTACTAGCGCTTAACATATGATTAATTATAAGTAAGTATTAGTTTCCAGAACATTCAAAACTGTATGTCCATGCATAAACACCAAAGCACAATAAACACAAGTTTCAACTCAAATAAAATTACCATCCAATAAAACTAACAGAACTACGAGCTAAATAACTCAAATCCAACATCAAAACTACCAAAAACATGAATTCAATCAAAACATGATTTAGATGTTCAGAATTACATATGATTTGAAAAAGTAAGCTTCCTTCCAGCTTTAGCACATTGATCGTAAAGAAGTTGTTGGTAGGTGAGTGGAACTTGGGGGTTAATATCACTCCTTTGTGCATCACCAATAACACCGTCATTTTGAATCGAAGAGCACACAAGAGTTGTTTCCTCACAAACATCATCTTCAATTTCTTCATCTTCAGCTACTATAAAAATAACAAAAAATTATAAACTAAATATTGAACTTCTCATCATAAAGTATAGAGAATAAGTCGTACCTCTCTTTTTCGATTGACTTTTAGTTGGTCTGCTTGAGTTTCTTTCAATCTCCTTAGTTCCAACTTGTGCTTTCTTACCTAATAATATACATGATCAAATCTATAAATAAGCATATTTTAGTTCATATATAAAACAAATAAACAATAGTGAAGTTGTCAAACCTGTGGTAGATTTCTTTTTACTTGATCCATTCTTTTTCTTATTATCATAGAACCCATGGATTCGCCCCGCGGGTTCCCCCTTCGACTTCTTCTTTCTTGGAGGAGGCAACAATGTGACATGTTCAGGTAATTGGCTTATGCCACCAACAGCCACACTTGGATCTTCCCTATTACCAGCCGCAATATCTCCAACATCTTCTTCCAATGTTTTCCTAAGAGTTTCCACCTCCTCAATGGTTCGTTTCAACCCTTCCTTTGCTACGTCACATAGTTCTTCTCTTAATGAGCCAGATAAAACAAGTGTTTGAGCCAATTGAGACAACTCACTGAACCGCTCGGACATTGGAACATTACTGTTTACTTCCATAGTATTTTCATCTACCCCAACAATAATTTTGGGATTTGCAGCTTTGCTCCACCTTGTTAACAAATACTGCGAGGGAAGATTTGACACATTTTTCATCCTCCACACTTTCAACATATGAGCACAAGGCATTCCAGTGAACTCAAACATCTTGCACGAACACTTAGACTTATTGTCTGAGCAATGAAACTCAACTCGACGAACTCTTCTATTATGCAAAGACTCCACATCATATACAACCATTTGACTATCATCGGCTTCTTCTGATAAATTGTTTACGTTAAGATCCAGACCTGATTGCAACTCCTCTTGAAAGATAGAAAACATCTTTCTTGTATAAAATGCTCGAGCTAAGTGTTCGACAACCCACTTCGATGTTAAATTTGGCTCAGTCTGGATTGACTTCACATCTGCATCCTTTTCTTTACGGCGTCGAAGTGACATGGCTTTATCAAAATGTGTCATGAATAGCCCAAAAATCTGTTTTCTTTTAAAATACTTCTTAAAATAATTGTTCATGCTTTCACTGCGTTGGGTACTAGCCATACCTGCACAAAATACTGAAAATATCACCGGCTAGACCATGCAAGGATAATATCCAAAGCGCTTCACAAAAATATAACAAAACAAATCTAAGAAACTATACTCAAAATAGCAAACACAAACATATAATATCAATACTATATAACATGATTAAACATTAAAGAATGCCATTAAAGTAAACTATACCTGCACAAATGTGTTGACGTCCATAAACTTGAGCCCATTTCTCTCTTTTTAGAAACAATTTTTCTAACCAATCCTTCTCCTTTTTCGGGAGATCGTATTTTTCGAGCAACTCTGTCCAATTTGACAAAAAGTCTTCTTCCACTTCTCCTTCATAAATACACCTCCTAAAGTCTTTACTAAATGTTTCATACTTGGAGAAGATATGTGACAAGTTTTGTAGCGCATTTTGCTGAATATGCCATATACAAAGACGATGATGTGCATCTGGAAAAACCTGCCTAATAGCATTAACAATCGGCGCTGCCTGATCAGTGAAAATGGTCTTCATCACCTTTCCTCCCATTGCTTGTAAGAATTGTTTGAAAATCCAAACAAATGTCTCAGTTGTTTCATCGCTTACCAAGGCACAAGCAAATGTGATAGTCTGTCCATGATGGTTCGCGCCTACGAATGGTGCGAAAGGCATGTCATAATCAATTACCTTGTAAGTAGTATCAAAAGACACCGAATCTCCAAAACACACATAGTCAATTCTTGATTTTGCATCGCACCAAAAACAACTACGAATCTGATTTTTACTATCCACTTGTACCTCATAATAGAATGAACTGTTCTCCTCTTGCTTCCGGCGAAAATAATTAAGAAGAATTGCAGCATCACCTTCCTTGAGGTACTCTATGCGTCTCCTTTGCACCATATTATCTAAGTCGGCATGAGTAAAATTCAGATTATCATAGCCACCATGTTCCTGAGCACAGTAATGGTAGATATCAGAAGGCCCAATTCCAGCATCTATCATACCACCAATCAAATTCTTTTGAGCTGGAGTAATAAACCGGTGGGATCTCAACATGTAAGTCATGTCTGGAGAAGCAAGTTCATGGGTATGCTCCGCTACAAGCTCCGTAACCACATAATTTTCAGAATCATTCACCCAGTTAAATCTTATCATTGCTTTACAATCAAATCGTGTCTGTGCGCGTGCCTTTTTTGGTGTTCCATGTGAATGCTTTTCCTTCAAGCCTTGGCAAGAACAGCAATATTCCCTCCATATTAACTTCTTATCGGACTGTCTAGTATACTTGTTATGCTTTCGAATACTAAATCCTGCAGCCTTTGCATATTTATTGTAATATTCATATGTAGCAAGTTCAGATTCAAATATCATACCCATTTTTGGTACAATCCCCAATTCCATAGCTTTATTGTAGTCAACATACTTCTCAAGATGTTCTTTCTCCGAAATTAGTCGATCCATCTGCAACTTTAGAAAAGCTTTAAAAATACACAAACATGCATTAGAGTTGTTATCTTTCTTAAAATGAAGTACACAAAATCTGCAAAAAAAGAAACATGCAATACATCATTGTAGCAGTGCAAGTTGTTGAATATAATGATTGGCTACACTGCGCAAAAAATATTCATCATCTCCCATAAAGAAACTAAACAAAATAAATATTTTCAAGATTCAATCGGAAAAAGAACAGAACAAGAAAGAACCATATACACAAACAGAATCTTAAACCCTAGCCACTGTCAAAGTAGAAGAAGAACCCCTCAAAACTCCATATAATTTATATTTTAGAGTAAAAGAAAGGTTTTTCAATGGTACTCACCGGTGACAGAGTCGTAGCGTCTTGTGATGGGATAGCAGCAATATCGAAAGAAATATTACTCATCGTCGGGTGATTCGTCGATGTCGTTGCATCGGAGGTACAATGATATTGTTTCTTATTATGACTGAGAGAGGAAGAAATATTATAGTTACATAGAGGAAATAGAATGACAAGAATGAAATTTGATTCGAGTCTGAGTTTGTTTGGAGAGAGTTTAGCGTCTCGGTTCTACAAGCAGAATTTTTTTTGAGCCACACGCAGAAAGCATGGAAAAAAAGGAAAGAAAGGGATAAAAAGTAAATCAAATATGAGAGTTCAATGAGAGAAGGAATTTGTGGGGAAAAAAGGAAATAATTGGAAAAAGGCAGGGACCACGCAGCAAACCAAACGGAAGGACTCTTGAATTAACGTTGCTGTCTTGGAATATGGCCCACTTGCCATGTGTCATCACCTCATTTGTCCCACATACCCATATACAATAATCACCCACATACAAAATTTTCTGTGTAATTCTTGAAAACACGTGGTGGTTTACATGGTAAAAAGAGTGTTATGAAATTGTAATGGAGAAAGTATTATTATGTGAATTAGTTTTAGAAACAGTGTTATTGTGGCAAAAACTCCCCAAACCCTCACCTAGATTATAGAAATTCTCAAAAGAAACCGTCCAAATTATAGTCTGGATCAAATTAAAAGAAAATAACACGCGGGGGCTTTATTGCAATGACATCAAATAAGAGGGGTTTTTTGCAATTTTGTAAAATAGTTATAGTATAAATATCAAAACCCTCTTTCTCTCCCCCACTTTTTCATCTTCTCCCAAGCCACTCCCCTCTTTCCCCTCTTTCGCTCTCGCTTTTCCCCAAATCCAAACCCTAAATTTCTTCTCAATCTGATGCGATTTTTCGATTCCAATAACGATGGGAATGTGCGCGGTATCAAGTAAGTTTATGATCTCTTTAATTTTGTCTGCTTTGTCGATTTGTTCGCGAATTTTGTTTTTTATTTTCGATTTTGTTAGTGTTTTGTGTTGTAAATCGGAGCGTCATGGTGTTCGTGTTCATGTTTAGATGATTTGATTTGTTTCGATGTTCGTGTTCATGTTTGGGACTATAATGTTGACCTTTTGTGCTTAAAATCTCATGTTCTGGTCTGTTTGAGGCATGAATGGCTAGATGTGAGGTTTGGTATGTGAAAATTGGCTAGGGTAGCATGTGTAGATGTTCGTGTTCATGTCTGTGCCTAAAATGTGGACCTTATGTGCTAAAATCCCCATGTTCTGGTCTGTCTGAGGCATGAATGGCCAGATGTGAGGTTTGGTGTGTGAAAATTGGATAGGGTAGCATGTTTAGATGTTCGTGTTCATGTTTGGGGCTATAATGTGGACCATATGTGCTTAAAACCCCATGTTTTGGTCTGTTTGAGGCATGAGCGGCCAGATGTGAGGTTTGGTGTGTGAAAATTGGCTAGAGTAGCATGTTTAGATGTTCGTCTTCATGTTTGGTACTATAATGTGGACTTTATGTGCTTAAAACCCCATGTTCTAATATGTTTGAGGAATGAATGACCAGATGTGAGGTTTGGTGTGTGAAAATTGGCTAGAGTAACATGTTTAGATGTTCGTTTTCATGTTTGGGATTATAATGTGGACCTTATGTGCTTAAAACCACATGTTCTGATCTGTTTGAGGCATGAATGGCTAAATGTGAGGTTTGGTGTGTGAAAAATTGGCTATAGTAGCATGTTTAGATGTTCATGTTCATGTTTCTGCCTATAATGTGGACCTTATGTGCTAAAATACTCATTTTCTTATAAAAACAAATGCAAAGATCATAATGCAGGTCACCCAGTGAATAGTGCAACCCAGTGAATAGTGACGAATCAGTGAATAGTGCAGCCCAGTGAATAATAACAGATCAGTGAATAGTATGTCACAGTGCAGACCCGTGAATAGTGCGCGTGAATAGTAACTATTTTAAGTAAATTGCAATTAAGGGCCTCCTTGTCTAACTTACTATATTATTCCCCTTAGGAATGTCAGTGAAATCAATGATAGCTATTGGATTAGATCAACAGGTGTGATTCCTTTTCAGAATTTACTGCCCATACATGGTAAACCCCTTCAGTAATTTTTTATCGTTTCGAACGGCATCAGTTTACTCTAACTGTCGGCCTCCGTCTCTGCACACGATCTCCATCATCTATTTCCAGCAAATTCCCACACAGCAAATTCCCACACGGTAGATAATCTCCCTGACCTCCCACAGTTTTATTTTAGTTTTCTTTTCAGTTCAATATCCACGAGGCCACGATCTTCAATTTTTTCTTCGGTTTTCAATGTTCCTCCTGTAATTCCCCTCCATCTTCCTCTGCTTGTGGCTCTACTTCTTATTAATCTCACCATACTACATTCCTCACTGCTTTCCGGATGCAAAGGTAAAGTTTTCACTAGTTTTCATGTGAATGCAAAGTGAACGAGTGATCACACGAATGCAGTTGATTGGCTTAGACGAAGGTATCATACAAATGCATTTGGCTCCGGTTATAATTTATGGCTTCGTGTTTGATATTTTAAGTTTCTTATGGGTTTTTGATGCATTGTTTTCCTGAGAGGTGTGATTTTGATTCATCGTTTCACTAATTTAAGTAGTGTTTATTGATGTTTTTTTCCTGGAAGATGATTAGTTGTTTTGGTGCCGTGATTTTTGAAGGGGAAGATGTTTTTTGAAGGGTTAGTCTAATTTTCTTTCAATATGGTATTGTGAACCTTAAACCAAAATATTACTTGCTGTCTAAATTCTTCTTACATTCTGTGGCGTAAAACTTTATACTTTGAGCTTTGCTTTCATTTATAAGTTTTGCTCTCATGTTTTGCTCGGTTTCAGTAACATCAATGTTTCTATTGCCATTTTAGTCTTTTTGTAACGGTTTATGATGCAAAACACGTGATTTGGAAAATGTTTATTTTTCTATAGCAACAATCTTTCTTTTGGCATTTTAACAAAGAGTTCAAAAGCTTTAAATTCCATTTTTAAAGAGTATTAAGCCATAGTCAATCTTATTTTCTGCAGAAAATTTAGGTAAACACCATATTAATAATCAAACACATCAAAGGTTAACCCTGGATTAAACACAATTTTTGTTTTTCAGTTTGGTTTTTCAATATATTATTTTAATTTTGAATGTTCTGATATGGTTTTTCAAAAATCAATGAAACAATTAAACTTTTTTTAATATATTGTGATTGTGTTTTTGGTTTGTATTGTCTGTGAAGTTAATGGTGTGTTTAACTGTAGCTGCAGAGGCCAGAAGGTGGAAAAGGTTGAAGAGAAGGAGGAATCAGATGACGTAAGTCCTTCATCTTGTTAATTTTCATCAAGTGTTTGTCAACTATTCTTGAGGTGTTGCATATTTGCTGTTAGCTTAGTAGATGCATGTTAATAGGATTGTCCTCTGAAGTCATGACTATTAATTTGTACTGATGAGATGCATATCATTACATCTGTTATATGTTCATTCTTGTAAAATTGTAGAAGTCTAGCTCTCACTTGCATCCAAGACTTCAAAATTTGATCTTTTCCTCCATTATGCTGTGAAAATTTTAAACTTTACAAATCCATTGTTGTGGCATATGTGGTCTGAGTTTTTATCAAGAGTTCCATTTTATTTTGGGCTCATAGAAAATTATTAAAGTGATATATTTTTTGGGAACATCCTTTCTGCATAATGTAGTTATGTCTGGTGCGTTCATGTGACAGAATTGCCCTAGGGATTTGCTATGTGTTCTTTTGTTCTAATTTTGTGTTGATTCGTTGCTTAAGCACCCATTCCTGTATTCACTGACTAATTTGGTTGATCCCTTCATCTTAGTTTTTCAAAAATCTGATTCCAACTTCTTGGCAGAAAGCTTGGATTAGGCATACCTGGATATAATATAGCTTAACAGCTTACCGTATCTTACAGAGTAAGCTGATGAAATTATTACAAACGAAGTAGGTGTGTATCAGCGTTGTTTATGGTTAAGGCACTACCAGGTTCTCTGTTGCATAGTAATTGGAGTTACCTACGATTCATGTATGATTTCATATGTAGCTAACGTCTGCTAGGAAATTCTTTAGTGTACCATATCTGTTCTTAGTGAAATAATTTTTAAAGATCCAGGTTCTCCTGAAAATTGAATGCTTTTATGTATATTTGTGTAGATGCATGGTATATTTTGGTTTTTTTTGATAAGCATAATGTACATTAAGCAAACTAAAGCACAGTATGAACCTTATTGGTTGTTGGACTGCCTTAAGATGATGTCTTCTGGGCATGTCGGTGAACTTCTTAATCAAAAGATGTTTTAATGATAAGATTTTGTTGTGATAAGATGTTTTACTATGCAATCGTTGGGGATTGAGAGGTTTATATTTCAGCTATGATTGAGAGATTATATTTCAACACTTTTACTCTTCTGGGCATGTCGTTGTGATAAGATGTTTTAATGAATGGCCTTTGAAGTAACATCATCTGAGAATTTTAAATATTAGACATATTATAATTATGTCTTTATCTACAAGAGGGCTCTTAACAAAGCACCCTAGAGTTTTCAAGGCTTCGTTCTGATTTCGTTTCGGTTTTGGTTTTGACTTTGTTCAAAATGATGGATTTTTATTTAGGTGTATTGTTCAAAATAAAAATGGATAATGCAACAATCTGTCATGTATGAAATTGTCATGTCATGTATCCCAACCTTATGATTATAACTGTCATGTCATGTGTTGTTCAACAATACTCAGATTATAACTATCATGTCATGTATTACTGCTACAATCTGTCATGTTTTATGTGTATTGTTCAAAATGAGACTTTGAAACAAAAATAGTGTTTTCCGGTTGAGGCCAGGAGCAATAAAAATATTTACTTGAAAACGGAATATACTTCATTATGGGGATTTGTCTATATAGATCATCTTCTACATCATATTTAGTACACATACTCTCAGCGACCTTTAAGAGTATGGAATTTGTAGTAATTTCTTTTCACTTCCTTTTTCTTTAGGTTTCTGATTTTTCAAAATTGAAGTATTATCAAAGGTAAGAGCTTATTTATGCTCTAGATTGAGTTGCTTTAAAAATTCTGAAAGATCTATATATATACCTTCAGAGCATCATAAATAACAATCCGAGATTGTATAATTGTCTCCAGAAGTACCATCAGTTATGCTCGTCACTTGTCATGTATTTTCTCTCTCCTTTGACTATTTCGTTGTGATAGATGTTTCTCTGAGTTTGCTGATCAAGTCATCAGTGAAGAAATGGTTCAGAAGATGGATGATCAAGTCATTAAAGAAGATGAGGTTCTAGAAATGAATGTTTTGAGCAACAATCTTTTCAGCAATTTCCTTCCTCAAAGAGGTTGGATAGATTGCTTAGCTTTAGGGCAGAAGAAGATGCAATAATTTTTTCCAAGGCGGATTTTTCAAGGTTGAAAATTTGCTCTGCCCTCTCTCATCAATTGTAACTCACGCGCCCCCAACCCATGACCTTTTTCCCCTTTTTCTTTGCTGATAACGTCATTTTTTAGCCAATAACGGTCAGAAGCGGACATATTCATGGCGGGGCCACCGGTCCAACCCGGTGGCGCTAACGCCGGAAAATCTTACATTCACGCTCTGGTTAACAAACAAACACCACTCTTCCAATCCCTACCGAATAACCCAGAGATCCAACCTATTACCTCTCTCAATGGCCGTCTGGCATGCCTATATGATCCCGAATCCGTCAAAATCCTGGCAAAACACTACCGTAATGCCCTTGTCGGAAAATTCAGTCGCGGCAAGCCTCCGATGGAGAAGATTCAAGCGGCTTTCAAAGAAATGAAGTTCAAAGGTAGCTACCAAGTGGGACTGATTGATTATCGCCATGTCCTCATTCGGTTTCAGGAGCTAGAGGATTATGCATCTTTCTGGGCTAAATCATATTGGATGGTCGCTGGTGCTCCGATGAAGGTTATGAAGTGGACTCCGGAATTCTCTCCGGATCTGGAGCCATCCATTGTTCCTGTGTGGGTCAGGGTCAGCAACGTCCCCGTATACTACTACAACCAGAAAATGATCCAAGATGTAGCAGCACAACTGTGTACTTTCATCAAGATCGACGCGGCAACAAACGGTATTACTCGTCCCTCTGTGATCAAAATGTGTATAGAATTGGATCTATTACAGGAACGCATCCTATCTATACCAATTGGAACTCATGAAAACTATAAGGAATGTCCAATTGAGTACCAAAATTTGCCCCCTTTCTGTAAACACTGTAACAGAATTGGTCATGATGATGCTCACTGTGCCATCCAACACCCTGAACTCAAAAGGGTATGGAGGAAGAAGCCACAACAGAATGAGACAAAAGGGAACCAACAGATGTGCAATGCTAGTGAAAAGGCCATGGTGATATACACAGGACCCAAGGTGGAACTCAGCCCCAGCCACAATCTGTACAAAGCTAACCACATGCTGCCCAGTCAAAGGGAAGAAGCTTCATCCTCTTCAGGCCACACTAAAGATGGAGCGATGAACCAATCAACTGAGCAATCTATATATGAGGATACTATCAACCAGTTGAAAGGGCTCTCAGATACTCCAGCTATATCCTTTTGTTCATATGATGACCTCTTTTTATCACAGTTGAAAATGAGAAACAAACAAGCCCAAAAAGACCTAATTATTGAACCTTACTCAACAATTAGAGTCTGCAACCCTTTTGCTGTGTTGCAGGAAGAAGACCAGAGCTCTGACACATCATATGATGATGCCACTAGTGAGCCAATGAGCAAGGAACCTCAACCATTAGCCCTGCAAATTTTGGAGCCTACATCTCCCTCATCATGTTTCTCTAAACTTTTAGATAGCACTGAAAAGATGTATGCCTCTGATAATTCTGACAAAATGCATATTACTGGAAATATAACACAAAAAAAACAAGCAAAAAGTAGACTCAGATCCCACCAATACCATGGTGGAGGATGAGAACTCCTCAGCTTGTACAAAAAATAAATTGGGCAAAGGAATTCTATCTTAGAGTATCTCTAGAATTCTTAGGCCTAAACCAAAAATCAAATATACTGTTTAAATGATTAGACACACAATATTCGGGAATATGTTAGTCTGGAACATAAGGGGTTATGGAACCTCTATGACTAGATTACAGTCCTTAATCAAAATTCACAAAATATCCATTCTATGTATTATTAAACCAAAGCACTGCAATAGTGAAATTGTTAGCCTTAATCTTGATCTCCATTTCCAAAATGCATATCCAGCAACTGATGCTAAGATATGGATTTTTTGGAATGATAATTTCAATGTAAATATAATTTCCCAATCAGAACAGTTTTTGCTCACTTCTATTACTGATATATCCACCTCTATAGTATGGAACTGTGTTTTCATTTATGCTTCAGTATTCAGGCAGATGAGAGAGGGGTTGTGGAACCAACTCAACAGCTTGCCACATGCTCCTACTTTGTACATAGGGGATTTCAATACTGTATCTTCAATTTCTGAGAGAAGTGGAAGACATAATCATCCACTCAGAAGCATCAGGGAATTTAGTACATGGATCACCAGTTCAAGGCTATAGGACATTCCTACTGTGGGAAACAGATTCACTTGGTCTAACAATAGGGGCAGGGAAGATCTGTTACTCCAGAAGGTGGATAGAGGAATTTGTAATATGGAATGGAATGCTCTCTTTCCACATACCTCAATACAGGTGCTGGGGAGATCTACATCTGATCATAATCCACTGCTGGTATCAATCCAGGATGCTACAGAACAGACACCCAAGCCTTTCAGATTTCAAAGCATGTGGACCAACAGGAATGATTTTTATGCAACTGTGAAAGGTGACTGGGAGCAGAGTAGCCAACTCAGAGGGATGCAAAACATGGTCTTCAAATTAAAGAGGCTGAAGGTGACTTTGAAGGCTTGGAACAAGGACTCTTTTGGGAATGTGCAGAAAAACCTTGCAGATGCTGAGGAGAGGGTTGCTAAGTTGGAAATGGATTATGAGGAATCAGGGACTGAGCAAGAACTGACAGAGCTTCAGAGGAGCAGGGCCTTACTACTTAGAGCTCAGAAAGAAGAAAATATGTTCTGGAAACAAAGATCCAACCTGAAATGGCTAAAAGATGGAGATGCAACCACCAAGTTCTTCCACCAGTTTGTTAGGGAGAGGCACTGTAGATCAAGGATCTCAAAAATCAAGGACTCAAATGGGCAGTGGATCACCAATCCAAATTCCATCAAGGAGGAAGGGGTTAGATTCTTGAACACCTCCTGAATGAAACTCAGCAGGACATCACTGCCAATATCTGAGCCACTTCCACTCAGTAATTCCCAGTTTGGTCACTGATGAGGAGAATGACAACCTACTGAAGACAGTGCACATGGAGGAGCTCAGATAGGTGGTTTTTGATCTAGGAGCAGAGAGTGCCCCAGGGGCAGATGGCTTCACTGGTATCTTTTACACTGTGTGCTGGGATATCATTAAGGAGGATTTACTGGAGGCTGTTGGAGGATTTATGGAAGGAAACAGAATCCCCAGAGCCATTAGCAGCACTTGGCTCACCCTTATACCCAAGAAACCAAATCCTCAAAGGTTTAGTGATTTTAGACCTATTTTCTCAATAAAATTTTCTCCAAAATTTTAGCAGAAAGAATGAAGAGTTTGCTGCCTAGAATTATATCTGCTGAACAGTCTGCTTTTTTAAAAGGGGGGGAAATCTCAGACAATGCTATACAGATGCAGGAAATGATGAAGCTGTTAGCAAGGGACAGAAATAGCCAAAATATTATAGTTAAATTGGATATGCAAAAAGCCTTTGACAGGGTTTCCTGGGGCTTTTTGAATTCAATTTTACTACACTTTGGATTTCATGGGATAATAGTCAGAATCATCATGGAAAATATAGCAGCTGCAAGTTTCTCAGTTCTAATAAATGGTGTGGCTTCTGGTTTTTTCTCATCCACCAGAGGTATCAAACAGGAAGACCCCCTCTCCCCCTTCCTGTACAACATCCTAACCGAGGCCTTCTCTAGAGCTATCAAGAAGCTAATTTCCATTCAGTATTTGAGGGGTTTTTCAATGCCAAGGGGTGTTCAGCCAGTGACTCATCTGATGTATGCTGATGATACAGCTATTTTCACAAGCAGCAACAAAAGAAACCTAAAAAAACTCAGAGCTTTTTTACAGGCATATGAGGGAGCACCTGGTCAGAAAATTAATTTTTCAAAATCAGAGTTTTTTCTACACCCAAGAGCTACTCCTGCTGCTATAAACAGAGCCAAGAGGGGCTTACTCATGAAGCATGGTACAATGCCTTTCACCTACTTGGGCATACCAGTCTTCATTGGTAGAAATAGAGCCCTGTTGTACCAGCCAATGTTGGAAAGACTTATGAGGGCAACTGCAAATTGGAAGAATAGGTGGTTATCATACTCTGGTAGGATGGTTTTGATCACTCATGTTCTTCAGGCCATTCCTATGCACATTCTGACAGTAATGAAACCCCCCAAAAATGTCATACACAGAATAGAGAGAATATCAAGCAAATTCCTATGGGGTGAAACTGAGTATGGGAGCAGAAAAGTGTGGAGAAAATAGTCAAGAGTGGCAGCTCCAAAATGTGAAAATGGTTTAGGGTTCAAAGACTTCCAGGCCATTGTAAACTCTTTTTCCTGTAAATTATGGTGGAAGCTACAAGTTAATGAGACTATATGGACCAAGTTTTTATGGTCACTTCCACAGTCATACAAGAACTCACAGACATGGCAGAGAATCTGCTCAGTCACTGAGCATGCAAACAACAATTCAGTCATCCAATATGCCAAAGGGACATGCTCCTTCTGGGATGCAAATTGGACAGGAATGGGAGCTCTATACTATAAATGGCTATCAGACACAGAAATCCCTTTCCCTGAATTATCACTCAGTACTTTCATTCTCAATAAATCTCAGTATCTAACACAACTGGAGCCATATTTGGCTACCAATGTCATCAATGTATTGCAGGAAGCCCAGATCACTCACCAGCATGAGGACAGAATTGTATGGAAGCCTTCAAGGGATGGGAAATTCACCATCAAGTCAGCCTATCTGAGCTTCAGACCAAGGGGAATGCAGCTTCCAAATATTAAACAGGTTTGGGAAAAACCAACTCCTCCAAAAGTATCTTTTCTTATGTGGAGGGTTAGAAATAACATTCTCCCATTTGATGATATTCTGGAGAAGTTTGGTTTTAATCTACCTTCAAAATGCCCTTTGTGCTTCTCTGCTGATTCAATCAATCATTATTTTAATGCCTGTGAGGTTAATGCACAACTTTGGCAGCAAATAAACCATATTCTGGTGATAAGAGCTCCAAATTTTAGAAATATTCATCAGAGGTTGAGTTTTTATTTATCATACAGGGGCTTCTCCAAAATCCATAATAAAGTGATAATAACAGCCATTTTGATGGTGTTTTGGGCTATGTGGATTAGGAGAAATAAGTTTCTCTATGATAATGTAAAGCAAACCAATGATAGTATATTACAGTTTATTATAAAGCAAGTGTGTTTAATCTTCACAGCTTTCCCTGTAGCAGGACATGTGGAAAGAAATCAATTCCTGGTGCAGTCTGGAATAATTCCTTTCTTGCTAAGGAAGAGACCAAAGCCACTTAAAATTGTTAAATGGTATCCCCCTGATAGGGGATACAAAATTAATGTTGATGCTAGTTTCAAACAGGGTATAAATATGAACACTGGTATAGGTGTTATCATTAGAGACTATAACTGTGTGGTCCATAAATTGCATATGAACTGTCAAAACTCTAGCTCCTCTCTGCATGCTGAGTTAATAGCCATTCAAACTGGCTTCTTAATTGCATCTGACATGAATTTAGAAAATTTCACAATAGAGACAGACTATCAGCTGGCTGTTAAAGGAATTATGGATCCTCTCTCAGTGGTTTGGAACCTTTTCCCAACATGCTCTCTCCTTCATGATCTAAACATCCATAATTTTTTACATCACACAATGAGAGAGGGGAACTACCCTGCTGATTTTTTGGCATCCAGAAGCCAGGAATTGCAACTTACTGGTGATATAGATCTCACAAATGCTCCAAGGAAACTTAAAGGACTCATACATCTGGACAGCATTGGGGTTCCCTCAGTAAGAATCCTCTAACCTTATTGCACACTGTACCACATTTTACTGGCTTGTTTTTTGGCTCTACAGGGCTGAACAGATATGCTACTGACTTGGTACAGACTCATGGGGATAAGAAGCACAAGTTTGAATCCATTCAATCACTCAGGATTTCATCATCATGTAGTTCTTTTGCTCCAGATGGGAGTGTATATGTACATAAGCACTGGGTGGAATGGGCAGTTTACATGATCCTCAAATTAGGTGGCTAAGTTTTGCTTCGGTTTTTGTTAACTCGATCAATAATCTGCTCCCTAAGGCTTGAGACATGTAAACTTGTTTCTTTTTGACCACTCCACCTAGTTGCTATCAGATTAGGCTTTAGAATTTAGGCCAATTTTTTGTGAAGCTGTTAGGCTTCTGAGCTGAGGCTCTCTTTTGTAACAAACCTATTATTTATCTAATGGAGGTTTGGGGAACCATAAAATCCCTCCACCAAGGGTGGTTTAATTAAAAAAAAAAAGCAGAAGAAGATGCAGAAAACACCGATTCTCCATCTCTTCTGAAGATGCCTGAATTAGTAAAAAGTACTTATTATTATTATAGAATTCATAATTTCCTTATCACAAATTTGGGATGTCCAAGTATGTTTCAAATATATTTTCTAATGAATACTAATGTCATATAATTTGGAATGTTCTTTATTAAAAGTTGGTTGCGGCGGACACTAAAACTAGTTTTATTTTACAACACCATTACTATATAGTCTTTGGTCTTTAATATAGACTGTCTCTCCAGAGACTTTCTCCCTAGATTATCACATTGATTTCCCTTTTAAAAAAAAGACTCTCACATTGATTAAATTTTAGCTATTACTTAAATTAAAATATTTCAATCAAGTTTCAACTATTAATTCTCAATGTTTTAGAACTCATTATTCCTTCATTCATCGTAACTAATTCTAAAGGGAACTAGAAGAGTTACTGCTCCGGTAAATATATTAATATTTATATATTCAAAACTACGTCGTATGCTGGTGGAGTTGTTATGGCAAAAGAATATAGCGCCGAATGTCACCATATATTTAGACATTGACGCTTATTTAGACTTTGACGCTTAAAAAGTAAAACTAAAAAAATGGCCACAATATACTACATATATTTGCCGTGCATATATGAGCTATTATGTGGTAAGATAATTACCTTATCTTATAATTACCGTGTGACTAAAATTGGTTATTCCATAGTATACCATATAATAAATTTACTTTCAAACAAGCAATGTAGTATAATTACCATATATATATATATATTCTAATATATTGTTTAATTTATTGTATATATATACGTAATAGAATTTGGACTATTACCAACCTAGCATCGTGTGGTATTACCTACTGCACTGATTTACTTTCCAATTTAATTTAAACTAAATTTTATTGCATATATGTTTTCTCCTTTTGTACACATCATATGATATAATATATTATAGAGTATATATTATGGTAGAAAAATTTTGTACATATTTTACGATGTCATATAAATTATATAATGTGAATCACTCATTTTCTTGTTTATTGCCTATTCTCATAAAAAAAACAAGTCATGGCCACTAAAATCAAGAATTGGAGGGTCATATATACATCCCTCCCTCATGTTTCTTCTAAGTTATATATATTAATCATGTTTTTTAGTTATTTTGTGAAGGATTTTTATCGCAAGTGGCGGCCACGTTCTTTAAACTAATTTTTTTTTTAAGGTTAAGCCATCTCAAAAGATGGGGGAATTTTATTTGGCACCCCAAACCATAAAAAACCAAAATTATTGAATTTTGGTATAAGTTTTATAAGTTAGTCTCACTACATGAAGTGAGAGACAAAAGAATAAAAACATAGATTGGCACACACAAGTGGCCTTGAAGCTTGGCAAGCTTCCAAAATTGAGACTAAGTAAAAGAACCAAAGCTAATTTAAGTAAAGTTCGATGTAGATGGTAGGAGTATTATGTCTCTCTGAATCTTACTTCCAAAGCCTATTAGCGAATTGTAAACAAAACACAAGGTGGCATTGAGAGAGAGACAGAAACAGACATAATCTCCATAAGTGCCAAAAATTGTGAACTTCAGGATGGAAGCTAAAATGGATTGCTGAGTTGAAATGGTCCCTGGTAGATGAGTAACTGGCTTCAGTCTCTAAGTGAAAACCTGCAATCATGGGAAAAAAACGGATGAGCGTAGCAGCCGATTTACGGGGAATGAAATCTAATAGCTGGCATTGACTGTTTATCCAAAAACACTAGGCCTCTGGAAACAGGAGGAAGGAGAGGGATAGATGAAAACTTTGTTGCTAATTTATATTCACAGGCATATTTAGAAATAGAGTCAGCAACTTGATTTGCTTCTCTAGGAACATAGGACAGAATAGTATTATGAAGGTTCTGGTGAATTTCCTCAGCTAAATTGAATAGCTTCCAGTGTGCATATTCGGGCTGTAAAATCATTTTGATGGCTGACGCACAATTTGATTCTATTTGGATATTATCCTCATAAGAGGCACAAACTGATAGAGCTAGACCAATACCAAGGATTTCAGCATGCAAAGGGGAGAGAGAATTAGTAAAGATACATTTAACAGACACAAAGTCACAATATTTATTTCTAACTATAAATCCCAGACCAGTGTCACCTGAAAACTTTCTCCAAGAAGCATCAACATTACACTTAAGGCAAGATACTGGTTTACCCCATGAAACAGATTGTATATTAGGTTTAGGGGGTTTAAGATATTTTGGGAAATAGCCACCAGATGCAAGTTCTATATCAAAGGGGGTGGAAATAAAAATGGCTTAGCTGCAAAAGAGGGGTAAACATGAGATTTAGCCTCTTGGATGATGAAATGTGGATCAGGAGTATTGCCATCAAAAATATATCTATTTCTAGCCTTCCACAAACACCAACAAGTAAAAAGGACTATATTATGTATTAATATAGAGTGAATTCTAGATAGTCCTTGTTTGGAGAGATAGTAACAAATTATGTTCCATATGGTTCCAAAAGTAGGAGTTTGTATGTTGACAAAAGTGTTAGTACCTCCCCAGACCAGAGATACAATTTTACATGAATTGAAAAAAAATGGTCCAGTGAATCTTCATGCTCACAGAAACAACATTTAGAAGCAATATTGAACCCATAGTAAATTAAAACATTATCAAAGGGCAGAATGGAGTTCATTACCTTCCACATGAAGATTGATATTTTTTTTGAACCCTAGAATTCCATATGCTCTTCAGTGATCTAGTTGGTCTCCTTTTGGGTTTGAGTAGGTTGTAGGTTGATTTAAATGTAAAATGGCCCAGAGGGTCAGCTTTCCAAATGAGCTTGTCATTTCTGTGCATTTTTAGGGAAGCCTCATGTAAGGTAGAGAGAAGATAAGAATCAGCATATTGTGCAAGTTGACTTATAAATTCTTGCCTGTTTTCAATAAAATTTTGGACAGTGCAGTCTTCAGGAATTTGAGTGTTCTGGGGATCAATATTATCACAAATGACTCCATCACCTGTCCAATTTGAATTCCAAAAACTACAGGCCCCATTGCCAATAATAACCCTAGAGTTTCTCTCAGCAAAAACATTAATTTTACAAATGCGCTTCCATGTCTGAGAGGTTTTAGAAGATGAGGGGAGTGAGGCTAGAAAAATTGTCCAGGGGGCTGAACCTAATTGGTATTTCCACCATAGTTTGACAGAAAAGGTCTTCACTATGGTGGAAAGGTTTCTGAAGTTTAAACCATTTTCTGCAGTTGGAAAACAAAGATCATTCCATTTTTTCCAGGACTTTTTAGGTTTATTTTCCACAGAACCCCAAAAGAAAATTACTAATCTTCTTTTTATTATTTTGAGAATATACACAGTAGGTTCTAGCACTGCCCAGACATGTTGGGGTAGAGAATACAGGCAAGAATTTATAAGAATAAGCTTACCCCCTTGAGACAGCCACCTGTTCTTCCAGTTATTTAGCCTTCTGTCAATCATTTCAATTATTGGCTGGAAGTAAACATTTTTCATTCTACCTAGAAAAATAGGAACTCCAAGATATTTAAATGGGAAGTTGCCTTTTTTCATGCCCAAAATATTTTTTATTTCTCTGATTTCGAAAGCTGTTGCATGCTTGCTAATGTAGAAATCGCTTTTATCAAAATTGATTTTTTGTCCTGAAACTTTTTCAAACACAGAGAGGAAAGCTTTCATTTTTGTTAAATTATTTTTGCTGGCTTGCATAAAGATGATAGTATCATCTGTATAGGTTAAATGTGAAATTTTTTCAGCATTTCTTGGCAAATTAAAGTACTGCATGCTACCATTTTCATAGATAAAAGCCAAACTTCTGGTGAAAACTTCTGAAAAAATGTTGAATAAAAAAGGAGAGAGAGGATCACATTGTTTTATGCCTCTTGTTCCATTAAAATAACCAACTGGTGCCCCATTGATTAAAACAGAGAACCATGCCCGTGAAAGGTTTTTAATCACCCAATATATGAACTTACCATGAAAGCCAAATTTAAGTAGAACATTTGACAGAAATTTCCAGCAAACTCTATCAAATGTTTTTCTTAAATCTAACTTTAAAATGCAATTTGGATGAGTTCCTTTCCTGTCAATAAATCTCAGCATTTCTTTAGTATATAACACATTGTCAGCCAAATCCCTATTACTAAGAAAAGTTGTTTGGTGAGGGGATATCAATTTTTGCATGACAGGCTTGAGTCTTTCCATCAATATTTTAGAAAAAAATTTTGTTTGTACTGAGAGACTAATGGCCTAAAATCACTAAAGCTAGAGGGGGTGTCAGTTTTGGGGATGATGGCTATCCAGGTACTAGCAAGACCTCTAGGCAGTGAAGAACTAGACAAAAAATCATTAGCTGCATGCAATAAATCAGTGTGAATTATATCCCAAGTTTTCATGTAAAAATTGGTAGTAAAACCATCTGGACCTGGACTGCTTTTTTTATTGGAAAAATTCCCACTAAGGGCGTAATAAGAGTTGAAATTCTTACTTAGGGCGTAAAACTTTTAATATTCTCACTAAGGGCATTCAATTACTTTTAAGACAAATTTACCCCTTTTATTTTTTTTTTAAATTTAGTTTTAATTAGTTTTATCATGTAAATAATCATGTTTAAAATTTTTATCATGTAGTTCTCTTCATGTATTAAATTTTATCTTTCTTATTCTTGATGATTTACATGATAAAATTTCCATGATAAATATTCTTATTCTTGATAATTTACATGATAAAATTTCCATGATAAAATTCTTGTTCTTGATAATTTACATGATAATTTTTATTCTTGATAGTTCTTGCTAATGTAAATGATAAAATTTCCATGATAAAAATTTTAAACATGATAATTTAAATGATAAAATTAAGTAAAATTAAATTTAGAAAAAGAATAAAATGGGTAAATTTGTCTTAAAAGTAATTAAATGTCCTTAGTAGGAATATTAAAAGTTTTACGCCCTAAATAGGAATTTCAACTCTTATTACGCCCTTTACGAGAATTTTCCCTTTTTTATTAAGGGAAAAACCACTTATTTAAGCTCAGTCAAAGAAACAGGTTTTGTCAATTCAATATTGTCTTCACATGTAATGAGCTTGGGGATCTGAGCCAGAAAATGAGAATAAAATTTGTTCTGTTCTGGATCATTATCAGCAGTGAGAAGGTTAGAAATGAAAGACACTCCCTCTTTTTCTATTTCAGACATCTCATCAAGCCATTCACCAGAAGAGTTCATAATTTTTGTAATGGTCATTTTGCTCTTCCTTTCCCTTAATGAATTATGAAAAAACTGGGAGTTATCATCTCCATCTTTAAGCCATTTTATTTTTGCTTTATATTTTAAAAAATGCTTCTGCTCTTTAATGGCTTTAGTTAACTTGGATTTAGCCTGTCTGAGGGCTATCAGTTCTGTTTCACACTGATTTCCATCATTGGCTAGTTCCTGTAACCTAAGACACTCTTCTGCATCTATAACATTTTGGTGTATGTTTCCAAAAACCTCAATGTTCCATTTTTTCAAACACTTTTTCAGTTTGAGCAATTTAAGATAGAATTTTAACACGCCAGACTCTTAAATATTAGCAGTCCAATTTTCATGAATGACCTGGAGGAAATTTTCCCTTTTAAACCAAGTGTTAATAAATCGAAATGATCTGGGAGATGATTTTAATTGGCTACCTAAACATAACAGCAAGGGACAGTGATCACTGGTTTCTTTATTAAGCACAAGTATGGATGAATATGAGAATTTAAGTTTCCAATTAGGAGTACACAGGCCTCTGTCCAACCTTTTAATAGTAGGTGTTTTATTCCTACCATTTTGACTAAGATCCAACAAATTTTTATATCTCCCATTTGTCCAAGTAAAAGCATTATCCACAGTATTAATATGTTCCAGAGGCATATATAGAATCAATAAAAGAAGCAAAGTCTCTAATACTTCTTAAACTAGGAGAGGACATACCCTTAGGCCCTGTCAAGTTCAGCTTAAATTCTGCACATTTCAGTTAAGTTAAGCAGACTTCAGCAGACTTCAGCGGACTTCAGCAGACTTCAGCTGGCTTCAGCGGACTTCAGCGTACTTCAGCAGATTTCAGCTGGCTTCAGCAGACTTCAGCGGATTTCAGCTAAATTAAAAAAAAAATTCCCTATTTTCACTAAATTGTTTTAAAGTAAAATTTCCTACAATTCAAAAATGTCAATGAAATACTTTTGTTTTGATTTATCAAATGAAGTTAATTGAGAACAAATGTTTCTTCAATGTATTTTGTTTTGATTTATCAAATAAAGTTATTTTTAATAGTTCTAATTTATACTCAAAATTAACAAATTCAACAATAAGGGTCTGTTTAGTACAACTTATCTAAATATTTTCAGTTCAGTTCATTATTTTTCAGTTCAGTTCATTTTAGTTCTATTCATTTCAGTTCAGTTCAGTACATTATACTTTAATTAAAATTAAAACAAATATATGTTAATGATTCAGACCAGTTCAATCCAATTCAGAGAAATTGTAATTTATTTCAATTCAGTTCCCCGAAAATATAATTTGACGATATTAAATTTATATTGAAAACTCTGTTCATTTTTGTTAAATGAAGTTCAATTCAGTTCATTTCAATAAAATGTAGTTTAATTCAGTTAAGTGTAGTTCAATTTAGTTCAATTTTCTGTTCTTGAATTTCTGTTTCTCTACCATTAGATAGAAATTTCCATTTGATTTGGTGCAATATTTATTCGATTCAGTTCAGTTCAGCTCAGTTCAGGCGTATTAAACAGGCCCTGATTACGAATATGTCCATTAACAAACAAAATATTTATTGCGAAATATTTATTATTTGATCAAATAATTACTGCGAAACAAAGTATTTCATTTTTGAAAAACTATTGTACAAATAAAATAATTACTTTTAAATCTTTATTATTTGATCAAATTTGAAGTTGAATGTTTGAACTCAATTTAATAATAATAATAATAATAATAATAATAATAGTATTTATTATTATTATTATTATTATTATTATAACATTTTGTAGTTAATTTCAACACACTTCAGCAAACTTCAGCAGACTTCAGCGAACATCAGCGAACTTCAGCAGACTTCAGCGGACTTCAGCAGACTTCAGCGGACTTCAGCGGACTTCAGCGAACTTCAGCAAACTTCAGCGAACTTCAGCGAACTTCAGCGAACTTCAGCGAATTTCAGCAAATTTCAGTTAAGTGAATTTCAGTTCAGCTGAACTTGACAGGGCCTTATACTCAGATATGGAAGCAATGGCATTAAAGTCACCAATAAACATTGTTTCAGAATAGGAAATATTAGCAAGATCTAACCAAAGTTGCTCTCTTTCTTTCCTTGTTCTCAGACCATAAACAAACACAGCTTCCATAGATGCATTTAATTTAAGACAGTTTAAGGAGACATGTAAAAATTGTAGGTTGTCTTGAATTAGAGAAATATTAATGTTGTCACTCTACATCAACCAAATCCTTTCATTTTGAGCAGTGATGCATTTTGAGAACTTAAGTACAGAAGCAAAGTCAACACATTTAGCATTTTCATGAATTAAGCAAATAAGATCAAACCTATGAATAAGAGTTAATTCCATCAATCTGTCTAGTGAAGTGTTCATTTCCCTAATGTTCCAAACCAGGAAATTCATTTTTAAGGGTTTAACAATCATTATAACTATTGAGAGGGCTTTTTGTGACAGAACCAGACATAATCTGATTAAGCTGAGTGAAGTAAGTTTTAAGCTTAATAGCAGGAGTCTTTTTTGCCATAAGTCTGGTGGATTGTCTCACCTGAGCTGTGTTTACCTGATTTTTCTTTTTCGTAGGGAGGACTGGAGTAGCCTCATTCATTTTGTCAGTTGCAGCTGGTTCATCCTTGGAGTTTTCTTCTGAGTCATTTACTGGCACCTCCTCATCCTCAGATTCAGACAAGGAGCTCATTTGTTGCAGTGGAAGGAATCTATTTGTCCTGTTCTTATCCTGAGAAAAATAGGTAGCATGGTCAGTAGTAAAGAATGTATTTTCATTCATAGGATTGTTTCTAGAGGTGACATGTAGATCATCCTTGGCATGTATGATAGGTTTAAGCTTGGTAATAGGTCTCCATTCCAGTCTTTTGATTTCATAACTCTGATGGATGGGTACTTTCTGGTTCTCTTTTCTGACAGTAGGGGCTATGTAATTATTTGAGGGGGAGTTATCCAGCTCAGAGAGGGTATTCATAGGTGATTTTTTCTTCAGTTCTTGAGCTGCAATCACTCTTGCCTTTTCCTTAGCTGTAGTGCCAGAAGTCTCACCAGCAGGTGGAATACCTATGTTGGGAGGAGTATGATCAGTAGGGGGGCTTATTGATGGAATGGGGACAGTGGGAGGGCTGACAGAGAGAACATTAACACTAGGTGATATGACTGTATTTGGAGCTGTGGCATTATTTTTTTTTGGTGAGGGGCTGGCTTTCAGTATGTTTGGGATTTTGTAAGGGGTGGCTGTTGTTTCTTTGACTGGAGCTTCCATCCCTCATTGGTGCTATTTTGTGACAGTCTGCAATCATTTGAGGAGTGTCCTAGTTTTCTACATATTTGACAATATTCTAGGAGCTCCTCATACTCAATGTCTAAATCAACTGTAAAACCAGAGACTCCTACAGTAATTTCAGTATGCAATTTCTTCTGCAAATCTATCTCCACACAAAGCTTTACAGCTGATGGCCTAGTGAGGGAGGCTGTGGCTGAGTCCATTTTGATAAAATTCCCTATTCTATTCCCTATAAATTCAAGCATTGCAGTATTGTAGAGAAAGATAGGGACCTGGTGTATAGTGATCCAAACTGGAACCACAGATGACTCAGTACCTGGGATGAAATCAGTAGACCACTTAAGCACTTTCATCGGAGAACCTTTTAGATTCCATAGCCCTTTCATCCAGCACCGTTGGTAATCTTCATGGTCCTCAAATCTTATCAGTATGTGCCTGTAATCGATGGCACCGATATGGAAGTTGGAGTTGAATCCAATGAATTTGAAAGCTTCATTTAGTGTCTCCATGTTAGGCTTGCCCTTCTCGAACTTGCCGATTAGAGCCTTTTGGTAGTGAGCCGCCAGATGAGAAGCTTGCTCCGGCGAAACTATGCAAGCAATCTTCCCTTTGTGTTCACCGATGGGGACAATTTCGGGGTTATTTGGTAGCGTGGGGGAGAGAGGGGGCGGTTTGGAGGTAAGAGCTTGCAAAAAGGACCGGTTTTGGAGGTTGCCGCCGCGGGGCTGCGACGGCGCCGCCATCCTAAGAGCCGTTATTAAGACGTTAATGGCAAGGAATAGTACACTGAAACTGAGAAAAGTGGGGCATTAGGCTGAAAATTAGGAAATATTAACGTTGGGTGTAGAGAGAAGTGGGAGCGAATTGTTAGAGAGAGAAAGTGAATGAGTTGATGAATGACTTGGTTCTTTAAACTTATAAATTTGGAGGTTCGTTCTTATTAAATTCGTCGACCTTTGAAAAATTTCTCATGCATATTGGGTATGTCTCTGGTCCTATACATTACCAATTAATAGTTATGACTTTCTCATGCTTTGATTAATATTGTATTGTAGATTTATCAGGCACTTACCAGGCTTCGATTTTTGCAATTATTTTCAGACAAAATGAAGATGATATGAAAGATGAATATTTTGAGATCTTTGGAACTAATTAATTGACTAGGCCAAGGGAAAAATGGATTCACTATTTTGTATGTTTTAGTGTTGGAATAGCTTGGCTGTAAAGTGAGATTTTGACTTAGCAATATAGCACCATATCAACTTGGTTATCAAACAGATCGAGTAGGCTAGCTATTTAACCAACTGCAAACAAAACATTTTGGTTCATGTTTTGTTCTATTATATTATATTTTAAAACATTAATGAACTTATTTCTGACTAAATTGAATTGAACTGAAGTTAGAACCAACATAAAACCAACATATAATGTATTAAAAATAGAACCAATATGTCTAAATTTACCTAAATTTAATTAAGTTATATTTGTTGAATATAATTTAGTTGAACTGATTTGAATTGAATCAAACTAAACTTAACTAAATTGAACTACTCTACTAAACAAACAGGGCCTTTATATATAATATATTATTTAGTAAATGTTTAAATTTAAGAATTGTACGTTAGTATTCTACTTTAAGATAATATTACAATTATATCTTTTTATAATTTAGGCAATGTATGTACTATCTTTTCAAAATATTCGGTTACATTTAATATCTTTGATTACTAATTATTTGATGTAATCATTGATTTTAAAGTTTTTCACAGATTCATTATTCCATCTCGCAACTTTTTCTCTCCTCTCGGCCCGTTTCTCTCCCCAGGAAAAGAAGAGCAGTTCTGTTATCACTGTTTGGGGAGCAGGTCGACGCCGATATTCTAGCCGGTGAGCCTCCTCCCCCCCACTACCCTAGTTAGATCATCCCACCCCCTTTCTCAACCCAAATACCCAGAAACTTCTTTCTTTGCCGACCAATTACAGCTCCTGTGTTAAAAACCACCGCCAGTGCTGCGGCGAAAGGCGGGTCGCCACCGCCATCTCCGCCGTTCAGGCGATCCGGACGGCTCCATCGACGGCGACGACGACGCTGTCGACGGCTCACCCCGAAACCGACGACTCCGGTGATTGCTTCCCACCGACGCTACAAGGCCGATCTGTGCGGATCTGACGCCGATTTGTACAGATCTGATGTCAACGTGAAGATCGGACGGATCATATCCGTTTCTCGGTCAACTCCGCCATGGCGCCGCCCCGACGCGCCCCCACTCGGCGGGACCTGATCCCACGCGCCGATCTGAGGAGAGGCTGACGTGAGATGGTTTTTGGGGTCTCGGCCGGTTAGACCGGCCGGGTCGGGTCGGCCTGGTTCACTCGCTTGGATCGGGTCGGGCGGTTCGGTCAGACCGGTTCTAGTCAGACATCGGGCGGACCAACTTGAGTCGGACAGCGGGCAGACCGGATCAGATGGGTTTCCACAGGTCTGGCAATATTAGACTTGGCAATATTAGACTGAGAAGGTGGTTTTACTTATTTTTCTTTTCTAAAAATTTAATAAATTTTTAGGGTATATGTGCATTGATATTAGTACTAAAATATTGGATTGAATTTGATCTGCTAATCTTTGTTTTCGGACGGGTCTTTTTGCTCAGTAAAACTTTGATTAGCTTTTGATCTGGTTAGTACAGTTAGGAGAAATCCGAGTCAAAGTAGTTTTAATACTTACTTTTGGCGATACTGATACTAGATTGGTAGACCGGTTAAACTTTAAGGTTATATCGTGTTAGATTGAATTTGTTTTGTCTAATGTTTGGCCACTAACCAATCAGACCAGGATTTGTTGGGATTGCTCTAGTATTGATATTAATTCATATATATTTGTTTTTTAGTGGGATATGATTTGGAGTGGGTCTTTTCGCAAAACTATCCTGGCTGATTTATGGAGTATTCTTGCTTATTTGTTTGTCATTTCCCTCTTAATCCGTTTTGGTGGGAGGGAAGACCCTTTGGGCTTCGATCTATGTAAGAGAGTAGGAGAAATCCAAGTCGTTTGTAGGTTTGACACCTTACTAACGGCGTCTCAGTGCATAGATTTTGTAGACTTTAAGTATTTATACTGCGAGTTAAGAATACTATACAAGTCAGGTACTTTAGATACCTTCGGGTGTTAGACCTAGGTTTTCTTACGATGTATCCCTTTTTATTAGTAGTACATGCAGCCACCCCGAGGCGGAGTAGTAATACGGCACATGCTGAAATCACTCTGCACCTCACACAAATTGCCACAGAAACCTCAAAAGGGTTTTATGTGTATTATTGGGTTTTATCCGAACCCAATCATGTACCTTTTATCGCTTTTATGAAGGGTTGAGAAGCCGTGAATAATCCTCCCATCCAATTGGACGGTTTTAACTTAAAAAAAAATTTATTCCATAATATATATGAATGCATACTACATCAATTACTTCACTCTAATTTTTAATAAAAAATTAAAATTATATTAATATAACAAAAGTAACTTTATTTAATTATGACTATAAATTTTGGAAGTTTGTTTTAATGATATTCCACCAGAAAACAAAATCCCTACACGTGCACAAAGTGTTTCAATGCTAGACTACATGATACGTATCACTTTTTTTAAAAAATAATTAAACCACCAATGGTGGGGGAATTATATTAGGCTTCCCAAAACCTATTGCCTTAAATGGCCATTGTTTGTAAATAGAACCGTCTTATTACAACAATATTAGTAGAAAAACTAGATACAAAAGAATAGAGCCAAAAATTACTCTATAAATGAATACCTCTAAAAAATGGCAATCTATATATGAAGCTTATTAGAGAATTACAATGTAAAACTCAAAGCGGCACCAAATATATCTTGACATTTATAGTGGTGACAAAAGAATGAGCTAAAAACTAAAATCAGTATCTTGATAGAATCGGGTGAAGAGCAGGCTGTTAAACTCTTACTGAGGGGAGTTGATTCTGATCCAGGAGGCATAGTGCCTTTACTTGAGGAGGGAGAAGATCCCAGTTGAAAACAACACTGGTCTGTTGTGCCAAAGCTAAATTTGCCAGAGAGTCTGCTGCTGTGTTGGCTTGCCTGAGAGCATGATGGACTGGAACTGTAACCACCTGGTGAGCTTCATCACACAGTCTGAACAATTTCCAGTGAGCAGTAATTGGATTTAAAAGCATAGAAATACCATTTAGAGAATCTGACTCTATGATAAAGTTATGTAAACCATAGAAGAAATCAAAGTAGAAACCAGCAAGTATGGCTCTTATTTCTCCCTCCAAGGGTGAAGAGGCTGAGGAAACAATGGATCTTGCAGCAAGTACTTGTCCATTAGAGTCTCTGATAATCAAACCAATGCCACAGCCTTCCATAGACCAGGATGCATCCACATTGATTTTAAAACCTTGCAAGGGCTTTTTCCAGACCACTGCCTTCAATCTTGGCTTTTGTTTCTTCACAGTAAAAGGGATAAATGCAGCTTTGGCTAAGGATTTATCAAATTCCTGAGAGATTGAAATTGGATTAGCAGCAAGAGAGAAATGCAAAATGTGCTTGATGTCATTTTGAATAACACTGGAGACAGGCTTGACATTATCAAATAGCAGTCTGTTTCTTGCTTTCCATAAGGACCAACATATTATAAAACACAACATGGCAATCAATCTGGACTGAAAGCCAGTGATACCTGTATGTGAAAGATAATATGACAGTCTATCCCAAATGGAAGCAAATTGTATGTCAAGTACTCCTATCATGGCTAGAGCATTTTTCCAGATATCAATAGAGAAACTACACTCATTGAAAAAATGATCAATGGTGTCAGAGTGTGGACACATAGGACATTTAGAAGCAAATTAGAAGCCAAAGTGTGACAGAACCTCCTCAAAGGGTAATATAGAGTTAAAAAGTCTCCAAAGAAAGAAAAGAATCTTTTTTGGGATTTTTATTTTCCACAATTTAGTTAAAGTGGGAGAAGGTCTTCTGTGATCATGTAAAACTTTGTAAGCAGACTTAAAGGAAAAAGAGCCATTCGGTGAAGGCTTCCATATGAGTCTGTCTGGTCTGTTGTGATGGATCTATGAGGACTGGATAAATTGGAGGGTAGCATTGCTGAGTAAACCTTCTAAATGAGGCAAAAAAGAGTGTTTTTTGTTCAGGAATTCTGCCACAGTGCAGGAAAGTTGTATGGGAGTAAGGTTTGGGGGAATGAAGTCAACCAAAGGGCCATGACCAGTCCAATTGGCTGTCCAAAAATTACAATCACCATTCCCATGTATAACAAGAGAGTGATGTTCTGCAATGCAATTAACTTGGCAAATTCTTTGCCAAGTCTGAGAGGTTCTGGATTTGATAGGTAATGAGTGGAGATAATGTGTCCAGAGAGCCTCTCCCTGTTGAAATTTCCACCACAACTTTACAGAACAAGTCTGTACAATATAAGGGATGGATCTGAAGTCTAAACCATTCTGAGCTACAGGGTAGCAAAGTTTAGACCATTTTTTCCACCTTTTCTTTTGTTTCACAGCAGTAGAACCCCAGAGAAAAGAAGCAAATAATTTCTCTAGCATTTCTATAATTAATGTGAAGTGTAGGAGCCATAACTGTAAACACATGTTGTGGAATGGCATATAAAACAGACCAGATTAATGTAATTTTTCCACCTGTTGAAAGCCATTTATGTCTCCATAGACTGAGCTTCTTCTGGATCTGCTCAATTAGGGGGTTAAAATAGCAATTAAGTATCATACTCTTATAAATTGGACAGCCCAGATATTTAAAGGGAAAACCCCTTCTTTCATACTCAGTATGTGTTTTACTTGATTTATCTTGGCTAAGGTTGCATGTTTACTAATGTAAAAATCACTCTTGTCATAGTTAATCATCTGACCTGTGACTTTTTCAAAAGTATGCAAAAAAGCTTTAAGATTGATCAAGGTTCTCTTGTTCACTGCAAAGAAGAGAACTGTATCATCAGCATATGATAGATGTGAAACTGGTTCACCGTATCTTGGGAGATTAAATTTTGAAATCTTCCCTATGCTGAAAATATAAGCCAGACTCCTTGAGAAAAATTCTGAGAAGACATTAAACAAAAATGGGAGAGTGGATCTCCCTGTTTAATGCCTCTAGATGCATTGAAAAATCACACTGGTTTACCATTTATCAGTATGAAAAACCAAGCATGGGACAAATTTTTCATAATGCAGTCAACCAGTTTGCTATGAAAACCAAACTTGGTTAGAATCATTTTTAGGAATGTCCAACTGACTCTATCAAAAGCCTTCCTTAAGTCCAATTTGACTATGCAATTTGGCTCTCTGGCTTTCTTATTAATATGTCTCACCATTTCTTTCAAGTAAAGGACATTATCAAAAATGTCCATTCCTTGAAGGAAAGCAGTTTGATGAGGAGAAATAATGTCAGTCATGATAGGTTTGAGTCTGTGCATGATCACTTTTGAGCATATCTTATTGATGACATTTGAGAGGCTGATTGGCCTAAAGTCATTAAATGATATGGGTGTCTCTTTTTTAGGTATCAATGTGATCCAGGTAGCACCTATACCTCTTGGTAAAATGACTCCCTTAATAAAATCATTGACTGCCTCAACCAAATCCAAAGAGATGGTATCCCAGGATTTAATAAAAAAATAAGCAGAAAAGCCATCTAGACCTGGGGTGCTATCTTTATTGAGGGACATCACCACCAGTTTCAGCTCTTCTAGCTCAATTGGCCTTATAAGGGCTTCATTTTGAGCTGTGGTAATGAGAGTGGGAATTTGAGAAAGAAAGTGAGAGCAGAAGTGGAGATCTTCCTCTGATTGCTCATTGGACAGAAGATCAGTGTAATATTGCACTGCTGCTGTTTCAGTTTCAGCCATATCTTCTATCCAAATCCCAGCATCATTTCTTATTTTTGTGATACTAAGCTTGGTTCTCTGTTGTCTAACTGAACTGTGAAAGAATTTAGAATTCATATCACCATCTTTCACCCATTTTAACATAGCTTTGTATTTCCAAAAATGAGATTGCTCCTTCAAAGCATTTTTAAGTTTAGCTTTTCTGAGTTTAAGGCATATTAACTCATGATCACATTGGTTCTGATCATAGTTAATTTCCTGTAACCTCAGTGCTTCTTCTGCTTTTTCAACATTTTTATAAATGTTGCCAAAAATTTCCCTATTCCAAATTTTGAGTTCTTTTTTCAGTCTTTGCAATTTAAGAAAAAATCCCAGAATGCCAGTTTCTGAAATAGGAAGCATCCAATTAGTTTGGATCAAATTTTGGAAATTTTCTCTCTTATACCATGTATTAATAAAGCTAAATGACCTTGGATAAGATTGAACATGAGTATCAATCTTAAACAATAAAGGACTGTGGTCTGAATTTTCTCTGTTCAAAACCAAGATTGAGGAATTGGGATATTTGTCATTCCATAAATGGTTACACAAACCCCTATCCAACCTTTCAATAGTTGGCCTCAATCTTTTATTTGTCCAAGTAAATTCATTACCTACAGTATTGATGTGTAACAAAGCCATTTTATCTAAGAATTTCTGAAAATCAGACATACTACCCATTTTTGGGGTAGCAGGACCTCTGTAGTCAGAATAGATAACATGGAATTGAAATCACCAATGAAAAATGTTTCAGAAAAGGGAATGGCAAGAAGATTAGCCCAATGTACCTTTCTCCCTTTTCTGGATCTTAGTCCATATACAAAAACCCCAGCCATAGATATGATAAGACTAGGTTTGGTGATTTGGACATAGAGAAATTGTTCACGGTCCACTGAGAGAGAAACAGAAACTGAGTCTTTCCAGAAGAGCCATATTTGACCATTTGCAGAAAACATGTGGTTTGAAAAATGCAGAATGTTCATATAGTACTCACATTTTACATTATCATGCCAAGGTTCTATTATGCAAAGAATTTCAATTTTATTGTCTGAAATTAGGCTAGAAAAAGTCTATTTAAAGCTGTTTCCATGCCTTGAATATTCCAAACCAAACAATTAATTTTATGGTTGTGACTAATCATAAAAATGTTGTTTGGATGTTTTTGATGCAGACTTTGAAAAAGACATAGTCTTATTGAACTGAGTGAAAAAATTCTTCAGTTTTGTTTTTTGGTTGGAAGCAAGTTTGGGTAGACTACTTATATGCTGAGGGGATTGAGGAGGTTGACTTGCATGACTGGATTCAGTATCAGAAGTATACTCTCCCTTGTCTTCCAAATCAGTCTCCTGAAGAGGTGCAAACCTATTTCTGTTTCTTTCCTGAGATAAGAAAATAAGATTGTTAGCAATAAAAGATGGGGGAGAGATATTTTGTAGACCTGACTTGATTGTAGTATCATCCTTGGAGTAGGTCTTTCTGAGTCTAGGCTTTGCTGTCACCATGGAGAAAGTATCATCCCTAGGGAGAGGGGCTTATTTGATGGAGAAGGTGGCTTTTCTGAGTTGCTTGTATGGATGGCCTGAAGAGAAGGATGATGTTGAAGTGGCAGGGGTGGGGGAGGATTTCTGTGTGTTCATGGAGGATGATGGAATGGTGATGATGGGGGAAATGATGGGAACTGTGTTGTTGGCTAGAATATTGTTTTCAGAAGCCAAAAGAGAGCCAGTGGCAGAGAAAAGAGGTTCATTCAGGGATTCTTCCTTCTGGTACAATGAGGGGTCAGTTGCCAGACTTGTAGTGGCTTGGACATGAGGGATGATATCTTGGATCACTGTATCTTGGAGCTTGTGTGAATGTGCCTTCTTCTTTGCCTTAGCTCTTTTCTTTGTTACTCTAAGTAGTTACTTGCTGGCAAAGGTGATAGTTTTATTGAAGGTGGAGGTAGAAGTTGGTTTGGATTTATTGGAGTGGACAGCTCTGATGACATTTGGTGTATGTGGTGGAGCTTTGATAGGCTTGGGAGCTTTCTTAGTATGGTTTGAAGGAGGTGGAAGGAGTCCATCAGCAGTGAGTGGCTTGAATTGATCAGTAGGATCTAAGGAAGTGTTTTGGATCAGTGTGGACTGGTTTGGCATGGTTTCTTCCTTAGAATGACCTTTCTGATGAGATTTCAGCTCAGGGTGAAGGTTTCTACATATAGCACTATCATGTCCAACCTTTCTGCAATGGTTGCAGTACCTAGGTAAATTCTCATACTCCAACTTAACCTTGGGGCAATTCTCAGTAGAACCAAGTCTGATTTATAGTGGAATGGGTTGCTGTAAATCCATTTCAACACAGAGCTTGATAGCAGAAGGTCTAGTGATCAATTGTGTTGCAGAATCAACTTTTATGAAGGATCCTATGTGATTCCCTAACTGTTCTAACACAGCCTCATTGTAATAGTACACAGGAGGTTTAAAGAGTGTTACCCAGACCGGTACAATTAGGGATTCTGTTTCTGTGGAGAAATCCGGCGTCTACCGGAGTACCCTCATCGGAAAACCATCCAGTGTCCAGTTTGCTTTCATCTAGCATTTTTGGAAATCTTCCTTCTTGGCAAAGCGAATGAGTATATGATGATGGTCTATAGCCCCCAGTTGATAGCTACCGATGAAAGCTGCCGCCTTGAAAGCTGCCTCGATCGCCGGCATCGCAGGTCTGCCTCTGCTAAATTTGCCAATCAGGGCATTGCGGTATGGCCGGGAAAGTACTTCGATCTGTTCTGGAGTTAAAATACAAGCGAGTTCACCCTTGTATTCAGAGATTGCTTTAATTTCAGGGTTGCTCGGAAGTGATGGGGAAAGTGGTGGCGCTTTTGATTGGAGAGCATGTAAGAAGGTTTTCTGGCCGTTCGGTGGAGGAGGCTCCGCCATAGCGGCGGAGCGGGGGTGGCGATGTTACCGTTCAGGGCGGTCTGACATTGTCAATAACCGTTGAACGAGTAGAAACGATCGGAATTAATTACTGTGCACAGAAATAATGGAGGAGAGAGGGGAGAGGAAATTGAGGAGAGAGAGAGCGTTGTTACTTGGACATGATACATATCACTTGAATTCATATACCATGAGAAACGAGATACATTAAATTTCTTATATTTTTTCATTAAAACAAGTTATATATTTACATCAAAATTAATAAAATTTATTTATAAAACACTTTGTTTGAGTTTAATATATAATGATAAAGTTTAATAGTATTTTAGAAAGTTGAACTTTCAATTAAATATTTTAACAATGCAATTTCTTTATACAAAATAGATCATAAGATCCTCTCATACTAATATTTTAATAATACCAAAAGGTCTAAACGTTTGCCTACTTGAAGTGGTACAAACGAATTTTATACAAACCCCACAACGTGCGGTTCACTCACGCTAGTAATTTTAATGAACTTCACTCTCATTTATAGTGCAACTGATGCAGGACTCGTGATTTGATGAATCGGTAGCTGGAAAAATAACTCGTAACAAAATATATAATTAATCTTGGCAATCACACCTAGAAAAATATATATAAATCCTTTGGCAATCACACCTCCGGGAAAACTGGTCTAAAACTCATGCTCTGAATGTTTATAAATCTCAAAATCTCTTCTCCTTTCCTCTATAAGGATTACAATATATATAGTTATGAAAGTAAAACAAAAATAGGAAAATAATATATGTCTTAATTCTATTCTAAAACTAAAAAGAAAACAAATATAATCATTTCCAAAGTAAAATTCACTTTTCATGAATAGTTTTGGAAAATAGTTGTTTCCATTCCTCATCATTCTCCCCCTCTTGAAAAAAATTCGACTCCGACGAATTATAACAAATAATCTTTGTGGAAGAACTCTGCAAATCTGAACCAATGCTTGACTCCTTGCGTGGATGTCCTTTCCAATGAATAAGATACTTCCAACGTAAAAGACATGCTTGAATTCCAAAATCATCAAAAGATCTAACAATGAATTTATGGACTTTCAATTCTCTTTTCTTCAGAAACTGCAACATATCATCCATTCTTGGTCGAATCTTCTCGATTGATCTTCGATTAAACACCTCCATATCTTGATATTGATGGTACTCTTGAACTTTATCTTCCGATCGTTGATGTGACTTGATCTTTAGCTGTGAATGTTGTGATGGATCATCCATTTGAAGTGAGGATGGCTTATGTTGTTGAACTTTCACAGATGATGGTGAATTCTACTCAGCCATTGGCGTCTCTTTTGGTGAATACTGTTGCGGCTTCAATATCGGCGTAAAATTCTGCACGATAGGTTCGAAGCAAGCAATCGATGTTTTTATGGTTGCTGGTGGATTCATATGTGATGGCGGCGACAGATTATTCGCATCCATTGCGTCAAATCGAGCAATCAACTGTTTTAAAGAGTCCTTGATTTCAGCAATGTCCGAACCGTACTTAGCAATCATAGTATCATGTCTGCTAATGACCTCTTTCAAATCTTTCAGCGTCATTGTCGAAACCTTGCTCTGAATACCAAAAATGACGCAGGACTCGTGATTTGATGAATCGGTAGCTGGAAAAATAACTCGTAACGATATATATAATTAATCTTGAAAATCACACCTAGAAAAATATATATAAATCCTTTGGCAATCACACCTCCGGGAAAACCGGTCTAAAACTCATACTCTGAATTTTTATAAATCTCAAAATCTCTTCTCCTTTCCTCTATAAGGATTACAATATATATAGCTATGAAAGCAAAACAAAAATAGGAAAATAATATATATCCTAATTCTATTCTAAAACTAAAAAGAAAATAAATATAATCATTTCCAAACTGAAATTCACTTTTCATGAATAGTTTTGGAAAATAGTTGTTTCCAGGGGCGGAGCCAAAAAATGTTAGGGGGGGGGGGCTGAAATATGAAGACAAATTTTTTATTTTTCACATCAATTTTGATTATCAATATATCATATTAAAATTGTTGATGACTAATTCAATTATACCGTAAAACTATAAATATACTCTTTAGAAAGATATTAATATAAAATTTATGATCTTTTAAAGGCCATTAGAGGAGAACTATAAATATAAACAGATAAAAAAAAGAGTAGAACTATAATAAATAGATAAAATTATTTATTAGTTCTTAAGGATATTAATTTTAAATTGAAAATAAAATAGTAGATGAATAATGTAAAAACAAACATCGGGGTCACTGTGCGAAAAGAAGAGTAGCCCACTTTATCTAAAGATGGAAACGAGCACCTAAACAAACATTGCACACATATGTTGACTAATCAAAAAAGAAAAATAAAAATAAAAGGAAAGGGTATGTACTCAACAAATCAGAACGACGTCATAGAACTTTATCTTTTACTAGGTATATATATAAAAGTAGAAAGTGACGGCGTAAATATTAAATAAAAAAGATCGCCATCGGAATGTTAACAATTATACATAAAACGACAATATATTTTGTGTTTAATTAGGTACACCGCTGTCGCCGCCGTCAAAATTAATTTGGAAATAATTACATTCCTTAATATATATGAACGGATCACCACATATAAATATACTAATCCTTTATATAACTCATTCCTAAAATAATATATACTATGCATATAATCACCGACGAGATCAAATACATATATATGTTTTTTCAACGGTATACATACAACTGCATAATTAATTAATCAATTCCTTAATAACAATAAAAACACAAATTGGCAAATACATGTTATTTTCGTTAAGAAGTTATTTCGTTAATTTATTTATGTACACTATAACTTATATTGATTATGATTATTGTTACGAAATTATTTCATTAACTTATTTATATACACCTTAACTTATATTGATTATGATTACATAAAGCTTTATATATACAGAAAACACACTAGAGATCTAATATATCTTCTTTTGACCGTGACTAACGTGTATTTTTTGTTCGTAATGTGGTTTAGTTTATATAGGAGGGAATGAATCATTCGACTAAGCAAATTTTGATTTTGATTATTTGGTATTTTTATGTTTTGGTTTTTTTATTTGATTCAGCAAATTGATGTGTTTTTTTCTTTTGTTTTGAAGCATCCGGATGGGCCAGGCAAAGCAAAGATTGCACTCGATTTAGAAATCTGCAACCAAGTTCCAAGTATGCAGTTTTTGGTTTCTACGTCACACTTGATTTAGGTTAGTTTAGCATGACTTCATTGTGTTTAGTTTTGCTTACATTATCAGTATTATTGAGACGACGAGAGCATAAAATTAGTATAAAATTATTTATGTCCGAGTGTCTTGAACCAGAACTGAAAATGTATGTTGGATTTTTGTTTTGTATACCTGCAGAGGATATGTGAAAAATGATGCTAATAGAGCATGCAGTTAGAGGAACACTGAATAAATCCTGGTTGAAAAATTATAGTTGAAGAGTTATAGGAGTTTAGGGTTTAGAACTGAGTGTACTGTTATTCTATGGTTTTTCTTAATCTGTTTAAAGTTGGAAAAGGCGAAGAAAGATGACACACTTTCCGATATGAGCAACGATCTTAAAGGCAGGGCTAATGGCATGAGAACTGAGCTTAAAAGGTCAGTCAAATACACCACACTATAACATGATTATGGCATTCAAGTAAGCAACTTTTCTTTTATTTTGGGTTTCATATACTTACGTATTCAGAGGAAATAGACGTGAGATCTATCATCACAGGTTTAGTAGAGAACAAAAGCGTTGTTCTTCTATGAGTCTGAATTTTTGTTCTTCCGTAAGTTTTCCCTTTCTTGAATTTCTAGATTGATTTCACGTGCAATTAATTATTCAATTTTATTCAATTTTGTTGGGGGCTTTTCTTGAAGAAGAAATAAAAGGAAGTTGTTACAGTAATAAAATATTGGAGGCTGTGATTTAAATTGACTTCCATAAGAATTGCCACAAACATAGCATCTACTCCGACACAAAGTTAGATAAGCCATGACCTAATTCATAAATCAATTCTATCAATTATTGCCATAATATTAAGTAAAGTTGAAAACGGTGTCTCATTGCGAAATTAACAATTAAAATTTTTAAACCAAATCCAAATCAATCATAAACACCTAATAATAATAATCTTAAAATTAATTACGTAAGAAAGTGTGAATTGATCAGCAGAATAAAATTTGTAATTACATATAATTTGTAATTATGTAATCGAACTGACAATATTATTACGTAAACTTAATAAAATTATAATATCTACGACTTATTCTTGAACCGGTTTTATTTATTGGTGTGGTAGTAGGGTTAGTTTTATTTTGATTTGAAAAATGAGAGCCTTTTATTGTGTAATTTAACACTAACTAATTTATGCAAAGAATGAAAAATGAAAAATTAATATTTAATGAATCCAAATACAATTAAAATTGAACCAAAAAATCAAATCAAACAAATACTCCCTGATAATTAATTTCTCAATTGTTACTCTCAAAATATTATTATCAAATATTAGGAATTATTGTTCAGGCAAGCAATTAGCATAATTGACAAACTTGGTATTCTAATAATCAATATTAATGATAAAAAAGGCGTTTGTGATTAGGTGTATTCTAATAACCGAATTAATTAATTAGGTATAAGAATGTTTACTGGTCACAATATTCTACGATAATTGACACAAAGTTTGATAGGTTATGAGCTTTTGTATCCGTGATCAATTGTCAACTTATAGCATTTTATTTTAGAATGACATTTAATGAAATTATGGTATTCAATTTTCCTTAATGAATTTTTCATGTTTATGTAGATTAATTTTGGGCAATGCTATGTGCGGGTTGTATTTTACTTTTGTAGTCCGTATTATTTTCAGAAAAAACTAATACACCCTAGATCAAGTGGCTAAAGTTTGAACAAGATAAATCAATAAGGACAATCTTGTCAGTTTCAATCAAAATACAGACTCCATTAGTAAAATAAAATCTGCAAATAGGAATTCTGTTAATTTTTTATATTTACAGTATATTTTGTGTTGTATTTATAAAATTATATATTCATATTTACCTAAATCTTCAGCATCAGCAAACTAAAAAAAATTAGTATAAAATTATTTATGTCCGAGTATCTTAAACCAACACTGATAATTTATGTTGAATTTTTGTTTTGTATACATGCAGAGGATATGGGAAAAATAATGTTAATAGAGCATGCTATTAGAGGAATACTGAATAGATCCTGGTTGAAGAGTTATACTTATAGGGTTTTAGGGTTTAGAACTGTACGTATTGTTATTCTATGATTTTTCTTCATAAATATAAATACTAAATAAAACGTCGCCCCAGAATGTTTATAATAACACCTAGAATCGCATGAGGTTTTGGTAAGTCGCTCTCACAGTCCCACCTAAGGCTAAGATTATAAAATCGCCCGAGATTTTATATTAGATTTTGTTTGTATATTACTAGGGAAGTAGCTAGGAAAATGAAAATATAGGGATGTTTTAATAAGTTTGAGATCAAATATGTATAAATATTTATACTCAAAATATATGTAAACAAAAATCCACAACGTCTAATGTCAAATACAAATCCAAAAAATTTCAACGAATAATAAAAGAAAAACACTACATATGAATAATGTGTGGATGTTTTTTAGATAATTATGTGTGTACATATATATGTGTGTTTGTGTTTCATACATTATTTTTTAAAAAAAAATATTTTTCTTGAATTCAAAATGATTTTCCAAATATTCAGGTACATGATCCACACAAATTTAACGGACGCCAATGAAACAATACAAACTACCTTTATGGGTACACAGTCTGAAACTATACTAGACTTAAATTCGGAGAAAGTAATGGACGAAATACCAATTTACATATGAATCTCCTTACTTTATTTTCATATAGCCTTATACTATTTTCATTTGTAATTAAGAATAAGATATCCTACAAGAAAGAAAGAATAATGTTGAATCTTGAAGGTAAAAAGTACATTGTGTTCCTCCAAGCTCCAAAACCAAAACATGGAGAAATCCATACTAGATATTTAGTGGTTCATTTGTAAGATGTGTATATAATGGCACACTTACCTTAGCATGAATAAGACGACATTCCAATAATAAAACTACGAACAAATAAAAATACAAAGACCGCGGATACTCATATACAAGAATACACTGAAGTCGACTCTGATGTAAACAAGTCAAAATTAGGGAATCGAAGACAACACTTTACCTTAATTATTGAAATTTAGTTCTTTTCAATTATTTTATTTTTTGAGATTTCTATGATACAAAAAATTATTCAATTTACATAATTTATTATTTACAATACTATTTGCATCAGATATTACTTTGTATTGACAAACTCAATATTATTTATTTTAAAATTACATCATAAAAACCGCGCAACGCGCGGTTCGGTTAGTCTAGTCTTTTTAAAGGAACGAAACCCAAGAGTTTTCTGCAGTTCTGCACAACCACAGCGGGGGCTGATCACCGGAAACCATGGCGGTTCTACAAATTTCAACCCTATTATTGGACATTTCTAACCGGACTGGCGGGGGCTTGAGTCCCCGCCAGACCCGGTCTGGATCCGCCACTGATTGTTTCCATTCCTCATCAACAACTTGACCAACATAAAACATTAGAAATAAGTATAAGAAATAGTAAAGTTTGAGAGCGTAGAAAAAGTAATATTTAAACATTCGTTTCGAAATTTTAAACCAACAATACTGAAAGAAGGCCAAACAAGTGTTCGGTGGATATGGCCATAATTATTTTTGATAATTTTCATATTGAACTCGCTATATTCACATAACTTTGGAAAACTAATTAATATACCTACTGAGAATGCTAAGCAGAATTATAATTATAGAAATTCTCAAAAAAGACCGTCCAAATTATAGACTAGACTCAATGTAAAGAAAAAAAATGCGCGGGGCTATGTTGAAAAGACATGAAAAACGCGGGGACTTCTTTTGCAATTTCATAAAATAGTATAGTATAAATATAAAAATCCTCTTTCTCTCTCTCCCACTTTTCATCTTCTCTAGACCTCTTGTTTTCCCCCAAAATCCTTCGCTCTCGTTTTCCCCCAAATCTAAACCCTAAATTTCTTCCCAATTTGATGCGAATTTTCGATTCCAATGGCGATGGGGATGTGCAATCTATCAAGTAAAGTTTCGGAACTCTTTAATTTCGTCGGCTTTGTCGATTTGTTCGCGGATTTTTTTGTTTGTTTTTGATTTGTTAGTGTTCTCTGTTGTAGATCGGAGCGTCATGGTGTTCGTGTTCATGTTTAGATGTTTAGATGATTTGATTTGTTCAGATGTTCGTGTTCATGTTTGGAACTATAATGTCGACCTTATGCGCTTAAAATCTCATGTTCTGATCTGTTTGAGGCATGAATGTCTAGATGTGAGGATTGGTGTGTGAAAATTGGGTAGGGTAACATGTGTAGATGTTCGTGTTCATGTTTGTGCCTATAATGTGTACCTCATGTGCTAAAATCCCCATGTTCTGGTCTGTTTGAGGCATGAGGCCAGATGTGAGGTTTGGTGTGTGAAAATTGGCTAGGGTAGCATATTTAGATGTTTGTGTATATTTGGGATTATAATGTAGACCTTATGTGCTTAAAACACCATGTTCTGGTCTGTTTGAGACATGAATGGCCAGATGTGAGGTTTGGTATATGTAAATTGGCTAGAGTAGCATGTTTAGATGTTCGTGTTCATGTTTAGGACTATAATGTGGATCTTATGTGTTAAAATCCCCATGTTCTGGTCTGTTTGAGGCATGAATGGGTCATATGTGAGGTTTGGTGTGTGAAAATTAGTTAGGGTAGCATGTTTAGATGTTCATGTTTATGTTTGTGCCTATAATGTGGACCTTATGTGCTAAAATCCACATGTTCCGGTCTGTTTGAGGCATGAATGGCCAGATGTGAGGTTTGGTGTGTGAAAATTGGCTAGGGTAGCATGTTTAGATGTTCATGTTCATGTTTCTACCTATAATGTGGACCTTGTATGTTAAAATTCCCATATTCTGGTCTGTTTGAGGCATGAATGACAAGATGTGAAGTTTGATGTGTGAAAATTGGCTAGGGTAGCATGTTTAGATGTTCATGTTCATGTTTTCGCCTATAATGTGGTCCTTATGTGTTAGAATCCCCATGTTCCAGTCTATTTGAGGCATGAACGACCATATGTGATGGTTTGTGAAAATTGGTTAGGGTAGCATGTGTAGATGTACATGTTCATGTTTGTGCCTATAATGTGGACCTTATGTACTAAAATTCCCATGTTCCGGTCTGTTTGAAGCATGAATGATCAGATGTGAGGTTTGGTGTGTGAAAATTGGTTAGGGTAGCATGTTTAGATGTCCGTGTTCATGTATGGAACTATAATGTGGACCTTATATGCTTAAAACCACATGTTCTGATCTGTTTGAGTCTTGAATGGCCATATGTGAGATTTAGTGTGTGAAAATTTGGCTAGGGTAGCATGTTTAGATGTTCGTGTTCATGTTTGGGACTATAATGTGGACCTTATGTGCTCAAAACCCCATGTTCTGGTATGTTTGAGGCATGAATGACCAGATGTGAGGTTTGGTGTGTGAAAATTGGTTAGGGTAGCATGTTTAGATGTTCATTTCATGTTTCTGCCTATAATGTGGACCTTACGTGTTAAAATCCCCATGCTCTGGTCTGTTTGAGGCATGTATGGCCATATGTGAGGTTTGGTGTGTGAAAATTGGTTAGGGTAGCATGTTTAGATTTCCGTGTTCATGTTTCTGCCTATAATGTGGACCTTCTGTATTGAAATCCCCATATTCTGGTCTGTTTGAGGCATGAATGGGCAGATGTGAGGTTTGGTGTGTGGAAAATGGCTAGGGTAGCATGTTTAGATGTTTATGTTCATGTTTCCGCCTATAATGTGTACCTTATATGTTAAAATCCCCATATCCTGGTCTGTTTTAGGCATGTATGGCCAGATGTGAGATTTGGTACAGTCCAATGAACAGTGCCGTCCAATGAACAGTTCAGCCCAGTGAATAGTGACAGATCAGTGAATAGTGCAGTTCAGTGAATAGTAACGGACCAATGAATAGTGCGCGCGAATAGTTTTAGCGCGTGAATAGTAACTATTTTGAGTATATTGCAATTAAAGACCTCCTTGTTTTATTTTACCATACCATTACTATATAGTTCTTGGTGTATAACATGGACGGTGTATCCCGAGACTCTCTTATAATTATTAGTATGTTTGTTAGGTGGAAGACATAATTAAAATCATGTAGCAAAATTTTACCTCCTAATTGTGCCTTTTTTTAAAAGTAGGTTAGTTGGAGGAAAATTTGTGTTTTTATTTTATATTAACTTGCTCCGACACAATTTTTATTTTATTTTTTCATGTCCCAAGATGTTTTAAAAAAAATTGAAACAATTGTTTTGGAGCAAGTAAAGATAAATGAAAGAATTATAACCTCCTCGAACTTTTAACCACCCAAACTAATTGGAAAGATTCACCGGTTTGATGTCTCTAGTTGGATTTTGGCTCCCAAAAAAATGGTGTGAACCCGTCAATGGTACCAATAGATAATTTTATGATTATTTAGTTCCTGTCAAGTCCAGTTTATATTTTACACCTTGCAGTTAACTTAAGTTAATTTTATTTTTTTCACCAAAGTGCAGCGTGCTTCAACTAATTGCAGCACGCTTAAAAATTTTGGACCTTTTAAAAGCACCTAATTCAATAATTAATTAGGCCTGTCAACTTTTACCTGTTATCTGCATATAAAACAAAATTTATTTTTTATTCATATGAATACGGGTAAAATATGGATACGAGTAAAACGGGTATGTGTATAAATGAGTAATTTAACAATACGGGTTAGAATGGGTTGGGTCAATGGACTTATACGGGTACAGGTGCACGGGTCTAAACCGCGGGTTTACTCAGTTTAAAATATCTTTACCCGTTTTCAGCGTCACCATTTTCGGCCCTTTTTACTAGAGTTTATTTCTTGCTGAAGTGAACTGAACTGAACTGAAAAAAATACTGAACCGAACTGAACTTTTTAAAAAAATACTGAATTAAACTGAAAAAATATAAAATATTGAACTGAATTGAAAAATATAATTAAACTGAACTGAACTGAAAAATATAAATATACTGAACTTAATTGAACTGAGAAAAATTAAATAAATGTTTTGAACTGAATTGAAAAAAAATTAAATATAGTTAAAAAAATTCATTATTAACAAATAAAATGAGCTGAATTGTACATAATTGAATAGAATTGGAACAGAATAAAGTGTAATGTATTGAAATAATGACTTAATGCAACTATATTTTATCAAATCACATTTACTTATAAATAAATTGGATTAAACTGAAGTAAAGTTTAATGTATTCAAAACAATAACAACATGACTAAAGTAAATTGAAATTTATCAATATACACTTGTACATGATTGAAATTTTAATTTTAATTAAATTGAACTGATTCAAAAATATTCAGAATATGATAGAACACTAGCGTACAAAGATTGCTCAATTTTGTCGTATTCACAAATAATGAACTTGTATTCATCTAGTAAACACTAATTGAACCGAATTGTAATAGATAGTATTGAACATACATATGTTCATAACAAAATTAAATGAATTGAACTGAAAAAACTGTAGAGCTGTAGTAAAAAATATAGAGGAAATTTACTGAACTAAAAAAATATATAAAATATTTATATAAAATATATGAATTGAAGAAATATAAAATAATTTTCTAAACTAGATTAAATTGAAAAGATATAAAAATATTGAACTGAACTGAAAAATATAAATATGCTGAACTGAACTGAAAAAATATAAATATACTGAATAGAACTGAAAAGATAAAAAAAACACTGACTTTAACTGAAAAGAATAAAATAATGCTGAACTGATAAAAATTAAAAATACTGAAATGAATTAAGAAAAATTAAAAATACTAAATTGATGGAATTTTTAAGTGAGATTAGTATCACACGGGATGTGATAAATATTAAATTATCAAGAGTTAGACATGTTGGATGCCTTTGTAATAGGTCCACGTGTTGATGGCCCATGGAGGTTGGTCCAACCGGAGGTGAGACGCAGCGCTCCCCTGAAATTCGCCACAGTCAGAATCTCCCGCAGGTAGATAGCCAAATCTTCAATATTGATCGCTTGAATCAGTATCCTTTGACCATTGAGAGGACTATCCATCCCACACATGTTTTCCATGAACAAGGCCCAAGTAGACCTCACTCTTAAGGATAGACATTGGAATTTCTTTGGAACTTGCGTGAGATCTAAATTCATCCGGACAATGGATCACAAATTTTGCAACTGTTTTCCTCTCTTCAGGAAGAACCTCTAACACAAATGCCAGTGTATCATTTTGACAGGCAAGTTTTGAAAGGCAAAAGTTTGAATAACTAAATTGACCTATTTGGGAAAGAAGACTATCAATTTGGAATGCAATAACTTGCTTTCTTATACAGAACTCTATTTGTGAAGACTTCTTTTACAGAGCTCTGAAGTAGGGAAGATTGTATTAAGCTCATGAACGAGTCAGAACACCAAAAAGTAAGCATTTGATTGTTGTCTTTTAATTTGCAGTCTGGCCTTTTTTTCTTACTAGATTCCCAAAACAATTATGCTTTTAGGATCACATTAGGAAAAGATTTACATAAATTAATCATTAAAAAAATAAATTCTGTGTTGGTTTTGTTTCTGTAGTAGAAAAATAAAATTTATGTTCACACAATTAACATACATATAAAGTTATCTTCACGTGTTAACACTATTATGTTTCAGTTGTAGATTATAAGACTGTAGCAAAAACATATTACTTACCATAGCAGTAGCATGTTATATTACCGTAGCAGTATAATAAAATTTTGTTTCTTCATAACCTCAATTTGACAATAAAACAATGTTAGTTATATGACACCTCTACATGTTTTATTTTGGCTATGTTAGTCATATGTACGATGAACAAATGAATATAACAAACAAACAAGTAATAGTCATATTGAGTATGATGAGGAATAGAAACAACTAATTCCCAAAACTATTTATGAAAAGTCAATTTTAGTTTGGAAATAATTATATTTGTTTTACTTTTAGTTTTAGAATAGAATTAGGACATGTATTATTTTCCTATTCTTTTATATTCATAACTATATATATTGTAATTCTTATAGAGAAAAAGAGAGAGAAGATATTATTTTGATATTAATAAAATTCAGAGTTTGAGTTTAAACCCAGTTTTCCCGGAGGCGTGATTGCCAAAGGATTTTATATATTTTGTTACGAGTTCTTTTTACAACCACGATTCATTAGCGCACGAATCCTGCATCATTTTTGGTATCAGAGCAAGGTTTCGACAATGACGTTGAAATATTTGGAAATGGTCACTAGAAGACATGAGTTGATAATTTCTATGTACGGTTCGGACATTGCTGAAATCAGGAAATCCTTGAGAAGTCTTCAAGAGTCACAACAACAGTTGATTGCTCGCCTTGACGCATTGGATGCGAATAATCAGTCGCCACCATAACCATTGCCACCCGTAATAACACCGATTGCTCGCGTCGAAGCTATTATGCAGAATGTCACGCCGATATTGAAGCCGCAGCAGTTTTCGCCACCAAAGATGCCGATGGATGAGCAGAATTCACCATCATCTGTGAAGTTACAACAACATAATCACTCCTCACTTCAAATGGATGATCAATCACAGCATTCGAAGTCAATGATCAAGCCACATCAATGATGGGAAGATCAAGTTCAAGGGCACCATTAATTTCAAGATATGGAGGTGTTAAATCGAAGAGCCATCGAGCAGATCCAACCAAGAATGGAAGATATACATCAGCGTTTCAAGAAAAGAGAATTCAAAGTCCATAAATTTGTTGTTAAACCTTTTGATGATTTTGGAATTCAAGCATGTCTTTTACGTTGGAAGTATCTTATTCATTGGAAAAGAGGACATCCACGCAAGGAGTCAAGCATTGATTCAGATTTGCAGAATTATTTCGAGATGATTAATTGTTATAACTCGTCGGAGTCGAGTTTTTTCAAGAGGGGGAGAATGATGAGGAATAGAAACAACTATTTTCCAAAACTATTCATGAAAAGTGAATTTTAGTTTGGAAAGGATTATATTTGTTTTCCTTTTAGTTTTAGAATAGAATTAGTACATTGTAAAGAATGAATAGAGTAGAATGAGATTTCTTGTATTGATATGAGGGTACAATATTTATAGGTAAAGTACAAGATAAACTAAGTAGGTATATCTATACACACTAATACACAGTCATACACCTACTAGACACAACTGTAACATCCTAATTTACATACAATAGAATATTATCAAATCATAACAAAATATCTTAATACTCCACCTCAAGTTGGAGCGTGAAGATCCAGAATGCCCAACTTGCCAAGTAATTGTTGAAACTGATGTTTACCAGCTTTAGTGAAAATGTCTGCAGGCTGGTCCAAAGTACGAATATGATGCATAGCAACAACACCTGATTGAACAAGATCTCGAACAAAGTGACAACCCACTTCAATATATTTTGTCCTCTCATGAAACACTGGATTCGCTGCAATGTGAATAGCAGCTTGACTATCACAGAAAAGTCGCATAGGAGCAGAATGTATAACTCCTAAAGATGACTTAAAAAACTTGAGCCATATAAGTTCACAACAAACTGCAGTCATTGCCCGATACTCCGCTTCAGCAGATGAACGAGAAACAGTCGGTTGTTTCTTCGTTTTCCAAGACAAGGGTGAATCACCAAGTATAACAAAATATCCAAACAATGAACGACGAGTAAGCGGGCAAGCTGCCCAGTCCGAATCACAATAAGCGGTCAATTGTAGAGAACTACGAGTAGATAGAAACAAACCCTGCCCAGGGTGACTCTTCAGGTAATGCAGAACACGAATAGCAGCCTGCCAGTGAGGAACACACGGCGCCTTCATAAACTGAGCCAGGGTATGAACAACATAACTAATCTCAGGACGAGTTATGGTCAGGTAAATCAAACGACCAACAAGACGTCGATATTGCTCAGGATTTTCATACAACAAACCTTCAACACGTGCCAAGTCATGATGTTGCTCCATCAGAAAATCAGTTGGTTTGGAAGATAATAATCCCGTGTCGGAAAGAATATCGAGTGCATACTTCCGCTGGGAAAAGAACATACCATCAGTGTTCCTAGCAATCTTGATCCCAAGAAAATACTCCAAAGGACCAAGATCTTTCATATGAAAACAAGAGCTCAAATAAGTCTTGAACTCGGTCAACAAGATCTTCGAGCTTCCAGCAATGATCAGATTATCCACATAAACAAGAACATGAATGTAAGAGCCCCACGAACATACATAAAAAGAGAGTAATCAGCCTTACTCTGAACAAATCCAAAAATGCACAAAGCCGAAGCCAACTTAGCAAACCAATTTCGAGGAGCTTGCCGCAAATCGTATAATGACTTCTGGAGCTTACAAACAATACCAGAAGGAACCGGGTATCCCTGGGGTGGGCGCATATAAACCTCCTCCTCAAGATCACCATGGAGAAAAGCATTATGGACGTCCATCTGATGAACTTCCCAACCCTTAATAATAGCAACAGAGAGAAACAATCGAACAGAAGCCATTTTGGCAACCGGTGCAAATGTCTCAGTGAAGTCCTCACCCTCAATCTAACGATTACCAAGCGCAACCAGCCTAGCTTTACATCGTTCAATGGAGCCATCAGATTTATACTTGGTTCTAAAAACCCATTTCGAACCAACAACCTTCTTGCCCGGAGGAAGGGGCGAGAGAGACCAAGTTCCATTACGTGCAAGAGCACCTAGTTCCTCACCCACAGTAGTCCGCCAATGAGCATGCTTAGATGCTTCTGAATATGTTGTAGGATTTGTACTAGATGTTACGGCACACAAAATTTTAGTATGCAAAGTAGAAAATATATTGCATTTGACATAATCAGTAATAGGGTATGGAATACGTGAAGACAGTGATGACGGAGAAGCGGAAGAAACAGTAGTGAGGGGTTTATTAGCAGTAGTGACAGAACAAAAAAAGTCATTCAGATATCCCGGTCGTTTCCTTTCTCGTGTGCTGAACCGAACATGACCAATAGGGACGGTAGTGGGGTTTGGAGATGATGAATCGGTAGGTGGCTGTAGGGGCGACGCACTAGTAGGCTGATGAGTAGGTTGTCGTGATGAATCATCCACAATATGAGACTCGGGAGGAAGCGTCACCACTGGAACTGCAGGTAGCATAACTGGTGGATCATCATAAATGGCAGGGGGTGGAGTTGTAGAGGATGTATCAGTCAAAGATGAAGGAGTTGGCTCAGCAAACAGAAACTGTTCTTCGTAGAACACAACACCTCTACTGTCAAAGAATGTATCTGTTTCCAAGTCATACAAGTGGTATCCTTTCTTCCCAGAAGCATATCCTAGGAAGACACATCGACGACTTCTTGGTGCAAACTTATCTCGAATTCACGGAACTTGAGTGGCAAAGCAGAGACATCCAAACACACGGAGATACTTGAAATCAGGAACACTACCATGTAGTAACTCAAAGGGTGTACGACCATCAAGAAGTGGTGTTGGTGTGCGGTTAATCAAATAAGCGGCTGTAACAACACTTTCACCCCAAAACTTGATTGGTAAATCAGCTTGAAACAAAAGAGCACGTGTCACATTCAACATGTGTCTATGCTTGCGCTCCACTCGTCCATTTTGTTGTGGTGTGTCAATGCAAGAAGTCTCAAACAGGATACCCGATTCAGCAAAGTAGGACCGCAGAGGTAAAAACTCAGTTCCATTATCAGATTGAACACGACGAACATGGCGACTAAATTGGGTACTTACTAGAACAAAACAATGTTTAAACCTATAAGCCACTTCGGATTTCGCAGCAAGCAAGTGAACCCAAACAACTCTAGATAATCATCAACGATGGTTAAAAAATAATAAACACCACTAGTAGAAGGAGAGCTGTAAGGCCCCCAAACATCACAGTGTATCATGTAAAAACTAACAGGAAAACTATGTCTGGTCTGCTTTGCTCTATGACAAACGGTACAGGGAGCACTCACTTTATTATTACCAGAAGGAAAGAGAGAAGACAAAACTGTGGAGGAAGGATGTCCAAAACATTGATGCCAAAGATCGGAAGTAGCAGACACAACAGCGGCGTGATTCGGCTCCAACGGCGATGCACATATACTATTGGTCATAGACGGTTGATCCCCTCCATCCAATGTGCGAAGCCAATAAACCCCACCATACTGCTCACCCATACCAATCAATGTCTTCAAACTGATTTCTGTATTATACAAAAATTTTACGTGAGCAAAGCAAGACATTTTAATGAACCAAGCAATTTAGAACAAGATAATAAATTACAACGTAACTCAAGTATATAAAGTACATGTGGAAGCTGAATTCCACCAAAAGTAAGGGTGCCATATTCGATAGCAGAAGAAATCGTTCCATCAGTTAAGGCAACATCAACAGTACTATCAGTAGTAACTATATCAGATAGAGCACCCTTAACACCAGTCATGTGATAGGAAGTTCCCGAATCAAGTATCCAAGGTAAAAAAATCTTACCAGACATACTGGCAGAAGAATTATTCAGTGTAGTAAAAAGAGTCAAGGCCATACTCCATTGTTCATCACTTAAACAACCACCAATGGATGATTGATCAAAACCAGATGAAGTGGCAGATGAAGCGAATCCCTGTGGTGGCGGAACAATTAATGGAAACAACAAATGGCGTTCTTGGAGGCAGTCGGCGAAGCACATCAGAAGGTGGAAGTTGGCCTTGCCGAGAACTATGCAGTACAACGTTCATAATCATCATCCTTTTTTTTGAAAGAGCCTGGCCGAGCACTAGTCTGGAAAGCGAGCGAGTTTTGGCACGTGAGGAGAAGAGGGATGCACAGGTACAGGCGACGCGTATAGGCACGCTCTGAAAAGGAAGGTGAGAGCGTGTATCCCACGCGCTGGAAGGAAGGTGAGCGCGTGTATCCCACGCGCTGGAAAGATTGGCACTGGTAGGGTTTTGCGCGCGTGTGTTGCACGCGCTAGAGGTGCAGGTCTTCAATCGTCAGAATTTGAGCTACGGTGTGATGGATGGAACTTGTATTAAAGAACTGTGACTGGTGGCGGTTGTTTATATACGACGACAGTCATCAAGATAATCGGATCTTCAATATGGGTGAAGTATAATATGTTCGGTGGCCGATATAAAAGAGTAAATCAATTGAAAATAACTTTGAATAATGAATGAAAGGATTGTAGGTTTTCACAGGTGTGTGGATCGTAAATAACTGATACCATGTAAAGAATGAATAGAGTAGAATGAGATGTCTTGTATTGATATGAGGGTACAATATTTATAGGTAGAGTACAAGATAAACTAAGTAGGTATATCTATACACACTAATACACAGTCATACACCTACTAGACACAACTGTAACTTCCTAATTTACATACAATAGAATATTATCAAATCATAACAAAATATCCTAATAGACATATATTATTTTCCTATTTTGTTTTATATTCATAGCTATATATATTGTAATCCTCATAGAGAAAAGGAGAGATAAGAGATTATTTTGATATTAATAAAATTCAGAGTTTGAGTTTAAACCCACTTTTCCCAGAGGTGTGATTGCCAAAGGATTTTATATATTTTGTTACGAGTTCTTTTTACAACCATGATTCATCAGCGCATGAATCTTGCATCAGAGTAATGGTTATAACTCATAACATATGCAAACACCCCAAACAAAGCAATGATCTAATTCATGGTATCATCATCTATGATCTAATGATCAAGGTTATACCATCTGATAGTATATGAAGAATGATCAAGATAAATATCCAGTGATAGAAAGCCTTGATGGATTCTTCGGGCTTTTGAATCACATTACAAAGGTCACTTATGGATCGAGTGAACTTTTTGTAATGAACAAGCTTTGATTTTATAAACCAATTCTTTAGAAACTACAGAATCATCATGAAAATCACCATGAAAGCTTAATTCCTAAGCTATTACAGAAAGAAAGATGATAAAATTGATTAACTGCATATTCCCTATATGGTGGCGTCTCCTCAACATACCCCCGATCAACAACCGTTCTCAACTTCCTGTAATTTCCAATCAGTCCCTCAATTTCCTAATATCTTTCAGATCATGACAATCCCTTCCCCTAAAATCGTGCTTGTCCTCAAGCACTTTATCAACAGCACAGAGGCATAACACAATTCTCCAACTAAACATTCAAGACCCAAAAATATTTGCGATGCAATATTCTTGTGAAGGTAATAATTGGAGCCATGCCATGATATATATGTTTGCAGCCACAATTGTAATCCAATTGCAATAATTCCAAATGATCCATGCAGTAGTAGTTCAGATATATGGAAATATTACTTGTCTTTTCTTCTGTTAGCTCATCATGCAGAACCATAACATCAATAATTGTAGCAACACATGCGCTTTTGCCATCCTGATCGTTATTTCCCATAGCATGCAAAGGTAGAGAAAAAAAGGGGTTTATACAAGCATGTCCATTTTATTAATGCAGGTCTGAAAATTAATAAAATTTCAAAATTTTGGGTACATTAGCACAATTCAGGGACGGCATTTTGTGTTTTTCAGACCTGCATTAGTAAATGGACCTGCATGTATAATTTCCCAAATAAAACTTGAGTCACAATATCCCTTCTTTGCACAATTTCCCCTAGAAACCTGAGCTACCCTATGCTTCAGCGTTGCTAAAGAATGCAGCTTTTGATGAAGACCGTGAAGTGTTTCAAAGGCTTTGTCAGCAGCTCATTTGTACATCACCAAGAAACAATCGTACCATTTCCAAACTTCATCAAATTTTTGTGTCATTTTCGACACCAAAGGGCTGATTACGAACTGGTATTTGTTTTTGTCATTTTTCAGTTGTTCAATAATAAAATGAGTCTTCGGTGAATGTAGGAAAACTTGTTGATCCCATTGATGGTTGTCTATGACCCGTGCTTGATCACGTACCCACCTCACAGACTGATCTGCAAAACAAAGCCTCGGGTGTCTCGAGAATGGACACTCTGACGCTCAAGTTAGTATGATGCGTAAGGCGTATTGTATGTAAAATAATAGATAAAGAGGTTTACCAAACCTTCAGCATTTATATGGCTAAAATCCGTAGATCACCAAGATATGTAATTATGGTATGAATACAACTCTTATGAAGATAACAGTTGTATTACCAAGTATAGAAGGAGTGTATTTCTGTCATGGTTGTTCTTACCATGTTTAGGAGAAGTGTATTCCTTGTAGAACATTCATAATATTCGCATAGGATTAATGGACCCGTGGATCCATTCTCCGCGTATTTCGAGCCCACAACCTTTCTCGGGCCCTGGTCCGAGACTGAATGAGGTCCAGAATACAAACCATGGACTTATCAGTAGCCCCAAGGTAGATCTTCAGAATTTCGAGGGCTCCATCTCGAAGGCTGGATGAGAGGCTTGTTCCTCGGGGTATTAAGCTCAGGGGTGTCCGCTTGGGACCAACCTCTCGGGCTGACCCTTTTGAATATCTAGTTTCAAGTTCTTTTCATATTCCATCAAGACACGTGGACGGTCAGATTTAAACCCGTCTTTTAAATTCTAAGGTAGCTGACACGTGACATCCGTTTATTGTATCTTCTGGCGGTGAGAAAGACCAACCTTCCAATTGCCTGCATCGTTTGGCGAGTCGAGGTAATTACTAGCTTAAATGCGTGTTAATTATTGGCTATATAACCAAGTAACTTTTCCTTGTGTTTATCATCAATCTTCACCCAAGTAATTTTTCACTTCCAATCTCAGAAAAACTCTTCTCTTTCATTCTTCTTCTTCACACATTCTTTCCCCCCTTTCTCTAAATTGCCATGTCGTCGACAAACTCCAGCGTTCTCCCTGGCAATGTAGAGAATGTTGTTGAAGGAGGAGCCCCAGCCATTCGTGATTTAAGCACTCTGTTCTTGGAGGTGGACTCTAGGGAGTTGATGGAGGTAACCATAGCTACGCTGCTACAGTCTGTGACTGTGGTGGTGGATGATGGTACGTCTAGGTCGGGGGTGGACCCAAATATGGAGCCCCAAGTAGATAAACAGGCTTCAGTTGCTGGTGATGTGAGTGGCGTCACCAAGGTGGTCGATAAAAAGACCCTGCAGTTTCTGAAATCATGCAGGTTGTCATACCCCATCGAGGCTGATCTGAGGCTCGAGGATAAGACCACTCCAGTCAAGGATCTGGTGAGCCCCACTCGAGGGGTGATATTTGGGAGATTTCTGCAACAGGGATTAAGTTTTCCCTTTCCCCCTTTGTTCTCGAAATTTTTGCAGCATCATCAGCTGTATCCCTGCCAAATCCACTCCAATGTGGTGGTGACAATGATGGCGCTGATATCATGGCACGCTCGGAAGGAGTATGAGCCAAGCCTGGACTTATTCTGGAGCTTGTTCAGGCTGTTTTCTTTCGAGAAGCGCTAGCACATCACTCTGACACCTCAAGATGGAAAGGTCTTTACCTTTCCTGATAACAGTGGCGAGTGGAAGGATATTCGGCTGACCTTTGATCTGACTATGTATTAGGTCCCTGACTGGAACTCAAAGCCAAAAGATGATGTGCCTCTTGACAGGGTCTTCGATACTCCTGCTCATTTAAAGAGCATCGTCGAGGAGCTCTTGAAGGAGAAGATCGTCTTCCAGGAGGGGAGATTTGTACGAGGAGCTCATGGCTCGGTGTGGCAGTAGCCTTCCATTACTTATTCTTACTTGCTGGATGTTACTCGGTCGAAGTCTACTTCCAGTTTCTTGAAGCCGGATCTGGGTTGGATTCTCTCTGATAAAATCCAGGGAGTTGAGAAGAAAACCAGGAAGCGGGGTCCGAGGAAGTCTCCTAGGGGTCATGGTGAATCCTCCTCGAGTCGGTCTTCTTCAGGTAATTTCTTGCTTGGCGTACTGTAGTTATGCGATATATTTCTTCTCTAAATTATGCTGATGTTCTTTTTTCCTGTATATAGCATCTCCCCCGAAGAAGAAAACCAAGAAGGGAAAGACAGTCCTCAAGGCAATAGAGGAGGAAGTTGAGGAGTCCGAGGAGGTGGAATCGGAGGTTGGGGAGTCTTTGGATGATGACTCCGAGTTTGAGCAGGTGTCCCCTAGTGATGCTCCTTTGTAGGGGTTAAGGTGTTATCTACGTTGTCCTGGAGAAGAGGCTGGTCAGGCTTCTCAGAAGGCTTTCAAGAAATATCCCTTTGCTTCCAAGGTAGTGACCTCCCCATCTTGTTGTGTGAGTCCTTAATTGTCAAGTATCGGGTTTTCATATAACTTCTGTTTTACAGCTAATGACAGATCTATCCAAGCTGGGAGACCGGGCCAACGGTGAGATCAAGCATTTGTACAACTTCGTTAGGGAGTTGCATGCTAGGTGTCAGGCTCTTGAGGCTGAGAAGGGGGAGATGGAGGGTGTTATCTCGGTCTTGACGACTGAATCGGTCGCGCCTCCCCCATCTGTCCCAGCTCCGGTGGATGTGACCCAGTTAGAGGACAAGGTGAAGCAGCTTGAGGCCGAGAATAAGGTCTTACTGCTGGAGAGGAAGTCCCAGGAGGATGAGCTAAAGGTTTATCAGGACATCATGACTGAGTTGGCTCAGAAGCAGTCTTTGGAGAGGGATCCCGATGAGCAGAAACAACTTCTTAAGCTTTGGGGCGCCTTTATTGCTTGTAGCCCCGAGTTAAAGAATCATCAGGAGAAGTATAGAGATTTATTCCACTACTCTGAGCAGCACAAGAGTTTAGACAAAGTCTTGCTACTATGTCAGTCTGACGAGGAGAGAGATATGATGACCACTATCTTTTCTCATCCTGATGTTGTTGATAAGCTCGCCGCTTTGACTGCTAGCAGCTGGGTTCCCGGGGCCGAGCTTTTGGATGCATTGGGTCCCTCCGAGAAGATTACATCAGGAGATTTATTAAAGATCATTGGAGCCAAATGTCCTGAGTTATCCTTCCTTGGTGAGGTGCTCTCTAGTTCTTCCACTAGCAAGGCAGACTAGCCTCGGCAGGTTTGTTGGCATCTCCTCGTCAGCTTTTGGTGAAGTCCTTGATAACCTTATCAGATATATTTAGAAGTATCATATTCTGATTTAGTAACATCTTTTACAAGATCTTTGTATCAAATTTCGAGGTTTTTCCTCTATGTATCCCCGTGGGAGTTTTTTAGAAGTATCATATTCTGATGTAATGACACCTTTTGATATGACCTTTTGGGTTTGAAGTTTTTCCTCTTTGTATCCACTTGAGATTTTTTAGAAGTATCATATTCTGATGTAATGACACCTTTGATATGACCTTTTGACTTCTGTTTTTGAGGTTTCTCCTCTTTATTTTTCGAGATGATTGACATTCAAGCACGTCTGCCCTTTTAGTCCATAGACTTCAATCAAGCACTTCCTTAAAATACTTTATCTCGAACCTATCTCCTTTATTCAAAACGATTGGAAGTTGAATTTTGGATTCAAACTACTAATTTTGTATAAGTTGGCCAATCATATACTTGTTAAAGCATATTGTTTTGAGTGGAAATCAGTGTTATACTAACATTCCTTTTGTTAGAAAAGGAATTTGAGATTGCCCTGAATAAAGATTGGTGTAATTGTAAATAACATAAGTTCAATCTAAGTTTATAACTTTAAGAACAGAAATAAGGAAAATATTGGTGTTCGAGTTTTAGTACCCGTTTATGCTAGAGCATTGCTGTCTCAGACCCTCATGAGTTTTCAGACATCCTTGATCTTCTCGGACCTTTGTGAGGTTCTTTCTCGAGCTTTATCTCCCGTGATACTTTCGTAAGTTCATCATATTTCATCTTCGTGGTATGGGTTCGCCCTTCATGGTTTCTAGGGGGTAGCTTCCCCCAGGATGGGATTCTAGGACTTGATATGGACCTTCCCAGTTCGGGGCTAGTTTCCCTTCCACTTCTTTCTTACTTTTTTGTTTAACCTCATGACGAGGTCTCCTTTGACAAAGATGGCCAAGCGAACCCTTCTGTCATGATACCTCTTGACTCTTTCCTTCACATTGGCCTCGTGGATAGTAGCATTGGCTCTTTTTTCTTCTAGGAGGTCAAGGTCGAGAGGGAGGTTTTCTTCATTGGCATTGACATCTTCGTCTTCTGGCTGAGAGTTACGGGCAGAGGGGACTCCAATTTCCATGGCAATGACCGTCTCGGACCCATAAACTAAGCTGTAAGGAGTTTCTCCGGTTGCTGTGGCGTGCGTAGTTCTATGGGTCCAGATCACACTCGGAAGTTCTTTGATCCAGTTTCCTTTAGCTCATCCTAGGCGCTTTTTGATGCCGCTTACCAAGGTTCGATTCGTAACTTCTACTTGGCCATTAGCTTATGGATGATACACCGAGGTGAGCTTCTGATGTAAGTCGTAATCCTCGTACCATTTCTTGAAGGGGTTGTTAGCGAATTGTGCTCCATTATCGGTCACTATGTATCTTGGGATGCCATAGCGACACACAATGTTTTTCCAGCAGAAGTTGATAACTGTTTTGCCTGTTATGTTCGTCAAGGCTTCTGCTTCCACCCACTTTGAGAAATAATCAATAGCCACAATAAGGTACTTGAAGTTTCCAGGGGCTGTGGGAAAGGGTCCGACGAGGTCAATACCCCACCGGACGAATGACCAAGATTCTTGGATGGTAATCATATTTTCTTGAGGCACATGGATCATCTTGGCAAATCTCTGACACTGGTGACATGATTCAATATATCTCTTGGAGTCTTCTAGCATTGTAGGCCAGAAATAACCCATTTGTAAGAGTTTGCGGGTGACCGTGCGTGGACCTTGGTGGCTACCACAAACTCTTTCATGTGCTTCCTGTACCAAGTGCTCTGCATCGGAGGGCCCGACACACTTAAGTAAGGGCTGGAGGTATCCCTTCTTGTATAAGGTGCCTTCGTGGATGACGTACTTGGGAGCCTTAACTTGGACTTTACGTGCCAAATGCTTATCCTCCGGGAAGGTTCCCGTTTGCAGATACTCAATGAAGGGGTTCATCCATGTGTCCGAGGTGTCAACAGCCATGATGTTGCTCTCTTCATAACTCCTCTTTGCCAGGGTTTCCATCAGCAATTCTTGAGAAGACCGTATATTGAGGTTCGAGGAGACAAGTTTTCTCAGTGCATCCGCTTTATGGTTGCCTTCTCAGGGGATGTGATTCAATTCATAATGTCGGAATTGATTTAGGAGAGGCTTAACTATCTCTAGGTACTTTTGGAGAGTGTATTCTCGGGTCTCGTATTCGCCTTTGACCTGCTGTACCACGATCTGGGAGTCACTGAAGATCTCGAGATCTCTAACTTCGAGGTCCTTAGCAAGTTTTAGCCCTGTAATGAGGGCTTCATATTCAGCTTCATTGTTAGTGGCTCGGAAGTCAAAATGGAGAACGTAGGGATGATCCTTTTCCTCGGGGCTGGTGAGTAAGACTCCATCACCACTTCCCCCAGAGTTGGAGGATCCATCGACGTATAGACGTCATTTTCCAATATCCGGGACTGGATCTTGCTGGTTGATTTCCATTGGTTTGACTGACTCCATTTTGAAACTAGATAAAGCCTGGCCCTTGATGGCTGTCCGAGGCTTATATTGCATGCCATGCTCTCCCAACTCGATGACCCACTTATCCATCCGTCCTGAGGCGTCAGGTTTCTGAAGGATTTATCTTATCGGGTAGTTTGTTAGAAGCACTATTGTATGTGCTTGAAAGTATGGCCGCAACCGTCGAGAGGCATGCACGAGGACTAATATTAAGCGCTCAAGAGGGGTATATCTGGTCTCGGGCCCCTGCAGGGCTCTGCTGACATAGTATATGGGGTGTTGCGACCCTTCCTTTTCTTTGACCAACACAACACTGATGGCTAGCTGGTATGCAGATATATATAAATAGAGAGTCTCTCCTTTGTCTGGTTTTGGCAGCGTCGGCAGGTGTCGTAGGTGATCTTTAAGTGATTGGAAGGCTTCTCCACATTCGTGGGACCACTCAAATTGGTTAGCCTTCTTAAGGACGTTGAAGAAGGGTAAGTGCTTTTCCGCTCCCCTGGAGAGAAATCGGCTAAGGGCCGCGAATGATCCTGTTAGCTTATGTACATCTTTGATGGTCTTTGGAGGTTGCATGTTTTGCAGGGCCTCTATCTTCTCGGGGCTTACCTCGATTCCTTGATTGGATACCATGTATCCTAAGAATTTTCCTGCTCCAACACCAATGGTACACTTAGCGGGGTTCAACTTTAGGTTGGATGCCCGCAACGTATTAAAGGTTTCCTTTAAATCTTTAAAGAAGGCGTTATAACTACGGCTTTTCACCATCATGTCATCGATATAGATCTCGAGGTTACGTCCTATTTGGGACTTGAAAAATTTATCTACCAGCTGTTGGTAAGTGGCTCCAGCGTTCTTTAACCCGAAGGGCATCATATTGTAGCAAAAAGTCCCCCTATCGGTTATGAAAGAGTTTTTCTCCTTATCCTGCTCTGCCATGGGAATTTGATGATACCCTTTGAAGGTGTCAAAGAAGGCTATCACCTGATATCGAGCAATCGCTTCCACTAGGCTGTCGATCAAGGGCAGAGGGTAGCTGTCTTTGGGGCAACAGTCGTTCAGGTTGGTGAAGTCAATGCACATTCTCCACTTTCCGTCCGGCTTCTTGACCATTACTGGGTTGGCTATCCACTCGGGGTATTGCACTTCCTCGATTATATGGGCTTTGAGTAGCTTATCTACTCCTCTCCGATGGCTTTGACTCGATCCAGTGCAAAGATGCGTCGCTTCTGCTTTATGGGCTTCTGTGCGGGGTTAACATTCAGGTTATGTTCCACTAAACGAGGGGATACTCCTACCAAGTCATTGGTATCCTATGAGAAGACATCTATATACTGGTTGAGGAGATCTCGAAGTTTGGTCTTTATCTCGGGGGGCAGGAGAGTTCCAACCTCGACGGTTCCTGATTCTCCGAGTTGCATCGGCTCGGACTCGGAGTACTTAGATGGTTCAAGATCCTCAATTTCCAGTTCTCGGATAGCTTGAATTATGCAGACTCGAGCTAATTGTTGGTCACCTCGGACCTTAGCTATCCCTTGGTTTGTGGGGAACTTCATTGACAAGCGGTATGGGGACCAGATGGCTTTCGCTTGGTACACCCAGGGTCGTCCGAGGATGATGTTGTACGGTGCTCTGGAGTCGATGACCGCGAAGGCACAGTAGAGGGTTATACTTTGAGGATCGTCTTCCACTCGCACTAGTAAAGTAATCTCTCCCAAAGGAGTAACAAGATCGCCAACAAACCCCAAGATAGGATTTGTGGGTTTGAGATTACTCCTGTCCAATCCCAACTGTTCATAACAGCTGAGAAACATGACTTCTACTTCACTTCTCCCATTTTCCATAACTCTTTTTATCACGTTGTGATTTATGTCGACTGTGATTACCAAGGGATCTGAATGGGGGAATTGATTGAGATCAACATCCTTAGGTGAAAAAATAACGGTTTCGTCTAGGCGAGATCATTTGCTCTCCCACTCCCAGGGAGAGGCTTCTTCGGGCGACCGGTGTACGCCGTTAATGCTCCTTCCTACTCCCTGATTGGCAGCGTGACTTATCTCCTCGTTGCCGTGGTTGGCGTTAGTACTTCTTACTCCTGTCAGGCTGGAAAACGGATTCGTGTGCTCCCACGAGGGTTTTCAGCCGGATCAACCTTGAGTTTGAAAGTCGATTAAATCAAGATTTGCAAGCGGCTCCCACCGGGCGTGCCAAATTGATGGATGTCTATGACCCGCGCTTGATCACGTACCCAGCTCACGAACTGATTTACAAAACAAAGCCTCGGGTGTCCCGAGGATAGACACTCTGATGCTCAAGTTAGTATGATGCGTAAGGCGTATTATATGTAAGATAATAGATAGAGAGGTTTACCAAACCTTCAGTATTTATAAGGCTACAATCCGTAGATCACCAAGATATGTAATTATGGTATGAATACAACTATTATGGAGATAACAGTTGTATTACCAAGTATAGAAGGAGTGTATTTTGGTCATGGTTGTTCTTACCATGTTTAGGAGAAGTGTATTCCGTGTAGAACATTCATAATATACACATTCCTTATAAGGGTTAGGATTGATGGACCCGTGGATCCATTCTCCGCGTATCTCGAGCCCACGACCCTTCTCGGGCCCTGGTCCAAAACTGAATGAGGTTCAGAATACGAACCATGGACTTATCACCCATTTGAGTTGATCTCCCTTGCCGGCCATTGCTGCTGAAAATGCATACCATATTTGCATAGTGACTCTTAACAAGAATCTAGGCTTTAATATGATATCATGGTTAGTGTAACTGATATCTTCAAGAACAACATGATCCTCTCCTAACACTGGCTCTCCTTTCTCCTTAAATAAAAACTCGACCTCAAGCTTTTAACATCGAAAATCAGTGCCTCCACCACCATTAAACGTAGCCACGATATCCTTATAAAGCGTCTGATTTGGAATAAGAAATGTAGCCCTTCCATATTGCAACTTTTTTAAATTCTCTGATTCTATCTGGTAGCCGTAGATCACAATTTTATCCCATAAACTTGATTTTACTTCAGTTGGAGTGCGGCGCCAAAATAGCCTCTGGAATTCCAGTATATATCTTTGATATTCAAGAGTAATGCGCTACTTCCATTCTGCAGCCTATATACATACCATGGGTTCTGTCAGGTAGTTGCTGTCTTTTTGAGAGCTGTGGCATATTGAAGCAGAACAAATGCAGTCCTCAAGCTGCTGCATTTTTTCTCAAAATTAGTTTCACAATGGTAAATTGCAGTCACCTTATAAAACTCCTGAACTCTTAGATATAGCCAGTGAGCCAAATATCTGCACAAAACATCACTTACTATTGTTGTAAGTATTCTCGTGAGCTCAGAGATTAGCACACTGCGTAAGATCCAACTCGTGTAAAGAAATTGAGTTCGATTAATTGAAATTTCAGGGCTTACGCAGATGATCTTATAAACGTTTCTGAAGCACACATTACTAACCCCATGTAGATTTTTGCCCTGAATGGCACCCGAAACATTTTCGCCCTGCATGAGAGGGATTTCCATCCTCCTCAAGGAGCAGCTTAACCCCAAGCTAAAATATTGATTATCAGAGTTACTCACCCTAGCTCCAAGGTCAAACATCAGTATACAAACATATGATTCTTGTAGAGCTATATAGAATCCCAATGCTTCTTGTCTGAATTTTACTTACTGGAAGCACCATTACTTCAAAATGTCTGCAGCATATTGAAGTCATAAACATTTCCATTTTGAAATCTGCTCTTCTCTATCTCCATAGCCTGAAAAACACCACTAAGAGCCAAAAACATCGACTTCCATGCTATTAACCAAGTAATGGCTACATGATTACTTCTAGAACTCATAGCAAGCTGCATCAGTGCACTCTTCTTGAACAGAACTAGCATCATACACTACTGGAATTGTCGCCGGAGACATCGCCGGAGCACAGCGGTCGGAGCAAAATGCCGGCAACCAAACTTTTCGAATTCGAAAAGGCCTCGGGTAAGTTGTTAGAAATTTCAGATGGCGTAAATGTTGAATACGCCGTTTGACACAATGTTCGATTTCGTAATGAAGATGAGTGTAGTAGAGTGTTGCGGAATTTGAGGTGTGTCGGTGTAGGTCAAATTTTAAGATTAGAAAACAAGGTACCAAATACAGTTTTAGATTTCGAAAACTCTAGAAGGTTAAGTTTAAGACTAGAAAAAGGATTGACACTTGTTGGTACCATCTTTCATGTTCAGTGTGTGTTGTTTATAGATTCGAAAAGTGTTAAACACAACTTTCGATACCGAAAGAAAGGTACCAAGTTGTGATGACGTGGACGTATAATTGAATATTGGTATAGTTTCGAAACTGAAACTATAGGCATTAGTATTAAAGGAGCTTTTCTACAATAAAAGTCACATGCTTGATTTGTGAAGTTTTGGCTGTCCATTTTTCGATTTCGAAAGTTTGTAAGAGTGGTGTTTGCTATATTGAAAATAGATAGGAAGTTAAGACTGTAGAGGTTTACGATTTTGAAAACTTTGTGTTATGCAATAATATGGTCTTACGGGCTCAATGTTTGAACTGTTGGTAAGTTTTGTTAAAATATTTGGAGGTCCTAGATTCAACCAGAAAGTTTGGGATCTCATGTGTGAAGGTATGTGTGTATAAATCTTTGTCTTTGATTCCCTCTGAAATCCCAATTGTCGACATGTATGTATCTTTGACGGCATAGGTGTATGGGTGGCAACTTGCCTTGATTTTGTTTTGTAATTGTAAGATTGTGGATGTGTGGTATAATGGGTTACTGGATACGTGTTGGTTAGGTGTTATTTGCATGTTGATGTGGATGGTGCACCCACATTTTTTGCATGTACTTGACTGGTTGTATTTAGGTTGTATTTCTTCTGCCTTGTTCGACACCTAGATATACATATAATGGATCGTGCTCGTATAATCGAAGAGGATGCGCGTACTAGTCCTGAATACCGGAGGTTGATTGAACATTTCATTGATGTTGCAACAGAACATGCTAGAAGTGATAAGTGTTCTGGAATTAGATGTCCTTGTAGAAATTGCATGAACGATGCTAATTTAGGTGTTGCTGGTGTTAGGGGTCACCTGATTATGCGTGGATTTGATAAGAGTTATAAAATTTGGGTATGACATGGTGAGAATGACGATGGTGGCATTAGGGAAGAACAAAACAATTTTGAGAATTTAGGGCAAAGTGGTGAAATGGAATGTGATGATCATTTAAACGAGTTGACAGATGATGTGGCTAGGAATTTTGTTGCAAAACCAGAAGCTTTAGAAGTCATGTACATGAATAAGAAAACTCCTTTGTACAAAGGCTCGGGTCACACAGTTTTGAGTGCTACTCTACAAGTTATGAATTTGAAAGCTAAACATGGTTTTTCCGATAATGCAATGACGGAACTGCTTGGACTCATGACAGAACTACTCCCTGCTGACAACAAGATGCCAAATCGTAGTTACGCGGCTAAACGAGTGTTGTGTCCCATGGGAATTGAATTGGAGAAGATTCATGCTTGTCCTAATGATTGCATGTTGTATAGAGGGGAAGATAATGAAAAAATGGAGAGGTGTCTAGTCTGTAATGAGTCGCGATACACAACAAAAAAAGAGAAGTTAGACGTTGACGCAAAGGTGCCGAATAGAGTGAAGAAACAAACACCTGCTAAAGTCGTGTGGTATTTAACTATCATTCCTAGGTTGGAACGCTTGTTTTCAAATAGGGTTGATGCAAAAAACTTGACGTGGTATTGTAGAAGAAGTCGTCCCAAGGATGATGTGATAAGACATACTTCTGATGGTGACCAGTGGAAGAAAATAGATGAGTTATATCCTCCGTTTTGTAAGGAAGATCGGAATTTGAGACTAGGTTTGTCGACTGATGGAATGAACCCTTACGGGAATATGAGTAGCACTCACAGTTCTTGGCCGGTGATGGTGGTGATATACAATTTGCCTTCTTGGTTAACGATGAAAAGAAAGTATGTATTGTTGTCGTTGATGATTTCAGGGCCTAAACAACCAGGAAATGATATTGATATATATTTGGCGCCTCTAATCGATGATTTGAAAAATTTGTGGTATTGTGAGAATTGGACTTACGACGGTTATCAGAATGAATGGTTCAAATTGAAGGATATGTTGTTGTTCACTATAATTGACTATCCTGCGCTGGGTAATCTTGCAGGATACTCAGTGAAAGGGAATTTGGCATGTCCGGTTTGTGAGGAAAATACTAGTTATTGCCAACTAAGTCATGGGTAGAAGATAGTGTATCTTGGACATAGGAGGTTTTTGCCTAAGGAAAATGTGTTGAAAAAAGCTAAGAAATGGTTTGATGGAAAAGTAGAAGGACGGGATGAACCTGTTCCCATCACTGGAGCAGAGATTCTAGAAAAAGTGAGAGACATGGATAATGACTTTGGCAAGAATCGTAAAAAGGGCAAGGTGTATGGACCGTGGAAAAAGTGTAGCATTTTTTTCGAATTGCCATATTGGGAGTATTTGGGGGTGCGACATTGTCTGGATGTTATGCACATTGAAAAGAATGTTTGTGATAGTCTTATTGGCACCTTGCTCGATATTCCAAGTAAATCGAAAGATGGCTTGAAAAGTAGAAAGGATTTGAGTAGATGGAATTAAGGGAGTCTGTTGTGCTGGTAGAAGTAGAAGGGAAAAAGTTTTTGCCCCCAACATGCTACACGATGTCTGATGTTGAGAAGACTAGGTTTGTCAGTTTTTGAAGGATGTGAAAGTTCCTTCGACATATGCTTCTAAGATAGGCAAATGTGTAAGTGTGGATGATTGTAAAATTGCTGGCCTGAAATCGCACGATTGTCATAATCTTATGCAAGAGTTGATTGTGCTGGCACTTCGTGCCAGTCTGCCCTCACATGTACGCAGCTGCATTAGTCGGTATGTCTATTTTTCAAAAGGCATATGTCGCAAGGCGATAAGTCGCAGCAAGTTGGACAAACTACAAGCTATGGTGGTTGATGTACTATGCAGACTTGAGATGTATTTTCCTCCCTCTTTTTTCGATATTATGGTCCATCTGATTGTTCATTTGGTAAGAGAGGTGAAGTTGTGCGGGCCTGTATTTTACGGTGGATGTATCCCTTTGAAAGGTACATGAAGATCTTCAAATGTTTTGTGAAAAATAGGTACCAACCAGACGCTAGCATAGTGCAGCGATATGTTACGGAGGAGTCGATAGAATTCTGCATGGCTTACTTGAGTGAAGCAGAGACGGTTGGTATTCCACAGGGGAGGCATAATGATAGTCACTATGGTCACGGTTTGAATAGAGGCAAGCTGGTAAATCCAAGTGCTACTGATTTGTGTACCGCTCATTTGTATGTGTTACGCAATCACTCTGATGTGACCCCGTATATCGCCAAACACATGGAAGAAATTCAGCAAGTACATGGTAATTGGAAAGAGGAGTTAGTTGTAGAGGAACATGTAAGGACATTTAGTGAATGGTTGGAAAAGCATGTACAATAAGGTGAACACGAAGAGAATGTCAAGTGGCTAGCAAGTAGACCGAATCCAACAGTTGTTTCGTTTACAGGGTACGATGTTCACGGCTACACTTTTGGAACAAAGGCACAAGATGACAAGGGAATTTCTCAGAACAGCGGAATTTCAGTTATTTCTAATGAAATTTTGCTGCAAAATGCTGACGGAGGGAGTGCCTTTACAAGGATAGCAGACACTATGGTACCGTTACTGACATCTGGGAGTTAAATTACGTTGGTACACAAGTTGTTTTTAAGTGTGACTGGGTTCATCCTGACGCTGTGGCCAAAGAAGATTCAGTTTGCATTACTCTCGTGAACAGGAAACGACTTGCGTTCAAAGGAGATTCATTCATACTTGCAACGCAAGGCGATCAGTTGTTTTATGTCCCTGATCTAGCTAATCGCGGGTTGGGGGTAGTTTTGAAGGGAAAGAAAACATATGTTGGTGACGCACAAGAAGAAGTAGAAAATCATGATTTAACTGATATACCTTTAGAAGATGTGTGTGAGGGATTTAGCCTGAAGTAGACTGCAAAGAACTAGAAGAGATATCAAAGCCGGTTGGATCACGACGAGGGTGTTTGGATAAATGCGAAAGGAAATGCGCGTAAAGGAAGAAAGGTGAAGGTTAAACGACAGAAAAAAGTTGTAAAATAACGGTGTTCATTATTTGTATTTCAATGTTAAGTATAGATTTTAGTATGTCAAGTGTAAGTCTGAATTTAAATATTTCAATTTTTGGATGAATACTAGTTAGCATTTTAATGTAGTCTGTAGCTTGTGTAGTAGTGGTGTTGGTGGTGGTGGGATGTAGATAGGTTTCGATTTAGAAATGAAGAAACATCCAAAGTTTCTATTTCGAACCATACTTAAACTAACACCTGAGCCTGACAGTAAGTTCCCCTATATCTTACCCGTTTTACAACAACATTTTTTGTAAACTTTTCATAGTTTCGATATCGAATAAATATTTTCTAGAATGTTTAAATTCTATAATAACGGTCACTTTCTAGTAACACGGTCACTTTGTCATGTTCTCAAAATCGAAAACATGTTTACAAACTACATGTTTTCAATTTCGAATGTTTGCCAGTTATTGAACCTTAATGATATTCTGAACAGAAGGATACCCTATATGCCACCCGAAAACTGAGTCCACAAAAACAAATGAGGGCTACTCTTTACGAAATCGTAAATGTATAATTTTAGTAACTTTCGAGTTCGAAACTCTTGCTTAATATGCAAAAAAAAAGAACTCATGCTGGTTGACAAGAAGTTGGATGTCAAATAACAAGTAAAATGTCATTTCATTTTTTGGTGCAACCAACATGGAAGAGATTTAGATGCAAGGATGTATAGGATTTAACATTCATGTTTAATTTAAAAGTACAGTTTCGGCACACTTTTGCCAATTATCGCAAGAGTTTCAAAAGATTGCGATCTAGCCCTAGTGACATTACGACTAGTTTACAATTGGCCAAAAAGAAAAGCATGAAAAACTGTTTACCAGCACTAATTGCTAACATTCCTTGCGAACGCTAATCGGAGACCCTCAAGGGAAGTCAAGATCGAATCCACGACTTGACAATGACCTTTCCATGGCTGAAAACTTCTTCTTTGCCTGAAAGACCTTCTTCCTCGTTCCCATTATACGACTGGTCTTGTCCTTCGCATTGCCATACATCCGCTCAGCCATTCAGTACAGTTTCGCATCGGTCAGCGACGACACATTGAACACATCAAGCCTCTTTGTTAAGAAAATATTACAAAAAAAATGATTATTCTTACCAGCGTTACCTTTTGCGCGCTTGTTCTTCACCTGGCATACTTTTGTGCTCCAAACCCCATCAACCAAATCGTATCCACGATTCTGTAAGTACTTCAGCCCGTACATCCTGGCGGGAACTGGAGTGCTTTGAAACACAAAACCTGGCTTACTCTTCAGCAGAAGCTTCGTTATCAACCCGCCGTAAGGGATATTCCAATACTGTTTGGTGATTCCCATCTAATTCACCATGTGCTTGATTATGGTATGGCCTGGGTTGATTTTACGCCCGAGTACGACATAGTAGAACAAGATAGCAGTGGTGCGTGTTGGTTCGCTCACGTTCTTCGCAGAAGGGACAAGAATCCTATGAACGAAATCGTACAACACGCGATGTGCAGGCGTCATGCATTTCAGGTTGTACACATGTGCGGCCTTTTTATCACCGACAGGTCTTCCAAAGTAGGCAGATGCACAAGCTTGTCTATCCACACCACCAGGTAGTGTAAATCCAGGGCCCAACCATCCATTCGCATTGTACACATTCAGAGGAGCATCACCGCTGCTATTCTCTATATCTTCAACATTCTTATAAGAGCAGCCTACCAACTCATTCAAAATTCACCAGTTAACCTGGAACTCTTGCCCATTAACCATCGTTTTATACAATGACCCATCAATCTCAAAGATTTGCATAAAATTAACAGCTTTCATGCAAGTACGCTGGGGCATCATTCACTATAAGCTCCCCAACCTACTGGATGTTCATCAAACTCACTAACTCCCCAAACCCTAGCTCATCTATCTTACTAGGATCAACAGCATATGGATCCAACATCTTCCCTTCTAGATAATACTTCACATATCTATCATGGGCATTCAGCATTATAAAAAAGTTTCGAATCATACCCCTCTCTGCCTCTGCGAACCATCAGTTTCCTTTTGAAAGGATTTTTTGACCGTGCCCTCGCCGTCGTTGACTTGGTCGGTGCCATGTTGCCGAATTCGAAGGTTGATTACTTTTGGGGCTTAGGGTTTTGCGAGTTATGCATTCGGGGCTTAGGGTTTTTCTGATTTGGGGATTTTTGACGATTGGGTTTTTGGGGTTTATGTTCTTGGTTTACTTTTAGTTATATATAGGGCAGGTTTTACGAACTCAAATTTCACATGTATTTTCACTCTACTCTGGTCTCGACATTGAAAAAATGTGTAAATCCTGCATCTATCATGTTTTCTAACTCGAAAGGATACGCAATTTTGATTCTACTTGTAAGTATTTTAGAATGTAAAGTCAAACTGTATAACAGTTTCCGAACTCGAAACTCTACGAGTACATTTGGTTTTAAACAATTTAGTTACACGAATTTTTGAACTCTAAAACAGAGTTCAAATGGGTTCAAATGGGTTTAGGGTTTACAAAAGTGTGGTTCTGCGTTAATTTTTAAAAATAATTAAAAGCTTTTATTTTCGATTTCGAAAGATTATAAATTTCGCTTCATTTCAAGTTGTGATAAAACAAAATTATTTAAAGACATGGAAATGATTGATCTTTCACTATACTTTCTCCATCGAAAAGTACTATGTTTAGATGTCTTTCCATGTTATATTCTATGAATTTTCAATCAATATTAAACAAAAATAATGTTATTCATATATTGCCGGCCTTTGAGATTTTAAAAGAGAAATCTAGCACGTAAAGAATATAATATTCCATGCATCGTCACTGGAATCTAATATAAGTTGAGTAGTGTGCTTACTTGAGAAACGTACGTTAGCCGAGTATGGGAGTAATGTACGTAATACTAGCAATAGTGTCGGTACAATATAATGCTTTTAGTTGGGATGACAGATGCATCAGCTAAAAATAAAATCGACATTACATAGCTATCACTAGTAGGACACTCATGTAACCAGTACTAATGCGTGTAAGGTAAGTGACTCATTTATCTTGCCCGGTGAGTATCTCGCCAACGTATTATTTTAATCTAACTGAGCACATATGATGATGAACCTTCAAGACTTTACCTAGTATGATCAAAACAAGAGTTTTTTGATCATAAATTAAAATGTCACAACATTTTCGAACTCTAAAACAGAGTTCAAATGGGTTCAAATGGGTTTAGGGTTTACAAAAGTGTGGGTATGCGTTACTTTTTTTAAAAAATTAAAAGCTACTTTTAGACATCGAAATTTTGATCTTTCACTATACTTTCTCCATCGAAAAGTACTATCTTTATATGTCTTTCCATGTTATATTCAATGAACAAGATTGTTTTGACCATAAATTAAAATGTCACTACATTTTCGAACTCTAAAGATTATTAATTTCACTAGATTTCATCCTTCGAAAAACATACCAACCTGCCTTCTGTTGTACATTTTGCTCAATTTGTAACATTATTTAGAGTACCTAACAACATTCAAACTGAATTAAATCCATCAATATTGAAACTGAATAAATTCCAAAAACATTCAAACTGATTCAAAATGTCAAATATGAATTTAAAATTACAGAATTAAGGATAAATTCATTGTTTAAAAACATGGACAATTTAGGAATCATCCGACATGTTGACACCTTCCATGGTGGTAGCACTTACTTCAGGCACATCCCGCCCAGTGCTTGAGACAGTAGGTACTGTCTCAACAACACCAGCACTAGCAGGGGTCTCCTCTTGAGAACCACTATCGGTAACCAACTCATTTTCTGGCTCATCAACTGACTCTGAACCGAGCTGCGCAACTGGATTACTTAATGTGCAGCCACCTTCCTCAGCCGATTTCCCATTGTTTTCAGGCTCAATCGGGGGTTCATCATCGTCACTGGACTATGGTAGTGTGCGAAAATCAGGCTCGGGACCAGGTGAAAGCACAATGTCCAGCTTGAATTCTTCGATGATTTTATCCTGCATCCTAACCACCTCTTCAAGCTCTTCCTCTTGCTTCTCCAGCTGCTCGTCAAAGCAATCCCATATCCTCATCAACTTTCCCATCATTTTCTTCAGCTTCAAGCCTGTTAATTCCCATGTTAGGTATACCATTAATACTGATATATAAACAAAAACTAACAACCATAAGAGTCAATATACTTACGTTCTGGAAGTGATGGAGCTGGACCTTCTTCGGCATCCCTCTTCCTCCTCGCAGCTCGAGCAGCCACGCCACTAGCAACAACTTTTTTCTTGTACTTGTTTGTTTCAAGATCAAGCTCCAGATGGCAATGCTGGATCCATTTATCGTCATACACCCGATTCATGATCGGTGCATCTACTGGGACGAATCCATGGGTCTTCATCAGCCTCGTAATCAAGGAACCATAGGGAAACTGTTTGGTGCTGTGAATTGCAGCCCACTTCATGTACTCGGCAACAGCGTGGCCTGGATTAATGAGCAAACCGCGCACGATATAATAGAATATCATGCAAGTCTCTATCGTAGGCTCGCAAGCATGTCCACCTGTCGGCAACACATTCCCACATATCCACTTAAACGCAATGCGGTGCTCACTGGATAGTTGCTGAATATCGTACTTCACCGCTTTCCCAGCTCCATCACCAGCAGGAGGTTCTGTGTGGAGAAACTCCAAACCAAGCTCAACAGGGACTATGGGTTGCTTGGGAAACGGATCAGGCCACTTGTGATAGTAGTAGTTATCATAAACAACACCACTAGTCTCCCCTACCAAGGCTGGATAGTTTTCCAAGGTACACCTAAAGCAGCATTAATCGTATATTTTGTCACCGGTATTATAATCCCCGCTACCTTAGATTGATCGCGCTAATTTGGATTACATCCTAAATTGGCATAAAACTGCCTAACAGCATCAGGGTACACCGGAGCATCCAGTGTAATTAACTTATCCAAATGAGAAGGTTTAAAATAATCTAGCACATAGGAAAGCGATTTACCGATCTTGGTGCGAATCTTCAAGACCTTTGTATCTGTCAACGGTCTTCTGATGTGCTTGATGTACCTTTCTTCTGCCTCCGGGCTGATGAAATAGCTACCCTCTTCCTTGTCCCCTTTCTTGCTAGGCTTCGGCTTCCTATATTTTGGTGCAGTTATGCTAGCCCCTATGATCTCATCATCATCAGGAACCGTTTGAGCTGCCTTGCCCTTCTTCTTCCCCTCTACACCATCACCAGCCCTCTTACCTGACTTACCTCTCTTCTCCACTTCTTCTACACTTTCACTCTGTTCCTCAGACTCACCTCATTCACCCTTCTCTTCACTCTCTTCCCTGGATGGTTCAGCCGAGTCACTGTTCTCATCCTCACCTCATTCTTCCCCGCTATCCTCCTCCTCACTAGACTCCTCTCCTTCAGGCTCAGAAACCTTCTGCTTACCCTTCCCCTTACCTTCAACTGCTTTAGTAGTCTTCATTTGCCTCGTCAACAGAGCAGCACCCATGTCTTCACTCGACTCACCGGAATCATCAGCCGCCGGCCGTGAACCTGTGTCATTGATCACAAGATTTGCCCTTTTTTGGCTGGCTGGATGGTGCTCCACTGGTTGTTTCTGACGTCGCAGGGCAGGGCAGACTGTCGTTCCATCTCCCGGTCGCTGTCGCGGCGACCAACGATCTGTTTGGTGCGTGCCATCAGCAGATCGGCCTGGATTTTGTGGTGGGTTAGGGTTTCATTTAAGAAATTAGGGATTTTTGTCGCAGGAGAGACTTGCAGAGTTTTGGGTCGACCCGTTTTTTATTTATACTAATCCGTCTTTTCGAACTCGAAAACAAAAGTGAATAGATTCATGTATCATTACGGAATCGAAAACCCACTGAACTACACCTATTTCGATTTCTTAAACATCAAATTTATAATTTTGCAGGTACACAACAACCAACAGACACATACTCGAACACACACTCGAGCTCTTATAAAAACATATGCACCTAATTTTGAAATCAAGTCCATAATACACATAATGTCTTCGAACTCGTAAAACTTTGAAACATTGATATATGCCACATCAGTGAGATCCCCTAAATCCTACCCGAGGAAGCAAACTTCATTTTTTATAGGCTAAGGTTTTGCGATTTCGAAACTAAAATAGAATGTATATTTCATGTAACATTCGGTTTCTAAACCTTGAGCTATAATAAGCTTTTCAAATTACTACTTTCATACAAAAATTAAAAATATCATAACTTATTCTTTAATTTGGCGTTCCCATCTATTCGAATTCGAATACCAGTTGGAAAAGCTAAACTTTCCACCAGTGCAATCCCCGTGTTTACACCATGAATAGTTAGGTTTATGTGCATCCCATGGACGTTGTTTTCGATCTATAAACACTAGTAAAACATATCACCAAAACTGTGTTCGAATTCGAAAACTTGACTGTTAAAACATTAAATGCAGGTGGTTTATTAGAGTTCGAAATTAGGTTAGGGTATACAGTAGTTGACTTTAACATAAAATAATGATGAGAAAAACCTTCGATGTCGTAAATGAAGCTTGTTTTATCATATGAAACACTACTTTCGAATTCGAAAAAAGTAGGATTTGCGAAATTCCTCACATGTATATAAGTGTCTACTAGCGGGAATGTTATGGTTATGTCCCTCACAATTTCATCTCTCATAAAAAATGAGTCTTTCCAAACATACTTTGTTTCATATCTAGATCTACCACAACAATCTTCCTTCACAAATCCTCACAACAACCATCACAAGAAGCAACCGAGTCCATATTGTGTGGGTGAGGTTTAATTTGTGCTTTTCTTTTCAACTCTAATTTTGGGTTAGATAAGATGAAATTTCATACATCTAATTAGTTTTGTCTACATGTACATGTCATTGTGATCTGTATTTCATGGGAGCTTGATCTATGTAATTTTTCTTTATATCTTTCTTTCAAACGCAACTAAATTCAACTTTTAGTACATGAATTTTTTGTGGGTTTTTTCATATGTTATGGGTACTCTATTTTTTTCTTATCAAACTCTAACAAATGCACATTCACTCAATTTTTTAAAACTAAATATACCCAAAAATGTTAAACTACTAGTAGATTTGAAACAAATTTCAAAAAACCCTAGCATTAATGACAAGAACATCTACAAAAGAAACCCTAGGTAGTTATTCATCTTGTGTGTTTATGTTAGCTTAGGGTGCCCTAGATGTAGTCAATATAATGCTACCTAGTGCATCTATTGTAAAGTAGTTCACTTTGCTATCATGTTAACCAATCCAATGATCTAATATTTATGTACTCCTATGTTTAAGGTATCACATGGCTCCACAAAAAAAAAGGCACCAAAAAAATCGGCAAAGACGGCTAGGGCACAAGCCGCTCAAGCTGCGGAGGACTCACTAAATGGAGATACGTTGCGACCAAGGATTTATTGCCATGAAATAATGCGCAGGATGAAGAAAGGTGTTCTAACACCGATGCAATTCAATGAAGTTGGCGAGCCAATCTCAAATGAGAGGAGCAAATGGTCAAGTTGGGTGGGAAAGACGGCTAGGACACGTATAGATATTAAGTACAACGACTGGCGTCTAGTACCAAAGGCTTGTCGATGAATGCATGGTAAGCTAAGTTTTTCTTGTATAAATTTGTTGTAGTAGCTATGTTCATAAATAACAACTAAAATAATATCCTTTGTCATTATGTATGTCGCAACGTCCATTTATAATCGATGCACCTAACATTGAACTTCTCCAAGAAAAGACTATGCAAAGGTTGGGGAAGATTGCAAGAGATTATCGTGCAATGCTTGCTCGAGACTATGTGTTTGGAGAGAATAAGCACTTGAACCCTAGACTCATATACACAACCATTCCAGAGCAAAGTTGGGAGTTCTTCAAGAAGTATGCACAAGGATATTATGATGATGTAAGCATTACAAAAAAATATTTGTCATTTGGCGTACCTTTTCTTTATGCATAATTTGGCAAGGAACTAACTTATACAACACTTTAATTGACTATTTATACTTAGGGGTTGCATGCAACTAATAGTCTAAATGCCAAAACCAACACAATGCCACATCGAATGAGCCGAGGTTGGATGACATTAGCGGTGGAGAGATTTGTGCTTGAAGATAGAGAGCGAAGAATCCAAGAGAAGCTTGCGGACGGGATGCTTGAGGAGGAGGCAAGGAATTCAACCAAATCAATGTCTGTGGATGACATTAAAAACTTTGAGCTATATCTCAAGGCTCGGTAAAAGAAGGACGGTGGATACGGTGATAAGCCGGAGATGACCACTTTTTTGAGAGATCTTGTAAGTTTAGTTGCATTGGTTTGAGGAGTTGTTCTTTTAACTCCACCATTTCCATAGTTACAACTAATAATTTTATTTTTTCATTAACTTTGCTAGGAGTCAAACAAAGATAAGGCCGATAAGGGGGTCTTTCAACCATCCACGGAGGGGTATGACATATTAAATGAGACCTTGGGTCGTGGTGAGCATCCGGGTCAAATTAGAACTTGTGGTTCTTACGTCTCAAAGCAAGATCTCCTTAACAAGAGTGTGAAATCAAAGCCGTCTAACGATAGCTTGATTACTAAGTTGTATGAGGAGATAAAGGAGCTCAAAGCTAGCCAAGGGAAGCGAGGCATTGCTCTTCACATGCTTGCTAAACGCAATGGCACGATACTCCCCAACGACCTCGAAGACATCACCGCACGATGGGAACCGACCGAGCCAAAATCACTTGTTCGTGAACCATGTCTTCAAGACCCGTTGCCCGAGTCTCTAAAAGAAGGTGAACATGAGGACGATCATCCTTTTCAACCCTACATGGACCCAAGTATTACTCACGAAAATCGTGAGTCGATGGTTAGTATACTATCCTTCATCTAAGTATGTTTAAGTACTTTATTTTACTCCCTACAACATGTACTTGCAAATTAATATTTTCTATATGTAGTATTAAATTTTTTCATTTCATTATGAAGGGATCTTATGCATGCTTGCTCTACGTTGACCTTGGAAATTTGAAACCCCCTTTTTTAGTAGCAAATGGCATTTTTGAGGAGTCTTTTAGAAAACATCACCATAAGGACGTGTCGGAGGGTTTAAGTGTTGTTTCAATTTTAGACATCTTCTTTGAAAACGCTTTGTTGCCTATTCCCGAACAATCAAACCGATTGCTCAAGGGAACAAAATGAATGCTTTTGATGTGGCCTAGGAGGTTGATTAGGGTAGAGGGTTTAGAGGAGGATGAGCCAACCAATCTATGTCCTCCACCACTAGTCAAGGGTAGACGCATCTTTGCTTTTGATTCAACTAGAAAACCAATAGAGGCCAATGTGGAGGATATGCCCCCTTCCTTGAGACTATTGTTTGAGAAGATATCCGACCACAACCAACTAGGGACGTACGACTTCCCTACTCCTAAACCCATATTTGGAGTTGGCAAACTAATTACGTTATGTTGGGTGTATTTTGAAGACATGTGGAGGTTTGACATGCTAACGGAGACTCTTATGTCGCTATTTCAATGGTACGTTTTCTTGTGAAGAATTTATGTTTCCGACTTGCTTTATTTTAAAAGTTATCAAACCGCACATGTTAGTTAACAATCCTTGGTACTTTTCTTGAATGAAGCTTCTTGCACAGTGTTGCACAAAGTCGTGGTCGGCCTTGGATTGGTTTTCTATGCCCCGAGCATAATCAAGAGGTTGTACATTCTCACGAAGAACGACTAGGCTACTTGAAAGTTGGTCTAAGTGATACTACAAAAGTACTTTTCTTGTTGCCCCTACTACTCCACAAGTAAGTGATACCTATATAGGTTTTATTTTCCTTTCAATACAAGCCCCCATAGATTACTATTTTTTTTTTCAAATATGTTGAATTAGGGGACATTGGCGTTTGGTTGTCATAAACAAGACAACTAAACAAGTGTATTGGATTGATTCTCTACACCATGCACCAATCCCTTCTTTTGTTGAGATAGCAAAGCAAGCGTTGGAGTTTGTGAATCCCAAGGGTCAATCGGATTTCGGCGTTCATGAAATCAAGTTCGGTTTACACTACGATTTATGTAAATTTGATTTAGAATGCACATGTGCCTACCAATGCTAATTACAAGTGCTCTTTTTGTTTACTAGTACAAGAAGCAAAACCGTTGTTGGGAATGTGGTTATTTCGTAATGGCCACAGCACTTCAAGTTGTCTCTACTGCTAAGTTAAACAACAACTTTGAATCGGTGAGTACTTCCTATGTTTTTAGTATCTTTTATTAATACACTTATTTTCCCGACAATGCTTGTTTAACTCAGAATGATATACATACTTGTTTTCACTAGCTTTTCAAGGACTCAACTCCTTACACACTTGATGACATGAAGACCGTTATCAGCAATTTTGCGTCGTACGTGCTAAATGTTCGTGGGTCAAGACTTTCAAAATCGCATTAGTAAGAACATGACGTATGACAAACATTGTGTGATTGTTTGTTTGTAATGTTGAATATTATTTTGCTTCCCATGGGCATGATGCCCTAGAAATATTCGCTCATTTGCTACAATATTGGTCATTTTTTGATCGATTCTTTGGTGCATTGTGTATTTTGGATATCGCTAATGGGCGCCTTGACATATATGGGTTAATTAGTTTTGTGTATTTTGGGTTTAGCATTATTCGATTTTGAAATTGCCAAATTTTGCCAGCTTTTATAATTACCCTACTAGAAAACTATTTACATCGGGTACAATTCCAAAACCGAAAACTGCAGGTTGTCAACCTTTATGACATCGAAACTATGATGTCGTACTATCCAACCCCTCCAGTGCCATCCCCTATTATAAACCCGATAACGTCAACCTGTCACATTAGTAACACCACTTTCACGAAATTGAAACTAGACAAACTAGTTCCTATCTTTGAGAAATCGAAATATGTTGAAATCCATACTCTATCACACGACCGGCACGGTTACAAATTCCAAACCTAAAACCAGTATTTTCGAAATCATAACCATACATTGTTTCTTCAGCCTATGTTCGATTTCGTAATAACATGACAGGACAAGAACCCTACTTTACGCCCTATTCAGAAACCATTTTAAAATTCACTTCATCTTCTTTTAGACTCGTAAACATTCTAATATCGGTCACTTTCGATGACGCATGCATGATGGAAAATTGCTCTTCACACACAATTTCTTCGAGAGCGAAAAACATATACCACTACTTTCGATCTCGAATCTGATCAAAACACTAATCTTTCTACTCTTAAAGATACGATATTTAGTGAATCTTTACGAGTCGTAAATTGTTGACAGGATGGATTTCGGTTTCGCAAACTCCAACCTTTCTACTCGTAACTTTTGTCTCGTTTCTGGGATCAAAACGCCATGTTCAGAGTTTTAGTAAAACGTCCACTTCTGTGTTTTCGAGTTCGAAAACCCTGCCGTGCAAAACTGGGACGCCGATGGACGGCGTTCCCAGTAACGTCGGTCCACACGCCGTGAGCCCTGCAGATTACCGACGTTGGCGCTACCACTCTCCACTAGTGATAGCAATTTTCTGAATCATTGTTTCCAAATTGTTGCCGTCACGCGGTAGAATTATCTCACTGAAACAACTCTTCCTGCTCCTATCTCTCTCCCTCTTTTCTTTGAGCTTGTCCTCAAACTCAAAATTGTTGTGATCACTTGAAGTAAAGATTCCGCAGCAAGATGAATCCAGCTCGATGTTACCTGTCAGCAAAAAACAGCTAAAGCACTCCTCGTGATGCCCATTAAACGTTATCATAATCCGGAAATCTTCTCATATGGAAGCATGTAAACATGCATAACTGTCACCAATTTCGTAGCATCCAAATCCAGAATGACTAAATCAGTTCCACCTCTAAATCTTGTTCTTATTTCTACCCATGCTTTAGAAAAATTTACTCTTGTTTTTACCCACCTGGATTTACACCAACACATAAGATTAGTACAAACATTCATAGCAACAACCATCATCTGAATCTCTAAGAAAGCCCGGATCAAACAGCTTGTAGTTTCTGAATTCACACAACTTTCCTACTCATTTCCAACCCTTAACATGACAAGAATGCTCAAAAAACATCTTAATAACATCATGACCGTTTGACAGCTTCACAACTTTATCATTATCCGTTCTTCTGAAAAACAACTCAATGGTGCTAGGCTCAAAACTCTTAACAGGTTCAAAACCTATACCAGGGTCAAAAGTTAGAGTGCATATCTTGTCTGTTTCCTGGATTAGCGAAGCCAAACACGCACCAGCTGGTTTATCCACAGAAGAAACTTCTTTTTGATGTTCATGGGACATATGTTCAACCTCACTACAAACTCGAAACAACCAGCCACCTATGACTGTAGAATCAGTTAACTTATCACCCATAACGTAACTTTCTCGGTCTTCAAACGTCCCAGCTCTTCTATCGCCACCGAGACAAGGTTTACATCATACAAACTCCCACAATAATGAATTCCAGGATCAAAACTCTTATAATACACAGAAAATTCAGAACCTTCTTCACAGTTTTCTTGACCCTTATTTGATAGCAAATAAATATCGTAAAGGCCTTTACCTTCAAGTTTGCACTCATACTCAATCCTAGTCCTCGGATCAGTAACTATTACATCTCTATCATCATTACTCCTAAATGGCCGGAATTTCTCATCGTATACTTAATTTTGAGTCTCTTTATTCAAACCATCAAGAAGACAAGAATTCTCAACAAGTTTCTTATGAATTCCCGAGTCAAAACATGCAATGCTATCATTCATTATATCCAGCAATTCAAGATTATCACTAACCATGCTTCCAAAATCCAAAAATTAAATCATATTCACAGGACAAACATCAATATCTAAACTAACAGAATAAGGAGAGTTAGAGAAGTTTGTACTCTTTGAATTCTTGATCAAACTCGAAGTGGTTTCTGGCTCTTTCAATTCCTTCACAGGTGGAACATCAAGAACCGGTATTTGAGAATTGTCATCCACAGTCAAGTCTTCATCGGGAATCTGAGATGGAAATTCCTTGTCGGAAGAACGAGCAGCCTGCTTCAAACTTATGATCAAGCAGTCCATCACCATTTCTACTTTCTGCATCATCATCTCTGCCCATGAAACTTTCTTCCCTGCCACAATCTCTGCCTCCAAAACTCCAAAGTCAACCTCCAACAAACTAATTCCTCCAACACTTCCAGCAATTCTTCATTCATCTCCCCCACGATCGATTTTCCTCAACCAGAACTGATCCTAGCGCAAAAATTGGCGATCGCACCGGAGTTTCCCCTCAAACCCAACTCAAACCTCCGCCTTCGTTCGTCGCATTTCCTCTCTGAGCTCTCTCTCCGTCCGCCAGGACCCTCTGCTAAGGTAAACACAATGCCTCCTGCTGCTGTTCAATCTAAGTAGCGATTCTCTGCTCCCTCGACCACTGACTCTACTCTAATGCCCGTTCCAACTTCAGCGCAACATCATTGATCGTTCAGCCGTATCGCTCGCCATCGCCGCCGAGAACCGGCCGACTCTAATACCAAGTGTAACGAACAAGCTTTGATTTTATAAACCAATTCTTCAGAAATTACAGAATCGTCATGGAAATCACCATTAAAGCTTAATTCCTAAGCTATTACAGAAAGAAAGATGATAAAATTAATTAACTGCCTATTCCCTATATGGTGGTGCCTCCTCAACGTACCCCCGATCAACAACCGTTCTCAACTTCAAATTACATTATTTATTAGTCTATTTAATAGTTTATAGAAGCAATTTTTAGTAGTTGCATGTAACAACCAAACCATCACACCTTTCATCTTTCACGTCTCAAACACCCACGTGTGAATTCCAATGGTTGGGACATTGAGTCATTAACTTTCATGTTCAAGGTTCGAGTCTCATCAACGATAATGTGAGAACTTTTTAAAAAAAAGTAAAGTTACTTATGCACACTAAACAGTGGGCGATCAATGGATTTTAATATTGGAATACTGCTCAATGAATTCTGAGCTATAGCTCAAGGAATCCTGAGCTACCGCTCAAGGAATCCTAACTCTAGGCTACCGTGATTTCCTTTCTCACCAATATCTATGGATGGATCTTAGCTTTGGGCTCCTCACCAAATGCCTCAGGTCTCAAGGGAAGTGTATACAAACCTACCCAGGGTTTGTCCAACGCCCCCATGTGGCCAAATCTGAGCCGTCCAAACAATCCAAGGGCTGAAAAATGGTATGCAAGGTACCCCACTTTAGTTATGTAATGTCTCATAAACCCCTCATTTGTATAATCCAATCATGTCATTTTGGGTTAATGATGACCCGTTTTTACTAATCCAAAATGTGATTTTCAATTTAATATCTTTTTACCAAGCCCTTTTTAAAAACAGAAACTAATAAAATGTCTGAAATGCCCCTGTCATCCAGAAGATGATCTCCCAGTCTAGTTCGCCGGTCAAACAATGGGAATTCGCTATTCTACTGAAGAAGTTCACCCAGCGCTTAAGTGATGTGCAGATCTGGGGGTGAGGAGTGGGTCTTAGTTTTTGGCAGGATAGGATGCGAGGGCGGTAGCAGACTCCGGCGTGGAAAATCAGCTCGTCGTTACCCTCAGAATCGGCTACATCCGACTGTACTGGCTTGTCGACAAACCGGTTGTTACTCAAGTCGGCCCGTCACACGCATAACATATAGGGAACAGACAGCTGAAGGAATTTGTAAGTCTTTTATCTGTTTTCGCTACGAACGTATCCAATTGTTTTGAAATGTGTTGAGAATGAAATCATGAATGAATGTGAAATTCATTTATTTCCCGTGAAGGAATGACCTAATGGGTTAGCATCAAATCTGTGATGTATATGTTAATTGATTTTGTTGAATTTGGGTGGAATCAAAATTGATTCTAGTTAACCTGGCACTTTGAGTGATCATGGTATATATTTTCTGATGTAGATCACCACCACATTCTCAATCTAAGCTAACCTATAATCCACAGTGATGAACGAAGCGACTATGAATTGAATTTTCAATTGACAGGTTCATTCTGAAACACAGCTTTAGTAATTATATATAAATAAACCCAATGGTTTCTTGGGAAGGTTAGAAGTCGATTCTCAATCCAACTCCACATTAGTCTATAGACAAGTCAGTGATAAACATGATCATTATTATGTTATCATAAATAAATACTCTCAGTTCCTTGCTTGTGTGATGGCTGAGGTGGTACAGTCACATCTCATGCTAGTCTCTGATTTCTGGTCGACTCTATAGAGTGTTTATCTACTTCATTTATTAAACATAGCAGCGGTTATTTATATTCGTTTAACCTGTTCATTGTTTACAGATTGTTATGGCTTAAACTTAGTATTGAATATCCTTGTTTCCAGAAAATGTTATCATTCATGACAAAGGCGAAGCTATATATTTTATCTGCTGCAGTAGGAGTGATTAAGGATGTATAATTGCTTTGCTGTTCATTACTGATAATTACAGAGTACTCTCCGCAGCCATCATTACATATACGCTTGAATTGTTACAAACTGTGTGTTTATTTCGTGAATAACCTGAATACACTCTTCACACCTGCATATGATTCAACTGTTTTTTAAAATGATTTACAAAACTAATAAATCAATGTCAAAAGTCATACAATATTCGAAAATAAAGGTCATGTGATAAGTAGCAAATAAAGGGAAAGCATAATGATGGCTTCCGATTTATTATGCACTACTAGCGTAGTACATGTAACTTGATAGGGACTAGTAACATGGTTGAATTTATATTTACATTCTTTTGTTTTGTTTATCAGCAAGATGTTACCAGTATTGACATGTTTGCGTTTGCAAGACTGTAATGATGAGCCATACGCCGATTGCTTATATTGTTATATACTTGATAATCAACCATAGGTGCAAGTGTTTTTTTCTGTATAGCCGTAGGGTGGAATTTAGTATTTTATATAACCGTGTTGATCAATGAAGCTTATTTTGTTTTATAGTTGAAAAACAACCAAAATGCGAGTTTTCAATTTCTGTAAAGCCATAGGATAGTATTTTATATTTTATATAACTGTGTTCATCGATGAAGATTATTTTGTTTTGTACTTGATAAAACAAACCAAAATGCGAGTGTTTTTTTCTGTATGGCCATAGGATAGTATTTTATATTTTATATAACTTTGTTGATCAATGAATTATTCGCAACAGCAAGGTGATGTAGTATCTTTTTTTAATATTTGACATCACTAGGACTCTAGGTTTGTTTCTTCTTAAATATTGCTCATGGAATTTTCAGACGAGTCCTAAATTTTTGTGGTACTTGTAGTCTTGTACACAGCTCACATCTGTGCAAATATTGGCTACTGTTCTGTTGATAGTTTTATATTTACTTGAAATGATAGATACTTTATAGCATTCCATAGTTGTGTCGAGTTTTTGCACTGCATAGAAAAAAGGGCTCCGTACAAAAGACATGTTATAGTCCATTACTATTTATGAAATTACTAATCATAGGTATAAATACTTGGTTCTTTTTTTGCATAAGGGTCATGAATGATATATGTTACTATATTTTTCTGCCTTCCATATGAGGGTTGATTTTAATATGTAGATCACTGCTTAGATAAAAAGGATTCAGTACCGATACAAAAGCATTAAAGTATATCTGGGTTGGTGCAATTTTGTTACCAGCTCAGATGAATATTTGTAACTTGGTCGTTGTTGTGCAAAAGGGAATGCACTTTACTCTTTGGATTGGTATTCTTATATGCGATACTTCTTTTTATTGCCGGTTAGTATAAGTTTTGGCTGCGAAGCACTATTTTGATGAACATTATATTGTTTTATTGGAGACTCCAGCAGGAGAGGGAGGTTAGGTAGGAGGTGATGGAGAATAGACTGAGTAAGCCCAAGATGCTGAAGAAGAAGGGGTCATAACCTGAAGACTAGTCTGGGATTCTGAAGACCCTGTAGTATAGAGTATAGACCGGGATGTAGTTGTTGTATGTTGTTGTAACGTTTTAGTTATATCGTGTCGATTTAGGAACATATATGTTGGACATCTAACAATTTATCAGTTGTACCTATAGCGATGTAGATGTTAATTCTGCTGCAATACCATTGTACATATTAAGTGCCGCAACTAGAAGTGTACAGGAAGATTGATCATGTTAGTGAATATTGACTGTTGGATGGTTGTACAGAACATCTCCTGCGTTAGAGATTACGATTGATTTTCTTAATCTTCATATGAATAGCAGAAAACTGACTTCCAAGTTTCTTCATGGTATATTTGACCGTTAATAACTTCATTTACCTAAAATAACAAATTATAAATTTTATATATTTAAAAACTACATGTTACGGTGAATCCAAAAGTATCTCATACAATAATATTAACATTCACATACGATATGAAATTTATGGTCAAACATGAAGGATAAAAAGTAGAAAAATAGTGTGCCAATCATAGTTAATCAGATTATTTCATTTCCAAGACAAGTTTGGGCCAAATTTGATTTATGTGGACATGTCAGTTTTAGGCCCTAACGTACGGGTCAAAATGGGCTTGGATGGATCATAATATTGCAAATTTTCTGTGTCGTACTAAGAAATAACAATAATGGTTTGTATATTAATGTAACCTAATTCATACTTACAATATAGTTAAAATAATGGGGATCATACCTCCCTAAAAAAAATTCGTCATAATTTAACTAAAATTCTTCCTCCGTTTTGCCACATTTACATGTATATTGACAATCGAAATGAACCAGGTTTGACAACCCAAACCTGATTAGATAAATTTATATTTGGTGTATCGGGTCCAAGATTCATGGTTCCAAGATGGGATTGGTGTTGCCCAACAGTTACTCTATAATAGAGTTTTAGCTAAATTTACCCTTTTTAGCTACATTATTGCTTCCAACATCTATTCTATCCCATACTCTAAAATAGAGATATGGTAAAATTGGAAGAATGAAAAGGCATATGAAGTAGACTTGTTTCATGCTCTAAAATGTAAAGCTATCGATGATTCTTATTTTTTCTTCCTTTTTTATCCTATACTTTCTTAATCCTTCACATATTCACACACATTAAAATATTAAAAATATAAAATTGCAAATAACATTAAGGCCCTTATTTTTGCCCTTATTAATTAATGATGTGTAGAATTTATTTAAATTCTGTGAAAAATGATTATGTGGAATTAAAAAAATACTCCTTATATTCGTACCATTGGAGATGTTCTTAGTACCCTCCATGTTGATATCTATCAACTTAATAAATTGGTCAATCCGTTAAACTTTTTATTTTAAAAGTGGGATGGATATACTGTTGTACGCGCGAGATACGGACCCCTCAACATTGTACCCGCCACCCTCTTTAATCGGATCGATTTCCAAAGGATTGACTTTCTATGAAGAAAACGCGCATTTAATATGAAATTCGAACTCCCCGAAGCAGTAAACCACCCTCAAGTAGTGTGGGAAAATTGGTTTGTTCTGCTTTATTTAAAAAAATGAAAAGGAAACAACTAAAAGAAAATAAAATAAAAACTGACAATACACCTTCTCACCTGCCTCGCTTGACAAGGCTGGTCACCTTCCCAGCCCAAACCCCAGTTTTCATTTCAAACGCAGACACATGAGATTTGAACCAACTACCTTCACCAATTCTATGGTTATCTTTGTTAAGGGCACTTTGGGGAGCCAGCATTAGATCAAACACAAGCCGTTTTGAAAGCTCTAACCACCCTGCTTGACCTCTTTGTTCCCTCAAAACAGCCGTCACACCCCCCGTGGGACTGTCGGTTCAATTCATTTGACCGATTACTTTAATCACCCCGACAAAACATTTATGCCACACACATAACAAAGCTTCATGGTGTGCATCCTTCCTCTACAAAAACCACAGATAATCCAAAGCATTCAGCCACAAAACACAAACAAATAGAAACATGACTACTCATCTTCTTCTCTCTCCGAGTTATGGATAGCTTCAGAATATTTGGAAAGGTCTCCGGCCGGATCCATTCGGAGCCTCCAACTTCCTAAATACTACTTTTCAGTGCTTAACCGCGGATTCATTCCCAGCGCAAACGTTTTCTACACGGCCGTCGGTGAGATGCTAGGTTCCCCTCACTCTCACGAATGCAATTAGGTCGGGATATGGTGGCTGATCTCCTCCACCTGAGTGGAATGGAGGCGGTGGCCTACCTGGAGTTCGAATCGCTTTCGAACTCTGAAATAATCGACCGGGCATACAACGAGGAGATGAACGATCATACACGGGCCGCGAATTCAGCAGTCCATTTCCTCAAATGCATCACACATCCCAATGATCAAATCCGTCAGGTATGAGCGTTACATTAACCTTTCTGACCAATATTTGTTTCTCCAAATCTAACAACATTACTTACCGTTTTTATTTCAGGCGACTATCACATGACTTTGACTTTGCTAGAAGAAATACAAGAATGTTAATCCTTCAAACTAGAATGGCTCAGATCCTGGTTCAGATTCAGTTCGACAAAAGAGGTAGAGAAGAAATGAACCTAGTGCCCCGATTCAGATTCAGGTGTATAGATCTTCTTAAGAGTCGCGACAACACCACTGTGATGATGAATGATCAGATTTTAATGTCCTTAGATGAAGTACATCTTCCCAATCTAGTAAGAACGTATCGAGTAATTAGTTGTGCACGAAACGAGGCTTGTGTCCTTTAGGGTGATGCTCTATGAAGGCCACATGCCTCGTTTCGTGCACAACTAATTACTCGATACGTTCTTACCAGATTGGAAAGATGTATTTCATCTCAGGACATTAAAACCTGATCATTTATCATCACAGTTGTGTCGTCGCGAGAAAATCTATAAACCTGAATCTGAATCAGGGCTACTAGGTTCATTTCTATGGACCTCTTCTGTCGAACTGAATCTAAACCTGGATCTGAGCCATTCTTGTTTGAAGGATTAACATTATTGTTCCAATTCTTGGTGGATTTATCAGCATCCCACGTTCTCAGGATCCCCACTGTTTGAGACTCGCTAATGTGGCCGGCTCCATGGTGAAGTTCCAGCTCAACCTAGTCCACAACCAGATGATAGACCCATGTACGCCATCGAATTCTTCAGATTGTCAAGCGTGGAGGGGGTTTGGCATATTGTTTATAAAAATTCCGAAAGGTGTTGATATGTTGCGCCCATTTGGGGAGAATTCGCCTAACCGGATGCGTTCCGGCTCTGTCACGCATTACCTTTTACCCTAAATCTTTGGCTAGTGGATGCTGTAATGTACTTTAAAAATATCCTTTCTTAGATGCACAACAACATTTGTTAATTGAATATGTAAGTTTTCGCGCAAACGATGAAGCCCATACGGTAAACATACAAACAAATTGCAGTTTAGGTATCTGATTTCCATTTTTACAAACACTCTACTATCAGTATCCAATGCCTCCATAAGGGTGGAAGTCCATAATAGTGCAGCTAAGGATCACATTGCAGATAATGCACTTGGAGAAGCGTCTTCCATCTTCAGTTGACTGCAACAGTAGGATAGATGTGAAATTTAGAATTTCCAAGATTTATTTTTGCATTAATGTGTGCAGGCAACATGTCAAGGACCATTCCCCTATTCCAGTTGCATTTGCTGAGGACAATGACAGCTGTAATGGATGCTCTAATCTGGGCAACCGTTGGTGCCTGCGGGAAATGATTATTGCCCCGGGTCTTAGCGCTTGCTCCAAAATAGAGAAAATGATCGAAAAGTGTCTGAATTACTTTTAGAAGATACCTGGCCAGTTGACGCGTCGAGTAAGGAAAGGGCATCCCCTGTGTAATGTTTCATGAGATGCATCACGATTGGACCTGCATTACGACTGGTAAAATCGGTTGCTCACTGCCCTGCTAGAATTGTTAGCTTGAACGTTAAGATATCTCGACCCTGTTTGTGGCCCCATCTAGCCAGTGCAGAAGAAATGACACGCGACTGCCAAATTCAAATAAACAGGGGACATTAAATACTCCCTAATCCAAATTCAAGAACAATTTAGTGTGTGCATAAGACTGACACAACCAAATGATGATATCCCGCCTCCTGTAGTTTATTAGTTTGTTGGTTACAGAAATAATTTTATTCCAACCCCAGAATTTTAATGTACCGAGACTCATCACTATTGAGTAAGTTTAAGTTTTAATTTGCCTAAGTATAGTAGAGATGTAATTACTATCCGTTGGGCTGCATTAACTCTGCTGTCTGCTCCAGGGTCCAGCCTTGAATAAAAGTACTCCACAAGCTTTTCATTGAAATTCACCACTAGAAGGAAGTAGTGATCGTTCGCCGAGACGGGGACGAACACCTAGTTGAGAGAAAAAATCACGAGTGCAGCATTTCATAGGAGAATTTAACGTATTGCGGGTGTATGGAGGTTACCATAACAGCATCCTTTATCTTTCGCTTCATGCTCGTAATCTCGTGCTCCCATCCTGAGATCATTGATAAATCTCTATCGCTGGGACAGAACTCTACAAACTGATTTGGTAGCCTGACTGTTAAACAGTTATAATATAAATAAGCATAACAGAATCAAAATTGTATAGTACTTTATGGATTTTCACCTCAACCAAATCCAGGCACACATGGCCAGGGGGTACTCAACCAGTGGAGAATTGTTAAGAATTCTGGTCTAGGCACTGATAACACTGGATGAAAATTTTGAATGCGCTTCAAGGGTGCGGAAATCAGATCTTTGCAGTGATGCCACTCCATCAGTGAAAAGAGCATAGTTTCTGCACAGATTTGATAAGGACACGCTTTGCATCGTGATTAAATCAAGCTTAGAAATCTTATTAAGCTAACCTGGTGGTAGGAATATCAATTGCAGCAATACAGAAGTCTGCGATCTCCAAGTAGTGTTTGGAAAGTTGATTTTCCTCATCCTTCAGGTTGTTCGCCAGCTCCGTGAAGAACATCCGTTCATATGGTTTTGGCCAGTCAGTCCACGGGGTTGGGTTTTCCTCGGAATCACGCAAGGGACTATCTGCCTCTCCAAAAGAAAGATGGATGTTCAGGTCCACCATTCCATCTGAAGGCGCTGGCATCGACATTGGATCATCCACGGTGACACTGACATCTTCAGTCATCAAATCCTGCCACAATCAAAAAGCCCGGTTTTTAGAAGCGGGCACACATTGTAGTAATCTGTATTAATTACTAAAGTAGTAAACACTAGTGCCACTTGTCTCATTCTCCTTCACTTATTTCCCTCCAAAACTTTTTTTTACTACATTTAGGACTTTTGACAATTTCACCAAAAATTATATAAATAACTAAAAAAATTTCTCACTAATTACTAGCCTAATATATTTATTAAGTATAATAAAATTTACTTTGCTTTACTAAGTTTTCACCAATTTACTATATTATATTTTTGAAATTTTGATATAAATATTCAATGAAAAGTTTCGTATATATAGCTGAAATTATTAAATGTTTAATAAATATGATCATATCAGAACATGAAACAATATTTTTATTAAAGTTAAAAACAAATAAGATTAATCAGATCCTAATGAAAATCTCTTTAAAATTAATTGACGATATTTATTTACTTAAATTGTGCTATTCCACACGTAAACTTTTTCATCACTAATGTCTTCTATCTAAATTATTATAATTATAGTAAAAATTGGTAAAGTCAAGTGTTGCTTTTTCTTTATGTTATTTTTGTGCCTAATTTTTTACTAATTATAAAACTTATTTCATTTTCCAAAAATAAAACGGTGTAATATAACCAAAAATAATTTTTCATATTGTTTGCCTACTTCTTTTACTAATTTAGTAAGATACACTTCGCCTTATTAAATTTTCTTTTAATTGTTGTATACTAAGTGATACATCATATGTTTTCATATTTTGTGAGATAAAATATTATCAATGATCAGCTTTTGTATATAACTAAATGATTAGGTTTGTAAGTATGATCAAATTATAACATACATAAAAAGACCTTTCACTATTTGTTTGCCTTTTTTTTACTAATTTATGCCTTATTACTAATTTTTTACTAATTGTTGTACTATTTATCTCATACTTTTTAAATTGTCAAATAAACATTATCGATGACTAGGTTTGCATCCAACTAAAATTATTAGATCGTAATTATGATCATACCAAAACATTCAGTTAACTTTATATTAAAATTAACAGAAAAAATAGATTAATTAAATCTTAATCAAGTTGTCTTTTCATTGATAATGTTTATCTATTTCAAATGTTCTATTCAACACATTTCTTTTTTTTTAAATCAAAATCCACCATTGGTGGGGGGAAATATATTGGGTTCCCCAAACCCTGCCAAAAACTGGACATTTGCCAGTTCATTACAGCAGTAGCCATTGATATGGCTCAAAAAGAATGGATAAATAGGCTAAGAGCTATCTACACTACTAAGTGAGTTCTACAGACTCTAGACCCCGAGCATGTTAGCGAATCACAAGGAAACACAAGACTGCCAAGGGAGGAATGTAGAAAAAACAATTATAGGTCAAAAAATCCTGCAGAGGCTGTTTGATCATTAGTGCCAAGAAATAGTAGCAGCTTTAACATGAAGCCCGTGGTGTCCAAAATGGTATGTGTGCTAAGGTAGAGACTGGAACCCGTTGATCTCCTTTCAATGGGCCTTCTGGCACCTGAGAAAATTAGATATCAGTAGCATCTGTTCAGAGAGGATTTTTAGGATCTAACACTTGGCATGCCTATTTTCTCAAGCTGAATTGAATTTCTGAGCACTGTTGGGGCTTGACTCAAAGTCAAAATACCCTGAGCCTGTTGAGAAGAGGCATATTTTGCAAGTAAATCTGCAGACATATTCCCCTCTCTAAACACATGTTTGACTGTTCTATCACATAACCTCTGATTAATATCAAAGCATATGCTATAAAGACTCCAGTGTGCAGTGTGTGGTTTTAGGATACAATTAATGGCATGCAGACAGTCACTCTCCAACATGAATGGAGCCTGCATCAAATTGCCAGTATCTAAACCAAACTGAAGTGCTAGAATTTCAGCATGTAATGGTGAGAATGCAGTGACCTGTTTCATCATCATTTTAATCACAATACCTTGATTATTTCTAGCAATTAGGCCTAAACCAGCTGCACCATTTATAAAGGAGGCATCAACGTTAATCTTAAAACCTATCTCAGGGGGAATCTATCTCACTTCTCTAGCAACTTTAGGTTTTTTTTGTCTCAGAAAAGGAATCAGACCCATAGTTAAAAGATCCCTATATTTCACTGAGTTACCACTGAGAGGAAAAACAGTGAATATTAGAGAGACTTTCTTAGCTATCTGTAGGATCATTGCATGCTCATTATCCATTTTATTTTCAAACAAAAATTTATTCCTTCTGCACCACATATACCATATGCTTGTGATTACAGTAGTTATAAAAAGTTGTGTGTGCACTTTGGTGACTCTCTTGTAGCTGAGATAAAAAGCTATCCTATGCCTATATGAGAGGAAAATGGGGACAGAAGCCTGGAAAGCACTATGTATGAAATCAAAAATTGCAATATTTTTAGGGCATGTATTAAAGAAGTGATCAATTGTGTCTGAATTTCCACAGAAAGGGCATTTAGAAGCAAGATTGATCCCAAATTTAATAATGATATCATCAAAAGGAACTAGGCAGTTCACCAGTCTCCATATTAACACAGACATTTGAACTGGAATAAACTTTGACCATACCTTTTTAATTGAGTACAGATCTTCTGAGTGAGATTTGAGAGATTTGTATGCTGATCTGATAGTGAACTGGCCTGCCCCTTCCAACTTCCAAACCAGCCTATCCTCATGTGAGTATCTGATCTCTGCCATCTGCAACATTGAAATTAAATTGGTAGCCATGTGAGGCTCCAGGGCAGTTAAGACCTGCAATTTATTATCACAGAAATTTGCAACATTTAATTTAGGAAAAGGCACAGGAATCCCTTATGGCCATTTGTAATATAATGCTCCATTCCCAAGCCAATTTGAGTCCCAAAAAGATGCATCCCCCTTGCCTATTATGACCTGGCTTTGTTGATTGGACCACTCAGTAGCCTGGCAGATCCTCCTCCAAGTTTGAGAATTTTTATACAGTTTTGGTGCTGCCCAGAGATAAGCTGACCAAATAGTTGTATTATGTTGCATTTTCCACCAAAGCTTGCAGGAGAAAGCAGTGATTGTTGCCCTAATATCCCTGACACCAAGGCCATTTTCACTCCTATCAGTGGTCATTTTACTCCACCTTCTCCATATCTTCCTCTTTCCCATTTCAGAATCTCCCCAAAAGAATCTTCCAGCCATAATTTCCATCCTCTTAATAACAGTCTCAGGTGGGTTTAGGACAGCAAAATAATGGTTAGGAACTGACAGATATACATAATTCAGGAGAATTAGCCTTCCTGCATAAGATAACCATTTGTTTTTCCAGCCTGAAAGCAAAGCTTGCATTCTCTCTAGAAGAGGCTGGTAATGGCAAACTTTATTTCTCCCACAGAAAATTGGCACACCAAGATATTGGAAAGGAAGCTGACCGTGTTTCATTCCCATCTTTCTTTTTATCATCCTTCTTCTAGTTACTGTCTCATCCTTATGCACATAAAATTCAGACTTTGCAAAATTCACCTTCTGCCCTGAACTGACCTCATATGCAGTCAAGAATTTTTTGATTCTTCTTAGATTCTTTTTGGATGCCCTAGAGAAGATGACTGTGTCATCAGCATACATCAAATGAGAGGTGATCTCAGTACCCCTTGGCATAACAAATGATTCCAAATATTGACTCTGGATTAAATGCTTCAAGCCCCATGAGAAAGCCTCTGTTGCAATGTTATAAAGAAAAGGGGACAAAGGGTTCCCCTGCTTGATCCCTCTGGTGGATGAGAAAAAACCATTTGCAGCTCCATTTATCAACAGTGAGAACCAGGAAGCCCTGATATTCTGCATAATCACCTTCACAGTATGGCCATGGAAGCCAAAGGCCAAAAGTATAGAATTCAGAAAACTCCATGAGATTCTGTCAAAAACTTTCTGCATATCCAACTTGAAGATGATATTTTTACTAGATGGTATTCTGTTTAGCACTCTAACCATTTCTTGCATATGCAGGATATTATCTGCAATGTCCATACCCCTCATGAAAGCTGACTGTTCCTGTGAAATAATTTTTCCCATAACAGGCTTGAATCTTTCCATCATGATTTTAGATTAGACTTTGCTAACAAAGTTAGATAAGCTGATTGGCCTGAATTCAGAAAATGAACTAGGGTTCTGAGTCTTTGGAATCAGAGTGAGCCATGTACTTGCCATGGCTCTTGGCATGCATGATCCTTCCATAAAATCCTTTGCTGCTTCCATCAAGTCCTCCTTAATGATATCCCAGCAGTGAGTGTAGAAATGGCCAGAAAAACCATCAGATCTTAGTGCACCATTTTTATTTAGACCAAACACTGCCCCTTGTAGCTCCTCCATAGTAACTGGTCTGAGAAGGTCTGAATTGTCATCTTCAGTAACTACTCTAGGTATCAGCTCCATAAAATACTTCATATATCTCCCAGAACTATTTAAGTCCTCCTCATTAAGTAAATTCTGAAAAAATTCAACTCCTTCATTAGCAAACATTTCTGGTTCTGAAGTCCATACTCCACTTCCAGTCTTGATCTTGGTGATCCTAGCCCTTGTCTTCTTCTCCCTGACCACATTATGGTAGTATTTTGTGTTGGCATCTCCCTCCCTTAGCCATTTGACATTAGCCTTCTGTTTCCAGAACATATCATTTTCTTTTTGTACCCTAGTCAAGATAGCCATCCTTCTGCTGAGCTCAATTTTATCAAATTCCTCACCAGTTTCCTGAAACTTTAGCTCACTCTCTTCAACCTCCTTTTCAGCTTTCTCTATATTACTGTGCACGTTTCCAAACTTCTCCCAGTTCCAGTTTTTTAGCACTTGCTTGAGCCTTTTCAGTTTTCTAACCATCCTTCTCATTCCCTGATCTGAAGTCTCCTCCTGCCAGCACCCTGCTACTATTTCTAGGAAATCACTTCTACAAGTCCACATTTCCTGGAACCTGAAGGGTTTAGGTGTATGAATTTCAGAGGTTTGGATAGAGAGGAAAAGGGGATTATGGTCAGAGGTAGCCCTATTTCTAATCTGGATTGAGCTGTGAGGAAAGAGGTCACTCCACTGTCCATTGCTTAGACCCCTGTCAAGTTTTTGCAACAGCAGATCCTGCTTTGTTCTATTATTTGTCCATGTAAACCTATTTCCCACAGTGTTGATCTCCATTAGGTTCATACCAGCAATGAAACTACTGAAGTCTCTTATACTCCTAGCTGAGTGGGGGTTCCTGCCTTTTCTTTCACTACAAGTTGCAATTGCATTAAAATCCCCAATGAAAACTGTGGGAGAATCAGGTACTACTGTTAAGTCTTCCCATAATTTCTCCCTCAGTTTCCTGGTTACCTTTGCATACACAAAACAGCAATTCCAAACAATTTGGCACATAATTTTCTGAACTGAAACTAATAAGAACTGGTCAGATTGATTAATCACATTTATTTCCATATTATCTTTCCATAATAACCATATTTTAGCATGCTGAGCAGTTAAAGCATTGTGAAATTGCAGATCAAACTGAAGTTGATTAATGTCTGTACTAATGTGCATAGGCTCTATAATACATACTATATCTATATTATGTGTCCTAATGAGTGACTGTAATCTAATGACTGATTTTGTGTAACCTCTAACATTCCAAACTAAAATATTACCATAAATGTTGTAACTAATCATAGACTTGTGGTTTTAGACTTTTGTGAAGATCTTAACAGTTTTTCCACCAACTGGCATCCCTCTTTTATTTTTCTTTTTGGGCTCACTTATTATTTCATCAGTAATAGGTACAATACCTTCAGTACTAACATCCTCCTTATCTGGTGGTTGTATTTCAGTGTTCAGCTCAGATGGAGCTTCCTCATAGCCTGAGCTGCTGTCATCCTCATAGTCCTGCAATACATGAAAGGGGTTAGAAGTATTGACTACAATTGGGGGGTGGTATGGTACCAGTGCAAGGTCACTTGGACTATGTCCCTGGTTTTTTGGCTTGTTACTGGGTAGATGAAGGTCATCAAAGGAGTAGAAAGGTCTTTTGGTGGGGACTGAGACTATTTTAAGGATATCTGCTGGTTGAGCATTGCTAAGAACAATCTCAGGGTTGGTGTTTTTGAGCTGAGGGGGTGGGGGTTAGGTCTGGATAGGTCTAGAACTACTTGCAGATGAATGCAAGGTGAGTAGTTGCTGTTCTTTTTCAGGCTGTGAAGTTTGTTGTTGTAACTGAGAATCATCATTCTTGGCTTGCTCCTGCAGAACTTTGTTTTTTTGTGCCCTATTGAGGCCAGAACCACTTGCATTAGATGTTTTCCATCCCCTGAAACCACCTCCTTGGCCACCATCTTCTTGTTGTGCGATTTCCTCAATTCAGGGTGCAGAAAACCACACCTCTGATCTTCATGGCCTATACGCTTGCAGTATGTACAATAGTACGGGACATTCTCGTATTCAATCTCGCATTCAACATACTTGTTAGGAGCTCCGATAATGATGGATGGTTGCAGTGGCTGGAGAAGATCCACTTCCACACACATTTTTATTGCCGACGGCCTAGAGAGTGAAGCAATAGCAGCGTCCATCTTCAAAAAAACACCGATTTGATTTCCAATGTCTTCAATCGCCGAGGTGTTGTAGTAGAGGATGGGGGGTTTGTGGATGGTAGCCCACACCGGCACAATTGAAGATTCCGTGTCGGTGGAAAATTCCGGTGACCACTTCAGAATTTTCATAGGTTTGCCGTTGATGCTGCAGACTGCTCGCATCCAGAAGCGGTGATAATCATCCTTATCCTCAATGCGGATGAGAATATGTCTGTAATCCAACGAGCCGAACTGATACTTCCCTGAAATGCCCATTGTTTGGAACGCCTTATGAACTAGCTCCATCGGCGGCTTCCCACTGGTGAATTTTCCGATGAGGCCCGTGCTGTAGTGAGCAGCAAAAGTGTCGATGGCTTCAGAGGCGTAAATGCATGCTATTTTACCATTAACTCTGTGTGAAATTGGCTTGATCTCTGGATTAGAAAAGAGGGTAGAAGAGAGGGGTTGGCTTTTGGGGGCTAGAGCATCCCGGAATGATTTTCCGGCGAGATTTCCGCCCCCCCAGGCGGCGGTTCCGCCATGAGAAGACGTTAGAAAGACGTTAGGTAGTCGTTTATGGTGTCAGTTGGCTGATAACGGCAATAATTGAGGCTGGAATTTTAGAATAAGTGTGGCGCGTGTAATACAATCTAGGAGAGAAGGCAGAGCATGTTTCTAGAGAGAGAAAGACACTTCCTATTCAACACATAAGTTTTCCATTACAAGCTATCGCTATTTTTTATTTCCAAGAATTTTATCCAATGTAACTAAAATATTAATCATGAGGTGTGCAATAAAATAATGATAACTAGAATAACACTTAGAATGATATGAAACGGTCACATTCAACTATGTCGATAATTTTAGAGTTAGAAGTATAATAGTATCACAAAATGCCTTTATGTCATGTCATGGTAAAAACTTATTTCAACATGTGAATGAGTAAGATTAAAGATAATTTGTTAATAAATTGTTGTGCTATAATTAAAAGATGATAATATATAGTCATTACTAACATATTCATAATAAATAGTTTATTTCATTTTTTCTCAAAATGTATATATATATTGTTGTTTTCTCGCCTTATAGTATTGTATTTTCATTAGTATACCATTTTACTGAATCCAAAATTAAATTCTAATTTCTTTTTACACTAACGATATTAGCATTCATATTTTTACTTAATTTAAAATATTCAAGTTAACCGGAATCAATTTTACTTTTATTGAGTTCAAATCAATTGCATTACATTATTAATTAAAAATAATCACAATAAACATTATATAATTCTTTATTCTGCAGAAATGAAAAACTGTGATATTTGATCGCATAATTTAATTACAATTTGTATTTATTTAAATCGGCAATAATCTAAATGGACCTTAAAAACATTCCACCCCTTTATCCCAAATATAAATGGACTCCGGATCTCTTGATTATAAGAATGTTGTAGTTTTTAAATGATTGTATAATTATTTTTTCTACTACTATAATTACATTAAAATATAATTATTATTTATTTATTATATATAGTTTCAAATTCCGAGTGTAACACGGGTATTATACTAGTATGCTTACCAAAACAACAAAATTATATGTATTTACCAGTAAATCAAGGGTGTGCTTGCTTCCTGCTTCATCCTGAGCTTGGAAGAATTTCACAGGATTCAGAGCTTCTAGGGACGAGTATATGTCTTCGTGCATACTGTTTGACATCTGGATATATTTTTTACGATTGTTTATAATTACATATCGTAACAACAATTATATCTTGTTTGATATTGATTGAGAAACATATATGTGTACCTGTCTATTATCACCCTGGAGATTGCACTCCCCCACTTTGTTATGGTCCCATTCTGTGTTTCCCTGTAGGTTCATACCTCTTCTGGTACTCGGGCAGTGATCACGCAAAAAGATATACTTCTCCATTTCGCTTTGATTGTCTTCTGCTCCTTGGTTTTGTTGACTTGATGATATATTGGCAGGTTTCTCGATATCCAAATCATCAGTCTTCTCCTGATGACGTGTAATACAATTAATGCACCAAACAAGATAGAACAAAATATTTACAATAACGACAAAACTTGAGAATTTAGTATCAAACTTACTAGTCCCGTGTAGCTGGAATAATTGCTTTGCGGATCAGCATGAATTGTGGATGACTGTTGATGCTCGTCTGTTTTAGGAGGCAGCAGGCGGGGAACCATGTCAGCAGAGTGAATATCTTCAGTTTCAAGAGATACGATTGTTGTCTGTAAGCTAGTTGTTGCAGTACAAGACGGGGGTCCAACAACTTCGCAAGACTGAACTCGAACAACGTAAGCACAGGTTTTTCTTGATTTATCCACTGCACCCGATTCACTTTCGGTGTGAGACTCTATTCTAGGTGAAGGTTTTTTAATATCAACTAGTCCATCCTGACTCTCAGCATCAGTTGAAAAAAATGGCTTTGTTCCAAGGTTCTCTGCCTCGGATTCCAGCAAATCCCTAGACACTTCCAGATGACTAATCACATCTTGAATCTCATCGACCAGCTGCGTTAGAGTTCTTGCTACCTTCCTCGGATGAACATGTCCCTCTCTGAAACCTTCCCTCATCAACAGAGAATGGAGCCTGTCTCCTATAACCACCTTCGAATCTCTGAGTCCCGTTGCAACATTCCTATGGTATTCCTGTATTTGTCACAACACATCAAAAAGCATCAATCCACATTCATGATACAGCAGGAGCTACGGTGCTATCAATTGTAAATTTAACATTTGCATAGGTGTACACTTACATTTGGTAGGAGTGATCTGAGTGCATCGTCGTCAAGCATTCCGTTGGGAATGTCAAATCTAATGTCCTTCTTATTGGTTTTGTTATTTGGGGTGGTGTTACCGGTCTGTGGTCTGCGTGAGATTGGGTACGTAGTCTCATTCACCTTCCATTGGCCAAATCCACCGGCATCCAACTCCCTCCTAAGACGTTTTTCAATAGACTTGAATGTATGATTTAGACAAGAGGAGTAACTGTCGGTTCCGGAATACCGCGCCAGATCACCTTATGCAAGTATAACACCACCAGTAACATCATGCAACAAATGCACGAGACCGTTTTAGAACCAACTCGGTCAGCATCAAGCTTAGCTCTGGATTCACAAACTTTATTGAGTACATATCCACACCAATCGAGTTCAGAAATTCTAGTAACATCGTGTGTCGCACTAAGCGTCCGATAGTCCACCCTCCCATTGGAGGGCGGTGCAAGGAATCCACTACAGATGAAAACAACAAACATTCTTTTAAAATCATCTCCGCCATCCAAACTCATCATCACCTCAGTAAAGTCGCTTAATTTTGATTGAGCATTCAGTTTACATGACATTTTATACTGTTCCTGAAACCTGGCCCTCAAATCTATATAGTCTTCGTCATTGACCTCGGTTACTGGGTTGTGTGGACAGTTAGGGAGGCCAAAAACGTCTTGTACATCCTCTTCAGTGATGTAGAACATGACGCCCCCTCTATCTGACATAATAGCTCGAGCATCAGGGTTGAAATGTTGAAGAAGCCACTTGTTCGACAGATTAGGCATTTCAAAGGTCTTAATCTTCAGAAAGCCATCAAAACCTATATCAACAATCGCTTGTCTCTGATTTTGTGTGAGACAAGGCAAAATGTCCGTAATTCTACAAGGTTTGGAGGCGTACACAAAGTGACGACCCCAAATTGTCCCTACATTTTCCTGAGCCTTAACAGCATGATCATTACTTCCTTAGTCTACAATCAGAGCTGCTTCTTGTTTCACCCCCCTTAGTTTTTTGGTGGGTGAGGGTGACCCAAGGCAAGGAGCTGAATTAGCTGGCGCGTGCTCGCACACCCTTCCTGTGCATTTCACAAGTACATGTTCATTCTAGTTAGTCATCCAGAACACATTGAATTAACTGTTTTATTAATCAACACTTAATCTAAAATGAGCCTACCAGCGTAATATACATGAGAACTATCTCCAATATTTACACTAAATGCGTACATGAAGACTACAGCCTAACATCATTTTCCTAAAGCCCTGTCCTAACTCGACAATAATGGGTTGTATGCAGGATGTATTGGATTTGGCTTCACTATACCTTTTCTGCCAATAATGCTTACAAGCACGCACTTACATTTTCAAAGAATTCACCATTACTAGGATCTAGGATGCTTCTTGGAGAACTTATACTTTAGTCCCAAGAATTAGTCCTTTTATTCCTCGGGCAGATGAAGCCATCAAATACAGGAAGACTACAGCCTAAAATCATTTATCCTAAATCCCTGTCCCAACTCGACAATAATCGGTTGTATGCAGGATGTATTGGATTTGGCTTAACTATACCTTTTCTACCAATAATGGTTGCAAGCACGCACTTACATTTTCAATGAATTCACCATTACTAGGATCTAGGATGCTTCATGGAGAACTTATACTCTAGTCCCAAGAATTAGTCCTTTTATTCCTCGGGCAGATGAAGCCATCAAATATAGGAAGACTACAGCCTACAATCATTTATCCTAAGTCCCTGTCCCAACTCGACAATAATCGGTTGTATGCAGGAAGTATTTTACTATATTGGATCTCTATGGCTTAACTATACATTTTCTGCCCCGAATGCTTACAATCACGCACTTACATTTTCAATGAATTCACCATTACTAGATGCTTCATGGAGAACTTATACTCTAGTCCCAAGTATTATGCCGTTCATTATTCAAGCAGATCAATACATCAAATGTAGGAATACTACATTTATAACCTGGAATATAATACATCACTAGAGCATACACGGGGTTCCTGCGACTTATTTTGCTAGAGTGATCTCACTCTAACATGTGGTTTCCTGGAATTATCTTACAAAAATTGAATGTTTGCTAACATAACTCCTAAGCAGCGCAACTGATGTATGCCGGACACCAACACTTTGACGATGAACCAGGCTCTCGAACTGATCTGCAAGACAAAGGCCCCGGGTGTCCCGGGGATAGACACTCCGACGCTCAAGTCAGTATATTTTCTTAAGGTGTAAAGTATAAAGTATGAGATTAGATGAGAGATCTACCAAACCTCTTAGGGTATTTATATGGCTACAATCCGTAGATCACCAAGATATGTATTTATGGTATGAATACAACTCTTATGGGAATAGAGGTTGTATTACCATGTATAATAGAAGTATATTTCGGACATGGTTGTATTACCATGTTTAGGATAGCTGAATTACCATATTTGAGAATATGTATATTCCTTGTAGAACATTCATAATATACGCATTCCTTATAAGAATTAGGATTGATGGACCCGTGGACCCATCCTCCGCGTATCTCGAGCCCATGACCCTTCTCGGGCCCTGGTCCGAGTATGAATGAGGTCCAAATAAAAACCATGGACTTATCAGCAACATTACCTCATCCAAATCTAAATTATCTTGAAATCCAACCAACAATTGAACTGTTAGCACTCTAGCCATGGCACTATTGACATAAGATGAACATAAGCACAATTGGTAGACAATCAGCTAAAAGACTTCGAAGCAGAGCAGTGACCATACCTGTGATGCCATTTTTGGATTCTGGATCATTGAGATTTGGCTAGGCCTGGCAATTTTTACCCGTTACCCGCGGGTAAACGGGTAATTTATTTTTTTACCCATATGGGTACGGGTAAAATATGGGTACGGGTAAAATACGGGTTTCGTAAAATGGGTAATTTAAAATACGGGTCCAAACGGGTTGGGTAAAATATGGGTCTAACCCGCGGGTTTACCCGTTTTGATATAACCTTTACCCATTTTACCCGCAAGTTTTTATCCAACCCGTATTTTATCTGACCCGTATTTTACCCAACCCGTTTTACCCGTTTTTAAAACGGGTAAAAAACGGGTCATACCCATATTTTCATATTACCCATCTTACCCAACCCATATTTTACCCGTATACCCGTTTGCCAGCCCTAGATTTGGCAGTTGCCTATGGCCGATTTCCTCATGGTAAAAATGTTGAATACTACACTCTACTTCGGTAACACTTCCAGATGATTGGCCCAAACTCTCGACTTCTTCATCTGCAGCCTGGAACATGATCTGCTTCCTTCGCCCTCCCTTGTGGCGCAGCGTACAACCAACTTCAGCTCAACCGAAAGATTTCGGGACCTGCTTCCTGTTAAACGCTATTCAATCAAGAACAACGAGTCAAGGTTTGAGAATAAATCTCGTTTTCTGTATTTCATCAACTGACCTCCAAAGTAAAAATACATGACCTAAATAGTATTCTCTTCTTAGATATAAGAAGCAACTAACATGATAGACTTTGAACTTTTAAAAGTCTATCCAAATCCAAAACAAATCCAAATTACAAATTTGAAATAAAACTAAAGATAAGGAAAGTTTGAATATTATGGCGCCAAGTTGCAAGCTACTGGTCTGCTGCATCAGGTCCCTCCAGGTTGGAAAGATTCAACCTCGAATCGGACTGCAGCATAGGGGAAAGATAACGCGAGAGATAACGCACGTTGAAGACATCAGAAGTGTTGATGCCATCAGGAAGGCGAAGACGATATGCATTATCGTTGATACGCTCCAAGACCTCAAGTGGACCAATTTTCTTAGCTCTCAACTTGTTGTAAGCGCGGGCAGGCATACGGTCTTTGGTGAGAACAACCCACACCAGATCTCCAACGTCAAACACAAGACGGCGTCGATGAACATCTGCTGCAGCTTTGTATCGAACGGCTGAAGCTTCAAGATTCTGCTTAGCGACCCCATGAATCCTGGTAATATCCTCCACAAACTCAGCTGCACCACCATGGATGCGAGTACGATCAGGAAGAGTTGAAAGGTCAATCGGGCCACGAGGAACAATCCCATAGATGATTTGAAAGGGGCTGAACCCAGAACTACGATTGCAAGCATGATTATGAGCAAACTCTGCCTGGGGAAGCTTAGAATCCCACGCCTAAATGGAATCACCAACCAAGCAACGCAGAAGATTGCCAAGTGATCGATTAGTAACCTCTGTCTGCCCATCAGTCTGAGGATGGTAAGCGGAACTCATGTCCAAGCTAGTATCCAAAAATTTTCACAAGGATCGCCAAAAATGACCAAGAAAACGGGAATCACGATCAGAAACAATGGACGTAGGGAGCCTATGCAAACGATAGATTTCTCGGAAGAAAAAGCGTGGCCATTTGAACAGCATCTGTAGTCCGTTTACAAGGGATAAAATGCACCATTTTTGAGAAACGGTCTACAACCACAAAGATGGAATCAAAACCACATTGAGTACGCGGAAGACCCAACACAAAATCCGTACTTATATCCGTCCAAGGTTGGGTAGGAATAGGCAAAGGCAAGTACAGTCCCGCATTTGAAGCTTGACCCTTCGATCGCTGACAAACAACACACCGTTCAACAAAACGCTCCACATCACGGTGAAGCGAAGGCCAAAAATACGATGTAGACACCAGCTGGAGAGTGCGATCCATGCCGACATGACCTTCATTATGCAACTCAGCAATAAGTTGCAAACGAAGACTACAATCTGGAACACAAAGGTGAGAATCCCGAAACAAGAAACCCTCATGTAGAGTATAATCCGAAGAAAGCCCAGAACTTACACCATCAAAAACTCTGCCAAAAAAAGGATCGGTGGGATAAAGATCAGCAAAAGAACAGAAACCTGGCACCGAAACATTGAGAATTGCAAGAAGAGAATGACGCCGGCTCAAAGCATCCGCCACACGATTCGACACACCAGACGTATGCTTAATGACAAAAGTGAATTGCTGCAAATATGCAATACAAGAAGCATGGCGAGAAGAAACTTTCTCTTGGTTACTAAGGTGCTTCAGTGCAGCATGGTCCGTGTATAGCACAAACTCCTTATGAAAGAGATAATGGCGCCAATGTTTGACAACCTGAATTATAGCATAAAACTCCACATCATAGGTGCTATATCGAGAACGTGCACCACCCAACTTCTCGCTAAAAAATGCAATCGGACGAGTGCGCTGGCTCAAAACAGCACCAATACCAGATTTAGAGGCATCACAATGAAGTTCAAACACCACTGAAAAGTCTGGGAGAGCCAAGATTGGGGCAGAACTAAGTTTGGCCTTAATAACTTCAAACGCCGTAGTCGCTTCAGGAGTCCAACCGAAACTCCCCTCACGAATGCAATTAGTGATAGGTGCCATGAGACTACTAAATTACGGCACAAAACGACGATAAAAAGAAGCCAACCCATGAAAGCTGCGTGTCTCCGATAGATTCTTAGGCAATGGCCACGATTGGATCGCAGAAACCTTGCTAGGGTCAACAGCAAGGCCTTGAGCTGAGACCAAATAACCCAGAAAATGTACTTCTGAAGAGCCAAATTCACACTTTTTCAAAGTGGCATAAAACTTGTCCCGACGTAGAACCTCAAGGACTTCCCGCAAATGGCATAAATGCTCATCCATCATTAATCTGAAAATCAGAATATCGTCGAAGTAAACAATGACAAACTTACCAATAAAGGGGCGTAGAGCTTGATTCATCACCCGCATGAATGTACTAGGAGCGTTGGATAAGCCAAAAGGCATAACCAACAATTCAAAGAGCCCCTCACAAGTTTTGAACGCCGTTTTCCATTCATCACCAGGACGGATACGAATCTGGTGATACCCACTCTTTATATCCAACTTGGAGAACACGGTTGCAGTACCGATTTGATCTAGTAAGACATCAAGACGGGGAATAGGAAAATGATAACGAACTATGATTTTGTTGATCGCACGACTATCAATACACATCCGCCACGATCCATCCTTCATAGGGATTAGTAAAGCCGGAACAGCACAAGGGCTCAAACTCTCACGTAAAAATCCCTTGGACACTAACTCTTCAACCTGCTTACGAATCTCCTCATGTTCACTTGGACTCATTCTGTTGTGTGGTCTGTTAGGTAAAGCTGCATCCGTAACCAAATCAATCCGATGTTGGATGTCCCGTAGTGGTGGCAAACCTGATGGTAGATCCTCGGGAAAAACATCATCAAACTGGCTCACTATATCAGTGAAAACCTGTGGAACGGGTGGCAATGGAGAAGTTGACACTGGCGTAGTTAGAAACAACAAAACTACCCCTGCATCACGCAATTCCGCTTCAAATGGTGCTTTCTGCAAGAGTAAGATTGGGTTTGGAACAGGTGGCAATGGAGAAGCTGACACTGGCGTAGTTAGAAACAACACTACCCCTGCATCACGCAATTCCGCTTCAAATGGTGCTTTCTGCAAGAGTAAGATGGGGTTTGGTGGCAGTGACAGTTTACTAGGCATGGATGGTTTCATCGTAAAAGTACGGTCGTTATACTTAAACGTGTAAGTGTTAAGAAAACCATCATGCTGAATCCGACGATCAAACTCCCAAGGTCGACCAAGCAGTAGATGACAAGCATCCATAGGGAAAATGTCACAATAAACCGTATCTTTGTAGGAATCCCCAACAGAAAATGACACCACAGCACGACGAGTAACAGAAACATCTGTACCTTGTTGTAGCCATGCTAACTTATATGGAGATGTGTGAGGTTCCACTTTGAGATTCAGCTTAGACACAACTGCTTCCGAAACAACATTCTCACAACTTCCAGAATCGATAAGAAAGTACACACCTTTTCATTTATCGTACAGCGTGAGTGAAACAGGTTGTTACGCTGGGGAAAATCCGTCGTTCGTGGAGCCAAACACGATCTCCTCACAACCAGAAAAGGACCCACATCAGCCACTAAATCTTCAGGCCCCGTGATTTCTTCTTCATCATAAACAACCTCAACATCTCTACCCGATGCATCAAGTAACAGGCCTCGAGGGTTGCGCGTAGGACAAACAGATTGTTGATGACCTTGTTCTCCACACGAAAAGCATCGAAGAGATCCCGATCGATTGACTCGTGATGGATCAACGGGCACGGGTGTTGGTACATGATTTGATGGTGGAGAGGCGAGAGGCGTAGTCGAAGTAAGGGGCATAGGCGAAGCTGGAGCAAAGGGACTACGAACTGGATACGACGATGAACTCCAGGTTGAGAAGGTGTTTTTATTTTGCAACTTGATAGTGAGAGCTTGTTGATGAGCCTCTGCCACCATAAGTGGGTGAAACAGATTAAGTGTATGCTGGATCTGTGGCTTCAAACCACCAATAAAGCGTGCCACCATTTGTTGCTCTGAATCCTGAAGATCAACACGGGTAAGAAGTAAAAAACATTCTGTAGCATACTCCTCCACTGACCACGTTCCTTTTCGCAAATTGTGCAAGCGTTGAAACATGACTTGATCATAATTGAACGGGAGAAACGTCTTGCGCATCTTACTCTTTAGTTTTTCCCAAGATGTGATCTTAGGTTTACCTTGGCGTGCACGAGATGTCTTCAACTGTGTCCATCAAGCTGTGGCTCTATTACGAAATCGCATCGCTACCACTGGAACACACCGTTCGAAAGGCACATTCTTGAATTCGAGTACCTCCTCAACTGTGACAATCCAATCAAGAAGTTCCTCTGCTGCTTGTCCACCATGAAACTCAGGTATTTCACACTTAAATCCCTTCTCCCATTGCCAATCTTCTCGAGCATCATTGACGGACCTTTCACTATAATCTGCAAATGGATTAACGTCTTCTTCTTCGTCTGAATCGTCGGGCGGTGTTTCATTGCGATGTTGCTGCACAGTCACGGCTTGAATTGCTGCCGTGAGTTGTTGCATCTGCTCCTGGAGAGTTACAATTGTCTAGCGCATGGCTTCGCTCCCCGTTGGGGGTTGTTGGCGTTGCGGTCTCGGCATGATGACAGAGCGTGGTGCTGGCTCTAATACCAACCTGGCGCAGCGTACAACCAACTTCAGCTCAACCAAAAGATTTCGGGACCTGCTTCCTGTTAAACGCTATTCAATCAAGAACAACGAGTCAAGGTTTGAGAATAAATCTCGTTTTCTGTATTTCATCAATTGACCTCCAAAGTAAAAATACATGACCTAAATAGTATTCTCTTCTTAGAGATAAGAAGCAACTAACATGATAGACTTTGAACTTTTAAAAGTCTATCCAAATCCAAAACAAATCCAAATTACAAATTTGAAAGAAAACTAAAGATAAGGAAAGTTTGAATATTATGGCGCCAAGATGCAAGCTACTGGTCTGCTGCATCACCTTGTTACTTTGAAAAAGCTTTGAGCAAGCCTCGCCCGTTATTTGGACTTGCGATCTTGTTCTCTTATCCATGCTAGAGATTCTTGCAAATGAAAAACAGGTGCAAACAAAAATAGTTTGAAAGATTTTAGGGTTTTTTGATTTGGGTGAAGATGTACTTGTAGTTTGAAAGGAACAACAGTACCGGTTGGATGGTTGTTTCTTGACTTATTACTCTTGCTTGCTTGGAACAATAAGTTAGACACGTTGTGGGACATTTAGACTAGGGCACCTATTCTAGCAACACATAGTATTTCGGTTTCCGAGAAATGGAGACGACACCTTTTTACTTTAGTCAGACTGGCAACTGGAATGTGGCAGAGGAATATTTTTTAACCTATTTGCATTTGAAATTTATTTAAGTTGTATTTTTATTAGACTAGTACTGAATACTGATACATAAAAATTCATTAATTTGGAAGTTTGTGGAAATTAAGGACCCTAACTTGTACATTTTCATAAACGTGAATGGAAAAATCCCCTCCGGATATATATTGAGACCTTAAATTAGTGCAACGCGACTAAATTGAACTCATTCACTATTGTATTTCTACGATTATTTGACGATTACCACCAGGGTAATTTGGAAGGTTGACGCACTACACCATATTCATAGTCGGGGCAGTAAAACAACCAAAACATGACAACTAATACACAACGGAATTCAAGCAAAAACTTAAACGGGAAAATCAAAACCGGGCTTGTTACAAAGATGAATTATTTCGTTACTTTGTGCATGTGTATGATAACTTCGCTCTCAACTTGAGATGAGATTAACTGAACTGAGATTTTCCAACTTAATTGAGTTTCTCCCGGCCGAACATTTAATGTTGCAGGTTAATTGAGATAATTCCAGGTGAAATGATATTTTAGTGGCGAAAATCATTGGTTTGTGATAAGTTGTGATAACATTTTGTGACAAGTAGACAGTAGTACAAACATTTTTTGATTATAAGAAACTATTCACAAGCATGCCGCCTCCCATCATAGTAGAGGATGCAACTGAATATTCAAGTATGTATGATGTACCGTTAAAAGTTGATATTATATTGATCTCGTCCGCTAATACTAATTGATTGATTGTATTAAAATGCAATTTCAATGAGACGTTTTTTTGACTTAGTACAGACACTTGATGAAATATATGCAATCAAAAATATTTGGAAGGATATATTGAATAAAATTTTGGTAACATTATTCTGCTAGAACTGCGATTTCTCAGTGTGGAATAATGACAGTATATGGTTTCTTGAAGAAAATCAATCGCCACAATAAACTACAATATTTTTTGCCATGACAAAATTGTTTTAGGGGCCAACAACAAATGTTATGATAAAAACATTTAAAATTCACCATTAATAGAAGTCCCTCGACATACCAATTAGATTAATGTGAAAAGTGCTGATATAACCGTCAATTCTAAGTTATGTGCAAATATAACATCCAGTTCTCAAAAAGTGCAATTATAACCCTGATTATAATTATATTAAAATTTTATACCCGAAAAACCCATTAAAACATGAAAAGACGATACATCCCTTATGTATTTAAAGGGCTAAATTTTTTTGTTTTGGTTAATCGGATTTAACAAATATGAGATGATTATTTGTTCTTCTCTCTGCAACTTGGCTTCATCTTTTCTTGACCCTTAGATGCAAAAAACTAGTTTTTCTGCATTTCCCCTGGTTCCCGGTTCGTGCTATCAGATAACATCCTAATATTGAGGGCAGTTTTGTCATTTCAAGTGATTAAATAGGCCTAAATTACAGTAACCACAAGTCAACCATTGCAAGGTTATAGCTTTTTGAAGTCAAAGCTAATTCAGGGTTATAATAGCACATTCTAAGAATTGAGGGTTATATTTGCACTTAACCAAGAACTCAAGTTTATGTTTGCATTTTACCCTAGATGAATTCATAGCCCCAACAAACCAATTTTGGGCCGATTTTTACCCAAAATGGCCCTAAATCCATATATGCTGACAAAAATCAAATGTATGCAAGTGTGTTTTAGTAAATTTACTTAATTTAATTCTATATATTAATAACTTCGTATCTAAAAATATAAATTACTAAAAACACTCCAGTAAATAAAAGTACAACATTAATCATTTAATTTGTTGGGGCTATAAATGAAGCTTTTCAATTTACACGTGTGTAGCTTTTTAAATATAATTTGATAATCAGATGAATAGGAGTTATTAATGTTTACAAGTCATATTTTCACTGGAATATATATATATATATATATATATATATATATATAATGCACTTTATGAAAAATAATACCCGATTGTTATTTGAAATGTTACCAAAAACATTCGTGTGTACAAAGTATTTTTAGACTTAATTTAGAAATAAATGAAATTATATTAAATAAGAAATTTCCAATGAGATCTTCCAAAAACTTGAATGCTGACTTCGGGGCTAAAAAGGGGTCAAACTGGTTTGTTTGTCCTACCAATTTTGCATTTTAAATGTTGGTACTAAAAGCTGGTCTTTTGACATATGTCGGGCCAATAAAATCAATTTTCTAGTAATATGCAACGACATAGCACATTTTGTAAGTATTTATCCGGCTCAATCAACTATGCGGCATTTACTATCAAACAAATAAAGCAAGTCTACAACGACTATGCTGCATCAGGTATTCAATCACACTAATTCGAGCATCCAGAGATGATGAAACACATTCCCACTTGCATACAATCAAACACATTCCGCATACCCTTGCTAAATCACATAACCAACAAGGGTAATGAATGGAAGATAAAATCTTCAGGAAACATAGGGACACAAGGCCCGTTTGTCTAAAAAAATTAGAAAAATAGAAGCATTACAAGCAGAGAAGTATGATGAAGTAACCACCTAGCCAAAACTCTGGGGGAACTTGCAATAGTTTCTCATCTCGAGGGTTGGCAGTATTGAACCTTCATTTTTTCCGTCGATAAACTGTTGAACATTTTGAATCACAGCCTGACGGTGAATGTTAATGGGAGCACGCACAATTGCAGCACACATACTGATCCTCAACTGAGCACGAATGTGCTCCTACAATTATATGTCAAATTCATACATTGTTACTCACAATTTGTGAAAATAAAATGTATAAGCACCGAGTCAAGTAAAATTCTCACCTCATTCAGCCTCATTGAGCGGAGCTCTTCACCTGCTTCACCAATAAAGTCCATCAAAAACATTGTTGTGAGCCCACTATCTACATCGTGTATTGTTGTGCTTCAGTGTGGATGAACAACTTCATAAGTAAACTCACGTTTGTTCAAAGCACGAACATCCCCAATACTTTTCATCAACTCCCAGAACCATGTAATCTATTCACTTGATATTGTTAGTCACGTGACATTTCATACTATTTAGGAAAACTGACTGTATTTAGAGTGACTACATATAAATTCATGAATGAGGTTGTTGGAGATAAATTAATGTTTTTGTAGTGAATTGGGTTGAGTTACCGTTTCCTCGGCTAGCTCATCCAAGCAGACCTGTCGGAGGCATATACAGTGTCAACACACTGAATCATTCTTGTACGGAAGTTAATAAAGAGTAGGTTATACTGGTTTTCCTTGTACAATGGCACACATATCCGTAGAAAAAGAATGTATATAACAAAAGTGCACAAAATCAAACATTTTGCGTGTTGTTGGTCCTAACAATTTTGTTATGCGGTTTGACAAGTAAGATACACACCAGCTCCGCCTCAGATATGGAAATGCCTGACTAAGTAATCCAGGAAATCCAGATAGCACGCTGATTAAAAAGACCGTGCTCACTTACATATTCCTGCCAAGAAACGAAACATAGTTCTTATTAGTATAATAATCGAGAAAAAAAATATGAATCACTATCACTTTCTATGTACTGGACACAGACATAGAATGCCCGCGCATAATCCAAAACAACATTATCCTGTGACAGGAACAAAAACAACTGGAATTCAATTTCATTCTAACTTTGATACAAGACTTAAACAAGTTCTGCCTGACCTCCCGTTTCTCTTCCAATAAACCAGGCATACTAACCCCTACACATTTATAATTGAAGGTGATATGTCCCTGTTGAGGTCCAGCGAAGCGATATCTTGTCTGAGAACAGGTTATCCTCGTGTACTTCTAAAGATGGGCTCTCTTTTGTGCAAATTGCAAAAGCATACATGAAATTAGGAATTGTGCCACATGTGTATCATGTTGTTCAAAGCTATTACATTAACTACATGCATCAGAAATTATTATAGTTTGTTACCTTGGATCAAACTTCGGATGTACAGCCAAGCAGTAGTCTGCAATCTCAATCTGATGGTTGTCCAGTGTGGAAATAGACCAGCTATGCTTGCATACTAGCTTGGTCAAAAAATTGCCACACTTGTTAGTTGGCCATCCAAACGTAGGCCTATTCTGAGAGTTTATTACTCCACTAACAGGATTCTGTGTCAACGGAACTGGAGGAACATCTGTACAATCTAGCGTAATATTAAACAATTCCTGCAATTCCTTTAGCTTGTCAACAATATCTAGAAGGCCGAGATATAGAATGCTGTGTTTTGGCTGCACACGGAAAGACAGATTGGTGATCCAATCGATGGGAAACAGACCGCGGTCATTCATATCCTTCATGTGCTTTGCAGTAACCACTTGAAGATCCCTCACAATTGTGGCAACAACCTGATCCTTTGCCTACAAAGACATACTTACTGTCAAAACATACGCCACTGATATTGAATACATTTAACATGATAATTGTACAAGAGTCGAGGCCAGTTATTCCACTAGACTAGGAGGTAAACAATAATGGACGTTCCTAATGGTTTGCCTTATATTATATACCGATGCAATTAAACATCCAGGGTATTATTGCAAAGTTATGACTAATTAATCCCCGAAATTACAGACATGGCAGAATACCACATTCCCTGCACACCAAAAATGTTTTGAGCACGACATAGTTATGTGCATCACTTTCTCCTATGGATAAATTTAAGAAACATTGTTGTTATACAATTAAATCCTAAACCCTAGATAGCAATCAGAAGACGATTACACTGTACATGGTGATCATATCCGGTAAAAGGGAGTCCAACACGAGCGCAACGACTCATTATTGAAATCAAATAAGTCTTTCATTATTTTGTGAACCTGATATTTAATCATCACATTATATGTATACTGTTACCGCGTATCCATCTAATTTAAGATCATTTAAGGAAGCATGCCGTTAGGGAAATCAGTGTAAACTTACAAATTAGCTCAGAACACAAGTAACCATAATCCAAAAAACATAATGATTAATATCACATTCATATGCCTTACACAGTCATAGTTGCGGCAAATAGCACGATCCCCCATCGAAGTGGATGGTAGCTTGAACAAAATGTAGTCAGGGTTGGTCATTAACTGTGAATCCTTCACCACCGCAATTGGACCGTGTGAGGGAGATCTGCCTGAAGACAATGGTAAACCCACATATGATGAGCTGATTTAGTCAATACTTGAACTAATACATATGTTGTTAATAGGTTTCCTCAAACAAAACAAGCTTGATGAAATCCCTAGATTTCCTACTGTTATTAGGGTTATAGAATCTTACCACCAATGATACTATGGCTCTGTGAGAGGATCCTGTTATCAGCCTCTGCATAGATCGGGTGTACACCGCTCTCTACAATGGTGACACCGCCTGAGACTGGCTGAGGCTCCGGGCTGCTGATTTCTAAGCTGACTTGCCCTGAATCAAACTCCTCTGCCCCAAGAACACTTGGACTTCCCATTTGCCGTTCCATCGCAGCGGTGGTTGACAAGGTAAGAGTTGTGTGCTGTGAACGGTGACGGATTTTGAAAGGCTACCGATAAATTTCAGTAGCAAATCGGTCTAGCTCTGTGAAGAAGTACAGTTTCAATTTCCCCAATAATGAATAGTAGTGGTATATTTGTCTACCTTAAAGGGAAGTTATGAAAGTCATTATTTTCCCACATTAAACTAATCCACACAAATAAGTACCTTCCAGTCAAGCTTTCCATAACCTTCCACCTTGGGTTTAAACTTGTTAAAAATTTTTATTCAAAAAGTAATGTGAAATGGACCACCATTGTGATGTGTACATAAGTGGGGTAAGAATGATCACGGCCGTTCGTTAACAAGATCAATAACGGTCGTTATAGACCTGATCGAGATCATTCATTTACAACGTGAACTGATCATGATAAGATTTATATTGAATTTATATAATTAATGATCAAGGATCATGAATGTAAAAGATCGATCATGAACGCAGACTGGTCGATAAGACGACCAGTCGATAAGGTGATCGATATCGATGGATTAAAACAAAGTCATTTAATTATATACATTAATAATAATGGCGAAATATTATTTTTTTAATATGTATGTCTATAGCTTCTTGTGTATTTTTATGAATCTGAAAATTTCTGTAATTTTGAATTTATCTTAAATTTATCTTTATCTTAAATTAACTCTTAAATTTAAATTAGGTGATATATCTTCATTCATTCATTCATTCGATAATCTGCGTATAACAAAAATTCTACAATAACATAAATCCCTAAACATGATTGCATCAGCTTATTTGTCTGTCTGATCGTATTAGCTGATTTGACTAGTTTTTTATTATAACTGTGTTTTGTTAAATTATATGCAACGGGAAATTGCTATTCTTGGAACAATTATTACAATACGCTTACGTACATTTAAGTATTTTAACACTTATTTTCTAACTAAATGTGTATAGTTTACCAAGTTCTGTTATTTCTACTAAGGTGACCCATAATGAATGAAACATACTAAATTTGTTTATTATAATACAATCCACATTTTCATTATTTGTTTTAATAAACCAAGCATGAACTAGTTTGGAAGAGACTTCAGCAACGGTTTCTATTAAAACGTGTCGATGTTTGTTCGAGTTTTATCAATTGTTTTGAGTATCTTTACTAAACCATTACTGATGTTATAGTGGCAACAAATGACAAAAAAACAACACTGGTATTATAATGGTCGACTCGATAGTGAACAAGACCCGAAAAATTATTAGAGTGAATTGGAATACAAGAAGGGAACCAAACTATGCAAAAATCAAACCTAAGGTACATGAACTTGGTAAACTCATTTTTACGGTCTCAAACTATCCAAAACAATCAGCTAAGGGTAATATGGTCTTTCAAAAGGGTTGATTGCAATCATTTCTCCTATCAAAGAAATACAATTCCCCTATAATATTAAAATGGATTAAAAGCAGAGGTACCCCCAAGTTTATAAGACAGTGCAAATGTACCCCCGAGTAATTTAAAAGTGCTGATGTACCCCTATAATTACATTGAATAAAGAAGTGTACTTCTAAAGCCAATTTTCCAACAGTATTTTGAACTAAGAGACAAATTTACCCTCACTCGTTAGGCTATTTTTTTCTTGACCCAAATGCCCATGGGCACAAAAAAAAATCCAAGAAATTAATATCATTGAAGTATAGAATAAATGCACAGTATTATTCAAAAAGTTAACCTTTATATCCAAAAACTCAACAAATTGAAAGCATTGGTGAACTTATCATAATCTCGCCAACTCTATTATCTCCTTTGGTAATTTAAGCTAGTCACGCAAATTATTACTTGGTGTGGCGGTTTCAGTCCCCCGACTCACACTAATTTCTGGGCACGGTGGTTTTTGTCCCCTCGGTTTCAAACGCGCATTCATCCGATGAAGTAACGGTGACTGGTATGGATTTGGATTGTCTTGCTTGACTGGGTGTGAAGCTAAAAGGGAAGCGGGAATTAGATGAATAATGAGGCAGGGAAAGAAGGTTTTTCGGAAGTCAATGAGCTAAATCAGATCTCGGAATTCGATTGATTTGGTTGGGGCATTTTCATCCTAGAATTTTTCTTTTTTTCCATTAAATAATAGTGAGGGAATTCTTGACATTTTACATTTGGCAAAAGAAAATTCTGCCCAATTTATACATTTGAGGGTATAGTGGCACTTTAAAAAAAGATAGGGGTACATTTGCACTTATTTAAACACTTGTGGGTACAACAACAATTTTTTCTATTAAAATTGATCTAGATTTTATGTCCCAAAATTAATGCTTGAATAAATATCAAAACATTGTTTAAATCAAAAGATTACAATCATCTCGACTTGTAGTTTTTCCATTTATAGCTGGTTTGGTAATTGTTAGCAAATGTAAAACTTAACTGGAGGAGGGATCTTTACATTTCACCGTTCAAAAATTCTATAATACCCTTGTTTGGTAGAAGAATGGAAGATTGATTCAATGAGGTTCCAAATTCAGAATTTAAATTAATATTATTGATGTCCAATGACTACAAAATATTATAGGTATATTATCTGAGAATTGTGGCATGTTTGAGTATGTAAAATGAGGAAAATAAAGTTTAGGTACCGCTGATGTTAATTTTGCATGTTGCAGGGGCCTTTATTGCAATCCACTCGAAATATTATCAAATTTCTGCAACACTGAAGAATGCTAATTGCACCATTTTTATGATGATTGGAACAGATTTGTAATCAAACCTACTCCATCAAACTAATTGTTCCATGAGTTTATTGCATATTCATTGATTATACCCACTTGTTGTATGAATATATCAGCTAAGGTATAATTATTATATGTTTTGAACAAAAGACCTTTGATTATTCATTTCACTATGTTGCAATTGAGATGTTTCTGTTTATAGTAATCTGTTTTTTGTTTGACATCTATGGTTTATACTTGATTTAGATGAGTAAATGAATGTGAAAGCCTAAACTGTTATACAATAATTAATAATACATTCAACATAAATCTAGCCTGGTAAATGGAAAAGGGTAGTTCTTGAGGACTGCCAAATACAGGATTCCCATATTCTCACAGTCACAGACAATGAAGAGCAAGCAAAATATTACACTGGCACCAAAAACATATTTGATGCAATGTTTATAGCATAATGTTAAGCATCCTCTATTAAACTGATGGGCAAAAGCTCAAACCAGTCATATTCATCCCTGCTTGTTGGGAAAGGTGGCTAGGATCTCTAATGATTTCAATATTAGCGCGCTTGGCTTGATGTGTTTAAATTCCTTGGCCCAAACGAAGCGATCAACAGAATGCGCAATGTCGAGGCGGTGCAGGTTGTTTGGCGATATCATTATTGTGGCACACAAGGCAAGTCTCATGTCCATCATAAAAGATTCCTACAATTGCAGATGTTGAAGTCAGCTTTGTCGGGAATAAAACCATTTTGAATACGTAATAAAAATCTACAGTATATGATACCTCATTCAGTCTCTTCGTTTTGAGTGAGCCTTCAGAGCTGGTGTAGCAAACGAACACATGTGTTGCTGCTACGCCACTATCTGCATCAGGGAAAGGATTACACCATGGTGGGTGAATCATCCTCACCGGTTTATGAAGTACAACATTCTTCCTTTCATCTCCGCACTGATGGAGAACACAATGGAAACATGATAGCTACATCCAGAAATCAGATGTTACCAATACTCATAATGTTAATGTTAAAGTGGATACAGAGGTTAGAGGTGTACCACAAATTTTGCAAATCTGAACCATTTATCTTTGTTCCCACCCATGACACTGTCGAAGATCAACGTCTCATCTCTGTTGAAATCAATCACCATTACCAGATAGTGATTTTCTACAAGGAGTGGGATCAAAATCTGTCGCAGAAAAGTCATTGTGGATGTAAGATAAAAATTGGAGGAAGGATTAAAATATAGAATTGGAAACATCATTTGAAAATCAAAGAGAAGTTTGTTGTACCGCTGAAGCTTGGGTGATGTCTACCAAGCTTTTGAGAATCCATGTGAACATTTGGTTCAGAACTTCACACTTCTTATCAAGCCTTATCTCCATCTGACATGAAACAAAATTGAGAAGCGCATTAACGGGGGTAATGATCATTAGTTACCATGTGCATTATGCAGTCTACAGCAAGAATTATGTATTGACAGACAAAGTAGTTTTACATACATAATAAGCAACTACATATTACCTCTTAAATGACATAAAAGACAACTTTGGACGTGTTTCCAACTGCTGTCCAGGCTGCATTGCAGCAACTTGCGTAACTGTCAACTATCTTCCTTCCCAGTTGACACGCCCAGTTCAGGGATCTCATGTCATCCCTTATCAGCACCAGTCTGTTCCCATCGTTAAAGAAGGGTTCTCTGAAATGCATTGTGGAGTGTATTACATTATTAAATCAAAACAGTCATGTATGGAGAAAGTTATTGAAAACTTGTAACACTCTTCTATGACTACCAAAGGATGACAATGAAGAAATGGTGATGGTAAACACTTACTCTCCATCAAACCCTCCATGATCGTTCAGGGCATAGTTTGCATAGTGTATGTCTTCCTTATTATTTGGCATTCTAGTCTTGAGGTACAGAAATGCCATCTTGCTTATCATGATGTCTGACTTGGGCTCTGGAAACGGACCAAAGATGACCGGCCTTGCATCCAGCAATTTTCGCTTCCCCATTCGCTGTTTGCGATTGCTGCTATTGGCTTTCATTGTATCCCTTAGAATAGTACAGCTGCTTCGGATTAGGTCTCCGACCTCCTTCAGACGCTTAATAGGATTTTCTGGTGGGCTGAAACTTGCAAGATCCTTAATTGTTGAGCACAGGAACAGGCCCCTCACTTCCATCAAACGTTGAATGTGGTGCCTAGTCACCACCAGAAGGTCTCTCACAAATTCTGCGAGAACCCGATCCTTTTCCTGTGGTGGAATATCAAGTCAATGTACTTTCTCTTTAGTAAAAAACAGATACAAAGCAACTTAGGAAGAGCAGTTTTACCGAAATTAGTGTTACATTAGCAATGGAATCAGAAATTCAAAACACATACAACTGATTCATCTTAATTCCACAGACCCAGCAAAGAGTTTATGATAAGCGCACTCAAACAAATAGATCAACTAGTCCTGGTTTGAATGTTGTCAAATACTGTAGATCAAGCGCATTGCTGTGACAATGTTAGATTACCCAGAACACTACATTTAAAGAAAAAATCAGCATCTTTTCTAATTTCAAAAAGTAATTAATTTCATATGGGAATGATTAGGGCTGGCTCAGGAAAGGTTTCACAGGTACATCCATGCAACATAAAAAGGACTTGCCCTGCCCTGAGGAAAGAAGGCCTCAGATGTTAATATACAACAGATCCACAATAAAGGCTTCATGTGTGTTTCTTTAATAACCAATGTTGCTTGATTCCTAGTCAAACCTAGATTAGGTCTTAGTGAAATCAAAGCATTAACTGCTAGACCAGATGTACAAAAGTTTGGTTGTTATTACTGATGGAAAGAATGTTTTGACCAAGGAGATTTAAAAAATGCTGCAAAAACTTGTCATGGACATGCATGAAACCATTGATTTGGACTCAAATACACACTTATTTGTAGGATCTATATCCACAACATTCAACATGAACTCTGAATCATGAAAATAGGCATCAATGTGGGTAAAAACCATTTCAAAACATTATGATGCAGTCACAAGCCCAAGATCTATTATTTATTACATATACAAACCTCATCATAAAGTATCCTTATTGCACATGAACTCAGGTCCGTTGGTCCAAGACCAAAGTTGACGAACTCAGACACGCGCCGGCTCGAACCCTGTGTCGGTTGTATAGAGATGGGACCCGCAGATGAGCTCCATAACTCCGCTAAAAATTAAGTGAATGAAATCAGTTCCCTCTTCTTATTGTTATCGACCTGGCCGGTTTCGTAATGATCATTCATAAAAAAAATGACTGTAAAGAAAAAAGGCATTTATAATACCTTTTCTTTTATTTCCGAGCAAGCTAATGCCTATCCCAGGTGGAGGCTCAACTCTCGGAACTTTGAACATAACATCTGGCCACGGGTTGTGTTCGTTTTCAACGGGAATCCCCTGGAGGATGCATGAAGTTCCGCCGTCGTGCTCCGACGGATTTGTCTGGTTAGGGATCAGGTTCGACTCCATTATTATCAGTACTGATGGATCAGGTTCGAATCGATGAGGATATTTTCGGAGGTTCGTAAAGGTGAAAATCAACAATGTTAGACCGCACTATATTTTGGGTGAAGATTGAGAAAGTTGTATTCTATAATTTCTCTTCGGTTGCAAGCCTCCCTTTTATGCGTGTGGCAGTCACTGTTTAGTTCAGCCATTTTACATCTACATTTTTTATTTTATTTCCATCCACTCGAAAACAACCACCCCACATTTGTAATTTTATAAAACAACTTAAGCAAGTTACAAAAAAACCAGTATTATGCAAAAGTTTCATCCAAGGTACCTAAACTATTATCGAGGAAATATTTTCACACTCAAACTATACATAATTCTCATCAAAGGTTCATGAAACTAGTTTTTATTCAATTTACACACACCAACTCTCCAAATTTTTCTCCCAAATTTTGTATCTCTATGAATTCCTCTGTCATTCTCCGGGAATAACAGAAAATTTATGAATGGTATTAAGGTCTTTCTAAATGGTGAACTGTAACGATCTCCCCTTTTAAAAAACTAATTTCAATCACCTTAAATATAAAATGTGATTCTGGTCTTTTTCCCAGTTAAATGGTTGAATGACTATCAAAAAGTTACCGGAATCAAAGGATTATTTTCATCTCTATTAGTAATTGTTTAATGTTTTGATTGTTTGGTAAGTTATAAATTTCAGAACGCAAATGTTGGAATTGAATTTCATGTTTTTATAGGAGAAATTAATACCCTTCAAAAAAGGGCTGTTGTTAGTGAGAATGACAGAGGACTTCATGGAGGTACCAAATTTGGAACAAAATTTTGGAGAGTTTGAGTATGTTAAATGATTTAAAAATAGTTTAATGACCCTTAGATGAGATTTATGGATAGATTGAGTGTGTAAAATGAGTCAAACATAGTTTAGATACCATAGATGAAACTTTTGCATAATTTGGGTTCCTTTTATGCAATTGGCTAAAAAAATTTGGGACTACTAGATAGTATACATAATTACTGATTTCGGAATGGTGAAATCAAGTATCAAATAATAATATGGTCCTGTCAACTTGGGTTTACATTTACTGAACTGAGATTATTCAATTTGAACTTATGTCATTCTAGCCGAACTTATATTATTCCGACTGAATAGAGATTATTCTGGCTGAACTGATTTATTTTCCTGGCCGAACTGTGATTATTCCAGCTGAACTGGGATTATTGTGGCTGAACTGAAATTATATTGGCTGAACTAAGACTATTCTGGGCATAGTTAGATTATTCTTGCTGAAATGAGATATTTCATGAGCTGAACTGAGATTATTTTGCCTGAATTAAGATAATTTCATCTGAACTGTGATTATATTCTAGCTGAGATTACGTTGAAATTAGTTGAAGTTGACAGGGTCCATAAATACATGGATCAATAAAAATGTGATTGGAATTGGCTGGTGTTATATGTAGTAAGTATTTCACTGCATATATTTGTTACATATTTAAGTTAACAATTCTTTGGTAAAAATATACACATGACTTGTACTTGAATGTAAAAAACACAATGTATAACTCTTCAGTTGAATCTGGTCTGATATGAGGTTACCTATCACAGTTCAGTAAAGTCAAAAACATCTTGTCTTAGACGAAATATTTGACACTTACCGCATGACAAATTTTAGCTTCACTGATATAAGTAAGGTATATGGTTAGAACGAACACGAGCGATCTTTAAAAAGATCGAGAACATTCAGATAATAAAATAACCGATCATGATCAAAAATTTCAGAACGTTTATTAAATGAACGCTGCTCATAGATCATGATCATAAACACTCCATTACGATCGCGAGCAAATCGATAACCTAGTCAATCATAGAGGTGACCGAGATCGATGGATCGAAAGTTATATACTACAATTATGTTCCCAAAATATAATAACGGGTGTTATACTTCCATTTTACTTAAGTAATTAAATTTAGGTGTTGGCTATATGCAGGTCCTGTTTGCTTCTGCGGGTCTAATGAAAGTGGCAAAATTCCATAATTACCCTTCATTCGTTTATTAATTTTTACAAATATATTTCTTTGAATGCATAAATCCGTCCATGTGATGATTGAACACGTGTTCAAATTAAAAATTACTTTTTCGTGAATCAAAATATATTTAAGAGGCGCATTATTGTCATTTCAGATTTAATTTGGACCTCCAGAAGTAAAGAAGACTTGCATATAGATCCACCCAAAATATATTTATTCTGTTCAGCAGGTATGACTATATGTTTTTGGTTAGAACCATAATTGATGGGTTTTCATGTTTTTTTCATCTCTTTCTTAAACAACTTTCAAGATGATCAAATGAATGATGACGATCGATGATTGATCGATATCACTGACAGAGCGAATCGTTATATATCAGTGCTCATTTTATCAATTATCTAAAACTAGACGTTCACGGTCCCATCACTATCATTATTTTATTTAAAATAGCTGATCATGAGCATCAATTATGTTTATTAATAAATAGTGCGATCGATCGTAAGTATTTCAAATTTTATACGATCCGATCATGAACCTAATAATGATCGCGATCAGATTGTATCGTTATCACACCCGCACAAATAATCAAATTTCATTTTCCATTCTTTACCTCAAGGCACATTAATCACAATTCATACCAGACAATTTAATTCATTCCTACTAAACAAAACTATGACAATTAATAGAATCGATTACTAAAAATTAAAATCGATACTACTCACTAATGTTTTGTTTTTGCTATGGGGTAATTATTCACTCCATTGTGATACAGTAAAAATTAGTCCACTTCAGACTAAATAAATTACACGCGTTTTGGATGTGCACGGATATTTTACCGTAGGGAAGGTTGCCCTAGCCATTCAGCTACTTCTGGGTTGTCGGGGGAGGAATACTTTCCAGTAGCTGGTCTTGGAATAAACAAAATGCAAAAGGCACACTCAGTCAGTCTGGTCCCGTGTACAGTACCATGCATTTAATGCTCTCATCCACCCCATGCACGTAACAGACCAAATCCGCCAGCTAGCTGCCCTAAGATCCCCTAATTTCAGTAGACAACCGTCAATTTCATTTTTTGGGAATTGTTAATTCTATCTAATTAAGCCTAGACCGGATGAGATATTTTTAATTAGTAAATTTAGCATTTGTTTAGTAGAATTAGAGGAATCCAAGGTTTAGTAAATTTTACTCTCTTTTTTATTAAAGGAAGTTTAGTAAATTTAACTTCTCTAAATAATAGCGAATGAAACTTTTATATTTTGTTTCAAAATATAAAAAAGCAAAAATCTCACTCGTTCTGATTAGAGCTGATTATCATGCTATTATTATTATATGAATCTAAATATTATCATGTAAGATCTCTTTATGATCGCTGAAACGCATAGCTTAATACTGTATGAAAATATTTTTTTTTTGTTGAATATGTTTTTAGATATTGTAAATATAAAATATATGGTGAATAATGAATAATGGTTTAGGGATAACTTGACCTCTCTTTCACTCAATCACTTTCAACCAAAACCAAAACCCCATCATCTCTTTACAAATACTCCATAGATGTGTTCATGAAATACTCTCTATAATTACTTTACTAAAGAAACTACAAACGGCCCCAAGTGGTAGTAATAGTGAAATGCTAATCCAAGGAGTAATTCACATCCTAGCCACCACATGGCGGGTTAAACCTTCCACTCAAGCTAACATGAACCATCCCCAATCCGTATATTGACGAAATTAGTTCAATAATGGGTTAAATTACTTATTTATAGCTAGTATATTGACGAAATTAGTTCAATTTACGTATTGTTGTAATGTGTAAAATTTAAGACGAACTCATAACACGAAGATGCATGCAATGGTTACGGTCATTGTTGCGGATAGTTTTTTCATTTGAACTGAGATTATTTTGCGTGAACTAATATTAGTCCAGCTGAACTGAGATTATTCAACAGAAGTGAGATTATATTTAATAGGGAAAAAGTCAATAACTACGTTATTAAACATGGTTGAATTTAATTTAAATAATGAGCAATTGTCGCAATCCACTCTTTAGAACGACCTTAATACCCTTGAAAATTATGCAGCTGTTTGGGAGAATGAAAGAGTGCTTAATGGAGGTACCTCATTTAGAACATAATTACTAATGCGAGTATGTAAAACATAGCAAAAAAATGTTTAGCTACCTTTGTCGGGATCATCCGGAAGAATGTTATTTTCTTTGCCGAATATGTGAAATGAGTAAAACATAGTGCTGTCCCTTACATAACATTTTTACATAGTTTGGGTGTCTTTTTTGCAATTCACTCAGTATTAAAGCACTTAAATTCTTGGGTTAAAAGCAGAGGTACCCCTAAGTTTATATTTTAACAACATTTTGAACTAAAAGACAAATTACCCTCACTTGTTGGACTATTTTTTCCCTAACACAAATGCCCATGGGGAAAAAAATAAAAGAAATCGATATCACTGAATTGCGGAATAAATGCGCATTATTATTGAAAAAAGTTAACCTTTATATCCAAAAACTCAACAAATTGAAAATATTGGTGAAGTTACCATAATCTCGCCAACTCTATTCTCCCGTTTGGAAATTTGAGCTGGTCACGCTAACTATTACTGCGTGTGGCGGTTTCGGTCCCCCCGCCTCACACTAATTTCTAGGCACAATGGTTTTGGTCCCCTCGGTTTCAAACGCGTTCATCCGATAAAGTAACGGAATTGGTTGGGGCATTTTCGTCCTACAATTTTTCTGTTTTACCATTAAATAATAGTGAGGGTATTGTTGACATGTTACATTTGGAAAAAAAAATTATGTCCAAATTATACATTTGAGGGTATAGTGGCACTTTTTAAAAAAATAGGGGTACATTAGCAGTTACTTAAACACTTGGGGGTACAATAGCACTTTTTCCTTAATTCTTTTTTAGCTGCATCCAAAAAAATAACCTGAAATTAACACTCAAATTAACACTTAAATTCTTTTACATGGAAGTGTACATATAACGTAATAGATGCATACGGCTTGTTTGCCAGAGTTTTTTGTAACGTAGTTCAGTTCAGTTCAGTTAGATTTTTTTTTCATTTCAGTTCAGTAATATTGGATTAATATTTTCAGTTAACTTCTGTATTTTTTAATTTTTCAGTTCTGTTAGGTTTTGTTAAATATTTTTCAGTTCAATTCAATATTATCAATTTGTTTCAGTTAAGTTCAATATTTTTAAAAACATAGCAGTTCAGTTCAGTAATTTTAGAGTTCGGTCCAAAATTTTGTTAATTTGCAGTTCATTCCAGTTCGGTTCAGTTCAGTTGAATAATTTTTATTTCAGTTCAGGAGAAATTATCTCCGCCAAACATGGCCTCATTGTAATTAACCAATTATTATTTCGGGTAGCATCATTAGGCTTACTATTTGGGAGTTGATCTCTTGAGTGACGGTCACTATATAGTGACGAAGGACTATATTGGGATATGGAAGGAAGGAGGTCCTTATTTGCAATTTTGACAAAAATGCAATATTCACTCATGTGCACTGTTCACTCAGTCTAAAAAACAAGCATTTTAGTCTAAAAATAGATGTTAGCAAACATATCCACACAGTCTAAAAAACAAGCATTTTATTCTAAAATAACCTGTTAAGCATGAAATACAAGCATGTTCTAAAAAACTAACTGTTTGGTCTAAAAAACAAGCATTTTATTCTAAAAAAACAACCTGTTAACCGTAAAATACAAGCATGTTCTAAAGAACTATATGTTTTGGTCTAAAAAACAAGCATTCAAGGGTGAAATTCAAGCATGCACTATAAAATACATGAACTCTAAAAAGCAACCTGTTAACTGTGAAATGCAAGCGTTCTCTAAAAAACAACCTGTTAAGTGTGAAATGCAAGCATATTCTAAAAAGCAACCTGTTTGGTCTAAAAAACAAGCATTCAAGTGTGAAATTCAAGCATGCTGAATGCAATTTGCATAAATTACAGAAAAGCCCCCGCGCGTGAATGCAATTTGTATAAATTGCAGAAAAACCCCCGTCCCAAACTTTTTTGCATATAAACCCCGTCACTATATAGTGACCGTCACTTCCAAGACTAATTAATTATTTGGAAGGTTATATTCATTATATTTTATTTTAAAATTATAGGTTGTTTATGTTTTATCCCGAACAATGTCATTATCATTTATTTCCCTCCCGAGAAAATTTATATTTTCCTCAAACAACCTTCATTACAAATTGTGTATTACTTCTTTTTGGGAAGTTAATTATAGTAAAACCAAAAACACCACTTTCAGGTAAAGCTCCATGACAAATTTTTTAATAGTTAACTTCTCCTAAAGAATAAGACTTCAGATTAAAATAAAATGATGACACTTCATACACATGGTGATAACATTAAGGTAATAACATTGCACAATTATGTTAAATTTACATCTGATACTAGTGAAATTTTTTTTACAGTCTCGTCCAAATTTCTCTAATCATTGAAATGAGACCATTCCCAAAACATGAAATTTATTCAAACACGCATTCTACAGACTACTGTACCCACAGACCCCTATGCAACAGAGACCTGCATCATACAAAACAAGGGGACAAAAACGAGACGGGGAAGAACAGCAACTTGACGGGACCGGCTCCGAATCCACTCAATTCAGGCCGGTATAACCAAAGACACGAAGTACTTCCTGGTCACAAGAACATGCATCACAATTGATATTCACGGGATCAATCACTTCCCACCCTTGATGTCTAACACCGCGATTAAGAGTACGATGAAGACAGCAGCAGATCCTTCGATTTCCCCACCAGTGAGCCAGAATGTTGCCGTTCCTTGTGCCCCAATTATGATTAGGGCCGGATTAATGTAGTATGTGATTGTTTCTCTTGATGAATGTTGCTATTTAAATCTTTTGATGAAGTTGAACCTATACTCATTGTGATCATGGAGTGTTTGCAGTCTATTTCAATTAACATTATTTTCAAGAACATCTAAATTATTTCAGATTAATTTCGATTCAGTGAAATTTCATGAAATTTTATGAGGTTTTAATATATTAAATATATTTCGCGTAATTTAAGTTTACTGAGTTTCATTAAGTTTTCTCACAATCTATTTTGAAAATTGAATATGTAAGTTATGTGAAATGAAAAAATTTCAAACTTAAGAAAAATGATCTGAATTATTAAAATTGGGACGGAACACTAAATTTTAATTTATATATTATTTAAATGAACTTCGTGGAATTTATGAAAATTGAACATCATTTAATTATTTCACGTGGATATAAATCACAATTCAACAAATATTAAAAGTATTTGCTAGTCAGGGCTGAATTAATTTTTCATCTTGTTTAGACTCGACTCAACTGAACTAAATTAATAAAAGAATTTAGATTACAAACAAGGGTATGCATGTCTTCAACTCATGAATTAAAATACATCAATATACGGTAATAAATTACCGCTCTTTTTTGAAATTATCTAAAAGTTACACCAAACTTTTTCATTATGAAACTTATACTGCACTTCATCAAAAATTGACAAATCTAATAAAGATAGTAGATAAAGTCAAAAGCGCAATAATTGAAAGTCCATGAAATAAAATGTTGCACTATAGTAACCATTCCATGAATTGTTGCTACAGATGATTATAATAGAAATAAGTGCTTGTGTACCCCTATGTTATTTTCTTTTGCCAAATGTAAAATGTCAAGACTCACCTCACTTTTATTTATTTTATGGTTAAAAAAAGTATAGGACAAACATGCCACAACCAAATTATTCAATGAATATTGAATAATCCCCCTACCTAATTATTCGTTTAACTCCCGCTTCCCTTTTAGGATCACACTCATTTAAGCAAGACAATCCAAATCCATATTACCAATCCCTGTTACTTCATCGGATGAACGTGTTTGGAGCAGATGGGACCATAACCACCAAGCCCAGTAATTAGTGTGAGCCGGGGACCGAAACCGCCACGCCCAATAATAATTATCGTGACTATCTGAAATTACGAAAGGAGAGAATAGAGCATGCGATATTATGGAAAGTTCACCAACGTTTTCAATTTGTTGAGTTTTTGGATATAAAGTTGAACTTTTATCAATTATGTTGTGCATAAATTCGATAACTTAGTGATATTGAATTTATGGTTTTTTTTTGTGGCAAGGGGCATTTGGGTCAGGGTGAAAAAAATTGCCAACAAGTGAGGGTACATTTGCCTTTCATGCAAAATGCTGCTGGAAAATTGGATTCAGGGGTTCAGTTTTTTAGCTTCAATGTAATTATAGGGGTGCATGATCAATTTTGGAATTACTCAGGGGTACATTGACATTTTATTATAAACTTGGGGGTACCACTGCTTTTAATCCATAATAATAGAGGTTAGCTCAATGTCTCAATTTCAACATATTTTTCCATATTTTTGCATAATTGGTATAGAGGAGCAAGGGTGATTAAAGAAGTATTTGATTGTTAAACCTTTGTCATTTAAACAGCTACATTCTTTACTATTCTCAAATTGAACCTATTGAGGCCACAAAAAACCTTTTAGACCCAAATTTATACAACTTGACAAGGCCATACACTTTGCGAAATTAATCATCAATGGAAGAAGGAAATAAACTCCGGGGGAAGTGGATCTATATTAAAGGAAATGAAATATTGGACAAAAATGTATTTTTAGATAAAAGATGAATCAGCTCTTTGAAAACGCTCATATATCTATTGTTTTGAAAAAGTTATTTTTTGTACCATTCAGTTCATCACCAAACTAATAATATTAGCCTTTCGACTTGGTCGAACAGGTAATGGGTACATATTGGCCATGTCTAGTTCAGCTTCTTGCAATCAGTTGAAGCAGCTCCAAGAGATTTAAAAAATGGTTTTTGGACTCAATGGACTAGTTTTCAAAAGTCAAAAAAAGTATCTTTTTCTACTCAAACGGTAGGCCCTGTCCAGTTCAGCTTGAATGCGGTCAGGTTTAGCAGCTAGCAGATCCAAGCAGCTCCAAGCACATTTAGCGGTTCAAGAAGGTGACTTCATTCGACTTGATTTGCTGTGAAAAGAAAAAAAAATGTTTTGAAATTTTTGTACTAAAAAGGTTAATTGAATTGTTGTCAATGCAATATTGTGTATTTTAACTTGTCTTATTACATTTAAACCACATACAGATATTCATCCATAAATAATAAAATAATCCAAGCAACTGTAAGCAGCTCAAGCAACTCAATAATTTTTAACAGCTACCCAGCAGCTCAACTACAGAGTGTCATCAGCTAATTTTGCCCCAATCATCTCTCCACCAAACGCCCCCCTTTTTGGTGAAAGAGTTTTAAAAATATGCTTTTTGGATTCAGTATGCCCTTTTTGCAACAGGCCATAAAAAGTTGCTTTTCCAACAGAAATGGTCAGTTAAATTCTTTTTACCCCTTTCTCCTCTATACTAATTATGCAAAAAGATAGAATACATATTATTAAATTTGGTCTTGCTAATGGAAATTCAAGTGTTCAAAATAAGTATGCATCATTTTAATTGTTCAATTAGTATTTCGGGTTGCGTTATTATGATTTTATTATGGATGGTTATGTTCAATACATGTCCCAATAATGTCATTGAATGGTTTTTTCTCAGTTCTTCCCCATATAATATCAATAACATTTTTCATCAAAGTTACTCGAATGCAAATTGATATTTTTTCATACACGTATACAACCATGAACATGAAAGAAGACAAAGGTTTGAGTAAGTCTCAAAAATAAATTTATTAAGTATGATTTTAAGAGAATTTCATGAAAAATGTGGAATATATAATGATGATCGTTAAAATTTATAAAATTCTCGTGTTTCATTTATAGCAAAAACAAATAGCCATTGATAAATTATATACATTTAATTAGTGAATAAATAGTAAAATATTTTCATGTCCATAAGTGTCTTTTTGTCAATAAACAGTTATTTATCATCAGCTAATGCTATTAGGGTCGCTTTTTACTAATGCCACTATTACTGCGCTGGAAAATGTAGTGACACTAGTATATGTATGACATGAATAGAACAGTGAGGAGATTTTTTTGGTCAGAATCTTTTTGGCAAAACAAATGTCCACTTTTTATTGTTATCGTCACTAAAATCGTCACTAAATGTATACAACGTACCGAGAACTTAATTTCGTTACAAATCTTGTCACTGAATTTAGATAACGTGACGAAAAATAATGTTCATCACAAATTTAGTCACTATTTTAATTTTTTTTTGTTTTTCACAAATTTAGTCACTAAATCTGTCTTTAGTGAATCGAAAACTACCGTCGCACCACCATCATTAGTGACTAATAATTGTTACACTTTGACACAGAATGCCAGTTTTGTTGTGGTTGGATTATCATCGAAGAAAGAGTAAAAAATAATGATTGACCATAATGTATTCAGTACGACATTAGTTATTTGCAAATGGCTTTTCCAACTTACAATAAAATGAATAGCCTGTCCTAGTGTATGTTACCTAGTAGATGTTGGAAGCCAGATAACGTTATAAAATAAGTTCCGATGTACAACATCAGCCAAATCACTCAAAACTGTCTTACATTTTGAGGTAGTGTAATAAATCCTTTTAATGATAAAATAACCAATGATAGAGTAACCAAAGTTGAATTACATAACCAAAATGGAGCAAAATGATAGAGTAGCAAAGATAAAACAATTACATACTACATATTTGACCCATATCTGGAATTCCAAGATCAGGTCATGCGTCTTTTCTTCCCGTGCTGTTCGAGGTTCGGCATGGACAGGAAATGGCGAGTAGGAGTTGACATCGCAGACGACAGCCGCCTACAAAGGTTATACAAATTGATAACTAGTGTATCGTATGCATCCCTCTCATCAGAATTGGTCGCCTCGTTGACAACTTTTGTACGGCCTTTCTCCACCACATCATCAAATTTCACATCGAAGACATCTGCATAACCTCTAATGACGCTGTCAACATCCCGAATACAAGACCAAAATCTCCTTCTGGAAGGCTGAAAAAAAGAGGGGGAAAGCACAAATTTATTATGGACTTTAGTAAATAACAGACAATCTCCTTATTATAATCATTATTTAAAATCATATGTACTAACATGTTCTTAGCGATACCCAATTTTTACTTATTACAGTAGCAGCCAAATCTCTAAATAATTGGTTGTTTTAATTCAATCATATCTAACGAGAATTCATAGAAGTGAGCTGACCCGTGCATTAGCATCATCAACCACTGATGTTTGAGCTGCATAGGGTGCAAGGGTTGAAGATATCTTCCTGAATTTCAATCGGCCAAAGCCTGTTGTCCTTAATTCCAGCATCACCCTTTCTTCTATCTTGGTCCCTCCCCAATTCTGAAGGTATGGTTCAAGTGTAGGTTGCGGTGCATCCGGCAAAATGCTGTTGTGGAAATATATCAGCTGCAGCAACAATAAGCAACCAGCACAGCCACGATCACCTACCTCCCTCCTAGCCCGGTACGAGATCAAAGAATCACACAGATGCTTGACAACATATCCTGCCCAGTCTCTCTCACCTATGCTTACAACAGCTCTCAGGGTATTAACAAGGCCAAGTTCAACAGTAGAGCCAAAATTAGGAGCAAGCAGAGTATGCATGGCGTAGAGGACGAAAAACCTTCTGAAATCATCGCCTCTATCATCAAGCTTCAGAATAATCCTGCACACATCTTCCGCCTCCATCTCAGTAGTGAATCTTAACTTGTGCTCCTCTTTCCATTTTTGCAGCGCCACTCTCAGAAAGCCCCCTCGGTGATCCAACTCCACAGGCCTGTCTGGATTTTCCCTAATGCCAAACACTCTTGCTGCACCATTTCGGGTCAGCGAAAAACGAATTTTACCATCAACCCATAAATACTTAGTCACGGGATCAAAACAGTCAACCAACCACTCGTTCATTTGATCTGGAATGGACCTTGTGTTGAAAGACAGCAACCCACCAAAGCCAATCTCTGTGACCGCCATTTCCTGTTCTCGGGACAAATTCCTGAGCACCCTCCAAAACTCCCTCATCCTCTAGTTTCGAGTTTCATCAAAGGAGTTGTCAAAGCCTCCATCAACATCTGGTTCAAGATAAGAAAGAGTATCCTTCCTCTGTGCCACAATTCCATCCTTTCGGAGATTGCTTGGCTCAGCGGCCCCAGCCATAGCTACAACCTTACAGAGATTGTTACGGCCACGCCCTGCTGCAGAACTTGACCAACGATCGACCACTTCTTCCAGTTACCTCTACCAGCCCAACTCATCCCTATATGCGAAGTAGCCTCACATCACATTAGACTATGCCCTTTTCAGGGAGGTACAACACAATTGTTTTAGTAAATATATGAAATCATAAATATGAACTTCCAGCTTTGATTAATCACAACAAATAATTTAAAAGTTTTAGGTCTAATTTGAAACAAAGTTTCCTTTTGTTGGATGGAACCATATTTACCAATCAAATCAAACTGTTTTCCATGTATAGTGAATTTGAACTACAAATACGAACCTTTCTCATCGATCTACAATAGATCCTACTCAAACATCCAGCCATTATCATTCATATAATTCATCGGACAAGTCATAAATGCTTAGCAAAAAATACGGTTCATATGAAGTGGCATACCAGTAACAACCGTGAATATGAAATTACTACACAGATCCTTACTTACTTGACCGTCTCCCTGTTGAATTCTTAATGGCCGCCCCGGCTTCGTGCTGAGCCTGAGGAAGTTCGAGGCTTCGTGCTGAGCCTGAGGAAGTTCGAGGCTTTCATCAGACGAACTCAGAAACTGCATGAGAATATCCATCTTCCACTGATCCGTTGCTGACAACCAAAACAAAACAATGGGCTCGTCTACCGATCGCCGCTGAGGTCTGCCGGAGGAATCAGTAAGGAGTTGGGAACAAAGAACTAATTTTTTCCCTTGGGGACAAAAAGGTACTAGTAGGTTTTAGTGTTTTTGTAGGTCCTTTTTAATGCGAAATGGCGGTACAGAATCCTTTCATTAAATAATATACAATATCAAGAAGAAGTGACCCAACCGACCTTGCACGATCGAATTTAATTTTGGGCAACCTAAAAATCGGGGGAAATTTTTACAGATTTTTAGTTTAGTGTAAAAAAAAAGGTGTTGCTATACACAGTCCCGTATTTTAATCGTGTAGTCCAAAATACAGTGTAAAAGTACCAAAATGACCTCAATTTATTTGATTTTTGAAAAACTAGGCAACTTGCAGGGGGCAGTAGTGTCATTTCATTGGTATTTTGGACTACGCCGAGTAAAATACTTGACTGCGTATGGCACATCAGAAAAAAAAACCAACGACTTCAGATTAGTACAGTGGAAATAATGTTGTAAAAAAATAGTTTAGTGTTACAAAATTACCAACTTCATAACCGAACACTTTTGCAATATATTAATTTTTTGATTAATATATTGCCGAAAATTTAACAAATATCATATAATATAGATGATATTTAACACAAGTAAACCACCGTTGGTGGAGGGATATTAAATTACGCATACCTAAACCATGAAAATAGACATGAAATAAACTAAAAGTACAATGATCTCCTCTATTGGAGGCAGTTTGTGAGATTACAGAGAGGTTTCTGAATATATATCAATTTTAAACCTTCTCTGTATCTAATATAGATGGCATAAAAGTTACTCCCACTGTCCCCTTTTTATTGTCTCAGTTTTTCAGTTAAATTAAATTACTTTTTGACAAATTTTAAAATGAAACTACGTAGTTTTATGTTAATATAACGGTGATTAATTATTTAAGGAAGACTATTAATTATACAATAAAATAATGATAATAGAGGAAATGAAAAAAATCACCATAAAAATAACAATCAAAATACCATGAATTTTTTAACTATTTCATTAATAAAATACTAGTAATGGATAATATATTTTCTCATTATAAATACATTCTAAATACATCATGAGTCCAAAAATGAAATTGCATAAAAAAGCCACTCCTTCAAGTCTTATTTACTGGAGATGCCGTGGAAAACTCCCTCATTAATGGGATTGTAGATCAATCAATGAGACCATTTTCAAAGACCTAATTGAATGTGACTTAAAATATAACTAAACTTATATCGGATTCTACTAAAGTTAACTCTTGGTAGGTTTGGTTCAGTCCTTTGATTGAAGCTGCAGGCACCCATGTTCGAACCTCAACGCGTGTTTGTTTTTATATAAATGTTTTTTCGTTTTGTTATGTTTTAATTTCATATTTGGATGATTTTGATTTCATGTGAAATTTAAAATGCGTGACATTTTAAATTTTCTTCTTCAAATCTTTTAAATCAAAAAATAAACAATATGTTGTAATTTAATGACATGAAATTGTGTTTACTTTAAATTCAGACCCTACACGCTAAACTCTAAATTCATACTATTTTCAAATGTTTCGACTAGAGTAGTGCTAATTGGTCAAAACTTGACTCGACGCGAAAGGTAACCTAGCATACTTTAAGAAATTGGTCAATTCGTGTTTAATGACATGGAATTCATGTGTACTTTAAATTCAGTCCCTGCACACTACACCCTAAAATCAGGCTCATTTCTATGGTTTGGACTAGAGGGGAGCTAATTGGTCAAATTGGTCAAAGTTCGACTCAATTAGAAAGGTTACCTATTCGAGTTTGAGCAAATCCAAATTGCACTTGCAGGTCGAGTCGAGTCCATACTTGATAGGGATTGTTAGTTTAGACCAGTATTGCGTAAATTTTAGTCCTAAAGTGAACGCACTTCGCTTTTACATTGATGTGTTTTGAACTTTTGATGAAATTACATATAATCATTACCATAAGACCCTCTTTCACAGGATTAAACGTGTTGTGAAAATTAAAATGAGAAATTACACACAACACAAGTTATGTCATCTACAAAACAAATTTTATTGTTTGACAAGATCATGATTCATTTTGCTACGGTCCCAATCACTCTATCTATTCTGACCCTTTCCCTACCACGAACCTACCGCATTCTTCAAGCACTTTCTTCTTCAAGGTGTTATCCTCTGACAGTACAATGAAGCATGCATATAAAACCCTCAGCTGGAGCTTCGGTTTATCCTAATTGAGAACATACGTAGTTTCTAGGTATCAGCATTTCAAATATGAGATTTTCGAAGTAGATTATATTTGTTTAAAAATGGTATCGATATGATATGAAAATGTTATGACTACCTCCAACAATGGCATGCTGTTGAGCTGATCAAGTGCGCCGTTTAACTCTTCTATGACGTACATCATAGAGATTCCACGGTCACTCCACTTTTGACCATCTGCCCAACTTGGAACAACCATCTTGATATTCGTAGCTACTTAATTTATTCATCCATTTCAGATGACTGCGCATTTTCAAAAGCTTCTTGAATGTCGAACCCTAAACACATTACATATCTGAGTCATCGCTAAATTATAAAAACAGAATGTAGCTTATTGTAACTTATAGCCACTAGTTGTCAAACCAACAGTTTGTTAACAATGAAAGACTTACAATGAACCGGGCTATCATCTCTCACCGACCTTCTCCATTAAAAGTCTTTTTACACTCAATGCATTGAACCTTTTTTTCAGCACGGTTCACGACAATCAGATAGCACTCATCAAAATGATACACGATGGGAATAAAAACCTAGACAGATTGAACAAGCAAATACTTGTCACATACTTGTCACATAATACTTGTCACAGATCGAACATTGTGATATGTAGAAATGCTTCAAAAGTGTCACTTACATAAGTAGCGAGCTGAATATCAATGTTTGTCTCAGTCAGCCAAGCCATCCAACTGCCGACTATGGGATCTGCGGTGAAGCAATCCCTAGACTGGAAATGATGTTAACTCATTTGTTAGGATGTGACACAGACACAGAAATGTTTTTAAGTGGACGCAAAGTAAACATATAGAGATATTAGCATTCTACATTACCATACGAGCAGGCTTGAGGCACAACCTCGCTGTCCATAGCTTCCTATGCCAGTAATTGTTCATCAGCATTGCAAAAACTTCAAGTGTTACGGTGCTAACTCCTGAGTATGGCTCAAGAGTCCATATATAAGTCAGCCCTGTTTAAAGGGCCAATGGAATGAATGTCGGATTCGAATAGGAGTGATCTATGAAAATGAAATCGACTATGGTTAGCAACCAGCAATTTTATAAATTGAAGTGCAGATATTGCACTAAAAACTTACATTCCTATGCCGTGTGCCAGGCTGAAGTCAGCAACCTCCATCTCATGCGGCTCGAAAGTGTGAGCGACACTGCACAATTCTTGCAGCACCTCAGACGTGTATGTTGGAGGAGTAGGGAAAGTCCATGAAGTCCAAGGGTTGTTTCCCAGATCCACATCAGGGTGAGGCCATGAATTGAGCTTCCACTTCTTGGTCGGTATTTGAATTCGTGTTGTATTATTCGTCGCACAGTGAGAGGTCGCAAACTGATCAGGGTTTATGCTTGTTCCAGCGCCGGAAACATTCAACGATGCATATTTTGGCCTACGCCGGTAAACAATTATGTCCTCATCATTTTGGTTGGCCTTAGCTGTAGAAAACAACATTACATCACAAGGTGGGTAACAATTGACAGTAGTTTAACAAAAGCATAACAATATTGTACGATTCCTATAATTGGTAAGTTTCTAAATTCCTTTTGATCCAAAATTAACCCATTCAATAACTATGTTTCTAAAATAGATCCGTATGATTTAGGGTTTTGATACATGTAAAACAGATTTAGGGCTTTGAGTTCAATCAGGAAAAACACGGGACAGCCAAGAAAAAACCCAACCAAACTATTCAGTGTTGTTACTTACTTGGTCCACGATTGAAGGAGTTCTGCCAACCTCCCCGACCATCCACCTGCTCTTCTGTTTGCTGTTGAAATACTCCGGCGACCGCATCCTTTTTCGGAGCCGTATCTCCTCCCCCGTCCATTGGGATACTTTTGAACAGCTATTTTGAAGTGAAGGGATTGTAAAGGAAAAGAACGCTGCGTTTTTTGGAGAGTTGAACTGCAAACAAGAGAATGACTCTAGAGTTTGAATTGGGAAGTGGAATGGGGACGAAAGGTGTCTGGACGCGCGGCCAGTTTTAATTGAATTTCCTATTTTTTATTTAAAATGTGACAAGATGTTTTTTTTTGATAAAGCACAATGAGTTATTTTTGTTAGCAGTTTGAAAAAAAAAGGCAACTGTTCTCTTTCCTTTTCCAGGGGTGTCAAGGAATGTTTCTAATTTTTTCAAATCATATTATCAGAAAACAAATCCTACTAGTGCATGATTTTGTTTCCCGTAAATTATAATTGCCAGTGGCAGGGGACTAAAAACTATTCTTTAGTTAACCAATTTCATTTATCCGTAAAGACAATTCTACCGAACAGTATTGAATTATTTATGTAAGATTTAGTATCCAACAATCTAATTTTAATGAGTCCATCTATATTTGTTCTGTTGTAGATTGTTGTTAAGGAGTACCGTATTATTGTTTTGCGCATTGGTTATTTTGGAAAGTACGTAGGGGTGTAACTGAGTTGAGTCGTTCGTGAGAATCTCTCGAGAAGCTTGGTCAAAGCTAGATCTCGAGCTCGGATTGACCAATCTCGATCTCGAGCTTGAACTCGTTCGAATATGTAACAAGTCGAGTCTGGAGTCTTAAATTTTTATTTCTATAAGCTCGACGAACTTTTAAATTTTTTTAGAATTCAAGTTTTTTGAGTTAAATGAGCACACTTGGCTCGAATTCGAACTCGAATTTCGTTAAGCTCGCGATTCGGACTTGAGCCCACAAAAAGTTAACGAGTCGAGTCATAACCGCAATATTTTATGTTCGAAAGAGCTCGATATCAGCCTCGAACTCGAATAATATTTAACGAGTCGAGTTTGACCATACCCCAGTTCAGTCTCGACTCGACTCGTTTACACCCCTATTGTATAATATCCCGAAACATAACATAAAATCTAATCTATCTATCTATCTATACTGATAATTAAAATCTATTGCATTCCACTACTATCAATGGAGGCGGCGTGCTGCTAAAAAATATTCGATTTGTTTCTTCTAACTTTGGCGTTCCACTGAAAATCTTTTGAGAATGTCTTTCTGCACCAAAACATTTTCTTAAGGTGAAATGACTCACAACCGTATCTAAACTATTTTCCAGTCGAAAAACTTATAGTTTTCCAATACTAGAATAACGCAAAAAATAAATAATTTAATTTGAGTTTTTCTTAAAATAAAAATATAGTAATTAACTACTGCATGAGTTAACTGTGTGGAAGGGATAATATATCAACCAATAAAAAAGAGTAATCCTACTTAGATATTAATAAGTACTTGATATTAAAATAAGTAAAAATCACATTATAATGATTTTAAAAAAGATTTATATCACCTTTAATTATATTTTACACAATATTAATTCAAGTCGACACAAGATATGATCTTAGTGACAATAATGTCTGTTCAGCTGGATTAAACTCAGTTCAGCTAGAATAATGTCAGTTCAGGTGGAATAAGCTCAGTTCAGCCGGTGGAATAATCTCAGTTCAGCTGGAATAATCATAGTTCAACCGGAATAATCTCAGTTCAAACAGAATAGTCTCGCATGGTATGGTTGATTACAGCACAAGTTGACAGAATATTGGCAACAACATATATATATAAGATTGTATTTTCAAAAAATAATGTATCCCATTTCATTTTGAATGGCAAAAACAAAATCATGTAATTCTGGGATGCAGATGAATTTATTTTTGTAACACCAAAAATGAAATTGGTGAACCGGCATTATAACAACAATTAGTAAAAATAAAGCATCTTATGAAATCAAATTAGAAACAAAAAACACACACACTATTATCTGTGCTGAGTTTGCCTCAGTCTTTGCTAAACCAGCATAAACTCTAGCCTCAGACTGTGAACTAGGCTGTAAAAGCTGATTAGCAATGTAGACTACAGTGCCCAACAGTTGCAAGTGAAATGTATTAACAATGTATTAATACAAATTAGTTTGAATCTGTAAACGTGGCACAAAATGGAGCAAGCAATTATGTAGTGGTAGTGAATTGCTAATCTAGTAGACTAAACAACTGTTTAATTCATTTCACAGCAACCAGATGGTGTGTTCAACCTTCCACTCAAGATAACCTTCCACTCAGGCTAACGTAACCTTCCACTCAGGCTAAGAGCAACCATCCCGAATCCGTTAAAAATAGATGTTTTTATAATTATTGTTGTTATAGCTGCTACATTAACGAAATTAGTTTAATTTACGTTTTGATGTAATGTGTAAAATTAAATACGAACATGATGCATGCTATGGTTACATTCGTGGTTGCGGATACTTTTTTTATGGAAAAATATATTCTGTTCATATGATTGGATATACTCTAATGGATTCATAATTCAAACAAATTCTATGATTCGTACATCTGCTAAGTTTGAGTTGTATTTCTTTATTTGGAACTAATACATGACTCGATACGTATAAGCCCTGTGAATTTGGGCTGAGATTAACTGAACTGAGATTATTCCAGCAAAACCGAGATGATTTTGACTGAATTGAGATCAATCCTGCGGAATTTAGATGATTTTTTTCTGGTTGAGCTATGAGGTTATTGTAACTAATATTCTTGTCAAATAAGCCGAAGTTGACAGGGCCATAGTGGGGCGCTTCAATTTCATAGATAAAATTTGGATACAAATTGGAATGTTCATACATTTAAACTAAACTTAATCCACTGGCTGCGATGGCATCCATTGTGTTGTTAGACTATTCCCAAGCACGGTTTTTTGTACATGGTCATCCACTTTAATCCCATATTGTTGAATTCTGTAAAACCGCACGGTTTTTTTACTTATATGCGACAATTTAATAGAGGTATTGCTTTTGGGTGCTAGTTGTGCCAGTCTAATCGGGGGTTATTGGTGCTCGGCATGTTCAAGACTAAAAATATCCACACTCGATCTCGTTCGCCTTGAGCTTTTGTCAAGTCAAAAAGATTAGTCGAGTCGGGCTGGACCAAACCAAAAATCGTCTACAAAATTTCAAGCCAGTCGGACGAAAAAAATACTGAAAAAAATATAAATATACTGAATTGAACTTAATAAAATAAAAAGTTACTGGACTGAACTCAATAATATTTAAAAATACTGAACTAAACTGAAAAAAATATAAAAATTCTGAACTAAATTGAATGGACTTGGCAGGAAAACTCTGGCAATCAGCCCCTTAGGGCTGAAGGGGTAATTAATTTTGGCCACTCCAATTTCAACTAGTATTGAGTTGCGATTATGTTACACGGATGTTTTATTAAAACATAGGGGTGATTACGCGTTCGACCGATCACAATTATCATGACGTTCAAGATTGGATCGTTTAAGGATCATAATCGGATGGTTTACAAATTGCGGTGGTCATGACCGGGTAGTTATAAATACTAGATAAATGATAAGTTGTAAAAGTCAAATAAGATATATTTCTTCAATATTATTCATAATCGTAGTCACCTTTAGTGGCATTGTTTAAAATGGAAAATTGTAGTATACTAAACTTGAATCTTGTATAATTGAACAAAGATTCCTAAAAAAATAAAATTATAACAGATTAAACTTTGATATTTTATATTCCAAAAAATAAAAATCTTTGTTGGGAAAATATTTATATTATATTTTATTGTATTTTGTACACAATTTTAATTCAAGTCGACACAAGAAATTATATTGCTCACAATGATGTCAATTCAGTTGGAATAAACTCAGTTCAGCAAGAATCACCAAAGTTCAGCTGGAATAATATCTGTTCAACGAGAATAATCTCAGTTCACCCGGGATAATCTCGGTTCAGCCAGAATAGTCTCAGTTCAGTTGATCTCAGCCCAAATTGACGGGACAGAATATTGGCACAAACATGTAAAAATGTTTATTTTGACATAATTGATTTTTATGGCCCCAACATATGTTAAAAGAACAACTTTTAGCGCCGATTTTTAAAATGCACAGTTTATAGTCCCAACATACTCTAAATTTGATCAATTTATAGCACCATATTACATATCTTATTCATCTTTTTGGAAGGGCACTTTTAATTTCTTAATTTGTACATCTAAATAATACTACTACTCATGTGTTCAACATGATCGTAGGCACTGATTAGAGTATAGTTTTAATCTGAAAATGCAACTGCTTAGAACTATTTGTGGCACCCAACTCATAGGTATTGACATTAAATAATGGAGTTTGCTGCAAACTTTTAAATCAATACGCTTAATTGTACTTAAGATTATATAAATGAAAGTTACACATAAGCTAGACAAATTTAATAAAGGGGAAACAACTTGCTCGGAATTACGCCGGTGACGTCTTCTTCGATAAGGACATACACTACTTCCTGAAAGCACTGATGATCATGGACATCATATTAGCAACAATTGAGATCACATTCGCAACTGTCAAAACCCAGACTATGTTGCTACAATGGCACTTGGGGGCGTCTTGTTTGCCCAGATTCGCTTGTTGATCGGGTTGAAGTCGGTCGTCTGAGTATTCTCCAGCGGCATTGACCCACACATCAGCTCTTCCAACTGCCTGTCTGTACTGCTACCTACCGGAATCACCCACCCCGCGAATCCGTGCTCCGGACAGCAATGAAAGATTCTTCCTTTATTTTCACTTGTCCTGGCCACCATAATATTTGTTAGCTTCCCACAATTTTTGCACCATACCTGATCGGCCCTTAAGTTTGCGATGGAACCGGTGGAACTAGATTGGGCCATCGCAGGAAAGTACGATTCTTGAAGAATGTGGGTTGAGGAAAAGGGGAAATGGCAGCTTGGGGAAACTGGAGTGTTAGCAAAAATGAAGGTGAAGCAAGATAGAAGATAGTGGGTGTCCTATCATATCCACTAAATCGCCGCCACGTAGTATAATAGATTCTCCATGCTTCCCGCCTGTGCTTTTCGAATTCAAATATATGTTAACAGCATTTGAAACGCTAGTTAAGATAAAAAACAATGAAATCCAAATTCAAAGTAACGATTACTTATGAAATTTCTCATCCCAAGTTCCCAACCATTCAGGGTTGCAAACAATACAAAATTCAAGCATCTAACAATGTGAAAATTAGTAATGTTGTAGTGGCGAAACATTCCTCAACAGGAAAGTTATAGTGACGAAAATATGGCGTCGGTGACGAGAATGGTAGCAAGTAGTTTTGGGTCCCTTTGTTTTAGGGTGGTTCTAAATGCAGGTCCAATTTACTTCTGCAGGTCCAAATTAAATTTGAAATGACAATAATATCCCTCTTAAATATGTATTATAATTCACGAAAAAGTAATTTATAATTTGGACACGCGTTAAATCATTACATAGACGGGTTTATCCATTCAAGGTTAGGGTTTTAGAAATATATTTGTAAAAACTAATAAACGAATGAAGGGTAATTATGGTATTTTCTCACTTTCATTGGATCTGCAGAAGTAAACTGGACCTGCATATAGTAAACACCTTGTTTTGTCCTTCCAAACACACCAAGAATAATTTTTCCCTCCAAACAATTCTCCCGCCTTGTACAATTTATTCCTCCCGCCTTCCAACCAAATACCTACTTTCTTCACAACAAACAACTTTCCATCGCCATGATTTTTTTTTATATTCTTTTAAACGCCACTCCCTCACGATATAAACTTTTATAACTAAATAGCCTGATTTTTATCAAATCATAAATTATTTGAACTGGAAAAGTATAAATACACAGACCATCCGCTGGAATAGACTCAATTGATCCTTCTAGTAAATTTACTGCTTTTATATACAGTCAAATGTTTAGTACACTTTCTCAAAGCAGTAATAGCTGGAAAGCCTGGAATAGCCTCAATTTATTGAACTGATAAAAATTAAAGTAAACGGTTACTTGATCTTTCATAGATACATTGTGTTTGACTAATTAAAATTCAAATATTTAATAAACATTCAAAAAGCAGTAATAACTAGAAGGATCTAAATTGATTTAAACTAACGGACAATACATTTTTGCCTGCTTTTGCATAGAAAAATTGTGTTTGTTTAATAGTCAAAACTCAAATGTCTACTAAGCTTTCTAAAAGCAGTATTTTATCTAAATGGGCTCAATTGACCTAAAGTATAAACTAATCCAAAGTACAGTGTTACTTGATTTCTATAGATACATTGTGGTTTACTAATCAAATGTCAAGATTTTACTTAACTTTGTAGCAATAACAATAACTAAATGACCCCAACTGAAATAAATTTATCGAAATTACAGTTTTATTTGATTGATACAATGTGTTTTACTAATCAACAGTGAAATCTATACTCAACTTTCTAGCATCAATTATTAATGGATGATGTTAATTGATCTAAACAAGTTGAACGTACTATTTTACTTGATTTTCTATTGATAAATTGTGTGTTACTAATCCATATACAAAATTTTACTTAACTTTATTGCAACAGTATTAACCGGATTGATGCTACCAGCAAGCTCCGGGATACCAGCTCTGGTACAAGTACTCCGGGGAGAGCTGGAATCGTAACCCGCGGCCAATCTCTCACCTAGGTCCTGCAAAACAAAGCCCCCGGGGTCCCCTGAGGGTAGACGCTCTGGCGTGATGATGAAGATAGGGCTTTATGCAGAGGAGAGAGGATATGAAGAAATACAGAGAGTATTTAAGTCTGATAGAACATACCTATTACTGTTGGTCACTCCTCTATTTATAATGGCAAGGATCCGAGAGGGCTTAGGCTAAGTGGTCCTCTTCTTGTCGCACATCAGGGGTTGCGGGGTCCTTATCATGTCCTTCTTTTACCCGGGTGTGTCCAAGATAGCTGATGTCATGGGAGGACCACTGTTGGGCTTGACTCTCTCTTCTCCTTTGCCAATATGTCCGCCGGGCCAGTGTATGGGCTGAGGCCCATATCACCACTAGCCCCCCGAGACCCTGGCTTCCGGGGCTTGGCCCGGTAGGCTGGGTCTCTAAAAGGAACCCAGCGGGTCACAGCTTGTATAGGCCCGTATCACCACGCGCCAAGCGTGTGTTTTCAACATGCGCGCCTCCTTGCCGTCCGCGCCCTAATCAATGCTCATTATTGCTTTTTCTCGAATGTTGAGCTTACTTTTTCCAACTTCGAGAAATTCCTTGTATCCTTCCCTATAAATACCTCATCAAAAATTTCACTTTCATTTTTCATCAACCAAGCGCTGTCACTTTTTCCCTCTTCATCCTTTTCTGCTTTCGTTTACCACCCTCTACCTTTCTGACATGAGTAGCAAAGTTCCTACCCCGGTAGACGATCACTCTTTGGACATTGATGATCTTCCCCTCCCTCATTCATCAGGCGGAAAAGGACTGATGACGTCCAAAGCGAAGGTGGCTTATGGTGCCCCGGAACCTGCTGACCCGGGTGATCCCGGGATGACCCCGGTAAGCGAGGCGGTTGAGGAGCTAGTGAAGAAGATGTACGTACCGTTATCCTATGATGCCGGACTTGAGCCATTTGCCAGCGACATGCAAACCCGGGCTTGCATCCCCCGGTATCATTTTCTGCACGGGCTCACCTTTCCTCTTCCTCCGCTATACACCGCCTTTTTGAAGTACTACAACATATCCCCGGCCCAGGTGCATCCGAACGCCATTAGTGTTATGATTGCTTTCCTCTTATCTTGCAACCGGGCCAGGATAACCGGGACCGTGGAGATATTCCGCAGCTTCTATTACCTAGACGCAACCTCTGTCCCGGGTGTGTTTAATGCCCTGCGCCGGAACAAAACGACGGCCATCTGCTCCGGGAGGCTTGAATCTGTAAAGACGAGCGACTGGATGAACAGCTACTTCACCTTTAATGAGGAGAAGTATCCAGTCCCGGCGTGGAATCAGCAAAGGGTTGCTGAAACGAAGACGGCACTTCCCCCGGCCCAGTTTCGGCAAGTATCCGAGAGTTATGATCGAATTGCTGGATTCTTTGTTAACTTGAAGGATTACCAGAGGGCGGGGAGTTACGACTTCCCCCGGGAGGCGTATCCTGCGGAGGTGTTCACCTGCCGCCGCCTGTATACCAAACAGAGCCTCTATTCGTTAATTTTATTATTTGTATTGTTTCTTCTGAATTCTTTTGGCTAACTTCGTTGGTTTTCCTGTATTAGCCATATCTCCCCGGCCAGCGATAGCCCCAATAGGGTCGAAGTCCGGCGAGGGGGAGGATAAGGGCGCTTCCGAGAGGCCAAAGAAAAGCAAGGCTGGGACCGAGAAAGCGGTCAAAGAAACAAAGAAGAGGAAGTCCGGGGAAGGGAGATCCGAGGAGAAAGTCCCCGGGGCGTCCAGTGGGTCCACGGGGTCCCTCCGGTCGGAAATCGTCGGCTGGCGTTTGCTATTCCTCCTTCCGGGGGTCACCCCCACAAGAAGAAGAAAACTGAGCCTCACTCCGAAGGTTCATCCCAGATTCCCCGGAAGGAAGAGAAGTCTACGGCTGATAGCAGCCTCCAACCTATAAAAGAGAACCAGGACGGCTTCTCTTCCCAGCCCATTTTGCTGGATGGCTCACAGGTATGTGTCTCCCTATCCTTAATATTCTAATTCTTTGTATGGTATTCTCATTCTAAGTGTTTATACTTGTGTAGGACCATGCCTCCAAGCTGCTAGAGTTCCCCGGGTTGCGAGAACTGGTCAACCAGGCTTGCGACTCCCTGTCCGAAAATCTGTCCCGGGAAGTCGACTAGTTGAGGTCGCAAAATTCCTCTCTCTACAAGGAGCTATCCGAAGCTCACAAGGAGTTATCCCGGGTGAAGAAAGACAGCAAGCGCGGCATGGCCCTTGCACAGGAGGCTCTTTGTCGGGCTTTCGCCAACCGGGTTTTCAGAAGTCTTTCCTTCGAGGAGAAGATGATGTCTCTTTGTGATGTCTCCAACGAAGCCGCCCTGCATGCCGCCTATTCAGCCATCCGGGAGTACATCCCCCGGGAGAACCGGGCGGCATTCAGGGAGGCCTGGTATCGCCCGAAAGCGGTTGATCATTTCAATTATGCAGCGGACAGGCTGATGAAAGAAGGCATCGACGGAATAGTCCCTGGGGTGCTCGAAGTTTTTGAGGGGGCTCGAAGTGTCGATCCCCAGGATATCATTGCTTATGCCGGCGATGCCGCAAAACTTGCTGAGGATAGGGCAGATCCCGGACCGGACGACTTGGCCAACCTTGCTGCCATCGAGACCCCGGTGACCTCAGAAGAAGAGGATGGGAACTTCGATGAGTAGAATGATAAGTCCCCCGTCCAGGAGCAGGAGTTCCAGCCGGTGCAGGCGGAGGAGGAAGAAGAAGAGCAGATGTCCCCGGAGAAAGGCAAGGCCCATCAAAAAGAGCAATCTCCCCGGGATGAAGATAATGAGGACACTGATTCTGAAGTATAACTTAGATACTTAGTCCTCTTATTTTGTTTTTATCCTTTTATTCTGTTTTGAACCTTTATCTCCCCCGGGCTCCTTCCCTGAACCATTCTCTTTTGTAATTCAGGGAAGAGAAGAGAGCTCTGGGGATGAAAGCGATGACTCCAACGATGTAAGAGTCTTTCTCTTTTATTTTTATAAGTAACATTTATTCTGGTTTTATCATTTTGTTATGACTTTTTTGAATTTATGCCTCCTTTTAATTTCATGTCTAAATCTTCTTACTTGTATAGCCCCGGGATGATCCTCCGGATACTGTTCGCTCCGGGGCGGCATCGGATAATGAGAAGTCGTGTCCGCGGTGTAAGGAATTAGAAGAACAATTGAGTCGTTGGCAGTTAGACGGCATTCAGACCCGTTATCTTCTTGTTCAATCCGGGAGCGGGTCGGTGATAGATGAGTTCCCGGATGTCACTTCATTAGTAACATAACTTAGGGAAATATCAAATCAATTCGGGTCCCTTTCCCGGTGTCAATCCTTGGCTCGAGACCGGGTAAACGCCGTTTTGGACGCAGACAAAACCATTTCGATGCTACAGGCCGAGCATGATGCCTTCAAGTCCCGCCTCAAAGATGAGTTTGACCTAGTATGGTCCGAACTCCCATTTTATTGCGATAAACTCAAGTGGTAAGAGAAGAGGGGTGATCCACTAAAAAGAAACTTAAAGCTGGAAAAAGAAAACCGGGAATTAGCTGCCCGGAACTTAATTCTTCGCGAGAACTTGGTCACTCTTCAGCAAACTTATCATCTTACCGGGCTGCGTTTGGGCCAGGTCTCCCCCCCGTTATACACTAGTTTTCCCCGGGAAGTTGGGGCATTGTTAGTGCGTATGTTTCGTATGGGTTGGAACGACCCCGAATCCCGCTATCGCCCTGCTTTCGAAGAGACCATCGCGTGGTGGCAACGTCAAAGAGAGGGCCGCTACCTCCCCCTGTCCTTGGTTCTCATTCCAAGTCGGGGTTCCATAGATTTTACCGTGGAAAGGTATCTCGGGTTCCGCGTGTCTGTCGACCCGGAAGAATCCGCTCAAAGGGTGTCTGGACTTAGGGCCGATGCTGCCCGAATCCGAGCCTTTATTGCCTCCGAGGAGGATGCCAAAGAGCAAAGGCGTTTAGCCCGGGAAAAGAGCAAAGGAAAGAAAAAGGTTGTTGCTACAAAGAAGAAAAAGCCCCCCCGTACGCAGGGCCCTGTCATCATTGGAGCTCCCCGGAGGGCATCATCCCCTGAAGTTTCGTCTTCAGATGATGACTTTGATCCATATCCTTCTGGTGTCACCCCGACTGAGGAGCCCAACGCACCAGGTGACCCACTTAGCCATCCCGCAGCTACAGATGATCAGGGGTCTCCTAGTAGTTGGGATGGCCCTTCTTCCCCTAATTAGCTTAGTTTGCATATTGTAGAATTTTGAGTTGTAAATTTCACAGTTATTCATTGTAAATTACTGATATGTGTTTGTATGTTTTTCCTCAATACTTGTTCAAGCATTTTAATCAATCATCTCCCCCGGGTCGCTTGTTCAAGCGTGCCCGTGTGCAATCTTATCTGCTGTCCGGGTGCTTGTTCAAGCGTACCCGTTACTCTCCCACTAGCCCCCCGGGCGCTTGTTCAAGCGACCCCGGATCAACTATACTTAAGAAATTTTGAACTAGCAATGCAATTTCATAAGCGCAAAAATAAATTGCAAATGCGGGCCATGGGACAACCTAGGCTCAACCCTGGCCAGAGGTTCCCATGCCGCTCTCATGCTACCGTCCTAGGCATATCCCTTGCCAGAGGGGTAAATACAAGAATGAACTAGGCATAGTACCTACGTAAATTTGCAATGTTCCAGTGCCGCGGGACCTTCTTCCCGGCCTTGTCCTGCAACTCATAGCTCCTCCCGGGGTGAGCCGTTGTCACCTTGTAAGGCCCCTCCCAGTTGGGAGCTAACTTCCCGCTTGCGACTTGTTGGCTCTTGTCATTCCGGCGCATCACCCACTCCCCCGGGGTAAACTGTTCCTTGCGCACTCTCCTGTCATGATATTTCTTGACCCGTTCCTTCACCCGGGCCTCGTGCAGGGCTGTTTTTTCCCGCTTCTCTTCCAGTAAGTCTAGATCTAGCAGTCGTTCGTTCTGGTTTGCCTGCTCGTCCGGGAACTTCGATAGGAGACTGGGAACTCCAACTTCGGCCGGGATGACCGCCTCCGCCCCATAAACCAAGCCATAGGGGGTCTCGCCCGTGGCGGAGCTCTCCATCGTTCTGCTTGCCCATAGAACACTTGGGAGTTCGTCAACCCAGTTTCCTCTTGCTCCTTGGAGACGTGTCTTGATCCCGTTAACGAGGTTCCTGTTGGTTACTTCAACCTGCCCGTTGGCCTGGGGGTGGTAGACCGAGGTCAGTTTCTGTTCAATCACGTACTCCTTGCACCAGGATTTGAAAGGATCATTCTCGAACTGTGCCCCGTTATCTGTCACTATGAACCGGGGGATTCCGTAACGGCAAATAATGTTCTTCCAGCAGAATTTTACACAAGTACTTCCCCTAATGTTGGTCAGGGGAGCAGCTTCTACCCATTTGCTGAAATAGTCAACCGCCACTATCAGATACTTGAAGCCTCCGGGAGCAGTCGGGAAGGGGCCTACCAGGTCCAAACCCCAACGGATAAAAAGCCAAGTTCCTGATATCCTGATCATCTCCCCCTGCGGCACATGAATCAAGGGTGCGAATTTCTGGCACTGTTCACAGGAGCGGACTGCTTTTTGGGCATCCTCAAACAGCGTAGGCCAATAGTACCCCGTGCACATGATCTTCCGAGCCACAGTCCGGGCCCCTTGATGACTTCCGTTGGGACCCTCATGCACTTCTTTCAAAAGGTGGCGTGCTTCCTCCCCGTCCACGCACTTCAGCCAGGGTTGGAGATATCCCCTCCGGATCAGTTCCCCGTCCAACACAGCATACCGGGGGGCTTTGACCCGTATTTTCCTGGCTTTTACCTTGTCATCCAGCAGCGTTCCTTTCTCCAAGTACTCCAGAAGGGGTGTGATCCAGGACTCAGTTTCTCGTACTGCCGCAACTTGGCCGGGTTGCTCATATCCCCGGGTAGTTATCATCTCCATGTACAGATTCCGGTCTTGACTCGGCTTGAGCTCTGAAGAGGCCAACTTACTTAACGCATCCGCCTTACAGTTTTCCTCTGAGTCACTGTAAGCTTGTATCACTTTGGCACCTGTTTCCCGGGCTAGGCGTAATCCGACAAGGAGGGCTTCGTATTCGGCTTCATTGTTGGTGGTTTTAAACTCAAACTGCAGCGCATACCGATACTCCTTGCCACTGGGACTGACCAACACGACCCCAGCCCCGCTTCCCCCGGCGTGGGAGGAGCCATCCACGTGCAATTTCCACTCCGGCTCACCTTCCCCCGGAACTTCGACGGCATTGTCCGCCATCTCAACTAGGAAATCATCCAAAGCCTGCTCATTGATAGACTTCCTCGCCTGATAAGTGATCTCGTGCTCTCCCAACTCGATCGCCCACTTCATCATCCGGCCAGATGCTTCTGGTTTCATCATGACTTGCTGAAGTGGGTGATTTGTAAGGACTGTGATAGGGTGGCCTTGAAAGTATGGACGAAGTCTCCGGGATGCGTGCACTAGTGCCAGCAGCAAACGTTCTAGTGAAGAGTAACACGTCTCCGGTCCTTGAAGAGCCCTGCTCACAAAATACACCGGGCTCTGCGTCCTTCCGGACCCTCGAACCAAGGCCGCACTTATAGCTTGGTCCGTGGCTGCTAAATACAAGAACAACTCCTCCCCCGGAACTGGCTTGGACAAGGTCGGGAGTTTCCGCAAGTGCTCCTTCAACTCCTTGAACGCTTGCTCGCACTCGGGAGTCCATTCAAACTTCTTAGCTCGCCTCAAAATGTTGAAAAAAGGCAGTTGCTTCTCCGCTCCCCGTGACAGGAATCTGCTCAACGCCGCCAAGGACCCGGTTAAGCGCTGCACATCTTTCACCTTGCTCGGGGAGGGCATGCTCAGGATTGCTTCAACTTTTTCCGGGTTCACATCAATACCCCGGTTTGACACCATATACCCCAAAAACTTGCCTGCCGCCACTCCGATGGTGCTCTTCTCCGGGCTCAGCTTCAGGTTTACCTTTCTCAACACAACGAAAAGCTCCCGGAGGTCATCCAAGAAAGCATCATGTGTCCTGCTCTTGATCACCATATCATCCACATAGACCTCCATGATTCTCCCCAGCTGGTTCTTGAACACCCGATCCACCATGCGCTGGTATGTGGATCATGCATTTTTTAGACCGAATGGCATTTTCCTGTAACAAAAAGTACCAAAGTCAGTAATAAAAGAGGTTTTCGGCCGATCCTCCGGGGCCATGACGATCTGGTGATATCCCCGGTGTGCGTCGAAAAAGGCTAGGAGCTGATAGCCCGTTATAGCTTCCACCAGCTGATCAATGGATGGAAACGGGTAACTGTCTTTGGGACAGCACTTATTCAAGTCTGTGAAATCAATACACATCCTCCAGGATCCGTCACTACTAGAATATCAAGCCATCTAAGGCAGTTCATCCTTCATGTGTTAAGGCAGAAAACAAATGCCTTCCCTGGTAGTGACTTGAATGAGAAAAATCATCTAAGGCGGTTCCTCTTCCGCCTTAGATGTTTTTGGGTTTAAGGCGTTTGTTTCCGCCTTGGATGAAGGCTTATACGCATTGCTAAAAGCTTACGAAATCGCTAGCGTGAAAGTCTGAATGATATGAATTGGCTCGTTGCGATACGTAACTAGCAAACGCTAGTCCCAAACAAATGGTTGATTGTTATGTTACGACAGCAGCTTACGGATCGCCAGATGAAATACTAACGAGTTCGCTACATTGAAAAGCCTAGACTGTTATGAATGTTTACGAGACTGGTTACGACTTCCACCGTGCGGATCGCTAATAGTAGTTACGAGCTCGTAAGTGTTCCTAGTTTGTCATATATTTATCTGCTGACGAGACTGGTTACGACAAATAGAGGTGAATCGCTCGGTTATAGGTAGCGAACTCGTTACAACCCAAATTAAACAATTCCGGTTAATCAAAACGAGCCAGGTTACGACAGCCACTAGCTACTCGCTAGCAACACCGTAGCGAGGTCGCAACCGAACAATTGTTTTTCATAAAAATGTAAAAATTGTGAAAATGATATTATAAAAATATAATAAAAGTTGTTGGTTCGAGAGAGTTAACGATATCGTAAGTAATATCGCTTATGTGTGTAGTAACGAATTCGCTACTAATCTCGCTTACGTTAAACGACATCGTTTTAGCACTGGGTGAGCGAGAAAAAAAATGACGTTACGAGTAAGCTAGACATTCGCCTGGCATTGGCGTGTATGGTTACGAGCTCGACAGAGATTAGATTGGAGAGGCAGAGAAGAACGAGCGATTGGGTAGCGATGGCGCAAAAACTAAGCTCAGAATCAATAAACGACGACGTTTTACCACCGGGTGAGCGAGAAAAAAAAATGACGTTACGAGTAAGCTAGACATTCGCCTGGTTTTGGCGTGTATTGTTACGAACTCGACAGAGATCAGATTGGAGAGGCAGAAAAGAACGAGCGATTGGGTAGCGAGTGCGCAAAAACTAAGTTCATAAATATAATCCTTGCGATTAAAGTAGCGATAGTACAAGATGATCGCAAATATTTTAATGTTACGGGCGAGAGAAGTTACGAACTCGCATGTAATTCGTAAGTGTCACAAAATTATAGGATTTGAGCCATTTCCACCCATTTCCACTAAAATTGGGTTTCATTTTAATTGTCTAAGCTGTCAATTGCAAGATGCATGGTATCTAAGCACAAAACATGAACATGAAACACTATCAAGCCACACTTTATAAACTAATGCAAGTAATGGAACTCAAAAGTATATGCATCCATTTGACAAAAAAAGAAACTAGCTTTTATTGGGAATGTGAGGCCTAGAGATGTACCGAGATCTAATAAGGACCAAGTGTCTAGCCAATGCATCTCTACCATCCTCCAACTCCTTCTTGGTGTACGGCGCATGATTTTCCTCGATAATCTAAGAATATGAAATGTGTTTTTAATACTATTGAATGCAATGTAGATAGAAATAGATACAATAAGTAGGTTATAAGAATGCTTACGCGATGTAATTCCAAATTATCTTGAACAAGACCAGCTACACACTCGCTTGCGTACAACATCATATAGTAACCGCACTCCCAATTTGACAATTGCTTTCGGTGCTGAAAGTGAAGAAGTATAACAAATGATTTGAAATGAAATCATAGTGGAAATAAATGAGCATTGGATTTGTACTGTCACCTGAATCTGTATAAGGTTGAAGGGAAGTAGTGTGTCGTCATGTGCACTATGCATAGCAACCTCTAATAAATCTGCAAATTTTGTAGATGGACCTAAGTGTAGCGGGTCCATCCAATACACTCGCTTCAACGATGGTATCATATCTACAAAACTCCAACGGCCGCTACATATTTTAAGAAATGAAAATGTAAGAACCCGTCTCGAAGATTATAATGTTTACGAAGTGCAAATATCCAATTGTAACAAAGAAAACTAACCCCTCTAGATATGGGCCTATGTAAATTGTCTTGGTCTTGTCACTATGGATCTTAGAGAGATAAGCAAGTCGTGATTGATTACTTTCATTCATTTCTTACAAGCATATTGGGTGCAAAAACCCAATGAAAGTCTTTGCATTTAGAGCAAGGCATTGCATGTACCTAAATAAACAATAGATGGGATATGAACGTATAATAGTGCACAAGTACATGAAAATTCGTAACTTGCAACACGATAGAAGAGATGAGATCAAGTAGCTTACATTTGATGTAGTATAAGGATTGTTTCGGGAAGGGTTTTATAGTGCTAGAAAAGGGCAAAGTCTTTCCATGGAACGACTAATTCCCTCGCTTCGCCGAACACCTGTTTATTGGAGTAGAAATAGTAAACAGAATCCCGACTATGGTGGCCCACCAGATCATAAAACGTGTGAAGGAATCCCGGGAGTGATTTTATGAATCCAACTTCTCCCACCGACATCGGTTTCTTAGCTACCGGAAAATCTAGCGGGTCTACGACGGGTGAAGGTGTGTTTCTATTAATTGGGATAGAATTAGAATTCACATCAACTACCAACCATTTGGGCCACACAAAAAAAAACGGCCCAAACCTTTACTCACTGTCGTGCACTCTTGATCCGCGACCGGTACCAACGCATCCTCGACTAACACATGTAGTATAGAAACCCTAACGAAACCAATAGGTACTTTGGCTTCATGATGTAGTGCCATGTCAGGATATGAATTTCCCATTGCAACGTGGCGGGGTTGAGAATTCATCCCACATTCAGCGTACAACTTGCAAGAAGGGGAGTTCTAATATACAAATAAGGCATGTTTAATTAGGTCGAATTAGACATATTTAAAAAATATCAATAATCATGAGTTGTGTAGAATTATTCATTTGATTGAGGTGCAAGTAATTAAACGTACCTTTGGTTTGGGATCGGATGGTTGTATGTGAACTTGCTCTTTGATAGGGGCCGAAGGTGTGCATATTTCCTTGTTGGGTTCAACAATAGGTTGGTCAAAAATAGGTTGGTCAACCTCATGTTGTGGTGGGGAAGGATGTGAACCTCTAGACGAGGGTCCATTGATTGGATCGGTGTCACAAAAATCGGATGGAAGAGGATACTTTATAAAAGAACATATATTGGCCAACATTGTTTTCAATTTCTTGACCTCTTGGTCGGATTTTTTGGCTTGGTTCAATGCTATTTGGAGTTTGGATGGTTTAGGGTCTTTCCCACTACGTTTGATACCAAACGCCTCTATTTGAGTAACATAACCACCAATTCCCTTAGCTCTTCCCGGATGCTCGGCCTTCCCAAGTGCCCTACGTAGTACATCGTGTTTACCGACAGGGATGAACAAGCCTTCTTCAACTTCACGCTCGACCTCGTCCTAAAATGGTAGTATAGTAAATGTTAAGTTATTATCGTCATCATTTGTTGTGTTTGATGGTGTGATTGTAGATACTAAAATGGAACATGGTATGGCGTAGTAGGTAAAGCGTACCACTCGATTAGCCACCCTTTTTGCCTCATCACTTGAGTAAGTCCCGTATTTTTTAATTCTACCCAAGACGAATAATTGTTGTCTACTATATGTTGTAGGGTCTTCGGCAATGACTAGCTTGTTCGCCTCTTCCGCGTCCATGCCCCCATCCACAAGCTCTTTCACCTCGGTTTCATGTTTTTTTTTGAGGTCTTCCTCCCCACACCCAAGTACCCCGCCCTACCCCCGGTGTAAGGCATAACATTATCAGCAGTGACTTTGCGCTTCCTATCCCCCAAACCCTTTTAAAAATTCTATGTTATTTTAGGAATAAAGCACTAACCGAAACAAAAATATTTGGCTAATTCGCATGAAACTATTATTGCAAGATGTAGTAAGTAAACTAACCTTTGCGTCATTTTCTAACCATCGTTTCTTGAATGCCTCCCAAGTAAGGGTTACAATGTGATTGTAACGCGTACTTGGATCTTGCCCAAACCTCGTGCCCTTCGGTTTGATATAATCCTTGGCAAGGGTATATTTGTGTTCTCGATGAGCTTTTGATGCGATTTGAAGAGCCTTCTTTTTCACTTGATCATAGGATGTTGCCTCGATAATAAAGGGGCGCTACAAATGTGATCATAAAAATAGTCACACTCACAATTTTCAATTGAAATTAAAAATAACAAGTACCACACTAACCTTGCATTCCTTCCATATATCCTTTTTGATATCGATGCTTAGTAGCCTCCAATCTGTTGTGTCTAATTGTGTGCGTATCCTACCCGTCTTAGCACACCAACTCGACCATCGCGCGGCATCATCTACGGGTGAAATAGCAACACCAATGTCATTAAACTTGACATGTGTTAGTATTTTGTTATCGATCCTAATCTCTAATTCGCGACAATGTGTGAGGAGTTGAGCTTCTGTCGATGCGCGAGTCACTTCTCGTTGTCTTCTAACCTCACTTGAACCGCCAACAACATTTTCCCCCCCACTTGAGTCGGAGTTAACGGAACTTGAAGGGCTCTCCATTAAGCTTTCCTTTGTATATTGAATTTAGTTAATGACTAACACAATACTAATAAATCAAAGTTGTACTTTGTAGTAAAAAAATTATATTTCATAATCCTAAAATTTAGGGCTAAGCTAGCTACGGATAATTTTAAACGAAAATCTTGATTTTCGTTCAGGACATGCTTCTGACATGATATTTTGTAATAACATGATAAATGGAGGCACTATGTACAAGAAAATCAAATTTTTAGCATATAAGAATGAAAAAAATCGTACCTTTGGTATATGACAAAGTTGTGTCGGTGGAATTGATTATTTTGGTTGGGGATGGTCTACCTTGTTTGTCCCTCTCCTACCCATAACAAAGGATGTTACCAAATTGAACAAGAACAAATAAAGATTGACATTAATTGCAAAAACTATAGGCAAAAATGTGGTTGAGAATTTATTGCAAAACTTACCAATCTTTTTGATGCAATTAGTGGCTAGTTCCACTTTGTTTTGACACAATTGATGTGTCCAACATGTATGGGATGGGTAATGGAGATTTGATGTGAAGAAAGTTGAGGAGATTTGAGAAGATGTGCAAAAGTTTGAACTTTTGGAGATGAAACCCGTAAGAAGTGATGGATAAGATGCCAAAAGTGTAGGGTTTTTCTGTTCTATAACGTGTTTACTTTATTCTAGCTTACCTTGTTGTGAAATCGGAACTCTCTCGTTACGCCTGACGTGGCTATTTACGAAGTCGTTACGTGCTCATGCGATTGCCTTTTATGCTCTACTTTATCCTTCTAGAGACATCGTAACTGAGAAGCTTACATAAAGTATGTTACTAGGATGTTGCGAGTTCGCTACAAATGCTCACTAGAACCCTACTTAAGATTTTTTTTTGTTTTTTTAATGCACTCATACATTTTTAAATCACGATATAAACGAAATGATGGTATAAGACACTAATCATTCTATTTTAAGAATAATTTTCATTTGTTCCGTCGTATGCTCATGTAGAACGGGATAGGGATTTGGTCACTTAATCTGCAATTACATAATTTGAAAGAGTTTTAAGAAACTTAGTCTTTAATTGTAAGACAATAAGAAACTCTACACATCATGTGTACGCTTGAAAACGCTATCCATCGCTTACCTTTAGAGACAACAGCATAGTAGAGCTTCACACATGAACTACATATATATATATATATATATATATGCGGAGTTCAAGTGCATTTCATTAGAGATACTTAGTTTATTACAACTCATTTATGTGATTACAAGCACGATTATTGAATTAAACAAAGTATCATGCACACGTTCACTCACCAACTGTCATCACTCATCATACTACCGAGTATCGCTTAATAACATTGCATGCTGATGTACTAACATGTACTTTGTTTGACATAATGTGATGTTCGATATATTCCAAATTGAGTATTATACTGTTTAGATATAAAATGTACATATTTAAGAATATGATATTGCGTTTAAAAATTTAAAGCGAATTATTGATGTTGTACATAGAGTTATGTCATACTGCTTATGTACAAAGAGTACTCTACCTGAGTGAATATCATGATGGATATTTAACAAATAGAGTATTGTACTGCATCTATATAAAATATATATATGTTAGAATTTGAAAATTGCTAATAAAAAATTTAAAAGTTTGATTTTTTTTAGTTACAATCTAATTAGCTTGTGTAGTAGCGATATCGCTAGTATACACGTTACCACAGTTAAACCCTAAACCCTAAACCCACAAACCCACAAACCCACATAACCCAGAAAACCAGTTGGCGACGGGGTTGCGATAGCGCTAGTTAGTAGTTCAATTTAATAAAAGGCTTTTTGGGTTACGACCTCGCTACTAATTAGAATGATTCTTCTGTAGCGAGTTCGCTACATGATAAGAACCCATCAAAAAATGGTTTTTGGGTTTGGGTCTATATTGGGCGTATAAGTGTTGGGCATTAGCTTGTGTAAGTATTGGGCCATAGCCTATGTAAGTATTGGGCCTCAGCCTTGGTGTTTCATGTTCAGTTTGCGCTGGTCGGCGACTTATCGAACCCTTGTAAAATGTAAGTGTATATAAACTGAAAAATCACCTTCTAATCAGCCGATGTGGGACAAATGTTGGCGATCTTTCTTACGAGTTCGCTACAGCACATGATCACATAGAACAACAAAACTTATGAATGGCATAGTAGCGAGGCGCCTCCCTAGCGAAGTCGCTACCTGTGTAACTTATAGTAGCGACCTCGCAACAAGTCGTACTCAGTCGACAGAGCCTGTTGTGAGATACTCTAGCGTGTTCGTAACAACAAAAGCTTCACACAATTGTTAGGCTTGAAGATTAGCGATATCGCTACAGTCCATGGACCCATCAGTAAAAACATTTGAAATTCAATCAGTAATTATTTTGTTAGGGGTGTGAATGTGGTCAATGAAAAGGTGTGACTGCCTTTACATTTTTCTTCTTTTAATACAGCAATTACTAATTTCAGTCTAGGAACTCTCACATGTTTTTGACCAATGTAGAACCTCACCCCTATAAAACTCAGCCCCTTCTCCCTTTAGAGCTCCATCAGAGCCTTCATTCTCACATTACCTTCAATCTTCTCCTATTCTTTGCCATCTTATTCCCATGGATTTGACACTTTTCAGCGCCCTCCCAGATGACATGATTCATCTGATAATGATTCGTGTTACGTTCAGACACGTTCTTCGTCGGTATGTGAGCTTCCAAGCGACCGATTGGGCTCGACAATGGCTCACCGAGGCTTCTGTAATAGGCCACAGAGAGTCGGCCTATGCCTTGGCTATATTTGCAATCTGTGAAGGTCATGATGCTCAAAGAGGCATGGATGTCATCACCGAGATGAAGAGAACCGACAAGAAAGACCTCAAGGAAGTTCGGGATCGCGTGCAACTCGAATTGGCTTACGCCTGGGGCAATGCGCACTACTTGAGGTACCTCGATGTAGTAGTGCCTCGGCCTAGATGCTGCCAGGAACATGCTGACCTCAATGACGGCTTCAGGTACCAACGCTACACAAGGGTTGATCCAGCGGACATCGAATGTGATGCATGCACTTGCGAGCAGGAAGTGCTTCACATCCTTCTAACCCCTCCGCCACTTTGGATGTTGTAGTGTAGTTTCTTTCTTATTTTATTCCGTTGTTTTTTATGTAAAATTTGTTAGGATTGTAATAAGTTTATGTCTGCCGTATTGGCACATTAATTTAATCATTGAAAAGCTTTTCTTGTTTTGAAACCTTGTCCCTTACATTTTACTTTATCATCGTAAAATCAGCTACTGTTGCTATTGTAAGTGGCACGTTTATTAGATGAATCAACACAGGCGAACTCGTCACGTACTCGCTTATATGTTACGTGGTACTAACGATATCGCAACAGCTCGTATTCAGTCAACAGAGCCTAGCTGGCGATTCTCTAGGGATATCGCAACGAGCTTTGTCCCTTACATTTTACTTTATCATCGTAAAATCAGCTACTGTTGCTATTGTGCGTGTTCCTAGCGATATCGTAAGTGGCAAGTTTATTAGATGAATCAACACAAGCGAACTCGTCACGTACTCGCTTATACTAACGATATCGCAACAGCTCGTATTCAGTCAACAGAGCCTAGCTGGCGATTCTCTAGCGATATCGCAACGAGATAAGGGCTTTTGGTAGTATATTGGCTGTAAGTATTGGGCTTTGTCTGACCTGTGACATCAGTAAAAACCTTTGAAATTCCATCAGTAATTAATTTATTTTGGGGGTTTGCATGGGGTGTCCACGGAAAGGTGAGAATGCCTTTACATTTTCCTTCCATTAATACCATAATGACTGCTTTTTGTCTAGGAACTCTGACATATTTTTGAATAATGGAGCACCTCAACCCTTTAAATATCAACCCCTTCTCCATTTAGAACCTCATTAGACCCTTCATTCCCACATTCCCTTCTGCCTTCCCAGTCGTCACTGCCTTCTGCTTCCCATGGATGTGTCTCTATTCAACGCCCTCCCAGATGACATGATAAATCTGGTAATGATTCGTGTCATGTTCGACTGGGTTCTTCGTCGCTACGTGAGCGGAAGAGCGACCGAGTGGGCTCGACAGTGGCTCACCGAAGCTTCTGCAGTAGGTCACACACCGTCGACCTATGTGCTGGCTGTATTTGCAATCTGCGAAGGTGACATTCAAAGAGGCATGAATGTCATCACAACCATGAAGAGAACCGACAAACAGGGCCTCCGTCTAGCTCGGCAACGCGTCAAAAGAGGTCTGAGATACGCTTGGGGTTGGAGACACTACCTCAGGTACTTCTCAGAAGTAGCAGTTAGGCCTAGGCCGATCTGCTGCATTCCGCATGCTGGCCTCAATAAGTTTGAGAGGTACGATCCTTGGGCACCCCTTGATCCGGCGGACATCACCTGTGATGCATGCACTTGCGATCAGGAACTGCTTCATGTCCTCGGTGAACGAACGATCTACTAGTATTAATTGTTTGTTCTTCACTATGTATTTTTGTATCACCAGTTTGTTTCTATTGTAATGAACTTGTGTTTTCCATTTTGGCACATGTACAATTAATTTTTTCTTGTTTTGATATATTGTCCCTTACATTTTATTTATTCATCCTAAGAGCCCATATCGTATCAGCAAAATCATTCACTTTTTGTATAGTGCGTGGTCATAGCGAAATCGTCACTGTCACGTTTCATGATGATTTATTATGAACAGAACACCCAGCGATATCGCAACTAACTAGCACATGTTTACGAGGTCCTTCAGACATCGCAACAATCCGTATTCAGTCAACAGAGCCTAGTTAGAGAATCTGTAGCGATATCGCAGCGTACGTTATATACCCTTGCGAATTCGTAACAACAAAGATTGACACTACGAACAACAAAACTTAAATATCATGTTGCACGGCGTCGTTTACTTTCGTGCGTGGATAGTTACGATATCGCAACCAACCTGAATATAAGCTGTCTTGGCAGTGACGATATCGCAAGACGCGAAGCTTTAAATATCAAATTTGGGGATCTTCTGATTTCAAACATCGATCGAACGTCTCAGAGCTTAGAAAAAATAAACAAACCAAAATCTCACATACCCATCCGACAAGAGCAATGGCAAGGACGAAAAATTTGGCACCCAATCCGTTTGTGCAGGGTGCCCGACGTGATGAAGGTCGGGCTTCGGGATCTCAGCCACGGGCGACGGGATCTCAGCCACGGGCGACGGCGGGAACAAGTTCAACCAAATATGATAAGCAAAGATTTGTAAGTTTTGATGCATCCCAAGCCTATTCTAATTACATGGAGCATAGTCAATTGCTAGATTGTTATGTTGTTGATTTTGATCAGATAGAAGAACTAGGTTTGGGGAATGTGTTAAAGATATTTCAATTTCATGAGTTGGGTGACTTGTTAGGTTTGAATTATCCGGCACATAAGGATGAGAAGTGCCAATTTTATGCTAATTTTCACCAGTTGATTGAGGAAGAAAAGGAGACGGGTAGGTGGTTCACCAGGGTTAATAAGAAGGACTACGAGATTGGGGAGGAGTTTTTTAACAAGGCATTGAACGTGTCCTATGCTGTTAACGAGGACTATAGCAACCAACCCCCTCCGGGGTTTTACATTAGAGAACAATGGCCTGAGTATGGGGTTTTGGATCGAGCTCAAGTTGTAGAGTATGCTAAGAAGTACTTTGATAGAGATGCTGACGATTTAGGGGTGCCTAGATCTTATAAGTTGGATAAACTTAGTGGTGAGGAGAGGAATGTTTATGAGATGGTCGCTAGGAGTGTCGTGCCTAAGGGTGGTTGGATCACCGAGATGAACTATACTACTGTGAGCATATTTTACTGCGTCATGGAGGAGATACAGTTGAACCCGGGCCATGTCATTTTCGAGCACATGAGACAAAGTGTGGTCGAAAATAATAGGACAGTCAAGAAGCTCCCTTACGGTAATTTCATAACCATGTTTCTTACCTCAGTGCATCCCAAGATAAAATTATCTCCAATAGCTCAGGAGTGTTGCTTCTATACGATGTCATATTTTGAGAGGAAAGGTAAGTTTGAGTTGATTGATGGTGTGTGGCAGAAAGTAGCGGATGGACCCAAGAAACCGCTACAGTTTAATCCTGAAGAAGTCAGAGAGAACGTCGAAGGTTAGCCAAACTAAACCCCTACAGTTTATTTTCTGTTTTATACAATTTATTTGCTATACTCACCCTTTTTTTGTTTCACTTACATGAACAGGTGTACCCTCAGAGGCATACTTCAAGGGTGTAGAAGAGACAATCGACCTTTTCAGGGATAAAGTGGCCAAAATCAATCACGAAAACTGGTTAACGGAGAAGGTGATATGTGGCATTGAAAGGGCTAGTGCGAGGAAAAAATCGAAGGGGGATCCACCAGCACCATCACAGACACCACCTCCTAGCAATGATGATTAGATTTTCATTCGCTAATGTTGGCTAGTACTTGTACTCAAATCCAAACAATTTCATTTTCAATTTGTTTTTATCAGTTTCTCTAACAACATTGCTCAGAATATTTGAATTTGAATGTCATCTATTTTATTATGTATATTTGATTATTTAAACTTCCATTATTTATTTAGTGTGGCTAAATTTTCAATTTATAACACCACTTTACTAAGGAGTTAAATCTAATTTTTTGGTATGTGGCTTTATACTAGCGATCTCGCCAGTATCAAGTTACTCACCTGGCGAGATACTAGCGAATTCGCTAGTTGCTAGTTAATCAAATTTATACAAATTTGATCCCATAAAGAGAGATCGTAACCTGTCAGACTCAAGAGACAGAAACTTATCTGCGAATTTCAGCTTTTTGTTGCGAAAGCGTAACCGGTTCGCCAATGTTGCGAACTCGCAACGCAACAAGTTAACATGCATTGGTTTCTAGCGTGTTTCGTTACGGTATCGCCACGTCTACAGCAGTGTACAAATGTTTTTAAGAATTAGAAGATTTAGTGTACTAACATTAATTAAATCAAAATTTAACTACATGAACCATGAAATACATATTTAAATAGATACTTTTGTTTTTTACTCTTTTTACTCTTCTTCTTCTTTGATTGCCTCCCCTTCCTCTTTGTAGTTTTCCCCGCAGGATTAATCCACATGCCTTCCTCATGATCCATTCTGCACACCGACGCGCAAACAATGTCATCATCCTCCTCCAGAGTTTCGTACACCGAGGGCGGAATGGTGTCGGTAGAAACAGTGGAGTCATCGTCGAACAAGCCGTCACCATAGATGAATGTTTTCTTACCATCAACAACGATCTCCCATCGAGCATCAGTTGGACCTTCCACATAGAATACCTGATGAGCTTGAGCCGCCATGATGAATGGATCATCCCTAGACCCGAGAATTCCTCTATTAACTAGAGTCATGCCTAAATCCTCTGTGCGCACCCCTTCACCTTGATCTACCCATTCACATTTAAACAATGCGATTCGGACATGAACAAAGTCCATTTCCCATATATCAGTAATGGTACCAAAAAAACCATTATCACCCTCTCCAGGTACTGATACCCCACAATTTTGGGTTGCAGACCTATCATCACTCCACTTAGTACCAAACGTGTATCCATTAATGTCATACCCGCTAAACGACGTAACTGTGCCTAGGGGGTCTCTTGGCAACCCATTTTACAACGTCGGGGTGTTGACCGCCATTCTGCACATGTATTTTCAGCCAACTAGTAAAGTCTCTGCAATGAGCTTCTAGAACTCTAGGTTCCGACCAGCTCGGGTGTGCTGACCTAATATCATTAAGGTGAACATCAACATAAGGACTCACTGAATGATGGTTGCGTAGAATGTACAGATGTGCTGTAGATATTTCATCGGAAGAAGGACTAAATTTAGACTTATGGCGTAGTCCGACACCATCCAATCTACCATCGTGTCTGGAGACTGGCAGTCCTATAGTAGGTACATCCTGTAAATAGTTGGTACATAATTCTATTACCTCTTCCGCGACATATCGCTGCACTATACTGGCATCCGGTCGATAACGATTCTTAACAAAATGCTTGAAAATGCTCATGTACCTCTCAAATGGGTACATCCATCTCAAGTACACCGGTCCACACAGCTTCACCTCCCGCACCAAATGAACTATCAAATGAATCATTATGTCAAAAAATGAAGGGGGAAAATACATCTCTAGCCTGCACAGTACTTCAACTACCATATCCTGCAATTCATCCAACTTACGACGGCTTACTCTCTTGTGGCATATTTGTTTAAAAAAATAACAAAGCCTTGCAACTGCGTCTCCAACGTGAGAAGGCAAGCAACCTCTCAGAGCAATGACATTCAAATCCTGCATCAGGTTGTGGCAATCGTGCGTCTTCATTCTCACTAATTTCAACTCGGCGGTAGATACACAACTACTAATGTTCGAACCATATTTAGAAGGCACCTTTACTGATTTTAGAGTTCTACAAAAACTCTCCTTCTCCTCAGATGACAAGGAATAACAAGCAGGTGGTAAGTATGTCGTACCTGCTTCTTCTTGAACGGGAGCAAGTGACGTCCTTATGCCAAGATTGGCTAAATCCTTTCTACTTTTCAATCCATCCTTACTCTTGCCCGGTGTATTCAATAGCGTCCCAACCAAAACTTCGCATACATTCTTCTCTATGTGCATGACATCTAGACAGTGGCGCACATCCAAGTGCTCCCAATAATCGAGCTTGAAAAAAATCGAACATTTCTTCCAAATCATAGTTTGAGCGCTTTTCTTTTTTCCCTTTCCCAACACAAACTCCATGCCCGCTACCTTTTCCAATATTTCAGTACCTGATAGTGGGACTGGGGCAAAACCATGCTCTTCCTGACCGTTAAACCACTTCTTTGCACTCCTCCACAGATGGCTTCTAGGTAGAAATCGTCTATGACCTAGATAAACAGGCTTACCACCGTGCTTTAATTGACAATGACTAGTATGGCTCTCACAAACGGGACATGCAAAATGCCCTTTCACAGAACACCCTCCAAGGTTACCCAAAGCAGGGAAATCATTGATGCTCCACATCAACATGGCTTTAAGTTGGAATTTCGCGTCCCCTCGACTTCCGTCAGGAATATGAATCCCGTGCTTAAACAAGGATTCCAACTCCTCAACAAGAGGTGCTAGATATACATCAATGTCATTGCCAGGTTGCCTAGGCCCCGAGATCAGAGTGTTCAAAAGCACATACTTTCGTTTTATCATCAACCATGAAGGTAGATTATAAATAACAAGCATCACTGGCCATGAACTGTGGGTGCTGGACATGTTCCCGAAAGGGTTCATTCCGTCAGTAGATAGTCCTAAGCGCACGTGTCTAGGTTCGTCAGCAAATTCTGGGTACATAGCATCCATCTTCTTCCATTGATCACCATCAGAAGCGTGAGATATAATATCATCATCATCCTCTCGAACCCTATCGGCATGCCATGTTAACAATTTTGCATCAACTGGATTGGCATACAAACGCGTCAATCTCGGTTTCAAGGGCATGTACCACATCACCTTAGCAGGACCTTGCTTTGTCGATGTTGTCACTATTTCTCCACATACCTCGACCTTTCCCTCCTTCTTTTTCCATCTAGACTCACCGCATACCTTGCAATCATCCCTCAAGGAATCAACAATCCCCCTATACAACATACAATCATTCGGGCATGCGTGAATCTTGGTAAACTCCATGCCCATAGGACACAATATCTTCCGCGCAGCATAAACCCTGTCAGGACATAAGTTGTCTTGAGGAAGTAACTCTTTAACCAACTCTAACAATTCCGTCATTCCTTTATCAGAAAGACCATGCCTTGCCATTAGGTTCATTAACAACAATGTTGCTCCCAGTCTAGAATGCTTAGCCCCAACATATAAGCTTGTCTTTTTATCGTCATACATTGCCTCCAGCATACTTTTCTTCCCAACAAACTCCATAACAACATCGTCGCACATGTCTGAAAGCTGTTCATTATACTGCAGGATTTCCTCGGCGCTTCCCTCCTCCATCTCCACCTGGTCACTTCCATAATGGCCTTCCCCATGCCAAACCCATTCTGTGTAGGATTTGTCAAAACCTTTACAGATTATATGTTCACGCACGACAGCAATATCTTCAAATATGGCGTTGTTTCTACACTTGTTGCATGGACATCTAACCCCTCCTATGTTGTTCTGTCTACAATGTCGCAACCCAACATCTAAGAACTGTTCAACCAAATCTAAGTACTCCTTCGATAATCGAGCATTCTCCTTCATTATTCGTTCGCGGTCCATAATTCACAAATCAGACAAACAGCTACACAATACTACTAACCCACTGACTTTAGATGATCAACACATAAACTACACACTGCATTAACAAAACAACCAAGATAAACCAAAATGCAACCAAACATTATGCATAAAATCAACCAAAATCAAGAGACAAGCCAGTACATTACGCAAGTTAAACCTTACCTACACCAACACGGGAACAATGAGACCTCCGAGAACACTTCAACTGATCACCCTTCAATACCCACCTGTTTAGACCCTTTTAAAGTTTTTGTTTTTGGAGTTAGAATGGCCAGTTTAACTTAAATCTGTGACCCATACAGAGTCTGTTGCGAACTCGCTACAACCTTGCTCACACATTTGAGTAGCCAACGACCTCGTAACATTTCAATCACCCTCACATGCACTGTACATTGAGCAATGACAAATTTGACCTTTTAAGAAGCGATACCGTAACAGCAAACGCAATATACTACCCAGTTACGACATCTCCCATATCCTCGCCTACTAAAATTAGGGTTTAGCAAAGCTTACGATATCGCAACGAACAAACCTACGACTACCGAGCTAAGCTACGAAATCGCTACAGACACGTTTATATTACTACAAAGGTTACGAGATCGCAACAACCAATTCAATTTAAGGCGGATACATTTTTTCCGCCTTGGTCAAGTATCTTTTAACGTCAAATCCCAGTTCCGCCTTTAACTGCCTCTTTCCGTCTTGAATGTAATTTTTTTTTGCTAGCTTGAAGAGGTAGCGAACTCGCTACTGTCAATCAAGGCGTAAAAAAATGCGCCCCCATCAAACGCCTTAAATATGTGCCTTGCATCCACCCCTTTGTAGTAGTGCGTCATGCTTTTTCACCAGGACCGGGTTGGCAATCCACTCCGGGTAAGTGATCTCTTCTACCATTCCCGCGTCCAGCATCCTCTTCACCTCCACCCGGACGAATTCTACCCGATCTGCTGCCAAGGCTCTTTTCTTTTGCCTTATGGGCTTCAAATCCGGGTAGACATTCAACCGGTGTATCGAAAACTCTTCTGGTATCCCCGTCAAGTCTTCCGTTCCCCACGAGAATATATCCTCATACTCCTTGAGTAACTTCCGGAGCTCCTCCTTCACATTCACCGGGAGATGCTTCCCGACACTCACCTTCCCCCGGGATCCTACCTCCATGTCCTCCACTTCAAAAGAAGTCGGGTCACCATGCACGGCTCCTACTGTGTTATCCTTCCCGGAACACTCCCCGGGCTCCGATGCGTTTGTTCTTTCTGATCCTCCGTTCTTGGCCTCCTTTATCGCAGTGAGCATGCAGCTGCGGGCGGTCGTTTGATTGCCAATAACCAAAGCAATTCCTTGGTCCGTCGGGAACTTCATGGTTAAATGGTAGGGTGAGCATATCGCCCGAGCTTGCGTCAACCAGGGACGACTGATGATCATGTTGTACAGGGAAGAAGCATTTACGACCGCAAAGTTACACAGGACAGTGCACCTCTTATTAATATCCAGATGATCAACAAGGGTCACCCATAGTGCTATAACACCTAGCGGGTGGACTGTGCGACCCGTAAAGCCTGATAGCGGGGACAGGCATGGCTTCAAGTTCTGTCGGCCAATGTGCAATTGGTCGAAACAATCAGCGAACATAATCTCTACGCTGCTCCCATCATCTACAAAAACTCGCTTTATCACCACACCTTCTACCTCGATGGAGATCACCATCGGGTCAGAGTGAGGCACTTGGGCCGGGACTGCATCCTTCTCTGAAAAAGTGATTGTCTCATCATGTTTAAACCTCTTTCCCTGGATCTCCCCCGGAGGAACATACCTACTCTTGGCCTTCACGGCCGACAGTGTTTGCGCTCCATCACCCACTATACCGTTGATCACGTTTATCATCCGGGGTGCTCCGGGTCCCGGAACTCCCGGTCTAGGAGCTTGTGGGGCGGGGTTAGGAGCGATGTTAGCTTCTGCCGGACGATTGCCGCCTTGGCCTCAGTTGTTCCTCCAGTTCCGCTTCCTCCCTTGACCTGCCGGAGCGGCCACCGGGTGCGCATCTCCTGCAACACAATCCCGGAGCTGACCCCGCTCCACCAATTTCTGAATATCTGTGCGCAAGACACGGCAACTTTCTGTAGTGTGACCATAAGACTTGTGAAACTCACACCATTTCTGAGCATTCGCCGGGGCCGGGACCCCTTGTATGACCGGGGGATCCGTGAAGAGACCCCGATGGATAGCCAGAATCTCCGTCTTTGTCTTGGAGAGTGGAGTATACGTTGGTCTCACAACCAACGTCTGCCCCCCCGGCGCAGGCGCTGCTCCCTGAATCGGGGGACGTCTAGCTGGCTCCTGGCGAACCCCCTGATGAGGAGTCGCCCGGAGTGTGGTTGTTTGGGTTGTTGTGGCTGTAATCACCCGCTACTCAAAGAAACCAACCGTGTTCATCCGGGTATGGTTAGCTTCATGCACCGTACAATGCATTTCCACTGTCAACTGGAGGTGGTAAAAAGTTCCCGGCATATTCTTCATTAACTCGATGTAGAACATCTCGTCTCTCAACCCGTTCACAAAGTTGCCTATCAGGGCCTTCTCGTGCAAGTGCCTATCCTGGACCTTCATAGACTTAGCAATATACCGGACATAATATTGCCAAGTAGATTCCGTCTCCAACTGTCGCATAGCCAGAACCGTCGCCAGGTTGACAAAATTGGTCTTCATCGCTGCATATCGGTGTACCGGGACTGTAGCAAAATCCAAAAAAGTCTTCAGTGAGCCCTGGGGAAAACTCTTGAACCAACTCAAGCAGTTGCCCCGGAGGTAAGAAGGCAACAGCTTGCACTGCAACGGCTCGTCAATGTCCCGGGCACCCATGACACTGAGATAGGTGTGGACAAACTCCTCCGGATCCCCGTCACCATTGTACGTCGGAACTCCATCGGGCACTTTGGTACCTACCGGCCACTTGTAGTTTAGCACCTCTGGAACCCACTGGGAGTGAGGAACCATCCCCTCCTACCAATCAGCCTGGTCAACCGATCTTCAATGGACCCGTTGTTAAACGGGGTGTTGTATCCACCATAAAATGGTTGAGCTTGCGGGTTTAAACCGCCTGGAAACTGTTGATCCGGATACTGCTGCTGTCCCGGAAGAATCTGCTGACCTGGGGGCATCTGCTGACCTGGGGGCATCTGCTGACCCGGGGGCATCTGCTGATATCCGGGTCCTCCTCTTCCATCCTTCTCCAAATCCACTACCTCGGGTACCTTGTTATGGGCCGCGGCCTTGGCCGCTTTCCATGCTCGAAATTCTCCGAATTCCGCGGTGTTGGTATGAATCGTTTCTGGATCTCCGCGCTCCGGGTCTTCTTCTCCGGAATCAAAATACTCCGATTCGGATTCACCACCTTCTCCGAACGCCTCCTGGTCCTGCCTCTCCTTCTCTTGCCGGGCCTTCTCCCTCTGCTCCTTCTGCATCTCCCTGAGGGTACGCTCCGGCACTTTCTTCTTTCCTTGGCGCTTCTCAGCGGCCACACGGGCCGTCTCCTTGCGCGCTCGCTCCTTTTCCTCGGCCGCCTTCCGCGCCGCCTGGGCAGCCGCGGCCCTCTTTGTCTTAGGGCCACCTTCTGCCTGATTAGCTTTGGTGGGGGGTTCTTCCCCTGTCTTTTTAGGTCTGCCGCGGGGCATGACGAAGCAAGGTTCCACTGGGTGTGCCAACTGATGCTACCAGTAAGCTCCGGGATACCAGCTCCGGTACAAGTACTCTGGGGAGAGCTGGAATCATAACCTGCGGCCAATCTCTCACCTAGGTCCTGCAAAACAAAGCCCCCGGGGTCCCCCGAGGGTAGACGCTCCGGCGTGATGATGAAGATAGGGCTTTATGCAGAGGAAAGAGATTATGAAGAAATACAGAGAGTATTTAAGTCTGATAGAACATACCTATTACTGTTGGTCACTCCTCTATTTATAATGGCAAGGATCAGAGAGGGCTTAGGCTAAGTGATCCTCTTCTTGTCGCACATCCGGGGTTGCGGGGTCCTTATCATGTCCTTCTTGTACCCGGGTGTGTCCGAGATAGCTGATGTCATGGGAGGACCACTGGTGGGCTTGACCCTCTCTTCTCCTTTGCCAATATGTCCGCCGGGCCAGTGTATGGGCTGAGGCCCATATCACCACGGATGACCTCAATTGATCGAAACTAATCGAAACTAGAGTTTTACTTAATTTTCTATTGACACACACCGTGTTTTACTATTCAAAAGTCAAATCTTAACTTAAAAGTAGTACTCCCTCCGTCCCAGACTATATTGCACAATGTTAAAATTTGAGAATATTAAGTATTGTAAAAGGAGTGGATGAGATTGAATTTGAGAAAGAAGCGGGTGAAATGAGTGGATCAAAATGATTGGGGTTTACTGAATAATGAAATTGTGCAATTTAAGATGGGGCATGCTAGATGCAGTCCGTATTTTACTTATTTTGCAGTCCAAACTAAAAATACGTTTTCGATATATATGATATGGTCAATTATTATGTATATCAGACATATGCATCATATATACTACTTCTATTGCGAACACATGCAATTCAGTTATATATTAGAATCATTATACTAAATAATGATCATCAATTTTTGATCATGATCGGTTCGTTTATCAAATGAACGATTCCGATCCGATCTCGATTTTTTTGACGAACACTCGTGATCGTTCCCACCCCTGTATGTTACATTAATTCAAGATAATTAGCTAGCAAACTACAAGTATCTCCAATTGTTATTAATATTGTAAATTAGCTTGTATGATCACACATCCCTCATTCTAATCTAAATACATTGAATCATTGATGTGGGGCATACTAAATGGAGCTCAAGCTAGTTGCTTGACAAGACTAGTTGCTTGTGAATGTAAGCTAGTAGTACTAAATATTTTATTAAAATTGGCATTGGAAATAAAAATGCCATTTTTTGGTTTTCTTACCTTTGACCCCAAACGTATAGATTCCCAACGACACTTTCATTTCAAATTTTTGGAGATTAATGTTTTCACCTCAACAGTAATATTCTCATCTTACATCTTTTTTTTTCCAACGGCTATATTTTAATTTTGTCTATAAATAGAGTCCAATATTGCCATATGTTTGATACAAGCTTCAAAAAGCAATCTCTATCAATTGATTTTTTGTCTTCATCATGGGAGAAATATTTCATGGATCTGGAAAACGTCCAATGTCCCAAAATTTCGAATTGCCAAATTTCTGTCAATACCAAAATGTTGAGGGTGCGCCGAATGACAGCTCCGAAACGATTCTTTTTCAACCAAGCCTTTCTCAACCTAACCATTCGCAACCAAGTAATTTCAGTTCTCTCCAATGCATCCGCATCGGGAAATGATGTATCGACAACACATGACATTTTATGGTTTTCCACCAATTCCTATGAACCCACACTCAATGCAGCCGAGTCGTTTATCCTCATACAATCCCAGCGATGTATTCATGAATATGTTGAGAGGTGGAGGCCAAGGTAGCGACTTCAACAATCCGGTGGTGGTTAATTCTGTTGTGGCTAATCCCGAAGTAGGTGCGAATCAAAGTGTTAGCGTCTCAGCATCGAAGAGGACGGAGAAGAAAACTCCATGGAAAAAATTATGGGATTTGAATGAAGATCGTGCTCTAATTCATGCGTGGTTGACAACTACGAATGACAGAGAGATCGGCACCGACCAGTCGGTGCTAGGCTACTGGGTCAGAATCACCAAATTGAAAATGAGGTAACTCAGGATCATAACAAGATTTGAACCATCAAGTCTTGTTTAAATCGGTTGAATACAATATCAAAAGCGGCTGGAAAATTTGTTGTGGCGATGTTGGAAGCTAACCGGATTCACAAGAGTTGTACCTCGGAGGTAGACGTGTTAGATCAAGCACACTTCTTTTACAAGCAAGATGTAGGCACCGACTTTACTTTCATGAATGCCTACGAGTTACTACGCAATGAGCCAAAATTTTTGTGTCAGTACTCCACCACAAATCAGGAAGACGTTTACATCTTCGACCAACATGTAAACACACCAAGCAGTGAAGGAAGCTCTAAAAGGTCAAGGGTTAATGAAAGCGGTGAGATCTTTGATAAATACATGCACAACGCTTCATCGCTGAATACTTCCACTCCTACCAGTGGCGAGATTCCGATGCCTCAATTCCCATCAAGACCCCCTGGATCAAAAGCGCAGAAAACAAATGGTAAACGTGGAGTGAGTTCGATGGGAAAATTTTATTCTTCTGAAGAGCAATGTAGTGTTTGCATGAAGTCCCTTTCTGGAAATAGAATTCAAATGGAATCGTTCAAGGAGTACAACAATACCATTGAGATGAAAAAGTTGGAGGTTGAAATGAAGAGGCTTGAACAACAGGAACGTGACGGAGACAAAGCACTCCTGACAGCATTGTTGAACAGACCAAACCTGAATGAAGACGAAGTTGATATGAAGAATCAATTGATAAGAAAACTGAAGAATGCATTTCACAATTAGATTGCTTTTATTATTCGTTTTGGGATTTCAATTAGTAGGTAACGATATATTTAAATTTTGTTGCTACTCTTGTTTCTTGTAATGTTCCACTACCACTAGTTTTATAAGCTGGGAATGGTTTTTTGATTGTGTTGAGTTTGATTAGAAGCCTTGGAGAATGAACTAATTTATAAGCTAGAAAGAACATAAAAGCTGCCCTAAGCTTTTTTTGCAAGCTTGATTTAGCTCCACATCACTTAAAACACATGCCTCATAAAATAAAATAAATCCCTCCTCCCCTTTAGAGGCATAAAATAACATTTCTGACTGTTTTAACAGAAAAATAAAATTTCAAATTGTCTGGAATGGAGCAATAAAATAGAACAGCAATGAAGGAACCCTAAAACCATTCCATGCTTCAACTATGCTGCTGCCAAGATCAGGTCAAGCACCTTTTTGCTTTCCACTCTGCTTTTGCTTCGGCTTAAGCTGGCGTTGGGATGAATTATTTGTCAAATCGGGCGATATCCCGTTGCAAAGGGTAAACAAATTGTTAATTATTGCATCGTACGCATCTCTTTCATTCGAATTAGTCGCCTCGACTTCATCTTCAGCGGTTCCATTCGCCACCACATCCGCAAGCTGCACATCAAGCAAATCTGCATGTTCTCTTATTACGCTATCGACGTCCCGAATGATTGACCAAAACCTCCTTGTCTTGAGCTGAAAACATAAGGGGAAAATAGAAACATTGGTCATTTCTAATATTATCAACTAATTGAAAAAATCGGACAGTCTCCTTATCTGAATCATTATTCTAAATCATTACTAATACCATAACATGTCATTCATATTGCATTTTTTCCTTATTTGACAAGCCGCTATATCAAAAATTACAACATTTCTTTGGCTCCAACATATGTAAAGATGTTTCATAGAAGACAGCTAACCTGTGCATTTGCGGGAATAACAATTGCGGAATGAGCTGCAGCGGGTGAAACCTCCTTCTTGAACTTCAATCTCCCATGGCCTGAAGTCCTCATCTCCAGCAGAATCCTGTCCTCAACCTTCGACCCTCCCCAATGTTGAATGAATGGCTCAATCGAAGATAGCGGAGCGTCAGGCATGATTGAGTTGTGGAAGTTTGTCAGTAGGAGCAACAACATGCAACCAGCACTGCCTCGATCACCTTCCCGCTTCCTAGGCCGGTACGAGATCAAGGTGTCACACAAATGCTTCACAACAAAGCCTGCCCAGTCCTTGTCACCAATACCCTCGGAATTTGTCAAGGAATTCACAAGCCCAAGATCAACATTTGAACCAAAATCTAGAGCCAGCAGGGTATTCATGGCGTAGAGGACGAAAAAAATTCTGAAGTCTTCACCTCTTTCATCTAACTTCAGAATCATCTCCGTCAATACATCCAGTTCCATCTCCGTCGTGAAGCATAACCCGTACTGATCTCTCCATCTGTGTAACACCGATCTCACCGAGGTCCCGTGATGTTTCAACTCGACGGGATTGGCAGCATTTTACCTAAGACCGAAAACCCTAACTGCATCGTTTCGGGTCAGGGAGAAGCGAATCTTTCCATCTACCCAGAAATACTGAGTTACTGGATCAAAACATTCTACCAGCCAGTTGTTCATGCTGTCTGGTATGGACCTTGTCGAGAAATGGAGCAAGCCACCGAAGCCAATTTGTTCGACTTCCCTTTCCTGTTCTGGAGTCAGATAGCTGATGAGCTTCCTGAAATCCTTCATTTTGCGGTTTCGAATTACATCATAGGAAAACTCGAACCCTCCTTCTCCCCCTCGTTATGGATTAGAATCTGCAGCCTTCATCCGTGCCCCGTCTTCATCTTTACGGAATTTGCTAGGCCCTGCCAGATCTTTACCCTTACGGTTACGGACTTTGTTAGGCCCTGCCACATCTTCAGCCTGACGGACTTTCACACTCCCTGCCACAGCTTCAGACTTACGGACTTTTTTACTCCCTGCAGCAGCTTCAGCCTCACGGAGTTTCATATCCCTTGCCACCTCTTCAGCCTTATGGAGTTTGCTCCGGCCCTCTGTATAGACTGTTCCAACAGACGACGATTTCTTCCACTTGCCACGACCAGCCAGAATCATCCCTAGAAGCAAAGTCCCATAACATTAGACTAGATACTACACAATCATATGATTAAATATAACCTAATCATCAGCTTGAAACAATAATCAAAACAACAATCAACCAAAACAAAACAAAAAAAGATCAGGTGATATTGCAAAACACGTTTCCTAATTTTAAAGCCCTTTTATAAATGGTAGAAACCATGAAACTAACAATCATAAGGAATAATAACTCAGAAAATGACAAAAAAATATCCCATTCTCATCGACCTACACTAGATCCTACACAAACAGTGAGCCATAAACATTCTTACAATTTTGCAACCATGAATATGAAATATAAAAACGTATCCATGCTTACTTGACTGTTTGGCCGTTCTATTCTTCACAGTCTGCACAGAATGGCCGGAAAAATGACCGCCCATTCCCTCCGGCTGACCCCGCTCGCCGCTATCATCAGATGAAGGATATACCATCGTGGGAATATCCATGTTTCTTGCCTAACTAACGCAGTTCAAAGTTTCGTCTGCTAAACGCCGCAGAGATAAGATGAGAAAAAGTTTGAAAGGATTTGAGAAGACGACGTTTCTTTTTCCCTTTTTATTTGGGAACCAAAAAGGTACTAGGTTTTTTCTTTTTGTCGCTTCAATTTTCTGCTAAAAGGAGGACTAATTCATACGCATTCAAGTTTAAACAATTTCAAGAAAACATGGGCCTACCTGTGTGGCACGCTGGCATATAATTGTGCCCAACAAAAAAACAGACGGACGAGATCTATTAATACAATAAAATTTAAAATTTGTCACACAACAGCATCCAAAATTAAGTGACATATTTTGTAATTTGAAAAAGGGTGTTGCTATTTACACCACCCTAATGGTGAAAATAATCTCGATATCATAAAAAGTTGGTGGATCATATGATGTAGATATAATAAAATGCTATTTGCACCTACCGTATTTATTACGTGTATAGCAAAATGTGTCATACTTATTGTATTTGATTAGGGTATTATGGTATTAGGTAAATTATTATTATATCAGGTAAATTATGTATTGTTGGATATTTTTTAAAAAGTTTTATTTGATACCACATTTTAAATCACGTTAATATAGAAAATTAATAAAAATATATATTAACATTATATTGATAAAAAATTTACAAAAAAATGGTTAGTATCACCCAACCAACTCCAACTCACATTCAATATCAAAAATTATAGAATAACTAGGTCAATATTTTGAAATATGGTTAGATTGGTTTGTTTTGACGTAAAATAGAAATTTGTGTTCAAATTAATGGAAATATCAGCGATATGAAAGTTAAATTATAAAATAAGATGGTCAGGTTAATATTGGAGTGAAAAAAAATATTTTTCTTATATTTTATTCCGATATAAATCAATATTTTAAATAATTGAATAGTAATTTAGATGTTATTTATTTCTATTCTAATTAAAATATTTCTGAAAATGTGTATTATGACTTTTTTAAAATGGATATAAATAAAAGGATACCATATTAAATGAAGAGATGGTTCACCCAAAAACCCTTACCAATTATGTCTAGAAGTTAACAAGTAATAAATATGAATTTTATAAGTTGAGTAAGTGATACACATTAATTTAGACAAAAGTGGGCCAGGTGGGTGTATTTAGTAATTGGGGTGGTGTAAATAGAATCACTCTTTGAAAAATTGAAGATTATAACGTACAAATTGTAACACAGTATATTCTAAGAGAAAGTCTCCTGAAAGTCCAACTTTCCTGACTTTCCATAAGAGTTTTTGTACGTTTTAACTTATACAGTGTACCTTTTAATTTGAACTGTAAAATTTGTTATTTGAATTTTATTATTGTTTTAATGTAAATTCATGAATTTTTGCATTAAAACATGTTTTATTATATGTTCACTTTGATACTATCAATGTTTTAACACAAAATAGTATCACTTGACCTTAAATATATAGTGGTAGTTCCATAACACTTAGGAAAGTCGGACTTTCTAGAGACTTTGCAATACTCTAAACTAGATGACTGGATACAAGTTAAATTTCTAAAATAGTATGGATATTTATCATTAATCATAGGCCCTGTCAACTTGAGTTGAAATTAATTTAATTGAGATTAATTTAATTTAATTCAGATTTGTTTAGTTTAATTGAGATTAATTATATTAACTGAGATTAATTTAACTGAACTGAGATTAGTTTAACTGAATTGAGATTAATTTAACTGAAAAGATAATATTATGTATAAAATAAGGGTCTGTTTGACCGAAATTATGTCATGCTGAACTGAATTTTACTAAAGTGAAAATTAATAATTAATAATAGAATCAGCATGTCTAATTTTACTTGAATTTGTTCAAAATATATTTTCACTAAATTGAACTTAACTGAATTGAATTGAACTGAACTACTGATAAGGTCCACAAAATAGGGCCTAAGGGGTGGTTTGCTTGAGTTTATTTCTTACTAAGCTGAGCTGAGCTGAACTATACTGAACTGAACTGAAGTGAAAATTAATGAATTGAAAATAGAATTCGTATGTCTAAATTCACCTTAATTGAATCAATATATATTTTTACTAAATTGAATTGAATTGAACTAAACTGAATCAAACTGAATTGAATTGAACTGGACTGAATTGAACTTAAGTGGAAACTAATGTATTAAAATAGAATCAGTATGTCTAAATTTACTTGAATTTTATCAAATTATGTTTTGATTGAACTCAACTGAACTGAATTAAACTGAACTGAATTGAGTTGGACTTAATTGAACTGAAGTAAAAAAATTAATGTATTGAAAAATAAAATCAGTATGTCTAAATTTACCTGAATTTTATCAAATTATATTTTGATTGAATTGAAGTGAAATGAATTGAATTAAACTGGGATGAGTTGAATTGAACTGAACTGGATTGAACTGTTCTTATTAACTACGGCAAACATCCCTAAATCGTTATGTTTTGTATCCAATTGAAATAAAGTTAAAGTAATAATTTTATTGAATCAAATTAATCTCAGTTTATTCCAATTGAACTGAGATTGATTTAACTTAACTGAGATTAATTTAATTGAACTGAGATTTGTTTAGTTTAACTGAGATTAATTTAACTGAACTGAGATTAAATTAACTGAACTGAGATTAATTTAACTTAAAATATTTTTCAATAATCTGAACTTGACCCTAAATGTCAGTAGTATAAATAATTGAATAAATCAATACACCAATGCATCAAATACATAATATGAATATTATCGAAATATTAAAAAATTGGATAAACATTCATTGTAACTCAAAATAAATATCTTATTATTATAAAAAGTTTGTATATTATTACTACAACAAAATAAAATTTTTTTTTGATACCATATGCATCCCAGTTTCTCGACCTTCATGAAGGACTACCCTATTCAACAAACCTTTAACTACAATAAACCTTATCGGTTTTTACAGCTTTGTACTGTCACATTACAATGCCTCTGAATACCAAAACATTGATCAAGTTGAACTGAATCTTGCATTCTTAGAAAATAATTCTTCATTTTGTACAGCAAATTTCAATTAAAACCTGTTCATATGAATCGATACTCATGATTGTATATCACAATCGGACAATAAGCATTAGTAGTGAAGTCTGTAAGGCATTCTATGTTTTTAATGACTTAAGTGCCAAACTACCTTAGCATTTGCTAATTATTAACGGTATCCTATGACTATGCTACGAAATACCTACAATTTGAATCACTTTGTCTTAGTCTTAGTCTGTTTACACAATACTTAACGACATAAGTGCCAACAACTACCTTAGCAGTTGCTAAAGTAGTACGGCATCCTATAACTATGCTTCGAAATACCTACAATTTGAGCCAATTTGTGTTATTCATTTAAAAATTGGATACACAGTCAATCTAACTCAAAATAAATAACCTGTTATTATAAAAATTATATTTATGAAGAAGTTGCGGATGAATAGAATTATATGTATGTAGAATTGCTAAACTATAAAATTTGTTGGATTGAGTGAAAAATATTATAGAGATTATCCTTTCTTCTATATTCTACAAAACAATTTAGAAAATTTCTTTGACTTCATTAAGGACAACCCCTATTCAACATGCTTTATCTTTAAATAATGATGTAAAACATATGTAAAGCATAATACAAGTTAGTTGTACTCACACCTACTTTATTTAGGGGGAAATAAAAAGGAAATAAGATGCAGAAGTCTAGAATTGAACTAGGAACCTTATGTATGTGGACCTTTGCCTCTACCACTACACAACTCCTATTCAACTGATTCTTTTACTTTTTACATCTAAATATAAGCAAAAGAGACAGCGAGGTCACCCTACCCACCACCCATACCCTAAACCCTAAACCCATGTCAAATGGGTTTGGTGGGTCAAAGGGTCTCCGAAATATATTACCGAAACCCGCCAAAATGAGTCTACACCACCGGTGTATGGGTCGGGTGCCAGAACCAATTTCATCTGAGTTTCTCGACCTTGGAAAGTAAACATTAGTACTTACTTCTGCATGATACCCTTTCTTCTGTAAACATTAGTGCCAGAACGTTGCTTCCTAAACATCAAATAAATGTATGGGGGTTCTTAATCGACATTCTTAATCGATACTCCTTGGTTTTGGCGACAAACTAGTCATTCACACACTGTTCACATTATCCGGTACTCTGGATTATATGTCGAACCAGGGAGATAAGCATTAGTAGCGAGGTCAGTAACGTATCATGTGTTCTCAATGAGTTTGGTCCTACACTACACTAGAAAATGTCTGGAATTCGTGTAGTTGAGTGGTAGTTACTCAACTACACAAATTCAAGTTCCAGCAGGTTCCAACAGTATTTACATAAAATTGATCACCAACTCTAGCACCCACCCTAGCAATAAATGAATCGAGTCGAGACCGAATAGGGTTTGCTAAAACTCGACTCGTTAAATATTTTTCGAGCTCGAATTTGAGATCAAGCTCATTCGAACATAAAAAATTGTGGTCATGACTCGAGTCATTAACGTTTTGTGAGCTCGAGTCTGACTCGCGAGCTTAACGAAATTTGAGTTCGAATCCAAGCCAAGTGAGCTCGTTTAACTCAAAAAGCTCATTTTCAAACCAATTTAAGTAAGATAGCTAAATAAATTCTAATAAAATAAAATACAACCATTAAAAAATCCATACACACATGAAATGTATTCATTTATTTAATGGTTCGCGTGTATCCAGATTATACACGAGATGTATTACAGTCATACATACCCTAATATTTAATTGGACTATTGATGTTTTTAATTATTACCAAGACACCTCTATATTAACTATATATCTAATTATATATTTGATAAATAAGCTCGTCGAGCTTATCGAAATAAAATTTAAAATCTCAGACTCGACTCGTTACATATTCGAACGAGTTTGACCTCGAGATCGAGCTTGGTCAACCCGAGCTCGAGACCGAGTTTTGACCGAGCTTCTCGACATTTTCTCACGAATGAATCAACTCATATACACCCCTAGCAGCAAAATAGTATGGAATCATCTGTTTGTTCTTATTAGCTAGTGTGTATAATTCGCAAAAACCCACCACTGTGTGAATTAATTAATAGAAGTATTATACTCTCAGGCTCTAATATAAACTTAGTTTATTTGAATGGAATATAAATAATAAATCTTCATTTGAACCAATTATGATATGGCAATATTCAATAAATTTAGATAAGTAAATTCAATTTTGTTAATAAACTAACCTATCATCATCGAAATAAAGACACTAATCTCCTGACACCAAAATATTATTAATTTGAAATAATAAATCACAATATGACTATGTCAAACTAAATTGCATACAACTATAGTACCAAAAAATATTCATCCTAAATAATAGTAATAAAAATTGGAGCAAACAATTAAATCAATTATTTTATTGCAATAATGCTGTTGTTGCCTCGTTTTTTATTTTCATTGACTCTTTGGGGATTTCAAAAGGTAGAATGTGGGGGGTTGACATTGTAAGGGATAGCAATGGTTTGACAGATGAAGGGATAAATTAGGATGTATCTATTCTAACCTCTTCAGATCTGATCCACACTTTCGATTTCTATGCTATTCATCTGTAAATTTATCAATTCCCATCATGGATCTATCATATTTCTACACACTTCCCACGGATTTGATTTCACAAATTTGTATCCGAGTCTTTACTTATTTATCACAAATTTGTTCCATGAAATTATTTATCGGTACTTTATTGGGGATCTCCAAACTCAACTATGCAATGGCTTGAAAAAGCTTCCAGATCTGGGCATTTCGACTCCACTTATGCCCTTGCTATGCTCTCAATCCTCAATGGTGATTCTCAGAAGGGGGTGGATTTGATGAGAGACATGAAGAGGACTAACAAGAGGGCGATAAAGATTGCCCGGAACAACCTCGCAGATTCAACTCGAACATGGGGGATTCGGAATCCCAACCTTGTCGCCCACTGGAATTATGGAGATTGTCAGATTTGCTGCAGTCTTCATCTGGAACTGAACCGCGAGATTAGGTACGATCGCTGGGATTGTATTGAGCCTTGTGATATAGACTGTGATGCATGTTCGTGTGATCAAGAAATGCTACGTGTATTTGGTACATATTGCGTCAGATGATTGCAGGCGGTCGGAGTACGGGCTGATCATTCTCCGCATTTTTTGCTCATTTCAGACGGAATTCTTTGTGGGACGGCATAGTTGGCTGGAGTCCGGCGGGTAGAGTACTGGTTTGGTTGACAATTATAATAAATAAACACTTTTGTATTATTTTATTCGGGTCCATAGCCTAGCTATGAATACAGTTAATTCATGACAGCTTTGGTTTTTATTTTAAATTTAGGGGCATGCTAGATGTAGTCCATATTTTGCTTATTTTGCAGTCCAAAATAAAAATACGTCTTCGATATATATGATATGGTCAATAATTATATATATCAGACATATGCATCATATACACTACTTCTATTGCATACTTTGCAGGGCATTTATTATTATTCTTATAACCAGCCTTGCAGATATATTATACAAGGAAAATTATCAAAATATGCCTACTAAAACAGTGAAAACAACAACTTCATTTTCAAACATAATGAAAGGTACAAAAATTGAACAATATCGGAATTGTTTTTATTATTCTTGTAACCTGCCTTGCGAATATGTTAAACATTGAAAATTATCAAAATATGCCTCATAAAATAGTGAAAACAACAGCTTCATCTTCAAATTAATAAAAGGTACAAAAATTGAACAATATTGGAATGTTATTGTTAGGTACAAAAATTAGGTACTTGTTTTGGGAGATTGGTAAGGTATACTATTAGCTAGACATACTCTAAAATTTAATGTTGTTATTGATTCTTATTATTTTTCTATTCATTTTTTTCAATTACTTTCTTAATCATTCATGTATTCACACAAATAAAAATACATATGAAAAATATAAACTTCTAAATAAAATTAAGGCCTTGTGTGTTTGAGTTTATAAATAGAGTAGTACAATCTAATTAAATTCAGTTCAATTAATTTCAGTTCAATTCAGTAAAATATAATTTAATCAATGCAAGTAAATTTAGACTATCTGATTCTACTTTTCAATACATAAATTTAACTTCAATTCGGTGCAATTCAGTAAAATATAATTTGATCAAATTCAAGTAAATTTAGACATTCTAATTCTAATTTTCAATAGATAAATTTCACTTCAATTCGGTGCAATTCAGTTCAAATCAGTAAGAAATATGCTCCAATCAGTAATAATCAGTAAGGAAATAAGAAGTGCTTTTAAAATTCACATATCATCACTTTGATAGAAACTCAACAATGGTATAATTCTTAAGTTCCACACATCATTAATTAATAATAAAAAAATTAAACCTTTAAATGTTCCACATTAAATTAGGTAGTGCTCCTATTAAAAAGTGCTAAAAATCAACAATGGTAAAAAATGAATAAGGAGCACTCCTTAAAAGAAAAGTTGTGTTAAGGAGCTCCATTGGAGATTTCAAGAGTAAGGAGCAAACTCAACAATGATATGATTTTTAAAATTAACAAATTGAAGATAAGTCAAGATAACTAGTACCATAAGAATGTGACTTACTACATAAGAATGTAATATATATGAATATATTTATACCTAAAATAGGACAAAAACTGAATATATTTATTTATTTTCCTTATTAATATCAATAATTACAAAAATTATTTTAGAGTAGATGTTGGGACTGCTAAGCAGTCAAGTAACTGAGTTTAAACACTTCATTTTTTTAATGAAATTTTGTAAACATTTTATACTAAATTAAAATTATAAAAAAATAATAAACCTTGTGTGTGATGTTTTCTGAACTTACACTAATATGGTAATAGTATACAATTATGTTCGCTATTTTTTATGCCCTATTTTGGTACCTCCCACAAGGGAAATTACACTTTATTATTCTGGAGGACTTGAATTGAAGATAATTAAACTGATTTAGTTATTCTAAAAATAAACTGATTTAGTTATTTTGAAAATAAACTGATTTTGGACGTGGACCATTACAGACGTGGTAGTTGGACGGTAAAACTGAGTTTACACCAGAGTTGAAAATAAATTAACTTAATTACTTGATTTACAGACTAGGGTCGAATATCATAATATCAGAATTAGTAAATCGAGGACCTCATTAAATACCTATCCCATGCTTTCATCCTCCTTCCAATGTACATTAAAATAGCATTTACACAAAGTACCTACATCAAACTCCCTGTCTGTTAACAAAAAAAAAAAAACTTCCCTGTCTTCCCACCTTCGTTCTCCATCTCCCATTTCACCTCTTGTTTTTGCAGATCAGGCACATATTTCTCCAACCATCAATCACACTAGTGATCTAATGTCTACTCCTCCCAGCAAGATGACCACAACACCGGAAACGGACCCCGTTGCAGTCGACGACGAACACTTGCAGGTCGGAACGACTGATAGGAATTTGCTGGCCGGTACCATCATTATTTCCAAAGGATCTGAAGGAGAAAACAACGGTGGGAAGCTCGGAACCCTGAGTTAGGTATTGCAGTTAGTTTGGAACATTCATTAGCAGATCCTTTTTTTACAAAGAAAATCAACCATGTATGACTCATGTGTTGAGCATTCAAAGCATCACAAGTGCAATATAGCCAAAAACATACAAAAATCCGGATCTTTTTCTTATTTGAGATCGTATGTATTTTGTTTTATTAAAAAAAATCTCACCCCAATTTGGCAGATCTAGTCATTTATGTGACGGTTGTATTGTATATATGTGCACTTGTGGCAAAAAACATATATCTTTCGCGTATGGATATGTATATAGAATATAATATAATATATATTCATTCTCTTATTTTACTCATATTCACTCCCTTTTATTTTTGTTCGTGAAGAAACTTCTAAGCCGAACAAATAAGATGGGAAAGTATTTGAGGAAGAAGAGTACTGAAAAGGAAAAAGGAAAGAGAGAATGAATAATTATAAAGAAAATTTAGAAAAGTCTATTTAATTGTAACCGTTAGATTAAATTGGAAGGAAGGGGTAGGATCTTGGGTAAAAAAATGAGTGTTTATATATATATATATATATATATATATATATATATATATTTAATGAGTCCTCTTTTTTATGGCCTCTCAGGCACCCAGCAGGTGGATCAGGTTTCGAAAGGGAATCCAGAAGTTGGGGTGATTACCGAATCCAGAAAGAGAAAGCAAGCATCGAGTGAGTTTGATCGCATCCCAAGGGTAAGGGCGCGTTCTACATCCACGCTGTTCTTTGTGGCGGTGATGTTTCTGCATTCTGTATTTCACTAAGCATATCCGATTCCGAAAAAAAATTATCAACTACTTGGAATTGTATTTGAAGGACCGAATAGCATCCTTTTGTTATGGATTATTTTTCAATATTCCGTATGCCATAATATAATGCCCTAAGCACGATTGCCTAGCATCCTAAAATACTTTATGTTTTTTGTGTTTGTTTTTCTGGATCCTTGATTATAGTTATAGAGATCTGCTTCTATATGTAGTATATTTATGTCTGATGTGTTGATTTATGATGCTCCAAAAATCCACGCTTTTTTTAGGGTTACTTAAGTGTTTAGGCACGTAGCTTCCATTTTTATCGGTGGTCTACATGAATGCCAGTTAATTGGCAGGCTTGTGTGGTTTATTTGAAAAGCAAAAGTCTGATGTTAGAGTAATATGCAGCTTTTTTGATTGATACTGATTATCTTTTCAATACATGTTTACCAAACGAGCAATCATGTATTCATTTCAATTGCTATACAAATCTTGTGGATTTTAATACTCATACATCTTATGTGATTGTGTTTTTAGATATATAAATGGACTTTAAAAATCTTTTGTTCACATTATTCCTCTTCTTGTTAGGCATACTCTGTACATTTTTTGTAGTTTTATTGTCACTTTTACAAATGAAATCAAATTAGTGACTATCACTTTTACCTTGCTAATAAAATTTGTACGTTGCATCATTCCCTTTGCATTATTGTAATAGTTCATATTTTTTATGCCAATTAGCTTATTCTCTACACATTGTCGAGGTGATATACTAACTTGCTGGGTCTTGGCCTGTTCCTGTGAATCAGGATAAGACTTCGGGTGTCGGGAGTGAGCAGGCCCCATGGACTGAGTGGCCAATGGAGCTTATGGATTTGCACGAATCCAGGCTTAACAAGAGGTTGGCCAGGGATTTTGGTACCTATCTGGCTAAGCATGTGATGCAGATCTCAGACTTTTGCATATCTGAAAAAGTTCCTGCTGATTTAAGGTAACATTTGTCCCACTAAGTAACCTAAATAAGTTATACTCTATGCTGTTGACGGTGAACATATATTTTAATGACATAGTTTCTCCTCATAACATGCCTTTGGTGTAAAATTTAACTGTCAGATGTTTGCATATTATGGATAGAACATATCATCTATGGCATTTGAGTTATTTTAAATTGATTAATAGTATTGTTCATCAGAACAACTACTAACAACATTTGTTAAGGATGAATAATATTTGACCGGGCACACAATGATGGTCCCATGATAGTTTAAAGACAATTACATTGTTTACTTTCAAATTTTTGGAGCACAAGCATGATGGAAAACTTTTTTCACAACAAAATTATTGGGTGGAATTATTGGATCCATTTATTTTGAGAGTGTGCACGTGCTTCACATTTTCTATTGAATCATAATTTGTGACTAGTTCACTTCTGGTTTCTTAAAAGGTTGAGGAGCCTTATGATGATGGCTTGCTGCGGTTGACTAGAGAGCAGTTGTCTTGCTTGAATGCGGATACAGCCATAACCGATGATGTTATCAGGTGCTGGGAAAGAATTTTGAATGGAGAAGGTTCAGCATCTTTGCCTGAGGATCGTGTATGTCTTGACCTCATAGACTTGGTGAGTACGCTTCAATAAGGTCATTCCTAGCCGGAGTCTTTTTTTGTGCCTTCTTATAACAATTCCCGCTGCCCTTCCAGCCTAGATTGGACACTTCTACTATGTTGGGGAGCGAAAGATGGGACCAGTGGTTACAAAATTGCCCAAGAAGCCTCTGACAAGCGATTTCCCACGTCGTTAAATGGGACTCCGCGAGATCAAAATACTATTTATAAATCACCTACAACTTCTAACTACTAGAAAGTAGATAGTGGGAAGTAGGGGTCGAACCACAAGGAGAAGGGATTTGTAAGAGTGTTTTAAAGTAGAAAATAAGCATACTTATATATTATATAGAAAGCAATGTAAACAAGGGGGATTTTTTGAGGTTGGTTTTGATTATACAATGAAAGTAAACTAAACTATGATTAGCTAAGCTAAGGGGATGATACAAGGATTATGAGGCCTTGGGAGGCAAATGACTTCAATTTCCAACAATCGACTTATCACCGAGCAAATGCAATTACAAGCAAGTTTAGACCATTTGTCAAGGATGAAAGCATCATATTCTCTCGAATGTAGCTAGAGAGGATGATAACACCACTCAAAAGCTCTCATTGTTGATTCACCTAGATGATAACATCATAGATAACTCAACAATGGTATTAGGATTAGAGAGAGACAAACTTACTCACACACCCGCAATAGCGAGAGTATCCAAATAAGACATTTGATAACTAGCAAGAACCAAAGACGATGATAGCATGTATGTCTCGACTCCTACTTTACTACTTAATGATATTGGAGTGAACGATAACGTTCTACCCATAAATCAAACTATTCGTTGATAACAATCATACGTTAAAATGGAATCTTCAACTCAAGTATACAATCACATATTAGGGGGACCAATGATAACATTCAATCCTTAACTAAACATATAATTGATTAATCATGCAAGTTCATAAGATTTCCACTTCTAACAACTCATATTTATCATGGCATTCCTTAACTACAATCACACAACAAGGGGAAGAACTTGTCATCACTCAACCCCTTTCATAGTCATTAATCTAACAACTAGAGATTACAATAACATTATGCTAAGTCACCATCATCATCACACTAAATTACTCTAACCAAGCTAACCTAATTAATGACTATGGAGCATGCAATTGATATAAAACACAAAGCCCATAACAAATTAAGCAAGATTGAACAACATTCATGCACAAGAATTCAAGTTCATCAAATGATAATCCAAATCTCAAGTTTAAGCATACAAGACCCTCAAAGTTTCAAGGGAATGAATTCAAATGCTCCCAAGGATCAAACTAAGCTATACTACAATACATGGAATCAAACTACTAATCTAAGGGAAAGGAATGGAAGAAAAGGAAAAGAAAGATGAAGAAAAATGGAGATCTACATCATGTTGGCCGTTTTTGCTCTTGGAGGGGATAAGGAGTATTTATAGAATGCAGTGCGGGGGCCATGCACCAGGTAGGGCACTGGTTGTGAAGGGCCATGCAACAGGTAGAGCACTGGTTGTGAAGGGCCATGCACTTTAACCGTTCATCCGATTTGCATCTTCTAGTAGTTCATTTCGAAGATCTTGACTAGAGGAATCCAATGGTATGATCCATAATCTCTAATTCCTTTGCGAACATTTCAAAAATCAAGCTTCAAAACATTAGTGCATCACTTGTTATTCAAAATGTAACTTCTACAAGTTTAGCTTTAAAGCTCCTTACTTTGCACCAAATGCTACCAAATTAGATCTCAAATGTCATAAAAACAAGAGTATATTTAGGGCTCATCAGCCTCTCAAATGCTGATGTTGTAAGAAAATTTAATTCCCCTCTACATTTTTTTAATACTTGTAGCCTAATATTTTCAATTACTAACTCACTTCCGGGATACTGATTTACATCCTGTATTGGTCTTTAACCTGACCCAAACAGATAATCATACCGGTTCGAAAGGGTCAATTCTACTTTCCTATGGCCTTGAACCGAGGCAAGAGAGTAGTGCATTACACTGATGCGCTCGATCGTTCATTTCCTGCTTGTGAGGAGGCACTTCACGGGCTGGTAAGTTAAGTTTTGTAAATTCAATATATATTGGATAATGAAGATGATGTCAAAATCATGTTTGCCTTATCAGAACTAACAAACCTCACCCGTATAATGGACCATAAATCTTTCCTGCCACGTGGATCCTTTTCAGAAGAAACTGTTGGCATCCTTCTTCGTCAGACAAGGGCTATCAAACTGGGCGGAGGTTGGTGAGTATAAGCTGAAACGCAGTACCGGCAATGACAAATATGAGAAATTAAATGTGAGCGAAGCAGGCCTTTACCTCATGCACGCAATGAAAAACTTTCATGGCAAGGCAAATCTATCATCCAAAAGGAATATAGAGAGGTAAATTTGAATTAATAGGTCATTTTACAAATATGTTTAGGCTAATTTTGATTGTGATGAAATATGAGCTGAGGCTATGATGTTGTGTTATAGGTTGTGGACCGGGATATGCGGAGGGTTTCCTACTACGCGGATATCGTGCTCAGCAGATTGAACAAGAATCAAAATGCAGTGCTGAATGCGGTCCATTCTTTCATCCTGCATAAGCATCAGAACCCAAGCTTGACTAAAACAGATAAGGATTAAAAGTGGACTGTTTTCTGTAATTGTGGGATAATTTCATCTTTTTTCATGCCAAACTTTCTTTTGACAATAGTTGAACAGCTGTTGGATATTCCTATCATGATTTATCATTGAAACTGTAATGCAGCATGAAAGCTTATCTTTTGACTGGGATGGTAATGTATCCATGTTGGATATTTCGCCAAATAAGGTCCAGACTTAGATTAAGCTGGAAATTACGTGCTTGTATCTTAGGGTATTCAGCTTGAATGTGGTGTAAAGGGACTAGAATCGAACTTGGACGAACAGTCAACAGAAAGAAGGCAGGTCGTAGAGCAACTGAGCAAGTCCAACAGCTTTGCTATACTAACAAATTTGCTCAAATATCAAGAGTTTGGGCATTATTCAAAGTCCAACAGATTCTCCATCCCATTCCTGATAACGAGCTGATCCGATCATGATTATCACTATGTTCATGATCGGATCGATTAAAATTTGTGGTGATCAAGATCGATCACGATCGAAGCGATCAAAATAATGCATGATCTAGATCGGGTCGTTTAAAAATCAAAATGATCATGATCAGCTCGTGATCGACTCATTATAGATAATCGATCAAATGATCAATGATCGATGATTTGATCAAGTTAAAAGTTAAGTTTTTTAAAAAGTCAAATATACACAAATTATCAAATTAGCAAAAATACACAAATTGTAGACATACATTTTAAAATTATAATATATAATAATATTACTTTAATTTTATCGATCGATCTCGCCTTATCGATCTGTTCGCGATCATGATCGATCTTTTATGTTCAAGACCATTGATCGTTCATTTAATAAACGATCATAAAATTTTGATCATTATCGGTTCAATTATTAAATGAACGATCTCGATCCGATCTTTAACCGATCCGATCTCGATCTTTTTAACGAACGCTCGTGACCGTTCTCACCCCATAATGGGGAAATTGAAGAGAGAGGATTTGATTCCCCAAATTTGGAGAATGAGAAAAAGTGAATGAAGAACCAACTTTTAATGCTTCTTCACAAGTTTTTGATTATTTAATTCATTAATTGTTTCTCCAAAATAATTTTAAATGATTAGTATTTTAAAATAATTACAATCAAATTTTAAAAAAATACATATTCTAAAAATATGCATAAAACGATTGTGAAGAAGATCTCATATGACTATTTTCACATTTACAAATCTATTGATAGTTAATAATCAAATATAATCTATTTTTCAATTTAAATTTAACAAATTTTAAGTTCAAAAATATATTTAAGTTCATAAATATCTATTGATATTTATTTTGACGTTTGTTTATTAGTCATAACGTCTAAACTAAATATGTTTTGGCAAATATTTTATTTCTAATGGTTGAAAAAAATAACTTGTAATAAATAATTGAAAAGAGATGAGTCTAATTATTCATAGTATTATACTTTTATAATAAATTTGAAGTGAAAAAATATGGGGAATATGAAAAAACTGTTGGACTTGCTCTCACAATTTTTTAAACCTTCCGTAAATGTATCATAAATTTGATCACCTAAAACTGAACTTGGTAATACAACTTTCTCTCTCTAATTCACAAATTCTCTCACTTCTCTCTACCTTTTGTCTACCCTCCTTACCGACAACAACTGTTTCTGTCTGTTAACCACCTACAACGGTCACAAAACCGTCACTATGTCGCCGGAACCGCCGCCTAACCGCGGCGGAGCCACCCCCAACTTAGTTTTCTTCAAGCACTCACAGCAAAACCCATCCCTCTTGCCTCGGCTCTACCTTCCAATCCGTCAATTTCACCGGTGCCGGAATACCGAGGAAAGATTGCATGCATCATCTTTCCAGAGGAGGTCGCCGTCTTGTCGGATCACTACACCAACGCCTTGATCGGCAAATTTCCAAGGACCAAACCCTCTATGGAGTTTCTGAATGAATCCTTCAAATCTGTCGGCTTCAAAGGCAGGTATCAGCTTGGTTCTTTAGATTATAGACATGTTTTGATAAGATTTGAGGATCCTGAAGATCTGCAAAGATGTTGGATGAAGAATGTCTGGTCATTCAAGGGTTCTGTTATGAAAGTTTTTAAATGGACCCCTGGTTTTACCCCTGACACAGAAACCTCAATTATGCCTATATGGATCACCCTCCATAACCTACCTATCTTCTGGTACAATACAGCCATGTTAGAGGCTATAAGAAATAGGATAGGTAGGTTCATTAAGATGGATATGGCCACAGCTAGTCTTACTAGACCCTCAGCTGTAAAGTTGTGTGTGGAGATTGATCTGCTTGCAAAGCTCCATAACTCAGTCACTTTGACTGTTAATATGGAGGGTGAGGTTGCTGATTTTGAAATAGAGTATGAGCAGCTCCCCTTATATTGCAGACACTGCAAGAAATTGGGCCATGAAGTGAATTAGTGTAGAATCCTCAACCCTGATTTAAAGCCAATGCAGAGAAGGAACAACCTCAGGCCAAACTCCCCAAAAACCTTCAATGATACTAAGCAGAAGCAGGTTGCTGGTCCCCATTGGAAAGGCCAGGGCTCTCAGAATCTAATATATGTCCAGAAGAAACAAGGGGATTTGAACAAAGGGAAAGAAATTGTCCACACTCCAGTTCCTGATCCCACACCACCATCACCTACACCACTCTCCCTGCCTACCCCTCACCATACACTTCCCTATCCTACTATTACTACTCACCAAATCACAAACTGCCTTACCACCCCAATGATCTATGACTCTCCAATTGAATACTGTCTGATACAGAACAAACTCCAAACCTCTCACAGAAGTCTACACAGATTTCCCAGCATGCCAATGGTGCCAAATCTTTGAAGTTTGAAGACAATATAACAGAAGTTCCTACAGAAACTGTATATGAGATTCCTTTAGCTCAGTCACTCCCCTCCACTACCCCCCTGGCCACTGTGATCTATACTGAAACCCCTTCTGAACCAAATTCCTCCACTTCAGCTGAGGAACCTTGGTGCACTCCCAGAAAATCAAAAAACTATTCGAAGGATGACATGAATCTACACTCAACCAGGGCATCCATAACTGACACCAACAAAGCCAGTTTCTACTCTCAGCCTAGACAGGGCAGCAACAGATTTCTCCCATTGATCATGGAGGAAGAGCAGGGCACTGATGATACATCTGAGGTGTTGACTGAGGTTTTGACTGAGGCTGGTAAAAATGTGGAACCATCCCAACCTCCAAACTCTCCTTCACAGGTAACCCCTCTATCCTATGCTGATGCTGTGACATCTACTACTAGTACCTCTCTTGATGAATCTGAGTTGAACAAAGTCCCAACTTTTTTTGCTCAGGTTTATAAGATAGTGACTAGAACTGCAACTAATAGCATAAAATCTCGTAAATGATTAGTACAACATTAGGTCTAAATGTACTGGTCTGGAATGTCAGAGGCATGGAAACTTCTATGCTTAGACTATCTAGAATAATTTCTAATCATAAAATTGATGTACTATGCCTAATTGAACCACAACATGATAATTCAGAATGTGATTCTTACAAAAACAAATTGCATTTTCAAAATTGCATGCATTCAAGTCTATGTAATATTTGGCTTATGTGGAACGGTAAAGCTGACATTTCTTTAATTTTAGACCATAATCAATTTATTCAAGTACAGCTCTCAACACATACACTGGAATCATCTACTGAGATTTTTTTTGTGTATGGATTAAGAACTAGGAAAGAAAGAGTTGAACTGTGGTCTGATCTTAAGGCTATATCATCTTCTGAAGCAATACATATAGGTGATTTTAATGCCATGGCTTCCATTTCTGAATACAAAGGGCATGCTAAAACTAGCCTTAAGAGTATTAGGGAATTTAGTGCTTTCATTGATAACATGTCTCTATTTCCTGTACATACAGTAGGTAATTTTTACACCTCGTCTAATGGTAGAATTAGGGAACAAGGAAGGAGGCTAACTGTTGAGAGATTGGATAGGGAACTGTGCACTCATGATTGGAGTACTAAATTTCCACAGTCCTCTATCCAAGTGCTCAACAAAGACACCTCAGATCATTGTCCATTATCACTTAGAATAGGTAGTAATATTCCCTCAGTTCCTAAGCCCTTCAGGTTCATCAATACCTGGTTCAAGAGAGAAAAATTCATGGAGGTCATCAATCTTCACTGGAATGATCACTCAGAGGGTACTGGAATGTATAAATTCTTTCTCAAGCTTAAAAGCCTGAAGTCTGTCCTTAAAAAATGGAATAAGGAGATTTTTGGTAATATTGATGAGAATGTAATAAAAGCTGAGGAAAAGTTAAGGATCCAGGAAATTAGTTTTGAGTTGAATAGCACAACTGATGAACTTATTAAACTCAAACAGGCAAAGGCTCTTCTAAAAAAATCTTTGAAAGAGCAAAATAATTTCTGGAAACATAAGGCAAAAGTTAAATGGCTTAAGGAGGGTGATGAGAATACCAAATATTTTCATAACACTGTTATGGAGAAAAGAGGTAGACTTAGAATCACTAAAATTAAAAGTTCACAGGGACAGTGGTTGAATAGCAATGAGGAAATTGAGTCTGAAGCTGTTGCTTTTTATCAAGATCTTCTAACTGAATCACCACACCCTGACCAGAACCTCTTTTCTACACACTTTCTGTCTCAGATACCTTCACTGATCTCACAGATAGAAAATGATGACCTCATTAAGCCAGTTTCTCTGCCTGAATTGAATCAAATAGTTTTTGGCCTTAACAAGTCAAGCAGTCCAGGGCCAGATGGCTATACTGCCCAATTTTTTATTAAGGCATGGAACATAATTTGCTTAGATTTACTAGAAGCATCTAATGATTTTCTAACTAGGTCTCACATTAATAGAGGTATTTCCAGTACATGGATCACTATCATTCCTAAGAAAGAAATACCTATCTCTTTCAGTGACTATAGACCTATCAGTCTTTCTAATGTGACAAACAAATTTTTTTCAAAAATTATAATGGAAAGACTGAAACCATTAATGCCTAAATTGATATCTCCAAACCAGTCTGCTTTTCTTCAAAATAGGGACATTTCTGATAATGTTATCTATTTAAAAGAAATGTTTAGATTCATGAATAGGAAAGCCAGAGATCCAAACTGTATCTTAAAATTGGATTTAATGAAAGCTTTTGATGGAGTTAGCTGGCAATTCCTTAAAAAAATTCTCCTTAAATTTTGTTTTGGTGACAGATTTGTTGATTGCATTATGAAAAATTTGTCTGATGCTTGGTTCTCAATCTTAATAAATGGCAAACCAGTTGGCTATTTCCCAGCAACTAGAGGGATCAAACAGGGAGACCCACTGTCTCCATTTCTGTTTAATATTTTCAGTGAAGCTTTTACCAGAAGCCTTTCTTACATTTTTAGTACTGGTAAATTGCAATACTTCAGTCTCCCCAGAAATGTCATCCCTATTTCTCATTTAAGTTATGCTGATGACACTGTAGTTTTTCTCAGTGCTTCCAGAATGAACTTAATTAGATTGAAAGTCTTCTTAGTAAAATTTGAAGAAACCACTGGCCAGAAAATAAATTATGAAAAGAGTGATTTCTTCCTGAGTTCTAGGGCTACTGAGAACAAGCTTAGACAAGTAAAAAACATATTGGGCATGAAACAAGGTAATCTGCCATTTAAATATTTGGGAGTACAAATCTTCAGTGGAAGAGCCTTAAATATTCACTCACAAGCAATTGTGGAATTAATTGATAGAAGGACTCTTAACTGGAAAAACAAATGGCTCTCTGCTGGAGGTAAATTGATTCTGATTCAATCTTGCCTTCAGGCTCTGCCTCAACACATATGGGCAGTTATGGAGCCTACAAAACAGATGGTTAAAAAGATTAAAAGAAGGCTAGCCATTTTCTTTTGGGGCTCATCAGAAACAGGCCCTAAAAAAGCCTGGAAAAAATGGAGCTCTATTTGTAAACCAGTGTCTAATAATGGTTTGGGACTAACAGACCTCTCCACCACTATAAAAGCCTACTCCTGTAAACTCTGGTGGAAGTACCAGTTAGGATTAGCTCCATGGACACTATTCTTAGCCTCTCAGACATTCTCACTCAGAAAATCACAAAACTGGAAAAGAATTTGCAAAATTGATAGTTTTGCACAGTCACATACAATAGTGATACATGGGGAGGGTTTATGCAATTTTTAGAGTTCTAATTGGACCGAACATGGTCCACTTATAGATTTCTATGAACCCCAGGAATTAGAGCATATTCAGTGTACTGTGGCTAACTTTATAGCTAACAAAGCAGCTTTGTTGCCTTTTTTGACTCTGGTCCTGCCTCAAGAGGTGATAGACACCATCAGTGGATCTGAAATACATCCAGGTAGACAGGACAAGCTAATATGGAAGTTGACACCTCAGGGAAAATTTCCTATCAGATCAGCTTATCAAAAACTGAACCCTCTATCAGGTAAACTCCCTGTATTGTCCAAAATTTGGAATGCTTCTATTCAGAAAAAAATCTCTATTTTTATGTGGAAATTGTTAAACTGTTTAGTTCCATTTGATGATATTTTATCTCAGTTTGGCTTCCGATTTGCATCCAAATGCTGTTTTTGTGCTAGCTCTGACTCCCTGCACCATTTCTATAATGAATGTCACATTGCTATATTGTTGTGGAGACAGATGCACTATATATGTGGTTCTATTTTTTTCAACTGTGCAAATCTGTGGGATAGACTTGCTACCTGTTGGGCCTTTTCTGGTCTTTCTAGATTGCATAACAGACTCAACCATATTGCTCCTATCCTAGTATATTGGATTCTATGGAAAGCCAGATATAAAATGCTTTCCTTTCTGTATTTATAAATTTGTTTGGTAACGTTATGTAGATGAAACGGTTCAAATTCCTGGGAGTTGTATTCTGATTAATTATTATTTTATCATTGGGAATCGCAAACGCAGGAGAGATAATGAAGGAAGGAGTGATTTAAGACCTATTTATACCAGGCCTAGTCGCACAGTCACCACCATTCCCACATTCCGCCTCCGTTTTGTTTTCATTCTTTTCCCATGGATCTGTCCATCTTCAAATCCCTCCCTCCAGATATGTTATCTGAGATTTTTGTCCGTGTTTTCTACGAGAAAATAGTTCATCAGTACGTGAGGGGGGAAAATCGCAATGGGGCCATCCAGTGGCTCACCAGAGCTTCTAAAATTGGTCACAATGAGGCTACCTATACCTTGGCTCTATTTTCAATCTGCGACGGCGACGTGCAGAAAGGCATTGATCACATCACCGCCATGAAGAAAACCGACAAAGCGGGGCTCCGGAGTGCTCGGAATAGCTTCAAACGCACTGTTCATTCAAGCACTACTTGGTGGACCTACAAGGTTATGCTACACCCAGATCGCAGGCCTCGCCCGATCTGCTGCAACCTGCATCACCATCTCAGCCGTAGCGTGAGGTCCGATCGCTGGGAACCGGTCGATCCTGCAGATATAGCATGTAATGCTTGCACGTGCGATCAAGAACTTATCCATGTACGGATCCAGTAGGGGGTCAGTACTGCTCGACCGCTGAACTCTGATCTTCTTTGCCAGCTTCTTCTTGATCAGGGGGGTTTAGCCGCTGAACTCTGATCTTCTTTGCAAGCTTCTTCTTGATCAGGGGGGTTTAGCGAAGCAGTGCTTAATGGCTTGTTTCTTTTTTATATGAATGATTTGTGCTAATGCTTCTTGGCCAGCTTATTATAGTATTAATGTTGAAGGTTTTGCAGCACTGCTTCTTCGCCAGCTTCTTCCTAATCATGATGGCAGTATAATAATGAACTTGTATTAGCTTTTGGGAAAAATATTGTAATGCATTGTTATATGGTGAAACTGTGTATGTGGCGGTTACTATATTTACTATTGATTATGTAAATTGTTTGATCTGAAGCATTATCTTTCATCAAGTCTGAAAAGATCATTACCTCAGGTTATTTTTTTGCCACACTTTATTATATATATACATATATATATATATACATACATACATATATATATATACACAATAATACAAAGATTGAGAATTGAGGAAAATATGTGTGACGGTGACATTTTAAATAGGCAAATTATCGACCGAACTGGAGTGTTTAAAAATGGACAAAAAATGGAGTATGAATTTAAAAATTATAAACTGAAGACAATTCAAGATAATTCCTTTATTATCATTGCAGTGCATTTCTTATCATTCTTGTAACCCCTTGACGAATATATAATGAAAATATAAAATGCATCCATACAACTTATGTCATTTTCCTTTCTTTATTGTATCTTTTACGGTGGAAAAAGATCGAGGCGATAACTACTTGTATGTCTCGACTACTAGTCGTGATTGCGCTCAATACAAAAATTTATTCTTTTTTTTATGTATCTAACACAATACTTATACTCAGCTTCAGCTTATTTAACAAAAAAAGTCAGCTACAATAAATTCAGTTCAGCCAGGATAATCTCCATTCAGTCAGAATAATCTTAGCTTCGCCGCAATAATCTTAGTTCAGCCGCAATATCCTGAGTTCACCTGGAATAATCTCTGTTCAGCCGCAATAATCTCATTTAAGCCGGAATAATCTTATTTTAGCTAGAATAATCTCATATAATTTTTGTATTTCCCTAAGTTCCTATGATGAATACAATTACACCCATTAAAAATTTTAGTACCAAAAATGCAATATTATTATTAATTAACAATTTCGGATGTAATGTCTAAAAATGTCACTTGTGGTCATAATAAATCATTAATTCTTACCATATTTAGAACATACTACTCCACTTAAGTCCAAAAGCGAAACAGTTTGTCCCAGTCCATGGACCGTCGCCCTTGGTACGGCTCTTTTCGGTACTTTTGGAATGTTGTCGGGTAGTTTTTTTTCTTTTTGGAGCTGAGCATGTGGAAAATTACAACTCATTTGCCCCATTCTCAGTCCAGACACTAAACAGTAAGAATTATATTTGTACACGTGGAATAAGTTGGATAATTTACCCCTCAAGAATTCTTATTTCAACTTCAGATCTCAGCTATAATAATCTCATTTCAGCTGGACTAATTTTCAGTTTAGTCGAACAATCTCAGTTCAGCTGAAATAATCTCATATAGCTAGATTAATCTCAGCTCAGCCGGAATTATATCAGTTCACTTGGGATAATCTTAGTTCATCAATATTATTAATCTCACTAAAATTTTGTTCAATATATCAAAAATATTTCTTTGATCAATTTGATATAAATCATTGATTAATTTACTTTAGTTTAATATAATTCATTAGGGTATATGTCTACTAAATTTTATTGGATTTTGACAAATTAAACTTAATTTCCCTAAAATTAAGGATGTAGTTTATCATTTATCAAACATGATGCAAAAAAGCTTATAATCGATTTGTTTTTATTTCAACTTATCATAACTTGTGTAAGTGAACCAAATCCATAAAATAGGGAGTTATATTAATACTTCATACATTTTGGATATTCATAAATTAAAATCTATTGCATTCCACTACTATTAACGGAGGGGTGCGTGAAGGGAGGCGGGGTGCTGCTAAAACATATTCGATTTGTTTCTTCTAGGGGTGTAAATGAGTCGAGTCATTCGTGAGAAAATCTCGAGAAGCTCGGTCAAAACTCGATCTCGAGTTCGGGTTGACCAAACTCCATCTCGAGCTCGAGCTCGAAAAATATTTAATGAGTCGTGTTTGAGCATACCCCTGTTCGGTCTCGACTCGACTCATTTACACCCCTAGTTTCTTCTAACTTTGGCGTTCCACTTATTTTCTTTTGAGAATGTCTTTCTGCACCAAAACATTTTCTTAAGGTGAAATGACCACAACCAGATCTAAACTATTTTCCAGCCGAAAAACTTATTGTTTTCCAATACTAGAATAATGCAAAAAAATAAATAATTTAATTTGAGTTTTTCTTAAAATAAAAATATAGTAATTAACTACTCCATGAGTTTACTGTGTGGAAGTTATAAATATATCAACCAATAAAAAAGAGTAATACTACTTAGATATTAATAAGTACTTGATATTAAAATAAGTAATAATCACATTATAATGATTTTAAAAAAGATTTATATCACCTTTAATTATATTTTACACAATATTAATTCAAGTCGACACAAGATATGATCTTAGTGACAATAATGTCTGTTCAGCTGGATTAAACTCAGTTCAGCTAGAATAATGTCAGTTCAGGTGGAATAAGCTCAGTTCAGCCGGTGGAATAATCTCAGTTCAGCTGGAATAATCATAGTTCAACCGGAATAATCTCAGTTCAAACAGAATAGTCTCGGATGGTATAGTTGATTATAGCACAAGTTGACAGAATATTGGCAACAGCATATATATATAAGATTGTATTTTCAAAAAATAATGTATCCCATTTCATTTTGAATGGCACAAACAAAATCACGTAATTCTGGGATGCAGATGAATTTATTTTTGTAACACCAATACTGAAATTGGTGAACCGGCATTATAACAACAATTAGTAAAAATAAAGCATCTTATGAAATTAAATTAGAAACAAAAAACACACACACTATTATCTGTGCTGAGTTTGCCTCAGTCTGTGCAAGCCCAACATAAACTCTAGCCTCAGACTGTGAACTAGGCTGTAAAAGTTGATTAGCAATGTAGACTACAGTGCCCAACAGTTGCAAGTGAAATGTATTAACAATGTATTAATACAAATTAGTCTGAATCTGTAAACGTGGCACAAAATGGAGCAAGCAATTATGTAGTGGTAGTGAATTGCTAATCCAGTAGACTAAACAACTGTTTAATTCATTTCACAGCAACCAGATGGTGTGTTCAACCTTCCACTCAAGATAACCTTCCACTCAGGCTAATGTAACCTTCCACTCAGGCTAAGAGCAACCATCCCGAATCCGTTAAAAATAAATGTTTTTATAATTATTGTTGTTTAGCTGCTACATTAACGAAATTAGTTTAATTTACATTTTGATGTAATGTGTAAAATTCAATACGAACATGATACATGTTATGGTTACATTTGTGGTTGCGGATACATTTTTTATGGAAAAATATATTCTGTTCATATGATTGGATATACTCTAATGGATTCATAATTCAAACAAATTCTATGATTCATACATCTGCTAAGTTTGAGTTGTATTTCTTTATTTGGAACTAATACATGACTCGATACGTATAGGCCCTGTGAATTTGGGCTGAGATTAACTGAACTGAGATTATTCCAGCAAAACCGAGATGATTTTGACTGAATTAAGATCAATCCTGCGGAGTTTAGATGATTTTTTCTGGTTGAGCTATGAGGTTATTGTAACTAAGATTCTTGTCAAATAAGCCGAAGTTGACAGGGCCATAGTGGGGCGCTTCAGTTTCATAGATAAAATTTGGATACAAATTGGAATGCTCATACATTTAAACTAAACTTAATCCACTAGTTGCGATGACATCCGTTGTGTTGTTAGACTATTCCCAAGCACAGTTTCTTGTACATGGTCATCCACTTTAATCCCATATTGTTGAATTCTGTAAAAGCGCACGACTTTTTTACTTATATGCGGCATTTTAATAGAGGTATTGCTTTTGGGTGCTAGTTGTGCTAGTCTAATCGGGGGTTATTGGTGCTCGGCATGTTCAAGACTCAAAATATCCTCACTCGATCTCGTTCACCTTGAGCTTTTGTCAAGTCAAAAAGATTAATTGAGTCGGGCTGGACCAAACCAAAAATCGTCTACAAAATTTCAAGCCAGTCGTGATAAGTCCATGGTTCGTATTCGGGCCTCATTCATACTCGGACCAGGGCCCGAGAAAGGTTGTGGGCTCGAGATACGCGGAGGATGGGTTCACGGGTCCATCAATCATAATCTTTATAATGAATGCGTATATTATGAATGTTCTACAAGGAATGTACATCTTCTCAAAGATGGTAATTCAGCTATCCTAAACATGGTAATACAACCATGTCCGAAATACACTTCTATTATGCATGGTAATACAACCTCTATTCCCGTAAGAGTTGTATTCATACCATAAATACATATCTTGGTGATCTACGGATTGTAGCCATATAAATACCCTAAGAGGTTTGGTAGACCTCTCATCTAATCTCATACTTTATACTTTACGCCTTAAGCAAATATACTGACTTGAGCGTCGGAGTGTCTATCCCCGGGACACCTGGGGCCTTTGTCTTGCAGATCAGTTTGAGAGCCTGGTTCGTCGTCAAAGTGTTGGTGTCCGGCATACATCAATTTGGTACGCCCGGTGGGACATCTCACACTCATTGACGATGTCGCCGAACCTTGTTTCTGATCTGATCTAACGCACCCGAAGAAGCAACTCTCCCGACAACATGTCTAACGCCGAGCAACCCAGACGAAGCTCCTGTGTGCTAGGGCAAAATCCGAAGGAGAATCCAGAAGCGGAACAACCCCCTCAAGGACATGGACACGGTCGAGGGCGCGGACAACCCAGAAGATCTCGGACACACTTTTCCTCAGAGCCATCACCAAACTCTACCATGGGTATCAGAAACTCCAACGTTCCGATATCCATCAACCTAGGTCTTGCTGGGATAATACCCCCAATCTCTGGTCCAAATCCTGGTATGTCCAGAGCACCTCCCGGTTCAAATCCCATCGTATCCAGGATACCAGGATCCGGCTCCAATCCCGCTGCATCCAGAACCCTACCTCCTGAAACAAATCCTGTTGAATCTGAAGTACCAAAAGGCCAAAAGGTTTTCATCCAAAACAAGGAGAGTTACAGCACGAACAAACAGTTCAGATGGCCTGGATCGGAAAAATAGGTCGGGATATAATGGTCCCGATTTGATCTTTTCTCCAGAACGAACACAAAGGGATCAGCTAATCTTTGCAGAAGGACAGCAGGAGGACGTTAGGCAGAGCTATCTCAGGGAAGCCTCAAACCAAACCATACAACACAACCCGCGGGGCTCTGATCCACTTCAAATTGACCTTTCCTCGGACATTCCCCCGAGGGAAAATAGTAGGTCCAACTCGATCTTCTCTTCGTAAGAAAGAGCACGAAGAGATCGACAAATTCTTAAAGATAGACAACAAGAAGGAGAATCAGTGATAGAACACTATTATAGATACATGAATCGCGCCACGAGACGCTATGATCAAGATGAAATCCTCTTAGTAAATTTGTATCGGATGATTGTAGGTGATAACACTCTAAGGAAGAAAAAGAAGAAGAAGGATAGTTCCCACAACAATAATAACCAAGGTGGCGGAAACAACAAAGATCCTCCCCCACCACCATCAAATGGAGCCAACCGGGTCATCAAAAGCATTAATGGCTATACTGGAAAAGCAATTTCCCTAACTAAGCTGAAGGATAGTGTATGGACCCTACCACATACTAAGATGGTCAACAAGAATCTCCACTCCGAATAAGCTATTACTTTCTCAGACAAGGATGACATACCAAATCAGATGCTTCCTTCTGACCCTCTCATCATCTCGGCAACCATACAAGATTCTTTGGTGAAAGGAGTCTTCATAGACAGCGGGAGTGAAGTAGAGATAATGTTCCAGGACTGCTTCCAGAAGCTAGGATTTACCAAAGATAACCTTAAACCTACGGGTCCGATCTCGGGGTTCCCAGGAAATCCAGTAATACCTCTCGGGCAAATCACAATCCCTGTCACAATAGAAGAAGGAGCCAAAAGCCTAACCTTATACTGTACATTTGTGATAGTAGACATCGTCACACCCTTCAACATTATCCTTGGCAGACTTTGGATGTGCCAAGCTAAAGCCGTATGGTCTCCTTACCATCTGATGATGAAGTTCCCAACACCACAAGGAGTAGCTTCAATCAAAGGAGACCGAGGAGTGGTGCGTTCTGGCATAATCACGGCCGCCCGTGACCCCAGAAAATAAGATGACGGTTATATGTCAAAGTGTCCTCCAACTCAGGGGAAAGCGGTATTAAAAGTTTTACTAACCAACCCCGAGAAAAAGGACCATCTTTGGGTTTCTCACTTCAATCTCCAAGTCACCAGTAATGAAGTCGACTATGAAACTCTCAGTACCAGACTAAAACTAGCTAAAGACCTGGAAGCTGAAGACCTTGAGATCGAGGACCTTGAAATCTTCAGTGACTCACAGATCTTGGTTCAACAGGTTAAAGGCGAATACGAAACTCGAGAGTACAGTCTCCAAAAATACCTCGGGATAGTTAAGCCTCTCCTGAATCAATTCCAACATTATGAGTTGAATCTTATCCCCCGAGAAGGTAACCACAAGGCTGATGCACTTAGCAAGCTTGCCTCATTGGGCCTCAACGTAGCATCTTCTCAGAATGGCTAATGGATACACCGGTGAAGAGAAGTTACGAGAAAAGCAGCATCATGGCTAATGACATCTCAGACACATGGTGGAACCCCTACATCAAATACCTCCAAACGGGCACCCTTCTCAAGGATAACACATGCCACGGAAGGTCCGAGGAACACATGAAGAAGTCTACAGTAGCTATCAAGATCCACATACCATTATTCAAAAGCTCCTACAGAAGAGTTATTTTTGGCCTATGATGTTACAAGGCGCCAAAAGATATATCGATTCTCGCCACCAGAGCCAGAGATTTGTTAAGATGATCCACATGCCACAGGAGAACATGATTACCATCCAAGAATCCTGGCCATTTGTTCGATGGAGCATAGATCTTGTAAGGCCTTTTCCCACGGCCTGTGCTATCAACTTTTGCTGGAAAAATATTGTGAATCCCTATGGCATCCCGAGATACATAGTGACCGATAATGGAGCACAATTTGCTAATGATCCCTTCAAGAAAGGGTACAAAAAGTATAGAATGCACCAGCAGCTCTCCTCACTATATAATCAAAACGATAGCGGCCAGACAGAAGCTACGGACCGATTTTTGGTAGGCAGCCTCACAAAGCGCCTCGAAGGAGCCAAAGGAAACTGGATCAAAGAATTACCAAATATGATCTGGACCCATATAATCACACCAGCTACAACAACATGAGCGATCTTAGTAGCTTGGACTATGGGTCCGAAGCGATCATCCCCAGGGAGATTGAGTTTCCCCCTGTCCATACCTCTCAGCCAGATGATGAAAATGGCAAGGCTAACGAAGAAAACATTTGTCTCGACCTTGACCTCCTACAGGAGAAGAGAGCAAATGCTACTACTTACAAGGCCGAAGTGAAGAAAAGATTCAAGCGCTATCACGATAGAAGAGTCCGCTTGGCTACTTTTGTTAAAGGAGACCTTGTCATAAGGTTAAACGAGAAAAGAAAGAGAAAAGTGGAAGGGAAGCTAGCCCCGAATTGGGAAGGTCCATATCGAGTCCTAGAATCTCATCCAGGGGGAGGCTACCTCTTGGAAACCATGAAAGGGGAACCTATACCACAAAGATGGAATGTGATTAACTTACGAAAGTATCAAAAAAGATTCAAAACTCAAGGGAGAGCCTCACAAAGGTTCAAGACTATCAAGTGCGTCAGAAAAACCTCATCAAGGTCTGAGACAAGTATACTCTAGCACAAACGGGTACTCAAACTCAAAACTCACTATTTACTTTACTTCTATTCTTAAAGTTATAAACTTAGATTGACGTCATGATATTTTTATACCTATCCTTATAATGAGCAATCTTTAAATTCCTTTTCTAAAAAGAGGATTGTTGTCTTAAGTATAACATTGACTGTTGTTCCAAACAATATACTTTATAAAGTATATGATTGGTCAACTTATAAGTTGTTTGGATCCAATATTCAAGTACCAATCGTTTTGAATAAAAGAGATAGGTTCGAGATAAAGTACTTCAAAAAAAAGTGCTTGATTGAGATCTATAGACCAAAAGGGCAGACGTGCTCGAGAATCAATCATCTCAACATAAAGAGGAGAAAACTCAAAAACAAAAGTTGAAGTCCATATCAAAGGTGCTATTACATCAGGATATGATACTTCTAAAAAAGACCCTCAAAAAGGGCACACATAGAGGAAAAACCTCGAACCTAAAGACCCTCAAAAAGGGCACACATAGAGGAAAAACCTCGAACCTAAAGACCCTCAAAAAGGGCACACATAGAGGAAAAACCTCGAACCTAAATAGTTCATATCAAAGGTGTTATTACATCGGAATATGATACTTCTAAACAAGACTCTTAAAAGGACACATAAGAGGCTAAACCTCGAACCTAAAAAGGACATGTCAAAGGTGTTATTACATCAGAATATGATACTTTTAAATATACCCAATAGGGTTTCCTAGGACTTCACCAGAAGTGACACTTGAGAGATGGGCTATTGTCAACTTTTCTGCACGCTTTGACATTAAAGGCCTTGGCAAAATATGCCCGAGGAAGAAGCCCAATAACATCAAGTACGCAGAGTGTTCATCATGGACAACTGCGAAGACCTGATCTCGGAGTATCTTAGCTTGGTATTAGCTCCTTTCCAGTAAATCATGAGACCAAGGTTTATGTGCAAAGGATTTCAGACTTTGAAGCTGACGAGGAGATGCCGAGACTAATCCACCTTATCTATGGAAGAACTAGAAATCACCTCTTCAAGAGAAGGTAATTCAGGATACTTAGCTTTAATAAGCCTTAGTAAATATCCCGAGGTAACTATCTTCTCGGAGGGATCCAATGCATCCAAAAATTCGGCCCCAGGGATCCAGCGTTTTGCAGTCAGAGCAGCGAGCTTATCAGCAGCATTAGGATGAGAGAAGATTTCCTTCATCATCTCCACCTCTTTCTCGGACTGACATAGATGCAAGACGCCATCCAAGATCCCATGCAGTTCAGAGGAATGGAATAAATCCCCATACTCCTCCCTGTGGCTCTGAAACTCGGGACTACAAGCAAGGAAAGCACTCCAAAGCTTTAGAAGTCGTTTAGCCTCCTCTGAATCCTTCTCCTCGGGTTGATTTCGCGACAACTCCTCGACGATATCTCGATAAGTTCCCAGCTCTTTCTCTTGAGACTTCACAGTTGACAGCAGATCTATATTCTCGGCCTCCAACTGCTTCACCCTAGTCTCCAGTTGAGTCACATCCAATGGAGTCTGAATAGTGCTTGCAACAGACCTATCTGTCACAGAGGAAAGGGCAACCTCCATTTTTACCTTCTTAGCCTTGAAGGACCGGCACTTTCTATGTAATTCCATTACGGAATCAAAAAGTGACGAATCACATCATTAGCTCAAGGCCCTACCGTGGACAGATCCGCCATCAGCTGCGAAATAGAAGGAATATTAAAGCTTGGCATTCAAGATATCTATACAGTATGATAAGAAAAATAAATACCTCAGAAACGAAGGGATATTTCTTAGAAGACCTCCGAGAAGTTTGACCATCCTCTTCCTCTGGGCAGCTCAGATAGTATTTTAACTTCTTCAAAGAAGCATCCTCAGAGTCCACCAACTCAAGGTCAGATTCATCATCTTCGAAAGACTCCTCCGCCACCGGTTCTACCTCCTCAGACTGTACTTCCTCGGATTCCTCTGCTTCCTCATCTATGGCCCGGAGTATAGCCTTCCCTTTCTTGATCTTTTTCTTTGGAGGAGACGCTGTACATATATAAAGATAAACCTCAGCACATGACACAAGAAAAACATATGATATGACAACAGTATATGACTAGAAGAGTTACCTGAAGAAGACCGACTAGAAGAAGATTCACCATGATTCCGAGGAGACTTTCTCTGACCCCCTTTCTTGGCCTTCTTCTTTCCTTCCTGTATTTTATTAGGGAGGGCCCAATTCCGATCAGGCTTTAAAAAGCTGGAAGTAGATTTCGACCGAGGAACATCCAACAGGTACGAGTAAGTGATACTAGGCCACTGCCACACATAGCCATGTGAGCCCAGAACAAAATCCTTTCTTTGAAGGGTAATGTCCTCCTTTAGGAGCTCCTCAATGATGCCCTTCAAGTGATCAGGGATGATGAAACCTCTGTCACAAGCTATAGCATCCTTCAGATGGGGATGCAAGTCAGGGACCTCGTACCTGCTCTGGTCGAAAGTGAAATAGTCTGCCTCCCACACACCACTATTATCAGGAAATGTGATGGGTTTTCTCTTCCTCAGAGTCAGGGTAATGTACTCGTAAGTCTCAAAAGAGAATAACGTATACAGACTCCTGAATAAATCCAGACTTGGATCGTATTTCTTCCGAGCGCACCAGGAAATCACCGCCATGATCAACACTACCACATTGGAATGTATTTGGCTTGGATGCAGTTGGTGATGTTGCAGGAATTCATGAAATAAAGGGGGAAAGGGAAAACTTATCCCTTGCTATAAAAACCTCCCATAAAGCACCCCTCTAGTGGGGCTCACTAAATCTTTGATAGGAACTTCTCCATCCTCGAACTTCAAGCCAGCTTCAAGAGGATATGACAGCCTGCAGGACCGCAGATACCTTAGCGTCCTTTCATCAACCACTTTGGTGACAGCATTTACACCATTGGCGGCTGGAACCCGTTTATCAACTTGGGGCTCCGCATTAGGGTCCATCTTTTACCCAGAAGCACCGTCATCTGCCACTAAAATTACCGCCTGCAGCGGTGAAGCGACGGTAACTTCCATCAGCTCCCCAGCCCCGACTTCCAGAAACAAGAAGCTCAAGTCACGGTTAGCCGGGGCTCTGTTTCCAACAACATTCTCCACATTGCCAGGGGGAACGCTGGAACTTGTTGAAGTCATGGCAATATAGAGAATGGGGAGAAGAGAATATATGAGGAAAAGGAGACAAATTTGAAGGAAATTTCTTTGGAAACTTGAAATGCAGAGAAGGAAAAGATCAAAATTGCTTGGATGAAGATTGAGAATGAAAAGAAAAAAAATTACTTGGTTATATAACCAGTAATTAGCAAGCATTTAAGTGGAGTAATAACCTCGACTCGCGAAACGATACAGGCAATTGGAAGGTTGGTCCTCCTCACCGCCAGAAGATATAATGAATCAAGACCACGTGTCAATCCCCTCAGAATTCAAGAAGGCAGATTCAGATCCAACCGTCCACGTGTCCTGATGGAATACGAAAGAACTTGAAGCTAGATATTCAGAAGGGTAAGCCCGAAAGGACAGTCCTAGAAGGACACCCCGAGCTTAACACCCCGAGTTAATCTCCCTCGAGTTATTGGTCTTCCCTCGAAAAGTAAGCCTCCCCTTCAACCTTCGAGATGGAGCACTCTATATTCTGAAGATCTACCTTGGGGCTACTGATAAGTCCATGGTTCGTATTCGGGTCTCATTCATACTCGGACCAGGGCCCGAGAAGGGTCGTGGGCTCGAGATACGTGGAGGATGGGTTCACGGGTCCATCAATCCTAATCCTTATAAGGAATGCGTATATTATGAATGTTCTACAAGGAATGTACATCTTCTCAAAGATGGTAATTCAGCTATCCTAAACATGGTAATACAACCATGTCCGAAATACACTTCTATTATACATGGTAATACAACCTCTATTCCCATAAGAATTGTATTCATACCAAATACATATCTTGGTGATCTACGGATTGTAGCCATATAAATACCCTAAGAGGTTTGGTAGACCTCTCATCTAATCTCATACTTTATACTTTACGCCTTAAGCAAATATACTGACTTGAGCGTCGGAGTGTCTATCCCCGGGACACCCGGGACCTTTGTCTTGCAGATCAGTTTGAGAGCCTGGTTCATCGTCAAAGTGTTGGTGTTAGGCATACATCAAGTCGGACGATAAGTTCAGTTCAGTATTTTTTTTCAAATGAAATACACGTTGTAAACATTATAATTGTATAATCATGGGATTATTTTAACTCCATTCATTTGGTTGGGAATCGCACGGTGGTATTTAGTCGTACAATTGTCGTATATGACAGTACTTGAACATTTAAGTTTAGGGCTAGTGACATGATTGTTTTTGGAAAATTATATCAGTATGACCAATACTAGTATGAGACGTATGGTTAAACTTAGGGGTGAGAACGATCACGAGCGTTCGTTAAAAAGATCGAGATCGGATCGGTAAAATATCGGATCGAGATCGTTCATTTAATAAATGAACCGATCATGATCAAATATTTATGATCGTTTATTAAATGAACGATCAATGGTCTTGAACATAAAAGATCGATCATGATCGCGAACAGATCGATAAGATGATTGATCGAGATCGATCGATAAAATTAAAGTAATATAATTATATACATTAATAATAATGGGGAAATATTTTAATTTTAATATGTATGTCTATAGTTTGTTGTGTATTTTTATTAATTTGATAATTTGTATATTTTTGACTGTTTTTCAAAGTTAACTTTTAAATTGATCAAATGATCGATCACGATCGATCGTTATCGATCATTGATCATTAGATCGATTATCTATAACGAGTCGATCACGATCATTGTGATTCTTAAACGAGCCGATCACTATCATGAATTTTTTTGATCGCTTCGATCGCGATCACCTTAAATTTTAAACGAACCGGTCACGAACATAGTGATGATCTTGATTGGATCGGCTTCGAGGATGAATTGCATTGTTTTTAACTTTAGTAATGGAATTGTTCAACATTGATGTTGAAAATGGTGGGACAATTTCAACCGATTTTTGAAACAAAAATGGCGCCAAAGAAAATGACAAGCATATTGGCGTCTTTATTTTGAATTCAATGGTTTTCACATGCCTATAAGTATTCAGGCCTCACAACACACAGTTACAGTAGTAAATCCCTTCATCTCTTCAACCATGAAGGTTCCCCCAAAGATCTATATGACTCGCCAGAAAAGATCCCTCTGTAGCCTAACAGACAATTCCAAGCTTATCAAATGTAACCTGGGTGGCAGATCTTATGCAACTCCGTCGAAATGCTCCCTGTGCTACCCCAAATCAGCTCTCAAGTCACCAAAACGCCGTCTTATTCCATCTTCTAAGAAGAAAACTACCAACCGAGGTCCTGATCCGGCCCGGAGATCAGATGGTCCTTCCCGCCTAGATTCCATCCCCGAAGAACCAATATCCATGTCCCCACAACCCTCAAGCGGGGCAGAAGATCACCACTCACCTCCGCCCCCGAAGACAGTACGTCAGGTCGTTCAGCTGAGGCTTGTAGTCAGGCACATGCTGAATGAGTTTGGTGAGGCAATTGTGACGGGATTTTTTGAAAGGATCAAGTCTCCCCTTCCAACCGTCGATAAAATATTCACAGAGAAACTTCATTCTTACTGGATTCGAAACGGCCACTTTCACCGTCTTCCGGTCGACATTGGAGGGGACCGGCTCGTTGCGGTTCCGGCACCTGAGTGGGGAATTGTCCGCGCCGATGAAGTCGGTGAAACCATCTGGACCACCCCGTATGCAACCATAATCAGGAAGCTGCAATTTGTTGATTTGTCGGCAAGAGATTAGCCGACATATGTACCGGAATCAGATGAAACCTGACTATCCTATCTATCTTTTGTCTACGGTAGTTACTCTCGTATCTTGTTTAAGGCCAGTCCATTTTCATAGGATTTATTTGTGGCCTAATGTTTTGGCAAGTACTGCATATGGCTATGGTTTAATCTTATTATGATAATTTCTAAACATCCATCAGATCTTTATTCCAGTTTGTTCCAGGTGAACGTTCATGCTTCATAAGTCTAGAGGTCTTCATATTTTTTGACCACACACATATCAGAAACATATAAGAAATTATGAAAAATGTGGTGATTGGAGTCAAATACAGAAGAATACATTAGTCTGATCGCAATCGCAGCAGCTAATAACAATGTTAATCAAGGACTACAACCAGATCTTAAAATTTAATACCACCCCTGAGTGTAATTCAATCGGAAAAAAGGCACTTCCAAATCTACCTAGCCGGAGAAGGGGTCTCCATATTCAGTTTCTTCCTGGCGCCGCTTCTGGAAAAATCAAAGTTTGATCCTAGGAGCTCACCGTCATACAAAGCGTTTAGAGTGAGAAGGGGGGGTCACTAACCAGAACCTGCTTGATTGAGGTTCCATGTCCGTTGATCTGGAAACGCCTACACATCTCTTTGGTCTCCTCTACAATGTAGTGATAATCTCGATTCAACCCATCGTACATGGACTCCATAGCATCTTGTGTGATCTCTACAGTAGGTCCGGTAACCTCGGGCTCTGCAGCGGCCGCCCTCCTCTTCCTTGCAGCCCGTTTGATCTCTACAGTAGCTCCGGTAACCTCGGGCTCTGCAGCGGCTGCCTTGCCCTTCTTTGCAGCCCGTGTGGTCTCTACAGTAGGTTCGGCAACCTCGGGCTCTGCAGCGGCTGCCTTCCCCTTCTTTGCAGCCCGTGTGGTCTCTACAGTAGGTTCGGTAACCTCGGGCTTTGCAGCGGCTGCCTTCCTCTGCTTTGCAGCCCTTGTGATCATTCTTTTGAGTTTTGGGAATGGGAGCAATAAGGGCAAGTAACTTTGATGGTTTGATTTCACTTTGAAGTGGTGTTATAAAACTATGCCTGGGAATGCTTAGATTTATGTCATGATATTGAACAAAGGAGCAGGGCAAAAGAGTCTTTTCACTACCAGCTAAGACTTGCAGTTAGCTCCTCTAAAGTTGGTTATTCAGTTATGGTCAACGGCAACAACTGATCGGATTCCGGCCATATAATCTGATGGAGTTAATTTAGGTGGTTATCGAATTAGTAATTTGATCACAGAATTTCTACTCCTCTCTCTCTCTCTCTCTCTCTCTCTCTCTCTCTCTCTCTCTCTCTCTCTCTCTCTCTCTCTCTCTCCCCCCCCTCCCTCTCTTTGTAACTGATCTTGACTGAGCTTGAATGCTCTTGAATGAATACAAATTACTGTTTTGTTTTGTGTTAATTGATCTGATCCTAACAATTTATCGATTTTTATTAGGCCCAACATATAAATTTGATCAATTTGATCAATTATATATATGATTTTAAAATAATCTTTTTTAAAAAATGAATATTTTCAGATAATAGTTGTGTTTATGCAGCAATATATTTTGTTTATTTATCAATATAGATATTAAGTTTTGGATAAAGAGAATGCAATTAAATATGACACGACTTGAACACCCGTACATAAAACTGATGTTTAAACATACATGAATTTAGGGCTATCAAATTAAATGTCAGGGCAATGCACTACTGGAAATGTCGCCGGAGACGTCGCCGGTGCACGGCGGTCGGATCAAAACGCCGGTGACCTAGGTTTTCGAGTTCGAAAACCCCTCGGGTAAGTTGTTAGAAATTTCAGACGGCGTAAATATTGAAAACGCCGTTTGACACAATGTTCGAGCTCGAAATGAAGATGATTGTAGTAGAGTGTTGATCAATTTGAAGTGTTTAAGTGTAGGTGAAGGTTTAAGATTAGAAAGAAATGTACCCTTATTAATTTTAGAAATCGAAACCTTAATAAGGTCAAGTTTAAGGTTAGTAAAAAGAAAGACACTTGCTAGTACTATCTTTCATTTTCAAGGTGTGATGTTTAAGGAATCGGAAAGTGTAAAACAAATCTTTCGAGATCGAAAGTAATGTACCATATTGTGATGACGTGGATGTTTTCTTTGATATTGTTATATTTGCGAAATCGTAATTATAGGAATTAGAATCAAAGAAGTTTTTCTATAATTAAAGTCACATGCTTGATTTGTAAAAGGTTGGCTGTACAGTTTACGAATTCGAAAGTTAGTAAGAGTGGTTTATGCTGTACTGAAAGTAGGTAGAAAGTTTTGACTGCATAGGATTTTCGAATTCGAAAACCTTTTGTGATTTACTAAAATGGTCTGACGGGCTGAATGTTTTGAACTGTTAGCAACTTTTGTTAAAATCTTTGGAGGTCCTAGATTCAACCCCAAAGTTTGGGAGCTGATTTGTGAAGGTATGTGTGTGTAAATCTTGGTTTTTGATTCCCTCTCAAATCCCAATTATCGACATGTATGTATCTTTGATGACATCGGTGTATGCGAGGCCACTTGCCTTGATTTTGTTTTGTAATTGTAAGATTGTGGATGTGTAGTATAATGGGTTATTGGATACTGGTTGGTTAGGTCTTATTTGCATGTTACGTGCATGGTGCAACCACATTTTTTGACTGGATTGCTTGGTTTTGTTTAGGTTGTATTGCTTGTGCCTTGTTCGACACATAGATATATATATATACATATATATATATATGGGTCGTGCTCGTATAATTGAAGAGGATGCGCGTACCAGTCCTGAATACCGGAGGTTGGTTGAACATTTCATTGATGTTGCAACAGAACATGCGAGAAGTGAAAATTGTTCTGGAATTAGGTGTCCTTGTAGAAACTGCATGAATGATGCTAATTTAGGTGTTGCTGGCGTTAGGGGTCACTTGATTATGCATGGTTTTGATAAAAGCTATATAATTTGGGTATGGCATGGCGAGAATCACGATAGTGGCATTAGGGAAGAACAAAATAATGCTGAGAAGGGGGGGCAAAGTTGTGAAATGGAATGTGATGATAAGTTGACTGATTTGACAGACGACGTGGCTAGGCATTTTGTTGGCAAACCAGAAGCTTTAGAAGCCATGTACATGAATAAGAAAACTCCGTTGTATAAGGGCTCGGGTCACACAATCTTGAGTGCAACTCTGCAAGTTATGAATTTGAAAGCTAAACACGGTCTTTCTAATAATGCGATGACGGAATTGCTAGGACTCATGACAGAACTACTCCCTGCTGACAACAAGATGCCAAATCGCAGTTATGCAGCTAAACGGGTGTTGTGTCCAATGGGAATGGAACTTGAGAAAATTCATGCATGTCCTAATGATTGCATGTTGTATAGAGGGGAGGAGAATGAAAAACTGGATAGGTGTGCAGTTTGTAATGAGCCGCGGTACACAACAAAGAAGGAGAAGTTAGACGTGGGAGCAGAGGTGTCGAATAGAGGGAAGAAACCAACACCTGCTAAAGTTGTTTGATATTTACCTATCATTCCTCGGTTGGAACGGTTGTTTTCAAATAGACGTGATGCAAAAAATTTGACGTGGCATCATAGAAGAAATCGTCCCAAGGATGATGTGATAAGACATACTTCTGATGGTGATCAGTGGAAGAAAATAGATGAGTTATATCCTCCGTTTAGTAAGGAAGATCAGAATTTGAGGTTAGGCTTATCGACCGATGAAATGAACCCTTACGGGGACATGAGTAGCATGCATAGTTCTTGGCCAGTCATGGTGGTGATATAAAATTTGCCCTCTTGGTTAACAATGAAAAGAAAGTATGTGTTGCTGTCCTTGATGATTTCAGGGCCTAAACAACCAGGAAATGATATTGCTATATATTTGGCGCCACTAATCGATGATTTGATAAAGTTGTGGTACGGGGAGAATTGGACATATGACGGATATCGGAATGAATGGTTCAAATTGAACGCTGTGTTGTTATTCACTATCAATGACTATCCCGCGCTGGGTAATCTTGCTGGCTACTCAGTGAAAGGGCATTTGGCTTGTCCGGTATGTGAGGAAAACACCTGTTATTGCCAACTAAGTCATGGGAAGAAGACAGTGTATCTTGGACATAGGAGGTTTTTGCCTACGGATAATGCTTGAGAAAAGCTAAGAAATGGTTTGATGGAAAAGTAGAAGGACGGGATGAACCTGTTCCCATCTCTGGACCGGAGATTCTAGAAAAAGTGAGAGACATGGAGAATGACTTTGGGAAAAACCATAAAAAGGCCAAGGCATGTGGACCGTGGAAAAAGTGTAGTATCTTTTTTGAATTGCCATATTGGGAGTATTTGGGGGTGCGACATTGCCTGGATGTTATGCATATTGAAAAGAATGTTTGTGATAGTCTTATTGGCACCTTACTCGATATTCCAAGTAAATCAAAAGATGGTTTGAAGAGTAGAAAGGATTTGAGCAGAATGGGATTAAGGGAGTCGATTGTACCTGTAGAAGTAGAAGGGAAAAAGTTTTTACCACCAGCTTGCTACAATATGTCTGAAGTTGAGAAGAAAAGGTTTTGTGAGTTTTTGAAGGATGTGAAAATTCCCACGACATACACTTCTAAGATAGGCAGATGTGTGAGTGTGGAAGATTGTAAAATTGCTGGTTTGAAATCGCACGATTGTCATAATCTTATGCAGGAGTTGATTGTTCTCGCACTCCGTGGGAGTTTGCCCTCGCATGTGCGCAGCTGCATTAATCGCTTATGTCTTTTTTTTAAAGGCATATGTCGCAAGGCAGTAAGCCGCAGAAAGCTGGACAAACTACAAGCTATGGTGGTGGACGTACTGTGCAGGCTTGAGATGTATTTTCCTCCCTCTTTTTTCGATATTATGGTCCATCTGATTGTTCATTTGGTAAGAGAGGTTAAGTTGTGTGGGCCTGTATTTTTAAGGTGGATGTATCCTTTTGAAAGGTACATGAAGATCTTCAAATGTTTTGTGAAGAATAGGTACAGACCAGACGCTAGCATAGTGCAGCGATATGTTACGGAGGAGTCGATAGAATTCTGCATGGCTTACATCAGTGAATCAGAGACGGTTGGTATTCCGCAGGGGAGGCATAATGATAGAATTGATGGTCACGGTTTGAACAGAGGCAAGTTGTTAAATCCAAGTGCTATTGATTTGTGTACCGCTCATTTGTATGTGTTACGCAATCACTCTGATGTGACCCCTTATATCGCCAAACACATGGATGAAATTCAGAAACGACATGGTAATTGGAAAGAGGAGCAAGTTGTAGAGGAATATGTGAGGACATTTGGTGAATGGTTAGAAGAGCATGTACAATCAGGTGAACATGAGGAGAATGTGAAGTGGCTATCAAGTAGGCCGAATCCAACAGTTGTTTCCTTTACAGGATACGATGTTCACGGCTACACTTTTGGAACAAAGGCACAAGATGACAAGGGAATTTCTCAGAATAGTGGAGTTTCAGTAATTTCAAATGAAATTTTCCTTCAAAATGACGAAGGAGGGAGTGCCTGTTACAAGGATAGCAGACACTATGGGACCATTACCGAAATCTGGGAGTTAAATTACGTTGGTACACAAGTTGTTGTTTTTAAGTGTGACTGGGTTCATCCAGATGCAGTGTCTAAAGACGATTCAGTTTGCATCACCCTCGTGAACAGGAAACGACGTGCGTTCAAAGGAGATGCATTCATACTTGCAACGCAAGGCGATCAGGTTTTTTATGTCCCGGATCTAGCTAATCGCGGGTTGGAGGTAGTTTTGAAGGGAAAGAAAACGTATGTCGGTGACGCAGAAGAAGAAGTAGAAAATGCTGACTTAACTGATATACCTTTAGAATATTTTTGTGAGGGATTTAGCCCGCGGGAGACTACAAAGAACTTGAAGAGATATCAAAGCCGGTTGGATCACGACGAGGGTGTTTGGATAAATGATAAATGAAATGCGCGTAAAGGAAGAAATGTGAAGGTTAAACGGAAGAAAAATGTTGTAAAATAATGATTATGAACTTTGTTAAGTTTAATTTGATTCTGAATTTAAGTTGCACAAGTAATCTTAAATTTGGTGTTAATACTACTTGGTAGTTTGATTGTGGATTTTTGTAGTGTTTTATGAGTTTGTAAAACTGTAGTTATGTTTCCGAACTCGAAACCATAATCGCCCGAAGGTTTACGACTTCTAAATACATGTAACTGAAGTACTTTTCCAGACAGTAGGTTCCCCTATATGTCACCCGTTTTAGAAACTGAAATTACTAAAACACCAGGTATTTTAGAATTCGAAAAGTAGCTTACTACATAGTTTTTGAATACTTTAGTTAAACGGTCAATTGAACAGAAGGATACCCTATATGGAACCCGAACAATGAAATGTGCAAAATTTTGTAGATTAATAAGTTTAGAACTCGAAAATAAAGATGTAATATGTTTAGAATTCGAAGACATAGTTTTTGTATAGTTTAGTTAAACGGTCAATTGAACAAAAGGATACCCTATATGGAACCCGAACAATGAAATGTGCAAAATTTTGTATATTAATAAGTTTAGAACTCGAAAATAAAGATGTAATCTGTTTAGAATTCGAAAACATGTATTTGTATTACAACTTACGACTTCGAAACAAGGTGTGAATATGATAAAAAAAATACAAATGGAAGAGTTTGACATTGTTGGCTATTAAATGACTTAACATTAAGAAAAGATTCAGAATTACAGTTTCGGCACACTTTTGCCAATTATCGCAAGAGTTTCAAAAGATTGCGATGTAGCCCTAGCGACATTACAACTAGTTTACAATTTGCCAAAAACAAAAGCATGCAAAACTGTATACTATTACTAACTGCCCACATTACTTGAATTAACCAAGCCAGCAACCTCAGGGGAAGTCGAGATCAAACCCGCGACTTGACAACGACCTTTCCATGGCGGACATCTTCTTCTTTGCATGGAAGACCTTCTTCCTCGTTGCCATTATACGACTAGTCTTGTCCTTAGCATTGCCATACATCCGCTCAGCCATTGAGTACAGTTCAGCATCGGTCATCACTGCGACGAGACATTAAACACAAAATAGTTAGTAATAAACTCATCAAGCCTATTCAATCACATGAAAACTAGGCTTCAGAAAAATTTTCTTACCTGCGTTACCTTTTGCACGCTTGTTCTTCACCGGGATGACCTTTGTGATCCAAGCACCATCCACCAAGTCATAGCCTCGGTTCTGGAAGTACTGAAGCCCGTAGATCCTGCAGGGAACGGGAGGGCTCTGAAACTTAAAGTCCGGCTTCATCTTCAGGAGGAGCTTGGTTATCAAGCCGCCGTAAGGGATATTCCAATACTGTTTGGTCACTCCCATCTGATTCAACATGTGCTTCATTATTGTATGGCCGGGGTTGATTTTTCGCCCGAGAACAACATAGTAGAACAAGATAGTAGTGGTGCTTGTTGGCTCGCTCAAATTCTTCGGAGAAGGAACTAGAATCCTATGAACGAAGTCATACAAAACTCGATGTGCCGGCGTCATGCATTTCAGGTTGTACACATGTGCGGCCTCTTTATCACCGACAGGTCTTCCAAAGTAGGCAGACGCACATGCACATCTATCTACACCACCAGGCAGGCTAAATCCCGGGCCCAACCATCCATTTGCATTGTACACATTCAAAGGAGCATTTCCGCTGCTATTCTCTATATCCTCAGCCGTCTTATAAGCGCAGCCTACCAACTCATTCAGAATCCACCAGCTAACCTGGAATTCTTGCCCATTAACCATAGTTTTATAAAAAGACTCATCAACCTCAGTTAGATTTGCATAAAACTGACAGCTTTCATGCAAGTAAGCTGGCGCATCATTCACCATTAGCTCCCCTACCAGCTGGATGTTCATCAGACCAACTAACTCTCCAAACCCTATCTCTTCTATCTTACTAGGATCAACAGCATATGGATCCAACAACTTGCCCTCTAGGTAATACTTAATATACCTATCATGACATTCCTTATCAAAAAAAAGTTTGGGATCATACCCTTCTCTGCCTCTGCGAACCAAGAGCTTCCTTTTGAACGGATTCTTCGGCCGTGCCTTCGCCGCCGTGGTGTCGCTGGGTGCCATCTTGCCGACGTCGAAGATCTGTGAGTATGGGGCTTTGGGTTTTGTGATTTGGGGATTTGGGGCTTAGGGTTTTACGAATTGGGACTTTTGTGAATTGGGGTTTCTGTTTTGGGCGTTTTTTCGTCATATATACTGTATTACTTTCGAACTCAAAAATACTGCAACTTGTGTAGTCTAGGTACTTTACTCTTTCGAAAATTCCTTGAAAAAAATATAATATTTTTTCGATATCGAAAACATACACCCCTGAATTGACATAAAGATTTTAGAAGTAAGTTTTTTGCTTCTTTTTCGAGTTCTGAAACTATGTATACAATAACTAATTTGTTCGAACTCGAAAAAAACCATAATTGTTTGAGTACTAAAAATGTAATGAAGAGTAAGAAGGCTAGTTTTCGAAAGCGAAAAGTTGGTCCACATGGGTTTAGGGTTTAGCTCATGGGTTACAATGATGAAATACCTTTAGGTTTAGAAAACTTGGTGATTACAGTATATTTTAAAATTTGAAATATACAACCAGACTATATCAATGAAGATTTGTTAAAATAAAAATAAAGATAATTTAATTTCTTTTTTTTACAACTTGCCTGTCAACGAGGATATGTTCGCCTAATAAAAATTTATACAAACCAACCATCCATACATTAACGTTATTCAATAAATATTAGTGAACGGGTGTGCACATTATGTGATTCATATAGATTACCTGAGTATGACAATACAACAACAAGTATAAACGGTTCGATATAGACGAATGCTTGCTATTAACTAAGCAACGGTTTCAACAAGAGCGATATATAAGAATGGTTACAGTTACTATCACATAGACATCCGAACATTATACATTATCATTATGCAGGGAACATTAGCTGACACGTCAAAGGGTGCTAATTGACCCCGTACCTAAACTCGTGAGTAGTTCGAGATTGTCTCGGTCAAAACTCGGTCACAACTCGACTCGATTTAGCTTGACTCGAGATCGACTCGACTCGAAAGGTTAACAAGTCGAGTTCTAGGAAAACCTAACTACTCCACTCGAAAAACTCGATAAGTGTAATTAGTTATAGTTTTATAATATTATAAGGTTATACTATATTAGTTTAATTATCTAATCTAGTTAGTTTTCATTTAATACTCAACATTGAACAAACTAAATATTTACATTGGTATTTACAATAATAATTTCATTACGTATATGTAAAGACAAATATTTAATTAGAAATTTGCATAGTACAGACTCTATCAAAATAGGTCACTTAATTATGCATTTTACTTGTTGTATATTTTTCATGGTGGTATAAAATATATTAATGTCAAACATACAAAATATTTATTTTATCATTTGTATTTAAGTGATACAAAAAGATACTTTGTATTAATGGTTTGGATGAAGGTTACTGAATAATTTAAAATACGCTATTAATTTGTAGATAAAATAGTTTAATTTGTATTTGAATAGGGAAAACACAATTCGAGTTCAAACTCGCGATTCGAGTCGATAATCGATATATAATAACGAGTTCGAGTTAAACATGATATCATTAACACTCCCGAGTTGCCGAGTTGAGTCGAACATGCATGGTTAATATAGTTTTCTAGTCGAGTCGAGTTATGCAGTACTCGCGATCGATTCGATAGATTAGCACCCCTAAGCGTGTCACACGTGTAACTGTAACTATAGTACTAACGCATGTATGGTAAATGACTTACTGTATTAGAGATTGATAAAATCTACACATTGATAAAATATAAAACAAATGTAAAAATTGCACAGACATAAAGATTGATAAAATTTGTTTCGAATTCGACAAGTAGGGCTTAGGGCTTAGGGTTTTTCATCTTCTGGGTTTAGGGCTTAGTGTTAAGGGGTTTAGTGAGTGGCTTTTTAAATATGAGGAGGAATAATTTACGATTTCGAAATCAGTGTTAAATAGAAGGCTTTAGAGCCAAAATTTACAAACCATTATTTCCGACATCTAAAACATATTACAATCAACAAGTTTTCGAAACCGAAACTCGTACCCTAGATGTTATGATAAGGCAGTTTAGAGCCAACCACAACTACACATGCATTTGAATGTTTAATCACAAACATCTTGAATGAAAAATACCTGAAAATATTAATACTAAAACAACAGAATAATGTTGATTGTGACAAATAAAATCAATCCAAAGTTTAAACAAATGTAATAATTCATGATTTGTCGGACAAGCTCCCTTCCAGGTTGGTTTCTCCACTTTGTATAGGTACTTCCTGCCCAGTGCCAGAAAGCATGTCGTGCCCGTCACCTGCAACAGTCTCGGACTCCCTCTCCTCCTCCTCATTTCTTGTCAAGCCACCATCTTCTTCTGCCGATTTCTCGGTGTTCTGTTGGCTGACCGGGGTTCCTCATCATCGCTCGACGCCGGGAGAGTACCAAAATCAGGCTTGGGACCAGGTGACAGCACTATGTCAAGCTTGAATTCCTCGATGATTTTGTCCTGCATACGAACAACCTCGTCAAGCTCCTCCTCTTGCTTCTCTAGCTGCTCATCAAAGCAGTCCCACATCCTCATCAACTTCCCCATCATTTTCTTTAGCTTCAACCCTAGAAACATGTCAATGTTAGGCATCATGTTAAAACTAGCGTAAAACAAATTCACAATAATTGAGATAGCGATACTCACGTTCTGGAAGTGAAGGAGCAGGACCATCTTCGGCGTCCCTCTTCCTCTTTGCAGCTCGCGCAGCCACGCCACTAGCAACAGCCCTTTTCCTGTACTTGTTCGTTTCCAGATCAAGCTCCAAGTGGCAACGCTGGATCCACTTATCGTTGTACACTCGATTCATGATCGGTGCATCAACTGGGATGAAGCCTTGAGTCTTCATGAGCCTAGTAATCAACGAACCATATGGAAATTGCTTGGTGCTGTGCTTTGCCGTCTTCTTCATGTACTCGGCAACTGCATGGCCTGGGTTGATTAGCAAGCCGCGAATGATGTAATAGAAAATCATGCACGTCGCTATTGTTGGCTCGCAAGCATGTCCACTTGTCGGCAACACATTTCCACATATCCACTCAAACACGATCCGGTGCTCACTAGACAGATGCTCGATGTCGTATGCCACCGCTTTCCCAGCTCCATCACCCTTAGTTGGTTCTGCATGGAAGAATTCCAAACCAAGCTCTACAGGATCTATGGGTTGCTTGTCTGAGGGATCGGGCCACTTGTGATCATAGTAGTTATCATAAACTACACCGCTAGACTCCCCGACCAAGGCTGGATAGCTATTCCAAGGTACTCCTAAAGAAGCATTTATGCTATACTTTGTCACCGGTATAATAATCCCAGCTACCTTACTATATTCACGCTCATTCGGGTTACGCCCTAAATTCGCATAAAACTGCCTCACAGCATCGGGGTACACAGGAGCATCTAGGGTAATTAACTTATCCAAATGCGAAGGTTTGAAATAATCGAGCACATAGACAAGAGATTTACCGATCTTGGTGCGAAGCTTCAAAACCTTGGTCCCTGTCAAAGGCCTTCTGATCTGCTTGATGTACCGCTCCTCTGCCTCCGGGCTGAAGAAATAGCTACACTCCTCCTCATCGCCTTTCTTTCTATGCTTTTTCTTCCTCATTTTTGCGGCATTTAGAGTAGCCCCTATCACCTCATCATCATCAGGGACCCTCAACGGTGCCTTTCCCTTCTTCTTCCGCTCTTCAGCCGCCATCTTAGCTGACTTTCCAGTCTTCCCCACCTGTTCCTCATTTCCACTTTCCTTTTCAAACTGCAGAGAATCAGCCTCCCCGTCAGTATCCTCCTCAGACTCATCAACTTTTTCGGTGCTCTCATCCTCATCATCATCCTCACTTCTATCATCAGAATCACTGGACTCCTCAGATTCAGACTCAACAACTGGTTGCTTACCCTTCCCCTTACCTGCAATCTCCTTTGTTTTCATATGCCTCTTCAACAGGCTAGCACCGACGTCTTCCTCTCTCTCCTCGTTGGTTTCTACAGTGGTTGGCCGTGTGGGTGTGTCGTTGATGACAAGCTTGGAGCTTTTCCGGCTAGCTGGGTGGCTATGAACAGGTAGCTTCTGTCGACGCGTCGGCGGCGGCGGCGGCAGTGCCGTTTCTTCCCGTCTGTCACTAGCACGCCTCCCTGCGACCTGTTTCATGCGAGCCATGGGCAGATCGGTATGCTTTTGTGATGGGTTAGGGTTTCAGTAGACCGAGATTTGGGGATTTTTTGCAAGAGAGAATGTAGAACAAGTTAGGTCGACCCGATTTTTATTTATACTAGAACTTATTTTCGAACTCGCACACATCAGGTAAATAATATTCTCTGAATTTTCGAACTCGAATCCAACAAAAACATCCAATTTGCGAATTCGACAACAAGACATACATAATTTTTACACTCTCTAGCATGTCAACAGTGCAATACCCGATCATACACTCTATTGAGCAAAAGTTTGATTTTACCCTATTTTCGAATTCTAAAAGATTAAATGGAGAATTTTAACACACTAACATTTCAACAGAGCAATACCAGATCATCCACCCTATTTAGAACATATTTGATTTTACCCTAGTTTCGATTTCACAACTTGTATATACATTTTGTTTTCGTAATCTTAAACGTGTTTTATCTTGTGTATGTCCAACCAGTGAGATCCCCGACCTAGCACCCGAAGGAGAACTTAATAACTTTGTAGCAACATTATATTTTCGAGGTCGAAAGTAGAATTATAACTTTGGTGCGAACTCGAAGCTTTGGTTGGAGAAAATTTCTTCATTAAATTTCAATAAATATATAACTTAAATATATAATTTATTAAAAACATTTTGCCTTTGGATTTCGGTTTCGAAAACCAGTGCATATGATTCAATTACAACCAGTGCAATCCCCGTGTTATAGCCCTAATTAGATATAATTTTGTGCATCAAATGATGTTGTTTTCGAGTTCTAGAGCTCATGCCAGAAATGGTTTTCTATTTAGAAACAAGCACTACACAGTTTGTGTAATTGCACAGTTTTTTATTCATCGAAAACGTGGTAGGGGATATATTGAATTACTTTAATAAAAAGTATTGTTAAGGAAAGGTTTAGAAATCGAAAACTTAGCATGAAATGTCAAATACAGTAAGTTTTCGAGTTCGAAAACTTAAGGATATTTGAATTCTCCACCGTGTATATAAATGTCTCCAAGCGGGAATGAGAAGGTTATTTCCCTCACATTTCTATATCTCATCAAACCTACTTTATTCCATACATACTACATCTCATATCTACTTTTCCTACACCAATCTTTCATCCCAAACCCACACCCTCACCATCTCACATATTCAGATTTGGAACTATTGTGTGAGTGAGATTTAATGTATCTTATTTTGTTCAACACTATATGTGGGTTAGATATGAACAAATTTCATAGATTTAAGTAATGTCGTGTGTATGTAGATCTCATTGTGCTTCCCATATCATACTAGCTCGTGCCATGGAATTTATATGAATCTTGTGTTCAAATGCAAGTAGGTTCAAGTTTTTGCACTACTTTTTTTGTTTTGCTAGCTTAGTTGGTTATGGGTAATTTTTTTTTATACATATCAAACTCTATCAAATGCATATGTTCGATTTTCTATATTGCTAGAAACCATAAACCTTACATGTTAATTTTCAATTAAATATGAAACAATTTCATTAAAACCCTAGCATGAATGACATGAAATTTTCTAGTAAAACCCTAGGTTTCAATTAATGTTGTACATTTATGTTAGGTTAGTGTGCCCTAGATACATGTATACTACTTCTAATCTTGCAAACTAGTTCGTATTGTTATCATGTAAACCAAATGCACTAGTCTAATATGTAGTGACTTTTGTTTAAGGTGTCGAATGGCTCCCCTAAAGAAGAAGGTTCAAAAAAAATCGGCGAAGAGGGCTAGGGCACAAGCGGCTCGAGAATTGGAGGAAGCACTAGATGGATCTACGTTGCGACCAAGGATTTATTGCCACGAGATAATGAGAAGGATGAAGAAAGGTGTTCTAACACCGATGCAATTCAATGAACTTGGCGAGCCAATCTCACGAGAGAGGAGCAAATGGGAAAGTTGGGTGGGAAAGACGGCGAGAACACGTATAGATATTAAGTACAACGACTGGCGTCTAGTACCTAAGCCTATGAAGGAAAGGCTTGTCGACGAATGCATGGTAAGCTGCAAATTATTTTAAGAAATGCCATGTATTATATATGTTCATAAATAACAACTAACACCATAACCTTAATGCTTATGTATGCTGCAACGTCCATTTATAATCGATGCACCTAACATTGAACTTCTCCAAGAGAAGACCATGAAAAGGTTGGGGAAGATTGCAAGAGATTATCGTGCGATGCTTGCTCGAGACTATGTGTTTGGAGAGAAGAAGCACTTGAACCCTAGACTCATATACACAACAATTCCGGAGCAAAGTTGGGAGTTCTTCAAGAAGTATGCCCAAGGATATTATGACGATGTAAGTACTTGAATAAATTTTTTTTCCCTTACAAGTTGATATTTGTTTATCTACAAATTGACATGGAACTAACATGTGCAACATTTATGTTGACATTACAAATCAGGGGTTGCATGCAACTAATAGTGAGAATGCTAAATGCAACACATTGCCACACCGAATGAGCCGGGGTGGGATGCAATTAGCGGTGGATCGATTTGTGATTAAAGATAGAGAGCGAAGAATCAAAGAGAAGGTTGTGGCCGGGATGCCCGAGGCGGAGGCGAGGGATACAACCCAACCGATGTGTGTTGGCGAGATTAAGAACTTCGGGTTATATCTCAAAGCTAGGGAAAAGAAGGGTGGTGGATACGGTGATAAGCCGGAGATGACCACTTTTTTGAGAGATCTAGTAAGTTTAGTTGCATTAGTTTGGAGTTGTTATTTTATCTACACCGTTTCTATAGTTACAACTAATATTTTGTTTTGGCCATTACTTTGCTAGGAGTCAAACAAGGATAAGGCCGATAAAGGGGTCTTTGAACCATCAAAGGAGGGGTTTGACATCTTGAGTGAGTGTTTGGGTCGTGGTGAGCATCCCGGTAGAATTAGGACTTGCGGCTCTTACGTCACAAAGCAAGATCTCGTTAACAAGAGTGAGAAATCAAAGCCGTCTAGCGATAGCTTGATTCAAAAGTTGTACGAGGAGATAAAGGAGCTCAAAGCAAGCCAAGGGAAGCGAGACATTGCCCTTCACATGCTTGCTAAAAGCAGTGGCACTAAACTCCCCAAGGACCTCGAACACATTACCACACGTTGGGAACCGACCAAGCCCGATTCACTTCTTCGTGAACCATCTCATCATGACCCTTTACCCGCTTCTCCAATAGAAGATGAACATGAGGATGTGCTCGACGATGTTCCTTTTCAACCCTACATCGACCCAAGTGTCCATGAGGGAAACCGTGAATCAATGGTTAGTAAACTATCCTTAATCTAATTATGTTTAAGTACTTTCTTTTAATCACTACAACATATAAGTACATAATTAGATATTTATGAAGTTGTATTAAATGTTTTGATGTTATATTCAAGGGATCTTATGTATGCTTGCTCTACGTTGACCTTGGAAATTCGAAACCCCCCTTTTTAGTAGCAAATGGCATTTTTGAGGAGTCTATTAGAAAACATCACCATAAGGACGTGCCTGAGGGCTTGAGTGTTGTTTCAATTGTAGACATCTTCTTTGAAAATGCTTTGTTGCCTATTCCCGAACCATCAAACCGATTGCTAAAGGGAACAAAGGGAATGCTTTTGATGTGGCCTAGGAGGCTGATTAGGGTAGAAGGCTTAGGGGGGGATGAGCCGACCAATCTATGTCCACCATCACTAGTCAAGGGTAAACGCATATTTGTTATTGATTCAACTAAGAAACCAATACAGGCCAATGTGGAGGACATGCCCCCTTCCCTTAGACTATTGTTTGAGAAGATATCCGACCACAACCAACTTGGGATGTACGACTTCCCTTCTCCTACACCCATATTCGGAGTTGGCAAACTTATTACGCTGTGTTGGGTGGACTTTGAAGACTTGTGAAGGTTTGACATGATAACGGAGACTCTTATGTCTCTATTTCAATGGTACGTTTTCTAGTTCATAATGTTTGTTTGTCGGTCGCTTTATTTTATAATTTATCAAACCCCAAATGTCAATTAACAATCCTTGCTCATTTTGTTGAATGAAGCTTCTTACACAACATTGCACAAAGTCGCGGTCGGCTTTGGATCGGTTTTCTATGCCCCGAGCATAATCAAGAGCTTGTCCATTCTCGCGAAGAACGACTAGGCTACTTGAAAGTTGGTCTAAGTGATCCTAATAAAGTACTCTTCTTGTTGCCCCTACTCCACAAGTAAGTGAAACCTAAATGGTCTACATTTTGCTTTCAATACAAGGCTCCCTAGTTTATTAAATTATGTTGTTAATGTGTTGAATTAGGGGACATTGGCGTTTGGTTGTCATTAACAAGACAACTAAACAAGTGTATTGGATTGATTCTCTCCACCATGCACCCATCCCTTCTTTTGTTCAGATAGCAAAGCAAGCGTTGGAGTTTGTCAATCCCAAGGGTCAATCGGCTTTCGGGGTTCATGAAATCAAGGTTGCCTTACGCTACTAATTTATTTCATTGATTTAGAATGCACATGCCTACCAATGCTAAGTACAAGTGATTTTTTTCCCTAGTACAAGAAGCAAAATAGTTGTTGGGAATGTGGTTATTTCACCATGGCGGAGGCACTTCAAGTTGTCTCTTCTGCTAAGTTGAACAATAACTTTGAATCGGTGAGTACTTACTATATTATTCCTAACTTGTATTATTATACTTGTTTGCCCGATCATGTTTGTTAAACTTAATTTTTATGCTTCATTTCTTGACTAGCTTTTTAAGAAGGACTCGACTCCTTACACACTTGATGACATGAAGACCGTTATCAACAACTTTGCGTCGTACGTGCTAAATGTTCGGGGTTCAAGACTTTCAAAATAGCATTAGTAAGAACATGGCGTGTGACGTACATTGTGTGGTGGTTTGTTTGTAATGTTGAATATTTTTCCCTTCCCATGGTCATGATGCGCTACAAATATTCGATCTTTTGCTACAATAACGGTCATTTTTTGATCATTAGATGCTATGGTGCATTATGTATTTTGGATATCGCCAATGGTTGCCTTGATTAAATATGAGTCATTTTTATTACGTAATTTTTGGGTTTTGCATCATCCAATTCTGAAATTGCGCGGTTCCGGCATCGTTATTTTAGTCACCCTAAAAGAAAAAAAAATTTATTCACCACCATTTCGATTTCGCAATAATCTGCTTCCCTAGGTTTTCGATTTCGCAAACAAGATACACTCCAGAGAACCAATCCAGTGGCATCCCCTATTTTAAGCCCGATAAAACCGACCACATACATTAAAATAACCAGTTTTTCAAACTCGAACATAAATGAAATAGTCAACTAACTTCAGAACTCGAAAAATGTATAATTTATTACTCTATTACACTACCGGAAACATAACAATAAAAACCCTAAAATAAGTTCTTTCGAACTCGAAAATTGACGGGGTTCTCAATTTGAATTTCGAAATCGAAATAAATGAAACCCACACACCCTACTAGCAGCCCTGTTATGAAACTTTTGCAACCTAACTTCAACCTATTTTAGACACCGAAAATATTATCATGTCGCATTATTTTCGATATCTAGAGAATGAATCAAAAGTGCTCATCATAGACAAATACTACGACCTCGTAAATATGTAGCAAATAATGGTCAACTTCAGTTGGGCATATTCAATAGTTTTCGAAATCTAATCCTCCGCAAACACTTAACTTGCTACTCGTAAACATTATACTATGTACTCAAACTTTGCGACTCGTAAATTTGATGACATGTTCTTTTTCGAAATCGTGAGTGTGTATGTTTTCTACTCAAAAGTTTCTACTTCAGCTCGGGGACCATAACGCCATGTTTTAAGTTTTCTTGTCGTAAACCCCTGCATTTTTGGTTTTCGAGTTCGAAAAGTATGCACGGCGGGTCCTTCCGCCGTGCAAAACTGGACTGCCGATGGACGGCGGTTCCAGTAACGGTGGGTACAACCGCCGTTTATACCCCGGATTACCGCCGTTGGGGCCATCAACCTCCAGTAGTGACGATGATGTTTGAATTTATGCCATTTACTTTTAACTAGATCAACATCTATGTATTTATTGATCATTGACCAAATAGTCTTAACCACCATCACAGAACCAAAAACTTATCTGGTATGTTTGTACATAGATATCATTGATCGCGACTTCTTCTGATAGGAAAGGTCGCGATCACCTCATTTGTTAAACAAAGCCTAGTATAAAGTGAGGTCTGAGCCAGAGTAGAGCAGTCTCTACATCAATCTTTTTTCTGAGAGAGTGGCGGTTTAAAATTGATGCATGTTAAGATGATGAAAGGCGAAATTAGGTTTAATCGCACATTGTATAAAGGCTACCCAGTTATATCCCTTAGTGAAACCCCTGAGCCTTAACCTTTTCTTTGTTTACCCACTTAAATAAATAAATAAACCCAATCCTTTGTCTATTACCATTTCTTTGACCCAACATGTATGCTCCCGGACTGGAAATACCTGCTCATGTTTGATATTCAATGTTTCATTTTTGTGTGCCTCGTTATTTATTGGGAAAAATGGTTCTGTGAACCTATATAATATTTGATGGGTTGATATTGTATTGATTATAAAAGAATATTTTTGAGCTAATTAATATCAGCTTAGATACTTTTGGTGCTGTTAATTGCAGATTTTGCATATATACTGGGAGATGACAATAAAGAACAATGAATTGCAACTGGATCTGTTTTAGACCAATTTGGAGCTGTTTTGGAGCTTAAAGAGGATACTACTCCAGTTGATCCTTATTCTGGAATTCCTTCACTTGACAGAGTTGTGCTTCGTGTAACGATCACTAAATTGTTCGGTGAAGATGACCCGGACTGAGGTGAAACTGATGAATAATTTGACATGGTTGAATAATTACTGTACTCTTTTTCCCACTCCACACAGGGTTTTTTAATGAGGCAGTACTGGGCTGAATTATTGCTGAGCCAAAAGAAGCAAGAGAAAGACATGCTGAATTGAATGAGAAAGAAATCTAAAGTCGACTGATTTGGAAGTTGAAACTTGCGAAAGTTGAAACTTACGAAGATGAAGTTTCTCTTATCCTTACTAATTAGGATGTGTTTATTATGTTCATCTTTAATCCTTATTAACTAAAGGATGTTTCACTATTCTTGAATGGATGGAAAGAAAAGTAACGTGCAAGTGTGCATGTGAAGTGAAACGGAAAGCTACTTCTTAGTATAAAAAGGGAAGTCCCTTCTGTAGGAGAGACAAACACCAAGCCTTCATTCCATACTATATTCTCTCTCTTGTATTCTCGACCAGATTATTCTCCATAATAAAAGTGTGGTTATTTCCTACATTTTCTTGTTTATATTATTATTATGTTTAATTATTTATCAATTGTTTATGTGTTAGGATTATATATGAGTAGCTAAATTATTAATCGGCTGGATTAACTGAGTTGATTCATGTAATTGTGAGGTTGAATTGAGCTTAAATAATATTCTCTGCAAATTCTTCGTTGATTATAGTTTAAATTGATGCTTGTTGAATTAAGATTGATCACCTTAATGCATGCTAAGCTAAGGCTAATTTGAGTAGCAAATTTCTTGTGAAAAACAGATAACTGATACAGACTGCAATAACAAGAAAGTAATCAACTGAGTAGATGATCATTGTTTGCGAATACTCGAATGGTTATCTAAATTAGGTCCTCTTCGTCTCAATTTTTTAATTTAACGAGTTTAGCAAATACTTGCTCGTTGATGGGTAATAAGAGGGGATTTTAGAGGTTTAGCAAATACTTGCCTCTATATAACTAATTGATTTGCATGAAATATTTTATCTAAAGCCAATGATCAATGAATGAATTAACGAGGTTAATCTAAGACGATTGTTTTCTATTAAATATTTTCTTGATTTTTATTTGGTGTGTTTCCTTAATTTATAGACAAAACAAGCTGAAATTAAGGCGTGATTGCTAGACCAAAAATTGTCGGTAGTTAAAATTAATAGAAATTACTCCGTTCCTTGTGGGATCGACCTGCTTCCTACTATACTAATTTGTATGATAGTGTGCAGATATTTTGGTGATTGAATCGACGTTCACCAGCAATTCTAGATGCAGGCCATATTTTGCTTATTCTATAGTCCAAAATAAAAATATGTTTTCGATATATATGATATGATCAATAATTATTTATATCAAACATATGCATCATATATATATATATATATATATATATATATATATATATATATTACTTCTATTGCATACACTTGCAAATCAGTTATATATCATAATTATTGTATATATGATTATATAACAAAAATACGCACTGCAAATAAGCAAAATAAGTAAACTTTATATCCAAAAACTCAACAACTTGAAAACATTGGTGCAGTTACCATAATCTCGCCAACTCTATTCTCCCGTTTGGTAATTTGAGCTAGTCACGCTAATTATTATTGGGTGTGGCGGTTTCGGTCCCCCCGCCTCACCCTAATTTCTGGGCACAGTGGTTTTGGTCCCCTCGGTTTCAAACACGTTCATCCGATAAAGTAACGGAGACTGGTAGTATGGATTTGGATTGCCTTACTTAACTGGGTGTGAAGGTAAAAAGGGAAGCTGGAATTAGATTAATAATTAGGAATGGAAGGATTATTCGATTGATTTGGTTGGGGCATTTTCGTTATAGAATTTTTCTTTTTTACCATTAAATAAAAATGAGGGTATTCTTGTCATTTTACATTTGGCAAAAGAAAATTCTGCCAAAATTATACATTTGAGGGTATAGTAGCACTTTTGAAAAACATATGGGTACTTTAACACTTTCTTAAAAACTTTGGGGTACAACAACATTTTTTTCTAAAAAGAATGAATGAGAAACAAGTACGTTCAAATTCCTTTTAAAATTCTAATTGGAAAATTGTGATGCAGTAGAAATGACAATCCACCTACATTTAATCCATTTTAGTGTTACTCCTCAAAAACAAATCCATTTTAGTATTAGCAACCTTCCATTTTAGTATTAGCAACCTTCCATGGCAAAGTTGTTCAACTTTAACCGTTGCACTTTTACAGCTAGCAAGTTAAATAATTAAAGTAAAATAGTCCTTCACAAATTAAAGTTGAACAATACACTTCTCACATAAAACTCTCAACGCATGTAGGATTTGCTTCATCTCCCCCACAGTAACTAACTCCTCGCCTTCTACTGTTCAAGCTCCCCTTCCGGCATCCACATGAGCTTGAGCGCGACGGTTTCAGACCTGGGAATGGGGTCCTCTTCCCAAACATCAGATCTTGGTACACAAAAGTCCAATGGTAAGTTTCTCATACTCCGTAAATTCGATTAACTAAGCTAAAATGAATTGAATGCGGTTAATGTAAGAAATGGAACCATCTAACCCTAATCAAAAAGATTTTTGCCAGACTCTATAATACTGTGTGTGTCTAGCTGTTGAGATACATCCTATTCATTGCATGGCAGGAAAATAGATGACTTCCGGTAACAAAGGTCCGAGCTTTGAATCGGACCTTTGTTAAGAGTAGAATAAAACCTGATTTTATTGCATAGGTGGCCTTTGAGTGCTTCATGATTCATTCATAAACTCAAGTGCGTGATGCTAATCCTTTAATAAAAATGATGATTAAACCAAAAATAAATATTATCTTGACGAAGCTGGTTGTCGGAACTTCAATGTCTAATGTTCAAACATTTGAATGTTTGTTTGTTTTCAAATTGGTACAGGGAAGATCGAGGGACTGCGGAGGGGTTTGGGTTCCTCAAAAAGGAGACTTAAGAAGGGCAACGGAGACAGGCACAAGCTGGATGAACAAACCCTCTATTTTCCTATTAGGGACCAAGGCCTAACAGACTGTTATATCCGGCAACTGGTGATGAAGGTATGATTTCAACCACCATCATTACAGATGCAGGCCTTAATAGCTTTCACTTGTTCAGTTAAGATACGAGCTTTGAATACAAACCCTCAAACGTGTTGCATAAATTAAGATACTAGTAGAAAACCATTGCCACTCTTCTTCTTCATTTAATCAATTGTTGTCACAACAAGTCTAGTCAGTTAAAAACATGAATATGAGGTGAAGGATTGGGGACTTAATTTGATTATTAACACAGATGTGTAGATGAAGAGTAGGTCAAATGTGTAAGGGGTTTCTTTGTGTCGGGCCACATTTTTGTAATAATATTTTAACAAAATGTTGGATGCAGGAGGACGATGCTAGCGTTGCACTGCTTCTGCGTGACTTAACTGTGGTTCTGAGCCACAACATTCAACACTCTGATTTCATTCGCAATTTGTGTGGGACTGATGGACTTGCAGTCACTCCACCAGTCATAGAGATAAGCAGTTTCAACCAGTTCATTAGCATTGATGATATGATAACATTGTTATGCAATCTGAAGACAACCCTGAAACACAAAGGTGGCGTGAATGACGAGGTGGGATGCATAACCGAGCCAGGCAGGACGGCCTTTGGTACGGGATCCCTTGAGGAGGAGGACAAGCATCATAGTGGAGAGGAACAAGAGGATGGGTTTGGTGTGGGACCTGAAGGTTCCGATGTAGATCCAACTCCTCAGCAGCATTCTCTTGTGCCATGGCCAGTATGCGTTGGATTTACTGGATTCAGGAGCTTTCTTTGCACCACCGTGGCTAATTTCAAACCTCCAATGTGGAAGCATCAGTTAGAGATGGCAGATTACTGCATTTCTCCCCACAGCAATGCTATGTAACTCGATCTACTCCATTTATACCCTATGAATTATAATGCTGTCGATGAGTAATTTTATAATATTTCCAAAATTTGTATTTCAATGCAGAGATGCTATCTACGAGGATGGATGGAAAATGGCATCTCTTAAACGGTCACAAATGGCCTCGTTCGAGGCAAACTGTGGTATAGACCCCGCTGTGGTGTGCGCTTGGACTAGGATACTCACCGCCGACTGGACTGAAACCAATGGAAAACCAACCTGTCTGCACATGGTTGACATGGTATGAATCAATGTGTTTATAAACAATCATTTCAAGTATAGATCGACCAAAAATAATTGTTACATCCAACATTTGATAAACTTGTTTTATTGGTGATTTTATTCCCGGGCAATAACTCAGTTACCATTAATGTATTGACATCAGGATGATCCAGCCTACACGCCAGCGCAGATAATGGACATTTGGCACAACTGGTTGATTGCCTTTACGGCTGACATCCTCCATTCCAAACTGGTAGTTGTAACTCACACTTATAGCAGGAGGGTTTAGTATACTGCTCTATTTTATCTGAATAATTTTAAAAAAACTTCTCCAGGTCTTTATACCCTATCGACTCTCGGATACTTACTGCCTCTTGGTTGTGAACTTCCGCAAAGGATTCTATTAGCAAATAATCTGTGGGCGCCGTAACTATGGGCCTGCTCCACTTGACAAGGCTGTGGAGACTATTGTAAGTGATTGTCGTTATTTATTTCCTCTCACGCAAGGCCTCAATTTGACTCTCCTGTGCATGTCATCAATTAGCACCACAATGGATAATTGACCTAATCTATATATGGTTGAAATAGGGAGCATTGTTCAGGAAATTCCTAAAAATAAAAGGAGATGGCAGGCATGTTTCTATCAAGGACTTCCCCGTTGAGGTTATAACAGCTCACTGGTGCCTTGTCACCACCAACGCTGATTCGGGCCTGATCGCCATGCATGTGATGGAATATTTTTCTGGATACCAGCGGGCTCTTTTTCATCTCCCTTTGCATGAGGTGATTGTCTTATAACATATCATATGTTCAAAATTTGAATATTTAAAATAACCGTTGCGTCCTAAAAACACATTGCAGGGTGATTTTAGAATGCGAAAGAGGGTCAGCATCTGCAGCCGAATAGCTTCTGCAAGAATCAACTGCCTTCGCACTTCTGTCATGCAAGGACTTGCGACAAACATCCGCAAAAAGGTTGCCCTGTATGAAGCTGAAGAAAAGTAAATCAAGAGGCACCAGCTGGTTCTTTGCGATAGATATGATTTAGCCCCAATCCTTCCTACTATAACTCGGATTTATTCTTCCTAATATGTATTATATGTTGGTATATTTGGCAGCGTATTTTGAATGAATAACTGTTCTCATTGGGGAAATGCTTTTCATACTTTACTTAAAAATCAGATTTTATGACTTGATATTCTTCAATTCATTTACAGAGTCCTTGTAGGACCTTTACTATGGAAATGTTCACTAATACCCGAAAATTATTAGCCAATAACCACAACGTTTGCTTTTAAAAACAAAGTGTTAGCTTTGTAATGAAAGGAATATAACAATAACCAACAAATTGTATATGAGCCACCTTTGGTCCAAAGATGTAAACAACTCAAGATTCATTTATGTATTCATTATTATGCAGTATATAGATTGATGGTGAAAGTAATTTACAACTCCAAAAATTCACTGGACGTGCGGATTACGTGACGTTATCACGGATGAGGATGTAAAACCCTGAAGATTGGAAAACAATATGTTCTGAAACTTTTTGTCTTTATTTTACGTTCATTTCATTTCTAAAGAGTAAATGGGCTTCAAATCATAACATTTATTCAGGATTGAACAAAATGGGCCAAAAAATGCTTGAATTTTATAGGCCAAATCACTAAAAAGCCTCATGATATAAGATAGTATGAAATCAAGATTAATGGTGACAATAAAACACATTCCATGAATGCAATAAACGTGTCTATGAATGTCAAGGATGAGGATGTTTGATGCTGGAGAATGATGAACACTTAATTTCCATTTAACATTTTATTTTACAGCTAAATCAATGTTTGATAACTAAGTGGCATATACATTCATAAGATATCTTTTGGATTTTACTGAACAGGCCCAACAACGCTTGCAAAATCCATTACCGCTAATAACAAACACACAGAAACGTAAACATTTTTCAAATGTATCTTACACAAAACATCACATAACAAAATATTCTTGTTCATATAATTTGATGAACCTTGGGAAATATATTATAATGTGCAGCACAGGTAATTTCCTGGCTGAACTGACTTGTCGAATGCTAATATAATGCTTCAATCCGATATACTAACACGAACATTTAAACATATCCAACTGCACCTACTGGAAGCACCCAGTCCCCGAATTCATTTGAAATGTGGGCTTGCTGCGCTTTCCTCGCACATGAGGATTATCTGCCGCCCACACCATCTGCAGTTAAATAACATAGGGTCTATTAGATCTATATATCGCGGTGGTTCCTGCAACTAACATCTAAAACTTTTGCTTCTACTTACCTTAACTGGAGTACATGGACTGAACTCTTGCACAATATCTGCCACCTTTTGTTTCGCTTTTGCTTTCCGCAGGCCAATGATTTCAGCATTGCTCTTTTTCCTTTTCTGCGGTGTCTTACCACGACCTCTTTTGTCAACGGGGTCCTTCACGTCAGTTTCACCGACCACAGTTAGGCCAATTGACCTTGTTGTGCTTCCAGACGGTTCCAGCCTTGTATACACCTTTCCAACAATGCCCCTCTCAAAAGTCCCTATACCATCAGGTAGCCCGATCTTGTCGTATAACTTATCCTTGATTTTGGTGATCAACCCAACAAGCTCCTTATGCATTTCCTCATCATGCATTACCATAGCACTCAACCCCTCGCACAATCTCTTCATCTATTGGAATCTCTATGCATGCAGGGAAGCCTGGCCCATGACTGCCGCATCTGGATAAATGTGTGTAGTATATAGCCGTGGGATTCCCTTCATCCACCTCTCCAAAACATACTTGTCTGGAACGGTGTGTGTATCCTCCATCCAGAACACCCTGAGGGCGTGCGAGCACAAGATGCCACAGAACTCGAAGTTTCGGCACTCGCAATGAACATGCTTAGACTGTTTGACAAACACCACTCTGTGTTTGCTCTTCTGAGTCCACCCAACCCTAAAGGTCTTGGACTCCACTTCATACACAACTTCTGTTTCATTCTCACTTTTCTTTGTCACAACATTTCCTGCCATATCAATCAACTCATCGTGAAACTCTAAGAACTTTGGTCGAGTGTACAGCCTCTCAAAAATAGCCTCAAACGCATGTCGTGATGTCATGACAGAATGCCTGTCCCTCCCATTCACAATAGACCTCTCTTCCTTGGCAATACGTCGGCAAATTCCCTTGGCATACTCCTCAACAAACTGGGTCAGGTCTGTGTTCTTATTCCCGTATTTTTTGAAGTAGTGATGCATCCCCTCGCTTCTCTGAGTGCTCGACATCCCAGCCCAGAAATCGGCTTTGAAATATACAGGGCACCACTTACTCCTCTCACTGAACAATCTCTTCATCCAACCAACTTCACCAATACCGAATTTTTCAGCCCATATTTTCCAGTGATCTTTAAACTCGTCGACTGAGAAGGATTCATGCAAAACTTCCTGCAACATCCGGTGAATTTCATCCCACTCCTTCCTCTTGCTTAAATGACTGTGGCAGTTCTGCATCACATGCCACAGGCACCACCTATGAGTGGCCTCAGGAAACACAATCTTGATTGCTAAGCCTGAAAAATGAAGGAAATTTCATACGTGTGCTTACAAGATCAATGATGCGATGAGTACACTTCATCAGGAACCTACTGATCTAAACATACTGCAAAAAATCACATCCATACGCATATATATTTTCATTACTTTAATCACACACATGATCACAATCCCACTAAGTCACAGTTGCTATTATATTCAACAAATCATAAATTCTACCTCAAACTGCTCTTTTTTAATACATTGATAATTAAAACATGTGCAGTAAACATAGCAGAACTACAGAAGTTAGGTCACTCCGTTCTTAGCAAATACATAGTTCACCCTCCACCGTAAGGCAATTAACCATCACTGGAAGTATCACCGGGTTACAACTACACAAAAATATCACCTTTCTCGTTAATATCCTAAGGACTTCTAAAATCAAGGACTGAAGAGCTCAGACTTATTAAACTCTGTAATCAGTTTAAAGTATAATTCTCCCTATTATTTAATACCATACTTGAAATTAGTCCCATTATTTAATACCATACTTGGATTGGCACATAGCCTCATTAAATGCATCTGGACCTTAAAAACTAGAGACATTGTTAACTGGTGAGTACCAAACCTGTCAACAAAGACCAACTGCTCTAAACATATCGCACAACAATCACGTTTAAGCTTCAATACAAGTTAATTGCTTAGAGACATAATAATTTCAAATATAAACAGATACATAAAGATTGGAGCGGCTTGATCGGTCAATATGCGCAATAGAGCCTTCCCACCCATGCACTTCTTCCATGTCTCGAACAGCCAAACGAAAGTCTCTGTTGTCTCGTTTGCAAGCAATGCACAACCGAATAAAATTGTCCTCCCAAAATTATTAGTGCCGACAAACACCGCAAAAGGCATTAGGTACCTATTGGATAAAAAGGTTGTGTCAAACGATACAACATCACCGAACTCCATGAAAGCCTGAATGCATCTGCTATCTGCCCAAAAAACACTCTTCAGCCTCCCATCTTTGGTCTTTTCATAATCATAAAAAAATCCGGGACTAAATAGTCTCATTTCCCTGAAATGAGCCTCCATGGCTGCAAAATCACCATCCTTCAGTGGTTTCCGCTTGCTCAGCTGTAGGAAATTTATTAGATCTAGCTCAGTGAAGGGAACGCTGCGGATTCAACTTTTATCAGTCACAAACATATCGTATATGGTTGTAGCTTTTACACCGGCTTTTTGCAGCTCCAGAATCTTCATCTGGTCAGGAGGTGAAATGATGCGGTACCTAGGCAGATAGTTAGAGTAACACTCTTCAAGATCATGATTGTGCCCCAGCCCATACACACTACTAATTCTCCATGGACTCCCAATCCTAGGATTTCTCCTAGATGTCACATTATACAGGCATCCAGTCTTACATGACTCACTAGAGCGCTCTGGGTTTGAGCTTCTTGGTGTATGCTTACCTGCCTTGCGACATGTCATCCTTATGCGGTAATTATTGACATATGCACTGATCAGCATATCATCAATAATGTGCATCTGTGGGGGTGAAGATTTTCTGGAGCATCGAGGGTCTCTATCACTTCCGGCTATCCTTGCACCAAAACCCATTGAGTGAGCATAACGATGGACATATGCAATGAACTCTTCACCAAGGTCGAATAACATTCCAACTTTTGGAGGGGACACATCTCTGTTATTTTTAGTAGCTTCACCAGCCGGATCGTCTACAAGAATTGTTTGATCGCCGCTTATCCTAAACCTCAAACTAGTTTCGCCATCATCTTCCAAATCAACAACCTCTTCTACGCTTCCCAACAGATCGTTAACACGACCTTCATTACCAGCACCAGCTGCTTCGGCATCGCCACAAGCATCGTCATCAGCATCTGCATCACCATCATCATCAGCATCACCATCAGCATCGCCATCACCATCAGCATCGCCATCACCATCATCAGATGCATCATCCAATGAAACAGCATCTTCCAAGACAACTTTTTCCGCTACACCCGATCTCTCACCATCTAAAACTCTATCTCTACTAGATGGAGTGACCTTGGGATCAAGGAAGCGAACAACAGCAGCTTCTTCAGGTACCCCATCCATATCATCCGGACAGACATCTGACAACAGTCCTCCAGGTACATTAGGAGCCTCAGAGGCATGCAGGTCTTCTCGGACATTCCCAATGTAGAGTACACCATCAACATCGATCATAGTATTCCCAGCATCATCAATCCCTACATATATTCTACACGGTTGACTAGACATCACGACTACCCTGTCAGTACTACAATTTACACACAAAATTAAACTAAATCAAATTTTGTAGTTATAAGCAATCCACAAAAAAATTTTACTAAAAAAGCCAATTACATAACCCCCTGAAATATATCAACTGGTTAAGGAATACAAAACTACAGTACTAATGAGTACAATGTTTAGCATAATTGTAGTATGGAAGAGCTATTAAATTAAGTGTGCTTCAATCACTAGGTTTCACGAACAAGTCAGATTGAGGATCCAAAACTCCGTATAAACATATACAAAACAACAGTTAAACTTACATGTCACAACAAGAAAAACTTACAAGCACTTAAACATAAACAGTTTGGCTATACATAAACATTTTTGTTTGAAATTTATAATAATTACCCTTATCCAGTTCCTCCAGAGTATGGGCACAACAATTCAGTGTATAACTTAATGGAACAGAAATAGATCAACACTACAGGGTCATAACTGAATACAAATTTGACCCATATCCAAAACTAAGCACAAATCTCACCTGTATAGACAAGGGGGTCTTCTCCCACTACGAGTGATGGATGCTACCGGAACAGCTTGATGAAATGCGGTGAACTGCGGTCCGAATATGTTCCGGATAGAGCAATCAAGATTGGGAGGGTTGTCTAGCTGATCTGGGATGTTTCATAGAGGATGAACAAAATTGGGAGAATATCTGTCTAATTCTGTTCAAGTAAGGGCATTTCTGACTTTCAAAAATTAAATTCAGATAGGATTATTGTATTCCTAAAAATCAAAGTAAATTAAACAGTAAAAAATTACACAGCAAAATAAGGGATTAAGTTGAACTAATGAAGGGTACTTCAGACATATCACTCACATAATAAATTTGTGGTTGGATCAACTGATTTGAGACGGACGGCCGAGATTGGGCCACGCGGGGGGTTCGTCCAACCCCAAGGAGCTCTAAATGTTGGGTGGTTTTAAATGCAGGTCCAATTTACTTCTGCAAGTCCAAATTAAATCAGAAATGACAATAATGTCCCTCTTAATTTTTTTACTATAATTTACGAAAAGTAATTTATAATTTGGACACGTGTTCAATCATTACATAGACGGGTTTATACATTCAAGGTTAGAGTTTTAGAAATATATTTGTAAAAATTAATAAACGAATGAATGATAATTATAATATTTTCCCACTTTCTTTGGACCTGCAAAAGCAAACAGGACCTACATATGGCAAACACCATATATATTTTGCGGGTCTCAGGTCTCAAGTACCAACCTCAAGACACAGTGTTGCCATGATTAGCTCCTCTCTCCCATTCCCCATAATGGGTTATTCATTTTTATTTTTAAAATTAGTCATTTGTAGATTCTGCGGATCTGCCTAATTTTCTAGTAAAGTGTATTTTAAAAATCCAGATGTTAGACAGATTTGCAAAACTAGGGGTGTGTTTGGTTGGGCAAGTTTTTGCAAAACTTGGACTATTCAAGTCCAATTTTGTAAAATCTTGTTTGGTTCACCAAGTTTCTCAAAATCCAGACTTGTAAAATTCTAAAAACCAATCAAAGATTTTGTTTCATACTCACAAAATCCAACCCAACCAAACAAAGATTTTGCAAAACCAGACTCTCAAAATCCCAAACAAAAACCAGACTCTCAAAAACCAAAAACAAAAACCAGACTCTCAAAAACCTGACGAACCAAACACACCCTAGTTTTCCAAACGGGTGGTGTTGGTAATAGGGAAAAGATAAGGGAGTGAAAGATTCAATTTCACTAATATTGTTTTTGTCCGTTTAAAGACACATCACACATCCTTGAACCATGATCACATGAAAAACACCCTTATTTTCTTTGAACTCTGAACTGTGCCTCTATCTGTATGCATAATGGTGGCTACTAAGTGCTATGCGCCATCCTCATTTTCATCGATTTTGCCCCGAAAATCCATTCTCTCCTGGTAATTCAACTCAGTGCTCTGCCTGTGTTCTTGTTATGGGTTTCATTTATCATGCCATGATTAGTTTTTGAGAGAATTTGTACAGTTTACTTTTCCTTTTGTAGCAAGAATTTTTATACTTTGCGAACTTATTATGAACTAAAGGTTATAAACTAAAGGAAGGTAGCAGAGCATTGGTGATTGATTATAGATTTTCATCTAACTTAGCTTGAAACTATCTGTTCTCTTAATCAAAGGGATGATTTTTCTTGGCAGGAGAAGTAGAGGCTTGAGAGCTGTCCAAGCAAAATTATCTGAGCCAAATGCAAGAAGAGCGAATCTTTCTGCTGGAAAGAAAGAAGGAATCTTGGTACCAAGTTATAAGAAGGGCAGCAAGGAATTTCATATTAGTGACTTTCTCAATGATCCTGCGGGTGTAGAAGCAATCTTGAATACCAGGGCCTTGCAAGATTTCCAACCCCTTGATTCCAATATGTACAGGTACTCCTCTTTTTTTTTCCACAAACTTCTTACTGATGAGGTGTTTGCTGTATGAATTATTTCAGTTTCATGGTTTCTTTTTCCATGCAGCCTTAGGTAAATCACAAATTTGATTTTTTAGTGCATTACAAGGGCAGTTTCAGTTGTTTGGAACTTTGGATTGACAGTAAAAGTGTAATAATAACCATTTTTGCACAAAATAGAATCACTTAGCTCATATATATGTACGCTTCTGTGGATAATTTTCCTGTTAAATCATATACACTACCATCTTGTCAGTTGTCAGCAACTCTCCATTAATAACAATTGTTCAGCCTTATCCTGTATTTAGCGATTCCCTCTGGGATTCTTTTGGTGTCAACATGGATTTGGCCTCCTAAATAATACCTAATTTTTTATTTTTTTTATAACATGTATCAATTGAATATTCGCTCAAAATTAATTTATACAATGTTTTAAGATAATATTCATTTTTCAACATGATTTCAAATGTTGAAAACAAAGTATGATGCATAGGATAGTTTTCTCTCTTAAATGCATAGTGATTTAATGGTACTGCAGTATACACTTCTTATGTAAAGCTCTTTATTTTTCCTGCTTCCTTGTTACATTCTCCGCGTTAATGACTAGCTGAACGGTATCCTTTTGATTACAGGCACAAAGTTGGCCTTCTTAGTTTTATGAATAAGGTTTTGTCAGTATCTTGGAGTGACTTCATCTGTAAATTAGTTGTACATAATGTTACCTAGGTGCCAATGTCCACTTTGCATATTCCAGTAAAAAGAATTTGTGCAAAGCTTGATCAACAACAACTTTACTTCTTCGAGGTAATTTTTTCTGCTTGTAGGTGCGTTCTGCCACAAATTCAGTTTCTGAACTTTGAAGTTTCCCCTGTTTTGGACTTGCAAGTGACACCAACTAAAGAGGACTGCACAGTTGAGATGTTGTCCTGCAAGGTACTATTTCTTTGATGCTAAGAAGGTCCATGTGTATGATCACTTGGAAAATCTGGAAGTGCTTGAGACATTTTTGTGTTTAGAATTGAGGAAGAACCTTTCATGGGTCACGCCAACTTCTGTAGAAAAGCTTGCTGTCGGTCTAAAACTTTTGAGTATTAACTGAAGATGATAAACTAATTTGTTTTTATAAGTCAAATTTTTTTTTTTTACTTACTCCCTAAGCTCCTATTGCAGTTTGAGGGTTCAGAACTAATGGAAGACCAAAATGACCGCTTTTCAGGTATGAATTGTGAAATTGTTTTGCTATATGCTTCCTTCTGCCATAACTTCATCTGTACCCCTTAATTTTATGTGATGGGATTCGAAGGTGGGCTTTTCTTGTAGGATAACAAAAATTTTGAAACGAACTTCTTGTTTTGCTTTAGGATGACTGCTATATCAAATGATTTAATTTGATGCAGTGGGCTGATATTTGGCATATGGACATGCCATGTGTCATGCTCTTTTTATATTAAATTGTTCTCGATACTTGTGGAAAACAAAACAATGTTAGGCAGTTCTGTGTAGTATTTTACTATAGAGAATAGGCTGATGCATAGAAATTCCGACACATGGAGGGATGGGGAATGATCAGGCCTTAGGCCTAATGTACATTGTATTTGTGCAAGCCTACTGTCAGTCAATGATAATTTTACAACTGCACCAAGGCTTCTCTTCAGTTATAATACTTTCCACTAATTCTTATCTAATTTGAATTCTTAGTGAATTAAATTTTGCGCTCTACGTGTACAGCATGTATGAGGAACCATATAACTTGGGATGCAGTTGATTCTGGATCATTTCTGAACATTGATGTGAAATTGAATGTCACTCTTGAGGTCAGTTCATTTTCTCACAATGCCATTACCTAAAGCATGCCGCTGTTCTTGAGTTGTACTGTATGGCATAGATACTAAATTGTGATTAGAATTTGATCATTTTATCAATGAATTGCTTGTCAGAGCTAATCTGTATAGTTTGTATATAACACCTTCAAAGCATGCCTGCAAGGTGCCACTTTAATGGTGGCTATGTAGTAAATAGGCACTCTAGCATTTGACACTAGTATGGTTTAGAAGGTTGTGTTTGAATCTTTGAATCCATATGAAGGTTGTGGTTGAGATTTGGAAGGAAATGCTTTCGGTGTCAAGTTATGAACTTAAGTTTGCAGGTCTTTCTCTTATTTACTCATTAATCATTATTGGCTATAGGTTTGGCATACTGAGAAACAATCACTAGACTAAATTCAAAGAAACTGTGAACATTTCCTCCAAAAAGAAGTTATTCTATTGATTCTTTTTCAGACTTAATATCATCCATCAGTTATATTCAGCACTGCAGATCTTCAGCATTGTTCATTCTCATCAATGATTTATATACTCGCTAGAGACATGTTAGCTGATCACTTTCAGTAATTTCTGTGTTTGGCAAATACTGAGTTCTGAAGTTTTTCCTAGAAAATATATTTGTCTAATTAACCCTGCCGGTCCTAGTTCTTTGTTAGTTAGAAATAACTGTCAAAAGCTCAGTCAATTTCCATGGCGTTTGTACTGTACTGATCTGTAAATTCCAATGAGTTAGTCTGTTCATGACAAGGTGGTATCAAAGCGGCGATCCGCCGACCGCCAGGGATGAAGTTCCGGTGGGTTTGGAATCTGGCCGCGCCGAAATCCGCCATATCTCGCAAGAGCACCGCAATTGTGAGGATTCTTGGCAGTATGAGGAGCCTCGAGTAATGCCAGTGACAGCGGGCGAAGTGCAATCAGCCTTGTTGGATTTGGAGTACTGGAGGGAGAGTATGGATGTTTGGAGGCAATTGTATGAGATTTCTAGTCGGTCACCGATCGAGGCAGTTCGGAGGCGAATGGAGCAACAGGAGAGGGGTTGGTTAATGGCTGAAATGGAGTTGACGGCAGCGGAGTTTAGGGCGTCCTCGATGATGTTAAGGCAGAGGTTCTCACAACAATTCAAGGGAGACAAAGCTTTGCAAACCATAGGCGAACTTCCGGCACAAAATTCTGATAATAACTTTCCGGCGACAGTTATTGGCGACTGCTTTCAGGAACCTATTCGCAAGGAAGATCTTCAGCCATTAGTTCTTCACAAGCTAGCTGAGAAGGAGTTGCAAATGCCAATAACCGCCTCTAGTTCAATCAGGAACTCCAAGAGTATGAACTCTTGCAATTATTCTCTTTCTCTTAATTCAAATGCTTCTCTACTAGATGCTTGCCCTGTTAATGTGATGAAGTGTTTGAATTCTGAAAGCATGACTGGTAGTAGTGTTGGAATCTCTGAATGTATAGTATGTTTTGACCCTGGAATTGGTTATGATCTTTTAAGTGATGTTAAGAACACTAGAATTGATGATAGTGTGTTGTATCAGATTGAGAGTGAGGTTGGGAATGATCGATATTGTGAGAGTCTTGGAGTCATGAGTTCTGGTAATTTTATTGAAAAGTTGAATAAAGATTATGTGGGTAGAGTTTTCGTCCCTGATGAATTTGATTGCCATAATATGTTGGTCTCTGTTGGAGCTAGTGGTAAAACTTCTGAGCATGCACTAAATCTCGAGGGAAAAGTATCGTTAGAACTTGAAGATTCTGATAGCCAGGGAATGTTAATTTTTAAGAGAAGGGTTGGCAGTTCTGATGGCTCTGTCAGCTTGACTGGAGAAGTTAAAACGGGTGATAGTATTGTCATTTCTGAATGTGATACAATTCTTGATCCTGGTATTGATAAATTTGAGTATACACTTCATGTGCCTGAAATGGATGAATTTATTAAGTGTTTAGAGAGCATATGATGGATTGGATGCTAGTGATATCAACGAGCTTGTAAATTCAGTGAAAATGCGAGTTGCTAAAGATTATTCTTGGAAGTTCAGATGTGATTCAGTGAATTTAAGATATAAAGAGTCTATGCATGTTTCGGTTGCATGCTTAAATAAATTCGGTATAAGTAAAGGCTATGTTTCTGGAAATGGTGTGACTGAACTTGAAGTTGGTGATCAAGAAAGATATGTGAAGTTGTCAGCTGGTTTTGATGAATTGAGATTTTGGGAGATGCGTAGAGATGTTGTAACTGCTTTTGGTTTTGATCCTGGCATTTGTGAGGGACTGTATGAGAGCTTAAGCATGAATATTACGGATGATAAAGATGTGGTGAAGGAGGCTGACCTTAAGGTTAGAATTGAGTTTGGTAGTGTGTTTTGGTATGGAAATGCCTTGAAGCTGGACGTTGAACCTTGTAAGGTCAAGTTTCTTTTTAAGGGGAGGGGAAAAGAGCATCTAAATAACACGCAGATTACAACGATAATTTGGAGGAGAGTATACTCTAGTGAGTGCAGGAAGAGTAATGCCGGCAAGACAAATTTACCATGTGAGGACAACTTGGTGGGAATGGCACAGAAAAAGAGTATAGTCCATCAAATTGCTTTGATCCAGAAATTACTAGTTCTGCTCAAGAATTTTCTGAAATTTGCTGCAATTAGGAGTTTTAAAGATGCAGTAATTCAAGGGAAATTGGGTGTTGCAGCAGCTCATGGTTCTGGAAATTATGGAGGAGCTCGAAATGTAAAAAACGCAGCATCAATGGAATCACTGGAGGAAGCGAAGAGGTTACTAATTTTGAACTACCTTGCAGTAGGCCTTGGAAATCTGAAGTTCATATTACGAGAAATAATTGTTCAACCGGGAAGATTAGTCAAAAGGCTTGTGGAATGGCTTATTTTATGGAACTTTCAGCAGGAGTATTATAAGATTGTTGTTGCACACCAAATTGATGGTGTTCTCAGCAAACAAAAGTCAGTTAAGAAGCATTTTGTAGCTCTACACATATTAGATGGTTTTCTACTGGTGTTTGACTCTGTTTGTCCCAAGAAGCAGCAAGAGAATAATGTGAAAGATTCGGTTGAAGTCAAATACTTACAGGGAGTTCTTAATACACTCAGGAGTAAGGTTGCAACTGTGTTGAAAGGGAAAGTTAAGATGCTGCATTATGGGATGGCTATGTGGTTATATCTCTCGCCTTTCAGCTTGATGTCAAGGTGGCACTTAAGGAGCAGCAGTTCAGATAGGAACTACCGCCTCCTTAATGGGATAAGATGGAAAAACTTTGTTGGTTTATTCCATGGTTTAGGGCAGCAACTGAAGCTGCAGCTAAAGTTTTTCGGGCTGCAGGAAATTGCAGCAACTCGGACTTTGGAGTACACAGCAATTCAGAAAAATGTTTCACTTTGTGTTATGCAAACTATGAAGCCTGTCTACAGATATCTGAACTTCATGTTTCAAGAAGTATTTGAGCTAGGAATCCTTGATTTAGAATCACAGATGAAGGAAATATTGGAATATAACTTGGTGAGTTCAGCTCAGTTTCAGGAGAAGTTGATATCTCTTTTGCATCACTTCCAAGTTTGGAATCCTTCGAGTTCAAAGAGAACTGACCAGCTTCAAAATAAGGTGATTCAGCTAAAATGTGAGTTGAAGTTTTTAGTGGGAGTAATCATGGCTGCATGGGAAGAACAAGAGGTCGGGGAAAATTCTGTCCTTTATTTGACTCTTCACGAGCTTGAGGACAAGCTCAAAGATAGCAGGGAGGGATGGACGATTTGCTGGTGCGGTAAGAGTGAAACTTGTCAACTAGGGAAAACGTATATGGAAAAGATTTTCGACGTAACTGAAATTTTTTTGTCCATGTTGAAAATTATGGCGCAGCAGACTTTTGAGGATGCAAAATTTCAAAGAGGAGCTCAGGAGTCTGGAAATAAAGCAGGAATCCATTACTTCAAATATGCAGCAGACTGGAGTTTTGAAAATATTGCAGCTCAGATATCTGTTACAGCAGTGATCTCAGATAACCATGAACAGGGACATGAGCTACAACCCAGAGAAATAAATGCATTCCCTGACACCAAAGCAAAGAATATCCCAGCCAGAAGGAGTCACTTTCACAACTTGAAACTGTACAGGTTGAAACAAGTGGATAGTGCCTCACTTTCACAACTTGAAGCTTTCTGCAGTTTTCTCCACGGTCAGAATTTTGAGTCCCTGAGTATTCATCCGTTGCAGATGGAGTCACGTCATAGTGACTTGGTTAATTTTGATAGAGCTTCGAAGTTGATTGAGCAGAATGATCAAAATGTGGTTTGGCTGATAGCGTGGAACTTGATACATGCCAAAGCTGTTTTCTGGAACCTAACAAGAGTATTATCAACGAGAAATGTAGTGTTGATGATCAGAGACTTTGAGGATTGCTTTGTCACCACTGCTGCAGAATCATTTCATCCTTACAAGCTTGAGGACAAGCTTTTAGTTAAGGAGGAGAGAGTGTCAGGATCCAGGCCTTTAATTGCAAATACACAAAGTATTTGGGGAATTGTAGAAATAAGTAAAAGAAAAGGGGTCGAGGAAAAGTTGATGATCTGCAAACACGAGCTGCAGCTGAATTAACCATTTCATTGCTTTCAATCAGTATATAGGATAGATGATGAGTATTGAGAATTATCCTTTGGTTGGATCAGTTGGTAGAATCCGGTAGGCTAGTTAGTTAGAAATAACTGTCAAAAGCTCAGTCAATTTCCATGGCGTTTGTACTGTACTGATCTGTAAATTCCAGTGAGCTGTTCATGAAAAACCGTCTCTCTCTCTCTCTCTCTCTCTCTCTCTCTCTCTCTCCCTCCCTCCCTCCCTCCCTCCCTCCCTCCCTCCCTCTCTCTCTCTCTCTCAAAAAGCCATCTTATAAAAAAAGCATCATTACTGCTCTTTGCTAGTAAACTCTTATTCTGTACAATTTTGGATTGAGAAAACATGTAACTGTACTAAATTTAAGCCTCCGTTGTCTTTCTGTAAATTCCTTATTCTTAGCACTCTATGAATGATAGTAAAGCAGTTCACTTATAAATAATATCAACTGAATCTTGTTATGCAGATTTATACATACCCATTTACTTGGCTTCCTGAATCTGCTGTAGAAAGTCCCGGGAACCTGTAAGTACTTGAAAGCCACTTTGTTTTTTAAATTTTTATGCAGTACTGAAGTCTGTCTTCATTAATTTGTGTTTTGGCTAGCCTTTCTCTTTGAAATTGCTGCAAAATATTTACCTACTCATGGTAAACATTTTTTCCATTAGGAAGTCTCCAGTAAAGTGCTGGTGAAAAAACCTCATTCTCGAGTTCTTTAGGCATTTCTGTGCCACACATAAAATTGTCGAGGTCTTCAAATTTGAACAAAAGAAGATTATAATATTAGGCTGTTTGCTCCTAAAGATTATTAACAACTAACAAATAATAATCATGGATTGGGAAATTTAATTGATTGCTTTCCCATGTATGGAACGAAGCTTTTGTTGAGCATCAAACTAACAATAAAAATCTGCAGAGTGATGCAAGCTCTGGTGGAAAGGCTTGTCCCTCTTCACGTACAGCAGTTGCTACTAGATTATGATAAGTGGGTGCGTGATCAGCAGCAAAAAGTTTTACAATAACAGAAAAAAATAATCCAGGCTGGCATGAAATGGAGGTTAGTACAAATTTAACTTGCTTGCTCCAAGAAGTGGTTCTTTATTTAGCCCTCATTTCTTCTCCTCTTTCTACTTCTACAAACTGTTATTTTGCTAGCCTTTGCATGCTAGCCTTTGCAAGCAGTGGGTCCGTTTTTTTACTTTGTTTTCTTAACTTGCCAGAATTTCATACAATAAAGCAGCAACAAAATTCAGCACCAATTTTAATTAATGTCCCATGAGGATGGAGGGTGCATCTCCTGGTGGAAGCTTAGAGCAGTCGTTTGTGGGTTTGTGATCTGACAATCCTGTAATGGTAGACATGCAGTACACATCAGGCAAATCGACACGTTCTCTCTTGTAGATAGACACATTGTATAATCTTAAAAAACGAATTCAGTAAATTAAACCAAGGTTATATACTTGAATGTTACTTCCTTTCATATAGACACATTGTATAATCTTGAACAACGGATTCAGTAAAGTAGCCATCTCAATATATAATATCTTACTAAGATTGACTCTTCTAGTAAATTATGCCTTAGAAATTGATGCATTCCAACCTTTTATCTAAGGCGTGTTTAATAACAAGTAATGCAAAAAATGTGTTGTACCTGAACGGCTAATCATGCAACCTTGGGCAGTATTTGATGTTGGAATCTGGCACTGATGCCAAGTCAATCCCGATGTTTGTCAGCTCAGGTAACCCCCAAAGCTTGATTCTTTCCAGGTTTGACAATTTCAGTTTGTGGGTTTCTTTTGTTCACGCCTTCCACAAGATTGCTCAGAGTGTCACAGTATTGGACATTGATGACCTAAAGGTTTTCTTGTATGCAGGTTGAAGGTACTACATATTTAAGCATGGGGCACCTCCCTATGTCCAAGTTCTTCAGACATGGCATCAAGCAATTGACCCTTCTCAGTTCGGGCAGTTCCCACAGGTACAGCTTTTGCAACTTCTGCAATGTGTGCTTTTCAGATTGGTTCTCAAAAAGAGAGTTCATTCCATCACAGAATTTCATGTGAAGAACTTCAATGTTTTGCAGCAAATCTGAATGTGGGAAGATACTTGAGAGCCCCCGACAACAATCTAGATATAAAAACCTCAGATTTTCAAAGCAGTGAACTTTGAGGTTGCTATGATAGAGATTCTTCATGGCAGGAGCAGAGGAAGTCCACAGCATCTCCAGATTTTTGTATAACTCAACCACTTCTGCTACGTCATCAGCATGAACAAAAGTTTTTAGGTTTCGGCATCTAGCCATCCAACAGCCTTTCATGAGCTTTTTATATTTTGGATGCCAAGATCTGATAAAGATTTCACAAAATGATTGTCCAGCAACAATATATACCTGGCTCTCCTCAGGACATATTCAACTCTGGTGGGAAAGGTATGGAAATCACGAATCTCTAGCATTTTACAATCTTCTTCCAAATGCTGAAAATGAAAGGACTGGAAGTAGATGTCCTTGAAGGAATATTCCTCTCTGTCAAAGTATAATCCTCCTACTCCATGATGCAGCTGGATAGGATGGACAGAGAAATGGAAATCCTTGAAGCTTTTGTTCCATAGTGAAGGATTTTTCTCTGGTAGTTCAACAAACTCAGGACCACTCAGTGAAATCCTTTTCCCCTCCAATTCCTTCCCTGTCAAACTTGAAACACCCCAATGACATTGTGTCAGATCCCTGTCAAACTTGAAACCTCCAATCCTTTATCTTTGCTTTCATCTCCCTCATTGTGTGTTCAGATGAACCATGACAGCTGATTTTCTCTATAGCATGACAGCCTATCAGATAAAATTTGTGGCTGCTAATGTTCGAGGGTAGCTTAGTTATCCGAGTTGAGGATAGATCCAAGATCTTAAGGCTTGCAATGCTTTCAAATGAGCGGTCCTGATACTCTTTTATTCCAGATCCTCTAGCATCAAGAAGATGGAGCTTGCACTGAGAATGAATGCTAGGCAGCCTGGACAGGTTTTGACAGCCGTGTACTGCAAGATGTCCGAGTTCTGCAATTTGTGCAAGTAATGGCAAGAAGCGAATACTGGTGTAGGAAAAATCTATGAACTCAAGCTTCTGTAATGATTTGAAGGTTGTGTCCGCAAAGTTTTTGAAGGAGAGGGCACCAGAAAGGTCTAGAACTGTGAGTTTTTTTCCATTTACTTATACTCTTCAACCTCTTAATGTTGGCACATCCTCTTAACACAACTACACAAGGCATTCTAATTCAGTAAGGTTGTAAGCTGATTCGGGTAACATGTCTATCACAAGATTCAATAAACTGAGGATTTGGAGCCTAGTGTGATGAGGGAAATTGTCACTTGGTAGGTCAGTTAATGACTTAGCTTTTGACACTTGAAGAACAGTTAGCATGCTGAGTTCTCTGATGGAGTCAATGTTGCTCAAGAAATCACAATCCCTAAGAGTCAGTACACCGGGTGCATTCATTCTGATATGGAATTTGGGAGATGTCTGATTCTAAGACTGAAAAGGCACAGAACCTGCAACTGGTCATCCTTGAACTTTATCAAGACTTCTTTTTGAAGGGCCGGAGCTTCCATCTACCATAAGCGCAGGGCGATTATTCCCAGATTTTCTCCTCCCTTGGACTTATAATCATGCCATCTTTTTGGACAACTTCTCCGAACCCATGTGACTTGTGAACACCATCAGCTAATATCCTTGCCAGCCCAAGTCTCCCAATCTCACCAAATTCAGGATGAGGACAGCTATTCAAATCCAATACCTCATTTTCAATGTAGACGTAATTCCCATTTGTTCTTCTCAGAACATAAAGATCCATCAGTTCTATCAGAATCTGCCGCCCCTTCTCAAAAGCTTCATCCACGGAAGATATTTCTCCGAGGTATCCTTCCATCATCCAGTTTACTATCAGCTCGCTGTGATACATAGCCCCCTGGTTATAATGAGAATGGCCAGCCAAGAAGAAATCCAGGTCTGCAAATATGCCACTTGGAACCCTGTCATCATACTTGCATCTGGTTAGCATCAAGGCAAGATCGTCTCTATTTTCATGCAGATCCCTGAAAAGATTCCTGAGACTTGTTGGTCCAACTCAGCAGTTTTGCTATGATAATGACTTCGGCCGGGGTCAGGCCTTGATTGGTGTTGAGAAATTCTTCCAATAGTGGTTTTGCATCTGCAATCTTGAAAACTCCATGATTAACCTTTTTCTGCAGCTAAAGACATCGATCTTTCAGTGCCAACTGGTTTCACCTCAATCACCACCTTATTTCCATTATCTTTGTGCCTTCCCTTCTCATCATTGCACTGGGTTCAACCTTGTAGTGTGATATTTTCTATCATTATTCGCTCTTTTGCTCGCTCAAGACTTGAGTAAAGACTAAAGAGGCAGAAGCACGGATAGAATTCACACACAATGCCAAAAAAAAACATATTCCTGACCTACACGGGAATAGGTAGCATGTATATCAAAATGGCAGATCATACAGAACATTGGTAATCAAAGAAGTTACCTATACAGAACGAAAGAAACTAATTTTGAATACTTGTCAAAATCAATATGGCACACCAGAATCCACTTCGCATATGCAGAAAAATAAATCAAACAATTCAAATATGGTTCACTTTACAGCAATATTAGCTAGCTGTGCCTTGAAATTTATAGATGTTTCATTTTAGTTGCCAAAACCACGACAAGGAGAGCCTTTCCATATGGACTTCAAGGCACGTGGATCTGCTCAGCGATGTCACGGATCCATATTCACAGCATTTCTTGAGGCAGCCAGATTTCTTGCAGTTGCATCCCCTCTTATGCTGGGCTGAGGCTGGAGTTTGATTAAAGTCATCCTGCATTGATAATCATGAGTGTTATTCACAGACCATAGAATTAAAGAAAAGAAATACTGCCCAGAAATGAGATTAATGTCCCCTATGTACCTCTGCAACAGCATTAGAGCTTCGAATAACTTTAGGAGCAAAAGCAAGAAGGTTCCGGGACTTTTTTTTTTTTTTTTTTTTAAGTTAAAACCACCTCATTGGTTGGGGGAATTTATTGGCACCCCAGGCCTATGAACAAGCCTTACCAAGGCTCCAAAAATAATATTGGTTTTACAGAGGGAGCCAAGCTCCAGAAACCAATACCTTTTCAAAAAATGACTAGATCCTAGCTAGGAAGTCTACACTTTTGTTTAAAGCTGCTATGGAAAATGAAATACCCTAAATCAAAACTCAAATGGGGAGCATGTTAGTGATCAATTCAGCAAAGAATGAAGCACAAATTTGCCACCCATAGATATGACTTAGGAGTATTATACCATAGCAATGCCAATTCAAAATTACAGTTTTATAAACTGTTATCATCAAGAGGATGTGTGCTCCTGAATTTGCTTACGAGTTGCAAGTACGGTATCCTCATGAATAGGCTTATTGAAACAATTTTGACAAGAACATGGCTCCACACAGTACACAACAGTAGCAAAAACACTCACAATAACTAATCGGTCACGTAATTTGTAAAAAATAATTCAGTACAAAAAAAAAAGGGGTAATAAGCATGTTTTGACTGAAGAAGGACAATTTAAGTAAAATCAATTAATTTTGCTCTGGATGCTAAAAAGTGTTCCGACAATATGACCACCCTAATTGAATCCGAATGATACATATAGTATCAAATAAAATAGTAAATTAGCAAAATTTAAAATAGTTAAAGAATAAAATTATGGTATGATTAGGAGAAAAATTCCAAATAAATGCAATTAAAATTAACATTATAAATTAACCACTAATTAAATCCTAATTAAATAAACTACAAAAACTTGTATTCTTATTAAGGTGTCCATAAGGGATTAGGGTGTGAGTAAATATATTTTTCTTCAATATGTTTTAACCATGTATAACAACCATTCAATACTATTTATAATTTTACATGAATATGCTGAATAGTAAATATACCAAATTTAATTTGGCAAATTCTCTAGAAAGTCCAACTTTCCAAAATGTAATGGAAGAAATAAGACATTAGCACAAAGACTGAGCTTTGTGGCTAAGAAATTCTGGTCTAAGATCTTGAATATGAAAATCCCACAAAAACACCGATTTTTGTATGGAGAATACTCTCAAGCTGTTTGGCAACAGGAGTCAACAGACAAAAAAGAAGATTGGAGGATGATGGAATATGCAAGAGATGCCAGCAGGCATCAGAAGATGAAACACACATTTTCCTCCAATGTAGAGTACCCAGATTGATATCGACAGCTGCAGAGGTCACATTAAACTTGTCTGGCAATCCTCCTTTCAGCACTTGATTTTTTCAGATGGTGATGGGAACATTAGACACAAATCATCTAATAAAGATCATTATGTTGTTATGGGGGATCTGGAAGAGCAGAAATAGCACAATTTTCAGACAATAGGATATACAGCCAGTGCAATGTGTTCAACAGATCCAAGCAGAAACTGAGCTAATCCTTTAACTCTTTAGAAGGGATAGAGCTTCAGAAGAAATGGAACCAGGAACCTCAGCACAAACTGACCCATTGCCTCTACAAGAGATAACAGTGCAATCCATCAGAAGAGATGAGGTAACAAAAGGAATACCACAAGCATGTGTTATAATTGTTGATGGTTCTTTTAGAGAAAGACTGAAGCTGGGAGCTGCGGTTTGGAGAATTTGGAAACCAGGCTGGAACTTAGAAACAGATATTTCGGGATCTGACTTTTTTACAACGTCGTCGCCATTACAAGCGGAAGCAGAAGCTTGTTGGCGCGCACTTAAAGCAGGAAGAAGAAATGGAGTACAAAGAGTCAACATGGTGACGGATTCAGTGCAACTCAAACAATCAATCATGAATCCTTTGTCGGCACAGATTGCGATCAAAGGAATCATAAGAAGTATTAGGCGACTCACAGAATCCTTAATGGAATTTGCAGTGATCAAGGTTAACCGTTCCTTTCTGCAAAAGGAACATAATTTAGCCATTAGCCTTAGTAGGAACCTATGTAATAGCCTTAGTTCTTCTACTTATTTTGATTAATATAATTTACATGGTTTTTTTTTAAAAAAAAAAATCAAAATGCTATGAAACTACCACTATATATTTAAACTCAAGTGATACAATCTTGTGTTAAAATATTGATTGTTTTAAAGTAAAAATTATAGTAAAACACGTTTTAATGCAAAAATTCAAGAAATTTTACGTAGAAATTTTAAAAATTTAAGTTCAAATGAAAAGGTACACTGTATAAGTTAAAACGTATAAACACTTTCATGGAAAGTCAGGAAAGTTGGGAGTTCAGGAGATTTTCTCATTTAATTTAATTGAATGGACCAAAATTACATAATTAACCAATTCAATTGAAATCAATTGAAAATCAGGAAATAATGACGAAAACAGGTCTAGTTGAATCTAAATGATACATATAGAATCAACAAAATTAACATAACTAAAAATACTAAAAGAATAAAATTATGGTATGATTGGGGGAAAAATTCCAAATAAAAACAATTAAAACTAAAATTACAAAATTACCCACTAATTAAATACACTACGAAAACTTGTATCCTTATTAAGGTGTGTGAGTAAAGGAAGAACACAACACCTGAACACCTCATTACACAAGCAACATCACCACAACTCCTTTGTAGGGGCAAAAGTTTGCACGTTTTTTTACTTGAAATTTTGACACATTCAACGAACAATATATAACCAAAAATTTAATTTAATGTATTTTAGTTTTAAACCACATAAAGTGGGAGGAATTTACTTGTTTCCTCCAACCCTTATGAAGCCCAAAAATAGAAAAATGTCTAATGTTTGATATAAGATCATTATTGATTTATAAATTAATTCTAAATGTATTCCTTGTGATTAGGGAACCGACTAAGCGAAACCAAACTTAGCCGTCAAGATGTCTCTCTTTTTAGAGTGAGTTAGTGATCACTAGGCGAACCAACAAAATTAACCACAAGAAAGGGAATAAATTAGAGTCAATATAGTAAGAGATTTTAATGATTTTGTACAAATTAATTGTACAAAAGAGATTACTTTGTAATTTTGAGTTGTTGAATCAAGGATCTTCCAACTATTGATCCTCAAAGTTGTGATTTCTTCTTAAACCATGAGCACAATTTGCTCTTCTGACCCAGCCTACAAATCATGGCCTTGTGCCTGAATAAATAAATAAAACAACGGTACCCATCCTGGAAAATGAATTATCCTCTAATATACAGAAACTCTCCGCTATTACGTAAGACAAGTCCTTTATTGATCTAGGCGGAGATTAATCTGTAATGATGAGATTTTTTAATCTATACTCGCTAATCGTGCCAATGCATCCGCTACTGAATTAGCTTCACGAAATATATGAGCATAAGAGATAGATAACTCACCCTGCAATTCCTAAAATGATCTGATGTAAATCACAAGTTTTCATGGAATTGTGTACTTTCTCTTGATAAGTTTGAGCAAAATCAGAGTGGCAACTTCCACTTCTAACTCTTTAATTCCATGACAATAAGCGGCCTTCAACCCTTCAACGAGAGCTAGAACTTCAGCCTCTAAGCTTCTTTTTCTTTGCCATAGATGGACCTTGCCAAAGTAACCCTTCCTGTATTGTCCCTAATCACAATTCCAGCCCCAACAAAACCTGGATTCAGGAGAAAAAAAATCATCTGTGTTTAAATTGAAAGCTCCTCTTGGTAGTCTCCATTGAACCAACTTTAATGTCACTCTGTCGACTTCATTCCCAACTAGAACCAGATTCATCAAAGTTGCGTGTAAATACAACAAAACTTGTGAGTTTACAAACACTTTGCAGAATGGTTAGTGTATGTTTCTTCATGATATTTAATCATGGCCTTATATTTTCATGAAGATATGAATTTCTAGAGCACCAGATGACCCAATTTATAAAAAGGGCATCATTCTAACCAAAATGCCGTGCAGCTGAGATTTCAAATGTAAGTTCCAACAATAGAACATTCTATCTCACAAGTTGGAAAAAACCTCAGGATTAATATCAAAGAGATCGTGAAAATAAGTTAACATATTATTAATAAAAGGGCAGTTGCGAAATACATGTTGTAAATCATCACCATCATTCCCACAGAAAAACAAATTGATGTTATGTAAATTCTATTCTTCTATAGGACAACTAATATGGGAATACGATGTTTAAAAGTATCCAATTGAAAACAAATAATTTTTTTGGCACATGTGTCACCCACAAATATTTTTAAGAATTAATGATTAATTACTTTGGCCTTAATAGCTCATATGCAAATGATATAGTGAAGTTTCCATGAGTCTCATGCTTTCATATCAACTTATCTTCCTAGTTTTCTAGGAAATATTTATGCAAAAGATCACATATATGTTGTGGAAGACCGTGGGTGAGATATGCAGTTATGGTTTGGTTGTTATGCAGGAATTCACTCATGGTCAGTTTTGGGTACAAAAGATCAGATTTAATATCCCAGGATCTAGCTAGATAAATCACCTGAACCAATATGTATGGTACTGTTTTGCTAAGAAATATCATCCACTTCCATGTATCTCTTCCAAGTCTTTGAGTTCTTCTTATAATCTAGCAATAACCACATAAACTGATGTGGCACGAACCTTACCTGCGGAAGTTGGATCAGCCGAACTGTTTCGCGGATTCTGATGTTTCTTGCTTCAGTCTCAAAATTCAACAAACAAGTAGTGTTGCACATGAGCACTACTTGTTTTGATTGGAAACATCATTCTAATAATAACTCATGTTACACATGAGCACTGCTGGTTTCTGGGCAAATTTCTTTGTCTTAAGGGTCAACAATGTGTTTTATTATTTTTGGATACTTAAAATAATATTTTAAGTTAGGGAGGACCTTTTTGTTATTTACTACAATTAGTAGCAGCTAGGGTTTAGTATATAAACAGTTTTCTGGTTATTTTGTAAGAGGACTTTTTGATGTTGAATGAAATTGAGGAGTTTTCCTCCATACCTGTCAATTCTTCTGTTGTTTTGATGAATTCAACAAGGATTTGATTCATAATTCGTTATTTCTTCCACGCACGCTGCATCATAAACAAAGACCAAAGACTACATCCATTTTGTAACTTCCACCAAAATTTTAGGGAAAAACTATCTACTTTATTAGAATGTGAAGGATCTTAATAAATAATCCATTTTCCAGAAAAGGATAGCTCAAATTAGTCCATAACCTCCACTCCACACCTTATTCTGCCCAAACTCTGATATTCCCAAAAGAATCTTGCAAAAATAACATTGAATGAGGTCTGGTTGAAGTGGTAAAATCCACCCTCTCATAACTGAGAGGTTCCAGGTTCAAGTCACACCCCTGACTATAATTTGTGAATTTTAGAGCAATTATTGAAAGGGCCCATACCCAGTGTTAATGGGCCATGGATAGCCCAAGGGACCGTGTTGTTGGTCCACACTGTGGTCTCTCATACTGCAGGCGGTTCAACATGGTCCGATTAGTGGTTTCGGTTTCGGTGGTTTGGTGGCTCGTTGGTGAAGCAGCCATGGGTCTTCTTAGAAGGGTGTCCCAAAGCTAGTCAATGGATGGAGTGCAAACTTCACAGTGCTTAACGAAATTTAATGGTGGTGTCTCCTCGTATAGTCCTCGATTAGGATACGTATTTATGTAATAGATAGGTAAGTTCAAAAAAAACATCTACCAAATTGATTTAACCATTTGATTTTCCATGAGATTAACTTTGTAGAATGTTATCAAAAAAACGTTGGAAGCACGAATGCTTATTTTCACCTATGAAAATGAGGAATCCAAGATACTTTAAAGAAAAAGTACCCTTTGGCATAACAATAATATAGAAACCATTCTCTAGTAAATATGAAAATGAGGAATCCAAGATACTTTAAAGAAAAAGTACCCTTTGGCATAACAATAATATAGAAACCATTCTTTAGTAAGTTGTAGGAGCAGACTCAGACAAATAATATGCTGATTTTTCCAAATTTATCTTTTGTCCTGACACTAACTCATATTTTCTTAGGAACTCCATTAGATTTTCAAGACTGCACTTATTTGCCTAAGAAATACTACATTGTCATCAACAAACTCTAATTTGTTATCTTCCGGACTGTATGTGGCAACATGTAGTAATCAAATTTATCACTTTCGAACAAAAATCCTAAGTATCTTGTAAATGCTTCTGTGAGTAAAATAAAAATAAAAGTTGACAATGAATTACCTTGCTTTATTCCTTTTGACGCTTTAAAGAATCCATTAGATTTTCCTTCGACTAAAACTGAAAAATAAGTTGCACTAATATTGCCCATAATAGTTCCGATTAGTTGAGTGTGGAAACCGATTTTCTTCTTAAAATTTTAGATAAAAAAATCCAAGACACTCTAGCAAACGCCTTCATCATGTCTAATTTTAAAAATACATTAAAAACCCCTATTGTCTAACTTACTATATTAGACCCTTTAGCAAGTGCCGGTTAAATCAATATCAGCCGTTGGATTAGATCCAACGACTGTGGTATTTTTAAAATATCCCACCCCACAAATTATAATTCCCTTATGTATTTTCAAATTCTCTAATTATATCTATTTTCCTTTTAATTTCCCACTCCCACTCCCCGCTTCCACCACGGCGGTTCCACCCACGATCCCACTCCACAATTTAAATTTTTGTTCCCTTCTCATCAACCCACTTACCCTTTTTCCCTATCATAGCCAAACCATGCTATTGAAGAATCACAGAAATTTAAACGGTTAGTTCTCCAATTTTCTTTTTGGCAAGTTCTTCTTAATCTCCGATTCCGAATGCGAGCAGTGTCATACATGTTTTGTCTTGCAATCTTTATGTTAAAAAATCATAGAGCAACTTCATTTTCACAGTTGATTCTGGGAACATTAAGGCCTTTTTTTGACTTGTGGATTCTGGGTTCCTTAAAGTCTTTGTTCTTATTTAATTACTTGTTGATTAGCCTTGGCTTTTTTATTTTTGTTCTTGTTTTCTCTTTATTACTTGTGGATTGTGGGAACATTAAAGTTTTTGTTCTTATTTAATTTTGACAGCAGTCAGGGCGTGTTATAGTGTCCCAGATAGATTAATGTGATAAGTTTTGTGCTGAATGGAAGTTTGAGGTCCAGAAATGACGTGTGTTTTTCTGTTTTGGGAATTTATTTCTTTTATTGAATCCACTTTAATAGTTGCAATTTTGGTGGGTTTTAAGGCTTGCATGTGTTTGTGAATTTTGATTCTGAAGGGGTAGAAACAACGCAGAGGTTGTTTTCTTCTTTTATAGGGACATTTAGATATAAATGCTATAGTTCTTGTTGGTATTTTGTTTAAACACCGATTTAATTTAAGTATAATTGAATTCGAGATAGTGCACTCGAGATGTTATAACAAGGTTGGTGGTGCGGAGTGCACACTTGTAAGAACTATCTACGAGTTTACGGTTCTAAGATTAATATTTATTTATTTATCTGTGTGTGGTTTATATTAAATTGAAGTGTTGCATCGATTAAGAATTCAATTCTAAGGATAATGTACGTGTATTGATTAACAGAGAAGTTTGTTTACATAGTTACCAAACCTGTGTCTGTTCAGATTGGTTTGGTCTGTACGTAGGAGTTGCATGAAGTTACCGTATGGTTATTGTTTAGATAAGGTTGGTACGTTCAGTTAACATGTAGTTACCGACAGGTATCTTTACGGATGCAATCTTGTACAATGGTTTTGGCTATAAATACATGTGGCTTTTGATGCATGATGGATGTAACACTGAACTGAATTATACGCCTGTGAGAAAATCCACAGATTTTCTCATGCAATGCAATCCAGAAACACTAATACTCAAAGGCATGTTATGGATTCAAGCCTAGAATCAAGAATGCAGCGATAGTTTTATCCTGCAAGGAATTTCGTGCAAGCCATTCTGATAGGGTCGAAATATTCTCAAAGGAAAGCGAGAGTGTTACGTGACTCTATCGTTATCCAGCTATTATCCCAATCACCCTATTGTCCCCATTGTTTATACCCAAAAATTCTGGTACATGTTTGAACTTATTGCAAGTCTGTATATGCTATTGTTGTGAATTAGTGCTTTTCTTTCAAGTTTTTTTGCTTCTGAAATTGCTTCGTGTGTGTTATCACATTTTTTTTTTGCTTGTAAATTAATTCGATGAGTTTAGTTGTTGATAATAATCAATCTGATCTTGTAAGTCTATGAAGTACTGCAGTCTTTTTGAGCTTAATAATCGTCCCTTCCATTGCTACCTCTAAAGTAAAATTCTGGTTTATCTTCAACAGGACTCTTAACAAAACACTCTAGAATAGAGAGTCCAGCCCGATAAGCCTATTGGCAAAGGAGAAGAGAGAGTCCAACCCACCAGTGGTCCTCCCATGACATCAGCTATCTTGGACACACCCGGGTACAAGAAGGACATGATAATGACCCCGCAGCCCCGAATGTGCGACAAGAAGAGGACCACTTAACCTAAACCCTCTCTGATCCTTGCCATTACAAATAGAGGAGTGACCAACAGTAATATGTATGTTCTATCAGACTTAAATACTCTCTGATTTCTTCATATTCTCTCTCCTCTGCATAAAGCCCAATCTTCATCATCACGCCGGAGCGTCTACCCTCGAGTGACCCCGAGGGCTTTGTTTTGCAGGATCTAGGTGAGAGATCCGTCGCGGGCTAGGATTCCAGCTCTACCCGGACTACTCATACCAGGGCTGGTATCCCGGAGCTTACTGGTAGCATCAGTTGGCACGCCCAGTGGGACACTTCTGCTTCGCTATGCCCCGCGGTAGGCCTAAAATGACAGGGGGAGAACCCCCCACCAAAGCTAGTTATGCAGAGGGTGGCCCTAAGACAAAGAGGGCCGCGGCTGCCCAGGAGGCGCAGAAAGTGGCCGAGGAGAAAGAACGGGCGCGCAAGGAGACTGCCTGTGTGGCTGCTGAGAAGCGCAAAGGGAAGAAGAAGGTGCCGGAGCGTACTCTCAGGGAGATGTAGAAGGAGCAGAGGGAGAAGGTCCGGCAAGAAAAGGAGAGGCAGAACCAGGAGGCGTTCGGAGATGGTGGTGAATCCGAACCGGAGTATTTTGATTCTGGAGAAGAATACCCGGAGGAAGAGAAGTTTGGAGACCCAGAAACTATCCATACCAACGCTGCGGAATTTGGAGAATTTCGAGCATGGAAAGCGGCCAAGGCCGCGGCCCATAACAAGGTACCCGATGTAGTGGACTTGGAGAAGGATGGGAGAGGAGGACCCGGATATCAGCAGATGCCCCTGGGCCAGCAGATGCCCCCGGGTCAGCAGATGCCTCCAAGTCAGCAGCAGTATCCGGATCAGCAGCTCCCAGGCGGTTTAAACCTGCAGGCTCAACCATTTTACGGCGGATACAACACCCCGTTCAACAACGGGTCCATTGAAGATCGGTTGACTAGGCAGATTGGAAGGTTCCTCATGGTTCATCATTCCCCGTGGGTTCCAGAGGTGCTGAACTACAAGTGGCCGACAGGCACCAAAGCACCCGATGGAGTTCCGACGTACAATAGTAATGGGGATCCGGAGGAGTTTATCCACACATACCTTAGTGTCATGGGTGCCCGGGACATTGACGAGCCGCTGCAGTGCAATCTATTGCCCTCTTACCTCCGGGGTAACTGCTTGAGTTGGTTCAAGAGTCTTCCCCAGGGTTCATTGAAGACTTTCTGGGACTTTGCGACCGTCCTGGTCCATCGGTATGCAGCCATGAAGACAAACTTTGTGAACCTGGCGACGGTCCTGGCCATGCGGCAGTTGGAGACGGAATCTACTTGGCAGTATTATGTCCGGTATATTGCCGAGTCTATGAAGGTCCAGGATAGGCACTTGCATGAGAAGGCCTTAATCGGCAACTTTGTGAACGGATTGAGAGACGAGATGTTCTATATCGAGTTGATGAAGAACATGCCGGGAACCTTCTACCACCTCCAGCTGACAGTGGAAATGCATTGTACTGTGCATGAATCTAACCACACTCGGATGAACACTGTTGGTTTTTTTGAGCAGCGGGTGATCACAGCCACGGCAACCCAAACAACCACGCTTCGGGCGACTCCCCACCAGGGAGTTCGCCAGGAGCCAGTAAGACGCCCCCCGGTCTAGGGAGCGGCACTTGCGTCGGAGGGGCAGACGTTGGTGGTGAGACCAACGTATACTCCACTCTCCAAGACAAAGACGAAGATTCTGGCTATCCATCGGGGTCTCTTCACGGACCCCCCGGTTATACAAGGGGTCCCAGCCCCGGAAAATGCTCAGAAATGCTGTGAGTTTCACAAGTCTTATGGTCACACTACAGAAGGCTGTCGTGTCCTGCGCACGGATATTCAGAAGTTGGTGGAGCGGGGTCAGCTCCGGGATTGTGTGGCGGGAGATGCACATCCGGTGGCTGCTCCGACGGGATAAGAAAGAAAGCGGAATTGGAGAAACAACCGAGGCCAAGGCGGCAATCGCCCGGCAGAGGCTAATATTGCTCCTAACCCCGCCCCACAAGCTCATAGACCAGGAGTTCCGGGACCCGGAGCACCCCGGACGATAAATGTGATCAACGGTATAGTGGGCGATGGGGCACAGACACTCTCGGCGGTGAAGGCCAAGAGTAGATATGTTCCCCCGGGGGAGATCCAGGGAAAGAGGTTTAAACATGATGAGACTATCACCTTTTCAGAAGAGGATGCAATCCCAGCCCAGGTGCCTCACACTGACCCCGTGGTGATTTCTGCCGAGGTAGAAGGAGTGGTGATAAAGCGAGTTTTTGTGGATGATGGGAGCAGCGTGGAGATTATGTTCGCTGATTGTTTTGATCAATTGCACATCGGACGACAGAACTTGAAGCCATGTTTGTCCCCGCTATCAGGCTTTACAGGCCGGACAGTTCACCCCTTAGGTGTTATAGCCTTACGGGTGACCCTTGTTGATCACCTGGATATTAACAAGAGATGTCCTGTTTTGTGTAACTTTGCGGTCATAAATGCTTCTTTCCCGTACAACATGATATAGGTTGTCCCTAGTTGACGCAAGCTCGGGCGATATGTTCTCCCTACCACTTAACCATGAAATTCCCGACAGATCAAGGAATTGCTTCGGTTATTGGTAATCAAACAACTGCCCGCAGCTGCATGCTAACCGCGATAAAGGATGCCAAGGCCGGAGGATCAGAAAGAGTGCACGCTTCGGAGCCCGGGGAGAGTTCCGGGAAGGATAGCACAGTGGGAGCATAGCATGGTGACCCTGCATCCTTTGAAGTGGAAGACATGGAGGTAGGATCCCGGGGAAAGGTGAGTGTCGGAAAGCATCTCCCGGGGAATGTGAAGGAGGAGCTTCGGAAGCTACTCATGGAGTATGAGGATGTGTTCTCGTGGGGAACAGAAGACTTGACGGGGATACCAGAAGAGTTTGCGATACACCGGCTGAATGTTTACCCGGATTTGAAGCCCATTAGGCAAAAGAAAAGAGGCTTGGCAGCGGATCGGGTAGAGTTTGTCCGGTCGGAGGTGAAGAGGATGCTGGATGCTGGAATGGTAGAAGAGATCACCTACCCGGAGTGGATTGCCAATCCGGTCTTGGTGAAAAAGCATGATGGATCCTGGAGGATGTGTATCGATTTTACAGACTTAAACAAGTGCTACCCTAAAGACAGTTACCCGTTGCCGTCCATTGATCAGCTGGTGGAAGCAATAACGGGCTATCAGCTCCTAGCTTTCTTTGACGCGCACCGGGGGTATCAACAAATTGTCATGGCCCCGGAGGACCGGCCAAAAACCTCTTTTATTACTGACTTTGGTACCTTTTGTTACAGGAAAATGCCATTCGGTCTCAAAAATGCAGGAGTCACATACCAGCGTATGGTGGATCGGGTGTTCAAAGATCAGCTCGGGAGGATTATGGAGGTCTATGTGGATGACATGGTGATCAAGAGCAGGACACATGAAGCTTTCTTGGAGGATCTCCGGGAGCTGTTCATTGTGTTAAGGAGGGTTAACTTGAAGCAGAGCCCGGAGAAAAGCACCATCGGGGTGGCGGCAGGCAAGTTCTTGGGGTATATGGTGTCAAACCGGGGGATTGATGTGAACCCGGAGAAGGTCGAAGCCATCCTGAGCATGCCCTCCCCAAGCAAGGTTAAGGATGTGCAGCGCTTAACAGGGTCTTTGGCGGCATTGAGCAGATTCCTGGCACGGGGGGCGGAGAAACAGCTGCCTTTCTTCAACATGTTGAGACGAGCAAAGAAGTTTGAATGGATTCCTGAGTGCGAACAAGCGTTCAAGGAGTTGAAGGAGCACCTGGGGAAACTCCCGACCTTGTCCAAGCCAGTCCCGGGGGAAGAATTGTTCTTGTATCTGGCAGCCATGGATCAAGCTATAAGTGCGGCCTTAGTCCGGGGGTCCGGGAGGGTGCAGAGTCCGGTGTATTTTGTGAGCAGGGCCCTCCAAGGACCGGAGACGCGTTACTCTTCACTAGAACGTTTGCTGCTGGCACTAGTGCACGCATCCCGGAGACTTCGTCCATACTTCCAAGGCCATCCCATCACAGTCCTCGCGAACCAACCACTTCGCCCAAGTCATGCTAAAACCGGAAGCATCGGGTCGGATGATGAAGTGGGCGATTGAATTGGGAGAGCATGAGATCACTTATCAGGCGAGGAAGTCTATCAAGGGGCAGGCTCTGGCTGACTTCTTAGTTGAAATGACGGACAACGTCGTGGAAGACCCGATGGAAGGTGAGCCGGGGTGGAAATTGCACGTGGATGGCTCCTCCCATGCTCTGGGAAGCAGGGCCGGGGTTGTGCTGGTCAATCCCGGAGGCAAGGAGTATCGGTACGCGCTGTAGTTCGAGTTCAAAACCACCAACAACGAAGCCGAGTACGAGGCCCTCCTTGCCGGGTTACGCCTGGCCCGGGAGACAGGTGCAAAAGTGGTAAACGCCTACAGTGACTCGGCCATTGTGGTCCAGCAAGTCAATGGGGAGCATGAGGCCAAAGAAAGAAGTTTGCAGAAATACCTGAAGGCGGTGAAGTTAATGTTGCAGGGTTTCCTCCGGGTTACGCTAACACAGATCCCCCGGTAGGAGAACTGTAAGGCGGATGCGCTAAGTAAGTTGGCCTCGTCGGAGCTCAAGACGGATCAGGATCGGAATCTGTTCATGGAGATGGTAACTAGCCGGGAATATGAGTACCCCAGCCAAGTCGCAGTAGTTCAAGAAAGCGAGTCCTGGATCACGCCCCTTCTAGAGTACTTGGAGAAGGGAACGTTGCTGGATGACAAGGTTAAAGCCCGAAAAATCCGGGTTAAAGCTCCCCGGTATGCTGTGTTGGACGGGGAACTAATCCGGAGGGGATACCTTCAACCTTGGCTGAAGTGCGTTGATGGGGAGGAAGCACGCCACCTGTTAAAAGAAGTGCATGAGGGTCCCAACGGAAGTCATCAAGGGGCCCGGTCTGTGGCCCGGAAGATCATGTGTACGGGGTATTATTGGCCTACGCTGTTTGAGGATGCCCAAAAAGCAGTTCGCTCCTGTGAGCAGTACCAGAAATTTGCACCCTTGATCCATGTGCCGCAAGGGGAGATTATCAGAATATCTGGAACCTGGCCTTTCATCCGTTGGGGTTTGGACCTGGTAGGCCCTTTCCCGACAGCGCCCGGAGGCTTCAAGTATTTGATAGTGGCTGTTGACTACTTCAACAAGTGGGTAGAAGCTGCTCTCTTGACCAACATTAGGGGAAGTACTTGTGTAAAATTCTGTTGGAAGAACATTATCTGCCGCTATGGAATACCCCGGTTCATAGTGACCGATAACGGGGCACAGTTCGAGAATGATCCTTTCAAATCCTGATGCAAGGAGTACGGGATTGAACAGAAGCTGACCTCGGTCTACCACCCCCAGGCCAACGGGCAGGTTGAAGTGACCAACAGGACCCTCGTTAACGGAATCAAGACACGTCTTCAAGGAGCAGGAGGAAATTGGGTTGACGAACTCCCAAGTGTTTTATGGGCAAGCAGAACGACGGAGAGTTCCGCCACAGGTGAGTCCCCCTATAGCTTGGTTTACGGGGCGGAGGCGGTAATCCCGGCAGAAGTTGGAGTTCCCAGTCTCCGTTCGAAGTTCCCGGACGAGCAGGCAAACCAGAATGAATGGCTGCTGGATCTAGACTTGTTGGAGGAGAAGCGGGAAAAATCAGCCCTGCACGAGGCCCTGGTGAAGGAGCGGGTCAAGAAATATCACGACAGGAGAGTGCGCAAGGAGCAGTTCACCCCGGGGGAGTGGGTGATGCGCCGAAATGACAAGAGCCAGCAAGTTGCAAGCGGGAAGTTAGCTCCCAACTGGGAGGGGCCTTATAAGGTGATAGCAGCCCATCCCGGGGGAGCTATGAGTTGCAGGACAAGGCCGGGAAGAAGGTCCCGCAGCACTGGAACATTGCAAATTTACGTAGGTACTATGCCTAGTTCATTTTTGTATTTACCCCTCTGGAGAGGGATATGCCTAGGACGGTAGCATGAGAGCGGCATGGGAACCTCTGGCCAGGGTTGAGCCTAGGTTGTCCCATGGCCCGCATTTGCATTTTATTATTGTGCTTATGAATATTGTTTTGCAAGTTTAAATTTTCGCAAGTATAGTTGAACCGGGGCTGCTTTAACAAGCGCCCGTGGGGCTAGCGCAAGAGTAGGGGGTACGCTTGAACAAGCACCCGGACGACAACCAAGATTGCACCCGGGCATGCTTGAACAAGCGACCCGGGGGAGATGATTGATACAAATACTTGAACAAGTATCGGGAAAGAACATACAAACACATATCATTAATCTGCGATGAATAACTGCGAAATTTACAACTCTAAATCTTACACTATGCAAACTAAGTTAACAAAGGGAAGGAGGACCATCCCAACTAATAGGAGACCCCTGATCATCTTGAGTAGCAGGATGACTGGGTTGATTATCAGTAACTGTGTTCCCCGGGACATTTGACTCCTCAGCCGGGTGAGAACCGGACGGACCAGCACCCGAAGGACCAGGCTCGGCATATGGGTTGAAATCATCATCTGAGGACGAAACTTCAGGTGATGATACCCTCCGGGGAGCTCCAATGATAATAGGCCCTTGATCACGAGGAGACTTTTTCTTCTTTGTGGCCATGACTTTGCTCTTTCCCTTGCTCTTTTCCCGGGCTAAACGCCTTTGCTCCTTAGCAGCATCCTCGGAAGCGATAAAGGCCCGGATTCTGGCAGCGTCTTCGCGGAGTCTAGACACTCTCCGAGCAGATTCCTCCTGATCAACGGACACACGGAATCCGAGATACCTTTCGACAGTAAAATCAATGGAAACTCGACTTGGAATGAGTACCAAGGATGGGGGGAGATACTGCCCCTCCCTTTGACGCTGTCACCAAGCGGCGGTTTCCTCGAAAGCAGTACGGTATCGAGACTCGGGGTCATTCCAGCCCATACGAAACATACGTACTAACAGTGCCCCAACCTCACGGGGAAAGTTGGTATATAGCGGGGGAGAAACCCGACCCAAACGCAACCCGGTCAAGTGATAAGTAAGTTGCAGGGTGACCAAATTCTCTCGGAGGATTAAGTTCCGGGCTGCCAGTTCCCGGTTCTCCCTTTCCTGCTTTAGATTCCTTCTGAGGGGATCGCCCCTTCTCTCCAACCATTTGAGTTTGTCGCAATAAAACGGAAGTTCGGACCATACTAAGTCAAACTCATCCTTGAGGCGGGACTTGAAGGCATCATGCTCGGCTTGTAGCATCGAAATGGCCTTATCTACATCTAAAACGGCATTTACCCGGTCTCGGGCCAGGGATTGACACCGGGAAAGGGATCCAAATTGATTTGATATTTCCCTAAGTTTTGTTACCAACGAAGTGACATCCGGGAACTCATCTATCACCGACCCGATCCCGGATTGAACCAGAAGATAACGAGTTTGGATCTCGTCCAATTGCCAACGACTCAGCTGTTCTTCTAATTCCACACACCGGGGGCACGACTTCTCGTTATCCGGAATTGCCCCGAAGGAACTGTGCCGGGAGGATCATCCCGGGGCTGCAAAAGTAAGAAATTCAGACGCAAAACTTGACAACGTTGGAAGAATAAAGCATGTCAAAATCAAACAGTCGTAACTTGAAAAACTTGATAAAATTAGAATAAATGTTATGTCTGAAAATGAAAAAAAAAAAACTCTTACATCATTGGAGTCATCGCTCTCATCCCCAGAGCTCTTTTTCCCTCCCTGAATCACAAAAGAGAATGGTTCAGGGGGTGAGCCCGGGGAAACAACAGTTCAAAACAAAGAAAATAAAAAACGAAATCAGAGGATTAAGTATCTAGACTATACTTCAGCATCAGTGTCCTCATCATCGTCCCGGGGAAATTGCTCTTCCTGCTGGGCTCTGTCGTTCTCCGGGGAGAGCTGGTCTTCTTCATTCTCCCCGTGCACCGGCTCGAACTCCTGCTCCTGGACTGAAGACTTATCATTCTCTTCATCAGAGTTCCCTTCCTCTGCTTCTGAGGTCACCGGAGTCTCGATGTCAGCAAGATTGGCCAAATCATCTGGGCCAGGATCTTCCCTACCCTGCGCGAGTTTGGCAGCATCTTCAGCATAAGCGTTGATATCCTGGGGATTAACACTCTGAGCCCCCTCAAAAACAGACATCGCTCCGGGGGATATCCCGTCGATGCCCTCTTTCATCAACTTATCCACCGCATAGTTGAATCGCCCGTCGGCTTTGGGACGATACCATGTATCCCGGAACGCCGCCCTATTCTCCCGGGGTATATACTCCCGTATGGATGTGTAGGCAGCGTGCAGGGCTGCCTCGTTGGAGACATCACAAAGAGCCAGTATTTTTTCCTCGAAGGAATGGCTTTTGAAAACCCGGTTAACAAATGCCCGACAAATAGCTTCTTGCGCGGGGGCCAAACCACGCTTACCGTCTTTTTTCACGCGGGATAGTTCCTTATGGGCATCGGAAAGCTCCTTTTAGAGAGAGGCATTCTGCGACCTCAACTGGTCAACCTCCTAGGAAAGATTAGCAGACAGGAACTCACAAGCCTGGTTGATTATCTCTCGGTCACCCCGGGGAACCCGAAAAGCTTGGAGGCATGATCCTACAAAAGTATAGACACTTAGAACATATGTAAAATACGCAAAATCAAAATAAATAGATATACACATACCTGTGAGTTGTCTAGCAAAACAGGATGGGAAGAAGAGCCAGCCTTGTTCTCATTATAGGCCCGAGACTGCTCTCATCAGTGGATTTCTCTTCTTTCCGGGGAATCCGGGACGAATCTTGAGAGTGGAGCTCGGTCTTCTTCTTCTTAACGGGATGGCCCCCGGAAGAGGGAACAGAAAACGCCAAAGGACGGTGATTTCCGACCGGAGGGACCCCGGTAGACCCGACAGCATTGGAAGCCCCAGGGCCCTTCCCATCGGAACCCTCTTCTTGGTCTCTGTGACCGTTTTCTCGCTCCCAGACTTGGTCTTCTTCAGCTTTTCGGAAGCGCCCTTCCCCTCCCCCTCGCCGGACTTCGACCCGGATGGGACTATCGCTGGCCGGGGGGATATGGCTGATACATAAGAAATAAAATATAAACTAACACAGTTAGCAAAAGAATTTAGAAGAAATGATAAGAACAAGAAGGGAAAATTACCAAGGCTCCGTTTCGCATACAGGCGACGGCAGGTGAACACCTTTGCGGGATACGCCTCCCGGGGGAAGTCGTAACCACCCACCCTCTGGTAATCCTTCAGATTGACGAAGAATCCAGCAATCCGGTGATAGCTCTCGGATACTTGACGGAACTGAGCCGGGGGAAGCGCACTCTTCATCTCTGCGGCCCGTTGCTGATTCCACACCGGGACTGAGTATTTCTCCTCATTGAAAGTGAAGTAGTTGTTCATCCAGTCGCTTGTCTTCATAGAATCAAGTCTTCCGGAGCAAATAGGCTTTGTTTTGTTCCGGCGCTGGACATTGAACACACCGGGGACCGAAGTGGCGGATAGGTAGTAGAAACTGCGGAATATGGCCACAGTCCCGGTCACCTCGGCCTGGTGGCAAGAGTAGAGAAAGGCGATCATAACGCTGACGGAGTTGGGATGCACCTGGGCCGGGGATATGTTGTAGTAGTCCAGAAATTCGGTGAATAACGGAGGTAGAGGAAAAGTAAGTCCATGAAGGAAAAGGTGCCCGGGCATGCAAGCCGGGATGTCATGTCACCGCTAAACGGCTCGAGCCCCGCATCGTAGGATAGCGGGACGTACATCCTTTTCACAAGTTCTTCGACCGAATCATCTACCGGGGTCTTCCCGGAATCTTGCGGGTCAGGAGGGACCGGAGCACCGTAAGCCACCGTCACTTTCGAAGTCATCAACCCCTTTCCACCTGTCAAACGGGGGGAGGAATATCTTCGATGTCAAAAGAATGATCGTCTACCGGGGCAGAGGCGTTGCTACTCATATCAGGTAGATGGAAAAGTGATGGATAGAAGAAGAAAATATTGCGAAGGGAGAAAGTGACAGTGCTTTGTTGATGGGAAAGTGAGAATGAAACTTTGATCAGGTATTTATAGAGAAGGATACAAGAAATTTCTCAAAGTTGGGAAAAGTAAACTCAACGTTCGAGAAAAAAGCAATAATCAGCATTAATTATGGTGCGGACGACGAAGGGGCGCGCTCGATAAAAACGCACATTTGGCGCGTGGTGATACGGGCTGATAAAGGCTGTAGCCCGCTAGGATCCATTTCAGAGACCCAGCCTACCGGGCCAAGCCCCGAAAGCCAGGGTCTCGGGGGGCTAGTGGTGTTATGGGCCTCAGCCCATACACTGGCCCGTTAAGCCTATTTGCAAAGGAGAAGAGAGAGTCCAACCGACCAGTGGTCCTCCCATGACATCAGCTATCTTGGACACACCCGGGTACAAGAAGGACATGATAATGACCCCGCAGCCCCGGATGTAAGACAAGAAGAGGACCACTTAGCCTAAACCCTCTCTGATCCTTGCCATTATAAATAGAGAAGTGACCAACAGTAATAGGTATGTTCTATCAGATTTAAATACTCTCTGTATTTCTTCATATTCTCTCTCCTCTGCATAAAGCTCAATCTTCATCATCACGCCGGAACGTCTACCCTCGGGTGACCCCGAGGGCTTTGTTTTGCAGGATCTAGGTGAGAGATCCGCCGCGGGCTAGGATTCCAGCTCTACCCGGACTACTCATACCGGGGCTGGTATCCCGGAGCTTACTGGTAGCATCAGTACGTTCAGTTAACATGTAGTTACCGACAGGTATCTTTACGGATGCAATCTGGTACAATGGTATTGGCTATAAATACATGTGGCTTTTGATGCATGATTGATGTAACACTGAACTGAATTATACGCCTGTGAGAAAATCCACAGATTTTCTCATGTAATGCAATCCAGAAACACTAATATTCAAAGGCATGTTATTGATTCAAGTCTAGAATCAAGAATGCAGCGATAGTTTTATCCTGCATGGAATTTCGTGCAAGCCATTCTGATAGGGTCGAAATATTCTCAAAGGAAAGCGAGAGTGTTACGTGACTCTATTGTTATCCAGCTATTATCCCAATCACCCTATTGTCCCCATTGTTTATACCCAAAAATTCTGGTACATGTTTGAACTTATTGCAAGTCTGTATATGCTATTGTTGTGAATTAGTGCTTTTCTTTCAAGTTTTTTTGCTTCTGAAATTGCTTCGTGTGTGTTATCACATTTTTGTATTGCTTGTAAATTGATTCGCTGAGTTTAGTTGTTGATAATAATCAATCTGATCTTGTAAGTCTATGAAGTACTGCAGTCTTTTTGAGCTTAATAATTGTCCCTTCCATTGTTACCTCTAAAGTGAAATTCTGGTTTGTCTTCAATAGGACTCTTAACAAAACACCCTAGAATTTTCGAGGTTTCGCTCTGATTTCGTTTTGGTTTTGGTTTTGACTTTGTTCCAAATGTTGGATTTTTATACATGTGTATTGTTCAAAATGAAAATGGATAATGCAACAATCTGTCATGTATGAAATAATCTGATCAATGGGGATTAATATCTCTAGGATTATTGTTTTGGGGACTTGCTGGAAATTTGTTGCAAATCAATTCAATTAAGGGCCTGATCATTGTCATGTTATTATGAAAAAATTTGTTGCAAATCAAATCAATTTGGCTAAAATTAAGTTGATATCTGTAATATATTTAAACTGCATGCTTTGACATCATAGTCGCTAGAGGTATCTATTCAACCTTTGAGTTACACTATATTTTAAAGATGTTGTGCTTCTTGCCAATCCACCCCTTATGGGCTTTTTACTGGAGAATTTAATATTCTTCCTTAAGTTCTCATATAGGTATATCTATGATCAGCAACATCTGCATTCTTCAGTTTCAGCTGCCAGCAATAGCTAACAATGTTAAGTATAGCTTTCAGTTTAGTGTCTGTTGATGCCGTTTCACTTTGCAGAAAGCTAAAACAAAGCAAGATGGTCGCTCTGGCTTATATATGTTTTTTTTCCTTTGACTGTCATCTTTTGTTATAGTCTCACGTACCTATGTGTTATAAAAATAGCGTTCATGTGTTTATTTATTCAATTGTTTTTTGTGGAAATGGATATTCATGCTTTGATGCAACAATGCAGCCTGATATTGGTTATATGTTCTTGGGTACAATTACTGAATATTGATTTATATTTTTCTTACGGGTGTATACAGTTAATATAAAATTGGGTTCTCATGTTGGGCTCAGCGACGAAGACAATTATTGGTAGGCCAATACTGCCTGATGCAGCTGTTCAAGCTGTTGTTGAAGAGCATGTAAGCTACCAATTCTGCTTTTTTATGTTGTGTTTCTAAAAGCATTATACTGTGGTCATAATGATCCTGCAAACATTACGGTTGATTTGAAGAGTTTGTTTCCAAGATCAGTATTGCTTTTGTTTTGTCCTGGTTGGAATTGTCATAATTTTAAATCACATCTCAATACTGACATTGATTTACCGTTTTTTTTGTTTCCCGGCTTATGATTTTCAAGTATACTTCAAAAGCCACTATTCAAGCATAATTTAGATGATGTTATTTTAAAGTTATAAGTGGCTTTGCAGTTTATATCATAGTTTTATTAGATCTGATGAGTTAGGGAACATGTCACTATTATCGATGTGTTCATGTGATTGTCGATTCGGCGAGAAATTTGGTTCTTGTGCACAATTGTAGTTTACCACGATAAACAGGTTCAGATTAATGGTGCTAGATGCATTGTTGCAGGGCTTTTGGTTGCTATTATTTTTTGGTTACAATTGTTTTCATGGTTTTGCTGCTATACTTTTGTCTGTGGCACTTTCTGCACACGTATTATGGTTACATCTATGAACTGCAAGGCTTTTCTCGATGCTACTCACTATACAAAGTTGCTATCTTTATGTGTGCTTTGCTTATAAAATAATTGATATTATTTGGCACATTAGCCTCTCATTTTTGAACATTTTTTCTTCCCAAAGTGCATCAGGATGGATATCGCTAGGATCGTTCGAAGGCTTCCTGTACTCATTTTCATCGACAGAATCTCTCAAAAAATTTCCAGATTCGGTTAATCCAGACTTCTTTATCCAGATTAGTCCTGCTCTAGATTGTTCTGGATTTGGAGTATATGTGTCACAGATAGAGATGGAAGGATCCGTGAACTGGGAGATTATAAGTACATATCAGCATTGAAGCCAAAAAGGATCATCTTTACAAAGCTTGTTCCAGCCACTGGAGTTATCTACTGGTCTAACCCACCCTCTAGGTACATTATTCATTATTTAAAAAAATAAATCTCAGGAACATTATCCAATAGTTGGTCAAATAGGTTCATTTTTTGTTTTTTGATGCCCTTTTGTAGGTCAGTTTTCAAACAATCTTTCTTAGAGTGATCTGCAACATTACAAACTCGACGAGAACGCCCTTCTAGCCTTCATGGCTGCTTCAAGTGAATAGTGAACTATAATCTTTAGCACATTGTATGATTTGCATATTACATTAAATCACCTCTTTCTCTTTGGATGCATGTATTGGAAATCCATTAGTCTGCCGAACTACACATATGATCTTCATCTACTACTTAATAAATTGAAGTTTTTAAATTTCTGCACTGTTTTATCTTCTATTTATTGTTGCAGGTCAGAAGTTTGCCTCTAGCTGCTCACAAACTGGTGTCAAGACTGTTAGCATCTATACTGGCAACGAGAAAACAATTGTAATATTTTTAATGCTCGAGACTATGGTAATTATTGTCTATCCGTGCTTGTGCGATTCTGATGCATATTTTGGAAGAAGAAGAAGCTTCAAAGTCAAGGTCTAGGAAAATTTCTGGAGAAAAGAGTAAGGCCAACTTATCTCCACTGTTACTAATTTTTCACTTCAATTCAATTCAGTTTATTCTATATTCATCCTAGATTGTGTGATTTCTGCTATCTTGTACAATTGCAGCATTCCCTTAGGCTCTAGAAGAGAGCTTACGACATAACCATAACAGATATTGGGCGAATATTGACAGAGGAAGAAGCCGTAGCAGATGAAGTGCTAGTTTAATTAAGCGAGATGGTGAAGGAGTGAGAAGACATCGAAAGGAAGCTCAGCACAACGTACAGTCTAGGAAGAGATAAAGGTGCAAGTCTGATTCGATGGCGATCTGTTGAATCCAATATCGGATCCAATACGAGATGATCACTGATTATTAGTTCAAGCTTATGATGCATATTATTATGGTGTAATATTGTTCAGGCTTAGGAAGAAACAAGCAGGTGATTGTGGGTTGATATTGTTTATTTATAGTACATCATTGTTTTATCAATTGTAAGGTTTTAATGCTTCTTATATCATTGGTTTATAGTACTTCTTAAGCATATGCATGAAATTTTTCCTCTTCTAAATTGTTGTGGGGTTTTCATTGAGAACTTTACAAGTTCATTGGTTTATAGTTCTGAATATTCACAAGTGAAGATGAATTCGGTACTGTATACTGAAGTATTGATTTTGTGTTTTTTTATGTATTGCTTGCACATATTTTTTTGCCGTAGTTGTCAACTTGCTCCACTTCATGTTTTTGCCGTCTTCCATTTTTATAAACCAGCTACAAACTGATATATACTTTTTGATATATACTCATCATTAGAGCAGTTTCTTTTTACCGTCCACTATGTTTAATGTTGAACGTTGAATGATAAATAATGTTTACAGTTTTCGTTAACTTGACTATAGCCTAATTCCATTGTACATTGCTAAATAAGATGTTGAAACTACAATTCAGCAAAGAAAAGCTATTATAAGACCGAAATTGAAGCTATTTTTGCAGATGCCTTAAAGCCAAATTGGAGTTGTTTTGATACTGGCATGAACTTTTTGGCTGCTGAAATTTGAGGCTGATGTGTTGCGCCGTGGTTACTACAGATTCATATTGCCATTTCTGCTTAAATTGTAGTTGAATTGATTTTTTTTCTTTTAATTCTACTTATTAAATTGTAATAAAGTACTCAAAAATCATAATTGGAGACTTGGAGTTATCAAATGGCTGTGAAGTATAATGAGGAGTTTATAGCCTCGTATTTCATCATAAATAGTGCATTTTTAAACATTACATATAGAAAGTTGAGATATTTTCTTGTATTTCATTAGTGTTTTATAGTTCTACTACAGGATTCGATGTTTTCAGATATAATTGCATAAAAGATACCACAAATATGGGTATAATATTATTATTACTGTATCAAACACATAGCTACACTTTTGATTTTAATTTGTGAAGTATCATATTTAATAAAATAAAATTAGTTTATTGTCGTGCTAAGCAAGGCGGGCATTTAAACTAGTATTAATCAAAAAACCAGTTAATTGCATTAAAATTACATTACCTGTGGTATGATGGGCTTTAATCTATCAGTTAAGACTCTTGAAACAATCTTGTTCAAAAAATTTGAAAGACTAATTGGCTTATAGTCAGATAATATTGAAGTATTTACTTGACGTTTAGGATTTAAGGTGATGAATGTTGCAGAAATAGCTCTAAGAATGGGTATCCCCATTAAAAAATCATTAACTACCTGCACCAAATCATCAACTATTATATCCCAACAATGCTTGTAAAATTTACATGTATATTCATCTGGTCATGCTTTGATTCACTATCCATCTGAACTACTGTCCTATGCAGGTTCTGATTCACTATCCATCTGAAACACTGTCATGTGCAGGTTCTGATTCACTATTCATCTGAAAATTTGTCCTTTTTAGCTCTTCAACATCTAATTGTGATGGATGTCTGGAACCCGCGCTTGATCACGAACCCGACTCACGAACTGATCTGCAAGACAAAGCCCTGTGATGGCCCAGGGGTAGACACTTCGATGCTTTATTCAGTGACAGCTTAGAGAAGTTTATAAGCGTAAGGCGTAGTGTATGTAAGATAATAGATAGAGAGGTCTACCAAACCTTTGGTATTTATAGGGCTCCAATCCGTAGATTGACAAGATATGTAATTATGGTAAGAATACAACTCTTATGGAGATAATAGTTGTATTCCCATATTTAGAGCAAGTGTATTCCTTGTTGGACATTCAGAATATACCCGTTTCTTATAATGATTTGGGCCGATGGACCCGTAAATCCATCTCCCGCGTATCTCGAGCCCCTGACCCTTCTTGGGCCCTGATCCGAGACTAAACGAAGCCCACGAGTGCGAATCATGGACCTATCAGTAGCCCTAAGGTAGATGTTCCGAATTTTGAGGTCTCCTGTCGAGGGGATTAAGCAAGGCTCTTTACTCGAGGGTAAGGCTCATAACTCAAGGAAGGTGACTCGGAGCAGTAACTCAAGGCATCCTCTTGGATTGACCACTCGGGTTGACTCTTCTGAATATTTATCTTCAAGTTGTTTCGCATTCCATCAGGACACGTGGGAGGCGATAGCTTGGTGTGCATAGAAGGTTGTAGAACCGGGACCGGATCTATTTTGTGACATGTACATGGTGTTGGTCACCAGGAGATCAGTGACTATGAAACCTCGGGTGAGGAAACCCTTCGATTTTCCGAACAACTGTGGGTCTTGGTCCGAACAAGGTGTGAACCAAGAGGATGGTGTGAAGATGAATCAGCTTAGGAACCAGGGGTGTCAAACTGCCCGTAAGCTGTCTTGTGTTAAAGAAGTGATGGCATCTTGTAAAGAGTAGTGGGCCGCTTACGCCATGCAGCCTCAAGAATTTTATAATCTAGGGGTGCTTTCTGTTCCCCCCCCCCCCCCCCCTCTGTGCCTTGAGATCATCGCTCGGGGGCAGAGAGATGAATCCTCTTGAGCCCCGAGCTCGAGGCAGGTGATAACTTCTGACACTCAGAGTCGTAACCACCAAAGTGAACGAGGTCGTACCCCTTCTTCTTCCCCCCGAGGTTGAGGACGAGGCTCGAACTTCTTGTACCTTTTTAGGTAGGTAATCTGTTTCGATGTAATAACATCTTGTAATATGGTGTAGTGACACCTTTCAGTCTTTTGTAGACCTTTATTTATTATCCTTGAGATGATTGATATTTGAACTGTTGTAGTCCGAATTTACTTATTTTATATAAGCTTCAATCGTAGCCCCAAGGATATGGTGATACCTGGGATGTAGCCCCAAAATAGGTATCCGAGTAGAGAAGGCATGCAAGGCTATCTCAGGAATCTATCTATTCATATTCTTGCATCATTTGAATCCGTAGGTATCAAAAAACCATATTCATCCAACTTGGGAAGTAAAATAGTGTCCATCATGGGACTTGTATGTCTAGTGTGGGACTTCGCATGTCCATCGTGGGACTTTATATGTCCAATATGGGATTTTATATGTCTAATGTTGGACTAGTATGTCCATCATGGACTTTGTACGTCCAACATAGGACTAGTATGTCCAACGTGAGACTTTGTATGAACAACGTGGGACTAGTATGTCCATCGCGGGACTTTGTATGTCCAACGTGGAACTTTGTATGTCCATCGTGGGACTAGTATGTCCATCGTGGGACTAGTATGTCCAACGTGGAACTAGTATGTCCATCATGGGACTTTGTATGTCCAACGTGGGACTATTATGTCCAACGTTGGACTAGTATGTCCATCGTGGGACTAGTATGTCCAACGCGGAACTAGCATGTCCATCGCGGGACTAGTATGTCCGTCGTGGGACTTTGTATGTCCAACGTCGGACTTTGTATGTCCAACGTCGGACTAGTATGTCCAACACGGGACTAGTATGTCCATCGCGAGACTACTATGTCCATCGTGGGACTTTCAATGTCCAACGTGGGACTTTGTATGTCCAACGGGAGACTAGTATGTATATTTGAGCACTTTTGTACAAATATAACATTCTTTTAAAGAATCCCCTCTCTCTCAAGATGTTTCTTATAAGAATAATCGTAGTTATATTTGAGCACTTTTGTACAAATATAACATTCTTTTAAAGAAACCCATCTCTTTCGAGAGGAGTCTTATAAGAATATCGATTATAAGTATTTGTAATAAATGGCTAGGGATGCCAAGGTCATTCACTTGGTGACCTCCTGGCCATGATTTAAGGGGTGAGCTGATCCCTTATAACCATGGAGGCTACCAAAAATATATATTCACTGTAGTAATGCATGTATTCACATAGACATCATACTTGTATTAAGAATCACATCAAGTCATGGAAGCATGCGTATGATCGTTTAAGTATAATATCATGGATTATAAATATAATCTCGTAATTTAAGAGAGTTAGTAATCTAACCTTTGTCGGATAAGAGTATCCGACTCCTTTATAATAATCCATATATGGTAATTCTTGATGCAGCTAAGTCGCTTAAAGATAGATTGTTGAACTTTTTTGCTTGTTGTTGAGATAGGGTATTATCTTCCTCCAAAAGTTCTATAGTCATCTTCCATAAGATTGTTGTGTCTGGCAATTGAATGCCAAGTAGGTGTCTTTCGGGTTTAGCATGACTGATTCTTTGTCACTAAGAACTGAATTCAAGTGTGATTACTGCTAGTGAAGCTGATAAAGCTAGGATCTTCTGGAAGTTGGGCTTGCTAAAAGTGGTCGAGTTGAAGTCGGACCCTTTGAGAGGGGTCGAGTTGAAGTCGGAACCTTTGAGAGAAGTCGAGTTGAAGTCGGACCCTTTGAAAGGGGTCAAGTTGAGTTTGGACCCGTTGAAAGGGGTCGAGTTGAGGTTGGACCCGTTGAGAGGGGTCAAGATGAGGTTGGACCCCTTGAAAGGGGTCGAGTTGAGGTCGCACCCATTGAGAGGGTCGAGATGAGGTTGGACCCCTTGAAAGGGGTCGAGATGAGGTTGGACTTGTTGAGAGGGGTCGAGTTGAGGTTGGACCCGTTGGGAGGGGTCGAGATGAGGTTGGACCCGTTGAGAGGGGTAGAGATGAGGTTGGACCCGTTGAGAGGGGTCGATATGAGGTTGGACCCGTTGAGAGGGGTCGAGATGAGGTTGGACCCGTTAAGAGGGGTAGAGATGAGGTTGGACCCGTTGAGAGGGGTCGAGATGAGGTTGGACCCGTTAAGAGGGGAAGAGATGAGGTTGGACCTGTTGAGAGGGGTCGAGATGAGGTTGGACCCGTTAAGAGAGGAAGAGATGAGGTTGGACCCCTTCAAAGGGGTCGAGATGAGGTTGGACCCGTTGAGAGGGGTCGAGATGAGGTTGGACCCGTTGAGAAAGGTCGAGATGAGGTTGGACCCGTTGAGAGGGGTCGAGATGAGGTTGGACCCCTTGAAAGGGGTCGAGTTGAGGTTCGAGGTAGACCTCTCCTCGGGGAACCCATCTTGGAGTTCGTCCTTGTGGTCCGTCAGTGGTTGGTTGTTGTGTACACCTTTTCTTTGTCGTAGCGAAGAGGCTTGACGCCGATGCTTTCAATTCCTGTCGGGACCAAAGAACAGACTCGCGTACTCCTACGAGGGTCCTTAGCCGGATCAGTCATGAGATCAGGATCGATTGGATCAAAACACGCGGATCTCACTGGCGTGCCAATTTGATGGATGTCTGGAACCCGCGCTTGGTCACGAACCGGGCTCACAAACTGATCTGCAAGACAAAGCCCTGTGGTGGTCCAGGGGTAGACACTCTGATGCTTAATTCAGTGACAGTTTAAAGAAGCTTATAAGCATAAGGCGTAGTGTATGTAAGATAATATATAGAGAGGTCTACCAAACCTTTGGTATTTATAGGGTTCCAATCCGTAGATTGACAAGATATGTAATCATGGTAAGAATACAACTCTTATGGAGATAATAGTTGTATTCACATATTTAGAGGAAGTGTGTTCCTTGTGGAACGTTCAGAATATACACGTTACTTATTAGGATTTGGGCCAATGGACCCGTAAGTCCATCTCCCACATATCTTGAGCCCCTGACCCTTCTTGGGCCCTGATCCGAGACTGAACGAAGCCTACGATTGCGAATCATGGACTCATCAAATTTATTCCATCAGCGACCATAGTAGAAATGTTCTGAAGCTTATCCTTCGAAATACTCTCATCAACACTGAAGATATTCATCAGATAGCAAATATTTATAATAATCTTTATAAAAATACATTTAATTTATTGACATTAACTAGAAAGTGCATCTATAAATAAAATATCCCAGGGGTAAAAGTTATATTGCACGTTTTTTAAATTGAAAATTTGACACAATCTATGCACGATATATAACAAAAAATAATAATTCATTGGTGTTAACTACAAAGTACATGTATGACATATCAGGATAATAATTTAGAATTTGTTTGACGTGGAAATAAACATGTATTTTTAAAATCTAAACATATATATTCCTAATTTTAAAATATAATCAGTTGTCTAATATAATATTTGAAAACAATGTTTTTGTACACCGGCTATTCCTGTAATATAAAAACTTGAAATCCCTGCTCAAAATAAAAATTGTTTTAAGTAATTTATAGTATAGTATCGAACCAGAAGAACAGTGCGTGCAATGACTTCCTATAAATTGCTTGCACGATGCCCTAAAATTTATATATACCATTTAAAAAAAATTGACCGAAAACATATTAAGGAGAATTGTAGATCAATATTTACGGGACATGCATCAAAATTTGTAAAACAATATCAAAAAATAAAATGCCTATTTCCATTCATGCATATAAGTCAAAGACAATATTTTACCCAAATATTTAGACGACGTTAAGCAGCGAGCACGGGTCTTATACGTACTTAAGAAGCCCTATCGCTCTCGCATTAATTTCATACGCTTCTCCCATTTCTCCGCCGCGAAAACCCCAACCCCTGCCGACACAAAACTGATTCAACGATGGCTGCCGGCCGACAGCTTAGGAGATTGCACCGACCAGATCCACCGGCGTTCTTCAAGGTCGTTCAGAGGTCATTGGATCAAGGACTGGTGCGTATACGTTTTGTTTTTGTTTGATCCATCCGTATAATCAAATTATTTAATTCATAATTTCTCAAATCTTTTCGGATCGACAACATGACAGGAGGTTCCTCAGAGTTTCGTGGAGGAGCACGGGGGTTTTATTGACGCCGCCGCCATGACGTTGGTGGATCCGGCCGGAGGTGAATGGCAAGTGGATTTGTCAGCTAGTTCCGGTGGACGGCGGGTCTGGCTTGGTGATGGTGTGGGAGCGTTCGGAGATTTCCATCGCCTAAGAATCAACCAACTTATCTTTTTCAGAGCTGTCGGAAGAGCTCGATTTTGTGTAACCATCTTCGATGAGCAGTTTACGGAGGTGGACTGCCCTGTCGCTGAAAGAAATCAACTGTACAGGCCAGAGCCAGTGTCGGCCCTGAGCATGTGCGTCTTGTGCAGCCGCACAGGGCCATCAAACTTTGGGGGCCTCAATTTTTTTTAACTATGTAAATTGATATGTGCAATATTTAAATTCTACTTTTATAGAAGGATTCCTTAGTAAATTTTATTTTTTACCAACTTTCTTCATATTTCATACGGAAAACATACTTTCCTTTTCTTTATGTTACGGAAGCATTTTATACTGAATCCTTTGTGGAAACGGAAAAACCACATTCCATATTTTACTATGATACGAATAAATAAATAAGAAAAGTCAATTAATTAAATAATTTATGTATTTTAATATGAACTCTCATCCTATAATAATTTAAAAATGGATTCCTCCTCTCCTCTCATCTACATTATGGAGAAATTATGTATGTTTAAATTTGACATTTTAAATATATCACTCAAGTAGAGGGCCACATTTTTATACTTTGCACAGGGCCTCCTAAAATCCGGGCCGGCCCTGGCTAGAGCAGCCTCATTTTTTCCACATAGTCGAAAACTCCAACGATCAGCAACTGGTAAGTCAATATATATACACGTGTATGTTCTCTTAATTTGATGCAACACTAAATTATTTTTTATTTGATTTGACGATGTGTTTTTATGTGTTTTTACTTTTCGTAATGCTATTTGATTTGATGTTACAACCTATGCTACTTTGGCTCTTCTCTGCTCTGGCGAATATTGCGATTCCGATCTAGCCCCAAATTACTCTTCTTTCCGGCGCCGCCGCGATGGCGGAGCCTGCAACCTTGAATCAAGCCCCACCTGTGGTATCCTATGCACAGGCGGTGGCTAAAAACACTGTACCAGTGAATAGGATTTCGATTCCGATCGGAGCCGCCTTCAATCCAAAGCCGAGAGTAGACCATCTCGGGGAACCGGGCCTTCATTTTTCCGATGAGGAATGTGATCGCCTGGAAGAGCCTTTGAAACATACTCTGGTTGGGAAGTTTCTTAGGGCTAGACCCAGATTGGATAAGCTCCGGAAGGATTTTCAGACGGCTGGTTTCATCGGAAAATCTGAGATCTATTTACTAGATAACAAACAGGTTCTAATCCATTTTGATTTTGCAGAGGACTACTATAGATGCTGGATGCACAAAGTTTGGAGCTTTGGTTCATACTCTATCAGAATCACTAAGTGGAGCCCCGACTTCGATCCGAATGCAGATTCCCCAATTGTGCCGGTATGGATTGCTTTATACGGTTTAAAAAGGCAATTTTTTGATGAACATGCTATTATGTCTATAGGTAATCTCATAGGTTTACCAGTTAAGATTGACCAAGCTACTTTGAATAAAACCAGGCCCCATGTTGCTAAAGTCTGTGTAGAACTGGATATTACAAAGCCTTTAGTTGATAGAATATGGTTAAGCTTTAGAAATATGGGATATTGGCAAAAAATCGAGTATGAAAGCCTTCCATTTTATTGTCAAAAATGTCTGAAACTTGGTCATCATGGTGATAGCTGTCAAAGTGGAAATAGACCTAAACACAGTAATCCCTGGAAGCCTACTTTGATAGAAAATTTTGTAAACATTGCTTCTGCATCTGGATTATCTAGTAAGGAAAAAGAGGAAACTCATATAGATTTATCTAATGATGTACCAAGTGCTAGAAATATCTCCTTGGAAAAGAGAGGTCTTGTGGATGCAGGTACAGGTAATCTCGTATGGAGAGAAAAGAAGCAGGCAGATAAGGAAAAGAAATCCTCTGAGATACAAGAGATACAAGCCACTGTGCATGATACAAAAGAACCAGTAATCAATATTGTTCAGGTTGGTAAGCAAAAGGTAATTACTCAGACTATAACAGTTGATACAGATTCTATTGATGATGGATGTGAACCAGATATTAATAATCTGTTATTGAAGGATGCCAGTGATTCAAACACTGGCTCTTCTGAAGCTAATGATTTAAATGAGACTAATTCAGATGAAGGAACTTGTTCAAAGGATAAAGAGGCCCAAAAGGAGTGCATTAAAAATCTGGACAAAGAGGGGATGAAAAATCGAATTTTAAATGAAGAATCTCAACAAAATATTAGCAATAATATGGAGGAGTATCAACAAATTCAGGACTCAAACTTGGAAAAGTCAGAACACAGAACAGAAGCTGATATATCAGGTCTGATGGTAAGTACAGGTATGAACTCCTCTCTATCATTAGAAGAGCAAGAAATGATAAATAGCATGCCTGCATTGCCTAATTTACAATGGTCACAAGAAAAAAGAGCTAAGGATGCTGAAGGGGACTTTCTGTTGGAACCTTTTTTAGATGATAAAAATAGATTTGATAAGTTATTATCTTCTACATTAACTGATGTGCCTGACCAAACAGTTAAAAAAAAAGGGTTAGGAAAGATTACTCCAGTACACAGAAGACAGTAACTACTAGGTCCAAAATTGATTCAATCTCATTAGTTTAATTATGTTAAGTATAAACTTATGTGTTTGGAATGCTAGAGGTATTAAAAATTTTAGTACACAGGCTAGAGTTTTAAATATAAAAAGGAAAAATAAAATTGGATTATTTGTAATACTGGAACCTTTTTTAAATAGTACTCATCTTCCATCAGTTGCATATAGACTAGGTTACAAGAATTTTCATGCACATTCTAGAAATAAAATTTGGATCTTATGGGATGATGATTACAGTATCACAATTGCTGCTACTCATGATCAATTTATAAGAGCAGACATTAGACATGCATCATTAGAAACTATGTGGCATGCTTGTTTTATTTATGCTAGGCATAATACAGTAGCTAGAAGAGAATTATGGGCTGAATTACAAACATATAGTACTCTATCAACTTTATTTGTTGGTGACTTCAATACGGTTAGATATGCAAGTGAATATATAGGCCAATCTTCACCAAATCTAGATTCAATGCTGGAATTCAATGAATTTATAAATGATAATAATCTGATTGAAATGCCAACATCTGGTAATCTATTCACTTGGACTGGAAATAGAAGAATGAGATCAGGAAATATTTGTACTGTATGGGAAAGGTTAGACAGAGGCTTAATAACTCAATCTTTACAGAATCTGTTCCCAAATAGTAGTATAAGGGTAAAGTCTAGACTGAACTCAGATCATTCCCCTCTTCTAATTAAACTTGAAAAACATGGTTTACAAAATATCCCAAAGGCTTTTAAATTTCAAAACTGTTGGATATCTCATGAAAATTTTATTGATGTAGTAAGGGAGGACTGGGCAGTTAGCACAGGATTATATGGGATGATGAATTTCTCTGTTAAACTTAGAAGGCTAAAGACTAGATTAAGAAAATGGAATAAAGAAATCTTTGGTAACATACAGGATAATGTGAGATTAGCAGAGGAAAAAGTTTTACAGAAGGAATTAAATCATCAGATAATAAATACTGGAAATAGTAGAACTGAACTTCACTTGGCTCAAGCTGAAATGACCATAGCATTGTTAAGAGAGGAAACTTTCTGGAAACAGAAAGCTAGATTAAAATGGTTGGCTGAAGGTGATTTAAACACAAAAATTTTTCATTCTACTGTTAAAGCGAAACATGCCAGACAAAGAATTGCCTCGATCAAGAACTCTAATAATAACTGGATTACTAATCCAGACGATATTGGATCTGAGGCAGTTAGCTTTTATCAGAATTTATTATCTAATGATGAATTGAATGTTGATGAGAATATTGTAGATCAATTATTGCAACATATTCCAGAGCTGATCACTGTTGATATGAACAAGGAGATTATGAAGCAAGTGGAAAAACAGGACTTAAAGAAGCTGATTTTCTCAATGGATAGTGAATCGGCACCAGGGCCTGATGGCTTTTCAGGTACATTCTATAAACACTGCTGGGACTTAATTGAAGATGATCTAGTTAAGGCAGTAAATGAATTTCTATTAGGGATACCAATTCCTAGGGCAATATCTGCTACTTTTATTACCCTAATACCAAAAAGAGAAGTAAACACTACTTTTTCAGATTTCAGACCCATAAGCTTGTCTAATTTCCTCAATAAAATTTTTTCAAGAGTGTACACAGAAAGAATGAAGCCCATAATGCCTTTACTGATCTCTCCTGAACAATCTGCATTTGTTCAGGGAAGAGAATTGGCAGACAATATACTTCTTATGCATGAATTAACTGAGTATGTCAATAATAAAACAGGGGGTTTTAATATTTTCTTAAAACTTGATATGTTAAAGGCATTTGATAGAGTATCATGGAGTTTCTTAACTAAACTGCTTCTAAAATTTGGATTTAATAGAAACTTAGTTTCAAACATTATGGGCAATATAAAAGCAGCAACTTTTTCGATTTTAGTAAATGGAAAGCCTTTTGGATTTTTTAAAGCATCAAGAGGGATAAAACAGGGAGACCCATTATCTCCATATCTGTTTATAATTCTCACAGAAGCTTTTACAAGATCCCTAAGTTTTCTATATAATACTGCTAAAATTGATTGGTATAAGCTGCCACATGCAGCTATGAAAATAACAAGTTTGAGTTTTGCTGATGATACTATGGTTTTTCTTAGGGCTAATAAACATAGTCTAGAAAATCTAATGGAATTTTTGAGCAAATATGAAATAGTGTCTGGACAGAAAATCAACATAGACAAATCTTCATATTTTCTATCCAATAAAGCACCACAGGCCTATCATAGAATTGTTTCTGATATTACAGGCATACCCAAAGGTTTTTTTCCATTTAAATACCTAGGGTGTCCAATCTATATAGGAAGAAAGAAACATTCTTATTTTAAGCCGATTTTTGACACTATTTTATCGAAACTTTTTACTTGGCAAAATAAATGTTTGAATCAAGCGGGTAGACTCATATTAGCAAAACATGTTCTGTCTGCTATCCCTTTGCATATACTTACTGTTATTAAACCTACTAAAGGGGTTGTTGATAAATTGCATGTTCTGTTGGCAAAGTTTTTTTGGGGAATGTCAGAATATGGTCAAAATAAGGTCTGGAAATCTTGGACAAATATGTGCTATCCATACTTAGAAAATGGACTGGGAATTAGGAATTTGCATGTTCTAGTTGATACTTTTTCTTTAAAAATCTGGTGGAAATTACAAAAAGGAGGAGCTCTCTGGTCCTCTTTTATGTGGTCGCTGCCAGAATGTAAAATGAAATCTAAAACATGGCAAAGATACAAAGAAGTCGATGATATTGCACAGCAAAATACTTTGATTCAGATTGGTGCAGGGGAAGTCTCATTCTGGGAAGCCAACTGGCTCCAGGTTGGTATGCTTTTAAAATTCTGGAATGAAGATCTTATGATTATTCATCCAGAATTAACTGTAAGAGAATTTTTCTTTAACCAACAAGAGCTTATTACAGAAATGGTACATGGTTTTCCTCAACACATTATTGATTTATTAGCAAAGGATTTTGCTATTTTTGATGATTATAGGGATTATATGATATGGAAACTTGAAACTGATGGTCTTTTCTCTACAAATACTGCATATGAATTACTTAGACCTAAGAGAATGATTATTAGTTCCTATAAATATATGTGGTGGAAGTATTTGCCAAGGAAAATATCTATCTTTAATTGGAAAATGTTAAACAGATTAATCCCAGTTTCAGATGTGTTGCAGGAACAACATATCAATATTGTTTCTATTTGTTGCTTCTGTAAGAATTCATGTGATGAACTGGAACATGTGTTTCATGAATGTCCAGTTATACAAATGCTATGGAATCACTTTCATACTCAATTAGACTTGACACCAGAGACTTTTAATAGTCTATGGGATAGATGTCTATATTATTGGACTATACATGTGAAATATGAGTTGCACAAGATAATTGTGAAAATATTACCTTTTATTATTAACTGGGTGATATGGTGCAGTAGAACAGCTTATGTTTATGATAATGTGATTCCAAGTTTTCAAAGGATGAGGCAAAATGTAATGTTTCTGATACAAAGCATCATTGGAATTAATAAACTTAAATGGAAGTATTCAGAAGCAAGCAACATCTACTCTGATTTGGTTCAACTAGCACCAGTGGCTCCCTTAGTGAGCAGACGGATTCAGTTAGTAAAATGGAAATTACCAACATCTCCTTTTAAGCTGAATACAGATGGGTCATCTTTGGGGAATCCAGGACATGCGGGTGCTGGTATGGTGATTAGGTCACAAATAGGACAGGTACTCAAAGCTAAGGCTATTTACTTGGAGCAGAAAACAAGTTTGGAAGCAGAAACTTTAGCTTTACTAGAGGGACTTCAAATGGCATATTTGGAAGGACTGGAGAACCTTCAAGTGGAGATAGATTCTCAAATTCTACTTCGAATCATTAGAAAAGATTTCAAAATACCTTGGAAGATTGAGCCATACATCAGAGGAATCTTAGCAATAACAAGTGAGTTCTCCTCTCTGTCTTTTACACATATTTATAGGGAAGCTAATTCGGTTGCTGATGCATTAGCTAACCTAGCTAGTAAAGAAAGAAGGAATGAAATTTTTACAAATATGACACTACCTAATACTATTAAGGGTCTTGTAGTCTTAGATAGTAGAGAGGTACCATATATAAGAGCTTAAATGTATATAGTATAGTTTCTGCTGATGTTATTTGATGTTTATTGCAGGCGCCAGGCCTGACCAAGATCTCAACAATGCAAAATGATGTAGCTGAAACAACACTGGAAGCTAATAGAGTGGATCAAGCTTCTAAATCTGGATTCATAGAGCAAACAGTTTGTATGTCTAGATAGAACAGATTAGAAAATAATTTATTGTACCCCATGCTTGTCGACAAATTTGGGCTTCGCATAGCGATCCCTAACCTGTTTGCAAGTAGCGTGTCCTCCCATCGGCAGAGTTGAGCTTCGCATAGCGATCTCTAAATTGCTTGTGGGAGTCAGACATGGGTATCAATATTTTATTTTTAAATTATCAATTGATACATTGTATTGTAACAATTTGGATTATTTTCCCTAAGGGGTTTTTTAGGCTTGGTGAACCTAATAAATATCACCCCACATTACAGTGGTTTATTTATAAAAAAAAAATGCTATTTGATTTGATCATCAGCTCCTACTCTTTTGTATCACCATTACATATATCAGTTCACATGAATGGTTTTGACAATTCAGGGATGGATATACACTTGCTCTTATATTCATTAAAAAGTAGTAGAAAATTTTACTTTAACTCCACTGTATGAACATTTTTGTATTCGCTATAACCGATAAGTATACTTTTATTATTATTATATCTAATTCCTTCATGATGATGTGTCCTGATCGATACATAATATGTGAACATAGACTTTTTTTTGTGTGTGAAGCAACAATGAGGTGGAGGGTTTTTACATCTTATCCAATCTTTATTCGAAACCAAAAATAATGATGTTATGGTACAAATTGTTTTGTCTGAGCTTCATAGGAAAAAATAAATATAGGTAGAAAAACCAGACATAACTACTGGCTTAGTAAGCAAAGAAGGAAAATGATCTTTTGACATGTCTCTACCTCTAGTGCTACCTACCCATTGGAGTATTAACACCCATAGACATTTCAATAGCCATGTTTGCATTCTAGCAGGAGAGCAAACTGTTGAGATGAAATGATGAGTAGTGTACTATGGATAAGTTTTCGATATTCAATGAGGTAAATGAGCATTTTTGTTATTCTGGAATTCAACAATAGCAAAATAAGGGAAAGGGATTTGTGCATTGATTTTCCATTTATCACCGAGAATCTCTTTCAAGACCAATTACAATTCCAGAAGTTGCTAGACCCCCTTCCCACCTGAATCGTTGTATATACCCTCTTTTTTTTTTTGCAATATGAGTGATGCCTTTTACCCTCTTCCACGGATCTGAGGTTTTATTATGAAGGCATAGACCATATAAGCTTTGCCCAGGGAGTCTTATTGTCTTGTAGCTTCCGGTACACCTTTAAGGAGAAGTTGTCTATGATTGTGTGGAAGCTTCTTAAACCAAATCCATTTTGACATATTGGACAACACAATCCTTCACATGCTTTACAGTGCCTATTTTCTTCTTATTATGTCTTACCCTAAAGAAAGTTAGAACAAATTGTTTCCGGTAGCTCAATGGTGTATTTCGTGGGTGACATAACACACCAGATGTGTTGTGGGATTGCAGACAGAACATGGTTGGCTAATATTAGTCTTCCTGTCATATTTAACCATTTGTTATTCCGTTTTGTATTTTATGATTGATTTTCTCTATGAAGGACTGTATGTATACATTAAATTTTTTCCCTTTGTAGATTGAGACTCCAAATCTATACTGAAAATGAAAATGGCCTTGAGTCATGCTTGATATATCCTGAATTAAATCCTTGCTAACACTGCTGATTTTCTGCCAAACAAATAATGCACTTATACTGATTAACTAGATGTCCATATGCTTTCTGGTAAAATTGAAGAAAATGCACCAAGTTTTCAACATATTTTTTCGTTTCCTTAATAAATATTACAGTGTCATTTTCATAAGACAAGTGTGTGATTGGAACAGTTCTCAAAGGCATAATAAATCAATTAGCCAAACTTAGTTGAAACATATGTTTTATGTTTTGTCTCCATTGAGCATTTCTCTGATAAAGTTAAATTAAATTGGAGACAAAGGGTCCCCTTATTTCAAGCCTCTGGAGGCTCTGAAATAACCATAGGGGGTGTCATACCGAAAACATTGCTGCTAAAATATTGATTATAATTAGAGCCACAATGTGTTATAATATTTATATTACTGACATATTGATAATTAATTTTTAATAATATAATATCTTGACCTATCACGTTGAATAATTTCGTGTACGTAATAACACCAATTTATTATTAGTTTTTGTAATACTATTTGATTCAATATTTAAATTATTTTCGTATTACAATTGTGTACGTGAATTTTTATACAATTTGTTACCAAGATGAACATTCCTCATTTTGTTGTTAATGTTATACCATTCAATTAATTTGTTATGATTTTGTATACTAGATGATTCCGGCCATTTTTGAGGAAGAGTATGGTGAGAGATTTGAAGGTGGGGTGGTGGCGAGGTTGATAGACCCCGCCGGAAATAGATTTCAGGCCAGGCAACAAACAGGGAGAAATGGTTTGTGAATAACTTGGTCAACTTTCACTCCACAATCTAGTCAGAACTTGTGCTATTCAAGTCATTTGGAAATTCCCAATTTCAGGTAACCGTATTTGGTCAGAACGCGGTTGAAATCAACTATAAGGTGGATGAGGTTTCTAATCGCCAGAATGTCTTCCCCAGATCTCTCCACAAATTTTCGGACTTTCCTTTCTTTATCTCCCGCATCACGAAGACATCCCTTCGTATTTATTTGGTAAGCCATCCAACAACTTAATAATGAAGTTATGATTAAATTGTTTCTTTGGTTATACGATAGTATTTGATTCTGATGTTTCTTAATTGTTTTGGCACGTAGATCATGCCATTGTATTTTGTTCAGGTGCATTTTAATAGGAGGGAAAGAATTGATCAGCACAGCACAACACTCATCAGCACAACACAGCACTGGTCAGCACAGCACCTATTAGCTTAACACATTTAAGCTCTAAATGGATACTATTTTTATGTTTTGTAAAAATAATATTAATTAAGTGAACTTTTTAGTTCTTAAGTAATAAACAGCGTGTTTTTTCTTCAACTCAAATGAACACTATTCAACACTATTCAGCACAACACATCACTGATCAGCACAGCTCAGCACTCATCAGCACAGCACAGCACTCATCAGCACAACACAACACCAAATAAGTTGAACTGGACAGGGCCTAAGTTGGTTGGTGCATCTTACTTTCACCACAACCACAAATAGGATTGGCCGTGGTTGGCATAAATTCGCCATTGATAATGAGCTGGAGGTCAGAAATACATGCGTGTTTGAATTGCACCAGGATGCCAGAGCTTTTTTTTACCGTCTACATTTTTCGTTAGTTTGAGTGTGTTTGCATGTTCAATAGAACATGTTTGTCTGTTTGTCTATATTTTTGGTTTTGAATAATTAAACTTTCATCGGAAAAGGTGGGAATTTTTGTATCAGTGATTAAACATGTTTTTTGGTTGTTTTGTTTGCTGAATGTATGCAAAATATCTATTTTATGTTCTTGGTTTGGTTTGGTATGATTTGGTAGTGTTTGTTTGATTATTTGTTCCTGTAATAAAAAGCTAGAACCCTTCTATTACTGACTAGTATTATTTTTCTTGTTTCATCAACCTGTCCTTCCATATGGTAAAACATCATGTTGCTCTTTACATAACTATGTCACTAACCTTTCCATTTTTTGTTTTATAAATGTATCTAGTTGGTCTTGTGTACTCTGAAAGTTGTCCCCTCAATTTCAAGGACCATGGATGCCTTGTGTAATCATATAATCTGGAAGAGGTTTCTCAATTTAATTCTGTGAAAATGGAGGACTTAGATGATAACAAACATGCCCTCGATCATGCCACAAAATAGTATATAATGTTTTATTAACATCCAAGTAATTTTAAAATTTAACATTTGAAATCCAATTTCAGCTAAAATTCAAAATTTTAACCAAAATATAACTAGTCTATGTTTAGAAGTCCTTACTATAATTTTATTTAGAATAAATTGACAATTTTAAAATATTCAAGTAACATATACATAAAAAGTGAAATTTATACTGACTATGTTTTATTACACAAAGTATATTAGGTTTTTGAATGATTTATATTTGGATAAATTTATAAGAAAATGAAAGTTTTTGATAATTAATGCCCGATTTAATACAAGACAATATCAAGTTGATCATTAAGATTATCTCTTGAAAAGTTTAACACGTTGGATTGACTATATTAAATGAGAATGAAAACATGATTTTGTATAGAAAATATATTATAATGACGTGTCAATTAATATTTATTAAATTGACAATCACATTGGAGATGTTTTAAGCGACGCTTTCAATTATTTGAGTTCATTAGGGCAAGTCCAACAGTATTTGCAAAATAGAGATAATGCCTATATTTAGCATATTTTAACATTTTTGTTGCTCCAACAGTATTGCTAAACTCATTTGCTAAAATAGAAAAGTGAGGAGATAGAGTGTTTTGATCTCTATATATAGAGAAAGGGAGAGTACTTTTGGAGAACTAATTTCTAGGAAATTTGGACAAACATTGTCTATTTTTAGCATGTTTAAGTGAGCAAATCTATTTTTGGTGAATTATAGTTAAGAACTTTTTAAAAAAATAAATAATTTTAGTAAATTTTAATGGGAAAAGCTATTTTTGGCAAATTGTAGTTATTGAGTATTTGAGAGTGTAATTAAAAATAAAAGTAAAATATAAAAATTTAACTAAAAAATCTCTTAAAGTAGAAAATCTGTTGGAACCAAAAGAAAATTATAGAGAATGTGGATTTATTTTCTCTATTTTAGAAAAATGTTTAGGAATCATGTTGCACTTGCCCTTACTACTTTGAGTTTAATTACTTGAATTAGAATAATTTATTTTAGTACTCTTTCATTTTAGTCGTCTACACAGTTTTTTAATAGATCGGAACTACATGGTACGTTCTTGCCGAACAAAGCGAAGGAAAGAAGAGTCGAAAAATGAGAGAAGATTGAATCAAACGGCAACTAGTTTTCATGTTCAATCTTTCTGGGATCCCACGCTTATTACTCAGGTCCCATCTTATCAAGCACTTCCACACCAACAACCTCCCGCCGTCCACCGCCGCCGCCGCAAAATGCCGCCAGAGTCCAGACCTCATCGCCCTCTGCAACTCCTCCCAGTCCCTGAACCAGACAAAACAAGCACACGCCCTCTGCATCGTCCACGCCTCGCTTCCATACTCCACCTCCATCTCCGCCGCCCTCCTCCATCGCTACGCCACCTTCAACGCCGCCCCTTCCGTTCTCCGATCTCTCTTCTACCAAAACCTTCCTCGCTACCCAAAATCCGCGTTTCTGTACAATGTGTTCATCCGGGCGCATACTACCTTGCGAATGCACGCTGAAGGTTTGAAAGCCTACAATGAGATGGTGAAGAATGGCGTCACTACTGATGATCACACTTACCCTTTCGTCCTCAAGCTCTGCGCGGAGGCGCGTGATTTTCAAAAAGGTGTGGAGGTCCACGCTGCTGTGATAAAGCTGGGATTCAGCGAGGGCGTGTTTGTTAACAACACTATGATGCTTTTCTATGGCAGCTGTGGCGAGCTGAGGGGTGCTCGGAAGGTGTTTGACGAAATGCCTCACAGAGATGTTGTGTCTTGGAACACGGTGATTCGCATTTTCTCTGATGGTGGGCGTGGTGTTAAAGTGATGAGTATGTTGAGGGACATGTTTTCAGAATGTGGGATCATGCCGAACGCTGTTAGTGTGGTTAGCGTTTTGCCTGCATGCTCGGACTTGGGAGCCGGGACAATGACGAGGGCGGTCCACTGTTACTGTGCGAAGGTCGGGTTGGATATCAATGTGAGTGTAGGAAATGCATTGGTTGATGCTTATGGCAAGTGTAGGAATGGTGAAGCTACTATTCAGTTTTTTGATGAGATGGGGGAGAAGAATGAGGCTTCTTGGAACACAGTCATTACTAGCTTTGCTCTTCTAGGGTGTAACCTGGATGCATTGGATAGTTTCAGGTTCATGGTTGAGGGAAATTTGAAGTTGAACTCGATCAGTCTCTCGAGTATCCTGCCTGTGCTGGTTGAACTTGAGTTTTTCTCCAAGGGAAGAGAAGTGCATGGTTTTAGCATAAGATTGGGAATGGATGACGACATTTTTCTCGCCAATTCTTTGATGCATATGTATGCCAAATCAGGACGTTTGAATGATGCTTCTAATGTGTTTAACACCATGGATGCGAAGAATATCATTTCTTGGAACACATTGGTTGCAAACTTTGCTCAAAATGGACTCGAGTTTGAGGCAATTGATTGTGTTAGACGGATGCAAGGTCATGGGCAGATGCCTAATCCAGTAACCTTCACAAATGTTCTTCCTGCCTGTGCCCGAATCTGTTCCCTCCGACTTGGAAAGGAAATTCATGGCAAGCTCATTCGTGCAGGGTCTGAGTCTGATTTGTTCATCTCAAACGCTCTGACTGATATGTACGCGAAGTGTGGATCTCTCCATCTTGCTAAGAATGTGTTTGATATCTCGCATAGAGATGTCATATCTTACAACATACTGATTCAAGGATATTCACAGTCAAACAATAGCTCGAATTCTCTGCTCCTGTTCTCAGAGATGTGGTCAAAGGGAATCAAGCACAACGTCGTCTCCTACATGGAAGCCCTCTCAGCATGCTCAAACATGTCAGCAATCAAGCAAGGGAAGGAAATCCATGCATTTGCAATCAGGAGGCTGTTCCACGAGCACCTCTTGGTTGCAAACTCGCTCTTGGACATGTACACAAAATCCGCTCAGATTGATCATGCTAAGAAGGTTTTTGACAAGATCCCTAAGAAAGACTCTGCCTCGTGGAACACCATAATTCAAGGATTTGGGATGCTTGGTGACCTAGAAACTGCCATCAGCCTGTTTGATGCCATGAAGGAGGACAAAGTGGAATATGACTCAATCACTTATATAGCTATCCTTTCCGCTTGCAGCCATGGAGGGCATGTAGATGATGGGAGGAAGATATTCAATGACATGATTGAGCAAGGTATTAAACCATCTCACATGCACTATGCTTGTATGGTTGATCTTCTTGGTCGTTCTGGGCTCGTGGGAGAGGCGGTAGAGCTGGTGAAAAGCCTACCGGTTGAGGGGGATGCTAATGTGTGGGGGAGCCTGCTTGGAGCGTGTAGACTTCATGGTGAGGTGGAGTTGGGGTGTTGGGCAGCGGAGAATCTATTGAAGCTGAAGCCTGATAATTCTGGTTATCATATGCTTCTTTGTAACATGTATATGGATGCTGGGAAATGGGAAGAGGCTGATAGAGTTAGGGAATTGATGAGGCTAGGAGGAGTGAAGAAGAATCCAGGCTACAGTTGGGTTCAGAATCATGACCAGTTGTATATACTACACTTGTTGATGGAGAAAGGTTGAATGTTATGCATGCATAATGTGGTTTTAGTTATAGTTTTAGTTGCTCTTTTTTCTGCAAAGATAGTTTTCAATCATAAATTTGTCACTCGGACAAATGGTAAAATCTAGCCCTATTTTTCTCGAGCAAATGGTTATTTTATGGTCATCTCCTTGAGCAAAGCAGATAAAAAGAGATCTCAAATACATTAAAATGGCCAAAGGACAACAAATAAACAATTCTTGAGTGTAAAAAAATGTCATCTTCAAATGTGTTAGCTAATTCCGATAGTCTTACCTATCATATCATTTATGGAGGTAATAGTTGGCTTGTCAAGAACTTATAACTGCAAACACACACCATAAACCTCTTAATCCACCTTCTTCTACCTGAACTGCGGCAACTAATAAAAGTGTACTGCAGCTCACAACAAATCACAAGCTAAACCTCTGGCACCTATTAACAAAATCTGATCACATTTCAATGTCAACGAATATATCACGAAACTTGTGCAGATCTCCAAGGTATGTTTTAAGAAGATAACTAGTCAACCATGCATTCTAGGCACCTTCCATATCATTTCCCATGGGAACTTACTATCTCAGAAGAATTGATGACTCTCCCAGCAAATTTCTGAAGGCAGAGAGGCAGTGAACAGAAAAGGTAGTCCAACTATAGCCGGACAGGCGATTTCTGCTTCTTTGAAACGGGAGTAACTAAAGGAAAGGATGGATGCACTACGATTGATGACAAACAACTGCTTTACAGGAAAGATCACCATCAATGGCCCACACACCCATATCCATAAGCTTTGTCTGAACTACTTCAAGATCCGTATCAGACCAGAAAGCAAATCTTTTTCCATTTTCTAAATTACTAAGATTACTATCAATATGCAATCCAATCTGCATTTCATCAATCTTCTCATACTTTAAACCTTTCTGTTCCAATATCCTTCCTACTGTCTGGATCAAATTGACTAGTGCGGGAGCGCCTTTATTAACCAAATCTTCTTTTACAGCTGCAACCTCATTTAGAAACCCATCATCCCAAATCTTCAAAGAAACAGGTGACCTTCTGATAAATAACAGCTTCAAGTTCTTCCCGACACATATATCATTGATGGAATCTGTTGAATTCAAGGGTAGGTCATCACTGATTGGAACCATATTGCTGTCCAGAGCCAAGATATTGTGATTCAGTTCCAAAAGTCTTCTAATGACAGAGGCATGCACTATAATATGTTTGAGCCATTCTTTACCAGAGTCTTGAATTTTCAAAGACTTGTATTGTTTGCCAGCGAGCAAAAATTGATCCACATTGATCACTGGATGTCCCCTTTGAGCTAGATCATTGGAAAGATCGGATTTCTGGCCAATAAAAAAGTAATTATCAACACCTAGCCTCTCAAAATGACAAAGCAAGTTCCGAACTGACATCTGTGAGGCTCCATGTAGGTCAACAAGTACAGCCGTTTTCAACTTCTGATTAGAGTGAACTGAAGATCCAAGTTGGTCGAAACTATTTATGGTTCTGTTAGGGATAACTTCTTTGAAACAAAAGTCATACCACTTTAGGTTGCTCAGTGGTTGCATCTGCAATATATGACTGTAAGAATTTTCATCTACAAAATATGAATCGGGTCCTGCAGACTTGCCATAGTTCACACCAGCATCCCTATGTGATATAGAAAGTGCACTCTCATTCTTAAAATTGGTGTAAATATTAAAATAGCCACGGGCATGAATAAATTTAATGAACCATGGAGTCCAAATTCTCTCTCCCATTCTTTTATACCATCCTGTTGTCACCTACATAATGGGGTGCAATCTTCAATAAATGTAATAACAGTAAGAAAAAAAGGAGAATGAAGGGGTGGGTGTGAACATTTTTCATCATATAACAGTAACAAAGAAAAGAATGGAAATTACCATTCCATCAATAATCGGTTTGATACCCTTTGCCTTATTATTATCGTACCATAACCGAAATTCCTTCCAGGGCTTCGGAAATAATAGCTGACCCCAGGTACCAACAAGCTGATACAAGAAAAGCTGTGTTCCATCATCTAATTGTATTTTATTTCCATGTTTTCCTGTCAATAACAATCGAAGTAAATGAAATTGGAGCACCTTAGAAGAAGTAATACTGGATAAAATGGGATTCGATTATGTTAGTAGAACATTATAACAGCAACATCTATATCAGTCTTTTTCCGATCAGAACAAAAAAATTTGTAACAGTTATAGACCAAATATACCTGTGTAATTAAGGAAAATTGACAGGACATAGAGATTCTAAAAATTTACAAGTGTGTTTCAGATTACTTTTCATAATGATAGATAATGACTGTTTTTTGGCTACTGACGGAAACGAAAGATGCAAAAGATACTATCAGGGAGAGGCTTTTGTAAATGGAAAACTTTATGCATAAATAAATAAAAAAGATTAGAAGACCTTAAGATAAATATCAAGGCTCCATAAAGGACTGATACGACTAAAACACACATCAATACAAAATAACCCCCATAGTGTTTCAGTATATTGTGGCTGAATGAGAAAACTTATGTGTAATGCTGAAAACAATCAAGCCATAACCAACAATTACATATAGACTCCTAATTAATGTTTCTGCAACTCAATAGTAGTGCAGAGTATACATGCTTCCCTTTACTTCTGAATATTTATCAACCCCTGACCCGTTATTAGCTTGGATAAAGGAGGCCAGCCCGACACAGTTATTAGAGTGAAATATAAGGTCAATGTAAGTCCCATTCCATGAGCAATTTAGGTTAAACTGATACTCCTAAGCTTAATCTACTTAGAACAATTACATGCCAATACAAAACAGTAAAAATGAACAAAATGCAGCATACTAATAGGCCCGACGAGGACAACATGATTATGTACCTGGGACAAATCGCGGACGCTGCAGAGAGGCCCCATAAATGAAGGGGCTGAAATTGGATTGGTTATAGTAATAGTTCAAGATGAGAGCTTTCAAGAACCTGAAATACAGCGGAGAAAGCTCAAGATCATCCTCCACGACAAAAGCAAACTCGTGATCGGAGGATGGCCACCAGGCTTCAATCCACTGAGCCTGCAGCCCAACATTCCGGCTCCGGTAATGCACCACCTTCTGCCCGAAATCCCACCGGAACGCATCCACGAAGTCCAGAATCTGGCGCGAAAGATTGAGCTTCGGATCCCATTCGAGAGAGCCCCGGTCGTTGTTCTCCAGCGGGAAGTGGTCGATGTAGATGTGGAGGTGGACGGCGGTGAAGTCATCGTAGTGGGCCAGTGCGAGGGAGTTGAGGCAGCGCGTGAATGAGGAGATGCGGTTGAACGTGAGGACTTTGAGGATCAGAGTAAAGGGCGAGGCGGCGGCGGCGACGGCGGAGCGCGGTGGGGCGAAGGGGTTTTGGTAGGTGGTGGTGGCGGTGGGGGAGGGGCGGAGGACAAGGAAGAATAGGAGTGAGAGGAAGAGGGCGATGAAGAAGAGAGGAGGAATAGCTTTCCTGAGGGACGGTGATGATGATGCCGCCAGCGCCGGCGGTGGTGGTGATGGCGACATGGTTGGGCTACGGTGCCGCATTGCTTAACCAGAGTGTCATTACTGTTTGTCAGATTTGCGACAAGTACTACTAAATGGTTAGTGCAAACTACTGCATACACTCTTTGAATCTCCAATCATGAAATAGAATTTATATATATATATATATATATATATATATATATATATATATATATATTTTATTAGAGATTATTTTGTATATTTCTTGTATATATTAAGTAGGTTTATAATCATTTTCCTTTTATAAGACTGTATGGATCTCTACATTGTAATCTTTTATATCAATATACACTTTTGCCTCATTCTTACATTACCTTGTCAATTTTAACTGAACTGAAATTCACTTAAATGAAATTCGCTGAATTTTACTGAAATTAGCTGAAATTTATTGAAGTTAGCTGAAGTTCTCTGAAGTTTGCTAAAATTTGCTGAACTTTGCTGAAATTAGCTGAAATTAACTACAAAATGTATAATAATAATAATACTATTATTATTATTATTATTATTAATTTGAGTTCAAACATTCAACTTCAAATTTGACAAATAATAAAGATTATATTGTAATGATTTTATTTGTACAATAAATTTTAAAAAATTACACATATCATTAGACAGTTTAATATATATCAGGATCATCCTGATATATGCAATATCAGACACCAATTAAATAGCGACAAATCATCTTTAACTAATTTATGATTGGGTCACGTATTCAATCATTACCCAAACGGGTTTATTTATTCTATGTTAGAGTTTTAGAAATTTACTAAAAATATCTTAACCAATTAAAACATTATAATTGTACACTTGTCATTATTTTATTGGTGCCTGATAAGGGTTATATCAGGATCATCTGGATAAATGTTATTCTTTTAGACAGAAATAAAAAAGATGAAATATTTTGTTTCGCAGTAATTATTTGATCAAATAATAATGATTTCGCAATAATTGTTTTGTTTGTTAATGGACATATTCGCAATTAGGGCCTGTTTGATATGCCTGAACTGAACTGAAAATACTGAATTGAACTGAAAAATATTGAACTGAACTAATTATATTCATTTGATTTTTTACATAAAATATATATTTATATTCAAAAATTTATTACAAAACAAGTCATTGAATTGAATTGAGCAAAACTGAATTGAAGAAACAAATCACTGCATTAATAAAATTAAATTAGCTAGATTTTATCAAATTATACTTCATCACAACCGAACTTGAGAAAATGATCATAGAAGTTAAACAGAATTGAACAGAAGTATACTGAACTGAACTTTATTGAACTGAATTGATACAACCAAATTGTGCTATATTTTATCAAATCAAATTTTATCAGCACCAAACATAATAAATCGAACCTAGCTTGAAAAACAGAAATGAACAGAAACATAATGAATTTAACTAAACCGGACTTAATTAAGATGAACTTACAAAATTATGCATTGATACAAATAATTAGTAAAATTTTATCACATCATACTTCATCAATTCTAAACTTAACAAATTGGACCTAACTTATAAACTAAACTGAACTTAATAATACTGAACTGAACTTAATTGAAGAAAACGATCAATGGATTGATATAACTAAATGAAGCCGTATTTTATCAAATCATAAATCATCAAAACTGAACTTAATAAATTTAATTGAAGAAAACGAACAATGGATTGATATAACTAAATGAAGCCGTATTTTATCAAATCATAAATCATCAAAACTAAACATAATAAACTTAATTGAACTGAAATATATTGAACTGACTTAACTGAAAAAAAAAGAAATTGAAGAACAAATCAATGTATTGTTTGAAATCGAATGGATATTGCAACCAATTCAAATGGAAATCTCTATCTAATGGTAGAGAAACATAAATTCAATAACAGAAAATAGAACAAAATATTTTGAAGAAACATTTGTTCACAAGTAATTTCATTTGATAAATCAAAACATTTCATTGACATTTTTGAATTGTAGGAAGTATTATTTAAAAACAATTTAGTGAACACATGAAATTTTTTTGAAGTCTGCTGAAACCTGCTGAAGTTTGGTGAAGTCTGCTAAACCCAGCTGAAGTCCGCTGAAGTCCACTGAAGTCTGCTGAACTCCGCTGAAGTAAGCCCCGGTTCCATTGCTACCGCGGTCTTTACGATCATCGGATTAGATAGATATCCCTTCAACACAACATGCTTAACTTAACTGAAATTTACAGAATCTAAGCTGAACTTGATAGGGCCATGGTATCAAGAGCCTCTCTCTTTTCTTGAGACCTAAACCTATTTTTTTCTCTCGATTGATTTCATCAAAATTTTGATCAAATCCTAAAAAAAAATCTTTTTTTCTCTTTTCCAATGCTCCTAATTTCGTAATAAAATCCTTTTTTTCTCTTCACCTAGTTCATCCTGTTCAAAATCCCTTCACAAATTATTAATCTATTGAGAATTACGATGATGATGCATGCCTGTTGTTTTGCTGTCCTTCCACTGGCACAGGTGTTCCGTTTGTTGGTTGAGCAACTGTACCCATCTTTTTGTTGCCGCCTCCTGGTTTTGCTAATGTTGTTTCTATTCCAACTGATTTTGATCGGTCTTCTATCGGTCCATTTTGATCTGAAGAACAATGGACTAAGGTTATGATTGTTTTTGATGATTTACGAAATCCAACCAGCAAAGTGCCAGGTAAGCTTAAACTACCTTGAATTCTTGATTCCGGAGTTTCATATCACATGACCAGTGCCAAGGATGCTCTTTCTAATATCATTACATCAGATTATTGGATTGATGTTGTTTTGCCTGATGTATCAATCTTTTAACTATGCAAATAGGACTTTATGCTTTAGGTATATTGTACTTCATGATGTGTTATTTATACCTGAATTAAGTTGCAATTTGTTATCTTGCTCTAGACTGCTTGCTGCATTACAATGTTTAGCTTTACTTACTGAAAATTATTTCATTTTACAGAAATTTAGTTCGATGAATGTCATTGGCGTAGGTGAACAGTATGGTGGGGTTTATTGGCTTCAGACATTGGAGGGCAGAATTCAGCCGTCAAACCGAGCTCAACCGCTACCGACCGTTGTTGCTACTGTTGAATCTTCTGCCTTGTGGCATCAACGTTTTGGTCATCCTTCCTTAACGGCGTTGTCTTTTATTCCTACAATTTATTTGGTAATCGCCATATTGATCCATGCTCCATTTGTCATAGAGCAAAGCAGCCTAGACAAATATTTCCTCTAAGTTCATCACGAGCTACTGATTTGTTTGATTTGATACATTGTAATGTTTGCGGGTCTTATAGTTCTCCATCTTCTACTGGATCGTTTTACTTCTTGACTATTGTTGATGATTATTCAAGAGCGGTGTGGGTTCATTTATTAGTTTCTAAATCGGATGTATCCGCTAGATGCAAGCAATTTTGTACTTTTGTTAAGACTTGGTATAGTCGACAAATTCACCGAGTTCGTGCATATAATGGAACCGAGTTCTTGCCTTTGAAGTCTTATTTGGCGGATGAAGGCATTCTATTTGAAACTTCATGTGGTTACACACCTCAACAGAATGGTCGTGTAGAACGCAAGCATCGTCATATTCTCAATGTTGCTCATTCTTTGCTCTTCCAAGCTATTCTTCCGATTTGGTTTTTGGGGGAATGCATCACTACAACAGCCTATCTCATCAATAAGACTCCTTCAAAATTGCTCAACAATCGATCTCCATTTGAGTTTCTTCATGGTCATCCTCCATATTACTCCATTCTCCGTGTTTTTGGATGTCTTTGCTTTGCATCAGCTCTACCTTGCCCTCGCGATAAGTTTGCCTCTCGGAGTAGACGTTGTGTTTTCTTGGGTTATTCAGCTGCCAAGAAAGGTTATCATCTTTATAATTTGGAGTCTCAATCATTCTTTGACAGTCGTGATGTGGTCTTTTATGAAAAGAGCTTTCCGTTTTCTGAAAATTCAATCACTCATGATGATCCCATTCCGGTGGGTTCATCGCCCACAATTTTTGATGATGATGGACTACTGGATGATTCTGCCACCCTACAGCTTTCGCTGTCCACTTTTCCGGCTGGTTCATTAACTCCTCTTCAGCCAGTTTTTCATCAGTCTCCAGGTCAGACGAGTCAGACAGACCAGACACTTCAGATTGGTCATCCAGACGAGCCGGCTCAGTCAGTTCATACGGATCATCCAGTTCAGTCAGTTCATCGAGATCAAACAATCCAGACAGGTCGTACAGACCAACAGGTTCATGTTTCACATGCTTCTCTTCAAATACGTCCACCAAGTACTCGTGTCAAGCAACGTCATTCTCGCTTCGATGATTTTATATGTCTTACTTAAAAAAAAACCCTACTACTTCATCTGCTTTGCCATCACATTTCTCAGGTATTCCATACCTATTTCTGATTTTGTAAAATATGATTAATTTTTAGATACGCGGTCTAGATTTTTGTGTGCTCTTACTTTTATTGCAGATCCTACTACGTATTTCGAGGCTTCTAAGCATTCTCATTGGCGTGCTGCTATGCACGAGGAACTTGATGCTCTTGAACGTAATGGTATTTGGACCTGGTCTTCTCTTCCTGCTGGAAAGTCTGCTATTGGCTGCAAATGGATCTTTCGTACTAAATACAAGTCTAATGGCTCCATTGAGCATGATAAGGCGCGCTTGGTTGTTCTTAGAAATCGTCAAATTGAAGGTACTGATTACTTCGAAACGTTTGCTCATGTTGCCAAGATGACATCAGTTCGTTTGTTTCTCTCTGTTGCGGTCATATGTGGTTGGGAATTGCATCAGATGGACTTCCATAATGCTTTCTTGCATGGTGATCTTCATGATGAGGTTTACATGCATTTTCTGCCTGGTTATCTTTCTTTGCATGGCCTTGTATGAAAGCTTCAGAAATCTTTGTATGGTTTGAAACAGGCACCTCAAAATTGGTATGCAAAACTCTGAGCTGCTCTACTCGCCTTTGATTTTGCCAAAGTAAGGCTGATTGATGTGATGACTATATGTTGTTTATTCAGGGTTTTATAAAGTGCTTTTACGAGATTAATATGCACTTTAAGTGTGTTTTCTATGCAGATTCGGTTGATAGAGGAGATTGGAGCTAAATGCACAAAGGATGCGGTTATGACTATTTTTGGAGCAATTTGGAAGCTGAAATGATACAAATCTAACTGAGCCTTATTTTGGAATCCTTCATTTGACAGATTTGTGCTTCGTGTAACGATGACTAAATTGTTCGGTGAAGTCAACCCGAACTGATGTGAAACTGATGGAGAACTTTGATAAGTCCATGGTTCGTATTCGGATCTCATTCATACTCGGACCAGGGCCCGAGAAGGGTCGTGGGCTCGAGATACGTGGAGGGTGGATCCACAGGTCCATCAATCCTAATCCTTACAAAGAATGCGTATATTATGAATGTTCTGCAAGGAATATACATCCTCTCAAAGATGGTAATACAACCATCCTAAACATGGTAACACAACCATGTCCAAAATATACTTCTATTATACATGGTAATACAACTACTATTCCATAAGAGTTGTAGTCATACCATAAATACATATTTTGGTGATCTACCGATTGTAGCCATATAAATACCCAAAGGTTTGGTAGACCTCTCCATCTAATCTCATACTTCATACATTACGCCTTCAGCAATATACTGACTTGAGCGTCGGAGTGTCTACCCTCGGGACACCCGGGGCTTTGTTTTGAAGATCAGTTCGAGAGCCTGGTTCGTCGTCGAAGTGTAGGTGTCCGGCATACATCAATTTGGCACACCCGGTGGGACCACACACCCATTGACGACGTCACCGAACCTTGTCTCTGATCTGGTCTAGTACACCTGAAGAACAAATCCGCCAACAACATGTCTGACGCTGAGCATCCCAGACGAAGTGCCCGCGTGCAAGGGCAAAATCCGGAGGAGAATCCAGAAACAGAGCAACCCCCCCCCCAAAGGACGAGGACGAGGAAGAGGACACGGTCTACCCTGAGGATCTCGTATGCGCTCCACCTCTGAAACACCATCAAGCTCTACCATGGGGGCAGGAAACTCCAGTGTTCCAAACTCTTTCGGTCCAAACCCCGTCGTATCCTGAGCACCCCCCTCTGGTCAAATCTGCTGCATCCGGAGTGCCACCTTCTGGATCGAATCCTGTCGGATCTGAAGTACCAAACTCAGGTCAGAGAGTCTCGATCCAGACTGACATGAACTACAGCGAACGCGTCAACAACTCAGACGGCCTTGACCGAGAAAACGAGCTTGGGTACAGCGGATCTGAATCGATCTTTTCCGTGGAAGAACAAACACAAAGGGATCGACAAATCCTCGCAGAAAGATGGCAGGAGGAGGAAAGACAAAGACGTCTTAGGGAAACCTTAAATCAGACTGTACGACATAACCCGCCAAGCTCTGAGCCACCCTATATCAACCTTGTCTCGGACACCCCTCCGAGAACGATCCCTGAAGATGTCCGAGCACTTATGAGGGACTTACATTCCCAATATCCTGACTTCGTTGCATCTCTGATAAACTCAAGCCAACAACTCCGTGCATAGACGCATGAGGCCCCCAATCGAGTATCTATCTCAGGAGCTCAAACAAACCTGCTGATTCCACTCAACAGCGGAGATTCCTAGATGATTTATCTAGGGGTCTACCGCCTTACAATACTAAGAACAATCTGCCACCACCTCCTAATCCACCTAACTACCAGACAGAAGGCGCAGGATTAAGTAGGGAGGAAGTGCAGAGAATGCGCATCAACAACATTGAAGAAGAGCTTAGGCGTGAGAAAAGGGAACGAGCGCAGAGCGAATGGCAAAACAACGTCGATCGGCCTTTCACTCAAGATGGAACCTACCCTACTCGAGGTAAATACGAAGTCGATCAAGAAATCACGCGTATCCTCGGACCCAGAGGACAGTCTGCTCGTTCTCCTTTCTCACGGCATATTATGAACCTCCCCTTCGATGGCCACAAGAAGGTCCCAGAGCACTTGCCCACATACGATGGCACCAGTGATCCCAGAGAGTTTCTCTCAGTCTTCTTCAAGACTCTAGAAACCAGGAACTTCCACGAGCTGGAAATATGCAAGATCGTCCCCAGCTATCTCCGAGGGAAAGCACAAACATGGTTTACTCAGACAAAACCAGAAAGTTTACTCGATTACTGGGATTTCACCGAGTTCCTTCTTCACGCTTACTTCCAAAAGAAGAAGTTTACCAATTCCCTCGGAGATTTGGGATATGTGGCCCACCTTGAAGGAGAAACTGTGATATAACACTATCACAAATACATGGATCTAGCTACCTCCTGATCAACATGTATCGAATGAGTGTAGATGATGACACTCTGAGGATGAAGCTGGCAACGAAGAATCCAACAACCATTTAGCATCACCAGGCCATCATGGAGAAATATGCCCGCAAAGTGAACACCGTCACATGCAAGAGACCCCCAGACTCCCATCTTGACAAAAAAGAGCCCAGAATGAAGATATCGAAGGTCGAGAAGACGGAAAGCACCTCCAAACCTAGCTTCGAGTCATACACTCCTCTGGCTAGATCTCGGGCTGAGATTTTATCCATTCACAGGCACCTTTTAAAGGACCCACCTGCCATGAAAGATTCAGCCGAGCGCCAAAGGTCCCCAAAGTTTTATCAATATCACCGAGATCGGGGGCATGACACTGAGGATTGTTATCAGCTCAAGAACGAGATCGAGAAGCTAATCCGTCAAGGAATTGTGTAACAAATTGCACCTTCGATAGCCGGCGATAACCAGGGTACCCAGAAGAGATATGGGGGAAAACCCTGGCAGAAGAAGAAGGATGGCTCACGCAACAATAACAATAACAACCATGGCGGTGGAGGCAACAATCCTCAAGATCCTCCTCCACCACCGCCAAATGGAGCCAACCAGGTCATCAACGACATCAATGGCTATACCGGAGAAGCAATTTTCTTGACTAAGCTGAAGGATAGTGTGCGGGCCATACCACATACCGAGCCAGTCAACAAGAGGCTTCGCCCCGAGGAAACCATTACTTTCTCGGACGCGGATGCCGTACCAAATCAGATGTCTCACTCTGATCCTCTCATCATCTCAGCAACCATACAAGATTCTCTGGTAAAAAGAGTCTTCATAGACGACAGGAGTGGAGTAAAAGTAATGTTCCAAGATTGCTTCCAGAAACTAGGATTTACCAAAGATGACCTCAAACCTATGGGTCCGATCTCGGGGTTCACCAGAAATCCAGTAATACCTCTCGGGGAGATCACACTCCCAGTCACAAAAGCAGACGGGACAAAGAGCCTAACCCTCTACTGCACATTTGTGGTAGTCGACACTGTCACACCCTTCAACATTATCCTTGGCAGACGTTGGATGTGCTAGGCTAAGGCCGTATGGTCTCCCTACCATCTGATGCTAAAATTTCAGACACCGCAAGGAGTAGGTTCAATCAAAGGAGATCAAGAAGCGGCGCATTCTTGCATGATCACGGCTATCCGTGACGCCATAAAAGTGAGTAACATCTCGGCCGTCAATACTATCCTAGGAGATCTGGTCCCCGACCCCGATCTCGAACAACCTATGGTGTTTCACTTCGAGGAAGAGGCCTACAACGAGATGACTGCACTATGGCACAAACGACGCCACCAAACATTTCAAATAGGAGAACTGGTAATGCCAGTTGGCCCGTGGTGCACTAACAAGCTAGGAGGAGAACTGGAGCCAAGGACGAAAGGACCATATAAAATCTCTGCAGCACAATCCGGTTGATAGGTCGTTTTTCTACCAGATAAACCTGCAAACAATTCGGTTTAAATTCAAGTATAGAGTAAGCAGGGTCGATCCCACGAGGAATAGTGTAATCAGATTCTTATATCTAAAGATACAGCTTTTGGTTAGAAACCACCTTTTATGTTGAAAGAGTTTGTATTAACTATCTAAGAACTAAATTAAACTAAACTAAGAAGCAAATAACAATTAAAATAAACAATGCAAATAACACGAAGACACTCAAACAATGCAATCCGGTTACGGGTAAATCCACATTAACAATTCATATGATCACTGGCTCAGTAATTTATTAAGTTGTATAAACCAATCAGTTATAGACCTTCGAGAATAGCACACCCAATCCAATTTCTTCTTACTTTGTCGATAGCCGGCAAGAATAGCTAAACTGACTATTTCTCTAATCAAGATACAACCTAGCCGGAATAGCCTACCTAGATTTAATACCTCAACAGCATTAAGCACCAAAGAAACCCGATTTAGATAATTTATAATCAGAACAACTGTCACAAATAATCTACCATGTATTCCCAACTATTGGCGTATAGTTTCGCCACTAATTGAATCTACCCCCTAGATACAGATAAATAGAGGAACTCAATTGGCACTATTCTAAATAACAGAAGACTGATCAGATCTCAAGCAATTCAGAAATAAACAGGATACACAGAGAATAACAAGGAATCCACACAACATAATTATCAAGCACATTTAGGCCTCACATATGAATCATAGTTAATGCTTCAAAACCCTTACCGGAAACAAACCTAGCTACTAAACATATTAAACACAAACAAATAATTAAACATGAAACTAATTATAAAGAAAAATAAAAGAAAACTTAGTCTTGATCAATGATGAAAAACGTTGTGTTGGTTGGCTCCAAAGCCTACGGATTGCCTCCAAACTCCGGAACCCCCTAAATAATATAATGTCTAAGTATATATAGGTTTTAGGGTAAACAAAACCCTAAACCGAATATTACAAGGAATTGGACTAATAAATTAATATATTATAATATAATTGGGCCTTCAAATAAATCTTCATTGTCTTCTCCATGTAGCCTAGTTAAGCCCAATTTATTAAGACCGTGACTGCAACAATTTAGCTCAATACTGATTTTTTCAAGAACGTATAGCTGATTAGTGATCAACATGTCGAAGCACAACTTAGCCGCCCGTAGAAAAAACCAGTAATAGAATTATATCCTCAACTCGCAGGCGTCTTCTTCTTCCCGGAATAATGGAATTGACGATCCATTATCCGTTGGAGCACACTACCTCATTAAAAAAACCTTTCGAAAAAAAAAGAGTGTAGTGTCTAGCTCCTCTCCATGGCTCCAAGTGCTTGATTTTGCATCTTTTTCAGCACTTCTCCATTTGATTGTATTCCACCATTTTTCTTATAATTCCTGCACCAAAAACACCTTCGTGCACATCAAATGGCAAAAGAGATATATAAAATCATATAATTAGATGCATAAAATACGCCTAATCACCGGTGGATTCTACCTCATGCAAACACGCGAAGGAGAGCACTTGGACCCTGTCATCATGGCGCCCTTCCTACGCAGGTACCTCGGAGCTAAAACCAAGTAGACCTTCTCCAGACAAGGAGAAACTACTTCAATAAGGCCTACGGGCCAAACTTCTTTTCTATTCATCTTTTATTTTTTCATACCCGAGCTCCCAAACTCGGGGTTGTCTTTTATAACTTTACCGAATTCTCAAGTTCGAAGAATATAATTTCTTTTCAATATATATTTTATTTTATTTTGAAAGCAGTCAACACTCTCTAATACAAAGAGACACTAAGCCTTACAAAGCATAAGTAAAGACTGCTGCCTAAGATTTATACGCTTATAAGCGTGTGGTTGATGCTTATCTAATATGAGCTGTTTGTACTACGTGTCCGAACCACAATCACCTTATGCCAAAATATACTTACAAAAAGTATATGGTCAATACCAAAACAATATGAGTCACACAAACTCACAAAGTTTGAAGCTCGACTCTCCTTGTGATAGGCCTATTAAGGTACACATCACTATTTATTCAGGCTATACATAAGCCTGAGAGTCAATCTTCTCAAGGATTGCAATATAAAGACCTTTATAAAGGCAAAATCAAAAAGTGTTATTACATTAAAAAACTTCTTACACCTCGTGAAGGTCTTTAAATACAGGGGTACGTCCCTGACCGCGAGAAGAAGTAGAGGCACGACCTCGACCACTTTGGAGGCAACGACCCCAATTACTTTCATCTGCCGTCCTCATTAATTGAGAGGGCGTAGGAGACCCCTTCTACTTTCTATGATTATTGGTCGAGCAGGAGATCCTTAAGCTCCAGGAGTAGGTGGCACTTCTCTCCTCCTCCCAAAAGAAGTCCCTTCTGGAGGATTTACCATCCCTCGAGATATACCACCTCGGGCACGAGACCTTATCAAGGGTCTTGAATTCAGGACTGAAGAAGGCCCACCTATCTCCCTCCTTGAAGATACTGAAGGCGTGACAAACACACCTTGAGCTTCTAGTTCCTTTATTTGGAACCTGCAAGCATTCAGCTCGGCCTGACACATCCTCGAGTCATCTATGATGGAGGCAATGTTATGATTCACGGTGATATTTTCATCCTGAAGGGTAGAGATACGAAGGTCCTTCTCGTGACTCTCACCCTTGATCTTCATTAAGTCACTCTTGACTTTCCTCCATTCTCGGTCGTAGTCCTCATTGGCAGCCAAGGCTTTGCTGTGTTCATCTTCTAGATCCTTATACTTCGTCTGAAGATCACTCAGCCGCTGATTCAGCTCAGCTCTCCGCTCTAGAGCTTCCTTGAGCCCCCAGCGAAGACTATCACATTCTTCTCGCACGAGGCTAAAACAGCCCTTGGAATCATCCAAATCTTCCTCCAGCTCCTTGCTCTTTTGAAAAACAGCTTCATACTGGACCTGCAATTCAGCACAAGCAGCTACATAACACTGTACATAAAGGAAGACATTGAATTATCAAATTCATGAAAGAAATTTATTATTCGAAGTACATGGACATCAAAAGACTGAGTAAAAGGAGAAATTCCTAAATAAGGAAAGAAAGGTTCTAAGGAATTACAATGTTGGGTCCCCCATCTTGAGTCTCAGGGTTCTCAGTTGAAGTCTCTGCAACCGGCTTCTCCACCAAGTATGCCAACTCAGGATACAGGCTGCACAACTTCTCCTGAAATTCCTCAAAAGTTAATGCCTTCTTCAAGGATTCCAAACTAGTCAATAGACTAGTCTCAAACCCCCCAATCTGGCTAAAATCTCTCGGAACTTCTTCAGATCCTCCGGTACTTCCGGCCAAGTATAAGCAGGAGCCAACCATCCCTGAATCTCCTCGCTGAGAACTCCCTAAAGATGAGCCCACATCTCCGAAAGCTCGGACTTATGGTAGAATTCACCATACTTTTGGCGATGGGCCTCCATCTCTGGACAGTTAAGGCAGAAGTCTATTATCAGCCGAACTAGCCGCCTCTGATAAGTAGGATCAGCATATCGGTCTCTCTCGAGCTAAGTTGATCATACCTGGCTAATCTCAGGACATCCTGGAACCATCTCGATCAAGGCCTCGAGAGGAGGAGTCGACACATACTTCTCGAACTATTCTAGTGGTCCGAGCTCGAGCCTTGGCCTTTTTGATTCGTCGTCAGCAGAGCCCCCTGAGGCCTCAAAATCCCTCCTTTTGTCACTATTGCTCGGCAGTCCCCTCGACTCAACTATCTGAGCCAACAAGTTTGCCGCCCTGTTCGTCTTGGAAGCACCCACTACACGCAAAAGGAATGGAGTTAGCATAAGAAAAGACTAGCATAGTGTGGACGAAAATATCATACATAACCCAGAAGAAATACCCTCTTGCAACGTATCCGAACCTACTATAGGAGTTATTATCATAGCTCCCTCAGGATTACCAAACATTGTTGGGAGGACACTGGAAGTCCGAGACACCTCCTTTCTCGGACATTGAACTAGAACAGAACCCTTATCCTCATCCTCATCTGATGGGTCTAGAGCCACCGGAATAAATAGGCAATTTGCCTCCTCAATCACCTTGAGCCGTGATTGAGTCTTCTTGGGTCCTTGAACCAATCTTTTGAAACGACGCCCACGTCGAGCATCCATCATCAGACCTGAGATTTCCTTATCTACTTCTTTATCGGATATCTCTTCTCGAGCAGTTCTCTCTTCTAGTGCTCTAGTGGCCAGCAACGCCTTAGCTGAACCAACTGGATCCTGTTCCATAGACAGAAAAGCTTCATACCAGTCAATCTCAACACCCTTTGGCTGATCAAAATGTGTCAACCTCAAGTAGCTGCAATTTTGAAGAGTTCGGCCAGGCAGTTGATTCAACCAACTATATGTCTCAATAGGCCACTTCCAACCCATTTGGTGATCTCCTGATACAAACTTACCCTCTCTAAATTTGATCCTATCTCTCACCAACTCTCCAGCTATATTTAGCAGTTTACGGGAAGACTCAACTTCATGCCAGATCTCACTTTTGATCTTCTTGTTCCAGTGAGGAACTTCATACTTTGTCTGATCAAAGATTAGTTTTACCTTATCCCATCCTCCGCATTTCACAGGAAGCACAAAAATCTTACCTAAGGAAGTATCCCGAGAAGTCAAAGTCACAAATTGTTTAGCAACGGAAACCTTATACATGGTCCGCAACAAGGCAAGACTGGGACTATAACCTTTACGGGCACACCAAGTTATCAAGGCCATAATGATTACTATCACAATGGCATGTAGCTACCCTGGATGCACCTTATAACACTGGAGAAAATCATTCAACAGTGGGGGAAAAGGGAAGGCTAACCCATGCTGCAGAAATCTCCCATATATGACCCCCCGGGTCGGAGTTACTAATTCAAACACAGACTTATCTTCTCCAAAATACATGAGATCAGCATCTTGAGGAATCGAAAAGGGACAACCTTCAATGAAGATAGCAGCGTCAACACGTGCTTTATCCTCATTCCCTGACTTTTTACTGCTACCTTCACCATCCATGGATATTCTATCTCCGGATGCATGCACTACCATGGGGCTATTCCCCTCTATCTGAGCCCTCCGGGCCATCGCCCTCAACCTCTTCTCTTCCTCAGAGACTTTCTTCTTCAGAATTACAGGTTTTTCCCATTCGCTACCTCGGCTCTGCGGTGGTCACGTGAGCTACTCTCCTCGGCCTGAGCATGTACATACTCTCCCTCATCATGATGGGGGATGGAAATCGTTTTACTACCATTACTCATGATTACAGAAAGTATGGGGGGAAATACACACACAGTGAGAAAAGGAAAAGACAGACACAAGCAAATGTACAGAGAAGGAAGATAGTACTTACTGATGATGGAAGCAGAAAGCAGAAATTTGGGGCTTCAGAGATTATGAAATATTGATGCGTCTTCTGAACTTGGAAAGAAAGGAAATTCGAATAAGGAAGACAAGAAGAATGATTTGGGAGATTTGACCCAAACCCAGACAACATTTATGGCGATTAATTATCTCGATTCTGGCTCCGATGCAAGCAATTGGAGAGACGGGGGACAGACCGCCTCTACTTTCCAATGAATGCGCGCCACGTGTATTTACCATCTGGATTTCAAAGGAAGCTAATCTCAGCCGTCAATATATTTGATGGAATACGAAAGAACTTTAAGCTAGATATTCAGGAGGGTAAGCCCGAGAGGACAGTCCTAGAAGGACACCCCGAGTTTAACACTCCGAATTATACTCCCTCGAGTTATTGGTTTTCCCTTGAGAAGCAAGCCTCTCCTTTAACCTTCGAGATGGAGCATTCTACATTCTAAAGATCTACCTTGAGGCTACTGATAAGTATATGGTTCGTATTCGGACCTCATTCATACTCGGACCAGGCCCCGAGAAGGGTCGTGGGCTCGAGATACGCTGAGAGTGGATCCACAGGTCCATCAATCCTAATCCTTACAAGGAATGCGTATATTATAAATGTTCTACAAGGAATATACATCCTCTCAAAGATGGTAATACAACCATCCTAAACATGGTAACACAACCATGTCCTAAATATACTTCTATTATACATGGTAATACAACTACTATTCCATAAGAGTTGTAGTCATACCATAAATACATATCTTGGTGATCTATGGATTGTAGCCATATAAATACCCAAAGGTTTGGTGGACGTCTCCATCTAATCTCATACTTCATACATTACGCCTTAAGCAATATACTGATTTGAGCGTCGGAGTGTCTACCCTCGGGACACCCTGGGCTTTGTTTTGCAGATCAGTTCAAGAGCCTGGTTCGTCATCGAAGTGTTGGTGTCCGGCATACATCAAACTTTAGGACATGTCTGTGCAGAATATTTTGAGGACATGTCACTCGATCGAGTTGTGATGGCGAGCTATTGGGAATGTTATGGAACCCATCCAAGGTTATGCAGTACTTGTCAGCATTATGGTTATTGGAGCTATGAGGGCAATGTAGTTCCTTAATTCACCACTCGGTACATTGTGGGAAGATGCAACCTTCAATGGAGGTTATGGAGATTATGGAGGTTGTGGGGATTATGGAGGAGCATCATATGACCAGGATTTCCAGGAGGCGGAGTTTTACCAACATTCTCAACATCAACCAATGCAAGATGAGAACTCAGTGCATGAGAAGTTGGATGAGATGCTTGCTTTACTGGAATGCATGAATGAGAGGAGCCAAGAAGGAACTCAAAGGGAAGAAGAACACAAGGAGCTGTTTGATCAGCCAAAGTCTCTACTTTATGCCCCCATTGAGGAGATCGAAAATTATGAAGATAGATTGGGATCACCAGCTCATCACAGTAGCAGCAGACCTGAGGAAGTCTGTTTGGTTGAACGTGGCCTTGTAGTGGATGAGTAGAACTTGGAGCCTGATGCAGACAACTTCTGTTTGCCCAAACGGAGCCATGTTCCTGACCCATCGACACCAATCTATACGGAGTTGGACTATGCTCTTGCGTTTGATGATTTTTCCGAGGATGAAGAGAATGATGTGACAGATATGGTTGCCTTAGAGCACAGAAAGGCTGAGTCGGGTCAAGAATACATGGAGATGGAGTTGGATGCTGATTTTGGGGATTTTGATAGAGTGGAGATGAGCAAAGAGGAAACCAAAGAAGATGCTCCAAATTTTCATTCGCTAGTGGAAATCTCCAGTATAGAGCCGCCTATGGAAGTGTTCAGCCAAGGCCAGCTTGAAATAAGTCTCACTCATCCTACGTGTGAATTTATCATGCCTAAAATCTTCGAGATGCATTGGGAATATTATCACTTGCCATTCAAGGATCGCTACTGGAAACTTGCTCGGGGACGGTGGCAATGCACGGCGTAAGATTCGCGCATTTCGTGAACAGCGCAAATGGATGTTTCGATCTCGAAACCTGGTAGAAAAAAATGCGCATGGATTGTTTCGCACTCGGACGCCGCATATGGATGGTTTCGAAATCGAGAAACCATTAGTTTGTGATTTCGAATTCGAAAATCATGGTAATACTGACCTGAACTGTTAGGATACTGTAAAATGTTGGTCTCACTATGAGTTTCGAACTCTATATTTTGAAGTGTCATGCTTTAATAATATGTTTTTTTGAAAATTATTTTTCTCGTGTCCAGTTTCGATCTCGTAGGGACAACGTGAATAAAATTTATAAAATAAAATCATGGTTTCGAATTAGTAACCCGTCGTGAATGATGATGTACCTCTACTTTTAACTTTTTTTAGTACCTGTACTATACTTTAAAAGAGAATGATTTAGAATTTTCTTAGAATTTTGAATTAATTTTTGGATTAACCAGATAATTACATATTAGTTGGGCTCAAGTTGGGCTCAAGAGTTGAGCTGGGCTCATGAACTGAAAGCCTTCAGCCCTGCGCCTGTTACAATTCTCTGTATTAATTTTTTAAATTAAATTCCTTCAACGCTTTATTTTTCAGTTTTGACTTTTAATTGTATTGATTCATTCATCCCTCCCATTTTCAATATCATTAATTTTTTAATCTGTTCGTCTGCTCTGATTTTTGTATTTAAACTGAACAAAGTGGTAACCAATGGGATGGAATAGGGTAGGGCTTAGATGGACTTAACCAACTGTCTGCGGCGGCGAGTTCATCAGCTCCGCCTCCGATTTATGATCGCCGGAGCGCGAGATCAGCGCGGCGAGGTTGGTGAGCTCGCGGATCTCAACCTGGAGCGAGAGGTTGAAGAAGTGGACCGGATCAGATCTGGCCGGGTCGGTGCTGAGTCACTGAGCAGACAGTTTTCAACGACTCGGTCGGGCGGCTGTCGTGGCGGCGGCTGCGGTGGTGGATCCGGCGTCTTCCTCCGTGTCGCGGCTCAGTTCTACAGTTAGCACGGCGACGATGATGGTTAAACCGACGACGAGCGGATCAATGAGTATAATACGCAGCCTTTTTGGCCTCCGATTCACAATAACGCGACAGTGAAGCAGAATCAGCAGAAAAAGGATGATATTTGCCCTTACGGGAGAGTGTACGTGTACGATCTGCCGCCGCTATTCAATTCCGATTTGGTGAAAAAGCGTGACGAAATTGAACCCGTGGCACTCCAGCTGCGACGCGCTTTCGAACGGTGGTTTCGGGAAGCTGATCGACGGTGGAGATTCCAATCCGTTGCCGGAGAATCTCCGCCACGCGTGGCACTCGACTGACCAGTTTGCCCTCGAGCTCATCCACCATAACCGAATGATGAATTACATTTTGCCGGAGTTTGGAGCCGAAATCCGCTACGGCGTTCTACATTTCTAAGCAACTTTGCCATAGCCTTTGTTGAAGGTGTGTCTGAAACGCTTGGTCCAAATGTTATCTATGGTGGCCTTGATTTTGAATTGCAGGAATTTGGAGATTATCTCTATAAAATTCTCAAGGTCTTCGAAAATTTTCTTTGATTGTGAATATTCGGAGATAGAGGTTTTTATTATATAAAGTTTAAACATAAAATATTTTGAGTGATTGTGATTGCCTTTGATTCTGCCGCTTAACTTGTGAACGGAAGATTGGGGTAATTAATAACATACACTAATTTTTACAAAGTTCATAATAATATAATTTACACAAATAAAATTATTTTAAGTAAATAAATTTTGTTTATCATGCACACAAAAACAACCTACCTCACGTATGAAATATATATAACTTAAATGAGCCAAACTCAAAAATAATAATACCTTTAATTATTGTATTATTGTCTGCTTGCACTCACATGTTCAGGTGATTTCCGGAGGCTAGAGGAATTTAAGTCCTACATTGTTAGGCGTCCAGGTTCATCGTTCTTAGAAATCAAGTCCTTCAAAAAAAAATCCAAAACAACCTCCTTCCAATTTACTCTTCTTAAAGAATAAAATTATAAACTTAACCTTTTCACCTTCTCCTTATTAATTCCTTCTTAATTTCATAAGCGTTCCCACTCTTTTGAATTTTAATTTCTCTGCACTTAAAACATTTTCAATGGTAAGAAAATAAAGAGTGCTTTTTAAATTCCACATCATCACTTTTGATAAAATCTAAGTAAGGAGCAAACTCAAAAATGGTACTATTCTTAAATTCTACCTATCATTAATTAATAATTGCAAAAATAAAACTTCAAAATGGTCCATATTAAATTAAGTAGTGCTTCTTAATTAAAGAGTAACTAACTAAACTCTTTAATTAAAGAATAACTACCTTAAAATTTAAACAATGATAAAAAATGAATAAGAAACACTGCTTATTAAGAAAATGTGCATTAAGAAGTTCCATTGGAGATGAAATTCTTTGTTTTTTTTACGGACGGGATTCATGGAGTATTCTCTACACTTAATATTCTGGGAGTATTTTCATGGCGAACCCCAATCTGTTATTTCAGGCAGAAAAGTTGCTTAAAGACCAACGTTGCTGCAAAGATGGGGCTGCTATATTTTCAATTATTTCATGAAAGCCCCAATGTTTCCTGGACATTTCGATATGACCATTAAAATTTACATTTTGATTTTTAAATAAACTGTGGAGAGGCTAAAATAAATTTCTCTTCAACTAAAATTGATTGATTTGACTACCATATTTTGTTCCTATTTAGAATGGCCATCAATGTTTAATGTGATAACATCTATTTATACTATTAAAACAGCAACTCCTTGAAAAGTCAAACCCCCTACCTTTACGCCACCTCAGCTTTCAAAGCTCCCTCCCCTTATGCCACGTCAGTTTTCAAAGTCCTTCTAAAATTTACACGTTTTTTTTTTTTTTTTTCTTTTTTAATGCTCTCCCTAAAACGAGTCGTTTCTCCCAACTTTTCTTGAAATCACCATTCGTATTCGAGACTCTTCGCGCTTCCCAAACTTCTCAAAACTTGCTCTGTACTTTTCATGTACAGAAGAGGAGGGGGTGGGTGGAGATCTCTGGGTAAACGGAGCGGTTCGGTGGCTCTGGAGGGCTGTTTCTGGGTTCGGGTCGGATCGGAGAAGCAGAGTTTCTGCATTCGAAACCGTCGCATCGGCGCAAAATAGCAAAATCTCGCTTTCACAGAGTATGAGGATAGCCGGCGTGAATGGAGGCCGTTGGCGCTCGGCTCGGCCGGTCATCGACCCGGTACCCGGCCGTTGTTTTTACCGGCCCGGTTAGGAAGTGGAAGAAGAGATGGATCCCGTACATCCCGCCGGCGAACCGCCACAAATCGGTTCTGAGTGGTAACGGCGGCGCTGCTAACGGCGCCGCCCATCTGGAGCTTTACAAGTGGGCGCCGATTTCTAATGGTAACGGGAACGGGAAGAGTCCGGTGAATAGTAATGACGATATCGCCGATGAAGAACAGCAATCTCCGAAGCGGAAGTTCAAGTATATCCCGGTATGCTTCTTGCCAATAAAGCCAGGTATTTGATATTTCGATTGCCATTCACTTTACCCAGTTGATGATTTCATATTTCGATTGCCATTCACTTTACCCAGTTGATGATTTCTGGAATGGCTATTTAATCTTGGGTCTTCTTGATTTGTTTGCAGGCTGGCTAGAAACTGCACCCAACAGGTAACTGTGATTTGCTATGCTATTTTTTTAAAAATTCTTGAATGTGGTACTGTGAGTTGTGAATTGTTTCTTGAATATGAAATTTCAGGTGGTTCAGTGCTCGGTTCAACTGAAATTTCTGGTGGTTCAACTGTAAATCCTCTTCTTGGTGACACTCTTGCTAATTTGCTTTCATTTTGAATACAAACTATCTATGAAACTGTAAATTTGGATTTTGGCTTTCAGATGCTCTGGCTTACGTTGGTTATGCAGTGTCAGGCTTCACATTCAACTCAGTTCTTCCTAATGTTCTCAAGGTCAGTTTTTTTCGGCTTCTTTAAATTTAATCACACTTTTGTTCTTTTATCTTTGTCTAATTTTCGTTGTTGTTCATTTGATTACAAAAATATTGGATGTTCTTCTACACAAATCTCTCATTCTTTTGTTTGTGAAATCATTCATCATTCTTATGTCTTATGAAATTGTAGGTTGAGTGGCCATGTAGCTTTTGCACTTGTAGGAATTGGCCTCATCATATTTGCTATAAGGTAACTACAAATCTATAACATTGTGATAAAACATGCTCAACTGCATTTTCACAAGCTGAGATTTATGTTCATAATACGATGCGCGACTAAGGTTGCTGGATTATGTGGATTATGCGCGACTCATAAAGATACAATCTTGGCAGCAAATGCAGCAGTTAAGGAGTTAGAAAAAGTGGAGAAACTTTAGACCATCTCTGGGCTTTTGCAGCGTGATATAAAGGTACTCATGACTACTTCTTTGATTTCCAATACTCCAGCTGAATTTTTAGATTTTCATCTATGTATGTAGATGCCATTTGTCTATGCCAATAGTTTGTTTAGAATAAAACAAAGGTTGAATTATAATTTAATTTGTCATTTTGTCAAAGCTGTTTTCTCACAAATGAGAGCATTTTCTAACATCTACATTAAAAAGGGGTTACGATGCAGATGAGCGTTAATGGGGATACTCAATTGATGCTGGCTGCAAACATGGCCATGTTTGAGAGAGCATGTGATTTTTGCTTTCGCCACGCTGCTCATCTTTCTGGGATTCCATTGAGGATGGCTGAGAGGGGTAGGCAGCTGTTTCCATTGATCAAAGCTCGAGGTCGTGCTGAGGAGACATTGTCTGGTTTGTTGAAGTAGAAGGTTGATGGTTTTATGACTCTGAAGCAGGGGGTAATGAGTATGCTAATGAGGTCATAATCTTTTTAGAAACTTTGGTTTCAACAGCTCAACAAATATTACATGTTCCTGTTCTCAAGAGGGTTCTACAAGATGTTCTTACTCCCATGCCTGAGGTGATTGTTTAACATGCTAGCTGGGGATTCTGTGAAAACATTGAATGTCAATGCTATTATGGTTCTTGATGTGGATATCCGGCTGCTGGAATCGTTTGCTGAAAACCAAGCTTCCCTCTTAAGTGATGCAGATGCTGCCTAGCTGCAAGATGATGCTTGGTTCTTGATCTGATGGGATTCTTCTGTCTGAATTTGCTTGGATGGACTGAGAGTGTTTTATTTATTATTATTACAGGCGTTAACCACAAACTCTGCATGTGGGAATGATGATCAAGCTTCATCAGAGAATTTTATAAGAGTGGTAGGAAGTTTTCCTTGAGCCTGCCCGCCTGCTTTGGATATTCTTACCACAGTGATGAAGTGATCTAGGAAACAAATAAATTATTGCACAATGAATAATGCGAATTTGCTCTAGAAACACTAAAGTGATATTATATTATCTAATTTTTAGTTTGATTGTTATTAAATTAAATATATACCATTTCGCTTGCATTTTTCATACATTGTTATTGACGAATAAAAATATATTTTTACTAAATCAATATATTTATATAATATCAATGTTAAATAAATATCCGTGCATCGGCACGGGACATTATACTAGTTATGTTTAAGGAAATAATTTTACGAAATTAACGCATTAACTAATTTAAATGTCAATTACTCTTAAATGCAGTGATGAGTAATTTATTGTATTTTAAAATAATTGTGCCCCTACCTTTATTATGTTTGTTTGTTGAAATAATTGTATTATGTCAATATTTAGAGAGTTTGAATTAAATTAGTCTAACATATTTTTAATTAGTTTGACTAAATAAAGGAAGATAAAATATTTTATGTTTATTTATTCAAATTGCTTTGTATTGTTAGATGTTTTGTGATCAGTGGAGTTTGATTTGATTAATTTAGCAATTCAAATGAAACATTAGTATAATTAATTTCATTTTAACGTGATATAAACGTAAGCAATATAATTAATTAGATCAATTCGACGCTACCAATTGCATATCATCTGTACTATACTTTAAAAGAGGATGGATTAGAAATTTCTAAGAATTTTGAATTATTTTTAAGATTAATAAGAAATTGACACATCAGCAGGTTCTTTTCCCATTTTAGATTAGTTCTCTTGGAAAATATTTCTTTAATATTTCAATTAGTCGCACCTTTCTTCCCCTAAAACCTCCTCAGTAAATATTCTTCAGTTTAAAACCGAACCGTTACAAAACGTTTTCCATATACTTAAAATTTCTCTACTGATAATGTGAAAAACTGATACATTAATTTTTTTTAAATAAACTAATCCAAAACAAATATGCTCTAATTACTCCAATTACTCCTTAATAAAAATAAATCTGCTCTAAATCATTTTCTGCTCCTCTTTCCCAAAATTTCTCCAGAATAAAGTGAAACGTCTATGTATTAAATTCCATTTACTCCAATTACTCCTTAATAAAGCTGCTACATTTATGCACTCATATGTTTTCACAGCAAACCTTTCCAAATTCTCTACACCTTTTTCATTAGCCCTCTCTCTATAAATTATGTTCTCTAAATTCCGGTAAAACATTTCTCAGGTATGTTCATCTTAATAGCTATGAATGTCTTTCTTAAATTTGTGTATTTGTTGTTTAGTATGTGAATGATTTACAAAATATCTCAAAATAGTGAAAATATCTTTTTCTTCAAAATGTGATCAGGTCAAATCACGAGAAATGTGACCAGATGTTTATGCATGAAGACGAAGAAGGTGTATCAATATGATTGATAAGAAAATATCTTCAAAATGAGGACGGAGTCTCCTTATTATTTCTTTTTTGAGTTTTTATCATTTACTTGCATGTTTAGTTGTTCCTTCTTCTTCTCTCCAGTTCGGAGTTAAGAATTCATTGTAATGATTTGTTCCATATTAACTCTTGGATTTTCTATTTACCTTAGTTGTGGTTTTTTAAAGCTACGAACTAAATTTTGTTATGTTTAAAATTAGTTAACAGTTTAAAAGGCATGTTACATTTTTCTGGAATTCTTCTACCTTTTTGCTTCTCTCCAATTTATGTTCTATGGCACAGCTTTGCTACCAAATTAATCAACATTCTGTTACTAAGCATCAATTATTACAGATATTTTAACAAGTCATTTCAATTCAAGTTGATTAAGCTTACCTCAATTCATTCAAGTTTAATTTAATTACGCCGGGTAATTTATTTTTCAATTAAAAAAGATTAGCTGATTTTTCTTTCATTATCACCATAAATCACCATAATTGTCTCTTTATCATATTTATTATGACAAATCACATAATTAATCATATTCATCACCATAAATAGCTATAATTGTCTTTCATCCAGTAAAATGTATTAATTATCAATTTTGTTTGTATTAACATTCTCACATTGTGAACATTTTGAACATTTAAACTTAAATCGGAAAAATACAATTAATCTAATGACATGATATGTAATATATTTGGTATATTGGAGATAAATCATTAGTGAGGAATTAAAAATGTCATGCACAAATCCTGTATAATTTTTCATGAATTAAATTATTATTAATTAATATATGCATATAATAATTTAAAATAAATATTCGTGCATCGGTACGAGCATTATACTAATTTTGATTTATTTACTTATTTTACTGATTACAGGAATTAGTTAAATTTATGAACAAATCTCAAAGTTGTTGAGTTATTTGTTGAGTTATTTGTGCATCAACGTTGCTGGTAATTAGGAGTTTAACTTTGCGAAAAACACGTAAAAAGAGTTTAACTATGACATTTTCTACCCACAAAAAACTTCTACTTTCACTCTTTTAATTTTCAACTAAACAAATATTGCTCATTTTTTATGGTTTACTTTCAATTTTGAAATAAGTCTAAAGATATATTTGGGAGAAGTGTTTCGAATTCGAAAAACTTGCATCGTTTTGATTTAGAATACGAACGAAAACCAGTTGCAATGTATCTCATACTTTACTTCAGGATGTGTAATGTTCCATTTGAAATGCATTTCGAATCCAAAGGATTACCAAGATATTATTTTACTTCCGTTTAGAACTCGAAAAGGTTAACGAAATGTCACCATGGTTCTATTCCGATCTCGAAAGTCTGATTTATTGATAAACTAGTGCAGTGTTTAGAAATTAAGATTTGATTTAGTCTTGAAATAAATTAATTATGAGATTCTTTCAAAATAGTTGTCAAATAATTATTATGAAATAAAGATAATTTTCTTCTAAATTTATTTGTTGTAAATTTTTGAATTAAATTAAACTAAATTATACTAGTAAAATTAAGACACTTAAAGTACTAAAGGCACTGATGCCTGTTCTTAGGGCATTTGATGTTTCATGGCTTGTATTGTTTTTTTATTTGAGGGTTGGGATGTCGAATAAAATATCCCCACTACATAGATTAGAAAAAAAAACCTGTTAAAATTCTATAAAAGAAGTGGAAACATGGTGAGAAATTGAATATTCTCATTGATGCGGTGTTATGTTGTAGTTATATGTGGAATTATCATTTTATTATATAAGGCTATCTTAATATATATAAACGCAAAACTTGATAGATCTACATAAACCTATATAGCTTTTCGAAAACGAACCACCTTTATTTCATTTCTTCGAAGAGTAACTACCTCTATTTCCATATTTTTCGAAGTCGAACTATCTTTATTTTTAAAATGTTTTATATCGAACTATTTAGATTATAATATATGTAATTAGCAAATAATTCCACTATTATGTAGAGAATTTATAATAATACGACAATCTTTTTTGACTATTAATGCTTTTATCTTCTGCTACAATTAGTTAGATTGTCAAATAAGCAAGTAACCAACTGATTACTAACAAAAATGAGTATAATTAATAAAAGAAATAACATTGTTGAATGTTTATATGCACTCTCTAGTAATAATTAATCAAAGATAATATTCTTCTTAACTTTTTATGAAAACTAACTAAATTTTATATATAAGTCAATCTTTACTTCATCTTTTTATTAGACATATATTAAAAAGTAGAGAGTGGCGGTATAAATAAACATTAAAAGAACACCGCCGAACACCACCCCGGAATTTTAACTACATAAAATATATATAAAATAAAACGCCACAACTTCATGCGTTTTGTCACCATGCCACATCTACCCCGCACCCCGCCGTTTAATTATTTATGGAGGTACTCAAATTAACTAATTTAATAACTTACTAATTTAACTTATTCCCACCTTTTTTGTTTTCGTCTCCATACATAATTGGTCCATAGTAGAAAGATTAAGAAAGTATATTAAGGAAGTTAGGCCAATTCTATGCATGCATTTAGTTCATTCCTTTTGTTTAACCTTTCTACTATAAAATATATCACTTTGCGCTTAATAACTAAAACGTCCGCTATAGTTTTATGGTTTATGAAAAACTTTTCCAATTATACTTTCTATGTATCATCTTCTACGTGTTATTAATACATTCTCCAAAATATATTCTACTTATTATAATTTAAGAAAAATATTTTCTTCTGTGTTCTCCCTAGATACCAAAAATAAGCACCATTTGCTTAATATAAAGCAACGTTGTAATATATTCTCCAAAAATATTGTCAAAACTAACACTACAAGAAAAACAAGCTTTTACAACTAAATTTTACAAAAACATTGATAATAAGGTTGTAGCAGATGCATTTACAATGACAATTTGAAAATGGTAGTAATTTAAACTACAAGAACTATAATTTTGATTGTAACTAATACAAAAGAGGTTGTAATATATTTGTGCATCATTGACCACATGTTTTGGTGGATGACTAAGACTTACAACCACATTTTAAAGTTGTAATTTTGATTTTGGAAAGTGAAATTTTGGGCGGGCCATAAAAATGTTTTGGGCGGTCTTTTTTTTCTCAATTCCCGCTCACACCATATTTCATTAATTTGTCCATGGAAAGTTAATATAGGAGTAACTAGTCTAGTTATATAAAATCCCTAATTTCCTCACTTCTCTTTCTTCTCCCTCCTCCAATTTCCCCTTCATTTGCTTTTCCTTCAATTCTATCCTCTGCTTATTCAATCTCTCCTCCCCTGTTGTTCGTCATCTTTTGCTGTAAATCTCCCAACTTTATCAATCCCCATTTAGGATAGTTTAATCGGATTTTTCAGTTCCGTCCGGTATGAAAAATCAGCTCCGTTAAAAAGCAGTTCCGTCCGGTAATCTGGCTGAACGAGCGCACCTGGAAAAGTTCGAGGTATGAAAAAAGTTAGTTTTTTTATGGGTTTTGTTTTTTGTGCTCTTAATGTGTGGTATAATACGCTGGCTTAGTAGGGTTTTATGATTTTAGTGAATCTTTTCATTAAAGCTCCATGCTTTGAGCAATTTGGTTTTGGAAATTAATGTTTCTGCTTTTGTTTTCTACTGGGGTTAGTTTTATAGCAAGCAAAAGTGATGCTTTAGGATGGCAGATGGAGATATCAGTGAGAGGCATGTTTGTTAATAATAATGATAATGCCTGTTGTAATAACAAGTTTGCAGAATATGCAAATGCTTTGAATTGTTGACTCTATTAGTTAATTTTATGGGCAAGATAGCAGAGTATGGTATTGGGGCTGGTCAGGTTAACCTTTTTATGGATCGAACTGTTGATTACTAGAATATCTTAGTCTACAACCCCTTTACTATTAGGAGTTTGTGTGGAGTTGTGATGTTTTATTTTCATGATGGCTGACTGACATAGTAAACTCTTGATTTATTTGTCTTCCTTCGAATTTGTGAAATTTACTTTCATCAGTTTCTGCCTTTATGAGCTCTCCCTTCTTTTTGCCTGAACTGCTTGTATAAGTAGGATTCATTTGTTTGATTGCTTGGATATCTTTTGGTTGACTATCATTTTCTAATAGTAGTGTTTCATTTTTTTTGTTCAACAGGTTTCCTTCCCTCGATCTCGTTCATTGTTTCCTAATAGCAGTGCACTTTGTTACTTGTCAATTTCTTCTGGCTTTTGGATATCCTGAAGTTGTAGGCTGCAGTGTGTGAAACTGATATATGCAAGGTGAGTTTTTTGGTAGGCTGTAGTGTATATATTTTTGGTGTATGTACATGATAATTTACTAAAATTTCTGTCTTTGTGTTTTTTTTTTTGGTTCAATATGCCAGCAAGGTTTGATTATGAATGGATCGAAGACTAAAGGATCTTTAGCTGTACAGAAGCATATTACCTCTACATTATAGGTTAGTTACCAATTGATTATAAAATTTTTGTTGTCTTTAATTTTAGGATTTGAGTGCATTTTTCTGACTTTTATTCTAATTTAAGGCTAAGATTAAAGAAAATATCAAAATCTGAAAATTTTAGTTGAGATGAAGGGCTGAAGTTTGGAACTTTTTATCTTACAAAGCATTGATATATTAAGGATGATCTCTGTATCTATGAGAAGTTGGGACATATAAATACGTTTTGGAATAAAGAACGTGTCAATTTGGTTGAAATATGAGATAAAAGTTCTGCAACTGAAGCAGGTGTAGCTTAGATACTTTTCTGCTAAATCAAATAACTCACCAAAGAGATGCCATTCAAGAGATTTGTTGCATATATACTCATAAACCAGGATGTTAAGGCTCTCCTTACAGCAATATCCCAGTTGCATAACGATATTCTTGTGGCGTGCAAAGCTCAGGACAAAAATTTCAGAATGGAATTCTTCAAATCCCTGAGTACTTGCTTCTTTCCTCACTTTTGCAGCAATGCGCTGCCCATCCTTGAGCCGGCCTTTATATACATGCCCGTACCCTCCTTCTCCAATCAACTTATCCTTTGAAAAGTCGTCTGTTGCGACCTGTATCTCTGAAAAGCTAAACCTCATTGACTCTTTGATATCTGGTTCAGCTTTCATTCCATAACCGGTGCAAAGAACTGGTGCATCCGAGTATCTCACCCGACTACCCCTTTTATACAAGATTTCTATCAACTTTGAAGAGGATGTAAGATTAAACTCCCCATTTTCTACTGCAAATTCAAGTAAAAACAACAGATAGATGGAGGCCATATGGAACTTGAAAACCATCAAATAGAAAAGACTATAAGAAAAAATTGTACATACAACCAACCAAAAATATTTACTTGTAACATTGAAAACTCTGAAGCTACTGCTAATAAAAATTTACTTGTTTTATCTTGGGGATGAGGGACAAGTTCGTGATCTGAGGTTCTATAATGATCACGTGTATTGTAGCTAGATGATGGTACCAAGTTGTTTGTCAAAGTGTCAGAAATGCCATATGAATGCTCTTTGTTATCGTGTATAGTAGATGTGACAGTCACATTTTTTTTTATTTCGAAATATTCCAGGATATTAAGTTAACTGAATTACAATAAAACAGTCAATCTGTTAAAAAAAACACATCAGATTCAGCAGAAGATTGAATCGATAATTTACATGAAAATAATCCGCTAGTCTGCTAAATTATGCTTCAGTTGCTCCAACTTGCACACACTGACCAAATATAGGAATCTTGATCCAATTGCAGTAGTTCCCACATCCCTGGTTGTTCGTACAATCATTGTGACTGTAGCATCTGCAAAAATAGTTGTCCAGGTTCACCAGCATTTTATTTCTAATCTTCCATGGTGTTTTTTGTTGCGCTGAGATTGATCTCATAGCTTCAGCCTTCCCTAATGACTTCCCCATCAAATCAAAACAACATTGTGAAAGGAGTAAGATGAGCACTATGGAGACTGGCTTGACAAAGAAAGTCTGTTTCATCTTCTTCTCTTTTGTAACTGAAGTTTTTTTTCTTCTTTTTCTGGATATTTCACCGCTTGAAGAAGTTTACAGAGAGTCTATGATGATAAAATTGATCTTATCTTTTGCACCATCTGGTGATCTTGTCTTTTGCACCATCTGGTGAGGTTTGCTTGATCCTCAACTCTTTCTTAGTCATTGGGTTTATGATTCTGGATTTTGTATGTTATAATTTGTGGAAGTTTGCATGAAAGCTTTACTTGTTTTGTGCACATTTAAGCTAAATATGCTTAGGAGCGAGTCTATGTTTTTTTAATGCAATTTTCTTGGTGTGAGGCTGAATTTTTTGACTGGTAGTTATGGATATTTTATTTTACTGGTGGAATTTTGCATGTAAACTTTACTTGTCTGCTGTTCTTTGCACTTATAAGCTAGCGGATATGCTCTGTTTATGCTCAGTGGTGAGATGCAAATTTCGGGCACATGAGGCTGGTTTATGTGGTGTGAGGTTGAGTTGTTTGTGTGTGCTTGTGGTAGACTCAGAAGTAGTTCTTATGGTCATATAGACTGCACTATGTATGTAAATTTGCTAAGGTTTAGAGGGAAACAATTATGTCCCTTCTATGATGGTAATTTTGTTGGATGCTTCTCATTAGATGAATTGAAATTTAGATCATATAGCAAATTTGATATTGCCTTTTATGTCTAACGTTCTTTTTTTCTTTTGATTTTTCAGGTTATTAAGGAGTTTAGAGTTTAAGGAGAAGTTCAATTGCAAAGATTGAAGAAGATTGAAGAAATCAGATATGTAATTGAATATTTAGTCAAAACTTTTGTTGTTTTGTAGTCAAACAATGACGTCATTTTAGATTCCATGATTTCAAATTAGGAAATCTTGTATATTATATATTAAATTAATAAATTATTATTAATATTTATTTTATGATTATTCTAGCATTTAAATTATTTAATTTTATTTTACAGTTACACTTACAACATAGTAATATGTTGTAAACGCTTACACTTACAACAACTTGGATAGTTGTAAATAAAATTATGTGGGATTTGAAGAATTCATTAACAACAAAAATAGTTATTGTAATAGAAGTTTCTACAACACATTTATGAGTTCTTGTAATAGAACAATTACAATGACCCACCAAAAGTGGATGTTATATGAATTACAAGAGAGCCTACAACATCAATTATACTAGTTCTTGTAATATATCAACTACAATTATATGAAAACCTTTTACTACAACTTTTGCTTTTGTTATAGGTGATTTTTTTTGTAATGTAATTCAACTCCGCGGGACAATACAACGGCGACGTATGTGACCACGGCAACGTATGTGAGCTGTGGCAACCTAGGCCAGTGCTTCAATTGGATTGCTAGCTGATGGGTCTTCATTCAGCTTCCCAACAATGTCTGTTATGGTCTTCATGGTACATGTACTACTGTTTTTCAATATCCTAATTAAGTTACTTGGTAGGTTATGGATGAATAACATGAATGTTCACGTTAATAGAAGTGATTAGGGTCGACCGAGCTAGCGACTGGTTTTACTTTCAAACAAATAAGGTTTATCATTTATCAGCTTATGATCACTCACCTTGAATTGGTTCTCGCAAGCAGCAAGAGGTAAGAATAACCAAGATATCATGTATGATAACAAGGCTCAATAAATTTGAAACTGATTCATATTTGCCTCAAATCTTCATTGGGTTTGTTACAGAGTTAAAGCATGCAGACGTTCCCATGTATATTAAGAATTTGCAGTGAAATTTGCATCAGCGGTCAATTATAGTTTGATGAGAAATTTAACATGCATCTCAATTAATTTTTGTAGGCGGCTTTGGTGTTATATATTAATGTCCACGATTTCATGCTATCTAATGATCATGAGATGTACAAATTTGAGACTATGATTTTGATTGCATGCAAAATTAACATAACTAATATTATGTTGATTAATACATGATGCATGCATGGTATATGATAAAACAAACCTGTGATATCGATATAGTGGGCTTGACATATACACATGAGTAAGCAAAGATCATGTGTTTTGGTTGCATGGAATATGTATAAACCGCAACATTGGATTATTACTATTTGTTTGCATATGCAAATTGGCTAAATTCCAATCTGATTACTAGAGGTCATGAATTTAATTATTTGAAATTGCATGGAATCAATTAAAACTCATTGTTCTAACTATGTCTTTTAGCAGTATTAAGTTGGTATGTTGGAAGATTAAAAAGGTTAATGAGGGGATTGGTTTGCTGTGTTTGGTATAGAGTCATTTTTTTTCTTCTTGGTTCTACATTTCTGTCGAACATGTTAACTTGACTTCTTAGCGGTGGCAGATGTAGAAATTTTTATATGATATGGCTCAACTGCAATAAAACAAACAAATTTCCAAAAATAGTCAACTGAAAAACAAAAACTAATTATATGTACATATATTTTCCTCTTTTCTAATTTATTTTCCACTTACCTTGATGACGCTGTTTCAATTACAAAAAGGGAACAAAATGAAATTAAATATAACCATAACACTATGAATCCTTTCTTTTCCGTGAACCTTAGTAGTGTTCTACCTACATCCGCCAAAGTATGGCATGTGTTGGTGATTTCGGATTCACGTTTCAGAAAAAAATCATATGCATTAGGTACTGATAATGAGATCTTCTCATCTACATGGCAACATAAGTTTTTAGAATATAATGTTTCTACATGGTTGTTGGCAGTTTTTGATACTATGATATTGTCATTTATGTTATCATGAAGCTTTTTGAGTTCACATGCATTTCCAAAGATGAGTTTTGCTCTGCACGAGGTAACAATGAAAGCCCAACCTGTGCAGATATCCACGGAGTACAGTGTTTTATGTGCTTCTGCAGCTAACTAGAGTAAATGCACTGTTGAGACTCTCTCTAGGCAAGTAAGTAGAATCAGAGATATGTGTTCTATGATGTTGTCCTGTCTTTTTCCCTTTTCTTTTTTGCTTGCATCTGTTACTATATTATAGGCCGATTCTGATTTCTAACATGGTAGAGTATCTGCATGTTCATATACAACTTTTATACACTTCTATAAATGTTTTACTTTGTTTTGTTGATAATTTTCTGCAATTTAGTTTAAGATCATGTATTTCATGAACCGAATTGACAATGATTAGACTATTAGAAAAATGATCAATACTTTTTTAACTTTTTTTGATAACTCTTCTTGGTGTTATGGATTCTGAAATGCAATAAGAATAAGTGTACTACTAGGCAGGTAGCATGAATTTAAAAGTTGATAACTTTCTTCCTTTTTGTTATTTTAAATGTTAAGATCAAATTCCATATTGTTAAATAAGAGAATAGAGTCATTCAAACTCCAATTTCATCAATCTCATTTACAGGCTGAAGAAATTCTGTAGGAACGGGTTGCTCAAACAGCTCAAATTCTTGGAGTATGTATTAAAGTAGAGCTTCCATTATATAGTCTATTAATCAGAATTTTCTGTCAAAACACTTGGGAATGGATTAGGATGGATGTTTATGTTAGTTGTATTCATCTGATGTTTTAGCATTTAATTGTTCAAGTGTATACTGTCGAATTAGCTGCCACAATCGACGTTGGTATCGTTTTTGATAATTTATAAGCACTTTTTATAATTCAAATGCAGGTTATTGAAGCACATGGAGAGTACTAAAATTTTGATTTGTCAAGTTTAATTTTTTTATATTGTTAAACCTATTAGCTCAAATGGTAGAGAATTGTGCAAACTCACAAAAATGTGAGTTCAAAAAACCAAATAGGTTGCATTTACAAGAGAGCATATTCAAATTGTTTGTAATTCTATATCTTACTTTTTTAAATTTCATTATTTGTCATGAAGGTGTATAAGAACTTCTATCTAGCTATAGTTCCAGATAATTTTACTAAAAAAATACCATTCTTTACAAAATTTAAGAATTTAAGTTGTTTAAGCAAATAGTAATATTCATTTGAAATTAAAATAAATTATTTACCATGGAAAAAACACGAAATTAAAAATAGGAAATTGAACTAGAAGTATAATTCCAAAATTTACCTTAATTAATGTATCCTTAATAGTAATGCCCAAATTAATGCCAGGGAAATTAACGGATCATTCCAAAATTGAATATTGCCCAAATTTCTACAGCGAACTAGAAGTTTTTAAAACTTTTGCAAAAACCACGCAAACGCGCGGTCAGATTAGCCTAATTTTCTATAAACACTAATAACACTCAATATAACCAACTAAAGTTAAATCTTATTTAACATTCTGTAAGTACTAATCATTGTAATAATTTGAACACTATCTAGATAATACACTATCTAAATTGAACATCCAATCAAAGATACAACTACCTAATATAACTAGTAAAGATACACTATCAAATATACTATATATACACAATATGTATAATATAACTAATAAGAGACGTAACTATATACTATAATACACTATTAGGCTCTGTTCAGTTCAACTTATTTCGTGCTGTGATGTGCTGATCAGTGATGTGCTGTGCTGATCTTGTGCTGAATAGTGGTGAAAGTATTGAATTGTGTTCATTTGAGTTGAAGAAAAAGCATAATGTTTATTACTTACGAACTAAAAAGTTTACTGAAATAATATTATTTTTACAAAATATAAAAATAGTGCCCATTTAGAGATTAAATGCGTTGAGCTGAAAAGTGTTATGCTGATGAGTGATGTGCTGTGCTGATGAGTGTTGTGCTGTGCTGACCAGTGCTGTGCTGCGCTGAAATGTGCTGCAATAAGTTGAACTGGACAAGGCCTTAGTATAACTAATCAAATTTACACTATCAAATATAGTGATATATACACTATCGAGTATAACTTATAAGAGAAGATTATATAAGGTAACTGTTAGATACAATATCTCATATAACTAATCAAAGGATAAAACATTGAGGAGATCTCTTGAAACTTTCCTGACTTTTCGTGAAAATCTTTATACGTTTGAACTTATATATTATACCTTTTAATTTGAACTGTATAGTTTGTTACTTAAAAAAAATTAAAATTTCATATGAAATTTCTTGATTTTTTGCATTAAAACGTGTTTTAGTATATGTTTACTTTAAAACTAGCTAAATATCATCGTGCGTTGCACGATATATTTAATCTTTTTTATGTAAATATTATGAACAAAACTTATGAGGACGAGGATGAAGTGTGTTTAAAGAAAAACTCTTTAAGATAATTAACAAATTATAGTGTCAAATTTCAAAAGATTATGAAATTATCAATATATGTATATATCGTAATTGTCAGGTTATTCATCAAAGATAATTATCCTAAAATAATATATATTAAGATCAAAATGTAAGAAAATTATTCAATATTAAGTTAATAGATAAATATTTTTATAAGGACACATTTTAAAGAAAAAATGTTGATGTGTGTAATTTCTAAATTGACCATACATACTCATTCTAAAAAGAAACCAAAAAGTAATATATGAAAATTATAGGCGCCAGAATATGGTGATCTTGTCATAATACAGAATATTTTCATGCATATTCCATATATCGCACATTCATGTTTTTCTTTCGCAGACGTGTTAATTAGCATGATGGACTGAAATTAGCGTGTAAATTTGCGTGTAAATTAGGATTTTATAAGTGGAATGAGTTGTATTTGTAAAAATAGAATGTATCATCATCGATGAAGAATGAAATAATAAAATTAAAAGAAACGAAAAAAGGAATATATAAAAATGGTAGGCACCAGAATATGGTGAACTTGCGGTGGTTATGTGGCGGTTTTAGTCAAAACTACGTAGTTTCATCCTTTTTAATACTTTTTATTAATTTATTTATTGACCGGAGCAATAACTCTTCTAGTTCCCTTTAGGATGATCGATGTTATAACACAAAAATGTATTATTTAAGTTTAAATATATAATAGTAGTTTCATAACATTTAGGAGAGTTGAACTTTAAAAAAACTTACCTAAAACGTTTCTTGATTTTCTATAGAAATTAACTTAATTTAAATGTAGCTAATCATAAACCAAACCGTACTTAATGAATCAAATACCATGATTCCCAAACATTATTTCCATTTTCAAATTGTATATATGGAGATGTTATATTGGAATATGTATTTGAAGTCTAAAATACGAGGTTATATATAACTGAAATTGTATTTACTAATAACGTTGATTTATTGACAATAAATAACAAAGAAGTAAATTGAGCTAAATTCATCAATATGTCAAATCTTATCCGATTTGTTTCTATTAATTAATATTATTAACTTCGTAACATTAAAATTCTATGTATAGGATAAGAATATTTAGTTACTCCAATTCTTAGACCAGAAGATAATGACTGGCTGAATATGAATTATAAATCTAAAAGATATGCCTCTGATGATTCAGTACTGAGTACAGGAACATGCAACAGATACTTCTAATATGGTTCCCTATTTTTCTCAGGACAAAAACAGGCACAATAGATTTTTACCCCTCATAGAAGATGAGCAGCTACAACTGCTGAGACAGGAAGCTGAAACCAACTTAAAGGCTGGAGAGGATGTAGATGAATCACTTGATGCTGAAAAATCCCCAGTAGTTGAAACTCAGGTACAAAGTGATGAACATCTGAAAGATCCAATAAAACCTCACAATAAGGGGCAGGTAAACACTCAGGTGAGAAAATCATCCATACTAATTGCTAAACATACTCCCCCTATTAAACTGCACACATATTTCACACAGCTTAACCAAATTATAGCTGGAGCTGTAACCATTAGCCCTAAAAAATCTTTTTAATGATTAGTACGAACCTCAAAATTAAATTCCTTATTTGGAATGTGAGAGGAATGGAAACATCTTTGAAAAGACTTGATGAACTGATATTAACTCACTGCTTTGACCTTGTGTGCTTAATTGAGCCTATGCTTAAAAACCCAAAAATTTTGCATTACATGAGAGTCCTCAAATATCAAAATTGCCTAGCTGCTCAGAATGAAAGAATCTGGTTGTTCTGGAAAAATGATATTCAAGTCTCCATGTTAACTGATCATGCCCAATTCCTACATGTTTTAATTCATAGTCAGAAACTGAACTCCTCCATGGAGGTTGTTTTTGTTTATGGATTAAGAACTAGAAAGGGTAGGGAAGACCTCTGGATTGATTTACAGAACATAATTTGCCCAGAAACTATTTTCATTGGTGATTTTAATGCTATAGCATCACTTACTGAGTACAAAGGTAGTTCTACTCCCAACTTAAAAAGCATCAGTGATTTTTCTAAATTTCTTGATGATATGGAGCTAAAACATATTGATACTGTTGGCAATCCTTTCACTTGGAGTAATGGTAGACAGAAATTTCCTCTTGATCTAAGTATTACTGGTAGATCTAAACTACCCACAATACAAAAACTGGATAGAGGACTTGCTAAGGCTCAGTGGAAATTCAAATTCCCTGACTCTTCCATCCTTGTGCTTAGTAAATTGTCCAGTGATCACTGTCCCCTACTTTTAACAATTGGCAGCACTATTAAATCCTCTCCTAGACCATTCAGGTTCCTTAACACTTGGTTCAAGAGACCAGCTTTTCTTGAAGTGATTAAGGAAAACTAGGAGAAACAGGTTGACAACACTGGCATGATTGGACTTTACCTTAAATTTCTCAGGCTAAAAAAATGCCTTAAGATCTGGAACTCAGAAGTTTTTGGTAATGTCCATGAAAATGTTGTTAAGGCTGAAGAAGAACTGAGATTGATAGAACTGGCATATGATAGTGATCAGAGTGAAACCAATCTGGTCATTCTCAAAAATGCAAAATCATTACTCTCTAGAGCAATTAAAGAGCAACACCATTTTTGGAAATATAAATCCAAAATCAAGTAGCTCAGAGAAGGTGATGATAATACTGAGTTCTTTCATAATACAGTTAGGGAAAGGAAGAGTTAATGAGTATAACCAAAATTAAAGACTCCAATGATGACTGGTTAGATGAATTTGCAGATATTGAAGCTGAAACTATTAAAATATTACTCTAAACTTCTTACTGCAGAGGATAATCCATCACAGAGTGATTTCTATGCTCATTTTTTGACTCAGATCCCTTGCCTTATTACCAGAGAAGACAATGAGCAATTAATTAAACCAGTCTCATCTGATGAGCTTAAAGCCATTGTTTTTTCTCTTAATAAGCAAAGTAGCCCTGGCCCTGATGGATTTAGTGCTCAATTTTACATTAAAAGTTGGGACATCATTTACATGGATCTTTTGAGGGCTGCAAATGATTTTCTTTCCAGTGCTTATATTCCAAAAGGGATAGCAAGTATCCGGATAGCTATTATACCTAAGATAGATACCCCCTCATCTTTTAGTGATTTTAGACCTATTAGTCTCTCCAATGTAGCTAATAAAAAAAATTTCAAAGATTTTAATGGAGAGATTAAAACCATTCATGCAAAAAATCATTTCTCCCCATCAAACTGCCTTTTTAAAAATAGGGATATTTCAGACAATGTTTTGTATTTAAAAGAAAAGGTTAGGTTTATTGACAAAAAGGGCAGAAATCCCTACTGCATTTTGAAGCTTGATCTCAGAAAGGCTTTTGATAGAGTATGTTGGAGATTCTTAACTAGTATACTCATCAAATTTGGTTTCCATGGTAAATTTATTTTCTGCATTATAAAAAATCTATCAAATGCATGATTTTTTGTGTTAGTTAATGGTAGTCCAGTAGGTTTTTTCAGCCTACCAGAGGTATCAAACAAGGTGACCCACTTTCTCCTTTCCTCTTTAATATATTCTCTGAAGCATTCACTAGGAGTCTTGCATATATTTTTCACATAGGAAGTTTACAGTACTACAATCTCCCCAGATCTGCTACTGTGATTTCTCATTTAACATATGCTGATAATACTGTTATTTTCATGCAAGATAGTAAGCCTAATTTGTTAAAAATGAAAGCTTTCTTGGCTGTTTTTGAGTGTGTCTGGCCAAAAAATTAATTATGAAAAGAGTGATTATTTTGTTAGCAAGCATGCTATTGTGGCCAAAATCAGAGAAATAAACACAATCTTATGCATGAAAAAAGGAACTTTCCCATTTAAATACTTAGGAGTTCCCATTTTATCTGGCAGAACAAAAAACATTTTTTTCCAGCCAATTTTGGAGATGATTGATAGAAAAGTGCATAACTGGAAAAATAAATGGTTGTCTACAGGAGCTAAAATGGTTCTGATAAATTCCTGTCTGTACTCTTTGCCGCAACATATATGGTCTGTAATGAAACCCACAGTGCATGTGATCAAACAGATTAGAAAGAAAATGTTTGTCTTCTTTTGGGGATCAGTAGATGATAGGCCAAAAAAGGCTTGGAAAAACTGGAACTCTTTATGCTTTCCTATTGCTGAGATTGGACTAGGGTTCATAAATTTACATACCATTGTTAAATTTTTCTCAGTAAAACTATGGTGGATATCAAAATTCACAAGCTCCTTGGACCACTTTTTTAGCCTCCTTACCAAAATCATCCCAGACTTCCCAAACTTGGAAAAAGTTAGCCAATTTTGTGAACAGCACACTAGGGTTATACTAGGTAAAGGGGACTGTAATTTCTGGGAATCTAATTGGCCAGGGATTGGAATTTTATCTGACATACTGAATCCTCAACAGATAGACACTCCCATGGATAGCACTGTGGCCCAATTTGTACATACTAGACATATTACTCTTCCAAATGCTGCCCATTCTATGGATGCTAACTTACTGTCTATTTTGCAGGAAAATACCATCAAGGAACACAGGGAAGATAGATTAATATGGAAACCATAGATCACTGGAGCCTTCACTTTTAAATCTGCATATGATCAACTGAGACCAAAAAGAGGCACATCTATCTCCCTCTCAAAACTATGGAACTCAAGAATTCAGAAAAAGGTATCTGTATTTATGTGGAAATCACTTAACTCCCTGCTCCCATTTGATAATGTACTGGCTTATGATGGATTTCAGATTGTGTCTAAGTGTTGTTTTTGCAAAAATACAGATAGCTTAGATCATTTTTTCAATGAATGCCAGTTTGCTGCCTTGATATGGAAAGGGGTAGATAATTTCATAGGTATTAGAACCCCTAATTTTACCACCATCTGGGCTAGAATTTCTTACTATCTCTCAAGACCAGGAATTTCTGTAATTCAGACCATTCTTATAAAAAACATAGCTTTAATATCATGCCGGACTCTATGGAAGGCAAGGAATAATTTTCTTTATGAAAATATTATCCCAAGCCACACTAAAGTCCTCCATGATATCAAGTCAAAGATCTATGACTCTTTTGTAGCCAAACCATTTTACATTCATAGAACCTGTGATCTGGAACTTGCTTCAAACAGATATTTCCCTCCCAGTTTAAGACCTCCAAAACCTGCCATATCCAAAGTGCTCTGGTCAAAACCTTCCTCCCAGTACAAATTAAATACCGATGCTAATTGGAGATCATTAGATTCAGTTACAGGGATTGGCATTATCATTAGGGACACTGAAAGAGAATTTGTTCATGCACAATGCTTATACACTAAAGCTCAATCTCCCTTGCATGCTGAACTTCTAGCTATTGGCTTAGGTCTGTCCATTTCAGTCAATTTAAACTGCCCATACTCATTTGAGACAGATTGTAAAATGGCAATTAATATGATTAGACAGCCTACTTTAGCTCCATGGAAACTTTTCTCTCTAGTTGATTAACTACATGTTGCACTGAATGAATTTTTTTTGGTTCATACACTTAGAGAGGGCAACCAAGTTGCTGACTCTTTAGCTACTCATGCTATGTAATCTAAAGTTTCACATGTTTATCACCAATCTTTGGACTTAATTACCTGAAACTGTAAAAGGTCTATATATTTTGGACAAATGTGGAGTTTCATCTCTTAGGCTGCATCCTCCATGAACATATACTACTCTCGTCTATTTTCTTTCTGTGATTTACTTTTCAGAAAAGGTTCATGGAAGGAAGGACAATACAGAGACAGCCTGATACTCACTAAATTTCATCCCCAGCTCTGGACATGTCAAGCCTGTGACTAACTGAAACTAGAGTTTTGAACTACAGATCAGACAGTACTAGCCGCCTCCTCATGACTGCTTAGTCTCATTTTTAATGCCGCATTGAGTTTTGCAACGCAGTTCTCTAACAGGCTTTAAAAGGAGTACTGAGAATAGTCTTTTTGAATAGAGCTTGTATAGACTTCTATCATTTTTGAAAAGCATCACTATGCTTTTGGAACTCATGCTCCCACAAACTTTGCCTGTTATTCCTGGCATTGATTGTATGTTTTTTGTTCTATTTTATAGGTTTGGGAAGCCGAATAAATGTTCTCCCACTAAGGTGGTTTAATCTTTTAAAAAAAAGAATATTTGGTTGTATAAAATATTATATTCTATTAATATTTAATTTCTAAAAAGGAATTTTAGAGTAATTTATGACTAATAATACCATGTTAATGAAACTTAAAAGATCGTGTATATATTTGTTGTTAATCTGAGCCGTTGATCTTCTCTACAAATAAATCCCAGCCACTAGTAATTTTACCTATATAATCACAATCTAAAATTCCATCCGTCATTATCCAACTACCCTTCTATGAACGCATCTCACCTTATCCGTGGTTGTGTGCCAGGCGATGAAAACTGAACTTCCCGGATATCGGAAGTAGGGGTGAATTGGAGGGCTGAACATTGAAGTTTGTCGCGGATCTGATCTTGTGGGGTGAATCGGAGGGGCTCTCATCTCGTCCGGTGACCAAATATTTGCTAAACCATCCCAATCCTTTCTTACATTATCGATAACATGCAAGTATTTGCTGAAACCACTATTTCTCTTATTAAGATGTCCTCAAAAAGTATTCGCTAAACTAGATATACATCTCAACAACATGAAGCACTAAAAGGACCCAATATAAACAATCACCCAAGTATTCGCAAGTAATGTTTTGTTCACTTAATTGTTCCACATCCCTGTTATTATATAGTCTCTATCAGTTATCTATTGAATAGATAGGAATTTTGCTACTTTAATTAGCTTTAACCTAATAGTATTCAAGTTGATCATACTCAAAACATCAGGCATAAATTCATATAAGAACAATCAAGAATTTATGGATATCATTATAAACACATTTAGATCTCACAAATCATAACACTAGCAATTCATTTTTTTTGAGTACAAGTATGAGGATCTCCTACAACTATCATAGTCTAGCCTAATCTAGCCTAATCTACTGATCCTCTACTCGATCCTTCACTGATTCTTTGAGTGGTGTGAAGGTCCCACTTTACACCATCTGATGCACTTCGCTTCTTCGCACTTCATGCACCAGCTGATGGCTCCCGTTACTCACTGCTTTGAGATGAGTACGTCTCACTGCTTCTGAGACTAATAGAAAGCCATAGGGGACGGCGGAGTTGGGGTTTGAACCCTGGACCTCCTCCTATCCAAAGCCTTATTGCATGACCTTTGGCCGAACAAATAATTAACTAAACATAATAATAAAATAAAAACATAGTGAAAACCCTAACTATATTTAATAACTAAACCCCTCCTACCTATAATTTCGCCCGAACAAGGGATATATATTCCCAGGCCTTTCAAAAACCAAGTCCAAAACCCACGCACACACATTCCCACTAAAGGGCCCACATACTTTATTTAATATTTAACTAATAATAATAATAATAATAATTAGCAATAATTCAGCACACAAGTAAATAATTGAGCTGAAATTCTTCAATGTCTTCACTTCAGTTTTTCAATATTGCCAGTTAATATTGCTCCTTTTTGAGTATATTTGATCGCTACCTCATTAAATATTCGGTGGGAAAAAAGAGTACAACGAATCCACTTCTTTTATGTACTAAAGTTCTCCATCAGTTTCACCTCAGTTCGGGTCGACTTCGCCGAACAATTTAGTGATCGTTATACGAAGCACAACTCTGCCAAATGAAGGATTCCGGAATCAGGCTCAACTGGATCAGCATCCTTTCAGATTCCAAATTGCTCCTAAAATCGTCATAACAGCATCATTTGTGCATTTAACTCCAATCTCTTCTATCAACCGAATCTGCATAAAAAACACACCTAAAGTGCACATTAATCTCGTAAAAGCACTTTATAAAATTTTGAATAAATAACATATAATCATCACATCAGCTTGATTAACGCATACTCCAAAAAAAATAATTTAGGTATTCCGTCCTATGTTTTCCAAAAAGAGTTGCATCAAGCAAATTACCTTCTTACTGAGAAAAATTATACTTCCAGAAGCCTTCTCTCATCAATACTACTCTAAAAGTTTGCCAAAAATTTTTTGCTCTGCCCTCTCTCATCAATTGTAACACACGCGCCCCCAACCCATGACCTTTTTCCCCTTTTTCCTTTGCTGATATCGTCATTTTTTAGCCAATAACGGTCAGAAACGGACAACATCCATGGCGGAGCCACCGGTCCACCCCGGTGGCGCAAACGCCGGAAAATCTTATGTTCAGGCTCTGGTTAACAAACAAACACCCCTCTTCCAATCCTTACCAAATAACCCAGAGATCCAACCTATTACCTCTCTCAATGGCCGTCCGGCATGCCTATATGATCCCGAATCCGTCAAAATTCTGGCAAAACACTACTGTAATGCCCTTGTCGGAAAATTCAGTCGTGGCAAGCCTCCGATGGAGAAGATTCAGGCGGCTTTCAAAGAAATGAAGTTCAAAGGCAGCTACCAAGTGGGACTGATTGATTATCGCCATGTCCTCATTCGGTTCCAGGAGCAAGAGGATTACGCATCTTTCTGGGCTAAATCATATTGGACGGTCGCCGGAGCTCCGATGAAGCAAAGAGTTGACTCAGACTCCAACAATACCATGGTGGAGGATGAGAACTCCTCAGCTTGTATCAATAAATAAATTGGGCAAAGGAATTCTATCTGAGAGTATCTCTAGAATTCTTAGGCCTAAACCAAAAATCAAATATACTGTTTAAATGATTAGACACACAATATTAGGGAATATGTTGGTCTGGAACATAAGGGGTTATGGAACTTCTATGACTAGATTACAGTCCTTAATCAAAATTCACAAAATATCCATTCTATGTATTATTGAACCAAAGCATTGCAATAGTGAAATTGTTAGCCTTAAGCTTGAACTCCATTTCCAAAATGCATATCCAGCAACTGATGCTAAGATATGGATTTTCTGGAATGATAATTTCAATGTTAATATTATTTCCCAATCAGATCAGTTCTTGCTCACTTCTATCACTGATATATCCACCTCTATAGTTTGGAACTGTGTTTTCGTTTATGCTTCAGTATTCAGGCAGATGAGAGAGGGGCTGTGGAACCAACTCAGCAGCTTGCCACATGCTCCTACTTTGTACATAGGGGATTTCAATACTGTATCTTCAATTTCTGAGAGAAGGGGAAGACACAATCCTCCACTCAGAAGCATCAGGGAGTTTAGTACATGGATTACCAGTTCAGGGCTACAGGACATACCTACTGTGGAAAACAGATTCACTTGGTCAAATAATAGGGGAAGGGCAGATCTGTTACTCCAGAAGCTGGATAGAGGAATTTGTAATATGGAATGGAATGCTCTATTTCCACATACCTCAATACAGGTGCTGGGGAGATCAACATCTGATCATAATCCACTACTGGTATCAATCCAGGATGCTACAGAACAGACACCCAAGTCTTTCAGATTTCAAAGCATGTGGACCAACAGGAATGATTTTTATGGGACTGTGAAAGGTGACTGGGAGCAGAGTAGCCAATTCAGAGGGATGCAAAACATGGTCTTCAAATTAAAGAGGCTGAAGGTGACTTTGAAGGCTTGGAACAAGGACTCTTTTGGGAATGTGCAGAAAAACCTTGAAGAGGCTGAGGAGAAGGTTGCTAAGTTGGAAATGGACTATGAGGAATCAGGGACTGATCAAGAACTGACAGAGCTTCAGAGGAGCAGGGCCTTGCTACTTAGAGCTCAGAAAGAAGAAAATATGTTCTGGAAACAAAGATCCAACCTGAAATGGCTAAAAGATGGAGATGCAAGTACCAAGTTCTTCCACCAGTCTGTCAGGGAGAGGCACTGTAGATCAAGGATCTCAAAAATCAAGGACTCAAATGGGCAGTGGATCACCAACCCAAATTCCATCAAGGAGGAAGGGGTTAGATTCTTTGAAGATCTCCTGAATGAAACTCAACAGGACATCACTAGCCAATATCTGAGCCACTTCCTCTCAGTAATTCCCAGTTTGGTCACTGATGAAGAAAATGATAACCTACTATAGACAGTGCACATGGAGGAGCTCAGACAGGTGGTTTTTGATCTAGGAGCAGAGAGTGCCCCAGGGGCAGATGGCTTCACTGGAATCTTTTACACTGTGTGCTGGGATATCATTAAGGAGGATTTACTGGAGGCTGTTGGAGAATTTATGGAAGGAAACAGAATCCCCAGAGCCATTAGCAGCACTTGGCTCACCCTCATACCCAAGAAACCAAACCCTCAAAGCTTTAGTGATTTTAGACCCATCAGCCTATCCAATTTTCTCAATAAAATTTTCTCCAAAATTCTAGCAGAAAGAATGAAGAGTCTGCTACCTAGAATTATATCTACTGAACAGTCTGCCTTTTTAAAAGGGAGGGAAATCTCAGACAATGCTATACAGATGCAGGAAATGGTGAAGCTGTTAGCAAGGGACAGAAATAGCCAAAATATTATAGTTAAATTGGATATGCAAAAAGCCTTTGACAGGGTTTCCTGGGGCTTTTTGAATTCAATTTTACTACACTTTGGTTTTCATGGGAAAATAGTCAGAATCATCATGGAAAATATAGCAGCTTCAAGTTTTTCAGTTCTAATAAATGGTGTGGTTTCTGGTTTTTTCTCATCCACCAGAGGTATCAAGTAGGGAGACCCCCTCTCCCCCTTCCTGTACAACATCCTAACTGAGGCCTTCTCTAGAGCTATCAAGAAGCTAATGTCCATTCAGTTTTTGAGGGGTTTTTCAATGCCAAGGGGAGTTCAGCCAGTGACTCATCTGATGTATGCTGATGATACAGCCATCTTCACAAGCAGCAACACCAAAAACCTAAAAAACTCAGAGCTTTTTTACAGGCCTATGAGGGAGCATCTGGACAGAAAATTAATTTTTCAAAATCTGAGTTTTTTCTACACCTTAGAGCTACTCCTATTTCTATAAACAGAACCAAGAGGGGCTTACTCATGAAGCATGGTAAAATGCCTTTCACCTACTTGGGAATACCAGTCTTCATTGGTAGAAATAGAGCCCTGTTGTATCAGCCAATGTTGGAAAAACTTATGAGGGCTACTGCAAATTGGAAAAATAGGTGGTTATCATACTCTGGTAGGATGGTTTTGATCACTCATGTTCTCCAGGCCATTCCTATGCACATTCTGACATACTGAAACCTCCTAAAAATGTCATACACAGAATGGAGAGCATATCAAGCAACTTCCTATGGGGTGAAACTGAGTATGGGAGCAGAAAAGTGTGGAGAAAATGGACAAGAGTGGCAGCTCCAAAAGGTGAAAATGGATTAGGGTTCAGAGACTTCCAGGCCATTGTTGACTCATTTTCCTGTAAATTATGGTGGAAGCTACAAGTTAATGAGACTATATGGACCAAGTTTTTATGGTCACTCCTACAGTCATACAAGAACTCACAGACATGGCAGAGAATCTGTTCAGTCACTGAGCATGCAAACAACAATACAGTCATCCAATATGGCAAAGGGACATGCTCCTTCTGGGATGCAAATTGGACAGGAATGGGAGCTCTATACTATAAATGGCTATCAGACACAGAAATCCCTTTCCCTGATCTATCACTCAGTAATTTCATTCTCAATAAATCTCTGTATCTAACACAACTGGAACCATTCTTGGCTACCAATGTCATCACTGTATTGCAGGAAGCCCAGATCACTCACCAGCATGAGGACAGAATTGTATGGAAGCCTTCAAGGGATGGGAAATTCACCATAAAGTCAGCCTATCTGAGCTTCAGACCAAGGGGAATGCAGCTTTCAAATATCAAACAGGTTTGGGAAAAACCAACTCCTCCAAAAATATCTTTTCTTATGTGGAGAGTTAGAAATAACATTCTTCCTTTTGATGATATTCTGGAGAAGTTTGGTTTTAATCTACCTTCAAAATGCCCTTTGTGCCTTTCTGCTGACTCAATCAATCATTATTTTAATGCCTGTGAGGTTAATGCACAACTTTGGCAGCAAATAAACCATATCCTGGTGATAAGAGCTCCAATTTTTAGAAATATTCATCAGAGGTTGAGTTTTTATTTATCATACAGGGGCTTCTCCAAAATCCATAATAAAGTGATAAGAACAGCCATTTTGATGGTGTTCTGGGCTTTGTGGATTAGGAGAAATAAGTTTCTCTATGATAATGTAAAGCAGACCAATGATAGTATATTACAGTTTATTATAAAGCAAGTGTGTTTAATCTTCACAGCTTTCCCTGTAGCATGACAAATGTGGAAAAAAATCAATTCCTGGTGCAGTCTGGAATAATTCCTTTCTTGCTAAGGAAGAGACCAAAGCCACTTAAAATTGTTAAATGGTATCCTCCTGATAGGGGTTACAAAATTAATGTTGATGCTAGTTTCAAACAGGGTATAAATATGAACACTGGTATTGGTGTTATCATTAGAGACTATAACTGTGTGGTCCATAAATTGCACATGAACTGTCAAAACTCTAGCTGTCATCTGCATGCTGAGTTAATAGCCATTCAATCTGGTTTCTTAATTGCATCTGACATGAATTTAGAAAATTTCACAATAGAGACAGACTGTCAGCTGGCTGTTAAAGGAATTATGGATCCCCTCTCAGTGGTTTGGAATCTTTTCCCAATCTGCTCTTACCTTCATGATCTAAACATCCATAACTTTTTACATCACACAATGAGAGAGGGGAACTACTCTGCAGATTTTTTGGCATCCAGGAGCCAGGAATTGCAATTTACTGGTGATATAGATCTCACAAATGCTCAAAGGAAACTTAAAGGTCTCATACATCTGGACAGCATTGGGGTTCCCTCAGTAAGAATCCTCTAACCTTATTGCACATTGTACCACATTTTACTGGTTTGTTTTTTGGCTCTACAGGGCTGAATAGATATGTTTCTGACTAGGCACAGACTCATGGTGATAAGAAGCACAAGTTTGAACCCTTTCAATCACTCAGGAGTTCATCTTTTTACAACTTTTTTGCTCCAGATGGGAGTGTATATGTACATAAGCACTGGGTGGAATGGGCAGTTTACATGATCCTCAAATTAGGTGGCTAAATTTTGCTTCGATTTTTGTTAACTCGATCAATAATCTGCTCCCTAAGGCTTGAGACATGTAAACTTGTTTCTCTTTTGACCACTCCACCTAGTTGCCATCATATTAGGCTCTAGATTTTAGGCCAATTTTTTGTGAAGCTGCTAAGCTTCTGAGCTGAGGCTCTTCTGTTGTAAAAAACATTATTCTTTATCTAATGGAGGTTTGGGGAGCCATAAAATCCCCCAACCAAGGGTGGTTTAACTTAAGAAAAAAAAGAGAAAAAGTATACTTCCAATTCAACTCATATCTATTAATAAATTCTAAGACAACTTTACGTGCATTTTAGTTCCACAAATACATAAATAAAATCACTTTTCTAGATCATCAAATTCAGAAAAGATTAAAACACATAAATCTTCCCAATATGTCAAATGGCAGAAGTTAATGAAACTATAAATGATTACGGTATCCCAATATCAACAAGCTAAACTAATGATACTATAATCACAAAAGGCGAATAACAACATCGACTAAAAGATCCCACAGCTGTATAAATATATAATTATATAAGTTATATCCTCGATTTTAAGCTATATAATTGTATATAAGTTGGATAAAGACATAAAGCATAATAATTTTTCTGTACTACACGGTAACCTAAGAGTTAGCGTCATATGATACTAAGAGTATCGTGACACTTCTGAGATACTCTTTCTTCCTTTTTAGCATTGATAAGTTAGTACAAATGTCTTATATTATGAACATGATATGGCCATTAGCTTAGACGAACATTTTGCAGTTGTTTGTTTTCGCAATTTATGTAAAAGTATATGTGTCTTTTTCTAAAAAAGAGTTGTTGTATTAGTAAAAAAATACAACCTTTATTTCATCCTTTTGTTTATCTCAAGAAATTGCTTCAACGTCTTCGAGAAATCATAGTAATTTTTAAAACTCTCCGGTGGCTGAGATTCAAACCGCGACATGCAACTCCCTCGCAAGTATGAGCTCACCAGCTTGCATTGAAACTCTTCCTGGATATCCCTTGTGCCCATAACATTGTGATAGGTCCGAGCAAACTTCTCCGGATCTATCTCTCCATGATGCGTGGGCACCCCTTCAGGGACTTGGGTTCGATGAGGCCAAGGATATGTACTAATATACCCAATCCACAGCGAGGTAGGGTGACCTCCATTCCTTCCAATCAACCTATCCATTATTACTTCAACATAATCAGGAGTGGTTGGGGCTTGGTCTACCACTACTGACTACATCCCATAGCCCCTTGATGCCACAACCAGGGGAGCAGTGGCATAATCCCCTCCGAACGCCACCCCGAATGCCCACACCGGCCCCTGCATTCCAGTCAATGGGGCCCAACTCCCCAGGCCCGCGGAGGGTTATAATGGTATACCCCCGGACGGACCTCTGCATACCCTCTTTGCGGCATTGGAGGTATCCTGCGTATTCAGGGTATCCTGTCGACTGAGTCCCTCAGTAGAATCCATATGTTGCTGCTTCTGCAACTGCTCTCTAACCATCAAGTCCCAGATGCCCCCCTAAGCTGAGGTTCGAGTCCAAGAAGTACTACTTTTGATGAGCGCGACCCGTGACCCGTTCCACGTCTATTACCTCCGGGGGGCGGCTTGACCACCCCTTGCATTGTCATCAGCGGAGGGTCCGTGCTGGCCAGAGTTGCGGAGGGGGGGGGGCAGTGTACTCGTTCCAACCCCTACACTTCCCAAACCTAGGGGTATCCTACCTTGGTTGCCTTTGGGAACAGGGGTCCTGGTGTAACCATTTTGCTGACGGGGAGGCACTAACTCCTGTCTTCCTGACGCGGGAGGGACCGAAGGACCTCTTGGTTCTTGCTGTCCTTTTGGAGTCGGCCACTGCTTCTGTTCAACCAGCGACCACTGCTTCTGTGCCAACCAACGTTGGTATTCATCTCCCCTAGTCTCTACGAACTCCCGCATATTCTATTCCTCCCAAATCTCCTCATGCTCCCCCTCCTCGAGGGTTGGAGACTCTTCCTCTGCTGGTCCTCTCCCCTTCCGAGCCAAAGCTCTCATCTGATGTAACGCGAGGTCTTGCTCGACCACCAATATCCTCATACTTCCGGACCGAGTGGTAACTGGTGAGGAAGTTCTCGCACCTCTCTGCGGCGGTTGACCTCTAGGCAACAATTGAGTATATTTTGGAAACGTAACTCATATATTTTGATGCTACCTGTTTTGTGACCCAAAGAGATCCCTTCTTCTACTCCGCCTTAACTAGTCGTGCAAAACAAAGGCCCATGGATACCCGAGGGTAGAATCTCCGGCGTGATGATGAACGGTAGCCTTTGGAGAGAAAAGGGTATTCACTGGTAGAATGAATAGAAATTACTTACTTGAAATAGTGCCATGGGGCACTATTTATACTGCTCATCACTTGACTCATCCTACACATGACTCATCACTTGGATGTCCTCATCTGGATGGTCCATCCCCGGATACTTCCATAATAGCTTACCTCATTATGGATCGAGGCCTAGCTACCTTACCTAGTAGTTGGGCATGGACCTAGTATTACCATGGGGTACACCCGTGGGTGTTGCTGAGTTACATGTACATGGATGCGTGGCCCCGCGCTTGAAATTAGAATTGCAAGTATTTCTTCATAAGTTGCAATATAAAAATCTACGTAAGTTCTCTATTATACTTTATACCTGTCTACATATATATACCATCACTTCCAAAATTTTGTATAGACGTTTATTTATTGTAAAAATATTGGGTACCATGGAGAAATCTGGACGAGTTTTGGAGGGTGTCATTCTCCTGTCATTACGAATCAGAATAACCGTAAAATATTTAGATGATGTCCGCGAAGGAATTTCATCTTAGGCATATAATCCAAAATTTTACGTGATTTCGATTCTTGTTTTGATAGCGATTTAAAGTATAAACTACGTGACATTACAAATCAGGCTCTTAATAGACCGTGTTATCCAGGTAAACTCCCAAAAGTCAACACTGCGCACAGGTGGGTAGCCACCGCCAACCGTGGATCCCTAGCGGCTATAAAGATCATGAGCAAGCAGCGGTCTAACATGATGGAAATGGCGTCGATCCAGAGTTCTGTGGTGCAGTAAAGACAATCGCAATTGGATTTGGGGATTTCAGGGCGGTTCAGCTGGTCCGGTCCAGTTTGTACCGGTCGGGTCGGGTTGGTTAGCCTGTTTTGGGTTGTACTGGTTCAGAACGGTTTCTATTTGATCTGGCTTCATTAGATTGAGGAGCTGATTTTACTTGTTTTTCTTTTATAAAATTTATTTTCAGTTGTTTTTAGGGTGTATGTGAATTTAGACTTTATATTGGACTGAATGTGATTTACTAATCTTATTTCCAACGGGTCCTTTTGGGGTCCTTTTGCTCGGCTAACTTTGATTAGCTTCCGACAATGTTTGTACAGTTAGGAGAAATCTGAGTCAAAGTAATTTGAATACTTACTATTGGCAATACTGTAATTAGATTTGTATACCAGTTAAGCTTTTCACTTATATCATGTTAGATTGCATTTGCTGTGTCCAATATTTGGCCGCCAGTCAATCAGACCAGGATTGGTTGGAATTGCTCTAGTACTGATTTTATTTTACATATATATGTATTTTAGTTGGGTATGATTTGTAGTTGGTCCTTTTGCAAAACTGTCCTGGGTAATTTATGGAGTATAGTTGCTATTTGTTTGTCATGTCTCTCCTAACCCGTGTAGTTTGGTAGAAGGGAAGACCCTTTTGGATTCGGTTTATGCAATACAATAGAGGGGAACTCTAAGTCTTTTGTAGTTTTGACAGCTTACTAACGACGTATCTGTGCATAGACTTTGTACACTTTGAATATTTATACTGTGAGTTAAGGATATTACACATGTCATGTAGTTTAGATAATTTCGGGTATTAGACCTTAGAATTCTTATGACATATCTCTTTTTCGGTAGTACATGTAGCCACCCTGAGGCGGAGTAGTAGTACGGTTATGCTCGAATCACTATGCACCTCACTCAAATTCCTACAGAAATCCCAAAAAGATTTTATGTGTTATTGGGTTTACCCAAACCCCAATCATGTAATTTTACTGCTTTTATGTAGGGTTGACGAACCGTGAATAATCCTCCTGTCGACATGGAAGGTTTCGACTTAAAAAAAAATTTAAGCTATTTAAATCTACAAAACAGTCCCTCCAGTCAAATCTCCATAAAACCTCTTATGACATATCTCTTTTTTAGTAGTACATGTAGCCACCTTGAGGCGGAGTAGTAGTATGGTTATGCTGAAATCACTATGCACTTCACTCAAATTCTTACAGAAATCCCAAAAAGGTTTTATGTGTTATTGGGTTTACCCAAACACAATCATGTAATTTTACTGCTTTTATGTAGGGTTGACGAACCGTGAATAATTTTCCTGTTGACTTGGAAGGTTTCGACTTAAAAAAAATTTAAAGCTATTTAAATCTACAAAACAGTCCATCCAGTCAAATCTCCATAAAACCTCCAATTCATTCGCAAATCGCCCATCTTCAGCTTGCCACCGCCGTCATCGTCCACGCTCTGGCCTTCGTTGTAAAACCACCATGTTTTTTTTCTCGTACTTCAAGACCTTGATGGGAGAGAGGTGGCTGTGGAGTTGAGGAACGATTTGGCTATTCGCAAAACCCTGCATTTGGTGAATCAGTACCTCAACGTTAAGCTCGATAACACTAGGGTGGTTGATCAAGACAATTATCCTCATATGCTGTCAGTGAGGAACTGCTTAATCAGAGGTTCAGTTGTAAGGTATGTCCAGTTGCCACCAGAGGGAGTTGACATTGATCTGCTTCATGACGCCATAAGAAGAGAAGTTCGGAGCGGCTAAGCCATAACCTCATGCTTCAGCCTTTTGTTTTAGCCATTCAATGTGAAAATTTTAACATATTTTTTGACTCAATACTTTTTGTACTTTCTTTAAAAATGTTTAAACATTAAAAAAATGTGTTGCTAATGTCCTGTAATGAACAATATGTCCATTATTATTGCTAGAAAATATGTTGCTGGATTAGTGTAGTTAAGAGATTAAGGGTGTGTTTGGTTGGACAAAACAAAACTTGAACTATCCAAGTTCAGTTTTGTAAATTCTTGTTTGGTTCACCAAGTTTTCTAAAATCCAGACTTGCAAAATCCTAAAAACCAATCAAAAATTTTGTTTTATACTCACAAACTCAACCCAACCAAACAAGGATTTTGCAAAACCAAACTCTCAAAATCCCAAACAAAAACTCAAACTCTCAAAAATCCAAAACAAAATTCAGACTCTATAAAACCTGGCGAACCAAACACACCCTAAGTATGCCTTCAAAATAATAACAAAATAAATACAAAGTCCATGTTACAGACCGTGCTAACTGGATCACTGTGCTCTACTGAGTAGCGTCCGCGATCATTATGCAACAACACTAGATACAGAACTGATGATGTCTTAGTTTTTCGTTTTGTCTCATTAAGAACTGATTATACCATCTCTACAGCTCGTATGGCAACCCTATTACACTTTGGCATTATCAAGATAGCCTATCGTTCTATAACCATAAATGTTAAATAATCTAGTTTATTGATATCATCAAATATCAATGAGTTGACCTTTGATATTTTCGGCTTTCAGTGTCCTTATTCTACTATAAATGAGGCTTCAAATGTGAGCTCGTGACACACTCTGAACAGTGATAATTTTAAATTTCATTTTGGAATTTCGCATGAAGTTTTTGTGATTTTCACAACAATTAATCTTTAAAATACACAAAATACCACTAGGTTATAAAAATCTTGTTACTTTCATGACTACATCATTTAATTGTCTCCAAAACCTTCATTTGAAGTTTCTAGTAGTGTAAGTTTACTCGTCTGTGTAATTTTATATGCTCATTTCAGCTAGCTACTATAAGGCCTTGCATGTCCTTTGATTATTTGGCGGCATTAAATAATTCAATTGCAAACAATTCATTTCAATTCATTTCAATTTTCATAGTAAATAATTAAATTTAATTTACAACCACTATTATAGTCATCCCAATACCGCTACCACATTGGTCAACATTACTAATGCGACTATCCCAACACCGCCGCCACTATCACCACTCCGATCACCGTCACTACTCCAACCACCATCCCCACTCCAATCATCGACACTACTTCGCCCACCACCACCACCACTCCGGCTACCGCCACCACCACTCCGGCTACAACCAAACTACTACCCGGGTCACCACCATGACCCCGGCCACTGGTGAGCGTCATTTAACTCACAAAAAATAACTGCACACTAGAACATAGATTAGTATATTAGGAAGCAGGTCGAATCTCACGAGGAACGATGTAATTTCTATCAAATTAAATTACTAAATAATTGGTTTTCTACCACGCCTTAAACTTTGTGATTTTTTGTTCTATAAACTAATGAAGACAATAAACAATGATGCAAATAATATGCAAAACTCTGAAAATCTAGAAACAAAAGATGTGATAATATATATATATATATATATATATATATATATATATATATATATATATATATATATATATATATATGGGAAGGGATCAAGAGACTCCCTTATTTTTACTCTAATTTTCACTCCAATTCTTGACCTTTGGATTAGAATTCATCTAATGGACAAAATTAAATGTATTTTAGCCCATTAGTGTTAATTAATTTAAATATTAGTCTTGGAATAGACCGTTTCTGCAATTAAAATAGGAAAAGCGACTCCTCTTTTGCAATTAATATTTACGCGGATCCTTTTTAGTAATATAGGGAAATTGCATCACATACCCTCCTCCATAAATATATATACCATATTTCTATTTTTTATTTTACAAAACCTTCAGTCGTTCCCAATTTCTCATCCCCAAACCCTCTTTCAATTTCTGTGCAATCCAACCAATCCAACCGGCTCGTAGTAAAACGGCGCCGACGCCGTCGTAATCGCCGTCATCGCAATCGCCGCATTCTGCTGCTTCTCCGACGAATTCTTCGGCAAAGCTCGTGATTCCGGCGATGTCGGCGACTGAACCAGCGGCGATAAGAGAGGGATCGCGACGTTCCAATCGGCGGCGCGGCTGACCTGAATCGACGCCGGTGCTCTAGTTTGGAGCAGGCTCGATTGTCTCCGGCTGGTGGAAGACTCTTGCGATTTCGACCCACCTTCAGCAGCAGACTCCTGCAGCGGAGGCAGCATCACATGAGGCCGGAGCGGCGTAGCCACCTTCGTTGAATTAGGCGCCAGCACAACCTTCACCCCGTGCGGCGGACCTTCCTCAACCCTAACCACCCATCTCCGCCGCGCCTCCGCCTCGTCATCACCCCCAGCCTTCGTGAAGTTGATGAGCCCCCATTCCTCGAGGAAGGCGAAGACCTTGCGGATGGTGGTGACGTCGCCGACGAGCGACTTGCGAACGGCGGAGAAGGTGAGCTTCCTGGACGGGTCTTCCCGGTACTTGCAGATGATGAAATCACGGTACTCCTTGTATATCCTCTCCGTCCGTGTGAAGGAGGAGCCGTCGAAAAACTCCGGCAGGTGAATCTTCTCGACCTCTGGACCTTGCCCCATTCGAACCAATCTAATTGGAGGAGAAGATGCAGAGTTAGCTCTTTTTGTGGTTTCCCCCTTTTTTGTTGTTTTTTTGTACTTTGTGACTGCTCTGCAAATTTCTTCCATGAATTTTATGTGTTTTACTATGAAAACTAGATTGTCTAATGTGATGTATTTCTGCTTTTAAAATTTTATGTGTTCATCTTGGAAACTGGACTTTTTAATGTGGATTCTGTCTTGTTATGAAATTTATGTGTTTAGCTTGAAAACTAGACTGTTTAGTGTGGTTTTTGTCTGCATATGATATTTTATGTGTTTAACTTGAAAACTAGGTTTCTTGATTTGTGTTGACACTTGATTATTTATTGTGAAAACTGTGGTGTTTGTAAAATTTGATTTTTTAATGTGAAAATTGTGATTGTGAAAACTTGGGTATTAAGGTTGAAACTACAGTGATTGTAGAAACTATATTTTTTAGGCTGAACACTGTGGTGTTTGTAAAACTTGATTGTTTAGGTTGAAAACTGTTTTTGTTGTGAAAACTTGATTGTTTAGGTTGAAAACTTTGGTTTTTGCGAAACTTGATTATTTATTGTGAACACTATGAAGATTGTTAAAACTTAATTATTTAGGCTGAAAACTAGAGTGATTGTAGAAACTTGATTTTTTAGGCTGAAAACTGTGGTTTTTGTGAAACTTGATTGTTTAGGCTGAAAACTGTGGTTTGTGTACATATTCTTTGCATGAACAGTGTCGTGAACAGTGTCGTGAACAGTGCCGTGAATAGTACTTTTCCCAAATTTTGCAAATAAGGACCTCGTTCCTTCCACATTGTAATTTAGTCATTGATCTATATTATGCTATAATATAGACGGTCACTCCAGAGACCAACTCTTAATTTAATAACCAAAATTACTTTTACTTTTTAATCTTCATCTCCTCCGCTAATTGATCTTGTCCGCAAGATATATGGAAATAAGTTCCTTTTTTTTTTTTTTTCTTTTTGATAATAGTTCCTTTTCTTTTCCGTGCTTCTAAATGTTGCTTCTTTTAAAGATAAACTAGCCTTGTGACTGTGTAGACAAAAGGCACACCCTTAATGAGAATGAGTTTGTGCAGCAAGTTCCTAAGCACAACATGATTCAGCATAAAAGAAGTAAGAGATCCTGCTTCCCTGGCAAGCAGTGCATATCCTTGCTCATTCCATAAAATCTATCTCAAAAAGAGATAAGCAAAGATATGCAAGGATGTGAGCAGAGTCAGCATATTCATCAAACTCACGGCCATCAAGAGAGAGAGCGGGATGGGATCTATAATTTTCATCATTGGGCATGGCTTACATAATTTTCATGTGCCATGTGCAGGATGCAAAAAATCATAGCTGAAGAATTCATGAGAGATTGCAACTTCTTATGATCAGTGCATTGCTTTGAGAAGGTGGAAACACAATTTCTGAAAAGTTTCATCATTTCCTGCAGAACCATGAGAGTCCACAGAAATTTTATGGCTCTTACAGCAGAACTTTGTGAGAGTCCACAGACAAGTCTTGGAACTTGTCGAGAAGCAGAGAAACAAAGAGTTCCTGCTTGATATTTGGTACCTTGATATTTTCTATGTGAAATCGAGTGTATTTAGCATTCAGGTAAATTGCAATTACAAAGAGCTAAAAGATGAATGGCCGATCCGTATTACATGAGTTTCTGTTGACCGATTAATAGTTGTGAATTTGTTCATTCAGAGATGATCCGTGATAGTTCCAAAAGGAGTTCAATCAATACATATGTTAAGGTTAAGTTCAATACAAATATTTTAAATAGCGATCACATGTTCATGTAAGCTTTTCCAATTTTCTTGAATATTGGTAAAATTCTGGGAAGAAATATTATGGTGTTTCTGACAGAAGTGGCGGAAGATTAAGGGAATTATTAATTATTAATTAAAACGGATGAGAAATAGAAGGAGAAAATAAATAAATTAGGTTTTAATTGAGATCGTTAGATTATGTCTAATATAATGGTCAGAAAATGGAGTAAAAATTGAGTGAAAATAAAGGAGTCTTTTACGTTAACCATTGGTAAATAATATTAACGCAAAGGCCCAAGGCCAAGATATACATTGTTTCCAAGGAGAAGCGAGAGCTTTCCATTGGTTACAAAAATATTCCTTAACTTGTTACAATAAAAAAACAATCATGAAACTATAGAGTCTAAGTGACCGGATTCCAGCTGGCTATCGTCATTGGGAGAGCGAGAAGAATTGAGGCCTATCTTCGACGCCTTTCGATCGTGCATTCTTTCTTGATGCTTTAGCCTCAGCTGTGCTTTTGGGCTTGACTGCCTTGGCTCTACTCGCTGTAGTTCCTGCTGTTAGAGTCGACTTTGCCGCTGCCTTAGGTATAGCTCTAGCCTTCTCTATTGCTTTATATTCCTCGGGCGTAGCACTTGCACCCGCTACTGGATATACTTTCTCACCAAAAACCTTCTTAGTATCATTCAGTGAAGTCTCTGCAGGTTTCACTGTCGAGATTAATTCAAGTATTGGGTACTTGAAAGTAACCTTTTTGCGCAAATGTGCATGTTCTACCTCTGCATCAGCAACCTCCTTCTCCTCCTCCTCCTCCTCCTCTTCTCCTCCCTCTTCTACATCATCCTGTTCCAGTCTCCCCTCATCCTCCCTAATCCGTTCCCCCGTAGTTGGTTCTTCTGGATAATCCACATCATGTTTCCATGTTTCTTCATCCACTTCCTCAGCCTCCGAAGTACTCAAATCAGAACCATACTCAATATATTTGCAAATACCATCCACATAACCTCTGGTCGGGTGATCTTCCTCCCACACAGAGTCTGCGGGATGCTCCTTAGAGGTATCCTTGACCGCCGATTTCTCCACTCCACTAACCTCACCTAATTGATCCGGAGCTGAAACCACCTGCTTCTTTTTCTTGTTTCTGGATCTTTTTTTCTTTTGTGCTGGGGTCCAATCTCCATTTGGGTCAGTGCTCAAGCCCTCTTCCGCCCCCTTGTCCACAACCTTCTTACGTTGATTAGCCTTCCACTGTATGTAATCCTCACAATCCGAAGTAAAATGATTATTTGCATTGCATTTAGTACAATACCTTGCAAAGTCTTCGTAGAACAAATCTTGCTCAAGAGTAGAACCATCCGCCCTCGTGATAGTGATAGATCTCTGAACTAGAGTAGTGGTATCCATATCCACTAAAATCCTTGCTACATCACCTTTCCTAACCGCAGTCTTGTTGTCCATGCAGATAGGATTACCAATAGCCATGGCTATTCTACTTAAAGCATTCGGGTGCCAACAAGCTTTTGGGAGCTCTGGCAATCGAATCCAAATAGGTGTGTGTGCAAGTTGGTAAAGGAGTCTCTTGATTGGATGATTTTTTATACAATGAAATAAACCAACTTAATCTAATTAGATAGTTCAATCCTTCATCATTGCCACCTACAGTCCATTTATTCTCTACAAACCAATCAGTTATAAGAAAGCAAGTATTCACTGATTAGGGTCACCAGTTATAAATGCTCTTAATTGATGTAAAATATATCACCCAAAATCAATTATTTACATCACACACATATTTTTTTAGTACTTATCACTGTTTACAGTTGTGTAAGGTGCTTACAATAAAATAAATAATAAAGCACTTATATTGAAAATAACTACTACTTTTGATTGACAAAATAGATTATACTTTATTAAAAAAAACCCTATTAATCGGGCAAATTTTAATTAAAATTTACGCAATTAAAAATTATGTTTTATATGAAAATTAAGTACGAAAAGAAAATTTTAATTAAGAATTTAGTGCATAAAAATATTTGATGTTTGAAATAAAGAATGAAAGTAAATTAATAACTGATTGGTGAAAATAACTATAGTAAATTAATTTTATAGAAAATCACTTAATCTTTCGAATTTAAATATGAAACAAAAGTTTCTAATATTATACTCCACATCTCAGATTTTCTCTTGGTCTACTCTCCCATCTGTTGTGAAGAGCATAGTCATTTTAGATGCTGAAAGGATTCCCACCATATGGGTTCCTGAAGCATTGGCCTAGTACTACTAATATTCTCTTTTTCTCTATGCAGGTCAACCAGTGGTTTCTGCAACTTACTAACCAAGGCCCTACATGTGTAACAATGTTACACACTTTTTTTCTCAACCAATCCTCCACTGGCTCCAGCAAGCTGAGCAACAAAATACACTGCCTCACAAATGGCTTGAAATCTGACACCAACATGTGACTGTATTGGGTGTCTTTAGTCTAATATTTTCTCCATCCATAGAGTCTCTAACCTAATGCCGCTTTGTGTTTTATCTTGACAATTCGCTAATAGACTTTAGTTTATACGAGACTTAGTTTGAAGGTATCAAATACGAACATAAATGGAAAACTAGGCTAATTAGGAATTATTCTATTGCCAAGAATTTTCCTATAAAAATGTGTTTTAATTCTAGTAAGACTTCAATTATTTTCCATTATAGTTATAAAATTAGATTTATTATTCCCAGATTAATGTCAGGATTGTGATTTTATTTGAGGTTATAAATATAAATCTCAACCTTGTAATTTTATGCAGAGATTTGTTATAAAGAAAAAGGAGGTTTGACAGTTGTTCAATTTCAATATTCAGTTGAGTCACCCATGACAGATGTTCGTGGTTTCTAATTAATTGGCTGACAGTTGTTCAAGCGATTTTCATATCCCAGAAGCAATATACATATATATATATATATATATATATATATATATTCCGCTGCAACAAAGTGAACTACTAAGAAAATACGCATCAAAGTGGTATTAGAGGCAAGACTTTCACGAATTCTTATTCGCGATCATGATAGGCAAAGAGAGTATGATGGAAGAACGTATGGCTTCGTTGGCAAAAGACACAGCTACGTTGGCAAAAGACATGGCGCTTGTGCTAGAAACTGTGAAAAAGATTTTAAGTTGAATTACCAAAAATTAGGAGACAAAATTGATCTAGAGTATTATCTGAATTGGGTCCGAAAGATGGATCATATATTTGACTTTACAGAGTATGACGATCGCACGAGGTGCAAGATTGCTATACAACAACTCACGGCGCGTGCATCCTTGTGGTGTGATCTTTTGGAATTCAAACGAATGTTTCAGGGAAAATTAAAAATCAACTCGTGGATTAAGTTGAAGAAACATCTTGATCGTGGATTTTTACCTTCTACCGATATGTTAAAAAAAGAGTCTCATTCTGTGGTTGAACTTGTGGTGAGTAAGGAGCAATTTGAGGCAAAGAATGATGTTGATGGAGGTGTTGATGCTTATGTTGAAGATGTCGTTGAGGATGGTAAAGATGATAATTCTACTTCTCTAACTGAAGTCGACAATGTTAATGATTATTCTACTCCTATGATTGAAACCGATAGTGTTATATACACATGTTCTACAGTCCTTAATGTTCTTGAAAAAGAAGAAGATCTTGGTAGCAGTGATATGGCAATACTTGATATTGGTATAAACGAGGGAGATGCAGAGAAAGAACTGGTTCATTCTATAACTATTGAAGGTCGATACAAAATTGATGAGAAAACAAAATCTATAGTTTCATGGAATGATCAATCAATTTCTTTACTTGAGAATGATGGACTTTGGAGTCATTTAAATTTTGACTTTGGAAAGACTGGCGACTTTGCTACACATCACAACTTTGGTCATGTGTCATTTGGTCGATATTTGAAAGGTTGCGAGTTCGACAAGGGGTCACTGAGTGGATGAATTCGAGGGAGAATCCATTCGAATTCGGGAAGGATGATACAATATGGGATTGGCAAAAGCAAGTACATTGTGTCCCAAATATAGAGGAAGCCACTTACTCATATTGATTGGAGATGAAGAGTATCAAGAATTGAGGAGGAGAATGATACGATTATAAATGGAAAACTAAGTTAATTAGGAATTATTCTCTTACCAAGAATTTTTCTATAAAAATGTGTTTTAATTCTAGTAAGATTTTAATTATTTTCCATTATAGTTATAGAATTAGATATATTATTCCCAGATTAATGTCAGGATTAGGATATTATTTGAGGTTAAAAATATAAGCCTCAACCTTGTAATTTTATTCAGAGATTTGTTATAAAGAAAAAGGAGGTTTTCCGAATTAATTGACAGTTGTTCAATTTCAAGATTCAGTTGAGTCGCCCAAGACAGATGTTCGTGGCTTCTAGTTAATTGGCTAACAGTTTTTCAAGCGATTTTCATATCCCAGAATCAATATATATAATATATATATATTTCGCTGCAACAACGTGAACTACTAAGAAAATACGCATTAGTATCTATTTCTTGTATTCTTTGGAGAAGCATTACTATGCTTCCAGGGACTTAGTGTCCCTTAGCCTTTATAGGAGATGTAATATTTTTGTCATTTTTGGCTTTAGGTTATGGGAGCCTAATATATTTCCCCACCTTTCATAGGTGTTTCTTAAAAAAAAAAAATTACTCCACCTGCAATGCCTCGAACAAACCGCGCAGCGCGCGGTCCACTTATGCTAGACCTAAAGGGAACTAGAAGAGTTATTGCTCCGATCAATATATAAATTAACAAAAAAAATTAAAAAGTATAAAACTATGTAATTTTGATTAAACCACCACAAGATCAATATATTCCGGCGCCTACAATTTTTATATATTCTTTATTTGTTAAAAATGCATACATATATAGAACATAATTATTTTTGGTCAATAATAACACTCAAATATTTCACATCCTAATATTTCTCATCATATATTCCATTATCGAAAATTAACCGATTTTTTTTAAACCACTTAGAGTGGAGTGAAATTTATTTGGCTCACCACACCATAAAAAACCTTGTAATAAGGTAAAAAGTACATACAATTTGTGTATTATCGATTTACAAGATAGTGAAAAACTATTCGAAAATCATGTGATTCTAAAAGTGATTCTAGTATACACCCATGTCGACATTCTCACAAGCATTTTAGGGTTCGCTAAGCGACGTCCAACTCTGCCGATGAGAAGAATCATAACCCGCAAGCAATTTAAGGATCGCCAAAACGAAGCCCAACTATGCCGACGGGTACGGGGTTCCCCTAGAATCAAATAGAATCAACAATAGTACAGATCCTCTTGTCCAACATGGGTTCCTCTTTTGCTCCTGAGTATTCTCTGCTTCCTTCTCAGCTTGTAGCTTCGTTCTGTACAAAGAAAACAGACTCACACCAGTAAACCATTCTAATTGTGTCTGAAATAAGGTATTTCCAGTTTGTCCAAGGCAACTATGCCCTTAACATCTCTAGGCAAGGAATCATGAGTATAAGTCATATTAATATTGGAGTCACTTGCTATTTAAGATAAAGCATTAGCAGCAGGATATGCTTCCCTAAAAACATGAAAGATATGAAAGTCGAAATCACCTGAGAATGACCAAATGTTTCTGAGAATGATCAGCTGTTTCCATGGAGCTATCTGCTGTTTGGTAGCTACCTTCCATAGCACCTGTGAATCAGTCTCCACCTGCACATGTTGAGAATCACAGTGATAGGCATTTGCAAGCCTAGTGACAGTGCTACTGCCTCAGCTTCCAAACTGGATTCTGCACAAATGGTCCTTGCCTTATCTTGAATCACCCTGCCAGTAGCATCCCTGAGGATCATACCAGCTCCAACTTTCCCATTTCCCAAGTATGATCCATCTGTATTCAATTTCAGAAACCCAACACCTGGCAACTTCCAACTCACCAATCTTATAGTTGGTAATCTGACAGTGCTTAAGATACCATATTTTTCAGGTGGTCTGAGTTTAGACCAAAACTTAACATGAGATCTCAGAGTATAAGTGATCATCTCCCGAATAGATTTTATCAAGTTAACTTTATTTGGTATGATGTTATCATAAAGATAGGCACATCTGGCACACCAAATGAACCAAACTATAATCACTAGCAAAATGTTTGCCAGATTCATCTTAAAAGCTGAAGGATCAGTATAGTTCCAATAGTAATAGAGAAGATCCCACAAAGTATCTCTATCCATATATAGCAAATCAAAGTATAAGCTTACTTGCTTCCAGATCTGTTTAACAATTGAGCAGCTATTGAAGCAGTGATGAAGCTCATCTGTATAGGCTTTACACAAACAGCAGATTGAAGGCTGATGAATTTGTAGGTCCTCAAGCACATCAGCAATTGGAATCAACCTATTGACAAGTCTCCAACAAAAGCATGACATCTTTTTGGGTAAAACTGATGACCACATATGTTTATAGGATTGAACTTTCATCTTTTTAGGTCTCATAATTTCATAAGCTGAAGCAAGAGTGAAATTTCCACTTGGATCTGGTTTCCATATCATAATATCCTCATAGTCATCAAAAAGTGAGAAAACTTTAGAGATCAAATAATTGTAATGATCATCAAAACCATGCCTCAATAAATTTGACAGGTGTTGTGTTGTTGTGCACAAAACTCATTTATAGTTAAATCAGGAAAAGGCAATTCAAAAGACTCATCCCAGACATCAACCAATGCATCATCACCTAACCATATATGTAACAATCTTCAAAAATATTCACATCATATATTAATGCATTTAAATAACAACACATGCATTCTCATAGTATAAATATTAATAGTTTCATTTACACTTTCACATATCAAATCACAATAAACCACAAATCCATTATTACCACAACACACATATTTTATACCTTTATGCAAGGATGAAAATCCATGATTTATCCAATGCAGACAGACCCTGGGTTCGAACAATAACAGTGAAGGAGAAATACGCATGCACCTATTTCCGACAAAATCAATCCATCTTCAAAAACACAGAAATACATCTTTGAAGACGAAGAGGTACATCATCAAACTATATTTAATATATATTGTCATGTTTTATTAATATTGCAAAATAATTACAATTTATTTATAACCCGACTTATTATTTAAATTTCAGGAAACCTCGATAAGGTTGATTTTCAAGAGAACCAGAGGGGTCTAAAACCGTCACAATATGGTATGGCGCTGCTATTGAGGATGAGTTTCTGATTATCCTCATCTAAATAATTCTGAGTGCATCTGCCAAAAATATTAAGAACCGTCAAGGTTCGTATCGGTCTATTTCATGACAGTAAATTTTATAGTCTAATGTTACCAAAAATCTAGATGCAATTAAATTAGCCCCATTCATTTTATATAGAGTGTAAAGTCCATAATTGATCATCGAACTTTTGCTAAAATTTCACTTTTGATCACTGACCTATTTTTTGCCCAATTTTGATCATCGAACTTTACAAATGTTCTAAATTTGATCACTTGCATTAAGTTGGGTGTAAGTATCTAACAGTGCAACTATTTACAGGGGTAAATTGGTCTTTTCGATAAAACTAAGGTTTTCTAAAATATTCAACTTGAAAATTTTTATGGGTATAGGTTGTGGAGGTTTCATTTCAAAACAAAAGTTAGGAGTTGATGTGTTTTTCATATTACATGAAAAGACCAATTTACCCCTGTGAATAGTTGTCCGTTAGATACTTAACACCCAACTTAACAGAGGTGATCAAATTTGGAACAGATGTAAAGTTCGATGATCAAAATTGGGCAAAAAAAATTCAGTGATCAAAAGTGAAATTTTAGCAAAGTTCGATGATCAATTATGGACTTTACTCTTTTATATATATTAAGGGATGTGCTTACACTTTTAAGTAGAGTTTGTATTTAATTACATTCAGATATACCGCACGTTGTGCGGTCCAACCTAGCTAGTACTTTTGAATAGTTTAAAACATGTATTTTTAAATTATCAAAATTTTAGACTTAGGCCCTGTCCAGTTCAACTTATTTGGTATTGTGCTGTGCTGATGAGTGCTGAGCTATGCTGATCCGTGCTGTACTGTGCTGATCTTATGTTGAATAGTGTTGAAAGTGTTGAATAGTGTTCATTTGAGTTGAAGAAAAAACACAATGTTTATTACTTAAGAGCTAAAAATTTTATTTAATTAATATTATTTTTACAAAACATAAAAATAGTGTCCATTTAGAGCTTGAACGTGTTGAGCTGAATAGGTGAAGTGCTGACCAGTGTTGTGCTGTGCTGATGAGTGCTTTACTTTGATGTGCTAAAATATGTTGCAATAAATTGAACTGTACAGGGCCTTAATTAATATACCTAACTCAAAGTCAACCCTTATATAAACCTTTCAAAATTAGACTTAATTAATATACCTAACTCAAACTTTTTTTTGGCAACATAACTCAACCTACCGAGATATATAGGCCCTGTCAAGTTCAGCTGAACTGAAATTCACTTAACTGAAATTTGCTGAAGTTCGCTGAAGTCTGCTGAAGTTCGCTGAAGTCCGCTGAAGTCCGCTGAAGTCTGCTTAAGTCCGCTGAAGTCTGCTGAAGTTCGCTGATGTTCGCTGAAGTCTGCTGAAGTTTGCTGAAGTGTGTTGAAATTAACTACAAAATGTTATAATAATAATAATAATAATAATAATAATAATAATAATAAATACTATTATTATTATTATTATTATTATTATTATTAAATTGAGTTCAAACATTCAACTTCAAATTTGATCAAATAATAAAGATTTAAAAGTAATTATTTTATTTGTACAATAGTTTTTCAAAAATGACACATATCATACAAATCAAAAAATGAAATACTTTGTTTCGCAGTAATTATTTGATCAAATAATAAATATTTCGCAATAAATATTTTGTTTGTTAATGGACATATTCGTAATCAGGGCCTGTTTAATACGCCTGAACTGAGCTGAACTGAACTGAATCGAATAAATATTGCACCAAATCAAATGGAAATCTCTATCTAATGGTAGAGAAACAGAAATTCAAGAACAGAAAATTGAACTGAATTGAACTACACTTAACTGAATTAAACTACATTTTATTGAAATGAACTGAATTGAACTTCATTTAACAAAAATGAACAGAGTTTTCAATATAAATTTAATATCGTCAAATTATATTTTCGGGGAACTGAATTGAAATAAATTACAATTTCTCTGAATTGGATTGAACTGGTCTGAATCATTAACATATATTTGTTTTAATTTTAATTAAAGTATAATGTACTGAACTGAACTGAAATGAATAGAACTAAAATGAACTGAACTGAAAAATAATGAACTGAACTGAAAATATTTAGATAAGTTGTACTAAACAGACCCTTATTGTTGAATTTGTTAATTTTGAGTATAAATTAGAACTATTAAAAATAACTTTATTTGATAAATCAAAACAAAATACATTGAAGAAACATTTGTTCTCAATTAACTTCATTTGATAAATCAAAACAAAAGTATTTCATTGACATTTTTGAATTGTAGGAAATTTTACTTTAAAACAATTTAGTGAAAATAGGGAATTTTTTTTTAATTTAGCTGAAGTCCGCTGAAATCTGCTGAATCCAGCTGAAATCTGCTGAAATACGCTGAAATCCGCTGAAGCCAGCTGAAGTCTGCTGAAGTCCGCTGAAGTCTGCTGAAGTCCGCTGAAGTCTGCTGAAGTCTGCTTAACTTAACTGAAATGTGCAGAATTTAAGGTGAACTTGACAGGGCCATAATCTCCTTCCAAGTTAATCTCTACTATATACTCGTGCAAGCCTTGAGAAACCGTGAATCTCCTTCCATTATATAAAACCTTCAAAACCGTGACTTTGAGTGGGCAAAAGTCCCCAACCGAGATGTATAATTTTGGTACAAAACCGTGTGCTGTTCTTGATTACATGATTTGCACGTCTCCTTCCAAGTTAATCTATACTATATACTCGTGCAAGAAATATGGGTGTGCCATTGCTTCCTTTGCAGTGAGCCTGTCGCGATGATCATATCGAAGGAGAGTTGGGGATTATTCTGGTTTTGACAAGTAAGTAGAAGGAAATTGTAGAAAATCTAGTAAAATAAAGCAACATTCAAGTCGTGCAGTAGACACTTTCCTTCAGGCTTTATTTGTCCCCTTATATGTGTGTGTAATATAGGACAAATATCATTTAGGATAAAATGAAGCTTTGTTGACAAAAGTCACACTACTTTTTCAACACCGAAGGAGCAAAAAGAGTAAGAGCAGAATGGTTTCTTTGTGAATGTATCGTTATGTCTTAAGCCAAACTATCATACTTCAGACCTTATTTATAGAGTTCAAATGGCCATTCCAAGAGTTACGTTTTCTTGGAGTTACAACTTTTGGGATTTCATGATGAATACACATCCCTTGTAAATATTGAAGTTGTGTCTTTTCAATAAATAGAAAATACACCAACAATCCCCCGCCATTTTCGATTATTGAAAAAAGTCTAACTTCAATATTTACAAGAGATGTGTATTCATCATGAAATCCCAAAAGTTGTAACTCCAAGAAAACGTAACTCTTGGAATGCCCATTTGAACTCTATAAATAAGGTTTGAAGTATGATAGTTTGGCTTAAGACAAAACGATACATTCACAAAGAAACCATTCTGCTCTTACTCTTTTTGCTCCTTCGGTGTTGAAAAAGTAGTGTGACTTTTGTCAACAAAGCTTCATTTTATCCTAAAGGATATTTGTCCTATATACACACACATATAAGGGGACAAATAAAGCCTTAAGAAAAGTGTCTACTGCACGACTTGAAGGTTGCTTTATTTTACTAGATTTTCTACAATTTCCTTCTATTTACTTGTCAAAACCAGAATAATCCCCAACAATCTTAAGGCTTTATCTTGTCACTATGGCAAGTAAAGTGAAAGATCTAGCAACAAATATTGTCAAACTTGATAGGTTTGATGGTGGCAATTTCATTCGTTGGAAGAAAATGGTTTATTTCCTTTTGGCGGCTTTGAAGGTGTCTTATGTTCTCACAACTCCCAAACTGGTGGATAATTCAGAAGATGAAGAAGTTTTGGAGAAACTCCGTTAGAAGCAAAAGTGGGAGAATGATGATGAAATTTGTCGAGGGCACATTCTCAATGCAATGGGAGACAACCTCTTTGATGTGTACCACACGATGGTTACGGCAAAAGAACTATGGGAAAAATTGGAAGCAAGATATATGTCGGAAGACTCTACAAGTAAGAAATTTCTTGTCTCAAATTTATTTAATTTCAAGATGGTAGACAACAAACCAGTCATGGAGCAATTTGCTGAAATTGAAAGAATGTTGAATAACTTCACACAACACAAGCTTACTATGGATGAATCTATTATTGTTGGGACATTGATTGATAAGTTACCCCCATCTTGGAAAGATTTCAAGAAAGATCTCAAACATAAAAAGGAAGAGATTTCTCTTGAGAGTTTGGCTAATTCTCTTCGTATTGAGGAAGAATTGAGTATGCAGGAAACTCCTCAAATAAAAGAGGATGATAAAGGGAATGATTCATTCACAAAAATTAACGTGATTGAAGTAGGCCAAAGTAGTAAGTCAAACAAAAGGGCTTATGGAGGAGATCATGGAAATTATCCAAATAAGAAGAAGAAAGGAAAGTGCTTTTATTGCAAGAAAGAAGGACACTACAAAAATGAATGTAGATATCTCAAGAAGAAAGGTCCTAACTCTTCAAGTGGAGGCAATGATGACAAGTCTCTTGTAGCCATGATTTCTGAAATTAACATTGTTGATGAAGACTTTGGTTGGTGGATTGATTCGGGCGCCACTAGTCACATATGCAAGGACAAGAGTTTCTTCAAGAACTTGCAAATGGTGGATGATCCAAGTGCCGTTGTTTACATGGGAAATTCAGCAACCGCTCCCATTAAAGGCAAAGGAGAAGTTGATCTTATGTTCAAACCGGGGAAAGTGATTACTCTCATTAATGTGTTGTATGTTCCCGAACTTAGGAAAAACTTAATTGTTACCCGAAGCTGATAGAATTGTAATCTCCAAGGATGGGATGTATGTAGGAAAGGGATACCTTTGTGGTATCATGTTCAAACTCAATGTAATTCCCATCAATAAAATGTAAGAAGTTGTTGTTTATTTGATTGATTATATTACTATTTCATGGCTATATGTACATATTATAGAAACCTTGAGAATGTGATGAAGGAAAAGAAAATAAGATAAATTTTCTTTAAACAAAAAATAAAATGGATATTTGATTTTGTGAAATCAAAAGATACATGCTACAGTAATTTCTTAGGATTTATAAAAGTGCAAAATATTTATTGTGAACATTTGAAAGATATTATGTTGTTTACATATGCACATCAATATTTTTGTATTTGGTTGTATACACCATAAAAATAAAATAATTTCAAATAATTGTTTGAGAATTTGAAATGGAAAGAAAATGTGATATTTGGTTTGATATTTGGTTTGGTTCAATTATAAGTACTGAGATAAATTAAATAGCATGCCTGAAAATTTAGTAATCGGGCACGGTGACTTGTATACATGCTTGATCATTCCTGGTGGTTATGGAAGTGCATATTTAATTTAGAATAAATTGATAATTGAAGTGGGACCTCCCTTCTCCTTGACTACGGATGTCTTCCAGGTTCCGATGTTGAACGCTTCCTACAAGAAAAGTCCCCGGAAGTTTCCGGGGATAGGAACTCCGACGATCAAGTCAGTAGGGATTATGAGTGTACTGTCTATTTTCAGACTAGAGAGCTTACCTCTTTATTCTTCCCTCTCCTCTATTTATAGAGGTAGAGCGTTGAGGTCGTGTCCGACATTCTTGGGTCGTGGAGCCCTAAATTCGTGGCGTCATGCCTTGCTCCACTAGACCACGTACTCAGTTGGTTGTAAACTGCTTTGCATTACCAGTGACAAGTGTTCACTTGTAACTGTTCTACAATACGAGTGTTCGGTTGGGCCTGGCCTATTTCTGATATAATTATGATCAGTTGGGCCTAACCCACTCTATTCAGTTGGATTTAGGCATGTATATATACCATAAGCCCCCCAGCGATAGAATTAATGATTGGGGTAGTAATATTTATTCTATCGATTTAGTTATTAAACGTTATATATATATATAGTATCATTATTTATCTAAAAGATTAAATAATTATATAATTTCTCAAACTATATATTTACTATTATTAGTATTTTATTTATTTTCCTGGAAATAATTAAGTTACTAATTTGTAGATATGTAAAGTGTCTTTGCATATGGTATTATATTAATAAAGGTAGAATTTTTTGCAATCCCAATTCTTACCAATCAGAGCCCATCACTCTGCTCCATCGTCTCCATTGGACCCCTCGCCGGAGCTGGGCTACGGACGTACGCCGTTCGCCAGCCTTCTCGCCGGAGTTGAGCCCTTCGTCGTCGGTTGCCGGAGTTGAACCCCTTGCCGTTGGTGAAACATCACGCCGCCGAAGTAGATTGATTTCCCGGCTCCACTTCTCGGATCCTAGCGCCGCCGACCTGTCTGCTCGCCCTGTCCATTCGTCGCCGATCCATTCGACTGTCGGATCGGGCTTCCCGATATTCTCGTCGAGGTCGGCTTTGTCGCCGGAGCTGGGTTTGTCGTCATCGGAACAGGGCCGTACTTCACCATCTGATTCTCCGCTGCCGGAGCTCGACCTTTGTCCTCGCTGGAGCTCGATCCGTGGTCTTCGCCGCCAGCCTATCTCCCTCAGCCCGTACGCCGGCGACCGTCTATCTCCTCCAGGTGAGCTTTTTCATTTATTTAATTATTGTTTTTGTTATTATGTTTCGTTTTGAAATTTGAAAAAATTAGGCCCTGAAAGTTAGGGCTGCTTGAAACTGAAATTTGAAAATCAAATTCCATGTACAGCGGGCTAAATATAAATTAGTTATATAATTTTGGCTATGAATCAGGGATAAGTATTTGTTGTTATCTTTCAGATTCTTTCTCCTTAGAGCATATTAGCGGATTGGAGGATTATATTTTGTCACTCTCTGTTTTTGGCATTTGCTCAAGTCCTACTTTCATCGTTGTTGCAGCTATAGAAAGGTAAAGAATAGTTCATGCTCAACATATGTGATTATTGTGTTAAACTATCTGCTCTTCTGGTTTCTTATAAATGTATTAGTTGCTTAATTTGATATGAATCTGAGCTTTTCAGTATTCAATCTTTTGTTCTGCGTTTAGGTGTTATGATTGTTGATTAAGCATGGTTGACGAAACTGGCTTTAGAGAAATTAATGGTATGGATGATTCGGCTACCCTGTTGATTGGGTCCGGGAATGAAGTTGGAGATGTAGTATATTCTGGGTTTATGGATGGTGGTGAGGATAGGGATATTGATGGTAGTGATGGAGAAGGAAATACTGATTCACCTGCTCATTCCACTTCTAGTAGTGGTGTAGGTTCCTTAGGTTCAGTTGGTGATCCTGATGATTCAGAGTCGAGTCGCCAACTGTTAGCGACTGCAACTGTAAACCCTAATGCCAGTGTCTTTACTACTAAATCCCTAAAGACATTTCAGAGGACTCACCCGACTCTTAGCGGTCGCGAGTTGCAATGCCCTTTCCTGTAGAGGTAGTTAAGAGTCCAGCTCCGGACTACTTTGCCTTGTATGCTGCCTATATTTCACAGGGTTTGACATTGCCTATACCGATGTGGTTCATCGACATCCTTCGTGGATTCGGCATTAGTTTGGTTCAGCTACACCCAAAAGGTGTTTTGGTCTTGCGAGCACTGTATGAGGCTTGCCAGAAGGCTGGGGTTGATTTTTCTTTCAACCTCATGCGTCGGATGATGCGGTTGCAGTCTGTGAAAGACAGGAGTGATGAGTATACATTTTATTCGTATCATCCGCAGTTACGCTTCCTTAAGCCCGGTTCCTACCCTAGTAATTTTGGGTATTTTAGGAAGAGGTACTTTTTCGTGAAGTATGATAGTAGGACAGATGTTATGCCTCCTAATTGGAGTTATCAAACAGGGAAGTGTAAGGGTCTAAAAATGTCTGAGCGTTTGTTGATCAGTGATGAAGAGATACAAAAACTGATTCCTCATTCCGTTGATCCTGCAGCTTGCTTGAGTATGTGATTCACTTATGTGTTATCTTAAGTATGAAGTTCAGTTTTTATTTTTTATTGTTTGTGTACTAATATCTATTTCTCTTTTTGAAGGTGTTATGAATATCGGTAAAGGTCCTACGAAACTCAGAGCTTATGGTAGGAAATCTACTGTTGAGTTGTCTGCCACTGAGGAGATGACTCATGCTAATGAAGTTACCGTTCTTCATGCTATTGAAGATGTGGTTGTTCGCGACAATCCTGTGGACAAAACTGTTGCGACAATGAGTCGCAAGGATAAGGGCCGTCGTGGAGACACTGGTGATCGTCAGGGTATTAATTTGAAGAGGCCTAGATCCACAACTGAGACTGCTTCCAAAGTGGAAACTTCTATTCTTGCTGCCTTCTCTGAACTATCCCCCAAGGAATCCATCCTCACTGTAAGTCAGCTCATTCAGTTTGATTTTCCTTTATTTGTATGTAATCAACCCTACTGAACGTAAATATATTGATATGACATTTTCCCTTTCAGATTTCCAAGGTTATGCAAAATGTGGGTAACAATCTTGATGACTTTGTACCTCGTGAGGAATTTGAAAAAATGAAGAAGGAACTTGAGAAAATGAGGAAGGCCAGAGATAAGGCACTTAAGGCTAGCAAATATGAGGGCGAACAGAAGAGAGCTGCGTTCCGCCAGCTGGATGTTGCCAATAAAGAGCTAGAGTTCCACAAGGCTACTGGTGCACTGTCATCCAAGTACCCTGCCCTTGTCGTAGATCGTTTGGTGAAAACAAACGCATTCTATGAGTTCTTTGTCAACACTACCAGTCTTGGTAAAGACATTGGTGTTAGCGAAGGTTTAAAAGGGTATAGGGAAAGTAACGTGGTGGGCGTTGAATTCCCTTCCATTGAGGATCTAGATAAAGCCATCGCTGAAGACTCAGACAAAGCTACTGCGGCTTTTATTTCAAGCATTCACACTGGTGGGTATGACTTTCCCTTTGTGAAACACTTAGAGATGCTTGGAGAACTGCCTTCCCTCGAACAGTTGAAGGCATGTAGTGTAGACTACAATGAGAAGCTTCCTTATGAGATGAGACCTTCATCTTCGGCTACTGTTGTTGGAGTCACAATTGAGAATGTTGGAGAGAACTCTGGGAGCAAGGATGATGATAGAGACACTGGAAACCACAATTCTATGGATGACCATGATGTTAGTGGTTGAGTATTGTACTATGTTTGCTTAATTCGAATGTTTGTGACATTGTGTGTAAACATTATTATTTATCCTTGAACTGATTCACATTGCTCTAAGTTTTTATCATTATTATTATCACTATATATTTTTTTTTCTCTTACACTAGTTCTTGTGGCCATTGCAGATTTTAGCCATGTCTTCTATGCTTGATCAAGCATTTTTTGACAGCTTGCATACTCAGCAATTAATATCTTCCCCCAAACATGCGTTTACTCCTGTATCTAGAATATGTGTCAATGTGGAGGAATTATTTGCAGCCTTTGCTGAATCAAGTAGGAAATTGTACCATCGTGAGGCTCCATTGTTCTCTATTGAGCGTAACAACAATATCGTAACTCCTCGACTGTTAGCAAATTCGAAAACGTGTGAGACTGTTAGCTCTGCGGGTAGTCTTCGGCTGGATGATGAAAGTTCTCCAGGGACTTCTTTTGATGATATTCATGAAGGAAATTTTCATGAAGTTATAACCAGCTGTTTGTTAGACATTGATGTTGTTGCTGATTATGCATCCACACTACCTCTACCTGCTAAACCTCGACTGTGGTTTAATAAATTGGGGGATCGTCTTCGACGTGTGTTAGCTGGATTGTCTGGCCGTGAACATTTTTGGGCTCAAGTGATGGTAGATGTTGAATCTATGAAGTGAATGGCATGAACTTTGTACTCAGCAAAATGGAGTTATTCATCGATGTGGCGTTCAGATTAACACTCTAATTGATCAAGAAAAAGAATGGCGACGCGTTTTGGCAGATAAGGATCGAGATATTTCCACTCAAGCTGCCGTAATTGCTAAGCATTCAAGACGTCTTCAGCAAGTTGAAAATTTGCTATCTCTTCGCGGACACGAATGTGAAGAGTATAAGGCCTTGGCTAAAGGTTGGCAAATCAAGTATGACGAACAGTATGCCTGTAGTACAAAAATAATTGCTGATAACAAGAGGCTTTCGCTTGACTGTCAAGAGTTGGACTACCGTATTCAAGCTTTCGAGCAAGAGTGTGGTAACCTGAAGGAACAGCTCAATGAAAAAGACAAAAATTTAGCTGCCAATCGTGTTGAACTTGTAGATAAAGATGGTGATATATATACTCGTGTCGAGGATGTGATTGCTGCACATGTTCAGGCGATCGAAGATGAAAAAAATCAGTTATGCCAAAAAGTTGCCTGTGATCAACGACTCCTTAAAGAATATGAAAAAACAGTGAACTTAATGAGCATGCAGTTGGATCGCGATGAGTTTGGGCCCATCACTGACTACAAATCTTATTATCAGCATTATATGGACCAAATGCAAAAGCAAGGTTGCACTCGGCATTCTGCATATATTCACATGCAGTATCATTTAGAAGACATAAAGAAGTGTGAAAGAGATTACGCTGAGAGATCAGGTCGCATTCCCTCCCACCGGGCTAGTACTGCTCAGATGCGATCACAATCTCGTGAATCACGTGGTCCTCCTTCGAGTCGAGGCCGCGGCAAGAATCACCATCGGCAATGGCGTCGCTGATTGCTATACTTTATTTTTGTCTTTTCGAATAAGAATAATGTGAACTCCATCTTTGTTAATTATTTCATTTTTGCGAACTCATGTCATAACTGTTTGTTTTGACATCATTGTTTGAGCGTTTGCTCTTATTGGGTGATTTTCCCACTGTTCGTCGTTTTACTGTTCATTAATTTTTGGATGTTTCCAAAAAGAAAATGTCCCGGTGTTGTTATTCTATTGAGTATGGATTGATAGTATTTGATTATCACCATATACTGTTTGTTGATTCGCAAGTATTCACTTGTTTGCAACTGTTCAATCAGTTGCAAGAAAACAAGGTGAATTGTTAGTAAACTCACACTGTTTGACTGTTTGAGTATTTTTACCTAGCAACTGTTCGTTGCTTTTGGTATTCATTCAGTTTGATGGCAACCCATAAAGATTGTTTGAATTGTTCGGGCGTTTACCATAACAACTATTGTTGCTTTTAGGCGTTTGCATTTGTACGTTGCTATTTGGTTAGGTACCATTCATTCCCTAACAGTTAGCTTTGTAAGTTGCTATATACATTTTAGCATAAATGATTGTTAGCATTTCTTGACTGTTAGCATTTTTTATTGTTTGCCTTTTCTGGTTGTTAGTGGTTCTCTAACTGTTAACATTTTGATGCTTCTTCAACTGTTAGCATTTTGATGTTTCTCCAACTTTTAGCATTTTGATGCTTCTTCAACTGTTAGCATTTTGATGCTTCTCCAACTGTTAGCATTTGTTTTTTTTTTTTTTTTACTGAACGCACATTGCGTTCAGTTCATTTTTTTTTGACTGAACGCACATTGCGTTCAGTTTTTTTTTTTTGACTGATCGACATTGCGTTCAGTATGTGTTTTCTTTTGTAACTGATCGCACATTACGTTTAGTTTTTTTTTTGACCGATCGCACATTGCGTTCAGTCGTTTTTTTTTTTTTTTGACTGTTCTCACTTTGCGTTCAATCCTTTCTTTTTTAAGTTATACCTAGCATGAGTTTGTCATCTTATGCTAAAACATCTAACAGTTATATTTCCTTACTATTGTTCACTAATTCTATAACTACTGTTAGTTGCTTAAAACGAAAAAAAATAAATAGGCGGTTGTTTGGTGCCAAATTTGGCTTTTCAGATTTATATATTCACATGTTGTGATCATATCACAATGACAAACAAAAATACAGAAATGGGAATGCCGCCATTGATAATTTCAAGGCTCCTATACATGGTGTTTGAGCGTTTTTCAACTAGACGTAATATTTCCTCAAGTTAGTCACATGCCACATGTTGGGAACCATACTATCATCCATTCTGGCCAATTTATAGGAGTTTGACTGATAGGTTTCAATTATCTTTTACGGTCCTTCCCATTTGGGACATAACTTTCCTTTCTTCTCAGCCAAGCTCGCATCATTTTTTCTAAGTACCAAATCACCTACATTGAATCTTATTGCTTTCGCCTTAAGATTGTAAGCTTTTGCCATCTTCTCTTTATACCTAGCCTCTCGTATAACAGCAGCTTGCCTTTTTTCGTCAAGCATGTCAAGGTTGGCTTTCAAATTCTCCTCGTTGGTTTCCTTTTCCAAGGAAATTACTCTAGTGCTTGGAATGGCAACTTCTATCAGTAACATGGCTTCTTGTCCATACGTCATGCTGTATGGAGTTTCCCCAGTAGGTGTTCTTGGTGTAGTTCTGTATACCCACAATACTGTAGGGACTTCTTCCACCCATCCAGTTTGCTTTCCTTCCAGCCTCTTCTGGATTCCTTGAACAATGGTTTTATTAGTGACTTCCACTTGACCATTCGCTTGTGGGTGAGCAACCGACGTAAATTTCTGGGTTATCTTCATCTCGGTACACCAAGATTTGAAAGCATCGCTTGTAAACTGTGTGCCATTATCAGTGACAATGGTTTTGGGTAACCCGAACCTGCAAACAATATTTTGCCACACGAACAGTCGTGCAGCTTCCGCTGTGATTCGTGGTAGGGGTTTAACTTCTACCCACTTGGTGAAGTAATCGATTGCTACTATCAGGAATCGATCTTTCTCCGAGCCTCTAGGAAATGGTCCTACAATGTCAATTCCCCATTTTTCAAATGGCCAAGCTCCATATACCCCAATAAATTCTGATTGTGGTTTACCCTTCACATTTGAATTTATCTGACAAGTTCGGCACTTTTGTACAAATGAGTGTTTGTCATCAAAGAGAGTAGGCCAGTAGTAACCCGCTCGCATTATTTTTTTTGCAATAGATCTAGCTCCTTGATGTGCTCCACAAATGCCCTCATGCATCTCCTCAACAACCTCTTTAGCTCTCTCCGGCCCGATGCATCTCAGCCATGGTGTTAAATACCCTTTTTTATAGAGTACTCCATCAATGTAGGAAAATGACAATGACTGTCTTTCAATTTTCCTTGCTTGTTTGGCGTCAGTTGGTAGTGTTCCTCCTCAAAGAAATGACACGAGCGGTGTCATCCACGTATCTTCTTCATCCCCGATACATGCTACCAACATCTGTGCTGTGCTCCGAATTGACACCACTTCGACTGTAACATCCTTTTGAGCCTTCAAATTTTTGTATCCAGCAGTCACTAACTTGCTCAAGGAGTCCGCTTTGGTGTTTTCTGTTCGCGGAATCTGTCGAACACTTAACAAATCAAAATAGCTCATTAGCTGTTTGACTTTCCTCAGGTACTTTTCCAATTGGTATCTCTAACTTCGTAGTCTCCCAGGACCTGGTTGACCACAACTTGGGAATCACTGAACACTTTGATACTTGTAATGTTCATCTTGATTGCTAAATCCAATCCACATATCAGTGCTTCGTATTCCGCCTCATTGTTTGTTACCTGAAAGTCAAATCTCAATGCATACTTGTACTCTTCCCCATCGGGGCTAACAATCAGTATGCCTGCCCCACACCCTTCCTTGCAAGATGAGCCATCAATATATAAGTTCCACGCCATTTCATGAAGTTTTCCTTTGCCTTTGTCTTGCTCGATTGCCGTCGATGCGAGAATTGCAGTAGACGAACAATTTGTCATTTCTGCGATGAAGTCAGCTAGCACTTGGCCCTTGATGGTTTTTCGTGGTTGGAACTGTATTTCATGCTCACCCAATTTAATTGCCCATTTCATCAGTCTTCCTGATGCTTCTAGCTTTTGAATAGTCTGCTTAAGTGGAAAGTCTGTATAGACCACAATCGGGTGGCTATGGAAATAAGTTTGCAATCGCTTGACTGTATGAACTAATGCTAAGACTAACTTCTCCATCGGCAAATAGTTGATTTCTGCATCTTGCAGTCGTCTACTGATGTAATACACTGGCAATTGTTTTGTCTTTTCTTGCTTGAGCAAAACCGAACTTATCGTTGTATCGGAAGGTGCTAGGTAAACATATAGTTGCTCCCCTCTGATTGGCGATGCTAATGTTGGAAGGTTTTGTATTTCGAGTTTAAGCTGGTCATAAGCATTTTGACATCGATCATCCCAGCTAAACTTGTTTGCTTTCTTCAAGATGTTGAAGAATGGCATATGTTTTTCCGCCGCCTTCGATACAAATCGACTCAGAGCTGCCAGTGATCCCGTTAGGATTTGGATATCCATTACTGTTCGTGGAGTGGGTAGGCTTAGGATATCATCGATCTTATCTGGATTTGCTTCAATTCCTTTTGAGGATACTTTGTATCACAAGAATTTACCAGCCCCAACTCCAATCGTGCATTTCTTTGGGTTTAACTTCATTCCTACGGATGCAAGAGTCGCGAATGTCTCGTTCAAGTCCACGGCGAACCGTGCAACTCTTTTACTTTTAACCACCATGTCGTCGACATACACTTCCATATTCCGTCCTATTTGGTTTTTTAAGATTGAATCAACTGCCCTTTGATAAGTAGCACCTGCATTTTTTAAACCAAAAGGCATTTTCACATAATAGAATACACCGAAACTGGTGATGAATGCTGTTTTTTCCGCATCAGCTGGATTCATCAATATTTGATGATACCCTTTGTATGCATCTAGGAACGCCATTGTCGTGTAACCTGCAATTTTCTCAACTAGTTGATCAATTTTTGGCAATGGGTAACAGTCCTTTGGGCAATGCTTGTTTAGGTTTGTATATTCAACACACATTCTCCAACCTCCATCCGCTTTACGAACCATTACCGGATTGGCAAGCCATGTTGGGTATTTGACCTCTCTAAGGATTCCTGCTTCCGTGAGTGCGCGTACCTCATGCTCGATTGCTTGTTGCCTGTCTGATGCAAAATTTCTCTGTTTCTACCGAACTGGCCTTGTTGATTGGTCTATGTTTAGAATATGGGTTGCTAACTTGGGGTCAACACCTCCCATATCATTCAAGGACCAAGCAAACACATTGATATGCTTCCGAAGCACAACTTTTACTTCTTCCTTTTGTTTTGGGGGTAGATTTTTTCCAATCCTGATAATTTTGGATGGGTCATTTTCATCTATCATAAAATCCTCGACTTCCTCCCCTAAAATTAAATCTGGTTCGTCTGTGCTATCTTCCATAGAAACTGCATGCACCATTTGCGATTGGTTTACCACAGTGTTACTTGATGGTCTCATAGCGATCGCCATACACTGCCTCGCTGTTTGCTGATTTCCGCGAACAGTAGCGATTCCCAATGGTGTCGGAAATTTCATTACTAGATGATATGGCGACCATATTGCTCGTGTTGTATTCATCCAAGGTCTGCCTATAATAGCATTGAAAGGGCTTTGTGCCTCCATCACAACGAAGTCACATAAAACTGTACAACATTTGTTGTCCTCCCCAATAGTGACTGGTAACCTGATGTTGCCTAGTGGGATCTCTGACTTGCCGGTAAAACAAACTAGGGCTGATGTCGGTTTTTTCAGGTTTGATCGTTGAAAACCCAGCTTATCATAACAGTCCGCGAACAATATATCCACATCACTACCATCATCTACAAACACTCGATGTACCGTAGAATTCCCAATCTTTGCCATAATTACCAACGGGTCATTGTGGGGTGAAGCATTGGGTACTGCATCATCCTCACTAAATGTGATTGTTTCTCCCACCTTAAATCTCTTTTCACTCGGCTCTTGGGGTGGAACGTACCTTGCCATATTTTTCCAAGCATGGTTTGACATTACTTCTGTAGCGCCATGAATGGATAAAATGACTCTGTCTGACACACCAAACTGTTGGTCATTATCACGTGCTACAGCCGCAGTGATTTTATGTTGACTTCCTCCTATTGTATTTGTGTGTGAAGGTCGGCTTCCAAACCCCTCCGGTTTTGACCCTTGTCCTCCTTTTTTGTACTGCAATAGGTGTCCTTGGCGAAGATTCTCTTCTATTTGCCTTTTCAATTCCAAGCATTCTTCAGTATCATGGCCATGATCCTTGTGGAATAAACAATACCGTTCTTTTGATCTCTTGTCTGGCGGTGCCAACATAGGACGAGGGTCCTTGAAAAGACTTTTGTTACTCTGCCAGATTTCTTTTCTGGTTTTCATCAAGGGGGTATCATGAACTTCTCTATTTCGATCTACATCCTTCGTTTTTGTCGAAGACATGGTCTTTCCTTTCTTCGCAAATGATTTCTGCTCATCTTCATTTCCCCTTTTTTCTCCCCTTTCATTCTCCCATTTCTTATTGTTCGCTTCCTCTGTGCGAACGTATTTTTCCACCAATCTTTGGAGTTCTCTTTCGTTGCTAGGCATTTCTTCCCTCAACTTTTTATAGAAATCCCCTGGTTTTAGGCCATTCATGAATGCGCCTAAGAACATCTGATAGGTCAAGTCCTTGACTTGCAAACTTTCCAATACCAATCGTGCATGATAATCTCCTACCATCTCCGTGCTTTGTTGTTTTATGTTCATTAGATCGGCAATCGTTTTTACGAATTTTTGATTACGATAAAACCGACCTAAGAATGTATCTGAGAGTTGTGCCCAAGAGCAAATGCTTCCTTTAGGAAATCCCTCAAACCAAGTGATTGTCGGTCCTGTAAGAAAGATGGGAAAGGCTTTGCATACTAACGGTAGGGGAACATTTCTAAACCGCATGCTATTACGATATGAGTGAAGGAAGTCTTTTGGATCTAAACTACCATCATATATTTTCACATGTAATGGTAGTTTGAAGTTTTCTGGCATGGGATATTGTTGTATTTCTATCGACAGAGGTGAAAAATCACCTTCGTCTTCTGCCACGATGTTTTTCACTACATCTCCATACTTTAATCCTTCTTCCTCTCGTAAAAGCTGCTTGTCCTTTTTCCGTTCAACAGTTGGTGATTCACCTTTATTTTCATCATTTTTCGGCACGACTGCTTGTAAAAATTGTGCATACAAGGTCTCTTTCTGAGTTTCAAGGAAGGCTTCGAACGCTATTCTACGTTGCTGATCATCTGGGAGGATTCAGCCCCATCTTCCCGTTCACTCTCCCTAGGATTTTCTTCCCGTTCGTTCATAGCATGACGACGATTGGGAGTATTCCTAGTTGTTTGTTGTTGTGTATGATTACCGCTACGTCCACTCCTGGTAACCACCATAATCAATGAAAAACAAGATCCCCACAAACAGCGCCACTGAAGTGGGACCTCCCTTCTCCTTGACTACGGATGTCTTCCAGTTTCCGATGTGAACGCTTCCTACAAGAAAAGTCCCCGGAAGTTTCCGGGGATAGGAACTCCGACGATAAGTCAGTAGGGATTATGAGTGTACTGTCTATTTTCAGACTAGAGAGCTTACCTCTTTCTTCTTCCCTCTCCTCTATTTATAGAGGTAGAGCGTTGAGGTCGTGTCCGACATTCTTGGGTCGTGGAGCCCTAAATTCGTGGCGTCATGCCTTGCTCCACTAGACCACGTACTCAGTTGGTTGTAAACTGCTTTGCATTACCAGTGACAAGTGTTCACTTGTAACTGTTCTACAATACGAGTGTTCGGTTGGGCCTGGCCTATTTCTGATATAATTATGATCAGTTGGGCCTAACCCACTCGATTCAGTTGGATTTAGGCCTGTATATATACCAATAATCGATAAAGAAGTTTGCTGAGTATTTGTGTTAAATTGGATAGCTAAGAATAAGGCATACATGATAATTAATCTTCGATATCATATTAATAATAATCCAATGCATAATCGGAGTATGTTTGTTGAATTCCGATTTGGTTAGGTATATGTAGTACTAAAAGTTAATTATATATGACTGAAAAATTAGTATATAGTATATCGGAATGCAAACATAGAATAATTCTTGTATTTTCAGTAAATGCATAGTTTGATTAGTCTGTTTATTACAACAGTCATAAACATTCATATATACTTGTAATTGATTTGCATGAAGTTAAAGATGATCCTGTGTATATGAAATGATAGAATAAAAATGAAATATGAGGCTTTCATACATGATTTTGGTTAATGCATATATAATTTATTATACTAAGAGAGATTGTACTCGTTGTATGCATTGACATTGACCAATATATCTATATATGAAAATGTGATTACAGTTAAATTCTTAAACATGGAATTGTATGCAATGATATATATGAATACTCATGGTACGAAGGATTTTGAATAAATGTTGCATAAAGTGATATGGTGAATTATATATTGATGATGGACAACATATGGATGATGTAATTTGATTTTATAAATCATCATGGTAAATTCTATGGTATAAGTTGATGCACTTAGAAAAGAAAAGATAGTTTTGAGTATGACTGTGAAATTCTTATGAATTGAATATATGATTTTGAGAAATCTGAAATTTGTGCTGAGAGTAATTTTTTAGAAATCCAAGAGATTTTGATTTTGAGTTCAAGAAGAATTATGTGGGAGTTGAAAACTCTAAATATGTGGTAGTAATAAAATTCTATAAGTTCATTGAAAGTGAATTTTGGCATGTATTTGCAATGGAAAGGTATTTTAGCATGTAATTGCATATTTTGAAAGTTACAATGACTTGGATTGTCATATATATACTTAAAAGTTTGATGAGGAAAATCTGATCTATTATATGATCAAAGAACTAATTTAATTAGTTGGAATATGAAGAGATTGTTACTCCTTGGTTATGCGACATTGAGAGGGGTGTAAAGGTACTCCTAGAGCCACAATTAGTCCTTAGTTGAAAGGAGTATATAAAAGAAATACTCTACAAAGAGAATAGAGAATAAGAGTTCAACTCTTGAGAAGAAATGAGAAGAGTAAAAACTCTTGAAAGGTTCATTGTGAATCCATGTCCAAATAGAGACATGATGTTAAAAATATCTATTGAGATGAGATTGATATCTATTATATAGACCATACAACGGTGGAAACCTCAATTCAACGCTAGCACGATCACTAGTCTCGAATTCAAATGAGTGAAAAGTACACTATTACATGGTTGGAGCATTAATTAGTTGTATAAATTGTGCTCATTCCTGCCAGTGTTATAGAGGTTGGATTTTGTATCCTTAATAAGTTCAAGACATGTCAAATACGTTGTATTCATATGTAGTTCGCATGAAAGAAAAAATACTTCGTATGGCGGGGGCATATGGACTTAACTATATGAGTGTAGACTTAAAGTCACTCAAAAATTTTGGTTTGAATTTTGGACACATTCATGAAAGGATAGTGGCATATTATTAAGATGTGTTGTTCCTTAGCAATTTAGAGGAAGCGAATCTGTGTGTGAATTATATATGTGGCTTGTCACAAGGGTCATTGGTTCAAAGTTTAGCCTACCAAGCGATTCGGCAAGTTTCAGAAACTTTCACTAAGGCAGGGGTTCAATCGGAAGACACCCATGCTAATGCATAGATTTGTCAGGATGAGTTCGGCGACCAGGAAGAGTCTTTTTTCAATAATCGAAAATGGTGGGGGATTGTTGGTGTATTTTCTATTTATTGAAAAGACACAACTTCAATATTTACAAGGGATGTGTATTCATCATGAAATCCCAAAAGTTGTAACTCCAAGAAAACGTAACTCTTTGAATAGCCATTTGAACTCTATAAATAAGGTCTGAAGTATGATAGTTTGGCTTAAGACATAACGATACATTCACAAAGAAACCATTCTGCTCTTACTCTTTTTGCTCCTTCGGTGTTGAAAAAGTAGTGTGACTTTTGTCAACAAAGCTTCATTTTATCCTAAATGATATTTGTCCTATATTACACACACATATAAGGGGACAAATAAAGCCTGAAGGAAATTGTCTACTGCACGACTTGAATGTTGCTTTATTTTACTAGATTTTCTACAATTTCCTTCTATTTACTTGTCAAAACCAGAATAATCCCCAACAATCTTAAGGCTTTATCTTGTCACTATGGCAAGTAAAGTGAAAGATCTAGCAACAAATATTGTCAAACTTGATAGGTTTGATGGTGACTACAAACATGGTGAGCAAGAGAAACAAGTGGGAGAATGATGACTACATCTGTCGCGGTCACATCTTGAATGGTATGTCTAATTCACTGTTTGATATATACCAACATGTTGAATCTGCAAGGGAGTTGTGGAATTCTTTGGAGTCAAAGTACATGGATGAGGATGCTTCTAGTAAGAAGTTCCTTGTCAGTAATTTTATGAATTACAGGATGTCAGACTCCAGGCCAGTGATGGAGCAGTACAATGAACTGCTTCGGATTCTTGGGCAATTCGCACAACACAAATTGGAAATGGATGAATCTATTTCCGTGTCAAGCATAATCGACAAGCTTCCATCCACTTGGAAGGATTTCAAACACATGCTTAAGCATAAAAAGGAAGAGCTATCTCTTGTTCAACTTGGGAGCCATTTGCGCATAGAGGAAACTCTAAGGGTGCAGGAAAATGGCAAGCCCAAAGATAAAGAAACAGTGGTATCTTCTTCTATCAATGTGATGGAAGATGGTGAAAGTACTAAGAAGAAAAAGGGCAAAAAGCGTCCCTTTGTCAACAACAACAAGGAATCAAACAAAAATCCTAAGGGTTCATGTTGGATTTGCGGCAAGACGGGGCACTTTAAACGTGACTGTCGTGTCGGAAAGAGCAAGAAGGGAGTGGTATCAAACCATTCTGGGCAGGGGTCTAAGGACCAAGGTCCACCAACTCAAGGTCAGTATCTTGACAATGATTTATTTTTTTATGAAAATTATGTCACACTCATTCCTGAAGCATTTTACATGCAGGATGATGAAGTTGCATGGTGGGTAGATTCAGGTGCAACCAAACATGTTTGCAAGGACAAAAGGTGGTTCAAGTCATTCGAACCGGTTACTAATGGTGCCATTATTCATATGGGAAACGAATCTACCGCCGATATTCTTGGTCGAGGAGAAGTTGTGTTGAAATTCAGTTCTGGGAAATATATTCATCTAAAGGATGTATTATATGTACCTAGAATTAGAAAGAACTTAGTTTCTGTTGGCATTTTAAATAAGTGTGTCTATAAGCAAGTGATTGAATCTGATAGGTATGTATTGTCGAGGTATTATGTGTTTGTAGGGTTTGGATATTATTGTAATGGTATGTTTATGTTGAATTTGAGTGATAATTTTAATTCTGTAAACATGGTTTGTTCTGGTGTTGATTTACCATCTTTATGGCATGCAAGACTAGGACATGTTCATTATAATCGCATGCTTAATATGTCCAAAGAAAACTTGTTCCACCTTTTGATATAAATGTGCAAAAATGTGATACTTGCAAGTTGACTAAAATTGTCAAACAACCTATGAAAAGTATTGAAAGGACATCAAGTTTGCTTGAACTCGTTCATAGTGATTTATGTGATTTGCATGCAACACCATCTTTGGGAAATAAAAAATATTTGGTAACATTTATAGATGATTATTCTAGATTTTGTTACATATATTTGTTACATTCTAAAGATGAGGCAATTGCTAAATTTAAGATTTTCAAAAATGAAGTTGAATTGCAGCAATCTGTTTTGATTAAAAAGTTGCGCACTGATAGAGGAGGTGAATATTATGATCCCGTATTTTTTGAATCTTGTGGCATAATTCATGAAGTTACCGCTCCTTATACACCACAATCAAATGGTGTGGCTGAAAGGAAAAACAGGGTTCTCGAGGAAATGGTAAATTCCATGCTATCCTACTCGGGCTTGAGTGACGGATTTTGGGGTGAAGCCATGTTAACGGCTTGCTATTTATTGAATAGGGTTCCAAATAAAAGGAACAAGAAAACTCCATATGAACTTTGGTGCAAAAAGAAACCAAACTTGATTTATCTTCGAGTTTGGGGTTGTCGGGCGGTCGTGAGACAACCTGATCCCAAAAGGAAAACATTGGGGGAACGAGCAATTGATTGCATCTTTATTGGATATGCCATGCATTCCAAGGCTTATAGGTTCTATGTTATTGAACCTAATGATTTCATTTCGGTTCACACTGTAATTGAATCGGTAGATGCTATTTTTGATGAAACTCGATTCTCCTCAATGGCAAGACCAAAGGATATAGTTCCAACTTCAATAAGAACTATAGAGGGAGATGAAATTTCACCTGATAAGTCACTTGAACTTCGAAGAAGCAAGAGAGGAAGGATTGAAAAGTCTTTTGGTCCTGATTTCCAAATGTATTTGGTTGAGGGATCAAGAGATGAGATTGATAATGAATATTCTTATTGTTATCATGTTGATGAGGATCCTAAAACATTTAGCGAGGCAATGAAATCACGAGATGTTGCTTTCTGGAAAGAAGCGATAAATGATGAGATGGATTCCATCATGGGTAATAATACGTGGATTCTCTCTGATCTACCACGTGGTTGCAAACCATTAGGTTGCAAATGGATCTTCAAAAGAAAGATGAAAGTCGATGGTTCTATTGACAAGTTTAAAGCCAGATTGGTTATCCAAGGCTTTAGGCAAAGGGAAGGTGTTGATTACTTTGATACATATGCCCGAGTTGCCAGGATCTCCACTATTAGGTTGTTGATTGCCTTGGCTGCTATCAACAACTTAGTGATCCATCAAATGGATGTCAAAACAGCATTTTTAAATGGAGATCTAGAAGAGGAGGTTTACATGAAACAACCAGAAGGGTTTGTTATGCCAGGAAATGAGCATAAGGTTTGTAAACTGGTTAAATCATTGTATGGGTTAAAACAAGCTCCTAAGCAATGGCATCAAAAGTTTGATGAGGTGGTTTTGTCAAATGGTTATCAATTAAACCAATCTGACAAATGTGTATATAGCAAATTTGATAATTCTGGAAATGGAGTTATTATTTGTCTATATGTGGATGACATGTTGATTTTTGGTACAAACCAAAATCAGGTTGACCTTACAAAGACTTTTTTGTCTTCAAGGTTTGACATGAAAGACATGGGGGAGGCGGATGTTATTCTAGGCATTAAGATCAAACGAGAGAATAATGAAATCTCTCTGACACAATCTCACTATATTGAAAAAATACTCAAAAAGTTTAATTGTGAGAATTGTTCCCCAGTTAGTACTCCAATTGATACAAGTGTGAACCTTGTACCTAATAAGGGTAAAGCAGTATCACAACTCGAGTACTCTCGAGTAATTGGTTGCTTGATGTATGCCATGACAAGCACAAGGCCAGACATCGCTTTTGTGGTTGGCAAGTTGAGTAGATACACGAGTAATCCTAGCACCTTTCATTGGCAAGCTGTTAGGCGTGTGCTCAAGTATTTAAAGAAAACCAAGGATTATAGTTTGTGCTATGTGGGATTTCCTTCAGTGTTGGAAGGTTATTCGGATGCTAGTTGGAATAATAGCGGAGATGCTAATTCTTCTACTAGCGGTTGGGCATTTTTGCTTGGTGGAGGAGTCATTTCATGGTCTTCAAAGAAGCAAACTTGTCTTGCTGACTCGACATTGGAAGCTGAATTTATTGCTTTAGCCGCAGCCGGTAAAGAGGCAGAATGGTTGCATAATCTGATCTATGAAATTCCATTGTGGCCTAAGCCAATTTCGCCTATCTCAATTCATTGTGATAGTCTAAATACTTTGTCTAATGCTTATAAGGAAGTGTACAATGGAAAATCCAGACACTTGAGCATCAAGCATAGTGCGGTTCGTGAGTTATTAACTCATGGTGTGATTTCAGTTGATTTTGTAAGAACACAGAAAAATCTAGCAGACAACTTGACGAAGGGGTTAGCTAGGGACTTGGTATTTAAGTCGGTGATTGGGATGGGTTTAAAGCCTATTTAAATCTTTGATGGTGGTATACCCAATTTCGCTCTAGTACGACGCTAGAGTCAAATTCAATGTGGAAGGCCCATTATTTAAGATTGAAACATATAATTTTATATCCCGAATGGTATATGTTTGGACATGCATGAAGACCAGAGGATGAATTTTAAACTTCTTAATGGATCTTTTGAAAAAGTACATATGCATGTGTATGATTAAAAAGATTCACCTATATGAAGAGCGAAGTGTAGCCGCTTCAAGAAGGTAAGGCTTGGCTTTGTATGCACCTCATGAATGGATTGGGACACATGGCTTGAATAGTGTCAGTTTAGCTTTTGAGTTGTATTTGAACTTGTGTGTGTATTATCTTCAAGTGTTCAAATGGGTTGAAGGGTTCAATCTTTTAGACACCCCGATTCTCGAGCATTTGGAATGTGTAATTCACTAAGATGAAAATTCAATCTATAAGACATTTTCATTTATGCACTTGTTTGGTTTTGATGGATTGTTGTTTTTCCAAATCAAGGATTATACTTAAATGGGGGAGGATTGTTGGTGTTTTATGAAACACAATCATTTAAGCATAATTAGATTTGAGTATTAGTGAGTTCGGGACGTTATAACAAGGTTGGTGGTGCGGAGTGCACACTTGTATAAACCCATCCACGAGCTCACAATTCTGGAATAATCATTTTGGTATGACTACTCCGGAATGAAGTGTTACATGGATACATGCAGAAATGTATATGTAATATGAAATCGAATTTTGTTATGTGATTTTGATTTCCAAATTGGTGGTACGTACGTACGTACACAGTTATTGGATTTGGATAGAGATGAATGCATACAGTTGTCTCAGTTACTCATCGGTTATGGATTGGAGCAGTATACTGTACAGTTGCCTAGTATGTTCTGTGGTTATTTGCAGTTGCATCTTGGCATGTCTGTGGTTGCATGCAGTTGCTCTATCCTTATCTGTATGGGTGTGGTTTGAAACTGACGTTTTTCCCCTATAAATACACATGCCTTGGTGCATGTAAAGATAAGAATCACAGAACAGTAATTACAGTTCTTAAACAAAATGTTCAAAGGCATTTTCTTGTTTCAGGCCTAGAAGCAAGAAGGTTCGATAGTTTTATCCTGCGAGGGAATTCGTGAAACCCAGGCTATAAGGGTCGAATTATTCTCAAAGGAAAGTGAGCCTACGTGACTCTATCGAAATCCTACATCACAAATACCCTTTCTCTTTACCCAACACATAATTCCCCGCGAATGGCAGTAATCCAAAGCCTTGAGAAGCTCGAACATGTAGAAACGGACATCGAAATCTGTGAAAGTTGGGTACAGATCTTTGTAGTGTCTGTTGTTTACGTGCTCGAAAATCAGGCTATAGGTTTTCGATTGGGGGTCTTTGACGAGATCTAGGAGCTTCACGATGTTCGGACCGCCGTGGAGATTCTGCAGAACCTTAACCTCTCTCTTTACCTTGATCTTCGTAATGGGCTTGAGGGTCTTGATGATGCAGGTTTCGTTGGTTTTCAAGTTTCTTCCTGCGAAAACTTCGCTGTATTTTCCCTTGCCTACTTTCTCAAGGGATTCGTAGTTTTTGTGATCGCCCCACGCCAGTTTGTGAGATTCGTAATCATAGTAATCCCTGGGGCGGTGGGAATTCACGTCGGCGTAGGCTCGCGATATCGACATGATCGGTTTGCCTGGATACATACCGATTCTCTCTCTTTTTTTTATACGTCGCACCAAATATGCTATCTATGTAATGTAGATATGACCCATTATTTAGCACCTACTCCCGCGGGGAATAGGATTTGCCTTGCTTACGTCAGCCTGAACATACAGTATGTGCATAACTGCATATTACTTCTGAAGTTGTGATAATTAATAAAAGGATGATGATGAAGATTTTATTCTTTTTTATTTGACATTTTTTCTAAGATTTTACATTGATAATATATAATTTTGATTATATGTATTAGATATATTTTCTATTTTTGATTTAATGGGTTTTTTTATTTAAACAAATGTTTGTTAACTAGCCATCAATTGATTTTTACAACAATATTTCTTTTACAATCTATTTGATGGAACGACAACAGTATCTGAATATATATAATGTGATTTCGATGATAAAAAGGTCTTTTCAAATACTGAAAGGCAGCAGCCAACTCAACTGAAGAAATCACACTTTCTATTTCATATTGAAACTATAGGGAAGTAGTTAGACATCAATATGGAAATTTAAATTTGCATCTTTGAATTTATATGCAAGTTGACCCGACTCCCTTTTCTCTCCTTTCTCTCTCCCCTGTCGGCTACCCCAAATCCAGATCTAACATTCAAAGGGGTGGTTCAGGGTTAACGCCGCAACCCGACCACCCCTTCCACCAGCATACCTTTCCCTCAGTACCCAGCCACCCTTTCTCCCACTCACCGGAAAACATTCATCCCCGCCAAGGACGACAGCTCCAAGCCGCCGCTGCGAGCCAATATAACGAAGGAAAGTTCATCGACGCGAATCTCCTCCTCGCCGCTGTGTGAGGAAGCCGGAAAGACAGTTTTCCGACAGTCGCCGGAGGACCGCCAAAACCACCGCTTTTGCTGCCGGAACGACAAGGGGCAACAGATCCGGCTCCTACATTACTAGATCGGACACGGAGGCCTACTCACGCACCTCACGCGCGGCCGACCCAGCTGCCACGCGCCACCACGCGCCGTCAGAATCGTGAACAGGCCGGCGTATCATGGGATCTCATCCTTCGCCAGGAAAACGCGCCTACATTCTGAGGCAACGTGCCGGCGCGTGACTGCACGCGCCACCATCTCCGCAGTCTTCCTCCACCGACAGTATCTGGATCCAGTTGCAGATGAATGGTTTCTATTCTTTTCTTTATTTACTTCTGTTAGATGAAATATGTGCTTCATTTGGGTCTTTTTGCATAATAATCTGGACTAGTTTATCGAGTATTCAGTGCCTATCTGCTATTTTCCTTGTTAACGGATTAGCCGCGCTATGGAAAATCCCCTGGGTTTCTAGTCTCTATTCTATTATACAGTGCAGGAAAAATTCAAGTCAAAATAGTCTTGACGACGTATTTTTGGCAACTCTGTGAATGAATTTAGACTGGTAGACTTGGTTGACTCTGACTTTACTGTTGGGGTTGGTTCAAACTAGTTACTACTACTTTACCTGACAGATAGTTAGATGGTTTCGAGCATTAAATTTTAGGATGTTCAGATGTATTTCATCGCAAATTTTTAGACTTAGGTACAGCGTGCAACCGCGCTTCAGCATGACGATAGAGTCATGGATAATTATGGTGTTACCTCCACGAGTACGGAGAAGAACTAGATTGATAGATGTTCAGAAACTTTTCCTAACCTCAACAAGTGTAAGCCTATTTAGCAACTTCTTGAGCTTATTTTAATGGAAAAAGGAGCACACCCTCAAAACCCCGTCAATGACTGTTTAAAATTTTTTTTAAAAAAAAAGTAAACTTGCATCTTTGTGATACTATTTTCCTGTCACCAGTTATTGTATTTTTCTTCAAAACTCCCCTTCTTTTGATCTTTTCTTTGCTATATTGTAATTGAACACATCCTTTGAACTGGATTAAAGTGCATTGCAGATAAGCTCAATACAAATTTTAAAAAACCATATAATACAATTGAGGCAATTCCAATACTTAGCGTGTAACGACACGGGGATTCATATTTTACATTGTGACATTGGGACAGTTATGACACACTTTATCTCTAACCTATGTGGATGTCACAAACTTTAAAGACAACACAAGTACACAACAGATCAAAACTTTATGTGGATTGGAGCTATCTACAGTGTCGATGTGATGTATTACTAGGCAGCACTAGCAGCAACTTAACCAACAGATCCCTCAAGCTTCAAGCCCATGAGCTGGTTCACCTCAGCACCAAATTCGTCAGGGAGCTTGTTGAACACATCCTCACAAAATCCAGAGATCATGGCTGCCATTGCTTTCTCATAGTCAATTCCTCTTTGCTGGAAGTAGAACAACTGATCCTCTCCAATTTTCGATGTTGTCGCTTCGTGTTCAATTCGGGCACTGGGATTCTTTGTCTGCCGAAAGATAAGAGTCAGTTATAGTTGAGCTGTGAGAAATACTAAAACCATCACTTTAAGTTCAAATATATAAGGCAATTGCTCTATCATCAAAATGAATTTACGTTAAATATTTCCAGGACATGATTAAAGGAATAGGCTTGACCTGTTCCTAAGATTAATTTTTCAAAATTTAATCAAATACCCATATTTGGATCATCACACCTTAACTTAAGCTCTTCTAGGGTTTAGGCTTGCATTGACATAAACATATTGACCTACTCCTCGGCTCATAAATCTGGTTTTCTCGAGTCCACGCATTTCAGCTAACCTTGGGATCCCTACTAATCTCCTCGAGTCAAATTGTACTAATGAGGCCATTACCTAATAAGCTGATGTTGCCATTGATGTCCTGCTGCAGCTAAGCAGTGATACAAGATTACACCATTTACTCCACCAAAATAGACTTGAGAATAGATCTCAATCTCCCAAGTCATAATTACTGGATGAAATAGTGTTATCAAAGTCACTGGATGAGTCTTTTTATTCTACCCAAGGAACTGAAAATTGATCTATCCCTTTTGAAGTTCAAAATATTTAACTCCCAGCGCAAAAAACACAAAATCTTTAATTTCACTATGTCTAAGATACAGAGCCAGACTACAAAGATCTTATCACCGTCAAGTTCAATCTAGACAAACAGAATGGTAAACTTTCATCATAAAAGTATTATCCGCCTTTCTTAAAGCAACTACAATCAGCATAAAACAAAAAAACACTTTCTTCCTATATTCACCAAAGCAGCACAGACAGATTTCTCCTAATCCAGCTAACATTTCTGCAGAAAATAACTTATCGCAACATTTTCTAGATGGGTATCATAAACGTGCATCTACATTAGAAAAATGCGCTGAGTCCACCAGACTCGATTGCCACATTAGATAAAACCACCCAGTAAGTATGCAACATCTAAATTATATAGAAAGATTTAGAATCAAGACTCCATTTTCACCTCATATCTTCAAGAATCTGGTAACAGCGATCAAGTGGACATAAACATAGTCTTCAAATTAAATTTTCTATAGTTTATAAACCAATAAACCTGATCTATGAATCTTATAAATAAATTGTTTTTAGACCCCATCCTGTCAGGCACATGTACCGTGGGACTGCTATTGATGGTAAGAAAATGTGGTTGAGATGAATAGAAGCTTAGTAGTAAAGAATAACTAGAGAACGTAGTATATAACAGACACAACTGAAAAAATCTACCAACTTCAGCAAGTGACAGACACTATAAAGGCACACATCTGGAAATCACACACCCCTAAAAGTTTTAAAAAGAAAAAGTAAAAAGGAAGCAAACACCAAGTAGAACACCAAGGATATATTACCTGGATGTACGGGTAAGTATTGGCTGCTGCTCTATCCCCGATGAGCATAGAGTCGCATTGGGAAGAATTCCGAGCATTTTCAGCACCTGACATCACTTGAACTAGCCCTCGATAACAGTTTCTCGAATTTCCAGCCGAAATACCTTTGGATATAATCCTACTCCTTGTATTCTTCCCTTTGTGTATCATCTTCGTCCCAGTGTCAGCTTGCTGATAGTTATTGGTAAGGGCCACTGAATAAAACTCACCCACGGAATGATCTCCCTCTAAAATCACACTTGGATACTTCCAAGTGATTGCTGACCCTGTCTCCACTTGTGTCCACGAAATCTTCGACCTATCTCCAGCACAAAGCCCTCTCTTAGTAACAAAATTATATATCCCTCCTTTCCCATCCTTATCACCCGCGTACCAATTCTGCACTGTCGAATACTTAATCTCTGCACCCTCATGACAGTAAAGCTCCACAACAGCAGCGTGGAGCTGGTTAGTGTCGTAAGAAGGGGCAGTGCATCCCTCCAAATACTCAACAAAGCTCCCTTCATCCGCAATAATCAGGGTCCTCTCAAACTGCCCAGTCTCCATCGCATTGATCCTAAAATACGTGGAAATCTGCATAGGGCATCTGGTATTCTTTGGGACATACACGAAAGATCCATCACTGAAAACAGCTGAATTCAACGTTGCGTAGAAATTATCCTCTGGAGGCACCACTTTCCCAAGATACTTCCTAACCAAATCAGGATACTCACGGATAGCCTCGGAAATCGAGCAGAATATAACACCAGACTTTTCCAAAGTCTTCCTGTGAGTAGTGGCTATGGAGACACTATCAAGAACAGCATCAACAGCAACATTAGCCAGCCTATTCTGCTCATTCAAAGGGATACCCAGCCTCTCAAAATACGTGAGAAGCTCAGGTGCAGCCTCATCGAGACTGTTCAAAGTAGGCTTCTTTTTGGGCTCAGAATAGTAACACATGTCCTGAAAATCTAATGGAGGGTACCTATTATCAGACCATTTAGGCTCCTCTTTTTCCAAGTATTTATCATAGGATTTCAACCTAAACTCAAGCATCCAATCGGGTTCTTTCTTCCTGGAAGAAATCAGCCTCACTGTTTCTCTAGAAAGCCCTTTTGGGATTGTAAACGAGTCTATGTCTACATTAAAGCCATACCCGTAATCCCTATCGGTGACCTGCTTTAACAACAAAGCTTCGTCGGAGGACTTACTTTTATCGGGGGAATCCGTGGTGTAGCTGACGTCAGCTCGGATCCTGAAGCTCCTGGAAGGCCGCGGCGGCGGGAGACTGACGTGAGCTGAGGAGCTTCTGGGGAGCTTGCCGGCGGCGGTCTGGTGCAGAGAAAGGAGGGAGATTCCGTTGGCAAGGATGGCGGCCATGGTCGTGTGGTTGAGAGCCGCCGATGATGACAAATACAGAAAGTCGCGGCTTTTCTGTTTCTGTGAAAAGAAGAAGAAGATGATTTAATTGAATGTGCGGCTGTTGAAGGAGGGGGCGCGTGGTAAGCGTGCTCACCTTTCGGACTAATCTTATTTGTTGTTGTTGTTGCGTTTACCCAATTTCCACGTGTTAAATACGCATTCGGAAAGATTTTATATATGGAATAGAAGATTATAAATTTCTACTAGATGATGCCCGTGCACGAACGTGTATAAATTATAAAAAGGCTCCGTTTGGCAACAGCGTTTTGGAGGAGAGTTTTGTTTTTTTTTTTTACTAAAAATAAATTTTGACAGGTCAAACAGCTACTTTACTTGTTTGGTGATAAACGTTTTTCATTGAACTTTTCGGATGAAAACTCTTGTTTTCAAAACGCTCGAAAAAAGAGTTTTTTGAATGAAAACTCTTGTCATTAATTGTATAAATATCACAAATTCTCCTTTTTATCTTTTCTTTTATCCTAAGTAATATTCTGTTATCATTCCCTTTGTACATAACTTTATTTTTCGTTTGAAGGTATCAATTAATAGCAAACATTTTTGTTTGTACATAATTAATTATTTTGATTTGTACTAATTTTTATTTCTATCACTTTTATTTTAAAATAGTTATTTTAAAATTTTAGAGTGCAATTTAACAAATAAATATAAACTCTTATATATGTTAGTAAAATCATTCCAAAGAAATACAAATAAATATAGATACAAGTACTAGAAATATTTTTCTATGCTTCAAAATAAATGTCACACAAAAATAAAATTTATAATTTAAATTATGTTGATGTCCATTTCTGTCATTTAACATAACAAACAACTAACATCTATTTATCATTTACCAAACAACAATCTAAAAACCGCTAGTCAAAACAGCTAATACAATCCGCTAACAGCTAACATCTAATACAATCCGCTAACAGCTAACAGCTAACAGCTAGTTCCCAAACGGGGCCAAAAAAATTACCATGTAGTAAAAGATTAGTTCTATGTGTACAATTCAAATCTATAAAAATTAATTCATAATCAATTACACATTAAAAAAACTCATATAACGATATGATCAGGTGCAAAACTACACAATACAACTATTGGCCAATCTTTTCAGTTTTAAATACTCATAACTTATTCTGTATCTTTTCTTTCTATACAAAATGGTTTAAAGTCGCTATTAGACAAAGGCTTTACAATAGATGCTTATTGAACTGCTATAAACTCTTCATTTAGCTCAAACATGTTTCTACACTGAGATAAAGAAGATAATTTATCCATATCTTTCAAGGTTCTACTATTCTCCCACTCCTCCGCCAATTTGTACCTATAAAAGATGCATATGAAAATATCAGTACGGGCAAGTTGTAATAACAAAATCAACAACTATGGATAAAAGACATACAAAAGCATTAGCAATATGAATTTGCTGCACAAGTAGAGTTTTCCTATCATAAGAACACCATAAAGTCGTAATTATCTAAGCAATTTCCAATTAGAAAAGCACAACCAATTTAAATTCACAAAACAATCAAGAAACCAAACGCTTACCGAAGCAGCACCTTGTGCATTATAAACTGCTTATATGCTCAGACAATGAGGTTTGCAAATATATTCATTAATTTGGAAGAGAAGAGATGAATCACAGATGAGGGAAATAAGATGCATAGGAGTAGATGACAGTCAGGCTTCTACTGTATTAATAAACTGCATAAATTACTGATTCAAATTTCGAAAAAGATGGAACAAAGAACTCACATCTATAGAGCTTTTCAAGCTCCAAGAGAACCGACTCCCTTCAAATCCTCCTTCCCTGCACAAGAAATTGATATTATTTAATTTTAAAAGTAAGATTAAAGAGAAGTATCAGATGAAATTGGACAGAGAAACATAGATAGTCTCGTTTCAAAGTATCTCAGTTACAATTTTATCAACTAATCCAATGAAAAATCAAAGGAAGATGGAGATGAGAAGGGGTAAGGATGACCTGTTTTAACAAAGTTGTTTTTACTGTCCTCCTTTAAGATGACCTGTTTATAAATAGTATTTTTTAAAAATATCAAATGGACCAGCATACAAAAAAATAGGCAAAAAAGCATACCTTAAGATTTATATCAAACTGAGAAGGAAGCTTCAAACAAAGCTTCAAAAGATTAAGCACACTGTTCCTTCTTCAAAGAGTATGGCAAATTTACTGTAGAAAGTTCTGAATACCGTCATTAAACCATATACGTACCTGTAAAAACCATGGAGAATAAGCAGAGTACACTGCAATGAAACAACCATTTTCTGTTCCAGCCTCAAATTATCCTTAGATTCTGAAGAACATAAAGAGTTTGGCGTTAGAAGATTTGATCCATGAGAGAGGATGAGAAAGGGAGCAATATCAGATATAAAAATTAATTTTTTAAAAAAACTGATAACAGATGAGATAAAACCATAAAATCTCCACCATAAGGTCATAACTTGGATCCATTCTACACTCCGAATCTGAGTGATGACCAGCTATTTGAGTGATGACCTGAAAGCAAAAACATATAAAGAGACTTCCTTTATATAAAAAACCAAACTAAAATTATCAAGAGACTATAGTTCTGCTCAAAATAATGGCATGAAAACTCAATTTTACCTCAGAAATAGAGTTGTTTAATCTCTCAGTAAGCTTAGTTACTCAGTTTGCAATACATGGCCTCATCACATCCATTTCCACCTTTAAAATGTCAATCAAAACATCCATCAATTTAGATTAAATTTAATATCTAGGAAGTTCTTATAATTCTCACTACATAAAAATCTCACAAACCAGCAGAGGCATCAAAAAAGCAATCTTTACAAAGACATTAAGCACAATTGTTGTAAGTAAATACTGATGCATCTAAAATTAAAAACAAAAGGACTATTGGAAACATCACCTGATGTAGACTAGGATTATATTCTTCATACATCGAACCACGATAATAGGAACCTTGAAACCCTGCGCACCTCATCTTTCCTCTTTCATCGTCGGCGCTGCTTCGAGATAGTATTGCTAAAGCCTTTGTCCTAGCCTCCTCTTGTGGCTCAATCACTGAAGCTCGGAAGGTTTTTTGGCAGCAACTTCTCCGGCGCTGTCTTGAGGTTTCGGAGACGGAGCCTTGATGTGGCGGTTAACGGGAGGTGGCGGCGGTGGCGATAGTGGTGCAGATGGATCGGGGAGCTTTCCCCTTCCGGCACCCCTGCAGCAGAAGCATTACTGTTGGGTCCGCCGGGAGGCTTCCGATGGGAACCACGGGGAGGGATGACTCTAAACCTCGACTCTAAACCTCACCCTCGTCCTCGGCCGACGGTGGCTGGGCTGCTGCCGATCCAACCACCGAATCTGGAACCGGAGAAGGAGGATTGATTTTCTCGGCGGTGCTAAAAATGCCGGATTTTGAAGGTACCCTTTGATCTTCTTGCAGAGAAGTAGTATCAAGTGTATTGTGGAAGCATCTTCTGAAGAATGAGAAAAGCCATCTTTTTTAAAATTAAAATTCACTTTTTAGTTATTCCTAGGCAGCCGTATTAATGAAGGAGTACTCCCCCCGTTCAGTTATGTTTGTCTTATCGCACTATTCATTGTAGCATGTTTGACCATAAATTTAGAGTATTACATCAATACAAATATAATCATGTGATATAGTTTTGGATTCTCCATAACATGTATATTCAAAATATAAATTTTTACCATCATCTAATGCATGTAACTAAAATTATCAACGGTCAAACAAAATTTCAAAACAGTCAACTAAGACAATCTTAACCGAACGGAGGGAGTAGTAAAATTAGGATAGGTAAAAGAGGAATAGCAAAAGACTGCAGTAAAGAATGAAAAAATGGAAAATACGTGTATTTTTTAGAAAAATCTAAAAGATAGCGTGGTGCATAAATAGGGAGGGTTTTGAAGGCTGACGTGGCGCATAAATAAGGAGGACTTTGAAAGCTGATGTGGCGTAAGGATAGAGGATTCAAGAAGTTACTGTTTTAATAGTATAGATAGATTACATAAAATCTAAGGTAAAATTCTTATATGACCCTCACTTTTGGTAATATTGCATTTATAATTCTCAGTTCTTGTTAAGTGCAATCATAACCCTCGGTTCTTGTTTAGTGCAATCATAACCCTCGGTTCTTGTTTAGTGCAATCATAACTCTCAGTTGGGTTAATTTTTGTACATATGACACTGAACGGACTAAGTGATTCAATCCCGGCTATTAGTTAATATAAAATGTCATATATATCATTTGATTATTTTTCTTAGAATAAAGAGGACATTTGGATTCCATGCGTGGACCTGAGCAACAACATGGAAAAGTGTCGGAGAAAGAGAGCACCGACTTCTTCCAAAGGCACCGGAGGGAGAAGCAGTGAGCTGATCCACCCACCCCATTCAGATACCGTTGCAAGAACATCGTATGAAATGACAACAGTCCCGACTCCGTCAACCACTGCTATGCCGCCGAATAGCTGAGCAGCGCCGTGAACGAGTACAACACTTCAGCATCCTTATCGCCGACTTTGCCGGACTAGTGGGCATACAATTCATCAATTGAAATGTCACACCACCAAATGCCACAAACCAATTCATCAATTGTGTGGATTAATTGTGTGGGCTCTGCATCGACATTTTGTAACAACTCCACCGCCGCAGACTAGCAAAATTTTATGTGTTCTATAGAGAGGGGCGCCTGGAATCCACAACGTGTTGGTGAGGCAGGATGGTCGACGACAAAAGCCCAAACCATGGTCGGAAAAGTCTTCCCCGATCAAACTGACGCCCCGTCCTCACCCTGATCAAATTTGTTATTAAATTTTAAACAAGGTATTTTTTGTCTTTTCGCTAGTCTTCAACCAATACTTACTTAAAAATTGATTGAAGGATTATAATCGCACGAAACCAGAATTGAGGATTATATGTGCACTATTACAAGATCTGAAGGTTTTATGAGCTATTTTCTCTATATTCTAACCAAAAGATTCAAGGGATATACATGACATTTAATATTAACTAATAGCTGGAATTTAATAACTAAATCTGTTTAGGGTCATATGTACAAAGATTAGCCCAATTGAGGGTTATGAATGCACTAAACAAGAATTGAGGGTTATGATTGCACTAAACAATAACTGGGGATTATGAATGCACTAATACCAAAAGTGAGGGTTATATGAATATTTTACCCTAAAATCTAATAAGCTAATGCACCTTTGTACACCCGCTCGATGCAGTTTTCATAGTCCACTTGAGCCCACCCATCTCTTGTTTTTGAGGGAATAGAGTTAAAAAGAATTCAAGGGAGGGGAACTAAGAGCATCTTAAACGGTAAGCCACACTCTCTTGTATCTTAGGGTGACACGTCATATTTTCAAGCAAGTGGATTTTCAAGTTAGTGTTTAAATTAGTGGTAAGCTACCTTAAACATTGGCTATTATGGCCACATACACACAATATCTATCAAATTCTATTTAATTAGTGATGTAGGACCCATAAAAATTATGCCAAATTAGTTGCTTTTGAAGGCAACCTTCCTTGAGAAGACAAATAACTTGGCAAAAAACAATGGTAAACAACCTATTTATAAAAAGGGAAATTTCTATTAAAGGCGTGGGAAGATTCAAAATTATTAGAAAGGGCGTAACTATTTAATATTTATTATGAAGGACATTCTGATTGTTTTAATGATTTTTATTTTGGAAAATGACATCTATAACCTTTATTTCTTAACTATTATTTTTTGATTTAGGTTTTACATTTCCTTTTCCTAGGATTTAATCTAAGTTTTTGCAAAACCTGGACTATCCAAGTCAAGTTTTGTAAAATCTTGTTTGGTTCACCAAGTTTTCCAAAATCCAGACTTGCAAAATCCTAAAATCCAATCAAAGATTTTGTTCTATATACTCACAAACTCAACCCAACCAAACAAGGATTTTGCAAAACCAGACTCTCAAAATCCCAAACAAAAACCCAAACTCTCAAAAACCCAAAACAAAATCCAGACTCTCAAAAACCTGGCGAACCAAACACACCCTTTATTTCTTAACTATTATTTTCTGATTTAGGTTTTACATTTCCTTTTCCTAGGATTTAATCTAATTTAAACACACATCTTATTTGGTGATGACTGAAATGAAATAAAATATATTAAACTAAACTGGTGCAAAATCAATATACAGTAATAGTATAACTAAATTAAGATGAATTTTATCATATCCTATACATTTCAACTAAGTTTTAAAAAATACCGAACTTAATTGATTACAACTAAATTGAACGAAAATGTATTGAATCAAATTAAAAAATTAGAAGCATTGACCAAATTAAAATGAATTTTATCAAATCATATTCCATCAAAATGGTACCGAATTGATTAGAAAGTAATTAAATAGAACTAAACTGATAAAATTTCGTATAAGTTGGGAGAACGGTCCCTAAATGTTAAGGTTTTGAAAATTTTTAAGTTATTTAATGTAGATTTTAAAAATAAAGGTTATAAAATGTCATTTTTGAAGTAAATAGTATTAAAACAATCAGAATTCCCTCCTTAATAAATATGAAATAATTATGCCCTTTATGATAATTTTAAAGCTTTCCACGCCCTTTATAGAAAATTTCCCTTATAAAAATTGTATAGCAAGTCCAAAAACCAACCATTAAAGATATTCTAACCCCATCTCATTCCTATTCAATGCTTAACTTTTTGCACTAATAAGTTGGTTCTTAGACTAGTTTGGTCATCTTTTCAATGTGGGTTTTGCATAAATAAGCTTCTTTACAAAATTAATAATCAAAATAATCTTCTTGGTATTTTAATTATCTAACTTACACTCTTTATGCTAAATTGGATACACATATTATCCTACATGTATTATTCCATATTACTTGGATATTTTTTATACTTTTTTTCTTTAATCCATCGGCAGAAGGTTAAAAGCCAACTTCTCAGGGTTTAAGAAAAACCTTTTCTCTTTGGATTTTTTTAGGAATATGATTTGCGATCGAAGTCATATGGATTTCAGGCAATACTTACAAAGGTGAATTGGTGGTGAAGAAGCGTGAAACCTAGCTGGAGACTATTAAGAGGTTCAATTACTACTATGAAACGGATCGAAGTCTTCAGACAGTTTGTGTAGGCAACAATTCTTTCAGAAAAGCATATGTTTCAAGGTGATATGAGTAGTATCTAATTTTAATTGTCGTAATTACGATTGGACGAGTGTTTGTGAGAATAAGGGTCTCTCTGGACGAGTGCTTTTGAGAATAAGGGCCTCTATGGACGAGTGCTTGATTATTTTCAACTCTAGATATATTTTAAAGTGTGAGAATGAGTATAGGAAAAAAAAGTTACAATATAATTCTTAAAAGTGTAAGAATGAGTATTGGAAAAATGACAAATAGGTAATCAAATTATTCCAAGCAAGCATTATCACGTGAGTTTATATTAATGATGAAGATATAATTTTTGCAGGTGACTCTATTTTAATGGTAGAACCACATTCAACAGAGGCGAACAAATTGAGTTGTGGTGATTTATCAGAAGCTAAGGATAGTGGAGTTCAAGAAATACTCATGTCTCAAGTTAACAGTAAGAATCTTATAGCTGGTGTTGATGTGAATAATGAGTTGTTTAATTCTGATGATGAGAGAGAATTCTTAGAGAGGAACTGGATTATGATATGGGAGGTTATGAAGAAAGAGAGGGTGTGGCTATGGTAAATTAAGAGGCACCCAATGGGAATTCATAAATATTGAATCGATTGATGAAGTTTGTGTGGATTTGGAGATTTCTAATGGTCAAGCTACCCGTGTATCTAATAGTAATGATTTGATGCGGGTTAGAGGTTTTCAACTAAAGAACAATCACAGAATGCAGTGAAATCATTTTTTATCAAGGTGCACCAAGAGTATGAGGTTGCTTATTCTACACGTTCTTTATGGATTCTGAAATGCAAAAACCACAGTGTCTATGGAGGTTGCAGGCTTCTGTTTCTAAGGGAAATACATTTTTTGTAAAAAATATAAAGACCCTCATACTTGAGTTAATCTGATCATAAACCAAGATCATGCTCAACTAGATTGTGGATTTTTATTGCCAACCAAATCAAAGTACTTGTGGATGCTCAATTTCTTGTATGGAAAATAAAAAGGAACAATGATTATTGCCATTTCAGCCGATGCAAATAATCAATTGTTTTTCCACTTGCCTTTGTGATGACGAATGAGAAATGACTATTTTTAGATTATTCATATAATCTAAAAATGGTAACCATGGTTCTAGAAGGTTTATTTTAAATATGTTATATTTATTTCCTTAGATTTAGGACATTATTATTATAGGAAAATAGAGGAAATCTTAATCCTCTTTTAGATTTACTTTTCTTAGGTAATATATATTGTAATCTCCTATGGAGAAATTCAGACAATTGATTTATAAAAATTCTTTGCGACAAAAATCGTAAATTTTCAAGTGCGAGCGACTCAAACTTAACCGACAGATGCGACGTTTGACGGACCCTGAAGCGTGACGTGGAAGGACAATATCGTTACTTTACAAGTTTCCAAGCAATTATACATCTTTACCACATCCATCAACTACCATTTAGCCATTTATTCACCACGTTCGAACCCTAAGATCCGTTTCATAAAACCCGCGCTATCCGTCCTGCATCATTTTGCTTTAGTAGCAAGTGAAAATAAAGAGAGGTGGTCGTGGTTTATGGCATGCATAAGGAAATTTGTAACTCAAAGGATGGGCATATGTGCGATTTTTGACCGACATCCTGGTATACTTGCAACTATAAAAGAAGTTGGGTCTGGATGGACCGAGCCTCATGCTTATCATCATTACTATATTCGTCACTTAGCTAATAACTTCAACAATCAATTCCATGACAAAGTATTAAAAGATATTGTAAGTATGACTGCGAGAGAAAATCAGGATCGAAAGTTCCAAAAAAGAACGGATACAATTGAATTGGTAAATGCAGAAGCTCGAAGATGGTTGAAAGAGTGCCAATTGAGAATTGGCCTTTATCGCATGATGGTGGAAAAAGATATGGGATGATGACGACCAACTTATCCGATATTTTCAATAGTGTATTAAAAGGAGCAAGAGCATTACTGGTAACAACATTGGTTCAACTTACTTTTTGTCTTGTGAATAGTTATGCGGAGACATGAAAGAATGTAATTCACCATAGTTGGTGTGTCTGTATTATGTGAAATATATAGGATTACAAGAGTACAAATACATTGTATCTTGACTAGTCTAATTATGGTACAGAAATATATACAAATCAATCACAATTATTCTCATGATAATTGTGATATTCTATCACCCCCCTTCAAGCGAAGCGTCAGATGAGAAGCCACGCTAAGCTTGGATCGAAATAGTGTGAAGAGAGGACCATGGAGACCTTTGGTAAAGATGTCAGCAATCTGTAAGGAAGTAGGAACATGACTAACACGAAGCCTGCCGGAAGCCACCAACTCTCGAATAAAGTGGTAGTCAATGTCAATATGCTTAGCCCGTTTGTGAGCAACATGGATTTGAGTAAGAAAAATAGCACTAATGTTGTCACAAAACAATAAGGGTGAAGACTTCAAAGGAACATGAAGCTCCTTGAGCAGATTGCACAACCAAACAAGCTCGGCCGCAGTGTTGGCCATAGCACGATATTCAGATTCACAGCTGGATCGGGAAACAGTTGGCTGTTTCTTAGCACTCCAAGAGATAAGATTACCACCAAGGTAAACGGCATAACCATAGGTGGAACGTCGAGTTTCAACACAGCGAGCCCAATCAGCATCTGAGTATCCTAACACCGAAAGTGAGATGGAAGATGGTCAAAAGAAAAGTCCATGATGAAGAGTGCCACGAATATAGCAAAGAATACGAGTGACCGCCTGATAATGATCGTCACGAGGTGACTGAAGGAACTGGCTAACATAATTGACAACATAGGCTAGATCCGGCCTAGTAATGGTCAAATACTGCAAGGCTCCAACAAGAGAACGATATAGCTTGGGATTCGAAAACTCTGGACTAGAGGAAGTGAGGAGTTGTGAACCAGGAACAAAAGGCGTAGAGACAGTTGCCGTATCAGTCATGCCAGCACGCTGAAGAATCTCCATGGCATACTTAGCCTGCCCAAGAAACAACCCCAAAGAAGAGCGAGAAACCTCTAATCCTAGAAAGTAATGAAGAGAGCCAAGATCCTTAATAGCAAACTCGTGATCAGTGCGAGCGACAAACTTCCGAATAAGAAGAGGATCATTTCCAGTGAGAATGATGTCATGCACGTAGACCAAAAGATACAACACCTTTGAGCCGCGCATGAAGATGAACGGGGAAGTGTCAGACAAACAGCACCGAAAACCCAAACGAGTCAGATAAGAACTGAAACGCTGAAACCAGGCACGAGGGGCCTGTTTAAGTCCATAGATAGCCTTTCGGAGACAACATACGTAATCTGGATTGCGAGGATCGTTGTATTCAGACGGCTGTTCCATGTAAACCGGGGAGTCAAGATGTTTATTAAGAAAGGCATTCTTAACGTCAAGCTGATGAAGGGGCCAACCAAAGATGGTGGCAAGAGACAGGATGATCTGAACGGTGGAGGATTTCATGACCGGGCTGAACGTGTGAGTGAAGTCAAAGGCAGGAACTTGAGAGTAACCCTGAGCAACCAAACGAGCCTTATAACGGTCAATTTTGCCATCCGGTCGATGCTTAAGCTGATAAATCCATTTGGAACCAACAATATTAACTCCAGAAGGACGAGGGACAAGATCCCAAGTACGTTACTGACGCAGTGTATGCATCTCTTCATCCATAGCAGCCACCCAACGAGGATCCTTAAGTGCAGAACGAAAATCTCGAGGTTCAGTTTCAGCCAAAAAGGCCGCAAGAAAACCAGTGACAACATAATCAGAATAATCCTTAGCAGTGAGACTGCCTGTCTGAGAACGAGTAGTCATACGGTGGCGAGACGGCGGTGGTGGCGGTGGCGATGGAGAATGGGCTGGAGTTGGTTCTGGAGAAGGGATGTGAGACGATGACGCTCCAGAATCAGGCAAACGTGGTGATCCAGAGACAGGTGATGATGGAGACGCCTCTATAGACTGATCTGGTGAAGGATGATCAGGTGCTGTCAAAGCCAGAGCATCATAATAATCTGAGTCAAGAAATGTAGAGACATCCAAAGACTCAAGGGTCGTGGAAGAGTGACGTTCCAATGATGGAACGAAGTCTCATCAAAGCGAGCATGGCGTGTAAGATACACTCTCTTAGTGACCGGGTCCAAGCACCGAAAACCCTTGTACTGAGAGTTGTAACCAAGAAAAACGCAAGGTGGACTGCAAAAAGCCAGCTTGTGCCGAGAGAACGGCCAAAGACAAGGATAGAACAAACAGCCAAATGGATGAAAATTTGAGTAGTCCGGATGACGTCCATAAGCCAGAAAATATGGCGAGGCATTATTAAGAACAGGCGTAGGAAGCCTATTAATGGTGTATGTAGCAGTGACAAATGCTTCATCCCAATAAGAAGCTGGCATCTAAGAGTGATGAAGCATAGACAATCCCATTTCTGTCACATGACGATGCTTCCGTTCGGCTCTACTATTCTGCTCAGGAGTATACGGGCAGGAAATCTGATGAAAGATGCCCCTGGCTGCGAAGTGAGAGCGCAACCGTGCATTTGTAAACTCAGTGCCACCATCACTCTGAAACACCTTAATAGTGCGAGAGAACTGATTCTCCACAAAGTTCTGAAACTGCAGGAATGTCTCAATGAAATCTGATTTTCGCTTCAATGGATAATACCAAGTAAATCACGAATAGTCATCAATAAAAATGGCATTATAAGAATACCCACTGGCAGATAAGACTAGTGCAGGTCCCCGCAAATCACATTGAACTAAATCAAGTATTGACTGCGCTCGCTTCGGATTGTCCTCAAAAGAAAGCCTCTTTCCCTTGGCTTTTTCACAAGCTGAGCAAAGAGAAGACTTGGGCGACAAAGAGGTAACCTTAACATGATTCAGTTTATTCAATAAAGAAATGAATGAATGAGAAGTATGACCCAGTCTAGCATGCAAAATATCAAAAGAAGCTGTATTTTTATTTGATCGAACGTAAGCGACAAAGGCAGCACAACTTCGTTCAAGCACATAAAGACCGTGAAGACATCGACCCTGGCCTAATATTTCCTTTTTTTGAATCACAAACGAAGACTCATCAAAAGAAAATACAACTTTTAAATCCTTTTTGAGCTTGCTAATCGAGAGCAAGTTTTTCGTAACATCGGGAACCACCAACACATCCGTCAATAATAAATTACGAGTAAACTGATGACGACCAACATGTGTAATGGAAACATCACGACCATTAGCAAGAGAGACCAAACGGTTACCAGTATATAGAGCAATACGATCAAGACCAGAATATGCTGATGTCATGTGGTTGGTAGCACCAGAATCCATATACCAATTGGAAGCCTTGTCCTTCAAAGAAGCTGAAAACTGGGAAGCATCGGCAACATTTACCGACATAGGCAGACTGGAGCAAGTCCGAGCGGTATGGCCAAACTCATCACAAATTTGACACCTTGGGTTCCATCTTTTCTGGCGAGCAGAAAAAGTTGGCGGCGGCGACGGCGGTGGTGGCGCGTGGAACACACGCGCCGGAGAGGAACGGTTGGCAGCTAGCGCGTGAAAGTCACACGCCAAGGCAGTATTCGGATGGTATGCGGGCACGTGTAACACACGCGCTGGAGTTGGCCAGTAGAGATAAGCAGGCGCGTGTTCCACACGCACCTCATGATGTGCCTTCTAAAGTGCTGGCGCATGCAGAACACGCGCCCCGGTGACGGCCCGCGCATGGTACACACGCGCTCGGGAAGCAGTCGGGCATGGCATAGGCGCGTGGTACACGCGCGCTATGGGAGACAGCGGAACAAGAGTCGGCGCGTGATCCACAAGCGCCCAAGGTTGCGGTGGCGCGTGTTTCACACGCGCCTGAAGCTGCGGCGGCCCGTGATTATCAAACGCCATGTTGTGTTGATTGGCAGCTTTCCGGTGTCCATCTGGGCAGACGTCAGTTTTTTTTTCAACCACCAAGTAGAGATCGTGGATAACGGGAACGTCGATACACCAATGGAGCAGCGGAAAAGGATGAAGTAACACCAAAACAAAAGCACCACAATCAAAATTTTAAAGAGGAATCGAAATTGATTGGGATTTATCTGTCGAAATTGGATTTTTGACGGATTTACAGGTTATTGGATCGAATAGTCTGATATCATGAAAGAATATAATTCATCGTAATTGGTGTGTCTGTATTATGTGAAATATATAGGATTACAAGAATACAAATACATTGTATCTAGACTAGTTTAATTATGGTACATAATTATATACAAATAAATCACAATTATTCTCATGATAATTGTGATATTCTATCAAGACAGTTGCTATACAGAGAATCTTTGATGGAAAGATGAATATTAAATAGGATTAAGGTAAATAAACACGACGTGACCTTGTTTAATTGAGCTGCTGGAACTTTTAGCATACAAACTGGTCGTTCACCTACTAATATTAAAAAAAGGGTCACGTTTAGATAGTGGATTTGAATGGGAATAAATGTTCATGTCAAAAATAGTAAATTTATGGATTCCCTTGTTCTCATGTATTAGCTGCTTATCAACATTGCAGCCTGGATTACAAGTCTCTTTAGCAGAAATGGTACTCTATTTCTACATATGAAAAGAGACGAGCTCCTCTTTTTCATCCAATTCCATACAAGGATTATTGGCCTACTGATGATGAAGGAGAGCTTAAAATTTTTTCTAACGGATCAATGAAAATATTTGAAAAAGGTCGTCATAAGTAATTACGAATACATAATGGGATGGATGCCAAAAAAGGGAAAGGAACCATAACATGTGTCTCATGCGGCCAAAAGGGACACAATCAGCATACATGCCCGAAAGAAAACGTTAAGGTGAGAGTCTGAGGAATCAATTTTAAAGTTTTCTTCATTTTTTTGTTTTATCATATGAAATGGCCAAGGCTAGTTAAGTGTCTTTTTAGTCAAGTGTTTTTGCATCTTTGATTGATCATTGGATTATTACAAGATTGAGAGTGGATCAGGTTACATCCAATGTAATATATAATGCATCTATTGTTTGTCATTCAATTTTCTGTTCTAGAAACATGCATTTTCCTTGTTTTTCACAATTTTTACATGTCTAAGATGGATACCTATATATTCCAGGTTCAAAGGATGCTTCTGCTCGACTGATTTTCTAATTTTGATGTTTTTGTTCAGTTGATAATCTGATTGTGATGTTCTTGTGCAACCTGAAATGCTCCAGGTTATAGGATACTCACACATGCAAGCTTGGGACTGCTGCAAATCAGGGGAAAACTTTCTTAGGACATTCTTGACAAAGCTTAAGCTACTAAAACTGTCTTCTGTTATCTCATGCTCAAGCATTTGTTTTCAATAGCATGGTTTTTTAGTTTTCATTTTTTACTCTCTTGAATTTGAAAGACATCTATATACTGAGTGTGGTATGGTGCATATGGTTTTTATGGTGGATTTTTATTTATTCTAACATTTTTAATCTGATGAAACCATGCACTATCTTCTTTGTTTGTTTTTTTTAGGCACAAAGCATCCACAAAAACTTGCAGAATAGTATTTTTAGGAGACTGAAATGTCAAAAATATTGAATTAGGGAAGCAAAAACGCTATATGAATGAATCTCAAAGGAAACTGTTATTCTTCCCATACAACTCAAGAACCCAGAATAATGAATAGTGAGGCTCATTTACGGATGTAAGAGTACTAGGATAAAAGAACACAATTCATCAATCTATATTGTTATAGAATAGTAGTAGCAAGGCCATCACAAAAGAGACTCGGTAGGAGTCAACAACGCTACAACTCTTCAGTCAGAAGTGGAGTATTTGTTGAAGATCGCCTTGAAGTTGTGATCAGCATACATAGAATGGTAGCTCACCAGCAGCTTAGCATAGTCCACCAATTTAGCCTCTGTGAAACATGTGTGCAACTTCAGAGTTTCATCCCTGTGAGGATCGTGGGCCTGACAATCCGGTCAACGGCCCAAGCGGCTGGTCAAGCCAGCCCAGCAGGCCCGTCAACGTCAAGGGGAAGGGAGATGAAGGCAGGAGAGACCAGGCCCAACGTAAACCCAATGATCTGAGCCTTATGCTCGTAAACCTTGGCTGAGGGTATAAAAGGAAGCAGAGAAGGAAGGCAGAAGGTAAGCTCACATAATCACTGTAGAGATAAGATCACAAATACTGTTAGAGAGAGTTAACTTTGGCATCGGAGCGGGAAAGGCTATCGCCCTCCCCGCGCTGACCTAGCCACCGCTTGTTCGATTGAAGGTTAGATGTCGACGATCCAGTCGAAGGAGAAGTGATGAGCTCTGAATATACTCTTCTTTTTATGACATTTGAGATCTAATTTAGGTAGCATTTGGTGCAAAGTAAGGAGCTTTAAAGCTAAACTTGTGAAAGTTACATTTTGAAGAACAAGTGATGCACTAATATTTTGAAGCTTGATTTTGGAAATATTTGCAAAGGAATTAGAACACTCAGTCAGGCACCCCGATCAAACTGACAACCCGTCCTCACCCTGGTCAAATTTGTTATTAAATTTTAAACAAGATATTTTTGTCTTTTCGCTAGTCTTCAACCAATACTTACTTAAAAATGGATTGAAAGATTATAATCGCACGAAACCAGAATTGAGGGTTATATGTGCACTATTACAAGATCTGAGGGTTCTATGAGCTATTTTCTCTTTATTCTAACCAAAAGATTCAAGTGATATACATGACATTTAATATTAACTAATAGCTGGAATTTAATAACTAAATCTGTTTAGGGTCATATGTACAAAGATTAGCCCAATTGAGGGTTATGAATGCACTAAACAAGAATTGAGGGTTATGATTGCACTAAACAATAACTGGGGATTATGAATGCACTATTACCAAAAGTGAGGGTTATATGAGTATTTTACCCTAAAATCTAATAAGCTAATGCACCTTTGTACACCCGCTCGATGCAGTTTTCATAGTCCACATGAGCCCACCCATCTCTTGTTTTTGAGGGAATGGTGTTAAAAAGAATTCAAGGGAGGGGAACTAAGAGCATCTTAAACGGTAAGCCACACTCACTTGTATCTTAGGGTGACACGTCATAATTTCAAGCAAGTGGATTTTCAAGTTAGTGTTTAAATTAGTGGTAAGCTACCTTAAACATTGGCTATTATGGCAACATACACACAATATCTATCAAATTCTATTTAATTAGTGATGTAGGACCCACACAAATTATGCCAAGTTAGTTGCTTGTGAAGGCAACCTTCCTTGAGAAGGCAAATAACTTGGCAAAAAACAATGTTAAGCAACTAGCTTGACTATTTATAAAAAGGGAAATTTCTATTAAGGGCGTGGGAAGATTCAAAATTATTAGAAAGGGTGTAACTATTTAATATTTATTATGAAGGACATTCTGATTGTTTTAATGATTTATTTTGGAAAATGACATCTATAACCTTTATTTTTTAACTATTATTTTTTGATTTAGGCTTTGTAACATCGGGAACCACCAACACATCCGACAATAATAAATTATGAGAAAACTAATGACGACCAACATGTGTAATGGAAACATCACGACCATTAGCAATAGAGACAGAACGGTTACCAGTATATGGAGCAATACGATCAAGACCAGAAGATGCTGATGTCATTTGGTTGGTAGCACCGAAATCCAAATACCAATTGGAAGCCTTATCCTTCAAAGAAGCTGAAGAGTGGGAAGCATCGGCAACATTTACCGACATAGGCAGACTGGAGCAAGTACGAGCGGTATGGTCAAACTCATCGCAAAATTGACACCTTGGGTTCCATCTTTTCCGGCGAGCAGAAAAAGTCATCGGCGGCGACGGCGGTGGTGACGCGTTGAACACACGCGCCCGAGAGGAACGGTTGGCAGCTGGCGCGTGAAAGTCACACGCCAAGGTAGTAGTTGGATGGTATGCGGGCGTGTGTAACACACGCGCTGGAGTTGGAGAGTACAAGTAAGCAGGCGTGTCTAACGGATCAATGAAAATATTTGAAAAAGGTCGTCGTAAGTAATTACGAATACATAATGGGATGGATGCCAAAAAAGGGAAAGGAACCATAACATGTGGCTCATGCGGCCAAAAGGGACACAATCAGCATACATGCCCGAAAGAAAACGTTAAGGTGAGAGTCTTAGGAATCATTTTAATTTTATCTTCATTTTTTGTTTTATCATATGAAATGGCCAAGGCTAGTTAAGTGTCTTTTTAATCAAGTGTTTTTGCATCTTTGATTGATCACTGGATTATTACAAGATTGAGAGTGGATCAGATTACATCCAATGTAATATATAATGCCACTATTGTTTGTCGTTCAATTTTCTGTTCTAGAAACATGCATTTTCCTTGTTTTTCACATTTTTTACATGTCTAAGATGGATACCTATATATTCCAGGTTCAAAGGATGCTTCTGCTCGACTGATTTTCTAATTTTGATGTTTTTGTTCAGTTGATAATCTGATTGTGATGTTCTTGTGCAACCTGAAATGCTCCGGGTTATAGGATACTCACATATGCAAGCTTGGGACTGCTGCAAATCAGGGGAAAACTTTCTTAGGACATTCTTAATAAAGCTTAAGCTACTAAAACTGTCTTCTGTTATCTCATGCTCAAGCATTTGTTTTCAATAGCATGGTTTTCTAGTTTTCATTTTTTACTCTCTTGGATTTGAAAGACAGCTATATACTGAGTCTGGTATGGTGCATATGGTTTTTATGGTGGATTTTTATTTATTCTCACATTTTTTATCTGATAAAACCATGCATTATCTTCTTTGTTTGTTTTTTTTAGGCACAAAACATCCACAAAAACTTGCAGAATAGTATCTTTAGGAGACTGAAATGTCAAAAATATTGAATTAGGGAAGCAAAAACGCTATATGAATGAATCTCAAAGGAAACTGTTATTCTTCCCATACAACTCAAGAACCTAGAATAGTGAATAGTGAGGCTCATTTACGGATGTAAGAGTACAAGGATAAAAGAACACAATTCATCAATCTATATTGTTATAGAATAGTAGTAGCAAGGCCATCACAAAAGAGTCTCGGTAGGAGTCAACAAAGCTACAACTCTTCAGTCAGAAGTGGAGTATTTGTTGAAGATCACCTTGAAGTTGTGATCAGCATACATAGAATGGTAGCTCACCAGCAGCTTAGCATAGTCCACCAATTTAGCCTCTGGGAAACATGTGCGCAACTTCAGAGTTTCATCCCTGTGAGGATCGTGGGCCTGACGATCCGGTCAACGGCCCAAGCGGCTGGTCAAGCACCAGCCCAGCAGGCCCGTCAATGTCAAGAGGAAGATAGATGAAGGAAGGAGAGACCAGGCCCAACGTAAGCCCAATGATCTGAGCCTTAAACCCTATGCACGTAAACCTTGGCTGAGAGTATAAAAGGAAGCAAAGAAGGAAGGCAGAAGGTAAGCTCACACAATCACTGTAGAGATAAGATCACAAATACTGTCAGAGAGAGCTAACTTTGGCATCGGAGCGGGAACGACTATAGCCCTCCCTGCGCTGACCTAGCCAACGCTTGTTCATTTGCAGGTTAGCTGTCGACGATCATGTCGAAGGAGAAGTCCATATTTATGGCCGTAACATTGGCGCCGTCTGTTGGGACTTTCATATTATTCCTACAGCTCACGCACTCGATCGATGAGTGGAGAAACCAGCAGTCAGATACCGCCCCAGACCGAGCTGACGGGGCGCGGAGACGACGAGGATGAAGAGACTGATCAACACTCAGTCAGGCACCCCGCTGTCTGTCGGCTGTCCAGCCAGGTGGTGGGGCTGGAGTCGACGCCGACCCCTGACCTCAGGGAGTCGAGGGAAAGCATGGATCTGCTCCAGCGCATTGTCAGTTCCCAGTAGCGCATGGCCAACAAGATACATGAACTTTAGAGCTTGAGCATGAGAGCGGGGAAGATCACCCTGAAACGCCTTTTTCAGGGCGTAGGCACAGGGAAGCAGAAGGTGCCAGAGCCGTCGGTGCCGCCGGCACAAGGACGAACCCCATCTTGGTCGTCCAAGATGACACGTCTGATCAGGATTCTGGCGAGAAAGAGGAGCCAGAGCAGGTCTGGTTGGGCGCATACATTCATAAGCCGAAAGTCCCACCGCGTATCCTCGTTCACAGGCACCTCGCCGTGAACTGGGCCCCACCTGAGAAGGAGAAGCGGCGAGGGAGCCCGTTCACCCTGTCAGTGATGGAGTTCGTGGCCGATTCGAAGGTACGGATCCCCCCGAACTTGGGGTCGTATGATGGTTCGACGGATCCGCCGACCATATCCATACTTTCACGACGTCCATGTCGACGTATAGCACCCCGGAGCCGATATGGTGCCGGGGTTTCGCCACCACCCTGAAGGAGGCAGCGAGACTATGGTTCGCCAATCTAGAGAATGAAAGCATCTCCACGTTCGCGAAGCTGGAGGATCTTTATTTGACCAGGTTCATGCAGAAAAAAAAGTTTGCTCTCACCACGCAGGACATGTTGCGGATTAGGCAGCAGTCAGGTGAGTCGCTCATGGATTATTATGAATGTTTTATCACCGAGTGCAATAAGGTGGAAGACGGGCTAGACGAGAAGTGGCTGGTGGAGATCTTTGTTCAGGGGCTAACCCACGCCCTCCTGAGGTATCGTTTGTCGAAGAAGCCAGTTTTCATGCTGTATGAACTCCACGTCAAGGTCGAGGAGTACCACAGAGGTGACAAGGCCGCCAAAGGTGTGACCGTTGGAGGGGAGGCAAAGAAGGAACACAGATCGAAAGGGTCGGTGAAAGACATGTTGGACAGCAAGGAAGAGCCGGCGAAGGACAGGTCTTTCACGCCATTGACCAAGAGTCCCAAGCAGATCTTCATGGCCGTGGCGGACCAGGAACTGCTTCCGGTCCCCCGGCGGATGAAGCTACCACCCTCCAAGAGGGACATGAGCCTTTATTGCGATTATCATGAGGACCAAGGTTACGACACCAACGACTGCATACACCTCAAAAGTGCCATCGAAGCCTGCCTCAAGCAGGGACACCTCAAGAAGTACGCCAAGGAAGCGCGGGAGTATAACAGGGAAGAATACTCATCTCACTCGGGTGACCATTGACCTGAACGAGGAAGTGAATGAGGAGGCGAACGGTCGGGTGACCGTTCATCGGGGGCACAAGTCCAAGGAGGTTGCTCAAGCCGAAAAACGAGAAGAATCGGGGAAAAGTCGGAGGTATGAGGACGTCTCTTCGCAGGATGAGGAGCCGACAGCTCCCACTAGTGCTATACTCGCCATCACCGGCGGGAATGCAGGCGGGGCGACGGAGTCCCAGAGGAAGGCGCGATGCCGCAAGACGCCCGAGCCAACACCGATATCAAGGTGGCTAACAGCGGAGGAAGTGATTACATTCAGTTCGGAGGACCCCATATCGGATCGACCCGCGAGAGGCGACGCCGTCGTTATCACGGTGCAGATCATGGATAAGATGGTGCACCGAGCTTCAGTCGACGGTGGTAGCTCGGCGGAGATCATGTATTGGCATTGCTTCGAGAGGTTGGACGAGAACACGCGCAAGGAGTTGGTCCCAACATCTACGCCATTAGTAGACTTTGCGGACCGGACGTTGTGGCCATATGCAGTTATCACCCTGCCGGTGGCGGTCGGCATGGCCCCCCGCAGGAAGATCGTGGACCTCAAGTATTGTCATCAAGGTGCACAGCCCGTACAACTTGATATTGGGCAGACCGGCGCTGGCCGCGCTGAAGGGAATCGTATCCATGCTACACCTCCTGTTGAAATTCTTAACGAAGGGAGGAATTGCAACAGTACAGGGCGATCAGCAAATAGCTCAAGAATGCCATCGCGTCGCTCTCAGAAAAAGGAAGCATCTGGGGGAACCATCGAGGTCGCCGTCGATATCACCGTCCGATCGACCTTCGGCGCGAAGGGTGCAAATGGTCAACCCTCGAGGGGTGACGGCCGTCGGGGAGTTAGGAAGCGAGGTGGTAACTGTATACCTACATGGGAACCACGCGATTCCCATACAGGTGGGAGTGAACGTTCCCGAAGAGATAAAGCAGTCGATGGTCAAGATGTTGGAAAAACATGGAAGCGTATTCACAAGGAAGCCGTCGGACATGACCGGTATCTCTCCGGACCTCGGATGCACTCGCTGAATGTCAACCTTTCCCATAAGCCGATCGTCCAGAAACGAAGACCCCTATACCGCAAACGGAATGAAGCGATGAATCGGGAGGTCAACGAGCTGGTCAACACAGGGATCCTTGTCGAAGTGTCGTATCCTGTATTGCTGGCCAACCCTGTTTTGGTCAAAAAATAGGACGGAAGCTGGAGGATGTGTGTCGACTACAAGACCCTCAATAAAGCCTGCCCGAAGGATTGCTACCTGACCCCGGTCATTGATCAGAAAGTTGATGCGTTAGGAGGATTGCCGGTCAAGTGCTTTTTGGACGCGTACAAGGGCTACCACCAAATCCCCATGAAGCCGGAGGACATGAACAACACAGCTTTCATCATCGAAAGGGGAGCTTTCGCGTATCAAATGATGCCTTTCAGACTGCGGAATACGGGGGCCACCTATCAAAGGGTGGTTGATCGCGTATTTCGAGACCAAGTTGGCCGCAACGTGGAAATCTATGTGGATGATATGGTTATCAAGAGCCGAAGCTTCGACAATCTGATCGAAGATTTAGACGAAACGCTGGGCAGGCTGAAGGAGATAGGGATGAAGTTGAACCCGACCAAATGCCAATTCGCCGTCGGGTCGGGGAAGTTCCTGGGGCACATGGGGTCGAATAAGGGTTTGAACGTGAACCCGAAGAAGGTGCAGGCGGTCGTGGACATGCCCGCCCCCAGGACGGTGAAGGACATCTAGAGCCTCAACGGGAAGTTGGTCGCGATGAATCGGTTCATGTCCCGGGTGGCGGAGAGGTCATTGCCATTCTTGAAGGCCCTCAAGGGATGCTTTGGACCGGGCAGATCCGTGCAGTGGGGCCCCGCGGAGGATGAAACATTTCGAGAGGTAAAAGAACACCTCAAGGTACTTCCGACGTTATCGCCGCCGGTGAACGGGGAAACCCTTTTCCTGTATCCGGCCGCGGGCGCGGAAGTAGTCAGTGGCGCACTGGTCCGAGAAGAAAGCAAGGTGCAGCGCCCGGTGTATTATGTGAGCAGGACGTTACAGGGCGCGGAGACTCGCTACACAGATAAAGAAAAGCTGGCCCTCGCCCTCATCCATTCGGCGCGAAAGCTAAGGTCTTATTTCCAGGCACACCCTGTGGTTGTCTTGATGAACGAGCCGCTGAAAAAGATCTTGGTAAAACCCGAGTCATCGGGTAGGTTGGCTAAGTGGGCTGTCGAGTTAGGGGAGCACGCAATCCAGTATGCCCCAGGAAAGCGATCAAAGGTCAGGTGATGCCCGATTTTCTTGCGGAAATCCCTTCGCCGACGAACATTCCGACATCGACTCCGACGGTCAAAGCAACGGAAATTCCACGATGAACCCGACATCGAGAAGATCGGACAGGCTGGTGGAAGCTTCATGTGGACGATGCGTCTGGCGTCGAATGTGCAGGGGCTGGTCTAATCGTCACGGATCCCGAGGGGAGGGAGACGACCTACGCTTTGCGCTTCGAGTTCCCGGCGACGAATAACGAGGTCGAGTGCGAGGCGTTGATAGCGGGGATGGAGATCGCAAAGAAGGTAGGAGCGAACAAGCTTGACGCGTACGGGGACTCCGTGATAGTGGCAAACCAGTTCAGTGGAGCTTATAAGGACAAGGAACCATCAATGCAGAAGTACTTGGCAAAAGTAAAAGCGCTGGCCGTATCTTTCGAGGGTGGTGAGGGTCGTTTAACTCACACAAATAATTTCTGCAATACGCTAAGAATATATAATAAACTAGCACAATGGTAAGCAGGGTCGAATCCCACAGAGAACAGAGTAATCAAATTCAATTTCCTAAGATCAAACTTGATGTAGTCACCACACTTTATAATTCAAGATTGATTTTCTAATAACTAAGAAATAAAATAAACTATATTAACTACTAAATGTAATCAAATAAAAGAAACTAAATTAACTACTAAAGTAAAATAGAAAATAACCACACAAAAGACATTTGGCTTCGAATAATTCCTCACTAGTTATTATGATCGATCATTGATTCAGAAATAAATTAACACCCATGAATCTATCAGTTATAGAATAGCAAGTATTTGCTAAACCATCCCAATCCTTCCTTACATTCTCGATAGCAGGCAAGTATTTGCTGAACCCACTATTTCTCTTATTAAGATGTCCCCAGAAAGTATTCGCTAAACTAGATACACATCTCAATAGCATGAAGCACTAAAAAGATCCAATATAAACAATCACCCAAGTATTCGCAAGTAGTGTCTTGTTCACTTAATTGTTCCACATCCCTGTTATTATATAGTCTGTATCAGTTATCTATTGTATAGACAGGAATTTTGCTACTTTAATTAGCTTTAACCTAATAGTATTTAAGTTGATCAGAATCGAAACATCAGGTATAAATTCATACAGAGCAGGTGTGGTCGGGCGCGTACATTCATAAGCCAAAAGTCCCACCGCGTATCCCCGTTCAAAGCGTGTACTGAACCCCGCCGGAGGGGGAGAAGCGGCGAGGGAGCCCGTTCACCCGGTCAGTGATGGAGTTCGTGACCGATTTGAAGGTCCGCATCCCCTTGAACTTGGGGTCATATGATGGTTCGACGGATCCGGCCGGCCATATCCATACCGACGTGCATGTCGACGTATAGCACCCCGGAGCCGATACGGTGCCGAGCCTTCGCTACCACCCTGAAGTAGGGGCGAGACTATGGTTCGCCAATCTAGAGAATGAAAGCATCTCCACGTTCGCGAAGCTGGAGGATCCTTTTTTTGACCAGGTTCATGCAGAAAAAGAAGTTTGCTCTCACCACGCAGGACATGTTGCGGATTAGGCAGCAGTCAGGCGAGTCGCTCATGGATTATTATGAACGTTTTATCACCGAGTGCAATAAGGTGGAAGACGGGCTAGACGAGAAGTGGCTGGTGGAGATCTTTGTTCAGGGGCTAACCCACGCCCTCCTGAGGTATCGTTTGTCGAAGAAGCCAGTTTTCATGCTGTATGAACTCCACATCAAGGTCGATGAGTACCACAGAGATAACAAGGCCGCCAAAGGTGTGACCGTTGGAGGGTAGGTAAAGAAGGAACACGGATAGAAAGGGTCGGTGAAGGACAGGTTTGGCAGCAGGGAAAAGCCGGCGAAGGACAGGTCTTTCACGCCATTGACCAAGAGTCCCAAGCAGATCTTCATGGCCGTGGCGGACCAGGAACTGCTTCCGGTCCCCCGGCGGATGAAGCTACCACCCTCCAAGAGGGACATGAGCCTTTATTGCGATTATCACGAGGACCAAGGTTACGACACCAACGACTGCATACACCTCAAAAGTGCCATCGAAGCCTGCCTCAAGCGGGGACACCTCAAGAAGTACGCCAAGGAAGCGCGGGAGTGTAACAGGGAAGAATACTCATCTCGCTCGGGTGACCGTTGACCTGAACGAGGAAGTGAATGAGGAGGCGAACGGTCGGGTGACCGTTCGTCGGGGCACAAGTCCAAGGAGGTTGCTCAAGCCGAAAAACGCGAAAAATCGGGGAAAAGACGGAGGTATGAGGACGTCTCTTCGCAGGATGAGGAGCCGACAGCTCCCTCCAGTGCTATACTCGCCATCATCGGCGGGAATGCAGGCGGGGCGACGGAGTCCCAGAGGAAGGCGCGATGCCGCAAGACGCCTGAGCCAACACCGATATCAAGGTGGCTAACAGCGGAGGAAGTGATTACATTCATTTCGGAGGACCCCATACCGGATCGACCCGCGAGAGGTGACGCCGTCGTTATCACGGTGCAGATCATGGATAAGATGGTGCACCAAGCTTCAGTCGACGGTGGTAGCTCGGCGGAGATCATGTATTGGCATTGCTTCGAGAGGTTGGACGAGAACACGCGCAAGGAGCTGGTCCCAACATCCACGCCATTAGTAGACTTTGCGGACCGGACGTTTTGGCCAGATGCAGTTATCACCCTGCCGGTGGCGGTCGGCATGGCCCCCCGCAGGAAGATCGTGGACCTCGAGTATTGTCATCAAGGTGCACAACCCGTACAACTTGATATTGGGCAGACCGGCGCTGGACGCGCTGAAGGTAATCGTATCCATGCTACACCTCCTGTTGAAATTCCCGACTAAGGGAGGAATTGAAACAGTACAGGGCGATCGGCAAATAGCTCGAGAATGCCATCGTGTCGCTCTCAGAAAAAGAAAGCATCTGGGGGAACCATCGAGGTCGCCGTTGATATCACCGTCCGATCGACCGTCGGCGCGAAGGGTGCAAATGGTCAACCCTCAAGGGGCGACGGTCGTCGGGGAGTTAGGAAGCGAGGTGGAAATTGTATACCTACATGGGGACCACGCGATGCCCATACAGGTGGGAGTGAACGTTTCCGAAGAGATAAAGCAGTCGATGGTCAAGATGTTGGAAAAACATGGAAGCGTGTTCGCAAGGAAGCCGTCGGACATGACCGGTATTCTCTTCGGACCTCGGGATGCACTCGCTGAATGTCAACCTTTCCCATAAGCCGATTGTCCAGAAAAGAAGACCCCTATGCCGCGAACGGAATGAAGTGGTGAATCGGGAGGTCGACGAGCTGGTCAACGCAGGGATTCTTGTCGAAGTGTCGTATCCTGTATGGCTGGCCAACCCTGTTTTAGTCAAAAAACAGGACGGCAGCTGGAGGATGTGCGTCGACTACAAGACCCTCAACAAAGCCTACCCGAAGGATTGCTACCCGACCCCGGTCATTGATAAGAAAGTTGATGCGTTAGGAGGATTCCCGATCAAGTGCTTTTTGGACGCGTACAAGGGTTACCACCAAATCCCCATGAAGCCGGAGGACGTGAACAACACAGCTTTCATCACCGAAAGGGGAGCTTTCACGTATAAAATGATGCTTTTCGGACTGCGGAATGCGGGGACCATCTATCAAAGGGTGGTTGATCGCGTATTTCGAGACCAAGTTGGCCGCAACGTGGAAATCTACGTGGACGATATGGTCATCAAGAGCCGAAGCTTCGACGATCTGATCGGAGATTTAGACGAAACGCTGGGCGGGCTGAAGGAGATAGGGATGAAGTTGAACCCGACCAAATGCCAATTCGTCCGGGTCGAGGATGTTCCTGGGGCACATGGTGTCGAATCAGGGTTTGAACGTGAACCCGAAGAAGGTGCAGACGGTCGTGTAAATGCCCGCCCCCAGGACGGTGAAGGACATCCAGAGCCTCAACGGGAAGTTGGCCGCGATGAATCGGTTCATGTCCCGGGCGGTGGAGAGGTCGTTTTCATTCTTGAAAGCCCTCAAGGGGTGCGTTGTACCGGGCGGAGCCGTGCAGTGGGGCCCCGCGGAGGATGAAGAATTTCGAGAGCTAAAAGAACACCTCAAGGTACAACCGACGTTATCGCCGTCGGTGAACGAAGAAACCCTCTTCCTGTATCTGGCCACGGGCGCAGAAGTAGTCAGCGGCGCACTGGTCCGAGAAGAAAGCAAGGTGCAGCGCCCGGTGTATTATGTGAGCAGGACGTTACAGGGCGCGGAGACTCGCTACACAGATCAAGAAAAGCTGGCCCTCGCCCTCATCCATTCGGCGAAGGCTAAGGTTTTCTTAAAAGGCACACCCCGTGGTCGTCTTGACGAATGAGCCACTGAAAGCGATCTTGGCAAAACCCGAGTCATTGGGCAGGTTGGCTAAGTGGGCTTTCGAGTTAGGGGAGCACGCAATCCAGTATGCCCCCAGGAAAGCGATCAAAGTTCAAGTGATGGCCAATTTTCTTGCGGAAATCCCTTCGCCGACGGACGTTCCGACATCGACTCCGACGAATTGAGTCGAAATTCTTCAATGTCTTCACTTTAATTCTTCAATATTGCTAGCTTATTATTTATCCTCTTTGAGTATATTGGATCGCTACCTCATTAAAAACCTGGTGGGCTTCTAAAGAGTATATTGGACCGCTCAAAAGAGTATAACGAATCCACTTCATTTAGGCTTCTAAATCCTCCTTCAGTTTCACCTCAGTCCGGTCGACTTCACCGAGTAATTTAGTGATCGTTACACGAAGCACAACTCTGCCAAATGAAGGATTACGGAATAAGGCTCAACTGGATTTGCATCCTTTCAGCTTTCAAATTGTTCCAAAAATCGTCATAACTGCATCCTTTGAGCATTTAGCTCCAATCTCCTCCATCAACCAAATATGCATAGAAAACACACCTAAAGTGCACATTAATCTCGTAAAAGCACAACATAAAACCCTTGAATAAGAAATACATAATCATCACATCAGAGGGTTTTGACGTCACCAGAGTTCCCCGTTCGGAAAACACTCGAGCGGATGCGCTCAGCAAGCTAGCTTCGACAGCCATCAGTCACTTATCTAAAGGAGTGTTGGTGGAGACATTGGCAGCAAGGTCGACGGAAGGTTTGGAGTCTCTAGCCATTTCAAACGAATCCCCAGCTGGATGACCTCGATCAGGGAATACCTGTTTAGCAGACGAATTCCCGAGGATGCTGGCAAGGCGAGGCAGCTTGAGAGGAGAGCCCTGGAATTTGCCTTGAAATCCCTATACCTATAGCCCTGGGTGAGGTGTATCTCACCAAGGCAGGCAGGCCGATTGCTGGCCAAACTGCATGAGGGGACCTGCGGAAGCCACCAAGGAGCAAGGACGCTGGTCCTCAGAGCTTCGCGGGTCGGTTTTTATTGGCTGAACATGAGGACTGATGGTGACGAGCTGGTAAAGAAATGTGTCATGTGCTAGGCGCATGACAAGGTGTTGCATTTCGCGGGAGTGTCGATGAAAAGCATATCAGGCCCGTGGCCCTTCGCCAAGTGGGGCACCGACATAGTCGGTCCGTTCCCGGTGGCGACGGGAAAGAGGCGTTTCATGGTGGTGGCAGTGGATTACTTCACAAAGTGGGCGGAAGCCCAGGCCGTGGCGACCATCACCGGAAAACGGATGACGAACTTCGTATGGAAGAACATCGTTTGTCGGTTCGGACTCCCTAAGACCATCGTGAGCGACAATGGAAAGCAGTTCGAGTGAGAGCCTTTCAAGTCGTGGTGTGCCCAGCTCGAGATCGAACAGAGGTTCACATCAGTGGTGCACCCCCAAGCGAACGGCTTAACAGAATGCACCAATGGGATCATTTTCCAAGGTCTGAAGCGGCAACTTGATCAGGCTAAAGGAAATTGGGTGGAGGAACTTCCGTCGGTCTTGTGGGCACACAGAACGACACCTCGAACGGCCACGAGAGAGTCGCCGTATCGCTTATGCTATTGGAGTCAGGCGATCATTCCCCCAGAACTTATCATACCATCGCAAAGACTGGCTGAACCGTTGGGCGAACCAGATAACGGGGAAGAAATCCGCGTTGGTCTGGACGAGCTCGAGCATCGGAGAGAAAATGCGGCATTGACGTAGGCGGCGTACAAGTCCTACGTCGAACAGAGGTATAACAGCTGTGTCAGGGACCGCTCGTTGAAGGTAGGAGAGCTTGCCCTCCGGAAGAATGAGGCCAGCCGAGCAGAAGGGACAAAGAAACTGGACGTCACATGGGAGGGTCCATACCAAGTGACAGAAGCGCTTGGCGGTGGAGCTTACAAACTCCACACCATGACGGGCAAGCCCGTTCCCCGGACTTGGAACATGAGCAACCTCAGGAAGTTTTATGGATGACCACGTATCAGCCTGGATATTTATGTATTAAATGTAGTAAGCCTTAACCTGTGGCGAAAAACACTTTTGATAGGATTCCCGACGTGAGCATCTTACCTCACCATTCGGCGTGGGAATGATCGCCAGGGGATTCGTGTTTTCTTTTGTGGCAAGTAATATAAAGCAGGTCTTAGCGGTACTTATGTTTAGTTACCCACGCTTGTTTGATGACATAACTGAGCTCGCTGCCCTCGAACCTTATGAGGACACAGCCACCTCAGTCGTTTTCAACACTCACATTGACTGACGAGCTCGACGATGGCCCCGACGGTAAGCTCAATGGGTCGTCAAGGTAACGCTCAGTCAATTTCATTTACTTGCCGACATAAACGAGCTCGTTGCCCCCGAACTGTCTGGGGACACAGTTGATTCAGTCGCTTTAACGCCCACTCCGACGGTGAACCCGACGACGGACACGATGATAAGCTCGACGGGTCGTCAGGACAACACTTAGTCGATTTCATTTCCTCACCGACATAAACGAACTCGTTGCCTCCGAACTGGCTGGGGACGCAGCTGATTCAGTTGTCCAGACACCCATCCCAATGGCGCAACCGACGCCGTAACCGACGGTAGACCCGACGGTAAGCTCGATGGGTCGTCAGGACAGCCCCTTAGTTAATTTCATTTTTTCACCGACACAGTTGAGCTCGTTGCCCCAAAACTATCTAGGGACGCAGCGGATTCGGAAGACCATTGTCCAGACTAAAAAATGGCTAAAAACTGCATCATCAGATAAAACGAAAGTTGATAGTTTTGTCCATACAAAACGAAAATAAAAGAAACTGTCAATGACATGAAAGGAAGTTGAGGCCACAAGCGGTGCAAAAGACAAACAACGCCACGCAGGGCGACTTCTCAAAGTTCTCTAATTGCCCTCCACCTTCTCGCCGATGTTCTCTGCCGTTGGCTCGGTCGCGGGCTCATCCTTCAGCAGTCCAGCTTCTCCCAGATCTTCCAGCAGGCCATCAGGCGCATCCTGCTCGACAGTCTTGACAGCCCCTTTGGCCGGACTCTGGCCGGACGGATGGGTCGTCGAGGCGGCGGAGAGCAACAATGGCTTAGGGGGAGGTGGACGAACCCTTTTCACGAGCGCTTCGGGAGCCATGTCCGCAGATAGCTCAAAAAAGTACTCCGTGAACGGATACTTACCAAAGACAGAAAACAGCTCATCCAGAGAACGGTCGAAATGCTCAACATCGTCTGCATACATTTCATCCAGATCAAAGGACCTGTAGATCGCTCGATGAAAGTGCCGACAGGCATTGTCGCTGGAGGCAACCTTCAGGAAGATGTCGGGAAAACCGACCTCAACAGCCCACTTGTACTTGGCATCAGCGACGGCAACCCGAGTGTCGTAGCTGGCGAGGGCCTCCTCGGCTTTCTGCAGCTTGACGCGCGTCGCCTCGAGTAACTCCAGCTGGGCTTGAGCCTCTTTCAACTTTTCATTGGCCAGATCCCACTCGGTGAGGGCAGTCCCATTCTCGACCTGAAGGGCAGCCAGAGCCGCCGTCAGGTCATCCACCTTAGCCTGGAGGGTGGCCGGAACGGCAGCGGCGACGGTTTCGTTCAGCTCGTTGATCATCTGCTCCTGCTTCTGGTTGAGGTTGCGAGCGGCCTGGAGAGCTGCCTGACAGGACACCAGCTCACCTTGAGAATGAACAGCATCGAGATTCAGCCGGCCCAACTCACCCCGGAGGGAAGCGAACAAACAAGCCACCTAGGAATTTAAACAACCAAATTCTAAAACGGTCCGCACAGGGGGTCGACAAGAAGGCATAGCAAGTGCGGAAATAAAACAGAAAAAGAAAGGTAAAGAGAATGGCATACCTCCAAGCTGACAGAGTCATACCAGTCCATGAGGCTTGCCGAGTTGTGGAAGTTGACCAGAGTGTTGGCACGCCACGCCTCAAGATGGCTCTTCGGGAGTGCGGTCGCCAGGAAGTCAGCGCGGCCCTTCGGGGTGGTCAACACCGGCCCCACTAAACGGGGCGGTATGCTGGTGCCCGACGACCCCGCCTTAAGGAGTTTCCTCCGGTGCTGATCATCGGTATTCGGCCGGGACGACGCATCGGCGAAACTCTCGGCCATCGGCTCATCCTCAGCCCTGACCGCCTGAATCGTCATTCTCCAAGTCGATGACGCGCGGGGAGGGATTGGGAGGAGGCAAGGAGAGGTTGGGATGGGATTCAGAAGGCTGGGCAAAACTGTCAGTGATTTGGGACGTTGAAGAGCGGGCCTGGCGACGTCGAGAACGGCGGCGATCATGCTCCGTAGGTGTTCGGTGGTTTGGATGTCGTGTTGAACGACTGGCTGGATGTCGCCCTCACCCTCGGTGTTCCCGGAACCTATTGAATGCAATGACACGAAGAATTAGCAGAACAACATCATCAAGTAAGGAAGAAGAGATGGAATGATGAAAAGCTTAAGCACTGGACGACCTTTCGGACCTCGGAAGATAAAGCTGAGTGAACGGGAATGTCGAGCCGACAGTGAGGGAGACCGCATTCGCTGAGAAGTTTGTCAGAATTAACCACCGTCCACAGCATGGCCCCCTATTTCAGTTTGCGCACTTCTGGATCTAGCATGGCCGCCTCACCGTCGCTGGGCTGGAGCCCGCGGGTCGCCGAGTCACCGACCGGGTACTTGACCCAACTTGCGCGAGGGCCCCACACCAGCTCGTTGGCAACGTACACGAACTTCGACCCCCATCCTGACTTCTTGGGCCTCTTCTAGAGCAGGGACTTGCCAATGGATGGATGGAATTTGATGTGGCAGTAGCCCTTATCTACGCAGGGGTAAGTGAACACACGCAGCAGTGGAAGTGAAGGGACAACCTGCTGCTGGGAACACACGATCTGGAACCCGATCAAAGCCTTGACGGAGTTGGGCTGCAGGTAGCACAAGTCGAGGACAAAAAAGGCCAAATCTTGCTGGAAGAAACCGGTCAACGGGAAGCGGAGGCCGCTGGCGAAAAGGTATTCGCAGTAGATAGCGGTGAAGCCCTTGGGAGCCTCCGCCACCAGTTTCCCGGCCTTTGGGAGACGGATATGATCCTCCAAATCCGAGAATCCAAGAATCTGAGCCCCATCGTGTGGCGGCATTTTTCCCTGATGCCCTCCACGTCGCCGGCCGTAGTAGTACTTCCCAGATCAGGACCCATGCGTCGGAAAGCCATCAGAAGGGCGAGGACCGAGGGGCCGAGGAAGGTCGCCGGAATAAAAGAGATGATGGAAAAAAATAGTACTTGAACAGAGGTGGAGCGATGCTGCGGCGGGGAAACTTTGAGATGAAGAATATAAGAGAATGAGAAGGGTTTTCTCAAATAAAATGAGGCGGCAGCGAATTTAAGGCTGCGTGGGGAGTTGTGATCAAAGCGGGCCCTCGCATCATCGAGAAACGGAGATGGAGGACACGCGTTTAACATGCATTAAAGAGGGAGTTTGGAACCGTTCGCAGGAGAAAGCAAGGGTCAGGCCCATTACTGTCTTTTCAGTCCTTCGCCCACGTTTGGCAACACGGCCTCGCACTTGGGGGGACTTGTGGGGATCGTGGGCCTGACGATCCGGTCAACGGCCCAAGCGGCTAGTCAAGCGCCAGCCCAGCAGGCCCGTCAAGGTCAAGGGGAAGGGAGATGAAGGCAGGAGAGACCAGGCCCAACGTAAGCCCAATGATCTGAGCCTTAAACCCTATGCTCATAAACCTTGGCTGAGAGTATAAAAGGAAGCAGAGAAGGAAGGCAGAAGGTAAGCTCACACAATCACTGTAGAGATAAGATCACAAATACTGTCAGAGAAAGCTAACTTTGGCATCGGAGCGAGAACGACTATCGCCCTCCCTGCGCTGACCTAGCCACCGCTTGTTCCTTTGCAGGTTAGTTGTCGACGATCTAGTCGAAAGAGAAGTCCATATTTGTGGCCGTAACAATCCCAAAGAGGAGTAATTTCAAGAATGCATCTGGTGCATAAACTACAGAGGCAGCAAGATGCGATGGACAGTAGCGCATGCTTGTTGCATAAATCATCATCCAAGCTCAGCCAAGGAGTAAACCATGATCTCCATGTCTGAATCAGAAATTGAAGCCTTGATGAAGCGAACCAGGAAAATATAGATTGCAGGAACGGTCATACTTCATTGCAATTCGTGCAGAATGCGCTTTTCAATCGCCAATACATGGGCATGAGTATAGTAACTATATGAGATGTACACAAGGTCATTGACCTCAGCTGCCCATATATCTTCGTATTTTGAGTCCATGAGCATGGCCCCCGTCCCAACTAGCTGCAGCTCCTTCTTCAATATTTCCTTGACAGAAAGGTAGCGATCTATGACGTTGATGGTCATGTAGAGTGCCCCAAGGCTTAGCTCAAACTTTTTTTGAACTTCAGTCAGCCAGTCTATCAGAATCGCCTTCATTTTCTCGTTTGAATCAGGTTGCGAATCCATGTAATCAACAATTCTGCTCTCATTCTCAGCAACCTTGTAGATTCTATAGAGGTCATCAACATATTCAGTTACTGCCAACTCATCGGTCACATCTGCAACATCAATGCCAACTGCATTGAAGGGCATCCTTTTTCTTAGTCCACATGTAGTGTTGGTATATGCCTTGAATGTTGTATTAGCCACTGCAGCGAGTTAGCATGGGTTACCTCTTTATGGGGTGTTGGTGACTTGGGCCAAAAGTATGTTTTCGGGCCCAGTACCTAGGGTTTTGTGAAAGAGCCTCTATAAGGCGTCTTTCTCTTGATGTAACCTATTCATTAGTAATCTAGGTACCTATCTAAGACAAATTGTCTCTTTCCCGTGGATGTAACCTTTAGCATGCAGCTTGTGAAGTGCTTGTAGTTATTCAAGGGTTCTAGCATTGTGTTCATCAAAACTCTCCCCAACATCAATGTCCTCCAAATCAGGCAGGTTAGCATTTTTACCTACCAGACAATACGTTATAACACACTTATTATATAAACGAAAAAATCAATTTGAAAGTAAATAACATTCTTTATAAATACTGGACTTTTCAAAACAAACACGTCTGTTTCTAAACATAAACATTATGTTTTCACAAATAGACAATTTAAAATGTCTTTTTTAGGGTTAAAATTTTAATAGCGAAGTTTCCAAAGTAAACACTTCATTTTTTAACCTAAACAACCTTTTTTTACAAACAACTAATTTAAAAGGTCTTTGTTGGGGTTAATACATTCAACTTTTAATAAATAAGTTTCCCATGTAAACACCTCAGTTTCTAACCTAAACCCAGTCTTTTTCACAAACAGCCAATTTAAAAGGTATTTTTTTGGAGTCAAAAAATTTAACTTAAATACCTAAGTTTTTAATGTAAATACTTCAGTTTTAACCTAAACAGCCTATTTTTCACAAACAACCAATTTAAAAGGTCTTTTTTTGGGGTTAGAACATTCAAATTTGTATAACTTAGTTTCCAATATAAACAGTTTTTAACCTAAAAACCCTCCTTTACACAAACAACTAATTTGACAAGCTTTTACATTTGAAACTTTTGAGTTTAAATACAAGATTTTTCAAACTAAACACATTTATCTCTAATATAAACACCCCATTTTCACAAACAGACAATTTAAAACATAAACAACAGACTTTCTAACCTAAGCACCCTGTTTTAAAAACAAAACAATTTATTCTAAAAAACTTATAATTTCTGATGAAAACTTGATACTTAAACAACCAGTTTTATGAACAAACATGTTTTACACTGGATACAAAGGTTCTATAAAAAATGCTGCAATTCAACATAAAAACTCTTGAGTTTGGGATAAAAATTAGCAACTACTATTAAAAAATTGTACATATAAATAAAGGATTTAAGTAGTACCTATTGCTGATGAAGATGGATCTTCCTTGTCAGATATGCATGTACCTAGATTAGTAACAGCTGAATATAGACCTTCGTTGTCACAAATTGAAACCTGTAGAGACAAACGATTAATAATCATAAATAACACAATGATTAATGATTCATTGCATCGAAATTCATTCTCTATTTTTTAAAATAATTATTAGGTAGATTTATTGGCATCCCTGAACCATTGTCTGCCAAAATTGTCTGAAAGCTTACAATTAAAAATTACTTGATATGAAATGAGAAAAGTACTTAGTGCTTGTCTAATGTTACATTTGTTACAATTGTGAATTGTGTTTTGGGTTTATTTCACATTCCTCATTCCCTTCACCCAAGCATGTTAGTGAACGAGTAAACAAATACACAAACACAAGTCTGCTCAGGGAGGTGAGGATTTGAAATAAATACCTAAACACTTCACAAAATGCTTGTTAAGAGTAAGTCCTCCTTGTTACATACTTCCAACTTGTGCATACTTCCTTTGTGTCTCCTGTTGATTCATCCTTGGTGTTGGATCTTCCCATTAGAGCCTCCTCTCCAATGGTTCTTCTGTCCTGTACAAATTAGAGCAACTGAATCAATCCAGAACATTATTCCTACTAGCTCTAACATTAGAGACTCCAAATCTGTCTAGTGGTATTAATCCTCTTAGAATAATAGGAGCTTGTACTATGTTTATGACTTGTGAGCTAAGTAGCAATGAACTTCTCTTAGCAAGAAAGTCAGCTAATGTGTTGCCCTCTCTACAGATATGAGTGATACATATGCCTATGCATGACTCTCTCAACTCAGTGCATAAAGTAAAGCATTTCCGGGCAATGGAAGAAGGTGATAGAATCCCTTTTATAGCAACCATACAATCAGATTCAATGCAAAATGGTAGACCAGTTTGCCTACCAATCTGCAAACCTAATTTTATGGCTAACAATTCAGAGTGTAAGGGATGTATTGCTTTAACAGTACTCATTTCCATGTGGCATACTCTACCAGTAACATCTCTTACCACTACACCTAATCCCACTGTATCAATGTTGACAAAGGATGCATCTACATTTACCTTGAGACCTCTATCAGGTGGCTGCCATTTGATTGATCTTAGAGTCCTAGGATTTTTGCTTCTGAGGAAAGGAACAAGCCCTAAAGATATCAAATGAGTATGCTTTTGTGTTCCAGTCATGGGAAAGACTGTAAAAATCTTTTTCACTCTACTTGTTATAGTTTCCACCACTTGTTGTGTTATGGATTTTATGCCTTTGTGAATGTTCATTCCTAGTGCACCACATATCCATAAAACTACAGCAATGGTAGTATTTATAACTTTAGTATGGTTTTTGGTTGAGCCTTTGAAGGTAAAGTAATATCTTATCATGTGCTTTGCACTATAAAAATGTGGTACTGGGATTCCTAGCAAGCAGTGCAAATATTCTAGAACATGAGTAGTGGTGCTGCACTCATTAAAGAAGTGATCTAAGGAATCATAATTGCAGCAAAATATACATTTTGATGGTAAATGAATGCCAAACTGAGTCAAAATATCATCAAAATGAAGTATGTTGTTTATTGCTCTCCATAAGAAAATTGAGTACTTGATAGGTATTTGTCTGAGCCATACCTTACTAATGTTGTGCTAATCATTTCTACTTGGCCTCAAGGATTGGTATGTTGACTTGGCTGTGAATATTATTCCTTGTATATTTGGCTCCGATATCAGGACATCTTGGTGGGATTGATTGACTTGTATTTCCTGCAGAACAGAGATAATGTTGGTAGCCGTTTCTGGCTCCGGAGTGGGTAAGTACTGGCTTTTATCGGCACTGAACTGTTGCACTGTGATGTCAGGAAATGGGATTTCTACTTCTTCAGTCCAATTGTAGCATAGTGCACCAGTTCCTATCTAGTTGGAGTTCCAAAAAGATGAATTTCCATTCCCTATCAATACTTCGGGGTTATATGACAAATTCTCTTCCGTGCTGGTGAGTTTTGGTATGATTTTGGCAAAGACCACATGAATGCTGTCCAGACTGACTCATTTCTTTGAAGCTTCCACCATAGTTTACATGAAAAATGCTTGGATCGTAGAACTGGTACTTCTTAAGACCTATGCCATTCTCATCTTTTGGTAATGCCAGCTTTGTCCACTTTCTCCAAGTTTTCCTTTGCCCGAATTCAGACTCACCCCAAAGGAACTTTGCTGCCAACACTTCCATTCTCTTAATCACTGTTTTTGGAGGGCTTAGTACTAAAAAGGTGTGTATAGGGATTGACATGAGTACATGGTTCAGCAGAATCAATCTTTCTCCATAGCTCAGCCATTGATTCTTCCAGTTGTTGATTGCTTGTTCCAATCTGTCCATCAGAGATGGGTACATTGCAACCTTATTTCTCCCAGTGAAGATAGGAATCCCCAAGTATTTAAATGGCAGACTTCCAACCCTCATACCGGTCTTCCTTTCTATCATTCTGAGCCTCTGAGAGGGAGTATCCTTGTGTACATAAAACTCAGATTTTTCATAATTCACTTTCTGACCTGAGCTAACTTGATAAGTTTTATGAAAATGCATCAGTCTTTTGATATTTTTCTTTGTAGTTGTAGTGAACAAGGCAGTATCATCTGCATACATTAAGTGGTGTACATGTGCTACTCCCCTAGGCATTGCAAAAGGTTTGAGGTAGCTAATCTCCATGAGTTTTTTCAAGCCCCTTGTGAATGCCTCAGTGACAATGTTGTATAGGAATGGGGACAATGGATCCCCTTGCTTTATCCCTCTAGTTGGCTTAAAAAAACCAGTGTCTACTCCATTAATTAAAATGGAAAACCAAGCTTCCTGAATGTTTTGCATGATGACTTTAACAAGTGATCCATGAAATCCAAAAGCTATCAATACTGAGTTCAAAAAAACCCCAAGACACCATGTCAAATGCCTTTTCCATGTCTAATTTAACTATCAGATTAGCATGGTTGGGATTTTTGGTCACTAACCTCACCATTTCTTGCATCTGGAGAATGTTGTCAGTGATTTCTCTACCCTTAATGAAAGCAGATTGTTCCAGGCTTATCAGCTTTGACATATGTGGCTGAATTCTGTCCATTAGAATTTTGGAGAAAATTTTGTTAACTGAATTTGATAGGCTTATGGGCCTAAATTAGAAAACTGGCTTGGATTCCGTTTCTTGGGAATGGGAGTCAACCATGTACTGGTTATGGCTCTAGGTAACTTTGTCCCCTACAGGAACTCAGTTGCTGCCTGTAGCAAATCCAATTTGATGATTTCCCAGCAATGTGTGAAAAAGACTCTTGTAAACCCATCTGAGCCTGAAGCACTCTCCTAGCTCAATGAAAATACAGCTCCTTTAACTCTTCCATGCTGACTGACTGTAGTAACAAGTCATTGTCTTCCTCTTCAATTATTTTTGGGATCTGGTCCACAAAATATTTGAAGTATCTTCCAGCTCTATCTGGTGCATCCACCTGCAACAGATCTGTTATCCAACTTCCATTCCTATCCTTGATCTTGTTAATCTGAGCCTTTATCCTTTTTTCCTTTACCACACTATGAAAATAAGTGGTATTGGCATCTCCCTCAGTAATCCACTTTAGGTTTTCCTTCTGCCTCCAAAAACCCAGCATTTCTGATTCTGTTCTCAGTAGTATTGCCCTTAGTCTGCTTAGCTCTACCTTATCTGTTACATCCCTTGTCTGCTGATATTTCACCTCTCCCCGAGCAACCTTGTCTTCTGCCTCCTTTAGGTTGGTGTGTACATTCTCAAACTTTTCTTTATTCCATATTTTCAGCATTGCTTTGAGCCTCTTTAACTTTGCCACCATACTATATAATCCAGTTGCACTACATTCTGCATTCCAACTAACCTCTACCAGCTCCTTAAACTCCTCTCTATAGGTACACATATATAGTTTGGAATCTAAATGGTCTAGGCATCTGTATTTTTGAACTTTGTATGGACAACAACAGTGGACTATGATCATACCTAGTCATGTTTAAGACCTGCACTGAGCTATGTGGGTACAACTCTAACCAAGACATATTGCTTAAACCTCTATCTAGTCTCTGTAATAGCAAATCATCCAAAGCCTTATTATTTGTCCAAGTATATTCATTCTCCACTGTCTTCACCTCAAACAATTCCTTTTCTGTAATCCAGTCATTAAAGTCCCTCAAACTACTTATAGATGGAGGTCTCATCCCACTACACTCTGCTGCACATGTTATTGCATTGAAGTCTCCAATGTATAGTGTAGGGGCTGTAGGTAATATGAGCAGGTCTAACCATAGCTTCCTTCTCAAGATCTTAGTAACTTTGGCATAAACAAATACACAGTTCCATGAAATATTACTAACATTATCAGTTACACATGCCATATAAAATTGATCAGATTGAGCTAACTCGGTCAAATTGAATCTATTGTTCCAGAAATTGATTCTCTATGTTTTGAGTTGAAGATTAGTTTGTTTTCAAAATACTTACCGTGTTTTGGATCTCCATGCCCCTTGCTGAAACACCGTTGAAATCACCGTTTTTGAATATCAATCGAGTTTATATGGTGAAAGCAACTTGATAATGCAGTTATGAAATTTGGGGATTCTGTTGATTTGGGGGAAATTTGTTGGTGCACCTATGTAGCGTTTCTGCAACTTGTCGGGTTAGTTGGTATGTACATGGCGCGTGGTCACAGATTCGGGTTATTTGGATTTACCGGGTCGACCCGCAAGAATTTGAGAGAAATTCTTAGTATTTGATGCATGTCCGTTGGTGTATATTGTGCCCATAATATAGACGGTAATTTCAGAGACCAACTCATGATTTTGTTTTGATAACATACACTACAACGAACTAATCTAGTACATGGATCCTATAATTATCTTAATCTAACCCTACTCTACTGATCTCATACGTCGAGTTTTTGAGGTTCTCACTTTGCTGCTTAAAGTGGAGTGAAACTCCCACTTGATTACTCCGACTGATGCCCCCATGCGCTTGACACCGTCGAATGTAGTTTCGATACCGTGATTAAGCACCTTTGGAGACTTGGAATCAAAGAGAAATTGCTTGAAATGTTACTTCTCGGCCCATGACCTCCGCTGAGCGAGGTAAGGCCTCTCGCCAACTGGGCGACGAGCCCAGTTGGTTACCAACTCATAATTGACTAAAACTATAAGTGAAAATGCAAGCACACGGGGAAATGAATAAAAAAATATATACTTTTGGCTATTTGCAACAGTCTGTTTTGAGGATCACAGAATACATGCCAAAAATAATCAATATGTAGACCTCACAATGCTATATAGCAAAACCCCTCACCTCCTACGTATTGGAGAGCTTAACCTATTCAAAGAGAATCTCTCCAGTTCTAGTGTATATGTATCCTAAAAGAATAGGATCCAATTAATGCACTGAATTGACAGTTGTGTTGAAAAATACTCCCCTGGCATGTGATATTGCTTATCAGTGACCTACGGACCTTCAATTCTTATAACATAGACCATCAGTTTCTTGTCTCTGTAGTCAAAATGGCTTAAACTCGCACTGCTCAGGACCAGCATTCAACATGATACTTGTTGGCCTTCTCCAAAGCACGAATCCACCTTCCGGCATCTTCTTTCGTTGCCCCACTTTCTAAGGAGATAATTTCCTCAAGAGCAGACATTACATCAGAAGGCATCTTATCAGCAGAGCCCGCGACATAGACAGCAGCCCCCTGACTCAGCAATTCCCATATTCTCTTGCTTTGATCTCGCATTTTGTGTTGCACATACACCTTCTCTGGCTGCTCTCTTGAGAAGGCAACACAAAATCCGCCACCCTTGTCTTCAGACAGTACACCACCAGTTTGGGAATGAGACTTCCAGAAGTCTTGATATAAGAAGTCATCCTTGCTTCTGCAGCCAAAGAAGAAAAGCACTGGAGCAGTAGGACTAAATTTACTTTGAAAAGCTCTTTCCTCGATGAATCCACGAAACGGGGCACAACCAGTTCCAGGTCCAATAAGAATAACAGGAAGTGATGGAGGTGGAGAAGGAAGTGAACCTTTATGAAACCACGTTGGAATCAAAGTTCTTTTCTGAGGATCAAGTCCAGCAAGCCATGTTGAACAAAGACCACTTCGTTTTATCTTGTAAGATGTTGTCCAAGACACAATACTCACTGTCAAGTGTAACTGGTTTGGATGAACTAATCTAGACGATGAGATGGAAAAAGCTCTTGGCTTTAATGTAGGAGCCAGCTGCACCAACCACTCAAATGGCATTTGCACAGAAGGAAACTCTTCCAGGACCTGCAATTTCCCATGAAACAAAATGATTTGAACAAAAACAATCCAGGCCCAAAACAAGCACTTTTACTTATTTCCCACAGCTTAGCATACTGATTCTAAAGAATACAATATATTCTGAACAATTTCAATTTAAAATGATTGGGAAAAGATAAAAGAAACATTTTAGGCTGTTTCCCACCATATCTAGACGGTTTGATTCTTAAATCCAGTTGTTAAGTCTTATTGTTGAAGCAATATGCTAGGTATTATTATCATCATAAGATATCAATGTATAATAACATTTCAAGAAGCTGACTCAACACCCTAGAATACTGCTCAAGGTCATGTTTACCTTCCAGAACATTAATGACATAAAAGTTATTATATGTGTAAGATTACTCCATCCGTGCCATATTATTATAGCCCACTTCATATGACTAATAACTACATTATTAGTGAGGGACATAGGGGGTATTTCACTTGTAAAATAAGCCGTACCTCCAAGACAGTTCTTCTCTGCTTTTGGTTATATTGATATAGGTCATCTCTACCTTTAGATGAGGCAAACTCCTTAAGCTTGTCCTTCTCATGTTGAGCATCAGCAAAAAGACTCATGATCTGTATATATTAAGAATGGAAAAACAGAAGAAATGAGAAATAACCAGGTGCTACAATATTGTAATTACTGATAGTCAGCGGAAGAAAGAGTAAGTGATAAAGGGGCGCAAATTGAGATGGAAGAGATCATTCCACATAAATAACATCACAAATATTAAACTGAAACCTTAGCTATAATATGCTGCTGCATAAGAGAAGCAACATCACAGTAAAACAAGCTAAACAGAAGTTTTGTATCTTCAGCTTAAGGAATAGCCCTTCAAAGATTGCTACGCCTAAGTGCAGGCTACACAAGGAAATGTAGGAAATTCTTCATGTAACCAGTGGAGCAAGAGATGGATAGAGTAACTAATATTCTTCAGTCGAAAGCCAAATCAGTATATCCTGACTCTACAAAACATCCAACTTATAGTTATGTAGGTTACACGGCCTTATATCTATACAATAGTCCAAACACAATAGCATGGGAGCCAGGACCCCATAAATGAGTGTTCCTACCAGTAGCCCACAAACCACTGTTCTAGGATAAGGGCGTGCTTTCTTGCTTTCACAGTTTTACTCCTTACAATAATGTCTAAGGTTGAAATTGACATCTATAAATGAGTTGATGGAACAATCAAAAATACATCAACTAAAGTTTTACCTCACTATGCATGTGTATCCGCGTAGATTATACCATTGTATTCTGAAAAAAATTATTTTTTCATCTGAATATGCCATGTCTATATTAATACTTCTTTAATAGAATCAGGATCTTTCCTTCCCCTTTCCACCTATAATTATGATTCTGTTTCCACTAACCAATTATAGATCATCTAAGAGTCTCCTGTCCAATTGATTTATGTTTAAATCTAGTGTGTCCACACTTTCATCTTTTTTTAAATCAAGCCTAACTTCATATTTGCACTATGTAAACCGTTACTGGTTTTAGGGCTACTGTGCAGCACAATAAAAAGAAAAAAGAAAAAGGAATGGTTTTATGGCCACTGCCTACTGTGCAACACACAAAAAGAGAGGAAAGAATCATAGAGGAAAAGAAAGGACCAAACAAAGGCAAAAGCTGGAGACCAGCGTGTACTTGATAAAAGAATACCTAACCTCAAAGAAATATCGTCTGGGTGAAGCTGAAGCAACATCCATTGTCAATTCTACGAACGTTCTCAGTTTCACAGGAGTGTCCAAAGAATATGTTGTATCACCAAATGAATTATCTCTTTCTCGATGAACCTGTAAACAGTTAGCAACACTTAGAGCAGTTCAAGTACGCATGAAATTATTAGTATGTAATGCCCTGAGGTAGACGGGAGTGTGTAGGAGTGGGGAGGAAGGGGCAAGTGAGATGAACAAGAACATGTAGTATAGGATTAGGAGGTAAGGAGAAGACATAAAAAAGCAATGCAGTGTAAACAGGAAAACGGACGCGCACAATACAATGTAACAGGATACAACGCGCAGAGCACAGGGAAGTAGGGAAATTTGACAGTTCATTTTTAACCTCCAAATAACTACAGATTTTCTCCCTCCTCAGAACTATCAGATTTTAAAAGCAACAAGGTTATCTGATTCAGCACAGTAAGCATCAGCAAAAGATATTGACTAATAATAGGTTACAGCAAACAAAAAAAGCAGTTCCAGTTGAGTATAACTTTACAAAAACTTGCAGAAAAATAAAAGGAAAGAACTAAATACAGGAAGTGCTTACTGTGATGTAAGCTTCAGGGTTTAAATTACAACGCTTTATAAATGCATCCACGGCAACAGGATCTTGTCCAGGAAGCAACTCAACATAGTCACCAACTTCATACTCTATAGACTTCAAAAAATGAAAAACGAGAGAGAGAGAGAGGTCTCAGATAGAAGCCATCAATCAGTTTTCTCAAAGACTCATAAAAACAACTCATACACTATATGACTTACTGATGAAGCTGCTTCAAACTCGAGGTGCCGCACATCTTTACCGCAACCTTCTCTAGTTAAGGAGCAAATTTGCGTCTACAAAAGCAAATCAGCAGCTAAGAAAAGTAAGTGCTCAGTTACACAGAGTATCTTATCAGTAAGATTCCCAATACCCAGGAGTTGTCCCAAAAAATATATTTAAGATAGATAGAGATACATGCCAGCAAGTCGTGTATGGTTGAAAAATATTTAAATTACATGGAGGGAGTTCTGGGGAAGTATGATAAAAAAAAAAAAAAGGCATGACAACTAGCATAGACCCTATTATAATAAAGATGACACTACTGAAGTTCACATAGAGCATGATCATATTTATAAACCTCTACTTCAGAAAGTGAGCATACCAATTTCAGAAAACAATCAGGTTTAATCTTGCAAGAAGATTTCCCAGGTGACATGGAGCGAGCTCTTTCAATCTGCATCTCTAGATACTCAAAATCTGCAATAGTCAGAACTAATAGTCAGAACTGTAATCATCAACTAGTTCGAAACTAGAGAAACTATGCAATTTATGCTCTGGTTTTTATTTATTGAGAAAGTCTTGGTTGGATGGTCTCACCATAAGCTTATGGTAAGACCGCTTTTTATTTCACATTTTTACAAGTTAAGTTTATGTGTTTGTTTAATTAGACTTTCAATATGATACTTTTAATTAATTGTTTTAACAAAAAAATCATTTAAATGTTGTAATATGTCTATGTAGTTAGTTCAAGTGTTTCAGTCATTTGTTCAATTTTGATGTACAATCCTTCGTTTGCTAAGTTTTTTAGTTTATTCAGATATTGTCGGTGAAGTAATTTTGTTAGAACAACCAACAAAGATTACAAAGACGCAAATTATCACCATAAACATATGAGAATTCATTGGTCCTACCATAAGCTTATGGTGAGACGGTCCGACCCAAAACTTTGTACTATTTATTTGATTTTTATTTGCATGCAATAATTTTGGATTTTGAGGAAGTAACTTACCATTAGCGAATGAGTTTTCACTATAACCATCATGGTAGATTATTTCTAGTTTAGGTTGGTCCACCCAATGGGTGTCTACTACCAATATAGCAGGACCATTGGGAAATAACATAGGATTCCTCTGGCACAACACATTCCACAAGTTGGTCATCCAAGGATCCAGGGTCGCTTCATACCTACAATTAGAATGTAAAAACAACCACAATGTAAACACAAACTACTTGTTCCAAATACGTAATGAAAAAAAAAAGAATTTAACAATATAGTTAATTCAAACAGGTACCCTGATGGATGCTGATCATCTCCTAGACCTCTTTCAATAACGGCAGTTGCACCAAGATCCAGAAGCCTTTTATCAAGCTTCTTTGCAGCAAACTGAAAGGGAATTATAGATATCAATAGATTAAATGAACTGTACAGGCGAACCTTAAATGGCCTACAGACCAGACCATAAAAAACTGCTGCCACTTTAAGAACAAGGGTGACACCAGCCAAGGGTATTTGATATAAGGTGATTAAAACAGGGGTCAAGGAGGAAAACAATAAAAGTAAATGAATTGAGAACAAGAACAGATCAAATGAGGTCGCATGATAAGTAAAAGACCAAATGAGTCACAATGACCCTACTACAATAACCCTAAATCAATGAACCAATCACAAAGAAAAGTACAAAAAAGAAAAAGAAAATAAGAGTTCGAAATGCAAACTTTTCTATCTGATGGTCAGGGGGCACACAGGAAACTGTGTGTCACGAGAAAAGGTTGAGAAATATAGCAGCAAAACATTGAAATACTTCTACTTATTTTACTGATAAGTAAAAAAAAAAAAACAATGCAAAATCAAATATTCCTGATTCAAAAGCATCAGATAGATACTTCTTAAGAGTATGCTTACTGTCTAGTTTCTACTGTATATGAATACCCGAAACCACACAAGTAAACAAGAAACCTCCCAATACTGTACAAATCTACAATTTAGAATATGCAGGCATGTCTGTTGCATTGAAACATATTAATCCCACTTACAGTTTCCACATTCTACAAATTCCAATCTAGCAGAGAAAGTCATTTAGTTCCATACATCTAAGCCAATATAGAAGTCAGAAATTTCTAACTCAGATTACAAGGTTTATGGTTCTTGGGTTTCCCAAGATTAAGCTTTTCGTAGTGAAAATGTAAATTCAACGTGTGAGCAATGGAGAATAAATCATTACATTGTATTTCTGGTAGCCGGAATCACCCAACCCAAACACAGCATAATCTACATCTTGAAGCCACCTCTTGCTTATATTCTTATTCAGTAAAAACCTCCAAAATCCCTACAAAAGTACACTCAGAATCAGCAAAGTCGCAATTTTAAAAGGCAGATTACCCAAACAGTTTATTTAATGCTAAAACAACAAATAACCTTCATTGAGCCAGGAATGTCCCCTTGTCCAGTGGTAGAAACCACGAAAATCACTGTCCCTTCTGAAGGTAAACTTGTCTGAATTATTCATTCAGCTCAGTTAGAACCTGATACAGTATGTTGTAAATCATAATCAATGTTCGAGAGAGTTGTGTACGTACGGGTTCAAAATCATCAACTGACCGGACGGTGGCGGGGCAGCTGCGTCGCTCGGCTTCGCGGCCCAACCGTTGCGCCACGTCCATGGCATTTCCAGTTTCAGAAGCGTAGAGTATTAGCAGCTTCTTCGTTCTCGCCTTTTTATCCTCCATGGCCGGAAACCAGTCACAAAGAATTCTAAGAAGAGCCTCGGTGAAGGTGAAAGAAGGTTTGTTTGGCAAGAAGGATGTATATGGTCCTAATTGTGATGGAAAAAGAATTTTGGGATGTAATTGCAAAGTATAAAGTCTATGGATGAATCACAAAATTGGCTTTCTTAATTCTGACGTTATTTTTTTCCTTTTCATGTCTGCAATTATTTTCTAGTTTTTTTTTTTTAATTAAAACCACACCGTGGTGGAGTGAGATTTATTAGGCTCAACATACCTTCATTACCAAAAGGGGTCAAAGATTATTACAACTACAAGTGTTTAGAGTATGAATAGGTGATTGAGATGATGGCATGATACCAAAAGAGAAAATCTTAACTCCTTGTGAACCAACGAGCAACTTAGTGATCGTCAAAAAGAAGCAACTTAGCCAATTGGAAGAAGAGAGTTAAGATTTCATATCATGCCATGTGTTACAATCCATGAAGAAGGGAATGAAAGTAATTGACAGTAGTGACCTAGTAGTCTATATAGTAGCAGATTGCTCCCAGGTCCACCTTGGAGAATTCATTTTGAGTATGTGATTCAGAAGTGTATAATCCAAGCCTAAGTTGAAGCTGGAAGTTCCTCACGAGTGTCAACCTTAATTCCACCTGAATTAAGGCCTTCTGAACCTGAAATGACAGAAACCAGAGCATTATCTGAACTCAAGGCAATATAATACTGGGAGTTCCTATTGTATCTAGTGCAATTAAACCACTTAGCTGGAGGGGAGTTTCATGTGTTAGCAGTTCTCCAGTAAAAGAAATCTCTAGGCTTCTCTTAGCTAAAAAGTCTACTCAGAGTTCCCCTCTCTAAAAATGTGTTTTGCAATTAAGTGCACTTCAAGTCTGTTTAGATCATCACATAAGCTCATGCATTCCCACTGTGTCAACTGGGGATTATTAATCCCTTTCATAGCCAGTAAGCTATCATATTCAATCACAAATGAGCCAGGTAGGCTTGCCCCAATTTGGGAGCCAAATTCAATAGCCATTAGTTCAGAATGTAGAACTGAGAGAGATGAGACATACTTCATATGCATAGCTACTATACCACCTCTACAATCCCTAATCACTACACCTAGGCCAACTCTCCCTTGTCTCCATGAGGCATTTGTATTGATTTTTAAACCTTGTCCAGGTGGGTACCATTTGATTATTAGCACTGACTTAGGCCTTTTCCTTTTAAGATAGGGGATTAGGCCAATATTTAGAAGATCTCTATGTTTTTCAACTGAACCCAATAGGTGGAAAAGCTGAAAAATATAGAAAGGACTGTTTTAGGCTATCTTGTATAATCTGATTTTTGTCAGTCCTTTTATCATCAAATATAGTCATGTTTCTGGCAGTCCATATATTCCACAATGTAGTGCAAAAAGTGACGATAGAGACTAGAGTGTGAGTTTTGGATCTACTTTGAAATGATAAGTAAAAACTCAGTATGTCCTTATTATTTTGAAACATAGGAATAGGCATAGCAAGCATGCATACATTCCAGAATTTCAAAGTTAAACCTACACTCATTAAAGAAGTGATTCATTGAGTCTACACAGTCACAGTATATGCATTTAGATGGCATGGAAAACCCCATATTCAAGAGAATATCATCAAAAGGGAGCAATGAGTTATAGAGCCTCCACATAAAAATGCATAGATTAGGAGGGAGTTTATATTGCCAGACCTTGTGCAGTGTATTATCCACTTGTTGTCTTCCTCTGAATGACTGGTAGGCAGATTTGACTGTAAAGCTTCCATTTTGTGCTGGTGTACATACCAGTATGTTCTTGTGAGCATGTTTGATGGTGAAATCCTGTAGAAAACAATAGTGGTAGCCAATAGAGGCTCCAGAAATGCAAGAATCTGGGATTTATCATCACAAAAGTTAGCAACAGAGATATTGAATGGCAAATCAATTTCATCATCAATTATACAACACATAGCACCAAAACCAGTCCAGTTAGCATCCCAGAAAGGGGAGTTTCCTTCCCCTAAGCCTACTTTGGAGTGAGAGTTGGCTTTCTCTGTTACAACACAAATCATGCGTCATGTGTGTGATGTTCTAGATGAGCTGGGAAGATACCAAAGGAAATTTGTCAAGTGCAGTTGTTCTGTTGGAGCTTCCACCATAATTTTCATGAAAAAAGATAAATAGTGGCTCTGATATCTCTCAGCCCCGGGCCATTTTCTATTTTTGGCATTGCCATCCTAGACCACCTTCTCCATATTCTTTTCTGTCCAAATTGTGGTTCTCCCCAAAAAAATCTAGATGCCATTTTTTCCATTCTATCAACTACTGCAAATGGGGGACTGAGGATAGAGAATATGTGTGTAGGGATTGCCAGAAAAACTGAGTTGAGGAGTACTAATTTACCAACTTGTGTGAGCCATCTATTTTTCCAGTTGCAGATAGCTTTCTCCATAGATTCTAGTATAGGCTGGTAGTACAATATCTTGTTTCTACCTGTGAAAACAGGGACTCCAAGATATTTAAATGGGAAAGCATCTCTCCTCATGCCAGTAAGTTTTCTTGTCATTCTCACCAAAGCCTCAGTTGCTTTGGGATTACAATAAAAGTCAGATTTATTGTAATTGACTTTATGACCTGAGACTGATTCATATGCCTTTAGGAATTTGATGAATCTTTTCAAAATTTTCCTTCCAGCACTCAAAAATATAGCAGTGTCATCTGCATACATTAAATGAGATACTTGTTGTACACCTCTCGGCATATGAAAACCTTGGAGAAACTGTACCTCTAGTAGGGTTTTAATGCCCCTGGAGAAGGCCTCTGTGACTAGGTTATAGAGGAAGGGTGACGGTGGATCTCCCTGTTTAATCCCTCTATTAGAATTAAGAAAAACCAGTTGCCACTCCATTGATCAGGACTGAGAACCAGACTGTAGCAATGTTTTGGATTATGACCTTTACTACACTGCCATGGAATCCATAGCTCAATAGGACAGTGTTCAAAAAGGCCTAGGAAACCCTATGAAAGGCTTTTTCCATGTCCAATTTTATGATCACATTGCCATGTTGTGGGTTCTTGTTCAATAGACTCACCATTTCTTGCATTTGTATGGTGTTGTCAACTATGTTGATGAGGAATGAGAAGTGACTATTTTTAGATTATTCATATAATCTAAAATTGGTAACCATGGTTCTAGAAGGTTTATTTTAAGTATGTTTTATTTATTTCCTTTTAGATTTAGGACATTATTATTATAGGAAAATAGAGGAAATCTTAATCCTCTTTAGATTTACTTTTCTTAGGTAATATATAATGTAATCTCCTATGGAGAATTATTCAGACAATTGATTTATAAAAAAACTCTTTGCGACAACAATCGTGAATCTTCAATTTCGAGCGACTCAAACTTACCCGATAAGCGCGACGTTTGACGGACCCTGAAGCGTGACGTGGAAGGACAATATAGTTACTTTATAAGTTTCCAGGCGATTATACATCTTTTCTACATCCGTCAACTACCACTTAACCAGTTATTCACCACGTTCGAACCCTAGAATTCGTTACGTAAAACCCGCGCTATCCGTCCTGCATCATATGTCTTTCCCTTTCTGAAAAGTAGATTGCTCAGGGGAGACAAATTTACTCATCAGGGGCTTAACTCTTTCCATTAGCAGCTTGGAGAAAACTTTATTTGTAAAGTTGGACAGGCTTATAGGCCTGAATTCAGCAAACCTGCTAGGAGTTGGTACTTTTGGTATCAAGGCTAACCAAGTGCTGGTAACAGCTCTAGGAGGGGGTTCCCCAGATTGGAACTCAAGGGCTGCTTCCATAAGATCTTTCTGAATGACTTCCCAACAATGGGTGAAGAAACAAACCGAGTATCCATCAGGGCCTGGAGCCCCTTCTTTATTCAGATCATGTACTGCAAATCTGAGCTCTTCCAGCTCAAATGGTCTAAGAAGTGCATCATTATCTTGTGCAGTGACTAGCTTTGGAATGCATTTTTTAAACTGCTCAAGATGTTTTCCAGAGATGTCTGATTCATGAGAGTTGAATAAGATTTTGAAAAAGGCTACTCCTTCATCCTGAATCACTGTATGATTATCTGTCCAGACACCCTGACTGTCCTTGATTTTATTTATCTGGCACTTGCTTCTTCTCTCCTTCACAGCATTATGGAAATACTTAGTGTTAACATCTCCTTCCTTTAGCCGTTTCAGTTTGCCTTTCTGTTTCAGAAGGTTGTGTGCTCTTTCTGTGCTCTGATTAGCAAAGCCCTGTGCTTGTTCAGTTCTATCAAGTCCTGGTCACTGCCAGAGGATTGATAGTTAATCTCCATCTGGGAAACCTTGTCCTCAGCTTCCTTGAGATTTTTATACACATCACCAAAGTTTTCTTCGTTCCATAACTTAAGTGCCAGTTTCAGTCTCTTGAGTTTGGCTACCATCTTAACCATGCATGTTGCTTCACAGGGGGCCTCCCAACTATCTCTAACCACAATCATAAAACCCTCTCTCTGTATCAACATCTGTTGGAATCTGAAGGGTTTTGGTAGTTTCAATTCAGAGTTCTGAATTGAAAGAATGAGGGGGTTATGATCTGAAGCAAGTCTACTTGGGACCTGGATGGAACTATGGGTGAATAAATCTTGCCACTGTACATTACACATTGCTCTGTCAAGCCTTTGTAGTAACGGGTCATCTTTAGTCCTATTGTTGGTCCAGGTAAAATGGTTACCAACAGTAGGTATGTCCATAAGTCCCAGGCCATTAGTAAAAACACTGAACTCCCTTATACTACCTATAGGGGGTTTTTTCTTCCCCCTTCTTTCAGAAACTCAGTTTACAATATTGAAGTCTCCTAAATAAACTGTGGGAGCTACAGGTAGAGCTAATAGGTCAAGCCGTAAATCTCTTCTAAGTATTTTAGTGACCTTAGCATACACAAATGCAGTATTTTAGGTAGCCAGTGAAGACAAGTCAGTTATGCATGTTAAGACATATTGATCAGATTGAGCTAATACATTGATACGGAAATTATTTTTCCACCGAATCTAGATTTTTCCACCGAATCTAGATTTTAGCATGTTCAGCACAAAAAGCATTTGGGAACTGTAGTTGAAATTGTAAGCTAACATAGTCAGATTTATCATGCCATGGCTCAATTAAGAAAATAATGTCAACCTTATGTATAAGAATGAGTGATTTAAGTCTATCCATAGATATAACATATCCTCTTATGTTCCAGACTAATATATTTCCTATGATTTTATACATCATTAGAAATATTTTTGGTTTTCAGTGAGGTTTTCAACCACTTATCTAGTGTGATACCCCCAGTAAAAGTTTGTCTTTTTCTCCTCCCATTAGTGTCAATCTTGTCCAGTTTATCAGCACTTTTATTACTGATATCTAGGTTTTCTACTACACTTAGGGGGGATATTGATAGTGGTGTACCTGGTTCACTTTGGGCTTAGATCCCAGCTATTTGATCAGGTGAACTAGGTACAATGATATCTAGGTTTTATACTACACTTAGGGGGGATATTTGATCAGGTGAACCAGGTATAATGATTTTGTTTTCTACTACACTTAGGGGGGATATTTGGGATATATTGATAGCTAATAGTGGAGTACCTGGTGTACCTGGTTCACTAAACTTAGTGGGGATATTTGATCTCCCCTCAGGCTCACTTTGGGCTTCCACATATTCTGAGAAATCTTCTTCATTTTCCTCTAGTACCTGAAATGAGTTAGAGGTGTGAATTGGTTTGTAAGGAACAATGATTTGGTTTTGTATAAACCTTTGTTTAATCTTCCAGTCTCTGAGTTTACTAATGTGTAAATCATCATAAGAATAAAAAGGCGCAGAAACTGGTTTTGAAAAGATTTATAGGTTCAGTAACTTCAGTTGTGATCAAAGTAGGATCCTCAGCTGAGTTAAAAGGATACTTGGGGTGGTTGGAGCTGATGGATTGTCCACTTCCATGTTCCTCAGGTTCAGATAGGAAGTGCTCTTGATTTTGGACCTCCATTTCCATGTGTTTCTTATTTTGTACTTCTACATCCTGTTGTTTTTGTGTGGTGGAGAGGCCAGATGAGTCTGCAACTGCCTTGGCCTTTACCTACCTCCGTTGTTGAGGCACATTGAACTGCTCGTGCTTCTTGTGTCTGGGCTATGGTGCATAGTTCTTTGGAGCCAGGTTCTTCACCTCAGGCTGGCTATGCATCCTTCTGTGCCTCATCTTAGGGTGGAGTATAGTACAGTTGGATTCCTCATGGCCTATCTTGTTACAGTGCGTGCAATGAAAAGGAAGCTCCTTATACTCAATATCACACTCTATGAACTTAATGGTTGTGCCCATCAGTATTGATGATGGTAGCTCCTTGAGAAGGTCGATCTCCACACAGACTTTGATGGCTGAGGGTCGAGACAGTGTACTTGTGGCTAGATCCATTTCAGAAATGCTTCAATCAGATTGCCCATGTCCTCAATCACCGAAAGATTATAAAATTGGATTGGGGGATTCATCACTGTTGCCCAGATCGGAAATATGGAGGGCTCCTTTTTGGTGGTGAAGTATGTCGTTTACTTGAGGACCCTCATGGTCGCTCCACTCACTTGATGCATAGAGCGCATCCAGATGCGTTGGTAATCATCCTTCAGATCAAGTCTGATCAGTACATGGCGGTGGTCTAGTGAGCCGATTTGGTACTTTCCGGCAAGACCCATCAATTGGAAGGCATTGTTGATGAGATCCATCGGTGGCTTGGCATTGATGAACTTTCCAACCAACGCATTCTGATAATGAGCTGAGAAGGTTTGAACAGTTTCCTCGGAGTACAGACATGCAATTTTCTCATCGATCCTGGTTGTAATTGGTTTGAATTCTGGATTGGAAGGTAGAGATTTGAATAAAGGCTGGATTTTTGGGGCTAAGGCCTGAGAATATGAATTTCCAGCAGTGGTTCCACCGGATTGCGGCGGTGGATCCACCATCGAATTAGCCGTTTCCTACCGTTGACGGTGGAGAATCAAGACGTTATCGGTGGAAAGGGACTGATTAACATGAAAAAAGGAGGCGCGTGTAATTAAATCTAGAGAGAAGACAGAGGTTTCCGTTTTAGAGAGAGAAAAGGATTTATACGTCTATAAAGATCATTATTTAAAAACTCTATTTTTTGTAGAGAAACCCAACTATCGGCTTGGACCTACGGATTAGTATACACCGCTTGCCCCTACTCGCTTGGAGGATTTTTTATGAGTATGAGGCACCCGGCCTTACCAAGGCTCGAACACGGGACCTCTCCTCCAGGTGTCTCATGCCTTACCACTTGGGCAACAACACTTTGACTTTCTAGCTAGTAGCTAGGGGTGTTCAAAATTACCTAGCCCGACCTACCCGATCTGATACCCAAAATATCCGAATGCTAATATTCAGGTAATTATAAGTATAAGTGGGCCGGGTATGTTTATAATAGGGTTCGGGTCCGGGTCACAAAAATTGAGTTTCCGGGTACTCGAAATACCCAATTAAATATTATTATTACTAATAATAAGATGATAACAAATATGTTTGTTATGTTGAGTACTCGTATAAAAATGTTAATGTAAATTCTCTTATTTAGTACTTTACATATTTTCGGTAACAACTTTTTTATTTTTTGATGAACCAAATTTTCATTAAAATATCAGTCCAAAACTTACAAAATAATGACCTTCTCTCCCAACCAAAACAAAATCAAAACTAACTAGAAATATAAAACTAGTAAGCAAAACTAGGGAAATTGTCTTCCTTTGCACTCACCTATAATCTGGGTAGCTAAGTCAGTGAAAGGCCTGGTTGCATGCTGGAAGATTCTTTAATTTCTTTCTATCCAGGTCTCATAAAGAGCAGTGATGTGCAATATCAGTTTCCACCATTTCCTCCTATTTCTCAGTTGCATCAAGTACTTCTTTAGCATCCTCAAGTTCTGGACAGCTGGAAGGTTGAGAGAGTGCAACAAAGAATTCATGAACTCACAATAACAGAACAAATGTGCTGCAGTTTCAGCCACTGTATGACATAAGCAGCAAGGAGGTTGTGGTCCCAACACCTTGAAGTTTTGTAATCTGTCCACAGTAGCCAATCTTGAGTGCAACAACATCCACACAAAATATCTGTGTTCAAAGGCAGAATAGCAGTGTGCCAAACTAGCTTAGCCAAGTGATCTTTTTCACTGCCTCCTTACTTCAAATTGTATACTGCTCTGATGCTCAATCTTCCAGCTTTAGATAGGCATTCCGGTCCTCTTGCTAGCATTAGGTCCCTTTCCTACATCAGTGACTTCCAGCCCCAGCTATGCCCCACTGTAGCCTTGCATTGTATCAATGGCCTTCCTTTAACATAGTAGGCGTTCATCCATTTCACCCACATCACATCTTTTTAGTATGAATATCCAACAGTAACTTAAATATGGAAGCTGAATTCCACAAAGAAGGGTCCCTGATCCTTCATCCTCCAGATTTCAGTGAAAAACACATAGAGTCCCAGCCAACTGGTGTGAAGCTTCTCTCTCTCTCCTTGCTTTCTGTCCCATATGTAATTCCTGCACAGAGTGACTATTTTATACATTTATTTTTTAGGTAGTTTGAAGGCACTGGTCCAGTAGCTTGAAATACTTATGAGCACAATGTTAACAAGTTTCACCCTCCCTGCATATGTGAGTTGCCTTGACTGCCAAGTCTTGAGCCTTCGAGCCATTTTCTCCAGTAACTGATCACCTGCAGCTTTTTCCCATTTGTATGGAGTTAGAGGTAGGCTAAATAATGAATGGGAAAAGTCCTTTTCACTATATTAAATCTTGAGCTAGTAGTTTCTGATCTACCTCCTCCATCTTTGAAAAGTAGATTTGGGATTTAGAGTCATTCACTGCCAGTCCTGTAGTAGCTTGGAAAATATCTAGGCTCTTTCTAACACCCTCCTTAGACTTGTGTGAGGCCCTGCAAAAAAATAAGAAGATCATCTGTAAAAAGCAAGCTGTGCACTTCCACTTTGCTACATCTCTGGTGAAACTCAATCAATCCAGTCTTGTATTGAAACTCCAAAAGCCTGCTGAGATACTCCATACTGAGCACAAATAAGAGAGGTGAGAGGGGATCCCCTTGCCTCACTCCTTTTTTTCCTTGAAATGAATCAGTAAGGACTCCATTCAAGGAAATATAGAAGCCGGATTAAGTGACACATTGCTTAATCTAAACAAGCCTGGTAATTTCAAACACCCCAGCCACTGAAATAGAAAATCCTATTTCAAGCTATCAAAAGCCTTGGAGATAGCCACCTTACTAAACATCTAGGTATCATTCCAGGCAGGTTATACTTATGCATCAGTTCTTTGGTAAGCAGAATATTGTGCCCAATGTGCCTACCTTTCACAAAGGCACTCTGTTTAGTACTAATCAAGACTGGAATAACTGCTCCAAGCCTTTTGAACAATATTTTGGTAATCACCTTATATACCACTGAACAGCAAGCTATTGGCCTATAATCAGCTGATGTTTGAGGTTGAGGGATTTTTGGGAGCAATATGATCACAACTTTGTTGAATTCCTCAGGTAACCACCAGATCAGTGAAAAATGATTGTACGGCTGTTGTAAAGTCTTCTCCAATAATTGACCAGGCTTGTTTGAAGAAGTGACTGGTATAGCCATGTTGTCCTGACTCTAGCTGGATTTGATTTCTTTCAAAGCAGTATACATCTTAGAAGCAGTAATAGGCTGGATAAGCTTGGCTTGTTGAGGAAATGTGAGAATCTTCCCTCTCTGAACTAATTCATAATTAATCCCCATGTTAGTTTCATAAGCATTTCCCAATCTATATATTACACAGGAAAGAGATGTAAAGAATAATTTTGGCTTATATTTGCATCATTTAAGCATCTTTAACGGAAAAAGATACCATTTCTTGTAGTTATAAAAAATTTATGACTTAATTTAATGTAGTGGTTGAATTATTAGATTTTGTTTATACTTACATATGTGCAAAATATAAATATAATAATGTAGTAAAAGGGTTAAAGGGTACCCGATACCCGACCCGAACTTTTCTTATACCCGAATGTGCATAACTTTTCACGTGTCACATGGCAGAACTTTGTCCTAGCTTCATAGCAAAACTTTTCACGTGTCACATATTTTACTACTCAAATGTGCAGGTACCCGGTTATGAACACCCCTAGCTAGTACTGCGTTTCTTTTTCTCCTCATTATTTTCTACATTTAAATTTGTTATATATATGGAAAGGATTTTATCTCTATAAATAGATATATTACATATAGATATATAATTAAAACATAATGGTACTTGCTTATGGTACTTGCTTAAGTGTATAAAATATTTTAGAATAAAAATTCGCTTTACCACAAAACGACACGTTTTCCTTCTCATGTCATAAATGTTTCAAATTTTAATAATAATTGATAAAATAAATATATAGAAGGTCTCCTGAGTGACCATATATATATAGATAGACCAGAGATTAAATTGTACAGGATTATGTGAAACACACACGGAGGGGGCATTTTGCAATTTAGCCAACATTTACTTCATGTGCTACACACACGTATCTATTCTTCTCCCATAATTTCCCCCAAATGCCTCTGATGTCCTTTAGATTCACCGATCTGATAAATTCATATCTCTGAGCTAGGCTAACCGGAGCTTGACGAAATGACCAAAACTTTGAGGCAGGGCTATTATTTCCTGTAAAGAGTAATTTCCCAAACTGAATTATATTGGCATATTCATTACATATTTATACATAGTAACAAGGACCTATAAGTAAGCTGCTAAACCTAGTGGCATATGTGCAAATTACAAGAGTCGCGGCTAATTATCATTGAAATCCTTCAAGTCTTCTATTGTGACGCCCCCCTCAAGCGAAGCGTCGGATTGATTGAAACGCGAAGTTTGGACCGGAAGAAGTCAAAAAAAGTGTGGTTGAGGCCCTTATTGAAAATGTTCACCACCTGCAACGATGTAGGAACATGACCTACACGAAACTTGTGAGCAGCCACCAGCTCTCGTACAAAGTGGTAATCAATATCAATGTGCTTCGCTCTCTTGTGAGCAACATGATTCTCAACAAGAAAGATGGCACTGCTATTTTCACAGAGAAGAACATGCGATCCCAAAAGCGGATAACGAAGATCCCGAATAATGTGTGTCAGCCAAACGACCTCTGAAACTGTATTCGCAAGAGCTCGGTACTCAGATTTTGAACTCGAATGAGAGGTTGTAGGCTGCTTCTTTGCACTCGACGATACCAAGTTCCCACCGAGAAAGACTACATAGCCATAAGTGGAGCGACATGTCTGCAAGCAACGCTCCGAGTCTGCATCTAAATATACCAGAACCTCTGAAACACCATATGCAGTAAAAGTCAGAAAACAGTGTTGCGTGCCACGAACATATCTGAGTATCCGAGTAACGGCAGCAAAATGATCATCCCGTGGATCCTGAAGGTACTGGCTCACTGAATTGACTGCAAAGGATAAATCAGGTCGAGTGATGGTAAGGTACTGCAGAGCACCCACAAGGGACCGATACAGTTTCGAATTGTGAAATGGTCTACTAGTCCTGCTATGAAGCTAGGACAAAGGAAGGAATGTTGTGGAGACTGGTGTAGCATCCAACATTCCTGCTCGTTGAAGAATATACCTAGCATACTTGGCCTGACCCAGGAACAGTCCAGTAGAAGTGGGAGTAACCTCAAAACCAAGAAAATAACTGGGATGTCCAAGATCTTTGATAGAAAACTCTCGATAATCTCTAGCTATGAAACTGCGAATGGCAACCCCATCATTCCCGGTGAGAATGATATCATCAACGTAGATGAGGAGGTGGAGGATAACAGAATCGCGAGTGAACACAAACAGGGAAAGATCTGACAAGCTTCCAATAAAGCCGAGGCCACGAATAAAGGTGCATAAGTGATCAAAACATGCCATGTAGCTTGCTTGAGACCATAGATTGCCTTGTGGAGTTGACAAACATAATTCGGGCGAGCAGGATACTGATATCCAACCGGTTGAGCCATATAGACTGTTCTATTAAGAACGCCATTCAGAAATACATTCTCGACATCCAGCTGATGAAGCGACCACTTCCTCATTGTGGCAATGGCGATCACTGTACACACCGTAGCGGCTTTGATCATTGGACTGAAGGTATGATCAAAGTCAAATCCTGGAATCTGAGATGCCCTGAGCCACCAAGCGGGCCTTATATCTCTCAATCCTGCTTGTATTTCAAGTGATAGATCCATTTGGAACCCACCACATTGACATTGGGAGGGCAAGGGACTAACTGCCATGTTTGCTGCCGCTGAAGTGCATCAATCTCATCATCTGTAGCAGTAATCTAGCGAGAGTCCTTAATTGCAGCCTCATGTGTGTGATTTCCTTTTGGACCAAGAGTTCAGCAACTAGACCTGTGGCCACAAAATCAGGGCCAGGGTTTCGAGAAAATCTAGTTCCATCTTGATGACGAGTGACCATTTGATGAGCACGAGGAGCAGGTGGAACAGGAGGAGCCTGCGAAGCATGAAGCACAGGACGTCTGAGATGCCTGTCTAGATGACCCTGAATCATCACTGGACGAGTCCGACGATCGCCCAAAAGGCGGACTCAAGGATACTGGAGAGGGTATAGGCGTAGCAGGATCATGCTCATCTAGTTCAGTGGGTGGTGCAGTCGAAGAAGACTCATGACACATAGTGCAAGACGACATAGGTGGTATGATCTCAACAAAGGTTGTCTCAAGATCAGGATTAGTGGGATCGATGAAGGAAGAGACAGCAAGCGATGAAACTAAGCCTCTGAAGATACTGTCGAGAAGGGAAAGTGGTTCTCATCAAACCGAGCATGTTGAGTCCTATAGATACGCCCTGAAGCAAGGTCCACACATAGAAACCCTTTGTAGTGTGCACTATAGCCCAAAAAGACACAAGGCAAGCTGCGTGGAGCAAGTTTGTGTGCTGCCGTGGGACGGACATACGGAAAACTCAACATCCAAAAGGATGAAAGTTTGAGTAGTCCGGAGAATGCCCGAAAAGTACCTCAAAGGGAGACTTGTTATCAACAATCGGGGTTGGCAATCTATTGATGGTGAACACAGCAGTGCTAAAAGCATCATCCCAGTGAGACAGTGGCAGATGTGAGTGAAACAACATGAAGAGGCCCATCTTCGTGATATGTTTGTGTTTTGTTCCGCTCGTCCATTATGCTCGGGCGTATATGGACATGAACCCTAATGATGGATGCCACGCGTTCCAAAATGTGACTGCAGCCTGTTATTGATGAATTCAGTTCCACCGTCACTTTGGAACACGTTCATGCTAGATGAGAATTAGTTCTCTACGAATGCCTCAAATTGGAAGTAGACGTCAACAAAGTCAGACTTATGGTTCATAGGATAAAACCAACAAAAGCGCGAGTAATCATCTACAAATAGCATAATAAGAATACCATTCCCCGATACAACTGGAGAAGGCTCCCACAAATCACAGTGTATCAAATCAAGGACGTGATCAACACGTCTAGGGTTCTCAATAAAAGAAAGTTTATGTCCCTTGGCCATAGCACATGGCTCACATAAACCAGGTTTAGGAAGTACAAAAGTAAGAGACCAAAATCAGTTTCGTTCAATAAAGAAATAATACTATGGGACAAATGTCCCAAACGAGCATGCCAAGTCTCAAAGAAAGCTCTGTTCTTATTCTTCTTCACACAGACAATGAAAGTTGCCACACCATTGTCAACCACACATAGCCTATCCTCACTATGTCTCCGGCCCAGTATTACCTTGCTGAGCTTGTGCTGAATGACAAAAGACTGATCATCAAATGCAATAATGGCACAAAGTTTATTTGTAAGTTTGCTGAGCGACAAAAGGTTTTTCGTGATTGCAGGCACAAGTAAAACATCAGACTAGTGCAAAGTAGGGATAATTCTAGCATCACCAATACCAGCAATATAAATAGAAGCACCATTCCTAATAGAGACTAGAGTGTTACCATTATACAGAGTCACACTTGATAGGTTGAGAGCCTGAGGAGCTCATATGATTGGTGGCCCCAGAATCAACGTACCAAAGATGCGGATCTGAAGAAGCCATGGAAGGAGGAGCCTGAAGTGTTGGATAGGTGGGAGCATACGTCAATTGTTTAGGAGGCTGATACCGAGGAGCAACTGATGGTACTGCTAAGAAGCGTACGACTGAAACTGCTGGGGAGTATACGGCTGATACTGATGTGCCACATTAGCCTGAGGAGAATGTAGGAACTACCCCGGATGGGAAGCAAGTGAGCTGACCATAAGGCTAAGTCGGAGCAACCACGGGGCGCAGAGTAGCCGAGGGACACTGTCGCGAAACATGCCCATAACCTTGACAAGTGTAGCACTGGACATTGGACATAGTAATGCTACCAGAGGACTGCCAGGAGCCCCTACCGCCACGACCGTTTTTCTAACTGTGCATGGGCGCCACGCACGGCTTCTCCAGGCATGTGGTCCCACCGCCCTGTTGCTAGCCGGGCAGGTTGGCTATTGGCTGTTGGGTGTTCGCTACGAAAGCCCCCAGTCCAGATCCGGTCTGTCGCTGCAAGTTTGAAGTTCTAGAACCCGCCAAATTCAACACAAATGATTCATAACACTTCACCTCATCAACGACAGTCAAATATTGAGGCATAGTGTTTCGAACAGAAATAGAAGCACTAAAATCTTTGAAATCAAAACCAAGAGCATTGATAAACCACATCAACTTATCACGTTCACAAGCAGAGTCACCCATAACAGATAACTAATTATCTATTATTCTCATAAGGCTAAGGTGACATTCGTGAACTGTTCCAGTCTTACGAATCATAGCAGCCTGCTGACAAAGGTTGAAGGCGGCCGTGGCGGTATTATGCTGGTAAACACTGGCGAAGGTGTCCCACATCTCCTTCGCAGTTAGACATGAGAGATCTTGTTCTTTGCTTCCGGGGAGAGAGAGGTTAGAAGAATACTGCAGAGACGCTGATTTGCAACCATCCAGGCATCATGAGCAGCCTGAGCAGCTTCATAGTCATCATGCGCTGCCTTGACAGCCGCAGATCAGGTGGTGAGAATGACAAGGATGCGGGCACCGGCACCGGATGAACAGTGGGGCAAGGAGAGGAGCCATCAAGATGACCAAACAAACCCTGGGGTTTGAAAACATACATCACCTGCTGCTTCCACTGCAGGTACGTTGAGGCATCCAACTTGGTGTTGAGCAAGTGGATCATGGGGTTCAGAGAAAGCTTATCATCACTCATCGTATTCGCCATAGAAAATCAAAAATCAAGATAAAAGGGGAAATTTTGGTGAAGAAGGCTCTAGCGGCTGCGCACAGGATACCTTGGCAAAGAATAGAGAAGAGGGGTTTTGGAACCTTATTAGGTTTTGGAAGAGGATCTTTTTAGGCAACTGATACCATGTAAAGAGTAATTTCCCAAACTGAATTGTATTAACGTATGCATCACATATTTATACATAGTAAGAGGGACCTATAAGTAAGCTGCTAAACCCTACTGGCATATGTGCAAATTACAAGAGTCGCAACTAATTATCATCTAAGCTCTCCAAGCCTTCTATTGTCACATTTCCAACCAACTTTGTGGACGGTTTACGTTTGAGCTATTGTGAAGCCTAGGAGCCAATCTCATCGATGGGAAATTCAGCTTGATAATCTGTCACCGACCTCGGAGGAATCCGTAGCGTCTACCTCAGAGTAAGTTATTCAATCCACTGGAAATACCACCCATGGTGGCCGAGTTCCATTTTTCAAAGCCACCATTTTATCCAACAAGAATCGTTTTTAATCACCAAATGAAGCTCATTATTACACGGAAAAAGGTTCTTTAAATTTCTTCACAGACTATGTCATGATACCAGCCCCGTCGAGTTCTATTTCTACTGGTTTGATTTTCATTTTTGTTATTTCATACTATTTTGATTGATTGATTATGCTCGTTCGTTTATTAGGGCATCTGATCAAATTGATTACTGACTGGTTATTTAAATTGATTATTTTGTTTCTTTAGTGTACCATTTGTTTAGTCGTATTTTAGATGATTTCACAGTCCTGCAATAGAGGTGGTAATATTCATCTTGAACCAACTCCTTTAAACTCATTCTCTCTGCCTTCTCTCTAGGATACATTAACTATTCATCCCTTTCCTCAATTTCATTACCATTACAACGACTTATGGTCTGTCGAAACGGCCGTGAACGGTAACTTGCCGCCGTCTGTCCGCCCCGCTACCATGGCGGGGCCTCCTTCGATCAATGGACCAAAATCCTTCCTCCATGCCCTCCAAGCCAAAGCCCCACCGCTATTGACAAACATGCCCAACAATCCTGAAATTAAGGCCATCTCAGAATTCTAGGTAGAACTTGCTTGTATTTTCACCCCAGACCAGATCGAGATCTTATCTCGTCCACACAAAAACGTGTTGATTGGTAAATTTAGTAAAGGAAGGCCAACAATGCAGGTGATTGAAGCAGCTTTCAAGTCGGCAGCTTTCTCCAGTAACTACCAATTGGGAGCAATCGATCACAGGCACATTCTGATCAAATTTGCAGATAAAGAGGACTTTCAACGCTGTTGGATGAAGTCCAATTAGATGCTGGAAGGTTTCCTGTGAGAGTGCTAAGATGGACTCCTGAATTCTCCACTGAATTCTGAATTCAATTGTGCATGTCTGGGTAACACTTTTTAAACATCCAGTATATTATTATAATGAGGTAGTTTTGGAGCAATTAGGCAATCACCTGGGCACCTTTATAAAGGTATATGCAGCCACACAACTTATTACAAGACTCTCTGCAATAAAAAATGTGTTGAGATTGACCTCCTACAACCTATCCCTTCTCAAATTACGCTAGGTTCAACTATTAGCAGCTCCAAAGTGAAACTGGAATTTGAAAACTTGCCTAGATACTGCTCAAACCGTAGAAAATTAGGACATGATATTGGCATTTACAGGGAAGTACATGATGTTAGGCCAACCAAGACTGCACCTAACAAAAAAGCCTCTTTGCACTCTACTGCTTCTACCTTACTCACCAAACCTGCTACTGAAGGAGCCCCTAACCTTTCAACAATGCATACTCATGATACCACCCCCTTGATGCAAATTCCCAGTCTGTGACTAAAGATGGACCTGACATTGCATCCACCTCAGCAGTCCTGAATAAGCCTACTTACAAGCTCTCAAAAAGTGCTGGAAACAGAAGGAATAGACTGCAAAACAAGAAGAATAGAGAGAATGCATAAACTCTCCTCTCTAGTCAGCTGCTCACTATAAATGTTGTTACAAACCCTACTATAAACCCTCTTGCCTATTTCAATGACACCACAGTACAACTAATTTCAAACTCCTGATGGTGATATTGCAGATAGACAAACTACCTCAATTGCACCATCCTCCCCTCCCAATCAGGCTCCAATCTTAACTCCCCTCCCAATCAGGCTCCAATCTTAACTTCCCTCCCATCCTCTCTAGTCCAATCACCCACTCCCCACTCTCCATATCTATCCATGATCATATTCCTAGCTTCACAAGCCATTGACACAAGTCACATTTCCCCTACTGCATCCCCATCCCCTCAACACACATCCACCTAATCCTTTTACACTAGTCTCTACTAATCCACAACATAGGAGGGTGTATGCTCATGATGATACCTTACATCAAACAGGTTTGAAATCTACCTCACCACCTTTTTTCAATGCTAAAAATCTGCTTTTCCTTTCTCAATCTAGGAAAAGAAATAGATGTGCTCCATTAAGATGAGATGTGGACATAATGGATACATCAACTGGGAAACAAATCAACGCTTCTCTCCTTCCAGAATCAAACAGTGAAGGAACATGTACTCTCATGCCAAAGAAAAAATTGCAAAATTACTTTACTCGGTTGAATAAAGTAATGCCATGTGCATATTCTACTTGCATAAAAAATATATTTTTATGATTAGTAGACCTTTGCCAATTAAATGTCTTGTGTGGAATATTCAAGGCATCTATACTGCAATTGATAATATCATCTTTGATAATCAAATAGATTTGTAGTGTATGATTGAACCTAAACATAGCAACACTACTTGTAATTATTATATGAGAGTTCTTAGATTCTCAAACTATCTTTGTTCTAGCACAGGAAAAATATGGTTGTTTTGGAAATATACGATCTTTATTTCCTTAACACTAGACCATCTTCAATTTCTACAAGTCACTGTTCACAGCTCTAAACTTAATATCTCAATGGATGGTATCTTTGTTTATGGCTTAAGAACTAGGTCTGGTAGGAAAACTCTATGGAGGGATCTTAAATCCTTTCCAGTTACTAATAGTTTTTTCATATGAGATTTTAATGCAATGTTGTCACTATCTGATTATAAGGGTCCATCCACTTCTTCATTATGCAGTATGATGGATTTTCAAAAATATACTAACAACAGATCATTGCTTCATATACCTACTGTGGGAAATAAATTTACAAGGACAAACAAAAGGTTGAATCCAACCCTTGAGAGGCTTGATAGAGGCTTGTGTACCAATTCATGGAACATAAAATGCCCTAACTCCTCCATTTTAGTCCTGCACATAAATAGCTCTGACCACAATCCACTACTATTTAAAATAGGTAGTCATATTCAAATCTTCCGTAAATTTTCAGAGTTGTTAATAAATGGATCAAAAGATCTGAGTTTCAATCTTTCATCCAAGCAAATTGGAATCAACCTCTACAAAAATCTGGCCTTTTAAGATTTTTTCTTAAACTCCAGAGACTTAAAAAGTTCTGAAAGATTGGAATAGGGAAATATTTGAAAATGTTCACATAAATATAGAACTAGCATAAGAGGCATTGAGACTTCAAGAAACTAATTTGGATCACAATCCATGTGATTCTGAACTAATACTTTTGAAACTCAGAAAAGCTCAGCTGAAAAAAGCTACCAAAGAACAAAGGCATTTTTGGAAGTACAAAGCTAAGCTAAAATGGATGAAAGAGGGAGATATGAACTCTAAATTTTTTTCATAACTCAATTAGAGAAAATAGGTCAAAACTCTCTATTACAAAAATTATAAACTCTTCTGGGATATGGCTTGATGACTTAAATGAAGCAGAAGCTGCTCATTATTATCAAAATCTTTTTCCAGTGAGCAAGTAGCTTCAGATGACCTATTTTTCTCCCATTTTCTTTCAAAAATTCCTACCTTAGTTAATAGGGCACAAAGTTTCAGCTTACTAAAGCTTGTTGATTTGGAGGAAATTAAAACAATGGTGCTATCCCTTAATAAGAATAGTACACCTGGTCCAGATGGTTTCACTTCATTTTTCTATATTAAATCATGGAACATCATATCCATTGATCTTTTAGAAGCTGTAAATGATTTCCTGGCGGGATCAGATATTCCTAGATGGATAGTTTCAGCATGGATCACTGTAATCCCTAAAAAGAATACACCACTCTCAATTGATTATTTCATGCCCATTAGTCTATCCAATATGATTAACAAAATATGCTCTAAGATATTAATGGATAGACTAAAACCTATTATGCATGTTATCAAATCACCTAATCAAACTGGTTTCTTTTAAAGGTAGAGATATTTCTAGCAATGTCGGGGCCGGTGCATCTCGCCATCCTGTATGGCTCATCCCGGCCCGTCATCACACATGACATTTGGGCTAGACCCGACCGCAAGCTGAAATCCTAGCTGGCCTGGCAGGAGCATTTTCCAGACCACCTAACGGCGTGGTGTGACTGACCAGGCCCAGGTTTCATTTCTATAATTACCTCACTAACGTGTGAGGAGAGAGTTATGTTGACTAAACACTATCCATTACAGAACTACTCTCCCAACAACTTTCTGACTTAAGCATCGAAGCGGGAACGACAGTAAGCCGCGCCGCCCTGACTTAGAGTTCATCTGTTCTTAGCATGTCTTCATCATCCGCCATCTGGGCGGATCATTAGGACGCAGATCACAACTGTAACAGACAATGTGTTGTACCTTAAAGAGATGGTAAGACATTTAAACAGAAAATCCAGGAATCCTAACTGTATTGTCAAGCTTGATCTAATAAAAGGCTTTTTATATAGGGTGAGTTGGCAATTTCTGAGAAAAGTCTTGCTCAAATTTTGCTTTCATGAAGCTTTTGTCAAATGTATTATGAAAAGCCTTGCACATGCATGGTTTTCAGTTTTGATAAATGGAATCTAGTGGTTTTTTCCAGGCTTCTAGGGGTATTAAGCAAGGTGACCCCTTGTCCCCTTTTCTCTTTAACATTTTCACTGAATCCTTCAGTAGAAGCCTCTCTTTCATTTTTGAAATTGGAAAGCTCTCATATTTCAATCTTCCCAGCAATTCCATTCCAATTTCACATCTTTCTTATGCAGATGCCACTGCTCTTTTTTTCTCAGGCACTAAGGATACCTTGATCAGATTAAGAGATTTTCTCTCTACATTTGAAGCAGTTAGTGGTCAAAAATTTAATTATGATAGGGAGGCAATCTTGTCACGTGAAAGTCTAAGAAACAGTCAGTGGTTGCTCGGTCTAGTGCTGAGGCAGAATATCGGGCAATGTCATCAACTGCTCGTGAGCTTGTCTAACTTACTATATTAATCCCCTTAGCAAGTGCCAGTGAATTCAACATCGGCCGTTGGATTTAATCCAAAGGCTGTGATATTTTACAGAATATCCCACCCCACGAATTGTAATTCCCTTATTTTTTCCATTTTTTCTATTTTTAGCCATTTTATTTTTAGTTATTTTCTCAGAACCCTCACAACAATCTCACGAACAAAAACATCCGCTTCCACTCTCCCACCTCGGCGGTTCTTCAGCAGTTTTTGTTATTTTCAGTTTCTTTCCCATTCGATCTCCCACAAGCTTCGTTTTTTTCGTTAGTTTATTTTTCGTCTTATATCTTTCTGCATATCCATGGTCACTTTTCTTAGACAGAAAACTGAAATTCAGAAAGAAAACTGAGAATCATAGTGGAATGGACAACGAAACGGCGTTGGAGCTGGTGAAGCACGGCGGCACTCTACTCCTCCTCGACGTCCCACAGTCATCGGCATCGACACTCAGGTACCCTCCCGCGGCCCCGCCCTAACTTATTATAGCTTAATGAATAAGGGGATTTTCCGGTGAGGCTATAAGTTGATCGTGTTTTCTGCTTTGCTATGCAGATGTTTTCTTCGGGGCCTAAATTCAAGGGAATCAAAATGATTCCTCCTGGCGTTCACTTGGTCATACTACAGCTCATTGAACAAGTATGTTACTTGTTCATTGCATGAATTTTTCCCAATATGAGCTAAGGATTTCATTTGTTTCTTTTTGGTTGCATTTTCAGAGAAGGTGTTTATTTTTCGCCAGTTATTGGATTTTTTGCAGACGTCCAGCCCTCTCAGGTTTCACCCTCTTACCTTTTCCTTTATTATTTAAGAAAGCGGAAAGGGCTCGTAGTTATCTATTGTCATTTAACAGGTGATTGTTCGGAAATGGGACCAAAGTGAGGAGCCGTTCAGTAAACTCTCAAAGAAAGAGGTCATATTTTACCTTTTACTTCACCATATGACCTCACCTCTTATGGTGATTGGAAGAGACTGTTTAACTATATAACAAAGGACACTCTTGATCGCATTGGTATGTCGTAACTGATGATTCCCTTTCTTCTATTGAGTGAAGTAATAAAATAATGGCCTTTGGGGAGACAACATTTATGGCAGTTGATAGAAATGTATGCTAAAAGACCTTTCGAATATCATGCAAGCTTTAGTTAAAATCTATTTCGGCTTCTTCCTAATTAAAAGAAAATGACGCAGATGTGTGATAATATATTTTAAACTTAATGAATTGTATATATAGGAATAAATGTCCCTCTCAATTTGCAGAACCTATTGGGGGAGGAGAAATCACAGTTGCATCTGAGGTTGACATTTTTGGAGGCAGTCACAAATCAGCAAGGGAGAAAGCTTTAGATGATCAGCTCAAGTCAAGTAAGTTTCAAATATAGGTGATAACTCTCGCAAAAAAGGGTGTTATTACAAAGAAATTCCGCGAGTAATCAAGCACAAGGGCATGAGTGTGAAGAAACTTACTAAATTGAATATTGACAAGGTACTTCTTACAGGCATACATATTTCTATTTGTCTAGGAGATTCTATAATCTTACTGACTTGTGATAAGTTTATTGTTATATGACCATACTCATGTACTCGAGAGCTTGTTGAGTACTGAATATGGTGGCATAGAAGATTTGCTTCTGGCAGAGCTGCAGTTTGCATTTATTGCATTTTTGGTTGGATGAGATACTCTTGTTACCCTTGTGTTGTGACGTCTCAGATATAGCTCAAATCAATAGATTGACAAGAGTATCTCATCCTACCAAAAAAGCTATAAATGCAAACTGCAGCTCTGATTTGGGATTGAATTAATAATACGTATATATATCACCTATGTTAGGTCTGAATAATTTTGTAAGATTGGAGCTAAGAAAAATGCTACCCTGTTTGTTCTTCGTTTTCCACTTGTAGAGATGCTTTATATTTAAATGATCACCTAATTCAGATGTTGATTTATGGAGATGACCTTCTGGAAACCCTTAGAAATTAGTAAGCCATTTGTAGATCAATGTCTTCCTTCAAGAGTAATCTTGTTGTAGCTATTAAAGGATGGGTTGCTTTATTTGCAGAAATATTGCAGTGTACCGGACAGTCCATTCATCGCATAGGAAGCTAAAGAGGACTTCACAAGCTTTGGCTGACCTGAAGTTTACTGAAGTTTTAACATTTTCCTCGGCAGGAAAAATGGAATCTGATTCTCAAGCATCACCATGTCTCTGAGAATTGCATAATGTGCAGACTTTCTTGATGAAACTCGAGCTATCATTCTCTCTTCTCTTACAGTGTACACTTGAAGAAACTCAAGCAAGAAAGATGCGTCCATGGCCATCATCCAAACTAGGGTTTCGCTGCTGAAATTGTAAGTACGTGTGGTAGCAAGCCCCGATCCTGTGTTCCCATATCATGAACTCATAAACAAAATATTCAAATTTAAGATTATGCAGCTGTATCTGCATTCTTTTGGCAGATTCAAGCTTGTACCTTTCCATGCCATAAAGCTCCAGCCACCAATGGTGGTAAGGACCAATTGCAACCTGCTGAGGATGGTAAGAAAAAGGATGACTGGCCTTGAGATCTCTAGGAACATTGAAAATGTAAATAGGTTTTTTTAAAAAAAATTTAAACCACTATGTAAGTGGGGGGAATTCATTGGCACCCCAAACCAAAATGGCAAAGCCATAGTTCAGTACAAGACAGGGAATTTCCCTTGAAGCATCTAAGCTTCCAAAAAATAGTAGATCTAGTTCTAAGTTCTAATCACTGGTTTGTTAAAAATGTGTAGAAATCTAAAGAGAGGAGCATTTTAGTGATCGAGTAAACAAATACCGAAGCACAACTCTGCCACTCTCTGATTTTTACACATACAAAAAACAAAAACCAGTGTATTTACAGTAGCCTATCAACCATATACATGGTTCAAAAATGGCTTGAAACTGATTCAAAAAAAGCCTGTAAGCATCTGTGGATCTGAGTTGCATATTTGTTGCACCTGAAGTCTGTGCTGAACCTTTTTGACATTGTCCTTCCCTGCTGCATCTGCAAAGTAAAATACTCAGCAGTAACTGTCTAATGATTTGCATAAATTCTGACTGATTGTACTCCCAATTTATCAAGTTGGATCTGTCCTTTTAAAAGGGTGGGAGCATGCTGTAAGAGTATATCTGTAGTATTAGCATCTGAGAGTGCTCTCTTTGATAAAAAATCAGCTGGGATATTAGCTTCCCTCAGTATATGTGTTACTCTATTAGCACAGTGAAGAGTATGCAATTCATGAGATAAGGAATAAAGATTCCAGTGAGAACACATAGGGTTCACAACAGCAGAGACAGCCAAACTACAATCAGATTCAATCAAATAGTTTTGTAGGCCAAGTTCTAGGGCTGCCATATATCCTAATCTAATAGCTATCATTTCAGAGTGTAATGCTGATGTGCTTTGTGTGTAAACTTGTCTGAGCAGTACAGTGTTACCCCATTTATTTCTGACAATGATTCCTACTCCACACTGATCATGTTTGAAAGATGCATCAACATTTATCTTATAACCAACATCTAGGGGGTGCCATTTAATGATCTTTATTCTTTTAGGTCTTTTCAATTTAATGAAAGGGACCATACCAGAAGAGATCAAAAAATTATTTCTATCAAAATTTCCAGACAATGGATGGACAGTGAAAATAGTGGATGTGTATTTCTGAATCTTTTGCACCAATGTTAAAGTGTTAAACTGCCTATCATCATACAAAAATTTATTTCTCCTCAGCCACAGAAACCAAAATACTACTAATGCAGTTGTCTGGATAACTTTGGAGTGGATTTTTGAAAAACCTTTGTGTGACAAATAGTAGTTCAACCTAGCATTAATAGAGTGAAAAACTGGTGGCTGAATACACAGTATTGTATGGATTTGGTTCCAGATGTCCAAATTGGCATTACAAAAATTAAAATAATGCTCCAGAGAATCTAAATTAAAGCACATTGGACATTTGGATGTAATGTTGAAGCCAAATTTTACTAGTATGTCATCAAAAGGCAATAATCCGTTCCTCATTCTCCAGATCAGAATAGAGATCTTTTTTGGGGAGATGAGTAGACCATACCATTTTCCATACTGGATCAGAGGAGGATGTGACTGGAGGTAGACATGATTTGTATGTGCTTCTGATTGTAAAGTTCCCATCAATTCCAGGTTTCCATATGAGCCTGTCATCATGTGTATGCTGGATCTGGAATTCCTGCAATTTAAAAATTATATTGGTAGCCAAGTGAGGCTCTAGATTGTTAATGTACATCTGTTTCCCAGCTATAAATTCTGCAAGTGAGATGTCAGGAAAAGGAAGATTAACATTTTCAGGCCAGCTATAATACAGAGGTCCAGTGCCCAGCCAATTCCCATTCCAAAAAGAACATGATCCCTTTCCAAAAATAATTTGGGAATGTTGATTAGCAAATTCAGTGATGCTACATATTCTAGACCAGGTCAGGGAATTTTTATAAGTTTCAGGTAAAGACCACAAGAAATTAGACCAGATAGTCTCATTTTTTTGTAATTTCCACCATATCTTACAAGAGAAGGCCTTAACTATTGCTCTAATATTTCTAAAACCTAAACCATTCTCCCCCTTTGGCAGTGTCAGAGATTCCCATTTTTTCCAACTCTTTCTTTGCCCAAACTGAGATTCACCCCAGAAAAATTTTGCAGCCATCCTTTCAATTTTCCTCAGCACAGCAACTGGTGGTTTAAGTACTGCAAAAGTGTGAATAGGGATAGATAATAACACATGATTGATCAGAACCTGTTTGCCCCTAGAAGTCAACCAACAATTTTTCCAATTAGACACCACTTGCTCCATCCTCTCCAGTAGAGGTTGATAGTATAAGATTTTGTTTCTACCTCTGAAAATTGGAGCTCCTAGGTAGATGAAGGGTGTTTTTCCTATCCTCATTTCCATTAATCTCTTCAGCTCAGCTTTCTTAGTTACTGAAATATGAGGATGAGTGTATATCTCTGATTTGCTAAAATTGACTTTTTGTCCTGATACTGCTTCATATGCCAGTAAGAAGGCTTTGAATCTTTTTAGGTTTCTGGACTTGGCATTGAGGAAAACAGCAGTATCATCTGCATACATGAGGTGGGAGATAGGGGAAACACCTCTGGGCATCACAAAATTTTCCAGGTACTGAATTTGAAATAATTCGTGGATCCCTCTTGTAAAAGCCTCAGACACTATATTATATAGCAGTGGAGAAATGGGGTCTCCTTGTTTAATTCCCCTACTGGAGGAGAAAAAACCACAGCAAACTCCATTAATCAATACTGAAAACCAGGCAGCAGCTATGTTCTGAAGAATCAGCTTCACAAATCCACCGTGAAAGCCAAACTGTAACATGATGGTGTTCAGAAAAGCCCAAGAAACCCTATCAAAGGCCTTTTGCATGTCCATTTTTACCACTATATTTTGATATCTAGGGTTCTTACTCAGCAGCTTGATCATTTCCATCATCTGAATAATGTTGTCAGATATGTCTCTTCCTTTCATAAATCCAGATTGCTCAGGGGAGATGATTTTCACCATCAGAGGCTTGAGTCTTTCCAGTAAAATCTTGGAGAAAATTTTATTGGTGAAGTTGGATAGGCTAATAGGTCTGAAGTCTGCAAAGGATGATGGATTAGGTTTTTTGGGGATTAAAGTTAGCCAAGTACTGGCAATGGCTCTTGGTATGAACTGCCCCTCCATAAAATTTCTGGTTGCATCCAATAAGTCTTGGTTCACTATGTCCCAGCATGCTGTGAAAAAATGTCCAGAAAATCCATCAGATCCTGGGGCTCCATCTTTATTAAGATCAAATACTGCTTTCTTGAGTTCCTCCATCTCTACCTGCTTCAGTAGTTCCTGATTATCTTCATCAGAAATTAGTTTGGGGATGACAGCTTTGAAATGGTCTATGTATTGGCCCGTGAGATCAGCTGATTCTTCATTTAGAAGTTTCTCAAAAAATTTTACCCCTTCTTCTTTGATCAGAACTGGATCTGTTACCCAAGAGCCCTCTGAAGATTTAATTTTAGAGATTCTGGCTCTACTCCTTTTTTCTTTGACCGAGTTGTGAAAAAATTTTGTACTGGCATCACCATCCTTGAGCCATTTCATGCTAGATTTTTGCCTCCAAAATGTGGTAGCCTCTTTTTCTGCTCTGATCAGAAGAGCTCTCTCCCTATTCAGATTGGTGAGATCCTGGTCAGTTCCTGATTGTTGGTATATTTCTTCCATGGTGCAAACCTTTTGCTCAGCCTCCAGTAAATTCCTATGGACATCTCCAAATACATCCTTATTCCATGTCCTGAGCATAATTTTCAACCTTTTCAATTTAAATACCATATTATACATTCCAGTATACTATGTTGGCAGGCTCCAATTTTTTTGATAAGCTCAATAATTTCAGGTCTGTGTAACCACATCTGCTGGAATCTAAAGGGTTTGGGTAGGAGTTTTGCTGCATTTTGGATAGAGATAAGGAGTGGATTATGGTAAGAGGTATTTCTATTTAGTACATGGGAGGAGGCATGAGGGTAGGTATAATTCCAGTCATCTGTACAAAGGGCTCTATCTAATCTCTGTAACAATCTCTCAGTTCTAAGCCTATTATTTGTCCAGGTGAAGACATTACCCACTGTTGTAACCTCCTGTAATTGTAGAGAATCTATAAAAGCCCTAAAATCCCTCATACTGCCAAAGGGGGGAGAGTGTGTGCCTTTGTGCTCATTTACAGATGCAATAGTGTTAAAATCACCAACAAATAAGGTAGGGGCCTGAGGCAAATTAGCCAGATCTAGCCATAATTGTCTTCTAAGATTTCTAGTAATTTTAGCATAAATAAAAACAGTCATCCATTTTTCCATTGAATCTAGTTGTGTAACCTCAACCTGAATGAATTGATCTGTTTCAGATATAGGTTCTATGGTGAATTTATTGTTGTGAAATATCCAGATTTTGGCTGAGCTTGCAGCAATACAGTGCTGAAATCCCAACTGAAACTGTAAAGTCTGAATTTGCTCATTGTCATGCATTGGTTCCAAAATACATAATATAGATATGTGATGTATAGTAATTAAAGTTTTAAGCCTATCCATAGAAGTTCCATACCCCCTAATGTTCCATACTAACATATTAACTACTAATTTATGACTAATCATTTAGGGTATGACATTTTTTGTTTAGGCCTTAGCTTCCTACTGACAGAATCAGAGATGCCAGAACCTATTAAAGAAAGATCAGATGAAACCTGATTGGAGGACTTCAATGTCTGTGATGTTTGCTTTGTGGGCACTGCTATTTCTGTGTTTATGTGCATCTGCTCCTCCACCTCCTTTTATTCTCCATATTTTGGAGTGTCAACTTGAGATGCATCATCCAGAGACTCATCAGAGCTGTTTTCATCTTCTTCCTGAGTCTGCAAAATAGCAAATTTGTTTTAGTTTCCATATTTTGATATGGAACTATGTTCAAGTTAGTTCTAGGAATCTCCATAATGCAACTCTGCATAGTTTTGTAATGTTTTTTCCTAGCAGCAATGTCTAGTTCATCAAGAGAAAAGGATACAAATGAGCTCTTAGGAGAATGCTTGAAATCTGAAGCCCTCAACCATTCCTTTCTCTGTGGAGCCACATATGGTACCATCTTCCAGTCATCTAGATTTTTTTTTATGTTGGGTACTCTCTGCCACTGGAAAACTTGTTCTTTCTCCTGACCAGTCAATCCTGATGTAGAGGCCTGAGCAGATTGATGTCTGTAATTTTGGTGAGGCCTTGCTTGAGAGTTTGCTGTTGAGGCATTCTGCTTGTTAAGCTTTTGACCAACTGTTGAGGAGCCTTGGTATCCTGTTGTATGAGAAGGACCTTCTTGGGAAGCCTGTTGAGGTCTGGTAAAGTTGCTCCTCCATTTCTTCAGTTCTGGATGGAGAACCCTGCAATTGGCATTACTGTGACCAATCTTTTTGCAATGCTGGCAATATAGGGGTAGATTATCATATACTATTTCACATTCCCTGAAATCTCCAGGGTACCCCATCTGGATTGACTGCATTAGCTCTTTGGTGACGTCAATTTCCAGGCACATCTTCAAAGCTGATGGCCTTGTAATCAGATTGGTGGCTGCATCCAGTTTGATGTATTTTCCAATCTGATTGCCCAGGTCCTCTATCATCGAGTAGTTCCAGTAGTATAGTGGCACATCTCTGACTGTGACCCATACCGGAACTATTGGGGATTCGTGCTCCGGCGAGAATTCCGGCGTCCACTTTAGGACTTTCATGATCCAGCCACCAATTTTCCAGCCGGATGTTAACCAACAGCGCTGATAATCATCCTTATTCTGGAATCTAATTAGGACATGCTTGTAATCCAAAGATCCGATTTGGAACCTGGCATTGAATCCCAATTCTTCGAATGCTGCTTGGATTACCAGCATCGGAGGTTTTGCCCGTGGAAACTTTCCGATAAGGGCGTTTTTGTAATGACTGGCTAGGATGGGTATAGATTCGGTGGGATACATACACGATGGCTTGCCGTTGAAACTTGTAATCGGTCTGATTTCTGGATTTGTGGGAAGTTATGTGGAAAGGGGGGTGGTCTAGCTGTGAGGGCCTGAGAAAAGGATTTTCCGGCGACATTGCCGCCGGTTTGGGGGGGAACTGGTGGGGGATCCCCCATCGGGGGAGCCGTTAGGAAGCCGTTATCAGACAAAATCAGTGGGTAACGGTCATAATTTGGTGGTTTTCAGTGCAAGAATGGAGGCGCATGAATTTCAGCACTAGAGAGAAGGAGGAGCTTCTTTCTAGAGAGAGAAACAACTAGTGAAAATTACTTGATGTAAATAGGTAAATCTGTATTTTCCTCGAGATCTTCTTCAAGGGTTCTTCGGATCTGAATGATCATTGATGGTCATCGAAGTATTGGTTGAAGCTTGAAGCCAGGTGGCATGGAAATAACAAGTTGAAGTGGCTAGCAGGAGAGATGAACGAGAAAAGAAGCTGAATTGGGAGGTATTCCGAGCTCTTCTTAGGTTAGTATATAGGTAAATGCAGCAGTTTTCTTTGGTTATTAGTTGTTTATCATAGATTGAATCTGTAGTAATGGCTATTAATGTCTGAGTCTGCAAAACAAAGGATATGTTTGAGATGATTTATTGGTTCATATCCATTTTAGACACTGATCAATATTTATAGTCGATAAAGTGTTCATGAAGTAAAACTGGATTCTCTCCCACTTTCCATTACAATTCTGCTCATTTACATAACCTTTTGTCCCGATAGAATGTGAAAATTCCTTTGTAAAAGATTTTGATACTGCATAATAAATCCATCTGCACAACTCATAACCTTAATGCACATCTGCATCAACCATCATTAATTAGATTTTGTTTTGTGTAAAACTAGGCAAACGCTACCACAAATTAATGATATTCACAGTCCAATTCTCCTTTATTTTTTTTAAAAACAGTCCAAATACTCCTTTAAATAACAATGTTGTTTGTTCTACAGAAATTAATCCAATATTGTATTATGTATGATATTACTTTAGATTTATACATGTTCTTAAAAAATGAGGAAGTCTTGTATGCGATCACTCCTTTCTTCATATTTTTACAAGATTAGTTTATGTAACATCATTATGCATAATCACATTTATTCACCTTTGGTACCAATCTTTTAACATTATTGTCGCATCTATATATTGTAAATATTTTTATATCTTTTGAACACCTGCTTATGAAAATGGATAAATGTTGTGTATCAAACGGCGACATTAAAATAGATACATATTGTGAGTTCTCATCATGCCACCAATTTTGGGGGATTCAATACAATCAAACGGTGAACATTTTCACTATAGCTTCAAATTGTCATTAGTATCACATATTATTAATTTTACATTTGATGACAAATACTTATTATTACATTATAATTCAAAATGTCTCCATCACAAATTAGGGATGTCTAAGTATGTTTCACATATATTTCCAATGCATACCAATGTTAATTTGATATTTTACTTCATTAAAAAGATGGTTGCCGTGCAATGCACGGTGGACATTAAAACTAGTTTGTCTTAAAGCTCTATTGCTTGACCTGGGAATCAAGTACTCTAAACCCATTTTTCTTAATTGTGAAAACCATGCAACGATGCATATAGCTGCAAATCCAGTGTTCCATGAGCATACCAAGCATATTGAAGTGGACTGTCATTATGTTCAGAATCAGGTTCAAGATACAATTCTTCAAACAACCTATGTTCGATCTTCAGAACAGTTGCCTGACTTGTTTACAATATCTCTCCCTTAAGTTCAACTTAATAAGTTATTATGCAAACATAGGGTGTCGAATTCTCAACCGCCAGTTTGAGGGGGAGTATTGGAGTTTCTCAGCCAAGTATGATCTGGCCGAGCTCTTGAAAATGAATATGGGTGTTTATGTCTCACCCAAATATGCTCTGACCGAGCTCTTGAAGGTGAATATAGATGTTTGTGTCTCACCCAAATATGCTCGGGCCGAGCTCTTGAAGCTAAAAATTGGACAACATAGTAAAACTTGCTTCTTTCCTTTTGTATATATACTTGTCTGTACATTCATTCATTAACAACGAAAATAATGAGAAAACTCTCCCAAAACTCTCCATCATCTCTCTCTACCTTCATGCTCATACTTTCCCCAAATGATCAATTCATCTTCAATTTAGATTCCCGAGTTCAATTGATCGAGCCCACAATTTCTACACTCTTCCATCAACCAAATCTGCACATGAAACACACCTAAAGTGCACATTGATCTTGTAAAAACACAATATAAATCCTTTGTTACAACCCTAAATCTCCCTAGATAGCTAGTAGTCTGGGACCTGTCCGGCATAATGACGGGAGGGTTGGTCGGTGACGTGGTCGTGATCCTGTCCTTCAACAGTCCCTCTCTGGTAGTGAACAGTGTAGTTGGGCACCTGCTACAACTTCAATATGACTTGTTCTATTTGAACCCAACATCCCACACACAGTCTCCAAATCATGACAAAAACGGAAAAAAACTTGGTTTATGTATTTTAAATTTATTGTAACACCGAATTGGATGGCCTTGTAAAACTTCCATTTCCCATCTATTACATGTTTGTCTTGATATTATGCAAGGAGTATTATCAATGCAACTCTTACAATAATATTTAACAACAAGAGCAGTGGTTTGAGCAATAATTTCAACTTCATCTTCATTATTGTCAGACATTTTAGAAAACCTACAAAAGAAAAACAACTTTAGACAATCACATTCAGATGTTCACCCCATCTAAAAGAGATTATACCAAAAAACTAAGCATGTGAGGGTTGTGAGTTAGAGCTTTACCTTTGATTTTGATTGCCAGGTAAAATGATGTAAACATTGCACAAATAATTTGATGATAGATGACTTAAATCTTATGAGCCCTTCTGCACAGGAGCAACATGATATAGCCAATCCAAAACAAATAATAAGTCAATCCTCATCAATGTGTTAAATACATTAACTTCACACTCCAACATCAATAAGGGACTGTTTAGTACAACTTATCTGAATATTTTTCAGTTCGGTTCAGTTTAATTCAGTATTTTCCAATTCAGTTCAGTTCAGTGCATTATACTTTTAAACAAAATTAAACAAACTATGTCTTAATATTTCAGTCCAATTTAGTCCAATTCAGAAAAATTGTAATTTATTTCAATTCAGTTCCCCAAAAATATAATTTGATGATTTTAAGTTTATATTGAAAATTCAGTTAATTTCAATTAAGTGTAGTTCAATTCAGTTTATCTACCATTAGGTAGAGATTTCCATTTGATTTGGTTGCAATATCCATTCGATTTCAAACAATACATTGCTTTGTTCTTCAATTTCTTTTTGTTCAATTAAGGCCCTGTTTGCTAGAGATTATTTCTCGCTGAACTGAACTAAACTGAACTGAAAAAATTTTAAAAAAATATTGAACAGAACTGAAAGAATAAAAAAAATACATAACTGAACTGAAAAAAATAAAAATACTAAACTGAACTTACAAAATTAAAAAATACTGAACTGAACTGAAAAAATTAAAAAATGCTGAACTGAATAGAAAAAATATAAAAATCTTGAACTGAACTGAAAAAAATAAAAATACTGAACTGGACTGAATTTAACTGAAAAATATTAAAATACTGAACTGAACTGAAAAACTTAAAATATATTGAACTTAGCTAAATTGGTTAACTATCGACAATCTTTTCTAAGAAACACTGTGGAAAGGTCATTTGGCAACTTGAAGAATAGATGACGCATACTTAAGGCGATGCCTCAAATGAAGGAAGAGTGGCAAATAACCATAATAGTAGCAACAACCACGCTTACCTATTGTAGAGCATAACGATAATGTTAAAGGATCAGCGGATTAGGAATTGCTCAGCCCTCAGATGAAGGAAGAAATAAATAGAGTTCGACTGAATATAGTAACAATAATTTTGCAGTCTATGCCCTCATGATGAAGATACTGAAGTGAACTAAGGGCCTGTTTGGTAGAGTTTTTCTGTAAAGCAGTTCAGTTCAGTTCAGTATATTTTTTATTTTTTTCAGTTCGGTTCAGTATTTTTAAATATTTTTCAGTTCAGTTCAATATATTTTTAATTTTTTCAGTTCAATTCAGTATTTTTAAATATTTTTCGGTTCAGTTCAGTATTTTTTTATTTATTTCAGTTCAGTTCAATATTTTTAAATATTTTTCAGTTCAGTTCAGTATTTTTTTATTTTTTTTCAGTTCAGTTAAATATTTTTTTATTTTTTCAGTTAAGTTCAGTATTTTTTATTTTTTTCAGTTCAGTTAAATATTTTTTTATTTTTTCAGTTCAGATAAATATTTTATATTTCTTTTCATTTCAGTAAATTTCTTATATATATTTTTTATTTAGCTCTCTACTGTTTTTTCGATTCAGTTTAGTTTATATGCAGTTGAATTCAGATCAGATCAGAAAATTAATTTTTTCAAAATATGATTTAATGTAGTCATACTATTTTCTTATATTTACTTTTTGTTCATTTCATAGCAATTCAAATCAGTTTTATAAATTTGTTGATGTTATTCAGCCTAATGTAGGTGTATTATTAGTGTTTAAGTATGTTTAAGTTAATAAACATTGTTCGATCAAAGTAATTCATAAGTGATATTATTCTTTTGTCATACATTAATTTTAATTCAAATCAACTCAATTTCAAACCACGCCAAATCAATTCAAAATAACGACATTTAGTTCACTTCAATATCTTCATCATGAGGGCATCGACTGCAAAATTCTTGGTGCTATATTTAGTCGAACTTGATTCATTTCTTCCTTCCTTTGAGGGCTGAGCAATTCCTTATCCACCGTTCCTTGAACATTATCGTCATGCTTTATAACAGGTATCCCAAGTTTTTCCATTCACATATAGTTATGAAGCGTGATTGTTGCTACTATTATGGCCATTTGCCACTCGTCCTTCATTTGAGGCATCGACTTACGCATGCGCCATCTATTTTTCAAGTTGCCAAATGACCTTTCCACAGTGTTTCGTAGAGAAGAATGTCGATAGTTAAATTGCTCCATAATTCCTCTAAGATTTCTATTTCTTTTAAAATCCGGTAAATGGTACCTTGCATTTGGATCCATAAAAGGTGCCAAATATCCTTTTGTATTTGGATATCCCGAATCCACCAAATAATATTTTCCTACAATTTAATATAAAATAAAATTAAAGCGTAATATAATAGTATGTGATTTAAATAAGAAGCAAGTGCATTACATACTTACCTTGCGGTGGGTACATGCATACTTACCAAATTCTTTGCATGATGTTGGTAATTAGGATCGTCCAAGTTAGGCTAATTTTATGGAGAAATATTTCAGTTTAATTCAGTCATATATTATTACTATTTATAATGCATTCCGTTATAATAAATTCATCAATTTCAGTTGTAATCAACATCATGAGAGAATATTATAATTTTAAACCTGAATTATTATATATTACTTTAGTTGAATTTAATTTAGTTTAGTCTAGTTTAAATCATTTCAGTCAGTCCAATTCATTTCTATTCAGTTCAGTTCAGTCCACTTTTATTTGATCCATTTTAATTCAGTTCATTTAATCTGGTTATGAAACAATGTGATTTGATGAAATTTATTGGGTTTAGTCATTATTTCAATACATTATAATTTAGTGTGTTCCATTTCTATTTAATTCAGTATGATTCTGTCCATTCTATTTGTCAATAATGAACTTTTTCACTATAATTTTTTTTTCAGTTCAGTTCAGTATTTTTATTTTTTTTCAGTTCGGTTCATTATTTTATTTTTTTCAGTTCAATTGAGTTCAGTTCAGTACTTTTTTTCAGTTTAGTTCAGTATTTTTATATTTTTTCAGTTCAGTTCAGTATTTTTTATTTTTTTCAGTTCAGTTCAGTATTTTTTTATTTTTTTCTGTTCAGTTCAGTATTTTTAAATATTTTTCAGTTCAGTTCAATATTTTTTTATTTTTTTCAGTTCATTTCAGTATTTTTAAATATTTTTCTGTTCAGTTCAGTATTTTTTTTATTTTTTTCAGTTCAGTTCAGTTCAGTTCAGTAAGAAATAAACTCGGACAAACATGGCCTAAATGTCATTATTTTGAATTGATTTGATATAGTTTGAAAATGAGTTTATTTGATTTAAATTTAAATGTAAGACAAAAGAGTAATATTACTTCTGAATTACTTTGATCGAACAAGGTTCATTGATTTATACATACTTAAATACTAAGGCCCTGTTTGCTAGATCTTATTTCTTGCTGAACTGAACTGAACTGAACTGAAAATAAATTAAACAATACTGAACTGAACTGAAAATAATAAAAAATACTGAACTGAACTGAAAAATATTTAAAAATACTGAACTGGACTGAAAAAATAATAAATATATTGAACTGAACTGAAAAAAATAAATATACTTAACTTAACTGAAATGAAAAAGAAATTATATATGTTTATTTGAACTGAATTGAAAAAAAATTAAATATACTAAAAAAATTCATTATTAACAAATAAAATGAGCTGAATTGTACATAATACATAGTTGAATAGAAATGGAACAGAATAAAGTGTAATGTATTGAAATAATGACTTAATGCAACTAATTTTATCAAATCACATTTACTTATAACTAAATTGAATTAAACTAAAGTAAAGTTTAATATATTCAAGACAATAACAATATGACTAAATTAAACTGAAATTGATCAACATACAGTTAAACCTTGATAAATGAATACTCTTGGGACCATCATAAAAATATTCATTTAGCGAGATTATTCATTTATCGATAAATGAATAAATTATTCATTTAGGTAGTATTGAAGATATTATATTAATATTACATGAATTGTATGTGTATGTGTAGTAAGTACAAAAATGTACATATGTGCATTATATTTAAAACTACTAAAAAGAATACATGGTATGCATTATATGGAATATTTAGAATTTTAGAAAATGTATCTAACCTGCCTTACAAAATAACTAAGGTATGTATATGGACTAAGTACATATCAAACAATGATCATCTTAAAAAACTATTTTCTACAACACGAGCAGAATACTCCCGAAATTTTGTTTACGCTAGGAAAAATCAAGGATGAGATTAATGTTGGTGGGAAAAAAGAGTAAAAAACTATAAACACCCTTTTTATAAGAGAATGATTTATTGTATGAACATTATTGATTGAAAAAAAATTATTTTAATATACATATAACTTATGAAATGTGGTGATTATTCATTTATATTTACATAGGGTCTTTAAGGATTTTAAAAAAATTATTCATTAATGCATTTAGCGAGATTATTCATTTAGCCCCTTAGCCCAAGTCGGGACCGGGAAAAATTATTCATTTAGCGAGGTTATTCATTTATCGAATATTCATTTATAGAGGTTTAACTGTACACTTGTACATGATTGAAATAGACTTAATTTTAATTTTAGTTAAATTGAACTGAACTGGTTCGAAAAATATTCAGAATATGATAGAACCACTAGCGTACAAAGATTGCTCTATTTTGTCTTTTTTTTTTAAGGTTAAACCACCAATGGTGGGGGGGAGTTAATTGGCACCCCAAACCAGAAAATTAAGCCAAGTCTGGCAATAAGTTTTTACAAGCCTGAGCACTTGCTCTGAAGCATGAAGTTTTCAAAAAGAATAACCTACTGTGGCTATTCCAGACTTCTAATACTATGGAGATAGGTAATCATTCTTGATCCAAGAAACTCTAGGGAGCATGTTAGTGATCAATCCAGCAAAGGTATAAGCACAATTCTGCCACCCAAAGCCTGGATTCAAGAATAATTTTCCATAGTATCAGACTAGATTGCCAAAAAATATGCTAATCTAGTGATCAAAACTATATTTACATATCAGCATCTTCTCAGTAGAAGAGCTGCTGTGATCCTTCATGAGTGCCATTTTTGATCTGCAAGGAACTCTGCTGTATTCTCTCTTGCCTCCATGGGTGTACCTGTAAAGAAGAGGAAGAAACCAGCAGTGTGTGTTCTTGGGATTAAGTATTGATATTTTGAGTTCTGATAGATGGAATACCAATTTTATCCAATGCTAGTATCCCTTTGAGTTTTGGTGGAGCTTGAGCCCATAGGATGTCATGGGTGCCCTGAGTATTAATTCCCATCTTTGCCAGAAAGTCAGCTGGCTTGTTTCCCTCCCTGCATATGTGAGCTAGCTGGTGCTCTTTTTGCCACTCATGTATTTGAGTACAGATTGAGTATATCTCCCATTTGCTTGTGGTAGGTGACATGATACCCTTGAGTGCCTGCAAGCAATCAGTTTCTACAGAAAAATTGTGCAAGCCAATGGCTGTTACTATCTGATATCCCTGTAAGATAGCCCTCATTTCTGCATGTATAGGTGATGAGCAGAGAGCTGACATATATCTCATTAATATTACTGTCCCTCTGCTATCTCTGATAATCACCCCTATCCCAGCCTGATTTGATATATATGCAGCATCAACATTTACTTTATATCCATGATCTGGGGGGTACCATTTAATTATTTTCACAAGCTTTAGCCTTTTCATTTTAATAAAAGGTATAAGCCCAGTGGAAATTAAAAAATTGTTCCTCTCCAGATTTCCTTTTAATGGATGTGCTGTGAATATATTTCTAGACATTTTTGCAACAGACTCACAGATAACATGATTCCCCATTGATTGTTCCTCAAAAATTTTAAAATTCTTTTTTTTCCATAAGAACCAAACAGTTAAAGCTGTGACAGTTTTAATTACTGTTGAATGGATCTTAGAAAAACCTGCATGTTGGAAGTAAAAATTGAGTTTGTGCCTAAGTGTGTGAAAGGTGGGGGTCTGTAGTGCAAGCAAAGCATGTATAGACTTCCATATTTCCAGTGACTCATGGCATTGATTAAAATAATGCTCTAATGTGTCCATGTTGCAGCAGAATAGACATTTTGATGGTAAATAAATTCCAAATTTTGTCAATATGTCATCAAAAGGGAGGAGTCTATTCTTTATTCTCCATACAAGTATGGAGATTTTTTTGGGGATATACCTGGACCATACCTTCTTCATTAGAATGTGAATTGGCTTCTCATCTCTGATCTGCTGGTATGCTGACTTTATTGAAAAGTTTCCATCTGCTCCTGGCTTCCAAATAAGCCTATCTTCATGTGTGTACTGATTTTCAGCTTCCTGCAATAGATTAAAATAAATGGTAGCCAAGTGAGGCTCTAGTTGGGTTAAGTAGTAACTTCTATTGGAGAAGAATTCCTTGACTGTAAGTTCTAGAAAAGGGATTTGTGTATGCTCAGGCCACTGGTAAAACAAAGCTCCATTTCCAAGCCAATTCCCATTCCAGAAAGAGCTGGTTCCTTTCCCATAAATTATTCTAGTCTATTCATTTACAAAAGGAGTGACTTCACATACTCTTTTCCAAGCCTGGGAATTCTTGTAAGTTTCTGGCAATGACCACATGTATTGAGCCCATATTGTCTTATTTTGCTGGAGCTTCCACCAAATTTTGCAGGAGAAGGCCTTTACTGTGGCTTTGATGCTTCTGAATCCCAATCCATCTTCCTCAGTAGGGACAGCTAATCTACTCCATCTCCTCCAACTCTTCCTCTGACCTCTCTCAGTCTGCCCCCAAAAAAATTTTGATGCTATGCCTTCCATTTTTTTAATAACCTGTTTTGGAGGATTTAGGATTGCAAGGATATGTGTTGGAATTGCTAAAAGGACTGAGTTAATGAGAATGAGCCTTCAAGCACTGGTCAGCCATTTATTTTTCCAATTCATAACCACTTTTTCCATTCTTTCCAGTACTCCCTGATAGTATACCACCTTGTTTCTGCCATGAAAAATAGGTGCCCCCAGATATATAAATGGAAATTTCCCCACCTTCATTCCTAGAGTTTTCTTTATCATTCTGAGCTTGTTTACTGTGTATTTGGGGTGAGTAAAAATTTCAGACTTTTCAAAATTTACTTTTTGCCCAGATACCCCTTCATATGCTTCCAGAAAGGACTTGAATCTTTGTAAATTCCTTTTTTTTGCTGAGATGAACACTGCTGTATCATCAGCATACATGAGGTGAGATAAAGGTTGTACCCCTCTTGGCACGATGAAGTTTTCCAAGTAATGAATATTAAACAGCCTTTGAATTCCCCTTGAAAATCCTTCTGAAATGATGTTGTATAGAAATGGAGAGATTGGATCCCCTTGCTTAATCCCTCTGTTTGATTTGAAGAAACCACTACTAACTCCATTTATGAGCACTGAAAACCATGCCTGTGATATATTCTGAAGAATGAGTCTGACAAATTTCCCATGAAAACCAAAGTGGAGCATGATTGAGTTTAGAAATCCCCAGGAGACCCTATCAAATGCTTTCTGCATATCCAACTTTACCACAATGTTCTGATATCTTGGATTTTTCCTCAGCAAGTTTGTCATTTCCATCATCTGCAACACATTATCTGCTATGTCCCTCCCAGCCATAAATCCAGTTTGTTGAGGGGACACCACTTTATTCATCAGAGGCTTCAGCCTTTCCATGAGGATCTTAGAATATATCTTGTTAAGGAAATTGGAAAGGCTGATGGGCCTGAAGTCTGCAAAAGAGGAGGGGTTTATTTTTTTGGGTATAAGTGCCAACCATGTACTGGAGATGGCTCTGGGTAGCAGTTTTCCTGACATGAACTCTTTTACTGATTCAATTAGATCCTGTCTGATAATTTCCCAACAGCTGGTGTAAAAGAAGCCAGTGTATCCATCTGCTCCTGCTGAAGCCTCTTTGCTGAGATCAAATACAACATTCTTTAGCTCTTCCATCCTCACATCTGCTATCAGGACCTCATTTTCTTCTTCTGTTATTACTGAGGGGATGACTTCCATAAAGTGCTTCATATACTGACCATTTCCTTCTGCTGGCTCTCCATTTAGTAACTGTTTGAAGAATTTTACTCCTTCCTCTTTAATCATCTCAGGGTCTGTAATCCACTGTCCTTCAGAGCTTTTTATTTTTGAGATCCTTGATGTTGCCCTTTTTTCTTTGACTGTATGGTGGAAATAGCTAGTGTTAGCATCCCCCTCCTGAAGCCACCTTATATTTGCTTTCTGTTTCCAGTATATAATAGACTCTTTTTGTGCCCTAATAAGGAGAGCCTTTTCTCTGTTGAGATTGATGAGATCACTTTCTGCATTGCTTGTCTGATATACCTCTTCTAATTCTGCAACTTTGCTTTCTGAGTCAATCAAATTCTGATGCACATTCCCAAAAGATTCTTTGTTCCACTGTTTCAGCATAATTTTTGTCCTTTTTAACTTATAAACCATATTCTCCATCTCTGTGAATTCTGAAGTCATTTCCCAGCTATTCTTCACTCTTTCTAGAAAGTCAGCCCTATTGATCCACATTTCTTGGAACCTGAAAGGCCTTGGGACCACCTCAGTAGCATCTTGTATAGAAATGAGAAGAGGGTTATGATCTGAAGTAGTCCTATTGAGAACATGGATTGATGTATGTGGAAACTGAGCAATCCATTCTGGAGTGCAAATCCCTCTATCCAATCTTTGCTACAGCCTGTCCTCCTTTATTCTGTTGTTAGTCCATGTGAACAAGTTGCCAACTGTGGGAATTTCAATCAATCTCAACTGATCCATCCACTCCCTAAAGTCTCTCATACTGCCAAATGGAGGAGAATGCTGCCCTCTATGTTCCTGAACTGATAAAACTGTGTTAAAGTCCCCAGCATACAGAGTTGGTGCAGGCTGAAGGCTACTCAGATCTTGCCATAGTTGTCTTCTTGGGATTCTAGTAACCTGGGCATACACAAATACACTAGTCCAGTTCTCTAGTGTTGCCTGTTCTGTGATTGATACCTGTATGAATTGGTCAGTTTGTGACAAGATATCAATGGTAAAATTATTTTTGTAGAATAGCCATATTTTGGCCTCTTCAGCTGCCATGCAATTTTGGAAACCTATCTCAAATTGCAGACTTGTTATTTGACTTTTATCATGCATGGGTTCTATTATGCAAAGTATTGAGACATGATGAACAGCAAGTAGAGTTTTAAGTCTATCTATAGATGTTCCATATCCCCTAATATTCCAAACTAATAAGTTTCCTACTGATCTGTGACTAATCATTAAGATGTATATTTTATTTTTGGTTTGGGTCTTAAGTTTCTACTGATTGATTCAGAGGAACTTCCCTTTTTGACTGCCTTGTCAGCATGCTTATTTCCATTCTGTGCTTCTTGAATTTCTTCTATGAGTATTCCTGGAGTAGCATCCCCCTGGCACTCATCTGCTATCTGCAAAATAGAAAAAGCATTTGATGTCTGAACCTTGTGGTAAGGAACAATAGCAGACATTTCTTCCCTTTGAAGTATAGTAATTTTTTGTTGACTGGCTTCTTTCTTTTTTTGGATCATATCTATATCATCATATGAAAAGGATATGTGGTATGGCTTGCAAGCCTTTGTGAGCTGAGTTGGCTTGTCAGCCAGTGTGAATTGAGATAGCTTGAATGACTGGAGCCTTTGGGGTTGGAGCCTTTGAGGTTGATATGGCACCAATTGCTGTTGGTTTTCATCTTTACTCCTTAGTGTCTCCATCTGTGTATGGTTTCCTGCTCCCTTTTTATATGGCACCTTCACCCACTGTTGGGCAGCTCCTTGTTCTTTTTCTTGCCTGGAGAGTCCTAATGAAGATGGTCTAGATTGTTGATGTTGAGGCCTTGTGTCTTGCTCCTGATGACTCCTTCTTTCTTTTTGTGGCCATTTCCTGAGTTCAGGATGCTGAGCCCTGCAATTGCTATCCTTATTCCCTAATTTCTTGCAGTGCAGGCAGTATACTGGACATTTTCATAAATGATTTCACAATCTCTAAAATTTTCCGGATGTCCTATTTGAATAGATGGCAGCAACTCCTTTGTGACATCTATTTCTACACACATTTTCAGTGCTGAACGTCTGGAAATAAAATTGGTAGCTGCATCATGCTTTATAAACTTTCCTATCTGATTTCCGAGATCCTCAATCATTGAATTGTTCCAGTAATAGAGAGGGGCATCTCTTACCGTTACCCAGACCGGAGCAATTGGTGATTCATGCTCCGGTGAGAAATCCGGCGACCACTTCAGTACTTTCATACTTGCTCCAGCAATTGTCCATGACTGTCGCAGCCAAAACTTCTGGTAATCATCCTTGCTTTGGAATCTGAGTAGTACATGCTTGTAGTCGAGCGATCCTAGCTGGAAATTATGGTTGAATCCCATCGCCTGAACAGCTGTCTGTATCATCGGCATCGGCGGTTTCGCCCTTTGAAATTTGCCGATCAATGCGTTCTGATAATGTCCGGCCAGTATTGGTATCGATTCGGTAGGGTACATGCAAGAGGGCTTGCCATTGAATGTTGTGATTGGGCGGATTTCGAGGTTTGACGGGAGGGTAGATGACAGTGGAGGTGGTCTGGAAGTGAGAGCTTGAAAGAAAGTGTTTCCGGCGGTTGTTTCGCCGGAATTTTGTAGTGGTTCACAGACAATGAACTTGTATTCATCTAGTAAACACTAATTGAACCGAATTATAATTGAAGGTATTGAACATAATAATTATACGACTGAATGAAACTGAAATTCATCAAATCACATTTCTTCATAACCAAATGAAATGAACTGAACTGAACTGGATCGAATTAAACAGAATATAAACTGAACTGAACTGAAAAAACTGCAGAGATATATAACAAAAAATTGGAAGAAATTTAATGAACTAAAAAAATATAAAATATTTATCTGAATAGAACTGAACTGAAAATTTTAAAAATATTTTTTCGAACTGAACTAAACTGAAAAAATAAAAAAACATTGAACTGAACTGAAAAAATATAAATATACTGAAATGAACTGAAAAAATAAAAAAATACTGAATTAAACTGAAAAATATTTAAAAATACTGAATTGAACTGAAAAATATTTAAAAATATTGAACTGAATTGAAAAAATAAAAATAAATATTGAACTGAACTAAAAAATATTTAAAAATACTGAATTGAACTGAAAATATTTGAAAATACTAAACTGATATAAATAAAAAAATAAAAAAATACTAAACTGAACTGAACTGTTTTACAGAAAAACTCTGGCAAACATGCCCTAATAGTACACCTACATTAGGTTGAATAGCATCAACGAACTTAAAAAAAGTAAATATACTGAAAATAGTATGACTAAATTATTTTGGATTGCATCAAATCACATTTTGAAAAAATAAATTTTCTGATCTGATCTGAATTGAACTGAATATAAACTGAACTGAACCGAAAAACCAATAGAGAGCTATAATCATATATATATATATAGGAAATTTACTGAACTGAAAAATGTATAAAAATATTTATTTGAACTGAAATAAATATAAAAATATTTATCTGAACTGAACTGAACTGAAAACTATGAATAAATTGAATTGAACTGAAAAAAAAATACTGAATTAAACTGAATAATAAAAATATATTGAACTAAACTGAAAAAAATGAAAAATAAATTGAACTGAACTGAAAAAAAAATAAAAAAATTACTGAACTGAACTGAAAAAAACAAAAAAACACTGAACTAAACTGAACTTCTTTACAGAAAACTCTGGCAAACAGGCCCTAAGACAGTTCATTTATTTTAGTTCAATTAAATTTATTAAGTTCAGTTTTGATGATTTATGATTTGATAAAATGTAGTTTCATTTATTTATATTAATGAATTGATTGTTTTCTTTAATTCAGTTCAACTAAGTTTAGTTCAGTATGATTTAGTTCAATTCAATTTTATAAATTAGGTCCAATTCGGTTAAGTTTAGAATTGATGAACTATGATTTGATAAAACTTTGCTAATTTAATTGTACAAATGCATGGTTTTGTAAGTTCAGCTTAATTAAATTCGGTTTTGTTCAATTCAATATGCTTCAGTTCAATTTTTTTTATCAAGCTAGGTTCGATTTATTAAGTTTGGTGCTGATAAAATTTGATTTGATAAATATAGCACAATCTGGTTATATCAATTCAGTTCAATAAAGTTCAGTTAAGTATACTTCAGTTAAATTCTGTTCAACTTCTAGGATTATTTTATCAAGTTCGGTCCCTAATTTTATCAAATTAGGATTATTAGCTAATTTAGGCCCTGTTTGCTAGAGTTTATTTCTTGCTGAACTGAACTGAAAAAAATAAAAAAATACTGAATTGAACTGAAAAATATATAAAAATACAGAACTGAACTAAAAAATATATAAAAAATACTGAACTGAACTGAAAAATATTTAAAAATACCGAATTGAACTGAAAAATATTTAAAAATATTGAACTGAACTGAAATAAATAAAAAAATACTGAACTGAAGGTAAGGTAAGTTATGGTGACTAAATCATTTATTTCAGGGAACGTTATGGTGTAAGGTAAGTTTTAATAATTTTTAATAAAACAATTGCAGTCTATAAAGAAGAATGATGACTAAATGCACAAATCAATACCAAGAGTCACCAGCACCATAACTATTTGTAAAATTGCGAAAATCTCAACTTGTAAATGAAGATTATACAATTCATATAGAAATTTCCATGTATTGATATCCTGATTCAATATACAAAAGATTCATCTCATTGACAAAAGCGCAACAACATTGTCATAATGTTGCAATACAATTCAGTTCACTACTGGTGAAGTTATTCATAACCAAATATGCACTACTACATCGACAGACATAGACGGATGCCCTAGAAGCAAAGCTACAAAAAATTCCTAGGGGGTCGAATCGAGAACAGTTCTGAATTCTGAAAAAACTTAAAAGGGGATTGCATATGGCATCATCGCATATACTTCGGGTAAGAAATGAGTTTGAGGCCATAGTTGAATAAAAGTAAAACAAATGTTCCCTGGGAGACTCGAACACTCAGTTGAGCCTGATAGTATCAAGGTAACTGATATTGAGAGACTCTCGAACGCCACCCTGGCTCCGACGTCGCCGTTATGCTGCTAATCACATAGCCCCGTCATGTTCTATAGCAGGCAGATAGCCATTCATGAAATATTCTCAGCTAAAAATAAAAAATCAACAAACCATTTCCATTTCATCTTCCCTGTTGCGAAATTCAACCCCTCACAGGTCAGCGCGTCTCTGTACACCTGCAAGTTTCAGAATCACTTATTTTCAGAGCAATACCGCTGCCAAAAACGAACAAAAAACCCCTTTCCCCTTTTGACCATCCCTTTTCGTGGACCAACTTACTTATAAAACTCGAGGTGATTGAAAAACACAAACTCAGTTATCAAGGAGTCAAAGTCCAGATGGTGCGAATACACGCAGTTCCAGCATACTTAGCTGTTAGCCTCTCGGTGAAGCTGAAATTGCCTATACATGGAGCAAACACAACAGCAGACAAAGGCTTTTAGAATTGATGAATTTTGTGAAAGTCTCTGAAGAGATCGTCTATATTCTGGACCAAGGTTCAAAGTGTAAATAGAACAAAATAATTAAATATTCGCGGGTCATAACCTGATCCGGTACCACTCACAAGCAAAAGCCCAAAGTCAGCCCAACTCTATTCACGCGCCATTTTTTTGATAACTCACGCGTCATTCCGTAAAATTGAAAGTGCACGCATCAATTGCTCAATTTATGCAGCAAGTTTGTGGGGCCCATGTACACTCATTTTCTCTCTCTCTCCTACAATCTTAACGCGTTTTGCCACTTCAATTTTTCACATGCATATAATTTTATTTAAAAAGGTTGTATATATAAACATACGAATTTTTTAAGTTAAAAGTATAATATTAAATTTTAAATAAGTTGTAAATTAAAATACGGAGATTTTTATTTAAAAGTAGAATGTTCAAGTTTAGTAGATTGTAAATTAAAATACAGAGCTTTTTAATTAAAAGTAGAATGTTCACATTTTAATGGATTGTAGATTAAAATATGGATGTTGTTAATTAAAAGTAGAATGTTTGATTAATAGATTGTAGATTAAAACATGGAGGTTGTAAATTAAAAGTAGGATCTTTGATTTTTAATATGTTATACATTAAAACACAGAAGTTATTTATTAAAAGTAAAATGTTTAATTTTTAATTGATTGTGGTTAAAATACGGAGGTTTTTAATTTAAAGTAAAATGTTGATTTTTTTAACAAGTTGTTGATTAAAATATGGAGGTTTTAAACTAAAAGTATAACGTTTGTTTTTAAATAATGTAGATTAAAATACGAAAGTTTTTAATATAAAGTAGAATGTTTGAATGTTAAATATGAAAGTTTCAGTTCAAAAGCAGAAAGATTTTAATTTTTATAGGGTGTAGATAATAATATAAAGGTTTTAATGTAAAAATATGAGGTTTAATTTAAAGAAAATCATTAAAGCAGTGTTGTTGCAGTGGTAAGGTAGTTTTCCCACCGAAAGGAGGTCTAAGGTTCGATTTATGAGGGATTGAGGACTATACTTTTGCAAGAAAAGAGGAAAAAGGAATTCACACGTGGCCTATTTACACGCGCGCGCGTGATATAAGGAGGCAGGAGGAAGTTTTCAAAAATTGCAATTAAGTCCCTCCGTGTTTTGCAAATAAGCACCTTCATATTATTCTAGTTAAGAACATAGTATAGTCTAAATTATAGACGGTCTCTTTTGAAAATTTCTGTATATTTATTTGAACTGAGTTGCAAAAAAATTTAAATATACTAAAAGAGTTCATTATAAACAAATAAAATGAGGTGAATTGTACATAATACATAATTGAATAGAAATGGAAAAGAATATAGTGTAACTAGTATAATCCCCGTGCCGATGCACGGGTGTGTATTAACAAATTGTTTTTCTATGTATATTAATTTATTAAAAATAATTATTATGCAGGGGTAATGTGACAAATATTTATTTTATAGACTAGCATGACTCCACTGTGCGTTGCACGGTGTATTAAAACACTTTTGTAATGCGAGGTTTTAAACACTTTTGTAACACGGGGTTTTAAACACTTTTTGTTTTTTTTTTATCAATCACCTATGAAAGGTGGGGGAAATATATTTGGCTCCCCTAACCAAAAGCCAAAGATGATAATAAGATTACATCTCCTATATTGACTTGAGGAACACTAAGTCCCTAGAGGCATGAAAATGCCTCTCAAAAGAATAAAGAAAAGACTATGATCCTAATAAGACTCATAAACTAAAGCCTATTAGTGAATTGTTAAACAAAACACAATGCGGCATAGATTCTTGAAAGGATAGAAAATAAAAACTACTGACATCCAGACATTGTTGGTGTCAATGTTGAGGCAAAAGGACTGGCAAAGCATTTCTTCAGGACTGATGAAAGGCCAGCTAATGATGGCTTTGATCTGTGCATTGTTGTAAACTCCCAATGAGAAGAAGATGGTGGACAGGGGAGAACAGGAGCTGCTGATTGTTGAGCTGTGATGGGTCTTTTTATCTGCAAAAGAAGGAAATCTATTAGCAGTATAAGGACCAGGTTTGAGAGACCCTAATAGAGGGAAACTCAACAGCATCAAGTGTGATAAGACCCCTAACTTCAGCAGGTAGAGAATCTCATGACAAAGATTGAGCAGATTTAGCTTTTAAGGCCCATTTGGCAAGGGAGTCAGCCACCTGATTCCCTTCCCTCATAACATGATTCAGAGAATAATCATGAATGGATGTATGAATGTCATATAATAAGTTGTACAAAGACCAATGCCAAGTAGATGGATTCATAATCATAGTAATGGCTTGCTTGCAGTCAGACTCGATATATATAGGACCAGGCAAAGAGGATGCAGCATGAATAGCATATTGAATAGCACATAGTTCAGAGTGGAGAGGGGAAGGAGATTGAATAAAAAAGGTCTGAGCATTGACCATATCCCCACAATTGTTCCTAATAATATAGGAAATCCCAACCCAGTTTTGCTTCCATGCAGCATCAGTATTGGCTTTGAAACCCGATCTAGGTTTGAGCCAAGAGATAGGCATTATGTTTGGCTTTGGAGGGATGTATAGAGGAGGAATGCAACATTGTTCTGAGAGCTCCCTATCAACTGAGTTGCACAAGTAGATTGGCTTCTTAATAAATGAAAGATAAATGCCATTAAGCAGCTCTTTTTTCATAAACTCAATGTCAGGTGGGATGTGATCATATAGTTTCCTATTTCTAGCATTCCAAAGAATCCAACAAACTAAAACAGGAGCAGTGTGATTTAGCCTGGAGTGTAGTCTAGACAGACCTATGAAAGACCAATTAGTGGACAGCCTGTCCCATAAATTGGAGCTAGTGAAATTTAGAGAGCCACATAGAGAATGCATATATGACCAGAGAGCCTTAGCTACATAGCAATCATTATAAAAATGATGCAATGAGTCACAGTTAGAGCAGAAACAGCATTTAGACACATTCTGGAAGCCAAACTGTTTAAGAACATCATCAAAAGGGGCTAGGCAGTTCATTAATCGCCACATAAACACTGATAATTTTTTCTGGGAAAAAGGGGTCCATATTTTGGATAATACTGGGGTGTTACCTGATGAACCTGTAATCATGGCATAAGAAGATTTGACTGTGAACATCCCTTTTTTGCCAGGCTTCCACACCAATTTATCATCTCTGGGGTAGATTGAAACTGCCGAAATGAGATCCATCACAGCAGAGGGAACACCAATTGTAGCAAAGGCAGAATCAGAGCTTTCTTTTGTACAAAATCCCCAGAGAGGGCAAGGTGTGAGTCAGAAACTGGCTCATAGAATTCAGACAAAGGGCCTCTATCAGTCCAATCAGACAAGGTGTGCATTGGCCATCTCCATGGATGACTCTGGAGTGATTTTCAGCAAATGGGTTGATTTTACATATCCTCTTCCAATTAGTGGAGTTTCTGTGGGAATGGGGGATTGAAGCCAAAAATTTCGGCAGTTGGCAGTCCAAGGAGCAGTGCCTAGCTGGTATTCCACCAAAGCTTGCATGGAAAAGCTTTTATAGTAGCAGAGAGTGATCCCCAAACCATTCTCCATCACAGGTTTGCAGATGGAGTTCCACTTCCTCCAGGATTTCTTTGGACCTGTATCAGAAGAGCCCCGGAAAAAAATTGCAAGTCTCCTTTCAATCTTTCTAATGATCCATTTAGTTGGCTCCATAACAGCCCAAATGTGCTGAGACATAGACAGGAGGCATGATTGGATTAAAGTTATTTTTCCTCCTGTTGAAAGCCATTTATTTTTCCAGTTAAGAATCCTCATATCTATCATTTCCAACACAGTTTGGAAATGGATATTTAGAGTTATACCACTGAAGATTTGTACTCCTAAGTATTTAAAAGGCAGTTTACCTTGTTTCATGCACATTATTTGCTTAACTTGTCTAAGCTTGTTCTCCGTGGCTTTGGAGCTAAGGTAGAAATCACTCTTATCATAGTTTATTTTTTGACCAGTGGTTTCCTCGAATTTTTCCAAAAAAGCTTTCAGTCTAATAAGATTTTTCCTAGATGCTGTGAGAAAAATCACAGTGTCATCAGCATAGCTCAAGTGGGAAATATTTAGTGCATTTCTAGGAAGGGAGAAATATTCCATAGCTCCAGACTGAAAGACAAAAGATAAGCTTCTAGTAAAGGCTTCAGAGAAAATGTTGAAAAGAAATGGTGAAAGGGGATCACCCTGTTTAATGCCTCTACTTGCAGGAAAAAATCCAACTGGTTTACCATTTATTAGGACAGAGAACCAAGCATCAGACAAATTTTTAATAATGAATTGAACAAAACTGTCTCTAAAGCCAAACTTTAGGAGGATTTGTTTTAAGAATTTCCAGCTTACCCTATCAAAGGCTTTCATTAAGTCTAGCTTAATGATACAGTTAGGATCCCTAGCTTTTTTATTCAAGAACCTAAACATTTCTTTTAGATAAATGACATTGTCAGATATATATCTATTTTTTAGAAATGATGTTTGGTTAGAAGAAATCAATTTAGGCATCAGTGGCTTTAACCTTTCCATAAGAATTTTTGAAAAAATCTTATTTGTAACATTTGAAAGGCTAATTGGTCTGTAGTCCCCAAAAGTCACTGGAACTTCTTTCTTTGGAATAATAGTAATCCAAGTACTTGAAATTCCTCTATGGAGATGAGACAGGGATAAAAAATCATTTGACGCCTCAAGTAAATCTTGGCTGATAATATTCCAAGCCTTAATAAAAAATAGAGCAGTATAACCATCTGGCCCTGGACTACTCATTTTATTAAGTTTAAGGACTATCTTCTCTAGTTCTTGTAAGGTTACTGGCTTGCAAAGTTCATCATTCTCAGGTCCAGAAATAATTGATGGTATTTTAGACAGGAAATGAGAACTAAAAAGATCTTGATCAGGATGAGGTGAGTCAGAGAGCAAATTTTGATAAAAGGTTACAGCCTCATTTTCAATTTGATTTGCCTCAGTCAGCCAAGTGCCATCAGAACTTTTTATTTTGGTGATATGTAATCTACTCCTTTTCTCCATAACAGAGTTATGAAAATTTTTTGTATTTTCATCACCTTCTTTTAGCCATTTAACCTTAGTTTTATGTTTCCAGAAATGATATTGCTCTTTCAGAGATTTAATAAGAAGAGCTTTTGCTTTTTTAAGCTTGATAAATTCCATAGAAGAGCTATCAGACTCAAAATTTATTTCATGGATCCTTAAATTTTCCTAAGATTTTTTAATATTTTCATCAATATTACCAAACACCTCCTTATTCCACTTTTTGAGAATGGGTTTCAGGCTGTTTAGTTTGAGAAAATTTTTTAGCATACCTCTACCTTGTGAGGGAGAGTTCCAGTGAAGATTTATCAGCTCCATGAAACCCTCCCTTTTATATCAGGTGTTTATGAACCTGAAAGGCTTTGGCACTGAGGGAATCTGGCTACCTATTCTAAGTAGGAGGGGGCAGTGATCAGAAGTATCCTTGTTTAGGACATGGATAGATGACTGAGGGAATTTATGTAAACAAGGAAGAGTACAGAGGCCTCTATCCAATTTCTCCACAGTCAGGAATTTTCCATGTTCCCTCACTCTACCATTTGACCAAGTGAAGTGGTTGCCCACTGTGTGAGGTGTGATTAGGGCTAAGGAGTCTATAAATGTACTAAACTCTCTAATGCTCCTAAGACTAGTAGAGGAATGCCCTTTGTACTCTGTGATAAAGGCCATGGCATTAAAGTCACCAATATAAATAGCATCAGATATGTTCAAAGACTTAAGAGAGGACCATAAGTTCAGTCTTTCTTTCCTGGATGTCAAAGCATACACAAAAACTAAATCAGAGATTTGATTAAGTGTATGAATGGACACATGTACTTGAATAAACTGAGCATGGTCTAAAATTAAGGCAATGTCAACCTGGACATTCCACATTATCCAAATTTTACAGTTTAGCGAGAACATACAGTGCTGGAATTGAAGTCTAAGTTTATATGCATCACACTCAGAGTTATCATGCTGTGGGTCAATAATGCATAAAATATCCAGTTTGTGATTATGAATTAATCTTGCTAGTCTAATCATAGAAGTTTCTATACCTCTAATGTTCCAGACCATTACATTTAGACCTATGGTTGTACTAATCATTTACGGGTTTTGATACTCTTGGTAGCAGTTCTAGTGACCACTTTATTAATCTGATTAAAATAGGAAGGGATCTTATTTTCTTCAGTAATAACACAAGTTGACACAGAGATAGCATTTGTTGGACTAGATGTTACTGCATGTGCATATGACTGGGGAGATATCTGAGAGGAGACAGAAACCTGAGAGGGAACTAGCTGAGGGTTCAAAGCATCATATGCCTTTTCTAAAAATTCATCCAATTCTTCTTGTTGAGCTTCTTCCAAAATTAAGGGTAGGAATCTATTTCCCTGCTTTCTTGGTTGAGAGTAAAAAGAAACTCTGTTAGCAGTAAGGTTATTCTGATCAAGGAGGAGAGCATTACCTGATAGGAGTTTTATGTCATCTGAAGCATAAGATCTAGGTCTCCTGGGAGTGAGCCATACTTGATCAGCATTTAGAGAGGGGTTCAAAGAAAGGGGGACAGTAGAGGTAGAAGCTTCATTTTGTTTGTTTGAGACCTCACTAAGGACTATCTCTGTAGCCAAAGCCAGACTGGGAATGATGATGCAGTCATTGTTAGACTCTTCTCTGTCATTGGTTGACTCTTCTCTATCAGAATCTGATTGAATCTGGTATGTCTCAGGCATAGGTGGGAGGGTTGTAGGGATAGCACCCTCATTGGTTAGACTGATAGAAGGCTGAATGGGGAAGTCTTCAGTGAGCTCTTCAGTGAGCTTTTCTTTTCCTTTCACAGAAGTAAGAGGTGTTGAGTCTGTAGTGTGGGTGGAAGGAACTGGTGGGATAGGATCTACAACTGGTTTGGGGATTGGTTTTTGGACATGTATCATGGATGGCCTAAGTGATCTGTCAGCCATCTGAGTTGTGGATGGTTTAGGTTGTCTAGGAGCAGAGGGGAAAGTTCTGTTATTCCTCATTGTGAGAGGCCTCATTTCAGGCTGTAGTGACCTGCATTCATGCATTTCATGGCCAAGTTTCTTGCAGTGTTTGCAATAGAGGGGCAATTGCCCGTATTCAATGGGGAAATCTGCAACCTCTCCATCCAGGTTAACTGTCAAAGTAACAGAATTGTGTAACTTAGCTAGGAGATCAATCTCCACACACAATTTGACAGCAGAAGGTCTGGTAAGTGTGGCTGTGGCCGAATCCATCTTGATGAACCTACCAATCTTATTGCCTATTGCCTCTAACATAGCCGAGTTATACCAAAAAATTGGAATATTATGAATGGTGATCCAGATAGGCATAATAGAGGTTTCAGTATCAGTAGAGAAATTGGGGGTCCATTTGAATACCTTCATGAGAGAACCCTTGAAAGACCAGACAGATTTCATCCAGCATCACTGGAAATCCTCAGGATCATCGAGCCGGATCAAAATATGCTTGTAGTCAATGGATCCTAGCTGGAATCTCCCCTTGAACCCGATCGACTTGAAAGCTTCATTAAGGAAGTCCATGGAGGGTTTGGCTCTGGGAAACTTCCCGATGAGAGCATTGCTATAATGCTCTGAGAGTTTGGCGACCTGTTTCGGCGACAAGATGCAGGCTATTTTTCCTTTGTATTCAGGAATTGGGCTAATTGAGGGGTTGGAGGGAAGAGTGGTGGAGAGCGGTGACGGTTTAGCGGTCAGGGCTTGCAAAAAGCTTAAATTTTGGGTGGCTCCGCCGCAGTTCAGCGGCGGTTCCGGCGATATTTTACCGTTATTGTAACGTTAATTACTGATAACGGTCAGTAATAGTAAAAACGGGAAGAAAATTGGGGGAAAAAGTTAGACACTTATTATTATCCCTAAAAAATCATATGTTATAAGTCTTCCTTTTAAGATTAAAATAATGAAGTTTTAGTAAATACCATACACTTATATGACTTATATGGGTTGACATATATATAAGTATCTGCATCCTAAATATATTCAAGCAAATTCGTAAATGTAAAAATATTCTGACATTTGTATGCTTGTACATAAACAAAACTGATCAACTAAATCTGTAATTAAATTTTGTCTAAATTAAACAACCTCTTCGTATATATATTAGTCTAAATTACACTTCGACACAACTTGATAATTATTCAATCCCTAATATTGGTAACCCATTTGTTACAAAAGCCAATTAAGATATATTTATATACATCATCACAATAGCAAAGATAAAGAACAAACACTAATTAAGAAACATCATTGTTAATGAGCCCATGTAAATTATTCCAATAATACTCGTAGCTTTCATGCTTTATCTTTTCCATTGACAGTTTAATCGCTTAAACTTTTAGAATGTAAATATTTATGAAAATAAAGAAAAATTGAAGAAGCTCTCTAGTTAGAATTATCAAGATTCAACTGCACCATTACATAAAAGTTGAAAAGTTATACACGGAAATTATTGCATGTAATGTCGATTAGCAACTGAACATGTATGCAGCCCGGTCTGGCACGTACGCAGGTTGCGTGAGACCCCATTTTTTCTTTAAAAATTGGGACTTGTTTTTTTGGATTGATATAGTGTAAAGATATGGATATTTTGTATTTATGCTATTCTTATTGCAGTTTAATATATATGAGGATCATCCTGATATAGGCAATATCAGACACCAATTAAATAGTGACACATCATCTTTAACTAATTTATGATTGGGCCACGTATTCAATCATTACCCAGACGAGTTTAGGCATTCTAGGTTAGGGTTTTAGAAATTTACTAAAAATATCTTAACCAATTACAACATTACAATTGTACACGTGTCATTATGTTATTGGTGCCTGATAAGGACTATATCCGGATCATCTGGATGATTGTTATTCTCTTTTTATTGATATTAATTCCTAAATAATTCCTAATGTTGGGATTCCTCCCTAATTATTCTAGAACTTTTAGGAGAAGGGAGATGAAGATGAATGGTGTGTGGAATTTCTAGAGGCACATCCTAGATATTCCATGCATTCATCATTGGGAGTTGGAGAATGGGAAGAGACATCTAGAGCTTCCATCCTCAACTATAAATAGGGTGCTCTTGGAAGAGTTTTCATCATCCAAGAACAAAGCATTCCTTCTAGCCTCATAGTGAGAGAGAGATCCACTTCTAAAGTGAGGAATTAGAGAGAGTCTTCATCCTCTCTAATTAGTCTAGTTATCCACCATTGTGTGAGAGTGTTCTTGTAATCCATCCACCTTGGGTGAGATCTTTGTAACCCTACTATAAGCATATAGTGGAAGAGTAGGACTTCTCAAGTCCCGCGGTTTTTCCCGATTTGGGTTTTCCGCGTAACCAATTCCGGTGTCTTGTTTGTTTTAGTTTATTTTTCATTGATCATCTTAATCACACAAAGAGGGAAATACTCAATTTTTCCCAACAGTGGTATCAAGAGCTTGGTTTGTTGGCGTTGTTTTCTTGTGTGATTCAAGATGGAGGGAAACATCAGTCATGACGGAGACATGTTCAAACTCACGGCGGAGAATTACGCATATTGGAAGCCCATAATGGAGGACCACTTGTTTTGCAAGGATTTGTACGAGCCAATCATGGAGGAGACCAAACCGGATGACAAGGAAGATAAAGAATGGGAGATTCTTAATCGGAAGGCGGTCGCCGTGATCCCTAAGTATATCGACCAGAGTTTATTTGAACATGTTGCTTCTTACACTAATGTCTTTGAGTTATGGACAAAACTTGAGTCCATGATTCAAAATAAGACACCACGCAACAAAGCCCACCTTGTGAGGCGTTCGGTCAAGTTGGAGTACAAAGATGGCCAACACATGATCGAGCACTTGAATAGTTTCAAGGGGCTCGTGAATCAAATGGGGAAGATCGAGATGAAGATCGATGACGAGTTGCAAGCCTTGTTGCTCCTAAGCTCACTACCTGAAAGTTGGGACACTTTGGTGGTCACGCTTAGCAACTCAGCTCCAGAAGGAAAGCTTACCATGGACGGCGTAGCCGATAGCCTGATAAATGAAGAAGCGCGAAGAAAGGAACGTGACGCATCAAGCTGCTCGAAGGCAAATGTGATCGAGAATCGAGGAAGGAGTGACACCCGTGGAAGATTCCGAAGAGGCGGACGTGACAAATCACGGGGGAGATCAAAATATCGCTCCCGAGTTATCTTCTACTACTGTGGCAAGGCGGGTCACAAGAGAGATGAATGTCGCAATCTCAAGAGAGACCAGAAGAATGGCACGATCAAACAAGACCAGTTCAACCCGAAGAAGAAGGAAGAAGAAAGCACCACGGCAGTTGCATCCGCGGAGAATGGCGAAGTTTTCGTGATGACGACTATGTCAATCTTGCATATGAAGACAGCTTATGGCTTGGTGATTCCGGTGCATCCTTCCATGTTACCCCACATGAAGGGCTCTTCTCGTCCTATCATCGTGGAGACTACGGCACAGTAAAGATGGGAAATCAAATCACTAGCAAGATTGTTGGTCGAGGCGACATCATCATAAAGACAAACACGGGACACAAGCTCGAGCTCAAGGATGTAAGGCATGTTCCAGAAATGCGGCTCAATCTTATCTCGGCGGGGAAGCTTGATGATGCTGGAATGATAAACCATTTCAGAGAAGGAAAATGGAAGATCACTCATGGAAATATGGTGATCGTTCGAGGAAAAAATGAAGGGTCCTTATATGTCATGCAAGGAAAAATCTGCAAATGAGAAGCAAATGTTGCCCATGAAGACTCGAACATGGAGTTGTGGCACAAGAGGCTCGGCCTTATGAGCGAGAAGGGACTACAAATCCTCGCACGAGGAAAAATATCCTCCCGGACATAAAAGGTACCACACTTGACCCTTGCACTGATTGTTTAGTTGGTAAGCAACATAGAGTTTATTTCCAAAGACCTGCATATCCAAGAAGAATAGAGCATATTCTTGATTTAGTTCACACTGATGTTTGCTCTATGACTGAGAGATCGCTTGGAGGTGCTTTATACTTTGTGAGTTTTATTGATGACCATTCTCGCAAAGTTTGGGTGTCTTTGTTGAAAACTAAAGACCAGGTGTTTGAGGCGTTCAAAGAGTTCCATGCAAGGGTGGAACGTGAGACGGGCAAGAAGTTAAAATCTGTTCGATCAGATAATGGTGGAGAATACCGCGGACCATTTGAAGAGTACTTCAAGTCTTACGGAATCAGACTTGAGAAGACCCCACCAAAGACGCCACAGTTTAATGGAGTTGCGGAGAGGATGAACCGCACCATTGAAGAGCGAGTTAGATGTATGCTATCTCATGCAAACCTCTCTAAGTCATTCTGGGGAGAAGTTGTGAAGACCGGTGTTGACATCATCAACATGTCCCCTTCAGTTCCCTTGGATGGAGATGTACCAGAAGAAGTTTGGTCAGGAAAGAATGTTTCATATGACCATCTGAAGGTGTTTGGGTGCAGAGCATTTGTTCACATTCCCAAGGATGAGCGGGCCAAGTTAGACTCCAAGACGAAGGAGTGCATCTATCTTGGTTCACCCAAGGACGAATACGGGTTCCGGTTATGGGATCCAACACAGAAGAAGTTCGTGCGAAGCTGCGATGTTGTGTTCTTCGAGGACCAGACAATCAAGAATATAAAGGAGGCACGTAAAGCTCAAAGTAGGCGGACTAGAGAGAATTTGGAGCCTATTCCGTCTCCCATGGTGCAAGACACGAGGAGAGAACTGGTCGAGGATGATCACGGTGAAGAAGTCAAAAACCACGAACCTTGAGAAGCTAGGAGAAATCCCAAGAAAGTGGTGAAGCATTGGAGGGAGAAAATGTACCAGTTACACCCCTGTTTCGGCGTTCCACCAGAGAGAAACGACGTTCGACCAGATACTCCTTAGATGAGTACGTGACATTCACCGATGAGGGGGAGCCCGAGTACTACGGTGAAGCTATGGCAAGCGACCATAAAGATGAATGGGAAAAGGCCATGCAAGAGGAGATAAAATCCTTGCACGAGAATCATACATATGATATCGTAGAGTTGCCTAAAGGGAAACGAGCTCTCAAATGCAAGTGGGTGTATAAGCTCAAGACCGAAGAGAACAATCCAAGACCAAGGTACAAGGCACGGATCGTTGTCATAGGATGCAACCAGAAGAAAGACATCGACTTTGATGAGATTTTCTCTCCGGTGGTAAAGATGTCATCAATCCGAGTTGTGTTGGGCCTTGCAGCTAGCATGGATTTAGAGGTTGAAAAACTTGATGTTAAGATAGCCTTCCTACATGGAGATTAGGAGGAGGAGATCTACATGGAGCAACCCGAGGGATTCAAAGAACCGGGAAATGAGCACTTAGTGTGCCGACTCAAGAGAAGTCTCTATGGCTTGAAGCAAGAACCTCGTCAATGGTACAAGAAATTCGAATCCTTCATGAATCGTCATGGGTTCAAGAAGACACACACTGATCATTGTGTTTTTTTGAAGAGGTATGATCGAGGAGATTTTCTCATACTCATGCTTTATGTTGATGATATGTTGATTGTTGGCCAGGATAAAAGCAAGAGAGCTGCTCTTAAGAAAGCATTGAGTAACTCTTTCTCCATGAAAGATTTGGGACCGGCCAAGCAGATTCTTGGGATGCGGATCACGCGAGATCGATCTGAAAAGCTACTTTGGCTATCTCAAGAAAGATACGTTGAGAAGATTCTTGAGAGATTCAACATGCAACAAGACAAACCTGTAAGTGTACCACTAGCTGGACATTTCAAGTTTGATGGGAAGAAGAAGCCAAGAAGGGATGAAGAAATGCGAGGCGTTCCATATTCTTCCGCTGTTGGAAGCCTCATGTATGCCATGATATGTACCCGGCCAGATATTGCACACGCGGTTGGTGTGGTTAGCAGATTCTTGTCAAATCCTGGGAAGGAGCATTGGGCTACTGTGAAGTGGATACTTCGATCTCAGAGGAACAACCAAAAGGTGTTTGCGTTTTGGAGCTGAACAACCTGTGTTGGAGGGATACACAGATGCTGACATGGCTGGAGACTTGATATCTCGAAAATCGACGTCGGGGTATCTAACTACTTTTGCAGGGGGAGCTGTTTCTTGGCGGTCAAAACTTCAAAAATGTGTTTCCCTTTCAACGACGGAGGCGGAGTACATTTCTGCCACGGAAGCTTGTAAGGAAATGTTATGGATGAAGAATTTTCTGCTAGAGCTTGGGCTAAAGCAAGAGAAGTATGTTCTCTATTGTGACAATCAGAGTGCGATCCACTTAGCCAAGAATTCAGCATACCATTCCCGGATGAAACACATTGATGTTCGGTATCACTGGATCCGAGATGTGTTGGAAGAAAAGCAACTACAACTGGAGAAAGTCCACACCGATGATAATTGGTCAGATATGATGACTAAAGCACACTACCAAGCAAGAAGTTTGATGATTGCTACAATGGCGCCAGTGTGACGATTACTTCCAATTAGGTCGGAATGGGGAGATTTGTTGGGATTCCTCCCTGATTCTTCTAGAACTTTTAGGAGAAGGGAGATGAAGATGAATGATGTGTGGAATTTCTAGAGACACATCCTAGATATTCCATGCATTCATCATTGGGAGTTGGAGAATGGGAAGAGACATCTAGAGCTTCCATCCTCAACTATAAATAGGGTGCTCTTGGAAGAGTTTTCATCATCCAAGAACAAAGCATTCCTTCTAGCCTCCTAGTGAGAGAGAGAGAGATCCACTTCTAAAGTGAGGAATTAGAGAGAGTCTTCATCCTCTCTAATTAGTCTAGTTATCCACCGTTGTGTGAGAGTGTTCTTGTAATCCATCCACCTTGGGTGAGATCTTTGTAACCCTACTATAAGCATATAGTGGAAGAGTTGGACTTCTCAAGTCCCGCGGTTTTTCCCTATTTGGGTTTTCCGCGTAACCAATTCCGGTGTCTTGTTTGTTTTAGTTTATTTTTCATTGATCATCTTAATCACACAAAGAGGGAAATACTCAATTTTTCCCAACACAATTGTACACGTGTCATTATGTTATTGGTGCCTGATAAGGACTATATCCGGATCATCTGGATGATTGTTATTCTCTTCTTATTGATATTAATTCCTAATGTAAATATTTAAATTTGGAAATATGATATATTAACATGTTTTTAGCATACAAATGAATAATGTACATAAATAAATGTGATAATATTTTTAAAAAATATAATAACATACAAATTCAAAATTTAAGGACCTTAATTTTTTTTAATTTTGCTTTAAACTTCATCATTTCTAGGACTGGCACTGCTCATATAGATTGATGTCCAATGTAAGAAAATATTCACTTGTCAAACCAAAAAGTATATTAACCTTCATTTTAACCCTAATCACGGTGAAGCAACCAAGATCATTAGCTAAGTATCCTCTTATAAATTGAGTAAAGATGACCATAAAAAGAATTATAAAAACTAATTTACCTAAGAGATTGACATATCAACTTATACGAATATTCAAAATCCCCTATATTTCAAAAGACGTCTTGGGAATTTTGCAGTTGCAACCAAATATATTTACAATGATTATTAAACGTAAAATGTATAATCAACATATAATGGTTTCTACTAAACTGAACTACGTGTAGACATAGTAAATTTAATAACGAAATCAAAACTAATTAAGTCTCTAACGTCAATCTTTATGTCTCTAACGAAACTGCCCATTTTTGCTAGACGTTGATGCTAATGACATCGACTTCAACTTAATGCACGTGCTAAGTACATCCATTAGGATTTGAGAGGCTGAAATTATTGTACGTGCTAACGCTCCCATCAGCGACGGGTTCATTTTTGGGTTAATCCATGGACGTTAACTTATAAACCCCATGAACATTAATTAGTCAACCACCTTTCTTGTTAAAAATCAATCGACCTTGAATTGTCACCCCCGATCCTTCATAATTCATATTGAATATTAACTTGGAGTTCGAACATCATGACGACATATAGTTGCCTCCCGACATATGAATATCCAACGAATTGCAGGGACTTTTTTCACATATAAAAATTTTATAGGATTTGAAACTCTTCATGATAGAGAAAGATGCGTGATTGCATTATATAATAACTTTAAATGGCGTTATTTTGATATCAAACTAACATGTATTATACTAATACCATAGTATATTACGTTGTAGCTAGCACTAATAAAGGGAAATAAAATATACATATTCCATATATGCACAAAAATATACTAAAAAATATTTAAGTGGAAAATAATACATGCATAACAATATTTTAAAAGTAAAGAAGGAATAGATAACATGCTAAGTTGAAGAAGAAAAGGTAAGTTTCAGTTCAGTGGTGCTAATTAAATGCATGAATATCATAATATGTCATTGTGCTGCTGTACATTTAAAAGGCATGTTTGAGCTGTGTTGCGGAAGAAGATCACCAATCCCAAAAAAAATGAAATAATAAAATTTAAAAAAAAAAGAATATAAAAAAATGGTAGGTGCCGGAATATGGTGAACTTACGGTGATTTCGTGGTGGGTTTAGTCAAAATTACGTAGTTTCATCTTTTTAATGCTTTTAATTAATTTATTTATTTAGCGGAGCAATAATTCTTCTAATTCCCTTTAGGGATTAAAGAAAAGTAAATTGATAATTTTTAACTTTTTTATAAATTTCATTCGTTTCATCAAAATAGTGTCATATAAGTTAGTTTTTTTAAATATTACAATATAAAACATTATGTAAAGGTACTAATATTTATCATCTAAAATGTTTCTTTAAAGTAAAGTAAATCATTTCAAGCATAATGTTTCTTTTATTCAAAAAGGATCGGAGAGGAGTAATGTATGAAAAATTTTAAAAATAGAATAACATTCACCCGGATAATTCTGATATATTCCTTATCAGGCACCAATAACATAATGGCACGTGTACAATTGTAATATTTTAATTTGTTAGGATATTTTTAGTAAATATATAAAACCCTAACATAGAATGTCTAAACCCGTCTGGGTAAAGATTGAATACGTGGTCCAATCATAAATTAATTAAAGATGACGTGTCACTATTTAATTGGTACCTGATATTAATCAAGGATGATCCTGATATATAAAACTGATTAAAAAAATATAAATCCAAATAATATAATATGAATCAGATTTAGGGTTGAAAATAAGAAAGGCAAATCAAGGATTTCACGAATTAAATGTATACAAATCAGGTAAATTAAAAATAAACTACACTAATTAATTGTAAGTGTGAGAGTAAGGATTGGAGAAGAGTAACATACAATAAAATAAAAACATTAAAATTATATAATTATAGCGATGTTGAAAAATAAGGAAGACAAAATCAAAGGGGTTCACGAAATAAATGTATATTAATCAGATAAAACTAAATTAAATTACACGAATTAAATGTAAGGCTGAGAATAAGGAAACTGAAAGGGATTGGAGGAGTAACATACAATAAATAAAAAATATTAAACTTCTATAATTATACACGATTTATTTGTAAGGTTGAAAATTAAGGAATGCAAATCAAAGGATTTCATGAAGTAAATAAATATTAATTAGGTAAAACTAAATTAAATTACACGATTTAATTGTAAGGCTGATAATAAGGAAGGCAAATAAAGGTCGAGAATAAGAAATGCAAGTGTTTCACGAATTAACTTTATGCAAAAACTAGAAAAATTGAATAAATTGCATAAAGTTCGATGATGTGTCAATGTGTGATTGATTCTGAAAATTAATTCAAAAATAGGAAAAAATGACACATCAAACATAATTTTTTAAAGAGTACTATATACAGATGATGTGGAAATGGATGATTAAGTTTGAAAATGAATTTCACTTATTGTAAGGAAACGTAATGTAAAGTTAGTATTGATGGAGAAGAAGAGAAAGGGAAGGGAAAAATAAATGGGAACACAGTAAATGCGCGAGTTATAAAATAATAAATTATGGTGTGGAAATGGATGATTAAGTTTGAAATTAATTTCACTTATTGTAAGGAAACGTTATGTAACATTCGAAATATAACATTAGTATGTTTATTAAGAATAAATTCTGAAAATAATTTGGCGATCATTAATTGCAGTTTTTATTTCAAGAAACGTTGTGATCAAGATTTTGAAATTAATTTTGAATAATTTTCAATGAAATAACTGCAGAATTACCATTATGAAAATAATAAAGAATTTTTGTGAGGATGACTAAGTGCATCATTTATTTCAGGGAACGTTATGGTGTAAGGTAAGTTTTAATAATTTTTAATAAAACAATTGCAGTCTATAAAGAAGAATGATGACTAAATGCACAAATCAATACCAAGAGTCACCAGCACCATAACTATTTGAAAAATTGCGAAAATCTCAACTTGTAAATGAAGATTATACAATTCATATAGAAATTTCCATGTATTGATATCCTGATTCAATATACAAAAGATTCATCTCATTGACAAAAGTGCAACAACATTGTCACAATGTTGCAATACAATTCAGTTCACTACTGGTGAAGTTATTCATAACCAAATATGCACTACTACATCGACAGACATAGACGGATGCCCTAGAAGCAAAACTATAAAAAAATCCCTAGGGTTGAATCGAGAACAGTTCTGAATTCTGAAAAAGCTTAAAAGGGGATTGCATATGGCATTATCGCATATACTTCGGGTAAGAAGTGAGTTTGAGGCCATAGTTGAATAAAAGTAAAACAAATGTTCCCTGGGAGACTTGAACACTCAGTTGAGCCTGATAGTATCAAGGTAACTGATATTGAGAGACTCTCGAACGCCACCCTGGCTCCGACGTCGCCGTTATGCCGCTAATCACATAGCCCCGTCATGTTCTGTAGCAGGCAGACAGCCATTCATGAAATATTCTCAGCTAAAAATAAAAAATCAACAAACCTTTTCCATTTCATCTTCCCTGTTGCGAAATTCAACCCCTCCCAGGTCAGCGCGCCTCTGTACACCTGCAAGTTTCAGAATCACTTATTTTCAGAGCAATACTGCTGCCAAAAACGAACACAAAACCCCTTTCCCCTTTTGACCATCCCTTTTCGTGGACCAACTTACTTATAAAACTCGAGGTGACTGAAAAACACAAACTCAGTTATCAAGGAGTCAAAGTCCAGATGGTGCGAATACACGCAGTTCCAGCTTACTTAGCTGTTAGCCTCTCGGTGAAGCTGAAATTGCCTATACATAGAGCAAACACAACAGCAAACAAAGGTTTTTAGAATTGATGAATATTGTGAAAAATATGGTAGCAAGGTAGAACCAGACTAGCAAGAAACTACGTTGCAGAAAGTTGAAAAATAAATGCAGGACAAAAAAAGAGAGATGTTAAGAGTCTATTTGCAGGTCGGTTTCAGGCCTAATTTCCAGCACTTCAGGTAAGTCGACATTAAAATATATTGGCAGAATTAATAAGCACTGAGATGCATTTCAATATAGCTTTGCATTTACACGAGCCTTGGAGTAAATAGACAGCAAAAGAGTGGATTAGGATGAAAGCCCCAAATTACGATGGTGCAAGTTCTAAGCCTTCCCATCTAAGAAATGCAGAACAAATCTTTATCACAAATTTCAAGTGTTACGGAAAACCATTTGAATAGCCCATAAAAGAGAAAAGTTCAGCCTGATTTTTGAAGTTGTAAACTACGCCCACAATATAATATCAAAGAGAAAAGTTTGATTTTTCTTACATTATAAAGAAGAAGATCACTACATCAGCTGTTATTCCACATCATAGCTTACCTTGCTTAGTAATATAGTCAAATGACTCAAGAGCCTCCGAAGAGTTTTCGGTATATATTTGGTGAAAACATATGCACCAGATGATTATCTACCCACCTACACCAACATATAAAAGAGAAGCATTAACTCAATTTCCAGACAACAAAAATGCCATTTCATACCAGAGAATTGTCTAAATTACATTCAAAAGCAACATCATAATGAATGAAATTCGAAAACGCCGAATCTAATTTTAGCCCAAAAGACACTTTACCAAACACCCCCGAATACAAGTTCATTGTTTGTGTACAAACTCTCTAGAAAGTCCAACTTTCCTAAGTGTTATGGAACTACCATTATATATTGAGTGGTGATACATGCAGGTCCATGCTTACTAATGCAGGTCCAAAATATAATATTTTAGATGCACTAGCACAATTCAGGGCCACAGATTGTGTTTTTCAGACCTGCATTTAGTAAACATGGACCTGCATGTATAGTTTATCTAAATATTTAGACTCAAGTGGTACAATTTTGTGTTAAAACATTGATCATTTTAAAATAAACATATAGTAAAATATGTTTGTCAGGGTCGGGCATCTCACCATCCTGTATGGTTCATCCCAACCCCTCATCCTGCATGACGATCGGGCCAGACCCGATAGCAGACATCAGCTTTACCAACCCTGGCAGGAGAATCTTCCCAGACCACCTAACGGCGTGGTCTGATGTGACCAGGGTCAACTTTTCAGCACTATATGTATCTCTCTATCACACTAGAGAGAGGTAAGTTGACGAAACACAAGCAAACACATAACCACTCTCCGATCAGTCTACTGACTTTAGCATCGGAGCAGGAACGGCAATTAGCCGCCCCGCCCTGACTGGGATCTCTTGATTCTTAGCAGGTTTATTCATCCGCCAACGAGGCAGATCATCAGGACGCTACATCGTGACCGTAACATTGGCGCCGTCAGTGGGGATATAACTGATTATCTTCACAACCCACGCACTGCAAATGAGCAGAGAAGGACGAGACCACGGCACCCCCCAGCCAGAGGTGGTGGTCACAGATCTGGGCGATGAGGGGGCTGGAAACCCATTCACTCCTTCAAACCCCGCAACAACGCCGATCTCGGCGACGCCTGAGCAGGATAGGCACCCAGGCGCCTCGCCATCATTCACATCCGAAGACGGCGATGTGCTTCGCCAGATCCTGGAGTCACAGGCTACCATCAACAATCAGCTGCAGGAGCTGCGAGGTACACCGCCGAAAACACGGCGCCTCGAGGGTTTGGCAAAAACGGTCAATCCGACCAAGCTTTTTGACGAGCCTACCCGGGGGAAACGCAAAGCTCCCATCCTCACGGAGCTGGATGACGACGGGAACGAGATCCCGGATGATTCAGAAGAGGAGTGGGAAGATCAAAATGCAAAGGAAGGCAACCCCAGATCCCGACCCGGGGAATGGGCCGTGACGTATGTTCACAAGCCTAGTGTCAAGCCCAGAGTGCCGGCCAAACAGAGGTTGTCGGTGTTTTACGATGCCCCGGACTGGGAAAAAAGAGGAAGCCCTTTCTCGGAGGCGGTCACGGAGTTCGTCGCCAACCCTCGCCTCCGGATCCCGCCAAACCTGGGCACGTATGATGGTCTGTCAGACCCGGCTGACCATCTGCACACGTTCACAACTAACATGTCAACATATGCCACGCCCGAACCCGTGTGGTGCAAGGTATTTGCCACCACGCTCAAGGAGGCAGCGAGGGTGTGGTTCGCCAATCTGGACAACGGCAGCATATCCAGCTTCGCGCAGCTTGAGGAACTTTTCCTCACCAGGTTCATGCAGAAAAGGAAGTTCACCAACACGACCCAGGACCTGATGAAGATACGCCACAGGGCATCATCTGGCGAGAGCCTGATGGAGTATTACGAGCGCTTTATCGAGGAGAGCAACGGGGTGGTGCACCGTGCCGAGCCACGGTGGTTGATCAAAATTTTCATGTAGGGTCTGGATCACGAGGCCTTGGATTCAGAGCTCACCCTCCGTGCAGTATACACGTTGGACGAGTTGCATATGGTGGTGGAGATGTTTCACCGAGCCGACGAAAATGCCAAGAAGAAGAAATTGGCAATGCAGAAGGAGGCCCGACCCTATTGGCCAAAGCAGAAGCTCATCCGGGATGGTCAACCGGCCAAAGCAGAGAAGACGTCGTCGGTGAAGGATAGGTTGGGCCCCAAACTTGTACAAGAGAGGTTTTTTACCCCGTTGATGAAGATTCCTAAGAGGTTTTCTTGGCAAGCCGCGACATCATCCCGCCCCCGCGCGCCATGAAGATGCCCCCAACAAGCGAAACTTGAACAAGTTTTGTGAATACCATGACGACCACGGCCACGACACAGAGGATTGCATACACTTGAAGAAGGCCATCGAGTCATGCCTACGAAAAGGGCAATTGAAACAATTTGCTGCCACGGCCAAGGCCCACAACAAGGCGACGTACACCAACATGAATGGTGGCCAGGATCAAGGAGCCAACAGGGCACGTGGCAAAGGCAAGGAGGTGGCCCGCGCAGAACGACCGGATGAGAAAAGGGCCAAATACAAAGATGATTCATCACCAGAGCGAGAGCCAGCAGGGCGTGCGAGCAATGATATACTCACTATCATGGGCGGGAATGCCGGAGGAAGCTCAAATTCACAAAGGAAGGCCAGGTGCAGAATAGCCCCAGAACACACTCCGACGAATAGGAGACTGGGCAAGGATGAGCTGATCACGTTCGGTGTTGACGATCCCATCCCGGATCGCCCTGCCGGATGCGATGCGGTCATCATCACGGTCTAGATCATGGACAAAATGGTTCATCGGGCGTACGTGGATGGTGGCAGCTCAACGGAAATAATGTATTGGCATTACTTCGAGAAGCTTTATGACAATACCAAGGCCAAGTTGGTCCCGACGAGTACGCCATTGGTGGATTTTGCTGATAGGACGGTGTGGCCAGAAGGCGCAATCACACTTCCAGTTGGGGTCGGAGAGAGGCCGACTAGGAAAGAAGTGGACATGGAGTTCATCGTGATCAAGGCTCATAGCCCGTACAACCTCATACTGGGAAGGCCGGCGTTAGCTAAGCTAAAAGGCATTGTCTCGACCCTTCATCTTCTTTTGAAGTTCCCAACTAAAGGAGGGATAGAAACCGTCCGGGGTGATCAACAAAAGGCAAGGAAATGCCACCGAATCACGCTGAAGAAACGCAAGCGTTCAGATGACGAATCGCCACCTCGGCGCCCGGTCCATATGAGATCGGGATGCCAAGATCCCAAGTCCTTATCGGCATCATGCATGACCATGTTCCTTGACCAAGACGGAGCAAAGGTGTCCAAGTGGGATCAGACCTGCCCGAGGCAAGTCGACAGGAAGTTCTGGAAGTCTTGATCAAACACCAAAAGGTTTTTGCATGGAAGGCAACAGACATGACGGGAGTGTCGCCCGAACTCGGCCAACACACTCTCAGGGTAGATCCTTCACACCCGCCGGTCATGCAGAAGAGGTAAACGATGTGCCCAGAAAGGAATGAAGCAGTCAACAAACAGATGACCGAGCTGGTGAACGCAGGAATTCTACGGGAAGTGCCATATCTGACATGGCTAGCCAACCCGGTCCTGGTCAAGAAGTCAGATGGGAGTTGACGAATGTGCATCGACTACAAGGCCTTGAACATGGCTTGCCCCAAAGATTGCTACCCGACGCCCATCATCGACCAAAAGTGGACGCGCTGGCGCCCTTCCCGATCAAATGTTTCCTGGACGCATACAAGGGATACCTTCAAATCCCAATGAAGGATGACGACGTCGAAAAACCCGCCTTCATCACGGAGCGAGGAGCGTTTGCATACCGGATGATGCCTTTCGGCTTATGAAATGCCGGAGCCACTTACCAACGGGTGGTGGATCGGAATTTCAAAGCACAGATCGGCCGCAACATGGAAATTTACGTCGACGACATGGTCATCAAGAGTGTATCATACAAAGGGTTGGTGTAAGATCTGGATGAAACCTTGAGGACTCCGAACGCGGCGGGCATGATGCTCAACCCGGCCAAATGTCAGTTCGGGGTGGGAGCCGGGAAGTTCTTAGGCCTCATGTGTCCAACAATGGTCTGGAGGTCAACCCAAAGAAGGTCCAGGATGTCTTGGAGATGAAGCCACCTCGGAACGTCAAGGAGGTGCAGAGATTGAATGGAAAATTGGCGGTTATGAACAGATTCCTATCCCGAGCCGCGGAGAAGTCACTCCCATTCCTGAAGATCCTCAAAGGCAGCATCGGGCCGAAAGGAGCAATCCAATGGGGCCAAGCTGAAGATGAAGCGTTCATCAAGCTAAAAAATCACTTGAAGGACCTCCCAGCCATGTCCCCACCCGAACAAGGTGAGACGTTATACCTATACCTCGCAGCCGGGACGGAGGTCATCAGTGAAGCACTGGTCAGGGAGGTGAGCAAGATCCAACGCCCGGTCTATTATGTCAGCCGAACGCTGTAGGGGGCCGAGTTGAGATATAGTGCCCAGGAGAAGTTAGCCATGGCACTAGTCCATGCGGCGAGACGTCTCAGATCATATTTCTAAGCACACCCCATCGTGGTTCTAACGAACGAGCCACTCAAGGCGATTTTGACAAGGCCAGAAATGTCGGGAAGTTTGGCCAAGTGGGCAGTAGAGCTAGGCGAACACGCCATCGAGTTCGCTCCGAGAAAAGCTATCAAAGGGTAGATAATGGCCGATTTCCTGGCAGAGTTGCCATCCAGGATCGAAGCGGAGGATGAGATTACCATCAATGTGCCAAGCGAACCGGCTGACAAAAAGCCACGACGCGTTGACAAGGCGGGATGGTGGAAGCTGCGTGTGGATGGCGCATCCGGTGTGGAAGGATCGGGAGCCGGGTTGATAGTAACGGATCCCGATGGCATGGAGACGACGTACGCATTGAGATTCCAGTTCCCAGCTACGAACAACGAGGCCGAATATGAAGCATTGATTGCAGGCATGGAGATAGAAAAAGCGTTGGGAGCGACCAAGCTGGACGCATATGGGGACTCGGCCTTGGTGGCAAACCAGTTCAACGGGTCGTACGCAGCCAATGAGCCATCCATGCAGAAGTACTTGGCAAAGGTGAAGAGTTTGGCGATACAATTCGAAGGATTTGAGGTGACCCGAGTCCCCAGATCCGAGAACACGAGGGCGGATGCCCTCAGCAAGCTGGCCTCCACAGCAAGTAGCCATCTGTCCAAGGGAGTTTTGGTGGAAACACTGCCAACCAGATCAACCGACGGCATGGCGGTCACTGTCATTGAGGCTGAACCGCCATGTTGGCTGATACCGATGCGGGACTATTTGCTCAGCGGAGCATTACCACCCGACCAGAAAGAAGCGAGAGCTTTAGAGAGGAGGGCACTGAATTTTACGCTAAAAAATGGGGTGGTATACAAGAGGGGATACATGCAGCCGTGGTTGCGTAGCTTAACGCCCAAACAAGCGGAAAGGATCTTGAGAGAACTCCACGAGGGAAGCGGCGGCAGCCATCAAGGAGCCCGGACACTTGCACTAAGGGCGACGCGAGCAGGTTATTACTGGTCCAACATGAGGGTCGATGCTGACCATGTGGTCAAGACGTGCCATCAGTGCCAGGTACATGATTGTGTGTCATCTCAACCCGGCCAGCCCATGAAGAGTATTACAGGCCCATGGCCATTCGCGAAGTGGGGCTCGACATAGTCGGCCCCTTCCCCCAAGCCAGTGGCAAAAGAAGGTTCTTGGTGGTGGCCGTCGACTACTTCACCAAGTGGGTCGAGGTGGAGGCAACCATCACAGGCAAGAGGATGACCAGTTTCGTGTGGAGAAACATTGTTGGCTGATTTGGCTTGCCCAGGACGATCATCAGTGACAACGGACGCCAGTTTGAGGGAGGGGTGTTCAGAGACTGGTGCAATCAGATGGGCATCGAGCAAAACTTCACGTCAGTGGCTCATCCGCAAGCCAACTGCCTTACTGAGCGGACCAACGGAACGATCGTGCAAGGGCTAAATAGGAGGCTAGACGGTGCAAAAGGGAATTGGGTGGACCGAGCTTCCATCAGTGCTCTGGGCATACAGGACGACGCCGAGAACTGCAACAGGTGAATCACCTTACTTTCTCTGTTTCGGCAGTGAGGCCATCATCCCACCTGAGCTCATCATCCCGTCGCCACGATCGGCCATCCCGGATGCTGAAGCAGACAATGAACGGCGCCTGAGGGAAAGCTTGGAGGATATGGAGAGAGCCAGAGAGCAGGCCACGATCAAGGAGGCGGCCTACAAGTCATATGTGGAGCAGCGCTACAACGCGAGGGTCCGCATAAGGAATCTCAAGCAAGGCGAATTGGCCCTCCGGAAGAATGAAGCCAGCCGGGTTGAAGGTCTAAAGAAGGTGGATGTCACATGGGAAGGACCGTATGTGGTCGCAGAAGTGCTGGGGAACGGCGCATACAGGCTGCAGACCATGTCAGGCGAAGTAGTCCCAAGGACGTGGAACATGGAGAACCTCCGCCGTTACTATGGTTGAGCAGCGTCAGGACCACGAGAAAGGTACCAATTAGTTTGTAAATAATGGAGAAATGCTTTTGGAAAACGGATTCCTGATCAGATAGCGACTTTTGCCCTCACGAGGGAGGCGATCTTGAGGAAATCCAGTTTTCCCGCGCAAATTGTATCTTTTGTACTCTCCTTTGTTAATGTATTTCAAGTGTTAAGTTCAAGAACACATCATCTCTTGTTTGTTCATTCATACCTGTTTTCGAAAGTCGAATGACGTGATCGGAATTTTTGATAATGGACATTAAGGGTGGAAGTTCAGGCCACCGCTTCGGTTAACCGGACAAGGCAATAGAACGCTCGACACATTCCACACCTAAGTGGTGAAGCATCAGAGATGCGTCCTTGTCAAACACGCCAGAAATATCATCTGGAGAGACAAAGACGCATTCAAGTGCAGTCCAACACCCATGGGCAAGTCGGATGACACGATCATGATCGTGACCGCCAGACCGAGACTGAGGCTTAGCCGCCTTTTCCGAGTACTGAACATAGGCGTGATTTTGTTCAAATGTGAATATGCAAATAGAGCAGACCATATCCTCTCCAAAGGTAGCAACCGTTTTTGAAGAAAAGGTGGGCTTTTCTTCAGTGAAAACCGATGTCGGGCATGGACCGATTAACAAAAACCATGGCTTAGCAGCTTTGGCTTTGAAGAAAAACCAGGGATGGGATAACGCTCCCACATCCTGGTGGCTTGGATAAGGTTTAGCGACCTCCAAGTCCGCAGACAGCCAAACACATGGCGTCAGGCCACATACGGGTAAACCGACCCTTCGCCTGGATAGTTCATCAGGGTGACTCGTCCCCCTTCATCAAGAAGGATGATGAGTTCCCACCTTGAATAACGGCAAGTAAACCAACAAGGTATATCAAAGGTATGAACCAAATAGGTAAAATACTAAGACAATAGTTTATATTGCAAATGCAAAGTTTTCACAGGAATACAGAATCAAAGAGTTTGTCCATATAACGGGTTATTACAAACCAAAGGAATCATCCACAAGAAAGCAAACAGGAAAGAAGGAAAGGAAGCCTGAATCCGAATCAATGGTTCTGGGCAGTAACCAGAACGTCATTGCATGCACCCTCCAAATCCTTCACGAGCCCTTCATCCGCCACAACTTGACCTTCCACTACGACAAGCGGGACTGCAACATCTGGTTCCCAGGTAGCGAGCTCAGCGGGAGTCATCTCACTAGACAGCGTGGAGAAGTACTCAGAGAAGCCATATCCAACATAGGCAGCGGTGAGCTCAGAAAGAGCAGTGGCGTAGGCTGTAGAATCATCATACACGCTGTCGAGTGCATACACCCGTCGCAGAAATGCAGAGGAGCGTGTGACAGCATGATCGGAGCGAGCCACCTTGGAAAAGACTTCACGCATGCCGGAGGTCACGACGGTCTGATAGTCGACGGTGAGAATTGTCTTATCCTCCAGCACTTTCTTCAGTTGGGCCTCAGGTTCGGCATAGCGGGTTCGCATAGCGGCCAGCTCATCGGACACCTTAGTCATTTGCCCAACCTTCTCGACGGCTTCATCCAGACGCTTCTGCAGTTCAGTTGCAGACTTCTGAGCATCCTGCCAAGCAGCATCACTAGTCTATTTCGTTATCTTCATCGCTTCCCCGTCGGAGATGGCAGACGCCAGTTGGCTGTTGACGGCATCCAGCTGTTTCTTCAACGCTCGCTCAGACTCCATCCAGTCATCGGGTGACCACTCGTCATCAGTGTTTGCTTTGACATCAGACTGGAGCTTAGCTATCTCGGCATCAGCAAGTGCCAGTTGCCTCTTCACATCCCCAAACTCAACAAGGGTGGCATGATGCACTTTCTTTTCCTCTTCACGTGCCAAGCACAAGACGCTGAGGTCGGAGAGAACAGCGAGGGTTGAGCAAGCGCCCTGACAAGCCGAATTACGAGGTTAAGATGAGAAAAACAAAGGAGAAAACAAAACGTTAAAGGACCACAAGTGGGGAGGGCTTACATCAAAAACCGACGAGACTAGATTATCCACGGAATTTTTGACCCCATGAAGGTTCAGCGCCAGGTTCTTCGCCCAGGCCTTGAAATGATCAATGGGCATCACTTCCTTGAGGTACTCCAGGCGACCGACACGCGTGTTCAGAAAAAGGTTGGAAGCACTGGACTTACTTTTACCGCCATCAGTCTGAAAACCAGTGTGGGGCGGAGCTCGACCACCATGTTGTTGGCCAGGCACGATCGGCTGAATAACCTTCGGGCCACCTCTCGAGTGACCGGACGCTTGTTGCAGGGATAAGGTATTCTCGACATCGGTGAACGCATCGCGACCACCGATCCCCATCTGGAATAGCTGGTCAGGTTTCAGCAGCCCTCTTGACGATCCGGTATCTTGATACAGGATGGAGGAGCCATCAACATTGCCATCCCGGTCAGTCTGGAAAGATTGACCATGCAACTGAGTGGACCGATTGGGGCCGCTGCTGTCATCCAACCTCCTACGCTGGGAGGGGCGATCGAGCTTGGACACATAAATGGTCGGCCGACGATGAGTCATGGCTGCAAGAGTCATGCGTCAAGAGGAAAGAACAGTTGATATGTCTCAAAACAAAACAAAAAAAAACAAAAAACAGAAATGAACAAAGGAGTTAAGCCTAGCTACATGCCTTTGTCGGTCTGACCAGGTTTCGGGACAGACAGTTCAGCAGGTGGGTCAAAGTTCTCAGCATCTTGTCTAACGGGTTCAACATCCCGGATGGCATTATAACCATCCTGACTGGCGGCAGCATCATCCTGGATGGCGGGGAGTACATGACGATGAGGTAGGCCAGAATCCCGCAGCCTCTCATCCATCTTCAACACATCCCACTTCTCCGGCCTCTCTTTTAGAGCTCTGATGGTGGCAGCCAAGCGGTTCTGAGACACGCTGTCTGGAGCACGGCCGCGAGTTTCGGGATCACCCACGTCCTGACGGGGGCGAGAGGCGGCGGGACCGTACACCACATCTTCATCAACAAACATAAACTTCACTTTCCAGTCCCGCGTCTTGGGCATACCAGTCAGGATGTGCAGGTCAGCTTTGGGGCGAATCTTGATACGGCCCCAACCATCCTCGTTGTCGCCGCCACCGGTGTAGAAGAACACCCTGAACAGGGTAACAGAGGGGACAGCCCCACGAGCACCACACAACGTCTCAAAGCCAATCATATTTCGCACAACATTTGGCGTCATCGAGCCCAGAGTCATGTCGAAATAGCACATGATAGATTGACAGAAAGGAGTAAGTGGGAACCTGGCGCTACAACGGGTCAAGTGCTCGTAGTAAACTGGAACCTTGCCCGCCGGAACAGAGTTGATAGTGTCACTGGGCTTAGGCCGGACAATGTAATTCGCCATATCAGCAATCTGGAGGCCTTCAGTATCTCGACAGATCTGGATGAACTCAGCCACCTCATCGTCGGTAATTTGACAGAATGCGCCGGAAACAGGGACATCCATGGTGCCCGAAATCAGAGAAACACGACAAAGGCACAAACGAGAAAGCACAGAAAGAGGAAACTAAATGATAAGTGCAGAATACCTGAAGGCGAAGAGAGCGAGTTTGTGACAGAAGGAAGGAGATAAAATGAAGAGCAGTTTCAAATTTGAATGAAAAAGGGGGGAGTTATGCGAGCAGTTAAAGCAATAATGACGGTTGCCAAAAAGTTGCACAGTTACTGAGAATAAACCATCCACATCCCCGAGGAAAAGTGACGACACGTGGCAGACATGCAGTTAAGTCAGAAGACCCACTATCGCATAGATTCCAAAGGCCCATTTAAAGCCCCATGCTCGAGTCGTCATTTCGAGCTCGGACTTGGGGGGACTTGTCAGGGTCAGGCATCTCACCATCCCGTATGGTTCATCCCGACCCCTCATCCTGCATGACGATCGGGCCAGACCCGATAGCAGACAGCAGTTTTACCAACCCTGGCAGGAGAATCTTCTCAGACCACCTAACAGCGTGGTCTGATGTGACCAGGGTCAGCTTTTCAGCACTATATGTATCTCTCTATCACACTAGAGAGAGGTAAGTTGACGAAACACAAGCAAACACATAACCAGTCTCCAATCAGTCTACTGACTTTAGCACCGGAGCAGGAACGGCAATTAGCCGCCCCGCCCTGACTGAGATCTCTTGATTCTTAGAAGGTTAATTCCATCCGCCAACGGGGCAGATCATCAGGACGCTACATCGCGACCGTAACAATGTTTTAATGCAAAAATTTTAAAAATTTTATATAAAAATTAAAAAATTTGAAATAACAAAATATACAGTTCAAATTAAAAGGTAAACTTTATAAGTTAAAACGTATAAAGACTTTCATGGAAAGTTAGGAAAGTTGGGAGTCCTAGAGACTTTCTTGTTTGTGAATACGACAAAATGGAGCAATTTTTATATGCTATTGGTTCTATCATATACTAAATATTTTTTGAACCAGTTCACTTCAATTTAAATAAAATTTAAATTAAATCTATTTCAATCATGTACAAGTGTATATTGATCAATTTCAGTTGAATTTAGTCATGTTGTTATTGTTTTGAATACTTCAGTTTAATTCAATTTAGCTATAAGTAAATGTGATTTGATAAAATTAGTTGCATTAAGTCATTATTTCAATACATTACACTTTATTTTGTTCCATTTCTATTCAATTATGTACAATTCAGCTCATTTTATTTGCCAATAATGAATTTTTTTCCTATATTTAACTTTTTTTTTCAATTCTGTTCAAATAATTTTTTTCAGTTCACTTAAGTTCAATATATTAATATTTTTCAGTTAAATTCAACATATTTCAGTTCAGTTCAGTATATTTATATTTTTTCAGTTTAGTTCAATATATTTATATTTTTTTCAGTCTAGTTCGGTATTTTTAAATATTTTCAGTTCAGTTCAGTATTTTTTTTTTTTCAGTTCAATTCAGTTCAGTTCAGCAAGAAATGAGTCCTGTTTGCTAGAGCTTATTTCTTGCTGAACTGAACTGAAAAAAATAAAATATACTGAATTGAACTGCAAAAAAATTAAAAAAATATTGAAGTGAACTGAAAAATATTTAAAAATACTGAACTGAACTTAAAATATAGAAAAATATTGAACTGAACTGAAAAATATTTAAAAATACTGAACTGAGCTGAAAAAAAAATATTGAACTGAACTGAAAAATATAAAAATACTGAAATGAACCTGAAAAAAATGAAAATACTGAAGTGAATTGAATTGAACTGAGAAAAATAAAAAAAATACTGAACTGAACTAAAAAAAATAAAAAAATAAATACTGAACTGAACTGAAAAAATTTATAGTAAAAAAGTTCATTATTGACAAATAATTGGACTGAATCGTACTGAATTGAATAGAAATGGAACGGAATAAAGTATAATGTATTGAAATAATGACTAAACCCAATAAATTTTATCAAATCACATTTGTTCATAACCAGATTAAATGAACTGAATCAAAATGGATCAAATAAAAGTGGACTGAACTGAACTGAATAGAAATGAATTGGAATGACTGAAATGATTTAAACTAGACTAAAATAAATTAAATTCAACTAACGTAATATTTAATAATTCAGGTTTAAAATAATAATATTCTCTCATTATTTAAATCACATACTATTATATTATGCTCTAATTTTATTTTATATTAAATTGTAGGAAAATATTATTTGATGGATTCGGGATATCCAAATACAAAAGGATGTTTGGTACCTTTTATGGATCCAAATGCAAGGTACCAGTTACCGGATTTTCAAAGAAATAGAAATCTTAGAGGAATTTTGGAGCAATTTAAATATCGACATTCTTCTCTATGAAATACTGTGGAAAGATCATTTGGCAACTTGAAGAATAGATGGCGCATGCTTAAGTCGATGCCTCAAATGAAGGAGGAGTGGCAAATGGCCATAATAGTAGCAACAATCACACTTCATAACTATATGCGAATGGAAAAATTTGGGATACCTGTTGTAAAGCAATGGCGGATAAGGCATTGCTCAGCCCTCAAAAGAAGGAAGAAATGAATCAAGTTAGACTGAATATAGCAACAAGAATTTTGCAGTCGATACCCTCATGATGAAGATAATGAAGTGAACTAAATGTCGTTATTTTGAATTGATTTGGCGTGGTTTGAAACTGAGTTGATTTGAATTAAAATTAAGTGTGTGACAAAAGAGTAATATTACTTATGAATTACTTTGTTCGAACAATGTTTATTAATTTAGACATATTAAATACTGATAGTACACCTACATTAGGCTCAATAACATCAACAAATTAAAAAAAACTGATTTGAATTGTTATGAAATGAACAAAAAGTAAACATAAGGAAAACAGTATGACTAATTAAATCATATTTTGAAAAAATTAATTTTCTGATCTGATCTGAACTCAACTGAATATAAACTGAACTGAATCGAAAAAACAGTAGAGAGCTATAATAAATATATATATATATATATATATATGAAATTTACTGAAATGAAAAGAAATATAAAAAAATTTATCTGAAATGAAAAAATAAAAAAATATTTAACTGAACTGAACTGAACTGAAAAAAACAAAAAATACTGAACTGAACTGAAAAAATAAAAAAATATTTAATTGAACTGAAAAAAATAATAATAATATTGAACTGAACTGAAAAATATTTAAAAATACTGAACTGAACTGAAAAAAATAAAAAAAATATTGAACTGAACTGAAAAATATTTAAAAATACTGAACTGAATTGAAAAAAATAAAAAATATTGAACTGAACTGAAAAATATTTAAAAATACTGAACTGAACTGAAAAAAATAAAAAAAATAGCGAAATGAACTGAACTGCTTTACAGAAAAATTCTGGCAAACAGGCCCTAAGTATAAAGAAGACTTATATTCATATAACAAAACACGTCAGATTAACTATCTAAAAAATGTAGTCACTAGGTCTCAAATTGATCCATCTAATCTAGTTTAATTATGTCATGAGTGATATTATGTGTTTGGAATGTAAGAGGTATTAGGAATAAAACAACACAGGCTAGAGTCTTGCATGTTAAAAGAAAACATCATATAGGTCTCTTTGTCATTATAGAACCTTTATTGCACAATAGTAGAATTGCATCTATTGCATATAAACTAGGATACACTTATTTTTATGCTGCACCTAGAGAAAAGATATGGTTGTTTTGGAATGATGATTTTAAAATTACAGTCTTGTCTACACATGATCAATGCATTTGTACTGAAATACAGCACCATTCAATGACATAAACATGGAATTCCATTTTTATATATGCCAGGCACAATTTAGTTGCAAGAAGGGACTCATGGGATTTTTTAAATCAATACACTAGTCTTGCAACAATTATAATTGGTGATTTTAATGTGATACGATACTCATCTGAATATATTGGTCAATCTTCACCTAATCTGGATTCAATGCATGAGTTTAATGAATTTATTGAGGACAGCTCTTTAACTGAAATACCATCTTCTGGGAATTTTTTTACATGGGCTGGAAATCGTAGATCTAGAAACAGGAGTATTGGGACAGTATGGGAGAGACTGGATAGGGGATTAATGTCAAATGCATTTCACACTATTTTTCCTAATACTAGCATCAGGGTAAAATCAAGATTAGCTTCTGATCATGCTCTTATGTTAGTTAACTTGGATAATTCCCCTCAGAGTTCTATTGGTAGAGCCTTTAAGTTCCAACATTGCTGGCTTTCTCATGATGATTTTATGAATTTGGTTGATAATAACTGGTCTGCTCCTACAGGTCTTTATGGCATGATTAACTTTTCTTTAAAATTAAGAAGGTTAAAAATTAGGCTTAAAGACTGGAACAAGAATGTATTTGGGAATGTGCATGACTGTGTTAAAATTGCTGAAGATAGAGTCCTAATGAGTGAGATAGAATACCAAAATAATGCAACAGGAACTAATAGAACTGAATTGCATCTAGCACAGGCTGAGTTAACTAGAGCACTGTTGAGAGAGGAAATATATTGGAAACAGAAATCCAGGGTTAAATGGTTACAGGAAGGCGATTCTAATACTAAATTTTTCCACTCTACAGTTAAATCGAGACATTCGAAACAGAAGATAGTTTTAATCAAAAACTCTTCTAATGAATGGATTTCTAATCCAGATGATATTGGAAATGAGGCTGTGAATTTTTTTAAACACTTGCTTTCTGATGAATCTAATGTTTCTGATGAGGACTATACAGATGGACTTTTACAGAATGTACCACAGATGGTGGACCTTGATATGAACCATTCCCTTACAAAACAAGTGACCATGGAAGAATTGAAAGATATTGTCTTCAACATGGATGGTGACTCAGCTCCTTGTCCAGATGGATACACAGGAAAGTTTTATACTCACTGCTGGAGCATTATCTCTTCTGATTTATTACAGGCAGTAAATGAGTTTCTTTTGGGAGTACCTATACCGACAGCCATATCAGCATCATTCATCACACTCATTCCCAAAAGGCAGGTAAATACGAGTTTCTCAGATTATAGGCCTATTAGTCTCTCGAATTTTTTAAACAAAATTATGTCGAGAGTTTATACTGATAGGTTTAAACCCATGGTATCTAGCTTAATTTCACCAGAACAATCAGCTTTTGTATCTGGTAGAGAGCTAGTTGACAATGTTCTGTTAATGCAAGAGTTAATTGAATTTTTGAATACTAAACATGGTGGATTTAATATATTCTTTAAACTGGATATGATGAAAGCTTTTGATAGAGTATCTTGGATTTTTCTGTCTAAGTTACTAAGGAAAATGGGATTTTCAAACCTTTTTGTCAGTAATACCATGGGTAACATAAAAGCAACAAAGTTTTCAGTTTTGGTTAACGGGAAACCTTTTGGTTTTTTTGAGGCTTCAAGGGGTATAAAGCAAGGAGATCCATTATCTCCTTTCCTTTTTATTCTATTAACTGAGACTTTCACTAGAACCTTAAGATCCCTTTATGAACAAACCAAGATTGATTACTACAGATTGCCAAATATTACACAAAAGATCACCAGTTTAAGCTTTGCAGATGATACATGTGTATTCCTGAGTGCTAATAGACACAACATTTTAAACTTAATGGGTTTTCTAGATAAGTATGAGTCTGCTACGGGTCAAAAAATAAATATTGAAAAATCAGCATATTACCTGTCTAACTCAGCCCCCAATAGTTATCACACAATGATTTCTGATATTACTGGAATGACTAAAGGGAATTTCCCATTTAAGTATCTTGGTTGTCCTGTATTTACTGGAAAAAAGAAACACTCTTATTTTCAACCATTATATGACAATATAACTGCTAAGCTGGTCTCATGGCAAAATAAAATGCTTACACAGGCTGGAAGATTAATTCTGGCAAAACATGTTTTATCTGCCATCCCACTACACATTCTAGCTATTGTAAAACCTACTAATGGGATATTGGATAGACTGCATGTAATTTTTCCCAAATTTTTGTGGGGAAAATCTGAATATGGCCAAAATAAAGTTTGGAGAGATTGGTCTAATTTGTGTTATCCTTTTCTGGAAAATGGTCTAGCAGTCAAGAACTTACATACTTTAATGGACTGTTTTTCACTAAAAATTTGGTGGAAATTGCAAATTGGAAATAGCCTATGGGCATCTTTTATGTGGTCCCTACCAGGCTATAAAATGAAATCCAGAACCTGGAAAAGGTACAGGGAGGTAGATGAAATTGCTCAGAATAATTCAATGGTGCAGGTAGGAGCTGGTGAGATATCTTTTTGGGACAGTAACTGGCTGGGTATTGGATATTTGATTGATCTATGGAATTCTGATTTTAATATCCCCTTGACTGAACTAACAGTTAAGGAGTTCTTCATAGCTGGTGAGATACTTTATAGCCTTATGATTGGATTTTCACAAGATGTTATTGTCACATTGCAAAAAGATTTTTCTATATATGAGGGATATTCTGATAAACTTATATGGAAACCAGAACCTACTGCTTCCTTTTCTACATCTTCAGCATATGAATTGCTGAGAAATAAAAAAGAGATAATTCCATCATATAAGTTTTTGTGGTTGAAGTATGTGCCAAAGAAATTATCTGTGTTTAATTGGAGGCTACTAAATAGATTGATACCTATGAGTGATTTTTTGCAGCAAAGTATGGTTTACATAACATCTATATGCTGTTACTGTGGGAATTTTTCTGATGATCTGCAACATGTATTCAATGATTGTGTATTCATTAAGGAACTATGGAATCATTTTCATATCCTATTTGATATTACACCAGTATCATTTGAGAATCTCTGGGACAGATTTTTCACTACTGGAACCTATCTGTAAAATCGGAATTACACAGATTGCTCATTAGAATATTGCCTCTTTTTGTGTCATGGACTATCTGATGCTCAAGAAATGCCTTTATTTATGATCAGATCAAGCCAAACTTGAACACCATGAAGAAATTCACTTTGTTGAATATACATAATATCATAAAAGCTCATCATCTGAGCTGGAAGCAATCAGAAATTGGACATATTCATATTGATTTATTGGATATAACATCTGTTTGTTCTGTTGTTTCTACGACATTCTCAGTAAAACAGGTATCTTGGATACATCCCAGAAACTTCAAACTCAACACAGATGGATCCTCTTTAGGAAATCCTGGAGAAGCAGGAGCAGGACTGGTTATAAGAAATGCATTGGGGGAAGTTGTTATAGCAAAATCGGTCTATCTGAGCAGAAGAACAAGTCTGGAAGCAGAAACATTGGCACTGGCAGAAGGATTACAGGCAGCTTATTATGAAGGAATACAAGATTTGGAAGTGGAGGTAGATTCCTTAATACTGTTGAAGATAATCACTAGACAATATAAGATTCCCTGGAAGCTTGAAGCTTTGATCAGAAATATATGGCAGCTTGTAAGTGACATCTCTCCCTCTAATATTACTTTTAAACATATATATAGAGAGTCAAATTCTGTGGCTGATTCTTTAGCTAGATTAGCTAGTGGAGAGAGAAGTAATTTCACTTTCACACACAGCACTTTACCTAGGAAAGTGAAAGGATTGGTGCTGCTAGATAGTAGGAATGTGCCCTACTTAAGAGTGTAGATGCTGCTAATTTTCTCTTGAATTCTCAGGCGCAAGGCCAGTACACTTTGGAGGAAGGCAGTACAGAAAGACTTGCACCAAGCTGACAAACAATTCTGGGAGAAGAAATGAAGAATAGAGAAGTACTCTCAGATTTCAGCCAATTTTAAGTCCTTTTTGAAACCTCGTGCTCGTCGGCGGAGATGGGTTTCGCATAGCGATCCCTAACATGCTTGCGAGTAATGAGTCAATTTGTCGGCAAAATTGGTTTTCGCGAGTCGATGCCTAACATGCTTGCAAATATGACATAGGTGTAAATTAGGACTTCTTCTCTTATAGTCATATAGTTGTAGAAAACATTGTTGTTTTTTACTCATTTTTCAACATATGTACTATCACAACTTGACTTTTTTTTTAAAAAAAAACGTCAGATTAACTATCATCAGTAAAGAAATATATTTAATTAAAATTCAATTTAATTCATTTTGAAAAAGAAATAATTTGATTAAATTTACTTCAAAAAAAAAGAAAAGAAATAATTTGATTTTATTCCACTCATTTTGAACAATAAATAATTTAATTTAATTTAATTCATTTTGACGGGCCTTATGATCACACCAGCACAAGTGACAAGGCATTGAGGGTGTATTTGGTTGGAGAGAATTTTGAAATTCTAGAATTTGTTTTGGGATTTTGAGAGTTTTGGTTTTTGTTTGGGATTTTGAGAGTATGATTTTGCAAAATTCTTGTTTGGTTGGGTTGAGATTTTGTAAGTCTGAAACAAAATCTATGATTGGTTTTTAAAATTTTGCAAGTCTGGATTGTGAGGCCAAAAATAGAATTTTGTAAAACTTGGTGAACCAAACACGAATTTGAAATCCTGAACCTGCAAAATCTCAGGGTGTGTTTGGTTCGCAAGGTTTTTGAGAGTCTGGATTTTGTTTTGATTTTTTGAGAGTTTGAGTTTTTGTTTGGGATTTTGAGAGTATGATTTTGCAAAATCCTTGTTTGGTTGGGTTGATTTTGTGAGTACGAAACAAAAACTTTGATTGGTTTTTAGGATTTTGCAAGTCTGGATTTTGGGAAATTTGGTGAACCGAACAAGATTTTACAAAACTGGAGTTGGATAGTGCAAGTTTTGCAAAAACTTGCTCAACCAAACACAACCTCAGTTTTCCAAAATCCTACTGAACCAAACACACCCTGAGTGTCGTTTTTTTTTTTTTTGAAAGGCACCCTGAGTGTCGTTTGTGACGGTAGATTTCTCCCCAAATTTGAATAGACAAGGTGAGAGGAGAACTGGAAATGATGCAGTGGGCGGAGATGCGGGCCTCTACCTTGTCTTTGCTTCCTCTCAACTTTTCAAAAAGTTAAAACAGCTTCTCACAAATTCTCTTTCTACTTCTTCTTCTTCTACCCTCCTCCATTATTCCTTTCTCTCTCTATCCATCCATCTCGACAATCATTTCAAACTTGCCTCTCCTTTCTGCAACTAATCCAACCAATATTCATCATCACTTTACATAACATATAGTACATTACCAATCCCCTGTTGTCATTACATATATTTAAAATTTTCAGACCCCAAGATTCCTGGGAGCTTTTAGTACATTTGCATGACCTGTAAGTTCGCACCCTTTCCCTTTTTTGTTCTAAACACTAACTTTACTAATTTGGCTCTACTTCACCGGCTCTTCCTGTTATTTTTTTGTTCTTGCTGTTGCTTTTCTTCTTCTTCTTCTTCTAACCAGTTAAGCTCCATACCTTTATTGGGTTTGGACTACGTATCTTATATGTCTTTTGTTCCCCTATTTAAATTGTGTGTATGTTCATGTTTAAAAGGGTTCTTTGTTTTTGTTCTTTTTTGAGGTTTTCATACATTTTCATAAAGATGGAATCTTTTTCCTTTGGGGTTGAACTAATGGGCTAATGGACTTATTAAATATAATAGTTCAACCACTATTTTGTGCTGCTGTTAACTTTGGTTGTTGGGGTTGTTTTAACACCGAATCAACTTTCAAAGTTTGAGTTAAGCTGTTGATAGTGTTACAATTTCTGCATTTTTTCAACATTCTGCAGTTTGAGTTGAATACTTATGACGAGGGTGGGCAGAGATTTCGGTGACACAATGCATACGGAGGCGGTGCCGCCGGTTTCAGCTGATGTAGTGTTTGCATCCAGTCGGTTCCCGAACTACAAAATCGGTGCAAATAATCAGATAATGGAGGTCAAAGAGGATGTCAATGTGTTGTCTATGAAAGAGGTTGTTGCAAGGGAGACTGCCCAGCTGTTGGATCAGCAGAAGCGGCTCTCTGTTCGCGATCTCGCTAGTAAATTCGAGAAGGGGTTGGCTGCTGCTGCCAAACTCTCCGATGAGGTGTTTCATTTTTTCTATCCCATTATTGCATTGTATAAAGATCTCCCCCTTATGCATGTTTCAGCCACAAGGCACAAGTTAATCAAATTTTTCACGTGATAAAAAGGAAGGTAGCAATTGGAAGGTAAAATTGTATCCCTTTTGACAATTAATTAATAATTCCTGTGTATATCATAGGCAAAACTGAGAGAAGCAGCTTCGCTGGAAAAACATGTCCTCTTAAAGAATCTTAGAGATGCCCTTGAATCTATGAAAGGGCGCGTGGCTGGAAGAAACAAAGATGACGTGGAAGAAGCTATTGCCATGGTCAGTGTTTCTCACCTTCTATCTATTACTTGTCGATCTATATCGTAATGATTTCTTGACGATAATTTGGAGGTGATTTTTATAATCTTTTATAATGGAGGCTGTTTTGAGACAGTACACGTGTTACAATGTTGCTGTATAATTGCATACGGAAAACTTGAGGATATAAGTTCATGTTTAGTTAAACAAGAGTTTTTCTATAAAGATCCCTGCTACCCTCTGTCCTCGGAGGCAAAGTATCCCTGCATTTCATTTGAATCATGCGAAGATTAGTTTGATGAAGTTGTTTATTAGGAACATTCCTTGGAAATAGACATTGAGCAATTTATTATATTTGAGATATTGAGGAAGAATTTATAATATTTAATTGGAACTACCCCACCCCATTGCTTCAGACTCTTTGGTAGAGTTCATGGGAGTTTGAAGTTTTAAGATGAGAAAAATGCCATGTTTATCGACCTGTTGATCTATAAAAGCACAGTGGTTTACCTTACCGCTTGTAGTACTATTTTGTTAAAATCTCAACGACATTTTTAGTGGCTTCCATTTGAATGTTAACAGTTTTCTTTGCATTCATGTTTGTTGTTCTCTTTCTGTTATTTTGGCTGTTCCCCATGGTCAATTTGTGCTATCTTACTAGATGAGTCTACTAGATTAATAGAACCCCACAATTGGCGCCCTATTTATTGAATTTGTTGATTGAAGTTTCTGAGGATTTTACATGTAAAAGCCAATATGGCTTTACACTACTTAAACATAAGTTTTGCTCATTGAAGTTTGGGTAAGCATCTACTGATAGACATGGTACAAATAAATAACATTATGGTTATCGGAGTTGGTTATTTTCAGTCTTACTTAAGAAGTTACTGATTTAGGTGTTTTAACTTTTTTTTTCTAGGTTGAGGCTTTAGCAGTGCAGCTCACTCAAAGGGAGGGAGAACTAGTTCAGGAAAAAGATGAAGTGAAAAAGCTTGCAACTTTTCTGAAGCAGGTAGAGTGTTTTTTTAACTCCTGAGTTGTGATTGTCTGCTAGCAAAATTGAAAATTACAGGCATCTTAGGTAGCTAAAACTTATCATGCCAATTTTCCCAAAGACATTTGAAGATTTAGTCGCTGTATTGATTTGAATATAGCTCCTTTCTTTGAAGTCACTGTCATGATGGAAGTGTATGATTTCTTTTATCTTTTTGAGAGCTTGTTTTACCATCTATACTCTTTGACACGAACTGTTATCCTGATAACATTTTTTTTCCATCCTAAAAGTAGACTATCTCACCGTCCTACTATTTAAAAATATTGTCTCCAGTCTTCTAAATAAAAGAGTAGCAAGTTAGCAGTCAAAATAACTTGATAAGTTCGGCATGGATCTTATCAATTATTTGATTCTTAGTGACAATGCTCTATAGATAGATGTTATTGTTTATTTTAGGATTGAATATGCAGTCAATGTTTCCTTTAGTGGAACTGTAACTCGAAGCCTCAAGGAAGGACATTATATCGAATATAATTTTGTTTTTGTTTTTTGATCAAGTATGGACTTCTCTGCAAGATTATGATATTTGAGCATTATGCTTGTCCACAATAACAAGTTCTACATAATAAAGGATTTTCCTACAGATTTGTTTAAAATTGAATTAAACCACTACTATGTTCTGATAAATTTTGTCGTATTGATAACATGCGTATATTAAGTTGCTGTATTGCTGCATTTTACTCACAAATGGTTGTAATAGCCTTGATAACATGAACGTATCTAAAGCTTTAAAAGAAAAAGGAATGTAGCCTTCAAAAGAGGAATGTAGCCATCCAAATGTTCTTGTAAATATGCGACCTGTGTCTTCTTGCATGACCTATACGTTCATTATTCCAAAAATTACACACGTTGAGAGCTCGTGTAGCTTCTAGCTACCTTGTCATCTTGCTTTTGGGTGCTATTAACTTGGAAGCTCTTCAGGCCTCCGAAGATGCTAAGAGACTTGTGGATGAAGAAAGAGCATTTGCTCGGGCAGAAATTGAGAAAGCCAGAGAGGCTGTTCAAAGAGTTGAAGAGGCTCTTCAGGAACATGAACGGATATCAAGGGCTTCAGGGCATCAGGTTTTATTCAAAGTTTTCTCTTGGAACTATTTGCTGCATTGTATCTATTTTAACCTCTGAACCTATCAATGATGTGGATAGTTAAACCATGCCTAACAGTCTCATCTGAATAATGATTACCCCTCATCTGGGAAAGAAAATTATTAACTTCAAAAGGACAGTGAAAGTTAAAGTATATTATCAATCATGACGGGTATCATTTTTCCGCTATTCAATTGATTTTAGAAACATCTATTCACATCATGCATATGTAATGTGTACAGTCTTTTATTTTAAATTAATTTTCACTACACATGATTTTCACTTAAAGTGAAAGTATTATCAATCAGATGGGTATCATTTTCTGCTATTCATTTGATTCTAAAATTTTTGCATTAGTTTTTATCATGAAGGTCTCAATTTGTAGTTAGATTGATAATCGATGATAAAAGCACAATCTTGGGTATGTGACTTTCTTCGTCTCATGATTAGGACATTGATGAGTTAATGAAAGAGGTTCAAGAGGCTAGAAGGATAAAGATGCTCCATCAACCTAGTAAGGTAGTTGATTCTTGATCAATTTTAATGACTGATCTTTTACTTGTTCTTTACATCTTTGTAATTTTGTGAAGCTTAGCTTCCTGTTGCTCTCTCAGTAACTATGTCTGTAGACTGTACTTTTGTCACTCACCTTTTCATTTTTTGTTTTATTATGTATCTTGGCTGGTTTTGTTTAATCTGGAAGTTGTCCTCTCAATTTCAATTAGGACAATTGGTGCCTTTTGTTATCATAAACTAATCAACCATCTTTTTTTGTTTTGTTTTTTAAAATGTATGCTTATACATTTAATGCTATAATGATTGGGTATATACGATGTTGAATATAGAATTATCCTAAGCATATTAACTTTCATGCATAAAGCCTTTCAATCTTAAAAATCAGGAGAAGTTTAAGGAAGTTATGCGAAGACATTTGCTCTAATCTTAAATACTGCAATATTCAAGTAACTGCAATAACTGTAGTCTGTAGACATTTGCTCTGATCTTATATACTGCAATATTCAAATGGGGTTCTGTGTCTCAGATCCTTCATTTATCTACATTTAGTCTTGGAGAAAAGTACTATTGTTTTATGAACGGAATTACTTATAAGGAAATGCATAGATGGGTCTAAGTGTCAGTGGGTTTCTTAATAAACTGAATTTCACAGGTCATGGACATGGAACAAGAGCTTAAGGCTTTGAGGCATCAGCTATTAGAAAAGTACAAGCATTCACTTCAGCTGCAGAAAGAGGTTTCTCATTTGCTCCCTTTCTAATTTTTCTTACTATCCTTACTTTTGGCTGGCTGGTTGCCCCATCAAGGAGACATTTTAGGGGAATGTCCATGTATGATTTTATTCTTAATTAAAACTTGTCTGATAATACATCCATTAATTCACTATCTGTAACAAAATAGAGTAATTCCCGCTCTGAGGCAAAAAATTTAGCACTGGGATTATGTTAGTGAAGTGTGTTCTGAAATTCAGGCATCAGCGTATATTGAGTTTAATTGAAGTATGTGACAGGATAATAAGTTCATATTTAATAAAGAATTCTCTATAGGGTTAAATGTAGCCAATATGATCATAATTAATAATGAATGTGCAAAGTTTTCACCTGCAAAATGCATCAAAGAGAGGGGACTGAAGCTCTATGTTTCTGCTGGACTTATTGTCATTGAATGCATATATGGTTGGATTGTTAAATACTAATTGATCTTGATTGACTTAGTTGAAAACGTGAATCATAAGGAAGTGATATCAACGCGTAATCTTAGTAAGGAAGTGATGTCAACGCGTTACTCATTGCACTTGGGGACTGAAGCTCTATGTTTCTGCTGGACTTATTGTCATTGAATGCATATATGGTTGGATTGTTAAATACTAATTGATCTTGATTGACTTAGTTGAAAACGTGAATCATAAGGAAGTGATATCAACGCGTAATCTTAGTAAGGAAGTGATGTCAACGCGTTACTCATTGCACTTGCATGCATATTTCTATTTGCTCCTAGTATTCTGTTGAAAATGAATCATAAAATTTTATTTAGTAAAGAATATTTGATGATGGTATGGATTCTTCTACAGTTCCCCTAGAAGATAGCTTACACGCTGACTCTTTTCCTTTGTCATTCTTCTCTTCGTATTCTCTAGTTGGCAATAAGCAAACGGGATGGGGAGCATATGTTTGAAATAGATGGTACTGAAGCATTGGGGTCATATTTGAGATTACATCCATGCTCTAAAGATGCCCCAGAACTTTCAGAATGTTCATTTCAGTGGTATCGCTTATCATCTGAAGGTGGAAAAAGGGAACTAATTTCAGGTAATCAGTTCATGTAATAGACTCTGCTGCAACACTGCATTATACTCTACGCTTCCATGGAAAACTTTTCAGCAATGCTTTACACTTTACCCATCTACGGAATCTTCAGCTGGCGTAGCTAGCTGGGACTGGAATTCTCTAGGGATGGTTAATGAGTATGATACATAGTTGAAGATTGAACTCCAAGAATAGAGATAACCGAAAATATTGATGTGACAGTAAAAATAACTTAACTGGATTTGTTTTACTGGAGTTTTATCTCACAAATATGCATAATTATACTCAATGAAGCTTTTGATGCTAGATTGCTAGTGTTGCAATTGTTTAAACTTCAATCTAATAGTTCATGGGAAGGTGATTAATTATGGTGAGAATTGCCTCTCCATAGATGGTAAAGTTTTTTTTTAGTTTCTTTGACTGCAATCAGTATGGTATGATCTAATCGCCTTAGAAAGTCTTTCAACCAACTGATAATTGCGCTTTCAGTGCATCCCAATGGAAGGATCAGGATATATCTTAAGATACTCATTTTACAGCATAATTCTTGTACAAATGTCTGCACTATGACTGAAGGCTGATGACTTTCCTTCTGTGCAGGGGCAACCAAATCAGTTTATGCACCTGAACCTTTTGATGTCAGCCGAGTATTACAGGCTGAAATAATGATTGACAACCAGAAGATAATTGTGGCAACTAGTGGGCCCATTGATCCTGGTTTGCTCTTGCTCTTAAAACTTAAAATACTAATGTTTTCATATCCGTCTGTTAATAAATTCAAGCCTCATCTCCTATATAATAATATATTCTAGAATAGCTGAATGTATCTTGTGTTTTTTATCTGTTTGGGCAATACATTTGTTTTTGTTTCTTAAGAAGATATCAGAGCAGGTGCTGTATGATTGACTTCATCTACTCTTAACAGCACCAGGTTTAGGGAACTACGTGGAAGCATTAGTGCGGAGGCATGACATTGAATTTAATGTATGTTAATCCTCTATAATTTCAATTGGCAATTGGCAATTTTGTTTTGTTAAACATGTTTCTACTTGTCTGGTTATGGTGATGTAAAAGGGGGGTTTTGATGCTAACAATTTAAAAGTAGCTCAACTATAGAAGTGCTTTTACTAATTATTTACATATTCTTGGACTATCGACAACATTTTTCCTGCTGCAACTGTTGAAAAATATTTGTTCTACATTTTGGTAAAACAATCTCAGGCTGGCTATTTATTGAATTTCCTTCCCTTGAACTATTTGAAAGCTTAGGAAGGATGGGCTCATCAGAGCATTGATCTCTATCTCGAACCATAGAATTATAAGAAAGTTATGCAAGTTTTACTCCATTCTTGAAATGCTTAGAATGCCCTTTCTCAATAGTCCAAACAGACTCCTCAAGTACTACTCCCTCTGATGTACTATATGCTATCTCATGTGCTTATGCACTAGAATTTAGATGAGAGTGTAAGAGAATGGATGGAGAAAATAAAATTGTGGATGAAAAGATATAGTGGAACATGGTAAAGGATACTATAAATAGTATAACAGAACTAAGAACAACTTGGTATTAAAAATCAGAAGGCAGAGGGTACATCTCCTTTTTTCAGGTGAGCTTTTGTGAAATTCCTGTTAACATGGTCTGAAGGTAGAATTCCAGATGGAATCACATTGTCGCTTCATCCCAGTTACCAGTTCTTATAGAACTTACTTTCTTTGCTAGTCTTTATTTCTTTCATCTCTTTGCTGTTTCCGTTTTTGATAACAATATCTGTTAATACTGGTAATGATGTGGTGTTGCGTTCACCATTCGAGGTAGGAAGCACAAGGCTTTGATAGTTTGTTGCTTGTGTTTGTCAACTTTTCTTCTCACATACTTAATTGAAACTATCAATTTTGTTGTCATTACAGTAGGGCAATGTAGTTCCTGTTTTCTTTCTTTTGACTTCTGAAGTGTCCATGACTCTGGTCTTACAAAGAAACTGGAACTGATTTATGCTGCCCTACAGGTTGTTATTATCCAGATGAATGGTGCAGATTATTCATCCCAATCTATACATGTATTAAACATTGGGAAAATGAGAATGAAACTCTGCAAGGGGAAAACTACAATGGCTAAAGAATACTACTCTACATCAATGCAGGTACATTTCATCCATCATTATTGGTGCTAAAAATTTATCATGACAGTGCTTTCCCACGAAGCTAGTAGTTTGGAATGCAAAACACTTGTACTATCTGCTGTGATCATTTGCTTTAAATAATTTGGAATCTTTACACATAAGCTCTGAGCATTATAATCCTCGTGTAACCTCCTCCTTTGTGTATATTCTTACCCTTGCTTATAGTTCTTAGTTTTCCTCATATTGCATTGGTTTTTTGGGAAGCATGTAAGTGACGGCAGGACTAGTAAGAGAACCAAGATTTGGCACTCCCTCTTCCCAGAGTTCAGTGAAGTTTGCACAAAATATAATGTAACACTTGAGGTAATAAAAAGTAATGGAAGTGATTGGGGTGTCAGATGTGAGAGAAAATGAGTGGTTATCTCATAAGAAGGTAATATTGAAAAGTGGGGTGGGGCCATACCAATTATGGAACGAATAAGATGGTTCTCTGGGTTAGAGGGAGCATATGGAGGTTTTGTTAGAGCCGGTGTATTGTCCATATGTGACCTTGCAGTATATGGTAGAGATAGTGTGATCAGAAAACAAGAACTAAGGGTTCTCTTATTAGCACAATGATGGACTCCAAAAAAACACTTCATGGACCTGCACCATTAGAGGTTTACTAAAAGCTTGTGTTTGTTTCCGCTTTTCATTTGTCAACTATAGAGACCTACCTGTCAACGAGTTTGTAATTTTGAACAGAACTTTGGTGGACAAAAAGGTCAACCTGAAAGTAGCCACATATAATTGTGATATGCTCGTCATTATCACATACGTTTTCTTGTTAGGGTACTTTGTTGTGCTTTGTATTTATTTTCAACCTTGTAGGCTGTATTATCTTGTGACTGATAGGTTGTCTCTATCTCAGCTTTGTGGGGTTAGAGGCGGTGGAAATGCCGCAGCTCAAGCTACATTCTGGCAACCAAAGGCTGGGCTTTCCTTTGTATTAGCTTTTGAGTCCGAAAGAGAGAGAAACTCAGCCATTATGCTTGCTAGGCGGTTTGCATTCGACTGCAATGTAAGTCTAAAATAGTTATCAAGGATTGCTTCTATTTGCCCTTCATTTGATAAAGGAGTAATTTTTGCTTTGTTTAGATCACACTGGGTGGACCAGATGACCGGGCGGCTCATGGATCCTGAGAGAAGCTGGATCACCAGTAGGGATATGTGTAATTATATACTGATTCTGGCTGTATTATTTTGTATTAGTAGTGAGAGTTTAGAGAATTCTGAATGTGGTGTGGGTTTGTTTTTATATCTTAGGCAACACAGCCATCCGATGGTTTGTATTCCACGGATGTCCATGGTTGATATCCAGTTTCTTTTTTCTCCTGAGGCTGTTGTTTTAGAGGAAGTTTTATTTATTTATTTTGAATAAAAAAAAGTAGTAAATGGTTTGCTTTTCTTTGTATCCTCTCATTGAATCTTTCGTTTTTCATAATGGAAATTGTATTAGGGGTGTGCCGTGTGAGAAAGTAATGAGTTTGGAATATAAATCAACATATTATTAAACCTTATGAAAAAAATCATATTATGGAGTTTTCCAATTGAGAGTCACGAGGTCTAGCAAACAATTTTAAATGAAGGAACATAAAGAAGGAACATACTAAAATTTTTATTCTTACTTATTTTTACTTTTTTAAAAAATTGGGTAATAATTAAATTTTTATTCTTATACAAGAACACAACACCTGAGCACTTCATTACACAAGCAACACCACCACAATTCCTTTGTAGGGGCAAAAGTTTGCACGTTTTTTTACTTGAAAATTTGACACATTCAACAAATAACATATAACCAAAAATTTAATTTAATGTTTTTTAGTTTTAAACCACATGAAGTGGGTGGAATTTACTTGTTTCCTCCAACCCTTATGAAGCCCAAAAATGGCAAAATGTCTAATGTTTGATACAAGATTATTATTGATATATAAATTAATTCTAAATGTATTCCTTGTGATTAGGGAACTGACTAAGCGAAACCAAACTTAGCCACCAAGATGACTCTCTTCTTAGAATAAGTTAGTGATCACTAGGCGAAGCACCAAAATTTACCACAAGAAGGGGATTATATTAGAGTCAATACAGTAAGAGATTTCAATTATTTTGTACAAATTAATTGTACAAAAGAGATTACTTTGTAACTTTGAGTTGTTGAATCAAGGTTCTTCCAACTATTGATCCTCAAAGTTGTGATTTCTTCTTAAACCATGATTACAGTTTGCTCTTCTGATCCCGCCTACAAATCATGGCCTTGTGCCTGAATAAATAAATAAAACAACGGTACCCATCCTGGAAAAATAATTATCCTCTAATATACAGAAACTCTCCGCTATTAAGTAAGACAAGTCCTTTTATTGAATTAATCTGTAAATGCTGAGTTTTTTTAATCTATACTCGCTAATCGTGCCAATACATCCGCTACAGAATTAGCTTCACGAAATATATGAGCATAAGAGATAGATAACTCACCCTGCAATTCCTAAAATGATCTCAATTAAAGCACAAGTTTTCATGGAATTATGTACTCTCCCTTGATAAGCTTGAGCAAAATCAGAGTGTCAACTTCCACTTCTAACTCTTTAATTCCATGATGATAAGCAGCCTTGAACCCTTCAATAAGAGCTAGAACTTCAGCCTCTAAGCTTATCTTTCTTTGCAATATATGGACCTTGCTAAAGTAACCCTTCATGTATTGTCCCTAATCACAATCAAGCCCCAGCAAAACCTGGATTTCAGGAGAAGAAAAACCATCAGTGTTTAATTTGAAAACTCCCCTTGATAGTCTCCATTGAACCTGCTTTAATGCCACTCCGTCGACTGCATTCCCAACTAGAACTAGATTCATCAAAGTTGTGTGTAAATACAACAAAACTTGTGAGCTTTGCAAACACTTTGTAGAATGGTTAGTGTATGTTTCTTCATGATATTTAATCATGGCCTTATATTTTCATGAAGATATGAATTTCTAGAGCACCATATGACCCAAATTATAAAAAGGGCATCATTCTAACCAAAATGCCGTGCAGCTGAGATTTCGAATGTAAGTTCCATCAATAGAACATTATATCTCACAAGTTGGAAAAAACCTCAGGATTAATATAAAAGAGATCGTGAATATAAGTTTACATATTATTAATAAAAGGGCAGTTGTGAAATACATTGTCGTAAATCATCACCATCATTCCCACAAAAAAACAAATTGATGTTATGTAAATTCTATTCTTTTGTAGGACATCTGATATGGGAATTAAGATGTTTAAAAGTGTCCAATTGAAAACAGATTACTTATTTGGCACATGTTTCACCCACAAATATTTGTAAGAATTAATGATTAATTACTTTAGCCTTAAAAGCTCAAACGCAAATGATATACTGAAGTTTCCATGAGCCTCATGCTTCCATATCAACTTATATACAAAGTTTTCTAGGAAATGTTTATGCAAAAGATCACATATATGCTGTGAAAGACCATGGGTGAGATATGCAGTTATGGTTTGGTTGTTATACATGTGTTCACTCATAGTCAGTTTTGGGTGCAAAAGATCAAATTCAATATCCCAGGATCTAGTTAAATTACCAACATTTAACCAATTGATGTCCCAAAAAGAAACATCACCTGAACCAACATGTATGGTATTGTTTTGTTAAGCAATATCATCCACTTCCATGTATCTCTTCCAAGTCTTTGAGTTTTTCTTATAATCTAGCAATGACCACATAAACAAAGACCAAAGACTACATTCTTTTTGTAATTTCCACCAAAATTTTAAGGAAGAAGGTTCTTAATAAATAATCCATTTTCCAGAAAAGGATAGCTCAAATTAGTCCATAACCTCTACTCCACACCTTATTCTGCCCAAACTCTGATATTCCCAAAATTATTTTGCAAACATAACATGCAATCTTTCTATTACTACATTAACAACAAATAAAACAAGTTCGACAAGAACTAATCTACCAAATTGATTTAACCATTTGTTTTTCCATGAGATTAACTTTGTAGAAATGTTATCTAAAAAAGGTTGGAAGTACGAATGCTTATTTTCACCTGTGAAAATGAGGAATCCAAGATACTTTAAAGAGAAAGTATCCTTTGGCATAACAGTAATATAGAAACCATTCTTTAATAAGTTGTAGGAGCAGACTCAGACTAATAATATGCTGATTTTTCCAAATTTATCTTTTGTCCTAACACTAACTCATATTTTCTTAGGAACTCCATTAGATTTTCAAGCCTGTACTTATTTGCCTAGAAATACTACATTGTCATCAACAAACTCTAATTTGTTATCTTCCGGACGATATGTGGCAACATGTAGTAATCAAATTTATCACTTTCGAACAAAAATCCTAAGTATCTTGTAAAAGCTTCTGTGAGTAAAATAAAAAAGAAAATTGACAATGAATTACCTTGCTTTATTCCTCTTGACACTCTAAAGAATCCATTAGATTTTCCATTGACTGAAACTGAAAAACAAGTTGCACTAATATTGCCCATAATAGTTCCAATTAGTTGAGTGTGGAAACCAATTTTCTTTTTAAAATTTTAGATTAAAAAATCCAAGACACTTTAGCAAACGCCTTCATAATGTCCAGATTTAAAAATGCATTAAAACCCCCTGTTGTATTAATCAAAAAATAAGTTAATTGCATTAAAAGTACATCATCAACAAGCTCTCTTCCTTGAACAAAGGAAGACTAGTATAATGTCCCGTGCCGATGCACGGGAATTTAATTTTAAAATATTATAAATTAGTAAAAAATAATGTAATGTTAGTTAAGTAATTTTGACCAAGTATTATTTTGTGAAAATTAAGCAATATAATGTAATAGTCTTTTGGTGAAAAACAACTTGGTCGCTAAAACATTGTTAAATTTTCAAGAATCTATAAAATTAAGAAATTACATAACCTTATTATCCCATCTTCTGAAACACTTCCTTATAATCTATACTAACGGTACTATGGATTTATTGATCATTCTTGTCACAAATCAAAATATTCAATCCCTTTCTACTTTTAACTCTAAAGACAACAACGTATATTTGTTCATGAATGAAAACGGGTTTTGAGATGCAGTGCTTTTCATTGATAGTTGTCCGACGTAGGAGTAGTTTTATAACATGATGTTCTTGTATGCATATATTATATATAAAATATTATTTAAGTAAAACTTATATTTGGTTAATATAATAAAATTAAAATTTTAATGAATAGATATCCGTGCATCGGCGTGGGTGTCTTATAACCCGAACAGGGCAAAAAACAGCTGATATTGATGAGTGAATAATTTATAAGTAATCTTAAATGGACCGAAATTTTTATTTATTCAAATACGAACACTGTTAAAAACTAATAAAGAAAAGAAATGTATAATAAAAAAATAAAACAAAAAGAAGGTATAATGAAGAACAAATTAATATGACCAGAGAAACAAACGACTCATTAATTCCCAATTTTTATCTCTTTAATTGCATGAATTAAATGTGGATTAATACACCAAAGTAAATATCCATTGAAATCATATGAAATTTCGTATGCATATAGTATGCATATATTATCGGTGTATGAAAATATTAATAATTTTTGTGGCATAATTTGTGAGAAGCGATCAACCCATAACAAAGAATTTGTTATAATAAATAATTACAGTTTTTATTTAAGGGAATGTTACAATTCAGGTTTTAAAATTAAGTTTTACCGTTACAAAATAAAAATCATTTGTGACGATCATTAAGTGCACTTTTTATTTTAGGAAGCGTGCTGATGCACGGATATGTGTATATATATATATAAAACATAAATTAATAAGAATTTTACAATATAACGTAGAAGATTAGTAAATATCAGTGTCATGTACAAATTAATTTAAACATCATGAATATATATAAGTGATGAATATATATATATATATAATATTGATTAATTGTATGTTTTTCTCGTCATAATCGTTTTCGATTCAACTGAATTTAATTTTTATTATGTTAATTCAGTTTAATTTAATCACACTATTACCATTTTCAATACAATATATTTTACTCTAGTTAGGAATTTAACGTTTGAAACATTGAATAAATTGATGAACGTTAGGAAGGGTGTTTAAATCTGGAAGATAACATTTTAAAAATTGAATAAATAGATGAAGAGAATGTTATATAACGTTTGAAAATATGATAAAGAGAAGTTATATAACGTTTGGAAATTGAATAAGTTGATGAATGTTAGGAAGTGTGTTTAAATTTGGAAGATAACGGTTTGAAAATTGAATAAACAGATCACGACAAATTATTAAATGTTCAATAATTTGATGAAGAGAAGGTTATGTAACGTTTGAAAATTGAATAAATTAATGAACGTTATGAGAAATATGGAAAATAACGTTTTGAAAATTAAATAAATAGAAAAAGAGAAGTTATATAACGTTTGGAAAGAAGAGAATGTTATCTAACGTTTCAGAATTAAATAAATTAATGAACATTAGGAAAGGGGTTTAAATCTAGAAAATAACGTTTGGAAAATTTAAGTCCAAACTTAATAATTAGATGAAGTAAAGGTTACGTAACATTTTGATTAATAATAACTAAATTAAATAAATCAAAAAATTATATAAACTAAAAGGAGGAAGTTGAATGTGTCAATTTGGTGAATTGGGGAAACATTTTATTAAATTTTTTTGCAATTATCAAGTAACATTTGTGGGGATTATATAACCTGATTTATACCTATGAATAAAAGGTTACGTAAGCTTTCAAATGTTTGTTTGCTACTTAACTAAACTATTTCACTATGTGCACAACTAAACCTCTCGTATAAGTGCACTGCTGCACTCATCATGAACATGTCTAACGCTCTTGAAGAATGAGATGCCTTCCTACACTTGTCCAGCCTCCAAGAAGGCCCTACCCATGGTTCGGTTACACTCAAGGCCCAGAGTTAGGCTTAACTTTCCCAACTCTCCATAAACTCTAGCGTAATTACCATTAAGGCATTGAAATGAGAGCAAGAAGGCCGAACTCCTTCCTTCTGCATTTCAGGAATGGCATTCCCATCAATTTGCAGCTAACCTGCAAAGAAAGAAAGTTATGCTTACCTTTTGTTAATAGGACATGATATAATTTGTGCACGTGCATTTAAAAGAACCCACCTTGCCATGTTTATTGTTTGATCCCTTGTTCCTGCATTTTCTTGAACAAAAATGAAGTCCTTAATAGAGTTTCATCAGCACCCTGCAGATAGTTTAGCAATATAAATCATCAATATGGTTCCAGAGAACAATCCAAATCAGACAATGGCATCAACAATTAGAGCTCATAATGATCTAAATATGGCTCGAAACTTCAGAGCAGTTTCAAATAGGATCAAGCTCCAATTAGAACAATGCTATGCCATCTTCTTAATGTGTTGGTATAGGCCTCTAAGTAAGCTTTCTCCATTGTCCAGTCAGGGTGAAGCTCCAAGTTACCAAACAACGCAGCCAGAAAATCCATGTCTTTGAATAAGTTATATATAAGCATTCACAGCTAGATTGACAGTCTTAAAATGAAAGACGAGCAGGTCATATTAACAATTCTTTAGATCAAGAAAGAATGCCTCACCTTGTCAACCATGCCGATGCCATTGGGTTTTGTAACAACGGGCAGATGCATTGAATTCCAATATGTGAGCAATCTCTGGACAGTTTCTGCATGAAGCTTTAAGTCCCACAACAATAGTCAATTTGCTTCATTGACAGCAAACTTAGTTGCAGGCGAAGTTGGAGGCTCCAGAATCTGCAATGGAAGGGAAGGCAGAATATAACAAATACACAACATTTATGAACAAAAAAATCAAGATAATAGCTTCTTATTCAATGGTCGACCCTTAAACTCAGCTCTTTAAACTGCTTCAAACTCAGGCCATTTAGGCCTGGTAGTAAGCCTGGACTTCCTCTGCATTGTTCCAGGTGTTCCATCCTGGAGTTAACAATGTGTACGATAAACGCAAATCAGAGCAAAAATCAGAAATCACAATTCCAAATCAAAAAATATATAAGCAAAATGGCAGGGGTTAGAACGGACATACCAGAATGTGCAAGAAATGTGCATGAATCTCTTGTCGGTGTGCCTGCTTCTGGTTCTTGTGTAGGCGATGACTCTTGACTAACTTCTGGACCAAACCTTTGCCATCAGGAAAATTCTTCAGCAACACTTTCAATTTCAGCCTTGGACCTTAGCCGGTATCTGCGGGAAGGATCTTCAACAATCTCAAGAACAGCAATTACATTGAAAGAAAAGCCACAGTATCAGCTCAACATGTTAAATAACTGAAACAACTAAAAGAGCATATCTTCATTGATCTTATGTTAGATATACAACATTGCATAACCCCTTCTTCTATTCTGTAAGGTAGTTTTACTCCACTATACATTCTCAAATAAATGATCATTCATATTCACAGCTGACTATTCGGAATCAAATTAGCTCATTCAGCCATCAAACTTCATTTGATACAGGAATTCTCATGAAATGATCAGAAAATAAACACACTTTAAAGGATCATAGTGAATTGAAAGAGAGAAAGGAAAAGCTCACTGTGTCTCCAAGAGTTTGTCCATAGAGGCCCCTTCGACGTCAGCAAGGAGCTCGAGCTCGCCGTGACCCGACCCAGGACCGGACCCGGTCCTATCAAGCTTCTCATCTGACCGGATTAGCAATGAATGAAAATCACTGACATTGAGCAAGCTTGAAGAGCTTGTGTGATGTCTGATGGATCCCTTGACCAATCAAAGCTACTCGCTCTCTGAATTCTGTTCGGAACGGCGCACCAGATCGCTGGGTTGATGCAGCGCCACCATCATACTGCCACGGCGCCGCTACTGCTCGGTGCATAGGCGGCGGAGGAGGAAGCCGCTACCAACTTTTCGCGATTGGCATCGTCGTTTCTCCGGCGAATCCCGCTAGTTCGCGGGTGGAGAATCTCCGGCAGGTCAAGCTCAGCAAGGCGGTTATCGCGTTTACAAATTACGATAAGGGGAGAACGGTGGTGATGGTGCGGCGCGCCGGCATTCAAGATCTGAGAACTGTTTCCCAATTATCCCCAATTTAAAGAAATAAATTGAGGACGAGAAGAAGATAAACTGATGATGAATTTATGAAATTGAATACGGGGATGTAGGATGAGGAGTAACCGACGATTAATATTACGGAAGCAGTCGGTAAGGAACTGTAAAGTCGAAGTACCAGAAACGGGTAAGGTATTTAGCACATTAATTAATTTAATAATAAACTAATAACATCTACACTAAGAAGAAGAGAAAAACAAAAAACTTAGAATAATTGAATGAGCAATGCTTATGTGTCAATTTGTGGTAATTTTAAAAATAATTCAAAAATCTCACAAAATTCTAAATTTTTGTCTTTTAAAGTATAGTAAGTATAGATCTTACGATGCGGTTTTAAAATTAAACTTTAAGGATTAAAGAATAACAAAAAATTTGCGATTCGAACACCTGATTGTTACAAAAATAAGATGCACCATTATACGATGCGCCATTATAAAGGCAGTTTTTACCGTTACAAAAATAATAAAGAATATGTACGGATGATTAAGTGTAGTTTTTATTTCAATGAACGTTACGATGCAGGTTTTAAAATTAATTTTTACGGTTACAAAAATAACAAAAAAATTGTGACGATCATTAAGTGTAGTTTTCATTTAAGGGAACGTCATGATGGTTTAAAAATTAAGTTTTAAATCGTTTTTAGTGACAAAAGTGCAGGCTATAAAGAAGAAATGATGCATTTTCGATTGGTGTATTCAACATTTGAAATAGTTTCTTTATAGTTTTTCTTGATTATAAGTTTAACAATAGTTTCTTTATAAAATTTGAAATTATTGAAAATAATTCATCTCTTAATATTTTATTAATTATTTGTATTTTTATTTTGCAACTCAGCACGGTTTTAAGTAAACAATTATATGTATTATTATTTTATCTTTTTCACAATAAGATTTTATCGTTAATTTTAGTGAAACTTATTTTTAAACATAGAATATAAATTTAATTTACCACATTTTCATTCGGTGTATTCAACATGTAGTAAATCTTCAGATTTCTTATTTTTTTGAAGGTTGAAGTTGGAGATGAAAAGTACTGTTCCAAATTTATTTTTAGAATTAAAAACTAATTACAAACAGTATATGGTAAATTCCATTAGTAGGTTAAATGCAATTACTCGTTCCTTTTACATCTCTAGAGTCAGGGTGTCATTGGTTTGCAGTTTCTTAGAGCATAAGTATTACACACTTCAACTACGCTAAGTATCTCATGCTTCAACACAAATCTAGTCATGGTCTGCTGGACATATGCATCAAATGAAATCTTGAAGCAATGGTTGAACATGGCCGGCTAAGAATGAAAACTTCTAGATACTACTTGAATTTTGCCTACAACTTGTAGCAACTCACAAGCAGAAAGAAAGAAATAAAGTCGGTCAAAAAAATGATCATATATCACACAAAATCCTACATAGAGAGAGAGAGCAGTTGAAATACTTAGAAACATACCAACCACAATTAAACATTGCACTCAAATGACAACAGATTAGAACATGTTAACTTCTAATTAATTAGTTCAAATATTAGCCATCAAAATGACAACTTTACCTGAAAACATATAACGTTCTACCTGAATAGAAAACAAAAAGACGACCATCAAGATATACTTGGACAATTCAAGCATGAACAAAAATTTTCAGATGTCGTAAACTCAATTTGACATCTAATGATATTAATATTGAAAGAAGATTTAACGGTTATTTGTAATTGATCTCTGTGCCAGAGGGTCTACCGATCAATGAATATTGTGGCTGCATGTTTCAAGTGACGAATTTGACACCCTTTTAAACATAGAAGTCCATAAATGAGAAGAGAAGTTGAAGGGTAAAAACGGTTTGGAAATTGAAGGGATCCGGATAGTAACGGAATACAATTAAACTCTATTAGAAGTAAAGGTTAATGTAAAGACTGATAATTATAATTATTGTGTGTTGGAGGAAAATTATATCTAACGTTTGAAAAGGAAAAATGAGGTGCGGACAACTGATTTTGGAGTAAAATTTGTAGAGACTGATTTATTTTTTTATTTAATAGGGGTAAAGTTCAAATAATCAGGAATGGATTATTAGTTAAATCAATCAATCAAACAAATTGAATAATTAATAAAGGAGATGATGTGTCAATTCCTCATTAATCTTAAAAATAATTCAAAATTCTAAGAAAATTCTAATCCATCCTCTTTTAAAGTATAGTATAGATGTTTAATATGGTGAATTAAGCCACTTTTAATTCTTTCAACCATTTCTTCTTTATAAAAAAATGTTTTTAAAAAAATCAATGCATGATCATTAAGTGGAAGTTAAAGGTAGGATTATTAGTCTAACTAAAAGTAAATAATAATATTTGTAAGAGGAAAATAAGATGCTGATGTGTCAATTTGTGGTTAATCCTAAAAATAATTCAAAATTCTAAGAAAATTCTAATCCATCCTCTTTTAAAGTATAGTATAGATGTTTAATATGGTGAATTAAGCCACTTTTAATTCTTTCAACCATTTCTTCTTTATAAATTTTTTTTAAAAAAAATAATCAATGCATGATCATTAAGTGGAAGTTAAAGGTAGGATTATTAGTCTAACTAAAAGTAAATAATAATATTTGTAAGAGGAAAAATAAGATGCTGATGTGTCAATTTGTGGTTAATCCTAAAAATAATTCAAAATTCTAAGAAAATTTCAATCCATCATCTTTTAAAGTTTAGTATAGAATAATTAATAAAGGAGATGATGTGTCAATTCCTCATTAATCTTAAAAATAATTCAAAATTCTAAGAAAATTCTAATCCATCCTCTTTTAAAGTATAGTATAGATGTTTAATATGGTGAATTAAGCCACTTTTAATTCTTTCAACCATTTCTTCTTTATAAAAAAATGTTTTTTAAAAAATCAATGCATGATCATTAAGTGTAAGTTAAAGGTATGATTATTAGTCTAACTAAAAGTAAATAATAATATTTGTAAGAGGAAAAATAAGATGCTGATGTGTCAATTTGTGGTTAATCCTAAAAATAATTCAAAATTCTAAGAAAATTCTAATCCATCCTCTTTTAAAGTATAGTATAGATTGTTCAAGGGAGATTACATGTGGTATTATGGGCTTTAATTTACCAGTTAAGACTCTTGAAAGAATATTGTTCAAAAATTTTGAAAGACTAATTGGCCTTTAATCAGAGAATATTGAAGTATTTACTTGATGTTTATGATTTAAAGTGATAAATGATGCAGAAATAGCTCTAAGAAGGGTATTCCCATTAAAAATTCATTAACTACCTGCACCAAATCATCAACTATTATATCCCAACAATGCTTGTAAATTTACATGTGTATTCATCTGGTCATGTTTTGATTCACTAGCCATCTGAACCACTATCCTATGCCGAATCTGATTCACTATCCATCTGAAACACTGTCATGTGCATGTTCTGATTCACTATCCATCTGAAACATTGTCCTTTTCAGCTATTCAACATCTAATTGCTTCAACAACTTCTGATTGATTCCATCATCGACCATAGTAGAAATGTTCCAAAGCATATCCTTTGAAATACTCTCATCAACACTGAAGATATTCATTAGATAGCAAATCTTTATAATAATCTATATAAAAATACATTTAATTTATTGGCATTAACTAGAAAGTACATCTATAAATTAAAATATCCCATGGGCAAAAGTTAAATTGCACGTTTTTTAAATTGAAAATTTGACACAATCTATGCACAATATATAACAAAAATAATAATTTATTGGCGTTTAGATTCCAAACTATGTGGCTCAATAGGCCAGAGTTTGATGCCATAGTTAAACAAAGCTGGATCCTCCCTAGTGCTCTAACTGGCATGAAGAACATGGTCTATAAGCTAAAGAGGCTTAAAATATCCATCAAGGCATGGAATAAAGACCACTTTGGCAATGTTCACAAAAATCTTGTGGATGCTGAGACAAAGGCTGAACAGCTAGAACTTATCTACCAGAGATCAGGTGCTGAAACAGATCTCATTGCCATGAATGAAGCACAGGCTTTACTCATTAGGGCAACCACTGAACAAGTACAATTCTGGAAACAGAAAATCCAATGTGAGATGGCTCACAGAGGGTGATGCCAACACAAAATACTTTCACAATTCAGTGAAGGAGAAAATTGGTAGGACCAGGATTAGCAAAATCAGAGATAGAGACAATCTCTGGACCTCAGATCCTGTCAGAATCAAAGAAGAGGGAGCTCACTTTTTTGAAAACCTTCTCAATGAACCATATTGTGAGGAATCAGGTGACTATCTAAGGCACTTCCTCTCAGTAATTCCCAAGCTGGTGACAGACTCCGAAAATGAAAGCCTACTCAGAAGTGCAACTTTGGAGGAGGTTAAGTCTGTGGTATTTGGATTGAGCAGAGAGAGTGCATCAGGATCTGATGGATTCACATGTGCTTTTTTTACTCACTTCTGGGACACTATCAATGAGGACCTCTTGGAATCAGTTAATGAATTCCTTAAAGGTGCACTGATACCTAGAGCAATAGCTAGCACATGGCTCACTTTAATTCCCAAAAAACCAAACCCAGCCTCCTTTGCTGACTATAGGCCTATCAGCCTCTCCAACTTCCTAAATAAGGTCTTCTCTAAGTTGTTAGCAGAAAGAATCAAGCCTTTGATGACCAAATTAATTTCCCCTGAACAGTCTGCTTTCTTTCAGGGTAGAGACATCTCAGACAACATAATTCAGATGCATGAAATGGCAAGGCTGTTGGGGGGTAGAAACAGAAGCCAGAATCTAATTGTTAAATTAGATATGCAAAAGGCATTTGACAGAGTATCTTGGGGTTTTTTAAACTCCATTTTACTGCATTTTGGCTTCCATGGATCTTTGGTAAAGATAATAATACAGAATATCCAAGCAGCTTGGTTTTCTGTTTTAATCAATGGGGCCACAGCTGGCTTTTTCCCCTCCACCAGAGGGATCAAACAAGGGGATCCCTTGTCACCATACCTATATGACCTCATCACAGAAGCCTTCTCTAGAGCTATCAGAAAGCTAGTTGAAATTCAATATCTCCAACCCTTCACTGTGCCAAGGGGTGTGTGCAGTATCACACACCTCATGTATGCAGATGATACTGCAATCTTCACTAACTCTAGTAAGAAAAATCTAAGGAGGTTGAAAGCTTTTTTAGAGGCTTATGAAGTCACATCAGGTCAAAAGGTAAACTGTTCAAAATCAGAATTTTGCACCAGTACTTCAGCAACAAGTACAAGGGTCAATTTCATCAAGAAAAATCTTGGAATGGTTCAGGGAACAATGCCATTCAAGCATCTGGGAGTACCCCTTTTTCAGAGGGAGGAATAAGGTGCAATATTACCAGCCAATGCTTGAAAGAATGGAGAAAGCCACCATGAATTGGAAGAACAAGTGGTTATCCAATGCTGGGAGAATGGTTCTGATTAAACATGTTTTAATGACCATCCCAAACCATATAGTAGCTGTCCTTAAACCCCCCAAGACTGTGATTAAGAAAATGGAGCAAATTGCCATTAGGTTTTTCTGGGGAGAAACAGCTTATGGTCAAAGGAAGATATGGAGAAAGTAGTCTGGAGTGGCTATTCCTACCATGGAAAATGGTTTAGGTTTCAAGGATCTTAGGGCATTCATTGATGCATTTTCTTGCAAATTGTGGTGGAAAATGCAATTAAATACCACAATATGGACTAATTTTATCTGGTCCTTGCCATCCTCCCACAAGACTTCACTGATCTGGAGAAGGATCTGTGAAATCACAGAATCTTGCAACATGAACTCATTTGTCTGTTTTGGTAAAGGCAGTTGCCCCTTTTGGGATGCCAACTGGACGGGGTCTGGAGCTCTTATATATGAATGGCCTGATCATAGAGAGGTTCCTTTTCCTGATATACCCTTGGCTAATTTCATAAACAATAGAAGCTTTTACTTAACACAAATTGAGCCTTTCCTGGCTACAAGCACTCTCTCTATTTTGCAGGAAGTTAGTCTGGAACACAGTCATGAATACAAATTAATTTGGAAGCCATCACAGACTGGCTCATTCACAATTCAATCTGCTTACTCCATACTGAGGAACAAGGCTGACAGGAACAACATCAACTTCCAGGTATGGCAAAAACCAATCCCAACTAAACTGTCGATTTTTGTATGGAGAATCAGAAACAGATTGCTTCCTTTTGATGATATCCTCATTAAATTTGGTATTTATCTACCATCTAAATGTGCTTGGTGCTGTCATGAGGATACTCTAGAACATTTTTTCAATTCATGCCCTGCAAATCTGCAAGTCTGGAATGAAATACATAAAATATTAGCAATCAGGCCTCTTTATTTCAGAAATGTATCTCAGAGATTGAGATTTTATGTGTCATATGATGGTCTGTCCAAAATTCACACAAAAGTAATAAGAACTACCACTATGGTGGTGTTCTGGGCTTTGTGGAGGAGAAGAAATAGACTATTATATGACAATATAAACACTCTCCCTGAAACAGTTGTTTCTCAGATTCTGATGCAAGTCAAAATGATTTTCACAGCAAATCCAGTGACAGGGAATTTTCAAACTAATGATTTTCTCATGGAAAATGGTTTATTACCTTTTATTAGGAGAAATAGACCTAGGCCTGTCAAAATGATTAAGTGGATGCCCCCTGATACAGGCTTTAAAATAAATGTTGATGCATCTTTTCATGCTGATGGAAACACTGGACTAGGCCTTGTAATAAGGAATAATCTGGGTACTGTTATTAGATTAGAAATGAGGCACACAATCTCTGCATCAGCCCTAGAGGCAGAACTCATTGCAATCCAATTAGGATTGCAAACTGGCTTGCAATTATAGATGAATCAATTCTGTGTAGAATCTGATTGTCTGACAGCAGTGAAAGGAGTAAATGATCCCAATCTGATTGACTGGAAATTCTTCTCTGTGTGTCATGATATTAATTTATTGTTGCACCATCACACAGTTCAGCACACTTTGAGGGAAGGAAACACGGCTGCTGATTTTTTAGCTGCCATGTCCTCCTCCACAAAAGCCTCAAAATTATTTGATTTACATCAAATTCCAAGTAAACTGATAGGTCTACTGGAGCTGGATAGAATTGGTTTGCCTGGTTTAAGATTCAGCATGTAAATATGGGATAAGACACTGCTCTTTTTCCTTGTTTTAAATGCAGGTACAGGATGGTAACAACACTGGATCAAGTGAATAAAAGGGCTAAGAAGTGCCACTTTGTCGAAGGATTATCTGCAAAATCAATACTTCTTTTTGTACAGAACTGACTAAATGGATTGTACTCTCAATTCAACCTTTGGGTGGCAAAATTGTGCTTCACTCTTTGTTGAACTGATCACTAACATGCTCCCCAAATGAGCTTGGTTGTGAGTACAAATCACCCTTTCAGTCAGTAACTTGATAGAATAGGCATTCACCACTTAGGTATAGCCATTCAATTACTCTTTTGAAAGCCTATGGCTTTTGAGCTCTGCTCACTTTGTACAAACCTGAAGCAAATGCTCTATTTTTGATTAATATAGGTTTGGGGAGCCAATAAGTACCCCCCACCAATGGTGGTTTAATTTAAAAAAAAAATAATAAAAAATAATTTATTGGCGTTAACTATAAAGTACATGTATGCCATATCAGGATAATAATGTAGAGAATTTGTTTGACGTGGAAATAAAAATTTATTTTTAAAAAGCTATATATATATATTTCTTATTTTAAAATATAATCAGTTGTCTAATATAATATTTGAAAAAAAATGTTTTTATACATCGGCTATTCCTGTAATATAAAAACTTCAAATCTCTAATTCCATACACTCTCTCATTTCGCCGCCGCAAAAACCCTAACCCCCCGCCGCCAAAAAACTGATCCAGCAATGGCTGTCGGCCGACAGCTTAGGAGATTTCACTGACCGGACCCACCGGCGTTCTTCAAGGCCGTTCAGAGGCCATTGGATCAAGGACTGGTATGTAGACTTCTTGTTTTTGTTTGATCCATCCGTATAATCATTTGTTTAATTCATGATTTCTCAAATCTTTTCGGATCGACAACATAACAGGAGGTTTCTCAGAGTTTCGTGGAGGAGCACGGGGGTTTTCTTGACAGCGCCGCCGTGACGTTGGTGGATCCGGCCGGAGGTGAATGGCAAGTGGATTTGTCAGCTAGTTACGGCGGACGGCGGGTCTGGCTTGGTGATGGTGTGGGAGCGTTCGGAGATTTCCATGGCCTCAGAATCAACCAGTTTATCTTTTTCAGAGCCGTCGGAAGAGCTCGGTTAGGTGTAACCATCTTCGACGAGCGGTTTACGGAGGTGGACTACCTTGTCGCTGGAAGAAATCAACTGTACAGGACAAAGCAGCCTCATTTTTTCCGCATAGTCAAAAACTCCAATGAGCAGCAACTGGTAAGTCAATATATATACACGTGTATATTCTCTTAATTTGATGCAACACAAAAAAAATTATTTCATTTGACGATGTGTTTTTATGTGTTTTTACTTTTCGTACTGCTATTGGATTTGATCATCAGCTCCTACTCTTTTGTATCACCATTGCATATATCAGTTCATATGAATGACTTTGACAATTCAGAGATTGATATACACTTGCTCTTATATTCATTAAAAAGTGTTAGAAATTTTTACTTTAACTTCACTATATGAACATTTATGTACTCGCTATAACTGATAACTATACTTGTATTATTATTATATCTAATTCCTTCAGGATGATGTGTCTTGATCGATACATAATATGTGAATATCACTAGTGGAATTGGCACCAGAACACGGCGGTTCCGGGTGCGTTGGACGGAGGTTTTGACCGCCGTCCTTGGTGGCGCCGTGCAATTGGCGACACCGTTACTCGGCGGTTGAAACCGCCGAGTAACGTTTACGAGTTCGGAAACCTACCCGGATGGGTGCATTTCCAGACTCGTAAACATCCGCTGCTAGCAGAAGGATTCACCGGCCATTACGAGCCGGACGGTAAGCCGGAGGATCATTTTTACTCTCCCGGATGGTAAGCCGGGAAATATTCCGGCCACCGTGAAAAGGTGGCGGAAAATAGGTAGTTCCGGCTACAGTTACGAAACCGAAAACCTAGCCGGATGAATGATTTACTTAACCGGACGCCAACCAGGGAACCCTTCGGGAAAAAGGGTGAAAGGAAGGTAATTTCTTCCGGCTACAATTACGAGACCGGAAACCTAGCCGGAAGAAGATTGAATTGTCCGGCCAGCATTCAGATATCGGAAAAGTATCCCGGATTATTATTAAAAATCTAAATTTTATTTATTTCGGCTTTTGAATGCAAAATGGAATGTATTTAAATGGCGCTAGTGAAGAATTATATGTTTCAAATGGTTGTGATGTATTAAGAATGAATGTATAATGTAATACATCACTTGAATGCGCTAAATACACCAACAATTGCCAATAACACATAAACATGTGTCAATTTATAGCTGGAGCGGATTCATGCGAAGTTACGACAAATGATGCAAGACTACTCCTCGGTCGATTCAGTTCTTCAGGTGAGTAGGGGCTTGTATCCTCTTCGAAGATCTGTGCATTAGCAGACACAATTCAATATATGACGCAAACATATCAATATGTGTAAGGTAGATGCCCTTATAGATTTGAAACTTACGGGCTCAAGGTCGTTGTCGAATTCGTTAAGTTCCGCTACCAACTTGAGCTCATACAACATAACATAGTAACCGCATTCCCAGTTGCTACCTTGTCTCTTGTACTTTAACACAAAAGGTAGATCACATTGTTACATACAATCGATCGATGTCGATAAAACTAGTGTGATTACTGAGGGAGAAACGTGTAGAGTACCTTGATCTCAGTCATTCCAAACGGCCTTCTAGAGGGATTGACATGATTCAAAGCTTGTCTAAGGAGGTGTTCGAAAGACGGGATTGGCGGACGATGGAGAGGATCTATCCAATAAACTTCTTTGGTTTTTTTGTGGATCAAAACCAATCTCCAATGTTTACTAACAAAAAATGCATATCCATTTGTCAATAATGACAATATAAAAGTTAACATGAGATAAGAATGTATAGAATTAGTTAATATGAAAAGCTTACCCGGAAATGAGTGGTGCTAAGAAGAATAGTTTGTCCTCCACATCGAGAGCCGCTTTCATGTAGCTTAAACGCTCTGCATCAGTATGACCGAATTCTTGGATTCGCTCGGGGCATAGGAAGTCTATCCATGACTTAAACCGTTTTTGAACTAGTTGATATAAGGAGTTTAAGGAAAAAAATGAATGGTTAAAACAACGGGGAGAACGGCGGTTGAAAACACACAACTTAATATAGTCTCGACATTAAAATGACTTACAGTTGGAATAAGGACATTAAGGGCTCGGTTGCCTTGTCACCCTTCCATAGATCCTCAAAATCACCCCAACACATTACAATTTGCCTTCCAATACCACCAAATACTTCCGTTGGAGCCGGAAATTCGTAGTATCCAAATTTGCAATGATTAGACAACTTGTCATACAACACCTTCATAGCCGGTGTCATAGATTTAACTACAACATCTTTTGGGGCGGTCAAAAGTTTGGGAATTTGTTTTGAAATTTTTGGATCAACCTTGCGTGCAACACCCATAATTGGGTTGTATAGGCTAGCAGGTTGAGTCTCTCCTAAACTCTCGACAACAATTAGCCTACGAGGCCAAAGTAAATACATACCTTCTGCCGGTCCCACAACCTTACACTGACCTTTGGGTATGGGAATTCGAGCGGTTAAAACCAAAGCTTTTTTCAAGCAAACCTCCCCTAAACCTATTGCAATTTTATCATCGCCATGCATCTTCACCGACTCATTGAAAATTCCATTTGCAACATGCATAGTAGGCTTCCTCACTCCACCATTGATATATAATTTGCATGGATATGTGACATCGACCTTGACCTAATTAAAATATGGGATTCCATTTTTAAAGTATCGTCATAAACATGCTAAGACTATTAAGAGAACGAATATAGAATTTGAATAAGAATGCAATCGAAAAGTGAGATAGTGTGTTTACCTTTTTTGGTCGGCTTAAGTTATCATCACATACGTTTGGTTGTGGCGATGGTGGATTGCCTTGCACCTCACAAACATCGGGTGAGTGACGTGAACTACATGAAGGAGGCTCCAAATCGCCGCTTAGATCATTCAAATTCGGTGGGAGAATTGCGCCCGTTTGCTTGGCTATTATGTGGAGAGCTATGTCCCTTTTCTTCATATTCTTCACGGCCTCATCAAGCTCCTTCTTGGTATCACCGAGCTCTTTTTTTGTATCTCCAAGTTCCTCTTGCAACTTGTTGTACTTGGTATGTCTTGGTGGTTTAGAAGGTTTCGGTTTGCCGATGAGATCTCTTTTCACCACATGTGATGCATATCCACGAACTCTACCGGGGTGTTCCTTCCGTTCCGTCGCCTTACAAAGGATGTCATCCTCTTGTGTGGGAACAAATTCTCCCGAAGCAATTTTCGCTTTGACATCATCCTATCATTTAATACAAAAAAACATATGAGGTAGAAAGAAAAATAGATAGGAATAAGAATTGTAATAATATTAGCTCAAAATATTCAAAGAAACAACTTACAATATCTTTTATCAACTTCTTGTTTCCCTCGTGTGTGTATTCGCCTTTGCTATCTTGTCGACCAATCAAGAAGCTATTGAGTTTATCGAACTCTTTAGGATTAACCACCTCGGTGCTCACCAGGTAGACAGTTTACGAATTCGGGAACTTAGCCGGATAAGGTTGATCCAATTTTTCATAACCGGATAGTTATCCGGAAGTATGTACACCCTAGATTTGCCCTATCCGGGTAATGTTTCAGAAGCCGTAAAAGTACCCGAATAGGTTAAAAATTGAGATTTGTCGACTCTCTTTGATTCTATTGGATAGATAAAACCAAGGTTCAACCAAATATTTACATGAATTGCAAATTCAAAATAAGTTTGGAATAGTTGTATTATTATGAATTATCCGACTAACGCCTAAACTTAGGCTTCGACTTAACTTTGAAAATCAACTTCATCTTCCATTCGTTGCCTTTGCTATCTATCACTATGCGTTCGGCGTGATCGGATCTTGCGCGATAGATTGACATGTTTGCCTCTGTTTCCTCCATTTTAATCGCGTCTTTCTTCGTTGGCACAAAAATCTGAGCCGCTCGTTTGTCATACTCTTCGAATAGCTCATCACCACACACCATTTGTTTCCCATCAAGAACAATCTCGTAGTGCCGATCAGAAGGATCCTGAACATAGTAAACTTGGTCACCTTCACCAGCTAGTATGAACGCATCCGACTTTGATCCCACTTTCTTCCTATCAACCAATTGAAACCCTAAAGGATCGGTCTTAGTTCCTGTCTTTTGATCAACCCATTGACACTTGAATACAACCACCTTCAATGCCACATAGTTTAACTCCCATATCTGAACAATGGTACCGAAATACCTATCAAATGAGTAGGATCCTTCTGGATTTTTCTTCCGCGACACAGCAATTGATTCGGAAAATCTAGTGACACCGCTATTCTGCGAAACACCTTTAGCATCGCTCTGTTTGGTCCCGTACGAGTAACCCTTCACATCATAACCACTGTAGCTGATAACCGTTGTTAGCGGCCGTCTAGATAGCCATTTCACGTCCTCGGGATGGTCACCAATCTCTACCGTGTCCCTTAACCACTCACAAAAGGTTCTAATTATGCTCATCATGTAGTTGGAAAGGCTTTAGGGTTGGGTATAGAATTCTCAATTGCTCCATATGAATGTCAATGTAAGGGCGAACCGATTCATGGTTTCGCATCACATGCAGATGAGCAGCCTGCAAATTGACCGCTGGCGGATTATGCAACGTGCCTCTAGTTCCATGCCCTTTGAAACGAAAATCATGCCTCGAGGTGGATAGTCCAACCGTGTCAACCTCATCTAAGTAAGCCGTACAAAATTCAATCGCCTCCTCCGCAACATATCTAGATACAATGCTTGCGTCAGGCATGTACCTATTCTGTGAAAACAATTTAAATATCTTCATGTATCTCTCGAAATGATACATCCACCGAAGGAACACCGGGCCACACTCCTTGATCTCCCGCACAAGATGGACAATCAAATACACCATTATATCAAAGAAAGAAGGGGGGAAATACATCTCCAATTGGCACAATACTTCAACTACCATTGTCTGCAGCTTATCTAACTTACGACGGCTAACTGTTTTCTGGCAAATTCCATTAAAAAATAAGCAGAGCTTTCTAATGCACATCCTAATGTGGATTGAAAGAGAACCACGAATGGCAATTATGTTCAAATCTTGCATCAAAGTGTGACAATCATGTGATTTTAACCCGAACAATTTTTGATCCTTAACATTGACACAGTTACCAATGTTTTAGGAAAAATTAGAGGGTACCTTCAAATCTTTCAAGCACTGCAAATATTTTGTCTTCTCAGCTGACGACATATTGTAGCAAGCTGGAGGCAAGAAAGTGTTTCCATCCTCGATTACAGGAGCCAGTTCCTTTCTAATACCCATTCTTTCCAAGTCTTTACGTGCTTGAAGTCCATCTTTGCTTTTTCCAGGAATATTCAGTATCATACCAAGCAAACTATCGCAGACATTCTTCTCAATGTGCATTACATCCAAACAATGTCTGACAGCCAAGTGCTTCCAATATTGTAAGTCAAAGAAAATGGACCGTTTCTTCCAAGGGCCGAGGATGGGCATCTTCCTACGGTTTTTCCCAAAATCATTTTCAATATCCTTGATTTTCTCGAATACCTCCTCGCCACTGATACGAGGGGGTGGTGCATTCTCTTCCTTCCCATTAAACCAGTTCTTAGCCTTACGGAACTCGTGACTGCATGGTAAGAAACGACGATGTCCTTGATAAACAGTTTTTCTCTCGTGTTTTAATTGAGAGAAACTAGTATTCTCCTCACAAACAGGACAAGCTAGATGACCTTTGACTGAATAACCAGCTAGATTACCAAGTGCAGGAAAATCGTTCACGGTGCAGAACAACATTCCTTTCAACTTAAACCATTCCTGCCGATATTCATCCCACGTCCAATTCTCTTCGAACCACAGTTTCTGAAGGTCGTCAACTAAAGGTTCTAGGAACACATCAATGTCATTACCAGGCTGCTTTGGCCCTGCTATCATCAACGACAACATCACATATTTCCTCTTCATGGTCAACCACGATGGTAGATTGTAAATAACAACCATCACAGGCCAAGAACTGTGTGTACTACTCAAATCTCCATACGGATTCATACCATTAGTGGATAAACCCAACCTTACATTCCGAGCTTCCTTCCAAAAATCAGGATACAATTCATCAATTTTCTTCCACTGATCACCATCTGAACAGTGTGCAATCACATCATCATCTTCAACCTTCTCTCTATCTGCGTGCCATGTCAAGTTCTTAGCTTCTTCCTTGTTAGCAAACAACCTTTGAAGCCTAGGTATAATAGGGAGATACCACATGACCTTCGCGGGAACACGTTTGTTGGTTTCCTTAATAACATCTCCTCTCACATCCACTTTTTGTTTCACAGCTTTGTATCGTGACTCGCCACAAACGCTACAATTTTCCAATTTCATCTCATCTTCCCCTCTAAACAACATACAATCATTAGGACAAACATGAATTTTCTCAAGTTCCATACCCATTGGACATAGTATCCTCTTTGCAGCATATGCCCTATCAAGCAATAAATTTTCAATGGGAAGCAGCTGTCTAATCAACTCCAGCGCCTCTGTTAATGCCTTATCTGAAAGCCCATGCTTGGCTTTTAAATTCATCAACAATAAGGTCGCACTTAGAATAGTGTGGATTGACCCCTCATACAAAGGGGTCTGCTTATCATTATACATCGCTTCAAGCGCCTCAGGTTTTCCAAAAAAAATGCATGGCAACATCATCTACCAAGTCATCCAATTTATCGTCATAATTACCAACCATTTCGTTTTCTCCTACAACCTCCATTGGTTCATTAACAAAAACAGTGCTACGTTCTTCCCCATGCCATACCCACGTGGTATAGGAATTTTGGAAACCCCTAACAATCAAATGTTCACGCAAACCTTGAACTCCTAAATACACATCGTTAGTGCAATCCTTACAAGGGCACCGCATGGCCGACTGATTTTCTACTCTTGCATTATCAGAAGCAACATCAATGAAATATTCAACCTGTCCCATATACTCTGGTGAGGTCTGACGATTCTCCCTAATAATCCTACTACGTTCCATAACACTTGTGTACCTATTTTCATAAATTTTAACAAATATTAATGGATTCATTCATCTACATCGTGCTACTGGACAACATATCAAATACAAAATGGTTTCATAAACACAAATAACTAGGAATCAATACGCAAGTTCATATATTATTCAATGAAATTAGGGACACACATATATATTCATGCTTGAAATTAACAAAGATCCGCCCATCAATACTAAATTTAGCGGGAGATTACCTCATCGCGGCCTAGGATTGAGCGAGCCCAAAGATTGGGAGATTCTCTGCGTCCTTCAACCCAAAACAAAGATGGAATAAACTAGATAGAAAAAAAGGATCCGTTTCTCGTTTTATAGCACTCTGTTTTTAGCTCATCCGGGTACGTTTCCGAGTTCTGAAATCTGCCCCGGGAATGTTTTCCCTTATCCGTTCATTTTTACGAGTTCTGGAACTTACCCGGATGACTTTTTGACTTGACTCCACCGACATCAGAAACTTGCCACGTCGACTTGACCGTCAAAGTCAAGCCGGTCAACGGGGAAACTTCCGGCTACACATTTCTGGTGTCGAAAATGCAGCCTGGTCGGCGGTTAAACGCAACCGCCGAGCAAAAATTGCTTTTACATGGCGGTTGCATCACAACCGCCGTGTAAAAAGCCATCCGACTAGAGAACCTGTGTTTCCGAACTCGAAAATCTAGAAGGACAGCGGTTTCCTTATTTTCCCGCGGAACCGCCGTCTTCTGACGCCGTTTTCCGGCCACATTCTACTAGTGTATAGACCATATTCTTTTTTTTGAGTGAAGCAACAATGAGGTGGAGGGTTTTTACATCTTACCCAACCTTTATTAGAAACCAAAAATAATGATGTTATGGTACAAATTATTTTGTCTGAGATTGATAGGAAAAAATAAATCTACCTAGAAAAACCAGACATAACTACTGGCTTAGTAAGCAAAGATCTAGAAGAATGAAAATTCCAGAAGTTGCTAGACCCTCTTCTCACCTGAATCGTTGTATATACTTTTTTTTGTAATATGAGTGATACCTTTTACCCTCTTCCACGGATCTGAGGTTTGTATGATGAGGGCATAGACCATATAAGCTTTGCCCGGGGAGTCTAATCATCATGTAGCTTCTGGTACAACTTTAAGGAGAAGTTGTCTATGATTGTGTAGAAACTTCTTAATCCAAATCCATTTTGACCAATTGGACTACACAATCCTTCACATGCTTTACAGTGCCTATTTTCTTCTTATTCTGTCTTACCCCAAAGAAAGTAAGAACAAATTGTTTCTAGTAGCTCAATGGTGTGTTTTGTGGGTGACATAGTACACCAGATGTGTTGTGGGATTGCAGACAGAACATGGTTGGCTAATATTAGTCTTCCTGTCATATTTAACCATTTGTTATTCCGTTTAGTATTTTATGATTGATTTTCTCTATTAAGGGCTGAAAGTAAACATTAAGTTTTTTCCCTTTATAGATTCAGACTCCAAAATATTGAAAATGAAAATGGCCTTGAGTCATGCTTGTTATATCCTGAATTAAATATATTCTAACACTGTTGGTTTTTTGCCAAACAAAGAATGCACTTATACTGATTAACCAGATGTCCATATGTATTCTGGCAAAATTGAAGAAAATGCACTACGCTTTCAAGATATTTTTTTGTTTCCTTAATAAATATTACTGTGTCATTTGCATAAGACAAGTGTGTGATTGGAACAGCTCTCAAAGGTATAATAAATCAATCAATCAAACTTAGTTGAAACATATGTTTTAGGTCTCTATTGAGCAGTTCTCTGATAAAGTTAGATTATATTGGATACAAAGGGTCCCCTTGTTTCAAGCCTCTGGACGCTCTAAAATAACCATAGGGGTTGTCATTGATGAGGACTGAAAACATTGCAGCTAAAATATTAATTATAATTAGAGACACAATGTGTTATAATATTTATATTATTGACATATTGTTAATTAGTTGTTATAATATAATATCTTGAAAAATCACGTTGAATAATTTCGTGTACGTAATAACACCAATTTATTATTAGTTTTTGTAATACTATTTGATTCAATTTTTAAATTATTTTTGTATTACAATTGTGTACATGAATATTTATACAATTTGTTACCTAGAGGAACATTCCTCATTTTGTTGTTAATGTTATACCATTCGATTAATTTGTTATGATTTTGTATACTAGATGATTCCGGCCAATTTTGTGGAATAGTATGGTGAAAGATTGGAGGGTGGGGTGGTGGCGAGGTTGATAGACCCCGCCGGAAATAGATTTCAGGCCAGGAAACAGATAGGGAGAAATGGACGTGTTTGGTTTGAGAATAAGTTGGTCAATTTTCACTCCATAACCTGGCCAGAACTTGTGTTGTTCAAGTCAGTCGGAAATTCTAAATTCCAGGTAACCGTGTTTGGCCAGAACGCGGTTGAAATCAACTATAGGGTGGACGAGGTTTCTAATCGCCAGAATGTCGTCCACGGATCTCTCCACAAATTTCACTCGGACTATACTTTCTTTATCTCCCGCATCACGAAGACATCCTTTCGTATTTATTTGGTAAGCCGTCAAGCAACTTAATAATGAAGTTATGATTAAATTGTTTCTTTGGTTATACGATGGTATTTGATTCTGATGTTTCTTTATTGTTTTAGCACGTAGATCATGCCATTGTATTTTGTTCAGACGCATTTTAAGGAAAGAATTGATAGTATTTTCCTCCGACTGCCTCCTCCAGCAAGAGTAAGTTGGTTGGTGCATCTTAATTTCACCACAACCACAAATAGGATAGGCCGCGGTTGGCGTAAATTCGCCATTGATAATAAGCTGGAGGTTGGAAATAGATGCGTGTTTGAATTGCACCAGGATGCCAGAGCTTTTACCGTCTACATTTTTCGTTAGTTTGAGTGTGTTTGTATGTTCAATAGAACATGTTTGTTTTTTTGTTTGTCTATGTTTTTGGTTTTGAATAATTAACCTTTCATTGGAAAAGGTGGGAATTTTTGTATCAGTGATTAAACATGTTGTTTTGGTTTTTTTGTTTGTTGAATGTATGCAAAATATCTATTTTATGTTCTTGGTTTGGTTTGGTTTGGTTTGGTTTGGTTTGGTAGTGTTTGTTTGGTCATTTGTTTCTGAAAAAGAAGCTAGAACCCTTCTATTACTAACTAGTATGATTTTTCTTGTCCATCAACCTGTCCTTCCATATGGTAAAGCTTCCTGTTACTCTTTACATAACTATGTCACTAACCTTTCCATTTTTTGTTTTATAAATGTATCTCGGCTGGTCTTGTGTACTCTGAAAGTGGTCCCCTCAATTTCAAGGGCGATGGATGCCTTGTGTAATCATGAGCTCTGAAAGAGGTTTCTCAATTTGGATCCTGTGAAAATAGGGGACTTAGATGCTAATTAAACTAGTCTTTTGTATGTTGCATATATGTACCTAGGGTTTAATTATTTAGTTATAGGGCATTGTTTGTAATATAAATAGTTATGTAAATCCTAATGCAAATCAATTTAGGAAATTCCCTTTACATGGTATCAGTTTCTAGATGATCCTCCTCCCAAAAACCTAACAGGGTTCTTAAACCCTCTCTCTCTTTTTCTACTGCCGCTTTTGTTCTTTTTTTCGATCAAATTTTTTTTCTCTTCCTTTTTTGTTGATAACTACTTTGAATTGTGTAATTCATTGATGCTGAAGTGTACAATATATAATACAAGAGATCTAATCTAAACTACTCTAAAATAGAAAAAGATATATACTAAATTATACAACAATTTCTTTATTATCAATCAAGGTATTCTATTATCTCCCCTCGGGTGAAGCGTCAGATTTGTGGAAACGCAAAGTTTGGAACGAAACAGCTCAAAAAGCGAACGAGACATCCTTTTGTGAAGACGTCAGCCACTTGAAGAGCAGATGGGACATGATTAACACGAAACTTCTTAGAAGAAACAAGCTCACGAACAAAGTGATGGTCAATGTCAATATGCTCGGCTCGCTTGTGAGAAACCGGATTTTGAGCCAAAAATATCGCGCTACTGTTATCACAAAGCAGAAGCGGGGTTGAAGACCGAGGAACGCGAAGTTCACGAAACAGTTGACACAACCAAGCGAGTTTAGCAGTAGTGTTGGCCATGGCATGATACTCAGATTCACAACTGGAATGAGACACAGTAGTACTCCAAGAAACAAGATTGCCACCATGGAAAATAGCATAGCCATAGGTGGAGCGGCGAGTCTCAAGACATCTAGCCCAATCAGCATCGGAGTAGCCAATAATGGAAAGACCGGCACGCGAGGGACGAAACATCAGGCCATAGTGAAGCGTCCCATGAACATAACGCAAAATGTGAGTGACAACCTGAAAACGATCATCTTTGGGAGACTGCAAAAAGTGGATAACAGAGTTAACAACATAAGACAAATCAGGCTGAGTAATTTTTAAGTACTGCAGTGCACCAACAAACGATAGAGCTTGGGATTCGAAAAATCAAGACTGGAAGTGATGCTACCAGTTTCTAGTCCCGGTCCGGAGTTCGATGATGTCACTGGTCCGGAGAAGACTGCATCCTTGTCCGTGCGCTCTCACCTAATAAGGCCTACAAAACAATGCCCCGGAGTACCCCGAGGGTAGCTGCTCCGGCGTAATGATGAAAAAGGGGGCTTTTGAATCAGAGAGAGAATAAAAATGTATTGAGAGAGTTTAGATCTGATAGAACATATCTTTCTCCATAGGTCAAAGGTGGCATCTATAGGTGTGAGGTGGTGCTAACCCAGCCCAAGCATTGTGGTCCTACCTGTTTGTACTCATCCGAGGACAGGTCATATTCATGTCCTTTGTGTCCCCGGATAACGCCATCCTAGCTAGCGTCGCTTCTGGACTGGACCGCCACTTGGGCCTGAGTCATTACCTGGGCTAAAGCCCATATCAACACTAACCCCCCGAGACAGGGATCCGTCCGGAGGTACAAATCCGGCCTGAAGGACGGGTTCAGTGTCTCTGTTTGTAGCGGCGCTCTTCTGTCGAGCGCGTGTATACCGTCATGTTCTTGCCCTTTTAATCTTCTCGCACGCACGCGCGTGTTAGTAAGCGCATTAATGAGGCGCTAACGACAGCCTCATAAATGCGGCGTTTCAAATGATATTTTCTATTAATCTATTTCGAGGGAGTAATCACATCTCCTCGATTTTTGATCCGTACCTGTGTAAAGGTTTTTCTATAAATAGGACTCTCAACCTGTCACCTTCACAATTCATTCTCTTGTTTTCTCCTCCCGATTTCTGTTCTTCCCCATCTTTCATATTCTCTCTCTTCTTCAACGCTTATGACCGGGTCGACCTCAAACTCTAAATCTCATGGAAAGGTCTCCAACCCCCCACTTGATTAAGCGGAGAAGAAGAAACAGACCAAGCCCATTCTAGAGGACGAAGAAGGCGAGGGCGACGTTAATGTGGGCTTGAATCCCACTCCGGAAGATAAAGTGATAATAGACCCAGAGGTGGAGTCCTTGGTCCAAAGGATGGTAGTACCCGTTTCATTGGACTCCAAGTTGTCTTCGTTCACATGGAATCACACCCAGGAAGCTTGCATCCCTCGGATCCACTTCCTGTACGGGTTGACCTTTCTCCTTCCGCGACTTTTTCTGGACATTTTTGACCACTTCCATATTTCTCCGGCGCAGCTTCAGCCCAGTTGCATTGTTGTAATCCGAGCGTTTCTAATAAACTGCTATCGTTGCGGAGTGTCGCCCACCTTGACATTATTATCTGGAGAATACGAAGGATGAGGGTGTCTTCACGATGCAAAAGCGGCTGAAAGTGAAGGACTGATGCACGGGTCGCCATGACAGCTACACGAATTGGGAGCATCACTTTTTCATTTTTGACATGGTTCGCTATCCGTGCCCCAAGTGGAACAATGAGGTGAAAAGAGAGGACAAGATGGAGCTCCGACCCGCTGATATGGAAGCGGATCATCTGAACTTGAGCTTCAACCAGCTGGACCTAACCATGTTTTGGAAGGACATGCATTATATGTTTCCCTTGATGGCATATGAGTCAGCGGTATTTACCAAGTGCCAGTTCTATGTTGAGCAGAGCCCCATGAGTAAGTGTTTTTACCCATATTTATTCAGCTTGATCCCTACTCCGCGTCTCTTATCCTTAGTTTTCTTCTTAGTTTTCCCATTGATCGGGCTGCTATGGATCCTCCTTCGAGTACCATCAAGGCTCGGAAGCCGTCGAGAGGGAAATCTGGTTCGGAGACCGGCAAGAAAACTCTAAAAGAATAAGAGAAAGAGAAGAAGAAGAAGAAGAAGAACAGGAAAGCTTTTCATCTCGTCGACGAGGATGAGGTTGTTGAGGTGGATGCTAACACCTCGGAGCGGCTAACTATAGGTAACCCCCCATCGGCTTCTTCCGGGTCGGAGCTGGAAAAAAAAGATTGGCAAGGTTGCGGCGGCCACGAGTCGTGCAGCTGCCCTCACAGTTCTTGGGCCTCAATCCTCTGATGAGGAGAGAACTTCGGCCGTCAAGAAGCAGAAGGGGCCGCCTTTGGCCCGAAAACCTGCGCACAGCCAACAGTCCATGGCGGGCGACAAGAAGAAAGAGGGGGAGTTAACTCCGACCTCCGAGTCTCGGGTTGCAGTCTGCCTGAAAATCTGGTAATTGATCTCAGATTTTGTTATTCCTTGAAACGTTATCCCTCATTACTTACCCGTTTTTCTGTTTCAGGATTACGCCACTTACCTCTTCAATGCTCCGGGCGTTGCGGTCTTGCGGAGTCTATCAATAAAGCTTACCATGCCCAAAATACGAAGCTATCTCAGAAGTTGAGCAGGCTGGAGAGGACCGACGGCTTGTTGAGTCGCAAACTGGCTCGGGCTAAGGCTAGGATCAAGGAGTTGGAGGTTGTCGCTTCTCCCTCTGTTCAGAAGGAGCACTGCATAGCTTTTGTGAACAAGGTGTTGCAGAGCCAAGCTTTTGAGCAGATCTGACAGACGTCTGTCGTGACTCCAACAACCTGTCCATCCACCAAGTGTATCATAAAATGAAAGGATGGGTCCCGGAGTGTCGGCGAGGCGAGTATGGAAAATTCTACTATCATCCCAATGCCGCCTATCAGTACAAGTTTTCTGTGGATTAGCTTATTCGGGGCGGAGTTTAGCGCATGAAACCGTCCGTGCCGTCCCTCTTTGATGAGGATTTCGAGGCGGAGGTCCAGAAGCCTATCACGGCTGCAACTGTCCGGGCCTTTAACCACGGGTTGGTGGATCTGAGCAAGTAGGTATGTTAGGAAAATATCAGGAGCGCAACGTGGAAGCAACAAGATAAAGTTGAGGGTTATTGAGAAAAATATATAAAGACGGATTTTGGGAAAGAACTATATATAAAACCTCCTTGAGAATATTACAAAGAGATTAAAAAGTTACAAAAGGAATAAAAATCTTGTAAACTCTATATCTAAATTTTATACAGAGATACCCTATTTATAGACAAAACCCAATGAATCATATTCCACCAAGGATCTAAACACCAAACTCAATCTAACAGTGATTGGGATAATAATCTTAATGTAGGAAGTAATAGGAGATATTTGATGTATCCCAACAATCTCCACCTGGCATCAAAATTATCGGTGTAAAGTCAGCATCAGCACGCAAAACAACCAACTATATCCAAGAAATACTCTAATTTAGTAACATGGAGAGTTTTAGTGAGCATGTCTGCAGGATTACCCGAAGTGTGAATCTTCTCCACAACAATTTTCCATACAACAATATAAGAACCCTTTAAAAAACGTAAAATCCATTTGACTGCGTCCCAATATTCCTTACTAGGGTTATGCATGTAGCGGCTCACAACGCTTACTGCATGAGCTAAATCAGGTCTAGTATACACCATGTCAGTATTGGAGTAAGGAATAGTCTATATAAAAGCAATATCAGCATCAGATTTAGGACATAGTTTTTCGCCCAAGTTAAGATGCACACCAAGTAGAGTTGACACAGGTTTACAAGTAGACATATCAGATCGATCGAGCATTTTCTCAATATAGGTTTTCCGAGAAAGATAAAGTTTTCTAGTTTGACGATCTCTACAAATATCCATAACAAGGATTTTCTTAGCTGCACCCAAATTCTTCATCACAAATTTGGAACTCAGTTGACGTTTCAGTTTGTCAATCAGAAGCTATCCAGGGAAGCGATAAGAATATCATCAACATAGTGTAAGAGATATACAAAAGAACTAGCAGCAAACTCCTTGAATTAAACACAGCTATCACACTGACTTCTGGAGAAACCCTGTCAAATTATAGAAGTGTCAAAACGCTTGTACCACTGTCTCGGTGCTTGCTTCAAATCATAAAGGAATATTTTCAAACGACATAAACATTTCTCTTTTCCGGGAACTACAAAACCCTTAGGTTGATGTATGGAAATATTTTCATTAAGCTCACCATGTAGGAAAGCAGTCTTTACATCGAGTTGCTCCAACTCCAGATCAAATAGAGCAACAAACGAAAGCAAAACACGAATAACCAATCGTGTTTTCCATCTTGCTTTCTCAACTCCCGGAATACCGTCTTTCTTCATATAAATTCACTTACAGCTCAGTAGATGTTTCCCTTTAAGCGGTGTAGACGGATCAAGTTGGACTGTACTTGAATCCATATCAAAATTAACAATAGGCTGCATATCAAACTCCACCTTCTCCCTAATTCTTTGCTCATATTCTGTAATCGGAACTATACATAGGTTCTTTTCCCGTAGAAAGGAATGCAGTTTTATCAACACCTCGGCTCAAAATGACCTTCTGTGGATCTGAATCCCATAAACGGTAGCTTTTGGATTCGGAGTCATAGCCGAGAAACTTGCATTTTGATAGCCCTGGGTCTGATTTACCAATGCTAGAATGAGCATAAATGGCACATCCAAACATTCTTAGTGTAGAATAATTAACAGGTTGACTAGACCAAACCTCTTCATTGGTTTTAAAATCCAATGAGGTATGTGGATAACGATATCATTGTGGAAACCGCTTCAGCCCAAAAACCACGTTGATTCCATAACCCAGCAGAGTGCATACTTCGAGTACGCTCCAAAATAGTCTGATTCATGCGTTTAGCAATGCCATTTTTCTGGGGTGTATAAGGCATGGTTTTATGCCTAGAAATTCCATGGGTCTTACAAAAATGATTAAATTCTGCTCCATAGAATTCAAAACCATTATCAGTCCTAAGCTGCTTGACTTTTCTTTGGCGAGAAAAATCAGCAATAGTAGACATAAAGTATTTATAACCTCCAAAAGATGTAACTTAAGTTGGTCCCGATAAATCAGGGTGAACATAATTCAGAACATTCTTGGTACGGTGGGTTGCGGCGGAGAAATTAATTCTTTTCAGTTTCCCAAAAATATTGTGCTAACAAAAAGTCAATTTACTCGTTCCATGTTCACCCAATAGGCCTTTATTGCTCAGGAATGTCATGTCTCACTCATGTGCCCAAGGAACATATGCCCTAATTGAGTGGTGGCATCATCGTTGGATGAAGAAGAGGACACTGCGGCAGCAGGACCCATTACAGTGCTGCGTTGCAAAATATATAAATTTCTAGCACGTTTAGCTCTAAGAATTTCAGTAGAATTTTTAACGACTTTGAGAAGACCATCATCTCCAATGTATCTACAACCTTGAGCTTCTGGGGTGCCCAATGATATCAAATTTCGTTTCAAGTCAGGAGTATAACGAACATTTGTAATGGTCTTGACAACATGATCATAATTTTTTATCTGAACACTTCCAATTCCACGAACGTCGCAAGAAATGTCGTTACCCATGAAGACAACTCCACCATTAACAGGCTCAAAAGTAGCAAACCAGTCTATATGAGGACAGGTGTGAAATGTACAACCAGTATCCATAATCCCGTCATCTTGGTTCCGTTTCTCAATGTAACTAACAGTCATCAAAACATCAATATTGGAATTAGTATCAACAACATTGGCTTCAGCTAACTCTCTAGATGGTTTCTTCTCTTCTTTGTTTTTCAGTTTCCAGCATTCGAAACTTCATGACCAGGTTTCTTACAGTATTGACAGTGCTTGGAAGACTTTTGTCCTATCGATTTGGATTGAAATTTCTTGTTGTTGTTATTCTCTTTTTCAAATGTGTGACCCTTAACAAACAAACTCTCTCCTTTGCTATTAGAAATGTTAACATCAAATTTCTCCTTCGAAAGAAGGTTTGATTTAACATTGCCAAAACAAAGAGCAGTAGAACCTCCATATAACATGATTTTTTTAAAATGGCGGTATGTTGTAGGGAGTGACACAAGTAGAAGAACAGCGCGATCCTCATCGTCAATTTCAACTTCTAGATTTTCCAAATTTAAAAGGATAGAATTGAATTCATCCACATGAGATCGTATAGAAGTAGTGTTGTCAGTTCTGATCCTAACCGAATCAACCGACCGAACCGAATGATACCGAACCGCTCCAAACCGAATTCAACCTGAGAAAAAATGATCAGAAACCGAAACCGACCCGAACCGAACTAACCCGAAAACCGATCTGAACCGAAAATCTTGATCCGAACCCGACCGATAACCAAATTTGCTCGAACCAAACCCGATTCACACCGACCCAAAATCAATCGAAACCAAACCAAAATCCTTAATAGTAAGTCAAATAAGGATTGATCTTTGATTAGATAAAACTCAGTTTAGTTGATGTCTATAAAAAGTCATATAAAAGCTAGTACTTGTAGATAGTTAAGTGAGATTGATCATTTGATTAGTTAAACTCAACTTAGTTAGTCTATATGAATATTTAAACTTACCAAAAATTCTAAATTAATAGCATCCAACTCATTTTTAACTCGAACCCGAATGGAACCGATCAACATATGACCGAAACCGAAATTATCCGAATCCGAATTGATCCGATTAATCTTGAGCCGATAGTAATCCGACCCGAACCGATATTAACTGACAAAGGAAAATTATACCAATTCAACCGAACCGTTTTGATCCGAAACCGATTCAGCCGAACCGAAACCGACCGAACCGACCAAATTGACACCACTATATAGAAGAGCCTTCCGGCATGCGTATGGTGTAGAGTCTTTCCTTCAAGCGCAGTTTATTGGCAAGATATTTGGTATTGTAAAGCGACTCTAGTTGTAACCAAATCTTTCTGCGGTTGTTTTAGTAACCACCTCGCAAAGAACTTCCTTAAAGAGACTTAATTGGATAGTTTCCAACACCTTCTCATCCAATTATTCCCACTGGTTCGGAGACTGATTTGACTAGCTGGTTGTATAAATGTGTTTGGTAAAATTTGCTGATAGATAATAGCTAATTTGTGTAACCAATCTTGCAAAATGACATTTGTGGACATGAATATATTTTACTACTTATTCACTTATTAAGTGTATATAATTTATCAAATGCTATTTTTTTATAAATAAAACATAAGAATTATACTAAATTAATTTAAATTATTATATAATCCACATTTTCATGATTTTTTAAAAAAAATCATACATTATAAGTTTGTTTTAGAGAGTTCTTCAAATCTTTCTCTTGTTTCATATTGATGGTTGTATAAAAAAATAATCAATTGTTTCCAAGTAATTTTATGAAATGTTGTTATTCATATTATAGTGCAAAAAGAGAGAAACACCAACCAATAAAAATATAATGCAATGTAATGAACATAACCATCCAAAATATAATCATAATGATTCAACCCAGAATACTTATTGAACAATTAGATAATGCATAATTATTTTGAACATTTGAATTTCCTTACGAATAACCAAAGTATACAATATTTATTCTATCTTTTAGCAATCGGTTTATAGAGGAGAAAGGGCAAAAAAATATTTAATGTTAAAACTATAGCATTTAGTAGAAAAAACAACTTTTTTTAGCGTTTTGAAAATTAGCATATTGAGTTCAAAAACACTTTTTAAAATTTATTCACCAAACACTAATAATAGTTGTTTGACGATCAAATTAGCTTTTTTTTTTATCAAATCAACTAATTTGAGATTAAAATGCAGTTTACCAAACACACCCTTAATCAAATAGATATGATTTAATAAGTCGCGCACCGTGCAGCATAACCAACCTAGTTATTATAAATATCAGGTTTAGTTGTGAATCGGGGTAAGTGGCAGTTGTGGGCAGTCAACATTTTGGCCCTAGGGGTGGGACTATGAACTCAAGTGTTCACAACGAAGGTTTGCTCCAGTCAAACTATGCCGTCAATATTGTATTACAAACATGCAAAATGGGGGCCATGGATGACAAAGCTCCAATTTCTGATATGGTTAAAGAATTTCCAAACAAATATTAATTTTTTGTTCAGCCTTGACTATGGATGGGATGAGGACAGTGTTTCTTCCCAAATTCATTAACAAAATCAATGGGTTTACAAGTCTTGATTCTGGTGCTATACTACTTTTCTTACTGCCCATTTTCCAGACCTCTCATATTCTCACTTTCCAACTTATAGGGCTGTTGCTACCCCTGCTACCACCAACCAGGAACCATGGGAATCTGCTTTGGGAAGTCTGCAAAGTTGGCAAATGCTTCTTCCAGCCAGTTCTTTGGTAAGATTATTGCCTCCCTTTTGCTTTCATTTTTTATTGAAATGTTTTTGACTCTGGATAGCACTTCTCTGGTTCTGTAAATTCCTTTGAATAGCATCCCAGTTGCCATTTTTATGTAGATTTGTATGTTATGTAATAGCTTATATGGTTCAGAAAAATGTTGCCTTGAAAATCCATTTAGTAAAATCACCAAGAATAGGCTGTTTGTAGAAGCTAGTGAGGTGGGTTGTGTTGTACCATAATGATATAAGAGATGCAAATTGTAAAAATGAGGAAGATTGTTCCAAGAACTAGGAGTGTTCTTGATTTTTTGTTTGGTAGATTCGAAAATGTGCTCAGCTAACAATTTCAGCTCCTTAACAGAAGCAGGAACAGAAACTGGAAATGGTAAACATGACTTGAGTTTAAGTGTTAAAAGCGGTCCTCTTAAACCCTACAAACTTGTTTCGACGTTCTCCAGCAACCTCAAGTCCTTTCACTTCAATGATCTGAAAAGTGCTACCAGAAATTTCCAGTTCGATAGTCTTCTTGGTGAGGGAGGATTCGGGTACGTGTTCAAGGGATGGATTGATGAGCATACGTTGGCGGCTACTAAACCGGGAACTGGTAAAGTTGTCGCTGTCAAAAAGCTCAAGACAGAAGGCTTCCAAGGTCATAAAGAATGGCTTGTATGTCCGTTTTCACTCTCCTATACATTCGAAGCTTTATGTTAAGAACTGATTAGCTACATTTGACTTCTTTTCTAATGCACTTTGTTCTAATGCCAGGCAGAGGTTAACTACTTGGGGCAGCTCTACCATGAAAATTTAGTGAAGCTTATCGGATATTGCTCTGAATCTGACCACAGACTGTTGGTCTATGAGTTCATGCCAAAAGGAAGTTTGGAAAACCATCTATTTAAAAGTAAGTAAAGATTATAGTCTATCATATTACTTGTTAGGAAAATCCAATGCCTGAAATAGATCACTTTCCTTTTGTCTCTGCAGAAGGAGTTCAAGCCATGCCTTGGGCTACTCGGATGAAAATCGCTGTGGATGTGGCTCGAGGACTGTGTTTCTTGCATACTTTAGATGCCAATGTTATCTATCGCGATCTGAAGTCTTCAAACATTCTGCTTGATTCAGTAAGTGCTCGTATTCTGTATAATTTTGATGCATAGAACACCTGTATAATTTTGATTCCATTCAGCAGCTAAAATGACTATATGGACTTGCATTTTCAGGACTTCACCGCAAAACTTTGTGATTTTGGCCTTGCAAGAGATGGTCCCTGTGGAGATAGCACTCATGTTTCAACTCGGATTATTGGAACTCGGGGCTATGCTGCACCTGAGTATATTGCTACAGGTTTCGCTCCCGACTAGACTATTTTTGTTTTTGGTTTCATCTTTTCATGAAAAACTATTTAGTCCCCAAATGCATCTTACTAATAGGATTTAATATATCAACTCAATTAGCTTTGATCAAATTGGTGTGCTAATTCTAGAACAAATTTAAATCCAATAAACAGGGCACTTGACTCCCAAGAGTGATGTTTACAGCTTTGGAGTGGTATTACTGGAGTTGTTATCTGGGAAAAGAGCAATGGGGGACGAAAACATGGGAGGAAACGATGAGACTTTGGTGGATTGGGCAATACCATTCCTGAGCGATAGCAGAGTCACTCGAATCATGGACACAAGGTTAGGCGGGCAGTACTCCAAAAAATCTGCCCAGGCTACTGCAGCTGTTGCATTGGTGTGCCTAGACATAGACCCAAAGGTGAGGCCATCCATGAGAAATGCTCTTAGAGACCTGGAAGAAGCTCTGGTATCAAAAGATATTAGTCCTAGAGTAGCTAAACATCATAACTCTGCTTCTGGAAAACCATCTCATCATCCCAAGGCAAAGGTGTACTCTCAACCAAGATAACTTTCTTCAACTAGTTAGGAGGTTTAGCATATTTGTGAAGTAACCATTTTTATGTTAGCATGTTTGATGTATCTAAGGTTTTGAATGAAACTTTTGAACCAAATTTTGTGCATATGGGCTTTATTTATATCATATGTTTCTCTGGGTGCTTTTCGCTGGAATCTAAATACTGCACTTTGCGACATTTCTTTCTATAGTACTATAGAACCCAAGAAAACACACATTCAAGGTCATAAATTAGATCAATAATTCTCCAATCCTACATGAAGTTCATTAACAGGACTGATAAGTCTCCAATTCTACATTTTGGGATGAAATCCGAAATCATAATCAAGAACTCTCTTCAAGTATAAATTTTCTCATGGGATACACACACACACACAAGAAAAAGATTCCCACAAAAGAATTAAAGAAAGAAACCAAAGAATGATAACAAAACAACTGATCGTATTGACTAAATCGCACCAAAAAGCACTGCATCTTCACATGTAAGATGTCTTTGTTCCTTGCATATCATCCTCAGTTTTCCAAACTACATCCTCCAGGCAGGTGGAAAGGTTCTTGTAGAACTGTAAATATCAAAAGCACTGATGAGAAATTATTCTTTAAATGAAAAGAGAGAGTGAAACTTCACACATTTACTACCATTTATCCCTAAAAAATGCATTTACTAGAAAAAGAATAGGAAGTCCGCACAGCATATCAGCTAAGAGTTAGCACTGACAGAACCACTGGTGTCCCAAGACCTTCACATACCATTGAACTTTTCTAACCAACGACAACTGGAAATAACTTTCTGAAATGAGGCTTTCTTCTTCTGTTACATAATATATGAGCATACCTTGTGGAATTCCAAAGTGTCTCCTTTTGCCTTCCGTACCTCAACCATATGAAGCGAAGGTGCAACTTGGAACACCTGATTTGAAGGTATTGATAAGAAATGGAATTCACTGATGGAAGGCTGATGAGAAAAGTGAGACAGCTCTCCATACCTGGGTAGAAATATTGAGATTCCCTTTTCTTCCGGCTTTGACATTTTCTAGCCTCATCTGTGAGCAAATATTGAAGGAATGGACAAATAAGCCTTTTGCATCAAATCATTTTATTGTCAAAAGTATATTTCTGCGAGAATTCATGATTAGTTAAAAGAGTTGAACAGGTAGGGATCCAGTTCAAAGCTGGGAGTACCTTGTAGTTCTTCTTGTGAACATCAAAGCCAAGAGGCTTCGCCGCTTCTTCAATTTTGCTGATGATCTCATTGGCAGGGCATCTTGAAGTAAACCTTGTTTCCCTCTTGATTTCCTGCCAGCAATTCAACTGAACATCAAATTCTGAAGAATCCTGCTGCACAGTTCAACCCAACATTTGCATATTCAATATTCCCTATTACCGGTGACATTTCACTTTTTTTAAAACCATATTCCATTTTCCCAGTGAAAGAATAAAAGATTCCTACCCAAGAATCAAAGAGGAACGACTTGAGAATCATAGTAGCTATCCCATTGTAGGCAGCTGATACACAATCTCACAATATTGTTTGGTCCAAGAGAAAAGTTAGGCCAACCTCTTGAACTTCCACAGGGCTATAACATGAATTAGTTTCTACTTTCTTCCAAAAATGGTAGATCGGATTATGTACGTTACCACATAGCTACATTGACTGAGCATTATCTGTGTAAAAGTTCAACTCAAAGGAATCACTGTTATTCACACTAACCTGATCAAATAGATTCCCAAGATTCAGTCCTTTTGACATTGATATCAACTCAAATGCATTCATGGCCACCGGTTGCTCCTCTGTTCTCTCAGTAACATGATGCTCCTATAGGAATAAAGGGTTATACACATTAGGTAACACAAAACAAAAACAAAAAAACAAAAACGTTTTAGATAAGAACAATGAAAGAAACTGTGTACTTATTTGAGAACTCACTTCAGAATCCTTAAAAACGGCTTCTACATCATCCAAGTTTATGTCTTCTTTCTCATCAAACACAGGTGGCTTATAGTCCTTCTTAAACCATTCATCTTCAAGAACTTCTGAAACTGTAATGCGCTGCACAATTACCAAGCCATAATATCAGAAGAAAAAATAATGCACTGATGAAAATATAAAGGATTATGAACATACATCAAATATGATATGAAAATGGATCAAAAGATGGGATAGACTACGTATAACTATTTGGGAAGAAGCTGCTTAATCCTGATACGTAGCAAGGGCTAGACATGTATATGATTAGCCCACCACCAACTTAACTAGTCTCGAACTAAATAGCTCCTCATTAACTAAGAGTTTTTTACTCCAAAATCTATAGTTAAGCTCAATCAGGAATGAGCTGAAACTTGATAAAGATTTCATCATGAAGTAAAATACTCCCGTAATTAACAATCTACTTTATTTGGTGCAACTCCTCCATAAAAAAGTTATATCTTGGATGACTTATCGAAAACAGCTCCTAGTTACATGAAACTTTTCCAACGTAGAAAAACAATATTGGTAACACCAACAGACAAGTACTTATCCCAATTCAGTGTCAAAGCTGCATTCAAAGGAGAAGATGGAGAATACATATATATATAAAATTGAGCAAACATACAGTCATAGTGTTTGGATCCAGGATTCTGGTAATCAACTTTCTGGCCCCAAATGACATCCATGGCGGAAAGGTAAACTCTGCAGCTGAAATCTGAACATAGAAAAACAGAATCTGAGAAACCACAGAAGACAAGATATGTAATCAAATCAAAAGAGGGTAAGAAAGTTCACAATGTGCTTACTTTTTTATAGAGTTGCACAACATTTGTATCATCAAAAGGCAAGTAACCTGCAAGCAATACAAATAGTATGACTCCACATGACCACAAGTCCGCAGTCGCCCCGTCATAGCCTCGATCATTCAGCACCTAATCAAGAAGAAACTTGTTAAGTGTTCACTGAGAGATAACATTCATAAACTTCGATGAATTACAGGATCCAGTTTCCGTACCTCAGGTGCCACATAGTTCGGAGTTCCACATGTAGTATGAAGCAAGCCATCGTCCTGTAAAACCAATCATGTATCATTCGAGCTTGTCTAGAAAGAATGCATGGGAGGAATAAGGACAAGTAGTACATCTCTAGGTTCCCACATGATGCAATTTGTTATCCTAAACTCATAGTTCAACCTAAGACAGTAAAAATGAAACAAATAAAGGTACAAGGCTTGAACATGTGTATGCAGATTCAGGTGCTCGAAACAGTAACTGCATCAAATTCAGATTATTCAACGCAAATTAAACAACCATAAAGAAATCTCAATTTCAAGTAAAAAAATAATGGAAACATTGTCGATAATAATTACACCATTGTTGAATATACATCATAATGGCAATAAAAGAATAACAGTGCCAATATATATCTTTGTTGATCTCAAAACTGACACTGTGCAGTGAAATCTTATTTTTGTTAAGTTCTTGAAATAAATAAACACGGCCTCTCAAAAACTATATATCACAAACAGTTCTGTGAAATCAACAAGATATTATGCATTAAAAAAAACCCTTCCAGTATTAACATCTATAAGAGATAGGAAGGTAACAAATAAAGAGTAATGAATTTCAAAAGTATGTACCCTGACTTGCTGAGAAAGAGCACTTAACCCAAAATCAGAAACTTTCAGGTTCCCAGAAGTATCCAATAAAAGATTTTCTGGCTGTATAACAAAGGACAAATCACAGAATAGAAAGATTCATGAGAATTACTGTTTGGTTATAACAAAATAACAAATAAACCATAGTATTCTTACAGAATGAACAGTGTCTACCTTTAGATCCCTATGATAAACTCCCCGGCTATGGCAATAATCAACTGCATTGATGAGTTGGTGGAAATACTTTCTTGCTTCATCTTCCCGCATACGTCCATGATTTACCTTCAGAAAACATTATATGATGTTAGTAGACATATGTTGGGATAAGGTATAAATGTTAAATCTAAGCGATGCAGAAAGGATCTATCTTTTGAATCAGGAAGCAATGCAAGGACTGTGATCATGAACGGAAATTTGATTGATCAACCTCAGATAAGTAAATGCAAATGTGCCAAAGTATAGGCTTTCGAATAATAGCCATGACATCACTTGATTGGTTTAACTATGATGAAGATCCCCCTGGAAGATATTTTCTTTAACACTAATACCTATTACATACAAAATGTGCAAAAAGAAAGGGGACAATCTAAGACCGATCTATCAAAGATACTGACGGCAGTGCATGTCAAAATTCTCAGGGTTAACATTAACTTACAATTTTGTCAAAAAGCTCTCCACCAGTGACAAACTCTAAAACAATATATATCTTTGTCTTGCTTCCCATTACCTGTAAGAAGATACAATAGTCAATATGATGAAACAAATTCCATTTTGGCAAGCCAGAAATTAGGTCAATGCATGCGCCCACGAGTAGGTATAAAAGAATAGTAATAGAAGGAGATACATCAAACAAGAGACTACCTCATACAAGCGAACAACATGCGGGTGCTTTATCAGCTTCATCGTGGCCACTTCACGTTTGATCTGTAAAGTTCAAATTAAAATTAGCCCGTGATATTATAGTGACACTTCCAAAGTCATATATAAACAGAAATCAAGCATGCATACTATCAGACATTGGCTTAACAAAGGAATCAGAAAAGGATAAGCTTTGAGATTATAAATTTCAAGAGAGAATCACACCAACCTGTTCAGCCATTTTGTGCTTAAGGACCTTGTCTTTGTCTAGAATCTTTAGAGCAACAGCCTCTCCAGTCTCAGAATTCCTTGCAAATTTGACTTTGGCAAATGTTCCCTCGCCGATTGTTCTCCCCACTTCATATATGCCCACCCTACGCTTCAACTTAGGCTGATTCATTTCTGAACGGAAATCGTAGTTGGGCCTGCATAAATATTTTTGTTTCCTGAGCAGATTAACATTGATGAAAGACAAATCCTCCATGCAGATAAAGAAAGACAGCAAACTAAAAAAAAAACTTGCAACAGATATCACTTTCAACACAATCAAAAGGAATTTCTTCATGCAAATTGAAAGATACAGATAATCAGAGCAGAAGAAACAGGTAGTGTGTAGATCTCACACAAGTAAAAGAAAACATACTTTCAGTACAGGAAGCTTAGCTGGTAAACAATCAAACCCCAGAACATTATAAATGCAGATGACTAGACCCAGGATAGGGATGGACAATCAATTTAAGCTAAGAACAAAATGGTTTAGTCAGGACAGGTGGAGTTTCCAATTAAGGAAAGCAAGTTCACATCACTAACTAAAGTATCCGACCTCCGACCAGCAGTTTGCAAAGACCACAAGCAACTACAATCAAGAACGCCGGATTCTTACCAGCTAAAAAAAGATGCTACTTTCTCCAGACAAATTAAAACAAGAATCCCACCAAAATTCAGCTCAAAGACTGCAACTTGGTACCCAATTATTCAAGATTTGGCAGCAGAAGAGCTACAGAGTTGATGAATGATTACCCAAAAAAAGCAGAAAGAGACAGCAACTGATTAAGCAAACTGGCAGGTATGGTATGAATGTCCAAGATAAGATACACACACTCAATCCAATCTATCCACCTATATATATGTATATCTTCTGTGCACCAACTGAGAAGAGAGAATAAGCGGCTTCTCGGAGTGTGTTTGAGCCAGATAATCACCACAAGAAACCTCTGCAGTTAAGTTGTTAGCAGTAATTTGTTCTCCCAGAACCCAATTGTGGACTGTATCTATCTATCAGCGGTCTAATGTACAAACAAAACTTTACCCGCCAGAAGCTAGCTGGTGAACAATACTTAGCTGGTATAACTTGTACAAAACCAGCAAACTTTCATTTTATACCTACTACCTCCCTCTTTTTTTATTAAATGATACACATATCTTCTAACTGCTAATAATTTTAGCTACATATTGTAAAAATTAAAAATTACTAAAATCTAAAAATACATCAAATATTAATATTATTGATCCTATAATATTCAAATTTATAGTTAAATATGCATATTTATCACTAATTCTTTTTCATCCCACTTATGCATACTCTGTCTGTCCCTTTTATATTGTCCTGCTTGAATAGTAAAAAACTTTCATCCCACATTTGACCATTAATAAGTTATAATATATAAATTATACATCATGCTATAATATATTGTTAGATTTCTTATATGATGTGGTTTTAGAATATAAAATTTTCATATATTATTATTAAGTATAATATAAAGTAAATAATGGTCAACATTACATGAAAAAGTTTGACTGAAGAAGTGAGACAATAAAAACGGATGGAGGGAATAAACTATAATTTTTATATTTCATTTTCTCAATGGTTTAGATCAAATCAAATCAAATAAGATCAATACTGGAACTCCTTTTCGGCCAATCCGGAAATCAAGGCCACGTCTGAAATCAAAGGGGAGCTAGCGTACTTCTTCACGCCGGAGCAGATCGAGGTTCTGAGCCGGCCATACCGAAACGCCCTTATTGGCAAGTTCAGTAGAGGTCGGCCTTCTATGCCTTCCATCGAAGGAGCTTTTAAGGCTGCAGATTTCACCGGCAGCTACCACTTAGGTGCCATCGACCACCGACACGTGCTGATTCGTTTCACAAACAAGCTGGATTTCCAGAGATGCTGGATGAAGGCAAACTGGGCAATTGATGGTTTTCCAATGAGAGTCCTGAGATGGACTCCTGATTTCTCAACTGATACAGAGTCTTCAATTGTACCAGTGTGGGTAACTCTCTTCAAACCTCCAGTTTACTACTATAATGAGGCTGTTTTGGAGCAGTTAGGCAACACCATAGGCACTTTCATTAAGATAGATGCTGCCACACAACTTATCATCAGGCCTTCTGCTATCAAAATCTGCGTAGAAATAGATTTACAACAGCCAATCCCCACTGAAATTAGGCTTAATTCTACTGTGAATTGTCAGAAAGCTAAGTTAGAATATGATAACCTCCCTACCTACTGCTCACATTGTAGGAAAGTTGGCCATAACACACAGATATGCAGAGAGCTTCACCCTGACCTAAACTACAGAAATAAACCATCTAAACAAGCCCCTGCTACCAAACAGACAACTCCCACCCTAAAACCCCCAGTGACTGTCCCAACCCCTCCAATACTCCCCTCAACCTCCAACAATATTGATACCAATTCTATCCCCAAATCTAACACACCTCAGACACTGAGCAAGGATCCATATCACATCTCATTTGGAATGAGGAAACTTCATAGAGTGGTGAAAAAAAAGGCAGCAAAAAAGAGGACCAAAAAATGGCAACTGGCTCAGAACTCCAACAAAATGTTACCAAGCATTAAAGCTACTACAAGTACTGCCACCAATCCCTCTCTATATATCACTGATACAACTCTTCAAAACCTTACAACCCCTGATACTACCCCATCAACATTCCTGCCAAACCCCAAAATTGTACCTCTTTCTCCCCCTAAGCCACAGGCCTCCTCCTCTCACCAACCTCCAGTCACTACAGCTGTTACTCCAACCTTAAATAGCTCTCCAATTGCACCAGTTTCAAGCACCACTTCATCCTCTCACTCACATACAGTTCCCCCATTCACTCAATCCATGAGGAGAGCCACTCTACACAGGCATCAGTCACCATCAACACAAGAAGATCCTTTCACTCTAGTCACTTCAAAGCCAAAGCTGAGGAACAGATATGCAAAAGATGACAATGCCATTGCATCAGGTTTGCAGAACATCTCCCCTCCACATTTTAAAGCTGACAGTCTTCTCTTTCTCTCACAGGATAGAAATAGAAATAGGTTCACCCCCCTACTGGATCACTCCCAGGAGGATGATGAGGCTTATTTATCAGAGACTGACTCTGCAAACTCAAAGGAGGAGCATGTATCAAGCTCTAAACTTCCCAAACTTGCTTCTGCACAAAAAGCTAAACTGAAGTCCTTTTTCACTCAGTTTAACAAAACAATGTCCTTTTCAAAGACATCATCAAAAAATCTTTAAAAATATTTTTAATGATTATACACAATCATAAAATAAATGTTTTGGTTTGGAATCTACAAGGAATGGAGACTCCACTTGATAGATTAATCCTACTTACTAATGATAACCACATTGAGCTGTTATGTTTAATTGAACCTAAACATCCTAGTTCTAAGTGTGATCATTACAAAAATATTCTTCATTTCCCAAACTGTATTTGTTCTGCTTCTGGTGATATGTGGATTCTCTGGAAAGATAACCTCCAACTCACACTGGCACTAGACAATCCTCAATTTATGCATGTTAAAATACAACAAACTGCCATTAATGTGTCCATGCATGGAGTCTTTGTATATGGTCTAAGGTCAAGAAAAGGTAGAAAAGCTTTGTGGTCTGATCTCAAAGCCATACCTGATCTTGCTACATTCCTTATAGGTGACTATAATTCCATGTTGTCTCTAACTGATTACAGTGGTCACTCATCTCCATCTCTTGGGAGTATGAGGGATTTTCAGAAATTTATTGATGACATGGCTTTAGTTCACATTCACACAGTGGGAAATGAATTCACTTGGACTAATAAAAGGTTAAAACCTACACTGGAGAGGTTAGATGGGGGTTTGTGTAACCATCAATGGAATACACAGTACCTAGACTCCTCAGTGTCAGTCCTTAATAGAGAAAATTCAGATCATTCCCCACTTTTCCTTAGAATAGACAGACAAGTACAATTTGTACCTAGATCATTTAGGTTTATCTCTACATGGTACAAAAAAACAGAATTCCAACACTTTATCCAGTCTAACTGGAACCTCCTTATCTCAGAATCTGGTATGCTTAAGTTCTTTCTAAAGCTACACAGATTAAAAAGGGAGTTAAAGGTTTGGAATAAGGAAGTTTTTGGAAATGTACACAAAAATGTAGAATTGGCTGAAGAGGCACTTAGGCTTCAGGAGATTATTTTTTATCATAATCAATGTGATCGGGAACTAATCTCCCTCAAACACAAAAAGGTCCTACTGAAAAAAAGCCATTAAGGAGCAAAGGCACTTCTGGAAATATAAAACTCAAGTTAAATGGTTTAAGGAGGGAGATATTAACTCTAAATTCTTTCATAACTCCTTAAAAGAAAAAAGATCAAAGTTGAGTATTTCCAAAATAAGGAGTGATGCGGGGATCTGGTTAGATGACATGGCTGATATTGAAAATGAAGCCATTCAATACTATACTAAATTGCTAACCAGTGAGCAGACACAAGATGATCTCCATTTTTCTCCACATTTTCTTACACAAATCCCAACCTTGATTACTGAGGAACAAAATAGGGATTTTATTAAACCTGTCACTCTGGATGAATTGAAACAGGTTGTTTTTTCTTTAAATAAAAGTAGCACTCCAGGACCTGATGGTTACAGTGCCTATTTTTATAGAAAGTCCTGGGATATCATTTCTTTGGATTTGATGGAGGCAGTGAATGATTTCATGACTGGTGCAGAAATACCAAGGGGTATTGCTGCAACTTGGATTACCATTATACCTAAAAAGGATACCCCTATCTCATTTGATGATTACAGGCCAATCAGCCTCTCTAATGTAATCAACAAAATTTGTTATAAGGTCATAATGTACAGGATGAGTCCAGTCATGAATGACATAATTTCTCCTAATCAGACTGCCTTTATGAAAGGAAGGGACATTTTAGACAATGTCCTGTATCTTAAGGAGCTGGTTAGACATTTAAATAGAAAAGCTAGAGAGCCTAATTGTATTATAAAATTAGACTTGAGGAAATCTTTTGATAGGGTTAGTTGGCCCTTCCTCAGAATGATTCTCAGAAAATTTGGTTTTCATGAAAACCTGATTTCATGCATTATGAACAACCTATCACAGGCCTGGTTTTCTGTCCTGATAAATGGCAAGCCTGTGGGGTTTTTCAAGTCATCTAGAGGTATTAAACAGGAAGATCCTTTATCTCCTTTTCTGTTTAACATCTTCACAGAATCATTCTCAAGGAGTTTGGCCTACATTTTTAATAATGGGAAGCTGAATTATTACAATCTTCCAATGAATGTAATGTCACTATCCCATCTCTCCTATGCTGATGATACTGTTCTTTTCATCTCAGTAAATAGGAAGACACTGATCAATTTAAAAGCCTTTTTAGCTATTTTTGAAAAAGTCACTGAGCAGAGAATAAATTATGAAAAGAGTGATTTTTCTTAAGTAAGCATGCTACTTTGGCTAAATCAAATATGATCAGAGATATACTGAGTATGAAGCAAGGTTCATTTCCATTTAAATATCTGGGATGCCAGATATTTCAAGGGAAGCTATTGAACTGTTACTTTAAACCTTTGTTGCAACAGATTAGCAAAAAGCTAAGTCTATGGAGAAATAAGTGGCTTTCCACTGGGGGGAAAATCACCCTAATTCAGTCAGTCCTCTATGCCATCCCCCAGCACATATTCACTGTCATGTCCCCTACCCTCGATATAATTGAAACCTTAGAGAAAATGTTCTCTGTCTTTCTGTGGGGATCAACAGCAGTTAGGGCAAAAACAAATTGGAGAAAATGGTCCAAGCTGTGCTTTCCTGTGCAGCAAAATGGCTTGGGCTTTAGGTCTATACCCCACATTGTCCAAACTTGTTCAGTCAAGTTCTGGTGGAAGTTTCAAAATGGCTCAGCCCTATGGACACATTTTCTTCAATCTCTCCCAACCTCTTCCAGATCCTCACAAACATGGCTCAGAATCTGCCAAGTTAACCAATTATGTGAAAAACATTCACTGGTTATACATGGCAAGGGTAGCTGCAACTTCTGGTCAGCAAACTGGACTGGCCTTGACCCATTCTTGACCATTTTCCTCCAGACCAAACAGACATCCCTCTAAACTGTACTGTGGCTCAGTTCTACACCCACAAGCATACCTATTTGCCACAATTTCTTGATGCTGTCTCCCCTCAGATATATAGCCAACTACAGAATCTCACACTCTTTCCACATAGAGAGGATAGGCTTGTCTGGAAACCTTCACTTACTGGCTCCTTTTCATTTAAATCTGCTTACCATATTTTACATGATCACAGACCATCCTCTCCTTCTTTGGCTAAACTCTGGAACATTAGTGTACCAAAAAAGATTATTTTCTTTGTTTGGAGACTCTTTAACTCTATCTTGCCTTTTGATGAGGTTTTATGTCACTATGGATTTCATATGGCTTCAAAATGCCCTTTCTGCACACACTCAGACTCAATTGATCATTTTTTCAATCAGTGTGCACTCTCTGTTGGTATCTGGAAAACAATGTTAGCTTCTATTAGTATTAGAGATATCCAATTTAGAGCAATCTGGGATAGATTATCCTATTATCTGACATACAGTGGATTGTCAAGCTTCCAGGCTAAGCTAATAATAATCTTATGTTGTATAATAGTTTGGTCTTTGTGGAAAGCCAGATGCAAATATATTTTTGAAGAAATCTCCCCTAATAGTAGAGTCATCATAAAAGAGATAAAACACACACTGCACTTATCACTGGTTGCATCCCTTATTACCATCTCCCAGGAAATGGATGTGCAGTTAGCTTCAGCCTCTTTTATCCCATATACCCAAAAGCCACCAAAACCAAAGCTCAGAATCTTGAAATGGTCCAGGCCAGACCTAGGTTTTAAACTGAATGTTGATGCCTCTTTTAGTGGCACACAGTCTGAGTGTGGCTTAGGGTACATCTAAGGGACTCTTCTGCTAATTTTATTGTTGCAAGCACATATTTCTGTAAGGTTGAGTCTCCACTTGAAGCAGAAATTAAAGCACTTATTACTGGATATCAATTTGGTTCATTTTATGGCCATCATCTTTTCTGCATTGAATCTGACTCTCTCACGGGTATATCCATGATCAAGAACCCAATGAAAGCTCATTGGAAGCTGTTCAAATTATGTGATCAAGCAAGCAGACTCATTCAGGCACCAGTGCAGCATGCTCTTAGACAGTGCAACCTGGTGGCTGATTGACTTGCCAAGTTTGCTCTGACCAACAGGTGCACTCATATGCTTACCTGGGAATTGTTGCCATCTGATATCAAGGCCACATTTCTACTGGATCAATCTCAAATGCCTTCAATCAGATGTTAGGCTCCTCAACAACTTGTTTTAAGTCACTCCTCAACTCAAATGGCCCCTAGATTTGCCAGGGTTTACTTCACTTCATATGAAATGGTTGTGCCCATTCTTGTACTCAATTCTTTTGATCATTCTTCCTGATCCAGAGCCGCCTTGAGTTTTGCTTGCAATTCTCTAATATGCTTAGATTTAGGTAGTCTGGTTATCTTTTGTATAGAGTTAGATAACTCTATTCTTTTGAAAGCACTAGAGTGCTTTTTTAGGACTTCTTTCCTTGTATCAAAATTCTGGCCAGTTATGGCATATGGTCTGGGAAACCTAATACAAATTCTCCCCCACTTCATGAGTGGTTTAACTTTAAAAAAAAAAGTTCTGCAAATAGGGCCTGTGATTTAGTTCAACTTAAGGGATAAACTTATCAAACAAACCTTTTATTTTTTAATTCATTTGAATTTTAATTGAATACCATAAAGTATGCCATTAAAGGTAAATAAGACTCAATTAACCTCTATTTAAGCGTTTCAAAGTAAAAGTATATGTTCATTTCATTGCTGTTGGCCCTTGGTACGAGTTTTTGTTAGTTGTGTTTAGATCAATGAATGCTTCTAGGTTTACATTCGAGGTAAATGAAAGATTATTTGTTTGATCTGTAGTCTGTAGTATAAGATATAAATGAATTAAATTATGATAATTTTCAATTAATGAGGTCAAAATTTTAAGTTCGAATTTGAACTATCTAACTCGAACTTGAATTTAAACTCAAACTTATCGATAGATATGTGCAATGAGTTTGATTCTGATTTCATTAGTGCTAGTTAAATTTACATTTTCTAGTTTCTTCATTCCAGTTTATAACTTACGTAAAAGTCTCTAGATGAGAAGTAGAGCCTAAGCATAAACTAGCAAGTGGTCTAAAATGTACTCATGTATGTCTTAATTTTTAATAAAAATTTCCTTTCGTGAAAAAAACTTAGAAGTATTTTAAAACATGTTCGGTTCATCTTATTTTTTGAACTTTTAACTCATTTAGTTAGTTTAGCTGTTTTAAATTCAACATATTATTATTTCATATTTTAACACTTTTTAGCACCATCAAATTTGCCACACATTATATGAAATAAAAAAAACATCCAGCACAAATAATCGGTCAGCAAATTACCAAATAGGACTATTAAATCGAAGTTACAAAAAGTATATTTAAAAAACATATGGGATTAATGATATTTTTGAATGGCAGAAATATAAGTTGTGTTTGGTTCGCAAGTTTTTTGAGAGTCTGGATTTTGTATTGGGTTTTCGAGAGTTTGGGTTTTTGTTTGGGATTTTGAGAGTATGATTTTGCAAAATCCTTGTTTGGTTGGGTTGAGTTTGTGAGTATAGAACAAAATCTTTGATTGATTTTTAGGATTTTGCAAGTCTGGATTTTGGAAAACTTGACGAACCAAACAAGATTTTACAAAACTGAACTTGGATAGTTCAAATTTTACAAAAATTTGTCCAACCAAATACACCCATGTACACTAAAAGTTAAGGTGAATAAATCAAAAAAAGGATGGATGGTCTATAACTTTTAGAAAATGCTGCTAGTGAGTGATTTTAGCGATGAAGGGCTGGTCCAAATTATGCCGCGATATTTTAGTGTGAATTTATTTGAGGAATGGTTGGTGAGAGTTAAAGGAGCCATGTGGGATGGAAACGAGAGGGACTTCCTCCACGTGTTTTGTACGGTTTGTAGTGGGCCCTCAGTACTCCACTCACTTGCCTAATTATTTTATTGAATTATTGATGTGATGGTTGGAGCATATCCAAATACTAGTATAATTCAAGATTTCTGGTAAATGAACTGACTGGGCATATTAGGAAAGGTGCTTTGTAAGATTAATGGTTTTTTTATGTTAAACAATATAATAATGATAAATACCCGAAGTAACAATCCTGAATCTTTGTAAAGTTTCATAATTCGTTTCCGTTGATTCAAAAAAATCAGCATTACTGCTTCGTCCGTATCAACTTATCTCTACTTTAACTTGTTGATATCTTAAATTTTGATATAATATTATTATTATCACATTTGATTCATCATAACACATAATATTCAAATATTAAATTTTTATTTTTAATAATATAAGTAAATAGACATATTATTGGTCAAACATGTGTATTAAATAGTGTAAAAGATTAACTGTACTGATTAAATTAAAACAGAGATAGTATTAAAAAATGCTATAATAGTTATGATAATTTGGTTATAATATTTAGATTTATTGGTTTCTTCACTTTTCTTGCCCTCACAGTAGCATACTCTAATGAGGTGGTCGGAAAATAGAGCTGAAGAGAAGAAACGGCAAGAGGTATGATGGAATAATATGATTAAATTTTAAAGGTGTAATTCAGGTGTTTTTAAAATGGAGAAACCCTTCTAAATTCCTAACTTTTCTAATTTTTCAGAAAAGTAAATGTTTTATCTTATACATTTTACCTCTTCATTGGAACTTTATATTTTCTAATTTAAAATTTTTAAATTTCAAAATGAATTTTTTAAATTTTTGCCTTAAACATGTTTTACTATGTGTTTACTTTAAATTATCAATGTTATGTGATACAAAAATGTATCATTTAAATTTAATATATAGTAATAATTCCATATCATTTAAGAAAGTCGGTGTTTCAAGAATGAACACTATAAATTTTTGTCTGGTCGTTAAGGATGATAGAACTTGTAAAATAGTAAGTGTTATAAACTTATAATAAATACTTCTTATTTAAGAAGTCAAGGGTTATGATAAAAAAAATCAAGGATTACTATCGGATCAGGAGAAAGAGTTTTCTATGAATAAAATTACTCTAGAAAACATGTTTTAGCTTTTTAATTATTTAACAAATCAGTTACAAAACATTTTTCTACATAATTCTAACGAACCGAGCATCCTACACTCCTAGTCAAGAGTTAAGAACCAGACAAAAATGTTGATCTAGGAATTCGATGGGAAGTTGAAAATTGATCAGCATAATAACTCATAAGTAAATATATTCGTACTCTATATACAATGGGGGAGAGATTATAATCGATTATGTGTTCACTTTAGCGGGTGGTAGAATTCCGACCAAATTGTATGATGATGGGCTTTTCTTTGAAGACGTACCCGTTCACTAGATTCTGCATTAGTGTCATGAGTAAACACACATATATATCAACATGAATATGCAGATATTATATGGAACAAATAAGCCAGATTTAACTCAGTCAGAATCCTACCAGAGCAGTGTGTGCAAGTTCGGCAGACGGGAAAGTGACAAATGCTTGTCCTCTCATTCTTCCTTCCTGGATACAAAACCATATCAATTTTCAGCCACGAGAACGATTCTTGCATGACCGATCCACGTCCAAAAATTTGTTTAATAAAATTGCTTTGAATAATATCAAAAACAAATTGAAGCACATATGTGAGGAAGAAAGGCACTGAGTGGTGAGTGCTATGAATGTCCAGGACAACGATGAAGAATGATGGTTATCTGGGCTGCAACTTAAGTTTTGCAGTAGCAACATGAGGAAATACAAAGGGTTTTACTGCAAACAAGTGTACCATACAACTATCTCTGGTCAAGGAGGGTTCAATACTTCATTATTCAAAATTAATAACTACTCTTGGGGGACTTCAGGCTGCAGCAATGTAATCAAATTTCAATTCATTTATTAATGAGGAAAATGGCACAAGGCATATCAACTGGCACACTGGAAATGCATCAAAAATGTCCAAAAGAGCTATAAATTACAGTCTTTGTTTGACAGAATCCAGCCCAAACACGTTTGTGCAAGGAATTTATATAAAATTAGAACGCCGTCATATCTGAACCTAGATTTGCAATGCAAAAATAACTTCAAAGAAATAAATCCAGGAGATGGCTAAGAAGGACCATGAACACATGTTCGCAATAGAATGAACACAATTTTAGAAGAATATAATGTGGTCGGGTCTTACCTGCATTAACTTCACACTTATGCTAGATTTTGCCACATCTATGCTTCCAAATAAGGACCCTACAGCATATCATCAGAGACTTAAACAATGTAAATAACACCAAAAAGAATGGCATAAGAGTCATCAAGTAAAATTCCCATCTTCATGTACTCAGGTTTAACATATTAGTGATTCTATCTTCTTCACTAATTCCTTATCCTATACTTAAGTGTCCCCCGCCTTGAAAAAAAAAAACATGTTTTTCCTCAAAATAAAATATCCAACTTGATTTATTGAACTTTTTTTAGACTGACATCATAACATGACGTCGTTATTCCTATTTTAGACGACTCTAAAAACAATCCATAAGGAGAGGATATCTATGGGGAGGGCGAGTACCATTGGACCACTCCACTAACTGCCAATTAGTTCTTAGTTGCAAGGTCAAGTTCCTAAATGTTTGTACGAGGGATTGGATAAAGTCACCACACTTGAATTTTTAAGGGATCATTAAAAAGGTCAATGTCCTGAGTGTGGTTCCATATTGAGGATCCACGCTCAATTTGGTTTCACCATTTCAGTATTTGTATTGCGGTCAATCTTTCTCCATTGACATGACTCAAATTCAGGCAAAGTAGTTAGAAATAACATTAATTAACAATCCAGTCCAGCCACCCGACGTCCTCAGGTCATTCATGGCCTGTCAAGAGCTGGGTGCTCAAGTTATTTAACAACTCCTCTATACACTAGTGTTTTCCAGAATGAAAATAATTGTCAAACATACAATAAACCTCTCCAAGAAGCTACTGATTGAAAAGTTATCATTGGGACTATAATTACAATGAATAGTGTTTAACTTACCAAAAAGAAAGTAGAAGTCATCGGGCAGCACATCTTTTGCCAAATTCTTCACATACAAGATGGGAGAAGGATCCCCAGCATTATAATTCTACAAGAACAAATTTCATACCTGTTAATAATTAAAGCATAAAGTAATTAAAGTATAGAGCTCCATAGAAAACAACTAATTTGATTAAGCAAGCTTGGTGGGGGAGGGGGTTGGAGTGCCTCTCGAGTAAGCAATTTAACTTATATAAAGCAGTTGATTGAAAGACATTATCAGGTCAACAACTAGCACAAGGACAAAGGATGAATTCCTCAAAAGCCATAATCTTATCACAGTCTAGAATGCACTGAACTAGTTAACAGTCAAGGTCAGCCTCGTTCTAAGTAATGAGGTGTCTAGAATCAGTATATTAACAACAAAACTATATCAGATACCTTAAACTTAGGTAGTGACAGAATCTCTTCTGGGGGCAATTTTCCATTCTTTAGTTCTTCAGCTGTTACATATGGTGCCCGTTCTATTTTCTCTTTACCAGGCTCTACAAAATTCTCCCCACCAGCATTACCTATCTGTTCATTTTGAACCCCTTTGTTTGCTATATTGATCTGCAACAAACATCAAAGAAGAGTATAAACACCTCCAACAAGAAAATGATTTGTTCTGCATGCCTTCAAAATAAAAAGAGGACTGACTTGTAGCAAGGGGTTCTTCTTTTTTATCACAGGTATTTCTTTAGGAAGTAAAGTGGCTTGTTTCCCTCCAGCCTCATGCAGCACATCTTCGTCAACTGCAGGGCCAATAATCTTTTGTCTCTTGATACGCTTGTGTGTTTGCACCACGCCACCTGAAGCTTCCTGAATTCAGTTTCAAATATGAGGGAGGCTACAGTTGAGTAAATTAAGACTATGAGTTTCTGTCAGGCTTCTAGATTAAATTAAGACATTAAGACAAGATCATACTTGCTTTAGTTATGAACCACACAGAGATACAGTAGGTTGTTGAAAAAAGAAACCGGGGTAGAGACCGTCATATAAATGAGTATGAGTACAAGAATACACATAATTAAGGCAAGGCTACCAGTTATATGTTAAATACCAAGGAAAATTCATGGAATTCTAGCGGAGAGTGTAAATATATTCATAAACACTAAAATGCCAACATCCTTCGACAGCAAAGAAACGAGAGAGTTTATGTAGGCTAAGAACAGCTTCTAAAGACCAGGAGTTTCAAAAACGAGATTTTATAATTTTAATCGAGAGAATGATTATGAGCTTGTTAATTATTTTTTAAACTGTTGTCAAAAATACAATTTAGAAACTTGGGTAGCATTACCTCTTCCGAAGACTCCATTTCTGATTCACTACTAGATGGAACTCTAACGTTACCTCTTGCAGCTCTAGGAGGAGAGAATGGTGGGGCCGGAGGACCAGAAGTTGGGAATGGTGGTGTAGGAAGTGCCATACGGAAAGGAGCAGGTATATTCATCTTATTCATCAAATGTAACACCTAAACATTCCACAAGCCTATTAGAATTAAAGTACTATGCCCCAATCCAGAGCATATGGACAAAAAGAGCAACAATTTTGATCAACCTGTGTGTAGAACCGAGGAACGGCAATAAGAGCATTAACAATGTTGGTGAGGATATTCCCATCAGGTGGGGGATACGCATACCTACATGATAAGCAAGTAGACAACAAGAGTGTAGTTAAAACTTTTTGTTTTGAAAGATAAGAGAGTATAGTTAAACTAATGAAGTAAAGCAAAGAAACACGGAATGTACAGAACTTCTGTTTATGCAGCAAAGAATGTCATCAGAAGAAGGTACGAATAGCCTTTCCACATCATGATAACAGATTCAACCAAACACCTTTTATACAGACGGTTTGTCAGAATATACTTGGGAGTGTAAACCGCCAATATTTTTTTATCAACACATATAAGCTATAATTTATTTTATCCCACATCCCATAATTAGTGTTGAGCTGAAACAGTACTGCAAATGGAGCCTAATAATAGGAAGAAGGTACTACTAGACAAGGAAGAAAAGTCTGCTTTGCTTGAGATACTTAAGATATACAGAGACCATGGAAAGTTTAAATTTGTTGTAATACTGTGTATTAAGGAGATGGATCAAGAATGTATTGTGCATCTAGTTATTGGGCTCATGGACTGTTGTACAGTGGTAGTTTCACTTGACAACATGGTATACGGTTGTAAATGAGAGGAAAAAAGAGATGCCCCCTAAGCTACACTTCAATCATTGCTCTAATTTTCGGCCGCTACATCAGCTGCTGGCAGTCCAGCTACAATCCAATGGCATTGATATACAGGTCTCTATTTTTAGCTGAAAACTATAAATACTAAACATGATATTAATCATTCACATTGCTAATACTTAGACAAACACGATCTGAAGAGAATAAGATGGTTTGAAGACCAAATATTTCAAATATGATAATAGAATATACTGATAAGCTCATGATAAGTAAGCAAGTAAAGAAGCAAAAAATGTAACATGTTCACGCACTCAAGGTAAGGGGGAAAGGGGTAATCCAAGCCAAGCCTGTCAGCAATTGGCTCCCTAGCTAGAGAAGCTCTTCCACCTCCGTCTCGTTGATCCTTAGATACAGAAGCATCATTTGTAATTTTGTTGTCTTTATTTCTACCTTCACCATCTTTGGATAGCTCACTGGCCCTCTCCACCCATAAGACTTTGCCGAGGAACCGCAACCCGTGCAATTGTTGCTGTGCTTGAGAAGCCAGTGCTGCATGGTGGAAATCTACGAATGCACAGTTCTTCATTCTACAAGAATTAAGCCAGTCAGCACATTTAGGGTTTCAAGAAGAGCAATATTCAAAGTGTGGAATTTGACCTGGGATGAGAGCAGGGGCGAACGGAAGAGGCGCCATAGTGCGCTAAGAGGCGCGAGAGGGTGTCGTGTGGGATTGATTCAGGAAGATGGCGTATTAGGAGCGTCGAGTTATGGTCTACCCAACCTGCCGGCGACCTGGATGCTCCGGCCATTATTTTGAATTTTTCTTCCTTCCACGAAAAAGTGAATTTTATTTTGACTGTGAGAAAAATCCTATTTTTTTTTTGAGAATGCCAAATTGCCAGTGAGAAAAATCCTCTTGTTATGCAGGATCCTTTGATATGATCTGACTCTGAAGTGCTAAATTTGTAATTTGCTGCTGGCTGATCAGCACAATTGACTTTTCTCACTATTCAATCAATATTTTGACCAACTGTATTCTTATTTACTTTTATATTATCAAAAAATTAAAATTTAATATTTGAATATTCTATGTTGCGATTAATCTAACGATACAAAATTTGATAATATTAATGATTATATATCTATTTAAATAAGCGGTCAAAATTTAATAATAAATAGTGTCAAAGTGCACATTAATGTGAGACGGGATGAGTACTACAAATTTTTCTTGTTAATTATGAAAAAAATAAGTAGAATACACCTATGAGTCTACGACCCCGGTCTTAGGGTCATTTTTGACTTTCTGCTCCAATTATCTTTAAAACAATGATATTTCCAAACTCTGTTTTGAACTCTTTTTATACATCATTTTCTTTTCTTCCCTGCCTTGGTTCTTGTACTGTACAAAAAATCTGCCCGAAATTTACATGCTTGAAAAAATCGAAATAAGATCGTTTTCAAGGCTAAATCAGACTCTTCTCACCTTTTTGGTCGTTCCAGCTACGTGGATGCCGTTCGATCTCTCTCTCTCTCTCTCTCTCTACAGAAAGATACCCAGGAAATACCTGTAAAGCTAAGGTCCTCCTTGATGCCAACTTCAAACAATTTAGACTTTGCAGCACTAATAGTGAGGCCAGATGTTCTCGCAAAGTTATTCAGGGCCGCCATGAGTATATGTATTGAATCGGTAGTCACCTTAGAAAAGAGCATAAGATCATCCGCGAAGGACAGGTGGGCGATCTTCAATACATCACATCGTGGGTGATAGGTGAAGTGACGTGAGGATGCTCGGATATTCAGAAGCGTGGAGAAGTACTCAATGCAGATAACAAAGATATTGGGGGAGGGGGGGGGGGGAGAGAGGATCCCCTGGCGAATACCCCGCTTTCTATCGAAGTGTCACATAGTCTTCCATTAACTGCCACGGAGAACGAGGAGGAAGAAATACAAGTCATAATCCTGCTAACCATAGTGTCTGGAAAGCCAAGTCCAAGAAAAACCTCCCACAAAAACTCCCAAGAGACCGTGTCAAAGGCCTTTGCCAGGTCAACCATGATCGTACACCTGGGGGAAGTACGTGCCTTGCCATGTCCTTTGACAAACTCCTGTGCAAGTATCACATTGTCCGTCAGATTCCTACCTTTAACAAAGGCCCCCTGGCAAGGATCAATAAGTTTAGGGAGATACCGCTCCACTCTATTGGCTATGATATTAGTAATGATCTTGTAGAGAATATTACATCACGAGATGGAAGTCCCCCACCTTCAGGTTATCCTTCTTCTTTGGGATTAGAGCCACGGTGGTGTGATTAAACCTCTTAAGCAGGCTACCCTCCTCAAAGAATTCCAAGACTGCATCTGTAATTTCTCCGCCGACCGTATTCCACTACTTCTTGAAGAAGGCCGCTCGTCTGGTCTAGGTGCTTTATTGTCGTCCATCGAAAAGAGAGCCAACTTGACCTCATTCCGCGACACCGCCTGTCCTAATATTCCTCTACCATGGTTTTCCAACAAAGGCCTAGAAGAAATAACAACCTAGTCTATTGTAACTTTATCTCTCGCAGCACCAAAGATCCCCTTGTAAAAGTCCGCAAAGAACTCCCATTTCCTGTCATTAGAGGTCACTACTCTGTCATTTGCATCAAGTATGGCCGGGATACCACCTCCCTTGCGATTCTCTACCTTCTGATGGTAGTAGGACGAGCCCTTATCTGCTAGGGTGATATAATTAATCCTTCCCTTTTGTGCAAGGAAGGAAGACTCAGCATTGTACAATTGTAATGCATGCATCTTAAGTCTCCTCAGCTCTTCCACCTCCTGTTCCGTAGGATCGCATGGGTCAAACCTCTAGAAAGCATCACTATACTCCTTTCTAACCCTCTTTGCCTTATCAAGTATGTGGTTATACTCCCGTTTTCTCAACTCCTTGAGTTGAGCCTTCAAGTCAGAGAGCTAGCGGGTCACCGTGTACTGCTTGCAACCATAATAGTCTGCGCCCCAATGCTTCTGGACGACCTTGTTGCAGTCAGGGTGTAGTGACCACATATTCTGGAACCTAAATGGTCTGCCTTTACTTTCGATCTCATGTGCCATGGAAACAATCATCGGAGTGTGATCTAGTTGATCAGTGATCGGCAAGAAGGTGGTCCTACACGCCATATGTCCCAACCATGATTAATTAACACCCTGTCAAGTTTCTTTTGAGTCGTAGTACCATCTGCCCTCGGCTCCTCAGACCAGTAAAGTGATCCCCGTCAGAAGGAGCATCCACCAAGCCATAACTAGTGCATGCATCACTGAATTCTCGAATCTGATACTAGCTAGGCATAGAGGGCCCTGAATAGTCATGCACACTTTGGATGGTGTTAAAACCACCCAACACCATCCAGGGTGCATTCATAGCACTCCCAAACCGTCGAAATTCGGCCCAAAACGGCCTCCGTGCCAATACACTAATACTGTGACCTTAGACCATAGTGTAATAGAAATCCATTCTCATAGATAAATTTCGTGTTTTCAGGTAAATGCACTGCTCAAATCTATCAAATACATCAACATCATACTTCCTTGGATCCCAGATGACCATTATCCTGGAGTTTGCACAAAGGTCGCAGTTGTTGACAATACTCCAAACTCTCATAGATCTAAGGAAAATCTGGAGAATCTTTTCATTCAGCTTGGTCTCCACTAGTCCACACAGCCCAACATCATTCGTAGAGATTATCCCTTTGACCATCCTACGCCTTGTAGGGGACGAAAGTCCCCTAACATTCATTGATGTTGTATTCATTGGGAAATTGAGGTCTCTTCTGGCATCAGACCGCCCGCCATCAAATTTTCCTGCATTTGATGCCCCAGCCTTGGGGATCATTGTATGACTCTTGCTCCGGTGACGCCTAGTGATACCCTCATCTCCCTTTGGAAAAACAAGTGGGGTGCTCTTATTTCTGCCTCGTCTCCTGGGGCCTACATCGCGAATTTCCGGGTGTATCATAGTTTCTGGTAGGTCACTCGTACCCTCTAGCGGAGCATCATCCTGCTCAAAGGGCAAGGGAATAGGGGTGATCACATCCCTTGTCCTTTCTAGCAGTATCCTCATCAACGGCAAGTGCATGTACATCGTTCTCCACTGCCTGTTTCCTCCCACCCTTCCCCATCTTCGTTCCCCATCTTCTAGAAGTCATCATATGCTTCCTCTACATGGAAATTTTCCCCACAAGTTGGGCACCAAGGCATGTAACAGTCATAGAGAATCTGTTGAGTGCGGTTCTTGCCATTCGGCTCCTGGAAAGTAATCTCATGGCTGAGCCTCTTCGATGTATCAATATGGACTAGCATTTGCACATGGTACCCAACTAGATCTCTGGTTCCATTGTCCATAAGGGCATCTCCAAGGGTCTAACTCTATTTTTCAGTTGCTACAGTTATTCTTAATAATAATATTAATAACACGCTTAACCTTACAAATATTAAAGTAACATACATTTTCTAAAAACTGAAATACCACTATTAAAAATACACACAAAAATATAATGAATTTTAGTATAACATTCAACATTCCAACTCAAGTAAAACATACAACATCCTAATTGAATGAAAACACACAAATTCTTTTAAAATTAGCAATTAAAATTACATTAATAAATATAATTTTCATAATTAAGTATAACATAAATCACTTTAAAAATACACATAACACAAACAAACAAAAACTGAAAATTAGGCAAAATTAAATATATACTAAATATCCTAAAAAATAGAAAAACTAAAAAGATAGGAAAAAAAAGGAAAACCAAAACTAGAAAAACAAGAACGGGAAAGATAAACACGGAAATAACCAAAGAAAAGGGAAAAAGAAGTGAAAACAGAGTTTAAGTGGAGGAACAGTTGCCGCTGTATTTAACGCAGACTGTTCCTCCTAGGGATGGCAATTTCACCCGACCCGATCCATCACCCGTTTCACCCACCCATTTAAATGGGTGAAAATCCGAAATTAATGGGTGAAAATATGGGTGATGAGTGAATGGGTGATGGGTCGGGTGGGTGACGGGTGATGTTTTTTCACCCATCACCCGACCTGATTACCCATCACCCACCCATATACCACCCACCCGTATACCACCCGGTTAATTTAATAATATAATATATATAATTGTAATTAATAAAAATTCTAAATACATATATAAATATCAATGCTTCCTAATTTTCCTTCTTAGAGACGGAAGATTCAATGCCAACTTAAATACGGCTCATGTTCTTGAAAAAATCGTTGAAAGATAAAATAAGACTAGTGAATTTTGTTATGTATCAAATTAGTTTTTATGTAAGAAAAGATGAATTTATAATTCTTCTATTTTGTGCCGGAGACTTTTGTGTGTTTCATGCATAATATTGTGACATTTGTTATGATTTATTTCTTTTGATCACACAATTAAATTGATATTCATCCACCCGATAATCACCCGGTTCACCTGTTTCACCCGTGGGTGATGGGTTGGTGGGTGATGGGTGAAGGTTACATGGGTGATGGGTGGGTGGGTAAACAAAAATAAATTGGCGGGTGGGTGATACCTAGTTCCTCCTAGGTGATACCCGACCCGAACCCGACCCATTGCCATCCCTAGTTCCTCCTGTAAAATACCTGCGCTATTATAGCGTACGGTTGGAGCAATATTTTGCCAATAACGTAAAGATTCAGCTTCCTTTGGAGAAGCTCTAATGATAGCTTTCCCAAAGTCGATGCAATCTTAGACACAGACTTCGGATGCTAGAAAGCTTTCGGAAGATGCTCCATCCTCACCAAGATTGACTTGATAGCAAGCATGCGCATGTCATACTTTTCCGTCTCCTCAATGGGATAGATAAACAATTTCTTTCCATTTAGATAATGATTCGGCACATGCAAGAATGTATCCCTATCCTCTGCAGTCTTGAAGATGAATTTGAGGTAACCATTTGTCATAGCCTCCACATTACAGTGCACTCCCCACTCTTTCACCAAAAGTGTCCTGATGGTGTACATACCCGGAAAGTAGCCCGGGAAGACGTCAAAAAAGTCAAAGAAAGGTTGTGTGCTTTCCCTGTGAGTTTCCTCCTCATGTACCTTGAACAATACTTCAATCTCAATGTCAGGGACATGCTCACTAGGAATAGTATCCAGTAAAATTTCTGGGTCAGTCCAAGAGCGCTTTCTTTCCAAGTTCTGATCATTCCAAGGTCTCTGCTGCAGTACATCAGTTCGAATCTCTTTCTGCCCTATCCGTTCCCCCTGATTTAAAGTCTCGGCTTGGTCCTTCAAAGTCTTTCTCTTCTCCCTCCTATTAATCCTTCTTTGTTTGTTGTTTCTCGGTTCTCTTTTCTTCGATTTCTTTACAACGGGAGATGACGATGCATCCAAGCTGTAAGAGGAGATAAAGAAAAAGGAAAAACAACAAACACACTCCCAACCAAGTTATTGGGGGTAAGGAGCAAACACCAAGATTTAAGAACAGTTCAAATATCAAGTGAAAAAGGCGATGGTGCGATGGTGGGCGATGACTATGGAGATGCAGGCTCCGGTGTTGTGATAAAACAATGGTGATTGTGATTTTAGGGGCATGTGATGCTGTTGTGATGGGAAAGGTGATTTATTTGTCTGATTTTGGTGGAGGCAGTGATGATTGTAATTTTAGTGGAGAAGTTGGTGTTGCGATAAGTCAGATTTTGGTAAATAAAATGTTAGAGGAATAATCCAAATTTTGGTGTTCTCGAGTCACCGAAATTTCAGCATAAACAATGAGGGACTTTTTTATCTTCATAAGTATCACGTTGGAATTTAGTCACGCTGATCAATCATTGTGATTTTGGGGAGATGATGGTGTTGTGATGGCGAGATATTTGTTATTTTTGTATTTTCCTAGTAACATGATTTAAAAAAACATGGAAATGCCATGGCCGTCCAAGGGGGCGCTATAGTGCGCCCCCAAGATGAATACTGGAAAAATACAAAATTCTAGACTACCTACTTAATCGAGCACTTGCCTGGTTATAAAATACAAAAAAATCCCACTAAATGTCTGGGAATACTGGAAAAATGATGTAAAATGGTTGAGGGATGAAACAAATCACTGCCCAAGATGAAAACAACATTTATCTCATACATAGAAGCCTTCAATAATGCTTCCAATTGCTTCTTCAAGTCTTTGATACTCAAAGATTTTCCCAGAAATTTCTAGGCTACTCAAAAGAGTTGCCCAAGTCACAAACGCGGTTCAAATCTACCTTCATCCAGATACTTCGCCGAAAACTTCATCATGGAATTGGATTTTCTATCCCCCCGAATGTGATTATATGCGTGGAAATGCGCTTGAGTTGAACTACACATCAGGTCATTTTCCCCTTTAATCCAGGCTAGACTCTCGGCCCTAAGGATAAAATATGCTTGGGCCGAGAGGTTCACCGTCGTGAAAAAAACTTCTTCTTCCCTAGTGTAGCTGTTGTGGTGAGATCATCTAAGTAGTTTCGTAGTGAACTGTCTTCCGTTGATTGTGCTTCCATGAATGGTTGGAGATGAGACCAATTCTCCAGAGCTGGTCTTCATCTTGATGCAATGACGAGGGTTGGTGCGATGAAGTAGCTCAGTTAGTGGAAGCCAAAAGAAACCATAAAGTCAAGGGAGGCTTTGGCTAAACAGTTTAATCCATTGCCCTCAAGATGAAGAGATGAGGGCTTGGAGTACAAGTCAATCCTGGTATGGCTCTGAGGTTCGTCCGTGGTGCGTGAGCTTCCCTAATTGGGCAGAGGAGGTGCCTTGTGCTCATGATGTGCTCCATAGATGTACCTGTCTGAGGATGTAGGATTGGGTGCAACTTGTAGCGTGCGCCTAGCGTGGTGATCGCGGGATACCAGGCTCCTGTACATGTGTGTAGCGGAGAAAATGCATCATCCCATATTTGGTAAATGAGCCTGTCACATTTTGAGTCTCAAGTGCTTGCGCACTGGAGGGCAGCGCATGTGAAGGTAGTGGCGGTTGTGATTTTAGAGCAGGGGCTACTATTGCGGTGAGACATTTTTTGACAAAGAAAATGTTAAAGGAAGAACCCATATTTTAGTGTTTTCGAGTTGCTTAAAAGAAAAAGCTACATAAACAGTGAGGTTATTTTTATCTCTTAAGTATCAAGTAGGAATTTGTTTCGTAAAAGGACGGGTACCCATTAGTACTCGAAAATGTGCTCATGTAATCTTGACTTTTCTAGTGGTTCCCCAATATGTTTGAATTGATGTTGATTTTAGAAGTTGAACCCATGAACCGGACAACCGTAGTTAGCTATGAAATTCCAGTAATAACACTAACATTTGCCACGACACGTGACTACCGAGGGACGGTGGAGTTCAATATCAGAGAAGTTGATAGGGTACCAAGTCATTTAGCAAGGGTGGAAGACCTAATCGATCAGGGTACCTCTGGGTGGAAGTTGGAGGTACCGAACCAATACTTTATACTGGAACACGTGGTGACGATCAAGCAAATTTGTCTGCAGTGAAATAATTCAATATAATAATTCAAGTTCGTACTCAGTGAAATCAGCATATCAGGTTGCATTAGAGCATATGTAGCAGGAGCAACACCATGTCTTGCAGTCACCGAAACATGATGAGAATTCAGCATTTTGGAACCGATTCTAGAAAATACGAGTTCTGAAGAGGCCACTCCATTTCGCATGGCGATTATCAATGAGCTCGCTCCCAATGATGGTGAATTTACATCAGCTGAACGTATAAGTTGCACCGGAGTGTCTTCTATGCTCTTAGGAGGCGGACAGCTCAGAACACCGGAGTGCTCCATATATTTCGACGTTGGGATTATGAACAGGAACACAGGAGTTGGAGCGGTAACATTTGATCAAGTGGGAAGATTATTGAAGGCGATATCAAGGAAGTTTCCGAACGTCCAAGATCCATACCTGGAATGTTTGGCGATGGAGGAAGCATTGTTTGTTGTTATCGGATTTACGTCGACCGAATATGCAACAAGTCGAGTTTAATTTCATTGGCGACCGACTTCATGTCTTCTACATGTTGCATGGAGACATTGAATGTCATGTGAACTGTGCCACAAATATTCCAACATTAAGAAAATGGCTAGTGAATGATACTTTTGCAGCCAATTTTGGGTTCCTAGATCTTTGAATTTTGTAACATATTCGCTAGCGAATTATGCAAACTCGACCTCTACCTTGTACTCTGCTTGGAATTTTGACCCAAATTTCCTATCTTTCTAGATATTTTCCACTAAGTTGAAATGAATGAAAGTTACTATCTATACTCCCCTTTAAAACAACATGCCTAATGCTGATGTGTCATTTTCATGGATTTTTTAATTATTTTTTACAACTCACTGCAAATTGACACATCAACCCTATTTACTGCTTTTCATTCTTTTTGTAAATTCAAATAACCTTTTTGTGGAGTTATCTTCTGCAGATTTACTTCCTTCCTCATTTATGACTTTTATTTTTTCCCAGAAGTTCCTCTTCACCTCTTTCAATACAAATCCATTTCACCTCTTTCATTCTATCTCCGTTTCATCATTCATGAGTGATTAATTCTGTCAGTTTTTCTTCTTCTTTCGTCTACTTAAATCTTCCCCTTTCCGGACCTAATTCGATGGCTCTCCTTCGCTTTCTCTCGGCATCTTCAAAAGTTCCGATTACCTTGAGAGCTTTGATTGCCGTTTGAGGTCTTCTCGATGCCTTCAACGGAATCGGAGAAGACGCAGGGGAACTCCGGCACATCGTCGATGCGGTGGTCGTGTGTGCAGTATAACGACGGCACAGCGGAAGCAGCGATGGTCGAAATGACGGCTTATCGCTTCTGATTGACTGGTAAGGATGAGAGGAGAAGTGGCTAAAGATTTCCAGGTCATCTCTTCCAGGTCGAGTGCGCTCTCAAAGCCATCCGCGCAGCACCGATACCCCAAGCTCCAGAATTAGTCTGATTTCGAGTAATATTTGGTTTGTTATAGTCTTTCTTCATTGTAGTGTGAATGAAGGATATCTCAGGTACACGCAATTCCGAGCACTTCAACATTTTACCAGTGCAGCATTATCTGTACTTTCAACTCAGGTCATCTTTAAAACAGCAGTACTAAGTTTGTTTGTTGGTTTCGAGTATAGATTTTTGTAGGATTATGTTAATTGTACCTTAGAGATGACTATGGAACTTGTTAATTGATTTATGGTTAGTTAAAATAGTTTAAATGATGTCCTGACTGCAGGTCTACATCTCAATTCTCTTGCTCCTTGCAGTCCCTTCTGTTTGCTGCTAGATTGCGACCCACCCCTGCTCAAGCAACTGTTGTGAGCTGGGTAAGATGAACTTTTTGTTGTTTTCTTAAGGCTATCAAATTCCTACTGATCCACTATGTTTCTTATGTAATTATGGTTAGGTTTTGAATCTTTTTGTGGTTTTACAGATTTTAAAAGATGGCATGTAGCACATGGGAAAACTCATTTGCAGCAACTTGGGTGCTAGAATGGATTCCGAGCCGAAAAGATGGAGAATCCTTGGTCTGTTCTAATTTGCTTTCTACATAGAAGTCGCTATATTTTCCCTGCACAATTCTGTTTATGGTCTTTTATACAAACTATGTCTTATAAAGGAGTTTATATACTTGCAGCTAGGGATGATCATGGGTCGGGTCTGGGCAGGGTCCAGCTAGATCCATACCGGACCCATGAAAATATAGTCGGGACCCAGACTCAGACCCGACCCATACCCGATGAGTCTAAAAATATGAGACCCAACCCCACACCCAATGGGTCTACTGGGTCCCAGGGACTTAATTGGTCCTTAATAAATATGACTTTTTTGCTAATAGATGTAATATTTTAGTAGAAATTTCAAGATAAAAGTCAAATATTTCATTACCGATTCTTAATAAACATCATTATGAAACAAAAAATTTCGTTTAAACTTCTAAATAGTGTAAGAAAATATATAGTTTATTTTCAATCCCTAATACATCTCCAAGAAAAGCACAATTTTGCTTGGAAAAAACTTAAAACGTATTCATACGCCATATATATATACTCCATATATAAATATACAATATTAGTATTATCGGTATGGGTCTGGGTTGACTCATGGGTCGGGTCTGGTCTTAATTTATGAAACACATACCCATACCCATATAATTAAATGAAGACCCATACCCGATCCATACCCGTTAGGTCCAAACAAATTGAACCCATACCCGACCCAATGGGTCTATACCCATTGGGTATTGGTCGGGTCCCCGACCCATGATCATCCCTACTTGCAGTTGATGTCCTCTATGACTTGGGCACTGGATTAGAAGTTCTCTCACCATTGTGGTCTAGAAAACTTTGCAAAAGTAAGTAGCTGCAATTTTGGTTATTTTTTATCCAATATCGACCGTGTTATGATTATCTATCTACTAATATACTCAATCCAATGTACTCTGCATAGAACCAAAAAGGTTGAGACACAATCTGAGGCACAATTCAAAGGTACTGTTCTGTTTTTAGTGTATGCGTTTTCTTAATACGTTTTCTTAATATGTTTATGATGTAATGACTAATTATATTATGGGTATTTCTTCATCTTATTTCAAGGGAACGTGAGTGATCATAAGTAATTATTTAATATATTAACTCTAAATGGTGTTTCTGCATATGCTCTACCACATGGATTGGTTACCATGATTTCTTGGCGATTAATCGGTAAATGCTAAATGCATTGTCTTTTCTGTGGATTATCGGAAAACAAGATGCCAACAACATTTTATGACAGTTATGATTCAATCATGGTTGAAGTTTAAAGTTTGAAGGTTGAGTTCGTATGTAAGGCTGGAAAAACGAGCTTCTGAAAGCGAATGACTGAGATTTCCTGATGTGCTGATCTTTGTGGATGGATTGGACTTCTTGAAAGAAATGGGTATTTTCTATGGCAAGTTCTTGAAGAAGAAAGGTGTTGAGAAAGTGGAGGTGATTGAACATGAAAAGGAGGCTCATGTGTTTACCATTTTCCATCCGGAATGTGAGGCAACTAGGTTACTTCAAAAGAATTTCGCTGACTATCAGGTCGGCTATATAGCATATCTCCGTGGTACTAGGACTATTTATATGCTCAATAAAATGGTCATTTCTCTTTTATTTTTATTTTTTATGATGAAATGCACATTGCATTAAAAATTACATTGTTTTGCATTTGCAATTTTTGAATTTTGGACTCTTTTCTAAATATATCATTTGAAAGCGCAATTGAACATTCATCGATTTACCAATACACACGATTTAAGTGTCAGAATCACGAAGCCTCCAAGAAAACCAGCTCCTTGGCAATTCCCACACAGCATATCCTTCCTTCCCCTAAGCACAATGAAGACAAACATCGATGTTGTCTTCATTTTTCAGGAATGAGAGATAGACCTGATTCAAATATCGATGTATTGTCACTAAGAAGTTGTTCAGGAATGAGAGGGGCTGACCTAATTCAAACATCGATAGCGAGAGTTTTCTCATTTTTCCTCTTCCATCTCTAGGTCCTGCCAAACAACTTTTTTATACCTTCAAAAATCTGTTGATTACAAGCTTACACATATGTATATACCTGAAGCTCTTTATTGCGATTTTCTGTTTGGATTGGTATCAAACTTGAACGAAATACGTGGAAAACATGCAACACAATTGGAGACTTTGCATTGAATCCGAGGTATTTACACATTACTTCTTTAAATTCTGAGCATATGAATTGGTTCTCCTCCTTTCCGCCTCCTCACCTATCCATTTTTCTGACCGGACGCTCAGGAATTTAATCTGAGTAATTGAATCTTAATTCGGTCTCCAATTAAGCTTTATTGTAATGCATTATAGATTTCTTTTCACAGGGGAAATCGCCCTGACCGACACTCCGATCCGCCGTACCACTCTTGCAAAACGCATGTATAGGCATCTCGGTCTGCTGGACGAAGCCGATCATGGGAGCCGGGTTTGGCCGAGGAAGTGTTTGACCCGAATATCTTCTCCCGGATGGCCTGGATCGAGTGGCCTGGGTCCGAGTCGATGAAGATAACACCGTCGTTGACGTAGCGCTTCCCGGAGGCTGAGTCGGAGGCGTTAACCCGGTTGAACTCCGTCCCGGTGAGCGCGTCGATGTCGGGTCGGGTCTTCTTCAGCTAGCCGAGAACGTGATCGAAGGAGCGGTTCTCCATAACCACCGCCACAACGGTTTTGTTGGACATATTAATTAACATTCTTAATGTTTATTTCAGTATCTTTAAAATTTATTTTCATGTATATATTATGTTATTAAAATTCGTATTGTTGAACGATATTATCATTAATTTTCAAAACTATAATCATTTTTCAGATCATACGAAATTCATGTACATATATATATATATATTAATGAATAAAATATATATTAAATTAATATTTACTTATAATAATACTTTAAAATAAATGCCCGTAAGATGCACGGGAAATTATACTAGTATTCTAGGGCTGGCAATTTGGAACACGACACGAAAACCCGACCTGAACTGAACACGAATTTAGTGGGTTTAGGTTGACACGAAACACGGCATGGGTCTATATTGGGTTAGACACGAATGACCCGAAAATAAATGGGTTAGGTTCAGGTCAAACCTTTGGGTTAAATGGGTAACCTGTTTGACCCATATATTTCAGGTGTAATTGTGCAAATGATTGAAATTGCCTTTATAAATGCAAACAAATGCTCTAATTCCAAAACCATTGAAATTATCTTACTAATTTATGATGAAATTTAGAGTTAATTTTATAATTCTTGATTTAGTTTCCATATGACAAGATCATTTGAGCTGCATAAATTTTAAAATTCAGTCTCATATTCAGTCCCGTTATTCATAAATGGGTTTCGTGGGTTGGGTTTGGGTAACCCGGATTTTTACTGGGTCGGGTTTGGGTCAAGGTTTTGTGACCCGAAATATTATTGGGTTGGGTTTGGGTTTAGCATTTCCAACCCGCCAACCCGTCGACACGAACCCGCCAACCCGCCAACCCGACCCGATTGCCAGCCCTGTAGTATTCCTTTAAAAAAAGAAAAATCACTGAAGAAAAAAAAGAGTTATTATAATATTCATTTCCCTCACACCCCAATGCCAAACCCGACCCATTTAGTGGTCTCTTTTACTTCGCAGTTCTCTCACTCCCTCAACTTCTCTCTAAAATCAAAAATCAAAAGTCTTTTGCTCTACTGTGCCGCCATGGGTTCCGGTAAGAAACTCTGCTTCTCCACCTTCCTCTCTGTTCGGAAATTTGATGTTTGTGTAGCTAACACTGATTATTTGGTCATTTTCTTCGTAGATGCAGATATGGAAGATTACGGATTCGAGTACTCCGATGAGGAGCCGGAAGAACAGGATGTTGATATTGAGAATCAGTACTACAACTCCAAAGGTCTCTCTCTCTCTCTCTCTCTCGTGTTTTACTTTTATTCTTCTAGTGAACCGATGCTAGCAATTTTGTGTATTCTAGGGCTTTTTTACTTATTAGACTAAACTATAGGTTGAGAGTTTTTTTATTGGGTTGAATACAATGCACGGAAATATCAAGGTGGAAGCTTCTGTTGAGTAATCTAGCTAAGCTTATGTTTAGGCAACACAAAAATGCAACTTGAATAATTAGGTTTACAGTATTGTTTTATATCTCTTGTTGATATATTGTATGTGATTGAATTATTATTTGTGTCGTCAAAGTTCTGTATCTGTTTTGACATTTGGCTGCATACACATTACACAGGTTTGGTTGAAACTGATCCTGAAGGTGCACTAGAGGGTTTTGCTGAAGTAGTTCGCATGGAGCCTGATAAGGCTGAGTGGTAAACATTTATGAATATTAATAGCCTGATTAAGCATGTCGCCTTCTCACCATAATGATCACAGGTTTTGAAAAAAAAAAGTAGTAAATGAGTTTCAAAAACATAATTGTTTTGCTTTGTTTCGGTTATTGTCTGATGAATTCTGTCTACTGCCTTGAGTAATTTTTTTCCTGTAATCCCCAGGGGATTTAAGGCTTTGAAGCAAACTGTGAAACTCTACTATAAGCTGGGAAAGCACAAGGAAATGATGGATGCTTACAGGGATATGCTGACTTATATAAAATCTGCAGTGACACGAAACTACAGTGAGAAGTGCATAAACAATATCATGGATTTTGTTTCTGGGTCTGCAAGCCAGAACTTTTCTCTGCTCCAGGAATTCTATCAGACCACTTTGAGAGCTCTAGAAGAAGCCAAAAATGAGGTAAGAAAATGTTGGTTTTCTTCTTCACTAATGGTGACATGTTCAAAAAAAGAATTTACAGTAAAAAAATATATGCAGAGGCTGTGGTTCAAGACAAACCTGAAGCTCTGCAAGATATGGTTTGATATGCGCGAGTATGGGAGAATGAGCAAGGTAAATTTCTAGCCAACATTATTTGAAGTAATTTTGTGTGTCCATGCTTCAATATGTACCTAATTCCGAAGTACAATTGTTCCAGATTTTGAAAGAACTTCACAGATCATGTCAAAAAGAGGACGGCTCAGATGATCAGAAGAAAGGAACACAGCTGTTGGAAGTATATGCAATTGAAATCCAAATGTACACGGAGACCAAGAATAACAAAAAGCTCAAGGTTAGTTGCTATCTGCTTGCTCTTTTCGTATGTTTAAGATGGCTGGCATTCCTTTGTCTCCTTCAAATGAGCTGTATGTACCTTTTTAGGCTGTTTTTAGCTGTATCTTGTGCATGTTTATTTTCAGAATGTCTAAAATATACTAATGACTTCGATTGAAATTTGTAGATGTACAACACTGATAGGAAATTAATTTCACCTTTCAGAAGATGATGTGCCATATTTTGAGACTGTTTTAAATATTAAACATGAATTATAAAGTGCTAAGTAGTGCTTTAATTTGATTGATGGAGATATTTTACTAACCCTTAGGAATGGTTTCAAAACTTTGTCTGATTTCAATTTTTTACTCAAAAGTATTGGATTTTCGTTGATTTTGAAATCTCAACTCAATAACCTTGAAATGGCTTGTTGCAAAACATTACTTAGATTAACTTTGAAGAGTATAAACACTCATGTGGTAATGATATAGAGAAAACAGACTCTGTATAACCCTGACTATTAAACGAGTTTCCCTTTCAACTAGTGTCTGGTGTATCCATAGGTGCCACTTGTTTGTGCTGGGGCCTGGTGTTGTAATAGATAATATTTAATCAAGTGAAGTAAAAGCGGACCTTTTTCCTTCCAGTTACTGAATATTGTGACATGTATATTTTATATTTAAATAGAGTGGAAAACATTTTGAGTTTCCAAAAATGTATCGTTATTTGGTAAAACTTTGGTGTTTAATATCTTTTGCAGACTATAAGAAGTAAAATACAGATTTGCAAAAACCTTCCCCTTTAGCTGATCGCTGAAGTCCTTGATATAATAGGGGCTGTGGTAGAAATATCACTAATAATGATCAACTTGAGTTGACAGAGTACTTTTTTCTTCAACATGCCTGTGATATATTGATATGCATATTCTGTATTTGCAGGAACTATACCTTAAAGCCCTGTCAATCAAATCAGCCATACCTCATCCCAGGATTATGGGGATAATTCGGGAATGTGGTGGGAAAATGCACATGGCTGAGCGGCAGTGGGCAGAGGCAGCTACAGACTTTTTTGAAGCTTTTAAGAACTATGATGAAGCAGGAAACCAGAGACGAATCCAATGCCTAAAGTATTACTTGATTTTATCCTTTGCTTAATACTTGTGACTTTTGTAGCGATCTTATATTATTTGAATCTGATTGCCAATGCTCATGGGTTTTCCAAACTGTTCATTCATGCTTGGTATATATGGCCAAGTATGTTAGGTGGAAAAAAGAGAAGCACTAATATCTGAAAGGAGCAGAGATTTAAGGGAAAAAATACTAGAAAAACAATGTGTTATATATAGGTATTATGACAAGATATGATCCTCATAGGTGGTAAATGGCGTACTTTCATTTGGTTAGAGCTTTTTTTATGCTTTCTTTTAGCAAGAATGTACCAGATTGCTTGAAACAATGATAAGAACCTTGCACTTGTGTACAAGAATGGGATCACATTAATAACTTGAAACAAAGTATTGCTGATTATGATAAGCACTTTATGGACCTCTGCTTTGGCATGGGATTCCATGTACTATATGCACCCAATATTTAGGATTACAAAGTTGATTGTTCTCTTAACGTAGTTTGTTTTTCATGCTTGCAGATACTTAGTTCTGGCCAACATGCTGATGGAATCTTTGGTGAACCCCTTTGATGGTCAAGAAGCAAAGCCGTAAGTTCAATCAATTTTGTTGTCTGCAAATGTTATTTTACGTCTCTTAGTGTTTTCTTGACCCCAATGCTTATTATCCACTTCATTTACAGGTACAAAAATGACCCAGAGATATTGGCTATGACCAATCTCATAGCAGCATACCAGCGGAATGAGATTTTAGAGTTTGAAAAAATTCTCAAGGTCAGTTGTTTTCTATTATCTTATTGCAGTATTAAAATCTACTAGAATAATCCATACAATGATTTGGATCTGCTATTCAAAATTTTTGCAGAGTAACAGGAGAACTATAATGGATGATCCTTTCATCCGAAATTACATTGAAGATCTCCTTAAGAATGTCAGGACCCAAGTGTTGCTAAAGCTAATCAAACCTTATACGAGGATTCGCATCCCTTTCATATCAAAGGTTCAGTGGAGCTTCAACATAACATTTGTTTATTTTAATGATTTATTTTAACGGGAATGCATACCTTTCGCCTAATTTGATTGAAATGAATAATGCTAGTGTATAAACTTGATGTGCTTTTTGTTCAAACTTGATGTCAGTTACTGCTTTGGATGGTCTTATGTTACCTTTTTTTTTTTTCTTATCGTGCGTAGATTCAATTTTTCTTGCTTTTGATGGTCTAATGGCTTGATTGCCTGCTTTTCTTATATGGATGTTACCAACTGTGTTTTCCTATCGTGCTTGAAAGCTGTTTTATCTGCCTATTAATTTTTTTAATAATATTGCTTTATCTGCCCTTAATGAACCGATTCACAAGTTAAATTAAGAGTGCAAGGCATGTTAAACCCATTGCCAACAAAATGTTCAGTTTGATTCCGCATATTGTGTTTTCTTCTGGACTAGATGTGTAATTCTGGCAGAGATATAGTGTTTTCTGAAACCCTGTCTGACATGCAGGAGCTTAATGTGCCGGAAAAAGATGTCGAGGACTTGTTGGTCTCCCTTATCCTGGATAATCGGATTCATGGCCATATTGATCAGGTCAATCGGCTTTTAGAGCGTGGTGACAGGTTGGTCACTTAGGTCACTTTGTCTTCCAACTTCTTATCTTAAAATTCAAAAAACTGAAATTCCAGGGGGTGAAAATTTGAATCTCATCTCTCATGATTCATTTTGGTTGTCTCCTGACGCAGTTCAAAGGGAATGAAGAAGTATGCTGCAATGGACAAATGGAATACACAGCTGAAGTCTCTCTCTCAAACTATCTGCAACCGAGTTGGTTAATGTTTGGCGAGGCTAATTTTCATAGGCTGAGTGAGTACATATAGATGGCGTGAATTGATTTTGCAGTATGGATGTGGGATGTTGAATTATGCAATCGAAGTTACCATTCTAGACGTGTTTCCTAGTCTTCCCGGTGACATATGTATGGTTGACTTTGGAAATCGACAGCTATTCTGTTTTGAGAAGGGCGTTTTTGTAGCCATTGTGTTGGTATTTGCGTAGGATTGAAATTACCTGCCATTGTTTCAAATTTGTACTATTACTGTGTTTCCGATGAACACAAATGTTTGCTTCTTTATTATTCTAGAAAAGGGAGATATTTCTCTGGAAGTAGAATTGTAGGACTGTGGCATTTGAGAATTAGCAGCACAAGTCGTTTGTGAATAAAAGTGCCTTCAAAATCATATCGTGTTTTGGAACTAGTTGCAGTATCCATGTACTATTTTTTTTTCTTCTAAAGTGACGCCACTAAACATATTCGTCTCAAAACTATGTTCCAGACTTACCACCAAAAATGTCAATTTTGTTACCTTTCTGCCCCATGGCGTGAGAATGAACTTACAGAATGTAGATAGATCTTGAGGCTAGTTGCTTCATCCAACTAGAAAATTATGTTATTTGTTGGCAAAGACGGGAATTATTAACAGCTCCCTTAGTCATAAAAAAGTAGCAATGGATTTTACATAAATGCAAGGTTCTTATCCTAATAGGATAACAGTTCAAAAAACAAGAGGTGATTTGTATGCTAATCAGGGCTAACCCTAATTATTTGGGGGCCTGAACAGAATTTCTTATTTAAAAGGGCCCTAATAGAGGGTCCGAAAAAAAAATTTAAGACTAGTAACAGATGAACAATACCCCAGGGATTGCTTGGGAAAGTAGCTCGCCGGAGCTATTTGATTAGCCGGAATTTGGCAGTAAATCGATCACAAAACAGTCAAAACAAGATAAGATTCCACAGTAATATTCTATAGCTGGCTATATCCTAACTGAGTTACTGTTGACTTGATTTAATTGAAATTACAAATAAGTCTCTCAATTCTTCTAATTATCATAACAAACTCTCCCTGTTAGAATCAGCTTGTCCTCAACCTGCTAGGCAAGAAAAGTGGGGAACTGCTTCTAAATAAAGTTTGCATTCTCCCATAAGGCTTCCTCAGCATGGAGATTCTGCCACGGTATAAGCCACTGGATCAGCTCTTGTAATCAACCTGCGCTACAGTATCTTCTGTGGATGAAGTGACTCTAGCTCAGCCAAGCTAACATTTGGATAGGAGCTGGTTGTAGCAGTGGGATCTCCTACAAATAGTTTGAGTAGGGATATATGGAACACATGTTGTATCTTGCACTCCATAGGTAGCTTAAGTTCATAGGCTACTTCTCCTATTTTTTTAGTTACCCGAATTGGTACATAGTACTTAGGTGACAACTTGGATCTGGTGAGTTCCTGGTTGGATTGCTGTCTGTAGTTATTCACCTTGAGCAGCACCCAATTTCCCACTTCAAAATTCCTCTTACTTCTCTTGTTGTCTGCAATCTGCTTCATCCTGAGTTGAGCTTGTTTCAAGGGTTGCTTGTAGTTTCTGATGCACAGTAGCCCTTTGCTGAAGTAGGTCTTGAGCTCCAGGGAAAATGAAGTCAGTGAGTGTGCCAAAAGGCAATATGAGTGGTTTGACCCCATATATAGCTTCGTAAAGGGTCATCTGCAAGTTGGAATGGAAACTTGTGCCGTACCACCATTCTGCAGCAGCCAGCCAGTTCTTCCAGCCACTTGGAAATTCACCACAGAAGCATCTAAGGTAGTTGCCAATCACTTGGTTCACCCTTTCAGTTTGGCCATCAGTTTCAGGATGGTAAGCTGTGCTGTACTTAAGCTTGACTCCCAACTTCCCAAATAGTGCATTCCAAAAACGACTAGTGAATATCTTATCCCTATCTGATATGATTGAGTCTGGTAGTCCATGCTACCTGTGAATCTCATCCAAAAACAGTGGTGCCACCTCCTTGGCTGAAAAAGGGGTGAGCTAGGGCTATGAAGTGGCTGTACTTAGAATACCTGTCCACCACCACTAATATGGTATTGTAACCCTGGGAATCTAGAAGCTTTTCCAAAAGTCCATAATGATGTGTTTCCAGGCAGTATTGGGGATCTGTAGTGGCTGTCGAAGGCCTGGAGAGAGGTAGTGCTCAGTCTTGTTGATTTGACAGGGAACACACTTCTTAATGTAATTCACCGCATCTTGTTTGAGTTGAGGCCAAGTGAATACAATGATTCTTTTGAGGGTAGCATTTTGGCCATAATGGCCTCCAATAGCAGAAGAATGCATGTTAGATAGTATTTCCTGTCTGATGCTGCCAGTACAGCCAACATAAATCTTGCTCTTATGCCTCAAGACTCCATTAGAATAGCTCCACTCCTCCTCATCACTCCATGTATTCTGTGCAATCTTAAGTTGAGCTTCACTGTCATCTTCATAGCTTCTTTCCAATTGTTTCATCCAGTCTGGTACCAGTGCAGAAGAGAAAGCTGACAAAGTCCCTTGTTCCTCCCTTTTGTCTTCTATTTGAGGAGCCCTAGAGAGGGCATCTGCTGCCACATTGAGCTTCCCACTCTTGTACTGTATCTCAAAGTCTAGCCCCAATAGTTTAGTTACCCATTTGTGTTGCACATCAGTGTGTAATTTCTGCTCCAATAGGAATTTGAGGCTTTGGTGGTCAGTCTAGATTATAAACCTATTTCCTACTAGATAGTGCCTCCAATTTTCCAATGCTAGTAGTTCTTTCTCATAAGTTGACAGCCCCATGTTTTTGGTGCATAAATCTTTGCTAAGATAAGTCAGAGGTCTTCCTTGTTGCATTAGTACTGCCCCCATCCCAGTGCTGCTGGCATCAGTCTCCACTATAAATGGAATGGTGAAATCTGACATTCTCAAAACTGGTGCTTCAGTCATCAACTGTTTCAGTCGTGCAAAAGCTGCATTGGCTTGGTCATTCCATGCAAAAGCATCCTTTTTTAGTAAGTCATGGAGTGACCTGCATATCATACCATAACCTGCAATAAATCTTTTGTAATAACCAGTCAATCCCAGAAAACCTCTCAACTCTTTGATAGTTCTTGGAAGGGGCCAGTTCAGTACACAAATGATATTGTTGGAATCCATTTCCACTCCTGCTGCTGAGATGATGTGTCCCAAATATTCCACCTTCTCCACTGCAAATACACATTTGGAAGCCTTGGCAAACAACTACTATCTCCTCATGGTTTCTAGAACCAGTTTCAAGTGATCCATGTGTTCACTCACAGATTGGCTATAAATCAAGATATCATCAAAGAAGACTAAAACAAATTTCCTCAAAAATGGTTGAAAGATTGAGTTCATCAAAGCTTGAAATGTAGCAAGGGCATTGGTGAGGCCAAATGGCATGAGCATGACTAGGAATTCAAAATGCCCACTGTGAGTAGCAAAAGCTGTTTTGGGGACATCCTCCTCTCTCACTCTGATTTGATGGTATCCAGACCTCAGATCTAACTTGCTGAACACTCTAGCTCATCAATGACTGGAATTGAAAATTTATCTTTGATGGTAAGATCATTCAGCTTCCTGTAACCAATGCATAACCTCCAGGCACCATCCTTCTTCTTTACCAATAGGATTGGGGAGGCATAAGGACCGGTGCTCACTTGAATCATGTCTCCCACTTGAGTCTCAATTTCTGTCTCATGGAAGTGTGGATATCTGTATGGCTTAACCTTGAAGGGCACAACATCTGGTTTCAGGTTGATTTAGTGGTCGATGCTTCTTTGTGGTGGCAGTGATCTAGGCTCTTGAAATATCTCATCATACTCTTCCAGTAAACTCATAACATCTGCTTCCACCCCCATCTTGTCTGTTTCATCCATTGTTGTTGCATCAGTAGGAAGTGCTATCTGGTACAGTCTCTCCTCCACTGTTTGGAAATGCCTCTATTTCATCATCTGGTACTCCATTCCTTCCATAGGTCTTTTCACTACTGGCTCCATGAAACCTCTACCATAGCTAGCATGTAAAGGGCTTAATCCAATCCACACTAAATCAGTATTGTAAAAGCCTCCTGGTTGCTGCTGAATTGCTGTTGCTAATGCATTTCTTCTTCATAGCTATCTCCTTGGCCTCTTCCCCTCTCATTAAACTGAATTGAGAGGTATTGGAGTTCCCTTGTAAACACCATTGTGCTCCTTTACTCCCTCTGTCCTAGTGAAAACTGTAGAGAGAGAAAATGGAAGTTAAATTTGGATTGTGAGGTGTATGGTGGAGATTGAATTTAAGAAGAAAGTGGGTGAAATGAGTGGCTAAAAATGAAGTAGCATTACTATAAAAGAAAAGTGTGCACCTTTGATTGGGACACTCAAAAAATAAAAGTGTGCACCTTCGACTGGGACGGAGGGAGTACTTGTGATGAAGATCTCCTCAGTATTGAAATCAAATGCTATAGGGCTTAATAAGGCCATCCAGTCAGCTCCCAAAACCATATCTATACCACCTAAATGCATGACTTTGAAGTTAAAAGCAAATAAGTTGTTCTGCACCATCCATTGTACTTTAGGGCATCTTGAAACTCCCCCTACCATACTGCCATCTGCTATTCTGACTTTGAAGGGTCTAGTAACCAGCTCCTCCAATCCTGACATTCTCACCACACTAGTGTCCATAAAACTAGTGAAATTGCCAGTATCTAGGAGCATTTTGATCTTGTCATCATTTACAAGTCCAATAATAGAGATAGTGTTCACTCTGTCACTGTTTTCCCCAATGGTTTTCAACTCAAATTCCTCAGGTTCCTCTCCCAACTGCAAAATTTCATCACCATCTCCATATACCACCAAAATGTCTTGATTATCACCCAATGCTGGGTTGGAAATCACATGAACTTGTATGTACTTACACACATGATCAGGTGTATATTTTTCAGCAAACTTGAAGCAAAGTTGATTCTCCCTTCTATACTGCTGCTCTTGTGGAGAAATTCTTTTGAAGGCCTCAGATTTCCTTGCACCACCATAATCCATCCTCTCTATCTGTTTACCTTTCCAGGGTTCACTAGGCTTGTCCCTTTTGTAACCACTAAACTGAGGGCTAGCCAATGGCAGTTTTTTCTTTTTGTGCACAGAATCTAGATGCTCCTCTTGCCAAATTGCCAATTCCACAGCCTCATGTAATGTAGATGCTCTGCCAGACCTCACTAATGGTTTAAGCTCTTGTTTCAAGCCACTCATAAAGCTATACAAGAAATACTGCTCAGAATGGTGGGGGTTTATCAAAAGAACCATATATTTAAGATCTTTAAAGTCCTCAACATATTCCCTAGTTGATTTCTTCTGATAGAGTTTATTGAACTCTTCTATGATATCCTCACTCCCTTTTCCAGAAAACCTTCCAAAAACCCTATGATATCTCTCAGATTGGTACCGAATTTCAGCCTTCCCTTACAAGAACTATATGACAGTGTCCATTTTCTCCACATCACTCAAACCATGATAAGTGAAATATCCGTTACATTTCCTCAACCAATCTCTTGGATTCTCACCACGAACATGGGAAGCTCCATTTTGGGATAGAGATGCTGGTTATCCTATTACCTGGTCCCACCCTGAAATTATCCACTAACAGTTCTTCATAAGTCCCATTCTTGCCATCCTCCCACTACACCTGTTTACCAGTATGAACACTCCCTTCCATACCCTGAGCCACCCCAGAATCATCACCCTTATAGATCCTCCTACTCCCAATGTACAGATCCTCATTTACAGTAAAATATCTAGCCCCAAACCTATCTCCCTCCATTCTGCCCCCTTTATTCTCATGTAAATTCTGATGTCTAAATTCAGGGTTCCTAGTGTGCTGAAACAATTCTGAATGAAAATCGGAACGAGCACAGTGTACCTCAATGGGTGATGTTGGGACCGTAGATTTGAGTGGGGACTCACTCTTCTCCGGCTGATCTGCACTACTGGTCTCCACCGCCGGTGGCTTGCCCTTGATCGCCATCATGATCAGGCCGCGCAAGCTTTTCTACTCGGCGATCCGGGCTTCACGATAGCGTTGCGTATACTCCTCCTGTCGCTGCTGGGATTCTGACAGCTCCGTGCGTAAAGGAAAACAACGCAGCCTCCATCAGATACAGCTCCGATGCGTTTGCCTCTCCTTGAAGCCGGTTGGCATCAACCCGCGACTGAAATTGAGCCGTAAAAATTTTGATGTCCGCCATCTTTCCGTCAAGAGCGTCAGCTCCGTTGGTGCGCGTCATGGTTGGAGGTCACCGGCTCTGATACCATGTGTAACAGATGAACAATACCCCAAGGATTGCCTGAGGAATAGCTCGCCGGAGTTATTTGATTAGCCAGAATTCAGCAGTAAACCGATCACAAAACACTCAAAACAAGATAAGATGCCACAGTACTATTCTACAACTGGCTATATCCTAGCTGAGTCACTGTTGACTTGATTTAATTGAAATTACAAATTAGTCTCTCAATTCTTCTAATTATCTTAACATTAACATAATATATTCTTTTAATAAATGGGCCAAAATAAGGAGTTTAAAGAACAATTTTTTAAAAAAATTACACTACATTTGAGTTTTATTTTAGCCCTTTTTTTTTAAAAAAAATGGGGCCCTGTTTAAACCCATTTTTTGGTGGCCTGAAGCGCAGGTTTCACATGCCTCATGGGTTGGGCCGAGCTTGATACTAATCTAGCCAATGTACATAAGCTATAAAACTGATGGAACACGGTTCTGATTCTCTGATTTAGATTACCACAGATTCTGATGACTACACCGCTTGATATGAAACACTCCGAGTTGTGATTAATCAGGTGCTATCCAATTAAAATCCATGATAGTACTGTTAATCCGTGAAGCCTTAGTGACGGTGAAAGAGAGTCTTTCACATTTGCACTGAAAGATAAAACAGAAAGTAGTAGATTCCATCCAATCACTCGTGTATATTTATATTAAGCAGAAGATGTTTCCAGTTCAGCATTGCATTGAAATCCAGATTAGAGTAACTCATCCAAGTACACTTATACTTCATGCATCTATTCAAGCATCCAAATTTAGCTTTATCATAAGAAATTTGGGCAAAAGCAGGCTAAACGAACATTTAGGTTCATCCAAGCATAGATTTAACATACCAGTAAAGTAGTCAAATAATATCCATGATAAAAACCATCAGCTAGCAACTAGTGAATAGACAGAAAGTAACATCCAATTACCCGGGGTGCTCCTATCACTACAAATCATAAAATTGTTACCTGCTCCAAGTTTTCCAGTACAGAACAAGTTTCATAAGACATCCGGAAAAAAAAGATAAAAAGAAGACAACAACTACATTATTCAATCAAATTTAAGTCAACCTATTAGAAAAGTAGCTCATTCATTGCAGCAAATTCAACTGGCAATGAAGGTGAACAGCCATCCAGATATTCATGGCAGGCAACAAATAAAACTAATACATCTAGAAGATCATAATATGCAACAAATTATACTAAAGCATATAGAAATTAATGAAATGCAAGTGAAAAAAAGAAGTTGAAAATTAACACAAATCCTCTCTATCCTACAATTCCTATACATCCTGGACCAAACCTATAATTCGGCATCACATGACCAAACCTGTAATCCGGCATCACAACACCAAACCTGTAACTCGGTATCACTGGACCAAACCTATAATCATGCATTAGGGGATGACAAACATTGGGTGCAGGCCACTGAACATGGGGAATTGTCCTAAATGTAGAGGTGTTAACTTGGCTTTCCTGCCAAAGGTCAGTAGGAAGATCAAAGTGGTTCTCATTTTTGGTAGCTTTTGTTATACTTACATCAGCCACTAAGGAAATATGATTTGATGACCACTGAGGTGTAGGCAGCTGCCTCCTTTTCCCTATGGGTTCGTAAGAAGGAAATTCAATAACCCCATCGACCTTCAACTTATCCTTGGAATAAAAGATATAATCTAAGGTGTCATGTTGATGTTTACCTAGGGCCCCTAAATATGCATTTTCTAGACCCATGGAATGAGTAAGGCAAAGAAAGTTAGATATTCCTGAAAACCCACTATTCTCTAACCTAGAATTACTAAGTTTTGCTTCTGAGAGGAAGGCATGAGTATCACTACCCGGGGGAGAATTCAGGTCACCACACACTAATATAGGAATTCCTAAAGAATCAATCTTTTGAAGCCCCGCGACTAGACTAGAGGATTGAAATGCCTAATATCAGAGTTTTGACCACTAATTAAATGAGTATTGGCAACACGAATTCTTGAATGGAAATTCTTGATTTTTTCAAGAATAAGAACATGGCAATGTTATTCTTAGAGAGGCGACTAGCGGCTCCATATCGTTGGTCGAATGGTAGCCTACTAATCAAATTATTAGCCAATTTTTCAAATTGAACCTCATAGTTCTTGACAAGTTTAAACTTATCAGAACGAAAAAAAGTAGCACATCCCTCACCGCTGCCAGTTTTTACTTATAAATGGAAGCATATCCAAACCTATCAAACTAGGGCTAAAGAATTTATTAAAATGATTCCTTTGCACTTCTTGAAGGCAGAGAAAATCAGCATCATAGGAAATTATTTCATCAAAGAGATTGCTCCTCCGGTAATCCCAATCAAGGGCATCTCTAGGGCAGCAATCATCATACTGATAAGTATCCTTTTTGACATAAATGTCTGCAAGCACATTATATGAAACAATTCTAAACCCATAATTCTCAGATTTGTTGGGAGATGGGATCATAATCGAGGGGAAGGGGCAGCAGGCATCACGGGCTAAGTTAAAATATCAACGTGGTTAGAACAGTTAGCCCCATTATCCACTGCATAGGTTACCAACCTGAGGCGGTGATCCGTATCCTCTTTTGTAGGAATGTAGGTGCCTGAACATCCCACCGGAAGGACTTCGGAAACCCTTAGCCAAGTAGAAGCTAGACGAGGGTGATCAGAAAGGAGAACTCCTCGACAAGTCAGGGCGGCGGAGAATTTAATCTCCACTCCGACCTATGGTGGTACCAACTGCAAGTCGATTGCAAGATCCATCTTGATCGCTGCTTCAAAGACATACAGGAGAAGAGTAATAGGGACACGATAGAGAGCGAGAGAAAGAAAATATGTGAGACAAGATAGAGAGCGAGAGAAAGAAAAAATGTGAAAATTTTACAGACAAAAAATAAATAGAACACATGTTAAATTCTATAAGGTTGGTTTGTTATAAAAAAAGGTTGGCTTAATTTGTAAGCTAGATTACGCGTATTAAAGAATACAATTACTATAACGATTAGTACAACTGTACACATAAATATCTTTATTTATTGACTCGGTTAAATGGGTCTAAACGGTTTTTGACATGAATTTTTGCATTATTATCATTTATTTATATTTGAATTAGTTTTGAAATAAACCATCTATTTTTTTAAAGATTAAACCACCATGAGGTGGGGGAGTTTTATAGATGGCATCCCAGGCCCAAAAATGCCAAAAAATTGGCCAAGTTCTTTACATCATTATCAGAGAACTGGGAACATAGTCCCAAAGCATGAGGATGCTTCAAAATGGCTAGGAGATCTGTATCTCATTAAACTAGCTAAACTAACATCAACACATCTCAAATGTTCTTGAAACCTTTTAGGGAATTGACACGCAAAACCCAGAGCGGTACCAAGAAGAGTAGAGGAAAGTGATTCAAAAATTGGTGGCAATACATCTAGTGTAATGGCTGATGGAGTGGCCTGTTGGGAGTTGGATCCAGTGAGTCTGGGCTGCATATGACCTGAGACAGATAGCAAAGTAGTTAGTAGCATCTGAAATCATCAACTCTGATAGTTGGAGTACCTCTCCTGTCAAGTGAGATGAGGCCCCTGATATGCAAAGGTAACTGAGCTAAAGTAAGCACAATATTGCACTGAGAGGAATAAAAATGTCTGGCTATTGCATCAACTACCATATTGGCTTGTCTATATGTATGAGTGATGGTAACTGATCTCAGGTTGATATCATGAGCAATATGGAATAGTTTCCATGGGCTAGTCATAGGGTTCTGAATGGATCTGATTGCAGCCAGGCAATCAGATTCATAGGTGCATTTCAAGTTATGCTCATCTGCAAAAGAAATCCCTTTCTGCAATGCTAAGAGTTCAGCATGCATATGGGAGGATGCAGCAACAAAATAGCCCCAGTAATAACAACATTCCCCAATGAATTCCTAACTATAATTCCCAGTCCATCCATCATATTATGGTGCCAGGAGGCATCCACATTCATTTTGAGGTGGCCATCAGGATGGGACCATGAAATAGCTTGGAGTTTAGGCAGGGAGGTCTAGAGTGGAGAGGTAGGAATCCCAGACCAGACAATTCAATATCAAAGGGGTTTGAGGAGAATAAAGGCCTGGTAGTGAAAATGTGAAATATTTCATCCCTGATAGATTTCATTAGGAGCTGAGGGGTAGTTGGAGTATTATCAAATAGTTTGGAGTTCCTGCACTTCCAAAGGGTCCAACATACTAGAGAGGGTACTATTAGGAACAAATTATGATGCAGATTGGACTTGCCAAGGTGGGACCAGTAATATGATAATCTGTCCCATATAGTATCAAAATGAGTTTCTGCTAAGCCAATTATATAATGAAAGTATGACCAAAGAGATTTGGCTAAGAAGCAGTCATTAAAGCAATGTTCCATGAAATCATTATTGTTGCAGAATGGGCATTTAGATGGTAAACAGAAACTCCATTTTTCATGAGAACTTCTGGGAATGGGAGAAAGGCATTAACCATTTTCCATACAAAAATGCTAATCTTTTTTTTGAACCCTAGGGTTCCAAATCAGTTTAAGAGATACAGAGGTACCTCTTGCATTTTACAGTGCCTCATAGCCAGATTTAAATGTAAAATGGCCAGTAACATTTGACTTCCAGATGAGCATGTCTGGTCTACTCTCATCAAGTTGTGACCCCTGTAAAAACTCAAGTAAATCATCAGTAAAGTGAGACTGAAGTGAGGGCAGCAGGTTACTCTTATTGAGTATAAATTCCCTAACTGTAGTGTTGGGAGGGATGGGTGTAAGATCTGGATCATACAACCTAGACAAGGATCCAAGTCCTGTCCAGTTGGAGCTCCAGAAATTACAATCACCACTGCCATGAATAACAGTTGTTAAGGATCCAACAATAGGGGAAATAGCTAATATCCTTTTCCAGTTGGGTGAAGATCTGTAGGAATTAGGTAAGGACCATAAGAACTAAGACCATAGGGTTTCTCCCTGTTGAAATTTCCACCAAAGTTTCAAGGAACAGGTCTTAACAATAGTGTGTATTGATCTCATACTTATACCATTTTGTTCATAGGGGTAGCACAAATCCTCCCATTTTTTCCAAACCTTTTTTGGCTTGAGGCCAGTTTCACCCCAAAAGAAGACAGAGAGGAGTTTTTGATTTTTTTTGATGACACTCACATGTGGTTTCATGACTGACCATATGTGTTGGGGGATGGAGAAAATGCAAGACTTGATGAGAGTGATTTTACCCCTTGGAGACAGCCATTTGTTCTTCCAGTTAGAGAGTCTATTGTCAATTATTTGCAATTAGGGCTGGAAGTATTGTACTAAAGTTCTACCTGTGAATATAGGAACACCTAAGTATGTAAATGGGAAGGAGCCATGTTTCAGACTAAGGATATCTTTAACTAGTTGAAGTTTACTGGCAGAAGCATGTTTACTAAGATAAAAAGCACTCTTTTGAAAATTAATTTTTTGGCCTGTTGTCTGCTCAAAAATGACAAGGAATGCTTTTAAAACTTGGAGTGAATTTTTGGAAGCCCTAAGGAAAAGGATGGTGTCATCAGCATAACTGAGATGAGAAGTAGGGATTGGGCCAGAGGGGATGTTGAAATACTCTATTCTACCAATTATATATACATACGAGATGCTCCTAGAGAGACTCAGAGAAGAGATTGAAGAGGAAGGGGGACAGGGGGTCTCCCCGTTTGATGCCCCTGGTTGATTTAAAGAAACCACTAGGTTTACCACTAACTAGGATGGAGAAATATGCTTGACTCAGTTTTTTCATGATGCAATAAACTATTTTACCATGCAGACCAAACTGTAGTAATATGTTGTTTAGAAAACCATGATTAACTCTATCAAAAGCCTTTTTGAGATCACGTTTAACTATGCAGTTAGAGTTTCTACACTTCCTATCTAAAAATCTGACCATTTCCTTAAGGTATATTACATTATCTGAGATATCCTTTCCTTGGAGGAAGGAAGATTGTTGTGGAGAGATAAGTTTAGGCATTAGTGGCCTTAATATTTCCATTAATAATTTAGAGAAAATCTTGTTGATGAAATTAGATAAGCTTATAGGCCTAAAGTCATCAAATGAGACCACTTCCTTTTTTGGGATCAATGTAATCCATGTAGCAGAAATGCCAACAGGGATCTGAGATTCAATCATAAAATCCCGAACAACATTCAGAAGATCATGCTTAATGATATCCCAAGATTTGGTGAAGAACTTTGAGGAATAGCCATCAGGGCCAGCACTACTGTTTTTATTGAGATTAAAAACAGTAGAGTGGAGTTCCTCTAAGGTAACTGGTTTGAGCAGAAGCTCATTATCAGCTTGAGTTATCAATTTAGGTATCTGGTTTAAAAAATGGTGATAGAAATCACCCTTTAAATTGTTGGGAGGTTCAGATAGTAGTTCGGTATAGTATTGAACAACTTCATTTTCTTTATCTGAGGCCTCCTCTAACCATGTATCATTTGTGTTCTTGATTTTTGTGATGTTAAGAACACTTCTTTTTTCCTTCACTGATTGATGGAAAAATGAGGTATTTTCATCACCATTCTTGAGCCACTTAATTCTAGATTTCTGTTTCCAGAATTTATTCTTTTCTTTAAGTGCTCTAAGGTGCAAAGCCCTGCATTTTTTGAGTTCAATAAGCTCACTAGTTGAGTTATTGGAATCAAATTTTATTTCCTGTAATCTGAGGGCTTCTGCATCATTTACTACTTTGGTTTCAATATCACCAAAAATGAGTTTGTTCCAACTCTTAATAGGGAATTTCAGCCTGCGTAGTTTTAAATAAAACCCTAGCATCCCCTTAGAGTTAAGAGGTAGATTCCAGTCATTCTCTATGAGAGTCATGAAATCTTGTCTATTGAACCATGCATTAATAAACCAAAATGGTCTTGGGGATGAGGCTATATTATTGTCTATATGAGACAGTAATGGAGCATGATCTGATGTATCTCTGTTAAGAACTTGATCCGATGAAGATGGAAATTTCATAAGCCAGTTCTGAGAGCATAATCCTGTATCTAGTTTCTGAGTTGTGGGGGAGTGTAGCCAGTTGTTGGACCATGTAAAAACATTGCCAACTGTGTTAATTTCAAGCATTGCATTTGTAGAAATGAAATGATTAAAATCAGCCATGGTTTTAGGTCTTGGGTGAGAAGGACCTTTATATTCTGAAGGAGATTTTATTGTATTTAAATCCCCAATCAGAAATGAGTCATCCAAGTTCCTATTAACTAATTCAGCCCACAATTCTGCTCTACCTGGAACTGTTCTAAGTGCATAAATGAAAATGCTCTCCATTGTGGAGTTCAGAGTCTTGCTAAAAATGCTAACTGCAAGAAACTGAAGATGGTCTTGGACCAGAGTTACTTGGATAGACTCATTCCAAATGAGACATATCTTTCCACTCAATACAGTTATGTGTTTTTGAAAATGTAGTTTTTTCATGAATTTTTCACATTTATTGTTCTTGTGCCAGGGTTCAATTAGGCATAAGAGTTCAATTTTGTGAGTTCTAACTAAGTCTATCAGTCTGATCATTGAGGTTTTCATGCCTCTCACATTCCAGAAAAGTGATCTGATCTTTTTTGTTGTGCTAATCATTGGGAAGAGGGTTTGGAGTTTCTTAATCTGGTAAATACCACATTGGGGGGGGGGTATTTTGGTCTATTTTTTGGAGTAAACTTTTTGTTTATTTGTGAGAAGAAATTTGTGATTTTTGTTTTTTTAGGGGGTGAGAGGGACTGGTCAGGTATGGTATTTTCAGTGGTGGCATTGTTGGGTGGTGGAGGTTGGGGAGATGGGGTGATAAGGGTGGGAATGCGGGAGGGTTGAGTGTGACAAATAGTGGGTGGAGAGTCCTCAATAAGATTATCATCTTGAGAGGATTCTGACACTTGTTCATTGTCAGAATCTGGTTCATCACTGACTAGTGGGAGGAACCTGTTCCTGGTGTTGCTAAGAGAGAGAGACAGTTGGTTAGGGGAAAGAAAAAATTCAATGGAGGTAGAATGTTTACCAGTGCCAATGTTAATGTCATCTTTAGCCAGCAATTTGTTGGTGTCATGATGCTCAGTAACTGAGTTAAGGAGGGTGGTATCATTTGTTATGGGGGATTTTTCCAGCACATTGTGATTTGGAGAGAGGGTGGTTGTGGGAAGTGAGTGAGCTGGGGTGGAGGTGATGGGAGTTTGAGATAAGGGGTCATTATTGGAACCTGTGAAGTGGTTAGCAGAGGGAATGGGGGTTTTATCTGTGGTTGGCAGAGATTTTTTGAGGCTGATCCTTGTAGAAGCTGCTTCCTTGTCTTTTGTTGATGGGGTAAGGCCAGATGGACCAGCTGGATTGACTTGTGGCTGGGAGGTTTCTTCAGAATCAATATGAATGATCTGGTGAGGCATGGCATCAATAAGAGGGTCATCAGCTTTCAGGATGGCTGGCAGCTCTCTGGTAGCTATGCTCTTTCCCTTAGGATCATCAACTTTTTTAGGCCTGATCAGCTATCTTAATTCTGGGTAGAGTGACAAACAGTTGGCATCTTCATGCCCTAACATGCTGCAGTGAGAACAATACCTTGGAACTTCATCATATTCTATGGGATATCTGGCAATGTCCCCTTCAGCTATACCTAATCTAATCGAGGTTTGGAGTTTCTTCCTTAAGTCTACCTCTACACAGATCTTTACAGCAGAGGTCTAGTCAGGGCCGATGTAGCTGCGTTCATTTTTATGAAGGTGCCTACTTGGTTCTTAATAGATTCTATCATAGTATGGTTGTGAAAGTAGAATGGTACCTTAGGGATAGTAATCCACACTGGGACAATGGAAGATTCAGCCTCCGGGGAGAAATCAACAGTCCATTTCCCCAGCACCTTCATCTGGGAGCCACCAAAGTTCCAATAGCCCTTCATCCAACATCTCTGGTATGCATCAAGTTCCTCAAATCTGATGAGGATGTGGCAAAAATCGATTGAACCTATCCGGAAATTGCCCTTGAATCCTGCAGATCTGAATGCATCGTGAAGCTTCTCCATGGATGGTTTCCCTCGAGCAAACTTGCCGATTAGGGCGTTGCCATAATGGCTAGCAAGGGTTTCAGCTTCCGCTCTGGTGACAATACATGCTATTTCACCTCGGAATTGGGTAGTTGGGATGATTTCTGGGTTGGAAGGAAGGGTTGGGGACAGTGGTAGGGGGCGATTTGATATAGCTTGAGCAAAGGATTTGGTTGGGGTAGGAATGCCGCGGTTCGGCGGTGGTGCCGCCATGGGCGCCATCGTTAATTGACCGTTATTGTATCCGTTTGCGGTGGCCAACGGGCAGATAACGCTAAAGAGGCGGGGGTGTGTACTTTTACGGGAATAGTGTGCTCTGAATTCTAGAGAGAAGGGAGAGCATAGGAGTTAGAGAGAGAAAGCCGATATGATCATGTTCAAATAGCATTATTATTGAAATAAACCATCTATATTAAACATAATAATAAACCGATGAAATAATAATAGAGAAAAGGAAGGAGATACTTATGTGCAAATTATGTAAACTTAGTCCCATTGTTTATTTTCATACACATGCCAGCGTTTTTAATTTTTAAGCACTCAATCATGCGCCCAAAAAGCTAACTCATTTGTAATCCCTTTCTTTCGAGCTCTCACTCTTCTCTATTTCTAATACTTTTAACTCAAAATTCTTATATTTCATTCTAAAGGGAACTAGAATAGTTATTGCTCCGATCAATAAATAAATTAATAAAAATCATTAAAAAGGATGAAACTACGTAGTTTTGACTAAAGCCGCCACACAACCACTGCAAGTTCACCATATTCCGATGCCTACCATTTTTATATATTCATTTTTTCTTTTCTTTTAATTTTATTGTTTCATTCTTCATCGACGATATATAATAACTTCCGCCTTCTATTTTTCAAATACAACTCATTCCACCTATAAAATCCTAATTTACTCGGTAATTTCAGTCCATCATGCTAATTAACACGTCTGCGAAAGGAAAACATGAATGTGCGATATATGGAATATGCATGGAAATATTCTGTATTACTAAAAGATCACCATAGATTATATAAATATATTAGACTATAAATATAGATTATAGTGTTTCTATGTTAATTATGCATGGATCGCTAGCATTTTAACTTATGTGTACTTATAAAAATATTTATCTATTAACTTAATATTAAATAAATTTCTTACATTTTGATCTTAATATATATTATTTTATAATAATTACCTTTGATGAATAACTTGGCAATTACGATATATATTGAAAATTTCATAATATTTTGAAATTTGCCACTATAATTTTGTTAATTATCTTAAAGAGTTTTTCTTTAAACACACTTCATTCTCATCTTCATAAATTTGTTCATAATATTTACATAAAAAAGAATAAATATATCGTGCAACGCACGATGATATTTAGCCAGTAGTTTATAAAATAAGAACCTTAAGTTAAAATATATTTGTAATATGAAATATTCATCGTTTAAAAAATATGGGTCATATGTTAAAATATGTATATTTTTAAATGAAATATTAATCGTTAAAAATTAAGGATTATAAGTTAAATTTCTATATTTTAATATGAAATATGTATGATTAAAACATGATTATAAGTTAAAATAAGTATAGCTTATTATAAAATGTACATGATGAATTCAACAAGCTTGATTTAGCGAGCATACGCTCTGCCTTCTCTCTAAACGCTTACCACCACGCGCATTCTTTTACCGGAAATAACGTTAATATTCACCTGTAACGGCTAAATTAACGGACAGTTTCTGGTCAAACCACCACAATCATGGCGGATCCCCCGCCTCCGGGCGGCGGAGCCACTGCAACTCAGCCAATAAAAGCCCAACCCTTTTCATACCGAGACGCACTGAATAATATAACCCGTCCCAAACGCACAGATCGAGCCCTGAAACTCAACCCGGTGACAGATTACAAGGGCAAAATTGCAGTACTGCTCGATGATTCAGACATTGATACTATGTCGGAGCAATTCAACCGGCATCTAGTCGGCAAATTCCACGGAGGTAGACCAACCCTTTCTTTCATTCGGCATCAATTCAAAAAGATTGATTTCGCCGACGAGGCAACAATCACAGCATTGGATAGGAACCACATCTTTATCCAGTTCGATCACGACGAAGACATCCAGAGGTGCTGGACTAAAAGAAACTGGAATATTGGCGGTTCAAACATGAAAGTTCTCAAATAGACCAGGCATTTCAACATCCATGAAGAACCCCCATTTGCTCCGGTCTGGCTAACAGTTGAGTATCCTCCAGCCTTTTATCTCGATAGTGATTACATCCCATTGATAGCTAATGCTTTTGGTACCTTGATTTTTGCTGATCCACCAACTCTCAATAAGTCTAGACCATCTGCTTTAAGATTATGTGTTGAGATGAATCTGACAGGTCAGTTCCCTGAGAGAGTTAGACTGGGCTCAAAAACTGAGCACTTATGGTGTAATGTGGTTTATGAGAGCCACCCTCCATATTGTACCAAATGCTCCAAAATTGGTCATAACTTAGGAGATTGTGGTGTACCAAAGCAGCCCCCAGTGCTTAAGAATAGTGATATGACTGAGCCTGCAAATGTTATCAATCACATATCCCAGCCTATCCACACAGATAACCCAAAAAACCTCAGCAAACAAACTACCCAACACAAGGAAACACATCAGCCTAACTCCAAGACCAAATTCCAGAATTCTGTGTCCAACCAACCAGAAAACCTCTCTCATAAAACCCTCACTAAGCCTATAGACACTGCACTTCTAGACAAATACCAATGTAAAAGACTAGTGGCTAGGGAGGATGAATTCATGGATGCACTAGATACCCTACATATACCATATTCTGAGATACACTTTAGTGACAGGACTACAACATCTAAGGCTCAACTAGTTTGGATACCTGTCACTAATGCCACTAAGAGAAAGAACTCAAACTGGAAATCCAATGATGATATCTCCACTGAATATACACTGCACAAGGAGCTTCCAACCCCAACCTCTAATAGACAGGCACTCTCTAAACAGCTGAAAGAATTCAATCTGACAATTTCCTCCAAGTTCTCTCCTTTGCAGGACCTACATGAAGGAAAAGATTTAGACACACAGCAAATCTCAAATGAAGCAGAAGAGATCATAGAGATCTATGATATCACAGATGAGGAGGAACTCAGCCACAAAGTGAACTCCCAGACACCAGAAACTGAGCTATCAATAATTCCATATGATGGTGGAGCACATCAACTGGCGGTGTTACAGACAGATCAAACACAAAAGTCAGCAACTGAGATACTCCCACCATCTCACTCTCTAGTTCCTACAGTTAATAAAACTGACAGTAAGATAAATCATATAGCTGCTGTGCATGAAAATATAAGAAATTATTTAAAACTCCCAATTTGATTGCACCAAAACCAGTTTTCTCAAAAATCACTACTCGTTCAAAGAAAAAAAAATTTGGTTTTAATGAATGTTAAACAACTGATATGGAATGCCAGAGGAATCCAAGGGTCTCTGTGGAGACTTAGGGATATTATAGCCAGTCACAACATCTCAATTCTCATTCTTATAGAAACAAAGCAAAAAAAGGAAAAAATTCAACAATTTCTGAGAACTTTAGGGTTTCAGCTTTGTTTTTCCTCTATTGACTCTAGGACCTGGATCATGTTTAAAAATGATTTTGTAGCATCTGTGATTCAGGAACATGACCAATTTACTCAGTTTAAAGTTACACATCATACAACTGATTTTAAATTTATTTTATATGCTGTATATGGATATCATGATAGGACAGAGAGGTAAAAAATGTATGCCTTAATTTCAGCTTATCTGTAAACTTGCATGGAACCAGCTCTTCTAGCTGGGGATTTTAATATTATTAGATCCATAACAGAATATAGAGGTTCATCCAGTCCTGAGATAAATGCCATCAATGAATTTGATGTTCTTTTACTCTCAAATAATCTACTGGATATTCAGACTGCTGGAAATTTATTTACATGGACTAATGGTAGAAAATTAGGCAATAAAGTGGCTAAAAGACTTGACAGAATGGTTGGGAATAGCAACTGGTTTGCTAAATTTCCTAAATCTTCTGTCCAAGTGCTTGGGAGATTCCCATCAGATCATAACCCACTTCTATTGGAAATTAAATCCAGCACAAAATCATACCCTAAAGCATTTAGGTTTCAGAATATGTGGGTGGAAAATTTGGAATTTTTAGAAGTGATCTCTAATAACTGGAACTTACCAGTTGATCAACAGGGTATGAGATAGTTCACTACTAAACTTTCTAGACTTAAAACTCAATTACAAATCTGGAACAAAAATACTTTTGGGAATATTTTTGAAAACAAAAAAAAATAGAACTGGAAATAATTGATCTTGAAAAAAGACATGGCATTTCTTCCAGTGCTACTAATTTCTCTCTCTTATCAAAGGCTAATGCTGAAATGGCTAGAGCTATTCACCTAGAACAAAAATTTTGGCAACAGAAATCTAGGAAGAAGTGGCTGACAGAAGGAGATCAGAACACAAAAATTTTTCATAACAGTGTAAGAGATAAACATGCTAGAATTGGAATCTCTAAAATCTGTAATGAAGAAAATCATTGGCTTATAGACCAAGATCAAATAAGACAGGCAGCTGCTAATTTTTACCAGCAACTACTAACACATGACAATGTTGATCCATCTGGAAAGTATTTACTGCATTCCTTAAAATACATTCCAAGTATGATTTCAGAATATGATAACATTGCACTACTCAAACTGGTAGAAATAGATGAACTTAAACAGGTTGTCTTCAGCCTGGGAGAACACAGTGCATCAGGACCAGACGGATTCAATGGTAATTTTTACAGAAAATGCTGGGACATCATCAGTTCAGATCTTTTAGTGGCAGTGAGAGAGTATCAGTGTGGAGTTCCAATTCCTAAATCAATAAGCAGTACATTGATCACATTGATACCAAAGGTAAAAACTCCTGTTTCTTTCTCAGAATATAGACCCATTAGCTTGTCTAATTTTTCTAATAAAATCCTATCTAAGATAATGGCAGAAAGGCTAAAACCAATTGTTGGTAAATGCATTTCAGAGGAGCAATCTGCTTTTATTAAAGATAGAGAGATATCTGACAACATACTGGTAATGCAAGAACTGGTCAGATTGTTAGATAAGCCTAATCAGAGTCTAAATGCTATAATGAAGTTAGACATGTCAAAAGCTTTTGACAGGGTATCTTGGCCTAAGTTAAATTCCTTGTTGTTAAAATATGGCTTCCATGGTCATTTTGTATTCTTGATTTTAAACAACATAAGATAAGCTTGGTTTTTGATATTGGTTAATGGCACACCTTATGGTTACTTTAGAGCAACTAGGGGCCTGAAGCAAGGAGATCCATTATCTCCAATGCTTTTCAATTTTGTTACTGAATTACTAAACAGAGGCTTAAAGTGCATGTTTCAATATGGATATATAGACAGATTTAGTTTGTCAACAGGTACTGTTCCTGTCACTCACCTGTCTTATGCAGATGACACAGTGATCTTCTTGAAGGCAACTAAGAAATCTCTGCAAAACTTTGTGTCTTTTATCCACCATTTTCAGAAAGCTTCACAACAGGTTGTTAATTTTACAAAAAGTGCCTTCTATGTGGGAGGTAAGACCTATTCTGTAAGAACAACTTTAATTGCAGATCTTACTAACATGATCCAAGGACATTTCCCTTTTTAATATCTTGGGGTTTCAATATATAAGGGGAAAAAGCTAAATGCCTATTTTCAACCCCTTATTGAGAAAATTAACCACAAGATAATGAATTGGAACAACAAATTTCTGAATTTGGCAGGTAGGATCATTTTGGTAAGACATGTTTTGGCATCAATACCTCAGCACACATGGTGTGTCATGTCACCAACAAAGCACATTATCTCAGAGATAGAGAGAATCTGCTCACAATTTCTATGGGGCAAGACTGTGTATGGGGACAAGAGACACTGGATGTCATGGAAATCCCTATGCTACCCGAAAACACAGAATGGATTCTCTTTCAAATGCCTCCACACAGTAATAGACAGCTACTCCCTTAAACTATATTGGAAACTACAAACATGTATCACTCTATGGTCAAGATTAATGTGGTCAATTCCTAAAACATTTAGATCTTCAGACCCATGGAAGAGAGTACTATTAATTACTGATATAGCTGAAAAATATACTAAAGTTCTGGTTGGAAAGGGGTAATGTAGTTTCTGGAGAAGTAATTGGACAGGCTATGGATTTTTAATAGACAGATGGACAGAAATCATACACCTAGCTTAGACCTGACAGTCTCCCAGTTTCAGTCAAACAGGACCAACCTTTTAAAATTACTAGCCATAGGCTTTGACTCAGACACTGTACATATGCTCTCTGCCTCCCTAACTCTATTTGACAGGAAGGATACTATTATATGGACTCCAGTGAACTCAGGTAAGTTCTGTTGAAGATTGTCTCAGATTTCAATTAGATAAACTTGGTAACCCAATATTGTCTATTTAGAATAGAATATCATTCTATTGTTATAAATAGTTAGGTTTTGTTTATCAGTCACATACAAGAAACAAGATACAGAGCACAATGTAGTCATACGGGAATTGTGTGGCTAGGGTTTAGGGTGTTTTCTGGTGAGTGTTCTTGGGAGAGAAGATAATTAGTGTAGAGAGTTATTGGGATGAGTGAGTTTACTCTATAATAGTCTCTAGAATTATACTAGTGGATTCTCGGGTGGATGTAGACCGGATTTGGTCGAACCACGTTAAATTGGTGTTTTATGCTTGTTTATTTATCGTTATGTCAAGTGTTCGTTGATCCTGTTCCGCTGTGGTAGTACTAATTCCTGACGATTGGAATTGGTGCTGGAGAAAGGGGATTAAATTTCCAACAACTGGTATCAAGAGCTGAGGTGGTAGAGCCAAGTTGGTGGTAGACGTAGTAGAGCGCTGAAGCACGAAAACACGGTATGATACTGCTAAATTTCTTGATTGTCAATGTGTCATATTGAATCAAAATGGATATTTGATTGATATTTTTGGTGTTTGCTTCTTGGTATGTGTTTTGGAAAGGTTTTGCCTTTATACGGCTATGACAAGTATTTTAATTGGTTTGTAATTAGTTAATTATCAATCGGATTTGGATATTTTGTGGATTGATTAATTGATTGGTTCTTGGTTCTGAGATGGAGGATCAATGTTGGAATTGATTGCTAAAGGTAATCAGTCTGTTCTTGACTTGGCGTGGATAAATATGGAAAGTATAGTATCGATAATTCTCTGTGGAGATAGTGGTTTAATCTCAGTGTGAGAATTTGGTGGAGCGCGGCTACACTTGTTTATTGGCCGAAAATTTGGATCATGGTATTGGTTGATTCAGGTTTTATGTGTAGTTGGAACGGAGGTCAATGGTTTACGGCTGTTCGAAGAATTAAAGGAGTTGGTGGAGTTTGGCGTGCTTTGTGATAAAGAGGAGGATCGCTTAAAGAACAGAAGACTCAGGTTCAACTCTGACTTTTAATTCTTGGTTGTCGTAGTGCGTAGTTACACCGGTTTGTTAGTTGGGTTCTTGGGTGGTGATACTCAAGTGGGTGAAGCTGATAACGCGAAACTGGCTAATGGTATGACGTCATGGTTGTGTAGATGCACTGGTTCATTGGCTGAGATCTTGGATCGGGGTCGATTCAAGTGGGGTGCAGTTGATAACGTGAAATCAGCCGATGATTGGGACGTTTGAAGAATTGGAGGACCGTGAAGAGTGGTGGAGTTAGGGTTCTTTGAAAAAGCGACTTGCTTAAAGGACGGGTAGCTCGAGAACAACTCTGGAGGTTTAATTCTTGTTGTCGTAGTATTTCTGTTTGTCTGGTTTTGTCAAACAGGTGGAGCATTCAAATTGAAGTGGCGGCATGATAACGATCTGTTTGGATGTTGAAGAATTTCATGGTGATATGAAATCGGATCCAAGGTGGAGATTGTTGAAAATTGTCTCAGATTTCAATTAGTGCTAAATTCGGAAATAGTATATATTTCTGATTTGGTAATTAGATAAACTTGGTAACCCAATATTGTCTATTTAGAATAGAATATCATTCTATTGTTATAAATAGTTAGGGTTTGTTTATCAGTCACATACAAGAAACAAGATACAGAGCACAATGTAGTCATACGGGAATTGCGTGGCTAGGGTTTAGGGTGTTTTCTGGTGAGTGTTCTTGGGAGAGAAGATAATTAGTGTAGAGAGTTATTGGGATGAGTGGGTTTACTCTGTAATAGTCTCTAGAATTATACTAGTGGATTCTCTGGTGGATGTAGACCGGATTTGGTCGAACCACGTTAAATTGGTGTTTTATGCTTGTTTATTTATCGTTACTGTCAAGTGTTCGTTGATCCTGTTCCGCTGCGGTAGTACTAATTCCTGACGATTGGAATTGGTGCTGGAGAAAGGGGATTAAATTCCCAACAAGTTCTCCATCTCCTCAGCATATAATTTGTTATATACAAATAGAAGAGACATGCAATCCATGGAAAAGGTATGGAACCCAATTCTCCCTCCTAAAATCTCTCTATTTTGTTGGAAACTAATAAATTACTTTATACCATTTGATGAGATACTGAGATCATGGAAAATTTCATTGGTATCAAAGTGTCCATTCTGCTGCTCAGAAAACTCTATGACACTTTGTTTTTTAAAATGCACATATGCTCATGAACTGTGGTCTGAGGTTTTCCAAACACTAGAAATAGGGTTTAAAGCTTTTAGCCATATTTTTGATGCATTGTCCTGGTTTTGGTCTTTATCTGTTTACTCAAAAACAAAAAACAATGCATGCCAAATTCTTCCTAGTATCTTAGTATGGGTGATGTGGAAACAAAGATGTGATTTTCTGTATGATAACAAACGTTTAAATGTTAATGCCATGAAGCTGCAGATTCACAAAATAGCTATTTCCATTTTCTCTGTGCATGTTCAAATCCCTACTTCAGATTGTAGTAATATGGAGGCAAAAGGTTATTTTCATATCAGGAGGACTCCAAGACAAAAATTGATCAAATCAGTTAAATGGAAACCCCCTGATTATGGATATAAACTAAACTCTGATGCTTCCTGTCCAAAGCTAAATCACTCTACAGGGGGTTGTATTATCAGAGATGATGCAGGAAAAACTCATATGCTGGAAATTCAGAAATTTAAAGGATTTGATGATCCTTTAGTCTCCGAGTTAATAGAATGTGTCAGAGGGATTGAATTATGTATACATCATAAATTCTTGCCACTGACAGTTGAATTGGACTGTTTACAGGGAATTCAGATCATCAGAAAGCAGGTCCATACACCATGGAGAGTGCAAAGAATGATGTGGAAGTTATGGGATCTAACATATGGAATACAAATCCAATATCTTCATGCCTACAGAGAAACAAACCAGGCTGCTCATTTGCTCTCACAGTTTGCCTTGACAAAGCTGGCATCTCCTCAGAATCTCTCTCTCAGTCACAACAATCTCCCAATTGACATTCTAAATGCAATAAGAGCCGATGCAAGGCGGATTCCATCATTCTGATCAAGGGAATAATTGCACACACTCTGAAGTCTCAACAGTTCATGAATGTAATAATGGCTGACTGCTAATTTTTGGCTATCTGAAAACCTGGCCGTTTAATTATCCTCAAAGGGGTGCAGCTGTTCCAAGGGGTAGGAACACTAGGGTTGAGGATAATCAAATAGATCGTTTTCAAAGGCAAACATAAAAGCAGTCAATGCCTTTAAATAGTCCTTTTAAGTTCAGAAACTCAGACTCATGTAACTTGTTTTATTTTGACCACAGCATGGGGATGCTAATAAACTCTCTCTCACCATATGGTGAGTTCAAAATTAAAATAAAAAATAAAATGTACATGATTAAAAAATACGAATAATAAGTTATATATGTACATTTTAGTATGAAATATTCATTGCTACAAAATAAGGATTATAAGTACATTTTAATATGACATATTCATGGTTAAAAAGTACTAATTCTAATTTAAAATTGTATATTTTAATATATGAAATATTCATGGTTAAAAAGTATGGATTTTAAGTTAACATATGTACAATTTAATATGAAATAGTCATGGTTTAAAAGTACGAATTTTAAGTTAAAATTTGTACATTTTAATAAGAAATATTCATGGTTAAAATGTTTGGATTTTAAGTTAAAATATGTACATTTTAATATGAAATCTTCATAGTCAAAATGACAACTTTAAATCAAAATATATACATTTTAATATGAAATATTTATAGTTAAAAAATATGGATTATAAGCCAAAGTATATGTGTTTTAATATGAAATACACACGATTCACCAAAGTTAGTCGACACTCACACATAGATGAACAAAACGGTGCTCTCACTACGCACAGTTCCTACTTCTCACCCTTAATTACCAAAACTCTCACCCGAAAAACTCAAATCAAATCTTCATTCCCACCGCCTTTAATATCAAGAATACACAACCGTTTCTAAAATAATGGAACACTAATGCCAATTGTAACCTCTTCGGCCTTCCAACTGTCATTTGATCGATTGGGGGCAAATATGAATGAAATTGAATGATTTTTCGGTGATTCTAGGGTTTTAGATTATGCATAATTCGATCTTATGTTACCCATATCATGAATCGACAATTTGATATGCATTCAATCATCAATGTGAATTCGACGATTTAAAACCGAGAAGTGCGTGAGAGTTTGTGAGAACAGAGGCCGAGAGAGTCTGAATTTTGGGGATAAAAGTTTTGGATATTTCAATATAGGTCCTATACTTATGCGCCTTTTACACTATGGTACCGAGCATAAAATAATTGTATTTTTACCCCTAAAAGTGGTTTCCCATGGTCATGTCTTATTTAATTAATCCCTGATCTCATTGGTTTGTAGTTGTAGATGGTCGCTCAGGAGACTCACCCTTTATTCTTCATACAGATTGCATTTATTATAATTTAAGATATCCAAATTAAGAAAAATAAATATATGAGCATTAATAATATATCAACCGAAGTGCTATACGCAGTCCGATATTTTACTCAGTATGGTCCAGAATACCATGGAAATTACATTACCGCGCCCCCTGAATATTGCTAAGTTTCCTAATGAACTTAATAAATGAGGATATTTTTTGTAAAGCTGAAAGCCTATCTACTGTTATAGTGGGAGATGGGAAATGCAATTTTTGGAGCTCAAATTGGACAAGATATGGTCCACTGAGTGACCATATCGATTCTGAGTTGTCTCTCATTCCTATGGATTACATAGTTCACCATTTCTGTGATAATAAGGCACAATATTATACTGGTATATCTAATATGCCTCCTAATGTTCTTAGTGTTGTCCGGAACATGGTGTGTTCTTTTGACAGGGAAGATAGATTAATCTGGACTGCCACTTTAAATGGTGATTTTACTTTCAAATCTACCTACAATGTTGTTGCACTCACAAGGGCCACTGCACAATCACTTACTAAGATATGGAATCCTAGGATACAGAAAAAAATCAGCATATTCATGTGGAACTTATCAATGGATTCCTCCTTTTTGCTGATGTCTTCGTAAGAATGAGATTCAATTCACCTTCCAAATTCCCTTTATTTCTTAACAATGATACTTTAGAACATTGTTTCACTGAATGCAACTTAGCTCTACAAATGTGGTCATATTTTCACTCTATGGTTGGCATTTCAAATGACAACTTTTCAAACCTATGGGATAGATTGTCTTTCTACTGGTCCAATGAGGGCACCACTAGACTACACTCTAATTTGTTCTATACTATCCGTAGTATCATCTGTTGATTTACTGGAAGGCTAGGAACTCTTTTGTTTATAAAATATAGTCCCCAATACTATCATTCCCAAAAACCAAATTAGGGTCTTTGTTTTCAATACATACTCAACCAGACCTTTGCTTGTTGTCTCTGAGTATGATAAAGAACTACGTAGTCTTAGTTTCCTACCTCTACATACTGGACCTCCATGTCCATCTATTGAGGCAATTAAATGGTTAGCTCACTACAACAATGGTAGGAAATTGCAACATATATGCATGCGACAAAAGCGTAACTGTTGTATATTTGCCACATTTGAGCCAAAGTGTCATTTATTTACGATATTTTTATGTCACTTCTTCGATGTGTCTTTTTCTTGTGACACACAGGCGACACATTAGTTAATGTCTCAGTATTACGACAGGTAATTTATGACATTTAACTTAGATGATACAATTAAACGACACAATTGTACATTTGTTGGGAATATGTTGCACAATTGTGTCATTTATTTATTTTTTCATTTGTATAACGACACATATGCTACACTTTCTAGAATTTTTCCAAATTTGTGAAAAATTAGTTGTGGCACATTAAACAAACGTCTTAATTATATGACACGCTATGAAATTTTTCGTAAACTTATTACACAAAATTCCAATGCATAACATAGAGTGAACACGTTCATACCGACAATACCCTAAAGAATGTAGCAACGCAGAGTCGGAATGGCAATGTCCAAGTGAAGCTTGAATCAAGGAATAAAGTACCGGTCAATAAGTTTGAGAGAAATGGATATCGGAAGCAAAAATATTCAAAAAATAAATATAGATTAGATGTTTAAAGAATATCAGCAAAACAATAATTTCAAAGCAGCAAAATACAAGAACAATCAAATTCCTCTTAGAAAAATCAACAAAATGAAAAATATGGTAAAGTTTTTTACAAAGAACAATAATTAATAACATTTGACAATTGACATATCGATATTCACATATAAATCCATATTTTTATAGTAAAGGTAATTTAAACTTTAAAATAAACCAGAAAGCTCAGCATTCATGAGTACTATGTTTATGAGATCAAGAATCGCAATTGGAAATGTACAAGATGTCATTTAATTAAGATTTTTGGATGATTCAAACATTTTTCAAGTTGATGAAATTGTTCGTGTGATCGAAATAATTTTGTTCATGTTACTCTTGGGGTGAACTTAATGCAACTGTGAAGGGGAATTGTGTCATATAAAAATCGTGTTGGTACTAAACAACGTATTTCACATACCAATGTAAATTTTATGTGTTTCATGTGGAATTTAACTAATCAGCACGTAGTAATTTATCATAAAACTTATTAGAATCATGTATAGATTATACACAAAAGCTCATTGCATTCCTCACATATTTGGTCAGTTTTGTATCAGTGTGTGCTTTGAGTAAAAAACTTACAACGTATAAGTCACACAGTACATCATTTTGATGCTCCCTGAAATTTGAAAAAAAATATTACTGGTACGACAATGTTAGTAAAGCACAACAATGTTGGTAAAGCACATGAAAGTATATTACGTCTAATTAACTAAAGGCATTTTCTGAGTGACACCAACTAGTAGGAAAGTAGATAGAACTACCTAACATAACTCCAGCAATAGTAATGGCTGTCATGTTCTTTCCACCGGCTATACACAGACAAAGATAAAAACGACTGAATCATGCATAAAGTTCACAACAACTAGCTATACGCAAACACACAAAATAACCAATCGCTAAAAGCATGAATTCAAAAAGAAAAACACGAAATATGAAATTAAAAACCCTAAGGATGAGACCTAGTCAAAAAGACCTCTCCTTTCTCTCTCCTCTGTACCCACCCGAGCCCCAAATTTCAGATCTGATCGGAGGGGTGGTTCTGGGCCAACACCGGCGCTCCTCGCTGCAGCCCGACCACCCCTTCCACCACCATCCATTTCCTTTTCAGTACCAAGCCACCCCTTCTCTCCCTCACCAGAAAACTTTCATCCCCGCCAACGACGACAGTTCAGAGCATCGACGCCGCGATCCAACGATGGAAAGTCCACCGACGCGATTTTCCTCCTCGCCGCTGGGTGAGGAAGCCGGAAAGACAGTCACTGACAGTCGCCGGCCATAGAGATCACCGGAGGACCGCCTAAAGCCGCCGCTTTTTGCTGCCGGAACCACAAGGGGCAACAGATCTGGCTCCTATAAGCCTAGATCGGACACAGAGACATACCCACGCGCCACACGCGCGGCCGACCCAGCCACCACGCGCCACCGCTCGCCGTTGGAGTTGCGAACAAGCCGGCGTACCAGCGGATCTAATCCTTCACGGGAAAACGCGCCTCCTTTTTGACGCAACGCGCTGGCGAGTGAGTACACGCGCCACCACCTACACAGTCTCCCTCCACCGACAGTATCTTGGATCTAGTTGCAGATGAATGGTTTCTATTCTTTTCTTTATTTATCACACTAGTTTCCATGTTTTCCAGATCTTCCCTATTTTGCCCATGGTTTTGCAAAACCTTCCTACTTTAAGAAAGCTCTCGACCAAGACCTCTTAGACGGAGGCGATAGCTTGGATGAGGTGACCTCTGCAACTCCGTTTTAGTTCGACCACATCTGCTTTTCACCTCTTCTCACGGCCGAACATCGTCGACGGCCTTCGTTTTGCACCCTACTTTCCTGCGATAAGGTACTGATTCTACTGAATAAGATTTAGGTAGTTTGTATATATATTTCTGAAGATCTCTAAAAGTTGCTATTGTTTTAACTATGATGATCTAAAAATTGCAAAAATTGATTTTACAAGGCATGTTGATGTTGATGTTGTATAGTATAATTCTTGATGAACTGATTATTGTACTTCTTTTGTAGTTTGGATCCGGATTCAATTGAGTAATGAAAGTAAGGAGATCAATGAAACCTTTTTCATCACCAAAAAATAGGTGCAAAGGCAAAGGCAACAAAGAGCCATAACTCCATTTGGAAAGAAGGAATTTGTTCTCCTCTTACAACGTAGATTAATTAGTTCGAATATAGAATTTTTTTTCTTGATAATGATTTTAGTACTTGAAAATTTTAGCATTCTTATATTTTTACATTTATCATGTTCATTGATATTTATATTTGGGTAAAAAGCTTATATGACTCTCAGTTTTGGTAATAGTGCATTTATAACCCTCAATTCTTATTTAGTGCGATTATAACCTTCGATTGGGCAAACCTTTGCACATATGACTATGAACATACCTAATAATTAAATTTTGGTTAACAAATCATATAAAATGTCACAAATACCCTTTGATTTCAACTTAAAATAAAATTCAAATAATTAATTACTACTGACGGACCAACTTACTTGGAGATGGGTGCTTGGTGCTGACCAACTCCTCGACCTCGCCTCGCCAGTCACCAGTGCGTCCCCTATAAATCTCGAAGCGTGGCTACGTGGCCCGTCGGCCAATGACTGAAAAATTGAGTGTCGCCGACGGGTCATGTATGCATGATATCGATTTCAGGGACGTTGAGTAGGTACCCAACAAATTCATGAAAAATGAAAGAAAATATTTGGAATAATACGATGTTTTTAAACCTTTTCAAAAAAGAGATTATTTTTGTTACACTTTTAGATTTTTAAATTTATTTTTAAATGAGGTCATTTTTGTCTTTTTACGAATTTTCAGTCAATAATTATGGGAAAATTATTTTAATTAAAATACAGGGTTATAATCACACTAAACCAAAACTGAGGGTTATATGTGCACTATTACCAGAACTGGGAGTTATATAAGCAATTTTCCCTTTATATTATATAAAGTAATTACAAAAATTCCACTTATAGCAATATTAATATTATTTATATTAATTATATTAATTACAAAAACAATACTATTTATTATAATAATTTTCAAAAAATATATATTTTAAAATAATATATTCAAAAACAATATTATATATTATAATATTTTAAATAATTTATTTAAACAATCAGTCGCGAACTTAGTGTGACAAATGCATAAGTGACACAAAACTTGGCGTTTAATATACAACAGAACTAAAACAACTGACACAAGCAATACAACAGTATCATTACCGACTCTTATATACTGGATGCAATTACTTGCGACATTGAAACATTTGTTGCATTTATTATGTCGCGGGATACACGCGTCAAAAAATTAATTTGACACTACTGATGTTGCTTAATTGTAACACAATTTTAAACTGTCGATAAGTATACCACGATTGCATTCGTGACACATCAAAATCGAAGAAAAATGTGATGCAAATTATTTGCGTCTTTTAGAATTTTGTTGTTTAAAACCGTCACTAATAAACTTGCGTCAAAAAAATTAAATGATGCAGAATAAGTCACAAATTCCTCGCAACAGAAGTAAAGTGACGTTAACACTGACGTAAATTTGCGACATAATTCATAAAGAGTGTCCATGGGAATACTACATTAGCTATTGCGATTGTTCAATAACTGAAGCAAAATGTGTCGTGAATTCATTTAGTGACACAAAATTAGGAATAAGTGACATATTTTTTACACTGCAACTGCTAAACTTTGTTGTAGTGGCTTCTATTTCAAGTCTGAAAGTAAATGTAGATGCATCTTGGCATCATACTAACAATGCAAGTATTGGAGTTATTGTCAGAAACAGTGATGGCATCTTCATCGCCTCTTTCAGTGGATATATTAGTGCCACCTCTCCATTGCAGGCTGAGTTACTGGCCATTAAGCAAGGGTATAACATGCTAATGAGCTATCAAGCCCATACATCATTGAATCAGACTGTCTGTTGGCTATCAAGGCAGTCCAAAACCCCTACTCAACTTCATGGAGGCTGTATCAGCTGTCTTTCTCTTTGAAGGAAATAACGGTCATGTCACTTACATAAAGACAAGGAAATGTTGTAGCAGATGCTTTAGCTAAACATGGATATGCACAACAGATGAACAACCAACTGTTGTACTCAGAACTGCCTCCAATTATTCAAGGTTTGATCAATCTTGACAAATAGGGAATCCCTACTCTTAGGATTTACTAGAATGGATATTGCTGATTTTCTCTTATCATTATGTACATGTCTCTTTGTGGCTGTACCAGAGCAGTGGAACATGCATCTTCTTCAATAAAGGGATCAAATCCATGTACACTTTGGCATCAGTTCTTGCACCAGTGTTGTGGACTATACAGATCTTCAAAAAGAGGGACCAATCCTATGTTTATCGTGGCACCTATTAGTTAGCTTTTGTATTATGCCATCTATTTTTTCTCCTAGCTATTTTGGTGCCGCTTTGAGTTTTGCTTTGCAATTCTCGAATAGGTTTCAAAATTTTATTTTGGAGAACAAATAGATGCCACAAGGAAAGGATCCGCCTCCTTATTTTTTCATTCTTTTGGAAACATTTCTATGCTTCAAGAACTTTATGCTCTTCTTTTGGTAACCATCTCATTTCTGGTGGATGGCAATACTTGACCTATATTGGTCTTTTTAATTGGTTTAGGAAGCCTAATAAACTTCCATGCACTTCCTAGTGGTCTTAATTTTTTTAAAAGAGATGATATTTTCGTAAATTCATACCGTATATTGGACTACAAGAGTAAAATACCGGACTGCGTATAGTAACACCCTATATCAATGGTATAACTTTAAAAGTAGTCTTTTATCAATCAATTATCTTTTACTATGTATATACTATATTGAATAGGAGAGAATGACGACATAAAATAATTTTATTAATAATAAATATGTAACTAAACTATATAACTTTGTAGCGGTGTTGTGGTTTTACAATGATTTATTGTTTAAGGAAAATTGTAATTTATATAAAAGGGAAAATTTTGATTAAGGGCGGTATACGTTTCATAATTTGAAAGTGGGGCATAACTTTTACATAATTTCTATAAAAAAGCGGTATATATTAACCTATATTCATGTAATTTAATAATTGATTTAATGACATATATACCCCTGTTTTGTAAATTTGATAGATATTGGGTATATTTGAGACCTTAATAGCTAATGCTTGAATTAGCTTATCACTAATTGCACGCTAGTTTGTAAACACACTAGCTTGAAAATATGATACGTCACACTAAACTATAAGGGAGTGTGGTTTACTGTTAAAGATGCTCTGAAGGCAACACTTGGTTAAGAAAGCTAATGATGTGGCATAAAACAATGGTAAGCAGCATGCCATATATTTAACAAGTATTGCAAAGCAAGTTCAAAATGCAAATATTGGAGATGCTCTTACTAAGTTAGCGACCCGAGTGTTAAATAAAATATATAATAATTACATATGTTGAGAATTATAATATAATATATTAAAATAACTGTTACTTAATATGAATGATATAAGTTAAACTTCAGATTATCCAATCGTCTCTATGTTTTTGGGATTACGTGGTTGCGTGTACACCAAACAGTTGGCTACGGTTTGGGATCACCGCTCAGGCCATGTGGGATCATCCAAAATCGACTTGTTCCTGCGAAGAAAGGAAGAGCGGTGAGTGCAGGGAGACTTTAGCATTTTCCCACTCCGACGCTCAAATTAAAGAATATTCTCAGAGTTTCTAGATCTAATAACAGTGGATTAGTTAACATATCTTCTATACAATGCGTACATATGTATATATAGTCTGGGACTTGGGCCCACTTTGGAGCCTTATTAGCCTCTAGGGCTATTATCCTGCCGATCGTGGTCCAGTCAACGTATTAGGTGGCCGGGTCGATGGACCAGGCCATGGTTAGGAAACCGTAACAAGGTACGTTGAAATGAATAGAGAAAAAATAAGGCTAAAGTAGAAGCAACATACTTTTAAAAACAGTTTTTACATGTTTGTTCCTCATCAGCAACAGTCACGAGCATTGGGAAAAAAAGGGAACAACTAATGGAATAAGTTCAATAATAAACAGGCATTCTATACGTAGTCCGTATTTTGCTTATTTGCAGTCCGTATTTTTGTTAATTAATCATATATACAGTGATTCTAATAGATAAATGATTTGCAAGTGTATGCAATAGAAGCAGTATATATGATGCATATGTCTGATATACATAATTATTGACCATATCATATATATCGAAAACGTATTATTATTTTAGACTGCAAAATAAGCAAAATACGGACTGCGTATAGCATGCCCCATAATAAAAGGCAAACATTGTTTATACGGGTGGAGGGGGCAGATCTAGCAGCAGCCAAAATCCAGCACAATCTTCTGAGTCTAGGTCATCCTGAATAGCAAGAAAGTGCAAGCCCCCACATGCCTTTTTGGCTGCTTCCCATGCTTCAGCTTCACTAGAAGTCACAGGGGTCTTGTTGTACCGTGCATACACATAGCGAGTTGAAATCCCAACAGACAAGATCAGGGAGGCACGGGAAACATCGGCTTCAACTGAGTAGACTTCTAAGCCGTTCATCCATGCTGCAAAAACAGCCGACGAGGACATGTTACAGACAAAAAATAGGCTCGAGAAATGAAACTAAATTACCCAGTTAAATGTTTCTTAACAACCATAGGACTGAAAGGTAAGGGCAAAGTTGACACACAGTTTTCACTTTACGGTCCAGTAACTACATTCCAGTGACACTTTTCACAAGTTTCTTGAAATGTGCCATCCGTTGTTTGTATTATGGCTAAGAAACACTGATAACAGGCATTTCCACTACATTATTAATCAACGTTTTGATTCTGGTGGATTGAAGGATGTAATTTCCAGTACACCTATGGTCAACGCCCTTAAAAATACACTTTCTCCATAGAAATTTGATGGTACTCTGTGCGTATCATTACCAAAGCACACGATCTCACAACTCTTCAAGAGAGATTTATAATAGCAATCTATTACAAAAAGTTCACGAAACGAAGGCCTAAGAATTAGCAGCCTATTGAATAGAAAAGGGAGACAAGAAAATTTTCAGAGAAACATAGTAGAAACCAAGGACTAGTGAGGCCGATACTTGCAGAGACCAAATTCAGAAAAGTTTTTGCAACTTAGATCTTCTGCTGAAAATTTTTCATTCTGTAAGTCCATACGATCCCTTTCCCGCCAAAGTTCGTATAGAGTGGAGATCAGTCAGTCTATACAACCTTTGGCTGGAAAGGAATCGTAGGGACTTTCAGAATGAAAAACTTATATCTTAGTTGCAAAATCTTACGATAGAAATTTGGATATTTCATAGTACTCCCTCTGTTGTATAGTTACAATTCACTCTCCAAGCATGTTCTTAATAGCAGAAGGGTGATCTTATTATGGGACAGAGAGAGTTTAAGCTATTTGGCCAAGCTAAAAAATCACTTAACACCAAGTTGGAAAAACTATTGCCAATATAAAACCTTTTTTAAAGAAAGCGAGAAAACTACAAATTTGTAATTTCAGAAACTGATTATAGTACCTGCTAGTGGTGTGGCGCGTGAACTTGCAACTGAAAGTCCAGGAATCAAAGTTTTATCATCTATTTCGATTCCCAAAAGCTCCAAATCCAGACCCGCACCAAAGGTTGATCGTTTTCCTAAGGATGCCAACTCTTCCCTAATAGCTTCAAAGGAAACATTTATTTCTCACTCTCCTAGCATATAAAAGCTCAAAAACATCTTTTTAACATAAATTCGCCGGATTAAATCAATGTAATTAACTCGTCTCCTGGGGCACCAAGTCACACATAATTTATAAGACCAAGAAGTTAGAATATCAATTTTATAGCTTAAAGTTATATTGCATCATGTGGTTATTTCTACAGTAAGTCATTCATACTTGAAACACTTAAATACTGAACGAAGGTGACTCATTTCACCTCTTACATATCATGGAGAAGACTTCCTACATCAATACATAAAGCACAAAAGGTTGCAAAAATGACTCAGAAATTAGTGCACAAAAATTAAATAAAATCTCACTCAAATTGTGAACACCAATTGTACCTGAAAATGGTAACTGCACAAAAGCCCATTTTTCTCCATAGAGGTTTTCAGGAAGTTCAACCGGAAATGGATTATCTAGGGCAAGAAGTGGCTTAGCTCCTTTCTGAAAGCCTGGGTGCTGCATGTAAACAGTTTCATATCGCTCCTCAAGCCAAAGAACTAATGTGAAGCACTGGATCAAGAATTCAACAGAGGTTAATACATGGCAATATTATTCAAAAATTCAGTCACATGTTTCAAAAACTACTCATCAATTCAAGGTTGTTCCAACTAAGAAACACAAGTAGATCTAATCATAAGACAAAATAGACAACTTCCCTAACTGAAAAAGAATATACAGAATTTCAGGCCACATTATGTTAGTTGCACTCTTACTTGATAGTGTTAGTGAAGTCATGGAAAGTTGAAAGTAAAATATTCCCTTTGTGAACACCACAAGATATACAACATCCTGCAGAATGCTAATTGAAATGCAATTTCAGGATGTTTGCTTCATAATACTGTTTTTTTTTTAAATCTCTTATTGCACTAGACAAACTCTCACACCATTCTAGGAATAAAACCTGCATGCCTAGTTATAAATCTTTCATTTAACAAACTTGAAAGCATGTTAAGATACTTCTAGGTTCTAGCAGCTCAACTTGAGAAAATAAAGTTACACATATATGTTTGGTGACATTTCTGATTATGTAAATAGTCAAGAGGTTACAGCCAGGTGTTTGATCATGTTAAGACGCAGAACATTTGTGCACATTTTGTTTTTCCTTCGTAGATATGACCCTAGAAAAGTTTCAATGAATATTAGCTTCTCAAGAAGTAGATATCCAACCTATGACACACACCCGTTTACTAGGAATGGATTTGATTCCAAGCTCGTTGCATGCCCGAGTAATGATTGTCTGCATCTGTGACCTAAATCATCAAAATGTAAAATTCAACATCATTTGTTATAAGGTAGTTAGCAGCAACAGCAGTTGACAAGAAGGATGAGCAAAGACTAGAAGATGCCAAAAACTAACCTGAAAAAGCGGACTTTATCTGGTAGAGGCATACCTAATTCTTCACACAAAGATGACAAAGCCTCCTTAAGCGTGACACTATTGATAACATTGTTGGGAAAGTACTTTGTGTATTGAAGTGATAGTGAACTATCACAAACCATAAGCTCCCATATCTTCTTTCCCCTAATATCAAGAATAGGCCTAGAGCAAAAGTCCATTTCCCATTCTGAGATGCTTCGAGGATCAACTTCTGGATCCAGATAGCGCAGCTCTTCTGTTGGATCATCTTCCTCATCCGTAGCTACTGCTTCCAAAGGCGAAGATACTGAGCTTTCTGAGACCAAAGATGGGGGCACATAGGAAGTTCTGGATTTATATATTGATGGATTTCTAGCCACTTGGAACCAGTTTAGTGGCTTTCTGTCAAGGAAACTGATATATGAGTTGATTCTGTGATTATGTGACACAGAATTCCTGATGGTGGAATAGCCAATACTGAGACTAGCCATCACACAATTTTTACTATAGTTCTACAATTTTGTTTTACTAGCCAATACTTTATATCCCGATTTTCAATGTTAGAGACACGCCTTCCAGTTCCACCCTGAAGAATGAAACATAAAACTGAGAGTTCAAAAGGGCAGCCGGACTGCGAAAAGGACCATATATGCATCCATGCAACAATATTTTGAAATATAATTGCAACTATTCAAACTCAATTTACTCCACATCAAATGGGAACCATATAAATGCCCAATATAGCCACCATCTCATGATCTTTCAATTCTTGAACCTCAACTACCATTTATGCTATAAACAATTACACAAAGTTGGGCATAGTCATGTATTCAGATAAGGAAACAAACCAAAATTTTGCATGTGTTCTGCTACACAGGTAAGGGAACAGCAGCAACAGTACAAGCTACTTGAAGGAAAGCTAGAATGGTGTACCAGAACACTACTGGAACGAGGGAAAAAGAGAAGGAGAAGTTACCTGATATCAGAATGATGTATGAGGTGGAGAAAGCTTCACGTTTTCCCTATACTTTGTCTTGGATGATATGCACTTGATACTTTAAAAAATAAAATAATAAGTATCAATTTAAAGAAGGAAGATGAGTCTGAATTGCATTTCGCTCCCTAAGTTCTACCACAACTATGCTAATAGGATATCAGATTTTTCTAATATAGATTCGATGCCCCCGGGCCAGTGAGCCCGACCAAATTATTAGCTATCAAACCTAAACAAGTTGCATAATCATATCGCCTACCGAGTTTAGAGGCATATTATGCTCCTCTGCTAGGAAGTCGAGTTTGATTCCAAACTGTCAATGAGTCCGGCAACCGCCTTATACTAGATAAAATACATTTAAACTCTATCAGATATCAAGATTGCTGATTACTAGTTCATTGTTCAAAAGTTTGCATTCATACATATGCGCATCCACGTGTTGCTTCATAGATCAAGTCAACAACAAGGTGCAGTTTCTTAGGATGGAGATACAAAACAAATCTTCTTAAACCTCTTTAGTGGCCACAGAATCAGTTACTTCGGGACTTGAGAAAGGTCATCTCCTGCTGCCAGGTCATCAGAATCCACGGCTGTTGCAGGGAGTACAGAATCACTTGCTCCAGCTTCAATGGGACTCGAAACTGTGGTGGTGACAGCTGCATCAGTGGCTCCAGCAACACTCAAGTTTGGGACAGCAGACCCCGAGAGACTGGAATTTGCATCCTGAGTTGCTGGTGATTCAGGCAATCCTGAGGTAATGGCAGTCACAGTAGTAGCCATAGCTTGAGTTGTGGTACTAGCAGCAGACTCTGAGACAGAGTTCAGCGAATCAATGACAGACTCTGTGGGAAGGATTTCTCCAGAATCAACCAATTCAACAGTTGGTTTTGTGGCAATAGCTGCAGATAGAGTCTCTTCAGGGATTATGGGATTACTATTTACTGGAATGGCTTCATTTATAAAAGCAGTGGCCTGAGAATCACTCACGGGAACGACTTCAGTTATTGAAATATCAGGCTGAGAATTGCCTTCACTAATTGTAACCTCGGGCTGAGAATCGTTAACTGGAGGAGATTTATTCACTGAAACATCAGCCTCAGAATCATTAATTGCAGCTGCTGCATTCACTAAAACAGCAGCCTGGGAATCGCTAACTGGAGCAGCTTCATCCATTGAAACATCAGCCTCGGAATTATTAACTGCAGCAGCTTCACTCACTGAAACAGCAGCCTGGGAATCCCTAACTGGAGCAGCTTCATTCATTGGAAAATCAGCTTGAGAATCGCCAACTGCAGCAGCTTCCTTCATTGAAACATTATCAGCCTGGGAATCACTCACTGGAACTGCTTCATCCATTGAAACATCGGCTTGAGAATCACTAACTGGAATGGTTTCATTCATTGAAACACCCACTGGAACTGTTCCATTCATTGAAATATCAGCCTGAGAATCATTCACTGAAACTGCTTCACTCATTGAAATATCGGCCTGAGAACTACTCACTAGAACAGCTTCATTCACTGAAACTGCTTCACTCATTGAAATATCGGCCTGAGAATTACTCACTAGAACAGCTTCATCCACTGAAACTGCTTCACTCATTGAAATATCGGCCTGAGAATTACTCACTAGAACAGCTTCATTCACTGAAGCAGCGGTCTGAGAATCATTAACTGGAGCGGCTTCATTTACTGAAGCAGGAGCCTGAGATTTGCCAGCTGAAACAGCTTCATTCATAGAAGCAGGAGCCTGAGATTCATCAACTGAAACAGCTTCATTCTTTGAAGCAGGAGCCTGAGATGTGTCAACTAAAAAATCTTTTTCATTCATTAAATAAGCAGCCTGAGAATCGATTACTGGAATGGCTTCAGTTGAAGAGGCAGTGGCTAGAGAATCACTTGCTGGAACAGCTTCACTTGAGGTTTCATATCCAGAAGCAGTGGCCTGAGACTCACTTACTGAAATGGCAGTCACCTCAGAATCACTTACTTGAACCCCTTCATTTGTGGGATCAGTGGCCTGAGAATTAAATGCTAGAACTGCTTCATTTGCAGCACTTACTGCGACGGGAGTGGCTCCAGAGGTAGGCTGAGCACCGGTGGGGAAAAGAGTGGCTCCAGAATCAACAGCTGGACTTTTGGCACTCTCTATACAGAAGTTGGCTTCAGATACAATGGCTTTGGCAACTGAATCTTTGGATGAGAGCGTGGTTCCAGAGGTAATAGACTTAGCAACTGTAGCCATTGCAACTGTAGCTACAGCGGCCCCCAAATTACTGGAAGAGACAGCTGGATTTGAGGTACTCACATCAGGGAGGGTAGCACCACAGACAGTAGATTGAGAAATAGGAATGGTAGTAGTGACTACAGAAGCCGTAGGTTGAGCAACATGAGTAGCAATGAAAGCTGGGTTAGCAGCAGAAACAGAATTTGCCACAGCATCTGTGGTTAACAATGAATTGGAATTGGCGATGGGCGGCAGAGCAGGCTGAGTACTTGCCTGCACCTCAGCTTTAGGCTGTTCTTTTGTTTCAGCCTTGAGCAGTGAAGAAGGGTTAACAGTATTATTGCCTGACTGAGGTTCATGACTAACTTTGTTGCTGTTGATATTTCCAGATTCTGCAAGTTGCAGCATCCTGTAATCAGTTTCTGGCCTGCGGCAAACCTTCTTCAGCGGAACAATTTCCTAAAAGTGATGAATAGCAATAAATACTTGTATTAAAATGTGGTGAGACACAAGAAAATGAACACATAAATGAGGTTATATATAGAGACACTAGCAATTACTACTATATAATTGACAAAAAAATAATCCTATAAGATACACGGTCAATAGTCCACGGAACAACTAAATCTCAAAACACTAATTTTTACACTAAGACAAAGATTGACCACGATAAAAAGAAAAGAGTAGGCCTTGAAGCAATGGTAACACATGTGACATGGGGATAACAGGTTGGGCCTCTTGCAGTAACAATGCAAGGAAAAAGGCCGTCGATGTCAGGCCCCCAACTGGGAGAGATGCTCCTATGTTTTTAACCATCAAATCAACACAAATAAATAAAGTTGCGTCTTACTTAAGATTCATAGATTGGAAAATCCCAAAACAAACGGATCACATCCCCCCTTTGAGCCTTGAGGTCATAAGGTCTCATCAGAGACAAAGGCAGAGAAAATGTAATCCATAACTTTTACTCTTCACAAGAGATAGAGAAAGAACAAATATTTTTAAAAAAATTAATTTTAGATTTTTCCATGAAAAGCTGAAACTAGATGAAACAAATGGATATACAGATGATGAACACAACTGATAAGAATCTAAGACAATCTATCCTGTCTGCAAAAGAGGTACAATAGCATTTGATCTTCTCGGACATGCATGACAATGAAAACACCAAACTAGAAGATCGCAGCATAAAAGCAAACAGGACCTGTGTAAGGTACTTTACCTCAGATTGATCATGATCATAACGAACCAGAAACCTACAACGACATCCTCTAACATCATGTCTCCGCCGTTGGGCATCAAGAACATGTGCATCATAGTAGAGAGCCTGGTCTTTACCTTCCTGAATTGTTGAAGAAGCTTCATAGGATGAGTACATCACAATTTGCAATCAATGAGGGGTTTGCAAGATTCAGAAAATTCAGGATCTCAAATTTAAATGAAATAAATGTTGATCGTGGACCTGAAAGCAGAGTATCAGATCCGAAGGACACACTGCTGCACATTCACTTGCTTCACACGGGAGAGATCGCTGCCTTACATGCTTGCGGATGTTGACCCATTCATCCTCTTCTGGTCCCAAGCCCGCAAACCGGACCAAAACTTCCTGGGTTTGTGGAAATACCAAGACAAGGGATACAATGAGAAGATAGGCATGCAATCATAACAGAATGATGCAGGAGAACTTTAACATAAATAACATCCTCTATCCTCCCAAAGTTTCTATAGCAGCAGCAATCAAACACTCATTTTTCAAGATCAAAAACAGAAAAAACAGGTGCAAATTAAGTCTAGGTTTGGTTAAGTATATCAAAGAAGTGTTTAAAATACATGTATTTGGGCTCAGTACGGTATTTGGAATGTAGTCTAAGTGAGATAAAGAGCTCAAAATTCCTTATCGGTTCTGAATTCTCAAAAATATAATGTCAAATTGTTTTTAGAAAGTGTAGTTGTGGAACATTCTTAATGAGGGACTCAGTACTCACAAACCACGAGCACAAAATGTAAATGCGTAACTGTTTTTTTTTAATCATCTTCCAAAAACCCTGACCTACAAATAATTCTAATGAGAAGAGATGGAATGCATTCTTCAATGTTACTACATGATTGCTATATAGGATCAGGAGTTACCGGGTCTGTTGTTTCCACAAACCTATGTGATATGAAGGTTGCAACGTCATACCTGCCATAACAAATATTGGTTGTCAGAATATAGTTTTTCAATGCGTCAGACAGTAAAATCCCCAAATATCTAAATGACAGAGAAGTTTTTAGCTCTAGCATACTACTAACCAAGCACCATCTCTTGCTGACCTAGCTTCATACTCCATCAGATCTGAAGTAATTTGTCCTGCATTTGGAGCTGCTGATAGGTTAAAGAATTAGGAAAAGCATGAGATTGATATATAGAACAAAAGAAAAGGAACCCTTTTCCTCAGAAACAATTCTGAACCCTCTCAACACCACTCCATAAACAATAAACACATGTATACATGCAAAATCAGGATAAAGATTGACAGAATTATTTAGCAGAAAAGTACAATTATCTGCTCAGCATAACTACCTGAAGGAGAAGAAACAGGTAGGAGAGCTTGAGGAATATTCCTGACGGCAGCTGAAATCAAGAAAGTAAGATAAAAAACCCAAAATAGTCCCAAAACAAGTATGGAAACTAGTGAACAACCCCGTCTGGATAATTGAAACATACCTTGACTTGAGGTAACTGACATTGACATGTACTGCGGGACTTGGAGCAGATTTGGAGCAGGTGATGGGGCCGATTTCACCGGATTTTTGGATGCTTTGGCCCTTATTGCATATCGCCTGTTTTGAAACCAGTTCCAGACCTGTATTCGATGCCTAGCCATGAGAAAAGATCGTCCCAGAAACACCAACGGGCAGTTAACTTAGCATTACAAACACATATAAATCCTTACTTGTTTCATTTGAACAGTTATTTTTCCGGCCCGATCACCTGAACTACTGAATGCAAAAACAAAAACAAAAAAATTGAATGAAATCCAGCTCTTGCTTGCCATTTACACAGATCTATAGGCACAAACATAAACTGCAGACCTGAACTTGTCAGCGAGGGCGACAAGAACTTCGCGCGAAGGCACCTGAGTTTTATGCGCTTGCAAAATAGCCTCCATTTCCGCAACCTTGGTTCAACAAGCAAGTTATCATTTATCAGAGCACTCCAAGTACCATCAGAAAAACAGGTCACAAAGGCAAATTTCCATTAAAAAAAAAAGTCCCAAAAAGGAGGGCTAAAAAATGCATTCTTGTGGATAATGTACGTTGTTCTGGGTTGGTAAAATCCCATATATTTGCTAGCGAAACAAACACCAGAAAACCTCCATGCACTATCTAGAGCTTGAATTTCGACAAACAAAGAGCTATTTAGTTGAATACATTAGAACACAACAGAAGCATGTAATGATGAATAAAAGGGAAAGAACAGGAGATACCTCGGTAGGGTTAAAGCGGAAGGAGGGGCCTCCATTGCTCGGAGGTCTTCCCATTAGGTCTCTCTGTTACAGACGTTGAAACGCCAATTTTAGGTTCAGTTTGATTCGTCTTCTGCCGGAAGAATCTAGGTTGCGATGCGACTCCCTCTTACCCAACTCTATATAATAATATAAATAGAGCGAGAATTGAACTAAAAGAAACGACGCAGTTTACTTCTGAGGGGTTCTTCGGTTTTTCTTTTTCTGGTTTGTTCGGTTTGTTTGGATCAACTCTTGAAAACCTCGTACCGAAATCTGACTCGTAGAAACATGATTCTAGAAAAAAAATAATAGGCAAAACCTCTTGAAAGTTCAATTTTGTTAACCTCTCCATAAAACTATCATTATATTTTTAATTAAATGTATTATTCATTCTAATGTATTAGGTTAGTTTTCGGCACAAATGTGCCGAATGTTGAATTAAAAATATAATAATTATAAATATTGAAAATTATAGTTGTTATTTAATAAGAATGACATTGAGCTAAATCTGAGATTATAATATAATATTTAATAAAATATAATTTATTTAGTTTAATTCAACCTACCACTTAACCAGTAAATTATAAACACTTTAATCCTTAACTGGCGAATAGGAAATTGTGTTTATTGGCGTTGTATTAATTAACGATAATTGTCATATCTAATATATATTTTTTATAAAGGTTTAAGAAATAACGTTGATTCTAATTTTTTTACTTTTTCTCTAAAATTGGTACTCCTCCTTCTCTCTAGTTTTCAGAGCCCATCTTATTTTCCTCCACCACCGTAACAGTTATATTTGTAGTTGTTCTGACAGACAACAGATAGATAACGGTCATTTTCACGGTGTCGCCTATGGCGGCACCACGATGAACCGCGGCAGCACCACCCAAAACAAATCATTCACCCAAGCTTTATCCAATCGCCCCACCTCTTGCTTCTGTGCTTCCTTCCAATCCCGGGATCTCCCCAATCACAAAATACCGTGGTGAAATAACTTGTATCGTAACCAGAGATCAAGCAGAAAGCTTGTCATTGCACTAAAAAAACGCTCTAACTGGCAAATTTGCTAGAGGCAAACCCTCAATAGAAATATTACACGATACCTTCAAATCAATTGGATTTCAGGGCAAGTTTCAAATAGGATCTGTGGATTATCGGCACATTCTAATCTGTTTCAAGAAGCTGAGGACTATCGGCGCTGCTGGATCAAAGGCTATTGGATCCTAGGTGGCTCTCAGATGAAGGTGCTAAAATGGACAGTGGACTTCTCTCCAGATGCAGAATTTTCAATTGTTCCGGTCTGGTTGACAATCCCTAAGGTATCATTTTACTGCCATAATGCTACAATGATATAGTCTATTGATAATCAGATCGGTTCTTCCATTAAAATGGATGCTGCAACATCTGCGCTTACTAGACCTTCGGCTATCAAGTTTTGTGTTTAAATAGACCTTAGGAAAAAGTTACAGACTTCAATTAGACTTAGTATTGAAGAAGGGAATATTGCTAGATATCACATTGAGTATGATGAGGTGCCCAAGTATTATAGTCGTTGTAGTATGCTGGGGCATGATGACAACAACTGCCTTTCCCTTCAACTGAGCTAAGACAGAAGATTAGGCCTACTCCATAGCCAGATAAAGTGCATATTTTAGGTAAAACTAACAAAGACAAGGTTGTAATGATACAAGAAGTGGATGTGTCACCACTTTAGCTGATTTTGATGATGTCATTCCAGTAGAAGATTGACCAGGTCCCTCAAGTCTTACTCCATCAACCAAAGGCAGGGAAGCTGCAACAACATTGGTCCCCCCAACCTCAGCTTTGAAGCCACAAAGGAAGAAACAACCAGTCAACAAAGCCAATAATAACACTATCTCTAGGACCACTGAACCTCCACAATCTTCACCTAAACTTCCTAATCCAGTAACCACTTCAGTTCAACTACCACTTATTACTTGTGCTCATGTCACCTCTAAAGTGCTAGCTGCTGAAGACATCCTCATCGGTACAGGTAAGAACTCTGATAAGTCCATGGTTCGTATTCGGGCCTCATTCATACTCGGACCAGGGCTCGAGAAGGGTCGTGGGCTCGAGATACGCGGAGGGTGGATCCACAGGTCCATCAATCTTAATCCTCGTAAGGAATGCGTATATTATGAATGTTCTACAAGGAATGTACATCTTCTCAAAGATGGTAATACAGCCATCCTAAATATGGTAACACAACCATGTCCGAAATATACTTCTATTATACATGGTAATACAACTTCTATTCCCATAAGAGTTGTATTCATACTATAAATACATATCTTGGTGATCTACGGATTGTAGCCATATAAATACCCTAAAGGTTTGGTAGACCTCTCCATCTAATCTCATACTACATACTTTACGCCTTAAGCAAATATACTGACTTGAGCGTCGGAGTGTCTACCCCCGGGACACTCGGGGCCTTTGTTTTGCAGATCAATTCGAGATCCTGGTTCGTCGTCGAAGTGTTGGTGTCCGGCATACATCAATTTGGCACGCCCAGTGGGACATCTCACACTCATTGACGATGTCCCCGAACCTTGTCTCTGATCTGGTCTAGCGTACTTGAAGAACAAATTCTCCAACAACATGTCTGACGCTAGCAACCCAGACGAAGCGCTCGTGTGCTAGGGTAAAATCCAGAGGAGAATCCAGAAGCAGAGCAACCCCCCAAGGACGAGGAAGAGGACGAGGACGCGGTCGACCCGGAGGATCTCGTACGCGCTCCACTTCTAAACCGCCGTCAGGCTCTACCGTGGGGGCAGGAAACTCCAACGTTCCAAACTCCTTCGGTCCAAATCCTGTCGTATCCGGAGCACTCCTCTCCGGTCCAAATCCTGCTGCATCAGGAATGCCACCTTCTGGACCGAATTCTGTTGGATCTGAAACACCGAACTCAGGACAGAGAGTCTCGATCCAGACTGACATGAACTACAACGAACACGTCAACAACCTAGACGGCCTGGACCGAGAGAATGGACTTGGGTACAACGGATCTGATTTGATCTTTTCAGTAGAAGAACAAGCACAAAGGGATCGACAAATCCTCGTAGAAAGACGGCAAGAGGAGGAAAGACAAAGACGTCTTAGGGAAATCTTAAACCAAACTGTAGGGCATAACCCGCCAAGCTCTGAGCCACCCTATATAAACCTTGACTCGGACACCCCTCCGAGAACGATCCCTGAAGATGTCCGAGCACTAATGAGGGACTTACATTCCCCATATCCTGATTTCGTTGAATCTCTGATAAACTCAAGCCAATAACTCCGTGCACATACGCATGAGGCCCCCAATCGAGTATCTATCTCAGGAGCTCAAACAACACCATCTGCTGATTCCACTCGACAGCGGGGACTACTAGATGATTTATCTAGGGGTCTACCGCCTTATAATCCTCAGAGCAATCTGCCACCACCTCCAAATCCAACTAACTTCCAGAATGAAGGTGCCAGATTAAGCAAGGAGGAAGTGCAGAAGATGCGCATCAACAATGTTGAAGAAGAGCTCAGGCGCGAAAAAAGGGAACGAGCGCGAAGCGAATGGCAAAACAGTGCCGACCGGCCCTTCACTCAAGAGGGAATCTACCCTACTCGAGGTAAATACGAAGTCGATCAAGAAATCACACGTATCTTCGGACCCAGAGGACAGTCTGCTCGTTCTCCCTTCTCGCGGCATATTGTGAACCTCCCCTTCGATAACCACAAGAAGGTCCTAGAGCACTTACCCACATACGACGGCACTAGCGATCCTAGAGAATTTCTCTCGGTCTTTTTTAAGACTCTGGAAACCAGGAATTTCCACGAGTTGGAAATATGCAAGATCGTCCCCAGTTACCTCCGAGGGAAAGCACAAACATGGTTTACTCAGACAAAACCAGAAAGTTTGTTCGATTACTGGGATTTTGCTGAGTTCCTTCTCCACGCCTTTTTCCAGAAGAAGAAGTTTACCAAGTCCCTCGGAGATTTGGGATATGTGGCCCGCCTTGAAGGAGAGACTGTGATAAAACACTATCACAGATACTGGATCTTGCTACTGAATGCTATGATCGAGATGAACGCCTCCTGATCAATATGTATCGAATGAGTGTAGATGATGACACTCTGAGGATGAAGCTGGCAACAAAGAATCCAACAACCATTCAGCATCTCCAGGCCATCATGGAGAAGTATGCTAGCAAAACAAACGTTGTAACAGGCAAGAGGCCTCCAGACTCCCATCTGGACAAAAAAGTGCCCAGAATGAAGATACCGAAGGTCGAGAAGACGGAAAGCGCCTCCAAACCTACCTTCGAGTCATACACTCCTCTGGCTAGATCTCGGGCTGAGATTTTATCCATTCACAGGCACCTTTTAAGGGACACACCTGCCATGAATGAGTCAGCCGAGCGCCAAAGGTCCACGAAATTCTGCCAATATCACCGAGATCGGGGGCATGACACCGAGGAGTTTTATCAGCTCAAGAATGAGATCGAAAAGCTAATTTGTCAAGAAATCATGCAACAAATTGCACCTTCAATAGCCGGCGACAACCAGGGTACCCAGAAGAGATATGGGGGAAAACCTTGGCAGAAGAAGAAGGATGGCTTCCGTAACAACAATAACAACCATGGTGGCGGAGGCAACAATCCTCAAGATCCTCCTCCCCCACCGCCTAATGGAGCCAACAGAGTCATCAACGGCATCAATGGTTATACAGGAAAAGCAATTTCCTTGACCAAGCTGAAGGATAGTGTGCGGGCCATACCCCACACCGAGCCAGTCAACAAGAGGCTCTGCTCCGAGGAAACTATTACCTTCAAGGACGCGGACGCCGTGCCAAACCGAATGCCCCACTCGGACCCTCTCATCATCTCGGCAACCATACAAGATTCCCTGGTAAAAAGAGTCTTCGTAGACGACGGGAACGGAGTAGAAGTAATGTTCAAAGACTGCTTCCAGAAGCTGGGATTTACCAAAGATGACCTCAAACCTACGGGTCCGATCTCGGGGTTCACAGGAAATCCAGTAATACCTCTCGGGGAAATCACTCTCCCAGTCACAGTAGCAGATGGAGCGAAGAGCTTAACCATATACTGCACATTCGTGGTAGTCGACACCGTCACACCTTTCAACATTATCCTTGGCAGACCTTGGATGTGCCAAGCTAAAGCCGTATGGTCTCCCTACCATTTGATGTTGAAGTTTCCGACACCACAAGGAGTAGTTTCAATCAAAAGAGATCAAGGAATGGCGCGTTCTTGCATGATCACGGCCATCCGTGACGCCAGAAAAGTGAGCAACATCTCGGCCGTCAACACTATCCTAGGAGATCTGGTCCCCGATCCTGATCTCGAACAACCTATGGTGTTGCATTTCGAAGAAGAGGCCTACAACGAGATGACTGCACTATGGCATAAACGCCGCCACCAAACCTTCCAAGTGGGGGAACTGAAAATGCCAGTTGGCCCGTGGTGCACTAACAAGGTAGGAGGAGCGCTGGAGCCAAGGACCAAAGGACCATACAAAATCTCCGCAGCACAATCCGGTGGATTCTACCTCTTGCAAACACGCGAGGAGAGCACTTGGACCCTGTCATCACGGCGCCCTTCCTACGCAGGTACCTCGGAGCTAAAACCAAGTAGATCTTCTCCAAATAAGGAGAAACTACTTCAATAAGGCCTACGGGCCAAGCTTCCTTTCTTTTCATCTTTTATTTTTTCATACCCGAGCTCCCAAACTCGGGGTTGTCTTTTATAATTTTACCGAATTCTCAAGTTCGAAGAATACAATTCCTTTTCAATATGTATCTTTTATTTTGAAAGCAGTCAACATTCTCTAACACAGAGAGACACTATGCCTTACAAAGCATAAGTAGAGACTGCTGCCTAAGATTTATACACTTATAAGCGTGTGATTGATACTTATCTAATATGAGCTGTTTGCACTACGTGTCCGAACCACAATCACCTTAGGTCAAAATAAAATAATATACTTATAAAAAGTATATGGTCAAATACCAACACGATATGGGTCATACAAACTCACAAAGTTTGGAACTCGACTCTCCACGTGATACTCCTATTAAGGTACACATCACTATTTATTTAGGCTATTCATAAGCCTAAGAGTCAATCTTCTAAAGAATTGCAATATAAAGACCTTTATAAAGGCAAAATCAAAAAGTGATATTACACTAAAAAACTTCTTACACCTCGTGAAGGTCTTTAAATACAGGGGTACGACCCCGACCGCAAGAAGAAGTAGAGGCACGACCTCGATCACTATGGAGGCCACATCCCCAATTACTTTCTTCTGCCACCCTCAGCTGAGAGGGGGTAGGAGATCCCCTTCTATGTCCTATGATTACAGGTCGAGCAGGAGAGTCAATTGAGCCACGAGCTCTAGGATTAGGTGGCGCCCCTCTGCCCCTTCCACATGGGATCCCTCGAGATATACCCTCTTGGACATGACACCATATCAACGGTCCTGAATATGGGACATAAGAAGGCCCACCTATCTCCCTCCTTGAAGAAACTGAAGGTGTGACAAACACACTTTGATCTTCTAGTTTCTTTATTTGGAATCTACAAGCATTCACCCCGCCTGACACATCCTCAACTCATCTATCATGGAGGCAATCTTATGATTCACGATGATATTTTGATCCCGAAGGGTAGAAATACGAAGGTCCTTCTCGTGACTTTCACCCTTGATCTTCATTAAGTCACTCCTGACTTTCCTCCATTCTTGATCATACTCCTTATTGGCGGCCAAGGCCTTGCTGTGTGCATCTTCTAAATCTTTATACCTCTTCTGAAGATCACTCAGCTGCTGATTCAGCTCAGCTCTCCGCTTCATAGCCTCCTTGAGCCCACCGCGAAGACTCTCACATTCTTCCCGCACGATGCTAAAACAGCCCTTGGAGTCACCCAAATCTTCCTCCAGTTCTTTGTTCTTTTGAAGAACACCTTCATACTGAACCTGCAATTTATCACAAGCAGCTACGCAACACTGGACATAAGGGAAGACAGGGAACTATCAAGTTTATGAAAGAAGCATATTATTCGGAGTACATGGATATCAAAAGACTGAGTAAAAAGAGTAATTCCTACATAAGGAGAGAAGGTTCTAAGGAATTACAATCTTAGGTTCCCCCTTCTGAGTCTCAGGATTCTCTGTGGATGCTTCCCTAGCCGACTTCTCCACCAAGTATGTCAACTCAGGATACAGACTGAACAGTTTATCCTGGAATTCCTCAATAGTTAATGCCTTTTTCTAGGATTCCAAACTAGTCAATAGACTAGTCTCAAATCCCCTAACTCGGCTGAACTCTGCTCGAAAATTCTTCAATTTCTCTGGTAATTCAGGCCAAGTATAAGCAGAGGCCAAATATCCCTGAACCTCCTCGCTGAGAAATCCCTCAAGATGAATCCACATCTCAGAAAGCTCGGACTTATGGTAGAAATCGGCATACTGTCGGCGATGGGCCTCCATCTCCGGGTAGTTAAGGCAGAAATCCATTATCAGCCGGACTAGTCGCCTCTGACAAGTGGGATCAGTATATCGACCTCTCTCTGCTTCTAAAGCATGCTCCTCTTCAGCTCTGAGAAAGAACCATCCACCAACCTCTTCTCATTCTTGATAGCCCGGTTCTCATCCTCCAAGGCCTCCCTCTTGGCCCTCTTGATCGTATCTCTGACCAACTCCTCAGCTATATTTAGTATTTTACGGGAGGACTCAACTTCATGCCAGATCTCATTTTTGACCTCTTTGTTCCAATGAGGAACTTCATACTTTGTTCGATCAAAGGTTAGTTTTACCTTATCCCATTTTCCGCAGTTCATAGGAAGCAAAAAAAGCTTACCTAACGAGGTATCCCGAGAGGCCAAGGTCACAATTTTTTTAACAAGGGAAACCTTATACATAGTTCGCAACAAGGAGAGATTGGGACGGTAACCTTTACGATCACACCAAGTTATTAAGGCCATAATGATTACTATCACATTGGCATGTAGTTTCCCTGGATGCACCTTATAATATTGAAGAAAATCATTCAACAGTGGGGAAAAGGGAAGGCTAACCCATGTTGCAGAAATCTCCCATATATGACCCCTCGGGTCGGAGTTACTAATTCAAATGCAGATTTGTCTTCTCCAAAGTACATGAGATCAGCATCAGAAGGAATCGAAAAGGGACAACCTTCTATGAAGATAGCAGCGTCAGCGCGTGCTTTATCCTCCTTCATCGACCTCTTACTACTACCTTCGCCATCCATGGATATTCTACCTTCGGATGCATGCACTACCATGGGGCTATTCCTCTCTATCTGAGCCCTCCTGGCCATTTCCCTCAACCTCTTCTCTTCCTCAGAGGCTTTCTTCTTCAGAATTACAGGTTTTTTCCCACTCGCTACCTCAGCTCTGCGGCGGTCACGGGAGCTACTCTCCTCGGCCTGAGCTTGTACATACTCTCCCTCATCATGACGGGGTAAAGAAATTGTTTTACTAATATTACTCATGATTATAGAGAGTATGGGGGGAAATACACACAGGGAGAAAAGGAAAAAACATACACAAACAAATGTGCAGAGAAAGAAGATAGCACTTACTGATGATGGAAGCAGAAAGCAGAAATTTGGGGCTTCAGAAATTGATGAAGTGTTGATACGCCTTCTGAACTTGGAAAGAAGAAATTTTCTAATAAGAGAAGACAATGGGAATGATTTGGGAGATATAATCCAAACCTAGACAGCATTGAAGACGAGTTATTGCCTCGATTCTGTTTCCGATGCAAGTAATTGGAGAGGCGGGGGACAGACCGTCTCTACTATCCAATAAAGGCACGCCACGTGTATCTATCATCTAGATTTCAAAGGAAGCTAATCTCAGCCATCCATATATCTGATGGAATATGAAAGAACTTTAAGCTAGATATTCAGAAGGGTAAGCCCGAGATAGTCCTAGAAGGACACCCTGAGCTTAATACCCAGAGTTATTCTCCCTCGAGTTATTGGTCTTCCCTCGAGAAGCAGGTCTCTTCTTCAACCTTCGAGATGGAGCACTCTATGTTCTGAAGATCTACCTTGGGGCTACTGATAAGTCCATGGTTCATATTCGGGCCTCATTCATACTCGGACCAGGGCCCGAGAAGGGTCGTGGGCTTGAGATACGCGGAGGGTGGATCCACAGGTCCATCAATCTTAATCCTTATAAGGAATGCGTATATTATGAATGTTCTACAAGGAATGTACATCTTCTCAAATATGGTAATACAGCCATCCTAAACATGGTAACACAACCATGTTCGAAATATACTTCTATTATACATTGTAATACAACTTCTATTCCCATAAGAGTTGTATTCATACTATAAATACATATCTTGGTGATCTACGGATTGTAGCCATATAAATATCCTAAAGGTTTGGTAGACCTCTCCATCTAATCTCATACTACATACTTTACGCCTTAAGCAAATATACTTATTTGAGCGTCAGAGTGTCTACCCCCGGGACACCCGGGGCCTTTGTTTTGCAGATCAGTTCGAGATCCTGGTTCGTCGTCGAAGTGTTGGTGTCCGGCATACATTAAACTCCACCTTTGGTGAATTGTGTTATTCTCCTAACAATTTTTTTTCTTATAGGGACAAAGGAAATAGGTTCTTACCACTAATGGATGATGATACACAAAATGATGTTGAAGACTCAGACAGTGAACTTGTTTCAGAATCCTCCCACAATGACAATCTCTTACCTGAACCATCATCACCCTCACTACCTCTTAATGATTTGATTCCTGAAACTGGTCAACCTGATAGCTCTATAGTTCATCCTATTGAGAAATCTAAATTGTCCAGTTTTTTTACTCAAATCAATAAGAAGTTCACCCCCAAAAAATCACAAAAAATTCCCTCACCAAACCTAGTCTTCACAAGATAAAAAAATCTCTAAACCTAATTCTCAATGATTAGCACACCAAAAAAAATCAGATCATTGGTCTAGAATATCAGAGGTATGAAAACCTCTATGACCAGATTGCTAGACCTAGTTAGACATCCTAGAATTGAAGTCTTATACCTTATTGAACCATGGCATAAGACTCAAAAATGTGATAAATTTAGGAGAAAGTTAAATTTCTCTCACTACTTAACAGCTTAGAGTGGAAAGATTTGGTTCATGTGGAATGAGTCTATCCAAGTAACTCTTGTACATGAGATCACCTACAATTTCTAACTGTTAATATTTTTAGCCCTTATTTAAATACTAACATGAAGGGCATCTTCATTTATGCTCTCAGAACTGTCCTAGGTAAGTTTAAACTGTGGGAAGCACTTGCAACTAGAAACTTGGATGATTCCTTTCTTATTGGAGATTTCAACACAATTGAATCTCCATTAAAATATAAAGGACCTTCACATCCAAGGCCTAAAACAATGGCTGATTTTAATCACTTCATATCAACTAATGCTATTGATGAGATGTATTTTATACATCTAATATGATTTTATAAGTCTCTTTTACCATTTGATGTGCACAAAGGTGTGTTTTTGTACAGGTTTTGTAAGAAAAATGGTTTAAAACAATCAAATGGAGGATTGTTGAAATTTATGCTAAAAAAGATGAAATAGAGGATTTTTGGGGCTGATGGAGAGGAGTTATACACTATACTCTTTTCCCCAAAGGGTTTTTGAATGAGGTAGTGTGCTCCAACGGATAATGAATCGTTATTATTCATTATACCGGTGCTGAAGAGAAAAAGCTCAAGGAAGAGACGAGTTAAAGTAATATGCAATTCCTAATACTAATTTTCTACGGACGGCTAAGTTGTGTTTCGCGGATCGATCACTAATCCGCTATACGTTTTGAAGGAAATCAATATTAGACTTAAAATATTACATATATTACTTGGATTAATTGAAGACAATAAGTTCGAAAGAATATTATAAGGAAATTGGGGTCAAATGGGTTACATGAAGGAAAAGAGGAAGAATTATATTCAAAGCCCAATTTAACTATTATAATTTTTAAGTCCAATAAATAGTTTCCTTATAATATTTAGATTAGGTTTTATTTTTGTAATAAGGAATATAAATACCAAACAATACCCTAAGTAATGAGGGGGACGGCCGTAAGGGTTTGTTGAGGTCTGGCCGCCGTTTTGGAATTATACTTTTGCATGCATAATTGTTTCGTTTCATTCATTCATCATTATTAAGTAGTTGCATATTATATTATTTTAATGTTTGTTTATTATATTGATTGTTTATGTGTTTTGATGTTTAGTAGCTAGTTTAGTTTTTGGCGAGAATAATGAAGCTCTAGTCATGAGAATTCTGTGAGATCTAATTGTGCTTAAATTGATTGTTATGAATTTTGGTTTATTGTCTATGCATCTTGCTATATCTGATTTGTTTGAGTCTGATCAACTTAGATGAAATAGGATTACAACCAATTAGTACCACCAATCCGTAATTGTTGGAAAGGGTTAATTAGTGGTAAAGCTATCGTTTAGATAGTGAGAATAAACTCGTAAACAGGTTAATACTTGCGTTCTTGGTTAATGTGTTTAAACTGGGTTCCTTCATATCTCAATGCTATCAAACAATTTAGAATTGTCGTTACCAACTAGATTTGATTTGATAAGAGAAATAGTTAGTTTAACCGTCTCTTGCTAGCTATCGATATATTAAGTAGGAACTGGGGTATGTCCGTTGCATTCACGGTACTCTATAACTGGTTGGTTCATGGTTTTTAATTATATCTTTGCATCAATGATCGATTATAACACTAGTGTGGATTTATTTGAGCCGTTTTGCATAATTAATTGATACACTTGCATTTAGTTAGTTAATCATTCTGTGTTTTCTTTTCATAGTTAATAGTTTCATATTTTTGTAGTTAATAAAATCATTCTCAATTAAAAAATTGGTAACTATAAACCAAATCTGATCTTTAGGGAAGTTAAGTTAATAATCTGCTCTCTGTGGGATTCGGCCCTGCTTACTTGCTATACTAATCTATATTCTAAGCGTTGCCCGAATATTTTGGTGGTAAACGACCCAACAGCTATGTGTGAAATCAACACAGTGGAAAATGTATTCACTTGGTCAAACAATTGGTTACACAACCCCATAGTTCATAAATCAGATAGGGGACTGTGCTCTCAACATTGGTTGATGAAGTATCCATCTTCATCAATCCAAGTTTAAATAGAGACACATTAGATCACTCACCACTACTTTTCTCAATAGATAGTAGTATAGCTTCATCCCCCATGTCCTTTAGATTTATAAATGGCTGGTTTAATAGGGATGATTTCATGACAGTGATTTCTAATGATTGGAATCTACCTATGAACTGCAAAGGGATGTTAGGTTTTTTACTTAAAACTACGAAGACTTAAATTCACCATCAAGAGTTGGAATAAACTCAGTTTTGGTGATATAGAGTCTAATGTAGTTACATCTGTGGAATCCCTCAGATTACAAGAAATCATTTTTTTGATAACAATGGATCTTCTGATGAGCTTATTGAACTCAAAAAATGCAGGACAATTCATCTCAGAGCTTTAAAGGAAAAAACAGAAATTCTGGAAGTAAAAATCTAGGATTAACTGGCTTAAAGATGGTGATGAAAACACCAAATTTTCCATCATTTTGTGAGGGAAAATGAGTTTTCTCAACATAACAAAGATCAAAAGTTCAAATGGGATTTGGTTGGAAGACTCAATTCTAAAAGAAGAGGAAGATATCACTTACTACTCTGAGTTGATGTCTGAACCTCCTAATAATCTGAAGTGTGATTTTTATCACCATTTCCTTAACAAAATCCCTAAACTAATAACTGCTGTAGACAAGGAGCAACTGCTCAGTCCAGTCAGCATGGAGAAACTGCAGTTTTTAGTTTTTAACTTGAATAAAAACAGTAGTCCATGACCTAATGGTTATTCCTCTAATTTTTTTTACCAAGGCTTGGGAAATGATCAAGGATGACCTTTCGAAGGCAGTACAAGACTTCATGAGTGAATCTATAATCCCAGTGGGAATTACTGCCACCTGGATTACTTTGATCCCAAAAAAAGATGTGGTCACTTCTTTAGATGACTTTAGGCCTATAAGCCTCTCTAATTTGATCAATAAGATATTTTCCAAGTTACTTGTGGAAAGGATAACACCTTTGATGCCTAAACTCAACTCTCCACAATGGTCTGCATTTCTTAAAGGAACATCTCAGATAATGTCATTTTTCTTAAAGAAATGACAAGATTTCTAGATAGGAAGAGTAGGAACCCTAATTGCATGATTAAGTTAGACCTTAAGAAAGCATCTGTTAGTTAACCATGATTTTTTAAACAGCAATTTACTCAATTTTGGCATGCATGGTCAAGTGGTCTCTGGATTATGAAAAATCTTAGTCAGTCTTATTTTTCAGTCCTTGTTAATGGTAAACCATGTGAATTTTTCAAATCTACAAGGGGAATCAAACAAGGAGACCCTCTATCACCTTTTCTTTTTAACCTTTTTTCAGAGTCATTTTCAAGATGCTTGTCATTTGTATATAATATAGGTAGAATAGATCATTTTTGCATTCCATCTGGTCCTTCTCCTGTATCCCACCTAGGAATTGCTACCCCTGTGATGGGTTTCCTTGAGGGGCGTAAGGTGGCCCTTGAAATGGTACGTTTCCAAACCATACATAGGAGGCATGTGGTTGTTGCGTCCTTTTGTGGGAAACCCCTGGGTTTACCCCCAGAAGTGATCCAAAAACGTGATTGATCACTGGCTGATATTCTGGAATCAAGGGGTCGTATGAGAGTATACCGAGGATCCTCATTTGGGCTGATGCCTCGTGCCTCGGAACATGAAATCGAGGTTGGGGATCAGCTTGCAGATTCACATTTATCTCGAGATAATGAACTTGGATGGCCTGCACCAGTCCCAGAGCAGTCCGAGTGATGGCGGTCATTGATGGGCCCGAGACACATCCTGCCTCGGGAGGGATCGAGCTTGGACCCGAAGAGGGGGGTCGAGATGCATTTGGGCCCGCTGAGTGGGGCCGAGATGCTGTTGAACCCGCTGAATGGGGCCGAGATGCAGTTGGACCCGCTGAGGGGGGTCGAGAGAAAATTTGGGTTCTCTCTCCCCTTGGTGGCTGTTGCCTCCTTTCAAATTCTCGGGTGAGTCGTCGGGCATGAGCTGCATCAGCCTTTATCTTACACTCATCGTAGGTGGGGAACATGTTGCCATTTTCTTCTTCTTCATCCTCGTCCTCCCAGTTGGTGAAGGCTCCATCTCGGGGATCTGCTTCTCCCTGCTATTTGAAATTGGATTGAAGTTCGATTCGCGGGTCATGGGCATTAACGGGCGGGTCCGCTTGAGAAGAACTAGGGACCGAGATGAACACTCATGTTATAGCAGGGCCGGTAGATCCTTGAGTGGTGGGTCTTCCACCGATAGCTCCTGGAATATCGGAGTTTCCAGGATCCACAGTTTAGGTCCGTGGAGGCTCGGAAGTGGAACGTCGTCTTCCCCGGCCTCGGGAGACCCGACCTACACCGACGTCTCCGCCTGGATTGGGAGCTCTCCCTTGAATGTGGCTGCTTAGGCGAACATCGTTATTGGGATCGGACATGGCTTCGTCGCTCTTGGGAAAGCTGTCGTAAGGATCAGATCTGAGCTTAGAATCAGTTTGATTATGATGAACACGTAGATCCCATTGGGCGTGCCAAATTGATGGATGTCTAGAACCGAGGTTGACCTCGAACCGAGCTCACAAACAGATCTGCAAGACAAAGCCTCTGGGTGGCCAAGGGTAGACGCTCCGATGCTTAAGTCATTGACTGCTTTATAAAGTTTATAAGCGTAAGGTGCGGTGTGTGAAAGATGAATAGAGAGGTCTACCAAATCTTTGTATTTATAGAGTTCCAATCCGTAGATCGTCAAGGGTTGTAATTAGAGTAAGAATACAATTCTTATGGTGATAACAATTGTATTCCCATAATTAAAGTAAGTGTATTCTTTGTAGGCAATTCAGAATATACGCATTCCTTATAAGGATTAGGTCGATGGACCCGTAAGCCCATCTCCCGCGTATCTCGAGCCCCGGATCCTTCTCAGATCTTGGTCCGAGTCTTAATGAAGACTCAGGGTGCGAACCATGGACTTACCACAAGCGCAAATGAGGCACCGTCGATCATTCCGGCATCGATTTTGGATATGAAATTTGGGATGAGTCGAGTTCGTAGAATTAAAATGTGTTGATAAATACCTTGATTTTGCTTATATACCCGGATACACACGGGTGAGATTCAACTGATAAAATGAATTGACGGTTCAGATCAAAATAAATTAATAGTTATAATAGTTACTTTTTTCATTTAGTTATACATATGGTATATTAATTATTCTTTTATAAAATTATAAATATTTTATGAATATGTTTCTATGGATACTATATTCTTTGTATAACTAAGTAAAATTTTAAATTGTTTGGTTAGTCTACTACGTTGTGAATATTTTTATTTACTAAAATTTGAACGTGGGTACTCAATTGTACTAAAATTTTGATAGTGTGTATTAAATTCAACTTAACATTTTTTATATAGGATTGAGAATGAATATGAAATACATATGGTGTGCGGAATATTGATAAAGTAGCAAATAAAGGTAAAGAGAAAAATAAGAACACGGAGAATTACTTTCACTAGTGGAAACCATGCAATATAAGGCATAGAAGCACAACGGGGAAATCAAAATTTTCATTCCCCGCCGTCCTTTGGGTTTCCGAAATCGGAAATGTAATGGAACCCAACATATAAACACCTTGGAACGATAAGCACGGCGGGGTTTTAAACACCGCCGTGCATTGAGAAAATTTACGATTTCGGAAACTACTCGGAAAAGAATTTTCCAAATGATTTCCGATGGAAGAAACCAGCCGCAAATATTTATGATTTTGAGAATGATTTCCGAATGAGAAAACTGATCCGCAAAAGGATTTCCTGGTGATTACAATTGAGGAAACTGGCAGGAACATAAATATTAAAAATTAATAATACATGATATCTTAATTGTTACCTAATAAATATCCGTATATATACTTATTTCTTTTTCTCCATTAACTTGTGTTCTCTTTCTTCATATATATACTTATAATAACAATTTTTAATCGAATATCTCTATATATACAACTTTCTATGGACACTAAATTGAGTCTAACTAATCAAATATCAGAACTTACTTGACTTTACAAACTAATTGTATTCAATTTAACCAATCAAAGTCAAACTTCACTTATTTTTATGTGAGCACTAACTAAATCCAGATTACTTAATCAAAACTAGTATACTTTCTATATACGTTACCATCAAACTGGAATCGATGGTAGTTTAACTAATCTAATATCAAACTTACTTGTTTCTTTGTGAACACTAACTATATCCTTATTAACTAATCAAACATTACTTTACTTTTTATATACTTTAATAACAAATTGGAATCAGATGTAGTTTAGCTAATCAAATATCAAAACTTAATTGACCTTTTTTTTTTAATACTTAATTGACCTTAGACACTAACTGTATTCAATTTCACTAATCAAAATCAATATTACTTGTTTCTCTGTGAACACTAACACAATTCAGATTAACTAATTAAATATTACTTTACTTTCTATATAGATACTAATAAAATTGAGTATAAATAATGATTTTTATTAAATTTTCCATAAACACTATCTAATAGAAAACTTTAATTGAGATTTTGTAAACACTATTTAATAGTATAATTAAATGAACCTTATATAATTAGTTATCAACTCTTATTTAAATTTTTAAAAATTAATATATTCCATAGAAATTTTTAACTTGTTATGAAGATAAATAATATATATCCTATCGTTAAATTTGTAAAATAATTCTTTACTTAAAAAAAGAAGAAAAAGAAGAAAAATCAATCTTAACTAAGATATTATTTTTGGTAAGTTTTAATACCATAAGAATACATGTTTCTAAGAAAGAAAATATACAAATATTTACTTCATTTTAAATCGGAACCGTTAATTCTTTTTAAGATTTGATCTCAACCATGAATAACTCTCGCTTTAAAAGAAACCGCCGTAATGTAGCTTTACGAAATCGGAAAAGAATCGCAGATTGATTTTGAAATGGAGTTGATGAAAATCTCGTCAGTTTATCTTTTCTACAGCATAAATCTCATCAGTTTATATTTTGGCTATATAATTAATCTTGAAGCCTAGGCCGAATCCCAAAATCCTTTCTTTGTCGCATCTCTGGTGGTGGTTCAGAGCTCGGAGACCGGAGAGTGGTGCTAAGGCGGCAAGAATGCGGTGATGAGAGCAACCCATCATCACCGTCGGCCAAAGACGAAATTGTTGATCGATTCTGCCAACGTTCACGGGAGATCATCGATTTCCGATCACAATTTCTGCGACCGGGGTTCATAAACACACATGTTTACACTTCCTAGCAGCCTGACAGAGGCATCGCCATCGATGTTGACTTACTGACCTGGCGCCATCACCGCATCTCCACCTTGCTCTGCGGAATCGAGCTGAATCACTCCGGCGTAAGCTTTCCTTTCCCCTAATTATCACTTTTTGAGCTGAACTGGAATGAGTGTGATAGTATTTGTAAAGTCAAGAATTATTGAGTTGGCAATTTTTATGAACGGTGAAGACTTTGACATGAATTCATGTCAGGCGCCAAGTTCTTCAGGAACTTCGACATGAAGTAATGTCAAGAAGACGCAGATTCAGAAAAACAACAAACAAGGAAGTCCAAGATTAATTATGGCTGATCGAGCAAACATGGAAAGATGATATTCAGCCGAATCCAATCTAGATTCTATTTTGTGTTTTATTTGGTATGATTAAAACATATTTGGAATAAAACCGAATTAATATGGTTTATTCCTAATTAGACCTAGATTAGAACATTCTTTTCCCTTATGTAATAGAATAGCAAATATGGAAATCACAATTCAAACAGGGAAAAGAAGAGTGATGAATCCGATTGATCATGGGATTCAATGCTCTATAAATACAGAGCCTCATGGCTATATTCAGCATCGATTCAGGAGCTTCAACGCATAAAGCATAAACTGGGAGTTTGAGGTTTTTGCTACAGAAGAATCGAGCAGAAGTTAGAGCCGTGGTTGAGGTTCACTCAAGGAGATCGACAAACGACAACGATAAAGAGATCGGGAGATCAACATAGAAGGAGCTTGTGTTTGGGACAGCTTGAAGAAGTGTAGCCTTGACTCGCGCTAGATATAGAGTTAAGTAGCAAAGGGATTTTGTACTGTAACTGGGCTTTCTAGTGAAATTCTTCAAGTTGGGCAGAAGCTGCCTCGCAGAGTAGGTTGTAAACCGAACTGCGTTATCAATTGCTGTGTTATTTTAAATTCCGCATATTCGACATTATAATGTCCCGTACACAGTAATAGATAAACCGATCTAAGTCAAATAATCGATCAGATTTAGGTAGACTCACACTTCAATTGGTATCAAAGCTGGTGCTTAAACAGCCCTTGATTGCAAGAGAGCAGATCCGGACAGAGTTCTACCTATGGCTAGCCGAGAAGGAGGATCTACCATTAAGCCACCCTTGCTTGAAGGAGAGGCAAATTATGCATTTTGGAAGACAAGGATGAGAGTCTTCATTGACGCTACTGATAATTATGCATGGGATGCTGTAATGACAAGTTGGTCTCCACCAGTTGTACCTGAGAGTGAAGAAGAAGGAGCTACAGAAGTACTAAAGCCTAAACTTTCATATACTCCTGTAGAACTAAAAGCATGTCAAGCAAACTCCAAAGCCTTGAATGCTATCTTCACAGCGGTTGATTCAGAGCAGTTTAAATTCATCTCTAACTGTACTACAGCCAAGGAAGCATGGGATATATTAGAATCAGTACATGAAGGAGATGCAAAGGCTAGGGAAAGCAAACTGAGTGTGTTAACTGGACAATATGAACTCTTGATGATGAATGATGATGAAACCATCACCCAGTTTAACAGTCGATTCAGAGATCTAATGAATAAAATGGTTGCTCTTGGCAAGAAACACAAACAACCAAAGCTGATCATGAAGTTCCTTAGATGTCTACCAAAGGGAAAATTTGGAAATAAAGTGGAAGCCATAAAAGAAGCCAGAGACCTAACCAAGATGACACTGAATGAGCTGGTTGGGACATTACAAGCATATGAGATAGAATATCATCGAGACTCTGAAAAGAAGACAAGGAACAACTTAGCTTTCAGAACCACTGAAAATAGGGAAGTTAAATGTCCAAACGATGATGAACACAATGAAGAGATAGCCTTATTGACCAAAAATTTCTGCAAAATTCTGAATAGAGTCTCAAATCTGAATTCTCAAGATAGACCAAGTAACTGGAAACCCAGAGCTCAAGATCCAAGAAACTCCAGGCCTTCAAGACAACAACAACAAAATTCCAGAATAAATATAGCTGGAAGCAAAGATGAAAGGTGCAGAAACTGTGGAGGTTTAGGGCATTTTCAAAATGTTTGTCCTAGTGCCGAAATGAGTGATCAAGCTATGAATTCCAGCTGGAGTGACGAAGATGAAGATACTGAAGGACTAACAAGCAATTGTGTTGCTTTTGGAGCTAAGGTTACTGAATTAACAGATGCAGGAGTAAGACATTCGAATGTCCAAATTGATAACACTGAAGATTCAGTTCATGAAGATAGAAACTCTGATAAAGATGTTCACAGTGCTTACATTGACCTGCACAAATCTTGGGAGAAAATTGTTAAGATCAACCAAGAACTTACAAAAGATATGGCAGAATTGAAGATGAAGAATGATGATCTTACAAAAGATAAGGCAGAATTGGAGATGAAGAATGATGATCTTACAAAAGATAAGGCAGAATTGGAGATGAAGAATGATGAACTACTCGAGAAGCTGACTAGTGTAACTGAACGAACAGAAGATGCAGAAAGTGCAATTCATAGACTCAATATCGGAAGAGCCAAACTTGACGAGTTATTGACAATGGGGCAACATACTAAACATGCCATTGGTTATGAGAATAGGCCCTTAAATATTCTGAGCAAGTACCAGAAAGATTCTCAACTAACGGTGAAAGTAGATGTGAAGTATCCAGTCCAGAAGAAGAAAAGGGTTCGAAAGTGTAGCTACTGCAAGAGAATTGGACACTCTAAGAACAGATGTTTTGCTCTCTTTCGAAACATGGTTCACACTCGGAATAATACAGGAAATTATACTGCCCGGATGAAGCAGAAACTACCAGTAAAACGAGTTTCACATTATCATACCCACAGTGTTTCACAGCCAGTTAGCAAGAAAATTTGGCAACCAAAGTCTACCATGGTATGCTACTCAAGCTATGTGTGTCATCATGCTGAATTTCAAGATTCATGGTACTTTGACAGTGCATGTTCAAGACATATGACTGGATCCCCAGATTTACTACAACACTTAAAGCCATGTTTTGCTGGTTCTGTTGAATTTGGTGATGGAAAAAGGAGTTGGATTATTGGAAAAGGAGATCTTGTGATTGAAGGATTTCCGGTATTTACCAATGTGTTACTGGTAGAGGGCTTGAAGGCTAATTTACTGAGCATCAGTCAATTATGTGACAGTGACATGATTGTGAACTTTGATAAGAAAACATGTTCCATGAGACATAATGATGGAGTTTTTACTGGATCGAGAACCTCGAATAATTGTTATGTACTGGATTTTGATGTTCAATGTATGAGTGTTAGTCCTGACTCAGAGAATTCTGATAAGAAAGAAAATGTTGATCTTACTGGTGATGGGAAGAAACAGAATGCTCCGGACATTTTAATGTCCACTGGTCAACAGGATGCATCTGACAGTATGTATGATTCAGATGATTCTAGTGCTATGGTTACACAAGGAGGCAAATCAGAGACTGTGCATAAGCTATCTGTAGATGAAGTTGAGACTCAAAGGAAGCATCAGACGCAACTTCGATCAACAAATCCTATAAACTACAAGGAATTGACAGGATTGCCAGGATTTTTCATTACATTAGCAGAATATTCATGTTATACCTCTGTGATTAAGCCCAAAGATGTGCGAGAAGTTTTAAAGAATGAATACTTGATAGCTGATATGCAAGCAGAGTTGGAACAGTCTATCAAGAATGATGTTTGGATTCTTAGTCCAAGCCATGCACATTCTAATGCCCGTGTAACCAGATGGATGTCTAAGAGTAACTCAGTAGCTGATGAACTGGTTATGATGAATGTATTGTATGAGTTGAAGATAATTCCATGGAAACGTTTGATGCATTTTCTGATCCATCCATGCAACAAACGAGGGGGAGTCTTGTGTATGCTTCAACAGGCTGAACATAGTCTTGCTTTGATGATTACAAGCAATGACTCAGATAAAAGGACATCCACTAGAGGAATGTGCTATTCTCAAATGATATGGATGAGTGTCATTAATATTGTAAAGAATTCAGTCCAGTACACAAGGACTAAGCACTCGATAAGGGATCTTGTGGAGAAGAAGGAGATCACCTTGATTTATGAGAACATCAGTACTTTAGAACAGCTCGCAACTCTTTATGGTGAAAAGATTGAAGAGCTCATGCAACACTTAGGTGTTGGCTAACTGTGAGGTAGTTTTTCTATGTATGTAGAAGTAGTGTAGATTTACAGCTTTTATGTAAATATTTTTTAGAAAAACAAAAGAAAAAATAGAAAAAGAAAAATACAAAAATATTAGTTAGTATAGTTAGAAGTAGTTATTTTGTTACTATACTACCAAGAAGAGCTGAGATGAAGAGTTGAAAGGAGTATAGACATTCGACTGTCTATATGATCAAGCTGAAGAACTGAAGGATGGATAGACATTCGACTGTCTATGAGATCATGGCTGAAGAGTTGAAGGATGCTAAACCAAGGATGGAGGAGAATGTTAGTGCTCTAAATATGAAAGACCAACCTGTTAGTGATGCAGAGAAGAAAATGATGGCCAAGAAGAGGTCATATTCTACTGTTGCCGTGAAGACTGGAGGCAACCTATTTACATATACAGCAAGGCACGCTGCTCAACAAGAAATAGAGCCACAAACTGCTCAAACTGATTCCACTGGTGAACTTGATCACAGTTCCAGTGATGATGTGCCACTCTCCCAGTTCTTAAAATCCAAGAAGAGGAAAAGGAGAGGTTCCAAGAAGACTGAAGTTTCTGCCTCAAAAGAAAAAGTTGCTACTGACAGCAACATTCAAATGTCCAGTGCTCCAGAAGTTCAAGATGATGGAGCTGCAACTTTAGTGGATGAGGAAGATGGAGAGCTTTCTCGAGCTGCTGCAAAGAAGAGAAGAACCAATGCTGCAAGAAGAAAGAAGCCAGCCAAGCCAATCAGAGAGAGGAAGATTTGGCCAGAAGTTGAATTTGAGGAACAAAGCTTCATCAGTACAGGTTTTTCTGAATTCCTCAATTACTTAGGCTGTGCTAGTACTGTGAGAGGTTATACTGCATACAATGAAAACCTAGTATATGAATTTTATGAGGCCATGCATGATGGGATAGATGAGCCAGAATCCCAGTACTTTCATAAGATCCAGCTTAGGGGACAAACTCTAGAATTCTCTCCAATAAAAATTAGAGAAGTGCTAGGTTTGCATGTTAAAGATGATGATGCTGCTTACCCTCTGGATTTTGCATTCTCCATCAATGATGCTGCTGCTGAGATCACTAATCAAGGAGTGATGGAGTGGAATGCTAAGTATGTGCCAGCCTCAAAGTTGACTCTGAGATATTTCTATCTATTCAAGATGGGAATACATATTTGGATGCCTACATTAGACATCTCAGAGGTCACAAAAGATCTAGGGCACTTTCTGTATGCACTGGGGACCAGAACTGACATCAACCTAGGAGCTGTAATGTTTCAGCACATTGCTAAGTGTGCCAACTGTGTCAGGAATGAGAGGTTGATCAACCCAGGCCTCATTACCAGAATATTCTCTGAGCTTGCACTGGAAACTGACAAGATTGTAACTATCAAGCAGTACAAGCCTACCCAGAAGGTGACAAATAGGGGGAGAATAATTGATTTGCCCTACATTTCACCAGTAGATGAGACTGATCAGACTGAGATGCAAAGGAATGAGGCAAGATTGGAGTTTCTGAACTCTAGATATGAAGTATTAGCAGCATAGATGGAGGAGATAAACTTTGAGATGCAGATGATTGAGCAAGAAAGGGGTCCTCTGGCAGAAACCCTTGCTAATACTGTTGTTGCTGCTGCCGGAGGACAGAATGCTTCAGCTGAGAAGGAGAGATCACAGTCCAGTGAAGATAATAATGAGGACTCTTCTGCTGAGAAGAGTCAAGCTCTACAGGATCCAGTTCAGAATCAAGTGAAGGAACTGATGGATCAAGTGAAGATACTGAGACTGATGAAGAGATTGCTACTCTCAAGAAGTGAAGGGGATTGCAAGCACCTGCTGAGTACTGCACCAGCTACATGAAGACAAGCAAGGTGGCTTTGACATTTTAATGACCCCAGGGGGAGAGTAGTTTGATATTCTTGGACTTCTTAAACTTTTTAGTTTATTTCCATGTAATATGTTTTTCTGATGATCCGGACATTCGACTGTCCTCTGCGTGACCTGTAACTTTTGATGATCAACAAGCTGTTCAAGGATTCAGGGGGAGTTACAACAACACTGATGTGCTATACAGATGTTTAAAAGTCAAGAAGTTCTGGGTTCACAAAAATGCCAAAGGGGGAGATTGTAAAGTCAAGAATTATTGAGTTGGCAATTTTTATAAACGGTGAAGATTTTGACATGAATTCATGTCAGGCGCCAAGTTCTTCAGGAATTTCGACATGAAGTAATGTCAAGAAGACGCAGATTCAGAAAAACAACAAACAAGGAAGTCCAAGATTAATTATGGCTGATCGAGCAAACATGGAAAGATGATATTCAGCCGAATCCAATCTAGATTCTATTTTGTGTTTTATTTGGTAAGATTAAAACATATTTGGAATAAAACCGAATTAATATGGTTTATTCCTAATTAGACCTAGATTAGAACATTCTTTTCCCTTATGTAATAGAATAGCAAATATGGAAATCACAATTCAAACAGGGAAAAGAAGAGTGATGAATCCGATTGATCATGGGATTCAATGCTCTATAAATACAGAGCCTCATGGCTATATTCAGCATCGATTCAGGAGTTTCAACGCATAAAGCATAAACTGGGAGTTTGAGGTTTTTGCTACAGAAGAATCGAGCAGAAGTTAGAGCCGTGGTTGAGGTTCACTCAAGGAGATCGACAAACGACAACGGTAAAGAGATCGGGAGATCAACATAGAAGGAGCTTGTGTTTGGGACAGTTTAAAGAAGTGCAGCCTTAACTCGCGCTAGATATAGAGTTAAGTAGCAAAGGGATTTTGTACTGTAACTGGGCTTTCTAGTGAAATTCTTCAAGTTGGGCAGAAGCTGCCTCGCAGAGTAGGTTGTAAACCGAACTGCGTAATCAATTGCTGTGTTATTTTAAATTCCGCATATTCGACATTAGAATGTCCCGTACACAGTAATAGATAAACCGATCTAAGTCAAATAATCGATCAGATTTTGGTAGACTCACACTTCAGTAATAGTGGAGTTGATTTAGTTTTAAACCAAAGTTACTTGAATATGAATGATGAGCTCTTGGAAGTTTACCTCGAATTGGTTGTCGATACCTTTTCTAATTTGCAATGGGACTTGCTCATTAAGGTTTCAGTGAGTTCATTATTGGGGTCTGATGGTCATGATTTGCTTCACCGGCAATCGAACTCACTATGTATATTGTATGGGAGTCTTGTTCAGCTTTGTTGCTCTTTAGTTGATGTGAGTGAACTCAGTGAAATTGGAGGCAAAACGAATCTGCCTCTTGTTATCATCCACATCAAAGACCTAATTCCAAGAATTGTTGCTCTCTGCATTGCCAAGCCAGAAGACAGAAAAGATGTTCATATTTCTCATTATTTGAGACACAAGATTCTGGTATGTATTCTTGTGTGTTAGAGACCTTCATTAATATGATATATCCATTTTGCAGAAGTTGTTCTTATTTTCTGGTTCTTTTATCTGCTACATGTGCTTCACATGTACTACAACTACAAACTTTCATTATTATGACAGTGTTTTTACTGTACAGGTGCTTCTGTTTAGGCTTGTTCATTCAGGGAACTTACAAAGGTTTTTATGCTCTAGTAAACTTCTGATAGCAAGGACTTTGGCAGAGGATTGCATGTGGCTTGGGCCGATTGTATTCAGGTTCATTGCAGAACTTCTATTGCATGGTTTCTGTTGCAATACTTATTTGTTCAGAACCTCTAGTTAATGGTTTGAGTAATTTGACATGTATTTAGTCTCTCTGTTTAAGGGCTCATTAGCAGAAAGAATTGTTGAAGAAGCACCATAATTCTTCTATTGATTTTGCCGGCTGAATCGGCCGGCGTATTTTTAAACCACTCCCTTATAGATTGACGAGTGGGAAACGGTTCCCAAATGGGATTTATGAATGAGGAAACGGTTCTCAAATGGGGTTTCAGACTGATTTACGAAATCTGATTTTTTTTTCCGGCACGATTTCCAAAATCAGAAATTAGAAGTACGGTGGGGAAAAAACTCGGCGAAGCACAGCGGCTCAACTAACGGGGGGCTGTCCCGCCGTGCTTCACCCGAAACCCCTCCGTCCTTCCCATAGCCCTCTACTAGTGTTTGTTCACCGATGATTGGCTAGATCCACAGGAACGAGACAAATTGCATTAAATAGGTATCCAGATTACAGATTTTTCTATCGGCTAACGTACTAAAATAGAATGAATTAGTTACAACAAGAGAAAGACGCCGCCTTATAAAGGCTCTTTCATTAAACCCTAGGTACTGGGCCCGAAACACACTTTTGGCCCAAGTCGTCAACGCCCAATAAAGGGGTTAACCATACCGTCAGGCCGGGGCGTCTCCGCCCCCGGACCCCCGACTCGCTGATCGGTCAGCAAGATACCCTGCTTACTCATAGTAGCGCCTATTACGACACTCAAGGCATATACCAACAACACATAAACTAAACTCAAATGTACATAAAAGAAAAAGTAAGGTTTGAGAAGTTTATTTTCAAAAAAAAAAAAGGTTTGAGAAGTTAATATGGATTTAGTTAATGTTTAGGTGAAATAAGTAAGTCTGACTTTGATTAGTTCACTTGTCACGGTGCAAGACCCACCCCTATGACGGCGTTTCTGACCGCCCTTGGTGGCTGCGACGTTGTAGGAGGTCACCCGTTAGCGGCGTTTCATGGAACCGCCGTTTATAGGTTCCGATATCGGAACCTGGTTCAGAAATCAATAAAAAAAATCTGGGCTTTCCGATTGAATCGGAAACCCAGATGAACACGAAGAACAAACCCAAATGAACACCAAAAAAACTCAGTTGAACATGAAGAAAACGAAAAATATCAAGAACATATCCATCCTAACAACAACAGATTCATCCTAACATCAAGAAATTTACCTACAAATTATACTAACAACTTCATACTCAAAAACACATTCATCAACAAAAGATTCATCAATAAAAAAAAATTCATCCTCAAATCAATCACAAACTAATCTTTATGCAAATTTATCAACAACAACAAATTTAAAGTGATCCATCACCAAGATTATATTCTAACACTTCAACAACAACAAATTCATCGATTAGATACATAAATTTGAAATGGGTTCCGATGCAATCAAGAATAAGAAACTAAATTTCACAAAAACATCAATGAAAATTACAAATTACCTCTTTATGATTGAATCTCCATGGAAGAGAGTTAAGAGATCAAGAAAAAATAGTTCACATTTAGAGAAGAGAGTTGTTGGGATTGAGTAGATTTTTGATACATAAAATAGTTAACACTTGTGAAATCACAATAATAAATTTCGGAGAAAGTTGGGAGAATTGGGGATGAATGTGAGAAGATAAGATTGTGGGTAGAAATATAGTATCTATATCCGCTGGCCATGATTATATATCTGGTCGTGTTCCTCAACCGAAACCACATTATGTTCAACCATATAACACGGACTTTCTTGTTCAAACATAAATATTATGACTTCACAAGTTGAACGCATTCAATGCAAAACCAATTTATGGTTACTTCCGATTGCAGAACCTACACACTACACAGCGTTCTAGGACAAACGCCGTCAATCAAGCGCCGTTAACATGTTTTCGCCGTAAAATGTGCGGCGTTTATGAGTCATACGCCATAAATTCTGTTTGGCCATCAATGTCACCAACGTTCTGATATCGGAATGTTAACAACAACGACGTTTACGGAAAAACGTCTTTTTCTCCCGCCATCGTAGACCCCCATTCCACTAGTGTGTATACCGTTAGTGTGCAAGGTCAAGTAAGTTTTGATATTTGATTAGTTAAACTAAATTCGACTCTGATTTGATAGCAATGTTCAACAACCAGTAGAGTAATGTTTGATTAGTTAGTCCGATTTAAGTTAGTATTCATAGAGGAACAATCAAGTATGATTTTGATTAGTTCACTTGAATATGACTACTATATTAAGTGATGTAACTTCTGATACTTGATTAGTTAAACTTGCTTCGATTATGATTTCATAGTATGTATACAGAAAGTAAATTAATGTTTGGTTAGTTGGTATGAATTTAGCTACTATTCACAAAGAAACAAAAAGTTTGACTTTCATTTGTTAAAATGAATATTGTTTTTGTCTAAGGTCAAGTAATTAGTTCTGATATTTGATTAGTGAAACCACATTCAATTCCGATTTGATAGTAATATATGTACAAAGTAAAGTAATGCTTGAATAGTAATTCTGAATTTATGTATTTTTCACAGGAAAACAAGTAAGTTAAGCTTTAATTTAGTTAAATTGAATACTAGTTGCGTCTAAGTTCTAGTAAATTCGGATGTTTGATTAGTTAACCTTAATTTAATAGTAAATTCGGATGTTTGATTAGTTAACCTTAATTTAAATATCATAAAAAGTACATATATGGAGATTAATTATGTAATTTAAAATAAAGATATCACATATTCACTTTTTTGCATATTCATATGTAGCTTCCAGTTTACTCCTTTGGAAAGGATTTGGAAATCCTTTTCCAGATGAGTCAACCTTTTTCGAAATCCTCTTCCAATTAGTTTCCTCATTCAAAAATCATTCCCAAATCCGTACACATTTTGTGCCATGTTTCCTCCTTCAGAAATCATTAGAAAATTATTTTCCGGATCAATTTCCTCTTTCGAAAATTATTTCCAAAATTATAAAAAAATTTGCGCCCTTCTTCCTCCATCTGGATCATTTGGAACTCCTTTTTCTGAATAGTTTTAGAATTCGGAAATCATTTCCAATTTTATAAATTTTCTCAATACACGGCGGGTTTCAGAAAACCGCCGTGCTTATCGTTCCAAGGCGCTTACTGGGTTCCAATACATTTCCTATTTCAAAAATCCGAAGGACGGCGGGGAATGAAAGCTTTGGTTTCCCCGCCGTGCTTTTGCGCCTTATATTGCATGGTTTTCACTAGTGATTTTTCAATAGTACTTCTAGAATGGTATATATCATTTAATTATATGTTTATTTTTTGGGTTAAAAGCTCATGTACCCCCAAGTTTATAAGAAAGTGCCAATGTACCCCTGAGTAATTCAAAAGTGCTGATGTACCCCTATCATTATATTGAATAAAGAAATGTACCTCTAAAGCCCATTTTTAAACATCATTTTGAATTAAAAGACAAATTTACCCTCACTTGTTAGATTTTATTTTCTTGACCCAAATGCTCATGGGTACGAAAAAAAATAGTCAAGAAATCAATATCACTGAATTACAGAATAAATGCACAATATTATTGAAAGGGGCCATTCTAGATGCAGTCCATATTTTGCTTATTTTATAGTCCAAAAAAATACGTCTTTGATATATATGATATGATCAATAATTAAGTATATCAGACATATGCATCATATATATATATATATATATATATTACTTCTATTGCATACACTTGCAAATCAGTTATATATCATAGTTATTGTATATATGATTATATAACAAAAATACGGCCTAAATCTAGCAGGCCAGTATTGAAAAAAGTTAACATTTATATCCAAAAACTCAACAAATTGAAAACATTGGTGAAATTACCATAATCTCGCCACTTTAATCTAGTCACGCTAATTATTACTTGGTGTGGCGGTTTCGGTCCCCGGCTAACACTAACTTCTGGCACGGTGGTTTTGGCCCCATCGACTTCAAACGCGTTCATCCGATAAAGTAACGATGACTGGTGGTATGGATTTGAATTGCTTTCTTAACTGGGTGTGAATGTAAAAAGGGAAACGGGAATTAGATGATTATTCATTGATTTGGTTGGGGCATTTTCATCATAATTTTTTTCTTTTTTACCATTGAATAATAGTGAGGATATTCTTGTCATTTTACACTTGGCAAAAGAAAATTCTGCCCAAATTACACATTTGAGGGTATAGTGGCACTTTTGAAAAACTTAGGGGTACATTAGCACTTTCTTAAATACTTGGGGGTACAACAGCACTTTTTTCTTATTTTTTTATTCAAATTTCAGGTCAGTTTATGAGTTAACTTTCAAAACTCATGACTCAATATAATACATTTAATGAGATGACTCGGGAAATCATTGTAAAATTAGAGTGTTTGATACCAATAATTTTCACATTGCCTCTGATTTCATCCAATATGTGTTATATCTCAATATTTAGTTTAGACCGCTATGTGTGTGCGTATGATATGGAGAAATATATTGTAATGTGCTTACAAATTATTTACTAATTAGGAGTATTGAGCTTTAAAAAATTACTTTAATTGTTAATTGTTTATTAATAAATATAAGTTATACATGTAATTTTCTAAATAAGTACTTGTTAAAAGAATCAGAATGTATGTTCTTTCATAATAAATATTAAATAACATTACGTTCATTCTAATAGTTTTAAATTTTTTCACGTATTTTAATTGAAACATATAAGATACAACCTTCAATTTCACCACAATATATATAATGGAGAGGTCAATTATAAAATTCGATTTGCTTATTGACATACTACAATATATATAATGGAGAGGTCGATTATAAAATTCGATCTGCTTATTGATGTGCTACAATACATATATGATCACAAAGTTGGTTCCTCTCGATCTAAATAGTTAGTTTGATTCAAATGCCAATCATCTTAGGAACTAACCTGAATTTAAGATGGTTCCGGCCATGATTCCTATACATAAGGTGCAACTTGACCATTATATAATTCCTAAAATGCAAGAGAAGGAGGTTCAAAAGAGGCCTGCTAGAAAACCAGACCCGCAACGATCCAGATAGCACCAACACTGTGAACACCAGAACACTCCTTCTGTGTGAATTTGTGGTCCGTTCACTTTGATCTGTAAGTCGCCAAGTGTACCTTTCAATCAAACTCGAATTTAAGCTACTTTTATCACCAACATTGATCACGTTCTGTAATCCCTTCTCCAAAAGCCAATCATTGTTAAATTTTCCAAGGTGCATAGCTTGTTGCATCTTGAGAATCTCCTGTTCTTCTTCTTCTTCTTCATCATCAGAGCCATTTGGTGATCCCAGAATTAGGTCAGGTTTTGTAGCAGAGTGGTGCTGATCTTGATCATTTTCATGTAGCATATGGTCATGGTTTCCAGCATCCTGGCTTTCTTCACAATCATTAAGCTTACTTCCATTTTCCTGACCAATCTGATCTTTAAGAATGAGATCGAGTTTTTCTTCTGTTTCCGTTACTTCAGACGACACAGTGCGAGCCCCAGCAACGTCGCCATCCTGGTCATGCTCTTCATTCTTCTCTACGACTTCGATGGACGTAAAATATTCATCTCCATCATGGCAGATATATTGATCTTGGTTTTCAGCTGCTGCCTGAAAGGGAATTTCTTTGATATTTCCAGAATTTGGAAGAGCAATTGTGAAGACTTTGATTTCTTGATCACTATCAAAACTGTTCTGTACAATATTGTTAGATATGAGGAGAGGGAACTCCTCATCATCATTTTTGCAGCTAACTTCAAGCCTTCCTTTCTTGTCCTGAATTAGAACCAAAAGAAATAAATTTAGAGCTATAATTAATTCCTTTGTTGTCTAGTGATAAAATTTGATACTACATAGTTAGGCTGAAATATGTCTGCATGAGTTCAGGCAAATGTATGGATGGCAATATAAATTCATGCAGAACTATCAGGAATGGTTGTTACTAATGTATTATAAATATTCTTTAATTTGTAAAATCTGTGTATATTTAAGGATAGTTGCCATCAAGTTTACGTACTTTTTGTATATACATTAAAACCTTTTTCTATGCTCATTATTATACTGAAAGGTTAGCAATTTCACTCGGTTGTATATAAATTTGATTGCAATCAAATTAAAAACAAATATAAAACCCACTTTTCGACAAATTAATTATAATCAATCTTTCCATATAACCATTATCTTTTTATTTACCATTTCTGATTCAAACCAACTAAGCACCAACCGCATTATTATTAATTAATTATATTTAGTAATGAATTAAGTTGATAGTCATTAATTTAACTTTTGTCTCCGTATGCACATATTGAATCCGTCAATATAAAACCCTTCCATTCAAACTTGACTTCTCTGACTAATTGTTAGTATAACCAGAAAGTCTTACTTGGCATTCAGCCTCAATAGAAAACAATTTCAGATTTGACATGTTATATTCATGGAATAAACTAATGACGCGTGGAGACAGAGACAGAGATAGAGACTTTACCGGTGGCCGGAAAAAACCTTCCTCCGATGACAGTCCGTTTCTAAAGATGCACGTCACTAATTTCGTTTCTTCAATTTCACCAAAATGATTCAATCTAACTGGTGAAGAGATGATCATGTCAAACCTCATCAAGTTCTGGTGCATATCCTTCTCGAAATTTATGCCAAAATCTTTCTTCAGATCTTCTTCTTCCCCATCATCCTCCAAAGCCAAAACTATAGCTGTTGATGAATGACCTACATCGTTGTTGCCGGAGCTGTCGTCCCTCCGCCTCCTCGAGAGAAAAGAGAAGGCCGTCGCCGCCGTGACGATTATTCCGCCCATGAAAATTACACCGGCCACCACAATTCCTCCGCCACTACCCACAGAAAACCCCCCTAGATTTATAACCAATCTTTTGTTTTCTTCACTCTCAGTTGTTGTAGTTCTGGGATTCTTCTCCATATTTTTACTCAACCAACTTCTTTCAGAATCTTGAACTCTGTCGGTTTTGGTTTAGGAGATATATATGTATATGTATCACTGACTGACCATCGGTTAGTAGATCACATATTGTAAAAATGGTTTAGTACTTCTATAGAAGAAAACACCAAAGAACACAAGACGACTTGGTTTGATGCAAATTTTATATATGCGAGAAATCTAAGTACGAGAAAGTCTCTGGAACTCCCAACTTTCCTGATTTTCCATGAAAATCTTTATACGTTTTAACTTATACTGTGCACCTTTTAAGTTGAACTGTAAATTTTATAACTTAATTTTTTTAATTTTTACATAAAATTTCTTGAATTTTCGTATTAAAACATGTCTTACTATATGTTTATTTTAACATGATCAATGTTTTAACACAAAATTGTATCACTTGATTTTAAATATATAGTGGTAGTTCCATAGCATTAAGGAAAGTTGGACTTTCTAAAGACTTTGCTTCTAAGTACAGATCTAATATTTTTTATATAACTATTACAATCCTAAATAATTTTTAATTCTTAATAAACCTAGTCCTAATTAAATTCTAATTCATAAAATACCCTCCTAAATCTATGCATCTTATTCTTACATAAAAATTTAGGTAAAAAAAAGAGTGTTGATTTCTTTTGGAAACTAGGTTAGCTTTTGGGACGTTGCGCTAAACGTTAAATAAAAAATATAATAATTATTAAAGTTTGAGAATTATAATGTACTATGTCAAAATAGTTGTTACTTAATATGAATGATATTGATTTAATTTGAGATTATAATATTATATTTAATTAAAAAATATTAATCTACTTAGTATAATTCAACCTACCACATAACTAATATATTATAAAAATAACGGTCAAATAGAAAATGTTATTAATTGACGTTGTATTAATTAACGATATGTGTCGTATCTAATATATCTTTCTATAAAGGTTTAGGAAATTCTATAATGATATAGTAATAGAGAATGGAAGACTGTATTCTAATTGAATAAAATTGAATTGACCAAAGTTATAAATTAACTATTTTAATTGAAAATCAGAGAAAATCATAAAAAAGTTACAAAAAAAGCTCTAAAATAACAAGAATGAAACATGTAGATCCAAAGAAAAGCGTAAAATATAATAACATAAATAACAAAAGAAAATTTATGGTATGATTGAGAAAATAATATTACAAATAAATACAATTAGAATTATAATTACAAAAATAACCCACTAATAAATACACAATTAAATACACTACGAAACATTATATATTCTTAAATTTTTGAAGGTAAAAAATCTTTATTTAAACCATTAAAAAACGCCCAGAATCGTCCGACAAAAAAATATATGTGGCATTTACCCATTGAACTTCATCCCCTACATTTTGTTTTGCATAAGTTGTAAGAGAACGAGTTAATATACTTTGCTCTCTTTTCACCCAACAAGGACCACTTATGTTTCCTTAGTTAAACGTATTCCTCACGGTACCAATCAAGTTAATACAAGAATTGTGGGGTTGCTCCAAGTCTTTGACCATGCGTATGAGTCAAAAACAATCACCAATAGTAATCCACTGCATGTGCTCCAACTCCTTGCTAGATCCACAATCAAAGTGAGAGCTCTTCCTTCTGCAAAAAGAGGGTCAGTTATCCCAGGTAAGGTCTCAGTAAAAGCTCGCACACAGTTGATTTCTCAGTCCACCACCAACGCAGCAATTCCAGCTCTGCACCCTATATTCCAGCATCAAATGCTATTTTGAATCCGTCCCTTGGTGGCCTCAACAGAGAGTTTTCTAGAAGCTCCGGCGACGGCCGTTCTGGCCAACCGTTTGCGGAGTGAAACGACGCAGATTGGAGCTTACAGAGACAGCCAGGTATTCCGCCTCCAAGGTATGACCAGTGACCGTTGTGCTGTTTCTTTGCATCTAGAGAGCATCAGTCAACATGAGCAACAACTCCACTGTATTAACATCGGTCTCTGTTAGCAAGCGCTTGAATCATAACTCCCCTCGATTTTGTCTAGTAGTTTCGACCGTATGTTCCAAGTCTGAAGCAGGCCATAGCCTTTTAAAAAAGAACATTCAAAGAATAGATGCATCGATGATCCATTCTCCACCTGATAGAACGGGCATCAAATGCTATTTTGAATCCATCTCTTGGTGGGCTCAATAGAGAGTTTTCTAGCAGCTCTGGCGAAGGCCATTCCGGCCAACCGTTTGCGGACTGATACCGACGCAGATTAGAGCTTACGAAGACAGCCAGGTATTCCACCTCCTAGCTATGATCAGTGAAAGTTCTGCTATTTCTGTGCATCCATAGAACATCGGTCAACATGAGCAACAAATCCGCCTTCTTAACGCCGGTCTCCGTTAGCAAGCGCTTGAACTGTAACTCCCCTCGATTTTGTCTAGTAACTTCAGCCGTCTGTTCCAAACCTGAAGCAGACCATAGCCTTTTAGAAAAACAACATCCAAAGAACAGAAGCATCAATGAGCCATTCTTCTACTGACAGAACGGGCATGTCATGTTGCACATTTTTATAGTCTTTGCCCGCAAATTTGCACTTGTCAGTAAAGAATCGGTGATGAGCCTCCAAGCAAATGTTTTTGCTCGCTGAGGAACTTTGAATTTCCAAAAGCGCCAGAATTTCTCCTCCAAGTTCTGAGTTCCAAGTTGCTTATGTTCCAATTAAATTTGCATGTGATATGCCGATTTAACCGAGAACTTTCTGGAGTTGGTATACTGCCACCACCAATGATCCATTCCATCCCTGTCTGTGAGTTTGATATAATCTTATCCATGTCCCCGTGATCGAAGTGCTGGTTCAAAATATTAATTTTCCACCATCGAGTGTTTTTATCATTAAGGTTAGCAACCATAGAGATACTGCTCGGAATTAAATCCAGATTCCTGATCTGGAAGCTCTCCGACGGGGGCAACCATGGGTCATAACAAACCCTGTAATTAACCCCGATCTTATTTGCTCCCGTGATGTGCCATGTATATACTCTAAATTTTAGCACATTTGAGCTTTGTTTTGAGCACTATTTTGGTACTTAGTGTAGGGTTTTAAAGTCAATTACTTATTCAATACTCTATGGTTAAGACTTGTAAAATCCTATATAAAGTACGTGTTTTTGGAAGCTCTTGATGGAATGAATAGAAGTGGTAGAAGGCCACATTTCGTTGGTGGTAAAAGCTGCCCAGAGAAGCGTCGCTCGTGCTCAGACTAGCGTCGCTTGAGCATGAAGGAAGTGTCACTGAAGATGAAGGAAGTGTCGCTGCCGCTCAGAAGCGTCGCTATAACACTGACAGAAGAAAGCGTCGCAAAGCAAGCGGCCCACTTGCCTCCTTGAGCTGAATTTTGGACTATAAATACTCCCTTATCTTTCCCCTTTGGAGGACGGCCAACATGATGTAGAAACCATATTTTCCTCTTATTCTTTCCATTTTCTTGCTTTTAATTCCATTAGATTAATAGTTTGATTCCATGAACTTTTATATACCTTAATTTGATCCTTGGGAGCATTTGAATTCACTTCTCTTGAAACTTTGAGGGCCTTGTATGCTCCAACTTGGGATTTTGATTATCATTTGATGAACTTGAATTTCTATGCATGAATGTTGTTCAATCTTGCTTAATTTGTTATGGACTTTGTGTTTTATATCAACTGCATGCTTCATAGTCATTAATTAGGTTAGTTTGGTTAGAGTAATTTAGTGTGATGATGATGGTGACTTAGCATAATAGTAGTGTAATCTCAAGTTGTTAGATTAATGACTATGGAAGGGGTTGAGTGATGACAAGTTCTTCCCCTTGTTGTGTGGTTGTAGTTAAGGAATGCCATGATAAATATAAGTTGTTAGAAGTGGAAATCTTATGAACTTGCATGATTAATCAATTTTGTGTTTAGGTAAGGATTGAATGTTATCATTGGTCCCCCTAATATGTGATTGTATACTTGAGTTGAAGATTCCTTTTTAACGTATGATTGTTATCAACGAATAACTAAATTTGTGGGTAGAACGTTATCGTTTACTCCAATATCATTAAGTAGCAAAGTAGGAGTCGAGACATATATGCTATCATCGTCTTGGCTTTTGCTAGTTATCAAATGTCTTATTTGTATGCTCTCGCTATCGCGGGTGTGTGAGTAAGTTTGTTACTCTTTAATCCTAATACCATTGTTGAGTTGTCTATGATGCTATCATCTAGGTGAATCAACAATGAGAGCTTTTGAGTGGTGTTATCATCCTTTCTAGCTACATTCGAGAGAATAGGATGCTTTCGTCCTTGACAAATGGTCCTTGTAATTGCATTTGCTCGGTGATAAGTTGATAGTTGGAAATTGAAGTCATTTACTTCCCAAGGCCTCATAATCCTAGTATCATCCCCTTAGCTTAGCCAATGATCGTTTAGTTTACTTTCGTAGTGTAATAAAAACCAACCTCAAAATCCCCCCATATTTACATTGCTTTCTGATAAGTCCATGGTTCGTATTTCGGGCCTCATTCAGTCTCGGACCATGGCCCGAGAAGGGTCATGGGCTCGAGGTACGCGGAGGATGGATCCACGGGTCCATCAATCCTAATCCTTATAAGGAATGCGTATATTATGAATGTTCTACAAGGAATATACATCCTCCTAAACATGGTACTACAGCTATGACCGAAATACACTTCTCCTATACATGGTAATACAACCATATTTACATATCTTGGTGATCTACGGATTGTAGCCATATAAATATCCAAGGGTTTGGTAAACCTCTCTATCTATTATCTTACATACAATACGCCTTACGCATCATACTAACTTGAGCGTCGGAGTGTCTATCCTCGGGTTCATGAGCCGGGTTCATATCCCCCGGGTTCGTGTGTGAGCCGGGTCGTAGACATCCATCAATTTGGCACGCCCAGTGGGACTCGCTTGTTAATCTTGATCTATACGACCTTCAAACTCATGGCTGATCCGACTGAAAACCTTCGTGGGAGCACACGAATCCTTTTTCCAGCCCCGACAGGAGTAAGAAGCACCAATGCCAACCACAACAACGATGAGATAAGCCACACCGCCAATCAGGGAGCAGGAAGGAGCATCAACGGCGTACACCGATCGCCCGAAGAAGCCTCTCCCTGGGAGTGGGAGAGCAAAAGATCTCGCCTAAACGAAACCGTTACTTTTTCACCTCAGGATGCGGTTCCTAACCAATTCCCTCATTCAAATCTCTAGTAATCACAGTCGACATAAGCCATAAGGTGATCAAAAGAGTTCTGGTAGATGGGGGAAGTGAAGTAGAAGTTATGTTTCTCAGCTGTTATGAACAGTTGGGATTGGACAAAAGTAACCTCGTACCCACAAGCCCCATCTCGGGATTTGCTGGCGATCCTGTTACTCCTTTAGGAGAGATTACTTTATCAGTACGAGTGAAAGATGGTCCTCGAAGTGTGACCCTCCGTTGCACCTTCGCGGTCCTCGACTCCAGAGCGCCATACAACATAATCCTCGGAAGACCCTGGATGTGCCAAGCAAAGGCCATCTGGTCCCCCTACCACTTGGCGATGAAGTTCCCCACGAACCAAGGGATAGCCACGGTCCGAGGTGACCAAAAACTAGCTCGAGTTTGCACAATTCAAGCTATCCGAGAACCAGAAAAGGAGGATCTCGAACCAGCCAAATACTCCGAGTCCGAGCCAATGCAACTTGGAGAATCAGGAACCGTCGAGGTTGGAACTCTCCCACCCCACGAGATAAAGACCAAACTTCGAGATCTCCTCAACCAGTATATAGATGTTTTTTCCTGTAATATCAATGACTTGGTAGGAGTATCCCCTCATTTAGCGGAACATTACCTGAATATGAATCCCTCATAGAAGCCCATAAAGCAGAAACAACGCATCTTTGCACTAGATCGAGTTGAAGCCATTGGTGAAGAAGTAGACAAGCTACTCAAAGCCCGTATAATCGAAGAAGTGCAGTACCTAGAATGGATAGCTAACCCAGTAATGGTTAAGAAGCCAGACGGGAAGTGGAGAATGTGCATCGACTTCACCAACCTGAACGATTGTTGTCCTAAAGACAGCTATCCTTTGCCCTCGATCGACTGACTAGTTGAAGCGATCGATGGATACCAAGTACTAGCCTTTTTTGATGCCTTTAAAGGATATCATCAGATCTCCATGGCAGAGCAAGATAAGGAGAAAACCTCCTTCATAACCGACAGCGGGACCTTCTGCTACAAGATGATGCCTTTCGGATTGAAGAACGTCGGAGTTACTTACCAGCGGCTGGTGGATAAATTATTCAAATCCCAGATAGGACGCAACCTCGAGATTCATATGGATGACATGGTAGTGAAAAGCCGCAGTTATGACGCCTTCTTTGAGGACTTAAAGGAAACTTTTGACACATTACGGGCATCCAACCTAAAGCTGAACCCCGCTAAGTGTACCATAGGTGTTGGAGCGGGCAAATTCCTAGGATACATGGTATCTAATCGGGGAATTGAGGTAAACCCTGAGAAAATAGAAGCCTTGTAAAACATGCAACATCCAAAGACCGTCAAAGACGTACAGAAGATAACAGGATCTCTCGCGGCCCTCAGCCGATTTCTCTCTAAAGGAGCAGAAAATCACTTGCCCTTTTTCAACATCCTTAAGAAGGCAAACCAATTTGAGTGGTCCCATGAATGCGGAGAAGCCTTTCAAGCACTCAAAGACCACCTCCAACAACTTCCGACGCTATCAAAATCTGACAAAGGGGAGACTCTTTATTTATATATATCTGCGTCCCAGCTAGCCATCAGTGCTGTGTTGGTCAAGGAAAAGGAAGGGTCATAGAACCCAATATATTATGTAAGCAGAGCTCTGCAAGGGCCCAAGACCAGATATACCTCTCTCGAGCGCTTAATATTGGCCCTTGTGCATGCCTCTCGACGGTTGCCGCCATACTTCCAAGCACACACGATAGTCTTTCTAACCAACTACCCTATCAGACAAATACTCCAAAAACCTGATGCTTCGGGACAGATGATGAAGTGGGCTATCGAGTTGGGAGAGCATGAAATACAATATAAGCCTCGGACGGCCATCAAGGGCCAGGCTTTATCAGATTTCACAATGGAGTCTGTTGAACCAGTGGAGATAAATCAGCAAGACCCTGTTCCAGACACGGGAAACTGGCGATTATATGTCGATGGATCCTCCAACTCGGGGGGAAGTGGTGCTGGAGTCTTACTCACCAGCCCTGAGGGAAAGGACCATCCCTACGTTCTCCATTTTGATTTCCGAGCCACTAACAATGAAGCTGAGTATGAAGCCCTCATTACAGGACTAAAGCTAGCTAAAGACCTAGACGTTACAGACCTTGAAATCTTTAGCGACTCGCAGATCATAGTGCAGCAGGTCAAAGGCGAATACAAGACCCGAGAGTACAGTCTCCAAAGGTACCTCGAGATAGTTAAACCTCTCCTAAATCAATTTCGACATTATGAGTTGAATCATATCCCCCGAGAAGGTAACCATAAAGAAGACGCACTGAGCAAACTTGCCTCCTCGGACTTCAACATAAGATCTTCTCAAGAATTGCTAATGGAAACCCTGGCGAAAAGAAGTTATGAAGAGAGCAGCATCATGGCTGTTGACATCTCGGACACATGAATGAACCCCTACATTGAATACCTTCAAACGGGAACCCTCCCCGAGGACAAGCATCTGGCACGGAAGGTCCGAGTTAAGGCTCCCAAATATGTCATCCACAAAGGCACCTTATACAAGAAGGGATATCTCCAGCCTTTACTTAAATGTGTTGGTCCCTCCGACGCTGAACACTTAGTACAAGAAGCACATGAAGGAGTTTGTGATAGTCACCAAGGCCCACACACTGTTACCCGTAAACTTCTACAAATGGGTTATTTCTGGCCTACGATGCTAGAAGACTCCAAGAGATATACTGATTCTTGTTACCAGTGTCATAGATTTGCCAAGATGATCCATGTGCCTCAAGAAAATATGATTACCATCCAAGAATTTTGGCCATTCGTCTGGTGGGGTATCGACCTGGTCGGACCCTTTCCCACGACCCCTGGTAACTTCAAGTACCTTATTGTGGCTATTGATTATTTCTCGAAGTGGGTGGAAGCTGAAGCCTTGACAAACATAATGGCCAAAACAGTAATAAACTTTTGCTGGAAAAACATTGTGTGTCGCTATGGCATCCTGAGATACATAATGACCGATAATGGAGCCCAATTCGCCAACAACCCCTTCAAGAAATGGTGTGAGGATTACGACATACATCAAAAGCTCACCTCGGTATACCATCCGATAGCTAACGGCCAAGTGGAAGTTACGAACAGGACTTTGGTGAACGGCATCAAAAAGCGCCTAGAAGGAGCTAAGGGAAACTGGATCAAAGAACTTCCGAGTGTGATATGGGCCCATAGAACCACACTAGCCACAGCAACCGGAGACACTCCTTACAGCTTAGTCTATGGGTCCGAGGCGGTCATCCCCATGGAAATTGAAGTCCCCTCTGCCCGAACTTCTCAGCTAGAAGATGAAGATGGCACTGCCAATGAAGAAAATCTTCGTCTCGACCTTGACCTCCTAGAAGAGAAAGAGCCAATGCTACGATCCACGAGGCCAAGGTAAAGGAAAGAGTTAAGCGATATCACGATAGAAGGGTTCGCTTAGCCACATTCGTCAAAGGAGACCTTGTAATGAGGTTAAATGAAAAAAGTAAGAAAGAAGTGGAAGGGAAGCTAGCCTCGAACTGGGAAGGTCCATATCGAGTCCTAGAATCCCATCCAGGGGGAAGCTACCTCTTGGAAACCATGAAGAGTGAGCCCACACCACGAAGATGGAACGTGATTAACTTACGAAAGTATCACGAAAGATAAAACTCGAGGAAGAGCTTCACAAAGGTTCGAGAATATCAAGAATGTCCGAGAGCCTCATCAAGGTCCAAGACAATTATGCTTCAGCACAAACGGGTACTCAAACTCAAATCCACTATTTATTTTACTTATATTCTCAAAGTTATAAACTTAGATTGCAGTCATGCTATTTTTACACCTATCTTTATAATGAGCAATCTTAAATTCCTTTTATAAAAAGAGGACTATTATCCTAAGTATGACATTGATTGTTACTCAAAACAATATGCTTTATAAAGTGTATGACTGGTCAACTTATATAAAATAAGTTATTTGAATCCAAAATTCAAACTACCAATCATTTTGAGTAAAGGAGATAGGTTCGAGATAAGGTACTTCACATAAGTGCTTGATTGAGGTCTATAGACCAAAAGGGCAGACGTGCTCAAATATCAATCATCTCAAAAAATAAAGAGGAAAAACCTCAAAAACAGAAGTTAAAGTTCATATCAAAGGTGTCATTGCATCAGAATATGATACTTTTATAAAATCCCAAGATGATAACAAAGAGGAAAAACCTCGGACCCAAAAAGGTCATATCAAAGGTGTCATTACATCAGAATATGATACTTCTAGAAAATTCCCAAAGGGATACATAGAGGAAAAACCTCGAAATTTGATACAAAGGTCAGAAGAAGATGCTATTACATCAGAAGATGATACTTCGAAATACGCCCAATAGGGTCATCTAGGACTTCACCAGGAGTGGCACTTGAGAGATGGGCTATTGTCAACTTTTTTGCACGCTGTGACATAAAAGACCTTGCCAGAAAAGGACCGAGGAAGAAGCCCAACAACATCAAGTAGTATGTTCGCAGAGTGTTCATCATGGACAACTGCGAAGACCTGATCCCCGAGTATCTCAGCTTTGTCAATAGGGCGGGAGCTCCTTTCCAGTAAACCATGAGACCGAGGTTCATATGCAAAGGAGTAAATCCAGAGCCCTAAAGCTGATGGATGCCAGTGAGCCAGCCAAGGCTAATTTTCCTTGCTACCTGAAGGAATGGAGAACCTCTCACCAAGAAAGGACAACTCAGGATATCTTGCTACAATGAGCTATAATAACTCTCCTGATGTCATTATCTTCTCGGAGGGACCCAATGCATCCAAAAACTCGGCCCCAGGAACCTAGCCACTAGCAGTCAAGGTAGAGAGCTTATCAGCAGCATCCGGATGAGAAAAGATAGACGTCATCACATCTACCTCATCAGATTGACATAATCGCAAGATTTTGTTTAAAATCTTGTGCTACTCGGAGTCATGGAATAAGTCTCTAAACTTCTCCCGGTGACTCTTAAACTCGGGGCTACAAGCAATGAAGGCGCCCCAAAGCCTAAGAAGCCGTTTTAGCTCCTCTGAGTCCTTTGTTGAAGCCATTGTCTGCGCCAGCTCGGTCACGGTATCCCAATAAACCCCCAGTTCATTCTCCTGAGACTTCCTCGCCAGCAGTAACTCCTCCTTCTCGGCCTCAAGCTGTTTCACCCTATCCTCTAATTGAGTCAAATCCAATGGAGCTGGGACAGATGAGGGAGGTACCACCGATTCAGTAGTTAAGGCTGAGACAATAGCCTTCATCTCCTTCATCTCGGCCTTAAGAGTCCGGCACCTGGCATGCAACTCCTTCACGGAGTTATACAGATGCTTGATCTCACCCTTGGCCCGACCTCCCAGCGTGAATAGATCCATCATCAGCTGTGAAATAGAAGACATATAAAGACCTGATACTTGATACTCGAGAATTCATATAATATGACAAGGAAAATCACTACCTCAGAGACAAAGGGATACTTCTTGAAAGACTTCCGAGAAGCCTGACCATCCTCTTCCTTTGGGCAACTCAGATAATGCTTCAACTTCTTCAAAGGAGCATCTTTAGGAATCACCAGCTCAAGGTCAGATTCATCATCATCCGAAGACTCCCCAACCTCCAGTTCCACTTCCTCGGACTCCTCCGCCTCCTTCTCAACGGCCTCGAGGACTGCCTTCCTCTTCTTAATCTTTTTCTTTGGAGGAGACGCTACATGCAGAAGAAGAAACTTTAATATATAATATGGAAAGGAACGTATCGCATTACTACAGTATGCCAATCAAGGAATTACCTCAAGAGGACCGACTAGAGAAGGATTCACCCTGGTTCCGAGGCGACTTTCTCAAAACCCGCCTCCTGGCCTTCTTCTTTCCCTCCTGGATTTTATCAGGGAGGGCCCAATTTCGTTATGGCTTCAAGAAGCTGGAGGTGGATTTCGACCGAGGAACGTCCAGCAGGTACGTGTAAGTGATGGAAGGCCACTGCCAGACAGAGTCATGCGCGCCCAGCACAAAATCCCCCCTCTGAAGGGTAATATCCTTCTTTAAGAGCTCCTCGATGATGCTCTTTAAGTGATCGGGAATAGTGAAGACCCTGTCGCAGGCAATAGCGTCCTTCGGCTTGGGATGTAAATCAGGAACCTCGTACTTACTTCGGTCAAAAGTGAAGCGGTCAGCCTCCAATACACCACTGTTATCAGGGAACACGATGGGATTGGTCTTCCTCGGAGTAAGGGTAATGTACTCGTACTTCTCAAAAGAGAATAACTTGTACAAACTCCTAAATAAATCCAGGCTCGGTTCGTAATTTTTCCGAGCACACCAGGATATCACAGCTATGATCAACACCACCACATTAGAGTGAATTTGGCTTGGATGCAGCTGATGATGTTGCAGGAACTCATGAAATAGAGGGGGAAAAGGAAAACTTATCCCCTGCTGCAAAAACCTCCCATAAATTACCCCTCGAGTGGGGCTCACTAGATTTTCAGTTGGGATCTCCCCATCCTCGAGCTTCAAGCCAAGATCGAGGGGATACGACAGCCTGCACGATCGCATATACTGCAGCGTCTTTTCATCAACAACCTTGGTGACACCACTTGCATCACCAGCAACCGGAACCCGTTTATCAACTTGGGGCTCCATGTTTGGGTCCACTTCCGACCCACAGGCACCATCATCCATCACCGCAGTCACAGCTTGCAGCGGCGTAGCAATGGTCACCTCCATTAACTCCCTAGATACAACCTCCAAGAACAAGGTACTAAAATCACGAGCAGCTGGGGCTCTTTCTTCAACAACATTCTCTCCATTTCCAGGGGGAACGCTGGAGTTTGTTGACGACATGGAAATATAGAGAATGGGGGGAAGAGAATATATGTGAAGGAAGGAAGACAAGTTTTTTGAATAACTTTTTCTGAGATTGGAAACGCAAAGTACTTGGATGAAGATTGATGATAAACACAAGGAAAAATTACTTGGTTATGTAGCCAGTAATTAGTACGCATTTAAGTGGAGTAATTACCTCGACTCGCTAAGCGATACAGGCAATTGGAAGGTTGGTCTTCCTCATCGCCAGAAGATACAATGAACAAAGTCCATGTGTCAGTTCCCGCAGAATTCAAGAAGACAGATTCAGATCCAACCATCCACGTGTCTTGATGGAATACGAAAGAACTTGAAACTAGATATTCAGAAGGTTTAGCTCGAGAGGTTAGTCTCAAGCGGACAACCCCGAGTTATTATCCCTCGAGTTATTGGCCTCCCCTCGAGAAGCAAGCCTCTTCTCCAGCCTTTGAGATGGAGCACTCCAGATTATGAAGATCTACCTTGGGGCTACTAATAAGTCCATGGTTCGTATTCCGGGCCTCATTCAGTCTCAGACCATGGCCCGAGAAGGGTTATGGGCTCGAGGTACGCGGCGGATGGATCCACGGGTCCATCAATCCTAATCCTTATAAGGAATGTGTATATTATGAATGTTCTACAAGGAATATACATCCTCCTAAACATGGTAATACAGCCATGACCGAAATACACTTCTCCTATACATGGTAATACAACTACTATTCCCATAAGAGTTGTATTCCTACCATATTCACATATCTTGGTGATCTATGGATTGTAGCCATATAAATACCCAAGGGTTCGGTAAACCTCTCTATCTATTATCTTACATACAATACGCCTTACGCATCATACTAACTTGAGCGTCGGAGTGTTTATCCTTGGGACACCCGAGGCTTTGTTTTGCAGATCAGTTGGTGAGCCGGGTTCGTGATCAAGTGCATGTCGTAGACATCCATCACTTTCTATATAATAAATAAGTATGCTTATTATCTACTTTAAAACACTCTTATAAGTCCCTTTCCTTGTGGTTCGACCCCTACTTCCCACTATCTACTCTCTAGTAGTTTGAAGTTGTAGGTGATTTATAAATAGTATTTTGATCTCACGAAGTCCCATTTTAACGACGTGGAAAATCGCTTGTCAAAATTGGCGCCGCTGCCGGGGAGAAGGCGTATTTTGTTTTTGTGTTTCATCGTAGATTCTATTTTTATTGGTAGTTTTCCTAAAAAAAAATACTTCTATTTTCTTGAGGTGTGTATTGCTTGAGTACTTTTGTGGACGACACCGTTTGTAGTGTGTACCAATCTAGAACTCTTGCACTACAAACTTCAAACTTTTACTAATGTGTTTACTCTAAGTAGGAAAGATTACGTAGAATTCCTTGCCTTTAATAATGAAAGGGTTAGGAATAGTATGACAAACTCGTGTGATGCATATAGTTCAACCTATTACCACGAGTCTTGCAATTTTGACTCATGTGATGAGCACTACAATTATGAAATGTCTTTTGGTTCTTCATACCAAAGTGACTATTATGATAAGTGATGTATGCCGGACACCAACACTTCGACGACGAACCAGGTTCTCGAACTGATCTGCAAAACAAAGCCCCGGGTGTCCCGAGGGTAGACACTCCGACGCTCAAGTCAGTATATTGCTTAAGGCGTAATGTATGAAGTATGAGATTAGATGGAGAGGTCTACCAAACCTTTGGGTATTTATTTTGCTACAATCCGTAGATCACCAAGATATGTATTTGTGGTATGAATACGACTCTTATGGAATAGTAGTTGTATTACCATGTATAATAGAAGTGTATTTCGGTCATGGTTGCATTACCATGTTTAAGATGGCTGTATTACCATCTTTGAGAGGATGTGTATTCCTTGTAGAACATTCATAATATAGGCATTCCTTATAAGGATTAGGATTGATGGACCTGTGGATCCACCCTCCGCGTATCTCGAGCCCACAACCCTTCTCGGGTCTTGGTCCGAGTATGAATGAGGTCCAAATATGAACCATGGACTTATCAGTAGCCCCAAGGTAGATCTTCAAAATATAGAATGCTCCGTCTCGAAGGTTGAAGGAGAGGCTTGCTTCTCGAGGGAAAACCAATAACTCGAGGGAGTATAGTTAGGGGTGTTAAACTCGGGGTGTCCTTCTAGGACTGTCCTCTCGGGCTTACCCTTCTGAATATCTAGCTTAAATTTCTTTCGTATTCCATGGACGACTGAGATTAGCTTCCATTGAAATTCAGATGATAAATACATGTGGCGTGCATTCATTGGAAAGTAGAGGCGGTTTGTCCCCCGTCTCTCCAATTACTTGCATCGGAGCCAGAATCGAGATAATTAATTGCATAAATGTTGTCTGGGTTTGGGTTAAATCTCCCAAATCATTCTTCTTGTCTTCCTTATTCAAAATTTCCTTTTTCCGAGTTCAGAAGTTGCGTCGACATTTCATCACTCACTGGAGCCCCAAATATCTGCTTCAATTTCTGCTTCCTTGATTTATCAGAAAGCATAATCTTCTTTCCTCCTTTGATTTCTTTGTGCCTACTTTTTCCCTTTCCTCTATGTGTAAATATTCCCCCCATACTCTCTGTAATCATGAGTAGTAGTGGTGAAACGATTTCTATCCCCCATCATGATGAGGGAGAGTATGTACACGCTCAGGCCGAGGAGACTACCTCCCGTGACCGCCGTAGAGCAGAGGTAGCTAGTAGGAAAAAGCCTGTAGTGTTGAGGAAGAAAGCCTCTGCGGAAGAGAAGAGATTAATTGCTATAGCAAGGAGGCCCAGGTAGAGGGGAATAGCCCCATGGTGATGCATGCCTCCGGAGTTAGACTATCCGGAAACGGTGAAGGTAGTAGCAAGATGTCATCAGAGGATAAAAAAGCGCGTGTTGATGCCGCTGTCTTCATCGAAAGTTGTCCCTTTATGATCCCTTCTGATGCTGATCTCATGTATCATGGGGAAGACAAGTCTGTGTCAGAGTTGGTGACACCAACCCGAGGGGTTATATACGGGAAATTTATGCAGAATGGACTAGCACTTCCTTTTCCCCACTGTTAAGTGATTTTCTTCAATGGTATAATCTGCATCCAGGGCAGCTGCATGCCAATATGATAGTAATCATAATGGCCTTGATAACTTGGTGTGCTCGCAGGGGTCATAATCCTAGCCTTGCTCTGTTACGGACCTTGTATAAGGTGTCTGTCGTAAACAATCTGTGGTTTTGACTGTGCGAGATACTTCAATGGGTCGAGCCTTTGTGCTTCCTCAGCAATGTGGAGATTGGGACAAAGTGAAACTGATCTTTGATCGGACCAAGTATGAAATACCCCATTGGAATGAGAAACTGAGCAATGAAGCATGGGATAATATTGACCCAACACGCCAATTGCTAAATGTAGCAGGGAAGTTGGTGAGGGAGAAGATCAAGCTTAGAGAAGGTAAGTTTGTGTCAGGAAGCCATGAGCTGGGTTGGCAATGGCCTATTGAAACATATAGGTGGTTGTATCAAATGCCCGGCAGAACTCTTCAAAATGGCAGTTATTTGAAGTTGTCTCACTTTGATCAGCCAAAGGGTGTAGATATTGAATGGTATGAAACCATTCTATCCTTGGAGCAGGATCCCCTTAGTTCAGCTAGGGCTCTTCGGGCCTCTAGAGCAATAGAAGAGAGAGATGCCCGAGATAAAGGTCCTTTGGATAAGGAAATTTATGGATTGATGCCTGATGCTAGGCGTCGTACTAGAAGATTGGTTCGAGGACCAAAAGAGATACCTTCAAAGGTGAAAATTCAATGATGTAGCAAAGAGTATATTCGTACCCGTTGCCTGAGATCCATCAGATGAGGAGGATGATGAAGGCTTAGCCCTAGTCCGATCTCCGAGAAAGGAGATGCCTCGGTCTTCTGATTCTTCGCCAACCTTGTGTGGTAGGACCAAGGATGAATAGTCTTTAACTTCTGTAGTATTGTCTGATATGTTTAACATTCTCGCATGTACTATTTTATTTTGTCTGATGCTAACTTCATTCCTTTTGTATGCAGTGGGTGCTTCGAAGGACAAAAGGGCAGCGAACTTGTTGGCTCAATTGTTACAGTCGAGGGGGCAACCGAGCAATGGTGATAAGAAAAGAGATTTTGAGGCCTCAGGGGGCTCTGCTGACGAGTCTTCAAAAAAGCCAAGGCTTGAGCTCGGACCACTAGAAGAGTTCGAGAAGTATGTGTCACCTCCTCCTCTCGATGCCCTGATTGAGATGGTTCCAGGATGTCCTGAGATTAGCCAGGTATGATCAACTTAGCTCTTAACAGAATCGGAGGTGTAGTTATCTAACTGTCTTTATTTTCTTTCACAGTCTCTAAATCATGTGAAACATATGTACGACTCCATTCGGACACTGTATAGCCTCTCTCAAGGACAAGCATCTGAGTTGGAGCTGTTGAAGGAAGAGATGTCCAAGAGATCCAAGGAGCCTTCTGATGTAGTAAAACGCCTCCAGGATGAGGTGGCACAAGAGAGGACCAAGAGGGAGGCCTTGGAGAAGAAGAACCAGGCTTTGAAGAAGGAGAAGAGGTTGACTGATGGTTCCTTCCAAGAGCTGAAGAGGAATATGGCCTTGGTGGAAGCGGAGAGAGACCGATATGCTGATCCTACTTGTCAGAGACGGCTAGTTCGGATGATAATAGATTTCTGCCTTAACTGTCCAGAGATGGAGGCCCATCGCCAAAAGTATGGAGAATTCTACCATAAGTTCGAGCTTTCGGAGATGTGGGTTCATCTTCAGGAAGTTCTCAGCGAGGAGATTCAGGGATGGTTGGCTCCTGCTTATACTTGTCCGGGAGTACCGGAGGATCTGAAGAAGTTCCGAGCAGAGTTTAGCCAGATTGGGGGGTTTGAGACTAGTATATTGACTAGTTTGGAATCCTTGAAGAAAGCATTAACTCTTGAGGAATTTCAGGAGAAGCTGTGCAGCCTGTATCCTGAGTTGGCATACTTGGTGGAAATGCGACAAGGTTCGGCGATGTCGTCAATGGGTTTGGGGTCCCACCGGGCATGCCAAATTGATGTATGCCGGACACCAACACTTCGACGACGAACCAGGCTCTTGAACTGATCTACAAAACAAAGCCCCGGGTGTCCCGAGGGTAGACACTCCGACGCTCAAGTTAGTATATTGCTTAAGGCGTAATGTATGAAGTATGAGATTAGATGGAGAGGTCTACCAAACGTTTGGGTATTTATATGACTACAATCCGTAGATCACCAAGATATGTATTTATGGTATGAATACAACTCTTACGGAATAGTAGTTGTATTAACATGAATAATAGAAGTGTATTTCGGTCATGGTTGCATTACCATGTTTAGGATGTGTATTCCTTGTAGAACATTCATAATATACGCATTCCTTATAAGGATTAGGATTGATGGACCTGTGGATCCACCCTCCGCATATCTCGAGCCCACGACCCTTCTCAGGCCTTGGTCCGAGTATGAATGAGGTCCAAATACGAACCATGGACTTATCAATAAGTGCTATATTGAGGAGAGAGTTGGTTTTCAAAGTCAAGAAAGATATAATCCATACTACCATTCTTATGAGCCACAAGGGAGTGATCATTTGAATTATGGATATCTAGATGAAAACCAACCCTATGAGTACCAAGATATGCCCCCACCTTGTTGGGATATGCTTCAAGAGCAAGATCCGATAGATGATGAAAGAAATCAGCGTTTTGAAAATCTTGAGAGGCAAATGCATGAAATGGCCTTGGAGGTAAAAATCTTGGTAGCTCAATATTTAGAGGAAGAGTCATCCCAAATGGAACTTAATACAAATGTTTTGGTGAGTGATCCCACCATTAGGTATGAGAAAGAAGTTCAATGGGATGAGGAGTTGTGTGTTGAGTCAAGTGAATTAGAGAGGGAGGTGACCGCTATTTTTGAACTTTTACCTTCACCATTTTCACCCTCACCTCTACATACTCCAAAAATCCCCCAACTTCCCAAACCAATAGAGGAGTCAAGTAGGTTGTTTGAAGAAGTACCATTCCATATAGAATCTCTTCCAAGTACTTTGGTGAGTGACATCACCTCTTTGTATGAGGTAGAAGTTCAATGGGATGAGGAGTTGGTTTATGAGCCTAGTGAAGTGGAAAGTGAGGTGATAGCTCTTGAACATCCATTATCATTATTTTCACCACCTCCACTGATACTACCAATTCCACCACTTTCATTAATTTTGGAGGAGAGTAGAAAGCCATATGTATTCATACTTTCAATTATCACTTCTCCTCCAAGACCTCAACCATGCAATCCTCCTCTTAAACCTCTTTCCTTTACTTTCCTTGTGAGGGTGAGGGATTTTCATCTTTTGTTATTTGAATAACATTAGGGTCGTGACGATGACCTTAAAGATACGTAGTTTCTCTTGAGGCATCCATTGCACCATTGGGATGAACCTCGTATGTCATGTCGACGACGTTAAATAAACCGATTTTGATTTGTAACTCCATGATTTTCTTTTCATCTCTTTAGAATTTCATATTTCCTTCCCTTTTATTTCCTTTGAAAAAAAAACAAAACAAAAAAAAAAGATTTGTTATTATTGTAATATTTGATTTTTCATTTTGATCATTTTGTTTATAATATTTTACGCTTTGGTAGTGTTTGATTGTACAAGAATTCTAGAGAAGCAATCTTATGGATCCATGGAGAAGTACATTTCTTAAAAAAAAAACAACCAAAAGTCAGCCCAAAACGCTCAGGGGGAGCCAATATTTCTGAATTTTACCTTTGACTCTCATCCTTAAAAGCTTGCCCCGAGTGATTTCTCTTGAACCTTCCCCTCTTCCATACTTAATATAATAAAACCCCTTTTTTCTCTCTTCCCACTTTTATAACCTCATCCCCATCTCATGTACACTCCTTCTCTACCACCCAACCTCACCCGTAACCACTCATCCTCAACCATCTTCCACCATCATCACCACCAACCTCCACTGTACCACCCCGCCAGCCACCAGACACTACTCCAACGTTACCTCGTCGGCCACCACCAACCTCACTTCCCCAGCCACCTCCAACCTCACCAACGTCTCAACACGCCATATCCTCTCCACTACAATTTCCAGGCAACCACCACCGCCAATCAACCACCTGACACCGCCCCACACCCACCATCCTCTGAGCGCCGCCACCACTGCGAATTCCCGATACCACCATCATCCTCGCCGCTTCGTCGGTCCCGCCACCATCACAGCCACTGATCCCCCTTGTCGTCGGTCTCTACACATCATCACCACTGCTGCCCTTTCTCCGCCAGCAACCTTTGACCACTGCGACCACACCGCCAGCCATCATCTCCGTCTGCCTCAACCCAATCACCACCACCGCATCGGAACTTACCCCGCTGCGACTGCTCTGACCGCGCCATATTTCTCAGCCCACAACCACCTCTGAACAGCTTCAAGCCCATCTCGAGCCCCACTCCAACTCCGGGGAGCCCGTCAGCTTTTCAGCTCCGCCACAGCACCCCCGCGTCACGACCCCCTTTACTCCTCTTCTTCAATGCCGCCCTCATCACCACCGGCATGCCATTACCAGCGACGTTGCTGTCATCAGCCCATTATCTCTGCTCCCCAATCGTCATGTCTGCACCATCACCAACAGTCATTCTCGGGCGCTTCACCTCCACCACCGCTGGCCGCCTTCGTCTGCTCCGGCACCCACTAGTCATCAGCTCCGGCACCCACTAGTCATCAGCTGACGGTGATTCTCCACCACTGTACCACCACCATCACTCCACTGGCACCATTAGCACTCTTCTGCCCCCTTCGCCAGTATCGTCGTCGACGATTCACTGTTTCAGTATCTAATTCTACACCTCCTAATGCTTTCTGTGATGATTTGTTGCTACTCTGTGTTATGTGAGGCTGTGGACTAAGTTTTTTATGCTAAACATGGGCTTGCTGCCACTTGTGTATAATCATTGTGCTCAAATTGATCTTTTAGTGGTTGTTGTCTTGGTGTTCTCTTCACATAGAGTGGGTAGTGCTTTAGTAGTGCTGGGTTGTGAATACTCCCTCTCCTTGATATTGTACTGTTCTAAAACATTGAGGACAATGTTTAGTTTTAAGTGTGGGGAGGGTTAGTATTTACTTTCTGCTTAGCTTCTTATTGTAAAAGTGCACTTCTTTTGAAAAACAAATGAGTGAAAAGCCCGGATAGGTAAAAACATTTACAAGGCCTAGGCAAAAGTGAGAGACTTGTGCGGAAAAATGAGAGGCTAGGCATAACCTAGGCAAAATGAGAGTTAAATAATAAAAAAGAAAAAAAAGAGGCTATGTGAAAACCGAAAGGCACATAGGCAAAAGGAGAGGTTTCTTGCTCATTATTCCAATAGTTTCATTTTGACGTGAACTTGTTTGATGGGATCAATGGTTGTGTTTTGGAGTAGAGTTTAAGCACTCTTGATATGATTTTATGATTGTAAATGCTTAGAACTCTAGAAGATGAATGTGTACTAGGATAGCTATGGACGTTGATGTAGCCATATCATTTTGCTATGCCTAGTGGAGGTTTTGATGCCATGATATATGTGTTTTATGAGTAAATTGGCATGTCTAGATGATGCTTACATTATGCTTTCGAGAATTGGTGATGTAGAGAGGCTCCCTTAGATATGTGGTGGACTATCCGATTTTATCGGATTGGGATTGTTACGAGTCAACTACATTGGGTTAGACTTGTGATCGGAGATGCATTTTCGGGGGGATGTGGATCATCGAAGTTGATAACATGGGTAGACCCTAGGAGGGAAGGTTCCCCAACTTTAGAGCTTGATCTTTGACTCTCGATTTAGAGATGTTTGACAATAACTGTGGGGAACTTTAGTGATTTAGAAGAGGAGATGTAGAACGTAGAGTCGGGGTATTTTTTGAGATTCTTATTATGAGGGAGTGCATAGGGTGATTTACTTGAGAACGAGTAAAAGACTAAGTGTGGGGGAGTTTGATGTGCCATGTATATACTAAGTTTTAGCACATTTGAGCATTGTTTGAGCACTATTTTGGTACTTAGTGTAGGGTTTTAAAGTCAATTACTTGTTCAATGCTCTATGGTTAAGACTTGTAAAATCCTATATAAAGTATGTGTTTTTGGAAGCTCTTGATGGAATGAATAGAAGTGGTAGAAGACCACATTTCGTTGGTGGTAAAAGCTGCCCAGAGAAGCGTCGCTCGTGCCCAGTAAAGCGTCTCTTGAGCATGAAGTAAGTGTCACTGAAGATGAAAGATGCGTCGCTGCTGCTCAGAAACGTTTCTATAATACTGACAGAAGAAAGCGTCACTAGAAAGTGTCGCTAAGCCAGGAGCCCCCTTGCCTCATTGAGCTGAATTTTGGGGCTATAAATACCCCCTTATCTTCCCCCTTTGGAGGACGGCCAACATGATGTAGAAACCATATTTTCCTCTTCTTCTTTCAATTTTCTTGCTTTTAATTCCATTAGATTAGTAGTTTGATTCCAAGAACTTTTATATAGCTTAGTTTGATCTCTGGGAGCATTTGAATTCACTTCCCTTGAAACTTTGAGGGCCTTGTATGCTCCAACTTGGGATTGTGATTATCATTTGATGAACTTGAATTTCTATGCAGAATGTTGTTCAATCTTGCTTAATTTGTTATGGACTTTGTGTTTTATATCAATTGCATGCTTCATAGTCATTAATTAGGTTAGTTTAGTTAGAGTAATCTAGTGTGATGATGATGGTGACTTAGCATAACAGTAGTGTAATCTCTAGTTGTTAGATTAATGAGTATGGAAGGGGTTGAGTGATGACAAGTTCTTCCCCTTGTTGTGTGGTTGTATATATAATTTGTTAGAAGTGGAAATCTTATGAACTTTCATGATTAATCAATTACGTGTTTACGTAAGGATTGAATTTTATCATTGGTCCCCCTAATATGTGATTGTATACTTGAGTTAAAGATTCCTTTTTAACATATGATTGTTATCAACGAATAGCTAAATTTGTGGGTAGAACATTATCGTTTACTCCAATATCATTAAGTAGCAAAGTAGTAGTCGAGACATATATGCTATCATCGTCTTGGTTTTTGCTAGTTATCAAATGTCTTATTTGTATGCTCTCGCTATCACGGGTGTGTGAGTAAGTTTGTCACTCTCTAATCCTAATACCATTGTTGGGTTGTCCATGATGCTATCATCTAGGTGAATCAACAATGAGAGCTTTTGAGTGGTGTTATCATCCTCTCTAGCTACATTCGAGAGAATAGGATGCTTTCGTCCTTGACAAATGGTCTAAACTTCCTTGTAATTGCATTTGCTCGGGGATAAGTTGATAGTTGGAAATTGAAGTCATTTGCCTCCCCAGGCCTCATAATCCTTGTATCATCCCCTTAGCTTAGCCAATGATAGTTTAGTTTACTTTCGCAGTGTAATAAAAACCAACCTCAAAATCCCCCCATATTTACATTGCTTTCTATATAATAAATAAGTATGGTTATTATCTACTTTAAAACACTCTTACAATTCCCTTCTCCTTGCGGTTCGACCGGAAGATAGTTAGAAGTTGTAGGTGATTTATGAATAGTATTTTGATCTCGCGGAGTCCCATTTAACGATTTGGGAAATCTCTTGTCATCCCGCTTCCCCATTTGGACAATATCGAAACGATTCTGAATACTCCTCCAAGCCCAAAAAACATCGTTCTTCGCATATTCATCCATAATTGAAAAACCAGGATAGTATTTGTCCTTTAGAACCCGTGCCACCGGTTATAGGCATCAAGCTTACATATAAAAAGGGGGAAGAAATGATGAAATTGACAAATATAAGTTATAGTGTGATAATTAGTAAGATGATGAGAACATATCCACTGTCACCTTTAATAATATAGTTTATGTGTATTAAAAAAATAAATAATTTAATCAATTAGTAAAATTAAAAAAAAAATTTAAGATAGAAGAAGACGACGTGTCATTTTCTGGTGAAGTGAAAAACACATTCTAAATGTCTAAGAAAAAGACACTTAAGTAAAAATTGAATATATCTATTGATGAAACATGTAGAACCAAACAATATCATAAAATATCATAACTAACTATAACAATATAAAATATTATGGTAATATTCCATATAAATACAATATATTCTTATGATGGTATGAATGGGGAAGATACAATAAGACAAATAATTAGATAAGCGGACTTATGGTAATGCATGACTTGTTGTGCATTATATATGAGTCTAATTACTAATTTAAACCCAAATCATGAAGAACTAAGCAATTGACTTAAAATAAGGCCGCGTTACACAAGTGTTTCTCATATGTTTGAGCGTAACTAAAGAAGTTAATTTGTTAAGAGTTTCTCTGTACAATTTTAGGATGGGATAGATTAATGATTTGTTAATAAGATCTAATACATGAAAAATAACATGCACCTCTTCACGTGAATGTATTACTATAAGATAGAATTTCACCAATCAATTAATCTCTAATAATTAATTATTACCAATCAACAAAATTTAATTTGGTTGGGGTTTCAGGAAAGAGAAAGGGAATGATTCCCTTTGTTGGTGTTTGGTTGGGAAAAATTGAAGTTTCATTCCCAAAATTCTTTATTCAATTCCCCAAAATCGCACTTTCCCATTCCCCTCACTCCTTTTGGGTTTGATTCCCCCAAATCCTTCTTTGTAAAAAACCAATTACCACCACCACTCCAGCCGTCACTGACCACCACCATTCCACTCCAGCCAGTTCACCCACCACCATTCCGGCCACCACCAATCGCAATAAAAATTAAAATATGACTCGATTACCTAATTCGAACCAAACAAAAATTATACTTTATCTCTTATCATTTCCTTTCCTTTCCATTCCTTTTGTTGATTCCATTCCGTTTCCCTAACATGAACCAAACGGCCAGTTTTAAATCAACAATGATGTTTAACAAAAAATGAAAAGAAAAGGATAATGTGCGGATATTATTGGGATATTATTGTAATTTAACTTTAAATATATTTTATAGATTTTCTATAACAAAATAACTTCCCTTTTCAAAAATTAGGTGAAAGTTACACCTTTTGATAGAGGTGAAACCCCCGTGATGTGAGGATTGATTGATTAGGAAATAATTGGGTACAAGAGTATACAAGATACAATGAACCTAGACTAATGTTCTAGAATAATCTAGACTAATGGGGTAGCCCAAGCTTAACCAATATCTTCTATACTAACACCCCCTTCAAGCGAAACGTCGGATGAATAATCTAGGCTAATGGGGTAGGCCCAAGCTTAACCAATATCTTCTATCCCAACACCCCCTTCAAGCGAAACGCTGGATGAACTTAGATGTTGAGTTTGGACCTGAAGAACTCAAAAAATGGTCGTGACAGCCCCTTGGTAATTATGTCAGCAATTTGGAAAGAAGTAGAAACATGTCGAACACATATCTAGCCAGAGGCGACCTGTTCCAGAATAAAATGATAATCAATGTCAATGTGCTTGGCTCATTTATGAGCAACGTGATTCTGAGCAAGGAATATAGCATTGTTGTTGCCACACAACTGTGTTGGTGGCCGATGGAGTGGGAAATGAAGATCGCGAAGTAGATGAGATAACCAAACAAACTCAGCAACCATATTAGCCAAGGCATAGAACTCAGATTAGCACTTGAACGGGAGACCCTTGGCTGATTTTTGGCTTTCCAAGAGACCAAGGTCCAGTCAAATTCAGCTTATATTTAACTTACGCTGAACTGTGTGCAAGTTAGCTTATCTTAGCTGAAGTAAGCTGAAGCAAGCCGCGGTTAGCTGAAGTTAGCTGAAACAAGGTGCAGTTAGCTGAAGCATGATGAAATTAGCTAAATCACGCTACAGTTCATTGAAATAAGCTAAACATATTTTATTTTAAATCTTATAACTTTTAGCACACAATTAAAGTTTATTAACTTTTTAAATTTCCCCCCTTCCTTTTTTAAATGCACTAAATCATAATTTTAAAACTTTTTAATCTTCGTCTTCCACTTTTAAAATCTCAAAACGTATCCATTTTCCGTTTAATGAGATTCATCCAAATCACCCTAAGATCCCATGTATCCGGAACCCAATATAATCTGTTCTCTTTCAACTGATACTGTCCAATTTATGTAGGGAAACATTAATTGGTTGATTCTGGGTACCAAACACTATTGGATACATGGCTCCATTTTCCGGTAACAAGAACAAGAAAACATGTACCTGAGTTTAGACATGCACCACCTAGAGGTAAGGCAGAACTTTTTAACAAATGACATTCTTCATTGAGAATGAAAATCGAAGGTGCATTTGGACAATTGAAAAGTACTGGGAGAGTGCTTAAAAGAATGCCTAAAATTGAAGATTATTATCAAATATTAATTATTGTTGTAGGTTTCACTCTTCATAAGTTCATTCGAATGCAAGAGATTACCATTCTTATTTTAGATCACGAGTATACACAAGGAACAAGTGATTTCACTATATTTGATGAAGATCGAAAAGGGTTATGGCAGAAGTGCATGAAGGTATAACTGAACAGATTTGGAATTTGGTAGGTGGTGATACTAGTAAAATTGAACCATCAGACGATAGCGATCAGTATTGGATGTAACCGATATGCATTTCGGAAATAGTTGCTCAAATTGTTACTTTCGAGTATAAATTAATTTAATTTATTATCGATTACTAAACTAAACATATTAAAAAGTAACTTTATTTGATAAATCAAAACAAAAATATCATTGGCATTTGATAAAAATATAACTTTATTTCAAAAAAATTATTGAAAACAAATGAATCTAGTTAAACTTAGCTGAAGCACGTTGTAGTTAGCTGAAACCAGCTGCAATTAGCTGAAGTTAGCTAAAACAAGCTACAAATAGTTGAAACACGATGCAGTTTGCTGAAGCCAGTTGCAGATAGCTGAAATCAAATGAAGTTAGTTTAACTTAACTGCAAGGTGCAAAAAATAAGCTGAACTTGATAGGGCCCAAATTCACTCCAAGAAACGGCATACCCATAAGTGGAATGACCTGTCTCCAGACAACGAGACCAATCTGCATCTGAGTAACCGAGCACTTCTAAAGAAGCCAGGGAACTGAAAGTCAGTCCATAATGCATGGTAACACAACGAAGAATCCGAGTAATAGTGGTAAAATGATCATCACGAGGATCCTAGAGATACTAACTGACCGAGTTTACAACAAAGACCAAGTCCAGACGAGTGATGGTGAGATAATGAAGAGCAACAACCTAAGACCAGTAAAGTGTAGGATTCGCAAAAGGATCAATAGTGCTGCTATGAACCAGAGAAATTGGAACAAAAGGCGTCGAGACAGGAGTAGCACCAAAATATGCTAGCTCGTTAAAGAATGTCACGGGCACACTTGGCTGATCCAAAAAAGAGACCCGACAACGTAGAGGACACCTCTAAACCAAGAAAATATCACAGGGACCCCAAATCCTTGTTAGAAATTCCTTATCCGTGGGGGCGATGAACTGGCAAATGGTAGTCAAATCATTTCCGATGAGAATAATATCATCGACATATACCAGTAGATACATGAGAATAGTGCCACGAGAGAACACAAATAAAAATGTGTTAGAAGAGATGCACACAAAACAAGAGACCGAAGATAAGTACTGAATCGGTCAAAACCATGCTCGAGGAGCTTGCTTAAGTCCGTAAATGGCCTTACAAAGTCGACAAACATAATCTGGATAAATTGGAACCTTATAACCAACCGCCTTAGCCATGTAAACAAGAGTATCAAGGACACCATTCAAGAAAGCATTTTTGACATCAAGCTGGTGGAGAGACCATTTTCGCATAGTAGCAATGGCAAGGACGGTCTGAACTGTAGAGGCCTTGATCAAAGGACTGAAAGTGTCATCAAAATCACCATACAGCTGGGTATATCCCTAAGTAACAAGACAAGCTTTATGACGATCCAAAGTACCATCGGGTCGGTATTTTAACCGAAACACCCATTTGGAGCCAACAAAGTTGGCATCGGGAGGACGTGGAACCAAATCCCATATGTGTTGCTTTCGTAAGACGACCATTTCATCATCCTTGGCTGCAACCCATTGTAGATCTCGAAACGCAGTACAATAGTCACGAGGCTCATTTTGAGTGAGCAAGGTAGTTGAGAGCCCGGTAACAAAACCATTAAATTTCCGAACTTGGCGGGTGCCACCCAAATTTTGAGTAGTCATCGGATTAGACGAGTTGGTGGTGGAGCCCGAGGGACAATGAGAGACGCTGAAGAAGAGGGACTCGGCGAAGAATATGAAGAAGAGCTCATGGTAGGTGAGTCAAACGAAGCCTCCCACGAGGTGGGTGAAACTCCAATGACAACACTTGGCGATGATGATTTAGAAGGTGAGCCTAGCGGAGACTCTACAAGAGGTTCAAGAACACGTGGAGCGGCCGTAGAAGTTATCGCATCATTCGAACAAATCAAGAAAGGAGAATCGGAACAAGGAGGTACATTTGCAGCTGAAGAAGCATCCACAAAATCTGGATCAATGAATGCAGATACATTCAAGGATGGAAAAGGTGAACCTGAACTTCCATTCGAAGCAGATGGAAAGTATCAGAAGGGGGGACTGGGTGGGGCCCGGTCCCCCTCGACATTTTAATTTTTCTTAGTTATAGGTATTAGTTAAAATTTTAAATTTGTTTTATTAAGGGAAATTACTTTATGTGGCCCCTCTCATAAAATTAATTTAGTTTTTTACTATTGAAAAATTAATTAATCTTGGAAGTGACGGTCACTATATATTGATGGTGTTTATATGCAAAGAAGTTTGGGACGGGGGTTTTTCTGCAATTTATGCAAATTGCATTCACGCGCGGGGGTTTTTCTGCAATTTATGCAAATTGCATTCAGCATGCTCTAATTTCACACTTGAATGCTTGTTTTTATAGACCAAACAGGTTGTTTTTTAGAACATGCCTGCATTTCACACTTAACAGGTTGTTTTTTAGAGAATGCTTGCATTTCACAGTTAACAGGTTGCTTTTTAGAGTTCATGTATTTTGAAGCAAAAAAAGATGGTTTTATAGAGCATGCTTGAATTTCACCATTTAATGCTTGTTTTTTAGACCAAACAGGTAGTTTTTTAGAACATGCTTGTATTTCACGCTTAACAAGTTTTTTTTAGAATAAAGTGCTTGTTTTTTAGACTGTGTGGATATGTTTGCTAACGTCTATTTTTAGACTAAATTGCTTGTTTTTTAGACTGAGTGAACAGTGCGCGTGAGTGAATAGTGCATTTTTGTCAAAATTGCAAATAAGGACTTCCTTCCTTCCATATTCCAATATAGTCCAATATAGTGACTGTCACTCAAGAGATCAACTCTTGAAAAATATAGAATTATGAGTATTAAAAGGAAAATGAGACCATAATTAGTATAATATTATGTAATTACAATCAACACAATTAGAATATGATTCTTTTAATATTTCTTAAATATAGGAATATAGTTAAATTGTATATTTTTTTCTTCAAATATCGAATGATTACAATATCTTGTAAATAATATATTCTTAAATATAATAGTAATCATATATCAATCTCATATTGGAATAGATTAATTTACTTTACTTTTTTTGAAGAAATAAGGTAGTTTAATTTCATTATATTTTATAAAGAAATATTATATAATAACATTGTTTCGCGATATTATAATTTGAGTCAAATTATGAGTTGCCTTTTATCAATACTAAAAATATATAGATGTTATGAACTATATTTTCAAAAAAATTAAAAAACTTCTATTTAAAAGCAAGAAAATCAACAAAAGATACTTGATTAATTCTCTCATTTTTTCAATCTTACTTTATATAATTCAGTTAGTTTGAATTCATTAATATGATCTCAAATTTGAATTCATTAATAGGTTTTCGAAAAGGAATGTGCGACTTGAAAAATATAGTGGTTCACATAATGATTATATATTTATCTATCAATATATTTGTCTTTAATGTTCTATTTTTTTGATATTTCAATGAATTGTCGTATTTTATATTATTTTAATAGTTAATTCAAAATTTTAAGTTCCGGCCCCTCTCATGTACAATTCCTAGCTCCGCCCCTGGAAAATATGACTCATCTAAACGAGCATTACGAGAGATGTAAATCCTACCAATACTGCGATCCATGCACCGAAAACCTTTGTATTAGCTACAGTAGCCAAGAAAAACACAAGGTATACTCCTGGGAGAGTTTATTTGGTGCATACGGGCAAACATATGGATAAATCGACAACCAAAAGGATGAAAGTTGGAGTAAATAGGGGAACGATGATAGGTCGTTTTTCTACCAAACAAACCTGCAAAAAATTAGGTTTAAACTCAAGTATAGAGTAAGCAGGCTCGATCCCACGAAGAACAGTGCAGTCAGATTCTTATATCCAAAGATGAGGCTTTTGGTTAGTAATCACCTTTGTATTTGAAAGAGTTTGAATAATTAACTACGTAAGAACTAAATAAAACTAACCTATGAATGCAAATAACAATTGAAACAATATAAATAAACAATGCAAAGAATACGAAGACACTCACACGATGCAATCCGGTTATGGGTAAATCCACATTAACAATTCATTCGATCACTGGCTCAAGAATTTATTAAGTTGTATAAACCAATTAGTTATAGACCTTCGAGAATAGCACACCCAATCCAATTTCTTCTTTCTTTGTCGATAGCCGGCAAGAATAGCTAAACTGACTACTTCTCTAATCAAGATACAACCTAGCCGGAATAGCCTACCTAGATTTAATACCTCAACAACATTAAGCACCAAAGAAACCTGATTCAGATAATTTATAATCAGAACAATTGTCACAAATTATCTACCCTGTATTCCCAACTATTGGCGTATAGTTTCGCCACTAATTGAATCTATCCCCTAGATGCAAATAAATAGAGGAACTCAATTGGCACTATTCCAAATAAACAGATCAGATCTCAAGCAATTCAGAAATAAACAGGATACACAGAGAATAACAAGGAATCCACACAAAATAATTATCAAACACATTTAGGCCTCACATATGAATCGTAGTTAATGCTTCAAAACCCTTACCGGAAACTAACCTAGCTACTAAGCATATTAAAAACAATCAAACAACTAATATAATAAAATAACATTGAACTAATTATAAAGATGAAACAAACAATAATTATAATAATAATCAAACTATATATTCCTAAGAGTTCATGTCCAGGAAGTCAATAAAGCATGGTGGCGGCCGGCCAAAACATCACACATACGGCCACACGTCTCACAATGTCCAGGGAATCCTTTTTATATATTAACTAGCTAGCGTGATGGACCGCACGTTGTGCGGTTTATTTAAATATTTAACCGTTATTTAATCAGGTAAAAGTGTGTAAAGAAATTCATAATATATCAAAATAAAATATGAAGGAAAGAATAATTTTAATATATGAAAGTTAATTAAAGGCAATGTCAAAAAAATTATTTTTGAAAGAGTATTAATGCAATTTATAAATATTTTAGTAGATCCAGGCATGCAACTATGTTCTTCACTTATTAACATGAATATATTAAACCACAAAGTGATTTTATTAATTTGGTTTCAAATTTAAAAAACCTAAAGAGCAAATTCTGATTAGAAATTTTTTAAGTTTATTTCAATAGATGTATTTAACCTTTACGCAAATACTAATATATTTTAGAAAATAGTTGTCACGTAAATGATAGAAAACAATGAAATAATCATTTTATTTCATTTTTAAATTTACAACGGTCTCTCAAATATAATACAAAATATTTAATTTCCAAATATTTAAACACATTCATTCAGTAAACAAGATCTTTGTGTGCTTGGTAGCTAGAAAAAAGGTACTATAATATTTCATTCATGTTTCTTTCGTGAGAAATTGAGAATGATTTGTTTTTGGCATACAGTAATATATTATGTATAAATTAAAAAATAGTGTAGCCTAATTGTTTTCCAAATATATTAGTACATAATATTTCAATGTCTATTTTAGAGATAAATACTTTGAAATTGTGATGGTAAGTTATTTTTTTGTGTTTATTCAAATTTATTTATTTGATATAGTAATTGATTTCTAAGAATCACAAAAAGTTTACACAATCCATCAATAGGAATTTATTACCATATTAGGTTTCTAAAATAATCTTTACTTAAAACCTTAATTGAAATTGTACTCATAGATAAATAATCACCTAAGTAGTTCAATTTAATTTAATTCAATTTAGTGAAAACATAATTTTTTAGATAAATTTAGACATAAAAAACAATTACACCATCCTTCCATGTAATTGCCGAGTTTCTTTATTCATGGGGCATTTTTGTGAAATGGCTAAATTGAGCATGAATTGACACCATTAAATTAAAGGTGGCAAAGCACGCAAAAATTACAATATATAACAAATTATATATATATATATATATATATATTTAAATCAATGCATGTAAATGTTGAGTAAACAACGGAATGCAAAGGCATCAAATGATCAAAAGTCTTGTGAGTTGGCAATTCAAAGGAGTTAGATCAGGGATGTCTTCGTTTTTTCCCCACTTTGATTACACATCATGCAAAAATGATATCTGGAGTCAAAACCAAACATTGACAAACCAAATTGAAAACCCTATGCAGGGTGTTATATTGCTTGATATTCTGCAAATTCTTAGAGAAAAAATCGTTGAAATTTTACCTCTTATATTTCAGGCACACCGCGGTTATTGTTCTACCATAATCTCTTTTTACTGAGGGTCACCATAGTTAGTCAACCCTAAACATAAAGCGGAGACTGAATTCCCGCCTTTGTGATTCAGTTGCAACCAATATGTGGAGAGCTGATCCAATTCTTGAAGACTTTAAAGTTTATAAAATAAATCTATATCGGTTTAGGGTTTCTCCAGTTCATGCTCCAAATGGATAATCTTCACCGAATTCGAGCATAAAAGAAGTTTTGCTTTCGCATGGTTTGGGCACGAAAACGCCACAAGAATTTATCTCATCTAATCATCAATCAATCCAACAAACATGCGCTCAAATCAATTTCTGAAACAATATAAATTATAAACTTCAAAAACATCAAATCAAAATCAAAAAAAAAAAACCCTACTTGCACAAGTTGGAGTGCGGTGCTTTGTGCTGGCGTAATCAAGGCACACATACGGATCCTGTCTGGAGATCCATTCTGTATCTTTCAATCTGCTACAAATCCACAAACACTTCATTAACAATCAAACGAATCCTCCACAACAAATCCTCAAAAAAGGACAATTCATCCCCCAATTTAAGCTCAGATAACCGGTCCAGTATTCCCAATCCTTAATGCTCCTCCTCACTGAGATATATAGTCTTCCCATCCAGACTTCAGTTTCGACAGATTCTGCAAAGACAACGCTAATTACAGTACACACCCCCTAGGGTTTTCATAACTTTGCATCATGATTAACTGCTTCATAACACAATCAAATTCATAGGTTTAACTACGGATTACAAACACCACCATATGATTTAATCATGCATTTTTTTTTCACCTCAAACGTAGTGTTTCCTACCAATAATCCAGACACAAAAGTATATAGGATTTTATAGGTGGAAGCAAAGGGAGATATTATAGAATTTTTTATATGGTAGTATACAATATTATATGAGTTGGAATGAGTTAGTTGTATTTGTGTGTGTAATTGGTGTTAATATAGAAGGCGGAAACACTTTCAGTAAAAATGAAATTAAAAGAAACAAAAAAATGAATATATATTGTAGGTGCCGGAATATGGTGAACTTGTGGTGGTTATGTGGTGGCTATGTGGCGGTTTTAGTCAAAACTATGTAGTTTAATATTTTTTAATGTTTTTTATTAATTTATTTATTGACCGGAGCAATAACTCTTCTAGTTCCCTTTAGGATGATTAAGGATACCATAAACCCTAATCCTAATCAATATTAAAAAGGGAAAATAAAGGTCTTAATGTACATACACACACATGCACTTTATTATTGCAATATTTGCACTAATTAATTATTATAATCACCACCACTAATTAAGGCCAAATTAAGTAGACTATCTTGCACAATTCAGTCCACATTCTATCACCGATCTTTCACAATACGCATAGTTGATTACTGATCGACAAGTCGAAGCACAACTTAGCCGCTCGTAGAAAAATATCAGTAATAGAAATTGCCTTCTTCTCTTCGCTTATTCTTCTTCCCGGAATAATAGAATTGTAACGATCCACTATCCGTTGGAGCACACTACCTCATTAAAAAACCTTTCGGAAAAAAAGAATAGTGTCTAGCTCCCCACCTTGGCTCTAAGTGCTTGATTTTGCATCTTTTTCACCACTTCTCCACTTGATTGTATCACACCAATTCTTCTATTAAACCTGCACTTAAACACACCTTCGTGCACATCAAATGGTAAAAGAGAGATATAAAATCATATAATTAGATGCATATAATACGCCTGATCAACGACCATAAAAATAAGGAATATCCCCATTGAGCACCGGTGAAGGAAGGCGATTAATAGTGTAGGTCGCGGCACCAAAAAGATCATCCCAGTGAGACAAAGGAAGGTGGGAGTGAAGTAACATAGTTAACCCCATCTCGAGTACGTGACGATGTTTCCGCACAACACGCCTATTCTGCTCAGGTGTATAAGGGCATGAAAATTGGTGATGAATGCCCTTGAAAGTAAAGTGATTTCGGAGACGAGTATTAAGGAATTCGGTACCACCGTCACTCTGAAATACCTTAATACGAGTAGAAAATTTTTCTCCACAAAACCCTCAAATTTAAGGTAAATGTCAACAAAATATGGCTTATGAGAAAGAGGATATAGCCATGTAAAACACGAAAAATCATCAAGCAAAAGGGCATAGTAGGAGAATCCATTGCCACAGGTAATGGGAGCAGATCCCCATAAATCACAGTGAATCAAATCAACCACAAGTGATGCACGTTTCTAATTCTCAATAAACGGTTGCATGTGGCCCCCGTCCATAACACATGGATCACAAATATGGGATTTAGGCACTGTGGAGGAAACAGACAAAGCTCCAATCTTGTTCATAGTAGAGATACCGCAGGGGATGTAAGGCCAAACCTAGCATGCCACAAATCAAAAGATACTGTTGATTTTCCAGACTCAATATAATTAGTTAAAGCAACATCGCCACAACTCAAAACATATAGTCCGCTATCACAATGACCATGACCAAGAATACCACTGGCAGATTTGTCTTTGATAATAAAAATAACTATCATCAAAAATATAATAGCATGCAAATCCAGAGTTAATTTGTTAATAGAGAGCAGGTAGTAAGATGGGGTACAACCAAAACATCGCGTAGAGGTAAAGAATTGGTGAGTCGAGAATTACCAATGTATGTGATTGGCAAATACGAACCATTTCCAACATGAACACGGTTGGTGTCCGCATAAGGAGTCACATGATGAAGACCGGAAGGGAAGGAGGTCGTATAACTGGATGTACCAGAATCAACTACCCAACATTGAGACGATGAACAACAACGATTTAACTTGTCAGCAACCCAATTAGAGTATCAATATGCCCTAGATAAAAGCGCCAAACGAACCATTTAAGTAAAAGTGGCTTGAAAATAGACACAACAAAGGAAGCCCAAAAGGAAAAGACATGTATAAAGAAGCCAAACAGCCAAGGCAGGCGAGATCCAACACGCGTGAAAAGGAGATGAAGAGGACGCGTTGACACACGCGCTACGAGGTCGAAGGCGCAGTAGTAGTAGGCGCGTGTGGAGATGCACTTTCGCACTTGACGTTCATGCGCCTGAAGTTGAACGGCTTGCCTGGATGGCAATGAGATGAAACGTGTTGGACATGGTTGTGGTGATGAAGACGATCGGAGCAGAGCCAAGAACTGCAATAAGCGAAGTAATAGATCGGAAAAGAAAAAAACGAAGGCCGAAGACGATGATGAGCAGGAAGGCTAAATGGTGCCAAAGACGGTAAAGTTGCAATCAAAGCGGCGACGGAATTCTGAGGAAATGGAGTCACTGATGGAGTGGACAACAACAACGTCAGTGGTAGAAATAGAATCGGAAAAAAAGGGAGGCGTCTTAAAGTTAACAGGTAGCGTATAGCGGGGAGGAAGTGACGGCGGCGAAGTGGTGGTGCGATGGTGGTTGTAAATAAAGATAGCTAGGAAAAAAAGGACTTAGATCAACCCTGTTGTAGGACGAATTTGCGATTGTTGGCAGTTTCATCTAACACCAAATCCATTTCATCGAAGAACTGGATTGTCAAGAATTTTCTTAAATAGTTTTACTATTTTCCCTTTAAGAATCAGAATAGTTTTTAATGTTACGTTTTAGTTTTACATTAGGATTTCTCATAGGAATCGGTCTTAGTATTTATAGGGATTTTGTAATCATTATTTGACAGCTTTCAATTATCAATAATATATATTTTTCAAGAGTCATCTCTTATTTGGTGGATTCCAACAACACCGGACAAGAAGGCAGCGTCGACAACTTCTTACTAATCAGATTCGTGCTGGCGGATCTCTACTGATATCTCAGCTGCGTCAAACCCATATCTGATACCATGATATTGGAGAAACCTCAATGATGTGAGAATTGGTTGATTAGGAAATAAATAGGTACAAGAGTATACAAGATACAATGAATGTAGGCTATACAGAATGTTCTAGAATTATCTAGACTAATGGGCTAGGCCCAAGTTTAACCAATATATTCTAACCTAACACCTTCTATATAAATAATTAAAATTCCACTCCACCTAATGTTAAATTTCCCAATCATTTATAGTTAAATTATAAAATAAACTTTAATTAGCCTTAACTCATTGTTAAAAAAAGGATTGTTCTATATATGCGGTCATGTTTAGTTCAGCAGGTCCAAATTATACCCGAAGTTACGATTATGTCCCTCTTAGATATTTATGTTAATTTATCAAATTAAAGATGAAGTGATGCAAACTTCCCTCTTAAGGGTGGTTATGATAATTTAGAACTTTCACTAGACTTGCTGAAGTAAACTGCTCCTGTCACTAGTGGACACAAATGGGAAGCAGGGCGGAGAAAAGGGGGAAGCACGGCGGGGTTGTCCCGCCGTTACTTGAGCCATCGTGCTTCACCTCGGCGAAGCCCAGCGGGTAAACCCCGCTGTGCTACTCTTTTCCGATTTCGTAAATGTCTAGACTCATCCGGAAATAAACATTTCCGATTTCGGAAATGTCTAGCCTCATCCGGAAAGGTTTTGATTTGGGATGTCCTTTCCAAAATCGTAAATATGAATCACTGGCCGTGAGTTAAGAGATACGATATCGGAAACTTTTGTTGATAAAATTGTTTACGGTGTCGGAAATGATTTTGAACGGACAATTATCCGATATCGTAAATAGGGGCCGAAGATTACTTTCCGGTAATCTTTCCGGGATCGTAAATTTTAGTTAAAAATGTTCTGAAAATGAGTTTCCGATACCGTAAATGGATGCCTGTGTTGATGTTGTTTTCTTGTTTACGATGACGGAAATTTGTCTAGAAATACATTTCCGGACACACTTCCCGATATCGTAAAAATATTGAGCGTCTAATTTCCGAATTCGTAAATGTAGTTACTGGAGACCAATATGGTGGTCTGTTTACGAGCCGGGAAACGTGTTGGGTTTACCACTGTTTTTTCTATATAAGGAAAACCACACTGCTTCCGATGTCGGAAACCACCCGAAAGATCTTGTGAAATTTTGTTATGGTTTCCGAACTCGTAAATGAGCCGGGGCGTGCCAAAAAAATTTCTATTTTGATCCGGGGCGTGCCAAAAAAATTCCAATTTTGAATTTGCTTTATGCGATCGATGAGCATCTAATCGAAATTAGATATAATAGCCATAATAAAGAACCTAATGCTTCAATATTGGCTTTAACAAGCCAAAAAATGCTTCATAGCAAAATGAATACACCTAGTAGTTGATTACACTATCTAGTGCACAATTGTAACTTACGCAGCTACGACGAGGATCACAATGATGTCGTTGTAGCCAGGTGCTCTATGCATGAAGCACACTCATCCAAAATGAAGCTTGCCAATGCACTCCTTGCTACCTTCAACTCTTGCAAGGTGTATGGGGTATAATCATCGTCGAAAACCTGCGATTTGAAAAAGTAAAGCATGTTGGTAAATCAAATAAGGAATGGAAGAGTAAGCTCACACTATGAATGTTAAAATGTGAAAGCCGTGCACGTGCAACCACCCTCCATGCAAACATCATCGTGTAGTAACCGCATATCCAATCATTATCTTGGACCTTGTACTAATAGTGACAAAAGATACACAATTTAGGTCCTAATAAGGTACAAATTTGAGGAATAATAAGAATAGATTACCTTAATTTGGTAGAACCTAAATTTGGATGGTTTAGGATTTACGAAATTCAAGGTTTCTTTGATAATATCGTTAAATGAGTGGATTGGAGGACGGTTAAGTGGATCTATCCAACATGCTTCTTTGGAGTTTGTGTTTATCGTCACCAAACACCAATGTTCGCTAATTTGTACATGAGAGTATAATGTTAGGTAAACACAAAATAAATCATTGAAATATATATAACTTACTTACTTTTCAAGGTATGGACAAATGAAGAAGTATTTTGTTCGATCTCCAAAGGCAACCTTCAAATAAGCTACCCTTTCCTCTGTTGAGTGGGTCCCCACTTGTACGGAGTCGGGACATATGAAGCCAATAAATGCCATTCCACGACTTTGTGCCAAATGATGCATTTGTCTATGATGAATTCTAAAGAAAGTGTTACTACCTATTCGATTGTAGTTGGAATATAAAATAATTATATTTGGAAAATGAAGACTTACAGTTGAACGAGGCACATTATCGTGGAGCGTAGCCTTTGAGGTCGCCATATATCGTCAAAGTCTTGCTTGCATAGTACTACTAATTTATCAACACCAAAAACCTCTTTTGGTGCGGGAAAGTTATATGTACTAAGAGATGGATGTTTTGACAACTTGTCAAAGAGTTTGCGGATTGACGATGAAGGTTGGTTATCTTCAAATGGATGTGAAGGAGATGGAATTGTGGTTGGCGCCTTGGATTTAGTATATGGAGTTACGGTTGGCACCTTGGATTTAAGAGATGGTATTTTGGTTGGCACCTTGGATTTAGGAGATGGAATTATGGTTGGCGCCTTGGATTTAGGAGATTGAATTGTGGTTGGCAGCTTAGATTTCTCATTTCTAGTTGGCGGGCAAGGATTTTGTGGTTCCTTATCGTCTTTACTAGGAATTTGTACTAATCTCCTAGGCCATAAGAGAAGTTCTCCCCTTGATTTGGAAACTAGTTTAGGTGGGCCTTTTTGAATCGGGACGTGGGCATCACCACATATCTCTTCTGTTATAGACACCTTAACCAAACCTATTGGAATCTTCTCCACATGGTGTAATTTAATGGCCTCCTCATAATTTCCAATGGCTACTAATTTAGGGGGTTGGGTGGTACTCATATCGATGTACAAATTGCATGGACAAGCTACCTAGATATTTACATTGTAAGAGGAAATACCAATTAATTTTACCAATTCATTTTACACTAGATTATATGTCGGAGATTAAAATCATCTAATTATATAAAATTGGCAAAAGAATAGAAAATAATTGGCACATAAGCACAAGAAGACTAACCTTTTGGGGAGTAGAAGTTTCGCCCCCTTGCCGCGTCCAAGGGTGTTGTGACAAAGGGTGGACTAGGCATATTTAGTGGCTCGTCAATGTCATCTTGTAGAGGTTTGTTGCGCGACCCCGAAGAGGAGGGTTCCCAATCTTCACCTACATCCTCGAAATTGGCGGGTAAAATGATTCCATGTTTGTGAGCAAACCACTTAAAACCATTTTCCATTGTTGTTTTAATGGAATCAATTTCCTTCCGCACCTTCTTGTACTTGGCATCTTGCGCATTATTCGAGGCTAAAGGATGTTTACCAAACACATCCTTAAGTCGGACATGAGAACCATACCCCCTAACGGTTCCGGGATGATCGCCCCCCATCGCCTTGTTCAATATGTCACACCTTTCCGTAGGGGTGAATTTTTCATCGGCTTCCTCTTGTTTAGCCAATGCCTAATATGAAAGTGGTTGAAACCATGACAATAATTTGATTAGATAGATAAACAAAACATTTCTCTACTACATATCATACAAACACATTTTGTAATTGACTTACAATTTTTTTGGAAACTTCAAGAGTTTCGTCGGCTTCATAAACGCCACTAGGATTTTGTCTCAATTTAAGGAACGACTCCCACCTCTCAATTTGGTCGGGATTCTTCCTAGTAGTGGTCTCCCTTGCCTTTTCTTCCGACATACCCTTGTCCATTTTTTGTTTAACACCATCTTCATATTCCTCCTCTATGAAGTCCTCCTCCGCTCCATAATATCCCGAGCGACTATAGTGACTAATCATTTTTTTTTGATTTCGCTAGTTCTACCATATTAAGATGAATGCCCTATTTTAAAAGCAACCAACATAAGTAGCAACATCGAACACTATAGTATAATTTGAATAGAAGAGAAAAAATCTTACATCGTCCAATAGCTCTTGTGCATGGATTTTGAAGATTTCCCAACTCTCGGGTTGAATGTCCTTATACACCGTCCATGGCATGATGTTCTTCTTATTTCCATAGATGTACTCATTCCTTAGCATAGACCTATGTTGACGTGCACACTTCGAGATCTTTTGCAAAGTCACACGGTCTAACATCGCCATGTCGGGGGCGATAATAGTGAACGGTTCCTAAAATAATGAAACACATTATTAGTTGTAGATAGTATGATCCACATTATAATGCCCTCACGATTGTAAAACATGTAGTAAAATGCCATTAAAAAAACCACATCATACCTTGCATTCTTCCAACAATTCTAATTTACGCTCCATCGGTACTTTGGTCCAATCGAACCATTTAATATCATGTCTTGTTCTTGCGATTTTACCAACCCAACTAAACCAATATTTACGCTCTAACCCTATGGCTATTCCTAACCTATTTAATTCCATTAGAGTGGAAATACCCGCGTCCCAACGCCTTTGTATTTCTCGACATAAATTTCTAGGAATTTTTGTATCTACAACCAATTGCTCTTTTGTGGATGACTTGACCTTCTTCTTTGTAGGAATTTTCTTTTTGTTTTGTTTACATGTAGGAGCAATGATTAAGTACTTAATCACTAATACCAAGTACAAGCACTTGTCCACTAATTCACCTACAAATAATTACAACTAAAAAAATTCAATTTCACCGGCAATAAAATAGTTAGGGTGCATTTAACAAAATAAGGATATATTAGTATAAATATTTAGCTAACAAATCAAAAGACAATAACATAAATGAACCCTAAAATAGATAATTAATGCATCAACTAGATTAGGGTTTGGATTTTATAATATTTGGTTACCCCATAACCCATATGTTTGTTTGCATCGCACGTGACAAAGCAATACAAATGGGTTAATAAAGGTAACCAATTGTACCTCTAATTTGTAATGAAACACCCCCAAAATAGTCGAACTTGTAGAATAAATGTAGAATTTCAACTTTTTGTGAGGTTCTTTAGTTGGATTCTTTGATTTGGGTAGTGTGATGTCGTACAATTGACAAGATATTGAGAGGGAAGAGTGGTAGGAGGAGAAATAATGAGGAAGAGACAAATGGGTTGGAAAGATAATGAATGAATGAACCCACGTGATGGGTTTTAGTCTAGTCTGATGCCGAAACGAGTGGTTTACGAAATCGGAAATGTCACTCTTTTTAAATACAGAAGGATTTCCGAAATCGTAAACTCATTTCTCCGAAATATTTACGATGGAGGAATTGGACCGGGTTGACTTTCCTAATCAGGCATATTGAACCATCTTAATCGGGTCATTTACGAGCTCGTAATCAAGTCGTAATCATGTTTTCCAGATGGGCCACACACTTTACGATATCGTAAACCCACCTAAACAGAAATCTTTACGAGCCGGAAGCTTGACCGGGTTTATCACTGGCCTTTTATTCTCACAATTATATTTGTCTCAGCTTACTCATTTCCGAAATCGTAAATGGACCGTAAATAGTTTTTCGGACGGTGCACTACATTTACGACTTCGTAAACCACCCGAACATAAAATGTTTACGAGCCGGAAGGTTGTCTGGGTAATTCACTGGATTATAATTATCAGCATTTATTTTTTTAGATTATATGTTACGAAATCGGAACGTGGCCGGTTAAATGTAATTTTCCCAATTCAACTTATTTCCGGACCCGTTTCCGAATTCGGAAATAGAAAGAATGTTGTTGCGGGTGATTTACGATTTCGTAAACTTAGAATGGTATATATAGTCAACTGCGTTTTTGTGATTCAGAAAAACCCCAAATCACAAAATCACAAACCCTTGAACCCCATTCAACCAATTCCGGCGATATAATCATGCCTCCAGCCAGGCCGAAGCACAAAGCTAAGAGGGCGCCCCAACATCACCTGAATCACCACCCCCACCACCCAACCCGGTCCCAAAAAAGCAGAAATCGAAGAAGCCCCCAAGCCCACCTGAATATGAAACCGAGTCAGATTCCGAAGAGTTGGCTGGGTTGGAGACTAGCAGCGAAGATGATGCTCAGGGTACCCATGGGCTTGAAGATGGGAGATATGCAGAAGAAGATGAGGTGGAGGAGGAGCCGCTAAATGTGCCGGTAAAGCTCGGGCGGCGTGCGCAGCGGCATGAGCAAGGTGGGGATGAGCGCCAAAGGAAAGGTCACAGCGAGCGCTTTTACGATTCAGTGGCCGAGGAGAACTACGTGAAGTGGATAAGGCGTGGCATGTGCGACTGAAATGTGCTAAAATCCAACTCTATTGATGATTTAGGTTTAATTGAGTCGATTAATTATTTCCGTCCTAGTTATTTGCATAACCTAATCATGCTAGACGAGCCTGCCTACAAAGATGAGGTTAGACAGTTTTATGCTAATCTAGGTAGATGCACAACCACTAGGATGTCGACTTTGGTGAATGGTGTGTTAGTGCCCGTTGATGAGTTTGCGATTAATGAGGTGCTAGAGTGCCCGTGGGTTGATTATACTCATCTGAGGCCTCAAAATAAACAGGGGTCCTATAATGTTTTCACATTCAATAAGTGGGCGACGAAGTGCAATAAACAGCCTTTAGACATGGCTGAAATGGGCCGTAAGTACTTCAAGCTAGATGAGTCGTTGGGCAAAGGGACTGCAGAGATTGACTATAAGATAGATGTGTTGACCCTAGAGAAGAGGTTGGTCTTTGAATGGGTTTGTTATAATGTTCTGCCTACGGGAGGGCATGCCACCGAGCCCACCACTGGTCGCCTGCTTGTATTCTACTACCTGATGGAGGGCATCCCAATCAATCCTGGATATACCATCTACGAGTACATGAGGAAGTGTGCTCCCTTGCTGGAGAAGAGGTTTCCATACGGTGGGCTTATCACTGCGCTGTGTAGGAAAGCCAATGTGCCTCTCTTGGATCGGCCGGTTATGCAGTCCTACTATGATGACAGGTGAATCGACCTGAAGAATTGGGTGTTTGACACTGATGCAGGCAGATTCAAGGAAAAGCCTATGAACCTGGTGCACAGGAAAAGGTGGCGAGGAGAAAACAAGCTTGCGAGGAGGCTGCCGCCCTAAAAACTGCTGCGGGTGAGTTCCACTAAATTCAGTAACTATATATAGTTGTTTATGAGCTTGATTTTCATTTTTTCCCTAACCAATTAAGTGGCTGCGTTGTAGGTGAACGGAAGGGGCTTTTTACAAAGATCTCGAACTTGTTCTATTGTTTTTCTAGCCAGCTAGAAACGACGAAGAAGAGACTGGATGCGATCAAAGCTGATCAAGAAGCGTACATCCAAGACAAGGGTCTCCAGATCGTGCTAAGTGAGGATGAGGAAGAAGTGTACTACTGCGACCTTGCGCAAGTGAGTGAGGATGAAGAGGCCACGCATAACGCCTCTACTTCTAATGCCGCGTCGAGCTCACAAGCCCCCTCAACTTCACAAGGCCCCTCACCTCCCCCTGGCCCCTCAATTTCACAAGACCACGACTTCACCCAGCATAGTTTTTTTCCAGGATTTGATGGCTATGTTTAGAAGTTGTTGAAATACTGTTTTAAATTTCAGTTAAGACATTGTGTCCTTTGATGATTATTTCTATTTGACCATGTGTTACAAATTGTATGTATGAATCAAAATCTTTTTAAATAAATTTTCCCCTTCAATATTTGAGATTCAATTGTCTTGTTCATCTTTATCAAATCTAGTTGATCTTGTTTTTTTTTGGATTAGCCAACTAGTTTCCGATATCGGGAACTGGCCGGGAGAGCATTTCTTTTGGTTTACGAATTCGTAAATCTCTCGGGCCTAACCTTAGGGAAAAGATGGAATTTTTCCAAAATAAAATAAGAGGCTTTTACGGTTTCGGAAACAATCCGGAAGATTAAAAGTTTACGAGCCGGAAAGGCATCCGGGTAATCCACTGTTCATAGATAAATAATATTTAAGGAAATATGATATATTTACTAGATTAAAAACTAATGAAAGTCATGTCCGATTTTGTAAACAGCCCGATGCACACAAAATGAGGGTCATTTCCGATTTCGTAAAACGCATGTCCGTACATTTTAGTTGTACATATGAAAGTCAAGACATGAATAAATTTGGAATTCATAAAGTGATTATTCTACTAGGATGCGATGTTTATAAAAGCTAATTAATAAAAATTAATAAACTTGTATAAAATGTAAAAAATGGACAAGGTATATATATATATATATAAATTTTCAGTAATGAAATGTGCCAAAATGGCAAACAAAAGGTTATTACAATCCTAACAAATTTGGGCTAAAAAAGAAAGAACAAAATCAAATAAAAAAAAACTAGAACATTTAGCCTAAATAAGGTGTGATGGCGTGAAGCACTTCTTGATCGCAGGTGCATGCATCACAGGAGATGTCCGCTGGATCAACCCTCTCCCAGCCATCGTACCTCACGAACCGATTGAGGGCTGCATGTTCCTCGCAGCAGATCGGCCTAGGCGCGATTACTCCATGTCTAAGGAACCTGAAGTAGTGCGTCCAACCCCAAGCGTAATTCAAACCGGCTCTGACGCGTACACGAGCTTCCCGGAGGCCCTGCTTGTCGGTTCTCTTCATGGTGGTGATCACATTCATGCCTCTTTGAATGTCACCTTCGCAAATTGCAAAAAACAGCCAACACATAGGTCGACGGTGTGTGACCTATTGCAGAAGCTTCGGTGAGCCACTGTCGAGCCCACTCGGTCGCTCTTCCGCTCACGTAGCGACGAAGAACCCAGTTGAACATAGCACGAATCATGATTAGATTGATCATGTCATTTGGGAGGGCGTTGAATATAGACACATCCATGTGAAGCAGAAGGCAAACAATATGAGATTGGATAAGGGAATGTGGGAATGAAGGCTCTAATGAGGTTCTAAAGGGAGAAGGGGTTGATATTTATTGGGTTGAGGTGCTACATTTATCAAAAAGATTTTAGAGTTCCTAGTAAAAAATTAAAGGCATTGTTACCTTTTCAAGATAACCTCATGCAAACCCCAAAACAAAATTTAATTCCTTATGGAATTTGAAAGGTCTACTGATGGAATAAGAATGTTGTGGAAACTTTAATCTGAATTCCGTCAAATGTTATTTCATCAAATTAAACTGTACTAAATTGACAGTATTGAAAATGATGTTTTTTTTTTTTTTTACATCTTGAAAAAAATAGCATGTGGTAAATACTAATCTTGAGTTGATAAATTTCATCTCTACAATTTAAAATTATATAAATTTCTACTAAACTAATGTTGTTAAATGTGACCCATTTACGGCTTCGGAAACTGCCCGGAGATCATATCTTTTGGTTTACGATATCGTAAACATCTCGGACAAATGCAGGAAAATAAGGAATTTTTCCCTAACAAATAAAAAGCTTTTACGGTTTCGGAAACAATCCGGAAGATTAAAAGTTTACGATCCGGAAAGGCGTCCGGGTAATCCACTGTTCATAGTTAAATAATATTTCAGGAAATATGATTTATTTACTTGATTAAAAACTAATGAGGGTCATGTCCGATCTCGTAAACAACCCGATGCACACAAAATGAGGGTCATTTCCGATTTCGTTAACCGCCTGTGCGTACATTTTAGTTGTACATATGAAAGTCAAGACATGAATAAATTTGGAATTAATAAAGTAATTATGCTACAAGTATGCGATGTTTATAAAATCTAATTAATAACAATGAATAAACTTATATAAAATGTAAAGGACAAGGTATCAAAAAAAAAACCTATTAGTTAATTAAATGTGCCAAAATGGCAAACAAAAGGTTATTACACTCATAACAAATTTGGGCAAAAAAAGAAAGAACATAATCAAACAACAAAAAAACTAGAACATTTAGCCTAAACGAGGACCGAGGATGTGAAGCAATTCCTGATCGCAGGTACATGCATCACATGAGATGTCCGCTGGATCAAGCCTCTCCCAGCGATCGTACCTCACTCTGCGATTGAGGGCAGCATGTTCCACGCAGCAGATCGGCCTGTGCGTGACTACCCCATCTCTGAGGAATCTGTAGTAGTGCGCCCAACCCCAAGCGTTACCCAAACCGGCTCTGACGCGTACTCGAGCTTCCCGGAGGCCTTTCTTATCGGTTCTCTTCAGGGTGGTGATCACATTCATGCCTCTCTGAATATCACCCTCGCAGCATATTGCAAATATGGCCAAGACATAGGTCGAGTCTGTGTGACCTAGTGCAGAAATCGGTGAGCCACTGTCGATGCCATTCTGTCGCTCTTCCGGTCGCGTACCGACGAAGAACTGAGTCGAAGTAAACACGAATCATGATTAGATTTATCATGTCATTTGGGAGGGCGTTGAATATAGACAAATCCATGGGAAACAAAAGGCAAACAATAGGAGAAGGGAGAAGGGAATGTGGGAATGAAGGATCTAGTGGGGTTCTAAAGGGAGAAGGGGTTGATATTTATAGGGTTGAGGTGCTCCATATTTCAAAAATATTTGAGAGTTCCTAGTAAAAACTTAAAACCATTCTCACCTTTTCAAGATCACCTCATGCAAACCCCAAAAATAATTAAATTCCTTCTGGAATTTGAAAAGTTTTACTGAATGTTTTTGAATGTTATTTCATCAAATCAAACTAAACTAAATTGAAAGTATTGAATTTGTTTTTTTTTTTAAAAAAATCTTGAACAAAAAGAGCATGTGCTAAATAATAATCCTGAGTTGATAAACTTTATCTCTACATTTTAAAATTATTTAATTTTCGACTAGATTAATGTTGATAAATAAAGCTCATACCTAGCTATGGCGGCGTCGTTTGTGGGTTTGTGGGTTTAGGGTTTAGGGTTTAGGGTTTAACTGTGGTAATGTGTACACTAGCGATTTCGCTACCACAGAAGCTAATTAGATTGTAACTAAAAAATAAAACTTTTTAATTTTTTTAGCAATTTCACATTCTAACATATATATATTTTATATAGATGCAGTATAATACTCTATTTGTTAAATATCCATCATGATATTAACTCAGGTAGAATACATCTTTGTCCATAAGCAGTATGACATAACTCTATGTAAAACATTAATAATTCGGTTTAAAATTTTTAAACGCACTATCATATTCTAAAATATGTACATTTTATATATAAACAGTATAATACTCAATTTGGAAAATATCGATCATCACATGATATCAAGCAGAGTACATCTTAGTACATCAACATGCAATGTTATTAAGCGATACTCGGTAGTATGATGAGTGATGACAGTTGGTGAGTGAACGTGTGCATGATACTTTGTTTAATTCAAGATCCGTGCTTGTAATCACATAAATGAGTTGTAATAAACTAAGTATCTCTAATCAAATGCACGTGAACTGCGCATATATATATATATATGTAGTTCATGTGTGAAGCTCTACTATGCTGTTGTCTCTAAAGTTAAGCGATGGATAGCGTTTTCAAGCGTACACATGATGTGTAGAGTTTCTTATTGTCTAACAATTAAAGACTAAGTTTCTTAAAACTCTTTCAAATTGTGTAATTGCATATTAAGTCAACAAATCCCTATCCCGTTATACATCAGCATACGACGGAACAAATCAAAATTATTCTTACAATAGGATGATTAGTGTCTTATTCCATACCATCATTTCGTTTAAATCGTTTAAATCGTGATTTAAAATTGTTTGAGTGCATTTTTTTTAAAAAAATGATTATCTTAAGTAGGGTTATGGCGAGCATGAGTAGCGAAATCGCAACAACCTAGTAAAACCTGGAATTTGAAAGGTTATACTGAATTTTTTTTAATGTTATTTCAGATTTTTTGATTTTCAACTTTTTTTAAGAGTAAATGAGTGGTTTCCGAAACCGTAAATAATACGAAACACTTTTTAGGATACATTTCCGAAATCGGAAATAACACGACTTTAAAAACTTTACGAGCTGGAAGCCTATCCGGGTAATCCACCGGATTTAAAAAAGGCACAAATTAAATTCCGGTTTAATCCATTCCGAGTTCGGAAATAAGCCGGGGAAGAATAGAATTTTTACAGACAAAATAAAACCCGTTTACGATATCGGAAATGGGCCGGAAGAATAAAAGTTTACGAGCCGGAAGGGCATCCGGGTATTCCACTGGAGCTAGCTACGTATTATTTCAGGAAACATGATTTATTTATTAGATTACAAAACCATGTCCGATAGCGTAAATTGGCCGATATTGTGATTTACGATTTCGGAAATTGGCCGAGGAAAATGTGTCACTCAAATGGGAACTCGCCAATTTATTGGGTTTTCACAGTTCTAATTACACAAGGAGTACCCCTACCAGGCTAAATAACATAAGAACACAAATTCGATTACAATATTAGACGTAATATACATTAAATGCACTAGAGCGATCTTTCTTACATTTACGAAACGCGCATCTTTTTGCTCTTCGACCCCTTTGCCTTAGGTGGTTGTTTTTTCTTTGGTATCCCCCACTCATCAAACCACTGCCCTTCTTCATGATCCAACCTGCACTGGTAACGGCGGAGATTTGCTGTAGTTTCATGTAAGTTTATATTGTTTTCACCATCAAAGGCTATCTTAAAGGTATCCGCATCGTTCAAGCATTCTTCTTGACTCTCTCCACCAATAAATGCTCTCTTCCCGTTCAGTACAATCTCCTGGTGAACAGAAGCAGGGTCCTTCACGTAGAACACTTGGTCGGCCTGTGTCGATAGAATGAAGGGATCCGACTTATAACCAACTTTCCTCCGGTCAACAATGGTTAGGCCTAATGGATCAGGAACAAATCCCGTGCCTGGATCAATCAAGTCACACTTGAATACAACCACCTTCAGTCTCACATAGTTCAGCTCCCATATGTCTGTGATTGTTCCAGTAAACCGGTTGTCTTCATACACGCCCTGCCTTAACTCATCAGCAATCAAAGAAACACCACTGTTCTGCGATATGTGCTGCCCATCAACTGTTTTCGTACTAAATGTGTAGCCATTCACATCGTAGCCCCTGTATGACAAAACCGCACCCATCGGTAATCTAGACAACCACTTAACTTCCTCAGAATGATCTCCGACTTCCACCGTCTTCCTAAGCCACTCAGCAAATGTCCTCGTGTGCTCTTCATGGACATATTCAGGTTCTAGAAGCGGCATCAATCTCCTTATTTCATCCATGTGAAGGCCAACATAGGGAACCACAGACTTATGGTTACGAAGCACATATAGATGTGCAACCTTCAACTCAGCAGTAGTGGGCGTGACATATTTTCCACTACCAAATGCATGGCCTTCAATCCTGTCTGCATGCCTGTTCTTCGGGACACCGACAGTCTCAACATCATCGAGGTACGCGGTGCAGAATTCTATTGACTCTTCAGTTACATAACGCTGAACTATACTGGCATCGGGCCTGTATCTGTTCTTCACAAAATGCTTGAAAATCTTCATGTAGAGCTTGAAAGGGTACATCCATCTCAAAAACACAGGACCACAACACTTGATCTCACGCACAAGATAAACTATAAGATGCACCATTATATCGAAAAATGAGGGCGGGAAGAACATCTCCATCCTACACAAAACTTCGACAACCATTTCTTGTAGTTTATCTAGTCTGGCTCGGCTAATATTCTTTCTACAGATGGACTTGAAGAACATGCACAAGCGGCTTATGCAGCGTCTAACATGTGGAGGTAGGGACGTGCGCAGAGTAATGGCATTCAATTATTGCATCAAAACGTGGCAGTCGTGCGATTTGAGTCCCGCGAGTTTCGCCTCATCAACATTCACACACCGACTAATGTTGGACGAGTAGGTACTAGGTACTTTAATGTCCTTCAGACTTTGACAAAATTTCTTCTTCTCAAAATCAGACATGGTGTAAGAGGCCGGCGGCAAATATGTCTTGCCATTTTCCTTCACGGGGACCAAGCCCGGTCTGACACCCATTTCCTCCAAATCCATCCTGGCTTTCAAGCCATCCTTACTCTTCCCCGGGATGTCTAGTAATGTGCCAATCAGACTCTTGCAAACATTCTTTTCTATATGCATAACATCCAAACAATGTCTAACCTCCAAGTCTTTCCAGTAAGGCAACTCGAAAAAGATTGAAGATTTTTTCCATACACTATTCACTACTGGCTTCTTCCTATTCTTTCCAAAATCATTGGGAATGTCCTTCACAGATTCATACACACTCTCACCAGTCACAGGCGTCGGTGCATCCCTCTCATCAACCGCTCCATCAAACCACTTCTTGCACTTACGGAGGGCATGCTCATGATTTAGAAATCTCCTGTATCCTAAATAAACTGTTTTCCTCCCGTGCTTAAGTTGTACGTGACTAGTGTCCATCTCACAAACTGGGCAAGCAAAATACCCTTTAACAGAGTAACCTGCCAAATTACCTAATGCAGGGTAATCATTAATGGTACAAAATAGCATAGCTCTCATGTCAAACCACTCTTCCCGGTATCCATCATAAGTCCAGTTCTCAAAATACCACAACTTCCTAAGATCTTCAATTAGGGGTGTAAGATAAATGTCAATGTCGTTACCTGGTTGTTTTGGACCTGAGATCATAAGTGATAGCAGAACGTACTTGTGCTTCATAGTTAACCAAGGTGGTAAATTGTAAATCACAACCATCACGGGCCACGAACTATGGGTACTGCTCAGATCTGCAAAGGGATTCATACCACCTGTCGACAAACCTAATCGCAAGTTACGCGGCTCATTACCAAATTAAGGGTACAACTCATCAATATGCTTCCACTGATCACCATCAGAGGTATGGCGAATCACATCGTCATCGGGCCGATTCCTATCTGCATGCCAAGTTAAATTTTTCGCATCTTCCTTATCAACGAATAAACGCCTCAACCTAGGTATGATGGGGAGGTACCACACAACTTTAGCAGGACTCCTTTTCTTTGTTCTAGGCGCCGTCTCTGCACAAACACCTATTGACCTGGACCGTTTCGTATACCTAGACTCGTTGCAAACGCGACATGTATCCCTTTCAGCATCTTCACCCCTGTATAACATACAATCATTAGGGCATGCGTGAATTTTTTCCAATTCCAATCCCATTGGACAAATAATTTTCTTCGCGGCATAGGAAATTTTTGCCAACAAATTATCTTTAGGAAGCAACTCCTTGAACAATTCCAACAATTCCGTCATTCCTTTCTCCGTCAAACCATGTTTCGCTTACAAATTCATCATCATCAGCGCAGAACTGAGAACAGTGTGCCTAGCTCCCTCATACAGCAGAGTCTTTTTATCTTCATACATCGCCTCCAGCACCTCAGGTCTACCTTTGAAATGCATGGCCACATCTTCCGCCAAATCATCATATTCAAAATCACGATCCATATCACCATTAACACTCTCCTCTTCAATCAAAACTTGATTTTCTCCGACGACAGTAATAGCCTCGCCATGCAATGTCCACCTAGTATAAGCTCTAGAAAATCCCCTCACAATCAAGTGTGACTTTAAATCACGCACACTCAAACGCACATCATTCTTACAATCTCTACAAGGGCATCGAATTAGCGACTCATTCTGTACTCTTGCAAACTCAGTGGCAGCATTCACAAACTCTGTCACGAGATTCAAGTATTCACGCGATGTCCTAATATTCTCTTCTATAATTCTAGACCGTTCCATTGCAACGTGCAAATTCTACAAACAAACTCCTACATTGACAAAATTCAAACTTAATCAACCTTTAGAATCACAAATTATCAAAGCCCACCATAGAATTACAACATTTTCAAGTTCTCATACATCAAAAACAAGCATGTCATTGTAAACAAAAAAATACATACAAATCATAACATGGAGAGAACATCTATTCCACAATTTAACAATGCAAGATTTAATGATGAGATGACATACCTTAACGATTCAAACTTAGATCAAGAATTCAGGCAAGACTTTCCCCTTTTTCTAAACTTTCAAAACTTTCTCCCAAAATAAAAATGCAGAGAACAGACTTTTAAACGCCATCAAAAGGATCAATTTCCGATTTCGCAACCTACCCAAATACCTCCCTGCCAAATTCGGATTATTTACGATTTCGGATACCTACAAAAATACCTTTTCGAGTGGTTTACGATGTCGTAAGAAATGCCACTACTTCTGAGTACAATATGTGGCTTATTTACGGAATCGGAAACTAGCTGGTATCATATATTTAAATCCAGAAATACTGGCACGTGCTTGCAAGTGCCACGGCCAAAGTACAGGCCCATTTCCGACATCGGAAACTTTGGACAGCACGGCGGGAAATCGTTCCCGCCGTGCATTCTCAACGACATTTTTCAAAGAGCACGGCGGGTTTTCCATTCCCCGCCGTCCTACACGTAAGACATCGGCTAGCCTAATTTTTACCTCGGATACCGGACCATTTCCGATTTCGTAAAGCAGAAGCACGACGGGAAAAACAAGTTTCCTTTTTCCCGCCGTGCTTCTGTGCTGCGCATCCACCAATTTCCACTAGTGTGTAGATAACAAGCCCAAAAAAAATTAGCCTCAACCATTGCGGATGCATGTGTTAGTGGGGGGTCTTATACGATTAAGACGATTTAAGGCATGTTTAATATGCCTGCACTGAACTGAAAATATTGAGCTGAATTGAAATAAAATTCATTTGAATTATTTGATGAAAAATATTTATTTTCAAACTTTTGATTACAAAACAAGCCACTAAATTGACCTTAACTAAAGTAAACTGAATCAAAAACAAATTAATGCATTGATATGACTAAATTTTGTTTAATATTTATCAGGATCATCCTGATATAGGCATGTAATAGGCACCTATCAGATGGTGACACGTTATCTTAAAGTAATTTATAATAGGGCCACGTGTTCAACCATTACCTAGACGGGTTTAGGCATTCAAGGTTAGGATTTTAGAAATTCACTTAAAAATTAAAGGTGTTTACTATATGCAGGTCCTGTTTGCTTGTGCAGGTCCAATGAAAGTGGAAATATACCATAATTACCCTTCATTCGTTTTTTAATTTTTATAAATATATTTCTAAAACCCTAACCTTGAATGCATAAACCTATCTATGTAATGATCAAACACGTGTCCAGATTATAAATAATTTTTTCATGAATTATAATAAATATTTAAGAGGGACATTATTGTCGTTTCAGATTTAATTTGGACCTGCAGAAGTAAAGTGGACCTGCATTTAGAACCACCCAAATTAAAACATCTCTATTGTACACGTGTCATATTCTGATTGGTGTCTGATAAGGACTATATCAAGAGTATCCCGGTGATGTTATTCTTAAGTAAATTAGCTAAATTTTATCAAAATATACTTCATATGTACTGAAATTATAAAATGATCCTAGATAATAAATAGAATTGCGTTTAAGTATACTAAACTGGACTTCATTGAAATGAATTGCTAAAAAAGTTCAACGCTATAACCAAATTAAGCTGTATTTTATCAGCACCAATCTTAATAAATCAAACCTAACTTGATAAATTGAATGAACTGAAGTATATTGAGTTGAGCTTAACTTAACTTAAGTAAGATGAACTAACAAATGAATGCATTAATATAAATAAATAAGCATGGTTTATCAAATCATATTTCATCGATACTGAACATAATAATTTGGACCTAGCTAAGTTTAACTGAATCAACTAAATTTAATTGAACTAAATTAAAGAAAGCAATCAATGCAGACTAAAGAAGTTGTATTTTATCATATCATATTTAATCAGAACCGAACTTAATAAACTAAATTGAACTGAAATATCATCGGTCGTACCTTCGTTCACTCTCTCTCTAGAATCCAAATACTCTCACTTTTCTCTTAAATTATAAATCCGGTCACTGAATACCAAGCCTAAACAGTAATTATTCTAGTCGTTATCGGCAAACTAACACAAAAATGGTCGTTTAACGGCTAGCCCATGGTGGCTTCTCCGCCTTGGGAAGGCGGCGATCTCGCCGGAAAAATATTCCGCGACGCCGTTGCCCCCATAAGCCAACCACTATCCACTGCCCTTCCTTCCAATCCTGAGATCAAACCCATCTCACACAGAGTTAATGGGAAAATTGCCTGCATATATACACCAGAAGCCATTGAGACCTTTGCCAGTCACTACAAAAATGCCCTCATCGGCAAATTCACCAGCGGCAAGCCTTCGCCGGAGCAGATCCACAAAGCTTTTCAGGCTATGGGCTTCGCCGGAAAATATCAAATTGGGTCCCTCGACTTCCGACACATACTCATCCGAGTTGAAGACAAGCAGGATTACTATCGATTCTGGATGCGAGCCGTTTGCAGCATTGGAGGAAAACCGATGAAAATCCTAAAGTGGTCGCCGGAGTTTTCAACTGACACCGAATCCTCCATCGTTCCGGTGTGGGAAACCATTCATAAACTGCCAATTCTATACTACAACACCACTGCCATCCAAGATATGGGGAATCAGATCGGAGTGTTTGTGAAGATGGATGCAGCAACTGCATCACTTACCCGCCCATCAGCAATCAAAATCTGCGTTGAGGTATACTGGCTCCAACCTCTCCCTTCATCAATCATTATAGGCACCCCAACAAAATATGTTGAGTGTGATATTGAGTATGAAAATGTCCCTTTGTACTGCACTTACTGCAAACGCATAGGCCATGATGATAACAATTGTGGATTTTTACACCCTGAGTTAAGGAAAAATAGGAAGAATGCAGTTAGGAAGCCTGTTGAGCAGGGATGGAAGCCAATAGACAATGCTCAGGTATCTGGATTGTCAAGAGTGCAGAAAAACCAAGTGCTCCAAGAGCAACAGGAGGCTGGAAGCAACCAACTAGTTTTAGATCCCCAATTGCAGACTCCACAGGGTGGCACCAGCCATAGCACCAAGCCTATACTACAAACCTCAGAATTAGAAAGCCAGCCAAATGACCACAACCCCCAAAAGAGCCAAACATCCACTGACACTCACACAGGAACCCCCAGTAATGCACTAACCAAAGCACCACACACTTTCACTCCTCCAACAGATATACTACAGCTGACCAATAGAACCACCCAGCCACCATTTTAATCCTATGATGATCTCTGCATTGCCAAGCAAAAAAGAAAGGATCCCAGAACCAATGACCTGGCTCTAGTTCCCTATAACCCTCCAAGGGAGGTCCAAACTTCTAACACTTTTCAGGCACTACAAGATTATGAGGATGAGAGCAGCTCTGATGCTTTTGAGGAGGCAACAAGTGACTTGGACTCAGGACAAGGGAAGGAAAACAACAGCAATGAAGACACTGGCTCAGTTCAAGGTAATATCTCTACAATTACTGTAAAAAAGAGGAGTAAAAGAGGTATGCCAGAGGGAGGTAAAACAGTAGAACAATGGCTAAGATCATCACTTAAGTAAAAAAAGTCCAGTTAATGATTAAACACAACATAATAGGAAATGCATTAGTCTGGAACATTAGAGGGTATAAAAAGTCCGTAACAAGGCTTCAATCCCTGACTAGAGCACATAAGATAGATATTGCATGTATTATAGAGCCTATGCACATCAGCACAAACATAACTCAATTGCAATTTGATTTACAATTCCAAAATGCCATGCCTGCACTAAATGCCAAAATTTAGATTTTTTGGTAAAATAATGTTTCTGTTAATATTTTGCATCAGTCTGATAAGTTCATTCTAGTGTCTGTAAATATTTTATCTACCAATATTGTCTGGAATTGTTGTTTTGTTTATGCAAAAGTTACCAGAATTTTGAGGGAGGCACTCTCGGAGGATATTAAAAGTTTGCCAAAAGCCCCAACTTAGTTTATTGGTGATTTTAACACAGTGGCTGCTGCAACTGAGAGGAGAGGGAGGCACCCCCCCACCAGCGAGAAGTATAAGAGATTTCAATGCTATGATTTCAGATATGGATTTGATGGAGGTTAAAACTGTAGGGAACCCCTTTACCTGGACAAATAACAAAAAAAAAGAGGATTTACTGCTTCAGAGATTAGATAGAGGGTTGTGTACATCAGACTGGATTGATCTATTTCCCCATAGTTCCATCCAAGTTAGGAGTAGAACAACCTCAGACCATAATCCCCTAATTCTATCCATCCAGACTGCTGAAATTCAGTTTCCAAAGCCCTTTAGGTTCCAGGAGATGTGGACCCATAGAACCAGCTTCCAAGAACTAGCAACAGACAACTGGAATCAAGTGTGTAATGAGCAAGGTATGAGAAGAATGGTTGCCAAACTAAAAAGGCTGAAGGCTACACTGAAAAGTTGGAACTGGCAACATTTTGGAGATGTTAATCAAAATTTAGAAATTGCTGAAAAAGAGGTTTCTGAAGCTGAAATCAGATATCAGACAACAATGGAGGACTCAGACAAAATGGAGTTTAGTAGAAGAATGACCATCCTTATTAGATCACAGAAGGAGCAAGCAACTTTCTGGAAGCAGAAGGCTAATATAAAATGGATCAGAGATGGTGATGCCAATACCAAATATTTTCACCAGGTGGTAACAGAGAAAAGGGCTAAAGGTAAAATAACCAAGATAAAGGATGCTGATGGAATTTGGATCTCTAATCCTGGATAAATAAATGATGAAGGTGTTGCTTATTATGAGAGTCTAATCAAGGAGGAAAATCCAAACAAGGAAGGAAGGCATTTCAGGAGCTTTATGGATGCAATACCTAAGCTCTTAACATCAGAGGACAATGAATTGCTTCTCAGAGCAGTGGAAATTGAGGAACTCAAAAATGTTGTGTTTGAACTCAATAAAAATGATGCTCCGGGCTCAGATGGATACAGTGGTGATTTTCACACATTCTGCTGGGATCTAATCAAGCAAGATCTACTGCTGGCAGCAAATGATTTCATACAGTGAAGCCCAATACCAACAGCCATGGCCTCAACTTGGCTTACCCTAATCCCTAAGATCCAAAACCCATCCTCCTTCTCCCAGTTCAGGCCAATAAGCCTCTCAAACTTTGTAAACAAGGTTCTTACAAAGATCCTCATGGAGAGAATAAAGCCATTAATGGGAAGATTAACATCAATTGAGCAGTCAGCAATTCTGAGTGGAAGGGACATCACATATAATATTTTACAGATGTAGGAGATGGTCAGACTGATAGGGAAAAAAAGCAAAAATATGATAATGAAGCTTGATATGCAAAAGGCTTTTGACAGGGTATCTTGGCATTTTCTGAGCTCAGTATTGCAGTCTTTTGGCTTCCATGATAATATAGTGAAGATCATCATGCAGAACATACAGGCTTCACATTTCCCAGTCCTCATAAATGGTGTTGCCACAGGCTTTTTCTCCTCTAGTAGAGGGATTAAGCAGGGTGATCCTTTATCCCTTTTCTCTACAATATTGTTACTGAGGCCTTTTCCAGAAGTCTTAAAAAGATTATGGAGGTTCAGTATATTAAAGGATTTGAAATGCCAAAGGGTGTAACCATGGTCTCACATTTAATGTATGCAGATGACACTGCAATCTTTACATCAGCTACCAAAAAGAACCTAAAGAGAATAATGAGGTTTCTGTATGCTTATGAGATCAGCTCAGGTCAGAAGGTTAACTTTGACAAGTCAGAATTCTATGTACAAGGTGATACCTCAGTGACAAGGCTCAGGGTGATAAAGAGGATAACTGGTATGAGACAGGGGACCCTACCATTCTTGTATCTTGGAGTCCATATTTTTAAAGGTAGAAACAAGGTTTGCTACAACCAGACATTACTGGAAAGAATGGAGAAAACAGTTGCTAGTTGGAAAAACAGGTGGCTCACTTATGCTGGTAGGATGATACTACTGAACCATGTATATCTCTCTATCCCAATACACACTTTTAGTGTACTTCACCCTCCTCAGACAGTCATTAAAAAGATGGAGACAATTGCAGCTAGGTTTTTTTTGGGGGAAAGTGAGCTAGGACAAAGGAAGGTCTGGAGAAAATGGTGCAGAATGGCAGTGCCAAAGCAGGAAATTGGGCTTGAATTTAGGGATATAACTGCCATTATACAATCATTCTCAGTAAAGCTTTGGTGGAAAATGCAGGAAAATAATACTCAGTGGGCAAATTTTCTATGGTCACTGCCTGGATTATACAGAAAATCACACACTTGGAAAAGGATTTGCTCAGTTACAGAATTTGCAAACCAGCACTCACATGTTATAATTGGTAAAGGAGAAGCACCTTTCTGGGATTCAAACTGGCTAGGTGATGGTGCCTTGATCTACTGCTGGCCTGGGGGTGTGCCTCTCCCATTCAAAAAGCTAACAGTTGCTAACTTCTGTGCACATAAACAACAGGTTTTAACATCTGTGGAGCCTCATTTGGCTACCAGTATATGTAATAAATTGCAGGTGGCAGAGATAAATTTTCAACACCAAGTCAGACTCATTTGGAGACCTGAGGCAACGGGAAAATTCACAGTCAGATCAGCATTCAAGCTTCTGAGAGCACAAGGGGAGGACACACACAGCATTAAAAAGGTTTGGAATAAATATATCCTTGTTCAATTCTCAGTTCTTACATGGAGAATTGTTAATAGTATCATACCCTTTGATGATGTTCTGCTAAGATTTGGAATTAATTTACCATCAAAGTGCCCTCTTTGCAACCATAGTGATGTTATTAACCATTTTTTCAATGACTGTGATCAGAACACAGCAATTTTTAATTTTATACATGCAGTGTTGCAAGTGCCAGTCCCCACCTTCCGATCCTATAAGCATAGTTAGAATTCAAAGGATCCTCTATAGTGCATACTCAGGTTATTCTAACCACTGTAATTACTGCTTATTGGTCTATGTGGTGTAGAAGAAACAAAATAATATTTGAGGGTCTATCAACTTCAAATCATGCTTTGCTGGTTCAGATTGCCAAAAAAGTCTCAAATATTTTTACAGCTTTACCCCTACTGTTAAGTATAGAGACCTACTGTGTACAGGACTGCTTCCTTTTTTAAGAGTCAAAAAAATAAAAGTTGCTAGATCAATCAAATGGATTCCTCCTGATATAGGAATAAAAGTAAATGTTGATGCTTCTTTTAATCTCCCAGATAGAGTAGGACTTGATCTGGTTGTTAGAGATATCTCAGGAAATGTACTAGGCATGGAATTGAAGTCTGTGACTGGCACATCACCACTTGGTGCAGAGATTATGGCCATAGATTTTGGCTTACAGATTGGGAATCTCTTCACAGGTCCTATTACTATAGAATCTGACTGTATGCAGGCAATAAAATGTATTTCCAATCCATATCTAGGAAACTGGAATTACTTCAGTCAGTGTTACAGTCTACATATGAGATCCAGTGGTGTCATTATCTCACACATACACAGGGAGGGTAATTCTATAGCTGATTGTCTAGCCAAAATGAGTTGCCAACAGGATCTTACAATTTCTATGCATGTACAGGAAGCACCTGTTTTAATTAGAAGTTTGATTATTCTGGACAGATCAGGAGTTAGTAATTTTAGAACTGTGTAGTTGTTTTTAAATGCTCAGAGCAGATGTTACTGATATACACATTATGCAGGAACTACAAGACCTATTGGAAGGAGTCCAATGGGTACAACCAAGTTGCAGCAACCTTTTCAAGCATAAACAACTACACAGAAGCAATCTTCATGAAAATATCAGAATTTTTGGGACAGCTCACCCCCATCCAACCATACTCTTGGCAGATCTGTGTTTTGTTTAACAATTCACTTACATGCTCGGAGTTCTGGGTGGATTTGGGGTTTTGGAGCTTTAGCTTTTACTTCTTTTGATAGCAAACTCTAACCTTTTTTGAGCCATTATCACAGTGGCTGAGCTGATATGCTCACTCTTGTAAATAACTTTTATGTCCCTTTCTAGACATGGGGTGCCAATGAATTCCCCCCACCCAAAAGGTGGTTTTTGATTTAAAAAAAAACTGAAGTATACTGATCTGAACTTAATTGAACTTGATTGAACAAAAAAAAATTGAAAGGAAAAATTCAATGCATTGTTCGAAATTGAATTGATATAGCAACTAGAATTTGGTAATTTCTACCTATTGGTAGAGAAACTAAAACTCAAGAATAGAAAATAGAATTGAATTGAACTACAATAACTGAAATGACCTGAATTTTTCAACACAAACTTAAAATAATTAAATGTTATTTTTGAACTGAACTAAATTGAGTTAAATTATGTTTTTTTATTGTCTCATATTTTCTACCTTTCTCTCTCTAAACTAAATGCTCTCCCTTCTCTCTACCAAACTTTCCTCAATTCCTACTTTCCGACAACATTTTCACTATTGAATCTAACTATTCACCCCGTAAACGGTAACATAACGGTCACCTCCATGGCGGAGGCGCCGCAACCCCGCGGCGGCGTCCCTAATTTTCGCTCTTTTGCACAAGCACTCGCTACCAAACCGCCCCCTCTATCACCTACACTACCAGATAACCCAGAAATCCAACCGATCGGAGAATACAAAGGAAAGATAGCCTGTATCGTATCCCAAGATCAAGCCAATCTCCTCGCCACTCACTATCAATATGCGTTGATTGGGAAGTTCGAGAATGGTATGCCGTCAATGGGAGGCCTCAACGAGGCGTTCAAATTAGTGGGCTTCTCGGGCAAACTTCAGATTGGGTTTTATAGACTGTAGACACATTTTGATCAGATTTCAAGACTTGGAAGACTATCAACGTTGCTGGGTAAGGGGATCATGAATGCTCAGAGGCTCGAACATGAAGGTTCTAAAGTAGAGCACTGATTTCAACACTGGATCAGAGTCATCAGTGGTTCCTATCTGGGTAACCATCCCAAATGTGCCTATTTTCTTCAATAATATCTCTATGCTTCAATTCATTGTAAATAGAATAGGCAGTTTTATTAAGATGGATACTGCAACTGCAGCTCTTACCAGACCATCTGCTGTGAAACTTTGCATTGAGATAGATTTGCAACATAAACTACACTCAGAAATTACAATAGGTGTAGTTGGCTTGGTAGCAGACCTAGAAATTATATATGACCAGCTCCCACACTACTGTCCTCATTGTAGAAAGCTATGTCATAATATAGACAGATGTAGAACTGCTCATCCTGAACTTAGACACACACAACAACATAGAAAAGAGGTTCCAGTCTTACCAACTAAGCCCTCTTCCCTCACTGATACTCACACAAAATCACCTCCTTCCTCTAGTCCCAAACTTCCAAAGCATTCTAAAAAGGGTGGTGGTTCTGGAATTACACCCAAAGAAAAAGATAAACTGCTCAAAGAACAAACCATGGTATATGTTAGGAAGGAGCCCATCTCAGATGCTATCCAAACTGCCAGTTAAGGGAAGGAAAAAATCTCAGAAGACATGCTCACTGTCTGGTCTAAATCCACCTCACCCCTGCACACTCACAAGCACTCCACACCAGCCTCAAACAAGAGTACTCCAACTATTGGGAATGAGAGAGTTTATAAACCTAGAACCTATGCAAAATATGACTCTTCCATCAGTAACGGTACTAATCACACAAACCTTCATAGTGCATTTACTACTAATCCTATTATGTATTTTTCTCAGGAAAAAAATAGAACGAACAAGTTTCTACCACTCCAGGAATGCACAGAAGAAGAGGAACATGGAGAGTCAGAAAACACCACTCAGGATCAAACTACATCTGATACACCTAATCTGAGTGAGGTTGACAGCCTACAACCTACTGATCCACAACCTACTCTAGTCCAAGAGGTTAACACAACTCAGGTGAGAAAATCAAACAGGCTTATGGCTAAACGTACACCTGTTATTAAACTCCACACTTATTTCACACAGCTGAACCAAATTATGATTAGTTCAGCTACTAAAGGCTCTAACAAAAACTCTAAATAAATAGTACAAACCTCAAGCTTAGATTCCTGGTCTAGAACATAAGAGGAATGGAAACTTCATTAGAAAGATTAGAAGAACTTATTGCTACTCATAATTTTGATCTTGTCTGCATCATAGAACTAATGCATGGTAATGTAGAATACAATTATCAAAGATCTGTTCTTAGATTCCATAAATGCCTTTTTGCACAAAATGAGAGGATATGGCTATTCTGGAAAGATGATTTCCAAGTGTTTGTGCTCACAGATAATTTACAATTCCTACATGTCTCTGTCCATAGCCAAAAACTAGCATCCTCTATGGAAGCAGTGTTTGTATATGGACTAAGAACAAGGAAAGGAAGAGAGGACCTCTAGATTGATTTACAGAAATCAAAATATCCTGACATAATTTTTATAGGGGACTTCAATGCCATTGCCTCAATCAATGAGTATAAAAGACCCTCAACTCCAAGCTTACATAGGATCAGAGACTTCTCTAAGTTTATTGATACTATGTCACTAGAGGACATTATTTATACTGTGGGAAATTTATATACCTGGACAAATGGGAGATACCAAAATCCTCTTGATCTGAGTCAGAATGGGAGAATAAGAACTCCCACTGTGCAAAGAATTGATAGAGGTCTATGTACTGCTTCTTGGAATAATACATTTCCTAACTCCTCAATCCTGGTTATGAATAAACTCACAAGTGACCACTGTCCCCTTTATTTAAGTATAGGCAGTACAATTAATTCAGCTCCTAGACCTTTTTAATCTCTTTTCTAAAGCTTTTACAAGGAGTATGTCATATGTTTTTAGTACTGGAAAAATTCATTTCTTCAGACTTCCTCCATCTGTTGCTCCCATCTCCCATCTAAGTTATGCTGATGACACTATCATTTTTTTGAGAGCATCCAAACAGAACCTTACTAGAATGAAAGCCTTGCTAGTAACTTTTGAGGAAACTTCTGGCCAAAAAATAAACTATGACAAAAAGTGATTTCTGTGTGAGTAGGCATGCATCTGAGCCAAAAATAAGACAGATTCAAATCATTATGGGCATGAAAGTTGGTAATCTACCATTTAAATATCTCGGAGTAAAAATGTTTTCAGGCAGTATCCTTAATTCATACTTCCAACCAGTTCTGGAAGCAATTGATAGGAGACTGAATAACTGGAAGAATATATGGCTTTCCACTAGAGGAAAATTGAATTTAATTCAATCATGCCTATATTCTCTCCCACAACACATCTAGGCAGTTATGGCACCAACAAAACAGATAATAAAAAAGATTGAGAGGAAATTCTCTATTTCCTTTTGGGGGCTGTCTGATACTGGGCCCAAAAAGTCATGGAGAAAGTGGGATTATATTTGTTATCCTACTATCCAAAATGGTTTAGGCTTGAGATCCTTATCCACCACAATTAAAGCTTTTGCTTGTAAATTATGGTGGAAATATCAAAATGGAAGTGCCCCATTGACACATTTCATTGCCTCTTTGCCTGTCTCAAAAACAAAATCTCAGACATGGAAAAAGATTTGCAATATTAACATATTTGCAGAATCTAATTCCAAAGTCATACTTGGAAATGGCAAGTGTAATTTCTGGTTAGCAAACTGGACAGATCAAGGGCCTCTAATAGACAAATTTGATATTGTACCTGGACAGTACCTTGATCTTACTGTAGCTGATTTCATTGCTAACAAAGACATTTCCCTCCCCTTCCTCCAGCCCTCACTTGCACCAGATCTCACCCAATTCCTGATAAATGCTTCCATTTTCCCTCACAGACATGATAAACTAATATGGAAAGCAGACATTTTGGGAAACTTCACTTTCAAATCAGCATATTTGGCACTAAGATCATCAAAACAATCCCTCCCCGTGCTAGCAAAAATCTGGTCTGCACACATTCAAAAGAAGTTATCTGTTTTATGTGGAGACTTTTAAATTCCATACTCATTTTTGATGATGTGATAGCCCAATTTGGTTTCAATCTTCCTTCTAAATGCTGTTTTCGCAACCAGGTCAACACACTACGACATTTCTTTAATGAGTGTTACATTGCTATAGGATTATGGAGACAGATGCATAGCATCTGTGCTACTTCATACATTGGTAATGTGACTCTGTGAGATAGATTGGCTTCAAACTGGTCTTTTTCAGGCTTGTCAAAATTGCATACACATTTAAACCACTCTGCTCCCATTTTTGTATGCTGGTTGTTGTGGAAAGCTAGAATTAGTTTCATTTTTGACAATATCACTCCTAGTCTTGATGTTTTGACAAAGAGTCTCAAAAACCATATTTTTTAATCCCTTTTAGCTAAGTCTCTATACATCTCTAGGGAGATAGACTATGAACTTACTGCCACTTAGTATGTCCCCTCATTAGAAAACCTCTCAAGCCACTAATCTCAAAAGTTTTATGGTCTAAACCTCTGAAGGGTATAAAAATTAATGTTCATGCTTCTTGGAAGTCTCACAAAGCTGGAATCTCTATACTGATCAGAAACACAGCAGGGACCTTCCTGGAGTCTTCATGTTTTTTCACTGATTCTCCATCCCCTCTCCATGCAGAGATCATTGCTATAGAAGCTGGGATCAAAAGAGCTCTTCAATCTAATCCGTCCTTCATAGTGGAGTCAGATTGCAAGCTGGCAGTGGAGATGATCAAAGACCCTGACAAGAGTCATTGGACACTTTTCAACCTTGTTGATTCAATATCGCAGCTACAAGGGGAACATGCCCTAATACACACTCTCAGGGAGGCAAATCAACATACTGATATGCTAGCAAAATGCAGAGAGCATCTCATTCAACAACACTTTGTATGGACTGAGCTACCACGTATCATACAAGGCTTAATCCTTCTGGATGCCACAAATACTCCATCTCTTAGAATCTCTGTCTGAATCCATACCAGAATATGACCATCCCACAGTTCTCTTTGATTGCTCTCTATACATCAAGCTTACTGGTCTAAGACATAGGCCATTTCTAGGTAAAAAGTGTATAATTTATGCTCTTATTCTTTTGTAAATACCATATCACTTGATAAGTTTTAAGACTCTCGAGCGTCAGAGTTGCTCTTTGTCTCATACATTGGCTAAGATGATTCCTGTTTTTAGTTTTGAATCCTTTTCAGTGAGATGTGGGTGCTTTGATGCACCAATAATTTTGGCCGAATCTTCGGCATGTAACAGACTTTGCCAAAGTATTGGCTTTTTATAGGTTTGGGGTGCCCAATAAATCCCCTTCACCCCTGGGTGATTCCTATTAAAAAATAAAAAGTAAAGAAAAGAATCATTTTTGGAAACACAAGTGCAAGGTCAAATGGCTTAGAGAGGGTGATGATAATACTAGTTTTTTTCATAACTCAGTCAAGGAAAGGAAGAGCATAATGAATATCACAAAAATAAAAATTTCTCTTGGTGCTTGGATTGATGATCTTACTGAAATTGAAGCAAAAGTTGTTTCATACTACTCTGAATTGCTTGCTGCAGAGGATAATCCAGATCAGAGAAAATTTTATGCTCATTTTCTGTCTCAGATCCCAGCGTTAATTAGCTGAGAAGATAACCAAAAAATGCTTCAACCTGTCACTTCTAATGAACTAAAAAGCATTTTTTTAATTGAATAAACTGGGTAGTCTTGGCCCTAATTACTGCCATATTCTACATTAAATGTTAGGACATTATTCACACAGATTTACTGAGTGCAACCAATGATTTTATGAGCAGTGCTGACATCCCTAAAGGAATTGCCAGTAAATGGATAGCCATAATACCAAAGGTTGAAACTCCCTCTACGTTTAGTGATTATAGGCCAATTAGTCTCTCAATGTGGCAAATAGGATTGTTTTCAAAACTTTTGATGGAGAGAATAAAGCCTCATATGCATAAACTCGTATCATACCATCAGACTGCATTCCTTAAGCATAGAGACATTTCAGATTATGTGCTATATTTAATGGAAATGATTAGGTTTATTGATAAAAAAGGTAGGGAACCTAACTGTATTATTAAATTAGATTTAAGAAAGGCCTTCGATAGAGTCTGTTGGAAATTCCTTACAAGCATTCTAATTAAATTTTGTTTTCATGGTCAATTTATTTACTGCATCATAAAAACCTATATCAAGCATGGTTTTCTGTATTAGTGAATGGTAGTCCTGTAGGGTTTTTCCAAGCTACAAGAGGTATTAAACAAGGTGACCCTCTCTCCCCCTTTCTTCTTAATATTTTTCAGAGGCATTTACAAGAAGTTTGGCATACATTTTTCAGATTTGTAGTATACTCTGCCCAGATATGATGCTCCAATTTCTCACTTGACATATGCTGATGACACAGTAATTTGAATGCAAGCAAGTAAAGCTAATTTGATAAAAATGAAATCATTCCTTGCTGTGTTTGAAAATGTGTCTGGCCAAAAATAAATTATGAAAAAAGTGATTATTATGTTAGTAAGCATGCAACTCACAGAAAGGTAAATGATATTGCTTCCATCCTAAGTATGAGAAAAGGAATTATGCCATTTAAATACCTAGGAGTGCCTATTTTTATTGGTAGAGTTAAAAACATCTATTTCCAGCCTGTTCTTCAAATGATAGACAAGAAGGTGCAAAACTGGAAAAATATATGGTTGTCAACTGGAGCTAGAATTATCCTTATAAATGCATGCCTTTATTACTTGCCTCAGCACTATTGGGCTGTCATGAAGCCTACTGTGCATGTTATTAAACAAATTTGGAGGAAACTTTCAATTTTTTTCTGGGGTACTGTAGATGATAGGCCAAAGAAAACTTGGAGAAAATGGAATGATATCTGCTATCCTATACCTGAAAATGGCTTGGGATTCAGAAATATATCAGCCATTGTAAAAAGCTTTTCTGTCAAGCTATGGTGGAAATACCAAACGGTACAGGCTCCTTGGACCTTATTTCTTGCTTCTCTCCCTAAATCATCACAAAATTCACAAGCTTGGAAAAGAATATGTGATGTTACTAGTTTTTGGGAAAGGAATTCCAAGGATATACTTGGTAAAGGAGAGTACAGTTTCTGGGATTCAAATTGGACTGACAGAGGGCCTATCATTGATATGCTGGACCCTGATGAATTTGAAATTCCACTTGATTTCTCTGTGACTTTATTTATACAAAACAAAAATGATTTTCTTCCAGCCATTTCCCCTTGCATTCATACCGACTTTCTATCTTATTTACAGGAAGCAAAACTGGCTGAACACATAGAAGATGGGTTAATATGGAAACCTGAAGAAAAAGGAGTTTTTACATTCAAATTGACTTACCAAGCACTCAGGCCTAAAAGAGGTATATCTGTATCACTTCAAAAGATTTGGAATACTAGAGTCCCAAAAGAAATCTCAGTTTTCATGTGGAAAACTATGAACTCATTACTGCCATTTGATAATGTCTTGAGATTTTATGGATTTAATATCGCATCAAAATGTTGTTTCTGTGATAACACTGACTCTCTGGACCATTTTTTCAACAAATGCCAGCTGGCAGAGAAGATATGGTCTGGGGTCAACTCTTTCATAGGGATTAGAACCCCTAATTTTGATAAAATATGGGGTAGAATTAGTTATTATCTTTCTAGGCCTGGGATCACCTCTGTGCAATCTATGCTTATCCATAATATATCTCATTTTTCATGTTGGTCAATGTGGAAAGTTAGGAATAAATACCTATTTGAGAATGTCCCCCCATCTGTGAATTGTATGCTGCATGAAATTAAATCTATGATCTATGACTCATATGCAGCAAAACCTATTTTTATTCACAATCAACATGATATTGACCTGGTCTCAAATGGATACTTTCCACTTTGCAAAAAACAGCCAAAACCTACCATATTTAAAGTTAAGTGGTCTCCACCCCCTGTAGGATACAAAGTGAACATTGATGCCTCTTGGACATCATTACACAAAGAAACAGGAATTGGCCTTATTATTAGGGATCTTGTTGGGGAATTTGTTAGTGCTAAAACGCTTTATACACATGCTAACTCCCCATTGCATGCTAAAATCCTTCCATTAGCTTTGGTTTGGCTAACTCTATTCATACATCACCATGCATTATAGAATCAGACTGCTCACAGGCAAAAAAAGATTCACAGACCTGAGTCAGCACCATGGTCCCTCTTCTCATTGGCGGATGAAATAAAAAGAGCCAAATCAGATACTGGAACAATCCACTCCTTTAGAGAGGTGAATTTAGTTGTTGATTCACTGGCAAGACATGCTATATCACAGAAACAGGCTGAAATTTTTGACTTTCACTCTCTACCTACTGTAAGCAGAGGCCTATAGATTCTTGATAAAGCTGGCACACCTACTCTTAGAGTTCACCCCCCTTAGAGTTTGATGTTACTTACTGGTTTCCAATCTACCTTTTCAGGTTAAGAAATGGCAGCATGGAAGAAGAACCATGGATTACTGAAGCTCTCATCACCAACGAACTACTACCTAAAACTATGCACAAGGACACCTCCAGCTCTATGCATCACTGATCATAAATAACACCAAATGCAGCTAGAGAGACTGCATGAACTCATATCTACTTTTTAGGTTGAGGATTTTCTTTCCTGGTGCCGCTTAGAGTTTTACGTTGCAATTCTCTTACAGGTTTTTGGAAATAAAATCATCCCTAGCTATTCTTTTGTATAGTTCTCTTATGTGTTTATTCTTTTGCAGAATCATTGATATGCTTTTGGAGCTAAGGTTCAAAACCGTCCCTTGAAAAAAGGTTATGGTCTGTAAAATTTACATGTTTTTTTGTCAACTACGTGTTCGGAAGCTTAATATAAACTCTCCCACTAAGGTGGTTTGACAAAAAAAAAGAAGTTAAATTATGTTTACTATGAAATTCTCTTAATTGAACATAATTATTAATATATAGTTTTCTTAGAAAAATAAAAAAGTATAATTCCCTGAAGTGAAAAATATTACACCTTAGGCATTGCTCTCACTATTTGCGATTACACATGTACTATGTGTCTTCGCAATTTCCAATCGATTTGACTGCACTTTTAAGATCAGGTGCTGATATCTTCCTGGAGATCAGATGCCTCCCACTGGGAAATCTGGAAGCTGTTAGAGTGCAAGATTGAATGACTGAATTACTCATCTGAGTTGTGTGTATTCATTCATATAAATAGAGGTATGTACTACTAGAATACCTAATATACCAGGTAATTACCAAAAGAATATAATCTAAATACACTAACTAATATTCAGTATATATTCTATTTACTAACACTCCCCCGTAGTCGAAACAGTAGCAGGGCGAATGTAAAGACTAGACCGAAAATATAGAAACAAAGAGGATGGAAGACCCTTCGTAAAGATATCTGCATACTGATGAGCAGATGGAACATGAAGAACACGAACTTCCCCTAGAGCCACCTTCTCTTGAACCAAGTGTATGCCAATCTCCACATGCTTAGTGCGTTGATGGTGTACCGGATTAGACGAAAGGTACATGGCAGAAATATTGTCATAGTAGACCAATGTAGCCCGCTGAAGAGGAACACGCAATTCACAGAGGAGGTTGTGCAACCAACACGTCTCGGCAACAACATTAGGAACTCCTCAATATTCTGCTCAGCACTCGATCTGGATATAGTGGGTTGCCGCTTTGAAGACCAGGAAACGAGATTATCACCAAAATATAGACAATACCCAGAAGTAGACCAACAAGAGTCCGAACAGCCAGCCCAATCCGTATCTGTGTAAGCAGTGAGGAAATAGGTAGAAGATGCATGAAGATGAAGACCAAGATTAAGAGTACCCTAGATATATCGGATAATCCGCTTGAGAGCCTGAAAGTGTGGTTCCCGGGGTTCATGCATAAATAGAAAAATCTGCTGCACAGCGTAAGCAATGTCCGGCCTCGTGAAAGTGAGATACTGAAGGGCACCAGCTAAAAGCCGGTAAACAGAGGGATCATCGAGAGGGAGCCCAACATCGGCTGCAAGTTTGGACTTGGTATCGGTAGGTGTAGTGACAGGCTTGAAAGAAGTCATCTTGGCACGATTAGTGATATCCCTGGCATACTTATGTTGAGACAAGAAAACTCCTGACGTGAATCGATATATGAAAATGCCAAGGAAGTAACTCAGAGGGCCTAGATCCGTCATAGCAAACTCAGCACTAAGCAACGATGTAAGGGTTTATCAATGCTCGCATAGATTCGTTTCCCTCTGTCTCAGCGTATTGCCAGCATCTTAAATCATTGACAGATCAGCTTGGAGATGTCCAGGCCCCATCTAGCGATCAACGTCTTGTTTTACAACTCATCATCAGCTTATCATCATCATACAATATTGTCGGCAGCATCATCAGTCAGATGTCTCCTCTTCCGACATTTTTATCGCTCGGAGCATGCTTACCCGGGAGGAATCTCGCCAAAATCGCCATATGGAGGAGATCCACGTCTTTCTTACCGCTAACGCTGCTCGGCCGGCCCATGAAACAACTCCCACCGGCGATCCAAATTCATCCCGTCGGAATCGATCGCGTGGTCACCGTAACTCTGGAAATCGACCTCGCCAGCAACCTGCCACATCGTTGATGTGAATTCCGTTGCTGCACAACTCTGACATGGATTCCGTCGCTGACCAGGCAATATGTGCAGGGTTATGGGACACCACAACCGTGTCCGTACCCCACCGCCGCTCAATCCCCAAATCATGCGTTTAGAGGATTCAATCAATAAAGTGGCCAAGCCTTTTATTCTCATATGGGCCAGATGCAACCGCAATCCCACTTTGTGTCTCCATTAGGCCAGCTATCACATGGCCAAGCTAGGCCAGCAGGATATTGGACCACAACAACTGGGCCAGGAGGGACACCGCACAGTGGGCTGCAGCAGTTGGGCCACGAGGGACACCAGGACAGTGGGCTATAGCAGTTGGGCCAGCAGAACATTGGGCCTTTGCAGCAGGGTTAGGAGGGACACCACCATCGTGGGGCGCAGCAGTTGGGACTTTGCAGCAAGACCGTGGGCCTAATCCAATAGCATTCTCTCCTGCTTTTAACACAATGTCTCTACAACCATCATCCGAAAATTGGATCATGGACTCCGTCGCGTCTTCCCACCTTGCTGCAAATTCGGGTAACTTTCGTACCTATTTTAATTCGAGTAATTTAGCTCCCATTTATGTTGGTAATGGAAATAATTTTCATGTCATTGGTCACGGTTCTGCAATATTACCCACATACCCATCTTATTAGCTAAATAATGTTTTACATACCCCTGACATTGTTAAAAACCTATGAGTTAGCGATGGAGTATGTTGTCTCATTATGAAAAGTGTAGATGAAGAGTGAGTGGTACCAAGCTCGTGGTGCCTGCTTCAACCCGTATAGAGACTTGCGTAGAAGACAAACATGATCTGGACGTCTCAGATCAGAAAAACCTGGAGGTTGATGCATATAAACAGTCTCATGCAAATCTCCATGCAAGAAAGCATTTTTTACATCAAACTGGTGAACATGCCACGAATGAGAGACAATGATGCTCAGAATAAGCCGGATAGTAGCCGGTTTAACCACATGGCTAAATGTCTCATCACAATCCACTCTGACTTGTTGAGACTTGCCGTTAACCATCAGACGGGCTTTGTACCTCTCAAGTGTGCCATCAAACATGTACTTATGCTTAAATAGCCACATGCAGCGAACAATATTAGCACCAGCCGGCCTCGGAATCAAGTCCCAAGTACCATTTTTAATAAGAGCATGAAACTCATCATTCGTGGCGGTACACCAGTGGGGGTCCTGCATGGCTTTTAGCGGAGATTTAGGAAGATGGGAGACTTGAGATGAAGCCAAAAGGTTGTATCGAGGATTAGGTTTGACAATGCCAGCTTGAAGGCATGTTATCATGGGTGATGCAGAGGTGGAGTGGATGTGGAGGAAGAGGTGGAGGAGGAGATGGATGAGGCGATATAGTAATTGGACTGATAGATGGGGATGACACATGTGGTAATGGTGTGGGACTTGGTGAGAATTGATGAACAAGATCCAGAAGAAGTGGGGAAGGATCTAACAAGGTTATATTAGTGTTGGGACAAGACGAAGTGGTGAAAGGAAGAGTGTTTTCATCGAACACGACATGTCTGGACGTGATGAAACGATGTGTTCCAAGAACCAAGCAACGATAATCTCGATGGTCTAGAGAAGGGCCCAGGTATAGACATGGAACAGAACGGGGAGCCAACTTGTGAGGAGCGGTGGCTGAGGTGTTGGGATAAAACAAACACCCGAAAGTCCGATGCGAAGCCATAGGATTGAGAATAAGAAAAAATATTGATTAATTCTGTGATACCATGTTAGAGTACAAGATTGAATAACTGAATTGCTCATCTGAGCTTTCTGTATCCATTCATATAAATAGAGGTCTGTACAACTAGATTACCTAATATAACAGGTAATACAGAAAGAATATAATCTAAATATACTAACAAATATTCATTAAATATTATATTTACTAACAGAAGCATCAAGAAGAGTGGTCGGAATAAGCTCATACTGCATCGGCATGAGGATTTTTCAGTTGAAGCAGGCAGTCCAACTTAGTTGAGTTACTGAAAGATCTGGAGCTAGCTCAAACTTCACTGAGAGAGGAGACTGCAACACAACAGGTTGCAGAAGTGGTGGAGGTTGTACGAACGCCTGAAATGAAGAGTAAGAAGCAGGTAGATGATCTAGATATGAGCACTCTGGCGCCACATACTGGGGCATCATCTAAAAGCTGGGTAGATCAGATGGATGAGATTGCACCGCCAGAGAAGAGTTGGAAGCAACGAATATTTGTGGATCACTCATATGAGGTGAAATTCTTTACCAGTGTCTTTTGAAGGCATAAAGATGGCCAAAATTTTTAGGGAAGAAGTGGAGGATAACATGAAAACTTGGGAATCCACCCTTGTCAGTAAAGTGTTAGGTGCATTTCCACCTCATAGAGTTGGAGGGATTTTTCAATAGAATCCGGGGATCTAATAGAGTTCAAAAAGTTTGGAGAATGAAGAAAGGTATTTTTCTTGTTTGTTTTAGCCACAGGAAGCACAGTTTAGAAGTGTTACAGAGAGGCATGATACTATTTGATCATAAACCTGTCTTGATCAAAGCTTGGTCAAAAACTTGGTGGGATTTTGAGTCTAATAAGGTTCCGTTTTGGGTTCAGCTCCTTGAGCTTCCCCCTCCCCTACTGGAAACCTTTAATCCTTAGTAGGATTATTAGTCCCTTGGTAATCCTGTTAGGGTGGATGGCTCTACTCTCAATCATGATATTCTAGGTTTAGCAAGAATCCAAGTTGAAATGGAGGTTGCAGACTCAGTACCTAGTGTTGTTCCTTACCTAGATGAAGAAGATATTATACAGCATCAACCACTACATTTTGAATGGCTTCCAGCCAAGTGAAGTGAATGTGGGAGACTTGCCCATCTCCAGCCACAATGTAGGAAAGGTGAAGCTCCAGCTGCCCCTAAAGTATTGAGAATGAAATGGATCCCTGTCTCTAAGCCAAGTAGTCAAACGGTCCCTATCCAATCTCTTAGACCTTCTACACCAGCCACTAAGGTCGTGAGAGGTTCAGTACTAGTGATGCAAACTAAAAAGCTAGACGAGGAAGGATTTGAAGCAGTTACTACTCACACTACTCATAGAACCGGGAAGAAACCAATGGATGAAATGTATGGTGAGAATTCCACGAGAGGGAGATACATTGCCCTTGCTGATCCACCTGATGAGTATACAATCTTGGCCTGGAACATTAGGGGTGTAAATAGGAAAGGAAAATAGAAAAAATTCAAAAAGAATTGTACAACTTCTAGATTTGGTTTAGTGGGAATTATGGAGATTAAAGTGAAACAAGATAGAGAACAACTGGTTTAGGAGTCCTTTAGCAACTTGGGATTTAAGTGGCTCACCAACAATGAGTTGGTGGATCAAGGCAGACTCTGGATGGGGTGGAGGTCAGATTTCTATGATATCATAGGTGTTGTTAAACATGAGCAATGGTTGGATGTGTAGTGCTTCATTAAGGACCTGAAACAAGAGTGTTTTATCAGTTTTGTCGATGGCTATCATAATATTAAAGATAGGGTGTCACTGTGGAATCAAATGAGATTGTTGGATCATGATCCCTCTTCCTGGCTCATTCTAGGTGATTTCAATGCTCCCCTTCACCTAGATGACAGACAGGGTGGAATTCTAGTAAAGACTAAGGAAGTTGCCGACTTTCAAGATTGTATGAAAGATCTCAATTTGATTGAGGTAAAACCTTTTGGACCTACTTATACATGGGAGAATAGAAGGCACTCAAGAGAGATGATTTTCAGCAGAATTGATAGATCAATTGTCAACCATGCTTGGATCTCCACTTTCCCATAATCTATATGTTTAGTCCAGCCTAATGAAAATTCTGATCATTTTCCTCAAGTGGTTCATTTCAGAAAGAAGGAGAGACAAACTGCTAAGCCCTTCAAGTTCTTTAATATGTGGTCAAGGCTGTGTGGGAGGACAATGCAATGCAGACGATAGAGGATTTATTTCATCAATTGAGGGCACTACTGGAAATGTCGCCGGAGACGTCGCCGGTGCACGGCGGTCGGATCAAAACGCCGGTGACCTAGGTTTTCGAGTTCGAAAACCCCTCGGGTAAGTTGTTAGAAATTTAAGACGGCGTAAATATTGAAAACGCCATTTGACACAATGTTCGAGCTCGAAATGAAGATGATTGTAGTAGAGTGTTGATCAATTTGAAGTGTTTAAGTGTAGGTGAAGGTTTAAGATTAGAAAGAAATGTACCCTTATTAAGTTTAGAAATCGAAAACTTAATAAGGTCAAGTTTAAGATTAGTAAAAAGAAAGACACTCGCTAGTACCATCTTTCATTTTCAAGGTGTGATGTTTAAGGAATCGGAAAATGTATAACAAATATTTCGAGATCGAAAGTAATGTACCATATTGTGATGACGTGGATGTTTTCTTTGATATTGTTATATTTGCGAAATCGTAATTATAGGAATTAGAATCAAAGAAGTTTTTCCATAATTAAAGTCACATGCTTTATTTGTAAAGGGTTGGCTGTACAGTTTACGAATTCGAAAGTTAGTAAGAGTGGTTTATGCTATACTGAAAGTAGGTAGAAAGTTTTGACTGCATAGGATTTTCGAATTCGAAAACCCTTTGTGATTTACTAAAATGGTCCGACGGGCTGAATGTTTTGAACTGTTATCAACTTTTGTTAAAATCTTTGGAGGTCCTAGATTCAACCCCAAAGTTTGGGAGCTGATTTGTGAAGGTATGTGTGTGTAAATCTTGGTCTTTGATTCCCTCTCAAATCCCAATTATCGACATGTATGTATCTTTGATGAGATCGGTCTATGCGAGGCCACTTGCCTTGATTTTGTTTTGTAATTGTAAGATTGTGGATGTGTAGTATAATGGGTAATTGGATACTGGTTAGTTAGGTCTTATTTGCATGTTACGTGCATGGTGCAACCACATTTTTTGACTGGATTGCTTGGTTTTGTTTAGGTTGTATTGCTTGTGCCTTGTTCGACACATAGATATATATATATACATATATATATATGGATCGTGCTCGTATAATTGAAGAGGATGCGCGTACCAGTCCTGAATACCGGAGGTTGGTTGAACATTTCATTGATGTTGCAACAGAACATGCGAGAAGTGAAAATTGTTCTGGAATTAGGTGTCCTTGTAGAAACTGCATGAATGATGCTAATTTAGGTGTTGCTGGCGTTATGGGTCACTTGATTATGCATGGTTTTGATAAAAGCTATATAATTTGGGTATGGCATGGCGAGAATCACGATGGTGGCATTAGGGAAGAACAAAATAATGCTGAGAAGGGAGGGCAAAGTTGTGAAATAGAATGTGATGATAAGTTCACTGATTTGACTAACGACGTGGCTAGGCATTTTGTTGGCGAACCAGAAGCTTTAGAAGCCATGTACATGAATAAGAAAACTCCGTTGTATAAGGGCTCGGGTCACACAATCTTGAGTGCGACTCTGCAAGTTATGAATTTGAAAGCTAAACACGGTCTTTCTGATAATGCGATGACGGAATTCCTAGGACTCATGACAGAACTACTCCCTGCTGACAACAAGATGCCAAATCGCAGTTATGCAGCTAAACGGGTGTTGTGTCCAATGGGAATGGAACTTGAGAAAATTCATGCATGTCCTAATGATTGCATGTTGTATAGAGGGGAGGAGAATGAAAAACTGGATAGGTGTGAAGTTTGTAATGAGCCGCGGTACAGAACAAAGAAGGAGAAGTTAGACGTGGGAGCAGAGGTGTCGAATAGAGGGAAGAAACCAACACCTGCTAAAGTTGTTTGGTATTTACCTATCATTCCTCGGTTAGAACGGTTGTTTTCAAATAGACGTGATGCAAAAAATTTGACGTGGCATCGTAGAAGAAATCGTCCAAAGGATGATGTGATAAGACATACTTCTGATGGTGATCAGTGGAAGAAAATAGATGAGTTATATCCTCCGTTTAGTAAGGAAGATCGGAATTTGAGGTTAGGCTTGTCGACCGATGGAATGAACCCTTACGGGGACATGAGTAGCATGCACAGTTCTTGGCCAGTCATGGTGGTGATATACAATTTGCCCTCTTGGTTAACAATGAAAAGAAAGTATGTGTTGCTGTCCTTGATGATTTCAGGGCCTAAACAACCAGGAAATGATATTGATATATATTTGGCGCCACTAATCGATGATTTGAAAAAGTTGTGGTACGGGGAGAATTGGACATATGACGAATATCGGAATGAATGGTTCAAATTGAACGCTGTGTTGTTATTCACTATCAATGACTAACCCGCGCTGGGTAATCTTGCTGGCTACTCAGTGAAAGGGCATTTGGCTTGTCCGGTATGTGAGGAAAACACCTGTTATTGCCAACTAAGTCATGGGAAGAAGACAGTGTATCTTGGACATAGGAGGTTTTTGCCTACGGATAATACGTTGAGAAAAGCTAAGAAATGGTTTGATGGAAAAGTAGAAGGACGGGATGAACCTGTTCCCATCTCTGGACCGGAGATTCTAGAAAAAGTGAGAGACATGGAGAATGACTTTGGCAAAAACCATAAAAAGGCCAAGGTATGTTGACCGTGGAAAAAGTGTAGTATCTTTTTTGAATTGCCATATTGGGAGTATTTGGGGGTGCGACATTGCATGGATGTTATGCATATTGAAAAGAATGTTTGTGATAGTCTTATTGGCACCTTACTCGATATTCCAAGTAAATCAAAAGATGGTTTGAAGAGTAGAAAGGATTTGAGCAGAATGGGATTAAGGGAGTCGATTGTACCTGTAGAAGTAGAAGGGAGAAAGTTTTTACCACCAGCTTGCTACAATATGTCTGAAGTTGAGAAGAAAAGGTTTTGTGAGTTTTTGAAGTATGTGAAAGTTCCCACGACATACGCTTCTATGATAGGCAGATGTGTTAGTGTGGAAGATTGTAAAATTGCTGGTTTGAAATCGCACGATTGTCATAATCTTATGCAGGAGTTGATTGTTCTCGCACTCCGTGGGAGTTTGCCCTCGCATGTGCGCAGCTGCATTAATCGCTTATGTCTTTTTTTAAAGGCATATGTCGCAAGGCAGTAAGCCGCAGAAAGCTGGACAAACTACAAGCTATGGTGGTGGACGTACTGTGCAGGCTTGAGATGTATTTTCCTCCCTCTTTTTTCGATATTATGGTCCATCTGATTGTTCATTTGGTAAGAGAGGTTAAGTTGTGTGGGCCTGTATTTTTTAAGGTGGATGTATCCTTTTGAAAGGTACATGAAGATCTTCAAATGTTTTGTGAAGAATAGGTACAGACCAGACGCTAGCATAGTGCAGCGATATGTTACGGAGGAGTCGATAGAATTCTGCATGGCTTACATCAGTGAATCAGAGACGGTTGGTATTCCACAGGGGAGGCATAATGATAGAATTGATGGTCACGGTTTGAACAGAGGCAAGTTGTTAAATCCAAGTGCTATTGATTTGTGTACCGCTCATTTGTATGTGTTACGCAATCACTCTGATGTGACCCCTTATATCGCCAAACACAAGGATGAAATTCAGAAACGACATGGTAATTGGAAAGAGGAGCAAGTTGTAGAGGAACATGGGAGGACATTTGGTGAATGGTTAGAAGAGCATGTATAATCAGGTGAACATGAGGAGAATGTGAAGTGGCTATCAAGTAGGCCGAATCCAACAGTTATTTCCTTTACAGGATACTATGTTCACGGCTACACTTTTGGAACAAAGGCACAAGATGACAAGGGAATTTCTCAGAATAGTGGAATTTCAGTAATTTCAAATGAAATTTTCCTTCAAAATGACGAAGGAGGGAGTGCCTGTTACAAGGACAGCAGCCACTATGGGACCATTACCGAAATCTGGGAGTTAAATTACGTTGGTACACAAGTTGTTGTTTTTAAGTGTGACTGGGTTCATCCAGATGCGGTGTCTAAAGACGATTCAGTTTGCATCACCCTCGTGAACAGGAAACGACGTGCGTTCAAAGGAGATGCTTTCATACTTGCAACGCAAGGCGATCAGGTTTTTTATGTCCCGGATCTAGCTAATCGCAGGTTGGAGGTAGTTTTGAAGGGAATGAAAACGTATGTCGGTGACGCAGAAGAAGAAGTAGAAAATGCTGACTTAACTGATATACCTTTAGAAGATGTTTGTGAGGGATTTAGCCTGCGGGAGACTAGAAAGAACTTGAAGAGATATCAAAGCTGGTTGGATCACGACGAGGGTGTTTGGATAAATGATAAAGGAAATGCGCGTAAAGGAAGAAAGGTGAAGGTTAAACGGAAGAAAAATGTTGTAAAATAATGATTTTGAACTTTGTTAAGTTTAATTTGATTCTGAATTTAAGTTGCACAAGTAATCTCAAATTTTGTGTTAATACTACTTGGTAGTTTGATTGTGGATTTTTGCAGTGTTTTATGAGTTTGTAAAACTGTAGTTATGTTTCCGAACTCGAAACCATAATCGCCCGAAGGTTTACGACTTCTGAATACATGTAACTGAAGTACTTTGCCAGACAGTAGGTTCCCCTATATGTCACCCGTTTTAGAAACTGAAATTACTAAAACACCAGGTATTTTAGAATTCGAAAAGTAGCTTACTTCATAGTTTTTGAATACTTTAGTTAAACGGTCAATTGAACAGAAGGATGCCCTATATGGAACCCGAACAATGAAATGTGCAAATTTTTGTAGATTAATAAGTTTAGAACTCGAAAATAAAGATGTAATATTGACAAGCGATTTCCTACGTCGTTAAATGGGACTTCGCGAGATCAAAATACTATTTATAAATCACCTACGACTTCTAACTACTAGAGAGTAGATAGTGGGAAGTAGGGGTCGAACCACAAGGAGAAGGGTTTTGTAAGAGTGTTTTAAAGTAGAAAATAAGCATACTTATATATTATATAAAAAGCAATGTAAACAAGGGGGGGTTTTGAGATTGGTTTGGATTACACTATGAAAGAAAATTAAACTATCATTAGCTAAGCTAAGGGGATGATACTAGGATTATGAGGCCTTGGGAGGCAAATGACTTCAATTTCCAACTATCGACTTATCACCGAGCAAATGCAATTACAAGGAAGTTTAGACCATTTGTCAAGGATGAAAGCATCATATTCTCTCGAATGTAGCTAGAGAGGATGATAACACCACTCAAAAGCTCTCATTGTTGATTCACCTAGATGATAACATCATAGATAACTCAACAATGGTATTAGGATTAGAGAGAGACAAACTTACTCACACACCCGCAATAGCGAGAGTATACAAATAAGACATTTGATAACTAGCAAGAACCAAGACGAAGATAGCATATATGTCTCGACTTCTACTTTGCTACTTAATGATATTGGAGTGAACGATAACGTTCTACCCACAAATCTAGCTATTCGTTGATAACAATCATACGTTAAAATGGAATCTTCAACTCAAGTATACAATCACATATTAGGGGGACCAATGATAACATTCATCCTTACCTAAACACATAATTGATTAATCATGCAAGTTCATGAGATTTCCAATTCTAACAACTCATATTTATCATGGCATTCCTTAACTACAATCACACAACAAGGGGAAGAACTTGTCATCACTCAACCCCTTCCATAGTCATTAATCTAACAACTAGAGATTACACTACCATTATGCTAAGTTACCATCATCATCACACTAAATTACTCTAACCAAGCTAACCTAATTAATGACTATGGAGCATGCAATTGATATAAAACACAAAGCCCATAACAAATTAAGCAAGATTGAACAACATTCATGCACAAGAATTCAAGTTCATCAAATGATTATCCAAATCTCAAGTTTAAGCATACAAGGCCCTCAAAGTTTCAAGGGAATGAATTCAAATGCTCCCAAGGATCAAACTAAGCTATACTACAATACATGGAATCTAACAACTAATCTAATGGAAAGGAATGGAAGAAAAGGGAAAGAAAGATGAAGAAAATGGAGCTCTACATGGTTGTGGCCGTTTTTTTGCTCTTGGGGAGATAAGGGGTATTTATAGAATGCAGTGCACGGGCCGCGCGGCACTCCGCGCACTTTTGTGAAGGGCCGCGCACTTTAACCGATGATCCGATTTGCATCTTCTAGTAGTCCATTTCGAAGCTCTTGATGAGAGGAATCCAATGGTATGATCAATGTGCTCTAATTCGTTTGAAAACATTTCCAAAATCAAGCTTCAAAATATTAGTGCATCACTTGTTCTTCAAAATGTAACTTTGACAAGTTTAGCTTTAAAGCTCCTTACTTTGCACCAAATGCTACCCAAATTAGATCTCAAATGTCATAAAAAGAAGAGTATATTCAGGTCTCATCAAATATGTTTAGAATTCGAAAACATAGTTTTTGTATAGTTTAGTTAAACGGTCAATTGAACAGAAGGATACCCTATATGGAACCCGAACAATGAAATGTGCAAAATTTTGTATATTAATAAGTTTAGAACTCGTAAACAAAGATGTAATATGTTTAGAATTCGAAAACATGTATTTGTATTACAACTTACGACGTCGAAACAAGGTGTGAATATGATAAAAAAAATACAAATGGAAGAGTTTGACATTGTTGGCTATTAAATGACTTAACATTAAGAAAATATTCAGAATTACAGTTTCGGCACACTTTTGCCAATTATCGCAAGAGTTTCAAAAGATTGCGATGTAGCCCTAGCGACATTACAACTAGTTTACAATTGGCCAAAAACAAAAGCATGCAAAACTGTATACTATTACTAACTGCCCACATTACTTGAATTAACCAAGCCGGCAACCTCAGGGGAAGTCGAGATCAAACCCGCGACTTGAAAACGACCTTTCCATGGCGGACATCTTCTTCTTTGCATGGAAGACCTTCTTCCTCGTTGCCATTATACGACTAGTCTTGTCCTTAGCATTGGCATACATCCGCTCAGCCATTGAGTACAGTTCAGCATCGGTCATCACTGCGACGAGACATTAAACACAAAATAGTCAGTAATAAACTCATCAAGCCTATTCAATCACATGAAAACTAGGCTTCAGAAAAAGTTTCTTACCTGCGTTACCTTTTGCACGCTTGTTCTTCACCGGGATGACCTTTGTGATCCAAGCACCATCCACCAAGTCATAGCCTCGGTTCTGGAAGTACTGTAGCCCGTAGATCCTGCAGGGAACGGGAGGGCTCTGAAACTTAAAGTCCGGCTTCATCTTCAGGAGGAGCTTGGTTATCAAGCCGCCGTAAGGGATATTCCAATACTGTTTGGTCATTCCCATCTGATTCAACATGTGCTTCATTATTGTATGGCCGGGGTTGATTTTTCGCCCGAGAACAACATAGTAGAACAAGATAGTAGTGGTGCTTGTTGGCTCGCTCACATTCTTCGGAGAAGGAACTAGAATCCTATGAACGAAGTCATACAAAACTCGATGTGCCGGCGTCATGCATTTCAGGTTGTACACATATGCGGCCTCTTTATCACCGACAGGTCTTCCAAAGTAGGCAGAAGCACATGCACATCTATCTACACCACAAGGCAGGCTAAATCCCGGGCCCAACCATCCATTTGCATTGTACACATTCAAAGGAGCATTTCCGCTGCTATTCTCTATATCCTCAGCCGTCTTATAAGCGCAGCCTACCAACTCATTCAGAATCCACCAGCTAACCTGGAATTCTTGCCCATTAACCATAGTTTTATACAAAAACTCATCAACCTCAGTTAGATTTGCATAAAACTGACAGCTTTCATGCAAGTAAGCTGGCGCATCATTCACCATTAGCTCCCCTACCTGCTGGATGTTCATCAGACCAACTAACTCTCCAAACCCTAGCTCTTCTACCTTACTAGGATCAACAGCATATGGATCCAACAACTTTCCCTCTAGGTAATACTTAACATACCTATCATGACAATCCTTATCAAAAAAAAGTTTGGGATCATACCCTTCTCTGCCTCTGCGAACCAAGAGCTTCCTTTTGAACGGATTCTTCGGCCGTGCCTTCGCCGCCGTGGTGTCGCTGGGTGCCATCTTGCCGACGTCGAAGATCTGTGAGTATGGGGCTTAGGGTTTTGTGATTTGGGGATTTGGGGCTTAGAGTTTTACGAATTGGGACTTTTGTGAATTGGGGTTTCTGTTTTGGGCATTTTTTCGTCATATATACTGTATTACTTTCGAACTCAAAAATACTGCAACTTGTGTAGTCTAGGTACTTTACTCTTTCGAAAATTCCTTGGAAAAACTATAAGATTTTTTCGATATCGAAAACATACACCCCTGAATTGACATAAAGATTTTAGAAGTAAGTTTTTTGCTTCTTTTTCGAGTTCCGAAACTACGTATACAATAACTAATTTGTTCGAACTCGAAAAAAACCATAATTGTTTGAGTACTAAAAATTTAATGAAGACTAAGAAAGCTAGTTTTCGAAAGCGAAAAGTTGGTCCACGTGGGTTTAAGGTTTAGCTCATGGGTTACAATGATGAAATACCTTTAGGTTTAGAAAACTTGGTGATTACAATATATTTTCGAATTCGAAATATACAACCAGACTATATCAATGAAGATTTGTTAAAATAAAAATAAAGATAATTTAATTTCTTTTTTTTACAACTTGCCTGTCAACGAGGATATGTTCGCCTAATAAAAATTTTTACAAACCAACCATCCATACATTAACGTTATTCAATAAATATTAGTAAACGGGTGTGCACATTATGTGATTCATATAGATTACCTGAGTATGACAATACAACAACAAGTATAAACGGTTCGATATAGACGAATGCTTGCTGTTAACTAAGCAACGGTTTCAACAAGAGCGATATATAAGAAAGGTTGCAGTTACTATCACATAGACATCCGAACATTATACATTATCATTATGTAGGGAACATTAGCTGACACGTCAAGGGGTGCTAATTGACCCCGTACCTCAACTCGTGAGTAGTTCGAGATTGTCTCAGTCAAAACTCGGTCACAACTCGACTCGATTTAGCTTGACTCGAGATCGACTCAACTCGAAAGGTTAACAAGTCGAGTTCTAGGAAAACCTAACTACTCCACTCGAAAAACTCGATAAGTGTAATTAGTTATAGTTTTATAATATTATAAGGTTATACTATATTAGTTCAATTATCTAATCTAGTTAGTTTTCATTTAATACTCAACATTGAACAAACTAAATATTTACATTGGTATTTCCAATAATAATTTCACTACGTATATGTAAAGACAAATATTTAATTAGAAATTTGCATAGTACAGACTCTATCAAAATAGGTCACTTAATTAGGTATTTTACTTGTTGTATATTTTTCATGGTGGTATAAAATATATTAATGTCAAACATACAAAATCTTTATTTTATCATTTCTAATTAAGTGATACAAAAAGATACTTTGTATTAATGGTTTGGATGAAGGTTACTGAATAATTTAAAATGCGCTATTAATTTGTAGATAAAATAGTTTAATTTGTATTTGAATAGGGAAAACACAATTCGAGTTCAAACTCGCGATTCGAGTCGATAATCGATATATAATAACGAGTTCGAGTTAAACATGATATCATTAATACTCCCGAGTTGCCGAGTTGAGTCGAACATGCATGGTTAATATAGTTTTCTAGTCGAGTCGAGTTACGCAGTACTCGCGATCGATTCGATAGATTAGCACCCCTAAGCGTGTCACACGTGTAACTGTAACTATAGTACTAACGCAGGTATGGTAAGTGACTTACTGTATTAGAGATTGATAAAATCTACACATTGATAAAATGTAAAACAAATGTAAAAATTGCACAGATATAAAGATTGATATAATTTGTTTCGAATTTGTTGAGTAGGGCTTAGGGCTTAGGGTTTTTCATCTTTTGGGTTTAGGGCTTAATGTTAAGGGGTTTAGTGAGTTGCTTTTTAAATCTGAGGAGGAATACTTTACGATTTCGAAATCAGTGTTAAATAAAAGGCTTAGAGCCAAAATTTACAAACCATTATTTCCGACATCTAAAACATATTACAATCAACAAGTTTTCGAAACCGAAACTGGTACCCTAGATGTTATGATAAGGCAATTTAGAGCCAACCACAACTACACATGCATTTGAATGTTTAATCACACACATCTTGAATGAAAAATACCTGAAAATATTAATACTAAAACAACAGAATAATGTTGATTGTGACAAATAAAATCAATCCAAAGTTTAAACAAATGTAATAATTCATGATTTGTCGGACAAGCTCCCTTCCAGGTTGGTTTCAACACTTTGTAGAGGTACTTCCTGCCCAGTGCCAGAAAGCATGTCGTGCCCGTCACCTGCAACAGTCTCGGACTCCCTCTCCTCCTCCTGATTTCTTGTCAAGCCACCATCTTCTTCTGCCGATTTCTCGGTGTTCTGTTGGCTGACCGGGGGTTCCTCATCATCGCTCGACGCCGGGAGAGTACCAAAATCAGGCTCGGGACCAGGTGACAGCACTATATCAAGCTTAAATTCCTCGATGATTTTGTCCTGCATACGAACAACCTCGTCAAGCTCCTCCTCTTGCTTCTCTAGCTGCTCATCAAAGCAGTCCCACATCCTCATCAACTTCCCCATCATTTTCTTTAGATTCAACCCTAGAAACATGTCAATGTTAGGCATCATGTTAAAACTAGCATAAAACAAATTCACAATAATTGAGATAGCGATACTCACGTTCTGGAAGTGAAGGAGCAGGACCATCTTCGGCGTCCCTCTTCCTCTTTGCAGCTCGCGCAGCCACGCCACTAGCAACAGCCTTTTTCCTGTACTTGTTCGTTTCCAGATCAAGCTCCAAGTGGCAACGCTGGATCCACTTATCGTCGTACACTCGATTCATGATCGGTGCATCAACTGGGACGAAGCCTTGAGTCTTCATCAGCCTAGTAATCAACGAACCATATGGAAATTGCTTGGTGCTGTGCTTTGCCGTCTTCTTCATGTACTCGGCAACTGCATGGCCTGGGTTGATTAGCAAGCCGTGAACGATGTAATAGAAAATCATGCACGTCGCTATTGTTGGCTCGCAAGCATGTCCACCTGTCGGCAACACATTTCCACATATCCACTCAAACACGATCCGGTGCTCACTAGACAGATGCTCGATGTCGTATGCCACCGCTTTCCAAGCTCCATCAACCTTAGGTGGTTCTGCATGGAATAATTCCAAACCAAGCTCTACAGGATCTATGGGTTGCTTGTCTGAGGGATCGGGCCACTTGTGATCATAGTAGTTATCATAAACTACACCGCTAGACTCCCCGACCAAGGCTGGATAGCTATTCCAAGGTACTCCTAAAGCAGCATTTATGCTATAATTTGTCACCGGTATAATAATCCCAGCTACCTTACTATATTCACGCTCATTCGGGTTACGCCCTAAATTCGCATAAAACTGCCTCACAGCATCGGGGTACACAGGAGCATCTAGGGTAATTAACTTATCCAAATGCGAAGGTTTGAAATAATTGAGCACATAGGCAAGAGATTTACCGATCTTGGTGCGAAGCTTCAAAACCTTGGTCCCTGTCAAAGGCCTTCTGATCTGCTTGATGTACCGCTCCTCTGCCTCCGGGCTGAAGAAATAGCTACACTCCTCCTCATCGCCTTTCTTGCTATGCTTTTTCTTCCTCATTTTTGCGGCATTCAGAGTAGCCCCTATCACCTCATCATCATCAGGGACCCTCAATGTTGCCTTTCCCTTCTTCTTCCGCTCTTCAGCCGCAATCTTAGCTGACTTTCCAGTCTTCCCCACCTCTTCCTCATTTCCACTTTCCTCTTCTAACTGCTGAGAATCAGCCTCCCCGTCAGTATCCTCCTCAGACTCATCAACTTTTTCCGTGCTCTCATCCTCATCTTCATCCTCACTTCTATCATCACAATCACTTCTATCATCACAATCACTAGACTCCTCAGATTCAGACTCAACAACTGGTTGCTTACCCTTCCCCTTACCTGCAATCTCCTTTGTTTTCATATGCCTCTTCAACAGACTAGCACCGACGTCTTCCTCGCTCTCCTCGTTGGATTCTACAGTGGTTAGCCGTGCGGGTGTGTCGTTGATGACAAGCTTGGAGCTTTTCCGGCTAGCTGGGTGGTGCTGAACAGGTAGCTTTTGTCGACGCGTCGGCGGCGGCGGCGGTGCCGTTTCTTCCCGTCTGTCACTAGCACGCCTCCCTGCGACCTGTTTCATGCGAGCCATGGGCAGATCGGTCTGCTTTTTTGATGGGTTAGGGTTTCAGTAGACAGAGATTTGGGGATTTTTTGCAAGATAGAATGTAGAACAAGTTGGGTCGACCCGATTTTTATTTATACTAGAACTTGTTTCCGAACTCGCAAACATCAGGTAAATAATTTTCTCTCACTTTTCAAATTCGAATCCAACAAAAACAACCAATTTGCGAATTCGACAACAAGACATACATAATTTTTACACTCTCTAGCATGTCAACAGTGCAATACCCGATCATACACTCTATTGAGAAAACGTTTGATTTTACCCTATTTTTGAATTCTAAAAGATTAAATGGAGAATATTAACACACTAACATTTCAACAGAGCAATACACGATCATCCACCCTATTTAGAACATATTTTATTTTACCCTAGTTTCGATTTCGCAACTGGTATATACATTTTGTTTTCGTAATCTTAAACATGTTTTATCTTGTGTATGTCCAACCAGTGAGATCCCCGACCTAGCACCCGAACGAGAACTTAATAACTTTGTAGCAACATTATATTTACGAAGTCGAAAGTATAATTATAACTTTGGTGCGAACTCGAAGCTTTGGTTGGAGAAAATTTCTTCATTAAATTTCAATAAATATATAACTTAAATATATAATTTATTAAAAACATATTGCCTTTGGATTTCGGTTTCGAAAACCAGTGCATATGATTCAATTACAACCAGTGCAATCCCCGTGTTATAGCCCTAATTAGATATAATTTTGTGCATCAAATGTATGTTGTTTTCGAGTTCTAGAGCTCATGCCAGAAATGCTTTTCTATTTAGAAACAAGCACTACACGGTTTGTGTAATTGCACAGTTTTTTATTCATCGAAAATGTGGTAGGGGATATATTGAATTACTTTAATAAAAAGTATTGTTAAGGAAAGGTTTAGAAATCGAAAACCTAGCATGAAATGTCAAATACAGTAAGTTTTCGAGTTCGAAAACTTAAGGATATTTGAATTTTCCACCGTGTATATAAATGTCTCCAAGCGGGAATGAGAAGGTTATTTCCCTCACATTTCTATATCTCATCAAACCTACTTTATTCCATACATACTACATCTCATATCTACTTCTCCTACACCAATCTTTCATCCCAAACCCACACCCTCACCATCTCACATATTCAGATTTGGAACTATTGTGTGAGTGAGATTTAATGTATCTTATTTTGTTCAACACTATATGTGGGTTAGATATGAACAAATTTCATAGATTTAAGTAATGTCGTGTGTATGTAGATCTCATTGTGCTTCCCATATCATACTAGCTCGTGCCATGGAATTTATATGAATCTTGTGTTCAAATGCAAGTAGGTTCAAGTTTTTGCACTACTTTTTATGTTTTGCTAGCTTAGTTGGTTATGGGTAATTTTTTTTATACATATCAAACTCTATCAAATGCATATGTTCGAGTTTCTATTAATGTATATGCATATGTTTTGCTAGCTTAGTTGGTTATGGTTTATTGCTAGAAACCATAAACCTTACATGTTAATTTTCAATTAAATATGAAACAATTTCATTAAAACCCTAGCATAAATGACATGAAATTTTCTGGTAAAACCCTAGGTTTCAATTAATGTTGTGCATTTATGTTAGGTTAGTGTGCCCTAGATACATGTATACTACTTCTAATCTTGCAAACTAGTTCGTATTGTTATCATGTAAACCAAATGCACTAGTCTAATATGTAGTGACTCTTGTTTAAGGTGTCGAATGGCTCCCCTAAAGAAGAAGGTTCAAAAAAATCGGCGAAGAGGGCTAGGGCACAAGCGGCTCGAGAATCGGAGGAAGCACTAGATGGATCTACGTTGCGACCAAGGATTTATTGCCACGAGATAATGAGAAGGATGAAGAAAGGTGTTCCAACACCGATGCAATTCAATGAACTTGGCGAGCCAATCTCACGAGAGAGGAGCAAATGGGCAAGTTGGGTGGGAAATACGGCGAGAACACGTATAGATATTAAGAACAACGACTGGCGTCTAGTACCTAAGCCTATGAAGGAAAGGCTTGTTGACGAATGCATGGTAAGCTGCAAATTATTTTAAGAAATTCCATGTATTATATATGTTCATAAATAACAACTAACACCATAACCTTAATGCTTATGTATGCTGCAGCGTCCATTTATAATCGATGCACCTAACATTGAATTTCTCCAAGAGAAGACCATGAAAAGGTTGGGGAAGATTGCAAGAGATTATCGTGCGATGCTTGCTCAAGACTATGTGTTTGGAGAGAAGAAGCACTTGAACCCTAGACTCATATACACAACAATTCCGGAGAAAAGTTGGGAGTTCTTCAAGAAGTATGCCCAAGGATATTATGACGATGTAAGTACTTGAATAAATTTTTTTTCCCTTACAAGTTGATATTTGTTTATCTACAAATTGACATGGAACTAACATGTGCAACATTTATGTTGACATTACAAATCAGGGGTTGCATGCCGCTAATAGTGAGAATGCTAAATGCAACACATTGCCACACCGAATGAGCCGGGGTGGGATGCAATTAGCGGTGGAGCGATTTGTGATTGAAGATAGAGAGCGAAGAATAAAAGAGAAGGTTGTGGCCGGGATGCCCGAGGCGGAGGCGAGGGATACAACCCAACCGATGTGTGTTGACGAGATTAAGAACTTCGAGTTATATCTCAAAGCTAGGGAAAAGAAGGGTGGTGGATACGGTGATAAGCCGGAGATGACCACTTTTTTGAGAGATCTAGTAAGTTTAGTTGCATTAGTTTGGAGTTGTTATTTTATCTACACCGTTTCTATAGTTACAACTAATATTTTGTTTTGGCCATTACTTTGCTAGGAGTCAAACAAGGATAAGGCCGATAAAGGGGTCTTTGAACCATCAAAGGAGGAGTTTGACATCTTGAGTGAGTGTTTGGGTCGTGGTGAGAATCCCGGTAGAATTAGGACTTGCGGCTCTTACGTCACAAAGCAAGATCTCGTTAACAAGAGTGAGAAATCGAAGCCGTCTAGCGATAGCTTGATTCAAAAGTTGTACGAGGAGATAAAGGAGCTCAAAGCAAGCCAAGGGAAGCGAGACATTTCCCTTCACATGCTTGCTAAAAGCAGTGGCACTAAACTCCCCAAGGACCTCGAACACATCACCACACGTTGGGAACCGACCGAGCCCGATTCACTTCTTCGTGAACCATCTCATCATGACCCTTTACCCGCTTCTCCAATAGTAGATGAACATGAGGATGTGCTCGACGATGTTCCTTTTCAACCCTACATCGACCCAAGTGTCCATGAAGGAAACCGTGAATCAATGGTTAGTAAACTATCCTTAATCTAATTATGTTTAAGTACTTTCTTTGAATCACTACAACATATAAGTGCATAATTAGATATTTATGAAGTAGTATTAAATGTTTTGATGTTATATTCAAGGGATCTTATGCATGCTTTCTCTACGTTGACCTTGGAAATTCGAAACCCCCCTTTTTAGTGGCAAATGGCATTTTTGAGGAGTCTATTAGAAAACATCACCATAAGGACATGCCTGAGGGCTTGAGTGTTGTTTCAATTGTAGACATCTTCTTTGAAAATGCTTTGTTGCCTATTCCCGAACAATCAAACCTATTGCTAAAGGGAACAAAGGGAATGTTTTTGATGTGGCCTAGGAGGCTGATTAGGGTAGAGGGCTTAGGGGAAGATGAGCCGACCAATCTATGTCCACCATCACTAGTCAAGGGTAAACGCATCTTTGCTATTGATTCAACTAAGAAACCAATAGAGGCCAATGTGGAGGACATGCCCCCTTCCCTTAGACTATTGTTTGAGAAGATATCCGACCACAACCAACTTGGGACGTACGACTTCCCTTCTCCTACACCCATATTCGGAGTTGGCAAACTTATTACGCTGTGTTGGGTGGACTTTGAACACTTGTGGAGGTTTGACATGATAACAGAGACTCTTATGTCTCTATTTCAATGGTACGTTTTCTAGTTCATAATGTTTGTTTGTCGGTCGCTTTATTTTATAATTTATCAAACCCCAAATGTAAATTAACAATCCTTGCTCATTTTGTTGAATGAAGCTTCTTACACAACATTGCACAAAGTCGCGGTCGGCCTTGGATTGGTTTTCAATGCCCCGAGCATAATCAAGAGGTTGTCCATTCTCGCGAAGAACGACTAGGCTACTTGAAAGTTGGTCTAAGTGATCCTACTAAAGTACTCTTCTTGTTGCCCCTACTCCACAAGTAAGTGAAACCTAAATGGTCTACATTTTGCTTTCAATACAAGGCTCCCTAGTTTATTAAATTATGTTGTTAATGTGTTGAATTAGGGGACATTGGCGTTTGGTTGTCATTAACAAGACAACTAAACAAGTGTATTGGATTGATTCTCTCCACCATGCACCCATCCCTTCTTTTGTTCAGATAGCAAAGCAAGCGTTGGAGTTTGTCAATCCCAAGGGTCAATCGGCTTTCGGGGTTCATGAAATCAAGGTTGCCTTACGCTACTAATTTATTTCATTGATTTAGAATGCACATGCCTACCAATGCTAAGTACAAGTGATTTTTTTCCATAGTACAAGAAGCAAAATAGTTGTTGGGAATGTGGTTATTTCACCATGGCGACGGCACTTCAAGTTGTCTCTTCTGCTAAGTTGAACAATAACTTTGAATCGGTGAGTAATTACTATATTATTCCTAACTTGTATTATTATACTTGTTTGCCCGATCATGTTTGTTAAACTTAAATTTTATGCTTCATTTCTTGACTAGCTTTTTAAGAAGGACTCGACTCCTTACACACTTGATGACATGAAGACCGTTATCAACAACTTTGCGTCGTACGTGCTAAATGTTCGGGGTTCAAGACTTTCAAAATAGCATTAGTAAGAACATGGCGTGTGACGAACATTGTATGGTGGTTTGTTTGTAATGTTGAATATTTTTCCCTTCCCATGGTCATGATGCGCTACAAATATTCAATCTTTTGCTACAATAACGGTCATTTTTTTATCATTAGATGCTATGGTGCATTATGTATTTTGGATATCGCCAATGGTTGGCTTGATTAAATATGAGTCATTTTTATTACGTAATTTTTGGGTTTTGCATCATCCAATTCTGAAATTGCGCGGTTCCGGCATCGTTATTTTAGTCACCCTAAAAGAAAAACAAATTTATTCACCACCATTTCGATTTCGCAATAATCTGCTTCCCTAGGTTTTCGATTTCGCAAACAAGATACACTCCAGAGAACCAATCCAGTGGCATCCCCTATTTTAAGCCCGATAAAACCGACCACATACATTAAAATAACCAGTTTTTCGAACTCGAACATAAATGAAATAGTCAACTACCTTCAGAACTCGAAAAATGTAAAATTCATTACTCTATTACACTACCGGAAACATAACAATAAAAACCCTAAAATAAGTTCTTTCGAACTCGAAAATTGACGGGGTTCTCAATTTGAATTTCGAAATCGAAATAAATGAAACCCACACACCCTACTAGCAGCCCTGTTATGAAACTTTTGCAACCTAACTTCAACCTATTTTAGACACCGAAAATATTATCATGTCGCATTATTTTCGATATCTAGAGAATGAATCAAAAGTGCTCATCATAGACAAATACTACGACCTCGTAAATATGTAGCAAATAATGGTCAACTTCAGTTGGGCATATTCAATACTTTTCGAAATCTAATCCTCCACAAACACTTAACTTGCTACTCGTAAACACTATACTATGTACTCAAACTTTGCGACTCGTAAATTTGATGACATGTTCTTTTTCGAAATCGTGAGTGTGTATGTTTTCTACTCGAAAGTTTCTACTTCAGCTCGGGGACCATAACGCCATGTTTTAAGTTTTCTTGTCGTAAACCCCTGCATTTTTGGTTTTCGAGTTCGAAAAGTATGCACGGCGGGTCCTTCCGCCGTGCAAAACTGGACCGCCGATGGACGGCGGTTCCAGTAACGGCGGGTACAACCGCCGTGTATACCCCAGATTACCGCTGTTGGGGCCATCAACCTCCAGTAGTGGGGAGATCCAAGCCCCATTGCTTTGTCTGAATAGAAAGCAACTCTCTGAAATTGAGAAGAGGACTGCACTGGCAACGGAGGACCGGGAGAAGGTTGTTACTGAGCTCAGTATTGATCTCAATTCTCAAGAAAAGCAGCATCTACAGAGATAGAAGACTACTGCTGGAATTCTATGTTGAAGCAGAGTTTAAATTTCTACAGCAGAGAGCAAAGGTACACTGGATCAAGCAGGGAGGCCAACTAAAATATTCTACTCAATCCTAAAATAAAGGTAGTATAATCAAATTCAGGGCCTTTCATATGGAGGTCAATTGATAGAGAGGAGAGAGACCATTGAGAAGCATCTTCTGGAAGTCTTCAAGAAACAGTTTGGGGAAACCAGTACTGCATCTATGAAGCTGAATTTGGAGTATGTTAAGATGGGAGGCACACTCATTGTGAACCAGCAAGCATCTTTTATCAAGGAGGTTACTAATGAGGAAGAATATGCTGCATTGAAGAGTATTGGCTCATCAAAGAGTCCTGGCCAAGATAGTTTCACAAGTCTGTTCTTTAAACAGACATGGGACATCACTGGTCCTGGAATCATATGAGCTGTTAAAGGCTTCTTCAGTGCGGACAGAATGCCAGCTGATTTTAGTCAGGCAGTTATTGCTTTAATTCCAAAATGCTCCATGCCTCAAACAGCTAATGATTTGAGGCCTATTGCATGCTGTTCAGTTCTTTATAAAGTGGTAGCTAAGATCCTTTGCAGTAGACTTGGAGAAGTTCTTCCCTCAGTGGTAAGTCTAAATCAAGACGCTTTTGTTAAAGAAAGGCAAATAGCACACAATGTGTTACTCACACATGAGCTTATCTAGAAGTCTAATACACTAGTAGAAAGAGGCCGGAAAACGGCGCCGGAGGACGGCGGTTCCGCGGGAAAATAAGGAAACCGCCGTCCTTCTAGATTTACGAACTCGTAAATCTAGGTTGTCTAGCCGGATGGCTTATTACACGGCGGTTGTGATGCAACCGCCGTGTAACTGCCATTTTTGGTCGGTGGTTGCGTTTAACGGCCGATCAGCCTACATTTCCGACACCGGAAATGGCTAGCCGGAACTTTCCCCGTTGACCGGCTTGACTTTGACAGTCAAGTCGACGGGGCAAAGTTTTGATGTCGGTGGAGTCAAGTCAAAAAGTCGTCCGGGTAAGTTTACGGTACCGTAAACTGGTCCGGATAGAGGGAAAAATGGCCGGGCAGGATTTACGATATCGGAAACGTAACCGGATGAGCTAAAACAGAATCTTATAAAACGAGAAACGGATCCTTTTGTTCTATCTACTCTATTCCATCTTTGTTTTGGGTTGAGGGACGCAGAGAATTTCCTAATATTTGGGCTCGCTGAATCCTAGGCCGCGATGAGGTAATCTCCCGCTAAATTGTATTGATGGGCGGATGTTTGTTAATTTCAAGCATTAATATGTATGTGTGTCCCTAATTTCGTTGAATAATATATGAACTTGTGTGTTGATTCCTAGTTATTAGTGTTTATGAAACCATATTGTATTTGATATGTTGTCAAGTAGCACGATGTAGATGAATGAATTCATTAATATTTGTTTAAATTTATGAAAATAGGTACACAAGTGTTATGGAACGTAGTAGGATTATTAGGGAGAATCGTCGGACCTCACCAGAGTATATGGGACTGGTTTTCATTGATGTTGCTTCTGATAATGCAAGAGTAGAAAATCAGTCGGCCATGCGGTGCCCTTGTAAGGATTGCACTAACGATGTGTATATAGGAGTTGAAGGTTTGCGTGAACATTTGATTGTTAGGGGTTTCTAAAATTCCTATACCACGTGGGTATGGCATGGGGAAGAACGTAGCACTGTTGTTGTTAATGAACCAATGGAGGTTGTAGGAGAAAACGAAATGGTTGGTAATTATGACGATAAATTGGATGACTTGGTAGATGATGTTGCCATGCATTTTTTTGGAAAACCAGAGGCGCTTGAAGCGATGTATAATGATAAGCAGACCCCTTTGTATGAGGGGTCAATCCACACTATTCTAAGCGCGACCTTATTGTTGATGAATTTAAAAGCCAAGCATGGGCTTTCAGATAAGGCATTAACAGAGGCGCTGGAGTTGATTAGACAGCTGCTTCCCACTGATAATTTATTGCCTGATAGGGCATATGCTGCCAAGAGGGTACTATGTCCAATGGGTATGGAACTTGAGAAAATTCATGTTTGTCCTAATGATTGTATGTTGTTTAGAGGGGAAGATGAGATGAAATTGGAAAATTGTAGCGTTTGTGGCGAGTCATGATACAAAGCTGTGAAACAAAAAGTGGATGTGGGAGGAGATGTTGTTAAGGAAACCAACAAACGTGTTCCCGCGAAGGTCATGTGGTATCTCCCCATTATACCTAGGCTTCAAAGGTTGTTTGCTAACAAGGAAGAAGCTAAGAACTTGACTTGGCACGCAGATAGAGAGAAGGTTGAAGATGATGATGTGATTGCACATTGTTCAGATGGTGATCAGTGGAAGAAAATTGATGAATTGTATCCTGAATTTGGGAAGGAAGCTCGGAATGTAAGGTTGGGTTTATCCACTGATGGTATGAATCCGTATGGAGATTTGAGTAGTACACACAGTTCTTGGCCTATGATGGTTGTTATTTACAATCTACCATCGTGGTTGACCATGAAGAGGAAATATGTTATGTTGTCGTTGATGATAGCAGGGCCAAAGCAGCCTGGTAATGACATTGATGTGTTCCTAGAACCTTTAGTTGACGACCTTCAGAAACTGTGGTTCGAAGAGAATTGGACGTGGGATGAATATCGGCAGGAATGGTTTAAGTTGAAAGGAATGTTGTTCTGTACTGTGAACGATTTCCCTGCACTTGGTAATCTAGCTGGTTATTCAGTCAAAGGTCATCTAGCTTGTCCTGTTTGTGAGGAGAATACTAGTTTCTCTCAATTAAAACACGGGAGAAAAACTGTTTATCAAGGACATCGTCGTTTCTTACCATGCAGTCACGAGTTCCGTAAGGCTAAGAACTGGTTTAATGGGAAGGAAGAGAATGCACCGCCCCCCCTCCTATCAGTGGCGAGGAGGTATTCGAGAAAATCAAGGATATTGAAAATGATTTTGGGAAAAACCGTAGGAAGATGCCCATCCCCGGCCCTTGGAAGAAACGGTCCATTTTCTTTGACTTACAATATTGGAAGCACTTGGCTGTCAGACATTGTTTAGATGTAATGCACATTGAGAAGAATGTCTGCGATAGTTTGCTTGGTACGCTGCTGAATATTCCTGGAAAAAGCAAAGATGGACTTCAAGCACGTAAAGACTTGGACAGAATGGGTATTAGAAAGGAACTGGCTCCTGCAATCGAGGATGGGAACACTTTCTTGCCTCCAGCTTGCTACAATATGTCGTCAGCTGAGAAGACAAAATATTTGCAGTGCCTGAAAGATTTGAAGGTACCCTCTAATTTTTCCTCAAACATTGGTAACTGTGTCAATGTTAAGGAGCAGAAATTGATAGGGTTAAAATCACATGATTGTCACACTTTGATGCAAGACTTGAACATAATTGCCATTCATGGTTCTCTTCCAAGCCACGTTAGGATGTGCATCAGCAAGCGCTGCTTATTTTTGAAGGGAATTTTCCAGAAAACAGTTAGCCGCCGTAAGCTAGATAAGCTGCAGACAATGGTAGTTGAAGTATTGTGCCAATTGGAGATGTATTTCCCCCCTTCTTTCTTTGATATAATGGTGCATTTGATTGTCCATCTTGTGCGGGAGATCAAGGAGTGTGGTCCGGTGTTCCTCCGGTGGATGTATCCTTTCGAGAGATACATGAAGATATTTAAATTCTTTTCGCAGAATAGGTATAGGCCTGACGCAAGCATTGTATCTAGATATGTCGCGGAGGAGGCGATTGAATTTTGTACGGCTTACTTAGATGAGGTTGACACGGTTGGACTACCCACCTCGAGGCATGATTTTCATTTCAACGGGCATGGACCTAGAGGCACGCTGCATAACCCGCCAGCGGTCGATTTGCAGGCTGCTCATCTGTATGTGATGCGAAACCATGAATCGGTTCGCCCTTACGTTGACATTCATATGGAGGAATTGAGAAGTCTATACCCAACCCTAAAGCCTTTCCAACTACATGATGAGCATATTAGAACCTTTTGTGAGTGGTTAAGGGACACGGTAGAGATTGGTGACCATCCCGAGGACGTGAAATGGCTATCCAGACGGCCGCTTACGACGGTTATCAGCTACAGCGGCTATGATGTGAAGGGTTACTCGTACGGGACCAAACAGAGCGATGCTAAAGGTGTTTCGCAGAATAGCGGTGTGACTACATTTTCAGAATCAATCGCTGTGTCGCGGAAGAAAAATCCAGAAGGATCCTACTCATTTGATAGGTATTTCGGTACCATTGTTCAGACCATGGTGAGAGGTGACTCCTAACCATCCCCACGTGTTCTTCGGCTCTTGGAGGTGACTCTCCTTCCTCCTCGGAAGAGGACTCGTATTGCACCTCTTGTTGTCGTTGGATTTCCGCAACTTGCTTGCCTGTGGAAGGATTTTTAGTCCTAACCATGGTGAGAGATTGGACTGAAAAATTTGGAGAGGGGCGGACTGGTTTGGGGATGTACTTGGGGAGGGTTTGCAGATTTGGGGAAAAAAAACCCGTCTGCCCCTTTTATAATTAAAACTTCCGGCTAGGTTTTACGAACTCGGAAACATAGCCGGGCAAGGTTAATTTTTTTTGGCTTATCCGGCTAACTTTACGGTTTCGGAAACGTAGCCGGACAGTACAAAAAATCAGAATAAGTAACACTTAGACTATTTTCTTAGCTAGTCCTCTACCCATTCTCAACATTAGTTCCGAAAATTTCACTTTCCTCCCACCCATTTACTCTCTTCCACCAACAAAATCTTCTTCTCCAACCACCAAGAACACCATTACTCACATTGGCCCCATTTCTTGAGTTCTAGAACAAGAAAGTAGCTTCTTTGTCCATACTATTAGGGTTTTTATTCTACTTGAAAAGGTATTTCTTGGCACTTTGCTTCAATTGTATAATCAATGTTGTTTATTGGCTAATTTGTCTTATTTGTTAATGGGCTTTGCTTAATTATTACTACAAACTAGCTTTGTTTTATGGGCTACATTCTTGATTAATCAATTGGGATTATGGGCTATATTTTTGATTAGTCTTGATGGTCACTAGTTATGTTACTACTAATCTAGGGTTAATTATGTCATATATGTATGCACTAATTTAATTACAAAGAATTAAGGATGAAGCATGTGATAGGCAATTTATATTAGTCTAATAGGATCCTAATTAAACCCTACTTACCATTAGTCTAATAGGATAATAATAGGATTATTAAAGTGACTACTTACCATTAATTTAGCATATAATTATTCTTTCTTGATAGTGAGGTTATTTAATATATGTAAACTATTTTTTGTAGAGGAGTTATGGCACCACCTAAGAAGAAGGTAGTAGGAATCCCCAAAAGCCCTAAAACGCCTAGCACCGCGGGAGGTGTTAAAAAAAAGGGGGTGAGGCGTCCTAGGACATATTGTGCCGTCTTACAAAAAAGGATGAAGAAGGGGATTTTGACGGACATGACGTTCAACGATGGTGGGGAACCAATATCGGAAGAGTATTATTTATGGAAGAGTTGGGTTGGTAAAATTGGTCGAACTCGTGTGGATATAAAGTATGAATCTTGGCACGAGGGCCCCGACAAGGAGAAGACTAAATTATGGGATGAGTGTTTGGTAAGTTTCTACCTTCATTTAAGGTATTTTTATTTTTGTACACATGAATGAGATTTTATCCAAATTTTCTTATAACCTTATGTAGGTACCATTCAAAATTGTTTCCCCAAATATGGAGAAACTTTTTGACACAACCATGTTTCGCTTGAGTAAGGCGGCACGGGATCATAGAGCAATGTTGTCTAAACATTAAATTTATGGAGATTTTAAGGATGAGGACCCTTGGGTGGCCTACACCGATATTCTACAAGAAAGTTGGAAAATATTCAAAGCACGCACCTTGGAGAATGACCGACAAGTAAGATTAATTCCTACCATTCTAGTATTACTCCTTCGTTCACATAACTTAAATTCATTTATGTGTTAGGGTGTGAGGTTGACGAATAGCACCAATGCGAAAGCTAATACGACACCTCACACAATGAGTAGGGAGGGCTATACTATAAGACTAATGAAACATGCAAACAAAAAACAAGAAGATGAGGTGCAAGAGAAAATGGATAGTGGGATGACGGAAGAGGAAGCGCGGGAGAGCACCGAGGTGGTTAATCCTAAAGAGTTCGATAAACTCACTAACTTCTTGATTGGTCGACAAGATAGCAAAGGCGAATACACACACGAGGGAAACAAGAAGTTGATAAAAGATATTGTAAGTTGTTTCTTTGAATATATTGAGCTAATATTATTACAAATATTATTCCTATCTATTTTTCTTTCTACCATATATTTTTTTTCTATTAAATGATAGGATGATGTCAAAGAGAAAATTGCCTCGGGAGAATTCTTTCCCACACAAGACGATGACATCCTTTGTAAGGCGACGGAACGGAAGGAACACCCCGGTAGAGTTCGTGGATATGCATCACATGTGGTGAAGAGAGATCTCATCGGCAAACCAAAATCTTCTAAACCACCAAGACATACCAAGTACAACAAATTGCAAGAGGAACTTGGAGATACAAAAAAAGAGCTCGGTGATACCAAGAAGGAGCTTGATGAGGCCGTGAAGAATATGATGAAAAGGGACATAGCTCTCCACATAATAGCCAAGCAAACGGGCGCAATTCTCCCACAAAATTTGAATGATCTAAGCGACGATTGGGAACCTCCTTCATGTGGTTCACGTCACTCACCCGATGTTTGTGAGGTGCAAGGCAATCCACCATCGCCACAACCAAATCCACCATCGCCACAACCAAACATATGTGATGATAACTTAAACCGACCAAAAAAGGTAAACACACTAACTCACTTTTCGATCGCATTCTTATTCAAATTCTCTATTCGTTCTCTTAATAGTCTTAGCATGTTTACCTCGCCTTACTTTAAAAATGGAATCCACTATTTTAATTAGGTCAAGGTCGATGTCACATATCCATGCAAATTATATATCGATGGTGGAGTGAGGAAGCCTACTATGCATGTTGCAAATGGAATTTTCAATGAGTCGGCGAAGATGCATGGCGACGATAAAATTGCAACCGGTTTGGGGGAGGTTTGCTTGAAAAAAGCTTTGGTTTCAACCGCTCGAATTCCCATACCCAAAGGTCCGTGTAAGGTTGTTGGACCGGCGGAAGGTATGTATTTACTTTGGCCTCGTAGGCTAATTGTTGTCGAGAGTTTAGGAGAGACTCAACCCGCTAGCCTATACAACCCAATTATGAGCGTTGCACGCAAGGTTGAGCCAAAAATTACAAAACAAATTCTCCAACCCTTGACCGCCCCAAAAGATGTTGTAGTTAAATCTATGACACCGCCTATGAAGGTGTTGTATGATAAATTGTCTACACATTGCAAATTTGGATACTACGAATTCCCGGCTCCAACGGAATTATTTGGTGGTATTGGAAGGCAAATTGTAATGTGTTGGGGTAATTTTGAAGATCTATGGAAGGGTGACAAGGCAACCGAGCCCCTAATGTCCTTATTCCAACTGTAAGTAATTTTAATGTCGAGACTATATTATCTTGTGTCTTTTCAACCGCCGTTCTCCCCGTTGTTTTAACCATTCATCTTTTTTTTCTTAAGTTTCTTGAATCAACTAGTTCAAAAACGGTTGAAGCCATGGATAGGTTTCCTATGCCCTGAGCGAATCCAAGAATTAGGTCATACTGATGCAGAGCGATTAAGTTACATGAGAGAGGCTCTCGGTGTGGAGGACAAATTATTCTTCCTAGCACCACTCATTTCCGGGTAAGCATTTCATATTAACTAATTCTATACATTATTATCTCATGTTAACTTTTATGTTGTCATTATTGACAAATAGATATGCATTTTTTATTTAGTAAACATTGGAGCTTGGTTTTGATCCACAAAAAAACCAAACAAGTTTATTGGATAGATCCTCTCCATCGTCCGCCAATCCCGTCTTTCGGACACCTCCTTAGACAAGTTTTGAATCATGTCAATCCCTCTAGGAGAGAGTTTGGAATGACTGAGATCAAGGTACTCTACACGTTTCTCCCTCATTAATAACACTAGTATTATCGACATCGATCGATTGTATTTAACAATGTGATCTTCCTTTTGTGTTAAAGTACAAGAGATAAGTTAGCAGCTGGGAATGCGGGTACTACGTTATGTTGTATGAGCTCAAATTGGTAGCGGGACTTAACGAATTCGACAACGACCTTGAGTCTGTAAGTTCCAAATCTATAAGGGCATCTACCTTACACATATTCATATGTTTGCGTCATATATTGAATTGTGTATGCTAATGCACAGATTTTCGAAGAGGATACAAGCCCCTACTCACCCGAAGACCTGAATCGACCGAGGAGTAGTATTGCATCAATTGTCGTAACTTCGCATGCATATGCTCTAGTTAAAAATTGACACATTATGTATTATTGGCAATTGTTGTTGTATTTAGCGCATTCAAGTGATTTATTACATTATACATTCATTCGTAATACATCACAACCATTTGAAACATATAATTCTTCACTAGCGCCATTTAAATACTTTCTATTTTGTATTCAAAAGCCGAAATAAATAAAATTCAGATTTTTAATAATTATCCGGGCCACCTTTACGAATTCTGAAATCCTGGCCGGACAGTTCAAAATACTTCCGGCTAGGTTTCCGGTTTCGGAATTCTGGCCGGACTAAATTGGCTTATTTTCACCCATTTTCCCGAACGTTTCCCTGGCACGCGTCCGGTTAAGTAAAATATTTCTGTCCGGCTAACTTTCCGGTATCGTAAACCTATCCGGAACTACATATTTTCCGCCACCGTTTCACGGTGGCCGGATTACTGCCGCCGCCGGAAAATGTCCCGGTTTATCATCCGGGAGCGCAAAACCCTATCTCCGGCTTACCGTCCGGCCCGTAATGGCCGGTGTAGCCTCCTGCTAGCAGCGGGTGTTTACGAGTCCGGAAATGTACCCATCCGGGTAAGTTTCCGAACTCGTAAACCTTACTCGGCGGTTTCAATCGCCGAGTAATGGTGGCGCCAATTGGACGGCGCCACCAAGGACGGCGGTCAAAACCGCCGTCCAACTGGGACGGAACCGCCGTATTCCGTCCCATATTCTACTAGTGATAGCAGCACTATGAGGCCTAGTTGTCTGTTGCAATTGATATAAGGAAAGATTTTGACAATTTGAGCTGGGATTTTCTTTTCGCTTGGCTTGCGGCACTGAAATTCCCTATTCTGTTTCTGCAATGGCTTCAGAAATGTGTCTCCACCTCCTCTTTCTACATTTCTTTAAATGGAGAATATACTGCTTTATTCAAGGTCAAGAAAGGAGTCAAGCAAAGTGATCATCTCTCACCACTGTTATCGGTACTTGGCATGAAATATTTGACTAGAATGCTTGAATCATGATATGCCTCCAAGCTAATTCAGTACCATCAGAGATGTGGAAAGGTAGGCATACATAGTCTAATTTTTGCTGATGACTTGCTCATTTTCTGTGGTGCAAATATCCACAATGAGGGAAATTAAATATTGTTTGGAGGAGTTTAAAAGCACCATTGTTTATACTCACTGGCCTGGGTATAAATGAGCAGAAGACAGTAGCATTTTTTTCATCATGGATGAAGGTGATCAGAAAGATTTGTTGGCTGCCATTATGAATGTTTCAAGGGGTGAGCTCCCTCTGAAATACTTAGGGCTGCTACTTACAACATGTTGATGGGATAGGGCTACCTATGCTTCTTTGTTAGACAAAATCAGACCTAAAGTTGCTAGTTGGAGGAACAGACACTCTTCTCATGCTGGAAATGTTCATGTGATTAACACATTGTTACTTAGTCTCACTAGTTAGGACACTAAATGTCGTCTTTGTGGTTTGGTTGATGAGACTACCTTGCATCTTTTTGCCAAGTGTTCTTTCTACAAAGAAGTCATGTCCTCACTTGGCTTGCAGGCAGTTTTAATTGGCTCTTTGAAGGCACTGAGGAGGAGGCTACTACACTAGAGCAGGATAGTATACAAGTTATTCTGCCAGGTTTCTGCACTCTATCATGTGTGGGAAGAAAGGAATTGTATAATCTTTCAAAACAGAGCTGCATTATCTTCAGCTGTTGGGAAGAAAATTGAAACTGAGTTCAACTGGTTTAAATGAATTCTTTCTTGTGATTAAATTCTATTTTGAACCTAGAAATAGGTAGTGCTTTTTAATAGACCGGAGAGAAGGTCTAAGTTGTATTGGTTTTTGGTGATTTAATGAAAATCTTGGTTCATAAAAAAAAAGAATTGAAAAATATTGAATTGAATTTCATTTAATTGAATTGAACTGAACTGATAATTACTGAACTGAACTAAACTGATATGAACGGAACCGAAAAATATTCAGATGAGATGTTTAGAGGCCCATTATTATGTGATACATGTTTCGACTGATCTTATTTAATTCGTACACATATATAATTAATATATAATAGTTTCCCTAACGTGTACTACTAACATATTGAAAGAGTACTGTGAATATGGATATGTGATACTGATCCCTGGGGTTTGGGATGAATGAATTGTGTCAGAAAATCAGCAATGTCGTCCGTCTATGCAAACATTAATATCCAAGCGAGCTAACTTGTAGAGACAAACATTGGCAGATCATATCCATTCACAGCAATCATGCATATCATAGCTTAATTAAGGAATTAAGAACAGAGCTTCCTGTTGGGGGAACATGGCAGATCGAAGAGGCTAGAACGTGACGCATATATAACTGCGTGAGTGTGTTTCTGGGCATCGGTGGAAGGCTGTAAAGAAGGGCACGTGGAGAATGGCGACGCGGTTTGAGCTGGAGTATATAAGATAGGAAAGTTCGGGGCATTGAATTTGGAAAGGATGGAGTGAGGGGGAAGGAAAGGGAATAATCCAGGGTGTTAGTGTGGGTGATGGCGGTGAATGTGATGAAAGCGGGTTTCTGTAAGTTGGCGGCTCATGTGGATGCATGTGCGTTTTCATTCCTCCACACAACATGCAACACATAAGCTCTAATTTCCCTCTCATAATTCAATTCATAACAAGTTATTAATTATGGTCTAGGTAAGGAGGTGGCACTTTGGTGTAATGCTTAATTAGGCCTTGTTACCTTGAGTTTTTGTATGAAACAGTTCACTAATATTTTTATTTTTATGTTTTTCTTGTTTTTACGGTATTGGAGTATTATCCTAAAGGGAACTAGAAGAGTTATTGCTCCGATTAATAAATAAATTAATAAAAAACATTAAAAGAATGAAACAACGTAGTTTTGGCTAAAACCACCACATAATCACCACAAATCGTCGGAAATTTACATCACCGCCTTTGATTAACTTAATTGGTAGGCTAGACATGTTAAAAAAAGGAATTGGTATATATTCTTGTTTCAACTCCGTGTCTCCATGTGTGATTATGTTAGTTTTAACCAAAACATCCTTGTAATAATATTCCATGAAATATACGAAATAGAATTATAGGATATCTTGGCGGAATTATACGATATCGGCCTGACTCATATAGATAGTATTAGGTTTAAATTTGGTATCAGGATATTCCATAGGTTATATATGATTGTTTTCCATAACGATGTTTGGAGATGTATATAAAGTTATAAACTAGCACACTCTAGGTTTGCGATGCAATGAATATAAAAAGTTTTTAGATATTTTCTGCGCAGGTTGGAATTCTTCTTCACAATGCGCAAACTTTGATTGTGCGCCTCAACTTTGATTGTGCGCCTCGGATAACACTAATGGAGTTAGTTTGATTACGAAGATCACCAAAGTATACATGATTTGGTTGAACTTTTCGAGGTGAAATCCATCTTGTAGGTGAAGCTTTCGACAACAATATCGGCCAAGAATGATTCCAATTATTTCAGCTTATACCATTATGTGGCGGCAGAAAAAATCACGTGAATGGTTACGAAAGCAAGACCGTGGAATCAAGTTATGCTATGACAGTGAAAATATCATCATTTGCAACGATATAGCTCTTTGTAGACCTTGATTAAGATTTGGAGATTTTATTATTTTTATTAAGGTTGGTTGTGGTGAGTAGTGGTATTCGTTGATTCCATCAATGTTTAATCTAATGAAAGTAAATCTTATTTTCAAGTCTATATGTTGTTTTTTCGTCTACTACATAAATTACATTCAAGTTTACAGAGCTAATTTCTCCCTGTTAATAAAAGGGTGAAATTTTATTGTACAAAAATTGCTCTAAATTGAGATTTTTGGAGCACATGTGGTATACATGATGTAACATTAGTTGAACTCTTCAATGCAATCCAGAAATTAATCGGATATAAACCTGAAAATTTATGTCATCAAACTTCTAAATTAATTCATCATCAACATGGTGTTATAAGTTAAAAGTATTGCAGAAAGTCTATGTTTTGAGCACTATATGGATATCCTACTGATAATTTATTGATTACTGAATGCAGACTTGCGTAGTACTTTCACAATGTGCATAAATTGGTGGTTTAAATTACTTTGTTTTATTACGAACTTTTTTTATGTATTTTGCTTACATATTTTTCTGAATTTTTCTGATTCTGAAGAATGTATGGATCGATCCATTTACGAATCTGAAGCATGTATGGATCCATTTAGCCATCACCGGATGTACATTTAGAGCTGGGATCCATATCAAAAATTAATGTAGTAGTTGATAGTACATGAAATTAATGGAAAATGTTCATACATGCCTATCATTTTCCATAATTATCATCAATCAATACTAGCAATACATAATTGTAATCACCATCAAATAAATTACGGATTACAAATATATACAATTATACATAATTTTGATTGATACAAATACATGATTGTATAAAAGTTTGTATTAATATCATACCTAATTAAATTAATGATCATTCCCAAAACTACTCTCAAGACTTTCCGTCCCTACAATATATGGAATGCAACCAATCCATTTTCTATAAATATCTTAATCATGGTCGTAAAAATATATCGAAGTATTATTATATCGATTTTTTTTAAAACAATATTGTCATAATGGTTTCATTACATAGCAATAATCTCTAAGGGCTATTTTTAAGTATTTTTCAGTTTAATTTTAATTTTCATAAAATACAATTTGATAAAGTTTATCTTAATTTAAATATACTCTTGATATTTTCAATACATTAATTTTTATTTAATTCCATGTCAGTTAATATTTTTCACTTGATTTCAATTCAACAAAAATGAGATGAAAAACATGCGATAAATGTAGTTTAAACATGTAACATACAGATGAAATATTTTGACAAAATAAAATATACGATTTTGAAAAAAACTATATGACTTTGAGAAGTGAAATTTTTAATATTCTGAATTTACATTTCTTATAATACAATATATTTACTTCCTTTAAATATCTTAATCTATTTATAATTTATGGCCACCATAAAAGCATAATGCTTCAGTCATATTTATGTAATGTTTGGTCATTCATTTTATTATAAATAGTTTCAAGACACATATTATAAAATATGTGAAATTTTTTATCTCTTTCCGATTTTCTGATTTATTTGGTAATAATTAGTCAATTTTCACTAATTTGTTACAAAAATATGCAAATAGTACCAAAACATACAATCTAGATATGTCAATGATCTTATTTTAATATATACCTTAGTTTTCAAATATAAATAGGTAAAAGTTTTACACTTTCTCGATATTATAAAAAATTTTAAAATTTTTCAAAATATACCGTACAACGTGTGGTTCATTCACTCTAGTTATTTCAAAAATAATACTCCAATACTTTTTTATTTATAATATTATAGTTTCAAAAATAATCCAAGTCATAGTAGTTTAAATACTTACTGCTAGCGATTCCGTTCTAGCTTGCTTTTGTGCGGCAAGGAGAAATCCGAGTCAAAGTAGTACATCACATTTGTAGACCGAGCATGCTGGTTAATCATTGCTTAGTTTGTGAAAACAAACTGGAAAGTCTCTTATTACCTCCGATTGGAGATGCAAATAACGTCTAGTGAGATGGACGGTGAAATTTCATAGACTAATCATAGATTTGTCTGCTTGTGGCGTGTTAGATGAACTTTTATAATGCTTTGATGCTGTATAAGCAACTTGGTGAATCTCTTACTGCCTCTGAGGAGAGAAGCAAATAATGTTTAATGAGATGACCCGGGAAGTGATTGCAAAATTGGAGCGTTAGTGACAAATATTTTCCAGATGGCTTGACTCATTAGTGGTTATTACCTCTGTTTTCACCTCTATCTATTATCATCCCATTTTCTAGTTTATATAACTACTCCAGTACTTGATTCAGGGAAGTGCATAGTAATATTATAAATATATACAATTCTCTGTAATCTTACAAATTGTCTCCTAGTTAGGAGTATTGAGTTTACTGTTGTATCTTTAGGTTATTTTCTGTGGTTATTTTCTGTTGGGAGGAGTCATGAATAATTCTCTCTTTAAATAAAAAAAATTGTTTCAAAAATAACTATAGTTAATTATCTGTAGTTTAAGTTATTCGAGTAGTATTATTATTATACTCCAATACTTTTACCACATTACTTCAAAATGTATAATTATCTTGGTTAACTAACGGATAATATTATTTTGGAGTAACAGATACAGAACCATACCAACACTAATTAATATATATTATCATGCAAACTAATCATAGATCATGGGCTGTCTGTAACACTTTTTCAAAACAATCTTAAATCTCGTCAGTATAGTTGAAGTGCTATCTGTTAAGAATAATATGTTCCAATATTCTTTTTATGAAAACAAAATGTGCAGACTCTTATACATTGGTCCAAGAGACCCAGAGTTTATTAGCTAACCTTGCTCTCTGCTGAGTACGTAGTAGTTTTCTCTGACCATTTCTCTGTGAAGATTATTAGGGCTCGAATGAGGTCGAAAGTGAAAGGGTTGGGGAGCCAACTGCCCATTTTCGGTGCCTTATAATTTGGATATGGTTATATGCACTTTAATATTTACTTATCCCTATGTATTAATAAAATGAAATAATTAATATATACTCAGTATTTATTTAAAAGTAACTGTGAGTTGGTCTCTTGAGTGACGGTCACTATATAATGACGAATGACTATATTGAAATATGGAAGGAAGGAGGTGCTTATTTGCAATTTTGACAAAAATGCACTATTCACTTACGCGCACTGTTCACTCAATCTAAAAAAAATCATTTTAGTCTAAAAATAGACGTTAGCAAACATATCCACAGAGTCTAAAAAAAGCATTTTATTCTAAAAAACAACCCGTTAAACGTGAAATACAAGCATGTTCTAAGAAACTACCAGTTTGGTCTAAAAAACAAGCATTTAAGGGTGAAATTCAAGTTTGCTCAATAAAACCATCTTTTTTTGCTTCAAAAATACACGAACTCTAAAAAGCAACCTGTTAACTGTGAAATGCAAGAATTTTCTAAAAAACAATATGTTAAGTGTGAAATGCAAGCATGTTCTAAAAAACAACCTGTTTGGTCTAAAAAACAAGCATTCAAGTGTGAAATTCAAGCATGCTGAATTCAATTTGCATAAATTGCAGGAAAAAACCCCGTGCGTGAATGCAATTTGCATAAACTACAGAAAAATTTCCGTTCCAAACTTCTTTGCATATAAACCCCGTCACTATGTAGTGACCGTCAATCCCAAAACTAATTATTCTCGTAAATAAAAATATATCAGATAATTTAAATACAAAGAGTACGCCTATCAATTCCGTATAATTTCTCAATTATTTCTAAATTAGTGCAACCAAACATGTTACTTGGCTCAGTGCTTAACCACAAATTCCAATACCCTTGGATGTTAGCTAAGCTTGAACGTGCATTTTTTGTGCAAATGGGGGGACCCACATAAATGGTTGTTTAGCATTATCATGTTCACGAATTAATCCATCTTCCATCTATAAAAGCCCTATGCTCTGAAACAATCCATCACAGCTTCCTTTTATTCTCTTTCCTGTCGATCGGTCTTCACTTCGATCTTCATCTCACCAGTAATATGGCAGGTTCACAGAGAAAAGCTGATGATGAAATCCAGGGTGAAAGGAGAAAGTGCAGGAAAGTTATGAAGTCCAGATCTAGAACGAGGATTTTCTTGATGAAGAGGAGGGCAAGTCTAGAGCGACAGAGATTCAGATCAGTTTCTTCTGAGAGTAACGGGATCTACAGAAGAGTTAAAACTCTCAAGAAGCTGATCCCAAATGGGGAATCCAAGGAAATCGACACGGTTTTCGTCGAAGCAGCTCACTATATTCTGGCATTGCAGATGAGAGTCAAAGCCATGCAAATGATGGTCGATGTACTGTCCTCAGCCGCTGCCACAGATAATACTGGTGAATGATATCTGTTGATGAATGATATCTGTATACATATATACTTGATACTTGATGGTTAGTTCGACTGTTTCTAATTGTTTGTACTGGACACAATTTTCTGAGGTTTTCTTTGATTTGTTTTGTGTGGCTGCGAATTCGCAGCAGAGCTAGCTGCTGGCCGGTATATCATCATCCCACAGCATGTGCTCGAGTTGTTAGCTAATCATGATGATTATATTTATTCATTCATGTAGAAGAATATTTATATACATTTAGTTTAGTAGCCTCTATATATATATATATATATATATATATATATATATATATATTGTTAGCTAATCTATGAAATGAAGAAGTTTGGGAGAAATCCATCTTTGGATACAAGCTTATTAATGAGGAGAATGATTATATTCTTACAAGGAAAGGCATACATAAATCGGAAAATATAAAATGACAATAATACCCTCTAACTAATATAAACACATATGCTAATATCCCCCTCAAACTCACGATGCTACAGCAAAAAGCATTGAGAGTTTGTCAGATAAGAAACGGAAGCGCGCAGGTGAATGAACCTTCGTGAATAAATCAGCAATCTGAAGGGAAGAGGGAACAAAGGGCAGTGAGATAGTACCAAGCTGCAAATGATGGCGTGTGAAGTGGCAGTCAATCTCAATGTGCTTGGTTCGCTCGTGAAACACCGAATTACGTGCAATATGAATGGCATTCTGACTATCACAATGTAGCGGTGTGGGATGAGGAAGTTTGACGCCAAAATCAGAAAGCAACCAGCGCAACCAAACAATCTCTGCAGTAGTCGAGGCCATGGCACGATACTCAGCCTCTGTAGAAGAGCGAGAGATAACATCCTGCTTCTTACTCTTCCAAGAAATGAGCGAGTCACCAAGAAAGATACAGAAGCCAGTGGTGGACTTGCGATCCTCGGGATCACCAGCCCAATCAGCATCAGAATAAGCACGCAAGTCCAACGACGACGATGAGGGAAATAGAAGACAACGGAACTGGGTGCCTCGAAAATACCTGAGAATACGAAGAACAGCAGCCCAATGAACTGAAGTCGGAGCAGTGACAAACTGACTAACCACGTGTACAGCATGTGCAATATTTGGCCGAGTAACTGTAAGATAAACCAAATTGCCGGCTACCGTACGATATGGAGTGGGATCAGGCAAAGGAATCCCATCTGTAAAAGAGTAGTGAGCATGAGTCTCAAGTGGAGTGTCAACCGTCTTATTGTCAGTAAGACGGGCACGATCAAAAAGATCAACAATGTACTTGGACTGAGACAACAAGTGACCCTTAGGAGATGAGGCTACCTCAATACCCAGAAAATAACGGAGCACGCCCAAGTCTTTCATAGCAAAACAATGAGCCAAATCACGCTTCAATGATTTAATCCCCTCACAGTCATCACCAGTAATAATCATATCATCAACATACAAAGAGAGGAGAATACGACCCTTACTCGTATGCTTGATGAACAAAGCAGAATCATAGGAACTACTGCGAAAGCCAAGAGAGATTACCACAGTGGAGAACTTCTCAAACCAATGCTCTCGGAGCCTGTTTGAGGCCATAAAGAGATCGTCGTAGCCTACAAACATGCCCGGGCTCATGCGCAACACCGGGTGGAGGTGTCATATAAACCTCCTCAGAAAGATCACCATAAAGAAAAGCATTCTTAACATCCATCTGTGAAATCTTCCACTGATAAGCTGAAGCAACTGCTATCAAAGTGCGAATGGTGGTCATCTTTGCAACTGGTGCAAATGTCTCATCATAATCCATCTCGTACTCCTGTGAATAACCCTTCGCAACAAGGCGAGCTTTGTATCGTTCAACAGAACCATCAGACTTGGTCTTAATCTTATAAACCCAACGACAACCAATAATGTGCTTTCCCGAAGGCAAAGGCACTAAATCCCAAGTGTGAGTCTAATGTAAAGCAGCGAGTTCCTCAGCCATAGCACGCTGCCAAAGAGGGTCACTAATAGCCTCTCTATATGATGTAGGCTCAGACAAAGAGTGAATAGACACAAGGAAAGAGGCAAATGCAGGAGAATAGGAGGAGTAAGCAAAGTCTGGCTTTTGAGTAGACTTAGAAGAACGAGTTGACCGACGGAGAGGGGGAGGATCGATCACAATCTCGGAAGATGGTAGTGGAGGCTCTGGGGGTAAATCAGTCTCAGGGACAAGAGGCAAATAAACAGCATGAGGCGTAGTAAGGGGTGCATCTGTGTCTGGAACCAAATCTGCTGGTGGAACATCATCGCTAACAACATCAAAAGGATCCATGTGAATAAGATCCGACTCAATCAACTGGTGTGAACTAGAGGGAACTGAGAAAAACGGGATATGCTCCAAAAACACAACATGTCGAGCAACATATAACTTCTGCTTAACAGGATCAAAACACCGATACCCTTTCTGACCACTACCATAACCCAAAAAGGCACACAAAACTGACTTTGGAGAGAACTTAGAACGTTCAACATGAGGTAGGAGAACAAAACAAGCGCATCCAAATACCCGCACAGAAGAGTAATCAGGTGCATGTCCATACAAAGCCTCAAAAGGTGACAAGCCAGAATTATGTGAGGTCGGGATCCTATTGATGGCATGCACAGCTGTAAGAATGGCTTCCCCCTAAAATACTTTAGGGACCTCAGCTGAAAGTAAGAAGGAACGAGCAGTCTCCACAATGTGACGGTGTTTCCTTTCGGCAACACCATTCTGCTGAGGAGTATCAGTACAAGAGGTCTGTCGGATGGTTCCATCAGAAGCAAGCAACTGGCAAAAGGCATTAGAGGTATACTCACCCCCCAAATCACAACGAAAGCACTTAATGACTGCAGAGTGTTGTGTGCTGATAAGAGCTCTGAATTCACGATAAACCTCAAGAAAATCAGATCTATGCTTCATAAGATAAACCCATGTATAACGAGTAAAATCATCAATGAATGAAACATAATATCGAGAACCCCCTTTACTAGGCACAGGAGAGGGACCCCACACATCAGAATGCACAAGATCAAATGGAGCAAGAGATGAAGAAATGCTTCTCTGAAAGGGTAAGACAGAAAACTTTGCTAGCTTACAACCACTGCAATCGGAGATGTCATGAGAATGCAACTGACCCAAAGCTCCAGTAGAGGCCAAATACCTCAAACGAGATGCAGAAACATGACCCAGACGCGAATGCCACAAGTAAAAATCAGAGGAAGATCGAGTCAAGCGAAAGGAAGATAAATCCACAGTAGAAGCAGCAACATCTGATACTTTCAATTCATCCAAGACATAAATTTTCCCTTGCCTACGACCAGTCCCAACCACCTTCTTAGATGGTAAATCCATAACCACACAAGATGAAGAAGAGAACCAAACACCCAAGCCAGAATCACACAATTGACCAACCGAACAAAGGCTAAGTGAAAGACTAGGAATATGATACACATCACTCAAGGAGACATTAGGGGTAACAATAGAACCAGTACCCTGTAATGGCATGGGAGTTCAATCAGCAGTCAATACTGAACCAGTAGGTGCAGATGATAGGGTAGTAAAAGAAGGCAAATGAGGAGACATGTGGTTAGAAGCGCCAGAGTCCAAAATCCACAAGGGAGAAGAGACAGGTGAGATGGACAATGATGACAAACCCGTAGAGGAGGAGGAGGACATGACAGAAGGCCGTTGTAATGCAAGAAACTTTTGAAACTGATCAAACATATACGGAGTCAATTCAACACTGAATGACTGAGAACCAAGATCACTACCACTTTCCATTGTGATAGTTCAAGAATCCAAACACACCAAAAATGCCACACAACCGAAAATTCTCAACACAGAAAGCCAAACCGAATCCACGCCACAATAAACTCCCACAAATCAACACAACTCACACTACAAAAAAAGATTCCAGTAGTGACGCAATATTAGTGACGGAATGGAAAACGTCGCAAATTTAACTGCATTTGTACGCGTCACTGAATTTTTCGGACACTTTCACATGTCACTAAATTAACTGCGACATTTGTTTGGGTCATAAACAGAGTGACATCTCCAACTATCATAAATATAGCAACATGCTATGATGTCACTAAGTTTACTTTTTCTTTTGACATAAAGCTTCTCTTTCTTTAGATTCCATTTTTTTTTTCAATTGTTAAAATTAATAAAAAGATCACGTTATTTTAGTTATTAGGTTAACATGTCTAATCTAATTATTATTTATTAGGACTAATATTTTTTCATTTCATAATTGTTGATGATTGTTGAATGTCGAAGATGAATAGTTTAAGTATATTTATTTATAATATGTGAAAATATACAAAACTAAAACAAAAGCAAAGCAGTGCATATTTCAGTTTCATTTCCCCAATTTTTTCTAGTTTAGAAAGAATTAAGAAAAATTAACAGTTGGAGGGGTTTCCTTCATCGACGGTGGTTGGCGGGCTGAGATCCGATGAGTGGCCATGGTGAAATCGACGGAGTGATTAGAGAAGCGAAGCCTGGAAGAGATATTGATTAAAGCGATGGTGAGGAGTTTAGGCAGCGGACGGCGATTATTCGGCGGAGGCTGACCTAGGGTTACGAACTCTGCTTCTCACTATGCGTGAGAGCTCGAGAGGAGGTTGCGGTGGCTAATCGAAAGCAGCAACGGCGGTTATTTGGCGGAGGTCAGCCTAGGGTTCCGAACTCTGCTACTCACTGTGCGTGCGAGGTCGAGAGGAGGTTGCGGTGGCTAATCGGAAGCAGCAGCGGCGGTTATTCGGCGGAGGCAAACCTTGGGTTCCGAACTCTACTGCTCACTTGCGTGCGAGGCCGAGAGAAGGTTGCGGTGGTTGATTGAGGGTGCGGTTACATCAACGAAGAAGGCACTTCTGAAAGCAGTGATAGAAGAGCTTACAGGTATGGGCATTCTTGTGCAAAGTGTATTTGTTAGATGACTCAGATCTAGCTCTCTGCTTTCGTGTTGTTTTGTGATTTACATAATGTTTATTGCAATTTCTTAGAATAATGTTTGGGAACTAATGTTATCTGATGGAGTTTTACCCTTTAAGTGCATATTTGGTTTGTGAGTTTTGATTCTAAAGGATTAACAAAATAAATTGTTGATGTGATTTATTTTGTTAAACCTGCAGGTACATTATTTCCTTTCTAAAGGAACAAGGAAAGGAAGTTTATCTTGAAGTGTGTGCTGAATATGTTTACACAATGAACAAGGTACTCGTTTTTAGGTTAGTGACTCGACAAGGTACTAGTGACTTATAAATTAGATGTGAATTTCTCTTTTTGTGACTTAAGAAATGCTTATTTATTGTAGCAGTTATATAGTTGTTTGCTTACTTGTGGAAAAGTCTCAATGCCAGGAAATTTTGATGATTTCAATATATATGTTTGCCTTCACCTTCTCTCTAACAAGTAATCTCGGTTTGGATCTCATGTGCTTCTGTCAATATGTATTTTATGTTCCATGAATTGTTTCTTTACTCAAAGAACTTAACCATATTGATCAGTTCGCTGGATGTTGTAGTTTTCAGGATTACATTCAAGATGGCATTAACTGGATAAAAATTGATTCGAAGATAAAATAAGATTTCCTTAATCTGTCTAAAAAGGTATGTTGCTGCACGTATTGCTTTGCAGGCTGCATTTTATGATTATTGCTAGCTTAGTTTAGGCATGAAATGTTCCTGTTTAGAGATATATCCTGATCAGCCTGATCAAATTTGCAGACTTCGTTTTTTTCTATGAAGTGTTGAAACTTCTCTTTCCTTCTGTTGCATATCAATTTGCCTGGAAGTTTTTGTAAACAAGTTCCTTTGCTAAATCACATGCTCTTACCTGATGAGCTCTAGCGTAAAGCAGTGGTTGCTTTCTTCGAGACTGCAAAGGTATATGGTTCTTACTAATCTTCTACTGATATCCTGGTTGTTTTCAACTTTTTTGCAGGCTTTAATGGATTACAACGGGTCATGGAAACAAGTGCAATAGGCTTCACGATTACTGTACAGGCTTTCATGGTCATGGCTGCAGAAATTAAGAACAGGTTTTTTCATCTCTGTGCACTTTTGCATTCAATTTGTTTGTAGCTCTTAGGTTTTGTTGATGCTTCACTATTTCAGAGAGCTTTCTAATTGACACAGTTAATTATAGCGTAGAATATTTTATAAGAAATATAGTCACACAACATCAAGCAAAGAGTTTCTTCAAAATATGCATGTCCAGCTATGAACATAGTTTTCTAGCTCTTCCTTCTAGTAACTGTTAATTATTAACATGATAGCGTTTAAATATTGCATCAACTGAGAGTATATAATTACTCTAGCTTGTTTTGGTGAGTGTTTTATTTCATGTTTCAGTAAAGGCATCATTGGTATTCAGAGATGTAGCTTTCCTTGTTAATTTATAGGCATCATTCATTTCACATTATGTCAATTGGACTGACACAAGCATATATTGGAACTTTATTTCTAAATTTCAAGTGGAATTTCTTAATAGATAAGTATATATAAATACGTTGACATGTTTGTATATTCCTAGCTAGTCTACGCTGTAATTCAAATAAGAAATGGTTGTTAGGGCCAATAAAATAAAACTGATGGTTGTTGTAAGCTGTGTTGATTAAACTAGTTAGAGATCTAAGGCATTTGTTTTCCTTATAAAATGAGACTGAGATCCAGACACTGAGCATCTGCAATTTGATCATGCTATCTACTGTTAAAATGTGTTTGTTCATAAGGAGTCATTCAGTAGGTTAATGTACAGATTTGCCCTCATCTCAGGTTGTGTTTGAGGGAAACAAAGGTGAGAAAGGTGATTTTAAACAGACCGAAGCAACTGAATACCCTAACATATGAAATGGTATATATATAAACTTGCATTAATTTCTTTTAATTAGCTTCTAACTAATCATTGGTAATCTGATTATCTAATATTCTTCGAGCTTGTTTCCAATAGTTATCTCAAATGTTTAGGCGCTTACGAGCTTTTGAAGAATTTCCAGAAGTTAAGTTTATTGTTCTCACTATTCCTTACATCTTTTCAGTGTTTTTCGTTGGTTAGGTTTTGATGAGTTGGATAGCGATTTGCATTTCCGAAGCGACAAAGTCACAGGACTGCTTTTGCTGGATCACTTTATAAAAGCAAAAAATACATTCCAGTCATCAGTTGCTTCTCGAGCATCAGCCTATTAGGATGACTTTAATTCTAGAGTCATCCAAATCTGTAGGTAGTTTTTACTTCTGTTTTCAATGCATGTGTTCAACCTTGAGAAAATATTAGTTAAGAAATGCTGCATTCTTGTTGCATTTAGCTCTAATGTTCAGTTATATGCATTTAGCTTTTGAATATTTGAATTCATGTTCAGTTTCTTGTAGAGATTTGGTCGAGACCTCCATTCCTCCATTCCTGCCAGGATGAATTAGATGGCACAAAAGCAAAGCAGACAGCCATAGGTAATTTAGTAATTATCATTTTCCCAATAAATCTGACTGTTTTTGAACTTTCATGTGCAAAGCTGGTCATTTTTAATGTTCCCTAATAATAGAATTTTGGTTTGTATTGCTAGAAGTGTCCAGGAATCAATAAATGAATCAGCGGATGACCACGTACAAGCTGGATGACCACGTACAAGCTGCCTCGTAAGATCCTCTACAAATTGGTTCATGTAAATTTCTGGTGAGTATACTTTTATTTATGTACTTATTGTCTGCGAAAGTCTAACGTATTGTTGCGATGCATAGTCTTACAGCAATTTGATATTTATGTTTTTGGTTAGATGGAGTTTGATCTGAAGATGAGCTCACCAGCAAGTGATTCTTCGGTAAATATAAATAGAAATTTGTGGGTTGATTTGTAGTTGTTAGAAATTTGTGGGTTGATTTGTAGTTGTTAGAAATTTGTGGGTTGATTTGTAGTTGTTAGAAATTTGTGGGTTGATTAGTAGATATTAGAAATTTGTGGGTTGATTAGTAGATATTAGAAATTTGTGGGTTGATTAGTAGTTATTAGAAATGAGCATACTTTGTTGTAAATATTTAATAGTAATAGCCTAAATTGCAATTAGAGAAACGACTGGGGGCCTAGATGATAAATTGCAAATATTTAATTTTTTTTAATTATCTATATGCATTTGCGACGCTTCCAGCCGTAGTACAGAATCTGGGGTTTGGACGTTTTTAAGTGTCGCTAAATTTGACGGCGTGTTGAAGCGTCACAAAATTTGACTGCATTTTTACGCGTCGCAAACACAGTAGTGACGCTTACTTGTGTCTAATAATTTTAGCGACACGCTGAATACAGACACTTGCTTGAAACGTCGCTAATTGATTTAGCGACGGCTTTAAGTGTGACTAAGTAGCAAATTTTGCGTCACTACTGGAAAATTTTGTTGTAGTGTCAAAATCAAAATCGAAACCAAATCCCAACACCAATATCACCAATCAATCAACAACTCACTAATCCAACGTATACTTCAAAATTCCAAATCCTTGCAATACCAAATCTCCAATTCAAAGGACCTCAAAGTTCATACCAAATCGCTAAGTAGGCTTAACCCACAAAATCACAACCACGATTCCAAAAAATCCCAAATTAATACCAAATCCAAGAAACACCAAATTGAGAGTCTAAAAAAAGTGCCCACACAATAATCTCATCCAAGAATCATGCTAATAATCGAAACAAATCGAAACAAGCTCACAAAAGCCGAATCTGAAATTTTTTTAAGAAACAACAAAAACTTACAGTTCGGTCCGACTAAAACTGCAGTATTTCCAGAGCTCAAATACTCGATTCGAATGATCCAATCGTAGATCCACGTCTCCTGAACAACCTCTCAAAATTTCAGAATTTTCCAATGGTCGGATCACAAGATAACTCAAATATACTACGGCTGCGCAGACAAATCCGAAGCAGAAATTCTTTTGACGAAAATTCAAAAAATCACTTCACCTTGATCTTGTTCAACCCACAAACCTTCAATCCACAAATTCAAAAATCATATCTCTGATACCATGTTAGCTAATCTATGAAATGAAGAAGATTTGGGAGAAATCCATCTTTGGATACAAGCTTATGAATGAGGAGAATGATTATATTCTTACAAGGAAAGGCATACATAAATAGGAAAATATAAAATGACGATAATACCCTCTAACTAATATAAACACATATGCTAATATATATATATATATATTGTTGTATTAAAATTTAATTTATATCAACTTTTCTCGTATTGTGTTTATTCCCATTCCAGTTTTTTTTTTTTTTAAATCAAACCACTTAAAGTGGGGGGAAATTTATTTGGCACCCCAAACCATTTGCAAACATAGCTGACTAGAATCAAGTTCAGTACATAATAGTCTAATTTCTATACATAGCCATCACAGGCTCAAAATTTGGATCCATGCCATTTCTGGCTCAAAAGATGGATCTTGATCTAAGACTGACAAAAAATTGATCCAAGCTCAACTTATATTCCGAGCATGTTAGTGAATCATTAAATGAAACACAAATCTGCCAAGAAATGTGAGCAAGATCCAAAACAGTCTGTAAAATGTGTTGAAGTTCCAGTGCAGGTTCTGATTCTGCTATGCTGTCTGATGGATTTTCCTGAGCTGCCTTTGCAATCCTCATGTTCCCTGGCTCCCACTAATCTCCTATCAGTGGGTCTTCAAGATCTGCATCAAATAGAGAGAGTAGTATCTGTTTCTGATGCTTAAACAGTTCTAATATTTGGTACACCCATATTTTCTAGCAATATTGAACTCATTATATGCCTGGGTGTGCCAGTTAAATGAATAGGGCCATTAGTAGGTTGGGAAGCTGCATATTTAGCCAACAGATCAGCCACATGGTTGCCTTCCCTATAAATGTGCTGCAAGACTATATCATACAACTGGTCATGGATGTCACAACTTAAACTAAAAAATTCCCAACTTCCCAAGTTAGGGTTCTAGATTGACCTTACTGCCTGTAAGCAGTCACTCTGCACTATAAAGCAAGGCATAAATGTTTTCCCCAACTGAATACCTATCTGAATTGCCTTCATTTCAGCATGAAGAGGGGAGGTGGCTGTGCACTTTTCCAGAAAAATTTTAATCACATTCCCAGTGCAGTCTCTAACTATAATCCCTATTCCAGCAACACCATTTAAATATGATGCATCAACATTCACTTTGATGCCTAAGTTTGGGGGGATCCACCTAATAGCTCTGGCAAGTTTAGGTTTTTTGTGTCTCAGGAAGGGACCAGTCCAGTCAGTAATAAATCTCCATGCTTAGCTGCACTCCCAACTAAAGGAAATGTTGTGAAAATTTGAGAAACTTTTTTGGCTATTAAAAGGAGCATTTCATTGTATGAGTCAAATTGATTCTGAAACAGTAGTTTATTTCTTCTACACCACAAGAACCATATGCTTGTGATGATAGTAGAAATAAAGACAGTGGTGTGAGCTTTAGTGGTTCCCCTAAAAGCCAAATAGTAAGCAATCATGTGCTTAAAAGATCTAAAATTTGGGACTGGCACTTGGAATACTGTATGAACAAAGTTAAAAATGGCTATATTTTTTTCACATTTATTAAAAAAGTGATCTACAGTATCTCCATTGTCACAGAGTGGACACTTTGATGCTAGGTTGATCCCAAATTTAATAAGTACCTCATCAAAAGGGACAATGCCATTAACTAATCTCCAAATCAGTATTGACATTTGTATGGGAATAAAATTACTCCATACCTTATTAATCTGGTGCAGATCAGAAGATTGTACTCTCAGCTTCCTGTAGGCAGACTTGATTGAGAATTTGCCTGTCATCTCTAGCTTCCATATCAGAACATCCTCATGGCTATGCTGGATTGCAGCCTCCTGCAATTGTAATATTAAATTGGTAGCCATGTGGGGCTCCAGTGCAGGCATGACCTGCAACTTGTTAGCACATAAATTAGAAACACTGAGTTTAGGGAAAGGTATAGGAACCCCAGTAGGCCATCTGTAAAATAAAGCTCCATCACCAAGCCAGTTGGCATCCCAGAATGAGACCTGTCCCTTGCCAATAAGAATCTTGGATTGCTGGTTTGACCATTTAGTAACTGAACAAATCCTTCTCCATGTGTGTGAGTTTTTGTATACAGCTGGAGCCTTCCATAGAAAGTCAGTCCATAGGGATTTGTTGTTCTGTAGTTTCCACCACAATTTACAGGAGAAGGCTGTGATGGTGGCTCTTATATCCCTAAACCCTAGGACATTTTCACTTCTTGACATAGCCATTTTACTCCACTTCCTCCATATCTTTCTTTGTCCCATTTCAGATTCTCCCCAGAAGAATTTAGCAGCCATCACCTCCAATTTTTTGATGACTGTTTCAGGTGGTCTAAGGACAGCAAAGTAGTGAGTAGGGACTGAGAGAAATACATAGTTAAGTAATATGATTCTCCCAGCATAGGTAAGCCACCTATTCTTCCAGCCAGTAAGCAATCCTTCCATCCTTTCAATCAGAGGCTGGTAGTAGCAGATCTTGTTCTTTCCACTGAAGATGGTTACACCTATATACATAAATGGTAGCTTGCCCTTTCTCATCCCAGTTTTCCTTTTGATCATCCTTGTTCTGATTTTCCTGACATTTCTGTGCACAAAAAATTCAGATTTTTCAAAGTTTATCTTCTGGCCTGAAGTGGTCTCATATGCATTCAGAAACTTTTTTAACCTTCTCAGATTCTTTTTTGAGGCCTTTGAGAAAATCACTGTATCATCAGCAAACATTAAATGAGTGCTGATTAGAGTGCCCCTTGGCATTAAGAATGGTTCTATATACTGTAATTGTATCAGTTTCCTGAGGCCTCTAGAGAATGCTTATGTTGCTATATTATATAGAAATGGGGAGAGGGGGTCTCCCTGCTTAATTCCTCTGGTTGAGGAGAAAAAGCCAGCTGCAGCTCCATTAATAAGCACTGAGAACCATGATACTTGTATATTTTGCAGAATCACCTTCACTGTAAGACCACTAAATCCAAATGACAACAGTATAGAATTTAAAAAGCTCCAAGAGATTCTGTCAAAAGCCTTCCTCATATCAAGTTTAAAGATGATGTTGTTGCTGTCAGAGCACTTATTTAGAACTCTAACCATTTCCTGCATATGCAATATGTTTTCTGCAATATCTCTGCCTTTCATGAATGCAGATTGCTCATGGGAAATTAATTTCTCCATCAGTGGCTTGATCCTTTCCATCATCAGTTTGGAGAAAACTTTGCTAGCAAAGTTGGATAAGCTAATAGGTCTGAAATCAGAAAAGGAGCTAGGGTTTTGGTTTTTTGGTATTAGGGTGAGCCAGGTACTGGCAAGAGCTCTTGGCATTTCTGCTCCATTAAAAATTTCTTGTGCTGCTGCCAACATATCATACTTAATCATTTCCCAGCAATTAGTAAAGAAATGACCATTATAGCCATCAGAACCAGGTGCTCCATTTTTATTTAGTCCAAACACTGCCAGTTTCAGTTCTTCCTCATCCACTGTTTTCAGTAATCTTTCATTGTCCTCTTCAGTTAGGGTATGAGGGATCAGATCCATGAAGTAATGGTTATATCTCCCTGAATGATCCACTGAGTCATCATTGAGCAGATTCTGATAAAAATTCACTCCCTCATTACTAATAAGCAGAGGGTCTGAGATCCAGTTCCCAGCACTGTCCTTAATCTTGGTTATTTTTCCCCTTGACCTTTTCTCATTGACCACCTTATGGAAAAATTTTGTATTTGCATCCCCCTCTCTTAGCCATCTGATATTTGCTCTCTGCTTCCAGAATACTGCATGTTCTGTCTGTGCCCTAATCAGCTTAGCCATACTCCTGTTCAAATCTATTTTGTCTGCATCTGCACCTGATTCCTGGTATCTGATTTCCAACTCACTAACTGTCTGCTCAGCCTTCTCAATATTACAGTTAACATCACCAAAATGCTCCCAGTTCCAGTTTTTAAGGACCGGCTTTAGCCTCTTGAACTTACTGACAATCCTCCTCATTCCAGTCTCAGCACAGTCTGAGTTCCAACTGCTCTCTACTAGGCTTACAAAGTCATCTCTAGAGGTCTACTAGGCTTACAAAATCATTGACTAGTTTGCTTGGACTTTTGTGATGATCTCAGCCATTGCTCAACAATTTTAACCCCCTCTATCATACCTCTTTTAGATTTCTTTTTAGCAGGTATGGCAATTGGAAGTTTGTTACCTGAAATGCTCACTTCAGTTTCAGATGTTGAGGAAGATTGTTCAGTGCTCATCTTGAATTCCAGATCACTAGCCGCCTCCTCATAGTTTGCAGAGCTGCTGTCATCATCAGATTCCTGCAAAACTTGAAAACTATTAGTAGTAACCACCTTAGTAGGAGGCTGGTAAGGGACTAGTGCAAGGTTGTTGGTGATTTCTGTGACTGAGTGTGGAGGAGGGGCTTTGTGAATATTGATATCATCCATGGAGTAAAATATAGGTTTATAGGGGGCTTTGATGAGAGATAGAATGTCAGTAGGGTGAGCTTGGCTATTTGTGAGTAGCATGGTGGATTTCTTTTGGCTTGCTGTGTTGGCTTGGGTTGGATGAGGGTGTGCACTTTCATTGCTCAACTCCTGAGTGGTGGGGATCATCAGCTGCTGTTCAGTGGGATTAGAACCTATAGCATTGGTTTGTGTCTGCAAGACCTTGTTTTTCTGTGGCCTGGTGAGACCAGAAGTGTTGGCATGTGGTGTTTTCTTCCAGTCATGACCATCATTTCCTTCCTTGTAGCTCCTCCTGCCATGTGACTTCTTCAATTCAGGATGCAGAAAACCACACTTCTGATCCTCATGGCCAATGCGCTTACAGTAGGTGCAATAGTAGGGGACGTTTTCATACTCAATTTCACACTCCACATACTTATTAGGTTCACCTATAATAATGGAAGGTTGTAGTGGTTGCAGCAAATCAACCTCAACACAGATCTTGATTGCAGAGGGTCTTGATAAGGATGTTGTGGCCATATCCATCTTCACAAAAGTACCAATTTGGTTACCTATGTCTTCAATGGCTGAGCAATTGTAGTATAGAATTGGAGCTTTATGGATGGTGGCCCAAACTGGAACCACTGAAGACTCGGTGTCGGTGGAAAAATCCGGCGACCACTTCAATATCTTCATCGGCTTACCGTTGATGCTGCAGACAGCTCGCAGCCAGAATTTGTGATAATCTTCCCTCTCTTCAAGGCGGATCAGGATGTGACGGTAGTCCAGCGAGCTGATCTGGTATTTTCCGGCAATTCCCATCGCCTTAAAAGCTTTGTGGACAAGCTCCATTGCCGGTTTTCCGTTGGTGAATTTTTCAATCAGGGCATTCCCGTAGTGGGCAGCGAAGGTTTCTATGGCTTCTGGGGCATAGATACAGGCTATTTTCCCGTTAACTCTGTGCGAGATTGGCCGGAGTTCGGGGTTGGAAGGGAGAATTGAGGCTAAGGGCTGGCTTTTAGGTGCTAGGGCCTCCCGGAAAGATTTTCCGGCAAGATCGCCGCCGTCCCCAGGCGGTGGAGCCGCCATGGGAGAGATGTTATAGAGCCGTTTTCCTGTCAGCAGGCTGATAACGGTCGGTTTTGTGGGTGGAAAAAGAAGAAAAAGGTGGCGCGTGTGACTCAACTCAGGAGAGAGAAGAGAGCATGGAATTCAGAGAAAAAAGGTCGGTTACCTACTCCTCCCATTCCAACTGGTATCGTTTTTAATTCATTATAGCTGTATGAATTATTAATTAGTATAAATTTAAGTCAACAATCATCATAAACGCCCAACAACATTTAATACAAATGTAATTAATTTGTTACAAGAAAAAAACAAAATATAGAATATCATTACATTTAATTATTAATTATTATTTCACTTCTGCTTAATTTAGATATGTTGTCAGTATTTTCAGTTTATTAGTTATTATTTCACTTCAATATTTTCCAGTTCATTTCAGTTCAGTTGCATCAAATATACCCCAACTAATGCTTTTTTTTATATACTCCTAGCTAGCTAATGCTTTCGTTTTTAATTAGAAACTTGAAAAATTAGTTCAATATTTCGATTCATTTCATATATATACTCCGTTTGTTTCTAGAATAATTAAATTGTAAGATTTGAATGGTGTCCAACATAGAATTAATGTATGATATATATTGCCAAAACAAATTGATATTTATATGTTATAGGAACCTAATTATATGACATGCAGATAAAGAGTGTTGATTTACATGATACAAATATGATTTTATCAAATATTAATTATATTATGAAGTATTATCAAATATATGATGAAATATTTTCTTCTATGTGATCTTTTATCAAAATTTTATTTACTATTATTAAATATTAATAGAGCTGATGATGTCAAATGACATTAATTAGTTAGATTAAAATATACAGATTCGTCAAGCTTAAACCTTGATTAAATAAATAGAGTTAGAAATTATATATTTTAAAGAGCCAAGCAGGATTTTTATTCAAATCCAAAGTATTCGAGACCTCGTATGTATTATAATTAAAAAACGGTTATATTCCCCTAATAGCGGCCAATTAAACGACTCTATTCTGACAGAACTACCGTAACATGACGGAACTACCGCCTCCGGGCAGTGGCAATGCCACCAATCAACGCTACTAGAATATCAAATCATCTAACGCAGTTCATCTTTCATGTGTTAAGGCAGAAAACAAATGACTTCCCTGGTAGTGACTTAAATGAGAAAAATCATCTAAGTCGGTTCCTCTTCCCCCTTAGATGTTTTTGGATTTAAAGCGTTTGTTTCCGTCTTAGATGAAAACTTATCCGCCTTGCTCAGTATTTACGAACTCTCTAGCATGCACGTCTGGATGATATTAATTGACTCTTTGCGAGTTCGTAACTAGCCAACGCTAATACTGAACAAATGGTTGATTGTTTTGTTACGACAGAACCTTACGGATCGCCAGATGAAATACTAATGATATCGCAACACTGGAAAGCCTAGACTGTTATGAATGTGTGCGAGATTGGTTGCGACTTTAACCTTGCGGATCGCTAACAGTAGTTACGACTCCGTAAGGTAGCCTACCTTGTCATATATTCGTCTGCTGACGAGACTAGTTACGAGAAACAGAGGCGATTCGCTGGGTCTAAAGTAGCGAAATCGTTACAAGGCTAAGTAAACATTTAGGGTTAAACAACACGAGCCAGGTTACGACAGCAACGTGCTACTCGCTAGTAATACCGTAGAGACATCGCAACAGGAAAATTGTATATAATAAAAATTGTAAAAATATAAAATTTGTAAAAATTAAATTATAAAAATATAATTGAAATTGTTGGTTCGAGAGAGATAACAATGTCGTAAGAAAATCGCTTATGTGCATAGTTACGGACTCGCTACCAATCTCGCTTCATTTAAACGACGTCGTTTGAGCATTGGGTGAGCGAGAAAAACAGATGACGTTACGACTAAGCTAGATATTCGCCTGGTGTTAGCGTGAATAGTTACGAGCTCGACAGAGATCAGATTGGGGAGGCGGAGAAGAACGAGCGATTGGGTAGCGATGGCGCAAAAATTAAGCTCAGAAATTTAATTCTGGCGAGTGATGTAGCGACAGTACAAGATGGTCGCAACAATTTTAATGTAACTGGCGAGAGAAGTAACGATATCGCAGCGAATTTGTAAGTGTCACAAAATTATAGGATTTGAGCCATTTCCACCCATTTCCACTAAAATTGGGTTTCACTTTAATTGTCTAAGCTGTCAATTGCAAGATGCATGGCATGTAAGCACAAAACAAGAACATGAAACACTATCAAGTCACACTTTATAAACTAATGGAAGTAATGGAACTCAAAAGTATATGCATCCATTTGACAAAAAAAGAAACTAGCTTTTATTGGAAATGTGAGGTCTAGAGATGTACCGAGATCTAATAAGGACCAAGTGTCTAGCCAATGCATCTCTACCATCCTCCAACTCCTTCTTGGTGTATGGCGCATGATTTTCCTCAATAATCTAAGAATATGAAATGTTTTTTTAATACTATTAAATGCAACGTAGATAGTAATAGGTACAATAAGTAGGTTATAAGAATGCTTACGCGATGTAATTCCAAATTATCTTGAACAAGGCCAGCTACACACTCGCTTGCGTACAACATCATATAGTAACCGCACTCTCAATTTAACAATTGCTTTCGGTGCTGAAAGTGAAGAAGTATAACAAATGATTTGAAATGAAATCATAGTTTAAATAAATGAGCATTGAATTTGTAATGTCACCTGAATCTGTATAAGGTTGAAGGGAAGTAGTGTGTCGTCATGTACACTATGCATAGCAACCTCTAATAAATCTGCAAATTTTGTAGATGGACCAAAGTGTAGCGGGTCCATCCAATACACTCGCTTCAACGATGGTATCATAGTTACAAAACTCCAATGACCACTACATATTTTAAGAAATGAAAATGTAAGAACCCGTCTCGAAGATTAGAATGTTTACGAAGTGCCAATATCCAATTGTAACAAAGAAAACTAACCTCTCTATATATGGGCCTATGTAAATTGTCTTGGTCTTGTCACTAAGGATCTTAGAGAGATAAGCAAGTCGTGATTGATTACTTTCATTCATTTCTTGCAAGCATATTGGGTGCAAAAACCCAATGAAAGTCTTTGCGTTTAGAGCAATGCATTGCATGTACCTAAATAAACAATAGATGGGATATGAACGTATAATAGTGCACAAGTACATGAAAATTCGTAACTTGCAATACGATAGAAGAGATGAGATCAAGTAGCTTACATTTGATGTAGTATAAGGATTGTTTTGGGAAGGGTTTTATAGTGCCAGAAAAGGGCAAAGTCTTCCCATGGAACGACTAATTCCCTCGCTTCGCCGAACACCTGTTTATTGGAGTAGAAATAGTAAAAAGAATCCCGACTATGGTGGCCCACCAGATCATAAAACGTGCGAAGGAATCCCGGGAGTGATTTTATGAATCCAACTTCTCCCACCGACATCGGTTTCTTAGCTACCGGAAAATCTAGCGGGTCTACGATGGGTGAAGGTGTGTTTCTATTAATTGGGATAGAATTAGAATTCACATCAACGACCAACCATTTGGGCTACGTAGCACATCGTGTTTACCGACTGGGATGAACAAGCCTTCTTCAACTTCACGCTCAAACCTCGTCCTAAAAAGGTAGTATTGTAAAATAAAATTTATTATCGTCATCAATTGTTGTGTTTGATTGTTTGATTGTAGTACTAAAATGGAACATGGTATGGCGTAGTAGGTAAAGCGTACCACTCGATTAGCCACCCTTTTTGCCTCATCACTTGAGAAAGTTCCATCTTTTTTAATTCTACCAAAGACGAATAATTGCTGTCTACTATATGTTGTAGGGTCTTCGGCAATGACTAGTTTGTTCGCCTCTTCCGCGTCCATGCCCCCATCCACAAGCTCTTTTACCTCGGTTTCCCTTTTTTTTTTTTTTTGAGGTCTTCCTCCCCACACCCAAGTACCCCGCCCTACCCCCGGTGTAAGGCATAACATTATCAACAGTGGCTTTGCGCTTCTTATCCCCCAAACCCTTTTAAAAGGTCTATGTTATTTTAGGAATAAATCACTAATGGAAATAAAAATATTTGGCTAATTGGCATGAAATTATTATTCCAAGATCTAGTAAGTAAACTAACCTTTGCGTCATTTTCTAACCATCGCTTCTTGAGTGCCTCCCAAGTAAGGGGTACAATGTGATTGTAACGCGTACTTGGATCTTGCCCGAACCTCGTGCCCTTTGGTTTGATATAATCCTTGGCAAGGGTATATTTGTGTTCTCGATGAGACTTTGATGCGATTTGAAGAGCCTTCTTCTTCACTTGATCATAAGATGTTGCCTCGATAATAAAGGGGCGCTACAAATGTGATCAAAACTTAGTCACATTCACAATTTTCAATTGTAATTAAAAATAACAAGTGCCACACTAACCTTGCATTCCTTCCATATATCCTTCTTTATGTTGATGCTTAGTAGCCTCCAATCCTTTGTGTCTAATGGTGTGCGTATCCTACCCGTCTTAGCACACCAACTCGACCATCGCGCGGCATCATCGTCGGGTCAAATAGCAACACCAATGTCATTAAACTTGACATGTGTTAGTATTTTGTTATCGATCCTAATCTCTAATTCTCGACAATGTGTGAGGAGTTGAGCTTCTTTCGATGCGCGACTCAATTCTCGTTGTCTTTTAACCTCACTTAAACCGCCAACAACATTTTCCCCCCCACTTGAGTCGGAGTCACGGGAACTTGAAGGGCTATCCATTAAGCTTTCCCTTGCGTAGTATAATTAGTTAATGCCTAAGACAACGCTAATAAGTCAAAGTTGTACTTCTAAGTAATACCTTATGAAATATAATCCTAAAATTTAGGGCTAAACTTGCAAGTGACAATATTAAAATAAAATCTTGATTTTCGTTCGAAACATGCTTCTGACATGATATTTAGTAATAATATGATTAACGAAGGCACTATGTACAAGAAAATCAAATTTTTAGCAAATAAGAATGAAAAAAATCGTACCTTGGGTATATGACAAAGTTGTGTCGGGAGAATTGATTATGTTGGTTGGGGATGGTCTACCTTGTTTGTCCCTCTCCTGCCCACAACAAAGGATGTTACCAAATTGAAGAAGCACAACTAAAGATTGACATTAATTGCAAGAATATATAGAAAAATGAGGTTGGGAATTCATTGCAAAACTTACCAATCTTTTGCATTCAATTAGTGGCTAGTTCCACTTTGTTTTGACACAATTGATGTTTTGAACATGTATGAGATTGGATATGGAGATTTGATGTGAAGAAAGGTGAGGAGATTTGAGAATATGTGTAAAAGTTTTATTTTTGGAGATGAAACCCGTAAGATGTGATGGAAAAGATGCCAAAAGTGTTGTGTTTTTCTGTTCTTTAACGTGTTCATTTTATTGTAGCTTACCTTGTTGCGAACTCGGAACTCTCTCGTTACAGCTGACTAGGGTTGTTACGATTTCGTGACATGCTCATGTGATAACTTTTTTATGGTGTACTTTATCTTTCTATCGACATCGTAACTGAAAAGCCACAAAAATTTTTGTGACTTGGTATTTGCGACTTCGCTACCTGTGATCGCCAGAGTTACATAACATAATCTGACTTTTTTTACAACGCACTCATACATGCTTGGATCACGATATAAACAATATGATGTTATGGAATAAAACTCAAATTCTTCTATAGTAAAAATTATTTTTATTTGTTCCGTCATAAGCTGATGTATAACAGTATAGGGATTGGTTGACTCAATGTGCACTTACACTATATAAAGCGTTTCAGAATCTAAATCTGTAATTGTAAGACATTAAGAAACTCTACAAATCAAGTGTACGCTTGTAAACGATGTTCGGCTATTACCTTTAAAGACAACAGCAGAGTTGTTGTTGACATATGAACTACATATATGCGCAGTTCACTTGCTTTTGATTAGAGAAACTTGGTTTACTGTAACTCATGTCTATGATTACAAGTACAATTCATGAAGTAAACAAAGTATCATGCACACATACACTCACCAATTGTGATCACACATCATACTAACGATTATCGCTTCCTAACATTGCATGTTGATGTACTAAGATGTGCTCTGATAGACATAATATTATGATCGATATCTTCCAAATTTAGTATTATACTGTCTATATAAAAAATGAAAATATTTTAGAATATGATTGTTCTTAACAAAATTGAAACTGAATTATCTTGGTTTTACATGGAGTTATGTTATATTGCTTATGTATATTTCCATGCTGATGTACAAAGACGTACTCTACTTGAGGTAATCTCATGACCGATATTTTCCAAAAAATGGTATTATACTCTCTCTTTTAAAAATGTATATATTTCAGACTTTTAAAGTGTTTCAAAAAAAATAAAATAAATATTTTTTTTAGTTATCTTCAAACTACAGTAGCTTGTTTACTTGCGAAATCGCTACTTTACAAGTTAACATAGTTAAACCCTAAACCCACACAGACCCACAAACCCATGAAACCCTAAAATTCTTGTTGCGATATCGCTAGTCAATAAGTATATAAAAAAAGGTTTTTGGCTACTAGCGATTTCGCTACAGGTTTAATTAAATTTGATAAAATTATGAATAGAGCTTGTAGTGACATCGCTAAAGACACGCTTGACTGGCGGGCATATTAAAGATCTCGTAACTGAAACTGTAGGTATGAGAGACTTACTTACGATGTCGCTAGTAGGTTTAGGTAGCTACTAACGTGTGAGGTAGCGATTTCGCTACACAACTGAGTATATAAAAAAATTAGGGATCAGGGCTAAAATTAATTAGCCCCAAATTGAAACCGAGAGAAACCAGACGACACATACAAATCCGGCGACAATCCCAGCAATCTAGCCGACGTTATGTCGCCAAAAACCAGGGGTTCTGGCAGTGGAAAAGGCCGGTCGGTTTCTAGTAGTGGTAGGGGACGGGGAGCAGCCGGAAACAAGCGCCGCCGGACTGAGTACGAGAATTAGGAGGTTCACCCGCCGGCGGCACAAGAAGTTCCTGTTCAGCCACCCACCGGAGATGCCGGAGCTGATGTTGATGGCGCTGCCAACAATGCCACTGCCACTGAAGAGGCAGATACTCCAGAATTCTTCAATGACGCCGCCAGAGCTAGGTTTGCTCGCTGTTCTTCTCGGAAAATAGTTAATAACAATGTGTTTGACAGTTGTGTTGTGCCAACTTTGCAAATCGATTATGTGCTAGACCACTTTAGGGAACAACATCTAGACTATTTACTACAACTCTCCGAGCCCATTTACCTAGAGGAGCTCTTACAGTTTTATGCAAACCTAAGGTTAGAGGAGGGTTCGGATGATATCACTACTATTGTGAGAGGGGTGAAGTTTAATGTAGATAAGTTTATGATAAACAGTGTGCTCAAATGTCCCTACAAGAGTCGTGACGATCTCAGGCCTAACAAGAAAGATGGGCTGTACGAGGTTCATTATGAACAACGCTTTCCAGCTGTTAGACCCAAACAGCCGTTGAATGCGGGTGAGATGGGTATGAATTGGTCTGGGAGAAAATCAAATAGGCCTGGTACAGCTAGGAGATACCCGATCCACAGGCTAACCGAGGAGCAGCGATTAGTGTTTGAACTAATCTGCGGGAATGTGTTGCCATCCCTCGGTCATGCCTGCGAGCCAACAATTTGCAGCCTCATGGTGTTCTATCACATCATGGAGAAGATTCCAATCAACCCCGGCTACACTATTCTGACACAGATGATGAAGATGGCGAGGCATAAGACCGCGGCGCTTCCATACGGCGGTTTGATTACAGCCTTGATCAGGAAAGCGGGAATTTTCCCAAGAGGCCGTCCGATGCCGCTTGGCAAGTACGACAAGGACTGGCTAAAACACAAGAGATTGGAGATGAAGGCTGATGGTAAGTACGGGAAAAAGAAAGAAGCTGAAGAGGCTGCTAGAAGGGCACGTGGTGGTGTATCAGGTATGATAATGCTCACATCTTTACATATTTTTTTGTTTTTGTATAAGGGAGTTGATAGTGCTCACAGGTATTATAATGCTCACATCTCAAGTTTTGTATGTATTGTAGATGCTGTATTTGGTGCCCGTGGTCGGCTAGTAGTGTCTCTGGGTCAATTGGTGAATGAGATTGAAATGGCCGAGAAGAGGTCCAATGCAAACAACGAGTATCTCAACAAGCTGGTGGCAAGTGGGTTGATAGACTGCGAGTTGAGCGATGACGAGGAGGTACCTGATTTTCTAACTACATTCCCCAAGAACACCGACTCTGCCGGGCCAAGTGTGCAACAGCCGAAGGAGAGCGCCAAGGACCCGTTGCCTGCATAGGGGGGACCTAAAATTGGTACTGACGAACAGGAAGACGATAGTGATGGAGAAGCCGATGTGGATAGTGACGGGTCTGATGGGGAAGACGATGTGGAAAAGTATGAGATGAAGAGGAAAGAGAGATTGATTGGTGAACCCGAGTTCGCCGAGGAATCAAGTGAAGTCCATGCTGAGAAGACATGCCAACAAACACAAGATGATACGACTCAAATTGGCCAAGACAAGGAAGAAAATGACCAAGGCAAGCCACAAGATGACCAGAAGAAGGATGTTGAAGACGCTCCAGTGGAGAAGCTAGATGGTGTAGAAGATAATTCGACCGATGATTTGCACGCCCTTTTAGTGGCAGGCCTGTGATGTACTAGACTTAATAGGGATGATTCAACATGTTTTGTTTGTTAAGATATTTCTATTTGCATTCAAGTTTAATAGACTTTTTAGTTTGTTTATGGTGATGCAAAGGTCATAATTCAGACTTGGAGCATTTCATGTTAACATGTTAACTGGAAACAAGGTTGTAATTGTGAGAATGTACATTTTGCTAGTGTGAACTAGGTTCTAGCGACAACGCAGGTAACTCGCCTACTACCAAAATTAAACTGAAATGAGTCTCGCGAGATCGTTACACGATCGCCTAACCTTCCGTGCGTCTTGCGAGCTCGCTAAGACCCGTAAAACTTCAACAGAGCCTGGCACGCGATTTACTTGCGATATCGTTACCAAATCGTCTACCCTTTCCGTGTCTCTTGCGAGCTCGCTAAGACCCGTATAACTTCAACAGAGCCTAGCACGAGAGACAACTAGCGATCTCGTGACTAGGAAGCAATTAAGTAGCGAGTTCGTAACCTAGTTGAGTTAATCCTGTCCTTGTTACTGATGATACGCTGTCGTTTTACACAGTAACGAGAGGGTTACGAACTCGCAAATACATAATTGTACCCCCAGCTATGCAGTTACGATTTCGCTACTTTCTGGTATATAGTTACAAAAATTGGGGATTTTTTGAATTGATACGCTGTCGTTTTATACTCTAACAAGTGAGTTGCGTTATCGTAAGCTATATTGTTATACCCCAAGCTATGAAGTTACGGAATCGCTACTGTCTGTTATATAAATAAAAAAATTGGGGATCTTCAGAAATCAAAACGCGAGAAAATCAATTGAATCCAACTCAAACACAAAAACCATCACGCTCAAATCTCCCAACAACAATGGCTAGGACTAAGCAGCTTGTACACAATCCGTTTGTACCTGCTCGGCAACCACCGGCACAGGCGGGTTCATCTCAGGCACCGGCAACCGCGACTCAGGCTGCTGGTTCAAGCTCTACCAAATTTGATAAGGCCAAATTCGTAAGTTTTAATGCTTCCGAAGCCTATTATAATTTCATGGAGCATAGTGACTTGCTAGAATGTTATGTGGTAGATTTCAATCAAATTAAAGACTTAGGGTTAGAAAAAGTGATGGAAATCTTTCAAAGCCACGACATGGGTGAGCTGTTAGGTTTGAATTACGCGGCACATAAAGATGAAACGTGCCAGTTTTATGCTAATTTCCACCAACTTATCAAGGAAGAAAAGGAAACGGGTAGGTGGTTTACTAGGGTAAATAAGAAGGACTTTGAGATCGGGGAGGAAATGTTTAACAAGGTAGTAAATGTGTCTTATGCTGTAGAGGAAGATTTCAGCGATCCTCCTACCCCTGGTTTTTCTTGTAGGGAACAATGGCCCGACAATGCCATTCTCGACCTGGAGCAAGTGGCATAATTTGCGGGCAAAAGGACAATTTAGGGAAGCCTAGGGATTATAAGATTGATAAGCTTAGTTGTGAGGATAGGATAATATATGAGATGGTTGCTAGGTCTGTGGTTCCAAAGGGAGGATGGATCACCAAGATGAACTACACAACGGTAAGCATGTTTTAATGCGCAGTGGAGGGGATATGGTTGAACCCGGGGCATGTGATATTCAAGCACATGCGACGCAGTGTTGTCGAGAATGGTAGAACAGTGAAGAAGCTACCATATGGTAATTTCATTACCAGATTTTTGACCAACGAGCACCCGAAGATGAAACTGTCTCCTAATGCGGTAGAATGTTGCTTCTACACAATGTCCTACTTTGAGAGGAAAGGGAAATGTGAGTTGGTTGACGGCAAGTGGGAGAAAACAAGGGCGGGATCCAAAAAACCACTTGAATTTGATCCAGAAGAAGTAAGAGAAACTGTCGAAGGTACGCCTCACTACATTTCTTGTTCATTGGTTTATCACATGTTATTTAGTACATAATTCTTCAATTTGATTTGCTTCTATGAACAGATGTACCCTCGGTGGCGTACTACAAGGGGCTAGAAGACACTGTCGACCTTATGAGGCAGCGTGTGGCCAAAATAAATCAAAATTGCTGGATAACGGAGAAGGTGATACGTGGAATTGAGAGGGCGCATGCCAAGAAAAAGACAAAGGTCGATCCACAAGCTCCAAAACTGACCCCACCTCCTAGCAAGGATGATTAGATTAGCATTCTATGTTGGATAGTACTTGTACTAAATTCTCGAATTTAGGGTTTTTTATAAATTTTGGTGTCTCCAACAAATTAGTATCGAATAATTTTTTCTGTTATATATGTTGAATAACATTTCTATTTTAATATATGTACTTATATTAGTAATAATATTGTGCTTTGTTTAATATTAATAATATTTACAAATGAGTTAAATTTAAATTCTTCTGAAGTGACGACATACTTGCGATGTCGCAACAGTCAAGTTAGCAAATAAAATCAATAACAAAGGGACCTAGCGATATCGTAACCAATCAGAATGGAGAGACAGAAACTAATCTGCAATTTGAAGCTGGTTGTAGCGAGTTCGTAACAAACATGCTCCAGTTACGATTTCGCTACTGAGCAATTTCAGTTACATTGGTATTGAGCAACGGGTGTTACGATTTCGCTAATGCTAAAGCAGGGTTCTTTTTTGTTTGAATTACGTGAATTACATGAATTATTATCCTAAATTCAATCACGAATGAACTTTAATTATAATTACCATGAATTAAAACAAACATTTGATAGAAACACAGTATTCAAAACCAATGATAATCAAATATGCTACTTGTGTTTTTTACTCCTTTTGGTCTTCTTCTTCTTTGGTTGCCGCCCCTTCCTCTTTGTAGTTTTCCCTGCAGGATTAATCCACATGCCTTCTTCATTATCCATTCTGCACACCGACGCACAAACAATGTCATCATCTTCCTCTAGAGTTTCGTACACAGAAGGCGGAATGGTGTCTTTAGAAACAGTGCAGTCATCATCGAACAAGCCGTCACCATAGATGAATGTTTTCTTTCCATCAACAACGATCTCCCAAAGAGGATCAATTGGATCTTCCACATAGAATACCTGATAAGCTTGAGCCGCCATGATGAATGGATCTTCTCTAGACCCAAGAATTCCCCTATTGACTAGAGTCATGCCTAAATCCTCTAAGCGCACCCCTTCAGCTTGATCTACCCATTCACATTTAAACAGTGCGATTCGGACATGAACAAAGTCCATTTCCCATATATCAGTAATGGTACCAAAAAAACCATTATCGCCCTCTCCAGGTACTGATACGCCACTATTTTGGGTTGCAGATCTATCATCACTCCACTTAGTACCAAACGTGTATCCATTGATGTCATACCCGCTAAACGACGTGACTGTGCCGAGGGGTCTCTTTGCAACCCATTTTACAACATCAGGGTGTTCACTTCCATTCTGCACATATATTTTGAGCAAACTAGTAAAGTCACTGCAATGAGTTTCAAGAATCCTAGGTTCCAACCAGCTCGGGTGTGTTGACCTAAGCTCATTAAGGTGAACATCAACATAAGGACTGACTTCATGATGGTTTCGCAGAATGTAGAGATGGGCTATAGAGATATCATTGGAAGAATGGCTAAATTTAGACTTATGGCGTAGTCCGACACCATCCAATCTACCATCGTGTCTAGAGACCGGCAATCCTATAGTAGGAACATCCTGTAAATAGTTGGAACAAAATTCTATTACCTCTTCCGCGATATATCGCTGCACTATACTGGCATCTGGTCGGTAACGATTCTTAACAAAATGCTTGAAAATGCTCATGTACCGCTCGAATGGATACATCCATCTCAAGTATACCGGTCCGCACAGCTTCACCTCCCGCACTAAATGAACTATCAAATGAATCATTATGTCAAAAAAGGAAGGGGGAAAATACATCTCTAGCCTGCACAATACTTCAATTACCATATCCTGCAATTCATCCAACTTACGCCGACTCACTTTCTTGCGACATATCTGTTTAAAAAAATAACAGAGCCTTGCAACCGCGTCTCCAACGTGAGAAGGCAAGCAACCTCTCAGAGCAATTACGTTCAAATCCTGCATCAGATTGTGGCAATTGTGCGACTTCATTCCCACCAATTTCAGCTCAGCAGTAGATACACAACTACTAATATTAGAACCATATTTAGAAGGCACCTACACTGATTTCAAAATCTTACAAAAACTCTCCTTCTCCTCAGATGACAAGGAATAACAAGCAGGTGGTAAGTATGTCGTGCCTACTTCTTCTTGCACGGGAGCAAGTGACGTCCTTATGCCAAGATTAACTAGATCCTTTCTAATTTTCAATCCATCCTTACTCTTCCCTGGTGTATTCAAGAGCGTTCCAACCAAAACTTCACATACATTCTTCTCTATATGCATGACATCTAGACAGTGGCGCACATCCAAGTGCTCCCAATAACCAAGTTTGAAAAATATCCAACATTTCTTCAAAATCGTAGTTTGTGTGCTTTTCTTTTTTCCCTTTCCCAGCATGTTATCCATGCCCGATACTTTTGCAAATATTTCAGAACCTGATAATAGGACGGGGGCAACGTCATGCTCTTCCTGACCGTTAAACCACTTCTTAGCACTCCTCCACGGATGACTCCTAGGAAGAAATCGTCGATGACCTAGATACACAGGCTTACCACCGTGCTTTAATTGACAATGGCTGGTATTGCTCTCACATACTGGACATGCAAAATGACCTTTCACAGAACACCCTCCAAGGTTACCCAACGCAGGGAAATCATTGATGCTCCACATCAACATGGCTTTAAACTTGAATTTCGCGTCCCCTCGACTTCCGTCAGGAATATGAATCCCATGCTTAAATAAGGATTCCAACTCCTCAACAAGAGGCGCTAGATATACATCAATGTCATTACCAGGCTGCTTAGGCCCCGAGATCATAGTGTTCAAAAGCACATACTTTCGTTTCATCATCAACCATGAAGGTAGATTATAAATAACAAGTATCACTGGCCATGAACTGCGGGTGCTGGACATGTTCCCGAAAGGGTTCATTCCGTCAGTAGATAGTCCTAAGCGCACGTGTCTAGGTTCGTCAGCAAATTCTGGGTACATAGCATCCATCTTCTTCCACTGATCACCATCAGAAGCGTGAGATATAATATCATCATCTTCCTCTCAAACCCTATCGGCATGCCATGTTATCAATTTTGCATCAACTGGATTGGCATACAAACGCGTCAATCTCGGTTTCAAGGGCATGTACCACATCACCTTAGCAGGACCTTGCTTTGTCGATGTTGTCACTGTTTCTCCACATACCTCGACCTTTCCCTCCTTCTTTTTCCATCTAGACTCACTGCATACCTTGCAATCATCCCTCAAAGAATCAACACTCCCCCTATTCAACATACAATCATTCGGGCATGCGTGAATCTTAGTAAACCCCATGCCCATAGGACACAATATCTTGCGTGCAGCATATACCCTGTCAGGACATAAGTTGTCCTGAGGAAGTAACTCCTTAACCAACTCTAGCAATTCCGTCATTCCTTTATCTGAAATACCATGCATTGCCTTTAGGTTCATTAACAACAATGTTGCGCCCAGTCTAGAATGCCTAGCCCCAACATATAAGCTTGTCTGTTTATCGTCATACATTGCCTCCAGCATACTTTTCTTCCCAACAAACTCCATTACAACATCGTCGCACATGTCTGAAAGCTGTTCATTATACTGCAGGATTTCCTCGGCGCTACCCTCCTCCATCTCAACCTGGTCACTTCCATAATGGCCTTCCCCATGCCAAACCCATTCTATGTAGGATTTGTCAAAACCTTTACAATAAATGTTCACACACTACAACAATATCTTCAAATATAGCGTTATTTCTACACTTGTTGCATGGACATCTAACCCCTCCTATGCTATTCTGCCTAGAATGTCGCAACCCAACATCTAAGAAATTTTTGACCAAATCTAAATACTCCTTCGACAATCGAGCATTCTCGTTCATTATTCTTTCGCGGTCCATAATTCACAAATCCTTCAAAAAGCTACTCAACTGCGTAGAACCTTCAACAATTATACTAACCCACTGACTTCCTATCATAAACTACACACTGAAATAACACAAAGAACAAAATCAACCAAACGACAATGAAATTATTACATAAAACCAACCAAAATCAAGACAAAACCAACAAATTACGAGGATATTACGTACCTAATCCAAGAAGGCAACAGTCATACCTCCAACCAATATGAATTAATCATCCATTTGTGAATCCAAAAATACCCACCTCAAAAGTACTTGTTAGAATCTGTTTTTTTTAGTTTGAAAGGCCAATGCTTAAAAAACCTGCGACTGCAAGCGGATGCCTTCAGATATCGCCACTATTCCGCTGACTCTTCAGTGTAACTTGCGAGTTCGCTACAACTCAAGCACACATACTTGCACTGTAGTTCTAAACTGGCGTGTCAAGTCACGATAACGCTACCTTCTCGGTCATCCACTTCCGACCCAGTTGCGACAGGCAAACATCTACAAGCCTATCTAAATTATGAGTCACATAAGTAACTATATCGCAATAAACAAAGTATTGAATCATTTTACTGGCGACTCTTCGTTCCGACATCGCTACAGCATCGTTTGTCTTTCTGTATTGGTGGCGATGTCGTGATGACCTATTACCTTTAAGGCGGAAGATCTTTTCCGCCTTAATGTCATATTTATTTACGACACAACCCACTTCCACCTTTAATCTGTGATTTACGTCTTAAATATATATATATTTTTTCCTTGCTAGCGAGGCTTGCGAACTCGCAACTATGTAGCAAGGCGGAAAATAACGCGCCCCCATCAAACGCCTTAAATATGTGCCTTGCATCCACCCCTTTGTAGTAGTGCAAGTACCCCCAATCAGCCACCTTTATTTTATCGTGACGCTCTAAAAAATTAGATTCCTCTCAAACCAAATTAAGGATCTTCTTTTGAACCCAATTACCGAGTATAAGGGATAAATTGCAATTTTGTTCGACGCTTCAGACATCGACAACATGTTGGAACCTTTTAACAAACATCTGGTGGGCAAATTTTAGAAGGGGAGACTAGAGTTGAGTTTCATACGCCACCAGTTTAAAAAAAGGTGATTTTTTTTGCGAGAGCCACAACTACAACACTTAATTGGGAACCATATCTTCATCAAGTTCGACCATGATGAAGATATATGGCGTTGCTGGATCATAATGAACTGGAATATAGGAGGAGCGACAATGAAGGGTCTCGAATGGACACGCCACTTCAACATTCATGAAGAACCACGTTTTCTCTGGTATGGCTAACTATAGAGTATCCCCCTTCCCTCTGAATATGATCCTCTAACTGCAAAAGCTTTTGGAACCTTAATATTTGCCGACCCTCCCACTATAAATAAATTGAGGCCATCAGCCATCACATGTGGAGATGGACCTCACCGGTAATTTCCCTGATAGAGTCAGACTAAGGTATAAAACTGAGCATTTATGGTGTGATGTTTCTTATGAGAGTCACCCTGACTATTGTGCTAAGTGTTGTAAGGTAGGCTATAAGCTAGGTGAGTGTGCAAAACCCAAACCCATTTTGAGGAATCCTACTCATGTCTCAAATAGAGAATCAGCTCCAAATCTATAGGTTAATCAAGTTGCAGGGGAAACCAAGAGGAATAGCACACTGAAGGGTCATGTCAAGATTAGCCAGCATCGCAAGAGCATTACACAGAATACACAGGCTATTGCTCCATACAATTCAAACAAACATCAGGTTCCTCATCTTTATAGGACTGAGAAACATATGGGGAAAATTCCATTCATATATGAGTTCATGGATGCCCAATAAACTCGTGTTGATGCCCATGAGTCTCAGAATATGGTGCAAAGATCATAAAGAGCAGCATCTACCTCAAATATGGTGTGGAAACCAGTTAAGAGCACTGCTAGGAAAGGAATTCAAGGAATTCCAACTAACTTTGGCTTCTATAGTTTCACCATTGCAGGAAGTAGAAGAAGACCCTGTTACAAATCCATCCCATAGACTATCTCAGTCTAAGGAGATGAAACAGTTGAGGTGGAGGATATTACAGACTCAAATACTGAAAGTAGATATGAAGACATCAGATTAGCAGAACAGGATAATAATCAGCTCCTAACAATCTGGAAATTATTCTATATGAGACAGAGCAGGACACAGCTCAACGATAATGATCATCATGCTCAAAGTCAATCACAATTCACTGTCATTCCTGTGGAGTCTAACAATTCAGGTTTTTACAAATCCCTCTCATTCTCTCACTATTGTTATTAATGAGTCAAATACTAAAATTGATCATATAAAGGTATTACATGATAGCATCATGAATTATTTCAGTTGGCCTAATCCTATAGCACCAAATAAATTTGTTGCAAAGATGCAGACTCGAGCTAGTTCATCAAAGAATGGTTTTAATGAATGTTAAGCTCTAACATAGAATGCAAGAGGTATCCAATGATCATTATTGACGCTTATGGATATACTAAAATTGTATAATATCTCTATCATCATTATATTGAAACTAAGTAAAAATTGGACATGCTAGATCATTTTCAGCATTTTCTTGGATTTCAGTCATCATTTTCTTCACTAGATTCTAGAACATGGATTATGTTTAAACATGACTTTTCTGCTACTATGTTGCTAGCTCATGAGCAGTTTACACATTTTTCTGTTTCTCATCCTCAGCACGCACCCCATATCTTTTAACCTAATTGCAATATACGGATATAATGATAAAAATGACAGGTCTGATATGTTTGCAATGATTAGCTCATTTTTACATACATGTGCTCATCCAACTATTTAACTGGGGATTTTAATGTGATTAGATCTATCACTAAGTATGCGGGTCACTCTACACCGTATGTCAACAGTATTAATGATTTTGATGCTTTTTAAAAGTCTAATAATGTATAAATACTGTAGGTAATGTTTTACATGGACTAATGGTAGAAGGCTGAAGCTAAAGGTTGCTAAGAGGCTTGATAGAACAGTAGGAAATAAGCATGGTTCGTGGCTTACCCCAGTCTTCTGTTCAAGTTTTAGGTAGGTTACCCCTCTGACCATAACCATCTGCTCCTAGATGTCCAACTAAGGGCCAAAACCTACCCCAAACTTTTTAGATTTCAGAATATATGGATTGAAAATCCAAGTTTTTTATAGGAAGTACAAGATAATTTGATCATTCCAACTGATTATCAAGACATGTACATGTTCTCCCCAAAAATTTTTAGATTGAAAATCCATCTTAAGGTCTGGAAAAAAACACAGTATGGGAATTTTTTTTTTTTTTTGCATTAGGAAATTAGAAGCTGAAATCATTGTGCTGGAAAAGAATCGTGATACTAGTCAATCTGAATTTCTAATGCTGTCAAAAGCTAATGCTGAATTAGTTGGATACCTACACTTAGAACATATTTTCCTGCAACAGAAATCTAGATAAATTGGCTTAGAAATGGTGATCAAAATTCAATATGTTTTCACCATACACTGAGGGATAAACATGCTACGCTTGGTATCCATAAAATCAATGTAGGAAATAATCAGTGGATAACTAATCAGGACATAATTGGTAAACTTGGTTTAGAATTCTACAAAAGTCTTGATAAGTCCATGGTTCGCACTCGTGGGGTTCGTTCAGACTCGGCCCAAGTACCGAGAGGTATCGTGCTCGATATATATATGGAAGGTGGGCTTACAGGTCCATCGACCTAGTCTAAACATTGACTACGTATATTTTGAATCGCCTACAAAGAATACACTTCCTCTAATTATGAAATATTTGGTGCATGACATGAAGCACTTATGTCTAAGCTTTTAACTTGTGTCACAGGAATATACGTGTGTATAGAACACAATTCTTTGCCACTAATAATTCAATTGGACTATTTGCAGGGGTGGAAAAGATAAACAAAAAATGAACACCACAGTGGAGAGTAGAGAGGATTGTATGGTGATACTTCCAATCTCCTTCTACCACATATTCAGAAAAAAAACATGATGGCACATCATTTGGCTGAATTGGAAAAGGAGAGGCTGATCAATGATCAGAAAGAAACTATCACTTCCTAGTCCACCACAGATGAGTTTTGCAATATTGTCGAGGCTGAAACCGAAAGCATGTAGAGACCAATCTTCAGAATCCAGAACTAAAATATAAAACGGTGAAGATAGGGCCTGCTACACACTCACACTCATTCAAAGGATCTTTGGATCAAGGCAGACCTTTTCAAAGTGAATACCTGGCCTAGAATGGATCATCAAAGGGTGAATGTGTCTCATGGGTAAGGTGACATTAAGGTTGATGATTCAGTTCAGAATCGTATTCATATACATGGTTTTTGCTTCTTCTGTTTTGTTCTTACAAGCTTATATAATCTAAAATTGTAAGGTTGTAAAATATTTTTATTTTATTATTAATAAAAATTGTGATAGCTACAAAAATTCCTTACTTATGATGGTTCAATTTAAATTAAGAAAATATTCTAATTTTAGAATCTCAAACTTTCAACTACTACTATGAAATTTAGATTTACAAAATCTAATTTGATATTCTAAAAAAAATCCAAATAGAAAATTCTCCAAATTCATGTTTTAATTGTCACATTATGTTAATTAATCTCATGTAATTAATGCAAGAGATCCGATGTCCAAAACTAGATTCTAATTGCCAACATTAGATAAATATTGTATAAATGGTTGATTTAGAGCTAAACAGCTAATTTTTTTAAAAAATCTATAATAGAGTACTAAATCCAAAAACTTCATAATTATTTTGTCAACATCCAATAGTTGCTCTATTTACCATTCCATGAATTTATTGTCATAAATAATAAAAGTTATATTTAATTCTACTTGATACTTCTAAGAGCACACAATTAGGGCATGTTTGTCTGAGCTTATTTCTTACTATTCTGAACTGAACTGAACTGAAGTGAAATTTATGTTTGAAAATTAGAATCAGAAATAATCAAATTATTTCTGATCAAATTTACTTGAATTTGATCAACTTATATTTTACTGAACTGAATTGAATTGAATTGAATTGAATTAGACTGAACCGCTCTATTTATAAGCTCCAACAAACAAAGTCTTAATTTTATTGCAAGTTTATGATTTTAGTATATTTATGTGTGTGAAGATATGAATGATTAAGAAAGTATAGGATAAAAAAAGAAAGAAAATGTAAGAATCAATGATAACATTAAATTTTAGAATATGAAAGAAGTCTAGCCCATATGACTTTTCAATCTTCCAATTTTACCATATCTCTATTTTAGAGTATGAGATAGAGTAACTGTTGGAAACCATAATATAGAAAAAAATGGTAAATTTGGCTAAAAACTCTAAGTAACTATTGGACATGCTCTTAGAGCGAGTCCAACAGATGCTCTAAAGTAGAGAATTTGGAAAACAACATATAAGTAAATTCAGTCTAAAGTAGGGTTTTTGGTTATTTTTGGAATTCAACAGATCCTCTATATGGTATTCTAAAATAGAGATTGTGAGTAGGGAGAAGATTTGATGCTCTATATGATGGAGCAAAAGTCGATTTGCTCGCCTGCAGCGCCCCACCCGCCCGACACCACATGCCTTGATAGAGAGGTAAATCACAGTATCTCAGGACCCATTGAGCGTTTTTTGTCTCAGTGCGCTTAATGGACCTTGCAAGCAAGAAATCCCCACACTGTCGATGTTGAGACTCGAACCTTGGAACATGTAGCAATGAACCCAATATCCCAACTGATGGGCTACACCAGTGGGTGTTTGATACTCTATATGAGATGAAATAGTTTGGTACTCTAAAATTTAGTCTACCACTTTTATTCCTTACTTATCCCAATTTTCTTTAATTTCATTGTTAATCAATACTCATTATCAATTTTATCAACATAATATGTATACATTGTACTTGTACAAAAGTACGATTTTATACATTAATACAATTTTTAATTTGTTAATGGAAAATATTCACAAATTTCTTCAAATAAAGTATGTCTTTTAATTTAAAATTTAAGCCATTAATACTTTTAAAGAATTGATATATTTAGCTTTTTAAATTTAAAGTAAATTATGTTAAAGTTAGACGCTATTATAAAAATCAAGAATATCTTCTTGGTGATACTCATGATTGCTAATTTAATACTATTATGGATATTTATATTCGATGAAAATATACATATTAAGTTGTTGTGCAATTTGTATGCCCAAATCTTATTTTTAGAGTGGTTAAAATTATTTTAATTAATTCATGTGTTCACTATTTTACTAATTAATGCTGGATTTTGCAAAATAGAGTATCTGTTTGAATTGATCAAATATCAATTATATAGATTGTCCAATTTCATATAATTATATTCTATGAACACCTCTTTGTTAAATTTCATTTATTTTACAACAATCTTTGTTGAAATCATGCCCGCGGATTATGGGAGGTCCAAAAGGGACCGGACCCACCCCCTGATTTTGCTAAGAAATAGTCTATGTATAGTATTTCTTTTCCATTAAATAGTATTTTGTAAAAAAATTAATTGATAGCCCTTTTGTTTTTAAAGAAACGTGTACTTATGTAAGTAGAGTAGAAATATTTACTAAAATTAGACTTCTATTAGAGTAATGGACCATCATTAGGGACCACACATTTTTTTAATTTTCTATTAGCATTTTGTTTTTATTTTGTTTATTTATTTATGATTCTTATAAGATATCATTCATACTAGTAATTGTTTTTGAAAGAATCTTAGTAATATTTTGTTAATCCTATGACATATCAGTAATATGACATAATGCCATTGGGATTTGATTTTTGTAATTTGATTTCAATCGGAATTTGAACAATTATAAGATAGTTTGTTTTTTATATGTATAATTCTTTATCTCTAAATAAATTAGTTTACTATACTGTTACTTTAATAATTTCGTTAGTTCTTTCGTAATCAAATTTTTATGATTAATTCGGCCCCCTTATAGATAAAATCCTGATCCGCCCTGCCCCTGATTGGCATATTTAGTACACCTTATATGAATTTTGTTTCCAGTTTTTAGTTCAGTTTAATTCAATTTAATATTTTTTGTTTTGTTCAGTTCAATATAGTATACCTTTTTTATTTTTTTAAAAAATTTTAAATTAATATATTAGTTCAATTTAGTCCAATTTAGAGAAAATATAATTCAATTCAATTCTGTTCCGTAAAAATATGTTTTAATGTTTTAAAGTTTATATTGAAAACTCATTTCACTATAATTAAGTGTAATTCAATTCAGTTTTAATTTCTATTATCTTGAGCTTCAGTTTCTCCACTTTTAAGTTAATTGCTATATTCTGGTTGCTATATCCATTCGATTTGGTTGCTGTATCCATTCGATTACAAACAATGTATTGATTAGTTTATTCATTTTCTTTTTGTTCATTACGTTCATTTAATATATTTCAATGACTTGTTTTGTAATCAAAATTTGGAATATATATAAACAAAACAATTGATTTTTAGTTCAGTTCAATTTCATATTTTTTTAAATTCAATTTCATTCAATTCAGTTCAGTTAAGGAGTTTTAAAACATGCCCTAAGGGCCTTTTTGCTTAACCTTATTTCTTACTAATCTGCACGGAGCTGAAATAAAATGAATTGACCTGAACAAAACTGAATTTAAATGAATTGAATTGAACTGATGTAAAAATTAATGTATTGTAAAATTGAATTAGAATGTCTAAATTTACCTGGATTTGATAAAATAATATTTTTCTGAACTGAATTGAACATAATTAAACTTAATTGAATCTAACTCCTACTCCACTAAACAATTAATGGTAATAGTTTTAATTATTTTGTTTTAAAGTAATTTCTTTTACCAACTATTGTTGACTATTTGCATTTGGACAATAAGGTAAAATAACTAAAATGGAAAATTTAAATTTAAATTTATACATCAATTCCTTGATTATATTTCTATATCAAAATAAAATAATGAAGAATAAAAAAATAAAAAAATGAAGATTTAACAACTCATGTAATACCTTCTTTTATTCTATTTTAAATTTTCATGTAAAGAATATTTTAAACTTTTTTGATTATTCACTGGAGAATGTAGGGGATAATTATTTGACTAAGTCAGCCATAGTTAGTTGTATGTAAAGAAATTAAATAAAATAGATCCAAACATATATAATAAAGGAAGGAGAGAAAATGAAAAATAACAAAAAGTGAAAATGAAAAATTAATGCACATAATTTTATGTTTGACTAAGGGGTGTACTGTGAAAGTGTGAATAGAAAAACCCTTATAAATACGGACTGATCAGTTTGGTGATCAGCAAAATATTCACCAGGAATACAAATATTCTGGGTCCATCAAAACAATTGACAGAACAAATCCAAAGTTCAATTAGCCTTCTCAATCTTTGTCTCAAGGTATATATACATGTGTGGATGATTTTGTTGATGAATACTTTTTCATAACCTGTGTACTCTTACAAGTATGTATATATATACATACATATATATGTATATCATGATGATAAACTACTCGTTTATCAGATATCATTCTCTTTAGATTTGTGATTTCTAACACAATCTAATTATGTTTTAATTATTTCAAACAAACAAATGTTTTAATCTTCAACGATTTGAAAACAAGTTTATATTTGAAATCACTAGACGCATGATTTATATTCTGGATACAAATTTATTGAAAAAGTAACTCTTTGTTGATCGATCAAGGTGTATGCGGCAACTATAATTTTTTATTTGATCCAGTTGTTTTTGTTATGTTTGATGATGAACTTGTAAAGTACTCTGTTTTATGTTTTATTTTTAACAAACTAATATTTATACATAGAGAAGATGCATATATATATATATATATATATATATATATATATATATATATATGTTTTTCATTTTATTAACGAAGTCATTTCCGACTTGATGATATATATTCAGATATGTCGATGAACTCAAAGGATGAGGATGGCTTGGATTTAACCCTTAAACTAGGGTTACCGTTGCCTGCTGCAACGACTGAGATCGATCTCACTCTGCGTTTGGGGTCCACATCATCTGAAGGCTTGATGAAGCAGCAGCCAAGGGTGAGAGATTAATTACTATCATTCTGAGCATTATTAATATTTTTATTCATTTGTTTAATTTTACTCTTACACTATGATGAAACAATTTGACTTATATATTTTTTGATATATATATATACATATATCTTTCCTATGATTTTCTAAGATTGCCTGTCAATATTATTAATTTAGCTGTGAAGCTTTTTAAGCTATACATAGTTGACCACAGATAAATTGTATTTATGATTAAATAGTTTGTATTTGAGATTTAACAGTACCGATGGACTTGCTGTAATTACAGGAAACCGGGATTGATCTGAACTTAATTGACTTGGATTCTCCCACTTCTTCTGTTGAGGATCATGTGGCGGGTGAATCTTCCAGGATTATGAAGCAGTGCACCAATTGTCACATTCAAGACACACCGACTTGGAGAAAAGGAGCGAATGGACCAAATGGACCCCTGGTAAATATTTCAAACTATATATGTACGCCTTTTATTATTATTATTATTATTATTTGTGTGTTAGCTTATAATTAATTAAATAACTTTTTTGATAAGTTAACTTTTTGCATTATATTTACTTTTAATTAACATAGCTATGATATCATATTTAAAAATTGGATATGCATACATCATAGAAAAGCTAATTCAACATCTTAATAGGGAAACCATATCAAAACTAATTTTACAATTAATTATCTACTTTCTAAAATAGCTATATCTAATACCCTATACATAAAAATCTATACACTTAGGTATGTTCATTTTCTTAGATTATTTGAATATTATTCGGTTCATCTCAGCTTTATATATGTTATTTTTATATTTTTGTTAAGTTTAGTTTCAATGAAATATGATAGGATGAAATTAATTATAATTTAACTACACTATTATCGTTTTCAATACATCCATATTGTAGTTCATGTTAGTATTTTTCAGTTCAAATCGGTTCAGTTCAGTTCATATTAGTTTAGTATTTTGTCGTTCAAATTGAGCGGTTCGGTTCAATTCATTTTTAATGAACTGTGATAGGATTAAATTAAGCTCAATTTTGCTTTACCATATTATTAATACAATGCGTTCTATTTTACACCATATGTAGTATAATTCTATTCATTTCTCTAACTAAAAAATCATTTCGTTGTTCCCAGCCGCTTTGTAATGCTTGTGGACTTCGATATGCTCGGAGTATAAAGTATGAAGCCGAGAACTAGAGTCAAAGATAACAGTGCAGCACTCCACTTCCAGAAATACTATTAGCACCGTAGCACTGTTGACTAATTAAGCTTGGCGGTGGTTTGAAATATTGTCATTTTGGCTTTTCTATTTTAAGCAAATAAGTAACTCCAGAACTAGTGTAAGGAGTTTGGTTGTTTGTTCACCCTTTGTCCAATGATTTTGCATGCATGCTATAGAGCGTTGCACATGCTTTAAGCATGTAGTGTTTACTATTTTGTTTTGCTATTATAAAATACAAGTTAAAAGGCAACAGCAAAGTATGACTTTTAGCTGCACAAATTCGTTGCTTCTTTTGTTTTCTGTCATGTTTTGCTCTTTTCTTGCTTGGTAACAAGGTTTATCCAGAGCTTTTGGTGTTCGATCCAATCTCTGAAGTCGATCGGTGTTTGATCCGCTTCAGGAAGTAGGTTCGAGTACTTGTCGTAAAAACTATTTCTCAAACTGATTTCCATTAGAATTTACATAAATATTTATAATACATACAAGGGTCTAATAATAATTAACGAAACTACCTAAACCTTAAGGACATAACTGCAATATATAATAGATACATTAAATACAAACAAAACCCTAATCTAATTCTTCTTCTATTGTCACACCCCCCTCAAGTGAAGCGTCGGATTGATGGAGACGCAAAGCTTGGACCGGAAAAAATCAAACAAGGCACATTTGAGACCTTTGGTAAAAATGTCGGCCACCTGCAGAGACGTAGGAACATGACCAACACGAAACTTACCTCCAGCAACCAACTCTCGCACAAAATGATAATCAATATCAATATGTTTAGACCTCTTATGAGCAACAGGATTCTCCGCCATAAAGATAGCACTATTATTGTCACAGAGAAGTAAAGGGGAAGCCTGCAGAGGGAAGCACAGATCACGAAAATGATGCATAAGCCAGACAATTTCAGATGCTGTATTGGCTAGAGCACGATACTCCGACTCCGAACTCGATCGAGAGATAGTGGGTTACTTCTTAGCACTCCAAGCAACAAGATTACCAACCAGGAAGACAGCATATCCATATGTAGAACGCCGAGTCTCCAAGCACCTAGACCAGTCCACATCCGAGTAAGCAAGTACCTCCGAAACACCACCAGCAGAAAAGGTCAAACAACAATGCTGCGTACCAAGAACATACCGAAGGATCCGAGTCACTGCCGAGAAATGATCATCATGAGGATCCTGTAGAAACTGACTCACGGAGTTAACCGCAAACGACAAATCTGGACGAGTGATGGTCAGATACTGAATAGCTCCAACAAGTGAATGGTACAACTTGGTGTTACGGCCACAAATATGGACGTCTCCTTGAACAGAGCTGGCAACGGGTAACCTGCACAGGGACAAGAAATGGCTAGGTCAGCCCGGGGAGGGTGATCGCCGTTCCCGCTCCGATGCCAAAGTCAGCTACTTGACAGTATTTGTGATCTCTCTCTACAGCAGTATTGTGAGCTTACCTTCTTCTCTTCTCTTCTCCTTCCTTTTATATCACATGCCAAGATTTTAGAGTTAGGGTTTTAGACATGTTAATGGGCCTCCGATGAACATGACTTTCGCCCACATCTGCCCTTCTTTTCCTTGGCACCATTGGGCCTCTCGGGCCTGACCTTGACTAAGCCATTCGGTCCGTTGACTTGGCCCACGATCCTCACAAGTCCCCCCAAGTGCGAGGCCGTGTTGCCAAATGCGGGCGAAGAACTGAAGAGGCGAGGATCTGGCCGTTGTAATCCCACGCGCGCAGTTTCAACCTCCGCCTTTAATGCATGTTAAACGCGTGTCCCTCGACTCCGCTTCTCGATGGTGCGTGGGCCTACCTCGATCACGATTCCCCACGCAGTCTTAAATCCTCCTCCGCTTCCTTTTGTTTGAAAATAATTCCCCCTATCATCTAAGCATTCTGTCTTATCTTCGAATCATTCTATCGTTGCGCCCTCCTGCTTTCCTTCAGGTATTCTTCCTTCCCTGCAATTTCTTTAAATCCAGCGACCTTCCCCAATTCCTCGGCTTGTTCCCGATGGCTTACCGACGCATGGGACCAGGGCTTGGCGGCACTACGACGGCCGGCGATGTAAAGGGTTTCCGAGAGCGATGCCGTAACACCGTCGGCCTGCAGTTTACGGACTTGGAGACGCAGATCCGCCTTCCGGAGGTTGGGCAGCTGGTGGCGGAGGCCCCTAAGGGTTTCACTACCGTCTACTGTGAGTACCTCTTTGCCTGCGGCCTACGCCTCCCGTTGACCAGCTTTTTTAAACAAGCTCTGGTCTTCTTCGGGCTCGATCTGCGTTACCTCCAGCCTAACTCCGTCAAGGCTTTGATCGGCTTCCAAATCGTGTGTTCCCGTCAACAAGTTGTTCCCTCGCTTCCCCTGCTAAGGGTGTTCACGTACCCATGCGTGGATAAGGGCTATTGTCACATCAAGTTCCGGCCGGCGGCGGGTAAGTCCCTGCTTCAGAAACGGCAAAAGAAATCCGGCTGGGGGTCCAAGTTTGTGTATGTGGCCAACGATCTGGTGTGGGGCCCTCGCGTGAGTCGGGTCAAGTATCCGGTGGGTGATCCAGCGACCCATGGGCTCCGTTCCAGCGATGGCAAGGCAGAAGTGTTGGACCCGGAGGTTCGCAAGCTAAAGCAAGGCACCATGTTGTGGACGGCCGTGAACTCCGACGAGCTCCTGAGCCAGTGTGGCCTCGCTCATTGTCGGTTCGACGTGCCGATGCATTCGCCGATGCACTCAGTCCCGTCTGCCGAGGATCTGGGGGAAGGTCGACTAGCGTTTAACCGTGTCTTTTTATTTTCTTATCTTCTCTCTTTTGTCTAATCGTATCGTTCTACTAATCCTTCTTCTCTTCTGCCTGTAACGTTGTACAGCTTCCAGAACCGTTGACGGTGAGACCGACAGTCACTCCGATGTCCAATCGGACGCTCAGCCCGCTAACTCAGACATGGACAACTACCGTCGTCGCTCCGAATGTCGCCACGCCCGCTCGTCCGCATCTCATCTTGTCGACAGTCACGCTCAGCACTCAGAGTCTCAACTGAACTTCTCCAAGCCTAGCCTCATCCGCCCTGACTTCATCAACTTGGAGAACGATGACTCGGGTGATCACAGGAACCCCCAAAAGAGGCCTGCCGATGAGATGAGGGCCGAGAGCGCTGCCGAAGGGACGTCTCTGCCTCCTCCCGACGAGCTGCACCGTGACAAGCTCCTCAGAGCGGCATCTTTGCCCCCTTCGGCTGGACCGGTGCTGACTATCCCGAAGGGACGCGCCGACTTTTTGGCTTCAGCCTTCCCCAGGGGTCACATCGAGGCTTGGCGCATGAACCCTCTAGTCAACTTCCATCACTTTGCCAGTCTCATGGACCGATTCGACTCAGTCAGCTTGGAGGTATGATCTTTCTCCTTTTGCTTCTTTTCACGCGTTATTTAGTACCGCATTTGTCTCATGGTTATTCTGTTCGGACTCCCAGATGGTTTGCTTGTCCGCCTCCCTTAGGGGTGAGTTGGGCCGTCTGCATTGCGAGGCGTCCCGTTCTCGCGGCGAGCTTGCTTCCTGTCAGGCAACTCTTCAGGCCGCCCGCGACCTAAATCTGAAGCAAGAGCAGATGATCAGAGAGTTGAACACTCACGTCGTCGTCGCTCCGGTCAACCTCCAAGCATAAGTGGATGAGCTGATAGCGTCTGTCGCTGCTCTCAAGGTCGAGAAGGAGGCTGCCGTCGCTGAGCGTGACCTGGCTAACGGGAAGCTAAAGGAGGCCAAGGCTCAGCTGGAAACGCTCGAACTGATGCGTGCTAAGCTGCAAAGTACCGAGGAAGCCCTCGCCGGTTACGACTCTCGGGTCGCCGCTGCCGTTGCTAAGTACAGGTGGGCCATTGAAGTCGGTCTTCCCGACGTCTTCCTCAAGGTAGCTTCAAGCGACAATGCGCGTCGTCGCTTCCGTCGGGCGGTCTACCTCTCCTTTGAATTGGACGAGATGTACGAGGGTGACGCCGCTCGGTTCATCCGTTCTCTGGATGAGCTGTTCTCTATTTTTGGTAAGTACCCATTTACAGAGTACTTTTCTAAGTTGTCCGTGGAGATGTCGCCTGAGGCGATCGTGGGGTGGATTCCTCCCCAGCGCTCTGAGCCCCAGCTGCCTTCTGCCGCGTCAACGACTCACCCGTCCGGCAAGGGTCCGGTATAGGGGGTTGCCTTGGCTGCTGAGGAAAACGTGCCTGATGGTCTGCTGGATGACCTCCAGGAGGCTGGGTTAGTGGATGCTGAGCCGGTGCATGAGTCAACTGTGGAGCACTACGGCGAGAAGACAGGCGGGAACTGAAGCTTTTAAATAATCCGCTCTGCGTGGCGTCGTTTATGCCGTCTTTGGCTTAGACTCTTTTCTTTCGTACTTGACAATTTCTTTTGCTTTTGTTATGTTTGGATAATACCTTTTGGTTGCTTCTTCGACGTCTGGTGATGAAGCCTTTTCTTTATACTTTCTTGGTGTTGTTTCCTTTGTTCTTTCCCGTTTTCCTCAATTATCCATCATCGCTTCGCGTCGATGCGACTTGCGATAATGGCCAAGTGAACCGGGTCATTCACGCAGACATCGAGTTCACCGTCGGGGTGACTGATGCGGCTGCGCCCTCAGTCGTCTTGAGGGCAACGAGCTCGGTCGTGCCGGCCAGTGATACTGTCAAATTAGTTAAGTGTCGCCTCGACGCCTCACGGAACTTGCCGTCGGGCTTACTGTCGGGCTCATCTGTCCATGTTGTCGTCGGGACGACTGATGCGGCTGAGCTCTCAGGTGGTTTAAGGGCATCGAGCTCAATTATGTAAAACAGCGAACGAAATTAGTTAGGTGTCGCCTCGACACCCAACGGAACTTTGCCGTCGGGCTCACCTGTCCGTCTCGTTGTCGTCGGGACGACTGATGCGGCTGAGCCCTCAGGTGGTTTGAGGGCAGCGAGCTCAATTATGTCGAAAAGCGAACGAAATTAGTTAAGTGTCGCCTCGACACCCCTTGGAACTTTACCGTCGGGCTTACCGTCGGGCTCACCTGTCCGTCTCGTTGAGGCGATTGATGTGGCTGCCCTCGGGCGGTTCGAGGGAAACAAGCTCTATTGTGTCAGCCTGCAAACGAAGTTGGCTGAGTGCTAACCGTCGGCTCACCCGTCGATGTGGACGTCGGGCTAATCGATTGTGGTTGTGCCTCATAAAATTCGAGGGCAGCGAGCTCGATTACATCGCCCGACGCGTGCGCATGTAACATACATATTGCTAAGCCTGCTTCATATTACTTGCCACAAAAGAAGAAACAACGGATCCCCTAGTGATCATTCCCTCGCTGAGCAGTGGGGCAAGATAATCACGTCGGGAATCCGGCCAAAAGTGTTTTTCGCCCACGGATTAAGGCTTACTAGATAAAATGTACATAAATATCCAGGCTAATACCTGGTCATCCGTAGAACTTCTGGAGATTGCTCATGTTCCAGGTGTGGGGAACGGGCTCGCCCGCCATGGTGTGGAGCTTGTAAGCTCCATTGCCCAGCATTTCCGCCACCTGGTATGGGCCCTCCCACGTCACGTCCAGCTTCTTCGTCCCTTCGGCTCTGCTAGCTTCGTTCTTCCGGAGGGCGAGTTCGCCTACCTTCAATGAACGGTCTCTGACGCGGTTGTTGTACCTCTGCTCGACGTAGGACTTGTATGCCACCTCCGTCAACGCTGCCTTCTCCCTCCGGTTTTCGAGCTCATCCAGGCCGACTCGGATTTCCTCTTCGTTCTCTGAATCGGCCAGTGGTTCGACGAGCCTTGGCCACGGTACAATCACTTCCGGGGGATGATCGCCTCGCTCTCATAACACAAGCGGTATGGCGATTCTCCCGTGGCTGTCCAGGGTGTGGTCCTGTATGCCCACAAGACCGACGGAAGCTCTTCCACCTAGCTTCCTTTGGCCTGATCCAATCGGCGCTTCAGCCCCTGCACTATTATCCCGTTGGTGCGTTCTGTCAAACTGTTCGCTTGGGGGTGCGCCAACGATGTGAATCTCTACTCGATCCCTAGCTGGGCCCACCACGACTTGAACGGTTCTCCCTCGAACTGCTTTCCATTTTCGCTCACGATGGTCTTGGGTAGCCCGGAATGGCAAACGATGTTTCTTCACACGAAGTTCGTCATCCGCTTGCCGGTGATGCTTGCCACGACCTTGACTTCCGCCCATTTCGTGAAGTAATCCACCGCTACAACAAGGAAACGCCTCTTCCCCGTCGCCATCGGGAACGGGCCAACTATGTCGATCCCCCATTTGGCGAAGGGCCATGGGCCCGATATGCTTCTCTTCGGCACTCCTAGAGAATGCAGCATTTTGTCATGGGCTTGGCATTTGACGCACTTCATCACCAACTCGTCGGCGTCAGTTCTCATGTTCGGCCAGTAAAAACCTGCTCGTGAAGCTCTCAGGGCCAGTGTCCTCACCCCTTGGTGGCTCCCGCAAGTCCCTTCGTGCAATTCAGCTAGCAGTCGGTCCGCCTGCCTGGGAGAGATGCATCTCAGCCAGGGTTGCAGGTACCCCTTCTTGTAGAGCACGCCGTCCTTCAGGGCGAATTCCAGAGCTCTCCTCTCGAGATGTCTTGCCTGGCCGGCATCCTCGGGGGTCCGTCCACTGAATAGGAATTCCCTGATCGGGGTCATCCAGTTAGGGGGTTCAGTCGAGATGGTCAACAGTTCCTGACCTTCCGTCGACCTCGCCGTCAACGTTTCAACCAACACTCCCTTTGACAGATGACTGCTGGCGGTTGACGCCAACTTGCTGAGTGCGTCCGCCCGGGTGTTTTTCGAGCGGGGAACCCGAGTGACGTTCAAACCCTTGAAAGTCGTGGCCAGCGCTCTCACCTTCGCCAAATACTTCTGCATCGGCGGCTCTTTCGCCTGGTAGGCTCCGCTGAACTGGTTGGCCACCAGAGCTGAGTCGCCATACATGTCCTGCTTGCTCGCCCCTAACTTCTTGGCGATTTTCATCCCAGCTATCAGCGCTTCATACTCGGCCTCGTTATTCATCGCCGGGAACCCGAAATGCAAGGCGTAAGTGGTCTCCCGTCCGTCGGGATCCGTGACAATCAAACCGGCCCCCGCGCCCTAGACGCCTAACGCCCCGTCCACGTGGAGTTTCCAACAGTCTGTTCTGTCCTCCCGACGTCAGGGCCGACACGGAATATCTGTCGTCTCAATCATCGAGCCTTTGTGCGGGGTCCCGTTGCCGAAGGGGTCTCTGCTAAGAAGGCCGCCATCACTTGTCCCTTTATCGCCTTCCTAGGAACGTACTGGATGTTGTGCTCTCCAAGCTCAACGGCCCACTTGGCCAGTCGGCCCGACGATTCAGGCTTCGCCAGGATTGCTTTCAGGGGCTCGTTCGTCAGGACGACCACGGGGTGGGCTTGGAAGTATGACCTCAGCCTCCGCGCCGAGTGGATAAGGGCAAGAGCCAGCTTCTCCTGATCGGTATATCTGGTTTCTGCCCCTTGCAGCGTCCTGCTCACGTAATACATTGAGGACCTTCAGGAAAGGTAATGACCTCCCCGCCGCCTGGGACAAGATCCGGTTCATCGCGGCCAACTTCCCCTTGAGGCTCTGGATGTCCTTCACTGTTCTGGGAGCAGGCATGTCCACGACCGCTTACACCTTCTTCGGGTTCACGTTCAAACCGCAGTTCGATACAATGTGGCCCAGGAACTTCCCCGACCCAACGGCAAACTGACACTTGGCCGGGTTCAACTTCATCCCTATCTCCTTCAACCTGCCCAGCGTCTCGTCCACGTCTCCAATCAAATTACCGAAGCTTTTGCTCTTGATGACCATGTCGTCCACGTACATTTCCACATTACGACCCACTTGGTCTCGGAACACGCGATCAACCACCCTTTGATAAGTGGCCCCCGCATTCCGTAGTCCGAACGACATCATTTTATAGGCGAAGGCCCCTCTTTCGGTGATGAAAGCAGTGTTTTTCACGTCTTCTGGCTTCATCGGGATCTGATGATAACCTTTGTACGCGTCCAGAAAATACTTGATCGGGAAGCCTCCGAGCGCATCGACCTTCTGATCAATAGCCGGGGTCGGGTAGCATTCCTTCGGGCATGCCTTTGAGGGTCTTGTAGTCGACGCACATCCTCCAACTGCCATCCTGTTTCTTGACCAAAACAGGGTTGGCCAGCCAGACCGGATACGGTACCTCGACAAGAATCCCCGCGTTGACGAGTTCATTGACCTCCCAATTGACCGCCTCGTTCCTCTCGCGGCATAACGGTCTTCTCTTCTGGATGACCGGCCTGTGGGAAGGGTTGATATTCAAGGAGTGCATCCCAAGGCCCGGGGAGATCCCGGTCATGTCCGATGGCTTCCTCACAAACACGTCCCCGTGTTTCTCCAACACCTTGACCATCGACTGTCTCACCTCCTCGGGAACGTTCGCTCCAACCTGTATGGGCATCGCGTGGTCCCCATGTAGGTATACAGTTTCTACCTCGCTCCCCAGTTCTTCGATGGAGGTTCCTTTCTGCGGGTTGATCATTTGCACCCTTCGAGTCGACGACCTGTTGGACGTCTCGCCCGACGGTGGCTCGGACGATTCCTCAGGGTGTTTTCTCTTTCTGAGAGCCACTCGATGACATTCTCGCGCCTTCTATTGGTCACCTCGCACCGTCGCTATTCCTTCCCTCGTCGGGAACTTCAACAGGAGGTGGAGGGTGGACACGATCCCCTTCAAGGCCGCTAGTGCTGGCCTACCGAGTATCAAGTTGTAGGTGTTGTGCGCCTTGATTATGATGAACTCAAGGTCCACGACCTTCCTGCGGAGGGCCGTCCCGACCGCCACCGGCATGGTGATGACTCCTTCTGGCCAGACTGTCCGGTCCGCAAAGTCCACCAACGGCGTGGCCGTCGGGACCAAACACTTGCGCGTGTTCTCGTCCAGTCTCTCGAAACAATGCCAGTACATGATCTCCGCCGAACTGCCACCGTCGACATAGGCGCGGTGTACCAGTTTGTCCATGATCTGCACCGTGATGACAACGGCGCCGCCTCTCGCGGGCCGGTCCGGGACAGGGTCCTCAGAGCTGAATGTGATCACTTCTTCCACCGTCAGTCTTCTTGACATTGGTGTCAGCTCGGGCGTCTTGCGGCATCGCGCCATCCTCTGGGACTCCGTTTCCTCCCCCGCGTTCCCTCCGATAATCGTGAAATCTCACCGGTGGGGGCGGTTGGCTCTTCGTCCTGTGAGGAGGTGTGCTCATACCTCCGCCTTTTTCCCGACTCTTCCTTTTTCTCGGTCCGAGCAACCTCCTTAGATCTGTGTCCCGTCGATCGGTCGCCTGACCGCTCGCTTCCTCATTCACTTCCTCGTTCGCTTCCTCGTTCGGGCCGACGTTCACCTGATCGGGACGAATACTCTTCCATGTTGTACTCTCGCATCTCCTTGGCGTACTTCTTGAGATGTTCTCGCTTGAGGCAAGCCTCAATGGCTCTTTTGAGGTGTGTGCATTCGTTGGTGTCGTGGTCGTGATCCTCGTGGTAGTCGCAATAAAGGCTCATGTCCCTCTTGGAGGGTGGCAACTTCATCTTGCGAGGGACCGGGAGGACTCCCTGATCCGCCACGGCCATGAAGATCTGCTTAGGGGTCTTGGTCAGGGGCGTGAAAGACATGTCCTTCGCTGGTTCTTCTCTGCTACCCAACCGATCTTTCACCGACCCTCTTGACTTGTCCTTCCTCAGCTCCCCTCCATAGGTGATATCTTTGGTGGCCTTGTCGCCTCTATGATACTCCTCGACCTTGATGTTGAGCTCGTACAACAAGAAGACAGGCTTCTTCGACAGCCGGACCCTTAAGAGGGTATGGGTCAATCCTTGCACGAAGATCTCGACTAGCCACTTCTCGTCTAGCCTATCCTCCACCTTGTTGCACTCGGTGATGAAGCGCTCGTAATAGTCCATGAGAGATTCGCCCGATCGTTGCCTAATCCGCAGCACATCTTGTGTGGTGAAGGCGAACTTTTTCTTTTGCATAAACCGTGTCAAGAAAAGGTCTTCCAACTTCGCGAAGGTGGAGATGCTGTCATTCTCCAGGTTGGCGAACCACAACCTCGCCGCCTCCTTGAGGGTGGTGGCGAACGCCCGGCACCAGATCGGCTCCGGGATGCTGTACATCGACATGGACGTCGTGAAGGTATGGATGTGGTCGGCCGGATCCGTTGAACCATCGTATGACCCCAAGTTCGGGGGGATGCGGATCTTCGAATCGGCCACGAACTCCATCACTGACCGGGTAAAGGGGCTCCCTCGCTGCTTTTCTCCCTTCGACGGGGTCCAGTTCACGGCAAGGCGCCTGTGAACAGCTACCCGCGGCGGGACTTTCGGTTTGTGGATGTACGTGGTCGCCCACACCTGCTCTGGATCCTCATCTTCGCCGGTGTCTTCGTCTTCTTGGGTGACCGGGATGGGGTTCGCCTCTGCACCCTGCGCCTGCGGTTCCGACGGTTCGGGCATCTTCTACTTCATCGCACCGGCGTCCTGGAATCGGCGCTTCGGAGTGATCTTTCCCGCTCTGGTGCTCAGGCTCTGAAACTCGTGGATCTGGTTGGCCATGCGCTCCTGAGAACTGACGATACGTTGGAGCAGATCCATGCTCTCCTTCGACTCCCCCAGGCCGGGGGTCGGTGTTGACTCCGGGCCCACCACTTGGCTCGACAGCCGGCGAGCGATGGGGTGCCTGACCGAGTACTGGTCAAGCTCTTCGTCTTCGTTATCCTCGCGCCCCATCAGATCGGTCTAGGGCGGGATTTTACTACAGGTTTCTCCACTCATCGATTGAGAGCGTGAGCTGTAGGAATAACAAGGATCCCCACAAACGGCGCCAATGTTACGGCCACAAATATGGACGTCTCCTTGAACGGAGCTGTCAACGGGTAACCTGCACAGGGACAAGAAATGGCTAGGTCAGCGCGGGGAGGGCGATCGCCCTTCCCGCTCTGATGCCAAAGTCAGCTACTTGACAGTATTTGTGATCTCTCTCTACAGTAGTATTGTGAGCTTACCTTCTTCTCTTCTCTTCTCCTTCCTTTTATATCTCATGCCTAGTTTTTAGAGCTAGGGTTTTAGACATGTTAATGGGCCTCCGATGAACATGACTTTCGCCCACATCTGCCCTTCTTTTCCTTGGCACCATTGGGCCTCTCGGGCCTGACCTTGACAAAGCCATTCGGTCCGTTGACTTGGCCCACGATCCTAGCAATGGATTATGAAAAGGGCCACTCGTGCTGCTATGAAGCTGAGGCAAAGGTAGAAACGGAGTAGAAACAGGTGTGGCATCCAGCATCCCAGCGCGCTGAAGTATGTCCCTGGCATACTTGGCCTTCCCCAGAAACAAGCCAGTGGGGGTAGGAGTCACTTCCAGACCAAGAAAATAGCTAAGAGAGCCAAGATCTTTGACCGAAAATTCACGATAAGCTCGGGTAATGAATTGGCAAATGGTTGTACTGCTGTTCCCTGTGAGGATGATATCATCAACATAGACAAGCAGATAGAGCATAACATCATCATGAGTGAAGACAAACAAAGACGGATCCGAGAGACTCCCCACAAAGCCAAGATCCCAAACAAACGCACTGAATCTGTGAAACCACGCCCTGGGAGCCTGTTTCAGTCCATAGATAGCCTTCCGAAGAAGACACACATGATGAGGACGAGCTGGATCCTGATAACCTGCTGGCTGTGCCATATAAACTAGAGTATCAAGAATGCCATTGAGAAAAGCGTTCTTGACATCCAACTGATGGATTGCAATGGCAAGAACAGTGCGAACAGTGCCAGCCTTGACTACCGGACTAAAAGTGTGATCGGAATCAAAACCCGGAATCTGAGAAAAGCCCTGAGCAACCAAGCAAGTCTTGTAGCGATCAATGGATCCATCCTGTCGATACTTGAGGCGATAGACCCATTTGGAGCCAACAATGTTAACCTGTGGAGGACACGGAACCAGATCCCACGTGTGTTGATGACGAAATGCAGCAATCTCTTCATCCATAGCAGCCACCCACGATAAGTACGGGGTTCAGCAACTAGTCCAGTGACAACAAAGTCATAGCCAAGATCACGAGGCACACGTGTCCCATCCTGATGACGAGTCACCATCCTATGAGCCCGAGAAACAGGAGGAGTCGAAGCTGAAGTCGATGAAACAAGAGCTGAGGACTCAGGCGATGACACCGAGGGTGTAGGAGAACGAAGAGGAGTAATAGGGTCATCAATAGCAATAGGATCATCCGATTGGAAGTGGAATGCATCAAGCTCCGAGAAAGTTCCTGAACCATCCACATTCACTTGATCAACTCCATGGTGGAGAGTAGGGCTTCAACATTGTAAGAAGTTGAGCTGAGAACTCCTAAACAAGAGACAGGGCAAACTAAGTGGGTTACGCCACCGGAAAGCTATTTGAATCATGATTCTAGTGTAGGTTTGTAGCGTTATCGCATGGTAAACAATGTGTATAGTGCCACTAGTGAGATCAAAGAAAGTGGTAGTTGTCTTCTGGTTGTGGAGGAATCAACCAGCATGGGAGAGGCTATAGCAGATGCATTAGCTTGGAGAAACACCATAGATTAAGAGATGAGATCAATTCTTGACAACAAGACTTGGGAGATTGCATCACTTCTAGCGAACACCATGCTATCCGATTCAAATGGGTGTTCAAAGTCAAGAAGGATCTTACTATAAATATTGTAAAGAACAAGGCTAGACTTGTCGCGAAAGGGCATGCTAAACGTTAGGGGGTAGATTTTGAAAAACATTTTGATCCTATGGAGAGAATGGAGCGGCTGTTTCTTGCATTATTCGCGCATCACAAATGAGAGGTGCTCCATATGGATGTAAAATCGATGTTCCTGAATAGCGACTTGACGTAGGATGTCTATGTGCAACATTCACCAGATTTTCGTGGATTGCGTATGCTGGAAAAGGTGCTTAAGTTGCGTAAGTTGTACGGGTTTCGACAAGTGTCGCACGCATATATTTCAAAGTTGGATGCCTACCTCTCTTGGATTCAAAAGGAGTCAGCTTGAGCATGTTGTTTATCAAAGAGGTAACAAACACTCATTTCTGCTTATGGGCGTTTATGTTGATGATTGATAATCACCAGCACGAGCAAGGAAGAGATAGCTGAGTTTAAGGTGAAAATACAGAAAATATTCAAACTTAGTGATCTTAGTTTGTTGAGTTATTCTTTGGGAATTCAGGTTTGTCAAGACAATGGCAAAATCAAAATTTTCCAAGGGGCTTATGCTACATAAATTATGGATTTTGATGGCATGAGTGGATGCAATTCTTGTCATACTCCGATGGAAAGTCGTCTTCATCTTAGGAATAAAGTTGTATTTAATATAATTAGTAGAATCAGGTTATAAAAATAAAATAAATGCATGTAATGGACATCTGTTGCACTCCAAGGACATTTAACAAACTTATTCATCTGACAATTCTTCACTCAATTATCTATCCCAACAATTGAAACTTCATCTATAAAAATCCATTCTCCTTTCTTCATTCCTTCATCAATAAATCAAAAGAGGGAATAAAATAAAATAAAAATATGAGTTGAAGGTAAGTAAGAGCAAAGAGTGAGCGTGTGACCAATCAATTTTAATTATTGTTAGTAACACATTGTTCTTGAACAACTTCTAAGTTCTTCATTAGATGTGTGGCTTTATATAAATACATTTGTCTATTGAGATTTTTTTTTAAGATTAAACCATCTCATGGGATGGGGGGAATTTTATTTGGCTCCCCTAACCATAAAAAAAGACCAAAATATTAATCTTGGTAGTAGTTTATATGCCTCTCTCACTACACGAAGTGAGAGACAAAAGAATAAAGACATAATCGGCACACATAGGTGGCCTTGGAGCTTAGCAAACTACCAAAAGAATAGGTAATCCTATCTAAATGAACAAAAATATGGAATATTGAGGTATGCTGAGTCCAGAGTGAAATTTCAGAGCCTATTAGCGAATTGTAAAAACAAAACACAAGGCGGCACTGAAAAGTCAAAACTGTGAGAAGCATTTTCCACAGAGGGATGATAAGGTCAAAACTGAACTGTGAGGTTGAGCATCAGCAAAAAGTGACTAGCAATTCCCAACAATTTCCAGTCAGAGTGAGGCCCTTGAAGTGAGGCCCTTGAAGATCTGAGTAGCAATTTCCAGCAAAAGTGAAGATTAATCTGCAAAAAGGTAATACAACTCATGAGCGTAGCAGCTGATCCATGGTGGGTGAAACCTCAAAGAAGGGAGATCCTGTTTATCTAAATATAGGAGGCCTCTAGACACAGCAGGCAGGAGAGACGCAGATGAAAATTGATCAGTTATTTTATGGTCACAAGCATACTTTGCAATTGAGTCTGCTACTTGATTAGCCTCCCTAGGTACATAAGACAATGTAATATCATGAAGTTTATGGTGTATATCATCAACCAAATTAAGTACATTCCATTGGGCAGACTGAGGATTCAGAATCATTTTAATAGCTTGTGCACAGTCTGACTCAATAGTAAACTCCTGATCATCAGAAACACAAACTGAAATTGCTAAACCTATAGCTAGGATTTCAGCATGAAGTGGAGAAAGGGCAAGAGTATATATGCATTTAGCAAAGACAAAATTTCCATGCTCATTTCTGATATAATGGCCAGACCAGTATCACTAGCTAATTTCCTACAGGATGCGTCTACATTGCATTTCAAACCAATATTAGGTCTACCCCATGAGACAGTAGAGATATTAGGCTTAGGGGGTTTTAGGTATTTAGGAAAATACCCATCAGATGCAAGTTCTATATCGTAAGGAGAGGAAATAAAAAATGGCTATTGAGATCGAAAAGCTATTAATGTATTATTTAATTTTATCAATTTATGTTTTATTTAAGTTAAACTGAAAAGTATCAACCAATACAATCAAAGACCAGGGAATTTGGACATAAAAAAACAAAGAAATCGAAGAGAGATACATGCGTATCAGATTAGTGAAGTCACTCGATCATGTCCCGCAATAATTATGTTAGCTGTCCTTTTCTTTTAACCTTAAAACCTGAATTATCAACGACAACATTTTGCTCAAGGAAAAAACGAAATTCAGATGAACTTGTCATTGTCCTTGGATATCATTATGGTGCTTGGGATATCATTGTCCTTGGGATGGGTGTTGTTTGATCAGTCTTGGTGCTAATAACCCGTCAAGGTTGATTTTATTTTTGGCGTGTTGTGCATTTTTAATTGGATTATATACTCACTGGTTTGAGTAATTTAAACTAATTTGGAAATATTGAATTAGGTGTTTGCACCGTGATGTTGCATTTTGTTATTGAGACTTCATTATGGTTTATCCTTACTGGAGAAGGTACACTATGACTTGTGTGGACCAGCTCTGGGCTATGCTGCATCCCGACTAGGTTTTTCCTACTATGATGTACTCGTTGATGAATTTTCACGATTTGGATGGTTTTTCCCGCTACGACATAAGTCGGACTTTTATGACACTTTTCTCAGATTTAAGAACTTTGTTGAGACCCAGTTTTCCATGAAAGTTAAGGTTTATCGGATTGATGGTGGTACATATTTCACTAATCTTTGCTTGCAGACACACTTTGTATCTTGTGGGATCTATCATCAAATGTCATATCATATACGCCTGCTCAAAATCACCAGGCTGAGCACAAACATCTTCATATTATAGAGACTTTACTTGCTATGGTATATCACTCATCAGTGCCACAAACTTACTTGGTGGAAGCATTCTTTTATGATGTTTAAATAATCAATCGTCTCCTCAGCTCAGTTCTTGGTGGCCAATCATCCTTCGAAGTAGTTTTTGGGACTACTCCAGACTACACAGTGTTTCATCCTTTTGGTTGTCATGTGTATCCCTGCTTGCGTGTTGTTGCTTAGAATAAGTTCGCACCTCGCTTTGTTCCATGTGTGTTTATCGTTATAGCCCTAGTCACAAGAGCTTACAGTACCTCGACCCTACTACTGGACGCGTCTATGCCTCTCGTCATATCCAGTTTAATGAACATTTCTCATCTATTAGGGAAAGACCGATTTTAGATCTCAAGGTCTTCTCATTTTTTGAGCATGCAGCTGCACCAGTTGACCGTTCGCCAGTTGCATTAGCTGAGCCTTTGTCGGCCGCACCAGTTGAGCCTTCTTCAATCGCACCATCGTCTTCCCGGTCTTGCTCCGTCTGCTCGCTAGATGATCATTCCCCAACTCTAGCTACTCAGGTTTTTCCTCCACTGGTGTTGCCCATTACTTTATCACCACCATCATCTCCACCATCTCCGCCATCTTTGGTTCTTATTTAGACTTTACCATTGAATCTGATTCTCCTCCTCACTGCAAATATCATATAGTTACCAGAAACCAAGAAGGTACTCGCTGTGTGATATAACGCCCAAATTCGTTACTACCGGTCTTCTTGTTAAAGTCATGGACCATTTGGAGCCTCGAGATTATCGTGTCGTTCTCAAAGACCCAAAATGAGTTCATGCTATGGATGAGGAAATGGATGTCATTCGACATCAGAAGACTTGGGAGTTGGTGCTTCAACCCTCCCATGCCAACATAGTGGCCTTCAAATGGGTATGATGAGATGTATTTATACATCTTATTCACGAGGTTTTATACGTTTATTTGCCAATTGATGTGCCCGAAAGTGTGTTATTTTGTAGTAAATCATAGAAAACATGGAGGAGGATATTAAATAAAGATTTGCTAGAAAGAGAGCAATTTGATGTTGTTTTGAAGACGAAGGGGAGCGACACTATACTCTTTTTTCCTACGGGTTTTTAATGAGGTAGTGTGCTCCTACGGAGATAATAGATCGTCGTATTCTATTATTCCAGCACCAAAGAGGCGAGGAGCAAGAAGCTACGAGCTGAAAGCAAATCCTAGCACTGATTTCTCTACGGGCGGCTAAGTTGTGCTTTGCGGGTCGATCACTAATCAGCTATTGTTTTGAAGAAATCAGTATTAGGCTACATTTATTTTGGGCTAAATTAATATTAAGCCCAATGCTGAGCAGCTCCAAAGTCCAAGGTGAATTAATAATAAAATAAAATAAAAATATGCATGTTGGCATATATTAGTTTGCACGTATGCGTGCATGTGTTTTGTTTGGAATTTTTGTCCTATTATAATTCTAATAAGGCAAGGCATTGCCACATAGACTAATTAGTTTTGGGATTATTTAAACCCTTGTACCTCTCGGCCAGAAATATACATACCTACGCACACTTAGTTTTCTTCTCGGCCGAGACCTTGAGACGGACGAAGCTAGGTTTTGCATTTTCTTCAATTCGGTGATTTCTTTCTCTCGTGTTTTATTCTCATTATTGTGATTTTGTTCATCGTAATATGAGTAACTAATTCTATAATTCGGCGAGAATAACGAAGCACTAGTCATGGGAATTCTGTGAGATCTAATTGTGCATGAAAGTTAACTGTTATGAATTTTAATTTATTCTCTGTGCATCCTGTTATATATGATTAATTTAAGCCTGCGCAACTTAAATTAATTAGGATTACAGCCAATTAATACCACCAATCCGTAATTGTTGGAAAAAACTAATTAGTGGTAAAGCTATTGTTTAGATAGTGAGAATAAACTGGTAGACAGGTTAATACTTGCGTTCTTGGTTAATGTGTCTAAACTGGGTTCCTTCATATCTTAATGCTATCAAACAACTTAGAAATGGCGTTACCAACTAGGTTTGATTTGATAAGAGAAATAGTTAGTTTAAGCGTCTCTTTCTAGCTATCGACAAATTAAGTAGGAACCGGGGTATGTCCGCTACATTCACGGTACCCTATAACTTGTTGATTCATGGTCATTAATAAAATCTCTGCATCAATGATCAGAACATATGACTAGTGTGGAATTATTTGAGCCGGATTTCTTTCATAAATTGATCTTTCTCTGCAAATTTAAATCATTCTGTTTTATTTCTTAGTTATTTATAAATAATTAGTAGGTAATCTCAATCTCTGAAGTGAAAAGTGTGGTGACTAAACACCAAAATTTGATCTTTAGGAATATAAATGTGCTCATCTGTTCTCTGTGGGTTCGACTCTACTTGTACTATATTCTTTAATATTCTTAGCATTGTAGGAATATTTTGGTGGTATTCGACGTCCACCAAATTGGCGCCGCTGCCGGGGATCAGTGTTAATTAATTTTATTCCTTTTCCTATTGATCTCGGTTTCGTTTTTGTGTGTGTATGACCAGGCCCTCTTGTACTACCATCGTTCCCTACAATCCTGAACAGGAGAGAACATTTAAAAGGTTATTAAACTTGGCCAAATAGACACGAGTTGAAGAAGATTCGAGCTCTTTTTCACCATCGGATTTTAAACAAGTGAAGGAAGGACAATCTTGAATGGTGGCGAATAGGGCAATTGGAGATTTATACGAATATGATGATAATGACCCCCCGTCTCCAATTGTGGCACCTGAAGGAGGAAACAACCTTGAACTCAAATTCACCTGCTGAACGCCTTACCTAAATTCTATGGGAAGGCACGGGAAGACCCGAAGCGGCCTTCAGCGCTTACGGATGAAAATTTCAGGCTCATGTGTTTCCCATTTGCTTTTTATGATGCAGCAAATGTATGGTTCCGATCTCTGGAGGCGGATTCGATTACATCCTGGGCAGAATTGAAGAAAGAGTTCATCCAACAATATTTCTCAGACGCGAGAACAGATAATATCCGGACTCAAATCAGGTCTATTTTCCAGGAGTATGATGAGACCATTAACGAGTACCATTCCCGGTTTAGGAAGCTATTGGATAGTTTTCCTAATCATAACGATAACTGATGGCGAGTTGCTGAAGTGTTTTATAACGAGTTAACTCCAGAAGATAAGAAGTTGTTTGATTCTCCCGACACTCCGTTTCTGAAGCGTTCAGCAGCCGCAGGTAGACAACTATTGAAGAATGTTCTCGAGACTACCAAAGGATATGTTGATCTTCCTTCTCGATCAACTAAAAAAGTTTCTGAAGCTAGAAGCATGGATTGGGAGGAAAAGATAGCGGACAAGGTGGTGCAAAAGATGATGTCAGCCAGTTCAAATGTGGACAGCAAGAGACCATGTGGAATCGGTAGAAATACAGGGCACTTTACAGATGAGTGTGCTTTTGCTCAAGATGATCCAGTAGCTCAAGCTAATTTGGCTGGAAATTATCAAGGATGGAGAGATCACCCTAATTTGAGGTGGGGTGGCAATAACAACCAAGGGCTACAGCAATTGCATCAACCAATCCAGCAGTCGAACTATAACTACAATCAACCAAATCAGAGAGGATTTTATCAAACTCAGCCACCTACTCAACAAAGCAAGCAAGGCAAATCGATGGAGGACATGATGGGAGAGTTGATGGGAACTATCAATACTTTCACCCAGGACCAGAAAGCTCAAATGGATGAGCTGAGGAATATGACACACCGGAATACAATGTAGTTAGAGAGCCATTCACATCAAATTTCTCAGCTAGCTAACACTGTGAACGAGCTTAAAGGTAATCAAGGAAAGCTTTCCTCTCAAGTTCAGCACAATCTGCGGGAAAATGGGAACCAAATTTCTCTGAGGAGTGAGAAGCAAGTAGGAGAACCGTTGGAAACTGAAGTTACGAGGGATGTAGAAAAAGAAGAAGCTGAAAATCATTCCAAGCTGCCCAAGAGAGACACTCCTGTAGAAAAGAATGAGGTTGAAGAAAAAGAAGTTTCTGGGCAGAAAATTGAGCCTCATGAACCCTTGAGTTTGTTTGATCCAAACATCAAGATTCTAGTACCATTCCCTCGAAGATTAGCGAAGCAGAAAAAGCCAGAACAAGATCCTACGGATTTTATGTCAATTTTTGGGAAGCTAGAAATCCATATATTTTTTCTAATGACCATTAAAATTGCTCCACTCTCAAAGTTCATGAAGGATTTCATTGCTGGAAAACCTAAAGACTCAGGGAAGATTTTAATGGGCGAGAATGTGTCTGCTATTATACAGAAAAGTACTCTACCACCTAAATGCTAGGATCCTGGTATGTTTACTTTACCTTGCTATATAGGAGACACAGAAATTGAGCATACTATGTGTGATTTGGGTGCTTCCATAAATGTCATGCCATTATCTGTTTATAATACTTTAACTAGAGTTGAACTAGTTGAAACTAGGGTTGTGATACAATTGGCTGACAGATCATGTGTTTATCCTGAAAGTGTGCTTAAAAAATGTTCTAGTTAAAGTACATACATTTGTATATCCTGCAGACTATTATGTGGTAAAAATGAATAACAAACTGTCAATGGATTCTGGTATGCTCCTAGGTCGTCCTTTCTTAAGGACAGCAAAGACATTAATTGATTTTTACAATGGAACAATCTGCTTAGAGTACAATGGAGAAAAGTATACATTCAATATTGACAATGCCATGAAAAATCCTATTGATGCTGAAAATGCTTATTCTGTTTATGAAATTGACCCTATTGTCCAAGAATATCTTGAGACTGAATTCATGCAGGATAAGTTTGAGCATTAACAAAAGGATTTAAATCTGATAGATAGTTCTCGATCAAGAATTTGGGGTACTTAAACTACTTTCTTGGTCTTTAGGTGTCCGCTATTCCATTTTTCCTCTTTCTTGGACATGCTAAGTATGCCAGGGATATAATTAGTCGAGCGATACGACTGATACTTCTCCAGTGACCACTCCATTCGTACCACTTTTGTAGCTTCACAGCAGCACTAATGCTCTGTTTAGCATTTCGACGCTGTATTAGTCTTTGGTTGGTGCACTTCAGTACTTGACCATTAATTGACCCGATCTAGCATTTACGGTGAATTCAGTGAGTCAATATCTCCAGGACTCTCGCGAGGATCACTCTGTTGTGGTTACCCGGATTTTTCTGTTATGTGGCTCAAATACCTCACATGGTCTCACATTTCACTCAGGAGGTTCTTCTACACTTTATGTATGTTAATATTTGTGCTTACTCAGACGCTTATTGGGCCAGCTTTCTGTAGATTCGGTGACCGACTTACGGTTATGCGGTGTTCTAGGCTCTGGCTTGATATCTTGGAGAAATTAAAAAGGCGACAATCCTTTGAATTGTTGTACTTTAAAAATCGCACTGCTACAAAGGGGTTGGTGCAAGACACATATTTAAGGCGTTTGAGGCGTTCGCATTTTTTCCCGCCTTGCTTTAACGTTGCGAACTCGCTAGTATCGTAGGTTAGGGAAAAAAATGAAATTTAAGACGGATAGACGTTGTTGAAGGCGGAAATCAGTTCTAACGTAAAAATGTTCAAATTTAAGGCGGAAAGAAAGGATCCGCCTTAAATGGAGAGGATTGTTACGAACTCGTAACATTTGTGGTAAGTTAAACGTCTATGTAGCGAAATCGTAGCTTAACTCGTTAGTATGTACTTTGGCCGTTGCGATCTCGTAAGGTTGCCTAAACCCTAATTTAAGCAGGCGAGAATATGCAACGTATCGTAACCTGGTCGCTAGGATGTGGCGAGTGATGTTGCGGTTTTGCTACTGTATAGGTCGTATATGAGAGTTGAGAATGTACAGTGCATTAGAGGTTGATTGAGTTCGCTGGCTACTCAAAAGTAAATGATTTCGCCGTGTAACATGCTGCTAGGGTTTAATTCTCAGCAGTAATACTAGCGATATCGCAACTAATTAAATTCATATCAAATTATTTCTCAACAGTACTACTAGCGAGATCGCAACTAATTTTATTCATATTAACCTAGCGAGGTCGCTACTATGCCATTCATAAGTTTTGTTGTTCTATGTGATCATGTGCAGTAGCGAACAAGTAATACAGCTCGCCAACATTTGTCCCACATCGGCTGATTAGAAGGTAATTTTTCAGTTTATATACGGTTACATTTTACAAGGGTCCGATAAGTCGCCGACCAGCGCAAACTGAACACCAAAGCTGAGGCCCAATATTTACATAGGCTAAGGCCCGATACTTACACAGGCTAATGCCCAACACTTATACGCCCAATATAGACCCAAACCCAAAAACCGTTTTTTGATCGGTTCTTATCATGTAGCGAACTCGCATCAAGCCACGTCAATGTTGTGTTTTTTATTGTGTCAATCTTTGTTGTTACGAATTCGCAAGGGTAGAGAAAGTACGCTGCGATATTGCTACAGATTCTCTAGCTAGGCTCTGTTGACTGAATACGACATGTTGCGACATCGTTAGGACCACGTAAAGAGGCGCTAGTTAGTTGCGATTTCGCTTGGTGTTCTGTTACTAATAAATCATTATGAAACGTGACGGTGACGAGATCGCTATGACCACGCACTATACAAAAAGTAAATGACTTTGCTGATACGATATGGGCTCTTAGGATGAAAACATAAAATGTAAGGGACAAGATATCAAAACAAGAAAAGCTATTCAGTAATTAAATGTACCAAAATGGCAAACACAAGTTCATTAGAATCGAAACAAACTTGTGATACAAAAATACATACTGAAGAACAAACAACTAATACTAGTAGATCGTTTGTTCACCGAGGACATGAAGCAGTTCCTGATCGCAAGTGCATGCATCACAGGTGATGTCCGCCGTATCAAGGGGTGCCCAGGGATCGTACCTCACCCAGTTATTGAGGCCAGCATGCGGATTGCAGCAGATCGTCCTAGGCCTAACTGCTGCTTCTGAGAAGTACCTGAGGTAGTGTCTCCAACCCCAAGCGTATCTCAGACCTCTTTTGACGCATTCCCGAGCTAGACGGAGGCCCTGCTTGTCGGTTCTCTTCATGGTTGTGATCACATTCATGCCTCTTTGAATGTCACCTTTGCATATTGCAAAAACAGCCAACACATAGGTCGACGGTGTGTGACCTACTGCAGAAGCTTCGGTGTGCGCCCAACCCCAAGCGTTACCCAAACCGGCTCTGACGCGTACTCGAGCTTCTCGGAGGCCTTTCTTATTGGTTCTCATCAGGGTGGTGATCACATTCATGCCTCTCTGAATATCACCCTCGCAGCATATTGCAAATATGTCCAAGACATAGGTCGAGTCTGTGTGACCTAGTGCAGAAGCGTCGGTGAGCCACTGTCGATACCATTCTGTCGCTGTTCCGGTCGCGTACCGACGAAGAACCGAGTCGAAGTAAACACGAATCATGATTAGATTTATCATGTCATTTGGGAGGGCATTGAATATAGACAAATCCATGGGAAGCAAAAGGCAAACAATAGGAGAAGGGAGAAGGGAATGTGGGAATGAAGGATGTAGTGGGGTTCTAAAGGGAGAAGGGGTTGATATTAATAGGGTTGAGGTGCTCCATATTTCAAAAATATTTGAGAGTTCCTAGTAAAAACTTAAAACCATTCTCACCTTTTCAAGATCACCTCATGCAAACCCCAAAAATAATTAAATTCCTTCTTGAATTTGAAAGGTTTTACTGAACTAAATTGAAAGTATTGAATTTGTTTTTTAAAAAAAACAAAAATCTTGAAAAAAAAGAGCATGTGCTAAATAATAGTCCTGAGTTGATAAACTTTATCTCTACATTTTAAATTATTTAATTTTCGACTAGATTAATGTTGATAAATAAAGCTCATACCTAGCTATGGCGGCGTCGTTTGTGGGTTTAGGGTTTAACTGTGGTAACGTGTACACTACCGATTTCGCTACCACAGAAGCTAATTAGATTGTAACTAAAAAATAAAACTTTTTAATTTTTTTTTTAGAAATTTCACATTCTAACATATATATATATTTTATATAGATGCAGTATAATACTCTATTTGTTAAATATCCATCATGATATTAACTCAGGTAGAGTACATCTTTGTCCATAAGCAGTATGACATAACTCTATGTAAAACATTAATAATTCGGTTTAAATTTTTAAACGCACTATCATATTCTAAAATATGTACATTTTATATATAAACAGTGTAATACTCAATTTGGAAAATATCGATCATCACATGATGTCAAGCAGAGTACATCTTATTACATCAGCATGCAATGTTATTAAGCGATACTCGGTAGTATGATGAGTGATGACAGTTGGTGAGTGAACGTGTGCATGATACTTTGTTTAATTCAAGATCCATGCTTGTAATCACATAAATAATTTGTAATAAACTAAGTATCTCTAATCAAATGCACGTGAACTGCGCATATATATATATATATATATATATATATATATATATATATATATATATATATATGTAGTTCATGTGTGAAGCTCTACTATGCTGTTGTCTCTAAAGGTAAGCGATGGATAGCGTTTTCAAGCGTACACATGATGTGTAGAGTTTCTTATTGTCTAACAATTAAAGACTAAGTTTCTTAAAACTCTTTCAAATTGTGTAATTGCATATTAAGTCAACCAATCCCTATCCCGTTATACATCAGCATACGACGGAACAAATGAAAATTATTCTTACAATAGAATGATTAGTGTCTTATTCCATACCATCATTTCGTTTAAATCGTTTAAATCGTGATTTAAAATTGTTTGAGTGCATTTTATTTAAAAAAAATGATTATCTTAAGTAGGGTTCTGGCGATCATGAGTAGCGAAATCGCAACAACTTAGTAACGTACTTTATGTCAGCTTTTCAGTTACGATCTCGCTAGAAGGATAAAGTAGACCATAAAAGGCAATCACATGAGCACGCAATGATATCGTAAATGGCCACGTCAGGTGTAACGAGCGAGTTCCGATATCGCAAGAAGGAAAGCTAGAATAAAGTAAACACGTTATAGATCAGAAAAACACAACACTTTTGGCATCTTATCCATCACTTTTTACGGGTTTCATCTCCAAAAGTTAAAACTTTTGCAATTCTTCTCAAATCTCCTCACCTTTATTCACATCAAATCTCCATATCCCATCCCTTACATGTTCGAAACATCAATTGTGTCAAAACAAAGTGGAACTAGCCACTAATTGCATGCAAAAGATTGGTAAGTTTTGCAATGAATTCCCAACCATATTTTTCCCTATATTCTTGCAATTAATGTCAATATTCAGTTGTGCTTGTTCAATTTGCCGAGTTCTGTTGTTGTGGGTAGGAGAGGGACAAACAAGGTAGAGCATCCCCAACCAAAATAATCAATTCTACCGACACAACTTTGTCATATACCAAAGGTACGATTTTTTCATTCTTATTTGCTAAAAATTTGATTTTCTTATACATAGTGCTTCCATTTATAATGTTATTACTAAATATCATGTCAGAAGCATGTCCTGAACGAAAATCAAGATTTTCTTTTAATGTAGTCCATTGCTTGCTTAGCCCTAAATTTTAGGATTATGTTTTATAATGTTTTTACTACAAAGTACGACTTTGACTTATTAGTATTGTGTTAGTCATTAACTAATTTCAATATACAAAGGAAAGCTTAATGGAGAGCCCTTAAGTTTCGTTAACTCCGACTCAAGTGGGGGGGGGGGGGGGAAATGTTATTGGCGGTTCAAGTGAGGTTATAAGACAACGAGAAGTGACTCGCGCATCGAAAGAAGCTCAACTCCTCACACATTTTCGCGAATTAGAGATTAGGATCAATAACAAAATACTAACAAATGTCAAGTTTAATGACATTGGTGTTGCTATTTCACCCGAGATGATGCCGCGCGATGGTCGAGTTGGTGTGCTAAGACGGCTAGGATACGCACACCATTAGACACAACGGATTGGAGGCTACTAAGCATCGACATCAAAAAGGATATATGGAAGGAATGCAAGGTTAGTGTGGCACTTGTTATTTTTAATTTCACTTGAAAATTGTGAATGTGACTATTTTTATGATCACATTTGTAGCGCCCCTTTATTATCGAAGCAACATCCTATGATCAAGTGAAGAAGAAGGCTCTTCAAATCGCATCAAAAGCTCATCGAGAACACAAATATACCCTTGCCAGGACTTTGCCCTTTTCTGGCACTATAAAACCCTTCCCGAAACAATCCTTATACTACATCAAATGTAAGCTACTTGATCTCATCTCTTCTATCGTATTGCAAGTTACGAATTTTCATGTAGTTGTGCACTATTATACGTTCATATCCCATCTATTGTTTATTTAGATACATGCAATGCCTTGCTCTAAACGAAAAGACTTTCATTGGGTTTTTGCACTCAATAAGCTTGCAAGAAATAAATGAAAGTAATCAATCACGACTTGCTTATCTATCTAAAATCCTTAGTGACAAGACCAAGAAAATTTACATAGGACCATATCTAGAGAGGTTAGTTTTCTTTGTTACAATTGGATATTTGCACTTCGTAAACATTCTAATCTTCGAGACGGGTTCGTACATTTTCATTTCTTAAAATATGTAGTGGCCATTGGAGTTTTGTAGCTATGATACCATCGTTGAAGCAAGTGTATTGGATGGAACCGCTACACTTTGGTCCATCTACAAAATTTGCAGATTTATTAGAGGTTGCTATGCATAGTGCACATGACGACACACTACTTCCCTTCAACCTTATACAGATTCAGGTGACATTACAAATCCAATGCTCATTTATTTCCACTATGATTTCATTTCAAATCATTTGTTATACTTCTTCGCTCTCAGCACCGAAAGCAATTGTCAAATTGTGAGTGCGGTTACTATATGATGTTGTATGCGACCGAGTGCGTCGCTGGCCTTGTTGATGATAATTTGGAATTACACCGCGTAAGGATTCTTACAACCTACTTATTGTACCTATTATTATCTACATTGCATTTAATAGTATTAAAAAACATTTCATATTCTTAGATTATCGAGGAAAATCATGCACCATACACCAAGAAGGAGTTGGAGGATGGTAGAGATGCATTGGCTAGACACTTGGTCCTTATTAGATCTCGGTACATCTCTAGGCCTCACATTCCCAATAAAAGCTAGTTTCTTTTTATGTCAAATTGATGCAAATACTTTTGAGTTCCATTACTTTCATTTGTTTATAAAGTGTGGCTTGATAGTGTTTCATGTTCATGTTTTGTGCTTAGATACCATGCATCTTGCAATTGACAGCTTAGACAATTAAAATGAAACCCAATTTTAGTGGAAATGGGTGGAAATGGCTCAATCCTATAATTTTGTGACACTTACGAATTCCCTGCGAAATCGTTACTTCTCTCGCCAGTTACATTAAAATTGTTGCGACCATCTTGTACTATCGCTACAACACTCGCCAAAATTATATTTCTCAGCTTAGTTTTTGCGCCATCGCTACCCAATCGCTCGTTCTTCTCTGCCTCTCCAATCTGATCTCTGTCGAGCTCGTAACTATTCACGCCAACACCAGGCGAATATCTAGCTTACTCGTAACGTCATCTGTTTTTCTCGCTCACCCAATGCTCAAACGATGTCGTGTAAGTGAAGCGAGACTAGTAGCGAAGCCGTAACTATACACATAAGCGATTTGCTTACGAAATCGTTACCTCTCTCGAACCAACAATTTTAATTATATTATTATAATTTAATTTTTACAAAATTTATATTTTTACAAATTTTCTGTTGCGATATCGCTACGGTATTACTAGCGAGGAGCACGTTGCTGTCGATACCTGGCTTGTGTTGTTTAACCCTAAATGAATACTTTGCCTTGTAACGAGTTCGCTACGTTAGACCCAGCGAATCGCCCCTGTTTCTCGTAACTAGTCTCGTCAGCAGACGAATATATGACAAGCTAGGCTGCCTTACGCATTCGTAACTACTTTTAGCGATCCGCAAGGTTAAAGTCGCAACTTATCTCGCACACATTCATAACAGTATAGGCTTTCCAATGTTGCGATATCGTTAGTATTTCATCTGGCGATCCGTAAGCTTCTGTCGTAACAAAACAATCAACCATTTGTTTGGTACTACCGTTGGCTAGTTACGAACTCGCAAAGAGTCAATTCATATCATCCAGCCGTGCATGCTAGCGAGTTCGTAAGTACTGTCTAAGGCGGATAAGCCTTCATCTAAGGCGGAAACAAACACCTTAAATCCAAAAACATCTAAGGCGGAAGAGGAACCGCCTTAGATGATTTTTCTCATTTAAGTCACAACCAGGGAAGGCATTTGTTTTCTGCCTTAACACATGAAGGATGAACTGCCTTAGATGGCTTGATATTCTAGTAGTGTCGTGATTCATTTTTGAAATAATCTACTATAACAGGTATGTGCTCTGTAATTCTCGAGACAATTTTGACATTTTAGAGGTCGTTTGATTGCATGTGGGAAATTAATTCTATAGAAAAAAGAAATTGCAAGATCATTTTAAATTCCCATGATAATCAAATTTATGGGAGTTTCTAGTTACCCAAGAACACCTAGGTAAGAGATTGTTTTGGAATTTAAAGTTCCTGTGATAATGAAATTCCGACATATTTTGTCAATCAAACAACAGGTCGGATTTAGATTCAAGCGATTTTGAAATTCCTACATGTTCTACGTCAAACCAAATGACCTCTTATGTTCATGAGATGTTGATGTAACTTAGTTAGGTTAAACTTTGTTTTCCTTCACATTTTGTATTTTTTTAGTGTCGCTTTATAAAACTAATGTCACATACATAACTGAATGCTGATGCATGTGTAGAAATAAAAATCGACAATTAGATGAAACGAAGGTCAATCATGGAAATAACCTTTCAACGTGCATGCAATTGGGAATTCACTTTGAAGCTAATCCAAAAATGTTTTGCAGACTAAATTGATGAACTTAATTATACTAAATTAAAAACAAGATTTTTAAATTAAGATTATAAAAAAATAAAACTTTATTTAATCAAGAGTCTATAATCAAGAGTCTAATTAATACAACAAACATCCAAAATAATTAATACAGTGTGCCACAAAATGTCACGATGAAGGTGAATGCTAGGGTAGAGAAGAGAGAGAAGAAAGTGCTTATGGACAAATGTTGGCAACAAGCACCATTTTTATTCGCGACAATCATCTCAGTGATTTCACAGGTAAGAGCTTCAGGGGGTATCGTACCAATGTTGTCTACCGCTTCAGAAAAAACTACACCCATCCCCATATGAAAATCTGGTTCAATATGGCAATGAAAGGCCCAAACCCCAGGATTATCTGCCTTAAACCGTAATGCTGTCCACCCATAAGGATAAAGAACCGCTGTGTTTCTCAATGGCGGGTTCTTCGTGTTGAAATTCGCCGCATTTTCATCAGTAAATGTACCTTCTCCATAACCTAATACCCAGAAGTCATGCCCGTGCAAATGCCATGGATGAATTTCACTCACATTAGCACTCAACGCATTTGCATTTTGTAGTATCACATCGACAATGTCGCCCTTATTTATCTTGTACACTCCGCTTCCAATTCTCGCGTTAGGGTTCGGAGCAGGCTTTTTCAGATCGTAGTCGACCTTAAGAATGTCGGGTGGGCTGACGTCATCTAATCCCTCCGTAATGGATTTCAGAATTGAGGTTTTTTCAGGGAGAGCTAATGATACGTTGTTTATAGCCCATTTTATGTATCCGTCAACTTTGTTCTGAGTGTTAAGGAGAACAATTCTCCGATTAGGTTTAGAATGAGGTGGTTTTAGCTGGGAGTCGGTTTTCGCGAAGATGTTGTTGGAAAATGCTTGTTCATTGTTCCAAAGTGGAGTGACCGGTGGTTCAGAAGTTGGAAGGTGGGAAGATGGAGTGGGAAGGTAGTTTAGTAGGGTTAGGGATTGTATTGTATTAGGTTTCCTTCCTCGCAAACTTATCGAGATCCAGTAATTCTGGTGGGGGTTTTGATTGGTTGTTAACAATACTGAGTAGCTTTCACCTGAATATATGTCCATATCGTTCACCTCAAATGGTTCCACGTACTTGCGAGTCTTAATCTGTAAGTTTTGTTGGGGTGAAGTTTAAGTGATTGTAGACCGCAATATTCATGTTCTGTGAAAATACATGAACGAAGACGGCGGTCGATGGTCGATGGGCTATCGTTGTAAAAAGCTTCCCATGAGCAGTTTGATTGCCCTTTTCCATTCACCAAAATGGCCTAGTATACATATATACAAACCCGCAAACAATTTATAAATTACATAGTTCATATGCCACAAATAAAATGGCGGCCATTAATTTACTTGATCTATTTGGCAATCTAAATGAACCAAACAATGCACTATCTTTTGCCTTTGAATATATTTCAATGCAAGACACGTAATTAATTCGTTTTCATGGCTATATTGTTTCGTACCGTATATCCAATCGACTAAAAATATGCAAACATATATAATTGAAAATCTTTTTAATACACTAGTAAACAAGTCACAAATTAAAAGTCTCTTTCAAGAATATAAAAACAACTAGGCCAACTAGCTAGAGTATGACTGTGAGGGACTGTTTTCATTTTTAGTGAAGGATAGAGGTTGTACGTTATTCCCCATCTCAAATGTACTTTCTATTTGATATATTTTCATTTCATTTTGAACGATCCAAAATTATTGCTTCATTTCCAAATTATCTTTCATGTTTCACAATTCCACACTCAAAGTAGTGCACGTGCACTTAACCTGTTTTCTTTATCTTATATTTGTAGGATCTAACTGAATTTAAGTAAAACATTAATGTATAAATAATAAAAGTGATACTAAATCAAGAATTAAATTATATTTTTTTAAAATAAACAAAAATAATACAACCAAAATAAAATAAAATTGAAAAAAGTGTTGTTGTACCCCAAGTGTTTAACTAAGTGCTAATGTACCCCTATGTTTTTTAAAAGTGCCACTATACCCTCAAATATATAATTTGGGCAGAATTTTCTTTTACCAAATGTAAAATGTCAAGCATACCCTCACTATTATTTAATGGTAAAAAGAAAAATGTTAGGACGAAAATGCCCCAACCAAATCAATCGAATTCCGAGATCCGATTTAGCTCATTGACTTCCGAAAAACCTTATTCCCCTGCCTAATTATTCATCTAATTCCCGCTTCCCTTTTAGTTTCACATCCAATTAAACAAGGCAATCCAAATCCATACCAGTCACTGTTACTTTATCGGATGAACGCGTTTGAAACCGAGGGGACCAAAACCACCGTGCCCAGAAATTAGTGTGAGTCAGGGGACCGAAACCGCCACACTTAGTAATAATTTGCGTTGCTAGCTCAAATTACCAAAGGAGATAATAATAGAGTTGGCGAAATTATGGTAAGTCCACCAATGTTTTTAATTTGTTGAGTTTTTGAATATAAAGGTGCATTTATTCTGTAATTCAGTGATATTAATTTCTTGGATTTTTTTTTTTGTGCCCATGGGAATTTGGGTCAGGGAAAAAAATAGTCTAACAAGTGAGGGTAAATTCGTCTTATAGTTCAAAATATTGTTGGAAAATTGGGTTTAGAAGTACACTTCTTTATTCAATGTAATTATAAAGGTACATCAGCACTTTTAAATTACTCAGGGGTACATTGGCACTTTTTTATAAACTTGGCGGTACCGCTGCTTTTAATCCAATAAAATTAAACTAAATTTTTTTGATAAATTGAGAAGAACTAAACTTATTATGTTTATTACAATTATATACATTCCACCATCTAAATAATCTATCAATTGTGAGACTGTTCCAAAACAGGTATAAATAAAGGTCCAAATAAAGTGAGAGTTTTTACCTGAGGTTCACCGATCCAGACAAAATTCCGGGAGCTCAAGTCTTGCTCCAGTTGCTTATAGCTTTTATGCCACCAATCGCTTAGTAGCAGATCCAACTCATCATCATACCCGAACGGTTCCGTTTCACCTTCTGCCAAATCCACGATCAGAGACCCGTACAGTCCAGCTGATCTCTGCATTCCACAATGTCCGTGATAGAAATACGTTCCCGCCTAAATCAATACACACACATAATAATAATTAGTTCACAATCTAATTAATACATAAATACACAGACATATTAATTAATACATTCAGGTGTTACCTTATCAACAGTGTAGCGATAGACAAAACTCTTTCCAGCCTGAATCGGACATTGTGAAATTGATGCCGTACCATCATACCACGGCGTTCCTCTCTAAAATCCATACATAAATATATCATGATTCATCGAATATGTATCGATCAGAAGGATTAATTATATATGTACCTGCTGTATACCGTGCCAGTGAATAACAACTCCTTCCCCAGTCTGAAGATTGTTGGTGAGATTAACGACGATGGCGTCTCCGACATGGGCTCTGATGGTCGGACCGGGAAATGAGCCGTTGATGGTAATGACCTTTGTTCCGGCCACCACGTTTGCACAGTCCGGTGACCAGTTCCGGTACGCAACCGTCCAATTAAACGTCAGTATTTCGGATCCTGATGAAGCTCCGACGAATGCCAAACAGATCAGAACCCAAAGAAAGGGAGCAGCAGTATAATTCATAATTTCAGTCATTCTAGGCTAAATGACCTAAGAGTGGAACGAGTTAGGTATGTACTTAGGGTGAAGGGTTATTTATAATTATGAAATGTATAGTTTGGGGTTATTTTTAATCCCACACAAATTAAGCGTCCTCGGACAAATGAAATCCATTTATGTTTTTTGCATTAAAAGAAAAGTTGATTGAACCAAAACTTAAAAACCTGGTTGGTTCTTTCCTGGCTGACTAGCTAATGTTTTTGTAAGATATTATTTGGACATAATCATTTCCTTAGCTTCATTATTGGCCACAATCGAGTAATTAAGAACCTTTCAAATTAATATAATTCGGTAATTCCAGTGATATATTGGATGATATGATATCCCCTCGAACATTAATTAGGATATATATATATATTGATACTCATCAGTCATGCAATCAAAGTATTACTTGGTTATTTATATATTTTTCTAAGTGAACTAAATTAAGCACAACATTAATTAATATTGATAATTTCATATGAAACGTGATTTTATTTATTATATTAAGTTATACAAAACTGAATATATGATCAAATCCTGCAAAACAAAAAAGTGCAAATGCTGCAAACTCAATTGATGTGGATAACTATAGAATTATTAATATTTAAAGGACCTATATCATTTCGGAATCGTGACATATGAGGACACATTTTAATCTTTCCTCTTATACATAAACCATTCTTCTTCATATATATTTTAGTTTTCTCTGAAATATAACCCTTAAAATCAGTTGCAAATTATATGAGAAAAGAGTTTGGTCCCATCTATTTGGTTTATATACTTAACTGTTAGGTGGGTTTGAATTATTAATCACATATATGTTGTTATTTATAGTTTTTAAAGAAAGGTGTAACGTAGATTAACGTTGAAAGGATCGATCACTTCATTATATATATATATATATATGATATGTAATATTTATCTAAGGGTCATGTTTACATGCATGCTTACGGTTCTCGCGTGATCCCAATTATATAAATTAAGAGCGACACGTACTATGATTTCATTTTACAGTATGTGTTTTGAAAGGAAATTTTTTCCATGTTACATAATATTTATAATATGAATTTGAGTAGGAGATCATAAAATTTTCAATTTCAGTATATATATTTGATTGATACTTTTTTTTAATGCCACCTTTGTAGGTGGGGGAGTTTATAGCACTAGTGGACTGGGGGCCTTTAACGGCGGCCGTTAACGGCGGTTCCCCAAGAACGCCGTTTATTTTTGAGGTTCCGATATCGGAACCATGGTGAAGTGGTGCGGGAAAATGATTAGCGGCGTTTGCCACATAAACGCCGCTTGGTTAACGGCGGATAATAGGAAACGGCGCATACGAAACGGCGGTTAGCCATGAACGCCGTCAAGATTATGTGTTCCGATGACGGAAGTTTGGAAATACCTGAGCCTTAGTCACCAGGTCCCACCAGTGTCATGAGAATGTTAATATATATGTAAAGGAACACCGTCATGATGACCTTCTGGTTGAGGAACATGACTGAATATATAATCGAAACTTATTATAAATTTTAAAATATCAAATTTTGACTTTTAAACCTGAAGTTTTTGATGATTATGTTAATTTTATTATGTATAATATACTTTTCTTGAAAATTTACTTTGGTATTAACAAAATTAAAGGTACTTTTAGTGAGAATTTAGTATCATGAACCTGAAAAACATTAATAAGACTTACTTAAGTACATATACTTTGGAGACATATTTCCTCCACCATTGTGATCAATTTATTTCCATTTGTAAATGAATTTAAGCTTATTTGAGTGTTACTGATACATTTTAACATAAATTCCATGAAATAGCATTGATATAAACGCTTATTTCAGTAAAAAATTTGAAAAATGTCACAAAACATCAAATTATGACTTTTAAACATGGATTTTTGATACTTATGCTGAATTTATTATGCATAATACACCTTTCATGTGGATTTACTTTGTTATTAGCTCAATGAAAGATACTCATAGTGACTAGTGAGAACTTCAGTATCGAGAATATATATGAGAAACACTACTAAAACTATAACTTGTTACTTGAGTATATACTTTGAGTGTTATTTCCACCATAGTTGTGATCAATTTATTTCTATTATTAAATGAAATCAAGTATATTTGAGTGTTTCTGAGTTTTTCTAATATAAAGTTTTGAAATTGCATTGATATGAATGTTCAGTTCAATAAAATTTTGAAAACGTCACAAAACATCAATTTTTGACTTTTAAAACTGATTTTTTTTTATTATGTTAATTTTATTATGTATAAGACACTTTTTAAAGTAATTTACTTTGATATTAGTTCAATGAAAGGTACATGTAGTGAAAATTATAGTATCAAGAATCCGAGAAGCACTACTAAGACAATACCTTGTTACCTAAGTATATATACTTTAGAGTCATATTTCCACCATAGTTGTGATCATTGCACTTTTAATGTAAATTTTCTTTGGTATTGACTCGATGTTTGGTACGTTTAGTGAGAACTTTAGAAGCAATAACCTAAGAAGTACTACTGGGATTACAACTTAGTTAAGTATATATACTTTGCAGTCATATTTCACCCATAGTTGTGATCAAATTATTTCAAATACTAAATGAAATTAAGTATATTTGAGTGTTTCTATGCCATTATAACATAAAATCCATGAAATATCACTGATACAAATGTTCAATTGAGTAACAATTTGAAAATGTCACAAAACATCAAATGTTTTACTTTCAATAATGAATTTTTTATGATTATGTTAATTTTATAATGTATGATATAATTTTGATGTGAATCTGCTTTGGTATTAATTGGCTCGATGAAAGGTACGTGTACTGACAATTGTAGCAGCAAGAATCTGAGAAGCACTACTAAGACTATAACTTGTAGTTAAAACATCAAATTTGTACTTTAATACTGAATTTTTTGATGATTATGTTAATTTTATCATGCATAAGACACTTTTTATGTAAATTTACTCTGGTACTAGTGCAGTGAAAGGTACGTGTAGTGAAAACTGTAGTATCAAGAACTTGAAAAGTGCAACTAAGATTATACTTAAGTATATATACTTTTGAGTCATATTTCCACCACGTAGTTGTGATTGATTTATATCAGTTACTGAATGAAATTAAGTGAATTTGAGTGTTTCTAAGACATCCTAACATGAGTGCATGAAATCGTATAGATATGAATGTTCGAGCATTCTATATCAATTAAACGCAAAAGTTAAATTTTATATTGAAATAAATATATTTTTTGATGCTAATATTCCTTTTACGATGTACTACAATGAAATATTTGAACTAATCAGGCCTCATTAAACGCATTATGTTCACATATTCAATTTGAAATAAGTAAAAAAAACTATAGGGGTGAGTTTATAATTTATCATAAGTTTAATTGAGAATTTCATTGACTACTGATTCCACTATTTTCTGCAAGAATCGCGTTATTAGAAGTATACAATTGATATAAATGTTAAAAACTGATGATTTATGTTGAAATTGAATTTTTTAAGTATTTAGTCCGTAGTTAAAATTATATTAATATTGATGGGTTAATATATATAATATTAAAATTATATGTTGCCAAAATAGAAACATAGAACTGATGCATATTTTTGATAAATTAATAAAAACTTTAGTATTAATTCAAAAACATTCATTATATCATAATTTATTTTGTATTTATCTTATCCGTCAATTAATTTAATTTACTTAATCTGAACCGTCGATTCTAAACCTATATAAATTTAGGGATGGAACTTATCTCCTTATCCTTTTTAGATTCGCTCTCCTTCTCCTCACCTAAATCTCGCAAACCCCTCTTCTTCCGATCTGCCGCCTCTCATCGCTTGAAATCCCGCCGCTCTCAACTCTCGTCGCCGTCACCGTATCCGCCGCTCCATCGCCCCGTCGCCGTCGCGGTCCTTCTTGTCGGATTTCCCGGTGCCTCGGACTCCTCGTAGGTTGCAGATGAGCTTGAGAGCAGTCATAGGGTGGTGGTCCCAGGCTTTTCCGATGTAGTCCTTTAGGGTTTTCGCCGGAGTGTTGGGGACGACGTGGAAGAAGAAGTCACCGTCACCGAATCGTCACTCGAAACAAGAAGCTGCAAGGGCGGAGTAAAGACTCCTTGGTTCGCTGTCGCCGGCGAATCATCTAGCAGATCATCGAAGAACACCAAAGTCCTCGATGAGGACACATACGCAGCCGCCGTGGAGAGGATCATCGAGCGCGACTACTTTCCGGACATCCCCAAGCTCCGCGACCGCCTCGACTGGCTCGAGGCCTCTCGCTCTGCCGATCCCGTCATAATCCGCGATACGCAGTTGAAAATCATCGAGCGCCGCCTCGGACTCGCTGCAGCTGCTGGATATGGCGGCAACACAAGTAAGCGTTCTAAGCCCCGAGCTCAAACCGGAACCCCGGGTTCTTTTTTTTTAGAGGTGATAGTTTTACTCCATATGGATTTTAGGATCATAGTGGAAAGATTAATCAGAATCAGAAATTCCCGCCGGGGGAGAGTTCTGATTCCGGTGGTCAGAAGGATGGAAAGGGTGAGATTGATCCTTCTTTATCACTGGATGAGTTCTTTAGGAGGTAATAGTGAAGATAATGAGAGCTTTAATAAGATTATGGAAAGGGGGCATAGAAAGATGAAGGAGAAGTATGCTCACTATCTGGAAGGCAAAACACAAGGGGATGTCAACTTCTGAGTAGCTCCTTGGTGACAACGCTGGGTTCGTCTGGACAGCGTCGCCGCCTCTCCGTCAGCGAATCCGCCCTTCTGTCACCAAATTTGCCATGCCCCTCCGAATCTGCCCTGCCCCTCTGCTCCTCCGTCACCGTCCCCGTCCACAACTCAAAAAATCACGGGGTCTACGGCGCTCTGTTCAAAATCATCAACTTTACCATCTTCTGTAAGGTCATTCCTTCTCTAGTCCTTACACGTTTGATACTAAATGTTTTAAGATGATGCTTGATTAGACTCACCTGTTGGTATTGGTAATGATTATACAAGTATACTAGGTGATTGGCTGAATTATTGGCAATTTTCTTAATTTACTTCACTGATGCAGACTGTAGCCTCAAGATTGATTCACGTGATGTTCAGAACTTGACTGTCCAGCAACTCCGACAAAAATTAAGGCAAGTAAGGCTTTTTCCATATACTTCATGATTCCAAGTTCCTGCTGGTTGCTTACTAATTGAAAATTTATAGACAGATTGTTCCTTGTATCAGTTGTATGAGTGTGTGGACTTGGTATTTCTTGAGAATATGCTGCGTGTTACTGTTTGGCCAGTATTCCGAGTTGTATTGCTCAGTGAATTTATTGTGTTGTTGCTTTGCTTGTATAAGAGTGTTGGACTTTCTGCTAATGGTTTAAAAGGCGAAGTTTTGCCTGGAAAAACCTTTTGGACAGCCACGTAGATGGTATGTGTCCTCATGTATTGAAAGCTTAGATGATTACTGATGGAGTTTTACTCGTTTGGCTATGTTCATTTATTGAGCCTTTTACAGTATATTCACCAAAGGAAGTTGCACGGAACTGTGACTTCATACTCTCAGGTGACTCTTCAATTGTTGTCCGTCCGCACTACTTTAGATGTTCTCAAATTGTACAGCAAGGTTCCGTCTTGTTTATTTATGCTCTTTAATGTGTTCTTTACTAGTTTTATTGTCTGAATGTGCAATGAGTTTGCATTTTAATGTAGTCTTGTACTGATTCAGTTTGTTTAATTCTAATGTATTTTTAAAGGTTATCCGGCGCCACCCATTCTTACTCAAGTTCAAGCATGGTTACGTTCTTATTCAAGTATTCAAGTACAAGCATAGTTGGATTAGAATTAGTGTAGAATGTTCATGAGTTAGTGTAACATGCTAGTTGGATTAGAATTAGTGTAGAATGGTTTATGAGTTAGTTGTAGAATGATATGTAAATTAGTGTAATAATGTTGTAATGACAATTTGATCTTTAATATAATTTATAAATTTTGATTTTTTTATTTTTTATTTTATTTTTTATTAATTTCAGCACCAGATTTAGGGAAATCAAAATTTCATTTCGTTATCAAAATTTGTCTATTCCGTCATCGGAAGTATGTACAAAAAAATTCATTTGTTCCAGCTTCCGGTTGCGTAACCAAGATGGCTTCCACAACCGGAACAAACTCATCAACACCTCATCGTTATATGTGTTCCGATATCGGAACAGCTATGTGACGTTTATAAAAAAAACACAGATCGGCGGTCTGAACCGCCGTTATCTGCGTTCCTTATTAACGGCGGTTAAGACCGCCGTTTTTCGCACACCCCCACCCACGGCGCAGCCACCGACGGCGGTCAAAACCGCCGACATAGGGGTGGGGAAACCGCCGGGAATTGTGATGGCGTGCAGTAGTGTAGGCACCCCAAGCCAAGAAAAATAAAAAACAGAAAAATAAAGGAGCATAAATGAGCTCAATTTGTTACATTTGTCACATAGCTATGAGGACTAGGCTATCAAAAAATCTACCTCTAGATGACAGAAAAAGTGTCATCCTCATTCCCCCAATTTTAAACTTGTAATCAAGTTGAAGAAATTTTTTAGCCAATGTTAAAAAACGAAGAGCAATTCAGCCGCCACAACAGTTGCAAGTAATCAGGGGAATGTAAAGGGAATAAAAAGCCTAGTTAATATGTCACAGACTAATCAGACAAGATCTGGGAGTTCTAGTGAACAATCTCGCCAGAATGAGAGGACCTGATTGAGGGAACTTGTACAACATCAAGAGTTATGAGCCCTTTTACTTTAGAGGGCAGTGAATTCCAAGATTGGTAGTCTTCCATGCTAAAGAGTGCTACAGTTTTTGCCAAAGAGTCAGCAGGTTGGTTTCCCTCCCTCAGAGTGTGAGTGATGATAGAATTACCAAGAAGAGAGTGTACTGAATCCAACAAGTGCATCAGTCTCCATTGTCTAGCCTCAGGATTTAGAATCATTTGTATAGCCTAGAGACAATCAGATTCAAAGCATAAAAGGGAGATATTCATAGACCTTGCAGTTCTGATACCCATTTCAATTGCCATGATCTCAGCTTGAAGAGGGGAAATGGAGGGGGTATAACAAATTCTTGCACCTATCAGAGTAGCATGTTGATACTCTGATAATTATTCATATACATGTCTTACCATTTGACCATGCTGCATATATTTGATGGATACATTATTGATTTATTCTAGTCATTTAGTATATGAGGAAATTTATGATCCAATATATGATTTTTTAACGTGTAGATCTGTTTTATTGAGATGTAAATAAAGATATGGTTCTATGCATGGGCTAGAGGAAGGACGATGATGGATGTCTGGAACCCGCGCTTGACAACGAACTTGGCTCCCGAACTGATCTGCAAGACAGAGCCATGGGATTGCCTGGGGGTAGACACTCTGACGCTCAAGTTACCAAACAGCTTAGAAGCTTTAAGTGTGTAAGTCGTATTGTATGAGTTGTGAGATAGAGAAGGTCTAGCAAACCTTTGGTATTTATAAGGCTAAATCCATAGATCGCCAAGATATATAATTATGTTATGAATACAACTCTTATGGAGATAATAGTTGTATTACCATGTTTAGGAGAAGTATATTTCGGTCATGGTTGTATTACCATGTTTAGAGGAAGTGTTTCCTTGTAGAACATTCAGAATCTACGCATTTCTTATAAGGATTTAGACCGATGGACCTGTGGATCCATCCTCCACGTAACTCGAGCCCACGATCCTTCTTGAGCCCTGATCCGAGACTGAATGAGGTCCTAGAATACGAACCATGGACTTATAATCAGACGACAACATATAGGATGTCTAAAGCGTATTTACTCACCAAGGCCTATAGTGTCGGGCGGGTGGGGCGCTCAAGGCGAGCGAATTACCTTTTTTTTCAAAAGCGTATTTACATTAGTATGAAAAATATCATATGGGAAACGTGAGACTTCATCTAGATCTTTAATAGAAACATACTAGCAAGAAATTGTGTAGTCTCACTATTGATGGAATAATTATTACAAAAAATGAGCATATCATTAACGTAAACAAGAATAATATAATTCATATATATCATATATGTGAAAGACTATAATTCTCGGTTGACTGATGAAACTATAGATTTCAATTAGATTTACAAACATGATGAAAATCAAGAGGAAGCTTCATGTAAAATCATCAAGGTCACCTTTGGATTACGACATGATTGACATCAAATGGATGAAGAATGCAACAACATAATGGACATCAAATTAGTACCACACGCAACTAGAAAGTCGCGGAACCTCAACGGTTTTATCTAAAATTATCAAAAGAAGTGGTAAAAAGTACTGAAAGTTGGATCTTTCAGCGATACCAAAAAAGATGACATTATTCTGTTGGAAGCTTGTGAACAGACTAATCCCCACTGCAGAAGTTCTTTAGGAGCTAAATATTCACCGACCTTCAGTTTGTTGTTTCTGCCTCTCTCACTATGATGAATTCATCATTGTTTTAACAGTTGCACATTCATTCTAAATGTGTGGGGAGATGTTAGTAGAAGTTATGATTTGGTAGATCTAAACTGTGAATCCTTATGGGATAAATTATATTACTACTGGAATTTTATGGATGGTTCATCTTTTAAGATGAATATATCTAGAATACTTCTTGTGGTAATTATTTGGCATTTTTGGTGTGCAAGGACAAGTTATGTTTATGATAATTTCTCTCCTTACAGAAAAATTTTGATCAGAAAGATAATGGACATAATGCAGTCTATATTCACAGCTCATGCTAAGTTCTGGGCTACAACTGGAAGTAGTGCTTCACCAAGACGAATCATATTGGTGCATTGGACATTACCTACATAAGGTTTTTTAAAAATAAATGTGGATGGTTTCTTTCAGGCCAATGGAAAAGTAGGTGCGGGAATTGCTATAAGAGATAGTAGGGGAAGAATTCTTTTGGCAAGAGCTCAAATGATGGAAGCAGCTAGCAGTTTGGAAGCAGAAGCATTGGCCTTATCAATGGGACTCCAAGCAGCTTATCATGAAGGTTATGAGAACTTAGAAGTGGAAATGGACACAAAACTACTCTACAGAATGGTTCAGAATCAGATCAAGCCTCCATGGAAGCTAATAATTACATAAGGAACATTTGGTCTCTATCAAGTGAACTCAATATCAAATTTAATCATATTTATAGAGAAGCAAACTCTGTAGCTGATGCATTGTCCCAAATATCTAGTCATAATCAACTACTCTTATAATTCCTTGCCTAGGAATATTAGAGGGTTGGTCGAACTGGATAGAGACCACACTCCTTATATTAGGAGAGTGTGATTTTACGTGTTGACCACTCTGTGCTTCTTGTCTGATAGGGTGGAAGCTACAAGCTGAGAAGAGGAAGCTACAAGCTGTCTTACTCACTGGACTGCAGCGTAGCAAGGAGAGCAAGGAGCAAGCTGGGAATAGGAGTTCAAAGCTGAGAATCCTGGGACTTTTTTATTGATTCTTTGTTGATTCTAGGGGAACCCCGTACTCGTCGGCAGAGTTGGGCTTTGGTTCGGCCATCCCAAAATTGCTTAAGCAAGTTATGAGTCTTCTCATTGGAAGAGTTGGGTATCGCTTAGCAAACCCTAAAATGCTTGTGAGAATGTCGACATGGGTGTATACTAGAGTCAAGCTTAGAATCAAAGATATTTACTTAATAGTTTTGATTTTTTTACTATTATGTAAATTTCTCCAATATTGTACAATACTACCTCTTGAAAGTTTATTTTTGGCGTGGTGAACCAAATAAATTTCACCCCACTTTAGGTGGTTTAAATAAAAAACAGTTGGATCTTTCAGCGATTTTCACTGTTTCGGTCAAGAAATTTTAATGATTGACTAAGCACATTTCGACAGCATAATGAATATTCACAAAAAGAGTAAAATGAGGAGACCCGTGTTTAAGCGCTCGTAAACTTTACGCTAAAAGGAGTGGTGACTTGGCGTTATTACTGAAAATCGCGTTGAACTTTCTGGTAGATCCGTTGCCTGTTTCAGTGCTACTTTTGGTGTTGTACTGGGAAATGCTCATTAGAGGTTACAATTGGTACAGGGAATTGATATAAAATTAAACTAATTTATTATAAAAGTAAGTAAACTACATATTAATCAGACTAATATCGTCAGACTTAGATATCAAATGAAATCGTAATATTGCTCTTGTGGATATTACTTGCTAAGAGCGAAAACCATATCATAACTGCTTTTGTGCATTAATCATTTGGTGGATAGAAGAGAGGGTTTTGGACGTAGACACTCTGAAAGACACAAATCACGAACAGATAGACTATAAACCTGATCAGGAACAAAACACTAGATGTAAATCAGATCGAGAGTAAAACACGACCTATATTACCAAGTCGAGATTGAAACATCAATTTGAAAAACCCAATCAACCATTTTGGACACACAAGATCTAATCTATCAAATAGAAAAACGATACCAATGTGGACACAATTCACAATAGAGAATCTAACTAACGTGGAAAATTTTCACCTATACAGTATTCAACAAATATATGCAATCAAAAGCTGATACCCCATTTTCCCTTGAGGATGAAAAAATAAAATAGAGTTTTAATAGTTAGAGTTTTTCCGTGATCTCTTAATTATAATTCGGTCTATGTGTATGTGTGCGTATGTGTGTGTGTGTGTTTGACTTTGAATTACTCATACTGGATAGCTTTGTAGAAATTGTAGAGATCACACTGCTAGGAAAAATAATCGTTGCATCACCGAGGTAAGCCGGTCTTCATAAAAGACCGGTTTTAATTTTTCCTTTTGACCAAGCCATTGATGGTGTTACGTTCAATTCATCGGGAAAATTGTGTAACATCGGCCTAATGTTTGGTTGACCTCAGCGTTGTAATAGAATGAGTCCCATTTTGTTGTCGATGAATATGTTGACCAAAATGAATATTTTTTTATATAAAATGTTAAACCGCACGGAAAATTGATGCAATGTAATTTACCCCATGTAATTTGGCCCCACACTTGATAAATAAATGCCACAAGAATTTAATTTAAATGAAAAATATTATTTATCGTTGCACCGAGTTACAGATCGGTGCTACACCAAGTTACAGATCGGTGTTGCACCAAGCTATAGTGGGTGCAACATGATCTTAGCCCCATAGCCCATTAACTTGCACCCTTATTTAGTGGTGCAACGTACTTATAGATTTACCAAAATTCTGAACAAAAAATTCAAAACTTGCAATAAACGCTATGTCCCGTCATGTCACGCGATAGATTGCAATAGCGTCTCGACTATAAAATTTTGAAAAAATATCATAAAATATCAAATTTTGACTTCTAAACCTGGATTTTTTTATGAATATGTTAATTGTATTATGTATAAGACACTTTTAATGTAAATTTACTTTGGAATTAGCTCAATGAAAAGTACGCGTAGTGAGAACTTTATTATTGAAAACATGAGAAACGCCACTAACACTTAGGGGTGAGAACGAGCACGAGCGTTCATTAAAATGATCGAGATCGTATCAGTTAAAAATCGGATCGAGATCGTTCATTTAATAAATGAACCGATCATGATCAAAACTTTATGACCATTTATTAAATGAACAATCAACGATCATTAACATAAAAGCTCGATCATGATTGTGAACAAATCGATAAGATGATCATCGATAAGTTGATCGATATCGACTGATAAAAATAAAGTATATAATTACATACATTAATAATAATGAGAAAATATTTAAATTTTAATTTATTTAATATGTATATCTATAGTTTGTTGTGAACTTTTATTAATTTGATAATTTATGCATTTTTGACTTCTTTTTCATTAACTTTTAAGTTGATCGAATGATCGATCACGATTGATCATTGACCATTGATCGAGCCGATCGTTATTGATCATTGATCATATGGTCGATTATCTATAACGAGTCGATCATGAGCCGATCACGATCATCGTAATTTTTAAACGATCCTATCATGATCAAGAATTATTTTGATCGCTTCGATCGCAATCGATCGTGATCACCTTAAATTTTAAACGATCCGATCATGAACCTAGTGTTGATCATGATCGTGATCGGATCGGCTCGTAACACTATAACTTTTTACTTAAATATATATACTTTTGAGTCATTTTTTATTCAATATTTTTTTGTTCAAAGGAGGATTATTCATGGCTCCTCCCAACTGATAATAATCAAAATGATACACCTTTAAGCCACATACTCCTATTAGGAGACAATTTGTAAGATTACAGGGAATTTTATAGTATGTAATACACAAATAGAGCCTTAAACTATATAATGAGATTATATAGTGGGTGAGACTAGAGGTATCTGTCAAATATTGATCACTAATACTCCAATTTTGCAATCGGTCCCCGATTTATCTCATTGAACATTATTTGCATCTCCACTCGGAGGCAGTAAGAGATTTACCGGCTCGCTTTCGCATCATCCAAGTATTATAGAAGTTTATTTAACCCGTTACAAGCTGACTAGTCAAAGATGAGTTTGTGAACACTTCCCAGTCCATTTCATTAGACATTATTTGCATCTCAAGTCGTAGGCAGTAAGAGATTTTCCAAGTCGTTTTCACAAATAAGTTATGACTAAACAGCCCGCCCGGTCTACAAATCTGATGTACGGACCCGCCAGAAGTAAGTTTTTAAACTACTCTGACTCGGATTCTTCCTTGCGCACATGTGCGGACTACGGAATCACCAAAAATAAGTATTCAAACTACTCTGACTCGGATTTCTCTTTTATCGTCGTACCATTAAGAATCAGATTTGAAACCAATCACAGTTTAAAACATATTCATAGGAAAAACTAGTGATGGCAGATAAGACTCCCGAACAATATTTTATCAAACCCCAATTAAGCGCATACTCAAAATTCAGACGTATACTGGAAAAAATAATGAATAAAACTCTGTTCAACTATGAAATACTAGTATGGAGATTCACTGGCCGTCTAGCTAGGCCAGTCCCTTGACTCTATTGTCCATTAGAGGCCCATACTTGAATTTTCCAAGCAGGAACCCTGCTGATGGGTTGTGCAGAGTTGATCCCGTCAAAGTTCCCCTACTTATCGGTTGTGCAGAGTTGATCCCGTCGGAGGTGGGCAGCGGGCGATGAGTCATAACCAATCTGGAAGATGACGGACTAGGCACAATGAATCGAAGATCCCAATCCGGCCCAAAGATTTCCACAAATAAATTGGAGATCTGGAAATAAAAGACTCTGATGGGCATCTTTTGGCGATCGAATCCGTTGGTTTTCCGTGGCGTTGGTAAGGAGATCATCTGTGGAGGATTGCGGCGGTTATGGTGGAAGAGCCCTTCGGTAGCTACCCACATGGCTGTGTCTCGCAACGGTAGCGATCCAATGAGATTTCCTGCAAAATTGTTAGAACTGTGAACCGGGAGACGAGTAAAGTGATTGTAGTTGGTCAACGGAACAACAAGAGTTTTGGGTGGAGATAGAAAGATGGTATAGATACCGTTCAGGGTGGAAGGCCGCCAGCCAGTGAAAGCACCGGCCTCCGATCGAAAAAAGGGGGATTTTTCTCACGTAGGGTTTTTCTCCAGAGCGGCAGATGAAATTAAGAGTATTATTCAAATTATAACTAAACATCTATTGTCAAGTCATATTTCCACCATAGTTTGATTAATTTATTTCCATTACGAAATGAAATTAAGTGTATTTTAGTGGTTCTGAAACTTTCTAACATAGAGCCCATGAAATAGCATTGAACGCCTAATTCAGTAAACATTTGAATAAATGTCATAAAACATCAAATTTTAACTTTTAAACCTAAATGATTGTATAATTATACTAATTTTATTACGTATACGACACTTTTCATGTAAATTTACTTTGGTATTAGCTAAGTGAAGTATACGTGTAGTGAGAATTGTATCTAGAACTTGAGAAGCAAAACTAAGATTATAACTTGTTACTTACGTATATACTTTGAAGTCATATATATTTCCACCAAAGTTGTAATCAATTTAATTACATTACTAAATGAAATTAAGTATATTTGATGTTTAATGAGATCTTCTAACACAAAGTCTGTGAAATAATAGTGACATGAATGTTCTAACATTCACATCATCATCAAGAGTAAACTTTACATTTTACATTGAAATCACTATCTTTTCAATGCCAATAGTCCATTTATGATGTACAAAGATGAAATCTTTGTACTAATCATTCCTCAGTAAGTGTGTAATGTGCACATTATCATTTTGAAATAGGTATTTAATGAAACTGAGTATAAAATTTTATTAGAATTTTTTATGACACTATCTTATCGGGGAGTATCTAATCAAAGAAATACTTCCAATTAGTTATCGACATTATGTAATTAGTTATCAACTCTTATTCAATTTTTAAAAATAACATAAATAAATAATATCAACTAGGATTTCGGAATTAGAATTGGGGGAAAACTTGAGCTTCGCCGCTGAGTGGGGGTGGTGTGTTCGTATTTTTGACCTTGGAATCTGATTCCGATGAGTGGAGTGGCTATTAACTTATAATTGTGGTAGGGGTGTGTTGAACTAATTGTGTTTTTCCTCAATCTAATGTAGATTTCAATCTAATGACTTATGTTCTTCCAATTCTGATGAAGTTCTCTAATATTAATTTTGTGAGTTCCTATCATTCGAATATACAATTTTTGGTGAATTGGATTTGAGATTAGATGAAGCTGAGATTAGTGTTGATGCGTTTCTGCTTCTTGGGTTGAATGAGTTTGGGTTGATCCCTTTCTGTTCTCAGTACAAGGTTAGTATTTTATAGCTTGCCCCTTAGATTATTTGTTTTCATTTATGAAAATTGATCAGTTTGTGAAAGGAATGTGTACGGCTGCAAAAATATCAGTATATGGAGTATAATTATGTATTTGGCATGAGATGACATATGTATGTGGTATCATGGTAATGTATCTGCAGATTGTGTTTAATTGTGTGATTTTTTATATATACGTGGTAGATTATGCATATGTGTGTGTTTTTAACATGCTTAAATTTATCAATTGTTTGAACATACAAAAATGTGTTTTAATTGATTACATATTAGTGATTGAAAAGATGGTTCATTCATTATTACATATTGGTTGGCTAGGCTTTTGTCCTAGGCTTTTTTTATTACATATTGGTTTACATATTGTTGAACATGTCTTGGTATGGTGGTGTGGTCTTACTTGACTAAGTAGCCCTTATGTGTGCTTGTAAGGTGATACAATTTTGTGTGATTTTAAGGTGATGCATTTCTTTGTACTCTTTAGCCTTCTGTACAATGTCTCAATCACTTTCTTTGTTTATAGATCAAGGAAGATAAAGTGCTAAATGTGGATGGGTTGATCATTGTGCATCTATTGCTAGTGAGAGAATGTAATTCACCGTAACTGGTGTGTCTGTATTATCTGAAATATATAGGATTACAAGAATACAAATACAATGTATCTAGACTAGTCTAAATATGGTACATAAATATATACAAATCAATCACAATTATTCTAATGATAATTGTGATTTTCTGTCATAAGAGAATGTAATTCACCGTAACTGGTGTGTCTGTATTATCTGAAATATATAGGATTACAAGAATACAAATACAATGTATCTAGTTAGTCTAAATATGGTACATAAATATATACAAATCAATCATAATTATTCTAATGATAATTGTGATATTCTATCACCCCCCTTCAAGCGAAGCGTCGGATGAGAAGCCACGCAAAGCTTGGACCGAAATAGTGTGAAGAGAGGACCAGGGAGACTTTTGGTGAATATGTCAGCAATCTGTAAGGAAGTAGGGACATGACTAACACGAGACTGCCAGAAGTCACCAACTCTCGAACAAAGTGGTAGTCAATGTCAATATGCTTAGCCCGTTAGTGAGCAACGGGGTTTTGAGCAAGGAAAATAGCACTACTGTTGTCACAAAACAGTAAGGGTGAAGATTTCAAAGGAACACGAAGCTCCTTGAGCAGATTGGACAACCAAACAAGCTCGGCCGCAGTGTTGCCATAGCACGATACTCAGATTCGCAGCTGGATCGGGAAACAGTTGGTTGTTTCTTAGCACTCCAAGAGACAAGATTACCACCAAGGTAAATGGCATAACCATAGGTAGAACGTCAAGTTTCAACACAACGAGCCCAATCAGCATCTGAGTACCCTCACTGAAAGTGAGCTGGAAGACGGTCGAAAGAAAAGTCCATGATGAAGAGTACCACAAACATAGCGAAGAATACGAGTGACCGCCTGATAATGATCGTCACGAGGTGATTGAAGGAATTGGCTAACAGAATTGACTGCATAGGCTATATCAGGCCTAGTAATGGTCAAATACTGCAAGGCTCCAACAAGTGAACGATATAGCTTGGGATTCGAAAACTCTGGACGAGAGGAAGTGAGGAGTTGTGTACCAGGAACAAAAGGCGTAGAGACAGGCGTCGTGTCAGTCATGCCAGCGCGCTGAAGAATCTCCATGGCATACTTAGCCTGACCAAGAAACAACCCCGAAGAAGAGCGAGAGACCTCTAATCCCAGAAATTGATGAAGAGAGCCAAGATCTTTAACAGCAAACTCATGATCAGTGCGAGCGACAAACTTCCGAATAAGAAGAGGATCATTTCCAGTGAGAATGATGTCATCCACATAGACCAAAAGATATAAAACCTTTGAGCTACGCATAAAGATGAACAGGGAAGTGTCAGACGAACATCACCGAAAACCTAAACGATTCAGATAAGAACTGAAACGTTGAAACCAGGCATGAGGAGTCTGTTTAAGGCCATAGATGGCCTTCCGGAGATAGCATACATAATCTGGATGACAAGGATCAGTGTATCCAGATGGCTGTTCCATGTAAACCGGGGAGTCAAGATGACCATTAAGAAAGGCATTCTTAACATCAAGCTGATGAAGGTGCCAACCAAAAGTGGTGGCACGAGACAGAATGATCCGAACAGTGGAAGCTTTGACGACGGGGCTAAATGTGTGAGTGAAGTCAAAGTCAGGAATTTGAGAGTATCCCTGAGCAACCAAACGAGCCTTATAACGATCAATAGTGCCATCCGGTCGATGCTTGAGCCGATAAACCCATTTGGAACCAACAATATTAACTCCGGAAGGACGAGGAACAAGTTCCCAAGTACGTTGCTGACGCAGTGCATGCATCTCTTCATCCATAGCAGCCACCCAGCGAGAATCCTTAAGGGCGGAACAAAAACCCCGAGGTTCAGTTTCAACCAAAAGTGCCGCAAGAAAACCAATGACAACATAATCAGAGTAATCCTTAGGAGTGAGACTGCCTGTCTGAGAACGAGTTGTCATGCGATGGCGAGGCAGCGGTGGCGATGGTGGTGGTGGTGGCGGTGGCGGTGAAGGTGAGGATGGTGAATGAACCAGAGATGGTTCCGAAGAAGTTCTGGGAGCTGATGAAGTACCCGAAGCAGGTAAACGTGATGATCCGGAGACAGGGGGTTGTGGGGATGCCTCCATAGCCTGAATTGGTGAAAGCGGATCTGGCACTATCAAGGTAGGAGCATCATCATAATCCGAGTCAATAAATGTAGAAACATCCAAGGATTCATAGGGCACGGAGGATTGGCGTTCCAGTGGTAGAAACGAGTTCTCATCAAAACGAGCATGGCGTGTAAGATACACCTTCTTAGTAACCGGGTCCAAACACCAAAAACCTTTGTACTGAGAGTTGTAACCAAGAAAAACGCAAGGTGTACTGCGAGGAGCCAGCTTCTGCTGAGAGAACGGCCGAATATAAGGATACACCAGACATCCAAATGGATGAAAATTGGAGTAGTTTGGATGACGACCATAAACCAGATAAAACGGCGAGACATTGTTCAGAACAGGCGTTGGAAGCCTATTTATGGTGTAGGCAGCAGTGGTAAATGCGGCATCCAAATAAGACGCTGAAAGACCAGAGTGGTGAAGTATAGATAGTCCCGTTTCTGTCACATGACGATGCTTTCGTTCAGCTCTTCCATTTTGCTCGGTAGACGGGCAAGAAATCTGATGAAAGATACCCCTAGCCGCGAAGTGAGAGCGCAACTGTGCATTGTAAACTCAGTGCCACCATCGCTTTGAAAATCCTTAATAGTGCGGGAAAACTGATTCTCCACAAAGTTCTGAAACTGCAGGAAAGTCTCTACGAAATCTGATTTTCGCTTCAGTAGATAATACCAAGTGAATCGCGAATAGTCATCGATAAAATGGCATAATAATAATAGCCACTGGCATATAAGAATGGTGCAGGTTCCCACAAATCACAGTGAACTAAATCAAGTATGGACTGTGCTCGCTTCGGATTGTCCACGAAAGAAAGCCTTTTTCCCTTTGCCTTTTCACACGATGAGCAAAGAGAAGACTTTGGCGACAAAGAGGTGACCTTAACAAGATTTAGTTTATTCAATAAAGAAATGACTGAATGAGAAGTATGACCCAGTCTAGCATTCCAAATATCAAAAGAATCTGTATTTTTATTTGATATAACGTAACCGACAAAGGCAGTACCACTCCATTCAAGCACATAAAGACCATGATGTCATCGACCCTGGCCTAAAATTTCCTTGTTTGACCGTTTTTGAATCAAAAACGAAAACTCATCAAAAGAAACTACAACTTTTAAATCCTTTGTGAGCTTGCTGATCGTAAGCAAGTTTTTCGTAATATCGGGAACCACCAGAACATCCGATAATAATAAATTACGAAAAACTGATAACGACCAATATGTGTAATGGAAACATCACGACCATTAGCGAGAAAGAGAACGTTTACCATTATATGGAGCAACACGATCAAGACCGGAAGATGCGGAGGTCATGTGGTTTGTAGCACAAGAATCCATATACCTGCTAGAAGCCTTGTCCTTCAAAGAAGCAGAAGACGTAAAAATATCGGCAACATTCGCCGACATAGGCGGACTCGAGCAAGTCCGAGCGGTATGGTCAAACTCATCGCAAAATTGACACCTCGGATTCCATCGTTTTCGGCGAGCAGAAAAATCCATATTTGCTGGCGTATGCAACACACGAATAGGAGAGGTGAGTTTTGATGCAGGCGCATGGCAATCACTCACAAAAGAAAGGAGCGGCGGCTGGCTCGCAAGCGTGTGGTACACACGCGCCAAAAAGGGAGACTGAAGATGAACAGGCGCGTGCAGTCCACGCGCAACAGAGAGGTTAGGCGCATGGTGCTCACACTCAAGAACAGAAGACGGTTGGCAGGTCCGCGCGTGCTCCACACGCGCTGGAGAGTGTGGCGGTAGGTTGGCCTGCGTGTGGTACACACGCGCTACTGGTATTTTTTGGTGACGAGCTGGCGCGTGATCCACACGCACCGTTGAATGTGGTAGCGCGTGCTCCTTACGCGCCGTTAAATGTGGTAGCGTGTGATCCACACGCCCCGTTGCCTTAGGTGGCACGTGTATCACACGCGCCAGGAAAAAAAAGTGCCGAAAAAAAAGTGCCACGTGTATCCACACGACACACCAATTGAGCAGCGGAAAAAAAAGTGGAAGAAACACCAAAACGAAAGCACCACAATCAAAAGTTCGAAGAAGTACCGAAATTGATTGGGATTTATCTGTTGAAATTGGATTTTTGACGGATTTACAGGTTATTGGATCGAATAGACTGATAACATGAGAGAATGTAATTCACCGTAAATGGTGTGTCTGTATTATCTGAAATATATAGGATTACAAGAATACAAATACAATGTATCTAGACTAGTCCAAATATGGTACATAAATATATACAAATCAATCACAATTATTCTAATGATAATTATGATTTTCTATCAGCTAGTATGTTTAAGACGTGGTTTGTTGTTTATATGATTTCAAGCTAACTATGTTTCAATCCTTCCATGTTCTGTTCTTGTTTCCATAGTTTGTGTATTTTCGTTTTTGCTGGCTTAGATGGAAATGGGAATCCTCCGAGGAATGATTAGTTTTTATATATTAGATTTTACTTAGTGCATAAGATACTTTTGGATATTTGAGTAAAATAGGAGATTTCGTACATTTTGGCAATTTATGTATTTGAATATATATTTTGCATATTTTTTCTTGCTACACCGGTTCAACCAAAAATAAATGTTACAACACAAATAGTAAAATTGTAATGAATTTTCTACATCAGAATTATGAGTTTCATGTAACAACGGTTAATACATTCCACCCAGCCCCGGCCCAGCAGGAACAAGTTACTTCCTTGCTTGTGGCCCCAAAATAAGCCCTAAAAATAGGGGCTCATTTTTGTTAGTATTGGTGTATAGATATGTAAACAAATTAAAATTAAAAATTAAAAATAGAAAGATAATGTGTGTGGGTCTAGTGTTTAAAGACAATTAATTTAGTTTTAATTACATTTCTCTTCCCATATTCATAATTTCATATTTCCACTTGAAAAACAATAAAATAAATATAAAAACTCAATCTATCGTTAAAAAATGTTTTTTAAACGTTAAAAAAAGTTTCAAAATAAAGAATCATTAATATATTTTCCTCTTTCTTGGTAGATTTTATGTTTAAATATTTACTGTATTTTATATACGGGGGCCCTCTTTGTTTGTACGCTTGAGGTCTCGAAAAAGGCAGGACCGGCATTGATTCCACCCCACAGGTCCATAATTGAATTGGTCTTTTAGTCATTAAGCCCACAACCGATGCAATATGTAAACAGTATGATGGACCATTCAACTTGATCCAGTCAGCATGCCACGTAGACACTGGCCCACCATCCGTCCCACAACCGGTGCAACAAATCTCCGCAGCAACCCCCAATACAAACTGGTCATTTGATAAATTAGACCAGTTCAATACCCAAAAAAGACAGGTTTTATTAGGTGGTCTTCCTAGCAGAGTCAAGGGTTAAAAACATTCTAATTTGAGTTGTCCATATTAGAAAACATATATGGTTATGTATTAAATAAGTTTTCATTAGATAATAAATCACATGACAAATAACAAATAAGTTGATTCCATAGAAGACAACTCTCTGATTTATTCTGATACACAAACGACCCCTAAAAATAATAATTAAACATACACTGAACAACAACATTAACAAAAGAAAGTTCTAAAATTAATTACTTCTACACCCCGTGAAACTTCTCAGTTGCCATTATTAATCCTGAGCATTTTTCCAGTCAATCCACAGGCAAGACCTCCATTGGGTATCCTCCCTAAGCGATGAACTCCTTCAGCAAATACCACACCCATTCCTAGATGCAAATGTGGTTCAATATGACAGTGAAATGCCCAAACCCCTGGATTATCTGCCACAAACCGCAAAGCAGTCCATCCAAAAGGAAAAATCACCACAGTATTTCTCAATGGCGGGTTCTTTAGGTTGAACTTCTTCTCATCTTCCTTGGTAAACTTCCCTTCTCCATACCCCAAAACCCAGAAGTCATGGCCATGCATATGCCAAGGATGAATTTCGCTCACATTAGCTGCCAATGCATTCGAGTTTTGGAGTATCAAATCAACGGTGGAGTTCAATGCGAATGCGTAAACTCCATTTCCATAGGTTGCATTCCCGTTCGAAGCCGGCTTTGTGACGTCGTAGTCAACCGGAAAATTTTCTGGCGGATTTTTCCAATCAAATGCACCCTTCAATCCATACTTGATCGATCCTAAATAGGGGGTACTTGGGAGGACTAATGAGACATTGTTTATCGACCATTTGACATATCCATCGATGCGGTTTTGAGTATTGAGGAGAATAACACGGCGATCAAATGATGTGGGTGGTTTTCGGGTGCCGGTTAGGGCGAGAATCTTGGTTGTAAATGCCTTACTGTGATCGTAGTCATTCCAAAGTGGTGCAGTTGGTGGTGGGGATTTGGGGTATTTGGAAGATGAAGTGGGAAGGTAGTTCAGTAGGGTTAGGGCTGGAGGTGTTTTTGGTTCTCTTCCTCGAACGCTTAGCGAGATCCAATAGTTCTGGGAGGGTTTTTGGTCTGTTGTAAAAAGGACAGAGTAGCTTTCACCTGAGTAAATATCCAAGTCATCAACATACAAGGGTTCCACGTAGTTTCCATCTGCTTCAACCACCTTCAATTTGTGATTCTGGGCACACAAATTAAAGGCTTATTGTTTAATGATAAATAATCCACATCTAAATATTGCATGCACTTGAATTTGAAGTATTAGAATTTAAAGTCATGAGAAAAAGTTGAAAAAAAGGAGAGAAAACAGAAAAGAGTGGTTACCCCAATTGCCAAGTTGAGTGAAGCCAGTGCAGTCGAGCTGGATAATCTTAGCCTGTAAGTTTGATTGGGGTGGACATGAAGAATTTGTGGAGCACACTGTTCATTGCCTCTTAATTCACACTGGATCATGCTCAACGAGGTACCATTCTCCTTCTTCTTGTAATGAGCTGCCATGGAACAATTGTACTGCCCTCTTCCATTCACCAAGATCGTCTGCACACAAATAGTTATTCATTTTTTACAATGCTACGTGCATATATATTTGCTTAAGGAAAATTCCAACAATTGACAGATACTATAATGATGGTGCATGGGTGAGGTTATCTCATCGCATTTTATTCCATAAAAATTTCAAACAATCATACCATTTTTTAGCCACAATAATGCCCTGTCCAATTCAACTTATTGCAGCACAGCACAACACTGGTCAGCACAGCACAGCACAGCACTCATCGGCACAGCACTTTTCAGCACAATGCATTTAAGCTTTAAATGGACACTGTTTTTATGTTTTGTAAAAATAATATTAATTAAGTAAACTTTTTAGTTCATAAGTAATAAACATTGTGTTTTTTTTTTCAATTCAAATGAACACTATTCAACACTTTCACCACTATTCAGCACAAGATCAACACAGCTCAGCACTCATTTGTACAGCACAGCACTAATCAGCACAGCACAACACCAAATAAGTTGAACTGGACAGGGACTAAATCGCACCTTACTTTACTTGTATATATTTTGTATTGATCGTTAAAATGACAATAAAAAAATTATTTTTGTCGAAAATCTATAATAATTGAAAGGACTTTTAGAACTCTCATACTAATTAACACATATTGGAAATACATTAGGTATTGCATTTCAATTGTCATGTTCTCTTTAACAAGGACGAATACAGACAATATTCTTAGTAGAGTTGAGAATACATTTACACAAAATAAAGAGTGAATTTAGTGCTAATTTTACTAAAAATATGATAAATTTAAATATAAAATAACTGTATTTATAAAAAATAAAAATTTAACCATAATTATTTGAAAAGTGGATGCCCCATATGTATCCGCGGCACAATTCCCATGTTAAAATGTTTAAGGAATATGTTAAACTTTTTAGATTCGTAAAGTATATCATATCTCCTCCGCTGATACTGACTTTGACGGTTGATTCAATGCGTGCTAATTCTGGAGTAACAAGTTCTAATGTACGTCTGAACAACGTTTTTAACGTTAACTACCAAAGAGTATAATCATTTGGTCGAAGGAAATGTTATTTAAAAATAAAAGGAAAAGAACAGGAGAGACAGAAAATAAAGACTGTTGATGAGGCGTGAAGTAGTGGAGGCCCAATCAGTTGGACCCATGCCCACTTAGCTGGAAAGAACTGTTCGAAGTGGAGGCCCAACCCCACAAACAATCAAATCCACCTGCTACTGTGTTTGTACCCATCATTTAACTTCATCTTTTCGTTTTTCTTGTTTCCCCTTTGGTTAGTGCAGGTCTAATAGCCTTCTCATTTGAAATTAATATTATAAGCCATACTATAGAGATAGCCAGATAGGGGGAGTGGAAAAAGTGTGCTTTTACACACAATTCGTTATTTTATTCTTATAATTTAAAATATGGTATGAATTTATGAAAATATTCTCACTTATTAAGTTTATTAAAAATTTAACAATATTTTAAAAACAATATTATAATTTTAATTATATTTTGAATTACGATTTTAAAATACCGGACTGCGTACAACACTTGCGAAAAAGAAATATCATGCTCCAACGATCCAACCATTAATCCGATTAATGGATGGAAATATAACCGACACCTTCATCCATCTAATCTTATATAAGATATAGTGATGTTTAACAAAAAAAATTTATATATGCGGAATCACATTACTAATCCAAAACTATTTTTCTTTTGTTAAAATGATCGAAACATCAACTACATTTTTATGGTGTCCGTCTAATTGAAACTAAGTTACACCTAAATTAACTATCCTTTTTCAAGTATATATAGTTGCTATTCCGGAAAAAATAAAGAATATATATAAAACAAATCATAATTTATTTAGTAGTGAATGATTTTCGTGTCATTTTAAATTATTTTTGGACCTAAATTAGAAAATGGTTCTCTATATAGAAGTTGTGATTATAATTCATTAGAGTGATTTAAATTAAAACTTAAGTTGCTAGTTAGTAACGATTATTTATAGTCAATAGTCGTGTTTGATAAAATAAGATATAAAATATTGTTTGGTTAATATAATGCATTAAGATCAAACACCGAATCTCTATCCCAACTTAATCATCATTGTGGTTGGACTGTGCTTGGTTTCAAAATATTCATAATGTATTGTATATCTATATTGTTTTTTAATTCGAAGAAAAAATATATGGACAACATGACATAACTTGTCAAGTGAGAATCTTGTATATAACATAAACAAAATAATCCGATTGAATGACCGTCCGGGCACCTGAGCCACATGTATACTCGTACGACTTAGAATATATATATATACACATTGCTAATAAACATACTAAATGGTTCGCACTGCTGGTAGTGAAGCTCAAGTTTTAATAACTTAATCACTACATGCATGATGTGATGATGATGATAGAGAGAATGTGAATGGATATTTACACGTTTCTTATTATGATTCGTACGTATATATAGCTGCTACATATATAATTAACAGAGAAGATTCAATTAATTGAGGTTGAAGTAAAATTAATTGATCGACATTCAGATTATTATATTATATAAAAATAAAAGTATAAAGAAAACTTATAAACCATTAAATGGATGTGGCATAAAAAGAGAAAAATGAAAGGAGAGGATATGTTTGCACCTGAGGCTCGCCGATCCAACGAAAAGGGTTGGAGGATAGGCCAATCTCCTGTTCTTCAGTGTTTTTGTGCCACCAGTCGCTTAGTAATAAACTGAATTCCCCGTCATATTGAAATGGTTCTTTTTCACCTTTCGGCACGTCCACTATTAGAGAACCATACAGCCCTGCTGACCTTTGCATCCCATAGTGCCCGTGGTAGAAATATGTCCCAGGCTGCACTACCAAACACCATTCACATCAAAATGACGTCACTTCCATATCCATTATATATATGGCTTTCTAGAGAGTGCTTTTCGATTTGATTCCATTATTTTAGGAAATTGATAGTTGCAGTTCCGGTCCCTATTTGTATTATCTGATGGCGCTTATTTATGAGAATCACAATTATTTTTATATAAATATTGAGGGTATTAATGTCATTTCATGAATAATTACGGATTGCATAAGTAAATATTGAATTGCATATGACAATACCCTTCTTTTAACGTCATTTCTTACTTGATTAAAAATTAAGAACATATTAAATCTAAATTATAATTTTCAGGATGAATTCTGATTTACGTACAAACCAGATCGGATCAAATTTGGTAGTATCTCCAGGTTAAGATGTTAGTATCAAGTGATGTTGAATTCGGGATCGGGTAAAAATATGGAATTCCTATTTATAAGTTTTTTTCACTTATCTGGTCTGTATTTTAATATGAAATAAGTAAATATTGAATTGCATATGACAATATCCTTCTTTTAACGTCATTTCTTACTTGATTAAAGATTAAGAACATATTAAATCTAAATTATAATTTTCAGGATGAATTCTGATTTACGTACAAACCAGATCGGATCAAATTTGGTAGTATCTCCAGGTTAAGATGTTAGTACCAAGTGATGTTGAATTCGGGATCGGGTAAAAATATGGAATTCCTATTTATAAACTTTTTTCACTTATCTGGTCTGTATTTTAATATGAAATAAGTAAATATTGAATTGCATATGACAATATCCTTCTTTTAACGTCATTTCTTACTTGATTAAAGATTAAGAACATATTAAATCTAAATTATAATTTTCAGGATGAATTATGATTTACGTACAAACCAGATCGGATCAAATTTGGTAGTATCTCCAGGTTAAGATGTTAGTACCAAGTGATGTTGAATTCGGGATCGGGTAAAAATATGGAATTCCTATTTATAAACTTTTTTCACTTATCTGGTCTGTATTTTAATATGAAATAAGTAAATATTGAATTGCATATGACAATATCCTTCTTTTAACGTCATTTCTTACTTGATTAAAGATTAAGAACATATTAAATCTAAATTATAATTTTCAGGATGAATTCTGATTTACGTACAAACCAGATCGGATCAAATTTGGTAGTATCTCAGGTCAGGTTATGATGTCAGTACCAAGTGATGTTGAATTCGGGATCGGGTAAAAATATGGAATTCCTATTTATAAATTTTTTTCACTTATCTGGTCTGTATTTTAATATGAAATAAGTAAATATTGAATTGCATATGACAATATCCTTCTTTTAACGTCATTTCTTACTTGATTAAAGATTAAGAACATATTAAATCTAAATTATAATTTTCAGGATGAATTCTGATTTACGTACAAACCAGATCGGATCAAATTTGGTAGTATCTCAGGTCAGGTTATGATGTCAGTACCAAGTGATGTTGAATTCGGGATCGGGTAAAAATATGGAATTCCTATTTATAAGTTTTTTTCACTTATCTGGTCTGTATTTTAATATGAAATAAGTAAATATTGAATTGCATATGACAATATTCTTCTTTTAACGTCATTTCTTACTTGATTAAAGATTAAGAACATATTAAATCTAAATTATAATTTTCAGGATGAATTCTGATTTACGTACAAACCAGATCGGATCAAATTTGGTAGTATCTCAGGTCAGGTTATGATGTCAGTACTAAGTGATGTTGAATTCGGGATCGGGTAAAAATATGGAATTCCTATTTATAAGTTTTTTTCACTTATCAGGTCTGTATTTTAATATGAACTGATAAAAATTATTTTTATTAGTTTATTAACTTAAAATGAAACCACTAAAAACATTACTAGTACAGGCCACGGGCATTAGCTTGGGAGAGTACATGACTGATGACAAGTGAACTAGTACAGGCCCCAATAGAACGGAGATCGGTTTAATAATTGTTTCAGCGTCCTTCTTTTGTTTGTTTTAGTTTTGACGTTTTGCGCTCTCTGATCATGAACACATGCATTTGCACAATGCATGTCTGTAAATTAAAGTTCCGTAATATTTTTTTACCTAATTTCCGACTTTATTGGAACTTGGAATCACAGTGTTCACTTATAAATTCTAAATACATTTTAATTTGGTTTTTAAAAAATAAAATAAAATAAAACAAGCAGAAGTGACAAAACAAACCCAAAGAAGATGTTCATTTTGTAATTACCTTGTCAGCTTTGAAGCGGTAGACAAAAGTTTCTCCAGGATTAATCGCACATTGGGAGATTGAAGCCGTACCATCAGCCCACGGCGTTCCAAACTGAAATCATATTAATTGAATACAATTATAAAAATTAATTACATTCAGGGAATACAAAGCTAAAGCATTTACTGTAAATTTTGCATGAGTATTTGGGCAGTCGTTCTCGTCAGGTTAACAAGATGAATTAGCAAATTTGAAAACTGAGATTTTTTTGTCCAGATTCATCGATCCCTTCACACAAAACTGTTAATATATCATATGCATTTGCTAATGAACAGAGTAAGAGTTTAAAGAACAAGTTACCTGTCTGATGCCGTGCCAGTGAATAACAACACCTTCAGTGTAAAGCTTGTTGGTGAGCTCGACAACAATGGTGTCTCCTGCCCGGGCTCGTATGGTCGGACCGGGATACTGGCCGTTAATCATCATGACGACATTCTCGATACAGTCAGGCGACCAGTATTTGTACTCGACGGTCCACTTCAGGTGACGTACTTTGGCACCCGAAGCTAACCCGAGGAAGCTTGCATAAAAAATGACTATCAAAGTTATGGAAGCAGCCACTGAGCCTGGCTGATTCACAGAAGCCCCCATTTCTATGCTCAGAACTATTTCCCAGATATGACTTACTTTGTAGAGATCGGGAAAAAGTGGGACTGTTTTAGGTGGGGAAAGGGGTATATATGTAGAGAGTGAAAAAAAAAAGGTGAACACATCAATTAAAGTATAGAAAAAGTTATTTTTAAGAAAAGTTAATTTTTTTTTAAGTGCGATATGGAATTGATTCTTTCTTTGGATCGCCACTACCGTAGTTTGTATGGTCACGGTGTTTTTTTATTTTTTTTTAACATCTAATATCTTACATGCCTACCCGATATTTTGAGTGATCCATTTTTAATATGCTCATTCATCTGCTTCTTTTTCATATTATACTAGTTGAACCGTATAGATTACTCGACAGCAATTTCACGGTGTTTTATGGATTTTAGCGCGGAACCGCCGCGTAAAATGGTTACGAACTCGTAACCTCTTATTCGCCTGGAGATAAAAAAACGACGGCCTTTCTTTTGTGAAACAGGGTGTTTTCCAAAGTGCCGTAACTTAGAAAGCTATTGTAAAGATTAATTTCCAACGTGATCTGTATTGACATACTGAACAGGTATTTATACTTACAAAGAAGGTCCTAACTGTTATAAATTAAACCCTACGGGCATACAAACAATGTACAAGAATTACATTAATTGTCTTCTAAGTCCTCCAAGTCTTCTATTGTCACACACCCCTTCAAGCGAAGCGTCGGATTGATCGAAACGCGAAGTTTGGACCGGAAGAAATCAAACAACGCACGATTGAGTCCTTTAGTGAAAATATCTGCTACTTGTAACGATGTAGGAATATGACCTACTCGAAACTTGCCAGCTGCAACCAACTCTCGAACAAAGTGATAATCAATATCAATGTGTTTCGCTCTCTTGTGAGCAACAGGATTCTCAGCAAGAAAGATAGCACTGTTATTGTCACAAAGAAGGACAGGCAACCCCAGAAGTGGATAACGAAAGTCCCGAAGAATGTAAGTCAACCAGATAACCTCCGAAGCAGTATTAGCAAGAGCCCTGTACTCGGATTCCGAACTCGAGCGAGAGACAGCGGCTGTTTCTTTGCACTCCACGACACTAAATTTCCACCAAGAAAAACAGTATAGCCATAAGTGGAACGACGTGTCTCCAAGCAGCGTGCCCAATCTGCATCAGAATATGCTAAAACCTCCGAAACACCATCAGCAGTGAAAGTTAGACCACAATGTTGCGTGCCATGAACATATCTGAGTATCCGAGTAACGGCAGCAAAATGATCATCCCGTGGGTCCTGAAGATACTGGCTCACTGAATTGACTGCAAAGGACAAATCAGGTCGAGTGGTGGTCAGATACTGGAGAGCACCCACAAGAGAACGATACAACTTTGGATTGTGAAATGGACCACTGGTGCTACTATGAAGCTGGGACAACGGAAGAAATGGTGTAGAGACAGGTGTGGCATCCAGCATTCCTGCCCGCTGAAGAATGTCCCTAGCATACTTAGCCTAACCCAAGAACAATCCAGTAGTAGTATAAGTCACCTCCAAGCCAAGAAAGTAGCTGAGGAGTCCAAGATCCTTGACAGAGAACTCCTGATCCGCACGAGCGATGAAACGACGAATGGCAACACCATCATTGCCGGTGAGAATAATGTCATCAACGTAAATGAGAAGGTAGAGAATGACCGAATCTCATATGAACACAAACAGGGAAGGATCTGAAAGACTGCCAACAAAACCAAGTCCACGAACAAAAGCACTGAACCGATCAAACCATGCCCTTGGAGCTTGCTTGAGACCATAGATCGCCTTGTTCAGCTGGAAAACATAATTCGGCCGAGCAGGATCCTGATAGCCAGCTGGTTGGGCCATGTAAACCGGACTATCAAGAACGTCATTCAGAAAAGCATTCTTGACATCCAACTGATGAAGGGGGCCACTTTCGCATAGTGGCAATAGCAAGCACAGTACGGACAGTTGCAGCTTTGATCACCGGACTGAAGGTGTGATCAAAATCAAGACCCTGAACCTGAGAGAAGCCCTGAGCCACCAATCGAGCCTTATATCTCTCAATGGAACCATCCTGATTGTACTTCAGACGATAGACCCACTTAGAACCCACCACATTAACATGGGAAGGATGAGGAACCAACTGCCACGTCCGCTGCCTCTGAAGTGCATCAATCTCTTCATCCATAGCAGCAATCCAGCGAGGATCCTTAACTGCAGCCTTGTACGTGCGGGGATCCTTCTGGACCAAGAGTTCAACAAGAAGACCTGTAGCCACGAAATCAGGACCAAGATTTTGAGCAACTCTAGTTCCATCCTGATTACGAGTGACCATTTGATGGGCGCGAGGAGCAGGTGGAACACGAGGAGCCTGCGAAGCATGAGACACAAGAGGAGTCTGAGAGGTTTGTCCGGAAGATCCACCAGAGGACGGACTCGAGGGTACTGGCGAAGGTACAGGAGTTGCCGGAACAGACTCATCACGTTCAGTAGGCGGTGCTAGTGAAGAAGACTCATCACACAAAGTGCAAGGCTGTAGAGGTGGTATAATCTCAACTGAGACAGTCTCAAGATCAGGATCAGTAGGATCAATAAATGAGCAAACATCAAGCGAGGAGAACTGAGCTTCTGACAATGCCGTAGAGAAAGGAAATTGGTTCTCGTCAAACCGAGCATGGCGAGTCATGTATGTACGCCCTGAAGCCTGATCCACACATCAAAAACCTTTGTAGTGCGCACTGTAACCCAAAAAGACGCAAGGAAGACTACGAGGAGCTAGTTTGTGGTCTGCTGTAAGACGGACATATGGAAAGACTCTACAACCAAAAGGGTAAAAATTGGAGTAGTTAGGAGAACGCCCGAAAAGTACCTCAAAAGGAGACTTGTTGTCAATAACCGGGGTTGGCAGCCTGTTGATGGTGAAGACAGCAGTACTAAATGCATCATCCCAATAAGAAAGTGGCATGTGCGAGTGAAACAACATTAAGAGGCCCATCTCCGTGATGTGTCTGTGCTTCCGTTCTGCTCGTCCATTCTGCTCAGGTGTATATGGACACGAAACTTGATGATGAATTCCACGAGTTCCAAAGTGTGACTGCAACCTGTTGTTGATGAATTCAGTTTCACCATCACTTTGAAACACTTTGATGCGAGATGAGAATTAATTCTCTACGAGTGCCTCAAATTGGAAGTAGACGTAAACAAAATCAGACTTACGGCACAAAGGGTAAAACCAAGAAAACCGCGAGTAATCATCCACAAATAAAGCATAATAAGCATAACCATTCCCAGATACAACCGGAGAAGGTCCCCACAAATCACAATGTATTAAATCAAGAACGTGATCAGCACGTCTAGAGTTCTCAATAAAAGAAAGCTTTTGTCCCTTAGCCATTGCACACGGTTCACACAACCCAGGTTTAGGAAGTACAGAAGTAAGAGATAAACAACCATTTCTGTTTAATAAAGAAATAGTACTAGAGGACACATGTCCTAAACGAGCATGCCAAGTCTCAAAAGAAGCTCGGTTTTTATTTGTTTTCACACTTGCAATAAAAGCTGCCACACCACTGTCCAACACATACAGCCCATCCTTACTGTGCCCCTTGCCCAGGATTGCCTTGTTGAGCTTGTGCTGAATAACAATAGACTGATCATCAAACGCAATAACAGCACAAAGATCCTTAGTCAACTTGCTGATCGATAAGAGATTTTTCGTGATAGCAGGCACAAGTAAAACATCAGACAAGTGTAAAGTAGGGCTAATCCTAGCATCACCAAAACCAGCTATAGGAATAGAAGCCCCATTCCCAACAGAGACGAGACTATTACCATTATAAGGAGTCACACTTGACAGATTGGATGTTGTAGAGCTCATGTGATTAGTGATGCCTGAGTTAACATACCAAGGATGTGGATCCGAAGGACCCTGCAGTGCTGGGTAGGTCGGAGGAGCCTGTTGGTACGGCGGAGCCTGCTGGTATTGCGGAGCATACTGCTGGTATTGCGGAGCCTGCTGGAACTGAGGAGTCTGCTAATACTGCGGAGCCTGCTGGTACTGCTGGTACTGAGGAGGAGCATACTGCTTAGACTGCTGGGAAGCATACGGCTTGAGCCACATTAGCCTGAGGAGAGTGCGGGAATTGGCTCGGAGCAGCTACAGAACGCGGAGCAGCTAAAGGACACTGTCGCGAAACATGCCCAAAACCCTCACATGTATAGCACTGGACATTAGGACCGGATCTGGACACACCACCACCACCACCACCACCGAAAGACTGCCAGGAGGGCCTACCGCCGCCGGAGCGGCCGTTTCTCCTCCTGGCTGCCAGGCTCCCTCCTGGCTGCTGGGCGGTGCCTCCTGATTGCTGGGTGTTGGCCACGAATGCCACCGGTCCAGATCCGGTCTGTCCCTGCAACAATTGATTCACCACAAAAGACTCGAAACGCCTAGTCTCATCAACAACAGATAAATACGAAGGTTAAGGGTCCCTAACAGATACAAGACCACTAAAATGTTGAAACTGAGGACCTAGAGCGTTGAGAAACCACATGAACTTATCTCGTTCACTAGCGGGATCACTCAAACAGCTAATTGATCAAAAATCTTTAAAAAACTAAGATGCAAATCCTGAACAGTACCAGTCTGACGAAGCATACCAGCCTGCTGACGGAGGTTGAAGGCGGCTGTGACTGTGTTGTGCTGGTACCTGCTGGCGAAGGTATCCCACATGTCCTTCGTAGTCAAACATTGGGAGATGACGTTTCTGGCATCCGGCGAGAGGGAGGCCAGAAGAACAGCAAAGAGTCTCTGATCCAGAGTCAGCCAGGCAAGGCAAGCAGCATGAGCTTTCTCGTAAGCATCCAGCTCAGCCTTGGCAGCGGCGTCAGGCGGGGAAGAGGAAGAAGACGCGTCCACAGGCGGCGGCGGAACAACGGGGCAAGGAGTGGAGCCATCAAGATGGCCAAATAAACCCCGAGCTTTGAGCACATACGTCACCTGCTGCTTCCATTGCGAGTACGTCGAAGCATTCAACTTGGTCAGAAGCAAGTGGATCATGGTGGTGATGTTGAACTTGTCATCACTCAACGCCATTGCAAATCAGAAAACAAAAAAATAATAAAATTTTAAAAAAAAATCGATGAAGAAGGGTTTGCGTTCGTGAGGCGGCGGAAGATTAGAGAGAGAGGCGGAAGAATTATGGGAGAAGAGAGGATTTAGGAACCTAGGCAACTGATACCATGTAAAGACTAATTTCCAACGTGATCTGTATTGACATACTGAACAGGTATTTATACTTACTGAGAGGGTCCTAACTGTTACAAATTAAACCCTACGGGCATACAAACAATGTACAAGAATTACATTAATTATCTTCTAAGTCCTCCCAGTCTTCTATTGTCACAACTATAGCGAATTCCTTACCTTCTTTGCTACGAAACAAAAATGGGTGCGATATCGAAACCAGGTCAAGTCAAATTTAAGAAAACTTGTTCGCTTGTACAAGTTGGTATTTTTTATTTAGCGAACTCACCTGTAGTTGACGATTAGAGGCGAATTAGATAGAGTGTAAAGAATATTAGTGTAGAATGAGATCATTGTATTGATATGAGTCCACAAGATATATAGGCTGATACAAAGATTGACTTGGTAAGTCACAACTATATACACTGAGTCATCGCTATGCATATCAACTTTACTTTCATAAGTTACATACAATAAGATAAGATGAAATCATAGTCAAATATCCTAATACTCCTCCTCAAGGTGGAGAGTGAAGATCCAGAACACCCAACTTGCCAAGTAATTGTTGAAACTGATGTTTACCAAGAGGTTTAGTGAAAATGTCTGCAGGATGCACTAGTGCACGCATAGCCTACCACTGCGGCAGAGCACGGCAGTTCCAGAAAACCGTCGTGTATTTAGAAATCAAACACATTGTTAGTATTAATAAAAATTAAACACAATAAAATAAAAAATGGTTAACATATCAAATTGCAGCGAATTGGTCAATTCGTAAGATTCAATAGACAAAAATAAGCGTATTTGTGAATAATCTGATGGATTTCCGACGAATTATAGACGAAATAAAGATGAATTGAGGATCTAGAATTTGTTCAATAATAAAGAGAAAGCGACGTCAGAAATAGGATCGAAGAGAGAATAAAGAAGTAGAATGAGGAGCCTTCTGAACTTTTCTCATATCATATACCCAAATATTAGTTATAATTACTAAAAGACCGTAAAATAAAAATATTTGCATATCATACCTGTAATTTCTAATTGCTCCTGTAAGTTGGATTTTGAGGAGACTCTGATCACCACATTTGATATGATATTAGGTACTGATCAGTGTAAATCTGGCACAATTGATTTCTCTCTCTAAAATTTAGTGCTCCTCCTTCTCTCTAACTTTTATACAAATCCACATAGTTTTCTGTCCATTCTTACCGTTGCAACGGATCTGATATCCTCGGCTCCACTGTGAACGGCTCTTACGCCACCCGAGCTCCGCCATAATGGCGGGACCCATGCCGATTAACGATCATAAATCTTTCCTCTCTGCCCTACAATCCAAATCCCCACCTTTGTTTCCATCACTGCCGCTTAATCAAGAGATAAAAGCCATCTCCGAGCACAAGGGCGACCTTGCCTGTATTTTCACCCCCGAGCAGATCAAGGTTTTATCCCACCCCTACAGAAATGCCCTGATTGGGAATATCAGCATACCTGCCACTACTACAATTTTGCAGCATTTAAGGCGGTTGGTCATTCACGTTTCAAGGCAGAAGACAAATGCGTTCTCTGGTATTGTCTTAAAACCTGAAAAAGCTTTAAGGCGGTTCCTCTTCCGCCTTAAAATTTTCCTGTTTTAAGGCGTATCATCCGCCTTAGAAGTATGTCACTTCCGCCTTTATCACGTGTTGCGAGCTCGCAACAACTACTAAAATCAAAACCTAACTGACCAAGTGGCGAGTTCGCCAGGTTTAACGCAAGGTTGAAATTATGTGTGAGTCTGACTGGTTACGACAGCTGTTGGCGAATCGCTAAATAAAATGTAGTGAGTTCGCTACACTACATTTTAGACAGGGTTTATGGTCTAGGGTTTAGGGCGTCACTTGAGTAGTTGCGACCCCAACAAGCGATCGCAAGTAAATTACTTGCGAGACCGCTAGTTAGCCTGGACAAGATGTTAGATAGTGAACGAGGGCACTGGCGATTTCGTTTGAGGCTCGCCTAAAACTGTCCTAGCGAGTTCGCTACGCCATCTCTTATTATTTTGTAGCAAGTTCGTAAGTGTACTCTCATGCATGATTAGACGACGTCGTATTATCTAAGATTAGGCGATTTTAGAAGTTTATTGGCGAGCTCGCTAACTTGCTCGACAGGCTTGACGAGCAGACTGGCGAGATTGCTGGGTCGGAGACTGGAGAGGCAGTGGCTAATGAGCGACAGAGTTGTGAATACGCTAGTAAACTGTGATTGGGCTTGATTTCTGATGATTTGTGGCGATATCGCTTGTATATTTCGCTAGGCTTGACGAGTCAAGTTGCGATGACGTTAGACATAATATTGGTGAGACAGAGGTCAACCTAGCGAGCTATGTGGAGAAACCGCCACCTGAGCTTGACTACTTGCGAGAACGCATGTAACTCGCAAAAGTGATTTGGTGCTTAACGAGAAAGGTAACGAGCTCGCCAGGAAAAAATCCTAGTACATTAATTTTTGATTTTTGGTAAATTTCATGCACAAATAGTATAAATGGCATATCTAAACCTGTCAATTGCAAGATATATGTAGTCCACTAAATGGCTAACACAAAGAACTCATAAATTATAATCCTTTGTATGTATAACAAATGTAGAAATACGACTTAGGTTTTACATGGATCCTTACGTGGTACGTGTGGTCTAGATATGAATCGAGCTCTAACGATGACCAAGTGCTTTGCAAATCTATCTCTCCCCAACTCTAGCTCTTTTTTAGTGTATGCCGATTGATTTTCCTCGAGTATCTACGAATGAGATACGTTTATTAATACAAACTAAAGTAATTTGTAGGTAATAAATAGAAACTTTCATATTGTAAGAGTACTCACGCGATGTAGTTCCAAATTGTCACTTGTAAGGATCTCAATGCACTCGTAGGCATACAACATCATGTAGTATCCACACTCCCAGTTGGACAATTGCTTGCGGTGCTGAAATTGAAGTTGTTTAACATATGGTATATAAATCTATTTAGGTGCAAATACGTAAGAAAGGAGTCGACATTTTAACCTGAATTTTAATAAGTTCAAAGTTAAGGAGTGTGTCGTCATTCACAACATGCATAACAATCTCCAATAGATCGGCAAATTTTGTAGATGGAGCGAAATGTAGTGGATCAATCCAATAGACACGCTTCAATGATGGAATCATTGCAACAAAACTCCAATGACCACTATATATTAAACAACATGCACCTCAGACTATAACATAGATTATGTGCAGTTGAAACTAATATCTACTAATCAAACAATTAGTAAATACATACCCCTCTAGGTATGGCCCAATGAAAATGGTTTTGCTCTTGTCGCTTAACAACTTTGTAAGGTAAGCAAGCCTCACATGATTACCTTGTTGGGCTTGTTGCAAGCAAGTCGGGTGCAAAAAACCGATGAATGTCTTGGTCACGCTCAAAGAGACGTATTGCATGAACCTACAACAATCTTTGAGCATAAAGTATCGGAAGAAGTATATAAATATGGACACAATCAAGTAACACATAAATACCACTAGGTTAAACAAAAACACTTACATTTGATGTAGGATTAGTATAGTATCGGGAAGGGTTTGTTTGTGCCAAAATAGGGCAAAATCTTCCCAAGGAACAACCACTTCCTTTGCCTCGCCAAAAACCTTGGAATTGGCTACAAAATAGTACACGGATTCACGGCTATGATGACCTAGCATGTCAAATAGTGTGCGAACAAAACCCGGGAGAGCTTTCATGAAACCCACACACTCATTAGAGAGAGGAATCTTAGGGATTGGGAAATTAAGGTCGGCAGTCTCTGTTGGTTGCTTTGTGTTCTTGGGGATGCATGTTGAATTAGCATCTACAACCAACCACGCGGGCCATACGAAAAAAATCCCAAACCTTGACCAACTGTTGTGCATTTATCATCCTCAGTGACCGGCAACAAGACATCTTCTACAAACACCTCAACTATGGATACCCTTACGAACCCCTTAGGGACTTTTGATTTGTGATGCAAAGTCATATGAGGATAGGAATTCCCGTTAGCAACGTGTATTGGTTGAGAATTATTACCTCTAACAACGTACAATTTGCAAGAATGAGAAATCTACATTGAAGGAAAAAAAATAGTTTGTTATAATAGTATTTTCAAAAAGAAGTAGATGATTAAGCGTAATTAATTTGAATGTAAGGCTTAGACAAGGGTGATAACCTAACCTTTGTGGTTGGTTTGGGAAGTTGTGTATCAACTTGAGGTTGGCTAGGAGCCAATGGTGTGCATATGTCGATGTGGTTTAATGGAGGATTTGGTTGGTCAACCTCAGCTTGGGGCGGGGATGGATGGCAGCCTCTAGATGATGGTCCATTAACTTGATTTGTTAGACACAAATCATCGGGAATAGGATAATTCACAAAAGCACAAACATTGGCTAAGATGGCTTTCAAATTCTTGACCTCTTGCTCGGATTTTTTAGCTTGGCTTAAGGCTACTTGGAGTTTAGAGGGTTTTGGATTTTTGCTACTACGTTTGATCCCAAAAGCTTCAATTTGGGTCGCATATCCACCTATCCCCTTTGCTCTTCCAGGATGTTCATCCTTACCTAGTGCTCTGTGCAAGACATCATGTTTTCCCACCGGGATGAATAAACCCTGTTCCACTTCAAGCCCTACCTCATCCTAGTCATAATAATAATCAAACAAATTGGTTGTCGTATTTTAAATACATTGTGACGTTCTATTTTAATTTTAGTAACATTAATGGTTTTGACAAGTATGTAAACTTATATAACACGTACCACTCGACCGGCAATTCTCTTTGCCTCGTCGCTTGAGAATTTTCCATCGGCCATAATTCTACCAAGCACGAATAACTGTTCTCGAGTATATTGTGTTGGGTTTTCGGCCACAACTTGGTTTTTTGCCTCTACTAGGGGGGTGCCATAATCTACTAGTTCCTTAACCTCTTTATCGTATTTGTTTTTTGATGTCTTCTTCCCCACACCCAAATATCCACACCGTCCACCAGTGTAGGGCATATTATTATAAGCAGCTGCTTTACGCTTATCATCACCCACACCCTTTAAGAATTTTATTGGTTTGTAAGGATACACTAATTTAGGGAACAATTATAGGTGTATAGGAAAAAATTGAAATTAAGCAAATTGAATGTTAGTACTAACTTTTAAATCATTTTCTAGCCATCGTGCCTTGAATATCTCCCAAGTGAGTGGCACAATATGATTGTAACGATCCTTAAGATGTTGACCAAACCTTATGCCCTTTGGGTTTATGTACTCCTTGGCAAGAGTATATTTATGCTCGCGATGCGACTTTGATGCAATTTGTAATGCCTTCTTCTTCACTTGATCGTAGGATTTGGCTTCGATCACAAAGGGTCGCTAACATTGATATAATATACTATAAATGGTAAGTCCTATTAATAAGGTATTACTAAATGGAAAAAAATTAAATAGTGAACTTCACCTTCCATTCCTTCCACACACCCCTTTTGATAGCGGGGTCTAGAAGTCTCCAATCCGTAGTGTCTAGCGGCACATGTGTCCTACCTATTTTCCCACACCAACTAGACCATCTCTGGGCATCATCGTAGGGTGCAATAGCTACACCGATGTCATTAAATTTGACATGTGTTAGAATTTTATTGTCGATTCGTGTCTCTATCTTGCGACAATGGGTCCTCATTTATTCTTCTTTTGAAGCGCGACTAAGCTTCCTTGTTTTACGTTGTCGCGAATCGCGAAAAACATTAATGTATAGAGACATTAATTTCCCACCACTAGATGAGTTGGAAGAAGTCGAGTTTGTTGGTTCACTCATTGTCCTTTCCTACATATAGAGACCAATTTGTTAGTGGAAATGACAAAACATGTATATAGTCCACATTCCCCAATTAATGAATGCCTACAAACATGGTCATGAATATGCATTTACATACAAGTAAGTATAATTTAGGTTACCTAGACACAAGTACCTAAAACCAATAAAATGTAACAATTTAAATGGACATAGTGGTGATTAATTAATGATGAATCATACCTTTAACACTCCAATGAATATATAAACCCTAATGACCCTTAAAAATCACAAAATAAATGTAATCAACTAAAAACCCATACCTTTGCAATTCACAAATAAGTAGATGTAGAATTGATTGTAGTGTTGAGGATGGGTCTACCTTGTTTGTCCTTCTCCTACCCACATAAATGGTGCTACTAAAATCCAAAACAACAAGTACAAAATCATAATGGCAAGCATATGGGTAGAGAAACAAATAGTGGAGAAGTAATTGCAAAACTTACCAAATTGCTTACACTTTGGATTGACCCACTTGAGATGTAGTTGAATTTATGGAAGGATTTGTGTAGATTTGATGGAAGATTGATGTGGAAAGAGTAGATAATACGTGAAAAGTGGAGAGATTTTGAAGAAATATTCGACCATGAAAAGTGATAAGATGCCAAGTTTGTGGTTTTCTTGGCTTGGAATTATGCTGCTGACGCCCAGAGGCGGGCCTTGTTACGAGTTCGCTAGTTGTACGCATCCGGTTTCGATCACCATGCGATAACGCTAGTAATGAAACTCATGCATTCAATACCTTCATCATTGTGACTTGCGAAATCGCAAGAGGTCTAGTTCATAAATTTTAACCCTTGCGAACTCACAACTGTGGATGCATGATGTAATTTTCTCAAACATCTACCATGTCAGTTTGATAATACCCTTTTTCATTACCACGTCTAAGAAGGTATGAAAGTGGTGACTTGAACGTAATAATGACATTGAATTTATTTAATTAGTTTCGTTATGCATGGTACCAAGTAATAAGTGCGGAATAATGTGTATATCAAATATATCGGCGTTGCGAGTTTGTTTGATAATACACTAGTTAATTACCACGTGTTAGAAGGTATAAAGTTGGTGACTTTAGCGTAATATTGAAATGAAGGTTAATAAATTAGTTTCATTAGAAATAAGTGTGGAATAAGATATTCACTTGCGACTATGGTATGGAGTAATCAGTCTATTAATTGCAAGTGTATCACTACAAGAAAAAACAGTTATAGCAACCACATATATGGTAGTAATAGGTGTTTTTCCCGTAGTAAATGGTCATTTACGACCGACCATGCAGGGATTGGTATATCTTCCCTCGTAAAAAGGGTATCCGGTTGTAGATACTGCTTTGCAACCGTTTTATCTACTGCTGCTATTAACTTTACAATGGGACACGTGGGCGGCTGCAAACTTATATTTACAACGAAATTTGCCGTTGCTAAATTTTTGAATCATGTCCAAATTTATTATTACTGATATACTAATTTCCACCAATAAATTAATCAGGATAATAATTAAAAAGGCTGAAATTATTAAAAAATTAATAAACCAAAACAATATCATTAACTGATAAAAATATGAAATATCCATAATATTCAATACATTAACTTAGAAAAACCTACAACCCAGAAATTTAGACTAGTGCTCTTCTTGATTTTTCTCCCTTTTCATTTGCTTAACTAAATGCTCAAAATCTTCTACTTCACCTGCATCACCAAATAGTTTCACTTCAGATTATTATTGACCAAGTGATGGTAGGTCAAAATTTAAACAACACAAGACTAATAATATATACAACCTATTAAAAAACACCACTATAGTAGTATTGCAATGTTTACTGTTGTTTTCGTACACTATGTAAGAAATAATTATCATACTCTTGAGAAATAACCAAATTGTTGAGGAACATTACTATATTATAGCTATCAAATTAACCTTCAAGAATTCACATCTAACCAAAACTCTCCAGAAAGAATAACGAGCAGAATTGCTAGTGAGGTAAAGCTTCTCATATCCAGTGCAATGTGAACAAAATTATACTCATTCAGGACATAACAGAACATCAAGTGCAAATTCGATGACTCCCTACACATGCAATAATTTAACACATACAATGTTAAAATAATAAAGCATCACCTGCTCAATGAATTTCATTGACGCCGAGAAATTTGCAATATCATAAAGTCGCCATACTTTACCTGCAGTTTTTGAGGATATAATGTTAGTCATATGCAACTATCTATCTATGTCTAATTGTGAACCTAATGTAAGTAGATAGTACAGATAGGACACTTACTTCTAGTCATAGCTGGATCCCTTCCATCTTTAAGCAATATCTTTGCCGCATCATCAAGGAAATCATTTCCATCTACAATAAAATGCAAATCAAATCAGCAAACGGCAAATGCTGCTAAGATACATGAGTTATCAAACGTGCATAATCTGACCAGAGAGCTAAATTCTCAACTTACATACAAAGAAAAAGCTTGACAAAATTTTGAGTAAGCAAAGCTAAAGATTTCTCCTTTCTGTTGTCAGCTGAAGAGCAGAATAAAACGTCAAAAATTCCATTATTTTTGCACAACAGTGAAGCCAAATAATCCAACAAACAAAGCTGTGCAAACAGGTGTACCAAGAAGTAAAAAAGACTAGCAATTACCCAGTTTGGAGGAGCCTGGCAGCTTTGAACCCGGAGCAGAATGACTTTTTTTTCTGACTTGAAGTGTGAAGGTTCAAGCACAAGTCATCCTCGTCATCTATGTCTATGCGAAACACAAACAAACCCACCAATTTACTTCCGAACACAACCAATGATTAGAACAGTAAGCAAAAGAAGTTCAATTAGACATTTACGTACTTCTATGGAATAAGTTCCGTCATTCCCATTCTCATTCTTGAACAAATCCCTCTTCCTAGTGCATCACAACAACAATCAAGAACCATGCTTTTTTATAAACTCAAATTTTTATAGTACCTTTAGAAATGCCAAAGCAACGATGAGGATGAGCCCTCCAACAACAGGGGATGGTGACATGTCTTTGGGTGGTTTCATCAGCAGGTATGGTGTCCAGAAGGAACACAGGAAGTTCCCACCTTTCTCCGGCAACGGCCAAAGGAAAGTTTCTCTTAGCATGATGCAATCTGTGGGGAGTCACATTCAAATATTCAAACCCCGGCTCCACAGCTAAGTTTCTGATTTCCAATGACAAAGTAAACATTCATACTCCAAGCCCCATCACAAACGCTCACTACTTGCTGATAAAACTGACAATCACAAAGTTGACTACATTGTTATGAAGCTGAAAAGCATCGCAATTCATGAATCAATAGTAGAAGTGTAATCAAACCCCTTGATCTGTTTAAGCTGTAAAGATGCTCAAGCAACAGATTAAGCCAGCCTGTGGAAATCGTGCTTACCAATGTTGGGCGGAGCAGGGAATAAGAAACGCTGTCGGGGGCCGTCGGAGCAGGGAATACGAAATCTATCTGAGCAGGGAATATTCCGGAGCAGGAAATACGAAACGCAGGGCGGATTGCCCAGAGGCCAAAACCCAGACGCAACGGCGCTCTTGGAGACGACGACGGCGGCCCCTGGATCTGCTCATGTATGTCGTGCTCTGGCGGAATTCTTGACTGCAGAGAAAGATAACCGCCGCCCCCCGCCCACCGGATAATCGCTCATCGATGTCGTGCTCTGCAAACCACCAAATAATCGCCGCCTCTCTACCGCCGCTGCGGAGAAAAAAGAGGTGGAGGGGCGCGAGAGCAGGGAAATCTGAAGAAGAGGACCGGGAGGATAAGGTTTTCAACTCAGCCGAACTATCCCAAAGGGTTTCTTTTATATATCCAGTGAATTTTTAACGGTTAAGATCAGTGATAGATATCAATAGATGGTTCAGATAATTCAAAGCATTTATGTTAATTTTTATTTCAATATTAATTTAGTATTATTTCACACAAATACAATAACATCAATTTCTTATTTAAAATATTTACTTGTACTTTTACGAAAAACACATATGTGAAGAAGTAACTTATGCATATTAAAAAATTAATTATTATTACTATTATTATATTATATTACTAAATACAATTTTATTGCTAAATAGATTCAATTATTCAAACCTTTCATAATATAATTATGTATACATCTAAAGGATATGAATAACTAAATTACAAATTATAAGTATTTAATCTAGTTAAATTTGACATTGGATTGGTCAAATTCAATTTAATTATTTTATATCAAAAATTTAAATAAGAGTTAATTTTAATTCAGTAAGTGTCTTATAAACTCGAAATAGTTAAACTTGATTACTTTACTGTCTTATTAACACGCAATAGTTAAAGTTGATTGGGTTACTAGTGTAGATAAAAAAAGTCAACTTAATGTGAACTTCATTTATTTTTATCACTTTCAGTCAAGTTCAATTCAGCAACTTGTTGTCTCATATAATAAGCATTTTCTAACACATTTCAGTTCAATCCATTGACTTTAAGTTCAGTTGAAGTGGATAGAGCATAAGGCTTGATTTCTATTTAGATAATTCAGTCATTGGTGTTCATTGAAAATTAAGTAGGAGTTGATAATGTTTGACTTTGATTTATATGAAGTCTGATTTATAGAAAGCAAGTAAAAGTTGACAATTGATTAGATAAAGTTAGCAGAATTATAAGTATAATAAAACGTCATGTAATAGATGTCAAGTAAAATACTTGATTTGAGTATGTATCTATATGAAGTTTAAGATTATATAAAACAAGTAAGATTTTGAACTAGACTCTTAAAATAATAAAACAAATCTCAATTGTAAGTGTTTATACCAAGTCAATAGTAGTTGACCCTATATTAATTACAATGAATATCAATCATTAGAGTTTATATAAAAAGAGGGAGTTATGATTGTTTATTGAATATGTAAAAATAATATAATTTCAATACAAAATCATTTAAATTATTTTTATTTTATAACAGGTGTAAAGAGTTTTGATCAGTTAAATAAATTAAGTTAACGTCATCATAAAGTCAAATATAAATAATTTTAATAATTACTTAAAATGAATATTTACTCTTAAAGAATAATAAGTTCATAGATAATATATTTAAAAGAGGGAATTTTATCAAGTAATTTCGTTGAATCAGTTGGTTATGTTATTTCAATTACCCTGAGTGACATCCAAGGTTCAAATCCTGTGTTTTGTATTTTTTCGTCATCATCAATTATCTCATTTGTTAGAAGTATTAGTGGTGGGCCAAGCTTCTTGAATATTGAAACGAAGGCCCAACTTCTGAATAGCAAGGCGGGATGATGTGAATTTTATGGGGGAGAAAGGCAAATTTTGTGGGTAAAGAAGGCGGGAAGATGTGAATTTATTAAGGGAAGAGGCACACGTGGGGCCAATCCTATCATTTACAACCAGCTGCACCATTATTGTAAGTATCTGCAATAGTATTTTGGCCCGTTGTACATATTTGGTTGCTATAGCTTGTTTTTCTTGTAGTGTATTGAAAAGCATATCGTACTCTAAAGTCCCAAATGTTCGTCGTTTATTCAAATGGAGTTATGAAATAGCTTGCCAGGTACTAGCTGGTTGTGACAACATTAATGTGAATATAAGTGTGGAATAAGGTATTTACTTGCGACTATGGCATGGAGTAATCAGTCTATTAATTGCAAGTGTATATATGTTTGACTATTGAAAAGCATATCGTACTCTAAAGTCCCAAATGTTCATCGTATATTCAAATTGAGTTATGAAATAGCTTGCTAGGTACTAGCTGGTTGTGACAATATTAATGTTATTAGGTTGATGAACTTGATAATCAATGGGAATATATTATGGTTTATCGAATCATGTAATGTAAAAATGAATTAGATCATCCTCAGTAACATTGTTGTTGGTAAATACTGCGTTAGTGTTCATAACCAGTAGTAGTCACGTATATGTAATTTAGAACAAAGTACTATTAGTGTTGGATGTAATAAATGTATAGTAATGACTGATTAGTGCAAAGGAAGTCAAAAATTCGCCAATAACATATAAAGTTCGACAACTTTGAACGTAACTTGGCTATTAAATCGCACATGTGACAAAAGATGAAATGATTTTACAATCAAATATGTCGAAAACTTCCACAAATCAAGTTTCATGGGTGAAATTATATTAAATTAAAGTAAACAATGAACTATTTAATAATTGTTTAAATTACAAATATTTATAAAATATCTTCAATTAACAAACATGATTTGAGATAGAAAATGTAAACATGAAGAAGAGTGCTTGCGAGTTCGCTAGTGTCAAGGTTGGTAGTATAAACCCTAAACCCATGATACCCTAAACCCACAAATCAACTGCCGAGGACCTTGCTAATTTGCTAGGTTTGAAGGTTGTTAGAATAAACCCTGAACCCATGAAACCCTAAACCCAAAAAAGTGACTCTCACCTTGCGAGCAAGTGGCGAACTCGCTAGTATGTATAACCAGCCAAAATATTTGGGGGTTGGGCCTTAGACATTGATGGGCTGTAGGTTGTAGTATAGTGTTGTATATAGTATAGATTGGGCCTACATGGCCTGTATATCAATGTGTGTGTTTCATGTTCAGTTTGCGCGGGTCGGCGACTTATCGAACCATTCAGAAAACTTGAGCAATATATACTGAACAATTGACACTTGATTTGGCGATGTGGGAAAAATGCAAGCGAGCAATGTTGCAATGTGGCTAGTACTGAAATTAATTTTAATTACCAAGCGAGTAAACTAGCGAAATCGCAAGCTAGTGTAATATATAAAAAAAATTAAAGGCCGGGCAAAATATTTTTTGCCCGAATTAGAAAACCTAGACTTGAACTCTGCGATTTCGCCTGAGATCTAGCGATGCCGCCAAAAACCAGAGGTTCGGGCCGTTCGTAGGGAGTGGGAGAGGCCAGGTCAGGGCCGGATCTAAGAGGCGGAGAGTGGACGTTGAGGAGCAGGTAGCGCCGCCGAGCAGAGATGAAGTGCCCGCCGGAAACCCGCCGGGACAGGGCGGCGAGGAGGTTGATACTGCCAACGATACCCTCGACGAGCCACAATTCTTCAATGACAAAGCAAGAGCAAGGTATGCCCGCTTACAGTCTCGTTCTGTAATTCAGAATAAGGTCTTTGATAGTACCACTATGCCTGCACTTAAGCTAGATTATGTGCTAGATTATTTTAGGGAACAAAATCTAGATCACCTTTTGCAGCTTCCCGACCCCATCTACTATGAGGAATTCTTGCAGTTTTATGCTAATTTAGGGTTAGAGGAAGGGGTCGATGAAATAACCACGATAGTTAGAGGGGTTAAGTTTAAGGTTGATAAATTCATGATAAATAATGTGTTGAAATGTCCCTACAAGAGCAGTGCAGATCTTAGACCAACCAAACCTGATGGCCCATACGAGGTTTACTATGAACAGCGCTTTCCAGCCACTAGCCCTAGACAGCCATTGAATGTAGTAGAGATGGCTCAAAAGTTGTTTAAAAGGACCTCGAATAGAGCGGGTAGAGCTAGGACATACCCAGTGTATAGACTAAGCGAGGAGCATCGGTTAGTCTTTGAAATGATATGTGGGAATGTTCTGCCTACTCTTGGCAATGCATGTGAGCCATCTATTGCTTCTTTGACGCTGTTTTACTATATCGTGGAGAAGATGAAGATCAATCCCGGCTTTACGATCCTTAGCCACATGATGAAGATGGTAAGGCGTAAGAAAGCCGCAATTCCGTATGGGGGATTGGTGACTGCCTTGATCAGAAAAGCCGGTATCTTCCCAAGGGGTAGGCCAATGCAAATTGTTTATTACGACAAGGATTGGTTGCGTAATAAAAGGCTGGAATTGTAGGCGGATGGGAAGTACGGGAAGAAGAAGGAAGCTGAAGCGGCAGCGAGAAGAGCTAGGGGTGGTGTATCGGGTAATAAAATTTTTCGCTCATGTTAAAAATAGTTCCATAAGTCCATTCATAACTCATTCTTTGTTTTATTAATTGCAGAGTGTTTGATGCTCGTGGTCGGTTGATAGTCAAAATTGGCAACCTGGCCAATGAGATTGAAGTAGCGCAGCAACGTTCACGGGCGAACAATGACGCACTCAATCGACTTCTTGATAGCGGAGCCATCGACTACGAGCTGAGCGATTCTGAAGAAATTCCAGATTTTATACAGCAGCTGCGTGATGAGGTGAGCGCGCCAGGGGGTAGCAAGGATAATGGGAAAAGCAAGGCCACAGATGAGTGTGATGGAAAGGTGGCGGCCCGAGAAAAGGATGATGAGGTTGATGACAGTGACGATGACGAGGAGGAAGAGGATGACCTGTCAGATGGCGAGGACTTAGCGGAGAAGGCTGTGATGAAGAGGAAAGAGGCAAGAATCGCTGAGGAGGCGACGTTGGGGGTGGAATCGACAGCTCAAGAAGATGCTGGCCCAAGTGCCACCAATCAAGTCGAAAGGACTCAAGACATTGCCACACCCCAACCTGACACCGATGCTTCGCAGAACATAACTAGTGAAGAACTACATGACGTTCTAGTGAACGGGTTGTAATTTAGTTTTCTTTATTTTGTGATAAAACATTGGCCAAGCTATGGCCTTTTTTTAGGTACAATTTGTGTAGTAACAGTTCTGGTAGTATGTGATGAAGATATATGAATGAGATGATCCTAGTTTGGCATCTGTTTTTGTTGAAATATGGCATCAAAATTTGCACAATTATTATTTTTTTGCTGCTAGTTTAGCGAGTTGCGAGCTCGCCAGCACTGGCGACAATCACTGACAAGTTCGTAAGTAACTTGCATTCTTCAACAGAGCCTAACATCAGTTAGACTTGCGAGTTCGCTATAGTCTCACCAACTCTTGATGAGATCGTAAGTAACTTGCAATATTCAACACAACCAAATATCAGTTAGACTTGCGAGATCGCTACAATCTCGTCAACCACTGACGAGCTCGTAAGTAACTTGAAATCTTCAACAGAGCCTAACAAGAGTTTCACTTGCGAGCTCGCTAGTAAGCTGACGAAGAAGCTCTAAACACTCACGATGTCGCAAGATTACTTCATTCATATCTAGCATTCTGAGAAACAAGCGAACTCGACAGTTACAAGCTAATATGGAATAAGCAGGCTTCTACCTGGCGAAATCGTTAGTGTGATGAGAAATGTGGCGAATTCGCTACAGTAAATATTCAACCAACAGAGCTGAGGTTGACGTATAGCTAGCGAATTCGCTAGGAGTTTGAGATATTATTGACGAGTTCGCTACATTTAATATTCAACCAACAGAGCTGAGGTTGACGTGGAACTAGCGAACTCGCTAGCAGTTGAGATTAATGTGGCGAGTTCGGAAACATTGACCATAGAATTTAATTGAAAAATTAGATTAAAACGACAACGTTTTGACTGTAGACGAGAAGGGTGGCGATGTCTCTAGCTTGTTGTAGTATAAAAATAAAAAACCTGTGCAGTTCTATTCCAAACGCGATCCCCAAATTCAAATCAAGGAAAAACCCCCAAATCCAACCTAGCCCAAATTTCCCAGTGATTTAGATCATCCATGGCAAGAACAAAGCACCAAGCCCCAAATCCATTTGGTTCATGTCGAAGAGAGGTAGCATCGTCTTCAACCAATCAAGCGCCGGCTTCATCAACTGCTTATGACAAGCAAAAGTTTGTAAGTTTACTTACTTCTGATGCGTATTCTGACCTAATGAAGCATGCAACGCTGCTAGATTGCTATGTGTTAGATTTTGATCAGATTCAGCAACTAGGGTTGACTAATGTGCTACAAACCTTTAGAGATCATGACTTGCATGATTTATTGGGACTGAATTACCCCTCTCATAAGGAAGAAACCTGTCAGTTTTATGCCAATTTCCATTAGCTTATTGAGGAGGAGAAGGAAACAGGGCGTTGGTTTACTAGGGTAAACAAGAAGAATTTTGAGATAGGAGAAGAGTTTTTTAACAAGGCTTTAGGCGTGTTTTATGTTGTAGAAGAGGATTATAGTAACCCTGCCCAGAAGGTTTTTATTGTAGAGAAAAGTGGCCTGAAAGTGGTGGATTTGACGAAGCTTACCTACAAAATTTATGTTTCAATTACTTTGGCCGGCCTAAGGGTACCCTAGGTAAGCCGAGGGAATACAAACTCGAGAAGTTGACTTGTCACCAAAGAATCTTGTACGAAATGATAGCTAGATCAGTTGTGCCGAAAGGCTGGTGGATAACCGAGCTTAACTACACAAAAATTGTGATGTTTTATTGTGTGATGGAGGAGCTAAGGTTGAACCCGGGCTATGTGATATTTGAGCATATGAGACAAAGTGTAGTTGAGAATCGACGCCCTGTGACTAAGCTTCCATATGGTAACTTCATTACCATGTATCTTACAACCACTTTCCCTAAGATGAAATTGTCCGCAAAGGCTCAAGAGTGTATGTTTTACACTATGGAATACTTTCAGAGGAAAGGTAAATGTGAGCTGGTGGATAGTTCTTGGCAGGCGGCGGAAGATTCAACCAAAAAGCCTTTGGTGCTCGACGAGGGAGAGGTCAGAAATCAAGTTGAAGGTACACTAATTTAGTCATTATGCATTATAAATATGTCTTATTAGCTTTTAAATATGCTATTGTATGTAAGATCTTGTTGTAAGTAACATTTGCTTCCAATGTTTGATCAGAGCTCCAACCGGAAGCATACTACAAAGGCCTAGAGGACACAGTCGACCTTATGAGGGAAAAAATCGCGCATGTTAATCAGGAATGCTGGTGTACCGAAAAGGTGATACGTGGAATTGAAAGGGCACAAGCGAGTAAGAAGGCCAAGAAGAGTGTACCATCTCCACCACCATCTACTGAAGGATAGACTAGTGTTTTCTGTTTTTTTATATTTCAGATTTGATGTTAAGTTCACTTATATATTGTGCGCAACAATTTGTTTCCTTATCTTGAATTTTATTGCTGGATTTAAATCGAGTTTATTTTCTTCACAAACTACTCTATACATCTGCCTCAATTATGCAACAATATTTTAACAGTACCCTGTTGTCTACTGGAACAAATAATTATGAAATTTGAAGCTGAATATTGCAAAATGACACTAAGCGAGTGAGCTAACGAAATTGCAAGCTCCAAAAGTCGTGTCAATACTATAATTTTGAAAAGTCAACCATGTAAACTGGCGATATCTCAAGGCCCTATCTTGGTGCTGGCGAGATCGCATCTAGCTAGAACAGAGTGACAGAGCTTAGCAGGCGAAATTTGAAGCTCATCTCACGATTATGCTACGTGTAATGCTACCTTGCGAGTTCGCGAGGACCCTCGTCTGCCTCTGCGTGCAAATTTGCGATGTCGCGACACGCCTATACAGTTACCTCAATTTATCATAATTATGTGAATCCAAACAATTTATAATAAACAAAACGTACCATATATCCAATCAAAGCATTTTATTTTACACACCATACAAAATAGACAAACTACAAATGTATGGTATACGCTTATTAGACCTCTTCATCTTCTTCCTCCTCCTCTTCTTCATCAGTTACTACGTTCTTCTTCTTCTTCCTCTTCTTCGTATTCTTCTTCTTCATAGTCGCCATCTTCTTCTTTGGTTGCTTCCTCTTCCTTTTAGTAGTTTTTCCTGCGGGGTTAATCCACATTCCTTCATCGTGGTCCATCCGACATATAATTCGGGCAACTATGTCATCCTCGTCTTCCAATGTCTCATAAATCGACAATGGAATGTTCTCACTAGAAATGTTGCAGTCATCGTCAAACAAACCGTCACCATAAACAAACGTTTTCTTTCCATCTACCACGACCTCCCAGCAACATCTACTGGATCTTTAACATAAAACACTTGCCGAGCTTGTGCGGCCATTATGAAAGGATCTTCAGTTGAGCCTTGCATGTCTTTGTTCACTAGAATCATCCCTAAATCCTCCAGACGCGTACCTTCCGCTTGATCAACCCACTGGCATTTAAACAGTGCTATTTTTAAATAGACAAAATCCATTTCCCAGATGTCAGTGATTGTACCAAAAAAGCATTTTCCCCATGCAAACCACCCTCTCCAGGTACTGATACACCACTATTTTGTGTCGCCGATCTATCATCGCTCCACTTTGTACCAACTGTGTAACCATTTATATCATACTCACTAAACGACGTAACCGTGCCCAGTGGTCTCTTAGCCAACCATTTGACGACTTTTGGATGCTCATCCCCATTTTGCACATGAATTTTCAACCAACTAGTGAAATCTTTACAATGTAATTCAAAAGCCCGAGGTCCTGACAAACCGGGATGCGCGGCCATAATCTCTGCTAGGTAAACATCAACATAAGGACTCACAGCAGAATGGTTGCGTAGGATATAAAGATGGGCTTTAGATATCTCATCTGAGGAAGGGCTGAACTTTGACCTATGCCGTAGTCCAACGCCATCAGCTCTCCCATCATGCCTAGCAATTGGTAGCCCTATTGTTGGTACATCCTGTAAGTAGTTGGTGCAGAATTCGATCACCTCTTCGGCCACGTACCGCTGTACAATACTTGCGTCTGGATACATCATGTTTGAAAATACTCATGTACCTCTCAAATGGATACATCCATCGTAGGTACACGGGACCACACAACTTGACCTCCCTTAAAAGATGGACTATCACATGAATCATTATGTCGAAAAATGAGGGGGGGGGGGGAATACATCTCAAGCCTACACAACACTTCTACCACCATAGTTTGCAACTCATCCAATTTACACCGACTAACCTTCTTGCGACATATCTGCTTAAAAAAAGCATAGCCTAGCAACCACCTTCCGAACGTGTGTAGGCAAGCATCCACAGAGAGCGATGACATTCAAATCCTGCATCAAATTGTGACAATCGTGCGATTTCATTCCAACCAATTTCAATTCAGTAGTCGACACATAACTACTGATGTTTGAACCATAATTAGAAAGAACTTTCACTAACTTCAGAGTTGCACAAAAACTTTCCTTCTCTTCAGATGATAATGAATAACAAGCAGGTGGTAGGTAAGTTTTACCTACTTCTTCTTGCACGGGGGCAAGGGATGTCCTAATACCAAGATTCACTAAATCCTTCATCGCTTTCAATCCATCCTTACTTTTCCTGGGAGTATTCAATAACGTCCCCACCAAAGCCTCACATACATTCTTCTCTATATGCATCACATCCAGACAGTGCCGTACATCCAAATGCTCCCAGTAACGAAGTTTGAAGAATATAGAACACTTTTTCCAAATGGAAGGTTGTTTACTTTTCTTATGACCCTTGCCCAAAACATATTCTATTCCAGACACCTTGCCAAAAATTTCTGAACCCGAGAGTGGGACAGGGGCTACACCGTTTTCTTCCTCACCGTTAAACCACTTCTTAGCATGCCTCCACAGATGACTAGCAGGCAAAAAACGTCGATGACCCAAATAAACAGGATTTCCTCCATGCTTTAACTGACAATGACTAGTATTACTCTCACATAGAGGGCATGCAAAATGTCCTTTCACCGAGCACCCTCCGAGATTTCCAAGCGCGGGAAAATCATTAATGCTTCACATAAGCATTGCTTTAAGTTTGAACTCAGCATCCCCACGACTACCATCGGGAATCACCATACCTAACTCAAATAAAGATGACAACTCTTCAACAAGAGGTACTAGATAAACATCAATGTCGTTGCCAGGTTGCTTAGGGCCTGAGATCATAGTGTTTAAAAACACATATTTTCGCTTCATCATCAACCAAGAAGGGAGATTATAAATAAAAAGCATAACAGGCCATGAACTATGGGTACTAGACATGTTACCAAAAGGGTTCATGCCATCCGTGGATAGGCCGAGTCTCACATGTCTAGGTTCATTAGCAAACTCAGGGTACCTAGCATCCATCTTCTTCCACTGATCACCATCTGAAGCGTGAGAAATAATATCATCTCCCTCTCGAACTCGATCGGCATGCCATGTTAATAGTTTCGCATCACTTGCATTTGCAAACAAGCACGCTAATCGTGGTCTAAAAGGCATGTACCACATTACCTTAGCAGGACTTTGCTTTGTCGATGTTGCCACTGTTTCCTCGCATACCTCAACTCTACCTTCCTTTTTTTTCCACCTTGACTCACTGCACACCTTGCAATTATCCCTCAAAGAATCATCTTTCCCTCTATACAACATACAATCATTCGGGCAAGCATGGATCTTGGTAAACTCCATTCCCATGGGGCATAAGATTTTCCTAGCAGTATAAACCCGATCTGGACACAAGTTGTCCTGAGGAAGCAACTCTCTAACTAACTCCAACAACTCAGTCATTCCTTTATCTGAAATCCCATGCCTAGCCTTAAGGTTCATCAACAACAACGTTGCACCCAACCTTGAATGGCTTGAGCCAACATATAACTTTGTCGCTTTATCAGCATACATAGCCTCTAGGATACTTTTTTTCCCACAAATTCCATAACAACATCGTCGCACATATCCGACAATTGTTCATTATACTTCAGCATTTCCTCCTCGTTTCCCTCATCCACCTCCATGTTCTCACTCCCATAATTGCCCTCACCATGCCATACCCATTCAGTGTACGATTTGTCAAATCCTCTACAGATTAAATGTTCACGCACAACAAGAATATCTTCGTATATAGCGTTATTCCTACAATCCCTACATGGACATCTAACACCACCTATACTCCTCAGCTTACAATGTCGCAACCAAACTCTTAAGAATTCTTCAACCAAATCTAGATATTCCTTCGACAACCGAACATTCTTATTCATAATGGTTTCACGATCCATAATGCACGACACAGCACAAACTCTAATAAACTTAGAAATCGTTGAACAAAAAAGCTAACCCACGGTGGTATAGCACTCACAACCTACAATTAACATCAAACAATCACAAAATCATCACAACATAATCAAAGCAAACAACAATTTTTTAAGAACACAACAATAACAAACAAACAACCACATGGTAAGGCGGAAAATAGCTTACCCACCACCTAGCAAACGATCGGAATTCCTAACAAAGGTTACCTAATCAATCTTATGGTAATCAAAGGGAAAAATGAAACATACAACCTTTCAAATGTCTAATTTGTTGTTTACAAATCCGCTAGGAGCTGCTGTTTTATTATACAGTCTTCACTCTTGCGAACTCGCAAGTATTCACGTATACCTACTCATTTTACTAACGAAATCGCTACACATATGTCAACACTTAACTTATGGGTGGCGAACTCGTTTCATAAACAAATTTTTCCATGTTATTAGTGGCGAGTTCGCAACAACCTCAGCGAGCATACATGCGAGCTCGTGACCACAATGAGTTACTTACTTTCTCAGCTACGATATCGCTAGTTCCTAGCTTGCTAAAATAACCCTAAGCGTTCATTTCATGCAATCTTAATTCTTCATTTTTTACGTCACATACAACTACCGCCTTTTAAACGGTCATTTTCGCCTTTAAACGTGTTTTTAAAACTTAGCGAGTGTAACTTGCGAGTTCGCACGTAAGTAGTAAGGCGGATGATTTTGAACCCGCCCCAAACGCCTTAAACTTGTGCCTTAAATGAAGGTGATTGTAGTAGTGTGCCATGCCAAGCACAAATTCTCCCAATAATCATTTTGTAACAAGCACAAATTTTATTGCTATTTTGAATTGAGCATTCTCCCATTATGAAAATTTTGAATTGAATGGATCCGTCATCCTTTCTACTTTTGAATTGATTGATATGGTTTAAAATTGAGTAGATTTGAATTAAAATTAAATGTATGACAAATGATTTATTGATTCAAACATACAAAAATACTAGTAGTACACCTAAATTAGGGTAGAATGACATCAACGAACTTCAAAAAAAAAATTCGTTTGAGCTGCTATGAAATGAACAAAAATAAATATAATGAAAATAGTATATGACTAATTATTTTGAATTGAATCAAATCACATTTTGAAAAAAATTAATTTTCTTATCTGAATTAAACTAAATATAAACTGAATTGAATTGAAAAAAAACGGTAGAGAGCTGTAATAAAATAATATAGAGGAAATTTACAGAAATGAAAAAAAATAAAAATATTTATTTGAACTGAACTAAACTGTAAAACTAAAAATATATTGAACTGAACTGAACTGGAAAAAGTATTTAACACTGAACTGAACTAAAAAAATTAAAATGTATTGAACTGAAATGAAAAAAATACAAAAATACTGAACTAAACTGAAAAAAATAATATATATTGAACTGAAGTGAACTGCTTTAAAGAAAATTTTTGTCAAACACGCCCTGAAATTCATATGGTTTATATATACTGCAAATCATAATTATATATGTGGGTCAATTCAATCTAAAAAATACTCTCCCTTCTCTCTATAATTTTCACTTTCTCTCACTAACACGGAACTGTTAAAAACCGTCTCTTTTTCACCTTTTAATACCGTTATCAGCGGCATCTCCGCCCATAACGGTTAGATAACAGACATATCTCGCTGGTGCCCATGGTGGCGCCACCGCATTTTCGCGGTGGAACAACCGCGGCGAGAAGCTTTTCTCAAGTCCTATCAAACAGACCCCCTCTGCTTACTTCTACTCTACATAGCAACCCTGAAATCACCCTGATTACTCAACATCGCGGCGAACCAGCGGTCATTGTGACCAGACAGCAAGCTGATACCCTCGCCAGCCACTATCAAAACGCCTTAATCGGCAAATTTGCTCGAGGAAAGCCCACCATGGATAGCCTATATGAAGCTTTTAGCAAGGCAGACTTCACAGGAAAATTTCAAATTGACTCTGTCGATTTCAGACATATTCTGATCTGCTTCGATGATCCTGAGAACTACCAAAGATGCTGGATGAAGGGCTACTGGGTTTTCACCGGTGCTCAAATGAAGGTCCTGAAATGGACTCTAGACTTCTCACCGGAGGCTAAGTCTTCAATTGTTCCTGTTTGGGTTAGCATACTCAAAATCCCGTTTTACTATTTCAATTCCACTCTGATTAAGGCTATGGGGGATCAGCTAGTGGCTTATATTAAAATGGATATAACAACAGCTGGGATTACTAGACCTTCTACTGCCAAAATCTGTGTAGAGGTTGATTTGAAAAAGAAACTTAAGAGCACTATCAAACTTGGTATTGAAGGGGAAACTGTTGCCAGATATGATGTTGAATATGAAGATCTTTTCAATTATTGTCACCACTGTAGCATGATAGGCCATGAAGATGATTTGTGCGGTAGATTACACCCTGAGCTTAGACAACCACTTAGACCTAAGGGGGTAATACAGTTGCTGTCCAAAAGGTACAAAAGATCAATACTGAGAGCAAAATTTCACCTTTACAAAGTATTGATACTATCATTCCTGGAAATGACCTCCTAGCACCAACCATTACTCCTACTCCCTACATTCCTAGTGTACAAACCAACACAGAAAAAACTGCTCCTGGTCCATCTGGCATGAGTACTAGCCATAAAGACTTGGAAGCTAAAACAGCAGCCCCACTGTCTTTGAGACCTCAGTGGAAAACAAACCAAGCCAAGAAAAGAACCCCATCTACTCTCAGCTCATCTCTCCATGCAACCAATATTTCTTCAGTTATTATCTCTCCCTCCCCCTCTCCCAGAAACACTCACCCAAGCTTCTCCCCAAACTCTTCACCTCAGAACATCCCCAACTCTCCAACCATTTATGCCTTGAATCTCTCCCCCAAATAATCCCTTCAATATGCTTCTGATGATATGCATGTTGGCACAGGTAAGTTCTCTAGCCCCTTTGATTACAAAATTACTCCTAACAAAAAAACTGCAGGGTGCAACAGGGAATAGATTCCTCCCTCTACTTTCAGAAACAACAAAAATGACCTATTACTTCTACTTTTGGAGTACAATTAACTTCGCCAAGGTGGCGTAGTCAAAAGAGGCGTAGTTGAAAGTAATTCTTTTACTTCGGCGAAGTGAAAACATTTTTAACCGATAGCGGTATGCTTTCAGCTTGGGTTTTAGTTATTAGAAGATTGAGCCAAAATCATGTCGATCTCGATTCGATCACTGCTGCAACAAATCAAAACGAACATCGATCAAACCGATCTCGGCACCTAGATTTCAAGTCGATGTCGGAATGAAGAATATAGCATACCGTCGTCAGCTCGGTCAACACTGTTTTCTCTTTGACAGATAGCCTTTGCATTCGGCTTGCTCTCGGGTACATTTTGGCGAACATGTATCGCCTTGTACATTTTGCATCTCTGATCATATCAACATCGGTTTGAGAAATTTGGTGTTATTTTCGATCAGTTGTCATCTTGCAAATTTACCATCTCTAACCACACCGATATTAGTTCGTGAAATTTGATGATATAATCATTTGGTTATCGGCTTGCAAATTTAGCATGTCTCACCATACCGATATGGGTTTGCAAATTTAGCATGTCTCACCATACCGGTATCAGTTCGTGAAATTTGATGATATTTTCGCCCAGTTATCGACCTGCGAGTTGCGCATCTCTGACCAAAGCGACATCGGTTCGAAAATTTCATATTATTTGAGAACCGAGACCTTTATTCTTAGTAAATTCCCAAACCCAAACCATATGAAAATCAAACCGGAGTCGATTGTATTTCAAGTCTAAAAAAAATGTCGAACAAGATCATGAATAATATATATATATATATGTATATATATATTCAATAACTCTTTCTAAAAATACAACATTAACAATTCAAGGATACTAAAAGTTTAAATTGTTTCTAAAGTCTATGAGTTACATTTCAAGTGAATAAACAAAATCAAACTATAGTTGAACTTCAAGAGTTTCAATCCAACTAAAAAATCTCACTCGCGGTAAAAATTGATGTCCGAAGCTAGCACTTCTATACTTGTATAACTTCTTGCACCTGTAATCAATTATGCCCAACCCCTTCACAATGTTAGAGTCTTGCTTTACCTCTCTCCCAATGATCAACTATTTAGAATTTAGCTTTTACCTTTTGATGAGCATCGATGACAAATTCACCTAAAAATAAAGACAAGAACAAGAAAGAGAGGTCAACAACATATATAAGTAGCTTCCCAAACTAATGCAAACAAAAAAAAGACATGCAACATACTTATAGGATTTCCGAATTTGTGCTTCATAATCAATCTAATTAATCATACCTGAATCCGTGAGACCTTTTTTAAGTTACCAAAACAATCAAGAACATAACACGAAACAAAAATAGACATCAAAACTTAAGTTTCATTCAAAATCATAAAAGTTCTAAGAGATTGCATTTAGTTCAAAACCTAAATTATCATGTAATAAACCTTCAATTCATGAAGTAAATTATACAACAAATACATTAAAATGTATTAGATATTCAAACATATGTAAATTAGGATTCAATCCACTATTAGACATTCAAGCAAGAAGTACCATTCTTTCCATGACCCTTAACTCATTCCATGTCAACTCCATTAATTTTACTAACCAATTAAAGCAGCATTCAAAAATTCATAACTGAAAGGCCACCATATTAAGTTGAATATGTTGAAAGATATAGAATATCAACGGATATTAAGAATAAAACCTGAGATTTCTACATGGAGGAGTAGGAGACTTGCGGCGGTGGCATCATCCAAATTTCAATTTTCCTCATCCCATTCCATGTCTTTGATATATCATGCCAAACTCCCAATCCAATTGGCGGTAGATAAAGGACGGAGAGATTCGAGATCACCAACATGATTTATGACGGAATTGATTGAAGAATATGGTGGAGATGATGTGTGGTGAGGCGAAGAAGATGATTTTGTCAAGATAGTTTTGAAAACAAATTTGGCCGTAACTTTTGATTCACATATCGTATTTGATTGATTCTTGGTGCGTTAGAATCGTCTCGTCGAGAGGATCATTTTGAAGACAAGAACGTCATCATCGGAATAATGTTTAAGAAGATACGGCCGGCGGTAGTCGTAACTTAGGGTTTAAATTAACCCTACGTCATTCATTGAGGAGGCAGAAGTGATTGGAGGAGGCAGAAGGACTGAGATATTGGGGAAGAGAGCACACGTACGGTGGTATATGTTAAGAGAAACTAGGGTTTATAATAAACAGTTGAGATTTATTAGTGAAATATGAACAGTTAAGATTAGGGAATAATAAAATATTACTATATTTAATTGTTCTCTTAACTCGTTTTAATTAGTGAAATATAATATTTACAATAAATTGTACATCCTATATTAGATGACAAACATTTAGATATTTATGTATAATAAATAAATTCATCATTCTGAATTTTTTTGTCATTTAAACTTAAAACTTATCTTTTTAATATATATTGATAATAATAATAGTAATAATGATACTTATAATAATAGTGATTTAAATTATTGGTTACTTAAAAACATTAAGAGAGTAGTTGTAAAATAATGTCGAGTAAAAGTTTGAGCTATGATTAGCTCACTAGTGCAGGAAGGAAGCGCAGACGTCGGTAGATCGCCGGAGGCACGGCGGGTGCAACCACCGTTACTGGAACAGCCGTGCATCGGCGTTCCAGTTTTGCACGGCGGAAGCAACCGCCGTGCATACATTTCGAGTTCGAAAGGTGATGGTCCACTGTCTTCGAGTAGAAACATTGTAAAATTGTGTTATTTCATCTGGAAGGAGCAAATTGAAGTTACGATTCGTAGAATGATGTTTTGAAATATATTCGACGTCGTATAATATTTCTTCATTTAGACAGAATTTGAATGGTTGTTGATTGCATCTTACTAGTAGAAAGATAGGAATGTGATACATAGATTATGATGCTCTTTTCTACTCGTAAGTAAAAGGTTGCACATGTTTACTCCATCGAAGGAGATTAACAAGATCTAGTTTACGAAAAGTAATATGATTGCAGTAAGGTGTGCATTCCATGTTGATCGGGTGCAATTCAGGGTATTAGGAGCCTAGCCTGGATGAGTACTTTCGAATCGAAAGGTAACAACATTATTTCCATCTTCATTCGAGTTGTAAAACGTAGTTTTTTTCAATTATTTTGTTTCAATTCCGGGCGAAAATTTAGTGACAGTATTTACCTTAGTTTCTATTCGTAAAGTATTTGTGATGTAATCAAAGTTACGATTAGGAAGGAACATGCATTTGACGTCAAAACGTTTCTAAGTCGGGTGCTAAATGGGGGATACCTCTGTAACACCTTGATAGAATTAGGAGTGGCTCTCGAGTTCGAAAGAGTAAAACTGTGGGAGTTTTCGAATTCGTAAAAAGTTTAACTTGGTTAGTGAAAATGATTTCTTTTTAGGGTGAATGTTCTGGTACCCTGGTCCAAATAAATGCAGGCACATTTTGAAATCGTAGGAACATGTATGTTAAAAATGGTCACAAAATGACCCAAATAGAATTTCGAATAAATTGTTAGGCCTATAAGGCGATATCCAGATTACAACATGTGACTTTGTAGCCTTCTAACGATAATAAAGTGACGAATGTTATAGCAAAAGACCAACCATGTCTAGGGCTTCATACCCATCGAAAAGCAACCAAAATCCAAAGTTACAATCAAGAATACCAAACAAAGATGGTCACAACCGACATTCTTACATTCAGGCCTTTGAAAGTCTCGACCCTCGGACATTTAGAACATACCCCGCAAAATTGTTAATAACTGTCTTGAGGTCATCAAGTGTGTAAGGAGTTGAGTCCTTCTTGAAAAGCTAATTTGAAAGACATACAAAACTTATCAATTTTAATACCATGTTTGGTAGAGCGAGTCTAACAACAAAGGGAAGTACAATTGTAGTATGTACTCACCGATTCAAAATTATTGTTCAATTTTGCGGAAGAGACAACTTGAAGTGCCGTCGTCATTGTGAAATAGCCGCATTCCCAACAACTTTTTTGCTTCTTGTACTTTACAAAACACATGAAAAAGTAGTAGTAAGTAGTTGTAAGAAAGACCATTTTAAATCAATGGTGCACACATTGCTTGTGTATAAAGTTTGGCATACCATGATTTGATGCAACCCGAAGACCGATTGACCGCTGGGATTGACAAACTCCAATGCTTGCTTGACTAACTCAACAATTGAAGGAATCGATGTTAGGTGTAGAGAATCAATCCAGTAAAGTTGTTTAGTTGTCTTTTTGATTGCAACCAAACGCCAATGTCCACTAATTCGATAAAAAATTGAAATAGAAGTTAAACAATGTAGCTAGTCATGAAAATGCAAATTTGAAATATCTAAGAAGCACTTACTTGTGGAGCAATGGCAACAAGAAGAGCACTTTAGTAGGATTGCTAAGTCCAACCTTCAAGTAGGAGAGTCGTTCTTCATGAGGATGCACAATCTCTTGATTATGCTCGGGGCACAGAAAACCAATCCAAGGCCTACCACGACTTTGTGCTACACTATGCAAGAAACTTCATCCATGCCCAAAAAAAATTGGTTAGATAATATGGAAGGTCGTGTAATATGTAACGGCGACACCAATACTAAAGTATAAATAGCAAGAACACATACCATTGAAATAGCGACATTAGAGTCTCCGTTATCATGTCAAACCGCCACATGTCTTCAAAGTCCACCCAACACAAGGTAACCAATTTAACAACTCCAAAAATTGGTTTAAGACAAGGGAAGTCGTAGGTCCCTAATTGGTTGTGGTCGGCTATCCTCTCAAATAAGAGTCTAACGGAAGGGGGCATGTCATCAACGTCGGTCAGTTTTGGTTGGGTATTTGAATTCATTGCAAAGACACGTTTACCCTTGACTAGTGGTGGTGGGAAAAGATTGGTTGGCTCATCCTCACCTAAGCTCTCGACCCTAATCAACCTCCTAGGCCATAAGAGAAGCAACCCCTTTGTTCCCTTAAGCAATCGACATGAGGGATCAGGAATAGGCAAGAGTGCGTTTTCAAAGAAGATATCAAGCACAGAAACAACACCTAAGCCCTCCGGCACATCTTTATGGTGATGTTTTTTAATTGACTCCTCAAAAATTCCATTTGCCACAAACATGGGGGGTTTTAATGAGCCCATCTCAACATAGAGTTTGCATGCATATGACCCCTACCAAAAGAAATGAAAAAAAATGAACCTCTAGGTGCAGACTAGCAACAAGTTACGATAATAATACAACTTGTGATAACTATATATTGAAGGGATTATATATAGTACACAAAATGTAAAGAGTATGATTAATTTTAGAATACTAACCATTGATTCACGGGTTGAATGGGGCACACTTTCCTCGATGATTGGCTCAAAAGAATGATCGTATGGCACACCCTCATCCTCGGACTCGATCGGAGATGGTGATATAGGGTCATCAAGAATTGGCTTCTCAATAGGTGTTTTGGTTGTGGTTGGATCCCAATGCATTATGAGGTCGTCGAGGTCGTTGGGTAAGTGTGTCCCATTTCTTTTAGCAACCATGTGCAAAGCAATGTCACACTTACCTTGACTAGATTTCAGCTCCTTCACCTTCTCGTACAACATTTTGATCAAACTCTCATTGGACGGTTTTCGCTTTGTATTCTTTTTCAAGATATATTGCTTCGACACATATGAGCCGCACGTCCTTATTCTCCCGGGATGCTCACCACGGCCAAAACTCTCACTTAGGATGTCATACCCCTTCTTGGATGGTACAAAGACCCCATTGTCGTCCTTGTCTTTGTTTGACTCCTAGTAATTGCAACGTAAACAAGAAGAAGTTAGTGATATTCATTAAAGGAGTAACCTTCATTTTTAATATGAACGCCACAATGTAAGCAATTAAACTAACAAGATCCGTTAAGAAGGTGGTCATTTCCTCCTTGTCTCCATATCCACCATCTTTCTTCTCTCTTGCCTTGAGCTAGAGCTCAAATTTCTTAATCTCGTCCACACACATTGGTTGGGTCATATCCCTTGCCTCAGCCTCCGGCATTCCCTGAGCAATTTTTTCTTGGATTCTTCGTTCCCTATCGTCCCTCACGAATCTATCCACCGCTAATAGCATCCCGCCTCGACTCATTCTATGTGGCAATTTGTTGGCTTGGGCATTCTGGCTTTTTTTTGCATGCGTACCCTAAGATTGAACATCATGCCAAAAAAGTTAAGTTGTATACTTGTACATGACATGTCAACCAAATCAAAAAACATTGTGAAGATATTGAAATTGTGTTGTTTACTTACATCATCAAAATAGCCTTGTGCATACTTTTTGAAGAACTCCCAACTTTGTTGTGAAATGGTGGTGTATATGAGTCTAGGGTCCAAGTGCTTCTTCTCCCCAAAAACATAGTCTCGAGCTAGCATGGCTCGATAATCTCTTGCAATCTTCCCCAACCATTGTAGAGTTTTTTCTTGGAGAAGTTCCATGTTGGGTGCGACTATTAGAAATGGTCGCTAAATGATACAAAATCATAAATAAATATGGATTAGAGATATGACGCCATCATAATCAATATGTGTGTAGGATACTACTTACTAATACTCATAAAAATATGTATCTTTATTGCCACTAAATAAACAAATTAATTTACCGTGCACTCCCCGAAGAGCCTTTCTTTCATTGGACGAGGAACTAGACGCCAATCGTTGTACTTAATATCAATACGAGTTCTTGCCGTCTTGCCAACCCAACTTGCCCATTTGCTCCTTTCTTTCAAGGTTGGCTCACCACTCTCGTTGAATTCGAATGGTTTAAAACACCTTTCTTCATCCTTCGCATAAGCTCGTGAAAATAAATACGAGGGTGCAAGTTATCTCCACCATCATCGTCGTTCGTGGAAGCCCTAGTTCTTTTCACCGACTTCTTTACTTGCTTCTTCTTTTGGGGAGCCATGTGGTACCTTAGAATTGAGATAGACATAAGCATGGGAGAACAAAACCAATGAATTAAGAATAAACTTGATGCACTACTGTAGGTGTAAAATATAGTAGACTACAATTAGGGTTATGCATTGTCTCCATTAATGCTCATTTATTAAGGTGTACCTAGGGTTCGTATGAATTCACCATGTATTTAATGCTAGGTTTAGGTGTAGGTTTAGACATTCAAGTTAGTTAATTGTAAAAATCATACAAATTATACTTCAAAACTCAGATAAACTTGACCAAAAACTATAACAATAACACAAAGTTATTCTATACTAATATGAAGTTGGAAATACTCAAATCTACAAAACCCTAAATGCAAAGTAGAAAAAAAAATATGGTAATGTGAAGAACATGACGAAATGATACTTAGTGTAGCTAAATACAAAGTACAATGTAGCACATCGAGTCATTCTCGATTATTTCATTCTCAAAGATTTCATGACGAGATATGAAATTTGAACTTACATAAGTAAAATTAGAAAATGGGAAATTATACACATACAAGCAACTAGAATCTCACCCACACAATAGATTGTTCTTGTTGAATGAAAATGATGTTTGAGCTTTTGATTTTGAGAGGAATATGGTTGAACTAGATCTATAGATTTGAGAGAGAAAAAAGTAGTGTTGAATAAAGTGGGTGATGAGGGTAGTGAAAAATGTGGGAAATAAAGGTGGGATTCCCGCTTCATAATATATATATAAGTGCGTAAATTTTATCGAACATATTTTTCGAGTTCGCAATGTACGTTATTTAGGAAACAATAAAGTATCTTTAGATATCGAAACACATAGGTGTTAGTATTTTTTGATTAAAAAACTAATGTTTTGGCTCTAACATAGTTACTAAATCGTAACATAAGCGGAAAAAGGGATGAAATGAAATGCACAGTTTACGAACACTAAAGAGTAAGAGTAATAAGTTTTATACTCCGGGTGGTTTGTCGGGTATTCCTCTGTTGAAATGCTGAATTTGGAAGATGTCATTTGACAGTTGAAAAGAACTCGAACAACGTGCTAAATTTCGAGTTTGCGAATTCGCAAAAGTCTAGCAAATTTCAGTTTACAATGTTACGAACTCGAAAAAGTAAGAGTATAAAGGTTTATAATCCGGGTGGTTTATCAGGTATTCCTCTGTTGAAATGATGAATTTGGAAGATGTCATTTGACACTCAGAACGAACTCGAAAAAAGTGCTAAATTTATGATTGCGACTTCGCAAAAGTGTAGCAAATTTCAATTTACCGTTTTCCGAGTTCGTAAGATTGAGTTAGTATAAAACAAAACCGGGTCAGCCTCAAAGTTATTCAGTACCCTCTGCAACAAAAAACCCCAAATTGAAACCAACAAAACCTAGATCTAATCCAAGGCATGGCCCGTATAAAGCAAGTCGCCGGCAGACGTGACTGTGATCGGGAAATGGTAGTTCCCACCGCTTCTGTCACTCGCCGGCAGAAAGAGCCTGTCCTCCGGCACCCTGCTAGCCGGAAAACTAAAAACCTGGTGATTGACAAGGTTCCTGCTCGTGCTGCGGTTAGTCAATCCAATGATTCGAGCGAGGAGGATGGTGGGTCAATGCTGGTGCACCGAAAGAGGAAAACACCCACAGTTGAAGAGAAGGGAAATAAAAATGTAACTGAGCCAGACACAGAGCCAGAGGAAGATGGAGAGGATTCAGAAGATGATGAAGAAAGCTCTGAAGGTGCAGAGGAAGGAGAGGATAGTGATCATGGTGAAGATAGTGATGATGGAGAAGATAGTGAGCCAGGAGAAGATAGTGAGCCAGACGATGAGGAGGAATCAGAAACTCCAGAAGATAGTGAGGTTCAGGAGGAGCCTGTGAAGAATGTGAAGAAGGGAAAGGGAGCTAAGCGAGTGCCCCCCGACAATGAGTTGCTTTCTGCAGCTGTAAAGGCACCGAAGTATAGGAAACCAAAGCCGAGCAAGAAAGGAGATGCAGATTCCAGTGACTACTTCTTCAGCCCCACCACGGAGCAACGATATATTAAGCACATGCGCAGGCCTCTAACCGTCACGAAGGTGCTTAAGGTTCGCTCCACTATCGGTAAAACCCTACTATATGTGTTGGATTACTTTAAGGCGTCACATTTAGATAAATTGATTACACTTGTATACCCTGACATGGTTAGGCAGTTTATGCGAACTTAGGTAGAAATCCTAGTGAGAGTGAGGTTTCTAAGGTGGCTGGTGTCATCATTCCAGTGACAAAGTATAGTATAAATGCTGCCTTAGGAGTGCCGTGGAGTAGTTATCCAGCTTTGGTTAGGGAGAGTAACGGTGTTGTTTATGATTGCTATTATGACCACAAGTGGCCTGATGTATCTGAAAAGCAACCCTTAGATCCTGCAGAATTAGGCTTGGAGTTCTTCCATGCAGAGCCTCCCACTAGTGATGGGGCCGGGAAGGCAGTGGAGTACGACATTGAGCATTTTTCGAGCGAGCACCGCATAGTATTTGAGTGGATTTTTGGGAATGTGCTGCCAACAGGTGGTCATGCTTGTGAGCCTACTATAGCCACATGTATGCTTTTTTACTACATTGTGCGGGGCTTGCTAGTAAATCCAGGGTACGCTATTGCTGAGTACATGAAGAAGTCGGCTAATCACGCTACCAAGCAATTCCCATATGGCTCACTCATTACAAGGCTGATGAAGACTCAAGGCATTGTCCCTGTCGATGCCCCGATCAGGAATCAACTGTATGACAAGAAATGGGTCCAACACTGTCATCTAGAACTTGACCTTGTTACAAACAAGTACAAGAAGAAGCCAGTGGGAAATGGCGTCACTGCCAGAGTTTCCAAGAGGAAGAGGGACGCCAAAGACGAGGTGCTCCATCAATCCCTGAGCGTAAGTATCATGTTTAGGTTTCTTATAATTTTTGACATGATGATTAAGAATATACCAGCTTTAACTATGTTCTTTGCAGGCATGAAATTGAAAAAAATGATGGGAAAATTGATGCGGATGTGGGAATGCTTTGATGATCAGTTGGAGAAGCAAGAGGCGGAGCTTGAAGAGGTTGTAAAAATGCAGGATAAGATTATCAAGGATTTCAAGCTTGATATCGTGTTGTCCCCTGGTCCGAAGCCAGACTTTGGTAGTCTACCGGAGTCTAGCGATGATGATGAGCCACTTGTCAACCAGAACACACCCAACACTGCAGAACAGGAGAATGATGGTGGTGCGGGTGGTGATGAAGCTGGTGGCGCTAATGATGATGGTGTGGCTAAACAAGGCAGCACATCGGGGCCAGAACCGAAAGAGAAGGGAATGGATGAAATTCCAGCAAACATGTCTTAGTGAATATGAATATTCATTTGAAACAATTATTTGATGTAGGGTGTGTATTTTACATTTGTCGTTCCATGTGTGGATTTGTTTTTTTCAGATTATTTAAATTGCAAGTTTCTTGAACAAGAAGTGGTGTTTTATTTTGACATCTGCTCCACTTTTGTTATATCTATATGGTTGCTTCCTTCTTTTTTAAAATGAGATACAACTGAGAAACACAAACAAGTAAATGTAAGTTTTTTACAAACTCGGAAATTACATGGATTTCACTAGTTCAAGTATGTTTTTGATTGGAAAGAAAAACGTTACCAAAGTTCCGAGTTTGAAAATGGAGCTCATAAACCATAACCCTAAACCTGTAAAAACCCACAGACCTAAACCCTAGACCCATGTTCCTGAACCCTAAACCCACATACCTGAACCCTAAACCCAAAAAGCATTGAACTGTTAAAAGTGAGTGATTTTCAGATTTATGAAGTGCAAAGATTGACAGAGTGGATCGATATCACAGTTAGACTAAATATAATAACTTCAGTGGGATACCAAAAACATCGATATATATTTGCATAACACACTATCTATAACTAGTGTCGATAAGCACGAGTTATAGCAAAAAAAGTTGTCAATGTTTGTGATAATAGTGTACATCAGCCATTCGGTCACATAATATATGAGATCAATCAATATATGTGTAATAAATAAAAATCGATATAGTTCAGACACATTATATATGTGGATTATGTTGAGTACAATACTCAGAGTACATGGAGTAAACAAGCATGTAACTTTGTGTCAAACAGAAGAAGAAGCACGATGATGATACTTGTATTTATTTAAAAACAATCAAATGACAACAAATTTTCCGATCCATATATATTTGTTGTTTATTGAAATATACAAACTAGACAAGTATGCAGTACATTCTGAATGTGTATTCAGAAATACTGATGTCTTGGTACTTTATATTTTTCTCATAAAATACTATAAGTGAAAGTAGTTTTAATTTATTATAGAAGTACTTCAAACAACTATATCCATTAACCCGCTAATCATGGCAATATTATATAAACTCAGACAGCATTTTGAGTATAAATAAAACTTTAGTATACAAATAAATTCACTAACAGAATAAAAAGTCCCGGCTATGATATTTGAAGAGAGCGTTAATTTATTTTCACTATTCAAATGCATTTACATTTTTGTCGTTAATTAATTTTGTCAAGTAATATTTTATAATTATTAATAATTAATTGTATTTCTTGGCTGTAATATGGAATATTACGATTTCGAAAACTGTATGAAATATGCAAAGTTTCGCCATCGTAAAGTTAATTTTTATCCATCCATGGTAGTTATACTTACGAATTGTAATAAATTTCGAGTTATATATGTTATATATTTTCGAATTCGTAAATTAGTTAGAGTTTACTCTGCATAACAGTTTCGAGTTTGTAAGAATAAAACTATATAAGCAAAAAAAACCCGCTTTGACAGTCCATATTCCCAATTCGGGCAAACTAAAGACGGCAGAAGACCAAAAATTCCCAAATCTCAAAACCCTAACCCCCAAGTTAGCAAGCCCATCACTCCCGCATCAAGTTCGAGTTCGACAAAATGGCGCCAAGCACAACCAACGTCATCAGCAAGCGTCCTAAAAATCCATTCAAGAGGAAGCTCATGGTGAGGAGAGGCAAGCAAGGGTACGATCCTAAACTGTTTTTCAATAAAGAATGTCATGACAAGTATGTTAGGTACTATCTAGAGGGGAAGATGTTAGAGCCATATGCTGTAGATCCTAACAAGGTAGAAGAGTTAGGGTTTGGTGAGATGGTTGGTTTGATGAATATCTAGAAAGTGGAGGAGTTGATGGTTAACGATGCCCCAGCCTATCTTCATGAAAGCTGCCAGTGTTATGCTAATTTGACAGAGTTAGATGGGTCGGTGTATAAGACAATGGTGAATGGGGAAGAATTCCAGCTAAGTTGGTGGTCGTTGAATGAGTTAATAAGCTGCGAGTATAGGACAGCTGCTGACATAGACAACAGCAACGGGGATGCCCCTCTGAACGTGTACAACGCCAATGGTAGGGAAGGTCCTGGATTTTCACTTCCAGGTGGTTTGGATAGGCCTGCATGTGCGTCGTCTTACTTTGGGAGACCTCCCAATGATAAGTCAGCTGTCCATTCGTACAATCTGAAATGCATGACTCCATCGCATCGGATTTTGTATGATTTTGTGCATCGCATTCTTGTACCATCTGCCAAGAATGTCACTGAGCCGACAAGCACCACAGCTATAATGTTCTACTATGTGGTTCTCGGTAGGAAAATCAACCCTAGCTACACTATCGTCCACCACATGGTCAATCAGATGGGGATGACTAAGCCCTACTGGAACATACCATACGGAGGCCTCATCACGAAGTTCCTGCTGCAGCAGAAGCCTGGCTTTGTATTCCAGAGCACCCCTGTCCCCTGCCGACACTACACCGCCCGGTATTTTCAAAATAGAGGATATGACTTGGTTAATGGTAGGTGGATCCAGAAACAGTTAACTGCGAAAAACAAGCGCGCGAAGGGAAATGCAGGTACAACCAATACATTTTTCACTTGTTGGTTCATTTTTTTTAAATCGTGTCAAATATATTATCGCAACTACTAATTTATCGATGTTGGATACGTAGTGATGACAGATCAGGTGTTGTACTCCATGGCTGGACGCATGTATAGTACTATGAAGGACAGGACAAGCCGCGTGATTGGTACAAGGAGAAACTCTCAGCTATGGAGCGTGCTTTGGCAAACCGTGGCTTTGAGCTTGATTTCCAATGAAGACCGGTTATATACGCCATTTAATTCTGACTAAGTAGTGCCGCATACAGTTTCATTAGCTTTTGTTTTTGGCCACTTGTTAGGCACTAGCGTTGTTGCTAGGTTTATTTCGCACTCTTTTGAAACTCTCGTGAAATTTGACAAAAGTTGTATGAAACTGTGTATCGGAATTTCTTAATTAATGTGAAATCCTTACAATATCAACAGCATGCTCCTTCATTGTGTTTTATTAGGTTTTCATGTGAATGTGTATTACTTTCGAAATCGTAAAATATGTGCAATTCATATATTTACGAAATCGAGCATACCTGCTTCCATCAACTTTCACTTCTTCTCAAACGGGTGGATAATAGAGGATTTCTCTGTTCAAACAAGCAATTCCAAAAACTCAAAGCCAATTATTTCGAGATCAAAAACTATGCGCATTTCTTTTAGTTTCGATATCGGAAACGCCTGCATCCATCCACCTTCACTTCTTATAATCCGAGTGGATATTAGAGGGTTTCTCTGTTCAATCAACCCTTTCAAAAAAGGTAACGGCTACTTCTTACGAGTTCGAAAAACATGTCCTCCACAATCTTTCGACGTCGTAATCTGTCAAAGTGTGACTTTCCTAATTCGCTTAATAAATAGTGGATGTCACTGTCCAGTAAACCCAAAATAAGACAATAAAATAGGTGTTTACGACATCGCAAATATGCAACAAGTACATACTTACGAAATCGAAATAATGTAAAAATTGTTCGTTTTTGGTATTCAAGTTCGCTAGTCTATGGCAAAATGTACATAACACATGTAAAAAACCCTAACTTGTAAACGATAGGGTATACTGATTCACAATATCACATTTTAAGTTCCAGAGTACTTAAACAAATCGAGGTAGAGCAAACTAATCGAGTCATTTGACATCCTTCTTCTTTCTTTTCACTTTAACCTTTCTTCCCTTACGCGAATTCCCTTTAGCATCAATCCAGACACCCTCGTCATGGTCGAAACGACTTTGAAATCGCTTCAAATTTGCCCTAGTCTCAGACAAGCTAAAACTCTCACAAAATTCTCCTAAAGGGATATCTTGTAAATCATGCATTTCTACAACCTCGTGCTTCTCTCCGACAAAAGTTTTCTTCCCCTTTAATACCACTTCTAGACCGCGACTTGCCAAGTCGGGGACGTAAAAAACCTGATCCCCTTGTGTAGCCAGTATGAAGGGGTCTCCTCTATACGCCAGCCTTTTCCTATTCACTATGGTCATGCACAATAACTTATCGATCGTCACAGCGTCTGGCTGAACCTAGTGGCACTTGAAAACAAGAACTTGTAAACCAACGTAATTCAGTTTCCAGATATCAGTAATGGTCCCGTAGTGTCTGCTATCCTTGTAGGATGCACTACCACCATCCACATTATGCAAAACCAATTCATTTGACATGACTGAGATCCCACTGTTCTGAGATATTTCTTTATCGTCGTGTGCCTTTGTGCCAAACGTGTAACCATGTACATCGTAACCTATGAAAGAAACAACAGCTTTCTTTGGTCTCGTTGCCAACCATTTCACGCTCCCCGGGTGGTCACCAGTTATCACATGCTCTGCAAGCCAATCACTAAAACTCCTTAGGCCACCCACAATGGGTTGGGTTTGGGTGGTGTTTGGGTGCCCAAACTGCCCGAAATGCCAAGAGAGTCCACAATGGGATGGGTTTGGGTGGTGTTTGGGCCAAACACAAGGCTGATGGGTTTGAGTGCAAAGCCCAGCATTTGAGAAATTCTGGTGGGGCCCGTAGGCTAGTTGTTGGGTTGTTTTTCTAGTGTGGAGATGGGTTTGAGGTTGTGTTTGAGTATTGTGTTTGATGAGTTGAATAGTTGATTTGATAATATTTAAAGAGTGAAACACAAGGGGGTTGTGTTTGGGTGGTATTTCCATTGTGGATGGCCTTAAATGTTCCTCTACAACCAGCTCCTCTTTCCAACTAACATGCAACTCCTCGATTTCAGCCATATGTGTGGCAATGTAAGGGGTCACATCAGAGTAATTGCGTAACACATACAAGTGTGCAATACTCAAATCATCAGCAGTAGGATTTACCAGCTTACCTCTATTCAACACGTGCCCGTCGTTCCGGTCGTTATGCCGCCCGTGTGGAATACCAACCGTATCCACTTCCCTCAGGAAAGCCATGCAAAATTCTATTGATTCCTCTGTGACATACCGATGCACTATGCTAGCGTCAGGCCGGTACCTATTCTTCACGAAGCATTTGAAAATCTTCATATACCTTTCGAAAGGATACATCCACCTTAAAAATACGAGACCACACAACTTAACCTCACGAACCAAATGGACTATCAAATGTCAAAAAAGGAGGGCGGAAAATACATCTCTAGCCTGCAAAGAACGTCAGCCAACATCTCTTGAAGTTTGTCAAGCTTGCTACGGCTAATAGCCTTGCGACATATGCCTTTAAAAAAGGCATAAACGAGAGATACAACTACGCACATGGAAGGGCAAACTTGCACAGAGTGCGAGAGCAATCAACTCTTGCATCAAATTATGACAATCATGCGATTTAAGACCAGCAATTTTGCAGTCATCAACACTTACACATTTTCCTATCTTTGATGCATATGTCGAAGGAACCTTCACATCCTTCAACAACTGGCAAAACCTAGTCTTCTCAACATCAGACATCGTGTAGCACGCTGGAGGTAAAAAATTTTTCCCATCCATTTCTACTGGTGAAATTGACTCTCTTAAACCCATTCTGCTCAAATCCTTTCTACTCTTCTAACCATCTTTCGATTTACCGGGAATATTAAGCAAGGTTCCAATAAGACTATCACAAACATTCTTTTCAATGTGCATAACATCCAGGCAATGTCGCACCCCCAAATACTCCTAATATGGTAATTCAAAGAAAATACTACACTTTTTCCACGGTCCACATACCTTGCCCTTTTTACGATTCTTGCCAAAGTCATCGTCCATGTCCCTCCTTTTTCTAATATCTCTGCTCCTGATATTGGTACAGGCTCCACCCTAGATTCTTCCTTTCCATTAAACCATTTCTTTTCTTTTCTCAGTGTACTTTACTTACCAAAAAATCTCCTATTCCCTAAATATACCGTCTTCTTTCCATGACTCAATTGACAATGATCTGTATTTTCCTCACATATCGGACACGCCAAATGCCCTTTAACAGAGTAGCCAGCTAGATTACCCAACGCGGGATAGTCATTGATTGTGAATAACAACACGGCCTTCAACTTGAACCATTCATTCCGATATCCATCATATGTCCAATTCTCCCCATACCACAATTTCTTCAGATCATCAATTAGTGGCGCAAAATAAATATCAATATCATTTCCTGGTTGTTTAGGTCCTGATATCATCAATGACAACAATACATACTTTCTTTTCATTGTTAACCTGGATGGCAAATTGTATATCACGACCATGACTGGCCAAGAACTATGGGTGCTACTCATGTCCCCATAAGGGTTCATTCTATCTGTAGACAATCCTAGCCTTAAATTCCGATCTTCCTTACTGAACGGAGGATATAACTCATCTATTTTCTTCCACTGATCACCATCAGAAGTATGTCTTATCACATCATCCTTAGGACGATTTCTTCTACGATACCAAGTCAGGTTTTTTGCATCACGCACTACTACAAAGGGGTAGATGCAAGACACATATTTAAGGCGTTTAAGCCTGGCGTGTTTTTTTACGCCTTGATTGAAAGTAGCGATCTCGCTACCATCTCAAGCTAGCAAAAAAAATTACATTCAAGACGGAAGGAAGCATTTAAAGGCGGAAATGGGTTTTGATGTTAAAAAATACTTGACCAAGGCGGAAAAAATGTATCCGCCTTAAATTGAATTGGTTGTTGTGATCTCGTAACCTTTGTAGTAATATAAACGTGTCCGTAGCGATTTCGTAGGTTAGCTCGTTAGTTGTAGGTTTGTGCGTTGCGATCTCGTAAGCTTTGCTAAACCCTAATTTTAGCAGGCGAGAATGTGGGAGATGTCGTAACTAGGACGGTAGTATATTGCGTTTGATGTTACGGTATCGCTTCTTTGCACGTCAAATTTGTCATTGTTCAATGTACAGTGCATGTGAGGGTGATTGAAATGTTACGAGTTCGCTGGCTATCCAAAGGTGTTAGCAACGTGTTAGCGATATCGCAAGCGAGTCTGTATGGGTCACAGATTTAAGTTGAACTGGCCGTTCTAACTCCAAAAACAAAAACTTTAAAAGGGTCTAAACAGGTGGGTATTGAAGGGTGATCAGTTGAAGTGTTCTCGGAGGTCTCATTGTTCCCATGTTGGTGTAGGTAAGGTTTAACTTGCGTAATGTACTGGCTTGTCTCTTGATTTTGGTTGATTTTATGCATAATTTTTGGTTGCATTTTGGTTTATCTTGGTTGTTTTGTTAATGCAGTGTGTAGTTTATGTGTTGATCATCTAAAGTCAGTGGGTTAGTAGTATTGTGTAGCTGTTTGTCTGATTTGTGAATTATGGACCACGAACGAATAATGAAGGAGAATGCTCGATTATCGAAGGAGTACTTAGATTTTGTTGAACAGTTCTTAGATGTTGGGTTGCGACATTGTAGAAAGAACAGCATAGGAGGGGTTAGATGTCCATGCAACAAGTGTGAAAACAACGCCATATTTGAAGATATTGCTGTCGTGCGTGAACATTTAATGTGTAAAGGTTTTGACAAATCCTACACAGAATGGGTTTGGCATGGGGAAGGCCATTATGGAAGTGACCAGGTGGAGATGGAGGAGGGAAGCGCCGAGGAAATCCTGCAGTATAATGAACAGCTTTCAGACATGTGCGACGATGTTGTTATGGAGTTTGTTGGGAAGAAAAGTATGCTGGAGGCAATGTATGACGATAAAAAGACAAGCTTATATGTTGGGGCTAAGCATTCTAGACTGGGAGCAACATTGTTGTTAATGAACCTAAAGGCAAGGCATGGTATTTCTGATAAAGGAATGACGGAATTGCTAGAGTTGGTTAAAGAGTTACTTCCTCAGGACAACTTATGTCCTGACAGGGTTTATGCTGCGCGGAACATATTGTGTCCTATGGGCATGGAGTTTACTAAGATTCACGCATGCCCGAATGATTGTATGTTGTATAGGGGGATTGTTGATTCCTTGAAGGATGATTGCAAGGTATGCGGTGAGTCTAGATGGAAAAAGAAGGAGGGAAAGGTCTAGGTATGTGGAGAAACAGTGACAACATCGACAAAGCAAGGTCCTGCTAAGGTGATGTAGTACATGCCCTTGAAACCGAGATTGACGCGTTTGTATGCCAATCCAGTTGATGCAAAATTGTTAACATGGCATGCCGATAGGGTTCAAGAGAAAGATGATGATATTATATCTCACGCTTCTGATGGTGATCAGTGGAAGAAGATGGATGCTATGTACCCAGAATTTGCTGACGAACCTAGACACGTGCGCTTAGGACTATCTACTGACGGAATGAACCCTTTCGGGAACATGTCCAACACCCACAGTTCATAGCCAGTGATGCTTGTTATTTATAATCTACCTTCATGGTTGATGATGAAACGAAAGTATGTGCTTTTGAACACTATGATCTCGGGGCCTAAGCAACCTGGCAATGACATTGATGTTAATCTAGCACCTCTTGTTGAGGAGTTGGAATCCTTGTTTAAGCATGGGATTCATATTCCTGACGGAAGTCGAGGGGACGCGAAATTCCAACTTAAAGCCATGTTGATGTGGAGCATCAATGATTTCCCTGCTTTGGGTAACCTTGGAGGGTGTTCTGTGAAAGGGCATTTTGCATGTCCCGTTTGTGAGAGCCATACTAGTCATTGTCAATTAAAGCACGGTGGTAAGCCTGTTTATCTAGGTCATAGACGATTTCTACCTAGAAGTCATCCGTGGAGGAGTGCAAAGAAGTGGTTTAACGGTCAGGAAGAGCATGGTTTTGCCCCAGTCCCACTATCAGGTACTGAAATATTGGAAAAGGTAGCGGGCATGGAGTTTGTGTTGGGAAAGGGAAAAATGAAAAGCGCTCAAACTACGATTTGGAAGAAATGTTCGATTTTTTTCAAGCTCGATTATTGGGAGCACTTGGATGTGCGCCACTGTCTAGATGTCATGCACATAGAGAAGAATGTATGCGAAGCTTTGGTTGGGAGCTATTGAACACACCGGGCAAGAGTAAGGATGGATTGAAAAGTAGAAAGGATTTAGTCAATCTTGGCATAAGGACGTCACTTGCTCCCGTTCAAGAAGAAGCAGGTACGACATAATTACCACCTGCTTGTTATTCCTTGTCATCTGAGGAGAAGGAGAGTTTTTGTAGAACTCTAAAATCAGTAAAGGTGCCTTCTAAATATGGTTCGAACATTAGTAGTTGTGTATCTACCGCGGAGTTGAAATTAGTGGGAATGAAGTCGCACGATTGCCACAACTTGATGCAGGATTTGAATGTCATTGCTCTTAGAGGTTGCTTGCCTTCTCACGTTGGAGATGCAGTTGCAAGGCTTTGCTATTTTTTTAAACAAATATGTCGCAAGAGAGTAAGCCGTCGTAAGTTGGATTAATTGCAGGATATGGTGGTTGAAGTACTGTGCAGGCTAGAGATGTATTTTCCCCCTTCATTTTTTGACATAATGATTCATTTGATAGTTCATTTGGTGCGGGAGGTGAAGCTGTGTGGACCGGTGTACTTGAGATGGATGTACCCATTTGAGAGGTACATGAGCATTTTCAAGCATTTTGTTAAGAATCGTTATCGACCAGATGCCAGTATAGTGCAGCGATATGTCGTGAAAGAGGTAATAGAATTCTGTACCAACTATTTACAGGATGTACCTACTATAGGACTGCCAGTCTCCAGACACGATGGTAGATTGGATGGTGTCGGACTACGCCATAAGTCTAAATTTAACCCTTCTTCCGATGAAATATCTACAGCACATCTATACATTCTGCGCAACCATCATTCAGTGAGTCCTTATGTTGATGTTCACCTTAATGATATTAGGTCAGCACACCCGAGCTGGTCGGAACCTAGAGTTCTAGAAGCTCATTGCAGAGACTTTACTAGTTGGCTCAAAATACATGTGCAGAATGGGTTGCCAAGAGACCCCTAGGCACAGTTACGTCGTTTAGCGGGTATGACATCAATGGATACACGTTTGGTACTAAGTGGAGTGATGATAGGTCTGCAACCCAAAATAGTGGGGTATCAGTACCTGGAGAGGGTGATAATGGTTTTTTTGGTACCATTACTGATATATGGGAAATGGACTTTGTTCATGTCCGAATCGGATTGTTTAAATGTGAATGGGTAGATCAAGGTGAAGGGGTGCGCACAGAGGATTTAGGCATGACTCTAGTTAATAGAGGAATTCTCGGGTCTAGGGATGATCCATTCATCATGGCGGCTCAAGCTCATCAGGTATTCTATGTGGAAGATCCAACTGATGCTCGATGAGAGATCGTTGTTGATGGTAAGAAAACATTCATCTATGGTGACGGCTTGTTCGACGATGACTTTCTACGGACACCATTCCGCCCTCGGTGTACGAAACTCTGGAGGAGGATGATGACATTGTTTGTGCGTCGGTGTGCAGAATGGATCATGAGGAAGGCATGTGGATTAATCCTGCGGGGAAAACTACAAAGAAGAAGGGGAGGCAACCAAAGAAGAAGAAGACTAAAAAGAGTAAAAAACAAAAGTAGCTATTTGATAACCATTGTTTTTGAATATTATGCTGTATTTCATGGTTCATGTAGTTAAATTTTGATTTAATTAATTTTAGTACACTAAATCTTCTAATTCTAAAAAAAATTTACACTGCTGTAGACGTGGCGATACCGTAACGAAACACAATAGAAACCAATGCATGTTAACTTGTTGCGTTGCGAGTTTGTAACATTGGCGAACCGGTTACGCTTTCGCAACAAAAAGCTGAAATTCGCAGATGAGCTTCTGTCTCTTGAGTCTGACAGGTTACGATCTCGATTCATGGGAACAAATTTGTATAAATTTGATTAACTTGAAACTAGCGAAATCGGTAGTAGCTCGCAGGTGAGTAACTTGATACTGTCGAGCTCGCTAGTATAAAGCCACATACCAAAAATTTATATTTAACTCCTTAGTAAAGTGGTGTTATATTTTGAAAATTTAGCCACACTAAATAAATAATGGAAGTTTAAATAATCAAATATACATAATAAAATAGATGACATTCAAATTCAAATATTCTTTGCAATGTTGTTAGAGAAGCTGATAAAAACAAATTGAAAATGAAATTGTTTGGATTTGAGTACAACTACTAGCCAACATGAACGAATGCAAATCTAATCATCATTGCTAGGAGGTGGTGTCTGTGATGGTGCTGGTGGATCCCCCTTCGCTTTTTTCCTCGCACTAGCCTTTTCAATGCCACGTATCACCTTCTCCGTTAACCAATTTGCGTGATTGATTTTGGCCATCTTATCCCTGAAAAGGTCGACCGTGTATTCTACACCCTTGTAGTATGCCTCTGAGGGTACACCTGTTCATGTAAGTGAATGTAAAAAAGGGTGAGTATAGCAAATAAATTGTATAAAACAGAAATTAAACTGTAGGGGTTTAGTGTGGCTACCTTCGACGTTCTCTCTGACTTCTTCAGGATTAAACTGTAGCGGTTTCTTGGGTCCATCCGCTACTTTCTGCCACACACCATCAATCAACTCAAACTTACATTTCCTCTCAAAATATGACATCGTATAGAAGTAACACTCCTGGGCTATTGGAGATAATTTTATCTTGGGATGCACTGAGGTAAGAAACATGGTTATGAAATTACCGTAAGGGAGCTTCTTGACTGTCCTATTATTTTCGACCACACTTTGTCTCATGTGCTCGAAAATGACATGTCCAGGGTTCAACTGTATCTCCTCCATGACGCAGTAAAATATGCTCACAGTAGTATAGTTCATCTCGGTGATCCAACCACCCTTAGGCACGACACTCCTAGCGACCATCTCATAAACATTCCTCTCCTCACCACTAAGTTTATCCAACTTATAAGATCTAGGCACCCCTAAATCGTCAGCATCTCTATCAAAGTACTTCTTAGCATACTTTACAACTTGGGCTAGATCCAAAACCCCACACTCAGGCCATTGTTCTCTAATGTAAAACCCCGGAGGGGGTTGGTTGCTATAGTCCTCGTTAACAGCATAGGACACGTTCAATGCCTTGTTAAAAAACTCCTCCCCAATCTCGTAGTCCTTCTTATTAACCCTGGTGAACCAGCTACCCGTCTCCTTTTGTTCCTCAATCAACTGGTGAAAATTAGCATAGAATTGGCACGTCTCATCCTTATGTGCATGATAATTCAAACCTAACAAGTCACCCAACTCATGAAATTGAAATATCTTTAACAAATTCCCCAAACCTAGTTCTTCTATCTGATTAAAATCAACAACATAACAATCTAGCAATTGACTATGCTCCATGTAATTAGAATAGGCCTGGGATGCATCCAAACTTACAAATCTTTGCTTATCGTATTTGGTTGAACTTGTTCCCGCCGTCGCCCGTGGCTGAGATCCAGAAGCCTGACCTTCATCACGTCGGGCGGCCTGCACAAATGGATTGGGTGCCAAATTCTTCGTCCTTGCCATTGCTCTTGTCGGATGGGTATGTGAGATTTTGGTTGGTTTATTTTTCTAAGCTTTGAGACGTTCGATCGATGTTTGAAATCAGAAGATCCCCAAGTTTGATATTTAAAGGTTTGCGTCTTGCGATATCGTAACTACCAAGACAGCTTATATTCAAGTTGGTTGCGATATCGTAAGATTCCACGCACAAAAGTTAACGACGCCGTGTAACATGCTGCCAGGGTTTAATTCTCAGCAGTAATACTAGCGATATCGTAACTAATTAAATTCATATTATATTAATTCTCAGCAGTAATACTAGCGAACTCGCAACTAATTGTATTCATATTAACCTAGCGAGGTCACTACTATTCCAGTCATAAGTTTTGTTGTTCTATGTGTCAGTTGTTACGAATTCGCAAGGGTAGACAAAGTACGATGCGATATCGCTAGAGATTCTCTAACTAGGCTCTGTTGACTGAATACGGCTTGTTGCGATATCGGGAGGACCTCGTAAACAGGCGCTAGTTAGTTGCGATATCGCTGGGTGTTCTGTTCATAATAAATCATCATGAAACGTGACAGTGACGATATCGCTATGTCCACGCACTATACAAAAATTAAATGATTTTGCTGATACGACATGGGCTCTTAGGATGAATAAATAAAATGTAAGGGACAATATATCAAAAAAAGAAAAAATAAATTGTAAATGTGCCAAAATGGAAAAAACAAGTTCATTACAGTCGAAACAAACTGGTGATACAAAAATACATAGTGAAGAACAAACAACTAATACTAGTAGATCGTTCGTTCACCGAGGACATGAAGCAGTTCCTGATCGTAAGTGCATGCATCAAAGGTGATGTCCGCCGGATCAAGGGGTGCCCAGGGATCGTACCTCACAAACTTATTGAGGCCAGCATGCGGAATGCAGCAGATCGGCCTAGGCCTAACTGCTGCTTCTGAGAAGTACCTGAGGTAGTGTCTCCAACCCCAAGCGTATCTCAGACCTCTTTTGACGCGTTGCCGAGCTAGACGGAGGCCCTATTTGTCGGTTCTCTTCATGGTTGTGATGACATCCATGCCTCTTTGAATGTCACCTTCGCAGATTGCAAAAACAGCCAACACATAGGTCGACGGTGTGTGACCTACTGCAGAAGCTTCGGTGAGCCACTGTCGAGCCCACTCGGTCGCTCTTCCGCTCACGTAGCGACGAAGAACCCATTCGAACATAACACGAATCATTAACAGATTTATCATGTCATCTCGGAGGGTGTTGAATAGAGACACATCCATGGGAAGCAGAAGGCAAGGAATATGAGAAGGCAGAAGGGAATGTGGGAATGAAGGGTCTAATGAGGTTCTAAATGGAGAAGGGGTTGATATTTAAAGGGTTGAGGTGCTCTATTATTCAAAAATATGTCAGAGTTCCTTGACAAAAATCAGTCATTATGGTATTAATGGAAGGAAAATGTAAAGGCATTCTCACCTTTCCATGGACACCCCATGCAAACCCCCAAAATAAATTAATTACTAATGGAATTTCAAAGGTTTTTACTGATGTCACAGGTCAGACAAAGCCCAATACTTATACTATCACTACTACTACAGCCCAATATACTACCAAAAGCCCTTATCTCGTTGCGATATCGCTAGAGAATCGCCAGCTAGGCTCTGTTCACTGAATACGAGCTGTTGCGATATCGTTAGGACCACGTAACATATAAGCGAGTATGTGACGAGTTAGCTTGTGTTGATTCTACTAATAAACGTGACGCTGACGATATCGCTAGGAACACGCACAATAGCAACAGTAAATGATTTTGCATAAAAAGTAACATTTACGATGAAGCTAGTGATTTAGCGAGCGATTTTGCTGAAACAATAACCGTTACGATGAAAAAGTAAAATTTAAGGGACAAGGTTTCAAAACAAGAAAAGCTATTCAATAATTAAATTAATGTGCCAAAATGGCAGACATAAACTTATTACAATCCTAACAAATTTTACATAAAAAACAACAGAATAAAATAAGAAAGAAACTACAACATCCAAAGTGGCGGAGGGGTTAGAAGGACGTGAAGCACTTCCTGCTCGCAAGTGCATGCATCACATTCGATGTCCGCTGGATCAACCCTCGTGTAGTGCCGGTACCTGAAGCCGTGATTGAGGTCAGCATGTTCCTGGCAGCATCTAGGGCTAGGCACTACTACATCGAGGTACCCCAAGTAGTGCGCATTGCCCCAGGCGTAAGCCAATTCGAGGGTGACGCGATCCCGAACTTCCTTGAGGCCTTTCTTGTCGGTTCTCTTCATCTCGGTGATGACATCCATGCCTCTCTGAGCATCACCTTCGCAGACTGCAAATATAGCCAAGGCATAGGCCGACTCTCTGTGACCTATTGCAGAAGCCTCGGTGAGCCACTGTCGAGCCCAATCGGTCGCTTGGAAGCTCACATACTGACGAAGAATGTGTCTGAACGTAACACGAATCATTATAAGATGAATCATGTCATCTGGGAGGGCGCTGAAAAGTGTCGAAGCCATGGGAATAAGAAGGCAAAGAATACGAGAAGTTTGAAGGGAATATGGGAATGAAGGCTCTGATGGGGCTCTAAAGGGAGAAGGGGCTGACTTTTATAGGGGTGAGGTTCTACATTGGTCAAAAACATGTGAGAGTTCCGAGACTAAAATTAGTAATTGTTGTATTAAAAGAAGAAAAATGTAAAGGCATTCACACCTTTTCATTGACCACATTCACACCCCCAAACAAAATAATTACTGATGGAATTTCAAAGGTTTTTCCTGATGGGTCCGTATACTGTAGCGATATCGCTACTCTCCAAGCCTAACAATTGTTTGCCAGGTGTGTCAAGCTTTGTTGTTACGAACTCGCTAGAGAATCTCAAACTAGGCTCTGTCGACTGAGTACGACTTGTTGCGAGGTCGCTACTATAAGTTACACAGGTAGCGACTTCGCTAGGGAGGCGCCAACTTATGCTACAAGTATGCGATGTTTATAAAAGCTAATTAATAACAATTAATAAACTTATATAAAATGTAAAGGACAAGGTATCACAAAAAAAACCTCGCAACATACTCGAGCTTCCCGGAGGCCTTTCTTATCGGTTCTTATCATGTAGCGAACTCGCATGAAGCCACGTCAATGTTGTGTTTTTTTATTGTGTCAATCTTTGTTGTTACGAATTCGCAAGGGTAGAGAAAGTACGCTGCGAGATCGCTACAGATTCTCTAGCCAGGCTCTGTTGACTGAATACGACATGTTGCGATATCGTTAGGACCTCGTAAACAGGCGCTAGTTAGTTGCGATTTCGCTTGGTGTTCTGTTACTAATAAATCATCATGAGACGTGACAGTGACGAGATCGCTAATTAATAACTATTAATAAACTTATATAAAATGTAAAGGACAAGGTATCAAAAAAAAAACTTATTAAATAATGAAATGTGCCAACATGGCAAACAAAAGGTTATTACACTCATAACAAATTTGGGCAAAAAAAGAAAGAACATAATCAAACAACAAAAAAACTAGAACATTTAGCCTAAACGAGGACCGAGGACGTGAAGCAATTCCTGATCGCAGGGGCATGCATCACATGAGATGTCCACTGGATCAAGCCTCTCCCAGCGATCGTACCTCACTCTGCGATTGAGGGCAGCATGTTCCACGCAGCAGATCGGCCTGGGCGTGACTACTCCATCTCTGAGGAACCTGTAGTAGTGCGCCCAACCCCAAGTGTTACCAAAACCGGCTCTGACGCGTACTCGAGCTTCCCGGAGGCCTTTCTTATCGGTTCTCTTCAGGGTGGTGATCACATTCATGCCTCTCTGAATGTCACCCTCGCAACATATTGCAAATATGACCAAGACATAGGTCGAGTCTGTGTGACCTAGTGCAGAAGCGTCGGTGAGCCACTGTTGATGCCATTCTGTCGCTCTTCCGGTCGCATACGCACGAAGAACCGAGTCGAATTAAACACGAATCATGATTAGATTTATCATGTCATTTGGGAGGGCTTTGAATATAGACAAATCAATGGGAAGCAAAACGCAAACAATAGGAGAAGGGAGAAGGGAATGTGGGAATGAAGGATATTTATAGGGTTGAGGTGCTCCATTTATGAAAAAGATTGTAGTGTTCCTAGTAAAAAAGTAAAGGCATTTTTACCTTTTCAAGATATCCTCATGCAAACCCCAAAAAAAAGTTAATTCCTTATGGAATTTGAAAGGTTATACTGAATTTTTCTGAATGTTATTTCATCAAATCAAACTAAACTAAATTGAAAGTATTGAATTTGTTTTTTTAAAAAAAACAAAATCTTGAAAAAAAAAGAGCATGTGCTAAATAATAATCCCGAGTTAATAAAATTTATCTCTACATTTTAATATTATTAAATTTCGACTAGATTAATGTTGATAAATAAAGCTCCTACCTAGCTATGGCGGCGGCGTTTGTGGGTTTGTGGGTTTAGGGTTAGGGTTTAACTGTGGTAACGTGTACACTAGCGATATCGCTACCATAGAGGCTACTTATCGATATCGCTACCATAAGTTACATAGGTAGCGATTTCGCTAGTGAGGCGCCAACTTGGCTCTGTTGACTGAATACGACTTGTTGCGAGCTCGCTACTTTTCAGTTACACAGTTAGCGAGTTCGCTAGTGAGGCGCCAACTTGGCTCTGTTGACTGAATACGACACGTAGTGATCTCGCACGTTACACGTAAACAGGAGCGAGGACCAAGCGATTTCGATAGGAGCACGCACTATACCAAAAGTACTTGATTTTGCTGAACTGAAGTAACAACTCTAAAAATAATTGAACAGCATACATCTAAAAATTGTTGAAGTTATTGACCACATTCATGTAACCAAAACGGCATCTTTGGTGACGCGTACACAAGTGATCATAATCCAAAAACTAGTTAATATTCCAAAAACTAAACTACGAAATCACAGGCCTGCGACTAACATAGCATGCAAGTCATCAACACACATCTTGTCGCTGCCTTCGGCCTTCTCCCTCGAACTGCCTCCATCGTTTTGCTTATATTGCTCGTTTAGGCCTGCTGGTTGAGCTTCAGTCTTGATGCAGATGTTATCTTCTTTGCCGTGGCCCGGTTCAACATCCTCGTCGGGTTCTGCGATCAGCCTCTCTTTCCAAATCATCTCATACCTCTCCGGCTCATCTTCTGCATCAGAGTCGCTGTCATGATGATCACCATCATCACCATCATCACTATCCGCATCTGTATCCCTTACATGATCAGCAACAAGCTTCCCATCGGATGGCTCTTTCTCGCTGGCTGTAGCCAAATCTTCGTTAGGACCTGCGGTGTCTTTTTGCTTGGGAAATGTGGTGCGGAAATCAAGTACCTCCTCCTCATCGCTCAGATCGCACTCCACTACCCCGCTGGATATCAGTTCGCCGAGCCGTTCGTTATTAGCACATGCCCTTTTCTCGGCCATTTCAATCTCATTCAATAACTGGCCCATAGAAACCACAAGCCTACCACGGGCATCAAAAATAGCATCTACAAAAACAAATCAAGGTTGATAAGAACCAATTATTAACAAATTAAACAACTTGAACCAACTACAGTTAATAACAAGCTAGAATCATACCTGATACTCCCATCCTACCCCTTGCCCTTCTGGCTGCCTCTTCAGCTTCTTTCTTTCTCGCGTACTTCCCATCGGCCTTCAACTCTAACCTCTTGTGCTTGAGCCACTACTTGTCGTATTTGCCGAGCGGCATGGGACGACCTCTTGGAAAAATACCCGCTTTCCTGATCAGAGCTACAATCAAATTGCCATACGGAAGCGCGGCGTTCTTGTGTCTGGCCATCTTCATCATTTGAGTCAGAATTGTGAAGCCGGGGTTGATTGGAAGCTTCTCCATGATATAGTAGAACACCATGAGACTGCAAACTGTGGGCTCACATGCATGCCCCAGGGACAGGACCACATTACCGCAGATTAGCTCAAAAACTAATCTCTGCTCCTCTGTAAGCCTGTGGATCGGGTAAAACCTAGCTGTACCCGGCCTATCAGAAGTCCTTTTAAACCACTTCTGACCCATCTCACCGGCCTTCAATGGTTGCTTGGGGCTAACAGAAGGAAACCTCTGCTCGTAATGTACCTCGTACGGACCATCCTTTTTGGTAGGCCTCAGGTCGGTACGAGACAGATAAGGACATTTCAGAACTTCATTGATGCTAAACTTATCAACCGTAAACTTAACACCCCGCACCATTGTAGTTATTTCCTCCACCCCTTCCTCTAAACCTAGGTTCGCATAAAATTGGAGAACCTCTTCATGGTAAACAGACTCAGGCAACATAAGCAATGTATCTAGATGTTGTGCCCTAAAATGGTCTAGCACGTAATCTAGTTGCAGCGAAGGCACCACACTACCATCAAACACATTATTATTTACAAGTTTCCGAGAGGAACAACGCTCATACCTAGCTATGGCGGCGTCGTTGAAGAACTCAGGAGTGTCCTCCTCCTCACTGGAACTGCTGGGCTCTTCCCCACCATCATTTCTGGCAGCAGCGGCGGCGGCAGGGACGACTGGAACTTTCGGCAGCGGCGGGGCGACTGGAACCTCTGCCTGAACCTCAGGATCCTCGGTCCGACGCCGTTTATTTCCCGTCGCCGGACCACTTCCCCGTCAACTGTCTGAGCCTCTACCACCCCGTCCTTGCACCGCTCCTCTGGTCTTTGGCCGCATTTTGTCGAAGAAGTTACAGGGTCGTCGCCGGTGATAATGGCAGAAGGGTTTTCAATTTAGGGCTAATTAATTTTAGCCCGATCCCCTTTTTTTTTATATAGTAATAATACTTGCGATATCGCTAGCTGATACGCTTCTATATGTTGCGAGATCGCTAGTTCACACGCATCTGTATGTTGCGAAGTCGTTAATATCTCGCTCAAGCCTGAGTATCTAGTAGCGAGTCGAACTCGCTACAGAAGAATCATTCTAATTAGTAGCGAGGTCGTAACCCAAAAAGCCTTTTTTTATTTAAACTACTAATTAGCGCTATCGCAACCCCGTCGCCAACTGGTTTTCTGGGTTATGTGGGTTTGTGGGTTTGCGGGTTTGTGGGTTTAGGGTTTAGGGTTTAACTGTGGTAACGTGTATACTAGCGATTTCGCTACTACACAAGCTAATTAGATTGTAACTAAAATATAAAACTTTTTAATTTTTTATTAGCAATTTTCACATTCTAACATATATATTTTATATAGATGCAGTACAATACTCTATTTGTTAAATATCCATCATGATATTCACTCAGGTAGAGTACATCTTTGTACATAAGCAGTATGACATAACTCTATGTAAAACATCAATAATTCGGTTTAAATTTTTAAACGCAATATCATATTCTTAAATATGTACATTTTATATCTAAACAGTATAATACTCAATTTGGAATATATCGAACATCACATTATGTCAACCAGAGTACATCTTAGTACATCAGCATGCAATGTTATTAAGCGATACTCGGTAGTATGATGAGTGATGACAGTTGGTGAGTGAACGTGTGCATGATACTTTGTTTAATTCAAGAATCGTGCTTGTAATCACATAAATGAGTTGTAATAAACTAAGTATCTCTAATGAAATGCACTTGAACTGCGCATATATATATATGTAGTTCATGTGTGAAGCTCTACTATGCTATTGTCTCTAAAGGTAAGCGATGGATAGCGTTTTCAAGCGTACACATGATGTGTAGAGTTTCTTATTGTCTTACAATTAAAGACTAAGTTTCTTAAAACTCTTTCAAATTATGTAATTGCAGATTAAGTGACCAAATCCCTATCCCGTTCTACATGAGCATACGACGAAACAAATGAAAATTATTCTTAAAATAGAATGATTAGTGTCTTATACCATCATTTCGTTTAAATCGTGATTTAAAAATGTATGAGTGCATTTAAAAAACAAAAAAATCTTAAGTAGGGTTCTAGCGAGCATTCGTAGCGAAGTCGCAACATCCTAGTAACATACTTTATGTCAGCTTTTCAGTTACGATGTCGCTAGAAGGATAAAGTAGAGCATAAAAGGCAATCACATGAGCACGTAACGACTTCGTAAATAGCCACGTCAGGTGTAACGAGAGAGTTCCGATTTCGCAACAAGGTAAGCTAGAATAAAGTAAACACGTTATAGAACAGAAAAACACTACACTTTTGGCATCTTATCCATCACTTCTTACGGGTTTCATCTCCAAAAGTTCAAACTTTTGCACATCTTCTCAAATCTCCTCAACTTTCTTCACATCGAATCTCCATTACCCATCCCATACATCTTCTCACATCAATTGTGTCAAAACAAAGTGGAACTAGCCACTAATTGCATGCAAAAGATTGGTAAGTTTTGCAATAAATTCTCAACCACATTTTTGCCTATAGTTTTTTCAATTAATGTCAATCTTTATTTGTTCTTGTTCAATTTGGTAACATCCTTTGTTATGGGTAGGAGAGGGACAAACAAGGTAGACCATCCCCAACCAAAATAATCAATTCTACCGACACAACTTTGTCATATACCAAAGGTACGATTTTTTTCATTCTTATTTGCTAAAAATTTGATTTTCTTGTACATAGTGCCTCCATTTATCATGTTATTACTAAATATCATGTCAGAAGCATGTCCTGAAAGAAAATCAAGATTTTCTTTTAAAATTCTCCATAGCTTGCTTAGCCCTAAATTTTAGGATTATGAAATATAATGTTTTTACTACAAAGTACAACGTTGATTTATTAGTATTGTGTTAGTCATTAACAAATTTCAATAAACAAAGGAAGCTTAATGGAGAGTCCTTTAAGTTCCGTTAACTCGGTTACATTCAAGAAACGATGGTTAGAAAATGACGCAAAGGTTAGTTTACTTACTACATCTTGCAATAATAGTGTCATGCGAATTAGCCAAATAGTTTTGTTTCGGTTAGTGCTTTATTCCTAAAATAACATAGAATTTTTAAAAGGGTTTGGGGGATAGGAAGCGCAAAGCCAGTGCCGATAATGTTATGCCTTACACCGGGGGTAGGGCGGGGTACTTGGGTGTGGGGAAGAAGACCTCAAAAAAAAACATGAAACCGAGGTGAAAGAGCTTGTGGATGGGGGCATGGACGCGGAAGTGGCGAACAAGCTAGTCATTGCCGAAGACCCTACAACATATAGTAGACAACAATTATTCGTCTTTGGTAGAATTAAAAAAGACGGGACTTTCTCAAGTTATGAGGCAAAAAGGGTGGCTAATCGAGTGGTACGCTCTACCTACTACGCCATACCATGTTCCATTTTAGTATCTACAATCACACCATCAAACACAACAGTTGATTACGATAATAACTTTTCATTTACTATACTACCTTTATAGAACGAGGTCGAGCGTGAAGTTGAAGAAGGCTTGTTCATCCCTGTCGGTAAACACGATGTGCTACGTAGGGCACTTGGGAAGGCCGAGCATCCGGGAAGAGCTAAGGGAATTGGTGGTTATGTTACTCAAATAGAGGCGTTTGGTATCAAACGTAGTAGCAAAGACCCTAAACCATCCAAACTCAAAATAGCATTGAACCAAGCCAAAAAATCCGACCAAGAGGTCAAGAAATTTAAAACAATGTTGGCCAATATATGTTCTTTTATAAAGTATCCTCTTCCATCCGATTTTTGTGACACCGATCCAATCAATGGACCTCGTCTAGAGGTTCACATCCTTCCCCACCACAACATGAGGTTGACCAACCTATTTTTGACCAACCTATTGTTGAACCCAACAAGGAAATATGCACACCTTCGGCCCCTATCAAAGAGCAAGTTCACATACAACCATCCGATCCCAAACCAAAGGTACGTTTAATTACTTGCACCTCAATCAAATGAATAATTCTACACAACTCATGATTATTGATATTTTTTAAATATACTCATCCTACATATGTCTAATTCGACCTAATTAAACATGCCTTATTTGTATATTATAACTCCCCTTCTTGCAAGTTGTACGCTGAATGTGGGATGAATTCTCAACCCCGCCACGTTGCAATGAGAAATTCATATCCTGACATGGCACTACATCATGAAGCCAAAGTATCTATTGGTTTCGTTAGGGTTTCTATACTACATGTGTTAGTCGAGGATGCGTTGGTACCGGTCGCAGATCAAGAGTGCACGACAGTGGGTAAAGGTTTGGGCCGTTTTTTTGTGTGGCCCAAATGGTTGGTCGTTGATGTGAATTCTAATTCTATCCCAATTAATAAAAACACACCTTCACCCGTCGTAGACCCGCTAGATTTTCCGGTAGCTAAGAAACCGATGTCGGTGGGAGAAGTTGGATTCATAAAATCACACCCGGGATTCCTTCGCACGTTTTATGATCTGGTGGGCCACCATAGTCGGGATTCTGTTTACTATTTCTACTCCAATAAACAGGTGTTTGACGAAGCGAGGGAATTAGTCGTTCCATGGGAAGACTTTGCCCTTTTCTGGCACTATAAAACCCTTCTCAAAACAATCCTTATACTACATCAAATGTAAGCTACTTGATCTCATCTCTTCTATCGTATTGCAAGTTACGAATTTTCATGTACTTGTGCACTATTATACGTTCATATCCCATCTATTGTTTATTTAGGTACATGCAATGCCTTGCTCTAAATGCAAAGACTTTCATTGGGTTTTTGCACCCAATATGCTTGCAAGAAATGAATGAAAGTAATCAATCACGACTTGCTTATCTCTCTAAGATCCTTAGTGACAAGACCAAGACAATTTACATAGGCCCATATCTAGAGGGGTTAGTTTTCTTTGTTACAATTGGATATTTGCACTTCATAAACATTATAATCTTCGAGACGGGTTCTTACATTTTCATTTCTTAAAATATGTAGCGGCCATTGGAGTTTTGTAGCCATGATACCATCGTTGAAGCGAGTGTATTGGATGGACCCGCTACACTTTGGTCCATCTACAAAATTTGCAGATTTATTAGAGGTTGCTATGCATAGTGCACATGACGACACACTACTTCCCTTCAACCTTATACAGATTCAGGTGACAGTACAAATCCAATGCTCATTTATTTCCACTATGATTTCATTTCAAATCATTTGTTATACTTCTTCACTTTCAGCACCGAAAGCAATTGTCAAATTGGGTGTGCGGTTACTATATGATGTTGTACGCAAGGGAGTGTGTAGCTGGCCTTGTTCAAGCTAATTTGGAATTACATCGCGTAAGCATTCTTATTACCTACTTATTGTACCTATTACTATCTACGTTGCATTCAATAGTATTAAAAAAACATTTCATATTCTTAGATTATCGAGGAAAATCATGCACCGTACACCAAGAAGGAGTTGGAGGATGGTAGAGATGCATTGGCTAGACACTTGGTCCTTATTAGATCTCGGTACATCTCTAGGCCTCACATTCCCAATAAAAGCTAGTTTCTTTTTTTGTCAAATGGATGCATATACTTTTGAGTTCCATTAGTTTATAAAGTGTGGCTTGATGGTGTTTCATGTTCATGTTTTGTGCTTAGATACCATGCATCTTGCAACTGACAGCTTAGACAATTAAAATGAAACCCAATTTTAGTGGAAATGGGTGGAAATGGCTCAAATCCTATAATTTTGTGACACTTACGAATTCCCTGCGAGATCGTTACTTCTCTCGCCCGTAACATTAAAATAGTTGCGATCATCTTGTACTATCGCTACTTCAATCGCCCGAATTATATTTCTGAGCTTAGTTTTTGCGCACTCGCTATCCAATCGCTCGTTCTTCTCTGCCTCTCCAATCTGATCTCTGTCGAGGTCGTAACAATACACGCCAAAACCAGGCGAATGTCTAGCTTACTCGTAATGTCATTTTTTTTTCTCGCTCACCCGGTGCTAAAACGTCGTCGTTTAATGGTTCTGAGCTTAGTTTTTGCGCCCTCGCTACCCCATCGCTCGTTCTTCTCTGCCTCTCCAATCTGATCTCTGTCGAGCTCGTAACCCTACACGCCAAAGCCAGGCGAATGTCTAGCTTACTCCTAACGTAATTTTTTTTACTCGCTCACCCAGAGCTAAAACGACGTCGTTTAACGTTAGCGAGATTAGTAGCGATTTCGTTACTACACACATAAGCGATTTTTTTACGATATCATTAACTCTCTCGAACCAACAACTTTTATAATATTTTTATAATATCATTTTCACAATTTTTATATTTTTACAATTTTTATGAAAAACAATTGTTCGGTTGCGACCTCGCTACGGTGTTACTAGCGAGTAGCTAGTGGCTGTCGTAACCTGGCTCGTTTTGATTAACCTGAATTGTTTAATTTGGCTTGTAACGAGTTCGCTACCTATGACCGAGCGATTCGCCTCTATTTGTCGTAACCAGTCTCGTCAGCAGATAAATATATGACAAACTAGGTTCACTTACGAGATCGTAACTACTATTAGCGATCCGCACGGTGAAACTCGTAACCAGTCCCGTACACATTCATAACAGTCTAGGCTTTTCAATGTAGCGAACTCGTTAGTATTTCATCTAGCGATCCGTAAGCTGCTGTCGTAACATAACAATCAACCATTTGTTTGGGACTAGCGTTTGCTAGTTACGGTATCGCAACGAGTACAGACTTTCATGCTAGCGAGTTCGTAAGCTTTTAGCAAGGCGTATAAGCCTACATCCAAGGCGGATACAAACGCCTTAAACCCAAAAACATCTAAGGCGGAAGAGGAACCGCCTTAGATGATTTTTCTCATACAAGTCACTACTAGAGAAGGCATTTGTTTTCTGCCTTAACCAATGAAGGATTAACTGCCTTAGATGGCTTGATATTCTAGTAGTGACGTTTGTTATAAAACAAACGTTCTAATCTAGGAATGATAGGTAAATACCAAACGACTTTAGCAGGAGTTTGTTTCTTCCCACTACTCGCAACCTCGGCGCCGACGACTAACTTCTCCTTTTTGGTTGTATACCGAGACTCATTACAAACTAGACACCTATCCAGTTTTTCATTCTCTTCCCCTCTATTCAACATGCAATCATTAGGACATGCATGTATCTTTTCAAGTTCCATTCCCATCGGACACAAAACTCGTTTCGCTGCATAACTACGATTTGGCATCATGTTGCCAGCGGGGAGTAGTTCTGTCATCAATCCAAGAAAGTCAGTCATTGCATTATCGGAAAGGCCATGTCTAGCTTTCAAATTCATAACTTGTAAAGTCGCACTCAAAACTGTGTGCTCCGAGCCCTTATACAAAGCAGTTTTCATATTCATATACATGGCTTCTAAAGCTTCTGGTTTACCAACAAAATGTCGAGCCACATCGTCGGTCAAATCATTTAAATGATCATCACAATCCATCTCATCACTTTCGCCTACATTATCAGAATTCTTAAGCTCTTCCATTGTTCTACCATTACCATTCTCATCCTCAACCCCTACCTCCCCATGCCATACCCAAATTTTATAACTCTTATCGAAACCACGCATAATCAAGTGACCCCTAACAGTTGCAACACCTAAATTAGCATCGTTCATGCAGTTTCTGGAAGGACACCTAATACCGGAATTATTTTCACCTCTCGCATCTTCGATGGCTATCTCAATGAAATTTTCAACTAACCTGCGGTATTCAAGACTAGTTCGCACATCCTCTTCAATTATACGAGCACGATTCATAAATCTAACTGTCCAATAATGCACAATCGATACCACCTAAACAAAACAAGAAATCAAATTTGCCTCATCAGTCCAATGCACATAATCACATCAATTCACACACATATACCGGCAAATTATTGTTAACCAACTCTTAACAAGTATCCCATTCATCTAAACATCAACAGCGTATCGATTGCAAGTAATCATCAAAACATCATATATATTGAATGAAAACTAAGTAGGTTGTTTGAATTGCGATTTGTTTAGGTAAATGAAAGACTGAATTACACACACATACCTGCAAACATATGAGTCCAATATTCAGAGGAATATTATCTCGGAGCTCCCAAGTACAGACACAATTTCACACACGCTTAAACACTACGCCAGTCAAATCCTTTTAGTAAACATTGTTCTATTTTCGAATTCGAAACTTGAAGTACTCACAATATTTCGAACTCGTAAATTCTATACCCCCCGTCTACACTGGGTTACTAAAAAGAAAACTGAGCATGAAAATGATGGCCATTTCATTCGATTTTGAATCTCTGTGTACATGCTGTTACGGTATCGAATCATTGCTTACATTACAATTTATTCCACGTCATCAGATCAAATTCCTTCTCTTGCATTGTCGTAACAACACTCGAAATAATTTCTTCTAGTACTTAGTCAAACAATACACTAGACACTCTCCATTTTCATGTGACACCACACTTTCTACTCTAAAACGTGCTAGCAATATTCTTTCGATATCGAACATGTGTATTTGTTCGTTGTTTTCTACTCTGAAAAGAACATCTACAACCATACACAAATAATTTTCAATCTTGTCAATATTACTTCTACATTTCGATTTCGGAAGGCCATTTTTTAAGGCAGAACTTGAGTTTACGACGTGCAAAATTTTCATGAACTAACCCGAGCTGGTTTCGAACTCGAAAAGATTATAGGGTGGCGTAAGCGCCGCACCGCCGTGCAACGGCGATGTCTCCGGCATCATTTCCAGTAGTGTATATTAGTATAAAAAATAAAAAGAGTCAAGTAACACTTAACCTATTTTTAGTTAAATTAATTTATAAAAAGTAAGATAAAGTTAGAAATTTTAATGATTAGAAAATTATTAATAATACATTTATAATAAAACGTACTATATTATTAGAAAATTTAATGTAATAAACCAAAAGGAGAATAGTTTTATTAATCTAAAATCAAAAGCTTACTTGTTTTAGAATCTAATGATAATAGTAATTACAATTATAGGTAATTTAAATATATATATAAGGAGAATAGGTGTATAAAATTCAATTAAAAGGTTAGTTTAGTTGTTATCAGTGTGTAATAGAGGGTCAAGTAGCAATTGACATTTTATTAGTTATACTCAAATTTATTAATTTATAAGAATTCAAATAATGCTAGGCTGTTTAATTAGTTATACTGAATTTAGTTGTCGTAGTAAGTAAAGTAAGATTTAATCTTTGGTTAGTCATATTTAGTTTTATAGATGGTTAATACAGGTCGGCAATGTATTTGTGAAACTCAATTTAGTTACTAGTGCTTATATAACGTCTAATAAGCTTTGGTCTTTAATATAGTCAACTTAACTTATTATTAGAGTTTATCCTAAAGGGAACTAGAAGAGTTATTGCTCCGTTCAATATTTAAATTAATAAAAAGAATTAAACTACTTAGTTTTGAATAAAACCACCACATAACCGTCACAAGATCACCATATTCCGCCGCCCATAATATGAGATGTTATTTTTTGAATTCTTTTCATTCTATAAGTATATATGGTTATTTTCCGCCTTCTATATTAACACAAATTACCAAATACTATTGGAACATTTATAGTATTATGTATTCGTGATATATATGGAGTATGGATGCACAGGAGTTGTGGAGTTTAAGTGTATGTTATTTGAGGATAAAATTAAAATATAAATAATACGAAAGGTTACTTCCATTCGTATATGATTCATTGTAGCAGTTTGATTAAGTTACTGCAAGCTGAAAAATGAATGTATCTTCTATACTACTTCGTAGAGATAGGACTTTACGAATAGTATGAAGAATTGTATCCTTACAAATCATTGTCAATATAAAGCATGATCTGCCATACATATGAAGTACGAAATTACTTACCATCTTGCCTTAGAAGAGGTTTCCTGCAGAACCTTTTCTTGTCCCTAGATATAAACAAAGTATACAAACACTTGTGTGATTTTTTCTTGTATAACAACCAAGATTCAATTGTTCTTCTTCGTATCTCAAAAGAGTTACCGTGATACCTTGTTGTTTACAGTGGGTCGGTAAATTTCTTTTAGGAAAGCGTATCTAATACGTGCTTGGAAGACATTATCCGGTTCCCATACAACAGTGCCAAATCCTGCACTAACAATCTAAAAGAAATTTATACGTGGGATAATGGCTTCTTCCTTGCGAGAGATGACTACCAACTTTCAAAAGTTGGATAAGTTTGAAGGTGTTGGCTATCATCATTGGCAGAAAAAGATGCACTTTCTGTTGACAAACCTGAATGTGGTTTATGTACTAAGCACCCCAATGCCGCCTTATCCAGAAGAAGAAGAAGAAAACGAGCCTCTAGAGACCACACGCCGCAGAACCAAATGGGAGAATGACGATTACATTTGCCGTGGACACATCCTGAATGCAATGTCAGACAATCTGTTCGACATATACCAAAATGTGGAGACCGCAAAGGAACTTTGGGACCAGCTTGAATCCAAATACATATCAGAAGATGCTTCAAGTAAGAAATTTCTGGTTAGCAATTTTAATAACTACAAAATGGTTGATAGTCGTCCTGTTATGGAGCAATTCCATGAGGTCTAGCATATGTTGAATCAAATCAGACAACATGGGATGATTATGGATGAAGCAATTGCAGTTGCATCCATAATTGACAAATTACCTCCATCACGGAAGGATGCGCGAAATGCTCTGAAACACAAGAAAGAAACTTTGTCCTTTGGAGACTTGTCTTCTCACCTTCGTATTGAAGAGAGCATCAACTATCAAGATGGTATGAAGGACATGAAAAACACTCCAATTTCCTCTATCAATGTAGTGGAGGAAGGCAGTTCAAGTGGTACTAACAAGTCCAAGAAACGCCCATGGAAGTCCAACAAGAAAATCTCCAACTTTGACAAGAACAAGAAGCAAAAGAAAATCTCTTGTTGGGAGTGTGGTGGTTCTCATATGAAGAGGGATTTCCCTTCTCTGGAGAAAAAGAAAACCAGTACAAAGGGTCGACACAATGTTGATCCAACTCAAGGTCAGTTAGCACATGATGTTACTACAAAGGTTGAAATGAACTTTGTAGCAACAATTTCTGAAATCAATGTTGTGTAGGAGGATGATTCTTGGTGGATGGACTCCGGGGCATCTAGACATGTGTGTAAAGATCGACGTTATTTCAAAACTTACCAAGAATTGGAAGATGGGCCGATTCTATACATGGGGAATAATTCTGCTGTCAAAGCTAAAGGCATTGGACAAGTAGAGTTGCTTCTTACTTCTGGAAAAACGTTGACTCTAAATGATGTTGTTTTTGTCCCCGAAGTTAGAAAGAATTTAATGTCTGTTGGTGTGTTAAATAAGTATGGCTTCAAACTTGTATTCGAGGCCGATAAGCTAATAATTAGTAAAGGCAATGTGTTTGTAGGACAAGGACACTATTGTAATAGTATGTTCAAACTATCTATTGATAATAAAAGTATGAATTCTATTTACATGCTTGATGTTTCTTCTTTATGGCACAATCGTTTATGTCATGTTCATTATCGCCGTTTGCATGAAATGTCTAAACTTGGTTTAATTCCTACTTTTGACATGAATGTTGAAAAATGTAAGACTTGCATGCTTAATAAAATTACAAGAAATTCTTTTCCAAGCATTGAAAGAAAATCTAATTTACTTGAATTAGTACATAGTGATTTGTGTGATTTTCATAGCACTCCATTTTTGGGAAGTAAAAAATATGTAGTAACTTTTATTGATGATTTTTCTCGATATTGTTATGTTTACTTGTTGTTTTCTAAAGATGAGGCACTAGATAAGTTCAAAACTTATAAGACCGAAGTTGAGTTACAAACTAATGTTATGATTAAGAAACTTCGGACTGATAAGGGTGGAGAATATTATGATCCATGTTATTTTTCATCGTTTGGAATCATTCATGAAACAACTCCTCCATATACACCACAACAAAATGGTGTGGCGGAGAGAAAGAATAGAATTTTTAAAGAAATGGTAAACTCCATGTTGTCTAATTCTGGATTGAGTAATGGATTTTGGGGAGAAGCTATGATGACAGCTTGCTATATATTAAATAGAGTTCCAAATAAAAGGAACAAAGTCACCCCATATGAACTTTGGCACAAAAGAAAACCTAATCTCAACTACTTACGAGTTTGGGGTTGTAGAGCGATTGTTAGATTGCCGGAACCTAAAAGAAAAGCTTTGGGTGAAAAAGGAATTGATTGCATCTTTATTGGATATGCTGAACATAGCAAGTCCTACAAGTTTTATGTACTAGAACATAATGATTATGTATCGGTTCATTCTGTAATAGAATCGAGAGATGCAATTTTTGATGAAACAAGGTTCTCTTCTATTCCTAGGCCAAAGGACATGCCAAATGTTTCTTGTAACTCTAAAGAAGTTGAGTTTGAACATGATCATGACACTCCGGAAATTAGGAGAAGCAAAAGAATTAGAAAAACAAAATCTTTTGGTCCTGATTTCCAAATTTACTTGGTTGACGGAACAAGAGTGTCTTTATGTACCGAAACACTATATTGTTTTAGTGTTGAGGAGGATCCTAAAAGTTTTAATGAGGCTATGAAGTCTCATGATGTTGCTTTCTGGAAAGAAGCTGTGAATGATGAAATGGATTCAATTATGGGTAATAATACATGGATTTTATCTGATTTACCACCTGGTTGTAAACCACTTGGGTGTAAGTGGATTTTCAGAAAGAAAATGAGAGTCGATGGAACGGTAGAAAAATATAAAGCAAGACTCGTAGTCCAAGGCTTTAAGCAAACATTTGGTGTTGATTATTTTGACACATATGCCCCAGTGGCTAGAATTACCACAATTAGATTATTAATTGCTCTAGCGGCGATTAATGACCTTGTCATTCACCAAATGGATGTTAATACAGCATTCTTAAACGGTGATATGGAGGAGGAGGTGTACATAAAACAGCCAGAAGGTTTTGTGGTTAATGGACAAGAAAACAAGGTATGCAAGCTTGTTAAGTCATTGTATGGACTAAAGCAAGCACCAAGACAATGGCATCAAAAATTTGATGATGTGGTTCTGGCTAATGGTTTTCGCATTAATCAGTCAGATAAATGTGTTTATAGCAAATTTGAAAATAAGGGTCAAAGTGTTATAATTTGCTTGTATGTTGATGACATGCTCATATTTGGGACTGATTTAGATCAAGTCAATAAAACAAAAGGTTTCCTTTCTTCGAACTTCTCCATGAAAGATATGGGTGAAGCTGATGTGATCCTTGGAATCAAGATAAAAAGAGAGGATGGTTCATTGTCTTTAACACAATCTTATTATATTGAGAAAGTGGTGAAGAAATTTAATGAATGGAATAGTACTCTGTATGCAACTCCAATGGACCCAAGCATTAAACTGGTGAAAAATACTGGTAACCCAGTTTCACAATTGGAGTATGCAAGATTGATTGGGTGCTTGATGTATGCTATGACTAGCACTCGACCTGATATAGCATTTGCTATTGGAAAGTTAAGTAGGTTTACTAATAATCCTAGTTTGATTCATTGGCAAGCCTTGAGGCGAGTGTTAAGGTATTTGAATAAGACCATGGACTATGCTTTGACATATAATGGTAAGCCTTCGATTTTAGAAGGGTTCTCAGACGCAAGTTGGATCTCGAATAAAGACTACTCGTCTACAAGTGGTTGGGTGTTTCTTCTTGGAGGAGGTGCTATTTCATGGGCATCTAAGAAGCAAACATGTATTACCCACTCAACAATGTCTGCAGAATTTATAGCAATGGACTTGGCTTGTAGAGAAGCGGAGTGGCTTAGAAATTTACTGAATGGTGTGGAGTTATGGCCGCAGCCAATATCACCTATTGCATTACATTGTGATAGTACTTCAAGTATTTCAAACGCATATAGCCAAAACTATAATGGTAAATGTCGACACATAGGTGTTAGACATAGTTATGTTCGAGAAATGATACGGAATGGAGTCATTACCATTGGTTTTGTACGCTCAAATGTGAACTTGGCGGATCCGTTCACTAAAGCTTTGCCAAGAGAGTTGGTGTACAAAAATTCAAGAGGGATGGGTCGAAAGCCCTTATTAAATAACAAGTAAAGAAAACTCAATTCAACGTCTTGTATAACGCAAGATCTTGAATTCAAATGAGGATCCAACTTTATTTGAAATTTGTTGCACTATAAATCCTTAATCCCTAGGTGAGAGCATGTTTTTTCTGCAATGTTAGGAGGTTGATTAGTTTCTTAATAAATCTTTGACAAAGTTGCTCATGTTGCAGGAGCATGAATTTAAAGATTTACCTATATGAGTAAGAGGTTTGGCCACTTCATCTACTCCGGGGCTTGACGTAGATTGCTCATTATAAATGGATATGGACTCAAGGCCTTTAAAGGAGTCAAGATACAATATAGTTTGTTTTAGTCTTGTGTGTGTAACATCTTCAGTATTTCGTAGTGGTTGTATGATTCAATGCCTGGTCAATCATTTCAATCCGAGATATTGTAAAGTATGTTGTACTAAGTGGAAATTCAATCTTCGTGATATTTTCATTATGCATAAGTCTTGTTTGTTTTTGTCTTTATTGCAAGGATACGAATTTTAGAACATTTATACTATAAATGTGAGGAGGATTGTTGGAACATTTATAGTATTATGTATTCGTGATATATATGGAGTATGGATACACATGAGTTGTGGAGTTTAAGTGTATGTTACTTGAGGATAAAATTAAAATGTAAATAATATGAAAGTTTACTTCCATTCGTATATGATTCATTGTAGCAGTTTGATTAAGTTACTGCAAGCTGAAAAATGAATGTATCTTCTATACTACTTCGTAGAGATAGGACTTTACGAATAGTATGAAGAGTTGTATCCTTACAAATCATTGTCAATATAAAGCATGATCTGCCATACATATGAAGTACGAAATTACTTACCATCTTGCCTTAGAAGAGGTTTCCTGCAGAACCTTTTCTTGTCCCTAGATATAAACAAAGTATACAAACACTTGTGTGATTGTTTCTTGTATAACAACCAAGATTCAATTGTTCTTCTTCGTATCTCAAAAGAGTTACCGTGATACCTTGTTGTTTACAGTGGGTCGGTAAATTTCTTTTAGGAAAGCATATCTAATACGTGCTTGGAAGACAATATCCGGTTCCCATACAACAGTGCCAAATCCTGCACTAACAAATACAACTCATTACTAGGAAATGTTTTTATGTAATCACGTTATATTCATTAGACACCTATTTTTGGTAGATGATATGATACACATATATAGTTTTTCCTTTCATTGTCACTACACAATATATTATTTACTCAATTTATCCTAAAGGGAACTAGAAGAGTTATTGCTCCGTTCAATATTTAAATTAATAAAAAGCATTAAACTACGTAGTTTTGAATAAAACCACCACATAACCACCATAAGATCACCATATTCCGCCGCCCATAATATGAGATATTCTTTTTTGAATTCTTTTCATTCTATAAGTATATATGGTTATTTTCCGCCTTCTATATTAACACAAATACAACTCATTACTCGGAAATTTTTTTATGTAATCACGTTATATTCATTAGACACCTATTTTTGGTAGATGATATGATACACATATATAGTTTTTCCTTTCATTGTCACTGCACAATATATTATTTACTTAATTTAGGAGAATTATATATACATAAGTCACGATCATCCAGAATTAAAACAATTTGGTTGAACATATAAATTATCCTGCACAAAGAAAATACCCTAAAAAAGTATGTTGATGAAATTGACCTCAAGAAATCATCCATGAGGACCATGACGTAAGGTTTTCCATAGCTTCGTTGAATCAGCTTTGATAATAAAAGCTTAAAGCTTACCATCCGCAAATCCCTGTGAGATGATGCCTCCCGGCGCCGGAGTAACTGAACGGAAAAGGAAACGGCTATGGAGATTGCAGGAAGTCTAAGCATCGAGGGAACTAGGAAAGCCAACAATGAAAAAATTGCATAATCCCGAAGAAGCCAGTATCTATGCAGGTCTTTGCTCGAGATTGCTCGGAATGCTGAGCTGGATGGATACTACTCTCACGGTCAGTGGTTCTATTAATATGCGGTAGATTTGTTTGTGCCTTTGACTATGTCTTCACTTCTATGTTCGTAAGTTAACTTGATGAATTTTATATTGTTAGACTGTTAGGAGAATTGTCAGGATTCTTCATTACTGCTTGCACATGCATCCGGTGAAGACAGAGAATTTCCTTTGTTTCTGCAGTCCATGAATTATATATGTGTGTGTATGTTGTTTAGATGCAAATGTGTTTGTTTGCAGGGAAGTGATGTTCGAGTTGAATTCGGTGATGGAACATTGGAACCACGATCTCCCTGCCAAACTTTTCAATAGAATCCATTCATGTCATGTTATGCTGATCTACGTTTTGTTTCCCATCAGAGTCGGATGCGCGCGGCGTCGCGGCTGATACCTCCTCCATCTCAACAGGATGACTAACTCTCCCTCTCCTAGCTTGGCCGGCATCACGTCGGACTGAGAAAATCTGCTGCCCTACTCTGGATATTTCGGCGACGTCTGCCAGAAAATTCGTTGAGCTTCGTCGGTGATGGAAAGCCCTGATTTGTACTCAGAAGCCACAGATCCGGTCGAAAACCGATCATCGGAGGTAGCCGGAAAAATGTCGTAATTGATCGGAGTTGAAAAAAGGTCGGGTTTTGAGGGGTTGGGGAGGGGTGGTTTAGAATTTTATTAGTTTAGGAGGAGAGGGGGAGGGGAGGTCACCTCCGACCGGCGACGGACGCCGGCCGGAGCCTCCCCGGCGAGTTCTGTAAAAAGGGGGGGGGGGGGGGGTTGGGAGCGTTTCTGGGTGAGTAGCCAAAATGATCAATAGCCTACGTGTTCTAATGGCCATAACAATCAAATTTTATAAATATTTAATTGATATTTAACTGAAACCTTTCCTAAGTTTAAAACTTTGTAAATGATTTAATAATATATCTGATATATATTAGTCTTGGAATAGACCGTCTAAATTTTAGCTATAATATAGACGACCTATTTTTGCAATTAAAATAAGAAAAGACGGGGTCTGTATGTAAAGGAATTTTGGAAGCGGGGACTTTTCTGTAAATATGTGTTTTTTAAATCATTTTCTGCAAATATATGAATATATATACCAAATATATATATATATATATATATATATATATCCTTTTCCCAGATCTATTTCATTCATCGCCACCATCACATCCTTCCGCCGAGCACACCGCTTCGCCCTCTCAATTTCCAATCCAGCCCCGTCCTCCTGCACAACCTCCACCTCCACAAGTTCACTATTGCCGGATCCCTCTCAGGCGGCGGCTCCTCCACTCGCGGCTCGCTTGGGGCCTCGATTTTTGGCACCACCGCCGCCGCCTTACTCGAACCAGCAAAAGCTAGGGCACCGGTGTCACAATTGACACCATTCGCCTTATGCTTCTTCGTCCGCTGGTACACCTTCACGATCTGATTGTCAGAATTGCCGTTCGCTGTCGCCACGCCAAAAATTGTCAGTAACATGTATGTTTATATGCTCCGGGCAAAAGTTGTTTTGTTGGACTTTAAGATACATCAACAATAAAAGTCTGTAAGTTAATTAAATCTTTTTGTAATGTTTTGTGATATTATTCTAATAATTGATTGGCTGGTAATTTGTTAAGGATACTGTGTAATTTGGTTTGTGCAAAATATTCATCTGCTCATATTTTATTACCAAACTTTTAGCCCAATGTAAGAGGAGATTTGATTAGTAAGATATGGTCTTTGAAAAATATAATAATATTATATTTACTGGATAAGAAACATATTTTATTGAAAATCCATCTAACTTTAAGCAATGGGGTATTTAATTTAGTGAATTGAATATTTTACATTTTGAATTCATGACTATCAAATCAATGGAAATTGATATACAGTGGTGGCTAATTGTGGTACTAAATATATTCATTCTATAATTATGTTACAAAATATATTCATTCTATACAAACTACCAAAATATTCATCTGCATGCGTAGATGATTTTTGCTAATTCGTTTATCGTTAAAAAGAGTATAAATAGAGTACTTATATATTTTTAAATAGGTGTAATTGAAATATTTATTCGACAACTACTAAGTATAACTTGGTAAATGAGAAACTAAATGATACATTATGATAGAACATACCAAAATATCAAATTTAAATTTGTAAATTCATGATTTCCCACATTACGTGATACAACTAATAATATAAAATATATTTCAAACGATAGATGTGTTTTTTATATTTTTTGTAATTAAAATAAATTACTATACCAAATTAAGTACATCATGTTTAAATTAGCCTATATTTCTGACCATAACAATCAAATTTGTAAATATTTAACTGTCCATGACATATTTAGGGCACGTTCTTTCCTCTCTTTTATCATATGATTGAACTTATTAGAAATATACAAAAATGAACTACCACTAATTGTATTCAAAGTAAATAATAGTGTAGTTTAATTAAATTGAATTTATTAAATAACATTTTATTAAAATTACTCTAAACTAAAATGAAACATTTCAGATAACAAAAGAACATGCCTTGTGCCTTAATCAACTAATGATGATTTTTATCACTTTTTGGAAATAAAAAAATTATAATGTGCAACCATTTTACCATTGTATAGAAATTTAATATCTAAAAACATTAACTATTTAATTATGGCATATTTACTTTATTATTATTTTTTTTAGGCTAAACCACCAAGAAATCAGTGGAGGGAGTTTATATTTGGCATCCCCAGACCGTAAATGACTGAAAAGTAAATACAGATAACTCCCAAAAATAAGAGGCAACTAGTGCGATTACAAAGAGAGTTATAAAGACTCTCTCTGTATCCTAACGAAAAGTACTAAGAGCCGGTAATAGCCCATCTAAATCCTACCTAAAAATAATGAAAAAATACAAAGGGGGTATTAAACATGTGAATATAGTCGCCATCAGCGGCTCTTTCGACCAATCCGGGTCGAACTGGCTGACTGCAAACTGATAGTGATATCGGACGATCCCCTAAAACTCCAGTCGCTCCCAGGTCAGTCTCTTTAAACGTTGATGATACCCCCTCGGGCCAGTAGGAGACCTTCCCGGTTGCTTCTAAAGAATCAGGGCATCCGTATGATGCCTAACGCGAACCAGAGTGGATAATCAAGTGATGATCCAATCCCTCCTGTCTACAAATCTGATTACAATGAAATCGCCGGAAAGAAAGTAGAATACTACTAACCAACTTGGATTTCTCCTGTCCATATACAACATCAGATCGAAAGCCAACTTGCTCTAACAAACTAGTACCCATTGATAGAGCAAGAAATTGGCAGATAGCATACGTGTCCCATATTTGAGCAAAAAGACCCATTACTAAGCATATCCCCTAGTATTTAAATGAAAAATAAAGTCTAAAAGGTCTAAAAAATAGAGAAAAAAGGGGAAAAAAAGGAAAATAGAAATAACCCATTTCAGTCGGGAAGAGGCAGACAAACTGAAGAAACTCCGGCACGGCGACTTTATTAGCCTACGTGTTCTAATGGCCATAACAATCAAATTTTATAAATATTTAACTGATATTTAACTGAAACCTTTCCTAACTTTAAAACTTTGTAAATGATTTAACAATATATCTGATATATATTAGTCTTGGAATAGACCGTCTATATTTTAGCTATAATATAGACGACCTATTTTTGCAATTAAAATAAGAAAAGACGGGGTCTGTATGTAAAGGAATTATGGAAGCGGGGACTTTTCTGTAAATATGTGTTCTTTAAATCCTTTTCTGCAAATATATGAAATATATATACCAAATATATATATATATATATATATATATATATCCTTTTCCCAGATCTGTTTCATTCATCGCCACCATCACATCCTTCCGCCGAGCACACCGCTTCGCCCTCTCAATTTCCAATCCAGCCCCGTCCTCCTGCACAACCTCCACCTCCACCAGTTCACTCTTGCCGGATTCCCTCTCAGGCGGCGGCTCCTCCACTCGCGGCTCGCTTGGGGCCTCGATTTTTGGCACCACCGCCGCCGCCTTACTCGAACCAGCAAAAGCTAGGGCACCGGTGTCACAATTGACACCATTCGCCTTATGCTTCTTCGTCCGCTGGTACACCTTCACGATCTGATTGTCAGAATTGCCGTTCGCCGTCGCCACGCTGGAATGGCGGTTCGGCTCATCAGAGTTCCCAACTCCTCCCGGTGCGGATCCCCGAGATACCTGATTATGAGTCTCAGTCACGCAAGCCAACTCCCGCTCCATCTCGTCTCCGTCCTCACCGCCGCCGCCGAGAACTCTCAATCGATTAAACACCACCGCCTCCTCAACCTAAAAAATCGCACGCGCCGCCACAGAACCATCGCGTAGGGTTTTTCAGGTATTGATTGTGTTGTTTTTATTCAGTTTATTCGTGTTGATTAGCACTCAGTTTGTGCTAATTTGTGTTGAAACTTGATTATATATTATATCGTGTTGATTAGCGCTCAGTTTACAATGAAAACTAGACTGTTTAATGTGATGTCTTTCTGCTTATAAAAGTTTTATGTCTTTATCTTGGAAGCTGGACTTTTTAATGTTGATTTTGTCTTGTTATGAAATTTTATGTGTTTAGCTTGAAAACTAGACTGCTTAATGTGGTTTCTGTCTGCACATGAAATTTTATGTGTTTTAACTTGAAAACTAGGCTTCTTGTCTGTGTTGAAACTTGATTATTTGTTGTGAAAACTGTGGTGTTTGTAAAACTTGATTTTTTAATGTGAAAACAGTGATTGTGAAAACTTGGTTATTAAGGCTGAAAACTATAGTGATTGTAGAAACTATATTTTTTAGGCTGAAAACTGTGGTGGTTGTAAAACTTGATTGTTTAGGTTGAAAACTGTTTTATTGTGAAAACTTGATTGTTTAGGTTGAAAACTTGGGTGTTTGCGAAACTTGATTATTTGTTGTGAACACTGTGAACATTTTGAAAACTTAATTATTTAGGCTGAAAACTAGAGTGATTGTAGAAACTTGATTTTTAGGCTGAAAACTGCGATTTTTGTGAAACTTGATTGTTTAGGTTGAAAACTGTGATGATTGTGAAATATGAATTTTTAGGCTGAAAACTTTGGTGAAACTTGTCTATACTTAACACAACATTATTTAACCTAAACACCCTAGTTTTTATGTACCTAAAATCTGATGTTTATAATATGGAAACTTTTCTTTCTAACCTGAATTCTTATGTATTTACAAGTGTTTAAAATACAGAAATTATATTAACTGATTTGAGTACATATTCTTTGCGTGAACAGTGCCGTGAATAGTGCGCGTGAACAGTGTCGTGAATAGTGCGTGTGAATAGTACTTTTCCCAAAATTTGCAAATAAGGACCTCCTTCCTTCCATTTTGTAATTTAGTCCTTGGTCCATATATTAAAGCAATAATATAGACGGTCACTTCAGAGACCAACTCATCTGGTATTAATAAATTGTTATATTAAATTGAACCTGTCATTTATGGCATGATCTTTCTAAATTTATTTTTTATAGAATTGAACTTAACGCAGATATAAAAAAATGAATTTCAACTGATTGTATTCAAAATAATAATAGTGTGGTTGAATTTATTGAATAAATATATTATTAAACTAAACTAAACTAAAATTAAAGGAAATATATCTTTTTTTTTTTGAAAGAAAAATTAAAGGAAAGATCTCTTGAACTCTCAGTTTACCTTACTTTCCATGAAAGTTTTATACATTTTAACTTATACAATGTTACTTTCCGTGTTGAAATATTTTAGTATTTTTTACATGGAGCTTAATTTTAAATAATAAAATAGTGCATTTTTAAAATCCAAATTTTATAATTAATCATCAACCGTTCTATATGAAATTCATATCAAAAAAATAAACAATAATGAGATCTCATATGTAATCAATTAATTGGAGTAGGTTCTATGTAATAGACTAGGCATTCTATAACATTATTCGATCGGATGACCTTTTCAAACAAATATTTCCTCAATTTTTTATTTTTCGAATTATTCAAACAAATGTTTCCTAACTACGGTAAATGATATATGACATGGTTAACTATATATAATACCATTCAATTAGATACGTACATTTTTATGATGCAATCAAACTTTAATTAGTTTGTCAAGATCAAGCTTATAATTCTATGTGTTACTTAATTATGTTAGCTCTTTATATAGCCTTCCTTTAATAAAATATAAATAAAAATGATTAAAACTAAGTTCCTTATATCAAAATTAAATGTTTATAAGTATTTTAAGTATATCGCGCAACGCGCGATAGAACCAAGCTAGTTGAGTGTAGTAGGTTTCATACTTGATTATAGTGTTTTTAGATTGTAAACTAAATTTATTAGTATCTCTTTAAAGTCGGGTATTAGTTGACATTTAATTAGTAAATGTCAATTTAGGTAGATTGAGTCTTGGCTGGGACAATGTCATGTCATAAGATTATGATATGACCATTCTTTATTTCACATTTTTATTAGAGTAGCTAATGTGTTTATTTTGTTGAACTCTGATTATGGCACTTTTAATTATCATTAAGTAAAGAAAATTACTTTGAAATATTGTAAATATATCTATATAATTAGTTCAAGTGTTTGATTCATTAGTTCTATTTTACTGTCCTTTAATTTGTTTACTAATTCCAAATATTTATCTAAATACTATAAATGAACTAATGGTAGTTATTAGTGTTTATACATAATCAAGTAAGATTTTACCTTTAATTTAGTTAGACTCATTTCAGTTTTTAGTGTTTATAGAAGACTGCACAAGAGTTAACTTTTACTTAGTTAAAGACAATTTAGCCATAGTCTGTAGAATGTAAAATAATTATAGTTACTATTTGATTAGTGTCTGCATGCAAGGTAAGAGTTAGATTTGATAAATTAAACTTTGTAAAAATAATTTAGAAATTTTGATTACGTAAATTCAACATACTTATTAATTTTTATAGAGTTTTATTAAATGTTTTAAAGAAAAACAGTCACAATTCTTTTTTCACCTAGGCCTCTTTAAAAATATTGAAATCGATATATTCAAAAATTTTCTAGTCCAAAATCTAATTAATCTTGTATGAAATTACATTTTATCAAATTAAAGGCCTGTTTGCCTGAGCTTATTTCTTACTAATCTAACTGAATCGAATTGAACTGAACTGAACTGAAATGAAATCAAACTGAACTGAAATGAAAATTAATGTATTGAAAATAGAATGAGTGTGTTTAAATTTACCTAAATTTTATCAAATTAGTTTTTTGATGAACTGTACTAAACTGAAGTAAACCGAATTGAACTGAATTTGTACTAAACTAAAGTAAACCGAATTGAACTGAATTCAACTAAACTGAATGGAACTGACCAGAATTGAATTGCTCTACTTATAAGTCCAAACAAGCAGGGCCTAAATATTAAAAACAATTCAACTAATTAAGTTCGCAGCAAGAGAGGGTAACACCCAACCCAAGTGATTAACAAATTTTCTCAAAATCAACTCATAAGTAAGCCCAAATTTTTTTGGCTAAGAAACCATATCCACTACTCCGAGAACCCAACCGATTCCAATTATACGATTTCTAATAACCTAAAACTGCAAGCGATCTTTGTTTGATATCGCCTATGATTTTATCAGACATTGTTTCGATATCGGTATATTTTAACTCAGTCCGTTACCGGAATGACATCAATGAAATTGATATCTTCTCGCCTTTTTTTCGCTTTTTAATTAATACGACGTTTCGAGCCATCACTCGTCAGACATCGTTTCGATATCACGTTCGATATCGGTTAATTTAAACTCAACCCGTTATCGAAATGACATCAATGAAATTGATATCTTCTTGCCTTCTCTTCTCTTTTATTCAATATGACGTTTCAAGTCATCACTTATCAGACATCGTATCGATATCACGTTCGATAACGGTACATTTAAATTCAATTCGTTATCGGAATGACATCAATGTAATTGATGTTTTCTCGCATTCTCTTCGCTTTTTGTTCAATATGACGTTTCAAGTCATCACTTATCATACATCGTTTCAATATCACGTTCGATATCGTTACATTTAGACTCAAACCGTTATCGGAGTGACATCAACAAAATTGATACTTTCTCGCCTTCTCTTTGTCTTTTATTCAATACGATGTTTCAAGTCATCACTTTTCAGACATCGTTTCGATATCACGTTCGATATCGGTACATTTAGACTCAAACCGTTATCGGAATGACATCAATCAAATCGATATTCTCTCGCTTTCTCTTCGCTTACCACAATATGGCGTCATGTGCAAATATAAAGTTGAAAACGGTCTGATATGTATATGGTTTCGTTACATTTATGCTCAAACCGCTAACGGTTATCATCATTCATTTACTTCAGTGCGAAGTAAAAAGTATACTTATTACTTCAATTTCATGAAATTGGAAGTAAAAGTTTTTTATTACTTCCATTTACATGAAAATCGAAGTAAAAAAACTTTTTACTTCTATTTTTATTAAATCGGACTAAAAAGGGCGAAGTAAAAAGGCTTTTTTGTAGTAGTGTATGAAAACAAAATGTGCAGACTCTTATATCCTAATTCTTTGAATGAATTACATTTGCATACTGGAAAGTCTGTCCCAAAACAAAATGTGCAGACTCTTATATCAAAACAAAATGTCCCAAATAATACCTAAACCAAATTAGAATGCTTTAATATAAAACCAATATCTATTTAGAATAAGGGAATAATATGTATTATTCCTTAATTAACTGAAATCCCTATTCCTTTTGGGAATTCTTCCAGCTTTCCAACATTCAACCTCCGTTCCAGAAACATTCCAATGAATCCAGAACTCGATCTGCATCTTCTAACTCGAGCCTGCATCATTCTCCCTGGGTTGGACAGAATTCTCCCTCGAATTCGACCTCGTAATGATCCTTCATCAAATAATATATTTCTCGTTGACTCATCCTGCACCATTCTCCCTGTGTTGGACAGAATTCGCCCTCGAATTCGACCTCGCAGTCCTCCTTCATCAAGAAATACATATCTTATCTTAACATGTCGAAAACATGCAATACTTGCAGATGATTTAGCTCTATAGATTAATTCATCTTTCTTTAGCAATTGATCATTCCACGAATGTTTAGAATATGATTGTTGGTACCCAACAATTTCCTCAGGTGTAACGTAAGAATCAATCAATTGGTCTGCCATGACTTCATGCTGCTCGTGATGGATATCATACACAGGAATCTGAAGATGTTCCTCATAATCAATTTCACCAATCTTGACATCAATGATATTATTAACATTAATATCTATTTGATGGTTTTTCATCATCATAAGTATCAAATATTGGAGGAGCTGAATATATATCATCCTCATCAGCATCATCATCATCATCAACTTCGTCATCATCATCATCAACATCGTCATTATCATCATCAATATTGTCATCATCATCATCAACATTGTCATCATCATCATCATCATCAACAGGAGATTGTACGGCTGTGGTCGCAGTTTCCTTACTGGAAGAACAAATGTGTTTCTGAGGTTTCTGGGGTCTTAAAACAATCATGACATCTTCAAACCTAAACCTATAAATATTGGATCTTCCTTCATGCACCACTTCTCGATCAAATTGCCATGGTCTCCTAAGTATCAATTGACAAGAATCCATGGGGACAACATCACACCAAACCTGGTCCTTGTACTTCGATCCAATCGAGAAGGGAACAAGGGCTCGTTGATGTACCTCAATATGTTTTATGTTTTCAATCCAACCCAACTTATAAGGTCTTGGATGTTTTTCTACTATGAACCCCAATCTCTTTACAGCTTCTTTTGACACAATGTTGTCGCAACTACCCGCATCAATGACAAATTTGCACACGAATCCTTTGATGGTACACGTTGATTGGAATATATTACTTCTTAACCAATCATCATCACCTGGATAGTCTTCCATTGCATAATCCCTTTGAATAATCATCCCCATAGGTCGTGTTCTTGGTGGTATGATTCCCCAAAAACAAACCAAGCTCTGGATACCAACTGATGTAGCGGAAGATTATAACAAACGTAACCAAAGTAACCCAATGAAATCAACCTATTTAATTCTGCGAATACCTAGGTCGAAAACGCCTTCCAAATCTATATACTCAAAGAATATCTAGAATTTAGGATTAAAATTCATCTCTCGAAAGAGAAAACTCTCAACAAACTTTTATAAAAACTCAATACTCAAAAACTCAAAAACTATCTATTACAATTATAGAATGCTATTTTTATAGCAAAACTCTAAACGTAAATAATACCTAAACCAAATTAGAATGCTTTAAAATAAAACCAATATCTATTTAGAATAAGGGAATAATATGTATTATTCCTTAATTAACTGAAATCCCTATTCCTTTTGGGAATTCTTCCAGCTTTCCAACATTCAACCTCCATTCTAGAAACATTCCAATGAATCCAGAACTCGATCTGCATCTTCTAACTCGAGCCTGCATCATTCTCCCTGGGTTGGACAGAATTCGCCCTCGAATTCGACCTCGTAATGATCCTTCATCAAATAATATATTTCTCGTTGACTCTTCCTGCACCAAGCCTCCAGCTGCCATTCTTAATTGAAACAGACTGTATGATGGCTATGCAAGCTATAAAAGACCCTAAAAAGGCCCCATGGACTTTATACCATCTTGTATGCTCCATTAACAATCTTGGAGCTTCTAAAATTGTTCACCACTAGAGACAGGCCAACCAGGTGGCTAATGCACTCACTAGTGCACAAGCATATCTTTCTCGGCACCACATTTAAGGCGTTTTGGCCAAATTTTCGCGGAACCGCCGAGTAGAAGGCTTACGAGTTCGCCTCTGTCCGCTCGCCTAGGGAAGAATAATAAAAAATGCGTTTTACATTTGAATTATAGGCGTTTTTGAAAATACGTTAAAATGTTGAACGGCAGGCAATATCGTATCCAAAATCGCTAATGAACAACCAAAAAAGCGAAATCGCCTATAAGACCCTGTAGATGTTGGAAAAGTTGTTCGCCAGTAGTTGTTGGCTGGTTCTCTGCTAGCGAGTTTGCAAGTTATGAACACCTGTAGGCGAAATATTGCTAGAGATATCGCCTGTTAGTAAGTCTACCGGCGGCTCATGTTACGAACTCGTTTGTGGTTCGTCTGCACAGGCGAATTGGGTAGCGAATTCGTAAGAATGTTTTTACTTGGTATATAAAAGCAGTTTTTTTGCGGGAAGAAAAATAAAAGAACAAGATAAGAGGACTCTCCTTGTGGTTTTTCTCCAAGATAGCTCACATTTTCATGCCGGGAATTTTCCCATCATTGCAAAGGTATGTGGTTGTGAATTGTTATTGATTGTTTTTGGAATGGGCAAACTTGTTTGTGACATGCGTGTGTGCTTGTTTGTATGGTTTTGTAGAGTTTGTTAGAGTGCTAAGTTTGGTGATTTGTTGAGTGATTCTAGAAAAATGGTTGTTGATAGTATCGTGTTAAGCATGGGTCATAGTGAAATCATGTTGGAGAATAAGCGTCTTTCAAAAGGTTATATGGAGTTGATCAAAGAATTTATTGATTTTGGTTGGAAGGATTGTGTAGAAAAGAAAATGGGCGGGCTAACATGTCCTTGCAAAGATTGCCTTAACAACGCGATCTATGAGGATGTAGCGGTAGTGCGAGAACATTTGATTTGTAGAGGTTTTGATCCTACATATACAAAATGGGTTTGGCATGGAGAGGGTGCAAGTCATAACGATGCGGAGTTTGATGTTAGGCTTGACTCGGAAGAATTGCGTTATGATGGTTGTCTTGATGAAATGGCGGAAGACGTGGCTATGGATTAGGTGGGAAAGCCGAGCATGTTAGCGGCGATGTTTAATGATAAAGAGATACCATTGTACAAGGGTTGTAAACATTCAGTTCTTGGTTCTACGTTGCTGTTGATGAATTTAAAGGCTCGACATGGAATATCTGACAAGGGGATGACTGAAATGTTAGAGTTGGTGAAAGAGTTGCTACCCACTGACAACTTGTGCCCTAATCGAGTATATGCTGCAAAGAAGATACTATGCCTTATGTGAATGGAGATGCAGAAGATTCATGCATGCCCTAACGATTGCATGTTGTACATGGGAGATGACAAAGACAGGGATACGTGCCTAGTATGCAATGAGCCTCGGTACAAGTCAAAGGTGGGGACCGTAGAGGTATGTGGCGAGAGTGTGACACCGTCTAGATGCAAAACACCGGCTAAAGTAGTGTATTACCTTCCACTGATTCCTCGACTGAAGAGGTTGTTTTTAAATCCTGAGGATGCAAAGTTGCTAACACGGCACGCGGATAGCGTTAGGGAGGACGATGATATTATTTAACATACCTCAGATGGAGATCAGTGGAAGAAAATGGATGAGCGGTACCCTGAATTTGCCTATGAGCCCAGGAATGTGAGGTTAGGCTTATCCACTGATGGCATGAAACCCTTTGGTAACATCTCCAGCACCCACAGTTCTTGGCCAGTTATGGTTGTAATATACAATCTGCCATCGTGGTTGATGATGAAACGTAAGTATGTGTTATTCTCCATGATGATATATGGTCCCAAGCAACCGGGTAACGATATTGACGTGTACCTAGCGCCTTTGATCGAAGATTTGCAGACTTTATTCGAAGTCGGTGTCCGGATACCTGATGGCAGTCGAGGTGATGAGAAGTTTAAATTGAAAGGAATGTTGTTGTGGAGTATAAATGGCTTTCTAGCATTAGATAACTTGGGTGGTTATTCAGTGAAAGGTCACTTTGCATGTCCCATATGTGAGAGCAGGACTAGTTATTGTCAATTGAAACACGGTGGTAAGCCAGTGTATCTCGGGCACAGAAGATTTCTTCCGACCGGACATCCTTGGAGGCGAGCGAAGAATTGGTTCTACGGGAGAGAAGAGCATGATCCCGCCCCAATCCCTTTAACTGGGTCGGAGGTTCTAGAAAAGGTTACTGGGATGGATGATGAATTTGGTAAGGGAAAGAAGAAGAAGGCATCGAATAGCAGTTGGAAGAAGTGTTCGATATTCTTCAAACTATCTTACTGGAAGCATTTGGACGTACGTCACTGTCTTGATGTGATGCATATTGAGAAGAACGTATGTGAAACACTTGTAGGTACGCTGATGAATACCCCTGGAAAGACAAAGGATGGCCTGAAAGCGCAGAAAGATCTTGTATAGCTCGGAATTCGTTCATCTCTTGCTCCCATAGAGGAAGAAGGTAAATCCTATTTATATCCAGCTTGTTACACCATGTCAATGGAGGAGAATAAGCGTTACTGTAATGCTCTGAAGTCTGTTAAGGGTCCAACATGTTACTCTTCGAACATTCGTAGCTGTGTAAATACTAAAGAATTGAAGCTGGTAGGAATGAAGTCGCATGACTGTCATAATCTTATGCAGGAGCTTAATGTAATTGCTTTAAGAGGATCGTTTCCTCGGCACGTGAGTAACGCAATATCGAAGTTATGTTACTTTTATAAGTGCATATGTTGTAAGAAAGTGAGCAGGCGGAAGCTGGATGAGTTGTAGGAAATGGTGGTGGAAGTTCTGTGTAGGATGGAGATGTACTTCCCCCGTTCATTCTTCGACATCATGATCCACATGATAGTCCATTTGGCGAGGGAGGTAAAATTCTGTGGCCCCATTTACTTGAGATGGATGTACCATTTGAGCGGTAAATGGTGATATTTAAACATTTTGTGAAGAATAGATATAGGCCTGATGCTAATATTATTCAGAGGTATGTTGCAGAAGAGGTTATTGAGTTTTGTACTAACTATATGAAAGATGTTGCCACGGTGGGGATACCAAATGCTAGGCACGATGGGAGATTGGAAGGGCAAGGTCTTAAGCATCATAGTTTGTTCAGTCCTACCGCGAGAGACATAGACGCGGTCCATTTGTATATCCTCAGGAACCACGCGTCGGTGACCCCTTATGTTGACATACACATGGAGGAGATTAGAGTCTCAAATGCATGGCCTGTCGGTGACTCTAGGATCCTAGAGAAGCATTGTGCCAATTTCATTAGGTGGCTGCCAGCTCATGTTCTGGCAGGGGACCATCCTGATATTGTCAAGGCGTTATGCAGAAGGCCGCTAGGAACTGTTTACTCGTTTGTTGGGTACGACATAAACGGTTACACTTTTGGTACTAAATGGTCGGATGAGAAGTCGACTAACCAGAACAGCAGTGTGGTAGTACCGGGAGAAGCTAACATTCATGGATGCGATGCATAATACGGGACCATCACCGACATATGGGAGATTGACTTCATTAGTGCCAAAATTCCAGTGTTCAAGTCTGAATGGGTGAAGGAAAGTGGCGGGGTGCGGACAGAGGATTACGGCACAACCCTGGTGAATCGCAATATTCTTGGCTTTGAATGTGATTCGTTTATCATGGCGTCACAAGCGCACCGAGTGTTTTATGTGAAGGATCCACGGGATAATAGGTGGGAGGTTGTGGTGAATGGTAAGCAAGCTTCTTCACAACGGCAACGGCGAGGATTACAGCTTTGGTACAGATATCGGGGACCTTCTGGGTTTAGAGCCAAATGAAACCTTAACTGAAGACAAGGCGAGTTTGAAAAGGTTTTTTTGCGTGGAACGATCACACGGAGGTCATTTGGATCACCGATGCCGGGAAGCCAACGAAGGGGAAGAGGAATCAACCTAAGAATTTATGACAACTTTGTATACAACAATCATGTTTGTGTTTTTTAATAAGAGGGACTGATTAGTAATGTTTGAATTTAAACGAAAATTTGAAACCATAGCCTAGGAGAATCTAAAGAAGGCATCGCTTCTTAAATTTGCCATGAAGAATTGGTTGGAGCGAACTCGCTTGTAAAAATCGCCTGATGAAAAACTACGTCGTTTTGTATCATATTTCTATCATATGATCTAGATTACATACTGGCGACAACTTAACCATATTCGCCTATGAGTGGCGAGTTCGCTTAGAGTCACGCCTCTTACTCTCTGTCCATCCAGTCGAGTCAAGAGGCGAACTCGCATGCTAACTCGCCTATATAAAATTTCTATCATAAGAGCTAGATTACTTTCTGGCGACATCTTAACCATATTCGCCTATGTGTAGCGATTTCGCCTTGTGGCACGCGTGTTGCTCTCTGTCCATCCAGTCGAGTTAAGAGACGAAATCGCTTCTTGTGACGCTTACAGGTGACAAAGTTTCCGGTTTCGCTACCAGGACAAGTCAAACTATAAACTACAAAAACTAATTCCATTCACTTTTTCGTTTTTACACATGAACCATATACTCCAATACGAGTGGTAACACAATTTGATTAAAAGAAGAAAACATTAATCAAATTAATAATAAGATTGTCACAAGTAGGTAAAGATTCAAATTTTGTAAAAAAGTAGCATTACAATTGAAATAAAATTCCTAGCATAATTCAACACTTCTAGGTAGAGTTGTCATTGGCTGCACCATCCTGGTCCTCTGGTGTGGCTTGGTGTGGATGCTGGCGGAGATAGTCTTTACAAAAACTCCGAAGAATGTGGCGAGTCTTCCACCCATTCTCTTGGACGTTAGCAATCTCGGTCATCATCGAGAACACAGAGTCCTCAAGCCCTTGGTAACAGGCTTCTCTTGGTGCTAGTAAATGATAGACATTGAAAATGTCAAGTTTTGTTCTAAAGTAAACTAACATCACAAGTACAAAAATCATGTATAAAAACGATTTACCTAAATTTGGTTCTGGCTCCGCCGGCACGTCCTTCTCCCCCTTGTCTTGCCAAGTCAACCCAACCAACTCCCACTTCTTCTTCTGGTAGTACTCCTTCGTGTAGTACTCACACGGCTTCCCGGTGCCGGAGAACTTCATCTTTGGATGCTTTTTGCAGAGGAATTTAGTTATGAAGTTTGCATAGGGCAACTTTTTCACAACCATGTTGTTTTCTACCACGCTCTTCTTCATGTGTTGGAAAATGGTATATCCAATGTTAAGCATGACTTCCACCGCCACCATGTAGTACTCGATCAAAGTCGTGTAGTTTGGTTCGGCCAACCATCCGCCTTTAGACACAAGATTTGTAGCAACCATCTCATACAATATCCTCCTCTCAGGGGTGAGCTTGTATAGCTTGTACTCCTTTGGCGTTCCAAGTTCAACCTCATCTCGACCAAAGTGTGTCAATCCATATTCCTTCAGCTTTGCGTGGGAAACGAGCAACTCACTAGACCATTCTCCCCTTGCATATAGTTCCACATGTTGATCCTCATCCTCGAACACAACACCGAGGGCATCATTGAATAGCTTGGGACTTAGTTTGTACTCCTTCTTGTTCACCTTCGTCTTCCACACGTCACCACTCTGTCGGAAATTAGTGTAGAACTGCATAGTCTCCTCCAGATAACCCGGCTCATTCACCGTCATCAACTTGTGAGCTTCTTGAATATCAAGAAGCTCCCAAACCTCTTTCAAACCTATGTCGTCCACTTGACTGGCATCCACCACCATCAACTCGTTCAAGACAGCCTTGGCATTTTCAAAACTACAATACTTTAGATAAGCTTGTTCACTAACAAACTTAGCCTTATCGTACTTGATAGGCTCGGTCGATTTGGCGGCGGCCTTTTTACCCTTACCCTTTGGAGGCATGTTTGAGATTGCAAGAAGTACCCAACAAACAGAACCCAACCTTAATCTATGATTGAACCCATAAAAAAACACATTCAACATGACACCTAGATTGAAAGCTAAGCTTTTACACAACGAATGGATGAACTTAACGAAAAAAACAAAAATAATGATGAAAAAGAGTTAAAGATGAGTAGAAGTTACAATGTGGGGGAGATTGAGCCGTGAAAGCGCTGATTTTCCGGTGGAACTGACGGGTTGGTGGCGGCTGATCGGAGTTTGGGGGGAGGTTTCTGATGAATTTGAGGGTTTCAAAATTGGGGATCTGATTTTGAACGCGTCTGGAGGTTTCAGTTGACTATTTATAGGCCTGCTGTTTACGAGTTCGCCAACTCCATCGTTTATAGGCGATTTAGCAGGTGAATTTGCTTGTGAATAAAAAAAATGTTGGCCTTTGGGCCTAGGAACTATGATATGGGCCAGATCGGGTATGGACCATGTATGTATAGTGTATGTGTATTGCATTCAAGTGTTGTTTCATGGGTAATTTGCGCGGGTAGGCGACTTATCAAGCCCTTCTATTTTGCCAGCACATATATACTGATCAATTGGCTTTCAATCCAGTGATGTGGGAATAATGACACTGCCAGGTGGCCAGTTCGCCTCTTACGACGCCCGGAGGCGAGAGAAAAGGCGAACTCGCTTGTATGTACTACTAGATCCCTTTTTCTTTTGGTAATAATGACACTAATTTTAATCTGTTGATCATTTGTATTTTGTAGAAATTATTATGAAGGACTGGACAATTATAAAGAACTCCAAAATATGAGTTTTATATAACAAATATTCACAACTTCAGTTCACAAAATTCTTTTCTATTCTGTTGGGTCATAAATCCCGGTCCAATGCGGTAGTTGCCAAATTTGATTTTTAATGAATTCTTATTTTATTAAAAAACATATTTTTATTTTCTATAAGTATCTGGGTTTGAGTTAGGCGTAGTTTGGTGTCAATTGCTGGCGGAGTTTGGAGTCCATTCGGCGGGTTATGGACGCCTAGTCTTTCGTCGTTCGCGCCAAATCAACTTCCCGTCGAGTTAACCTGTCATGGCGGAACCTATAGAGCACCGAGACTACTAGTCATCGCCAAAATGGATGACATTTCAACGCTGTGTATTTGGACTATATGGCAAAAAAGATGGTCATATGTTGTTAACTTTGAAATATTTCCATGATAAGTGCTTACAAGCGAGTGTGGTAACGAGATCGCCTCAGTATAACTTTCAGGAAAATGTGTTGGCCTGTTCAACACCGTGTACAAAAAAAATAGGCCTCTTGGCCAGGGGACATGGATATACTGGTAGTACTCAAATGGGACATGTATGTATAGTGTATAGAGTTTGTATAGTGCATTCAAACGGTGTTTCATGGGCAATTTGCGCGGGTCGGTGAATTATCGAACCCTTCAATTTTGCATTCATATAAATACTAAACATTTTGCTTATAACCTAGCGATGTGGGAATCTTGACAACACGAGGAAGCGACATCGCTAAAGCTTATGTGTGCAGGCGAACAACTGAGCGATGTCGCTCCCATGTGTTTTTATTTCAAGAATACTAAACCCTAATTAATACTTAGAAGTGACATCGCCTGTTATTTCGTTTATGTATGAAACGGCGTCGTTATTTTGTGTTCTACACTTGTGAATTTTGAAAAAATAATCAACCTGGCGGGCGAAACCGTAAGATTATTCGCCTACTTGTTACGATTTCGCCTCTTCAATCGCCTAGTAGACTCTGTCGCCTGTGGCGAGCAAGGAAGAGAGTTCACCTTGAAGATACGTTCAAAGACTGTTAAACTTGCGAATTCGCCTCATTGATTCGCCTCTTACTTATTCACCTAGCGAATTCACTTTCTGTCTCGCCTACTCTTTGAATAAATTTTGTTCACTTCTAAATTGATCTGTTTTTATGTATGGTTAACAATAAAGAAAAACATAGAATCTCATTTTATCTTTTTACTAGGTATATATTAAAAAGCAGAGAGTGGCGGCATAAACATATATATAAATAAAATGGCCGCCCCGGAATAAAAGATTTATAGAATAAAACGACACATGTCTATGTGTTTTGTCTCCACGTCCGGTCGCCCCGCCTCCAAGCTGCCTCACAGTTTGATTAAATATGGAAGGTACAAATTTAACCAACTTATTAATTAAATATCCCGCCGTTTTGATTAATTATTGTGGGTATAAAAATTTAACTAATATAAGTAACTTACTAATTTAACTAATTCCCACCATTTTTGTTAATATATACCTAAACCATATCGATGAGATCTCAGTTAATTGATGATGTAACATCGTCGTTTTCCACATACAAAAATTATTATATGTTAATTAACGTCTGTCATTTATTACTCAGATATTATGACGGCCGATTTCCATATATAAAGATTTATATATGTTAATTAACGTCTGTCGTTTATTATGAAGATACTATTACCATAAATTTATATTAATCGAATCAAATCAAATATATTAATTTTCTATTACCTATATACATATAAATAGGCCAGAGTTTGTGTTGAATCAACTCGCACTATACAAAACTAAATTCTCTCTCACTTCCAAACAAGACCAAACCATGGCATGAATAAAAGTGACGTAGACCAAACCGCAGGTTGTGACGTTGTGAGAAAAATGTATAATGTTTGATATAGAAGAGGGATTGTGGGCCATGCATGTGTAATTTGCAGTGAGATTTGATGAATTCAGGGGTGAATAATAGAGATCTCCATGGCTTGGAAACTAATCTGAATCGTCCAATCTAAGCTCATAGTTTGTTCCAATATGAGATTTTTAGATTTGAATTTGCTTGAGATTTGGTTGGAGCTTAATATTTATAATTTAGGGTTTAGGGTCAGTTGTTTGTCATGATAAAGAGGATATGGATTTAGGGTTTTCAGTTGTTTATAATCTGTTATGATTGAAATTTTGTTGAGATCAAATTTTCACACGGTTGTTGGAGATTACGGCCAGAGCTAGGGTTTAAAAAAAACCTATCCAGCCTAAGAATGCGGTGTTGTTTTTACACATTTACGATTGTGAGTGATGGTGCTAATTAGTCTTGTAGTGGAACCCAAGAATTCCACAGACTTTTGATCAAATATTGGAGGTTAGTTTGGCTCTTGGATTGATTTGCTTTAGCATAATAATGTTTTATATTAGGTCAAATTTTTCTCAAAATATGAATCCTGCTTAATTTATCAATTCGTTGTATTTTTGAAAAATGTCGAGAATGTCATACGTTATTTTTTGAGATTACATTAGCTTTTAAAGTTAAATAAAATATGCTATATAGTCAAAAATAAATTGTGTTTCATTCACTGTAGGTGTCCCATATCTTAATGGGTTTCTACATGTCGGATGCGGTTAATAAACATGGTAATGGGTTCATCTTTAATTTTGTGTTTTGTGATTTTGTATGTTATTTTACGTCGTGATAGGTTATACTCATTTTAACTAATTAATATGCTAAATAAATCCATTAATTTCGTTATTGTATTATGAAATTATATGTTTTACTTTTCTTTTACGCCAAATGCGCCTTTGAATTTGTGGATATTTGTAGAGAGCAACAATTTGATGTAGTTATATCTATACTAAAAAAAATGCAACTTGATGTAGTAAGTGATAAGCATATCAAAATAAATCTTTTCATAAAGCTTTAATCTAATAATATATTTTTGATGATTGTGTTCATTAGTATTTATAATCCATATATGTTATTTTTTAATGAAGTTTACCAATAAATGATGGTATACTTGATTTTTTAAAAATGACCGTATGTGAAATACCTTGGTCAGTTGATCAATTCTTTCTTCATTAAGCTCTCTATATATTGTCACATCTGCTAGAAAAATAAATTGACATACTACATCATTTTTTGGTGTGATTTTAAGCATTTTCTTATGTATTTTTCTACATTTTCAACAGCTATAAAGTGGTCTGAGTTGTAGCCATTTATACTACTTCCTTTGATGATGAGGGGTTTGTTTAACACTAACTTATTATTTAAACAAATTATCGTTCAAAATGGGTTCTTATACAGATAAGAATGAATTGGTGACGAAAATATAATCACCTCAAATATTACGAATAAAATGATTAATTAGTAATATTTAGGATTCAAAATATATGCCACGAAGGTGCCAAATCAATTGACCGAACCAATTTGTGTAGGAATTTGTGGAACGATAATATATTTATGATGTCAAATTAACCATGCATTATAACTATCCAAATTCTTATCATCATTTTAATTAATTCCTTTTTATCTCATGATCACATTTTATATTTACTATATATGCATATATTCTTATTTGAAACCGTTTTCCTTAAATATTCCGTCTAATTTATTAAAAAAGGAAAAATTCATGCACTAAATAAATTCTTCTACTCTTTATATATGCATAAATATTTAATACATAACCCCAATTTTGCAACCGGAATTTCAAGGACGAAATTTCAGCTTTTGAAACTATGCAAAATCAAGAGAAACCACCAACAGATATAGGTATTGAATGTATACAAATATGTTTTTTATGCAAATGTATTGCAAATGACAGCCGATATTCTTGATTTTTTTTTTTTTAATATATATATATATTGATAAGTCCATGGTTCGTATTCGAACCTCATTCATACTCGGACCAGGGCCCGAGAAGGGTCTTGGGCTCGAGATACGCGGAGGGTGGATCCACAGGTCCATCAATCCTAATCTTTATAAGGAATGCGTATATTATGAATGTTCCACAAGGAATATACATCTTCTCAAAGATGGTAATACAGCTATCCTAAACATGGTAACACAACCATGTCCGAAATACACTTCTGTTATACATGGTAATACAACCTCTATTCCCATAAGAGTTGTATTCATACCATAAATACATATCTTGGTGATCTATGTAGCCATATAAATACCCTAAAGTTTTGGTAGACCTCTCATCTAATCTGATACTTTATACTTTACGCCTTAAGCAAATATACTGACTTGAGCGTCAGAGTGACTATCCCCGGGACACCCGGGGCCTTTGTCTTGCAGATCAGTTCGAGAGCCTGGTTCGTCGTCGAAGTGTTGGTGTCCGACATACATCAATTTGGCACGCCCGGTGGGACATCTCACACTCATTGACGACGTCGCCGAACCTTGTTTTTGATCTGGTCTAAGCGCACTTGAAGAAGCAACTTCCCCGACAACATGTCTGACGCCGAGCAACCCAGACGAAGTGCCCGAGTGCTAGGGCAAAATCCAGAAGAGAATCCAGAAGCAGAACTACCTTCCCAAGGACAAGGACGAAGACGAGGACGCAGTCGACCCGGAGGATCTCGCACACACTCCACCTCCGAACCACCGTCAGGCTCTACCGTGGGGGCAGGAAACTCCAACGTTCCAAACTCCGTCGGTCTGAATCCTGTCGTATCCAGAGTACCCCTCTCCGGTCCAAATCCTGTTGCGTCAGGAGTGCCACCTTCTGGATCGAATCCTGTTGCATCAGGAGTGACACCTTCTGGATCGAATCCTGTTGGATCTGAAGCACCGAACTCGGGACCAAGAATTTCGATCCAGACTGACATGAACTACAGCGAATACGTCAACAATCAAGACGGCCTTGACCCAGGGAATGGGTTTGGATATAACGGACCTGATTCGATCTTTACCTCGGAAGAACAAGCATTAAGAGATCAACAAATCCTCACAGAAAAACAATAGGAGGAGGAAAGACAAAGACGTCTTAGGGAAACCTTGAGCCAGACTGTGCGAAATAACCCTCCAGGTTCCGAGCCATCTTATATCAACCTTGACCCTCCGAGAACGATCCCTGAAGATGTCTGAACGTTGATGAGGAACTTACAGGCCCAATATTCTGATTTCGTCGCATCTTTGATAAATTCAAGTCAACAACTCAGTGCACAGATGCATGAAGCCCCCAACCTAGTATCTGTCTCAAGAGCCCAAACTACACCACCTGCTGATCCTACTCAACAGCGGAGACTCCTCAACAACTTATCCAAGGATCTACCGCCTCATAATGCTCAAAGTTGTCTGCCACCACCTCCTAATACATCTAACTATCAGGGGGAAGGAATAGGATTAAGTAGGGAGGAAGTACGAAGGATGCACATCATCAACATCGAAGAAGAACTCAGACGCGAGAAGAGGTAGCGAACTCGAAGAGAATGGCAAAATAGCGCCGATCGGCCCTACACTCATGATGGAGCCTACCCTACCCGAGGTAAATACGAAGTTGACCAAGAAATCACACGTATCCTCGGACTTAGAGGACAAGCTGCTCGTTCTCCCTTCTCATGGCATATTGTGAATCTCCCCTTCGATAACCACAAGAAGGTCCCAGAGCACTTACCCACATACGATGGCACTAGCGATCCTAGAGAATTTCTCTCGGTCTTTTTTAAGACTTTAGAAACCAGGAACTTCCATGAATTGGAAATATGCAAGATCGTCCCCAATTACCTCCGAGGGAAAGCACAGACATGGTTTACCCAGACGAAACCAGAAAGTTTATTTGATTACTGGGATTTCGCTGAGTTCCTTCTCCACGCTTTCTTCCAGAAGAAGAAGTTTACCAAGTCCCTCGGAGATCTGGGGTATGTGGCCCGCCTCGAAGGAGAGACTGTGATTGAACACTATCATATATACATGGATCTAGCTACTAAACGCTATGATCGGGATGAACGCCTCCTGATAAATATGTACCGGATGAGCGTGGATGATGACATTCTATGGATGAAGCTGGCAACAAAAAATCCAACAACCATTCAACACCTCCAGGCCATCATGGAAAAGCACGCTAGCAAATCAAATGTCGTGACGGGCAAAAGACCCCCAGAATTCCTTATGGACAGAAAAGAATCCAGGGCGAAGATACCGAAGGTCGAGAAGACTGATAACGCTCCAAAGCCCACCTTCGAGTCATACACTCCTCTGGCGAGATCTCAGACTGAAATTCTATCCATTCACAGGCACCTTTTGAAGGACCCGCCCGCCATGAAGGAATCAGCCGAGCGCCAAAGGTCGCCAAAGTTCTGCCAATATCACCGAGATCAGGGGCATGATACCGAGAAGTGCTATCAACACAAGAACAAAATTGAGAAGTTGATTCGCCAGGGAATTATGCAACAAATTGCACCATCAACAACCAGCGATAACCAGGGGACCCAGAGGAGGTATGGGGGAAAGCCCTGGCAGAAGAAAAAGGATGGCCCCCGTAACAACAATAACAATAATAACAACTACGGTGGCGGAGGCAACAATCCTCAAGATCCTCCTCCCCCACCACCTAATGGAGCCAAAAGAGTCATCAACGGCATCAATGGCTACACTGGAGAAGCAATTTCCTTGACCAAGCTGAAGGATATCGTTCTAGCTATACCCCACACTGAGCCAGTCAACAAGAGGCTCACTACTGGAAATGTCACCGGAGACGTCGCCGTTGCACGGCGGTCCGTCCCAAACGCTGGCCGCCAAAGTTTTCGAATTCGAAAATAGTTCGGGTAAGTAGTTAGAAATTTCACACGGCGTAAATCAAAGATACGCCGTGTGATACAATTTCCGATATCGAAAACAAAATGGTTGAAGTAGAGTATTGAACAATTTCAGGTGTTCAGTTGAAGGTCTAATTTTAAGATTAGAAAAACATGAACCAAACACTTCATTCGAAATCGAAAACACAAGTAGAACAAGTTTAAGATTAGAAAAACATGAACCAAACACTTCATTCGAAATCGAAAACACAAGTAGAACAAGTTTACGATTAGAAAAATGAATGACACATGATAGTACCATGTTTCAAGTTAAATTTGTGATGTTTTACGAATCGAAAGTAATGTCTCAAAAGTTACGAAACCAAAAACAAAGGACCATTATTGATGACGTAGATGTAATATTTTAGTACACCCTGTTTACGATTTCGAAAAAACATTGCTGGTTTGGTAAACTGTAGGCCTTCAACTTTTAGATCTCGAAAATGAGTTTGAGTAGTGTTTACGTAGTAGTAAAGTGGATAGGATGGTACATGTATGTAGTTTTCGAATTTGAAAAGTGTGTTTTATGTACTAAAATGGAACGACGGGCTCAATGTTTTGAAATGTTGCTAACATTTGTTTTGATCTTAGGAGTTCCTTGATTCAACACCATAGTTTGGGAGCTGATGTGTGAAGGTATGTATATAATGAAATGATAATATACATGGTTGTAATATAGTACTACAACATATACATATAGTACTTTCAATAAATAATGAAATTATTTATTGATTGGATCGAGTTCATGCAGTCGACATTTCTCTTTGTCGTAAAGGGAGACGAGAATATACATCAATAAGTAAGTATTAGTCTACAAAATCTTAAATGTCTACAATCTAGAAGTATAAGAAGTCGCAAAATGTGACGTTCAATTTAAAAGTTGAGAACTCGAAATGTCACATATTCCTCTTACTTTTAGATGTCGAAAATTTGCTAATTTATTTAGATTAATTTTTATTGTGCTTTTCATGCTTAGTGGTGCATCGTTCTTAAATAAAATAGAATATGAATGAAATGATAATATACGCGATTGTAATATAGTATTACAACATATACATATAGTACATTCAATAAACGCTGAAATTTATTTCTCGATTCGATCGAGTTCATGCAGTCGCATTTCTCTTTTGTTGTAAAGGGAGACGAGAAAACAGGTGAAATTCAATACAAATGACATAGGTACCAATAATATGCTACATATATTAAGGCATTAATAATAAGGCACATATATTAAGGCATCAATATTAAGGCCATCGTCATCAACTCTTGTCAAACACATGAATCGTTAGTACATATATATGCTAGAGAACATAAGTACAACCAAGAAGTCGGAAGTAGAAAATTTGACATGTTAACCTACCACTACTACAAAGGGGTGGATGCAAGGCACATATTTAAGGCGTTTGATGGGGGCGCGTTTTTTTACGCCTTGATTGACAGTAGCGAGTTCGCTACCTCTTCAAGCTAGCAAAAAAAAATTACATTCAAGACGGAAAGAGGCAGTTAAAGGCGGAACTGGGATTTGACGTTAAAAGATACTTGACCAAGGCGGAAAACATGTATCCGCCTTAAATTGAATTGGTTGTTGCGATCTCGTAACCTTTGTAGTAATATAAACGTGTCTGTAGCAATTTCGTAGCTTAGCTCGGTAGTCGTAGGTTTGTTCGTTGCGAAATCGTAAGCTTTGCTAAACCCTAATTTTAGCAGGCGAGGATATGGGAGATGTCGTAACTGGGACGGTAGTATATTGCGTTTGCTGTTACGGTATCGCTTCTTAAAAGGTCAAATTTGTCATTGCTCAATGTACAGTGCATGTGAGGGTGATTGAAATGTTACGAGGTCGCTGGCTACTCAAATGTGTGAGCAAGGTCGTAGCGAGTTCGTAACAGACTCTGTATGGGTCACAGATTTAAGTTGAACTGGCCGTTCTAACTCCAAAAACAAAAACTTTAAAAGGGTCTAAACAGGTGGGTATTGAAGGGTGATCAGTTGAAGTGTTCTCGGAGGTCTCATTGTTCCCGTGTTGGTGTAGGTAAGGTTTAACTTGCGTAATGTACTGGCTTGTCTCTTGATTTTGGTTGATTTTATGCATAATTTTTGGTTGCATTTTGGTTTATCTTGGTTGTTTTGTTAATGCAGTGTGTAGTTTATGTGTTGATCATCTAAAGTCAGTGGGTTAGTAGTATTGTGTAGCTGTTTGTCTGATTTGTGAATTATGGACCGCGAACGAATAATGAAGGAGAATGCTCGATTATCGAAGGAGTACTTAGATTTGGTTGAACAGTTCTTAGATGTTGGGTTGCGACATTGTAGACAGAACATCATAGGAGGGGTTAGATGTCCATGCAACAAGTGTAGAAACAACGCTATATTTGAAGATATTGATGTGGTGCGTGAACATTTAATCTGTAAAGGTTTTGACATATCCTACACAGAATGGGTTTGGCATGGGGAAGGCCATTATGGAAGTGACCAGGTGGAGATGGAGGAGGGAAGCGCCGAGGAAATCCTGCAGTATAATGAACAGCTTTCAGACATGTGCGACGATGTTGTTATGGAGTTTGTTGGGAAGAAAAGTATGCTGGAGGCAATGTATGACGATAAAAAGACAAGCTTATATGTTGGGGCTAAGCATTCTAGACTGGGAGCAACATTGTTGTTAATGAACCTAAAGGCAAGGCATGGTCTTTCTGATAAAGGAATGACGGAATTGTTAGAGTTGGTTAAAGAGTTACTTCCTCAGGACAACTTATGTCCTGACAGGGTTTATGCTGCGCGGAAGATATTGTGTCCTATGGGCATGGAGTTTACCAAGATTCACGCATGCCCGAATGATTGTATGTTGTATAGGGGGATTGTTGATTCCTTGAGTGATGATTGCAAGGTATGCGGTGAGTCTAGATGGAAAAAGAAGGAGGGAAAGGTCGAGGTATGTGGAGAAACAGAGACAACATCGACAAAGCAAGGTCCTGCTAAGGTGATGTGGTACATGCCCTTGAAACCGAGATTGACGCGTTTGTATGCCAATCCAGTTGATGCAAAATTGTTAACATGGCATGCCGATAGGGTTCGAGAGGATGATGATGATATTATATCTCACGCTTCTGATGGTGATCAGTGGAAGAAGATGGATGCTATGTACCCAGAATTTGCTGACGAACCTAGACACGTGCGCTTAGGACTATCTACTGACGGAATGAACCCTTTCGGGAACATGTCCAGCACCCACAGTTCATGGCCAGTGATGCTTGTTATTTATAATCTACCTTCATGGTTGATGATGAAATGAAAGTATGTGCTTTTGAACACTATGATCTCAGGGTCTAGGCAACCTGGCAATGAAATTGATGTATATCTAGCACCTCTTGTTGAGGAGTTGGAATCCTTGTTTAAGCATGGGATTCATATTCCTGACGGAAGTCGAGGGGACGCGAAATTCAAACTTAAAGCCATGTTGATGTGGAGCATCAATGATTTCCCTGCTTTGGGTAACCTTGGAGGGTGTTCTGTGAAAGGGCATTTTGCATGTCCCGTTTGTGAGAGCCATACTAGTCATTGTCAATTAAAGCACGGTGGTAAGCCTGTTTATCTAGGTCATAGACGATTTCTACCTAGAAGCCATCCGTGGAGGAGTGCAAATAAGTGGTTTAACGGTCAAGAAGAGCATGGTTTTGCCCCAGTCCCACTATCAGGTACTGAAATATTGGAAAAGGTAGCGGGCATGGAGTTTGTGTTGGGAAAGGGAAAAAAGAAAAGCGCTCAAACTATGATTTGGAAGAAATGTTCGATTTTTTTCAAGCTCGATTATTGGGAGCACTTGGATGTGCGCCACTGTCTAGATGTCATGCACATAGAGAAGAATGTATGCGAAGCTTTGGTTGGGACGCTATTGAATACACCGGGCAAGAGTAAGGATGGATTGAAAAGTAGAAAGGATTTAGTCAATCTTGGCATAAGGACGTCACTTGCTCCCGTTCAAGAAGAAGCGGGTACGACATACTTACCACCTGCTTGTTATTCCTTGTCATCTGAAGAGATGGAGAGTTTTTGTAGAACTCTAAAATCAGTAAAGGTGCCTTCTAAATATGGTTCGAACATTAGTAGTTGTGTATCTACCGCCGAGTTGAAATTAGTGGGAATGAAGTCGCACGATTGCCACAACCTGATGCAGGATTTGAATGTCATTGCTCTGAGAGGTTGCTTGCCTTCTCACGTTGGAGACGCAGTTGCAAGGCTTTGTTATTTTTTTAAACAAATATGCCGCAAGAGAGTAAGCCGTCGTAAGTTGGATGAATTGCAGGATATGGTAGTTGAAGTACTGTGCAGGCTAGAGATGTATTTTCCCCCTTCATTTTTTGACATAATGATTCATTTGATAGTTCATTTGGTGCGGGAGGTGAAGCTGTGTGGACCGGTGTACTTGAGATGGATGTACCCATTTGAGAGGTACATGAGCATTTTCAAGCATTTTGTTAAGAATCGTTATCGACCAGATGCCAGTATAGTGCAGCGATATGTCGCGAAAGAGGTAATAGAATTCTGTACCAACTATTTACAGGATGTACCTACTATAGGACTGCCAGTCTCCAGACACGATGGTAGATTGGATGGTGTCGGACTACGCCATAAGTCTAAATTTAGTCCTTCTTCCTATGAAATATCTACAGCATATCTGTACATTCTGCGCAACCATCATTCAGTGAGTCCTTATGTTGATGTTCACCTTAATGATATTAGGTCAGCACACCCGAGCTGGTCGGAACCTAGAGTTCTACAAGCTCATTGCAGAGACTTTACTAGTTGGCTGAAAATACATGTGCAGAATGGCGGTCAACACCCCGACGTTGTAAAATGGGTTGCCAAGAGACCCCTAGGCACAGTTACGTCGTTTAGCGGGTATGACATTAATGGATACACGTTTGGTACTAAGTGGAGTGATGATAGGTCTGCAACCCAAAATAGTGGGGTATCAGTACCTGGAGAGTGTGATAATGGTTTTTTTGGTACCATTACTGATATATGGGAAATGGACTTTGTTCATGTCTGAATCGCATTGTTTAAATGTGAATGGGTAGATCAAGGTGAAGGGGTGCGCACAGAGGATTTAGGCATGACTCTAGTTAATAGAGGAATTCTCGGGTCTAGGGATGATCCATTCATCATGGCGGCTCAAGCTCATCAGGTATTCTATGTGGAAGATCCAACTGATGCTCGATGGGAGATCGTTGTTGATGGTAAGAAAACATTCATCTATGGTGACGGCTTGTTCGACGATGACTCCACTGTTTCTACCGACACCATTCCGCCCTCGATGTACGAAACTCTGGAGGAGGATGATGACATTGTTTGCGCGTCGGTGTGCAAAATGGATCATGAGGAAGGCATGTGGATTAATCCTGCGGGGAAAACTACAAAGAGGAAGGTGAGGCAATCAAAGAAGAAGAAGAGTAAAAAGAGTAAAAAACAAAAGTAGCTATTTAAATATGTATTTCATGGTTCATGTAGTTAAATTTTGATTTAATTAATGTTAGTACACTAAATCTTCTAATTCTTAAAAACATTTGTACACTGCTGTAGACGTGGCGATACCGTAACGAAACACACTAGAAACCAATGCATGTTAACTTGTTGCGTTGCGAGTTCGCAACATTGGCGAACCGGTTACGCTTTCGCAACAAAAAGCTGAAATTCGCAGATAAGTTTCTGTCTCTTGAGTCTGACAGGTTACGATCTTGCTTTATGGGATCAAATTTGTATAAATTTGATTAACTAGCAACTAGCGAATTCGCTAGTATCTCGCTAGGTGAGTAACTTGATACTGGCGAGATCGCTAGTATAAAGCCACATACCAAAAAATTAGATTTAACTCCTTAGTAAAGTGGTGTTATAAATTGAAAATTTAGCCACACTAAATAAATAATGGAAGTTTAAATAATCAAATATACATAATAAAATAGATGACATTCAAATTCAAATATTCTTTGCAATGTTGTTAGAGAAACTGATAAAAACAAATTGAAAATGAAATTGTTTGGATTTGAGTACAAGTACTAGCCAACATTAACGAATGCAAATCTAATCATCATTGCTAGGAGGTGGTGTCTGTGATGGTGCTGGTGGATCCTCCTTCGATTTTTTCCTCGCACTAGCCCTTTCAATGCCACGTATCACCTTCTCCGTTAACCAGTTTTCGTGATTGATTTTGTCCACTTTATCCCTGAAAAGGTCAATTGTCTCTTCTACACCCTTGTAGTATGCCTCTGAGGGTACACCTGTTCATGTAAGTGAAACAAAAAAAGGGTGAGTATAGCAAATAAATTGTATAAAACAGAAAATAAACTGTAGGGGTTTAGTTTGTCTAACCTTCGACGTTCTCTCTGACTTCTTCAGGATTAAACTGTAGCGGTTTCTTGGGTCCATCCGCTACTTTCTGCCACACACCATCAATCAACTCAAACTTACCTTTCCTCTCAAAATATGACATCGTATAGTAGCAACACTCCTGGACTATTGGAGATAATTTTATCTTGGGATGCACTGAGGTAAGAAACATGGTTATGAAATTACCGTGAGGGAGCTTCTTGACTGTCCTATTATTTTCGACCACACTTTGTCTCATGTGCTCGAAAATGACATGGTCCGGGTTCAACTGTATCTCCTCCATGACGCAGTAAAATATGCTCACAGTAGTATAGTTCATCTTGGTGATCCAACCACCCTTAGGCACGACACTCCTAGCGACCATCTCATAAACATTCCTCTCCTCACCACTAAGTTTATCCAACTTATAAGATCTAGGCACCCCTAAATCGTCAGCATCTCTATCAAAGTACTTCTTAGCATACTTTACAACTTGGGCTAGATCCAAAACCCCACACTCAGGCCATTGTTCTCTAATGTAAAACCCCGGAGGGGGTTGGTTGCTATAGTCCTCGTTAACAGCATAGGACACGTTCAATGCCTTGTTAAAAAACTCCTCCCCAATCTCGTAGTCCTTCTTATTAACCCTGGTGAACCACCTACCCGTCTCCTTTTCTTCCTCAATCAACTGGTGAAAATTCGCATAAAATTGGCACGTCTCATCCTTATGTGCCGGATAATTCAAACCTAACAAGTCACCCAACTCATGAAATTGAAATATCTTTAACACATTCCCCAAACCTAGTTCTTTATCTGATCAAAATCAACAACATAACAATCTAGCAATTGACTATGCTCCATGTAATTAGAATAGGCTTGGGATGCATCAAAACTTACAAATCTTTGCTTATCATATTTGGATGAACTTGTTCCCGCCGTCGCCCGTAGCTGAGATCCCGTCGCCCGTGGCTGAGATCCCGAAGCCCGACCTTCATCACGTCAGGCACCCTGCACAAACGGATTGGGTGCCAAATTTTTTGTCCTTGCCATTGCTCTTGTCGGATGGGTATGTGAGATTTTGGTTTGTTTATTTTTTCTAAGCTCTGAGACGTTCGATCGATGTTTGAAATCAGAAGATCCCCAAATTTGATATTTAAAGCTTCGCGTCTTGCGATATCGTCACTGCCAAGACAGCTTATATTCAGGTTGGTTGCGATATCGTAACTATCCACGCACGAAAGTAAACGACGCCGTGTAACATGCTATTTAAGTTTTGTTGTTCGTAGTGTCAATCTTTGTTGTTACGAATTCGCAAGGGTATACAACGTACGCTGCGATATCGCTACAGATTCTCTAACTAGGCTCTGTTGACTGAATACGGATTGTTGCGATGTCTGAAGGACCTCGTAAACATGTGCTAGTTAGTTGCGATATCGCTGGGTGTTCTGTTTATAATAAATCATCATGAAACGTGACAGTGACGATTTCGCTATGACCACGCACTATACAAAAAGTGAATGATTTTGCTGATACGATATGGGCTCTTAGGATGAATAAATAAAATGTAAGGGACAATATATCAAAACAAGAAAAAATTAATTGTACATGTGCCAAAATGGAAAACACAAGTTCATTACAATAGAAACAAACTGGTGATACAAAAATACATAGTGAAGAACAAACAACTAATACTAGTAGATCGTTCGTTCACCGAGGACATGAAGCAGTTCCTGATCGCAAGTGCATGCATCACAGGTGATGTCCGCCGGATCAAGGGGTGCCCAAGGATCGTACCTCTCAAACTTATTGAGGCCAGCATGCGGAATGCAGCAGATCGGCCTAGGCCTAACTGCTACTTCTGAGAAGTACCTGAGGTAGTGTCTCCAACCCCAAGCGTATCTCAGACCTCTTTTAACGCGTTGCCGAGCTAGACGGAGGCCCTGTTTGTCGATTCTCTTCATGGTTGTGATGACATTCATTCCTCATTGAATGTCACCTTCGCAGATTGCAAATACAGCCAACACATAGGTCGACGGTGTGTGACCTACTGCAGAAGCTTCGGTGAGCCACTGTCGAGCCCACTCGGTCGCTCTTCCGCTCACGTAGCGACGAAGAACCCAGTCGAACATAACACGAATCATTACCAGATTTATCATGTCATCTGGGAGGGCGTTGAATAGAGACACATCCATGGGAAGCAGAAGGCAGGGACGACTGGGAAGGCAGAAGGGAATGTGGGAATGAAGGGTCTAATGAGGTTCTAAATGGAGAAGGGGTTGATATTTAAAGGGTTGAGGTGCTCCATTATTCAAAAATATGTCAGAGTTCCTAGACAAAAAGCAGTCATTATGGTATTAATGGAAGGAAAATGTAAAGGCATTCTCACCTTTCCATGGACACCCCATGCAAACCCCCAAAATAAATTAATTACTGATGGAATTTCAAAGGTTTTTACTGATGTCATAGGTCAGACAAAGCCCAATACTTACAGCCCAATATACTACCAAAAGCCCTTATCTCGTTGCGATATCGCTAGAGAATCGCCAGCTAGGCTTTGTTGACTGAATACGAGCTGTTGCGATATCGTTAGTATAAGCGAATACGTGACGAGTTCGCTTGTGTTGATTCATCTAATAAACTTGCCACTTACGATATCGCTAGGAACACGCACAATAGCAACAGTAGCTGATTTTACGATGATAAAGTAAAATGTAAGGGACAAGGCTCGTTGCGATATCCCTAGAGAATCGCCAGCTAGGATCTGTTGACTGAATACGAGCTGTTGCGATATCGTTAGTACCACGTAACATATAAGCGAGTACGTGACGAGTTCGCTTGTGTTGATTGATCTAATAAACGTGCCACTTACAATAGCAACAGTAGCTGATTTTACGATGATAAAGTAAAATGTAAGGGACAAGGTTTCAAAACAAGAAAAGCTTTTCAATAATTAAATTAATGTGCCAATACGGTAAACATAAACTTATTACAATCCTAACAAATTTTACATAAAAAACAACGGAATAAAATAAGAAAGAAACTACACTACAACATCCAAAGTGGCGGAGGGGTTAGAAGGATGTGAAGCACTTCCTGCTTGCAAGTGCATGCATCACATTCGATGTCCGCAGGATCAACCCTCGTGTAGCGTCGGTACCTGAAGCCGTCATTGAGGTCAGCATGTTCCTAGCAGCATCTAGGCCGAGGCACTACTACATCGAGGTACCTCAAGTAGTGCGCATTGCCCCAGGCGTAAGCCAATTCAAGTTGCACGCGATCCCGAACTTCCTTGAGGCCTTTCTTGTCGGTTCTCTTCATCTCGGTGATGACATCCATGCCTCTTTGAGCATCATGACCTTCGCAGATTGCAAATATAGCCAAGGCATAGGCCGACTCTCTGTGGCCTATTACAGAAGCCTCGGTGAGCCATTGTCGAGCCCAATCGGTCGCTTGGAAGCTCACATACCGACGAAGAACGTGTCTGAACGTAACACGAATCATTATCAGATGAATCATGTCATCTGGGAGGGCGCTGAAAAGTGTCAAATCCATGGGAATAAGATGGCAAAGAATAGGAGAAGATTGAAGGGAATGTTAGAATGAAGGCTCTGATTGAGCTCTAAAGGGAGAAGGGGCTGAGTTTTATAGGGTGAGGTTCTACATTGGTCAAAAACATGTGAGAGTTCCTAGACTGAAATTAGTAATTGCTGTATTAAAAGAAGAAAAATGTAAAGGCAGTCACACCTTTTCATTGACCACATTCACACCCCCTAACAAAATAATTACTGATGGAATTTCAAAGGTTTTTACTGATGGGTCCGTGGACTGTAGCGATATCGCTAATCTTCAAGCCTAACAATTGTGTGAAGCTTTTGTTGTTACGAACACGCTAGAGTATCTCACGACAGGCTCTGTCGACTGAGTACGACTCGTTGCGAGGTCGCTAATATAAGTTACACAGGTAGCGACTTCGCTAGGGAGGCGCCTCGCTACTATGCCATTCATAAGTTTTGTTGTTCTATGTGATCATGTGCTGTAGCGAACTCGTAAGAAAGATCGCCAACATTTGTCCCACATCGGCTGATTAGAAGGTGATTTTTCAGTTTATATACACTTACATTTTACAACGGTTCGATAAGTCGCCGACCAGCGCAAACTGAACATGAAACACCAAGGCTGAGGCCCAATACTTACATAGGCTATGGCCCAATACTTACATAAGCTAATGCCCAACACTTATACGCCCAATATAGACCCAAACCCAAAAACCATTTTTTGATGGGTTCTTATCATGTAGTGAACTCGCTACGGAAGAATCATTCTAATTAGTAGCGAGGTTGTAACCCAAAAAGCCTTTTTTTAAATTGAACTACTAACTAGCGCTATCGCAACCCCGTCGCCAACTGGTTTTCTGGGTTATGTGGGTTTGTGGGTTTGCGGGTTTGTGGGTTTAGGGTTTAGGGTTTAACTGTGGTAACGTGTATACTAGCGATATCGCTACTGCACAAGCTAATTAGATTGTAACTAAAAAATCAAACTTTTAAATTTTTTATTAGCAATTCTCACATTCTAACATATATATATTTTATATAGATGCAGTACAATACTCTATTTGTTAAATATCCATCATGATATTCACTCAGGTAGAGTACATATTTGTACATAAGCAGTATGACATAACTCAATGTACAACATCAATAATTCGCTTTAAATTTTTAAACGCAATATCATATTCTTAAATATGTACATTTTATATCTAAACAGTATAATACTCAATTTGGAATATATCGAACATCACATTATGTCAAACAGAGTACATGTTAGTACATCAGCATGCAATGTTATTAAGCGATACTCGGTAGTATGATGAGTGATGACAGTTGGTGAGTGAACGTGTGCATGATACTTTGTTTAATTCAATAATCGTGCTTGTAATCACATAAATGAGTTGTAATAAACTAAGTATCTCTAATGAAATGCACTTGAACTGCGCATATATATATATATATGTAGTTCATGTGTGAAGCTCTACTATGCTGTTGTCTCTAAAGATAAGCGATGGATAGCGTTTTCAAGCGTACACATGATGTGTAGAGTTTCTTATTGTCTTACAATTAAACACTAAGTTTCTTAAAACTCTTTCAAATTATGTAATTGCAGATTAAGTGACCAAATCCCTATCCCGTTCTACATGAGCATACGACGGAACAAATGAAAATTATTCTTAAAATAGAATGATTAGTGTCTTATACCATCATTTCGTTTATATCGTGATTTAAAAATGTATGAGTGCATTAAAAAAAAAATCTTAAGTAGGGTTCTAGCGAGCATTTGTAGCGAATTCGCAACATCCTAGTAACATACTTTATGTCAGCTTCTCAGTTACGATGTCGCTAGAAGGATAAAGTAGAGCATAAAAGGCAATCACATGAGCACGTAACGACTTCGTAAATAGCCACGTCAGGCGTAACGAGAGAGTTCCGATTTCGCAACAAGGTAAGCTAGAATAAAGTAAACATGTTATAGAACAGAAAAACCCTACACTTTTGGCATCTTATCCATCACTTCTTACGGGTTTCATCTCCAAAAGTTCAAACTTTTGCACATCTTCTCAAATCTCCTCAACTTTCTTCACATCAAATCTCCATTACCCATCCCATACATGTTGGACACATCAATTGTGTCAAAACAAAGTGGAACTAGCCACTAATTGCATCAAAAAGATTGGTAAGTTTTGCAATAAATTCTCAACCACATTTTTGCCTATAGTTTTTGCAATTAATGTCAATCTTTATTTATTCTTGTTCAATTTGGTAACATCCTTTGTTATGGGTAGGAGAGGGACAAGCAAGGTAGACCATCCCCAACCAAAATAATCAATTCCACCGACACAACTTTGTCATATACCAAAGGTACGATTTTTTTCATTCTTATATGCTAAAAATTTGATTTTCTTGTATATAGTGCCTCCATTTATCATGTTATTACAAAATATCATGTCAGAAGCATGTCCTGAACGAAAATCAAGATTTTCGTTTAAAATTATCCGTAGCTAGCTTAGCCCTAAATTTTAGGATTATGAAATATAATGTTTTTACTACAAAGTACAACTTTGATTTATTAGTATTGTGTTAGTCATTAACTAAATTCAAATACAAAGGAAAGCTTAATGGAGAGCCCTTCAAGTTCCGTTAACTCCGACTCAAGTGGGGGGGAAATGTTGTTGGCGGTTCAAGTGAGGTTAGAAGACAACGAGAAGTGACTCGCGCATCGAAAGAAGCTCAACTCCTCACACATTGTCGCGAATTAGAGATTAGGATCGATAACAAAATACTAACACATGTCAAGTTTAATGACATTGGTGTTGCTATTTCACCCGTAGATGATGCCGCGCGATTGTCGAGTTGGTGTGCTAAGACGGGTAGGATACGCACACCATTAGACACAACGGATTGGAGGCTACTAAGCATCAACATCAAAAAGGATATATGGAAGGAATGCAAGGTTAGTGTGGTACGTGTTATTTTTAATGTCAATTGAAAATTGTGAGTGTGACTATTTTTATGATCACATTTGTAGCGCCCCTTTATTATCAAGGCAACATCCTATGATCAAGTGAAAAAGAAGGCTCTTCAAATCGCATCAAAAGCTCATCGAGAACACAAATATACCCTTGCCAAGGATTATACAAACCGAAGGGCACGAGGTTTGGGCAAGATCCAAGTACGCGTTACAATCACATTGTAACCCTTACTTGGGAGGCATTCAAGAAACGATGGTTAGAAAATGACGCAAAGGTTAGTTTACTTACTACATCTTGCAATAATAGTTTCATGCGAATTAGCCAAATATTTTTGTTTCGGTTAGTGCTTTATTCCTAAAATAACATAGAATTTTTAAAAGGGTTTGGGGGATAGGAAGCGCAAAGCCACTGCTGATAATGTTATGCCTTACACCGGGGGTAGGGCGGGGTACTTGGGTGTGGGGAGGAAGACCTCAAAAAAAAAACATGAAACCGAGGTGAAAGAGCTTGTGGATGGGGGCAAGGGTCCAATCAATGGACCCTCGTCTAGAGGTTCACATCCTTCCCCACCACAACATGAGGTTGACCAACCTATTTTTGACCAACCTATTTTTGACCAACCTATTGTTGAACCCAACAAGGAAATATGCACACCTTCGGCCCCTATCAAAGAGCAAGTTCACATACAACCATCCGATCCCAAACCAAAGGTACGTTTAATTACTTGCACCTCAATCAAATGAATAATTCTACACAACTCATGATTATTGATATTTTTTAAATATGTCTAATTCGACATAATTAAACATGCCTTATTTGTATATTAGAACTCCCCTTCTTGCAAGTTGTAAACTGAATGTGGGATGAATTCTCAACCCCACCACGTTGTAATGGGAAATTCATATCCTGACATGGCACTACATCATGAAGCCAAAGTACCTATTGGTTTCGTTAGGGTTTCTATACTACATGTGTTAGTCGAGGATGCGTTGGTACCGGTCGCGGATCAAGCGTGCACGACAGTGGGTAAAGGTTTGGGCCGTTTTTTTGTGTGGCCCAAATGGTTGGTAGTTGATGTGAATTCTAATTCTATCCCAATTAATAGAAACACACCTTCACCCGTCGTAGACCCGCTAGATTTTCCGGTAGCTAAGAAACCGATGTCGGTGGGAGAAGTTGGATTCATAAAATCACTCCCGGGATTCCTTCGCACGTTTTATGATCTGGTGGGCCACCATAGTCGGGATTCTGTTTACTATTTCTACTCCAATAAACAGGTGTTCGGCGAAGCGAGGGAATTAGCCGTTCCATGGGAAGACTTTGCCCTTTTCTGGCACTATAAAACCCTTCCCGAAACAATCCTTATACTATATCAAATGTAAGCTACTTGATCTCATCTCTTCTATCGTGTTGCAAGTTACGAATTTTCATGTACTTGTGCACTATTATACGTTCATATCCCATCTATTGTTTATTTAGGTACATGCAATGCCTTGCTCTAAATGCAAATACTTTCATTGGGTTTTTGCACCCAATATGCTTGCAAGAAATGAATGAAAGTAATCAATCACGACTTGCTTATCTCTCTAAGATCCTTAGTGACAAGACCAAGACAATTTACATAGGCCCATATCTAGAGGGGTTAGTTTTCTTTGTTACAATTGGATATTTGCACTTCGTAAACATTATAATCTTCGAGACGGGTTCTTACATTTTCATTTCTTAAAATATGTAGCGGCCATTGGAGTTTTGTAGCTATGATACCATCGTTGAAGCGAGTGTATTGGATGGACCCGCTACACTTAGTTCCATCTACAAAATTTGCAGATTTATTAGAGGTTGCTATGCATAGTGCACATGACGACACACTACTACCCTTCAACCTTATACAGATTCAGGTGACAGTACAAATCCAATGCTCATTTATTTCCACTATGATTTCATTTCAAATCATTTGTTATACTTCTTCACTTTCAGCACCGAAAGCAATTGCCAAATTGGGAGTGCGGTTACTATATGATGTTGTACGCAAGCGAGTGTGTAGCTGGCCGTGTTCAAGATAATCTGGAATTACATCGCGTAAGCATTCTTATAACTTACTTATTGTACCTATTACTATCTAAGTTGCATTCAATAGTATTAAAAACACATTTCATATTCTTAGATTATCGAGGAAAATCATGCACCGTACACCAAGAAGGAGTTGGAGGATGGTAGAGATGCATTGGCTAGACACTTGGTCCTTATTAGATCTCGGTACATCTCTAGGCCTCACATTCCCAATAAAAGCTAGTTTCTTTTTTTGTCAAATGGATGCATATACTTTTGAGTTCCATTACTTGCATTAGTTTATAAATTGTGGCTTGATAGTGTTTCATGTTCATGTTTTGTGCTTAGATACCATGCATCTTGCAATTGACAGCTTAGACAATTAAAATGAAACCCAATTTTAGTGGAAATGGGTGGAAATGGCTCAAATCCTATAATTTTGTGACACTTACGAATTACCTGCGAGTTCGTAACTTCTCTCGCCCGTAACATTAAAATATTTGCGATCATCTTGTACAATCGCTACTTTAATCGCCAGGATTATATTTCTGATCTTAGTTTTTGCGCACTCGCTACCCAATCGCTCGTTCTTTTCTGCCTCTCCAATCTGATCTCTGTCGAGTTCGTAACAATACACGCCAAAACCAGGCGAATGTCTAGCTTACTCGTAACGTCTTTTTTTTTTCTCGCTTACCCGGTGGTAAAACGTCGTCGTTTAATGGTTCTGAGCTTAGTTTTTGTGCCATCGCTATCCTATCGCTCGTTCTTCTCTGCCTCTCTAATCTGATCTCTGTCGAGCTCGTAACCATACACGCCAATGCCAGGCGAATGTCTAGCTTACTCGTAACGTCATTTTTTTCTCTCGCTCACCCAGTGCTAAAACGACGTCGTTTAGCGTAAGCGAGATTAGTAGCGAATTGGTTACTACACACATAAGCGATATTACTTACGATATCGTTAACTCTCTCGAACTAACAACTTTTATTATATTTTTATAATATCATTTTCACAATTTTTACATTTTTATGAAAAACAATTGTTCGGTTGCGACCTCGCTACGGTGTTGCTAGCGAGTAGCTAGTGGCTGTCGTAACCTGGCTCGTTTTGATTAACCGGAATTGTCTAATTTGGGTTGTAACGAGTTCGCTACCTATAACCGAGCGATTCGCCTCTATTTGTCGTAACCAGTCTCGTTAGCAGATAAATATATGACAAACTAGGAACACTTACGAGATCGTAACTACTATTAGCGATCCGCACGGTGGAAGTCGTAACCAGTCTCGTACACATTCATAACAGTCTAGGCTTTTCAATGTAGCGAACTCGTTAGTATTTCATCTGGCGATCCGTAAGCTGTTGTGGTAACATAACAATCAACCATTTGTTTGGGACTAGCGTTTGCTAGTTACGGTATCGCAACGAGCCAATTTATATCATTCAGACTTTTACGCTAGCGATTTCGTAAGCTTTTAGCAAGGCGTATAAGCCTTCATCCAAGGCGGAAACAAACGCCTTAAACCCAAAAACATCTAAGGCGGAAGAGGAACCGCCTTAGATGATTTTTCTCATTCAAGTCACTACCAGGGAAGGCATTTGTTTTCTGCCTTAACACATGAAGGATGAACTGCCTTAGATGGCTTGATATTCTAGTAGTGTACCTGTGTATACATATCGAATTATAGCAAATGCCACTTAATGTCATATGCAAAATATAATGTAGAATATTTCCGTTAAAATAAAAATCATTTAGGTAGCACCAAACCAAAATTACCCTACAGTTCTAGATGTCGAACTTGTCAATGGCTTCTTAGCCGATTTCTCGTGCTACACATGTTTTGAATGGATACCAAAATGAATTCGAGTAATTAAAATTCTCTCGATATGTTAATATTGCGACCCAAGGGGGTGGGTTTAGGGTTTAGGGTTTAGGGTTTAGGGTTTTGAGATGAATTTCTAGTGTGTGTGGTTTGCGATATCGAATATACATCAATAAGTAAGTATCAGTCTACGAAATCGTAAATGTCTACAATCTAGAAGTAAAAGAAGTCGTAAAATGTGACGTTCAATTTAAAAGTTGAGAAGTCGTAATGTCACATATTCCTCTTACTTTTAGATGTCGAAAAATTTGCTAATTTATTTATATTAATTTTTATTGCACTTATCATGCTTAGTGTTGCATCGTTCTTAAATAAAATAGAATATGAATGAAATGAAATATAATGAAATGATAATATATGCGGTTGTAATATAGTATTACAACATATACATATAGTACTTTCAATAAACGATGAAATTTATTTCTCGATTGGATTGAGTTCATGCAGTCACATTTCTCTTTGTCGTAAAGGGAGACAAGAAAACAGGTGAAATTCAATAAAAATGACATAGGTACCAATAATATGCTACATTTATTAAGGCATCAATAAGGCAACCAATATGCATATACACAGGAATCGTTAGAACATATATATGCTAGAGAACATAAGTACGACCAAGAAGTCGGAAGTATAAAATTTGACACATTAACCTACTTGTGCATATAAAGCGAATTATAGTAATTTCAATGAACGATAAAGCTTATTTATCAATTGGATCGAGTTCATGCAGTTCCGTCGCGATTCTCTTTGTAGTAAAGGGAGACTGGAAAACGAGTGAAATTCATTGCAAATGACATAGCTAGGTACCAAAAATATTGATGAACAATCATGTAGGTCGGCAGAACCGGAATCATATCAGATCACACGTTAAGGCAACCAATATGCATATACATACAAAAACAGTTAGTACATATATATACTAGAGAACATAAGTACGACCAAGAAGTCGCAACTTCAAAATTTGATATATTAACCTACCTGAGTATGTAGAGCGAATTATAACAAAAGCTTATTAAAGGTTGACTATAAAATATAACGTCGAATATATCCGTTTAATATAAGAACCATTTATCGTAGCCCTAAACAAAAATTATCCAACAGATTTAGATATCGAACTTGTAAAAGGCTTCTAAGACGATTTCTCGTGCTCTACATGCTTTTCATGGATACCAAAATGAATTTGAGTAATTAAAATTCTCTCGATATTTACACGAGTGTTTTAAATATTGCGGCCCAAGGGGGTGGGTTTAGGGTTTAGGGTTTAGGGTTTTGAGGTGAATCTGTAATGTGTGTGGTTTGCGAATTCGTATTAACATGAATATGTCATGATCAGTCTCGAAATCGTAATTGTGTACAGTAAAAAAAATATAAGAAGTCGCAAACTTTCATCATACTAAGTTCAAACTGTTTTCGAGTTCTAAAACTGGTCTTCACATATGTTTTCTATAAGTATTATTATCTGATTTTTACCTTCATTCACAAATCAAAAAGAGGGATACCCGACTACCTAATCGGGGAGGTAACAGTTTTAGTAAACCAGTTACGAAATCAAAAAACGTTTAATCATTCCTTCTTAGGAATGAGAAGCCTATTTGATAGAAGTTTCTCCCGACCAGTACAATACTCTAAAATGTACCCTGAGTCGTGTCAAATTCATCTGAAGAGGATGTCATAATGTTCGATTTCGAAACAAGTTAGAAAGTCCACCCTATTTTAATATCGAATTCTTAAACACTAGAACAAATAGGACGTTCTCTTAGCAGTATTTCATCCTTCGAAAGTATGATAGAGGAAAAAATCATACTTTAATAAGAAATAGTAATGACTTGTAAGTTCGATTTCTTAAACCCTCTTATATTTTTATTTGTCCTTACATTTTCGACTTCGTAAATAATCAGCCGGTCAAACTTCAGAACTCTATTTATATTGAAGTGGGAATACACAACACTTATTTCCCTCATATTTTTCCACTACTCTACCACACCACTACTCTACCCTCATTTTTCTCTTCTAAATTTCTAGATCTACTGCTTAATCATCCTCAAAATCAGAATCTCTACCTACTTTCTAGATCATCTACCATATCAATTCATTGGGTGAGGTTTTAATTATTGTTTTGTTTGCATGAACGATGTGTTGATTTGTTTATGTAGAAATTTCAATAAAGGTTTCACATAAACACTTAGTACATCTCTCTTGCATTTGGTGATTCTTTATGGAATGAATCTGATTTTGTAAGTAGTTATTCTATATCAAATGCTCATTATTTTTATATATGTGAACTTGCATTTTAACTTTACATTAGAGTCTTAGACTCTTTTCGTTTACCTCGCTTGGAGGCATGTTTGTGTGATTAGTATTGTTGGGATTATCAAACATATAAAATGATGAAATAGCAATTTAGCTTACTTTGAGAAACTATAAGTTGAAACTCTAAAACCAAAACCAAACATTAAATACATACACACATCATTCTAAACCCTAGGCATGATAATGATAGAGCATTTATGGTGCCTTTGACTCACTTAATTAAGTTTTAACCTTATGTTTTATCTACCCATGTATAAACCTATGTTAGGAAGAGTATCAATATGATTTCATATATATATGTATTTTTACTTGGTATGACATTACCTTACATTAATTCTAACGTCTATCTCATGTCTAAGGTATAACATGGCTCCCCAAAAGAAGAAGCTAACAAAAAAGCCCGTGAAAAGAACAAGGACGCCTCCTGTGGAAGACCAAGGTGATGACAACTTGCAACCACAGATTTATTGTCACGAGCTTGTGCAACGCATGAAGAAAGGTATTCTAACACCCATGGAATTCAACCAAGTTGGTGAGCCAATCTCAAAAGAAAAAAGCAAGTGGGCAAGTTGGGTAGGAAAGACGGCTCGAACTCAAATTGATATCAAGTACAATGATTGGCGTCTAGTTCCTCACCAATGAAAGAAAGGATTGTCGAGGAATGCATGGTTAGTGACTTTCAATACTCACACAATATTATGTGCCTCTATGACTTGTACTTTGTATGATTCTACACAAACAAATTAATCAGTACGTCGTTGCATTAATTAACCCAACCACATTTATGTTTTTGTATGTCGAAACGACCATTTCTCATCGATGCACCCAATATGGAACTTCTCCAAGAAAAGACTATGCAAAGATTAGGGAAGATTGCAAGAGATTTTCGTGCTACGCTAGCGCGAGACTATGTCTTTGGAGTGAAGAAACACTTGAACCCTATACTCATATATACCACCATTCCCGAGCAAAGTTGGGAGTTCTTCAAGAAGTATGCCAAAGGCTATTTTGACAATGTAAGTCAACTCTAAAATTACAATATATACACAAATTGTAACGCTTGTTCTAAAATGTGATGATAATGCTATACTTATTAACTAGTGTGCACGACATTTCATATTAGGGTACACATGCGAATAAAAGCAGAAATGCCCAAGCCAACAAATTGCCACATTGAATGAGTCGTGGCGGCATGCCTTTAGCCGTGGAGAGGTTCGTGAGGGATGATAGAGAATGAAGAATCCAAGAGAAAATTGCAGATGGAATGCCCGAGGCCGAGGCAAGGGATTCTACCCTACCCATGCATGTGGACGATATTAAGAATTTTGAACTCTATCTCAAGGCACGAGAGAAGAAGGATGGTGGATATGGAGACAAGGAGGAAATGACAACCTTCTTAAGGGATCTTGTAAGTTTATCTGGTTTCAATTGGCGGTTGTATGGCAAATACATTTTACCTCTTTTGTAGCAAGTTATCAATGACCTCTATGTTATTTTCATTATAATGACTAGGGTTCAAACATGGAGAACACCGAGAAGGGCGTATGACATCATAAGTGAGAGTTTGGGTCGTGGTGAGCATCCCGGGAGGAGTAGGACTTGCGGCTCCTATGTGTCAAAGTAAGATCTTATCAACAATGCCTATAGGCGGGTATGATGCCCTAGACATGTTACCTATATTGCTACAAATTTGTTCTATTTTTCATCATTCTAATAATGTTAACTCAGATTTTGGTGTTTGGATATCGCCATATAGGCTTTTGACGCATGTGAAACGATATGCACGTAAATTTGTGACCATATTTTACAGATTCAAGTTTCTCGTTTTAGAAATGCACTAAATTTGCCTTTCATGGGCCACTAGAAGATTTACCCTAAAACATAATCATTTCCAAAACTAATTTCCTTTTCATTTAAGATCTCGAAAATCTGACATCGTAACAACTTACATCTTCGAACGTTTTTGATAATGCAACCACAGTTTACAGAGTCATCCCCTACTCCGCATCTGATCACGTAAAATACTAAATCACAAAACACCATCATTTCTATTAGTAAACATAGCTACAAAGAATGCTAGATTCGATGTCGTAAGAATGTATACAACGTTACCCTATGTAACGCCCTATCAAGAAATTACTGGTGGAATTTCGAACTCGAAAATATACCTGCAAAATAAACCCTAGAGAGTTGACATCCCCTACATTTCACCCTATTAAAAGTTATTTCAAACTTTAATCCATCTATATTACGAATCGTAAACGTTTCATCTCTCAAGATTTTAGATTTCTAAAGTATTTGCAAACACAAATGTTACGAATCTTAAATGGCATGCATTACTGTAATTCAACGCAGTTATTTCGCTTTCGTAAATTACTACCTAAAATCAACCACAATCACCCGACATGAAACCCGATGTTTCAGACGTCGAAAGTAAATGAGTAAACATTACGAATCGTAAATATCTGCATTCCAACCACCACATCAGATGTCGAAAATGTTGGGTGTCAATAACTTTCGAGTTCTAAACTATGAGGTTTTTTACTCGTAAGTTTTGGGTCGTTTCGGGGATCAATCTTGCACATAAAACAGCTTACGAATCGTAAACATGAGGTCTAGATTTTTCGAACAAGAAAATAGTGCACGGCGGGTCCTTTCGCCATGCAAAACTGGAACGCCGATGGACGGCGCTTCCAGTAACGGCGGGTCCGACCGCCGTGGCTCCTGCCCAGTACCGCCGTGGGGGCTTCCATCCTCCACTAGTGGCTCCGCCCCGAGGAAACCATTACCTTCTCGGAGGCGGACGCCTTGCCAAATCAGATGCCTCACTCGGATCCTCTCATCATCTCAGCAACTGTACAAGATACTCTGGTAGTAAAAAGAGTCTTCATAGATGATGGGAGTGGGGTAGAAATAATGTTCCAAGACTGCTTCCAGAAGTTAGGATTTACTAAAGATGACCTTAAACCTACGGGTTCGATCTTGGGGTTCACAGGAAATCCAGTAATACCTCTTGGGGAAATCACACTCCCCGTCACAGTAGCATATGGAGTCAAGAGCCTAACCTTATACTGCACATTTGTGGTAGTAGACACCGTCACACCCTTTAACATTATCCTTGGCAGACCTTGGATGTGCCAAGCTAAAGCTGTATGATCTCCCTACCATCTGATGCTGAAGTTTCCAACACCACAAGGAGTAGCTTCAATCAAAGGAGACCAAGGAGTGGCACGTTCTTGCATGATCATGGCCATCCATGACGCCAGAATAGTGAGCAACATCTCGACCGTCAACACTATTATAGGAGATCTGGTCCCCGATCCTGATCTCAAACAACCCATGGTGTTCCATTTTGAAGAAGAGGCCTACAACGAGATGACTACACTATGGCATAAATGCCGCCACCAAGCCTTCCAAGTGGGGGAACTGGTAATGCCGGTTGGCCCGTGGTGCACCAACAAGCTAGGAGGAGCGCTGGAGCCAAGGACCAAAGGACCATACAAAATCTCTGCTGCACAATCCGGTGGATTCTACCTCTTGCAAACACGCGAAGGAGAGCACTTGGACCCTGTCATTATGGCGCCCTTCCTACGCAGGTACCTCGGAGCTAAAATAAAGTAGACCTTCTCCACATAAGGAGAAACTACTTCAATAAGGCCTACGGGCCAAGCTCTTTTTCTTTTCATCTTTTTACATTTTATACCCGAGCTCCCAAACTCGGGGTTGTCTTTTATAATTTTACCGAACTCTCAAGTTCGAAGAATGCAATATCTTTTTGATATATATCTTCTATTTTATTTTGAAGCAGCCCATACTCTCTAAATACAAAGAGAAACTATGCCTCACAAAGCATAAGTAAAGACTGCTGCCTAAAGATCCATACGCTTATAAGTGTACGATTGATGCTTATCTAATATGAGTTGTTTAGACTACGTGTCTGAACTACAATCATCTTAGGCCAAAATAAAATAATATACTTATAAAAAGTATATGGTCAAAGACCAACATGATACGGGTCATGCAAACTCACAAAGTTTTAAATACGACTCTCTATGTGATACTCCTATTAAGGTACACATCACTATTTATTAAGGCTATTCATAAGCCTAAAGAGTCAATCTTCTCAAGGATTGCAAGATAAAGACCTTTATAAAGGCAAAATCAAAAAAGTGTTATTACACTACTAAACTTCCTACACCTCGTGAAGGTCTTTAAATATAGGGGTACGACCCCGACCGCGAGGTGAAGTAGAGGCACGACCTCGAACACTCTGGAGGCCACGACCCCAATTACTTTCTTCTGCTATCCTCATCAACTGAGAGGACGTAGGGGGATCCACTTCTATTTTCAATAATCACAGGTCGAGCAGGAGAGTCAATAAAGCCACGAGCTCTAGGAGTAGGTGTCACCTCTCTGCCCCTTCCACATGGGATCCCCCGAGATACACCTCCTTGGACAGGATTCCTTATCAAAGGTCCTGAATATGGGACACCATAAGGTCCACCTATCTCCCTCCTTGAAGATCCTGAAGGTATGACAAACACACCTTGAGCTTCTAGTTCCTTTATTTGGAACCTGCAAGCGTTAAGCTCGGCCTGGCACATTCTCAACTCATCTATCCTGGAGGCAATCTTGTGATTCACAGTGATATTCTCATCTCAGAGGGTAGAAATACGAAGATCCTTCTCATGACTTTCACCCTTGACCTTCATTAAGTCACTCCTGACTTTCCTCCATTCTTGGTCATACTCCTTATTGGTGGCGAAAGCCTTGTTGAGCGCTTCTTCTAGATCCTTATACCTCTTCTGAAGATCGCTCAATTGCTGATTCAGCTCGGCTCTCCACTCTAAAGATATCTTCAGCCCGCCACGAAGACTCTCACATTTTTCCCGCATGATGCTAAAACAGTCCTTGGATTCACCCAAATCTTCCTCCAGTTTCTTGTTCTTCTGAAGGACATCTTCATACTTGACCTGCAAATCAGCACATGCGGCAGAGCAACACTGGACATAAAGGAAGTTAAAGACCAATTAATTCCAAAGACAAAGCACGTGTTCAGAATACATGAAACGCCAAAATTTGGCGAAAAGTGAAAAATCTTGAAGTAAAAGACAAGGCTCTAAGAAGTTACAGTCTTCTCCTGCCCATCAGAAGTCTTCGCATCCTCAAGTGAAGTTTATGTAGCTGTCTTCTCCACCAGGAATGGCAGCTCAGGATACAAACTGGACAGCTTGTCCTGGAACTCCTCCAGAGTTAAAGCCTTCTTCAAGGATTCCAGGCTAGTCAGTAAACTGGTCTCAAACGCCCCAATCTGGCTAAACTTCGCCCGAAACTCCTTCAAATTCTCCGGTACTTCCGGCCAAGTGTAGGCAGGGGCAAGACATTCTTGAATCTCTTCATTGAGAAACCCCTTCAGAAGAATCCACATCTTCGAGAGCTAAGATTTATGGTAGAATTCACCATACTCTTGGCGATGAGCCTCAATCTCTGGACAGTTGAGGCAGAAATCTATTATCAACCGAACTAGCCGCCTCTGGCTAATGGGATTAGCATACCGATCTCTCTCCACTTCCACCAGAGCCATGTTCCTTTTCAGATCTAAGAAGGAACCATCAGACAGCCTTTTCGCCTTCTTCAAGGCTTGATTCTCCCCTTCCAAGGCCTTTATTTTGGCCTTATCCTGAGCCATCTCATTCTGGAGGTGCTTCAGCATATTTGAAGGTTCCTTAGACCTTTTGGACATCTCCTCCTTCATCAGCTCGAGCTCGGACGCCTGCCCTTGAGAACGGTTGTACAGTGTCCGAATGGAGTTGTACATATACTTCATCTGACTCACAGACTATAAAAGAGGATAAAGAGAGTTAGCTAACTACACAGCTAATCCTATTGAGAGCTAAGCCGAATCATACCTGCCTAATCTCGGGACAGCCTGGTACCACCTCGACCAAAACCTCGGAATGAGGAGGTGACACATATTTCTCGAACTCCTCCAATGGTCTGAGTTCGAGCCTTGGCTTCTTTGGAGACTTGTCCGCAGAGCTCCCTGAAGCCTTGAGATCCCTCTTCTTCTCATTACTATTCAACGGCCCTCTCGATTCAGCTATCTGAGCCAACAAACTTGCTGCCCTGTTCGCCCTAGAAGCACCCACTGCATATAAAAGGAAAGGAGTCAGCATAAGAAGCAATTGGCACATTGTGGACGAGAATAAAATAAACAAGAAGAAATACCCTCTCCCAACGCATCCGAATCTACCATAGGAGTTATCATCATGACCTCATCAAAATTATCAACCATGGTTGGGATAACACTAGAAGTCTGAGACACCTCCTTTCTCGAACATCGAACTAGGGCTGAACACTCATCCTCTTCCTCATCTAATGGATATAAAGCCACGGGAACAAATAGGCAATCTGCCTCCTCAATCACCTTATCTGGGATTGAGTCTTATTAGGCCCTTGAACCAGCCTTTTGAACCGACGTCCACGTCGAGCATCTTTCATCAGACCGAGATCTCCTTATCTACCTCTTTCTCAGATACCTCATCTCGAGCAGTTCTTTCTTCTAATGCCATATAGGCCTGCAACGCCTAAGCTGCACCAACTAGATCCTGCTCCATAGACAGAAGGGTTTCATACCAATCCATCTCAACACCTTCTGGCTGATCAAAATGTGTCAACTTCAAGAAGCTGCAATTTTGAAGAGTACGGCCGGATAGTTTATTCAACAAATCATACGTTTCTATAGGCCATTGCCAACCCATTTGATGATCTCCAGATATAAACTTACCCTCTCTAAGTTTGATCTTATCACTCACCAACTCCCCAACTATATTTAGCAGTTTGCGGGACGACTCCACTTCATGCCAGATCTCATTTTGGTCCTCTTCATTCCAATCAAGAACTTCATACTTGGTTCGATCGAAGGTTAGTTTTACCTTATCCCACTTCCCGCAGTTCACAGGAAGCACAAAAAGCTTACCTAAAGAGGTATCCCGAGAGGTCAAGGTCACATTTTGTTTAACAACGTAAACCTTATACATGGTCCGCAACAAGGAGAGACTGGGACAATAACCTTTACGAGCACACCAAGTTATTAAGGCCATAATGATTACTATCACATTGGCATGTAACTGCCCTGGATGCACCCTATAATGCTGAAGAAAATCATCCAAAAGTGGAGGAAAGGGGAAGGCTAAACCATGCTGCAGAAACCTCCCATATATGACCCCTCGGGTTGGAGTTACTAATTCAGCTGCAGACTTGTCTTCTCCAAAGTATATGAGGTCAGCATCAGAAGGAATTGAGAAGGGACAACCTTCTGCGAAGATAGCAGCATCAACGCGTGCTTTATCCTCATTCAGCGACTTTCTACTACTACCTTTGGCAGCCAGGGATACTATACCTCCAGATGCATGCATTACCATGGGGCTATTCCTCTCTATCTGAGCCCTCCTGGCCATAGCCCTCAACCTCTTCTCTTCCTCAGAGGCTTTCTTCTTCAAAACTACAGGTTTTTTCCCACTCGATACCTCAGCTCTGCGGCGGTCATGAGAGCTACTCTCCTCAGCCTGAGCTTCTACATACTCTTCCTCATCATGATGGGGGATGGAAATTGTTTTACTATTATTACTCATGATTACAGAGAGTATGGGGGGAAATACACACACAGAGATGAAAGGAAAAAACAGACACAAGCAAATGCGCAGAGAAAGAAGATAGCACTTACTGATGATGGAAGCAGAAATTTGGGGCTTCAGAAATTGATGAAATACTGATGCGTCTTCTGAACTTGGAAAGAAGAAATTTTCGAATAAGAGAAGACAATGGGAATGATTTGGGAAATTTAATCCAATCCTAGACAGCATTGAAGACGAGCAATTACCTCGATTCTGTTTCCAATCCAAGTAATTGGAAGAGACGAGGGACGGACCGTCTCTGCTTGCCAATGAAGACACGCCACGTGTACCCACCATCTGGATTTCAAAGGAAGCTAAACTCAGCCGTTCATATATTTAATGGAATACGAAAGAACTTTAAGCTAGATATTCAGAAGGTTAAGTTCGAGAGGATAGTCCTAGAAGGACCCCCCGAGCTTAACACCCCAAGTTATTTTCCCTCGAGTTATTGGTCTTCCCTCGAGAAGCAAGCTTCTCCTTCAATCTTCGAGATGGAGTACTCTATATTCTGAAGATCTACCTTGGGGCTACTGATAAGTCCATGGTTCGTATTTAGACCTCATTCATACTTGGACCAGGGCCCGAGAAGGGTCGTGGGCTCGAGATACGCGGAGGGTGGATCCACAGGTCCATCAATCCTAATCCTTATAAGGAATGCGTATATTATGAATATTCCACAAGGAATATACATCTTCTCACAGATGGTAATACAACTATCCTAAACATGGTAACACAACCATGTCCGAAATACACTTCTGTTATACATGGTAATACAACCTCTATTCCCATAAGAGTTGTATTCATACCATAAATACATATCTTGGTGATGTACGGATTGTAGCCATATAAATACCCTAAAGGTTTGGTAGACCTCTCATCTAATCTCATACTTTATAGTTTAAGCCTTAAGCAAATATACTGACTTGAGCGTCAGAGTGTCTATCCCCGGGACACCCGGGGCCTTTGTCTTGCAGATCAGTTCGAGAGCCTGGTTCGTTGTCGAAGTGTTGGTGTCCGGCATACATCATATATATATATGTATATTTATCGTTAATATCAAAGTTTTTTTCTTAGTCCATTTTCTGGTGGTTAACGTTTATAATTACTTTGGCATACACAATTAAATGCACATATCATGACTGATTTTATAGATATATAATAATCAATTCTACAATTTCAATATACAGGTTTGAGAATATAACATTAACAATTTGGGGAGATTTGAAAAAGATGCTAGAAATTTGAAGGAAAATAAAACTACGAACGAATAAAAACACAAAAACTACGCATACTCAAATACAATAATACATTGAAGTTGACTCTGAAGTAAATAAGAGGTCAAAAAAAAGGAAACTTAAGGCAATATTTTACCTTAATTATTGTAATATACTTCTTTTCAATTATTTTACTTTTCTACATTTCTATTATATAAATGTTCTTCATTTTAAATAATTAATTATTTACCATACTATTTGTAACAAATATTTACTTTTTATTTACATACTAATTATTGTTATTTAACAAGTATATCATATAAACCGCGCAACGCGTGGTCCGGTTAGCCTAGTTATTTAAAAACCATACTAAATCAATTCAATACAAAATAAAACCATAATTGAACCATTGTTTAGTGTTGATTACAAAATAAAGTTACACTACATGAAGGTGAAGTAAAGCGATCATTCTTCATCGTCATCATCTTTTTCTTCTTCGCTTCCACTGACCTCTCCATCATCTTCTTCATCAGTCTTCTCAATAACATCCGACTCCGCGACTGAAGATGATTGGTTGTTCTCGGCTCGGTGAACCACTTCAAATACATCGTCGTCTCCATTGAGAATATCTTCATCTCTCTGTGGTTCTTCATCAATGATATCATTATCAGGTTGCTCTACATTGGGCTCCGTATCTTCTCCTCCCTCGCCATCAGTGGGGTCTTGATCTTCTGCCTCGTTTTCAGGTCTCGCTTGATCTTCAGGAATGTAATCAGGAATATCGTTCATGGGAGGCAATCGTTGAACCGAGAAATCTTGCTTTTTTTCATCGTCGCTCAAATCCGCATTCAAATTCAGCATTCTACCAAATGCTAGTACGTCCTCCCTCTCTTTTGCTTGCTTCAGCTTCACCTCTTCTATCTTACTTGCTAGCTGTCCAACATATAGGACCAACCGTTCACACCAAGCGAGATCGCGAGCTGCAAACGGGAACAAACCAATTTTTAAACTAAATTGTTGCAAACATTTATCATAAAATGAAAAGACTTATTGTATAACAATTACTTACCATCACTCAATTCCGAACGGCTGCGAGAACTCGAAGCACCCATTTCCTTCTTCGTCACCACCCCCTCAGCACTGATTTGTAACCCCTTGTTGCGTAGCCAAGTCGCGTCGTTGTATTTCACTGGCTCGACCATGCTCACAAGTCTCACACCCTTCTTCTTCATCATCGCGGTTATGAGTTGCCCATAAGGGATCGTCTCATCGGCCTTGTCCTTCGCACGCTTCAACATGTGCTAGATGATGGTGTACCCGGGATTGATCTTCAACTTCTCCATTAAGTGGTAGAAAACCATCAAGTTGGCTATTGTTGGCTCACATGGATGACCACCCGAGGGCATGATATTCTTGCACACAAGCTCGAACACCAACCGCTCCTCTTGACTAAGACTCATATCTTATACTTCTTCGCTGTACCAGCCACCTTACTACACGTCTTAAAGAACTTTCTACGCATGGCCATGGGGTCTAAAACGCTCTCATTCAACGAGGTTGGGAAACTTTGGGTGTGGTATATCTCATAAGGGCCATTTGGATCCAACGGCCTAATTTGATCACTAGAAACATAAGGGCATCCTATTACCTCATTAATCAAGAACTTATCTACCTTAAATGTCACACCCCTAACCATCGTAGTCGCCTCTTCGGCATCCTTCTCAAATTTAAAATTAGCATAGAATTATAGACATTCATCCCTATGAACCGGCTCACTCAAAGTTAGCATCCCATCTAGGTGAGTGGCTTTAAAATAATCTACAACTTTATCAAGAACACAACAACCAATCATAGTCGCGTCTAACACCTTAACATTTAAAATAGTGCGACTGGAATATCGCGCGTACCTCACCTCCGCTTTCGGGCTGATAAAAAAGGACCGCTCCTCTTCCTCGTCATCGTTTCCCATGTTATTGGCAGCAGCCTGGGACGAAGTGGCGACAGTGGGTCGAGCCTGTGCAGAGGTGGTGGAGGATGGGCCGGGCTGTGATGAGGTGGCGCGTTGGGGCGGTGCCTGTGAGGAGGTGGCGCCTTGGGGCGTTGGCTGGACAGCATTTCTGGCCCATTGACTGGCCGGACCTCCGGCGACTACGAGATCTCTTCTCTACCGACGGAGTTTCTGTTGCAAGGTCTCCTCTTCTTCTTCCGATTCAGTCGGGTCGGATCGTGTGGTGGGGGCTGTCCTTTGTAGCTTTGGAGCCGGTGGGGTGATGGTTTTTCCGGCCTGTTTGCTCCGACCCATGGTATGGTTGCGATTCGGCATTTGGTTTCTGGGGGAGTTAGGGTTTTGCGGGCTGCAGATTTGAGGATTCTAATATCTCCCGCCCGCGAATATACTTTAAGTATTTTTCTTTCAACTACATACATACATGCGAAATCGTAACCCATACACACCTACAGGCGAACGAGATTACGATTTTGCTTAGATTAAGCCTGTAGGCGTGCCTACTGGCGAGTACGCTTACAAGTAACCTCAACCCTAAACCCTGAAGCCTGAACCCTAAACCCTAAACCCTCTGAACCCTAAAACCACACCCACAGACCCGCAGCGATAAACCATGTGCCAAAATCGATTATAACTTTCTTCGATTCATCAAAATTTATTTTGTTAACGCTCGTAACCGGAATTACACGGGCATATTCAACTCTTACTCGAGTCACCACACGTGATAAGCGCGCAAAACAAATATAGTCGTTGTGGATGTTTATCGGAACACGGATTCATACTACATTCATACCAATTGAACAATTAGACAATACTGTACCTGATTCTTTACAAGCCAACTCTTGAATAGTATTTTCTCCACATAACGGCAAGACCGATGCACATTTTATATACGGTATGTGTACATTTAGGTATGTTACTTGATTCATAGTCTATTCCTGTAATGTGATGTTCTGCAGATGACAACCCGACAATAATGTTAGGGTCGGGCATCTCGCCATCCTGCATGGTTCATCCGGACCCCTCATCCTGCATGACGATCGGGCCAGACCCGACAGCAGACAACAGCTTTACCGACCCTGGCAGGAGAATCTTCCCTAACCACCTAAAGGCGTGGTCTGATGTGACCAGGGTCAGCTTTTCAGCACTACATATATCTCTCTATCACACTAGAGAGAGGTAAGTTGACTAAACACAACAAAACACATTCGCACTCTCCGAACAGTCTACTGACTTTAGCATCGGAGCGGGAACGGCAATTAGCCGCCCCGCCCTGACTGAGAGTTCTTGATTCTTAGCAGGTTCATCCCATCTCATCATCAGGACGGATCATTAGGACGCAACATCGCGACTGTAACATTGGCGCTGTTTGTGGGGAAATAACCGATTATCTTCAAAGCTAACGCATTACAAATGAGTAGAGAAGGACGAGACCATGACACTCTTCATCCAGAGGTGGTGGTCACAGATCTGGGCGATGAGGGGGCTGGAAACCCATTCACTCCCTCAAACCCCGCAACAACGCCGATCTCGGTGACGCCTGAGCAGGCTTGGCACCCGGGCGCTTCGCCATCCTTCACAGTCGAGGATGGTGATGTGCTCCGCCAGATCCTGGAGTCACGGGCTACCATCAACAAGCAGCTGCAGGAGCTGCGAAGTACGCCGCCGAAAACGCGGTGCCTCGAAGGTTTGGCAAATACAGTCACACCGACCAAGCTTTTTGACGAGCCTACCCGAGGAAAACGCAAAGCTCCCATCCTCACAGAGCTGGATGATGACGGGAACAAGATCCTGGATGATTCAGAAGAGGAATGGGAAGATCAAAATGAGAAAGAAGGCAACCCTAGATCCCAACCCGGTGAATGGGCCGTGATGTATGTTCACAAGCCTAGTGTCAAGCCAGAGTGTCGGCCAAGCAGAGGCTGTCGGTGTTTTACGAGGCTCCAGATTGCCAAAAAAGAGGAAGTCCTTTCTCAGAGGCGGTCACGGAGTTCGTCGCTAACCCTCGCCTCCGGATCTCGCCAAATCTGGGCACATATGATGGTTTGTCGGACCCAGCTGACCATCTGCACACGTTCACAACTAACATGTCAACATGCGCCACACCCGAGCCCGTGTGGTGCAAGGTATTCGCCACCATGCTCAAGGAGGTAGCAAGGGTGTGGTTCGCCAATCTGGACAATGAGAGCATATCCAGCTTCGCGCAGCTCGAGGAACTTTTCCTCACCAGGTTCATGCAGAAAAGAAAGTTCACCAACACGACGCAGGACCTGATGAAGATAAGCCACAGGGCGTCATCCGGCGAGAGCTTGATGGAGTATTATGAGCGTTTCATTGAGGAGAGCAACAGGGTGGTACACCGTGGCGAGCCGCGGTGGTTGATTGAAATTTTCATGCAAGGGCTGGATCACGAGGCCCTGGATTAAGAGCTTACCCTCCATGCGGTATACACGTTGGACGAGCTGCAAATGATGGTGGAGATGTTTCACCGAGCCGACGAAAACGCCAAGAAGAAGAAGTTAGCAATGCAAAAGGAGACCCGACCCTATTGGCCAAAGTAGAATCTCATCCAGGATGGTCAACCGGCCAAAGCGGAGAAGACGTCGTCGGTGAAGGATAGGCTGGGCCCAGACTTGTACAAGAGAGGGTTTTTACCCTGTTGACAAAGACGCCTAGAGAGGTTTTCTTGGCGAGTCGCGATATCATCCCGCCCCCGCGTGCCATGAAGATGCCCCCCAACAAGCGAAACCTGAACAAGTTTTGTGAGTATCATGACGACCATGGCCACAACACAGAGGATTGTATCCACTTGAAGAAGGCCATCGAGTCATGCTTGTGGAAAGGGCAACTGAAACAATTCACTGCCACAGCCAAGGCCCACAACAAGGCGACAGACGCCAACAGGAATGGTGGCCAGGATCAAGACGCCAACATGGCACGCGGCAAAGGTAAGGAGGTGGCCCGAGCAGAACGACCAGATGAGAAAAGAGCCAAGTACGAAGAGGATTCATCACCAGAACGAGAGCCAGCAGCGCGTGCGAGCAATGATATACTCACTATCATAGGCGGGAATGCCGGAGGAAGCTCAGATTCACAAAGGAAGGCCAGGTGCAGAATAGCCCCCGAACACACTCCGACGAATAGGAGACTGGGCAAGGATGAGCTGATCACGTTCGGCGTTGACGATCCCATCCCGGATCGCCCAGCCGGATGCGACGCGGTCATCATCACGGTCCAGATCATGGACAAAATGGATCATCGGGCATACGTGGATGGTAGCAGCTCAGCAGAAATAATGTATTGGCACTGCTTCGAGAAGCTAGATGACAATAACAAGGCCAAGTTGGTCCCGACGAGAACACCATTAATGGATTTTGCTGATAGGACGGTGTGGCCGGAAGGCACAATCACACTTTCAGTTGGGGTCGGAGAGAGGCCGACCAGGAAAGAGGTGGACATGGAGTTCATTGTGATCAAGGCTCATAGCCCGTACAACCTCATACTGGGAAGGCCAGCGCTAGCTCAGCTCAAAGGCATTGTCTCGACCCTTCATCTTCTTTTGAAGTTCCCAACCAAAGGAGGGATAGAAACCGTCTGGGGTGATCAGCAAAAGGCAAGGGAATGCCACCGAATCGCGCAAAGAAACGCAAGCGTTCAGATGACGAATCGCCACCTCGGCGCCCGGTCCAAATGATATGATCGAGATGCCAAGACCCCAAGTCTTTATCGGCATCATGCATGACTGTTCCTTGATCAAGACGGATGCAAAGGTGTCCAAGTGGGGTCAGACCAGCCCGAGGCAAGTCGACAGGAAGTTTTGGAAGTTCTGATCAAGCATCAGAAGGTCTTTGCATGGAAGACAACATACATGACGGGAGTGTCGCCTGAAATCGGCCAACACGCTCTTAGGGTAGACCCCTCACACCCGCTAGTCATGCAGAAAAGGTGATCGCTGTGCCCAGAAAGGAATGAAGCAGTCAACAGACAGGTGACCGAGGTTGTAAACGCAGGAATCCTACGGGAGGTGCCATATCCGACATGGTTAGCCGACCCGGTCCTGGTCAAGAAGTCGGATGAGAGTTGGCAAATGTGCATCGATTACAAGGCCTTGAATAGGGCTTAACCCAAAGATTGCTACCCGACGCCCATCATCGACAAGAAGGTGGACGCGTCGACACCTTTCCCGATCAAATGCTTCATGGATGCATACAAGGGGTATCACCAGATCCCAATAAGGATGACGATGTCAACAAAACCCACTTCATTATGGAGCGAGAAGCGTTCGCAAATAGGATGATGCCTTTCTGCTTGAGAAATGCCGGAGCCACTTACCAAAGGGTGGTGGACCGGATTTTCAAAGCACAGATCGGCCGCAACATGGAAATTTACGTTGACGACATGATCATCAAGAGCATATCATACAAAGGGTTGGTGGAAGATCTGGATGAAACCTTGAGGACTCTGAACGCTGCGGGCATGATGCTCAACCCGGCCAAATGCCAATTCGGAGTGGGAGCCGGGAAGTTCTTAGGCCTCATGGTGTCCAACAATGGTTTGGAGGTCAACCCAAAGAAGGTCCAGGCTGTCTTGGAGATGAAGCCACCTCGGAACGTCAAGGAGGTGCAGAGTCTGAATGGGAAATTGGCGGCTATGAACAGATTCCTATCCCGAGCCGCAGAGAAGTCACTCCCATTCCTGAAGATCCTCAAAGGAAGCATCGGGCCAAAAGGAGCAATCCGATGGGGTCAAGCTGAGGATGAAGCGTTCATCAAGCTGAAAAACCATTTGAAGGACCTCCCAACCATGCCCCCGCCCGAACAAGGTGAGACGCTATACTTATACCTTGCCGCCAGGATGGAAGTCATCAGTGGAGCACTGGTCAGGGAGGTGAGCAAGATCCGACGCCCGGTCTATTATGTCAGGCGAACGCTGCAAGGGGCCGAGTTGAGATATAGTGCCCAGGAGAAGTTGGCCATGGCACTAGTCCATGCGGCGAGACGCCTCAGATCATATTTCCAAGCACACCCTATCGTGGTTCTGACAAACGAGCCACTCAAAGCGATTTTGACAAGGCCAGAAATGTCGGGAAGGTTGGCCAAATGGGCAGTAGAGCTAGGCGAGCACGCCATCGAGTTCGCTCCGAGAAAAGCTATCAAGGGGCAAATAATGGCCGATTTCCTGGTAGAGTTGCCATCCAGGATCGAGGTAGGAGATGAGGTCACCATCAATGTGCCAAGCGAGCCGGCTGACAAAATGCCACGACGCGTTGACAAGACGGGATGGTGGAAGCTGCATGTTGATGGCGCATCCGGTGTGGAAGGATCGGGAGCCGGGTTGATAGTAACGGACCCCGATGGCATGGAGACGACGTACGCGTTGAGATTCCGGTTCCCAGCCACGAACAACGAAGCCGAATATGAAGTATTGATTGCAGGCATGGAGATAGCAAAAGCGTTGGGAGCGACCAAGCTGGATGCATATTGGGACTCGTCCTTAGTGGCAAACCAGTTCAACGGGTCGTACGCAGCTAAGGAGCCATCCATGCAGAAATACATGGCAAAAGTGAAGAGTTTGGCCATACAGTTCGAAGGATTTGAGGTGACCGGAGTCCCCAGATCCGAGAACACGTGGGCGGATGCCCTCAGCAAACTGGCCTCCACAGCAAGTAGCCATTTGTCCAAGGGAGTTTTGGTGGAAACACTGCCAACCAGATCAACCGACGGCATGACGGTCCCCGTCATTGAGGCTGAACCGCCATGTTGGTTGACACCGATGCAGGACTATCTGCTCGGCGGAGCATTACCACCCGACCAGAAAGAGGCGAGAGCTTTAGAGAGGAGGGCGCTGAATTTTGCGCTAAAAAATGAGGTGGTATCACTACTGGAAATGTCGCCGGAGACGTCGGCGGTGCACGGCGGTCGGATCAAAACGCCGGTCACCTAGGTTTTCGAGTTCGAAAACCCCTCGGGTAAATTGTTAGAAATTTTAGACGGCGTAAATATTGAAAATGCCATTTGACACAATGTTCGAGCTCGAAATGAAGATGATTGTAGTAGAGTGTTGATCAATTTGAAGTGTTTAAGTGTAGGTGAAGGTTTAAGATTAGAAAGAAATGTACCCTTATTAAGTTTAGAAATCGAAACCTTAATAAGGTCAAGTTTAAGATTAGTAAAAAGAAAGACACTTGCTAGTACCATCTTTCATTTTCAAGGTGTGATGTTTAAGGAATCGAAAAGTGTAAAACAAAACTTTCGAGACCGAAAGTAATGTGCCATATTTTGATGACGTGGATGTTTTCTTTGATATTGTTATATTTGCGAAATCGTAATTATAGGAATTAGAATCAAAGAAGTTTTTCTATAATTATAGTCACATGCTTGATTTGTAAAGGGTTGGCTGTACATTTTACGAATTCGAAAGTTAGTAAGAGTGGTTTATGCTGTACTGAAAGTAGGTAGAAAGTTTTGACTGCATAGGATTTTCGAATTCGAAAACCATTTGTGATTTACTAAAATGGTCTGATGGGCTGAATGTTTTGAACTGTTAGTAACTTTTGTTAACATCTTTGGAGGTCCTAGATTCAACCCCAAAGTTTGGGAGCTGATTTGTGAAGGTATGTGTGTGTAAATCTTGGTCTTTGATTCCCTCTTAAATCCCAATTATCGACATGTATGTATCTTTGATGACATCGGTGTATGCGAGGCCACTTGACTTGATTTTGTTTTGTAATTGTAAGATTGTGGATGTGTAGTATAATGGGTTACTGGATACTTATTGGTTAGGTCTTATTTGCATGTTGACGTGCATGGTGCAACCACATTTTTTGCGTGTACTTGACTGGATTGCTTAGTTTTGTTTAGGTTGTATTGCTTGTGCCTTGTTCGACAAATAGATATATATATATATATATATATATATATATATGGATCGTGCTCGTATAATTGAAGAGGATGCGCGTACCAGTCCTGAATACCGGAGGCTGGTTGAACATTTCATTGATGTTGCAACAGAACATGGGAGAAGTGAAAATTGTTCTGGAATTAGGTGTCCTTGTAGAAACTGCATGAATGATGCTAATTTAGGTGTTGCTGGCGTTAGGGGTCACTTGATTATGCATGGTTTTGATAAAATCTATATATTTTGGGTATGGCATGGCGAGAATCACGATGGTGGCATTAAGGAAGAACAAAATAATGCTGAGAAGGGAGGGCAAAGTTGTGAAATGGAATGTGATGATAAGTTGAATGATTTGATGGACGACGTGGCTAGGCATTTTGTTGGAAAACCAGAAGCTTTAGAAGCCGTGTACATGAATAAGAAAACTCCGTTGTACAAGGGCTCGGGTCACACAATCTTGAGTGCGACTCTGCAAGTTATGAATTTGAAAGCTAAACACGGTCTTTCTGATAATGCGATGACGGAATTGCTTGAACTCGTGACAGAACTACTCCTTGCTGACAACAAGATGCCAAATCGCAGTTATGCAGCTAAACGGGTGTTGTGTCCAATGGGAATGGAACTTGAGAAAATTCATGCATGTCCTAATGATTGCATGTTGTGTAGAGGGGAGAAGAATGAAAAAATGGATAAGTGTGCAGTTTGTAATGAGCCGCGGTACACAACAAAGAAGGAGAAGTTAGACGTGGGCGCAGAGGTGTCGAATAGAGGGAAGAAACCAACACCTGCTAAAGTTGTTTGGTATTTACCTATCATTCCTCGGTTGGAACGGTTGTTTTCAAATAGACGTGATGCCGAAAATTTGACGTGGCATCGTAGAAGAAATCATCCCAAGGATGATGTGATAATACATAATTCTGATGGTGATCAGTGGAAGAAAATAGATGAGTTATATCCTCCGTTTAGTAAGGAAGATCGGAATTTGAGGTTAGGCATGTCGACCGATGGAATGAACCCTTACGGGGACATGAGCAGCATGCACAGTTCTTGGCCAGTCATGGTGGTGATATACAATTTACCCTCTTGGTTAACAATGAAAAGAAAGTATGTGTTGCTGTCCTTGATGATTTCAGGGCCTAAACAACCAGGAAATGATATTGATATATATTTGGCGCCACTAATCGATGATTTGAAAAAGTTGTGGTACGGGGAGAATTGGACATATGACAGATATCGGAATGAATGGTTCAAATTGAACGTTGTGTTGTTATTCACTATCAATGACTATCCCGCGCTGGGTAATCTTGCTGGCTACTCAGTCAAAGGGCATTTGGTATGTGAGGAAAACACCTATTATTGCCAACTAAGTCATGGGAAGAAGACAGTGTATCTTGGACATAGGAGGTTTTTGCCTACAGATAATGCGTTGAGAAAAGCTAAGAAATGGTTTGATGGAAAAGTAGAAGGACGGGATGAACATGTTCCCATCTCTGGACCGGAGATTCTATAAAAAGTGAGAGACATGGAGAATGACTTTGGCAAGAACCATAAAAAGGCCAAGGTATGTGGACCGTGGAAAAAGTGTAGTATCTTTTTTGAATTGCCATATTGGGATTATTTGGGGGTGCGACATTGCCTGGATGTTATGCATACTGAAAAGAATGTTTGTGATAGTCTTATTGGCACGTTACTCGATATTCCAAGTAAATCAAAAGATGGTTTGAAGAGTAGAAATGATTTGAGCAGAATGGGATTAAGGGAGTCGATTGTACCTGTAGAAATAGAAGGGAAAAAGTTTTTACCACCAGCTTGCTACAATATGTCTGAAGTTGAGAAGAAAAGGTTTTGTGAGTTTTTGAAGGATGTGAAAGTTCCCACGACATACGCTTCAAAGATAGGCAAATGTGTGAGTGTGGAAGATTGTAAAATTGCTGGTTTGAAATCGCACGATTGTCATAATCTTATGCAGGAGTTGATTGTTCTCGCACTCCGTGGGAGTTTTCCCTCGCATGTGCGCAGCTGCATTAATCGCTTATGTCTTTTTTTAAAGGCATATGTCCCAAGGCAGTAAGCCGCAGCAAGCTGGACAAACTACAAGCTATGGTGGTGGACGTACTGTGCAGGCTTGAGATGTATTTTCCTCCCTTTTTTTTCGATATTATGGTCCATCTGATTGTTCATTTGGTAAGAGAGGTTAAGTTGTGTGGGCCTGTATTTTTAAGGTGGATGTATCCTTTTGAAAGGTACATGAAGATCTTCAAATGTTTTGTGAAGAATAGGTACAGACCAGATGCTAGCATAGTGCAGCGATATGTCACGGAGGAGTCGATAGAATTCTGCATGGCTTACATCAGTGAATCAGAGACGGTTGGTATTCCGCAGGGGAGGCATAATGATAGAAATGATGGTCACGGTTTGAACAGAGGCAAGTTGTTAAATCCAAGTGCTATTGATTTGTGTACCGCTCGTTTGTATGTGTTACGCAATCACTCTGATGTGACCCCTTATATCGCCAAACACATGGATGAAATTCAGAAATGACGTGGTAATTGGAAAGAGGAGCAAGTTGTAGAGGAACATGTGAGGACATTTGGTGAATGGTTAGAAGAGCATGTACAATCAGGTGAACATGAGGAGAATGTGAAGTGGCTATCAAGTAGGCCGAATCCAACAGTTGTTTCCTTTACAGGATACGATGTCACGGCTACACTTTTGGAACAAAGGCACAAGATGACAAGGGAATTTCTCAGAATAGTGAAATTTCAGTAATTTCAAATGAAATTTTCCTTCAAAATGATGAAGGAGGGAGTGCCTGTTACAAGGACAGCAGACACTATGGGACCATTACCGAAATCTGGGAGTTAAATAACGTTGGTACACAAGTTGTTGTTTTTAAGTGTGACTGGGTTCATCCAGATACGGTGTCTAAAGACGATTCAGTTTGCATCACCCTCGTGAACAGGAAATGACTTGCGTTCAAAGGAGATGCATTCATACTTGCAACGCAAGGTTATCCGGTTTTTTATGTCCCGGATCTAGCTAATCGCGGGTTGGAGGTAGTTTTGAAGGGTAAGAAAACGTATGTCGGTGACGCAGAAGAAGAAGTAGAAAATGCTGACTTAACTGATATACCTTTAGAAGATGTTTGTGAGGGATTTAGCCTGCGGGAGACTAGAAACAACTTGAAGAGATATCAAAGCCGGTTGGATCACGACGAGGGTGTTTGGATAAATGCAAAAGGAAATGCGCTTAAAGGAAGAAAGGTGAAGGTTAAACGGAAGAAAAATGTTGTAAAATAATGATGTTCAACTTTGTTAAGTTTAATTTGATTCTGAATTTAAGTTGCACAAGTAATTTCAATTTTGGTGTTAATACTACTAGGTAGTTTGATTGTGGATTTTTGTAGTGTTTTATGAGTGTGTAAAACTGTAGTTATGTTTCCGAACTCGAAAGCATAATCGCCCGAAGGTTTACGAATTCGAAGTACATGTAACTGAAGTACTTTGCCAGACAGTAGGTTCCCCTATATGTCACCCATTTTAGAAACTGAAATTACTAAAACACCAGGTATTTTCGAATTCGAAAAGTAGCTTACTACACAGTTTTTGAATAGTTTAGTTAAACGGTCAATTAAACAGAAGGATACCCTATATGGAACCCGAACAATGAAATATGCAATATTCTGTAGATTAATAAGTTTAGAATTCGAAAATAAAGATTTAATATGTTTAGAAATCGAAAACATAGTTTTTGAATAGTTTAGTTAAACGGTCAATTGAACAGAAGGATCCCCTATATGGAACCGGAACAATGAAATATGCAAAATTTTGTAGATTAATAAGTTTAGAATTCGAAAATAAAGATTTAATATGTTTAGAAATCGAAAACATGGTTTTGCATTATAGCTTACGAGTTCGAAACACGGTGTGAATATGATAAAAAAAATTCAAATGGAAGAGTTTGACATTGTTGGCTATTAAATGACTTAACATTTAGAAAAGATTCAGAATTACAGTTTCGGCACACTTTTGCTAATTATCGCAAGAGTTTCAAAAGATTGCGATGTAGCCCTAGCGACATTACAACTAGTTTACAATTGGCCAAAAACAAAAGCATGCAAAACTGTATACTATTACTAACTGCCCACATTACTTGAATGAACCAAGCCGGCAACCTAAGGGGAAGTCAAGATCAAACCCGCGACTTGACAACAACCTTTCCATGGCGGACATCTTCTTCTTTGCATGGAAGACCTTCTTTCTCGTTGCCATTATACGACTAGTCTTGTCCTTAGCATTGCCAAACATCCGCTCAGCCATTGAGTACAGTTCAGCATCGGTCATCACTACGACGAGACATTAATTACAAAATAGTTAGTAATAAACTCATCAAGCCTATTCAATCACATGAAAACTAGGCTTCAGAAAAGTTTCTTACCTGCATTACCTTTTGCACGCTTGTTCTTCACCGGGATGACCTTTGTGATCCAAGCACCATCCACCAAGTCATAGCCTCGGTTCTGGAAGTACTGAAGCCCGTAGATCCTGCAGGGAACGGGAGGGCTCTGAAACTTAAAGTCCGGCTTCATCTTCAGCAGGAGCTTGGTTATCAAACCGCCGTAATGGATATTCCAATACTGTTTGGTCACTCCCATCTGATTCACCATGTGCTTCATTATTGTATGGCCTGGGTTGATTTTTCGTCCGAGAACAACATAGTAGAACAAGATAGTAGTGGTGCTTTGTGGCTCGCTCACATTCTTCGGAGAAGGAACTAGAATCCTATGAACGAAGTCATACAAAACTCGATGTGCCGGCGTCATGCATTTCAGGTTGTACACATGTGCGGCCTCTTTATCACCGACAGGTCTTCCAAAGTAGGCAGACGCACATGCACATCTATCTACACCACCAGGCAGGCTAAATCCCGGGCCCAACCATCCATTTGCATTGTACACATTCAAAGGAGCATCACCGCTGCTATTCTCTATATCCTCAGCCGTCTTATAAGCGCAGCCTACCAACTCATTAAGAATCCACCAGCTAACCTGGAATTCTTGCCCATTAACCATAGTTTTATACAAAGACCCATCAACCTCAGTTAAATTTGCATAAAACTGACAGCTTTCATGCAACTAAGCTGGCGCATCATTCACCATTAGCTCCCCTACCTGCTGGATGTTCATCAGACCAGCTAACTCTCCAAACCCTAGCTCTTCTACCTTACCAGGATCAACAGCATATGGATCCAACAACTTTCCCTCTAGGTAATACTTAACATACCTATCATGACATTCCTTATCAAAAAATATTTTGGGATCATACCCTTCTCTGCCTCTGCGAACAAAGAGCTTCCTTTTGAACGGATTCTTCGGTCGTGCCTTCGCCGCCGTGGTGTCGCTGGGTGCCATCTTGCCGACGTCGAAGATCTGTGAGTATGGGGCTTAGGGTTTTGTGATTTGGGGATTTGGGGCTTAGGGTTTAAGAATTGGGACTTTTGTGAATTGGGGTTTCTGTTTTGGGCGTTTTTTCGTCATATGTACTGTATTACTTTCGAACTCGAAAATACAGCAACTTGTGTAGTCTAGGGACTTTACTCACTCGAAAATTCCTTGAAAATACTATAAGATCTTTTCGAGGTCGAAAACAAACACCCCTGAATGGACATAAAGATTTTAGAAGTAAGTTTTTTGCTTCTTTTACGACTTCTGAAACTATGTGTACAAAAACTACTTTGTTCGAACTCGAAAAAAACCATGATTGTTTGAGTACTAAAAATTTAATGAAGAGTAAGAAGGCTAGTTTTCGAAAGCGAAACTTTGGTCCACATGGGTTTAGGCTTTAGCTCATGGGTTACAATGATGAAATACCTTTAGGTATAGAAAACTTGGTGATTACCCTATATTTTCGAATTCGAAATATACAACCAGACTATGTCAATGAAGATTTGTTAAAATGAAAATAAAGATAATTTTATTTCATTTTTTTACAACTTACCTGTCAATGAGGATATGTTCGCCTAATAAAAATTTATACAATCCAACCATCCATACATTAACGTTATTCAATAAATATTAGTGCAGTGGTGTGGACATTATGTGATTCATATAGATTACCTAAGTAGGACAATACAACAACAAGTATAAACGGTTCGATATAGACGAATGCTTGTTGTTAACTAAGCAACGGTTTCAACAAGAGCGATATACAAGAATGCTTGCAGTTACTATCACATAGACATCCGAACATTATACATTATCATTATGCAGGGAACATTAGGTGACACGTCAAGGGGTGCTAATTGACCCCGTACGTCAACTCGTGAGTAGTTCGAGATTTTCTCGGTCAAAACTCGGTCACAACTCGACTCGATTTAGCTTGACTCCAGATCGACTCGACTCGAAAAGTTAACGAGTCGAGTTCTAGGAAAACCTAACTCCACCCGAAAAACTCGTGAGTAACTCGATAAGTGTAATTAGTTATAGTTTTATAATATTTTAAGGTTATACTATATTAGTTCAATTATCTAATCTAGTTAGTTTTCATTTAATACTCAACAATGAACAAACTAAATATTTGCATTGGTATTTACAATCATAATTTCATTACGTATATGTAAAGACAGATATTCAATTAAAATTTGTATATTACAGACTCTATCAAAATAGGTCACTTAATTGGGCATTTTACTTGTTGTATATTTTTCATGGTGGTATTAGCATTTATTTAATATGGTAATATAAAATATATTAATGTCAAACATACAAAATCTTTATTTTATCATTTGTAATTAAGTGATACAAAAAGATATTTTGTATTAATGGTTTGGATGAAGGCTACTGAACAATTTAAAATACGCTATTAATTTGTAGATAAAATAGTTTAATTTGTATTTAAATAGGGAAAACACAATTCGAGTTCAAACTCGCGATTCGAGTCGATAATCGATACATAATAACGAGTTCGAGTTAAACATGATATCATTAACACTCCCAAGTTGCCGAGTTGAGTCGAACATTAATATAGTTTTCTAGTCGAGTCGAGTTACGCAGTACTCGCGATCGATTCGATAGATTAGCACCCTTAAGCGTGTCACACGTGTAACTATAGTACTAACGCAGGTATGGTAAGTGACTTAATTTATTAGAGATTGATAAAATGCACACATTGATAAAATGTAAAACAAATGTAAAAATTGCACAGATATAAAGATTGATAAAATTTGTCTCGAATTCAACAAGTAGGGCTTAGGGCTTAGGGTTTTTCATCTTTTGGGTTTAGGGCTTAGTGTTAAGGGGTTTAGTGAGTGGCTTTTTAAATCTGAGGAGGAATAATTTATGATTTCGATATCAGTGTTAAATAGAAGGCTTAGAAGCAAAATTTAGAAACCATTATTTCCGATATCTAAAACATATTACATTCAACAAGTTTTCGAAATCGAAACTCATACCCTAGATTTTATGATAAGGCAGTTTAGAGCCAACCACAACTACACATGCATTTGAATGTTTAATCACACACATCTTGAATGAAAAATACCTGAAAATATTAATACTAAAACAACAAAATAATGTTGATTGTGACAAATAAAATCAATCAAAGTGTAAACAAATGTAATAATTCATGATTTGTCGGACAAGCTCCCTTCCAGGTTGGTTTCTCCACTTTGTATAGGTACTTCCTGCCCAGTGCCAGAAACCATGTCGTGCCCGTCACCTCCAACAGTCTCGGACTCCCTCACCTCCTGCTCATTTCTTGTCAAGTCACCATCTTCTTCGGCTGATTTCTCGGTGTTCTGTTGGCTGACAGGGGGTTCCTCATCATCGCTCTACGCCGGGAGAGTACCAAAATCAGGCTCGGGACCAGGTGACAGCACTATGTCAAGCTTGAATTCCTCGATGATTTTGTCCTGCATACGAACAACCTCGTCAAGCTCCTCCTCTTGCTTCTCTAGCTGCTCATCAAAGCAGTCCCACATCCTCATCAACTTCCCCATCATTTTCTTTAGCTTCAACCCTAGAAACATGTCAATGTTAGGCATCATGTTAAAACTAACGTAAAACAAATTCACAAGAATTGAGATAGCGATACTCACGTTCTGGAAGTGAAGGAGCAGGACCATCTTCAGCGTCCCTCTTCCTCTTTGCAGCTCGTGCAGCCACGCCACTAGCAACAGCCTTTTTCCTGTACTTGTTCGTTTCCAGATCAAGCTCCAAGTGGCAACGCTGGATCCACTTATCGTCGTACACTCGATTCATAATCGGTGCATCAACTGGGATGAAGCCTTGAGTCTTCATGAGCCTAGTAATCAACGAACCATATGGAAATTGCTTGGTGATGTGCTTTGCCGTCTTCTTCATGTACTCGGCAATTGCATGCCCTGGGTTGATCAGCAAGCCGCGAACGATGTAATAGAAAATCATGCACGTCGCTATTGTTGGCTCGCAAGCATGTCCACCAATCGGCAACACATTTCCACATATCCACTCAAAAACGATCCGGTGCTCACTAGACAGATGCTCGATGTCGTATGCCACCGCTTTCCCAGCTCCATCACCCTTAGGTGGTTCTGTGTGGAAGAATTCCAAACCAAGCTCTACAGGATCTATGGGTTGCTGGTCTGAGGGATCGGGCCACTTGTGATCATGGTAGTTATCATAAACTACACCGCTAGACTCCCCTACCAAGGCTGGATAGCTATTCCAAGGTACTCCTAAAGCAGCATTTATGTTATACTTTGTCACCGGTATAATAATCCCAGCTACCTTACCATATTCACACTCATTCGGGTTACGCCCTAAATTCTCATAAAACTGCCTCACAGCATCGGGGTACACAGGAGCATCTAGAGTAATTAACTTATCCAAATGCGAATGTTTGAAATAATCGAGCACATAGGCAAGAGATTTACCGATCTTGGTGCGAAGCTTCAAAACCTTGGTCCCTGTCAAAGGCCTTCTGATCTGCTTGATGTAACGTTCCTCTACCTCCGGGCTTAAGAAATAGCTACACTCCTCCTCATCGCCTTTCTTGCTATGCTTTTTCTTCCTCATTTTTGCGGCATTCACAGTAGCCCCTATCACCTCATCATCATCAGGGACCCTCAACGGTGCCTTTCCCTTCTTCTTCCGCTCTTCAGCCGCCATCTTAGTTGACTTTCCAGTCTTCCCCACCTGTTCCTCATTTCCACTTTGCTCTTCAGACTGCTGAGAATCAGCCTCCCCGTCAGTATCCTCCTCAGACTCATCAACTTTTTCCGTGCTCTCATCCTCATCATCATCCTCACTCCTAGCATCAGAATCACTCGACTCCTCAGAGTCAGACTCAACAACTTGTTGCTTACCCTTCCCCTTACCTGCAATATCTTTTGTTTTCATATGCCTCTTCAACAGGCTAGCACTGACGTCTTCCTCACTCTCCTCGTTGGATTCTACAGTGGTTTGGCGTGCGGCTGTGTCGTTGATGAAAAGCTTGGAGCTTTTCCGACTAGCTGGGTGGTGCTGAACAGGTAGCTTCTGTCGACGCGTCGGCGGCGGCGGCGGTGCCGTTTCTTCCTGTCTGTCACTAGCACGCCTCCCTGCGATTTGTTTCGTGCGAGCCATGAGCAGATCGGTCTGCTTTTGTGATGGGTTAGGGTTTCAGTAAACAGGGATTTGGGGATTTTTTGCAAGAGAGAATGTAGAACAAGTTGGGTCGACCCGATTTTTATTTATACTAGAACTTGTTTTCGAATTCGCAAACATCAGGTAAATAATTTTCTCTCCTTTTCCGAATTCGAATCCAACTCAAACAACAACTTTGAGAATTCGAAAACAAGACATGCAGAATTTTTCCACTCTATAGCATGTCAACAGTGCAATACCCGATCAGACACTCTATTTAGCAAAAGTTTGATTTTACCCTATTTTCGAATTCTAAAAGATTAAATGAAGAATTTTAACACTCTAACATTTCAAAAGAGCAATACCCGATCATGCACTCTATTTAGAACATATTTTATTTTACCCTATTTTCGACGTCACAACTTGTATATACATTTTGTTTTCGTAATCTTAAACGTGTTTTATCTTGTGTATGTACAACCAGTGAGATCCCCGACCTATCACCCGAACGAGAACTTAATAACTTTGTAGCAACATTATATTTTCGAGATCGAAAGTAGAATTATATACTTAAAGTCCTTGCGGTGCGATCTCGAAGCTTTGGTTGGAGAAAATTTCTTCATTAAAATTCAATAAATATATAACTTAAATATATAATTTATTAAAAACATATTGCCTTCGGATTTCGATTTCGAAAACCTGTGCATATGATTCAATTACAACCAGTGCAATCCCCGTGTTATAGCCCTAATTAGTTATATTTTTGTGCATCAAATGTATGGTTTTTTTCGAGTTCTAGAGCTCATGCCAGAAATGGTTTTCTAGTTAGAAACAAGCACTACTCAGTGTGTGTAATTGCACGGTTTTTTATACATCGTAAACTTGGTACGGGATATATTGAATTACCTTAATAAAAAGTAATGTTAAGGAAAGGTTTAGAAATCGAAAACCAAGCATGAAATGTCAATTACAGTAAATTTGCGAATTCGAAAACAAAAGGATATTTGAATTTTCCACCGTGTATATAAATGTCTCCAAGCGGGAATGAGAAGGTTATTTCCCTCACATTTCTATATCTCATCAAACCTACTTTATTCCATATATACTACATGTCATATCTACTTCTCCTACACCAATCTTTCATCCCAAACCCACACCCTCACCATCTCACATATTCACATTTGAACTATTGTGTGAGTGAGATTTAATGTATCTTATTTTGTTCAACACTATATGTGGGTTAGATCATATGAACAAATTTCATAGATTTAAGTAATGTTGTGTGTATGTAGATCTCATTGTGCTTCCCATATTATACTAGCTCGTGCCATGGAATTTATATGAATCTTGTGTTCAAATGCAAGTAGGTTCAAGTTGTTGCACTACTTTTTTCATTTTGCTAGCTTAGTTGGTTATAGGTAATTGTTTTTTTAAATAGCAAACTCTGTCAAATGCATATGTTCGAGTTTCTTTATTGCTAGAAACCATAAACCGTACATGTTAATTTTCAATTAAATATGAAACAATTTCATTAAAACCCTAGCATGAATGACATGAAATTTTCTAGTAAAACCCTAGGTTTCAATTAATGTTGTGCATTTATGTTAGGTTAGTGTGCCCTAGATACATATATACTACTTCTAATCTTGCATACTAGTTCGTATTGTTATCATGTAAACCAAATGCACTAGTCTAATATGTAGTGACTTTTGTTTAAGGTGTCGAATGGCTCCCCTAAAGAAGAAGGTTAAAACAAAATCGGCGAAGAGGGCTAGGGCACAAGCGGCTCGAGAATCGGAGGAAGCACTAGATGGATCTATGTTGCGACCAAGGATTTATTGCCACGAGATAATGAGAAGGATGAAGAAAGGTGTTCTAACACCGATGCAATTCAATGAACTTGGCGAGCCAATCTCACGAGAAAGGAGGAAATGGGCAAGTTGGGTGGGAAATACGGTGAGAACACGTATAGATATTAAGTACAACGACTAGCGTCTAGTACCTAAGCCTATGAAGGAAAGGCTTGTCGACGAATGCATGTTAAGCTGCAAATTATTTTAAGAAATGCCATGTATTATATATGTTCATAAATAACAACTAACACCATAACCTTAATGCTTATGTATGCTGCAGCGTCCATTTATAATCGATGCACCTAACATTGAACTTCTCCAAGAGAAGACCATGAAAAGGTTGGGGAAGATTGCAAGAGACTATCGTGCGATGCTTGCTCGAGACTATGTGTTTGGAGAGAAGAAGCACTTGAACCCTAGACTCATATACACAACCATTCCGGAGCAAAGTTGGGAGTTCTTCAAGAAGTATGCCCAAGGATATTATGACGATGTAAGTACTTGAATAAATTTTTTTTCCCTTACAAGTTGATATTTGTTTATCTACAAATTGACATGGAACTAACATGTGCAACATTTATGTTGACATTACAAATCAGGGGTTGCATGCAACTAATAGTGAGAATGCTAAATGCAACACATTGCCACACCGAATGAGCCGGGGTGGGATGCAATTAGCGGTGGAGCGATTTGTGATTGAAGATAGAGAGCGAAGAATCAAAGAGAAGGTTGTGGCCGGGATGCCCGAGGCGGAGGCGAGGGATACAACCCAACCGATGTGTGTTGACGAGATTAAGAACTTCGAGTTATATCTCAAAGCTAGGGAAAAGAAGGGTGGTGGATACGGTGATAAGCCGGAGATGGCCACTTTTTTGAGAGATCTAGTAAGTTTAGTTGCATTAGTTTGGAGTTGTTATTTTATCTACACCGTTTCTATAGTTAGGACTAATATTTTGTTTTGGCCATTACTTTGCTAGGAGTCAAACAAGGATAAGGCCGATAAAGGGGTCTTTGAACCATCAAAGGAGGGGTTTGACATCTTGAGCTAGTGTTTGGGTCGTGGTGAGCATCCCGGTAGAAATAGGACTTGCGGCTCTTACGTCACAAAGCAAGATCTCGTTAACAAGAGTGAGAAATCGAAGCCGTCTAGCAATAGCTTGATTCAAAAGTTGTACAAGGAGATAAAGGAGCTCAAAGCAAGCCAAGGGAAGCGAGACATTGCCCTTCACATGCTTGCTAAAAGCAGTGGCACTAAACTCCCCAAGGACCTCGAACACATCACCACACGTTGGGAACCGACCGAGCCCGATTCACTTCTTCGTGAACCATCTCATCATGACCCTTTAACCGCTTCTCCAATAGAAGATGAACATGAGGATGTGCTCGACGATGTTCCTTTTCAACCCTACATCGACCCAAGTGTCCATGAAGGAAACCGTGAATCAATGGTTAGTAAACTATCCTTAATCTAAGTATGTTTAAGTACTTTCTTTTAATCACTAAAACATATAAGTACGTAATTAGATATTCATGAAGTAGTATTAAATGTTTTCATGTTATATTAAAGGGATCTTATGCATGCTTGCTCTACGTTGACCTTGGAAATTCGAAACCCCTCTTTTTAGTAGCAAATGGCATTTTTGAGGAGTCTATTGGAAAACATCACCATAAGGACGTGCCTGAGGGCTTGAGTGTTGTTTCAATTTTAGACATCTTCTTTGAAAATGCTTTGTTGCCTATTCCCGAACCATCAGATCGATTGCTAAAGGGAACAAAGGGAATGCTTTTGATGTGGCCTAGGAGGCTGATTAGGGTAGAGGGCTTAGGGGAGGATGAGCCGACCAATCTATGTCCACCATCACTAGTCAAGGGTAAACGCGTCTTTGCTATTGATTCAACTAAGAAACCAATAGAGGCCAATGTGGAGGACATGCCCCCTTCCCTTAGACTATTGTTTAAGAAGATATCCGACCACAACCAACTTGGGACGTACGACTTCCCTTCTCCTACACCCACGGAGTTGGCAAACTTATTACGCTGTGTTGGGTGGACTTTGAAGACTTGTGGAGGTTTGACATGATAACAGAGACTCTTATGTCTCTATTTCAATGGTACGTTTTCTAGTTCATAATGTTTGTTTGTCGGTCGCTTTATTTTATAATTTATCAAACCCCAAATGTCAATTAACAATCCTTGCTCATTTTGTTGAATGAAGCTTCTTACACAACATTGCACAAAGTCGCGGTCGGCCTTGGATTAGTTTTCTCTGCCCCGAGCATAATCAAGAGGTTGTCCATTCTCGCGAAGAACGACTAGGCTACTTGAAAGTTGGTCTAAGTGATCCTACTAAAGTACTCTTCTTGTTGCCCTACTCCACAAGTAAGTGAAACCTAAATGGTCTACATTTTGCTTTCAATACAAGGCTCCCTAGTTTATTAAATTATGTTGTTAATGTGTTGAATTAGGGGACATTGGCGTTTGGTTTTCATTAACAAGACAACTAAACAAGTGTATTGGATTGATTCTCTCCACCATGCACCCATCCCTTCTTTTGTTCAGATAGCAAAGCAAGCGTTGGAGTTTGTCAATCCCAAGGGTCAATCGGCTTTCGGGGTTCATGAAATCAAGGTTGGCTTACGCTACTAGTTTATTTCATTGATTTAGAATGCACATGCCTACCAATGCTAAGTACAAGTGATTTTTTTTCCCTAGTACAAGAAGCAAAATAGTTGTTGGGAATGTGGTTATTTCACCATGGCGACGGCACTTCAAGTTGTCTCTTCTGCTAAGTTGAACAATAACTTTGAATCGGTGAGTACTTACTATATTATTCCTAACTTGTATTATTATACTTGTTTGCCCGATCATGTTTGTTAAACTTAATTTCTATGCTTCATTTCTTGACTAGCTTTTTAAGAAGGACTCGACTCCTTACACACTTGATGACATGAAGACCGTTATCAACAACTATGCGTCGTACGTGCTAAATGTTCGGGGATCAAGACTTTCAAAATAGCATTAGTAAGAACATGGCGTGTGACGTACATTGTGTGGTGGTTTGTTTGTAATGTTGAATATTTTTCCCTTCCCATGGTCATGATGCGCTACAAATATTCGATCTTTTGCTACAATAACGGTCATTTTTTTATCATTACATGCTATGATGCATTATGTATTTTGGATATCGCCAATGGTTGGCTTGATTGAATATGAGTTATTTTTATTACGTTGTTTTTGGGTTTTGCATCATCCAATTCTGAAATTGCCCGGTTCCGGCATCGTTATTAGTCACCCTAAAAGAAAACAAATTTTATTCACCACACTTTCGATTTCGAAATGATCTTCTTCCCTATTTTTTCGAGTTCGCAAACAAGTTGTATTACAGAGAACCAATCCAGTGGCATCCCCTATTTTAAGCCCGATAAAACCGACCACATACATTAAAATCACCAGTTTTTCGAACTCGAACATAAATGAAATAGTCAACTATCTTCAGAACTCGAAAAATGTATAATTCATTACTCTATTACACTACCGGAAACATAACAACAAAATTCCTAAAACAAGTTCTTTCGAATTCGAAAACTGATGGGGTTCTCAATTTGAAATTCGAAATCGAAAACAAATGAAACCCACACACCCTACTAGCAGCCCTGTTATGAAACTTTTGCAACCTAACTTCAACCAATTTTAGACACCGAAAATATTATCATGTCGCATTATTTTCGATATCTAGAGACTGTATCAAAAGTGCTCATCATAGACAAATATTTCGACTTCGTAAATATGTAACAAATAATGGTCAAATTCACGGTTGTGAGGATATTTGATGAGGTGATAATATGTGTGTATTTCTGAGGATTTTTAATGATATATTATGTGTCATTTAGCACTTATGAGTTGTATTTGATGTCAGATTACACATGTAGGTTGAGATGAGCAAGAGGAGCAAGAAGTGCTGTTTTGGAGCTGTTTTGATATGATTAGAGCACTTGAAGGATGCTGATCCAGTTGATCTTTAATCCGGAATCCTTCATTTGGCAAAGTTGTGCTTCGTTTAACGATCACTAAATTGCTCGGTGAAGTTGACCCGGACTGAGGTGAAACTGATGAAAGGGGATTACTACACTCTTTTATCCCACTGGGTTTTTAATGAGGTAGTGTCTGATCCCTTCTTTAGGGAGTTACTAGTTGCTGTCCATGAATAAAGAGAAGGCCAAATCCAATTTGTTGGGCCAAAAAGAAGTCTTGGAGCCCAAAGAACAAAGAGAAAGAAGAAATCCTGTTCTTAAAAGGATACAGTAAAACTTTCGAAACAATGATAATTTCGATCGGCCGAAGAAGAAGTTTAAGTGAAGAAGATTCTCCTTTTTCCCTAATTAAGTGGGATTGTATTTTCTATTTCTGGTATTTATAATAATTGTGTGATATATTCACACTAGGATTAGAACTCTTAATATTTTCCTGATATTTTTATGACTAGAAATAAGGGAAGTATTTTTAGGATGATTTTGGGGGAGATAAATACTCTTTTCTACGGGAAGGAAGAAAAACGGTAGAGAGCAGAAGTTTCATTCAAACAAAAACCTTCTTCTTCTTCATTGTAATTCTTGAAGGGCAGCAACATTCATCAATAATAAAGTGTGGTATTTTCTTTCTAATTCTTTATTTATTATTATGTTTAATTCATCAATTGTTTATGTGTATGATTTAAGCATGAGTAGCTAAATTCTTTTCATCGGCTTAGGTTAATTAAGTGGTTAATGAATTGTGAGACTTAATGCTTGCATGAAGTTTAATGTCTACGGGTTCTTGATTGTTCATGATATAATTTATGTCTGCATGCTTAAGCTTGATCACCTTAATCTTGTTAGGCTAGGGCTAATAGAAGTAGCAAAATTCCTGTCTATACAATAGATAACTGATACAGACTATATAATAACAGGGATGATGAACAGTTGAGTGGGTAATGTTTGCATGCGAATACGTGCTTAATTATCTGAATTGGGTTCTCCTAGATCTTAATGTTGTTAAAGTGTTTATCTAGTTTAGCAAATACTTGCTAGGACACTTTGATTAGGGAAGTCGTAGGTTTAGCAAATACTTGCTTGCGATCGAATAATTAAGGGGGAATTTGGAGGGTTCAGCAAATACTTGCTTTCTTATAACTGGTTGATTTGTAGAGAATAAATGGACTGTAGGTGTCAATGATCAATGATTGAACTAACTAATTAGCTTAAGCCGGTTTCTTTCATCATATATATATTTTCTACATTCTATTTGCATTGCTCGTGTGCTTTATTGTTCTAGTTTTCCGTAGTTACAATCAAACAAATCTCAATTTAAGGCGTGGTTGCTAAACCAAAATTAATTAGTAGGTTAATCAATAATTTCACACCGTTCTCTGTGGATTCGACCCTGCTTACCACTGTGCTAGGATCTTATCCTTAGTGTATTGCAGGTTTTATTTGTGTGAGTGAAACGACGTTCACCAAATTGGCGCCACTGCCGGGGAGTGGTTGTTGATTAAATTGTTTTTACCTACTGATATGTGTATTAGTTTTTTTTTTGATGTATGACCAGGTCCGAAAAGCAGGTCTTAGCATTTGATTCTGAGATAGAGAAGACTGCTAAGAGAATTCGGAAGCTTGCTAAATTACGAAGGTTGGAATCTGCCGCAAAGCCCCATTTTGCCCAAACAGAGGCTGTTCCAGAGGCAGAATTTGAAGCGGAGACCGATAATTCTCTAATGGCGGAACCTGATGCTAATGCTGATAATCCCTACATGTGGGAACTCACTAGTCACAGTGAAGAGGATCCCCCTACTTCTATCCAATTGGCACAAACGGCGAATCCCATTGAGATTAAGCTTGGCCTTTTGAATGTTCTTCCGAAATTTCATGGAAGAAGCACCGATGACCCCTATAATTTTCTGAATGATTTCATATTGATTCGTAAGGTGCAAAAGAGGCCTGCTAATGTCACAGAGGAGCAGTTTAAGCTAGTGGCATTTCCATTCAGCTTGACGGGGGCAGCAAATCAGTGGCTTTCTAGCTTGCCACCAAATTCCATACTACATGGAATGATCTCAAGAAGCAATTTTTGGAGTACTACTTCCCCTCCACATGGGCTGAGGCATTGAAGAAATAAATCTCAAGCATCCATCAGGAGTATGATGAGCCATTAAGTGCATTTTGGCTTAAGTTCAGAAGATTGGTGGACAGCTGTCCAAATGACCGCTTCTCGGAGGGACAATTGTTGCAATATTTCTACCAAGGGCTCACCTCCGCGAATAAAGACTTGATGAATTCAACGAGTAATGGTGGATTTTCTCATCTTCAAGTGAATGAAGCTAGAGAAATTGTCAAGAAGATGATAGACTCCAAGAAGGAATATGATAGTGAGAATGTGAGGATTTTGAAGAAAGTTGCTGATACAAGCTCTTCGAGTGAAGATAAGTTCAACGAAAGGATGGATAGGATGGAAAAAGTTCTGTCAAGGGTGGTGGATAAGGTCTCTTCTGCAAGCACCGTTTCCGCTTCTGGCCCTCATGATAGTCCATGTGATACATGTGGAACTTATAGCCATACCACTTTGCAATGTAACTTCGCCTTGGATGAGCAACTTGTTCAAGCAAATTCCATGGGGAATTGGAATGATAGGCAGCCCAAGAGAGACCCCTACTCTGCTACATACAATCCGGGTTGGAGAGACCACCCAAATTTTCGATGGAGAGATCAAGGGAATCAAGGCCAACAAGCTTATGTTCCACCTAATCAAAGAGTCCCTCAAGCTTATACTCATAACCAGCCCCCTACTCAAAAGAACTCAACAGATGAGAAGCTTGATATGATGATGAGCATGCTTCGAGACCAGATGGATAACTCAAAGAAGGCTGAGGCTATCTTGGAGGAGCACACACGACAAATTTCACAATTGGCGAAGTCCATGAATGAGCTTAGAATGCAACAACCAGGGCTTCCTTCTCAATTGCAAGTAAATCATAGGGAGCATGTGAACCAGATCACTCTCAGGAGCGGAAGGGAATTGGGATCAACACCTGGAACGAAACAGTCCGAAGGTTCTGCCGCAGGCCTTGATTTGCCCAAACCGAGGCTGGCGACAGAAGCTGAAATCCAGGTAGGAGGTAGTTCTGAACCAACTAAGGAGGAAACTCCAAAGAAGGTTTTGAATGATCCTCCAGTGAAAATTCTTCCGCCTTTTCCACGTAGATTAGCAAAGAGAAAGGAAAAGTCTATTGATTTTATGTCGATTTTTGGAAAAATTGAGATTAATCTTCCTTTCTTGCAGGCAATAAAAATTCCTCCAGTTAGCAAATTCTTGAAAGATTTTATTGCAGAGAAACCAAAGGATTCAAGTAAGATCATCATGGGTGAGACCGTTTCAGCAATGATTCAAAAGAGGTTACCACCTAAGTGTAAAGATCCTGGTATGTTCTCTTTGTCATGTCACATAGGAGATAAGAAGATTGAATCTGCCATGTATGATTTAGGAGTGTCTGTTAATGTGATGCCATTGTCAGTTTATAAATCTTTAAAGGGAGTTAAAATGGTAAGCATTAATACAACACTTTGCATGGCTGATAAATCGTGTGTGATGCCTGAAGGGATTTTGGAAAATGTGCTAGTAAAAATCCATGATTTCGTTTACCCTGCGGATTTCTATGTCGTAAATATGCATACTAAGGGTAATACAACAACGGGTGTTTTGGTAGGTCGTCCTTTCTTAAGGACAGCAAATGCAACAATTAGCATGGGAAAGGGCACAATCTCTTTAGATTATTTTGGGGAAGAACTTACTATTAAAATGGATGAACATATCGAAAAATCCATAGATGATAAAGATGTGCATGCTAATGATACCACTGATTCCCTTGTCCAAGATTTTATTGAGACTAATATTGTGCAGGAAAAGCTAGAAATTCCACCACCTGTTGATCCTCCGACATCGAAGTGGAATATGCCAACATCTAAGTGTGAGGAAGAAAAGATGTACCAGCTTGATGAACATGAAAAGTTTCATTGGAATACATTTGATCAAGCCATGAGGTACAAGGATAGAGGAGGGATGTTTTCTCAACATCTCTATTGATCGCTAACCGGAAAAGTCTAGCCAAAGACTATAAATAAAGGCGCTATTGGGAGGCAACCCAAGATTTTTCTTTCTCTCTTTTCATTTTTATTTTAATTTCTTTCAATTAATCTTTAACCAAAAAAAAAAAATAAAAAAGAGTGATGTCCTGAGTTTTGAGAGAAAAAAAAATTCAGTTATTATATTAAAAAAAAACGAAAAAAATTTGAATTGTTATTGTGGAATTAATTTACTGGAAAAAATGTTGCAGGGGTGTGACTGAGCCAACTACAAATTATTTGGGGCGGAATCGAAATATTTGAGAACTTTGAGCTTTGCTTAGGGAATGTGGTGGTGAGATTCAGAATGGAAACAGAAGTGAGGGACCAAGTTGCAAATATGGGTCTACAAGCCCTAAAACCTTCCCATCTTTGCCCTAATTCGAAAATACACTTCTAGACATGAGAAAAAACACAGTCCGCCACCATCCACCTCCCCGCCGACTGCCTGGACACCACCCCGCCGTCCAATCATCATCACTGCCCCCCATCACATCATCGGAGGCCAAGACCTACACCAGCCGCGAGCCGTTGCCGAGCTCCAAATTCCTCACCAGCACGGCTGCGCCACTCCTTCACCGGAGATATTCCTGATGCTACACCGCCGATGAGCCGCCAGAGAGGCACCACCATCACCATCATCAGAGAGGCACTGCTACCTCCACGTCTGACGAGTTCCGCAGCACTACTGCTGCCGTTCTGAGGAGATGTTTTACCAGCAACATACTGATGGCATCTTACATTCATCTTCTCCTCGATCAGACATCTTCTCCCTCCCAATGAGTTTTCCCACCCTTTTATTTATTTTGCTTTCTTTTTTATATTGTTGATTGCAGTAGTTAATTTTCTCGTCTTATTCTGAGCTTGCTTGAGGGAAAGCAAAACTTAAGTGTGAGGAGATTTAGGTGTGTTTTGCTTTGTTTTTGTGTGCTTTGTGTGCTTGTTTTGATTTATTTAGAGTTTGATTTTTTCTGAAAGATACAAAAAAAATGAAAAATATGAAAATACGAAAGTATTTGTTGCTTGAGTCGAGTCGGTCAAATTTTCAGCATGATAATGAGTAATGGAATTGGCTTTGAGATGGATGAACTTTGCATGTTGAGAGAATCTGATTAGTAACCTTAGTTGTTTGATATCTCCTTAAGAGTCTAAAAAGAGAAACCCTTGAAACCATCTTCACTTTGTGTAAATGATATTGGGATGACGAAAAGGCCTGTTAAGAACAAAGCCAAGTATATAGTGAGGTCTGAGTAAAGCACTCTCTACATCAATTTTTTTTTCTGGGTGTTGTGGCAGTTGAAATTAATGCATGTTAAAATGATGAAAGGCAAACTAGGTTTACCCACACATCGTATATAGCCTACCTGTTTATGACCCTGACCCTTGGTGAGCCTCATATAAAGCCTGTGTTACAGCCTATACATCTACCTTCACCCATATATGCATGCTCTTGATTGGACTGAAGTAAACATAAATTGCTCACGTTGCTAATGTATATCTACTGTTCATGATTTTCATTCTATATGGTACCTTGTGTTTTCATTGAAAAATAGGTTTCTTGAGCCTATATATTTTTCAAGGTACTGACTAAGATGAACAGTATGATAGAGTTGATTTTGTTTATGTGATTTTGGATTGAAAAAAAAAAGGAAAACAAAAAAAAATTGTGCTGAAAAAAAAAAAAAGAGTACACGAAAAAAAAAACCAAAAAAAAAAAAAATTTGATAGTCCAGAATTTGAGCTAGACAGTCCAGAATTTGCTGTGAATTTTATCTGTTTGGATTGTTTTCTGAAAAATTCAATGTCCAATTTATATCTTGAGCATGTGTGCATATTTGTTGATTAATAAAAACCATAGAGCCCCTAGGATCATACCCTATAGTCATAGCCTTACCTGAAAAAGTCCTTTCTGATTTTCATGTGTTATTTGATGCTGCCACATTGATATTATATGAGTGATTGTCCCACTTTACTGAGTGCTTTGAGTGAAAACCGTGAGGAGTTCTTCTCGTCTATTTTGACCATTGATATTCAAATGATTGCTGATGTAGGGGGATTGATTGGAGGGTTCAAGGGGAGATGATACCAGCTTTGTTTATGAAAGGAAACTTGATATCATGCTTTGGGAGTTTGTTGATTAGTCGAGGAAGAGAAAGTTTGAAATGCTGATGTTTTTGACCAAAGTTCGGGTAGTAGAGTCTTAGTTTTATTTTGATTTGGTTTGTTTATTTTATTTTGATTTATTTTCTATCAAGTCAGTTGAGGGGATGGGAACTTGATATATGTGGATTGATTCATATCATACTTGAGCACAAGCATGACTCAAGTGTGAGGATATTTGATGTGGTGATAATATGTGTGTATTTCTGAGAATTTTTAATGATATATTATGTGTCATTTAGCACTTATGAGTTGCATTTGATGTCAGATTACACATGTAGGTTGAGATGAGCAAGAGGAGCAAGAAGTGCTGTTTTGGAGCTGGGTTTTTAATGAGGTAGTGTCTGATCCCTTCTTTAGGGAGTTACTAGTTGCTGTCCATGAATAAAGAGAAGGCCAAATCCAATCTGTTGGGCCAAAAAGAAGTCTTGGAGCCCAAAGAAGAAAGAGAAAGAAGAAATCTTGTTCTGAAAAGAATTCAGCAAAACTTTCGAAACAATGATAATTTCGATCGGCCGAAGAAGAAGTTTAAGTGAAGAAGATTCTCCTTTTTCCCTAATTAAGTGGGATTGTATTTTCTATTTCTGGTATTTATAATAATTGTGTGATATATTCACACTAGGATTAGAACTCTTAATATTTTCCTGATATTTTTATTACTAGAAATAAGGGAAGTATTTTTAGGATGATTTTGGGGGAGATAAATACTCTTTTGTACGGGAAGGAAGAAAAACGGTAGAGAGCAGAAGTTTCATTCGAACAAAAACCTTCTTCTTCTTCATTGTAATTATTTAAGGGCAGCAACATTCATCAATAATAAAGTGTGGTATTTTCTTTCTAATTCTTTATTTATTATTATGTTTAATTAATTCATCTATTGTTTATGTGTATGATTTAAGCATGAGTAGCTAAATTCTTTTAATCGGCTTAAGTTAATTAAGTGGTTAATGAATTGTGAGACTTAATGCTTGCATGAAGTTTAATGTCTACGGGTTCTTGATTGTTCATGATATAATTTATGTTTGCATGCTTAACCTTGATCACCTTAATCTTGTTAGGCTAGGGCTAATAGAAGTAGCAAAATTCCTGTCTACACAATAGATAACTGATACAGACTATATAATAACAGGGATGATGAACAGTTGAGTGGGTAATGTTTGCATGCGAATACGTGCTTAATTATCTGAATTGGGTTCTCCTAGATCTTAATGCTGTTAAAGTGTTTATCTAGTTTAGCGAATACTTGCTAGGACACTTTGATTAGGGAAGTCGTAGGTTTAGCAAATACTTGCTTGCGATCGAATAATTAAGGGGGAATTTGGAGGGTTCAGCAAATACTTGCTTTCTTATAACTGGTTGATTTGTATAGAACAAATGGACCGTAGGTGTCAATGATCAATGATTGAACTAACTAATTAGCTTAAGCCGGTTTCTTTCAATATATATATATATATATATATATATATTCTACTTTCTATTTGCATTGCTCGTGTGTTGTATTGTTCTAGTTTTCCGTAGTTAAAATCAAACAAATCTCAATTTAAGGTGTGGTTGCTAAACCAAAATTAATTAGTAGGTTAATCAATAATTTCACACCGTTCTCTGTGGATTCGACCCTTCTTACCACTGTTTTAGGATTTTATCCTTAGTGTATTGCAGGTTTTATTTGTGTGAGTGAAACGACGTTCACCAGTTGCGTTGCTTAACACCCAAGCAAGCGGAAAGGATCTTGAGAGAACTCCACGAGGGAAGCGGCGGCAGCCATCAAGGAGCCCGAACACTTGCACTGAGGGCGACGCGAGCAGGTTATTACTGGCCCAACATAAGGGTCGATGCCGACCATGTGGTCAAGACGTGCCATCAGTGCAGGTACATGATCGTGTGCCATCCCAACCTGGCCAGCCCATGAAGAGTATTACAGGCCCATGGCCGTTCGCAAAGTGGGGTATCGACATAGTTGGCTCTTTCCCCCAAGCCAGTGGCAAGAGAAGGTTCCCGGTGGTGGCGGTCGACTACTTCACCAAGTGGGTCGAGGTGGAACCATTGGCAACCATCACGGGCAAGAGGATGACCAGCTTCGTGTGGAGAAACATTGTCTGTAGATTCGACCTGCCCAGGACAACCATCAGTGACAACGGACGCCAGCTTGAAGGAAGGGTGTGATGAGCCCTAAATATAATCTTCTTTTGATAACATTTGAGATCTAATTTGGGTAGCATTTGGTGCAAAGTAAGAAGCTTTAAAGCTAAACTTGTGAAAGTTACATTTTGAAGAACAAGTGATGCACTAATATTTTGAAGCTTGATTTTAGAAATGTTTGCAAAGGAATTAGAGCACATGGATCATACCATTGAATTTCTCTCATCAAGAGTTTCGAAATGGACTACTAGAAGATGCAAATCGGATCAACGGTTAAAGTGCGCGACCCTTCACAAAAGTGCGCGGAGTGCTGCGCGGCCCGTGCACTGCATTCTATAAATACCCCTTATCTCCCCCAAGAGAGAAAAACGGCCACAACCATGTAGAGCTCCATTTTTCTTCATCTTTCTTTCCATTTTCTTCCATTCCTTTCCATTAGATTAGTAGTTTGATTCCATGTATTGTAGTATAGCTTAGTTTGATCCTTGGGAGCATTTGAATTCATTCCCTTGAAACTTTGAGGGCCTTGTATGCTTAAACTTGAGATTTGGATTATCATTTGATGAACTTGAATTCTTGTGCATGAATGTTGTTCAATCTTGCTTAATTTGTTATGGGCTTTGTGTTTTATATCAATTGCATGCTCCATAGTCATTAATTAGGTTAGCTTGGTTAGAGTAATTTAGTGTGATGATGATGGTGACTTAGCATAATGGTAGTGTAATCTCTAGTTGTTAGATTAATGACTATGGAAGGGGTTGAGTGATGACAATTTCTTCCCCTTGTTGTGTGATTGTAGTTAAGGAATGCCATGATAAATGTGAGTTGTTAGAAGTGGAAATCTTATGAACTTGCATGATTAATCAATTATGTATTTGGGTAAGGATTGAATGTTATCATTGGTCCCCCTAATATGTGATTGTATACTTGAGTTGAAGATTCCTTTTTAACGTATGATTGTTATCAACTAATAGCTAGAATTGTGGGTAGAACGTTATCGTTCACTCCAATATCATTAAGTAGCAAAGTAGGAGTCGAGACATATATGCTATCATCGTCTTGGTTCTTGCTAGTTATCAAATGTCTTATTTGTATGCTCTCGCTATTGCGGGTGTGTGAGTAAGTTTGTCTCTCTCTAATCCTAATACCATTGTTGAGTTATCTATGATGTTATCATCTAGGTGAATCAACAATGAGAGCTTTTGAGTGGTGTTATCATCCTTTCTAGCTACATTCGAGAGAATGATGTTTTCATCCTTGACAAATGGTCTAAACTTCCTTGTAATTGCATTTGCTCGGTGATAAGTCGATAGTTGGAAATTGAAGTCATTTGCCTCCCAAGGCCTCATAATCCTAGTATCATCCCCTTAGCTTAGCTAATGATAGTTTAATTTTCTTTCACAGTGTAATCCAAACCAATCTCAAAACCCCCCCTTGTTTACATTGCTTTCTATATAATATATAAGTATGCTTATTTTCTACTTTAAAACACTCTTACAAGTCCCTTCTCTTTGTGGTTCGACCCCTACTTCCCACTATCTACTCTCTAGTAGTTAGAAGTCGTAGGTGATTTATAAATAGTATTTTGATCTCGCGGAGTCCCATTTAACGACGTGGGAAATCGCTTGTCAAAATTGGCGCCGCTGCCGGGGAGAAGGCGTATTTTGTTTTTGTGTTTCATCGTAGATTATATTTCTATTTGTAGATTTTCGAAAAAAAAAAAAAAACTTTCCATTTTCTTGAAGTGTGTATTGCTTGAGTACTTTTGTGGACGACACCACTTGTAGTGTGTACCGATCTAGAACTCTTGCACTACAAATTTCAAACTTTAATATTATGTTTACTCTAAGTAGGAAAGATTACATAGAATTCCTTGCCTTTAATGAGGAAAGGATTAGGAATAATTTGACAAGCTCGTGTGATGTATATAGTTTAAATTATTACCACGAGTCTTGTTATGTTGATTCGAGAGATGAGCACTACAATAATGAAATGTCTTTTGGTTCTTCATACCAAAGTGACTATCTTGATAAGTGCTATGATGAGGAGAGAGTTGGTTTTCAAGGTCAAGAAAGATATAATCCATGCTACAATTCTTATGAGCCACAAAGGAGTGATCATTTGAATTATAGATATCTCGATGAAAACCAACCTCATGAGTACCAAGACATGCCCCCACCTTGTTGGGATATGCCTCAAGAGAAAGATCCGATAGATGATGAAAGAAATCGGCATTTTGAAAATCTTGAGAGGCGAATGCATGAAATGGCCTTAGAGGTAAAGCTCTTGGTAGCTCAATCTTTAGAGGAAGAGTCATCCCAAATGGAACTTAATACAAATGTTTTGGTGAGTGATCCCACCATTATGCATGAGAAAGAAGTTCAATGGGATGAGGAGTTGTGTGTTGACTCTAGTGAATTAGAGAGGGAGGTGATCGCTATTCTTGAATTTTTACCATCACCATTATCATCATTGCCTCTACATACTACACAAATTCCCCAACTTCCCAAACCATTAGAGGAGCCAAGTAGGTTGTTTGAAGAAATACCATCCCACATAGAACCTATTCCAAGTAATTGGGTGAGTGAAATCACCTCTTTGTATGAGGAAGAAGTTCAATGGGATGAGGAGTTGGTTTTTGAATCTATTGAAGTAGAAAGTGAGGTTGTTGTTCTTGAATATTTACCACCACCATTGTATTCACCACCTCCACCCATACTACCAATTCCACCACTTCCATTAGTTTTAGAGGAGATTAGGAGTCCATGTATATACATACTTCCAATCATCCCTACTCCTCCAAGACTTCAACCATACAATCCTCCTCTTAAACATCCCCGACTTTCCTTTACCTTCCATGTGAGGGTGAGGGATTTTAATCTTTTGTTATTTGAATAACATTAGGGTCGTGACGACGACCTTAAAAATACGTAATTTCTCTTGAGGCACCCATTGCTCCATTGGGATGAACCTCCTATGTCGTGTCGACGACGTTAAATAAACCGATTTTGATCGTAGCTCTACAATTTTCTTTTTCCTTTTCTCATCTCTTAGGTGCTTATAAAAAATAATAATAAAAAAATAATAATAATAAAGATGCTTATTTTTAGTTTATTTGATTTTCGTTTGTTTATAAGATTTTACACTTTGGTAGTGTTTTGATGCAGGAAATTTGGACGCAAAGGGGAATGGAATTTAAAAAAAAAAAAAAAAAAAGAAAAACAAAAAGACCGCGCGGGCCTTTGTTAATCAGAACCTTAGCGCGCTTAGTGCCGCGCAGCCCGCGCGGAGTTTCCTGGAGGCATATTTCAAGTTATAATCGCGCGGCCCTTTGGAAGGTGTCCGTCCTAATGCTTGGTCTGTGCACTTGCCCCATCTGACCCAGTTGACTTTGACCAAAAAAAAACAAAAAAACAAAAAGGCCTCTCTCCTCTCCTCTCCTCTCCTCTCTCTAGCATCAGCCCACCTCTGCTCGCCGGCCTCCACCACCACCACCCTCTCCGGCCACCAACCACCGACATCACCTTTCACCTCCATCTCCGCCCACCTCCACCAACCGCCCGTCGCCAATCTTCTGACTACTGAACCCGATCCCCTCTCCCGACCCAACACCGCCGGCCATCTCCTCCGACTCCGGCGAGACCATCTCCATCACCACCACTCATTCCCCGTCGGATTCATCTCCAACCACCACCAAATCACCATCTACAACCACCCAATCATCCACCCCACCGCCGCTCAGCTCCATCGCCGACACCATACCCTCACCGCTGCAACTCCACCTTCCCCCATCACCACCATCTCCGATTCATCCCCGACATCACCGTCCACCCCCCACCGTGGTCACCTGAAACCGTCGTCGGCCGCCTCTCTACAACGCCGACGAAGATCCACCACCGCCATGTCCCCGCCGCCACCCGATCTGCCCACCGGAGCCACTCCGTCGGAACCTTCCCCGTCGCGACTGCTCCGCCCGTGCCACGACTCACAGCAGTCCTCCGGCGAGCCACCATCGGCCGCGCCACCATCTGTGCTCCGAACGCGCCACCTTCGCATCTCAGGTGCCCCTCCTTCACCAGCAATCTCAGCTCCATCGTCGACCCCATCCTCACCACTGTATCACCATCATGCTGCCGCCACCAGCCCTAATCCAACCTGCCCAGCTCATCTCCGGTCGGCTGAACCCATTGCCGATCACCACTTCTGCACATCATCACCACCACACCACCACCCACACTGAGCCTGTCACCGATCTCCACTGAGCCTCCAATTCACCGCGGCACCACCATCTTCATCTCTGCCAGTATCGTCGATGATTCACTGTTTCGGTATCACATTCTACACCTACTTTTGCTTTTTGTGATGATTTGTTGCTACTCTATGTTATATGAGGCTGTGCACTAAGTTTTATATGATAAGCATGGGCTTGCCGCCACTAGTTTCGAATCAATGTGCTCAACTTGATCTTTTGGTGGCTATTGTTTTGGTGTTCTCTTCACGCAGAGTGGTTAGTTTTCTGTTGTGATGTAGTGGTGGCTGAGTTTGTGCACACTCATTCTCCCTTGTATTGCATTTGTCTAAAACATTGAGGAAATGTTTAGTTTAAGTGTGGGGGAGGGTTTAGTATCCATGTTTTGCTTCGCTCTATTGTAAAAAGTGTACTTCTTTTGAAGAATTTGTTTTGAAAAGAAAAATGAGTGAAAAGCCCGGATAGGTCAAAACATCAACAAGTCCTAGGCAAAAGTGAGAGGCTTGTGCGGAAAAATGAGAGGCTAGGTATAACCTAGGCAAAAGGTTAGTGTGCGTAAAGAGAGGCTAGGTATAACCTAGGCAAAAGGAGAGTGAAAACAAAAAAAAAAGAAAAAAAAAGAAAAAAAGAGGGGCTATGTGAAAACCGAAAGGCGCATAGGCAAAAGGAGAGGTAAACTTGCTCTTGTTTCGGTGGTCTCATTTTAATGAACTTTTTGTGATGTATTTTGAGGTCTCTTTTTGGTAAGGTTGTGTCAAGGAAATTATTTGCATTGTACTTGTAATTTAGGCACACTCTTTACTATATGATGATATTGGGGGTTGGGTAGAACTTTTATTAGGATTAGAATATGAGACATGATTCTTGTGTTTTCATCTTAAGGAAAGTTTGTATTTTGTAAAGATCTCAAATGTCTTGTTGTGAAATTGATAGGAGTATGCACTTAGATTTTAATCGTTCTTTCTCGAGGACGAGAAAGGTTTAAGTGTGGGGGTATTTGATGAGCCCTAAATATACTCTTCTTTTGATAACATTTGAGATCTAATTTGGGTAGCATTTGGTGCAAAGTAAGAAGCTTTAAAGCTAAACTTGTGAAAGTTACATTTTGAAGAACAAGTGATGCACTAATATTTTGAAGCTTGATTTTAGAAATGTTTGCAAAGGAATTAGAGCACATGGATCATACCATTGGATTTCTCTCATCAAGAGTTTCGAAATGGACTACTAGAAGATGCAAATCGGATCAACGGTTAAAGTGCGCGACCCTTCACAAAAGTGCGCGGAGTGCTGCGCGGCCCGTGCACTGCATTCTATAAATACCCCTTATCTCCCCCAAGAGAGAAAAACGGCCACAACCATGTAGAGCTCCATTTTTCTTCATCTTTCTTTCCCTTTTCTTCCATTCCTTTCCATTAGATTAGTAGTTTGATTCCATGTATTGTAGTATAGCTTAGTTTGATCCTTGGGAGCATTTGAATTCATTCCCTTGAAACTTTGAGGGCCTTGTATGCTTAAACTTGAGATTTGGATTATCATTTGATGAACTTGAATTCTTGTGCATGAATGTTGTTCAATCTTGCTTAATTTGTTATGGGCTTTGTGTTTTATATCAATTGCATGCTCCATAGTCATTAATTAGGTTAGCTTGGTTAGAGTAATTTAGTGTGATGATGATGGTGACTTAGCATAATGGTAGTGTAATCTCTAGTTGTTAGATTAATGACTATGGAAGGGGTTGAGTGATGACAATTTCTTCCCCTTGTTGTGTGATTGTAGTTAAGGAATGCCATGATAAATGTGAGTTGTTAGAAGTGGAAATCTTATGAACTTGCATGATTAATCAATTATGTGTTTGGGTAAGGATTGAATGTTATCATTGGTCCCCCTAATATGTGATTGTATACTTGAGTTGAAGATTCCTTTTTAACGTATGATTGTTATCAACTAATAGCTAGAATTGTGGGTAGAACGTTATCGTTCACTCCAATATCATTAAGTAGCAAAGTAGGAGTCGAGACATATATGCTATCATCGTCTTGGTTCTTGCTAGTTATCAAATGTCTTATTTGTATGCTCTCGCTATTGCGGGTGTGTGAGTAAGTTTGTCTCTCTCTAATCCTAATACCATTGTTGAGTTATCTATGATGTTATCATCTAGGTGAATCAACAATGAGAGCTTTTGAGTGGTGTTATCATCCTTCCTAGCTACATTCGAGAGAATGATGTTTTCATCCTTGACAAATGGTCTAAACTTCCTTGTAATTGCATTTGCTCGGTGATAAGTCGATAGTTGGAAATTGAAGTCATTTGCCTCCCAAGGCCTCATAATCCTAGTATCATCCCCTTAGCTTAGCTAATGATAGTTTAATTTTCTTTCACAGTGTAATCCAAACAAATCTCAAAACCCCCCCTTGTTTACATTGCTTTCTATATAATATATAAGTATGCTTATTTTCTACTTTAAAACACTCTTACAAGTCCCTTCTCCTTGTGGTTCGACCCCTACTTCCCACTATCTACTCTCTAGTAGTTAGAAGTCGTAGGTGATTTATAAATAGTATTTTGATCTCGCGGAGTCCCATTTAACGACGTGGGAAATCGCTTGTCAGGGTGTTCAGAGACTGGTGCAACCAGATGGGCATCGAGCAAAGTTTCACATCAGTAGTCCATCCGCAAGCCAACGGCCTCACTGAGAAAACCAACGGAACAATCGTTCAAGGCCTAAAAAGAAGGCTGGATAGCGCAAAAGGGAATTGGGTGGACGAACTCCCATCAGTGCTCTGGGCATACAGGACGACGCCGCGAACTGCAACAGGTGAATCACCCTATTTTCTTTGTTTCGGCAATGAGGCCATCATCCCACCTGAGCTTATCATCCCGACGCCACGATCAGCCATCCGGGATGCTGAAGCATACAATGAGCAGCGTTTGAGGGAATGTCCGGAGGATTTGGAAAGAGCCAGAGAGCAGGCCACGATCAAGGAAGCAGCTTACAAGTCATATGTGGAGCAGTGCTACAACGCAAGGGACCGCATAAGGAACCTCAAGCAAGGCAAATTGGCCCTTCGAAAGAATGAAGCCAGCCGGGTTGAAGACTTAAAAAAGTTGGATGTCACGTGGGAAGGGCCGTATGTGGTCGTAGAAGTGCTGGGGAACGACGCATACAGGCTGCGGACCATGTCGGGTGAAGCAGTCCCAAGGACGTGGAACATGGAGAACCTCCGCCGTTACTACAGTTGAACAGAGTCAGGTCCACGAGAAAGGTACCAATTAGTTTGTACATAATGGAGAAATGCTTTTGGAAAACGGATTCCTGATTAGATCGCGACTTTTGCCCTCATGAGGGAGGCGATCTTGAGGAAATCCAGTTTTCCCGCGCAAAATTGTATCTTTTCTCTACTCTCCTTTGCTAATGTATTTCAAGTGTTAAGTTCAAGAACACATCATCTATTGTTTGTTCATTCATACCTCTTTTCGAAAGTCGAATGACGTGATCGGTATTTGTGATAATGGACATTAAGGGTGGCAGTTCAGGCCACCGCTCCAGTTAACCGGACAAGGCAGTAGAATACTCGACACATTCCACACTTAGGTTGTGAAGCATCAGAGATGCATCCTTGCCAAACGTGCCACAAACATCATCTGGAGAGGCAAGGATGCGGTCAAGTGCATTCCCACACCCATGGGCAAGTCGGATGACACGATCATGATCGTGACCGCCAGACCGAGACTGAGGATTAGTTGCTCTTCTCGAGTACTAAATGTAGGCGTGGTTTTGTTCAAATGCGGTCAAGCAAACAGAGCAGACCATATCCTCTCCAAATTCGGATAGCAACCGGTTTGGAGAAAAGGTGGGCTTTTCTTCAATGAAAACCCATGTCGGGCACAGACCGATTAACAAAGTCCATGGCTTAGCAGCTTTGGCTTTGAAGAAGAAAAATCAAGGATGGGGCGACGCTCCCACACCTTGGTGGCTTGGATAAGGTTTAGCGACCTCCAAGTCGGCAGATAGCCTAACACATGGCATCAAGTCATGCACGGTCAACTCGACCGTTCACCTTAATAGTTCATCACGGCAACTCATCCCGCTTCACCAAGAAGGATGATGAGTTGCCACCATGAACAATGGTAAGCAAAATGACATGGTATAACAAAGATATGAGCCAAACAGGTAAAACACTAAAGCAATAGTTTATAATGCAAATGCAAAAGTTCGACAGAAGTACAGAAACAAAGAGTTCAAATTCGTCCCCATATGGGTTATTACAAACCAAAGGAATTATCCAGAAAGAAAACAAGCAGGAAAGAAGGAAAGAAAGCCTAAATTAATGGTTCTGGGCAGTAACCAGAACGTTATTGCCCGCATCCTCCAAGTCCTTGACTAGTCCTTCGTCCGCCATAACTTCACCGTCCACAACGACAGGCGGGACTGCAACATCTGGTTCCCAGGCGGCGAGCTCAGCGGGAGTCATGTCACCAGACAGTGTAGAGAAATACTCAGGAAAGCTGTATCCAACATAGGCAGCTGTGAGCTCAGAGAGAGCAGTGGTGTAGGCTGCAGAGTCATCATACACGATGTCCAATGCATACGCCCGTCGCAGAAATGCAAAAGAGCGCGCGACAGCATATTCGGAGCGAGCCACCTTGGCAAAGACTTCACGCATGCCGGAGGTCAGCACAGTCTAGTAGTCGATGGTGAGATTTTCCATATCCTCCAGTGCTTTCTTCAGTTGGCCCACAGACTCGGCGTAGCGGGCTTGAAGAGCAGCCAGATTGTCAGACACTTTGCTCATCTGCCCGACCTTCTCGACGGCCTCATCAAGGCGTTTTTGCAGTTCAGTGGCAGACTTCTGGGCATCCTGCAATGCAGCATCACTGGTTTCTTTCGCTGTTTTCAATGCTTCACCATCCGAAATGGCAGATGCCAGTTGGGCGTTGACACCATCCAGTTGTTTCTTCAGCGCCTGTTCAGACTCCATCTAGTCGTCGGGCCCCACTCGGCATCAACATTTGCCTTGGCATCAGACTAGAGCTTAGTTATCTCGGCATCAGCAAGGGCCAGCTGTCTTTTCACATCCCCAAGCTCAACGAGGGTGGCATGATGCACTTTTTGCTCAGCCTCACGTGCCAAGCACAAAGCGCTGAGGTCAGAGAGGACGGCGAGGGATGAGCAAGCACCCTGACAAGCAAAATCACAAAGCTAAGATGAGAAAAAAAAAGAGGAGGCAAAAGCACCAAAGGACGATAACCAAGGAAACTTACATCAAAGACGGAGGAGACCAGATTATCCGCGGCGTTGTTGACCCCATGAAGATTCAGCGCCGGGTTCTTCACCCAGGCCCTGAAATGATCAATAGGCATCACTTCCTTGAGGTACTCCGGCCGACCGACAGGCGAGTTCAGGAAGACGTTGGAAGCGTTGGTTTTACCCTTATCAGTCTGAAAACCACCAGTGTGGGGAGGGACTCGCCCACCATGCTGTTGGCCAGCCAAAATCGGCTGAATGACATTCGGGCCACCTTTCGACTGACCGGACGCTTGGTGCAGGGATAAGGCATTCTCGCCACCGCCGAACGCATCGCGACCACCGATCCCCATCTGGAATAGCTGGTCAGGTTTTAGCAGCCCTCCTGACGATCCGGTATCATGATACGGGATGGAGGAGCCATCAGCATTGCCTTCCCGGTCTGTCTGGAAAGATTGACCATGCGACTGGGTGGACTGATTGGGGCCGCTGCTGTCATCCAACCTCCTACGTTGAGAAAGGCGGTTGAACTTGGACACATCAATGGTCGGACGACGATGAGTCATGGCTGCAATAGTCATGTGTCAAGAGACAAGTACAGTTGATACGTCAAAAAAAAACAAAAAAAAAACAAATATGAACAAAGGGGGTCAAGCCTAGCTACATGCCTTTGTCGGTCTGACCAGGTTTCGGGACAGCCAGCTCAGTGGACGGGCTAAAGTTCCCAGCATCTTGTCTGACGGGTTCAGCATCCTGGATGGCATTACCATCATCCTGACCGACAGCGGCATCATCCCGGATTGCGGGGATTACACGACGATGAGGCAGGTCAGAATCCCGCAGCCTCTCATCCAGTTTCAAAACATCCTATTTCTCCGGCCTTTCTTTCAGAGCTCTGATGGTGGCAGCCAAGCGGTTCTGAGACACGCTATCTGGAGCACGGCCACGAGTTTCGGGATCACCCACGGCCTGATTGGGGCGAGAGGCGGCGGGACCATACACCACATCTTCATCAACAAACATAAACTTCACTTTCCAGTCCCGCGTCTTGGGCATGCCTGTCAGGATGTGCAGGTCAGCTTTAGGGCAAATCTTGATATGGCCCCAACCATCCTCGTTGTCGCCGCCGCCGGTGTAGAAAAACACCCTGAACAGGGTAACAGAGGAGACAACCCACGAGCACCACACAACGTCTCAAAGCCAATCATGTTTCGTACAACATTCGGCGTGATCGAGCCTAGAGTCATGTTGAAATAGCACATGATAGATTGACAAAAGGGAGTAAGGGGGAACCTGACGCTACAACCGGTCAAGTGTTCGTAGTAAACGGGAACCTTGCCCGCCGGAGCAGTGTTGATGGTGTCGCTAGGCTTAGGCCGGACAATGGACTTCGCCATATCAGCAATCTGGAAGCCTTCAGTATCTCGACAGATCTGGATGAACTCAGCCACTTCATGGTCGGTAATCTGGCAGAACGCGCAAGAAACAGGGACATCCGCCATGCCCGAAATCGGAGAAACACGATAAAGGCACGAACGAGAAAGTACAAAAAGAGGAAACTAAATATTAAAGTGCAGAATACCTGAGGACGAAGAGAGCAAGTGTGTGGCGGAAGGAAGGAGATAAAGTGAAGAGCAGTTTCAAATTTGAATCAAAAAGGGGGGATTTATGCGAGCAGTTAAAGCAATAATGGCAGTTGCCAAAATGTTGCACAGTTACTAAGATTAAACCATCCGCATCCCCGAGGAATATTAACGACACGTGGCAGACATGCAGTTAAGTCAGAAGGCCCACTATCACACGGACTCCAAAAGCCCATTTAAAGCCCCACACCCGAATCTTGACCGGGCATCCACCATCCTGCATGGTTCATCTCGACCCCTCATCCTGCATGATGATCGGGCCAGACCCGACAGCAGACAGCAGCTTTACCGACCCTGGCAGGAGAATCTTCCCAGACCACCTAACGGCGTGGTTTGATGTGACCAGGGTCAGCTTTTCAGGACTACATATATCTCTCTATCACACTAGAGAGAGGTAAGTTGACTAAACACAACAAAACACATTCCCACTCTCCAAACAGTCTACTGACTTTAGCATCGGAGCGGGAACGGCAATTAGCGGTCCCGCCCTGACTGAGAGTTCTTGATTCTTAGCAGGTTCATCCCATCTCATCATCAGGACGGATCATTAGGACGCAACATCGCGACTGTAACAAATAACATACTTATCCAATATTAGTATTAGTTCCTCGATTCATGTCGGCACTAATATACAAATTTTGAAAACATCCATGTATACTTTAAGATAACCGACGTTACACGAGTCATATTGTGTTCCTGTAATGTGCTGTTCTGCAGATGACAACCCGACAATAACATACTTTTCCAATACTGATCAGTTACTAGCATTTTTTATATGGATTTTTGTTATCAATTACAAAAAACAATCACATATTACACGGAAATTGCTTAACCATTTAACAGATATAATGACATATGTGCCCTCCGAAACTGATATATACTAGGGCATGAACGGATTTGAAATATTCCAACACATTAGTACTTGTAAATTTGTGACAAATTCTTTCTAAAATACACAAACTGTAACATGTTTCATTAAACATGTTATTTTTACAAACTCATTATATATGGAATCCTGAACAAAGAAGGGGCGATATCGTCACCAGTACTCGTCTGTAAGTGATAGTACAGGCGAACTCGCAAGTAAGTAAAACAGTAACCGACCGAAACTACTATTCAGGCATGTTTTGTCCACCTAAACCATGCTATATATATATATCATTTTACCCGGATTTTCCTACTATCAACCTCATTTTCACCATTCCTATCCATCTTCCCTCCATTCTCTCTCACCTTATCCCCTCCTCAACCTCAAGCACAAATCAATTCAATCCAAATCCATTTTCATACCATTCCAGTCCGAAAATTACTTCAATCCTAAGCACAATCTCATTCTCAAAGCTCAAACCTTGTTCTCTTGCCATGAGCTTAACTCTAGGAACCTAAAAACCCACCAATCTAGATCAACGAACCTTCCTTCAAATTTGGGTAAAACCAACAAAGCTTGCAACTTAGTGAAGTAGACATCAAGTACAAGCTAAGAGCTTCTTCCACGTATGTGTCTTAAATTTCATGTCTATGTTGAATGGGCATTTAGTTTCCTTTTTTGTTGACATTTATTACATGAAGGACATGGTAGAGTAAAGTTTATCACTTGTTAGACCCTCACAAATAACTATTGTGTGTTTTTACTATATGCAAGCAATAATTAGTCATGGTAAATGTTTCGAAAGAGGTGCAACAAGTGCAAGACGTGGTAGTAACAAGAAAAAGAGCCAACTAGTTCGTTCCCATTGTAGGGTGCTACAAAGAAGAATGAGGAGAGGTGCACTAACACACGTTGGATTCAATGCCAAGGGCGTATGCAACCGACCAAAAGACACTACTAGAAAAACACGGAGCCGTTTCAGCGGTGTACGCACACACCGCTGAAATAACGTGTAAAATAATAGCTGAAACAACCATTTCAGCGGTTATTTCTATTTTGGGCGCCATGTCTGACCAAGAATTGAAGTGTTGACTTTCGGCTTTCAGCGGTTTTCACAAATGTCGCTGAAACCATGAGATATGGATGAATCTGCTTTCAGCGGTTTCAGGCATTCCGCTGAACGGGAAGCTGACTGGACCCATTGACCGGAAGCTGGTCGTTGAATTTGAGGATGGACCCCGCAAGCTTTCAGCGCTACCTGATGGAAGCGCTGTAACAAATGCTGACTGGATGAATTGACCGAGTGCTTGCGTTGAATTTCTGGTTGGACCCCGCATTATTTCAGCGCTAGGTGAGGGTAGCGCTGTAACGAATGCTGACTCGACAATTGGGCTAAGTTTGCAGTCCAATTAATTCGGTTTTTATTGGGCATGTCCAGAGATATAATAACTGGACCAAGTTTTAAAAATGGCCCAATTGTTATTTCAGCGGTTTCAGTGGTACAACTTACCGTTGAAACCTATGAATGCAATAAAACAGCGGTTAACTGCTGCGTCCTGACAAATTATTTTAATACGCTTAATTATGGTGGGACCGGGCTGATATTTAAATATACGTTTCAGCGGTTTTTATTAATAAAACGCTGAAACGTCTGCATTTAATGCTTCCACCTACTAAGCTGGGGATATCTTTCAAACGGGTGGAGTGAAATTTGCTGCAGAAAATTAATGAACTAGGCACTTTGAGGTTGAAGAGCAATGAATGCTGAAGAAGGTATGGGTTCCCCCCCCCCCCCCTCTTTCATAATTATTTTCCCCTCTTTCATTATAATTGCCATGCAAAATACCCATGCAAAATACCAAGCAAATCATTCCCTTCCTTGTTGAACTAATTTCTGCGTTTTTGTGCATTATTTTTTGAAACATGAATATATAGTTTAGCTAATTAATGGGGATTGTATATTATTGTAGGATATGAAAGTGTTAACAAGGATTTAGAGTATCGGCGTAGCATTATTAAAAAGGGGGCTCTTATGAGTAAGGAAGAAGTTGTATTTGTGGATAATTTTGTTGGATATGCTTTTGGTAGGGAGGAGAATGTGATATGTACATGTAGGTGTTGTTTGAATCGAGAGAGGTCTAATAGTAGGGAAGTTATAAAGTTGCATTTGATTATGAATGGTTTTGACCCCTCATACGATGTATGGACATTTCATGGAGAATCTCGCTCTTGTTTTAGCGGTTTAAAAGGGAAGGAGGAAGTTGAGTGTAACATGAATCATTTTTTGAGAAGATGATAGATGATTTTAAAGATGAGCCGGAAATTCTTGCAAAAATGTAGGGTCAAAAAGACATACCTTTGTATGAGGGTTGTAAGAAAGAACATACGTTTATTTCTTGTTTGTTGGAGGTGTTTAATATGAAGGCCGCGAGTGGTTGGAGCGATGTGAGTGTGAATCGGTTGTTGAGTTTTATGCACAACAAGTTGCCACAAGGGAATGCATTACCTAGTAGTATTTATCGTGCTAAAAGAGTGTTGTGTCCATATGAAATGGAATACGAAAAAATACATGCATGTTCCAATGATTGCATTTTGTATAGAGGTAAGTGGGAGAGAGAACAATCATGTCCCGTTTGTAAGGCATCTCGGTATAAGAAGCTTGTCAACAAGAAAGGAGAGGCAATGGAGTTTGATGATCATGGCTCTTCAAAAGTTCCAGTAAAATGTGTTTGGTATCTTCCTATAATTCCCCGTTTTGCAAGATTATTTGGTAATGTGAAAGACGCGAAGAATATGACTTGGCATTGTGATAGGCAAAGACCGGATGATGATGTTATATGCCACCCTTCTGATGGAGATCAATGGAAGAAAATAGATCGGTTGTACCCTGATTTTGGAGAAGGTCATAGGAATTTGCGACTTGCATTAAGTACGGATGGGATGAATCCATTTGCAACTATGTCTTCTAAACATAGTACTTGGCCGGTTATGTTGGTGATTTATAATTTGTCATCGTATTTGTGCATGAAAAGAAAGTACGTGATGATGCCTTTGCTAATTGGTGGTCCAAAGCAGCCAGGAAACGACATTGATGTGTTCTTGTCTCCTTTGATTGAAGATCTTAAGAAACTGTGGTACGATAGAGTTCAAATTAAAGATGCCTTTAGAGGTGACATTTTTAATTTGAAAGTTGTGTTGTTGTGGACTATTAGTGATTTTCCTGCATTAGGAAACCTTGCTGGATATGTTGCTAAGGGTCACAAGGCATGCCCTATTTGTGAGGAGCAGACGGAAAATGTTCGGTTGAAGTATGGGAAGAAATCGGTCTACATGGGACATCAGAAGTTTTTGAAAAGAAAGCATCCATACCGTGAAGATAAGGATCGATTGTTTGGGGGGAAAGAAGTAAGAGACGCACCTACCATATTGACTGGGCGGAAGATACTTGAAAAAATGAAAAAGTTGGATTTGGTGTATGGGAAGAAAGTTCGGAAGGCGGCTACTAAGAAGAATTCTCCATGGAAGAAACAATCATTATTTTTTGATTTGCTGTACTGTGAGATTCTTGAAGTTCGACATTGTTTAGATGTGATGCATATAGAGAAGAATGTGTGCGACAGTTTAATCGGCACTTTGCTAAATATTGCCTGGAAGACAAAGGATAATTTGAATGCTCGAAAGGATATGGTGGACATGGGTACAAGGCCGGAGTTAGCCCCAGAAGATAAGGGTAGAATAACGTACTTGTCACCCGGGCCATGCAATTTGTCAAAGATAGAGAAGAAGTCTGTTTGTGATAGTTTAGTTGGGATGAAAGTTCCAATTGGTTATTCGTCTAATATTAGTAGGTGTGTGAAGAATGATTTGAAACTATCAGGGTTGAAGTCTCACGACTGTCATGTTTTGATGCAGCAATTGCTTCTCGTTGCAATACGTGGGGTTTTGGATTATGAGGTTAGATTTTGCATCACTCGATTGTGCTTTTTCTTCCATACCATATGTCGTAAGTCTATTAGTCGATCATCTTTAGACTTGGTAGAAGTTGAAGCTTGTGAGATTTTGAGTTCCATGGAATTGTATTTCCCTCCTAATTTCTTTGACATCATGGTTCATTTGGTGAGGGAAATTAGAATTTGTGGCCCTGTTGGAATGCATTGGATGTATCCCTTTGAACGACAAATGGGTGGATTTAAGGGGTACAGAAAAAGTAGTAGTAGTCCTGATGCTAGTATAGTAGAGAGCTATGTGACCGAGGAAGTTATTGAGTATTGTACCTCTTTCCTGGAGAAAGGTGTAGAGTTTGGAGTTCCTAAGAACAAGCATGTTGGCAGGAAAATGGGGGCTCCTCGTGGACCAGGGAAGTGCAAAAAGCCTGAAGTCAGTGACATGAAAGCGGTTCACCACTACATTTTAAGGAACTCAATCGAGACACAAAGTTATGTTCATGAGCACTTGGCTTATTTGTCCAAATTGTATCCTGGAAGGCATGACACCTACATTCAAGCTCAGCATGTCGACACATTTGGCGATTGGTTCTACGAGCAATGTAATGCAGAAGGGGTTGATGAGAATCTACGAGCTTTTGCTAGGAAACCAAATATAAGTGTTAGGTCGTACTATGGGTATGATATCAGTGGCTACTCTTTTACAACAGAACACAAAGATTGTAAGAGTACTACCCAAAGTAGTGGTGTTTACAATGAGTCGGAGCAGATGTCCAAGAAAGGTCTGATTGTTAATTCCTTTTATGGTGTGACCGACGAAATTTGGGAGCTAGACGATGAAGCCTTTAAGTGTGTTGTCTTCAAGTGTAAATGGGTTGATAACAAACATGGTGTTGATCGGAGCGATCCAATGGGATTTATTCGCGTGGACCTTAAAACAGAGGCTTTCAAAGATGATTGCTTCATACTTGCTTCTCAAGCGCGACAGATATTCTATGTTGAGGATCCAAGTGATCCCAAGTAGTCTATAGTGCTACAAGGGAAGAAGTATTTTTTTGAGGAAGAAACTGATTGTGAAGTTATCAATGAGAAGTTAGAATTTCCATCGGCATTTCCTGAACATTGTGACAAGGCAAGGTCTACCGGAATTAGAAGATTCCATGATGATGGATTGTGGGTAGACGAGAAGGGCCAATTAATTGAAGACAACATGCCAAGAAAGAGGAAAACACAAGCGTAATGCATTTTCTAAATGCCTTTTTGTAACTTGAAGAGTGTTTAAAGTACTTGTGTAATCCATTTTGTAACTTGACTCGAGAGTTATTAATTGTATCTTGGTGTTTTTGATTCATCATTTCATTTTGTAAGGGCTGCGGGATGTGGTCAACGCAATAATATTTGCCTAATGCATTTGGTCAACGCAACAATTTGTTGCTATGCATAGTACTGCGTATCAGCGGTTTTGTAAAACTGAAAGTGAAAGCAGCAATCAAGTGCAACTCTCTGTTTTGTTTTGTTCTCGTCAAGTTTCTGGTTCCAGATCCCGCAGCTACACACTGCTGCTCCACTCAGAACAGTGTTTACTGCATGAACGCTGCACTAGTTTATTGCGTTGAGTCATTTTACATCACAGACCAGACTTATCCATACTTGCAAATCTAATGCCACTATCCATCTACAAAACCATCATTGCAAAATATTTATAATCACCCAAATATTTCTCATAATGAATAATATCCAAATTCTTACAAGCAGACATTCTCCAAATTAAACAAACTAGAAGCATTCGTTACTAACACCAGAAAAACTAATTCAAGCTAGCTACCTGTTACAAAAGACATTTCAAATTGTAGCTTGAACCTAGGTCTTAACCCCAATCTAGACTGGGGCATATGGCTACAATTGCTTGGCATCGCCAAGGCCAGTTTGTGCTTCAGATGGATCCACCGCTTCAGCTGTCAGAGAATGTGCACCAGATTCATCGTCGATGGTAGTCCCGCGTGTAGGATAGGGACCTACAGCAGCTAATGACTCAGGAAATGCGTGTGCGAGGAGCTTTGCTGTGTGTTCACTAAGGCTAATGCTGAACTGAACATCCTTTTCCAACCTTCCAAAGCGTCCACTTAGGTCAAATTCAGACTCAGTTGTGACAGGGGTCTTTTTCCTTTGGAATGACTCAAGTCTTAGTGTAGACATCGGTGCTTTCCATGTATCATACATCCTATCTACACAGCCAGCTCTGTGGCATAAACCTGTCACAAGTGAGTGGAAACCCCATCCCGACGACGAGTCCATCATGCTAGAGAAAATGATTTTACCAACGTCCAAACCCATACCCTTCTTAATAGCGTACATCATTCTCATCCGTACCCACTGGACCTCCGAATTAATTGTCACCGGAGAAAGACGAGTGGCTACAAAACTGTACCACATATTCATCTCAACTGTCAGATATTTCTTCTCGATGTTACTCCATTTGTTGTAGGGCAATATCTCATCCATCGAGACTTCTGGCCTAGTTATTCCTCTAACCACCTCCTTCCAGTTACCAACTAGAGCACCACTGGTTCTGTCGACAGTGGCTTCATCTTGAAGATTTTCATAATCTGAGTCTAGGCCCGTGTAGGATTTCAATCCATAATACCTATTAATAACATCAGGAGAAATACGAACCTGTTTTCCCCGGCATAGAACATCACCTTCTTTGTTAATATTCCTCATATTAGCATATAGAATTCAGTGGCCATCGTCACATTTGCATCCCTTGGCCTCTCGCAGAAATTTTCCCATCGATGTTTGCGTATGTACCCATGAAATGGCTGTTCGTCGGCAATACCGCGTTCTCTCAGGATTTTCCTTCTCAACAACACCCTATACAAACTCTCTACTTCAGTCGAGAAGAAATCAGACGAGTCAGGTCCGGTGGGAATGGCTGGCGTTGGCGCAGCTGCAGCTTTGCGTTTTTTGGTTGCTCCCATCCTGTAAAAAATCAAATCCCTATGTACAGTTAGAGTTCATTCTTACTTTGACATAAAAAAATTTCGATAAGCTGGCAACAGACATAGTTCATTCCAATCTTGTGATAAATTACAAATAACAAAATTAGCTGAACAAATATCTGCATAGAGTATAGCAAAATTTCAGGCAACAGAGTTCATTCGCAACAGTTTGGATGCCCCCATTAAATTATGGCTAAATCAGATGACAAAAATACTGGCTAGATCATGAAAAATCAAGACTAAAATGTGAGATTTGCTCTAACTTGAACCACAACAAAACAGAACCTGCAAATTTATCATGGCTACCAAATGGGATGGATGGTTACTACATGAACAACAAAACAGAACCTGCAAATTTATCTAACACCCAAAACTACCAATCAATTGATCTAACCCCCAAAATGAGTAAACCCTAGCCTTACCCCCTTTGAACCGAACCTGCATATTTATCTAACACCCAAAACTACCAATCAATTGATCTAACCCCCAAAATAAGTAAACCCTAGCCTTACCCCCTTTGAACCGAACCTGCATATTTATCTAACACCCAAAACTACCAATCAATTGATCTAACCCCCAAAATAAGTAAACCCTAGCCTTACCCCCTTTGAACCGAACCTGCAAATTTATCACGGGGCATTGAATCTGTACATTTAGCTATCGGAATATACTAATTTAACAAGCTAGATAATTACCTGCAAGCCTTTGGAATCGAATACGGAGTTGACTTTTTCGTCGGCTGCATTTCAGATCGTTCGGAAATTGGCCGACTGTTTTTTTAGATAGCCCTTATTCGTGGATCATGAGATTAATATTATTGACCCGTTAATAGGTTGGCCGAAAAGGATAAAATTGTTGCAGGCCGGTATTAATTAGCCCACTTAAACCATAAACCCTTAACCCTCCTAAACCTTTAACCCTCCTAAACCCTAAACCCCTAACCCTCAACCCTAAACCCATGAAAACAGACAAGTCAGTCATTTCATAAATAAGCATTCATTAGCTTGATTTATTTTTTCTGAAATATTTATACGATTGATGATTGATAATAACAATTTGTATTTTAATATAATAAGAAATAAGTATACTTTATTAATTTGTATTTGATCGAAAAGTTTTTCGTCGATTCATTGTTCGATAAATACTTATTACTAATAACAAAATGTATATAAGGTCAACTCCCTATCTATTCACAAAACAATCACTCGACGTTTACTTGCTCGTACGTCGCTACTTTACTGCTCATACTTGTTCGATGAGAATTTCTGATTAGACTACGTGATCGATTGCACTTATTAGTGGTTCACTGTCGTTCAGAAGGAATGGATGAAGAACTAAACTTTTCAATCCATGAACGTTTACTTGCTCGCATATCATTACTTTACTGCTCATATTTGTTCGATGAGTACTTCTCGTAAACTACATGATCGATTGCACTTATTAGTAGTTCACTGTCGTACAGAAGCAATGGATGAAGAACTAAACTGTTCAATCCATGAACGTTTACTTGCTCGCATCTCATTACTTTACTGCTCATACTTGTTCGATGAGTACTTCTCGTAAACTACATGATCGATTGCACTTATTAGTGGTTCACTGTCGTACAGAAGCAATGGATGAAGAACTAAACTTTTTAATCCATGAATGTTTACTTGCTCGCATCTCATTACTTTACTGCTCATACTTGTTCGATGAGTACTTCTCATAAACTACATGATCGATTGCACTTATTAGTGGTTCACTGTCGTACAGAAGCAATGGATGAAGAACTAAACTTTTCAATCCATGAACGTTTACTTGCTCGCATATCATTACTTTACTTCTCATACTTGTTCGATGAGTACTTCCCATAAACTACATGATCGATTGCACTTATTAGTGGTTCACTGTCGTACAGAAGCAATGGATGAAGAACTAAACTTTTCAATCCATGAATGTTTACTTGCTCGCATATCATTACTTTACTGCTCATACTTTTTCAATGAGTACTTCTCGTAAACTACATGATCGATTGCACTTATTAGTGGTTCACTGTCGTACAGAAGCAATGGATGAAGAACTAAACTTTTTAATCCATGAATGTTTACTTGCTCGCATCTCATTACTTTACTGCTCATACTTGTTCGATGAGTACTTCTCATAAACTACATGATCGATTGCACTTATTAGTGGTTCACTGTCGTACAGAAGCAATTGATGAAGAACTAAAATTTTCAATACACGAACGTTTACTTGCTCGCATCTCATTACTTTATTGCTCATACTTGTTCGATGAGTACTTCTCATAAACTACATGATCGATTGCACTTGTTAGTGGTTCACTGTCATTCATAAATGACAGACATTCCTGTTGTTAACAGTGTAATATCTATTCAACTCAATAACACGTGTGTATAAATAGAACGATCAAGGTTATCAGCATATGTCTTCTAACTGTCCAAATTTTTCAATATCATATGAATACAATACTTTTGCATGAGTTTCCGAAGACCGCTACATGTGATAATCCTATGTCACTATCAAATATGATCGTTCATGTCAGGTACGGGGTATATTGATTTTTATTGAAAAATTAAAAAAAAATTATATTTTTATTTAAAAAATCCGCGTGTAAAAGCATAATATTGCATGAAATCCAATCATTTTTTCCTGAAATCCAACCAATTATAAAATCTGAATTATATATTGCATTGAATCCAACCAATTATAAAATTTTCCAACTAATTATGAACTTTTTAATATTAAGAAGGCAATTTCTGCAATTTATTAAACAGCCCAAAATGCTTGATTTCATTCTAGCGGGAAAATGGCCCGCCACAGAAACTTCTCATTTTTTCAAAGTTTCAACGATTAACAAATGAAAATATGGAGACCGTTGAAACGTACTTAGGTGATTCCTCAACATTATTCTCGAAACGTCGCCGTTTCAGACAAAGCAACACGGAGCTGCTGCTTTTTTATTCATTTTTCATTTATTTCTTTTATTTCCCTCCTAAATTTTCATTGAACTTTCAGAAAATGCTTGAAATTTTCATTGACTTAAAATTGAAAATTGAACTTTTCACAATTCCCCATCAAATTCTATTGTCGTTTTATTATTGGTAATGAAAATAAATATTTTAATGCTCTAACAAAATTCTCATATAAATAGGAAGTGTTCTTCACATTCAATACTCTTCCTCAAATATCAAAATAGTTAGACCCATCTCCTCCAAAAACCGTAAACGACCCACCTCAGTCGCGGCCGGCCGATCAGATTTGGGGTTTCCGACTGCTGCACAACACATGCACACAGTCCGATCTTCAGTCCGTTAACGCAAGGCCTCCATCCAAATATAATCGCATTCCCTTCAAAGGTAATCCCAAAATTTGGGTTGTGCTTCTTCGATATTTGACTAATTGTTCAATATTTGCATGATTGTCTCGGCTCCAATTGTGTAATAATGATACAAGCCCATTGAATAGTTTGTCTGACAACAAAGCCCTAATTTTCTAGCTGTTTATTGAGAACATTCATGTCTGAACTAAGGCTTCTAGTATGTGTATCTGATTTTACACTTCTAAATATTGTGATTTATTGGGATTTCGGGATTTTATGTCTGAACTATTGCTAAATATTGGATCTGAACATTCATGTGCTAAATATTGCTAACTATGTCTGAACTATGGTATTTGTTGGGATTTTATATCCATGGGATACTGTTCTATGGTTTTATTGGGATTTATTGCATTCATTCTATGTATTTATATCCATTTGTTACTGTTTTGAACTCTAGTGATATGGATGAATGTATGATTTGATTTGTTGTTTAAATTAATATGGTCTCAAGTGGTTATAAAGAATGGCTGGCAGTGATTCTGATGTTGAAAGCAACACAAAAAGTGACCATTCTGGAAAGCGTAAACGCGATGTGTCTTCAGCTAAGTCTTCAGCTAAATCTGTCGAGCAGCTCATCGGCCTTGCAGACCCACGTGAACCACATCCTGGTGATATCGATCAACCCCAGGACCACAACTTCAACATAGAATGTCTAGGGGAGAATAAGGAGGGTGAGATATTTGACTCGTTTGATGTGGAGGGTGAGACTCGCAGGCGTGGTGGTGCTATATGCGGCTCTGTCCTCCTGATGAAACACACCAAACCACTCCCCATGTGGTTTGATAAGTTTCTCTGCCCTCGTGTCATGCATGGCAAATGGTGCGGATACGTTGCCTATGCATTTCAGCGTCGCATCAAATTTGGAACTTGGAGAAACTGGAGGCAGGTGCCCAAGGCTGTCAAAGATGAAGCATGGGAAGATATTTTGGTATGGTCCTTCAGTATCATACATGCTTGTTTATTATTCAATTTTTTTTCATCTGTTCGCTTAACTTGTGATCGTAACATGGCCTCCATTGCTGTCTGAGTAGGCGAGCTGGGATTTTCGGACACTACTGAGTGACAAGGACAGGGCAAAACTGAAGAAGCAGTGGACCACTTATGCAGCCGGCAGGGAGCGGAACTGGCGAACTACTGTGTGGAACAGGTTCGTGTTTAAGATTGATCCTAAGAGACCTGATCCCGGGCTTCCATAGGACACTTACAAGTGGATGGATCCTGCTGAGTGGGAGTTATTTGTGGCATACAGATCCACAGATGAGATTTTCATAGTAAGTGCAACCTACTCCATTAACTCCTAAAAATTGGATGATTTTGATGCTTACACTGTTTGATTTTTTTCTGACATTGTTTAGCTTTTGTTCGCTTATTGACACCTTTTCTATGTTCTTCACAGGCTATGAGCAAGAAGAATAGCGAAAATGGGGCCATGAAGAAATTTAAGCATCATGCTGGAAGTGGTGGTTATAGGAGATACTACATCAGGTTGGCAAAAGAGATGCGAGAAGAAGCCATACTTGAAAAAATGGAGCTCGGGTTAACTCGCGAAGAAGCTGTTCAGGAAGTAAGTAGCATGGTGTTTGTGATTGACAGATCCATCATCTTTTTGGAGGCAAACAAGGTGAATGGAAAATATACAAGTGGCTTTGTCTGAGGAGTGGCTGATAAGATTGTAAGTTCAATGCTCGCCTATTGTTTGACATTGCTCTGTTTCATAATGCCACACTAATGAAACCTATAACTTGTTTGATGACAGCTTGAAATGAACAAACTGAAGCAAAAAGGAGAGCTTATCATTGAAGGCAAGGATGACATACTCTTCCTGGCCACAGAGATTAGAGATCCCCCAGGCCGATACCTGTTCTGCCCTACCACAGCAAAGATGGAGTTTGCGTTCCCCGAGCATGCTCAGGAGAAGGCCAACAAGAGGCGAACTGCCCGAACAAAGATCCAGCTAACTGAGGAGGAGGAGGAGGAGCAAATTGAGATGGAGAAATTTCAGAAGTACTCGGACTTCCTCTCTGAAAAGTTAGGAGTGGAGATTACATCAGAGCTCTCCCCGGAGCAGTTCCTGAAGGATCTGAGAGAAAAAAAGGCTGCAGCTGCGAAGGTGAATGCAGAATCTTGAAAAGGATCGACTAGTGATCCACCTCATCCAGACATGAAGGTACACTAAAATCACAACTGTCTACCATTTTCTGAGTTGTATCCTGTACAGAATGTGATGGTTAATAAATTCCCTTTTTGGGTTCAGGACAACACAACAACCCCAGTGAGTGCGAACAAGACAACCAGCCCAGTGACTGCGAAGAGGACAACCAGCCCAGTGACTGTGAAGAGGCAAACTTGTGAGATTAAATCAAGTTCATTTGGAACTGATACTGGAGGTCTAGAAGCTGAGGTAACATGTATAACATTGTATTTTTTTACATTACCTATTAGCCTAGCAACAACTAATTCATTGCATATCTACAGTTGAAGGTTCCAATCCCGTGCTATCTGCAAATTAAAAATTCTGCTGGGATAATTGTGACGGCGGCAACTGGAGTTGTTATTCCTTCATTCACTGCTGAAAGTGGCTGTGAAGATGTGCGAGTCAAATCTCCAGTGTTTTTGCCAGATGAACCCTTGCCTATTCCTCACCAAGAATATTCATGCGTGGGTTCTGCAGCAGGCGGTGTTGCTGTCTCATGGCCAGAAATATACATAGACTATGCCATGGTTGAGACTGTTGAGGCAGAGATCCCAGAGCAAAGAAAACCTGAGCTCGACATACCTGCGCCCAAACTGCAAAAGCCTAAACAAGTTAGTCAATTTTCATCATCTTCTTATGATACTTTCGAACTGCTACCTGATTTTATTTGCTAATGTCATACCATATAATTGTAGGAATCTCCTGTCAAGTCAGATACAGTCGTTTGGTGTAAGGATGCAGCAGCAAACTCCTCTCCTCCTCGCGACGACATGGAAGTGGATGAACCTGGCCAATCTTCTGATCCCAAAGCCACTCTTGAAGACACGGAGGTCAAACGTGAGCCAAGCCCTATTCCAGATGAAGAGCTGCTGTGGGTAGGGGAAATAAACCTTCAAACATTTCCATTATTCGCTTCCAACAGGTGATCTTGCATTATAATTTTTTGCTTTTTGTTGTTCATGAATATGCAGGATTTTGGACACCACATCCGGGTACGCGAGGTCAGAGCGAAGGTGGCAAAAGCAATCCTGGAATTGCATGCGCATGATCCGGACAGGATTTGCTACAAGATTCCACTACAGCACCCGGTTTTTGGCTCATTTGGGAGGCAGTTGTGTTTGTTAATGGAAAGTGTAAATCCGTGGATCAAGAATTTAGACAGATTCAAGAAAGGGTGGATCCATGGTTGGAAGATTGATATGTGGGCATGGTAATATGTTTAAAACCTCCAATATGCATTTCTGACTACTTTTATAATTTTTTAACCAATTCCTTATTGAACCAGTTTGTCTTGCTTATTAGTATTCTCTTCAACAAAATGCTGGCGAGAGATATGTCAAGAGTTCAAATTATAAGCACAACTTCCGGAGGAGCTTCAAGCACCACTACTGCCGCAGAAAAAAGCAGGATTCTGTTGAGCCTGCAGAAGACTGTGAAGCCCAACAAGTCCAGATTGTACGTCATGCCATTGTCTAAAGGGTAAATTCCATTCTCTATATCATATAGTTATACTTATGTCCTTCTTCCATTTCACTAGGATTGCCCACCTCTCAATATGGATTTTTTTCTCAGTCTCCATTGGATGTTGTTCATAATATCTCCAGAAGACCGCACTGTGTACTGCATTGATCCACATTCAAACGGCATTTCAGAGGACAAACATCTGTTTCAGTATGATTTGTTTATGAGGTACATCGCTTGTAGATTAATTCCATTAGTGATTATCATTTTAATTATAATCTCTCCATTTAATTATCAATTTACTAAATTAGCATGGGAGCCAAGTATGACAAGGACAGGGAAAAACCTGGATGCAAAACTCCACAAAAAAATTGGAGCATTGTTAACATCATGGTGAGTCATCCACTTTTCATGTGTGCGGCAATTACTGTCAACAACAAACCTTCAGTCTCACTAACGGTACTACATTCTTCTTAACCATTGCAGCACAAAACCCAGGCTTCAACCTGGGAATGTGGCTACTATGTTATGCTTTATATGGAGAAGATTGTGCTGTTAACTGCTGGTGTGGATGTGCTTCGGGTTAGTGCTAGCAATACTTCTGTATCTTTGGAATATTACTTGTCATCATGTAGTTAAACGAATCTCATATTTAAATTGGTTTCTATTTTTCCTGGCTCGCAGTTTTTAATCTAGTAATAACCTGCCCTTCTTTTGTTTTTTTTGTAGGTTTTCCCAGAGGATAGAACTCCCTACCCCAAACCAGTGATCGATGGGATGATCGATAGCTTTTGCATGTACTTATCAGAGTCTATACTGCCTGCCTGTGCCCTTCAGAACAGCATGCGCCGGAGAGGGAATTAGTCACTTCCTCATCACAGGTCTTGAATAGATCACTGCTTTTGTTTTCATGCATCTCTTGTAGGATGCACATCTTTTCTCCCATGAAACAGTATGATCTTTTGCTATGGTTGTGATGAATAAGTAGGATTCATTAGTTGTGCTTGTGTCTGAATTCTATGAGTTTGATGAAGGTAGTGGTGTTGCTGAATAGTGTATGACATTTTCGTATGACTGTTTTGGTGAATTAATGGTTTTTCCGGCAACAAGCTGCGTTTTTTTGAAACCGCAATTACTGCGGTGGCGGGTGCCGGGTTCTGCCCGTTTTTTTTTCTGGTCATTTTCGCATTTCAGCGCTTTAAATTGAGTTTCAGCGAAAAAAATCTTCAGCGCTTTAAATTGAGTTTCAACGAAAATAATTCAGCGCTTTAAACTAAATTTCAGCGAAAACAATCTTCAGCGCTTTATCTATGTCCTTCAACATATAATTCAACCCAAATCAACCGTTACAACGGTACTATTTTCGGCTAATTTCAGCGTTTCATGTAACCGCTGAAACACAATTTTGACCGCCAAGTCAACGTTATGCCGGCCTCGTGACGACCGGCGGTCCGGTCAGCATCCACCGTCCGGTGCCCAGAAAGACAAACGGAGATTTTTCAGCGGTTTGTGGAAGCGCTGCAAGTAATATATAGTGGAATGTCTACTAAGCATTGCCACATGACACGGACGGGTCCCAGTGTCGGTAAAGCGCTGATAACGTTTCACCAGGAGTATAGACAGCGGTTTTTTGATTTCGAATAACCACTGAAAGGACACGAAATAACCGCTGAAACGTCCTTATTTTTCTAGTAGTGAGATGAGCGTGCAAATTGGTCAAGTTGGTGTGGCCGTGTTGGAAGAACATTTCTAGAAATCACGGTCGAGAATTGGAGACATGTACCACAAGAGAAGAAAGAGCAAGTCTGGGTGGAATGCCAAGTGAGTTCTTGTTTACCATTCAATGAACTATCTATCTAGTATATATTATATGTCTTGATAACATGTATATATCATATTTTCTTCCATCATTTGTTGTATCGACCTTTTGAAATAGAAGCTCAAGACATCGAAGTGGTAAGGGTGAAGACATTCAACATCGTCTCAAAGGCTTTTCGCGAGAACAAGTATAGTCTAAGAAAAGACTACTTACATGAGAAGGGAAAGTGGCTAGGTCGTGATCCAAGGGACCGATACAACCATATCACAACCGATACGTGGGAGGTGTTCAAGCAAGCATCCCTTGAAGATAAATCCAAGGTGAATAACAAATATCAAATTCATTAATATTAACGTTGTCTTCTTCATACATGTGTATTTTGTGTTCGCCATGTGATACCCCAACTTCTTCTGCAAAGGGGAAATGGGAGAAAAAGGTCATATCCGCGAATTCACAAACAATGCCTTACACTAGTGGTAGTAGGTCGGGGTATTTGGGTGTTGGTGAGAAAGAGGGGCTTAGGGAGAAGAAGGAACAAGTGAAGAGTTGGTATTAGGGGGGATGGACAAGAAGGAAGATCGGTGCGTCATAGTGGAAAGGGATGCCGAAGATTACACTAGAGAACGACTCTTCGTGTTGGGTCGAATTAGGGAAGAGGATGGTAAATTCACAACTGATGAGGCCGCAAAATGTGCAAAGAGGGTGGTAAGTATTTCTTACTTAGCACAATACATATTATAGCCAATTACATTTATACTTGTGTTACTTTATATAATAGGAACTTCTAGAGCGCAAAAAAAAGAGGGTACATTTATCCCTTGTGGGAAGAATGATGTCTTAAGTGCGGTTTTAGCTTTTGGAGAAAAGAAGGAACACCCGGGAAGAGCATTAGGTGTTGGGGGTTACGCGACTCAAGTTGAGGTTTTTGGGATTAGACGAAGTTGTGGCGATCCTAAACCATCAAAATTTCAACAAGTTTTGAGCGAGTTGGCGGCGACCAAGGCGGAAATGAAGGACTTGAGGGAGGTCATGAGAGATATAGCACAACACACTAACTATCCCCATATCGAGAGGTTGGGGGTTACACAAGGTCATCTTCCACCCTCTTCTAAGACTTCTCAAGCCTCGCCTCAAATTGTGGAGGATGAGGGTGAGAATATGGAAATGGAGGAGGAACTAGTGCCGCCATCTCCGCCTTCATCTCCCATCAAGTTGAATGTGGCTCCCTCACGACAAGTCCAAAACTTGCCTCCATCTCCGCCTTCGTCTCCCATCAAGTTGAATGTGGCTCCCTCATGACAAGTCGAAAAGGTTAGTACAAATTTTATAATTTACAACTCCATTTAGTGTAATGTCTTTAGTAGAAAAGTAAGATGATTATCTCTCTTGTGCTTTTATTTATGATAGAACCCCCCTTTCAAGCTATATGTGTCGCATGGTCCCAATTCAACCCCACTCCATGTCGCCAATGGCACATGCGAAACTAATGCGGTGAAACACAATCGTAGTGGCGTCCCCACTAGATTTTATAGGGTTCGCATTACCCAAGTTTTGCTAGAACTAGAAATGCTTCCCGTGAAAGAGTCACCAATGGTGAGAGTTGGGGAGGGTAAAGGTTTCCATGTTCTATGGCCAAAATGGTTGGTGATTGATGAAAAATCCACCTCCTTACTTCGTAGGAAACCACAACCTCGACAAACTCCTCAAATACCGGTCCACAATGTTCCTATTGCTAGGCACACATTTGACCCGACCCTCGTGGAGTTTCTCAAATCCCTCCCACCCTTAGTTCGAGTATTGTATGATTTGATATCCTCGGATGACATGAATGCAAGTTATCCCTTTCTCGGAAATGAAAGGTGCTTTGGAATGACAAAGGACATCATCGTACCATGGGGTGATTTCGAATATTTCTGGAATTGCACTGAACTATCCGCCACCATTCTTTGCCTCAATCAAATGTAAGCAAGAATTATGTTTTTTTCCATGAAATTACCACATTATCAAACATTATGGTTAATCGCTCGACATTCTTGTCTTCACATTCTCAGCTTCTTGAATCACCATGCCTATCATCGGGCGAAGAATTTCATTGGGTTTTTGCATCCAATGCATATGCAAGCGAGTATGGAGAGCAATAGGAAAAGACCGGATTACTTGACTTCTACTCTCTCAGACAAATCCAAGAAAATATTCATTGGACCATATATCGAGGGGTAAACCTTGCAATTTTGTCTATTCTTTTAGCTTTTCTACAATTTTATGTTTCTACAAAAAAATATGACCATTTGGATTCTTTCATGTGATTTGTAGTGATCATTGGAGCTTTGTTGCATTAATACTCGCTTTCAAGCAAGTGTATTGGATAGACCCACTCCACCGCCCTCCATCCCAAACATTCGCCGATCTTCTCGACAATGCATTTCATCAAGTCAACGACAAAACACTCCTCGACTTTCACCTTGTAAACATTAGGGTAACTTGTTATGCTTAAGCTAACATGTAATTTCAATTGCGTTTTTTAAAACTAAACCATTGCTATAACCATGGCATATATTGTAGTCAAGGAAGCAATCCTCGGACTGGGAATGCGGCTATTACACGATGTTGTTTGGTTTGATGGTGGTAGGTGGTGTTCAAAACAACATGTTGGATCTTCTAAAGGTAACCTTCTACAATCTAATTCCGTTTCTCTTAATCACAACTTCCTGATGCACATTTCTTTCATGCTTAGGTTTTCGTGGATGATACCACGCCTTTCTCCTTGGAAGAACTTAACAATGGAAGAGACCGATTGGCAGGCCACCTAGTCCACAACCGTGCTTATACCATTGCAAGGCCACAACTCCCGAAACTACCTACAAGTGACAAGGTGTTGGTCCATTGCATTTAGCTTGTTTTTATTAGAAATTGCCATTGGTAATGCACTTGTGTGCACTTGATTATGAGTTTGTGCCTCTTTAGTATAGGGTGGTGATTGGAAATTGGCAGGTCTTCATGTTTCGAAAGAAACGGGTCACATTTTTCAAATAATAGCCAATTTTACAGTACTTGTGGGCGATATCGTAACCTCAAATTTGCTTATAGGCGATAAACAAGCGTATTCGTCACCGCATTTTTCATGCTCCACATTCTACAACCGTGCACAAAAACGGTATCGCTTTTAAATTCGCCTATTCAAGCGATCTCTCCACGCCATTCGCCAGTGACTCTCTGTTGGCACGACTGTTTCAATTTCAGAATTCGGCTCCATCCTTGCCTATACAAGCGAATCAAACTTCAGATTTCGCCTCCTAGTAACGTGCTGAGGCGAGTTTGAAACCGGTTTCGCCTTCCATTCGCTCATTGGTGGCGGTATCGTATATATACTCGCCTATATCTCTCTGTTCTGTCTACCGTTTCTGGAAGCGAGCTCACACAGAACTTCTCTTGTTTCATGAGGCAAGTTCGCCTCCTTTATTCGCCTACAGGCTGTATTTCAGGCGATGTTGTAACTATTACGGTTTTTTAAAATTCCCACCATTCAATAATTGTCCAAATTTCAAGCGAATGAAGTGGCGGTATTGTAACCACTTCATAGGCAACTGAAATAAGCAATATCGCTTCTGCAGGCGAAATGATGCTGGCGATATCGTCCAGCATTATATCACTGACACCAGGCGACACATGCTGGCGAGTTCGTAAGCTGAATTCGCCTGGTTCACGGCGTTTTCAAAACCGCTGAGAAAAAAAATTCACTTTTAAGGCACATCTTAGCAAGGCGTTTTGGATCCGCCTTGCTTGGTATGATGCAACCGCCGTGCATCTTATGCATGTCCACTAATGACTGGCAAAACTTGCTAATACATCGGGTGATGATAGATTGCTCTCCTTCCAGCAATGTCCTCAAAAAATTCAAGGTTTAATCCTCCTTGATAAACTAAACTGCCATACTATCAGAATCTCCGGTATGGATGCTACTGAATAGTATACTTCTCCTTTTTTTTTGCAAGGTTTGGATCACTGCAGCAAGCACTATACTACCTCTCATGGATCCAGGAATGCTCTTCAATGCGGAAACTCTTTATTTAGATTTTTTACAAAGCATTCTAGATATCGCTTTGTGTTTTGCATACCAATTCAGTGATAGGTTTCTAGAAAAGCTAAGTAGATTTCATTCATTTGTATAGTGGAGTGTACATACCTCCATCTTAGATCATTCTTTTTGGGAGCTATTTGCTTCATAGAGCTTTTTGCTCCTCTTATAACCTTCCTAGGAAGGAATCTTATTGCCAATATTTTTTGGCCTTTCATGGTTTAGGGAGCCAATAAAATTCCCTCCACTTTTAAAGTGGTTTTAATTTAAAAATAATAATTATTATATATGTAGGTGGAGTGAAAATTTGATGTGAATGATGAGTTCCAGAATTAGAAATTTTGAGGGATTTTTACACTCGGTTTCCCGAAAGCCCATGGCAAGTTTTGGCACCGATTGACCTCCTGATTCCGGCCGAGGAATAAAACGAATATTGCTTCTGTTCTCAGCGACATGACGCCTTGAAGAAATGTGCAATAAACTAGAGTATACTATTATAAAGCGAATTAGACCAACTGGAACATGCATCAATAATCACTCCACATATAAATATAATGCTTACATATATATAATTGCTAGCTCTTGCAGCAAGCTAGCACACATGTACATAGGTCGCTCTTTCATCGAGTCATTCTGAATCTTAATTAATCCATTCATTTGGGCGATACAATTTATTTGTGTCATGGTCAATAATAGAATTAATAAGTGATCGGTGGTGGAGCTGGAGCTGGAGCGACGACCTGCTTTCCGCAAGAAGTGATACAATCATGTACAGTTTTCACACACGATTGGCCGCAGACATCTTGTTGGGACCCTTCCAGGCCGCTGCAATCCAGGGCGCAGGTGATAATCTTCTGGCCGCATCCAACATAGCATGACTGAAAATCAAGGTTGTACCCCTCTGTAAACGCGATCCCTGACGGAGAGAGCAGAAGAGCCAGAAGCACTACACCGACAACGACGTTGTTCAAACTCGCCATTCTTAGCTTTGCAGAATTAATTGAAGAGTGCTGATCGAAATGTATTTTTTGATTTAGTTTGAAGCTTGATTGCTTGTTTATATAGATGCTGTGATGCTTGGCTGAGCCAGGCGCATGCATGATGGTATGAAACGCATGACAGAAATTCTCGTACGGAAACCCTTGAGGAGGGCGCGCGTTTTGGATGTTCAAGCTTTTTGTTGCATGTCTATATTTTGCGTCTCGTTTTTCTCAAGTTTCAGTTATATATGTTACCTGCTACCTACTATCTCAAGGCATTTTAGATATGCATGGACTAAATCTCCACTATAGGGATAGAATTTTATTGAGTTTCATTTGAGTTATTAACCAATCAAAAGTATGAAAAATATAAAAAATTTAAATAGGCAATTGATAATAATAGTGATCTTAAATTGTATGTGTCAAGATGGTAATGGGAAATGATAGTAACAGAGAATGATTGATTATTTTTTATGGGGATTTTTACATGCAAGTCCATTTTACTAATACATGTGAAAATTATAAAATTTTCAAAAAAGTTCCATTATTCAATTTTATGTACTATTTGAAGATGACAAGGTTATGTCTACGTTATATTGGAAGATGCCTTTAGTAAAAAAAAATTAAAAATATACCTATTGTTATAATTAATGAACCAATGTTACGAGTTTTTGTCGAGTTTTTGTCCACATCAAACACGCCAATAAGTTGAAATCTCGAATAGAGATAGCTGACTTGAAAACTTGAGTTTGTGTCATTGTGTGAGAATCTATTGCCCTACCTAAGAAAAAGAATGGATTGTGTAGATAGAAAGGATTTAATATAATACACAAACAAACAAATCAACGACTAAATGCTAGTCCTCACAACGCTTTTTAGACGAAGCCTCAAATGCAAAATATGCAACTGTAATGCAAGACGAACACTATCAAGTAATTGCATTAAACTGAATTCATTATACTATTGTTTGTACTTTTCTAATAATATAAATCTATTTTTATTATCATATATATATATGCACTATAATGCAAAGACGTCAAATTTGAACCATCTTGGCTGTCTACTTAATTTCATATAGGAAAGATGATAATATATTGTATTATATGATTTTTTAAATAACCTTTTACATGCATGTTTAAAAATGTTTGTTATAGTTTTACTAGTTCATATTTTTCAATTTTGGAATCAAATAGTAAAAGTATATATTGATCAGTAAAGAAAAAAAATGACTAAATTCCAAAAAATGACCCTAACATTTATAGAAATGTCAATTTTAGGACCCAACATTCAAAAATGTCAATATTTGGTACCCAACATTCTGAAAATGTCAAATTTAGGACCCAACATTCAAAATGGTCAATATTTGGTACTCAACATTCTGAAAATGTACAATTTTTGGACTTTCATAAAATTCACATGTTAGATCTATTAATTTCAAGGGCATTTTTGTCATTTTCCTCTACTAAAATACCCAGGAGTATATCAATGTCCAAAATGTACACCACCATTGGCGTATCTTATAGTTAGACGAGAACTGAATTCATAGATTTAAATTTATGGCAAACGTTTCATTTCCGTCTTGATGGATGTGATAAATATGTGGGTTAAAAATGGTACTGTTACTAGGCTCCGGCAGTGACGAGGTAATGCGGGCACATGGCAAGCGGTGGAGTTACAAAGAGAGTTAGTCGAAAATGTCAATTGGGATTTTTGGGGAAGATGAGATGGGTGATTTTGGTGGATTTATAAATTTTAATATTTTATTTATAATGAAAATTACCAAAATGCCATTGAAATTAATAGATCTAATAGGTGAATTTTATGAAAGTCCAAAAATGGACATTTTCAAGATGTTGGGTATCAAATATTGACCATTTTGAATGTTGGCTCCTAAAATTGACATTCTCAGAATGTTGGGTACCAAATATTGACACTTTTGAATGTTGGGTCCTAAAATTGACATTTCTACCAATGTTAGGGTCATTTTTTGGAATTTAGTCAAAAAAAAAACAATGAAATAAAATAGAAAGCTAGCTATAGGGATACAAGCAAATAAAGTAATCTATATAAAGATAAATTTTATAAAGGAAAAATTAAAATAGAAGCAGTCTTGTATCATAAATAATAAAGAAGAGGAGCGGTTAGTAATTCAGAATCTGTTAGATATGCATAATTTGCATGAAGTACAAATTACACGGATGCTCTAACTGCTCGCTCGAATCTCTCTTCTCTGTCTCTCTATATAAACACAAGCACCTCATCATAAAAAAACCAGTCCAAAACTTCCCAGCTTCCTCTCACACAATGGCACCAAAACTAGCTCTAGTTATGCTAATATGCGCAGCTGCGTTGATAGTCCCAGCTAAAGCACAGATGGACTTCGGCTGCTTCATGAAGGCCGGTCAAGGCATGATGTCATGCTCTATGAAGTGTAAGATGAACTTCGCCTGCCTCGAGAGATGCGGATCCGATGCGTTTCAAGCAATCAGTAAATGCGGCAAACCCCCGGCACCCCCGGCACCATTCATCAGTAAGTAACTCTGAGTGAATTGAATTTGACTGAACTGGACTGATATACAGAAAAGTTCAAGAGCAGTGAGCCTAATTGTTTGTTATGCAGAGATGGCACGAGCAACGGCGACGCTTGCTTCGTCGTCGGATAAATTCGTCGCGATAGAGGGATCTCTTCATTTTCACCAGCGCTTCAGTTACGATGCTCCAAAAACCTATATTCAGGGCAGAATTACAGGCCTTGCTCCGGGGAGAATGCACGGATTGCACATCCATTTCAACGCTAGCTGCGGAGAAGATATTCTGAGTCACAAGGACCACGTTTCGTACCTGGGGCTGGGGAACGTAGCTGCGAATGAAAACGGCGTGGCTGAATTCAGCATCACTGAGAGTAGCTTGACGCTTGTGGGTGGGCCCAGATCAGTTCTAGGGCACGCACTGGTTGTTCATCCGCAACCAGATTATGATCATATGGGGATTCTCAGAAGAACCGGGGATGAAGATTGCCATGCAACGGTTCTTGCTTGTGGAATCATTCAATCCGCCCAAGCTTGACACGGCTCTGCCCACCTACCTATATTTTATTCACGAATTAATAACAGCGATGAACACTGGAAGAAAATTTATCTCTTTACTTACTATGTAATCTTGTTATTTATAATATTTGTAATGGTCGGAAATATATGAAGCCTATATTTTCTCTTATATTTCTTGCACATCACCTCTAATTAATTTATCTAAAAATCAAAAAATCAAAAAAAAAACAAAACAAAATGGAGCAGAGAGGAAGGAAATTACAAGCATATATATGATGAATGATAGTATAGTTGCCAGTGTATAAGTATTCTATAGCTTTGTGGTTAGTAAGTTCGTGCCATGAAATGCTGTTAAATTAATTTGCAACTACGTACGTACACCAGACGCGAGGCAGAGGAAAGTTCGTCGGTTATAGTCTACATGACAACAAAAACACAAGATACAAACATGACAATTAATGGTGATAATAAAAGTCTCACCTAAAGCAAAGTACAAATACATATTACATTCCTTGGCCCTTTAATATGTGTTATTACTTATTACCTTCAAAGAACTCAATTCATTTGGGATTTTATGCGGTATGGAAAATGTTTTGACAGTATTGTAACACTACTACAAACCTGCAACCCTGAAGGCGGTTGGTCGTGAAGACTTAAAGGCGGAAGTTTTCCGTCTTGTACGATACGGAACAACTTACGAAATCGTAAATCCATTCTATCGTGTAAAAAAATTAATAAACGGAATAACTTGCGATTTCGTAAGTCAATTCTGTTGTATAAAAAAAATGACCCAACAGAACAACTTGCGAAATCGTAAGTCAATTCTTTTCCACCAGAAAAAAATGCGTTCTCCGATTGGAGAGCTCCGGGCAGCTATATAAATAATTCCGGCCAAAATCTTCCAGCATCAAATTGATGGATTTGTACAAAAATCCAAAAGAATCATCGAACATCAATCCAATTCGATCAACAACCATCTAACAATAAACATAACCCTATCTGTAAAACAAAGAGAAAAACCCATTAAATCTCAACATGATTCATCAAAAAACATCATCCAGCATAGACAAATTACGCAACTCCGAATTTGAATTACCCATTACCTTTAGAATCGAAGCATATCATCATCATGATTGTTTCACCATAGCCGATAAAAAAAATTGCAGATCTGGAATTTTGGGGATTAACAGATCAATTAGAGTGGAAGAGATATTTGGCAAGAAGAAGAAGAGATAGGGAAGAATCAAATTGGGAGGATTGGTAAGGATGGCTCTATTGGTTGGGAATGGGATAAGTGAATCTCAGAATGATGAAGAAGAGATAAAAGGAAGAAGAAGAGAGATAAGAGGTAAGATATGAAAAAGAGTTACAGATAAGATCAGTTATGGGAGAATCATATGACCTTGTGATTCTAGTTACGATATTGTAAGTTAATCATATATCGTATACCACCTTGCGATTCCAGTTATGAATTCGTATGGTAAATATTTTTCATAGCCAAAAATTATGATAAAAACTAAAATCAGATTCTTTGAAAATGTTTTATATAAACAAATGATTATCTACGTCTAAATAATTCATTATAGTTTAAAAAATGAGATTTTGTTAATTTAATTGTAAATCTAATTGTAAGCAAGACAATGATTTTATAACTAAGTAAAACTGTAAAAATACATCGTTAAGTGGAAGTGTATAGTTTTCGACTTCAAATATCTTACAAATCACTATCTAATAAATGGTTTGGGTGTATGATTTAACACATCCCATTCCATAGAGGATATACATGAGTGGTGTTGATATATGATTCAACATCGATGTGTTCCTGTATCGATACATGACTCAACAAACAATAGGATCAAACACATGATTATAACCAAATACATAGACATAACCTGCAGCGATCTCGTAACAACCATTAACCAGTTAGGTGGACTACATTGCCATATCGTAACAATAAGATACATTATAAAAAAGGTCTCATGAATTATGTTACGATATCGTACAAACATTCGATACACATAATACTTGAAACAATTGGGTTGCTATCTCGTAACTTCATATTATTTCTTGTCGATTTTGCAAGCGATATCGTAACAGAAAATTTTTTCCAAGGCGGAAACTTTTTAAACGCCTTGAACGTTAAATTTGAAAGGCACATAATTTTTCGCCCTAAACTGTGTCTTTTCCACCTTTCATAATTTTTCATCAATACAGGCGGTATAGGTTACGATATCGTAACCCGATGGGAATGCGGAAAAATTCGATCGGGCACAAACGCCTTTATTTTGTGCCTTCAATGGCCGTGTTTAGTGGTAGTGTAAGTGTATTACGCCTTAACTTATTCTATAAATTAATTCGTTTTGTTTCGGTTTGGTGTGGTTCAATTTTTCATTAGGATACTATATCTCTGTCAAAAACCCTAAATCCTTCCCGCTTTCATATTCTTCCCTATCTCCTCTAAAACAAAGAATTAGATAAGGCGGCGTTATGCCAATGCATAATTTTTTGTGTATTTGAAAATGAGTCTAATTAATAATTTGGACCCAAAACATGTAGAATTAGCTTTTTGCCTCATCATAAGATCTTTTAAACAAATGTTTCTCTCTGCTAAACCCCGGGATATGGGGATACAATCGTTATTTTTTTTATTGATTTATGTTCAAGAATAGGCGTGGAAACTTATCCATACATAACATTTAGATTAATTCAATTTAGATTTGATGATAAGGATTAGAAATCATGTTATTTTTCAAAACAAACTTAATGTGGGAACCTTGTATTGCGTGTTGTTAGTAGAAAAACAAATTTTTTATCTATTATAATAGATAGGTAACTAATTTGCATGGTATAATGTTTAGTATTTTATTTACGATGTCAAAAAACAGCAAAATGTTACAATTTCTACACAATTACCGACATCATAAATTGGTTGGACCTATTATATCCGAACAGTTCACGAAGTCGGATAGTGCATGGTTTTTATTCATAATTCATTATGATACCCACATTATTTATGATGGCAGATACAACAAATATATTTTTCCGGCATACTCACGTTTGCGGAAATAGTTTTTGTCCGCTATGAATTGAATTTTACAGACAATGACACACCCGGGTATTCATTCGAAGACGAAACATGATCATGGCCGGCATTGTTCCAAATTCGTAAATCACAAAGGTATCCATCAGCGGACGGTTTGCGCTATCGGAAACCAAAAGCTGAATGAAAAAATACACATAAATTGAGCTGCTCAGCATGTGGTATAATGAAGTAAGTTTGATAAATCCTAAAAATAAGTTTTAAAAAACAGATGATTCATACACATTTTTAAAGAAAATTCAACAAACTTAATCCCAAACAATTCAAGAATTTTACGAATGTCATGAATAAAGAAATTTTACGAAGCTTTGATGTAAATTCCACAAACTCAGCATGTGAATTTTACGAAGTACAAATAAAGAAATTTGAGTTTCTATTGACCAGATGTCGAGGGGCCGTGGGAAGTGGAAGCATGTAAAGTCGAAGCAGCTTGAGAAGTTGAGACATTGTTAGAGGCTTCATGTGTTGGCTCGTCATCTTCGCTAACTACCGCAACATCACCATAATATACTTCTCATTCATTCTCACTTAACACGATTTGGAGTCCCTTCGATTGGATGTATGCCTCCTGTTTAGCTTTGATGGCATTCAATCTCTGCTTCGTGGTCTCCAATTGGCTTGCAAAACAACAAAATAAATTCGGTTTTTCTAACGAGTGCCCATGGGCACTCGTTAACAACATTTGATTCCTTTGTATTTCGTGCAATTTCTAGGTCATTTAATTAGACAAAGTAAATGCACATCTTTGTCAACCCAATCATCATCGAATAAACACATCATTTACTGTCATCATCGATTCATACGCATAAGTAAATGCCTTTCCTAATTTACCCCTACTAGTCATATACGCCCACCATTCCCTCCAAAACACTTATGCATTTTCCCTCCATTGGTATGACATTTATGTGTGCAGCTGCTGTGGATGATACACGTGAAATGAAATGGCGCCATTTCCTTCTAAATTTTGTATATTTTTCCTATCTCCATGGCGCGTGATCTGCGTACTTTACTTGCATTTTCCCTCCAAATATTTCTAATTCTATCCTTATATATTGAGTTGACGATTCATATACATATAAGCAGCTTTAGGAATCGATTGATTTTCTTTTTCATCACAATTTATTTGCAAAAATTACTCACGATGTGTGGTTGAGTTCCATCTTCAAATTATAATCTACGACTTGGAAAACAATCGAGGTATGAATTTTAATTTCTATATATATATATATATATATATATTTCAATCATTCAAAAATTTCACGTGTATCATCCACAGCAGCTGCACACATAAACGTCATACCAATGGAGGGAAAATGCATAAGTGTTTTGGAGGGAATGGTGGGCGTATATGACTAGTAGGGGTAAATTAGGAAAGGCATTTACTTATGCGTACGAATCGATAATGACAGTAAATTGATGTATTTATTCGATGATGACTGGGTTGACAAAGATGTGCATTTACTTTATCTAATTAAATGACCTAGAAATTGCACGAAATACAAAGGAATCAAATGTTGTTAACGAGTGCCCATGGGCACTCGTTAGAAAAACCGAAATAAATTTGAGATCTTAGAGCAAGCCCAACATATAGGGTAAAACTATCTCTATTATAAAGTATCAAATTCCAAAATCTCTATATTTTTTTTGTCCCATATCCAACAGTTACTCTATTTTACCATTTCATTCATTTATTATCATATATAAAAACAATAAAAATTAATTCTAAATGGGACTCACGAGCTCATTTATTTCATTCTCCACTTTCCGACCACCGATGCTCCTCCATTTTCCGACCTGTTCTCCATCACACAGATATCTCATGCGCCAAGTTTTTTTTGGAATGTAATCAAAAAATGTTGCTTTAAAATGGTTTCTTGAAGGAATTCATTGAATCATTCTATATATGATGTACGAACACATCACCAAACTTGTATTGCAAGAAAATTGGGATCAAAATTCCTTAAACAACCATTCTATATGACTTTTTAATACCCACTATATGTTTATACAGCTACAAACTTGAGCTCAGTGACAATAAAATGTCAAACACAACATAACAGTAGCATAAACCCAACAAAACCTGAACGTATACTCACATGTATGCACATATACTTAACAACTTCATTATGCAACTCCATAATTGAGTATTTAATGACAAACTCATATTGATGTGTGTTCATAAGCACACCAGCAAATAAGTAACAACTACTTCATCTAACAGCTCCACACTTTCAGTATAGTTTGAATACCCCCACTACAGCTTTCCAGCATATTACACACTTTACTTTTAATCTAACATGTAGTAGTTTCCCTCAGAGAACTGAAACTAATCAACCAACATTGGATGACCCTTAAAACTGATATCAAACCCCTCGAGTCGGAATATGTCGTTGAATTTTGGGTCATCGACGATGAGGAAGAACTCGCGTGTAATGTGGCTGACGGAATCCGCCACCGCGGTTTCGTAGACGCTGAAGTTCTTCATCAGGGTGTAGCCGGCGGAGAGCTTGGTGAACCGGGAATCGGAGATGTTGAAACCCGGGTACACGCCCGGGTAGAAATTGAACCGTATGAGGACCCGGTCGGTCTGTTCCGGGTTGGGGAATTGGTAGGTTGTCTCCGCCGTGAAGATCCTGGCGGAGATGTACGGAACGTCGTGATCTGGTTCTTGAGCTGCCGGTTTGGTGACGACGGTGGACTTCGTCGGCGGCGGCGGGAGGAACTGCGTGTCGGTATATCAGACCATGTAAGGAAACAGTTGGATCGGCGCCATACACGTGGGGAAGATGACTTAATTGTAGCGGAAGAAAACCTTGATGATTTCCGGTAGTACTTAGTACGGTGTTATTGTGCAGGCCTCGTCTTGATTGTTGGATTTACGTGTGAAGATGTGAAGATGAAATGTAAAAGGAAAGTAAAAGGTTAGAATTAATTATTGTAATAAATTTTAGAGCACCAAGAGTATCCACCCTTTTGCCCTTTCTATTTTCCGATTATACAATATCTCTATTTTAGAGTAGAGTATAGAGTATTTGTTGGAACACAAAATATGACTAAAAAGGGTAAACTGGCCTAAAAAATGTATTATAGAGCATCTGTTGGGCATGCTCTTAAAGAACAAACCCTTGCGCTCTCTTGCGATGCAAACATTCAAGTAGTTAGAAATTAAGATTGAAATAAAACATATAATTAACTAAACAAATGTATTTGAACTGACCTGCAGTAGTAGCTAGAGCGGTAGCTTCCTCACGAGCTTGTCTCCTCCTTGCCGATTCGCATGCGAACCAGGTTTACCGACCTTTTCCTTAAATTTCCCAGTCTCCTTGTCAAACTCCCACCCCTTGAGATCAATCCATTTATCATCGTAGTATTCTTGGATAATCAGGCGATCCAAAGAGGGCACTTTTCCACATTTCTGGATGAGCTTGGTGATTAGCTCACCATAGGAAAACCTCTTATCCAAGATTGGAGCACACTTTCTCATGTACTCCTCGATGGTGTACCCGGAATTTATGGGAATGCCCTCCATCAAGTAGTAGAGCACTAGGAGTCGACCTTAAGATTTGCTCACTAGAATATCAAGCCATCTAAGGCAGTTTATCCTTCATTGGTTAAGGCAGAAAACAAATGCCTTCCCTGGTAGTGACTTGAATGAGAAAAATCATCTAAGGCGGTTCCTCTTCCGCCTTTAGATGTTTTTGGTTTTAAGGCGTTTGTTTCCGCCTTTGATGTAGGCTTATACGCCTTGCTAAAATCTTACGAACTCGCTAGCGTGAAAGTCTGTATGATATGAATTGGCTCGTTGCGATACCGTAACTAGCAAACGCTAGTCCCAAACAAATGGTTGATTGTTATGTTACGACAGCAGCTTACGGATCGCCAGATGAAATACTAACGAGTTCGCTACATCGAAAAGCCTAGACTGTTATGAATGTGTACGAGACTGGTTACGACTTCCACCGTGCGGATCGCTAATAGTAGTTACGATCTCGTAAGTGAACCTAGTTTGTCATATATTTATCTGCTGACGAGACTGGTTATGACAAATAGAGGCGAATCGCTCGGTCATAGGTAGCGAAGTCATTACAAGACAAATTAAACAATTCCGGTTAATCAAAACGAGCCAGGTTACGACAGCCACTAGCTACTCGCTAGTAACACCGTAGCAAGGTCGCAACCGAACAATTGTTTTTCATAAAAATTGTAAAAATATAAAAATTGTGAAAATGATATTATAAAAATATAATAAAAGTTGTTGGTTCGAGAGAGTTAACGATATCGTAAGAAAATAGCTTATGTGTGTAGTAACGAATTCGCTACTAATCTCGCTAACGTTAAACGACGTCGTTTTAGCTCTGGGTGAGCGAGAAAAAAAATGACGTTACGAGTAAGCTAGACATTCGCCTGGCTTTGGCGTGTATGGTTACGAGCTCGACAGAGATCAGATTGGAGAGGCAGAGAAGAACGAGCGATTGGGTAGCGAGGGCGAAAAAACTAAGCTCAGAACCATTAAACGACGACATTTTAGCACCGGGTGAGCGAGAAAAAAAAATAACGTTACGAGTAAGCTAGACATTCGCCTGGTTTTGGCGTGTATTGTTACGACCTCGACAGAGATCAGATTGGAGAGGCAGAGAAGAACGAGCGATTGGGTAGCGAGTGCGCAAAAACTAAGCTCAGAAATATAATTCGGGCGATTGAAGTAGCGATAGTACAAGATGATCGCAACTATTTTAATGTTACGGGCGAGAGAAGTAACGATCTCGCAGGGAATTCGTAAGTGTCACAAAATTATAGGATTTGAGCCATTTCCACCCATTTCCACTAAAATTGGATTTCATTTTAATTGTCTAAGCTGTCAATTGCAAGATGCATGGTATCTAAGCACAAAACATGAACATGAAACACTATCAAGCCACACTTTATAAACTAATGGAAGTAATGGAACTCAAAAGTATATGCATCCATTTGATGAAAAAAGAAACTAGCTTTTATTGGGAATGTGAGGCCTAGAGATGTACCAAGATCTAATAAGGACCAAGTGTCTAGCCAATGCATCTCTACCATCCTCCAACTCCTTCTTGGTGTACGGTGCATGATTTTCCTCGATAATCTAAGAATATGAAATGTTTTTTTAATACTATTGAATGCAACGTAGATAGTAATAGGTACAATAAGTAGGTTATAAGAATACTTACGTAATTCCAAATTATCTTGAACAAGGCAAGCTACACACTCCCTTGCGTACAACATCATATAGTAACCGCACTCCCAATTTGACAATTGCTTTCGGTGCTGAAAGTGAAGAAGTATAACAAATGATTTGAAATGAAATCATTGTGGAAATAAATGAGCATTGGATTTGTACTGTCACCTGAATCTATATAAGGTTGAAGGGAAGTAGTGTGTCGTCATGTGCACTATGCATAGCAACCTCTAATAAATCTGCAAATTTTGTAGATGGACCAAAGTGTAGCGGGTCCATCCAATACACTCGCTTCAACGATGGTATCATAGCTACAAAACTCCAATGGCCGCTACATATTTTAAGAAATGAAAATGTAAGAACCCGTCTCGAAGATTATAATGTTTATGAAGTGCAAATATCCAATTGTAACAAAGAAAACTAACCCCTCTAGATATGGGCCTATGTAAATTGTCTTAGTCTTGTCACTAAGGATCTTAGAAAGATAAGCAAGTCGTAAATTGATTACTTTCATTCATTTCTTGCAAGCATATTGGGTGCAAAAACCCAATGAAAGTCTTTGCATTTAGAGCAAGGCATTCCATGTACCTAAATAAACAATAGATGGGATATGAACGTATAATAGTGCACAAGTACATGAAAATTCGTAACTTGCAATACGATAGAAGAGATGAGATCAAGTAGCTTACATTTGATGTAGTATAAGGATTGTTTCGGGAAGGGTTTTATAGTGCCAGAAAAGGGCAAAGTCTTCCCATGGAACGACTAATTCCCTCGCTTCGCCGAACACCTGTTTATTGGAGTAGAAATAGTAAACAGAATCCCGACTATGGTGGCCCACCAGATCATAAAACGTGCGAAGGAATCCCGGGAGTGATTTTATGAATCCAACTTCTCCCACCGACATCGGTTTCTTAGCTACCGGAAAATCTAGCGGGTCTACGACGGGTGAAGGTGTGTTTTTATTAATTGGGATAGAATTAGAATTCACATCAACGACCAACCATTTGGGCCACACAAAAAAACGGCCCAAACCTTTACCCACTGTCGTGCACTCTTGATCCGCGACCGGTACCAACGCATCCTCGACTAACACATGTAGTATAGAAACCCTAACGAAACCAATAGGTACTTTGGCTTCATGATGTAGTGCCATGTCAGGATATGAATTTCCCATTGCAACGTGGCGGGGTTGAGAATTCATCCCACATTCAGCGTACAACTTGCAAGAAGGGGAGTTCTAATATACAAATAAGGCATGTTTAATTAGGTCGAATTAGACATATGTAGGATGAGTATATTTAAAAAATATCAATAATCATGAGTTGTGTAGAATTATTCATTTGATTGAGGTGCAAGTAATTAAACGTACCTTTGGTTTGGGATCGGATGGTTCTATGTGAACTTGCTCTTTGATAGGGGCCGAAGGTGTGCATATTTTCTTGTTGGGTTCAACAATATGTTGGTCAAAAATAGGTTGGTCAAAAATAGGTTGGTCAACCTAATGTTGTGGTGGGGAAGGATGTGAACCTCTAGACGAGGGTCCATTGATTGGATCGGTGTCACAAAAATCGGATGGAAGAGGATACTTTATAAAAGAACATGTATTGGCCAACATTGTTTTCAATTTCTTGACCTCTTGGTCGGATTTTCCCGGATGTTCGGCCTTCCTAAGTGCCCTACGTAGCACATCGTGTTTACCGACAGGGATGAACAAGCCTTCTTCAACTTCACGCTCGACCTCGTCCTAAAAAGGTAGTATAGTAAATGAAAAGTTATTATCGTAATCAATTGTTGTGTTTGATGGTGTGATTGTAGATACTAAAATGGAACATGGTATGGCGTAGTAGGTAAAGCGTACCACTCGATTAGCCACCCTTTTTGCCTCATCACTTGAGAAAGTCCCGTCTTTTTTAATTCTACCCAAGACGAATAATTGTTGTCTACTATATGTTGTAGGGTCTTCGGCAATTACTAGCTTGTTCGCCACTTCCGCGTCCATGCCCCCATCCACAAGCTCTTTCACCTCGGTTTCATGTTTTTTTTTGAGGTCTTCTTCCCCACACCCAAGTACCCCGCCCTACCCCCGGTGTAAGGCATAACATAACAGTAAGGCATAAAATTCTATGTTATTTTAGGAATAAAGCACTAACCGAAACAAAAATATTTGACTAATTCGCATGACACTATTATTGCAAGATGTAGTAAGTAAACTAACCTTTGCGTCATTTTCTAACCATCGTTTCTTGAATGCCTCCCAAGTAAGGGTTACAATATGATTGTAATGCATACTTGGATCTTCCCTAAACCTCGTGCCCTTCGGTTTGATATAATCCTTGGCAAGGGTATATTTGTGCTCTCGATGAGCTTTTGATGCGATTTGAAGAGCCTTGTTCTTCACTTGATCATAGGATGTTGCCTCGATAATAAAGCGGCGCTACAAATATGATCATAAAAATAGTCACACTCACAATTTTCAATTAAAATTAAAAATAACAAGTACCACACTAACCTTGCATTCCTTCCATATATCCTTTTTGATGTCGATGCTTAGTAGCCTCCAATCCGTTGTGTCTAATGGTGTGCGTATCCTACCCGTCTTAGCACACCAACTCGACATCGCGCGGCATCATCGTCGGGTGAAATAGCAACACCAATGTCATTAAACTTGACATGTGTTAGTATTTTGTTATCGATCCTAATCTCTAATTCGCGAAAATGTGTGAGGAGTTGAGCTTCTTTCGATGCGCGAGTCACTTCTCGTTGTCTCCTAACCTCACTTGAACCGCCAACAACATTACCCCCCACTTGAGTCGGAGTTAACGGAACTTGAAGGGCTCTCCATTAAGCTTCCTTTGTATATTGAAATTTGTTAATGACTAACACAATAATAATAAATCAAAGTTGTACTTTGTAGTAAAAACATTATATTTCATAATCCTAAAATTTAGGGCTAAGCAAGCTATGAGGAATTTTAAAAGAAAATCTTGATTTTCGTTCAGGACATGCTTCTGACATGATATTTAGTAATAACATGATAAATGGAGGCACTATGTACAAGAAAATCAAATTTTTAGCAAATAAGAATGAAAAAAATCGTACCTTTGGTATATGACAAAGTTGTGTCGGTAGAATTGATTATTTTGGTGGGGGTGGTCTACCTTGTTTGTCCCTCTCCTACCCATAACAAAGGATGTTACCAAAAAGGATGTTACCAAATTGAACAAGAACAAATAAAGATTGACATTAATTGAAAAAACTATAGGCAAAAATGTGGTTGAGAATTTATTTCAAAACTTACCAATCTTTTGCATGCAATTAGTGGCTAGTTCCACTTTGTTTTGAAACAATTGATGTGAGAAGATGTATGGGATGGGTAATGGAGATTTGATGTGAAGAAAGTTAATGAGATTTGAGAAGATGTGCAAAAGTTTGAACTTTTGGAGATGAAACCCGTAAGAAGTGATGGATAAGATGCCAAAAGTGTAGTGTTTTTCTGTAAAATAACGTGTTTACTTTATTCTAGCTTACCTTGTTGCGAAATCGGAACTCTCTCGTTACGCCTGACGTGGCTATTTACGAAGTCGTTACGTGCTCATGTGATTGCCTTTTATGCTCTACTTTATCCTTCTAGCGACATCGTAACTAAAAAGCTGACATAAAGTATGTTACTAGGATGTTGCGACTTCGCTACGAATGCTCGCTAGAACCCTACTTAAGATTTTTTTTTTGTTTTTTAAATGCACTCATACATTTTTAAATCACGATTTAAACGAAATGATGGTATAAGACACTAATCATTCTATTTTAAGAATAATTTTCATTTGTTCCGTCGTATGCTCATGTAGAATGGGATAGGGATTCGGTCACTTAATCTACAATTACATAATTCGAAAGAGTTTTAAGAAACTTAGTCTTTAATTGTAAGACAATAAGAAACTCTACACATCATGTGTACGCTTGAAAACGCTATCCATCGCCTTTAGAGACAACCGCATAGTAGAGCTTCACACATGAACTACATATATATATATATATGCGCAGTTCAAGTGCATTTCATTAGAGATACTTAGTTTATTACAACTCATTTATGTGATTACAAGCACGATTCTTGAATTAAACAAAGTATCATGCACACGTTCACTCACCAACTGTCATCACTCATCATACTACCGAGTATCGCTTAATAACATTGCATGCTGATGTACTAAGATGTACTCTGCTTGACATAATGTGATGTTGGATATTTTCCAAATTGAGTATTATACTGTTTAGATATAAAATGTACATATTTAAGAATATGATATTGCGTTTAAAAATTTAAACCGAATTATTGATGTTTTACATAGAGTTATGTCATACTGCTTATGTACAAAGATGTACTCTACCTGAGTGAATATCATGATGGATATTTAACAAATAGAGTAATGTACTGCATCTATATAAAATATATATATGTTAGAATGTGAAAATTGCTAATAAAAAATTAAAAAGTTTTATTTTTTAGTTACAATCTAATTAGCTTGTGTAGTAGCGAAATCGCTAGTATACACATTACCACAGTTAAACCCTAAACCCTAAACCCACAAACCCGCAAACCCACAAACCCACATAACCCAGAAAACCAGTTGGCGACGGGGTTGCGATAGCGCTAGTTAGTAGTTCAAATAAAAAAAAGGCTTTTTGGGTTACGACCTCGCTACTAATTAGAATGATTCTTCTGTAGCGAGTTCGCTACTCGAATGCTTGCCTGGCGAGGCTTTTTAAAACTCGCTACTAGATACTCAGACTTGAGCGAGATATTAACGACTTTGCAACATACAGATGCGTGTGAACTAGCGATCTCGCAACATATAGAAGCGTATCAGCTAGCGATATCGCAAGTATTACTACTATAAATATAAAAAAAGGGGATCGGGCTAAAATTAATTAGCCCCAAATTGAAAACCCTTCTGTCATTATCACCGGCGACGACCCTGTAACTTCTCCGACAAAATGCGGCCAAAGACCAGAGGAGCGGTGCGAGGACGGGGTGGTAGATGCTCAGACAGTGGACGGGAAAGTGGTCCGGCGATGGGAAATAAACAGCGTCGGACCGAGGATCCTGAGGTTCAGGCAGAGGTTCCAGTCGCCCCGCCGCCGCCGGAAGTTCCAGTCGTCCCTTCCGCCGCCGCTGCTGCTAGAAATGATGGTGGGGAAGGGCGCAACAGTTCCAGTGAGGAGGAGGACACTCCTGAGTTCTTCAACGATGCCGCCATAGCTAGGTATGAGCGTTGTTTCTCTCGGAAACTTGTAAATAATAATGTGTTTGATAGTACTGTGGTGCCTTCACTGCAACTAGATTACGTGCTAGACCATTTTAGGGCACAACATCTAGATACATTGCTTATGTTGCCTGAGCCTGTTTACCATGAAGAGGTTCTCCAATTTTATGCGAACCTAGGTTTAGAGGAAGGGGTGGAGGAAATAACTACAATGGTGCGGGGTGTTAAGTTTACGGTCGATAAATTTAGCATCAATGAAGTTCTAAAATGTCCTTATCTGTCTCGTACCGACCTGAGGCCTACCAAAAAGGATGGTCCGTACGAGGTACATTACGAGCAGAGGTTTCCTTCTGTTAGCCCCAAGCAACCATTGAAGGCCGGTGAGATTGGTCAGAAGTGGTTTAAAAGGACTTCTGATAGGCCGGGTACAGCTAGGTTTTACCCGATCCATAGGCTTACCGAGGAGCAGAGATTAGTTTTTGAGCTAATCTGTGGTAATGTGGTCCCGTCCCCAGGGCATGCAGGTGAGCCCACAGTTTGCAGTCTCATGGTGTTCTACTATATCATGGAGAAGCTTCCAATCAATCCCGGCTTCACAATTCTGACTCAAATGATGAAGATGGCCAGACACAAGAACGCCGCGCTTCCGTATGGCAATTTAATTGTAGCTCTGATCAGGAAAGAGGGTATTTTTCCAAGAGGCCGTCCCATTCCGCTCGGCAAATACGACAAGGAGTGGCTCAAGCACAAGAGGTTAGAGTTGAAGGCCGATGGGAAGTACGCGAGAAAGAAAGAAGCTGAAGAGGCAGCCAGAAGGGCAAGGGGTAAGATGGGAGTATCAGGTATGATTCTAGCTTGTTATTAACTGTAGTTGGTTCAAGTTGTTTAATTTGTTAATAATTGGTTCTTATCAACCTTGATTTGTTTGTGTAGATGCTGTTTTTGATGCCCGTGGTAGGCTTGTGGTGTCTATGGGCCAGTTATTGAATGAGATTGAAATGGCCGAGAAAAGGGCATTTGCTAACAACGAACGGCTCGGCGAACTGATATCCAGCGGGGTAGTGGAGTGCGATCTGAGCGATGAGGAGGAGGTACCTGATTTCCGCACCATATTTCCCAAGCAAAAAGACACCGCGGGTCCTAGCGAAGATTTGGCTACAGCCAGCGAGAAGGAGCCATCCGATGGGAAGCTTGTTGCTGATCATGTAAGGGATGCAGATACGGATGATGGTGATGATGGTGATGGTGATGATGGTGACAGCGACTCTGATGCAGAAGATGAGCCGGCGAGGTATGAGATGATTAGGAAAGAGAGACTGATCGGAGAACCCGACGAGGATGTTGAACCAGGCCAAGGCAAAGAAGAGAACACCTGCATCGAGACTGAAGCTCAACCGGCAGGCCAGAACGAGCAAGACAAGCAAGATGCTGGAGGCAGTTCGGGGGAGAAGGCCGAAGGCAGCGACAAGATGTGTGTTGATGACTTGCATGATATGTTAGTCGCAGGCCTGTGATTTCGTAGTTTAGTTTGGTTTAAACATTTACTTTTTTGAATATTAACTAGTTTTTGGATTATGATCACTTGTGTACGCGTCACCAAAGATGCCGTTTTGGTTACATGAATGTGGTCAATAACTTCAACAATTTTTAGATGTATGTTGTTCAATTATTTTTAGAGTTGTTACTTCAGTTCAGCAAAATCAAGTACTTTTGGTATAGTGCGTGCTCCTAGCGAAATCGCTTATTCCTCGCTCCTGTTTACGTGTAACGTGCGAGATCGCTACGTGTAGTATTCAGTCAACAGAGCCAAGTTGGCGCCTCACTAGCGAACTCGCTAACTGTGTAACTGAAAAGTAGCGAGCTCGCAACAAGTCGTATTCAGTCAACAGAGCCAAGTTGGCGCCTCACTAGCGAACTCGCTACCTATGTAACTTATGGTAGCGATATCGCTAGTGTACACGTTACCACAGTTAAACCCTAACCCTAAACCCACAAACCCACAAACGACGCCGCCATAGCTAGGTAGGAGCTTTATTTATCAACATTAATCTAGTAGAAATTTAATAATATTAAAATGTAGAGATAAAGTTTATCAACTCAGGATTATTATTTAGCACATGCTCTTTTTTTTCAAGATTTGTTTTTTTTAAAAAAAAAACAAATTCAATACTTTCAATTTAGTTTAGTTTGATTTGATGAAATAACATTCAAAAAAATTCAGTATAACCTTTCAAATTCCATAAGGAATTAACTTTATTTTGGGGTTTGCATGAGGATATCTTGAAAAGGTAAAAATGCCTTTACTTTTTTACTAGGAACTCTACAATCTTTTTCATAAATGGAGCACCTCAACCCTATAAATATCCTTCATTCCCACATTCCCTTCTCCCTTCTCCTATTGTTTGCCTTTTGCTTCCCATGGATTTGTCTATATTCAAAGCCCTCCCAAATGACATGATAAATCTAATCATGATTCGTGTTTACTTCGACTCGGTTCTTCGTGCGTACGCGACCGGAAGAGCGACAGAATGGCATCAACAGTGGCTCACCGACGCTTCTGCACTAGGTCACACAAACTCGACATATGTCTTGGCCATATTTGCAATATGTTACGAGGGTGACATTCAGAGAGGCATGAATGTGATCACCACCCTGAAGAGAACCGATAAGAAAGGCCTCCGGGAAGCTTGAGTACATGCCAGAGCCAGTTTGGGTAACACCTGGGGTTGGCCGATCTACTACAGGTTCCTTAGTGATGAGGTAGTCACGCACAGGCCGATCTGCTGCGTGGAACATGCTGACCTCAATCACAGAGTGAGGTACGATCGCTGGGACAGGCTTGATCCAGCGGACATCTCATGTGATGCATGTACCTGCGATCAGGAATTGCTTCACGTCCTAGGTCCTCGTTTAGGCTAAATGTTCTAGTTTATTTGTTGTTTGATTATTTTATTTATTTTTTAGCCCAAATTTGTTAGGAATTGTAATAACCTTTTGTTTGCCATTTTGGCACATTTAATCAACTAATAGGTTTTTTTTGTGATACCTTGTCCTTTACATTGGATATAAGTTTATTAATTGTTATTAATTAGCTTATATAAACATCGCATACTTGTAGCATAAGTTGGCGCCTCCCTAGCGAAGTCGCTACCTGTGTAACTTATAGTAGCGACCTCGCAACAAGTCGTACTCAGTCGACAGAGCCTAGCTTGAGATTCTCTAGCGAGTTCGTAACAACAAAGCTTGACACACCTGGCAAACAATTGTTAGGCTTGGAGAGTAGCGATATCGCTACAGTCTACGGACCCATCAGGAAAAACCTTTGAAATTCCATCAGTAATTATTTTGTTTGGGGGTGTGAATGTGGTCAATGAAAAGGTGTTAATGCCTTTACATTTTTCTTCTTTTAATAAAACAATTACTAATTTTAGTCTCGGAACTCTCACATGTTTTTGACCAATGTAGAACCTCACCCCTATAAAAGTCAGCCCTTTCTCCCTTTAGAGCCCCATCAGAGCCTTCATTCCCATATTCCCTTCAAACTTCTCCTATTCTTTGCCTTCTTATTCCCATGGATTTGACACTTTTCAGCGCCCTCCCAGATGACATGATTCATCTTATAATGATTCGTGTTACGTTCAGACACGTTCTTCGTCGGTATGTGAGCTTCCAAGCGACCGACTAGGCTCGACAGTGGCTCACCGAGGCTTCTGCAATAGGTCACATAGAGTCGGCCTATGCCTTGGCTATATTTGCAATCTGCGAAGGTGATGCTCAGAGAGGCATGGATGTCATCACCGAGATGAAGAGAACCGACAAGAAAGGACTCAAGGAAGTTCGGGATCGCGTCACCCTCGAATTGGCTTACGCCTGGGGCAATGCGCACTACTTAGGGTACCTCGATGTAGTAGTGCCTAGCCCTAGATGCTGCCAGGAACATGCTGACCTCAATCACGGCTTCAGGTACCGGCGCTACACGAGGGTTGATCCAGCGGACATCGAATGTGATGCATGCACTTGCGAGCAGGAAGTGCTTCACGTCCTTCTAACCCCTCCGCCACTTTGGATGTTGTAGTTTCTTTCATATTTTATTCTGTAGTAGCTTCATTAATTTAATTATTGAATAGCTTTTCTTGTTTTGAAACCTTGTCCCTTACATTTTACTTTTTCATCGTAACGGTTATTTTTTCAGCAAAATAGCTCGCTAAATCACTAGCTTCATCGTAAATGTTACTTTTTATGCAAAATCATTTACTGTTGCTATTGTGCGTGTTCCTAGCGATATCGTCAGCGTCACGTTTATTAGTAGAATCAACACAAGCGAACTTGTCACATACTCGCTTATATGTTACGTGGTCCTAACGATATCGCAATAGCTCGTATTCAGTCAACAGAGCCTAGCTGGCGATTCTCTAGCGATATCACAACGAGATAAGGGCTTTTGGTAGTATATTGGGCTATAGTAGTAGTGATAGTATAAGTATTGGGCTTTGTCTGACCTGTGACATCAGTAAAAACCTTTGAAATTCCATTAGTAATTAATTTATTTTGGGGGTTTGCATGGGGTGTCCATGGAAAGGTGAGAATGCCTTTACATTTTCCTTCCATTAATACCATAATGACTGATTTTTGTCAAGGAACTCTGACATATTTTTGAATAATAGAGCACCTCAACCCTTTAAATATCAACCCCTTCTCCATTTAGAACCTCATTAGACCCTTCATTCCCACATTCCCTTCTGCCTTCTCATGTTCCTTGCCTTCTGCTTCCCATGGATGTGTCTCTATTCAACGCCCTCCAAGATGATATGATAAATCTGTTAATGATTCGTGTTATGTTCGACTGGGTTCTTCGTCGCTACGTGAGCGGAAGAGAGACCGAGTGGGCTCGACAGTGGCTCACCGAAGCTTCTGCAGTAGGTCACACACCGTCGACCTATGTGTTGGCTGTTTTTGCAATCTGCAAAGGTGACATTCAAAGAGGCATGAATGTCATCACAACCATGAAGAGAACCGACAAACAGGGCCTCCGTCTAGCTCGGCAACGCGTCAAAAGAGGTCTGAGATACTCTTGGGGTTGGAGACACTACCTCAGGTACTTCTCAGAAGCAGCAGTTAGGCCTAGGCCGATCTGCTGCATTTCGCATGCTGGCCTCAATAATCTGCTGCATTTCGCATGCTGGCCTCAATAAGTTTGTGAGGTACGATCCCTGGGAACCCTTTGATCCGGCGGACATCACCTGTGATGCATGCACTTGCGATCAGGAACTGCTTCATGTACTCGGTGAACGAACGATCTACTAGTATTAGTTGTTTGTTCTTCACTATGTATTTTTGTATCACCAGTTTGTTTCTATAGTAATGAACTTGTGTTTTCCATTTTGGCACATGTACAATTTATTTTTTCTTGTTTTGATATATTTTCCCTTACATTTTATTTATTCATCCTAAGAGCCCATATCGTATCAGCAAAATCATTTACTTTTTGTATAGTGCGTGGACATAGCGATATCGTCACTGTCACGTTTCATGATGATTTATTATGAACAGAACACCAAGCGATATCGCAACTAACTAGCGCCTGTTTACGAGGTCCTCACGATATCGCAACAAGCCGTATTCAGTCAACAGAGCCTAGTTAGAGAATCTGTAGCGATATCGCAGCGTACTTTGTCTACCCTTGCGAATTCGTAACAACAAAGATTGACACATAGAACAACAACTCTTATGACTGGAATAGTAGCGACCTCGCTAGGTTAATATGTTTACAATTAGTTGCGAGTTCGCTAGTAGTACTGCTGAGAATTAATATAATATGAATTAAATTAGTTACGATATCGCTAGTATTACTGCTGAGAATTAAACCCTAGCAGCATGTTACACGGCGTCGTTTACTTTTGTGCGTGGAATCTTACGATATCGTAACCAACTTGAATATAAACTGTCTTGGTAGTTACGATATCGCAAGACGCAAACCTTTAAATATCAAATTTGGGGATCTTCTGATTTCAAACATCGATCGAACGTCTCAGAGCTTAGAAAAAATAAACCAACCAAAATATCACATACCCATCCGACAAGAGCAATGGCAAGGACGAAGAATTTGGCACCCAATCCGTTTGTGCAGGCCGCCCGACGTGATGAAGGTCAGGCTTCGGGATCTCAGCCACGGGCGACGGCGGGAACAAGTTCAACCAAATACAATAAGCAAAGATTTGTAAGTTTGGATGCATCCCAGGCCTATTCTTATTACATGGAGCATAGTCAATTGCTAGATTGTTATGTTGTTGATTTTAATCAGATAGAAGAACTAGGTTTGGGGAATGTGTTAAAGATATTTCAATTTCATGAGTTGGGTGACTTGTTAGGTTTAAATTATCCGGCACATAAGGATGAGACGTGCCAATTCTATGCTAATTTTCACCAGTTGATTGAGGAACCAAAGGAGACGGGTAGGTGGTTCACCAGGGTTAATAAGAAGGACTACGAGATTGGGGAGGAGTTTTTTAACAAGGCATTGAACGTGTCCTATGCTGTTAACGAGGACTATAACAACCAACCCCCTCCGGGGTTTTACATTAGAGAACAATGGCCTGAGTGTGGGGTTTTGGATCTAGCCCAAGTTGTAGAGTATGCTAAGAATTACTTTGATAGAGATGCTGACGATTTAGGGGTGCCTAGATCTTATAAGTTGGATAAACTTAGTGGTGAGGAGAGGAATGTTTATGAGATGGTCGCTAGGAGTGTCGTGCCTAAGGGTGGTTGGATCACCGAGATGAACTATACTACTGTGAGCATATTTTACTGCGTCATGGAGGAGATACAGTTGAACCCTGGCCATGTCATTTTCGAGCACATGAGACAAAGTGTGGTCGAAAATAATAGGACAGTCAAGAAGCTCCCTTACGGTAATTTCATAACCATGTTTCTTACCTCAGTGCATCCCAAGATAAAATTATCTCCAATAGCCCAGGAGTGTTGCTTCTATACGATGTCATATTTTGAGAGGAAAGGTTAAGTTTGAGTTGATTGATGGTGTGTGGCAGAAAGTAGCGGATGGACCAAAGAAACCGCTACAGTTTAATCCTGAAGAAGTCAGAGAGAACGTCGAAGGTTAGCCACACTAAACCCCTATAGTTTAATTTATGTTTTATACAATTTATTTGCTATACTCACCATTTTTTTTGTTTCACTTACATGAACAGGTGTACCCTCAGAGGCATACTACAAGGGTGTAGAAGACACGGTCGACCTTTTCAGGGATAAGAAGGCCAAAATCAATCACGCAAATTGGTCAACGGAGAAGGTGATACGTGGCATTGAAAGGGCTAGTGCGAGGAAAAAAGCGAAGGGGGATCCACCAGCACCATCACAGACACCACCTCCTAGCAATGATGATTAGATTTGCATTCGTTCATGTTGGCTAGTAGTTGTACTCAAATCCAAACAATTTTATTTTCAATTTGATTTTATCAGTTTCTCTAACAACATTGCAAAGAATATTAAAATTTGAATGTCATCTATTTTATTATGTATATTTGATTATTTAAACTTCTATTATTTATTTAGTGTGGCTAAATTTTCAAAATATAACACCACTTTACTAAGGAGTTAAATCTAATTTTTTGGTATGTGGCTTTATACTAGCGAGCTCGCCAGTATCAAGTTACTCACCTGGCGAGCTACTACCAATTTCGCTAGCTTCAAGTTAATCAAATTTATACAAATTTGTTCCCATCAAGCGAGATCATAACCTTTCAGACTCAAGAGACAGAAGCTCATCTGCGAATTTCAGCTTTTTGTTGCGAAAGCGTAACCGGTTCGCCAATGTTACGAACTCGCAACGCAACAAGTTAACATGCATTGGTTTCTAGCGTGTTTCGTTACGGTATCACCACGTCTACAGCAGTGTACAAATTTTTAGAATTAGAAGATTTAGTGTACTAAAATTAATTAAATCAAAATTTAACTATACGAACCATGAAATACAGCATAATATTCAAAAACAATGGTTATCAAATAGCTACTTTTGTTTTTTACTCTTTTTAGTCTTCTTCTTCTTTGGTTGCCTCCCCTTCCTCTTTGTAGTTTTCCCCGCAGGATTAATCCACATGCCTTCCTCATGATCCATTTTGCACACCGACGCGCAAACAATGTCATCATCCTCCTCCAGAGTTTCGTACATCGAGGGCGGAATGGTGTCGGTAGAAACAGTGGAGTCATCGTCGAACAAGCCGTCACCATAGATGAATGTTTTCTTACCATCAACAACGATCTCCCATCGAGCATCAGTTGGATCTTCCACATAGAATACCTGATGAGCTTGAGCCGCCATGATGAATGGATCATCCCTAGACCCGAGAATTCCTCTATTAACTAGAGTCATGCCTAAATCCTCTGTGCGCATCCCTTCACCTTGATCTACCCATTCACATTTAAACAATGCGATTCGGACATAAACAAAGTCCATTTCCCATATATCAGTAATGGTACCAAAAAAACCATTATCACCCTCTCCAGGTACTGATACCCCACTATTTTGGGTTGCAGACCTATCATCACTCCACTTAGTACCAAACGTGTATCCATTGATGTCATACCCGCTAAACGACGTAACTGTGCCTAGGGGTCTCTTGGCAACCCATTTTACAACGTCGGGGTGTTCACCGCCATTCTGCACATGTATTTTGAGCCAACTAGTAAAGTCTCTGCAATGAGCTTCTAGAACTCTAGGTTCCGACCAGCTCGGGTGTGCTGACCTAATATCATTAAGGTGAACATCAACATAAGGACTCACTGAATGATGGTTGCGCAGAATGTACAGATGTGCTGTAGATATTTCATCGGAAGAAGGGCTAAATTTAGACTTATGGCGTAGTCCGACACCATCCAATCTACCATCGTGTCTGGAGACTGGCAGTCCTATAGTAGGTAAATCCTGTAAATAGTTTCTATTACCTCTTCCGCGACATATCGCTGCACTATACTGGCATCTGGTCGATAACGATTCTTAAGAAAATGCTTGAAAATGCTCATATACCTCTCAAATGGGTACATCCATCTCAAGTACACCGGTCCACACAGCTTCACCTCCCGCACCAAATGAACTATCAAATGAATCATTATGTCAAAAAATGAAGGGGGAAAATACATCTCTAGCCTGCACAGTACTTCAACTACCATGTCCTGCAATTCATCCAACTTATGACGGCTTACTCTCTTGCGGCATATTTGTTTAAAAAATAACAAAGCCTTGCAACTGCATCTCCAACGTGAGAAGGCAAGCAACCTCTCAGAGCAATGACATTCAAATCCTGCATCAGGTTGTGGCAATCGTGCGACTTCATTCCCACTAATTTCAACTCGGCGGTAGATACACAACTACTAATGTTCGAACCATATTTAGAAGGCACCTTTACTGATTTTATAGTTCTACAAAAACTCTCATTCTCCTTAGATGACAAGGAATAACAAGCAGGTGGTAAGTATGTCGTACCTGCTTCTTCTTGAACGGGAGCAAGTGACGTCCTTATGCCAAGATTGACTAAATCCTTTCTACTTTTCAATCCATCCTTACTCTTGCCCGGTGTATTCAATAGCGTCCCAACCAAAGCTTCACATACATTCTTCTCTATGTGCATGACATCTAGACAGTGGCGCACATCCAAGTGCTCCCAATAATCGAGCTTGAAAAAAAATCGAACATTTCTTCCAAATCGTAGTTTGAGCGCTTTTCTTTTTTCCCTTTCCCAACACAAACTCCATGCCCGCTACCTTTTCCAATATTTCAGTACCTGATAGTGGGACTGGGGCAAAACCATGCTCTTCCTGACCGTTAAACCACTTCTTTGCACTCCTCCACGGATGACTTCTAGGTAGAAATCGTCTATGACCTAGATAAACAGGCTTACCACCGTGCTTTAATTGACAATGACTAGTATGGCTCTCACAAACGGGACATGCAAAATGCTCTTTCACAGAACACCCTCCAAGGTTACCCAAAGCAGGGAAATCATTGATGCTCCACATCAACATGGCTTTAAGTTGGAATTTCGCGTCCCCTCGACTTCCGTCAGGAATATGAATCCCATGCTTAAACAAGGATTCCAACTCCTCAACAAGAGGTGCTAGATATACATCAATGTCATTGCCAGGTTTCTTAGGCCCCGAGATCATAGTGTTTAAAAGCACATACTTTCGTTTCATCATCAACCATGAAGGTAGATTATAAATAACAAGCATCACTGGTCATGAACTGTGGGTGCTGGACATGTTCCCGAAAGGGTTCATTCCGTCAGTAGATAGTCCTAAGCGCACGTGTCTAGGTTCGTCACCAAATTCTGGGTACATAGCATCCATCTTCTTCCACTGATCACCATCAGAAGCGTGAGATATAATATCATCATCTTCCTCTCGAACCCTATCGGCATGCCATGTTAACAATTTTGCATCAACTGGATTGGCATACAAACGCGTCAATCTCGGTTTCAAGGGCATGTACCACATCACCTTAGCAGGACCTTGCTTTGTCGATGTTGTCAATGTTTCTCCACATACCTCGACCTTTCCCTCCTTCTTTTTCCATCTAGACTCACCGCATACCTTGCAATCATCGCTCAAGGAATCAACAACCCCCCTATACAACATACAATCATTCGGGCATGCGTGAATCTTAGTAAACTCCATGCCCATAGGACACAATATCTTCCGCGCAGCATAAACCCTGTCAGGACATAAGTTGTCCTGAGGAAGTAACTCTTTAACCAACTCTAACAATTCCGTCATTCCTTTATCAGAAATACCATGCCTTGCCTTTAGGTTCATTAACAACAATGTTGCTCCCAGTCTAGAATGCTTAGCCCCAACATATAAGTTTGTCTGTTTATCGTCATACATTGCCTCCAACATACTTTTCTTCCCAACAAACTCCATAATAACATCGTCGCACATGTCTGAAAGCTGTTCATTATACTGCAGGATTTCCTCGGCGCTTCCCTCCTCCATCTCCACCTGGTCACTTCCATAATGGCCTTCCCCATGCAAAACCCATTCTGTGTAGGATTTGTCAAAACCTTTACAAATTAAATGTTCACGCACGACATCAATATCTTCAAATATGGCTTTGTTTCTACACTTGTTGCATGGACATCTAACCCCTCCTATGATGTTCTGTCTACAATATCGCAACCCAACATCTAAGAACTGTTCAACCAAATCTAAGTACTCCTTCGATAATTGAGCATTCTCCTTCATTATTCGTTCACGGTCCATAATTCACAAATCAGACAAACAGCTACACAATACTACTAACCCACTGACTTTAGATTATCAATACATAAACTACACACTGCATTAACAAAACAACCAAGATAAACCAAAATGCAACCAAAAATTATGCATAAAATCAACCAAAATCAAGAGACAAGCCAGTACATTACGCAAGTTAAACCTTACCTACACCAACACGGGAACAATGAGACCACCGAGAACACTTCAACTGATCACCCTTCAATACCCACCTGTTTAGACCCTTTTAAAGTTTTTGTTTTTGGAGTTAGAACGGCCAGTTCAGCTTAAATCTGTGACCCATACAGACGTGCTTGCGATATCGCTAACACGTCGCTAACACCTTTGGATAGCCAGCGAACTCATAACATTTCAATCACCCTCACATGCACTGTACATTGAACAATGACAAATTTGACGTGCACAGAAGCGATACCGTAACATCAAACGCAATATACTACCGTCCCAGTTACGACATCTCCCACATCCTCGCCTGCTAAAATTAGGGTTTAGCAAAGCTTACGAGATCGCAACGCACAAACATACAACTAACGAGCTAACCTACAAAATCGCTACGGACACGTTTATATTACTACAAAGTTTACGAGATCGCAACAACCAATTCAATTTAAGGCGGATACATTTTTCCGCCTTGGTCAAGTATTTTTTAACGTCAAAACCCATTTCCGCCTTTAAATTCTTCTTTCCGTCTTGAATGTAATTTTTTTTTGCTAGCTTGAGATGGTAGCGAGCTCGCTACTTTCAATCAAGGCGTAAAAAAACGCGCCAGGCTTAAACGCCTTAAATATGTGTCTTGCATCTACCCCTTTGTAGTAGTGGTGGTTGGCTCGGTGGCATGCCCTCTGGTCGGTAGAACGTTAAACATACCCACTTAAACACCAACCTATGCTCTAGAGACAAAACGTCATCCTTATAGTCTTTTTCTGCAGTTCCATCGCCCTTTTTTAAAAAAAATAAAAAATAAAACCACCATAGGGTGGGGGAAATTTATTAGGCATCCCTTACCTTAAAAAACCTATATAATAGGCAGAGTACTTACAAATAGTTATGTTATTTGTTGGCATGAAATAAATTTGAAGTTGTTGTATTACAGAATATGTATTTGATTTGGGTTGTATCTAGGTGCTATTACTCTCTTGCAATGAAATACATAACTCTGAGCTGGTCAGTGGATGGTAAACAAATACACAAGCCACTAGTTGCCAAGAGTTGTTTCATTGAGAAAGAAATAGAGACCTAGACACCCCATATCAAAATTTCAAATATGATATCCAATAGAGTTTGGGTCTGCCTTGTTTGAGTGATGTCTGCCTTGTGTGTGCTGTCATCCTTGCTTGTGTATCCCATTGGGACTCCCATCCAATGGGTCTTCTGATCTGAGGAGAAGAAAAAACGGCAGTAACCATTGTTTGTAGACTATCCAATTCTAATGTTAGGAATGGCGCCAATCCTATCAATTTGGATTAGTCCCCTTAAAAAAGATGGAGCTTCCTGCAATGTGATCTCTCCTGAAATGGCATTTGTTTATCAAAATTTTGCAATAAAATCTACTATTGTGTTACCTTCCCTCAACACATGTTTCATTGGGATGCCTTGAGCTTTAAGGGAACAGCCTAGTGAATAATAGTGCCAATCTAAGGAGGTTGGATTCTGTATACCTTTTATAGCAAGCTGACTCTCTGACTCAATACAGAAAGGTAAGTTCAGTTGCCTCCCTTGGTGGATACCAAATTTTATAGCTAATAGTTCTGCTTCTAATGGAGAGGTAGCTACAGTTCTCTTCATTTGCATAAGCAATTCTTTACCCCTCCTATCTCTGACCACTAATCCAAGTCCTACTGAGTTGCCTGACATGGATGCATCAACATTTATTTTAATTCCACTATCAGGGGGATTCCATTTGACTGCGGTTCCATCACCCAACGACTCATCAAGGTAGAAGTATTTACAACCCATTTCTGTCATACATATGGGCTGTTTCTTAGACTGCGTCGGCCATTTATTTGTGCAGAAAACATTATAAGGACCGTCCTTATTTGCTGGTCTCAAATGAGTGGAGTCAGTCCATGGGCATTTCAGAATCTCATTTATTGCAAACTGATCAATATGGACAATATAACCATTCACCTTAGTCGAACATCTGGTAGTGGTGCATCTTCCTAAGTTATCATAAAAAAGAGAGTCAGATGTTAGCACCTTTGTGTCGGTCACTTTCCGCCAGATCCATTTAACGTAGTTCTGCTCAGCAACTGGATCGAAGAATCACTGGATGCTTCCTTATCCGCGTCTCATGTCGCCTCCTCTCTCGTGCCGCTGGGCACGCGCCAAAGAAATGGTCGCATGACAGGCACCACCTCCTCCTCTACCTCTTCCCCTGCCTCTTCCTCTTCCTCCTCCTCCTCCTCCTCATCCTCAGTGCCCCCCGCGTCCAGCATCTCATCAATCTCCGGATCACTCTCAATTTCTGGAGTAGCCTCCTTCTTAGATCTCTTCTTCCTCGATTTAGATTTGGCGGGTGGAGATGGAGCTGGAGATTGACTCTCAGATGCTGAGGAGGATTGAGGGTGTTCCGCCCTCTTCACAAGTAACTTCGGTCTGGCCTTAGGAGCCATGATGTTACCGGAAAGAGTGAGAATTAGGTGTTAGGGGTTTTTGAATTTGGGATTGAGGCTTTTCTGATCACAAAAACGCAGGTGGGTATATATACTTTCTATCATTTCCGAGTTCAGACATTATCCGTATATGGTTCCGGGCAGTTTATGCCTACGGAAACGGGGCGGAAAAAAAACATATTTGGGGATAATAATTTTGTTTCCCGTCCGTGCATGATATCGGAAATAGTCCGGGCGAATATAGATTTAATTTACGATTTCGTAAAGCTTTCTTGCAGACAGAATCCAATGTCGTTAATGAGTTGTGACAAAAAATTAATTTCCCTTTCTTAAAACAATCAGTTACCAGGATACACTTCCGGCTTGTAAAATTACAATGTCCTTCTTGTTTACGACCTCAGTAACATGAAAACTGGAATATTTGCGAACTCGGAATTCACAAGTTCATCCGGAAAGCTTGTTCACTTATTGTAAGGTTTGAGGCCCGCTCACGATATCGGAAATAGTTCGCTAACAATTATATGGACTATTTGCAAACTTATAAATTAGCCGGTAGTTGAATCAGCTAGTACTAAACCCTGCCGAATGGGATGCCACATTCATTATTGTTGGTACCCATTCCTCCAAACCTTAAAATTTCACACCCAAACCCTCTCTTTCTTCTCTATATCTTCATTATTAGTGACTTTTCCAACAAACAAATTGCATCTAGCTTGCATAATATTACTTCTCAAGAATCTACAATTGCGAGTTTTGAAGTTGTTAGAGTATTTTAGGGGTTCATGATCTTGTTGCTAAGAACAAACACTAGCAAAAAACAAAAAAGAGGTACAACAAGTTACTTTCCTTAACTCATTTGTATTGATTTGTCATTTAAGATGCAAACAAACACATGGTTTAAGGGGTAACCCATTTGATTTCAAACCCTAAAGTAGTTGATGCATATTAATTAACTACTTTCGGTCATCATTCAATATTGTTTTTTCCTTGTATGAAAACCTTAGTATTTTAGATACAATGCCAATTTTTTTATTTGCTAAATGTTGTGTGTAATTGTTGGACAAATGTTAATAATTTCAATGTTGTTATTTGTAGGTGAATTTGTTGGTATTCAATCATAGAGAGCCTTAGTTTGAAAATTGAACAAAATGACTACTCACTCTAAACCAATCAAGAAAAATATCCCCCCCCAAAAAAAAGGTAAAGTCTACTAGAAAAGAGCAATTGGTTGTAGATACCAAAATTCCAAGAAACCTTTATGGTTAAATTCAAAGGCGATGGGACGCGAGTATTTCAACACCAATGGATTTCAATAGGTTAGGAATAGCTATAGGGTTTGAGCGTAAGTATTGGTCAAGTTTGGTAGGCAAAATAGCTAGAACAAGACATGATATCAAATGTTTTGATTGGACCAAAGTTCCAACGAAGGAAACTAGAACTATTGGAAGAATGTAAGGTAGATGTGTTACTTTTAATGTCATATAAGTGATTGTTTTACAATGACTAGGATATATTAATTTTTTTGATACTAAAACTAATTTTGTTCCCTAATTTAAGGAACCATTCACTATTACCGCCCCCGACATGGCAAAATTAGACTCGGTGACGTTTCAAAAGATCTCAAAATATGCACGTCAACATAGGTCTATGCTAAGGAATGAGTATATCTAGGGTGATAAAAAAAACATCTTGTCATGGACGGTGTATAAGGACATCCAACCCGAGAGATGGGAGATTTTCAAAATACATGCACAAGAGCTATTGGATGATGTATGTTTTATGTTTACAATAGTTGGTTTTTTGTAGTCTATATTGTTTCATTTTGAGAGTTGATTTTAACGTAGGGAACTCATGAGGATATTGTAACACTAGCGAAATCAAATAAAATGAAACATCACTATTGTCCATCGGGCTATTATTGAGTGGAGGAGGATTTCATTGAGGAAGAATATGAAGATCGCGTCCAATAAAAAATGGACAATGGTATGCCTGAAGAGGAGGCACGAGAGACCACTGATAGGATGAATCCCGGCCAAATTGAAAGGTGGGAGTCGTCCTCAAATTGAGACAAAATCCAAGTGGCGTTTATGAAGCTGACGAAACCCTCGAACTTCCCAAAAAAATTTTAAGTCCTACAAAATTATATATGTATATTAGCTATTAGTGAAATGTCAATTTGTTTAATTTATTTAATTGCATTATTGTAATTTTCCCGTCCTTTGGGATTAGGCACTGGCTAAACAAGAAGAAGCTGATGGGAAATTCATTCCTACGGAAAGGTGTGACATCTTGAACAAGGCTTTGGGAAACGATCATCCAGGCACAGTCAGGGGTTATGGTTCTCATGTCCGACCAAAGGATGTGTATGGCAAACATCCTTTAGCCTCGTATATCGCTCAAGATGCGAAGTACAAGAAGATGAGTGATGGATGTCTACGACCCGCACTTGATCACGAACCCTGCTCACGAACGGATCTGCAAAAGGCCCCGGGTGTCCCGGGGGTAGACACTCCGACGCTCAAGTCAGTATATTTTCTTAAGGCATAAAGTATGTTGTATGAGATTAGATGGAGAGGTCTACCAAACCTTTAGGGTATTTATATGGCTACAATCAGTAGATCACCAAGATATGTATTTATGGTACGAATACAACTCTTATGGGAATAGTAGTTGTATTACCATGTATAGAAGAAGTGTATTTCGGTCATGATTGCACTACAATGTTTAAGATGGCTGTATTACAATCTTCGAGAGGATGTATATTCCTTGTAGAACATTCATAATATACGCATTCCTTATAAGGATTAGGATTGATGGACCTGTGGATCCACCCTCCGCGTATCTCGAGCCCATGACCCTTCTCGGGCCCTGGTCTGAGTATGAATGAGGTCCGAATACGAACCATGGACTTATCAGTAGTCCCAAAGTAGATCTTCCGAATATAGAGTGCTCTGTCTCAAAGGTTGAAGGAGAGGTTTGCTTCTCGAGGGAAAACCAATAACTCGGGGAGACTAACTCGGGGTGTCCTTCGGGAGCTCTCCTCTCGGGCTTACCCTTCTGAATATCTAGCTTCAAGTTCTTTCGTATTCCATCAGGACACGTGGATGGTCGGATATGAATCTGCCTTCTTGAATTCTGAGGGGACTGACACGTGGTCTTGATTCATTGTATCTTCTGGCGGTGAGGAAGACCAACCTTCCAATTGCATGTATCGTTTCGTGAGTCGAGGTAATTACTCCCCTTAAATGCACGCTAATTACTGGTTATATAACCAAGTAATTATTTCTTGTGTTTATCATCAATCTTCATCCGAGAAATTTTAATCTTCTCCATCTCTGCAAAAATTCTCAACTAAACTCTTGTCTTTCTTCATCGTCTTCTTCTCATAACCTTTTTCCTCTCATTGTCTGTATTGCCACGTCGTCAGCAAATTCTAGCAATCCCTCTGGCATTGGAGAGAAATGTTCCCGTGGCTCGTGATTTGCGGACTCTATTCCTGGAGGTTGAGTCTGGGAACTGATGGAGGTTACCATTGCTACACCGCTGTAGGCGGTAGCTGTAGTGGCCGATGATGGTGCCTCTGGGTCAGAGATAGACCCTATTGCGAAGCCCCAAGTTGATAAACGGGCTCCGGCCGCCGATGGTGCGAATGATGTCACCAAGGTGGTCGACGAAAATACCCTGCAATGTTTGAAATCATGCAGGTTGTCGTACCCCATCGAGACTGATTTGAGGCTCGAGGACAAGACCACTCCGGTCAAAGATCTTGTGAGCCCCATTCGAGGGGTAGTACATGGCAGGTTCTTGCAACAGGGTTTGAGTTTTCCCTTTCCCCACGTGTTTTGGCAGTTTCTTCAGCATCATCGGCTTCACCCTTGTCAGATTCACTCCAATGTGGTGGTGACAATGGTGGCTTTCATCTCCTGGTGCTCTCGGAAGGACTATGAGCCAAGCCTGGATCTGTTTAGGAGCTTGTTCAAGCTATTCTGTTTCAAGGAGCGTGAGCATATTACCCTCACTCCTCGGCATGGCAAGGTCTTCACTTTTCCTGACAATAGCGGCGGGTGGAATGAAATTCGGCCGACCTTTGATCGGACCAAATATGAGGTTCCTGCCCGGAATCCGAAACCAAAGGATGTTGTGCCTCTTGATGTCTTTGAGACTCCCGCTCACTTGGAGGGCATTGTTGAGAAGCTTGTGAAGGAGAAGATTGTCTTCCAGGAGGGAGGATCTGTGCGGGGGGCTCATGGCTCGGTGTGGCAGTGGCCTGCTATCACCTATTCTTATCTGTTAGATGTTCCACGGTCCAAATCCACGTCTAGCTTCCTAAAAAAGAATCGAGATTGGACCCTCCCTGATAAAATCTAGGGAGATGAGAAGAAGGCCAGGAAACGGACTTCTAGGAAGTCACCCCGAAATCAGGGTGAATCTTCTTCCAGTCAATCATCTTCAGGTAATTTCTGTTTCAAAACAGCATAGTTGTCTGATATATTTCTTTTACTTAGCATATTTACGCTCTTCTTTATGTATACAACCTCTCCTCCAAAGAAAAAGATCAAGAAAGGAAAGGCCAATCTCCAGGCCATAAATGAGGAGGCAGAGGAGATGAAACCGGAGGCTGGGGAGTCTTCAGATGATGATGAATCTGACCTTGAGCTGGTGGTATATGAAGATACTTCTCTGAATAAACTGAAGTATTATCTGAACTGCCCAAAGGAAGAGGATGGTCAGGGTTCTCGGAGGTCTTCTAAGAAGTATCCCTTCGTTGCTGAGGTAATTATCTTTCCCTTTATGCTATACGGGTTTCTCAGATATCAAGTTTTTATATGCCTTCCCCTTTTATAGTTGATGTCGAGCTAATGATGTGATCCGGTACTTGTCTGATTCTGTGATGGAGTTACATGTCAAGTGCCGGGCCTTCAGGGCAAAGAAGGAGGAGATGGAGGTCGCCCTTTTGACTCTGACAACCGAGTCTGCCGCACCTACTCCTCCTGTTCAGGCTCCATCGAAGGTGACTCAATTGTAAGCCAGGGTAAAATAGCTAGAGGCCGAGAAAGAGGACCTGTTGTTGGCAAAGAAATTCCAGGATAAGGAGCTGGAGACTTATCGGGATATTGCAGAGGAGCTGGCACAAAATAAAGCCGTGGAGAAGGACCCAGAGGAGCCCAAACAACTCCTAAAACTTTGGAGTGCCTTCGTTGCTTGTAGCCCCGAGTTTCAGAGCCATAGGGAGGAGTATGGGGATTTATTCCATTCCTCTGAGCTGCATGATATCTTGGGTGGCATCCTGCAAGTATGTCAATCCGAGAAAGAGGTGAAGGTGATGGAGGAAATCTTTTCTCATCCAGATGCTGCTGATAAGCTTTCTGCTCTGACTGCTAAACGCTGGATCCCTGGGACCGAGTTTTTGGATGCATTGGATCCCTCTGAGAAGATAGTAACATCAGGAGATTTATTGAGGCTTATTAGAGCCAAGTATCCTGAATTACCTTCTCTTGAAGAGGTGTTTAATCCTTCCACTGGCAAGGTTGAGTAATCCCAGCAGGTTTGCTACCTTAGTTGCTGGCATCTTCTCATCAGCCTCGGTCTCATGATTTACTGGAAAGGAGCGCCAATCTTGGTTGTTAAGTTCTCGCAATTATCCATGATGAACATTCTGCGAGCTTAATGTTGTTTGGCTTCTTCCTTAATTGGGTGTCCTTTGACAAGGCCTTTAATGTCACAGCGTGTAGAAAAGTTGACAATAGCCAATCTCTCAAGTGTCACTTTTGGTGAAGTCCTAGGAAACTCTTGTTGGGTATATTTAAAAGTACCATATTCTGACGTAATAACACCTTTGATATGACCTTTTTAGGTTCGAGGTTTAGCCTCTTATGTGCCCTTTTGATGGTCTTTTTTAGAAGTATCATATTCTGATGTAATAACACCTTTGATATGAACTATTGGTGTTCGAGGTTTTTCCCATATGTTCCCTTTTGAGGGATTTTTTAGAAGTATCATATTTTGATGTAATAACATCTTTGATATGAACTTTAACTTTTGTTTTTGAGGTTTCTATACTTTATGTTGAGATGATTGATTTTCGAGCACGTCTGCCCTTTTGGTCTATAGACCTCAATCAAGCACTTTTTGAAGTACTTTATCTCGAACCTATCTCTTTTATTCAAAACGATCGGTATTTGAATATTGGATTCAATCAACTTATAAGTTTACCAATCATATACTTTATAAAGCATATTTTTTTGAATAGCAATCAATGTTATACTTAAGACAACAATCCTCTTTTTAGAAAAGGAATTTAAGATTGCTTGTTATAAGGATAGGTATAAAGATATCATGACTTCAATCTAAGTTTATAACTTTAAGAATAGAAGTAAAGTAAATAGTGGATTTGAGTTTGAGTACCCGTTTGTGCTAGAGCATACTTGTCTCGGACCTTGGTGAGGCTTCTCGGACGTTCTTGATAGTCTCGAACCTTTGTGAGGCTCTCCCTTGAGTTTTGATCGTCCGTGATACTTTCGTAAGTTAATAACATTACATCTTCGTGGTATAGGTTCCCCTTTCATGGTTTCCAAGAGATAGCTTCCCCCTGGATGGGATTCTAGGACTCGATATGGACTTTCCCAGTTCGAGGCTAGCTTCCCTTCCATTTCTTTCTTGCTTTTTTCATTTAACCTCATTACAAGGTCTCCTTTAACGAAAGTGGCCAAGCGGACTCTTCTGTCATGATAGCGCTTGACTCTTTCCTTTACCTTGGCCTCGTGGATTGTAGCATTTGCTCTCTTCTCTCTAGGAGGTCAAGGTCGAGACGAAGATTTTCTTCGTTGGCAGTGCCATCTTCATCATCTGGTTGAGAGGTACGGGCAGAGGGGACCCCAATCTCCATGGGGATGACCGCTTTGGACCCATAGACTAAGCTGTAAGGAGTCTCTCCTGTTGTTGTGGCTGGTGTAGTTCTATGGGTCCAGATCACACTTGGTAGTTCTTTGATCCAGTTTCCTTTAACTCCTTCGAGGCGCTTCTTGATGCCGCTTACCAAGGTTCTGTTTGTAACCTCTACTTGGCCATTAGCTTCTGGATGGTATACCGAGGTGAGCTTCTGGTGTATGCCGTACTCTTTACACCATTTCTTGAAGGGGTCATTAGAAAATTGTGCTCCATTATCCGTCACTATGTATCTCGGGATGCCATAGCGACACACGATATTCTTCCAGCAAAAGTTGATAACTGTCTTGCCAGTTATGTTGGTCAAGGCTTCAGCTTCCACCCACTTTGAGAAATAATCAATGGTCACAATGAGGTACTTGAAGTTACCAGGGGCCGTAGGAAAAGGTCCGACGAGATCAATGCCCCATCGAACAAATGGCCAGGATTCCTGGATGGTAATCATATTCTCCTGTGGCACGTGGACCATCTTACCAAATATTTGACACTGGTGACAAGAACCTATATATCTTTTGGTGTCTTGAACCATTGTAGGCCATAAATAACCTATTTGTAGGAGCTTTCGGGTGATGGTGTGTGGACCTTGGTGACTACCGCAAACTCCTTCATGTGCTTCTTGTACTAAGTGTTCAGCGTCGGAAGGTCCAACACACTTGAGTAAAGGTTGGAGGTACCCTTTCTTGTATAAGATACTGTCGTGGATGACATATTTCAGAGCTTTAACTCGGACCTTCCGTGCTAGGTGCTTGTCCTCGGGAAGGGTACCCGTTTGGAGATACTCAATGTAGGGGTTCATCGATGTGTCTGAGATGTCAACAGCCATGATGCTACTCTTTTCGTAACTTCTCTTCGCCAGGGTTTCCATTAGCAATTCTTGAGAAGATCTTATGTTGAGGTCCGAAGAGGCAAGTTTGCTAAGTGTATCAGCCTTATGGTTACCTTCTCGGGGGATATGATTCAGCTCATAATGTCGGAATTGATTTAGGAGAGGCTTAACTATCTCGAGGTATTTCTGAAGACTGTACTCTCGAGTTTCATATTCGCCTTTAACCTGTTGAACCACGATCTGTGAGTCACTGAAGATTTTGAGGTCCTCGACCTCAAGGTCCTTTGCTAGCTTTAGCCCCGTAATGAGGGCTTCATATTCTGCTTTCATTATTAGTGGCTCAAAAATCAAAATGGAGAACGTAAGGGTGGTCCTTTCCCTCGGGGCTGTTGAGTAAGACTCCAGCACCGCTTCCCTCTGAGTTGGAGGATCCATCCACGTATAATTTCCATTTTCCGGAGTCCGGGGTTGGGTTTGGTTTGTCGATCTCCACTGGAAACAACAGACTCCACTATGAAATCAGATAAGGCCTGGCCCTTGATGGTTGTCCGAGGTTTGTACAGTATGTCATGTTCTCCCAACTCAATGGTCCACTTCATCATCCTCCCCGAAGCGTCAGGCTTCTGGAGGATTTGCATGATAGGGTAGTTGGTTAGAAGGACTATCGTATGTGCTTGGAAGTATGGTCTCAACCGCTGAGAAGCATGTACAAGGGCTAATATTTTCATGTGTACGCTTGAAAACGCTATCCATCGCCTTTAGAGACAACAGCATAGTAGAGCTTCACACATGAACTACATATATATATATATATGCGCAGTTAAAGTGCATTTCATTAGAGATACTTAGTTTATTACAACTCATTTATGTGATTACAAGCACGATTCTTGAATTAAACAAAGTATCATGCACACGTTCACTCACCAACTGTCATCACTCATCATACTACCGAGTATCGCTTAATAACATTGCATGCTGATGTACTAAGATGTACTCTGCTTGACATAATGTGATGTTGGATATTTTCCAAATTGAGTATTATACTGTTTAGATATAAAATGTACATATTTAAGAATATGATATTGCGTTTAAAAATTTAAACCGAATTATTGATGTTTTACATAGAGTTATGTCATACTGCTTATGTACAAAGATGTACTCTACCTGAGTGAATATCATGATGGATATTTAACAAATAGAGTATTGTACTGCATCTATATAAAATATATATATGTTAGAATGTGAAAATTGCTAATAAAAAATTAAAAAGTTTTATTTTTTAGTTACAATCTAATTAGCTTGTGTAGTAGCGAAATCGCTAGTATACACGTTACCACAGTTAAACCCTAAACCCTAAACCCACAAACCAGCAAACCCACAAACCCACATAACCCAGAAAACCAGTTGGCGACGGGGTTGCGATAGCGCTAGTTAGTAGTTCAAATAAAAAAAAAGGCTTTTTGGGTTACAACTTCGCTACTAATTAGAATGATTCTTCTGTAGCGAGTTCGCTACCCGAACGCTTGCCTGGCGAGGCTTTTTAAGACTCGCTACTAGATACTCAGGCTTGAGCGAGATATTAACGACTTCGCAACATACAGATGCGTGTGAACTAGCGATCTCGCAACATATAGAAGCGTATCGGCTAGCGATATCGCAAGTACTTTTACTATAAATTAAAAAAAGGGGATCGGGCTAAAATTAATTAGCCCCAAATTGAAAAACCCTTCTCCGGCGACGAAATTGTAAGTTCTCCGACAAAATGCGGCCAAAGACCAGAGGAGCTGTGCGAGGACGGGGTGGTAGAGGCTCAGACAGTGGACAGGGAAGTGGTCAGGTGGTGGTAAGTAAACTGCGTCGGACTGAGGAGCCTGAGGTTCAGGCAGAGATTCCAGTCGCCCCGCCGCCGCCGGAAGTTCCAGTCGTCCCTGCCGCCGCTGCTGCTGCCGGAAATGATGGTGAGGAAGGGCCCAGCAGTTCCAGTGAGGAGGAGGACACTCCTGAGTTCTTCAACAACGCCGCAGAAGCTAGGTATGAGCGTTGTTCCTCTCGGAAACTTGTAAAAAATAATGTGTTTGATAGTACTGTGGTGCCTTCGCTGCAACTAGATTACGTGCTAGACCATTTTAGGGCACAGCATCTATATACATTGCTTATGTTGCCTGAGCCTGTTTACCATGAGGAGGTTGTCCAATTATATGCAAACCTAGGTTTAGAGAAAGGGGTGGAGGAAATAACTACATTGGTGCGGGGTGTTAAGTTTACGGTCGATAAGTTTAGCATCAATGAAGTTCTGAAATGTCCTTATCTGACTCGTAACGAGCTGAGGCCTACCAAAAAGGATGGTCCGTACGAGGTACATTTCGAGCAGAGGTTTCCTTCTGTTAGCCCCAAGCAACCGTTGAATGCCGGTGAGATGGGTCAGAAGTGGTATAAAAGGACTTCTGATAGGCCGGGTACAGCTTGGTTTTACCCAATCCACAGGCTTACCGAGGAGCAGAGATTAGTTTTTGAGCTAATCTGCGGTAATGTGGTCCCGTCCCTAGGGCTTGCATGTGAGCCCACAGTTTGCAGTCTCATGGTGTTCTACTATATCATGGAGAAGCTTCCAATCAACCCCGGCTTCACAATTCTGACTCAAATGATGAAGATGGCCAGACACAAGAACGCCGCGCTTCCGTATGGCAATTTGATTGTAGCTCTGATCAGGAAAGCGTGTATTTTTCCAAGAGGCCGTCCCATGCCGCTCGGCAAATACGACAAGGACTGGCTCAAGCACAAGAGGTTAGAGTTGAAGGCCGATGGGAAGTACGCGAGAAAGAAAGAAGCTGAAGAGGCAGCCAGAAGGGCAAGGGGTAGGATGGGAGTATCAGGTATGATTCTAGCTTATTATTAACTGTAGTTGGTTCAAGTTGTTTAATTTCTTAATAATTGGTTCTTATCAACCTTGATTTGTTTTTGTAGATGCTATTTTTCATGCCCATGGTAGGCTTGTGGTTTCTATGGGCCAGTTATTGAATGAGATTGAAATGGCCGAGAAAAGGGCATGTTCTAACAACGAACGGCTCGGCGAACTGATATCCAGCGGGGTAGTGGAGTGTGATCTGAGCGATGAGGAGGAGGTACCTGATTTCCGCACCATATTTCCCAAGCAAAAAGACACCGCGGGTCCTAGCGAAGATTTGGCTACAGCCAGCGAGAAGGAGCCATCCGATGGGAAGCTTGTTGCTGATCATGTAAGGGATGCAGATACGGATGATGGTGATGATGGTGATGGTGACAGCGACTCTGATGCAGAAGATGAGCCGGCGAGGTATGAGATGATTAGGAAAGAGAGGCTGATCGGAGAACCCGACGAGGATGTTGAACCGGGCCAAGGCAAAGAAGAGAACACCTGCATCGAGACTGAAGCTCAACTGGCAGGCCAGAACGAGCAAGACAAGCAAGATGCTGGAGGCAGTTCGGGGGAGAAGGCCGAAGGCAGCGACAAGATGTGTGTTGATGACTTGCATGATATGTTAGTCGCAGGGCTGTGATTTCGTAGTTTAGTTTGGTTTAAACATTTACCTTTTCGAATATTAACTAGTTTTTGGATTATGATCACTTGTGTACGCGTCACCAAAGATGCCGTTTTTTTTACATGAATGTGGTCAATGAATTTGACACTTTTTAGATGTAGAATGTTCAATGTTTTATAGAGTTGTCGTTACTTCAGTTCAGCAAAGTCAAGTTCTTTTGGTATAGTGCGTGCACCTAGCGATATCGTTTGGTCCTCGCTCCTATTTACGTGTAACCTGCGAGATCGCTACGTGTCGTACTCAGTCAACAGAGCCAAGTTGGCGCCTCACTAGCGAACTCGCTACCTCACTAACTGAAAAGTAGCGATATCGCAAAAAGTCGTATTCAGTCAACAGAGCCAGGTTGGCGCCTCACTAGCGAACTCGCTACCTGTGTAACTGAAAAGTAGTGAGCTCGCAACAAGTCGTATTGTGCGTGTTCCTAGCGACATCGTAAGTGGCACGTTTATTAGATGAATCAACACTAGCGAACTCGTCATGTACTCGCTTATATGTTACGTGGTACTAACGATATCGCAACATCTCGTATTCAGTCAACAGAGCCTAGCTGGCGATTCTCTAGCGATATCGCAACGAGATAAGGGCTTTTGGTAGTATATTGGGCTGTAAGTATTGGGCTTTGTCTGACCTGTGACATCAGTAAAAACCTTTGAAATTCCATCAGTAATTAAATTATATTGGGGGTTTGCATGGGGTGTCCATGGAAAGATGAGAATGCCTTTACATTTTCCTTCCATTAATACCATAATGACTGTTTTTTGTCTAGGAACACTGACATATTTTTGAATAATGGAGCAACTCAACCCTTTAAATATCAACCCCTTCTCCATTTAGAACCTCATTAGACCCTTCATTCCCACATTCCCTTCTGCCTTCTCATATTCCTTGCCTTCTGCTTCCCATGGATGTGTCTCTATTCAACGCCCTCCCAGATGACATGATAAATCTGGTAATGATTCGTGTTATGTTCGGCTGGGTTCTTCGTCGCTACGTGAGCGGAAGAGCGACCGAGTGGGCTCGACAGTGGCTCACCGAAGCTTCTGCAGTAGGTCACACACCGTCGGCCTATGTGTTGGTTGTATTTGCAATCTGCGAAGGTGACATTCAAAGAGGCATGAATGTCATCACAACCATGAAGAGAACCGACAAACAGGGCCTCCGTCTAGCTCGGCAACGCGTCAAAAGAGGTCTGAGATACGCTTGGGGTTGGAGACACTACCTCAGGTACTTCTCAGAAGCAGCAGTTAGGCCTAGGCCGATCTGCTGCATTCCGCATGCTGGCCTCAATAAGTTTGTGAGGTACGATCCTTGGGCACCCCTTGATCCGGCGGACATCACCTGTGATGCATGCACTTGCGATCAGGAACTGCTTCATGTCCTTGGTGAACGAACGATCTACTAGTATTAGTTGTTTGTTCTTCACTATGTATTTTTGTATCACCAGTTTGTTTCTATTGTAATGAACTTGTGTTTTCCATTTTGGCACATGTACAATTAATTTTTTCTTGTTTTGATATAGTGTCCCTTACATTTTATTTATTCATCCTAAGAGCCCATATCGTATCAGCAAAATCATTCACTTTTTGTATAGTGCGTGGTCCTAGCGAAATCGTCACTTTCACGTTTCATGATGATTTATTATGAACAGAACATCCAGCGATATCGCAACTAACTAGCACATATTTTACTGCGTCATGGAGGAGATACAGTTGAACCCGGGCCATGTCATTTTCGAGCACATGAGACAAAGTGTGGTCGAAAATAATAGGACAGTCAAGAAGCTCCCTTACGGTAATTTCATAACCATGTTTCTTACCTCAGTGCATCCCAAGATAAAATTATCTCCAATAGACCAGGAGTGTTGCTTCTATACGATGTCATATTTTGAGAGGAAAGGTAAGTTTGAGTTGATTGATGGTGTGTGGCAGAAAGTAGCGGATGGACCCAAGAAACCGCTACAGTTTAATCCTGAAGAAGTCAGAGACAACGTCGAAGGTTAGCAACACTAAACCCCTACAGTTTATTTTCTATTTTATACAATTTATTTGCTATACTTACCCTTTTTTTGTTTCACTTACATGAACAGGTGTACCCTCAGAGGCATACTACAAGAGTGTAGAAGAGACAATCGACCTTTTCAGGGATAAAGTGGCCAAAATCAATCACGAAAACTGGTTAACGGAGAAGGTGATACGTGGCATTGAAAGGGCTAGTGCGAGGAAAAAATCGAAGGGGGATCCACCAGCACCATCACAGACACCACCTCCTAGCAATGATGATTAGATTTGCATTCGTTCATGTTGGCTAGTACTTGTACTCAAATCCAAACAATTTCATTTTCAAATTGTTTTTATCAGTTTCTCTAACAACATTGCAACGAATATTTGAATTTGAATGTCATCTATTTTATTATGTATATTTGATTATTTATACTTCCATTATTTATTTAGTGTGGCTAAATTTTCGAAATATAACACCACTTTACTAAGGAGTTAAATCTAATTTTTTGGTAAGTGGCTTTATACTAGCGATCTCGCCAGTATCAAGTTTCTCACCTGGCGAGATACTAGCGAATTCGCTAGTTGCTAGTTAATCAAATTTATACAAATTTGATCCCATCAAGCGAGATCGTAACCTGTCAGACTCAAGAGACAGAAGCTTATCTGTGAATTGCAGTTTTTTGTTGTGAAAGTGTAACCGGTTCGCCAATGTTGTGAACTCGCAATGCAACAAGTTAACATGCATTGGTTTCTAGCGTGTTTCGTTACGGTATCGCCACGTCTACAACAGTGTACAAATTTTTTTAAGAATTAGAAGATTTAGTGTACTAACATTAATTAAATCAAAATTTAACTACATGAACCATGAAATACAGCATAATATTCAAAAAAAATGGTTATCAAATAGCTACTTTTGTTTTTTACTCTTTTTACTCTTCTTCTTCTTTGGTTGCCTCCCCTTCCTCTTGGTAGTTTTCCCCGCAGGATTAATCCACATGCCTTCCTCATGATCCATTCTGCACACCGACGCGCAAACAATGTCATCATCCTCCTCCAGAGTTTCGTACAAATTTGAATCAGGAATATGAATCCCCTCGACTTCCGTCAGGAATATGAATCCCATGCTTAAACAAGGATTCCAACTCCTCAACAAGAGGTGCTAGATATACATCAATGTAATTGCCAGGTTTCTTAGGCCCCGAGATCATAGTGTTCAAAAGCACATACTTTCGTTTCATCATCAACCATGAAGGTAGATTATAAATAACAAGCATCACTGGCCATGAACTGTGGGTGCTGGATATGTTCCCGAAAGGGTTCATTCCGTCAGTAGATAGTCCTAAGCGCACGTGTCTAGGTTCGTCAGCAAATTCTGGGTACATAGCATCCATCTTCTTCCACTGATCACCATCAGAAGCGTGAGATATAATATCATCATCTTCCTCTCGAACCCTATCGGCATGCCATGTTAACAGTTTTGCATCAACTGGATTGGCATAAAAACGCGTCAATCTCGGTTTCAAGGGCATGTACCACATCACCTTAGCAGGACCTTGCTTTGTCGATGTTGTCACTGTTTCTCCACATACCTCGACCTTTCCCTCCTTCTTTTTCCATCTAGACTCACCGCATACCTTGCAATCATCCCTCAAGGAATCAACAATCCCCCTATACAACATACAATCATTCGGGCATGCGTGAATCTTAGTAAACTCCATGCCCATAGGACACAATATCTTCCGTGCAGCATAAACCCTGTCAGGACACAAGTTGTCCTGAGGAAGTAACTCTTTAACCAACTCTAACAATTCCGTCATTTCTTTATCGGAAATACCATGCCTTGCCTTTAGGTTCATTAACAACAATGTTGCACCCAGTCTAGGATGCTTAGCCCCAACATATAAGCTTGTCTTTTTATCGTCATACATTGCCTCCAACATACTTTTCTTCCCAACAAACTCCATAATAACATCGTCGCACATGTCTGAAAGCTGTTCATTATACTGCAGGATTTCCTCGGTGCTTCCCTCCTCCATCTCCACCTGGTCACTTCCATAATGTCCTTCCCCATGCCAAACCCATTTTGTGTAGGATTTGTCAAAACCTTTACAAATTAAATGTTCACGCACGACAGCAATATCTTCAAATATGGCGTTGTTTCTACACTTGTTGCATGGACATCTAACCCCTCCTATGCTGTTCTGTCTACAATGTCGCAACCCAACATCTAAGAACTGTTCAACCAAATCTAAGTACTCCTTCGATAATCGAGCATTCTCCTTCATTATTCGTTCGCGGTCCATAATTCACAAATCAGACAAACAGCTACACAATACTACTAACCCACTGACTTTAGATGATCAACACATAAACTACACACTACATTAACAAAACAACCAAGATAAACCAAAATGCAACCAAAAATTATGCATAAAATCAACCAAATTCAAGAGACAAGCCAGTACATTACGCAAGTTAAACCTTACCTACACCAACACGGGAACAATGAGACCTCCGAGAACACTTCAACTGATCACCCTTCAATACCCACCTGTTTAGACCCTTTTAAAGTTTTTGTTTTTGGAGTTAGAACGGCCAGTTCAGCTTAAATATGTGACCCATACAGAGTCTGTTGCGAACTCGCTACGCCCTCGCTCACACCTTTGAGTAGCCAGCGATCTCGTAACATTTCAATCACCCTCACATGCACTGTACATTGAGCAATGACAAATTTGACCTTTTAAGAAGCGATACCGTAACAACAAACGCAATATACTACCGTCCCAGTTACGACATCTCCCATATCCTCGCCTGCTAAAATTAGGGTTTAGCAAAGCTTACGATATCGCAACGAACAAACCTACGACTACCGAGCTAACCTACAAAATCGCTACAGACACGTTTATATTACTACAAAGGTTACGAGATCGCAACAACCAATTCAATTTAAGGCGGATACATTTTTTCCGCCTTGGTCAAGTATCTTTTAACGTCAAATCCCATTTCCACCTTTAACTGCCTCTTTCCGTCTTGAATGTAATTTTTTTTGCTAAGCTTGAAGAGGTAGCGAACTCGCTACTTTCAATCAAGGCGTAAAAAAACGCGCCCCCATCAAACGCCTTAAATATGTGCCTTGCATCCACCCCTTTGTAGTAGTGTCGGAAACCACTCGGTCGAGTATTCTTTAAAATCATGTTCTTTCATCAGTGGTTGCAGACAAACTGGAGACTGGAAAATTTTTGGCTGTGTGCATTGTTTTGAAGTTTGAATCACGAAAGGTATGTAATCTCATCTTTCACTCTTCCGTTGCCAAAATTTGTAATCGATGTTGAATCCACTTGTGAGAGGTGGTTTATGTTATGAGTTGCATGTGGCGATTGTATTCTAGTTCGTGTTTTGGTGTATATATAAAAACTTGATCATGTTGTTCCATGATTGGGCTTTGTGAATGAGTGCTACAAAAGGTTGATTATGTCATAATTTTTCAATTTAGGAGTTCGTTTATAGAGTTGGGACGTTGTAATGGAAAGATCGAGAATTATACAAGAGAATATTAGGACTTCGTTTGAATATATGAACCTCGTGAAAGAACTTTTGGATTTTGCAAGTGAGTATGCAAGAGTACAGAATGAGTCACTAATTCGATACCCTTGTAGAGATTGTAAGAAAGATGTGCGTTTTAGTGTGCGTGATTTAAAATCCCACTTGATTGTGAGAGGATTTTCAAGAGCGTATACTAGGTGGACACTACATGGCGAGGCTCGTACTATCGTCGCAGAAAACCAAGTTTTGATTGAAGAGGATAGCGTAAATGGTGAAAAGGATTGTGATTTTGAATATGACAATTTGGCGGAAGATGTGGCCATGCATTTCCAAGGTAGATACGGGGTGCTGGAGGCGATGTATGAAGATAAAAAGACAATGTTGTATGAAGGAGTTAGGCACACAGTTCTCAATTCTTTGCTTATGATGATGAATTTGAAAGCGAAACATGGTTTGACAGAGAAAGCAATGACGGACTTGTTGGAGTTGTTCAAAGAGTTGCTACCTAAAGACAATTTGTTGCTAAAAAATTCCTACGCTGCAAAGAAAATTATTTGTCCTGTGGGATTGGAATTGGAAAAAATTCACGCATGCCCTAATGATTGTATGTTACACAGGGGCAAAGATGCTGAAAGGGAAACATATCGCATTTGCAACGAGTCTAGGTATACGAAACAGTCCAGGTCAATAGGTGTTTGTGCTGAGACTGCACCTAGGACAAAGAAAATGACTCCTGCTAAAGTTGTGTGGTACCTACCCATTATTCCTAGGTTGAAGCATTTATTTGCTAATAAGGAAGATATGAAAAATTTAACTTGGCATGCAGATAGGAATAAGCCTGATGATGATGTGATTCGACAAACCTCTGATGGTGATCAGTGAAAGCATATTGATGAGTTGTACCCTGAATTTGGTAATGAGCCTCGTAATTTGTGATTAGGTTTGTCGACTGATGGTATGCATCCATTTGCAGATCTTAGCAGCACTCACAGTTCTTGGCCAATGATGGTGGTGATTTACAATTTACCACCTTGGTTAACTATGAAGCGTAAGTATGTGTTGCTATAACTTATGATCTCAGGTCAAAAATAACCAGGTAACGACATTGACGTTTATCTTGCTCCGCTCATCGAAGATCTTAGGAAGTTGTGGTATTTTGAGAAATAGACTTATGATGGATACCGGGAAGAGTGGTTTAACATGAGAGCGATGCTATTTTATACCATTAATGATTTTCCTGCATTAGGTAATTTGGCAGGTTACTCTCTTAAAGGGTACTTTGCTTGCCCGATTTGTGAGATGGAAACTAGTCACGTTCAGCTTAAGCATGAGAGGAAAACAATGTATCTAGGATACAAGAGATTTCTAAATCACGAGCATGCCCTCCGTAAGTGTAAGAAGTGGTTTGATGGTGAGTTTGATAGAGGGATGCACCGACGCCTGTGTCTGGTGAGAGTGTGTGTGAAACTGTGAAGGACATCCCTAACGATTTTGGGAAAAATAGGAAGAAATCAGTCGTGCAGCGTGTATGGAAAAAATGTTCAATTTTCTTCGAATCGCCATACTTGAAAGACTTGGAGGTTAGACATTGTATGGATGTTATGCACATTGAAAACAATGTTTGTGAGTGTCTGATTGGCACATTACTAGATATCTCAGGGAAGGGTAAGGATGGCTTAAAAGCTAGGATGGATTTGGAGGAAATGGGTGTTAGACAAGGATTAGTCCCCTTGAAGGAAAATGGTAAGACTTATTTACCGCCGGCCTCTTACACCATGTCTGCTGAAGAGAAGAAGAAATTTTGTCAATGCTTGAAGGACATAAAAGTACCCAATACCTACTCGTCAAACATAGGTAGATGTGTGAATGTTGATGATGTGAAACTCGGGGGACTAAAATCACACGACTGCCATGTATTGATGCAAGAATTGAATGACATTGCTCTGCACACGTCCCTACCTCCACATGTTAGACGATGCATAAGCCGGTTGTGTATCTTCTTCAAGTCCATTTGTAGAAAGAATATTAGTCGAGCTAGACAAGATAAACTACAAGAAATGTTTGTCGAAGTTTTATGTCGGATGGAGATGTTCTTCCCGCCCTCATTTTTTGATATAATGGTGCATCTTATAGTTCATCTGGTGCAGGAGATTAAGTGTTGTGGTCCAGTATTTTTGAGATGGATGTACCCTTTCGAGTGCTACATGAAGATTTTCAAGCATTTCGTTAATAACAGATACTGGCCCGATGCCCGTATAGTGCAGCGTTATGTAACTAAAGAGTCAATTGAATTCTGCACCGCGTACCTCGATGATGTTGAAACTGTTGGTGTCCCAAAGAACATGCATGCAGACAGGATTGAAGGTCGTGCATTTCGTAGTGGAACTTATGTCACGCCCACTAATGAAGAGTTGAAGGTTGCACATTTGTATGTGCTTTGTAACCATAAGGCTGTGGTTCCCTATGTTGGCCTTCACATGGATGAAATTAGGAGATTGATGCCTCTCTCTAAACAGAATATGTCCATGAAGAACACACAAGGATATTTACTAGGTGGCTAAGGAAGACAGTGGAGAGTGGAGATCAACCCGTGGAAGTCAAATGGTTGTCTAGATTACCGATGGGTGCGGTTCTGTCGCGCGTGGGCTATGATGTGAATGGCCACACATTTAGTGCGAACAAATTTTTAAAAGAACATATTGCTAATCAACTCGTTGTCATCATGGACAGGAGGTTCACCACTTTCACGTGCCTGATCATCTTCAGCGCCATTATCTGGTCTGAATTACGAGCCACCTACATCTTCAGTTCTTGTGCCGCGAATCTCCAATTCGCGCTCGGCTCGACGAATGGCTCGTTCACGCTTCTCAACCAGGCACGCTTCATTTCTCACGTATAGGAAGTCCGGGATTTTCGCCTTCATCCCCTTGTAGAATTTCTTCCACCCCACGTTCTCATCAGCCTCTTCTCAAAAGAAAGACAATGTTAAGTACATGATACATGGTAAAAAAAAGGCCTTGAAACTAAGTTATATAAATTTTACCTAGCTTCTCTACATATTGCATGTGCTTGTTTTTAGTTCGGGAGGGCTTGTTCATCCAGACACCATCCACCACAATCATCCCTCTATTATCAAAGTAATCCAGGTCAAACTTCTCCGACCTCACACCAGACGGCGAACTAAAAGGGAAAGGGGTCCCATGCATGACTATGTGGAGTGCATTCAAATAGAAAGTAATGAAACTACCATAAAGAAAATTATCGCGCAGAGTCTTTCCCTTCACTGCCATTGCCATGTGCTCCACTATGGTGTACCCCGGGTTGGTTAGTATCCCCTCAGCAAGGTGGAAAGATTCCATGGCAGTGGTTCTGGTTGGCTCTGTCGTATACACTAGTGCACAATCATAGGTTACTCGGCATCTCCTTTAAGGCGTTTTTGAGATTTTTGCGCGCAACCGCCGAGTAAGTTGGTTACGAACTCGTAACCTTTCCATTCGCCTAGGGCGGAAAAGAACGACGGCGTTTTTGTTGTTTAATAAGACGTTTTTAGAAGTGCAGTAAATATGAAAGATACAAGCGATATCGTTTCTTTGTTCGCTAATGAACGGAAATGGGAGCGATATAGTAACTAGTGACAAGCAAATGTTGGAAAAGTTGTTCGCTCGTTCAAGTTGGGAAGTTTTGATGTAACGAATTCGTATATACTTGACGTTTAAAGGAGAAATACCGTAAGCGATATCGCTTAGTTATACTCTGATAGGCGTTAAGACAAACGAATTCGTTTGAATTTTGTTAGGATTAGTCACAACACGTTTGAATCATACTATAACCATACATTTGATTTCAAAATGAAAATAAAATTAGACTCGATTAGTTTAACTTTCGACACAGGTAATATATTTTTTTTATTCGAAATACACCACACTCATATATAATACTCATTCCATTTCGTAGGTCAAAACTGCAAATGCAGTACATTCGATATGCATATACTATTTTATTTAACATGTTTGTAAAGTTCATTTAAAATGCACATGTAAATTTGTGATGCACATCTTATTTATTCGAAATGCTAAATAATTTATATTCAAAATACATACAATATATAAAGATGAAATTCACAACCACCAGGAATCACATACATTTATTTAAATACACCCCTGTTTTTCGAAATACACTGTGTTTACCTAGGTTGTGGATGGGATGCGCTATATTTACCGTCAGGAGGTTGTGGAGATGATGGGAATAAATGAAGAAACGTGTTCCATCTAACCGTTTTTGCACAAACATGAGTGTAGTAACCACATACAAGAGTGGTAGCATAGATGTACAAACATTTTCCAATTTACTAAAGTGATTGATTTGTCATTTATATAAAAGTCCATTTGTTAGGATATGGTAGCATATAAGAACGGAAACCATATGATTGTATAAGAAATTTCATTTGAAATATAGAATTATATATTTAAATATCTAAAGTTTTAAATTAAATTCGAGTACACTAAGTTTGGAGTAGACTAAGAACTCAGTTTAGAGCGTTGATTATAGCACTTGCACCTTTTTAAATATATATTTAATGAGTTATTTGATTTAGATAGATTTTAAATGTTGAATTTCCTTCTTGAGTTACAACTCTTTTACCTATTAATGATAAATATCTATAGATAAATATAATCTTTAATTTTTAAAAGTAAAACTTATATTTATTTTGGAAAGAATGAAGTAAAATATTAGCAAGCGGAAACACTTACGATATCGTAAGTAAGTAGTCTGTATATATAACCTGCGCAAAACTCTTTTTTTTTCTAACTCTTCTCATATATCTTCTCTTGCCTCTTCTCCTCTCTTCTCCTTCTCGAATGTAGATCTAGATTACTATATCATCATCGATCCTTCTCTCCTCCTTATAGATATCTCAACCAATTCATCATTAACTGAATCAATCAATCCATCATTGATCCTCCAAATCCCTAAATCCCTAAATTTAAACTTTTTTTTCTTCATATTCATGATGATGGACGGTGACAACGACAACGGTGATGATAGCTCAATTCTTTGATTACAAGAGGCATTTCATGGTATGGGTTTCAAATTTTTGGATAATTTGTTCACGTTTGATGATGTTTTTTAAATGAATTGTGTCGTAATTTGATGGGTTTTTATCCAGGATGTGGGTTGATGTATGATGAGTGAGATTGTTGTTGGTTGGATGGTTTATATGCACTAGTACAGATGATTGGATTAACTACGGTTATTTTGGCCTATTTACTACAGTTTCTTACCGTAGTCACTGTGGCCATAGTTATAAAATTAATTTCTTTTACTACAGTTTTTAAAACCGTAGTTGTAATGTATAACCGAATCCGCTACCGAAATCAGTTGTTATGGTAAACCAATACAGAGGTCCGAAATCAGCTATAAGTGTATAACTAGTTGAGTAACTCGAATTCCACTATTTCCTCAAATAGTATAAACCCACTAGTTCACCTAATTTCGGTTAGGTATATGAACCAAAAACCTTCCCGAGTTTGATCAGTTCTATAAAGCCTAATATTACCCGAAATAAACTATTTCTCTGAACCTACAACTTCTCCCGAGTTCAGTTAGTACTATCAACCATTAAAGATTCCCGAATTCAGTGAGTTCCAAAAACCATAACGATTCTCGAATTCGGTGCATTCTAAAAACCTACAATGTCTACCTAATTCGGCGAATCCGGTGAACCATTAACGACTCCTGAGTTCAACGAGTTTTACAAACCAACAATGTCTCCTGAGTTCAGAGAGTCATACAAACCAAAAACGACTCTCGAATTCAGAGAGTTATAAAAACCAACAACGTCTCCCGAAATCTCTGGTTCTATAAATCATAAACACTGTTCCCTGAGTTCAATGAGGTCTACAAACCAACAATATCTCCCGATTATAGTCAATTCTTCAAACCAACGTCTATGGAGGTCGTCAAGTTTTACAAAACAATCACCATCACCCGAAATCGGCTACTTCTAACATTTTCAAACGACATCGCCTATTACTCTAAACTAGAAATCAAACTCGACATATGTTTTTTACTGTAAAGCCAATATCATGACCCGGAATGGACTAGTTTGGAAAACCATCAAATTCATGCGAAATTTGCTTATTCTACAATTTGAACAGACAATTTGAACAGATTTTGGCTATTTAAAATAAACCTATATCATTTCCACCTGATATCGATGCAGTGCTAGGATATTGAACCAAATGCTTTTTTTTTGTCAATAACATCCCTTACATGAGTGCAATTACAACATTGTGTGCAATCAAACGAAGCCATAGAGCAAGTATAAAACGTATGAAGATTATTCAAAAATGTTGTATAAAGATATCATAGAATATCATAGTTTACATCAGACACTTAAAAAAACACAACCATTCATTACAAATCGACTTCTACCATAAACTCTTCAAGTCTTCAAATGATGGTTTCAAATTTTTGAGTTTTTTTCCGTAAAACAAAATATAATTATAATCACATGGGAAATTTCTTCACTTCAAGTTTGATTGAATAACATGCTGAATTTGGTCCAACACCATATAGCTTGACCAAATATCGCGAATTTCATCCAAGTCTTTCATGGTAAATGGAGATTCATCCCCATGGAAATACTGCAAATCAAGTTAACAAATTACATCAACATATATCACAACAATATAGGATGCTATTGGAAAATATTTAATTAGTATAACATACATATGTTTTAGTGAAATTTAATCATGGACGGTGGTTTACCTCTTCTAATGACAAGTTAATTGCATCGACATTCAAAACACAATCTCTCGCATAAAGCATAAGGTAACAACCACACTACCTTTATGTTGTTTTATACTTGTATGAAAAATAAGACATGAGAGTAAATTAATAGTCAAGGTGACTGAACAGAACAAAGGCTTAAGGAAGGACAAGCACAATCTGAATGAAGAAGTTGAGTAACAGCAAATCACTCTTGATGCTATGAGAGAAGAACTGAAGATAGCTCTTACTCGAGCAGAAGTAGCTGAAGGAACTATCTCCAAAACAAAGGAACTGCAACATTGGATGACATTCTTGGAATAGGGAAAGCCTCTGGTGACAGGCATGGACTGGGATATGGTGCAACAACAACGATGAAATCACTCAAGCAGGTAGAAAAGAAAGTTGTGTTGAACCAGTCTAACCATGATCAAGCCAAACAAGAGCAACCGGTCAAAGCTCAAAGCAACTTCATGAAGACTCCGAAGTATGGATTGGGATATAGATCTACCTATCCTCAACAGAGAAACAAATCTCAACCACGATGGGAGGCAACGTGCAATTATTGTCAACGACCAGGGCATTACAAAAGACGCTGCTTCCGACTTCTAAGAGATTTGATGCAAGGACCAACAAATGGAGCATGTTACAACACTCAAGCAGGTTACAACACTCGAGCAGGTTACAACATGTTGCAATCAGAAAGGGTTCAGCATTCAAAAAAGGTATGAGTTCCTAAAGCAAACTACTGCTATGTTGTTCATACTTGTTATAGCTCATATGCCAGAAACTCGTGGTATTTTGATAGTGGTTGCTCTAGACACATGACAGGTTCTCCTGAATTGTTGAGCAATATTGTTCCTTGGACTGGAACAGTTAGATTTGGAGATGGGAAGAAATGTAGAATAACTAGAAAGGGGGAGTTACAAGTCAAGAACTTTCCTGTATTTCAAGACGTACTCCTTGTGTCTCCCTAGATTTTATCAGGGAGGGCCCAATCCCGACCCGGCTTCATAAAGCTGGACGTGGACTTCGACGGAGGAAAATATAGGAGGTACGAATAAGTGATTGAAGGCCACAGCCAAACTAAACCATCAGAACCCCGTACAAATCCTCCCTCCTGGAAGACGATTTTCTCCTTCAAGAGATCCTCAACAATACCCTTTAGATGGGCAGGAGTATCGAAATCCCCGTCAAGAGATACGACATCTTGTGGCTTTGAGTTCCATTCAGGGACCTCATACATAGTCCGATCAAAGGTCAGCCGGACATCCTTCCACTTGCCGTTGTTGTCAGGAAAAGTAAACACCTTTCCCTCTCGAGGCGTGAGAGTGAGGTGTTCGTATTTCTTAAAAGAAAACAGCTTGTACAAGCTCCTGAATAAATCCAGGCTCGGTCTATACTCCTTCCTAGCACACCAGGATATCAATGCCATCATAGATACCACTATATTGGAGTGGATTTGGCAGGGATGCAGCTGATAATGTCGCAGGAACTCCGAGAACAAAGGAAGAAAGAGGAAAATTAATTCCTGTTGCAGAAATCTCCCATATATCACTCCTCGAGTGGGGCTCACCAGATCTTTGACCGGAGTGGTCTTATCCTTGAGCCTCGAGTCAGCCTCGATGGGGTATGACAACCTGCATGATTTCAGAAATTGCAGGTTCTTTTCGTCGACCACCTTGGTGACATCATTTGCACCATCGGCAACTGGAACCCGTTTATTAACTTAGGGCTCTATATTCGGGTCCACACCCGACCAGATGCACCATCATCTACCACTGCAGTCACAGCTTGCAGCGGCGTAGCGATGGTCACCTCCATCAACTCACTTGACTCAACCTCCAAGAACAGAGTATTTAAGTCACGAGTAGTTGGGGCTCTTCTTTCAGCAGCATTCTCTACATTGCCAGGGGGAACGCCGGAGTTTTTTGACGACATGGCAATACAGAGAATGGGAGGAAAAGATTATAAGAAGAAGAAGAGTTTTGAAGAAAATTTCTTTCTGATATTGGAAAGGCAAAATTACTTGGATGAAGATTGATGATAAACACAAGGAAAATTACTTGGTTATATAGTCAGTAATTAGCACGCATTTAAGTGGAGTAATTACCTCGACTCGTGAAACGATACAGGCAATTGGAAGGTTGGTCTTCCTCACCGCCAAAAGATGCAATGAACATAGGCCACGTGTCAATTCCCTCGGAATTCAAGAAGACAGATTCAGATCCAACCATCCACGTGTCCTGATGGAATACGAAACAACTGGAAGCTAGATATTCAGAAGGTTTAGCCCGAGAGGCTAGTCTCAAGTGGACATCCCCGAGCTCAGTACCCCGAGTTATTCTTCCTCGACTTATTATTCTTCCCTCGAGAAGCAAGCCTCTCCTTCAGCCTTCGAGACGGAGCACTCAAGATTCTGAAGATCTACCTTGGGGCTACTGATAAGTCCATGGTTCGTATTCCGGGTCTCATTCAGTCTCGGACCATGGCCCGAGAAGGGTCATGGTCGGGCTCGAGGTATGTGGAGGATGGATCCACGGGTCCATCAATCCTAATCCTTACAAGGAATGCGTATATTATGAATGTTCTATAAGGAATATACATTCTCCTCAACATGGCAATACAGCCATGACTGAAATACACTTCTTCTATATATGGTAATACAACTGTTATTCCCATAAGAGTTGTATTCCTACCATATTTACATATTTTGGTGATCTACGGATTGTAGCCATATAAATACCGAAGGTTTGGTAAACCTCTCTATCTATTATCACATACAATACGCCTTGCGCATCATACTTCTTGAGCGTCAGAGTGTCTACCCTCAGGACACCCGAGGCTTTGTTTTGCAGATCAGTTCGTGAGCTGTGTTCATGATCAAGTGCGGGTCGTAGACATCCATCAGGTTTTTTGTTTCTAATGGCATATGATCCGTTTTTTTGTTTATAGAGCCCAGGTTTCAGAAGCCGTAAATGATTTGGAAACCAGTCCAACCTATTTACGGGCTCGGATTCAACCCGTACTAAAACTAATTTAGCCCCATTTCTATTTCCGAGTCGGAAACATATCTTAAAAGACAAATTTACCCCCAAATGTATATCCGATGTCGATGTAGTATCTCATGCTTCCGGAGTATTTCCGATTTCGGCAATATGTGCCATATTTAACAAAATCCCATGTTTACATAGAATTACTAGATTTAATGTTAATTTTTTCCATGACAATAATAACATATTTTGGGTAGCCTTATTATGACTGAGTTGATTAATCGTTATACAGTTGAATCATTTTTCTGCCAATTTACGAATTACAATCGCGTCACGCAATTTTATTAGTTCCAGCTTTACTACGACATATTTACAATCATTAATCAGTTTAATACAAAACCTAATAATGTGAATTGAAAAAACATGAAGCCATGTGAAGTAGATTGCATATATAATCAAGTACTAACTAGGAGAAACAATACAAATTTCATGTAACCCCTTGCAGCTCCGTTAAACAATTGTTATTCGCACAATTTATCCCACTATTGGCAGTTACACACCCATTTTACACCCAAATTACCATCTTCACACTCAATTGTACTTGAGATGCAATTTCTAGGGTCTACGGCTATGTGGAACTACATAAATTATACTAATTTACCCATGTATAGTTGCATTACTGTTACTCAAATTACAAGTAAGGATAACAAAACATGTTATTTTTTAAAAACAAACTTAATGTGGGAACCTTGTATCGTGCGTTGTTAGTAGATAAAAAGGTTTTTTTATCTCTTTTAATAGATAGGTAACTAATATGTCACTAAGTAATTATTCAGATGGCTATTTACGACGTCGGAAAACAGGAACATTTTACCATTTCAGAAGAAACATTACCGATTTCGTAAACATGTCAGAACCTATTAAATCCCAGCAGTTCACGAGGTTGGAAACTACATGGTTTTTAGTCATAAGTCATTATGATACCCGTCTAATTTACGATGGAGGATACATCAAGTACACATTTTTTGTATATTTACGACGGCGGAAATCCTTCTGTCCCCTATGAATTTAATTTTACAGACAGTCACAAACCCGGCCATCCATCCGAAGAAGAAAAATGATCCTGACCGGATGTGTTCCACAATCGTAAATCACAAAGTTGAAGTTCTGCGGAATATTTACGGTCTCGGAAACCAAAAGCAGAACTAAAAAAAAATACTACATCAATGAGCTGCTAAGCATGTGGTATACTACATCAAGTCTGATAAATCCTAAAAATGAGTCTGAAAGAACAAATGATTCATACATATTTTGAAAGCAAATTCCACAAAGTTAAAGCCAACAATTCAAGAATTTTAAGAATGTCATAAAAAAAAGTACAAACAAAGAAATCTGAGTTTCTAATGGCCAGATCGCGAGGGGTCTTGGGAGGTGGAAGCATGTGAAGTCAAAGAAGCTTGAGAAGTTGAGGTATTGTTAGAGGCTTCATGTGTTGGCTCGTAATCTTCGCTAACTACCGCAACATCACCATAATATACTTCTCCTTAACACGATTTGGAGTCCGTTCGATTGGATGTATGCCTCTTGTTCAGCTTTGATGGCATCCAGTCTCTGCTTCGTGGTATGCAACTGGCTTGCAAAACAAAAACATAAATTCGAGATCTTAGAGAGCGAACCCTTGCGCTCTCCTGCGATGCAAACATTCAAGTAGTTAGACATTTTATATGCAATAAAACATATAATTCACTAAACAAATGTATTGGAACTCACCTGCAGCAGTAGCTAGAGTGCCAGCTTCCTCCCGAGCTTGTCTCCTCCTCACCGCCTTCGCCTGCTAACCAAGTTTACCGACCTTTTCCTTAAATTTCCCAGTCTCTTTGTCAAACTCCCACCCCTTGAGATCAATCCATTTATCATTATAGTATTCTTGGATAATCGGGCGATCCAAGAGGGGCACACCACATTTCTTTATGAGCTTGGTGATTAGCCCACCATATGGAAACCTCTTATCCAAGATTGGAGCACACTTTCTCATGTACTCCTCGATGGTGTACCCGGGATTTATGGGAATACCCTCCATCAAGTAGTAGAACACTTGGAGTCGACCTGTGGTTTGCTCGGTGACATGACCTCCAGTCGGCAGAATGTTAAAACATACCCACTCAAACACCAATCTTTGCTCCAGAGTCAAAACGTCCACCTTGTAGTCTGTTTCTGCAGTTCCAGGGCCCAACGACTCATCAAGATGGAATTATTTATGACCCATTTCTGTCATACATATGGGCTGTTTCTTAGACTACGTCGGTCATTTATTAAAGCAGAAAACATCATAACGACCCTCCTTATTTGCTGGTCTCAAATGAGTGGAGTCAGTCCATGGGCATTCTAGGATCGCATTTATTAGAAACTGATCAATGGGGACAATATTACCGTTCACCTTAGTCAAACATCTAGTAGTGTTGCATCGACCTAAGTTGGCATGGAATTGTCTAACCTCATCTTTGTAGGTAGGGTCATCACATGTTATTTGATTATGAAAATAACTAGGTCGGAAATAATTTTTCGACTCATTAAAACCTAAATCACAAATGGAGTCAGATTTTTGCACCTTTGTGTCGGTCACTTTCCGCCGGATCCATTTAACGTAGTTCTGCTCAGCAACTGGATTGAAGAATCGCTGGCTGCTTCCTTGGCTATGTCTCATATCGCCTGCCCTCTCATGCCGATGGGGACGCTGTGAAAATGGTTGCATGATAGGAACCCTCTCCTCCTCCTCCTATTCCTCTTCCTCCTCCTCCCCCTAATCCTGCACCATCTCGTCAATCTCTGGATCAGTATCCGATTCGGGAGTAGCCTCCTTCTTAGATCTCTTCTTCCTCCATTTGGATTTGGCGGGTGGAGATGGATCTGGAGATTGAGTCTCGGATGGTGAGGAGGATTCAGGGTGTTCCGCCCTCTTCACAAGTAACTTCGGTCTGGCCTTAGGAGCCATGAGGTTGCCGGAAATAGTGAGATTTTGGATTGGGTTTTTGAATTTGAGATTGGGACTTTTCTGAACCCCAGAAACGCAGGTGGGTATTTATTTGTTTTATAATTTCCGAACTCTTAAACAAACCGGAAAACTTTCAGGCTTATTTACGACGGCGGAAACGGGGCCGAAACTTAATTTAATTTGGGCTAATAATTTTATTTCAGGAACCTCTACGCCTTCGGAAATAGGCCGTGAGAATGTCGGAAAATAAAACTTATTGCACCATTTTTTGAACAGTCAGGAACCCGGAAACACGACTGGCTCATAAACAATTAAATTACAAACCGATTACGATTTCGGTAATATGAACACCGTACTCTTTCCGAAATTGTAAAGTTTAAGTTCATCCGGAAAAGGTGTGTACTTATTGAAATGTTTGAGGTTCACTTACGAGGTCGCTAATTACACTCAGAACAACGTTTACGAGCTGGGATTCTGTTCTCAGATCTGTTTACGTAGACTTTACGATTTCGTAAATAGTCCGTTACCAGAAACGGGTTTTACTAAACCCTGCCGAATGGGTTGCCACATTCATTAGGTACCCATTCATCCAAACCTTCGAATCTCACTCCAAAAACCTCTCTTCCTTCTCAATATTTTCATTATTTGTGACTTCTCAAACCAACAAATTCCATAAATCTTGCATAATTACTTCTCAAGAACCTACAATTGTGACCTTTGAAGTTGTTATGGTATATTAGGGTTTGAGGTGCTTGTGGGTAACAACAAACACTAGCAAAAAACAAAAAAGAGGTAGAATAGGTTACTTTCCTTAACTCATTTGTATTGATTTGTCATTTACGATGCAAACAAACACATGGGTTAAGGGGTAACTCATTTGATTTCAAACCCTAAAGTAGTTGATGCATATTAATTAACTACTTTAGGTCATCATTCAATATTGTGTTTTCCTTGTGTGAGAACCTTAGTATTTTAGATACCATGCCAAAAAATTTATTAGCTAAATGTTGTGTGTAATTGTTGGACAAGTATTAATAATTTCGATGTTGTTATTTGTAGGTGATTTTGTTGGTATTTGATCATAGAGAGCCTTATTTTGAATATTGAAAAAAATGACTACTCACTCTAAACCAATCAAGAAAAATATCCCCAAAAAAGAAGGTCAAGTCTACTAGAAAAGAGCAATTGGTTATAGATACCAAAATTCCAAGAAACCTTTGTCGTGAAATTTAAAGGCAATGGGACGCGGGTCATTCAACACCAATGGCTTTCAATAGGTTAGGAATAGCTATAGGGTTTGAGCGTAAGTATTTTTCAAGTTGGGTAGGCAAAATAACTAGAACAAGACATGATATCAAATGCTTTGATTGGACCAAAGTTCCAATGGAAAGGAAACTATAACTGTTGGAAGAATGTGAGGTATGATGTGTTACTTTTAATGTCATATATATTAGTGATTGTTTTACATTGACTAGGGTATATTAATTTTTTTGATACTATAACTAATTTTCTTCCCTAATGTAAGGAACCACTCACTATCACCGCCCCCGACATGGCAAAATTAGACTCGGTGACGTTGCAAAAGATCTCAAAGTGTGCGTATCAACATAGGTCTATGCTAAGGAATGAGTATATCTACGGCAATAAAAAAACATCATGCCTTTAGCCTCGGATAGTGCTCAAGATGCGAAGTACAAGAAGATGAGGAAGGAAGATGATTCCATTAAAACAAAGATGGAAAATGATTTCAAGTGGTTTGCGCGTAAACATGACGTCATTTTACCCGACAATTTCGAGGATTTAGGTGAGGATTGGGAACGGCCCTCATCGGGATCGCGCAATGCGCATGTAGAAGTTGAGGTTAGTGAACCACAAAATTAACCTACTCCACCCTTTGTCTCAACACCCTTGGACGCTGGAAGTGGGGGTGAGACTTCTCCTCCCAACAAGGTTAGTCAAAAGCTATTGCATACAATAAATTTATTTTTCCAATCTTGTGGACAATAATTGTTGCTCAATTTCTTGCATGCATGTTCAATTTCTAGGTATCTTGTCCATGCAATTTTTATGTTGATATAAGTACCAACCAACCCCATAAACTAGTAGCGATTGGAAATTATGAGGAGGCCATTAAATTGCACCTAGGGAAAATCATTCCAATAGGCTTGGTTAAGGTGTCTATAACAAGGGCGATTTGTGGTGATGCCAACATCCCAATCCAAAAAGGGCCACCTAAACTAGTTAGCCAATCGAAGGGATTAATTCTATTATGGCCTAGGAGATTAGCACAAATTCCAAGCAAAGGTAACGAGTTCCCACAAAATCCATGCCCACCAAATAGAAAAGATAAATCTAAGGTGACAACCCCAATTCCATTGCAATCACCTTCAATTCAATTGCAATCACCTCCAATTCCATTGCAATCACCTCCAAATCCGTTGCGATCTCCTCCATTTATAGATAGCCAACAAACATCTTCACTCCGCCTACTTTATGACAAGTTGTCAAAACATCCTAAAAATAGTTCATTTAATTTTCCCGCACCAAAATCAATTTTTGGCGCTGAAAAATTAGTTGTACTATGTTGGCAAGACTTTGAGGATTTATGGCGACCTCAAAAGCTACTCTCTACGACAATGTCGTTCTTTAAAATGTAAGTTTTAGTGTTAAAACAATAAATATTTTGTATTATCACTCCATTTAGTAACACAAAGCCTACAATTCCTTTTAGGCAATTGCATCACTTGGCTCAAGTTCGTCAAATGACATTTATAGGCTTTATATGCCCCGACTCCGTACAAGTGAGAGGTCACTTGAACGAGGAAAGGGTAGGATATTTGAAGGTTGCATTAGGAGATCGAACAAAGTACTTGTTTGTTTTTCCATACCTTGAAAAGTGAGTAAATTTTAAATATTATGATTGGTGATTTTATTACCTTTTTTCATACTACCATCTAATTTGGCTCATGCACACATGTAATTGTGAATTAGCAAACATTGGCGTCTAGTGACAATCAACACAACCTCCAAAGAAGTCTATTGGATTGATCCACTTCACCGTCCTCCTATCCATTCATTTAACGAGCTCATAAAGGAAGCCATGAATTTCGTAAATCCAAATTCATCCAAATGCAAGGTCTACCAACTTAATATAAGTTATACACGTCTCTCTAATTTGTACCTCGTTAGTTCCTACGCTTTTTATTGAGTCTCATCACATTCATTGTATCTATATTTTGTTACTTGTTAGTATAAGCTCCAAGAGAGTGTTTGGATATGCAGTTACTACACAATGATGTTTGCATTGAGGTTGGTTGCGCGGGCAACACTCAAAAATTTTAAAATTACTAGGGTGAGTTGATTGATTCATTCCTTATCTAATAGATGTTCACATCCTTTGAGGTTTGTTACTCCAACGGTTTTATTGATGGTTCTTGTCGAATCACAGATTTTCGACGATGAAAGTACGGCCTACACCGAAAAAGAGTTGAAGACAGCAAGGGGTGCATTGGCAAACTTCTTATTGACTGAGTGCGCTTCATGCATGGAACACCCATCAACCGAGACAGAACTGTGATTCGGCCTATGTGCGTGATAGTTTAGTTTAACGAATCTAGTCATTCAAATTCTAGCGTGAATTATCATGTCGTACAATTGTTTACTCGCTACAGCCTCATATTATAATATATCTACAAGCCGGGTATTGTTCTTACATTTTTTGTCAATTAAACGATTTTTATCCCCGTAAAAATTTCAGAAAATTTTCAAAATTTTCAATTTCCATGATTGGTTTCCGGCTTCGGAAACCAGAAGATGCATCAACGATTTCGGAAATATTCTGCTTTAATAACCAGCTCAAAAACAGTGGAATACCCGGCAACCCAACCGACTCGTAAATGTCAGTCTCATAAGGCGTGCTTCTAATATGTTTACGATGTCGAAATTCCTTCTCCAATCAGATTTACGATGTCGGACATGATATCCGGAAAATGACTAACTTAAATTGAACCGATGTCGTAAACAATTCCATAACAACCTTTGTTTATCTATTTACAACCTCGCTTACCTTTCCGGAAATTAGTTTACCGCCGTTGGGAAACTATTCAATAACTACTGCTACATCTATGTTTCTGTTACCGGAAAACATGTCGGGAATCTATATGCGTACCAGTTTACGAAGCCGTATATAGGTTCGTTACACCTCTGATTCTTCTATTTACGATGTCGGATTATCTGTCCGGATTCGCTTCTGCTTTCTGATTTACGACTTCGTGCTTTAGAAATTTTACTCATTCCCGGATCAGTTTCCGATTCCTTAAATAAATGCACCCTATGAAGACCTGTATTGGTTGACGGACACAATAGTGTTTTTCTTATAGAATGATTCAAAATAGAGAAGGATTAGAGAATGTATTCCAAGAACTATCGGTAATAAATAATCTAGAGTATTGAAAAGTTAAAGTAAACCATATAAATTATTGAAAAATAATAATAATATTTATAATTGATCAAGATTGAAGAAAAATAATATAATATTATTACATAAAAAAATTATATACTTGTCATTCTTTTCCTTAGCATGTGTCATCAGGGAAATGTAAGATGACATACAAAATAAGGAGAGGTTTTAATAGTTTTATATTATTTTATAAATAATAAGTAACAAAAGGTTTATTAGATGGATTGATGTATAAATAAAATATGAGAAGTAAGGATTTTGGTCGTCTGCTGTATAAAGAATGGGCGATACAGAGTGAGTAATATATTGAGCATACAATCCTAAAGGGAACTAGAAGAGTTATTGCTCCGGTCAATAAATAAATCAATAAAAAGAATTAAAAAGATGAAACTATGTAGTTTTTGACTAAAACCGCCACATAATCACCGCAAGTTCACCATATTCCGGCGCCTACCATTTTTATATATTCCTTTTTTTGTTCCTTTAAATTTGCTACCTTATTCGTATATTCCTTTTTGTTTTTTTTGATTATAGAAATGTGTTTAGTACGGATTACAATATAATATATTTATGGTATTAATATATTATATTTTACTGTCATCCAATATTACCGCACATAGTTCAAAATATTATATAAATTAACATATTATAATTATGGTATTCATATATTTTTCTACTCTCATTCTTCCTTCTCGCAATATATATTGGTGATTCCGGTGATATACGATCTTCCCAAGTTCCCAACTGATTGTGAAACTTCTATGTTCAATAATCAATATCTTCTTGATTTTATAATCTTTTGTGTTTATTAAGACTAATGATTTTTTTCTAGCATAACAACAATACGGTTTCATGTTTCAATCTAAATTTTTATTATTAGTTTTGATTATGTTTTTCGTGTTTGTTTGTTGCAGGCAGTGATTTCAATGGATCATGCATTTCTGTTTAAACGAAAGTTCAAAGGTCCCAGGTTTGTATACTTGAATTGTGCTTCTATCTCGAATAAACTAATTTTTTAAATCTTGATTTTCTTATCATTTTATTAGGTTGATGTAATTTGTAAAATGGTGGTGTTTGTTACAGGTGAGTCTTAGCCATCTCCGAACAACTTTGTTTCTTTCTGATCCTATACAGGTTCTGACTCAATTTGAGGGTTCTATAAAAAGCGATAACTTCTTGTCAAGTTTTGAGACAACAGAGGAGTTGTTGACCTCCTGTGCCTCGGTAAAAAAATTGAGTTTTGAAACTCGTTCGGGATCCATAAATCAGCTTCCTTGGATACCACAAACCACTGCTGCTGTGGATCTTAGGCTACCAGACCTTGATGCCTCGCTTAGATTTGGTGAAGAGCAGAAGCCTGATGAAGAGCAGATGCCTGAAATTCAAGAAGAAAAGAAAGTGGAGAATGACATTCAGAAGCTTCCTTCGAAATATGCCAACACAGGCAGTGGACAGAAGGTAAAAAACAACACAGGCAGTGGACAGAAGGTAACAAAAACGCAGGCAGTGGACAGAAGGTAAAAAACAACACAGGCAGTAGACAGAAGGTCCAAACTTTGGAGGTTAATGGAGATAATAAGCGCAGAAAAGAAAAGGCTTTGAAAAGGCTTTCCGTTTTTCCTTTGTTTTCATCAAAATAACTTTTTGCTTTTCTTTTTTTTGTTTTCTTTGAATGTTAAAATTACATTAAATTCAATGCCATAGTTAAAACAAAATAATTAGGTATCGTGTGAATCAATTAGATGATCATTTTCTAACTAATATATTTTAACCTTTAAGTAACGTAGTTTTCTATGGTAAAACCAAACTTATTAATTATATATGAATATATGATTACATGCTATTTTTTATAAGATGTTTATTTGAACAACTTTCGTATTTTAAACTTATATTTTCATGGGGTTTGACGTTAGAGAAAAGTATTTTTAATGTATTGCATTTGATTCTATTCGTCAATTTGATCAAATCTATTCAAGTTATGTTATTTTATGTTCATTTCTTACTAACCTGAAAATAATAAATATATATTTATGTAAACAAAACTAAAATAAATTAAAATATACTTATTTGAACTAAGCCAAACTGAAAATTTTTAAATTACTATATTAACTTAAAATAAAAATATATTAAATGAAACTAGCTAGATTGATTTACAAAAACACCTTAAGATACCTATGTAACAAAAAAGTGCTCAATATCTTTTTTTAATGATTATATTGCGAACATATCTACATTTGGCTATGGTTTAATTTATTTTGTGACTGGGTTCAACTTGCATAAAATATCAAGCACAAATATTTGATTTTGGATTTGGACAATCACATAATTAACTACTTTTTCAAAAATAAATAAAATTAGTTTTTCAAGAAAAATTATTAAGGTAGTAAGAGTAGAATTAATGATACTATTAGTTCTATACTTATTTAACTTCAATAATGGCTATATATTAAGTTTGTGCGGCTTAATTTTGTTCATTTAACAAATTTAGAATGTAGCGTTAAATTAAGTAGAAAAATATTAGTGATGGTGAAATATTTGTTTACCACATTGTTGATATAGTGAATGATTTACGTCCAAAATAAATATCGTATTTCTAAAACATACGATTTATTACACATTATAGATTATAGATTAAACTGATAACAATATATTTTTTATGAAAACTTTCACTTAGTGTATTTTAAAATATTACATAATTTCATTACTTTCAAGTCATCTATTCACTCAATTGTAACTGCCACTCTTATATGCTATTATTGTTTATTAAGTACGATTTTATTTTTTCTAATTAAAATTCAAAACTTTAACTACCGCGCAACGCGCGGTGAAGATCAAGCTAGTTATTAATAATAAATATATGAGGAAATAAAATGTTAAATCATGTAGTAATTAGAATGAGTACATGGTAAATATATTCTTAATTAGCATGAAGAGACAAGAGTGTAGGGGAACAGAAACGTGAGATTTAGTGTACAGTAAGGTATAAAACAATGTAAAATAAAGATAAAGATATTCATGAAAAGAAAAAAACAAAAAATAAAAAAGTTAGTTCATCTGTGAGAATCAGCAGAGGAAAAAGATAGTTTAGCAGTAAAATACGATGGGGATCGAAGAATCAAGGAAAAACTTGTAAGGAAGAAATCAGAGGAAAACATTATCATTATTCCTGGGAGTAATAGGTACGTTTTTTTTAGGTTATGTAGAAAATTGAATCCATTGGAATTTGGGTTTAGGGATTGTATCTTCTCTGTTAATGATGCAAAACAGTAGGATTCATGTGTTATGAGAAATTTGATGGGATATGTAATAAGAATCTCATATTTAAATGCTTAAAATATTAGGCCCTGAAGGTATTCGAAGAAATGCCTAAGAGAACTTTTATTCAATTTATCATAACAGTGGCTATTATAAAACTGTAAATTGGTTATAGATTAGAGAGTTGACATCGTCGTTTGGATAATTGTTGAAAATCTGGAATTTAATAGTTTTGGAAGCATGGATCACTGATTGTGTCATTATATTTTCATATTTCCTTGTTAACTCTTTTCTCACCAGCGAATACATATGAATCAATCATACTGGAGACCACACATCTCTAGTTTATTGTCAAAAGATAGCATATTTAGCATTGGGAACACATTAAGATGTATAAAGAATAATTCAACCGAGTATTAGGCAACATAGAAATTATCTTAAGTATTGTATATTCTTTATAGTTGCTGGTAACCAGCTAGGGATTTGCACCTTGATTTTTAAATGGGAACCTGCTAGAAAATCAATGGGAGAAACTTTGAGATGGAAATTGTGTTTGATAGGAAATGTGGAACATGAACATCATGTTAACAGATAGGAGGCTAATTTTAAAAGCATGTACCTTTTGATCTATAAAGCTACTAAGGTTGTTAGTGATATATTTTAAAACCTGGGATATAGATCTATACATGAGTTCAAGAACTGATTTATTTAGTTAAGAAACGATTAAGCGAAAGGGGCTTAAAGTTTTGTCTGTTTTCGTACTGTGTTGCAGCGAATAGTTGAAAGTCTGAATTTTATAAGCCAATATCTGCTAAACCCCTACTCTGATTCTGTCGAGTTTTGTTTCTCAGTGATACTTGGAAGATAAGCTAAAATACAGAACTTGAAATCGTCAGAATCGGATAAACAGTGAATTAGATAATCCATGTTCTTGACTACTGCGTTTAAACTACTGCAGACTAAGGAGTTTTGGCATACTTAACTTAAAATAATCATATCTCTCTAACTGTAACTCTGTTTTGGTTGATTCTTGTTTAATTGTGATCTTCAGACATTAGACTACATTATAAACTCAATAAACAATTTTACCTGGCGTCAAAACTACTGACCGTCATGACCGTAAAGCTGCTGGAATTGATATTTTATAGAACCTTGGGATTCAGAATTTTAGACAACTTGACTTAAACATATTTTGATTTTATCTATACGATGTTAATATGTTTTGGTCCTTGAAAGTTGAAATATAGATTTTAATCAAATATGTATAAGTTTTATAAGCAAAATAAAAGGAAAATTTGTTTGTAGTCTGATATACTTTGTTTCATATATATTGACTACTCCAAATCTAAAGTAATGTAAATTTAGAATTTTAGTATCGTGTTGAACTTTAATTGTGAAATTGGACTATATACCTTATAGTTAAATATTAGTGAGTAAATAGAAAAGAATTAAAAAAGGAGGATTTCAAGAAATAAAGGGATTAATTATATTTGAGGAGATTCTAAAGAAATTTGACTAAGGTGAAAAATTCATTGGAAACACATCTTGACCATTATCCTTATTTGACTATCAACAGATTTGATAGAGCACTAAAATAAAATTGATTCTTGAAGTTGGATCACGAAAAAGGTGAGTGTTCTCACTCTTCAAAACTTTATAGAATATATCTATAAAGTTTTGGGGCTGTCATGCCTATGTGCTACTTGTATTATTTGCATGGTTATAATAGTTTTCATCCATATTTTGAAGAGTTTTTGAGTGGATTTGATAGAGCACTAAAATAAAATTAATTCTTGAAGTTGGATCACGAAAAAGGTGAGTGTTCTCACTCTTCAAAACTTTATAGAATATATCTTGAACCTGCTAAATGAATGTGCAATATATGAAATTAAGTGGCTATATTGGTTGGTATATATATATATATATATATATATATATATATTTGATTTAAAAGTATGAACTTGTATAAGTGATATATGTTTAAGTTATATATGTGATGCCATGAGCAAAATACCACTTACTTGCGCTCGGAGTTTGGAGTTTTGCGCAAGTGAGAGTATTTTGTAACCATGCCTCGCACGGCTAGGTTAGTTGCGGCCAATAGTCGTGCGAGATGGACCAAGCAATATACTACTCGTTCACACGGCAGAAGGTTGGTGTAGTCGAGAGTATATTGTGACCTGGACTTGCACGGATCTGGTCAGTTGCGGCCAACACTCCGTGTGAGGATTGTTATTGTAAAAGATGAAGGGCTACGTACGTACGGGAAGCCAGCTTGACGTGTTTGCTGTGATTGACACGTTGTATATGGTCAGGAGCTAAGTGCTACGTGGGAATAATCTCACGGGAGCCACCGCTACAGTGTTGACCTGACGTGCTTGAATAATTTTATTTGACTTGACGTGATTGTACCATCTTGTTTGACTGGTCGTGAAATGTTTCTTGATGATATGTGATAATTAAATCTTTGTCTTTCTTGGTCTATTTCAGTCTCATGATTACCCTGTGTTGAGGTTAAAATATGACTTGATTTGGCTTATGGGATTACTGTTGTGTTTTTATGTGCCACATTGTATGATTAGTATGACCATCTATATTGAGCTCTGTATTGTTCATTTGAGAAAAATAAAATTTAGGTATCCAAATGCTTGTATGAGTTTTCATAACAATTTTTTTTTCTGGTATGTTCAAACCCGTCTTATCCTTGCACAATCCTACTTGGGTCTCTTTTATGCGCTGTTTAGTTAGTTTTGAATTCTGTATTTTGAACAAAAGAATTTGAAATTTTTGGTTTGAAAGTAAGTTGTTAGAAAGGAATTTTTGTGTTGAGTTGGTAAACATGTAAATCTGAAAGATAGTTGTGAGTCACATGAGCTATCTGATATTTTAACCTTAAATTTACTGGAGTTTTACGCCTAGAGTGTTTATATCCAAATATCGATAAATATAAGTATATTAGTTTTAACTCACTTAAGATTAGTTCTTGAAGATGAAAGTTATTAGGTATTCATAATCTTGTTCCATTATTGAAATGATGTATTATCTGTTAAACGAATATGTTTATTATGTTTTACGGGGAACACAACTGGGCGCAAGCTCATTATGTGTATTCTGTGTGGCATGACAGAGCTAGGTGAATTTTGAGGTGCTACCAGATCGTAGATGCACTGAGAGACAATCTTATGAAGTTGCTTCCATTTGTAGTTTGAGTTGAAGAAGCTGTTAGTTTAAAGTTGAATATAAAGTCTAAAATGTAATAGCAGAATTATAGTTGAGCATGTATACTATTTCTTGAGCCCTGGTGCGAACCAGGCAAACACCCTAACTAAATTCACCGAATGAATATGTGATTTTAGTTGGAATGTTACACACCCGACCACTAATGTAAGTTTACAATGGCGACAACTGATTTAATAAGCCTACCATGGATCTAGGTTTCCGATTTCGTAAACCCTTCTTACGGATACATGTATTTATTTAAGACTTCATAAATGAGTAGCACGACGGGGTTTTCCCGCCGTTCTTCGCCGCAGCGAAGCACGGCGGTTCAAATCACTGCGGGGCATTCACGCTGTGCTACCCCCATTCCCCCGCCGTGCTTCCCATATGCCTCCACCATGGCGGATGAGATAACCATGAATTTTTCTTATTTAGGTCAGAAAATTTAATAGTAAACCGGCCTGCATGCAATTGCAGCCACTGACATGCATAAATTCCAATATTATTCAAGTATATTTGTAAAACACCTTTCCAATCAATTCAAGAGCAAGAAACTATGGTAACTACCCTAAGGAGAGGTGGATAGAAGGATATGAGAATCACCTTGCATGACGAGCATATTCCTCATAATTTTCAGGTAACATTTTTTCTACTTGCTCATTCAAGGCTGATTCGGGGAATGGCTCAATCAGCAAGCATCTGATAACCTATCATTAACGAGGAAATTGTAAAAAAGGTAAACATAGCAAAAATAAAGCAGATATTAGCTAAAACTAGACTATACACGATAAATAAACCCTAGATATGACACCATCAACTCATACAATCAGTTCATACCTGGATTCCAGTCATTCATCGAAAGTAGGGAGAGTCTCAATTCTACCTCGAGTCCCAATTCTACTTCGAGGCCCAATTCTACCTCGAGTCCCACAACTTCGATCTCAGCTCCGCAATCTCCACCTTCTCCGAATCCGCCGACCCGGAAGCAACCCAACTCGGGGCCCGAACCCAAATCCGACCATCGCTGCTGAACCCGAACCAGAAGAACTTGAAGAACCCTACTCCCCTTCCCACTCCCCATCGCCGTCCCGCTCCCGATCCCCGTACCCCTGACGCCAACCATACAATCTCCGCTCCGTGGGAATGGCAGAGAGGCCCCGGCACCGTGGGAATGGCAGAGAGGCCGCTGCACCATCGGAATGACGGAGAGGCCACGGCACCATCGGAATGGCAGAGGGGCACCTTCGATGTCCGACTTCAATTAGGGATCTCATATTTGGGATATCAGCGCGTTCTTAGAATGAAAAAGGTGTGGATAATTATAGAGAACGAGCTTGATTTTTATTAAATACCCAAAACTATTAATGGATGAGATTTAATTCATATAATGAATTTACGGTTGAGATCAAAGTAAAATTAATAATCACCATATTTAATTTGTCTATTTAATCATATATATGGTATAATATTTTACTAAATTTTAGGTTTTATATCTATATTATTTTATTATTAGGTTTAGTCTAATACTCCTGAATATTGTATATAACTTTTGTTTACATAATTTAACCTATTATTAATATTTTCATATAAATTTTACTATCAAATAAGTTATTATAAAACTATCAAATACTTGTGAATCATATGTTATTAGTTAAATAAAATACAATTAGTGTATAAGATCAAGTAAGTTTGATATTTGATTTGTTAAACTACCGTCGATTCTCATTCGTTAGTATTATATAGAAAGTAAAGTAATGTTTGATTAGTTTATCTAGAGTGCTCACGGAAAAATAAGTAGGTTTGACTTTGTTTAGTTAAATTGAATATAGCCATTGTTAATTTCTTTGATTAGTTATATATTCAGTTTAGTTAGTGTTCATGGAAAATCAGCAATATTTTCTTTGATTAATTACCTATGTATTCAATTTTGTTAGTGTTTAAGAAAGTCCAACAATGTTATGTTCTTTAATTAGTTGTACATTAGTTTAGTTAGTATATATTGTTGTGAGGAATATGAGAAAATAACAAATAAACGTAAAGAGAAAAACAAGAACACAGAGATATACATGTGGTTCACCAATGATTTGCTACATCCATCGTAAGGAGACAGGTTACATTAAATAGGTATCAAAGTTACAAGATGTTCCTATCGTCTGATGCCCAGAAAACAGAATGAATATGTTACATCAAGAGAGAGAGAGTCTTATAGAGCCTCTTTTACTAAAACCCTAGGTACTGGGCCCGAAAACACACTAGCGAGACCCCCGTGCTAACTTGCAGTAGTAGATATTACGACATTCAAGGCATATACCAATAGTTATATATTCAGTTTAGTCAGTGTTTATAGAAATCAAGCAATGTAATTTTTTTTATTTTGTTTTGGAAATAAATCGATCACAGTTATGGTGAAAATATGACTCTAAAGTACATAAGATTAAGTTACAAGTTATAGACTTGGTAGTGCTTCTCAAGTTCTTGATATTAATGTTCTCAATACATTATCTTCAATTGAGCTAATATCAAAGTAAATTTACATGAAAGATGACTATACATAATAAAATTAACATAATCATCAAAATGTTTCATATTCAAAATTCAAAATTTGATGTTTTGTGACGTTTTCAAAATTTTACTGAATTGAACATTCATATCAATGCAATTTCAAAACTTCATATTAGAAAAACTCAGAAACACTCAAATATACTTAATTTCATTTAATAATAGAAATAAATTGATCACAACTATGGTGGAAATATCACTCAAAATATATGTACTCAAGTAACAAGTTATTGTCTTAGTAGTGTTTCTCATATATAATCACGATACTGAAGTTCTCACTAGTTACTATGAATATCTTTCATTGAGCTAATACCAAAGTAAATCAACATGAAAGGTGTATTATACATAATAAATTCAACGTAAGTATCAAAAATCCATGTTTAAAAGTCAGAATTTGATATTTTATGACATTTTTCAAGTTTTTACTGAACTAAACCTTTACATCAATGCTATTTCATGAACTTTATGTTAAAATGTATCACTAACACTCAAATAAACTTTAATTCATTTAGTAGTGGAAATAAATTGATCACAATTATGGTTGAAATATGTCTCTAAAGTATATATACTTAAGTAACAAGTTTTAGTCTTAGTGTTACTTCTCAGGTTCATGATACTAAAATTCTCACTACACGTGCCTTTCATTTTGCTAATACCAAAGTTAATTTACATGAAAAGTGTATTATACATAATAAAATTAACATAATCATAAAAGAATTTTGGTTTAAGAGTCAAAATTTGATGTTTTATGATTTTTTCAAATTAATAAAATGTTTCTATTAGGTTTAAGAAACTCCAAACTTGATAGATGACTAAACTATTGGCAATAAAACCCGGAAAACCTAATCTATTTTGGGGGTTTACTTTCTATTTGGTGAATGCGACTTATAACATTTCAATGAACTTCCCAACCTTTCAAAATGTAGATATCGAAACGTAGGATAGAAAAATAAACTATTGAATTTCATCTTTCAAAAAACTCATATGTGTGTTTAAGAACTCGAATCTATAACAGGTATACATATTACTACCAAAAATGAGATGTCTTAATACAAACAGATTCATCAAAAATACAAACTATCCTAAAATCTACTTTGCAATGGTAAACGAAGCTCTCGAGTTGAATGTTGTTTATTTAATTAGCGAAATAAGTTTTGTCCAATTTTTTATAACTCATACCTATGTATAATTGCGACAGGTTTGAGAATTCGTAAACCTGTCAGGTAGACAAACTATCAACAAACCACTTTCTTAATATGAACCGGTTATGTCCGTCCCGCGGCATTCATTTAATTATAAATTCACTTAATTTTATAACTCTAACCTTTTCAGTTTAAGAAATCGTTCATGCAATAGTTTCTTTTCCATATATCATAATACACACTCGCATTCGTAATAGATTGGTTTTAGAATCCTTAATGTCAACCGATTACCCTTCCAGAATCTGAAAAAATTTACATGACAATCTATTGGGCTGTTTCAGAATGCGAAAATAATTAATTTTTTGGCGCTTTCATATTTCCGCCGTGTTTCGTATTCAAACCGTCATTCTATTGGATTTACGATATCGAAAATCCAATATATCGCTGTACTGTTGGATATACGTTATCGTAAATCCAATAGATTGACGTTTTTCTCTTTTTTGGGCAGTTCCGCCGTTAATTGGTGCCGACAATTAAACGTTTTCTACTAGTGGGAGTAGCCCCGTGGTGCGAGTGGGCCAGGAGGTGTACCCAGAGCCCAGCCTGGGGGAGTGCAATCTGTGCGGTCGCACCGGGCCCGAAATTTGAGGGGCCCCAAATTTTACATATTTTATTTACTTGAGATAAAATTGGAAAAGAAATTAGAGATTTAAAAAGAATTAAGGCAAAATTTGAACTAGAGAAAAATTGAGAGGCACAACAATTTTATATTACGTATATATTTCGTTATGACTGAGGTATAATTGCAAATTATTTACAAAAATTTCAAAAATATGGGAAAGAATTTGAACTTAAAAAGATTGAAGATCATCAATTTTTTATGCACTGGGCCCCGAAAATTACAGGGACGGCCCTGGGCGTGTACCATTTGTGCATGGTGAGGGCAGTAGTAGGAGATCGGTGAAGAATGATAAAGCACGCGCTGACGTCACTATATTTGTAAAAGGTTGTCGGTATTCCATCCCTAGTGATAGTGATCTCATGTACTTCGGGGGAGATATGTCCGTATCGGAGCAGGTTACTCCGACTCGGGGAGTCATTTATGGGAGGTTCCTGCAGCACGGGCTGGCTTTTCCTTTTCCCCACTCCTGAGTGATTTTCTGAAGTCTTATAATGTGCATTCGGTGCAACTGCATCCCAATGTGATAGTAATCATAATGGCCTTAATGACTTGGTGTGCTAGTAAGGGTTATGACCCAAGCCTTGCCCTATTGCGGACCTTATATAAGGTTTCCATTGTGAAGCATGTAGTAACTTTGGCTGGGATTCTGACTTAGGCCGAGCCTTTGTACTGCCTTCGAAGAGTGGGAGGTAGGATAAAGTAAAGTTAACCTTTGATCAAACAAAGTATCAGGTACCTCATTGGAACACCAAGCTTAGGAATGAGGCTAAGTATGAACTTGAAACTTCTCACCAATTGCTAGATATAGCAGAGGAGGTGGTGAGAGAGAAGATAAAACTCAGTGATGGCAAATTTGTGCCGGGAAATCATCAGATGGGTTGGTTATGTCCTCTTAAGGCATATAAGTGGCTTTACGAGATGCCTGGTAGAACTCTTCAAACTGGTAGTTTTCTGAAATTGGCTTGCTTTGACCAACCAAAGGTTGTGGAGATTGAGTGGTATGATACTACTTTATGTAGTAAGCAGGACCCCGTTGGTGCAGCAAAAGCTTTTTGGGCTTATAGGGTTGTTGAAGAGAGGGTAGCTAAAGATGATGAGTTGGAAACTCAGACTATTCTGAATGGAGAGATCTCCGGGTACATGTTAGACGCTCGGGGATCAAAGAAAACTCGATCAAGGGCTAAAGTTTTCGATGAGACAGAGTGTTTACTTGTGCCCATTGCTCGAGACCCAATCAGATGAGGAAGAAGACGAGAGTTTAGCTCTGGTCCGAGGTCCGAGAAAGGAGGTAGCTCGGGCTTCTTCTTCTCCACAAACTACCAGTATTAATGAATACTGGTGTACTAAGAGTGCGTTTAATAACCACGTCCAGTACTTAACGTAATAAATTAAGCGCTTATTTACTTTCCGCGTGTTTGATAACGAAATTCTGCGTGTCTGAACCAAATAAGTGTTAATAAGTGACACTGAACTGCACGTACAATTAGGACGACTTTATTAAGTGATTTGCATATCACTTATGACTGAATATGAAGAGGCTACACGTTATTTAAAATTTTAATTTTTTTCTAAATCTACCTGTATGATAATATTTATGTCAAAAATCATAATCATATTTATTTAATATTTCTTGTGTATTAGTTATTTAATTAGCAAATAATTTAGTAATTGATTTTAAAATTATAATCAATAATTGTACACTCATTATAAAATATTGTATAATTAAATTGAATTAGATATAAATATAGTATATATTTAAATTATTGTAAATATAATGCACACTCAAATTTGAAATCCGAGTAATTTAATGTTGAAATGTATATTATAATATTTTAATAATTAAATAAATAGAATATCAATAAACATTATTTAATAAATTTTGACCGTATTCACATTATGATACTTATTTTTTTCTTATTGATATTAAATAATACCGGTTCATAAACTATTTTTTAATATTCAAACAATCAATTAGGATTTATTCTTCCAATTAACATATTTAGTTTTCAATACTTATCTAAATTTTATCAAACAACTACAAATATTAGTATTCAGCACTTATCATATTCAGACTTCAGCTTTCAGACTTCAGACTTCAGTTTTCAGATTTCAGTTTTATCAAGCAGAGCCTAAGTTTGGTAGGCCAGAGGATGATGGTTCTGTAACATCTGTAGTAATCCCCGATGTGTTGCTTGAGGGTATCTATTCTTAATATGTATATCCCCGATGTATTGCCTTTTTGTTTGTATTGCATCATTATCTCGACTGCTAACACCATTCTTCTTATATGCAGTGAGTATTTCCAAGTCAGATAAGGTAGTAAATATGATGGCCCTAATGATCGAGCAGAGGAAATTGGAAGAGAAGTAGGATAAGAAGAGGAAACTAAAAGCTCTAGGAGGATCCTCCGAGATCGAGGACAGGTCTCCCAAGAGGGCCAGTTTCGGTTTCGAACCCTTGGGACAATTCGAGAAATATATTGTGCTTCCTCCCCTCGAGGCCTCGGAGGCTGAGTCCGAGATAACTTCGGGATTTCCCGAAATAAGCCAGGTATGTTTTAACTCAGATTTCAACTAGTTTGAGGATACAATTTCCTTATTGTTCCTTATTCCCTTGAAGTATCTGATGGGTGTTAATAGCTATATGAAGTTTCTGTATGGTTCAGTCAAGGCATTGCATGCCCGATGCCAAGTTTTGTAGTGGGCAGAGGAGCAAATGGCTGAGGCGAAGCAACTGAAGGTGCAAATTACCGAGAAGGCTAGTGAATCACCTGAGCTAGTTAAACTCTTCCAAGATGAGGCTGCTCAGGAGAGAGCTAAGAGGGAGGCCTTGGCTGAAGAGGTTAGGGGCTTAAAGGAGGATAAGAGAGTTCGGGATACCTGCTTCTAGGATCTAAGCAAAAAGATGGCTGCTGTAGAGGCAGAGAGTGATCGATTCCAGTTCAGTAGAAGCAGTTTGTCCAGTTGATAGTAGATGAGTGGTGATACATGCAAGTCCATGTTTACTTATGCAGGTCTGAAAATATAATATTTTGGGTGCACTAGCACAATTCAGAGGCCACATTTAGTGTTTTTCAGACCTGCATTAGTAAACATGGACATGCATGTATAATTACTGTAATAGATTTGTGCGTCAACTGTCCCGAGATGGAGGTCCTTCAGCAGGTAGTGAACTCTACCATAAATCCCAACTTCCGGATATGTGGTTGTCTCTTCAGGAGGTCCTTAGTGACACTTATAGGAAGTTGTTGGCTCCATGTTACGGTTGGCCTGAGGCCGCACAGGGATTCAAAGAGCTCCGAGATAGGCTTCGTCGTGCAGGGGGTTTCAAGCCCAGCTTGGTAGCTACTCCGGAAACCTTGGAGAAGGCCTTTACTTTGGAGGAGTTCCAGGAGAGGATCCGTACCCTGTATCCTAAATTATCGTTCCTGGTGGAGAAGCCTGCTGCAGACGCGTCAGGATCTGATCAGGGGAAGGACCACGGGGTGTAATTTCCTAGAGCCTTTACTTCTCATTTAGGAGATCATCTTTTCCGCCTTGTTTCAGAGTTTATGTACTTTGAACATCATCTTTTTTCATGAAATTGATTGTCCTTCATTTTCATTTATTTCTAGTGTTGCGTTGCAGCTTGTGCTGAATTACAGATGAAATATAATGCTGCTAATCAAAGAAACAAAAAGTTGGAAGAAGAGTTGGAGGAATCTCGGGGCATTTGTAGCCTATATCGAGAAGATTTAGATAACCTTCACCGTAAACAGAAGATATATATGGATCGGAGAAACGAACTGAAGAGGCAGTTGGAGGCTCTTGAGAAGGAGTGTGCCGCTCTTGTAACAGTCAACAGTAAGATGTTGGCTGCCAACAAAGAGTATGATCAGGACTTAAAGAAAGTCGTGGCTGTCTTAAATGAAGTCCGGGAGGAACTGAGGGAGTCTCGGGGTGAGATCCACCGGAAAAATGCCCGCGTAAGTATTATTCAGAATAGAACTTATGATGTCAATCATAAAATAACAGTCATCACTGAAGATTTAAAACAATGTGAGGCTGAGTTGGATGTGTATAGGATCCATATAAAGGAACTGGAAGCCCAAGGTGTGTTTATCCCTTTCCCTGTGCCATCATTAAGAAAGGATGTGGGTGAATCCTCCTCAGCCCCGACCTCGAGGCAAATAATGAGGTCCCCTGTTCAAGGTTGTAGGTCTCGAGGGGCGCCTAACTCTTCTGCAGGGGTCCCTTATGGAGGGGGTAGAGGAAAGCTGTCTCCCACTTCGAGCTCGAGGAAAATGACAAGACAAGGACTTCCTAGGGCCCAAGGTAGTGGGCTCTTTTTCTCAATCTGCGCCCACAGAAGGGAGAGGGGAGTCCCTCATATCCTCCCATTTGATGCGGGTAGCAGAGGAATGTAATTGGGGCCGTGGCCTCCAAGATCGATGACGTACCTCTGCTTCTCCCCGGGGTCGAGGGCGTTCCTCGCATTTTGGGGACTTATATAGATAGGAAATATTTTGATGTAATGACATCATAGTTTAATAACACTTGTAATTTTGTCTTTAAAAAGACTTTGTATTTTAACCCTTGAGAGGATTTATAATCAGGCTTTTAGAGCCTATTTTAACTTATATTAGATAAGCATCAATATGCACCTTGTAGGTACATTATCTCGGGTCGAATTCAAAAAGGTCGAATATCAAAATTTGTGAGTTTGTATGGCCTATATTAGATAGGTCTCAACCATATACTTATTGGAAGCACACTATCTTGAATATATGTTATTTTAGCCTCAGATGATTGTGGCTCGGGCATGTAGTTCGAGCAGCTCATATCAGATAAGCATCAATCACACGCTTATTGGAATCGTAATACCTTAGGCAGCAGCCTTACTTATGCTTTATAAGGCACAATGTCTCTTTATATTAGAGGGATATTGACAACTTAAAATAAATAAAATAGATTTATGAAAAAAAACGGTATTCTTCGAACTCGTAAGTTCGGTAAAAGTATAAAAACAACCCCGAGTTTTGGGACTCGGGTATGAAATAAAAAGATATAGGGAAAGAAACTTGACCCGTAGGCCTTATTGACGTAGTTTCTCCTTATTTGGAGAAGGTCTACTTGGTTTTAGCCCCGAGGTACCTGCGTAGGAAGGGCGCCATTATGACAGGATCCAAGTATTCTCCTTTGCAGGTTTGTAAGAGGTAGAACCCACCGGATTGGACTGTGGAGACTTTGTATGGTCCTTTAGGCCTTGACTCTGCCGCTCCTTCTAGCTTGTCGGTGCACCACGGGCCTACTAGCATTATCAGTTCCCCCATTTGGAAGGTTTGATGGCGTCGTCTGTGCCATAATGCAGTTATCTCGTCATATGCCTCGGCCTCGAAGTGAAACACCAGGGGTTGCTCGAGACTAGGATCTGATGTCAGATCCCCTAAGATAGCGTTGACGGCTGAGACATTACTCCCTTTTTCTAGCATCACGGATGGCCGTGATCATGCAAGAACTTGCCGGCGAATGAGAACATTTGGATCGTACAAGGGATCGTACAGTAGATTACTCTTTCAATAGGCGGAGATAACCAGGGTACCCAGAGGAAGTATGGGGGAAAATCCTGGCAGAAGAGGAAGGACAGCCCCCGAAACAACAATAATAAAAATCACAACCAGGGGGTGGAGAAAATAACCCACAATATCCTCCTCCACCGCTGCCAAACGGAGCCAACTGAGTTATCAATGGCATCAACAGCTACACCGGCGAAGCAATCTCTCTCACAAAGCTAAAGGACATTGTCCGGGCCATACCCCACACTGAACCGATCATCAAGAGGCTCTGCCCCGATGAGACAATCACCTTCTCGGACGAGGTTTCTGTGCCAAACCAGGTGCCCCACTCTGACCCTCTCATCATCTCCGCAACAATACACGACTCCCTGGTGAAAAGAGTCTTTGTGGATGATGGTAGTGGAGTAGAAGTGATGTTTCATGACTGCTTTGAAAAGCTAGGGTTAACCAGGACGATCTCAAGCCCACTTGCCCGATCTCGGGGTTCACCGGAAACCCAGTCATACCTCTTGGAGAGATCACACTCCCAGCTAAAGTAGCAGACGGAGCAAAGAGCCTAACCTTCTACTACATATTTGTGGTGGTTGACACGATCACCCCCTTCAACGTCATCCTCGGCAGACCTTGGATGTCCCAGGCAAAGGCCGTATGGTCTCCATACCACCTGGTACTTAAATTCCATACAGCTCAAGTAGTGAGACCAAGAAGTGGCCCGTTCGTGCATGATCACGGCCATCCGAGATGCTAGGAAAGGGAGTAACGTCTCGGCCGTCAATGATATCTTAGGGGACCTGACACCAGATCCTACTCTCGAGCAGCCCCTGGTGTTTCACTTCGAGGCCGAGGCATATGACGAGATGACTGCATTATGGCACAGACGATGCCATCAAACCTTCCAAGTGGGGGAACTGGTAATGCCAGTAGGCCCATGGTGCACCGACAAGCTAGAAGGAGCGGTGGAGTCAAGGCCTAAAGGACCATACAAAGTCATTACAGTCCAATCCGGTTGGTTCTACCTCTTACAAACCTGCAAAGGAGAACACTTGGATCCTGTCATAATGGCGCGCTTCCTACGCAGGTACCTCGGGGCTAAAACCAAGTAGACTTTCTCCAAATAAGGAGAAACTACTTCAATAAGGCCTACGGGCCAAGCTTCTTTCCCTATATCTTTTTATTTCCTACCAGACTTCCAAAAATCGGGGTTGTCTTTACACTTTTGCCAAACTTACGAGTTCGAAGAATACAGTTCTTTTTCATATATCTATTTTATTTTATTTTAAGCAGTCAATATCCCTCTAATATAAAGAGACAATATGCCTTAAAAAGCATAAGTAAGACAGTTGCCTAAGTTATTACGCTTCCAATAAGCGTGTGATTGATGCTTATCTAATATGAGGTGCTCGGACTACGCGCCCGAGCCACAATCGCTTTAGGCTAAAATAAAATAAACTCAAGGTAGTATACTTCTAATAAGTGTACGGTTGAAACCTATCTAATATCGGTCATACAAACTCACAAAGTTTAATATTCAACCTTCTTAAGCTCGTTCTGAGGCAATGTACTTGCAAGGTGCATATTGATGCTTATCCAATATAAGTCAAATTAGGCTCTAATAGCCTGATATCAATCTCCTCAAAGAGAAAAACATAAAGTCTTTACAAAGACAAAATTTAAAGTGTTATTACACTAGGATACTTCCTACACCTCGTACAGGTCCTTAAAAACATAGGTACGCCCTCGACCACGAGAAGAAGTAGAGGCACGACCTCGATCTCCTTGGAGGCCTCGGCCCCAGTTACACTCCTCTGCTACCCTCATTAACTGAGAGGATATGGGGGATTCCCCTCTCCCTCCTACGTGCGCATGTTGAGAAGGAGAACCAATTGTACCTTGAGCTCTAGGAAGTTCCTGTCCCGTTATCTACCTCAAGCTCGGAGTAGGTGGCGCCCCTCTTTCTCGTCCACGTGAGATCCTTACAGAAGGGCTAGTTGTCCCTCGAGATCTACCACCTCGGACAGGAGGCCCTATTATTTGCTTCGAACTTGGGGCTGAGGAAGGTTCACCTATCTCCTTTCTTGAGGACACTGGATGAGTGATACACACCCTGGGCCTCCAATTCCTTTATTGGATCCTATAAGCATCCAGCTCGGCCTCACATAACCTCAAATCTTTAGTAACAACAGTGATCTTATGATTCACATTACAAGTTTCATTCTGAAGAGCAGAAATGCGGATATCTTTATTATGGCCCTCTTTTCGGGCATCTCTCAAGCTGCCCACGGCTTTCTTCAATTCCCGCTCATAATCCTTATTGGCGGTCAGAGCCTTGCCGTGGACATCCTCAAGATTGTTATATTTCTCCTGCAGACTATCTAGCTGCCTACTCAGCTCAGTTCTCCGGGCAAGGCAATCTGCCTGCTGGCGATGAAGGTTGTCTCTATCTTCTCGAACGAGGCTACAAAAACCCTTGGAGTCTTCTAACTCATCTTCAAGATCCTTATTTCTCTGAAGAGCAGCTTCATATTTAGCCTGCAATTCAGCACAAGCGGCAACGCAACACTGGAAATAAAAAGAAGACGGAGGCCAATCAATCTCATGGAAAATATGCTGTTCAAATTACATGAATGCCAAAACACGGCGGAAAAAGTAATCTCCATAATAAGAAGTGAAGGCTCTAGGAAATTACAGTTTTAGGTGGATCATCCCGGCCCTTCTCTTGGTCAGGCTTCCCCACCAGGAACGACAGCTCAGGATACAAGGCGCGGACCCTCTCTTGGAATTCCTCCAAGGTGAAGGCCTTCTCCAGGGTCTCTAGACTAGCTACCAAGATGGGCTTGAATCCCCCTGCTTGACGAAACCTGTTTCGGAGCTCTTCCAATCCCTGTGCAGCTTCAGGCCAGTTTTAGCAAGGAGTCAGCACCTTCCGATTAGTCTCACTAAGGGCTCGCTGAAGAGACAACCACATATCCGGAAGTTGGGACTTACGGTAGAGTTCATTCCGATCCTGCTGAAGGTCTTCCATCTCGAGACAGTTGACGCACATATCTACCACAAGCTGGATAAGCTGTTTCTGCCAATAGGATCGGCATATCGGTCTCTCTCCACCTCTACGGAAGCTATCTTCTTACTCAAATCCTGGAAGCAGGTGTCTCGAACTCTTTTGTCAGCAGGCACAAGCACAAGCAAACACTCTGCCTCATCGGAAACTTTAGCCCTTGATCGATTTTTCTTGGGACCCAGAACCAACCTCTTCAAGGGACGCCGAGCGTCAACATGAACCCGGAGATCTCCCCATTCAGAGGAGCCTGAATTACCGACGCCTCATCTCGTGCTACCCTCTGTTCAGCAGTCCTGCGAGCCCGAAGCGCCCTCGCTGCAAAGGCGGGATCCTGCTTACTACACCAAGTGGTCTCATACCACTCAATCTCCACACCCTTTGGCTGGTCAAAGTAAGCTAACTTTAGATAACTACCGTTCTGAAGAGTCCGACCAGGTATGTCGTACAGCCACTTATATGTCTCGAGAGGCCATAACCAACCCATCTGATGTCCTGGCACAAACTTCACCAAGTTTTATTCCTTCCCTCACCAGCCCCTCTGCTATATCTAGCAATTGGTGAGAGGTTTCAAGCTCATACTTAGCATCATTCCTGAGCTTGGTGTTCAAATGAGGTACATGATAATTTTGTACGATCAAAGGTTAACATTACCTTATCCCACCTCTCACTCTTTGAAGGTAGCACAAAGGCTCTGCCGAAATCAAAATCCCGGACAGCCAAAGTTACTGCCTTTTTCACAATGGAAACCTTATATAAGGTCCGCAACAGGCACACCAAGTCATTAAGACCATCATAATTACTATCACATTGGCATGCAGCTGCCTCGAATGCACATTATAATAATTCAGAAAATCACTCAGCAGTGGGGGAAAAGGAAAAGCCATCCCGTGTTGTATGAACCTCCCATAAATGACTCCCCGAGTCGGAGTTACCAGCTCCGACGCAGGCATATCTTCCCTGAAGTACATGAGATCACTATCACTGGGGATGGAATACCGACAGTCATCTACAAATATAGCAGCGTCTGCGCGTGCTTTATCATCCTTCACCGACCTCTTACTGCTACCCTCACCATGCACAGATAGTACACCTCCTGGTGCACGCGCCACCACGGGGCTACTCCCCTTCATCTGGGCCCTTCTCGCCGCAACCATCAATCTCTTCTCTTCATCAGAGGCTTTCTTCTTCAAAACTGCAGGCCTCTTTCCACTCGCTACCTCAGCTCTACGGCGGTCACGAGAGCTAATCTCCTCCGCCTGAGCACATACATACTCTCTTTCATCATGTCAGGGGGTGGAAATCGTTTCACTACTACTAGACATAATCACAGAGAGTATGGGGGAAATATTGGCACAGAGAAGAAACAGAGAAAGAAGAAATCACTTACTAGCTGTGATGGAAGCAGGAATTTGGGGTTCGGAAAGGAAAGAAGTATTGACACGTCTTCTGAACTCTTAGGAAGAAATTTCAAGTTGAGAAGACAATGGGAATGATTTGGGAAATTTATTCAAAACCCATAAAACATAAAGGCGAGTAATTACCTCGATTCTTGTTCCGATGCAAGCAATTGGAGAGACGGGAGATAGACCGCCTCTACTTCCCAACGAATACGCGCCACGTGTATCTCTTAACTGGATTTCAAAAAGAGTTAATCTCAGCCGTCCATGTGTTCTGATGGAATACGAAAGAACTTGAAGCTAGAGATTCAGAAGGGTCAGCCCGAGAGGATGATTCTAGAAGGACACCTCGTGCTTAATGCCCCGAGTTGTTCTCCCTCGAGTTATTGGCCTTCCTTCGAGAAACAAGACTCTCCTCTAGCCTTCGAGACGGAGCCATCAAAATTCTAAAGATCTACCTTGGGACTACTGATAAGTCCATGGTTCGTATTTTGGACCTCATTCAGTCTCGGACCAGGGCCCGAGAAGGGTCGTGGGCTCGAGATACGCGGAGGATGGATCCACGAGTCCATCAATCCAAATCCTTATAAGGAATGCGTATATTATGAATTTTCTTAAAGGAATACACATCCTCTTAAACATGGTAAATACAGCCATAACCGAAATACACTTCTTCTATAATGGTAATACAACTACTATTCCCATAATAGTTGTATTATACCATAATTACATATTTTGGTGATCTACGGATTGTGGCCATATAAATACCAAAGGTTTGGTACACCGTTTCTATCTCATAACTCATACACTACGCCTTACGCACATACTAACTTGAGCGTCAGAGTGTTTACCCACGGGCCACCCGAGGCCTTATTTTGCAGATCAGTTCGTGAGCCAAGTTCGTCGTCAAGCGTGGTGCCACCCATCCATCAGTCATCTTCCAGTAACTGCTGAAAATGAAAAGGCTGCCTAGTGGTTCCGGAAATCAGTTTCACATTTTAACTGATCCTCCTGATGACTAGCAAGCTTTTATCATGGAATGTGAGAGGTATTAATAAAGTGGAAAAACATAAACTAGTTAAGGAGTTTTGCTTATTTCACAATGTTAGTTTGCTGTTTTTTTAGAAACTAGAGTAAAACAAAAAAAATGAACAAAAATATGGGATGCTATGGGGCTAATTTGGATCTTGGAGACAAACAGTTTTGTGATAGATCCAGGTAGGATTTGGATAGCTTGGAGGTTAGATTATTTATGTGTCAAGTGATCAGTAAGGGTGCACAGTGGATGGACTTGCAGATAATACTCAAAGAATATGGGATGAACTGTGGTATATGGGAAGAACCAATTGGATACAAGAGAGCCACTGTGGGAGCATTTTCTAGCTTGTAGTTGTGGTGACATTCCATGGTTAGTCATGGGAGATTTTGATGCTCCTTTGAATTTTGAAGACAGAATTGGAGGTGAAATGGTGGATCCAGCTGAGGTGAAGGATTTTCACTTTCTGATGCATTCATAGGAGCTGAAAGAGTTAAAGACTTTTGGTACTTTTTTCACTTGGTCAAATAGAAGAAGAGCTGGTGACAGAATATATAGCAAGATTGACAGGGCGGTTGTAATTGAAGCATGGCTTGATAATTTTATTGACTCCACTTGTTGCATCATGGTGGATGGAATCTCAGTCACTATCCTTTAATAGTGCAGATTCAGGAACCTACTCCCTCTCAACAGAAAGCTTTCAAGTTCTTCAATATGCGGTCCCTTTCCAAGGATTTCATAGCTATTGTGCAAGCTGTATGGAGGCAAAAGGAGATTTTCTCTCTCACATGCTTGTTTACTCAGCTGAAAATGTTAGAGAAACCTCTATCTAAACTCAGTAGAATGGAATTATATGACATAGAAGCTAATGAAAAGGCAGCAATAGTAGCATGGGAGAGAGCTCACTCTCAGGTCCTTTTAAATCCACTTAGCCCCTCCCTCCAGGATATTGAAAATGAGGCAAGAACAGCAGCTGACAAGTTAAAGCTAGTTGAGTACAGGTTTTTGAAACAAAAAGTAAAAGTAAAATGGCTGAAAGAGGTGACAGACCTACTGCTCTCTTTCATGCTTCTCTAAAAGTCAGGAAATATTCAAATCACATTGTTTGTCTGCAACATAATGGGAAGATGATACAGGGAAGACAGGAAATAGCATCTCATCTCACTCAGTTTTTCCAAAAACACCTGGGAAGAGCCTATGATACCAGCATAGGGATCAAATATGATATAGTGGAGAGAAGAAATGTTCTCACAGTCCCTCAACAAGCCAAATTAATACAACCTATTTCTTCTCCTGAAATCTACTCATCTTTAAAAGACATCAAATCTAGCAAAAGCCTAGGTCAGGATGGCTTTACCAGTCATTTCTTTAAACAAACCTTGTCAATTATTGGTTGATGGATGTCTACGACCTGCACTTGATCACGAACTCTGCTCACGAACTGATCTGCAAAACAAAGGCCCCGGGTGTCCCGGGGATAGACACTCTGACGCTCAAGTCAATATATTTGTTTAAGGCGTAAAGTATGAGATTAGATGGAGAGGTCTACCAAACCTTTAGGGTATTTATATGGCTACAATCCGTAGATCACAAAGATATGTATTTATGGTATGAATACAACTCTTATGGGAATAGAGGTTGTATTACCATGTATAATAGAAGTATATTTCGGACATGGTTGTGTTACCATGTTTAGGATGGTTGTATTACCATCTTTGAGAAGATGTATATTCCTTGTAGAACATTCATAATATACGCATTCCTTATAAGGATTAGGATTGATGGACCTGTGGATCCACCCTCCGCGTATCTCGAGCCTACGACCCTTCTCGGGCCCTGGTCCGAGTATGAATGAGGCCCGAATATGAACCATGGATTTATCATTGGTGATGATTTCATTAAAGCTATTCAGTCATTTTTTACTGGATCTAGTGTGTTGCCTGAAGAGTTTAGTAAAGCTGTGATCACTTTGCTCCCTAAAATTACTCAGCCACAAACAGCAGCTGACAATAGGCCAATAGCTTGCTGTTCAATATTTTATAAGGTGATCACCAAAATTTTATATAAAAGACTTTGTGCAGTGCTTCCTGTTTTGATTAGCAACAATTAAAGTGCCTTTGTAAAAGGGAGGCACATTGGGCATAACATTCTTCTCACCAAAGAATTACAGCATAAGTACAATCTGCCTGGAATACCTAGCTGTCTTATCAAGGTAGATATTTCAAAGGCTTTTGGTAGTTTGAATTGGGAGTTTCTATTTCAAACTCTGTGGAGTTTGAGGTTACCAGGTTTGTTTATTCACCGGATCAAGAACTGTGTCACACAATCAACTTTCTGCATTTCCTTGAATGGAGTCCTCGTTGATTCATTTCAAGGAAAGAGAGAAGTAAGGCAAGCCTCTCACCTCTACTATTTGTGCTCGGTATGGAATACCTCAGCAAATTATTGGAGCATCAGTACAAGAATGGAGTTATTGAATATCATCAGAGATGTGGCAAAGTGGGAGTGCACTTTTTATTGTTTGCAGATGACCTTCTCATTTTTTGTAGAGCCTCACACAAGTCTATGGAGGGGGTAAGGCAAAGTCTGGATATCTTTCAAGCTACTACTGGCCTAGCTGTGAATGGATCCAAATCACAAATCCCTTTTTCCAGGATGGAAGAAGTTGATTAGATATTGCTTGCTCAGGTATTGAACATAGTGAAATGGACCTTTCCCATACACTAATTGGGGTTGCCACTGACTCCATATAAATGGGAGAAAGCTGTTGGGGATCAACTGATAGAGAAGATGGCTGGGAGGCTTAGAACTTGGCAATCAAGGCACCTCACTTATGCAGGGAGGGTGCAATTGGTTAACAATATACTTCTGAGCATCTCCAGTTATTGGATCATTGTATTTAAGTTACCTGAAAACTTAATGCAAAAAATTGTCTCCATATGGAAGCAGGGAGATAGGGGCTTCACACCAGTTGGGTGGGATTCTATGCTTTTCTCACAAAAGTCTGCGGGGCTGGGGAATCAGAGATCCTTCTCTGTGGAATTCAGCTTCCATATGCAAACTTCTATGGGATATCCATACCAAAAAGGATGTGTTGTGGGTGAAGTGGATGAATGCATATTATGTGAAAGGCAAGCCCTTGATGCAGTGCAAGGCAATAGTGGGGCATAGCTAGGGCTGGAAATCATTGTTACAGGAAAGGGATCTGATGCTAGCTAGGGGAACAGAGTGCTTGTCTAAATATGGTAAGCTAAGTATCAGAGCAGTTTATAATCTGAAGAAAGGAGGTAGTGAAAAATACCACTTAGCTCAGTTGGTTTTGCATTCTAAAGTGCTACCAAAACATAGATTTTTTATTTGGATGTTGCTACACTCAAGATTGGCTACTGTGAATATGCTTCAAAGCTTCAAGCTTTTAGGACCACAACCTCCATGTTGCTTATTCCATACAGTGGATGAAACTGCAGCTCACCTTTTTTGGTCTTGTGAATTTCTGAACAGTTTACTGCAATCCCTCAATCTGCCATCTATACAGAACTTGAGGATGCTGAAGAAATATTTAATGCAACTGAGAAGAAGGAAGAAATGGAGCAAGTTAATGCTGCACCTAACTGCTCTTTATGAGACATGGCTTGAAAGGAATAGAAGGATTTTTCAGCATACTGTGATGCAAGCTACAGCTCTGGTAACTCAGATCATAGTTGAGTGCAAAGGAAGACAATTTCTGTAGCTATATTGTTTATAGTTAATGTTTCTTGTTGTTTGAAATTTTAGCTTAGTTAGGATGGGAGAGAAGGCCTGTATTTTGTAAGTTTCAGACTGATTATTAATGAAAAATTGGGTTCATGAAAAAAATTCTATTTTTAGTGTGTTTGACTGTGGTCCCACACATTGTGTCCTCATTCTTCTTAAATAATGGATCCTCTTTTTATCAATGAAATTCTCAAGTGTACTAGCTAATTTAAAATATCATGTGAGGGGCTACATAGTCTAACACACCAAATAAAACTAACTCTAACACCTATATTTAGGGATATTTTCCAAATTGAGGGGACCGGGCATCCATACTCCTCCGCCTCTATGACCTTGGCCTCATGGATTATAGCATTGGTCCTCTTTTCCTCGAGGAGGTCAAGGTCGAGATGAAGGTTCTCTTCATTAGCATTGCCATTCTCGTCATTTGGTTGAGAGGTTCGAGCAGAGGGGACCTCAATTTCCATCGGGATGACCGCCTCGGCCCCATACACCAAACTATAGGGAGTTTCCACAGTTGCAGTAGTTGGTGTTGTTCTGTGGGTCCATATGACAATTAGGAGTTACGTCCCAGTCCATCTCATTAGACATTATCTGCATCTCCCCTCGGAGACAGTAAGAGATTTCCCAAATTGTTTTTCACAGATAAACAATGATTAACCAGCCCGCTCGGTCTACAAATTTGATGTACGGACCTGCCAAAGGTAAGTATTTGGACTACATACTCTCTGACTTTATTTTCTCCTTACCGCACAGGCGTGGGTTACGGAATCGCCAAAAGTAAGTATTTAAACTCCTCTTGACTCAGATATCTCCTTTACCGATATCACTAAGAATCATATTTGAAGCCAAACACAATTTAATCAAACTAGTTGGCAGATTAAACTTCTGAAAAATATTTAATCAAATCTATATTAAGCTCATCACCCACTATTTAGCATAAAATAAAAGAAAAAGAATAAAACTCTTGTTCAACATTGGCATTACTGATTTTCTCTAGTAGCACCTTGCATTCCTCGCCAGCCGAGTTCGAAAGTTTGGCCAGGTCTAAAGCCAAGCCCGACCTAGCCGGCCCAACCAGACCAAAACAGGTCTAACGCCAAGGGTTTTGAGCAGCGCCGTTGTTGAAACTCCAGCCTGGATCTCTAGGAAGCCCTCGATCAGCGTTAAAATTGGGGATCTACGTCGAGACCCCGCCGATCAAGAGAAATCCGACAACGTACGATTCCGGTGGGATCGGCGTTGACTCCGGATGCGCGGTGCGGATCCACATCGATCAATGGTGGCAGAGGAGCCAACCGGTAGTGACCCGTTAAGGTCCCTCCTTTTTCATAAAACTCCGATGATGGATGAAGGTGGCGTCATAGAGATATCGTAATGGTTCGACGGCGGAAACAAGAGTTTTAGGTAAAAGATCGAAGGGGCGTTAGCACTAGTGTAGGTGAGATGTGGGGAGAAGATCAGCACGGCGGAGTTCCGGGGATCTGCTCCCCAAAGTAAACTATCGGCGGAAGGCTCTTTTGTTGAGAGTATGATTTTAAAAAATTACGCTGCTAGTGTCATACAGCGGAATTTTTTTATTGGACCTCCATGGCCCCTAAGAATGTAAGATATTATTAAAAACCAAAAAGAATGCAGTGAAAATGGCTCGCAAGAGAGTTTGCATTAACATTTTAAACTTTTGTTATTGTATTTAAGTAAGTTCAAGTTGAATAAAGAGAATGTATGTATGTTAGACTAATGACTAAATACTAATCTAAAAAATAAGGAGGTCCTCAATATCAATTTAGGTTAAACACAACTCCTATTCACTAGGGTGTTACTATTTATTAGGTCAATATTGTTCATGAATTTCATAGTTTTATTTTTAAAATTTAAAAGTTTTAAGTTATAAGATAAAATAACATATTTTACGTTAATATTCTATAGTTTTATTTAATTTATTTTATAGTATATAAAATAGAAGTTTGAGAGGTTTTAATTTAAAAGACGCTATTTAAAATAAATCTTTTTTTTTTGAGGAAATATTAACTCCATTCACTTCAAGTTTCTGGAAATCGTCCAGAATCGAATGATAAGAAACTCGGGGAAGAATCCCAAGAGTCATATAGTAGGGGGCTCGTTTTTGCATAGGTCGCTAGAGAATGCGCTATAAAATTTCTAACACGCGGAACCCAAAAATGCCCTAAATAATTGCTATTCACTAGTAAACCTTGTAGCCTCGGAATGACGGATTCACAGCTCACATAGCACTCCATGTCTCCATGAAACATGTTGATAACCGCAAGCGCATCGCCGACAAAACAAACCTCCTGCAGCCTCAAATCTGCCGCCAATAATAGTGCCTCCTCCAATGCTAAGCTCTCAGCTAGGTAAGGGTCTTGGACATTCGGCTATCTTCTTGCAACCGCTCTCAGGAACTTCCCCATCTCATCAAAAGCCACTGCCCCCACTCCGGCTGAACCATTAAGAATGCCGGCATCGAAGAAGATCTTGCATTTTCCGTCAGGGGGTCTGAGTAATGATGCAGGTAACAGTGAGCCGGAGACAGGTTCCTTCCATCCGTTCGCGTCTGTTAAAGTTCTTAAATTTGCCACCACCGCAGCTCCCATCTGTCGCGGGTTCATATGCACTTGCTCAAAGATCTGTTTGTTCCGCTGGAACCACACACCATCACAAATCATTAGAGCTAATTTGGAAAACTCCTCGTCATCACTTTTAAGAACCTCTCTGAACCAAAAATCCCCTCTAGCTCTGCGACAATCCAGCACTCTCCCGAGAAGCCCCACTGAGGTCCATGCATCTCTAGCAAACGGGCAGTCAAAGAACAGATGTTCAGCCACGTCCCCATCCTCCAGACATAATGGGCCGGTAGGCTCAATCTCGATGTTTCTCCGCCTAAGGTTCGACACCGTCGGAAGGGAATTTGTGCATAGCCTCCAAGCGAAGTGGAGCGCCCTCTTCGGAACACGTATCTTCCAAAAACGGTTCCAGAATGCTGCATTCTCATCATACTCCGGAGCCTGCAAGATATGGTGCATCTCATTCTGAGCATTTTCAAGCGCCACATAGTACGCCGTCCTCACGGTGTAGGTGCCTGACTTCGTGTGATGCCATATCCATTTTTCCGTGGAGTTCAAGTTCTGCAAGGGGATCTCCAGTATTCTAGCAACATCATCGGCTTCAAAGTGCTGGTGTAGCAAATCCACCTTCCACCAGGACGTGTCTTGGTCTATCAGGTCCGCTACCTTCCCCAAGTGACTCGGAATTGACTCTGCACTGCGCACTCTGAATTCCCCGACTCTGGGTAGCCATGGATCGTGCACGACACTCGTATGTCGGCCGTTCCAGATTGATCTTCGGCCGCCTAAATGTAGAAACTTGAGCGCTCCGTGGATGCTCCTCCATGACCAGGAGGGTCTGTTTCCCAATGAAACCGCGAGGATATCGCCTTCCCTATAGTACTTACCTCGAAGTACCTGCGCCAACAGCGAGTTTGGCTGTGTGACTAGCCTCTAAGCCTGTTTCCCAAGCAATGCATGGTTAAAAGCTCCAAGGTCCCTGAAGCCGATGCCGCCATCCTTCTTTGCGCGAGCCATCTTCTTCCATGATGCCCAGTGTATCTTTCTCTCTGTAGAGGCAGCTCCCCCACCAAAACTTGCTGAATAACCCATGTATCTCCTCGATCGTGTATTCAGGTAGCTTGAAGCAGCTCATTGTGTAACTAGGTATCGATACAGATTTAATAAGGATTTCCTTCCCAGCTTTAGACAGGTTCTGCTCACTCCAACCATTAATCTTCTGTCTGATCCGATCTTTTATCGATTGGAAAACCTCCCCTTTCTTGCGTCCCACCACAGTTGGCAATTCCAGATACTTCCCATGTGACTCTACCTCAGGGATCATCAAAATTTCACAAATGCGAGGTCTGAGAGCTGTGGCCGTGTTGGGACTGAACAGTACCCCTGACTTGTCGACATATATTTTCTGGCCCGAGACCTCCTCGTTAGAGAGACAGTGCCCAACGCATACTCCTTGCGTCCTCCTCCGATGCTTCCCCAAACTGAAGAGTGTCATCTGCGAAGAACAATTGAGAAATTTTTGGGCCTCGAGGGGAGGCGCGAACACCATGTATGCGCCCCACGCTGGAAAGGTCAGTCAACATCATGGAAAGAACCTCTGAGCAAATAATAAATAGGTAGGAAGAGAGAGGATCTCTCTGTCTGATTCCGCGGTTCGGAGTTAGCTGGCCAAACTCTTCTCCATTCAGAATGAACGAGAACTGCACTGATGATAGGCATTGATGGATTGTAGCAACAAATGATGGTGGGAATCTCATGTGCTCTAGCGTTTTCGTCACAAATATCCACTCAATGCGGTCGAATGCTTTGCTCATGTCCAGCTTGATGCTCATCTCACCTTGCTTCTGGTTCCTCTTAGCCTTCATTGTGTGGTGTATCTCATGTGCAACAAGGATATTGTCAGTGATCAATCTTCCTGGGATGAACGCCGACTGTGATGGAGAGATAATTTTATCAATGATCGGTCTGATTCTATTTCCCACCACCTTCGAGGCTAGCCGATAGGCGACATTGCACAGGCTAATTGGTCTGAACTGTGTAATAAGCTCTGGTTGCGCAACCTTCGGGAGCAGTACTATGTGAGTATAATTTGCCCTTGGACTCAGCTCTCCCTTGTTCAGGAAGTTGAGGGCAAATTCCACCACATCCTTCTTTATCAAGTGCCGGAATTTTTGGTAGAAAATTGGGCTCATGCCATCTGGTCCTGGTGACTTCAACGGATGCATTTGCTTTACAGCTTTTGCTATCTCCAGTTCCGTGTATGGCCTTGAGATTCTGGATGCCATCTCGGGTGTAACCTTGCATGGCATGCGCTCTAGGACTTGATTGATTTGATCCTCACTCGGCTGTGTGGAGGAAAAGAGACCGCCGAAGTAGTCAACTATAATGCTTTCCATGCCCTCCACGTCCGAACGCATATTCTGAGATGCATCCTTCAGGCCGGATATGTGGTTTCTACTCCTCCGATTGGTCGCAAAACGGTGGAAGAATCTCGTGTTCCGATCCCCCTCCTTGTACCAATGCTGCTTAGCTCTCTGCCGCCATTTTATGATCTCCACCTCTTGAAGAAGATGGTACTCCTTTTTCAGCCTTGTAATCTCCTCAAGATTGCCTTCGGGGGATGTCCCATTCTCCAAGACATGGATTTCTTTCCTGAGCTGCTTGATGCGCTTCGCACTTAATGGGAACTATCTCCTACCTCCATTATACAAGCCGAATTGCACACTTGTCAATCTTGTCCGGTAGCGAGATATCCTCCACCTCCCAAGACTCTTTGATTTCTCGCTCGCATTCCTCCGATTTCACCCAACAAGCCTCGAAGCGAAAGTGCTTTTTCTTCTGGTTTCTGTGTGCCTTCGGGTCTCTTACCCGTAACGATACATGGACTGCCATATGGTCTGAAGATGGCATCGGTACCGTTGAACTTGTCGACCACGGAAACATCTCCATCAACTCCCGGTTGCCCGTTGCTCTATCAAGCTTCCCGCGCTGAGTTGCCGCCCTTCTCCTCGTCCTGTACCAGGTAAATTGAGATCCCTCAAAGCCTTCACATTGCAAGTCCATGAGGCCATAATGTTTGAGCGCATCCCGGAAGCACTCAATTTGCCATTCCGCCCGTGGTGCACATCCTTTAAACTCCGCCTGCGATAGAACCTCGTTAAAATCCCCCAGGCAAAGCCAAGGAATTCCATCCTCCTGAGCAAGACCTTTGAACGTCTCCCAAGCCTGACGCCGCCGTGAGACAGCTGGCTCACCATACACACACGTAATCCGTATTGTTTTGCCAAGAATAATAAGATAAACATGAATGTAAGAATGAGAAATAACAGTGGATTCTACTACTACATCCTTATTCCAAAACATAGCTAAGCCACCTGACAAACCTTGTGACTCAACACCCACACTTCCTAATTTTAACCTACACTTCAAACTTTCAATAACAGAAACTGAACACTTTGTTTCGCAAATAAAGATAACCTGTGGTGACTTGAGGCGCAAAAGCGTGCTCAAATCCTGAACTGTTGGAACGTCTTTCAACCCGCCCCGACAGTTCCAGCTTATGATACTCATTGCGCTTGGCGGGACTTGACATCCATGCCAGTCAATGCCTGAGAGTTGGTAGACACACCATCAACAGAAACAACTGAGTTGCTAACTCTTGACTTCTTGTTTCCCAAAGTCGAAAAACCATCTTGCGCCACCTTTCTTTTTGACGCGCCTGCCTCATCCACTAGCACATACTCAGCCTCCACATCCTCGTCTCCACCAAACAAATTTCTTCTATGCTAGGTTCCTGCATTTCTAAGGGTGTTGATAAAAAATTTCTTCAGATATCCACGGCCTGCATTTTTTGTGCGTCCACGGCCTCTCGAAACAACATCATTGTGAGCAGTAAAAGCAATAGGAGCCGTGACCAAAAAGGGATTCTCCTCCATGAGCAAGCCATCATGTGGAGAAACTAACACATTATTACCTTGAGCATTCAAAACATGAGAAGGATTATCTGTGTCAATAGGGACATTTATCGGAGGTGAAGATGGCACAGTATCAATAACGCCACTCTCATGCTGAGCTTCTAGAGGCTCCACATTTGGCTGATGAGCTTCCATAACCTCCATTGAACTCGTGCTGACAACATCATTTAACGGGACTGTTCCGGTCGGCGGCCATAGCTCCGTTTGGGCAGACACTCCACGATGGAACTCCGTGGAGGGAGAAACATCTTAGCGGGATGAGGAAGCCTGATGGCGGGCTAGGAGAGCGCCTTGGTGGGACGGCGGCTCTTGCTCAGGTTGGGCAGCAACCCCGTTGGTCCGTGTAGTGAGCTCCGTGGTGGGAGCTCTGAACGCTGGAACGTCGTGGCGGGACAGCGGAGGTACATGATGGGGCACTGACCATTTCTCAGTCTGGGCAGAAGCGCCACGATGGCAGGTTGCCGGAGTTCCCTGGCGGGACGGCGGAGCTCCGTGAGACAGTGAAGTATTGTGGCGGGATAAGGAAGCCTGGTGAGGGGACGGCGAAGTTTTACGAGCAGGAGGTGAATGACGGCGGTGAGGTCTTCGGTGAGGAGGTGAAGCACGCCGATAGCGATCATCAGAGCTCAGCCGTGACCCAGACTCAAAAGGAGATGTATTGAACACAGCTCTCAATGAATCTGGAGAGTGAATCTGAATGCGTTCGACAGCAGGGGCTTGTTTCTGAGTCTCACAATCATTACGCACGTGGCCAATAATACCACAACAGGAACAAAAGACAATAGTGAGCTTTTCATACCTAAAAGAGAGGGTTTTGGGTGAACTAAACTTATCAGTATAATATCACATCTTATTCTCATAAATTCTCCAACAGCAGAGCCATCTGAATCCACTTGCACATCCAAAAAGCTTTCAAAAAGACCATTTACAATCCATTGGGCAGTCTCAACATTCATGAAGAAAGGAGGAATACTTCGTACAAGAACCCAAAACGGGATCGTGTTGAAATTCATCGTCGACGGGTCCATTCCTGGAAAAGGTTCACGGAGGACCAAGAGATACTTATCGTACAACCAAGGCTCCCTATCAAAGACCCACTTCTTCTCAACCTCGGAATCAAATTGGAAAAGAAAAGTATTTTCTGCTAGGGTTTTGGTTTTTAGATCGGAACCCAAATTCCAAAGGCCTTGAAACAGCTTTGTTACATCAGAACAGGGGATCCTCCTCGAGGCAAGGATTTTTCCCAACAAGAGAGTGACGAAATGCCGCATCCGATCGGCGAGGGATGCCTGGAAGAGCCGCCTTTTCCCTATCGGTAAGGGTGAGATTCTCACACAAACGTGCAATATCCTCCATGGATCCGAAAAAGCTTCCACTACAACAGTTCGGGACGACCGAAAATCGCCGGAAAAATGATCATAGGTGGAAGAAAAACACTTCTCGCCTAAACCCTAGCCTCCGCCAGAGGGAGAAGAAAAATAAACAAAATATATTCGAGAATTGATGTATTTAAAATAAATTTTGATTTAAAAGATTGTAGATAAAATACGGAGGTTTTAAAATTAAAATTCTTAGAAATTATTTTGAATAAGTTGCATTTAAATACGGAGATTTTTAATGAAAGATATAATGTTTTTTTGATTAGGTTACAGATAAAATACGGAATTTTAAATTTAAACTAGGATATTTTATTTTTAATAGGATGTAGATAAATATTCGGAGGTTTTACATTAAATTAGATGGTTTTTTTTATAATTAGGTTGTAGATAAAATTATGGATAATTTAATTTAAAATTAGAAGGTTTCATTTTGAACTAGGTTGCAGATCATGAAGGCTTTAAATTAAAGGTAGAGTGTTTTATTTTTAATAGGAAGTATCTAAAAATTTGGAGGTTTTAGGTTGAATGTTTTTATTTTAAAGGGTTTAGATAATAATTAAAAGGTGCTTAATTAAAAGAATGAGGTTTTATTCTTAATAGGTTGTTGATAAATAAGCCAAATTTATACTAAAGGAGTATGGAGGTTTTATTCTAAAGGAGTGTGAAGGTTTTAATTTATAAGTAAAATTATATGCGTTAGAAGATAACAACTTCTAACTCTAAATTAAGACACATGAAAGACATGGATTAATGCCTTTCACATACCTGGAAGTCCCAATCTTTACTGGAAGATCTTTAATATCCCATTTTGAGCCAGTCATACTAAGTTGATAACATGTTGACCAATGGGAAAAACAAGTGGCTCTCCACTAAAGGTAAGATCACCTTGATTAAATCTCACGTCTTTTCTATCCTCCGTCACTTATATATTTAGTGTGTTAAAACCTCATATAGTTGTGATTAGGAGAATAGAAAACTTCTATCTCTTTTCTCCCGGGATGAGGCTGAATTGAAGGCAAAAAAGTTTAGGAGGAAATGGAGTGATCTCTGCTACCACTAGTGCACAAGCATACCTTTCTCGGCACCACATTCAAGGCGTTTTGGCCAAAATTGCACGCAAGCGCCGAGAAGAATGGTTACGAGTTCGCCTACGTCCTCTCGCCTAGGGCAGAAAAATAAAAAATGCATTTTCCAGCTGAATAGAAGGCGTTTTTGAAAATGCCTTAAAATGTTGTAGGGCAGGCGATATTGACTCCAAAATCGCTAATAAGCGACCGAGGAAGCGAGATCGCCTATAGGACCCGGTAGAGGTTAGAAAAGTTGTTCGCCAGTAGTTGTTGGCATCTTGTCTAGTAGCAAGTTCGCTAGTTATGAACGCCTGCAGGCGAACTATAGCTGGTGATATCGCTTCTAGGTAAGCCTACAGGCGGGTCATGTTACGAAATCGATTAAGGTTCGTCTGTACAGGCGAATTGGGTAGCGAATTTGTAGGAATGTTTTTACTGGGTATATAAAAGCAGTTTTTTTTGTGGGAAGAAAAATAAAAGAACAAGATAAGGGGACTCTCCTTGTGGTTTTTCTCCAAGATAGCTCACATTTTCATGCCGGGATTTCGCCCATCATTGCAAAGGTATGTGGTTGTGAATTGTTGTTGATTCTTTTTGGAATAGGCAATCTTGTTTGTGACATGCGTGTGTGCTTGTTTGTATGGTTTTGTAGAGTTTGTTAGAGTGCTAAGTTTGGGGATTTTTTGAGTGATTCTAGCAAAACGGTTGTTCATAGTATCGTGTTAAGCATGAGTGAAATCATGTTGGAGAATAAGCGTCTTTCAAAAGATTATATGGAGTTGATCAAAGAATTTATTGATTTTGGTTGGAGTGATTGTGTAGAAAAGAAAATGGGAGGGCTAAGATGTCCTTGCATAGATTGCCTTAACAACGCGATCTATGAGGATGTAGCGGTAGTGCGAGAACATTTGATTTGTAGAAGTTTTGATCCTACATATACAAAATGGGTTTGGCATGGAGAGGGTGCAAGTCATAATGATGTGGACTTTGATGTTAGGCTTGACTCGGAAGAATTACGTTATGATGGTTGTCTTGATGAAATGGCGGAAGACGTGGCTATAGATTGGGTAGGAAAGCCGAGCATGTTAGCGACGATGTTTAATGATGAAGAGACACCATTGTACAAGGGTTGTAAACATTCAGTTCCTGGTTTTACGTTGTTGTTGATGAATTTAAAGGCTCGACATGGAATATCTGACAAGGGGATGACTGAATTGTTAGAGTTGGTGAAAGAGTTGCTACCCACTGACAACTTGTGCCCCGATCGAGTATATGCTGCAAAGAAGATATAATGCCCTATGGGAATGGAGATGCAGAAGATTTATGCATTCCCTAATGATTGTATGTTGTACAAAGTTGAAGGTGTTGACTGATGAGTACTGGATTTCAGCCATGCAAGAGGAACTGGAGCAGTTCACTAGGAGCGATGTATGGTATCTTGTTCCACGACCTCCAGGAGTCAATGTCATTGGCACTAAGTGGATTTTCAAGAAATAATCTGATTGAGATGGCAATATCACCAGAAACAAGGCAATACTTGTAGCTCAAGGGTATACTCAAGTTGAAGGTGTTGACTTTGATGCTACATTTGCTCCAGTTGCAAGGTTAGAATATGTCCGGTTCTTACTTGCTATGTCGTGTATTATGAAGTTTAAATTGTTTCAGATGGATGTAAAGAGTGCATTCTTGAATGGGATCGTCAATGAAGAAGTATATGTTGAAAAACCTAAGGGTTTTGAAGATCCTTATCTCCCTGATCATGTTTACAGACAAAAAAAAGGTGTTATATGGTCTTAAGCAAGCTCCCAGGGCTTGGTATGAGCGACTCACCCAATTTCTTCTGCAGAAAGGCTATCGACAAGGGGGAGTAGACCGAACACTCTTTGTGTTTAAACATGATAAACATATTCTGCTTGCACAAATTTATGTATATGACATTGTTTTTGGGTCAACATCTCAAAAGTTGGTTGATAACTTTATAGAGATGATGAAGAGTGAGTTTGAGATAAGTATGGTTGGTGAGCTGTCTTATTTTTTAGGGCTCCAAGTCAAACAGCACAAGGAGGGGATCGTCATCAATCAAACCAAGTACACTTTAAACTTGGTTAAGAGATTTGGGATGGATGACACTAAGAGCATGCGAACTCCAATGGCATCAACAGATAAACTGACTTATGAAAAGTATGGTGTGAGAGTAGACATTAAGCTCTATAGAAGTATAATTGGAAGCCTACTATATCTTACTGCAAGCAGACCAGATATTTTTTTAAGTGTCGGACTATGTGCTAGATTTCAATCTGATCCTAAGGAGTGTCATTTATCTGCAGTCAAGAGGATTATCAGATATGTACAAGGAACTATTGATTATGGTCTCCGGTATTCTAGAGGAAATCAAGCTGAGATTATTGGCTACAGTAATTCTGATTGGGCTGGGAATTCTGAAGACAGGAAGAGTACCACGGGAGGATGTTTCTATGTAGGTGGGAATTTGGTGTCATGGTACAACAAGAAACAGAATTCTATTTCACTGTCTACCACTGAGTCTGAGTACTTAGCAGCTGGAAGTTGTTGCCAGCAACTATGGATGAAGCAGATGTTGAAAGACTACGGATTCAAGCAGGATGTCCTACTCATCAAATGTGATAATAAGGGAGCCATTGATCTCTCCCATGATCCTGTTGATCATAAGAAGACAAAGCACATAGACATCATACACCACTTCATCAGAGACTTGGTGGAAAAGAAGGAACTGACCATTGAATTTGTTCCTAGTGCTAAACAGTTTGCAGATATCTTCACCAAACCTCTGGATTCTGCAACATTTGAGAAACTAAGACAACACTTAGGTGTTTGTCGAATTTGAGGTACCTTTGCTCACCTCTTATTTGTTGTATATTAGTGTTTACTGTTTTCTGCCTTTTATTTTTGAAAGAGAAAAATACAAAAAGAAGTCAGAGTGGAGGATGTTTAAACACTGAGAATCAGTGTGTTAAACACTGAAGAGTTAGACAAAACTGAAGAGGATAGTCTGTTGGGCCAGACTAGTCAACTCTTTGAAAGTGGGCTGAATAAATTGGAGTTCTGGGCTGAAAAACAGAGACTTTGGCTCATATTTATTTTATGAGGGGCTATTGATAATTTTGGGAAATAAGTGGACCAATTAGAAATAATTACTTGTATTTCTTATTTGGACTTGGATTTGAAATTAGAAAGATCAAAGCTGTCTCGGCCGCCGGTCTCAAGGTTCTCAGCATTCTCATCGCAGGGTTACAGTCACAGAGTCCTCACTGTCCTCTCGCCCTGAGCAGTGAACTGCTTGCATGCACAAGGTAAACCCTCGATTTGTGATCAAGATCAGATTTTTCTTGTGTATCTGGAATCTAGGAAGTTATTTATAAGTTGCAAAGTGTTAGATTATGTAGTATTGAAGTTGGGTGCTGTATTTGAACCTGTGTCTATGTCTAAACCACTATGGGTAGTTCTAAATCTGATGATTTAGCTGATTTGGGAGTTAATGATGTTGAACTTGGGGTGGTAGAGAGTCTGTTGAGTCTTCAGGGGTACATGAGTGATGATGCTGCCCCAAAATCCCCAAATTGTGTGGCTGAGAGAGTTGATGTTACTGGGGGTTCTGTTGGTCCTGAGGTCCAAAATAATGAAGAAATAGGGAATCAAATACTAGAGTTGAATCCCACAGTTCCTGTGTTAATTGCATTTGAGGAGGAGCCCTTCTTGGAATCAGCTCATAAGGGCACTGAATCTGAAAAAGAGAGTGAAGGTAATCCAGAATCAGAGAAGGAACTTAAGGGGCCAAGCATTGTGAAGTTCTATCAAAAAAAGAAGGGAAAGAAAGGCTTGGAAAATGGTGTGAAAGATGGTGTTGCAGATCAAACTTCTGTTGAACAGAATTTGTTCAATTAGACTTGGGAAGCTAAAGAAAACTCAGAGAGTGAGGATGATGTGCCTCTGTCTAAACTTAAGCCTAAGAAGAAGAAGTAGCAGAAGAAGAAAAAGAAGAAGCTAGATAATATTCCACCAGTAATTCAAGTATTTCCTCCAGAAACTAAGAAGAGGAAGAGGTCTGTTGCTCCTGAGTTGACCAAGAAGGTGGCCTCTGAAGAATTTCTTGTCCCTGACAGTGAGGAGGAGGAGAAAAACAAGAACCACTAGTGGAAATGTTTCCGGAGACGTCGCCGTTGCACGGCGTTGCGACCGTTGCGCCACCCGAGAATGTTTTCGAATTCGAAACCTGGTCGGGTAATGATAAAAAATAAATTGTCGGCGTAAATTGAAGATACGCTGTGCCTGAGAGTATTCGACATCGTAATATGTATATGAATAGTATAAACTTTGAGAATTTATTGTCAAATATTGAAGCTGTTGGTTTAAGAGTAGTAAAACGTGAAGATACTATGCCATAAAGATTGAAAAGCATAAATTAGCTATGTTTACGTTTAGAAACTTGAAATTGACATGAAACCTTACTGTTCATATTATTGCATGTGTTGGTTTACTAATAGAAACTTGTTGTTTCTAAGGAATGTGTTGTGGTGACTTGGATTTTTTCCAATGTCTTGAATATTTACGAATAGAAAAATTGTGCACAACGATTTTCGAGTTCGAAATTAGTACGTATATTTGTGTATGAAGGTTTTACTATAAGTAAACCAGCGTGACTCGACCTGATACTGTTGCACCAATAGTTTTCGAATTCGAAAAGAGGCTAGATTGATAGACTCAATAACTGACGAGTTAGAAAATAGGAGAACATTTATTAAAGTAAAACCCCCGTCGTAATGTTTGAGGATATGTTTGTAATATTTTTTTTTCTTAGGAGCTCCTTCATTCAATCATATGGTTTGGGAACTCATATCTGAAGGTATTTGTGTCTAAATCTGTCTATAAGAACGCGTTTGAAATCCCGGTATTAGAACTGTAATGTAGCTTTCTTTGTATATGTGTATATGCAATTGTATGTGGCTTTAGAGTGATGTGAAGTGTGGAGGTTGTAGGTGTGTAGGTGAATGTGTTATGATGAACTTGTTGGTTATGTGTATATCTCATGTTCATGTGCATGTATTGATGCGATTATGTGTATGGAGTTGCTAGTGCGTAATATGTTCATTGTTTTGTATTGATTGTGCATTAGAATACAATTAGATATATGGATCGAGCTCGTATAATTGAAGAGGATGCGCGTACTAGTCCTGAATACCGGCGGTTGGTTGAGCATTTCATTGAGTTAGCGACTGAACATGCTAGAGTTGAAAATTATTCCGGGATTAGGTGTCCGTGCAGAAACTGCATGAACGATGCAAATTTAGGTGTTGCTGTTGTTAGGGGTCACTTGATTATGCGTTGTTTCGATAAGAGTTATAAAATTTGGGTGTGGCATGGTGAGTCAGGGTTTGTTAGTCAGAATCAGAATGTGTGCATGACGGAAGAGGAACATGTTGATGAGGTGGAAGGGCAAAGAGGTGAAATGGATTGTGATGAGAATTTGAATGACTTGACCGACGATGTGGCTAGACATTTTGTTGGTAAACCTGAAGCTTTAGAGGCCATGTACATGAATAAGAAGACATCTTTGTATAAGGGGTCGGGGCACTCAGTTTTGAGCGCGACTTTACAAGTAATGAATCTGAAAGCAAAGCATGGTCTTTCTGATAATGCAATGACGGAATTTCTTGGATTGATGACAGAACTACTTCCAGCAGGCAACATGATGCCAAATCGTAGTTATGCGGCCAAAAGGGTGTTGTGTCCCATGGGAATGGAAATTGAGAAGATTCATGCATGTCCTAATGATTGTATGTTGTATAGAGGTGAAGAAAATGAAAAACTGAATAGAAGTCTAGTTTGTAATGAGTCGCGGTACACTACAAAGAAAGAGAAGATCAACGTAGGGGCAGAGGTTGCATATAGAGGGAAAAAGCAAACACCCGCTAAAGTTGTTTGGTATCTACCTATCATTCCTAGGTTGGAACATTTGTTTTCTAACAGACGAAATGCCAAGAATTTGACTTGGCACTGCCGAAGAAATCGGCCCAAGGACGATGTTATAAGACACACTTCTGATGGCGATCAATGGAAGAAAGTAGATGAGTTATATCCTTGGTTTGGTAAGGAAGATAGGAATCTGAGATTAGGTTTGTCTACCGATGGCATGAACCCCTATGGCAACATGAGTAGCACCCACAGTTCCTGGCCCGTAACGGTAGTAATTTACAATTTGCCATCGTGGTTAACAATGAAAAGAAAGTATGTGTTGTTGTCACTTATGATTTCAGGGCCTAAACAACCTGGAAATGATATTGATATATATCTTTCGCCACTAATAGATGATTTGAAAAAATTGTGGTATGGGGAGAACTGGACATATGATGGATATCAGATGAATGGTTTAATTTGAATGCAGTTTTGTTGTTTACTATTAATGACTTTCCGGCGTTGGGCAATCTCGCTGGGTACTCGGTTAAAGGTCATTTGGCATGTCCGACTTGTGAGGAAAATACTAATTATTGCCAATTGATTCATGGAAAGAAGACAGTGTATGTTGGTCATAGGAGGTTTTTAGATAAGGATAGTCCGTTGAGAAAAGCAAAGAAATGGTTTGACGGGAAGGAAGAATGTAGGACCGCACCAGTTCCCATCTCTAGAGCGGAGATACTCGAAAAAGTTCGAGACATGGAGAATGACTATGGCAAGAATCATAAAAAGGCTAAGGTATATGGACCATGGAAGAAGTGCAGTATATTTTTTGAATTGCCATACTAAGAGTATTTAGGCGTGCGACATTGTCTTGATGTTATGCACATTGAAAAGAATGTGTGTGATAGTTTAATCGGAACCTGCTTGATATTACCGGTAAATCTAAAGACGGGCTAAAAAGTGGAAAGGATTTGAGTAGAATGGGATTAAGGGAGTCAATTGTGCCGGTAGAAATTGAGGGGAAACAATTTTTACCCCCAGCCTGCTACACGATGTCTGATGCCGAGAAGTTAAGCTTTTGTGAATTTTTGAAGGATGTGAAGGTGCAACGATATATGCATCAAAGATAGGAAAATGTGTGAGTGTAGATGATCGCAAAATTACAGGTTTGAAATCACATGATTGTCACAATTTGATGCAAGAGTTGATTGTTCTTGCAATCTGTGCTAGTTTGCCCTCGCATGTGCGCAGCTGCATATCTCGTTTATGCTTATTTTTCAAAGCCATATGTCGCAAGGCAATAAGCCGCAGTAAGCTGGACAAACTGCAAGCTATGGTGGTTGACGTACTTTGTAGGCTAGAGATGTATTTTCCTCCATCTTTTTTCGACATTATGGTCCATCTAGTGCGTGAGGTGAAGTTGTGTGGTCCGTTTTTTTTACGGTAGATGTATCCTTTTGAAAGGTATATGAAGATTTTCAAGTGTTTTGTGAAAAATAGGTACCGTCCTGATGCTAGTATTGTGCAGCGATACGTAACAGAGGAGTCTATAGAATTTTGTATGGCTTACCATAGTGAAGTAGAAACTGTTGGTATCCCACACGGTAGGCATGATGAGCGGAACGAAGGGCATGGTTTGAATAGGGGGAAGTTGGTAAATCCTACAGCAATTGATTTGTATACTGGTCACTTGTATGTGTTACGTAATCACGCAGACGTGAGCCCTTATGTAGAGAAGCACATGGACAAAATACCGCAAATGCATGTTGGTTGGAAGGAGGAGCTCGTTGTACAGGAACATGTAAGGTCATTTAGTGATTGGCTGGCAGAGCATGTAATGACCGGTGAACACAAGGAGAGCGTGAAATGGTTATCAACTAGACCGGATCCAACAGTTGTGTCGTTCACTGGTTACGATGTCCACGGTTACACATTTGGCACTAAGGCACATGATGATAAGGGAATTTCTCAGAATAGTGGGATTTCTGTTATTTCCAACGAAATGGTTCTCCAAAATGCTCATGGAGATAATGCAACCTACAAGGATAGCAGACACTATGGAACAATAACTGATATATGGGAATTAAACTACGTCGGGGAACAAGTTGTTGTTTTTAAGTGTGACTGGGTTCACCCTGACGCGGTGACAAAAGATAACTCAGTTTGCCTTACGCTTGTCAACAGGAAACGGCTAGCTTTCAAAGGAGATTCATTTATACTTGCTACACAGAGGGATCAAGTGTTTTATGTCCCCGACCTGGCTAATCGTGGATTGGAAGTGGTTTTACAGGGGAAGAAAACCTATGTCGGAAACCACGCCGAGGAGGCGGAAATGCATGGTTTAGATGATATCCCTTTAGAAGATGTTTGTGAAGTGTTTAGTTTGGTTGAGACCAAGGCCAATTTGAAGAGATTTCAAAGTCGTCTGGATCACGACGAGGGTGTCTGGATTTATGCAAAGGGGAATGCGCGGAAGGTAAAAAGGGTTAAGGTCAAAAGAGCGAAAAAACTGAAAAAATGATTACTTTTGTAGTATTTTTTGTATACATTTTAAATTTTAATACCGTTTGTATCTAAATGATTCATATGTTAGTTCATTTCTAGATTATTTATTGTTGGAAAAAACTGTGTGCGTTTTCAATTACAGTGATTGTACTAGGTTTACGAGTTCGAATTATGTTGAGTATTATGCATTTGCCAAGCAGTCAGAAACCCTAGGTTCAACCCTATTTGTGATATGAATTTTTCTGGCATGAACAGTGTTTACGAATTCGAAAATGATAACATTTGAATTGCAAACGAATAGAAAAGTTGGTGATTTATGTGAAGTTGTATGGCAGTTGGACAGAGAGATACTCTAATTAGTACCCGATAAAGCAAACTCGACCCAATCAAGTAAGTTACATTTACGATTTCGAAAATGAAGAATTTGGAAACTTATGCGAGTTCGAAATCATGGTGATTTATGTGAAATTGTATGGCAGTTGGACAGAGAGATACTCTAATTAGTACCCGAAAAAAAAACTGCGATCCAATCAACTAATTTACATTTACGATTTCGTAAACAAGCTAAACTAGTGTGTTTTCGAATTCGTAAAGTAGCACGTTAACTATTAAAATATAGAAACTAGAGGAAAATGAGAGTGAATAAATATGTCTCCTTTATTTCTAACATGAACATATATCTGTTTAAATAAAAACATGAAAATATAACTAATAATATAGATATATAGAATTCCAAAACACAGTTTCATCACGCTTTTGCCAAATGCCGCACGAGTTTCAAATAATGTGACCTAAACCTAGCAACATGGTTAGTGCCTAACTATTGGCAAAAAACAAAAGCCCGTGAAACTGTTCTGAGCACTATCTGCTTTGAATTCATGCCTCGGTTATGATCGGTAGTCACTGGAAATCAAGATCGAATCCTCGATTCGCCAAAGAGCGCTCCATAGCAGACATCTTCTTCTTCACACCATAAATCTTCTTCCTTGTCCCTATAATGCGCCTGGTCTTGTCTTTCATGGTACCGTACATCCTCTCAGCAATGGAGTACATCTCCTCATCAGTCATCACTGCATATTCAAAAGCAGTACAGAAATATTAAAATGATATTGACAATAATCGCAATCAAATATAACTACAAACATTCAAATACTAGTCCGTACCTGCATTTCCTTTGGCGCGCTTGTTTTCACCTGCACCGTTTTCTGGATCCACCTCCCATCAACCACATCATAGCCCCTGTTCTGAAAATATTTAGCAGTGTACATCCTGCAAGGCACTAGTGTGCTCTTGAATTCGAAGTCGGGCTTGTTCTTCAGAATTAACTTGGTTATGAGGCCGCCATATGGTATATTCCAGTATTGTTTGGTCAGCCCCATTTGATTGCGCATGTGCTTCAAGATTGTATACCCGGGGTTGATTTTCCTGCCTAGCACCACATAATAGAACAAGATGGTGGTGGTGCTCGTTGGTTTAGTCACATTCTTGGCTGAGGGAACAAGAATGCGATGAACAAAATCATACAAGATGCGATTAGCAGGCGTCAAGCACTTCAGATTGTACTGATGTGCCGCCAAATCATCATTGGGAGGTCGTGCAAAGTACGCCGACCCACAGGCTTGCCAATCTAAATTACCTGGCAGCGAAAAACCCTTCCACACCCAACCATTGGCATTGTACACATCCAGAGAGGCATCACCATTGTTATTAGCAATATCAGCGGCCGTCCTATACTCACAGCCAACCATTTCATTCAAAATTCAAGAACTAACCTGGAATTCCACCCCATTAACCATAGTCTTAAAAACCTCACCTTCTAACTCAGTTAGGTTAGCATAAAACTAGCAGCTCTCATGTAGATAGGCAGGTGCATCATTCACCATCAAATCCCCAATTTTTTGAATATTCATCAACCCAACCATCTCCCCAAACCCTAGCTCCTCTAACTTAGCAGCGTCTAAAGCATAGGGCTCTAACAACTTCCCTTTCTAGATAGTATCTAACATAAGCATCATGAAAATCTTTATTGTAGAAAAGGTTTGAATCATAACCTGTCTTGCCTCGCCTAACAATCAGCCTTCTCTTGAACGGATTTTGAGGCCATTTGATGACAGTGTTGGAGGAACTGGGCGCCATGGTGTCGAGTTCGAATAGTGCAGATCTGCTTCTCCTCTTATTTTGGGGGTTAGGGTTTTTCATTTGGGAATTTTCTTTCAATTGGGTGACATTTTTCTCCAAATCGGGAATAAGGACTGTCAGATCGGGTTTGGGTTGTATATATATATTAACAAACTTTCGATTTCGAAAACCATTAAGAATCAATAAAATATGGAACTTCCGAACTCGAAAACACCATGTCAAATTAAAAATAGAGCCACTTTCCGAACTCGGAACCATAGGTTTTTAGAACAAGAATTTTTTTTGTTACTACTCGAAAACATTAGCTGACAAACATTTTCGAATTCGAAAAGTTATATCTTGTCAGATATTTAAGAAATCGAAAGTAATGTCAGATTAAAATTAATAGTTTATCATTTTTTTCTTTAATAAAAAGGCGGAGTACTAAAATAACCCACGACACATTTTTGAAGCACTGATGATATATTATTATGGCAGCTTTAACAAACATATTGCCTAGTTAAATAACGGTGTACTTAAAGTACAATAGCGACTTTATAGATTGGAGTTTAATTCAATTGATTACACGATGAGATGACACAGGTTGTTACAATGCATACTTAATTAATCAGTGAAGAGATCGATGTATTGCATATTCTTTAAAATTACATGTGTAGATTATTCCAATTAGACTACCTAATCAAACTAATGTTGGTGTATAAACATACAATCATATACAACATTCAGGAAGCACAATTAGCAAGTGTATTTATATGGTGACATATATATGTATGCAACGTAAGTATGTAAAAAATGAGATTTCAGATTATCGATCGTCATTATATAGAATTATAAAAAATAATGTGTCACATGTTAGAAACACAAGAATCATAGCATACTTCAATTCATCAGGTCTCGAGGATAGATAATGTCTGTGACGGTTAAGTAGCGATTTCTTAACACACTATCGAATCATATCTAACCGAAATATGCTTATCACGAATAGGGGTGCTAATCGAGCGAGTCGATCGCGAGTAGTGCGTAACTCGACTCGACTCGAGAACTATATTTAAATTATTAATAAAAGTAACCTTCATCCAATCCATTAATACATAATATGTTACTACTTATTTTTAAATCACTTAATTCAAATGATAAAATAATTATTTTTTAATATTTGACATTAATAGTTTATAACCATATTAAATAAATGCTAATACTAGCTACTATGAAAAATATACAAAAGTAAAATATATAACCTATTTAAACACGTCTATACTATGAAAATTTCTAATTATATATATGTGCCTTTACATATACATAATGCGATTAATTAATTTATTCAATATTGAGTAGTAAATGAAAACTAGCTAGATTAGATGACTGAACTAATATAGTATAACCTTATTATATTATAAACTATAACTGATTATACTTATGGAGTTACTCACGAGTTTTTCGAGTCGAGTTAGGCTTTGCTCAGACTCGACTTGTTAACCTTTCGAGTCGAGTCGATCTCGAGTCGAGCTAGATCGAGTCGAATTTTAACCGAGTCAATCTCGAATTACTCGCGAGTTGACGGACTCAATTAGCACCCCTAATCACGAATAATAAAATCATACGATGAATGAAAGATTCAATGTGTGTGAACTCTAAAATTGGGTAAAACAAAATGTACCCAGGGTTAATGTCATGGGTTGGGTAGATAGGCATGGGTCTAGGGTTTATCATTTTGGGTCTTAGAACATGGGTTTAGGGTTCTGGTTGTTTGCCTTATTTACGAATTCGGAAACACCCAACCTAATTCTTTTGCTGAGGTTAATGCCTTATTTTCGATATCTTAAATAGTTGACAACTAATATCTTTCGAATTCGTAAATAAGGCAAACAACAATAAAATTTTGCAGATTTAAATGCTACAACTTCTGCAACAATTGCCAACCTGTTTATATCAACCTAGGGCTCAAAATTACCTAACCAGTAGCCATATACATGCAAATTTTTCATAATATCTTCAAATCAATTTAAAATGATGTTCAAAGAAATGTAAAATTTGTATGCAACGATTAGTTTTACACATAAGCATAAATAAAGCATTGTTTCAAACGGGAGCAAACTCATTCCGACATGTTCGCAGAATTCTCTCCCCTTGCATTGACTTGAAATCCTGAACCAGATATCCCGGCATCAGTCGGAACGTCTTCAGCATCACCGCCACCACCGCTAAGGCAATCTCCCTCCTCAGCAGCACCATTTCCTGATTGCGGATTGACTGTTGTTCCTGCTGCTTGTGCACTTGCCTCACCGTTCAATTTAAGGTCGTTAGCTGGCTCATCATCATAAGTAGATTGTGGTACTGAACCAAAATCTGGTTCCGGACATGGTGACAAGACTATGTCAAGCTTGAACTCCTCGATGATTTTGCCCTGCATCATTACTACTTCTTCCAACTCCTCCTCTTGCTTCTCTAACTGATCGTCAAAGCACTCCCACATGCGCATTAATTTCCCCATCATCTTTTTCAGCTTCATACCTGCAAATGCCAAAATCAGAGCCTAAATATGTTTATTTCAAACACAAAGAATAATTTGAATTATTATAGATTCAAATAAATTCGACTTACGCTCAGGAATGGATGGAGCGCCGCCATCTGCTGCGTCCCTCTTTCTCTTGGCCATCCTTGCAGCAACACCACTTGCCACCGGTTCTTCTTGTACTTGTTTGTCTGAAGGTCAAGTTCAAGATGGCAATGCTGGAGCCATTTCTCGTTATACAGCTGAAGCTTGATGGGAGCATCTATAGGAACGAAGCCTTGAGTTTTCATTAGCCTGGTAATCAGTGCACCGTAGGGGAATTGTTTGGATCCATGATTAGAAGCCTTCTTCATGTACTCAGCAATTGCATGCCCTGGATTTATTCGCAAACCACGCACAATGTAATAAAATATCATGCATGTCGCTATAGTCGGTTCGCAGGCATGACCCCCTGTTGGCAGAACATTGCCGCATATCCACTCAAAAACAATGTGGTGCTCGCTACTCAAGTGCTCGATGTCGTACTCCACCGCCTTCCCGGCTCCATCACCCGCGGGAGGCTCGGCATGGAAGAACTCCAATCCTAATTCAGCTGGATCAATTGGCTGATCATTAGCTACATCGGGCCACTTGTGGTCATAATAGTTGTCGTACACAACTCCACTACTCTCCCCTACCAAAGTTGTATAACTACTCCAAAGTACCCCTAAAGCTGCATTAATGCTATACTTGGTCACTGGAATTATTACACCGGCTACTTTAGAAACTTCCATGTCATTAGGGTTACGACCTAAGTTTGCATAAAACTGCCTTACTGCATCAGGGTACCATGGAGCATCTAGTGTAATAAGCTTATCTAAATGCGAAGGTTTAAAGTAATCCAGCACGTAAAGGAGTGTTTTACCTATTTTGGAGCGAACCTTAAGCAACTTTGTGCGGGTTAAAGGCCTGCGGATATGTTTTATGTATCTCTCCTCCGTTGTGGGGCTGAAGAAGTAGCTTGATTCATCCTTATCCCCCTTCTTGCTAGGCTTAGGTTTTTTGTACTTTATTCGATTCACAGTAGCAGCGATCAGCTCATCATCGTCGGGAACCCTCTTGCCTCCCTTTCCCTTCTTTGGTTGCCTCACAGGCTCACCCTCCTCCTTATCTCCCTCACTACTTTATGGAGTATCAACCTCTTCCTCCTCCTCCTTTTTCCAGACCCTTTTCATGGTCATCTTCCTCTTTCTGTGAATCACCCTCACCACCTCCCTCATCACTTTCATCTACTTCTGAGCTCTCTTCATCACTGGACGCCTCTGCCTCAGGCTCCGGCTCCACAACCTTCTTCTTGCCTTTCCCCTGCACATCCTTTGTAGATCTCTTCCTATGTACAAGAGTGGAACCTTTTTCCTCGTCGCTAGTTGCAGAGGCTTCACCAGCAGAAGGTCTAGCAGCACCTATTCCGATATGAATACCAGTGCTTCTACGGCTCGCTGGGTGATGACGAACTGGCTCTTTCTGGCGTGCCACAACACTTCTGGTTGGAACGGCGTTATCCCGGTCACTCTCACGTCTGCCGGCAATCTATTTTATCCGCGTCATCACCAGATCGGAGCTTGGTCTGGGTCGTTAGGTTTTTGGTCGGTATTTTGATTTGGGGAATTTTGACGTTTACAGTTGTGTTGATGAGGGTTGACCCGATTTGTTATTTATAACATCTCTTCCTTTCGATTTCGAAAGGTTGTTTTTTCCATCATGCATGATATTTTCGATCTCGTAGACCACACACTTCATATCTTTACGAATTCGGAGACAAACCTTTCAGCCCCCTTCCAAAAATAAGTATCCAACAGAGGAATACCCGAAATCTTACCCGGATTAGTAAACAAAATAAATTTTAAAATTTATTTCCTTTACGAACTCGAAAATGAACACTTTTATACTTCATTTGTCCAGAGCATTCCTTGAACCTTTACCCGATCACGAAAGAAATTAATGTCATAGCACATTAAGTTTTTGAGTGCTGAAGAAAGAAAATTCCTAATTTGATTTCGAATTCGTAAACAACCAATCATTGAATTTAATATCAATCCGGGTTCGTGCCGTCTTTCCTACCCAACTAGCCCATTTGCTTATTTCTTTCGAGATTGGCTCTCCCATTGCGTTGAATTCCAAGGGGGTAAGAACGCCCTTTTTCATCCTTTGAACCAACTCATGACAATAAATGCGTGGTTGCAAGTTATCACCGCCTTCATCCATTGTAGTCGATTGCCTTGTTCTTTTCACCACCTTTTTTGTTTGCTTCTTCTTCTTTTGTGGAGCCATGTGGTACCCTAAACAATGTCATGCATTAGAATGAATTAATATAAAAGAAAATACCGTTATTATGTACATAAAATTGAATCACTAAGGTAAGATAGGTTTATAAAGTAGTTGACTACAAATTAGGGTTAGGCAAATTCACCATAAATGCTCATCATTAACTACTACCTAGGTCTTGAGAGGATTTTGCATGTATTTAATGCTAGGTTTTTTATTTATTTTCTCCTAAATCTACAAATTAAGATGAATAACTAAAACATGCATTTTTTCCATGGTAACATTGAACAAGCAAATACTCTAATTAACGAGAAAGAAACAATGGCAAATACTCTAATTGAAAGCAACTGATTCACATGGGTGATGCAAAAAAAAACGATAGGCATGCTTATCTTCTACAAGTGTTCAAACATATGCTTTGTATATTAAGAAAACCACTACACCCTAATTTGTTGTTATCAACTCTAAGATGTGGACACTTTGAACTAGGAGAAAACCTAAGTATGAAATTTCTCTTCTAACCATGAGAATAACATAAATCTCACAAATACAATAGATGGTTTGGAGATTCAATCTGTACCTTGTTGAAGATTTTGGTTTGAGAAGTTGAGTGGAAGTAGTAGATCTATAATTTTGAGAGAGAAAAGGTTGTATAGAGAAATGTAGATAAGAGATGGAAGGGTAAAAAATGAGGGAAATAATTCTTGTATTCCCGCTCCTATTATTTATACTCTAGGGGAAATTTTGAAAATGGCATTCTTACGAAATCGAAAGTGTACTTATACTAATCAAATAGATACATCTATGCGATTCAAAAACATGAAGTTAGTGGAATTATATGTTAAAATATTATTATATTGCTTCTATGTTAGTTTCGATTTCTAAAATACACACAAAGATGATATACTGGTGTATGGTTGTTTACGAATTCGAAATCAAATTAGGAATTTTATTTCCGAATTATAAACCTATCTTACCTTAGTGATTCAATTTTATGTACATAATAACGGTATTTTCTTTTATATTAATTCATTCTAATGCATGACATTGTTTAGGGTACCACATGGCTCCACAAAAGAAGAAGAAGCAAACAAAAAAGGTGGTGAAAAGAACAAGGCAATCGACTACAATAGATGAAGGCGGTGATAACTTGCAACCACGCATTTATTGTCATGAGTTGGTTCAAAGGATGAAAAAGGGCGTTCTTACCCCCTTGGAATTCAACGCAATGGGAGAGCCAATCTCGAAAGAAATAAGCAAATGGGCTAGTTGGGTAGGAAAGACGGCACGAACCCGGATTGATATTAAATTCAATGATTGGCGTCTAGTTCCTCATCCTATGAAAGAAAGGCTCTTCGAGGAGTGCATAGTAACTAATGTTGTCTATTTACTCAAACAAATAAAAGTTCCTCTACGTGTTTTATTTTGTTTTCATATACACATCATGAGTATTATGTGGGGATAGCACTAATACATGTTTTTTCTTTTGTATGTCGAAGCGACCATTTCTTATCGATGCACCCAACATGGAACTTCTCCAAGACAATTAAAAGGTTCGGGAAGATTGCAAGAGATTATCAAGCTATGCTTGCTAGAGACTATGTATTTGGAGTGAAGAAGCACTTAAACCCTAGACTCATTTACACCACAATTCCGGAGCAAAGTTGGGAGTTCTTCAAGAAGTATACACAAGGATATTTTGATGATGTAAGTAAACACTACAACTAGAATATGTTACCAAAATTTAATTATTTTGTCTTTGTTGGGTCTTAATTGCAAATCTATATTAACTTTGATGGATTATATTCACTTGAAGGGTACACACGCAAATAAAAGTCGTAATGCTCAAGCCAACACATTGCCACATCGAATGGGACGAGGAGGGATGCCTTTAGCTGTTGAACGATTTGTGCGAGACGATAGAGAGCGAAGAATCCAGGAAAGAATTGGTGACGGAATGCCAGAGGCGGAGGCCAGGGATTCTACCCAACCCATGTATATGGACGATATTAAGAACTTCGAGCTATATCTCAAGGCAAGAGAGATGAGGAATGGTGGCTATGGCGACAAGGCCGAAATGACCAAGTTTTTAAGCGATCTTGTAAGTTACTTGATTTCATCACCGGATGTTATATTCAAAATATAGCTTACCATTTCTGTCTCTACATAATTTACACTATTCTTATTTCCGTTGCAATTACTAGGAGTCAAACAAAGACAAGGCCGACAAGGGCGTCTTTGAACCATCTAAGAAGGGCTATGACATCCTAAGTGAGAGTTTGGGTCGTGATGAGCATCCCGAGAGGATTAAAACTTGTGGATCCTATGTTACAAAGCAAGATCTCTTATACAAGAACTCAGCGTCGAAATCTTCCAACGAGACCTTGCTCAAGAAGTTGTTTGAGGAGTTAAAGGAATTTAAAGCTTGCCGAGGAAAGCAGGACATTGCATTGCAAATGGTTGCTGGAAGCAATGGGACACAACTCCCCAAGGACCTGGACGACCTCACTTCGCAGTGGGAACCGAGGGCAACCAAGTCACCTCTTGAAAAATCAATTCTTGATGACCCTATAACATCTCCGATCGAGAGTGAAGATGAGGGTACACTAGACGATCATTCTTTTGAGCCAATCGTCGGCCGGAGTGTGCCCCATTCAAGCCGTGAATCAATGGTTAGTATTCTAAATTTTATCTAAGTCTTTATATGTACTTGACTATAATAGTTACGTAAGTAGTTGTTAGTGATGACCTAGGGGTTTATAATATTCATTTCTTTTGGAAGGGCTCATATGCATGCAAACTCTAAGTTGAGATGGAATCACTAAAACCCCCCTTGTATGTGGCAACTTGAATTTTCGAGGAGTCAATTAGGAAGCATCACCATAAAGATGTGCCAGAGGGCTTAGGTGTTGTTTCTGTGCTAGACATCTTCTTTGAAAATGCACTCTTGCCCATTCCCGATCCCTCATGTCGATTTCTTAAGGGAACAAAGGGATTGCTTCTCTGATGGCCTAGGAGATTGATTAGGGTCGAGAGCTTAGGAGAGGATGAGCCTACCAATCTTTGCCCACCACCACTTGTCAAGGGTAAGCGTGTCTTTGCTATGGATTCTACTACCCAACGAAAAGATTACAATAGTGAAGACATGCCCTTTTCCGTTAGACTCTTGTTTGAGAGGATAGCCGACCACAACCAACTAGGGACTTACGACTTCCCATGTCCTAAACCAATTTTTGGAGTTGGCAAATTGATTACGTTGTTTTGGGTTGATTTTGAAGACATGTGGAGGTTTGACACTGTAACGGAGACTCTAATGTCGCTATTTCAATGGTATGTTTTCTTCTTATGAATGTTTTCGTATTGTTGTTGCAATTATGTAAATTATCACAAATAACCCATTATTTAACCATCTTTATTTTTTGTTGGTTGGATAAAGCTTCTTGCATAGTGTAGCACAAAATCGTGGTAGGTCTTGGATTGGATTTCTATGCCCCGAACATAATCAAGAGATTGTGCATTCTCGCGAAGAACGCCTCTCCTACTTGAAGGTTGGACTAAGAGATCCTACAAAAGTGCTATTCTTGTTACCATTGCTCCACATGTAAGTGCTACTTTAATAGTTTGTTATTGCCTTCATATCCATTCATCGCTTGTTTACCTAGTTTTAAAATATTGTGTCGAATTAGAGGACATTGGCGTTTTGTTGCAATCAACAAAACGACTAAACAAGTTTATTGGATTGAATCTCTACACCTACCACCGATCCCTTCTTTTGTTGACATAGTCAAGCATGCCTTGGATTTTGTCAATCCCAATGGACAATCGGCTTTCAAGGTGCATGAAATCAAGGTATGTCAAAATGTTATCAAGTTACGTATGCAAAATTGAGCTTTGTTGATCATGCATGTAAAATACTAATCGTTGCTTCGCCATGCATGATTTCTTTTATAGTACAAGAAGCAAACTAGTTGTTGGGAATGCAGTTATTTCAAAATGGCGACGGCACTTCAAGTTGTATCTTCCGCTAAGTTGAACAATAACTTTGAATCGGTAAGTAAAACATCACATTTTTCATCACAAACTTGATGGAATTATATACTAGACATTTTTTTGATGGTCACATGTTTTCTTCTTTTTTTTAACTAGCTTTTCAAGAAGGACACAACTCCTTACACACTTGATGACATGAAAACCGTTATCAACAAATTTGCGGGGTACGTGCTTAATGTTCGAGGGTCAAGAATATCAAAGGTGCAAATGTAAGAACGTCTCTTGTGGGGAAGTTAGTTCGATGCATGTTAGTGTAACTTTGACTATTATTAAGTTTTTGATGGGTATGATGCCCTAGGAATGTTTCCTCTTATGCTACAACATTGGTCAATTCTCTTTCATTCAAGGATTTTAATTAGCATTTTGTAATTTCGATATTGCCATATGGGCTTAAATAATTATTCAAACGCATATTCAGGTCAATTTATTACCATATTTGTTATAATTTGGTAAATCATTTTCGGGAAATACCAAATTTTTGGCAGTGGACAAATCCTAGAATATTTACCCTAAAAAGGAATCATTATAATTTGTACATTACATCGAGTTTACGATATCGAATGGACCTTACCCACTACACTTTCCGAAATTGAAAACTTCTTCACAATAAACCAAAATCTTACAGTGCTATCCTCTATTCACCACCCTATCTAGGAAAAATCTCCATACTAATTACCTCCCTACGAGTAGTAAACAAAAGTCAACAACATGCAACGGACAAAATCAAAAAAAGTTTACTTCTGTTTGCTATTCATCACCCGAAAAAGCAATATAATCATCAGAAAACAAAACATTTTCGATGTCGAAATAATCTTCCAATTTTTAGAGTCTTTCGAGTCGTACAAATGCTCAAATCACTACTCCCTCAACAGTGACATGCCCTAACTGATACCCGATTTGGAAAGTTTACACAACATATTTATCCTTGTTTACGAGAAGTAAAGTTGCCGTTGTGTTTTTTTACGAACTCGAGAAACGTCAAAGAATACGCCATCTACGAGTCTTAATTCACATGCATTACATTTATTAGTCATACTCATTTTCGATTTCGAAAATGCAACGGTACACCATTCAAAATCACCTAAAATAAAGACGCCCCTTTCGACTAGCAAAGATAAACAACAACTAAGCTACGAATCGAAATTTTGAACACACATTGTGTAGGTTCCGACTCGAAAAGCATATACATCACTACATTTTCGAAAAGTAAACTACTTTTCCCTCTGATATTGAGATTAATCACCTTTCTACTCGGAAACATCGATCAGCGTGTTTTCGAACTCGAAAACTATACACGGCGGGTCCTTCCGCCGTGCAAAACTGGAACGCCGATGCACGGCTGTTCCAGTTACGTCGGGCGCAACCGACGTTGGACCGGCGATCTACCACCGTGGGGAGTGTCAATTCCACTAGTGACCACTGCTGAAGTTGTGGATAGCAGTGATGATTCAGTGCACTCAGATTCTACCAGAAGCAGTGATAAAGTAAAGACTGGGGGCATTAGGTCCAAACTCAGAGTTGGTGATGCTGATCCTTTGATGCTGAGTGCATATAATGAGAAGTTCTATTCTCAGAAGACAATTCAGAAGCATGCAGAGATGGTGCAGAGGAGTCTAAAAGTGGAGAAAAGGTTGACTGAGCAGTTCAAAGTTCCAGCTTTTGTGGAATTTATGAAACAAATCCACATGTTTAAACCTGCTAACTCCTGTGTCAGTGCCAACAAGGATTTAGTGTATGAGTTCTATTCTAATCTGAGGAAGGGCAACAGTGATCCTACATCTCCTTGGTATCGTAATATTTACATCAGAGGCAAGCTATATCAGTTTGATCCTTTTACTATCAACTTGTTTCTTGAATTTGATCAAAGAATGAGTCCCTCTGGAGCTTATCCTGAAGAGTTCACTCTGCACTATGATGTAGTGGTTGTGGAGCTATCTGGTGGTAGTATGGCTGAATGGGGTGATGCACCAACCATTCTTGCTTCTTCTCTTACCCAGAAGTACTTCTGTCTGTACAGGGTAGTGGCTAATATGTGGACAATGTCCAAAAAAATTTCCAGAGTCACTGAAGAAATGGCAGAGGTGATATATTGTATTGGCACCAGGAAGCCTTTCAATATGGGTTGGTTTTTGTATGAGAGAATTCACTTCATTGCCAGAAATTTGAAGTCTGGTGAATATCTCATCTATCCAGCACTTATCACTGGTATTTTGAGGCATGCTGGAGTCTAGGATGCTGAGGATGATGCTATAGTCCAGTGCTCAGAGGTTCGGGTTAATCTGACAGTGCTTGCCAAGAGAAATGATCTCACTGAACCTGTTGCGGAGGATTCTGATGTGCCACATGCAGAAGAGAACTTTGCCAAGACCAGAATTGCAGAGATCAAGGCTCAGCTTAAAGCTCATCGCTCAAGATTGTTGATCTGAAGGAAGAACTTAAAGCCTTAATTGAGTCTGATGACAGTGGTGATGAAAGCATTGGATCCCAGAAAATCTGAATTTCTGTTTTATTCTCCTTGACTTTTGAACTCTGTTTATTTGGTTGGATGGTTTGACAATTATTTTGGGAGATTTTGTTATATGTTGGGATTATTTTGGTGTGGCTTTGGCAAATTTTATGTTCCCAAGGGGGAGACTATTTTGATGATATTGGTTGGCCATTTATTTTGGATGTCTTGAGTTATTAATGTGTCCATTTATGTTTGGAACAATAGTATGGCCGTTAGCATGAATGATTGTTTCTTTCTACGTCTGGTGAGTAGGGGGAGCTTGGTTATTGTTTCTGATAATTGATGCTTATGTGAATGAAGACTGGATTTCTAAATGAAAGGGGGAGTCATGCATCAAAATAAAGTTTATGGTTCCACAAAATGCCAAAGGGGGAGATTGAAGAGTCCAGAAGACTCAGCATTAATTTGTGGGCAATTTTGTAGAAGTTGACTATGTTTAAACATGCTCTTATGTTTAAACACTTGCTCAAGAAGATCAGAAACCGAGCAATAGTCTTTGAAGTGAAGAACAACTCAGATGCGATCAAACAAGATATTCGAACGAATCAAGATGATATTTGAAGAATGATTCGGTTACGATTTAATTAGATAAAGAATATATTATTGAGTTGTATTTTATTTAGAATTAGTCTTAATTAAGGAAAGAATATCTTTCTTAGCTTATAGCTATAGAAGTAGAGTATATAGCTAGAAGACTAAGTGTAGCTGTGACAAGCTGGACAAGAGATCAGCATTGCCGAGATTGAAGGATCCAGAAGATCAACACGGCAACACAGCCTTGGACTATAAATATACAGAGAAGCTGCGACAACAGATCATCCATCTTAAGAGAAAGTATTCTGGAGTTCAGAATAACTTTATAGTTAGAGCAGCATATTGGAAGGAGTCCAATAGGCCTTCGCCATCGCCAGGAGTCTGAAATCAGCAAGCCATAATACTTCGGGAGAAGTGGTCAAGACAGCAACGAGGAGTTGTTGACCGGCAGTGAGGGGATCTCACGAATCCACACGGATAAGATAAGTTTTAGATAGTTAATTGTTTGGAGAACATTGTAACTGATCTGAATTATTTTAGTGGATGATTTTCAGATTGGGCAAGGCCCCACAGACGTAGGTGTTTTAGCACCGAACTGCGTAATCAATTCTTGTGTTCTTACTTTTAGTGTTTAAACTATGTCGCATGTTTAAACATACTTGCTAGAGTAGAAAGATTAGTTAAGAACACTGTGAAACTGATCGATATCTATTTCACTAGGAACCTAAAAACCCACCAATCTATATCAACCCCCCTTCAAATTTTGGTAAAACCAACAAAGCTTGAAACTTTGTGAAGTAGACATCAAGTACAAGCTAAGAACTTCTTCTACAAGTAAGTTATGTGTCTAAAATTTCATGTCTATGTTGAATGGGCATTTAGTTTCCTTTTTTGTTGACATTTATTACATGAAGGACATGGTAAAGTAAAGCTTATCATTTCTTAGGCCCTCACAAATAACTATTGTGTGTTTTTACTATGTGCAAGCAAGAATTAGTCATGGTAAATGTGTCGAAAGGGGTGTCAACAAGTGCAAGACGTGTTAGTAACAAGAAGAATGGACAACTAGTTCGTTCCCATTGTAGGGTGCTACAAAAAAGAACGAGGAGAGGTGAACTAACGCACGTTGGATTCAATGCCAAGGGAGTATGCAACCGACCAAAAGATGAGTGTGAAAAATGGTCAAGTTGGTGTGGCCGTGTTGGAAGAACATTTATAGAAATCACGGTCGAGAATTGGAGACATGTACCACAAGAGAAGAAAGAGGAAGTGTGGGTGGAATGCCAAGTGAGTTCTTCTTTACCATTCAATAAAGTATCTATCTAGCTAGTATATATTAAATGTCTTGATAACATGTATATATAATATTTTCTTCTATCACTTTTTGTAGCGACCTTTTGAAATAGAAGCTCAAGAAATGGAAGTGGTAAGGGTGAAGGCATTCAACATCGTCTCAAAGGCTTTTCGCGAGCACAAGTATAGTCTAAGAAAAGACTACTTGTATAAGAAGGGAAAGTGGCTAGGTTGTGATCCAAGGGACCGATACAACCATATCACAACCGATACGTGGGAGGCGTTCAAGCAAGCATCCCTTGAGAATAAGTCCAAGGTGATTAACAAATATCAAATTCATTAATATTAACCTAGTCTTCTCCATACAAGTATATTTTATGTTCCCCATGTGATACTCTAACTACTTGTGCTAACTACTTGTGCATAGGGGAAATGGGACAAAAAGGTCATATCCGCGAATTCACAAACAATGCCTTACACCGGTGGTAGGTCGGGGTATTTGGGTATTGGTGAGAAGGAGAGTTTTAGGGAGAAGGAGGAACAAGTGAAGGAGTTGGTATTAGGGGGGATGACGAGGAGGAGGCTTGGTACGTCGTCGTGGAAAAGGATGCCGAAGATTACACTAGAGAATGACTCTTCGTGTTGGGTCGAATTAGGGAAGAGGATGGTAAATTCACAACGGATGAGACCGAAAAATGTGCAAAGAGGGTGGTAAGTATTTCTTACTTACCACAATACATATTGTAGTCACTTACATTTATACTTGTCTTCCTTTATATAATAGGAAGTTCTAGAGCGCCAAAAAGAAGAGGGTACCTTTGTCCCTTGTGGGAAGAATGATGTCTTGAGTGCGGCTTTAGCTCTTGAAAAAAAGAAGGAACACCCGGGAAGAGCATTAGGTGTTGGGGGTTACGCGACTCAAGTTGAGGTTTTTGGGATTATGAGAAGTTGCGGCGATCCCAAACCATCAAAACTTCAACAAGCTTTGAGCGAGTTGGCAGCGACCAAGGCGCAAATGAACGACTTGAGGGAGGTCGTGAGAGATATAGCACAACACACCCACTATCCCCATATCGAGAGGTTAGGGGAAGGTCATCTTCCACCCTCTTCTAAGGCTTCTCAAGCCTCGCCTCAAATTGTGGAGGATGAGGGTGAGAATGTGGAAATGGAGGAGGAACTAGTGCCTCCATCTCCGCCTTCATCTCCCATCAAGTTGAATGTGGCTCCCTCATGACAAGTCCAAAAGGTGCCCCAATCGCCGCCTTCATCTCCCATCAAATTGAATGTGGCTCCTTCACGACAAGTCGAAAAGGTTAGTATCAATTTTATAATTTACAACTACATTTAGTATAATGTCTTTATTAGAAAAGTAAGATGATTATCTTTCTTGTGCTTTTATTTATGATAGAACCCCCCCCCCCCTTGCAAGCTATATGTGTCGCATGGTCCCAATTCAACCCAACTCCATGTCGCCAATGGCACATGCGACACTAATGCGGTGAAACACAATCGTAGTGGCATCCCCACCGGATTTTATAGTGTTTGCATTACCCAAGTTTTGCTAGAACTAGAAATGCTTCCCGTGAAGGAGAGAGTGATGGCAAGAGTTGGGGAGGGTAAAGGTTTCCATGTTCTATGGCCAAAATGGTTGGTGCTTGATGAAAAATCCACCTCCATACCCCGTAGGAAACCACAACCTCGAAAAACTCCTCAAATTCTCATCCCCACCCGACCCTCATGCAGTTTCTCAAATCCCTCTCACCCTTAGTTCGAGTATTGTATGATTTGATATCCTCGGACGACAAGGATGCAAGTTATGCCTTTCTCGGAAATGAAAGGTGCTTTGGAATGACAAAGGACATCATCGTACCATGGGGTGATTTCGAATATTTCTGGAATTGCACTGAGCTACCCGCCACCATTCTTTGCCTCAATCAAATGTAAGCAATTATTATGTTTTTTTTCCATGAAATACCCCATTATCAAACAATATGGTTACTCGCTTGACATTCTTGTCTACTACATTCTCAGTTTCTTGCATCACCATGCCTATCATCGGGGGAAGCATTTCATTGGGTTTTTGCACCCAATGCATATGCAAGCGAGTATGGAGGGCAATAGGCAAAGACTGGATTGCCTGACTTCTACTCTCTCGGACAAATCCAAGAAAATATTCATTGGACCATATATCGAGGGGTAAACCTTGCAATTTTGGCTATTCTTTAAGCTTTTCTACAATTTTATGTTTCTACAAACAAATATGACCATTTGGATTCTTTCATGTGATTTTTAGTGATCATTGGAGCTTTGTTGCATTAATACCCGCTATCAAGCAAGTGTATTGGATAGACCCACTCCACCGCCCTCCATCCCAAATATTCGTAGATCTCCTCGACAATGCATTTCATCAAGTCAACGACAAAACACTCCTCGACTTTCACCTTACGAACATTAGGGTAACTATTTATGATTATGCTATCACGTAATTTCAATTGCGTTTTTTAAGCCTAAACCATTGCTATAACCATGGCATATATTGTAGTCTAGGAAGCAATCATCGGACTGGGAATGCGGCTATTACACGATGCTGTTTGGTTTGATGGTGGTAGATGGTGTTCAAATCAACATGATGGATCTTCTAAAGGTAACGTTCTACAATTTAATTCCGTTTCTCTTAATCACAACATTCTTATGCACATTTCTTTCATGCATAGGTTTTCGTAGATGATACCACGCCTTTCTCCTTGGGAGAACTTAACAATGGAAGAGACCGATTGGCAGGCCACCTAGTCCACAACCGTGCTTATACCATTGCAAGGCCACAACTCTCGAAACTACCTACCAAGTGACAAGGTGTTGATCCATTTCATTAGCTTGTTTTTATTAGGAATTGCCATTGGTATTAAACTTATGTGCACTTGAATTATGAGGTTGTGCCTCTTTAGTATAGGGTGGTGATTGGAATTTGGCAGGTTTTCATGTTTCGAAAGAAACGGGGCACTTTTTTTCAAATAATAGCCAATTTTACAGTACTTGTGGGCGATATCGTAATCACAAATTCGCTTACAGGCGAATTAACAATCGTATTCGCCACCACATTGTTCATGCTCTACATTCTACAACCGTGCACAAATACGGTATCGGCTTTAAATTCGCCTAATCAAGCAAATCCACCACGCCATTCGCCAGTGACTATCTGTTGGCACGACCGTTTCAATTTCAGAATTCGCCCACATCATCGCCTACACAGGCGAATCTAACTTCAGATTTCACCTCCTGGTAACGTAAAGAGGCGAGTGTGAAACCGATATCGCCTCGCATTCACTCCCTGGTGGTGGTATCGTATATAATCTCGCCTAGATCTCTCTGGTCTGTCTATCGTTTCTTGAAGCAAAATCGCACGGAGCTTCGCCTGTTACATGAGGCGACATCGCCCGCTAGTTTCACTAACAGGCTATTTTTTAGGCGATATCGTAACCATTGAGATTTTTGAAATTCCCGCCATTCAATAATTGTCGAAAATGCAAGCGAGTGAAGCGGCGGTCTCGTAACCACTTCATAGGCGACAGATACCAGCGATATCGCTTCTTCAGGCGAACTGAAGTTGGCGATACCACCCAGCATGATATCACTGACACCAGGCGTCACTAGCTGGCGAATTCGTAACGTGAATTCGCCTGGTTCACGGCGTTTTCAGAACCACCGAGAAAAAGTCACTTTTAAGGCACAACCGAGCAACGTGTTTTGGAAACGCCTTGCTTGGTATGATGCAACCTCCTTGCATCCTATGCATGTCCACTAGTGTACCCAGTTGAGCGGAATGATCTTGGGATTAAATCAATCCACACAATTATAAAGGCTTTCTCCCTTAAATTGTGGTGGAAGTTTCAACTTGGTACCACTATGTGGGCTCAATTTCTCCGGGCCCTCACTCCTTTATATAAAACGTCTCCCAAGTGGAAAAGGATCATGAACATCAATTTTGAAGCTGAGAGCTTGACAAGAGTTTTGGCTAATGATGGAAAATGCAACTTCTGGCCTTCTAACTGAACAAACTTTGACCTATTTGTGACCTAACAATTCCCGACCTCTCAAGTATCCCTATGAACTGCACAATCCAAATATTCTGTGATAATAACACACAGTTATTCACTGATTTTTCTAATTTACCTCCAAACATTCTATTTTATTGTGTAAAAGATGGAATGATCTGGAGACCTAGCTTGAATGGAGAGTTTACTTTTAAATATACTTACAAGGCTCTTAAACATCAATGGGGTAATGTTGACTCTTTATCTAAACTTCGAAACGCTAGATTACAGAACATATATATTAGCATTTTTATGTGGAAATTGATCAATGTTTTTGTCTCTTTCTAATGTACTATGGGAAGCCATCTTCCTTATAAATGCCCTTTTTGTTATAATTATGACACTATAGAGCACTATTTTACTGAGTGCACTTTGGCTCTTTCCATGTGGTCATATTTCCATTATATGGGTGGAATATCTGACATACACTTTCACACTCTCTTTGTTTAGATTATCCTTTTACTGGTCATGTCATATAAAGGGCGTGGAACTACCTATGAGACTATCTAGAGCTGTCTGAATATGGTCATTAGGAGACTAGTTTATTAATCACATTCAAATATCTGACATGCACTTTCACACTTTCTATAATGTACAAAATTGAAAACTTGCTCGAAATCAAGGTTTTCGGTGGGTCTTTATTTTTTTTGTAATCACATTGTATTGATTTATTTTAGAAAACACACAATAAATCCATTATGATAAATATCTATCTATTGATAAAACAACAAGGCAACATACTAGAAAACGTCTTTTGTCAATACGAATAAAGTAACATGTCTTCTTGTAGTTGGTAAATACACCATTGTACATAACTAATTAAGTACAAAATCTCAGTTGAAACTCTTCATCTTTCATGTCCCTGAAAGGGACGTATATGTATTGGCCAAATCTCCTTTTTCATCTATCGTGAAAAGGTCATATGAAGATACCAATTCACTTGATCCATGAGCAGTTTGCATTGGAAGTGGGTTTGAACTTGGAGTTTGTAACCTTGAAACAATGTTAAGTAGTTTAAACATCCCACGATTTATTTTTCAAGAAACATATTCTGCTGATACTATTGATACAATGAAATGGTACATTGTGGACAAGGTTAGAAAGTTGGATGGAGCACATGCCTTCGGGTGGAGGACTAGGCCTGGGTTTAGGTGGAGGTGTTGGTGTTGGAGTTGTAGTTGGTGAAGCGTGGGGGAGGACGAGGTCTAGGTGAAGGGCGTGGAGGGGGACTAGGTCTGGGTGAAGGGCTAGGTCTGGGTCTGGGCGGGGGTGTCGGAGTTGGTGAAGGGCGTGGAGAGGGACTAGGTCTGGGTCTAGGTGGGGGCCTTGGTGAAGGGCGTGGAGGTGAAGGACTAGGTCTGGGTCGAGGTGGAGGTGAAGGACGTGGTCTGGGTCTAGGTCTGGGTGGAGGTTTTGGAGTTGGTGAAGGACGTGGTCTGGGTGGAGGTTTTGGAGTTGGTGAAGGACTAGGTCTGGGTCTAGGTCTGGGTGGAGGTTTCGGAGTTGGTGAAGGGCGTGGCGGTGAAGGTCTGGGTCTGGGTCTGGGTCTGGGTGGAGGTTTCGGAGTTGGTGAAGGACGCGGTGGTGAAGGTCTGGGTCTGGGTGGAGGTTTTGGAGTTGGTGAAGGGCGTGGTGGTGAAGGTCTGGGTCTGGGTCTGGGTGGAGGTTTCGGAGTTGGTGAAGGGCGCGGTGGTGAAGGTCTGGGTTTGGGTGGAGGTTTCGGGGTTGGTGAAGGGCGCGGTGGTGAAGGGCTGGGTTTGGGTGGAGGTTTCGGGGTTGGTGAAGGGCGCGGTGGTGAAGGGCTAGGTTTAGGTTTGGGTGGGGGCTTCGGAGTTGGCGAAGGGCGTGGAGGTGAAGGCCTAGGTTTAGGTCTGGGTGGGGGTTTCGGAGTTGGTGAAGGGTGTGGAGGTGAAGGACTAGGTTTAGGTTTAGGTTTAGGTTTGGGTGGGGGTGTTGGAGTTGGTGAAGGGCGTGGAGGGGGACTAGGTTTGGGGGAAGGTTTAGGCTTGGGTTTGGGTGGTGGTGTTGGTGAAGGGCTTGGTGGTGGTGGTGGTGATGGTGGAGTTGGTGAAGGGCTTGGTGGTGGAGGAGTTGGTGAAGGGCTTGGTGGTGGTGGTGGTGGTGGAGGAGGAGGAGGAGTTGGTGAAGGGCTTGGTGGTGGTGGAGTTGGTGAAGGGCTTGGAGGGGGACTGGGTTTGGGTTTGGGTGGGGGTGATGGTGGTGGAGGAGGAGGAGTTGGTGAAGGGCTTGGAGGGGGACTAGGTTTGGGTTTGGGTTTGGGTGGAGGTGATGGTGGTGGTGGCGGCGGCGGTGGTGGAGGAGGAGTTGGTGAAGGGCTTGGAGGAGGACCAAGTGGCGGTGGTGAAGGGCTTGGAGAGGGACCAGGTGGCGGTGGTGAAGGGCTTGGAGGGGGACCAGGTGGTGGTGGTGAAGGGCTTGGAGGGGGACCGGGTGGCGGGGAAGGGCTTGGAGGGGGACCAGGTTTGGGTTTGGGTTTGGGTGGGGGTGTGGGTGTTGGAGTTGGTGAAGGCCCTGGACCAGGTTTAGGATTGATACAAAGAGCAACCTTTGGAGCTAATTTACTTGCACAAACCTTGAAACAAATCCTGGTTTTACATTTTATGGCACACTTTATCAATTCTAAGCCCACTTTAATAATGCAGTCCACGGACACGTTTGGGGGAATAGGTTTGGGTTTGGGTGGAGGACCAGGTGGTGGAGTCGGGGTCGGGCCTGGACCGGGTGGTGATGGCGGGCCTGGACCGGGTGGTGGCGTCGGGCCTGGACCAGGTGGGCCTGGATTAGGCGGTGGTGTCGGTGTCGGGCCTGGAGCAGGTTTAGGTTTAGGGTTGATACACATAGCAATCTCTGGAGCTAATTTAACTGCACAATTTCTGAAGCACACTTGGTCCTTGCATGCTAGAGAACACTTAATCAAGTTAATACCCACGTCAATTACGCAGTCCACCGACACGTTTGTTTGCAGTGCTCTTGTTGGTACCAGGTTGTATGCAGCACATACGAAAATCACCAAATACAGTTTTGATATGATCCATGGCTTAGCCATGGCGCCCGATGAATTTAGATTGAATGAATAGTGTGCATGATACTTTGATCACCTAGGTGTGTGTTTATTAAATCTGGTTTTATGCTTGCTCAAATGTAGTTCTTGCGTAAACAAAATCCATTCGTATAAATTCATGCATTTGGCCATGTTAAACAATCCAACGGATAACTATTATCTTTTCTTTTGTTTTTCTTTTTTCATGCTTATATTTTTGAAACGGAGTTTAAGATGCCTTATTGGTTGAGTTTGTACATAAAATCGTGGTTCTCTACTCAACTATCATGCACAAGAGAATCTTAGGTACACCTCTCTTGTGTATCAAAATCCGTTATATGTTGTACACACCAGGAGCGTGAATAGGATTCTGCACGCAACAAAAACCGGCTTCTGGCTCTCTATACATAAACACATGCAGCTGATGAGAAACTCACAATGTTATCTTTAAAAATGGTACCCAAAGTGTTTATGCTCATGTTATTATCAGCTTCAGTAACAGTGATGGTATCTGCACAAGGACAGATACCAGTTCCTCTCCACTGCTTAGCTAAGGATGGTCTACGCCTCATTACTTGCGCCGTTCAATGTCTCCAAAATGAAACCTGTCTCACAAGATGTGGAGCTGACGGACTTGCAGATGCTGTTGTCTGTTACGTAACAAGTAGGCTTCTTCTTCTTCACCTTCATTTCTGATAATTCATCGGTCAAAAATCTCAAAACGACACTACTTTTGATTTGACAACTCAGAGGTGGCAGAAGGGCCTCATCAGGATGAAGCTGCCATTGAAGCGGTGGCCATGATCACTTCTTCTTCCTCCATTGGAGATAGAATACATGGCTCTCTCCATTTCCTCCAAAACCTCAGTTATCGCTCCGCAAACACTTACATCCAGGGTAGAATTACAGGGCTTTCCCCTGGAAGACTGCATGGATTGCACATCCATTTCAACAGTAGCTGTGAAAATCATCATGGTGCCCGGTACTCGGGGCTAGGGAACATTGCTGCGGATGCTAACGGAATAGCTGAGTTTTCAGTTGCAAAAAGCAGTTTGACAGTAGTTGGTGGACCCCACTCGGTTCTGAGACAGGCACTCGTCGTTCATCCACAACCAGATGTACATTTGGGCAGTACTGAAACAACTGGTAAGTACTGCACTGAAAAGGTTATTGCTTGTGGAATCATTCAGCTCAGCAAAGCATGATGGATGGACAAAAGCAGTGATGTACGGAACTAAATATTACAAAATTACTATGCTCTTGTGGAATATACAGAAATGTGAGCAAACTTGTAAAGTTCAACATAATTTCAGATAAATATAACAAAACCATGAGTATATGCAAGTGGTACTTTGTTGACTAACCTATGAAGTATGAACTACTGATTAGAGACCTCTGGTCGGAGCCAGAGTAATAAAACTAGCCTCTAATCAAGTAACGAAGATGAAAAACTAAACCAACCAACAAGCGCACATGTATAAACAGTAGACCTAAAACCTAGCAAGTTTTAAGCACACGCGTCCAAAACAAACATATAAACCAACTAGCTGTTGGCCTCATTGGGCGTATGAAACAAGAAATACACTTACAATCCTCATATAGGGTTGATAATCTGATGGCAGAAATGTATACAAATCATAGTTCAATGGACATCAGCAGCCTCTGATCCTTCGAAAGAGGACTTGAAGCAGCCTCAACAACCTGCAGAGTGAAAAACATTGCACGTACTCTGCTTTTAAGAAACATGCTAACCATATTATCAACTAAATGAATCAAAAAATAGCATAATGGTCAAGTGCAAAACCTCAAAGCCGGTCTTTTTGTAAAGTTCTTGAGCTGGCTTGTTGTCGGTATTTACATGGACAAACAATTGCTTCATACCTACTTGTAGATCAACAAAATCCAGACAAGATTACTTTGTGGTGCTATATAGGCCATAAGTTAATAGTTAATAAAGAACATCTAAACTGATAAAGAAATTGCACCTGCTGAGGTCGCAACTTCAGCAGCCAGATACAGCATATTTGAGGCAATGCCCTGACGTCGGGCATACTTAGCAACACATACATTTGAAATGTAGGCATACTTGTGTGAATCAAAAGGATTGTGACACACAAAAACAGGTGACACTCGTTTTACTTCCTGATACAGGTGACAGAAAGCACCAATGAGACATTATCATTACGTGAACCCCGCTCATCACTTAGTTCAAAGTTCAAAGATGCAAAAATATAATCGGGAAATAAGAAGGAAGTTGCAGGGAAAGAAATTTCTCTGTTGTAACTTATAGTAGAAATATCTAACACATCAGAAAGCAAGAAGCAGTGTCTGGTGCATGCACAAAATACCAAAAGATGCTGCCTTAAGGTCATGATTAATTGATCTTAAACCTAACCTGGCCATTTCATTTATCTGCTATATCACAAAACAAAATGTATAAGTCTGTACCCCAGGATATGTTTCCCCCTGCACAAACTGTCGGATGCTGAGGTCCAAAGTTCCGACAACACTGTTCAGAACAGTTCTTCTAACATTTTTCTCCTCTTTTTTTACCTGAAAGTTAAAGCAAGTAATTGAGGGTGTTAAGCCGTAAAATTAGGTGAGATAATAGTATCATTAGACATCTCATTTCATGGTATTGAAATACACAACCATGGATGGTATTTGCACCGCTATACTGGAGAAATACACAAGCTCGATGACATTCATGGTATTGAAAAAATATCTCATTCTAAAAAATGGATGAAAATTTATTTAAATGATCACCACCATGGATGGTATGCCAGCCCTATGATCAATAATCATCCTAGCTGCTAGGCATGCCAAGTATCCATTAATGTCCTTATTTGACATCACAAACCCGCACTAACCACCAACGATACTTACTAAAAAGTACTTCAATACATTAGAACCTTAACAACTGATCCAGATTCGAAGATATTACACTTTGGACCTTCTCCTTTTATTACAAGCCATTACTATTACTCCCTCTGGTTCTCTTTGAATGGAACCCACACAATCTACTTTCCCTCTCTCAATACAATCTCCTCCACTCAATTTTCTATTCAAAAACCTTTGTGCCAAGAGGTAAGTGCCAGCCAGCTATAGTGAACTAGAGGGGGTACAAGTTTATAACAGAAACAAACACCAAACTTTAAAGATCATATATTGGTTAACATTGTATTTCACTCACGGCAACAAAACAGAAGCACTTTAATGAATTCCCATCCTGCCCGGAACATCTTCGCTTTAGCGCATAAAACTCCTGCTTGGAGATCAACAAGTAAATTTTATTAGTACTAATGATAATGCCATTATAAAAAGCAGGGCATATCAAACAAGGATATCATTGTCACCCAGTAGGTACTAAAAGCTGTTTCGAAGTTTCACTGAGTCTAATCATAATGATTAAGAACTAGCTCAAGTAAACAGATAAAAAACAATGAGGGTGGCAAAGAGAGGATGTTCTTGGCTCAATGACATAAGTTACATGTTAATATATTGATGCTGTCATGAGGTTTGAACAGCATACCTAAACTCCTAGACAGATATGCCATCTACAACTAGACCCTCAGCAAAATAATCATCTAACATCTTAATCAGTTTTAGAGTATAATACCACAATATCCCAGAAAAGTTTCTTTTACAACTTAATACATATGATAATAGTTGCTTACCTCTATTCTATTTGAAAGTGAAGAAAAATGCAAATGGACCCAACAATATGTACTAATCTTTGTCATTGAATAAGCCACTAAGAGCTCTGCTCATGCCCGAGGAAAGGAGAATATTAGTACTAAAGCGAAATCGTGTTTTTGTTCCACAGTGCCGTGAAATGCAAAGAAATTAGGTATTGAAATGCCTTAGCCTTTTTATTCCTCTACAGAGCCAAATACTCAAGTATCTATTGAAGTAATAATATCCTTAGCTGCAGAGCATTTGTGCATAGTTCATCAAATACATGTGTGTTTGGTTGGAGAGGATTTTGAGAGTTTGGATTTTGTTTTGGGATTTTGTAAGTCTGGTTTTGCAAAAACCGTGTTTGGTTGGGTTGGGATTTTGTAAGTCTGAAACAAAATCCTTCTCTGGTTCGTCAGGATTTTGCAAGTCTAAAACAAATATTGTAAGTCTAAAATCAAAAATTGTAAGTCTGGACTTGGAAAAACAAAATCATTACTTATTTTAAAACTAACCTGTTCAGCATACTTTCTCTTGTAACTGTCAACGTGCCTGGAAATCCAAAAAAAGTTAAGTCAAATCTGCCAGAAATAAGAATATAAGCCACAGAAAATCAATACTAACCTCATATAAGAAACAGATTCCCAGTGCGCTTCTGCTCTTAACCAAGCTGCCGTCTGCCAATCAGATTGAAAAGTGAGCAAAACATAAAAGAGAATGAATACCAAACATCATATATGAAGGGAAAAACCAACCCAATATTCTTCATCTAGCAAAGCCTCACGACCAACAAAGCGGCCAAACTTCCGTATGTACAATTGACTATTCTCTTGATCTATTGGTTGGAGTCTATTAAATGAGAGCTCAGGCACCTTTGAACTCTCAATCTTAGATAGAGGCAAGTGTCTAGCTCTCTGATGGTCATTGGAATGGACTTCTAGATGTTTCCATCCACGGCAGGTAGCAGGAAACGTATCTCTATAAAGATTTCCATCAAATGTTTTTTTAAATTAGTCTACATGTGCAAACTTTTAGACTTTAAAAAGCTTGTAAGACTATATTCATGCAACTATATTTCCAATTTTATTGGAGAAGTAAACAACTAAATTGTTTTCTGTGTATCATATGGATCATAATATTTGGTACCCTTGTGCAAGAAAGTAACGTACAAACTTGCTTATAGTTGATAAATAATTGAGATAACTGATATCGGCTACAGTCTGTTTCATAAGACATGAGAGATGTCTTGATTATGACTATGAAACCTAATTACATCAGATTCTAGTGTCAGAATTATGTTATTCTGCCTAGTAGAACACCTTGATGAGCTAGTACCTTCAAGGAAATTCTCCCATCACACATTTGATGTAATATATTCTCTGAAGTCATACATAATTGCTTACAATGCCATCTCTCAGAGAGTATAATTCGTGATGAGAAAGTATACTTAACCACTTACAATTTCAGATTTAAAGCTCTGAAGACATAATACAACAATGAAGTCTTCATTTGAAAAATGTTCCATAAACAAGGAAACATCAGTCATGGTGCAAACAATCCATTTTCACAGTCCCCCCTTTTACTCTTTATTTCCCATTTGTCTTCTATAAGCCAATATTTGTTAATCTGTACCTAATGCCCTCCTAGCTAAAACTCTGTGTGGTCAAATTGCATCAGAAAAGAACAATGGAAAAATTGCAAACTGGTGGAGTTCTATCCTGTCTCTTCTACTCAATTGCAAACCGATTGAGTTCCATTTCAGGCAAATTATCCTCTTATAAACAAAAATCTAGTCAGTGTTTGTCCTTAAACTTGCTTCTGTAGATCATAATCCAGCGCGGTTTACTCACAAAATTTATTCACAAGAAGATTATTGTCATCTATAGAGGGACAAAAACTAAACCATCTATAGGACCAATGAAAAATATCTAAACATGAAGTTGCAGCAGAGATGAAATTTCAGAAAATAAAGGAATGAATAACTCTACAGAATCTGTTGGCCTCACCTGTTATTGAAAACGGCAACCTGTAGCTCTCGACGGAATTGGGGTTCCCTTAGTTGCAATTGAGGTGTGAATTTGCAGTTGATCTCCATCGTTTTCCTTGGGTTTCAATCTCTAATCATTACATGGAAAGAGCATGAAATTCTGATCGGGGCTGTCCACGGTGGCGGAAGGTGACGCCGATTAGTTGGGAAGTGGAAAATAGTAATTAAGGTCGGCGGTTTACGGTTGACGTACTGGATTAGATATCAGGTTTTATTTTCGCCCAGGAGTGAAAACAACCACAAGAGTGTTCGTTAAAAAGACTGCGATCAGAGCGGTTGAAAATTGGATCGAAATTGTTCATTTGATAAAACAGATTGGTTGCACCATGCGATATAAGGCGTAGTTAATTATATATTTTTGGCTAAATGAGCATAACATGAAGAAGATTAAACAAAACAAGATTCAACAAAAATAATAATTTTATAACTGAAATGGATGAAATAGAACACGAAAAGAAAACAAATTCATCTAACAGCGCACACCCTTTTCATAAGGGCAAAATCGATGATTTTACTCAATTGGAACTCTGAATTCGATCCGTTCCAATTTAGACATATTCATCCAAATTCAGATTCCAGATATCTGTCCGAAAATCAATTTTTTTGCTTTAATATCAGATTGCAGAGCTAGTATACTTTTATGATCGATGGTGTTGACAAACATTTAAGGGTCTATCGAGAGTCGAGACTTAATCAATTTATTTACCGTTCCACTCGGTTCTTTATATAATGGTATTGAGATATGTCAAACACTTTAGTTTGTTCTTGAAATTTAGTTTAATTTATTTTATTTTAATTTAGATCAATTTAGTTAGATAAAATATGAATTTATGAAATTTGGTTTAATTTAATCACATTGTAACGGTTTCCAATACATTAGTTGTGGAATTAGTTTCAAGGGAGTATTATTTTGGGATTAGTTTCAATAATGATGTTATTTTAGAAAAAAATACGAGTAAGGGATAAACACGTGAGTTTATTTTTAAATTTTCTACCTCTATTTATTTATTAGTAATGATTTAGTCTATTAAACAAAAACTCCAAACCTTTCTCTAATAAGAAGGTAAACTTTCAAACCTTTCTTGACTGACATTCAGTAATAGAATTAATTATATAAATTAAAAATCAATGAAAGCCAATTACCTGAATCTATGATAGCATGTATTATATAATAGAATAGTTTAAGTACATGTAGTACATGCTATTTTTTTTTTTGAAAGGAACGTGTAGTACATGTTATTATTTAGTACATATATAATGCTAAGTTTAAGATAAGGTTAATTATAGGCGGTACTAAATTTTATTTTTAACTCATCTATTGTCGAATAAAGATCTTACCTGATTTTCTATGAATATCGGTGTGGGTAACTATCTATGAATATATAGTTATTACATGTAATTTTCTTCAATATATTTTAACCATGTATAATACCCAATTAATTTTTCATGAATATGCTGAATAGTAAGTATACCAAATTTAATTTAATTGAATGGACCAAAATTACATATTTAATCAATTCAATTGAAATCAATAAATCAGGAAATAATGACGAAAACAGGTCTAATTGAATCTTAATGATACTTATAGAATCAAACAAAATATAAATTAACATAACTAAAAATAGTAGAATAATAAAATTATGGTATGATTGGGAGAAAAATCCAAATAAAAACAATTAACACAAAACCCTCCTCGCAGCTTTCTCCAGGCCCTTAACACAAAACCCTCCCTGCTCTTCTCTGCACTTCCATCCAACCCTTCAATCCAACCGGTTCTGACCCATAAAGGCAAAATAGCATGCTTGATATCGCCGGAAGAAGTCACCCAATTGTCTGCTCACTACTTCAATGCTCTCATCGGAAAGTTCCCCAAAATAAAGCCCTCGATGGATTTTATGAACGAGGCTTTCAAATTAGTCGGATTCAATGGTAGGTACCAACTTGGCTCTGTTGATTACAAACACGTTTTGATTAGATTTGAGAATCCAGAGGATTTCCAGAGATGTTGGATGAAATCCCTCTGGTCTCTGAAAGGGGTTCAAATGAAAGTTTTTAAATGGACACCCAATTTTTCACCTGACACAGAAACATCCATTTTGCCTGTTTGGATTACTATACACAATCTCCCCATTTCCTGGTATAGTACTGCAATGCTTGAGTCTATAAGCAATAATGTTGGTAGGTACATCAAAATGGATGCAACCACAGCCAGTTTGACTAGGCCTTTTAACAGTTAAACTCTGTGTGGAGATTGATTTACTAGCTAAACTCCATACTGCTGTTACTCTAACAACAAACCTTGATGGTGAAGTGGCTGACTTCCCTATAGAGTATGAGTATCTTCCAGCTTATTGTAAGAATTGCAAAAAGTTGGGACATGAAATCAGTGAGTGTAGGATCCTTCATCCTAAAATGAGGCCAATGATAAACAATAGGCCACCCCCCACCAAAGTTGATGCTCCCATCAGAAAAATCAACCCTCAAAAACCACAGCAAGCTGTTGTTGGAACTTCTGGACATGCCAACAGAGAAACAACCTTGACAAGCGATTTCCCACGTCGTTAAATGGGACTCCGCGAGATCAAAATACTATTTATAAATCACCTACAACTTCTAACTACTAGAAAGTAGATAGTGGGAAGTAGGGGTCGAACCACAAGGAGAAGGGACTTGTAAGGTGTTTTAAAGTAGAAACTAAGCATACTTATATATTATATAGAAAGCAATGTGAACAAGGGGGGATTTTGAGGTTGGTTTTGATTACATTATGAAAGTAAACTAAACTATCATTAGCTAAGCTAAGGGGATGATACTAGGATTATGAGGTCTTTGGAGGCAAACGACTTCAATTTCCAACTATCGACTTATCCCCGAGCAAATGCAATTACAAGGAAGTTTAGGCCATTTATCAAGGACGAAAGCATCCTATTCTCTCGAGTGTAGCTAAAGAGGATGATCACACCACTCAAAATCTCTCATTGTTGATTCACCTAGATGATCACATCATAGATAACTCAACAATGGTATTAAGATTAGAGAGGGACAAACTTACTCACACACCCGCGATAGCGAGAGCATACAAATAAGACATTTAATAACTAGGACGAACTAAGATGATGATCACATACAAATCTCAATTCATACTTGCTACTTTGTGATATTGGAGTAAACGATCACGTTCTACCCACAATCTAGCTATTTGTTGATAACAATCATACGTTAAAAAGGAATCTTCAACTCAAGTATACAGCCACATATTAGGGGGACCAATGATCACATTAAATTCTTACCTAAACACATAATTTATTAATCATGCAAGTTCATGAGATTTCCAATTCTAACAATTATATTTATCATGGCATTCCTTATCTACAATCACACAACAAGGGAAGAATTTGTCATCACTCTAACCCTTCCATAGTCATTAATCTAACAACTAGAGATTACTACCATTATGCTAAGTACCATCACCATGCTAGATTACTCTAACTAAACTACCCTAATTAATGACTATGGAGCATGCAATTGATATAAAACACAAAGCCCATAACAAATTAAGCAAGATTGAACAACATTCATGCATAGAAATTCAAGTTCATCAAATGATAATCAAAATCCCAAGTTTAAGCATACAAGGCCCTCAAAGTTTCAAGGGAAGTGAATTCAAATGCTCCCAAGGATCAAACTAAGCTATACTACAATACATGGAATCAAACTACTAATCTAAGGGGGGGGAATGGAAGAAAATGGAATGAAAAATGAAGAAAAATGGAGATCTACATTCTTGTGGCCGTTTATTCTCTTGGAGGGGATAAGGGGTATTTATAGAATGCAGTGCAGGGGCCATGCAGCACTTGACGCACTTTTGTGAAGGGCCATGCACTTTAACCGTTCATCCGATTTTCATCTTCTAGTAGTCCATTTCGAAACTCTTGACGAGAGAAATCCAATGGTATGATCCATGTGCTCTAATTCCTTTGCAAACATTTCCAAAATCAAGTTTCAAAACATTAGTGCATCACTTGTTTTTCAAAATGTAACTTTGACAAGTTTAGCTTTAAACCTCCTTACTTTGCACCAAATGCTACCCAAATTAGATCTCAAATGTCATAAAAGAAGAGTATATTTAGGGCTCATCAAACCTCCCCCAAAGAAGGAATGCTAAACACTTTGCTCCCCTGAGCCAGGCTGATAAAGGCAAAGGTCCTGCAATCCCATCACCAACATCCTCCCTTAACTCACAAGCTCCCTCTATCCAGATACATACTGCCCCCTCAAGTAGCTCACCTCCAACACACATACCACCTCACCAAGCTTCCATTCATATCCTCTCAGATGGTGAAGAAGATCACCACTACCCTACCTCTCCCACTGCCAAACCTCAGCCTGCACCAAGACCAACTGATATGAGCCAAATTCTAGCAGAAACTACCCCATCCCAGTGAAAGATATCATCCCCTACACCTCTCCAGTTCAGCAGATCATCGGGGCAATAAACCAATCCCAACCTGAATGGGAAACTCCAAAGAAACACAGAATGTTTGATGTTGATGACATAAACATACATCCAGGTAACAACTCTGACTCTAGTGACTTGCTTTGTAATACTGATAAAATCTCCTTTTACTCTCAACCAAGACAATCAGGTAACAGATTCCTCCCCTCATTTTTGAAGAGGAGGAAAAGATAGATGAAGAAATCATCATTGCCAGTGATCAAGGTGCTGAGATGGATACTCCCCTGGAGGTGCTACCTATCAACCAGTCCTCCCAGGGGCCAGACCAAGGAACTCCTAAGGTAAACAACGAGGTAAATGTATCTGCTAATAACCTAGAAGATGATCCTGAAAGAAATAAAGTTAACACATATTTCAATCAGGTTAATAAAATCATAAATAGGACAACAACTAAGAGTCTTAAACCCAAGAAAAATTGATTAGTACAACTATGGGTGTTAATGTTCTTATCTGGAATATTAGAGGTATGGAATCTTTCTTTTTTTTTGAATTAAACCACCATGGGTGGGGGGAATTTATTTGGCACCCCAAACCAAAATTAGGACAAGCCTAAAGTTTGTTACAGTAGAGATCTCAGATCTCAAAAGCAACTAAGCTTCCAAAAATACCTATAACTAGATAGCTCTGTGAAGGTTATAATGAATCAGGAGCCTAAAGGGGAGCTTTTTAGTGATCGATAATCAAATATCGAAGCACAATTCAGCCACCCTTTGTAACTGAAACACAGAAAAAACCAACAGAAGCTTATGTACGCATACAAGGCCCAAAAAAACCAGAAATGGTTCAAAAAATGGCCATCTTGCAGATTTAGCATCGTGAGCACTGTAGGGGCTCTGTGAGAATGTGCACATGTTCAAAAAACACTTTGAGTGCTGATTGGTGAGTTGTTGTCTTCTGGCCTGAGCAGAGAGAGATTTGTTGCCTGAAAAGTGTGTGTCTGGAATTCTTGACTGGGCAGAACCAGCTAACTGCACAGGAAGCACACCTAGTAGCATCTGTGTTATAAAATTCTACAAGTAGCCATACCTAGACTATCTAGTCTAATCTAACCTTTCAACCTATCAGGTGCATTTCTAAAATGAACTGTATCAGATAAACACATATTCAAACATTCTTTTGCCAAATAGTCTGCAGGCTGATTGCCTTCTCTAAAAATGTGAGTGATTTTAGCAGCATGCATATTAAGTGCAGTACATAGAGAGTATACAGACCATTCAGCTTGTAGGGGTTCAGTGATACCTTTCACAGTCAGTAAGCAATCAGATTCAATCTGAAATTGCATAAGTCCCCTTTGATGTGTTTCATACAGTCCTTCTTTGATTGCAATGTTTCAGCATGGAGAGGTGACTGAGCAGACATATATTTCATCCTAAGAGACACAGTAGCCCCCTGTCCATTTCTTACAATAATTCCAATCCCACAGTAACCATTTTTAAATGCAGCATCCACATTAATTTTTAAGCCACTGTCAGGGGGAAACCACTTAATAATTTTGATCATTTTTTGCCTTTTATGTGAAATAAAAGGGACCAATTTTGAATTAATTAAAAAATGGTTCCTCTCAGTATTTCCAAAGAGTGGATATGCAATAAAAATGAGAGAGACCTGTTTTAAAATATTTGTGCAGATTTCAGATGCAGGAACATCACAATTATCATACATTAGTCTGTTTCTTCTGAACCACAAGTGCCAGAATATCAACAAAGATGTTATTCTGATCACTAAACTGTGGGTTTTTGAAAAGCCTCTGCATGACAGATAGTAATTAATTCTAGCTCTGAAATTAAGAAAGGATGGGGGCTGAATTAACAACACTCTATGCATTTGTGTCCAGACATGACCATTTACCAGACATTCATTAAAATAGTGCTCAATTGTGTCATGATCACTACATAGCATGTGGAAACCAAATTTTACTAGAACTTCTGAGAAAGGGAGTAAGCTATTTCTCATTCTCCAGATAAAAATTGATACCTTCTTTGGTAGGCATTTGTCCCAAATTTTGGCAGTGTGACTTGAAAAATTGCTATGTCTGGTTCTGAAAGCCTGGTATGCAGATTTTATAGAGAATTCACCATTTCTTCCTTGTTTCCAGATGAATCTGTCCTTATGATCAAACTTGAGTACAGCAGCCTGCAACAATTGAAACTGATTGGTAGCCAGATGAGGCTCCAAGAGATTAGAGTAATAATCCATCCTGACGAAAAATTCAGAAATAGTGATGTTAGGAAAAGGGAGATCTATATTTTGTGGCCATTTGTAGAACAGTGCTCCTTCCCCTAGCCAATTTGCATCCCAGAATGGACTGTTACCCTCACCCACTAATACCAATGAACATGAGTTTGCCACTTCTGTAATATCACATATCCTCCTCCAAGCCTGTGAAACTTTGTATGTTTGTGGGAGTGACCATAAGAGTCTGGTCCAAATAACTGAATTGTGTTGTATCTTCCACCAGAGTTTAGTAGAGAAGGCGGTTATGACAGTCCTAATGTCCCTTATTCCCAGGCCATTTTCTGCAATAGGTAGACATAAACCTGGCTATTTTCTCCAACTCCTCTTTTGCCCATGCTCAGTTTCTCCCCAAAAAAACTTAGAGCAGATCCTTTCCATCTTTTTCACCTCTTGCAATGGAGGTTTCAGAACTGCAATTATATGTGTTGGGATGGCTAGGAGTACATAATTTATGAGAGTTAGCTTCCCAACACTAGTTAACCAGTGATTCTTCCAGTTTAAAATTGGCTTCTCCATTCTCTCCAGTAGAGACTGGTAATGTCTGATAAGGTTCCTTCCTCTGAACACTGGGACCCCAAGGTATGAGAATGGCATTTTTCCAAGTCTCATTCCCAGAATTCTTTTTGTTATTCTGACTCTATCAGTGACTGATCTGTGTTGGATGTAGAATTCAGATTTTGAGAAGTTTATCTTCTGGCCAGATACTGCCTCATATGCTTGGAGAAAAGATTTTAACCTTCTTAAGTTTCTTTTTTTGGCACTGACAAAGATGGCAGTGTCATCAGCATACATCTGATGAGTTATTGGACTGACATTTCTAGGCATTGCAAAACACTCCAAATACTTAATCCTTACAAGGTCCTTGATACCTCTTGAGAAGGCCTCAGTGATGATATTGTATAGGTATGGGGAGAGTGGATCCCCTTGCTTGATCCCCCTTGATGTAGGGAAAAAACCAGTAGCGGCACCATTGATGAGCACTGAAAACCAGGCACTGTCTATGTTTTGGAGAATTATTCTGACAAAGGTACCATGGAAGCCAAACTTTAGCATCACTGAGTTGAGAAAGGCCCAAGAAACCCTATCAAAAGCTTTCTGCATATCAAGCTTTATAATAAGATTTTTTGATTTTTTATCACTATTCAGGAGCTTCACCATTTCCAGCATCTGTAGTATATTATCAGCAATGTCCCTGCCTTGCAAGAAACCAGATTGTTCTTCTGATATAATTTCATTCATCAGTGGCTTCATTCCGTCCATCAATACTTTGGAGAAAATTTTGTTGAGATAATTGGATAAGCTGATTGATCTAAAATCCCCAAAAGTTGATGGATTCTCTCTCTTAGGAATTAATTCCAGCCAAGTACTGGAGATAGCTTTTGGGAGCCTCTGTCCAGACAGGAATTCCTTAGCTGAAGACATCAAATCTATCTTTATTATTTCCCAACAGTATGTATAAAAATGCCCAGAAAAACCATCAGAGCCAGGTGTACCATCCCTGTTTAGTCCAAAGGTGGCTGCTCTAAGCTCCTCCATCTCCAATTCTTTTAGCAACTCTTCATTCTGCTCATCAGTGATTACAGTTGGAATGACATCTAAAAAATGCTTGTTGTACTGGCCTGTGAGATCAATCTCATCCATCTTTTCATTCAGGAGGTCTTCAAAAAATCTAATGCCCTCTTGTCTGATATCCTTAGGTTCAGAAAGCCAATTCCCATTACCATCCTTGATTTTTGTTATCCTTCCCTTGCATCTTTTTTCTTTAACAGCATTGTGGAAGTATCTAGAATTAGCATCACCCTCCTTCAGCCATTTTACCTTTTCTTTTTGCTTCCAAAAAATAGCAGACTCTTTCTCAGCCCTAATCAGAAGTGCCATCTCCCTGTTTAGACTGATCAGATCTTGTTCATTCCCTGATTCTTGATATATCTCCTCTAGAGCAGCAACCTTGTTCTCTGCATCCATTAAATTCTGATGGACATTCCCAAAAGTTTCCTTATTCCATTGCTTGAGCCTGAGCTTTAGTCTCTTCAGCTTAAAAACCATGTTGTATAATCCAGTGTACTGTGATGGTTGTTCCCAGTTTGACCTAACAATTTCCAAGAAATATTGTCTGCCTGTCCACATTTCTTGGAATCTGAATGGCTTGGGGGTGCATTCCACTGAGTCTTGGATTGAGATCAATAAGGGGTTGTGGTCAGAAATTGTTCTGTTCAGTACTTTTTTTTTTGACAAAAACATCCCTCACGGACGCCGGGTGCTCAGTGTTCTGTTCAGTACATGAACAGAAGTGTGAGGGAATTTACTAATCCAATCCATTGTGCACATAGCTCTATCCAGTTTCTGCAATAGCCTCTCTTCCTTAACTCTATGATTTGTCCAGGTGAAGGTGCTACCCACTGTGGAAATATCCAGTAACTGTCTTCCTTCAATAAATTCCCTGTATTCTTTAATGCTGCGCACTGGTGGTTTGTGCTTGCCTCTTCTTTCATTCACTGAAGCAACAGTATTGAAGTCACCTGCAAAGAGAGTGGGGGTGAGAGGAAGATTTGCTAAGTCAGTCCATTGTGTCTGCCTGGGAACTCTTGTTGTTTGGGTATATACAAAGACTGAATTCCAGCTAACTAGTGAGGATTCATCTGTAATCATAACCTGAATAAACTGGTTTGATTGTGATAGAATATCAATAGTGAAACTGTTCCTATAAAAGAGCCAGATTTTAACATCATCTGCAGCAATGCAGTGGGGAAAACCTAACTCAAATTGTAGATTTCTGATTTCTATGTTATCATGCATTTGTTCTATGATACATAAAATAGAAATTTGGTGAGAGTTAATCAGGAACCTAAGCCTGTCTATGGATGTTCCATAGCCTCTTACAATCCAGACTAGCATATTTGCTATTAATGTGTAACTAACCATTAAAATAGTTAATTTTGGCCTAGGTCTGAGCATTCTACTGAAATCAGATAGATCACTCTTTTTAGGATTTTTAGTAGATGTGTGGGAGTCAGCAGCCTTACCTGAAGTTGTTGAAGAAATACCTGTCTGTGGAGGACTGATAACCTCTTGTTCATTGTTTATGTTGATGCTTTTCAGCACCCTTATGGGGGATTGGATGTCTGGATCATCCAATGTGTCTTCATGTTCCATGCAATTAGCCTTCATGGTCTCATCAGTTTGTTCAATCTGCAGTAGAGAGAAAGAATTGAAAATCTCCATTGGCTGATAAGAAACCATGGCCAGGGGGTGAGCTGCAGCAGAGGTATTAGTGAAAATGTGCTTGTGTGTGTGAGCTTTGTGTTTGAGGATTTTTTTGAAACCATCAATGTCTATCTCATCTAATGGATAAAAGGATATTGCTGGCTTCTTGGCTCCTTTGATCAGAGATTCCTTGGGAGGATTGGGGGCTTGGTATGGGATCATCATAGAGCCAGTGTTCCCAGCAATCTGAGTGTCACTTCTGCCTATTTTTTATTGCAGATTGTCTCTACTCTTCTGATCTGCTGAGAGACAAGAGGAACTAGCCTGCTGTGAGTGAGGTCGCTGCTGTGGAGCTTTCCATCTCTGAGTCCAAGCTTTTCTTAGCTCAGGGGGTACTGCAATCTCCAAGTACAATCTGAATGGCCTAGCTTACTGCAATGCTTACAGTACTGAGGAGGTTTAATAATTCAACTTTACAATCCTTAAAATCCTCAGGACAGCCTAATTGGATAGAACTTATGATTTCATCAGTAAGATCAATCTCTACACATATTTTTAGTGTGGAGGGTCTGGTGATTTGTTGTGTAGCTGTGTCTGCTTTGATAAACTTTCCGATTTGATTTCCGACATCCTCAAGCATAGTATTATTATGATAGTAGAGTGGAATATCTCTTACCAGAACTCAAACCGGAACTACCGGAGATTCATGTTCCGGTGAAAAGTCGGGAGACCATTTCAGTACCTTCATGTGAGCTCCGGCCACAGTCCAGAAGGGTTTCAGCCAGCATTTATGGTAATCGGATTGATCTTGGAATCTGATGAGCACATGTTTATAGTCAAGCGATCCCAGTTGGAATCTTCCAGTGAACCCCATGGATTGAAACGCTGCTTGAATATTAGCCATCATTGGTTTCGCTCTCTGGAACTTTCCGATGAGGGCGTTGTTGTAATGACTGGCCAGAATCTGGACCGATTTCTGATCATACATACACGACTTTTTACCATTGAAATTGGTAATAGGTCGTATCTCTGGATTGGAGGGAAGGGAAGTGGAAAGAGGGGGGATTTGTGATGATAAAATCTGACTGAATGTTTTTCCGGCGGTGTCACCGCCGTGAGGCTGCGGCGGCTCCGCCATGGGAGACTCGGTGGATGTACATTATCAGTGATAAAAGTGTCGGTAACGGCTGATATCGGTTAGAAAGAAAGGGGTTGGGAACATGGTAGTGGGGGCGCGTGGAATGCACTCGATGAAAGAGGGCATAGCGTTTTTTTGCTGAAAACTCCAACTAGGTATGGAATCTTTCATGCTGAGATTAGCTAGACTAATTTGAACTCATAAAGTTGATCTCCTGTGTATTATTGATCCCCAACATGATAATACTAAATGTGCATCATACATGTCACAACTGCATTTTCAAAATTGCATGGTTTCCAATCTGTCCAAAATATGGTTAATGTGGAACAACTCTATTAGCATAATTTCTAGTTTGGATCATAACAAATTCCTTTCAGTACAGATCTCTCGCCATACACTAAACTTAAACACTGACATAGTTTTTGTGTATGGCCTGAGAACTAGGAAAGAAAGGGAGAACTTATGGACTGACCTAAAAGCTCTAAATCTAGATTCTGCTATGTATATAGGTGATTTTAATGCCATGACCTCTCTGTCTGAATATAGAGGACATTCATCTCCTAGTTTATCCAGCATTAGAGATTTTAGCAATTTTATACACTCACTAGGTCTAGTTCCAGTATACACAGTTGGCAATTTTTTCACATGGTCCAATGGTAGAACAAAGGAAAATGGGAAAAAATTGACAACTGAAAGACTGGATAGGGGTATCTGCACCATACAATGGCTGACAAAATTCCCACAGTCATCCATTCATGTCCTTAACAAGGAACCCTCTGATCACTGTCCTTTACTTCTTCCCAGACCATTTAGGTTTATTAACACCTTGTTCAAAAGGGAGCAGTTCATGGATGTTATCAATAATCATTGGACTGCTCCTATTGATGGTCAGGGAATGCTAAAAAAATTTCTCAAGTTAAACAGTCTCAAAAAGGTTCTTAAAGTTTGGAACAGAGAGATGTTTGGCAATATTGATGAAAACCTATTAGTGGCTGAGGAAAATCTAAGAGTTCAGGAAATTGTTTTTGAAGCTGACAGTTCAACGAATGAGCTGATCAAATTGAAAAAATGTAAAGCTCTTCTTACAAGAGCTTTGAAAGAACAGAACAATTAATGGAAACATAAAGCCAAATTAAAATGGCTAAAAGAAGGTGATGAGAATACAAAATATTTTCATAACTCTGTTATGGAGAATAAATGTAGACCCAATATCACAAAGATCAAGAGCTCAGATGGGGTATGGTTAACAGATAATTCAGATATAGAAAAGGAGGCAATTACCTTCTATCAAAATCTGTTGACTGATGACCCTCATCCTGACAAAGATCAATTCAGTTCCCACTTTCTTTCTCAGATCCCTAAAATTATATCTGAGGAGGATAACATGGAACTAAATAAACCAATTACTTTAGTAGAACTACAACAAATAGTTTTGAGTCTAAATAAAGCTAGCAGTCCAGGGCCAGATGGCTTTACTGCACTTTTCTTTATTAAGGCTTGGGACATAATATGCTTAGATCTTTTAGAGGCATCAAATGATTTTTTATCAAGGTCTAACATTCATAGGGGTATATCTAGCACTTGGATAACTATCATCCCCAAAAAAGAAATCCCTGTTAGTTTTAATGATTACAGACCAATTAGTCTTTCCAATGTCACAAATAAAATTTTCTCAAAAATTCTTGTAGAAAGACTGAAACCCTTGATGCCAAAATTAATTTCTCATCATCAGTCTGCTTTTCTAAAATATAGAGACATTTCAGACAATGTCATCTATTTAAAAGAGACGTTCAGATTTTTGAATAGAAAACAAAGGGACCCTAACTCATGAAATGTCAGACAATGCACATGAAGCTAGATCTCATGAAAGCTTTTGATAGGGTCAGTTGGGATTTCCTCAAAAAAATCCTCCACAAATTTGGTTTTTCAGGCAGGTTTATAAATTGCATCCTAAAAAATTTGTCTAATGCTTGGTTTTCTATTTTAATTAATGGGAAGCCAGTTGGCTATTTTCAGGCTTCTAGAGGCATTAATCAGGGTGACCCTCTCTCTCCATTTCTTTTTGACATTTTTTCAGAGGCTTTTACTAGGAGTATTGCTTATGTTTTTCACTCTGGAAATATAGAATATTTTTCTCTGCCTAGGAACTCTGTGCCAATCTCTCATTTAAGCTATGCAGATGATACTTTAATTTTTCTAAAGGAATCAAAATTGAATCTCATAAAAATGAAAGCTTTCCTAGTTAAGTTTGAGGAAACAACGGGTCAAAAGATCAATTTTGAAAAGACTGAGTTTTTTCTGAGTTGCACTGCAACTTCTGCCATGCTTAGACAAGTTAAAAATATTTTGGGGATGAAAAAAGGTTGTCTGCCTTTCAAGTATTTGGGAGTACAAATTTTCAATGGGAAAACTCTAAATCTACATTTTCAACCTATTCTGGAGATGATTGATAAGAAGTTATCCAACTGGAAAAATATATGGCTTTCTACAGGTGGGAAGTTAACCCTTATTCAGTCTTGTTTGTTATCTCTGCCTCAACATATCTAGGCAGTCATGGAGCCTACTAAGCATATCATCAAGAAGATTGAAAGAAAATTGGCCATTTTTTTCTGGGGAAGCACTGAATCAAGACCCAAAAAATCATGAAGGAAGTGGAGGGCTCTATGTTATCCTGTTGCTCAGAATTGACTGGGAATTAGAGATCTTGCTGCCACCATCAAAGCCTATGCATGTAAACTCTGGTGGAAGTACCAAATTGGAGAAGCCCCTTGGACTTCTTTTATTGCCTCTTTACCTCCATCCACAAGATGATCCCAAAACTGGAGAAGAATCTGCAGAATTAACCTTATAAATGAGGCCAACTCCAGAGTAATTCATGGCACTGGTGATTGCAATTTCTGGACTGCAAATTGGACAGACTTTGGCCCTCTTGTTGACATATTCAACCCTGGAAATGACCAGTACCTAAGCTTTACAGTTTAGAAGTTTATTGCCAACAAGACAACTTTTCTGCCCCTCCTTGCACTGATTTTCCCACCCAACATTATTCAGGTACTAGAAAAGGCTACAATCCATCCTCTCAGAGAGGATATACTGATATGGAAGCCTGCTCTACATGGAAGATTCAGTATTAAAAGTGCCTACTCCATTTTTATCCATCAGGATTAGAAGTTTCCAGTTCTAACAAAGATATGGAGGCCAGGTATCCCTAAACAAATTTCTGTGTTCTCATGGAAATTATTAAATTGTCTGCTTCCTTTTGATGATATCTTGAGTCAGTTTGGTTTTCAATTTGCTTCTAAATGCCCATTGTGCCACCATATAGACTCCATACATCACTTTTTCTCTACATGTGCAACTGATGTGCACCTTTGGAAATATATGCATCACATATGTGGTTCATCATATTTCAATGTTCAGAGTTTGTGGGACAGACTGGCAACCCTCTGGTCCTTTGTAGGTCTGTCTAAACTGCACACAAGATTGAATCAAACTGCCCCCTCTTTTGTGGTCTGGATTCTCTGGAAATGCATAAATAAAATGATTTTTGAAGGACTGGTCCCAAATCTTCAGTTGATGGAGAAAGAGCTTCAACAGCTTATCTATTATTCCTTGCTTATTAAGCTAGTACACTGCACTAGACCTTTTGATGATAATTTGATGTCCCAGGCCTATATACCACCTATCTATGTCCCTCCAAAACCCAACATTCTGGCTGTCAGATGGTCCAAGCCTAGTCATGGCATAAAAATCAATGTTGATGCTGCTTGGTCTCAGAATAAGACTGGTATTGGTTTAGTTGCTAGGGGCTCAAATGGTGAATTTTTATTGGGGCAAAAGGATTTTACACTGCCTCTATTACTCCTCTTCAAGCAGAAATGCTGGCTATTGAAAGTGGCATTCATTATGGAATGGCCTTAGGATCTAACTGCTTCTGTGTAGAGTCAGATTGCAAGACTGTTGTGCACATGATCTCAGACCCTTCTTCTGCCCATTGGAAGCTCTTCATACTCTCACACACCATTCATGCATTGCTGGGAACAAATTCAGTTAAACATATCTTCAGGGAGGGCAATCAGCCAGCTGATTTTCTTGCAAAGCGCACCTCAAAACTCAAGACAGAGGCATCTTATGACTAGCTTTCTCTTCTAAGTGAATTAGAAGGACTCATCAACCTTGATGCATGGAAGATTCTTTCACTTAGAGTCCCTTTCACTGCTGCTCAAATTTGAACAAGTCCCTCAGATAATGTATACACGGATGCTGTTTCTCTATGTATCTACAGCTAGGTTTAGCTTCTAATCTTTCTTTTTATCCCTCTCTAGTCAATTTTCTACTGAGTAGGTGGCCGCTTGGTGTTTCGCTTGCGATTCGCCTACAGGCTCTCTACTTGTTTTGAGAATCTTGATTGGAAGGATCTACACTCATTAGCTAGGCTCTAGTTTAGCTCAGTCCCATTTTTGAAGCATTGTTTATGCTTAGGCCTACATTGGGCAACTAAACAGTATTATAATTTTGGCCACTTTTGTGGTTTTTTGGTTGGTTAGGGAAGCCAAATAAAAACTTTTCCCCCATCTATGGATGGTTTCATCTAAAAAAAAAGAAATAATTCTTTACCATGATGTGACATTTATAAGGGATTTCGTGATGCCTTTTATACTAAAACTCTAATATTATCAACATAGTTGAATGTAAGATTTTCAAATCACTCTAATTGTCGTTCTAGTTATCATTATTTTATTTCACAACTCGTCATTAATATTTTTAGTTATATTGGATAAAAATTTTGAAAATCAATAATAGCGATAGTGGCAATGGAAGAACTCAAATAGCACATTTAAAGTAGACTAACATCGTCAATCAAAAGACATTTTGATTAGGATATAATTAATATATTTTATGATAAATTTTATTACAAAAACAAATTGTATGTTTTGATATTATAATAATTGCAATCTAATTATTACAGCTATATACAAAACTTGTTTTTGATAATATTTATCTCACAATTTGAAAAAAGATGAGATAAATAGTACAACAATCAGTGAAAAATTAGTAACACGTGGTAAATTTACTAAATTAGTATACAAAAAAGGCAACCCATTAGTAAAAAGTATTTTTAGTTAAGATTTAATGTGATGATATTTACAAATCTAATCATTTAGCTATATACAAAGCTGAGCATTGATAGTAATTATCTCACAATTTCAAAAAGTATGAGGTAAAACTAAAAGTACAATTAAGTGATAAGTTAGTAAGGCAAAGTGAATTTTACAAAATTAGCAAACGAAGTAGGAAAACAATTAGTGAAAGGTATTTTTTGTTATGTCTATACATTTTTGTTTTGGGAAAAATGAAAGAAGTTATGTATAGTAAAACATTTAGGCACGAAAATAAGATAAAGAAAAAGCGACACATGGATTTACTGTTCATTACTCTAATTATTATAATTTAGAATAGAAGATTATAATGATAGTTGGTAATGAAAGAAATTACATGTGGATTAGCACAATTAGATTAGATAAACATCGTCAATTAATCTTAAAGAGATTTTGATTAGGATCTAATTAATCTTATTTTTTAATTTTAATAAAATCATTATTGCTTGTTATAATACGATCATATTTATTACAAATATAATAATTTTAGCTATCTATACAAAAATTCATTGAATATTTATATTATAATTCGAAAAGATAGTATATCAATCAGTGAAAAATTATTAAATTCTATTAAAATTTGTAAAATGATTAGGGAAAGTAAAATTTACTATAATTAGTAAAAATATTAGGCAAGAAAATAGTGATAACTATTTTTAATTATTCATATAGTTTTTGGGAAACTTGACATAAGTTGCTAAAATTAGTAAAGAAAAGTTTTGGCGGGAAATAAGTTAAGGAGAAACAGACACGTGGCACCAGTGTTTACTGCTTTAGTAATTAGTATAGATTTTGACATATATGTTTTCTAATTTTGGAGGTTGAATTTGGTTATATATATGGAATGATTCTGGCGGTGAGGTGGAATTTGGTTAATTATATTATATTATATATATATGTATATATATATATATATAACTCTCTGGTAAGGCGGCCTTACTATAAGGCAAGGGACTATATAAACTCACTTTCTACTAGTTTTGGGTCAGAAACATTAATATTTTAAATTCGGCGCCATAGTGAAATAACCGAAATATATTAGGGACTAATGTGCAAATCACACCTAACTTTCCCCAATAAAACCAATTATGCTCAATTTCAGCACACCAATTCATCAAATCCCTACTTCCCCCAATTCATCACAGCACGATTCCCCCAATTCATCACATCACGATTCCCCCAATTCATCAGAGTAATATCATCAAATCGAATTCATCATACATTATGGAAGATATGGATACGCCGGATTCGAGTTTGACTCAGCTAATCGTCCACGAAGATCAAAGCGAGTTCGTCAAATCGAATTCATCAAAACTCATGGGAGATATGAACACGGCGGAGTCGATTTCGGATCTGCTAATCATCAACGAAGCGTCAATGGAACAGCCAGAAGAATCAGCTGATGTTTCGGGGGAATCACAAGTCAAGCACACCAAAATCAATCATATAATGAGGGTGAAAGGTAACACAACGACGATATTGTGTTTTTTAAAGCTTTTTTGCTCGACTGAGGAGATGATGTGCAGTGAATGATGATATCTCTGTTTTAATTCACTTTCAGTTCAGATAAATTAATAATTGATTATCAGCGTATCTGGATTGATGTTGTTTATATAATGATTTGATAATATGTTAACTTCTGTTTTGATGTGTAGTAGTTGATGAAATCTTTGTTGGTTTGATGATCAGTTATTTTGTGTTGATGATCAGTTATTTTCTGGTGATGATAAGTTATTTTGTGTTGATGCTCAGTTAGTTTGTGTTGATGCTCAGTTATTTTGTGGTGATGATAAGTTATTTTGTGGTGATGATCAGTTATTTTGTGGTGTTGATCTGATATTTTGTGTTGATGATCAGTCATTAATTTCTGGTGATGATCATTTATTTTCTAGTGATGATATATCATTTTCTAGTGATGCTCAGTTATATACTGGTGATGATAAGTTATTTTACCGCCGTAAGAGACGATTCAAAACCCTAAATCGCAGCCGCCACTAGAGCGAATGAAGAACGCGGAGAGAATGAATAGAGAGAATCTGATGAAAACAAAATGGGGTTTAAGGTAAATAAATAGAGGGAAATTGTTTTTTATCGCAAAAAAGGGCCCCTATTTTGTAGAAAACTTATTATGAGCCCCGTCCCTATTTTGAAGGCTGCCTATGTTTCTCTATGAATTATTCATATATTTAAGGGGGAGATACTCTCTGATAAGGCAGTCTTATGGTAAGTCAAGGGGGGTAGGGTTAAGGGGAAAAATACTTTTGAGGTTGGACTATAAATATTAATTTTTCGGTGCCCCTACAGTAAATATTAATAAAACTTAGGGACCATTTTGAAATAAGAATATATACCACATTTAATCTCCCTATTAACCATTACCATCATCAATCATCAATCATCAAATTATTATCGTTCATCATCAAATTATTATTGTTCATCATCAAATGTTTGTTGTTCATCTTCAAATCATCAAATGTTTGTCGTTCATCGTCAAATCTTCATCGTTTATCATCAAATCATCGTTGTTCATTATCAAATCCTCATTGTTTATCTTTAAATCTTCATCGTTTATCATCAAATCATCAATCAATCAATCATCAGATCCACCGTCATCATCAATAATGTCATAACCATCATCAATCATAAACATAATATCATCAACTAAAAATACACACATGATCAAAAATTGTCAAATCGGGAAACTAGATTCTCGTAGGATCATCAATAAAAAATCATCAATCATAAACATCAAATCATCAACTAAAATATACACATAATCAAACCGTCAAATCGGGAAACTAGATTCTCGTAGAATCATGGCTCGGATCATAAAATAGACCTCGTTTTCGCCATCTTCGTATATATATATACACTCATTCACAAACATTACTCATCCTCGTCATCAATCCGATCGTCAACTCCTTTCTATCATCGAAAAATAATCATCAATCATAAACATAAAATCATCAACTAAAATACACACATGATCAAAAATTGTCAAACCGGGAAACTAGATTCTCATAGAATCATCAATAAATAATCATCAATCATAAACATAAAATCATCAACTAAAGTACACACATGATCAAAAATTGTCGAATCGGGAAACTAGATTCTCGTAGAATCATGGCTCGGATCATAAAATAGACCTCGTTTTCGCCATCCTCGTGTATATATATATATATATGCTCAGTCACCAACATTCCTCATCCTCGTCATCAATCCGATCGTCAACTCCTTTCTATCAAAATAATCATCAATCATAAACATAAAATCATCAACTAAAATACACACATGATCAAAAATTGTCGATTCGGGAAACTAGATTCTTGTAGAATCATGGCTCGGATCATAAAATAGACCTCGTTTTCGCCATCCTCGTTTATATATATATACACTCAGTCACCAACATTACTCATCCTCGTCATCAATCTGATCGTCAAGTCCTTTCTAACATCGAAAAATAATCATCAATCATCAACTAAAATATACACATAATCAAATCGTCAAATCGGGAAACTAGATTCTCGTAGAATCGTAGCTCGGTCAGCAACATTACTCATCCTCGTCATCAATCCGTTCGATCATCAATAAAAAATGATCAATCATAAACATTAAATCATCAACTATAATATACACATAATCAAACCGTCAAATCGGGAAACTAGATTCTCGTAAAATCGTGACTCAGATCATCAAATAGACCTCGTTTTCGTCATCCTGATGTATACATATTCACCAATGAGAATTCAGTTTCCCGATTTGACGATTTTTGATTATGTGTACAATTTAGTTGATGATTTGATATTTATGATTGATGATGTTTATGACATGATTCATGATGATTTTGGATCTGATGATCGATTGATGATTTGATATTGATGATTGATTATTAATTTTTGATGATTGGTGAGTTTTGATTGATGATTGATGTCAGTTATATTGTTTTGATGATTGATGATTTTTTATTGATGATGATCTTATAATTAGTGATGATGAGGACGATGATTTGATGATAAATGACTGATGATTGATGATGAACATCGAAGATTTGATGATGAACGACGATGATTTGATGATGAACGATGACGATTCGATGATGAACGGTGATAATTTGATGAACAACGATGATTTGATGATGAACGTTGATAATATGGTAATGAATGTCTATGATTTGATGATGAGCGATGATGATTTGATGATGAAGGAGATGATTTTTAGTTGCTATAATTAATTGATTTGAAAATAACTAAAATATTATAATTATGATTTGACCCCTAAACTTTTGTATGAACCATATGATATCCCTTTGCCTTACCATAAGGTTTCCTTATCTAATTGTTTCACATTAAGGGGTGAGTTTTATTTCCAAAATAATTTCAAAGGTGGTTGTAGTTCATTAAACGCGTGATCTACCGTCATTTAGTGGTTTTATTAAAATTTTGGTGGTGTCATTTTATTTAATATTTTATATTTATACCGTCATTATCTACTATTCATATAATATATATATATATATAGTAAACAAAATAGTTTCAAATTTTCTGGTAGTTAGTTCGTAAAAGTTGGTAAAAGTTAAAGTTGGCTGCGAACAATCAGAATTAAAATATTCTTCAACTCAAAGAAACCTTTTGAAAATAGAAAATTCAAGAAACCTTTTAAATATAGAACGAATTAGGTTGGAAAGGGTTTCAGATAGGAATGTATTTCATCTGGTAATTAAGAAATCCGGCAGCGTGGTTATGGCAATTTAAAGTTTCAGCGGTGGTGGTAATTATGAAACGCGGTTGGCGTCGTTTTTAGAATTGTTTCTAAATTATAACGGCGGCGGTTTAGCTAATTAGTTATATTTATACCGATACTCTCTACTTTTTAATATATACCTAGTAAAAAGATTAGTATAGAGGAAAATGGTAAAAAAGTAGTTAATTGTTAAAGATATAGCATTTGAGTATAAAATGTGACTTTTTTTTAATCTTTTAATCAGCCTATTGAGTTCAAAAAATATTTTTTTAAACTCATTCATCAAACACTAAATATAACTGTTTGACGATCGAATCAGCTAATTTAACCCAAAAGGTTATTTACTAAACACCCCCAATATTTCTCAATTTTAAGATCAAAATTATAATTAAGTGGATAGTCAAATTACATACTCGAGTACAGTGGGTGTATGTGAATATAACAATTTAAAAGGAAACGGAATTATCCTTCCATAAAGACGAACTAAAAAGAAGGGATGAATGCTTAAGTCAAATTTGAGTTGGTCTCTTGAGTGACGGTCACTATATAGTGACGAAGGACTATATTGGAACATGGAAGGAATGAGGTCCTTATTTGCAATTTTGACAAAATGCACTGTTCACTCAGTCTAAAAAACAAGCATTTAAGTCTAAAAATAGACGTTAGCAAACATATCCACACAGTCTAAAAAACAAGCATTTTATTCTAAAAAACAACCCGTTAAGCGTGAAATACAAGCATGTTCTAAAAAATAACATGTTTGGTCTAAAAAACAAGCATTCAAGGGTGAAATTCAAGCATGCTCTACAAAACCATCTTTTTTTTGCTTCAAAATACATGAACTCTAAAAAGCAACTTGTTTTTTTTTCTAGTAACCCATTTTTCATTTCATCAAATAATCAAAGATTACATATTTGTGACAATCACTCCAGCAACAATATCAAACTCAAAAGCTACTCTACACTATTGCTCACAGTGTAAAAGTTATTTCCGTTTTCCTAGTCTCCAGTTACACTCTTCCAAAATTCTGCTAGCCCAATTCTCCACTGTTTGGCTCTTCTGCTGAAACAACCTTGCATTCCTCTCCTTCCAAATACAGTACATGGTCATAGTAAAGATCATCTGCTTTAATTTGAGACTCTTTTTGCTCCCTTGATGCAATCTCTTCCTCAACTCTCTCATGTTTGCCACTGCCCAAATCTTGAGAGTAGCAAGTAGCTTCACAGAGAACTCACACTTAGCAAAAATGTGCACTGTAGTTTCCTTGTGCATTCCACACATGATACAGGCAGAATCTGTGGTTCTTATAACCCCCAATCTCTCTAATCTTTCCACAGTTGGCAGTCTTCCATTAAGAAGCATCCACCAAAAAAACAGAGTGCTTAGGTTGCAAGGTTGAGCTCCAGATCCTGGCAGCCCCACAGCTAGGAACAGTAAGCCACTTTAAAACATCATAAGCTCTCCCCAATCTGTATTTCCCAGTCAAGTCTAGACATTTAGGTAAGGCCATAATCAGCCTATCCTTTACCCTGATTAGAACTTTCCAACACCAACTGTTACTCTCCCCAGCTTTGTAGTCCTCTATCCTTTGCCCCTTCAAATAATAGGCATGCACCCATTTGATCCATAAAGTATCTTTATTCTGAAATATGTCCCAGACATGCTTGAACAATGCAGCCTTGTTCCAAATTGCACAATCTCTAAGTCCCCATCCACCTTGGTCTTTGGATCTGGTCATAGTAGACCATGCAACAGGGTAAAATCTTTTCTTGCCTTCTTCTTTCCCCCATATGAAATCTGTGCATAATTTTCTTATCTCTGAATGAACACTCTGATGGAGCTGGAATACTGCTGCCCAATAGTTAGCAATACTCAAAAGAATAGTGTTAACTAATTGGATCTACCATATGAGAGATGCCTGGAGCTCCATGTCTTCATTCTGGCCATTAGTTTATCTAGTAGGCTGTTGCACACTGTTTTATCCCATCTGATCCCTGTTAATGGCAACCCAAGATACTTCATAGGTAAAGAACCTTGTTGTACTTGTAAAATGTCTGTCAGAATCATCCTTTCTGCTGCTTCCATGGCTGAAAAGAAAACTTTTGTTTTCTGATTGTTGATCTCAAGCCCAGTAGTCATGTGAAAACTCTGCAGTACCCTCTTCACACCTTGCATTGACTTCTCATCTGCCTTGCTAAAAACCAACAAGTCATCAGCAAATAACAAACACTGCACTCCCACTCTTCTACATCTCTGATGGAATCCTATGTTCTTCCTGCCAAATTCCAGCTTCATCATCCTGGTAAAATATTCCATACACAGAACAAACAAAAGTGGAGAAAGTGGATCCCCTTGTATCACCCCTCTCCCTCCAGCAAAGCTCTTTGAGTAGCTTCCTTTTTTAAAAAAAATCAAAATCCACCATTGGTGGGGGGAAATTCATTGGGCTCCCCAAACCCTGCAAAAATGGACATTTGCCAGTTCATTACAGCAGTAGCCATTGGTATGGCTCAAAATGAATGAATAAATAGGCTAGAATTATCTACACCACCAACTGAATTATACAGACTCCAGTCCCCGAGCATGTTAGCGAATCACAAGAAAACACAAGACTGCCAAGGGAAGATTGTAGAGAAACAGTTATAGGTCAAAAAAAAGTCCAGCAGAGGTTGTGTGATCACTGGTGCCAAGCAGTAGTAGCAAATTTGCAAAAGCTTGAGATGTCCAAATTGATATGTGTGCTGAAGTGAAGACTGGAACCCATTTATCTCCTTTCAATGGGCCTTCTGGCACCTGAAATAATTAGATATCAGTAGCATCTGTTCAGAGAGGCTTTTTTAGGATCTAACACTTGGCATGCCTAATTTCTCAAGCTGAATTGAATTTCTGAGCACTGTTGGGGCTTGACTCAAAGTCAAAATGCCCTGAGCCTGTTGAGAAGAGGCATATTTTGCAAGGAAATCTGCAGTCATATTCCCTCCCTAAACACATGTTTGACTGTACTATCACATAATCTCTGATTAATATCAAAGCATATGCTATAAAGACTCCAATGTGCAGTGTGTGGTTTTAGGATGCAGTTTATGGCATGCAGACAGTCACTCTCCAACATGAATGGAGCCTGCATCAGCCTGCCATTATCTAAGCCAAACTGAAGTGCTAGGATTTCAGCATGTAATGGTGAGAATGCAGTGACCTGTTTCATCATCATTTTAATCATTGTACCTTGATTATTTCTAGCAATTAGGCCTAAACCAGCAGCACCATTTATAAAAGAGGCATCAACGTTAATCTTAAAACCTATCTCAGGGGGAATCCATCTCACTGCTCTAGCAACTTTAGGTTTTTTTTGCCTCAGAAAAGGAATCAAACCCATAGTTAAAAGATCCCTATATTTCACTGAATTACCACTGAGAGGGAAAGCTGTGAATATTAGAGAGACTTTCTTAGCTATCTGTAGGATCATTGCATGCTCATTATCCATTTTATTTTCAAACAAAAATTTATTCCTTCTGCACCACATAGACCAGATACTTGTCATTACAGTAGTTATAAAAAGTTGTATGTGCACTTTGGTGACTCCCTTATAGCTGAGATAAAATGCAATCCTATGCCTATATGAGAGGAAAATGGGGACAGAAGCCTGGAATGCATTATGTATGAAATCAAAGATTGCAGTATTTTTGCGGCATGTATTAAAGAAGTGATCAATTGTATCTGAATTTCCACAGAAGGGGCATTTAGAAGCAAGATTGATTCCAAATTTAATAGTGATATCATCAAAAGGAACTAAGCCATTCACCAGTCTCTATATCAACACTGACATTTGAACTGAGATAAACTTTGATCATACCTTTTTAATTGAGTACAGATCATCTGAGTGAGATTTGAGAGTTTTGTATGCTGATCTGATAGTGAACTAGCCTGCCCCTTCCAGCTTCCAAACCAGCCTGTCCTCATGTGAGTATCTGATCTCTGCCATTGAGTAGCTTCCATTGATGGCCAAACAAAATTGTGCATTTGTAAGACATCTTCTCACCCACTCTATGAACAGACTAGGGAAGTGAAGTGCCCTCAACCAGTTTAGCAAAAAGTCCCAATTTATGCTGTCAAAAGCTCTTCTGATATCCACTTGAAGGACACAACTCCTTGACATTTGCTTTTGGTTATACCTGTGCATAAGCTCCTGAGCTAGCATAATATTCTGAGCAATGTGCCTCCCTTTTATAAAGGCACTCTGATTGGAGCACACCATATCTGGTAGAACCTTACTCAATCTCCCACACATTATCTTGGGAACCACTTTGTACAAGACAGATCAGTTGTCACCTTCACTACCAAACTTGCCTGCTGCTCAGCTGTTAGCCTATTCCCCTGGTTGGTCACTTGAGGGTCAATTGCAATATGTGAACATGTTTTGAGCCCAAACTGCCCTTTAAAGTGGCCTACCAAATGGTCCTCCAACTCCTCCCTACCACGAATGAGAAAAAAAAACAACTTGCTAACTGTGAAATGCAAGCATTCTCTAAAAAACAACCTGTTAAGTGTGAAATGCAAGTATGTTCTAAAAAACAACCTGTTTGGTCTAAAAAACAAGCATTCAAGTGTGAAATTCAAGCATGCTGAATGCAATTTGCATAAATTGCAGGAAAAACCCCCGCGAGTGAATGCAGTTTGCATAAATTGCAGAAAATTCCTCGTCCCAAACTTCTTTGCATATAAACCCCGTCACTATATAGTGACCGTCACTTCCAAAACTAATTAGTCAAATTTATGTTCCGTAAACAAAATATGTTTATCAGTCTTGATTTTCATCTAGCGAAATCTAATATGCTTGCAAAATTGATATAAGTGTATATAAAAAAGATTTACTCATCTATTTACCACTTAATTATAGAAGTAATATTATTTTTTACTCATCTTTTAATGTATGTACTATTACTTAATGATTTTAATTGGTTCGGTGAGCCTGATAAATTTCGCCCCACGTTTTTTGAAAAATATATCGATGTCAATTGTACAAGCAAACAACTTTGAGCTCCCTTTTGGAATGCAGAATGGCAGACATGCTAAAAGTGGCAGTTCATCTTCAACGAGCTTTAGCCAACTAGCTACCGGCCATGACATAGATCGGCAATGGGGAAGCAACATGCTAAAAGTGGGCGTCAACTTTGACTTCCGACGAAAAGAGGTAATTAATAAACAACTTGGAGTTTCTTGCACGTCGGGAATTAAGAATATACTGTACATACATACTCGACTCGAGCAGATCGAGTTCAGACCTCTGCAGCTGGAAATAGAGAAGCTCTGTTGCTTGTTTGCTGCTTTCTTACTGACAAACCAAATAAACCAATACCATGTAGCATCTCAGAGTCTCAACGCAGACGCATCTTCTCTGCTTGAATTCAGAGCCCAGATTTCTACAGATCGACCTTCGAAACGCTTATCCAGCTGGTCCTCTGAAACTTCAGTTTGCAGCTGGATTGGCGTTTCCTGCGGGAACGTTGACGGCAGGGTTATGGAACTGAATCTTTCCGTTTCCGGGATGGGTCTTTCAGGGACCATGAGTCCATTCCTGGGAAACCTAACATTCCTGACTTATCTGGATCTCAGAAACAACTCATTCTTCGGTGGAAGGAGCTTCAGCGGCTGACACTTTCCAACAATAACTTCAGTGGAAGCATTCTCGGTTACCTGACCAGCCTCAGGGAGGAAATACTCTGAGTGGTGAGTAATTAACATATATGCATCCTTCATATATTTAGTGTCATGCTCATGATTCATCATATGGTTGTTAGTACTAATTAGGTGGAATTCCACGGGAGATAGGTGATCTTACGAATCTGCAGATGATTCACATAGGAAGCAGCTCTCTTACAGGACAAATTCCCCGGTCTGTCTTTAACATAACCAGCTTGAAACTGATAATTTGAGCAACAATAGTCTCTCATGGAGTTTCCAGGAAATTAAAATGATTGCCAGTCTCCCCTTTCTTCAACACTTGTTACTTCATTCTAACCAACAGAATGGTTCGATTCCCCGATTCATCTGGGAATGCACATCTCTGCAAACCCTGAGACTGCAACGGTGGCATATCGCCCAGTATTGCCAATCTCACTTCACTCAGGGCTCTCAATTTAGCCAGAAACAAACTCATTGGTAAGTGCAGCACTTTGTCTTTAAATTTCAAACAAAGTAATTTACAAAAGAAACAAATAATACTATATTTGTACCATAACTAGAGTGTATACACTATGTGAAGTAGCTATAAATGTGTCATAATTGCCGATAATCAGGTTCATTCATACACAAATAACATTGGTGTATTATTGAATTTCCCAGGTAAATTACCAATCCAGTTTGCCAATATGCACAATCTTGCACTTCTTGGACTTGTTTATAATAAGTTGTCAGGCCACATTCATCCTGACTTCTTCAACATGTCTTCCTTATTTTTCCTAGACCTAACTGAAAACAACTTCTCCGGGACTCTGCCTTCAAGCATGTGGACTACACTCTCTAGTATTCAGACCATTTCTCTGACTGTAAACAGGTTTACCGGACCACTACCGAGTCATATATCAAATGCTTCTCAGCTTTCTACACTAGTAATGCTGGAAAACCAGCTAAGTGGCGATATACCTGATTCGCTTGGGAATTTGATATTCTTGCAGCAACTAATCCTTGGAGGAAATAACTTCACCTCTTCAACTCAGGCACTCACATTCATCACATCCTTAACAAAATGCAGGCAACTGGGAAGAGTTGAGATATCAAATAATCAGTTCAATGGGTAACTTTTCTGAGTCATTGTTCGAGTTTAATGCCTTCAGAAGCAAATTAACAGGAAGAATTCCAGTTGAGATTGGGAATATGAGCAGCCTTCAGATGATGCAATCTGATAGCAATGAGCTGGAAGGACTCATCCCATCAACAATTGGGAAACTAAGCAAACTAGATTGTATTTATCTCGAGCACAATAAATTACAAGGACACATTCCTCCCCAGCTATGCCAGTTAAACGCACTTGGTGACTTGTACCTTAATGAGAATATGCTTTCTGGTACAATACCAAGTTGCCTGGGAGAGATTAAGTCACTCAGAAATGTCTATCTCCAATCCAATAACTTGAGTTCTGCAATTCCGTCCAGTTTTTGGAGCCTTAGTGATCTCTTAGGTCTAAACCTGTCATCAAATATGCTGAGTGGCGAGTTTTCTCCCGAAATTCAAAACTTGAGGGCCTTAACACTTCTGGACTTGTCATGGAACAAGTTATCGGGTGATATTCCAAGCTCAGTTAGCAGTTTACTAACACTAACCAACCCGTCTTTGGCTCATAATAGGTTTCAAGGCCACATTCCTGAATCACTTGGAAAGATGGTTGGTTTAGTTCATCTGGATTTGTCTCATAATGATATTTCCGGAGGAAAATCAAAGGCATTAGAGAATCTTGATTAACTCGACTTCTTGGATTTATCTTTCAATAGATTGGAAGGAGAAATCCCAAGTGGCGGACATTTTTCCAACTTCACTGCAGAGTCATTCGCGCAAAACTATGCACTATGCAGCAACGCACCTAGATTACATGTTCCATCATGCAAAATGCCTGGAAATGATTCAAAAAGAAGGCCAGGGAAACTTTTGAACAGGTACATTTTACCACCTATTCTCTGTTCTATCCTAATTGTTGCATCAATCATAGCATGGTTTTGGGTCATAAGAAGAAATAGAAGAAGAAAGCATGTGAGAAAACTTCTTTGGAGAATGATGTGTCACTACCTGACTCCTGGATGAGAGTTTCTTACCTTGAGCTTTTCAGAGCAACAGATTCTTTCAGCGCAAACAATCTTCTTGGAATGGGAAGTTTTGGTTCTGTTTTCAGGGGTGCATTGCTTTCAAATGGACTAACCGTAGCTGTAAAAGTTTTCAACAAGAAAACAGAAGGAGAAAACAAGAGCTTTGTAACTGAATGTGAGGCATTGGCAAGCATTCGGCATAGAAACATAATCAAGATCCTGAGTTGCTGTATCAATGAAGATTTCCAAGCATTGGTGCTCGAGTATATGCCTAATGGGAGCCTCCAGAGTTGGTTGCATTCGGGCGGTCTTTTCTTAGACATGATACAAAGGCTAAATGTAGCAATAGATGTTGCTTCAGCATTGGACTATCTTCATCACTATCATGAACCAGCTATTGTCCACTGTGATTTAAAGCCGAGCAATATCTTGATAGATCAAGACATGAGGGCACGTCTCACTGACTTCGGCCTGGCAAAGCTCTTCAATGAATCTCAACTTCTGATGCAAACCAAGACTCTCGCCACGATTGGATATATGGCTCCAGGTGATTTTTTATTTTAGTTTTTGTAGGTGTCTTTTTCTTCAGAATCCCTCAAGGCAAACTCTTCTGATTGACGGTCGATATATTACATCACCTATCAAAGATGGAGTCATTCTGATTCAATGCTTATGGATTTTAGAGTATGGAACATCAGGGATAGTATCAGCGTCTGGAGATGTATATAGCTATGGTGTAACTTTGCTGGAGTTGTTCACAAGGAAGACTCCAACTGATGATATGTTTGGACAATATTTGAACCTGAGAGATTGGGTCACGGAATCAATACTGGCAAACTCGGTTATACAAATCGTGGATTGCAATTTACTTGAAGAAGGAGAAGACCAGAAAATGAATGAAAATAAAGAGAAATATATTACTGATATTCTTGGTGTCGGACTGGATTGTTTGGCAGACTTACCACAACAAAGAATAAGCTTGGGCGAGATTCTGGTTAGACTCACAAAAATTAGGGCAACTCTATGTACCTGATTGTAAAACATTCCTGGATTTCAACTGTCCATTGCAAGCTGTAAAAAGACATCTGCTTAATGTCAATACCATAGGCCATAGCAGATAATGGCAAACTCAGCAGCTGCTCTCATTTCGCATTCCTCTTATGTCACATAACCGTCAGGAATTATACAATACGATTTACAAACTGATTTCGACAAAGGGTGGGGGAGATGACGGAGAACTACAAACAATGGTATGAAACAAAACTACACACAGTATACCACCTGAACGAACCAGGAAGATCTATATTTTTGGTTTCTTCACAAACCAGGCATGCTTTGAAGCTAACAGTAGAGGCACATACATTCCTAATACACTTGACACAGACTAAAAAGGGTAATCAGCATCCCACAAACCAAAAAGAGGCAAAACCAATCTCATTACACTCTAACCAGTTACATCATCTGAGGTAGTAGCTTCAATGGTTTCTGGTGTTCTTGTTTCAGTATCCACTGGAGTAACTGGGGCAACTGGGGCAGCTGGGCTAATGGCACCTTCAGCAGCTGGGGTAACTGGGGCGACTGGGGTAACTAGGGCAGCTGGGCTAACTGCAGCTGTAGAGCCACCATCATGCTTCATCTCTTCAACTTCACTGAGGGTAGGTGTTAAGGAGCTCAAGTGAGGAAACTGAGATCCAGCATGGTTGTCCTCCGTTTGTTTTGGCCTATTCAAGGCACTACAGTGGGGGCAGTAGTAGGTTACATATGGGAAATCTTCTTTTCTTGCCAGCCCTGTCAAGAAAAACAGAAATGAAAGATGAGAATTTTTTTCACAGAGACACATTAGCATATTTTTCGACTAATAACGACTACCATTATGCATGTGACAGTTGCCACATATTAGTGCATATGATTGTGTTGGATCTTCCCCAACAAGCAAAGCTGCCATGCGAGCCAACCATCCACCATCTTTAGCACTGAAACCAGGTTGCTCTTGATGCTCTACAACCAACTGCTGATCCAAGGAAGAATCAAAACTCTCCAGTCCAGACTGATGAAGCAGATCATCATGATCTGGTGACATATTATCCGTCCTATTAGCCCTGGTCTGTGACTGCTTCCTATTCCGAAGTCCACCAGGAGGAACGAGCTCAGCATCACTACTTCTTGCCATAGGGCCAGTAGGCTTAGACTCGTCTCCTAAATAGACTTTCAGTCCAGAGTCTGATCCAAGCTTCGAAGCAAGAACAGAAGCAGCAGCTGCCTTCGCAGCAGGATCGGGGTCGTACCTCTGGATACCAACATCAAGTAAATATAAGGAACACGCCAAAACAGGGATATCGTCTTAGTTCATTTATGACAGCATTGACAGGAAACAGAAATTTTAACTCTAGATGAGTTATATGACTGACTCTAAATGAGTTATGTGACTGAGTTATATGACTGACTCTAAATGAGTTATGTGACTGAGTTATATGACTGACTCTAAATGAGTTATATGACTGTCCACTGACTCAACTCCAGAATAGATACTTAAGTAGATGACCAAAAAACACAGAAACCTGAATCAAACACAGTCTAATATCCAATGCATCTGAAAAATATTGAACAAACCTGAATGAGCTGCTGTGTAATGTAATAATTTGTCTTCTCCTTCAGCTCATCAATCTTATCTTGCCTTTCAGTCCTAAGCCTTTCCAAAGTCTTCTGATCTTTACGATCAACTGTTATAAGAACACGTCATGACATAAACGTAAACAATTGTGAGATTATGTAAAACATGAATCAAACACAATATATCAATTATCTTTGCAAATTACACATGAATTAGTTAAATATCTTTGCAAATTATCTTCGTCCTTTATAATGTCACTGCAATACCTTCAAAGTGTCAGATATACTTTTCTTATCTGGACAGGGAAGCTTTTCAAATCAAATTTAACTTCATGTAGCAGTTAGTATTAGTATAGGGAGGGGATTGCCAAGTCAATGTAGAATATACTTCAATAAAAAAATGATAACAGTGGGGAAAAAAATTAACCAAAAGCTTGTTACAGATTATCAAATACACAATTAGATGGCATCTTTTCAAATCTCCAGAATCTGGGTATGAGCTCATAAACTTTAAACCAGCCTAGCACCTCTGTAATATTCTGATTTTGCAGTCACTTTGTTTTCTGTACTTGTAGCTGTATTAAAATAAAATAAACTAAGCATCCCCAGTTAAGCATTTAGTTTAATAGGAATTACCATAGAGGCACTATAATGCAATTACACAGTGCATGGTCCCCTTTGAAAAAATAAAGAAGCAGACAGATGAAAAAATAAAGAAACAGAAAGATAGATGAAATGTAGAATTCAGATAAAGTGGATGGGTCAGGCAAGTATCAGAATAATTAAATAGATCGTACTATATCATTTCATGTAGAAGTGTGTACTTACACATCTTGGTAGTGTTGCTAAACGCCCAGTAGATAAGATATGATAGACCAGGAAAAAGGAACATTGGCAAAACATGCACTGCCCTCATCCTCCAATCCAGTTCCAATCCTCTAGTAGTTATTATGGCATAACCAACTGCTATCACCTAAGAAAAGAAGGGAAAATAAGAAGTTGAACTATGGTAATTTGGGGAACAAAGCAGTAAAACTTGGATACGTTTCCAGCTTATTCACTAAGCTACATGAACTTATAAACTACGAAAAGAGTCAATGAAATTGCATAAAGATTTCAAACAAAGTATCATGAATTATTTTCTGCACATGGATAGCCTGCTCAAGATTTTGGGATAAAAGGGTTAATTTTCTTATACAGCCTAACTAAACAGATGTGAAATAACAATTCAGAGAGTGGGATAAACGAATGAATCAGACCAAATACAACAAATTTGACATCAAAGATATCTACAGATATCATTTCAAGCCTTAACTAAGCAGATGTAAAACAAAGTTTGAAGAAGAGTGGTGTAAGAAAATGAGTCAGACCCGCTACAGTCAAATTTGGCATCACAAAATCATCTACAAATCATTTCAGCTAAGGCACAAACCTTTAAATCTCTCTTTTCTTAAGAAAAACAATTTTTAGTAGGGTGTATTATCACCAATACATGCGTAGTACTTCAGAGACTATTTTCATAGCTAATTGCAACTGCTTACAAAGCAACAAAATAATTATGCACAGATGCGATTGACTTTTCAATATCTCTACAGAACAGTAATAAATATTGCAGTAGAATGGAATCCAAAAAAGTAGTATGAAGCACAGAATGAATATGTATTAAATTTATCCACAACTATAACAACGATACAGTATACCCAAACACAGAAGTGCTTAAAACAGACAAGAATGCTACGGTAAATGTAATATCCAGAAAAAGGGGCCAAAATCCCACAAACATAGAGCTTGACCAAAATTTCAGAACCCATAATAAAGGCTAAACCAGTGGTAATTTAAAGATATTTGCAATGCCAGTAACAAGGTCTCCTCATTAGATTGAATTGAACCCAGTACACTTCCTGGACATTCTAATTTCTAACCAAATCCATTCTAATCCTCATTGTTTTAGCATCACCTTACTTAATGGATTTAAGTAAATAATACGTGGACATAAGAACCAGATAGTTACCTCAAAAAGAATGGAAAGCAAAATGAAGTTCCTTTTCATCCGCCTCGAGCTCTGAGAGCGCCTTTTCATTCTAGAAAGCACGGCTGCTTCCTCTTTAGTAATGTGCTGCAGCCTCTTCTCGAAATCATCACCCTGGGATCTAAACACTGCATTCCACACTCTCGAGAATAATCCCTTTTTCTTCTTTTTCTTTTCATCTTTCAATTCAGGATCAGAGGGTGGTGATGGAACTTTTGCATCAATATCTCCCTTATCATTCTTAGATTCCTCAGCCATCTCCTATAAATTAACATTACTTATCCATTAAATAAGCATCATATACCACTGCTTCTTCACTGTTTAACACAACCATCGTCCGTGATCCTAAATACGCAGCATTCATAAAAATCCCACAATAATTTAACTCCTCAACAGCCAATTGTTTACAAATTTAAGCAATGCACACCAAAAGTAATAATACATTAGAGGAAGCACCATATAACGTAACCGTGAAAGCATAATTCACGAAGCTCAGTCAATTAGAAACACAAAACAGAAGGAAGTTGCACCTTTAGGATTGAAGGAATTTGATAACCGACGGGAGCGGCGGCGGCGGCGGCGAGTGAATGATCGGGTTGATCCACAGGCGAACGATCGTCGAGGTGCCCACACGTGTGTTGGACGGAGGAATCACGACGACGTGCAGATCACGACGAGGGTTTACAGTGAGATCTGCGATGCTTCGGATGTCAGTAGAGCAAAATGAAGATCCTAATTTATAGTCTGCCTTGAACCGGGCTCACCTCCCCAGTTTAATCAACTGCCTTTCCAAAAGCGCGTTTCTATTAACTTCATTGAAAAGGTTTCTTTCGCGTTACCTGTAAACATGATTAATTCCAAATTATTTCAATTTAATTAATTTCACTTCATTAAAATTTGGGAAATTTAGCTTAATCCAATCATACTTCTATTTTCATCATTTTTTCTTCATTAATATTAACCGCATTCTCTACATGTTTTTACTAGCACTCAGGGGCGGACTCAGGATTTTACCGACAAGGGGGCCGGACTAATCATAAAAATTTGAATTCGAAAGAATAAATGATATTATAAAAATAACGGTATAACAAAATAATTTATTTAGAAATAAAAGAATCATACATATAACGGATCAATTATTGTTAAAGAAAATATAAAATTTATTTGAATCTAATTGATCATCTCAAAAGTGTCGATAATCGAATCAATGGGAATGGTCTCGCGATCTCTTTCAATATATAGCATCAAAGAATCTCGCGGAAAATCATCTTCAATTCGACTACGCAAACTTGTTTTCACAATTTTCATGACTGAAAAGGCCCGTTCAAATTACAAAAAGCAAATCCTAATGAGATTAGTATGTCTAATTACTGATATGTTATAAGATTAACCAATATTCTTTTTAAAAAATATTACTAATATAAAATCCTATAAGGATTATAAATCAAAAAACAAAAACAAAATACTAATAGAAAATTAACAAAATGTGTGGTCCCTACTAATGATTCACTAATTCTATTAGAAATCTAATTTTAGTAAAATTTCTACTCTCTTTATTATGTATTTGTACACATTGATTTTTTGTAAAGTGGTCCACCAATTTTTTTTAACTAAATACTATTTAAAGGGGGAATAATTTCATATATAGGCTATATCTTAGCAAATTTATGAGGTGGGCCCGGCCCCTTTTGGCCCCCTATATGGTCTGCCACTGCTAGCACTAGTATTTTTATTCCCGCGCTACGCGCGGGATGTCCTATAAATGACACATGTATGAATATATTTGGTTCTAAACAAGAAAACTTTTGATCGAAGCATGCGATCATCCAACACAGTTAACGGACACAAGCCAACCTAGACAGCAGTTTTCTAGCACTCATCATACAAAGCCACAAGGCTTGTAAAAGAAAAATAACTAAATTTGTATTCAGGTCTCAAAGCACCTTTTTCACACAAATACCTAATTCACACAAACCTTAATAAAGCACTGAGTTTAACATCTACAATACAATAATCTTCTCAAGACAGTAACTTGTTCTAATAATTTTGCCAATTTGCTAGACTAATGAAAGAAAAACATACAGGGATAATATAAACAATCAACAAAATTAACCAGTTCTGCAGGGCATACAAAATAGTCCTTTTTTTCATTAATCAATCACTCCTAACCAGTTTGTACATTCAAGCAAATAACAATTCAGGAATCACTACAATCGAAAACAATAAAAGAATCAACAAATGCAGATCATTTGCTTTCAAATGAGAAATGAAAGCAATAGTCTGAATGGTCTTGCCAAGCCCCATTTGATCCGCCATTATTCCGTCCAATCCATTCTGCCATAGTGCAATCAGCCATTTAACGCCTTTCAGCTGATACGTCTTCAGTTTATGGTCAGTTAACAATGGCACTAATTCAGCATGTTCCTATTCAACTTTCTCCAATTCAGCACTTTCTTTCTCTGCTCTCGCCTCAACTGTTATGTCTGAATCTGGATTTGAAGTCAATGATTCATCTTCAGACCTTTTCAAAGAAGCTCAAAAAGCTGACAGAGAAAAACAATGGTGTCAAAGAATTGATGATATTAGTTGTTGAAGTTGTTAAATGCAGTAGAATCATCATGTAGAGGTAAAATTTTCCTACAAAGTGCAAAAACAAGAATGGTGACTGGTGAGGGTATCCAGTGCTGAAAGAGTTGCTAACGCACCCATCCTTAATCGCAATCTGATGCTTTGGCCTTTCCTAAATCCACTGGTGAAATCCCAGCCAACAATTCCTAATTATGTCAAGAAAGTAGAAGTGATAAAGCAATGAGAGTGTTACCATAGAAAAATACACTGCATTCATTATCAGAACAAAGCATAAATAATCTTTCTGTATGTGAGAGACTGACAATTCACAAATTTGGTTATATAGTACACATGAACAAGAAAAATTTAGGAGAAGTGATGTGTAAGGCAGCCCAATGTGAGTAAAATTCTCATGAACTAACAACGCGTTCATATTATTGGCATGCAACAAAACCATCAGTGTTTGAGAGCAAAAGAAGTATTTCATTAATTTTAATAAAAAAACAATCACCCGTAGTTCAGCAAGAGCAAAAGCAAACATTCTTGGAATGAGACTTTGAAGAAAAGATGTATATGAGTTCTTAAAGTATACCTGAAGATCATAAGTTTTTAAGGTTGCAAGCTGAAGTTGTTCCATCTGGTTGATTAACAAACCTGTCATTAAGATGCTGCTACAAGAAATTGGCCTGAGATTGCATGTTTGAATGTCAGACAACATAAGACAAACAATCAGAACAAGAGCAGAGGAAGGAACAATAGTACAATGATGACGAATAATCACATACAACTTTAAAGAACCATCCTGACCATAGATGATTATCCAAGCCAGGCTGCGCCAAAAGCCAGTAACTACGCATAACCTCCAATAACTCTAGAGAGATTGCAACCCCAGCAATGGCAACTACCATGACACTTCGAACGATGCCAGTTTTAGAAATCCATCCAACAAATGCAAGCACCATCTATAACACAAGCACTGTACTAGGAATGATAACGAACCGTTTGCGCAATAATCCCCCAAAAATCCATCTTCATATGCAAACAAAATGCAGCACTGTACACAAAATCCCCCCAAAAAAATATCCAATCTTTTGCAACATTTCCAAAATAATGGTATACATGTCGGACACGGTGGCTATGGTTTTGACGACCATGATAAGGGAGCCATCGGGATTGGAGTCACGGTTCTGCCAGCAGCGAGCGAGGAAGTGAGGAAATCGATGGTGGTGCCATTGGGCTTGGAGATCACGGTCGAAAAACCGGCATCGGTTAGCAGAGGGTTGGTGGGGCCGCCAACACGGACGAGGTCGTTGTCGCCGGACTCATTGGCGAAGGTCCTCCACGTCGATGGAATGAGACTCGAGAACCAGGCCGCATTCCGAGCACATGGTGTCTCCGACCTTGTAGGAGACGACGATTTCCTGATCGGAGAGCGTGGTTGAGACGGTGAGTGATAGCTACGTTAATTCATCACACTTCTGGTTTGCTGTGGTGGAGGAGAGGATGGGACTGAGGGTGGCTCAGGTTTGCTGTGGTGGTGAAAGTACAAATATGCCCTTAACATTGTAGATCCATGAACAGTATCGCCCATTCCCCCTTTTAGAATACTTAGATTTTCTTAAAAGTAGATAAATAATAAAACATGCCTTCTATACGCAGTCCGTATTTTGCATATTTGCAGTCCGTATTTTTGTTAAATAATCATATATACAATGATTTTAATATATAACTGATTTGCAAGTGTATGCAATAGAAGTAATATATATGATGCATATGTCTGATATACATAATTATTGACCATATCATATGTATCGAAGACGTATTTTTATTTTGGACTGCAAAATAAGCAAAATACGGACTGCGTATAGCATGCCCCTAATAAAATGAGGCGTCGCTAATAGTTAGAAAATCATTTGGATTATTACTAGATTTTTTTTGTTACATTTTTTTTTCAAATCAAAACCACCACTGGTGTGGAATTTATTCGGCACCCCAGATCATCTTTTTACTAGGTATATATTAAAAAGCAGAGAGTAGCGTATAAATAAAATATTTTTAATGTATACATAGTTAAAACTACGTAGTATTATAGCGGTGAATTGGTGGTTTATAACCAAAACTACGTAGTATTATAGCGGTAATGTGATTTTCCGGTGACAACTTTTTATTAGGAAAATAAATATTTAAACATGGTATATAACCTCCGCCTATAATATTACCATTCATAATAATCTTAAAGACAGTAGTTAATTTCCGTATGTGTTCAGTTTTACATGGTATGAATATTTTATTTCAATATTTTTTTTTTAATTTTAAACCACCTTCAGGTGGGGGGAGATTTATAGAAAGGTTCCCCAGACCTCATAAAAGGCATCTCTGCCAGAATTGTTTTACAAAAATCAAACCATGTGAGCTTAAACATGGCTGAGTACAAAAAATATAGATTAGGCTAACCTAGGCTAGCTATCATTTACATAAGTGGTACTGTGGTGTTTGTAATACAATGGAATCACAATAACTTGGCGAGCACTTTAGCGATCGTCAAAACGAAGCGCAACTTCGCCAACCAAGTCTATGATCTACCACTATATCACCAACAGTTTCACTTCAAAAGTTAACAATGTGAGTTAAACTGAGCCAAAAAAGTTGCTCAGCTTTGTCATCAGTTTGTAGAGACATCAGGGGATCCTTCTTCACTGGATGCCTTGTATGCATGCCATGCTTTTAGCCTGATAAAACTGCAGCTTGGAGTAGTTGTTGCTTTAGGTTCCAACCTAAAGAACACCAGTGGTTCTTTAGGTCTTGTCCCTGCAAGATCAAAGAGAAAAAAGTAGTGTCTGTCTAGGCAACTTTCAATCTTATGCAAATCTCAAATTAGGCACATTAAGATTGTCTAGAGCAATAATACCCCTGAGCTGGGCAGGAGCTTCCTGCATGGATATATTTCCAGAGAGTTTACACCTGGAGCTGTGCTTGGCTAAACAATCAGCAGCTCCATTGCCCTCTCTGAAAACATGTTTTATACAGTCTTGCAGGCCTAAATTTTTCAGTGAGTGACACAGACTATAGACACTCCAATTTACTGAAGATGGTGAAGAAATACCTTTTATAGCCACAGTACTATCAGATTCAAGTATAAATGGAGCATTAAGAGTGGCTGCTACAGAGAGACCTAGCTGTATAGCCAGTAACTCAGCATGTAATGGTGAGGAAGCAGTTAAGGATTTCATGACTAGTCTGGAAACAGTACCACAATTATCCCTAACTATGACTCCCAGACCAACATTATCAGTGGATAAAAAGGATGCATCGACATTAATTTTATAGCCAAATACTGGATGTTTCCATTTAACTATCACTACAGGTCTTGGCCTTTTCCTCTTCAGATAAGGGATAAGGCCAGTATTTATCAACTGTTGGTATTTTACTGCATTTCCAACTGGTGGAATAGCCCTAAATACCATGTTGACCTGTTTGACAATATTCTGGAAGGTGAGAGGATGATCATATTTAACATTATTATAGAGAAAGTTGTTCCTGGACAACCATATGTACCAGAGGGCCATTACAAAAGTGTTAACAGCAATTCTGGTAATAGTTTTAGTAGCACCTCTATAATTAATGTAAAAAAATAATCTGTGCCTAAATGATAAGAACTGTGGGACTGGCATATCAAAAATCTTATGAAAATAGGACAGGATCAACATGTTTTTTGGACATTCATTAAAGCAATGGTTGATAGTGTCAAGAGAAGGGCAGTTTGGGCACTTAGATGGTTGGTGAAAACCAAATTTCATCATTATATCAGAGAAAGGGAGCAAGTAATTATGCATTCTCCAAATAAATATGCATTGCTTAGTGGGGACTTTGTGTAACCATACCTGTTGAATTGTATGGTCATGTCCATATTGCCTCAGTTTCTGATAAGCTGACTTGACAGTAAAAATTCCAAGTGCAGAGGGGCACCACACCAGCCTGTCCACATGGTCATTGTTGATTTCCAGATCCTGCAATAAACACACAAAATTGGTAGCCAATAAAGGCTCCAGTGTTGGCATATAAAGTTGCTTATTATTGCAAAATTTTGCCAGGGTCAGATTAGGAAATGGGGGAGGCAGTGAGTCAATCTGATGCTCTAGAAAACCTAGTCCTGTCCAGTTTGAAAACCAGAGAGGGGAAGAACCCGTTCCTACCACTAATCTAGAGTTTAAATTTGCAAACTCAGTCACAGAGCACATCCTATTCCATGTGTGTGAAGTTCTATAGGTGGCTGGAAGAGACCAAAGAAAAGAGGTCCAAATTGTGTCATTTAATTGAAGCTTCCACCATAATTTACATGAAAAGGCTTGAATGATTGCTCTAATGTCTCTAAGACCTAATCCATTCTCAGATGTGGGGAGGGCCATCCTACTCCATTTTCTCCATATTAACTTTTGGGAGGACTCATTTTCCCCCCAAAAAAATTTGGAGCCATAGTTTCCATTTTTCTGATGACAGCCAGGGGGGGTTGCAGGACTGCAAATATATGGTTTGGTATGGAGAGGAAGACATGGTTAAGCAGAACCAGTCTCCCAGCTGGAGTCAACCACCTGTTTTTCCAATTTTGAAGTGAGTGTTCCATCCTCTCTAAAAGGGGCTGATAGTAAACAATCTTGTTCCTGCCTGTAAACACTGGTACTCCCAAGTATTTAAAGGGCAACTTGCCCAGTTTCATGCCAGATATTCTCTTAATGAGCCTCACTAAGCTGGATCTTGCTCTCAGATTAACAAAAAAATCTGATTTAGAGTAATTGACTTTTTGACCTGAGCATTGTTCATATGAATTCAGTATTTTTAAGAACCTCTTCAGGTTTGTTTTTGTTGCTGATAGAAAAATCGCTGTATCATCAGCATACATAAGGTGGGATAGCTGTTGGACTCCTCTAGGAATTTTAAAACCTTTTAAGTACTGTGTGTCCAGAAGATGTTTCAGACCTCTAGTCAGGGTTTCTGAGACCAAATTATACAGGAAAGGGGAGAGAGGGTCCCCCTACTTAATTCCTCTATTTGCAGTAAAAAATCCAGTTGCAACTCCATTTATTAAGACAGAGAAACATGCAGCAGATATGTTCTGAACAATTACTTTGACCAGATGACCATTGAAACCAAAGTGTAATAAAACTGAATTTAGAAAAGGTCTGGAGACCATGTCGAAAGCTTTTTGCATATCCAGTTTAATTATCACATTTTTATGTTGAGGGTTTTTGTTGAGTAATCTGACCATCTCTTGCATTTGAATGGTATTATCAAATATGTCCCTTCCTTTAAGGAAGGCTGACTGCTCAACAGAGGTCAGTTTGGGCATTAATGGCTTTATCCTTTCCATGATAATTTTTGAAAAAACTTTGTTAACAAAGTTGGAAAGACTAATAGGCCTGAACTGAGAGAAAGTATTAGGGTTGGGCACTTTAGGTATCAGGGTTAACCATGTGCTGGAGATAGCTTGAGGAATCCGAGTTCCATCTAGGAATTCATTGGCTGATTCCAGTAAGTCCACTTTAATTATTTCCAGCAATGTGTAAAAAAGGATCCTGAAAACCCATCTGGTCCAGGGGCTCCTTCTCTATTGAGGTCAAAAACTGAGAACCTAAGCTCTTCTTGACTTACTGGTTCCATCAATTTCTGATTGTCTTCCTCAGTAACCAGCTTGGGAATGACTTTCATATAATATTCAAGAAACTGACCAGTGGCATCTGAATCAGAATCATTCAGGAGTTTTTCAAAGAATTGAACTCCCTCTATCTGAATCTGAGAGGGATCAGTTATCCATCACCTCTGTCATTTTTGATTTTGTTTAGCTGGTTTCTACTTCTCCTCTCTTTTACAGAGTTTTGGAAGAAGCTAGTATTTGCATCACCTTCTCTGAGCCATCTCAGATTGGATTTTTGCTTCCAGAAAGTAGTCAGCTCACTCTGTGCTCTAACAAGGATTGTTGTTTGTTTATTTAACTCAATAAGATCAGCATCTGTCCTTGTAGATTCAAACTGAATCTCACATTGAGCCACTTTCTCTTCTGCCTGTATGATGTTTTGGTGTACATCACCAAAAGAAACCTTATTCCATTGTCTGAGGACTATCTTCAGTCTTTTAAGCTTGGAGATCATTTTTCTCATGCCATACTCAGTACAAGGAAGTGACCAGGACTCATCTACTACTGTCTTAAAGTCCTCTCTGGTTAACCACATCTGCTGAAACCTAAATGGTTTATGAGATTAGATTTCTGAGGTTTGGATAGACAATAAAAGTGGATTGTAGTCTGAGGTAGTTCTACTTAGCACTTGTACAGAGCTGTGTGGAAATGTTTGCATCCAGTCCAAATTTTCTAAGGCTCTATCAAGTCTCTGAAGCAGGAGATCCTCTTTGGATCTTTTATTGGACCAGGTAAATTTATTTCCTACAGTTGGGACTTCTATTAAACCTAAAGAGTTAATCAGAGAATTAAAATCCCTAATACTAACTAGAGGAGGTCTTTTATTGCCTCTTCTTTCATCTACTGAAGTGACAGTATTGAAATCACCAATGTATAAGGTGGGTGCTAAGGGGAGGCCTATAAGAGCCTGCCATAGGTCTCTTCTAAGAGTGCAAGTTACTTTAGCATATATAAAAGCACAATTCCACACAGTAGAGGAAGCATTATCAGTAATTTGACAAAGAAAATACTGATCTGACTGAGATAAAACTGAGAGATTGAATTTATGATTTCAAAAAACCCAAATTTTAGCATTATCAGCATACAAGCACTTGGAAAAATTCAGTTTGTGTTTAAGGGAAATTATGTCAGTGTTGGGGTGCCAGGGTTCACTCAGACACAACAAATCTATCTTTTGTGAAACAATTAGAGTTTTAAGACTTTTAAGAGACTTATTATAACCCCTGATATTCCACACAAGAAAGTTACCTAACACCTTATGTGTAATCATGCTAAACCTTGTTTGGATTTTTTTGAGGATCGCAGCCACTTTTCAATAGTGGAGCTTCCTGAATTGTTTAACTGATCAAGTAAGTTTTTTGCTTCTCTATGGAGTTTTAAAGAAGGTGTACCTGAGTCCAGTGACATAGCTTTATCTTCTTTATGCCATTCTGGTTCACTTGGAGCTTCTTCATAGTCTGAGCTGGTATCATCTTCCTGATCCTGTAAGACCTGAAAAACATTTGATGTCTGAATTGGTTGGTAAGGAATCAAAGCCATGGAGTGTTTTTCTTTTTTCCTATTACCTACATTCATTTCATCATAGGAGTAAAAATTTGGTTCTTTCAAACTTGCCAGAGAGGTAAAAGTAATTGGGGCTTTATGAACAGGGGGGTATTCAAAGTAAGAACCCCATCCCCTGCCAAGTGATCAAGGATATCATCCTGAATTGTGATGGATATTTGCTGCTGAGCTTTCTGTGGGAAGGCCACCATTTGTAGGTTGCCTGGCTCATATGAAATCTGCTGTGCTTCAGCATCCTTTGACTTTTCAGAACTGGAGAGACCTGAGGATCCTGCAGTTTGGGTTGGTCTCCACATCTGAGCTTGGGGTGCCTTTGTCCTTTTTTTCCGGCCATTTTGCATCTCCTGTTTCTTTAGCATGTGACTCTTCTTCAGTTCAGGATGTAGCATACCACAGTTGTCATCCTGGTGCCCAGTCCTTTTGCAGTGAGAGCAGTACTGGGGAAGGAAGTCATATTCAATATCACATTCCATGGATGAACTAGGGTTACCTATGGTGATGGTCTTGTGGCGTTCCTGCAGCAGATCAACCTCCACGCAGACTTTGATTGCTGAGGGTCTGGTAAGAGCATTTGTGGCGGCATCCATCCTAAGGAAGACTCCGATTGAATTGCCAAAGTCTTGAATTGCAGATCTGTTGTAGAACTGGATGGGAACTCTTTGGATGGTAGCCCAGACCGGTACAACAGATGATTCCTTGTTCGGTGAGAAGTCTGGGCTCCACTTTAGGATCTTCATCGTGGCTCCAGAAATTGTGCAGATGGATCGAATCCAAAAGCTCCGGTAGTCTTCCTCGAGTTCAAATCGAATGAGATGTGCTTGAAATCGATGGATCCAAGCTGGAACTTGCCGACAAACCCCATTTCTTGAAAATACTTGTTGAGTTCCGGCATAGGTGGGTTTCTTCTGGTAAATTTGCCGACAAGGGCATTCTTGTAGTGTGAGGCGAAGGTCTGAACTGCCTCTTCGGAGTAAATACATGCAATCTTTCCGTTGACCCGACGAGAGATTGGCTTGATTTCAGGGTTATTTGGAAGTGTGGAGAAGAGGGGTTGTGGTTTTGGTGCTAAGATGTCAGCAAAGGACTTACCGGCGGGGACGCCGCCGCTAATCAGCGGTGGATCCGCCATGGGAGTGGCCGTTTCCGACTGTTGCCCACCGTAACAGTGCTAAAAAACGGGCAGAAATCTAGAGAGAAGTCAGAGAAAAAGTATTAGAGAGAGAGAGGGTGGGATGAATCAATATTTTATTTCAATATATTATACATATGCTACTAAAAGATTAATAAATATATAAAATAGTACATAATCTCAACCTATAATATTACCATATATAATAATCTTCTTCTAAAAAATAGTAGTTAATTTCTGTAGGTGATTATTCTTTTCTACATATTTTATATATATATATATATATATATATATATATATGGTGAAGGAGCCATGTTTATAGAAGGTAGGGTTCAGGTAAACCCGGAATATTACCTTTTCACTTTGTTATTCTTCTTAAAATACACACAGCTGGTAAATCCTATATGTGCAGAATCAATTGTATCCATGTGTTCGACGTGAATCAGTCCATGTTCGTCCACCCGCACCGCTTTGGAGACCTGCCTCTGCTTAGCGATTATGTCGTTATTGGTCATCATCCAACCGAACGAACTGGCGACGAACTGGTGACTGCATGCTCGCCGTAAGCCAGAAACAAGTCATAACACTAAAGTTCCAAATTCATCATCGCCGACTCCAATTTGCTCCGCTCAGGTTTGATGCTCATTCTTTCCGTTTGTAGGGTTTCGTTGAGGTCTGTTTTAATTGATTGCTTTTAGTTTTTTGTTTAGTATTAAGCATTTACATTCATAAACTCTTGAAAGGAGAGATGCTTCTCTGCAGTTAGGTTTTGTATTGAATTTGATCGATTGTATCTGGTTCCTTGGTTTGGGTTTGATATTTTGAATATTCGAGGGTATAATAACTATGGTAAAACTAAAAACCATTTCAATATCTGACTTTTATATTAGTCGTGATTCATGGAACCGCTATATTTGAGGTTTTTTTCTTGATAGTATTGTTATTCAAGTCGTTTATACTGCACTTGAAGAAGCAAATTATACTTATGGTTTTAGCTGGTCATGTAGTAGCTTTGTACCTAATATGAACTGCTAAGTGATATTGGTGATTGAGAATATAGAACAAGATGATTATATATCTAAAAATTTTATGCAGATTTTTTACTGGCCTCATTATATTTTGATTGGTGATTGCTGAATTAGTGCAATAATTTGCTTGATTTATATTCTCTAATATTACTACTGGTGTCTGAATTTGTTAGTTTTTTTGTGCAGGAAGCAGTACAACTACGAGCGTTGTCCTGCATCCTCTTAGATTGCATTAGATCAGTGTTTTTTCCTAACGATTTTCAATGTCAGGTTACTCTCACATTGTAGAGTTTACCTGTATTTCTTATAGAACATCCGTGCATTCTATTATTGTTCAGATGGTAGGGAACCAATATTGTCAAATGATGAGAAATTTATTAGATTTTGCTTTAATCTTCGATCGAGGTACGAGTGTTTTCACATATGCAATATTTCTGATAGTTAGGGGTTTTATCAAAACATATTTTATACACTCAAAAATGACTTATGTTTCAATGAAGGGCTCTCCAATCTAACAAGTACCCAAGTTCCAAGGCAATGCTCACAGACAAAGAAACAACGGTGATGTTTGGTGATATGGGCTTTGGCCCATATCTAGGCTCCGGCCCAGAGAATGGTCCGATCCATATGACGTCAGCTAGAATGACGCTATCCGGGGACAGGAAGGACATGAATATGACCTGTCCCCGGACAAGGACAAGCAAGCAGGACCACTACCTCTAGGTTGGATCCTCACCACCTCACACCTATAAATACAGTTTTGGACTTGTGGAGAAAGGTATGTTCTATCAGACTAAAACTCTCTCAATATATCCTTATTCTCTCTCCTATTCAAAGGCCCCTCTTTCATCATCACGCCGGAGTAGCTATCCTCCGGATACTCCGGGACATTGTTTTGCAGGCCTATTAGGTGAGAGCGCGCGGAGCACGGACAAAGCCTTATCCGGACCGGAGACATTTATTGTATCCGGGCTGGGACTGGAAGCTGGTAGCATCAGTGATATTGGCTTTGGCCCATATCTAGGCTCCGGCCCAGAGAATGGTCCGGTCCATATGACGTCAGCTAGAATGGCGCTATTCGGGGACAGGAAGGACATGAATATGACATGTCCCCCGGAAAAGGACAAGCAAGCATGACCACTACCTCTGGGTTGGATCCTCACCACCTCACACCTATAAATACAGCTTTGGACTTGTGGAGAAAGGTATGTTCTATCAGACTAAAACTCTCTCAATATATCCTTATTCTCTCTCCCATTCAAAGGCCCCTCTTTCATCATTACGTCAGAGTAGCTATCATCGGGAGACTCGAGGGCGTTGTTTTGCAAGCCTATTAGGTGAGAGCGCGCGGAGCACGGACAAAGCCTTATCCGGACCGGAGACATTTTTCGTATCCGGGCCGGGACTGGAAGCTGGAAGCATCAGTGATATGGGCTTTGGCCCATATCTAGGCTCCGACCCAGAGAATGGTCAAGTCCATATGACGTCAGCTAGAATGGCGCTATCCTGGGACAGGAAGGACATGAATATGACATGTCCCCGGAAAAGGACAAGCAAGCAAGACCACTACCTTTGGGTTGGATCCTCACCACTTCACACCTATAAATACAGCTTTGGACTTGTGGAGAAAGGTATGTTCTATCAGACTAAAACTCTCTCAATATATCCTTATTATCTCTCCTATTCAATGGCCCCTCTTTCATCATCACGTCGGAGTAGTTATCCTCGGGATACTCCGGGGCGTTGTTTTGCAGGCCTATTAGGTGAGAGCACGCAGAGCACAGACAAAACCTTATCCGGACCGGAGACACTTATCGTATCCGGGCCGAGACTGGAAACTGGTAGTATCAGTTGGCACGCCCAGTGGGACCTCACATTCCCAGTTACAAGGTGCGTTCATGTCGCGCGGACGACCAAGGAAGAAACCCCCCCTCCGCTCGGAGATGAAGCGGATGGGGGGCCGAAGACAAGAAGGGTCGCCGCCGTAATTGGAGTCCAGAAGATAGCGGCGGATAAAGAACGAGCTCTCTGAGCCAAGGAGGCAGCGGCAGAAGCAAGGGCTGCAGCTGAGGAACGTCGACGACAACGCTTGGTGTCGGAGAAAGCAAAAGGAAAGAAAGTGACTCCGTAACGGACGTTGCCTGAGATGCAACGTGAGAATAGAGAGTGACTGCGAGCTGCTAAAGAAGCGGAGAAGCAGCGGTAGTTCGGAGACCGTGAGGAGTCAGACGGAGACACGAATGATCTTGAAGTAACGGAGGATCAGGAAGAATACGACACGGAGGAAGACGAAGCTCAGAACCGATCGGAGAAGGATCGGTCGACACGAAGGGCTGGTCCGGAGGAACGTGAGTACCACGATTCTAGAACAAGAGGAATTATCCTAAGGACAAACATGGCGAAGTATCAGCAGTTCCCGGCTTGGAAGGCTTCCCGCCAAGCCCCGGCCGGACCGGAGATGCCCCCTCCGGGACATCAGCGGGTATACGTCGACTTGGAGAACGATATGGGTCGGGTTAGACAAGAGAAAGGGCGGTATGGCCCTCCGCACGGAGCACCAAACCCGCCTCCGGCCCAGCCATAGACCAACCACCAGCAACAGCTGACAGCCGGCCTGAATCCGGAAGCACCGCCATACTGGGGAGGGGAACCTCAACAGGCTTATGGAATGGTGGCTCCTGGAGGACCACCGCAGCAGATGATGTTTGGAATGCCACCTCCCGGAGGAGGATTTCCAGGTGGGTTTGGATTTCAGACGCCTTTTTGTCCGGACTCCATTGAAGATCGCCTGAACCGCCTCATCTGACGAAATGGAGTTAGACCTCAATCACCTTGGGTTCCGGAAGTGTTGAACTTTAAGTGGCCATCCGGAACCAAGGCTCCAGATGGACTCCCAACCTCTACAATGGGGAGGGAGATCCGGAAGATTTTGTTCACACTTACTCAAGTATCATGTATGCAAGAGACATTCTAGAGGAGTTGCAGTGTAAGATGTTACCCTCGTATCTAAGGGGGAACTGTTTGGCCTGGTTCAAAGGTCTACCAAACGGAACCCTCCGGCATTTTTGGGATTCAGTTATGAAGCACACGTTCGTAAACTTAGTCACGGTACTGGCAATGAGGCAATTGGAGACGGAGACGACTTAGGAGTTCTACCTCCGATACATAGCAGCGTCGATGAAGGTGGTGGACAGACACTTACAGGAGAAGGCCATCATCCACAACTTCGTGAATGGGCTAAGGGACAATGCTTTCTACATTGAGCTCATGAAGAACATGCCAACCTTGTACTATCATCTCCAACTGGTGGTGGAGATGCATTGTACGGTGCATGATGCTAACCATGTTCGGATGACCACAGTGGGATTCTTTGAGCAGAGGACACTTACGACAGCGGCAGCCCAGACCCCGGCTGCTCGGCCTCCAGTCTGGAATGACCAAGCCAGACGTGTACCAGCTTCGGCGAGGGTAGCCCAAGCTCCGATTGCAGCCGCACGACCTACTTATACCCCTCTCTCCAAACCCCGTACGGAGATCCTTGCGGTTCACCGAGGATTGTTCACAGATCTGCATCCCATAGTCGGTGTACCAGCAGCAGTAAACGCGGATAAGTGGTGTGACTTTCACAAGTCTCACGGTCACACCAATGAGGGGTGCAGGGCGCTCCATTTTTACATAGAAAGATTGATTGGCACGGGTCAGTTGAGGGATTGCATGGTCGGCGACGTACGCCGAGCAGTGGCTCCGGCCCCTGCAGCTGGACAAGGAAGAAAGAGGAATTGGAGGAACAACCGTCCCCGGGGTGGAAACCAAGCCAACCCAGCCAACCCGGCTCCACGTCAAGTCGCACCAGTACAGGCCCCGGCTCCACCTCGGATGATTAATGCAATCAACGACATAGTGGGAGACGGGCTAAACTCCATGACAACAATCAAGGCTAAGAGCAGATACGTGTCTCCGGGCGAGATACAACAGAAGAGGTTCAAGGCAAGTGAGCCCATCACTTTCTCGGATGAGGACCCGGTGCCTCCCCAGATTCCTCACTCCAATCCAATGGTAGTAATAGCAGAAGTAGAAGGGGTCCTGATTAAGCGAGTATTTGTGGATGATGCCAGGAGCGTGGAAACAATGTTCGCTGGATGCTTTGATCAGCTCGGAATTGGGTGACAGAACTTGAAACCGTGTCATTCACCCCTATCAGGCTTCACCGGACAAATTGTCCACCCACTCGGTGTCATCCCTCTGAAGGTAACCATGACGGATTTCCAAGACACAACTAAACAGATAACGGTCGAATGCAACTTCGCCGTTATAGATGCAGTGTCTCCTTACAACATGGTCATTGGAAGGCCGTGTTGTCCCAGGCACGGGCTATTTGCTCACCCTACCATCTGATCATGAAGTTCCCCACGAAAAAGGGTGTTGCATCAGTCCGAGGTTATTAGCGGACTGCCCGGAGCTGTATGCTGACAGCCATCAAGGACGCTCGATCCGGAGGAGGGCAACTGAAGTTATCCGAGCCGGAGAAAGGGGAAACCAGTGCAAACTTGGTCGGAGAATTCATGGAGAGTCACCGTCGTATGAAGTGGAAGACATGATGGTAGGCCAGAGAGGTGTAGTAAGTGTGGGAAAAAACCTTCCGGGGGATGTGAAAAATGATTTACGTGACCTGTTGGCTGAGTATGAGGACGTTTTCTCATGGGGAACAGAGGATCTGACGGGTGTTCCGAAGGAGATCGTTGTTCACAGACTTAATGTTTTCCCGGAGCTAAAGCCCATACGTCAGAAGAAGAGACCTCTCGCTCCGGAACGGGTGGAGGAGGTCCGAGCGGAGGTAGAAAGGTTGCTGAGCGCTGGGATCGTGGAGGAGATATCCTACCCAGAGTGGATAGCAAACCCGGTTCTGGTGAAAAAGCACAATGGCTCATGGAGAATGTGTATTGATTTCACTGATCTGAACAAGTTCTGCCCAAAAGATAGCTATCCGCTTCCCTCCATTGATCAGCTGGTCGAGGCTATTACTGGTTACCAAGTGTTGGCATTCTTTGATGCACGCCGAGGGTACCACCAGATTACAATGGCCAAGGATGACTGCCCCAAAACATCTTTTATTACTGACTTTGGTACTTTTTGTTACAGGAAAATACCTTTCGGATTGAAAAATGCAGGGGCAACATACCAGAGGATGGCCGATAAGCTCTTTTGGAACCAAATGGGACGGAACCCGGAGGTTTATGTGGACGACATGGTGGTGAAGAGCCGCACGTATGAGTCCTTCTTGACGGATCTCCGGGAGATGTTCGACGTGCTCCGGACAGTGAACCTCAAGCTCAGTTCCGGAAAAAACACCATTGGTGTCGGAGCAGGGAAGTTCCTCGGTTTCATGGTGTCACCTCGAGGGATAGACGTAAATCCGGAAAAGATATCAGCGTTCATGGAAATGCCACCTCCGAGAGGGGTGAATGATGTCCAGAAGTTAACCGGATCGCTGGCCGCTTTGAGCCGGTTCCTTGCTCGAGGGGCAGAGAAGCAGCTCCCCTTCTTCAACATACTCGGTAAGGCCAAACCATTTGAGAGGACGGAGGCATGTGATTAAGCATTTAAGGATTTGAAAACCCACCTGGCAAGCCTTTCCACGCTGTCCAAGCCGGTGCTCGGAGAGGAGCTTTTCCTGTACATAGCTGCGACCGAGCACGCTATCAATTCTGCCCTGGTACGAGAGGATGGTAACGTTTAACATCCAGTATACTTTGTAAGCAGGGAGACAAGGTACACCGCTTTAGAAAGGTCGCCTCCCGGCGCCTCCGACCATATTTCCAAGGCCACCCGGTTACGGTCCTGACAAACCACCCGTTAAGGCAGATCATGCTCAAACCAGAGGTTTCGGGCATAATGATGAAGTGGGTAGTGGAGCTCGGAGAACATGAGATCAAATACCAGCCTCGGAAGGCCATCAAGGGACAAGTGTTGGCTGACTTCCTGGTCGAAATGACCGAGCCATCGGGAGACCCGTCCGGATCGGAACCACCCCCAGATAGACGGAAGTTGCATGTGGATGGGTCATCACACGCCAATGGCGGCGGGGCAGGGGTGCTGCTCACCTGTCCAAGGGGTACGGAGCACAGGTATGCTTTCCAGTTCAACTTTAGAGCCACTAATAACGAGGCGGAATACGAGGTACTTTTAGCCGGACTCAGATTGGCATTGGAGGTAGGAGTCACGGATGTAGAAGTCTACAGTGATTCTCGGATAGTGGTTCAACAAGTGAACGGGAAGTATGAGGCGAAGGAGAGGAGCCTTCAGCGATACTTGGAGGCGGTCAAACCGTTACATACAAGATTTCGTAGCATAATCGTGACACAGATTCCCCGGGAGGATAATGGTAAAGCAGTTGCCTTGAACAAGCTCGCTTCATCGGAAATCAAGCCTGATCCGGAGAATAACTTGATGATGGAAACACTGTCAGCTCGGAGCTACGATACCCAACAGGTTGTAGCAGTAGAAGCAGCAAAGGAGTCATAGATGATGCCCCTATTTGAGTACCTACATGACGGCAAGCTCCCGGAGGACAAAGCATTGGCGCGGAGGATTCAGCAGAAGGCACCACGATACACCATTTTGGATGGATCCTTGCTCAGACGGGGATACCTCCAACCTTGGTTAAAGTGCGTGGATTCGGACGAGGTAGAACGTTTGATAAGAGAAATGCATGAAGGACCAAATGGCAGCCATCAGGGTACACAGACCATCGCTAGGAAGATAATGTGCACGGGCTACTACTGGCCGACTCTGTTCGAGGATGCGCAGAAGTATGTCTGATCCTGCGTGCAGTGTCAAAAGTTCTCCCCCCTCATCCACGTGCCACCGGAAGAAAGGGTAGGATCACCGGTTCGTGGCCCTTCGATCGATGGGGCCTCGATTTGGTGGGACCTTTCCCCTCCTCTCCAGGAGGATTCAAATACCTGATAGTAGCAATCGATTACTTCAGCAAGTGGATGGAAGCAGAACCACTCACCAACATCCGTGGCAGCACTTGTGTTAAGTTTTGTTGGAAGAACATCATATGCCATTTAGGAATCCCCAAGTACATTGTTATGGATAACAGAGCACAGTTTGAAAACGACCCATTTCGGTCTTGGTGCAAGGAGTATGGTATCACACAACGGCTCACGTCCGTTTACCATCCGCAGGCCAACGGTCAAGTTGAGGTGACAAACCGCACGGTGGTAAACGAATTGAAGACCCGTCTACATGGGGCACGGGGAAACTGGGTGGACGAGTTGCCAAGTGTCCTTTTGGTGTATCGGACGACTGAGAGATCCGTCACGGGAGAATCCCCCTATAGCCTAGTGTATGGGGTGGAAACTGTAATACCAGCCGAAGTAGGAGTCCCTAGTCTCCGGACCCTTACCTGGGATGAAGATCAGGCCGGACGAAACTCCCCTTTGGGATCAACCAGGCTGCTGGACTTGGACCTCTTGGAGGAAAAGCGAGAACAAGCAGCGCTGCACGAAGGTAAGGTAAAGGAGCGGTTGAAGCGTTACCATGACAGACGCGTCCGGAAAGAGTCATTTTCTCCCGGAGATTGGGTGATGCGGAGGAATTACAAGAGTTTGCAGGAGGCCACAGGCAAGCTCGCGCCAAACTGGGAAGGACCGTATCAAGTAACAGCCTCATTCCGGGCGGAAGTTACGAGCTGGCAGACCGTTCCGGACGAGCCATTCCCAGGAGGTGGAACATCACCAACCTTCGGAGGTTTTACAGGGCTTACTGAATAGGTATGCATTCCGTTAGAATATGTAGCTCCGGGTCCTCTAGCTAGAATTATGCCTAGGGCCCCATTTTTTGCTTTGTTTACCATGTACTGGCTCCGACCCCTAGAGACAAAGGGTATGTCCGGGCGGAGCCCACTTGGTTTAATGAATGAATGAAGAGATTGTGGATTTTATACTTTGTTTATTTTTAATTTTGTGCATTGATTCCCTACGTTTCGTTTGAACAAACTAACGGAGGTGAGGAAAGGAAGGAACAGACACATTTTGATCAAACAAAATAAGATGAAGCGCTTGAACAAGCAAAATCTTAAAGAGATACATTTGGATAAATGATACATTTGAATAAGTGACGGTCCGGATGGACTGATATACAAAAGAATACAATCGTCCGAATGGACTAGTATACAAGAAGAAACAAAACAAAACACTGAATGAAATATCTAATGAGTCCGGACGGACTTATATACAAACAAACATCTAAGGACCTATCTACTTGGTCCAATTGATACTATCTTAGTCAATATGAGAGGACGAGGGCTCCGGAGTAGGAGGCTCCGGAGAAGGTATCATAGCGCCATTCTCCGGAGAAGGAGGATCCGGACCTTGAGGACCCGCGCCGGTATCAGGAATCTCCTCCGTGGCAGGGTTCTGTTTCGGAGTGTCAGGGTCAAGATCGTAGAACTTGGTGCCACTCGACTGACCGACTTGGCCCAAGTATGGAAATGGGGGGATTTCCGGAAGCTCTGAAGAGGGGCCTGGCACCTCCGATCCGGATCCAAAGATCCCATCGGAGTCCGAGTCAGAAGTCTGCATTGCCTATCCGGTAAATTTCGCCTTACCCTTGCCTTTAGCTGACCCAGCACTCCTCGACGGGAGAGCGATCCTACGGGGATTCCGAGACGGAGAACCAATCCGAACGGGAACTTGAGGACGGCGCGCTTGTCGAGTACTTCCGCAGCGGCCACCCCCGCGATGACTACTTCCGCGATGGGTGCTCCGGAACCCCCCGACTGCCCTTACCTCTGCCCCGGCCCCGGATACGAGCCAATCGGCGCCTCGCCAACTCGGCTAACTCCCTAGTAATGAAGGGACGGATGATGGCAGCATCCGCTTGAAGTCGTGCAACACGGCGGGCGGACTCCTCCGGATCAACCGACACCTGGATACCAGTGTGCCTCTCAAAAGTGAAGTCCACCGAAACTTGGCTCGGGATGAGAATAAGTGAAGGGGAGAGAGGAGTGTCAGCATGCATCCGTTTCCACCACTCAACCGCCTCCTCGAACGCTGGGCGGTAGCGGGATTTCTAGTATTCCAGCCCATCTTGAACATCCGGATAATCAACGCACTCACGTCATGAGGGAAGTTGTGATATACGGGCGGAGATACAAGTCCGAGTCGGAGCCCGGTGAGATGGTATGACAACTGCAGGGTCATCAGATTTTTGTTAAGGATCATTACCCGGCCGACCAATTCATAATTTTCTTCTTCTAACTTTAAATAGTCTCGCAAGAACTCCGTCCTCTTTTCCAACCACTTTAGCTTTTCGCAATAAAACGGAAGCACGGACAACACTAGATCCAGTTCAGTTTTCAACTTGGCTTTGTAATCTTCATGCTCAGCTTGCAACATGAAGATTGTGGCATCCGCATCGAGGGTCGCATTGATCCGCTCCTGCGCAAAAGCTTGGCATTGGGACAGGGTCCCAAACTCCTCGGATATCTCTCGGAGGCAAGCAGCCAAGGAAGGAATATCCAGAAACTCTTCCATGAGGAGTTTTATTCCGAACTGGACAAACAGCTCACGAGTCCATTCTCCATCCATTCGCCATCCGGACAACTCCGTCTCTAGTTCTACACACCTAGGGCACGGAGGGCTCGTCGAATGAGAGCTAGCAGGGGAAGGACGCGTCCCTCCTTCTCCAGACCGGAGCACAGGACCTTCGCCTCTGGGTTAGAGAACAAGACTAAAATAATAAGGCATAAAGAATGTGAAGACATGAGACAAGGAGGTAGGTAAAAAAATTCATTTCATAAAAAAAATTACATTATCCGGAGGGTTGTCATCCCCATCCGAGTCCTCGCTCCCGCCCTTCCTACACTAAACAGAGAATATCAAATCTAGTAGGACAGAAGCGATCACAAAAGACTACAAAAAAAACTAAGGAGTGAGATCTACATCAGTCTCCTCGCTATTATGACCGTCATCATGGCCAGCACCAGCAGCACCTCCGGGCCCATCATTCCCGTCGTCCTCGTCCTCCTTCTCTTCATTCTAATGATCGCCATTGACATCCGGAGAGGCGAACATCTTCAGCGCTTCCAGGTATTTGGCCTTGGCGGGCGACTCAAAAGCAGTCCTTTTCTTGGGCGGAGGCACCTCCACACTCAGATTCACCAGCCCATGGTTGAAAGCACGGATGGCAGCAGCAGACACTGGCTTCGGACCTTCCGCAGGGTTAGCCTCGAACAGTGTCAGCACGGAGGGCTGCATCTTCTTAACACCGCCACGGTAAAACTGATCCATATCATAGTTATATTTTTCGGCAGCATCCGGATGGTAGTAATGCTCGGCGTACTCATCCCGGTGACTCTTCAGAACCCAGCCCCTCATCTTCCGGTAGACCTGGTGGATGGAGTGATTGTTGGAGGAGAGGAGTAGGCCTGTTAAATCTTGCTCGAAAGCTTTGCTCTGGAGCACTTTATCAGCAAAGGCTACACACAACTCCTGTTGCACAGACGGAGAAGCAAGAGCCCCCAGCTCCTTATTCCGAGCATCTGCCTTGGCGGCTCGGATCTTCGCCGCAGCAAGATCGCGGGTAAGGTTCCCATTACTCCTCTCCAGTGCACTGACCTTTTGGGATAGCCTCGTATGCTGGACATGATAGGCCTTGTTGATGGCCTCGGAGACACCAGGAGAGGCGAGCAAGTAAGCAGCGAAGTCCTGAAAGATAACATATGAGACAAACAAAATTTCTTTTATCCGAACCACGGAAAGGAATGTTACTTACCCTGCCAGTTCGACGAATGCTGCTTTGAGTGGTCTCCTTATCCGCTTGATCGGCCAAGTCAACATTCTTACCCCCTTGGCCATCTGAAACCTTCCCCTTCTCTCCGTGGGGATCACCCACATAGGAGTGATGACTATGCTCCGGCTTTTGGGACGCTAGGGGTATCTTCAGTTTCGGACGCTTGAGAGGATTGTGATCCTCTTCATCTTCAGAAGATTGAGGACCCGTGATGGTGAGGGCCACCGCCCAATTTCCGGCCGTCTCCATAACCGCGTCTGTTTTCTCCTTCACCGGAGGCTGCTTGCTGCCAGTGGCATCCGCCTTGGCTGCGACCTCCTTCTTGGCTTTCTCGTGATCATTTAAGGCCAACGCACGCTTCATTTTCCTCTCATTCTCCGCTTCGCTCTCTTGTGGGGTTTTCATGCCGGTCCCCGAACCAGATTTTGGTTTTTCCGTCCTCCCCGTCCTACCCGACCCGGAAGGAGGGTTGACACTAGCCTCGATCGTTGGGAATTCTGCGAAAACAAGGAAAAGGTAAGATACAGAGGCATTTATAGTAAAAAGATAACAGGATAAGGAATACTTACGGGACGGATCCTGATTGACGTAGTGACGGCATTTGGTGAATACTTCCGACTCGTATGCCATTAGGGGGAAGATATACTTCGCGTTCCAAAACTTGGTCAAATCAAGCTGATTGTAGCTCAGTTTCGCGATGCTTGCTTCCAGCCCGTCCGGTCGATGCCGTCTTTTCTTCCTTCTTGGCATTAGGATTCCACTTAGGACATGGATACTTAGTCGTGTCGAACATGAAATAACATTTCTGCCAATTCTGATAGCTATCGCGTCGACCCCTACAACAGTCTTTCACCTTTATCCGCTTCTGGAAAGTGAAGATGCCCTCATCTTTAGTGCCCTCCAGGTGATAGAAGGCCCAGAATAGTTTGAGGGACGGCTTCACCTTGCAGCGGCAACAGTTCAGGAGAAACGCCCGAATAACGGCAACACCGTTGGGTTGAAACTGGGCAGGAGAAATGTTAAAGTGCTTGAAAATAGACAGAAATAAGTGGGGAAGAGGGAAAGTGAGACCATATAGAAAATGACTCCGGGGAATGGCCGCCATTGTAGTGTGATCCACCTCAAATAGTTTCAGTCCGGAGTCGATTGCAACCGGAACTACCATCATCCGGACAAGCTCCTTTATGACCGGATCGATCTCCACAGTATCTCCCTCCACAGGATCGTCCTTCTCTGGAACGGTATTCACTCCAATCTTTACCTCTCCATCCAATGGGACAACATCACCCTCATCATCAGAAGACTCCTCCTTATGTTCGTTATTAAGATCTTGGTTGACGGGTACCTCAAGATCCTTTTCGGAATTATAGGTAGTCATGATGGCTGGGAATGGATGAGTATGAAGATGAGATAGAATATGAAGGATGAGGAAGTGGAAAACGTGAGAAGAAAACAAGATAATGAAAGGTGAAAGTGACTGACTAGGACTCCTATTTATAGAAATAGGATGAGCAGAGAGGGGCCAAGTCCCGAGGCGACATGATTACTTTCTTGAAAAGAGAGCATAATTTATTTTGAAAATAAAACAGAATTTCTCGATTGACAACTCCGCATTTATGGGGATATAAATGTCCGTGCATACACGCGCCCTGCGTAAAGAAGACTGAACGCCCAGCGCGTGACTAGACTCACACTTGAGAGAATAGCCCAGGAACGCTCTTCCGGGTTGGATTGCATGCCTCCAGGCAAATCCCATTAACAGAACTAGACGTGATTAACACTGGCACACTCGACAGAAGAGCGGCCGAAAAACAGTGAGACACGGGACCCCTCCTCCGGATCAGGCACCTCCGGATGAATCCCATGTCTCGGGGGGCTAGTGGTGATATGGGCTTTGGCCCATATCTAGGCTCCGGCCCAGAGAATGGTCTGGTCCATATGACGTTAGCTAGAATGGCGCTATCCGGGGACAGGTCATATTCATGTCCTTCCTGTCCCCGGAAAAGGACAAGCAAGCAGGACCACTACCTCTGGGTTGGATCCTCACCACCTCACACCGATAAATACAGTTTTGGACTTGTGGAGAAAGGTATGTTCTATCATACTAAAACTCTCTCAATATATCCTTATTCTCTCTCCTATTCAAAGGCCTCTCTTTCATCATCAGGCCGGAATAGCTATCATCGGGATACTAAAGGGCGTTGTTTTGCAGGCCTATTAGGTGAGAGCGTGCGGAGCACGGACAAAGCCTTATCCGGACCAGGAGACACTTATCGTATCCGGGCCGAGACTGGAAGCTGGTAGCATCGATGTTATTTCTTCTTCTTTTTGGATCTGAAATTATTATTTCTCTAAAGTCTAAATGGATTTGTTGTTTGTTCTTCTTTGAATTTCCATATGTACATTCATATTTAACAATTTTAAGAATAGCTTCCTTTCTTTAAATGGTTTCCTATATTATAGTATCAATGATCGACCGATGATTTATATATCTGAATTAGACTCTCCTCAATCTGGGTAAATAAGAGAATCACTTGATGTCTATGTTGAAATTTATTTGTTAAATTATTGATATATTAATGTGACCTCACATATTTTAATGTGTTTAGTTTCAAAATATATCTTATGTTGCAACTTATTTGTCCTAATTAATCACATACTTTTGGACAATTTTTTGCAGGAATCTCAAAATCAGCACACACATCCAGACATGCTCATATGGAAACCAAGCATTGATGGACAGTTCACAATTAAATCTGCCTATCAAGCACTGAGAGTAAGAAATGACATAGAGCCAATGATACAACAAGTATGGAAAATCACAGCAAAAATTGGTATTTTCATTTGGAGGCTAAAAAATAAGCTTTTGCCATTTGACGAGGTTCTAGAAAAGATTGGTTTTAATTTACCATCAAAATGCCCACACTGTTGTTGCTTAGACACTATGGAGCCCTATTTTCATGAATGTCCCCATAATTTGCAAGTTTGGAATTGTATGCATATGCTGCTTATTATGGTGCCACCAACATTTATCTCTCTGAGAGCTAGACTGAACTATTATTTGTCATTTAATGGTCTCTCTAAAATCCATAGAGTTGTGACTCAGGTCACTATGCTGGTTACTATATGGAATATGTGGAAAAGGAGGAATACCCTGTTATATGACAATAAAACTCAGTCTTTACATGACATTTGCAAATTAATTGTTAAGGAAGTCTCCTTGATTTTTACTGCTCACCCTTTGACTGAAGATATATGGAGAAACCAATTTCTTATTTTGGCTGGTCTAACTCCTTTCTTAAAACAGAAGAGACCTAGAACTGTAAAAATAATTAAATGGTATCCCCCAGACCAAGGTCATAAGATAAATGTTGATGCATCATATAAAGATGGCTGGGCTGGTATTGGTATGGATGTCAGGGACAGAGATGGAAACACAGAATCTCTCAAAATGATTTACATGCAATGTGACTCTCCATTACACTCTGAGATATGTGCAGTTAAACAAGGTTATGCTTTAGCATATGAAAAGAATTTCTCTGCATTTCAAGTGGAATTAGATTGTTCACAGGCTATACAAGGGATTTGCAATCCTAAGAATAGCAAATGGCAATACTTCTCTACATGCTATGAGATGTTGTCACTTCAAAATTCATACCCTTTACTCCATACTCACAGAGAAGGAAATAAAGCAGCTGATCTGCTAGCCAGATTTTGTCTGAAAACCAAGCAATCCATCTCAGTACCATTATCTAACATGCCAGCTAATTTATCTGGCATTCTAAGGCTAGACAAAATTGGTACACAATCTGCCAGAACCTCATATAACAGGTGCTACTGATTATTTGCTACTGTGTAGATGAAGAACAGGTCCATACAAAGCAGAAAATCAGGAAATCTGCTCAACATTTCAGCTACAGCTCTACTACTGCTCAGGCCAGAATTTTATCAGAATTACTGCTCAGGAATGGTGACATAATCTCTGCTCAGGTCAGGGAATACAAAGCCACTTAATAGCACTCTCACTGAATCCTAACTATGGCCATTTTTTGAACCATTTCTGGTTTTTTGGGTCTCATGTAAATATTTAAGCTTCTGTTGGCATATTTTCAGAATCTAAGGGTTGCTGCTTTGTGTTTCGGTATTTGTTTTACTCGATCACTAACAAGCTCCCCTTTTTTGAGTCTGAATCATTAGCCTGATTACAGAGCTTTAGACTTAGACATTTTTTTAGAAGTTTAGATGCTTCTAGGAGGTGAGCTCTCTCTTGTAACAAACTTTGGCCTTGGCCTAATTTGGTTTAAGGTGCCAAATAAATTCCCCCACTTTTGGTGGTTAAATTTTTTTTAAAAAAAAATGCTCCACGAGTTAATTCTAGATGAAAAGACGGAGAAAGTTTGATTCAGGAATAACTATTCCAGATAGTATAGCTAGATTAGAAATTGCAATGACTTCGTTATTTGCATTAGGATCACAATATTATTTTAATATTAAATTAATTATATCTTTGTTATTATCACGAATAGATTATATTATATTATATTTCAGTATCCCTAAACTTCATGGTTATATAATAAGAATCCATCGGCATATGTGAAGCCAATTAATAGATATTATTTACCATATCATAATTAATATCGAAACATGATGTATATATTTATGTTAATTTAGAACACATGACATATTTGCATGTGGCAATTACTTATTTTCAAATCCCACTTCTCTATATTTTCTATCAAATTATATTCATAAAATACAGTATTAATTAAATATTATTGTTTATTAAAAATTATGTTACATATAAATAATTTTGATAGCATAGTTGAGAAAAGTAAAAAAAAAAAGGTAACATACTATTTGAGGTTTTTTTAGGGTCGGTAGGTTTTATAACAGGATGAACACAAACTTTATAAAATAATTACAATTCAGAATAGGAAGAGCTTTATATATAATGTTGTTTTCGATACTTTGTATCCTTACTCATTATTATTTATAATTTGCATCTTATAATTTTAAACTAGGTGCCTCCAACCCGCACGATAACGCGCGGGTTGTTCGATTTCTGTTAAATTATAGGTCTTCGATCTGTGAATCATGGCTAGAAGATCTGTAATTATTGTTGGAAGATTCAAACACATTTGTGTAAAAGTTTCTTCAAGTTTCTTCTTGAAGGCATATAACTAAAGCATATTCAGTTATGATGTGATGATGACGGTGCCCTGCCATTTAAGCTATTGATGCCTTCGAATCCGTTGTCTAAGAGGTTCAGGCAGCTTGCGTTGAGCCATCCACCAATCATCACACCAATCACCACGCCTTTTTTGCTTTCACCAAGAAGTCTCAAACTGCAAATATTTCTGAAAACAGAAAATTTAAACAGCATCACAAGAAAAGTGAAATCCTAGGGCCTTATAAACAATTTTAGAATACCTGCATGTTTCCAATTAGCAATGCAAACAGAATCATGCCCATGACTGAAATGAAGATGGCAAATATATTCTCCCAAATATAATTGCTTGTGCTGAGGCTTTGTCCCGTGGAACTGCAAAAGGTATACATGCATATAGCAGAAAAAGTCGAACGTAATTATGTATGCAGAAGGGCAGATAAAATGATCTATGATGAAACTCAGATAGCAAACATTATTACCTTAAATTGCGTAATCCCCACCAAAAGCAGTGAAAGAACTTCTGGCAAAATCCCCAAGGAGTAAAAGAAAGCTATGCATATAAACATGAATAAGTTTAAAAGTGCATAAGACATGACTGGAAACAGATTCAAACAACTGAGCTCAAAGCCGAATGGGGTGCAATGTATTTATCAAATGATGTCAATATAATAAAGCAGTTCATTGACACCTTTTCCACAACAATGTCATTGTGCAGGATCCTCCCCTGTGTGCTGCCCTGGTAAGCATATCTGGAAACAAAAACACCTATAGAGCAAATGATGTCAAACAAAAACAAATTAGCTCCAACTTCCAAAGAAAACAATCATTTCAGAACCTAGGTAATATTTAAACATAAGTATGCTTATCTATGCAAAGTCGACAAAACATAAGAGCAGCATAGGCAAACAGCGAAGCAAAACTGAGATTCAAATCTATTATTGTTGTCCACTCCTATTTATCATTTGCCTAATCCAAAACATGTTAGCCATAATCAAATCCAATAAAGTCTGCAACTTTCTATTGTAGACATTGCTATAAACACAATAAAACTTGAATCTTGTACAAATATGGGGTGCATATAAAGACACAGGCACTCTAACCCTGGTTTCAAGCAGAATGTACCAGGTAGATTTAGTTTGTTTCCTATCATATTCCCATGATTGTATACACTCTTCTTCAATTTTATTTTTCAGATCCCAGATTGAAGTAAATGAACTCAAACACTACTCAATCTTTGTCTTCATTAAATCTTAATCGCAAAATTGAATCACATACACAAAGTCCAACATAATTGCATGGCAAGATAAAATCGTGGCTTTGTCAAGAAGGAAGAATAATGACGCAAAAAACTTTCCGAGATGCATCAATTTAATCCAGAAACAAATCCAAAACACCGAATCACCGATTATTCTAGCTTATAAAATCAAAAAATTAAAAAGGGTTGATCGAACTCCTGAAAATCAATCCACCTAACCTCCCTGACCACTCTAACACCCCTACTGCAAATTCAACTTCAAACACTATAGAATTCAAAAATTCATACATAAAAACTGGAACTTGCACAAATTTTGATTCAAACACTAAATAGCACACTTTCATCCTTCAAACCCCATCAATCAACGGAAACACTCATTCTTAAAAAATCAAAACAACATCGAATTCAAACACCTTCTGGTCTCATTTTTTCACCTGAATCTTTTCTCTCATTTCTGTACTCATGTAGCATTCCAATGGTCAGAAACAGGGTAAAAAACATGCAAATACCAACAAATGATGCTTACATATGTTTTTAGTGGAATATAATGGATGAAGAAGAGCAACAACCTTTTGAGCTGCAGGTCCTTTTCTTGGCCATATTTTGCCTTTTGAATTCTGAACCTACACCACACAATTAACACCGAAGAAAATCCTACTCTGTACCTTTAGTATTAGTCATGAAATTGAAATAAATATGGGAGACTCACGTTAGCAAAAGATTGCGAGCGTTGGAGGCAGCAAGTCGGCCGTCGGAACCGTACCCCAGGGGGTTCCTATTCTCTTCCTGGCCGGCGAATGGCGTAACGATTCCAGCCCTTCCTGGTCCTCGGGGAACCGCACCACCGTCACCCACTGGCCTCTTTTTCTTCTTCAGGAATCTTCTCTTGGCCCAATGATCAAACACCTTACATGCATGTTGCAAAACTATCATATATAGCAAAAACGATAATCAAATCCTTCATCAAAAGAGCAGCTAAGGTATTGTTAAGCAGAACCCATTGAGGAAAAACCCCTTTTAACCAGAAGCAGAACACGGTGTAAAATCACCATGTTGGAAAACATGATCCCAACAAACTCTTGGCAGTTCTTCCTTCGGCACTTGCATCAATCCCTGCAATTAATGATTCATAGAGCAGAAAATCAAGCAGAGAAAATCTACAGAGCATTGCAAAATCAGAACGGAATCAAACGGTTAATGAATCCCAAAGTTTCGGCTATTAAAAGGGGATGGATATCTATGGAAATTAGATCGGATTAGATACATTTGAGAGAAATGAGGAAGGAGAATGATTGAATGAATTAGAAGATTTGTCGCAAATTATACCATACAACTGGGGTATGTATCCCCAGTTGCATTTCAAAATATGAAAGTGTGCACTTTTATATGTATTATTGTGCATTGTAAAATAAATTTCTTACAGTTTCTATAAATAGTATATGTAAATTTCTACCAATAGAAAACACATTCATAACATGTATAACACACATCAAAAGTAGGAATACATACACCCATTGTATGATATAAGAACTGAAGATTTGTTGTATGTTCCAGTAAATAAGGTGGAGTCAAGGAAGAGTTTGGACAGATGTCAGCAAAGTGGTCTGCATGAGAGAGGGCTGAGGAAGAATGAACTCGTGGAGGTTGGAGGGTTAAAATTAATGAACTAACAACCACCATATTTACTGTAGATAGGGGCGTTCCCCATTTATATTAATAAAATATTACGACCAACACGGTAATATTGCTAAGAGGTTCCGGCTTTATTATAAGATATCCAATCTCTGTTAATCCGATTAAAAATATAATTTTAATAACTATAATAATAATATAAATTTGTAAGAGCATTTAAATAGTTACTCCATTATAACTAAATTTTTTAAAATTATTTCAAAAAAATGCGCAACGCGCGATCCGGTTAGATTGGTATAATAAAATAGATATCATGCAAATTGACTTGTGTGCAATTGTATTGCTAGACTAATATCCTTAACTTATATGAGATATGTTGTATTTTAACATTCAATTATCATCAATAGTTAGGGTTATTTTAGTACAATTTATCTGAATATTTTACATTTTAGTTTATTTTAATTTAGTATTTTTCAGTTCAGTTCAGTCCATTATACTTTTCAATTTTTAATAATATATTATATGTTAATAATTCAGCTCAATTCAATCCAATTTAGAGAAGATATAATTTAATTCAATTCAGTTCAATGAAAATATAATTTAATTATTTTTAGTTTATATTAAAATTATGTTCATTTCAATTAAGTTTAGTTCAATTAACCTCTATTTTCTATTCTTTAGTTTCAGTTTCTCTACCATTGGATGGAGATTGTCAAATTATTGTTGCTATATCCATTTGATTTGGTTGCACTATCCATTCGATTTTCAAACAATAAATTAATTTGTTTCTTCAATTTCTTTTTGTTTATTGAAGTTCAGTTCAATTTAGTTTATTAAGCTAGGGTTCAGGTTATTAAGTTTAGTTCTGATGAAATATGATTTGATAACAACAGTTTCATTTAATTATATCAATGCACTGAGTTTTTTCTTCAGTTCGGTTCAATTAAGTTTAGTTCAGTATGATTCAGTTCAATTTATTTTAATAAGGTAGGTCCAATCTGTTAAGTTTAAAATTGATGAAATATGACTTGATAAAATTGTGCTAATTTAATTATATCATTGCATAGATTTGTTAATTTAGTTTATTAAAGTTCAATTAAGTTCAGTTCAGTATGCTTTAGTTCATTTCAGTTTATCAAGTTAGGTTCGATTTATTAAGTTTGGTGCTGATAAAATATGATCTGATAAAATATAGCATAATTAGGTTATATCAATACATTCTTTCTTTTTTTATCAATTCAGTTCAATATATTCTAGTTCGGTATTTTTTTTTAATTTTAAACCACCTAAGTGGGGTGATATTTATTAGGCTCACCACACCATAAAGACCTTAAGTATTGTTTGTACAATGAAAAATGAGTAAAAAACATTTTACTTATCCAACTTAATGGTCTAAAAGGAAAGAGACCTTATCTAACCTATGTCTACTTTTGCAAGCATGTTAGGCATCGCTAAGCGAAGACCAATTCTGCCGACAAAAGGACTCACTACTCGCAAGCAATTTAGGGATCGCAAAGCGAAACCCAATTCTGCCGACGAGTACGAGGTATCAATAAAGTCTCTAAGTGCTATAGAAATATAAATATGATCTTGATCTGGTACAGTCTGAGCACTTCTTTTGTATGTCTGTTTGATTCAGAATATTCCAAAGTTGTACAATTGCCTTGTTATTACTCTCCATGAATCCAGGCCTTGCGCCTGCAATAAACACAAACAAGACATCAACAGTAACTGCAAATATATCACTTTAAGTTCTGATATAAGGAACTTGTCTGCTGTCAAGCTTGACAAGTCCCTTGATATTTCTGGGCAGTGTCAGTTGTGTAAAAACTTCAGTTGTGTAAAAACGTCAGTAGTTCTCTGTTTGCTAGCCAATGTTGCTAATGAATCAGCCACTGAATTGGCTTCTCTATAAATATGATTAAAGGAAAGATTAGAAAACTCACTTTGTATTAACCATATGGCTCTGATATAAGGTTCCAACTTCCAGGGCACTTCGAACTCTTTTCTTATTAGTTTGAGTAGTATAAGTGAATCAATCTCCACTTGTAGATGTTCAATGTCCTCCATGTATGCTAAATGTAAACCTTCCAGTAGAGCTAGAGTTTCAGCCTCCAGACTGTTTTGCTGATTTAGATATAATGATTTAGCAATGACCACCTGACCATTAAAAGATCTAATGACCATCCCAGCACCTGCTTGACCAGGGTTCCCCAGAGATGATCCATCAGTGTTCAATTTAAAAGGAGCTGTAGGAAGCCTCCATTGAACCACTTGAATGTTTTTTCTCATAGGGGGAGCCACTGGAGCAAGCTGTAAAAGTTCATCATACATATGAGAAGTTTCAGCTGTATTCCATTGTAACCTGTGAACTTTCATCAAGCTTTGAAGAAGCATTAGAATTATTTTTCTCATAAAAGATAGCCTTGGAATGATATTGTCATGGTGATAAGCATTTCTGCTGCACCATATGACCCATATAATGAGGCATGGTAATAATCTCACTATTGTTCTGTGAATCTGATATTTTACATTAACATTCCAATAATGAAAGCATCTATCCCATAGACAATTCAAAGGCACAGGTGTTAGATCAAATAATATGTGAAATTCATTCCATAATGAAGTGATCAAAGGGCAGTCATGGAAAATATGTTGCAGATCATCAGAATCATGTTTACAGAAACAACAAATAGATGTGATATATATTTTCTGTTCCTGTAAAATGTCTCCCACTGGTACTAACCTGTTCAATAATCTCCATGTAAACACAGAAAGTTTCTTTGGCACATATTTCCACCATAAGAATTTGTATGATTGCATTTTAATTCTTTTGTGCCTAAGTAGCTCATATGCAGAAGATATAGTAAATATACCAGTAGGTTCCAGTTTTCAAATCATTCTATCTGAGTAACTTTCATATATTGCAAAGTCCTGAGATATCAAATTTACTATGTGTTGTGGGAATCCATGTGCTAGTTCAATAACATATTGCTGTTGATTATAAAAAAAATCCCTGAACAGTCAATTCTGGATGCAAAATGTCCATATCATCATTCCAAAAATCAATTAGGTTCCCAACATTTTTCCAGTTTGATTCCCAAAAAGATGTATTACCTTCACCCACCTGGATAGCATTATTCTGAGCTGCTATTTGTTCCACATCCTTATATCTTTTCCAGGCTTTTGATTTCTTTTTACTGTCTGGCAAGGACCACATGAAAGATGTCCATAGTGTTTTCCTGTCTGCAACTTCCACCATATCTTAAGAGAAAAAGCATTAACTAAAGTGTGAAGATTTTTGACACCTAAGACATTTTCCAGAAATGGATAGCTCAGATTGTCCCAAGATCTCCACACTTTGTTCTGACCATAATCTGAAGTACCCCAAAATAATTTGGCGAATAGCACATGTAATCTTTCAATCACACCATTTGTAGGTTTTATAACAGTTAATATATGTAATGGTATGGCTGAGAGTACATGTTTAGCTAGGACAAGCCTTCCTGCCTGATTTAACCATTTATTTTGCCAGGATATCAGTTTTGAAGCTATTGTATCAAACAAAGGCTGAAAATAGGTATGTTTTTTCTTTCCTATAAATATAGGACAGCCCAGGTATCTGAAAGGAAAAGTACCAGCATTTATTCCTGTAATCTCAGAAATCATTCTATTATATGCAAAAGGAGCATGCTTAGACAGATAGTATGTAGATTTTTCAATATTGATTTTCTGTCCTGATACTATTTCATATTTTCTCAAGAAATCCATTAGATTTTCAAGACTGTGTCTGTTTGCTCTAAGGAAAACCATAGTGTCATCTGCAAAGTTTAAGCTGGTTATCTGTGTAGCTGTATGTGGCAGCTTGTAATTATCTATTTTGGATTGATTAAAAAGGAACCAAGGGTTCTTGTGAAGACCTCAGTGAGGATTATAAATAAAAAAGGGGACAGAGGGTCTCCCTGTTTTATACCTCTTGAAGTTTTAAAAAAACCAAATGGCCTCCCATTTACCAAAACAGAGAAATTAGCTGCTTTTATATTGCCCATAATATTATTAACTAAGTGTGAGTGAAAACCAAGTTTGAGTAATAATTTAGCTAAAAAACCCCATGAAACCCTATCAAATGCTTTCATCATGTCAAGTTTAAAGAAAGTGTTAAACCCCCCATTTTTGTTATTTAGAAACTCAGTTAATTCATTCATTAATAGAACATTATCAGCCAACTCTCTACCATGAACAAAGGCTGACTGTTCTGGTGAGATAATGAGTGGCATTATGGGCTTTAATCTATCTGTGTAGACCCTAGAAAATATTTTATTTAAAAAATTAGTTAAACTAATGGGTCTGTAGTCAGAAAAAGTGGAATTAACTTGTCTTTTTGGGAGAAGTATAATAAAGGTGGCTGAGATGGCTCTAGGTATAGTGACTCCTATTAAAAATTCATTTACAGCTTGAACAAGGTCAGTTTGTATTATGTCCCAGCAATGTTTATAGAATGTACATGTGTACCCCATCAGGGCCTGGTGCTGCTTCCCCATCCATTTCCATAACAATGCTTTTCAGTTCCTCCACTTTGATTTGCTTCATAAGCTCCTCATTTGCTTGAGCATTTATTAATTCTGGAATCTGTTCCAACAATTCATTTGTAGTACCTGCATCAATACTCAAAGATTCACTCAGATAATAAAGAGCTAAAAAAGGAGACAGCTTCAGATCCAATTTCCTCAGGATTAGTGATCCACTCATCCCTTGAATTTTTAATCATAGCTATCTTTTGCCTAGAGTGATTAGCCTTTACTGTAGAGTGGAAAAATTTTGTGTTTGAATCCCCTTCTGCTAACCATTTTAATCTTGATTTTTGTTTCCAGAAGGTTTCTTCTCTAAGTAAAGCTATTGTCATTTCTGCCTGTGCTTGGTGCAATAGTGTTCTACTGGTATTATTGTTGTCTCTTTGATGCTCCAATTCTCTCTGTAAAACTAAGGATTCAGCTAGTTTTACATTATCTTGTATATTACCAAAGATATCCTTATTCCATTGTTTAAGAACCATCTTTAGTCTCCTAAGTTTTACAGAAAAATTCAACATTCCATAAATACCAGTAGGCTGTACCCAACTCTTTTTTACAATATCTAGAAAACCTGAGTGTGTAATCCAACAGTGTTGGAATTTAAAAGATTTTGGAATGTTATGAAGTCCATGGTTTTCTAGTTTAACTATCAGAGGTGAGTGATCTGAGTCTAGTCTGGATTTTACCTTTATGCTAGTATTTGGGAAAAGATTTTGAAAATTTGATGTCATAAGCCCTCTATCCAATCTTTCCCAAACAGTACAAATATTTCCAGACCTTAACCTTCTATTCCCAGTCCATGTAAACATATTTCCAGAAGAAGGAATCTCTAAAATATTATTGTCCTCTATGAATTCATTGAACTCTAGCATAGAATCTAAATTAGGAGAGGCCTGTCCAATATATTCAGAAGTATATCTCATAGCATTAAAATCCCCAATATATATAGCAGATAAGTGACTATGTGAGGCTAACTCTGACCAAAGATCCCTTCTATCTATCATGTTATGTCTAGCATAAATGAAAAAAGCATGCCAGGGTGTAGCTATAGATGCATGTTCTATTTCAGTTTTTACAAATTGATCATGCTCATTTTGTATAGAAATTTTGAACTCATCATTCCACAGTATCCATATTTTATTTCTAGGATGAGCATAAAAATGACTATATCCTAATCTATATGCAATAGATGACAGTTGAGAACTACTTAGAAAAGGTTCCAGAATTACAAAAAGATTTAACCTATGTTTCCTTTTCATATGTAATACTCTAGCCTGAGTTTTTTTGTTTTTGATTCCTCTAGCATTCCAAACACAAAAATTGATTCCAATCATAATTAAATTATAGATTTAGCATCAATTTGAGATCTTGTGAGAACTGTTTTTTGGGAGCTACTATAATCCTTTTTTCCCCTTTTTTTCTTAACAACTTGCTCAGGCTAAGATGTGTCTGTGTATGTAGTGTCATTTAACAATCTATCAAATTTGTTTTTATCTATATGCATGGGTTCAAGAATAAAATCTCCATCTATTTCTTTAGCTCTTTTTTCTTGAGACCACTGTGGATTAGGCATCAATGGCATATTATCCAGAAGAGTAGTATCCTCTATAGATAAAGGAGAATTCATACCTGAACTTACCTGAGAGGTCAGTTGATCAGTATTTTCTACCTGGATATCAACTGAGTTTGAATGAGGATTCTCAATTGGTTGTATGTTATCTCCCTGTACTTGTGTGACTGGCACCCTTGGAATTGTTATATCATGATTAGTTGGATCAGTGGCCTTGTCTTCAGTGATTAAATTGATAGAGTCTTCAACATTAGGCTGAGTAGATATTTGTTGCTCTTTCTCTGTGTTCACTGTTGTGATTTCTACACTCTGAGTGTTCTTTTGAATCACTTGGTTATGCTGTATCACCATAGCTGAATCCTTTATGGTTTCAACTTGTTGTATCATTGGTGCTTTTTCTCTCCAAACTTGTTGAGTAACCTGTTTACCTGCAAAATTAATACCTCTCTTTTCCAAGGAGATTTGCTGAACAACTTGATTAGTATTAACAACATCAGTAGGGATCCTTTGTTTCTCATTATTAGTCAACCCAGAAGAAGATACATTATTATCTTGTAAGTGATTATCAATCATAATAGGTCTCCAAGGAGTGATATGTTTAGGCTTAGTTTCACTTTTACAGGAAGAGATATCATGGCCTATTTTAGAGCATCTGGTGCAATAAAAAGGTAAACTTTCATACTCTACTCTTTGCCAATACCCCATATTTCTGAAACTAAGCCAGATTCTCTCAGTAAGGGGTTTGGTTATATCAATTTCAACACAAACCTTAGCAACATGAGGCCTTGTTTTATTCAGTGTTGCTTGATCAATTTTCACAGGTATACCAATCAAATTACCAATAGATAATAAAGTGTGTTCATCAAAAAACTGTCTTTTCAGACCATAAAGTGCAATCCATACCGGTATGATTGGAGAATCAGCATTCGGATCAAAATCGGGGCTCCATTTCGTGATTCGGATCGAATAAGCTCCAAAATTCCAGATCTTGTGCATCCAGCACCTGTAATAATCTTCTGCAAGGTCGAAATGCATCAGTACCTGTCTGTTATCAAGCAAATAGATTTCTACCTGCCCATTGAATCCGGCCGTTTGAAAATCTCGCCGGAGTTTATCCAATCGGGGCCGAGCCCGAGCAAATTTACCCACTAGGGTATGCTTCAAGGGCTTCTCTAGCCGATCACATTCCTCATCGGAAAAGTGAAGGCCAGGCTCCCCGAGATGATCAACTCTCGGCTTTGGATCGAAGGTTGCTCCATATGGCAAAGGATTCCTATTAGTGTTACGATTCGCCACCGCCTGTGCATAGGAGATCACAGGCAGGGCTTGAGCATTGATGGGAGGCTCCGCCATGAGGCGGCGCCGGAGATCAGAGAGGGGATTAGGGTTTTAGGAGGAAATAGCCAAAATCGCCAGGGAGAAAAATTGAATGGTCTTCTTCTAGTTCAGTATACTTCAACTCAATTCTTTTTAATATCTAGGATCATTTTATTCAGTTCGGTTTTTAATTTTTGATTAAGTATAATTTGATAAAATTGTAGCTAATTTAGTTATATCAATGCATTGGTTTGTTTTTCAATTTAGTTTTGTTCAGTTAAGTTAAATTCCTCCAATGACTTGTTTTGTAATCAAAATTTTGAATACAAGTATATTTTATCAAAAAATCAATAGATTTTAGTTCAATTCAGTTCAGTTCAGTATTTTTCAGTTCAATTTAGTTCACTTCAGTCGTATTAAACATACCCTTAATCTCTCAAATTGGAAACTCTTATTGTGAATATGTCTAATGTGAAAGTTCTACCAACCTAATTTGTCAAACTTTAATCGCTATTATCTAATTTTTGTGTTTTTAGGGTAACTGTAAAGAGCATGTTTATACATGATTTTGGTATGTTTACACATAAAAAGTTATAAATAAAAAAAACAGAACACACCGAATTGTTTAGTAGTGAACTTGTGAGCATCCCTTCAGGCCGGAGTTTTGGGCCGAAAAAAAGGCTCAATTTCTATAAATTTTAAGTGTATTTAGTATGTATTTTTACTATTAAAATAATAATTATATATAATAAATTAAAAAGGCCCAATTTTTACAATCAAATTAAAATATAGGCTTTTTTTTTTTTTTTTTTGCTTCAAGCCTCCAAAATTCTTGGGTCGGCACTGCGCGCGGAATGCGTGTATTGCAAACAATATCAGCGTTGTAAACAACTTGATATAATACAAGTGTATCTCTTTTATGTGGTTCAAATCTTAAATAAAATAGCTCTCCTTTAAAAAGTCAATCAATTTGGGGAATGGATTCAGTGCCGACCCTAACTATTTTAGGGCCTGAGGCGACTTTACAAAATAGGGCCCCTAATATTCATAAATATAACTAATTTTTCTCGTGCGCCTTTTTTTCTTCTTTTTCGACCATTCGTTAGCACACTTATATTTATCAATTTGCAGAAATATTTTCCATCAAACAAAATCGACAATAAATAAATAAATAAGCGCGACAAACAAATATAGCATAAGCATTCAAAAATTATCTAATAGCGCATATCTCCTATCATTTTTATTGTTTAATCTCTAAAATAAGACATCATGTATATTAATGCGTAATGTATATATATTAGTAATAAAGCACAGATTCTGCCCATCAAATCACAATGGAAGAACTCAAGAAATTTGTACCCGGGCATATCACAAATTTTGCATTTCAAATTTAGATAAGTTGAAATTTTAGGAGTGTTTATCTCAATGGAAGAACACAAAAATAAAGATAATTTGAGCATAAAATGGTCGAAAATCCAGACTCCAAAAGGCAAAAGATGAACTGTCGAACGAAAGGGAACCAGGAAAGGGAGGTATGCAATCTTTCTTTTCCTTTTTAATTGTTTTTATATATTTAATTCGTTTTTTATAAAAAAGACTTTGGAAAACTGATTAGTTTTAAAACGTGGATTTCAGGTGCAGGGACATTTTGATTTTGCAGGTCTGATATTGACTTGAAATACCCCTGGTTTACTGATGCAGGTCTAGGTAATAGTGTAAAAATGAGGGTAATTTTGTCTTTTTCAGACCTGCAAAATCAAATTGTCCCTGCACCTAACACTGGCCTTTTAAAATGGGCCCAAATAAGGTCCTGATTTTAAATTGAAAACAAGCCCAAATAAAACTCTGATTTTAAATTAAAAACAAGCCCAAATTACTGATTTTTTATATATAAACAGTTACAATTTTAAAAAAATTTGGGGCTAAAATATTATTTAAATTTTCGGGGCTGATGCGAGTGCCTCGTTGGCCTCATATATGGGCCGGCCCTGAATGGATTAAAAGGAAAACATTAATAGATAGAGTCGACATGATTTCCTTACTTATGCTCATGAGCCTTCATGATGTTGGCCGAGCTTCCGTTACCATGGTAAAGTATAATAAGAAAATAAACCTCCAATAATGTTTAAGGATTGCTCAACTATGCCACACATTTTGTTGATCAATTTGATACCAGTACGACTTCAAACCACTATAAGAATCTTACAAAATTTAAAATATATAGCTCTTTTTATTTTGATTTTCAATTGTCACTTCTTTTATTTCCCTTTTTATTACATGAGCAACAAAGCCAATGATAACACTAGTATACAATGTCTTTTCTTTGAGCTTCTAATGCTCCTGTCCTTTTGCTATTTTGTGCTGGAAAACGCAGCTAAATTGGCGCTCAAAAACACCAAAAGAACACCAGTGCAAATTTTAAGCGTAAATGTAGCTCAAGTGCTGCAAAATGTATCTGAAACGCTGCAGTAACAGCGTTCAAATTCAACTCATATACTTCTGCAAAAAATGGAGCTCAAATCCTGCTACAACGATGATTAAAAGCATCTCATACGCTGCTGCAACGGTGCTCCTGGGCAGGTACCTGTTGACAATCATTGTTTCTAGCCAAAGCTTGCAAGAACACTGGATAAACATCAACCTTTTCAAATATATCATCAAAGAAACCATAAAACTCAACACAAATAAAGCAATTAAAAATCAATCAAGACGATTTTTTCTACCATTTATTTTTTTCCTACACCCAGCAGATTGTCGTTATGCTTCAACTCCTGGATCTCGGTAATAAGGACGCATCCATACCCTTGTTTAGAGGCAATCAAGTTAAATAGAGAGTGGCAAAAAAAAAAAAAAAACTTCCCTTAAGCAGCTACACTACTTCTGATGCAGGAATATGATCCTATGTACATATAAATTGACAACACATATAAATTATAAAAACAGGTTGCAACTCCAACAAACTATACCTACAATCTATCAATATTGAATACCGTCTCAAGCCATGAGGGGATATACCAGAACACAAGCCATGAGGCAAAGTGGAAAAAAAATCACGCATATTGCAAAATGAATCGAAACTAAATACAATTTTAAAAAATTCTGAAAGTTAAAGTAACCTCCATTAAATGCGAAGTTACATAATGCAGAAGCTCAAAAGCTGCACATATATGTGACATTCAGCTTAATATAATCTCACAGATGGGAAAGACACGCAAAATCATTGAACTACAATACTGAATTATTGCATTCGATAAATATTCACACAAAGAACATAAAAAATTAGACTGATCTCCCCAGACTCCCCTGCTATATCTTTTACACCAAAGATCATATATTCAACTGAGTATGTGACTATAATCATATCATATCTTGTTAATACAATTGTAAGATGCTTTGAAGAAAAAGCAAACCAAGAGATCCAAGAGGGGTACCTCACGGCGAGAGAGTTCAGCCTTCCAAGCAGCTTCACGTTCACACTCCTCGATGTAACTTTGCATCTTCTCCATGGACGAAGCAAATTCATCAAAGAAGCTCTGCAGAGATCCCTGAATAAGTTGATTGATGTATGACAGTGTAACAGAGTTGGTTGTCAGTGCGGCTTCTGATTGAAACAGACCCGTTGGCACTTTCCAGTAGGGACCTCCCTAGAAGATGAAATTCAATCAACAGTAATCAGAAAATATGCTTCGATATCTTCAAAATCAGTTAAAGAACAAATGAGGGATACTAATTAAATTTGCGCTTACAGTGGCCACAATAGTGTCTCGCGCAACCAAAGATAGAATGTCTGCACCTGAAACAACTCCAGGGTATTCAGCTTCTACGAGGCTCTTCACAGCGTCGATGAACCCGAAGCCCCGTAAAGTTTGATTAGGTATGGCGGTCTTCTCTGTCTGGTTTCCTGAGGCTGATGTGAAATTCAATAGAATCGATGCATCATAGCCCTGAAATCATTAAATGAATGCTAAAATCATCTGAATTATGATCAGAAGAAGCTAAAATAGGATGGAAACAGTGAGACTTACTCTGACAAAGCAATCATGGAAATGCTGTAAGCGAAACGAAACAATGTAAAATGTGCAGAGAAAAAAACAGAAAGGGGGTAATGTTCGGGATAGTACCCTAAGTAATCTGACAAGCTCGTCACAACTTTGACCCCCAAAGGACTTGGTTGATGCTTTTTTGGTCTCCGTGACCGCCATACCCGTTCTCGCATTCCTCCTCCTCATCATCATCCTCCTCCGCCCTTGCAACGCCGCATGTCCGTCGTTTACTTCCATTCCGCCGCCGTTCCCCTTCTCCTGCACCCCAACTCCGGCCACTCAGATTTCCAAATCCAATGCTCCTACACTCCACGCGCTACCCCACGTGCCACCATCACTATCAACAACTCCACCTTCTTCATCCGACACTACGACCTCACCACCTCCTCCGCGCTTCTCTCCCCCACGACGTCGCTTAACCACACCTGTAACAGAAACCCATTTCACTATCCGGGTCGCCGTTCCGGGTATCCGACTTTTACTGCTCCCGTCTCGCCGTGCTCCACCCCTGCCCGCCACTGAGCATCCCCAATTGCAGCCAATGCTCATGGCTCTGCAAGCTGATTAAGAATCCGGTTTGGTTGTGCAGTCGGTTCTGGCCCACATCCGGCTCGACCAGGCTCGGGGAGTGGAAATGGTGACGGACTTTTCGGTTTCAGAGTGAACACGGTTCGGGTGATCGGACGCGTGGAGGACCAAGCTCAACCTGGGTGGAAGTTACAAATTTGCCCTCCATACTGTAGATCCATCCACAGTAACTGGGCATTCCCCCTTTAAGAATACTCAGATATAAAACTTACAGACCCACTTACAAATTATGAAAATTATATCATCCTTAATAAAAAATCGGAATTTCTATTTATAAGTTTTCTTTTGCTAATGCAATCTGTATTTTGATTGAAATTGATAAAATTGTCCTTATTAATTTATTTTATGTTCAAACTTTAACCATTTAATTGAAAGAGTTATTTGTCTTTTCTGGAAATAATACGGACTGCATTATTAAAATACAACCTGCTAATAGCTTTATCCTGAAACATTTCCCTAAAAATTCTAGTTCCTACAGTGTTTTCATATGTTGGGCTGTAAAGAAATCGAGTGCCTGATTCATTGAGTTCATTGATAAATAAATTGTTTCCTGCTTTTAGCTTGATTTGAGTTCAGTTTCCAGAGAATATGAAAAAGCTTGCTGTTGTAGTTTCTGTATCCAGCCGGTGATGAATATCCCCAACCTTATTATGATAATCACAGAAATATAGAGACAAGAGGCACGAGCACATCTACGATGTCTTGCATTGTTGGCCTTCCTTTAGGATCAGCATTCAAGCAGTTATAAGCCAACATGCCGACCTTCTGAACATCTTTGATGGGATAATCACCTTCAAGTCTTGGATCCATTATAGTAACCAACTTTCCCTTGTGCCGAAGGGAAGGCTTTGCCCAGTTGATAAGATGCTGATACCTAGGCTGCTTGGTTTTATCTATTGCTCTTCTTCCAGTGAGAAGCTCAACAATAACAACGCCATAGCTGTAAACATCACTTTTAGGACTCAAGTGACCTAGAGCCCAGAAAAAAAGAGTATGAGGGGATAAATATAGAACAAAACAAAGCTGATGCACGAGCCAATCCTAGAAAAATCAATGTAGTATGGTCATCTTGTGATTAGTTGTAACTCATCATTCTAGAATACTATAGAAGTTAAGAGGTGTATGATTAACCTGTCGCTACGTATTCGGGTGCTGCATAACCATATGTCCCCATTATTCGAGTACTAACATGGGAACTATCCCCAGTTGGTCCATCTTTTGCCAGACCGAAGTCAGAAAGTCTCACATTGTTGTCCTGCACAAACAGAGTTGAAATTAGCATAGTAAACAAATGAATTGGTAATTGCATTGGCTTGTATCATAGTCTAGGATGAGATGAAATCTTAGGAGCTTACCCCATCTAAGAGAATATTGGACGTCTTAAAATCACGAAAAATGACAGATGCTTCAGTGCCATGATGCAGGAATGAAAGTCCTTTTGCTGAACCAAGTGCAATACTCATTCTAGTTGACCAAGAAAGAGGAGGGAAGGTCTCTGCACCAATTAATAGGGATAAAAGTCTATCATAGGCATATGATCAAGGAATGACATTTTTAGTCATGATTAAGTCAAAAATTCCTACATTCCTGTTACATACAGCAGTCAAATTGAAGCACTTACTTCTGAATAAATACTTGTCCACACTACCCTTTGCGAGAAACTCATAAACAAGCATTTTATGATCATCCTCAAGACAGTATCCATACAGTTTCACTATATTTGGGTGTGAAAGCTGGCCTAAGAATGTGATTTCAGCCTGAAAATCACAAATCACCCATCAATCAACAATGATAGATGAGTTATGCCTGACAACCTGAGATGGGAAATTAAGAAAACTTACCAGCCATTCTTTGTGACCTTGGAAACTATTTTGGTTAAGTACCTTAACAGCAACTACAATTGGGTGAGGTCCTTTCTTAGCATCTGCAGCTAAGAAGCCTTTGAACACCCTTCCAAATCCACCTTCACCCAACATTTCATCTGGACGGAAGTTTTTGGTCATCTTCTTTACCTCAGCGAAGGAGAACGAAGTCAGGGAATTTGCAGCTAAACTACCTTCAAAGTGTTCTAAGTTGGGACTTGTCACTAGTTTACTATCATCCTTCCTGTTATTACTATTTGATGAGCTCTTCTTTGAAGTATCTGAAGAGATAAAAAGATTGAATCAGTCCTGTATATATATACTGAAATATAACATTTTAAGTCCCTTTCTGGAGAAAAAACCTATTCTTTCGACTACTTTACCTCGGATCCAAGCTGATTTCCACGGCCAAACTGATACTGACTTATGTAATCTACCAGAGAATTTTCCTCTTGACCACAAGCTTTCTTCTCTAATCTTTGAGGTTAAGTACTGAGTTTTGTGCTTTCTAGGGTTAGCTTCAGCAGGTAGAGGAGATACCACACTCTCCTCGAGTATCTTGTTACGCAAAGGAAATGACTGACTATTATCCAACCAAAGAGAATGGTCAACTAGTGTGGTATCCACTGATGCAGAACTTTTGTGCTGCTCCAGTGCCTGCTCAAGACTTGACACCACCTGAGCCATTGTAGGCCGCCTCTTGGGCAGCTGGCTCAAGCAACTATGGGCAATCTTCACCAACTGCTTGAGGCTGTTTGATGAAACTTCGCCTTGTATCATGGGATCAATGATCTTGGTGACATCACCATCTGCCACGCATTCTCTGAAACATGACAGAGCACTCACTGGTTCCAGAGGATTTATAGTGTCCAATGCAGGCCTCCCTGACAAAACTACCAGCATCACTATCCCAAAAGAATATACATCACTTTTTCTTGTCAATTTTTGAGTAATAAAATAGTCTGGATCCATGTAACCATACGTGCCTTTCACTTTTGTGTCAACATAACTCTTAGACTTTGTAGTTTGCTCAAGCTTTGCCAGCCCGAAATCTGAGATCTTAGCTACAAAATTCTCATCCAATAGAATGTTTGTATCCTTGACATCGCGGTGTATGACTCCATATTCACTGCTAGTGTGAAGGTATTCTAGTCCTCGAGCAGCACCAATGCAGATCTTTAACCTTTGCTCCCAACTAATAGGAGGACAATCCTGTCCCTTTCTAGCATATTTGTAAAGGTTGTCAGCCAGTGTGCCACCTGAAATGTAGTCATATACAAGGATCATCTCAGTGCCCTCGTTACAGCAGCCTATCAAAGAGAGAAGGTGAATGTGTCGGAGCTTTGAAAGTGTTTCAATTTCAGCCTGAAATTCTACAGCTCCTTGCCGTGAACTGGAATCCAACCTTTTTATAGCAACAACAGCAGGAAAACCAGGAATTAAACCCTTATAGACTTTACCAAATCCTCCTTTTCCTATAACAAATGATTCACTAAAATTTTCTGTAGCTAACTTGATCTGACCAAGGGAGAAATGCCGGTAAGATAACTCAGATGAGGTTGACTCTACATATATATCACCTTGAACAATATCTTCCCGAATTTGCCTCAGGGTATAGCTAAAAATGTTGAGCAGAACAAAGACACCTGTTATAGCCGTCCACATAACATTGTTTTGGACAAATCGTGGATAGAAAATTCCAATTTTAAAATTCCTAGTTGACAATTCATTTGGAAACATACCATTTGAAGCAGCTAAGTTGTTTTCAAGGTTGCTCAACTTGAAGATCTCAACCCCGTGAAGGAGTCCAAGAACCAACTCATCAGTTGACTGAAGGCTAATCAAAATATCACACTTGCTGCTGTCAACATCTCCTTCCATTACAACAACATAGTCCTGGTAAACTGGAATTCCTACTTCACCCCTCCACACGGTGACATCAACCTCAGTTTCAACAACATTATTGTTGATAAAAACACTGACCTTCCTAGGCTCTCTCTTCGCCATCCTATAGTCGAGCTCGCAGAAATGTAGCCTGACAAGATATCCAAAACCTAAGTCTACTGTAATTTTCCATGTAGCGTTAAGGTACACCTGGCCTACTCCTCCATCCATTTTCCAAGACGTTCTGTATATTTTAGGTGGTGCTACAAATGTAGGAAACGCCTTACTAGTATACTTAAGTGCCAGATGACTGACTCGATGAACTCTACTAGGTCCTAGGAAATACTTAGTATCCTCATTCCACTGTCGAAACATCCCAAAATCTTCTACAGGACTAATCGAATTCCCTCCAACATTTAATCTCTCAATCACTTCGAGGGCAGTGGTATTATCAACAACATGAAACAAATCGCTCAAACCGGCTATCCGGGCTCCTAAATTTTGCTCAGGTGTGTAATAAAGGCCAGTTGGCATGGAAATTATCTCAATGCCATTCACAAAGGCATAGCTTTTCTTCTTTGACTCTCCATTCAAAGAAGAAGGAGTAAATGTTATGGACAATTGGGGGCTTTCTTCTTCAACATTCAAACAAAACTCTTTAACAACATACTTTATTCCTAATGTATGTGCAGCAAGTGAAGCACTGTAATTCCTAAGGAGGGTAAAAGGACCAGCTTTCACAGTAAAATAATCTACCCATTCCTCAAAACCGCAGTAGGAAGCATGGTAAAAATGCAGGCGGACAATTTTCTGACCTGGGCTCACCTGAAATGTGTACCGGAACTCCGTGGCTGAGATTCTTGACGTCTTGTACGGAACAGGATCGACAGCGCCGAGGAATGAATTATGTGCAGCAACCGAGGTTGTTGAGACTCCGGACACAAACTGCAAAGCCGATAATTCTCCGACCCATTTCCGGCCATCATAGGCGGTTGAGTTGGCAGCAAATCCACAGTTGATAGCAATATCAGCGGTCAAACGAGGAGGTGTTCCGGCACCGGAGCTCTTCCCGCTGTCCAACTGCCTTCCTACATAAACACCAAAGCCAAAAATGCTCAAACTTAGGATGGCAATCAGGAGCTTGATCTTCATGTACAACGTTAAGCTGGTTTGGTTTGTGCCAGAAAATTTAGAACACTGAATCAAATTGATACAATAAAATGAGTGGTACGAATTGATGAGTTTGGTTGCAGTTGACTCTGGTAGTACAAGTATTTGACAATTACTCGATTTCCCACTTGATCTGAGTTCATACTACTTGAAAGTTCCAAATGAGCGTAATCTCAAAATAATTTGCAGGTCTTACAAATGAATAATCTTGCAACCTTTACACAGATATGCAATGAAATATCTTCAATTGGAAGATCTGGGAGAGCTGGACTTTCTAGGGGAAATCGAGGACATTTGACCCCCTATATTAGTGAAGAACAGCATTAACAGGATGAATGCCGTGAAGGAAATATCATATGATCATTTCAATTTGATGATAAAACTAGAGATGGAGGAATTACGTCCAATCTAACTCTAGATTAGGATGTTGTTGTTTTAGTTTGATGATAATGATAATAAGAAATTATCTTCCATTCACAAGTTTTGAACGCGTGTTAAGTTAAGAAATTAAACGAATTATGTATCAAGAGTGAATATACCGAGCGGCTTTCTCTCTCTCTTAAATTCTCTCCTCCTTCTATCTACATTTTTCCTCAAATTAAATAACTTTTCCCGACCAACCTATCCGTTGTAACGGGCTCTGACATGCTCTGACCACCATGAACGGCTACAAATCTCAATCTCCATCGTCCCGCCACCATGGCGGGACCTTCGCCGGTTAGCGGCCAGAAGTCTTTTCTCAATGCTCTGCAATCCAAATCACCACCGCTCTCACCCAATCTCCCAATCACCCCCGACATCAAAGCTATCTCGGAATTTAAAGGCGAACATGCATGTATCTTTACCCCCGATCAGATTGAAATCCTCTCCAAGTCCTACCGCAATGCTTTAATCGAGAAGTTCAGTAGGCAGGCCAACAATGCCCCTAATTGAAGCGGCGTTTAAAGCGGCAGACTTCACCGGCAATTATCAGCTAGGAGTCATCGATCACCGACACATACTAATACGCTTCTCCAAAAAGGAAGATTTCCAGCGTTGCTGGATGAAGGGTACATGGTCAATGGATGGCTTCCCGATGAGGGTCCTAAAATGGACACCGAAATTTAGCACTGACACCGAATCATCAATCGTTCCGGTATGGGTTACTATCTATAAGCCTCCGATATATTATTACAATGAGACTGTGTTGGAATTGTTAGGAAACCACATTGGATCCTTTATTAAGGTAGATGCATCTACTCAACTTATAACCATGCCATCTGCCATAAAAATCTGTGTTGAATTAGACTTGCAACAGCCTATCCCTCATGAAATTAGGCTAGGTTCCACAGAAAATAATGCAAGGGTGAAACTAGAATATGATAGCTTGCCTACATATTGCACTACCTGCAAAAAAGTTGGTCATGATGAAAAGATTTGCAGGGATTTACACCCAACTCCACAGAAACACTTCACCCCCTCACATAATACCACCAATGCTGCTAAACCTCTCACCATAGAAAAAACCACAACCCTCTCCACTAAACCTGTTAGTCAGCAACATAATATTCCAACACCATCCATCACCCATAATACCAGGATCCTACCAGCCTCTTTTACCCAAACCAATGCTCAAAAGCCACAAACAGCAAATATTACCTCTCTCCCTGTCCCCAACCACAAACCTGTCCTACATACTACCCCTCCAATCATAATCACTGCTACCACCAACGCTATCTCAGATCTCCAGGCCTATGACTCACCCCCACCTGCTGTTACAAATGAGGGACCAAAGAATTGCCCAGTTGCTGAGCCTCCAATCCTAGTAGAAGATTCAACTTCAGAAGGTGACTTTTTAGAAGCTCAGGACTTCATATCATCAGCTCCTTCTTCCCCCAAACTCAAGGCAGATCAACAGTCCAAAAATCAGTCTGAATCACCTCCATGGCCTGCTACTAGCAATACCTATTTCAGAGGAAATACTGGAGGAAAAAGATACTCACACATCTCCAGTAGATGACCAGTTTCTCGTAGTATCACACAAAGCCAAGCACAGAAAAGCTTACTCAAAGGATGACACATCTATCCTATCAGGTTTGAACAATATTTCTCCTCCCTCTTTTCAGGCTAACAATTTACTTTTTCTGTCCAAAGAGAGAAACAGAAACAGGTTTACACCACTTCTGAAGGTATCTGAGGATAGCAATAATAAGGAAGTACAAGAGGATGTCCCAGGTGAGGTTTCAACAACATCACATACTGATCAACCAAAAGCTACAACAGAGGTACACTCTAGCAAAACTAAGTTGAAAACTTTCTTCACTCAGATCAATAAAACAATGTCAATTTCTAGGTCAGCATCAAAAAGCTCTAAAATTGGTTTTCTATGATTGATACAACACAAAAAATAAACTGTATGGTCTGGAATATTCAAGGCATGGAAACAGCCCTGGATAGACTTGTCAAACTCATTTCTGACAATAAAATTCAGTTTCTTTGCATTATAGAACCAAAACATCAAAATATTGAGTGTGATTATTATATAAGACTACTGCATTCTGATCACTCTTTACACTCACACACTGGTCAAATATGGCTCTTCTGGAAAGATCCCATATCACTAACACTCATCTCAGATAATCCACAGTTCATTCATGTAAACATACACCATCTAGGATTTAACCTAATCATGTCAGGGGTATTTGTTTATGGCCTAAGAAACCAGAGGTGGTATAAAGGATTTATGGAATGATCTTAAAGCCATTACACCCTCTGACACATTTTTCATTGGAGATTTCAATGCCATGTTATCTGTTTCTGAATACAAAGGTCCCTCTTCTCCCTGTTTAGGTAGTATGAGAGATTTTCAGAAATGCATAGATAAAATGGCATTAAATCATATCAATATAGTGGGGAATGAGTATACTTGGACAAATAAAAGAATGAGGGAACCAACAACGGAAAGGTTGGATAGGGGGTTGTGTACACATTCTTGGAATACACAATTCCCTAATTCCTCTATCTTAGTCCTTAATAGGGATAACTCAGACCAAAGCCCTCTTTTCCTTAGAATAGATACAACAATTAAAACATTCAGGTTTTAATGCATACCTGGTATAAGAGGGATCCATACCTGGTATAAGAGGGAGGAATTCCATAATTTTATCTAGCACAACTGGACAGTCTCAATGCCTCAGTCTGGATTAATTAAATTCTATCTCAAACTCCAGAGACTGAAAAGGGAACTGAAAATATGGAATAAAGAAGTGTTTGGGAATGTATATAGGAATTTAGAACTAGCTGAAGAAGCTCTTAGATTACAGGAGATTAAATATGATCATAACCAATGTGATACAGAATTAATCTCACTGAAGCTAAAAACAGCTCTACTTAGAGTGGCTATAAAGGAGCAGAAGCGTTTTTTTTAATTCAAAGCCAAACTGAAATGGATGAAAGATGGAGACATTAACACAAAATTCTTTCATAATACTTTGAGAGAAAAAAAGATCAAAGCTCAGTATCACAAAGATTAGAAATTCTGCAGGGATTTGGATAGATGATATCAATGATATAGAAACTGAAGCAATTCAGTACTACACTACCTTCTATCCAATGAGCAAACTGCAGCTGATGATCAATTTTGTGAATATTTCCTTTCTCAAATCCCCTCCCTCATTTCAGAAGCTCAAAATGCTGCTCTGCTACAGCCTGTTTCAATAGCTGAACTTAAGGAAACTGTCTTTAGCCTAAATAAAGACAATTCTCCAGGACCTGATGGTTTTTCAACAATATTTTACATTAAGTCATGGGAAATAATCTCAACAGACTTACTAGAAGCTGTGAATGATTTTATTACAGGAGCTGATTTACCAAGAGGTATAGCTACAACTTGGATTACAGTTATACCTAAAAAGGATACTCCTGTTTCATTTGATGATTTCAGACCTATAAGCTTATCTAATGTCATTAATAAGATTTGCTCAAAAAATTTAATGACTAGAATGCAACCACTCATGCAGAATCTGATATCATCTAACCAAACTGCCTTCATGCAAGAAAGAGACATATCTGATAATGTCCTGTATTTAAAAGAAATGACAAGACATCTGAACAGGAAAGCTTGGGATCCAAATTGCATTATCAAACTGGATCTAGGGAAAGTTTTTGATAGAGTCAGTTGGTCTTTTCTTGCAAATGTTTTGAAAAAGTTTGGTTTTCATTCACACTTTACTTCCTGCATTTTAAAGAATCCTTCACAGGCCTGGTTTTTTGTACTTGTCAATGGGAAACCAGTGGGATTCTTCCAGGCTTCAAGAAGAATTAAACAAGGGGATCCTCTTTCCCGTTTTTTGTTTAATCTCTTCTCAGAATCATTTACAAGAAGCCTGGCATATGTGTTCTCAGATGGGAAACTTACTTATTTTTCTCTTCCCAGAAACACTACGCCTATTTCACACCTATCATATGCAGATGACACTGTGCTCTTCATCACTGCAAATAAACAAACTCTGATCAACCTAAGAGCTTTCTAGCTACTTTTGAACAAGTCACTGGCCAAAAACTCAACTATGAGAAGAGTGACTTCTTCATTAGTAAACATGCTACAATTGCTAGGAAAAATCAGATAAAACATATTCTGGAAATGAAAGAGGGATCATTTCCCGTCAAGTATCTTGGATGCCCTATTTTTGAAGGGAAGGTGCTAAACTGTCACTTTCACCCTCTGATCCAGCAGATAAGTAAGAAAATGAGTCATTGGAAGCAGAAATGGCTATCCACTGGAGGGAGAATTACTTTGATAAAATCTGTACTCTATGCTATTCCACAACACTTGATCCCTACTGCTCACACAGTTCAGACTATTGAGAAAATGATGGCAACATTCCTATGGGGATCTACACCAGTTAAAGCAAATAAGAAGTGGAGGAAATGGCCAAAGCTTTGTCTACCAGTTGAGCATAATGGGCTGGGATTCAGATCTCTCCCACTTATTATACAAGCCTGCTCTATTAAACTTTGGTGGAAATTTCAGAAGGCGGAGGCATTGTGGACACACTTCTTACAATCTCTGCCAGTTTCTTCTAGAACTTCCCAGACATGGGTGAGGATCTGTGAGCATACACATATAGGGGAACATCATACACAAGTTATACATGGCAAGGGAGCATGCAATATTTGGTCTTCGAATTACTCTGGACTGGGACCATTGATGGATCATTACCTACCAGATTTGACTAATATACCACTGGAATGTTCCCTCTCACAATTCATACTACACAGACAGCAATATCTCCCTTCACTTCAAGGAGCCATAGCCCGCAGTTCTTTCATTTTCCGCAGTCAGCTATAATATGGGAGCATAGGGAGGATCGACTTATATGGAAACCATCCTCAAAAGGTAACTTTACCTTTATATCAGCCTATAATATTCTCCAAGATCCTATGCCTTCTTATACTGCCTTACACTTCCTTTGGAACATCAAAATTCCAAAGAAAATAACCTTTTTTGTATGGAAGCTCTTCAACTGTTTTCTCTCATTTGATGAAGTACTCCACCATTATGGTTTTAACATGGCTTCTAAATGTCTGATGTGCAACCACTGTGAATCAGTAGACCATTTTTTCAATAGTTGTGAATTTGCCAGGAAGATATGGGCTGAGCTGTTTGCAGTTATAGGAATCTGTGATATTCCTTTTGATACAATATGGGATAGATTCTCATACTATCTGACACATACAAGCTTGTCAAGCATTCATTTTCGAAGATGATAAAAATGTTGTGTCTTATAGTGTGCTGTCTTTAGAAATCTAGGAATAAGCTGATTCATGAGAAAATCAAACCATCTAGCATATTTATTTGTAGAGAAATTAAGGAACCTCTGTACCTTGCTCTCTCAGCCAATCTTATTCCTACTACCTGCCCCATTGACAAAGAATTGACTACTGCACCATTTATCCCAGCAGTCTCAAAGCCACCGAGGCCCAAGCCTAAACTAGTTTACTGGGAAAACCATGTTTATGGTCTCAAACTTAATGTCGATGCAGCTTGGATTGACTCAATGACAGGGATTGGTATCATACTCAGAGATTCTCAGGGTAATGTCATATCAGCAAGAACATGCTTCTGATGATCTGAGTCTCCTCTGCAAGCAGAAATTAAAGCCATATATGCAGGATATCTTTTTGGTTTTTATTATGGTAACCATAAATTTATCATAGAGAGTGACTCCCTGCTAGGTGTTTCTATGATCAAAAACCCCATCACCGCTCACTGGAAATTGTATGAACTTGCTAATGAGGTGAATAGAGAAATTTTGGTGGAGATCATGCACACACTAAGACAAGGCAACCAGGCAGTCGATTCTTTGACCAGACTTGCACTGAACCAAGAACTAAACTCAGTCTTTGACTGGGAAACACTTCCTTACTCCACCAGAGCCATATGCTTATTAGATCAGGCTAACCTTCCAACTCTCAGACTATAACCAGCTACCCCCTGTACTCTCTTTTGACCTTATGTGCTACTTTTCTTTTGCCACAACCGTAGCCATTTTTGCGACCGCTTTGAGTTTTACTTTGGTGATTCTCTAATAGGTTTCAAATTTAGGTCTATGAAAGTGGATAGTTTTAGCAATTTCAGTAGGTTCATAGTATTGCTCAATATTGTATCTGAAACTGCTTCAAAGCATTGTAATTTTGGTCTAGTTAAGGCAAAATAGGCTTGGGAATCCTATAATAAAAACGTTTCCCCCACCTCCTGGTGGTTTAACTTTAAAAAAAAGATGATAATGATAATAATCTTCCCGCCTCAAACTTTTGTACTAACTGGACGAATTGAGCAGGAGTATGCTTCAAAACTATATACTACTATGTGTCTCTGACTCTCTATCTCAGTTCAATCTATACCAAATCTTTGTTATACTTTTCAACACACAAATTTAATTATAAGTATGTAGTTATGTGTTGGAACTACAAACATAAAATTAATTGTCAGATAATACAAAGTTTATCATGCACGATAAATCCAAAAATCAAATATACACATAGATGGAGTCGTGACAGGTCACTGCCCTGGAAACGAAATTGGCCTGGTAAAACCTTCGTCCCCCAGGGTCAAACCATCCAGGTACTCGCCTACTAAAGAGTAGCAGTACCTCGTACTCGCGCTTTGCCAATGACTATCTATCACATAATCACAAGGAAAAGTTAGAGAGAGAGAGAGATTTTCCAACATTATTTATATTAATGGTCAATAAAAATTTGATATTTAAATATTACTCTGTTGAGTCGTTATTGGCTCCTAACTTTTAGCATCCTAATTAATGCAAGTAGAACTTGATAATGAATAGTTTTATATGGTGAAAATATAAGGTGGTTGCTGATATTGTTTGGGCAAAATTTTACTAATTTTCCTAAATTAACCTTTATTCTTAAAAAGAGTGGTCCTAGAGATGCAATCCATTCTCCATCGAGATACGGACAGAGAGTGTTCCTACCTTTTCTCACCATCACCAAGGAAGAGTTTTTGTAGTGAAATAGGTTCAAGTGGAAACTCACTCTCTCATAATTAAAAGGTTCCCGATTCAAGTCACATTCATGATAATAATCTACGAATTTTAGAGTAATTATTGGCAGGGTTATACTCAATTTTAAAGGGTCACGAATGGCCCTAGGGATCGTTCGTCCCCAATGTGGTCTCCGATTGGTGGTTATGACTTCGGCTGCAGTAGTTCAGTGGCTCGTCGGCAGTGCATGTCCTAACTTTTTCGAGGGTTGAAGCAAACTAACAAAGAGAGGCCCCCATTTTATTAAAAAAACTAGTCCACTCAATTTATCTTTGACATCGTTGAGCGCAAATATAATTTAATCAACTACAACTTTGCAGATACAGATTATTCATACAAACAAAAAAATATACTTTGCTGATACTAGGGGTATAGGATTAGTTTATTCTCATTGTGTCTCTTTTTATTTTAAAATTTCTTCATATACCTATATACTAGTATTGATAAAAATGAGGCCCTTTTTTTAAGACAAATTTTGAGGACTCAAGCAAGGAAGTAACTTGGTTCCTTGTTAGGCCGGCTATACTTGTTGGTGAAGCACTCGTAGGTCTTCCTAGGACGGCGTCCCAGAGCTTTTCAGTTGATGGAGTGCAAGACTTCACACTAGTGGAATGACATGCGGAAAACGGCGGTTAACCCGGCGTTTTTGACCGCCATCCATGGTGGCACCGTGCAATTGGCGCCACCGGTGCACGGCGGTTATGACCGCCGTGTATTGTTCCGGCTAAATTTTCGAGTTCGGAAATCTATCCGGATGTCTATAAGTCCAGCTAAGTTTAAGAATTTGGAAAGTTAGCCGGATAGAACAAAAAAAATGCCGGCCAATTTGGCCGTTTTCCGCCATGTTTCCACTAGTGTCAGTGTGTTTAAAACGAATTCAATGGTGGTGTTTACGAGTATTGTACTAGATTAATTCAAAAAAAATGAAGAGGTTGTTGCAAAGCACAACCAAAAAACCATCGAAGTAATTCAAAAGAAGTCTAACCTTGAGACTTTTTTTACAATCTAAACCATATTAATTTGAAACATCGAAGCAAGAAAACTTATCTTTTTAAACATCAACGAACTCAATACTTCTGAATCTGAATGACGGGATATTCTCATACTCTGAGAAATGGAATACAACAACACAACATAATACAAATTCAATCAATATGTTATTTAGTCTCTCACAAATGTAACCACGAGCAATCCCCAAATCCTTGAGGCGGTTTTAGAAGAAAGAATTAACAGCCACCCATGATTGTCCCCAATAACATGGCCGATGTCAATAAGAGAAAGTGACTTAAGGGACACCAACTCCTTAATATCCCCAAATTCCCATGATATCATTGAAATAAGAGATGAGGTTTAAAAGGGAAATCCATAGTAAATAAATGGCTTCAAATTCCTTCAGTAAACTCGTAGAAGGATGACTAGGCCCGATACTAGTCTATGGACCTTCTTCTTATCGATGGAGCCGCTCAAGGTTGAAGGAGCAAATACTATTGTATCGGTGAAGATAGGATTGGCGGTTAGCAATGACGATGAGAAGATGATAATGAGAAGAAAAAGTTTATAATATTATAGTGTACATTTATGTTTAAATATAATATTTTTTATTGAAATGTTACCTATTTTAAAGTAAAAACTAAATAAATATGTTTCATAGTAAAAATATGTACGAAAAGTATTATTTTTATGTCAAAAAGGATATATGTCGAGATTCAGCCAACCCAACTCACCCCGAAGGGAAGCAGACAGACAAGCTACCTATGGATATCAAATAGACCAACTCCAAAATACAAACGCGGAAATAAAACAGAGAAGGAGAGGTGAAGGGGTGGCGTACCTCCAAACTGACGGAGTCATACCGATCCACGAGACTCGCTGAGATATGGAAGTTGACCATGATGTTAGCGCGCCACGCCTCAAGATGGCTCTTCGGGAGGGCGGTCGCCAGGAAGTCGGCACGGCCCTTCGGAGTAGTCAACGCAGGCCCCGCGGAATGAGCCGGCATGTTGGTGCCTGATGACCCTGCCTTGAGGAGCTTCCTCCTGTGCTGATCATCGGCATGCGGAACGGAAGACGCATCAGCGACACTGTCGGCCGTCGGCTCGCCCACCGGCCTCTTGAGAGTCCTCCCCTAACCGCCCGAATCATCATTCTCCTCGATGACACGCGGGGAAAGGTGAGGAGAAGGCAAGGAGAGGTTGAGATGGGATTCCATAGGCTGGGCAATGCTGTCGGTGAGCTGGGACGTTGAAGAACGGGCCTGGCGACGTCGAGAATGGCGACGATCAAACTCCATAGGTGCTTCGGTAGTTCGCATGTCGGATTGGACGTCCGGTTGGATGTCCCCCTCACCTTCGGTATCCTCAGAACCTATTTGTGATGACAAGAAGAATTAGCAGAACAGCATCATCAAGTAGGAAACGAGGGATAAAATAGTAAAAAACTTAAGCACTGGACGACCTTCCGGACCCTCGGAAGATGTGGCTAGGTGAACGGGAATGTCAAACCGGCAGTAAGGGAGGCCGCACTCGCTAAGAAGCTTGTCAGAATTAACCGCCGTCCACAGCATAGTCCCCTTTTCAGTTTACGCACGTCTGGGTCCAGCATGGCCGCCTCGCCGTCGCTAGGCCTGAGCCCGCGGGTCGCCGGGTCACCAACCGGGTATTTGACCCGACTGGCGCGGGGACCCCACACCAGCTCGTTGGCGACATACACAAACTTCGACCCCCATCCGGACTTCTTGGGCCTCTTCTGGAGCGGGAACGGGAACGGCGGTCGCCCTCCCCGCGCTGACCTTGCCCTTACTTGTTCACCCGCAGGTTAGCCGTCGACAGCTCTATTCAAGGAGAAGTCCGTGTTCGTGGCTGTAACACCAGGTATTCACAAATCTGAAAGGTTTTGGAACTGAGGGAATCTGACTACCTATTCTAAGGAGAAGAGGGCAATGGTCAGAAGTGTCCTTGTTCAGGACATGAATAGATGACTGTGGAAATTTATGTAACCAGGACAGAGTGCATAAGCCTCCATCTAATTTTTCCACAGTCAAGTACTTTCCTTGTTCCTTCACTCTATCATTTGACCATGTGTAAAAAATTCCCACAGTGTGAGGTGTAACAAGGCCTAAAGAGTCTATAAAAGAACTTAACTCTCTAATAATCCTAAGACTAGTAGAAGCATGTCCTTTGTACTCATTTATAGATGCCATGGCATTAAAATCACCAATATATATGGTGTCAGATATATTCTTAGACTTAAGAGAATACCACAGTTCCATTCTTTCTTTCCTAGTTGTCAAAGCATACACAAAGACCAAGTCAGTGATTTGGTTCGGAGTATGAATTGCAACTTGAATGAATTGATTATGGTCAAAAATTAAGGCTATGTCAACCTGACCATTCCACATTAACTAAATTTTACAGTTGAGGGAGAAAAGACAATGCTCAAAGTGCATGTTTTAATGCTCAAAGTTCATAAGTTTGTATGAATCACATTCAGAGTTATCATGCTGAGGGTCTATAATACACAGAATATCTAATTTATGATTGTGTATTAATCTTTGCAATCTGATTATAAAAGTTTCAATTCCTCTAATGTTCCAGACCATGACATTAAGACCTTTTGTTGTATTAATCATTTACGAGTTTTAATGCTCTTAGTAGTTGTTCTAGTAACCACTTTGTTAACCTGATTAAAATAGGATGGAACCTTATTTTCATCAAGAATAGCAGAAGTTGGATCAGGAATAGCTTTTAAGGGACTAGATGATAATGCATGAGCATAAGACTGGACAGTTACTTGGAGAGAAGAGGGCTGCTCTTCAGGTAAATTATTTTCCTCAATGGCTGTTTGTTGTTCATCCTCTAAAATAAGAGGTAGAAACCTGTTTCCCTGTTTTCTTGGCTGGGAGTAGAAGGAAAGTTTGTTAGCAGTAATGTCATATTGGGAAGAGATAGAGAGCTTACCAGACAGGAGAGTTGTGCCATCTACTGCATATGACCTAGGCTTTTTTGGTGTTTGCCATTCTTGGTCTATGAGTACAGTATCACTGATAGTGAGAGAGGTAGAAGAGGAGGCTCCATCATAAGGGGCTTCCTCAGGTCCCAAATCCACATCAGGTATATTAATTAGCTCATTTATCTGAGACATCTCATTATCAGAGTCAGATAGTGTAAGATGAGATGGATCCTGAGTTGCGGAGGGGGAGCATTCTGTGGTTAGAGGGCATGAGGATATGTCAACAGGCATGGGATCAGTAGCCTTTTCTTTTCCTTTATCTAAGAGAAGGGCAGAAGTGGTGATCTGTATGGGGGTGTCAACATTAGAGGGTGAAGAGTGTGTATCTTGGACAGGTTGAGAGGGGGGATTTTTTGGAACATATACTTTGGTAACCGCTGGGATTTTCTGAGCATCCTGAGGAGGTTTAGGGTCTGGGATTGGTTTAGTAGGATACCTAGTGGTTATAGGCTTCATTTCGGGGTGGAGAATCCTACACTCATGGATTTCATGCCCTAATTTCCTGCAATGCTTGCAGTAAAGGGGCAATTGCTCATATTCTATAGGTAAGTCAGCTACATCACCCTCTAGGTTGACAGTCAATGTAACTGAGTTGTGCAGTTTGGCAAGGAGGTCAATCTCCACACACAATTTAACTGCTGAGGGTCTAGTTAGGGTTGCAGTAGCAGAATCCATCTTAATAAATCTTCCAATCTTATTTCCAATGGATTCTAACATAGCAGAGTTATACCAAAAGATTGGGATATTATGTAGGGTGATCCAGACAGGCATGATAGAGGTTTCAGTATCAGTAGAAAAATTGGGGGTCCATTTGAATACCTTTATGAGCGCACCCTTGAAAGACCTGACTGACTTCATCCAGCATCGCCGAAAATCTTCAGGATCCTCTAGCCGGATTAGAATGTGCTTATAGTCTATGGAACCAAGCTAAAATCTGCCTTTGAAACCGATCGATTTGAAAGCCTCGTTGAGGAAGTCCATTGAAGGTTTGACTCTCGGAAACTTTCCGATGAGTGCATTACTGTAATGTTCGGACAATTGAGCCACCTCTTCCGGCGATAAGATGCAGGCGATCTTTCCCTTGTACTCGGGAATGGGGTTAATTGACAGGTTGGAGGGGAGAGCAGTGGAGAGAGGGGTTGGTTTGGCGGTAAGGGCTTGCAGGAAACTCAAATTAGGGGTGGCTCTGCCATGGGGATGCGGCGGTTCCGTCGACATTTGACCATTTTTGTTACCGTTGTTGCTGTAAATGGTCAGTAACAGTAAAAAGGGTCAGAAAAATTAGAAAAGAATGTAGAGAGAGATGAGAGCATTTGTTCTAGTGAGAGAAAGTTGCAATGGTTAAATGTTGGTTATCGGATGACTTGCCATAAAAGTTGAAGAGAGCTAAAACAATTGCCCAAGTATACAATAAATAAATATCAAGAGTACTATATTGAGCTATGCGCTAAAATAAAATGGCTTCTGTACAGTTTTTAAAATTCATTTTATTTTAATTAGTTAAATTCAGTTTTGATGGATGTCTAGATACCGCGCTTAATCACGAACCAAACTCACGAATTGATCTGCAAGACAAAGCCCTGGGGTGGTCTAGAGGTAGACACCACGATACTTAAGTCAGTGACAACTTAGAGAAGTTTATAAGCGTAAGGCGTAGTGTATGTAAGATAATGAATAGAGAGGTCTACCAAAACTTTGTATTTATATGGTTCCAATCCGTAGATTGGTAAGATATGTAATTATAGTACGAATACAACTATTATAGAGATAACAGTTGTATTCCCATGTTTAGAGGAAATCTATTCCTTATAGGACACTCAGAATATATGTATTCCTCATAAGGATTCGAGCCCCTAAACCTTCTCGGGCCCTGATCTGAGACTGAACGAAACCCCAGAGTGCGAACCATGGACTTATTCGTAGCCCCAAGGTAAATCTTCATAATTTCAAGGTCTCCTCTCGAAAGCATGATGTGAGACTCATTACTCGAGGGTAAGACCGCTATCTCGAGGGAGATATGTCGGAGCATTAGTTCGGGGGCATCCTCTCGGATTGACCACTCGAGCTGACTCTTCTCTATTTTCAAGTCGTTTTTCATTCCATCTGGACACGTGGACGGATGAGTTTAATTCATTTTCCAATTCAGAAGCAGAATATACGTATCGTGTATTTATTCAGTGGCGCTGACGGTTTGTTCACCCATCACTCCTCTTGCTTGCATCGGAACACGGATTAAGGTAATTACCCGCTTAAATGATGTTTAATTTTGGGTTATATCTCCCAAATTTTTTTTCATCTTCCTAATTTTTACTTTTCTCATCAAAGTGCAGAGGACGTCTTCATCTGATTTTTTCAAAACCCCAAATTTCTTGTTCAGCTTTCAGTCAGTTAGTATTCAAATCCTCTTGTTTATCTTTGTCTGTATTTTTTCTTCCTGTATTCTGCACTGTATTCCTCCCCATCTTCTCTATAATCATGTCAAGTAGTAGCGAAACGATTTCCATCGCCCGGCATGAGAATAGAGTGGATGATTTTAACTCGACTAACGAGATTGTGAAATTAGTAAGGCATAGTAAATTTACTAAATTAGTATGAAAAGGAAAACAAAGAGTGAAAGGTCTTTTTAGTTATGTTTTAATATGATCATAATTACAAATCTAATCATTAGCTATATACAAAACTGATCATTCATAATGTTTTATCTCACAATTTGAAAACGTATGAGGTAATACTAAGTATACAACAATTAAATGAAAAGTTAGTAAGGCGGAGTGAATTTTACTAAATTAGTAAAAGAAGTGGGCAAACAATTGTGGAAAAGTGTTTTTAGTGATGCATACACAGCTTTTTTTAGAAAATGAAACAAGTTCTATAATTAGTAAAAAATTAGGCACAAAAATAAGATAAAGAGAAAACGACACTTAGGTTTACCATTTTTTACTATAATTATTATAATTTAGTATAGAACATAATAGTGATGAAAAAATTACGTATGTAATAGCACCACTAAAGTAGATAAATATCGTCAATTAATCTTAAAGAGATTTTCGTTAGGATCTAATTAATCTTACCTGTTTTTAACTTTAATAGAAAGATAATTGCATGTTCTGATATGATCATATTTATTAAAAATCTAATAATTTTATCTATATACACAAAACTTGTCATTGAATATTTATATCACATCCCGAAAAATAGATGGACAATCAGTGAAAAGTTAGTAAAACAAAGTAAATTTTACTATACTTAGTAAATATATTACACTAGCAATTAGAGAGAAATATTTTTAGTTATTTATATAATTTTTGGAGAAATTGACATAAGTTCTAAAATTAGTAAAATAGCACGTGGCACCTATGTTTACTACTTTAGCTATTAGATTATTAGTATAGATTCCGAAAATGTTTTTTTCCATTTTTACTATAAAAGTAAAGCTTTCACCATTGATGCCGGAGTTTGAGGTAGAAAAAACCCAGAAAATAAGAGCATTGCAAGGTAGAAAAACCCAGAAAATAAGAGCATCTGCAATGGTAGTACCTTTGGACTAGTTTGAAATATTTGAAAGATTTCAGCAACTTCCAGTCCCGGTCCGGATACAAGGATGGTCTCCGGTCCGGATGAGACTTTGTCTGTGCTCCGCGCGCTCTCACCTAATAGGCCTGCAAAACAACGCCCCGGAGTATCCCGAGGATAGCTACTCCGGCGTGATGATGAAAGAGGGGCCTTTGAATAGGAGAGAGAATAAGGATATATTGAGAGAGTTTAATCTGATAGAACATACCTTTCTCCACAAGTCCAAAACTGTATTTATAGGTGTGAGTGGTTAGTCTCCAGCCCAAAGGCAGTGGTCCTGCCTGTTTGTCCATATCCGGGGACAGGTCGTATTCATGTCCCCTTTGTCCCCAGATAACGCCATTCTAGCTGACGTCACATGGATCGGACCGCTCTTTGGGCCGGAGTCTGGATATGGGCCGGAGCCCATATCACCACTAGCCCCCCGAGACATGGGATCCGTCCGGTGGTAACCAATCCTGAGGAAGGGTCCCGTGTCTCATCACGTCTGTTTTCTCATCGGATCCGCCCAGAGGCATGCGATCCGACCCGGAAGTTCGTTCATAGTTCGTTCCTATGTTACGTACCCAGATGCGTCTGGGCACGCGCTGGGCGTTTAATCTTCCCTGCGCGTGTTTGCATCGCAGGAATGACACGAATACAGTTGTGTCAAGCATTCTGACCGCGCATTAAATACGTCACGTTTTCTCATATGCAAAAGGTTATTCCATACACATTACAATTTTACAATTTATCCCGAAATTGGATAGAATTATTTATACGTGAACAATAATATTTTCGGAAAAAACGGCTGCATTTATGTATATTTATTACATACAAATAAAAATTTTCACATAAAAGAAGTAAATATAATAATATTTTTATAAATATAATTTTCCTTGTATGAATAAAATCGTGCAATATATCAATGGTAAGATAAGTGACTTTGTAACTCGAATAATATAACTATCAATATATAATATAAAAATGTAATTATTAGTGATGATTTAAAATTAAAAATTTATTACATATAATACATAATTATTATTTATTATATACAATAACATATATATATATAATTAGAGGTTCATAAAAAATTGTTAAAATTTGAAACATGTAAATAAAGTTCCTAAAAATATTATAGTTCCATGTATATTCTACCCATATAAACGAATGATTATACTATTATCTGAAGTATAAGAAAAATATTATATAACCTTTTAATCATCATTTAAAAAAGTTTAAACTACACTACGTGGGACCTATCAAGATATTAATAGTGTAACTTATCATTGTAGATATGTGTATTTTTTTTTTTGATAACATACATTACAACGACCTAATTTGATACATAGATCCTACAACTATTCTAATCTAGTCATATACAATCATACTCTACTGATCCAATATGTCGAGTGGACGAGGTTCTTATATTGATGTTTTGAGTGGGGGAGATGTGTAATTTGTCAGATGTGTAATTTTTCTATAATTTGTCACATCATTAGTTTGAAAGTTGATGTGACAAACCAAGTTACACAATCATATAACTACCATTATTATAATGGTCTAATAATACCCGGGGGTAGGGAGAAGAGAGAAAAAACACGTGGCACAAAATTTTCATTTTTCTTATGACCCCCATAAATTTCATCATGCCACAATTTTTTGTTCTCTAACCCGACCAATAAAAATTAGTGGTTTTTAACAATTGCATTGATAGTGATTCATAAGACATTTGTAACGCTACTTTAAATATGGTAATAAATGTATAGAAAAATACAATAAAATGAAGAGTGTTTATGTCATATAATATAAGGATGTATCATGCATGATACATAGACATAATAAAATGTAGTGGACCCGTCTAAATATAACAAAAGAACAAAAGTACGCATCCAACCCACTCCATTCAAATTGTTTTTAATCATCATTCATGATTATTTATGAATACTCACTTTTTAAAAAATTTAAACCGCGGATTTATTGTGACAAAAGTTAAAACGACACTAACATTTAATACTCACTTAATGTAATTTTAATTTTGCTAAATTTTAATTTTTAAGTTAAATTTGTAAATAAATTTATTTTAAATTTTTTATTCTCTAACCCGGTCAATAAAAATCAGTGGTTTTTAAGAATTGCCTTGATAGTCATTCATAAGACATTTGTAACTCTACTTTAAATGTAGAAATAAATGTATAAAAAGTACAATAAAATGAAGAGCGTTTAAGTCATATAAGTAAGCGTACCCGTCCAAATATAACAAAAGAGCAAAAGTACCCGTCCAACCCACTCCATTCAAATTTTTTTTAATCATCATTCATGATTATTTATGAATATTCACTTTATTTTAAAATTAAACCGTGGGTTTAATGTGACAAAAGTTAAAACAACACTAACATTTAATACTCACTTAATGTCATTTTAATCTTGCTATATTTTAATTTCTAAGTGAAATTGGTACATAAATTTATTTTCAATTTTTTGTACTCTAACCCGGTCAATAAAAAACCAGTGGTTTTTAAGAATTGCCTTAGTCATTCATTAGACATTTGTAACGCTAATTTAAATATAATAATAAACGTATAGAAAGGTACAATAAAATGAAGAGTACATCATGCATGATAAATAGTCATAACAAAATGTAGCGCACCTATCCCAATATAACAAAAGAACAAAAGTACCCGTCCAACTCACTCCATTTAAATTGTTTTTAATCATCATTCATGATTATTTATGAATATTCACTTTATTTTAAATTTAAATCATGAGCTTAATGTGACAAAAGTTAAAATGACACTAACATTTAATACTCAGTTAATGTCATTTTAATCTTGCTATGTTTTAATTTTTTTTGTACTCTAACCCGGTCAATAAAAAATCTGTGGTTTTTAAGAATTATCTTAGTCATTCATAAGACATTTGTAACGCTAATTTAAATATAATAATAAATGTATAGAAAAGTACAATAAAATGAAGAGTGTTTATGTCATATAAGGATGTATCATGCATGATAAATAGCCGCAACAATATGTAGCGTACCCGTCCAAATATAACAAAAGAACAAAAGTACCTATCCAACCCACTCCATTCAAATTGTTTTTAATCATCATTCATGATTATTTATGAATATTCACTTTATTTTAAATTTAAACCGTGGGCTTAATGTGATAAAAGTTAAAACGACACTGACATTTAATACTCACTGAATGTCATTTTAATTTTGCTATATTTTAATTTTAAAGTTAAATTGGTACATAAATTATTTTCAATGTTTTGTTCTCTAACCCAGACAATAAAAATCAGTGATTTTAAGAATTGCCTTGATGGTCATTTATAAGACATTTGTAACGCTAATTTAAATATAATAATAAATGTATATAAAAGTACAATAAAATGAAGAGTGTTTATGTCATATAAGGATGTATCATGCATGATAAATACCATAACAAAACGTAGCGTACCCGTCTAAATATAACTAAAGAACAAAAGTACCCGTCCAACTCACTCCATTTTTTTTAATCAAAACCACCTTGTAGGTGGGGGGATTCATTGGCACCCCATGCCTAGAAAAGGGACATAAAGTTATTTACATTTGTGAGCATATCAGCTCAGCCACTGTGATAATGGCTCAAGAATGGGTAAAGTTTGCTAACAAATACAACAAAAAAGCTTCAAACCTCAGATCCCCCAGAACTCCGAGCATGTTAGTGAATTGTTAAACAAAACACATATCTGCCAAGAGTAGGAGGGGATGGAGGTGAGTTGTCCTAAAAACCTAGTATGGCTTGTAGAGTTGCTGCTGAAAAGTTGTTGCTGCTGAAAATGGTTGCTGCAGCTTGATGGTACCCATTGGACTCCTTCCAATGGGTCTTGTAATGCCCGCATAATGAGTAAATCAGTAGCATCTGCACAATGCATTATGTCCTAGGCAGTTCTAATATTACTGACACCTGATATATCCAGAAAAATCAAACTTCTAATTAAAGCAGGTGCTTCCTGAACAGACAAAGAAGTTGTGAGATCCTGCTGGCAACTCATTTTGGCTAGGCAATCAGTTATAGAGTTACCCTCCCTGTGTATGTGTGTGAGTTTGAAACCATTGGATCTCATATGCAGACTGTAACAGAAAAATTCAAGCTTGCCAAATATGGATTGGAAATACATTTTATTGCCTGCAGACAATCAGACTCAATAGTAATAGGGTCTGTGAAGAGATTTCCAATCTGCGAGCCAAAGTCTATGGCCATGATCTCTGCACCAATAGGTGAAGTGCCAGCCACTGACTTAAGTTCCATACATAATACATATCCTGAATTATCTCTAACAACCAGACCAAGTCCTACTCTATCTAGAAAATTAAAGGAAGCATCAACAATGAACTCACTCCATTTAAATTGTTTCTAATCATCATTCATGGTTATTTATGAATAATCACTTTATTTTAAATCTAAACCGGCTTAATGTGATAAAAGTTAAAACGACACTAACATTTAATACTCACTTAATGTTATTTTAATTGTGCTATGTTTTAATTTTTAAATTGGTACATAAATTTATTTTCAATTTTTTGTTCTCTAAACCGGTCAATAAAAATCAGTGGATATTAAGAATTGCCTTAGTAGTTATTCATAAGACATTTGTTATGCTAATTTAAATATAATAATAAATTATTGAAAAGCACAATAAAATTAAGAGTGTTTATGTCATACAAGGATGTATCATGCATGATAAATAAAATAGCCATAACAAAATGTAGCATACCCGTCCAAATATAACAAAAGAACAAGAGTACCCGTCCAACCCACTCCATTCAAATTGTTTTTAATCATCATTCATGTTTATTATGAATACTCACTTTATTTTAAATTTAAACCGTGAGCTTAATATGGCAAAAATTAAAATGACACTAATATTTATAATTAGTTTAAGTCATTTTAATTTTGCTAAATTTTAATTTTTAAGTTAAATTGGTATATGATTTTTTTTTATCATACTATAGTAATTTAGTTGTACTGATCCTATTTATCAAAATATTAGCATTCACTAAATTCATTTCAATTCACTTGAATTTAATTTAAATTTTATTGTTTCAAAAAAAGTTGTACAAGAAGAACAGTCCTACCTTTAAATACGTCGATTTGGATTAAGTCGGAATGAATTAAAATATTAAAAATATGGGAAAACGTGAAGCCGGCCGGCGGTGCGGTGGTTTTACGGAGAGACTTAGTCAACAGACTCAGGCACCGAGGTATCCACTTTTGTCCTACCTCGACACACACATCCAAACTTACACACTCCATCGTTCTTATCCAGTTCCGACATCCCAGATCTTTCCACGTCACCTCATCCCCTCTCTCCGTCTCTTTACTATTTAATCATTTGTATTATTAATTAAATTCCATTTTTCAGTCTCCCCCTCTGCAATGATTCTCCTCTGAGAAACCTCCAACTCTGCAAATTCCCTTTCTCTGTTTTTTTCTTTCTTCATCAAAAACAACTTCTTTTTCAATAATAAGAAACACTTGTCGGAATGGGGAATGTGATTGTGAGAGAAAACGGTGACGTCAGCGGAAGTGGTGACGCAATGCAGGAGGTGGCCGCGGCGGCGTCCAACGGCGGCCTGAGTGCGCGCGTGGGGTCCGCTGACTTGGCTATGGCTTCTCCGCCGCCAAGTCCACCGCCGCATTTGAACTCTGCTCAGTTACTCTTCAACCCTCAGGTCCGCCACTTATCTACGCTTTTGCCCTTTTCGTTAATAAACAAATCCGGGCCATGTTACTTTCACGCCTTTAACGTGCTGTGCACTACTCCAAATAGTTGAATAATATTAGTCCAAGCCTGTGATATTGAAGTGATGTTTGCTCTGTAACTCGTGTTGATGTTTTGACAGGTTCCGTCGGCCCCTGTACAAGGTGGGGTCTCATCGCTTTTCAATCAAATGCAGAGAAACGGGGGTGTGGAGGGTGCTGATCGGCCGCCAGTTCGTGGCATTCCGATTCTGATAACATGGAGCCATGGTGGGAGGGATGTGCTGGTGGAAGGATCTTGGGACAATTGGAGATCGAGGTATGAATTGATAGATGTTGAGTCTGTTTTCCGTGAATTTTGACTTGTTTTGCTTGTTTGTTTGCAGGAGAATGCTTCAACGAGCTGGTAAGGATCACACCCTTCTGTTGGTGCTTCCATGTGGTCTGCACCGCTATAGGTTCATTGTGGATGGCGAGATGAGGCATATCCAGGATCTTCCCAGGGAAGCTGATCAGACTGGCCGTGTTTGCAACCTTCTTGATGTTCAGGTTTGGATCTTGGTCTGAAATTCGGTGTTACTACTTTTTCCCATTAAATGCACTCTGCTCTGAGGATGATTTATAAACATACGCGTGTGAAAGTAAAAATATTTAATAGGTTTCTCCTCTGCCTGTTTTTTATGATGTGCCATGTTATTTCTTTTGTTGGTTGTCATGACATTTTTTGAGAATAGGAGTGAAAATCTAATTCATGATGATTGGGTTTAATTTACAGCCTAATAAATGTGCAAACATGCTTTGTAAGGAAAAAGAGGCAGGGTTTTGAAACAATAGATAATCTCTATCAACTAATGAAAGGGTAGGTTTGTTTAGGTGGTTAAACAACACAATTGTGGGTATGAAGGGAAAATTTATTTTCCAGTAGCTAAGTTAGGTTACTAGACTGGATAATACCAGAAACAACAGTTGACACATGAGGTTTAGGAATCAGACATTGGTTTCAAATGACCTGCTAGAAGTAATGTGTGCATGCAAGTGTCAGTTCTAATAGTGCATTAAAGAGCTCACAACTGCCTTGTTGGAGTGACTTGTTCTTGAAGTGTTCCATGTGAAGTATGTTGTCGCATGAATAGATTTACTATTGGATATTCATCTACTGGTACACCTGTCCTTCTTCATTTCTTCGTCTAGAATTGTGTTAAAGACAATTTGTTAATGTTATCCATCCAGCGTGAGTAACTCATACAGCTGTGGTCGTAAAGGGTGATTCTAGAAATAGAAAATGTGTTGACTTAACACTTCTAACTTGACATTTTCTACAACGTCATGAATCATAATGATTATTTACTTTGTGGCTGAAAAAGATTAAAATCTTGTAGTGTTGTAGAAGCCAGATTTCTCTCTTTGTTTGCAACTGTAAAGCATCGATATAGTTGCACTTTGCCATATTAATGCATCTTAATTAATGAGTGCTTCATTTAATTTAGTTATCCTTTAGATTACCGTAATAATGTTGCCCTTTCTGACTATTTTCTTTAGGACTATACTCCTGATAACTGTGATGGCGTGAAAGAATTTGAGGCTCCTGGATCCCCAGACAACAGCTACGGTCAGGATCCTCTGACTGATGACGACTTTAGCAAGGAACCGCTGTCTATACCACCTCAACTCGAGCAGACATCTCTTGGGCCGCCCCATGTAGAAGGACCTTCAGCTAACCCTGTAGCGAAGCCTAAGCATGTGGTGCTCGACCACCTGTTTATCGAGAAGGGCTGGGCATCTCAGTCTGTTCTCGCACTCGGCCTCACCCACAGGTTCCAACAGAAATATGTCACCGTTGTCTTGTACAAGCCCATCAAGAGGTAAGCCAGGCCAGGTGCTGTGTACTGTCCATCTGGATATGCTAGTCTTGTAAGATATGTAGGGTTTCTTCAGCGAAACCAAGAACTCATGTAATAGACTTGTGTGTCTTAACTGATGTTTTATGCTGTTTCCGTACTGTGAAGCCAAATAAATGGAATATGTAGAGATAATTGTGGGATATTTAGTTTTTTTTTGCGAGTCAATTGCTTAAGTAGATGATACTAGGAAAAGAAAGGGCTTTATTATTCCTTAGAGTTGATTTCACAGCTACAAACAAGCCAGTTTTGCAAGTGTTTCAATCAGGCAGATTTTCAGAGGATGATGCAGTCTCTCTTAGCTTTCTTGCGGGGAAGCCTGGCATTGCTTGAGGAGATACGAGTCCGGTTCTTTTCTTCAGCCCGCCTTTGCAGCTTTCTGCACCACAGATAAGCTTCCATCAAAATTCAGTTCATTTTTGCCCTTCCAGTTTTCACATGTTACGTATATCTCTATTTATTTTTATTTAAAACATTCTCTATTGGATGCAACAACAAATGCGTTTTCCCCCTTTATCAGTCTTGGCCATAGTCTGGGATAATTTCCAACTAAGTTGCTTTTCCTCGATAATCTTCTTTCTTTTTCTGCTACACAAAATCATTCAAACCTCACATCAGCGTCCTTTCACCATCTAAACATTATAGAAATGTCACACTAACTGAGTTGTGCAAATACGCTACAATTTGGTGTTCGTGTCGCAGGATAGACTACTTCTTCATCTTGTGAACAGTCGTAAGGTCGTAGAGCTATATTTTGAAATGATGTCGAATAAATTATTGTTTTAAAGACCAATGCAATCACGCTCTGCTCCTTGTATAATCTCAAAGTAACACAAAAATATTTAAAGACCGAATCAGAGAGAAATTTTTTGTTACCTTAGAAAACATTTGGTGAAACAAAAGACTTTGAATAGCTTTACGTCCAATTAAAAATACCGTTTACCGTACGAGTTTTTTTCATCGGGAATGCGGCTAATTCTTACCCAAAGTTGTGAAGACCTTCAAGGACGAATAACTAGTACAGTAGTTCCTTTCATCTCCTTTTGCAGAAAAAGCAAAAGAGAATTTCAAATCTATTTTCGTTATGGGCGACAGAGCATCAGATCCACAATTGTCACAGACGATCTTTGGAAACTAAAATCATCCCCCTCAACAAGTGACGAATATCCCCTCTTAAATTCTTTTTACGTCGCGGCCTAATCATACTCTACACAAGTTCATTTTCTTCCTCGCCGAAAATCATATAATCTACATCATTGTGATTTAAATTTCAAAGCAAGCAAGCCTAAGTAGAAAACAAATTAGTGAAGAGAGTATTTCTGTAACTAATTTGAAGAAGAGACGCTTAACAAATAGACAAAATTAGAAAGATAATCAAATTTTGAAGTCGTGTTTGATAAGTAATTTGGACAATTAGAAAGTCAAAGGGACATATTGGAGGATGACTACTCACAACATTTGAAAGAGAAACAAACAGGCGTTCATAAATTTTGAAATTGCAAGATAACGTGGCTTGCCTGGTAATTTGAAAGATAAAAAAGGTGTAAAAATCAAAAACCATAATCATCCTTCCAAAAAATTCATCCTCCTTGAAAAGCTTTTGAGAAGACTAATAAAATTCCAGACTTCAAATTCTAATGACGTGCTTAAAAGACATACCTTGAACATAATCCATCAGTCTTCATCCTTCTAATGAGTTCGAAAATTTTGTTGCGTTTTAAAATGATATTGTTCAAAAAATGTCACAGTCAAAGGATACTAACAGTCTGACAAAATCAGTCTCAAAACCAGTGACCTATATCCATGACCACACTGGTCCTATGTATGACAGAAACGCTTCTTCCGCTACAAAATTCACGACAGAGTTTTTTCCAAAAAACAGAGAGGTGTTTCATTGAGACTGAAAGTTTAGAACAATGAATGTAAAGTTTCCAAATGAAAAACACACACCAATTAGTAGCACAGTGTCAGTCCAACGTTTTAGTAATACCCTCAATATTGGTGCCTTTCAGATTTCAATTTTTAGTAAAAAGCATTTGACTCCAAAGTTTCTTCCCATGCCTCAACCAGAATCCTCACTCCACAACACCTACTCCTTAGGACCCATCAAAGGATGACGCTGCAGAAGAAAAAAAAAGTTGCAGGATGCAAACGCACACACTCAGACAGATGCAGGGCAAAAAATAGTTTCTTAATATGATCTACAAAGTATCAGCTAGACCTAGCGAAAATGAATCCTCCAAAAACTGATGAACCAGTAGCAGCCGCTAAGGCTGACAAAACTGGAATTGCCCAGCAAAGCCAATTCACAGTTTCCCCTAGTCGCACGTAACAATCAGTTTTGAGCATAAAAAGAGATTACATAAACACACAATATCAACAAAATTAGCCAAAAGGAATAAATTTTCCCAATTGTTCTAGGTTCATGATTCCAAATAAAGAAAGAAAGCAGCACAATAACTAACAACCCAAATGTCCCAAACTACTAAATCCGGGGACAAGAAAAGCAAGCATATACGGAAGAATTCGCTACAAAAACAATTCAAACAAGAAACATAGCAAGCACAACCAATAAAAACTAAACAGTACCAAAAGAACGCGCCTAATCAGAGATGGAAATTTAACATGCGCTGTTTCTTTTTTGAAGTCTGTTTACTTAAAAAGATAAGTTATGGGATGATCAGTTCTCACTTGGCCATCATGACCTTGACGAACTCCTCATAGTTGATCTGTCCATCACCATCAACATCAGCTTCACGGATCATCTCATCAACCTCCTCGTCAGTAAGCTTCTCACCTAGGTTTGTCATGACATGGCGTAGCTCAGCTGCAGAGATGAAACCGTTCTGGTCCTTGTCAAACACACGGAAAGCTTCCTTGAGCTCCTCCTCAGAGTCAGTGTCCTTCATTTTGCGCGCCATCAGGTTGAGGAACTCAGGGAAATCAATGGTACCATTACCATCAGCATCAACTTCATTGATCATATCCTGAAGCTCAGCTTCAGTGGGGTTTTGTCCCAATGACCTCATCACAGTCCCAAGCTCCTTGGTGGTGATACAACCTGAAGTTAAATATGCAAACAGCCAAATAAATCACTCAAATCTAACATATAGATACAGAAAATTCAGCAACATCGAACACAGAGCATTTATTTAATATAATTAAAGAAGGAAATCATCCAATAAACATTATTGTTTTGCAAGAAGGGGAAGCAAAACATACTCATTCAGATGTACCAAAAATATCAAAAAGAAAAACAACACCAAAGGGTATCCCACAAAAAATAATCTTTCTTTTTTATGAAAATAACAAAAAACAACCTTTGTTAAGTATTTACACCCTGAATACCTAACTAGTCATCCTAGACTGCACCCATACAGATTCTCAACAAATCAGAGTAAACATGCAGATCATAACTAATCACCCAGATCTTAACCTATGGGAAAAAAAAAGGTATACAAACAATTCTGGAACCCACAGAAGACCATCCCCTTTTTAAAAGAATAACAACATACACTAAAACTTGGAACCCAGATCACAAACTCTCTCCCCACCACCAAAACGAGGAAAGACCAAATAGTAACAAAAGACAACACAATCAATTCCGCATCATCAGCAAGACAGCACGAAGATCCAATTTTTATAGCAGCCCACAGATAAAGATCACAACTTTAGAGGCATAACAAATCAAAGAGAATCAGATCAAACAAGATCTGACCTTGTCATATCATAATCACAAACCAGAATTAAAGCAAAACCCAGAAATCATATCCATGATCAAATCAGACGGCATAAAACAAAACTCAGAAAAGATGTATACCATCTCCATCCTTGTCGAACAGGCTGAAGGCTTCCTTGAACTCGGAGATCTGGTCATCGGTCAGCTGGTCCGCCATTCTGGGTAAACTGGGTTCGAGATGTAATCGGAGAGAGATGGAGAAATGGAAGAGAGCTGTCGAGGAGTAAATAATGGATTGTGGGTTGGGGTGGATTATATAGTGCCAGATTAAAAGTGTGGAATCTTTTTTTGGTCAAATTTTCTTTATTTTCTTATTAACTTTTATTTCTTTCTAAATATTATAATAATTAATGGGTCTTCATCTTGCACTTATGTGCTGTCGCTAGAGTTTTTTTCCTTCTGATTTTAGTATATTTTATGTTTTAACAAAAAAAAAAGATTTTAGTATTTTGTTTCCTCTTCCTCTTTTTGTGGTGGAGGAATGTGTGATTGTGAAAATTGAGAGGAGAAAAGGAAGAATCTCATGCTTTTCTTAACCATGTCTAGTTAGCATCCATGTAGTAGGTTCCCTTAATCACAATTTTCTTCCCTTTCAATTTCTTATTTAGTTTATGAAAATATTCACTGTCTTTGAATTGGTTTCTCCAAAATACTACTAATTTAGCTCTGATTTATCTATCAAATTAATTGATACTAGTAGTCTAATGGGAGAAAACTCGTAGAGGCATAACAAAATATGGCACCTTCTCTTCTCTTAATTCTAAATTCTAATACTATGTGTACACTAAATATATTCATTTCCGTTCAAAAAAATAATTTTGTAGTATTTTGAAAAGATTACATTTAGTTTAGTAAAAATAAGCTAATGAAAGGCTTATAGTTGAGCAAATTTCCAATATATTGGACTATAACCTTAAATAAGTAGTTTTGCTGCAAATCCATCACCAATCTTTTCCAAACTTAAGTTTTCCTTCCAAATCATATTTAAAATCTATTAATAAATGACGTATTTCATAATAAGTCTCAAATTCGATCCTATTTTCTGTTATCATATTTTGCCCTGACAATTTTCCCAAATGATAAGCTTGAAGTTTAGCCTTTTCCCATTTCCTCACTTATCTTTGGTCACTTTTTTAAATAAAACAATAGCGCATATCTCTCTAATCATGAAGTATTATTTATGGAATCAATTTCTTCTATTAGATATTAGAAACTAATAAACAATTTGGTCATCACTCTTAACTAACAAACAAGTTCTATAGAATAAAGTATATAAGTCTATTCTACCTTACTATTCAGACATAAACGATCCCGACATACATTCTTGATTCAATCAGATTCTAAACAATTGCATTTTGGATCTTGGTGGAGACATTTTTTTTACCTTAAATAATAAAGCTTTCAACCATTCACAAACACCATTAATATTTTAAGAAAACATACCTACGAGCATTTCAGTAAATTGACAAGTCAAAACACAAGGCTGTCCATATGGTGTTTTCTCACTCATAGTGTGGACTAAAATTTCATCACCGTGTACCATCTTTCTTTCGAGCATTGATAAAAACCGTCAGTCGCAATATTTTCAGTCAGAGAGTTGTGATGCACTCAACTAAAGTTCATATACTACCATGTAACCATGTGTATCTGCACAAGAAAGACTCCAAAGTTGCTGCTTTTCTACTTGATTTAGTGGCATCATAGAAGATCGGATCAGACAGAAGATCGATGGTTGGAGTGAGCAGAACCTGTCTAAAGTTGGGAAGGAAATTCTTATTAAATCTGTATTGCAGGCGATACCTAGTTACACAATGAGCTGCTTCAAGCTGCCTGAATACACGATCGAGGAGATACATGGGTTATTCAGCAAGTTCTGGTGGGGAGCTGCATCTACAGAGAGAAAGATACACTGGGCATCGTGGAAGAAGATGGCTCGCGCAAAGAATGATGGCGGCATCGGCTTCAGGGACCTTGGAGCTTTTAACCAGACATTGTTTGGGAAACATGCTTGGAGGCTAGTCACACAGCCGAACTCGTTGTTGGCGCAGGTACTTCGAGGTAAGTACTACAGGGAAGGCGATATCCTCGCGGCTTCATTGGGAAACAGACCCTTCTGGTCATGGAGGAGCATCCACGGAGCGCTCAAGTTGCTACATTTAGGCGGCCGGAGATCAATCGGGAATGGTCGAAACACGAGTGTCGTGCACGATTCATGGCTACCCAGAGTCGGGGAATTCAGAGTGCGCAATGCAGAGTCGATTCCGAGTCACTTGGGGAAGGTAGCGGACCTAATAGACCAAGACACGTCCTGGTGGAAGGTGGATTTGCTACACCAGCACTTTGAAGCCGGTGATGTTGCTAGAATACTGGAGATCCCTTTGCAGAACTTGAACTCCACGGACAAATGGATATGGCATCACACGAAGTCAGGCACCTACACCGTGAGGACGGCGTACTATGTGGCGCTTGAAAATGCTCAGAATGAGCTGCACCATGTCTTGCAGGCTCCGGAGTACGATGAGAATGCAGCATTCTGGAACCGTTTTTGGAAGATGCGTGTTCCGAAGAGGGCGCTCCACTTCGCTTGGAGGCTATGCACAAATTCCCTTCCAACGGTGGCGAACCTTAGGCAAAGAAACATCGAGATTGAGCCTACCTGCCCGTTATGTCTGGAGGATGGGAACACGGCTGAACATTTGTTCTTTGACTGCCCGTTTCCTAGAGATGCATGGACCTCAGTGGGGCTTCTTGGGAGAGTGTTGGATTTTTGTAGAGCTAGAGGGGATTTTTGGTTCAGAGAGGTTCTTAAAAGTGATGACGAGGAGTTTTCCAAATTAGCTCTAATGATTTGTGATGGTGTGTGGTTTCAGCGGAACAAATAGATCTTTGAGCAAGTGCATATGAACCCGGGACAGATGGGAGCTGCGGTGGTGGCAAATTTAAAAACTTTCACAGACACGAACTGATGGAAGGAACCCGTCCCCGACTCACTGTTACCTGCATCGTTACTCAGACCCCCTGATGGAAAATGCAAGATATTCTTCGATGCCGGCATTCTTAATGGTGCATCCAGAGTGGGGGCGGTGGCTTTTGATGAGATGGGCAAGTTCCAAAGAGCGGTTACAAGAAGATGGCCGAATGTCCAAGACCCTTACCTAGCTGAGAGTTTAGCATTGGAGGAGGCGTTATTATTGGCGGCAGATTTGAGGCAGCAGGAGGTTTGTTTTGTCGGCGATGCGCTTGCGGTTATCAACATGGTGCATGGAGACATGGAGTGCTATTTGAGCCGTGAATCCGTTGTTCCCAGGCTACAAGGTTTACTAGAGAATAGCAATTATTTAGGATCTTTTTGGGTTCCGCGTGATAGAAATTTTATAGCGCATTCTCTAGCGACCTATGCAAAAAAACGAGCCCTCTACTGTATGACTCTTGGGATTCCCCCCCCCCCCCCCCCCCCCCGAGTTTCTTATCATTCGATTCTGGACGATTTCCAGAAACTTGAAGTGAATGAATTTAATATTTCCTCAAAAAAAAGTGGCATCATAGATACTTAGCATGTGATGCTACTCAGTATTACGAAAAATACATACCGTCAAATCATCAAGTTCCATACTAGATTATATGTAGAGAATATGGGTTCTATTAAGAATAAAACATCCATTTAACTACAACCATTTTCACGTACGCTTGTCTATACAGGAAAAATGCATGCTTAGGCTGAAGTCCTGATAACCATATCAAGTTCATCGACAGTGTTTCTCCTGATCAGCTCCCTTTAGAAAATTGTATGCCCTCCTTGTACTGAATTTTCCTTTGCTACATACCACCGCATTTTAGTCAGTTACGAAAATTTTTTGTCCTTCGTCTCAACTAGTTTGCCCCAACTTGAACTGTAACTATGTATGCCACAGAATAAACCAGAAAATAAACGTCATGTAGATAGTATTCTTGTACCCATGTCAGCCAAAAAGCATCTTTCTTCTGACATATATCCCATACTAGCTAGCACAAAGACGCTGTGTTCCGCATTGAAGAGTCTCTCAGGCCAACCCCACCACTTTCTCCAGGCATGCAAAGTGTGTCCCATGCTACTAGGATTAACTTCTTTTTACCATCCTCCTTTCCCCACAGATAATCCCAGCACTTCTATACTATCGCTATTTGGACTGTTTGTGGTATCTGAAAAACATTTGCACAGTGGCTAGCCATGCTGAGATCAACCGTATTAACTACATGAACTTTCCCCGCATGCGTTAACTTTCTTGTGCACCATGTATTTATACAGCCTGTTATTTCATCCACAAGTTTCTTGCAATCAGCTGCTCTCCATCTCCATGTTGATAATGGTAAGCCCAAGTATGTGACTGGAAAGCTTCTCCAAGTAACATTCAAAGTAGTTGCGAGCATTACTGCTTTCTCTTCTGGAATAACTGAGAAAATTATTTCTGATTTTCACTCATTTATCTGTAAACCAAGAGTATTTTTTAGCACGTTCATAACCTCATTTACCCCTTCCATTGAATGTTTACTCGTTCGGCAGAAAATCAATAGATCGTCTGCAAACATCAAACTATGCAAACCTGCTTTCACACTCCTCTGCTGAAATTCAATCTGCTTTTGTTGAAAAGAAAATTTGAGTTGTCTATAGAGGTACTCCATTACTAATACAAACAATGGTGACATCGGATCACCCTACTTTACTCCACTCCTTCTCTGAAATCTTGCAAACGATCCATTTAAATAAAAACAATAGTTAGTGTTCTCACATAATCTCTAATCCACTATATGAATGTACCTGGAATTTTCAGATTATGTAGCCAATGGAACGAGAAATCCCAGCACAAACTAAAATATGCCTCATGGATGTCGATTTTTATCATAGAACACGGAATATATCCCAAAGGCTTATTGTATTGACACAAAAGCTCACTCGCCAGCAGTATATATTGAGCTATATTTATTTCCTTCATAAAAGCACTTTGATTTCAATTTATCAGTACCGGTAGAACCATTGTCGGCCTATTACGGGGAAGCATGCAATGGGCCCATATTCACCTGCTCTTTCTGGATTATCAACTTTCGTTATGAGCGTCAACACTGCTCGACTGATTTCAGGAGGGGCTCCGTCGAAGAAACTCCGTACACCTATTTTAACATCATCCCTTACTATTCGCCAAGCTCTTTTTGAAGAAAGAATTTGAATAGTCATCCACTCCATGGCTCTTATTGATGTGTATGCTCCAAGTGCATCCCATATTTCATCATCTGTGACATGTTGTATCAAAGGACTTTGTTGCTCAATAGTAAGAAAGTTACCTTCTTTAGCGACGTTGAGAATAAAATCTACTTTCGATGCGACGGTCTTCCCCATCTTATCACCATAGAATTCCAGAAAATGTATTTCAATCTCTTCTCTGCCCATCATACGCACATCCTTAACCATCAAGCTGACTATGTGATTCCAATATTGTCTTTTCTTTATACTGGTGTAGAAAGCTTTGGCCAGTCTATCCCCTTCTTTTAGCCATGTTTCCTTTGATCTCTACTATAAAAAAAACATATCCTGCATCAGCCAACATCTCATCTTCCTTTCTAGCTTCATATTCATGTACAATCAACCTATTTTTTAACATCTTCCTGTAATTTCTGGAAAATCCCTTCCCATTTTTCCTTTGCAGCCTCAGCTCGTGTCTGTTCGGGGAATACTCCTTTTTATTCAGTTTTTGAAAGTTATTGGGAGTAACTCTAAGATCCTAAATCAATCGTGAAGGTCTTCAATCTAGTTCTGCTTCCAGATCTTTTCCGCTAGTTCTATAAAGTGTGGTGAGCCGTCCACATATTATATAAAATTTAAATGGCTTTTCTATTTTGACCTTGTTCCTGGTCACATGAATCAATACCGGCAAATAATTAGAGATTATTGATGTTTTCACCTCACATATCACTTCCGTCATACTATTCATCACTCTTCATTAACCAACGCCCTATCAATCCTGCTCATAACCCTTCGCTCGCCATCTTGTCTGTTACTCCATGTTTATAGAGGCCCCAAAGTTCTCATCTCTAGTAGTTGGACCCGATCCACTATATTACTTAAATTCTCGGTTTCCCCTAAAGTGACTTCATATCCTCCCGATCTATCACTGAGATTGAACAAACAATTAAAATACCCCACAAAAATCCATGGAAAATCCTAATGATCCGCATACTTCAAATATCTTCATGGTTTTTTCCTAAAGGGATGTTGTTTTGTACGTTGTCTTCCTTATTGTGTGTATAAACCATAGTAAGATAGCATTCATTCCTTGATTTTTTCATTCCGCATACACAATCAATCCACAGGTCTATAATACTTAAGATATACATCGTACAATCTGGTTTCTAGCATAGCCACACTCTACCAATTTGCAAAATATAGCAATTTGATTGCAATTGTCATCCTAAACAAAAACTGCTCTATCTCTCCACCCTTTTATCGATGTTTACTCGTTTCTAACAAACCAACAAGATTTATCTTATTTTCCAGCCAAAAGCTTCTACATGCATATTGTCTTTTCGGCCCATTCAGACCCCCAACATTCCAAACCATCATGCTGTTACTAGTCATCAGGGGATCTAATAGCATATGATATTTCGAGGGCTCACCAGTTCCACCCCCCTCATTTTTCCTCTATCCATTTGCCTTCACTTTATACGATTGGTCATCATTATGCTTCATCGTAGACTCAAGCGCCAGTTGTTTTCCTTCCCTACAGTGTAAAGACTTGCCTACCTCTATGAAATGATCAGCATCCGATTCAGAAATAACCTCAGCTGGCTCTACCATCCCTTTTGGTTTCTCTGCTTGTATGATTGGATTTGTATGAACATGTTCTTCAACTTTCTTCCTTACGGGCACCCATTCTTTTTTTACTGGTCTGACATTCCTCTGCACATTCTTCGTTGTCTTTCTCGGCTTCTTCCACTCGGATCCTGTCGAATTAGCCATCCTTGTACATTCATCTTGTTTATGGCCAATCATATAACAATTTCCTACTGGTATCCATTGGTATTCTACTTTTTGATGTTGAATGACTTCGTTTTCATCAATAAATGGAGCACTATTAGGAAAAGGGTCTCCTATCTTCATCTCTGCCATCACCCTTGCAAGAAATTTTATATGTGGAGGAAATTAGTATGTGGGGGTGTGGGGCTAATTATAATATGACATGTGGCATGTGGGTCCAGAATCCTAATAGAAACGTCTTCTCGCGTCTGCTTAATTTTTTAGTCCTTGCATTTTTCTTATTCCTTTTCCCCTCTTCATTCATTCCTCTTATTATTATTATCTCCTTAATTGAATCTATGTTCTTTCTCGTTTACTTTTCTTTCCTTTAGAATCAATTCAGAATAAAATCTCGGACGATAGCACTACCCCTCTACCGGCGACTCCACTAGTACTAATTTAACGACTCCATATAATCATTGAAGGTGACGTGAGCTCCATGAATCTTCCGGCGACGAGCTCCACAAATCTCCCTCGGTCAGTGAACAGAGCTCACCAGCCAGACGCCGACGAATTCCTTGCACAAACCCGTTGGAAGGAAGGAATGGTCTTCTCTTCAAAATATATGTAGTTTAACACATGTAATCTGAACATCCAATCCATGCTTGAGGATTAAATTATGAATTCCTTATGTCGAATTAAGTTTGCATTAAATTTCTTATCATTCTGTCCTCTTCATATAGAAACGGTCAGTTATTGGTATGAAATGATCACATAATTTTGAATTGCAACAAATTGCAACAAGTTATTATTAATAGCTTCATCTTGTTTTCTTGGATTTTTATATTGTTTTGTTGTTTTTGTTGAGTAGCTAGCTACATTCATCTAATTTAGGCAATATAGCAGTGGCCATCATGGTCAATATAATTTTACTCGACTAATAGAATTATGTAAGATGGTTTTGGGAGGTTATATGACCATGGTAAGCCAGATAAGGTATTTTATTGCTTAGCTCTTACAAAATGTGCATTCATCACAATTTAGCTTCTTACTATGTGATAATAAGATATTGGTTTCATATATCCACACGTGTTATATTTTATATATTTTTAAACAGACTAGCGATCTGGGAGATTTCAGGTTAAAGGGTTCGCCCTTGCCTAGCTCTTACTTTTTACTGGTTAGGGTTCGCCCTAATTCGAATGCACCACTGTACATTAATTATATCATGTCTAGTCGACTATCCTTCTAATCGACCATAGGTTTAGGGTCCGCCCTTGCCTATCTCACACTATATTTCGGATTAGGGTCTCTCTATTCCGAGATAACCTTGTACACACTGGTGTGTGTAATTCGACCAGGTCGTTGGCATGTTGTATAGATCTTACTTGTGCATGATGATGTTTATAATTCAACTAGTTTGATGGTCGTTTGCATGGTTAAGGGGCTAACGCCTGGATACCGGCCCTAACTTGTATACTATGTCAGTTACTACGTCCTTAGAGACATGCACCCTTTTCCCGCGCTGCTCATTATTTCCCACTATGGTACTAAAGGGAGGAAGGTTGTTCATTTGCCCATATTGGAAAGGGCAGTTATAGAACCGGCATGCCCGGCGAACGCTGCAAGAGCTCCTGATCTCTCTCATCCTTCGGTATGCTGCATCTTTTGGACACTAGATTGAGCCCTATGCACCACCTTACATCAATTCAACACCACGAGACTCAGCCTCGGTTCTTTATCGAGATCATCTGCGTGCCAACAGAACCATCATATCACTTTTTTGTAGGTGCACATGGCAAGAGCCGCATTGCCAAAGCCAACCTTGGTGGATCGGCGATACCATCACTCTACGACTCACAGCTGTGGTGATGGATGTCTAGAACCCGCGCTTGATCTCGACCCGAACTCATGAACTAATCTCCAAGACAAAGGCCCAGGGTTGCCGGGGGTAGACACTCCGATGCTTAAGTCAGTGACAGCTTTGAGAAGTTTATAAGCGTAAGGCGTAGTGTGTGTGAGATCATGAATGAGAGGTCTACCAAACCTTTGTATATATAGAGTTCCAATCCGTAGATCGACAGGATTTTTAATTAGAGTAAGAATACAACTCTTATGGTGATAACAGTTGTATTCCCATAATTAGAGAAAGTGTATTCCTTGTAGGTAATTCATAATATACGCGTTCCTTATAAGGATTTGGACCGATGAACCCGTAAGTCCATCTCCTGCGTACCTCGAGCCCTGACCCTTCTCGGGCCCTGGTCCGAGTCTGAACGAAGCCTCAGAATGCGAACCATGGACTTATTTTCAAGAGTTGAATGCTCGGGGAGTATTTTCAGTGTCCTTTGTGGCAGGTTCTTCTTCGAGGTTATTACCGGGAGAGGAAAAAGGTGAATCTTCTTCAGCTCCAAACTCGAGGCGGATAGTAGAGTACGGTGCTCGGGGTTATGAGCTCCTATGTGTTTCGGGTTCTACTTTGAGGCCATTATCCGAAGGGGAAAGAGGTGAATATTTCTTATCTTCGAGCCCGAGGCAGATGGTATAATATAGTACTCGGGATCGTGGCCTCCGAGGTGTTTGAGGGGATGCCTTTTCTTCTTCCCACCGAGGTTGAGGACGTAGCTCGAGATTCGGAGACCTTTATAGGTAGGAAGCATATTCTGATGTATTAACATCTTGTATTACAGTGTAGTTACACCTTTTAGTCTTTTAAAGACTTTTGTATTCTAACCTCAAGATGATTAACATTCAAACTTTTAGAATTCGAGTTTACTTATTTTGTATATGTTTCAATCGTATACTTTGTCAAGTATACTATCTTGGGATTTATGGTTTTGCTCAAGAAGATTGATATTCGGACTATTATAGTCTGAAACGCCCATTTTAGATAAGGATCAATCATATACTTATTAGAAGTATATTATCTTGAGTTATTTTATGTTTTCCTAAGACGATTGATATCCGAACGCGTAAATCCGAGTAGTCTATTTTAGATAAGTATCAATCATACACTTTTGAAGTGCATTGTCTTAGGTAGCAATCGTGTTTATGCCTTATAAGGCATAATATCTCTTTTGTTAGAGTAATCGAGACTGCTCAAAAATAAAAATAAGATTGTTTGAAGAATAGGGGAGTGATTCTTCAAGCTCGTGGCTCGGTAAAGATAAAAACATAGAATATCCTCAAGCCTAAAGCTTGGGGGAAAATTAGTCGTAGGCCTTTATTGAAGTAGCTTCACCTTGTGTGGAGAAAACATACTTGGTTATTAAGCTCCGAAGTACCTGCGAAGGTATGGTGCCATCATCATTGTGTGTAGATGTTCCCCTTTCTGAGTGTGTAGGAGGTAGAATCCCCGCGTAAGGGCTCTGAAGATCTGGTAAGGCCCTTTAGGCTTTGTCTCCAATGCTCCTTACACCACGGACCCACCGGCATTACCAAATATCCTTCCTTAAAGGTTTGTTGGTGTTTTATTTCAATCCGAGTCATCTCATCTATCACCTCAGGGTTCAAAATAGAAAACAGGCGCTTCCTCGGGCTGTGGTTCTTGGTGGGGAACTACTGGGCTCGCATTGATGATGGAGACGTTGTGGCCTCTCCTAACATCTCTTATTACGGTGATCATACATGAACGTGCCACTCCTTGGTCTCCTCTTATAGATGCCACCCTTGACTTGTGGGAAATTTCATAACAAGGTGGTAAAGAGACCAGACGGCCTTGGCCTGGCACATCCAAGATCCGCCGAGTATGATGTTGAATGGCGTGACTGAATTGACCACCACAAAGATGCAGTACAGGGTGAGACTTCGAGGTCTGTCTGTCACTTGGACCGGAAGTGTGATCTTGCCTAATGGTATCACTAGATTAATGGTGAAACCCGAGATCGGACCCGTTGGTTTAAGACCATCGTTAGTGAGCCCTAACTTCTCGAAGCAGTCATAAAATAGGGTTATGACCTCAACTCCACTTCCATCGTCCACAAAGATTCTCATAACCGATGAATTATGGATGACGACCGAGATTATAAGAGGATCAGGGTGAGGTACATGATTAGGAACTGCATCTTCATCAGAGAAAGTAATGGTCTCCTCCGGGTGAAACCTCTTGTTGAGTGGTTCAGTGTGGGAAATGGCCCGGACACTGGCTTTTAGCTTGCTTAGCGAGGTTTCTTTGCATGTGCATCCATGCACGCCGTTGATGACTCGGTTGGCTCCGTTAGGCGGTGGCAGAGGAGGATCTCGGGGATTATTTCCCTCGTTTCCCTGATTCTGATCGTTATTTCTTGGGCTATCTCTCTTCTTTTGCCAGGGCTTTCCTCCGTTCTTCTTCGAGGTTCCCTGGTTGGCTACGACTATCAAAGGAGCTATTGGACTTCCTTCCTTCACGATCCTTGTCGGATCAACTTTTCAATCTCATTTTTGAGCTGACAGCAGTCCTCCGCATCGTGTCCTCGATCCTTGTGGTATTGGCGGTATTTCAAGGACCTCTGCATGTCCAATAACTCCTTCATTGGAGGTGGGTCTTTAAAGAAATATCGATAATGATAAGTCCAGGGTTCGTATTCGGACCTCATTCATACTCGGACCAGGGCCCAAGAAGGGTCATGGGCTCGAGATACGCGGAGGATGGATCCATAGGTCCATCAATCCTAATCCTTATAAGGAATGCGTATATTATGAATGTTCCACAAGGAATATACATCCTCTCAAAGATGGTAATACAGCCATCTTAAACATGGTAACACAACCATGACCGAAATACACTTCCTCTATACATGGTAATACACCTACTATTCCCATAAGAGTTGTAGTCATACCATAAATACATATCTTGGTGATCTACAGATTGTAGCCATATAAATACCCAAATGTTTGGTAGACCTCTCTATCTATTATCTTACACACAATACGCCTTACGCCTCATACTAACTTGAGCGTCGGAGTGTCTATCCTCGGGACACCTGAGGCTTTATTTTGCAGATCAGTTCGTGAGCAAGGTTCGTCGTCGAAGTGTTGGTGTCCGACATACATCAATTTGGCACGAGCGGTGGGACGCCACATCTATTGACGACGTCGCCGAACTTTGTGTCTGATCTGATCTTGCGCACCTGTTCAACAAGTTTCTCACGCCATGTCTGAAGCTGAGCAACCCAGGAGAAGCGCCCGTATACTAGGGCAAAATCCAGTGGAGAATCCAGAAGCAGAGCAGCCTCCCAAAGGACGAGGACGAGGACGCGGTCGACCCGGAGGATCTCGTACGCGTTCTACCTCTGAACCTCCACTAAGCTCTATCGTGGGGGCAGGAAACTCCAGCGTTCCGAACTCCCTCGGTCCAAATCCCGTCGTATCCGGAGCACCCTCCTCCGGTCCAAATCTGCTGCATACGGAGTGCCACCTTCTGGATCAAACCCTGGTGGATCTGAAGTACCGAACTCAGGTCAGAGAATCTTAATACGCACTAACATGAACTACAGTGAGAACGTCAACAATTCAGATGGCCTCGACCGAGAAAACGGTTTGGGATATAGTGGATCTGATTCGATCTTTTCCGTGGAAGAACAAGCACAAAGGGATCGACAAATCCTCGCAGAAAGACGGCAGGAGGAGGAAATACAAAGACGTCTCAAGGAAACCTTAAGCCAAACCATTCGGCATAACCCGCCAGGCTCTGAGCCGCCCTATATCAATCTTGTCTCGGACACCCCTCCGAGAACGATCCCTGACGATGTCCGAGCACTGATGAGGGATTTACATTCCCAGTATCCTGACTTCGTTGCATCCTTGATAAACTCAAGTCAACCACTTTGTGCCCAGACACATGAGGCCCCAAATCGAGTCTCTATCCCAGGAGATCGAACAGCGCCACCTTCTGATCACAACCAGCAAGGAAGATTTTTGGATGATTTATCTCGAAATCTACCTCCCTACAACAATTTGAGGATTCTACCACCACCTCCTGATCCTGCCAATCACCTTAATGAGGGCTTAGGGCTAAGCAATGAGGAAATGAGAAGAATGCGCATCAACAATAACCAGGAAGAACTCAGGCGCGAGAAGAGGGAGCGAACCTAGAGCGAAAGGCAAACCAGTGCCGATCGGCCTTTCACCCAGGGCGGAGCCTATCCTACTCGGGGAAAATATGAGGTCGATAAGGAAATTAAGCGTATTCTCGGACCTCGAGGACAGTCTGCTCGCTCCCCCTTCTCCCGACACATCGTTAATCTCCCCTTTGATGCCATTAAGAAGGTCCCAGAACACCTACCCACATACGATGGCACCAGCGACCCTACGGAATTCCTCTCGGTCTTCTTCAAGACCTTGGAAACCAGAAACTTCCATGAGCTGGAGATATGCAAAATCGTTCCTAGCTACCTCCGAGGCAAAGCCCAGACATGGTTTACTCAAACAAAACTAGAGAGTTTATTTGACTACTGGGATTTCGCGGAATTTCTCCTCCTTGCTTTCTTTCAAAAGAAAAAATTCACCAAATCTCTTGGAGATCTAGGATATGTGGCTCACCATGAAGGAGAGACGGTGATAGAACAGTATCAAGATACATAGATCTAGCCACGGAGTGCTATGATCGAGATGAGATCCTGTTGATAAACATGTATCGCATGAGTGTGGATGATGACACTCTGAGGATGAAGCTGGCGACAAAAAATCCTACCACCATTCAACACCTCCAGGCCATCATGGAAAAATACGCCAGCAAAGCAGATGCAGTGACGGGTAAAAGACCCCGAGACCTCGACAATAAAGGAAAAGAACCCAAGATGAAGATGCCAAAGGTCGAGAAAACAAAGGGCACACCCAAACCAACCTTCGAGTCCTACACTCCTCTAGCTAGATCTCAGGCTGAGATCTTATCCATTCACAAGCACCTTTTAAAGGACCCACCCGCCATGAAGGATTCAGCCGAGCGTCAAAGGTCCCCGAAATTCTGCCAATATCACCGAGATCGGGGGCATGACACAAAGGAGTGCTATCAGCTCAAAAACGAGATCGAGAAACTGATCCGACAAGGGATTGTGCAACAAATTACACCTTCAATCGCTGGTGACAACCAAGGCACCCAGAAGAGGTATGGGGGAAAGCCCTGGTAGAAAAAGAAAGATGGCTCCCGAAACAACAACAACAACAACAACAATAACCAAGGCGGTGGGGGCAACAATCCTCAAGATCCTCCACCACCGCCGCCAAATGGAGCTAACCGAGTTATCAACGGCATCAACGGATACACGGGAGAAGCAATTTCCCTTACCAAGCTGAAGGATAGTGTGCGGGCCATACCCCACATCGAGCCAGTCAACAAGAGGCTCCGCCATGAAGAAACCATTACCTTCTCGGACGCGGATGCCGTGCCAAACCAGATGCCCCATTCTGACCCACTTATCATCTCTGCAACAATACAAGGTTCCCTGGTAAAGAGAATCTTTATCGATGACGGGAGTGGAGTAGAAGTGATGTTCCAAGACTGCTTCCAAAAGCTAGGATTTATCAAGGACGACCTAAAGCCTACATGCCCGATTTTGGGGTTCATCAGAAATCCAATCATACCCCTTGGAGAAATCACACTTCCACTCACAGTAGCAGAAGGAACGAAAAACCTAACCCTTTACTGCACATTTGTGGTGGTGGACAACGTCACACCCTTCAACATTATTCTTGGCAGACCTTGGATGTGCCAAGCTAAAGCTGTATGGTCTCCTTACCATCTGATGCTAAAGTTCCCAACACCATAAGGAGTAGCTTCCATCAAAGGAGATCAAGGAGTGGCGCGTTCTTGCATGATCACGGCTATCCGTGACGCCAGAAAAGTGAGCAATATCTCAGCCACCAATATTATCCTAGGAGATCTGGTCCCCGATCCTGATCTCGAACAACCTCTGGTGTTTCACTTCGAGGAAGAGGCCTACAACGAGATGACTGCACTATGGCACAAAAGATGCCACCAGACCTTCCAAGTGGGGGACCTGGTAATGCCAGTTGGCCTATGGTGCACTAAAAAACTAGGAGGAGCACTGGAGCCAAGGACGAAAGGACCATACAAAGTCTCCGCAGCACAATCCGGTGGATTCTACCTCTTGCAAACACGCGAAGGAGATCACTTGGACCCTGTCATCATGATGCCTTCTTACGCAGGTACCTAGGAGCTAAAACCAAGTAGACCTTCTACAGATAAGGAGAAACTACTTCAATAAGGCCTACGGGCCAAACTTCTTTTCTTTTCATCTTTTCATACCCGAGCTCCCAAACTCGGGGTTGTCTTTTATAATTTTGCCAAACTCCCAAGTTTGAAGAATACAATTTCTTTTCAATATCTATCTTCTATTTTATTTTGAAGCAGTCAACACCCTCTAATACAAAGAGACACCATGCCTTACAAAGCATAAGTAAAGACTGCTGCCTAAGATTTATACGCTTATAAGCGTGTGATTGATGCTTATCTAATATGGGCTGTTTGGACTATGTGTCAGAACTACAATCACCTTAGGCCAAAATAAAATAATATACTTATAAAAAGTATATGGTCAAAGACCAATATGATACGAGTCATACAAACTCACAAAGTTTGAAACTCTACTCTCAGTATGGTACACCTACTAAGGTACATGCCACTACTTATTCGGGCTATTCATAAGCCTGAGAATCAATCTTCTCAAGGATTGCAATATAGAGACCTTTATAAAGGCAAAATCAAAAAGTGTTATTACACTAAAAACTTCTTACACCTCGTGAAGGTGTTTGAAGACAGGGATACGTCCCCGACCACGAGAAGAAGTAGAGACACGACCTCGACTAGTATGCAGGCCACGGCCCCAGTTACTTTCTTCTGCCACCCTCATTAATTGAGAAGGTGTAGGAGATCCTTCCCTATTTCCTATAATTGTAGGTCGAGAAGGAGAGCCTGATAAGCTATGAGCCCCAGGAGTAGGTGCTGCCCCTCGTCCTCTTCTATACGAAATTCCTTCTAGAGGGTTCACAATCCCTCGAGATATACCACCTCGGGCACAAGGCCTCACCAATGGACCTGAATTCGGGATTAAAGAGGGCCCACCTATTTCTCTCCTTGAAGATACCGAAGGCGTGATAAACACACCTTGTGCTTCTAGTTCCTTTATTTGGAACCTGCAAGCATTCAGATCGGCCTGGCATATCCTCAAATCATCTATGGCAAGGACAATCTTATGATTCACGTCGATGTTTTCTCTCTGAAGGATAGAGATACGAAGATCCTTCTCATGACCCTCACCCTTGAGCTCCATTAGCTCACTCCTGGATTTTCTCCACTCATGGTCATTGACAAGCGATTTCCCACATCATTAAATGGGACTCCGCGAGATCAAAATACTATTTATAACTCACCTACAACTTCTAACTACTAGAGAGTAGATAGTGGGAAGTAGGGGTCGAACCACAAGGATAAGGGACTTGTTAGAGTGTTTTAAAGTAGATAATAGGCATATTTATATATTATATAGAAAGCAATGTACACTAGTGCACAAGCATATGCTTCTCGGCACCATTTTCACGGCGTTTTGGCCATGTTTTGGCGGAACCGCCGAGTAACTAGGTTATGAACTCGTAACCTGTCGTTTGCCTAGGGAAAAAATAAAAAACACGGCGTTTCACAATTAAAAAACGGCGTTTTCCAAAGTGTATTAAAAATGTCAATGTTAGGCGAAGTCTTAACCGTGTTCGCTGACAGGCGTGTTGGGTGACGAAATCGCCAGCAGTACCCGCCTGAAATAAGAAAAGTTGTTCGCCCATACATGCTAAGATGCGTAGAGGTTGCGAAATCGCCCTTTATAGACGCCAGTAGGCGTTACTGAACAAGAGAGTTCGCCTGTAGTTATGACCAGAGGCGTTTCATGTTACGATTTTGTTTGTATTTAAATGTAGCGGGCGAAGAAGGTAGCGAAATTGTAACATTATCGCAGCTGGGTATATAAAAGCTGATATTTTGCGGGAATGAAAATAAAAGAAGTAGATAAAAGGACTCTCCTTTTGTGTTGTCTCAAGTTTTACTCACATTTTCAGGCCTTGATTTCGCCCAAGAACACAAAGGTATGTGGTTTTGATTTTTTTGTTGATTGGTTGTGGAATGGGCAAACTGTTTTTGATTAGTGTGTGTGCTTGTTTATATGGTTTTGTAGAGTTTGTTAGGGTGCTAAATTTGGGGAATGTTTGAGTGATTGTAGCAAAACCGTTGTTAATAGTATCTTGTTAAGCATGGGTCGTAGTAAAATCATGTTAGAGAATCAGCGTCTCTCACAAGGTTATACGGATTTGATTCAAGATTTTATTGATGTTGGTTGGAAGGATTGTGTAGAAAAGAGAATGGGTGGGCTAAGATGTCCTTGCATAGATTGCCTTAACAACGCGATTTATGAGGATGTAGACGTTGTGCGCGAACATTTGGTTTGTAGAGGTTTTGATCCTACATATACAACATGGGTTTGGCATGGAGAAGGTGCAAGTCATAATGATGCAGAGTTTGATGTTAAGCTTGGGGCGGAGGAATTGCGTTATGATTGTTGTCTTGATGAAATGGTGGAAGACGTGGCAATGGATTGGGTAGGAAAGCCGAGCATGTTAGCGGCGATGTATAATGATAAAGAGACACCATTGTACAAGAGTTGCAAACATTCCGTTCTTGGTTCTACGTTGTTGTTGATGAATTTAAAGGCGCGACATGGAATATCTGACAAGGGGATGACTTAATTGTTAGAGTTGGTGAAAGAGTTGCTACCCACTGACAGCTTGTGCCCTGATCGAGTATATGCTGCAAAGAAGATATTATGTCCTATGGGAATGGAGATGCAGAAGATTCATGCATGCCCTAACGATTGTATGTTGTACAAGGGAGATGACAAGGACAGAGATACATGCCGAGTCTGCAATGAACCTCGGTACAAGTCAAAGGTGGGGACCGTAGAGGTATGCGGCGAGAGTGTGACACCGTCTAGATGTAAAACGCTGGCTAAAGTAGTGTATTACCTTCCACTGGTTCCTCGACTGAAGAGGTTGTTTGCAAATCCTGAGGATGGAAAGTTGCTAACATGGCATGCAGATAGGGCTAGGGAGGACGATGACATTATTTCACATGCCTCAAATGGAGATCAGTGTAAGAAAATGGATGAGCGGTACCCTGAATTTGCTGCTGAGCCCATGAATGTGAGGTTAGGCTTATCCACTGATGGCATGAACCCCTTTGGTAACATGTCTAGCACCCATAGTTCTTGGCAGTTATGGTTGTGATTTACAATCTGCCATCGTGGTTGATGATGAAACGTAAGTATGTGTTATTGTCCATGATGATATCTGGTCCCAAGCAACCGGGTAATGATATTGACGTGTACCTAGCGCCTTTGATCAAAGATTTGCAGAAGTTATTCGATGTGGGTGTCAGGATACCTGATGGCAGTCGAGGTGATGAGAAGTTTAAACTGAAAGGAATGTTGTTATGGAGTATAAATGACTTTCTTGCATTAGGTAACTTGGGCGGTTATTCAGTGAAAGGTCACTTTGCATGTCCCATATGTGAGAGCAAGACTAGTTATTGTCAATTAAAACACGGTGGTAAGCCGGTGTATCTCGGGCACAGAAGATCTCTTCCGATGGGACATCCTTGGAGGCGAGCGAAGAATTGGTTCAACGGGAGAGAAGAGCATGAACCCTCCCCAATCCCTTTAACTGGAGAGGAGGTTCTAGAAAAGGTTACTGGGATGGATCATGAATTTGGTAAGGGAAAGAAGAAAAAGGCGTCGAATAGCAGTTGGAAAAATTGTTCGATCTTCTTCATACTAGATTACTGGAAGCATTTGGACGTACATCACTGTCTCGATGTGATGCATATTGAGAAGAACGTATGTGAAGCACTTGTAGGTACGTTGATGAATACCCCTGGAAAGACAAAGGATGGCTTAAAAGCGCGGAAAGATCTTGTACAACTTGGTATCCGATCGTCTCTAGCCCCTATAGAGGAAGAATGTAAATCTTATTTACCTCCAGCTTGTTACACTATGTCGACCGAGGAGAAGAAGCGTTACTGTAATGCTTTGAAGTCTGTTAAGGTTCCAACAGTTTACTCTTCGAACATCTGTAATTGTGTTAATACCAAAGAACTGAAGCTGGCGGGATTGAAGTCGCACGACTGTCATAATCTTATGCAGGAGCTGAATATAATCGCTCTACAAGGATCATTGCCTCGTCACGTGAGGAAGGAAATATCAAAGCTATGTTACTTTTTAAAGTGCATATGTCGTAAGCGAGTGAGCAGGCGGAAGCTGGATGAATTGCAGGAAATGGTGGTGGAAGTTTTGAGTAGGATGGAGATGTACTTTCCCCCAGCCTTTTTTGACATGATGATCCACATGATTGTCCATTTGGTGATGGAGGTAAAATTATGTGGCCCAGTTTACTTGAGATGGATGTATCCATTTGAGCGGTACATGGCGATTTTTAAGCATTTCGTGAAGAACAGATATAGGCCTGATGCTAGTATAGTTCAACGTTATGTCGCAGAAGAGGTTATTGAGTTCTGTACCAACTATATGAAAGATGTTGCCACAGTGGGGATCCCAAATACTAGGCACGATGGTAGAGTGGACGGGCACGAGCTCAAGCATCACAGTTTGTTTAATCCTACCGCCGCCGACATAGATGTTGTCCATTTATATATCCTCAGAAACCACGAGGCAGTGACCCCTTATGTTGACATACACATGGATCAGATTAGAGTGTCAAATGCATGGACTGTCGGTGATGTGAGGATCCTAGAAAAGCATTGTGCCAATTTTTTTCGGTGGCTGCAAGCTCACATTCAGGAAGGGGACCATCCTGAAATTGTCAAGCTGTTATGTAGAAGTCCCCTCGGCATTGTTTCCTCGTTTGGTGGGTACGACATAAACGGTTATACTTTTGAAACCAAATGGTCGGATGAGAGGTCAACTAACCAAAACACTGGTGTGGTAGTACCAGGTGAGGCCACAGTTCATGGATGCGTAGCATACTACGGGACGATCACCGACATCTGGGAGATTGACTTTATCAGTGCCACAATTCCAGTGTTCAAGTGTGAGTGGGTGAAGGAATGTGGCGGGGTGCTGAAAGAGGATTACGGCACAACCCTGGTGAATCGCAGTATTCTTGGCTCTGAAGGTGATTCATTTATCATAGCGTCACAAGCGCACCAAGTGTTTTATGTGAAGGATCCACAGGATAACCGGTGGGAGATTGTGGTGAATGGTAAGCAGGCGCTTCTTCACAATGGCAATGACGAGGATTACAGCTTTGGTACAGATATCGGGGACCTTCTGGGTTTAGAGCCTAACGAAACCTTAACTGAAGACGAGGCGAGTTTGAAAAGGTATTTTGCGCGGAACGATCACACGGAGGGCATTTGGATCACCGATGCTGGAAAGCCAACGAAGCGGAAGAGGAATCAACCAAAGAATATCTAACCGTTAGTATGTAATGGGAAAAACCTTTACTTTTCATCATCTACATTTGGTATGGACGAAATTAGTATTCATGTATGCTTGAAACGTTTTTCACTCATAGTACAGGCGGAAATAAAGACGGATTCTCTTGGAAAAATCGCCTCTAAACTTTACTAGAAGCGAAATCGTATCTGTATTCGCCAACCTTGAAACTACATCGTTTTTGTACTTTTACTCTATGCCTTGGCATGTAGGTGGTGGAGTATCCGTAACCCGTCTCGCCTGTTACTGGCGAGTTCGCTGCTTGGGTCGTCTGTTAGACTCTGTTGAAACAGGCGAGATTAGAAGCGAATTCGCTTCAGTTAAAATACCACAAGCGAATTTGGTTGCGAATTCGTTTCTGATTTTTCAAAAATAATATTTCAGTACTAGCAACACTATAAAAGACTATATCGACACTGTTTTAACACATGAACAATAGTATTTACTTTATATCAAATTTAAACACAAAGCGCATATGAACTGTAAGCACAAAGTTTCCGATAGTGAACTCAAAACAAAAATATCTTTCAATTGTAGCAATACATTTTGAAAAAACGTCCCTAGACTACATCCACGTGTCTAGGAAGAGTTGTCTCTGCATGTCTGGTCTTCGTTGTCTGGAGTGGCTGCCGGAGAATTTTTTCGGGCATATGCTCTTAGAAAACCCCGAATCAAGTGGCAGTTCTTCCACCCCGTCTTGCAGAGATTAGAAAGCTCTGTTCTCATCGCGAAGTTCGACTCCTCAAGCCCCTTATAATATGCTTCCGCACTCACTAGTAAATGGTGGACATTGAAAATGGTGAATTTAGATATAGAACACAATATAATGGAACTTAAATAAAATTTGTATCCCCTTACCTCCGATTTGCTCAGGTTATGGCTCCACGTCCTTGTCTCTGTTTGGCTGCCAAGTCCCCCCAACCAATGACCACTTTTTCTTCTCAAAGTATTCCTTGGTGTAGTACTCACACGGCTTGGCGGTGTTGGAGAATTTCAACTTTGGATGCTTGGACCGAAGGAACATTGTTATGAAGTTTGCGTAGGGCAACTTCTTAGCCACTGTATTGTTCTCAACCACGATATCCTTCATGTGTTGAAACATGGAGTACCCGAGGTTTATCATCACTTCTGAGGCCAACAAGTAGTAAGTCACCAAAGTGGTTAAGTTTGGTTCTTGGAGGTAACCCCCTTTAGGCACAATATTGGTAGCCACCATCTCATACAATATCCTGCGCTCGGGTGTAAGTTGTCCTAGCTTGTACTCCTTTGGCCTTCCAAGCGGACCTAACTTGCGCCCGAAGTACTCCAACCCCAACTTCTGCAAATTCGCGGCTGGAAAGAGCGATTCACTAGGCCAGTCACCCCTTGTGTAAAGGTCCACTGGTTCATCATCGTCCTCGAATTTAATTTTGAGGGCTGCATTGAACAGTTCAGGACTTACTTCGAACTCCTTCTTGTTGACCTTGGTCTTCCACCCACCAGCCACCTGTCGGAAATTAGCATAAAACTGCATAGTCTTCTCTAGACAACCCGAGTCCTTCACCTTCATCAATTTGTCCGCACTCGAATACTCTAGCACCCCCCACACCCCTTTCAAGCCTAGCTCTTGAACCTTACTCTCATCCACCACAAGTAAGGTGTTCAACTGTGAATTAACATCCTCAAAACTCTTATACTTGAGGTAAGCGGATTCACTGACAAATTTAGTTTTATCAAACTTGATAACCTCGCTCGATTGTTCAACAACCTTCTTCTTTCCCCTTGGAGGCATGTTTCTAATTATCCAAAGTACCTATCAAGAATACCTTACATCAATCCTATTCCTATGATTGAACCCCAGATACACAAATCAAAAGAAAAGAAACCTAAAATACAGATGAACCTAAAAAAATTAACACATGGCATCCAAATTAACGATGAGTAAGATGAATTAGGACATGAACTTACAAGATGTATGGAATATGGCGGTGGGGGAGCAAATTTCCCAGTTAACGGCGGATGGTCTGCGGTGGATGAGCAGAGGAAGCTGTGATTTTGCCTGTGATTGGGAAAAAAATTGGGGATCTGCGTTTTGATCGCAAGGGCCCAAGAGTTGACTATTTATATTTAATTTGTTTACGAGTTCGCTTGTAACTCGTCTACAGGCGAGCTGGCAGGCGAGTTCGCTTCTTTTTTAAACAAATATAGGCCTTTGGGCCAGGGAACTGATAGATGCACTCATCACTCTAATTTGGCACAGTATATGTATAGTATATGTATATATCATGCATGGTGTTTCATGGGAAGTTTGCGCGGGTCGACGACTTATCGAACCCTTCAGTTTTGCTCCCATATTTATACTGATCAATTGGACGCTACTCCACCGATGTGGGAAAAATGATGTAACGTGGTGGCGAGTTCGCTTGGCCTACGCCTATAAGCGAATATACCTAGCGAGTTCGCCTGTGTATAAAATGAACTAATTTTTGAACTATTATGGAAAACCAATAATTTTTTCAATTGTGGGTAAATTGGATTAGGAATCTTTATGTAATTTGAAAATGTTTGTGTTGTGCATATTTCTCTATCAACTATGAATTCGGTAGGTCGAATTCTTGATGTCGTATACCCTTGAACGTCCAATTTCTTGTAATCGCTCACGATCAGTGACCATCGCTATAACGAGTGAAGCACGAACATCACCCGAAAACTCGACCTCGAGCTCGGTTTGACCAAGCTAGATCTCGAGCTCGAACTCGTTCGAATATGTAGCGCAGTCGAGTCTAAGCTTTTAAATTTGATTTCGATAAACTCGACGAGCTTATTGAGCAAATATATATATATAATTAGGTATATAGTTAATATATGAATTTCTTTGGAAATAATTAAAAATATATTTTTTTTGTGTTCGAAAGAGCTCGATCTCGAGTTCGATCTCGAAAAATATATAACGAGTCGAATTTGAGCATACCCCTGTTCGGTCTCGACTCGACTCATTTACACCCCTAGGTGAAACGGGTTACGTTTTCGGGTAGTTATAAAAAAAATTGGGCCTTTGGCCGATCACACTTGGAACTCACTCATCACAATGATACGGCCTCGGTCTGGCCCAGTATATGTATAGTATATGTATATATCATGCATGGTGTTTCATGGGAAGTTTACGCGGGTCGGTGACTTATCGAACCCTTGAGTTTTGCTACCATATTCATACTGATCATTTGGACGCTACTCCACCGATGTGGGAAAATTGATATAACGTGGTGGCGACATCGCCTCTGTGCATCGCATGTGTGTCAACGGCGTTGTATATACATGTTTTGTACTTGTATTTTTTATAAATTCTTCTTTCCAGTGGCGAATTTGCACGACCATTCGCCCCACACTTACGAGTTCGCCTGTTGTCACGCTTGATAGCTTCTGTTCCACATGGCGGAACTGGTGGCGAGTTCTTAAGATTTAAAAGTTTGTAGGCGGTTGGTTAGGTGAAATCTCTTCTTCATTCGCCACACCCTTACGAGTTCGCCTGTTGGCACGCTTGCTAGCTTCTGTTCCACACGGCGGAATTGGTGGCGAGTTCGTAAGATGAAAAAGTTTGTAAGCGGTAGGTCAGGCGAGTTCGCTTCCTTTGATCGCCTTCTGAAAATATTGGAAGCGAATTCGCATCCAGGATCGCTTGGTATTATGATGAAATATTGTAATCATATGAATATTCATGTTTTATCAAGGTTAGTTGTAATATTTTTCAAGATTGAAGTGAATAAACATTAAATATATTACATTGGCTAAAAATAAAGTTCAAAAGTATGCAACTAAACCATGTTGCGAGTTTAACAGCAAAATCAACCAAAGCGTAGTTTATGATAACAAAGGCAATCAATCCTAGGCGTCATCACTGCCGTCCTCATCACTATCACAATCGTCCTTAGCACCCTCTTCTTTGCCTTCGTCTTCGTCATCTTCTTCTGCCGACGACTCTTGTAATTCCTCTTCCGACGACCGTTGTGATCCCTCATTCTGGCTTTGTTCGTTTCTGAAGACAACCTCGAACATTTCATCATTATCTTCGTCCGGAGAAAACGGGCCACCATCTCCACCAACGGGACCTTCTCCATCCTTATCACCATCGGGCTCGTCAACCTGTTCTAGTTCCTCCTCTTCTAGACCCTCCTCTTCTAGTTCCTCTTCACTTTCATGGTCATCCTGCTCCGCGTCCATTGGTGGCAAAGGCTGAACGGAGAAGTCTGGCATCCCTTCCTCGTCGCTAAGCTCAGGTTCCAAGTCTAGCATCCTGCCAAACTCCGATATCATCTCCGTCTCCTTGGCTTGTTCCAACTTCACTTGTTCTAGTTCCGCTGAAAGCTGTCCCATCAGCACGACCATTCGCTCACGGCACTGAAGTTCCCGGCCTGCCAAAACACATCAAATCAATTAGTATATTGTATGGGCGCAAACAAATAAATCTAATAAAATACCAAGTTTGCTAAGGTGCGACTTACCCGGACTCAAATCACCTCGGTTACGTGAACTCGAAGCACCATCGTTCTTCTTCTTTAGGACCCCATCGGCGCCAAGTTCCAATCCCTTGCTACCCAGCCATTTCTTGTTGTAGTGCATAACTAGCTCTGGCCGACTAACCGGTCTAATACCCTTCTTCTTTATAATCGCCGTAATAAGCTGGCCATAACGGATCTTTTCATCAGATTTGTCCTTGGCACGCTTCAGCATGTACTTCACAATCGTGTACCCTGGATTGATCTTCAATCCCTCCATGATGTAATAGAACAACATCAAATTGGCAATAGTAGGCTCGCAAGGGTTACCACCCGATGGCATGACATTCGAGCATATCAACTCAAACACCAACCTCTGCTCCAGAGTGAGAACGCCAATGTTGTACTTCTTCGGAGTACCTTCCAACTTGCTACGCGACTTATAGAATTTTCTACGCATAGAAACGAATTCTAGGGGGTTCAAACAAGACAATGATGGGAAGTTTTGGGTGTGGTAACACTCGTAAAGACCGTTTGGATCTAACGGCCTTAACTGGTCAACTGACACATACGGGCAACCTATCACCTCATTAATCAAATACTTATCAACCTTAAACCTTACTCCCCTAACCATTGTCTCCGCCTCTTCGGCGTCCTTTGCAAAAGTCATATTAGCATAAAACTGTAAACACTCATCCTTATGCACCGGCTCTTTGGACATCAACATCCCTTCTATGTGCGTCGCTTTAAAATAGTCTAGGTGTGTCGCTTTAAAATAGTCTACAATTTTAGCGAACCCTAACGAATCTATCTCATCTTCATCAAAAACTCTAGCATTCAACAAGTTATGAGAGAAAATTGTTCATACCTAGTCTCGGCCTTTGTACTGATGAACAGAGAAGTCTCCTCGTCTTCCTCAGTTGCAGCATTACCCGGCGGATTCTGGGATGGAGCACCAGTTTCAGGCTGGTTCTGGGATGAATTGGTGGCGGTGTGGTGGTTTCTCGACGGACTGGTGGCGGGTTGGCGCCCATGGGAGCTTCCGGAAATTTGTCCGCCACCTGTAGATCCACCGGCCGGCCGAGCATCCTTTCTCCGGCGAGGTTGCATCTCGGCAAGGGTCTTCTCCCGCATTCCGTCTGCCTCTGCATCGGGTTCAGAAGTGGGGGTGGTCTTCTGGCGCTTGGGGGTTGGTGGGTTGAGGGTTTTAGCGGCTGATTTGCTCCGGCCCATGGTGGTTGCAGGTTATTTTCCGATTTGGGGATTTAGGGTTTTGCGGGTGGAAGTTGGGGGGTTCTGATGTCGCCACCCGCAAAACTTGTTTTTGTATTTTTTTAAAATTAATATTCGCTGGCGAACTCGCTTCCTCAATTCGCCTGTAGGTGAAACTGGTTAAGAAATCGTGTAAACAACGTCGCGCGTGGATTTCACTATGAAACGATATCTCATGTTCATTCGCTCGTAACTTCAACCAACAAGCGAACTCGCCTCAATTACATTTCTAGGCGAATTGACTAGCGATATCGCTTCTGTACATTCATCAAAACCTAAACCCTAAACCCTAAACCCTGAACCCAAGCCCTGAACCCATGAACTGAACCCATGCCCAGCAACCCACACGATAAAAACCAAACCCATTTATCATCGAGATTGGGAATGACAACCTTCAATTATATTTGGTTCTCATCTATAATTGGATATTTTTCATTCATTAGCACCCGAGATGTGTGATCGCGAAGTCGGCTCTTTAACGGGGTAACGACGTTGCCTATATGTATAACATCATCCAAACTATGAGTAATACCACAGGCATTACAGAAGAACAATATTTCTACACTTTCAGTCAGAAGTTGTCAAATACATGTACATTCGATGGTGATCAACACGTGGCTGATGTAGAAATTCCTGTTTGTCGTATCTGCACCTGTGTAACATTTGGTTAACAAACTAATGGTATTAACCTGTAGTCCCCTCATGTACGTATCTAAACAGTTTATGCCTAATGCGTTACAATAAACATGGATATGGACTACAGTCAACAAATTCAGATACCTCTTCATAGGACTCTATATAACATGTCAGAACAATTCTCGTTCATAACATACATCATCGATGCAACCAACTCAAGTAATATTATGTGCAGATGAAATCTGATTTCATTTATAACTTTTCATATTCAATTTTAATATACAAAGCTCATGAAGCACACAATGTTAATATTCATTGCATAACAAAGTAGTAAATATTCATAAAATAATTATTATGGGTTCATCAACTTGCTAGCGATACCGCAAGGAGTATTCGCCTCTAACCGATGCAAGTTACGGTATCGTAACCTGGTTAAACAGTAAACGTCCAAATACACTATTCGGGCATGTTATGTCCAATTATACCCTACTACATATATCTTTTATCCCGGATTTTGCTAACCTCTTTACCATTTTCACCATTCATTCCCATCTACCCCTCTTTCTCTCTCACCTTATCCCCCCCTCAACTTCAATCCCAAATCCTTGCATTCCAAATCCATTCTTGCCTCATTTCTTGGTGAAATCTCATCAAAACCAACCACAAACTCACCCTCAAATCTAGCACATAGGTTTTGTGTGAAGAACTAAACCATATAAAGCTTGTAACCCACCAAAAACCCCAATATCTCCTTCAACTTTGGTTGAATATTACAAATCTTGCTACTTTGTGTGGCTAAGAGCAACAAACAACTAACATCTTCTTCTGCAAAAAAGGTATGAGACTCAAATTTTAATTATTATTCAATGTCCATCTTATTTAGTTACTTTTTGAGATCTATTGCTTGAAAGGCATGCTTGAGTAGACATTATCCATGCTTAGTCCCTGTCTATACACATATGTGTTTCATGACTATGTTAAAATCAAATTTAGAAGGCATAGCTCCCTTTCTTTGTTACTTTCATGTGGCACTCAAACATGTTAGCCTACCTTAGGTTCACTTTGCTTATACAATTCAATGAATCTGTTTTTTAATTGTTTTAACTAGTCATACTTGTGTTATTTTACTTCTACAACTCATTCAACATGGTTTTGTTGTTTTTTGTACCTAGTCATAATAGTGCTAATTAGTTAAGTTACAATTTCTATCCATCCTTAGATAGCAATGGTAACCACATCAACCACTTCAAGTGCCCAACCAAAGAAGCGAGGTAGCAACTCGAAGAAAGGCCTACAAGTCCGATCACATTGTCGAGTTCTATAAAGAAGAATGAGAAGAGGAGAACTAACACACATAGGATTTAATGCTAAGGGTGTATGCAACCGACCAAAAAAAGAACGTTCAAAATGGTCAAGTTGGTGTGGCCGAGTTGGAAGAACGTTTATTGAGATAACAGAAATTATTTGGAGAAACGTCCCACCAAAAAATAAGGAGGAAGTTTGGGTAGAATGCCAAGTAAGTAACATTTAACCTTTCAATGATCTATCTAGTCAATATTATACCTCTTCGTAATATGTAGAAATAATACATCCTACATATTTTTGCGTAGCGACCTTTTGAAATAGAATCTAATGACATGGAAGTGGTGAGAAAGAAGGCATTCAACATCGTCTCCAAAAATTTTCGCAAGCACAAGCATGCTCTAAGAAAAGACTACTTGTATGAGAAGGGAAAGAGGCTGGGTCAAGATCCAAGGGACCGATACAATCATATTACAACTGATGCGTGAGAGGCCTTCAAGCAAGCATCGCTTGAAAATAAGACCACGGTGAGTCACAAACTACAACTTCCATAACATAACCTCCTCTTATCTAATTACATTCATGATGACATGTGATACCATATCTTCTTGTGCAAAGGGGAAATGGGACAAGAAGATCACATCGGCGAAATCAATAACAATGCCATACACTGGTGGTAGGTCGGGGTATTTGGGTGTAGGTGAGAAGGAGGGGCTTAGGGAGAAGGAGGAACTAGTGAAGGAGTTGGTATTAGGGGGGATGGACGAGGCGGAAGCTCGGTATGTCGTAGTGGAAAAGGACGCCGAGAATTATACTAGACAAAAACTCTTCGTGTTGGGTCGAATTAGAGACTCGGATGGTAAATTCACTTCGGATGATGCCGAAAAATGTGCAAAGAAGGTGGTTAGTCTATCTTACCTTATCTTACTATCTAGTGTAGTCAAATTTATTTTTGTTCTTGCATTCCAATATTTTTCACAACCACTTTCACCTAGTACAACATATTTGATAATAGGAACTTCTAGAGCGCCAAAAGGAGGAGGGTACCTTTATCCCGTGTGGGAAGAAGGATGTCTTGAATGAGGCTTTTGCTCTTGGGAAAAAAAAGGAACACCCGGGAAGAGCATTAGGTGTTGGAGGACACAAGAAGAGGTTTTTGGGATTAAGCAAGGTTGGGGCAATCCTAAACCATCACAACTACAACGAGTTTTGAGCGAAGTGGCGGCGATAAAGGCGGAAATGAAGGATTTGAGCGAGGTGGTGAAAGACATAGCACAACACACCAACTATCCCCACATCGAGAGGTTAGGAGGTACACAACCACATCTTCCACCATCATCAAAGGGTTCTCAAGCATCGCCTCAAATTGTGGAGGATGAAGGTGAGAATGTGGAAATGGACGAGGAACTAGTGCCTCCTACTCCACCTTCATCACCCATCAAGTTGAATGCGGCGCATTCCATTCAAGTCGACAAGGTTAGTACCAATGTTGCTAATTTAGAACTCCATTAGTCTAATCTCTTTCTAAAAATAGTTGGATGATGATTTCTCTTGTGCTTTCATTTATGATAGAACCCCCTTGCAAGCTATATGTTTCGCAAGGTACCAAATCAAAACCACTCCATGTCGCCAATGGCACATGCGACCCTAGTGCGGTGAAACACAATCGTGTTGACATCCCCGCAGGATTTTTTAGTGTTCGCATTACCGGCGTTTTGATAGAACAACAATTGCTACCTGTGAAGGAGTCACCGATGGTGAGAGTTGGGGAGGCTAAAGGTTTCCCAGTTCTATGGCCAAAATGGTTGGTGCTTGATGAAAAATCCACCTCCATACCCCGTAGGAAACCACAAACTCCACAAAATCCACAAATACCTGTGCATGCCTTGCTTATAGCTAGACAAACATTAGACCCCATGGTCGTGGAGTTTATGAAAGCCCTTCCACCCTTCGTCCGAGTCTTTTATGATTTGATATCCTCGCACGACAAGAATGCATGCTATGCCTTTCTCGGAAATGAAAGGTGCTTTACTATGACAAAGGACATCCACGTACCATGGGGGGATTTTGAATATTTCTGGAATTTCACTGAACTTCCCGCCACCATTCTTTGCCTCAATCAAATGTAAGCCATTTGTATGTGTTTTATGAAAATACCCAATCATCAAACCATATTATTACATCCTCGTCATTATTGTCTACTACATTCACAGGTTCTTGCATTACCATGCCTATCACCGGAGCAAGCATTTCATTGGATTTTTGCATCCAATGCATTTGCAAGCTAGTATGGAGAGCAATAGGCAAAGATTTGATTACTTTAATTCTACTCTCTCCGACAAATCAAAGAAAATATGGATTGGACCATATCTCGAGAGGTATACCTTACAATTTGCTTTATTATTCATGCTAAATTTACTGTATGATTCTACATTCATTTTTTATGAGCATTATGCTTTCATGTGATTTGTAGTGATCATTGGAGCTTTGTTGCAATAATACCTGCTTTAAAGCAAGTATATTGGATAGACCCACTCCACCGCCCTCCATCACGAACATTCGCCGATCTCCTTGACAATGCAATTCTTCAAGTGAACGACAAAACACTCCTCGACCTCCACCTTATAAACATTCGGGTAAGATGTTGTGCGCATGCTATCACGTCCTGAAAAATCAATATTTGCATTTAAAGTACCATAAGTATAGTAATGTTTCATGTTTTAAACACTTTTGTAGTCTAGGAAGCAATCATCGAACTATGAATGTGGCTATTACACGATGATCTTTGGTTTGATGGTGGTGGATGGTGTTCAAAAAGACATGCTAGATCTTCTGAAGGTACGCTACAAGCGTCTAATCTCATTTATATTCGTGGAAATTTCCTAATAAGCGTTATTTTCAACCATAGGTATTCGTGGATGATATCACTCCTTTCTCCTTGCAAGAATTTAACGACGGAAGAGACCAAATGGCTAAATATCTGGTCCACAACCGTGCTTTTACCATTGCAAGGCCACAGGTCCCTAACCTCCCTAAGAGCATCTCCAATGCAAGCCTCACTTTTGGGTGTCAATTGCTCCACATGGCACATTTTGAATGGAGATTTAATATGATGTAATCAATACCAATTTTATAGAGGGTCATTCTAAAATTTTCTTCTCCAATGCTAAAGTAAATTAGAGTGACTGAATGAGAGAGAGGTTAATTAAATTTGACACGTGGAGTTCATTTATTGGGTGAATGGATGAGAGAGAGAATTGCAAGTTGCAAATTGAGCTTCTATATCTTGCAAGTCTAGTCGGGGCTTCAAAAAAATAAAAAGCCACGTCATATTGATGCTTTAATTGATTCTTGCATTGGAGGAATTTTTTAGGTTGAGCCACAATCAATATGACGTGGATTTGACTTTTTCCAATTAGAAGCCTAGCATTGGAGATGCTCTAAGGCATGAAAAAGTAGTATCTCTCTTTTTGGTAGGACTTGACATTGGTAATGCACTTGTGTGCTTAGGTTATGCATCTTTAGTATTAGTATAGGGGCGTTGGATTTGAATTTGACAGGTTTATGTTGAGTCGGGTATCCCGATTCATGTTTCGAAAGAAACGGGTCAATTTTTACTATAATTACACCATTCTGTCTTGCACGTAAACAAAATCGCTAGCTGATTCACTTCAGGTCGAACCCAGAAGCTATATCGCTACCTGGCACGCCTCCTACTACAATATATCAAGCGGACATACACACGGCCTCGCCTATGCATTCGCCCACAAAAGTGATATCGCCTGGCTACTCGCTTGCCAGACTCTGTTGCCCCTGGCGTGCCTGAAACGATATCGCCTCCAATATTCACCTTAACAGATGAATTTAACAGGCGAAATCGCCAACAACATTCCCTACAAAAAATATGTGCAACGAAGTCGCCTAACAATCGTCTCTTCTGCCAGTCTCGTATCCCACCCCACCTGTGTCCCTCTGGTCTGCCTACATTTTCAGCTGGCGAGTTCGCTTTACATTTTCGCCACACCCAGAAAGCGATTTCGTTTTTCCTTTTCGACCACAAGCGACATATTACACGATACCGTAATTCCATGGACATTTCCACATTTTTCAAATTTAATATTCCCATTTCTTCCAGCGAATACGCCAGCGGTGTCGCCTCCCTCACCCTAGCGAGTCTTGTTATGAATTCGCATCTACATTATTAGAAACAAGCGACCGACAGAAGCGATTTCGCCTCTGGAGAAGAAAATTGGAGGCGATATCGTAGCACTCACATTCAAAGACATAAGCGACCTGAGGGTAACAATAATACAGGGCGTTTTTTAACAGCTGCACACGGTGTTTTGAACCGCCGTGTGCAGCGTTCGTTTTTAATGCGTTTTTGAACCCCCGAGAAGAAGTTCCATTTTACAGCACAACCCGTTACGGCATTTCCAAAATACCGTGAAAGGTACGAATGAACCGCTGAGAAGCCTAGGTCTGTCCACTAGTGGTAAACAATGGGGGGTTTTGAGATTGGTTTTGATTACACCACGAAAGTAAACTAAACTATCATTAGCTAAGATTATGAGGCCTTGGGAGGCAAATGACTTCACTTTCCATCTATCGACTTATCACCGGGCAAATGCAATTACAAGGGAGTTTAGACCATTTTCCAAGGACGAAAGCATCATATTCTCTCGAGTGTAGCTAGAGAGGATGATCACACCACTCAAAAGCTCTCATTGTTGATTCACCTAGATGATCACATCATAGATAACTCAACAATGGTATTAAGATTAGAGAGTGACAAACTTACTCACACACCCGCGATCACGAGAGCATACAAATAAGACATTCGATAACTAGGACGAACTAAGACGATGATCACATACAAATCTCAATCCATACTTGCTACTTTGTGATATTGGAGTAAACAATCACGTTCTACCCACAAATCTAGCTATTCGTTGATAACAATCATACGTTAAAAAGGAATCTTCAACTCAAGTATACAACCACATATTAGGGGGACCAATGATCACATTAAATCCTTACCTAAACACATAATTGATTAATCATGCAATTTCATGAGATTTCCAATTCTAATAACTTATATTTATCATGGCATTCCTTAACTACAATCACACAACAAGGGGAGAATTTGTCATCACTCAACCCCTTCCATAGTCATTAATCTAACAACTAGAGATTATGCTACCATTACACTAAGTACCATCACCATACTAAATTACTCTAACTAAACTACCCTAATTAATGACCATGGAGCATTCAATTGATATAAAACACAAAGCCCATAACAAATTAAGCAATATTGAACAACATTCATGCATAAGAATTCAAGTTCATCAAATGATAATCAAAACCCAAAGTTTAAGCATAAAGAACCCTCAAAATTTAAAGGGGAAAGTTAATTCAAATGCTCCCAATGATCAAACTAAGCTAGACTAAAGTTCATGGAATCAAACCACTAATCAATGGAATTAAAAGCAAAGAAAATAGAAAAGAAGATGAAGAACTAAGGTACTACATGGTGGGAGGCCGTCCTCCAAATGGGGGAAGATAGGGGGTATTTATAGCCCCAAAATTCAGCTCAAGGAGGCAAGTGGGCCGCTGGTTTAGCGACACTTCGCTTTCTTCTGTCACTATATTGGAGACACTTCTGGGCAGCAGCGACACTTCTGGGCAGCAGTGACACTTTCTTCAAACTCGAGCGACGATTTTCTGGGCACGAGTGACACTTTTATGGGCAACTTCTACCACCTAAGGAAAGATGGCCTTCACACCACTTCTATGATCAATTCATCAAATTCTTAGCATCGAATGTTCGACTCTTTGGTATGATCATAGAAGGTCTTCAATTACTTTCATCCAAGCATTTCTTACAAGTGCAAATCAAGGTTAAAATGCACATATTCATTCCTAAACTACTATGGATGATTTAGCTCTAAAGCTCTAGACTTTGGCACAAAATATTACCCAAACTAGTTCTCAAATGCTATAAAACAAGAGTATATTTAGGGCTCATCAGTCGTAATTCTTATTGGCATTCAGAACCTTGCCATAATTATCATCGAGAGTCTTGTATTTCTGTTGAAGATCACTCAGCTGCTTATTCAGCTCAGTTCTCCGCTCCAGAGCTATCTTTAGTCCACCACGAAGACTATCACATTCTTCTCGCACAAGGCTAAAGCGGCCCTTTGAATCATCTAAATCTTCCTCCAACTCCTTGCTCTTCTGAAGGACAGCCTCATACTTGACCTGCAAATTAGCACAAGCGGCAAGGCAACACTGGACATAAAGGAAGGTAAATACCAATCAATTCCAGGAATAAGGCACGATATTCAGAATACATGAAACGTCAAAATTTGGCGGAAAGAGAAAAATTCTGAGTAAAAGATAAAGCTCTAGGGAGTTACAATCTTTTCCTGTCCATCTGAAGTTTTCTGGACCTCAGTTGAAGCTGCCACAGCTGGCTTCTCTACCAGGAATGATAACTCAGGATACAAGCCGCACAGCTTCTCCTGAAACTCTTCCAAAGTCAAAGCATTCTTCAAAGATTCCAGACTAGTTAATAAACTAGTCTCGAACCCCCCAATCCGGCGAAACTTCGCCCGAAACTTCTCCAGAATTTTTTCAAAGCCCGAAACTAGTCTCGAACCCCCCCAATCCGACTAGTTTCAAACGAAAAAATAACGGATAAAACGGATATACTAACTCTGCTGCAGACCTATCTCCTCCAAAATACATGAGATCAACATCATAAGGAATCGAAAAGGGACAACCTTCTACAAAGATAGCAGCATCAGCATGAGCTTTATCCTCCTTCATCGACCTATTTCTACTACCTTCAACATTCATGGATAATCCACCTACGGCAGCATGCATTAACATGGGGCTATTCCCCTCTATCTGACCCTCCTGGCCATAGCTATTAATCTCTTCTCTTCTTCAGAGGCTTTCTTCTGCAAAACTACAGGCTTTTCCCACTCGCTACCTCGGCTCTATGGCGGACACGCGAGCTACTCTCCTCGACCTGAGTACTTACATACTCTCCCTCATCATGATGGGGGACGGAAATCGTTTCACTACTATTTCTCATGATCACAGAGAGTATGGGGGAAAATACACACACAGAGGAAAAGGAAAAAAGCAGACAAACAAACGAAGAAAGAAGATAGCACTTACTGATGATTGAGAAAGAAGAGATTGGGGCTTCATAGATTTGATAAAGCAATGATACACTTTCTGAACTTGGAAAGAAGAAATTGTGAATAAGGAAGACAAGAAGAATGATTTGGGAGATTTAACCCAAACCCAAACAACATTTATGACAAGTAATTATCTCGATTCTGGTTCTGATGCAAGCAATTGGAGAGACGGGGAACAGACCGCCTCTACTTACCAATGATTGCACGCCACGTGTACCTCACATTGGATTTCAAAGGAAGCTAAACTCAGTCGTCCGAATATTGGGATGGAATACGAAATAACTTGAAGCTAGATATTCAGAAGGTTAAGCCCGAAAGGATAGTCCTTGAAGGACGCCCCGAGCTTAACACCCCGAGACATCCTCCCTCGAGTTATTTGTTTTCCCTCGAGAAGCAAGCCTCTCCTTCAACCTTCGAGATGGAGCACTCTAAGTTCTGAAGATCTACCTTGGAGCTACTGATAAGTCCATGGTTCATATTCGGACCTCATTCATACTCGGACCACGGCCCGAGAAGGGTCATGGGCTCGAGATACGCGGAGGATGGATCCATAGGTCCATCAATCCTAATCCTTATAAGGAATGCGTATATTATGAATGTTCCACAAGGAATATACATCCTCTCAAAGATGGTAATACAGCCATCTTAAACATGGTAACACAACCATGAACGAAATACACTTCCTCTATACATGGTAATACAACTACTATTCCCATAAGAGTTGTAGTCATACCATAAATACATATCCTGGTGATCCACGGATTGTAGCCATATAAATACCCAAAGGTTTGGTAGACCTCTCTATCTATTATCTTACATACAATACGCCTCACGCCTCATACTAACTTGAGCGTCGGAGTGTCTATCCTCGGGACACCCGAGGCTTTGTTTTGCAGATCAGTTCGTGAGCAAGGTTCGTCGTTGAAGTGTTGGTGTCCGGCATACATCAGATGAATCGACAATATCTCTGCTATGGATCGAGAAAGAGGAGTATAGGACTCGAAGCTAGGTTTAGAAAGGCATTCAGTTTTTTCTGTTTTAGGTACCTTAAACTAAATTCCTTGCTCTTGCTCTCCAGATGTTGGTTACGGTCGGGCTTCCCCGCCACCGCATTCTCACACCGGTTGTATATCTCCATAATGGCTTGGAGTTGTTGCGCATTTTTCGGGTTCTTGGAAGCTAACTTTTTCCTTAATCCATCATCATCGATGTATAATGAGGTAGTCAGTTCGATCGTGACATTCCATGGCCAGGTCCATTAATCTAAGATAAAACTCCTCAGAGTTTCTCCTTCTTTGTGTAAGACATTGCCCATGTCACCCATAGATCGGGTGAACTTCTTCTTTTGGAACAATGCTGATAGGAGAAACTAGCCTAAAGATATGTATGAGAACAGACTTTCGGGAGGGGTTTGGCTGAACCAATCTCGGGCCTTCCCCCGTAGATAGCTTGGAACTATCTTGCAGACCTCGAGTTTGTGGAAGTCTTGAGATAGCATGGTTTTAAGGAAGACCGAGAGAAAATCTCGGGGGTCACTGGTTCCATCATACGTCAGAAGGTGATTAGGTACCTTGTTCGAGATGTCATGAGGGGAGTTTGTGACGTGCTGCGAGAAGGGAGATCAGACAGTTTGTCCCTAGGGTCCGACGAGATGGTTAAGCTCCATGTTAATCTCGTCCTGATCCCTAGTCTGGTATGCCATCGGGTAGTCCGTAGGCTGGTATGCATCGAGACTCTGTTGCATGTTGGCTCGATCATGTTCCTTTTGTGTTGAATTATCATATCCTGGTTGCGTTGAATGTGCAACCTTTGGCGCTCTCCCGCGCTCATGCATCTCTTATCGTCGCCATGAGCTCCTAAAGGCTGGTACGGCGAATGTTACTGTTGTGTGCAGGGCGGCTCCTGCAGTGGAGGCAACTGTTGTGAATAAGACAACCCATTTAGGAAATGTTGTCCTTGTCATGGATCTCCTTGGAGGGCATAGGGTGGCCTCTGAAGCGGTATGCTTCCCAATCCTATGTTAGAAATAGGGTCTGGTGCGTCCTTGCATAGGGGACATCATGGTTTTCCCCTGAAATTGATCCAGAAACGTGACCGATCTGACGTTCTGGAGATCAAAGGATCATATAAGGGCATGTCGGGGATAAACATTTGGGCCGATGCCTCATGCGTCGGAGCACGAAGCTGCCGAAAGGGATAAGCTTGTAGGTTTGGCATTATCTGGGGATAATGGGCTTGGAGAGTTTGTTCCAGACCTTGGATGATCTGGACAATGTCGGCCATCGGGGGGACCGAGGTAAACCCTGCCTCAAGAGGGACAGAGGGGGCCGAGATGCATTTGGGCCGTCGAGGGGGTTGAGATGCGGTTAGGCCCGTTGAGGGGGGTTGAAAAATAACCCGGTTCTTTCTTCCCCTGGTGGGTGGTGGCTGATGCCTCCTCTCCAGCGCTCGGGCAAGTCGTCGAGCGCAGGTCTCGTCGTCTCTCATTCTTATTTCTTCGTGTGAGAGGGTTCCCCTTGCTCTTTCATCTTCACTTTCCCATTCGTTGGAGTGTCCGTCCACACGTTCGTAATGCCCGTTGAAGTTGGGTTTGCAGTGTAGGGTCATTAACGTGCGAGGTCGCTTGGGAAGGGCCAGGGTCCGAGGTGAACACTCTTCCCGTAGCGGCGCCAGTAGATACTAGAGCAGTAGAGCAGTGGGTCCTACATTGGCAGCTCTTGGAACGTCGAAGTTTCCAGGATTTATGGTTGAGGTCCGTGGAGGCTCAGTAGATCCCAGAGCAGTGAAAAGTACACTATTACATGATTGGAGCATTAATTAGTTGTATAATTTGTGCTCATTCCTGCCAGTGTTAGAGAAGTTGGATTTTGTATCCTTAAAAAGTTCAAGACATGTCAAATACGTTGTATTCATACGTAGTTCGCATGAAAGAAAAAATACTCCGTATGGCGGGGGGATATGAACTTAACTATATGAGTGTAGACTTAAAGTCCCTCAAAGTTCTGGATTCATGAAGAGATTGTGGCACATTATTAAGATGTTTTGTTCCTTAGCAATTTAGAGGAAGCAAATATGTGTGTGAATTATATATGTGGCTTGTCAAAAGGGTCATTGGTTCAAAATTTAGCCTACCAAGCGATTTGGCAAGTTTCAGAAACTTTCACTAAGGCAGGGGTTCAATCAAAAGACACCCATGCTAATGCATAGATTTATTAGAATGGGTTCGGCGACCAGGAAGAGTTCTTTTTTTCAGTAATCGAAAATGACGGGGGATTGTTGGTGTATTTTCTATTTATTGAAAAGACACAACATAAATATTAATTCAAGGGATGTGTCTTAATCATGAAATTCCAAGAGGTGTAACTCCAAGATAAGTGACTCTTGGAAAGGCCATTTGAACTCTATACATAAGGTATGAAGTATGATAAATTGGTTTAAGACAAAACCATACATTCACATAAAAACCATATTACAAAGTTTCATTTTATCCCAAAGGATATTTGTCCTATATTACACACACATATAAGGGGACAAATAAAGCCTTAAGGAAAGTGTCTACTACACGACTTGAAGGTTGTTTTATTTAATTACTAGATTTCCTACAATTTCCTTCTACTTGCTTGTCAAAACTAAAAAAATCTCCAGCAATCTTAAGGCTTTATTTGTCACTATGGCAAGTAAAGTGAAGGATCTAGCAACAAACATTGTCAAACTTGATAGGTTTGATGGTGGGAATTTCATTCGTTGGAAGAAAAGGGTTTATTTCCTTTTGGCGGCTTAGAAGGTGTCTTATGTTCTCACAACTCCTAAACCGGTGGATAATTTAGAAGATGAAGAATTCTTGGAGCAACTCCGTCAAAAGTAGAAGTGGGAGAATGATGAAGAAATTTGTCGAGGGCACATTCTCAATGCAATGGGAGACATCTGGTCACTTACAGGTAAATTCAATATACACTTCACTCATATGTATAGAGAAGCAAATGCAGTAGGAGATGCAAATTGCAAGTGAATCTGAAAGTACACATCTTTATATGTTTCTTTGCATAGAAATAACAAACGATTAGTTTATCTAGATAGAAGGGAATTCCCCTACTTAAGGCAGAGTAGACTTTATAAAGAATTTTTTAATGCTTTATTTTTAATCTCCTTTACAGGTGGGAAGCTACAAGATGTGAAGGATCAAGGTGGATGGCAGCAGATTTGTGGTACAACACTACGGAATGCACTCTGATTGGTGAAGATTGAGAAACTACAGTAGAAAAAGAAGAGGTGGCATAATTTTGTAACTGCTCATTTGGACTTGTTCTTAGTTGAATTCCATGCTCGTCAGCAGAGTTGGAACACGTTTAACGATCCCTAATATGCTTGCGAGTAGTGAGTTTTCTTATCGGCAGAGTTTGGTGTCACATAGCGGCCCCTAAATTGCTTGTAAGAGTTGACATGAGTGTAGACTATATTCAAAATGACTACTTGGTTTTTACCAATATTGTAATGAACTCAAATTCTTATGCATTTAAGACTTTTATGGTGTGGTGAGTCTAATAAATTCACTCCATTCAAGTGGTTGAATTTTTTTTTAAAAAAAAACCAGAGTAGTGGAGGTGGGTTTTACATAAGAAAACAAAACAACTTCCATTTGAAAACTAGGCATGCAACTTCATTCACCAAAGGATATGGTTATATGCAAACTGGCATGTTCATTTTAAAAAGAAAACATCTAACAAACTAGAGAGTATACACCTATAATGCTACAAGCCAAAAAAAATTCAAGATGAAATTTGTTTGGTGTAAGCCTCCAACCTAGCCTCAATAAAATCCTTTACAGAGGAAGCATTCCCACGGATTACAATTTGCCCATCTTCCATATAGATGGCACCATCTGCATACTCGAGTTCTTCTAGTCGATGGGTCACCCATAGAGCAGTAATTTCTTCCGAAGCCGCCAAGGTGCTTTTCACTGCATTCATCACCCCAACCTAGCACACACGCCAAATCGTGTTAAGACAGAATGAGAAGAAATCTGTGATATCATTGGCCTCTTGCTATAATTAACAAGCAATTCACTCAATTTTATATGTTGTAGTGCTTTATATTATTCTCTCCATCACAACTCTGAATAGGGTCAACCACAACTACAAAGTACATCCAAGTTCAGCCGCACTTGCGACAACTTTTTTATTTCTTCTCCTCGCGATTGGTATCCTAAAAATACCATCCAGTACCTTCATCATTTGTGATCATAAACGTGCAAATGAGTAATTCTCACGTCTGAAATTTACTATCAATGTCATGCTATACTTTCACATTTTACCCGCAATAGTTTTGCTAGATAGTCTACCTTCCAACACAGGGCGTAAACCTATTGATAAAAAATCTCGGGAATACTTCCACTTGACAGTATTCAACTGATGTCACCTATTAGCCCTTGTTCATTTAGACAGGATTGTTTACCTACTTCAGTTTACCTAAAACAAACTAAGATTACTATTATGTTCAATCTTTGTTCTCTCTAATAAAACCCTCGTCTCTGGTACTCCTGCTGATAATGAAACTAAATGCAAGAACTCAGGAGGTTCTTACAAACAAAAACTTCTGTAATTAGTTTCCTTTCACTTTGTTCTCTCTTTTTTATAAAAATTTAATCTCATTCCTTCTCAAATTGTCCGGCTTATATTTTTATCCACACAAAGCAAGCCCATAACAAAGAGAATATTTCTCAGCATGTATTTATAGAGATGAGCAACATTTTACCAAATGGACAGAACTGCATCAAATGAATATACTAGAACTCATCAGGAAAACAAGAATGCTTTTAGCCATATAAAATAGCAGAACAAGCTAGATCCTTCTTTTCATTTTCTTTTATTACACTACACTTACAATCAAGTAAATCTCCTGTATTAGTTATAGTGGTACATCAAAAATTAATGCACCAAAGGTATCTTTACCTGATCGGTTTCATCCAGAAAAGTTGTAAGCTCATCAAGTAACAATACTTTGCAAGTCTCTGCCAATGCACCAGCAATAGCAACTCTTTGTTTTTGACCTCCACTAAGAGTCTGAATGGGCCTCTGAAAAGTACATTAAAGTTCAATAAGATCCCCAAAAATAATTACCTGAGACTGAGAATTTAAATGATGAAGACGTCCACGGCATACTTGCAAATAATCATGCATGCCAACAGCTTCCAATGCCTTTTCAACTCTACGTTTCATCTCTTTGTGGGTCAAGTTAAATTTACTGAGACCAAACGCCACATCATCTTTGACGGTAGGCATCACCACCTGCAGAAAAGAAAGAAACTAATCATCCCGAGCTTGAACAAGTTTTTTTTTTTATTGTATTTAGCATACTTCTATCAGACAGCACAGATTCTTTTGTTAAAATCCCAAGTTAAATTGCAGCATAAAGGCAAGACAGGGGAAGTCATTTTGAAACTCCATGATGCTGTTAAGCCAGTCCCCCAACAATTACATTAACTTTTTAAATGGATAAATGCAATAAGATAAATCAGCCAAAATTTCTTCTGTATTTATAGTCTCAGTTCAAAAGTGGTCAAATTATCTAACGAATACACTCAAGTGAAAGAGAGGCAATTTGAAGAGAAGTCTGGAATAACCAGGCTATTGAAACTTGTAAAGATAGTAATGCTGCACAATAGATCATAAATCATAATGATGAGTGATGCAGAAAATTATGCATACAGAAAAGGTTCTTTTGAAGAAAAAAATGAAGACAAAAAAGGTTCCAATGCATAGTGCCTACTTCTAGATCTTCAAAAATCTGAGCAGAAACAGTAAAATGGATGTTGGCCTAAAACAGATTTTCGAGAGTAAAAGATGCAGCGAACACTATCACAAAGAAAATAGTACTCGCTGTTGATGATATGCCTGGGCAACATATTCATGAATATTCCTATGTTTATAAATCAAGACTCGTTTCAAAATAAAAAATATAAATATCTAGTGGAACATTTTGATATGGTACAAAGTTATGTCATATCACCTATGTTGCCAAATGATTGCAATTAAAATCTTGCACTTTGAAAATGACTATTAATGTGAAATGGAGGCGACTTCAGAATCTACTTAGAAGCTGATGAAACACAATGTTCTAAGACAGCAAGTATATAATGTTCTGAGAAGCTGATGCAAATACATTCTACATAGCTACACAAATTGCTACGTGAGAAGCACAATCAGTGTGGGGGCAAAAAGGGGAAAAACAGAAACATGATCATTGGAAAAGGTCAGCTGCCAAATTAACTTGATAATCAAAATCAAGATGAGTAAGGAAAAGAAACAAATGAGATCAACCTGATGATCAGGATTCTGAAACACAAAACTCCTCGGTTTTTTTACATGCAAAAGCCCATCACTTGGATTCAACAAACCAGCCAAAATCTGCAGGGAACGCACATTGCAACATTTAGGAGAGAAAAGGGGCTGATGGACTGAAAAGTACAGCAAGTATAAGGGCAGCTACACAACCTTTAAAAGGGTAGATTTTCCAGAAGCATTGGGACCAAGAAGCATCCAAAGTTGCCCAGATGGAATGCTAAAAGAGCAGCCTTTGAGAATTGGCTTCCAGTTCCCATTCTTGCTAGTGACTGAATACTTCAAATTCTCGCATTCAATAGCCCAATCAGCGAGTTCGCAACTTCTGCAGAATTCACAAAGGCGTTACGGAAAAGAAGTATTTGTCAAAGTTTCAATACTTGGAAACTGTAAATACCTAGACCTCGAAGCATGAGATGGAGGCAAAGACGCAGGTGGTAAGGCAAGAGTTATACCAACAATAGAGCGCTGATTCATTTCAACTCCTCCGAACCAAAATGGAAAAGGACTATTTCTTTAGCTGTTTTGTGCCTTCTGATTTTATTATAAGCTGTTGTGATATTCAGCAATATCAAGGGCATTGTTGGTAATTAAACTAGATTCCTTTTGGAATATTCTTAGCTGAGTACTTAGCTGGTAAATAGTGGGTTAGCTCACTAATTATTGTAATCAAAACCCTAATCTTGTGTTTATCTGATCTCGTGCTCACCAGAGCTCGTGCTCGTCAAATTTCCGGATCATAATCAAAACCCTAATTTTGTGTTTATCTGATCTCGTGCTCGCCAAATTTCCGGATCTTTTCGGGTGATGTGGCATAAAACTTACTTGCGGAAGTAGGAGCAGTTGAAAAGTTTTCGCGGATTCTGATATTTCTTATGGCAGTCTCAAAATTCAACAAACAAGTAGTGTTTTTTGATTGGAAAGTCATGATAATAAGAACTCATGTAATACATGAGCACTGCTGGTTTCTGGGCGATTTCCTTTTTCTTAAGGGTCAAAATTGTGTTTTATTATTTTTGGATACTTAAAATAATATTTTAATTTAGGGAGGACCTTTTTGTTATTTATTATATTTATTAGCAGCTATGGTTTAGTATATAAACAGTTTTATGGTTATTTTGTAAGAGGGCTTTTGATGTTTATGAAATTGAGGGGTTTTCCTCCGTATCTGTCAATTCTTCTGCTGTTTTGACGAATTCAACAAGGATTTGATTCATAGTTCGTTCTTTCTTCCACGCACGCTGCATCAGAGTGGTATCAGATTCCAAAACTATCTTAAGGTTTGCCGCCTTCTCTGACGAGAACCCGAACGGATCATGGGTGTGATGCTGAGAAAGGATGAAGTTGTTGCTATGCGACGACAACTCGAACTGTTGACCCAGCGACTGGATGCTCTTGTCTGTCAGAGAAAACCACATGTCAAATTCAGTGAGATCATCGATGATGAGGGTGAAGATGATATCTTTGCTGCGCCGGTGTATCATGATCCTGTGTATGTCGATGGTGATGATGACAACTTTGCTACTCCAGTGTTTGATATTCCCGTGTATGATGATGCGAATCTTTTCGGTGAGGAGATTCTGGTGATGGATAAAGTGGAGGTTCTCGAGCATGGTTATGTGTTTGATATTCCGGTGTATGATGATGACAATCTTTTTGGTGAAGAGATTGAAGTGATGGATGAAATGATGGATGAAGTGAATGTTCTCGAGTCAATTGATTGTAAGACATATTCTAACACTCTTCAAATGTCTCTACCTCCGGGTTTTGAATTTGATACTAATGGTTGTGAAGTTGATTATACCCCTCTTTTGAATACTACTGTTTATGATGATAATATTTGTGAGGAGGAAGTGGTTCATTGTGTTTACGATGAGGATATTTGTGAGGGAGTAGTTCGTGGATATGTTTTTGATGATGATATTTGTGAGAAGGAAGTTGTTGATGGGTATGTTTATGATGATGCTGTTTGTTCCTTCGTTCTTGATGCTCTTGATTTGGGTGGTGGTGAGGATGAAAATTATCTGGTTGGGGTTTCAAAATTGGACCTTTTTATTGATGCTCACCCTAAACCTTTTCAGCTCGCTTGGCTTCGTAATGGTAATGATGATATTATTGTTTCCAATGGTGTCTTGTGGAGCTTTGAATTGGCTCAATTCAGTGTACTGATACTTGGTTGTCCATGGCAATATGATCATGATGTTATGCATGGTTATCCCAATATGTATTCTTTCTTGTTTTGTCGAAAGTGGATTATTTTGTTGTCGGATAAAGCTCATGTGGGTGGCGCTATGAGTCTTTACCGTGGATTTCGTGCTGGAAAGTATGGTGTCCAGTTATCCAGTCTTAACGAATCAGTCGTAGATGCAAAAATTGGAGCTAGCCGTGACAGATCTGAAGGCGGAACAATCGCGGTTGTACAATGAGATGTGTTCCGAGTAATGTTGTACATGATCAGAGCTCGACCGTAAGTACAATGAGCTAGCTGAAGGGCAGCGCGTGAGGGATGAGGAAATGCGCCGCTACCGTGAAGCTCAAGCAGCCGGAGAGGATTGGCATTTTCGTGAGTTGATGGTGGCGATGACCAAGGGGAAAGGACCAATGAACGAATTGGGGAATTCCGGTCAGCTAGACAAGGAGACTGTGGCGATCACTCCTACTGCCAATAGAGTCATGGAGATCAGCTCCGGCTCTCGCACTGACAAGGTACATCCTCATGTGACTTTCAATGCAAAAACCAATGTGTTTAGTGATGTTGTAGCTAGAAATAATCTTGTATATGATGAGATCTATATTGGGAAAAGCACAATTTCACTATATGGTAGCCCTAATTTTAAGAAAGTTAGTAGTGTTGAGGAGTTACTGATAAATGGAAAGAGGGAGATGGAAAATAGTGGCATTGAGAAGAGTTTGATGGAGGTGAGAGAAAGAGGTACTGGGAGTAGAAGCTATAACTCATTGCATCCTAAGGTGGAGTTAGTCAGGTTTAATAGAGACAATGCTAAAGACTGGTTGAGGAAATGCAATGGGTACTTTAACTATCACAGTTTGAGTGATGTTGAGAAAATGGATACTGCAGTATGGTAATTGGATGAGAAAGTTGAGATTTGGTGTCAAGCTGAGAGACATCACAGATGCTTCAGCGGCTGGGCAGGTCTCCAAGGATCAATTCTGAAGAGGTTTTCAGGAAAAAGAGGAGAGGACATCATTGAAAAGTTAGATAAGTTATATCAGAAAAGAGGGGTGCAAGAATATGTAGAAGAAGTTAAATAACTTAAGTCATTAATACTTCTATCTCTCCCACATTTGAATGACCAGTATTTCTTATCTAGTTTCGTAAGTGGTTCAAACAATGAGCTGAAACCATTAGTGAAATCAGGTAGACCTACCTCCTTACATGAGGCGGTGGAGATTGCTATGTATCAGGAGGACCACCTAGAGGCAGTGAGCAAGAAAAAGAGGCACATTAACACAAGTATTATTATAGTGAGAGGGGCTATAAGAGAGAGGGAACTAGTGGTCACTGAAACGGAAGGCAGCAGATGCAAAGGAGGAAAAGAAAAATGATAGTTTCAGAAGAATTACTCCCCAGCTACAATGGTATAGAAGGGAGAACCAGCTTTACTACAAGTGTGGAGAAAAATATTTTCCTGGTCATGCTTGTAAATATAAGAAGGTTCATGGCATTTCTGACTTGGAGGAGAGTCAGGTCAGGACATCATTGTAGTCAATGGGGACGATGAAGAAATGAAACAACTGGAACAGGACACTGAAGAGCTGGAACTTAAGATAGTGGGTAATGGTAGCTCCAAAGCCAATACTATTTCCATGGTGGGATTAATAGGTGACCAACCAGTAAAAATATTGTTGGATACATGAAGCTATACTATTTTTATTGATCCAAGAACCATGTAGAGACTTTAACTAGAAGAAGTACTGACTAGACCATTCCAGATAACTTTAGCTAATGGGAGCAGGGTTGGAGGTGTATCAAGATGCCCTCAAGTCATATGGACAGTGGATAATCACATCTTTAAATTCAAGTGATGAAGTTGGGGGGATTAGACATGATTTTTGATGCAGACTGGATGACTCATTTGAGTCCGATCTCTTGATTTTAATACTGATGAGGTATTCATAACTAGTAAAGGAGCTCAGTGGTGTTTACAAGTGAACTGTACCACTCTACAATTTCATTTAATGAGAGGTGATGAAGCTAAAGAGTTGGCAAAACTGAGAAGAAGAAGGAGTTGCCTAACTATGACGGAGGAGTGGAAGCCTAAAGATTTTCATAATACTAACATGGTATGGGGATGAGCCCTTTACCTTCCAGCTATGGAGGGGGATTTTTTAAAAACTGAAAAGGTACTGGATGAAATGGTTGGAGAAGAATACCAAAGCATGAAGAAAGAGTATTTTGACCACATGGATGGCATAGTTTATCAGATCAACTCACAACAAGAAGAGAAGCCCCCAAACTGTAAGGAAATTGAAATAGTTTTGGAAGAATATGATGTAATATTTCAAGAGCCAAAAACTTTGCCTCCTCATAGGGACATTGACCACCATATCAACCTCAAACCAGACTCAGTTCCATTCAAGACAAGACCATAAAGATACCCCCACTTCCATAAGGCATATATTGAAAAACAAGTGAAGGCACTAGTTGAAAACAGGGTTGTGCAAGTGAGTACTAGCCCTATGCATCCCCAGTTTTACTAGTGAAGAAAACAAATGAAACTTGGAGACTCTATGTAGACTACAGAAAATTAAATGACATCACAATCAAGGATAAGTTTCCCATACATGTGATAAATGAGCTCTTGGATGAGCTCCACATGCTAAAATCTTCTCCAAGCTGGATCTCGGATATGGTTATCATCAAATCAGGGTCAGAGAACAAGACATTTCTAAGACAACATTTGCAACTCATTATGACCATTTAGAATTCCTAGTTATGCCTTTTGGTCTAACTAATGCTCTAGCCACATTCCAAGCATTGATGAATAGTTGTTTCCAAACTTATCTGAGGAAGTTTGTGCTTATATTTTTTGATGACATCTTGATCTATAACAAGTCTATGGAAGAACACCTAGAACACCTCAAGCTGGCCTTGCAGATTATGAAAGATCACCAGCTTCTTGCTATGCAATCCAAGAGCAACTTTTCTGTTGAGAAAGTAGAATACCTTGGCCACATCATCACTGGCAGAGGGGTGGAGATGGATCCAAGAAAAGTGGAGTGCATACTAGCATGGCCTCAGCCTAAAAATATAAAAGAGTTGAGGGGATTTTTGAGACTTTCAGGCTACTAAATGAGATTTGTAGCTGGATATGGGGTGATTTGTAGACCTCTACATGATTTGCTCAAGAAGGATGATTTTCACTGGAATCCAACAGCACAAGAAGCCTTTCAGAAACTGAAACGGGTAATGACTCAAGCACCTGTTTTGAGAATGCCAAATTTCAACATTCCATTTGTAGTGGAGACAGATGCATGTGGATATGGGATGGGGGTTGTGTTGATGAAAAAAGGAGGACCTGTAGCTTATTTGAGCAAGTCATTTTGTCAGAAGAACGTGGGACTGTAAATGAGAAGGAGATATTAGCCTTAGTGATGGCAATGGATAAATGGAGACACTATCTAACGGGAGGTAAATTCATTATATAAAAATGATCACCTGGTGAGCGTCGTTTCACTCACACAAATAAAACTTGCAATACACTAAGGATAAAATCCTAGCACAGTGGTAAGCAAGGTCGAATCCACAGAGAACGGTGTGAAACTATTGATTAACCTACTAATTTAGTTTGGTTTAGTAACCACGGCTTAAACTGAGATTTGTTTGAGTTTAACTACGGAAAACTAGAACAATAATACTCACAAATCCAATGCAATACAAAGAAGAGAAAATATATATGATGAAAGAAACCGGCTTAAACTAATAAGTTAGTTCAATCATTGATCATTGACACCTACAGTTCATTTATTCTCTACAAATCAACCAGTTATAAGAGAGCAAGTATTCGTTGAACCCTCCAAATTCCCCCTTAATTATTCGATCGCAAGCAAGTATTTGCTAAACCTACGACTTCCCTAATCAAAGTGTCCCAAAAAGTATTCGCTAAACTAGATAAACACGTTACCATTAAGATCTACGAGAACCCAATTCAGATAATTAAGCACGTATTCGCATGCAAACATTACCCACTTAACTGTTCATCATCCCTGTTATTATATAGTATGTATCAGTTATCTATTGTATAGATAGGAATTTTGCTACTTTTATTAGCTCTAGCCTAACAAGATTAAGGTGATCAAGTTTAAGCATGCAGACATAGATTATATCATGAACAATCAAGAACCCGTAGAGATTAAACTTCATGCAAGCATTAAGTCTCACAATTCATGAACCACTTAATTAACCTAAACCGATTTAAAGAATTTAAATCACACATAAACAATTGATGAATTAAACATAACAATAATAAAAGAAAATAAGAAAGAAATACCAATGATTTTATTGATGAATGTAGCTGCCCTTCACCAAGAATTACAAAGAAGAAGAAGAATGTATTCGAGTATCTGATGCTACGTACGGTTCCCCCTCCTCTACGAAAGAATGAGTATTTATCTCTCCCCTCAAAATAATCCTAAAAATACTACCCTTATTTGTAGCAATAAAAATATCTAGAAAATATTAAGAGTTATAGTCCCAATGTGAATATATCACACAATTATTTTAAATACCAGAAATAAAAAATACAATCTCACTTAATTAGGAAAAAAGGAGAATCTTCTTCGATCTTTATTCTTTCTTCTTGGCCGATCGGAAATTCTTATTATTTCGAAAGTTTTACTGAATCCTTTTTAGAACCAGATTTCTGCTTTCTCTTTCTTCTTTGGGCTCCAAGACTTCTTTTTGGCCCAAAAGACTCAACTTGGCCTTTTCTTTATTCATGGACAGCAACTCGTAACTCCCAAAAGAAGGGATCGGACACTACCTCATTAAAAACCAAGTGGGAAAAAAGAGTGTAGTAATCCCCTTTCATAAATTTCACCTCAGTCCGGGTCAACTTCACCGAGCAATTTAGTGATCGTTAAACGAAGCACAACTCTGCCAAATGAAGGATTCTGGATTAAAAATCAACTGGAACAACATCCTTCAAGTGCTCTACATCATATCAAAACAGCTCCAAAACAGCACTTCTCGCTCCTCTTGCTCATCTCAAGCTACATGTGTAATCTGACATCAAATACAACTCATAAGTGCTAAGTGACACAGAATATATCATTAAATTCCTTAGAAATACACACATATTATCACCACATCAGCACCACAGTTTGAAATTCCTACTGGAGCAAAAGTTAAACGCAACAGTGCAATACGAGTGGATTACAAAGCTCCTAGGCTTAGACTTTGAGATCTAGTACAAGAATGGTAGAAACAATGATGCAGCTGATGCCTTGACTAGGATACCACTGGAGAAAGATGAGAATTTGAAAAGAGCTGATGAAAAAGGAGACATCAGAGTGATGAGTTCTTTTACTCTAATTCTAGATTGGGTAGGACAACCAGAAGAAAGCGATAAAGGGGATGAATAAGCTTAGAAACTGATAGCAGCTGTTATAATCAGACAACAAGGAGAGTAAGAGACCACTTATGTAAATGGAATATTGAAGAAAGGGAACAAGATTTAAGTTGGAAAAAGTGGGGAAATCAGGAAACAAAACCTTTCTGCATAGCACTCCTCGACCATTGGTGGTGGATAGATTCTCAAAGTACAGTCACTTTTTAGCCCTATCTCATCCTTTTTCAGCAAAACAGGTAGCTCAACTGTTCTTAGATGAGATTCATAGGTTGCATGGACTGCCGGATTCTATTGTTTCTGATAGGGACAAGATTTTCACTAGCCTCTTTTGGAATGAGCTATTTGGGAAGTTGGGAGTGAAGCTCAACTATAGTACTGCATTCCACCCAGAAACTGATGGTCAGACAGAAAGAGTTAACCGAATTATTGGGAATTTCCTGAGGTGTTTCTGTGGTGACTTTCCTTGTTCTTGGAAGGAATGGCTAGCTGCTCCAGAATGGTGGTATAACACTAGCTACCACTCAAGCTTACAGATGGCACCTTTTGAAGCACTTTATAGAGTGAATCCACTAAAATTACTCGTGGGACTGATTACTGACTCTGTAGACCCTACTGTCCAAGAACTGCTACAAAAGAGAGCTGTAGTGCATCAGAAGCTACAAGAGTACCTTAAGCAAGCTCAGGTGAGAATAAAAGTGTGTGCAGATTCCAGAAAGACTGAGAGGAGTTTTGAGGTTGGAGATTGGGTACTACTAAAGGCAAGCAAATACAAACAACAATCACTACAAGATGTAGGCAGATCTGAACTGTCTACCAGGTATCATGGCCCTTTTCAAGTGCTACAAAAAATTGGAGAGGTGGCTTACAAGCTCAAACTTCCAGTGAGAAGCAAAGTTCACTCTATATTCCACGTTTCATTGCTGAAGAAATTTGTTGGAGACCCTGCATTAGTGGTGAGCTCTTATCCCAACATCACTGCATAAAACCTAGAACTCCCTACTCCTCGTAAAGTGTTGCAGAGAAGGTTGGTGATCAAAAATGGTATAGGTAGTGCAATGGCTCATATTGTGGAAGAATTTAGATGCAGATGAAGTATCATGGGAAATAGCTGAGTTCATCAAGAATCAATTTCCCGAATTTGCAGTGTGAAGATCTTGAGGAAAAACTCAATCTGAAGAGGGGGGCTGTTATGATATTCAGCAATTATCAAGAGCATGTTGGTAATTAAACTAGATTCCTTTTGGAATATTCTTAGCTGAGTACTTAGCTTGCTGGTAAACAGTGAGTTAGCTTATTAATTATTGTAATCAAAACCTTAATCTTGTGTTTATCTTATCTCGTGCTCACCATGTTCCCGGATCTTTTCGGGTCACGTTGCTACATAAGCCTATTTGTTTAAACTTAGCAAAAATTACAAATGGGCATGCAATTTTTTGGAAAGACAATTGGGCCTGCATTTAGTTAAGCCTACCCAAAACAGCAATCTCTTTTTAGGAAGGAATAGTTGATTACGTTGATTTGTTGTATTGTTTAAATAAGTGTGAATTGTTCCAATTGGTTAATTTCGCTATTGAATGCTAATGGTCTATTTAGTGTTGTCTGTCTGAATATTTTTCAGTTCAATTTAGCTCAGTTCAGTTTAATATTTTCAGTTCGGCACTTTTCAGTTAAATGCATTATACTTTTTAATTTTTTTAAACAAATTATGTGTTAATAATTCATTTCAATTTCATCAAATTTAGAGAAAATATAATTCAGTTCAGTGAACATATGATTTAGTGTTAAGTTTATATTGAAAATTTAGTTCATTTCAATAAAGTGTGGTTCAATTCAGTTCAATTTTCAATTCTCGAGTTCCAGTTTCTCTACCATTAGGTAGAGATTGACAAATTTTTGTTTTAAAATCCATTTGATTTGGTTGTAATATCCATTCGGTTTCAAACAATGCAACGATTTGTTTCTTCAATTAAGTTTAGTTCAATTTTTTTTAGTTTATTAAACTAGATTCATTTTAATTAAGTTCGGTTCTTACGAAATATAATTTGATAAAATACAGCTTCATTTAGTTATATTAATGCATTGATATTGTTTTCTTCATTTCAGTTCAATTAAGTTCAGTTCAGTGTCATTAAGTTCAATTTAGTTTAATATGATATGTCTAATTTCGGTTCAGTATTGGTGAAATATGATTTAATAAAATTTCGCTAATTTAATATATCAATGCATACATTTCTTAGTTCAGCTTAATTAATTTCGGCTTAGTTTAATTCAGTATACTTCAGTTCATTGTAATTTATCACGCTATGTACGATTTATTAAGTTTGGTGTTGATAAAATATAGATAATTTGGTTATATCAATTCATTGATTTTTTTCATCAATTCAGTTCAATAAAGTACAATTCAGTATACTTCACCTCAATTCAGTTTAATATTTTGGGAAATTTAATTATGTTGGGTTTTAAGGAAGTATAAATTTGAAATTTTTTAGCTAATGTAATTATATCAATGCACTGGTCGGTTTCTTCAATTTAGTTTTGTTCAGTTAAGTTCAATTCAATATACTTCAATGGCTTGTAATCAAATTTTGAATATAAACATATTTTACGAAAAAAATAATGAATTTTAGTTCAGCTTAGTTCAGTTCAGTATTCTTCAGCTCAGTTCAGTTTAGTTCAGATCAATTCAATTCAGTATAGGCGTATTAAACAGTCCCTAAGTGTAAATTGTCAACATTAGTAATTCTCTTCGATTTGATCAATTAGATTATTGTCCACAATACTTGATTTAGTTTTTCAAGTCGATGTTTTGTTCTCGACCTAGTTGTAAGATCTTATTTTGCTCTCGATCTTGTTTACATATCGTGCGATATTCTCGTTCTAATTTAAAGATCTTGTATCTCTTTGTTTTATGATTTTAAGGTCTTAGTAGTTTGGAAAATATACATCGTTCATTGAATCAAATGGTGTTGAATTTGTAGCACATCCCTACTTGGCTTGGTGATTGATACCCGAGAATCTCCTCTCTGCCAAGTGGTCTTGGTGGGTTCACGGTTAGCAAGCTAATATCAGCGAAACCGATATTAAAGTTTGATTGGATCTCGAAATATGTAATAGACAGACGATATCTACACCAGTCTAGTTGTTATGTAACTTAGTTACCCTTGTAATATATTAGTTAACTTACATTTCAATTATCCCGTAATTTCTAATGGGCGTGTTTTTGAATACCATGAATGATTTTTCAAAAGAAATACACAAAACGTTTGGCTAATTTTTTGCAACTACAAGAGAGTACTTAGGGCATGCTTGGGCATGTTTACTTGATCTTATTTCTTAATCATCTGAACTCAACTCAATTGAATTGAATTGAATTAAACTGAATAGAACTGAGTTGAACTGAAGCAAAATTTAATATAATGAAAAATAGAATCAGTATGCCTAATTTACCTGAATTTGATCAAATTATATTTTGTTGAACTGAATTGAATAGAGCTGCTATACTTATAAGCTTAAGAAATCCGGGACTTAGTATGCATGGTTCTCTAACATAGAAATTGTGAAGAGATAAGAGATTCTTTTCTTTAGACTAAGTTTCGTGTGAGGCAACCTAAATTTTATGCGAGTGCAATTGATGTAGATATGGTTTTTGGTAAAAATTACTACAAATTCCATAGGAACAAAAATGTAATTATGTGTAAATTAGTTCGAGATCAACATTCAACACAACTATTGACCATTGTCTGAAAGTTGACTTATGTTGACCGTTTTTTACCGGTATTGACAATGTTACGGGACCATCATTGACTTTCATTGACCGGCGTTGACTGTTACGGGAATCTAATTTTATGTGAGGTGTGATATATATATCTACGAGGCAAGGGCGGAGGAATGGTGGGACTCAGAGGGGTCGGGTCCCCCTCAACATTTTAAATTTTACCTTGGTGATATGGGTTTTGACCCATGTCTAAATTTCGGCCCAGATAGTGGTCCGGTCCACGAGTGACGTCAGCTAGAATGCCGCCACCCGGGGACACAAAGGACATGAATATGACCTGTCCCCGGATAAGGACAAACAGGCAGGACCACTGCCTCTGGGTTGGACTCTCACCACCTTACATCTATAAATACAGCTTTAGACTTGTGGAGAAAGGTATGTTCTTTTAGACTAAAAACTCTCTCAGTATATGCTTATTCTCTCTCCTGTTCAAAGGCCCCTCTTTCACCATCACGCCGGAGTAGCTATTCTCGGGATACTCTGGGGCGCTGTTTTGCAGGCCTATTAGGTGAGAGCGCGCGGACCACGGACGTGATCTTCTCCGGACCGGTGACACCTGCTGTACTCCGGACCGGGACTGGAAGCTGGTAGCATCAGTTGGCACGCCCAGTGGGACCTCACGTTCCCGGTTACAAGTTGCGTCCATGCCGCGCGGACGACCAAGGAAGAACCCTCCTCCGCCCGGAGATGAAGCGGACGGAGGGCCGAAGACCAGAAGGGCCACCGCAGTAATTGGGGCCCAGAAGTTAGCGGCGGATAAGGAACGAGCTCTCCGAGCCAAGGAAGCTGCGGTAGAGGCAAGAGCTGCAACTGAGGAATGTCGACGACAGCGCTTGGCGTCGGAGAAGGCGAAAGGAAAGAAGGCGAGTCCGGAACGGACATTGGTTGAGATGCAACGTGAGAACAGGAAACAATTACGAGCTGCCAAGGAAGCAGAGAAACAGCAGCAGTTCAGAAACCGTGTGGAGTCAGACAGAGATACAGATGATCTTGAAGTAAAGGAAGAACTAGGTAACCCGGCGGAATACGACACGAAGGAGGATGACGCTCAGAGTCAATCGGAGAAGGATCGATCGGCGCGAAGGGTTGGTCCACGACTCCAGAGCCGGAGGAAGCGTCCTGAGGACAAACATGTCGGACTATCAGCAGTTCCAGGCATGGAAAGCGTCTCGCCAAGCCCCGGCCGGACCGGAGATGCCTCCTCCGGGACGACCACGGGTATATATCGACATGGAGAACGATATAGGTCAGGCTGGGCAAGGGCAAGGGCAATATAACCCTCCGGCCCGAGGACCAAACCCTTCTCCGGCCCAGACACAGACTAACCAGCAGCAGGCAGTCGGCCTGAATCCGGAAGCACCGCCATATTGGGGAGGGCAACCCCAACAGACTTACGGAATGGTAGGTGCTGGAGGACCACCACAGCAGATGATGTTTGGAATGCCACCCTCTGGAGGGGGATTCCCCGGCAGTTTTGGATTTCAGACGCTTTTTTGTACGGACTCCATTGAAGATCGCCTGAACCGCCTCATCGGTCGGAATGGAGTTAGACCTCAGTCGCCTTGGATTCCAGAGGTATTGGACTTTAAGTGGCCGATCGGGACCAAGGCTCCAGACGGACTCCCAACCTACAATGGGGAGGGGGACCCGGAGGAGTTTGTTCACACTTACTCGAGTATCATGTATGCAAGAGACATTCTGGAGGAGTTGCAGTGTAAGATGTTGCCCTCGTATCTAAGGGGGAACTGCTTGGCCTGGTTCAAGGGTCTTCCGAACGGAACTCTATGGCACTTTTGAGATTTTGCCACTGCCTTGGTTCGGCGCTATTCGGCTATGAAGCACACGTTTGTAAACTTTGCCACGGTCCTGGCAATGAGACAGTTGGAGACGGAGACAACTTGGGAATTTTACCTCCGATACATAGCAGCGTCGATGAAGGTGGTGGATAGGCACTTGCAGGAGAAGGCCATCATCCACAACTTTGTGAATGGACTAATGGACAATGCTTTCTACATTGACCTCATGATGAACATGCCAACATCGTACTATCACCTCCAGCTGGTTGTGGAGATGCATTGTACGGTGCATGATGCTAACCAGGTCCGGATGACCACGATGGGATTCTTTGAGCAGAGGACTCTCACGGCAACAGGAGCTCAGACCCCAGTTGTTTGGCCTCCGGCCCAGAATGATCAAGTCAGACGCGTGCCGGCTCCGGCTGTGGCAGCTCAAGCTCCGGCTGTGGCCGCACGGCCCACCTATACCCCTCTCTCCAATATCCACACGAAGATCCTTGCGGTCCACCGAGGTCTGTTCACGGATCCGCAGCCCATTGTTGGTGTACCAGGAGCAGTGAACGCGGATAAGTGGTGCGATTTTCACAAGTCTCACGGTCACACCACGGAAGGATGTAGGGCACTCCGTTCGGATATAGAAAGATTGATCGGCACAGGCCAGTTGAGGGATTGTGTAGCCGGCGACGTGTGCCGAGCAGTGGCTCCGGCCCCCGCGGTCGGACAGGGAAGGAAGAGAAATTGGAGGAACAACCGTCCCCGGGGCGGAAACTAAGCCAACCCAACCAATCCGGCTCCACGTCAAGCCACGCCAGCACAGGCCCCGGCTCCGCCTCGGATGATTTATGTGATCAACGACATAGTTGGAGACGGGCTAAGAGTAGATACAACAGAAGAGATTCAAGGCAAGTGAGACCATCACCTTTTCGGACGAGGACCCGGTGCCTCCCCAGGTTCCTCACTCCGACCCGATGGTGGTGATAGCATAAGTGGAAGGGGTGCTGATCAAACAAGTATTCGTGGATGATGGCAGCATCGTGGAGATAATGTTTGCGGGATGCTTTGATCAGCTCGGAATTGGGCGGTAGAACTTGAAGCCATGTCATTCACCCCTATCAAGTTTCATCGGGCGGGCTGTCCATCCACTCGGCGTCATCCCTTTGAAGGTAACCATGACGGATTTCCAAGACACAACGAAGCGGACAACGGTTGAATGCAATTTCGTCGTTATTGATGCGGTGTCCCATTACACTGGGATCTCCTTTCTCCGGCTCAAAAGACGGCTATCCAAAAGACAAGTGCTGCCCAAAAGACAGCTATCCACTTCCGTCCATTGATCAGCTGGTCGAGGCTATTACTGGTTACCAAGTGTTGGCATTCTTTGACACGTACCGAGGGTATGACCAGATCACAATGGCCAAGGATGACCGCCCCAAAACGTCTTTTATTACTGACTTTGGTACTTTTTGTTACAGGATAATGCCTTTTGCATTAAAGAATGCAAGGGCAACGTACCAGAGGATGGCGGATCAGCTTGAGGGATCGACGTGAATCCGAAAAAAATATCAGCGCTCATGGAGATGCCACCTCCAAAAGGGGTGAAGACGTGTAGAAGTTAACCGGATCGCTGGCCGCACTGAGCAGGTTCCTTGCTCGGGGGCGGAGAAGCACCTCCCTTTCTTCAACATACTCCGTAAGGCCAAACCATTCGAGTGGACGGAGACATGTGATCAAGCATTCGCGGATTTAAAAACCCACCTAGCAAGCCTTCCTACGTTGTCCAAACTGGTGCCCGGAGAGGAGATTTTCTTGTACATAGCCGCAACCGAGCATGCTATCAGTTCCGCCCTGGTTCGGGAGGATAGTAAGGTTGAACGTCCGGTATACTTTGTAAGCAGGGCGCTCCAAGGCCTGGAGATAAGGTACACCGCCTTGGAAAGATTGATATTGGCCCTGGTTCACGCCTCCCGGTGTCTCCAGCCGTATTTTCAAGGACACCCGATCACGGTCCTGACAAACCACCCGTTAAGGCAGATCATGCTCACACCAGAGGTTTCGGGCAGAATGATGAAGTGGGCAGTGGAGCTCGGGGAGCATGAGATCAAGTATCAGCCCGGAAGGCCATCAAGGGTCAAGCATTGGCTGATTTCTTGGTGGAGATGACCGAGCCGTCAGGGGACCCATTCGGGTCGGAGCCACCCTCTGATAGATGGAAGCTGCATGTGGATGGATCATCACACGCAAATGGCGGCGGGGCAGGTGTGCTGCTTACTTGTCCAAGGGGTACGGAGCATATATATGCTATCCAGTTCAACTTTAAAGCCACTAATAACTAGGCGGAGTATGAGGCACTTTTGGCCGGACTTAGACTGGCGTTGGAGGTAGGAGTCACGGATGTAGAAGTTTACAGCGATTCTCAGATAATGGTTCAACAAGTGAACGAAGAGTATGAGGTGAAGGAACGGAGCCTTCAGAGATACTTGGAGGCGGTCAAACCATTACTAGAGAGATTCCGTAGCATAACTGTGACGCAGATCCCACGGGAAGATAATGGCAAAGCGGACGCCTTGAGCAAGCTCGCTTAATCGGAAATCAAGCCTGATCAGGAGAGCAACTTGATGATGGAGACGTTATCTATACGGAGCTACGACACCCCACATGTTGCAGCAGTAGAAGTATCAAAGAAATCATGGATGACGCCCTTGTTTGAATACTTACAGGACGGCAAGCTCCCGGAGGACAAGGCGTTGGCGCGGAGGATTCGACAGAAGGCACCACGATACACCATCTTGGACGGATCCTTGCTTAGACGGGGATACCTCCAACCTTGGTTAAAGTGTGTGGACTCGGACGAGGCAGACCGGTTGATAAGAGAAATGCATGAATGACCAAATGGCAGTCATCAGGGTGCATGGACCATCGCAAGGAAAATAATGTGTATGGGCTACTATTGGCCGACTCTGTTTGAGGATGCGCAAAAGTATGTCTGATCCTGTGTGCAGTGCCAAAGGTTCGCCCCACTCATCCATGTGCCTCAAGAAGAAAGGGTAGGAATCACCGGATCGTGGCCCTTTGATCGATGGGGGATCGACTTGGTTGGACCTTTCCCCTCCGCTCCAGGGGATTTAAATACTTGATTGTGGCGATCGATTACTTCAGCAAATTGGTGGAAGCTGAACCCCTCACGAATATCCGTGGCAGCACTTGTGTCAAATTTTGTTGGAAGAACATCATATGCCGGTACGGAATTCCAAAGTATATAGTCACGGATAACGGAGCACAGTTCGAAAACGACCCATTTACCATCCGCAGTGCAAAGAATATGGTATCACACAATGGCTCACGTCCGTTTACCATCTGCAGGACAACGGTCTAGTCGAGGTAACAAACCGCACGGTGGTGAATGGATTGAAAACCCGGCTACAGGGGGCACGGGGAAACTGGGTGAACGAGCTGCCAAGTGTCCTTTGGAGAATCCCCTTATAGCTTAGTGTACGGGGCGGAGGCAGTAATACCGGCTGAAGTTGGAGTCCCCAGTCTCTGGACCCTCACTTGGGAGGATGATCAGGGCGGACGGAGCTCCCCTCTGGGATCAAGCAGGCTGCTAGACTTGGACCTCTTGGAGGAAAAGCGGGAACAAGCAGCGCTACATGAAACCAAGGTGAAGGAGTGAGTGAAGCGCTACCATGACAGACGCGTGCGGAAGGAGTCATTCGTCCCCGGAGATTGGGTGATGCGGGGGAACGACAAGAGTTTGTAGGAGGCCACCGGCAAGCTAGCACCGAACTGGGATGGACCGTATCAAGTCACAGTTTCATTTCCGGGCAAAAGTTACGAGCTGGCGGACCAGTCCGGACGGGCCATTCCCAGAAAGTGGAACATCACCAACCTTCGAAGGTTTTACGGGGTTTCCTGAATAGGTATGCAATCCGGTAGAATATGTAGTTTCGGGTCCTCTGGCTAGGGTTATGCCTAGGGCCCCTTTTTTTTATTTACCATGTACCCGGTTCCGACCCTTGGAGGCAAAGAGTATGCCCGGGCGGAGTCTACTTGGTTTAATGAATGAACTAGTTTTAATATCCGCCGTGCATTTGCACGGCATATTGACAATATAATATTTTATTGTTTGATTTCAATACTTTGTAAATCAACATGGAAAAGAGTAGCCTAACAGTTATATATGCCATTCTTGTTTTCATACCTGAACAATATATATTTTACAAGAAATGTAGCAAATAGAAAAAATAATATAAATAAATATATCTTTGATGAGAATGTCTCAAAACCTGTCAACTTTCATAACCTTTTTCAGCAATGTCTTAAAACATTTTAACTTTTACAATGTACTTCCTCAATTTGAGCTTTATATTTTGTTACCTAAAATTTTGTACTAATTTTTTATATGAAATTTCTTGAATTATTAATACATATATTCCAATATGTATACTTTAAAATGACCAGTGTTTACATATATAATGATATTTTCATAGCATTTAGAACTATTGGTCTTTCAAAAGACTTTGCGATATATGATATTAACTCCATAGAGAAAGATGCATACAAGAGTATTATAATTTGTCAAATAATTTTTTTTAAAATATAAACTAAACATCAGAATGTAAGCCTCATCTTCAGACTTTCTCCTAATGATATCCTGACTGTAGGCTCTACATGTGATAAGTCACAAACAATGGTTTGTCGTAACAAATAGTTGTTGCCCAGAATTTATTGATCAAGCAACTCTCTGCTTTTTGGCATAACTCGAGAAGTTTGACCATCTCCCATTGCTTTTAAAGCCAACAAATCCTGAAGTTAAAAAAAAGAACTTGAAACATTTAAAACCACCTTCATTCAAACCAGTCCATACCATAGAAATTATTTGTAAAGCTCTCAAAATAACACAACAGTCAAAATAAGCTTTAATGTCCATAATTTATATACCACCATTATGATCCTGAGGAAGAATATAAGCAGTAAGTTGTTAAGCAGGCACATCACAGCTTTTAAATAATCATTTCCTCAAACCAGCCGTTATGGTTCTGTCGTAAGATTTCTTCTGGAGCCTAAGGGAATGATGCATCATACAAGAGAGCAGAAATCACACAATCTAGGAAGAAATGGCGTATCTTCCTAACTATTCTAGGGGTTGAGGCGATTGTTTTTTTAAAAAATCTCCCAATATTCAAAAATATAATTAAATCCGATAAATAAAAAAAGACACTTATGTATATTTGGCAGAATCATTTTCTATCAAACAAAATTGACAATAAATGAATAAATAAGTCCGACAAAGGGAGGGATAGACAGTCGAATAAAGAGAAGTTCCGTGAGGATGAATTGAAAACCCTTTCCTTTCCCTTAAAATTCGTTTTTTAACAATTAAATTCGTTTTTATAACAAAAAGGCTTTGAAAGGTTATTTTTAGTTTTAAAATGGGCCAAAACAACTTGGATTGTAAATCAAACAGGCCCAAAATACTGAGTTTTTAATATATAATTAGTGATGATTTTTTTTAAAAATTTGGGCCGATAAAATTAGTAAAAATATTGGGCCTGAGGCAAGGGCCACACTGACCTCACTATTGAGCCGCCCCTGTCAACATGGAATGCAGATGAACGGGTTGGTATGGGATGGATGACATGGGATTGAAATTTAAGTCGAACAAGATCATTGGCAGTTCTCTAAGAAGATTGATCGTGGATATGCACAGAGAGAAGATAGGAAAATAAACTGAAGAAAAAACTGAAACTCGTGGATGATTGAACCGAAAAGAAACTGTTGAAGGAGAACCACCGAGATGGAAGTGAGAAGTGGAGCGTGGGATTGCCTAGGCTGAGAAAATAACTAAAAAGGAAAACGGCTAAATATAGAAAATGTGAAAATAAAAAAGGGAATTACAATATGTGGGGTGGGATATTCTATAAAAAATCACAGTCGTTGGATCTAATCTAACGGGTGATATTGATTTCACCGACACTTGCTAAGGGGATTAATATATAGTAACAAAAAATAGTTAGGATCGAAACAAAAAATGAACCTATTTGACCAACTATTGGATAATGTTTCTGAGATTAAAATTTTAAAATAATGAGAATTATGTACCTAGAGAGTGAGTTTCATACCAGTAGATAACTCCAGTAGCTGGTACAAGCATTGTAAATATGATCCTTTTTGGCTTCAATGCTGATATGTACTTATAATCTCCCAGTTCACGGACAACTTTTACTTCCATCTCTGTCTGTGACACATATACTCCAAATCCATAACAATCTAGAGCATGACTAATCTGGATAACGAAGTCTGGATTAACCAAATCAGGGAATTTCTTGAGAGATCCGGCCGGTGAAAATGAGTACAGGAAGCCATCTAGCAATCCTAGCGATATCCATCCTGATGCAGTTTGGGAAGAAAAAATGTTCATAAAAGAGAAGAAGATAGATCATCTAGTGCATAATCAAAAACATGTTTTGTTTACCATTAGAATCAACAGTTGGTGCAAACGCAAGGATGGTAAACAAAACACGTTTTTTGATTATGCACTAGATGATCTATCTTCTTCTCTTTTTTAAACATTTTTTCTTCCCAAACTGCATCAAGATGGATATCGCTAGGATCGCTAGATGGCTTCCTGTATTCATTTTCACCGACAGGATCTCTCAAGAAATTCCCTAATTTGGTTAATCCAGACTTCGCTATCCAGATTAGTCCTGCTCTAGATTGTTCTGGATTTGAAGTATACGTGTCACAGACAGAGATGGAAGGAAAAATTTTCCGTGAACTGGGAGATTATAAGTACATATCAGCATTGAAGCCAAAAGGATCATCTTTACAATGCTTGTTCCATCTACTGGAGTTATCTACTAGTCTTAAACCAGCAACTAGGTCCATGATTCTCATGGCAGGGCTCCTGTGGGGGCAGAAGTGGTGGTATTTACTTTATCAATTGCTATCATCAACGGTTAGTTTCTTATACCCGCACAGCTTCTCATCACAACGGTTTTCTTACAACTCTTCAATCTCTCGAGTGGATGATTTTTTCAACGTTGTTTTTTTAAATTCTTAAGAATATGACACGGATTGTGAAATCTCCGTTGTTTTTTTCAGTAGCAAGAATCTACATATAACATATATGACCTCCTTTGCTAATCACAATGATGCTTTTTTATGCTTAAAATTCATTTTTTGGATTGCAGATTATAGCGTTCGTTTTGATGCAGTTCTTCTCTATCAGAAGAGAAAGAAAGAAGATGATCACTGATTGGATTGGATATCATGGATGTTCAATTATTATTTGAGTTCATGCTAGGCAATGCTGAACTTACTTTTATCCCAGGGGTATCACCCCAAATTTGATATAATTACTTTTGGATTTGTCTTCTGAGTTCATAGTTGTCGATCGTATATTTTCCTACTATTAGGAAATTGAGACAATAACATTAGTGGAGAGTTTGAGGTTGAGTGTTAGATTAACATATTTGCTTCTTTCTCCTTGTTTGAATCATGCAATGATACTTTTGACTATTTTTGTTGTATCCATTTCAGTAAGCTCTCTCAGAACCACCATGTTTAATTCTTTGTGCACATATTCTATTTATTTATGTTTTGTCTCGAGATTTCAATGTGCTATTAATGTGTTTGTAAACGTGTTTCACCAAATGGTGTGTTGTATGATGTTTTCAATTTATTTTTTAAAAAAAATTAAACCACCATTGGTGGAGGGCATTTTATTAGGCACCCCAAACCTATAATAAAATGTTTGTTACATTGAAGCCATATAGGCTAAGCCAGAGAAGCAGATAGCTTCCAAAAACTGAGAAAAGAATGGCCAAAATGAATGCCTATTCTAAGGGCCAAGCAGATGGATATAGATACATTTTAAATTCATCACACAAATGGGGAGCAACTTAGTGATCGAATCAGCAAAGACCGAAGCACAACTTAACCACCCGAAGGAATGAAATTTAGAATGTTTTCCATCTGCAAGGTGATATTTACATCAAAAAATTAACTCCAAGACCATGCTGATCAGGAATTTTGAGTTGCTATATTCCAGTCTATGAGTGACTGAGTTGTCTCTGAGCAGGTTCACATGTTAATGAAGGCAGTCCTCTTTAACTACACAATTAACACACACATTTAGTAGCATCTGTTAACTTAAGATCTGACAGAGGCAATGCCTAGTCTGTCTAATCTCAGTAGACCTTTCAGAATGTCAGGAGCATGAGGAAATGATATAGATACAGATAGGCAAAGTGCCAGGGACCTTTTAGCCAAAAAATCTGCTGGTTGATTACACTCTCTGAATATGTGTGAGATATTGTGTGCATGTGTTTGCAACTTATAGCAAATGGAAAAAAATAGCCAATCAAATTCCATTGGATGAGAGATACCTGTGACAGCTTTGGAGCAGTCTGATTCAATATAAAAATTGTTGAAGTTCCTATGAAGTGCTTCTGTGATTCCCTCTTGGATGGCCAAGATCTCAGCATGCAGAGGTGACTGAGCTGTGCAGTATTTCATCCTCATAGATATAGTGTTTCCTAACATATTTCTGACAATAATGCCTATCCCACAGAGACCATTTTTAAATGCAACATCTACATTGAGTTTAATGCCCCTATGTGGAGGAAACCACTTGATGATTTTGATCAGTTTTGGTCTTTTATGTTTAATAAAAGGAATCAATTTTGAGCTAATCAAGAAATGGTTCTCGTCAGAGTTCCCAACCAGTGGATGTGCAGTGAAGATAAGAGAGACATATTTAACTATTAAGCTGCACATTTCAGATGTAGATAAAAGACAGTTATCATACAGGGCCTTATTTCTAGAGCTGGCAAAATATTACCGAACCCGAAAACCCGACCGATTATACCGAACCCGAACCCGAAATAAGACCCGAATAGTGATACTTGTTTGATGACCCGAACCTGAATTACACCCGATACACCCAAACCCGAACTAAAAGTTTCAGACCCGATAGAACCCGTACCCGAACAGAACCCAAACTCGAATCAGACCCGAACCCGAACCCGAAAAACACCCAAAATCCAAAAACACCCGAACTTGGTCTGAACCCAAACCTGAAAAATACCCAAACCTGAATAACACCCGATCCAAAAGGTACCTAAATTGATCTTTGCCCAATAATTTGGACTTAAATCAAACGATACCCAAATATTATTATTATATTTAATTCTTAACTTTTTATTACTATTCTACTAATATAGTTTTTTATACTAATTAATAATTAGTGTAGCTACTAGCTACCATTCACCAAATAAACTGAAGTGAACTAAACTATATTGAATTGAACTGGTCTACGAATAGGTTGAAGAGAAAAATAATGGCTTATTCATTATTTCAATTTAATCAAGTTTCAATTCAGTTTGATTAGTAAAATAATGTTTACTTTTTTTTGTCATATCATTTTATATAATTTAATTCAACTCTAAATCTCTCTATTGATTAAAAGTAACTAAATTTGACACGAATTAAAAGTCAACTAATCTTGGTTGTGTAAGATAAACTTGCAAATACATATATAGTAACAACATTACCTATAAAGATAACTTAAGAGTTAAAAAAATACTAAAACTATAATTGACCTAATAACTATTATATATTTAAATTAATAAATTTATTTTAATGATATGCTTATTACAATGTTATATGTTATTACTTATTAGTCTCTGTGGATATAAGTTCTCATTATATATCTTGAAACATTAGATAAAAAAACTTTTGGGCACAAACTTAATTCTACTATATAATATACATTTATCAAATGTTTAAGATGAATAATTTTTCTATGGTCATTATAAGTTTATAGTTCAAAATAAAATAAATTTTAATTAAATGTGTTTTAACGTGATCTTGACCGAGTATATCTGAATCAAACTCGACTCAAAAGAGATTGTATCCGAATTGTATCTGAAATTGAACAAACTAAAACCAAATCTAATCCAAACCCAAAAGGAAAAATCCAAATCCGAATCAAACCCGAAATTTTTTTCAAAGCAACTGACGAGACCCAAAACCGAAACAATGAAATCCAAACCCGAACCGAAACCGATAATTTTTCAAAAGACCCGATGGGACCCGAACCCAAAAAAACCCGATCAAGACCCAAACCCGAATAAAAGTCATATACCCGAACTATACTCGAACCCGTTGGGTGTCACCCAAACCCGACCGATAGACCCGTTTTGCCAGGTCTGCTTATTTCTCCTAAGCCATAGATGCCAAAAGATCACAAGAGCAGTTATTCTAATGACCTGAGTGTGTATTTTTGAAAATCCCTGAACTGACAAGTAGAAATTGATTATGGCTCTAAAGTTCAAAAAGGTGGAGGGGTGGATAAGCAGCAAAGAGTGCATCTGTGCCCATATTTGACCATTTATCAGACAACCATTAAAGTAATGCTCTATAGTGTCATGATGACTACAAAAAAGGCACTTAGATGGAAGATGAAAACCAAATTTGACCAGGACTTCAGGAAAAGGTAACAAGTTATTTCTGAGTCTCCAAATGAAAATTGATACCTTTTTGGGAAGGCTTCAATCCCATGTTTTGGAGATTAGTTCAACATTTTAGGGACTCCTTTCTCTGAATGCTTGATAAGCAGAACTGATTGAGAACTTTCCATTGGCTCCAGGCTTCCAGATTAATCTATCTGGATGGTTGAATTTAAGCTCAGCAGCCTGCAAAAGTTGAAATAAGTTGGTAGCCAAGTGTGGCTCCAATAGGTTAGAATAATAAGGCTTTCTGCTACAGAACTCAGCAACAGTGATCTGTGGGAATGGGATGTCTATTTGCTGTGGCCAATTATAGTACAGGGCACCAGTTCCCAACCAGTTGGCATCCCAAAATGGGCTACTGCCATTACCAATTAGTACCTGAGATTGAGAGTTTACAAGTTCAGTCACAGAGCAGATTCTTTTCCAAGTCAAGGAAGATTTGTATGTCTGTGGTAGGGACCAGATATGTCTTGTCCAGATGGCAGAATTTTGTTGCATCTTCCACCAGATCTTGCAAGAGGATGCAGTAATAACTGTCCTGATATCTCTGACTCCAATGCCATTTTCTGTTGTGGGTAAGCATAGACCAAGCCATTTCTTCCAGATTCTCCCCAGAAAAATTTAGAACAAATCCTTTCCATTCTTTTAACCACCTGGATTGGAGGTTTAAGGACTGAGAGGGTGTGTGTAGGGATTGCCAACATCACATGGTTAATAAGCACTAGCCTACCAGCAGTGGAGAGCCAATGATTTTTCCAATTGACTGTAGGTCTCTCCATTCTCTCCAGAAGTGGCAAATAATGACTGACAAGGTTCCTTCCTCTGAAAACTGGCACTCCAAGGTATGAAAAAGGCATTTTTCCCAATCTCATTCCAAGGATTCTCCTTGTGACCCTTATTCTATCAGTTACAGTGATGTGTTTAATAAAGAACTCAGACTTAGAGTAATTTATTTTTTGGCCAGAAACAAGCTCATAAGCCTGAAGGAATGATCTCAGTCTTCTCAGATTCTTTTTCTTTCCATTGACAAAGATGGCAGTGTCATCTGCATACATGAGGTGGGAGATGGTGCTGACATTTCTTGGCATTTTAAAACTTTCAAGGTACTGGATCCTCACTAACTCTTTGATGCCTCTTGAGAATGCCTCAGTTATGATGTTGTAGAGAAATGGGGAGAGGGGATCCCCCTGTTTGATCCCTCTTGTTGAGGGGAAGAAGCCAGTTGCAGTGCCATTTATTAATACAGAGAACCAGGCAGCCTGTATATTTTGAAGAACAATCTTGACAAATAAGCCATGAAAGCCAAACTTTAGCATCACTGAGTTGAGAAAGGACCAGGAAACCCTATCAAAGGCCTTCTGCATATCAAGCTTAACAATGAGATTTTCTGAGCAACTGCCAACATTCAGTAACTTGATCATTTCCATCATCTATAATATATTGTCTGTTATGTCTCTGCCCTGCAAGAAACCAGACTGCTCCTCTGAAATGACACCATTCATCAAAGGCTTCATTCTATCCATCAGCACCTTGGAGAATATTTTATTCAGGTAATTAGACAAGCTAATTGGCCTAAATTCTCCAAAATTTGCAGGATTGGCTTTTTTTTGGAATTAATACTAACCAGGTACTAGAAATGGCCCTAGGTAGCTCTTTCCCAGAAAGGAATTCAGAGGCTGAGGATAGAAGATCATCTTTAATAATCTCCCAGCATGAAGTATAGAAATGCCCAGAGAATCCATCTGAGCCAGGAGTGCCCTCTCTATTAAGGCCAAAGGTTGCTGCCTTTAGTTCCTCCATGTCAATGACTTTCAGTAGGGCTTGGTTATCATTTTCTGATATGATTGTAGGGATAACTTTCATGAAATGCTGAAGATATTGCCCAGTGAGGTCTGATTCCTCAACTTTTTCATTTAAAAGTTCTTCAAAAAATCTGGAACCCTCCTGTCTGATTGCCTCAGGTTCAGATAGCCAAGCTCAAATGCCATCCTTAATCTTTGTGATCCTTGCCTTGCATCTTCTCTCCTTCACTGTATTGTGGAAGTAACTGGAATTTGCATCACCTTCACTTAACCACTTGACTTTAGCCTTTTGTCTCCAAAAAGTTGAAACCTCTTTTTCTGATCTAATTAAGATTGCTCTCTCCCTGTTCAGATTTACCAGGTCATCCTCATGTCCAGACTGCTGATAAATTTCCTCTAGAGAAGCAACCTTATTTTCAGCATTGATTACATTCTGATGGACATCTCCAAAAGAATCTCTATTCCATTGTCTCAGTCTGGATTTCAGTCTCTTGAGTTTGAAAACCATGTTGTACAGCCCACTAAAGTGTGTAGGCTCCTCCCAATTTTGTCTAACCATCTCTGAGAAGTCATGTCTTCCTATCCACATTTCTTGGAATCTGAAGGGTTTGGGGGTGTGCTCCACTGAATCTTGGATCGATATCAGTAAAGGGTTGTGGTCAGAAGTTGTCCTATTCAGCACATGCACTGAGGTATGGGGGAATTTACTAATCCAGTCCAGGTTGGCCAAGGTTCTGTCTAATTTTTGCAGTAGCCTATCTTCTTTGACCCTGTTGTTAGTCCAGGTGAAGATACTACCAACTGTTGGAATATCTTGCAATTCTTTCCCATTAATGAACTCTCTGAATTCTCTGATACTGCGCACTGGTGGTCTGTTTTTACCCCTCCTCTCATGTACTGAGGCAACAGTGTTGAAGTCCCCTGCAAAGATTGTAGGAGTCAGTGGAAGATTATTCAAATCAGACCATAATGACTGTCTAGGTATTCTAGTGGTGTGAGCATATACAAAAACTGAGGTCCAGTTTACTAGTGTGATTCTATCAGTGATCATGACCTGAATGTACTGGCCAGACTGAGATAGAGTGTCAATGGTGAACTTATCAGTATAGAAAATCCATATTTTGGCCACATCAGCTGCTATACTATTAGCAAAACCTAGTTCCATTCGCAAATTAGTGATATCTATATTATCATGCATTGGTTCAATGATACATAGAATAGAGATTTTATGAATATTAGTTAGGAATCTAAGCCTGTCGATGGAAGTTCCATAACCTCTTACATTCCAAACCAATATATTAGAAATTAGTGTGTAACTAACCATTTTTAAAATAGTTAATTTTTTACTTCGGTCTGAGCAATCTACTGACAGAAAGCTCATTATTTTTGGTTTTTTGAGAACTGGTAAAAGAGTCAGCAGCCCTACCCGAGGCTGCTGAAGAGATACCTGAGGGCAAATTGCCAATTTTCTGATGAGAAGTGATTTGTTTATCAGAATCCAGAGGTTCCTGCAACATCACATCTTCATTGTTGGTTTCCAGATGAGTCTCTGTGTGGCACTCCTCAGTTGTCAGATGTAGCTCACTGTGAGACACCTCATATGTGTGATTCAATTGGGTATCATCACTTTCTTGTTCCTGCAGAAGAATTGAAAAAGAGTTTGACAGCACCATTGGTTGGTAAGGGACCATAGCAAGGGGATGGGAGGATACAGTATTTACACTAATCGTATTCATATTCTGAATGTGCTTGTGTGAGTGCTGTTTGTGTTTAAGAATTTTTTTGAAACCATCAGCATCTAACTCATCAAGTGAGTAAAAGGATACAGACTTTTTCTTGACTCCTTTGATGCTGTCTTTGTTGGGAGTGGTTGAGGGGTGGTATGGCACCATAGTTGAGCAAGAGTTTGGCACTTCTGCATTTTGCTGCTTCTTTTGCTGGTATTGAGCTTCTTTGTTCTTAATGCTAGTTGAGAGGCCAGAGGAACCTGCTTGCTGAGAGGGTGCCTTGGTCTGCTCCCTCCATCTTTGTGTCCAGGCTTTTCTCAACTCTGGATGTTGCATTCTACATATGCTATCAGAGTGTCCTAATTTACTACAATGCTTGCAGTAATGAGGGAGGTTAAGATACTCAATCTTGCAGTCTTTGTAATCTTCTGGACAGCCAAGTTGGATTGAGCTAGGAAGATCTGAGGTGAGGTCAACTTCAATACAAAGTTTGAGGGTGGAGGGTCTGGTTATTTGTTGTGTGGCTGAGTCCACCTTTATGAATTTTCCGATCTGGTTCCCTACATCCTCTAACATAGTATTATTATGATAATAGAGGGGGATGTCTCTTACCAGCATCCAGACCGGAACGACCGGTGACTCGTGCTCCGGCGAGAAATCAGGTGTCCATTTCAGTATCTTCATGGCTGCGCCGGCCACCGTCCAGAAGAATTTCAGCCAACATTTATGGTAGTCGGAATGCTCCTGAAATCGGATTAACACATGCTTGTAATCGAGTGATCCCAGTTGGAATCTTCCGGCGAAACCCATGGCCTGCAGAGCTGCCTGAATGTTGGCCATCATCGGTTTCGATCTCTGGAACTTTCCGATGAGGGCATTGTTGTAGTGGCTAGCCAGAACTTGGACAGATTTCTGGTCGTACATGCATGACTTCTTGCCGTTGAAGTTGGTTATAGGTCTGATCTCTGGATTGGATGGGAGAGTATTGGAAAGGGGTGGAATTTGTGATGATAAAATCTGACTAAAACTTTTTCCGGCGGTGTCGCCGCCGTGTGGCTGCGGCGGCTCCGCCATGGAAAGGCTGTTATGCAACCGTTATCAGGAGAATCTACACTGGCAACGGATAGAAAGGGGAGTAAATGGGCACAGAAAACATTGAAGTTGGGGGCGCGTGACTCTCAAACGAGGAGAGAGGGCATAGCAAATTTTTTGCGAATATGTTAGTTCTCTCTTCCAAGTGTTATTTTGTATGATGTTTTCAAGTGCTGGTTCTGCTATTATTTATCTTTTACTAAGTATATATTAAAAAGTAGAAAGTGACGGCATAAATATAAATACAAAAAGAAACACCGCCGCCGGAAATATTCCTCTAAAACGTTAAACGACTATGTACTGCGCGTTTTATTTGAACGTCGTTGATATTAATTCCATATATACCAAATACACATATTTTATATACCCATATTTTGCAAGACAATTTATCTTTTTACTATATACACACAATGCATAATGCGTATTAGAATCGTGTTAATTAAAAAAAACAATACAGCTATGAGCATCGATATATTACCATATTAGTTTTGTAAGAAATAAATGATACAATGGTAGTTACCATATTAAAAATTTTAGTACAGAAAATATTTCGTTTAATTTAGAAACAATTTTTTTTGAGTACATTACAACGGCCTAATCGAGTACATACATGGATTCTAACTAAACCTAATCTAGCCTATTCTACTGATCCGTACGTCGAGTGGCCTGAGGTCCTCACCAACGCTTTTGAGTGGGGTGAAGATCCCACTTACACCGTCTGATGCACTTCGCCGCTTCGCACTTAATCTAGCCTATTCTACTGATCCGTACGTCGAGTGGCCTGAGGTTCTCACCAACGCTTTTGAGTGGGGTGAAGATCCCACTTACACCGTCTGATGCACTTCGCCGCTTCGCACTTCATGCGCCAGTTGATGTAGCTCCGGTAACTCCGAACTGCTTTGAGTTGAGCACGCTATTGGAGACTTTTGGAGACTGGGAGAACCACAGTGGGGCTTGTTGGAGGGGGGAATCGAACCCTGGACCTCTCTCCAGCCAAGGCTCTGAACAAGATGCCTTTGGCCAAGTGGGTTAGCCCACTTGGTTATTTAAAAACAATTGATTTAGCCACCATCTAATAATTGAATAGTTGATTTCCTTTTCCTTTCACCGCAAATTTCTTTCTTTACCATGTATTTTATGGTATTTGCATATTCATTTTTTCATAATTATATAGTAATAAAGAATTGAATACCATATTTCATATTCTATATATGGTATTCAATTATCTGTTACTATATAAATATCTAATCTATGATATGCAAATTTATTTTATGATATTTACATATTCATTTTCCATACGGGGATTACTATCCCACGTCCTCTTTTATCGCTATATAAACCACAGTCTCATCTGAGTCATCTCCCACACAAAAGAGAGTGTGCGACGGGGTAAGGCAGGCGGGAGGTGGAGATGAACGACGGCGAAAAGACACCCCGACCTTAATTAAATGAATTACTATTATTCTGCCTCCAAATTGACGAGAAAGACAAATTAGGGTTAGCATTGGTAGAAGGGAGTTCCTTGACGAGAAAGACAAATTGAGTCAAATCCACCTTCGCGGAGCTTCTTGATTATCCTGAAACGATTCTCATTGATGTACACATCATACAGAGCGTTCACACCTGAAAAGGAGTATCACTCCCTCTTCTACAATTAATTACGCTACGTACGTTCTCTTATTAATATGCTCTTACTATTTGTGCTGATTAAACAATTTTTATATGTTTTACGTTTCCGATTATTAATAAGCAGGTGCATGGATTAATATGCAATACCCGTGAAAATTTATTGAAACAGGTAATTCTAATAATTTTATATTATTCTTCTCATGATAATAATGTAAGTCATTTGTATTCTTGGACAAGCAGAGGAGAAAAATAAGTTTAAAAAGGAATGATGCGGTCTCAACATGAAAAGATAAATTAGTTGTTATGCATGTTTTTGAGAGGTCTTTTGTGATTTGACGTTATTTGCGGTGGTTTTGAAAGTTGAGAGGTTTGATATTTTTGTGACACAATAATGTTTATTTTTTGGGGTGGTGTTTAGTTAATTGGATGATGTTTCATGTATTAATATTAATTTTTTACTATGCATATTGAAGAACCGAGTATAGTAATCATGTCAGACGATTAGACTATCGAACGTGTAGTTTTTCAAAGGCTCTCATATATTTGTTGCCAAGTTTACATTTCCAATGATAATTGTGTTGTGTTTTTGGTTGTTATTGGTCATTATCATGAGTGTTTTCATTATAAAGTGTGTCTTTTTTTATCTCGCAAAAGTTCATGATGACTTAAAATTAGCGCATTCATAAATAAACTTCTTTTTAATTTTGGAAAAGGGTTTACTTAAAAATAGATATTGGTCCGACGAACTAAGGCCATGTCAAGTTCATCTTCGCTGAAATCCGCTGAAATCTGCTGAAATTAGTTGAAATTAACTACAAAATGTTATAATAATAATACTATTATTATTATTATTACTAATAATAATTTGATTTCAAACATTCAATTTCAAATTTCATCAAATAACAAATATTTTAGAGTAATTATTTTATTTGTACAATGGTTTTTCAAAAATTACACATATCATTACAAATCAAAAAGATGAAATATTTTGTTTCGCAGTAATTATTTGATCAAATAATAAATATTTGCAAGTTTAAAAATACGGATATACCTATGAAACTACTTAAGAGTATAAAGAGATGTATCTTTTCTCATGTGTTTTCTAAAGGGAACTAGAAGAGTTATTGCTCCGGTCAATAAATAAATTAATAAAAAACGTTAAAAAGGATGAAACTACGTAGTTTTGACTAAAGCCGTCACACAACCACCGCAAGTTCACCATATTCCGGTACCTACCATTTTTATATTTCTTTTTTTTTTTTTTTTGAATTTGTATAAGCAATCTCCAAGCTTCCTTATATACTGACTACTGAGTGCCTAGAAATAGCAATATTAGATCTCATTCACTCACAAATTATGTGAAAATAAATATATTTAAAATTGTAATTTGATACGATACATTCTCAACAAATTTTACACGCTTCTAATAAAGGAGTTAAATTTTACTTTCAAAACTGAAGTCATTGTAATAATACACTCTACTCCGGCGTTAGCTCAAAAAAGAAAAATATGCTCCTTTGCGTTTCGCAAATAAGTGTTATTTGAGTGTTTGAATAATATAACGGTGATATCTTACATCTACAATATATATATATATATATATATATACACACACTAGATAACGCCCGTGCTTTTGCACGGGAATATAAATTCAAATATTATTATTATAAAACGAAAGGTAATAATTGTTTGTTTAGTTTAGTAGAAATTAGTTTTCTATTGAATTTTGAATTGATAAAAAGAGTATTTAAGTACATAAATAAGAGTTTGATTTCTTATATTTTTCCTAAGTTTCTATTTGTTTTAATTTAAACAATGAAAAATTAAATTTAAACGGTGTATCTTATAGCTTTAGTTGTATAATCTTCACGTAAATTTCATTGCAAATTTTACCATACATGTTTTATTATATGTGTGCTTGGTTACATTAACATGAGTGATGTTTTCGTTTTAAAGTATAGTGTTTTTGCTTAAATTTGTATTGGTAGGTCTATAAATTGTAGCATGAATATATTTTTTATACATTTTAACTTAAATGTAGTATTTTAAATTTGAAACTTTAAAATTTAATATAAAAGTTATGTTTATCTTAAAATAAATTATGTTTTAATTAATAATAGAAAAGTTTATAGAGATTTTGCTTAAAATTTGAGCTTAAATTTATAATGATACTTACATTATATTTAAGAATAATATTTAGAAAATTAGAGCTTCAATTAACAGACTTCACTATAAACAAAATCTTCTACATATATATTGAATGTGATCAACATGTTCGTCCTACCACGTACTACTTACCATTACATATACCTAGTTAATAAATGAGAATTTCTAACAACTTATAGAAAACTTGGTACTTTAATTTTGCACAAAGACTGATGATGACCAGGAAGCTTCCTTACAACATGAAATTATAAGTTGAAATATCATAATATTTTAGCACTACTGCAGTATTTCAAGAGACCATGATCAGCTTGCTACTCTGATGGACTGAAGTTGAGTCGCTGAATAGATCCTTTGAGCAAAAGCTTACGATCACAATTATTAGACCTGCATCAACAAACCACTATGAAGTGATCATCACGGCAGCTAAACATTCTCAAATGGGTTGTACAAATTAAAATGGAAAAAACTGCGTTAAAATCTAATTGACAATTGTTACGCATAAGCATGAGGCAAGATCAGTGTTCCAAATAAACTAATAATTTTTTATTATGTAGAAGGTAACTCTTGGAAAAAAATATTCATTGTGAAAATTGAAAACACAGATCAACATGAAGAACCAAAGCAGAAAAGGAAGACACATTATCAGAAAAATAATCATTTAAAAAAGATGAAAGTAGCTCTTGGTCATTTAACATTTATATATTTAGTTTTAATTAAAGTTAGATGAAATAGAAACCGTTTCTATACCTTTGTCCTTTCAACAAAACATCAAGACAGGTGGAATTATTTTCACAATATACGGTTATAGGATTGACTCATTCACAACTGCAACTAAGTTCCACCACCCACATCTAATACAAATACTCACTTAAGCAGAGAATCAATAATAAAGTGCACCACATAATAGGCAGAGATGCACATTTTTTATTATCTACACGATTCAAGTTGAAAAATATAAACCTAATGGTCAGGACATTTAAACAAACTTCAAAAACTTTTACAACGATGCAGCAAGAAAAACCAAAGAAGTATGCTGCAGCGCCCATGGTTGAATGCAACATATAAGAACACACATAAAACACCAAACAAATCAGGCATATTTAAAAGCTCATACATAAGAGGATATATCATGACTTCTTTATGCCGGTTTCCTACATTAACTAAAGTATTAATCAAACATATTGTAACTAACAACAAACTAATTTTGTAATTTTAATGAATAATCCGCAAAATATAAGAAGGCATCGATAATAATACGGGTAGCTATCCCCCATCCCTGTAAAAAAGCTTAGAAAGAGACTTCACAAACGCAGTAACTGGAAAATGCATCAGCGCATCACTATATTTCAGCATTGCAAAATAACAAACAAATAAACAAACAATACTCCAAATAGTACATTAGACTGTGTTAGTAAACTCGTCTTAATGACGTATATGAAGATAAAAAACTTTATTTTATTTATGTCAAGTATGAAATCCAACAGATTTCCAACCGTTCAAGCGATTATGCTTCAAAAATGTATTTTTCTAATAGGCCTAATTATTAGAGCAGGTAAAATATAGAGACATAAAGCTCAGAAGCTACCTGTGAACAAATCTAATTGCAACAAATACGTAGCGCACAAATTACTTGCACCAAACAAACAAACAAACAAATTTCTATGCAAGAAAATATTCACAAACCTACCTACAAAAATTGAAACGTGGAAAAAATCTAGCATAAATAAATAAGCAGTAGACTTTTTGCATCAATTGCTTCCAAATTGTTGCACCACCAAATAACAACATGAAAGCCATAAAATCACACTAACCTTGAGGAATAATTTAGACTCCAAATGAATTGGAGCAACGCAATCCTAGAGGTTGCAGTATGCTATTGACATTACTTCATAGTGAAGATCCCTCGTCAAGTTCTTTCAGCACAGAAAGGAGAAATTGAAACTGTGAAAGAGGATATTTCTGAGAAAAAAGAAAGAAAAAGACGAATGATGTTTTCTGGCTAAAGCTGTTCTTATACCCAATGAATTTCAATAAAACATGAAGACAACAAAGACAAACTAATCGGACCTCTGAGCTTGGAAGTCAGCTTCTTTAGATGCACCAATCGAAGCCATAACTGTAGAATTAACTCAAAACCCACATGAAAAATAAAAAAATCTCGTAAACTAAACAAACTCAACTGAGTAAATTAACCTTGCACCTCTTGAACGCGAGTAGAGTTTCAGACGGCCTTATCACTGTGATGATTCCTCTAAGAATATCTAATGAGCAGGGCGTTCTAACAGATACTATTCTTGCTGGGAATTTCATCGAACACGTGATGTGCATAATTAAAATATTATCAGTTTCATAACCAAAAAGCGTGCAAGCAAGGACGAATAGTTACCTGAAGGTTGGATAGGGCTTCGAATTACTCCAGCGTCTGGCCGGATGCCATAGCTACCGATCCAAATTGATGAAGTACTGTCAATGGCCAGGCATATTCCACAGTTCTCCTTCCATATTTGAAAGCGAATAGAGTGTGGAGGAAGACTTCTCATCGATACCAGATTTAATTAATTAGCAGACTTTTCAAGAAAATTAATGGTTGATCAATTGCGGAGAAGATTATGGAAAGAAGGAAGAGGAGCAGACGTAGGGAAGACTGAAGAGAATAGAATGTTTTTAAAGGAATTTGTTTTTAGTTTTTTTCGTAAATTGGGGGAAAATTGTGAGAGCGCCACGTGTCAAAAGCGGCCTCTTTTAGTAGTTATTAATATATATATATATATATATATATTTCTTTTTGGTTTCTTTCATTCAATAAATATATGATTATGTTCTTTTTTTTATGAATACAATTTTTATACGGTTATATATGTACCTTCTATATTTAATACTTATACATTCCATCTCAAAAAGATGAGATAAATGTTCCATTCAGTTCAACTTCATCTCAATTTATTCCTTACATTCCAATTTATTAATTGCCCGTTCCAAAAAAATAAAAATATAATTAATTGTAATTTTTGTCGGTTGAAATATTAGATAACTGCAATTTTTGTCGGTTGAAACACTATAATTTTAATTCTTCATCGATGCTGATACAATAACTTCAATCTTTAATTTTTTTCAAATACAACTCATTCCACCTATAAAATCCTAAATTACACGGTAATTTCAGTCCATCATACTAATTAACACGTCTGCGAAAGGAAAATATGAATGTGCGATATATGGAATATGCATGGAAATATTCTGTATTACTACAAGATCATCATAGATTATGTAAATATATTAGATTATAAATATAGATTATAGTATTTCTATGTTAATTATGCATGGATCGGTAGCATTTTTCCTTAAAATGTGTACTTATAAAAATATTTATCTATTAACTTAATATTAAATAAATTTCTTACATTTTGATCTTAATACATATTATTTTATAATAATTACCTTTGATGAATGGCCTGACAATTACGATATATATTGACAATTTCATAATCTTTGGAAATTTGCCACTATCATTTTGTTAATTATCTTAAATAGTTTTCTTTAAACACACTTCATCCTCGTCTTCATAAGTTTGTTCATAATATTTACATAAAAAATTAAATATATCATGCAACGCACGATGATGTTTAGCTAGTTTAAATAGGAGAAATCAAAAGATATACAAAGGCAAGTTTGATTTAATTTCAAAAAATACTATATTATAGAAGATTAACTAAAAATATTAATCTTCTTTAGATAAGAGTATAAAAAGCATATGACTCATGAGTTTATTTTCACAAGTTTAAAAATACAAATATACCAACGAAACTACTTAAGAATATTAAGAGTATTAAGAGAGATATCTCTTCTCATATATTTTTTTTTAAACAGGGGAAATCAAAATTTTTTAGGAGCCTAAAGAGCATTGACGGTTTAGAAACCAAAAGCATAATTCTGAATGGTGATTCAGATATTGACCAGAGAAAGTACAATCTTCCAATTGTTTCTTAAGTTGCAGCCACTTATGTATAAGGTGACAAATTTGATCCTGAAGATATAGTGCGAGTAAGAGTGTAATTATTTAATTTACTTCTTTTCAATTATTTTATTAACAATTCTGTGATACAAACATTATTTATTTTACATAATATATTATTTATATTACTATTTATATCAAATATTTACTTTGTATTGACATATTCATTATTATTATTAAACATTTACATCAATAAAACCACGCAACGCGCGGTCCGGTTAGCCTAGTTCTGAGAAAATGTTAATGGTTTGCGAATGTCTTGTATTTTTTGTTCATTTTTTATTTTCCTGTTGAGTCATAGTAATCCATAAAGGTTCATTCTTGATTAATAGTTTTCTTTTTTTTGGTTTTTTTCTTTAGGGCACCAATTGATGACATCGGCGTGTCTATGGCTAAATGTCTCAGACGGTGTTGAAAATGTATGAAGTAACTACAACAAAAGGGATTTTGACCGTACAGTGTGTAACCATTGGGGCACTTTGTAATTTTTTTTGTACTGCTAATTAAATAAATTTTGTTGGGAAGATTAATTAGTGCCAAGTTGTAATAGTAAATTTAATTTGTATAATAGTTTGGTGGTATAATTGAAACTACCTTTGTATTAATCTTGGGAGTTTGGAACCAAATGATTCCAAGGTTCAATCGAATAAAATGTATTGCTAAGTTTTATATGAACGGTTGTCATCCTGGTTCTAGGCTTTAGTTCTTATAATAATTATGAATTTACAAGACGTAATTTTTAAGTAATATTTTAACACACTTGTTTCTTTTTAATTCTCATTGATCTACTTTACTATTGCTTTACTAATGTTTTCGAATGAAGTAACCAAAAAATATTTTTTCTATAACTTGCAGAAATTGTATACTGTTTTGATAGTGCACCATATAGACTTCGTTAAAACTATAACTCATAAATTTAATTTACTATTAACTTGATGTATGTAAGTGCCGTGCATACGCATGGGCGGAGGCAAAGAGTATGTCCGGGTGGAGTCTACTTGGTTTAATGAATGAATGAAGCGTTTGCAATTTTTATACTTGTTTATTCATGTCACATTTTATACATTGATTCCCTCCTTCTTGTTTGAATAAACTGACGGAGGTGAGGGAAAAAAGGAACGGACAGTTTGATCAAACACAATAAGATGGAACGCTTGAACAAGCAAAATCTTAAAGAGAGATACATTTGAATAAATGAAATACATGACAGTCCGGATGGACTGGTGTACAAACACAAGTGAAAGGAATACAATTGTGTCAATAAGTCTGGACGGACTGGTATACAAAAGGAAATAAAATACAAACACATGAATAAAAATGTCTAATAAGTCCAGACGAACTTGTATACAAACAAACAAATACTAAGGAACTATCTACTTGGGCCAATCAATACTATCCCAGTCAACAGGAGGTTACGAGGATTTCGGAGTAGGGGGCTCCGGAGAAGGCACCTCAGCGGCAACCTCCGGAGTAGGGAGTTCCAGATCTTGAGGGCCTGCGCTGGCCTCGGGAATCTCCTCCATGGCAGGACCCGCTTCAGAATGTCGGGATCGAGGTCATAAAACTTCGTCCCGCTGGATTGACCCACTTGGCCCAAGTATGAAAAAGGGGGGATTTCCAGAAGTTCTGATGAGGGACCTGGCACCTCCGAGCCGGATCCAAAGATTCCGTCAGAGTCAGAATCAGAGGTTTGCATCTCCTCTCCGGAAACCTTCGCCTTCCCCTTTGCAGAAGACCCTCCACCGCGTGATGGGAGGACAACCTTGGGAGGATTCCGAGACGGAGAACCAATCTGGACGGGGACCTGATGGCGCACTTGTCGGGCACCTCCACAGCGACCATTTCCGCAGCGACCAGCCCGGAAACCTCGACTGCCCCTTCCTCGGATGCGAGCCAGTCGACGCCTTGCCAATTCCGCCAACTCCCTAGTGATGAAGGGACAAATAATGGCAGCATCCTCCCGGAGACGTGCGACGCGGAAAGCGGATTCCTCCGGATCGACGGACACTTGAATGCCGGTGTACCTTTCAAAAGTGAAGTCTATCAAAACTTGGCTTGGAATTAGAATGAGATAAGGGGGAAGATGGGTGACAGCATGCATCCGCTTCCACCACTCAACCGCCTCCTCGAACGCGTGACGGTAGCGAGACTCCTGGTCGTTCCAACCCATCTTGAACATCCGGACGATCAGCGCGCTGACGTCACGAGGAAAGTTGCGATACACGGGCGGAGATACGAGTCCGAGACGGAGGCCGGTAAGATGATATGACAACTGTAGGGTCATAAAATTTTCTTGAAGGATCATATTCCGGCCGGCCAACTCGCGATTCTCTTTCTCCAACTTCAAGTAATCTCGCAAGTAATCCGTCCTCTTCTCCAGCCACTTCAGTTTATCACAGTAGAATGGAAGTTCAGACCACACCAGATCCAGCTCAGTTTTTAACTTGGCCTTGTAGTCCTCATGCTCATCTTGAAGCATGGTGATAGTAGCATCCGCGTCTAGGGTCGCATTGATCCGTTCTCAAGCGAAGGTCTGGCATTGGCTCAGAGTCCCGAACTCGTCGGATATCTCACGGAGGCAATCAACCAAGGAGGGAACGTCCGGAAAATTCTCCATTAGAGGTTCCATTCCGGACCGGACCAACAGCTCGTGGGTCCGTTCCCCATCCATTCTCCATCCGGACAACTCTGTCTCCAGTTCTAGACATCTAGGGCACGAAGGGCTCGTCGAATGAGAACTAGCCGGAGAAGGGCACGTACCTCCTTCTCCGGACCGGAGCATAGGACCTTGGCTTCCAGGCTAAGAATAAAACAAAAAATGATAAGGCAAAACAAAAATAAAAGTATGAGACATAAGGATAGGCAAAATAAGATTCATTTCATGGTGAAAAGGATTACATTATCCGGAGGGTTATCATCCCCATCCGAGTCGTCACTTCCGCCCTTCCTACACTAAACAAAAGAAAATCAATTCTAGCCGGACGGAAGCGATTACCAAAATCAAATTACAAGGAAAAGAAACTAAGGAGTGAGATCTACATCAGTCTCCTCTCTATCTTGGCCATCATCTTGACCTCCACCCCTGCCCTCGTCATTGTCCTGATGTTCATCATCGTCTTGATGATCATCTTCGGTGCTCGGAGAAGAGTACATCTTCAGGTTCTCCATGTACTTGGCCTTGGCAGAAGATTCTGAGGCTTCATGCTTCTGAGGCGGAGCAACCTCCTTGGTCAGGTTCACCAACCAGCGGCTGAATGCACGAACGGCCTCAGCGGACACTGGTTTCCGGACCTCCGCTTCGTTGTCCTCATCGAACACCTTTAGCACGGAGGGTCCCATCTTCTCGACACCACCGCGGTAGAACTGGTCCACGGCATAGTTATATCTCTCGGCGGCGTCCGGATGATAGAAGTGCCTGTTGTATTCGCCCCGACGGCTCTCCGGAACCCAACCCCTCATCTTTGGTAGACCTGATTCATCGCAATCTTATTAGAAGCAAGGCAGAGGTCGGTTAAATCCTGCTCAAAGGCGAGACTCCGGAGAACCTTGTCAGCAAAAGCCACGCTCAGATCCTTCTGGACGGACGGAGAGGCAGCGGCTTGCACCTCTTTTATCCGGGCCTCCGTCTCGGTAGCACGAGCCTCCGCTGCGGCTAGACTACGGGTCAGGTTCCCGTTTGACCTCTCCAACCCACTGACTTTCTGAGCCAGTGCTGTGTTTTGGACGTGGTAGGCCTTGTTGATGGACTCAGCAACGCCCGGAGAGCTTAACATGTAAGCAGCAAAGTCCTGAATAAAATGGAATATCAGAAGCTAGCACAAAACAAAGGTATAAACCGAAAAAGGTAAAGATCTGTTACCCGGCTGGACTGACGACCGCTGCTTTGAGTGGTCTCTCTTCCCTCCTTTGGCTCGGATGAAATGATCTTCTTCCTATCTCCCTGGGCGTCGGATTCAGCTTGTTCCCCTCCTTCTGATGTCCCACCTCGGATTGTTGACTATAAGCAGGCTTCCGGGACGTCGAGGGAATGTTGACTCTCCGTCTCTTGATAGGAGAACACTCTTCCTCGTCCTCAGATGACTGAGGACCCGCAACCATGAGAGCCGCCGCCCGGTTGGTGGCCGCCACTACAGCCTCATCCACCTTCACCGAAGGCTACTTGTTGGAGGTCGCATTTGCCTTAGTTGCTGCCTCCTTCTTGGCCTTCTCCTGCTCGACCAAGGCCAGCTCACGCTTCCTCTTCTTCTCCTTCTCCGCATCTTGTGGGGTTTTCATGCCGGTCCCTGAACCGGATTCTTGCTTCTCTGTCCTGCCCGTCCTGCCCGACTCGGAAGGCAGATTGATGCCAGCCTCGATCGAAGGGAACTCTGCAAACGCAAGGGTGAGACGAAGAAGAACACATAACGAAAAGATAACAAAAGAAGAATGAATACTTACGAGATGGATCCTAATTGACATAGAAGCGACACTTGGTAAACACCTCCGACTCGTACGCCATCAGTGGGAATATGTACTTCCCGTTCCAATATTTGGTCAAGTCCAGCTGATTATAACTCAGCTTGGCTATGCTCGCCTCCAATCCATCCGGCCGGTACACCGTCTTTTCCTCTTTCTTGGCATCGAAAATCCACTTGGGACACGGATACCGTTCCGTATCAAAAGTAAAGTAGAACTTCTGCCAGTTGGCATAACTGTCGCGCCGACCCCTGCAGCAGTCCTTCACCTTTATCCGCTTTTGGAATGTGAAGATTCCCTCGTCTTTAGTACCCTCTAGATGGTAGAAGGCCCGGAACAGCTTGAGAGACGGTTTCACCTCGCAACGGTAGCAGTTGAGAAGGAACGCCCGGATGACAGCAATACAGTTGGGTTGCAGCTGGGCCGGAGATATAGCAAAATGTTTGAAGATGGACAGAAAAAGACGAGGAAGAGGGAAGGTGAGGCCATATAAAAAGTGGCTCCGGGGAATGGCCACCACTGTAGTATGGTCCCCCTCGAATAAATTTAGCCCGGAGTCGATGGAGATCGGAACTACCATCATCCGGACAAGCTCTTTCACAGCAGGATCAATGTCCACGACATCGCCCTCGACAGGATCTCCCTTCTCCGAAACAGGGTTCACCCCCACCTTCACCTCCTTATCCGAAGTAGCAGCGCCGCCCTCATCATCGGACGAGTCCTCCCTATGATCTTTGTTAGCGTCTTGGTAGGGACCTCTAAATCCTTCTCATTTTCGGCAGCCATGATCGATAGAGGAGGAAAAGAAGTATGAAGAAGAGAGAGAATATAAAGGGGGGAGAGGAGTGAAAAGTGGGGAGAAGTTAAACAAGAAAACGAGAAATTTGAAAACGAGAAATTCGGCAGCCATAAACATGATTGCTTTCTTGAAAAGAGAGCGGAATTTATCGATTTAATACACCACATTTATGTGGCTGTCACGTCTCATAAATACGCTTGCAAACACGCGCCCCGCGTGGGAGAAGGCTGAAAGCCAAACGCGTGATCCGACACGCACGACCGAAAGTTGTCGCGAAGAAACTCACATGATCCGCCTCTGATCCGGACACATCACCTCCGGGTGGATCCTCGCAAACAACAAAAAAACGTGATCTTCAGGGTCGCGCTCGACAGAAGAGCTATCGCCAGAAAGTGAGACACGAGACCCTTCTTCCGGATCAGGCACCTCCGAACGGATCCCATGTCTCGGGGGGCTAGTGGTGATATGGGCTTTAGCCCATGTCTAGACTCTGGCCCAGGTAGTGGTCTGGTCCACGTGTCAGCTAGAATAGCGCCACCCGGGGACACAAAGGACATGGATATGACCTGCCCCCGGATAAGGACAAACAGGCAGGACCACTGCCTCTGGGTTGGACTCTCACCACCTCACATCTATGAATACAGCTTTGGACTTGTGGAGAAAGGTATGTTCTATCAGACTAAAAACTCTCTCAATATATCCTTATCATCTCTCTTATTCAATCTTTCATCATCACGCCGGAGTAGTTATCTTCGAGATACTCTGGGGCGCTGTTTTGCAGGCCTATTAGGTGAGAGCGCGGACCACGGACGTGATCTTCTCCGGACCGGTGACACCTGTTGTACTCCGGACCGGGACTGAAAGCTGGTAGCATCACACCTAATATATATATATGTTAGTTTAAATTTTAAATTTGTTTTGTTAGACTAAATTGTTATATGTGGCCCCTCTTATAAACTTTATTTAATGTTCTATTATTTCAAACTTTGAATGATAAGTTATAAAAAGAGAATGGAACTATAATTAGAAAAATTATTGAACGATAAGTAAAATACAATTACAATATGATTCTTTTAGATATTCTTCAATATAGGAATAATGTAAAATAATTTCTTCAAATCATGATTGATTACAATATTTTGTAAACAATCTTTTCTTTAAAATCAAAGTAATCATAATATATTAATACCATATTAGTCTTGGAATAGACCGTTTATATTATAGCTATAATATAGACGGCCTATTTTTGCAATTAAAATAAGAAAAGTGGCTCCTCATTTGCAATTAATATTTATGCGGGTCCTTTTTAGCAATTAGGGAAATTGCTAAAAAGTCCCTCCTCCGTAAATATATATACCAAATTTCTATTATTTAATTTTCTCATTCCTTCTGAAACCTCCGTTCCTAATTCCAAACCTTCGTTCATCACTCGCGTTCCCAATCTGCATCGAACCAGCGCAATCCAACCGGCGCAATCGATTGGGCATTAACCCAATCTCTGATTCAGGTATTAATCCAACTATTCGTGTTATTCGTTGTAGAATCCAAGCTCCATCTCCTCGGTGTTGCAGTCGAGGGCCCTCCGGATCCAGGATGAAACGAGGGTGCGGTGGCGGTTGTCCGGGAAGTAGTGGAAGGACAGCCGGAACTCGCGCAGAGGGATGGATTTGGGGCGGTAGTGGAAGATCCGGGTGATGCGGTTAGCCATGGCGATGTGCTTTGCTGGGCATCTGTAATTGGCTTCGTCGAGATAGAACTCGAGGATGGGGATGAGATTCTGTGTTGTTATGAAATTTATGTGTTTAGCTTGAAAACTAGACTGCTTAATGTGGTTTCTATCTGCATATGAAATTTTCTGTGTTTAACTTGAAAACTAGGCTTCTTGATTTGTGTTGAAACTTGATTATTTATTGTGAAAACTGTGGTGTTTGTAAAACTTGATTTTTTAATGTGAAAACTGTGATTGTGAAAACTTGGTTATTAAGGCTAAAAACTACAGTGATTGTGAAAACTATATTTTTTAGGCTGAAAACTATGGTGTTTGTAAACTTGATTGTTTAGGTTGAAAACTGTTTTTATTGTGAAAACTTGATTGTTTAGGTTAAAAACTTTGGTGTTGGCGAAACTTGAATATATATTGTGAAAACTGCGAAGATTGTGAAAACTTAATTATTTAGGTTGAAAACTAGAGTGATTGTAGAAACTTGATTTTTAAAGGCTGAAAACTGTGGTTTTTGTGAAACTTGATTGTTTAAGTTGAAAACTGTGATGATTATGAATTATTAGGCTGAAAACTTTGGTGAAACTTGACTAAATTTAACACAACATTATTTAACCTAAACAGCCTAGCTTTTATGTACCTAAAATCTGATGTTTATAATATGGAAACTTGTCTTTCTAACCTGAATTCTTTTGTGTTTACAAGTGTTTGAAATACAGAAATTATATTAACTGATTTGAGTACATATTCTTTGCGTGAACAGTGCCGTGAACAGTGTGCGTGAACAGTGCCGTGAATAGTACTTTCCCAAATTTTGCAAGTAAGGACCTCATTCCTTCCATATTGTAATTTAGTCCTTGGTCTATATTATGCTATAATATACACGGTCACTCCAGAGACCAACTCATTAATACCTATCGGAATATATTCATTATTTTACTAATTTTTTAACAAATAAGGTAGTTTCATTATATTTTGATAAGACTATTATAATTTGAAACAAATTATGAGTTGATTTTTATCAATACTAAAAAGTACATGTAGATGGCATAACCTATATTTTCAAATAAAAAATTCAGTTTAGAAGGAAGCAACTCAACAATATATAGGTACTCGATTCTGTCATTTTTTTTTCCCTCTTACATTTAGTCATATTTATAATTTAGATAGTTTCAATTCATTAATTAACTCTCAGAGAGACAAGTGCAACTTGAATAATGTATTGGTTCATATTATGATGCTAAAATCATCAATTTTTATCTAGTAATGTTTGTTTTTAATGTTTTGTTTTTTTGACATGTCAATGAATTGCCATATTTACATTATTTTAATAGCAATATCAAATTAGTAAGCTCTGGCCCCTCTCATATAAAATTCCTAGCTCCGCCCCTGCTACGAGGCATGAAACTCAAGGTTCATCCCTGGTTCGGCGAGGTATTATGTATATAATATATTATTATATAAAATATATATGAAAACAATGTCGATTTGATAATCGAAGTTACAGATATACGAGAATTTAATTTGACATGAGGTGTGAAACATAGATATGCGAGGTGTGAAGCATATATCTACGAGATGTTAACAATAGATCTACGAGGTCGATTTGATGATCGCAGTTACATATCTACGAGGTCGATTTGCTTATCGCAGTTACAGATCTATGAGGTCGATTGATGATCGCAGTTAAATATCTACGAGGTTGATTTGCTTATCGCAGTTACAGATCCGCGAGGTCGATTGATGATCGCAGTTACAAATCTACGGGAATCTTAAACTATATGAGGTTTATGCCTAGGACTATGAGGTGGGAATGATGAGATTTATCTAAAAAAACTATAAGGTTTTAAATATCTCAAATACTATGAGGTATTAAACATCGAAATTCACAACGAAATCAACGACGTGTCAAGTAGTCAACTAGAATTCAACGTCAATGTCAACAAAAGTCAAGGTCAACAGTCAACAATGGTCTTGGGTTTTAGGGTGGAGAAATATAAAGTGTTTTACAATGAGGCCCTTGTAGCTTTTACAATATTTCACTATGAACCCAGATTTGAAATGTGTATTTTTTTTATCCAAAACTTTATAATTGTTATAAAATGAAGTATGAAATGCTCATGTGAAAATGTGAAAAAGTGAAAGTGTGAAAATGCTAAGTCAAGTCATATGAGCTATATGCATAGCCCTAAAATGTTGAAATTGGAGGCTAGGTAATTTGACAATTTGTTACCTCTCATCACTATAAATAGAGGTGATGTTTGGGAGAAAGAATACACCAATTCTAAGCCAACATTTGAGCTATAGAATTCTCCCTTCTTTCTCCCTTTGTTAGCATACAAAAGTGATAGCTAGAAAGTTAGCATAAAGGCACTATAAAGATAGCATTGTAACCTCCCCAAAATACATTAGTGATATTTCGGATCTCTCCGACCGTGGACGTAGGTCATTTGACTGAACCACGTAAATTCTTGTGTTCTTGCCTTAAATTTCATAACACGTTATCAGCACGATCACTCTACATCTTCACCATGTAAGTTCAAGAACACCAGAATAGTATGCCATACTTTAAATATGACATAAACGCCACATTGCTATATACAGGAGAGCTTTGCCACCTTATAGCATTTGTGATGTGATTAAACCATTTATACATAACGCCATATTTCTATATACAGGAGAGCTTTGCCACCTTATAGAAATGTGATGTGTATTCGGCAATGTATAGGATTACAACTCACTTGAGCTATTGCGATCAGGCTAAAACTGATGAGGAAATGATAGAAAAAACCCTTTCTATTTTCCATGCATCAAGTATTACTTTGCAACAGCAATATCGCATGCAAAAGTTTGAGAAGTACTCTGATTTGGTTACCACTCTCCTCGTTGCTGAAAATCACAATGAGTTGTTGATGAAGAATCATGATGCCCGCCCGACCGGCTCTAAAGCGTTTCCTGAAGCAAACGTTGTTACCTCTGAGGAACCTGAAAGTTATAACTCCTTTCAGGATCGAGGCCGTGGTCGTGGAAAAGGTCGTGGTCGTGGTCGTGGTCGTGGTCGAGGCAGAGGTGGTTACAACCTGTCCAACAAGTCTGCTAATTTCAAAAAGCAGCAGCAAGAGAAGAGCCATGAAAATGCCCATAAAAAGGGTAAAGATGTAAGCTCCTCAAAGGACTCTGGAACCTGTTGTTTCAGATGTGGGAAAAAAGGGCACTGGTCAAGAGTCTGCCGCACTCCTGAACACATATGCAAACTCTACAAAGAGTCCCTGAAAGTGAAGGGAAAGGAGACTAATTACCTTGACCAGGATTCCACCCATCTTGAGGCATCTGATTTCACTGATGAATATGGTGATTTCTCTGAACAAACCGATGGTGGAAACTAAAAAGGATTTCTAAACCTTTTTGGGAATGAAGCTAGATGGTCTGATATTTACCTGTTTTTCTGAAATATGTATTTTCCCATTTGAAGTGTGTTTTTGTATGTTTTTCCCTTCTGAAGTAATGAATTGATCATGTTTTCTTATCAAGGTTTGTTTTTCTTGTCATAGTTAAACTTTGAATATGGATAAGGCTAATCCTGGAGCTAGCCAAAGGATTAAAATTGAAGATATTTGCATACTTGATAGTGGAACAACGCACACTATATTGAAAGATAAAAGTTTCTTCTCAAAAGTGAAACCAGCTAATACCATCGTGAATACAATCTCAGGTCCTGTAGATTTAATTGAAGGGATTGGCGAGGCAAATTTGGTATTACCAAATGGTACAAAGCTTACAATTAAGAATGCCTTATTTTCGCCAAAATCTAAAAGAAATCTGTTAAGTTTCAAAGATATATATTCTCATGGTTTTGATACTCAGTCTGAAACTGAAGGAAACATGAAATATATGTATCTCACAATGATGAAATCTGGAAAGAAATGTATGCTTGAAAAACTGCCAATGCTCCCAACGGGTTTGCATTACACACACATAAATGCAGTTGAATCAAATAATGTAATTATGAAGCCTTCAATGTTTACCATATGGCATGACAGGCTGGGTCATCCTGGTACAACTATGATGCGAAGAATCATTGAAGGAACAAATGGACATCCATTGAAGGACCAGAAGATCCCTCATGGAAATGCTTTCCATTGTAAAGCTTGTTCTCTTGGAAAATTAATCATAAGGCCTTCACCGGCAAAGGTTGAAAAAGAATCACCCATGTTTCTTGAACATATTCAAGGTGATATATGTGGACCGATTCATCCACCATGTGGACCATTTCGATATTTCATGGTATTGATAGATGCCTCCAGTGAATGGTCACATGTATCCCTGTTATCAACTCGTAATATGGCATTTGCAAAATTACTCGCCCAGTTAATTAAACTGCGAGCTCAATTCCCTGATCATGTAATCAAAAAGATCAGACTTGATAATGCCGGTGAATTCACATCCCAGACATTTAATGATTATTGTATGTCCATTGGGATTGATGTTGAACATCCTGTTGCACATGTGCATACACAGAATGGTTTGGCTGAATCATTGATTAAACACCTCCAACTTATTGCTAGGCCATTAATAATGAGAACAATGCTTCCCTCTTCAGTATGGGGACATGCAATATTACATGTTGCGGCATTAATTCGCATCAGGCCGAGTGCATATCATAAATACTCCCCACACCAACTTGCACTCGGACAAGAACCAAATATATCTCACTTGAAGATTTTTGGTTGCGCTGTTTATGTACCTATTGCACCACCCCAAAGAACAAAAATGGGGCCACAAAGAAGCCTTGGAATATATATAGGTTTTGAAAGCGCATCAATTATTAAATATCTTGAACCTCAAACTGGGAATGTTTGCACAGCTCGGTTTGCTGATTGCCAATTTGATGAGGAAAGATTCCCAGCATTAGGGGGAGATAGAAAACAAATAGAAAAGGAAATTACCTGGTCTGTACCAACATTATTGCATCTTGATCCTTACACAAAAGAATGTGACGGAAAGGCTCAACGTATTTTGCATTTGCAAGAAATAGCAAATAGACTCCCGGATGCATTTACAGACATAAAAAGGGTGACTAAATCTTATATACCAACTGAAAATGCTCCTGCCCAAATTTTAGTCCCAAAAGGACAAGTTGAAAACAAAGTTATTCATGAAGCCACCACACGCCTGAAGCGTGGGAGACCTCCTGGTTCAAAGGATAAAAATCCAAGAAAGAGAAAAGGGATAGAAAACCCAGATAACTCTAAAATGGAGGATCGTGTTCCTGAAGAAACATGTAACGAGGAAAATCAAGAAATTTCGATTAATTATGCCCAAACGGGTATAAGGTGGAACCGAAATAAGGAAATCGATGATGCATTTTCTTACAATTTGGCATGCGATGTCATAGAAGAAAACGGGGATCATGAACCTCGGTCAGTCACCGAGTGTAAAAGGAGGCATGATTGGGCTGAATGGAAAAAGGCCATAGATGCCGAATTATACTCGCTAAACAAACGCGAAGTATTTGGGCCTATCGTACTCACACCTGAAGATGTGAAACCTGTTGGATACAAATGGGTATTTTTACGAAAACGAAATGAGCAAAATGAGATTGTAAGATACAAGGCTCGACTTGTTGCACAAGGTTTTTCTCAAAGACCGGGAATTGATTTTGAGGAAACATATTCCCCTGTCATGGATGGGATTACGTTCCGCTACCTGATTAGTCTAGCGGTCCATGAAAAACTTAATATGCATTTAATGGATGTTGTTACTGCATATTTATACGGATCACTTGATACCGATATTTACATGAAAATCCCTGAAGGATTCAAAATGCCTGAAGCATCAAGTTCAAATCCCAGAGAAAGACATTCAATAAAATTACAAAGGTCTTTATATGAATTAAAGCAATCTGGACGCATGTGGTATAACCGACTAAGCGAATATTTGCTACAGAAAGAGTATGTCAATGACCCTCATTGTCCATGTGTTTTCATTAAGAAAACAACACCCGGATGTGTAATTATTGCTGTCTATGTTGATGATTTGAATATCATCGGGACAAATAAGGAGATCTCAGAAGTAATCTCTTACTTAAAGAAAGAGTTTGAGATGAAAGATCTTGGGGAAACTAAGTATTGTCTCGGCTTGCAGATCGAGCATTTGCCAAGTGGGATACTTGTATCAATCAAATTATACGAAAAAAATCTTAAAGAGATTCAACATGGATAAATCAAATCCATTGAGTACCCCAATGGTGGTAAGATCCCTTATTAAAGAAAAGGACCCATTTCGTCCATGCGAGGAATCTGAAGAGATTCTTGGTCCAGAAGTACCATATTTCAGTGCAATTGGAGCACTTATGTATCTCGCTAATTGTACTCGGCCAGATATAGCATTTGCTGTAAATTTATTAGCGAGATTTAGTTCATCTCCTACTAAAAGGCACTGGAATGGTATTAAACATGTGTTTCGTTACCTTCAAGGAACGATTGATTTAGGATTATTCTATTCTAACAATGCGAAACCAGATTTGATTGGTTATGCAGATGCTGGCTATAAGTCAGACCCTCATAAAGGAAGATCTCAAAATGGCTATGTATTTACATGTGGAGGAACCGCGATTTCTTGGCGTTCTCAGAAGCAATCGCTTGTCACAGTATCATCAAATCATGCTGAAGTTATTGCTTTACATGAAGCAAGCCGAGTCTGTATGGTTAAAGTCCATGACAGATCATATCAGAACCGCGAGTGGTCTTCTGAAGAAAAATGATCCCATCACAGTTTATGAGGATAATGCAGCATGTCTTAAGCAAATGAATGAAACGATATGTCAAGAGCGACAGAACAAAGCATATCCCTCCACAGTTCTTTGAATTTACCCAAGAACTGAAAAGGAACAATATTATAGATCTCCAGTATGTTCGTTCTTGCGATAACTCAGCTGATCTCTTCACAAAGTCTCTCCCCACTTCAGTATTCAGAAAACATGTTTATAACATCGGTATGCGAAGGCTACAAGGTTTATAAGGCAGTGTCAAGATGAGGGGGAGCTACACATTTTTGAGCCAGGTGAATACACGGATATGAGCATTCCAAGGGGGAGTGTTATAAAATGAAGTATGAAATGCTCATGTGAAAATGTGAAAAAGTGAAAGTGTGAAAATGCTAAGTCAAGTCATATGAGCTATATGCATAGCCCTAAAATGTTGAAATTGGAGGCTAGGTAATTTGACAATTTGTTACCTCTCATCACTATAAATAGAGGTGATGTTTGGGAGAAAGAATACACCAATTCTAAGCCAACATTTGAGCTATGGAATTCTCCCTTCTTTCTCCCTTTGTTAGCATACAAAAGTGATAGCTAGAAAGTTAGCATAAAGGCACTATAAAGATAGCATTGTAACCTCCCCAAAATACATTAGTGATATTTCGGATCTCTCCGACCGTGGATGTAGGTCATTGGACTGAACCACGTAAATTCTTGTGTTCTTGCCTTAAATTTCATAACAATAATCTTGGTTTTTGTTGGCCCTTCTTACATTTTTATTTATTTAGGAGCCCATGCCTAATTTTAAGTTTGTTCTACACAACACATCTATACTACACTTTAAAAGACAAGGATTTAGAATTTTGTGAGATTTTTGAATTATTTTTAAAATTACTACAAATTGACACATCAGCCTACCCTAAACCCTACTTCATCAGAATTATTTTTGTTTTCTTCTTTCTGAATTGCCGTTTCTTCCCCTTTTCCTCTTACGTTACCAATCAATTTATATCACAATTTATATCCTCTCTGAATTTACTAGGGGAGGGATGTTACACTTTGTGTAATTCAACCCGGATTAACCCAGCCTTGGACTGTAGTTTAGTTTTATTTTCTAAATTTTTTTGTGAAAAATTGTAATTGTAGTTATAAATTGAAATTTTTTATAAGGCACGAAACGCTTTTTCTATTTCAAAAAGAGAAACACATTGTAAGCCTAAAATTATGTTATGGAAACAATGTGAAAAACTCTACCGTTTTATCTGGGACCGGGGAATATATATACAGAGGCGAATTTAGCTAGGTGTGAGCTTGTAGGTGCTCAAGCCCCCACTTTCCAAATAAATAGGGCTATGCTTTTTTAAAAAAAATTATATATAATTATATGTTACCTAAATTTATCATATTTCTATTAAAATTATAATTAAATTTATTCCCTAATTTATATAAGTGCACTGTCAGCCCCACTAATAATATTTTCTCAATTCGCCCTTGAGTATATACATTCCAAAGTGGAAGATTTAATTTCGTCATATTTTCGTTGCGAAAAAGTTCACAAAAAATGCGTAACCTAAATGTATAATAATAATCACCAATAAAATTTTAGCACAATCTCCAGCAAATTAGTTGAAAATGAGGAGTACGTACGCACGATCAGCCATCAGCCATGCACTGTTTTAGTCCACGTGAGGGCCATATGTCATGTTGCACTAATTGTATTCGTTGTGTTTGAAAACGAGATTGCAAAATATGTACGTCAGTAGGGTACGCATTGGCCCTCAGAAGTCTGATCACTGACTCTTCTTCCCGGCGAGGTTAAAACCATTTCCCAGGCCCAGATCTGCAGGATATGCTGATCAAGACGAAGATAAAATGCAGTCAGTGTTGTTTTAAATGTGATGAAGCATGAAAATGACAAGCAGATGGTTGATGATCAGTTGTGGGTGCCTGCGTTGTTTTGATTAGTCGAGCTACGAAAGATGAAAGATGGGGATGAGGTTGCTTTAATTTATTCTTTCATCAAATGCTGCTGCTGCAAGCCTGCAACTGTACTGCATGGATGGATGCATGTTTCATTGATCGGAGCTGCAAAAATATATTAAAGTAACAGTTCAAGTGAACTTGTCAATTGGCTTTCAAGCCTTTCTATCTCTGAATTTCTCCAGTTCTGCAAAGAAACACACAATCTAGAAAATGTTTTTTTGCAAATCATCCAACCTCGGATCGGCTTTAAGATCTTGTTCAGCTTCATGAGTTGCTCCAAATAGCAAAGTTTCCAGTTCAGGAGGAGGCTGTACATTTAAGCATTGTAATTCAACATTAACATCAGCTTAGGAATGTATTTTTTGATGTTATTCAACTAAACAGGCAGAAAATGAGGTCTCAAAGATGTCAAAAACAGTTAATTTGGATATGTTAAAGACTTACCATGCATCTCACCAAAGCCCAATTGATGCCCTTGAAGAATGGATGCTTCTTGATTTCACTTGCTCCTTCCCTCGATCCCAGCCGGCTTTTGGCACCTCTGTGCAACAAACGGTACATTAACTGTTTCGCTTGAAGACTCACCTGCATTCGAAAAAATACGACCACATTTGACGACCAGCACCATGAGCCCTACCGGGAACTGCTCCGCCGCAGCAACCTCCTTCAACAAAGTCGCAAAGCTCCACAACTACTTTTCAGACTTTCAGAAAATAATTAAGAATCTGTAACAACCAGGAAGAACAAACTAACATCAACGTGATTTTTTCTACTCACTGAGTCACTAACAGCATATGATCTTTTACCCTCAAAAAATATGCACAAGCGCTATTACGTGCTTCAGAATTCAAACCATGAAGCAGCGATGAGGAAAATCAACATAGCAGTACCTGAAAATCCTTCTGGAAAATTCAGAAGCCGCTAATCTTATGTTGTTCTTGTATACCATGACCATGAACATGCTACTGCAGTTGTCGAATCCAAACCCGATGTCGGCTCATCCAAGAACAGCAAGCTAGGGTTTATAAGCATTTCCTGTCCAATGCTGACCCTTTCCCTCTCACCTCCAGAAATCCCCCTAACCTGGTGGCTCCCAATGATGCTGTTCTTACACCGCAGTAACCCGACCTGAGTTATTACAGCCACAGCTTGAGCAGTTTTCTCGGGTTTCGACAGGGAATTTGGCAGCCTGAGAAGGGCTGTAAAGACTAAGGTTTCGGTGATAATTACCACTGTATGGCCAAATAGTCTCAAGGACTCCACCATGAGCAACGAGTTTACCGGCTGCTGTAATAGCTGCACCAACTAAGAAACTTGAATGCTGAAAGGTGCCCTTCTTTTTCTGTCCAGCGTATAAAGCCCTGGATGTGCTGAGCATAAATATCCACTTTGAGCCCTCAACAGTATCAGCAAAGCCTCCACTTTCTCTGTACACTTGTTTACCATTTTCGACTACCACTTCAAAGGATTGCCTCTATTTCTGATAAAGGGAAGAATAACAAGAAATGAATGAGTAAAGCTACAATAATCATCACATAAACAGATGAAACATAGAACAGTCAAATTATCAACTTACTGGTCCAAGATGCATTGCTGTTGAAGTTTTGTTCTAGAGCACTTCTCCAGATTCAATTCTTTTCCGTCTTCAACATCCAACCTATATAATAATCCAGAGCTAATCTCATCAGCAAGAAAGACCTAATAAAAGTACTCAAGCAAAAGTTGTGTTCTAGAAGGAAAACTCACCAAAAGAAGAAAGGTTGAGCGCTTTCGTTTTTAAACAACAAATCATAGTAAAGGTGTAAATTATGTCCATATTGATGGCATGGATCAATCTGCAGGAGAATCAAAATAATCAGACATTGAAGAGGAAGCATTTTCAGAAAAAATCATACCAAGTTAACAACTTAAATAAGAGGAGCTGTTACAATACTTACAGCTTCAAGCCAATGTTGCAGAGCCAGTTTCTGAGCCTTGTCATCCTTGGATAACCCTTTTCCCACCTTTGCTACTTGAGTTTTCACTCTAGCCCATCGTGAAAGAGCAGTCTCTGGCTTGTCATCATTGAAGAACGAAATAGAGCCCTGCTTTAGAGCCACTGAGTCCAATGTCTTCCACCTAAATCACAACCAAAACAAATTTAGGTAAACTGAAACAAACAAATGATCATAACATTAGAGCTTGATTTGGATCAATGGTTTCAAAACTAACCACAGCTCTACAACCACAACAGCACAATCTGCAAGATTTTTTCGAGTCCGGTAACTTTGTAAACCTTCTGAAGCTTAACTGCTGCAGCATCGAGCTCTTTAACGGGCCGTGGAGAGAACAAGATGGCTGAATCAGGGAGCACAATTATGGGGCTTGGCCTGTACATAGGTATCTTTACATCTTGAATTAGAGTTGTGAATGAGGGACTTCTGATGAGCATCAATGTTACAGGTTCACATTTGGTTAGAATTATAGAGTTTTTCCTGCAATAATACATCACTACATAAGAAATCAAAACTGAAAGGAAGGGCGGGTCAGGACTTTACCTAACACCTAACCTTCAACATGATCCCAACTTTAGTGGAGAGTCATCAGAAGTTATACATGATTATTTTACCTTTTCTTAACAAAAACTGAATCTGAAAGCCGAAGCCGACTTCCATTAGAAATGCTGGTGATTTGAAAGAGGCAAATGTGGTGGACAAAGTTGTGAAGGAAATACACTCTTTGCTGTTTCAGGAGCTGAGGAAAGTGGACCATATTGTCTGTCGAGATGTCGGGAAATCAGGCTCGTGGTGGTTCGATGGTCATGATGCAGAAGAAATCGCGGTTCGGATTGCTGAAGATGTTCTTCAAGATTCAGTGGTGAATGCAATTCTTGAGTTTATGCTTTAATACTGTTTTACTTACATCGAACTTGGAAATATGTGAATGTTTTGTGTATTATTACTCATCGATGCGGATCAAAATTACAGCTTAATGCAATCACATCCCCAGAACCAGGATGTGTTGAATACTGAGGCTGTTCAACCTTGCAGAATTCTACGTCTTTGATTTGCCCTCTGAATATATACCACGGCCTTTCTAACTCAGTTTTAAATATATTCTCGTCATGAATTTAACCGTGTTCCTCAATTAGTTATCTAATAAAGGTGTGAATAATGCACATCTTTTATGAGATTGCATTGTAAAGTATATGCAATTTTAACTGGGATTATAATGGGATGAAAGTTATGAGGACTACTTCGGGTTCAGTTGAACATTTTGTGTATCATTTCATTCCACTTATTATTTTGCGTTATAACTTTATCCCAGAACCAAAAAATCCTTTTTTTTCACTAAACAAGTTATATATTTGCAGGGACTTGGCTGTTCAGTGCATACTCTGCTTATACAAACAGACAAACTGAGAAGAATGTAAGGCCTTAAGTTGGATGTGCCATCCTAGGAGGAGGAACAGATGAAAATCCCATACTTACATGCGATACAAACGACAGCCAACAACAACATTTGATTCGTGTATATTACCATCAAATTATTCGCTAGAAAACATATGACAAGGCAGAAAACAAAAATGAATGAAGAAACAAAAAGAGGCTGAACTACGTCATCGAATCATGTGTACCTGAACCCGATATCCAAAGTCTGAGTATGACAATCACAAAGCAGCAGATAGACTGAACCACCGCATGCTGTTATTCAATAATCAATCGCAAAGCGCTTCCGGACCAATAAGATTACTGCACAACCAAGACCCTGTCCAAAATTCAGAACCTAGATCAGAAAACAGAAAAAGAAGACAGTTTAATTCACGTAGAAATCACCCCAAGAAATCAAACTTTCTCACAAATTACCCAAAAAGTAAGCTCATTTCAGGACACACTCAGTTCAGTTCAGCTACAAATCATTCACCACAAAAAAGCAGACTTTCTCGCCGGAAAATCACAAAATAACCAAAAATCAAACTCATTTCACAACATTTCCTCAAATCCCAACAAGAAATCAGTCACTACATGCAATCCTAGTCTGATTTCAATACTGATTAAAAGCACAAAATGGGCAAGAAACACAAGAAGGTTAATAAAGTCGCTTGCTTGGGAACTTACGTTAACAAAGATGAGAAATTGGGGGATCGGAAAAGGTTATCCTTGAAGATATGAAAAACCAGCAAACTAAACTTTATCTCACTCAGAAGTAAAGGCAAGAGACAGCAGATCTTGCATGAGTAAAATTTGACAAAAACTAAAGAGAGCTGGAAACTTTCAAGTACAGCATCGAATATTTTAAAACAGTGAATTCTCATTCTCCATATGGGATAAAGTTATAACGCAAAATAATAAGTGGAATGAAATCATACACAAAATGTTCAACTGAACCTGAAGTAGTCCCCATAACTTTCATCCCATTATAATCCCAGTTAAAATTGCATATACTTTACAATGCAATCTCATTAAAGATGTGCATTATTCACACCTTTATTAGATAACTAATTGAGGAACACGGTTAAATTCATAACGAGAATATATTTAAAACTGAGTTAGAAAGGCCGTGGTATATATTCAGAGGGCAAATCAAAGACGTGGAATTCTGCAAGGTTGAACAGCCTCAGTATTCAACACATCCTGGTTCTGGGGAGAGCTGCTGCAAAATGGTTCTTAAATTCATGGATCCTAATTCTAGTGTTGGTGGTAAAACATCTAAGCTAACTTTACCCAAAGTGACCAGCTTCCCACTGCACACACAGGGATTGTTATCTTTCAAAAAGTGTTTCATTTTTCAATCTTGTCGGAAAATGATTCAACATGTAAGTTCACAACCATTATGTTAAATTCTCCCTTGAAGCTGCAAAGATTATTGCATATTACCAACAAATTATTTGCTAGCACGCAAGGCCTTAGGAAAGAAACAGATAAAAGAATTAGCTGGGGAATTTTGTCGAACACCATGTACTCGTCTGCACCCAAAATCACTTATGGGAAAGAAAAAAAGGCTTACCACAGATATTGCAGGTGAAATCGAAGGAAGGGAAAGCACAAAACCGAGGACGGGAAGAACGGTGGGATTTGTCGGTGATGAGAGGGTGAAGCACAGAGGTGAGGCAGCAACAAAAATCCGGAAGATAAATTCGACCGAGAGCCACGTTACCCACCCTGCGGAGAGACCGACACGTAATGGTCCTGGTCCTGATTGCCGGCGCGACGGCGAATTTCTGGGTGACCTCCAACCGGCTGTTCAAGCGAAGAAAGGGACAGGCGATTCTGAGAAAAATAGGAAACAAATTTAAAAATGGGAAAAGAAAACCATAAACGAAACCGGAAACCGGGGACTTACCGTCCATTTTGGGGACATTCAGGCTTTCAGTATATGATAGATATCACAATTTAACCACAATTTATATCCTTTTCTTCATCCTCTCCCGAGCAAGGTCATGTGAGAGGCTAGATCTGTAGGGATTTTCGGGAGGCGATTGATGTTTTTGGTGTGGAAACGAAGGTTACTCTGTGTCCCTTTCCGGCGATGAACTTGGCGAGCTCTAGGTAAGGGATGATGTGCCCGAAGGCTGCCCACGGGAACAGAGCTACGCGCAGATCGTTACTCGGTCGGCGAAATCGTTCAGAGCTGGGACGCCTTCTGCAAATCCACGGAGGCGATACTGAATGGCGGCGGCGAATTTTCCCGGAGCTCGCCGGAGCTAATTTCGACCGTCCGAACTCTCTGCAGTCACGGGCTCCAGTCTCTGATCGAGAAACATTTCCTCCGCTCCGTTGAGGTAGTTTAATTTCAGTTTTCAAAAAGTTACAGTCTTGAAATCGAAAAGTATTACTGAAATTTAATAAAGTAGAGATTGGAGGTTGTAGAATCACTGAAATTAGATGTTTTAATGAACATTTTTGGTTTGTTTTGAATGTAGGAAGTTTTGAGAAGAATGTGGCGGCGGAGTTTTGGAGATATTTTGAACCGTATAGGAGTTTCTACATTGAGCCTGCAATGTATGAGTCCATCCTTCGCAAGTTCTTGGCACAGCTTTTGAAAACATCAAGAAGGTAGCTTTTTAATGTAAATGTATAGGTTTTTGAATTTTGATCAAGAATGTTAAGACATTAATGGTTTTCTTTGGGCAATCAGAATTTCTATCCTCAAAATATTGGAAGCCCACCTGCCTCCCATTCTGGCTCGAGCGATCAGTCTAATGTAACGAGCTTCCTATCTCCAGTTGCCTCCTTTGAGGTGGCTTCCCAATCCCATGGCTCAGAGGATTCCAAGAACTCTGCCATTTCTGAAACTACAGTAAGTTTCATAAATGAAGAGTCTTGTGTTGTCATCCAAAGTATTTACTGAGATCGGTTTGCTTGAATGCTTTGTATTGCAGCAAAAAATTGAAGATGAACTGTAGAGATTGAGACAAGAGCTGAAGGATACCATGGATGTGTACAACTCAGCCTGCAAAGAAGCTATTGCAGCCAAAGAGAAGGTATAAAGGAATCATGTCAAAACTTTTCTGTTAAGGATCGCGACAACAAGTACTTTAACGTGGTGTCCCTCTCGAGTTGTTGGCTCCAGTTATTGGGGTGGTGTGTTCTTTGGATTGCACAAAAATTGGTTTTTTATAGTTGGTGTTGGATGGATTTGTTTTCTGTTACTTGGTTGATTAATCGCTTGGTTGCGTATTATTTTTAACTGAAATTTGGTTTGGGGTTCTGCAGGGCATAGACAAGATCTCTTGGAATGGGCAAGGAACGCTCTAAGCACCGCGTTGATGATTTGCAGGTTATGTTCTCTGACTATCAGTCGGCTTTGAAAGATAGTCGCAGCAGTGATGCAGCAGTACTGGAAGAGCAATTGCATCAGTCGCTTTGTGAGTGGAAAGTTGAGCTCAATGAGCCGTCTCCTGCTTCTTCATTACAGGTAGCTTCCTGATGCTGCCAAGCCCAAGAGAACCCAGATTGTTTGTGGTTTTTGTTTCAGGAGTGGGTGGACTCTGCCTGCCTTAACTTTGAGCAGAATTTCAGTTTGTTGAAGTTCATGTTTGTTTTTGTGGAGTTCAGTGTTGGCATAAAGGTTCAGTCCGAGGCGGAAGCTGTGCAGAAGGAGGAAGCTGTTGAAGGGACTGAAGGTGCTGCTGATTATGGTCTGCAATCTTAGTTAAACTGCAATCATGGTCTGCAATCTGGGAGGTGTGAATGTGAATCGCGGTGGCGGTGGGAGTGGTGTGTGTGAGAGAATAGGGAGGTCTGGCCAGAGTATCACGACGATTGCTAATTTAGTTCGGGGAAGCTTAGTGAATTTAGTTTAGCACATCATTTTGTTAATAAGTGTTCTAGGGTTCTGAATTTTATATATTCCATGAATCTAATGGATTTGCCTATTTCTCAATCATTTTTGTAGTTTTGGATGTAGAAATCCTGAAACGAATTGAAACTGTCTTACTACTTAACTTCTTTGATTAAGTTTAGATTTTCACAATTAAAAGCATAGTTATAGTGCTGCTGATTATTGTTATTTGATTTTGCATTTAGTAGCCCTTTCTTTTTTAACCTGTAATTTTTTCATTAAAAATTGTTAAAATTTACCCTGCAACATAACTGTTCCTTGAAATAAATACTGGACTTAATTATGCTCACCAATGTTAAAGTAAATTTAAAAACTACTTCGTAACGTTCCTTTAAAATAAAAAACAGTTCTAAATCATCCTCTCAGATTTTTTATTATTTTTGTACTGGTAATTCATGCACTATTTCTTTTTTATAGCCTGCAATTATTTCATGAAATAATCCAAACTTAATTTAAAAATTTCCATCGTAACGCTTCCTAAAATAAAAACTGCATTTAATGATCGTCACGATTAATTTTAAAACATGAATTGTAATGTTCCCTTACATAAAAATTGTACTTATTCATTATCACAAATTCTTTATTATGGTTGATCTGTTCGCACAAATTGTGTCATAAAACTTATTAATATTTTCATTCACCGATAATATATGCATACTATATGCATACGAAATTCCATATGATTCAAAAAATGATTAAATTTTTGACAGAAATATTTAAATGATCAAAGTTTCATAAAAATAAAATAAAATAAAATAAAACTATATTTTATTAGTATTTAACCAATTGAAACTAATGATTCTCGGTTGATACAAATATACTAATGTCATTTGTTGTCATTTCATGGCCACTCAAAGAAACGTCCGTTGTAAATTAATTGATGAGTGCATTAAGATAAAACTTTTTATGTGGCTTCCTCTACATCATGGTCATATCAATGTAAATTAATTGATGAGTGAATTAAAATAGAACGTTTTATTGGTTGATATTACATCAGGTCGGTTTCAATGGATGTTTAATTTGGTGTATTAATCCACATTTAATTCATGCAACCAAAGAGATAAAAATTGGGAATTAATGAATCGTTTATTTCTTTGGTCATATTAATCTGTTCTGCATTATGCCTTCTTTTTGTTTTATTTTTTTATTATACATTTCTTTTCTTTATTAGTTTTTAACAGTGTCCGTATTTGATTAAATAAAAATTCCGGTCCATTTAAGATTACTTATAAATTATTCACTCATCAATATCAGCTATTTTTTGCCATGTTCGGTTCATAAGACACCCACGCCGATGCACAGTTATCTATTCATTAAAATTTTGTTTTTATTATATTACTCAAACATATATATTTACTGCAATATAAATAGATCAGCATTGTGTGTAATATAATTCATTGTGTGGAATTAATATAACGTTTACATGATTTTTCTCAATATTTTTCAAAGCTTAGTCTAAATATTATTAATTTAGTTCTGAATTCATTGTGTGGTACTGAACTGAGGTGTGATGGTTAAGAACACAAAAAATTCCACACAATTAATTCATGCAACATATTCCTGAAAGAGAAAAAAATTGGGAATTAATGAGTCGTTTATTTCTTTAGTCATATTAATTTGTTATGCATTATGCCTTCATCCTGTTTTATTTTTTTATAACGCATTTTTTTTTTGAACAGTTTTCGTGTTTCAATAAAAAAAATCTTCGGTCCATTTAAGATTACTTATAAATTATTCACTCATCAATATCAGTTATTTTTAACTATTTTTAGATTAAAATTCACTATCTATAAACTCATTTCCATTGCATTCTCATACTTAAGAGTCACATACTTAAGATTCTTTATAATTTTGTGTAATAATTATTCATGCACCATTTCTTATTTATATTCTGCAATGAATGTATGCAATTATGAATTGTATAGGAAACTATTATATATACTTTCACTTCGTATAAAAATTACACATTTTTCACTAAATCATTTTATCAATTAAATAAGGGAATAGAGCAAATTATATCATATTTAATTATTTAAGTGATACTTTTATTTTTATTTAATATTTTGCTTGTATATATATATGACTATTTATTAAAACTGTAATTATTTTTCATATCCTATGAATGAATAAAAATAAGTTTTTACTAAATTAATTTATGTACATGATATTAATTTTAAATAAATACCCGTACATCGGCACGGGACATTATACTAGTTCTCTTTATATTGGTTAGAAAAAGAAGAACAAAATATTGAATTTCTAAAATTTAATGTTACCCTCAGTAGTTGATTGTACCCCAAGTATTTAGTAATGTTAGTTGATAGCTAATAGATGATTAATTTATGCACATATTAAAATGACATATAATGATTTGAGTGTATTTTAACAATTAATAACGTAATAACTAATACTTTTAATTCACATGATTTCAAATAATCTCTCACATATTAGAAGTTTTATAAAAAAAATTATTTCAGATTGTGAAATAATTAATTTTTGCTACAAGGCAATTAAAACTACTAGTTTTAATCTGGTATGAACGATCAACATTCATATTCCGGCGAGGCCTGTCGTTTGGCCTACAATGGCTGGTAACCGAGTTGAGAAATATTCTGCGGATCAAGTAGGATTTGTTCCCCGGACCCACGTCAACTACAGTCTAGGGTTTCCGTTCCCTTACCTCGTGAAGGGTCTGCTGGATGAGTTCAAACTGAGCATCTGCCAACTTCATCCTAATTGTATCCCCATCATCTTGGGCTTTGTGGCTCATTGCACCAACTGTGGACTCACTCCCTCCTATGCCTTGTTCGGTCAGTGAATCGACCGCAGCTTAGCCAGGGGAAGGATTCGATGGTGCCAGTGTACACCTTGTATGGTCGAGATTGCCACTCAATCTTTGTTGGGAAGTTGAGCCATGTAGGGTGCTGGAAGATTAGCTACTATAGGTTCAACGCGAGGGCTTTCCCCGTCCATCCTTGGAACCATAAAAAGGTTTTCGACTCCTTTGTGATTCGGATGGACTTGGGAAAATCGTAAAGGATCTTCGAGCGCAGACGTACCCATTAAATGACAATGAAATGCCCAGCTTCAACAAGTTCCATTGGCTTCCTTGTAGGGTTTCTATTATCATGTCTTCTTCTATTCTGATAGCTTGATTGATTTTTTTAACCTCCTTTCTTTGCATGCAGTGGTGGACATTGTTGTTCCAACTGGCAACAACAAGGGAGGTTCGGGCGAGACCCTGGATCGCAAGCAGGAGAATGATATAGTGGGGGTTGGAAACAAGGGCATGGAGTTGTCCATGTGGAGGAGACGAGCCTCGAGGCTGAGGGAAGGACGATCAACACTTATACTCGATCCTTCGGTGCCAACTTCGATCCTATGGTGAGCTTTTCGATCCTCCCTGATTATAGCTAGTTGACTTTAGCGTAGTATCTAAACATAAATTGCTAGTTTGACCCAGAAAATCGAGGCTTTTTTTCTCGTGGTTGAGGAAGCTTAATCATGACATTGCTCATCTCCGTACTCGAGAACCTGTGGTCGCTTTGCACATGAAGGTTGTGAACTGGAGAGGCAAGTGGAAGACATGAAGCTCGTGATTTATTAGAAGGATCATTGTATCCAAACCCAAGCTAAGGAGATTGATCGTTTAACCCCCACAAGGACATGCTAGATGTTTCACTCGTGCGGAATTGAATGGTCGAGGATCAATGGTGTGCTGCGGTTAAACAGTTTGAAACTGATGATGCTACACCAGGTCCAGATGGGAGCCAGGGTTGAGCTGTGTCGTTAGGCCATGAGTCTGATCGAGCTGGATGATGACATCAAGGCCCAGCTTCACCAAGTCATCGAGGACACGGACGACCTGACCGAGCAAGTGGCTAACTACACCTGGTGGGACATTACTCGCAAAGATGCTGAGCAGTTTCCTTTGGTGCGGCATCTGGTTGGGGTCAAGGAGCTTCCCTTGGCCAAGGAGATCGTGACTCTTGCCGCCTCGATGCATGAGGATCCAGACTAGAGGTGGAGAAGGAAGATCCTCAAGGAGATTTGACTTCGACTCCTCCAGTGATTGAAATGGAAGCCTTGTCAGTACTCCTCCTCTGCATCTGACCCAACAGCATGAAGTGGAGGATGTATAACAACAATATTTACTTTTTATGTGCTTTGATCATTTTTTTGTAAAAATCTTGGGATATTCGGGCCTCTTTTGGCCTTTTTTAATTTGTCTTTATTTTCCCTCTTCTCTTGTCTTACCTTATCTTCTCTTCTCTTCTATTTCCTTTCTTAAATGTCCATATCCTTGTTTTTTCTTTGCTCTGATATATCTTCATCTGTTCCTGTATAACCCTTTTCAAGTTCCATTGTCAATATTGTATCTGATGTATATATGTGCCCCCTAATTAGGTTATGCTCGAGAGGCACGTTATGGATGACCTGATTAAGTACAAAGCTAATATGAGCTCGATGAGGGAGAAAGAAACAAAGCACAAGATCGAGCAGATAAATTATCTTTCGACTTGTCATAATTTAAGAGAAAGTGGTCTGATGCTTAGGCCTCCATCCCTCATTTGAGGGAAACATTAGAGCGAGCTCAAGAGAAGGCAGCCAATTTGCTTGGTGCTCTACTAGATGAGATCGATGATTTTTGAGTCGCAAACGGTTTGCTCACATTTAAACATGCCAAGGCCAGAGAGGAAGAGAAGGGTGTGAAAGGAGAAAGGGACACATACCTTAAGAGGAGTGAATCACATGTTCGAGAAATAGAAAAACTTGGCTCCATCGTTCTTAGTAATAATCGCAACATAAGAGCCTTGATCGATTCTCTCCAAGCATATGTGTATGATAATAGAGTTAAAGAATTCAAGATGTAAGCGCGCAAGAGCTTCCCATCTTTGTCTGGAAAACTCTTTATCGAATAGAGTCATTGGAAGTTGATGCCATAATGGACAACCCGGAGTTGTACCAAGAGATCATTGAATTCTTGGAAAAGATCGAAGGTAGAAAGTACCAACGATATGTTTCCTTAACGTCTTCCAACTCGAGCAAGTATTGCCAGAGTAGCCAGAGGTGGCGGGAGAAGATCCGCTGCTAGCTCTTTAGGTACTGCCCCTAGTAGGCATTCTAACGAGTCAAAGGTAGCCCCCGAGACTCCAGTTCCTCGGATCGAGCAATCGATGTTCCGGCTTGATCCACTACAAGAGGTTTCAACGGAGGGGAAAATCATGCTAATCAAGAACCCGAAGAAGATCCAAAGATGGAGGAGGGCCAACTGAAGACTAGAGATAGAAGACATCATAATCACAGAATCGTGATTTTATACTTTTCTTTTCTACCGAGTTATAATGTTTAGATATTCTGTGGAGGGCTCTCAAGAAATAAACGATGTTATTTATTTCTTTGATCCTCGTTCTGAGATTATACTTTGTATTTTTGATGATTATACCACTGGGTTAGATGTGATAAGTGTCATTCACTGCTCGAGGCCAATCTTTCCACTCACATAGGTGGTTGAGTCCTCTGTTGAATTTACTTACCATCATCGAGCCTTTATTGAGCTTCACTTCGATCTTCGAGTAGATTGTTTGTGATACGATTGAGCAAGATATCAATCTTGGAGTTCGAACATTCTCTTCCTAGAACTATAACAATGGATCGAGCATCATTCAATCTTCGAGTGCATTGTTTCTTCTTCACGTTCGAGAATGGAAGCGCAATCTTCAGATTTGAACAGTCTCTTCCTATTGGAAGTTCGAGGTAATGTTTCCTTGGTAATGGCATCGTCATTGTATAGGTGTGGATCGATGAAAGAATAACCGTGTACCAGAATTCATCTTCACTGTTAGAGTGTGGACTTTGAGTGGGATGATCATGCTTCGAGTGGTATCTTCACTTGCCATAGTGTGAACTCTTCGGGTGGAATAACCGATCAGCGATGCATAATCCAATTATCACATATTCGAATAACCTCTATCTCGTAGTGGAGATGGCATATCTAAGTCTCGTGCTCATATATAGAAGATACTTTATATGCGTCCGATGTAATTTTTTTCCTCACTTGTGGAAGTGGCATTTAGAACTACGGTTAGTAGTTCTAAGCATCATCATGTGAATGATGGAAAGACCAATCACAGGGTCGGTCAAATGCCACTGTGAAGCGGGTTTGAAAGTATGAACTCATGCAAGTCATAAAAAAAATGAGGAAAAGTAGTTTTTATTTCAACTCTTGAAAATAAGATGACAATGCACCAGGTTAATCTGGAAAATTGACCCGGCCCGGCCCGGAATTGATTGACCCGGACCCATATTTTAAGATTTACGGGCTGGGTTTCGAGCCATCAATTTTACACATTCCGAGTTCCGGGTCAAACCCGGTATATTTCGGGTCAAATCAGATGACCCGGTATTACCTATTGTACAAGTATATGTTTATTTTTAAATATGCTAGTTGTTGATTATGTATTTTAGTTAGGATAATAAATGGTGTGTTGAGCTATGCCAACGGTGTGTTGAGTTAGATAACGTTTGTGAAGGAAGGGATATGATGGCATCATGATGACATCGTGTCGACGTAGCAGCCCAATTTTTTCTTTTTGCACTAAAATAAAAAATGAATTTACTTAAATATGTACTTAAATAGGTCATGATATTAGCATTTTGGAGATGTTGGGTTTTGGATTTTGCTCTCCAATATCTAATACATATATAAATTTTAAACTATATATTTAATCTAAAGTTGGGTCGAGTTTATCTATCCCTATATAAAATTTGGACCGCATCAGATCTTTAGCTCACAGTTGACTATTATTTCTAAAAAATAAAAATAAAATTTCAAATCTATACATTTAATTTAAAATAATAATCCCTACCTTTCTAATATGTGGATCATATTTGATGGATCGATCAAATTTTATAAGATATACTTTAAAATAATAGTATTTATATAATTATTAAATCTATATTATCAAAAATATAATGATAATGTTTTGTGTAATTATAATTATTGAAATTACATTATGATATTGTTCTCACAAATCTCGAAATCATCTACTCCAAAGAATACAAATACTTATATGCATCTAATTTATTAATAGATTAAAAAATCCAAAGCTCAAACTTTTAAATCATAAAAGATTTTCACACGGTATATTTTTTATAAATCCCACTCTAAAACCATAATTTTGCATTGTTTCAAAACTCAAAATCCAAAACCAAGAAAATCTCAGAACAAACAGGGCCATCAATCATTTTCCGAGATTTTTAGGTTGGGAAAAACAGTTTAATCTCTAATAAAACATGTTTGTCTGTCTACCCCAAACATATAATCTGGCCGAAATTAGTATAGATTCTCTTCTGCCAAATGTGAATTATCATTAATGCCCTCACTATATTGTAATTAAAGAAATAAAAACTGAATTATAAAAATTCCCCCAACCAAATGAGCGAATAATCCTCCAATGACCTAATTATTCATTCATTTTACATTTCTTTTTTTTTTTGCTTTCTCCCAAATACTCAAATTTCTATACTAGCGATCTAATTTCCTGATAGGACTCGACGTAAGCTCGTCTTGAAGCCGAGGTGACCAAAACCCCGTCGTGCGGGTAACTATTTTAACCGAACGGTGTGGCTCAGTTTATAAATGAAAGGAAATATAGTTGGCAAAATTAGAGATTATAGTATGTTCGACAATGTTTTCACGTTATTGAGTTTTTTTTCACTATGATGGATGTAAAGATAAAAACTTTTTAATAATATTTAATTGTCGTAGTTGAATTTTGTGATTGTGCTTCTTGAAAAGACCGTGTATTTCATAGGGCGTTGGTACGAATTTTTGTTGTTAGTGTATTCGATATCATCAATTTTATGAAAAATCAATTAATTCATGTTTTGGGAGTAATCGATTTATGAAGTTTGAAGTTATATTATGTGTTCGACGAGATAGTTAGTATTTTGGGGTTTTTTCGTAATGGACGACACTGAACTATATTAATCCTCCTAACCAAGCTTTGTTTTTACACTTCTTAGGATTTTAGGGGGTAGAAATATTTGGGCATTGTTATATGCAGTCCAGTATTTACTTATGCAGTCCATATTTATTCATGAAGTGTCATCAATACCCTCAATATTTATTCAAAAGTAAATGTGGTTCTCATAAATGAGGGTATATCAGGAATTTTAAATGTAAATACGGACTGCAAAAGTAATGTTGGACTGCACCTATCAATTCCCAAATATTTTGAGCTTGTGATTTTACGGTGGAACTTGTTTGTGAAGCTCCGAGCTTTCGAAACATTGAACCATTATTTTGTGTTAATTTAGCGAATTGTGACGTATGTGATACTTTGAGTTTTATCGTCCCTTTAGACTTTCTTTTGTTTGATGAATTTTATGTAACAATAATTAAATATTGCATTGCCTACCCTTGGTGTTGATGATTTTATGGAGCTATCATGGTCACCTAGGGGCATTTGTGTCTGGAAAAAAACTAACCCATTTTACAAATGGTAGAATTGTCTTTGTATTTAACATGTTGCTTGAAATCATTCGGCCAGGAGCTCAAGGGATACACTTCTTTGGTCTACACAAATGTGGGGGTACATCAACACTTTTTAGATTATTCAGGGGTACCAGGCTACCAGCTCACTTAATCCTAAAAATGAATGGTTTATGTTTTAGTTAAAAATGAAAGGTCTTAGTAACATTACTACAACGATACTTTTGTTCTTACATATTATTTTATAATGAACTATTTAAAGGTATGTATATATTATATATATAATGAACTATTTAACCATTTCATCCTAGTGTGGAATAATAAAATCATTTCTGTTGAAATTATAATTTCTAGCAAGGTTATTTCAATGAATCACTTGTTATGATTAAAAACTAAAAGTGATATGGTGATGTCGCCGTGACATCATAATGATGACATATATTCTTCCTCTAGGCCCTCTATACTTGAAACGAACGTGCATATTCGTCCACACCTCTCCACCACTTCTAAATCCCAATTCAATGTTGTCAATTCTCCATACATCATGATTCGCCATAGTTATTATGCCACATATCTCAATCCGTTGCCACCACATGCATTTCAATGCCATTGTTACTTGTGATTTTCCGATTTGATTGCCCGGTTATTCATTTACTACTAAACTATTTGATTTGTAGTTCATTACGAGGCGTCGTACAAGAACCTTGAGTGGAATGGGTATTTTCCAACTGCGACAACTATGTGGATCAATTATATCTAGTGACTAGTACTTCAAAGTGCATTATGTGGAAGGCAACGACGCCAACAGTGGGTTAGAATCAGAAATCGTTTGTGAAGGAAAGGATATGATGGCGTCATTATGGCATCATGTCGACGTAGCCGCCTAATTTTTTTCTTTTTGTATTTTTATAAAAACATGATTTTAGTTAAATGTCCTTATAGAAGTCATGATAATAACTGAAATAATCAATGCACCACGAATGTTGTACCTTTAGTATTTAGAGTCATAGGTTCTGTAATTTTTAGGGGTCAATAAACATTTTTCTCTAGGATGCAATGATGCCAATGGTGTGTTGAGTTAGACAGCGTTTGTGAAGGAAGGGATATGATGGCATCATGATGACATCGTGTCGACGTAGCAGTCTAATTTTTTTTTTTCACTAAAATAAAAAAATGAATTTACTTAAATATACTTACATAGGTCAAGGTATTAACATAAATACTTAGCATTTTGGAGATCTTGGGTTTTGGATTTTGCTCTCCAATATCTAATACCTTATTTATTTTGCATACTTTTTGGTTTTGAGATTTACTAGTAAAATGCAAAACCAAACTAAATTTGCCTAATTTTTGAGTTTTATATTTAAGATATTAGTTATTTTGATATATATTGATCCAAAAATTATATTTACTTTTGATATATATTATGTGAAATTATTTAATTTGAAATTGTTCGAGTCAAAATTACCGAGCAAACTCTAATATTTTAAAATAAATGGACTACTTCATAATTTTGAACCCACCCAATTTAAATACAAATTGTAAATTTGCCTTGATCCAAAATGTAATGAACAATATATTATATTTAGATTGAGTCGATTTGATCTAAATTAAGTATATATAAAAATTTTAAACTATATATTTAATCTAAAGTTGGGTCGAGTTTATCTATCCTTATATAAAATTTGGACCGCATCAGATCTTTAACTTATAGTTGATTATTATTTCTATAAAATTAAAATAAATTTCAAATCTATCTTTTTAATTTAAAATAATAATCCCTACCTTTTTAATATGTGGATATGATTTGATGGATCGGTCAAATTTTATAAGATATAATTTAAAATAATAGTATTTGTATAATTATTAAATCTATATTATTAAAAATATAATGATAATGTTTTGTGTAATTGTAATCATTGAAAAATTACCTTATGATATTTTTTTCACAAATCTCGAGTTCATCTACTCCAAAAATACAAATTCTCACATGCATCTAATTTATTAATAAATTGTAAAATCCAAAATTCAAACTTTCATATCATAAAAGATTTTGACACAATATATTTTTTTACAAATCTCACTCCAAAATTAAGATTTTGCATTGTTTCAAAACTCAAATCCAAAACCAAGAAAAGCTCAAAACAAACAGGATCATAAATCATTTTCTGAGATTTTGAGTTTGGGAAAGACAGTTCGTCTCTGATAAAACATGTTTGTGTGAAAAAATACTCCATTGTGTTGGCAATCTATGATGAGGCGGGACCTAACATAAACTAATAAAATGTAAGCAAAATATTTGGAACTACCATTATTTATTTACATTCAAATGATATATTTTGGTGTTAAAACATTGATCATTTTAAAGTAATCATATAGTAAAATATGTTTTAATGCAAAAATTTAAGAAATTACATATAAAAATTTAGAAATTTTAAGTAATTAAATACACAGATCAAATTAACAATCCAGCGAGGACCCTCTCTGTGACAATAGAAGATTTGGAAGATTTAGAAGATAATTAGTTGTAATTCTTGTATATTGCACGTATGCCCCTAGGGTTTAATTTGTAACAGTTAAAAGCATCTCCAATGGAACTCCTTAAATCAACTTTTCTTAATAAGACGTGTTCCTTATTCATTTTTTACCATTGTTGATTTTTAAGGAGCGCTCCTTGTTAGGTAACTACTCCTTAGTTAAGGAGCACTACTTGATTTAATGTGGAGCATTTTGAACCTTTAATTTTGCTATTATTAATTAATGATGGGTAGAACTTAAGAACCATATCATTGTTGAATTTTCTCCTTACTTAGATTCTATCAAAAGTGATGATGTGGAATTTAAAAAGCACTCCGTATTTCCTTACTATTGGAGATGTTCTAAGAACCCTCGCTGGATTGCTGCTATGGATGAGGAGATTGATGCACTTCAGAGGCAGCAGACGTGGCAGTTGGTTCCTCGTCCTTCCCATGTTAATGTGGTGGGTTCTAAGTGGGTCTATTGTCTGAAGTACAAGCAGGATGGTTCCATTGAGAGATATAAGGCTCGATTGGTGGCTCAGGGCTTCTCTCAGGTTCAGGGTCTTGATTTTGATCACACGTTCAGTCCGGTGATAAAGGCTGCAACTGTCCGCACTGTACTTGCTATTGACACTATGAGAAAGTGGCCCCTTCATCAGTTGGATGTCAAGAATGCTTTTCCGAATGGCGTTCTTGATAGTCCGTTTTACATGGCCCAACCGGCTGGCTATCAGGATCCTGCTCGACCAAATTATGTTTGTCAGCTGAAAAAGGCGATTTATGGTCTCTAGCAAGCTTCCAGGGCATGGTTTGATCGATTCAGTGCTTTTGTCTGTTAGCCATTGCACATGGCTCACACAAACCAGGTTTAGGAAGTACCGAAGTAAGAGAGAAACAACCAGTTCTGTTTATTAAAGAAATAATATCACCCAAACGAGCATGCCACGTCTCGAAAGAAACTCTTTTCTTATTTGTCTTCACTCTTGCAATAAAAGCTGCCACACCACTGTCCAACACATACAACCAATCCTTACTGTGCCCCTTACCCAGGATTGCCTTGTCGAGATTGTGTTGAATAACAAAGGACTGATCATCAAACGCAATAATAGCACAAAGTTCCTTAGTCAGCTTGCTGATTGACAAGAGATTTTTCGTGATAGTAGGCACAAGTAAAACATCAGACAAGTGTAAAGTAGGGCTAATTCTAGCATCACCAATACCAGTTATAAGAATAGAAGCCCCATTCCCAACGGAGACTAGAGTGTTACCATTATAAGGAGTCAAACTTGACAGACTGGATGCCGTAGAGCTCATGTGATTGGTGCAGACTGAGTCAACATACCAGGGACATGAATCCGAAGGAGCCTGCAGTGCTGGGTAGGTCGGAGGAGCCTGTAGGTACTGCGGAGCATACTGCTGATACTGAGGAGCATACTGCTGAGACTGCTGGGAAGCATACGGCTAATATAGTTGAGCCACATTAGCTTAAGGAGAGTGCAGAAACTGGCCCAGATGAGCAGCAAGGGATTGTTGACCATAGGGCTGAGTTGGAGCAGGTACAGGACGCGGAGCAGCTGAAGGACACTGTCGCGAAACATGCCTAAAACCCTCACAGGTATAACACTGGACATTAGGACCGGATCTGGACACACCACCACCACCGGAGGACTGCTAGGAGGGCTTGCCACCACAGCCGCCGTTTCTGGCGGCGCGGGTGTCGGCAACGAATGCCACCGGTCCAGATCCAGCATGTCCCTACAACGGGTGATTCACCACAAAAGACTTCAGACGCCTAGTCTCATCAACAACAGATAAATACGTAGACAAATGGTCCCTAACAGATACAAGACCACTAATCTGTTGAAACTGAGGATCTAGGGCGTTGAGAAACCACATTAACTTATCTCGTTCACTAGCGAGGACCCTCTCATGATTGCTGCTATGGATGAGGAGATTGATGCACTTCAGAGGCAGCAGACGTTGCAGTTGGTTCCCCGTCCTTCCCATATTAATGTGGTGGATTCTAAGTGGGTTTATCGTCTGAAGTACAAGCAGGATGGTTCCATTGAGAGATATAAGGCTCGATTAGTGGCTCAAGGCTTCTCTCAAGTTCAGGGTCTTGATTTTGATCACACCTTCAGTCCGGTGATAAAGGCTGCAATTGTCCGCACTGTACTTGCTATTGCCACTATGAGAAAGTGGCCCCTTCATTAGTTGGATGTCAAGAATGCTTTTCTTAATGGTGTTCTTGATAGTCCGCTTTACATGGCCCAACTGGCTGGCTATCAGGATCCTGCTCAACCAAATTATGTTTGTCAGCTGAAAAAGGCGATTTATGGTCTCAAGCAAGCTTCCAGGGCATGGTTTGATCGGTTCAGTACTTTTGTCCATGGACTTGGTTTTGTTGGTAGTCTTTCAGATCTTTCACTGTTTGTGTTCACACGAGTTTCGGTTATCCTCTACCTCCTCATTTACGTTGATGACATTATTCTCACCGGAAATGATGGTGTTGCCATTTGCAGTTTCATCTCTCGTGCAGATTAGGAGTTCTCTGTCAAGGATCTTGGACGCCTCAGTTACTTTCTTGGCTTGGAGGTGACTTATACTACTACTGGACTGTTCTTGGGTCAGGCCAAGTATGCTAGGGACATTCTTCAGCGGGCAGGAATTTTGGATGCCACACCAGTCTCTACACCATTCCTTCCGTTGTCCCAGCTTCATAGTAGCACCAGTGGTCCATTTCACAATCCGAAGCTGTATCGTTCACTTATGGGTGCCCTCCAGTATCTTACCATCACTCGACCTGATTTGTTCTTTGCAGTCAATTCGGTGAGCCAGTATCTTCAGGACCCACGAGATGACCATTTTGCTGCCGTTACTCGGGTACTCAGATATGTTCGTGTCACGCAACATTGTGGTCTAACTTTCACTGCTGATGGTGCTTCGGAGGTTTTAGCATATTCTGATGCAGATTGGGCACGCTGCTTGGAGACACGTCGTTCCACTTATGCCTATGTTATTTTTCTTGGTGGAAACTTAGTATCGTGGAGTGCGAAGAAGCAGCCGACCGTCTCTCGCTCGAGTTCGGAATCTGAGTATGGGGCACTTGCCAATACTGCTTCAGAGGTTATCTGGTTGAGTTACATTCTTCGGGACCTTCGTTTTCCGCTTCTGGGGTCGTCTGTCCTTCTTTGTGACAATAACAGTGCTATCTTTCTTGATGAGAATCATGTTGCTCACAATAGGCCGAAACACATTGATATTGATTACCACTTTGTTCGAGAGTTGGTTGCAGCCGGCAAGTTTCGAGTAGGTCATATTCCTACGTCGTTTCAAGTAGCAGACATTTTCACTAAGGGACTCAACCGTGCGTTTTTTGATTTCTTCCGGTCCAAACTTATCAATCTGACGTTTCGCTTGACGGGGGTGTGACAATAGAAGATTTGGAGGATTTAGAAGATAAATAGTTGTAATTTTGTATATTGCATGTATGCCCCTAAGGTTTAATTTGTAACAGATAGGACCCTGTCTGAAAGTATAAATAGATGCTCATTATGTCAATACAGATTGCGTTGGAAATTAGTATTTACAACACACTATAAGTGAAACGTATAAAAACTTTCATGGAAAGTAAGGAAAGTTGAGAATTCATGAAATTTTCTCAAAAAAAATGTATGGAGTATTTTCATGATATTTAAAAAAACTACAGAGTTATATCCAAATATCCCATAAGTGCTTAATGGTCCTTGGAGTTTTAATTACTAGTAACAATAGACCTCATCTATTTTTTTTGACACATTCTAGTAACAGCCTAACAGGTAATGCCCGTGAGTCTACAACATACAATTGTTCTTTGTGTTGGTGAATATTAAAGAAAGTTTGAACTATAAAAGGTATACTACATATTTATGTTGAAAATAAACACTTTTAATACTCCTATACTCTCTGTCCCGTCTTATATTATATCGGATCCAAATATTGTGAAAGTTATGAATTTTAAAATAAATGGGGGAGAATGAGTTGAGTTTGAGAGAAATAGACTTTAATATATAATTAAAGTATGTAGTTTAACGTGGATAACCAATTTAGAAAAATATGCAAAATAACCTGGGGCCTAGAGGGAGTATGAGTGTGTTTGGCAGAGTTTTTCATCTGTTTATGTGTATAAAACACGATTATTTTTGTTGTTTGGTATATTATCAAAAAACTATTTATTTTATAAGTAGAAGTAAATTTTTATTAAAAAACGGTCCAAAAAACAGAAGTGAATATGAAAATAGATGGCAAAAACACTTTACTATTTAAAAGCCACCAAACACACTCTATATGTAAACATGATTCTAGTCCGTTTCTAATATCTTAAAATAGAAACTTTTTAGAAGTTTTTTTATGAAATTCAAGGAGCGGAGTCTTTTCGCCTATGTTGTCTTTGCAAAATATAAGCTCAAAATAAGTTCCAATTAAAAACTTTAAGTACTTCAGAGTACTATAACGCTCAATTAAAAGTGTAGCATGTACATGCTCTAAATGGTAAATCACAATCCAACTTTATTACATTATTATTATCAATGATTTTATGCTCTCGATTATTGTACCTCAACTTCCATTTCTGAATAAATGTGAAAGGATTCGTCCGTTACTCAAATCACATCCCATTATTGAGATGAGATCATTATTGAGCGTACCACACACCTAAAAGGTAAAAAGTACTACAAATTATGTCAAAGTGAGATCGGATTAAGATTAAGGTAAAAATTGAAGGATTTGAAATTAAATAATAGCACGTTTCTCGGGTTGGTATGTAATTTATTATTCACCTAATATACGGGGAGTACTTTTTTATTTTTCTGCAGAATCCCAGAATATACTCACTTTTTGATCGGGTAATCCCTATTTTATTGTTTTGTTTTTCTGGGAGACTCATTCAAATCAACCTTTGAATAGTGGATGAGTAAGAGCATTTGCAATGGCAAGTTACATGAAAGTGTAGTTTAAATTGCCATGTCACATTTTAATCAAATGAGATGGCAAGCTACAATATTCTACAATAATAAGCTACATTCATTTATTACTCATAGGTCCCACACTGTTTTTTATATTTTACTAAAGATTGGTAATATTTTATCATCAAAATAAAATTTTATAACAAAAATATATATATATATATATATATATATATATAATAATCGATGAGACTGAAAACATAAAACAAATTGAATACAATTATGAAGTACTTATTCAAGAAACATTAATATTGTTACATTTACAAAAATGCTCCACCAAATTTGCTTTGATATTGCTACGTTTGTGAAATTCTTAGAAATAAGTATGGGATGTCTAGATGTATTTTATTATTTTGTTGAGTTTTTTACTTGAATAAATAAAGTATTTTTGTTGACATAATTTTCTGCAACATTTAATATATAAATGGTGTATAAATTATAGTTCTGTTAATTTAAAATTTGAAGAATAAACGAAATAGTATAACTAAACACTCAACGTCCAACACACACGTAAATAATTGCAAAATGGATTGGAAAAGAAGTGCGAAATAATATAAATAAATATCTATCGCACACATAAATGATTTCAAATTGGATGGGAATATATGTACATTTATTATAGCATGCCTGCTTGGGAGAGAATGACTGCTGAGTAAAAACAGTACACGTGGACCTCTATACAATGGATAACACCTTTGCTATAATTTTAAACCATTTGCAAGCAAGTATAAAAAAAAACGCCATTGCATATGCTAATCTCTATTCAAATTCAAATGCTGCCAAGACTGTACTCTTAACTTTTATCCCACATTTTATCATAGTCTTTTTTCATGACCTTTTGTGCAGAAATTAGTCGGAGTTGAGATTTGTATGTACAGATTTTCTAGTTTTAGTTACACATTATTGAAAAAAGTGAGATTTTATTAATGACGCCACCATGACCATTGAAAGAAAAGTAATTTATTTACTGTTTAAAAGATTTGTCCGGTTATCAATTCAGTTAAGTTTTTAATTCATGAAATATAGTTTAATAAAATTTACATTTTCATATTAACTCAATTTAATATACATAAGTTCATTTTAATTAAATATAATTTATATTAATTTAATTTAGTTCGATTCAGTTTAGTTTATTTTAATCTAATTCAATAAAAATAAACTATATGAATAATAGAAATAAGAAAGCGTGTTGGTGAATCCGATTAGCGCAATCTTTTACTATTTCCACCTCATTTGATTCCGCACTCTAACTTTTTGACACTATTTATTATTAAATTTTGATTATATATTTGAATAGATATATAATCAATATTTGATATCTTTACATTAATCACAACATACGTTATTCAAACATCAAATTTTTATTTTTTGATAATATAAATAAACAAAGATATTGTTAGTTAAAAATGGGTGTTGGATAGTATGAAAAGTCAATCATGCAGATTAGACCGAAATAAATGTAGTATTATATTTTTCAAATATAGAATCAAACATTAAAAACAAGTTTGACTAGTATAACAAATTGTATTATAAATATTTAATATAACGATAACCAAAATATGATTATATTAATTGTATAAGGTGTGGTTGGTTGGGGACTTGGTAGGTGGTAGACTTTATCATCAAAATTTGAATAGTATTAAAAATTATTTGTATACCTATTTTAGTAAATTTGATGTTTTGAATTTAATTTTGATGAAATATACTTGAATAACTTTAGCATAATATATTTTAAAAGATTTGAAAGATAATGATAAAAATGTTTAATTAATTATATGAGGTGTGCTTGGTTGGGGATTTGGTAGGTGGTGGAGTCTATCCTGAAGATTACAGTATAAGAAAAAAAAGATTTGAATACCTATTCTAGCGATGTAGTAATATCAGTTTCATAAATAAAATAAATAAAAAATAAAAAAGAGGTAATAAATGAATGGAATCTTTCAGAAAATAAAGGGATGGTCAAAAATTAAATGTGAGCTCAGTTAAGAAAACCTGGAAAGTTCACGAAAATGGGTGAGTTAGTTGAGGTACAGGGGTCCCAAAGCTAGAGGGTACTATACCCCAGTAAATACAGGCAGGAGAGTGAAAAAGTGGATTGCTGTTTAATTTTGCTAAAAATAAATAAAAGGGAAAAGAAAAATATAGAAACAAAAAGAAGTGGAGAGCATGCAGTAGTAAGGTGAGGGACACGTGGCGGTGAGCATGTAAAAGCAGGTGGGCGTTGCAAAGTTGCAACCTCCACAACGTCACGCGCTTTATTGTGGTACCGCACGGGTAGTTAATTATTCCCTGCATACGCACCACTAAATACACTCTATCTATCAAAATAACTTGTACATCGTGCAGTGAGATTTGTACATTCCTCCGGGCGGGTAATTTTTATCTGTGCCCGGGCGGGTTATTATCCGCTGCTTCGCATTTCACTTTAAATACACCCCATATGTTCACTCAGTCTATCTGCTGTCCATCACCATCAATCTCTCACATCCCAAGACACTCTCTCTAAAACCCCAGAAACTCGACCTTTCAAAACCACCATACAAGCCTAGGGTTTCGGCCTAGGTACATTTTTCTCCATGATTCTGTGTTTATGTGTTCAAAATCGTGTTAAACTTCTGTGTTTTGTTGTTGATTTTTTCAAAAAAAAAGGGGCTGGAAGGAGTTTTCGAATGTTTTATGATTGATGTACTGATTCGGTTTGTTTCTAATCCAATTGTGTTTGTTTGCTTTGGGAAAATCAATTTAATCTGGATTTATCGATCTGTTCTGTTGTCTCTGTGTGTACCGAGTTTGGTTCTCTCTTCCTTTTTTGGGGTGATTTATACATGCATGCCGCTTTATGCTTTGATTTCATGGATTTAAGTGGTTTCGGGGGATTTCGTTGGGTTGTGAGGGTCTTAGGCTCGATTGGAATGCGTTTTTTGTTTCTGTTTTGGTGATGTTTCTTAGTTGATGATTGTTTTTGTAAACGGAAAGGTGTTATGGGTGAATCCCGCTAGATAATCTGATAACCTGGCTTATTTAGACTTTGATTGTTGTTTTGAATCTGATTCATTTTCTTTATTTCCTAGATAATCTGATGGCCTGGCTTGTCTAGACCTTGATTGTTGTTTTTCATTGCTTTGCTGTATGTGTTAGTCATTGAAGGTCTAGTTGTGTGTATTTGGAATAGATAGAATTGTTGTCTACTGTCATTATTGAAGGTCTATTGATGAAAATATGTGGAATGAATTGGAATGTTTCAATTATAGATTAGCATCTGTTTGACAACCTAATTTCTAACCTGTTTGAACTTGGCTGTGGTGTGCAGGAATGGACTCTCCTGACAAGGAAACCAATGGGGCCCTTAATGGCTCCAATGGTGTAGACAATGGCAACAATGGGTCTCTTAACGGCTCAAATGGTGTAGACAATGGCAACAATGGGGCTCTTAATGGCTCCAACGGGGCACCTGAGTCTGCTCTGCCTCCCCCACCTCCAGTTCCTCCAAATGTCACTCCTATCAAAGTTGAAGCAAAGAAGCTCCGTGTTCCCATGGCTAGACGCGGGCTTGGTACAAAAGGAGCGAGGATCCAGCTTTTGACTAATCACTTCAAAGTTGGTGTGAAGAACACAGATGGCCAGTTCTTTCACTACAGTGTAAGTACTCCACTGCCACTGAACTCATTCATTTCTGACTGCCCATATACATTATGATTTGCATTGACCTTGAATTAACACACTTGGTTTTGAACAGGTTGCTATATTCTATGAAGATGGTCGTCCAGTGGACGCGAAAGGTGTTGGGAGGAAGATTTTGGATAGGGTTCATGAAACATATGCATCAGAGCTTGCAGGAAAGGACTTTGCCTATGATGGAGAGAAAAGCTTGTTCACAGTTGGTGCACTGCCAAGAAACAAGCATGAATTTGAAGTTGTGCTAGAAGACTTTGCATCCAGCAGGTTGCCATTTGCTCCATTCCTGATCTCCACTTGTTCATTTATTAAGTTGGAGTGGATAGGCTTACTAACAATGTTTTCTCACAGGAACACTGGAAATGATGCTGATAAAGATGCTAATGACTCTGATAGGAAAAGGATGAGACGACCTTATCATTCTAAGACCTTTAAGGTTGAGATTAGCTTTGCTGCTAAAATCCCAATGCAGGCCATTGGCAATGCTTTAAGGGGACAGGAGTCAGAGAATTCTTATGAGGCATTGCGTGTTCTGGATATTGTTCTGAGGCAACATGCTGCAAAACAGTAAGTCAAGTGGATAGTATGTTACTTTTTACATATGCTTGGATGTTTTAATAAGTAAACCAGGAATTAATGGTCTGTTTTTTCCAGGGGGTGTCTCCTAGTGCGGCAATCGTACTTCCACAATGAACCAAAGAACTTTACTGATGTTGGAGGTGGTGTGCTTGGTTGTCGTGGATTCCACTCGAGCTTCAGAACTGCTCAAGGGGGACTGTCTTTGAATATTGGTAACCCCTTGTTCTTGTTTATGATTGTGATTTTTATCTGTTTGATTATTGTTCAATATAACACTGTCTTCCTTCAGAGTTCTTTTATGATTGTGACTTTATCTGTATTGTTATTGTTAAGTATCACATGTCTTCAACCTTCCTTCAGATGTCTCCACAACCATGATAATCCAGCCTGGTCCTGTGGTCGACTTCCTGATCGCCAACCAGAATGCAAAAGACCCTTTTTCACTCGACTGGGTTAAGGCAAGTCTTTATTTGGTTTGCTATATTATATATTATTGGAATTTCCTTGGCTAAGCAGAGTGCCTCTTGTTTTTGACTTCTTCAGGCTAAACGCGCTCTCAAGAATTTGAGGGTGAAAACAAGCCCCTCAAATCAGGAGTTCAAGATTACTGGGCTGAGTGAGAGGCCATGCAGAGAACAAACGTATGATTCTTAATTTATTTTACAATATGTTCATGTTTAATACACCAGGTTTTACCAGTGCTCTGTAATCTTCCTACTAGTTTAATTTGACCCCTGTGTGTTATCTGTAGGTTCACTCTCAAACAGAGGGGAAAGGAAGGTGATGGTGAACCTGAGACAGTTGAGGTCACCGTGTACGACTACTTCGTAAACCATAGGAATCTGGAGCTGCGCTATTCTGCTGATCTTCCTTGTATTAATGTTGGTAAACCTAAAAGACCAACATATTTCCCTATTGAGGTAAGATGAAATGAATTCCTTTCTATGGTTGTTTTTTAGTTATGGTGCAAGTACTTGTACTAACTGATTATTTTAATTTCTCAGCTTTGCTCCTTGGTGTCACTTCAACGTTACACTAAATCCTTAACTAACTTCCAAAGAGCTTCCTTGGTGGAGAAGTCCAGACAGAAGCCACAAGACAGAATGGGTACCTTGTCTCAAGTGAGTTGTCTTATCTGAAGTGAGGCTATGTAGTTATAGTTGCTGCTTGCTAATCTGTTTGCTTACTGGTTGACAGGCTCTTAAAATCAATGATTATGATAATGAGCCCCTACTACGAGCATGTGGTATTTCAATCAGCAAGAATTTCACGGAGGTTGATGGTCGTGTTCTCCCTGCTCCCAAGGTATACCATCTACGCAGCGTTAAAATTTAGATTGTTTTTGCACCATCTTTCTAGTTGTTGTAGAAATCTAACGTGAACTTGGACCTTAAAACTTTGCAGTTGAAGTGTGGAAATGGAGAAGATTTCTTCCCGCGCAATGGAAGGTGGAATTTCAACCACAAGGTTTGTTTAAACATCTGTTGTCTTGTATAACTGGTGTTAGTTTAGTGATCTGAAGCTCTTTGTTTTCTGCTTGTGTTCAGAAACTAGTCAACCCTTGCAAGATTGAGAAGTGGGCCATTGTTAACTTCTCTGCACGCTGTGACATTAAAGGCCTTGTCAGGGACTTCACCAAATGTGGTGATATGAAAGGAATTGTATGGTTTCCTAAACTTGCTATAGTAGATTGCTGTTCTGAGCTTTGCCTTGCCTAATATAATATCTGCTATATCTTTATCTTGAGTCACTGAGTTTGTGTGTGCAGAGTGTTGAAGAACCCTTTGATGTTTTTGAGGAGAGTCCTCAAATGAGACGTGCGCCTCCTCTAGTTAGGGTGGAAAAAATGTTTGAAGAGATACAGTCAAAGCTTCCTGGAGCACCCAAGTTTCTTCTATGTCTCCTGCCAGAAAGGAAAAACTGTGATCTTTATGGTCCGGCTCTAGTACCTATTTAAATTATGTCTGCTATCTGCTTTTTGTTTACTCATTCTGGTGCTTCTTTTAAAGGTCCATGGAAAAAGAAAAATCTGGCTGAATATGATATTGTGACTCAATGCATTGCTCCCATGAGAGTTAATGACCAGTATCTGACAAATGTGCTGCTCAAGGTCAATGCCAAGGTTAGAAATGTTCACCCTGATGTTATGTGATGATTAAGTTGCTTATTATACACAGCCTAATCATTTGTGCCATTGATAGCTTGGTGGGTTAAACTCTATTCTCTGTGTTGAGCACATGCCTTCGCTTCCTATGGTCTCTAAGATGCCCACCCTCATTCTCGGTATGGATGTATCGCATGGTTCTCCTGGACAGTCAGATGTCCCATCAATAGCTGCGGTAATCATTCGTGAAGTCATCTGATTTTTATCTCAAGTCCATTTCTTATATTTTTCAATCCTGACCTGCTATTCTCTTGTTTTGTGTCATTTTCAATTTTAGGTTGTTAGTTCCAGGCAGTGGCCTCTAATCTCTAAGTATCGGGCCTCAGTGCGTACTCAGTCTCCAAAGCTTGAAATGATAGATTCTCTTTTCAAGAAGGTTTCTGACACTGAAGACGATGGGATAATTAGGTATACTGCATTTCTCAGTGTCAATGGTTTGATTGAATATGACTATTGATCTGGGATTGTTTTGGCTTTGGTATGAATAATGTTAGTAAAATGACTCTCTTGAAGAGAAATAGCTTGGAATACTTGTAGTTGAGTTTCTGTTTTCTGTTTGTAAAATGCTATTAATATGCACCTCATGGATAGTTTTGTGTTCTCATGCTTAAGCCCTTCATTTGTCCAGTTTTGTTGGGTCAATCACTTTAGTTTGATTGGACATGTTGTCTTTAGGCTTTACTCTGGCGGTCACAAATTAAATTCTGCTCAAAGTTTGGTTTAATTTAGTTTTGCTAATGCAATCAACTTTTGAATTCAGGGAGGCTTTACTGGATTTCTATGTGAGCTCTGGGAAAAGGAAGCCAGATCAGATAATCATATTCAGGTACGAAATATTTTTTGCTTGGTCTAGGTCCTTTGTTTTCTGCTGTGTGCTTGTATGATCCTCATGGTATGAGTAACCTGAGCTGCTTTTTCGTCTCCAGGGATGGAGTCAGCGAGTCTCAATTTAATCAAGTTCTGAACATTGAACTTGACCAGATTATTGAGGTTGGAAAACGCACTATTACAGTTCTAGTCTTCAATTTAAGTATTAATATCATCTTAATCTTATTTGTTATGTTCTATAGGCCTGCAAGTTTCTTGATGAGAACTGGAACCCCAAATTCGTGGTGATTATTGCTCAGAAGAACCACCACACCAAGTTCTTCCAACCCAATTCTCCAGATAATGTTCCCCCAGGTATCGATATGCCTCATCTTCAATTTGCTGAAGACTGCCAGCATGCTCTTGTAGGTATAGTGACTCCTTTTCATATATTATTGTAGGTACCATTATTGATAACAAAGTTTGCCACCCGAGGAACAACGATTTCTACCTGTGTGCTCACGCAGGGATGATTGTAAGCTGCTTTTTCTCATCTCCATCTTAATGCTTTAGCTGAGATTTTGTAGTGCAGTTCTCCTTCCATGTATGTTTCAGTGATTTAATTTAGATAAGCCGACTGGAATTTGTTTCCTGCTTGTGTTATTTTGTGCCTTCTCTCCTTAAGATATTAGTTGAGATCATTTGAATTGGAATTTGTAAACTGTGTATGAAAGTGCATGTCCTCATCCTAGTGTTTCTTGAAATTTGTGATGCCCTTAGTATGTATCCATCTGAGCTATGTTGTGCATGGAAGTGTGGGCCCACAATCTGTTGTTCGTTATTTTGTGATGCCCTACATTTCCATGTGTCTGGTGATTATGATGAATCTGCATATCTGAATTTTGTTTAATCCAAATGTTTTTAACTTGAAATTTGTGATGCCCTTCTCCTTGTGAATGTGTTCTGGTGATTATTAAAATCAGCTTTACAGTGGGCATTGAAGTCCACATCCAATGTTTTATCTTGAAATTTGTGTTGACTTGGTCCTTGCATGTATATTGTTCTGGATGATAATCAAGTTTGCTGCTCGCGTTTTAGACTTTTAACCCTTTGAATCATTTGTGCTTGCTATGTCTGCAGGGAACTACCAGGCCAACCCATTACCATATTCTGTATGATGAAATGGGCTTTTCTCCAGATGATCTTCAGGAGCTTGTGCACAGCTTGTCTTATGTGTAAGTGTTCTTGTGAATGAAGTTCTGTCCCACTTTGGAATTTACATCCTGGAAATATTTATTTCTTAATTCTGTTTCCTTTGTGTTTTGCTGCAGTTACCAGAGGAGCACCACTGCTATCTCCGTGGTGGCACCGGTCTGCTATGCACACTTGGCCGCAACCCAGCTGGGGCAGTGGATGAAATATGAGGATCTGTCCGAGACATCTTCTAGTCATGGTGGTGTTTCGCATGCCGGATCTGTGCCTGTGCCGCAGCTTCCCCGTCTGAAGGAGGGTGTAGCCAGCTCTATGTTCTTTTGCTAGGTCTCTTGAGTGTTTGATATGATGTTGGCTGTAAATATGTTGCTGCAACCTTGGTTTAAGCCGTGTCTGGCTAGAATTAGGTGTGAGGACGTTGAACAATCCTAATAGGCTGCAGTTCTTGCTGGCCTGCCATGCATGTTTTTTGGAACTTCGTCAGAAGTTCAAACTATACAGTGCATGGATGACTGTTATTTTGCTAATGGAGCTTGCGTTTTCTCCTAATCTTGTCTTTTTTCTTTAGCTGATTTTCCTTTTGGATTATTTTTTATGTTCAATCCTTTAATCTTGTCTCGTCTTACATTGGTAATCTTGTCTCGTCTTACATTGGTAAGGATCCTTCATCCTAGGCCTATCTCTAGTGGAAGATTTCTGTGTGGTAGAAAGAACATGGTTGGCAGTCTGTGCTATAAGTTTTCAGATTATTTGAAATAACGGATGATGGTTTGTAGGTTTGTTACTCCTAATGTTTAGAATCTATTGTGCCTATTGCACTTGGTTAGTGATTTTGTGATCTGATGAAAGTACGATCAGAACTTTAGGGAAAAAGTAAAATTGTAACTTGTAGGAGCCAGGCAATCCCAATTTTTCCGAAGTCTTTCTTATCTTTGTTTTTCCTTACTTTCTGGACTATAAAAATGCGGCCAAATTAACAATTTAGCAGTTAGAATGCATTAATACTAGTTGACAAAAGAAGGTATACTATTTTTGCCCATTGGAGAGTTGAGTTTTACGGAATTGATGCCCAAGTAGTGTTAAATGTGGAGTTGGTCTATTCAGTGTTTTATTTAGTCCTTATAAATGTCATTTGAATATTTAATCCTGACGAGCTTAAGTAGAACCTATCTAGCCTAAATTGAGTACCAATTTAGAATGCATCTCTACCAACGTCGATACCGAGCAGGATTATCATGCATAGGACCATCATCTTTCGTAAGATTATGTTGTGTCTCCATTGGAAAAGCAGTAGGCTTTGCTCCCAATAAGCCTGTATCAGCCAAAATATTCAAAGTATATTTCCGTTTAGACAAAAACGTACCATCAGGGTGACATGCAATCTCAATGCCCAAAAAATACTTCAATGCTCCAAAATTCTTCATGTGAAAGCAAGAACTCAAACACTTCTTGAAGGCAGACAAAACATCTCTAGAAGAACCAGCAATTACAAGATCATCCACGTAAACCAAAACATGGAGAGTAACACCATTTCAGATATATGAGAACAAAGAATAATCACAGCCTTCGATCCTATAAGCCAATTTTTCTCCGATCTCTTTTTTCCTCCGCTGCCGCCGTGAGCCTCAACCGTTGCCGCTGTCGAAATCGTCATTCCTGCTTATTTGATTTTTGCTACGACTTCAATTCTCCAAAAAAAAACGAAAAAAAACGAAAAAAAAAAATTCGCTGGTGTTCCTTGTTTGCTGGAAAATTTTGAAGAAATTTGTTGCCACCGTTTCTTTTATTCCATGGATCCTCGCCGCTGGACCGCTTCTTCCTACCGTCCCTAAGATCGCTGCTGCCGCTCACAATGATGTCGCCGCCGCCGCCGTTCCTGTTGCCGCCGTTCGTCGTTCGTCTATCTCGCCTGGAGTGCCGTTCGCCGGAGTTGTTCCTTCCCCGAGTGAACCCACTGCCGCCGTCGTCATCACCGACTTGGATAGACAGGCTTTCGGCCCCGTCTTATCTTAGAAGCAATGGGGTACAGTTAAGAATATACTTTCTAACATGAATTCAGACAATTCCGGTAAGGTTTCTACACCCTGGATACTTGACACGGGTGCATCTTATCACATGACTAGTACCTAGGACATTCTTCACGATATTATGCCTACTGATGTTGATGTTGTACTGCCTGATGGTTCGGTATCTACTGCTTTATTACACGGCACATTATATTTTGGCGATATTATGCTTCCTCGCGTCTTATTTATTCCAGAATTACGTTGTAATTTGTTATCTTTTGCTAAGCTAACTGCATCCTTAAAAGCTCTAGTTTTGCTTACCGAAAATATATGCATATTTCAGGACATCAGCACGAGGATGGTGACTGGTGTTGGTAGTCAGCGAGGAGGGGTTTATTGGTTGTGTAGTCTCAGGGCTCCACTTTCGTTTGCGCGATCTCTCCATGTGTCTGCTGCTTCTGTTTCTTCATTTGATTTGTGGCATCGACGTTTTGGTCATCCTTCTCCATCGGTGCTATCATCTATTCCAATATTATGATTGCGTAGAAATAATACATATGTTCCTTGCTCAACATGTCATCGAGCAAAACAGTCTAGAAGTAGTTTTTCCTCGAATACCAAAACAACTAGTAGTTTATTTGATCTTGTTCATTGTGATGTTTGGGGTCCTTATAGTAACCCCTCACTTAGTGGGGCAGTGTCATTTTTGACTATAGTTGATGATCACTCTAGAGCTGTTTGGGTTTATTTACTAGTTAGTAAGTCTGAAGTGTCTTCCAAGATGAAGGAGTTCTTCGCGCTTGTCTCTACTCAGTTTTGCCGCAATATCAAGTGTGTTCGTGCGGATAATGGTACTGAATTTCAGCCTCTTCGTCAGTAATTTTTGGAAAAAAGAGTCTGTTTCGAGACTTCGATTGTTTACACGCCACATCATAATGGTCGTGTTGAGCGCAAGCACCGTCATATTCTCAACGTTGCTAGAGCTCTCATATTTCAGGCTAATCTTCCAATCGATTTTTGGGGTGATTGTGTTATTGCCGCTGCTTACCTGATTAATCAAACTCCGTCGCCGCTATTGAAGGATCGCTCCCCGTATCAGCTCCTCTTTGGCCGAGTTCCGGACTATGGAAATTTGAAGGTGTTCGGATGTTTTTGCTTCGCATCCCAACTCCCTAGACCGAGAGATAAATTTGCTTCCCGAAGCTGAAAGTGCGTGTTTTTGGGATACTCTACAGACAAGAAGGCATGGAGACTTTATGATCTAGACACTCGTACGACTTTTGCGAGTCGTGACGTTGTTTTCTACGAGGATTGCTTCCCGTTTACTTCACCAGAGTGTTCCTCATCGACCGAACGTGTTTCTGGGCAATCTGGGTCTTTTTCTGACGTAGTGCATGGTCCAGAAGTATATGAACCCGTCCTGACCGATTTGGACTTGCATGGACCGGGTACGGCTGAACCGGGCATGCATGGCCATGACGTGGCTCCCGCGCGTGCTCACGCGCCTGGAGGGGGAGCTCCCGTTTTGCCGACATCGCATGTTCAGCTTTCGAAAGCTGTTTCGCCGGCGACTGAGCCTTCGACTGCCACAAGCCCGCCGTCGCTACATAACTCGCCTGAGCCTTCGACTTCCGTTTGGTCTCCGGCGATGGACCCAGCTGTCTTGGCGTTTGAATCTGACACTAATTCTCCGTCGTCCTCTTATTCTTCGGACTCGGATGTTGAACTGACTGTTACTGCTCCACCGCCCAGACCACCGAGCACCAGGATTCGCCAACCTTCTGTTCGTCTTCGCGATTATGTCTATGCCGCCACTGCACCTTCAATAAACCCCCCTCCAGCTGCTTCCTCGTCCTCACGGTCCTCAGGTATTCCCTATCCTATTGCTGATTATGTTTCCTGTAGTAATTTTTCGGTTTTGCACTCTAGTTTTTTGGCTGCACTTACGGCTGGCTCGGATCCAACAACGTTTTCTGAGGCTTCTCGCTCTGTTCAATGGCGTCTAGCAATGATTGCTGAGATTGATGCTCTTGAACGCAATAAGAGGCAGAGGCGGAGGAAGGGGGACCGGGTGGGCCCTGGTCCCCTCAACTAGGAAAATATCCCTAGGTATATGTATTATGGTTACTGTTTTATTTGGTGCGTTAGATTATGTGGCCCCTCAAATGATATTATTAACTAAAAATAGGGAGGATTTTTTTTAGTACACGTAAAAGGAGAGGATTAATTATAAGAAAAATGGGACCACAGTCAAACAACACACTAAAAATATGATTCTTTATATAGTAACAATATAATTAATTTGTAGCTTTTTTTCAGATCCTAATTGATGACTATATAGACAATATTTTCTTTGAGAAAAATAATAATCAGTGTATGAATCCATATAGGAATAGATTCATTTATTTATTAAATTTTACTTTATTTTTAAGCAAATAAGTTAATTGCATATATTTAATAATGTAATATTATATTAGAATGTGAATCGAGTTTTAATTTTATTAATCCGATTATGAGTTGGATTTTATCAACTAGAAAGTATAAATAGATGTTATAACCTATATTTTCAAACACAAAAATTTCAATTTAGAAATAAGAAAATCAACAAAAGGTACTTAATTCTCTAGCTTGTTTTAGTTTTAGTTAATTCTCAAAATATGTCGAGGAGGAAACAAGGAGAAATCACTAAATGCGACTTCAATAGTGATTCACGTATATGATGTTAAAATCATAACTTTTTAAATTTATCTAGCAATGTTTATCTTTATTGTATTAATTTAATTTTTTCATATTTTAATAGTTAATTCAAATTATTAAGCTCCGGCCCCCCACATATTAAATTCCTAGCTCCGCCCTTGATAAGACGTGGACTTTATCTGCTTTTCCTTCTGGCAAGCGAGCTATTGGTAGCAAATAGGTGTTTCGTACGAAGTATAACTCGGATGGTTCTGTTGAACGCTACAAAGCTCGGTTGGTTGTGCTTGGGAATCGCCAGATAGAGGGGACTGACTTTACTGAAACATTTGCTCCTGTTGCTAAGATGTCTTCCGTTCGCTTGTTTTTGGGTGTTGCTGTCATTAAGGGATGGGAGCTTCATCAGATGGATGTGCATAATACATTTTTGCATGGTGATCTTGAGGAGGATGTTAAGGAAAGAAGATGTTTGTTTTCTATATAAATTAGTATTGTATATGGAATATAGGTTAGACTATCTTTTTCCTTCTGTAATTATGTTATTGTACATTAAACCCACATCGGTAGATTCGATAGCTAGGTAGACTTAACCTCCCTATATAATGTAAACTTTCTCATGAATATACACACACACGAATTTACCCGAATATCTTTGATACAATTCTTCAATTCTACATGGTATCACAGCATTCGATCCTATAAAGTCAATTTTTCTCCGATCTCTTTTTTCCTCCGCTGCCGCCGTGAGCCTCCACCGTTGCCGCTGTCGAAATCGTCATTCATGCTCATTTGATTTCTGCTACCGACTTCAATTCTCCATGATATGTTTTACCTCGTCTCGGGTTTGTCTGCAAGTTTCGGAAATCACTCTATGGTCTTCGCCAAGCTCCTCGTAATTGATTTGCTAAGTTAGTTGAGGCATTGCGCAGATATGGATTTTTCAAAGCAAAGCTGATTATTCTTTGTTCTCATATATCCGAAATGGTGTTACTCTCCATGTTTTGTTTTACGTGGATGATCTTGTAATTGATGGTTCTTCTAGAGATGTTTTGTCTGCCTTCAAGAAGTATTTGAGTTCTTGCTTTCACATGAAGGATCTTGGGGCATTGAAGTATTTTTTGGGCATTGAGATTGCACGTCACCTTGAAGGTATGTTTTTGTCTCAACGGAAATATACTTTGGATTTCTTGGCTGATACAGGCTTATTGGGAGCAAAGCCTGCTGCTTTTCCAATGGAGACACAACATAATCTTGCGAAAGATGATGGTCCTATGCATGATGATCCTGCTCAGTATCGACATCTCATTGGAAATCTTATCTATTTGACTATTACTCATCCAGAATTGAGTTATTCAGTTCATACTTTAGCGCAGTTCATGGAGAAACCTCGTGTTACGCACTGGCAAGCTGCAATTCGAGTCTTACACTATCTCAAGGGCCATCCTGGTCAAGGATTGTTTCTTTTAGCTCGTAGTTCTTTGCAACTCATTGGTTTCTGTGACTCTGACTGGGCTGCTTGTCCTATTACTCGACGATCTTTGACAGGCTACTTTGTGACCCTTGGTGATTCTCCAGTTTCGTGGAAGACAAAGAAGCAACCAACAGTCTCTCGTTCTTCTGCCGAGGCTGAGTATCGTGCTATGGCCTATGTTTGTCGTGAGCTTATTTGGATGAAATCTCTTCTCAAGTCTCTAGGCGTATCGCATTCTCAGTCGATAAAGTTGTTTTGTGACAGTCAAGCAGCTCTACATATTGCTGCTAATCCGGTCTTCCATGAACGAACGAAGCATATTGAAGTTGATTGTCATTTTGTTCGTGATTTGATTCAGTCTCGTGAGATAGTTGCTCATCATATTCGTACTACTGAGCAACCTGTTGATCTTTTTGCCAATGCACTTGGACGCCGTACATTTCAGGATTTGATTGGCAAGGTGGGCATTCGGGATCCTCATGCTCCATCTCGAGGAGGAGTGTTAAGGAAAGAAGATGTTTGTTTTCTATATAAATTAGTATTGTATATGGAATATAGGTTAGACTATTCTTTTCCTTCTGTAATTATGTTATTGTACATTAAACCCACATCGGTAGATTCGATAGCTAGGTAGACTTAGCCTCCCTATATAATGTAAACAAACTCATGAATATACACACATACGAATTTACCCAAATATCTTTGATACAATTCTTCAATTCTACAGACCTGTTAGTTACTTGGTACCACGGGACACGAGGAACTGTACAGAATCACTTTCTCCTTATCTGATTCCCGGCAATCTCCACAATTTTCTTGGAGCTACTCCCTCCGAGTTCATCTTCAGAGAATAGCAGTTGGACAACAATCAAATTCAAATAAGTTCTGATGGCCTGGTTCATTATGCCGATAACGCTATACCAGAAGCTATATAGTGGGGGAGCTTGTGTCTGGGTTTTTGTTTAGAAATGATGATTTGAGAATTTTCAAGAGGAATGAACATGTGGTTTCTGGGAGGCTATTGTTTGTTTGTTGGCTGACTCTATTGCAATAGTATTCTTCTCCACTGCTATTTGTTTTATGCCTAGAATATTTTAACATGAAGAATTTGTTGATATTCAGCAATTCAGATGAGAGATCATTGAAGGGAGTAAATACTCCAATGCGCTTGGTATAAATGTGAGAATATCAAAAGTTCACTTCTTCATGATGGAATAAGTTATTAACAACAAGTTGCACCAGGGGAACTACCATGAGCGTTATAAGAGGATTGCCAATCTTTGGAGTTGAATGGGATAAAGGTACTCGCATTGCCTTGTTGGAGAAATGGGCTAGCAGTGTGAGGACTTGGGAGTATGTCGGGATATACTTGGGATTAGCATTACATGATACTGGGAGTAAAATGTGGGTATTTTAAACTGTGGCTAGGGGTGTTCATGAGAAGGGCCGGCCCGGAAAAATGGCCGGCCAAGTCTCTTTGGCTCGAACCCCAGATATTTATAATTTCGGGCCGGGTGCTGGGGCAAACTTTTTTGCAATTCCGGTTTCTGGGCTAATCTGACCTACAATGTTTAAGAAATAAAAGAATATTTTGTAAGTGAAATAAAATAAACATTGCATATACCCATGTCTACTCTCATAAGCATGTTAGAGATCGCAAAGCGAACCCCATTTCTGCCGACGTGCACGTGGTTCGAAAAAGTTATTATGCATAGTTCCTTAGTTGCAAAAGGAACAACAACATAAACATCTTTCAATTGTAGTAGCATCCACATGTTCGTCATCTTCTCAACTTTTGTTCCATTGTCTGTTTATCCAGCTTGATCCTCAGCATCAATTGAATCTCCATTTTCAGGCCTTGCGCCTGCAAATAACAAACAAAGAATTAACAGTAATTGTGCTAAAAAAAAAGTCTAGCACTAATATAAGGGACTTCTCTAACGTCGAATGAAACCATACCCATAATTTTTCTTGGCAAGGTTTGAGCTGTAAAAATAGAGATACTTTTGTCATTACTAGCCACACTTGCTAGTGCATCATCAATAGAATTAGCTTCTTTTAAATATATGGTTAAGAGATATAGAAGTGAACTCACTTTGTATTGCAAGAATGGCTCTGACAGGGCTCAATTTTCCAGGGTATTTTAAAGTCGTTTCTTATCAATCAAAGTAGTATCAAAGAATTCATCTAAACCTGCAATATCTCAATCCCTTTAAAGAAAGCCAATTCAAGCCCTTCTAATAGTGCCAGAGCCTCAACTGTTCTTTTGGTGAAGATATAGTGATTTTGCAATGATAACTTGACTAGTGTATGATCTTATTACCATCCTAGCCCCAGTATGTCCTGGATTTCCCAATGAGGATCCATCAGTGTTCAACTTGAATAGAGCTATATTTAGCCTCTATTTCACCAGTTGAATTTGTTTCCTCATTGTAGGAGCAACATGGGCCAGTCAGAGCAGTTCATAGTACATTTGCCTTACTTCATAATGTTTCCATTATAACATGTTAACTTTCAGAACACTTTGCAAGAGGTTAAGCACCCCTTTTTTCATCACATGTAATATTGGAACAATATTTTCATGGTAGTAGGCATTTCTACTACACCAAATAACCCATGTAATAAAGAATGGCAATATTCTGATTATTATCTTGTGTAACTCAAATTGTACATTTATGGTCCAATAGTAGAAGCATCTATCCCAAAAACAAGAGAATGTCTCTGGTGTAGAAGTGAAACACAAGAGATTATGAAATTGAGTCCATAGAGTATAAATGAAAGGGCATGCAGTCATGAAAACATGTCGAAGATCATCTTATCCATTTTTACAAAAACAACAAATGGATATATTGTGTAACTTATGTTCTTGCAAAATGTCTACCATAGACAACAATCTATTAAGTAGCCTCTAGTTAAAGACAAATAATTTTCTAGGCGCATATTTCCACCACATATATTTATATGAGTTAACAATCAATCTATTAGGTCTCAACAATTCATACGCAGATGATATGGTGAACTGATCAAGATACTCTTCATAAATTGCAAAGTCCTTAGCCAAAAGATCAATTAAATGCTGAGGAAATCCTTGAATCAGTACAGAGTATTTGTTGATGGTTAAAGAAGAATTCTTGCACAATTAACTCAGGAAAATGGTATCTAGATCCTCATTTCAGAAGTTAAGTAAAATACCAACATTCAACCAGTTTGTCTCCCAAAAGGAGATATCACCTACACCAACCTGAAAAACACAGGTCTGATGTGCAATCTCATCTATGTCTCTACATCTCCTCCAGAACTTTGATCTTTTTTCCTATCTGGTAAAGACCACATGAAAGAGGTCCATAGGGTACCCCCTCTCTGTAGCTTCCACCAAATTTTGAGAGAGAAATCATCCACCAAATTATGGAGAATTTTAACTCCCAGTCCAATTTCAATAAATGGATAGCTTATGTTGTCCCAAGACCTCCAAACCTTATTCTGACCAAATCTGAAGTTCTCTATAAAACCTTGGCAAATATAAAATGTAATAGATCAAGAACCCTATTAGTTGGTTTAATCACAGTTAATATATGTAATGGGATGGCTTAGTGAACATTTATTTCAACTTGGTCTAACCATTTGTTTTGCCATGAATTTAACTTAGAAGCGATAGTGTCAAAAACTGGTTGAAAATAAGAATGTTTCTTCCTTCCTATATATATAGGACACCCTTAGTATTTAAAAGGAAAAATAACTTTGGGTATACTAGTAATATATGAAATCATTCTATGATAAGCCATTGGAGCATTATTTGTCAGAAAGTAAGAGGATTTATCTAGATTGATTTTCTGTCCTAACACAAGTTCATATTTCCTTAAGAATTCCATAAAATTTTCAAGACCGTGTTTATTAGCTTTAAGGAAAAATCATCTGCAAAACTCAGACTGTTACCTTCCTAACTGTACGTGGTAGCCTATAATGATCAATTTTAGTACTATCAAACATAAAACTTAGAGTTCTAGTAAAGACTTTAGTGAGGATTATAAACAGGAAGGGAGACAAAGGGTCTCCCTGTTTAATGCCTCTGGGAGTTTTAAAGAACCCACATGGGTTTCCATTCACCAAAACAGAAAAATTTATTGCTTTAATATGTCCCATAATATTTCTAACTAGGTTAGTATGAAATTCCAGCTTTAGTAGCAATTTAGTCAAGAAATCCCATGAAACCCTTTTAAAAACTTTCACCATGAAACCCCCAGTTTTATTATGCAAATGCATCAATTAAACATTTGACAAACCTTTTCGCACTTCGTTAAATGAGTCAAGTTATGCCAAAATATAACTTTTTAACCTCTACCATAACTTCCACTACAAAGGTAACAAAGTGACAAGTAAATGGCCGAATCCAAGAAAAAGGAAGTTGTACTCTACTCTAGTCTCCATTATAGATAAACAATGCGGGGTATGCGTGCAGGGGCTGATCTAGATTGGGTCTTGCGGGGAAAAATGATAGGTGGAAGTGTGATAAATTTTTGATAGCTCCTTCCTCCATTGATTATGGTGATCTTAGTGTTGGGGGAAGTGATCCCTTAAGCGCAGTGGAAAACATAAACGATGAAGATATAAAACGACAGTACACATATTTAACGTTGTTCGACCCAAACACGGTCTACATCCACCATAGAATCAAACTAGTATATTCCAAGAGAATTACAGAGCAAAACCTCACTACACTCCCTATACTAATTATTTATTCTCTCCTCAATGTCCACATACGGTGACGGGATCCTCCGACTGGAATTACCTTCGCGGGATCTCGCACAATATTATTGAACAAAATCAAGAGTTTATATAGTACTCTCAAACTACCAAAAACCTCTACAGAAACAGAAAAACTAGCTAATCTAATTCGAAAAGGGTTACATGTTTATTCCTGTTTCCTCAGGGAAAAAGATTTCCGCATTCACCATTGTTGAAATTTGAGATAATTCCCAACACTTAGCCCCGCTATTTAGGCTTAGAGAAGAAGACCCCACCTCTTTCTTTTTTTTCTTAAAGCCTAAGTTTGAGGAAGCCATGCCATTGTGCTCAAAACTCCATGAGTCATTTGTGTTTGGCGTACGATGCATCACATGTTATCAACATTGTGCGAGGAGACACAGACTGCATGTTTCACTGCGAATATGTTATCTTAAGAGTGAGAAATATGCTTAGATATGAGCACATGGAGTCATGGATCCCTAATGGGTACCCGAGACCAGAACTATTTATCTCATTTCGGCCCTGTCAAGTTCAGCTTCTTGCAAGCAGCTCCAAGCAGCTTACTTCATTCGACTTGAATTTTTTTAAAAAGAAATAAAATGTTTTGAAATTTAGGTACTAAAGAGGTTATTTTAATTGTTGTTAATGAAATATTGTTCATTTGAACTTGTCTAATTACATTTAAACCACATACAAATATTCATCCATAGATAATAAAATAATCCAAACAGCTCCAAGCAGCACCAAACAACTCCAAGCAGCTCATGCAGTTCCAAGCAGGTCCAAGCAGTTTCAAGCATCTGAACTTGACAGGGCCTTCCTAGCACACAGCTGAATTTATTCTTGTATAAGGTGGAACTTTCCTTCAAATTTTCTATAGTGTGACTAGGACCACTGGGTAGTGGATAAGCGTCAAAATAGTGAAGCAGTAAAAAAGTTTTTGTTGCTGACAGAATATTTTATCCGAATTGGGCAACCCTAGTCCCCCCTCTCTCTCCGTGTCCACCTCACTCACTTTACTCACAAACTCACTCCAACCAGTCAGCTATCTTTCCCCGCCCCCGCCTAAAACCCTCGCTGTCACTCTCATTCTCACTGTCACTTTCAGAGCGATTCCGTCCTCTAGCTTTACTTCACTCTCTTCTCCAGAGGGAAAGATAATGCCCATGGCGGAAAATGAGGTTACCGTGGATGATCCCAAGCAACTCGCCCCCGACTCCGACTCATCGCCGCCGCTCTCCGATGCTCTGAACACCAATTCCCGCTCTAAGCCAGCCCCGCCTCACTCGCATGTTAGTGTTACGGTCAGTTTGTTATTTGCAATTGCTTTTAATGAATGAATCTGTAATCAAGGGCCAGAATAGCTAATAGACCCGGAAGTTTGAGTAATGCTGATATGAGTTGTTATCCATTTCAATTTGTATGGAAATCTGCTATTTCCCCTGTTCCACACCACACCTTACAAGTGAAAATGGGTGATTTTGCTGTATATTTGGGCATTTGTAGCTGCTATAGTGTAAGGTAAATGTGAGCAGAAATTCACTTGTTCAGGCAAATGTCAAACTTAAACAATTCCGATAAAATGTTTGATAACCAATAATTAATGTGAACTGTCACTTTTGAATTAGCTACCTCTGTTTGTATCGGTACTTGAATGACAAGATTTTTGTGAGATTCGTGAGATTCTCGGTTATACCATTCAATAGCAAATGATATTGTCACATGTGTTTAAAGCATAATTATCCTCTACTTGTTTCGAGAATTATGTTGCTGACTGTCCATGTCACGTGATATCGTAGTGTTTTGTTGTGAAGAGTTTCCTTTGCAAATTTAATTATGATGATGCTGGTTCTAAATGTGGTAAATTCAGGGTCCGACCGATTTGCAGAAGACCGCTAATCGTAGTGGCTATAAGGCTTCACATAGATCGGCAGGAATCCGCCAATCAAAAATGGGGCCGAAGCAGTACTCTAATAATGTCCATTTTTCTGTACCTTTACCTTACCATCAACCAGTAATGCCACCACTTTTCCAATCTATGGTGCCTTTGCCTATACCTACTCAAGGATATCATTACCCTCCTCCCGGATCTTATCCAGGTGCTGAAAATCATATGGTTAAAGGTGGATATGATGTCCCAATGCAGGCTTTTGGTCCTTTCAATGGTGGCTTTCGGCCTTCCCCGAGGGCTCGTCCAGTTTCATATGATGTTAAAGCTTTGAAAAATGGATCTGAGACACAACAATTAAATTCTCACACCAATCCACTTCGTCCTAACCAGCTCCCAGTTGGTCCAAAAGAACTTCACCTGCAACAGCCAATGGGACCAAGGCCTTTCATGAGGCCTCCATTCTTTGCAGCACCAGGGTTCATTGATGGGCAAAACTTTGCTGGTACTTTATAGTTTCTAATTAAATAGATGAGTTTTTGTGATGTCTCTGTCTCTGTTTCTGTCTCTCTCTCTCTCTCTCATTGATATCTGGTGTTCAGGTCATCCAGGGGCGATATATTACGTACCTTCTGCTCCTCCAGGCTCTGTAAGAATGCCTTATCCACCTTTTTTCCCTCCACAACCTTCAAACTCTGGGACTCCACGACCTTCAATCTCTGGGCCTCCGCAAGTGCCTTCATCGACATTGGCATTGAAAGCTAACATAATGAAGCAAATCGAGTATTATTTTAGGTGAGATTCTAATGATCGTCAGACTTACTTATATTTCAAACATGTCCCATTGGAGTTACAATGACCCTTACATTCTTTGCCTCCCTAGTCCCTCGTTAGATACATCAAGTATCAATATTCTACTTTAGTTTGACTTGTGAGGATATACTGTAGGTGGTGCCTTCTCTGTCTTGTAGAATGTGTCCCTTTTGTGCTAATAACTTGCTGCATTTAGCCAAAATGGGTGTCCCCAAATAATTGTTGCGTATTTTCTTTTTAATATGAAGGCCACACATGTTTAAATACATTTTGCACCTTTCTTTTCATTTTCTTAATGCTAAGCCCCATATTTGTCAGTCCCAGTGACCTTCTAATTAAAAACAAACCTATATACATATTGAAAGGTAAACTTTGGCACCCACTTTCTCTACCTGAAATCCCTGACAAAAGCACATAGTTTGTTTGTTTATGGTGTTTGCCATCTGGTGACATGTTACTTTCTGTGTGTTAACTGTTGTTGAGTGACTTAACATACAAAACTATGCATTTGCATTTTCATGAATGCATTAGCTTCTAGATTGTATGAAAGTGACCTACACCTATTGTTATTAATCATATCTTTAATCCTTCTGTGGCAGTGATGAGAATCTGAAAAATGATCATTATTTGCTTTCCTTGATGGAAGATCAGGGATGGGTCCCTATTTCAAAAATTGCAGACTTTAAAAGGGTACGTCTGGCAGGAATTTTCGCACAGTTAAATGGTCGCATTCCTTTTAGAGTTATGCCTGTTGCTGAGAAAAAAAAATCCCCGCTTACAATTAGTGACACAACATCCTCATCTTTACTTACAGGTTAAAAGGATGAGTACCGACATACGATTCATCTTGGATGCATTGCAGGGTTCAAGCACAGTAGAACTCCTAGTAAGTTCTTTGTTCTCTGTCTCTCCCCTGGCTCTCTTTGTTGGATGTATGTCTGATCTTAGCTGTTTGCGTCCATCCACCAGGGTGATAAGGTGAGGAGAAGGGATAAATGGCCAAAGTGGATTGTTCAAGAACCATCTCCAGTTTTGCAGTCTACTCATAAGCCTGTGAATTTGACTTGCACTACTCTAGATACTGATCAGGAGTTGAATCATGATAAAGACAGTTCTCAAGGGGAAAAACAAATACCAAGAAGTACTGATATAAATGCTAGGAATAAGTCACGTGACATTGATCCAGCAAAGGTTTCTCTGTCTATACCATCTGATCAAGGAAATCCAACATCTATCACGGAGTCAGTTACTTCTAATGATCTATTGGGCGCTAGATCAACTAACTATGGCACCAATTTTGGTCCCCATAAAGACCCCATATCAACTAAATTTGCCCGGAAGAGTAGACATTTGGAGCTACCTTCAATTTCAGCATCACACAAATTGGAGGACTTGTCAAGTGATTTTGCAAACACATTTATGCTAGATGAAGAGCTTGAACTTGATCACAAGACTGCTAATAAAGATTTGTCTGCTCAGAGGTATTTCTAGTTTGCTGGCACTTATATGAAGGTTACTGTTTAATTTCTGTTTCTATATTCTTCATTATCTAATTTTTGGGTCATTAGCTAATTTTTGGGTCATTAATTTTGTTGGAATAGTAGCTCATTTTGATTTTGAGGAGATAGTTCTATACATTCAGCATACAATTCATTCTCATCTATCATCTATGGCTGCATAGACCTTGCTACTTTTAACTTTTAATTTTTGTTATTGTGGCGCTCGACTTCGGTTGTCAGAAGGAAATTGAATTATAAATGGATGAAAATCAAAAGTTTATACTTCTTCTTTACTTTCTCATACAAATCTCCTCACTTCAAAGGATAGTGATATTGGTCCGCCTGTACTTCTGCTTTGCTCATCTTTCCCTGTTTACTAGGAAAGTTGCCTCATTGAGATTCTGAACCCATTGTAGTATGGTAGCTTATTATTTCCTCCTGTAAAACTAAAATAATTTATGCCTTCTTATTTGATGAATCACAAGTTTTGGAGTCAACAACTGACAATAGATATTAAAATTGTAAACCCCTTATCCCCTCCTTAAGGTACTCACTTTCTTATGAGCACAGATATTAAGAAATGAGAAATATATGGAAGAGAAAAAGAGCAGATAATGGGAAAAAATTGAATAATTAAATGCGAGGATAAAAATTAAAGGGACAATGCAAAGTGGCATCGCTAATTGAGTTAATGGTAAAAGTATGCACCAGGGGGACTGAGGGAGTAGTTTTTATGGTAGAAAGAGTATGTAGTGTCTCCATTTACATTTGTGCATTAGTCATAGGAGAAGAATTTTGAGATTTTACAAGTTTGTATCAGTGCACTGGATTTATATGACGTAATATATATGCCCTTTAGAATGTTAAAAACCGTAGTACTGGAAAATAATGTACACAAGTGACAACTAAACACCAGTTGGAGTAAGCCTGTTTTCAGATACACTTTTTCACTGAATTCTTGAAATTATATCTTCACAGAAATATAATACTTTGCTATCATGTGCATTTAGTATTAAAATATATTTTACCACCTCTCAGTTTTCCTGCTATTTCTGGTCTATCAGATAGGGACAGTCTTGGGTTAACCTTTGTTTTGTTGCTTTTGCTTTTGCTTGAAGGCTTGATGATGAAGATGATGAAATGGTTGGTAATGATCACGCTGTTGATAGACTCGTAATTGTCACTCAGGTACAGAAAAATTAAATTAATAATCACATTTGAGGGTGGATTTCTCTGCTTGTCCCTTTCGTGTACGGCTGACGCATGTATTTCTGAAGATCTATGTATACAAAATACCCACTTTTTGATTTACGCTACTTTACCTAATGTGAGAAAGTTGGGTTTTCTAGAAAATTCAAACATAGAAGAGTGGGATAAGGATAAGGTGAGAGAGTGGTACTCGAGAAAATTGATGAGAGAGAGAGAGTGAGGTGAAAAAAGTGGGGTAGAATGTATTCCCGGGAGAGGGAATTTTATCCATACATTTTTTATTGATTGGTTGCAAACTTGTCAATAGTTTGTTCTCACGCTGTTAAAGGTATGTGCTTAGAGTAGGAGTATTTGAGGTAAATAATACAAGAGAGGAAAGTACTCGAGAGAATTGATGAAAGAGTGAGATAATTAAGAGGGAGTAGACTGGTTGGGACTCAAGGGGTACAGTTAAATAAGTGAATGAGGATTGAGAAAAAGCGAGATGATAGAGAAAGTTATAAAAGTATTTTAAGGTGATTTCAGATCGTATCAGCCTCTTTGATATGGATGAAATTAAAACTAAGTGGGCTCTATGACTAAAGATAGACTTGGGGAGTGATTTTGATTGCATTCTGATACCTGATAATATCCCAATCCTATCGAGTGGTCATGCTGATTCATCTTATAATTTCAGTTCGGATTTTGTTCATGTCCATTCTACTCTCTTAAGTTTATTGGTATGTGTGGCGGAGCTTAATTAAATTTGACACATGTGTATGCAGAATCCTCGCAAGGTTGAAGATTCCCTATCCTGTGAGCTTGCATCTGCAATAAATGACGGGCTCTATTTTTATGAGCAGGTTGCAATAGTTAGCATCTTTTCAGTTTGTTAATCCTTGCTAGTCCGTACTTACTCACATGAGCATTTGGAATTAGGAACTGAAAGCCAGGAGGTCTAGTGGTAGAAACAGAAGTTCACGTCATGAAAATAATGAGAGCTGCAAATCTCCTGCTGCGGTTTCATCCATGTCAAAAATCAAGGTTGGAAATCAGCCTTTTGGAGGTGGTAGCTCTGAGAGTACATGTACTTCTAATTCTCGAAGGAAGATTAACAAAGGATTTTCAAAGCAGCCAACTAATTCTAAAGAAAGGCTCTTTCCCAGTACCTTAAAAAGGCATGGACCTGGGAGGAACTCTGTTGGCATCATATCTGAGAGTCCTCCTAGCGAGTCTGTTGGGTTCTTTTTTGGCTCTACACCCCCCAATAATCAAGGGTGAGTTATCCAAGTGTCAAGTCTGTGGGTATGCAGTTCAGTTTTAGAAAATAATTCTGGAAATTTCTTAGGACTAAGTTACTTGACCGAAAGAATGATTCCATGAAATCAATGGTGATTTCATTATGGAAGCAGATCATCTCTCTGCTTTTTGTCCAATTATTATCGTTACTATATGTTTTTTTTTTCTTTTGAACTCAGTTTCGGTAGCTTGAGATCCTCCAAGTTGAGTGCATCTCCCCGTAGCAACTTAGCGGTTGGTAGTCCACCCGTAGGCTCAGCACCAAAGTCTTTTCCATCTTTCCAGCATCCAAGTCATAAACTTCTGGAGGCAAATGGGTTTAAACAGCAGCTGTAAGAATGGATGAACACGAGTATTTTGTGAATTTCTGTACTAGTCTATATGATGTGCCATTGTTCATGTTTGTCCAGTATTTCTTCACTGTACCAGTCTATGATCTGCCTTGATTTTTAAATTTTTCCTACAATGCAGGTACAAGAAGTACCATAAACGCTGCCTTGCTGATAGAAAGAATCTGGGAATTGGTTGTAGTGAGGTGCATGCAATTTATTTGCTTAATGAACTATCTGAAATTTTCATGTTACCTTCAACTGCCTTGGAAGTGATTTTGTCTGCTCTAAGCGAATGCTCGCTTTTATCTTTCTGCCCTCTCAATTTAGTTTCTTTCCTTATTTAGCATTTACTTTCTAGTTTCTACTGGCTTAAATTAGTTAGCAGCTGTACGTTTGCCACTGCTTATTTGTCTTGTGAATCAGGAATATAATAGAATGGTCTTTCCTGTTAGGGTTCACTTCTGGAATGGTACCATCTATGAATATATTAATTTCAGGGGATGGGTCTCTAAGCAGGAGCAAAATAATGTATTAAGTAGGCTATCCGGTTTATTATTCTCCTTACACACAATACTCCACCCTTTAAGGCTAACATATTGGTTTCGGAACAAGAATATAGGATATGGTACATAACTAACCCAAGATGCAGATTTGGTAAGAAAAACGTGGGGATGATAGAGAGAAGAGTACGAAACTACTGTAAGGTGCGCATGTAGTTGGTCTTTTTGGTAAATTTAGGTAAGGTTGTTTTTAAATATGCAAAACTACGTCGAAAGGTAAGAGTGAAAGTATGATTTTCGTAAGGGGACTGCCTGTCATTGCAAATTTTAAAGAGGGTGGAAATATAAACTATCGCATTTCCAGTCTCTGGTTACCATTAATTTATTGTTTTATGAATACAATTCTTACTTTACACTGGCACAATATGTATTAGAGTGCGTGATAAAAATCGTTAAAAGTGTATTGGAAGTTTAAAAGTATATTCATAACATGAGATGTTTTGGGAATGAGACATGCCAATCTAAAACATGCTCTAAAATTTGTACCATGTAGGGCCATATTTTATTTTATGAATCAATGTGTTGTAAAACAAGACTTGATATAAGCTCTGTATGATGAACTTAATGTTACTTAAAAGATTTTTAATTTTAGAAAGGCTGTCTATGAACACGATCATTTGTTTCTCAAGAGTTATCCAAGCTATTCAAATATTAAGTGAGATGAAATTCTTGAAATAGATTAGACAGGAATTAGAGCCAAATTATGTTTGGAATGTCATTTGCTTCATAGTATACAGATGAGATTCTTTAAGTGAAGTTTTGGGTACTGTAATCATTTAGAAACTTTATTTCTCTTTCGCTGACAGCTAAATGGATTCATAAATTTGACAAAAGAATGTGAATGCTCGTATTAAAGCAAAGTTGAATATGTTCAGCATAGCTTTTGTATATGTACGATGTACAGACTACCAGAGATAACATAGAAGAGAAAAGTTCTGTTTGATCAAGAGGTCAAAGTGTAGTTGAAGGCTTGAAGCATCTTGGATTACTATGCTTTTTTGCTGCAGGCATGCTCACATTAGGTTTTAGGAGCACCTGCTGGCGAAATGGCATCAAGATTTGTGGAGGTCTTTCTTTTGTCCAATGAGATCGTTGAGTGTATAATTTCGTTGCTTTTTGAATAATGATTCCACTTTTCGACCTGATACTCTGTCCCTGTGTAGAAATTGTCTGTTACTAACTTACTCTAGTTGGTGACAAAACATAGCAAGGTTTTGATACCCTCCTCCGGCCTAGGGCTTTTGATTTTGATAACTGTGTATGGTTTAACATGTTCATGGCTGAAACCAGCTTCTCATTTCACATGTGCCACCTGTAGGTTCTCTTTCTGATTGCTTTTGTCTGCATCAGTTCATCTTTTCATTTAACTGTTAATTTGTACACTAGGCTGCTATTTACTACATTTAGAATGGTTCTCCATCAACAAAATGTAACACCTCCGTCTCTCTATGCAGGAAATGAATACTCTGTACAGGTTCTGGTCTTACTTCCTAAGAAACATGTTCATAGAGTCTATGTATGATGAGTTCAGGAAAATGGCAGAAGAGGATGCTTCTGCAAATTATAATTATGGAATGGAGTGCTTATTCAGGTTTTATAGGTATGACCCCCAAGTATTTGCATGATTGCACAATGTAATTTTTGTGGCATCTTTCTTAACTTCGGTTGATATGCTATTTACTGGATCTCTCCTTTTGTTCAGTTATGGTTTGGAGAAAGAATTCAGAGAGAATCTCTATGAGGACTTCGAAAAATTGACCCTGGACTTTTACAATAAAGGAAATTTGTATGGACTAGAGAAGTACTGGTAAGCTCTTTTGGGTAGATATATACTATATCCTTTCCTTTTCCATCCTTGTGTCCCTTAAATAAATAAATGTATGTATATATATATATATATATATATATATTGTTTTTTTGTGGGATTGGCATAAATATGGTAGTTGAAAGAATCCATCAAATCCTTGTCTGATTCCTGTGTTCACTTTGGAATATGTTGGCTGATATCTGTGCAAAATGAAGAGATTTGAGTTTTTTAGTTTGTGTCTTTGTTTCATATGGAAACGGGGAGGACAACCCACATCTCTCTGAGCTTTGCTGTTAGTTATCATAGGTAATATATTGATAGGCTCAGGGATGGTCCATTCATCTGAAGGGAAAGCTCTGCGTAGTTTGCTAGTAATATTTTATGATGTTAGACTGCTAGTGATGTCTGGCTTGTTGAGTGCTAGAGAAAGTGCACTGTGTGTTTTAAAAAGGGAAAAAAACTTACCACATGATGTACAATAGCTGGTAGTGAAAAGTGAAAGTATTCAACATAGAAGTAAACATTTCTCATCTTATCCATGATAACTGAAGAGAAGAGATGAGGTGTTGAAAATAGTATGACATGTTCAGCAGAAACATTTAGTAACTAATGGGTGGGATTTGAATTTGTTGGACTCTGATTGTTCCGTGCAAGATGTAGAGAACAGTGTGTTTATGATTGTTGCTCAAGCTGGATAAATTGGGGTTTTTTAAAGGGTGTTGCTATACGCAGTCCAGTATTTTACTCTTGTAGTCCAAAAAATGGTGTAAAAGTACGAAAATGACCTCAACTTATTTGATTTTTGAGAAACTAACCAACTTGCAGGGGGCAGTACTGTCATTTAATTGATATTTTGGACTACGCTGAGTAAAATACTGGACCGCGTATATAACACTTCAGCTTTTTGAATCTCTGTTTCACTTGCTATCTATCATTGAGGATATAACTCGGTTGTCTCTGGGCAGGGCGTTTCACCATTACCGGGATGCTCAGGGACGACAAGAGCCTTTACACAAGCATCCAGAATTAGATATATTGCTCAGAGAAAGATTTCGAAGTCTGGATGATTTCAGACGTGCCAAAGGGAAGACTCCTACTAGCATGGATGACAACTGAATAACAAATTTTGTTTGCGCCAATGTAAATAGTTGTATTTTGGAATTTTGTATTTTTTTTCCGTGTATTTTCTTCTGTGGCCACATGAAGGCCCTAGTGTAAAAAAAGGTTTTACAGTGAAATAGGAAACAAGGAAAAAAGGTGCCGACTAGAGGTTAACAGAGGAACTTCTGAAACAGGTGAAGCGTTTATTTTTAGTTTATGACGGTGAACGTGTTCAGAACTCCTGAGGAAACAAAAAAGAAAGGAAAAGATAGACGAACGCAATAAAACATCTTTTCTTATGTCTTTTTTTGTTACTTTGATTTATTACTTAGTTTTTGAAAATATTCGGTACAACAAGATGTCTTGGTTTTGGGTGTCTAGTAAGAGCTATATTATCTCTGAACAATTCTTATATTCCGGTGAGGTATTTATGGGGCTCGGTTTGATGGTTTTTAGATTATTTGGTTCGGGTTGTTTAGCTTGATCTCAGAATATATTTCGAACTCAAAATTGACCCATATTGACTGGAACTAGGTTAATCATATTGCGCGTTGCACGGTTAATTGATGTAGTTTTAAACTTTTTTTTTTTTTAAAGTTAAAACCATCAAAGTGGACGGGAGGATTATTCACGACTCCTCAACCCTAATAAAAGCAATAAAATTACATGATCAGGTTTGAAACCCAATACTACACATGAAACCCTGTTGGGGTAATTGTGGCGATTTGTTGCCCGAAGGCTATACTCCGATCTATTATCGGAGGCAAGTGAGATATCAGAGATGTGTCTAAAAATATTACAAGAAAACTAAGTCATCTCTGTATCAATGCCGGTAACAGCATAGATAAAAACCAGACTTCCTTCCTTCTACTGCGTATAGATATCACCCAGTACAGCATTCTAAAACTCATTAGAATTCACTATCCCATTTCTCACAGTCAAAACAGAAAACTCGGTTCTATTATAGCAAATACTCTCTATCTGAACCTCAACCGACTACCCATTGCGCCCGGTGACCTCTTGACCACCGGAAGATAGCAAGTTTTCACAAGGTTGGACAGCCGAGTAGTATGTAAAGCATACCGAGTTGTTCTATCTAACCATAATACTAAAGGAAAGTTTCATCAAGAGCCTAACTAGAGATTGTTATAAATATTTCTCTTAGAAGGTGATATTCCACAGCGCAACATTAAGAAGAAAATCACAAAAATCTAAAAATGGATATATATATATATATATATATATATATATAAATTAATATCGGTACTAAAGCAATCCCAACCAATCCTGGTCTGATTGGCTGGTGGCTAAATACTGGATAGAGCAAATGCAATCTAACTCGATATAAGCATAAAGCCTAATCGGTCTACAATCTAGTATCAGTATCGCCATCAATAGTGTTTCAAAACTATTGTGACTTGGATTTCTCCTGACTGTACTAACTAGATCGGAAGCTAATCAAAGTTTAACTGAGCAAAAGGACCCGTCAGAAAAACTAAGATTAGCAGATCACATTCAATCCAATATTTAAGTACAAACATCAATAAATATATATAGCCGAAAAAAAAACTGGAAATAAATTTTAAAAAAGGGGAAAAAAGAAGTAAAACCACCTTCTCAGTCTAACTGTGCCAGTTCCAGTATAACCTGTCCAAATCTGCCGACCGAGCCGACCCGAGCCGACCGAGCCGGATCGAGCCGACCAAAACGTTGACCTGCGAGTCCCACGGATCTCGATGTTGCAGTCCCGGATTTGCTCGAAACCTCTTCTCAGCGGCGGCGACTTCCGGCCGATCTCTTGGCCCCCGTCTCGTCATCCTTGTGAGCGTCCGGCGATGACCCCGTAGTCAAGCCCCAACGGCGGTCTCCGCGGCTCGTCAATATGCTCTCTGGCCGGCCCTCGTCGGTGGCCGACCCTCGTCGTCGATGGCAGAGCTCGCGTCTCCGGTCGGCCGGATCCGGCCGACCCCGTGACGGTGGCCGGATCGCTAGTTTAAACTTTTAGTTTAAATGCAATAAAATCATTCAAATATGTTGTTATTAATTTTAGTTATTTAATATTATCATTATTATGAGATTAAATATGTTATGTTCAAGAAAATTAAAATTAATAGAGAAGATTTCTTGAACTCCCAACTTTCTTGACTTTCAATGAATGTCTTTATCCTAATGGGAACTAGAAGAGTTATTGCCTCGGTGAATATAAATTAATAAAAATCAATTAAAATCATGAAACTACGTAGTTTTGATTAAAACCACCACATGACAACCACAACGTCACCATAATTTAACGATTTTCCTTTTTGTTTTAATTTTCCAGCGCCACAATATCTATATATTCCATTTTACTTCTTTCATTCAATAAATACATATTATTTTCCTTTTTTTTATGTTGTGTCTTCAAATTTTATTTTTTTATGAGTAAGTGCAAAATATTCAACTATGGTGAGAACCATTTTCTTTTTATTTGTTATGGTGAGGAATAATCTGTCTCGACGCCATATCATACCACCATATACGCTGCTTTATATTTCATAATTATTTCCATATTTACTTTGCTGCATATCTCCATACTTTGCCTATATTTCCTTTAACATAGATTTCTTATGTGTATGTATATTTGTTTGATTTGTTTCTTTTATGCGCAAATATTCCATGCACCTCACAGACACTATATATTGTTAATCGGGAAATATAGTAATATTATGGAATTAATATATTTTTATTTGATGCCAAAAAGTTTAGATTAATTATATAATCTTAGTCTCTATGCGTCTATATATTCTCACTGATTGTATTGCTCTATTTTCATGATGAACAAGCTATGGCCGCAAGAATTAAGAACTTCACACACATTCATCATTATTGATCTTCAATATTCAGGTATATATATTTATTTAATTCTTTGGTTTTCATACACGGTGGGGTCTATTCCATTGTCACGGTTTATATATTTATAGCTATTTTTATTTTGTCTTTTGCGAATTTTTAGATTTTTCATTCGATAATTTTAAGCACGGTTTTTAGTTTTTCATTATTATTCTTATGTGTGTGTATATATATATGTATGTATGTATAGTACGTATGTGGTACGTTGACTATGGAGTATATTTGAAAAATATTGGTAGTAGACAATTATTAGCAAGGCTAGAAGTCATAACCTACCGATTTTTATGTTGAATCTGGTTATATTTTGTGTTGTTCAACTATTCAAATTAAGCGAGTACCATCCATAGGGCCAAACAAATATTTCTTTTGGAATGTTTGCTTATGCATACATCATCATCATGTTGCTCTTACAACGGTGGATTTGGGAGATTGGCATTTTTCTCTGTGCTCCAACACACTCAAAATCCCTTATCCATGACAAATGTATATAAATTTGCGTGTTTCTTAATGTTGTATTTGGAGCATTATTTATCTTGTTTGCCGGTTTAAGTTTCAATTCTTGATTCTCTATACTAAACATGTTTGATTTTAAAGATTTAATTTTATATGCTTGATGAAAGCTAATTCTTGTGAGCTTTTTCTTTGTTTTTATCGAACAAGTTCATTCGATCCAAGTGTAAAAGTTAGGCATATTTGATATATGATTAAACGATTTTGGGTGTGGATGGCTACGGGACAAACGATGGTTGGAAAAACCATATTAATTTACATTACATGACATATCAAATTAGGATCGTTATATTTCTGTCATATACTATAATCAGGATTGTTATATCTCTATCATATACAATGCTTTAAAAGAAAAAGTTTAAAATTATTTCAATTCAATAAATTTAAATTTTTAGTTCAATTCAGTTTAGTTAAATATATTTATACTTTTAAGTTCCATTAAATATATTTATATTTATTTTTGTTTAGTTTAGCAAAAAAAGGCTCCATCAATAATATTTATATTTATAGTTGGAGAATATTTTCATGATCACCTTTAATAATATATTTTTATCGTGTGTAAGAAAAATAATTAAATTTGATCAAATAGTAAAATTGGGAAAATTTAAGATAGGAGAATATGGTGTCATTTTGTGGTGAAGTGAGAAAAATTCTTAAAATTTAAGAAAGACACGTACCCAAACATCATTTTGTTTTAAATATATCTATAGTCAGGATCTATAGATATCATACATCCTTATTATTCAAATAAAATTAAAAACAACATTTATATCAAAAGAAACACTTGTGTAAAGTGTTTTTATGATAAGATAATTGTCTAATTTTTTATGTATTGAGATCAAATTAGTATTTGGGCCCACTTTTAAATACACAATAAGTCAATCTTACCATAAGACCGTTTCATCTAATTATTTGTCTTATATCAAATCTAAGAAGTAAAAATATATAGTTAGACAAACCGCGCAACGCGCGGTTAAATCCAGCTAGTACGTTTAATTTATATAGTGTACTTTTTAATTTGAGCTGTAAATTTTATTACCTAATTTTTTTTAATTTTTTATATGAAATTTCTTGAATTCTTAGCTTAAAACATATTTTACTATATGTTTTAGCACAAAAATATATCATTTAAGTTTAATACATAGTGGTAGTTTAATAACATTTAGGAAACTTGGGTTTTTAAGAGATTTTCACAAATTAATATATGTAAGCATTTATTCATATGTGATATTTAGAAAGATCATGCTATTAATAATTATAGTATCTTTTTCTTGGAACATATATAATATCAATTTGATTTCTACTCAAGAAACAAGCATGATTCGGCCACACGTTGTGCGTTAAGTTTGGAATACCTTAAAAAGATTTTAATTTGATAAAATGTGTAAACCAATCAGTTATAAACTGCCGAGAATCAGCTACAAGACACAGTCCAATTTCTTCTTAGTTATTCGATAGCCAGCAAGGATCAGCTATAAACTGACTACTTCTCTAATTAAAATATAACCTAGCTGGAATCAGCCTAGACCTAGATTTAATATCTTAACAGCATTAAGCACAAAAGAAACACGATTCAGATAATTTATAATCAGAACAGTTGTCACAAATTACCCACCCATTATTCTCACTATCTGCTGTTAGTTTCGCCATTAATCAAATCTACGCTCTAGATACAGATAAATAGAGGAATCCAATTGGCACTATTCTAAATAACCTAAGGTTGCGCAAGTCTCAAGCAATTCAGAAATCAAATATGCACACAGAATAATTAGGAATCCATACAAAGTAATTATTAAGCACGTTTAGGCCTCACATATGAATTATTGTTAACGCTTCAAAACCCTAACCGGAAACAAACCTATCTACTAAACATATTAAAAACAAACAAATAATTAAACATGAAACTAATTATAAAGAAAAGTAAAAGAAAACCTTGTCTTAATCAATGATGAAAAACGTATGTGTTGGCTGGCTCCAAAGGTCACAGATGGCCTCCAAATTCCGGAACCCCCAAAATAATATAATGTCTAAATATATATAGGTTTTAGGGTAGACAAAACCCTAATCCGAATATTACAAGGAATTGGACTAATAAATTAATATATTATAATATAATTGGGCGTTCAAATAAATCTTCATTGTCTTCTCCATGTAGCCCAATGAAGACCAATTTATTAAGATCACGATTGCAACAATTTAGCCCAATACTGATTTCGCGTCTTCTTCTTCACGGAAAAATGGAATTGACGATCCATTATCCGTTGGAGCACACCACCTCATAAAAAAAACCTTTCGGAAAAAAGAGTGTAGTGTCTAACTCCTCTCCATGGCTCCAAAGTGTTTGATTTTGCATCTTTTTCATCACTTCTCCACTTGATTGTATTCCATCATTTTTCTTATAATTCCTGCACCAAAACAAACCTTTGTGCACATCAAATGGCAAAAGAGAGAACTAAAATCATATAATTTAGATGCATAAAATACACCCAGTCAGCTATTTATGTTAAAAAATGGGGTTGTTATACGCAGTTCGATATTTTACTCTTGATAGTTTGAAATACAGTATGAATTTACGGTTTTGTCTTCACTTATTAGGTTCATTTGAAAAACTTAGTAAAATTCAGGTGGCGGTATTATAGCTTCAATGGGACTTTGATTTACATTGAGTAAAGTAGCGGTAATTTCAATGGTATTTTAGACTACGTTGAGTAAAATACTGGATTGTGTATAACACTTCAGTAAAAAAGTAAGGTTTGTCTTATGGTAAAACAATGATTTATCCTTTATGTTTGAGCCCAAATTAATAATGAAGTCTATTTATAAATATTTTAATTTTATACATTAATTTCGGTAAGTTTAGACATGCTGATTTTATTTTTCTATACATTAACTTTTACTTTTATTTCAGTTCGATTCAGTTCAGTTTCAGTACAATTTAATTTAGTTCAATTCAGTTGAAATAAGTTAAGACAAATGAGACCTAAATATATTTTTATTACAAAAATAGAAAACATGATTTGTCCGTATAAAATTTTCTAGTACAAATTATATATATTCATACTATTAATTAATATATATATGTAAAACAACCTATTTATCATAAGCATACTGTATCCATATCATTAATATATAATGCAATATTTTATGTGTAGAACACAAGAAATTGTATGAAAATTAGAAAATAGGCCAATTCATAATGAAAATTAAAAAAGAAAGTAAAATCATTGATGTAGAAGAAACTCCATGTATGTAGAAAAGGAGTCCATTATTGTGAGCGCCGGAATAATTCAATAAACGGAAGGAATGTCAAAATATGGTGGATTAGTAATTGTCTTGTGGTGGCGTTGATTCTGAACAACGTCGTTAGTGCTAATATGTTAATATTTATATTTGTCGGAGTAATAACTCTTCTAGTTTCCCTTAAGAATACAAACCATGTTTTTGTATAGTAATTTGATTTTCCACTCACGATTGAAATTTTTTATTATAAAACTCATCTAGAATTTTCAAAATAACGAGAATATTACATTAAACTAAAGAAAGGAAAAATTCAATTTGCGACCATAATTTAACTTATTTGGGATAATAGAGAAGAAATACACCTACATTTATGTAACCGAATTCAAAATTTGTCTATACATGTCATTGTAGTATCATTGAACCTTTTCTTCTTTCTTAACTACAAATAAAATATGAATATTTCAGTTGAAGATTATTCATATTTGTTGACATGTGCTCGCTAATGATCCTTCTTGAAAACATATGAAGCAGAATATTTTTTTTTAAAATTTTAAACCATTGTTGGTGGAGGAATTAATTGGCACCCCAAATCAAAAAAAACCTTGCAGGCTTATAAGTTTTACAAAAATAGAGCATCTGCTCTTCAAAGCTTGAAAAGATCTGTCAAAATGAATAACCTAGTGTGGCTATTCTGAGATACTAAAAATATGGAAAAAATTACCATTCTGGAGTCAAAAATTCTGAGGAGCAGGTTAGTGATTGAGCATGCAAAGGTCAAAGCACAATTTTGCCACCCAGAAATTGAAATCAAGAATGGTTATCCATATTGCTAGTTTAGATTGCCAAAAAATTGCTATCTAGTTAATACAAAATTTAATACAAAATCTATTATATGAAGCAGATAATAGATCTCAATGAAATTTGATCAGGTAACTCTACTTGATTTCAGAGACTCCCCATGAATCTCATGATATGCAATCTAAATTTAATTCGATCTACATCTGTAGGGAAATTTTAAGTTTGTTTCACATTTTAATCTATTTTCTTAGGTGATCTCTAAAGAAAAATTCATCCTACTTTAAACCGTTCATGTGTTACCACGAGAGAACAAAAACGTATTCCTACTTACTGTGGTCATTGTACGTATTCCTACTTACCTTCAAATAGAATATGATCATTTGCCTACTTACTGTGTCATTGTAGAAAGGTAGGGCATGATGCCAACAACTGCAGGAACCTCAATCCAGATCTTAGCCAAAAAGGACACCAAACTGACCAGCAAAAGTCCAACAACCCTCCCCCTACACCTCCAGTTGATCTGAATATCTCTAAACAGACACCTCCAACCACAACAATGCCTGCAACGTCCTCCCCAAATCAGCCTCAACACCAGACTAGTGTTGTCACTGGAAAGCTCCACTCAGGTTATCTCATTTGGTAACAAGAAGTTGCACAGAGTCAGAAGAGCCAAATCTAAGAAAAAGAGACTTGCACTTCTGACATCAATTCAGGCACAATTGGCAAAGGAGGTCACTGCTGAGACTAATCCACTTCCTGCCAAGAATATCCAACCCAGTCCTCTGAACATAACCAACATCAGCTCTAACTCAGCTTACAACACAGCACCCACACCTCCACCACAGACAACAAACTCCCCTATCTCCACCACCAAACACACCCTCCCAATCATCCCAATAGCCAGTAGCTCTTCATCTCAAGCCATTCACTCTCATACCTCTCTTAGCTATACTGGAAATTTCAGAAAAGCATCTTTTGGACATAAAGCTAAGACTCAAGAGGATGTTTTTACCAAGATCACTGCCAAACCAAAAATCAGGCATGCACATGCAAGGGATGACACTGCTATCCCCTCAGCTACGCATAATATCTCTCTACCTCAGTTTAAAGCTAACAATTTAATCTTCTTGTCTCAAGACAGAAACAGAAACAGGTTCTCTCCACTCAGAGGCCAGAAAGAGGATGAGTTTGAAGCTTTTGCCTCTGATTCTGAATGATAGGGACAATCTAAAGAATACTGAGGTAAGCTCATCTTCCAAACTTCCTAAAATTGCTTCTGCTCAAAAGGTTAAGTTGAGGAATTTTTTCACTCAGTTTAACAAAACAATTTCATTTTCAAAGTCACTATCAAAAAGCCCTAAAAAAACTTTTTAATGATAGTACACCATCATAAAATCAATTTTTTGGTCTGGAATATCCAAGGGATGGAAACAGACCTAGATAGACTAGTATCTCTCATTAAAGATAACAATATTGAACTTTTATGTTTAATAGAACCTTGGCATCCAAATACAAAGATTGATCATTACAAAAACCTTCTACATTTTTCAAACTGCATTTTTTCAAATGATGCTAAAATCTGGATTTTATGGAAAGGTGTACTCACAGTTTCACTAATTCAGGAAAATACACAATTTTTAAATGTCTGCATTAAAAAACCTAGTCTAAGTCTATCTTTGACTGGTGTTTTATTTATGGGGTTAGAACCAGGAAAGGCAGAAAGGCTTTGTGGATTGATCTCCAAGCCTTGCGAAATACTAAAACATTTTACATAGGAGATTTTAACTATATGTTGTCAATTTCTGATTATAATGGTCCCTCTACTCCCAACCTGGGAAGTATGAGAGACTTCCAGAAATTTATTGACAAAATGGAGTTAATACATGTACACACAGTAGGGAGTGATTTTACCTGGACCAATAAAAGATTAAGGCCAACTTTAGAAAGGCTTAATAGGACACTGTGTACCCAATCTTGGCATACAAAGTTTCCACATTCTTCAGTATTGGTCCTTAATAGGGAAAATTCAGACCACTCACCACTTTTCTTTCAAATAGATACACAAGTGCCTTCTGTTCCTAGGTCTTTTAGATTCATTAGCACATGGTATAAAAGAACTGAATTCCATCCTTTCGTTCAAGAAAACTGGAATGAACATCTTCCAGAATCTGGTATGCTCAGACTTTTTCTGAAATTGCAGAGATTGAAAAAAGGTCTCAAAATATGGAATAAGAAAGTTTTTGGAAATATCCACAAAAATGTAGAGGTGGCTGAAGAGCAACTGAGATTACAGGAAATTAGATATGGTCACAACCAATGTGATTTAGAACTAATTAATCTCAAACTCAAGAAAGCCCATCTGAAAAAGCACTAAAAGAACAGAAGCACTTCTGGAAGTGTAAGACACAGTTAAAATGGATAAAAGAAGGAGATGTTAACTCCAAATTCTTTCATAACACTCTGAAAGAAAAAAGATCCAAACTGTGCATTTCCAAAATTAGGAGCACTGCTGGGATCTGGCTAGAGGATGAGATGAAATACAAAATGAGGCCATTAGTTACTACTCATCCCTTCTATCCAGTGAGCAATCACAGTCAGATTTACATTTTGCCTCACATTTTCTAGTCTCAAATTCCAAACAGTATTTCTGCTGATCAAAATACAATTTTGTTGAGACCAGTTGACTTACATGAACTTCAGACGGTGGTATTCTCACTGAATAAAAATAGCACACCAGGGCCTGATGGCTTCTCCGCTAGTTTTTACATCAAATCTTGGGATACCATCTCAAATGATTTGCTTGATGTAGTGAATGATTTTCTAAGAGGTGCTACAATTCCCAGGGGTATTGCAGCCACTTGGATAACATTAATACCTAAAAAAGAAACTCCAATATCTTTTGATGACTATAGGCCCATAAGATTATCAAATGTCATTAATAAGATATGCTCAAAAGTGATTATGATGAGAATGAATCCTCTAATGAATGAGATCATATCTCCAAATCAGACAGCTTTCCTGAAAGGCAGAGATATTTATGATAATATACTTTACCTTCAGGAGCTGGTCAGACACATCAATAAAAAAGCTAGAGAGCCTAACTGTATCATTAAGTTAGACTTGAGTAAGGCTTTTGATAGAGTTAGTTGGCCCTTTCTTAAAATGATTCTTCTTAAATTTGGTTTCCATCAAAATCTGATTGCTTGTATTATGAATAACCTAGCTCAGGCATGGTTTTCTGTGCTTATAAATGGCAAGCCAGTTGGATTCTTCAAATCATCTAGGGGCATTAAAAAAAATACCCTCTTTCTCCATTGTTGTTTAATGTGTTCACTGAATCATTTTCAAGAAGTTTGGCATACATTTTCACAACTGGAAAATTGGCCTACTATAATCTGCCAAGAAATGTAGTGCCAGTTTCACATTTTCTTGTGCTGATGATACAGTCCTGTTTATCACAGTGAATAAGACCACACTGATCAACTTGAAAGCTTTCTTGGTTACCTTTGAAAAAGTCACTGGTCAAAGAATTAATTTTGACAAAAGTGAATTTTATCAGAGTAGCAATGCTTCTCTGGCCAAGAAAAATTTGATCAGTCACATTATGGGTATGAAAGAAGGTGCCTTACCTTTTAAATACCTAGGCTGCCAAATCTATCAAGGTAAAATGCTAATTGCATATTTTAATCCACTGATGGAACAAATCAGCAAATGGCCAGGTTAACTATATTGGTGAGATGAATAGTCTAGTAATAGTTGGAAATGGCTAGTGTAGTTTTTGGAAGTCCAACTGGACTTGTTCAGGGCCTCTAGAAGACCAATTTCTACCCTCTCTAACTTCTATTCCTATTTCATGCTCAGTTAGTGATTTTATCTCTAACAGACAATCTTATTTGCACCAATTAGAGGGTGTTGTTTCAGACACCATCTTCCAGACACTGACTGATGCAGTCATTCACACACACAGAGAGGATAGATTAGTGTGGAAACCATCCCTGAATGGTCACTTTTCATTCAAGACTGCCTATCAACTTTTCCAGACTCACATGCCATCTTTTCCCTCTCTAAAGAAATTGTGGGATATCAAAGCTCAAAAAAGATCCACTTCTTTACCTGGAGACTGTTTAATTGCCTTCTCCCTTTTGATGAGGTGCTCCTACATTTTGGTTTTTCCTTAGCCTCCAAATGTCCTCTCTGTGATAGTCAGGATACCATTGGCCATTTCTTCAACTCTTGCTCTGTGGCATCTTCTATTTGGTCCACTTTACTTGCAACCATTGGAGTAAAAGATACACATTTCAGGTCCATATGGGATAGACTATCCTATTATCTCACATATACAGGTCTGTCAAGCTTTCAGGCAAAAATGATAAGACTGTTATGTGTTATAATAGTTTGGTGCCTATGGAAAGCCAGAAACAAATACATTTTTGAAGACTGTAAACCTTCTAGACCTCTCATCACTCAGGAGATCAAACACTTTTTACACCTTTCCTTGGCTGCTCACCCAATACAAATCTCACAGGAACTGGATATTCAGATTGCATCTGAAGCCCACATCCCTTATGCAACCAGACCACTTAGACCTAGAATGAGGATCATCTCATGGGCTAAATCTGCCACTGGATTCAAGTTGAATGTTGATGCTGCCTTTGCAGACAACTGCTGTGGCCTTGGCTTTGTACTCAGAGATTTTGAAGGGAATTTTATTGCAGCTGGCACCTCTTTTGCATCTGCCTCTTCATCAGTTGAAGCATAAATTAAAGCTATGATTGCAGGATACAAGTTTGGCTCATACTATGGACATGAGTTCATTTGTATTGAATCATACCCACTAAATGGAATTTCAATGGTGCTAAATCCAATCACTGCACACTGGAGGCTATTTTTTCTTGCTGATGCATCTCACCAACTGATCAAGGTCCCTATCTTACACACTCTCAGACAAGGTAATGAGCTAGCAGATGCCTTGGCCAAGCATGCTCTTACTCACAGGACTTTCTCTGTTTTCTCTTGGGAATCACTTCCACCTATCATGAAGGCCATCTGTCTGATTGATAAAGCTAGCTTGCCAACTATTAGAGTTTGATAACTATAAGTAGCTACTGTCTCTGCTCTAGTCTACCTCTGAAAATTTTAGCTCTCTAGAATAGCCTTTACTGGATAGTTGTGGTGCTGCCTTGAGTTTTGCATTAGCAATTCTCTAACAAGTTTCATGATTATCTTAGTTTTTTAGGCAACCTGTATAGATGTAGCAACTTTTGAAGCACTGATGTGCTTTGGACCTTTGGTCCTTGTAATGTTTGCAGTTTCAAACTGCATTCTACTCTTTTGTCCATTTATGGCAAAGGATTGGGAAGCCTAATAATATTCCCCCCACCAACTGTGGATTATTTATTTTTTTAAAAAAGAGAGAACAAAAGCGTAAAGGAAAGATACGCGCACATAAAATTTAGAGTGGTGATACATGCAGGTCCATGTTTACTAATACAAGTTCAAAATATAATATTTTGAGTGCACTAGCACAATTTAGGGCCACATATTGTATTTTTCAGACCTTCATTAATAAACATGGACCTGCATGTATAATTACTGAAAATTTAATGGCATAATATCAACACCGAAGCACTACCAAACTCTTCTTGCTTGTTTTTTACAAACCTGGCTTAATTTTGTCTTATATTTTTCAACCAACATAGATGCTTTACATGACAGGACGTTCAAAATAAACCTAAATGAAAAAAAAGGTCACCTTTTTTTTTGGCTCCTCAAACCGTTTTAAATGCCAAAAAGCATAAATGTAAGTTACATCATAATGGATGTTTACAGAGCAGAGGGCTTTGAGAAGCCAAAAAAGGAAGACCAAAAAGAATGCCTACTCCCTAAGTCCTTGCTAATGGTTATGTGATATTCTGATTTCATTACTCAAACGGGGAGCAATTTAGTGATCGAGTCAACAAAGACCGAAGCACAACTTAACCACCCGAACGAATGAAAAATCATAATATTTACCATTAGCTAAGGCACTATGTACACAAAAAATATGTCTGGGACTTGATAGCCAGACTGTCCAGGTTGCTGAGTTCCTTCATGATCTGATGCTGATCTAAGCCAGGTTCTTCATTTTGATTTGATGATCCAGAGTATCTGTGGAGATAGTCCATCACCTGCACAAGTAGCAGGAACTTAGCAGCACCTGTTTCAGCAATATCTGCAAAAGGCCATACCTAGTTTATCCATCCTAATTAAACCTTTAAGGAGATCAGGAGCTTGACTGATAGGCACAGTTCAAGACTTCTCTTAGCCAAGTAGTCAGCAGGTTTATTTCCTTCTCTCAATATATGTAAAATGGGAGTGCTTACATGCATTCTTTGAATTTCAGTACATAGTGAGTAAAGTGTCCAGACAGTTGGGATAGGTTGAGAGATACCTTTCACTGCAAGTAAACAGTCTGATTCTATGCAGATTGCATGTGGAGCTTCATAAGAAGCCTGTACAAGTCCCTCTTTAATTGCCATAATCTCAGCATGCAGAGAGGATGTAGCTGACATGTATCTCATCCTTAGGGATTTTGTTGCACCCTTTCCATTCCTTACAATAATTCCAATCCCACAATGACCATTTTTATAGGCAGCATCAACATTAATTTTTAGCCCCATATCTGGAGGAAACCACTTGATGATCTTAATCAATTTAGGTCTTTTCTGCCTCAGAAAAGGTACCAGTTCTGAAGTGATAAAAAATGGTTCCTCCCTGGGTTTCCAACTAAGGGATGTGCATTAAAAATTAGTGAGACTTGTTTTGATATTCTTTTGCACATTTCAGAGGTAGAGAGATTACATTCATCATACATGAGTATATTTCTCCTTTGCCATAATTGCCAGAAAGTCACAAGAGCTGTGATTCTGATGACAACTGAGTGGGCTTTGGAGAGACCCTTGCACGATAAATAATAAAGCAATCTTGCTCTGAAATTCAAGAAGGAAGGTGATTTAATTAACAGGCTCCTATTCATTTGTGACCACACTTGACCATTTATCAGACATTCACTAAAAACGTGTTCCACAGTTTCAGGATTACTACACAGCATGCATTTAGATGGTAAGTGAAACCCAAATTTAACAAGGATCTCTGGAAATGGTAGGAGAATGTTTCTCATTCTCCATATAAAGATGGATACCTTTTTTGGCAGATAGGAATCCCAGGTTTTGGCAATGTGTTCATGTGTGGTGTCCCTCTGTCTAAGTGCTTGATAAGCAGATTTTATAGAGAATTCTCCATTGACTCCAGGCTTCCAAATGAGTTTGTCCCGGTGCTCATACTTGACATCTGCTGCCTGCAATGCATGGATTACATAGGTAGCCAAATGTGGCTCCAGTAAGTTAATATAGTACTCCTTTCTATTAAAAAATTCAGAAATTGTAATGTCAGGAAAGGGCAGATCTATATGCTGAGGCCAGTTATAAAAAATTGCACCATCCCCTAACCAGTTTGCATCCCAGAAAGGGCTGTTTTCTTCTCCAACCAAAACTTGAGAATGAGAGTTGGCTAGTTCAGTGATAGCACAGATCCTATTCCAAGTTTTAGAGGATTTGTAAGTTTGAGGTAGGGACCAGAGGTGCTTAGTCCAGAGAGTTGAATTTTGCTGCAATTTCCACCAAATCTTGCATGAAAAGGCTGTGATAATTGTTCTGATATCCCTGATTCCCAGTCCATTTTCTGAAGTAGGAAGACATATACCATACCATTTCCTCCAACTTCTTCTTTGGCCAAATTCTGATTCTCCCCAGAAAAACTTAGAGCATATTCTTTCCATTCTCTTCACCACTATTTTTGGATGTTTGAGTACTGAAATGATGTGGGTGGGAATGTCTAACATTACATAGTTGATCAGTATTAGTTTACCAGCACTAGACAGCCACTGATTTTTCCAGTTCTGAGTGGGCTTTTCCATTTTCTCAAGAAGGGGCGGATAATGACTCACCAAGTTTCTCCCTTTAAAAACTGGAACCCCAAGGTAAGTAAATGGCATTTTCCCAAGCCTCATTCCCAGAATTCTTCTTGTTACTCTGATCTTGTCTGTTACAGTTCTGTGATGAAGGAAAAACTCAGATTTGAATAATTGATCTTCTGGCCAGATACTGATTCATATTCTTATAGAAAAGCCTTCAATCTTCTTAAATTCCTTTTCTTCCCACTAATGAAAATGGCTGTGTCATCAGCATACATTAAATGGGAGACAGGAGAAACATTTCTGGGCATTGCAAAACTTTCTAGGTACTGAGATCTGATGAGTTCCTTGATACCCCTTGAAAAGGCTTCAGTGATGATATTTTAGAGGAAAGGAGATAGGGGATGTCCCTTTTTGATCCCCCTGGTAGAAGCAAAAAAACCAGTTGCTGCACCATTTATTAATACTGAGAACATAGCAGCTTCAATATTTTGCAGAATCAACTTCACAAAGCTTCCATGGGATCCAAACTTAAGCATAACTGAGTTGAGAAAGGACCAAGAGACCCTATCAAAAAATTTCTGCATATCAAGCTTTACAATAAGGTTGGTGAACTTTTGGTTGGAGTTTAGGAGTCTGACCATTTCCAGCATATGTAATATATTGTCTGTTATATCCCTTCCTTGCAAAAAACCAGATTGCTCTACAGAGATGATCCTGTTCATGTATGGCTTCATCCTTTCCATCAAAAGTTTGGAGTATATCTTATTGAGGTAATTTGACAAACTGATAGGCCTGTAGTCTCCAAAGGAAGCAGGATTATCTTTCTTAGGGATAAGGGCAAGCCAAGTACTGGAGATGGCCTTTGGTAGTTTCTGTCCTGACATGAATTCAGTGGCTGAGTCTAGGAGATTTAGTTTGATGATTTCCCAACAGAAGGTGAAGAAATGCCCAGAAAAGCCATCAGACCCATGGGTGCCATCTCTGTTGAGTCCAAAAGTGGCTGCTTTTAATTCCTCCATATCAAGTGCTTTGAGAAGGAAATTGTTATCCTCCTCAGTGATGAGTGTGGGAATAACCTTCATAAAATGCCTGTGGTACTGTCTAGTGAGGTCCATTTCTTCAACATTTTCATTGAGCAGGTCCTCATAAAATCTGGTTCCTTCCTGCTTAATTTCTTCAGGATCTGACAGCCAGTTACCATTTCCATCCTTCACCTTGGTGATCCTAGACTTGCATCTCTTATCTTTGACTGCATTATGAAAATACCTAGAATTTGCATCCCCTTCCCTCAGCCATTTTACACTAGCTTTCTGCCTCCAGAATGCTGTAGCTTCCTTTTATGATCTAATTAGAAGAGCCCTATGTCTGTTTAGATTGATGAGATCTTCCCCTCTCCCAGATTGTTGATAAACCTCTTCCATTGCAGCAACTGAGTTTTCAGCATCTATTAAGTTCTGGTGTACATTTCCAAAGGAGTCCTTGTTCCATTCCTTGAGCCTAATCTTTAGCCTTTTTAACTTGAACACCATATTGTAAATTCCTGAAAATGGTGAAGGTTGAACCCAGCTGTGTTTGACTGTTTCCAAAAAATATGGTATGCTCATCCACATTTCCTGGAATCTAAAGGGTTTGGGGGATTGTTCTACTGAATCTTGAATAAATATCAATAGTGGATTGTGATCAGAGGTGGTTCTATTCAAGATATGAACAGAAGTATGTGGGAATTTGTTTATTTAGTCCAGAGTACACATTGCACTATCCAATTTCTGAAGCAACCTGTCCTCTTTAACTCCGTGGTTTGTCCAAGTATAGATGCTACCTACAGTGGGGATATCTTGTAGATGTCTGCCCTCTATGAAAGCCCTAAATTCACTAATACTGCGTAAAGGAGGATTGTGTCTTCCTCTCCTCTCAGTCACTGAGGCAACAGTGTTGAAATCACCTGCAAAGAGTGTAGGAGTCAGTGGGAGGTTGAGAAGGTCAGCCCATAATGTCTGTCTTGGCACTCTTGTAGTCTGTGCATATATAAAGACAGAGTTCCAGTTTACAAGTGAAATTTTATCAGTAATCAAGACTTGAATGAACTGGTCAGATTGTGATAAAATGTCAATAGTGAAACTGTTTCTATAGAATAGCCAAATTTTTTCACATTGTCAGCTGCAATACAGTGTGAAAAACCTAGCTCAAATTGAAGATTTGTGATATCTATGTTGTCATGCATTGGTTCTATTATACATAAAATTGATACATGGTGTACATTAATGAGGTCTCTAAGTCTGTCAATGGATGTACCATATCCCCTTATATTCCAAACTAACATATTAGAAATTAGAGTGTAATTAACCATTAAAAATAGTTAATTTTTGGTTTAGGTCTGAGCAATCTACTGAATTCAGATAGATCACTCTTTTTTGTATTTTTTGATTTTGGGGTGTGGGGATCATCCGTGTTACCTGTGACTGCTGAAGGGTTACCTGAAATGGGAGAATCATGATTCTCCTGCTGGTTGACTATGTTGTCATTTGTGAAAGCAAGGATTTGATTGCTAGTCTGGACAATGGCTGGAGACATTTGATTCTTATCTGTGTCATCACCACTACTTCCTTCCTGGCCTTCTGTGTCCTGCTCTATCTGAAGCATTGAAAAGGAGTTTGACAACTCCATAGATTGATATGGCACTATAGCTAAAGGGTGAGCTACCATACAAGAAAGCTTGCTAGATACCTTGTGCAAGTGTGACTGGTGTTTTTGTTTAGAAATGTTTTTGAAGCCATCAATATCAATCTCATCTAGTGAGTAAAAGGATACAGTAGGCTTATTGACACCTTTGATATCATAGTTGGAAAAAGGTGGTTTATAGGGCACCATCATGTTTCCAGTGTTGGTGATGTTAACCTCTTTTCCCCCAGTTTGCTTCTGAACATCCTTACTCTTCTGGTTGGATGAGAGTCCAGATGAGCCTGCTTGCCGTGTTGGGTCATAATGATGGGAGGAACTATGCTTATACTTCCATCTCTGTGCCCAAGCCTTTCTTAAATCAGGGTGTTGCATCCTACAATTGCTGTCTGAGTGTTCCAACTTTCTGCAATGCTTGCAGTAGTGAGGAAGGCTTAAGTACTCAATTTCGCACTCCTTTACATCCTCTGGACACCCAAGTTGTATGGAACTGATTAGCTCCTCAGTGAGGTCGACCTCCACACAGATTTTAAGTGTGGAAGGCCTGGTGATTTGGTTGGTGGCAGAGTCAACCTTGATGAACTTTCCGATCTGGTTACCAACATCTTCAAGCATGGTGGTGATATAATAATAAAGGGGGATATCTCTTACCAGAGCCCAAACTGGCACCACCAGCGATTCGTGCTCCGGCGAAAACTCCGGTGACCACTTTAAGATCTTCATAGAGGCGCCAGCCATCGTCTAGAAGGATTTCAGCCAGCATTTCTGATAGTCTGTTTGGTCTTGAATATGGATCAGGACATGCTTGCAGTCAAGCGAGCCAAGTTGGAATCTCCCAGTGAAACCGATGGCTTGAAAATCAGCCTGAATGTTAGCCATAGTGGATCTGGCTCTCTGGAACTTCCCGATGAGGGCGTTGTTGTAGTGACTAGACAAAATTTTGACTGAGTTTCGATCGTATAGACAAGCTTTCTTGCCATTGAAATTGGTTATGGGACGGATCACGGGGTTTGAGGGGAGAGAGGTGAAGAGTGGGGGGATTTCTGATGATAAAATTTGATTGAAAGTTTTTCAGGCGGTGGTGCCGCCGTTTGTCTGCGGCGGCTCCTCCATGAGAAGCCCGTTAGATGTACGTTATCGGCAGAATATTCGCTAGTAACGGTTAGAAAGGGGGACGGAGAACATGACTTTTGGGGGCGCGTGGCTCTCACTCGATGAGAGAGGGCAGAGCAAAAAAAAGGAGTTTTAGTGGGCAGGAAGAAAGAAAAGGTCACCTAATGCACACATTATACAACTAAAAGTTTAATTCATTTAAAAACTAAATAACACACAAATTCGCAATCTTACTCAGAGATCATCATTCACAATCCCAATATTGCATTCATACTTCCACAAATGTTCTGAAATTTAGATCCATAGAAGTGTCTAAATGGTTATATGGAATTTATTGTAATACTACATGTTTGAACATTTAAAATATCTATACTATATTTTAAATGAGGATGGTGTAGAATTTTTTTAGAATTTTGAATTATTTTTTGGGTTAGCCATGAATTGACACGTCAGCTTCTTCTCCTTTTCTTTTATTTATTTTTGTAGGCGTATTTCTGAAGCGCTTAGAGAGAATTTTACAGTTACCTTATACGATGCTCAGTAACTGAATCTTAATTGATTCTCCTCCATCCCGCCTCTTCACCTTTCCACTTCCCTGACCGGGCACTCAGGAATTGAATCGGAGTAATTGAATCTTAATTGGGTCTCCAATTAAGCGTTTTCATGGTAATGCACTATAAATCTTCGAAGCGTTTTCACAGAGGGAATCACCCCGACCGATGCTCCGATCCGCCGTGCCCTCTCTTGCAATCGATCGCCTGATGCTGAGCTCCTTCCGGGTTCTGAAAATCATGAATGGATTTGCTGAGAAACAACGCAGGGATTTCCGACGAGGCGGAGGACGGCGGCGTCGAGTTGAGTCTGGGCCTTTCCCCAATTCACCAAAAATTGACACATTCGATTTCCTCCTTTTAAGTTATTTAATTTTCGATTTATTTAATTTAGTTATTATTCATCAAATCGATATGTAACCTTTTTCTGTTTATTCATTTAAAAAATATATTTATTATTAGGTAAAATTGCAAGATGAAAGAAATGTAAAGGAGGAGCAAAAATCTATTGATACCAATATTTAAGAAAATCAATAGAATAAGAGAAGTAATACTGTAATGTCAAATCATGTGATTGTACCAGTCCACAACATACATTACATTTGTTTAGGATTAATAAGAGTGAAAATAGAATCTAGTGAAACTAATGTACTCCAAAAATGATATAAATAAAGAGCTTTTAGGGCACACATATAGCGATTGTATATGTACAAATGAATACTTACACCAACCTTCTGGATCTACTGACAATTAACAATAGCAACGAATAGAGGAAAACCTCTGAAAAGGCATTTCCAATGATCATCAAATTTTGAAAGGTATCATTAACACATCTAAATGAAACAAATTAAAGAAGAGGAAATCATAAAATCAACTTTTTCTAAACTAACAGTAGCACTAAACTGGCATGGGCTATAAAATCAGTGTTCGTTTAATCTTCCACGAAATAGTCTCCCCATCTTCCACATACTTACAGACGGAGGTTTTACACCTCCCCAAAGATCATTAAGATTTTAACAACGTTTAAGATTTTCAAGCTACATCCGTACAATATCGTGCTTTTTTTTCTAAAATTGAACTGAACAAAAAAATTCTTCATGAACATTAGACCGTCGAAGTGATTTCAACGCTCATAACAAACAACCAAAGCGCAGTCACACGGTGAATAGAAAAAAAAAAGTGGAGCCTCATCACTCCAAAACCATTAACCAAAACTACGAAAAACTATCACACCAAAATATCAAAAGGAATTTCATGATATTTCGAAGTTCGTCGGAATTCAAACTATGATTCAAATTCAGATCAGGTATTAAAAATATGAATTAAATTGTTAAAAAATCCAAAATATTAATACTCTTGAACCCTCGGAAACAACTCCAAAAAACAAAGCACTTTAATTTTGTTTATCCCTTCGGATGAAAGTATTGCTTCAGTAGTTTTGTATTTTGCGTACGGCCAAACACACACTCCTGCATGACAAAAAATAAAAACCGCCAGATACCTTCGCGATGGAGAAAAATTAGAGAGGATTAAGGAGATGCGCATGGTTGAAGTTTATGAATATATTTTAAAACTAAACCCTAGCATGAATAATTCCATATTGATAAGTTTATGGTTCGCACTCCTAAGTTTCGTTACCAAGGCTCGAGAGGACCTGGGGTTTGAGATACGCGGAGATGGGTTTACGGGTCCGTCGATCCAATCCAAATAAGGATTGCATATATTTTGAATTGCCTACAAGAAATACACTTATTTTAATTATTGGAATACAACTATTATTACCATATGAGTTGTATTCTTACTTGAATTATAAACCCTGTCGATCTACGGATTGATACTCTATAAATACAAAGGTTTGGTAGAGCTATCTATTGTGTTACATACACTACGCTTTATGCTTATAAACTTCTCAAGATTTTCACTAATTTAAGCATCTGAGTGTCTGCCTCCGGCCACTCCGGGGTCTTGTCTTGCACAGTTCTTGAGCTCGGTTCGAGATCATCCGCGGGTTCCAGACATCCATCAATTTGGCACGCCCGTTGGGACCCGCGTGCTTTTTGATCAAATCAAAAGTGAACTCATGACTGATCCGGTTAAGGACTCTCACAGGAGATAGCGAGTCTGTCCTCGGGCCCCGACATGAATTGGAAGCATCGAAATCAGACCTCTTCTCAGCGGCGAGGAAGAGATGTACACAACAACCAACCCCTAATGGTTTGCAAGGACAAACTCAGAGATAGATCCCCGAGAAGAGATCTACCCCAGACCTCAGCAACCAGCCACAAAGAAAGCATGAGCAAAAACGGTGTGCACAGAGCACCTGAAGAATCTTCTCCTCGGAAGTTGGAAAACAAAAAACTTCACCTTGATGAAACTATTGTTTTCTCAGAAGAGGATGGGGTTCCTAACCAGAACCGTCATTTTGACTCTTTGATTATATCTGTTGCTACTAATCACATAATAGTCAAAAGGATCCTCGTGGATGGGGGAAGCGAAGTCGAAATCATGTTTCTCAGTTGCTATGAAAAATCGGGATTGAATAAAAGCGATCTTGTACCTACAAATTCAATCTCGGGATTCGTAGGGGACCCCATAACACCCTTGGGAGAGATCACATTGCCCGTGCGAGTGGTGGATGGCCCTCGTATCTTAATGCTTAGTTTTACCTTCGCGGTGATTGACTCCATGACGCCATATAACATTATACTCGACCGACCATGGTTGTGTCAAGCTAGAGCCATTTGGTCTCCATACCACCTTGCCATGAAATTCCCCCACAAGTCAAGGAATAGCCACCGTAAAAGCAAATAAGGAGATGTCACGAATATGCACCATCATAGCCATCAAGGAGGCAGAGCAAGGGGGTCCTGAAAATTCGGCTCCCGAGCATGTTAAATATTCCAAATCCGAGCCCATACAGCTCGGGGAATCCGGGACCGTTGAGGTGGGTAAGTTCCTACCCCCGAGATAAAGACACAACTTTGAGATCTTCTCAATCAATACATCGACGTCTTCTTGTGGGACACTAATGATCTGGTAGGAGTACGTGCCCAGTTAGCGGAGCATCACCTAAACATCGATCCAGCACAAAAGTCGGTAAAGCAGAAATGCCGCATCTTTGTCCTAGATTGAGTTCAAACCATTCGAGAAGAAGTAGAAAATATATTTGAAGCTGACGTGATTGAAGAGGTGCAATATCCTGAGTGGATAGCCAACCCGGTGCTGGTCTGAAAAACCGACGGGAAATGGAGAATGTGCATCGATTTCATCAACCTAAATGATTGTTGTCCTAAAGACAGTTATCCATTTCCATCTATAGACTGATTAGTCGAGGCAATTGCCGGATATCAAGTGTTAGCCTTCTTCGATGCCTACCATGGATATCACCAAATTCCAATGGCGGAGAAGGACAAGGAGAAAACCTCCTTTATCACAGACTAGGGAACTTTCTGCTACAAGAAGATGCCCTTCGGATTAAAGAACACTGGAGCCACCTACCAGCGATTGGTTGACAAATTATTCAAGTCGCAAAGCGGGTGAAACATGGAAATATACGTCGACGACATGGTGGTGAAGAGCCGTAGTTACAACATATTCCTCGAAGACTTGAAAGAGACCTTTGATACACTACGAACAACCAATCTGAAATTAAATCCGGCAAATTCTTAGGATACACGGTATCCAATCGAGGGATCAAAGTCAACCCCAAGAAGATAGAAGCCTTGCAGAATATGCAACCCCCAAAAACAGTGAAAGATGTGAATAAGCTAACGGGATCCCTCTCGGCCCTAAGTCTCTTCCATTCTAAAGGGGCAGAAAAACACCTACCTTTCTTCAATATACTCAAGAAGGCCAACCAGTTCGAATGGTCCCACGAGTGGAGAAACCTTCCAAGCCCTCAAAGACCACCTCAGACACTTGCCTATTCTATTGAAACCCGACGAGGGGAAAGTTCTCTACTTATACGTATTTGCCTCACAACTAGCCATTAGTGTCGTGTTGGTAAAGGAAAAGGAGGGTTCTCAACACACCATGTACCATGTAGTAGGGCCGTATAAGGACCTGAGACAAGATATACCCCCCTTCAATCTTATCATTAGTGCATGCCTCAAGACGATTGCATCTATACTTTCAGGCACATACTATAGTGCTCCTAACCAACTACCCGATCAGGCAGATCTTGTAGAAACCCGATGCCTCGGGGAGGATGATGAAATGGGCCATCGAGTTAGGAGAGCATGACATACAATACAAGTCTCGAACAACCATCAAGGGTCAAGCCTTGGCAGATTTCATAATGGAGTGGAATCAGTGGAAGTCAACCAACCAGAACTACTTGTAACCATGGGAAAATGACACCTATACATCGATGGATCCTCTAACTTGGACGAAAATCTATTACCCAATAGTAGTTATAGTGCTAAAAAAAACATTGTATCCAATTGGGTTGGAGTTAGAGAAGATACATGCATGCCCTAACGACTGTATGTTGTATAGAGGTAAAGATGATAAGGATTTGACCGAATGTAGGGTGTGTGGTGTTTCGAGATACAAGCCTAAGATAATGGCTATAGAAAGTTGGTGCCGAGAATATTCATAGACCTAAGAAACCTTTCCCTATGAAGTGTGTTGGTACTTACCCATTTTTGCTCGTATTAGACGTTTGTTTGCAAATAAGGATGATGCAAAAATATGTTGTGGCATAGTGATAGGAAGCGACCAAATGATGATGTTATTCGACATACTTTTGACGGGGATCAATGGCGGAAATTTGATGATATATATCAAGAATTCAAAAATGAGTCCCGTCATTTAAGGCTTGGGTTGTCTACAGATGGTATGAACCCTTTTGGGAATATGAGTAGCACACATAGTTTGTGGTTGGTCATGGTCGTCACATATAACCTTCCCTCTTGGTTGATAATGAAACACAAGTACGTGTTATTATCGTTGATGATTTCAGGAGCTAAACAACCAGGGAATGATATTGATGTTTACCTATCTCCCTCAATCGAAGATTTGAAGAAGTTGTGGTTTGAGGAAAATTGAATTCATGATGCATATCGGAATGAGTCCTTCCCGTTGAAGGGAATGTTATTTTGCACTATTAACGATTTTCCTGCACTAGGGAACCTAGGAGGGGACTCAGTGAAAGGCCACTATGCATGCCTGTTATGCGAGGAGAATACTTATTTTGATCAGTTAGAGAATAGGAAGAAGACAATTTACCAAGGCTATTGGAGATTCCTAAGTCACAATCATCCCTGGCGGAAATGTAAGAAATTATTGAATGGTAAAGTTGAACGTGGTGTTGCCCCCGAGCCCATTACTGGTCAAACCATTTGGGATAAAGTGATGTACATCGAGAATGACTTTGGGAAGAATAAGAAAAAAGTCACCTTCTGATAGTGGATGGAAGAAATGTTCAATAATTTTTATACTTCCATATTGGATGCATTTAGATGTTAGGCATTGTTTGGATGTGATGCACATCGAGAAGAACATTTGTGACAGTTTGATTGGGACATTGTTAATACCCCCGGGAAAAGTAAGGATGGTTTGAAGGCTAGGTTGGACAACTTGAAAATGGGTGTAAAAGAGACATTACGTCCGATTGTAGAAGAAGGGAAGACTTTTCTTGCACCAGCCTGGTACACAATGGTAAGCGCGGAGAAGAAGTCATACTGTGTAACCCTAAAGAGTGTAAAAGTTCCATCTGGGTATTCTTCAAATATAAGTGCATGTGTAAATTTTTTTTTTGGGGCAATCTGAACATGGGCAAAGAAGAAGTTGGAGAAGATGGAAAGGACTGTGCCTTCCAACAGCAGAAAATGGTCTAGAGGGATATAAGAACTGTCATTGCAGCCTTTTCCTGCAAACTTTGGTGGAAGATGCAAGCAAACTCAGCTCTGTGGACAAAGCACCTTTGGGCACTCCCTCAATCATACAAAACATCACAGACTTGGTCTAGGATCTGTGGTATCACTGAAATAGCTAACTCTTTCTCTCAGGTCTTAGCAGGAAAAGGGAACAGACCATTCTGGGATGCTAACTGGTTGGGAGTTGGTGCACTATACTATAAATGGCCTGAGCACATTGATTTTCCTTTTGATAATATCTCAATTGCTATATTTTTTAGCAGAAAGGATCATTATATTAACCTTCTGGAGCCTTCTCTGGCTACCAACTTCAGGGGCGGATCCTGAATTTTACCTTAAAGGGGGCCGGACTAATCACAAAAATTTGAGTTCGAAAGAACTAATGAAATTATAAAAAAAACGGTATAGTAAAGTAATTTATTTAGAGATAAAAGAATCATACATATAAAGGACCAACTATAGTTAAAGAAAATATTAATTTTATTTGAATACTCTTCTCTCTTTGTTCATCTCAAAAGTGTCGATAATCAAATCAATGGGAATGGTCTCCGCAATCTCTCTTTCAATGTATAGCAATCAAAGAATCTCGCAGAAAATCATTTTCCATTCGACTACGCAGGCTTGTTTTCACAATATTATTAAGAAAATATTATTAATATTCTTTTAAAAAAATTACTACTATGATATTTTATAAGAATTATAAATTAAAGAAATAAAAATAAAATACTAATAAAAAACTTACAAAATGTGCCACTATTTTAATTAGAAGTTTAATTTTAATAAACTTTTCTACTCTCCTTACATAAACATATTTTGCTTTCCAAAAATAAAAGGGGCTACCAATTAATTATTTTCCAAAAAATATTTAATGAGGAATGAATAGTATACATATGCTATTTCTGGACAAAATTATGGGGTGGGCCCGGCCCCTGTTAGACCCCCATAGAATCCGCCCCTGACCAACTTTATCCAATTATTGCGGGCTTCAGAATTAAAGTTTCATCATGAAGACAGACTCATTTGGAAGCCAGGTCTATATGGGGACTTCTCAATCAGATATGCCTATCTTGCACTCAGACAAAGAAACAACAATGCTGTTTCCACCATAGACAGAGCTTGGGACAAGATACTCCCTAAAAAGGTATAAATTTTCATTTGGAGGATGAAAAATAGACTTCTACCTTTCTCAGAAGTTCTAGTTAAATTTGGGATCCATTTGCCCTCCAAATGCTTACTCTGCAGTAACCTTGATACTATTGAACATTATTTCAATAGATGTCTGGTGAATGAGCAAGTATGGTCTCACATGCATAGAGTCTTGTTAATTCAACCTCCCACATTCCTTACATTCAGTGCTAGACTGCATTACTACTTATCATACAAGGGTTTATCTAAAGCACACACAATTGTCATAAGAATCTATTCTCTGGTGATCTTCTGGCAGTTGTGGCTGAGGAGAAATAAACTCATGTATGATAACTGTAATCTATCCACTACTGAAATGTGCAATAAAATCTCAAAGCAAATATCTCTACTTTTTACTGCCCATCCTTTAGTTGGAAACCCTACTAGGAACCATTTTCTGATTAGTTCTAAATTGGTCCCTTTTATCACACAGAAAAGACCAAAATTGATCAAAATTGTTAAATAGATTCCCCCAGATAGTGGTTTAAAAATTAATGTTGATGCTGCATATAAGAATGGGTACCGTGGGATTGGTATTATTGTAAGGAACACTTATGGTTCAACTAAGACTCTAAGAATGCTATAAATGCCTGCTCTATCATCTTTGCATGCCGAAATCCTGGCAGTTAAGGAAGGCTATACAGTAGCAATTCAAGGAAACTACTCAAAATTCTCCATTGAATCTGATTGCCTAAATGAAGTTCAAGGTATCTCTGATCCTATTCATGCTAATTGGCACTTCTACTCTATCTGTATTGAACTCAAGGCATTACATGATAATAATCCTGTCTCACATATCTATAGAGAAGGAAATAGACCAGCTGACTATCTTGCAAAAAGGAGCCTTGATATGTGCTTATCTGATACATTTATGTTTAATCAGGCTCCTGACACTATCAAAGGAATTATTAGGTTAGATAGATTTGGAACTGCATCATGCAGAACCTGCTAGTTAACTTTTTCAATGATATCATTGGTTGTGTTACATGTGTAGGTTTAGTAAAAATGGCACTACTTTTGTGGAAACAAATCCTCTCCGACACTAATTGCACAGGCATTCTGACCAATTTCAGCCGGAACCATATATCACCAAGCCGGAACTACATTTTTTGTGTACATAGAACCTTTTGTTAATGGTTAATATTCTAAATTTATTCCTTCGGGTGGCTAAGTTGTGCTTCGGTCTTTGTTGACTCAATCACTAAATTGCTCCCCGTTCGCGCTATAAATTCAGAATATCACACTTCCTATTAACTAGATTACATAGAATAGGCAATTCTTTTGGCCATTCTGTAAATCTTTTGGAAGCCCTTGGCTTCACAAGCTTAGGCTTACTTGTAACAAATATTATATGTCTTTAATGGCATTTTTATCAGGTTTGAGGAGCCGAATAAATACCCTCCACCAATGGTGGTTTAAATAAATAAAAAAGTGCATGTGTAAAAGAAGGTGAATTGAAGTTGGGAGGGTTGAAATCGCATGATTGTCAAAACTTGATGGAGGAATTGAATGTGATCGCTCTGAGTGGTACATTACCAAATCATGTTAGTTCTTGCATATCTCAATTGTGCTATATTTTCAAGTGTATTTGTCGGAAGCAGATAAGTCGAGGGAAGTTAGACGAGCTGAAGGATATGGTGGTTGATGTATTATGTATGATGGAAATGTAGTTTCCCCCTTCATTCTTTGATATCATGGTGCACTTGATAGTTCACCTAGTTCGTGAGGTAAAATGTTGTGGTCCTGTGTTCCTACGATGGATGTATCAATTTGAAAGGTATATGAAAATTTTCAAGTTGTTTGTGAAAAATCATTATCGCCCAGATGCAAGTATTGTCCATAGGTACATTGCAGAGGAATCATTGAATTTTTCACGGCCTATCTTGGTCTCATTGATTCAGTGGGTGTCCTTGATTCAAGGCATCAAAGGTAAGATTGGTGGAAAACCCTTAAGAACCGCAGTTTGTATCGTCCATCATTGGAAGAGATGAAATCTGTTCACTTGTATGTACTGCGTAACAATGACAATAAGCAACCATATCTTGATGTGCATCTTCAAGATACAACAGTGCAGTTTCCTTGGAAGGACCCTAAAGATGTTGAGCTAGAACATATCAGAACATTTGCACCTTTGCTACAAAGGTATGCTATGAGCGGAGATCATAGTTGCATTGTGCAAATTTTGGCCAGGGACCCTATGAAACCGTGGCTTCTTATGGGGGTTATGACATAGGTTGTTTTACTTTCAACAAGAAATACATTGATGAGAGGAGTAGCACACAAAATAGCGGTGTCACATTGTATGCCGAAGGTTTGGGTGAGGTGGGGTGTAGTGATCAACATTTTTCGATACCATAACCAACATATGGGAGTTGGATTACGTGGCAGTGAAGGTAGTTGTCTTCAAATGTAACTGGGTTGACATAAAATATGGTATAAAGAGAGAACCAGTGGGACTAGTCCTAGTTGTTCGTAACAAAAAGGGATCCATAAATGATCAGTTCATCCTAGAAAGTTAGGCTAAAAAGGTTTTTCATGTCAATAATCCAAGCAGCAAGAATTGGGAATTTGTGATTGGTGGGAAGCGGAGTTTCGTCGGCGATGATTTTTCAGGTAACGCTCATCTAGTATATAACTACGATGAGATCAGATGTCCACTTGAAAAATCAAATGTTGCCGAGGACGAACCTAGTTTGAAGCCTTTGCTTTGTCGCATGGACCATGATGAAGGCACGTGGATTGACTCGACATGAAAGTCCACCAGAAGGAAGGGTAAGCGAGGAAGAAATGGGAAGGGCAAGAAGAGGAAGTGGACATTTGGATATGTACTATTTGGATTTTGTTCTTCGTTTTACAATAAGTGAAACCATTGGAATATTGTGTAACCGTATGGTTCTATATCTAAGGAGTCACTGAAAGGTGAGCAATAATTGTTTGTCTTGAGTCATCATGCACATGTGATGGTGTTTGTGAATTGCCTATTGTTTTGTCACGTTCGAAATAACCTTTGACCATTTTTACCGAATATGCTTATAGTATCGGAACCGTTACTGATGAGATGTATTTTATACATCTAAATATGTGATTTTATAAGTCTCTTTTAACATTTGATGTGAACGAAAATGTGTTTTTTGTGCAGGTTTTATAAGAAAAATGGTTTAAAACAATCAAATGGAGAATTGCTGGAATTTATACTAAAAGAGACGAAATAGAGGACTTTTGGAGCTCCTGGAGAGGAGTTATACACTATACTCTTTTTCCCAAAGGTTTTCTTTAATGAGGTAGTGTGTTCCAACGGAGATAATAGATCATCATGATTCTATTATTCCGGCACCAAAGAGGCGAGGAGCAAGACGCAACGTACTGAAAGAAAATCCTAATACTGATTTCTCTACGGACGGCTAAGTTGTGTTTTGCAGATCGACCACTAATCAACTATATATTTTGAAAAAAATTAGTATTAGACTACATTTAGTATGAGTTAAGTTAATATTAAGCTGAAAGCTGAGCAGTTCGAAAGCTCTTGGTGGATCATTAATTAAATAATAAATATATGCATTATTGCATATATAATGCACGAATGTGTGCATGTGTTTTTTTTAGACTAGTTTTTCATTTTCCTATTTTAATATGGCAAATAAAGCCACATAAACTAATTAGTATTAGGGTTAAGATAATTAACCCTTTTGTACTATTATTTTGAGGAATCTCGGCCAGCCCGTAGAGTTTATGTGGCCGACGATTTGGATGGACTTTGTATGCATATTTATTGTTTTGTGAGTTTGTTGATTATTTTATGAGTTTAATCATGTTTTGCTTATTTTCATTGTTTATGTGTTTTCATATTTAGTAGCTAGTTTGATTTTTGATGAGAATGATGAAGTTCTAGTTATGAGAATTCTTTGAGATCTAATTGTGATTAAATTGATTGCTGTGAATTTAGGCTTGTTCTCCGTGCATACTGTTATATCTGCCGATCAGTACCACTAATCCGTGATTGTTGGAAAGGGTTAATTAGTGGTAAAGTTATTGCTTAGATGGTGAGAATAAACTGGTAGACAGGTTAATACTCGCGTTCTTGGTTAATGTGTCTAGACTGGGTTCATTCAAATCTTCATGCTATCAAAACAACTTAGAACTGGCATTACTGACTAGGTTTGATTTGATAAGAGAAATAGTTAGTTTAAACGTCTCTTGCTAGCTATCAATACGGTAAGTAGGAATTGGGGTATGTCCGTTGCATTCACGGTACCCTATAACTGGTTGTTTCATGGTTGTTAATTATATCTTGCATCAATCATTGAATATATGACCGGTGTGGATTTATTTTAGCCTTGTTGCATAATTAATTGATACACTTGCATTTATTTTTTTAATCATTATTTGTTTTCTTTTCATAGTTAACTGTTTCATATTTTTGTAGTTAATTAATCACTCTCAAGTAAATAATTGGTAGCTATAAACCAAATCTGATTTTTAGGGAAGTTAACTTAATAATTTACTCCTTGTGGAATTCGACCCTGCTTACTTGCTATACTAATTTATATTCTACGCATTGCAGGAATATTTTGGTGGTAAATGACGAACACCAAGTTGGCGCCGTTGCAGGGGAGCAATTTTTATATATTTTATTTCTTTTCCTATTGATCTCGGTTAGGGCTGTGCAATCGGGTCAACCCGGCCCAGATTCGGAATGACCCGGACCTGGAATATCTAAAATTCTTGGATCGGGGCCCAGCCCGGTATGACTGTTTCTTGAACCGGACCCGGTCCGGAATTATTCCGGGTTTAACCCGGATCAGACCGGTTGACCCGGATACAACTTCTATTACACTTTTTTTTTACAAAAAGAGAGTGTTTCTATTAAGAATCAAACTATAAACCATTCTGTGACAATCTCTTCACCACTAGACCATATTTCTTTTTGCTAATAAATTGTATGATTAGTAAATATATACTGATGTTAAATTTATCTTTTTAAAAAACACTGAAGTAATGCTTTTGGTGAGATTTGAACACTGAAGTAATGCTTTTGGTGAGTAGGTATGAACGAACTCTTCCGGGTCTCCTTCCCCATTTGTAGGTTGGGAGCCCGTCCGGAGCCTTGGTTCCGGAAGGCAACTTGAAATTTCACACCTCCTGGACCCAGGGCGACCAAGGCCTGACTCCGTTCCGACCAATGAGGTGATTCAGGCAATCTTCGATGGAATCCGGACAGTTGGGCGTCTGAAATCCAAATCCATCCGGAAAACTCGCCCCGGGGGCTGGAATTCCATACATCATCTGCTGAGGTTGCCCCCCGGGAGCAGTCTTGTCGTACATGGTTTGCTGGGGTTGTCCTCCGGGTGCGGTCATTCCATACATAGTCGGCTGGGGTTGTCCTCCCCAGTACGGTGGTGCCTCTGAGTTCAGACTGAACATCTGCTACTGGGTGGTCTGCGGTTGGACAGGTGCCGAGTTAAGTGGCCCTTGCTCCTGTCTGACCCGACCCGGATTGTTTTCGAGGTCGACATATACCTGCTGCCGTCCTGGAGGGGGCACCTCCGGCCCGGTTGGGGTCCGGCGGGAAGCCTCCCATGCCTGAAATTGTTGATACTCCGCCAAGTTCGTCCTCAAAATGTTTGCTCCTGTCTTGGAATTGTGATACGCACGCTCCTCCGGACTAACATTCCGTGTCGCCCGATCCTTCTCCGATCGGCTTAGAGCGTCATCTTCCTCCGTGGCATATTCCTTCGAGTCTTCCAGCTCCTCCGCCCCTTCGGGATCATCTGAATCCCTGTTCTACTCCTCATGGTCACCGAACTGCTACTGCTTCTCTGCTTCCTTAGCTGCGCGCAGCCGTTCTCTGTTTTCACGTTGCATCTCAGCCAACATCCTCTCCGGAGTCGCCTTCTTTCCCTTTTCATTCTCTGACGCCAAGCGCTGCTGTCGACATTCTTCAGCTGTGGCCTTTGCCTTTGCTGCTGCCTCCTTGGCTTGGAGAGCTCGTTCCTTCTCTACCGCCAGCTTTTGGGCCCCAATAACCGTGGCAGCTCTTCTGGTCTTTGGTCCTCCATCCGCTTCATCTACGGGCGGAAGAGGATTCTTCTTAGGTCGTCCGCGCGACATGGACGTAACTCGTAAACCGGGAACGTGAGTCCCACCGGGCGTGCCAAATGATGCTACCAGCTTCCAGTCCCGGTCCGGGGTATAACAGGTGCCTCCGGTCCGGAGAAGATCACGTCTGTGGTCCGCGCGCTCTCACCTAATTGGCCTGCAAAACAACGACCTAGATTATCCCGAGGATAACTACTCCGGCATGATTATGGAAGAAAGGTCTTTGAATCGGAGAGAGAATAAGGATATATTGAGAGAGTTTAGGTCTGATAGAACATACCTTTCTCCACAAGTCCAAAGCTGTATTTATAGGTGCAGGTGGTGAGAGCTTAACCCAAAGGCAGTGGTCCTGCCAGTTTGTCCTCATTTGGGGACATGTCATATTCATGTCCTTTGTGTCTCCGGGTAACGCCATTCTAGCTGGCGTCACTTATGGACCAGACCACTACTTGATGAGGAATGAGAAGTGACTATTTTTAGATCATTCATATAATCTAAAAATGGTAACCATGGTTCTAGAATGTTTATTTTAAGTATGTTTTATTTATTTCCTTTTAGATTTAGGACATTGTTATTATAGGAAAATAGAGGAAATCTAAAAGGAAATAAATAAAACATACTTAAAATAAACCTTCTAGAACCATGGTTACCATTTTTAGATTATATGAATAATCTAAAAATAGTCACTTCTCATTCCTCATCATTACTAACCAATAACGTGGTGAAAATATCGTTACTAACCAATTTCAAGACGATTATATATATATTTTCTACATCCATCAACTACAATCTAGCCATTTATTCACCACGTTCGAACCCTAAGATCCGTTACATAAAACCCGCGCTTTCCGTTCTGCATCATTTTGGTATCAGAGCTCGGTCGAACATGGTGCACTCGAAGTGGCCACACATCCATGAACCTCTAGATGGTAGATTTAGCCCTCGAAAATTTGAAGACATTGCGAATTTTGAACAAGGAAGCATGACAGTCAAAGAATATATTAACAAATTTAAGGAATTGAAGGTACATTGCAGAGTTCATGAGGGCGAAGAGATGGCTTTGGCTAGATTCAAGTCAGGCCTTAAGCCAGAGATCCGAAGTTGTATGATACCTCACCCAGTTGGTACTGTCATTGAAACCTTTCAACTAGCTCTTCAATTTGAGAAGAATGTGCAATTTAGTTCTTTTACAAAGGTGAACACTACATGAGAAAGGATTGCAAAGAGGTTTACACTTCCAGAGAGGCATACTAAAACTGCAATTACTGAGTCCCAAGTCGAATCACCAAGTGTTAAAGAATGAGAGAATGGAGATAAGTCTTTGTTGAATCTGAGGGAACGGATCTTTAACGACCCGAAAACAGTTTTTCAGACTACTGTGAATTGTGGGAGGGAGTACCGGAAACTCACCATTGACGGGAGAAGTAATATAAATGTGATTTCGGAAACTACAATTGAGAGGCTTGAACTGCAGACTGAATCACATCATGAACCATACAAAGTTTCTTGGATGAACAACACAATTATTTCGGTAAACAGAAGATGTTTAGTACACTTGAAGAAGGGTAGATATTCAGATTATGTTTGGTGTGATGTTATGCCTACCAGGATTACTCATATTCTTTTAGGTCGTCCTTGGATAAATGATCGGAATGTTTCACATAATGGTCATACCAATACTTACTCTTTTAACTTCAACAATGAGCACATTATCTTAAAGTTTTTGAGTCCAGAAGGTTTGCAGAAATTCATAAAACCAACAAGCACTAAGGTAATGACTGAGAAGGTTGAAGCAAGCGAAGAAGATTCAAAGTGCAGTCAAACTTTAGAGAATGTACATGTTACAGAAGATGTTGAAGAGAAAACAAAGTGCGATCACATCTTGAGCATTTTAAGGTGGTTGAAGATGTTGAAGAGGATAAGCAATGCAAACCAATGTTTGAGAAGAAACCTGATGAAGAGACTTTCAAGAGGGAAAAAACGGTTGCAGAAGAGAGAAATGTTGAAATATCAGCTACCAATTCAGAAGAGACAAAGTGGGAGAGAGAAATTAAATTTACTAATTCTGCACTTTTGTCTTTTGGAGGAGTTAAGAATATTACTAAAACTCAAGTGAAGTATTTTCCCAAGTTGCCTAAGTTAGTTTCTGCAGTATCACATGGTGGAAGTAAGGATGTGCTACGTCTCAAAAAAATTCCGAAATTAGTATATGGCTAGAAATATCTTGCTCGTTGGAAGTATCTCGTTCGATGGAAGGGACATCCACGTGAAGAATTTTCAAGGTATACGGATTTGGAGCCTTCTAAGATGACCTGTGATTTTAACTCGCCGGAGCCTTCTAATTTAGGTATCATTTAGTGAAAAGTAAGGAGGTTTAAATCTAAACTTGGCAAAGTTACATTTTGAAGAACAAGTAATGCACTAATGTTTTGAATCTTGATTTTGAAAATGTTCGCTAAGGAATTAGAGCGCATGGATCATACCATTGGATTCTTCTCGTCAAGAGTTTCGAAATGGACTACTAGAAGATGCAAATCGGATCAACGGTTAAAGTGCGCGGCCCTTCACAAAAGTGCGCGGAGTGTTGCGCGGCCCGTGCACTGCATTCTATAAATACCCCTTATCCCCTCCAAGATGAAAAACGGCCACACACCATGTAGAACCCCTAGTTCTTCATCTTTCTTTCCCTTTTCTTCCACTCATTTCCATTAGATTAGTAGTTTGATTCCATATATTGTAGTATAGCTTAGTTTGATCCTTGGGAGCATTTGAATTCATTCCCTTGAAACTTTGAGGGCCTTGTATCCTTAAACTTGAGATTTGGATTATCATTTAATGAACTTGAATTCTTGTGCATGAATGTTGTTCAATCTTGCTTAATTTTTTATGGGCTTTGTGTTTTATATCAATTGCATGCTTCATAATCATTAATTAGGTTAGATTGGTTAGAGTAATTTAGTGTGATGATGATGGTGACTTAGCATAATGGTAGTGTAATCTCTAGTTGTTAGATTAATGACTATGGAAGGGGTTGAGTGATAACAAGTTCTTCCCCTTGTTGTGTGATTGTAGTTAAGGAATGCCATGATAAATATGAGTTGTTAGAAGTGGAAATCTTATGAACTTGCATGATTAATAAATTATGTGTTTAGGTAAGGATTGAATGTTATCATTGGTCCCCCTAATGTGTGATTGTATACTTGAGTTGAAGATTCCATTTTAACGTATGATTGTTATCAACGAATAGCAAGATTTGTGGGTAGAACGTTATCGTTTACTCCAATATCATTAAGTAGCAAAGTAGGAGTCGAGACATATATGCTATCATCGTCTTGGTTCTTGCTAGTTATCAAATGTCTTATTTGTATGCTCTTGCTATCGTAGGTGTGTGAGTAAGTTTGTCTCTCTAATCCTAATACCTTTGTTGAGTTATCTATGATGTTATCATCTAGGTGAATCAACAATGAGAGCTTTTGAGTGGTGTTATCATCCTCTCTAGCTACATTCAAGAGAATATGATGCTTTCATCCTTGACAATGGTCTAAACTTCCTTGTAATTGCATTTGCTCGGTGATAAGTCGATAGTTGGAAATTGAAGTCATTTGCCTCCCAAGGACTCATAATCTTAGAATCTCCCCCTTAGCTTAGCTATTGATAGTTTAGTTTCCTTTCTAGTGTAACAAAAAACAATCTCAAAACCCCCCGATATTTACATTGCTTTCTATATAATATATAAGTATACTTATTTTCTACTTTAAAACACTCTTACAAGTCCCTTCTACTTGTGGTTCGACCCCTACTTCCCACTATCTACTTTCTAGTAGTTAGAAGTTGTAGGTGATTTATAAATAGTATTTTGATCTCGCGGAGTCCTATTTAACGACGTGGGAAATCGCTTGTCAGTGCGGCTAACTACGTTTCTTGCCCTTTGGCATTGTTTTTACGTGTGGACGCATGCAAGTTGGCGCATTTATGAGATGCGTGTGACAACTTCATTAATGCGTTGTCGTCAATCGATAAATTCCCTTTTCTCTTTTCAAAATGGCAATCATATTGCCTCGGGAATTGGTCCCAATAGGGTCTCTATCATTCATTCTTACATTTCGCTTTCTTGTTTTCTTCTCCCGCTATCTGCTCCCTGTCTTCATATTTTCTCTCTTCTTCAAGCTCATGGCAGGGAACACGTCTATCCCCAAAACCATTGCCAAAGTTCCTCCTCCTCCCCTCGACAAGACGGAAGAGAAACCCACTGATCAGTCCTCCGATGATGAGGAAGAGAAGGGTGTGGTGACAGTGGGTCTGAATCCAAACCCTGAAATTGTGGATCCTTCTGCGGGTTCCAATGTAGACATTAATTCCGAGGTGGAAGCCCTGGTGTTGAGGATGGTGGTGCCTTCGTCGTGGGACTCCAAACTAGGTCCGCTTGAAGGCAATTACACGGAGGTGGCTTGTATCCCCCGTATCCACTTCTTGTACGAAGCTCACATTCCCCCTTCCTAAGTTGTTCCTGGACATCCTTGACCACTTTCAGATTTCTCCGGCCCAGCTTCAGCCCAATTACATTGCTGTTATTCGGGCGTTTCTGCTTAATTGCTATCGTTGTGACATCACGCCCACCTTGGCCATTTTCCGGTCCTTCTAATATCTGGAGTCTACCAAGGACGATGGGGTCTTTACCGTACTGAAATGGTTGAAGGTCAAGGATTGCTGCAAGGGCCGACATGATTATTACGCCGCCTGGCAGCACCATCACTTTATCTTTGATACTGAAATCTATCCATGCCCAAAGTGGAACTCCGAGGAGAAGAAGGAGGACAAGACGGAGCTCCGACCTGTGGACATTGAAGCGGAGCATGCTAAGCTGAGTGCCAACCAACTGGATCTTGCCAAGTTCTGGCAGGATCGAAGGTATATATTTCCTCTGATGGCCTACGAGGCGGAGGTTTTCACCAAGTGCCGACTTTATGTTAAACAAGATCCCAAGAGTAAGTTTCTTAACACTTTTCTTTCCTCTTTCCCCTCCCGTTTCCTATTCACAATCTTCATTTTTCTTATGCAGTTTATCCTTTGGTTGGTGCTGCGAACGATCCTCTTCCGGACGTGATCAAGATCAAGAGGACAATCAAGAAAACCGGTTCGGGGACCGGCATGAAAACCCCAATAGAAATTGAAGCAGAGAAGAAGAAGAGGAAACGCGAGTCCCTCCTTAAAGATGAAGAGGAGGCTAAGAAAATGGAGGTGGTGGAGTTGGATACCACCATTGCGGAGTAGCCCCTGTCAACTCCGGTGGTGGAGAAGGAAAAGGACCACGAGGTCGCGGTGGAGGCCCCGAATCGTGCAGGTTCCTTGCCATCACGGGCCCTAGTCATCCGAAGAGGAAGATGAGCACTCACCTCTCAAGAGGATGAAGATACTGTCGACGTCCCTGAGACCATCCAACAGCCAACACTCCCAAGCGGACGGCCAGAAGGAGGGGAAGAAGGTGATTCCGGATGGCCAAGGAGAAGGATGGAAGATCGTTCCGGCCGAGTAGAAGGACGGAAGGAAGACTACTCAGGGCTCCGGGTCATGGGTCAGCAGTCTTCAGTCCAGTCGGGTAATTACTTTTGACTTTTGTGGCTCATATGTGTGACTTTGTTTGTTTGCTGATGTCTTGCCTTTCTCAGGATTTTTCTTCTTACTTGCTTAATGCTCCGGGCGTTGTTGATTCCATCAACAAGGCTTACCATGTCCAAAACACAAGGTTGTCTCCGAAAGCCAGCGGGCTGGAGAGAGCCAATGGGAACCTGACCCGCAGGCTTGCCCAAGAGGAGATCTGGGCCAACGAGGCGGAGGCCCGGATCAAAGAGCTGGAGGCCCTCGTTTCTCCGTCCGCTCAGAAGGAACTGTGCGTGGCCTTTGCTGACAAGGTCTCCCAGAGCCTTGCCTTCGAACGGGATTTGACCGATATCTGCCGGCGTCAAACAACCTGTCCATCAAACAAGTCTATCGCAAGATGAAGGGTTGGGTTCCGGAGAGTCGGAGAGGTGAGTATGGTAAGCACTTCTATCATCCCGATGCCGCCGATCAATACAACTACTCCGTGGACTGATTTCTCCGCGACGGGGTGGCTAGAATGAAGCCCTCCATACTGTCGCTGTTTGATGAGGACCACGAGGCGGAAACCCAGGAAACGGTGTCTGCTAAGGCCGTCCGTGCGTTCAATCGCGGACTGGTGGACTTGAGCAAGAAGGTCGATATCACTACTACAAAGGGGTAGATGCAAGACACATATTTAAGGCGTTTAAGCCTGGCGCGTTTTTTTACGCCTTGATGGTATGTAGCGAGTTCGCTACCTCTTCAAGCTAGCAAAAACAAATTACATTTAAGACGGAAAGAGGCAGTTAAAGGCGGAAATGGATTTTGACGTTAAAAAATGCTTGACCAAGGCGGAAAAAATGTATCCGCCTTAAATTGAATTGGTTGTTGCGATCTCGTAACCTTTGTAGTAATATAAACGTGTCCGTAGCGATTTCGTAGGTTAGCTCGTTAGTTGTAGGTTTGTGCGTTGCGATCTCGTAAGCTTTGCTAAACCCTAATTTTAGCAGGCGAGGATGTGGGAGATGTCGTAACTGGGACGGTAGTATATTGCGTTTCATGTTACGGTATCGCTTTTGTGCACGTCAAATTTGTCATTGTTCAATGTACAGTGCATGTGAGGGTGATTGAAATGTTACGAGTTCGCAGGCTATCCAAAGGTGTTAGCGACGTTTTACCGATATCGCAACGGCGTCTGTATGGGTCACAGATTTAGGCTGAACTGGCCGTTCTAACTCCAAAAACAAACTTTAAAAGGGTCTAAACAGGTGGGTATTGAAGGGTGATCAATTGTAGTGTTCTCGGAGGTCTCATTGTTCCCGTGTTGGTTCTCAATTGTAGTGTTCTCTGTTGACTGAATACGGCTTGTTGCGAGATCGGAAGGACCTCGTAAACAAACTTGCGATATCGCTTGGTGCTAGTTATTTGCGATATCGCTTGGTGTTCTGTTCATAATAAATCATCATGAAACGTGACAGTGACGATATCCCTATGTCCACGCACTATACAAAAAGTGAATGATTTTGCTGATACGATATGGGCTCTTAGGATGAATAAATAAAATGTAAGGGACAATATATCAAAACAAGAAAAAATTAATTGTAAATGTGCCAAAATGGAAAACACAACTTCATTACAATCGAAACAAACTGGTGATGCAAAAATACATTGTAAAGAACAAACAACTAATACTAGTAGATGATTCGTACACCGAGTACATGAAGCAGTTCCTGATCGCAAGTGCATGCATCATAGATGATGTCAGCCAGATCAAGGGGCAGCCAGGGATCATACCTCACAAAGTCATTGAGGCCAGCATGCGGAATGTAGCAGATCGGCCTAGGCCTAACTGCTGCTTCTGAGAAGTACCTGCGGTAGTGTGTCCAACCCCAAGCGTATCTCAGACCTCTTCTGACGCGTTGCCTAGCTAGACGGAGGCCCTGTTTGTCGGTTCTCTTCATGGTTGTGATGACATTCATGCCTCTTTGAATGTCACCTTCGCAGATTGCAAAAACAGCCAACACATAGGTCGACGGTGTGTGACCTACTGCAGAAGCTTCGGTGAGCCACTGTCGAGCCCACTCGGTCGCTCTTCCGCTCACGTAGCGACGAAGAACCCAGTCGAACTCAGCACGAATCAATACCAGATTTATCATGTCATCTGGTAGGGCGCTGAATAGAGACACATCCATTGGAAGCAGAAGGCAAGGAATATGAGAAGGCCGAAGGGAATGTGGGAATGAAGGGTCTAATGAGGTTCTAAATGGAGAAGGGGTTGATATTTAAAGGGTTGAGGTGCTCTATTATTCAAAAATCTGTCAGAGTTCCTAGACAAAAAGCAGTCATTATGGTATTAATGGAAGGAAAATGTAAAGGCATTTTCTCACCTTTCCATGGACACCCCATGCAAACCCCCAAAATAAATTAATTACTGATGGAATTTCAAAGGTTTTTACTGATGGCATTCACACCTTTTCATTGACCAAGTTGGCATCCCCAACCAAAATAATTACTGATGGAATTTCAAAGGTTTTTCGTGATGGGTCCGTATACTGTAGCGATATCGCTACTCTCCAAGCGCTACAATTGTTTGCCAGGTGTGTCAAGCTTTGTCGTTAAGAAATCGCTAGGGAATCTCAAGCTAGGCTCTGTCTAATGAGTACGACTCGTAGCGAGTTCGCTACAATAAGATACACAGCTAGCGAAGTCGTAACAAAGATCGCCACCATGTGTCCCACATCGGCTGATTAGAAGGTGATTTTTCAGTTTATATACACTTACATTTCACAAGGGTTCGATAAGTCACCGACCAGCGCAAACTGAACATCAAACACCAAGGCTAAGGCCCAGTACTTGCATAGGCTAAGGCCCAATACTTACACAGGCTAAGGCCCAACACTTATACGCCCAATATAGACCCAAACCCAAAAACCCTTTTTTGATGGGTTCTTACCATGTAGCGAACTCGCTTCATGCCACGGCAATGTTGAGTTTTTTTTTTCAATCATTGTTGTTACGATCTCGCTACAGAATCTCTAGCCAGGCTCTGTTGACTGAATACGACATGTTGCGATATCGTTAGGACGTCGTACACAGGCGCTTGTTAGTTGCGATTTTGCTCGGTGTTCTGTTACTAATAAATCATCATGAAACGTGAAAGTGACGAAATCGCTTATTAATAAAAATTAATAAACTTAGATAAAATGTAAAGGACAAGGTATCACAAAAAAAACTTATTAAATAATGAAATGTGCCAAAATGGCAAACAAAATATTATTACACTCATACCAAATTTGGGCAAAAATGGTAAAAAAACATAATCAAAAATACTAGAACATTTAGCCTAAACGAGGACCGAGGACGTGAACCAATTCCTGATCGCAGGTGCATGCATCACATGAGATGTCCGCTGGATCAAGTTCTCCCAGCGATCGTACCTCACTCTGCGATTGAGGGCAGCATGTTCCACGCAGCAGATGGGCCTGGGCGTGACTACTCCATCTCTGAGGAACCTGTAGTAGTGCGCCCAACCCCAAGCGTTACCCAAACCGGCTCTGATGACGCGTACTCGAGCTTCCCGGAGGCCTTTCTTATCGGTTCTCTTCAGGGTGGTGATGACATTCATGCCTCTCTGAATGTCACCCCCGCAACATATTGCAAATAGGGCCAAGACATAGGTCGAGTCTGTGTGACCTAGTGCAGAAGCGTCGGTGAGCCACTGTTTATGCCATTCTGTCGCTGTTGCGGTCGCGTACGCATGAAGAACCGAGTCGAAGTAAACACGAATCATGATTAGATTTATCATGTCATTTGGGAGGGCTTCGAATATAGACAAATCCATGGGAAGCAAAAGGCAAACAATAGGAGAAGGGAGAAGGGAATGTTGGAATGAAGGAAATTTATAGGGTTCAGGTGCTCTATTTATGAAAAAGATTGTAGAGTTCCTAGTAAAAAAATAAAGGCATTTTTACCTTTTCAAGATATCCTCATGCAAATCCCAAAAAAAAGTTAATTCCTTATGGAATTTGAAAGGTTATACTGAATTTTTTTGAATGTTATTTCATCAAATCAAACTAAACTAAATTGAAAGTATTGAATTCGTTTGTGGGTTCGTGGGTTTATGGTTAGGGTTTAACTGTGATAACGTGCACACTAGCGATATCGCTACCATACAGGCTACTTAGCGATATCGCTACAATAAGTTACTTAGCGACTCACTAGTTACATCGGTAGCGAGTTTGCTAGTGAGGCGCCAACTTGGCTCTGTTGACTGAATACGACTTGTTGCGAGATCACTACTTTTCAGTTACACAGTTAGCGAGTTCGCTAGTGAGTCGCCAACTTGGCTCTGTTGACTGAATACGACACGTAGCGATCTCGCACGTTACACGTAAATAGGAGCGAGTACCAAGCGATGTCGCTAGGAGCACGCACTATACCAAAAGTACTTGATTTTGCTGAACTGAAGTAACAACTCTAAAAATAATTGAACAACATATATTTAAAAATTGTTGAAGTTATTGACCACATTCTTGTAACCAAAACGGCATCTTTGGTGACGCGTACACAAGTGATCATAACCCAAAAACTAGTTAATATTCCAAAAAGTAAATGTTTAAACCAAACTAAACTACGAAATCAGAGGCCTGCGACTAACATATCATGCAAGTCATCAACACACATCTTGTCGCTGCCTTCGGCCTTCTCCTCCGAACTGCCTTCTCCCTCTTGTTGCTTGTCTTGCTCGTTCTGGCCAGCTGGTTGAGCTTCAGTCTCGATGCAGGTGTTCTCTTTTTTGCCTTGGCCTGGTTCAACATCATCGTCGGGTTCTCCGATCAGCCTCTCTTTCCTAATCATCTCATACCTCGCCGGGTCATCTTCTGCATCAGAGTCGGTGTCATGATGATCACCATCATCACCATCATCACTATCCGCATCTGCATCACTTACATGATCAGCAACAAGCTTCCCATCGGATGGCTCCTTCCCGCTGGCTGTAGCCAAATCTTCGCTAGGACCCGCGGTGTCTTTTTGCTTGGGAAATGTGGTGCGGAAATCAGGTACCTCCTCCTCATTGCTCATATCGCACTCCACTACCCCGCTGGATATCAGTTCGCCGAGCCGTTCGTTGTTAGCACATGCCCTTTTCTCGGCCATTTCAATCTCATTCAATAACTGGCCCATAGACACCACAAGCCTACCACGGGCATCAAAAACAGCATCTACACAAACAAATCAAGGTTGATAAGAACCAAACATTAACAAATTAAACAACTAGAACCAACTACAGTTAATAACAAGCTAGAATCATACCTGATACTCCCATCCTACCCCTTGCCCTTCTGGCTGCCTCTTCAGCTTCTTTCTTTCTCGCGTACTTCCCATCGGCCTTCAACTCTAACCTCTTGTTCTTGAGCCACTCCTTGTCGTATTTGCCGAGCGGCATGGGACGGCCTCTTGGAAAAACACCCGCTTTCCTGATCAGAGCTACAATCAAATTGCCATACGGAAGCGCGGCGTTCTTGTGTCTGGACATCTTCATCATTTGGGTCAGAATTGTGAAGCCGGGGTTGATTGGAAGCTTCTCCATGATATAGTAGAACACCATGAGACTGCAAACTGTGGGCTCACATGCATGCCCTAGGGACGGGACCACATTACTGCAGATTAGCTCAAAAACTAATCTCTGCTCCTCGGTAAGCCTGTGGATCGGGTAAAACCTAGCTGTACCCGGCCTATCAGAAGTCCTTTTAAACCACTTCTGACCCATCTCACCGGCATTCAACAGTTGCTTCGGGCTAACAGAAGGAAACCTCTGCTCGTAATGTACCTCGTACGGACCATCCTTTTTGGTAGGCCTCAGGTCAGTACGAGACAGATACGGACATTTCAGAACTTCATTGATGCTAAACTTATCGACCGTAAACTTAACACCCCGCACCAATGTAGTTATTTCCTCCACCCCTTCCTCTAAACCTAGGTTTGCATAAAATTGGACAACCTCCTCATGGTAAACAGGCTCAGGCAACATAAGCAATGTATCTAGATGTTGTGCCCTAAAATGGTCTAGCACGTAATCTAGTTGCAGCGAAGGCACCACAGTACTATCAAACACATTATTATTGACAAGTATCCGAGAGGAACAACGCTCATACCTAGCTTCTGCGGCGTTGTTGAAGAACTCAGGAGTGTCCTCCTCCTCACTGGAACTGCTGGGCCCTTCCCCATCATCATTTCCGGCAGCAGCAGCGGCGGCAGGGACTTCTGGAACTTCCGGCGGCGGCGGGGCGACTGGAAGCGGCGGCGGGGCGACTGGAATCTCTGCCTGAACCGCAGGCTCCTCAGTCCGACGCTGTTTACTTCCCACCGCCTGACCACTTCCCCGTCCACTATCTGAGCCTCTACCACCACGTCCTCGCACAGCTCCTCTGGTCTTTGGCCGCATTTTGTCGGAGAAGTTACAGTTTCGTCGCCCGATTTTCAATTTGGGGCTAATTAATTTAGCCCGATCCCCATTTTTTTATTTATAGTAAAAGTACTTGCGATATCGCTAGCCGATACGCTTCTATATGTTGCGAGATCGCTAGTTCACACGCATCTCTATGTTGCGAAGTCGTTAATATCTCGCTCAAGCCTGAGTATCTTGTAGCGAGTCTTAAAAAGCCTCGCCAGGCAAGCGTTCAAGTAGCGAACTCGCTACAGAAGAATCATTCTAATTAGTAGCGAGGTCGTAACCCAAAAAGTCTTTTTTTTATTTGAACTACTAACTAGCGCTATCGCAACCCCGTCGCCAACTGGTTTTCTGGGTTATGTGGGTTTGTGGGTTTGCGGGTTTGTGGGTTTAGGGTTTAGGGTTTAACTGTGGTAACGTGTATACTAGCGAATTCGCTACTACACAAGCTAATTAGATTGTAACTAAAAAATAAAACTTTTTAATTTTTTATTAGAAATTTTCACATTCTAACATATATATATTTTATATAGATGCAGTACAATACTCTATTTGTTAAATATCCATCATGATATTCCCTCAGGTAGAGTACATCTTTGTACATAAGCAGTATGACATAACTCTATGTAAAACATCAATAATTCGGTTTAAATTTTTAAACGCAATATCATATTCTTAAATATGTACATTTTATATCCAAACAGTATAATACTCAATTTGGAAAATATCGAACATCACATTATGTCAAGCATAGTACATCTTAGTACATCAGCATACAATGTTATTAAGCGATACTCGGTAGTATGATTAGTGATGACAGTTGGTGAGTGAACGTGTGCATGAAACTTTGTTTAATTCAATAATCGTGCTTGTAATCACAAAAATGAGTTGTAATAAACTAAGTATCTCTAATGAAATGCACTTGAACTGCGCATATATATATATATATATATATATGTAGTTCATGTGTGAAGCTCTACTATGCTGTTGTCTCTAAAGGTAAGCGATGGATAGCGTTTTCAAGCGTACACATGATGTGTAGAGTTTCTTATTGTCTTACAATTAAAGACTACGTTTCTTAAAACTCTTTCAAATTATGTAATTGCAGATTAAGTGACCAAATCCCTATCCCGTTCTACATGAGCATACGGCGGAACAAATGAAAATTATTCTTAAAATAGAATGATTAGTGTCTTATACCATCATTTCGTTTAAATCGTGATTTAAAAATGTATGAGTGCATTAAAAAAACAAAATAAAATCTTAAGTAGGGTTCGTGGGTTCATTTGTAGCGATGTCGCAACATCCTAGTAACATACTTTATGTCAGCTTTTCAGTTACGATGTCGCTAGAAGGATTAAGTAGAGCATAAAAGGTAATCACATGAGCACGTAACGACTTCGTAAATATCCACGCCAGGTGTAACGAGAGAGTGCCGATTTCGTAACAAGGTAAGCTAGAATAAAGTAAACACGTTATAGAACTAAAAAACACAACACTTTTGGCATCTTATCCTCACTTCTTACGGGTTTCATCTCCAAAAGTCCAAACTTTTGCACATCTTCTCAAATCTCCTCAACTTTCTTCACATCAAATCTCCATTACCCATTCCATACATCTTCTCACATCAATTGTGTCAAAACAAAGTGGAACTAGCCACTAATTGCATGCAAAAGATTGGTAAGTTTTGCAATAAATTCTCAACCACATTTTTAGGGTTTGGTTTTTTCAATTAATGTCAATATTTATTTGTTCTTGTTCAATTTGGTAACATCCTTTGTTATGGGTAGGAGAGGGACAAACAAGGTAGACCATCCCCAACCAAAATAATCAATTCTACCGACACAACTTTGTCATATACCAAAGGTATGATTTTTTTCATTCTTATTTGCTAAAAATTTGATTTTCTTGTACATGGTGCCTCCATTTATCATGTTATTACTAAATATCATGTCAGAAGCATGTCCTGAATGAAAATCAAGATTTTCTTTTAAAATTCTCCATAGCTTGCTTAGCCCTAAATTTTAGGATTATGAAATATAATGTTTTTACTACAAAGTACAACTTTGATTTATTAGTATTGTGTTAGTCATTAACAAATTTCAATATACAAAGGAAGCTTAATGGAGAGCCCTTCAAGTTCCATTAACTCCGACTCAAGTGGGGGGGAAAATGTTGTTGGCGGTTCAAGTGAGGTTAGAAGACAACGAGAAGTGACTCGCGCATCGAAAGAAGCTCAACTCCTCACACATTGTCGCGAATTAGAGATTAGGATCGATAACAAAATACTAACACATGTCAAGTTTAATGACATTGGTGTTGCTATTTCACCCGACGATGATGTCGCGCGATGGTCGAAATCAAAAAGGATATATGGAAGGAATGCAAGGTTAGTGTGGTACTTGTTATTTTTAATTTCAATTGAAAATTGTGAGTGTGACTATTTTTATGATCACATTTGTAGCGCCCCTTTATTATCGAGGCAACATCCTATGATCAAGTGAAGAAGAAGGCTCTTCAAATCGCATCAAAAGCTCATCGAGAACACAAATATACCCTTGCCAAGGATTATATCAAACCGAAGGGCACGAGGTTTGGGGAAGATCCAAGTACGCGTTACAATCACATTGTAACCCTTACTTGGGAGGCATTCAAGAAAAGATGGTTAGAAAATGACGCAAAGGTTAGTTTACTTACTACATCTTGCAATAATAGTGTCATGCGAATTAGCCAAATATTTTTGTTTCGGTTAGTGCTTTATTCCTAACAAGCTAGTGGATGGGGGCATGGACGCGGAAGTGGCGAACAAGCTAGTCATTGCCGAAGACCCTACAACATATAGTAGACAACAATTATTCGTCTTGGGTAGAATTAAAAAAGACGGGACTTTCTCAAGTGATGAGGCAAAAAGGATGGCTAATCGAGTGGTACGCTTAACCTACTACGCCATACCATGTTCCATTTTAGTATCTACAATCAAACAATCAAACACAACAATTGATTACGATAATAACTTTTCATTTACTATACTACCTTTTTAGGACGAGGTCGAGCGTGAAATTGAAGAAGGCTTGTTAATCCCTGTCGGTAAACACGATGTGCTACGTAGGGCACTTGGGAAGGCCGAGCATCCGGGAAGAGCTAAGGGAATTGGTGGTTATGCTACTCAAATAGAGGCGTTTGGTATCAAACGTAGTAGCAAAGACCCTAAACCATCCAAACTCCAAATAGCATTGAACCAAGCCAAAAAATCCGACCAAGAGGTCAACCTTATACAGATTCAGGTGACAGTAAAAATCCAATGCTCATTTATTTCCACTATGATTTCATTTCAAATCATTTGTTATACTTCTTCGCTTTCAGCACCGAAAGCAATTGTCAAATTGGGAGTGCGGTTACTATATGATGTTGTACGCAAGCGAGTGTGTAGCTGGCCTTGTTCAAGATAATTTGGAATTACATCGCGTAAGCATTCTTATAACCTACTTATTGTACCTATTACTATCTACGTTGCATTCAATAGCATTAAAAAAACATTTCATATTCTTAGATTATCGAGGAAAATCATGCACCGTACACCAAGAAGGAGTTGGAGGATGGTAGAGATGCATTGGCTAGACACTTGGTCCTTATTAGATCTCGGTACATCTCTAGGCCTCACATTCCCAATAAAAGCTAGTTTCTTTTTTTGTCAAATGGATGCATATATTTACTTTTGAGTTCCATTACTTCCATAAGTTTATAAAATGTGGCTTGATAGTGTTTCATGTTCATGTTTTGTGCTTAGATACCATGCATCTTGCAATTGACAGCTTAGACAATTAAAATGAAACCCAATTTTAGTGAAAATGGGTGGAAATGGCTCAAATCCTATAATTTTGTGACACTTACGAATTGCCTGCGAGATCGTTACTTCTCTCGCCCGTAACATTAAAATAGTTGCGATCATCTTGTACTATCGCTGCTTCAATCGCCCGAATTATATTTCTGAGCTTAGTTTTTGCGCCCTCGCTACCCAAAGCTCGTTCTTCTCTGCCTCTCCAATCTAATCTCTGTCGAGCTCGTAACAATACACGCCAATGCCAGGCGAATGTCTAGCTTACTCGTAACGTAAATTTTTTTTCTCGCTCACCCAGAGCAAAAACGACGTCGTTTAACTTTAGCGAGTTTTGTAGTGATATCGTCACTACACACATAAGCGACTGTCTTACGAAATCGTTAACTCTCTCGAACCAACTACTTTTATGATATTTTTATAATATCATTTTCACAATTTTTATGAAAAACAATTGTTCGGTTGCGACCTCGCTACGGTGTTACCTGCGAGTAGCTAGTGGCTGTCGTAACCTGGCTCGTTTGGTTTAACTTGGCTTGTAACGAGTTCGCTACTTATGACCGAGCGATTCGCCCCTATTTGTCGTAACCAGTCTCGTCAGCAGATAAATATATGACAAACTAGGTTCACCTACGAGATAGTAACCAATATTAGCGATCCGCACGCTGGAAGTCGTAACCAGTCTCGTAACCTGTCTAGACTTTTCAATGTAGCGAAGTCGTTAGTATTTCATCTGGCGATCCGTAAGCTGCTGTCGTAACATAACAATCAACCATTTGTTTGGGACTAGCGTTTGCTAGTTACGGTTTCGCAACGAGCCAATTCATATCATACAGACGTTCACTCTAGCGAGTTCGTAAGCGTTTAGCAAGGCGTATCAGCCTACATCTAAGGCGGAAACAAACGCCTTAAACCCAAAAACATCTAAGGCGGAAGAGGAACCGCCTTAGATGATTTTTCTCATTCAAGTCACTACCAGGGAAGGCATTTGTATTCTGCCTTAACACATGAAGGATGAACTGCCTTAGATGGCTTGATATTCTAGTAGCAGCCCGATGAGAATCCTGCTCCGGAGTCACTTGCTAAGGCCAAGTACCTGGAGGTCCTCAAGATGTACGCCTCTCCGGATGCTGAAGATGAACATCAGAACGGAGATGAGGAAGAGGACGAGGGCGGGGATGGAAAGGACGGAGGCAGGGTAGAGGCGGTGATGACGGCCACGACCGCGAGGAGACTGACGTAGAGCTCACTCCTTTGTCTTTTTTATACTGATGTACCTTTTTGTATTCTCACTTTCGTCCGGCTAGAATTAATGCTCTTTTGTTTAGTGTAGGAAGGCGGAAGTGACGATTCGGACGGAGACGATGATCCTCCGAACAATGTAATTTCTTTTTCTTCTTAATGAACTTCATGTTATTTTTAGTATTTCATCCTGCTCCGGGCTTGTGCGATATTATTTGTTTATTGAGTTACCCATGTTTTATTCCTTTTAGCCTGGAGGCCAAAGTCACAGGCTCCGATCCGGAGGGAACATGGCGTGTCTTTCTCCCCATAGTTCCCATTCGACAAGCCCCCCGTGCCCTAGGTGCTTGGAATTAGAAGCTGAGTTGGCTCGCTGGCAACTGGACGGGGAGATGACCCGGGACTTGTTTATCCGGTCCGGGATGGAACCCTTAATGGCCGAGTTCCCGGATGTTCCCTCACTGGTCGCTCGTCTCCGAGAGATCACGGACCAGTTTGGGACCTTGTCCCAGTGCCAAGCTTTTGCTCAGGAATGGATTAATGCCACTCTTGACGCCGATGCCACTATCTCCATGCTCCAAGCCGAGCACGAGGACTTTAAAGCCAAACTGAAGACTGAGCTGGATTTGGTGTCGGCTGACTTACCATTTTACTGTGATAAGCTATAAAGTGGATGGAAAAGAGGGGGAAAGACCTACGAGCTCATCTTAAGCTGGAGAATGAGAACCGAGAGCTGGCCGGGCGGAATAGGCTTCTTTAGGAGAATGTGGTCACTCTACAACTTTCATACCATCTGACTGGTCTCCGTCTCAGATTGGTATCTCCGCCCGTTAATCGCAACTTCTATCACGATGTGAGCAAGCTGATCGTTCGGATGTTCAAGATGGGTTGGAACGATCGCGAGTCTCGATATCGTCCGCGAGTCAAGATGGGTGGAAACGCATGCACGCCGGAATGTATCTCCCCTATCTTTAATACTCATTCCTAGCCGGGCTTCTATTGACCTCACCTTTGAGAGGTATACAGGAATCCAAGTATCTGTCGATCCGGAGGAATCTGCTCGCAGGGTTGCTCGTCTACGGGAGGATGCTACAGTGATCCAACCCTTTATCGCAGAGGAGCTGGCCGAGCTGGCGAGGCAGCGGGAGGCCCGTATCCGAAAGGAGAGACAGAGGGCGTGGCGGAAGTTGCCGCGGGGGCAGAAGAGGTCCGCGTGCTCCGGGTCCTGTAAGGATTGGGTCTCCGTCCAGAGTGCCTTAAGGGCTGAAGACTCGCCCCGGGGCAAGGCCCCTATCTCCGATTCTTCACAAGGCAAGGCTCGGGTTTTTTATGATGAAATGTTTGACTCCGACTCTGACTTTTCGGACGGCATGTTTGGTTCCGACTGGGAGATACCGGTTCCTCATTCCCCTGAGCCGCAAAGTCCTGGTTCCATATATCCGGGCGAGCCATCAACTAACTTGGCCGAGGATAGAGTCGTGGCCCGCGTTCGGGCCTCACTGCCGGAGTTGCCCGAAATTCCTCCTTATCCCTTCTTGGGTCAAGTGGGTCCGTCTAGTGATCCAAAAGTGTATGATCTTGATCCTGACACTCCGGAGTGGACTCCCGTCGAGGCTGATATCGTCCCACCTACGACTGAGGATGCTCTACCCGGTTCGGAGATCCCTGTACCTGTATCCAGTCTGAGACCTCCTACTCCGAGACCAGCCTCTCCCATCAACTGGGACGGCATTGAGTGGCCCGAGTTCGTGGATCTTATAATCGTTAGGAATAGATGTTGTATAGGTCCCTTCCGGGCCACATACCCCTTGTATTTCTAGTACACTCTTTCCTTTTCCTTTGTAACTTTAAGTTGTATGCATATGAGTCCTTCCGGACTTTCATTCATTTTCATTTATTCAAATGTTGACCTTTTTTCTACAAGGCTTTTCTTTCTTTGCTTATTCAAGCATTAGTCTTTTTGTGTTTGATCAAACTTTTCATTCCTTCCTTCCCTCACCTCCGTATGTTAATTCAAACATAGCGGAGGGAATCAATAAGAAATGTGTATCATAAATAAACAAGTATGGAAAATGCAAACTCTTCATTCATTTGTCAAACCAAGTAGAATCCGCCCGGGCATACTCTTTGCCTTCAAGGGTCGAAACAAAGTACATGGTAGAAAAGAAAACGAAATGGGGTCCTGGGCATAATTCTTGCCAGAGGGCCCGGAGATGCGTACTCTACCGGGGTGCATACCTATTCAGGAAGTCCCGTAAAATATCTTAAGGTTGGTGATGTTCCACCTTCTGGGAATGGCTCGTCCGAACGGGTCTGCCAGCTTGTAACTTCCGCCCGGAAATGAAGCTGTGACTTGGTAGGTGCTTCCCAGTTCAGTGTCGGCTTGCCGGTTACTCCTGCAAACTCTTGTCGTTCCTCTGCATCACTCAGTCTCCGGGGGAATGACTCCTTTCGCACACGCCTGTCATGGTAACGCTTCACCCGCTCCTTCACCTTAGCTTCATGAAGCGCTGCCCGCTCCCGTTTTTCCTCCAAAAGGTCCAGGTCCAGTAACCGCTTGATCCCAGGGGGGAGCTCTGTCCGCCTTGCTCGTCGTCCCAAGTGAGGGTACGGAGACTGGGAATTCCAACTTCAGTTGGTATCACTGGTTCCACTCCGTATACCAGGCTGTAGGGGGATTCTCCGGTGGCCGACCATTCAGTGGTTCGGTATGCCCACAACACGCTTGGTAACTCGTTCACCCAATTTCCTCGTGATCCTTGCAGCCGGGTCTTCAATCTGTTCACCACTGTTATGTTTGTTACTTCAACTTGGCCGTTAGCCCGTGGATGGTAAACGGATGTGAGTCTTTGGGTAATAACATATTCCTTGCACCAAGAGCGGAACGGATCATTCTCGAACTGGGCCCTGTTGTCCGTGACTATATATTTCGGGATCCCGTACCGTCAGATGATGTTCTTCCAGCAAAACTCTTCACGCAAGTGCTGGCCCGGATGTTAGTGAGAGTCTCTGTTTTTACCAATTTGCTGAAGTAATCGATGGCAAAAATTAAGTACTTAAATCCTCCCGGGACGGAGGGAAACAGACCGACCAGATCGATCCCCCACCTGTCGAAGGGCCTCGAACCGGTGATCCCCACTCTTTCCTCCCGAGGCACGTGGATAAGAGGGGCGAATCTCTGACATTGCACACAGCCTCAGACATACTTTTGTGCATCTTCAAACAAAGAAGGCCAATAGTAGCCCGACACATTATCTTTCTGGAAATGGTCCATGCTCCCTGATGGCTGCCATTGGGTCCCTCATACATTTCCCTCACCAAGCGTTCCGCCTCGTCTGAATCAACACACCTCAACCAAGGCTAGAGGTATCCCCGTCTGAGCAAGGATCTAGCGAAGATGGTGTATCGCGGTGCCTTCTGTCAAATTCTCTATGCCAGTGCCTTATCCTCTAGGAGCTTGCCGTCCTGTAGGTACTCGAACATGGGCGTCATTCATGATTCCTTCGAGACTTCAACCGCTGCAACTTGTGGGGCGTCATAGCTCCGTGCAGACAAAGTTTCCATCCGCGGGCTACTTTCCGGATCATGCTTGATTTCCGACGAAGCTAGCTTACTTAAGGCGTATGCTTTGCCATCATCTTCCCGGGGATCTGTGTCACGGATATTCTGTGGAACTTCGCCAGTAGTGGTTTAACTGCCTCCAAGTACCTTTGAAGGTTCCGTTCCTTCGCCTCATACTCTCCGTTCACCTGCTGGACCACTATCTGAGAATCACTGTACACCTCCACATCCTTGGCTCCTACCTCCGATGCCAATCTGAGGCCAGCTAGAAGTGCCTCGTACTCCACCTCGTTGTTGGTTGCCTTGAAGCCAAACTGGATGGCATATCTGTGCTCCGTGCCCATCAGACAAGTAAGCAGCACTCCTGCTCCGCGCCGTTAGCGTGTGATGATCCATCCACATGCATCTTCCATTTATTAAGGCGGTTTTGATCCGGATGGGTCTCCTGCTGGTTCGGTCATCTCTACCAATAAATCGGCCGACGCATGTGCCTTGATGGCCTTCCAGGGCGGATACTTAATCTCATGCTCCCCCAGCTCTACCGCCCACTTCATCATTCTACCCGAGCCCTCCGGTTTGAGCATAATCTGTCGTAGTGGGTGGTTTGTCATGACCGTGATCGGGTGCCCTTGGAAATATGGTCGGAGGCGTCTGGAGGCGTGAACCAAAGCTAATATCAATCTTTCCAGAGTGGTGTACCTCGTCTCCGGGCCTTCAAGCACTCTGCTCACGAAGTATACCGGGCGTTGAACCTTACCCTCATCCCGCACCAAGGCGGAGCTAATAGCATGCTCGGTCGCAGCTATGTACAAGAAGAGTTCCTCTCCGGGCACTAGTTTGGACAGGGTAGGAAGGCTTGCCAGGTGGGTCTTCAAGTCACTGAACGCCTGATCACATGCCTCCGTCCACTCGAATGGTTTGGCCTTCCGGAGTATGTTGAAGAAAGGGAGCTGCTTCTCAACTCCGCGGGCTAGGAAACGGCTCAGCGCGGCCAGCGAACCGGTCAGCTTCTGTATGCCTTTCACCCCTTTTGGAGGTGACATATCCATGAGTGCTGAAATCTTCTCCCGGTTTACATCGATCCCCCGATCCACACCATGAACCCAAGAACTTCCCTGTTCCGACTCCAATGGTGCTCTTTCCGGGACTGAGCTTCAGGTTCACCGTCCGGAGCACGTCAAACATCTCCCGGAGATTCGACAAGAAGGAATCATATGTCCGGCTCTTCACCACCATGTAATCCACATAGAATTCTAGGTTCCGTCCCATTTGGTTCCGGAAAAGCTTGTCCGCCATCCTCTGGTACGTTGCCCCTGTATTTTTCAGGCCAAACGGCATTTTCCTGTAACAAAAAGTGCCAAAGTCAGTAATAAAAGATGTCTTGGGGCGGTCTTCCTTGGCCATTGAGATCTGGTGATACCCTCGGTGCGCATTAAAGAATGCCAACACTTGGTAGCCAGTCATGGCCCCAAACAATTGATCGATGGACGGAAGTGGATAGTTGTCTTTCAGGCAGTACTTGTTCAGATCCGTGAAATCAACGCACATTCTCCACGAGCCATCGTGCTTTTTCACCAAGACCGGGTTTGCTATCCACCCCGGGTAGGATATCTCCTCAACGATCCCAGCGTCCAACAATCTCTCCACCTCCACCCGTTCCGGAGCAAAAGGTCTCTTGTTCTGACATATGGGTTTCGGCTCCGGGAAAACATTTAGTTTGTGGATGGAGATCTCCTCCGGAACGCCTGTCAAGTCCTCTGTTTCCTATGAGAAGACGTCCTCATACTCCGCCAGCAAATCACGGAGACCTTCTTTCACATCCTCCGGGAGGTTCTTTCCCACACTTACTACACCTTTCCTGCCTACCATCATGTCCTCCACTTCATACGATGCCGGCACTCCGTGTATTGCGCCGACCAAGCTCGCACTGGTCCCTTACTTCTCTGGTTGGGTTATCTTCAATCGGCCCCCTCCGAATCGCGCGCCTTTGATGGCCGTCAGCATGCAGCTCCGCGCGGTTTGCTGATATCCTCGGATCCACGCGATGCCCTTCTCCGTGGGGAACTTCATGATCAAGTGGTAAGGAGAGCAGATAGCCCGTGCCTGAGACAACCACGGTCTTCCAATGATCGTTGCACGGAGAAGCGGCGTCAATCGCGACAAATTTGCATTCTACCGTGGTCCGCTTAGTTTCGTCCTGGAAATCCACCATTGTTACCTTCAAAGGGATGACGCCTAGGAGGTGGACCGTCTGACCGGTGAACCTCAATAGAGGTGAATGGCATGGCTTCAGGTTCTGCCGACCGATTCCCAGCAGGTCAAAACATCCTCCAAACATTATCTCTACACAACTACTATCATCAACAAACACCCTCTTGATCAGGACTCCTTCCACTTCAGCTATGACCACCATCAGGTCGGAGTGAGGGACCTGAGGAGGCACCGGATCCTCATCCAAAAAGGTGATGGTCTCGCTTGCCTTAAACCTCTTCTGTTGTATTTCACCCGGGGGAACATATCTACTTTTGGCTTTGATCGCTGTCATGGAATTTAGTCCATCTCCGACTATACCGTTGATCACATTAATCATTCGCGGGGTGCCGGAGCTTGCGCAGGTGCAGCCTGTGCGGAGCTGGGTTGGCTTCATTGGCTTGGTTTCCGCCCTGGGTACGATTGTTCCTCCACTTCCTCTTCCTTCCTTGTTCGGGGGCGGGGGTCGGAGCAGCGGCTTGGTGCATGTCACCGGCCACACAGTCTCTCAACTGGCCAGTGCCGATCAACCTTTCTATATCAGAGCGGAGTGCCCTACATCCCTCCGTGGTGTGACCATGGGATTTATGAAAGTCGCACCACTTATCCGCATTTGCTGCAGCAAGTACTCCGAGTATAGGCTGCGGATCCGTGAACAGATCTCGGTGGACCGCCAAGATCTCCGTGCGGGTTTTGGATAGAGGAGTATAAGCAGGCTGCGCGGTGATGGCCGGAGCTTGAGCTGCTACCACCAGAGCTGCCACACGTCTGACCCGGTCATTCCGGACCAGAGGTCTGGCGGCGGTGGTATGAACTCCCGTTGCCGTAAGAGTCCTCTGCTCAAAGAATCCCACCGTGGTCATCCTGACATGGTTGGCGTCGTGCACCGTGCAATGCATCTCCACCATCAACTAGATGTGATAGTACGACGTTGTCATGTTCTTCATGAGTTCATTGTAGAAAGCTTTATCCCTTAGCCCATTAATGAAGTTGTGGATGATGGTCTTCTCCTGCAGGTGTCTATCCACCACCTTCATTGACGCTGCAATGTACCGGAGGTAGAACTCCCAGGTCGTCTCCGTCTCCAATTGCCTCATTGCCAGAACCGTGGCCAAGTTGACAAACGTGTGTTTCATTGCTGAATACTGTCGTACCATAGTGGTTGTGAAATCCCAAAAGGACCAGAAGGATCCATTTGGGAGACCTTTGAACCAAGCCAAATAGTTCCCCCTCAGATACGAGGGCAAATCTTACACTGCAACTCCTCCAGGATGTCTCTTGCATACATTATGCTCGAGTAGGTATGAACGAACTCTTCCGGGTCTCCTTCCCCATTTGTAGGTTGGGAGCCCGTCCGGAGCCTTGGTTCCGGAAGGCAACTTGAAATTTCACACCTCCTGGACCCAGGGCGACCGAGGCCTGACTCCGTTCCGACCAATGAGGCGTTTCAGGCAATCTTCGATGGAATCCAGACAGTAGGGCGTCTGAAATCCAAATCCATCCGGAAAACCCGCCCCGGGGGCTGGCATTCCAAACATCATCTACTGAGGGTGCCCCCGGGAGCAGTCATGCCGTACATGATTTGCTTGGGTTGTCCTCCGGGTGCGGTCATTCCGTACATAGTCGGCTAGGGTTGTCCGCCCCACTATGGTGGTGCCTCTGGGTTCAGACCGAACGTCTGTTACTGGATGGTCTGCGGTTGGACAGGTGGCGGGTTAAGTGGCCCTTGCTCCTGTCTGACCCGACCCGGATTGTTTTCGAGGTCGACATATACCCGCTGTCGTCCTGGAGGGGGCACCTCCGGCCTGGTTGGGGTCTGGCGGGAAGCCTTCCATGCCTGAAATTGTTGATACTTCGCCAAGTTCGTCCTCATAATGCTTCCTCCGGTCCTGGAATCGTGGTACGCACGCTCCTCCGGATTAACATTCCGTGTCACCCGATCCTTCTCCAATCGGCCATGAGCGTCATCTTCCTCTGTGGCATATTCCTCAGAGTCTTCCGGCTCCTCCGCCCCTTCGGGATCATCTGAATCCCTGTTCTACTCCTCACGGTCACCGAACTGCTGCTGCTTCTCCGCCTCCTTAGCTGCCCACAGCCGTTTTCTGTTTTCACGTTGCATCTCAGCCAACGTCTGCTCCGGAGTCACCTTCTTTCCCTTTGCATTCTCCAACGCCAAGTGCTGCTGTCGACCTTCTTCAGCTGTGGCCTTTTACTCTGCTGCTTCCTCCTTGGCTTGGAGAGCTCGTTCCTTCTCTACCGCCAGCTTCTGGGCCCCGATAACCGTGGCAGCTCTTCTGGTCTTTGGTCCTACATCTGCTTCATCTCCGGGCGAAGGAGGATTCTTCCTAGGTCGTCCGCGCGACATGGACGCAACTTGTAAACCGGTAACGTGAGTCCCACTGGGCATGCCAACTGATGCTACCAGCTTCCAGTCCCGGTCCGGGGTACAACGGGTGCCTCCGGTCCGGAGAAAATCACGTCTGTGGTCCGCGCGCTCTCACCTAATAGGTCTGCAAAACAACGCCCCAGAGTATCCCGAGAATAGCTACTCCGGCGTGATGATGAAAGAAAGGTCTTTGAATTGGAGAGAGAGAATAAGGATATACTGAGAGAGTTTAGATCTGATAGAAAATACCTTTCTCTACAAGTCCAAAGCTGTATTTATAGGTACAGGTGGTGACAGCTCAACCCAAAGGCAGTGGTCCTGCCTTTTTGTCCTCATCCGGGGACAGGTCATATTCATGTCCTTTGTGTCCCCGGGTAACGCCATTCTAGCTGGCATCACTTATGGACCGGATCACTACTTGGGTCGGAGCTTAGTTATGGGCCAAAGCCAATATCACCATGGCAGAAGAGATGAAGCAAAGCGGAGAGAAAAACAACGAGTTGTTTGATCAGCGGATGTGTTGATTTCATGCACCCAACGAGGAAGTCAAAGAAGATGAATGTGATCTGGATTCACCAACTCAATATAAAAGCATAACCGATGACCAGAATTTGGAGTGTGAATCAGAAAGCCTTCAAGCAGCGAAAGAGGGCCCTTTTCCAGAGTCAATGTTTTCTAGCTATAATTTTGATAATTTTCTTGAGGTTGATGAAACCGAGTTACTTCAGCATCATATGGAGATTGATTTAACTCAAGAAAACATGAAGATTGACATGATAAATGGTTTTGATGACTCTGATGGGGTGGATATAACTATTGGCAGACTAGGTGGTACGACCAGCATGTACGGTTTTGTCAATTCATCAACCGGAAGAGAATTGGATGTTTTCTCTATGATCTGAAAACATAAAGTAGCATATTTGGTCTCTTCTTCACTTATATCCACCCCATCAGAGTCATCAAAACCATTTATCATGTCAATCTCCATGTTTTCAGTTGAATCAATCTCATATGCTGGTGAAGTAACTCAGTTTCATCAACCTCAAGAAAATATCAAAGTTATAGCTAGAAAACAATGGCTCTGGATAAGGGTCCTCTTTCGCTCCATAGGCTTTCTGATTCACACTCAAAATTCTACTCATCAGATATGCTTTTATATTGAAATGGTGAATCCAGATCGTATTCATCTTCTTTGACTTCCTCGTTGGGTGCATAAAATCGACAGATCTGCTGATCAAACAACTCGTTGTTTTTCTCTCCGCTTTGCTTCATCTCTTCCGCCATGTTTTGAGTTCACCAATAGACTCACTCATCATCTCTTTATGTGAAACCAAACTCCGTTTTAGTTGATTGAGCTGGTCTTCTAGCGAAGGACGGTCAAACGATGCTCCTTAATTATTCTCATAATAATGACTAAAACTTGGCTCTTCTCACCGTGAATTGTAAGGTGTAGGGGAATACTGTGGAGACTAATTGCACTCATAGTTCCAATGAAGATAGTTATGGCAGTTACATAAACATACATTTCAACTAGATCCTGAATCGGAACTGTAAAAGAAGGATCAAGTTTTTTGTTTCGATAACTTAAAATATTTATGGTAGTTACTTGATTTATTCGAATCGCAGCTTATTTCAAACAGACGCAGACATCGAATGCAAACTCGCCTTAGGAAGTTAGGAATTATATGTTCCAATATCAGAACGATTTAGTGAAACCATTAGCCAGTACAGTTATGCATATCGAATAATAGAAGTCAGTCATGTTTTATTTTCCACTTGTGGAACTTAATTCTGGTCGATGTGTGTTTTGTCTCAAACAAAAACAGTCGCGGCCACCGAATTGGCGACTGCTTCTAGAAGAACAGAGCATGCCACCTTCGCAGTACCGATATGGTTGTTCTGTTATTGGAACTAAGAAATGAGAATTAGGAATTCGAAGAAAATGGAGATATAACCATCCCCGAGTGAAAACAGTCAACTCAGGGGTATATTCCTCACATCATAGAATGGACAACGTAGAGAAACGTAAAAGGAACAAATATATAAACTATAAGAAATCCAAAAACTAAAATAAGGTGAAAATAAAGGATTGTATGAGTTATATTGACAAGATATTTAAAATGTAACAAACATCCAGAGGGAACACCACTTGAACAAATGTGGAGGTAGCAAAAACCGAGGCCAATTAAATGATACATCCTAGCAGGTACACACTGCCACAAAGCTCATTTGAACTCAACTGAACTTAAACCTAATCTTATGCTCCGTATTAAACATGCCGAAGATGGGTATTAACTATTGACCAATTCCGAGTAACTGCCAGCATCTTGGCTATCTTCACAAAATCATATTTATTATTATTTTTTTGAAATAATATTATCTTTATTACTAGTATTACATAAAGCACATTTGAAAATAGCTGTAATTTAGAATTAAATTTGTGAATTGAGGATAAATGCTCCAGTTCTTAATTAAAGACATGTGCGTTGACTCTTCCATATAACACAAGTAATACTTTATCACTGATTTAAAGTTTCTACCATAATATCAGTTTAATATATATCAAGATCATCCTGATATTGGCAGTATCAGGCACCAATTAAATAACGACACGTCATCTTTAACTAATTTATGATTGGGCCACGTGTTCAATCGTTACCCAGACGGGTTTAGACATTCTAAATTAGGGTTTTAGAACTTTACTAAAAATATCTTAACCAATTAAAACATTACAATTGTACACGTGTCATTATCTTATTGGTGCCTGATAAGGCTTATATCAGCATCATCCGGATGAATGTTATTCTCCCATAATGTTTACAAATTTATTTGAAAGCTTAGACAAGAAGAAGTTGGCAGGTAAATATAAAACAAAAACATTAAAATTGAAAGATATAGATTAAATAGAAGGATACCAAATACCATATATATGAGAAATATATCAACTGGATTTTGGTGATTTTCTATTTCCCAACTAAAAAATATTTACCATATAAAGTGGTGGCAATTAATTTTCCAACTTGATGCCTCACTACAAATACCACCCTTGATTTGTAAATTAACAATATATCTAGGCTCATTAGCTCAAGTTCTCCCATTATCTTCTCTAATAAAAGGCCAAAATGCTTACAAAAAGTGATATTTTGGGTAGAGATAGGAATAACGCGAACCTTATGGATTCAATGGCACATCGCCAATCATCCACATTTGAATTTGGATCCAGTTCAACTCCACTCCAAGAGCCTAGCAGTCATGCAATCAAATGTGAAATTCGAATTTTGTTGCTTGATCATGATGAGAAATTCATGGTTTCACTATACAAAATTCTTACTCGCAATTTCTATCCAGGTATCTATTGCTTGTGTATGCTTTGCTATTAACATTGAGTTTTGGGTTAAGTTGACTTTTGTGGTTGGAAATGGCTAAATAATTAAATTATAAATTAATTTCATTAAGCTCAATTTTTTCTCGTTTTGTTTTTACATTCTCGTTTCCATCTATTAACATATAACATTATTTTACTCCACTCCATCTTATAATCCTGAATATCTCAAATGTTAAAATTTACTATTTTGTAGATTACTTTCAAGTAATTATATTTTCTTAAAGGAAGAGAATAAGTATATTGAGGGGTTTAGGTTTAATAAAAGAACAATGGTTTTCTTCTAGCAGATAATTATATTTTACAACACTACATGTTATGTTTATTTCAAGAAAAATTCTGTGAAATAACATTCGGCCTTTTTAAAACCGTAAATTGATTTATTTGATCTTCAACTGACTTTGATAACTTCAAAGAAAATTTATCCATATTTTAAGAAAAATTCTGTAAAATAACATTCGACCTTTTTAATTAAAACTGTAAATTAACTTATATGATTTTCAATTGACTTTGATAGATTCTTTGCCGTGTTAAATAAATTTCATAGTTGTTGTAAAAAATGTAACTAATATTAATCTAAAGACATTAATTTTTTGGTGAAAGATTATTATTCTTTTAAATCATATATTTATTATTTTCACATTGTTATTTTTGTTTGACTTATTCAAATATTTAACATTTTGGCCAATATGATTGACCGTTTTCAGTTGACTTTGATAATTTGTTTGTTGAGTTGTATAAAACAAATCCACAACTTTCTTAAAATGTATTAACATTCATCTAAATTGACATTTGGACTTCTCTAGGGGTTTACTTTTGATGCAAAGTTACTTTTTTCCTCTTTTGAATCATATGTTTTTAATTTGTTATTTTTACATTGGTGATGTTATTATAATGAACATATTTACCATTGTCCGTGTGAATATCTTGTTATTTCTAATGCACTAATGTATAGATTTTGTTTTTTTATATTTTCTTATAATCAACTTTTTTTAGAGTTATATGTTATATATAATGTAAAATATAATTACGTTAAACATTATTCATGAAATACATGCTTTATCTCCAAATTACTAAGTCAACTCTAAAATTGTACTTGCAAGTTACTTAATAATACGAGTGGAATTTCAACGATGCTATTTTTAGTTATTTTAACAACTTCCTAAAATCTATATAGGTCCCTGTGAAATTACAATTGAAACTTTAGTGTAGATATTGGCTTATATTCATTAACATTTCATTCATATGTATGTATTTCAATTAAAATTGTTTAATGTACCATTACTCTCTAAATTTATTCCTAATACAATTTTTTTCTAAAGATTCAGTATAGTAATCTTTGATTATAATAAATTCTGTATCCATGAATTTTAGTGACAACGGTGGTATCTGCCTCTATTGCAATGAAGACAATCATGGTCGAGAAGAACCAATTTGATGTTGTCATTGTAGATACAGACTTACCTGATATGGATAGTTTTCAACTTTGCAAGGATATCAAAAAAATGGGCATTCTAGTTATTGGTAATTCTGTCGATAAGAATTTTAATTTCTTATTAAGACAACATCATATATTCATATTATTTATTTCATTAAAACTTTTTAATCAAATTTTAATTTTGTTAGCAACCACTGCAAAGGAGGACCCTGAGTTGACATTGACATACAAAGCATTGGGTAATGGAGCTTATCTTTTGGTCAAGAAGCCGGCTGATGAATTAATTCTGAATATCTTGCTCCAATTTGTGATAAGGAAAAGAATTCAGAAGAATAAGAAAGTGTTAAATGAAAAGATGGTCTTAGTGAGAAGTCTTTCACCCAATGGAATGCACTTGGCTCGGGGTGTTAATGAAGATTCCGCTCGACCAATACGAAAATATATGAGGAGAACCATTCCAGAGGAGGCCCACCTATTATCCGACCAACAAAACTCTAATGTTTGTTCATATTTTGACGATAACCTCAAAAAGAAAAAGATATGCATCGAATGGACCAATGAGCTGCACAAAAAGTTCTTAGATGCTGTTAATCAGTTGGGTGAAGGAAGTAAGTGCCTATAGTTCGTTTCTTTACTTTAAAGTACTAACTCGATTTTTAATGTGAATTATGACTATTTGCATAGATGAAATAGTTGTATTATACCACATTATTGATATATTAGCTTATGGTGAAAATGAATTTCCAGATTGTTATCCAAAAGCCATTACAGAACGAATGAACGTTCCTGGACTTACGCGATTGCAAGTCTCCAGCCATCTCCAGGTTAAATTATTTCATTAAAATTTGCTCTGAATTTTTATGTTGTTTTGCTCTGCCAGTGCAATTAATTATTTGTAGTTTGTATGAAATATTCCATTTGTTAATCTATGTTCAATCTGCCAATAATTTTAATAATTCATGAGACTCGCAACAATACTATGTGAACTCTGTTTACTTTGAATATAAGCATGTTTGTATTGTGGGGTAAATATTATGTAATCTGACCTTACTTGTTTTCTTTACTTAGAAATGTCGCCATCATGGTTGGAGATCCCATACAAAACGCACGAAACAATCTCAAAAGAAAAACAAATTAGAATGTGCTACTGGTGTGGGAAAGGAAAAGCAAAAGATGAGAACTTTTGGGAGTATGCCTCATTTTGATGACAAATCTCATGAGAATGTGCATAAGAATCCCCATCTTGCAGGAAATGAGCAAATTGCTAGCTATTTTCCTGAAGAGAAAAACACCTCTGAGAGATGGATGAACTATGTAGACATAAATGAGGGAGCACCTCTAATGTGGACATCCAAAGAAGTTCAAACTACTAATCAAATACCTCAGTCACAGACAATAGCCGGTCCATCATCATATATTGAGCCCTCATTGATCAGTCTTATTCCTACCACCACTGATACCGTTACTCCAACCAAGGCAATCAATGCAAATGTTGACTCGCCTCCCTTAGAGATACATGATGCTAGAATGGGAGGACTGTCCATGGAGAATGAAGAAATGATCTTTCTACCTGACTTTTCCAATTTTACTTTGCACAACAAGTTTAAAAATTATTAATTTAATCTTACAGACGAAGTGGATCCTCTCCAGCGCAGGTTTGTTTCTTAGCCATTTCATTCATTTACTTTATTGATGATCATGTAGCTGAAAATTTTACTATTTTAAAATGATGACAGGCTGAAGACATGGTGAATATGGCAACATAACAATATGACAATAATTAAGAGGGTTATGGTTGCAGGAAAAGACATGAAGTATTTTAAATAAACAGAATATATAATAAGAGGATAATGTCCTCATTTGTCTCTATATTATGTCCCATGGAAATGTTTGCTATAAACAAATTTCTTTAGTTGATATATGTTATGAAGAATGTATTGAGTTTGGAGAGTGATACAATACTTTACAAGAATTTAAAATTTGTGTGGTCATTTTATATAGGGTTTTTTTTATTTAAACCATTATAAGTTGGGTGAAGTTTATTAGACTCACCAAACCAAATGATCCAACCAAGCAATAGTTTTTACATTGAAAATGAGTAAAAACCAATGTTGATTCTAAAACTAGGTTGAGAATTAATTTCTAGATGCCTTTATCTACGCCTATGTCAACTTTAGCAAGCAAGTTTGGTTTTGCTATGTGAAAATCAAATCTGCCGACCAAAGGATTCACTACTCGCAAACAAGTTAGGGATCGCTATGTGAAATCCAATTTTGCCGACGAGCACGAGGTTTCAATAAAGATTATAAGTATCATATTGTTGTAGTACTACCAAGCATCTCTCTGGTCTGTAACAGCCTCCATAGCCTCCATCTCCATAAGTAGTCATCCTTTGTACCGTGATGATTGTAGTTGTCCCTGCTATCTTTGTGACGTCCAATATTGTTGCCTTCTTCTTTACACCAAGTGTTGCTCTATCTTTTCCTACACATAAAAAAACAGTATCCCATAACTTACAAAATCTAGCTAATACGTAAATATATTGTTTCTATTATGTCCAGGTCTACTATACCTTTTATGTGCCTAGGTAGTGTAGTGTGTGAATATGTAGCTGATAAGCCAATTTCTGTAGCTAATTTTGCCAATGCATCTGCTACTGAATTAGACTCTCTATAAATATGGGAAATAGAGAAAGAACATCACCTTGTGTTGACCTATATATATTCCTTAGAATATTGGTAAGCTTCGATGCCAATCTGGGAATAGATAAGAACAACCCCCAATCTGGGAATGGATTTATACGACAAGAATTGGTTGGACCATAAGCATATTGTTGATGATGCCGCAGAAAAGAAGTCAAACGGCTGTTGTTCTAGGTTCGGCAGTGAAGAAGGCCAGAGCTGCAGCAATGGAACTTTCAGGTAAAATGCTATGGCACTCACTGTCTACATTTACTTTATTGCCTTAATGTCAATTTTTTATTCTTTGTTGTGGTAAAAATGTATGTTAAACTCTGCTATATTTGTAAGGAATTAATGGACCCTGGTTTGAGAGGCTTAGTAAATTCACTACCTCATTGCAAGGAAAGGTGAGGTTTGCCTTAACTGAAGTCAGAGCGCATTGCATTGCATTTTGTCCTTGAGAATGAGGGATTTGAGTTAGTGGTGAGCCAAGATGACACCATTCTTGAATTTGACAGTCGGTATGTTGAGGAAGAACTAACTCCTGAGGCAGATACTCGCAAGGAACAAAAGCTCCATAAGGTAACTACTTGTGCTCATTCCCAGCAGCCTTCTCCAAGTACCTCCATATAGCGTATCCAGGATTAATCTCAATGCCTTCCATTATGCAGTAAAAGAGCATCAGATTTCCTATAGTGCACTCGCTAGGATGCCCTCCCAAAAGTTGCAGATTCAGACCTATCCACTCGTACACCATTCGGTCCTTAATCGGCAAACGTGATAGTGGATACTTGTCAGCGCTAACGGATCCTGGTCCTGTAATCTTGAAACACTTCTCGCTCATTTTAATAACATCAAGAGGATACTTGTCCAAACTTATTCAGGTCCATCCTCCTTAACATGTTTTAAGAAGCTAGAGTCTATGAATGAGCAACCTATGGCTTCATTAATGATAAACTTATTCACAAGAATCCCTACACCATTAACCTTAGTGGATTGGAGGTTGTTCTTATCCATTCCCAGATTGGCATGGAACTGTATGACTTCATGCCGGGTGGTTGGTTTCTTTAGCGTAATTAACTTGTCAAAATGGCTTTTTTGAAACTTAACTATCACAGGTTCAAGATGCAACTTTTTAATCTTAATAGGATCAAGAATCTTACTTTCAACAATAGCTTTGTTAGCCCAGCGGACGTACCTCTCCTCTGCCGCCTCACTAAAAGAAATCAGAGCTCTCGGTTGCATCTTTCAGTCGGTGGATGGCCTCTGTTTGACCTTGATTTCCTCGCCCTTTTCATTACGCGTAGAGGTAGTTCATCATCGCTTTTAGATTCGGGTTGCTCAGGATTAACCACCGGACGATCTTTGCTAACTCTGCCAATGGTGATGGGGACCTGAAATTGAATGGAAGATTTGGGGTTTTTGGGAATTTAGGGTTTTCATTTCTGTGATCGGAAATGAGATGCAAACCAGATTGTGGAGTTTTAGATTTGAACAAGTTGCGAGGGTTGACTTTTTTCTTTTGTACCACCTCATCTTTTCTAAAACGTTCTGACATTGGAACATTCTGCATACTTGTTCATAGCGCACTATTGATTATTAAATGTTACATAAACAACCCCCTAATTATATCCCGACTCCGGAACAATGTATTAGTGCCTGATAAAATGACACACTAAGCATTATTATACGCTACAAATAACCTGCATAACAAACATTCCGGTAACAAAATGAGAAATTTAATGTTTAAAAATTTGATCACCCAATATAAGAACGACGACTGCATATATGAGCATAAGGATTTGTCTCAAGAGGCAATCAATGTGCATCTCAAAGTGGTGGGAGTGAAACCCATTCTAATCCATCTCTCTCTCTTTCACCTAGATACCCACATCTCACCATATACATCTCCAGTCTAGTGACTTATGAAGTAGATCTTGATATCTACAATCAAAAACATCACCAAGGTAGGAAAGTTGTGAAAACAAAGATTTATAGATGCTTGTGTATGTTTGTTTTTTGAATTGTTCCGGGATTTTAGGTATATATGTTGTTATAGTTGCTCATAACCAAGGAAAACATCAAAGGTTTGATCTTTCCTTGTTTCTTGAGTCAGGTAAAATTGGAGTTGGGAAAATCGTTGTTGTTATTGTATTCATGAAAAAGAATGAATGAATTGTGTTTCGTTACTAGTAATTGAACATGTTCTTTACTATGTGAATACAATTTGTAGGAGCACTAACATGTGTGTGATGTATTGGAAGGAAATATATAGAGGTTACAAATAGATGGGTAAACCTAATAGGGGAAAGGATAAGGATAGCAACTTGAAAGATGAAGACAATCTTGATGGCAACTTAAGTGGTGATGATGAGTGGTGAGCGTCGTTTAACTCTCACAAATAATTCCTATAACACGCTAAAAATATATAATAAACTAGCACAATGGTAAGCGGGGTCGAATCCCACATAGAACGGAGTAATCAAATTCAATTTCCTAAGATCAAACTTGGTGTAGTCACTACACTTTATAGTTCAAGATTGATTTTCTAACAACTAAAGAAATAAAATAAACTATATTAACTACTAAATAGAATGAAATAAATACTAAATTAACTACTAAAATAAAATAGCAAATAACCACATGAAATACATTCGACTTCAAATAATTCCTCACTAGTTATTATGATCGATCATTGATTCAGAAATAAATTAACACCCATGAATCTATCAGTTATAGGATAGCAAGTATTTGCTAAACCGTCCCAATCCTTCCTTACATTCTCGATAGCAGGCAAGTATTTGCTGAACCCACTATTTCTCTTATTATGATGTCCCCAGAAAGTATTGGCTAAACCAGATGCACATCCCAACAGCATAAAGCACTAAAAAGACACAATATAAACAATCACCCAATTATTCGCAAGTAATGCCTTGTTCACTTAATTTTTTCACATCCATGTTATTATACAGTATGTATCAGTTATCTATTGTATAGATAGGAACTTTGGTACTTTAATTAGCTTTAACCTAATAGTATTCAAGTTGATCAGACTCAAAACATCAGTTGTAAATTCATAGAAGAACAATCAAGAATTCATGGATATTATTATAAACGCATTTAGATCTCACAAATCATAAAACTAGCAATTCATTATTCTACGCCGAACAAATAATTAGTGAAACATAATAATAAAATAAAATAGAAAAATCAAACCGGATTCCATTGGCAGACGAACGAAACTTCAAATTCAATCCCAGACCAGCAGCCGCCGGTTCCAATAACATACGAAACCCTAGTTAATTATTTATTCTAACTAATCCTAGAACCAAATGCCTAAATCTCGATCGGCCGAAGGGTATAAATACCCAAACCATCCAAATCAAAAACCATAGTCTAATAATTATTTGTCATGAACGAGAAACAGCCAAGGGTATAAGGGTAATTTCATAGTTGAGATTTGGGATAAATAGAATCAGTTAGGCATTTCTCAAATATCGTTGATCATTCATCATCTGTAACTTCTTTTCAGTTGGCCATCCATGGAGTTCACTGTAAATTGACGTTTTGGAATTTAATTGATTTCGGTTCCTGACAATTGGTATCAAAGCGAGGTTGTTTCTCGGCATCAATGGAGCGGACGTGGGAACAGAGCCAGCGGTTGATGGAGCAGACCACCGCGTCTCAGATTCAACAGCGACTGCGGTTGGAGGCGTTGCGTTCCCCTAAGAGGAGGATTCCGGCGGACGGAGAGAACTCCCAGAGAGGTGGAAACGCTACGGTCCAAGGTGGCGTTGCGATTTTGGAGCGGGGAAAAGCTTCAATACAATCGTCGACTCCGACACCGCCGAGCTCAGTTTTGATTTCGAATCGGCAATGTCAATTTGGTGTTCCGGCGACGGAGTTTAGGTAGAATAATTCGGTGGGGGAGTTTCATCGAGAAGGTTCGATTCATTGCGTGCGGAAATACAATCAGTCACCGACGATAACTCTCAGTGACGGTTATCAAGAAACCGTTCAAGTGCAACAACATTTGGCAATTTCAGAAAGGGAGGGCGGATTCCAACCCGACTGGGAGGAGGTGAAGCGTTTAGTGAAGCAGCTTCAAGAACATTTGAAGCATCAACAGGAAGAGTCTGAGCGTGGGTGGAAACAATTCAAAGAGAATTTGAAGCATCAGTGGGAAGAGTCCGAGAAGCGTTGGAAGGAAGAGTCTGAACAGCGCTGGAAAAAATATCAAGAGGATTCTGATCGTCGACGAGAAGTGTTGAATCAGAAATGGAAGAACCGATCCTTAGACACTGAGTTAGAATATTGGGGGGATGAAACATTAACAACAAAAGGTTCTGGTGATGACTCTCAGGACATATCTCCAATCTTTTTAACCTCTCCTCATGAGGTATCATCTGCTCTTAACAATCCTAAACTCAATGATGATTGTGTGGTTTTGGAATTCTTTGATAAGGAGCATATGCTAATTGATGGATTTGATGATGTTGTGGAGTATGTAAAATGTTATGATCCTGGAATTCTTGAAATGAATGATGATAATGTTTTGGAGGTTAAGTCTAGCTCTGGGGTTATCGGTAGGTGTAATAGATTGCTGGTTGAAGATTGTGAGGATTCTAAAAGCACAATTGTGAGGATTCAGGGAAAGCGACAAACCAAAATGAAAGAGATAAGTAGCTGATACCACCACTCTTGACGTTTTCGTCGGTTACACTCTGACTTCTCTCTAAAACAACTCTCTCTCTCTAGAATATTACCGTTTTTATTAACTGTTCAGACCAAAACGGTCGCTAACGGCTCTTCCCCATGGAGGAACCACCGTCTCTCCACGGTGGCGCCACCGCCGGGAAATCGTTCGCTGACATTTTGGCCCCCAAATCACAGCCGCTATCCACCACACTCCCGTACAACCCGGAAATCCGACCAATTTCTAGTCGGGTTAACGGGAAAATAGCTTGTATTTACTCAGAAGAGGCAGTTAACACCTTTGCCTCGCATTACCAAAACTCACTCATCGGAAAGTTCAGCAATGGGAAACCGTTGATGGCAGAGCTAAATGCGGAGTTTCAGTCAATGGGCTTCAAAGGTAAGTACTAGATTGGTTCAATCGATTTCCGTCATGTGCTAATTAGATTTCAACTGAAAGAGGACTATCAAACCATGTGGATTCGGTCGGTGTACTCAATCCGAGGTACAACAATGAAGGTCATGAAATGGACGCCGGATTTCAACACGGGTTTGGAATCGTCGATTGCGCCGGTCTGAGCAACTATTCATAGGCCACCGGTTCAGTTCTATAACAGGACATCGATCGAGGATTTTGGAAATGCAATTGGGACGTTTATGAAGATGGATGCGGCAACAGCTGCGTTGACCAGACCGTCGGCGATCAAAATCTGTGTAGAGATCGATCTGTTGCAGGAAAGGCACAACTCCATAGTCATAGGTAAGCCTGGTTATATGGTGGAATGTGACATAGAGTATGACTACATCCCGGAATACTGCTCTGGCTGCCGGAAAAGGGGTCACAGAGAGGAAGTATGCGGTTTTGTCCATCCAGAACTAAGGGTTAGATATCAAGAAAGGAAGATAAGGGCAAGGCAAAGTGGTGTGTCAAGACAGATCAGGCAGGTGAATGCTGAGGAGCAACAATGGAGGCCAGTCACCAAAGGCCAATCATCAGGGATGACATCTGAAGCCAAGGAAATGGAAGTCATCTCACAAAACATGGCTACAAAAATGTTCACTGTCAAGAATGCCCCAATGAGACTGGATACCATTCAGGAAGCTCCCAAAGAAGTGCAACTTGCTGAAGAGATGGTGGAGAACCAAGAGATTCAGGAGATTCACCAGGAAAAAATAGTAAAGGGAACACAGCTTCTGCAACCATCACCAGATATTCTCCAAGGCCTACTCAAAGCCAAACCAGTATCCTTTTATTCCCATGATGATCTTGATGTGCCTAACATCAGACAATGGAAAATAAATCAAAGAAAGAAACAAAATTTAGCAGTGATTCCTTACCATCCTCCACTGGAGGCCACTGACATCTCACCTTTGCAGATTAAGAATTCTTTCCAGGTATTACAAGAGGAGGATGAAAGCTCAGAGGAGTATGAAGAGGCTAATACAAAACTTGACTGGAAAACAGAAGAGGAAGGCCTAGCATCTCAAACTGAGGAAGATAAAAACAGCAAGGAGAAGCTCAGCTCAGGTATTTCTTGTACTCCTTCTCAGTCAAGAAGAAAAACAAACAGAAGACAACACACAGGAGGTAAAACTATTGAAAAATGGTTAAGATCCTCACCTAAAGCTAAAAATGCATGTTTAAATGATTAGACACAAAATAGTTGGAAATATACTTGTTTGGAATATTAGGGGATATGGTAGATCTATCACTAGATTAAAGTATCTCATTCTTACAAAAAAGATAGACATTCTATGCATCATTGAACTATTGCATCATAACAGTGACATTTTAGACTTGAAATTTAAACTGAAGTTTGATAATGCCTTTCCTGCTGTATCTGCTAAAATTTGGCTTTTCTGGAATAATTCACATACAATTGGAATTTTATCACAATCAGATCAGTTTCTATCTACTTCTATTTCTGACAGTAATGGACAGAACATGTGTTGTGTTTTTGTTTATGGTAAAGTTACTAAGGAACTTAGAAGACAGCTATGGCTAGACTTGCTGGTAGTAAATAGTGAACCTACAGTATACATAGGGGATTTTAACGCCATTAGGAAAGTAGAGGAGCGTAAAGGTAACAACCCCCCATCCATATCCAGTATGTCTGAATTTAATGAGTGGATAAATGCACTAGAACTGGTGGAGATCACCACTGTGGGGAACGAATATACCTGGTCAAATAATAGATCTTTAGAAGACCTTTTATTACAGAGGTTGGACAGGGGCCTAAGTAATATAGAATGGTTTGAGAGATTCCCCCACAGCTCAATACAGGTTCTAAATAGAACAAGGTCTGACCATAGCCCTCTCTTGCTAAGTGTTCAGAGTACAGATGTACAGACACCTAGACCATTCAGATTCCAATCTATGTGGACCCAAAGGGAGGGATTCAGTGTGTTAGTTAAAACAAACTGGGAACTTCCATGCTCTGAAACTGGATATAGGAAGCTTGTGTGTAAGCTCAAAAGGCTGAAAACAATCCTAAAACAGTGGAATAAGGAGAAGTTTGGAGATGTTAATAGTAATCTGACTAAAGCTGAGGATGATGTTGACAAGGCAGAAATAGATTATCAGGAATCAGGAGGAGTTACTGATCTGATTAATCTTAACCTAAAGAGAGCCCAACTATTAAAAGCAGAAAGTGAAATGCTTACCTTCTGGAAGCAAAAAGCTAATCTGAGGTGGCTCAAAGAAGGTGACTCTAACACCAAGTACTTCCACAAGGTGGTTAAGGAAAAAAGAGCTAAATCTCAAATTACAAAGATTAAAGATAGGCATGGGCTGTGGACAACTGACCCTATGGAGATTCAACAGGAGGGTATCCACTTTTACTCTCAACTCCTGAATGGCAGTGAGACTGACAGAGGTGGTTCAGTTCACTATACTACAAGATTTTTGGCAGAGATACCAAAATTAATACATGACTCAGACAGTGATCTCCTCCTGAAGGAAGTAGGGATGGAGGAGCTGAGGAGCAATGTATTTGATCTCAGCAAAGAGAGTTCTCCAGGGCCAGATGGATATTCAGGACAATTCTTTACATATTGCTGGGACATAGTCAAAGAAGACTTACTTGAGGCAGCCAAAGAGTTTATGCATGGTGCCAGACTACCTACAGCAATCTCTAGCACATGGCTGGTTCTAATTCCAAAGATTCCAACTCCAAGTTCTTTATCAGAATTTAGACCAATTAGCCTCTCCAACTTTGTTAATAAAGTATTTTCAAAGATAATTATGGAGAGAATGAAACCTCTCATGCCTAAGCTAACATCCATGGAACAGTCAGCCTTTATAAAAAGTAGAGATATTGCAGACAATATACTCTTGATGCAGGAAATGATAAGACTGACCAACAAAAACCCAATACATAAGAATATAATTGTAAAGCTTGATATGGAAAAAGCTTTTGATAGGGTAGCTTGGCCTTACCTTAGATCAGTTTTACTGAGTTTTGGATTCCACCAGGACTTAGTACACATAATTATGCAGAATCTGCAGTCTGCTTCTTTCTCCTTGCTAATTAATGGAGTAGCAGTGGGCTTCTTCACAGCAAGTAGGGGAATAAAGCAAGGGGATCCACTTTCCCCCTTCTTATACAACTTGGTCACAGAATCTTTCTCTAGAGGACTAAAGAAATTGATTCAGACTCAGTATCTGAAAAGTTTCAAAATGCCAAGGGGTGTGGAGACAGTCACACATTTAATGTATGCTGATGACATAGCAGTCTTCACTGAAGCATCATAAAAGAATCTGAAAAGATTGACAAAATTTCTGAGAGCTTATGAAGGAGCTTCTGGACAGAAAGTCAACTTTGCCAAATCAGAATTCTACATAAACAAAAATGCTCAATCCAGTAGATTTAGAATGATTGAAAGGATTACTGGAATGAAAAGGGGCACATTACCTTTCAAGTATTTAGGGGCACCAATCTTCACTGGCAGAAACAAGGTTAGATACTACCAACCATTGATTGACAGAATGGAGGGACTACTGAAGAATTGGAAGAACAAATGGTTATCAGCTGCAGGTAGACTTATACTAATAAACCATGTTCTGATGTCAGTGCCAATCCACACCCTTCAGGTACTCAGCCCACCAATGACTGTAATTAAAAGGATAGAAATCCTATCCTCAAAATTTTTTTGGGGTGAGTCACAATATGGCCAAAGGAAGACTTGGAGAAAGTGGGAGAGAATGGCACTACCCAATACAGAGAATGGACTGGGTTTTAGAAGCATAAGAGCTGTGTGTAAGGCCTTTGCTTGCAAAATGTGGTGGAAACTACAGCAAAATAACACACTCTGGACAGCATATATATGGTCCCTGCCACAAACATATAGAAACTCCCAAGCATGGAAGAGGATTTGCAAGTGTACAGAAAATTCTAATATGAACTCTAGAGTGCTGCTGGGGAATGGCCAGTCACCTTTCTGGAACTCTAACTGGAGTGGTTTGGGAGCTTTATGCTATTTATGGCCTGATAATTTAGATATCCCTTTCCAGAGTATTACAGTAGCCCAATTTTGTGCTAACAGGTCAGTTTTCTTACAACAGATGGAGCCTCAACTGGCTACCAATATAATCTCAATTTTGCAGGAGGTTCACATACAACATACTCACTCAGACAGGATCATATGGGAGCCAAATAAAAATGGTGTTTTCACAGTTAAATAAGCTTATCAGTCCCTCAGGCCCACAGACACAGATGTGCACTCAATAAAGCAGGTATGGTCTGATACAATTCCCAGGCAATATTCTATTCTGATTTGGAGAATTTGCAATAAATTACTGCCTTTTGATGATATACTGTGTAGATTTGGCATACAACTTCCATCTAAATGTCCATTATGCAATCATGTAGATTCATTAGAACATTTTTTCAACTCTTGTGAAAAGAATGTAGCCATCTATAACTACATGCACTGCATTTTAGACATGCCTGTGCCCACTTTCACTACAGTCAACCATAGGATCAGGTACTATTTTACCTATCTGGGGAAAAATAAACTTCACACCAGAGTTGCAGCCACAACCATGGCAGTGGTGATATGGATGTTGTGGTGTAGGTGGAATAATTTCCTCCAAAATAACATAACAAACAATAACCAGACTGTGATGGAGAACTGTTTTAAAAAAATTAGAAACATTTTCATTGTTTTCCCTCAGGAAGGTAAAGTAGCTAAGCATGGTGAATTAGTTTTAGCTGGATTTATCCCTGAACTAAAAAGAAAAAGGCCTAAGTTAGTCAAGTCAGTAAAGTGGGTACCACCAGATCTGGGTGTGAAGATTAATGTGGATGCTTCCTTTATTGACCAGGAAAAGGTTGGTTTAGGCTTGGTGATTAGAGATAATACTGGGATAGTCCAGGCTATGCACATGAAATTTGTTACAGCTTCATCTCCTTTACATTCTGAAATTTTAGCAATTAAATTTGCAATAGAAATAGGAAGAGAGCTGCCTAACTAATTCACCATACAATCTGATAGTAAATTAGCTATAAAAGGGATCCTTCTCCCTGAATCAGTGGACTGGAAATGCTATAATCTATGTATGTCTGTTCAGTCTGAGTCCATTGGAATAAACTTAGAGCACATTTACAGAGAAGGTAATAAGGTGGCAGACTATTTAGCTAAAAGATGTGTTCAGTATCAATTTTCTGGACAATTACCTTACTCACTAGCACCCTCTGAACTGAAAGGGATGATAATTCTGGAATCTATGGGTGTGCCTAATTTAAGAAGGTGATTTCTCCTTTTATGTACAAATACTGTTGTTCTCTTTCCTTTCTCAGGTTAAAGCACCCACTGGATGGGAGTGCCCAGTGGGTTCCAGTGCTCAGAAGGCTAAGGAAAGGAGATCAAAAGGACAACTATTTACAGACTAATCATCACAGCCAGGAACTACTTGCCTATTCAATCTGGTAGGAAAACTCAGAACACAAAAGCTCTGATCTTCTCTCCCTTTCCAACCATTAAGCAGCCTCGGGTTTGGGTATTTGTTTACTCATTCACTAACATGCTTAATGGTTCAAAGGATTGGGGGGGGAAGAGGAGCCAATAAATGTATCTTCAGTTTTAATTTGTTTTGTACTAAACACCTATGTAACTTACTTTTATTCGGTTGGAAGGCCTGGGAAGCCAATAAAATCCCCCACTCATGTAGTGGTTCAAACTAAAAAAAAAAAAAGCACAATTAGTGATACACTTGAGCTGTTGAAGATAATTGGTGATAATGATGAATTTACTGAAGGAGTTGCTTGTTTTGATCCTGGTATTGATAAGAAGCTTACTAATAATTCTTGTCTTCTTGATGGTTGGAATAAAGAAACTGAAAATCCAGTATATGATGAGAAATTCAGGTCATTTAGGAGTAATGATGATAAGGATGGAATTGTTACTGATCCTAGGACTAGGATTAAGTCTGGCTGCAAACTTGAACGTCATTACCTTGAGATGTTCTTTGGTCAGCAAACCAGTGTTGAAGGTTGTAAGTTTTCTGTGTCTTGTCAGAGTTTTGACCTTGGTATAAGTATTGATGAGAAGCAGTCCATAGATAAAGGTGAGAATCAAGATTGCAGTAAAGAAATTAGTCCTCATGTGTGCTTTGACCCTGGTATCTTTGAAAAGTTTAGTACAGGGTTTGAACCTATTGAGAATTGTAAGAAGTTCAGTTCTAATCATTATAGAACTAGTGAATGCAGTAAATGGATAAGTTTTATTCATTGCTTTGATCCTGGAATTTTGTCTATGGTTTTGTCAAGTGTGCAAGCTGCTGTAATTGGTCTCAATAAACTGCACTATTTTTATGAAGAATTTACGATGTTGGTTCTTAAAATGGAGGATGGAGTGTTAGGAGGCTACCTTGACATGGATGGTTGGCCAACAATTTACCAGGGCGGAACAGATTTTGAATATAAATGTAGCAGCTTCTGGACCTCCATTGTTGCTTCTGAAAGATACTGCAGGATTGCATTGATTCTGTTTCAAACATGCTGCAGCTACATTAAACAGGTGAGACATGATAGAATTTTATTCAAGTCTGGGGAGGAAAAAGTCTGTGTGTAGCTGTTATTGATGATGCAATAAGGGGTATAAAAAGATTGTTGTATGTAGCTTATGATGAGTTGCTACAGAATGAAGAGAGTGCAAATAACCACACCTTTAGCTTTTGTGTCCTGCATAAATACTGTGAGATGCAAGAGTGCGGTATATGGATTACTTATTTTATATGCTTTGATCCTGGTATACCAAAGATACTCTATAGAGGTGCAAATGGAGCAGGTGGTTTTGGAGAAGCTCATGCTTATGTTCAGTTTACAAAAATGAGTCGTGTATATGAACTCTGGAATGAGGTGCAGGGGGGTGACAGTAAGCAGCAGTGTACCTCCAAGTTGCAGAACAACCCTCATATGGAATCCTTGTGTTCTTGGAGTATCGATCTGGAAAATTTTTCTGAGTATCATACATCAAAATTAATTGATAAGTGCACCTTCTTCACGATTGCATCTGTTATGTTTCAGAAATGCAGCAGCTTCATGAGGACTCCCAAAGGAAGTGTTGGCAAAAACACCAAGGTCTTGTTCATAGCATCGTCATGGAGAGGGAAATGGTGCATTTCTACTGAGTATTTGTTGTTTTTGATTAACAACCAGGTGCTGCTATATATATTCGAAGTTGGTACAAGTTTGCTAAATCTGGCTGGAAATTTTATCTCATTTTCAAGAATGAGCACATGCCTGAGCAACTACATGGTGAATTGATGCAGAACGGATAGCGCGGGTTTTACGTAACGGATCCTAGGGTTCGAACGTGGTGAATAACTGGTTAAGTTGTAGTTGATGGATGTAGAAAAGATGTATAATCGCCTGGAAACTTATAAAGTTACGATATTGTCCTTCCACGTCACGCTTCAGGGTCCGTCAAACGTCGCATTTGTCGGGTAAGTTTGAGTTGCTCGCACTTGAAAATTTACGATTTTTTGTCTCAAAAGAATTTTATATATCAATTGTCTGAATAATTCTCCATAGGAGATTACATTATATATTACCTAAGAAAAGTAAATCTAAAGAGGATTAAGATTTCCTCTATTTCCTATAATAATAATGTCCTAAATCTAAAAGGAAATAAATAAAACATACTTAAAGTAAACCTTCTAGAACCATGGTTACCATTTTTAGATTATATGAATAATCTAAAAATAGTCACTTCTCATTCCTCATCATTCTCGCCAGTTTGAAAAAACTCGACTCCGCCGAGTTAAAATCATAGGTCATCTTAGAAGGCTCCAAATCTGTATACCTTGAACATTCTTCACGTGGATGTCCCTTCCATCGAACGAGATACTTCCAACGAATAAGATATTTTTTGCTCGGAATTTTTCTGAGACGTAGCACATCCTTACTTCCACCATGTGATACTGCAAAAACTAATTTAGGCAACTTGGGAAAATACTTCACTTGAGTTTTAGTAATGTTCTTAACTCCTTCAAAAGACAAAAGTGCAGAATTAGTAAACTTAATTTCTCTCTCCCACTTTATCTCTTCTGAATTGGTAGCTGATATTTCAACATTTCTCTCTTCTGCAACCGTTTCTTCCCTCTTGAAAGTCTCTTCATCGGGTTTCTTCTCAAACATTGGTTTGCATTGCTTATCCTCTTCAACATCTTCAACCACCTTAAAATGCTCAAAGATGTGGTCGCATTTTGTTTTTTCTTCAGCATCTTCTGTAACATGTACATTCTCTAAAGTTTGACTGCACTTTGAATCTTCCTCGCTTGCTTCAACCTTCTCAGTCATTACCTTAGCGCTTGTTGGTTTTATGAATTTCTGCAAATCTTCTGGACTCAAAGACTTTAAGATAATGTGCTCATTGTTGAAGTTAAAAGAGTAAGTATTGGTATGACCATTATGTGAAACATTCCGATCATTTATCCAAGAACGACCTAAAAGAATATGAGTACTTCTGGTAGGCACAACATCACACCAACCAGAATCTGAATATCTACCCTTCTTCAAGTGTACTAAACATCTTCTGTTAACCGAAATAATTGTGTTGTTCATCCAAGCAACTTTGTATGGTTCAGGATGTGATTCAGTCTGCAGTTCAAGTCTCTCAATTGTAGTTTCTGAAACCATATTAGTACTGCTACTTCCATCAATGGTGAGTTTTCGGTATTCCCTCCCACAATTCACTGTAGTCTGGAAAATTGTTGACGGGCCACTAAAGATCCTTTTGCTAAGATTCAACAAAGACTCATCTTCTTTCTCTCATTCATCAACACTTGGTGATTCAACTTGGGACTCAGTAATTGCAGTTTTATTGAAACTTTTCGGCAGTGTGAACCTCTTTGCAATTCCTTCTCGTGTAGTGTTCACCTTCTTGAAAGAATGAAGCCGCAGACTCTTTTCAAATTGAAGAGCTAGTTGAAAGGCTTCAGTGACAGTACCAACTGGGTGAGGTATTATACAATTGCGGATCTCTGGCTTAAGGCCTGACTTGAATCTAGCCAAAGCCATCTCTTCGCCCTCATGAACTCTGCAATGAACCTTCAATTCTTCAAACTTGTTCATATATTCTACGACTGTCATGCTTCTTTGTTCAAAACTCGCTATGTCTTCAAATATTCGAGGGACAAATCTACCATCCGGGGGTTCATGAATATGTGGCCACTTCGAGTTCATCATGTTCGACTGAGCTCTTGATACCAAAATGATGCAGGATGGATAGCGCGGGTTTTACATAACGGATCCTAGGGTTCGAAGGTGGTGAATAACTGGATAATTTTATATATCAATTGTCTAAATAATTCTCCATAGGAGATTACAATATATATTACCTAAGAAAAGTAAATCTAAAGAGAATTAAGATTTCCTCTATTTTCCTATAATAATAATGTCCTAAATCTAAAAGGAAATAAATAAAACATACTTAAAATAAACCTTCTAGAACCATGGTTACCATTTTTAGATTATATGAATAATCTAAAAATAATCACTTCTCATTCCTCATCATTCTCGCCAGCTTGAAAAACTCGACTCCCGTCGAGTTAAAATCATAAGTCATCTCAGAAGGCTCCAAATCTGTATACCTTGAACATTCTTCACGTGGATGTCCCTTCCATCAAACGAGATACTTCCAACGAACAAGATATTTTTGGCCATGTACTAATTTTGGAATTTTTCTGATACGTAACACATCCCTACTTCCACCATGCGATGCTGCAGAAACTACCTTAGGCAACTTTGGAAAATGTTTCACTTGAGTTTTGGTAATTTTCTTAACTTCTCCAAAAGACCTAAATGCAAATATAGTGAGCTTGTATTTCCTTTGCTTCAAGCAATTTGGCTTATGAACCTTTCTGATAGATCGCACACATGATATTTTCTGACCAAGAAAAATTTTAACTTCTGGAACTGAATTAGTAGCTGATCTTTCACCGTTTGTCTCTTCTGCCACAATTTCTTCACTCTTGAAAGCCTCTTTGTCAGGTGTCTTCTCAAATATTGGCCTGCACTTCCCATCCTCTTCAACTACTTTAACTTGTTCAAGGGTTTGACTATACTGCTTATCCTCTTCAGCATGCTCTGTAACATTTACATTCTCTAAAGTTTCATTGCACTTTGTATCTTCAATTCCTTAAATTTGTTCATATATTCTTTGACTGTCATGCTTCCTTGTTCAAAACTCGCAATGTCTTCAAATTTTTGAGGGCTAAATCTACCATCTGGAGGTTCATGACTGCGTAGCCACTTATGTTGGTTCACCATCTTCGACCGAGCTCTTGATACCAAAATGATGCAGGACGGATAGCGCGGGTTTTACCTAACAGATCTTAGGGTTCGAACGTGGTGAATAACTGGTTAAGTGGTAGTTGATGGATGTAGAAAAGATGTATAATTGCCTGGAAACTTATAAAGTTACGATATTGTCCTTCCACGTCACGCTTCAGGGTCCGTCAAACGTCGCATTTGTCGGGTATGTTTGAGTCGCTCGCACTTGAAAATTTACGATTTTTTGTCGCAAAAGAATTTTATATATCAATTGTCTGAATAATTCTCTATAGGAGATTACATTATATATTAACTAAGAAAAGTAAATCTAAAGAGGATTAAGATTTCCTCTATTTTCCTATAATAATAATGTCCTAAATCTAAAAGGAAATAAATAAAACATACTTAAAGTAAACCTTCTAGAACCATGGTTACCATTTTTAGATTATATGAATAATCTAAAAATAGTCACTTCTCATTCCTCATCATGAGTCTTGGCGTATTGATGGGCCAGGATATGAATATACTGAATCTGAGTTTGCACACTCTGTCCGATCAAGAGACCAGAAATGGGAGAGAATCGGGACTGCAAGAATTTATGTGAAGATATTGATACAAAAAGGGACTGTGACCTGGTTGATAGCCTGGACACGTATATAAGTTGAAGAGATCTCTGGAAGCTTGTTGCGGGGAAATGGTTTGCTGCCAATGGTAAACAACAGAATGTTCATTTGGGTGACTTCAGATTCATGGATTAAGCTGCTAGTTTTGCGACTGCAAGAGATGGTTCTTAGATTAAGTTTTTGGCAACTCAACACAGAAACTCAAGGAGAAGAAACGTTCCAGGAAGCTATTGATCATTTTACATGGTCATGTGTTCAAGACCAAAAATTTAAGCTCGAGAACTATGTGCTGCTACAATTTCAAAGTACAGGAATATACAATATTGCAAGAGAATATGGTTTGGTTGCAAATGTGTATGGTACTGGGAGAAAATTGAAAACTGTGAGATGCTTTTGTGCTGTGATGAAGTGCTTGAGGACAAGCACTATTTTAGAGGGAGGGTTTGTCATGAACGAGAAACAGCCCAAGGGTATAAGGGTTATTTTGTAGCTGAGATTTGGGATAAATAGAATCAGTTAGGCATTTCTCAAATATCGTTGATCATTCATCATCTGTAACTTCTTTTCAGTTGGCCATCCATGGCGTTCACTGTAAATTGACGTTTTGGAATTTAATAGATTTCGGTTCCTGACATTATTCTACATGCATACAAAGTCCACACTAGGCCCAATTATGGGCTTTTATTATTTAATATTAATTAAACTAATAAAACTAATAATAATAATAATAATAATAATAATTCAGCCCTAATTAATGGAGCTGAAATTCTTCAATGTCTTCACTTTAATTTTTCAGTATTGCCAGCTTATTATTGCTACTCTTTGAGTATATTGGATCGCTACCTCGTTAACCCGGTGGAAAAAAAAAGTATAACGAATCCACTTCATTTAGGCTCTAAGTCCTCCTTCAGTTTCACCTCAGCCCGGGTCGACTTCACCGAGCAATTTATTGATTGTTACACGAAGCACAACTCTGCCAAATGAAGGATTCCGGAATAAGGGTCAACTAGATTGGCATCCTTTTAGCTTCCAAATTACTCCAAAAATCGTCATAACCGCATCCTTTGTGCATTTAGCTCCAATCTCTTCCATCAACCAAATCTGCATAGAAAACGCACCTAAAGTGCTCATTAATCTCGTAAAAGCACATTATAAAACCCTGAATAAATAACATACAGTCATCACATCAAATATCCACACACTTGAGTCATGCTTTCCCTCAAGTATAATATGGACAAATTAAAAGCACAGTTGTTTATTTAAGTTCCCATCCCCCTCAACTGACTCAATAGAAAATAAATCAAAAGAAATTAAACAAGCCAAATCAAATACGAAACTAAGACTCTACTACCCGGACTTTGGTCAAATATCTCAGCATTTCAAACTTTCTCTTCCTCGACTAATCAACAAACTTCCCAAGCATGATATCAAGTTTCCTTTCATAAACAAAGTTAGTATCATCCCCCCTCGAATCCTCCAATCAATCCCCCCTACATCAGCAATCACTTGTATATTAATGGTCAAAATAGACGCGAAGAACTCCTCACGGTTTTCACTCAATACCCTCAGTAAAGTGGGACAATCACTCATATAATATCAAGTGGCAGCATCAATTAACACATGAATATCAGAAAGGAGTTTTTCATGTAAGGCTATGATTGTAGGGTATGATCCTAAGGGCTCTATGGTTTATATTGATCAACAAATATGAACACATGCTCAAGATATAAATTGGACATTGAATTTTCCAGAAAACAGTCCAAACAGATAAAATTCACAGCAAATTCGGGACTGTTTAAAGCACAGATATGGATCTGAAATCATTTTTTTCATTTTTTATGTACTATTTTCTTTTCAAATTTTTTTCAGAATCCAGAACCATAAACAAAATCAACTCTTTCCTACTATTCATCTTATTCAGTACCTTGAAAATTTTATAGGCTCACGGAACCTATTTTTCAATGCAAACACAAGGTACCATATAGAGAGGAAACTACGAACAATAGAGATACATTAGCTACATGAGCAATTTATTTATTTCAACCAATCAAGAGCATGCATACATGGGTAAAGGTAGATGTATAGGCTGAAACAAAGGGTAGCTTATATGAGGCTCACTAGGGGTCATAAACAGGTAGGTTATATATGATGTGTGGGTAAACCTAGTTTGCCTTTCATCATTTTAACATGCATTAATTTCAACTGCCACAACACTCGGAAAAAAGATTGATGTAGAGAGTACTCTACTCTAGGCTCAGACCTCACTATATACTTGGCTTTGTTCTTAACAGGCCCTTTCGTCATCCCAATATCATTTACATAAAGTGAAGATGGTTACAAGGGTTTCTCTTTTCAGACTCTTAGAGAGATATCAAACCACTAAGGTTACTAATCTGATTCTCTCAACATGCAAAGTTCATCCATTTCAAAGCCAATTGCATTACTCATTATCATGCTGAAAATTTGACCCACTCGACTCAAACAACAAATGTATTTTCAGATTTTTCATTTTTTTTTGTATTTGATAAAAAATGGATTCAAAACACAAATCTCCTCACACTTAAACCTTGCTTGCCCTCAAGCAAGCTTAGCAAAAATATAAGGAGGACATAAAACAAGTAGCAACTAAAAACAAATAAAACAAGGGAGGGGGGGACTTATCGAGGGTAATCTTGGATCAGTTGAGCACGAGGATGTACCGATCTGCTGTCAGGATGCTTACTCATCTGCTTCCAAGATGCCTGAAAAAAGTTTGGCCAAATAAAGGTTGTACAGGTCCGCCACTCCTTCCGAGTGGGTGTTATTCAGTACAATTACCTGTAATATCAAGGAATAAAATCATAATAAAATAGAACAAAATGAAGCAACGTTTTTAATTTTTGGTCTTTCAATTTTTTTTTTGGTTTTTAATAATAAAAATCAAGAGAAAAGGGAAAGAAACTGGGTTGCCTCCCAAGTAGCGCTTTTCTTTATAGTCATTGGCTAGATTTTTTGGTGCAGTCATCAAGGATGATGAGGAAATTGTTTCCCTCTATCCTTGTACCAAGTGATGATTTCCGGAGCATCCAAACGATCATCTCCAAAATCCAAGAGCCGGGGTTTCTTCGTCTTCTCCTCACACTTGCATACTTCCATAACAATCTTCTTTCTAAACCACTCGCTTGCATCCTTGAACGATAAGTAATAAAATTCCCAATTTACCAATCCATGAGAAGAAAAACCAAGTAGCTCTTCGATGGCATTATACAACATCAATAAAGCATAATCCAACCTTGTATCCCACCCCTTTCTTGAATGGGTCACAATATTTTGATGCCACAAGTTATGAAACTAGACGAATTTAGGCAAGATGAATTCACATGTAGGATGAGTGAGATTTATATCAAGTTGGCCTTGGCTGAACACTTCCATTGGCGGCTTTATACTGGAAATTTCCACTATCAAATGAAAATTTAGAGCGTCTTCTTTGGTTTTCTCTTTGCTCTTCTCCACTCTATAAAAGTCATCGAGATCACTTTCTTCATCCAACTCCATGTAGGCTTGACCCGAATCAGCCTCTATGTGCTCTAGGGCAACCAAATCAGTCTCATCATCTTCAGAAAAATCATCAAACTCAAGAGTATAGTCCAACTCCGTGTAGATTGGTGGCGATGGTTCAGGAACAGGGCTCTGTTTAGGCAAACAGAGGCTGTCTGCATCAGGCTCCAGGTTCTGCTCATCCACTACAAGGCCATGTTCAAACAAACAGACTTCCTCAGGTCTACTGCTACTGTGATGAGCTGGTGATCCCAAACTATCTTCATAATTTTTGATCTCTTCAACGGGTGCATAGAACAGAGACTCTGGCGGATCCAACAACTCCTTTTGTTCTTCTCGCCTTTGATTACCTTCTTGCTTCCTCTCATTCATGCTTTCCAGTAAAGCAAGCATCTCATCCATCTTCTTATGCACTGAGTTCTCATCTTGCATTGGTTGACGTTGAGAATGTTGGTAAAACTATGCCTCCTTAAAATGTTGGTCATATGATGCTCCTCCATAATCCCCACAACCTCCATAATCTCCATAACCTCCATTGAAGTTTGCATCTTCCCACAATGTATTACTTGGTGGAGTGGTGAATTGAGGAACTACATTGCACTCATAGCTCTAATGACCATAATATTGACAAGTACTGCAGAACCTTTGAGATGGATGGGTTCCATAACATTCCCAATAGCTCGCCATCACAACTCGATCAAGCGACACGTCCTCAAAACATTCCGCCAGACGCCAGGCTCAATTTCGGCAAATTTAGGGTCTGAAGAATCTGTTCACACAAAATAAAGGTAACCGATATCAATAGGAAAAAGAAATTTAAATTAACAACCGTTCCCCGGCAGCGGCGCCAATTTGGTGAGCGTCGTTTAACTCACACAAATAATTCCTGCAACACGCTAAAAAATATAATAAACTAGCACAATGGTAAGCAGGGTCGAATCCCACAGAGAATGGAGTAATCAAATTCAATTTCCTAAGATCAAACTTGGTGTAGTCACCACACTTTATAGTTCAAGATTGATTTTCTAACAACTGAAGAAATAAAATAAAATACTAACTACTAAATAGAATGAAATAAAATACTAAATTAACTACTAAAATTAAATAGCAAATAATCACACGAAATACATCCGGTTTCGAATAATTCCTCACTAATTATTATAATCGATCATTGATTCAGAAATAAATTAACACCCATGAATCTATCAGTTATAGGACAGCAAGTATTTGCTGAACCCACTATTTCTCTTATTAAGATGTCCCCATAAAGTATTGGCTAAACCAGATGCACATCTCAACATCATGAAGCACTAAAAAGACCCAATATAAACAATCACCCAAGTATTCGCAAGTAATGCCTTGTTCACTTAATTGTTCCACATCCCTGTTATTATATAGTCGTATCAGTTATCTGTTGTGTAGAAAGGAACTTTACTACTTTAATTAGCTTAAACCTAATAGTATTCAAGTTGATCAGACTCAAAACATCAGGTATAAATTCATACGAGAACAATCAAGAATTCATGGATATCATTATAAACGCATTTAGATCTCACAAATCATAAAACTAGCAAGTCATTATTCTACGCCGAACAAACAATTAGTTAAACATAATGATAAAATAAAATAGAAAATCAAACCGGATTTCATTGGCAGACGAACGAAACTTCAAATTCAATCCCAGGCCAGCAGCCGCCGGTTCCAATAACATACGAAACCCTAGCTAATTATTTATTCTAACTAATCCTAAAACCTAATGCCTGAATCTTGATCGGCCGAAGGGTATAAATATGTCAGGTTTGGGCCTAGCATGGAGGGTAGATTGGTCATTCTGTGGAGTGCGGCCAAGATTGAGCTGAGAGTCAGCTATGAAAGGGATCTGACTGTTCTTTTACTCATTTCTTTGTATAAATAGTTAGGGAGCTGTATATTAGTTGGTTATGCTTTTAACTGTGATTCTCATCTGTTAGATGAATTTCCAAACTCCCAATTCCGTTTTGCTTTCCCTCTCAATCTCATTTCTGTTAGAATTCCAACTGCATTGTAACAGAAAGCTCGTTTGAGCTTGATAATTCAATTCTACCCCTCTTTGACCAGTCAGATCATCACATTTGGTATCAGAGCGGCGTTCTTCTGACCTGTCCATGGCGGAGAAGCGACTGAAGGCGATGAAGACGGAGCTCGACGGCCGATTCCATGAGATGGCGCAGAAACTGGGCGATGATTTGTACAGTGCGATCGACACCAAGTTTGCGGCCATCAGCAGAGATCTAGAGAAGAACTCTAGCGAGCAGATCGTTGCGGCGATTGACAAGGCGATGAGCGCTCAGACGCAGAAGATCACCATACAGCTGTGTGACATGATCGTGGAAGCTGTGCAAGGGAAGAGGTCACCGATCGGTGCAGTGCTGGGCAACAAGACAGTTTCAAACATTCTGGTGACTGTTACCAATCCGGTGATCGAGCGAATAATTCCGATCGTTAATCTGAGCGAACAGGCTGACAAGTCAGACGATCGTGAGGTGCATATTTCCAGTGGTTTTCGGGCTAAGATTGAATTTCCACACTTTTCTGGTGAGAATCCACATGAGTGGTTGAGAAGATGCCAGAAATTCTTCTTTTACCCCAAGATTGTTGAGGACTGGAAGGTAGAAACAGCTGAATTGTTCATAGAAGAGAGGACAGAAATTTGGTTTCAGATTGAGAAGCTTTACAAACCACTCTGGTGGTCATGGAAGGAGTTCAATGAGACTGTGTTGACAAGGTTTACTTAACTTGGAGAAATGGATGCAGTTGAAGCCTTCAACAAGTTGTATCAAAGGGGAACAATTAGGAGCTATCAAGAACTGTTTGAAGATCTCAAGACTCTGGTGCTAGGTAAGGATCCTAGACTGCCTTAGTCCTATTTCATTTCCAGCTTTATCAGTGGACTTAAAGATGAACTTAAACCTGCTGTTAAGATGTTTATACCTTATACTCTAAAAGCTACTGTTCAGTTAGCCTTACTGCAAGAGAAAAATTTGGAAATGATGAGTAGGAAAGTGAGGCCTATAGGCTCTCAGATTATGCCACCATTCCAGAAACCTAATAGCAACCAAGCTAGTCTTCCATACCCTAAGCCTAATCAGGATAAGGGGAACTAGAAACACAATCAAGACAAGCTAGAAAAGGGGAATAGTTCAGTGGGGACTGCTAGTGGTTATAGAAGAATATCACCTCAAGAAATACAGTATAGAAGGGAAAATAACCTCTGTTTTAAATGTGGTGACAAGTTTAGCCCAGGTCATGTCTGCAAGTTCAAGCAAGTAAATATGATTAATAAGTTTGAAGAGGAAGATGATGAGTCTGGAGAGATTATAGTGGTGGGGGCTTAGTAAATAGCTCCATTAATGGAGGATGTGGACCATTTTACTCTGAAATCTATTGGAAGGGGCAACTACGAGAAGAATTCCATTTCCATTCATGGTTGGATGGGGGACAATGATCAAGATCTTGTTTGATATAGGCAGTGATGAAAGCTTCATCAATGCAGAATTTGTGAAGCACATGAGAATGCAAGAAGTACACACAACCCCTTTTATAGTGGAGGTTGCAGATGGAGCTAAGGTGAGGGGTAACACATTTAGTCCACAGATTCAGTGCGAAATCCAGACTCACCACTTCAAGTATGATCTGAGGGTTCTGAAATTGGGAGATGTTGACATGATTCCGGGGACTGATTTCATGGCACTTTTTAGTCCTCTTATATTTGATTTCACCTACAACTGCATCACTATGCATGATGACAATGGGGGCTGGACATTCCATGGGACTCCTGATGAGGCTGTAATGCAAATGGTTTGAGGGAAGCATGCTAAAAGGCTAACTGAGTATTCTACCATTGGGCAGTGAAGCTGAAGTGATGGGGGTGAAGAAATCCATTGCAGACACATGAAGAGGGAAATGAAGCTGCTTTGCTGGGTGTTCCTAACACTGCAACTGCTGAGATCAACAAGCTGGAGCTACCTCATAATATTCAACAACTTCTGTTAAGGTATGAAACCATTTTTGATGTCCCTAAATCTATTCCACCACCAAGAGATATTGACCATCAAATTGTGTTGAAACCAGATGCTAAAGCAGTCAAGATGAGGTCATACAAATGTCCCCATGCACACAAAAGCTGAAATGGAGAGTCAAGTCACTGAGATGCTGGGAAAAAAACTTAGACATAGCACTAGCCCCTATTCTTCCCCAGTGTACAGAAAGCTTAATGATAATACTGTCAAGGATAAATTTCCAATTCCTATTATTGATGAATTGTTGGATGAGTTTCATGGAGCTACCATATTCACTAAATTAGATCTTAGGGCAGGGTATCAACAGATCAGAGTTAAAGAGGATGACATACCTAAAATAGCTTTTCAAACTCATTCTGGACATTATGAGTTTCTTGTAATTCCCTTTGGTCTAACTAATGCCTCTACTACATTTCAATCCCTCATGAACAGTGTATTCAGTGAACAGCTCAGAAAGTCTGTCCTTGTATTTTTTGATGACATATTGGTATACAGAAAGAGTATCTCTGAACATGAGAGGCATCTTATTGAAGTACTGCAGTTATTATCTGAGCATACATTATTTGCCAAACTCTCCAAGTGTGAAATAGCTAAGTCCAGAGTTGAGTACTTATGGCACATTATTTCTGGGATTGGGGTGGAAATGGACCACAGGAAAATTCAGTGTGTTAAGGACTGGCCTACTCCTACAAACATCAAGAGACTAAGAGGGTTTTTGGGTCTAGCTGGATATTATAGAAGGTTCATAACTGGCTTTGGGACCATCTGTAGACCCCTTCATGGCATTCTAATGAAAGATTCATTTCAATGGAAACAGTCTACACAAGTTGCATTCAATGCATTGAAAACAGCCATCACTACTGCACCAGTCTTGAAGATGCCTGAATTTGATAAAGACTTTGTCATTGAGACAGATGCTAGTGAATTAAGCATGGGCACAGTTCTCATGCAGAATCAACAGCCTATTGCTTTCCTAAGTAAAGCTTTATATGCCAAGAATAGGGGACTATCTACCTATGAGAATGAGCTTATGGCTATTGTTATGGCTGTGGATAAATGGAAACACTATCTAGTTGGGAGCCATTTTATTATCAGAACTGAACGTCAATCTCTGAAATTTTTGATAGATTAAAGGCTTAACCATGCACTCCAACACAAGTGGACTACCAAACTGCTTGGCCTCAGCTTTGAAATTCAGTATAAAATAGGGGTTGATAATAGAGATGCTGATGCTAAATCCAGAAATCCTAACCTTGAACACGAGCACCCCATCAGAATCAAGGCTTTGACTTCACTACAACCTATGTGGATGGTTTAGCTAGAGAACAACTATATAGATGATCCTGTTGTCCAGGATTTGATCACCAAAATTGCTTTAGGGGATCCTTCTGTTGCTGACTACAGTTATGTGCATGGTTTTCTCAAAAAAGGGACAAAGGTTGGTGGTGGGAGCTGCTGGCCAGATCAGACAACAAATCCTCAATACAATGCATGCCTCTGCACTGGGAGGCCATTCTGGCCAGTCTGCAACTTTAAAAAGGATCTTAGTTGTTTTCACTTGGCCTAATATTAAGCAAGATATCATACAGTTCATTCAACACTATGTGATTTGCCAGAAAAATAAAACTGAGCATTGTCATCCTCCTGGTTTGCTTCAGCCATTGCCAATTCCAACTCAAGCATGGAAGCACATTTCAAAGGATTTTATTGAGAAACTTCCTAATTCTAAAGGGATTGATACTGTCTTGGTCATTGTGGACATGATGACTAAGTATGGAAATTTCATTGGCCTCACTCATCCTTTTACTGCACATTTAGTAGCAGAAAGATTTTTCTCTGATGTTTTCAAACTACATGGCCTACCTGAATCTATTATATCTGATAGAGATAAGATCTTTCTGAGCCATTTCTGGAAGGAGCTCTTTGGAAAATTGGGGGTCACTCTCAGTTACAGCTCAGCATACCATCCAGAAACTAATGGTCAAGCTGAGAGATTAAATCAAGTCCTTGAAACTTGTCTCAGATGTTTCTGTGGAGATAGGCCTGATTCCTGGTCATCTTGGTTGAGTGCAGCAAAATGGTGGTATAATACCACTCACCATTCCAGTTTAGGCATGACCCCTTATGAAGCCCTCTATGGTGTAAACCATTAATTAGCACTACCTTTGGGACCCCTGGATTCCTCTATTTTTCATGTTGTAGTTGATATGGCTGCTCAAAAAGACAACATTCACAATCTGCTTCAAACTCATCTTTCCAAGGCTCAAACTAGGATGAATACATTTGTTGATGCCAAAAGGACTGAAAGAGAATTTGCTGAAGGGGATTGGATCTACTTGAGACTTTAAAAGTACAGACAAACACATTAAGAGATCAACCACAGATGAAGTTATCTCCTAAATACTTTGGTCCTTTTCTGATTATCAACAAAATTGGGTATGTGGCCTATAAATTGCAGCTCCCTGCTCATTCCAGAGTTCATCCAGTTTTCCATGTTTCCTTGCTCAAGAAACGTGTTGGACTTCCTCCTTCCCACTCATTGAATCTACCTCCTCCTGAATATGATCTTTCTGAAGCTATTGCTCCCAAGAAAATTCTGCAGAGAAGACTTATTTAGAGAAATGATCAACAGGTCATCCAATGGCTTATTGAATGGACTGGCTTGCCTTTGGAGGATGCTACATGGGATAATTCTACTACCATCACCTTGCAGTTTCCCTCTTTCCACACACAGAGTTTTTCTGTTTCCTTGTGGCATATGGTCCAAGCTTGCTGTGCTGCTGTTACTTAGCTTAAGGACAACCTTCCTTTTATGGGGGAGGGAGTGTCAGGATTGGGCCTAGCATGGAGGGTAGATTGGTCATTCTGTGGAGTGCGGCCAAGATAGAGCTGAGAGTCAGCTAAGAAAGGGATCCGACTGTTCTTTGACTCATTTCTTTGTATAAATAGTTAGGGAGCTATAGATTAGTTGGTTATGCTTTTGACTGTAATGCTCATCTGTTAGATGAATTTCCAACCTCCAAATTCTTTTTTGCTTTCCCTCTCAATCACATTTCTGTTGGAATTCCAACTGCATTGTAACAGACAGCTCATTTGAGCTTGATACTTCAATTCTACCCCTCTTTGATCCAGTCGGATCATTGATAAGTCCATGGTTCTTATTCGGGCCTCATTCATGCTTGGACCAGGGCCCGAGAAGGGTCATGGGCTCGAGGTACACGGAGGATGGATCCACGGGCCCATCAATCCTAATCCTTATAAGGAATGCGTATATTATGAATGTTCTATAAGGAATATACATCCTCCTAAAACATGGTAATACAACCATGACCGAATTACACTTCCGCTATACATGGTAATATAACTACTATTCCAATAAGAGTTGTATTCATACCATAAATACATACCTTGGTGATCTACGGATTGTAACCATATAAAGACCGAAGGTTTGGTAAACCTCTCTATCTATTATCTTACATACAATACGCCTTACGCATCATACTAACTTGAGCGTCAGAGTGTCTACCCTCGGGACACCCGAGGCTTTGTTTTGCAGATCAGTTCGTGACCTGGGTTCGTGATCAAGTGCGGGTTGTAGACATCCATCAATATGGCATGCCCAGTGGGACCCGCTTGCCATTCTTGATCTATACGACCTTCGAACTCATGGTTGATCCGGCTAAATACCTTCGTGGGAGTACACGAATACGTTTTTTGGCCCCGACAGGAATAAGAAGCATCGATGCCAACCATGACGACGACGAGATGAGTCACGCCACCAACCAGGGAGCAGGAATGAGCATCAACGGTGTACACCGGTCGCCCGAAGAAGCCTCTCCCTGGGTGTAGGAAAGCAAAAGATATCGCCTGGACGGAACTGTCACTTTTTCACCTCATGATGCGGTTCCTAATCAATTTCCTCATTCAGATCCCTTAGTAATCACAGTCGACATAAACCATAATGTGATCAAAAGAGTTTTGGTAGATGGGGGAAGTGAAGTAGAAGTCATGTTTCTCAGCTGTTATGAGCAGTTGGGACTGGACAAAAGCAATCTCATGCCCACAAACCCCATCTCGGGATTTGCAGGCGATCCTATAACTCCTTTAGGAGAGATCACTTTACTAGTGCGAGTGAAAGATGGTCCTCGGAGTATAACCCTTCGTTGCACCTTCGCGATCATCGACTCCAGAGCGCCATACAACATAATCCTCGGACGACCCTGGATGTGCCAAGCAAAGGCCATCTGGTCCCCATACCACTTGGCAATGAAGTTCCCCACAAACCAAGGGATAGCAACGGTCCGAGGTGATCAACAATTAGCTCGAGTCAGCACAATCCAAGTTATCCAAGAACCGGAAAAGGAGGATCTTGAACCAGCAAAGTAATCTAAATCCGAGCCGATGCAACTCGGAGAATTAGGAGCCGTCGAGGTTAGAACTCTCCTACCCCCCGAGATAAAGACCAAACTTCGAGATCTTCTCAACCAGTATATAGATGTCTTTTCCTGGGATACCAATGATCTGGTAGGAGTATCCCTTCGTTTGGCAGAACATTACCTGAATATCAATCCCTCACAGAAGCCCATAAAGCAGAAATGACGTATCTTTGCACTAGATCGGGTTGAAGCCATTGGAGAAGAAATAGATAAGCTACTCAAAGCTCGTATAATCGAAGAAGTGCAGTACCCATAATGGATAGCTAACCCGGTAATGGTCAAGAAGCCAGACGGGAAGTGGAGAATGTGCATCGACTTCACCAACCTGAATGATTGTTGTCCTAAAGATAGTTATCCTTTACCCTCGATTGACCGATTAGTTGAAGCGATCGCTGGATACCAAGTACTAGAATTTTTTGATGCCTTTAAGGGATATCATCAGATCCCTATGGCAGAGCAAGATAAGGAGAAAACCTCCTTTATAACCGACAGAGGAACCTTCTGCTACAAGATGATGCCTTTCGGATTGAAGAATGCCGGAGCCACTTACCAGAGACTGGTAGACAAATTATTTAAATCCCAGATAGGACGCAACCTCGAGATTTATGTGGATGACATGGTAGTGAAAATCCGCAGTTACGACGCCTTCTTTGAACATTTAAAGGAAACCTTCGACATATTACGGGCATCCTACCTAAAGTTGAACCCTGCTAAGTGTACTGTTGGCGTCGGAGCAGGCAAATTCCTAGATACATGGTATCTAATCGGGGAAATGAGGTAAACCCCGAGAATATAGAGGCCTTGCAAAATATGCAACCCCCGAAGACTGTCAAAGACGTACAGAAGTTGACAGGATCCCTCGCGGCCCTTAGCCGATTTCTCTCTAAAGGAGCAGAAAAGCATCTGCCCTTTTTTAACATCCTTAAGAAGGCAAACCAATTGGAGTGGTCCCTTGAATGCGGAGAAGCCTTCAAAGCACTTAAAGACCACCTCCGGCAGCTTCCGACACTGTCGAAACCAGACAAAGGGGAGTCTCTCTACTTATATATATCTACATCTCAGCTAGCCATTAGTGCTGTGTTGGTCAAGGCAAAGGAAGGATCACAACACCCAATATATTATGTAACCCGAGCTTTACAGGGACCCGAGACCAGATATACACCTCTCGAGCGCTTAATATTGGCTCTTGTGCATGCCTCTCGATGGTTACGACCATACTTCCAAGCACATACAATAGTCCTCTTAACCAACTACCCAATTAGGCAAATCCTCCAGAAACCGGATGCCTCGGGACGAATGATGAAGTGAGCCATCGAGTTGGGGGAACATGACATTCAGTATAAGCCTCGGACAGCCATGAAGGGCCATGCCTTATCTGATTTCATAATGGAGTCCGTTGAACCAGTGGAGATAAACCAACAAGACCCAGTTCTAGACACAGGAAAATGGCGATTAAATGTAGATGGATCCTCCAACTCGGGGGGGAAGTGGTGCTGGAGTCTTACTCACCAGCCCCGAAGGAAAGGACCATCCCTACGTTCTCCATTTTGATTTTCGAGCCACTAATAATGAAGCAGAATATGAAGCCCTCATCACAGTGTTAAAGCTAGCAAAAGATCTTGATGTTAAGGACCTCAAGATCTTTAGTGACTCACAGATCATGGTGCAACATGTCAAAGGCGAATACGAGACCCGAGAGTACAGTCTCCAAAAGTACCTCGAGATAGTTAAGTCTCTCCTAAATCAATTCCGACATTATGAGTTGAATCATATACCCCGAGAAGGTAACCGTAAGGCAGATGCATTGAGAAAACTTGCCTCCTCGGACCTCAACATTAGATCTTCTCAAGAATTATTGATGGAAACCCTGACGAAAAGAAATTATGAAGAAAGTAGCATCATGGCTGTTGACATCTCAGACACATGGATGAACCCCTATATTGAGTATCTTCAAACAGGAACTCTCCCCGAGGACAAGCATCTGACACGGAAGGTCTGAGTTAAGGCTCCCAAATATGTCATTCATGAGGGCACCTTATATCAGAAGGGATATCTCCAACCTCTACTCAAATGTGTTGGGCCTTCCGACGCTGAACACTTAGTACAAGAAGCACATGAAGGAGTTTGTGGTAGTCACCAAGGTCCACGTACTGTCACCCGTAAACTCCTACAAATGGGTTATTTATGGCCTACGATGTTAGAAGACTCCAAGAGATATGTTGATTCTTGTCACCAGTGTCAGAGATTTGCCAAGATGATCCATGTGGCTCAAGAAAATATGATTACCATCCAAGAATCCTGGTCATTCGTCAGATGGGGTATAGATCTTGTCGGACCCTTTCCTACAGCCCCTGGTAATTTCAAATACCATATTGTGGCCATTGATTATTTCTCAAAATGGGTGGAAGCTGAAGCCTCGACCAACATAACTGGCAAAACGGTTATCAACTTCTGGTGGAAGAACATTGTGTGTCGCTATGGCATCCTGAGATACATAGTGACAGATATGGAGCACAATTCGCTAACAACCCCTTCAAGAAATGGTGTGAGGATTACGGCATACATCAGAAGCTTACCTCGGTATATCATCCAGAAGCTAATTGCTAGGTGGAGGTTACGAATCGAACCCTAATAAATGGCATCAAGAAGCGCCTAGAAGAAGCTAAAGGAAACTGGATCAACGAACTACCGAGCGTGATCTGGACCCATAGGACTACACCAGCTACTACAACCGGAGAAACTCCGTACAGTTTAGTCTACGGGTCCGAGGCGGTCATCCCAATGGAAATTGGAGTCCCCTCTGCTCGCACCTCTCAACTAGAAGATGATGATGGCACTGCCAATGCAGAAAACCTCCATCTCGACCTCGACTTTCTGGAAGAGAAGAGAGCTAATGCTACTATCCATGAGGCCAATGTGAAGGAAAGAGTTAAGTGCTACCACGATAGAAGGGTTGCTTAGCTACCTTCGTTAAAGGAGACCTTGTAATGAGGTTAAACGAGAAAAGCAAAAAATAAGTGGAAGGGAAACTAGCCCCGAACTAGGAAGGTCCGTATCGAATCTTAGAATCCCATCCAGGGGGAAGCTACCTCTTGGAAACCATGAAGGGCGAACCCATACCACGAAGATGGAACGTGATTAACTTACGAAAGTATCACGGAAGATAAAACTCGAGGAAGAGCCTCACAAAGGGTCAAGAATATCAATAATGTCCGAGAGCCTCATCAAGGTCCGAGACAACTCTACTCTAGCACAAACGGGTACTCAAACTCAAACCCACTATCTATTTTACTTCTATTCCTAAAGTTATGAACTTAGATTGAAGTCATGTTATTTTTACACCAATCTTTTAATGAGCAATCTTAAATTCCTTTTATAAAAAAAAGGTTTTGATAAATCCATGGTTCGTATTCGGACCTCATTCATACTCGGACCATGGCCCGAGAAGGGTCGTGGGCTCGAGATACGCGGAGGGTGGATCCAATCATAATCCTTATAAGGAATGCGTATATTATGGATGTTCTACAAGGAATATACATCTTCTCAAAGATGGTAATACAGCCATCCTAAACATGGTAACACAACCATGTCCGAAATATACTTCTATTATACATGGTAATACAACTACTATTCCCATAAGAATTGTATTCATACCATAAATACATATCTTGGTGATCTACAGATTGTAGCCATATAAATACCCTAAAGGTTTGGTAGACCTCTCATCTAATCTCATACTTTACGCCTTAAGTAAATATACTGACTTGAGCGTCGGAGTGTCTATTCCCGGGACACCCGGGGCCTTTGTCTTGCAGATCAGTTCGAGAGCCTGGTTCGTCGTCGAAGTGTTGGTGTCCGGCATACATCAATTTGGCACGCCCGGTGGGACATCTCACACTCATTGACGACGTCGCCGAACCTTGTTTCCGATCTGGTTTAGCGTATTTGAAGAAGCAACTTCCCCGACAACATGTCTGACGCTGAGCAACCCAGACGAAGCGCCCGTGTGCTAAGGCAAAATCCGGAGGAGAATCCAGAAGCAGAGCAACCCCCCCCAAAGGATGAGGACGAGGACGAGGACGCGGTCGACCCGGAGGATCTCGTACACGCTCCACCTCTGAACCGCCGTCAGGCTCTACCGTGGGGGCAGGAAACTCCAACGTTCCAAACTCCTTTGGTCCAAATCCTGTTGTATCAGGAACACCTTCCTCCGGTCCAACCCCTGTCGTATCAGGTATACCCTCCTCCGATCCAAATCCTGCTGCATCCGGAATGCTACCTTCTGGATCGAATCCTGTTGGATCTGAAGCACCAAACTCAGGACCAAGAGTCTCGATCCAGACGGACATGAGCTACAGCCAACGCATCAACAACTCAGAAGGCCTTGACCAGGAGAATGGGTTTGGATATAACGGACCTGATTCGATCTTTACCGCAGAAGAACAAGCACAAAGAGATCGACAAATCCTCGTAGAAAAACAGCAGGAGGAGGAGAGACAAAGACGCCTTAGGGAAACCCTAAGCCAGACTGACGAAATAACCCTCCAAGTTCCGGGCCATCTTATATCAACCTTGACTCAGACATCGCTCCGAGAACGATCCCCGAAGATGCCCGAACGCTGATGAGGAACTTACATGCCCAATATCCTGATTTCGTCGCATCTTTGATAAACTCAAGTCAACAACTCAGTGCACAGATTCATGAAGCCCCCAACCGAGTATCTGTCTCAGGAGCTCAAACTACACTACCTGCTGATTCTACTCAACAGCGGAGACTCCTCAATGACTTATCTAAGGATCTGCCACCTTATAATGCTCAGAGCAGTCTGCCACCACCTCTTAATACATCTAATTACCAGGGTGAAGGCACAAGATTAAGTAGGGAGGAAGTGCGAAGGATGCGCATCATCAACATCGAAGAAGAACTCAGACGCGAGAAGAGGGAGCGAACTCGAAGCGAATGGCAAAATAGTGCCGATAGGCCATACACCCAAGATGGAGCCTACCCTACCCGAGGTAAATACGAAGTCGACCAAGAAATCACACGTATCCTCGGACCCAGAGGACAAGCTGCTCGTTCTCCCTTCTCGCGACATATTCTGAATCTCCCCTTCGATAACCACAAGAAGGTCCCAGAGCACTTACCCACATATGATGGCACTAGCGATCCTAGAGAATTTTTCTCGGTCTTTTTTAAGACTTTGGAAACCAGGAACTTCCATGAAATGGAAATTTGCAAGATCGTCCCCAGTTACCTCCGAGGGAAAGCGCAGACATGGTTTACCCAGACGAAACCAGAAAGTTTATTTGATTACTGGGATTTCACTGAGTTCTTTCTCCATGCTTTCTTCCAGAAGAAGAAGTTTACCAATTCCCTCGGAGATCTGGGGTATGTGGCCCGCCTAGAAGGAGAGACTGTGATAGAACACTATCATAGATACATGGATCTAGCTACCGAATGCTATGATCGAGATGAACGCCTCCTGATAAATATGTACCGGATGAGCGTGGATAATGACATTCTGAGGATGAAGCTGGCAACAAAAAATCCAACAACCATTCAACACATTCAGGCCATCATGGAAAAGTACGCTAGCAAATCAAATGCCGTGACGGGCAAAAGACCCCCAGAATTCCTTATGGTGAGAAAAGAATCCAGGGCGAAGATACCGAAGGTCGAGAAGACTGATAACGCTCCAAAGCCTACCTTCGAGTCATACACTCCTCTGGCGAGATCTCGGGCTGAAATTCTATCCATTCACAGGCACCTTCTGAAGGACCAGCCCGCCATGAAGGAATCAGCCGAGCGCCAAAGGTCATCAAATTTTTGCCAATATCACCGAGATCGGGGGCATGATACCAAGGAGTGCTATCAACTCAATAACGAAATCGAGAAGTTGATTCGCCAGGGAATTGTGCAACAAATCGCACTATCAATAACCAGTGATAACCAGGGGACCTAAAGGAGGTATGGGGGAAAGCCCTGGCAGAAGAAGAAGGATGGCCCCCGTAACAACAATAACAATAATAACAACCACGGTGGCGGAGGCAACAATCCTCAAGATCCTCCTCTCCCACCACCTAATGGAGCCAACCGAGTCATCAACGGCATCAATGGCTACACAGGAGAAGCAATTTCCTTGACCAAGCTGAAAGATAGTGTGCGAACTATACCCCACACTGAGCCAGTCAATAAGAGGCTCCGCCCCGAGGAAACCATTACCTTCTCGGATGCGGACGCCGTGCCAAATCAGATGTCTCACTCGGACCCTCTCATCATCTCAGCAACCATACAAGACTCCCTGGTAAAAAGAGTCTTCATAGACGACGGGAGTGGAGTAGAAGTAATGTTCCAGGATTGCTTCTAGAAACTAGGATTTACCAAGGATGATCTCAAACCTACGGGTCCGATCTCGGGGTTCACAGGGAATCCAGTAATACCTCTCGGAGAAATAACTCTTCCAGTCACGGTAGCAGATAGGGCGAAGAGCCTAACCCAATACTGCACATTCGTGGTAATAGACACCGTCACACCTTTCAACATTATCCTTGGCAGACCTTGGATGTTCCAAGCTAAGGTCGTATGGTCTCCCTACCATCTGATGTTGAAGTTTCTAACACCACAAGGAGTAGCTTCAATTAAAGGAGACCAAGGAGTGACGCGTTCTTGCATGATCACGGCCATCCGTGACGCCAGAAAAGTGAGCAACATCTCGGCCGTTAACACTATTCTAGGAGATCTGGTCCCTGATCCTGATCTCGAACAACCCATGGTGTTCCATTTTGAAGAAGAGGCCTACAACGAGATGACTACACTATGGCATAAGCGCCGCCACCAAGCCTTCCAAGTGGGGGAACTGGTAATGCCAGTTGGCCCGTGGTGCACCAACAAGCTAGGAGGAGCGCCGGAGCCAAAGACCAAAGGACCATACAAAATATCCGCAGCACAATCCGGTGGATTCTACCTCTTGCAAACACCCGAAGGAGAGCACTTGGATCCTTTCATTATGGTGCCCTTCCTACGCAGGTACCTCGGAGCTAAAACCAAGTAGACCTTCTCCATATAAGGAGAAACTACTTCAATAAGGCCTACAGGCCAAGCTCTTTTTCTTTTCATCTTTTTACATTTTTATACCCGAGCTCCCAAACTCGGGGTTTTCTTTTATAATTTTACCGAACTCTCAAGTTTGAAGAATGCAATTTCTTTTCAATATATATCTTCTATTTTATTTTGAAGCAGTCCATACTCTCTAAATACAAAGAGAAACTATGCCTCACAAAGCATAAGTACAGACTGCTGCCTAAAGATCCATACGCTAATAAGTGTATGATTGATGTTTATCTAATATGAGCTTTTTAGACTACGTGTATGAACTACAATCATTTTAGGCCAAAATAAAATAATATACTTATAAAAAGTATATGGTCAAAGACCAACATGATACGGGTCATGCAAACTCACAAAGTTTGGAGCTCGACTCTCCATGTGATACTCCTATTAAGGTACACATCACTATTTATTAAGGCTATTCATAAGCCTAAAGAGTCAATCTTCTCAAGGATTGCAATATAAAGACCTTTATAAAGGCAAAATCAAAAAAGTGTTATTACACTATGAAACTTCTTACACCTCGTGAAGGTCTTAAAATACAGGGGTACGTTCCCGACCGCGAGAAGAAGTAGAGGCACGACCTCAACCACTTTGGAGGCCATGGCCCCAATTACTTTCTTCTGCCACCCTCATCAATTGAGAGGTCGTAGGAGATCCCCTTCTATTTCCTATAATTACAGGTCGAGCAGGAGAGTCAATTGGGCCACGAGCTCTAGGAGTAGGTGTCACCTCCCTGCCCCTTCCATATGGGATCCCTCGAGATATACCCTCTTGGACATGAGCCCTTATCAACGGTCTTGAATATGGGACACAAGAAGGACCACCTATCTCCCTCCTTGAAGACCCTGAAGGTATGACAAACACACCTTGAACTTCTAGTTCCTTTATTTGGAACCTGCAAGCGTTTAGCTCGGCCTGGCACATCCTCAACTCATCTATCCTGGAGGCAATCTTATGATTCACAGTGATATTTTCATCTCGGAGGGTAGAAATACGAAGATCCTTCTCGTGACTTTCACCCTTGACCTTCATTAAGTCACTCATGACTTTCCTCCATTCCTGGTCATACTCCTTATTGGTGGCCAAGACCTTGTTGTGTGCTTCTTCTAGGTCCTTATACCTGTTCTGAAGATCACTCAATTGCTGATTTAGTTCGGCTCTCCGCTCTAAAGATGCCTTCAGCCCGCCACAAAGACTTTCACATTCTTCTCGCACGATGCTAAAGCAGTCCTTGGATTCACCCAAATCTTCCTCCAGTGTCTTGCTCTTCTAAAGGACAGCTTCATACTTGACCTGCAAATCAGCACATGCGGCAGAGCAACACTGGACATAAAGGAAGGTAAAGACCAATTAATTACAGAAATAAAGCATATTTTCAGAATACATGAAACGCCAAGATCTGGAGAAAAGATAAAAATCCTGAGTAAAAGATAAGGCTCTAAGGAGTTACAATCTTCTCCTGCCCATCGGAAGTCTTCGGGTCCTCAATTGAAGTTTCTGCAGCCGGCTTCTCCACAAAGAATGACAGCTCAGGATACAAACTGGACAGCTTGTCCTGGAACTCATCAAGAGTTAAGGCCCTTTTTAAGGATTCCAAACTAGTCAATAGACTAGTCTCAAAACCCCCGATCCGGCTAAACTTCGCCCGAAACTATTTCAAATTCTCTGGTACTTCCGGCCAAGTGTAGGCAGGGGCAAGACATCCTTGAATCTCTTCATTGAGAAACCCCTTCAGAGGAATCCACATCTTCGAGAGCTCAGATTTATGGTAGAATTCACCATACCCTATAGGCCTGCAACGCCTTAGCTGCACCAACTGGATCCTGCTCCATAGACAGAAGGGTTTCATACCAATCCATCTCAACACCTTCTGGCTGATCAAAATGTGTCAACTTCAAGAAGCTGCAATTTTGAAGAGTACGGCCGGACAGTTGATTCAACCAGTCATACGTTTCTATAGGCCATTGCCAACCCATCTGATGATCTCCAGATACAAATTTACCCTCTCTAAGTTTGATCTTATCTCTCTTCAACTCCCCAGCTATATTTAGCAGTTTGCGGGAAGACTCCACTTCATGCCAGATTTCATTTTGGACCTTTTCGTTCCAATCAGGAACTTCATACTTGGTTCGATCGAAGGTTGGTTTTACCTTATCCCACTTCCCGCAGTTCACAGGAAGCACAAAAAACTTACCTAAAGAGGTATCCCGAGAGGTCAAGGTCACATTTAGTTTAACAACGGAAACCTTATACATGGTCCGCAACAAAGGGAGACTGGGACGGTAACCTTTACGAGCACACCAAGTTATTAAGGCCATAATGATTAATATCACATTGGCATGTAACTGCCCTGGATGCACCCAATAATACCGAAGAAAATCACCCAACAGTGGAGGAAAAGGGAAGGCTAACCCATGCTGCAGAAACCTCCCGCATATGACCCCTCGGGTTGGAGTTACTAATTCAGCTGTAGACTTGACTTCTCCAAAGTACATGAGGTCAGCATCAGAAGGAATTGAGAAGGGACAACCTTCTGCGAAGATACTATACCTTCGGATGCATGGATACTACTACCTTCGCCATCCATGGATACTATACCTTCGGATGCATGCACTACCATGGGGCTATTTCCCTCTTTCTGAGCCCTCCGGGCCATTGCCCTCAACCTCTTCTCTTCCTCAGAGGCTTAGAATTACAGGTTTTTTCCCACTCGCTACCTCAGCTCTGCGGCGGTCATGGGAGCTACTCTCCTCAGCCTGAGCTTCTACATACTCTCCCTCATCATGATGGGGGACGGAAATTGTTTTACTACCATTACTCATGATTACAGAGAGTATGGGGGGAAATACACACACAGAGATAAAAGGAAAAAACAGACACAAACAAATGTACAGAGAAAGAAGTTAGCACTTACTGATGATGGAAGCAGAAATTTGGGGCTTCAGAAATTGATGAAGTGCTGATGCGTCTTCTGAACATGGAAAGGAACGAATAAGAGAAGACACTGGGAATGATTTGGGAAATTTAATCCAAACCCAGACAGCATTGAAGACGAGCAATTACCTCGATTCTATTTCCAATGCAAGTAATTGGAGAGACGGGGGACAGATCGTCTCTGCTTGCCAATGAAGACACGCCATGTGTATCTACCATCTGGATTTCAAAGGAAGCTAATCTCAGTCGTCCATATATTTGACGGAATACGAAAGAACTTTAAGATAGATATTCAGAAGGGTAAGTTCAAGAGGATTGTCCTAGAAGGACACCCCGAGCTTAACACCCCGAGTTAGTCTCCCTCGAGTTATTGGTCTTCCCTCGAGAAGCAAGCCTCTCCTTCAACCTTCGAGATGGAGTACTCTATATTCTGAAGATCTACCTTGGGGCTACTGATAAGTCCATGGTTCGTATTCAGACCTCATTCATACTCGGACCAGGGCCCGAGAAGGGTCGTGGGCTCGAGATAGCAGAGGGTGGATCCACAGGTCCATCAATCCTAATCCTTATAAGGAATGCGTATATTATGAATGTTCTACAAGGAATATACATCTTCTCAAAGATGGTAATACAGTCATCCTAAACATGGTAACACAACCATGTCTGAAATATACTTTTATTATACATGGTAATACAACTACTATTCCCATAAGAGTTGTATTCATACCATAAATACATATCTTGATGATCTACGGATCGTAGCCATATAAATACCCTAAAGGTTTGGTAGACCTCTCATCTAATCTCATACTTTACGCCTTAAGCAAATATACTGACTTGAGCATCGGAGTGTCTATCCCCGGGACACCCGGGGCCTTTGTCTTGCAGATCAGTTCGAGAGCCTGGTTCGTCGTCGAAGTGTTGGTGTCCGGCATACATCAGGATTGTTATCATAAAGTATGACGTTGATTGCTATTCAAAAAAATATGCTTTATAAAGTGTATGATTGGTCAGCTTATATAAAATAAGTTATTTGAATCCAAAATATAAAATACCAATCGTTTTGAATAAAAGAGATAGGTTCGAGATAAAAAGTACTTCACAAAAAGTGTTTGATTGAGGTCTATAGACCAAAAGGGCAGACGTGCTCGAAAATCAATCATCTCAAAGTAAAGAGGAAAAACCTCAAAAACAGAAGTTAAAATTCATATCAAAGGTTTTATTACATCAGAATATGATACTTCTAATTCCCAAAGGGATACATAGAGGAGAAACCTCGAACAAAAAATAGTTCATATCAAAGGTGTCATTACATCAGAATATGATACTTCTAAATTCCCAAAGGGATACATAGAGGAAAAACCTCGAAATTTTATACAAAGGTCATGAAGAAGATGTTATTACATCAGAATATGATACTTCTAAATATGCCCAATAGGGTCTTCTAGAACTTCACCAGAAGTGACACTCAAGAGATGGGCTACTGTCAACTTTTCTGCACGCTGTGACATTAAAGGCCTTGTCAGAAAAGGACCGAGGAAGAAGCCCAACAACATCAAGAATCTGCTTGATAAGGGAAAGACTCCTGAGGAAATCCGCAAGACTTTCAACATCAATACGTTCGCAGAGTATTCATCATGGACAACTGCGAAGACCTTATCCCCGAGTACCTCCGCTTTGTCAATAGGGCGGGAGCTCCTTTCCAGTAAACCATGAGACCGAGGTTCATGTGCAAAGGAATTGGGAAAATTCCCATAAAGGGCGTAATTAGAGTTGAAATTCCTACTAAAGGTATAAAACTTTAGATATTCTTATTTAGGGTATTGAATTAGTTTTAAGACAATTTTACCCCTTTATTTATTATTTACAATTTACTTAAATTTTAACGAGCTTAATTTACTTCGTCTTCTTCCTTAACGAGCTGCGGCCCCACCAGAGAGAGGATGTCGTCAACTCACTGGCCTACGAGGCCGACATGCGCCTCCGCGACCCCGTCTACGGCTGCGTCGATGTCATCTATATTCTCCATCAGCTCCGGCATCTCCAGATGGACCTCAGTTGCGCCAAATCATAGCTCTCCAAGTAACCAGAACCTCAGCCTCATCGCACCCGCAACCGCCACCGGCCAACACAACTTCATTGGAGCCGCCGCCGGTGGGGTCCGCGACCCGTACTACCACCACCAGTTTTTTTCCGCCGCAGCAGGTTCTCAGGTTCTCTGGGACAGTGGGTCAATTCTTACACACTTGGGATCGAGTTTAATTTGTCAAAAGATGAATAATGCATGATTCAAAGTTGGGGTTTGATGGAATTTGAAGCAATAACTCTCAAAACAAGGCGGGAAAACATGTGCTTCATAAGAAAGGGGGAAACGGAGATACCTAGTATTTTTTGATGATATATGGGACACTGAACCTGTGAACCATCCATTTAATTTGTTGAAAGAATCATCACCTGATGATTCCTATCGAAGTAGGATTCTTCTTATATTGTTCCTGGTGATGTTCTCGATAATAAGTCTATCTTTCTTCGTCATTTGACCTTGGATGAGAGCTTTAGAGTTTCTTGGTTCGGTTTATCTTGATTGTGGTTAAGGTTTTAGCCCAGGAAACCAACCACGACGGAGAACAAGTTCAGTGAGGGTTAAGAGAATAAGAAGACGGAAATATTAAGTAAATTGAAATAAAAAATAAAGGGTAAAATTGTCTTAAAATTAATTCAATGCCCTAAATAGGAATATCTAAAGTTTTATTCCTTTAGTAAGAATTTCAACTCTTATTACGCCCTTTAAAGGAATTTTCCCAAAGGAATAAACCCCAAATCCTTAAGCTGATGAGAAGATGCCGATGAGCCTGCTGAAGCTAACTTGCCTTACTACCTGAAGGAATGGAGAACCTCTCACCGAGAAAGGACAAGTCAGGATATTTTGCTACAATGAGCTTTAATAAGTCTCCTGATGTCGTTATCTTCTCGGAGGGACCCAATGAATCCAAGAACTTGGCTCCAGGAACCAGTCACTAGCAGTCAAGGCAGAGAGCTCATTAGCAGCATCCTGTTGAGAGAAGATGGACGTCATAACCTCTATCTCCTTGTCAGATTGACACAACAACAAGATTTTATCCAAAATCTTGTGCTGCTCGGAGTCATAGAATAAGTCTCCATACTCCTCCCGGTGATTCTTAAACTCGGGACTACAAGCAATGAAGGCGCCCAAAAGATTAAGAAGCCGTTTCAGCTCCTCTGAGTTTTCATCTGAAAGCAAGGTCTGCGTCAGCTCATCCACGGTATCCTGATACATCTTCAGATTCTTTCTCTCGAACTCCCTTGCCAGCAGTAAGGCCTTATTCTCAGCCTCGAGTTGATTCACCCTATCCTCCAAGTGAGTCAAATCCAATGGAGCAGGGACAAATGGAGAAGGCACCACTGACTCAGTCATTAAAGATGAGATAATAGCCCTCATCTCCTCCTTATCAGCCTTGAGAGCCCGGCACCTGGAATGTAACTCCTCCACGGATTTATACAGGTGTTTGATCTCACCTTTGGTCCGATGTCCCAGCGTGGATATATCTACCATCAGCTGCAAACTAGAAGATATGTAAAGACCTGATATATGACATTTTAAAGTTCACGTAATATGAAAAGGAAAATCACTACCACGGAGGCAAAGGGATACTTCTTGAAAGACTTCCGAGAAGCTTGACCATCCTCTTCCTCGGGGTGACTCAGATAATACTTCAACTTCTTCAGAGGCACATCCTCAAGGATCACCAGCTCAAGATCAAATTCATCGTCATCTGAAGACTCCCCAACCTCCGGTTCCACCTCCTCGGACTCCTCCGCCTCCTCCTCTACGACCTCGAGGATTGCTTTCCCCTTCTTGATCTTTTTCTTTGGAGGAGATGCTGCATACAGAAGAAGAAATTTTAATATGCGATATCGAAGAAAACATTCCTACAGTATGAAAATCAAGACATTGCCTGAAGAAGACTGACTGGAAGAAGATTCATCCCGATTCCGAGGTGATTTCCTGGCAGCCCGCTTCTTGACTACCTTCTTATCCCCCTAGATTTTATCAGGGAGGGTCCAATCTCGATCCTTCTTCATGTAGCTGGATGTAGATTTTGACCGAGGAACGTCTAGCAGATAGGAATAGGTGATAGAAGGCCACTGCCCCACCGAGCCATGAGCCCCTCGCACAAATCCTCCCTCCTGGAAGACGATCTTTTCCTTCAAGAGCTCCTCAACGATGTCCTTTAAATGAGCAGGAACATCGAAGACCCCATCAAGAGGCACAGCGTCCTTCGGCTTCGCATTCCAGTCAGGAACCTCATATTTGGTTCGATCAATGGTTAGCCGAATGTCTTTCCACTTGCCGCTGTTATCAGGAAAAGTGAAGACCTTGCCATTCTGAGGAGTAAGGGTAATGTGCTCACGCTCCTTGAAAGAAAACAGCTTGAACAAGCTCCTAAATAGATCGAGACTCGGCTCATAGTCTTTCCGAGAGCACCAGGAGATAAAAGCCACCATTGTCACCACCACATTGGAGTGAATTTGAAAAGAGTAGCCGATGATGCTGCAAAAACTCCGAAAACACGGGAGGAAAGGGAAAACTCAGTCCTTGTTTCAAGAACCTACCATATACTACCCAACGAGTGGGGCTCACGAGATTCTAAACCGGAATGGTCTTATCCTCGAGCCTCAAATCAGCCTCGACGGGGCACGACAACCTGCATGACTTCAAAAATTGCAGTGTCTTTTCGTCGACCACCTTGGTGACATCATTTTCGCCACTGGCCACCGGAACCCGTTTATCAACTTGGGGCTCCATATTCGGGTCCGTATTTGACCCAGAGGCATCATCATCTGCCACCGCAGTTACAGCCTGCAAAGGTGTAGCAATGGTCACCTCCATCAACTCCCCAAACTCAACCTCTAAGAACAAGGTATTCAAGTCACGAGCAGCTGAGGCTCTTTCTTCAACAACATTCTCTACATTTCCAGGGGAATACTGGAGTTTGCAGAAGACATGGCTATACAGAGAATGGGGGGGAGAGAATATATGAAGAAAAGAAGACAATTGAAGAGCTTTTTCTGAGATTTGAAATGAAGAATACTTGGATGAATATTGATGATAAACACAAGGAAAATTACTTGGTTATATAGCCAGTAATTAACACACATTTACGTGGAGTAATTACCTCGACTCGCGAAACGATGCAGGCAATTGGAAGGTTGGTCTTCTCCACCGCCAGAAGATACAATAAATCAAGACCAAGTGTCAGTCCCCTCATAATTCAGGAAGACAGATTCAGATCCAACCGTCCACGTCTCCTGATGGAATACGAAAGAACTTTAAGCTAGATATTCAGAATTTTTAGCCAGAGAGATCAGTCTCAAGCAGAATTTCCCTCGAGCTTAACACCCCGAATCATCCTCCCTCGAGTTATTGGTTTTCCCTCGAGAAGCAAGCCTCTCCTTTAACCTTCGAGACGGAGCACTCTAAATTCTGAAAATCTACCTTGGGGCTACTGATAAGTCCATGGTTCGTATTCGGGCCTCATTCATGCTCGGACCAGGACCCGAGAAGGGTCATGGGCTCGAGGTACGCGGAGGATGGATCCATGGGTCCATCAATCCTAATCCTTATAAGGAATGTGTATATTATGAATGTTCTATAAGGAATATACATCCTCCTATGGTAATACAACCATGACCGAATTACTCTTCCTCTATACATGGTAATATAACTACTATTCCCATAAGAGTTGTATTCATACCATAAATACATACCTTGGTGATCTACGGATTGTAGCCATGTAAATACCGAAGGTTTGGTAAACCTCTCTATCTATTATCTTACATACAATACGCCTTACGCATCATACTAGCTTGAGCGTCAGAGTGTCTACCCTCGGGACACCCGAGTCTTTGTTTTGCAGATCAGTTCGTGATCTGGGTTCGTGATCAAGTGCGGGTTGTAGACATCCATCAATCAGCACAAAATACCCAGACCGTCCAAATCCTAAATCATAGCCTAATAATTATTCTACATGCATACAAAGTCCACGCTAGGCCCAATTATGGGCTTTTATTATTTTATTTTTTTTTTGTTTGAACCACACGAAGTGGGGTGAAATTTATTAGGTTCACCAAGCCCATAAAAAACCCCGTAGGGAAAAATCTGAAACAATATTGTTACAAATTAATGTATCAAAAGAGATATGTTAAATAAATTATCTATTCCCATGTCTACTCCCACAAGCAATTTAGAGATCGCTATGCGAAGCTCAATTCTGCCGATGGGAGGACTCACTACTTGCAAGCATGTTAGGGATTGCTATGCGAAGCCCAAATTTGCCGACAAGCACGGGGATCAATAATTTATTTATCTATGCTATTGAGCCTGAATAATCATATAATCATACAATAAGCATGTTAAAAATTAACAGCATTCTTGCTTCAAGTCTTTCTGGTGCAGCTGCTCATGATCTTTGTTCTTTCTGCCTTTTTGTTGGATCTTTTCATCTTGTCCTGATCAGGCCTGGCGCCTGCAATAAGTACAAAGAAAATATCAGTAGATACTGAAATCATACTCTTATGTAAGGCACCTCTCTACTGTCCAAAATGACTAGCCCCTTAATATAATTTGGCAAGTTTTCATTTGAAAAAATTGAATTCATTCTCTCTTTACTTGCTAAATTTGCTAATGCATCTGCTACTGAATTAGCTTCTCTGTATATGTGCGATAAGGATAAAGAAGAGAACTCACTTGTTAAGGAAAATATGGCTCTGATATAAGGCTCAATTCTCCATGGAATTCTGAACTCTCTTCTGATGATCTTCAGTAATATTAGAGAGTCAACCTCCACCTGTAAGTGTTCCATACCTTCATGGTATGCCATCTGAATCCCTTCTAGTAGGGCCAGGGTTTCTGCTTCTAGGCTGGATTTATGTTGCAAATAAATTGACCTTGCTTTAATTACTTGCCCTGTCACTGATCTGATCACCATTCCTGCTCCAGCATGACCAGGGTTCCCTAGTGATGATCCATCAGTATTCAGTTTGTAGTGAGCTGAAGGAAGCCTCCATTTTACCAACTGAAACTGTTTACACACCATAGGAGCCACTGGTGCTAGCTGGAGTAGTTCATGATGTAAATTGGTTGCTTCTGATCTGACCCATCTCAGCTTATTGATTCTGATGATACTTTGTAACAGATAAAGAGCCTTCTGTTTCATTCTCTGTGCACTTGGGACTACATTGTCAAAATAATAAGCTATTCTACTGCACCATATCACCCAGTTAATAACAAAAGGCAAAGATCTAAAAATTACCCTGTGAAGTTCATATTTCATGTTTATGGTCCAGTAATACAGGCACCTATCCCATAGATTATTGAAATTTTCTGGAACTAGGTCTAGCATATTATGAAAGTGTATCCATAAACCTTGTATAATAAGGCAGTCATGAAACACATGTTCTAACTCATCAGATTCATTTTTACAAAAACAACACATAGATATAACACATATATGTTGCTCCTGTAATATGTCAGAAATTGGCAGCAATCTATTGAGCAGTTTCCAGTTGAAAACCGATATTTTCTAGGCACATACTTCCACCACATATATTTGTAAGAATTGATAATCAATCTTTTTGGTCTGAGAAGTTCATATGCAGAAGAAATAGTGAATTCACCATCAGTTTCAAGCTTCCAAATGATTTTGTCCTTATAATCTTCATATATAACAAAATCTTTTGCTAAAATGTCAATAATGTGTTGGGGAAAACCATATACCATATCAGTAATCAATTGCTGTTGACTGAAGAAAAAATCTTTTACAGTCAATTCTGGATGAACAAGTTCAAGATCATCATTCCAGAATGTTATTAGCCTATCAACCTGTAGCCATTTGGCTTCCCAAAAAGAAATATCACCTGCACCAATCTGAATGATAGTATTTTCCTGTGCAATCTCATCAATCTGTTTGTATCGTTGCCATGTTTTAGACTTCATTTTACTCTCTGGTAGAGACCACATAAAAGAAGACCATAAAGATCCTCCTTTCTGCAGTTTCCACCAGATTTTCAGTGAGAAGGCATCAACTAAGACATGCAAATTCCTCAGACCAAGACCATTTTCTAGTACTGGGTAACACATATTTATCCATGACCTCCATATTTTATTTTGACCATGCTTAGGACTTCCCCAAAAATTTTTTGCAAATAGTATATGTAGCCTATCCAAAACCCCATTGGTTGGTTTTAAAACAGTAAGCACATGCAATGATATAGCAGACAACACATGTTTAGCTAATATAAGTCTCCCAGCTTGATTTAACCATTTATTTTGCCAAGCAAATAATTTAGATAAAATAGTGTCAAAAATTGGCTTAAAATAGGATTGTTTCTTTCTTCCTGTATAAATTGGACACCCTAGGTATTTAAAAGGAAAAACACCTATAGGTATGCCAGTAGTATCTGAAACAATTCTATGATAGGCCTGTGGAGCTTTATTGGACATAAAATATGAGGATTTTTCAATATTTATCTTCTGTCCAGACACTCTTTCATATTTATTTAAGAACTCCATTAGGTTTTCTAGACTGTGCTTATTAGATTTTAAGAAAACCATGGTATCATCAGCAAAGCTCAGACTTGTTATTTTCTTAGCTAAATGTGGCAGTTTATAATAATCAATTTTAGCACATTGAAACAGAAAACCCAGTGATCTTGTAAAAGCTTCTGTTAAGATAATAAACAGATATGGAGACAATGGGTCTCCCTGTTTTATACCTCTAGATGCCTTAAAAAACCATAGGGTTTTCCATTAACTAAAACTGAGAATGTTGTTGCTTTTATGTTGCCCATAATATTTGATACTAAGTGTGTGTTGAAGCCCAGTTTTAGAAGTAATTTAGTTAAAAAACTCCATGAGACTCTATCAAAAGCTTTCAACATGTCAAGTTTCAAGAATATATTAAATCCCCCTGTTTTATTATGTAGATAATCAGTTAATTCATGCATGAGGAGTGTATTATCAGCCAATTCTCTTCCCTGAACAAATGCAGATTGTTCAGGGGAGATCAATAATGGCATTATGGGCTTCATTCTATCAGTATAGACTCTAGAAAAAAATTTATTGAGGAAATTACACAGACTGATAGGTCGAAAATCAGAAAATGTGGTGTTTACTTGTCTTTTTGGTATAAGAGTAATAAAAGTAGCAGTTATAGCTCTAGGGATTGGTACACCTATCAAGAACTCATTTACTGCATCAATTAGGTCCCTTTCAACTATTTCCCAGCAATGTTTATAGAAAGTACCTGAAAATCCATCAGGTCCTGGAGCTGAATTTCCATCCATCGAGAACACTATTTTTTTCAGCTCCTGTGAGTCCACCTGCTTCATTATGTCCTTATTCATCTCCTCATTTATCAGCTCTGGTATGTGTTGCAGTAGCTCATCTGTGATATTCTCATCAGCACTTAAAATATCATTAGTCAAAAGGCCTTGGTAAAAATGAACAGCTTCTGATCCAATAGTATCTGGATTAGTAATCCAGTCATCATTTGAATTTTTAATCAAAGCTATTTTTTGTTTAGCATGTTTGGCCTTAACAGTGGAGTGGAAAAATTTTGTATTTAAATCTCCCTCAGCTAACCATTTTAATCTAGACTTTTGTTTCCAAAAAGTCTCTTCTCTTAATAGTGCAATGGTTAATTCAGCATGGGCTTGGTGTAATTCAGTTCTACTGGTTCCTGAATTAACTATTTGATGATTCAGTTCTTTCTGTATGACCTTATCCTCAGCAATTTTCACATTATCTTGGATATTTCCAAAATCCTCTTTGTTCCAAATTCTGAGTCTAGTTTTTAGTCTTCTAAGCTTCACAGAAAAATTCATCATTCCATATAATCCTGTATCCTCTCTCCAATTACTCTTTACCACATCTAAAAAATTATCATGAGATATCCAGCAGTTTTGGAATTTAAAAGACTTGGGTATATTTTGTATGCCATGATTTTCTAGTCTGAGTATTAGAGGAGAGTGATCTGAGTTCATTCTGGACTTGACTTTAATACTGCTATTTGGAAAAATATTTTGAAAAGATTGTGATATTAGGCCTCTATCTAATCTTTCCCAAACAGTACATATATTCCCTGATCTCATTCTTCTATTTCCAGTCCAAGTAAACAAATTGCCTGATGTTGGAATTTCAGTTAAATTGTTTTCATTTATAAACTCATTAAATTCCAACATTGAATCTAGGTTTGGTGTAGACTGGCCTATATATTCATTAGCAAATCTCACAGTATTAAAGTCCCCTACAAATACAGTTGGAAGATTACTATACACTTGCAATTCAGCCCATAACTCTCTCCTAATAACTGTATTATGCCTAGCATAAATAAAACATGCATGCCACATAGTATCTAAGGATGTATGTCTTATATCTGTCTTTATATATTGATCATGAGTATCAGTAATTGTAATATTGTACTCATCATTCCATAAAATCCAGATTTTATTTCTAGGATGTGCATGATAATTATTATAACCTAGAGTGAATGCAACAGATGAGATTTGAGTACTATCCAGAAAAGGTTCTAATATTACAAATAATCCAATTTTATTTTTCCTTTTTATACTTAGTATCCTAGCTTGTGTTCTAAAGTTCCTAATTCCTCTAGCATTCCAAACACATAAATTAAAACTTGACATAATTAAACTAGTGTATTAGGGTCAATTTGAGATCTAGTGGTAACTGTCTTTTGTGATCCAGTGTAATCTTTTTTAACTCGTTTTTTCTTGACAGTTTGGTCAGGCTGGTTGTTTGTATCAGATAGGGTAGATGAAAGCAATTTATCAAATCTGTTTTTATCTTGATATAATGGTTCTAATAAGAAATCACCTTCTGTGTCTTTAGCTCTTTTTTCTTGTGACCATTGCAAGTTAGGTAAAGCAGGCATACTGTTTATCATGGCTAGTTCCTCAGTAGATAAAGTTGTATTCATACCTGTACTTACCATCAGACTTGTTTTCTTAGCATCAATTCCTTGCTTCACCAAGTTTGAGCCTTGGTTTTCTATTATCTGATTTCCATCTGAGCTGTTTTCAGTTGTAAAGTTGATACTCTGCCTTTCTTCAGGTATCTTTGCTCCCGTGTTTCCTTGGTTTTGTTGTGTGTCAGGAATCTCTGTAGCTGGTTCTTCACCTGAGTTAAGATCAATTGGATCATTAAATTCTAAGGAGCCAGTGTTTGAATCACTGGCATCCTTCTCTAACAGATTATTATCATCTGTTTTATAATCTTGTACAACAACAGTAAGAGATTTTTCTGTCATTACCTTGTGGTGTTCAGTCTGATCGATTTTGGGATTTGTTGTGACCTGCTTTCCTTTCTGTTCGGCTCTCAGTTGGTTTTCTAATATTGTTGGATTCTTTTTTTCTCTCCAAACCAGAGTGCCTGTACCTACATCCACAAAACCTCTCTTTTCCAAGGAGATATTCTTAACCAAAGTTTCATTAGAAATATCAATTGGTGTTTCATTTTTTTCCTTGTTGGCTAATCCAGAAGATGAAACATTTGTCTCATAATTCTCAATCAAAGTAGGCTTCCATGGATTATTAACTCTAGGCCTATTTTCAGACTGGCACATATCACTGTGGTGACCTAATTTTGAACATTTTTGGCAATAAAAAGGAAGGCTTTCATATTCAATCTTCTGCCAATAACCCATATTTCGAAAGCTAAGCCAAATTCTGTCAATTAAAGGTTTTGTAACATCCAGTTCTACACAGACTTTAGCTACATGTGGTCGGGTTTTATTCAAAGTAGCCTGATCTATTTTAACTGGCAATCCTATCAGATTTCCAATAGACATAATGGAATGTTCATCAAAAAACTGTCTTTTTAATCCATATAAAGCTACCCATACCGGTACAATTGGGGAATCAGCATTCGGGTCGAAATCGGGGCTCCATTTCGTAATCCGGATTGAGTACGATTCAAAGCTCCAAACCTTGTGCATCCAGCACCTGTAATAATCCTCTGCAAAATCAAAATGTATTAGTACCTGCTTATTGTCAAGCAAATAGATCTCCGATTTACCCACGAAGCCAGCCGTTTGGAAATCCTTCCGGAGCTTTTCCAATCTGGGTCTGGCCCGTAGAAACCTCCCAACTAGGGTATGTTTCAGAGGCTCTTCCAGACGATCACATTCCTCATCGGTAAAGTGAAGGCCTGGTTCCCCGAGATGGTCGACTCTCGGTTTTGGATTGAAGGCGGCTCCGATCGGGATCGAGTTCCTATTCACTTTGGCAGTGTTATTCGCCACCGCCTGTGCATAGGACACCACAGGCGGGGCTGGGTTCATGGTTGGTGGCTCCGCCATAGAGGCGGCGCCGGAAAATGAGTGTGAGATTTGGGGATTAGGTCGGAATCGTTTTTATCGCCAGAGCAGAAAGCCGACACTTCCCTTCCCAGAAGGTATTCGGGCTTTTATTATTTAATATTAATTAAACTAATAATAATAAAAATATTAACTAGCAATAATTCAGCCCAAATAAATTGAGTTGAAATTCTTCAATGTCTTCACTTTAATTGTTCAGTATTGCCAGCTTATTATTGCTCCCCTTTGAGTATATTGGATCGCTACCTCGTTAAAAACCCGGTGGGATAAAAGAGTATAACGAATCCACTTCATTTAGGCTCTAAATCCTCCTTCAGTTTCACCTCAGTTCGGGTCGACTTCACCGAGCAATTTAGTAATCGTTACACGAAGCACAACTCTGCCAAATGAAGGATTCCGGAATAAGGGTCAACTGGATTGGCATCCTTTTAGCTTCCAAATTGCTCCAAAAATCGTCATAACCGTATCCTTTGTGCATTTAGCTCCAATCTCTTCCATCAACCAAATCTGCATAGAAAACACACCTAAAGTGCACATTAATCTCGTAAAAACACATTATAAAACCCTGAATGAACAACATATAGTCATCACATCAATGAGCAATAATTTGTCCATGTTAAAGATAGAACTCATTTTAGAATTCTTGAAAGGAGGAAGATTAACGAAGTCAAGACTAAATGGGGAAGTTGGATAGGGAATATAGCTAGAACGAGGGTAGACATTTTAGTGGAAGATTGGCACAAAGAAGACGTGAAAGTGAAAGCTAAATTTTGGGAAGATTGCAAGGTAATATCATTTGTTGTTAGTTTTGATCCTATTCATTCTATAATATCAATGACATGTGTACCCCCTTGTAGTATCCCTTTGATATATCCACTCCCGATATGGATGAGTTTATTAGGAAATGCATGATGAAATTGGGAAATAGAGCTAGGAATTTTCGGAGTAGCCTATCTAGAGATTTTGTAAGGAGCCAAAAATATGACAAACTAATGTGGGAAGTCTATCCATCCATATAAATAGAGACGGGCTATTTTGTTAAAAAGGGTGTCTCCTTCGAAAAGATACGGTATTTTACTTTTTGTTATTTGAATTTTGATTACATGCATTATCATATATATATTTATTATTATCGATGCATTTCTTTCATGCCACATATTGTGAAATAGGGCATAACAGCAGAGAAAGGTCGCCTTGCTAAACTCAATAAAACACCATTCACGGAGGGCGCATGGGATATAGAGGTGTTGGAGGAAAATTAGTGGCGGAGGACCTTGACATAAGGGTCGAGGAGTTAATGGCTAAGGGAATGAGTGAGGAGAAGCAAGAAGAACGACGAAAAGGGAAAAAACCCGACCAATTCGGGTGGCTTGATTACTTTGTGAGAGGGCGTCAAAGCAAAGACGGCACATTTTAACATGACGGTAATAAGGAGCTAGTAAAAAGTGTGGCTAGTTCAAATTAGTTCAGCATTTGTTTGTAAATATGTGTTTCACATCATGGTATACTATTACATGATTCCCACAAGTTTTGTTCATATGCTTTGTAGGATGATGCAAAACGTAGGGAAAGAGAAGGTGAATTTAAAACTGCAACTACCCATGACGTCTTAGTAGAGGCAACTAAGAAATTCGATCATTCAAGAAAAAATCGAGGTTATGGTAATTTCATGAATACCAAGGAAGTGTATGGGACGGCAAGAGGAGCAAAACAAATCCTTTCAACCAATGTTTTAAAGACGTTGCAAATTTGTGATAAAAAGTTAGATGTTTATGATTTGTTGTTACAAAAGATATACAAACAGGATGGAGTTGAGCTACCGAGCAACTTGGAAGACGTAACAATGAAGTGGGAACCTCAATGTATAGACTCTCATCAATCTCCTATCGATATTAAAGTGAATGGAAACATGGCACCACAACAAACTCATGACCTTGAAGATGTTTTGGATACCACTTTGATTAAAAAGATATCGTCTTCAACTTTTCCTTGCGATTGTCTTTTGAGTTATTATGTTAACATTCATGAGATACATGTTTGTTTTGAATTCCGTAGCCCTTAGCATGTCAATTGTTTATTGATCGGCCTAGTAGTCAAGCTACATTGCATGTAGCCAATGGTTTGTACGAGAAATCCATGCTTATCCACGATGGTCAAAAGATCAAGGATAGAGTTGGTAGAGTTTCATTGGACAAAGCATTACTTCCAAGTGCTAATATTATATTCCCTGAGGATGGTATCGCCAAGGTTGGTAAAGGAGAAGGATATTTCCTTCTTTGGCTCCGACGATTGATTAGGATTCTATCTTTTAATGGAAGGGTTACCTAAATTTTTGGCCACTCTAACCAAAGGAACCAATCATGAAGACTCAAAAATCACCGATTTGTTCTAGTATGGAGTTCCCCGCTAATGAACCAATGCCTCACTCAATACGTTGGTGTGGGTGTAGTGTATAATTGGATGCACAACCATGACAAGAATTCAACTTATGTGTTCTCCGCCAATCAAAGATTTTTTGGTGTTCAACGAGATTTGATCATGTGTTGGAAAGATTTAGATGATTTTTGAAATTTAACCTCCTACCCGACACAATGATCGGCCACAAATCAAATGTAAGTCTCTTCCCTTCAATACAAATACGTTAATCATTCAAATTTATTTATGTATTATAGTTGACATGGAATATTTTGTTGTTTTTGATAAAGATACTTGGATGTCTCGGCCATGAAAAAGGGCAAACGTTGGATCGAAATGCTTTGTCCTACATCAATCCAAGAAACTTGCAACACGGATACAGATCGACTTTCATATCTTGAAGTTGCACTTCGTACCAAAGATAAAAACTTATTCTTGGAACCTTACCTAGAAGGGAACTTTCCAACTGATATACATAACTTTCATAGCCCCTTTTTCATACTCTTTTAATTGAATGTTGCATTATTTTAGAGGTCATTGGAGGTTGATTACCATCTACACTTACACGAATGTCGTGTATTGGATTGATTCTCTACACTTGCTACCATGCAAATCCATTATTAATCTCATCTAAAAGGCACTTACCAAAGCCTTAACAATATAACACACATCAATATGAATTGTAGTTCAAGAAGCAAGAGAATGAGTGGGCATGTGGGTATTACACCATGTTGTATGCAACTCATTTGATACACATTTTGCTACCACAAAATGTTGTCATCCATAATGTATGCCTTTTATTTCTTGTTATAAATATTGTACATAATGGCTTCAATATATTATGAGAACTAAACTATATGTTTCTGTATCTTTTACCAAATGATACCACACCATACTCATTGGTGGAGATGAATGTGATTAGGAACAACCTTTCGCACTACATGGTCTCCATTTGCGGAAATGTCATTAGGAACCTCATCGTATGAGGGAATGTCGAAGGTGCAAAGTGTTTGCTTGCCTTACTTTTCAAATTCCTCTCATTGTTGTTGTTGTTGGCATGATTGTTCACATTTGTATGTCAAATTTATTTAAGATACATGTTTAGAGTTCATTGGAATGGACACGTTGTTAAAGATTTATAAGGCATGCATTACAAGATGCTATTGAATTTACAGATGTTACCATTTTCCCTTAACTTCATTCCGATTACAGAATTTCAGTGCATTCAAAATATGTAGGGGTTCCCCTTCAGGAACCTAAATATGTTACAAACAAAAAATACTACATTTTCGACTTCATTCACAGTCGCGGAGACCGAATAAGTACAGGCTTAAGGAACATGCACGTGATGGAGGGAAAGTTCAAATCCGAAACCCGTCATTCTATACCCTATAATTAATCTCCACAGTCGGAACGTTATTGTACTTTTACCGTAGCTTAGTTTCGACAGGGGAACATACCATCAAAAACTTTACTACATACTATTGGTTCCTACAGCGGAACCAAACACGTACGTCAATAGTGTTTAATCATAATTCCATTCCGAATCAGGAACGTAAAATACCCGACTAATGTTCCTCATACCTAAACTGGTGCGAACCCTAGGATTTCGATTTTCTGTTCCTCTATTGGAACGTTTATTACTCGACTCATGTTCCTCATGCTGACATGTTTTAATACAAGTCGGACCCGATGCTTTTGTTTTGGTTGCGGAACACAAATCCACCGAAAGAGGCTCCTCATCTGGAAACCGTTCACTTTTACGTGACTAAACCATTCGGTTCTGCATCCGGAACATGTCTTAACCGTCACACGCTCCTCATATGGAACCCGATTCATTTAGCGCATTCAATGATATTGTTCTGCTATCATAACGTATATGTAACGAATAAGCCTCGTTATCCGGAAATCGTTCAATACGCAAGCCTTTCTATTTTAAGGTTTGGGTGTCGGAACCCTGCATGCCATCAATATAGTTTCATTTATGTTACGGCATTGGAACATAGTACCTAAACCATCCTACTTCCACTTGAGAACATTAATTTTACCACCTCCTTTGTGTCAGACATTTTGCTATCGGAACATGGACATGATATGGCGGTTTTCCAGAACCACCGTAGCTGGTTCCAACGTAAACAGTGTGACTGTCCAAGGTGGAGAGTAGTACCGTTATAGGGGGTCGGTAACGCCGTTTGATGTGCTTCCTCCCACTAGTGGATCTCTATCACTACTGTTAGAGGTCCATAAATTGCATAGCCCTCGATCATGATCACTCTTGTATACCTTCACAACTTTGTTTCTAGCATTTTGAGAGGGTCTGAGCAGATTTGGGGAGTGAAGACGAAAGGAAGTCCATGGAGCCTAATCTTCCTATAACTTGTTAAAATTGAGGTAACATAAATGTTGCATCATCTTCATCCACTCTCAATTAGGGTTCCTTCCTGGCCTTTACATGAAATCAGTATGTTGTAGATTTCTGCTTCCTCACTTCTCGACTCATTCCTCTATGGCTTCTTTTGATTCAAGCATCTTCTGTAGCTCAGCTACTTGTGCCTGAAAAAGGCTTGTGGAGAAATATATAAGGAGATAGAAAATAGTACTTCGCTGTATAATTGAGTGGAGAAGTGAAATAGAAAGACGGTGATAAATTAACCTCGAGTTTGGCACATCAAGATCTCTCGCCAGTGAGCTGAACTTGGACATAATGAAATTCTACCAAGATGAATAAGATGGGATGATTTGTAATTAGGATCACTGAATATTCAAGTTGATATAACGAAAGGCAACTAGAGCGAAGAGTACTTCCCATTGTAGCCACCAAAGGCAACTAGTTATCGATAACAGTTGCAGAAACACCAATCCCTAATTTTCAATCAGACAAGACAACCCTCTTAATGAAACTACAAGCAGTTAAGGGTGGCCAGCTATTTGATAAAACTATAAGCATGCGACTGCAACACAATATACAACAAAAGTTCAAGAATTCAACCACTGAGATCATACACAATTAAATCGAGATAAGGCTAAAGGAAACTTAAAATGATGAAAACATAGGCATTTAAAGAGGAGAAAAAAATTCAATTTGTCACCAAGCAAGTCAGCAAAACATACTACACAGCAAAGCATTGACTGGCCAGTTCAGAAGACCCCGAAAAAACTAGTATTCAATTCGGGAAAGGTAGTCATCATTGAATATCAACTATTCAAATCATACCTAAAAGGTTCATTTACAGTTTTAAATATGCACTATTCATATACAAAAAGTGTTCAGCATGAAGACCAGCTTAAAAAATCATCAATTCGACTTCTAAGACCTATAAAAAAAATTTGAAAAACTCGACTGTTTCCAGGTCCAGAGTATGAAGATTGTTTAAAAAATATTGAATGTGAATAGCTGCCAAACTAACTGGTAGTGCCTTGCATGATCAAATTTTTGAGTTGGAGGTGTCTGCTATCAAAATGCACACAAGGAGATAAATAGCTTTACCAAATGCATAAAAACAGTAGCTGGAAACTTTTCTTTTGAATCTTACATAGTCTCCACAGTGCTCCAGATCATTGTCACCACTCACCAGATCCACGTACATCATTGAGAAGACTCAACTACCACCAATGTAATGGATTGCCCACCACGAGCTACCTATAGACAATCATAGGTACTGGTATTGATGAACACATTAATTTATTATAAACCTAGGCGAGGACAGGAACTATGAAATATGATAAATTATAGATTCACAAAACATTTCTTTCTATGTATTTGTTATTGTATCAGAATGGTGCGTTTCAAGTTCAATAAAGTGCACAACATCAATTCATCATCAAGAAATGAATTCAGAAGAATATGCCTAAGATTTTAGTATGACAAGATGTACTCTTAAAAAACAATGATATACCTATTAGTACATCCGATTCATTCATTTGATGACCAACAACAAGCAACGGCATGTTGTCCCATTTTATCGAGAGAAATATTCAACAACACAAAAGATAAATAATATAGAAAACTGTTCCCATTATCAAGCAAGAATAGTTGTCCACTTATCATATCCAAAGGCATGAACTTAGAATTTGTTCCCATTAGAATTTTCTACCTATTATATATTGAGAAGGAATGAGATTTCACAAAGAACATCTGATTAAGAATCCTTCCAAACATGCAAGGGAAATTATCCTGACAGGTAATGATGCATTTCTTCATGACATGGAGAGAACCAAAGTCGAACGAGAGTGAAAAATTAATAATAGAGGATTACCGGAGATATCAGGATCTGAACAAAGCCAGCAAAATTGGGATTGTCCCGAACATGACTCGGTTTGCAAAAAGAAGGGACAGGTAAATGAAATGTTAATAGGTTATAGCTTCAAGACACATTTCGATTGATGTCAACATATCAACAAGACGAGCATCAGAAGGGAATAGCCATCACATTTTGCTTCCTCAAGTCCAAAAGGTTTGTGATATTGAAAGCTTAACTACTCCAATTAAGGAAATTCATCATGAATCAAAAGCTTGAGGTAATTCTAGGAGCTTGCATGAGAATACCAACAACAACTTTCTGGTAATGCTACAACTTACATTAGACTTTCTCAAGAGATAATAATTAATACAAGGATAACAGCCCTGCATGGCCCTGCATCAACCTCAATCAGCATCTTCGATGTCTTCTTCAGCTGGAACACCACGACGTTCAGCAATTCAAGAGCACATTGTTGCACCTGCACCATATGACGTTGAAAAAGTTAATATAATCACGCATACTAATTGAGGTGCTTGGAATACTGAAAGGCTGAAGTCAATTGCAAAACTGATCAGCAATGGATAAATGCTAAATACCACATACTGATAGCACATAGCAATGTGACGAAACCAAAACAGAATGCAAGTTTGATCTTAACTTAGAAAACCATTCACTTGATGCGGACTATATGCGGTAATAAAAAGTACATAGGCTGAGTGATGAAAACAGCACATCTTAATAGTAACTCTCATAAGTTGGGAGAAGCCAACCAGACAATAGCATAATGCAACTCAAAACTATATAATGACATATTAAAGACCACAGCTGCAAGTATTATATATGAAACATTTTAACAAAAATTACACATGAGACAATGAATAGCTCAGGATTCTATATTGTGCAAAATATCATCATTAGGAAGTACCTGATCAGAATCTCGCCAAGTCTTCCCTTGCTCTCGCCATCTACGTATTCCTCAGCATTTGCCAGCTACACTCAAATATAGCAAAGCAAGTCAGTAAAATCCATCCACAAAAGTAGCTCAAGCAATTTTAAACAACAGACCATGCCTGCAAGTTCATGTAAGAGTCAACGGACATAAGGTTTCCCTTGTACTCCATCCCCCACTTCAGCTTCACCATGACAGGCTTTCCAGTGAGATTGTTCATGAAAGGCTTAGGGTTAACAGGTACAGTATGTGATAGAGGGGAAACCTCGATAATAGAGGCGGATTATTATTCATCAATATATAAGCAGTACAAGGGTATAAGAGTAAATGTGTCAAACCCTAGATAAACCCTAGAAGTACGAATGTGATATTCGTTTGGCCTTTGGCCTTTGAAAAAATGTCTTTTAAAAATATTTGTTTGTGCAGGAATATTTGTAGTGGAAAATTTCCAGGAATATTTGTAGTGGAAAATTTCCAGGAATATTCGTTTGTGCAGTGAAAGAGAAATTTGCAGAAAAGCTGAAAAACCTCCCCTTTGTGACATACTATTCAGCCACTTGTCAATAACAAGTTGTACCAATAATAACTAGTTTACATATTTTGTGGCATGAATTTGGTGATCACGAGAAAGCATGGGTAAAAGATTCATCTGTACAAGGAAAGAAAACTTTGCAGAAAAGGGTACACAAAAAAACTGTATGATATGATGCTGGAGTATTTTCTACCCTTGAATAAAAAGTTGAATACAATGTCGAATCCTTAACTCATGATTTGGTGGAAACTTTTGCATGGAATCAATTTTGTTCAAACTTGTCATTATTAGGTTTCAAGACTAGAACTTAGAACACCATTTCCTCGTTCGTTACAAATGGCCATCAGAAGCAATACTTCTCATACAACAACCCCATTTGTTTTATCATATTCAATATTTTGCTTCTCAGTTTGCATTGGTGTAAATTATTGCAATCACAATGACCTTTGGTAGCTACACCGTAATTGCATTTTCTTCATCATGAAAGTTTGTTTAGCTACTAAAGATGCTAATCATGTATTTACATGGTTGATAATTTGTATTCTAATTATGTATGTGGTAGATTAAGCAATGGGGGAATGTGTTCCAGCGACTACACCCCATTCAAGCGTACTCGACGTCCAACTAAGGAGCAGCTGCAGAGATTGGCTCATGATGTGGAAGAGCGCACATTGGTGGTCCCTCGAGTCCGCCATTATGATTTTGTTGATGGAGAGACTTATACCCGCTGGGTTTTGGAAGGTCATCCCAACAATCTGCCTGAAGTGTATCACATCGATCATATGAGTTTCGTGATGTTAACTGATGCTATGATTTGTGGTGGTTATTTTGTTCTTGAAAATAAGGGTATTCGGGTGAATGAGGCATTACTCATTTTATTATATGTGGTTTGTGGAGATACTAGGGTTCGACCAACCTGTCAAAAATTCCAACATTCTACAGAAACGGTGGGACGAACGGTTAGAAAGGTACGCAAGGCTCTTGTTAGACTTAGCACAACAATTATATGTCCTCTAAATGAAGATGTTGTATACCCTCGAATTAGGAATAACTCGAGATTATATCCTTACTTCAAGGTATGCATCCTTTCTGTAGCATGTATGTATTTGCTTCACATTTTATTCGGGTTGCTAACATGTTCATTACGACTAATATAATATTGTACTGGGGCGATTGATGGGATTCATATTGAGGCCGCGGTGAATCCGACATAAACCATTGGCTATCGTAATCGGTATCAATACTTATTGGGAATAAGGAAAGAGATAAAGAAGAATATACTATAGATATTTAATTATGGACATTCGGTCCATTCTTGTGTAGGAAGTAATCATTTTCCTATACCGCATCGGTTATTGACAACCTAGATGCTGGTGTCTAGGACTATAAATATTGTAATCATCCTCCTGTAATAATTACCTTTGATAATATATTTGAAGTGCCTATTATATTATTTCTCCCTATTATATAAATATTCTCTTGAAGCACATGGACAATTTGTTATTGCATGTTGTACTGTCTACAATTTCATCTTGTTGCATAATTTCCATGATCCAGATTTTCAGGAGGATAGTGAAAGTCAAGAAACTGGAAATGGATGTGTAGATGATGATGCTCAGATGATTCCACCATGCAATTTGGAACCAAACGATATTTCCCCAAAGCAATATCGGCATGGAATGGGAATTGAGAACACATTGCTGATGTTATGTGGGCTAATTATAATGTGTAACTTCACCTTTCATGTATCTTATTTATATGTTATTAATGGTTAGTACTTTCCATTCAATCCAATTCCATGTGTATTTAATTTTTTAACATCGGTATGAATATTTTAACGTAACCGAATAGGTTGTGCTTGAACTTACAAAATTCTTATTTTGAAATAATAAGCTATAAATTTTTGTCATAATTAAAAAGCAACGGACCATGTTCCTAAACATTAAAAAAAATTATGTCATGCATATTATAAAAACCTATATATCAAAATATAAAAATTCAATTAAATTAACGCATTCAATAATGATATATATCAAAAATTAAAAAGTCAACTAAATTAATGCATTCAATATTGATACATATCAAAATATAAAAAGTCAACTAAATTAATGCATTCAATATTGATTTTTCTTTTTATTTAAGAATTTTGATTCAAAATCCAAATCTATACCATACAAGAATTTGTAATCTCAAAAACTCAAAATCCCAATTTCAAGTCTAGATTCTTTAAATCCAGAAACCAAATTCAAATTTCCCAAAATCCTCCAATCCACACATAGCTTTAGTGGCTCATATGATGTCTCACTTGAAGAGAGTTGTTTGTCTCACATAATCCTAATACATACATATACACACACATACTAGTTATTGCAAAAGGAATATATTGTCTACATTGTATGCTTTAGAATCACATCATTACGTACAAAGAATTAAACTCTACTAAATCATTGGTTGTCATTTTATATTTTGCTGAACTAATTTAATAATAGACTTTTAGTTAATTTTAATACTTTGTATTATTATCTTGAATATAGTCCATGTATATGGGAACTTTATAGGCCTAATCCTACAACCCTCATCATTATTTTTTTTCTTTAGAATTAGGAGTATAACCATTCTTCAAAAGTTACAGAGCTCTCTTATTATTAACCATTTTGTGATATAAAAACTGGACTTTATGATTTTTTGATATGGGAAGCCTAACATAGTTTCCCTCTGTTTATGGGTGATTTAATTAAATAGAACTAAGTATGCTTTAGAAAGCTAGTTCAATCACATTATTCTGAATTGGAAGCCAAATTTATCAGAGATAATATTCAAATGGTACCATATATTATGTGTTTTGTGATAAAGAAGTTGAGTATTGAAAATACTGATCAGAGTGTGATGTTAAGTTTTTCAATAAAATATTAACATTGTTTTTAGTTACACATGAATTGCTTATCTCCATTGAGAATTTTCAATTATTGACAGAATTTTAGTTTGAAGGTTTGTGGGGTTCACAGTCAGTCTAGGGGTGTAAATGAACTGAATCAGTTGCGAGAAAACATGGACAACTCGACAAAGGCTTAATTCAAGCTCGAGATAAACGAACACAATGTGAGCTCGAGCCGGCTTGATTAAGTAATCGGGGTAGAACCTATGTATTGTTCGATAGGCTTGTCGAGTTTAACGAGCTTATACCAATGTAACTATATTATATATTATTGTTGTTTTAATAAATCAAAGCTTAATTAAGCTAAACTAGTTTAGCTTGTTCAAATGAGCTCGAGCTCAAGTTAATTTTGCTATGTTCAAACAAACTCAAGCTCGAACATTACATTTCTTGAGATTGAGCTTGAAAAGACAAAAATTGGTTTGACTCTTTACAAATTACACCCTTGTATTTATATCATATTGGAAAAAAGGCTCATGTACCCCCAAGTTGTATTATAAAAGTGCAAACGTAGCCCCAAGTTTCTTAAAAGTACTTGTATACCCCTAAAACCTTTTAGTGAAAATTTTGGGTGTCTTGTCACCACCACTAAAAAGTGAAACAACAATGTTATCCCTGATGGGAAAAAAATGTAAATTGAAAGGACAAATATAAACCCAATCATTTTATTACCTTTTTTTTGTTTCCCACTTTATGAAAGTACATTCTCCTATGTAACGCCACAAGCTAACATATGTTAATATGCACAAAACTATTGAATCAAGTGAACCGAGACCACGAAAAAATTTCACGAGTTTACAAAATGCAGCAAAATTGGCTTGCTAACGAATACAACGAATGCCAATTTTTTAAATAATCTCCATTGGAGAGTTTAAATAAATGACATAGTCTATTCACATCTCTATTACAAACATTGAACCATGCACTACTTTAATCGTTCATTGTTCAAGGTGATAAAAGTTTAGCTTTCTTAGATTTATTTCGAGAAAATTTTAGAAAATCATGTTATGGTAGAGCGGGAACATAAGAGAATGTAATGAAAGAAGTTGAGGATATTCTATCTTTTTATTTTATAATTTCATTTTATTTTCAATTAGTTACGACTATATAGTCATTTCACTTTTCAACGATAGTGATTAGAATCCAATGAGTTTGACTAAAAAACATAGGAGTACAAATACACTTTCTGGTAATTCAATGGTATGCCTATATTAACCTGAAAACTGTTAGGGCCTCCTAACCATGGCCTGGTACATCAACCCGGCCGCCTATTACCCTGACCAGACCATGATTCAAGCGTTAGTCGAAGAGGCTGAAGTGACCTTGAGTGGGTATAGCCCCGAGACTATATGTACATATGTGCACACAATAAGAAAGCTATGTTGACTAATACACTGTTCATAGATTTGTAACTCTCACTGCACTCTCTAACTTGAGCGTTGGAGCGGGAAAAGGCGATAGTCTCCCCGCACTCACTGAAACTCTTCCTATCTTAGCAGATGCGGATCTAGCAATTGGATCATGAATCACACGGCACATTACAGCTGTGACATTGGCGCCGTTTGTGGGGACATCAAAATCCTAATAACACACGCTTTGCTTTTCAATGAGTAAGGAAAATCCTTCGTAGATACAGCTGCGCTCCGGTTATGGATCCCTCGGCGAGGCCGCGGTGGAGCCACCCCTTTTTTGTTGGGCACCACCACTAGGGATGTACATTCGGGTTGACCCAGCCCGACCCGGCCCGGATCCGGAATGTCCAAAAATCATGGACCGGGACCGGAAATACATATTCATGATCGGGACCGGGACCAAAATTATTCCAGGTTTGGCCCGCCCGACCCGGTTTACTCGGAATTAAAATTAATTTAATAAAAATAATAATGAATTTAATTTATTTCCACACTAAAATTGCAAATCATACAAAATATGCATAATAATTTATATTTAACAATGTCGTAGAATAAAAATATCAAAATATCAAATGAAATCAAATGACTAATCCATTTCAACACAATTCACTAACTTATTCAAAGCATATACCGGTCATAGACCATAGACCGGTCATGTGGAGAATGAGACCCCTATGCCCAGAGCCAAACCAAGTAGTGAACCAGGAAGTGATAGACTTGATGAACACCGGAATTATGGTCGAAGTCCCATACTCAACATCCTATCCAACCCAATGTTGGTCAAGAAATCTGACAGCAGCTGAAGGATGTGCTTAGACTACAAATCCCTCAACAAAGCGTGCCAGCGGTATTGCTACCCAACACCCATCATAGACTAGAGAGTTGACTCGCTGGCACCTTATCCGCTCAAGTGTTTCTTTGATGCGTATAAGGGGTACCACCAAATACCAATGAAGCTTGAGGACTTTGAGAAAACAACTTTCATCACCAAGAGAGGGGTATTTGGGTACCGAATGATGTTGTTTGGGTTGAGGAACATCGTCGCAACGTACCAGCGCGTAATTGATGAAATCTTCAACAATCAGATCAGAAGGAACATTGAGATTTATGTCGACGATATGGTCATTGTTAGGGCCTCCTAACCATTGCATGGTCCATCGACCCATATGCCTGCTACCCTAACTGGACCACGATCTAGGCACTAGCCTAATTGGCTGAAGTGACCTCGAGTGGGCCCAGCTCTAGGACTACATATACATCCATATGCATAGTGAGAAAGATATGTTGACTAATCCACTGTTCATATATCTGTAACTCTCACTGCACTGTCTATCTTGAGCGTTGGAGCGGGAAAATGCTATAGCCTTCCCGCACTCACCGGAGCTCTTCATGTCTTAGAAGATACAGATCTAGCGACTTGATCAGGAACCACACACCACATTCAGGATGTGACATTGGCGCCGTATGTGGGGATATCAAAAATCCTCATAGCCTACGCTTTGTTTTGCTTTACTATGAGCAAGGAATCAGCTTCCTAAATATCGATGCGCTCCAGTTATAGATCCCTCGGTGAGACAATGGTGGCGTTTCCCCTTGTCGGTGGGGTACAAGCCACCACCATCCCGGCTGTGGATGCAATGCTTATGGCGAGCCAGAGCGGAGCAGCCGGACTCACTAGTTTGACCGATAACTCCTTCACCGGTTTTGTTGTCTTAACCGTCCCCAACTTCTTCGGATTATATTCCTTTAGCTTCAGTTTGAGAAGGTTCAACAGTGTCTTATACGGTCTTGCCAAATACACTTGATGTGCCCTCGTTATCATCTTCTCAATCAATTTATATGGGTTCTTTAGAACCTTCACCTCATTTAATTTCTTGTCATCCTTTGACGACTCGTTTAAAGGATATTATTATTTAGAGTAACGCTTTTGATGATTATGATATTTCTTGTCTTCTGAGTGTTTTGCTTGCATTGCACTGAGCCTCGACGTGTCGCACTGCTCTTAAGGATCCAAACAGGGTTGCAGCTAGGGATTTCAAGATGTCAGCTCTTCGAACTCAACATACTTGAGAGTTGGTTTCACGCTTCTCTCATGCGAATGTAGTTGGTTCCAAATGGTTTTATCATTTGAAGTTTCGATCTGATGGTCTTGTTGACCGTCATAAGGCGCATTTGGTTGCCCAAGATTACTCACAGTTCCATGGTTTTGATTATTAGCACACATTTAGTCTGGTTATCAAAGCATCCATAGTTCATACTATTTTGTCTCTTGATGTCATTAGTAAGTGGCCTCTTTGTCAGCTAGATTTTAAGAACGTATTTCTAAATGTGTCATTGATTTACCCATTTTAGGGAGCAGCCACCCGGTTATTTGTTGGTTTATGTTTATGATATCATTTTGATGGGAAATAATGGTGTTGTTCTACGAGATTTTGTGGCTCGAGTGCATAAGGAGTTTGCAATCACTGTTTTGGGATCTTTGCAGTTCTTTTTGGGTTTGGAAGTTGTTTCTTCCAGGGATAGTGATGGATGTCTTAGACCCGCAGTTGATTTCGAACCGAGCTCACTAACTGATCCATAAAGCAGATCCCAGAGTGACCGGGGGTAAAGACTCCGATGTTTAAGTCAGTAAACGGCCTTGAAAAGCAATAAACATAAAGTGTAATGTGTGTAAGATAGATGGAGAGATTTACCAAACCTTTGTATTTATAGCCCCTCAATCCTTAGATTGGCGGGGTAATAACAATTGCATTCTCGTAATTAGAGGAAGTGTATTCCTTGTAGACAATTTGGAATATACACAAGCCATGTTTAACCTAGGTCGGTGGATCCTTAAGCCCACCTTCCGCGTATATCGAGCCCAAACCCTCTCGGCCTTTGGATCAGGTCTGAATGAAGCCCACGAGTGCGAACCATGGACTTATCATGTCCTTATTATGTTGACGGAGTCCCTCTTAGCCACCTTACAAACAATTTCATTTTCATTTGATTATAAGTTGAGAACCACTCTCTCCTTGGACATATATGGCATGACGCTCTAAAATCTAGCGGAAAGTCTACATATAACCATAGGTTTGCCAACCGCCTATGTGTCAACCTCTCATAAAAATGGAATTGAATTTGAGCAATTAAAACATTAGAGGATAGACACACTTGTGCACAAACATGGCGGTTTTCATCAGGTAAAACAATTATAGGTATTATTCTGAAAGTAATAAACTTTTATAATATTTTTGTTTGATTTATAAAATAATTTTTTTTATAAAATATAATTTTAATTAACTTATAGAGAAATAATAAAATTAATTTATACTTGAAATTAATTAATTCAGCAACAATTACAAACATATCTATATATCCAAAAATGCATATCGATTTAATCCACTACTAATCACTATCAATTTATGTTATGCGTAGAAGTTTATTTATTTGTATATTCTTTTCCTAATTTAAAATTTCACCATTTTTCCTCATTGTAAAAACAAAATAATTCATGCGAAACCTTTATTATTTGATCAAACTTGTTATGCGTAGGATTGTTTTTGTTTCTATACTTTTTTTCCTAATTTAAATTCCTTTATTTTGCTAAACGGTTTTTAAGAAATAATAAATTCATAGTAAAATGTGTCGTAATAAATTCTCATTTCTCAAAGTAGTAAATATGTACAATCATAATTACACTATTTATCCCAAATGAAAGTCGAAAATAATAAACATAAAAATATATAACTATTTGATTCGATTATAACTACAACATCTATATTTTAATCCAACAAATATTCAACAAGAACTGTTTATTTCATCTTTTTGAATGGTTAGTATAATTTTGAAACCCGTTTTACAAATAAAAAAATTACTGCAAAATCTTTATTATCTGTTCAAATTTGAAGTTGAATATTTGAACTCAATTATTAATAATAATAACAATAATAATAATAATAATAATAATAATAATAGTAGTAGTAATAATGTTTTTAAACTAATTTCAGCTAAGTTAATTTCAATTGACTTCAATTGATTTAGTCTAAGATAATTTTAGTACAGCTAAACTTGACAAAATTCAATTTAGTATTTATGAAAAATTAAATTAATATTTCACCTCTCGTTAGTTTCTTTGACCATTTTAATTGTAATTTATAAAAGTACAATCTTAAAATAGGGTCCAAGAAGTAGAACCTACTTTCTACACTTTTTCGAGTAAAATTGAACTGATATAAACTAATTTGAACCAAACTGAAATATGAATGTTTAGTTGATTAGATAAAAATAATCATTAGTGACACAAATTCAATTCAAATGAGAACGTATATATTGGGAAAAAATTGGAAGGTCGTAATTGCACGCATAATTCAATTTGTAGGTACAAATAGAAGTGTTACATCTCCTTCCGCTCAGTTTTGTATTATTTATTAGTCAATAGTCATCTAAATCATGTATTTCTTTCATTCCCGTCGAAACTCATGTCAATCATGTACTCCCTCCCATCTGAACTGAAATTGCATGAAGAAAATAAAAGTTGAGTTTTAAATTGTAAAGTGTATGGGGGAGATTGAATTTAAGAAGAAAATGAGTGAAATGGGTGGAGAAAACTGAAATTATATTATTATAAAAAAAATTGTGCAACTTAAATTGAGGCACCAAGAAAAGGAAAGTGTGTAATTTCGACTGAGACGGAGAGAGTAGTACTAGCAGGTTTAATTTTCAACCATAGGTAGCATCGTTTTTTGTGATCGGATTATTGTCGGTCGCAATCTTATTAATAATTAAAAATAAACAACTGATAAATAGTATATAAAAAATATAATAGATAATAAATAGTATATGCTCTTTTAATATGAAAGTACAAATAATGTAAAAACAATTATTACAATATATATATATATAACATGTATAAGGGTCTAGACTGTCCACAATTAATGTGGGATAACCTACAATATAATTTACTACACAAATAATATAACTTACTACACAAAAATGTAACATATATAAATATTTTTATTCTTGATAAAATAATAACATTGATGTATTAATTTTCAATCATTAATTGCAATAACAATATTGGAAAATGGGCTAGTTTAGTTTTAATCGTGTTTATACAATTAATCTAGTTTGGGAAGATAATTATCCAAGTCCCATGCCAATGTTATATTGAATAATATATTTATAAACATTTAATGCAAATAGACTGAAATTGTATTGGTAAAATAAAAGTTACGGTTCTAAATTATTGAACGAGGGATTAAGACCACTTGATCTGGTCCCACATATTAATGGACCCCACACCGATTGAAATAACCGGCGGTTGAACCTAGGAACCACACATAGAAGTGATGAGTGTGTCCTTTCAGCAACTAAAGCAATGTCCCTATCTGAATCGACCTCATCTTCTGTTATCGTAGCAGACCTGATGGTTTTCCAACTTGCTTCTTCTTAGGACACTCATTCATCCAATGATCCTTGTCCTTACAATAGTTACAGACATTAGCTGGCCTGGGAACATTTGGCTTCTTTCCCTTTTTCTTGGAGCCGATTCCCTTTCCACTTTCGCCACTAGTAGGCCTTCTGTTTCTATACCGCTAGCCTAGCGACACTCTGAGTTCATATGGAGACAAGACCATACTCCTAAAGAGTTATAGTTTTTACCGCAACAGTAAGAGAATGGGTACAATACTAATATGAATGTGGTAAACAAACTAACAGCGTCAAGGAAGAATCTTTATCATCAAAAGTCACACCTATATTTCTCAATTTCTGATGGATGTCTAGGACCTGTGTTTGATCACCGTTGAGCTCACGAGCTGACCTGCAAAACAGACCTCGGGTTGGTCGGGGTAGACACTCTGATACTTAAGTCATTAACAACTTTATGAAGCAATGAGCGCAAGAGTGTAGTATGTATTAGATAGATAGAGAGGCGTATTGTACCTTTATTTATAGTACCTTAATCCTTAGATTAACAGGGTTTGTAATTCGACTATGATTATAATACTTATGGTAATAATAGTTGTATTATCATAATTAGAGGAAGTTTATTCCATATATGTAAATCAGAATATACATAAGTCATATTTAGGCTAGGTCTGTGGACTCTTAAACCCACCTTCTATATATATCGAGCCCAAACATTTTGGCCCGTAAACAAGATCCGAACGAACCCCACGGGCACTAACCATGGACTTATCAGTACTATTAACAAAGTATTGACTTGATCTATGTATTCCTTGAGAGATGTACCTTTTTGCATTCCGAAACGAAACAGGCGTTTCTTCAGAAGTAATTTGTTCGTTAGAGACTTCGTCAAGTACAAGCTCTCCAACTTCAACCATACCTTGGCAGCAGTGTCTTCCGATGAGACGTCGTTCATAATCTCATCTGAGAGGCAGAGCATGACGGTCGCGCGCGCCTTTAAATCCAAAGCTTTCGCCTTGCAAATTTCCTTCCATTGTGAAATTCTTCGTGGGCGGCTCCCACAAGGCTTGATAATACAACACATACTGCATCCTGACCTGCCACATGCTGAAACTGTTCTCCCATCAAACCTATCGATCTTCATTGTTAGTAGACCAGCCATCTTTCACCCCGATCAAATTCTCGACCCGACTGCCTGTCCAGCTTCAACCAACCCAGACTGATAAATCCAAAACCCGAAAGACCCACCCACAAATCTAACCAGAAGATCTTGATACCAGTTTGTTGTGCGGAAGATTGAGAGAGACACAAATAAGTATAAAGGCTAGAAAAACAAGAAACCCGAATTTACGTGGTTCACCACTGATTGGTTACATCCACGGGAAAGAGACAGATTTGCATTAGATATGTATCTAGACTACAGATTGTTCCTAACGTCCAGAAACAGAATGAACTGATTATAAGAAAAGTACGCCCTTATACATGCTCTTCACTAAGCCCTATCCTTTGAGTCCGTGCTAACCCGTAACGGTGGATATTAATGCATTCAACGCATCCTAACATAAATTGTTGATTGTTTTGGAGTAAATGAAAATATTTTAGACTGATAATATCAAATGTCCGTAGAGACAAGCCACGTGTGCCTAGAGTTGAGTGATCTCGCCCTTTGACATAACACAAACAGCACAGAAGCAGTAAGCTGTCAAGTGGAACGTTGACAAATTACCATAATGAACATGCATTCAGCATCACCTATATATAAAACAACTTGTACAAGCCATTACTTACACACCAATCATCTTCAAAACTCAACCAAATATGGCTTTCCAATATCTCTTCCCCAGGTTGCTCCTCTTACTCATTCTATCCTCCTTCATTTCCCAAGCAACCTCTTTCAGACCCAAATCTCTGGTGCTTCCCCTGACCCGAGACTCGTCCACGGGCCAGTACATCACGCAGCTCAGCCAGAGAACTCCGCTGGTTCCGATCAAGCTCACGGTGGATCTCGGCGGGCCGTTCCTCTGGGTAGACTGCGACGAGAAGAGCTATGTCAGCTCGTCTTACCAGCCGGTCAGGTGTCGGTCAGCCATCTGCAACCAGGCTAGATCGAGGGCGTGTTCAGAGTGCACCGAAGGGCCCAAACCTGGGTGCAATATGAACACGTGCAGCTTGATGCCGTACAACCCAGTCATCAGAACCAGCTCCATCGGAGAGGTGGCTACCGACGCCCTGGCTATTCAGTCCACCGACGGCTTCAACCCCGGACAAGTCGCCGTGGCTCCCAAAGTCCCCTTCACTTGCGCCGGCCAAAACCTGCTTGAGGGCCTTGTCGGTGGAGTCAAAGGGATTGCAGGTAAACATATCATTGTTATTATATATTTCGTCTGTCTCCACTTATACCTTGCACAGTCTTTTACGCAAAATTTTGATTTTTAATTTATTAAGCATAATATGTACTGGACGTTTTGTAATCTCTATACTATATGTATACAAAATACATGCAATGCACGTCTTGATTTGGAATATGGTACACTAGAGGTGTGCACAATAGGCAAAAATGTTCTTGTATATAACGTTGTTAAATTAGTTATGACATTAACTTTTTATGTGATGTTAATCCACGAGTTAAATATACTAACTGTTAAACTCATACTTTGAAAACCATAAAAATAATTATGAGAAAGTTAAAGTGGACGGAGAGATTATGATGTGTTTGAACTGCAGGGCTCGGGAGAGGCGCCGTTGGACTTCCGGCACAGCTAGCCGCCGCCTTCAGTTTTCCTAGAAAATTCGCGGTCTGTTTGGGCTCAAGCGGCGTAGTGTTCTTCGGTGAAAGCCCCTACGTTTTCCTCCCGGGACAAGATGTATCAAAGAACCTGATTTACACGCCGCTTTTCATCAACCCGGTTAGCACCGCGGGCGCATTCTGGACCGGGGAGAAATCCGTGGAATACTTCATCGGAGTGAAATCCATTAAAGTGAATGGAGCAACCGTCGGTCTGAACTCAACCCTCCTCAAGATCTTCGACAAGGAAGGCAATGGCGGCACCAAAATCAGCACAGTGGATCGCTACACGGTCCTCGAAACATCCATCTATAAAGCTCTGACCGCTGCATTCGCTAAGGCCCTATCCGGCGTGCCTAAGGTTGCTCCGGTGAAGCCGTTTGGGCTGTGTTTCGATTCAACAAACCTGGGGAGTACTCGGGTGGGTCCTCCTGTTCCCGCCATTGACCTGGTTCTTCAGAGCTCCAATGTGTTTTGGAGGATATTTGGCGCCAATTCTATGGTGCAAGTGAAGGACAACGTTGTCTGCCTGGGCTTTGTGGACGGAGGTGTAGCTCCCAGAACCTCGATTGTTATTGGGGCTCACCAGATTGAAGATAATCTTCTGCAGTTCGACATTGCGAGATCGAGGCTCGGGTTTAGCTCTTCTCTACTGTTCCGGCAGACTACTTGCTCAAACTTCAACTTCACCTCAAATGCCTGAAGAAAATCGATTACGAGATTTGATTCCTGGGTGCTTGTTTTATAATGTGACAAAGCGTGTTTTGTTTGTTTGTTTTTCGTTTTCAGGGTTGACCATTGCGATAAATGAACTAATGTGGTGTACCTCTTTGACTTTGCTCAAATAAGACATCGCTAAACTTAATATTATCCAGAGCTAATTGTATATTACAGATTTGTCAAACCAAAAACAAGATCGAACTGTTGGCCACCTAACGCCGCGTAAGTGTAGATCCTCCCACGACGATATTGATTTCTTTTAAGCCTCTGCACAGACAGCTCAAAAAAAGAATACATTGAAGCCAATTCCACGACTTCATACAACAATCTCAAAAGTCCAATCTTTTTCCTTGACAGGAATGACCCTTGGGACATCAAAACCATCTTATCTAACCAATGTTCTTGCAATTGGTGTATATTTAGAAAGTAGACCTTTTGGCCCAATTAGAAATTTTTGTACTGTTAAAAAACACAAAAATATGATCTTCCACTTATTGCCGAAAATACATCTATTGGCCTAATTACAATGTTTTGCACTGTCTACCGTAACAAAATTTGGTCTTCGAGTAATTGGCGCTATTGATAAGAGCAGCTGCTTTACAACTTTGTACAGTTGTACTAAAGGTTGTGGAAGAGGGGAACAAATATAGATGTTATTAAGACCAACAAAAATAGGTCCACTCATTTATAATGTTCTTCACCAAAATGACACTTGTTTTATAAAAACAATTTAAGAGATATGGTATTTTCATCACGAAAATGTATATGATAAACATTTTTGCATCCACATGCTCAAGATTAAGTACTAAAAATTAGGCAAAGCCGTTGAGCTCCACAGACTCTTACTAGATCATTCTAATACCCAGTTATCCAACAACACAGAGCAATACATGAATACATCAACCATGCATGCGATGTTTCACAAATAGCAAATTCTTAGAAGAAACTAATGTTCTATTTACTCGTTTTTAGAATCATTGAGTTACAAATATACCAGTACCATGGCATATAAGCAAAAGAGTATAAATTTAGAGTTTCTTTGGAGGAGCCACTAGAGTCCTCCTGTGTTCATAAGTATCATATAAAAGGATCATGACCAGTACTGCGAGATTCATAAGCTAAAGAAAGGCAAATGCTAATGAAAGAACACAAATTAGCACATAGTTCAATTAAAGGGGAAACCAAGACTACCACCACCCTTTTTTTCCCCAAAATATGCAAGTTCTTTCTTACCTCATTCAACCAAAGTTCAACACCAGCAACAAAAACAAAAGTCCGGTGAGTGGGTGGGGGACTGTATTCTCCACCCGACAACAGATATCACCATCTGCAACAACCAAACACAAGGAAAAAACTACCAACGTAATGGGAGCATTGTAACTTTGTAAGATAACCAGAATCTGTCACATCACATGTAATGTTCAAACAAGCCAGCAGCATATAAGCAGCTTAGGAAATGGCTAAGTTTGCAAAATTATAGCAGTAAATCAATATAGAAGATACCAAGGTACATAAAACTTTCACGGAGCTCAAATTTAAAAAGTAAAAAAGATGGATTGAGCTTAAATTTTTGATAAAGTTACATTAAACTCTACTTGAAACATAAGAAATGAGAATAGTCTATCTGCTGCTCAAACAAATTAAGGAAAGAGAGTTTATGGAAACAACTTGCTACATAGTTTTGAAAGCATTGAATGAGATACTCAGGAAAATACACATTAAAATCTGGTCTTTAAAAGACTTCATTTGGAAGACAGCCTGGAACTTCAGAAGAATCAGCAGTCCAAATTAAAAGATTGGTGCATTTATGAAGGTATCTGCACAATGAATATTAAAATGTGAAAACCCAATTTAAAGGAATTTTTCAACTTACACAGAGGCAACATAACCTGTACACGAAGTTTGCAAAAGATTGAGTGAAATTAAAATAACAATGGTTAGAGTCAGTCATACACATTTCATACACATTACTCACAAAACGATGTGTAGGCAAACACTAAGCAAACTACATACAGACCAAAAACAAGTTCACACATATGATGCAACAATGGCCTGACCAGTACCAAATTTCTCAAGGGAGAATTATGTATGCTAAACCTTCATAACCACATCTTCAATTATAAAGCTGAAGCATAAATGACCCACTCAGAAAAACTAATGCGTGAAGAGTATGGTATCTCAGAGGTCAGTGCAACTGTGAGACTCTTCTATGAGGTAGTATTAGGATTTACGGTTAATTTTAGAACCTAACCACCCAGCTAATTCATAATTACTGACAGTTTTATTGTTAGCCTTCTTGACCCTTACATTAATCCGATAACATCATATCAAAAGGCTGGTGAAGAAAAAATGTTCACCTGGTGCTAATATCAAGAGGCAAAAGGTCAACTTCGTGGGCTTCAAAAGTTGGACAGAGCATAATTAAAGACATTGTGAAGGTGATAACTTTATCTGATTGCACTTAGTAACACAATTATTTTTAAAACATACCAGGTCCTAGACTCTCAAAAAAAGATTTTGCCAAAGTACAGAGACAGAGACTTGCCAATTAAAGTTCATCACTTTATCAACCTAATAGACATATAGAAAACCATCCCACAATCTCCCACTCCAACAAACAGACTGACTAAAAAAATATACAATATATATTCCAGTTACCCACTTATTGATTTTATTTACCAAATTGAAAGCTTATATGCTCGTTTCCTTAATACCAAAATATGCACATAAACTCACACTGGTCGTCCCAAGAAAAGAAGACAATTTAAAAGACCATATACCTTCTCAGACGCCTAATGACCATGGCCCATGTAAGAAGCACCACCTTGGTGTGTCGGTGGCCTCACCCCTTGTGATCCCATCTGAGGATTTGGATACACGCCCTGCAATCCTGGCTGAGCATACCCCCCAGCACCTGGTCCTCCGTACACAGGGTTGGGCATAACAGGAGGAATTCCTTGAGTCACCTGAAGCAGATTCCCAATCCCCAATCCAGCAGCACCTTGAGTAGCGAGCAGAGCTGTCAAAGCCTGACCGAAGGCAGGGTTCATAGTAGCAGGTGGAGCAGGATTATAACCCAAAGCAGGGCCACTAGCAGGTGCCATCAGATGCCCAGAAGCACCTGGACTCGCTGAGAACTTCCCTTTCTTTGCAGGATGACCATAGTACTGCTGCTGATGAAGCTGACCAACGCCAAACTGCTGAACCTGCTGCTGTGGCGGTACAAACTTACCCCCCTTCGGCCCATCAATTGCTTTCTGGCAGTGCAGAGTGTGCCCTTCAAAGGTCTTATGAGGCTCCTCCAATGCCTTCCTTGCACCCTCAAGACTCTTGTACACAAACAAGCAAAAACCTTTAGGCTTCCCAGTAAACTTGTCCAACCCCAAGGGACCATCCTCAATCTCCCCAAACTTCGAAAAGAAGTCCATCAGCTTCTGGGGATCAATATCAGCAGCAACATTGCTCACGAATATCTTCCTCTGAGTGTACTCTGATACCTGCGGCCCAACAGTGGGAGGCGGGGCCGGGACAGGACCGGTGGAAGCGAGCTGGCAAGACGTCATCCTGTTCCCAATCTTCTTCTGGGGCTCAACCAGCGCCTTCCTCGCGCCGCTCCGGTGCTTGAACAGGATAAAGGCGTAGCCTTTCGATTTCCCGGAGACCTTGTCGGTAACCGCCTTGCAGTCCTCGATCTCCCCAAACTGGCCAAAGACGCTCATTAGGATATCGGCGGTGGTGTCCCAGCCCAGGCCGTGAACGAAGATCTTGCGGTGGGCCGGATCGGCGTCGGCGAGCTTACGAATGCTCGCCATTACGTCTGGGTGTTTGGAGACAGCTTCTTTGAGCAGCAGCGCCATCTGATCTTTGGTGAAGGGCTCCAGAAGCTTCTCGAACGGTTCGTCGTCGGAATCCATATCCCCAACGATCTGTAGCTGCTTCTGTTCATCTCCGGATCCACCGTTTTCGACCTTGTTCTCAGCTGCAGCCGCCTCTTCTTCCTCCTCCTCTTCTTCTTCGACCTCCTCCTCCACCTCCTCCTCGACTTCTTCTTCGATCTCCTCCTCCTCTTCTTCGACTGCTGCTTCTTGTTTGACCTCTACTGGCTCCGTGGCTGGCACCGGCTCAGGTTGGGGCTCCGGCTCTTGTTTAATTGGTTGTTCGGGTTCCTGGGTGGCTTCGGAAGATCGAGTCTTTCGCTTCTTGGCCATGGTTAATTGATTGGACAAGGGATGGAGAGTTTGGGTTCCTTTCTTGGGAGAGAGGGGGTACGGTGAGAGGCTAGGGTTTGGGGACGAGATTCAGTGCGTCCTCAACTTTAATTCAAGGATATAGTTTTTATGTCAACACATGAATTTGTATTTATAAAAAATTCTAAATATTAGAGGGTGTAAATTTTCTATAAATGTCGATTCCATTATTATATTATAAACCATGATAATAATGTATTATCCTAAATGTTGTGGTCTTCATTAGGGGTGCTAATCGAGCGAGTCGATCGCGAGTAGTGCGTAACTCGACTCGACTCGAGAACTATATTGGCCATGTTCGACTCGATTCGAGAACTCGCGAGTTTAATAATATCATATTCAACTCGAACTCGTTATTATTTATCGAGTATCGACTCGACTCGCGAATTCGAACTCGAATTGTTTTTTTCCTTTTTAAATAAAAATTTAACTAATTATTCCACAAATTTATAGTTTATTTTAAATGATAATAAAAGTAACATTCATCCAATCCATTAATACAAAATATTTTACTACTTATTTTTAAATCACTTAATTCAAATGATAAATAATTATTTTTTAATATTTGACATTAATAGTTTATAATCATATTAAATAAATGCTAATACTACCACGAAAAATATACAAAAGTAAAATACATAACCTATTTAAACACGTCTATACTATGAAAATTTCTAATTATATATATGTGCGCCTTTACATATACATAATGCAATTAATTAGTTTATTCAATATTGAGTGGTAAATGAAAACTAGCTAGATTAGATGATTGAACTAATATAGTATAACCTTATAATATTATAAACTATAACTGATTATACTTATCGAGTTACTCAAGAGTTTTTCGAGTCGAGTTAGGCTTTGCTCAGACTCGACTTGTTAACCTTTCGAGTCGAGTCAATCTCGAGTCGAACTAGATCGAGTCGAACTAGATCGAGTCGAGTTTTGATCGAATTTTGACCGAGTCGATTTCGAATTACTCGCGAGTTGACGGACTCAATTAGCACCCCTAGTCTTCATACCTACTTTTACTACTTAAGGTTTGTTTGGTTCATACTCACTATCAAAATAAATTACTTAAATTCAATAGTGGTTTGATTTAAATAAAATAATTGATGTTTTTATTTGATTTAAACCATGTAATAAAATTACTTGTTCTTATGTGGCTTAATTTGAACGGAATTGTAGTATTAGTGGTGGCATCGAGGAAGTAATGGTCGATGCAAGTCAAGTGGTAATGGTTGATGTTGGTTAAGGAGGCAGTCGTGCGATTCGTAAGCTATAGGGATGGTCCATAACGATCGGAGTGATGGTGGTGGTAGTAATATGTGGCAATCGATATGGTTGTAGGGCGGAGTGGTGGTAGTCGGCGCTGACCACAGTGTTGGAGTGACCCATGCTAAATGGAGTGGTAGTGGTGGTGTTAGTGTTGACCCGAGTGGTGATAGTGGTCCATTACAAATAGAGTGGCGGCAACGTAGTGATGGTGGAGGTAGCGACTTGTGACATAAAAGTTTTTGAAGAACGCTAGAAAATGGGGAACGAAATTCAAAATTAACTAACCATACCTTGACAATGTTATGGTGGTGATCTTTTTATCTTTCCCAAACCTTAACCAAATAATTTCTAATTTATAAGTTCACGTCAATTTTACTTTTGCAATCTATATTTTGATAATTGAATTATTTTTATTTAGACACTAATAAACATAAGCACATGCAAAAGTAAATTATCTACATGTACTAAGTAAATATGGAATATGGAGGTTTTTGGAAATGTGCATAAAAATGTGGAAGTCGCTGAAGATGCTTTAAGAGTTTAGGAAATTATATATGATCACAACCAATGTGCATCAGAGCTAATTACTCTCAAACTTAAGAAAGCACTTCTGGAAAAAAAAAACTCTAAATGAACAGAAACACTTTTGGAAATATAAGACACAATTAAAGTGGATCAAAGAAGGAGACGTCAACTCCAAATTTTTCCATAATTCACTTAAAGAAGAAAAAGAAAAGGTCAAAACTATGCATTTCCAAAATTAGATATAGAGTTGGGATCTAGTTAGAAGAAGAGGCTGAAATTCAAAATGAAGCCGTACAATATTTCTCGTCACTTCTAACTAGTGAGCAATCACTAGAGGACCTTCATTTTGCCTCTCATTTTTTGTCTAAAGCTCCTACTTGCATTTCCACTGAACAAAATGGTATTCTGCAAGGAAAAGAGGATTTGCGGGAACTTAAGAAAGTTGTTTTTTCATTTAACAAAAACATCACACCATGCCCTGATGGCTTTTCTTTTCTGCATGTTTTTTTATCAAATCCTGGGAAGTCATATCAGCATATTTGATGGAGGCGGTGAATGATATTCTAAGTCGATCCGCAATCCCTAAAGGAATTGCTGCAACATTGATAACACTGGTCCCTAAAAAAGAAACACCTTTGTCTTTTGATAACTACAGACCAATCAGTCTGTCCAATATCATATTTAAGATCCGTTATAAGGTGATTATGCTCAGTCTGTCCAATGTCAATCAGACTTTTGATATGGTGAGCTGGCCTTTTCTTAAAAAGATTCTGCTGAAAGTTGGTTTTCATGAAAAACTGGTAACTTGCATAATGAACAACCTTGCTCAGACTTGGTTCTCTATTCTTATTAATGGCAAGCCAATTAGTTTCTTTAAATAATCAAGAAGCATTAAACTAGGAGATCCTCTATCTCCACTTTCGTTTAATATATTCTCTGAATCTTTTCAAGAAGCTTGGCATACATTTACAGTACTGGAAAACTGTCCTATTTTAATCTTCCTAGAAATGTAGAGCCAGTCTCCAACCTTTCTTATGATGATGATATTGTCATGTTTATCTCTGTTAATAAGACTACATTGGTTAATCTCAAAGCTTTTTTGACAATTTTTGAGAAAGTTACTGGTCAAAGAATCAATTTTGACAAAAGTGACTTTTATCTGAGCAATAATGCCACTTTAGCAAAAAGAAATTTGATCATGCAATTTTTAGGTATGAAAGAGGGTGCCTTCCCCTTTAAATATCTAGGCTGTCAAATCTATCAAGGAAAAATACTGAATGCATGTTTTTATCCCTTGACCAACAACCACAGCCGTCTTCAACCTTCGTCAGCAGGCTGGTATGATTCGTAAGACTGGTACTGTTCAGGACTTGCATCTTAGTTTTTTAAAGATATTAGATCAGTTGCCTGTTTTGGGTGATCCCGCTAGTGAACAGGATAAGTAATTGTGGTTTCTCAACGCACTAGGTGCTCAGTTTCAAAAGTTTAGTGGTCTTGTATCTATTAAGGACCTTTTGCCTTTGTATTTATCTGTTGTTGATGAGGCAAGGTGTTTCGAGTCTTTTGTGGTGAATCAATCTTTGCAAGGACAGACCGGATCTGGACCGATGGCATACGTGGCCGACACCCAGCAACCAGGCGCCACCACCCAGCAACCAGGCGCCACCGCCCAGCAGCCAGGAGGGAGCCTAGCCGACCAAGTTTCAGGCGCGTGGGCCCACTCGCCTGATGGAGCCGCGCGTGGCGCCCACCCTCGGCCAGAAACGGCCGCTCCGGTGGCGGCCGTGTCGGCAGGCCCTCCTGGCAGTCCTCCGGTAGTGGTGGTGTGTCTAGATCCGGTCCTAATGTCCAATGCTATACCTGTGAGGGTTTTGGGCATGTTTCGCGACATGTCCTTCAACTGCTCCGCGTCCTGTAGCTGCTCCAACTCAGCCCTATGGTCAACAATCCCTTGCTGCTCATCCGGGCTGGTTTTTGCACTCTCCTCAGGCTAATGTGGCCCAACTATATCAGCCGTATGCTTCCCAGCAGCCTCAGCAGTATGCTCCTCCTCAGTACCATCAGTATGCTCCTCCTCAGTACCATCAGTATACTCCACGGTACTAGCAGGCTCCTCCAACTTACCCAGCACTATAGGCTCCTCCCTCCATAACTTCTTCAGATCCACATCCCTGGTATGTTGACTTAGGCTGTACTAATCACATGAGCTCTGCGGAATCCAATCTGTCAAGTGTGACTCCTTATAATGGTAGTACTCTAGTCTCTGTTGGGAATGGAGCTTCTATTTCTATAGCTGGTATTAGGGCTGTACATGAGTCGGGTCAACCCGGAAAAATGGCCCGGCCCGGGACCGGAATTGGTGACCCGGACCCGGATTTTTTTGCATTCTGGGCCGGGCCCAGGGTCATCATTTTTGTCCATTCCGGATTCCGGGCCGATCCAGGTCAAACCCGGAATTTTCCGAGTCAACCCGGGAGCCCGATTATATAATATAAATATGCAATTATTATACATAATTAATCTTTGTTCTAGTGGTAAGACTTGCTAATTTATAGTATACAACCAGAGTTCAAATCTCACCAAAAGCATTATTTTAGTGTTTTGTTTTTTAAAATAAATATAAAATCCGTATATATTTATTAATCATACAATTTACTAACAAAAAGAGGTGCGGTCTAGTGGTAAGGAGATTGCTACACAATGGTCTATAGTTCAATTCTTAACGGAAGCACACTTTTTGTAAAAAAAGTGTAATAGAGGTTGTAATCGGGTCAACCGGTACGATTCGGGTCAAATCCGGAAAAATTCCGGACCGGGTCCGGTTCAAGAAACAGTCCAACCGGGCCGGGCCCCGGTCCGAGATTTTTAGATATTCCGGGTGCGGGCCGGGCCTGGTTGACCCGGTTGTACAGCCCTAACTGGTATTGGTGATACTAGGATTATCCCTACTTTACACTTGTCTGATGTTTTACTTATGCCTGCTATCACGAAAAATTTCTTGTCGATCAGCAAGTTAACTGATGCAGGACTTGTGTGTTGATGAATCATTGTTGGGAAAAAGAACTCGTAACAAAATATATAATTAATCTTGGCAATCACACCTAGAAAAATATATATAAATCCTTTGGCAATCACACCTCCGGGAAAACTGGTTTAAAACTCATACTCTGAATTTTTATAAATCTTAAAATCTCCTTTCCTCTTTTTCAGAGAACGGTTACAATATATATAGTTATGAAAATAAAAAGAAAATAAGAAAATAATATAAGTCCTAGATCTATTCTAAAACTAAAAGGAAAACAAATATAATAGTTTTGGATAGTTTTCCAAACTAAAATTCACTTTTCATGAATAGCTTTGGAAAATAGTTGTTTCCATTCCTCATCATTCTCCCCCTCTTGAAAAAACTCGACTCCGACGAGTTATAACAATTAATCTTCTCGAAATAATTCTGCAAATCTGAATCAATGGTTGACTCCTTGCGTGGATGTCCTTTCCAATGAATAAGATACTTCCAACGTAAAAGACACGCTTGAATCCCAAACCCATCAAAAGGTTTAACAGCAAATTTATGGATTTTGAATTCTCTTTTCTTGAAACGCTGATGTATATCTTCCATTCTCGGTCGGATCTGCTCGATGGATCTTCGATTTAACACATCCATATCTTGAAATTGATGGTGCCCTTGAACTTGATCTTCCCATCTTTGCTGTGATTGATCATCCATTTGAAGTGAGGAGTGATTATGTTGTTGTAGTTTCACAGATGATGGTGAATTATGCTGATGTGGCATGAACCTTACTTGCGGAAGTTGGATCAGCCAATCTGTTTTCGCGGATTCTGATGTTTCTTGCTTCAGTCTCAGAATTCAACGAACAAATAGTGTTTTTTGATTGGAAACGTCATTCTAATAATAACTCGTGTTATACATGAGCACTGCTGGTTTCTGGGCGAATTCCTTTGTCTTAAGGGTCAAAATTGTGTTTTATTATTTTTTGGATACTTAAAATAATATTTTAAGTTAGAGAGGACCTTTTTGTTATTTATTACAATTAGTAGCAACAAGGGTTTAGTATATAAATAGTTTTCTAGTTATTTTGTAAGACGGCTTTTGATATTGAATGAAAATTGAGGTTTTTCCTCCGTACCTGTCAATTCTTCAGTTGTTTTGATGAATTCAACTAGGATTTGATTCATAGTTCATTGTTTCTTCCACATACGCTGCATCAGAGTGGTAACAGATTCCAAAATGATCCTAAGGTTTGCTTGCCTTCTCTGACGAGAACCCGCAACGGATCATGGGTGTGATGCTGAGAAAGGATGAAGCTGTTGCTATGCGACGACAACTCGAACTGTTGACTCAGCGACTGGATGCTCTTGTCTGTCAGATAAAACCACATGTCAAATTCAGTGAGATCACCGATGATGAGGGTGAAGATGATATCTTTGCTGCTCCGGTGTATCCTGATCATGTGTATGACGATGGTGATGATGACAACTTTGCCACTCCAGTGTTTGATGTTCCCGTGTATGATGATGCGAATCTTTTCGGTGAGGAGATTCTGGTGATGGATAAAGTGGAGGTTCTCGAGCACGGCTATGTGTTTGATGTTCTGGTGTATGATGATGACAATATTTTTGGTGAAAAGATTGAAGTGATGGATGAAGTGAATGTTCTCGAGTCAATTGATTGTAAGACATCTTCTAACACTCTTGAAATTTCTCTACCTCTGGGTTTTCAATTTGATACTAATGGTTGTGAAGTTGATTATGCCCCTCATTTGAATACTATTGTTTATGATGATAATATTTGTGAGGAGGAAGTGGTTCATTGTGTTTATGATGATAATATTTGTGAGAAGGAAGTGGTTCATTGTGTTTACGATGAGGATATTTGTGAGGGAATAGTTCATGGGTATGTTTTTTATGATGATATTTGTGAGAAAGAATTTTTTGATGGGTATGTTTATGATGATGCTATTGACTCCTTCGTTCTTGATGTTCTTGATCTGGGTGGTTGTGAGGATGAGAATTATGTGGTTGGGGTTTCAAAATTGGACTTTTTTGTTGATGCTCACCCTAAAAATTTTCAGCTTGCTTGGTTTCATAATGGTACTGCAGATATTATTGTTTCCAACGGTTTCTTGAGGAGATTTGAATTGACTCAATTCCGTGTACTGATACTTGGTTGTCCATGGCAATATGATCATGAGGTTCTGTATGGTCATTCCAATATGTATTCTTTTGTTTGGTGGAAAGTGGATTATTTTGTTGTCGGATAAACCTTATGTGGGTGGAGTTTTGAGTGTTTGCCGTGGATTTCTTGCTGAGAACTGTGGTGGCCAGTTATCCAATCTTGTCTATTGCCACTACTTGAAGTTGATTCACGAATTGCATAATGAGGGTCATGTTGAGCGTGGTGATACTTTTCAGCTGCTTTCAAGGTCATATGTTTGGCCTTCTATGCCTTTGGATTTTGTGCATCTACATTAGGGTCAGTTGCAGCTTCTTGGTAACAGTCAGTACAATAAAGTCCATGGTGATTCAAGCCTTCGTGTTGTGGAGTTCAAGATTCTTCTTTTCGTGATAGTACAGCTTGAGATTCGTGGACGAATCTTTTCTGTCCTAGAGAGAATGATGTGGCATGAACCTTACCTGCGGAAGTTGGATCAGCCGAACTGTTTTCGCGGATTCTGATGTTTCTTGCTTCAGTCTCAGAATTCAACGAACAAATAGTGTTTTTTGATTGGAAACGTCATTCTAATAATAACTCGTGTTATACATGAGCACTGCTGGTTTCTGGGTGAATTCCTTTGTCTTAAGGGTCAAAATTGTGTTTTATTATTTTGGATACTTAAAATAATATTTTAAGTTAGAGAGGACCTTTTTGTTATTTATTACAATTAGTAGCAACTAGGGTTTAGTGTATAAACAGTTTTTAGGTTATTTTGTAAGACGGCTTTTGATATTGAATGAAAATTGAGGTTTTTCCTCCGTACCTGTCAATTCTTCAGTTGTTTTGATGAATTCAACTAGGATTTGATTCATAGTTTGTTGTTTCTTCCACGCACGCTGCATCATATGCTCATCCATCGGCGTCTTTGGTGGCGAAGACGGTTGCGGCTTCAATATCGGCTTGACATTCTGCACAATAGCTTCGACGCAAGCAATCGGTGTTGTTACGGGTGGCAATGGTGATGGTGGCGGCGGATTATTCGCATCCAATGCGTCAAGGCGAACAATCAACTGTTTTAAGGATTCCTTGATGTCAGCAATGTCCGAACCGTCCAAATCTTTCAACGTCATTGTCGAAACCTTGCTCTGGATACCAAAAATAATGCAGGACTCGTGCGTTGATGAATCGTAGTTGGGAAAAAGAACTCGTAACAAAATATATAATTAATCTTGGCAATCACACCTAGAAAAATATATATAAATCTTTTGGCAATCACACCTCAGGGAAAACTGGTTTAAAACTCATACTCTGAATTTTTATAAATCTCAAAATCTCCTCTCCTCTTTTTCTGAGAACGGTTACAATATATATGGCTATGAAAATAAAAACAAAATAGGAAAATAATATAAGTCCTACATCGATCTAAAACTAAAAGGAAAACAAATATAATCTTTTCCAAACTAAAATCCACTTTTCATGAATAGTTTTGGAAAGTAGTTGTTTCCATTCCTCATCATTAACTAAGGAACTTTGTGCAATTATTACGTTTGATGATCAGTCTTTTGTAATTCAGCACAACCTCAGCAAGGCAATCCTGGGGAGGGGGCACAGTAAGGATGGGCTGTATGTGTTGGATAGTGGTGTGGCAGCCTTCATTGCAAGTGTGAAGACAAATAAAAAACGAGCTTCATTCGAGACTTGGCATGCTCATTAAGGACATGTGTCCTCTAGTACAATTTCTTTATTAAACAGAACTGGTTGTTTATCTCTTACTTATGTACTTCCTAAACCTGGTTTGTGTGAACCGTGTGCAATGGCTAAAGGACAGAAGCTTTCTTTTATTGATAACTCTAGACGTGCTGATCACGTCCTTGATTTGACACATTGTGATTTGTGGGGACCTTTGATAGGTCGTTTTTCTACCAAATAAACCTGCAAACAATTAGGGTTAAATTCAAGCATAGGGTAAGCAGGGTCGATCCCACGAGGAACAGTGTAGTGAGATTCTTAATTCTAAAGATGCAGTTTTTGGTTAGTAACCACCTTTTATGTTGAAAGAGTTTGTATTAACTATCTAAGAACTAAACTACACTAAACTAAGAATGCAAATAACAATTAAAATAAACAATGCAAAGAACACAAAAACACTCACACAATGCAATCCGGTTACAGGTAAATCCACTTTAACAATTCATTCGATCACTGGCTCAGTAATTTATTAAGTTGTATAAACCAATCAGTTATAGACCTTCGAGAATAGCACACCCAATCCAATTCCTTCTTTCTTTGTCGATAGCGGGCAAGAATAGCTAAACTGACTACTTCTCTAATCAAGATACAATTTAGCCGGAATAGCCTACCTAGATTTAATACCTCAACAACATTAAGCACCAAAGAAACCCGATTCAGATAATTTATAAACAGAACAACTGTCACAAATTATCTATCATGTAATACCAACTATTGGCATATAGTTTAACCACTAATTGAATCTACCCCTAAATACAGATAAATAGAGGAACTCAATTGGCACTATTCTAAATAACATAAGACTGATCAGATCTCAAGCAATTCAGAAATAAACAGGATATACAGAGAATAACAAAGAATCCACACAAAATAATTATCAAGCACATTTAGGCCTTACATATGAATCATAGTTAATGCTTCAAAACCCTTACCGGAAACTAACCTAGCTACTAAGCATATTAAAAACAATCAAACAATTAATATAATAATAAACTAACATGACTAAGAAATCAAAACAATAATAATGATGATGAGACAATAAAATATATATAAATTCATGTCCAAGAAAGCAATACGCATGTAAGGTGGCGGCCGGAACAACAAACCCTACAGCCACACCCTCCTCACAATGTCCAACAGTGATATTTATATAGGATTTAAAGAAACCCTAATCCTAATCACTATTAAAAAAAGGAAAACTAAAGTCTTAATGCACACAAATACACGTGCATATATTTAGTTGCAATATTTTGCACTAATTAATTATTTTTGCCACCAGTAATTAAGGCCAATTAAGTAGACTCTCGTGCATAATTCAGTCCACCTTCTAGCACCGATCTTTCACAATACGCATACCTGATTAGTGATCGACATGTCGAAGCACAACTTAGCCGCTCGTAGAAAAAGACCAGTAATAGAAATTTCCTTCTTCTCGTCGCTTATTCTTCTTCCCGGAATAATGGAATTGTAACGATCCACTATCCGTTGGAGCATACTACCTCATTAAAAAAACTTTCGGAAAAAGAGTATAGTGTCTAGCCCCCCACCATGGCTCTAAATGCTTGATTTTGCATCTTTTTCACCACTTCTCCACTTGATTGTATTCCACCATTTTTCTTATAATTCCTGCACCAAAAACACGCCTGATCAAATGGCAAAAGAGAGATATAAAATCATATAATTAGATGCATAAAATACGCCTGATCAACCTTCTCTGGTTGTTTCTGTGAATTGTTATGCTTATTAGGCCTTATTTGTGGATGATTACTTGCGGTTTTCTTGGTTTTACTTTGTGCCGTAAGTCTGATTTTGTTGACATCTACTTCCAATTTGAGGCACTCGTAGAGAATCAATTCTCATCTCGCATCAAGGTGTTTCAAAGTGATGGTGGGACTGAATTCATCAACAACAGGCTGCAGTCACACTCTGAAACTCGTGGAATTCACCATCAAGTTTCATGTCCATATACACGTGAACATAATGGACAAGCAGAACGAAAGCACAGACACATCATAGAGATAGGCCTCTCCATGTTGTATCACTCACACATGCCACTTTCTCACTGGGATGATACATTCAGTGCTGCTGTATTCACCATCAACAGGCTGCCAACACCGGTCGTTGACAACAAGTCTCCTTTTGAGGTACTTTTTGGGCGTTCTCCTGATTACTATAATTTTTACTAATTTGGATGTAGAGTCTTTCCGTATGTCCGTCCTACAGAAGAACACAAACTAGCTCCTCAGAATATGCCTTGTGTCTTTTTGGGTTACAGTGCGCATTACAATGGCTTTCGTTGTATGGATCCGGCTTCAGGGCGTATATACATGACTCCACAGGCTCAGTTTGACGAGAACCACTTCCATTCTCTACAGCATCGTCAGAGGCTCAGTTCTCCTCGCTTGATGTTTCCTCCTTTGTTGATCCTACTGATCCTGATCTTGAGACTGCCTCAATTGAGATTATACCACCTCTACAGCCTTGCACTTTGTGTGATGAGTCTTCTTCACCAACACCGCCGCCTACTGAGCCTGATGAGTATGTTCCTGCAACTCCAGTACCCTCGAGTCCGTCCTCTGGTGGCTTGTTGGGACTGCCGAGCCCACCACAGCTCAAACTAGTATGATATTGTCCGCTTTGGGCGGGCTGCAAAGCACTCACGGTTTTAAACAATGGGTCAATTCCCAAAAGGCCTCATACTAGTGTGGTGGGACTATTCCTTATAAAGAGAGGAATGACACTCTCTGTTTCCAATGTGGGAATTGGATTGACCACACCCAACAATCTCCCCCTCAAACCAAAGACCACATGAACAAGTGTCCTTCACCTCAGACCGTCTTGCACCGCCACCAAACACAAAGCGGGACACGCTGCCTGACAAACCTTTTTGGTCAGACAAAATTTCGATACAAGGGACAAATTTGTCTCTCCAAGGGAATGAATGAAGGTCTCCTCCACATCAGGCAACAAAGGCAGTCCCATCCCGAGCGTAACCAAGCTCTGATACCACTTGTTGGGAATGCCGAGCCCACCACAGCTCAAACTAGTATGATATTGTGCGCTTTGGGCTGGCTGCAAAGCCCGCATGGTTTTAAACAATGGGTCAATTCCCAAAAGGCCTCATACTAGTGTGGTGGGACTATTCCTTATAAAGAGAGAAATGACACTCTCTATTTCCAATGTGGGAATTGGGTTGACCACACCCAACAGGTGGATCGTCGGACACCTCTAGTGTTGATTCAGGATCTTCTGGACAAGTCTCTCAGACTCCTCCCGTGTCTCATGCTCCGTGGGCTCCTCGTGTTCCACCTGCTCCTCGAGCCCATCAAATGGTCACTCGTCATCAGGATGGAACTAGAGTTGCTCGAAACCTTGGCCGTGATTTCGTGGCTACATGTCTTCTTGCTGAACTCTTAGTTTAGAAGCAGCCCCGCATGTACAAGGCTGCAGTTAAGGACCCTCGATGGATTGCTGATATGGATGAGGAGATTGATGCACTTCAGAGGCAACAGACATGGCAGTTGGTTCATTGTCCTTCCCATGTTAATGTGGTGGGTTCTAAGTGGGTCTATCGTCATAAGTACAAGCAGGATGGTTCCATTCAGAGATATAAGGCTTGCTTGGTGGCTCAGGGCTTCTCTCATATTCAGGGTCTTGATTTTGATCACACATTCAGTCTGGTGATCAAAGCTGCAACTGTCATCACTGTTCTTGCTATTGACACTATGAGAAAGTGGCCCCTTCATCAATTGGATGTCAAGAATGCCTTTCTGAATGTCGTTCTTGATAGTCCGGTTTACATGGCTCAACCGGCTGGCTATCAGGATCCTGCTCGATCAAATTATGTTTGTCAGCTGAGCAAGGCGATCTATGGTCTCAAGCAAGCTCCCAAGGCACGGTTTGATCGGTTCAGTGCTTTTGTTCGTGGACTTGGTTTTGTTGGCAGTCTTTCAAATCCTTCTCTGTTTGTGTTCACACGATATTTGGTTATCCTCTACCTCCTCATTTACGTTGATGCCATTATTCTCACCGGAAATGATGGTGTTGCCATTTGCATTTTCATCGCTCGTACAGATCAGGAGTTCTCTATCAAGGATCTTGGATGCCTCTCAGCTACTTTCTTGGCTTGGAGATGAATTATACTACTACTGGACTGTTCTTAGGTCAGGCCAAGTATGCTAGGGACAATCTTCAGCGGGCATGAATGCTAGATGCCACACCAGTCTCTACACCATTCCTTCCATTGTCCCAGCTTCATAGTAGCACCAGTGTTCCATTTCACAATCTGAAGCTGTATCATTCTCTTGTGGGTGCCCTCTGGTATCTTACCATCACTCGGCCTGATTTTTCGTTTGCAGTCAATTCGGTGAGCCAGTATCTTCAGGACCCACGAGATGACCATTTTGTTGTCGTTACTCGGATACTCATATATGTTCGTGGCACACAACATTGTGGTCTAACTTTCACTGCTGATGGTGTTTCAGAGGTTTTAGCATATTCTGATGCAGATTGGGCATGCTGCTTGGAGACACGTCGTTCCACTTATGACTATACTATTTTTCTTGGTGGAAACTTAGTGTCGTGGAGTGCGAAGAAGCAGCCGACAGTCTCTCGCTCGAGTTCGGAATCTGAGTACAGGGCTTTTGCCAATACTGCTTCAGAGGTTATCTGGTTGACTTACATTCTTCGGGACCTTTGTTATCCACTTTTGGGGTCGTCTATCCTTCTTTGTGACAATAACAGTGATATCTTTCTTGCTGAGAATCATGTTGCTCACAAGAGGGCGAAGCACATTGATATTGATTATCACTTTGTTCGAGAGTTGGTTACAACTGGCAAGTTTCGAGTAGGTCATATTCCTACGTCGTTGTAAGTAGTAGACATTTTCACTACGGGACTCAACCGTGCGTTGTTTGATTTCTTCCGGTCCAAACTTCACGTTTCGATCAATCCGATGCTTCGCTTGAAGAAGGTGTGACAATAGAAGACTTGGAGGACTAAGAAGATAATTAGTTGTAATTCTTGTATACTGCATGTATGTCTCTAGGGTTTAATTTGTAATAGTTAGGACCCTCTCTGTAAGTATAAATACATGCTCAGTATGTCAATACAGATTACGTTGGAAATTAGTCTTTACACCTTGGTAGAACAGATAAGCAAAAAACTCAGTTACTGGAGATTCAAATGGTATCCTCTGGTGGAAAATTACACTGACTCAATCAGTGTTATATGTCATCCCTCAGCATGTATTTACTGTTATGGCCCCTACAGTGCATATAATGGAGATTTTGGAAAAGCTAATTGCTACATTCCTATGGGGATCAACTCCTATAAAATAAAATTAAAAGTGGAGAACATGGTCCAAATTGTGTTTCCTCTGGATCAAAATAGCCTTGGTTTTAGGTCAATCCCTCATATAGTTCAGGCTTGTTCAGTGAAGGTATGGTGGAATTATCAGACAGCCTCAGCTTTATGGACACATTTCCTTCATTCTCTGCCACCCTCTTCTAGGAACTTCCAGACTTGTGAGAGAATTTGTCAAGTCAATCACATTGTTGAGCACAATACATTAGTCATTCATGGTAAATGACTGTGTAGTTTATGGCAGGCAAACTAGACAGGAAAAGGACCTCTGATTGATCAGTTCCCCTCCATTCTCACTTCTATTCCAGATAACTGCACTATTGCAGACTTTATGGTACACATGCACACATATCTACCCTCCCTTTCAGAAGGTGTCTCAAATTCCACCTATCAGATCTTACAGAATGCAAGCATTACTAGTCATGGGGAGGATAGGTTGGTGTGGAAGATCATTACATCAATTTATTTCACATCTCATTAACTCAATCAATCTAGCTAGACCATACACATAAAATTTCAGTACAAGGTCTTTTTTCAAGCTATATAGTACCCATCTTCATAATGAATTTCTGAACTTTCTTCATGGGTAAACTTCCTCCAAATAATTCACAATGCCATGTAATCAAATTTGTATCATATATGAATTTAGAAAAGTTCAAGAATATGCATAATAGGGTGAAGACGGGGACAAAATAGGCTTCGGTTAATATATAGTGGAGCTTTCAAAGAAAAATAGTCAAGGCTTCAAAGGGTTAACTAAGGATAATATGAAGGTATGCTCTTTAAGTTGTGTGGTTAATCCTATTTTACCTATATTATTTTCATGCTCAAGCATCATTCAACGGTATCGCATCATGACAAACAATCTAAGAAAGAATACCAACATATGATCACTCAGAAAGACAAAGAGCTGTTAAATTTAGTGCCTATTTGTTTCTGTCTTGGCTTTTGCTCTTTCTTGTGCTCAAATTCCTCATGATATAACTAGGTTTAGAAAGATATTTTATTGCACGTTCGTCATCCTAGAATATATGCAAGAACTACATGATCTCTTTCACAAAGAGGAATAATATCCATCTTACCACAGACCCGTTTCATAGTGAAATCAGCTCAATTTAATTCATAGAATATGTCCTCTTCATCCAAAACAAACCCAATATTATATTTTCTTGTCAAAACTATTTTGAAAATAACTTCAAAATTTCAGAAATCACAGCACAGTATAAGAAAATCACAATAATCAATAATATTCTCCCCACACTTAGTAATTTGCTTGTCCTCGAGCAAATAATTAACAAATATTCACACTATAAGCAAGCAGAAACTCCACATTCAATAGATTACAAATAAAATCAAATGAGAGAGATAGCTAACTTGGGTGGGTGGAGTGGGGAATATATTTCTGCATGAGGTTTTCATCGGAAAAACTGGCAACCAAATTAGTGTAGCTCGCCGGAAATTAACACCAACAATAGCATATATAATTACGTGCGGTGGTGGTGAGTCTTATTTATGTCGAACTACAAATCCAGCCCATAAAATCGTGGTTGAACTGGGGACAACGGTGATGGGGATTCCGGCGATTGAGGGAACGGGCTGGCGACCGGCGGTCTAGTGGTTGTTGACCCGATTGGGGGGAAATTGTGGAAGTCCGGCGACTGAGCTGGTGGTGGCCGGCGGTGATTTGGCTTCCTGCAGCAGCATTGGATGGTCATTTCCTACTGGGGGTGGATGATTTCAGTAGCAAATTGGAAGAGGCGGACTTAAGTTCTCCGGTGTGAGAAGAGACAGAGACCGCCGGCCAAGTTCTGAAAACTGAGGGAAATACGATCAGGTGTAGAAAGGAAGAAGGAGACGGCTTCTTCTTCTACTCCATATTGCTCCTCCAATCATTGTTTCTGGCATTAATTCACCCCTAAAAAAAAATCAAAAGCATTAACAAATAAATATTAATAAATTACAGAAAATATTTATTTCATATAAATTCTTTTTTTGAAATTTTCTTTTTTTTTGGTTTATTTTTTTCAAACAACTGAAAATTTAAAAGAAAGCAATAAACTTGGGTTGCCTCCCAATAGCGCCTTTATTTATAGTTTTTGGCTAGACCGTCAGATGCACTCAACAGAGATGTTGAGAACTCCGTTTTCCTCGATCCTTGTACCAAGTGACTATGTCAGGTTTTTCAAGCCGGTCGGTGCCAAAATCCACAGTGAAAACTCTCTTCTCTTCCCCACACTTGTGTTCTATCAAACTCTTCTTCTTTTCAGACCAGTCACTTAGATGTTCTAATTTAATAGGCAAGTGATAAAAATCCCAGAACACCAATTCACGAGAAACTTCTCTAGCCGAATCCTTAAGAACCTTAGGACACACCAATACACAATCATCCAAACTCTCATCCCATCCTTTTCTTGAAGGGTTCACCTTATCTTGATGCCAAGAGTCATGAGATGGTTCGGGCGATGTAGGTGAGTTGAAAACAACTATTTGCGGACTAGGTGGTATGACAAGCATGTACGCTTTGGTCAATTCATCCACCGGCAAAGGATTGAATATTTTCTCTATGATTTGAAGACATAAAGTAGCATCTTTGTTCTCTTCTTCGCTTATATCCACACCATCAGAGTCATGAAACCCATTTATCATGTCAGTCTCCATGCTTTCTTGAGTTGAATCAATCTCCATATGCTGCTCAAGTAACTTACTTTCATCAACCTCAAGAAAATTATCGAAGTAGCTAGGCATTAATGGCTCTGGAAAAGGGTCCTCTTTCGCTACATGAAAGCTTTCTGATTCACACTCCAAAGTATGGTCTTCATGTATGCTTTTATATCAAGCTTGTGAATCCATGTCATATTCATCTTCTTTGACTTCCTCGTTGGGTGCATAAAATTGACGCATCTGCTCATCAAACAACTCATTGTGTTTCTCTTGGCTTTGCTTCATCTCTTCCACCATCTTTTTGAATGCAGTAATCGACTCACTCATCATCTCTTTATGTGAACTCAAACTCTGTTTTAATTGATTGAGCTGGTCTTCTAGCGAAGGACGGTGAGAACTCAAAATCTGTTTTAGTTGATTGAGCTGGTCTTCTAACGAAGGACGGTCATACGATGCTCCTCGATCATCCTCATAATAATGATTAAAACCTGGCTCTTCCCACTGTGAATTGTAAGGTGTATGGGAATGTTGCGGAGAGTAATTGTACTCATAGTTCCAGTGACCATAGTTATGGAAAATATCACACGGCCCTCCAGGCATAGTAATCCCAATAGCCTGACATGGTACCTCTTCAGAATCTGCCAACCACAAATAAAATAACCGAGATCAATAGGAAAAGAAAGAAAATATATAAAAAACTGCTCCCCTGCAAAGGCTCCAATTTGGTGGTCGTCGTTTACCACCAAAATATTCCTGCAATGCTTAGAATATAGATTAGTATAGCAAGTAAGCAGGGTCGAATCCCACAAGGAGCATATTATTAACTAACTTCACTAAAGATCAGATTTGATTTATAGTTACCAACTCTTCACTAGAGAGTTTTATATATATTAAGACTACGAAAATAAATACAGAAGGATTAACTAAACTAAATGCAAGTGTATCAATTAATTATGCAAACCGGCTCAAATAAATCCACACTAGTCATATATTCGATCATTGATGCAAAGATATAATTAACAACCATGAACCAACCAATTATAGGGTATCGTGGATGCAGTGGACATACCCCAATTCCTACTTACTTTATTGATAGCTAGCAAGAAACGCTTAAACTAATTATTTCTCTTATCAAATCAAATCTAGTTGGTAATGCCAGTTCTAAATTGTTTGATAGCATTAACATATGTAGGAACCCAGCTTAGACACATTAACCAAGAACGCAAGTATTAACCTGTCTACCAGTTTATTTTCACTATCTAAACGATAGCTTTACCACTAATTAGCCCTTTCCAACAATTACGGACTGGTGGTACTAATTGGCAGATATAACAGTATACACAGAGAATAAACCAAAATTCACAGCAATCAATTTATGTACAATTATATCTCACAGAATTCTCATGACTAGAGCTTCATAATTCTCGCCAGAAAATAAACTAACTACTAAACACTAGGCTAACCGAATCGCGTGTGCGTGATTTTTTAATATATTTTTGAAACTTCTCATTGAATATATAAATTTAGACAATATTTGATTTTTTATTTGCATGTAATTTTTCTAAGACATTATATGAATATTCGATTATATTGATCATTAATTATATTAAGACATTAAAAATATTTCAAAGTATTTATGCGTAGTATGATAAAAAAAATAATGAGTATGAGTATGACAATTTAATAAGTATTAAAATAAGTATCTATTTAAAATTGATAAATAAACTTTTGATAGGACGAATCAGTTCTGATATGTCAAAAATGAACCATGCAACAAAACATCATGGAGTCAGATGTCAAAAAAATCTTGCAGAAAACAATGGACTTCACAAAATTAGTATATTTATTCAATAAACACTCTAAAATTTTTTTGTCACATATCTGGAATATTCGAAAATTCAATTTCAAAACTAAAAATAAAGTTAGGACATGAATGAAATTCATTTAAAATAACATCTATGATGAAAAAAACCATAAAATTAAGTGGGCGTAGTAGATATACTAAGTATATAAAAATCGAGTTCAATTTCCAACAGAACTAACATATAAATTGTGCTAGACATATTCTATACAATTAAACATACTAAAAATATCATAAAATATTTCAAACCAAACTAACATAATGTTATCAATTAGGGTTAAAAGCTCATGTACCCCCAAGTTTATAAGAAAGTGTCAATGTACCCCCGAGTAATTCAAAAGTGCTGATGTACCCCTATTATTATATTGAATAAAGAAGTGTACCTCTAAAACCCATTTTCAACACCATTTTGAATTAAAAGACAAATTTACCCTCACTTGTTGGATTTTTTTTCCCTTTACCCAAATGCTCATGGGCACGAAAAAATAATAATTCAAGAAATCAATATCACTAAATTACAAAATAAATGCACAATATTATTGAAAGCGGCAATTCTAGATGCAGTCCATATTTTGCTTATTTTATAGTCCAAAAAAAATACGTCTTTGATATATATGATATGATCAATAATTAAGTATATCAGACATATGCATCATACATATATATTACTTCTATTGCATACACTTGCAAATCAGTTATATATCATAATTATTATATATATGATTATATAACAAAAATACGGAGTGCAAATAAGTAAAAAACAGACTGAATCTAGCAGACCAGTATTGAAAAAAGTTAACATTTTTATCCAAAAACTCAACAAACTGAAAATATCGGTGAAATTACCATAATCTCGCCACCTTGAGCTAGTCACGCAAATTATTACTGGGTGTGGCGGTTTCGGTCCCCCGGCTCACACTAATTTCTGGGCACGGTGGTTTTGGTCCCCTCGACTTCAAACGCTTTCATCCGATAAAGTAACGGTGACTGGTGGTATGGATTTGGATTGCCTTTCTTAACTGGGTGTGAATGTAAAAAGGGAAGCGAGAATTAGATGAATAATTAGGTAGGGGATGATTATTCATTGATTTGGTTGGGGCATTTTCGTCATAAATTTTTTCTTTCTTACCATTAAATAATAGTGAGGGTATTCTTGTCATTTTACACTTAGCAAAAGAAAATTCTGCCCAAATTATACATTTAAGGGTATAGTAGCACTTTTGAAAAATTTAGGGGTACATTAGCACTTTTTTAAATACTTGGGGGTACAACAGCACTTTTTTCTATCAATTACTATACAATTTATCTTATAAACGGTTGTACAATATTATCCTGAGTGTAAAACCTCTATACTATTGCTTTCTATAAGAAATATTTTCAGTATAAATACTTTAGAGATGCTATTCAACTTTATAAATCATTAAGTAAGCCAAACTATAATTAATAAATAATATAATTTGTTATATTATAAAAGAATTTAAAAAGAATAACATGTAATGGTTGAGCCAAACTACTAAGTAAATTATTATGTGAATGTGTGATTAAGTTATCTTTACTTTTTTTATAGGTCAATAAAAGATTAAAACAACAATTTATCCAAAGCCAAACCTTCCATGTTAATTGCCTATCAACACAAACAAAAGTCTTAGAAGAAGCCTGTCTTCAAGAATCAAAAACTCGGACATAGTTTTTCTGCTATGAGGGCTAAATCAACATTTACAAGGAAAATTTGGAAACCGTACCGCAGTAAGAATGGCCCTTGGCACTGTCCGATAAGTGAGCGACATGACATACTGCATAATCTTGCACTGCTTGCTCAAATCTTGGAGTAACCGAAGCCCATTCGTAAAGACTGTTACGAATTGGAGTAGCAGTTATCACGTGCATGAAATACACCTCTAAAAAACTACTCCTAGATTTTAAAGAACGTGCATAACAGATCTCAAAGTACCTGGAACAACTTCCACCAAATGCCGGTTCTTTGCAGTTTCATCCCAAACCTGACAGAAACAAATTTTTCCAAAGCAATCAACAAAATTTGTGCCATTGAAGATATCACGTAGATTGCCCAAGGCCAACTACAGTTTTTTAGAAAACCTGGAATCCAAATTGCAGAGGTTGACATGCATGTTCAAGTTGACCCAGAAAGAGATGTCTTGAAATTTGCTTAAAAATTCAAACTTTCTCTCCCAGACTACACTCATATAATCACCTGCATGTGGAGTGGAGTAGAATAGAGAGAAGAATAATAAGATGATCACTGTCCCCAAAGCCATACAATATATATAACACTAAACGCTTGCGGTGAAGAAAATCTCTGTGGACCATGCCTGAAATCCAAAACCTCTAAACTGAAATCAGCTGGAAAGCAAATCAATAATGAACCGATCGATCACAAAACGACGAAACCTGAAGATCAGTCCCTACCTGTTCCGTATGGTTAGTTTTTATTATATAGCAAAAAACCATATATTATTATCTTGAAACAAAAAATATTAGCGGAGCTTGCCATATTGAAAAGATTTTAAATGGGTATATGTATTATTTCCATATAAGCACTTAACATTGCCCGAATAACAAGATTCGCCTATTTTGATAAGTAAATATTAGAATGATCAATTAAATATAAATTTATGGTAATAATATATTGATAATTATAAATTTATGGTTATAGTATCTTAGTAATAAAGCCCATGCATTAATTAATATATATAAATATTTGTATATGAAAAACGGCATGGTTATAGTAATGAAACCGCCATACATGGAATTATATAAAAATTGGAAAACGGCCACCGATACATCTATATATTTCCATCTAAAACGGCCGCCGATATATATAAAAAAATTGGAATTATGGAATAATTAATCAAAACAGCCAATGTTAACAAAACGCACCGTTTTATGTTTTAGATAATTATTCCGACGGCGGTGTTTCTTTTTTTATTTTTATTTATGCCGCCACTCTCTTCTTCTTAATATATACATAGTAGAAAGATAAAATATACATAATTAATAATAATTAACAAAACTAGCTAAAGATCATCGTGCGTTGAACGATATATTTAATCTTTTTTTACATAAATATTATGAACAAATTTATGAAGATGAGAATGAAGTGTCTTTAAAGAAAAACTCTTTAAGATAATTAACAAAATTATAGTGACAAATTTCAAAAGCTAATGAAATTGTCAATATATATCGTAATTGCCAGGTTATTCATCAAAGGTAATTACTATAAAATAATATATATTAAGATAAGAAATTTATTTAATATTAAGTTAATAGATAAATATTTTTATAATTACACATTTTAAGGAAAAAAATGATGATGTGTGTAATATTTAAATTGATCATACGTACTCATGCTATAAAAAGAAACCAAAAAGTAATATATGAAAATTATAGGCGCCGGAATATGGTGATCTTGTAATAATATAGAATATTTTCATGCATATTTCATATATCGCACGTTCATGTTTTCCTTTCGCAAACGTGTTAATTAGCATGATGGACTGAAATTACTGTTTAAATTATCGTTTAAATTAGGATTTTATAGGTGGTATGAGTTGTATTTGTAAAAATGGTATTGTATCATCATCGATGAAGAATGAAATAATAAAATTAAAAGAAACAAAAAAAAGAAATATATAAAAATGGTAGGCACCGGAATATGGTGAATATGAAGTGGTTAGGTGGCGGCGTTAGTCAAAACTACGTAGTTTCATCCTTTTTAATACTTTTTATTAATTTATTTATTGACTGGAGCAATAACTCTTCTAGTTCCCTTTAGGATATATGTATATTTATAATATATTAATATATGATAAATAAAATATTCATATCATGTAGAACTGAATAATCACCTATGGAAATTAACTACTATTTTTTAGAAAAGATTATTATACATGGTAATATTATGGGTTGAGCTTATGTACTTTTTTATATATTTATTAATATTTTAGTAGCATATGTATAATATATGGAAATAAAATATTCATACCATGTAGAACTGAATAATCACCTACGGAAATTAACTACTATCTTCTTCTTTTAGGAAAGATTATTATGCATGGTAATATTATGAGTGGAGGTTATATACCGTGTTTAAATATTTATTTTCCTAATACTAGCTAAATATCATCGTGCGTTGCACGATATATTTTATCTTTTTTTATGTAAATATTATGAATAAATTTATGAAGATGAGGATGAAGTGTGTTTAGAAAAACTCTTTAAGATAATTAACAAAATTATATTGGCAAATTTCAAAAGATTATGAAATTGTCAATATATATATCGTAATTGTCAGATTATTCATCAAAGGAAATTATTATAAAATAATATATATTAAGATCAAAATGTAGGCAAAGTCTCTTAAAAGTCCAACTTTCCTAAATGCTATGGAACTACCACTATATATTTAAACTCAAGTGATACAATTTTTTATTATAATATTGATCATATTAAAGTAAACATATAGTAAAACATGTTTTAGTGGGAAAATTCAAGATATTTTATGTAAAAAATTTTAAAAAATAAATAACATAATATATAATTCAAATTAAAAGGTACACTGCATAAGGTGAAACGTATAAAGGCTTTCATGGAAAATTAGGAAAGTCGGGAGTTTCTTCTCCAAAATGTAAGAAATTTATTTAATATTAAGTTAATAGATAAATATTTTATAAGTACACATTTTAAGGAAAAAAATGATGATGTGTGTAATTTCTAAATTGATCATGAATTTGTTTTGAGTCATATATTTTAAACACTTTTGAATTTTAAATTAATATAAATCTTGAATTTGATAATGGTGTATAAGAGTAAGGTCTTGGTTTTAGTTTTATGTACAATTCAGTTTAGTTAATCATATTTTTATTTATTTTATTAAGTATATTTAACTTTTTCAATTTAGTTAAGTTCAAATAAATATGTTTAAAATTATTATATATATTGTTCACTTAAATATATCTATATTTTATTTTTTGTTTAGTAAGAAATAAATTTAAAATAACATGACCTAAATAGATTTGATCAAATAGAGAAATAGAATCAAATGCAATACATTAAAAATATTTTTCTCTATTCTTATATGACATATCCTGTGAAAATATAAGATTAACATAAGAAAGTTATTCAAGTAAAAATCGTATAAAATATTAGCATGTAATCATAGAATCATAATGAATAAGTTTAGTTTTATCATACAAAACTAACTTATTTAAAGTTAAGAATATATTTGTTTGAAAAAGATCATCTAATTGATTCACTATTTAATCTTAGAGAATACGTATATTATTATTGATTATGAAACCTAATTAATTATTTTATTCAGGTTAACGTGCGTGATGAAAATTATAGGAAACTAAATTGAAGGTTAATTAATTAGGGAAAGTTAATTATTTTATCTGGTGGACTCATTATAACTTACTTTAACAAAATAAAAGGTACCTTGTTTAATAAAAAAAGAATATAAACAATCAAATACACATCTTTAATAGAATTAAACAATTGTAAAAAACTTACAGAAAATACTCTTTTGGTAACCAAGAAACATCTGTACCAATAGAACATAATCCTAAAAAGAAGCAATTAAAACTATCGTCCAAGAAAATACTCTTATTGGAGTTAAAAAGAGTCTTTCGGAGCCAGATGAATCCGAAAAGAAGAAAAAAATAAATATTTTTATCATCTTTTCCAACACCAAATTCTGGGAAAAGAAATATTTTTATCATCTTTTCCAACACCAGACTTTGAGCATTAATCTGAGACGAAGCAAACGTTTATCGAAGATCAATGTATCCTAATGATGGCATAGAACCAAAGGTTGGATCTTGGTGGCCTAAGTGTCCTTCGGGATACCATGATCAGTTGTCTCTGCTGATTATAATGCATGATGGGTAAGATTCTCCGGCTCTGTGTCAAAGGATTACAAACTATAGTTGCCAGATTATCCAGCCCTGAGAAACACAAAAGTCACCTGAAGAACCAACCAGCCAAAACGCCCACTAAGGTAAGAACATACACGGGATCCTAAATTACTGCTTCAAAGGGAAGCTAAAAACAGAACACTGAGGAGTCTGAGAGCTCCTCCAGAATGTAAGAGGCAAAGGCCATGAGATATCATATTATCGTGTAAAAAGTGTGTAAACTATATATATATATACACACACACCATGACAATCATATTAAACCTCACCGCAGTTACGATATTATCGGAGGTGGAATGAGTTGTATTATAGTGTTAATATAGAAGGCGAAAATCAATTTAAAGAATAAAATTTAAAGAAACCAAAAAGAAATATATAAAAATGGTAGGCGCCGGAATATAGTGAACTTGCGGTGGTTATGTGGTGGTTTTAGTCAAAACTACGTAGTTTAATCCTTTTTAATGTAATTTATTAATTTATTTTTGATCGGAGCAATAACTCTTCTAGTTCCCTTTAGGAAAAAGCTGTCACCGGAAAATTACAATACCGCTATAATACTACGTAGTTTTGGTTATAAACCACCACTTCACCGCTATATTACTACATGGTTTTAACTATATATACATTAAAACTATTTTATTTATACCGCCACTTTCTACTTTTTAATATATATCTAGTAAAAAGATAATCAAATCAATAATAAAATAAAAACAAACTATAAACTAACATGCAAAACTAACCCATGCAATAATTAATCAAACGTGAATCTCAATATCCCACGAAACCAAAGTTAGGCGGTCGAACCCTATAATGACACACACGGCTGGCCACCCACCCTAATTAGGGTTTATTGGTATTTATATATCGATTAAAGTGCAAAATATGACCCCCTAAAAATTCAAAATATATAGTTTGTGACCCCTTAATTTAAAGTGTATGATTTATGGCCCTTCAAAGTATAATGTGTATGGTCTGTGGCCTCTAGGTTATGTTTGCCGTTACATGGTATTAAACGAGGGGTAAAATGGTCATCTCACGCACTCGCTCCTTCTCCACCAACTCCTTCCGCCGCCACTATTCCGACAATCAATCCCCGCCGCCATCACCTCTGCACAACCTTCACTAGTTCAAATGCATCAAGGATTTGGTCAGTTCTTGCTTTGTATCAACACCTCAAAGCTTATCAGGATTTGAAATCATACTCACACCACACACAAGGATTCTGGATACAATTCCTTTTGGAATAAGAAGTTGATGAAAGGCAGAAGATCAGATGGTACAAATGCAATCTCTGCAACAAAAGCTTTCCTTCTTTTTGAGCACAAGAAGAGGGCTCATAATGAGACGTCAAACATTGCCGAAGAGTCCCATAAATGGCAAAGATGCCTCAATTGGTTCCCATCTGTAGAAAATCCTAAGAAACAAACAAAAATCCGAGAAGGCTCAAATCTGAGAAGCCTCAAATTGTTCCCGGAAAGCCCCAAACAAATGGCATTCACAGTAACAAATGCAATTTCCGGCGGCGGCGCCGAGATCGAGCTCCGTCTACAGGTTGATTCGAATGCGTTGGAGTGAGGAGGATCCAGGGAGCAGGAATATGAGATCCGTTTGCGTCGAGTCTCCGGCAGGAAGACCGGCCGGACTCTGCAATTTCCGGCGACGGGCTGCTGTTTCAGGTTGCTGGAATAAGCTTATTCGAGAGTGGTGGTTGCCCGGAGTTTGTTGCGTACGGTGATGGGGACAGTTTCCTCCGGTCAGATAGGTTCGAATCTCCGGCTAGGTGCTCGGATGGCGAGCTAAAGTTTCCCCTGAGATGATTCGAAGGTGGTGGATCAGTGGGCTTTGCTCGGGCTGATGCAGAGAACCAGGATCTGTTGGTGGCGAGGGCAGAAACTCCGGTACGGCAAGTTCTCTGGTGACGGGGATTGATCGTCGGAACAGTGGCGCCATAAGGAGTTGATGGAGAAGGAGTGAAAGCATGAGATGACTATTTTACCCCTGTTTAACGGCCATGTAACGGCAAATATAACCTAGAGGCCACAAACCATACACATTATACTTTTAAGGGCCATAAATCATACACTTTAATTTAAGGAGCCACAAAATATATATTTTGAACTTTTAGGAGTCATATTTTGCACTTTAATCTTTATATATCTTATCCAAAACAAAGTCTAATCTAAATAATATAAGGAAAATACTTATTGGACTAAATAATTACTTATAACAATTAAATTGGGCTTTTAATATAATTCTTCATCTTCTTCTTCACGTAGCCCAATCAAGCCCAATTTCCTCATAATATTCTTCCGAGCTTATTGTCTTTAATTAATCCAAGTAATATATGCAATATTTTATGTCCAATACTGAATTCCTTCAAAACGTATAGCTGATTAGTGATCGACCCGCGAAGTACAACTTAGCCGCCCGTTAGAAAAAAACCAGTATTAGGAATTGCATATTACTATAGCTCGTCTCTTACTTGAGCTTCTTCTCTTCGGCGCCGTATGATGAATATTAACGATTCATTAACCGTTGGAGCACACTACCTCACTAAAAAACCCTCTGGGAAAAAGAGTGTAGTGTATAACTCCTCTCTATCAGCTCCAAAAGTCCTTTATTTCGTCTCTTTTAGTATAAATTCCAGCAATCCTCCATTTGATTGTTTTAAACCATTTTTGTTATAAAACCTGCACAAAAACACGCTTTCGTGCACATCAAATGGTAAAAGAGACTTATAAAATCACATATTTAGATGTATAAAATATATTCCATCAACCATGCAGGACTCTCATCATCAAGGAGATCAAACACATTCTTCATCTATCTCTGGTAGCACATAAAGCCAGAATCTTACATGAGTTTGACCTGCATATTGCTGCTGAACCTCATATTCCATACACACTTAAACCTACTAGGCCTAGTTTTATACCGGTTAAATGGACTAAGCCAGCCATTGGTCTTAAGATCAATGTGGATGCAGAATTTCATGGACTCTTCTTGTAACATTCTATCAGCAGCAACAAGGATATCTCAAGTCTTCACTCCACTTGAGGTAGAAATAAAAGCCATTCTTTTTGGATACCAAATTGGGGCTTTTTATGGACAACACCATTTTATCATAGAATCAGATTTTCCGAATGGCATATTTATGGTCCTGATACCAATCATAACACATTGGAAACTTTTTGAACTATGTGGTAGGGCTAAAGAAATGATTAGGTTTCCACCAATTCAGACACCAAAACAAGGTAACCAGCTTGCTGATGCACTGACAAAGTTGGCCCTTTCATAAAAGCTAAATGCAGTGTTCACCTGGAAAATACTGCTCGCTGACATCAAAGCTATCAGTCTGCTAGACATAGCAGGCTTGCCTTTAATCATAATATGATGCACTGCAGCTAAGGCCCTCATGGCATGTCCTTCTCCACACCCTTCAGAAGGTTGCAACCCTAATCATCAGCTTAGTTTTTCATGGACATTTTGTTTGTACTAATCAGCTTTTCTAGGCCTCTTTTGGTGCCACATTGAGTTTTGTATGCAATTCTCTAACATGTTTCATTTTAGGTCTTGTTTAAAGCCATTCTTTTGTATAGGGTTTACTTTATTTTTGTTAGCACTTAGTGCTTTAGGACTTTGTTCCTTGTAACATGCAGTTTTATAATGCTCCATTTTTTGGGCATTTAAGACAATTAGGTATGGGATGTCTAATAAAATTATTCACCCACCAATTGGTGGTTTTATCTTTTTTTTAAAAATTGTATGTTTGAATTCAAACAATCTCATCTCAACTTAAAATTATATATATGGTATTTTGATGTATTATATATATATATACACACACACACGCTTTAGATACACAACATTTTTTTTATAACATATCTGCTATCATTAAAAAGAGTTTAGTACAGTTGCTCTTAGGTGTTCAGTTTGAACATCCTGTCTTGGGACTTTAGTGAAAATAAATTGCAGGGAAAGAAACTATCAAGTTCCTTATATCTTGTACCACTTGCCATGGCGGCTTGGCTTCTTTGTTATGCATGTAGGACACTAGCGACATTGAATCTGTTTTGACATGCAAATACTGAACTTGTAAGTGCCGCGTGTGCGTTAAAATTGATCATGGGTGTAAAATAAGTTGCTTTTTGGGTTGTTTACCAACATAAATAGTTTTTACATATAAGAAATACGGTTAAATACTTGATGAGTTCTATTAAACACAACAATGAAAGAGTCAATTTTGATATATGTTAGATTAAATTCTATGTTCTAAGGTGAGTAAAAACAACATAGAAAAATTGCAATGTTCCTATATAATAAGAAGATCCTATATAATAAGAAGATTTCCGAGCACCTAGTAAGGTCCTTCTATAAACAAGGTATGAATTCTTTCGATCGGTTTCTTTCGAGTGCATGGAAATACATAGTGTTCATGTCTACTGGATAACCTTTAATTCATATTCTTCTTTATATCATGCTTGTTTATGTAGAATCCGATTTTTTTAAATGATTGAAGTATTCATCATTCTTTTTATGACTGTCGTATCAAAATAAAGGCAAGTTAAACCTTAAGCAACTCTTATTTTGCATGTTAGCCTGGATAGTAGATAAAAAATATGAAATAAATCTATCAATTTAGTGTGAGGTATGTGTCTATTCAAACTAATTTTAAACAAGCATTAATATTATACAGATATGCAAATAACAATGTAGGAGAAGTGGTTGAAGTAGACTATTATAAGGATGTGTTTGTTTTATATAGAATTGGACCATAATATTTAAATTATATGGCATTAGGTCAATTCTGCAGTTTGGCGGAACAAAAATTTTGAGAAATAATTAGCTTTCGAAAATTGTGAGGCCTTAAATTCTATTGGCTGCATTCTTTTGATAGAGCAAAGTCTTCAAACACCAATTCAATCATATTAGTGCTCGCGGATCTCTACCGGGTCGAATTCGGATTATAACATTAATTCGGGTAGTTTATATATACATTCTTATCTGCAAAATCCCGCTCCGACAGTCGGTTCCCAAAAGCGCCATCAAGCACCTCTGCTTCCGCTATCAACGCCACCGCATCTGCAATCACCGTCGATATGGGTCAGTTATATCGACAATATTTCGGTATTTTTTTCTTCCCCAATTTTAAATCCTTACTAAGGTTCTTCTAGGTTTGAGGTTTCATGACTTTATGGTTTAAAATTCTCCATTTTTTGGCCATATAAGTGCTTTAATTGCTAGTATAGTTTGTGGGTCTTGCTCAATGTCTAGGATTTATCGAATTTGTTCACAAAACCGAACTGAGATGGAGTATAGCCCAAAAGAACAGGTTTTCATTGTTGTTAATTTGACTGGTTCGAAACCGTGAGACTGAAAATGTTGTTTTTTCAGTTCATAACAAGCTTATTTGGCTTCAACGACCTTTGTGGAGTATTTTGTTCAACTCAAAGAAATGTTAATTGACGGATTTTTTTCATCAAAAGATGAGAATTTAAGCTAACAAGTCTGGCTGGAACTGAGATATATGATATTTGCTCTAGGGTAGTGGACCCATTGCTGCATTTGTTGACAGACAAATTTCTTGATCATTTAGTCGACATGTATTATCATTAGCAATGTGCAATGTTTTTCACACTGAAGCAGCCATATTATGCATTAGCATAACTGTAAACAGCTCTTATCTTTTTATGCTTTCTTGCTACCTGTAGAAAGTAGTTGACTTGTAATTATGTATGCAGAGGTGCAGTGACAACATTCTACGCATACAGAATTTTGATGGATCGTGAGCAGGCAAAGGATTCAGACTTGGACGGGAAGACAGAAAGTTAGTTGTGCTGTAAGCACTAAGCAGGATGTAATCTTACCGAACACAATATCTTTCTGAACCTTTACTCATCACGGTAAATTATATAATTCATGACATGTATTATCTTCCCGTCTGATCAGGAATGGTTGAAGTACTGAGGAAAGAATATGGCAAAGGCATGATGATGATGAAAGTTTGTGAAGGGTCTTGATAGCCTCTGCCTAATTACTCAGATGAGGCATATGTTGGCGGTAACTTCTTACATGCTGTGTTAGTTTTAATTAGTTGGTGATTGGCTCGTCGTAATGTAATACACTGTCGTTTCTGAACTAGTGTCTGTCATGCATTTCTATCTATCCAAATAAACAGCACAGGGCTTTTAGTACTAGAGTATTTGTTTTCGTGAATTCAAAGTCTCGTCGATAAAATTAGGGGTATCAAGGCAAGGAATGAGTGTACATCAGATAACTTGCATTAGTACATAAAGCACACAGAGTGAGAGAAGAAATAAGTGCACTAAAATTTAGTTGATCATTGCTGCATACAAATTTGTTGACAGAAAAATTTAGTCGATCATTGCATTTCTTGATCATTTAAACCCATTGCTGCATTTGTTGATAAATACAAACTTCTCAGTTCAGCTGCATGGACTTCTCAAGTAAACCGACTATTTTAGGAGTAAATTGCTTCACTGATCTTATATATTTTTCCGTAGCTTTATTATTATTTGAGCTTAACATGAAACTGGGATCCTCCCATGAAAACTGAGATTCTCTCACTCAGTATGAGCTCAATGTGGCCTAAAAAGTATCACATATGTTATTGAATACGAGCTCAATGTGACTAAAAACTGGTGGTCAGCTTACAAAATTAACTATGAATAAATTTTAACGTTATTTACTATTTTGAGTATTCTGCAACTTCATGGTGGGTTTTCCCTATGGCGTTTGTCAAACGATAAAATAACAGCAGCATAAGGAAGGAAATCAGTAGTTGTTGCAAGGGTTGCTGTGGGGGAAGTTGAGAATGAGACCAATTGGAGAGCAATATTCTGTTTGTCAACCTCCAGAGAAGAGGGAGATGATATTGGGTTAAAAACTAAAGCTGTGGAGTCCCCTTCAGTTTAGATATTTATGGGGGAACACGAAATATGTTGGATGGCGGTTTCTCATCCCTTGACAGAATGTTACACTGGGCAATAGGTAACATTTTCGCATGAGATAATGCTTCTTGTGCTGATGATTTTTATTTCTATTCAAAAATTGATTTTTTTTGTTTTTGTTTACTTTGCTGCTTCATTTTATTAGGGCACTCTAATCCTTCCAAGTTAACAGAAATATTGAGAGTGCACACGAGCTGTTCAGATGCTCAGAATAATGCTGATATAGGTGCTGAGAAAAGCAAGAGGGAGAGAAAGGCATACTATTAAGAGTCTGATGATGAGGAGAGAGAGACTGATAAAAGGACGGCTTATGAGTATGATCCTGACTATCTTCCATCAAAGGTATGGAACAACTAGTGTATGAATGCATATTTAGTCGAGTTTGAATGATATATTGAGGCTAAAAAAGCTTTCAGCCTATATTTTTGTATTTTTTCTCCATTTTCAGAGTATGATGATGAGGAGAGAGAGACTGATAAAAGGACGGCTTATGAGTATGATCCTGACTATCTTCCATCAAAGGTATGGAACAACTAGTGTATGAATGCATATTTAGTCGAGTTTGAATGATATATTGAGGCTAAAAAAGCTTTCAGCTTATATTTTTGTATTTTTTCTCCATTTTCAGAGTAAGAAAAGAGGCAAAAAGATTAAACATATCCAGAAAGATGAGAAAACTAATATTGAAAGGCAACAGGTGAGTTTAAACCATCCTGGTTTTCCTTTGAACTGACAAGGGGCAAATATTTATGGAATTTAAATTGTAAGCTGTCAAAAGAAAGATAAGGAAGACTAGTTTTTAGTGGCGCAAGTTTCAAAATTTTCTGAACTTTTTGTGAAATGTTGTGGTCGTTGCAGTAGTGAGTGGTCAGCAGCAAACTGTTTGATTTCAGTTTCAATATGCAGTGATGTTTGGAGTATCAGTTTAAGGGGCAAAGGTTTTTCAAATTAAAATGTAAGCTGCCTAATGAAAGATATGGCAGTCTAGATTTTAGTGGCGTGAGTTTCAAAATTTTCCGAGTTATGTGTGAAGGGTTATGGTTATTTTATTAACAAGTGGTCAGCTGCATATTGTTCGGTTCTGTAGTCATGTTGGTTTGATTTATTGAACAGTCTATTAGTGATGAAATTTTGAGTTCAACCTGATGTGATGAAAGCCCTTTCTAGGTGGTGTTTTTTTATGAGTTTTAGAATTCCGTGCACTAATTTATGATTATTTAAGTAAGAACTGGTCAGCAGCACTTGATGTGTAGGTTTATGTGTTAATTAACGGCTTTATGTATAGACCTACAATCTGTGTAGTATAAAAAAATTCAAGTGTTGCTGCAATGTAATTATGATGTATGTAGTTTGTAGTGTTCAGTAAGTGTAGATGCATGACTGTTAGTATGAACCGTACATGATCACGAGCACTAGAGCCAAGTAAGATCATGGCCAGGGCCGGCCCAATAGTGAGGCCAATGAGGCCTGCGCTTCAGGCCCGAAAATTCAATTAATTTTGTAGGCCTAAATTTTTAAAAAATTACAACTGATTATATATTTAAAAAATCAGTATTTTGGGCTTGTTTTTAATTAAAATCTGTTATCAATCAGGGGTTTAAGTGCAATTATGGAAGTCAAATGGTTGACTGGCGGTTTTACTATTACCATGCAGTTACCATGCTAGGAGGAGTAACTACTTTCTGTTACTGTGCACAGGGATTTACTGCTTTAAATAATAGTGAGTTAGGCCAGTTGCAACTATCTTCTGGATAGAAAGATCACAGGAATTTCCTTTTGCTTGTACTGTATTTTCCTTTCATGGCTTATTTGCCCAACCAGTAATACACACCTTTTCTGTTATTTCATTTTCTTTGTTAATTGGCCGGATCATAACAATCTGGTATCAGAGTACCTTTCCGGCGACCTGATCGGGAACAATGGCGGAAGGAACACGTCCACCGAAAGATTGGGAAGCTAAAATGGACGCGAAGTTGGAAGCTCGCATCGCAGTGCTGCAACAAGAGATGAGGCAACAATCCGAGCAATTTGCTCATCAGATTGACGGTGTGAATCAAAGATTTGAGAAGCAAGATGCGGATCGGGCTGGGGAGCGTGAGCGCGATCGAATTCAAGGACAAGTTGAACGAGCGGCGGCACAGGCGGATCGGATACACATGCAGAGAGTTTTGCAGCTACTGGAAGGAAAAATGAAGCTGCCGGAGTTGAGCGCGCCATCGGCCGGAGGTTCCAGATATCCATTTCCGATGAGAGGTACCCCTGGTCTTTCTGAAACTCTTAGAGAAAGCATTGAGCTACCTATCTGTGAGAGATAAAAATTTGTTGCCTATTGCACATATTCCTGTGGTATCTGGTCTAAATAATGAGATATGTGATGAAAATGTGGTTCCTAATCTGCAAAATGTTAGCTATCATAGTCAACAGAATGTGGAAAAAGGGATAAGTGATAAGAGAACCTATAACAACATGATTAGTAACCTTCAAGATCTGAGAATTAATCTGGGGGAAGTAGAAAGGAGTCAGAGTGTAAAGGAAGAGAAAGTGTCTGTACCTATGGGGATAGGAGGTCAGAAACTGAGAGGGAATAATTACCAGGAGGTAGAGGAACTGGAAGATTGGAGAGTTAGGTTGGGGAAAGGATTTGAAAACCAGCAAGCTCAGATAATATTAACCAGTTTTAATGGAGAGGAACCTAGGGAGTGGTTAAGAAAATGTAAAACATTTTTTAATTACTATCAAGTTCCTGATTGCCAGAGATATCTTGCTGTGGAAATTTATATGGTTGGTAAAGCAAGGGTGTGGTACCAATTGTCTGTGTCTGGTAGAGGGAAATTAAGTTGGGAGCAGTTTTGTAATTTGCTGTTGCAGAGGTTCACACCTCTAACTTTGAGAGATGAAATTGCTGAGATTAATAAACTACAGCAGAAAACTTCAGTTAGGGCTTATCATGAGGAATTTGATGAGTTAAGAACCTTGATATCAGATAGACATCTCCAACCCTCAGAACAATATTATATATCCAGTTTTATCAGTGGTTCGAAAGAGGAGCTCAAAGCTGGAGTAATGATGCATAGTCCTGCTACATTGTACAAGGCCATTGAGTTGGCTATGTGGGAGGAAAGGAAACTGGAGGTGAGTGGAAAGAAGAAGAATTTTTCTCAGCCTTTCCACCATATCCCTGCTATCAATAGATCTGCTGGAGAGAAACCTAAGCTTCCATACCATAAGGAGAGTGGTAGCAAGAGTAATAACTTTACAAAGATTTCACCTCAAGAGCTGCAATATAGGAGGGATAATCATCTATGTTTTAAATGTGGGGAGAAATTTGGAGCAGGACATGTGTGTAGGATGAAGCAAGTACATTAGATAGAACCTGGTGCTATAATGGTCGTGGAAGCAGATAAGGAGTTACTGGAATTATTGGATGGTGAAGGAACAGATGATGAAGACCAGATAGCATTGTCTTCTGTGCTTTTCAATTCTAACCATTTGGGGAAGGAGTTGCAAATGGAAGAGCATATAACACTGAACTCAGTGGGACTTAGTTCTTTGGAGTATAATCCCAACACTATGATTTTTCATGGCAAGCTATATGGAGAAGTTATTAGTATTTTACTGGATACTGGAGCTTCTACAAGTTTCATTGATCCTGCTGTCATCAATGAGTGGGTTTGGGAACTATGAAGGTGAAGCAATTTTCTGTTAAAATTGCAAATGGCAGTATTGTGAAGGGGGATGATATGTGTCCAAGAGTGGTGTGGGATCTGGAAAATCACAGATTTGTTTTTGACTTGAGAGTGATGGGATTAGGAGGAACTGATATAATTTTAGGAGTGGACTGGCTGTCCAAGTTTGATCCAGTTTTTTTTCACTGGAAGAAACAGAAAGTTGGGATTTACAGCATGGGAAGATATTGGGTGCTGGGAGGAAGGACTGATGGAGTTAGACACAAGATTTTGGAGCCTAAAGTTGAAGGTCAGGGCAAGAGGAAAGCCAGTTGGATGGGAGTGAGTGAAGTTTTAGGAGAAGCCATTGAAGTGGGGACAGTGGAGAAGGGTGTAAGCAGCAACAAAAAACAACTGGAGGAAGACATCAAGCAAGTTAAAACCACTGAAGCAATCAAACAGGTGCTACTAAGCTTTACTGACATTTTTGCTGTACCTACTAAATTGCCTCTTGTTAGGAACATTGACCATAAAATCATTTTGAAGCCTGATACTCAACCATTTAAAATAAAACCTTACAGGTACCCCCACTGCCATAAAGATGAGATTGAGAAGCAAGTGGCTGAGATGTTGAAGAGCAAAGTCATACAAGCTAGTAATAGTCCTTTTGCATCCCCAGTTATTCTTGTGAAGAAGAAAGATGAGTCTTGGAGAATGTGTATAGATTACAGAAGGTTGAATGCTGCCACAGTCAAGGATAAATTTCCTATTCCAGTTATAGATGAACTACTAGATGAATTGTTTGGAGCTAAACTATTTTCTAAACTAGATTTAAGAAGTGGTTACCATCAGATCAGATTAAGGCATGAAGATGTGGCCAAAACAGCTTTTCAGACACATTCTGGTCATTATCAATTTGTAGTGATGCCCTTTGGTTTAACTAATGCTCCAGCAACTTTTCAGGCTTTGATGAATTGCATATTTGAAAAGCATTTGAGGAAGTTTGTTTTAGTATTTTTTGATGATATATTAATATACAGTAAAGATGAGGAACAACATCTTGAACATTTACAGATTCTAATGACCATTTTAAGGCAGAATCAGTTATGTGCCAAGTTGACAAAATGTTCATTTGGAGAAAGAGCAGTTGACTACTTAGGGCACATTATATCAGGACAGGGAGTAGCTGTTGACAACCAAAAGATTAGCTGTATACAAAAATGGCCAATCCCTAGAACAGTAAAGGAATTGAGAGGTTTTTTGGGATTAACTGGATATTACAGGAGATTCATACAAGATTATGGTGTGATATGTAAGCCCCTACATGTTCTGCTCAGGAAAAACAACTTCAGATGGAATCAGGAAGCAACTAATGCCTTTGAGAAGCTTAAGAAAATTATGACTACAGCTCCAATATTAAAAATGCCTGAATTTGATAAGTCCTTCATTATAGAAACAGATGCTTCAGAAGTGGGAATGGGAGCTGTTCTTATGCAGGATAATAGACCTATAGCTTACCTGAGTAAGGCTTTTTGCAACAGAAATAAAGGTCTCTCCACTTATGAAAAGGAATTGTTAGCATTAGTAATGGCTGTGGACAAGTGGAAACACTATTTGGCTGGGCACCATTTTATCATAAAAACTGATCATCAGAGTTTGAAGTATCTGATAGAGCAAAAGTTGACTAATGCTTTGCAGTACAAGTGGATTACCAAGCTTTTGGGGTTGAGTTTTGAGATTCAATACAAAGCAGGCAAGAGTAATGCAGCTGCTGATGCATTATCTAGGCAACCAGGTCATTACAGTAAGGTTGAAATTGTGGAGTTGTCAGCAGGGAAAGGAGAAAGTGAAGAAATTGCAGGGAAAGAAAAATATGAAGAAAAAGTAAGGATAGAAAATAATGAAGAAAGTGATGTGGTCCAGGACAGTAAAGGAACTGAGGGCAGCACATCAGAAAGTGAGGGAAATAAGGCTTGTGGAGCCATTCAAAACAGCAATACAACAGATGAGAGATATAATGGAACTGAGGACAGTATACCAGAAAATGAGAAGAGCAGGGAGTGTGGAGCCATTCAGAAAATTCATCAACACAGTACTTCAGTCATTCCAGAATGGATGCAGCAGATTGAGAACAGTTATTCAGGTGATGAATTCTGTCAACCTTTAATCAATAGCTTGATCCTAAATACAATAGAGAATTCTTCTGAGTTTTCTTATGCTCATGGATTGTTAAAGAAGGGTAATAAAATAGTAGTAGGTTCTGGAAATAATGCTAGGAGGGCTATACTTAATGCCATGCATGCTTCAGCAGTGGGGGGCCATTCAGGGCAGACTGCTACTATTAAGAGAATTTTATCATTGTTTTTCTGGCCTCACATGAAGGACCAGGTGATAGAGTACATAAGGAGCTGTGAAGTGTGCCAGAAAAATAAATTCCATCACATGCCTGGAAACAAATTACAATGGATTTTGTGGAAAAATTGCCTAATTCTGGAGGATATGATACAGTCTTGGTAATTGTGGATAGGTTAACTAAGTACAGTCATTTTTTGGCACTTAGTCACCCTTTCACTGCTGCTCAGGTGGCTAAGCAATTTATGAATGAGGTCTGTAAGCTTCATGGAATGCCAGATACCATAACTTCAGATAGGGACAAGTTATTTACCAGCAATTTCTGGAGAGAGCTAATGGCTTTGATGAATGTTCAGCTTCAGTTTAGTACTGCTTACCATCCACAAACTGATGGACAGACAGAAAGAGTAAACCAAGTCCTGGAACAATACCTTAGATGTTTTTGTGGGGATAAACCAGAATATTGGAATGAATGGCTGGGATCAGCAGAATGGTGGTATAATACCACTTATCACAACAGTATTAAAATGACTCCATATGAAGCTTTATATGGTGTGAAACCAGTAGCTATGCCTTTGGGAGTTATGACTGATGCAATAATTCCAGCAACTCAGAACTTGCTTCAGCAGAGGGATCAAGTAAACCAATTATTGCAGAAACACTTGAAAGTTGCTCAAGAAAGAATGAAGCAGTTTGCTGATTTAAAAAGAAGTGAGAGAGTATTAGCAGAAGGGGATTGGGTGTACCTAAAAATTCATAAGTACAGACAGCAATCTTTGGCTCAAAGGGACAATTATAAGCTGGCACCTAAGTTTTATGGACCCTTTTTGATCAGTAAGAAAATTGGAGTTGTGGCTTACATGTTGGTTTTACCTGTTACAAGTAGGGTACACCCTGTGTTCCATGTGTCATTGCTTAAAAAACACATAGGACCACCTCCTACTCAAGAGGGTACTTTACCAATTGCCTTCCTGTCTTGGCTCCATCTAAAATATTACACAGAAGGTTGGTAAGGAGGGGCCAGGATTGTGTGTTGCAATGGTTAATTGAATGGAAGGATGCTCCTATTGAAGAAGCATCTTGGGAGGACCAGGAGTTCATTGTTTTTTTTTTTTTGATGGAAAGATTGTATTCATTTCATTCCAAACAAGTGTCTTACAAGTTTTTGCCATCACTCCTGGCCCTACTACATTCACTGTTTAGACAAAGAAAAAGAAGCTAAAAGCTAGAAAAGCAAAAAGTATGAAAATCTTGATCTACAAGTATACTCTAGTTTTGAGATGCCATTAGGTTGCTGAAACTATAATAACATACTCCCTCCACCATAGATTGCACTATTTCCACTGTCTTCTCCCTTTGCTGAAACACTCTCTTGTTTCTTTCCATCCATATCTGGTAGAAGTAACTAACCATAATGGAGAATTTCCTCTTGTGCTTCCTATTTCCTGTCACCTTCAGGAACCTTTTACAGTCTCTGAAATTTCTTCCTAGGGGCAAGCTCAATGAAACTTGTAATTTCCTGGCAAAGGGGCAAGTCACAAACAGGTGCTGGACTGTTTCCTGGCTGTTTTCTTCACACATTTTGCATCTGTTTGGCAGGCCAGGTAACATGCCTTTGAATTGCAATCTGGTGATGGTAGATAATCTTCCCCTGAGTAGCATCCAGAGGAAGAAACTATGCTTAGGTAACAGCTTAGGACTCCATACCAATTTTGCCCAATTATCTTTCTGTGTCACTCCTTTCAGAACATCATATGCTCTTCTTGTGCAGAATTTACCTTTCTGATTCACACACTCTATCAACTTAGTTCCCATTTTCATTCTCAACTGCACTAGAGTTTTCCAGTATCTGGTCATACTAGAATTCTCCAAGTTTGGCTTGTATTCCTCAAAGCTCTTCCCTTTTAAATAGTGTTCTTGCAACCATTTGATCCACAATACATCCTTTTTTAGAGTGATGTCCCACAACAATGTGCATAATGCTGCCTGATTCCAGAGGGAGGGATCCCTCACATTCATCCCACCTTTGTCTTTAGATATACATAAAGTATCCCAAGAGATAGGGACAAGCTTTGCACCATCAGTTCTATCCCACAAGTAATCCCTGCATAGCTTCCCAATCTCTTTGTGAATGCTTTCTGGCATCTTAAAGGCTCTTGACCAGTAGCTAGATAGACTAAGAAGAACTGAATTTATTAGATACAGTTTACCTGCATGTGCCAGAGTTTTTGAGCTCAAGTTCTGCATCCTTTCCACCACTCTATCCACAATCTGAGCACAGTCTGATCTACTCCAGCTTATTGATGAAATGGGAAGCCCAAGATATTTGACTGGAAAGCTTCCTCTCTCTATCTCCAGCACTCCTGCTAGACTTATCTGTTCCTCTTCAGGCATCTTAGAGAAATAGACAAGGGACTTCCTCTCATTTATGGCCAAACCTGTAGTCTTTTGGAATTGTAGTAAGACCTGCTTCACTCCCTCCATTGAATGAGTTGATGCCCTACAAAAAATGAGGAGATCATCTGCAAACATCAAGCTGTGGATGCCCACCTTTCTACATCTCTGATGAAACTGAATCTGATGATTATTGAAAGCAGCATTGAGCATTCTGGACAGAAATTCCATACTTAGGACAAAAAGCAAAGGGGAAAGGGGATCCCCTTGCTTCACACCCCTCCTTCCTTGGAAAGTTTCAGTGTATGTTCCATTGACTGACAGGCAATATGAAGAACTCTCTACACAACATCTGATCCAGTGTATGAAAATGCTTGGAAGTTTCAATTTTGTAAGCCACTCAAATAAGAATTCCCAGCTTAAACTGTCAAAAGCTTTCTGGATATCAACCTTAATCAGGCAGCTAGGTATCATCCCTTCTAGGTTATACTTACTTATCAATTCTTGAGTCAGAAGCACATTGTGAATGATACTCCTCCCCTTCACAAATGCACTTTGGTTCTGACTGATCAGACATGGTAAAACCTCTCCTAGTCTGCTGCATAGTATCTTTGTGACTACTTTATAAAGTACAGAGCAACATGAGATAGGCCTGTACTCTGAAGCTCTTTCTGGATGTGGCACTTTTGGGATTAAAGCTATCACAGCTTTCCCAAAACTGGTTGGTAGAGGATCCCCTGTGAAGAAACCCTGTACAGCACTGATGATGTCTTTCCCAATGGTTGGCCAAGCAGCTTTGAAAAAATGGCTAGTATAGCCATCAAACCCAGGGCTCTTGTTGGAATTAATGCCTTTTAGTGCAGCTAGGATCTCCTGTTCTGAAACTGATTTGACCATTTTCACCTGTTGCTCCACTGTCAAGACCTGCCCCTCTGATATCACCCTTTCATCAATTAGTCTGGTAACCTTTGCTGATTTCCCAAGCTGGTTCTTGTAAAAATTTAGAAGGACCCTTTCAATGTCTTCTCTATCCTCCATCAGTTTATCACCTTCCATTATTGTCAGGATGTGATTCTGATATTGTCTCTTTTTCAGTGCTTGATGGAACATTCTTGTTGGCCTGTCTCCATTCTTTAACCATTCCAGTTTTGTCTTTTGTTGTAAGAATTTGAATTCTGCCTCACATAGTCTGTCTGCCTCCTTCCTAGTGCACTCCTCTTCCTGGTGGGCTTCCTGATTAGTGAAATCATTCATCATCTTAGTATAAGCAGTTTCCCACTTGTGTTTTGCTGCTGCTGCCTGTTGCTGAATTTGAGAAAATTCCCTCTTGTTTAACTTTAGCAATGCCACTTCTAAAAATTTCAGCCCCTCATAAACATCTGTCAGTGTAGTTCTTTCCCTCTGGTTCCATGTATACATCACTATTCCCTCAAACTGAGATGAGTCTGTCCACATATTAAAGAACTTGAAGGGCTTTTTCCCTTTCCTTTGCTGACTTTTTACATGGATAAGTAATGGGAAATGATCAGAGTCTGCAATGGGCAAAACTTCACACCCAACCTCTACCATAGTGCCAAGCCATTCATCATTCACCAGTGCTCTGTCTAGTCTGCTGTAGATACTTCCATGGGTTCTTCTGTTGCTCCAAGTATATTTAGGGCCTCTAGTTTTCATTTCCAGAAGCTGCAATTGATTCACTAAGCCTCTGAAATCCTCCAGCTCTCTCTCCTTAACTTCATTTCCTCCAAGTCTGTCCTCATAGTCTAGGGGGCAGTTGAAATCCCCTAATACTACCCATGGGAGGTCCTGATGATCAGCTCCTAGCAACTCTGCCCATAACTTTTTCCTCTCCTCCCCAGAATTTGATGCATACACCACTGTCACATAAAATTTCCTTTTTTGGGATTTTACTGAGCACTGGAAATCAATGAATTGGTCCCCCATACTAAGTATTGTTATCTCAAATAAATCTTCTCTCCATGCCAACCAGATCCTACCACTTTTAGCAGTCCCACAGTTGGTAGTTAGCCTCCAGTTTAATCCCATCTTTCCCCATATTTTTTGTTCATTTTCCTTTCTAACCTTTGTTTCCAGTAGGCCAATAAGACCTAAGTTATTTCTGAAGATTAGGTCCCTGCATTGCTGGTGCCTTCTCTCCAGATTTAACCCCCTAATATTCCATGTGGAGATGTTAACACTCATCAGGAGGATCAGGAAGAAGATGATAATTCCTAGAATTATCAACTGTTTGCAGTCTCTCCTCACTTCCCTCCTTCATTGGTTGTTTCCCTTCCCTTTGTAGCACAATATCCATCAACTGACTACTACTCTCTCCCTGCTTACTCTTCTTAATCACTGGCTGGTATTTTTGCTTCTTCTCCTCTCCCTCTGCAGGTAAAGGTTTCTCAGTTTGCTGAATAGGGACTTTCACAGGTATATATTGTTTCTTAGGTGCTTGCTGCACTGGTTTCACAGACTGCTTCTCTCTCTTTGTACAATCAGCTCTTGTATGCCCCATCAAGTTGCAAGATGAGCATTTGATGGGCTTCCATTCATAGATCACCTTCTGATGTTGCACTATATCATTCTCATCAATAAAAGCCACTGATTCAGATAACTTCTCACAGACTTTGGCTTCTATTTGTATTCTTGCATACTGCAATCTCTGTTTTTCAAGAGTTGGTGCATCCACCTTAAGTGGCTTTCCTAGGGGACTGACAATTCTGCTCAAAATTGTAGGCTTCCAATATACCACATTCAGCTTGGGTAGTTGAATCCAAACTGGATAAGCTTCTGGTTCATCAAAGTCCATATTTTGTGACCACTCTTTAATGAGAATAGGCTTCCCATTGTAAAGAATGGTTCCCCTCTCCAGCACTAAGTCTCTTTGAGCTCTGAGCTTGAATCTCACCATAAACAATCCAGCCTTGACCTTCCATACCCTATCCACTTGATCCTTCCAGTATCTTCTGACAAACTGATCCATCACTGTAATTGGGGGAAAATTGCCAATATTCCTACAGACCACAGTGTTCTCCCACCAGACTAAGCTCTCTTGAACCTCTTCTTTGGGTATCTTTCCCATGTTTACACCCTCAACTTCTACTGGCTTATAATACTGAATTTCATCTTGAAAAAGTTGGGAAAAAAGTTTACCTTTGTTAGAAGGTGGTGGTGGTGTCACCACAGCATCCAAACTATCAGAATCTTCCTTTTGTAGCTTCCACTGTCCGCTGAGTGTCTGCACAGATGTAACTTCCATTGCCCTCACCATTGTCACCGGCGTCCCGTTCACCTTCATCTCTGTTGTCTCAGACTCTGGAACTGCTATCTCCAGAGCCTTTTTCTCGCCCGTTTCAATCACAAACCCTTTCTTTCCCGTCGTCACCATTCGTTTACCTGACTCATCCGACTGAACCTCCACACACAGGTCTTTCAGTCCGGCGTTCTCCATATCCCGGCGAATTAAATCCTGCTCCGATCTGATTTCATTCACTGTTTCCTCGAATTCTTGCTGTAACCCCGTCAATTTCCTACCCTTCTCCCTAGCTTTCTTCTTTTTGGACTCACCCATGGTGGCAGATCCAAAGACTCGCTTGAATCACCGGCCAAAAGTGGAGAAAACCAGAAGAAAAGAATCGCACATAGTCACGGTGTTTCATTGTTAATCAGTTTCCCAACTTTAAAGCTTGAGGACAAGCTTGTAGTTAAGGAGGAGGAGTGTTATCAATCAGGGGTTTAAGTGCAATTATGGAAGTCAAATGGTTGACTGGCGGTTTTACTAATACCATGCAGTTACCATGCTAGGAGGAGTAACTACTTTCTGTTACTGTGCACAGGGATTTACTGCTTTAAATAATAGTGAGTTAGGCCAGTTGCAACTATCTTCTGGATAGAAAGATCACAGGAATTTCCTTTTGCTTGTACTGTATTTTCCTTTCATGGCTTATTTGCCCAACCAGTAATACACACCTTTTCTGTTATTTCATTTTCTTTGTTAATTGCCCGGATCATAACAAAATCCAAGCCTTATTTGGGCCCATTTTAAAACAAAAAACAGCCTTTCAAAGCCTCTTTTAATATAAAACGAATTTAATATTTAAAAAATATTAAAAGTGAAAAAAAGGTTTTCACTCACGCAGACGGCTTCATCTTTCGAAATTTGGACGGAGACCATTTTTATTCTTTACTTTTCGATCATCTTTATGTAAATTGTGCTCAAATTATCTTTATTCTTCTATTGAGATAAACACCCAAAATCTCAATTTCAATTATCTAATATATATAAGATCAATTATGAGATGGGCAAACATATTTTACTTTTGTGCAATTGTGCTAATGTATTTTTTGTTAATCTTGATTTGATTGAATAATTTTAATTGGTATTGAACTTGAGTATAAATATTATATATGTAAAAGGTTGTGTATGTGTCATGTGTGTGCGGTGTATGTGTGATTTGATGTGCAAAATTTGTGTTTTGATTACTTTAATATATATACATCATGCATTAGTATACATGATGTCTTGTTTTAGAGACTAAAGAATAAAAATGATAGGAGATATGTCATATGTGCTATTAGACAATTTTTGAATGCTTATGCTATATTTGTTTGTCGGGTTTGATATATTGAGTGGATTAGCTACATTTTCTAATGAACATGAATTAGTTATAGAATTTGATTATAAAAATTTCATTAGTGAATTTGCTTCTAAGAAAACAAGTAGAGTTGAACTACTTAATTAAAATATTGTATTTTTTAAAAATAGTAATAAAATTAGTTATATTTTTTAATATCGGGGGCCCTATTTTGTTACATCGCCTCAAGCCCTAAAATACTTAGGGCCGGCACTGATCATGGCTTGTGTGAATGCATTATGCCATTGAGTGTTAGAGAAAATATCATGTAAGCTATACACTTATTGTGTTAGGTTTTGTAAAAGAGTGGTTTGGCATAATCAAATGATATAGAGAAAATCAGTGCTTGTAATTTAATGTACTTGATGGATTTTCTTTGTTTCGACAGACAAATGAGGCTGAGAAGATGGAGCTGAGGAGAAGATGGAGCTGAGAAGGAAGCTCTACACATCTAGAACTGCAAAACAGGCTAGACTATAGCAGACAAAAGATGAGCCTGCTCAATTTTTTGCGGCACGGAAGCGACACTAATGAAGATTTGGCTGCAAAGGTCAGTTGGCTTCAGTAACCTAAAGTGAGGCTTGAAGAATGTTACCATTAATGGTCAAGATCTAAAAATTAGAGATTGATCCAACAGTTCAAATTTTGATTATAGAAGTGTGTGAAAATAAAAGAGTTAACGGGACGCCTCCCTGTATATGTATGCATAGTTTGCTTTCTTTTTTCTTTATTTTTTATGTACCTAACAATAATGGCATGTTTAGTCTATGCAAATGATTAAATATTGTTGCAAATAAATAATTGAAAATACAATAAAATAAAATAATGTAATAATAAATGGCAGTTCTAATTCCATGCCAATACTTTAGTTATCCAAACACAACAAATTGAAATTACAAGCTCAATTTTTAAGTAATTCTAATGTGACAAACACTAGAATTCATAAAATATTTGAACACTAATTCACTACTTTAATTTCAATGCATTAAAATACAGATTCTAATGCCAATTCTATCGACCAAACACATCCTTAGGAATTCAAGATAAATAACTATATATAAATCGTATTAATATTATAACCAAACCACAAAAATGCAGGAGAAAGCTAGCACTCAACCCATGGCATACTTGTTGGTCCAGCTGCGGGCCGTGGATTCGTACTTGCTCCTGCTGGTCTTGTAGAGATTCGCGATCTCGGGAACCAGAGGATCATCCGGGTTCGGGTCGGTCAGCAACGAAGAGATGGAGAGGAGGACCTTGGTTATGGTTAGGGCTGGACTCCACTGATCCTTGAGAATATCCAGGCATATGCCCCCGTTTTTGTTCACGTTGGGATGATAAACTTGTGTCTTGAAGGTAACATTTGGAGGCTTAAACGGGTAGTCTGGAGGGAAATTAATTTTAGCGACGAACACGCCGCCGGCGTACGGGCTGTCCGGCGGCCCCATGATCGTTGCCTCCCAGTTGAACATGTCATCCCCCGACGTCGGACCGGCGCTGCACGAGCTCGGTGGATCCTTCTGCAAATCTTTCAGCTCTTTTAATATCCGTTTCAACGCCATCGATCCTTATTTTGAATGAATGAATGGTGATATTAATATCTCCTTCCAACAAATTCTTGTGTATTTATATCTAATTTTGGGAGAGAAGTTTTAATAATCCATCAAGGATTCAGATGTTATTAAAATGGAAAGAAAAGAACGATTCCTTAGAGTAAATGGGAATTAAGATGTACAAAATTATAATTTAGGGAATCCGCAAGGAAGCCAGAAAAAATATATTTATACGTATAAATTATAATACTATTGTTTGGAAGTTGTAAGCGACATATTTAATTTATTATTATTATTTCATTTACACCCTCTCTATGTATAATACTTTTAGTTATTTGTTTTAATAAAAAATTATTTATATATTATAAATATGTCTATAGAATATTTCAAATGTTTAAGATTCATTTACTAATTTAATTTAAATGAACTAATTGAGTTATAAAGATATATTAGTATAATACACGTACCGATGCACATATATCTCATTTTTGTAATATTTTTAAATTTATTATTACATATATCTATATATATATGTGTGTGTGTTGACACACATGTTTACAAGAATCCGATAAAGGAATAAATTACATTACACTATTATCTCAATCTCTGAACACTTCCTTATAAACTACAGTAACAGTACTACTGTCCTTATCACAAATTAAATTTCAATCCCTTTCTACTTTTAACTTCTTCTTTTTTAATTTAAACCAACTAAGTGGGGTAAAATTTACTAGGCTCACCAAACCGAAAAACCACCAAATATCGTTTGTACAATGAAAAATGAGTAAAAAACATTGTTACATATCAAACTATGTTATATATATTACAAACATATATTTTTCTAGTGTACCTCCATGTCTGTTCCCACAAGTAATTTAGAGATCGCCAAAGCGAAGTCCAAGTCTGCACTACCCGCAAGCATGTTAGTGATTGCCAAAGTAAATCTCAATTCTGCCGACGGGCACAAATTTCCACTAGATAATTGATGATTTGCATTAGAGTTGTATGAAGAGTAACTTGACTCCAAAAAGCTGACTCCATAAGCTCTAAAGGAATTCAATCTGGTTCTAATGGAATTCCTTATGTCTCCAGTGTGATTAGTTTCTTGGTGTATCCATATCTGTCCTAGTCCTCGTTTCCATTTGATGGCCTTGCACCTAACAAACAGAGAAAAGATCAGCAGTAAACTGCACATACTCATATTAGATCCTAATGTAAGGAAATCCTATCATGTCAAGTATAACATTTCCTTTGATTTCTCTAGGTAGGTTTAGTTGAGTACAGTTAAAATTTTTTTCCAATCTGAACTAGCCATTCTTGCCAAAGAATTTGCTACTGAGTTTGTCTCAAAGACATGAGAGAAAGTTAAGAATATGAGGAGCTCACTTTGCAGGTGTCATTTAGCTGTTATTATTGCCTGCAGCTTCCAGGGTATTTTGTATTCTCTCCTTATTAGTTTGAGCAGTATTAAAGAGTCAAATTCTACTTCCAACTCTTCAATTTCCTCCGAATAAGATAAACCAAGTCCTTCTGCCAATGCAAGTGCTTCAGCTTCCAGGCTGGTTCTCCTGTGCAAAAAATTAACTTGTCCCCTTGTCCATAGAGACCCCGTGGCAAATGATTTTGCTGCTGTCACATGCCCTGTTGCATCTCTTATCATCACTCCTGTACCAGCATAACCTGGATTGCCTAGTGAAAAACCATCAGTATTTAGCTTGAACTTTTGTGGTGTTTTCGAACTCACAACTTGAATAGCTCTCTGACTAATTGTGGAAACTGGAGCAAATTGTAGCAGCTCAGGATGTAATGTTTCTGCTTCAGATTGCCTCCACTGCAACCTGTGGACTTTTAAAACACTTTGTAGAGCATTAATCACCTGTTTTTTCATTAACCACAACCTTGGTTTGATATTGTCAGGTATATATAAATTCCTTGAACACCATATTATCCAATTAACAAAAACTGGCAATATTCTCACTAGTGTTCTTTGTAATTTATTTTTGACCTTCAAGTTCCCGTAATAAAACACCTTGTCCCATAAGTTAGAAAAATTTGCAGGTTTCAAATCTAACAAATCATGTAAATGTGACCAGAGATTACTTATGAATGGACAGTTGTGAAACACATGATGAATCTCCTCAATAGCCTGTCCTCAGAAACTACATACAATCAATAAATATAATGTATGCTCCTGTAATATTTTTCCCAATGGTGTTATTCTATTTAATAGCCTCCAGTTAAAGATTGATAATTTATTTGGCACAATTTTCATTCATAGAGAATTATAAGAACTAACAAGGTTCTTCTTTTTTCTTAGCAGCTCATATACTGATAAAATTGCAAAATTACCATGAGTCTCCAATTTCCATATCATGACATCCTCATATTCATCATATTCATATTCACCAAGGAAATTACTGTTTTGCTATGGACTAGTGATTTATTTTTAGCCAAGCAACACATGTTGGTCTTAGGACGTGCTTGTGATTTGAGATTTGTCTCTTAGCCAAGCACTATATGTTGGTATACATGATGTATTCTGTAACTTGTCTGGCTCACTAGGCGGTTGCAAGCTAATATGACTGAAGATATGACGAATTTTCTCTGGCCTAGTGTGTACCTCTTGGCCGGGCAACACATGTTGGTCTGACAACATACTTGAGACTTGAGATCGTCTCTTAACCAAGTACTACATGTTGGTACATGATGTCTTCTGTAACTTGCCCAACTCGTTAGGCGGGTTGCAAGCTACTATGACCAAGGACTTGACGGATATGTTCTGGATTTGAAATTTATCTCTTAGCCGAGCAATACAAATTGTTACCTAATCAGTGACATTCTAGTACATGATGACGTCTGTAATTCGACTAGCTCGCTGGCCATTTGCATGTTAAGAGGTTAGCTCCCTGTTGCCATCTCTAACTTGTAAACTGTGCCAGTTACTACTTACCTCTTCTTCCCGCGTTGCACGCTAGTGTTCACACTATGATACTAAAGGGGAGAAGGTTGTCTATTTTTCTATAACGGAGAGGGCGTTTATAGAACCACCATACCCGGTTTACGCTACAAGAGCGCCTGATCTCTTCATCCTTCGCAAGGTTGCATCTCTTAGGCAACAGATTGAGCTCTAGGCACCGCCTTACATCTGCTCAACACCATGAGACTCAGTCTCGGTTCTTCATCGGGATCGTCTGCATGCCAACATCACCATCATATCTATTTTTTGTAGGTGCACATGGCAGGAGCCGCATTATCAGGTCCACCCTTGACTGATTGACGATACCATCACTCTACATCCACGACTGTGGCGGCCAACATCATTACCATCATCATTGGAAGATTCTACTATGATGGAGCTTGATGGGATACTTCATTAGGTCGGAGCATTACCACTATCATGACTAGTTTACCAAGACCAGCACGCACATCCACATCGTCTTTCATAACTTCCAGCTCAAGACCCGAGACCACTCCCGGCTGCTCATAACCCATTCCAAGAGGGAAGAGGAAGCCTTTTCTACGGAGACGATCTTGACCTAATGGGTAGCCAGTCCTGGGTCAATATGAATCCTAGATCAAAGGGGAAACCGAACTCTTAGTGGGTGACATACTAGGATTGGGTTTGCATTTACGGTTGGACAAGTATCTACTGGTTGCACATATAGGTCCACCCACTTTGGACTTGCATCTCACTGCCGCTACATCTCTGTGGCTAGCATTTTTGGAAGGTCTCACATGTTGGAGGTAGAAGTTGATTGTTTTATCGGCTGGGGTAGTGAGTTTGTTCTCACCCCTAACCATACTCTCTTGACTTTAGCATCATTTGTTTTACCCGAGTATGTATTTTTTGGGCTGTATATTATTCCCCTATGCGGCCACTAGTTTGGGTCTTGGGGGTTGAATTAGGATTTATTGTATTATACGGGGATTTAGCGTCAGCTTGTGTCCCCCTAGACTTTCCCAGGGAATCATTTCTTCCTTTTTACCATATTTACCAATGAAATATTGGAAAATTCTTTGCTAATGATTCACAAACATGTCCAAGAAAGCCATGACTCAATTCAGTCACATAAAACTGTTGGTTATAAAAGAATTCACTAACTGTTAATTCTGGAAACAACATCTCATTTTAAAAATCCCAGAATTTAGTTAAACAACCGATGTCAAGCCAGTTAGTATTCCAGAAAGAAATATTACCTGACCCTACCTGAATCAAAGAATTTTCTCTTGCAATTGCATCCATTTAACAAAGCATTCTCCATTTTTGACTTCTTATAATCTGGTAAAGACCACATAAAGGTAGACCACAAGCTAGTTCATATTTGCAATTTCCACCAAATTTGTAGTGATAAGCTATCCACTAGAGTATGTAGGTTCTTAACATTAAGGTCGTGTTTGGGAACAAACTGTTACCTGTTAGCGGATTGGATTAGCTGTTAACTGTTAGCGAATTGTGTTACCTGTTGTGACTAACGTTCTGTTTATATGAACGTTTGGTGAATAACAAATAGCTGGTAGCCGTTTCATCACGTTAAATGACAAAAAATGACATTAGTATTATATTATGATAACTAGACTAAGACCGCGCGTTGCGCGGTTTTTATGATGTACTTTTAAAATAATAGTAATAATAATGAGTATGTAATAAAAAGTAACTATTTGCTACAAATAATATTGTAAATAATAAATTACATAAAGTGAATAAATGTTAGTATTATAGAAATGTTGGGGAAAAAAAATTATATATATATATAATTGAAATGAACTAAATTACAATAATTAATGTGAAGTGTTGCCTTCACTTCCCTATTTTTGGCTTCTCATTTACTTCAGAGACTTGACTTCAATGTCTTCTTATATTTGAGTATCCGGAGTTGTTTACTCTTACTCGCACTGAATCTTGGGATAAAATTTGTCGCCTTGTACATAAATGGCTGCAACCTGAAAAACATTTGGATGATTGTACCTTCTCTAGTCGATATCTAGATCACCATTTAGAATGATGCTTTTGGTTTCTAGACTGAGATTACATTCACAAAATAATATAGTAATATCATAAAATGTATTAATACCATTCATGAATATATTTCAATCTACACATTCTAAAATACTAGGCAAGGAGGTTTGCACTGCGTGCAATTTAGCCCGGATTCCAGTTTGATTTTAATCTCTATCTTGTATTTTTTATTAGTTTATTAAACCTTCTCTAATGGGACCATTTTGAGTCATTTGTATTGTCTTTCTCCTCATGCTATTGACTTCTTTATAAAGTAATGCAAAACATATTCAAAATGATATTGACAACCCAATAATTCAACTTGAAGTTGCTACTAAACTACAACAGCATCGGGAATATTACAAATGACAGCCAAACAATTTTCCAAAATCACAAGAGCCGAAACTGCTAGAACCAATATAGCGTCAGCCTGAATAAACATGGCTCAAGTTTCAATCTAGACGAAACTCCCTAAATTATACATCGATAAAAAGAGTCTCGGCTCTAGGAAAGGGAAGGAGAGGACTCACAAAGTCCAAGGATACCACACACAGAAGGCACCATTACGTAGAGCTTCAAAACACGACAAATAAGAGAGCATGTGACTGACACACATATGAGGTACCTTCCAAATCGATGTTTCAAATAATCAGCAAAATGAGACCTCGGCCGAGCAGGCTATATGGCAACATATGGCTCAAAGTTGATTGATTCACAAGCTCTTCAAACATATTTCACCACAACATCTCACTAGGAATCAGGATGTCCACTCTAACTACAGCCAATGATGGCTGCAAGCAGGAAACAACAGCTGTAGTGTTAAGCTAGTAGGCAATATCCCCTATGGTTGTAACCACTGCACCGTGTTTACAGTGAAAAGTGAATATCCTGCATGACAAAGAGATGAACAAGCATGATTAGGAATTCCTAAAGGCACTAAAAATAAGCTTAAAGAAAATTATACATTACAAGTTGGTTCCAGCATGAAACCAAAAATAGCATCAGGTAGTTAACAAACATGGCTCAAATATAGAGCATCACAAAGTAAGAGGAACCACTTATAGAGTTTCAAAGTACGACATCATTAAGAGTATATGACCGAGGTATTATATGGGTTACCTCTTACTTTAAAATATCAGCAATGTGAGCCTACACAAGCAGCATCTGAAACTCATTAAGCTTAGCATGCTTTCACATCTGAGCGGCAGCATATGGCCATTTAAAGATCGATTCACGAGCTCTTCTAACCAGAATCTTTCACAACAGCATCTCGATATGAATCAGGATCTCCACTCCCACTGCAGGCACTGATTGGTCCAATGAATCCCATCGAAGCGAGCTGGTAACAGCAACTGTAGTCTCAGCTTGTAGACGAACTCCCTTTCGCTTGTAACAGCTGCACCATGTTGCAGGCCATGTGCTGTCCTGCATGATAATGAGAACAAAAACCAACATTAGGAACTCTTCAAAGCCCTGAAAGTATAAATATAGAATATATTGCATAACAAGTTAGTTTCAACATTACAGAGCTGTTTAAACTTCAAATCCTGCAACAACAAAACAAACAAGTAACAAAATCATGAGTAATTTATACAGAACGAGAGAAATATATAATACAAAAAATGAATCAATTTATCAGGCCCCTGCAAATGAAACTACAACAATATAACTCAATAATTCACCATATCACACAGTAATATTCAGTAGCAGTGGCATCCTGTAAAAATAAAACACTCATCCCCTCCTAGAGTCAGGAACTCGAAACTTATCATTTACATCCAATTATTGGGAGAGTTATTTCCTCGTGATCTGTGTGCATTCTGTAAGCATAAACATACAAACAACATTGCTTTAAAGTCATTTTTCATAATTATAAAGAACTATTTGAAGACAAATGACTAACCGGGAAAGATGATGATGATGCATCAGGCTCAGTATTTCTGTTTGATCATTTAAGAGGAGGGAGTTTCTGCAACAGCAGCATCTCAAGAACTTCTTATACTGATGTCCAAACTTTCTTCCTCAAGCCCTAATATCCCAGCCTCTGGTTTTACAGTCTGCCTGAAAACTGAAACATATAATGTTTTACTGATCATAGGAACCTGCACGAAGGTATCAGGTGAATTATGAACATGCTCCTTCTCGGGTATAGAAGGAATCTGAATTGAAGGGAAAACGGGAGCTTCAACTCCTTCAGTTATCCAATCCTTGGAATAGACTGTAAACATGCAAGTGCCTGAATTTATGAGGAAAGGCTGGGTTAAATTTGGATCATCAGATTCCTAGCATATGAGGAGGAAAGGGGCACTGAATTTTTAAGTCCAACGAAGAAATAGAGATTATTATTCAAAATGGATTGAGAAAAGGAAACAGGTTACTCAAGTCAGAGGTGAAAAGTTAACATACACCTGAGGAACAAAGGCTGCGACAATAATCTGTGCGCTGTGAACCAAATTTTGTGATAAATAGAGCATCCAATCCAAATGTGACACCTTTCCCAACTGATGAAAGCAACTTAGCAGCTCCAGGCATTTTGAGGATTGCATTGTGGAAGGAAAGTCTAGCCCCCAAGTCTTGGGTATAATCAACTAGACCAGAATCATATACATGACCAGCGATGCAATGTCTGACCAATCGACTCTCCTTCATTTAAAAACGATACAGCAAAAAAAAACTAAGCAAATATCCATGGCCCATTTTATCATAAAAAACACGATTTTGAAACTGACAGATAATGAAACAGTGAAACCATACCAGACTGAGCTTCACTTCACATCCTCCATTAATAATCTGAATTACACAAAGCCAAATGGGAATGAAAAAAAAAGCATGAGGATACAGACAAAGCCAGAAAGAAAAATCGATAAACAATTAGAGAGACTGAAGGTTTATAAATTGCATATTCGTACCAAATTTGTGTTCACCTTCACAACCCTGCCTAGCCTTATAACCCAGGCGGCGGGCCTTCTCAGGGCGAGTGGGTCGGAGTGACGCGAACAATGGAAGGTAGCTGACGATACTCTCACATCCGACGATACTCCCAGCAATGAACCCTAAACACCTGCAAATGTCCAACACCAGCAATTAAAAATGCAGTACTAAGATGCTGAAACAAACTTCAAGGTCAAGCTTGAAAATACGTCATTTTTTTTACAATCAGAGGGGAATATATAAAATGACATTCGCATTCGCGTATATTATCATCAAATTATTCGCTAGAAAACATACGACAAAGCAGAAAACAAAAATGAAGAAAGAAAAAGAAGCTGAACTACATCATCGAATCATGTGTACCTGAACCCGATATCCAAAGTCGAGTTTGACAATCACAAAGCAGCATGAATGATTCAAATGTGCAAGGCCTTAGGAAAGAAATAGATAGAAAAATTAGTTGGGGAATTTTGTCGAACACCATGTACTCGTCTGAACCCAAAATCACTTATGGGAAAGAAAAAAAAGCCTTACCACAGATGTTGCAGGTGAAATCGAAGGAAGGGAAAGCACAAAACCGAGGACGGGATGAACGATGGGATTTGTCGATGATGGGAGGGTGAAACACAGAGGTGAGTCACCAACAAAAATCTGGAACAGACACTGGCACCGAGAGCCGCGTTACCTACACCTGCGGAGAGGCCGACACGTAAGGATTCTGGTCTTCGATGTCGGCGCAGCGATGAGAAGGGCGAATTTAATATTTGATGACCTCCAACCGTCCGCGCGGGTGAAGAAAGTGACGGGTTGATGTTGAAAGAATACGCGAGCAATTTAAAAATGGAAAAGAAAAACTGAATGGGAAACCTGAAACCTGGGCTATACCGGCCATTCTATAAGCATTCCCGCTTTCATAATATGATAGATACATAATAATACATAGTGTCAGTACTATTGCCAAAAATACTTTTCCAGTGTACATATAGGCCCCGTTTGGCAACAACGTTTTGGAGGAGAGTTTTTTTTTATTTTTTTTGCTAAATATAGATTTTGACTGGTTAAACAACTATTTTACTTGTTTGGTGAGAAGCGTTTTCCATTGACCTTTTTGGATGAAAACTCTTTTTTTCAAAACGCTCGAAAAAAGAGTTTTTTGGATGAAAATTCTTGTTATTAATTGGATAAATATTACAAATTTTCCTTTTTATCCTTTCTTTTATCTTAAGTATATTCTTTTATCCTTCCCCTTGTACATAACTTTATTTTTGAAGTTTTCGTTTGAAGGTATCACGTAATAGTTAACATTTTTGTTTGTACATAATTAATTATTTTGATTTTTGTTCTAATTTTTATTTCTATCACTTTTATTTTAAAATAATTATTTTAAAATTTTAGAGTACAATTTAACAAATAAATATAAAGTCTTATATATGTTAGTGAATATCATTCCAAAGAAATACAAATAAATATAGATACAAGTACTAGAAATATTTTTCTATGCTTCAAAATAAAACTCACACAAATTATGTTGATGTCCATTTCTTCCATTTAACATAACAAACAGCTAACATCTATTTATCATTTACCAAACAACAATCTAAAAACCGCTAGTCAAAACAGTTAGTCAAAACAACTAATACAATCCGCTAACAGTTAACAGTTCATACAATTCCGCTAACAACTAGTTCTCAAAAGGGGCCATAGTGTTAGTACTTATATTGCCAAAAATACTTTCCCGTGTGTTTAAAGGCCGCGCAAACAAATTAAATCTGCAGTGAAATAAAATGCCATATTTAAAATAAAACCTAACATGTATCATTAATATTTTTCATAATATTATGAGTTTAATAAATAGAAGGAATTAAGTCGATAGGTCAATGAGTAATGGCAGATCAACATGAGCTTCACACTTCTCTTTAACATTAGTTTTGCTGCAATCTAAAATAATATTTTTGCAAAAACCAAAAGAATTTAGATTGGAATTTTTTTTTTTGAAAGAATGGAGATTAGATTTTTTATTTTTTATTTCTCAAGAAACCAAACAATGGTTCAAGTCTTATCAGCAGTGCAAAAACTGAGCTAATACCAAAAGCATCTGATACACGACAACTTCCGCTTTAAAAAGAAACCGAGATATTCAGATCACTCGTCATCGTCAATAACCTTAGTACCCAATCCCTTGATTCCCTCAGCAACCTGGGTCACAGTCACCAGAGAGTACAACTCCTCCTTGGCATCTTCATCATCGTTTCTCTCACATCAGTGCTTCCATGGCTTTCTGAGCAAACTTCCTGATCTCCTTGATTGCATTAGGGGCCTTCTTCTTGAAGGTACATCCGTGAAGGCGCTTGTGGAGATTGAGGGTATACTCCCTGGCGAAGATTAATTGTAACATTGAAGAGTTATATCCTACAAACAAACAAAACCTAATAATTAATATATCGCAACATAAATAAAATAGAATAGAATAGAATAGAAATTACAAATAATCTGGAGATCATAATTAAAACAAAAATAAATTACCAACAAAAACCTATATATATTTGTTCAGCCTGATATTCAAATGGAAGACAACATTTGGGCGATGTTGCCGGAGGATTTGCTGAACGAAATCCTAGTTAGAGTGCCTCCTTTTATGATATTTCATTTTTGGCATGTTTGTAAGAGGTGGAATTCGATCTCACTTTCTCATCACTATCAAAACCAAGCAATCTAATCAAATTACTCATTCCAATAAGTCCATGGAATCAATCAATCTTCGAACCCTAGATCATCATTTGAGAGTACTGAGAATCAGCTTTTAAACTCCCGAACCCGTGGACCATATCATTGAGTTGAGATTCAAGTAGCATCCCCCTCATTCTCCTTGATCTACACATCTTCATCCAGACAAATTTTCCAATCCTGGCCCTGATCCCTGTAAATTCGATCGGTCGACGTCAAAACTTACCACATGGTTCCTTCTGTTCTCAGTGAGTTGATTCATGTTATTCTCAAGTAGACGAGACTTGATGGGTGGAAACCCCAGCCAATTTATATGTATATATATAGAAAATTTTAGAGCGAGTTTTTTATTTAAGAAATAGTAAATTGTTGGTGTATATTTGATTTGATTTTATTTGGTTTAATTTTTGATTTGGTAATCGAAATTAAATTATGTATTTATATGGTAAACATAGTGAATTTGGTAAATTAATATATTTGACTTGATTTAATTTGATTTGATTTTTAATTTATAATTTAATTCAATGGAACAGACATAAAATAGTAGTACTTAATTTTCTACGTTAAATATATTCCCTACTTTAATATGGTAATATTAATATGGTAATATGATAATATGGTAAGCATGATAATAATGGTAATATGGTTAATTCCTTATGTTATACATATGTGGTATTTATGGTAATACGTAAATTAAAAATATGGTAAGCGTGATAATAAGGTATAGGCGGCTGATAATATGGTAAGGACGGGAAAACGTCTGTTAAAAATATGGTAGGCGGCGGGGCGGCGGGGAACGCAATAATGACAGTAGAATGACAATTTCGGGGTGGTTCCGAAGATAATGTTTCTTTTTTGTATTTTTATTTATTCCGTCACTCTCTACTTTTTAATATATAGTAGAAAAATAATTTTTATGTTACTTTATGCATTTATTTATTTGTATGATATATATAAGTACCTAACGTATTATTCATTAATATATTTAGAAGAGATCATATAAAATGAGTAAAATTTTAATTTTACAATCTATTAAAATCAAACATTCCACTTTTATTTAAAACCTCCGTATTTTAATCCACATCCTATTATAAAATCAAACATTACACCTTAAATTATAACCTTCGTATTTTAACTCCACGCTCTTTTAAAAATCAAACATTCAACTTTTATTTAAAATTCTCTGTATTTTAATATACAATCTATTAAAAAACAAACATGATACTTTTAATTAAAAAAATTTCGTATTTCAATCTGCATTTTATTGAAAATCAAATATTCTACTTTTAATCAAAAACCTCCGTATTTTGATCAACAACCTATAAAAATCAAACATTCTACTTTTAACTAAAATCTCGGTATATTAATCAACAATCCATAAAAATCAAACATTATACTTAAATTAAGAACCTTTTTCATTTTATGTACAATCTATTAAACTCAAACATCCTACTTTTAATTAAAAACCTCCATATTTTAATTTATGACTTATTTAAAATCAAATATTATATTTATAATTTAGAAATTCGTATTATATATTATGTACAACTTTTTAAACAAAATTTATGCATGCAAAAATTGAATTAGCACAAAGCACTTATTGAGATATATGTGTACTAGGGGATGGATGTTACACTTTGTGTAATTCAACCCTGATTTAACCCAGCCTTAAATTGTAATTTAGTTTTATTTTCTGAAAAATTTTTGAGAAATTATAATTGTAGTTATAAACTGAAATTTTCAGTAAAATATCATTTGGCGAAATGTAGTGAAATTGAATCGGATTAATTTAGTTTTTCAATGCATGCATGTTCAATTCCGTCTAGTATAATTCAAAATAGTTATTGTAGTTTTATTATTTTCAATTTATTTCGTTTCAGATTTTCAGTGCATCAAGCAATATCTTGGGATAATTGGACCTATGAGTTGTTGATGCATATAATAGGAATTTACTGAATTTCAAAAAAGTGTTTCGAAACGTGCCTGTTAATTAAAGTCCTAAATTTTTTAGAAGAAATTGATATTTTAGAATGACATTTAGACAACTAAATAATAAGAAATTTATTCTAAAAGCTAAATAATTTTGATTGAAACTGAAGATGATTTTAAAAAATAAGCATTTTATTCTAAAAATAGATATTTTAAACTAAAATTGAGATGGTTAAACAGCATGTATTTTATTCTATAACATTTTAGACTGGAACTAAAGATGGTTTAAAAAAAAAGTATTTTATTCTAAAAATTAGATATTTTAGGCTGCAATTCAGATTTTTTTTTTTGAAAAAGAATCTAATTTATTCAAGAGCTCATGTCGTAGTAAATGAAAAATTATCATCAAGCTCACAACTATAAACTAAACACGTGCATCAAGTGAACAAAAACCTATTTCCGAATGCAATATTTGCAGCAAATGGTTCAATACCCTTTAGTTTATGACAGTGGTTCCCTTGGACATTCCCAGTTAAAAGTCATTTTAATTATGAGTTGCAGCTTTGTTGCAGTGGTTTTCAAGCCATTCCATTGTAACACTTTTAGGTCTCTCAAGTGGCAGTGCAAGAGCATGGTCCCATACTAGCTGAGAACAAATGTCAAATGGCCCTCGATACTCCAAAGAGGACTGTATAATACCTAGCTTCGGTAAGACCATAATAGTTCAGCAAGACACCACTGTGGGCATCAACATAGGGCCAGGGGTTTTTAACCTTGCCAAGTTCTGTAAGAATTGGTGGGACTACTTGATAAAGCTTCAAAACCAACTGGAATAGTGGATCATCAGGCAAATGTTTCAATGCAAATTCTCTCTGGCATGTGTATCGGGGATCTGTTTTACGCAAAACTCCATGTCCGAATCCCGGAACAACCTTGCCAGTGTTCAGTGTCTTCCAAACATAATCTTTCAACTGGTCTTTGGAGATGTTCTCCCCACACTCCTCCACCACAGATTTAATCCAAAGCAAAACTTCCTGATTGGCCAAACCATGGAGGGGTCCAGCTAAATCATTTAATGCAGCAGCAAATGAAAGATATGGATCTTAAAGGGCACTTGCAACCAGATGACCCGTGTGAGCACTAAAATGAAAGATATAGATCATTTTTTTGTGCATTTTTCTGAATCATTTCTGGGTTGCATTGCAGCTACAGATATGCTCATTCATGCTGTTGTGCTGTTTGTTTTTACATTTCTCAGTCTCGACATTTTTTCAGGTATGCTTACAATGTGTTGTATGATCATTTGTGTAAACTTGCACCTTCTAAAAGCAATTAAAACTTGCTCCTGTGGTTTCTTTCTTCTTAGTGTAAAGATGAATGTTCTTCTTTTTGCTCCGCGGCTTTGCCTATCATCATGATGCAGCAGGTTGACTTTAAATGAATTGTACTGCAGAATCAAAACATATTTTCCTCATGCTTCCTGAGTTGATATTAGCACGCTTTCTTATCAGATTTAGGCTACCATAATAGAAACAGTGATGCACAACACATTTCAAATTTCATAAATAAGGAGCACATTACAAATTTATCAAGCAAACAACAAAAAAGAGCAATCCATATTTTTAAACACAACAAAGTAACATATTTGTATTCTTCAGGCTTATATGAACTTCAAGTAAGCTTTCAAAAATCATAGTATCAGCTGTGCAACCATATAATGAGCTCAAATAATTTAAAGTTCAAAAATTAACCTTAAAAATGTAATCTCCAACATTTCGAACCAGCTCATGATCCAAAATATTCAAAATACTTAACCTGAATGAAACACACAATAAACATGAGCTGCATTTTAAAAATGAGGATATGATAGTTAGCCTCAAATTAAATAAAAAGAACATAAACCACTACACATTAATAAACCCCTAAATTCCAGTATATGACAAGAAAGAAATTTTGTGATAGAGGGAATAAAAATTGCCGAAATTTACAGAAACAGCCGTATAGCAAGCACGAGCATCTATTTCTCCGCCATCATGCATCCTGCATGAAACAAATTACAAGAAATTCTTACAGCGAAGGACAATCTCAAATATAAACGAGCCAGTGAAAGCCATTGTTTTATCCTTTTGCTTTTTAAAACTTCACACAGACTAAAGAATGTAACAGTATAACATCATCTAAGCGCAAAGGATATTGTTTTAGGGACGAAAAATAGATGTAGTACATAAGATCACCACTAAAATAATGTGTACGGACAAATGAATAACCGAAAAAGAACATGACAAACCTGAAGGCTCCACTTGCATCTTTCATCCGAATCAAAATGCGCAGTTTTTCCCTGTCACATCACAAAATCAGATAAAAAGTTTCCAATGGCTCAGCACATACACAGAACATAACCACAATCAACCAAACATGTTTATTGATGACAAGGCCGTCTCAAGAAGCCTTCCAAGAGCAGTCAAAGCAGCGGATCTATTGCTTCTATAAGACAAACACTGAACTTGTATTGCATGATTCATTTTCAGTGTATCTGCGGTTTCTTCAGAGGAAGGTAACACAGTAAAAAAATTCCAGTTGTAAACACATTGAGAGCAGAAAACCATCATATGATCAAAGACATGATTGAAAACATGGCATGAATACATACTTTGTATTTTACAATCTTCCAAAGCCATAATTGTACTCCATTGGCATCTCTGAATCACTACATGACAATAGCGACTTAGCATATTTTTGTAATCCCTGATTACATTCTGAAATATACTATGATCTTATATTCGTACAAGGAAAAAAAACACAGAGAAAAGACTTCAGAATTTCATACATATTATGCGATAAGAAGATATAACTCTTTAAGGCGCTGATCATCAGGGAAAGCATTAAAACAAGCATAACAAATTTACCATATATACAGACTAACTCTGCAGACCCAATCATCCATAATCCCAAGTAAATGTGTGTGAACTGTGAAGGTACCATTGAGCATATGAAATATTGGGTTACTAAGGCCACGTAAATAAAAAAGTATTGGACATTCCTTTTTTTTAGTATATAAATAACGGTACTATATAACCAACCAACAAAAGCATGCAATTATGCGCTCATGAAATAAATAACAGGCGAGCTGAGATGTTTTTCATGGCAAAAGCAAGCCTCACTTGATTACGCAAGCTATTTACAGATTCAAAGCAAATGTAGGCACACCTATTATGCATGTATGTTACATTCTCAGGCTCATTCCAGAAACTTAGTTATAAGTTGTATGTTGCATGAGCCAGCAAAAGATATTATATCCGGGATGAGCACACTGTACCTATGAACATGGCAAAATGCTGTGTCCGGATAGCAAAAATTATGCAGTAGATAACTATGCTGACGAAGCTTAATCCTGTTTAGTGTGTTTTGCACCTTTAGCGGTAGAGGAAGTAGTTAGTTCCATAGGCCTTTTACCTGTTAGTGCCTGTGGAGATGGAGGAGGAGTTTCCTTAAGTTCACCGCCAGTTGCTGTTGATGCAGCGCCATCAAACTCGGGCATCTGTATATCAGAGTTGTGTTTTCCTGCTGTTGATGATGAGCAGTGGGAGGTCGTCGTTATACCTCTCCAAAAATACAATTTATACTCACTCACAAGCTCTACACACAACTAAGCATATAGTGGCAAGTAAGGTTCGTATCCACAGAGAAGAGGAGATTTTCAAGTATCTCAAATAGATTTACTACTCTAACTACTATAAAATTACTATAATATCATATTTATATAAAAGCGATGTAAATAGGGGGGGAAATTTGGAGTTTGGTTGTAGAAAACACTACAATGTTATGCTAAGTTATAGCTTAAGATTACAACTAAACTATATAAAAGATAGATTAACAATGAGATTATTAGACTTGGGGCACTCGACTTCATCTTTCGACTAAAGGTTAATCATTGAACTACCACACATTGTACTTGGGGTTTACGATTACTTATCGAGATTAAAGATCTCAAAGCAAGATATTCAATCTATTCTCTCTTTCATAACCAAGAAACAACATAGCATCATTTCAAGGTACTCATCTTTAGATAAAAATAAGTGGAAGCACTATATTTAATCTAGTGATGGCATTATTCATGAGAATCGATAACATGTAAGCAAGGCAATTGAACATTCATGAGGAACAATGGATGGAAGCATTCAAAGCACTATTCCTATTTGTTCTAACCATCTATTAAGCAAATGATAACATTTTACCCATAGATTTAGCAAGCATTCAACACAACCTACAACTAGGAAGAAAGCCCAATCGTTTATTGCATCAAATTCATATGGAAATAACATATTCAATTGCTAATCGAAAAACCCATGAACAATGCATATCAAGTTCTCAAAACCATATACCGAAAGTCTACATCGAGGTACCCAAGAGTTGTTTAGCCTACACAAATCATACTAATCATACAATACAAACCCATAGATTCAAAGAGATAGAAAGATGAAGAAGAAAATGGAACTAGAGAGTTTTTGCTCTATATTTTCGAACCCTCTTTGATGTGGGATGCAAAGAGGCTTTTATACTCTCCAAAAGATAAGAAGAAGTCAACTTGCAGCAGCGCGCGGACTCCGCGCCAGTTGGCGCACTTGTGTGAAGGGCTGCGCGGTGCGCGGACCGCGCAGCAGTCCGCGCACTTTGTGAAGGGCTGTGCACTACTCCATTGTTGCTTCTTTCGGAGAGTTCCGGTTCTACCTTTTCGGAAAGGCCTTCATCTTCATGTTTAATCACCATTATGTCGCCTCAATGTTCAAGTACCTATAGAGTGACGAAACTATGGCATATGGCGTATAACTTCCATACATCACTCTACTCTCAAAATAGCAACAATTATCAACAATTAGGCCTATTTAGCACCATTGGAAACCATTTCTAAGTGCAACAATCATGGTATAACTTGAGCTCATCAAATCCCCCACACTTAGATTCTTGCTCGTCCTCGAGTAAATCACCCAATGCACTCCCTCATAATATGAACCTCACCATATACCCCCATTCTACTTTCTACATCTCCTCTACTAAAGCACTCAAGGTCCCCCACACTTATTGTCAAACATCTCTAAATTGAGAATCAAAGATCAAGGTTTGAAGTTAAGGGACCTTCCCTCCTAAGGTCTACCCATGTGATCGACTCCAACGATCCACACCCCCCTAAACATGCATCTCCAATCACAAATCTAACCCAATGTAGTGGACTTAGAACGATCCCCATCCGATAAAATCGGATAGTCCACCACATATCCTAAGGGTGCCTCTCTACATCAACAATGCTCGAAAGCATAATGTAGGCACCATCTAACATGCCAATCTACTCATAAAACAAATATATCATGGCATCACAACCTCCACTAGGTCTAGCAAAATGATATGGCTACATCAACGTCCATAGCTATCCTAGTACACATTCACCTTCTAGAGTTCTAAGCACTTACAATCATAAAATCATATCAAGAGTGCTTAAACTCTACTCCAAAACACAACCATCCCACCAAACAAATTCACCTCACATTTTGAGAATAATAAGAACAAAACCTCTCCTTTTGCCTATGTGCCTTTCGGTTTTCACATAGCCTCTCTTTTTTTTTTCTTTTTTTTTTTTTTTTTTTAGCCTCTCACTTTTGCCTAGGCCTTGTTAATGTTTTGACCTATCCGGGCTTTTCACTCTCTTTTTTTTTTTTTTTTTTTTTAAACAAAATATATACTACCAAGAGGAACTAAGAGGATCTCTCCCCCCACACTTAGACAAAACGTTGTCCCCAATGTGCAATAGGACAAGCATAATGAATCGAAAAGTATGAGAGGGGAGACTTACAACTAGGACCGTGAAGGTCCGGCATCAGGAGAGCTAAAGAATGGCCGAGCAGCGCGGCGCTCATCCTCACGTCGTTGGCGTCTGGTAATGGGACAAACCGCGGCTGGGTGGTGAGGGTGCATCGAGTGGAACATCTCTGAAAGGCTATCAACGTCATCCTCCAGGCGCTCTTGACCCCTGTGAATGTGATCCAGCTGCACACGGAGTTGCTGATGGTTGTAGTTCACTGTGCTCTCCAGGTCACCAAGGGCAGTGGTGATGCGTGTGGTAGCTCGTAGAAACTCTGAAATCATGGGGGAATCCACTCCACCACTGGCAGTCCCAGGATCGGCATCAAAAGGGTCGGGTATCCCATGGTCCGGCACAGGAGGATCAGGTCTACTGCCTCCCGATGAAGCAAATTCAGGGTCACAAGAAAGTGTAAGAGCAGAAAGGGGAAACCCGCGCAACAGAGACACCCGAGCCTGCGGAAGACGTAGAAAGGGAACGCCCCGACGCTTATACTTCCACCCAAGACTGTCATCAAGGGCAAGTATACCAGAAGCCTTTAGATAGTCAAAATTAAGAAGGAAGTTATCATCTGCACCAATGCGCTCAACCTGTGAAGGGCGGGGGACACCATAACGATCCGCAATCAAAGTAATCATTCCTCCCATGGTAAGACGCCCTGTATGGCGATGAGCATTAAGACACGCATTAATGAAAAGCTGCGCCCAATCAGGTATGCCATAGGTAGCCGCAGAGGTACAACCCCATAGACAAATAAGCTCATTCTGATCAACTAAGGCATGCTCTCCCTTGCCATGAATACAAGAAGATAACAACCGATGGAGTAGTCTAACAGCCGGATGGAAAATGGCGGAGGAGGAAGAGTTATTATTGTGCATAGATACACCGGAAAGTTGATTCCAAAAGGAGTGGCGGGCAAAGTTGATCGATTTATGATTGACCATGCGGTGGTCGATACGGCCCTTAGAGATGCCAAAACAATCGAGCAAGTCCTCATGAGAAAGTGTAAACTCCTGATCACCCAAATGGAAAGAGATAGCCGGCACATCACCATCATCAGTCTCAGTGATACTTGTCTCAATAATGGATAAGAACTCAAGAGTAAAACTAGCAAAAGTGGGTACTGCTAAGTCCAAGAGGTCTACAAGGCCACCGTGTTGCATAAGGACAAGGAGAGAGGATTCAAGGCCAAGTTGCTGCAGAAGCGGGCGATAGAAGAATCTGGTGGGCAGAATAGGCCGTCTTTCTAAAGCAGCCCACTTGGCTTTGGCTCTGTCACTAAGTGTCGTTAAACCCTTCAAATCAAGTGGAACCGGTGATGGTGGGGAAGGCTGTGGAGCAGCTCTGCCAGGGACGGCGGTACGTCGACGCTTAGAAAGGGAAGTAGATGCCATACTCCCAACTCAGCAAACAAAACAATACACACCCTCGAGGAAACAGTCCCAAATAACAGTGCAAATACCAACTTCAGCAAAGCTCCCACAAAGAACCAACACAATCACAAATTATCTGAACACCGCACAACTCACAAAGAACAGTCCCAAATCACCAAATTCAGAGAAACCGGTAGAATAAGTACCCGGAGTCCAATGCCGAGAGGTAGAGATGGCAGTGACCAGAGATGGCCGGAGGTATGGTGGTGCCGAGACGACGCCAGAAATAGGTGCCGAGACGAGAGTGCTGGCAAGGACGCCGGAGAATAGATGGGGAGGAGAAGTGGTGGCGGCGCTCGACTCAGGTGAGCAGTGGCCGGCGGGCAGCGGTGGAGGAGATGACCGGTGAAAGGCGGTGGAGTGGTGGAGTTGCAGAGGGGTGATTGATCGGGGAAGATGGCCGGATGATGCAGAGGATGATGTCGGCGATGGGGTTTGCAGGCGAAACCCAAGAAGCGGCGGCGGGGTGGTGATGTTGGAGGAGGCCGGCTGCCGAGAAATGGTGGTGATGGAGCGGAGGATGAGCAGAGGAAGGTTGGAAGGGGGTGGTGGGCTCGCGGCGGCGTGCAGAGGAGACGCCGGCGAGATGGTGGTGACTTCCTGGCCCGGTGCAGATGGTGGTGGTGACGCCGGAATGGTGCAGAGGAGACGCCGGGAAGTCGTGGTGGTGGCGGCGCTGGAGGGTCAGTGGAGATAGGACAGATCGATCGGCGGAGAAGAGGTGGTGATCGATCGGTCAGTGGTGATCGACGGGTCAGGCAGGTCGTCGACCGGGAAGACCAGATGGGCCCGGTGGGCGGTGGCCAGCGGTGGTGGAGAAGAGGTGGTAGAAGACCGGCCGGTGAATGGCGGCGGAGATCGCCGGAGATGGTGGTGGAAGCTGGCCGGAGATGTGGGCGGCGAAGCCCAGACGCGGCGGTGGTTCCGTCGCGGCGGCGTCACGTGGGCCGGTGAGCAGTGGGTCGGTAGTGGGTCGGTGATGTCGGTGGCCGGTGATGTCGGTGGAAGCTGGCCGGTGCCGGAGGTGGACGGTGGCCCGCGGCCAGTGGATGGCGGCGGAGGTTGCCGGATCGGAGTGGATGGCGGCGGAGGGAGATGGGTGGGTGATGGTGTCGGTGGAGTGGGGGAGAAGTGGTGATGAGGGAGGTTGTGTAATGGATCAAAGTCAACTGGGTCAAATGGGGCAAGTGCACAGACCAAGCGCTAGGACGGACACCTTCCAAAGGGCCGCGCGATTTGAACGTGAAATCTGCCCCCGGGAAACACCGCGCGGGCCGCGCGGCACTAGGCGCGCTAAGGTTCTGATTAACAAAGGCCCGCGCGGTCCTTTTTTTTTTTTTTTTTTTTTTTTTTTTTTGCAACGATCGTCCTTGCTTTGTACCTGAAAAATAATAAACACATACCCCGTGTAAAATCAACTAAAAGAGAAATAATAATAAATATGAAAACAACTATATATAAAAGTAACACATCGTTCAAAATAATATGAAAAATAAAGAACGATCAAAACCGGTTTATTTAACGTCGTCGGCACGACTTACCTCCAATGAAATCACTCATAGGTCGGCTCGGTGAGATGCATCTCATCAAGGATTTCCGAATTAAAGTTCTCACAATATGGCTTCAAGCGTTGGCCATTTACTTTCAAAATCTTGGAGGTGGCTTCACTCTTTATATCCACCGCACCATGTGGATATACTTTCACAACTACGAATGGTCCCGTCCATCGAGACCGCAATTTACCGGGAAATAGACGAAGGCGAGATAGAAATAGGAGTACTTTTTGACCAACCTCAAAGTTCTTCCTAATGATCATCTTATCGTGCCATGCCTTCGTTTTCTCCTTATAAATAGCGGCGTTCTCGTAGGACTCGTTCCTTAGCTCCTCTAGCTCTTGTAGTTGTAACTTCCTTTCATTCCCGGCTGCATCTAGATTGAGGTTGAACTCTTTGATTGCCCAATAAGCCTTGTGTTCCAACTCCACCGGTAGATGACAAGGCTTCCCAAAGACTAATCGATATGGAGACATACCGATTGGAGTCTTAAAAGCCGTCCTATATGCCCACAATCCATCATCTAACCGAGTACTCCAATCCTTTCGAGTCGGTTTAACCGTCTTTTCAAGGATGGACTTGATTTCCCGATTGGAAACTTCGGCTTGGCCATTAGTTTGTGGGTGATAGGCGGTGGAGGTCTTGTGGTTTACACCATACTTCTTCAACAATGCGGCGATGGTTCGATTGCAAAAGTGGGTACCCCGATCACTAATCAAAGCTCTAGGAATCCCGAACCTAGAGAAGATGTTTGCTTTGATAAACTCTGCAACCACTTTAGAATCATCAGTTTTAGTGGGGATTGCTTCAACCCACTTTGACACATAATCAACCGCAAGCAAGATGTATTTGAAACCGAAAGAAGTAGGAAAAGGACCCATAAAATCAATACCCCATACATCAAACAATTCACAATATAAGGGAGCAGTTTGGGGCATTTCATTACGAGACGAGATATTCCCTACTCTTTGACATTTGTCACAAGATTTGCAAAAGCTATATGCATGCTTATTCAAATTAGGCCAATAAAAACCACAGTCAAGCACTTTTCGAGCAGTTCTCCTAGCACCGAAATGACCACCACATGCATAAGAATGACAAAATGTGAGAATAGAATTAACCTCACTATCGGGGATGCATCGCCTCACAACTTGGTCGGAGCAATGTTTCCATAGATATGGATCATCCCACACATAAAATTTAGCATCATGTTTCAACCTATTCTTCTGAGCAGTGGTGAAACGAGGAGGAAACTTGTTAGCAACAAGATAATTCACAATGTCGGCATACCATGGAAGAGAAACACTAAGAGCAAACAAATGCTCATCCGGGAATTCTTCTCGAAGACATTCTTGTTGCACATTTGCCTCGACTCCAAGCCATGGCACTAGGCGGCTCAAGTGGTCGGCCACAAGGTTTTCGGCACCCTTCTTGTCCTTCACTTCCAAGTTGAATTCACTCAAGAGTAAAATCCATCGAAGCAACCTTGGTTTCGCGTCTTTCTTCGTCATTAAATAACGAAGTGCTGCATGGTCAGTGTAAACAATAACCTTGGTACCAAGCAAATAAGACCGAAACTTTTCAAGTGAGAAAACTACCGCTAACAATTCTTTCTCTGTGGTAGAATAATTTCTCTGAGCCTCATTAAGAGTCATGGATGCATAATAGATGGCATGGGGCACTTTTCCTACCCTTTGACCTAATACCGTGCCAACGGCATAGTCACTCGCATCACACATAATTTCAAAGGGAAGAGACCAATTTGGAGGTTGAATGATGGGGGCGGACACAAGCATAAGCTTTAAACAATCAAATGCCCTCTTACAACTCTCATCCATCACAAATTCCACATCCTTTTGTAACAACTTACACAAAGGAGAAGCAATTTTTGAGAAATCTTGGATAAAACGGCGGTAGAATCCCGCATGACCAAGAAAGGAACGAACTTCACGCACACAAGTAGGGTAAGGCAAAGTTTGAATTGTATCAATTTTAGCTTTATCTACCTCAATACCCTTAGAAGAAACCACATGACCTAACACAATACCTCTTTCAACCATAAAATGACATTTCTCGGAATTTAGAACAAGGTCAAATTCAATGCATCGTTGAAGAACTAATGACAAATGTTCCAAACAATCATCAAAAGAGTTTCCATGAACGGTAAAATCATCCATAAAAACTTCAACAAATTTTTCAACATATTCTGAGAACATGCTTACCATGCACCTTTGAAAAGTCGAGGGTGCATTGCAAAGCCCGAAAGGCATGCGTCGATAAGCAAACATACCATAGGGGCATGTGAATGTGGTCTTCTCTTGATGTTCTGGCGCGATCGGCACCTGGAAATAACCTGAATAGCCATCAAGAAAACAATAGAAAGAGTGCCCTGCAAGCCTTTCAAGCATTTGGTCAATAAATGGTAAAGGAAAATGATCCTTTCTAGTTACCGCATTCAACCTCCGGTAGTCTATGCAAACTCGCCATCCATTCTGAACACGAGTAGGGACCAACTCTCCCTTTTGATTCTCTACCACTGTGACTCCGGTTTTCTTAGGGACCACATGTATCGGGCTCACCCATTTGCTATCGGAGATTGGATAAATTATCCCCGCATCTAGCAATTTGATCACCTCGGCTTTTACTACCTCCATCATGGGTGGATTCAATCGCCTTTGAGGTTGTCGCACGGGTTTAGCATCATCCTCCAACAAAATTCTATGCATGCAAGTGCTTGGACTTATACCCTTGATGTCGGAAATAGTCCACCCTATGGCTTTCTTGTGCTCATGTAACACTTTCATCAACTTGACTTCTTGCTCTTTGGTGAGTTTACTAGATATTATAACCGGAAGTTTCTCACTTTCACCGAGATAAGCATATTTAAGGTCTTGAGGAAGTGGTTTCAATTCCACTACCGGAGACGTCTCAAGAGAAGATCGGTCACCCGATACTCTCGAGTCGGAAAGACCTAAGATAGGCGTATCAAGGGAAAGCTCTTCATAAGAATCTAGTGCACTCACGCTTTCTTTCGCTCTAGACCCAACACTACGAAAGGTTGATTCATCACTACACAAGCTCCTTTCAATAGCATTCAACAAAGGATCATGAGCACCATCTCTAAGAACATCTTGCACACAAATTTCAACCACATCAATAGCATTGCAAGAATGATCACCAATTGGGGATTCCATATCATCATGATTGTGAAATTCTATTTTATCCCCATCAAATTCCATGGTGAGTTTGCCATTAAACACATCAACCACGGCTCTTGACGTTTTCAAAAATGGGCGCCCCAATAGAATTGGTGCGGCATAGTTATCATGTTCCATGTCAAGAATGTAAAAATCCGCGGGGAAAATCAACTTGTCGACTTTAACCAACACGTCCTCTACAATACCCTTAGGGTATGCACTAGAACGATCGGCAAGTTGAATTACCACCCCGGTTTTAAGTAAAGGACCAATGTTCAAAGATTTATACACCGAGAAGGGAATCAAGTTAATTGATGCACCTAAATCTAGCATGGCCTTTTGAAAAAATATCCCTCCTATGGTGCAAGGAATGGTAAACATCCCGGGATCACCACATTTAGGAGGGATTTTCGCTTGAAATAAAGCCGAGACATTAACATTCATCCCCTCCTTAGTGGCATCTTTTAAACGTTGCTTACGATTATTAGCACATAGTTCCTTCAAAAATTTAGCATATCTAGGAACTTGACTAATAGCATCGAGTAAAGGAATGTTTACCTCACACTTACGAAAGACTTCGTAAACGTCCTTGTCAACCTCCTTCTTTCGAGTATCTTTCAACGCCTCGGGGTATGGGGGTTCCACTTCAAATGGTTGAGTCTCCTTCTTCTTCTTGTGAGGGGGAGAAAATGGAGGAGATGGTGGCTCGCCATTAGGTGATGTCCCTTGAACAAGTATCTCCGTTTCAACCCCTTTTCCCTTAAAGATCTTCTCTACACCCCGTTTCTCGACCCTTTCCTCGGCTTCCTTCATCAACACAATGTCATCCTTGGCCAATGTCTCTTCAACTACTTTGTTGGTCAAATGCTTCACAACAAACCCTTTCTTGATCTCTTCCTCGACTATCACCTCGGGTTTATGTACCTCTTTCCCACTCCTCAAGTTTATAGCACTAGCATTCTCTCTTGGATTCATTTCGGTTTGTGCGGGAAGTTTACCGGAATTTTGGGCTTTCAAATATCCCACATCGGTGGCTATTTGACTCATTTGCACTTCTATCGACTTGAACCGCCCATCATCCAAGGAATACCCCGAACTCTCACCTTGTTCATGAGCTCTCTCTTCATACCGTCGAGAATTTTGAGGTCCTCTATTGTAAGATCGCTCTTGTCCTTGGTTTCGAGGGTATTGTTGAGGTTGGGATTGGTAGTGTTGGTTTTGATTATCTTGGTACCCTCGATACCCTTCACCTTGGTAGTCTTGATAACCCCCATAGCCTTGGTAATATTGGGAATGTTGAAATCCTTGATTTTGGTAGCCTTGATGCCCTTGATCTTGATAGCCTTGATACCCCCCATAACCTTGGTTTCTAGGATAGTTTTGTTGGGGAGGAGCTCTATCGTAGGATCGACTACCTTGGCCTTGACTCCTAGGTGGTGCTCCATCATAAGATTGACTACCTTGACCTTGGTATGCTTGATTATTGGAGAAGGATTGTTGGCCTTGTTGTTCCTTCGTTTCATCTCTCCACCGAAAATTAGGATGATCCCTAGATCCGGGGTTGTAGTGTTGAGCATATGGGTCACTTCTCCTTTGAAATCCTCTATCACCACCTTGGCCTTGACCACCTTGATTTCCCCTAGGTCTATCACCTTGATAACCTCTACCACCTTGAAATCCTCTCCCACCTTGGTTTCCACCATAGAACCCTACGGCATTCACTTCTTCATCGTAGTATTCTTGAGTTTGGGGACAAGAGTCGGTGGAGTGGTTAAGAGAACATGTATCACATGTCAAGACTTGTTGCCTCCTATTGCCTCCTATGTTGTTTCCACCACTTTGAGCCACTACTAAACTCTTTACCGCGGCCGTGAGCTCTCTTATCTCCGCTTGAGTGGTATCATCTCTAGTTACTATGGAAACAATTGGTCTTGCCCTCCTACTTCTTCTAGGCCCTTCTTCTCGTGCTAGGCGCTCAAACAACTCCATAGCATCGGTGGATCCAATCAAAGAAATGGAACCAAGACAAGCGCTCTTCACTAACCGAGAATCTTGTTCATTAAGACCATTGTAGAAAAAGGCAACCAACTGAGGTTCGGTGTAGCCATGATAGGGGCAACTTGCTACAAGCATTTGGAATCTCTCCCAATAGTCTTGGAAACTCTCTTCTTCCTCCTGAAGAATGTTGCTAATGGCTTTAACTATCACCGAAGATTTAGAGGGGGGAAAAAACTTGTCAAGAAACCTTTCCTTCAATTCCGACCATGAGGTGATGGAGTTGGAGGGGAGACGACTCAACCAAACCTCGGCTTTATCTTTCAAGGTAAAAGGGAAGGTTTTCATTTTAAAGTGATCCTCGTCGACTCCAGAGGGTTTCATGCTACTAGTAACTCGAAGGAAGGAATCGAGATGGTAGTTAGGATCATCGGTGTCTCGACCATAGAAGGATGGAAGTGCATGTATAACCCCCGACTTGATCTCACATTCGGTACCCGTCGGAAAGACGATACTCGATTGTTCTTGATCATAGGCTTGCCGCATATATCCCCTCATAGGAATGTTGGTAGGGGGGTTGTTGGCACGGTGGAATGGATTGAAAAAGGTATCTCGGGGTGCTTCTTCTCCCGCCATGTTGGAATTGGATGGCTCACTTTCTGAAAAATTGTTGGAAGATATACTCTCTTGTGTACTCCTTCTAAGTTGTCGAAGAGTCCTAGTTAACTCGGAGTCGTAGTGCAAAGGGTCTTGGTTCGAGGAACGAGTACGAACCATGCACCAAGAGCTAGAGCAATACGTCTCCAAGCAAAAGAAACAAAACCAAAGAAAATAGAGTTAGAGAAAAACTACAATCAACACCTAAAAATACGCCTCTTCCCCGGCAGCGGCGCCAAAATTTGGGAGGTCGTCGTTATACCTCTCCAAAAATACAATTTATACTCACTCACAAGCTCTACACACAACTAAGCATATAGTGGCAAGTAAGGTTCGTATCCACAGAGAAGAGGAGATTTTCAAGTATCTCAAATAGATTTACTACTCTAACTACTATAAAATTACTATAATATCATATTTATATAAAAGCGATGTAAATAGGGGGGGAAATTTGGAGTTTGGTTGTAGAAAACACTACAATGTTATGCTAAGCTATAGCTTAAGATTACAACTAAACTATATAAAAGATAGATTAACAATGAGATTATTAGACTTGGGGCACTCGACTTCAACTTTCGACTAAAGGTTAATCATTGAACTACCACACATTGTACTTGGGGTTTACGATTACTTATCGAGATTAAAGATCTCAAAGCAAGATATTCAATCTATTCTCTCTTTCATAACCAAGAAACAACATAGCATCATTTCAAGGTACTCATCTTTAGATAAAAATAAGTGGAAGCACTATATTTAATCTAGTGATGGCATTATTCATGAGAATCGATAACATGTAAGCAAGGCAATTGAACATTCATGAGGAACAATGGATGGAAGCATTCAAAGCACTATTCCTATTTGTTCTAACCATCTATTAAGCAAATGATAACATTTTACCCATAGATTTAGCAAGCATTCAACACAACCTACAACTAGGAAGAAAGCCCAATCGTTTATTGCATCAAATTCATATGGAAATAACATATTCAATTGCTAATCGAAAAACCCATGAACAATGCATATCAAGTTCTCAAAACCATATACCGAAAGTCTACATCGAGGTACCCAAGAGTTGTTTAGCCTACACAAATCATACTAATCATACAATACAAACCCATAGATTCAAAGAGATAGAAAGATGAAGAAGAAAATGGAACTAGAGAGTTTTTGCTCTATATTTTCGAACCCTCTTTGATGTGGGATGCAAAGAGGCTTTTATACTCTCCAAAAGATAAGAAGAAGTCAACTTGCAGCAGCGCGCGGACTCCGCGCCAGTTGGCGCACTTGTGTGAAGGGCTGCGCGGTGCGCGGACCGCGCAGCAGTCCGCGCACTTTGTGAAGGGCTGTGCACTACTCCATTGTTGCTTCTTTCGGAGAGTTCCGGTTCTACCTTTTCGGAAAGGCCTTCATCTTCATGTTTAATCACCATTATGTCGCCTCAATGTTCAAGTACCTATAGAGTGACGAAACTATGGCATATGGCGTATAACTTCCATACATCACTCTACTCTCAAAATAGCAACAATTATCAACAATTAGGCCTATTTAGCACCATTGGAAACCATTTCTAAGTGCAACAATCATGGTATAACTTGAGCTCATCAAGCAGCTGCCGCCTGATGAAGATGTTGCTGCAGGGAAGTCAATGATAGGAAGGAATTCTATAAGATTGTACCGGCCACGGGGCTTTCCTTGTGAATCAGAGGCAGATGCTCGAACATGGTAGAACATGTGCTTCTCTTTCAGCTTGTCGTTGAGAGCATCAATATCAACTCCCTCTTCCCGGTGTTTGAAGACACAAAATGTCAAGTACAAAACACAGCAAAACTGTGAGGATAAAGTTATACCAAAAGATGGGTATGACGTACTGTTTCTTCCATGTCAATTATGTCCTGAGGTTGCAGCTGCAGCAGTTGCCTGGCTTCTTTGTCTTCGACATGAACGTCTAATTTTCCAGTCAAATCAAACAAATCGACTTTCAATCCGAACCTAGGGTGGAGTAAAATACATAAAAAATTTAGAGGAAAGCAGCAGGTTTTGTTTAACCTTCAAGTAACAACAGTTGTAGGAGTACGATTTCCAAATTTGTAACTTACAGGGCCGTTGGGAATGAGAAGTCACCGCCATAGTGGAAGCAGTTGAATGGATTTCCAGGAGTTGATCCACATGTGTTTGAGCAGGTCGGACAAATTAAGAATTATAGGTGCTCATCTGCGTGGCAGGTGTGGTTGATCAACAGCCTAGCTTTCACCCAGAAAGACCTAACCTAAAAAATGACAACCTGGTGAGAATTGGGTGATTCTCAACTGCAGGACAAACGATAAGGGATTTTTCCCGTGGAAAATACCATATGAGCTGAACTTGTGATTTGGCTTATTCTCCGAACTTGGTTACGCAGAGGTTGGGGTGGGACCTGGTGCTGTTTCTCATAAAGCTGTTGGGAGACAACATTCTCAATGTAGTCGTGGTTCGAAGTTAGCCTGCAAAGCATGTGGCTAGGCGAAATTAAACACAGAGGAACAAATTTACAGAGGGGAATAATAGTTGTAACACGAAGCAGTAGTTGGTACCACAGTTGTAAAGCCTGAGCCTCTGGCATTGGAGGGTTGAACAAGACTGTACTGTTAGGCATACTTGCAAGTCCAACTCCCGTGGAAAGAATATGTTGTCAACACATCCGTGCGTGTAGTATATAAAGGTGATGTACTAAAGAAATACGGGTCATGAGGCAACACAGGAGAGAATACCATGGAAAGTACTAATTGCTAGACGCATCCTCAGCACCACAGGCATCTCATTGACATGGTCGGTCAAGAACGGAGCCTCACTCTACAGAAATATTTCCCACAAGCTTAAAATCATCGGCTTGCGCCTGCATTGCATTCAAAATCAAAGAGGTATTAAGGCGGCGTTGGAAAAGTGAGAGGCAGAAATTGTGGAAGAGTGCAACTATCTTACTCCTGGTTCACAACAACAAATTCTTGGATATGTCTGTTGTTTTTCTTGACCATGCGCGGAGGAAAAACATGTATAACACCACACAATAAATCTGCAGGAAAATAAGTGTCATATAAAATCAACAGCTGGCTGGAGGAACTTGCAAAGGAAATAGAATCTTACTTATGCGTACGCTTGCATCCTCTGTCAATTCTGAGCATGGGAAAATGGGTCCAGCGCATACATCCTTTGCACTGGGAAGAGCTCCTCGTTGTGCTTCGTAGCCCTTATGTAAGAACTCCTAGTCAGAACAATATGATATTCTGAATCTGTCAATGCTGGAATGCTTGGGGTTTTGGCCTTGATTTTTGCATTGCCAACAATATATGCATGGTACGGCTTGATAAATTTATCAAACGACTCATCATCTGGCTCATTAATAACGCAATGGATGGCTCGATTCTATAAAGTAATAAGGAACCTCAGGCAGCACCAACAAATAATAGAATAAGCAAGCATGAGAATAAAATGCAGAACAGTACTGGGGATCTCTTAGGACAACCATTTACCGACGTTTGTGCCACCTGGTCATACGTATAGGAGTTTTTTCATATACAAATACATTAATGAACCAACTCCTAATGGTGGGCTCTAGAGCTGCAATTAGTATGCACTTGTCCTTGATCGGCCTGAGATAGGTAAAGTATGGTACTGGCAGGATCAAAATATATGTGTCGTTGAAATGGAGCATATAGATTAGGTAAGACAATCTTGCAAGTAAAAAGGCTGGGAATGAAACAAGGAAGGGCTAAATATGCAGCTATTTGTAGAGCACACATAGTGGCTGCCACACACACATCTTTGCAAAACAGATACCTAGAATGAAAATTAGATACCTAGAATGAAATCAGAATAAATAACGGAAACCACTAACATATCATGACCAACAGTGCACTGGCAGACGCATATGTAATTGTAAATAACCAGCTCAGCTTATAGCCTCCGCCAACTGTAGAGCGCGCGGGAAAAATGCAACCAAATGCCTATGACATTAGCATAGCGTGCCAAAAACATATTTACAAAACGAATGAATCCTGCTCGTTCAGAGAAAGAGAAGTCACAACTCTACACAGAAGACATAATACCAGTTACCAATACCAGTTACCAAAGAGAAAGAATGTTGGTTTTCTGCCTCAAACTTTCTGAGCAGGTGTAAAAGTTGGTAAGCACATAAACACGCTAACATCTCAAGTGATGAGCAAGACACTAAGTATATCAAAGAAAAGACATGCAACCTAATTGATGAACTGAGCAGATGTTGGACAACAGAATGGAAATGCAATACAAAAGAACAGAGCTCTCTCTTTGGTTTTTTTTCCTGGGCAAATATAAAAGACCAGTACTATAGTTACAGAAATAAATTTCGCAAAGTAGAGTGCATATGAATTTTCTGCAATAACTGGAAAGCACAGGATTCATCGCGATCCCTACAAATTTCAAGGACACAACAAAAATCTAAACAAAAAAGCATTCAAGAATCAGTCATAGCATTACCAAAAATAACCAGAAACGCCTATTCCAGAAAGATTTGGACGTTGTGATTACATGACCTTTTAAACTACAGAACAGCCTATATCCTGATAAAGTAAAACTCCACAACAAGTGACAGAAAATAAATGTTCCCCGAAAATTACCCTAAAAAGTCAGAGCGTATCAGCAACATACAGTCATGCAACCAAAAAAAATTCCTACAAAACTAATCAAATTAAGAAGAGGAACAGAAATTCAATAAAAATAGTCATAAACAGGTAAAAGAGACCAAGATCTACAAAGGTACATAATTTAACAATCACCGGTACACAGATAGCACCAAAGGAAAAAAAAATCTCCAACCTCAGAATGCTAATCCTCTCAGCACACAGAAAATATTGATTCGAAGCACCATAAACCAGCAAAAATAGTCAACTTTACAAAGTGAAAACCCCCACATGCAGCAAACATCAAAGCTGAATCCCACACACACCATGGGAAAATTACTATAAACAAGCCAAGAAAGTACCTGCTCGGTTGTGGCACAGAGGTAAGCATGGTGACTGTATGGGCAGAGTCCTACAAGAAAAGGAAAACAGGAAATAGTTAAGCAACATTAGATACAACTTTGAAGGAACAACTGCTCAAAACCAAATGAGGCTATGGTAACCTAAATCAGACCCCCAAAACCCAGCAGATGAAAAAAGCTCGAACTATAGAAAACTGACGCAGAAGGCCTAAACCAAGGCCAGAAACACATAAACGTAAAACTGAATCTACTCACGCAGACAAAAAAACCAAAAGGGATCACATCCCAGAGGCAAAACGAATTCAATCAATCCCAGAGGATGGGCTGTGCCAAACAAGCACCAAAGATGACCGAAAAAAACAACGAACTTGAAAGAAGGGAAAGGGAATTTGCCTGGAAATTGGAGTGGCTGAGAGAGGAGACGCATCTCGTGGGGTGAATAAAAGAAACAGCTGGGTAGAGCGGCAGTACCGATGCGGTGAATCAGGCAGCTGTGTGTCAGCCTGCGGTGAGCGAGGGATTAGAAAGAGGGCACGTGGATGACGCATGGCTATGTTGACGGCAACGGGTCACCGGGCACAGTGCCGGGAATGAAGATGATGAAGCAAGAAAAGGAGCGAATGTGTGCGAGACGCAATTCAGAGGAAAACCGAGTACCGTACCTATACCGGAGAGAGTCAACGCGATCCGCTCTTATAGTTAGTGTAGATAGATGTAGATGTGGGAGAAAAAGAGTGTATGTGGGCCTAAGAAATTAAACCTGCATAAATTGAGGCATATCATGCGTGCACTTCCAATTTTACTCAAAGTGGCGCGTGAATAAAACTGGCCTGATTTGGGGCTAATGCGCGTGAGTGATACCGGGTCAGCTTATGACCCAGTTTTTAATTTATGTGACTCGCGAGTTTTTAATTATTTTGCTCATTTACACTTTAGACTTTGGTCTAAAATATAAACGGTCTCTCCATAAACTTTCTCTTAATTAATATACATCATAATTTGATATTACTATATATTTAGTATAATGACTACAAATCATACATGCATAATTGTTTCATATACATATGAGTACGTATCTACGTTCAAAGATATATAAAAAGGTTAAAAATAACATTTACGATAGTAACAGCTAATCATAATAAGAAAAAGTTGCTCACAGGAGCATTTTAGAAAGCATCGTTTTCCTTGAAAATCTATACTATACTTTAAAAGAGAATGAATTAGAATTTTCTTAGAATTTAGAATTATTTTTAAAATTAGTCACAAATTGACAACTCAGCATGTCTTAATTAATTCTTTGTATTCTTTTTCTGAATCAACTGCTCTCTGGAGTTTTCTTTCGCATCTCTTCCCCTTCCCATTTATTTCACGGACATTATTTTTCCTTCTCTTCCTCCTCCTCTTCAATTCAGTCCCCATTTCATCATTAATTCCGTCCTTATATTGCTTCATCCAACTGAAAATAAGAATGAATCAGGCCCTATCCGTGGTAAACCCTCCTCAACTGCGGCGCCAACCTCGAAGAGGGAGTAAAGAGCAACAATGGCGTTGGCAATTGTGACGAATCGAAAGGCGTCGAATTCGGCCCAGTTGGGCGATTAGGAGCCTTGAAGAGAACGAGAAGTAGAGAACATGAAGCAGAGGGTGAAGCAGAGGGCGAATCGGAAAATGAGGATTAAGACGTTTAAGCGATCGAGCTTCTGCTAGAAGACTGTGGAGTGGAACTGGACCTGGATTCTGGGCCACGGCGACGGCGTCTCAATCCCGCCATATGGCACAATATTCAAAGCTAGATGATCGTCCTTTACAATTAAAGGTATGGTTTTTGCAATCCTGCCAGGTTTTTTTTATCACTGCATACATTTATCAGTTTGTGGATTTTAATGTTTTTACAGGTCATCAGTTTGTGCTCTTCATTTAATTGTCAGGCTATTGCTCCAAACAAAACATCTCCGTCTTCCTGTGGTGGACTCTGTTGGGAGGCTGGTAAGATCTAGCAAAATTTATAAATTTTTGTGTCGGACCGTTCTTCCCCTTGACTTCAGGTTGTGACAGAGCCTAAGACTATCCAGCTGATTGTGATCATTCATTGACCTTCAGGTGAAGATCACATGCGGTCAGTTTGTAAGGGCTCATGAACTTACAGTTTGTTGCCCCTTATATTGTTCTGCAGGGAACTTCTGCCTAAGAAGAAGAAGAGACAGCTAGACACACATGACCATCTGATAGAAGCATTGGGTGATGCCATTATGTGAGATAGAAATGATTCACCCTGAAGCTACATCATGTTCTCAAGGCCAACCATTTCTGCCTCATGAAATTATAGACGGGATATTAAATGCAGAAATGCTTGAAGATCAGCAAAGTGGATACATTTCCCCAAATGGCGTGTCCATAACGATGGATAACTCATTAAGTCCTGGACAGACTCTGGTGCAGATAGTTTGCCGGGATCACAAAGGCCTCCTCTATGACAAAATGAGAATATTAAAAGATTACACATTACATAATCCATGTAATTGTTTGTTTATGATATGCTTGAAACCACATTGCACAAAATCTGCTTCTGATATATATGTGCACTTCTTTATATATTTGTTGAGCTTTTGGCTTACCAAGTGTTCGATGAAATGCCAAAGAGATATTTTTATAATGTTTTTTTCGGAAGTTATGCTACTTTTTTGAAGTCACGTGTGATAATATTTTCACTCTTTTGTGCATATGTATGTTCAACTCTGAAAACCATGGATTTTTAAGAGAAGCTGAGATTTGAAGAAATTGGGAAGAGATTGTGATACCATATACGAGCAATCATGCCTTTTCAAGGTCTAGATAACTTGATAAAACATCTAGCTTTATAGGTTATGATTAGTCAAAGACATTAATAAATCAATGATAGAGAGGAGCCGATTAGTGAAAATAATTAATATGAATACGTTTGAAATGGAAGAGGGGATAACATGAATTACATTCTCTACTTTATGTCTTATAAGCTTAATAAAGGAAGAGGGGATAGCTCTAATCTATGATTTATGGATGTGAGAAACTTCTGATCTTCTTACTCTTTCGAGACTGTGTTCTTTTCTCCTGCATTGCTCTTCAATTTATAGAGATTGAGCAAAAGAAATTTTTTTCCAAATTCCTATTGCATAGTTCTGGCTCAGTTCAACCACTCCACCATCGTCCGTGCACCGACAACAATGTTTTCCGGCAGTCCCTGGAACCAGTGCCATAAAAGGACGAAATTAATGCAATGAAGAATTAATTTAAAATCAAATAAATGCAAATGGTTTCATTTTTCATGAAATAAAGGTGTCTCACGGTCATTAAGTCCTGCATTTCTCATATATTAAAACAGACAAAACTGAAAAAAATTATGTGCAGACATAATGCAATAAAGAATTAATTGAAAATCAAATAAATGCAGGCGGTTTCGTTTTTAATGAAATAAAGGTGACTCACGGTTATTAAGTCCTGCATTTTTAGTTTATTGAAATGAACGAAACTTAATAAAAATATGTCCAAAAATTATGCAATAAAGAATTAATTGAAAATCAAATTAATGCAGGCAGTTTTGTTTTTCATGAAATAAAGGTGTCTCACAGTTTTAGTTTATTGAAACAAACGAAACTGAATAAAAATATGTTCAGAAATAGTGCAATAAAGAATTAATTGAAAGCCAAATAAAAGCAGGTGGTTTCATTTTATATGAAATAAAGGTGCATCGCGGTTATTAAGTCCTGCATTTTTAGTTTATTGAAACGGACAAAATTGAATAAAAATGTGCGCATAAATAATGCAATAAAGAATTAATTGAAAAACTAAATAAATGCAAGCGGTTTGTTTTTTCATGAAATAAAGGTGTCTCACAGTTATTAAGTCCTGCATTTTTAGTTTATTGAAACAAACGAAACTGAATAAAAATATGTTCAGAAATAGTGCAATAAAGAATTAATTGAAAATCAAATAAAAGCAAGTGGTTTCATTTTAAATGAAATAAAGGTGTCTCACGATTATTAAGTCCTGCATTTTTAGTTTATTGAAGCGGACGAAACTGAATAAAAATGTGTGCAAAAATAATGCAAGAAAAACTTAATTGAAAACTAAATAATTGCAGACGATTTCGTTTTTTATGAAATAAAGGTGACTCACGTACTTCATTGAGGGGCACTCTTCTCTCCTTCAATTACCATTTATGAACAATTATTTCTATCATTCTCATTCTCATCCTCCTGCTTTAATGCTGATTGATTCCATCTCCGTGTTATCAGTAATCGATTTTCTCTTTCTTCTTCTTTCATCTTCTTAAATTTCTTCATATAATTCATGAACCCTTTAGTTTATTGAAACGGACGAAACTGAATAAAAATGTGAGCAGAAATAATGCAAGAAAAATAATAATTGAAAACTAAATAAATGCAGACGGTTTATTTTTTATGAAATAAAAGTGTCTCACGGTTATTAAGTCCTTCATTGAAGCACCTCTTCTATCCTTACCAATTGCCATTTATGAACAATTATTTCCCTCATCCTCATTCTCATCTCCACCTTTTATTCTGATTGATTCCATTTCCATTTCATCAGGATTTCCTCTTTCTTCTTCTTTCATCTCCTTAAATTTCTTCATATAATTCATGCACCCTTTATTCTTTATAAGATGCAATTATTACTTTAAAAATTATTAAAACTTGACTTGCAACGACAACGTTCTCTATAATAAAGATTACAATTAATCATCCTCACAAATTATTTGTTATTTTCGTAACGATAATTCATGCACCCTTTCTGGCGATATAACCTCATTGACCTGCTTATTTCATTAAAAAGGATTAAAACTTAAATTTGAAACCATCATAATGTTCCCTGGAATAAAAATTGCACTAATGATCGTCACAATTTTTTTTATTTTTGTTACGGTAATTCTTGCATTCTTTCTTCTTTATAGCATGCAATTATTTGTTAAAAAATATCAAAACTTAACCTGCATCATAACGTCTCATGAAATAAAAACTGTATTTAATGATTGTTACATATTATTTGTTACTTTTGTAACGGTAAAACTTAATTTTAAAACCTGCACCATAACGATACCTGAAATAAAAACTGCACTTAATCATCCGCACATAATTTATTATTATTTTTGTGACAGTAATTCGTGCACCATTTCTTCTTTATAACCTGCAATTATTTTATTAAAAGTTATTAAAACTTCACATGCATCATAAACATTTCCTGAAATAAAAACTGCACTTAATCATCCTTACAAATTCTTTGTTGTTTTTTAATGGTAAAATTTAATTTTAAAACCTGCATCGTAACGTTCCCCTTAAATAAAAACTACACTTAATCATCCTCACAAATTCTTTGTTATTTTCGTAAAGGTAATTCATGCAATTTTTCTTCTTTATAGCATGCAATTGTATCACTAAAAATGTGGTTTGATGGGAAACAGGTTCATCATGATTCAATTTTGGCACATATGAGAATGATTTATTTATAACGGAGTCCGTTGAACTTTTCTAAATGTTGTGAAAATACACCATTATATATTCAACTCAAGTATTATATTTATTAAAAATTATTATAATTATTAAAAAATATTATATTTTTTGATAAAAGTATTATTTATTTTATATGTTATGAAACTACCATTTTAAATTTCAAATTAAATTATATATATGTAATTAGAAATTAGAAATATATAAGTTATGTAACATGGATATTTTATAATTAAATCGTCAAAACATTATAAGTATTTTTCAAATCCTATAAAATTTGTATGCACATATTGTTGATGAATAAAAGTATATACTTTTAATGTATATAAAATTGTAATATTGCTTTAGTAATGGTGGTGCTGCAATATGTCTATATTTTGCGTCTGATTTCTTGATAGCAATACAAATTTTAGTTTCATCTAACAAACTGAATTTAATTATTTATCATTCTAATGGTGTGTTGAGAAATACATCAAATCATATTCTTTTTTCGAGAGACACGCTCTCTCCCCTTTCCTCCCAAACAGTACCCTTTTTCTAGATCTACATCTGGCGGGATGGCCGCCGGCGACTCGCCGCCGAGCTTGGCCACCCCTCCTTCCCCATAAACCTTAGTATAGTATCTTCATCCAAACCCCCAACCCCCAATTCAAAACCCCACCTCAATCGACCAACTACACCTCCTTTTTTTGAAATCTCCAACCATTCCACCGGCGGGTCTTGGAGCGAGTTGACCGCATCGACGAGATCCGCTCCGTCGACCAGGGATCCGGCGAACCAGAAGTCGAGAAAACGCCGTCCAGGCCAGGGGTGCGCCAAGGCTCCGATTCGAAAGGCGAGAACAGATCCGGCGAAGCTGAGCGGCTCAGGCGAGACTCCGGACGACAGGAAGTCTGGCTGGGTTTGGATGTTGCAGGCGACGGCGATGTTGCAGACGACTCCAGGATGGCTCAACTGGGCCTGGCTGGTCTGGCTCGGCTGGGCCTGTTACTGGGCCTTTTTTTTGGGCATAGTTTCCGACTCGGGTCGGGTCGGGTCGCCCGGGTCGGGTCGGTCGGCCCGGTTAGGACAGGGTTTGGATGGTTTCAACTGGAGATGGCCCAATTAGTTTGAGTTGACAGGTTTTGGTCCGATCAGGTTTCGTTGAGTTCAGCCGGCTTTTCAAGCGGGTGCCGCCGGTACTCCAAGCGCAGCCGCCAGGCATACCAGTGTGTCCGTCACCGGTTGCCCCACACGGATGCTAACGCGCTACGCCGGAGTTTTCCATGTGCCACGCAGGTTTATTCAGTGATGTCTCTTTATCGATGCTTTATATTGGACAGGATTGTGGGTTGATTCTTTTTTCTGCTTTCTTAGAGTTTTTAGATTTTAAGAGATGGGTGATTAGAACTTTGACTTTTTGCAAAATTGCTTTGACTAATTTATTGAGTATCCCTGCCCATTTGTTTGTCGCCTCCCTCTTTCTTTTGGGAAGACCCCTTGGGCTTCGGTGTATGCAGTTGCAGTAGAGGAGAAATCCAAGTCGTAGTAATTTCTTTAAATTTACTATCGGCGTCTCTGTGCATACACTTGTAGATTTGAGCATTTAGTGCAGACTTTATGTTTCAAATTAGGGATATTACACCTGTCAAAGCAGTTTGACGCTTTTGTGTCGGTCGTTTAGGAATCTTTCGACTAATCTCTTTTTTAGGTACCACTATTGAAGTAGTGAATTAGTATGGCTGTACCTAGCTACTAAGGCTTTAGTTCCTGCATCAGATACATAGAAGGTTTAGAATAGTTGTATCTTTAGAAACCTCTCTGTAATGTTACAATTTGCCTTCCATAGAGGAGATAAGTGTATTTCAATTTATATCAATTAAATGGTTTGGGGATGCCAAATTAAAAAAAAGAATAAAAAAAAAGAATTTAATTATTTATTAAAATAATATGAATTTTAAAATCCATACATATGCCATTATATTTAGCGCATACCTCTTGGGCGATTATTTAATGGCAAGTTCTTTGGGAAGCCACCTTGGGTCTTCTTACCACATTGACGAAGTGATGTAAGAAGTTAACAAATAATTTCACAATGAAAAAGAACGATTTTTACTTCTTTTTTTTTGTCTTGAGATTACTATGCGAACCCTCATCTTTTTAAATTTTTAATTATAAATTAATTTTGTACTAAATCACTTTATCAATTCATAAAGAAGTTGAGCAAATTATATCATATTTAATTGTTTAAGTGATACTTTTAATTTGTATTTAATATTTTGCTTACATATATATGACTATATGTCAAAACTGTAATTTATTTTCATATCGTATGAATGAAAATATATTTTTTACTAAATTAATTGATGTATATAATATTTTTAAATAAATACCCGTGCATCGGCACGGAACATTATACTAGTACTAATTGAAATAGACTTCTCACCAAACATTTTGGATAGTGGATTGGAAATTAAAATTCTATTTTTAGCCAAAAAGATAAAACGCTGCTTCAAAAATGTTGTTGCCAAACGGGGTCTAAGTCCATTTTCCAGGTACTCCAAATTTTATTCTGTCCATAATTAGAGCTACCCCAAAAGAATTTTGCAAGTATGACATGCAATCTATCTATCACTCCCTTAGTAAGTTTTATCACTGTGAAAATGTGTAGTGGAATAGCTGATAAAGCATGCCTTACAATAATAAGTCTACCTGCCTGTTTAGCGATTATTTTGCCAAGTGATGAGTTTTGCAACTATAATATCAAACAGTGGTTGAAAATAAGTGTGTTTTTTCTTACCAATAAAATGGGGCATCCTAGATACTTAAATGGAAAAGTACCTTTTGGGATATCTGTCTCCTCCAATAGTAATATGTGGTAATAGGCTGGTGCAGAGCTTGAAAGGTAATAAACAGACTTTTCAATATTTATTTTCTAACCTTTTCTACTTTTTCTTTGAAAAGCAAAGCATAACCATTAATTCCCATACCGGGGTAGCGAAGTTTGATTACAAGTACTTAAAGAATGCGCTAAACAGTGCGCGTCGTTGACGAATATCCTGTCAACCTTGATTATTGAACACTGGCTGAACCCCATTGATGGCAGCCTGATTTCAGCGATTATCTGGAAAACGTCCGGTGGGACAGTTGGGTAGTTGCTGATGTAGAGCACCGCGTTAGAACAGTCCGTCGAGATCGCGATCTGCTGGAGATGCCTTCTATTTGCTTGCTACATTGCCAAGAGAATTGCTAGTAGTTCCGCCTGTACCGCTGATGAGGCCCGTAGCGATGTACCTTCCTCCCAGCTATCCGTCCTTCATGTGCCTATCGCACACCAAGCTGCCATCCCATCCCCCGTCTGTGTATGAAAAGCCGCATCTATGACTATTCACACCCCTGTTATAGCCGTTGCACTTACATCCGCTCCCTTTCGAAGCCAATACAGCCTGATATCTCCTGACTCCTTGGTTTGCTTGATGATTGGGCACTCGTCCGTTTCTTGCTGGCTCGCTCCAGATGTCCCTCTTGATTCACTGTTGGTACCATTGTAGGTCGTTGCTGCCTTGGACTGAACCTCCACCAACTGGTCGATGATTGCCTGTGCTCCCTCCAGGTTCGATGTCTGGCTCTCAAACGTAGCCGAATTCCTTGTGCACCAGATTGCTCAGATAACTATACACGCTAGATCTTTGTCCTCCCTTTCAGAGGCTCTCTTAAACCACATGGCCAACCACTCTCTTAGCGATACGGGTACTACCGAGTCGAAGTCCAGGCCTGTTCTACACCTTCTTCAGATCCTCTTTGACACCTGGCATCCAAAAATCATATATTCCACCGACTCCTCATGAGAATGACACATCGCGCACATTGAAGAGATCTGAAACCCTTGTTTCCTCAGATATGGGTTTGTAGGGAATGCCCCTTGTATCATCCTCCAAATGAGGAATTTGATATTCGCCAGCACCCCGCTTTGCCACATTCGTCTCCACAAGTCACTCCAGCACTCTTCTCCATTCCGTGCGACCGCTCCAGATGGTATAGAGCGTCGCTTCATCTCGACCGCCACATGATAGCCCGATCTAACCGTATATTTCCCCAAAATTTCCCTGTCACATACGATGTAGTCTGAGCCTCCCAGCGCCTGCCGCGCCACGTGAATCTTGGTGATTTCCTGGATGACCTCATCCTCAAAAAACATCTTGAGGAGGGGCAGTCGCTACCTCCTTTGGTCGTCTAGAGCGTCGGAAACCGTGAAGTTTAACAGCTGAGCTATTCTTGTGTCATACCTAATGGGGCTTGGCATATTTGGTATCCAGTTCGCATGCATGTCCACTTTCGTTCCCGTTATTATCTTCCACTTCAGATGTGGCACTATCAGTTCCGCACCCCAGAGAATCCCCTTCCAGCCCCATGAGTCCCCGGCTTTCGATTTTGTTTGCAAGATTCCCTGTTTAGAGAAGTACTTACCGAGGAAGAACTTTGCAAAAAACGACTCCTTATTAGTAACTAAGGACCATGCCTGCTTCCCCGAGCATTGCCTGATTCATCTGTGCCGTCGACCGCATGCCTAGTCCCCCTAATCATTTGGCTCTGCACAATGCTGGCCAAGCCTTCCGGTGTATTCCCCTTCCTTCAGGATCTCCCGCCCAGATAAATTTTTCCATCTGACTGTCCACCTCCTTGGCAACTGTTTTGGCACTCTAAATGTGCCAATAGTATACTGGGCTTGGCTTGTTAAAATGTGCCGGCAAAGTGATACCCTACCCATGATTGATAGATCGCTTTTCCTCCACGAGGCTGTTTTTGCTACCACTTTCCGTTGCAGCTCCTTGAACAGTGCTATTTTGGACCCCTTAAAGTCCATATTGTGACCTTGGTACTTTGACTGCAGAAGGGTAGGTTGAACATTGAATGTTATCTTTAAAATGCCCGCCAGGTACTCCCTACGCGTTTGGGCTATCCAGATAGGATGATTTCTCGAAATTTATTCGTTGACCCGAATAAGTCGCAAACAGATTGATGGTTGACGCCAACTTCCGCAACCCCCTCTCTGTTACTTCTAAAAAAAGGATACATTCGTCTGCGAACATGAGGTAGGAGACTCGGGGTACTGCCCTGCCTATTGAATCCCCGCACACACGCTCTGAAACTCCTCCGACATAATCATCGCGGAGAAGGCTTCCTGACATTTGATGAAAAGGAAGGGTGAAAGCGGGCATCCCTGTCTGAGACCCTGAATTGGTTTGAACCAATCCGAGCATGCCCCGTTCACGCTGACCGAGTATGATATCGTCGATACACACTCCATAACCCAATCTACCCACTTACAAGGAAACCCCATTTTCCCTAACACCCTCTTGAGGAAACCCCACGACACCATGTCATAAGCTTTGCTCATATATATCTTTAAGGCCCCCATACTGACCTCCCTATCTTCCTCTTCCTAATTCCTTCTAACATCTCATGTGCAATCAAAGAGTTCTCTACAATGGATCTACCCGAGATAAAGGCCGCCTGGTTGTTCGAAATTAAATACCCCATAATACTCTTAAGCCTGGTAGACAGTACTTTCGCCACAATTTTGTAAGTAACGTTACACAGGCTGATTAGACGCAGATCAGAGGCAGATTTAGGTACCTTGGTTTTGGGAATGAGAATGATGTTCATTTGGTTCCACTCCTCCAGCATCTTTCCAGTTTCGAAAAACTCCTGCACAACCTTAACAAGGTCAACTCCCACCTCGTCCCAGTAGGTCTGATAGAACCCTGGAGGTATCCCATCCGGTCCTGGTGCCTTCCACTTCCCCATCTGGAACACCGCCTTTTTAACTTCAAAAGACGTGACCTGGGCCGTAAGGCGAGACTGTTGTATATTCGAGACTGCATGCGTGATCATTGACAAGACATCCTCCATTGTTGACTGACCAAAAGCATCTGGTGGCATGATCGACTCCTTTGTAAGAACCGTACTGATATGACTAACCACTAGCTCTTGGAGGGCTTCTGGATCCGTTACCCACTCACCCTGCGCATTTTTCAGTTGGAGGATCCTATTCCGATTCCTCCTCTTCTTCATCCAACTGTTATAGAACCTTTTGTTCCTATTACCATCCCGGAACCACGTCACCTTAGCCCTTTGTTTCTAGTAAACGTTTTGTAATTCTAGGAGCCCATCCAGTTCGCCCTTTCTGTCCTTTGCTGCTTGGAACCATCCATTGGATTGGCAGCGGTCAATTTCAGTCACCTTTTTCCTGATTTCGTTGTCCAGGCATCCTATGTTGTCATAACTCCAATTCTTCAGGCTACGCATCGTAGCCCTAAGTTTGGTATCTAGTCTCCCCCTCTCCCCGGTGGACGTATGTGGTGCTTGGAGTGTCCTTAGGCTCCCACTGGTAGCCGTCACCCTCCCACCAGCGTGCTCCTTGACAATTCGCCTGGCTTGAGGTAATCTTGCCCAAAAAGCCTCGAATTTGGGTCTGCCCCGAGGTCTCCTAATCGGTATAGAGAAATGGGTTTCTAGAACTAGAGGACCATGGTCTGACCTTGTGATTGGCAGGTTGGTGAGCCTGTTCTTTGGAAAAAGGATTTTCCAGGCTTGATTCGCGAAACCCCTATCCAACCTCTCAATAATTTGCTGCCCCTGTGACCTCTCATTCGACCATGTGAACCACTGGCCATGATTGCCTATTTCCTGGAGGCTTAGCAGCCAAATCAGATTTCTGATATCCTCGGTGTCGCAGTCATTGACTAGGGCGCCTCCTTGTTTGTCCTCATCACCGATAACCTGGTTGAAGTCTCTGACTATTGCCATTGGCTCTGTAGTCGTAACCGTCTCCACCATTAGATTGTCCCAAATCCCTTTTTGACAGGGTTTATCTTGATGGCCATAAAGCAAAACGAGCTTCCTTTCCTCACCTCTTGATGAGGTTACATTACAAATGAAATAATTAAGACATTTTTTAGCTACTACAAGGTGGATATCTTGTGTCCAGGCTACACACAGACCACCGCAGGCACCAACAGAGTCTACTACATCCCAACTAATAAAATAGGACTTATCTAACCACTTGGCTAGCCTACTACGATTACACTTAGTTTCCATTAAAAACAAAACATTAGGATTGTACTGCTTAACTAGTGAGTTTAGTAAAATAACTGTCAGAGGGTGCGTCTGCCCTCTGCAGTTCCAAGAGAGTAGATTCATGTACCTCTTGGTGGTTGTTCTGGACCAACCACCGAAGTACCACACAGTGTTGACGCTAACGCCAAGTCGTTACCCACCACCTCATTGGCTTGCAGAACAATATCCATCGTGGCCGAGAAGATTCTGGCCCCTGCTACCGTAAGCTCTCTTTGTTCTGACCCTGCCACCTTCTGCACCTCGGGGAAGTACTTGATAATCTGTCCCCCTTCCTCCGCCTCATCCCCTCTAGCACATCTTTTCTTATGGAACGCCACTTCTGACAGAATGTTTGCTAAATCTCCCTTACTCTTCCTTGACAGTATATTTGCAGCCGGCATTAACTGCTCCATTGCCCACCGCATCCCATCTTGCTGGCTCTTAGTAGGCTCCCAACCCATTTCCACCACCCTTTCTCTGTTAATGGAGGGAAAAGTTCTAATCCCAATACTACCTAGAGCACTTGGGAAAAGATTCATATTTGGGGAACTTTCAATCAGCCTTCTAGAAGGGAGACTAGACTTGCGTATAGTATATCTAACAATGCATCTCCTTCTGGGGCAGTCGTTTCATTTCCCCTGGATGATCCCATTGAAATAAAGTGCCCAGCTTGTACTGTTCCTCCTGCTCCCACAGAAATGGTATCCGCCTCGGCGGTGATAGTTGGCCTAATTTCTTGAGGTCTCCCAGCCTGGTCCACCTGCCCAGCTCGGCCCCTGGTTGCCGGAGTTGGATCATCAGATCCGCTGCTACCCCTATCTGGTACCAATTCCGTCTTTGGCCCGCAATTATCCGACACTGCCAACCCTAACTCGGCCTGCTCCGATGGTTCTGATGATTGTGGTGGCCGGCCGTTGCCATTTTCCGGCCCCCGGCGTCCAAGCTGCGTCCGACTGTCGTCCCATCCACCGTGGGTACGGATTCGGCTTCACTGTTGGGCCGAGCCGGACTGGTAGGTGCCGTCGACCTGGCCGGAGATTGGCCCCTCTGGTCCGTCGTGATTGCCACGTGTGTGGCCTGTCCAGATGCGGTGGCGCGTCATCAGCAGCGTGGGAGGAAGCCCTGATTGCGGCCTGAATCCACCGCTCCGCTCCCGTCCACTTCGCCGGATATGGCCAGATGGCAGTCTTCTCCCGTTCATCTCTGGCCGGCAGCCCCTGTGCTGGAGGCGGGACTTCCCGTACGTGTTGGCCCAGAGCGTTGGGATTCCTCTTGGGCCTCTCCAGTTGGCCTAGCCCAGAAAGTCGACTTGGGCCTGCGGCATGGCCCAGTACCGATGAAGCCCGCGATCCAGATGACAAGTCAGCATCGGTCAGCGGGTCAACGACTTGTACTGATTGACTCTGGTCAACGGCCTCGGACGGCCCACCCAGAGAAGAAGGCCCATCTACTAGGCTTGGTGTGGTCGGTTGGGCCTCAAGACCAACTGGCCCATCAATACATGGTCTGGTCAACCGGGCCTCCAGACCATTTGGCCCCTCATGACTTGTGATTTCCTCTGGCGGACTGGGCTTTTAAGGCCCATCAATGCTGTTGACTCCCTCGGTCAACACAGGTGTATTTAACTGAAGTGGGTCAAAAGGAGGCCCGTTACCACTCCCATTCTGGGCCAGTGGTTCTTGTTCCGTACCTTATTTTCCTGCTATGATCATTATTGCTAGGCATTTTTCAACACCTACTGCCTCTGCTTCTTCAAGCCTACGAACCCCTCCACCATCAATTCCCAGCAACTCCCCAACCGCAACTGACGCAACCGCAGGTAAAGTTTCCGTACTCTTTGCCCTTCTATTGACGTATTACCCGATAGTCTCTTTCCTTTTCCTTTACTTTTTAGCCAGATCTCGTGCTCCTTTTGAACCGAGGTACACTGGCCCTCCTCGTAATCTGTGCCCTGAATTTCCTGAATTGGTGACAGTGGCGGTCTTGTCTGTCTGATGACAAACCCTCCTTTCCGCCGAGAGTTGTTGGGTTGTTCACTAACTTTACCTTTGCCTTTAATGCTCACAGACACCTCTACTAACTCTTCCATAATGACTCTCGCCGGACGTCGCCGTGGTAGGGCCACCCCGTCCACCAGCGCTACCTCCACGTTGAAAGCTCTCAAAATCGTCGTTTCCTCCACCGCAGTTTCCTCCTCCGACCCGACCTCCACCACTGACCACTTTTCGACAGCCCAATCCTCGTCACCGGAGTATAGTAAGTTTCCGAGACCGATAAACTCCGGGTCTCCGTCGCCATGCCCATCTAATTCCTGCTCAACCCCAATATCGATCACTTCGGCCAGAGCCGTGACCCCTATTTGTTCCAACAGAACCGGTGATTCATCCTCCTGTAGTTCAAAATTGGAATAGTTTTCTGGCGAGGACGAATTATGTTCGGAGATAGACTGGTCCATTGGATTGTCCCATGAGTCTGGGACCTCCGGAAAGTTCGTGAATCTTGCCGCGAGGTTTGGTTCCGACTCCCGTGTGTGGCCTCCCGGGCTTCCATATTCGGGGCTACTCCTCCGGCTCATTCCGGCCATGTCAGGGTTCCACCGACTCGTTCCGGCCAACTCAGGATAGTACCGATCAATACCTTGTTCCCTTTCAGTCGGTGTTTGGAGGAACGGTTCATAGGACGAGAATGTGTCGGTGAATGAATCTTCATCGAGGTGTCGGAATCTCTGTGTGCATTCTTCCAGGAATTCCGGGGAGAAGCTTGAGAATTGTCACGCTGGTGCTTGTCGATGGACCCTGAGTGAGGCAGGGTAGAGATTTTCAGACCTGTCCCTAAATATGACCAAGTCCAGCCTGTAGCCCAGGTCATCAAACCTTCTGTTTAGGTATTCTTCTAGTCACGCAGGCTCAGAAAACCTACAGATAGCCATTGTATGGCCTATACCTCTGTATTTTCTACAGGTCTTAAGGACTCTCTCGAAACCGAACTCGATCCAAGCCATGCCTCCGTCAACTTTCTTGAAATAGAACCCGTGGATTAGTGGTTGATCCACTTCTACCCAAACTCTAGCACTAACGAATTCTGCGTTCTCCAGGATCTCATCTCTAAACCCTAGATCCACTTCGTGAGTAGCCCCGATTATTGAGACAAATTGCTCCACCGAGTTTGAGTTAAAATACTCCAAAGGCAGCCCGTACACTCTCACCCACATAAGGATATGTGTAACCCTAGTATGCCCCAAAATGGTTTCTGACCTCCATCTTTTGAATGCCATCAAGCCTCCCTCGACCATCATCGGGCTGTTGTGAAGGATAGCTAGCATATGTCCTTTATTGTTGAAGTTAAACATGAAGAAGAGTCCATGTTTTGCAACTACTCTAACCCCTTCCCCCCAATGCACACTCACATACCCTTGCATCCTCCTAGCACTGAAATCTCGATAATCCACAAAGAAGCCAACAAGTGCAAATTCGAAATTTCTCATACCTTGAAAGTAGCCCCCCGCATCTCCCGACATCAATGGGCCCCTCCTTGCCGGTTGGTAACTCCCACTATCGAATTGACTCCCATTAGGCATGTCCCTATGTTCTTCAGAGAAGTCGGACCCCTGTCGGGGGGATCCCGACCAATGATCCGTCATTTTCCAAGACCTCCTGTAAACTGGTGACCACACTCAAGTTAGGCGTGCGAAGGCAGTGTATGGCCTAGGAGCTAGTTGTTCTATTTTGGTCTTTTGCTTGGTAATAGAAACGCAGGCCTTATGGATGAAAACGATGGATGGATAGAGATGTATGTGTTTGTTGTTTCCTAGCGTTTGAATGTTTTGGATTGCTAGCGTGAATGTTCTTGAATAAGACAGGTTGCTCTCAGAGTTGAGAGAAAAATTGCACTGTTCACAGTTTTTGGAGAGATTGATATTGTTAGTAAATTACGACTACTGAGACTTAATAAATCATGAGCTTTCAGATGAAAGTTAAATAGTCCAGACACCAGACCACGTTAATTTTTTTTTACTTTTAACTTTAGACTGTAACATATAATTGTCCATGAATGAAGACTAATCTTGACAACTAACGTTTTGAAGAGACTGACCTTGTGTCTTATTTATTTTCATGCCAAAACACAAGGCCAATGAGAATTGCCTTTGTTGAGGTCTAAAAGACAATTCTATCGGACGGGGTTAATGACATGTGAGGGATGAACACCTTATGCCCAATGTAGCCTCCTGAGATGATTTTACTCCCAATGATATGTCGACCTAATTAAGTTATTTGTAACCTAATACTGTTACATAAATTGTTACATAAATTTAAAGTCTGATCGATATTTCTTAATATATGACAGCTATCTATATGACATGCATTTTCTTCACCATTGCTTCGATTCCTTATTCCCGTAAATAGTGTACTTTAACAACAAAATTAGTTAGGATATATTTGATATTAATGGCAATACTACTAAATAAATTTAACAATACAACTATAAAAGTGGCTAAACATATTTGAAAGATTTGATTGAATAGAATGTCACGAGTATAACAAATAAATAAGAGTGCTCGCATAAAAGTGTTACGGTTATAAGATTTGATTGAGTAGAAAGTGCTCGCACCAAATCCGATTTGAACTGATTCAAAATTAACCGAAACCAAACTAAAATTCTTAATAGAAAGTCAATTAAGAATTGATCTTTATTAGTTCAGCTCAATTTAATTGATGTAAAAAAATTTGTATAAGAGATCATGTTTGATTTCAATTTAGTTAGAACTTGTAGGTAAGTAAAGTTGATCATTTGATTAGTTAAACTCAATTTAGTTAGTCTATATGCAAATTTTAACTATCAAAATTTAAAATTAATAACATCAAACTCATTTGAACCCGAACTGATCAATATATGACCGAACCTGAAATGATCTGAATCCAAATTGATTCGATTAAATTTGAATCGATAATAACCCAACTCGATCGACATTAACTTATAAAAATATATTTTATTGATTCAAACCAAACTGTTTTGATTCGAAACTGATTCAACCCAACCGAAACCGACCGAAATATGCCAAATTATCAATTGAGATAGAAGCTATCAAAATCTAAGACAGTGCAATTGGGAAAGAATAGAAGTTACACGAAATTGAATAGAGTACAAACCTCGAAGTACTTAAGTAGATATATATATTTAAAAATAGGATAAAACTTGTTCATTTTCTCACCTCGTACGTGTAATCTCCTAAGGAGTACAACAAAAGGGGTCTGAAGTTTCAGATCAGAGGATCCTTCCGTTGTTTGCCAGAGTGCCAGGTAATAATAACTAAGTCTAGTGCTGTTATTCTCTCAAGATTTACTTCATGCCTCCTTTCTTTTATTCAAAGATTCTTCCTTTGGCTGCTTGTTCCTTCTGATGTTTTCTTTGCTGGGGTTGATTCTTCCGTTCCAATCGTCAGATTATCATCACGGGGTGTGATCGAAATCTTAACTTTCCGTCTGTAATGCGCGTGATCCCCTTCTAGTTTTCTTCTGTGGAGGGGAAAATTGAGTGCTTGCTTATATTTTACCAAGACCAGGCCTTTTAATTGATGATGGTAGTGATGATGTTGAATTCATTGGTTATTGGAGGCTGAGTGATTTTATCAGACAAAGGGTTCTCATGGAAATTGACAATGGTCACATAAATCTTGGTTTAGTTTGACACTTGTCAGTTTAGTAACTTAGGTAAAGCTTGAATGTTACTGAATATGCTTCACTGTGTGTGTGCTGCAGACTCAAACTGGAGGCTGTTTAATTGAAAGGCGGCTAATATGAGGTTCGGGAGAGTGATCCAGCAAGAGCAGAAGGTTGAGATGAATTACCTGGAAGGAGAGCAGTCGAGTCTAGGCGAGACGACTTTGGAGGATTACTTAGTCAAATCTGGGATTTTTGTTGGTGATCCTAATGAGCTGTCCTCTCAGAATTTTGTGCCACATGTTGGTTTGTCACCCTCTCCTTCAATTGATACGCTATCGGACACAGCAATGCCTGGGATGACAGGAGGTACAGGAGGCTTTGATAAGACAATTGAGAGGAGGCTCAAGAGAAAAATTAAGAACCGAGAATCAGCTGCGCGCTCACGAGCTCGAAAACAGGCAATTCTATTACTTTTCCTTTGTAATTGTTCTCTTTTAAAACCATCATGGCATTTGATCATCTCTTAGATGGCACTTAAGATTCATGCTGTTACAGGCCTACCAAAATGAGCTGGTGACCAAGGTAACACGTCTTGAAGAAGAAAATATGAAGCTGAAGAAAGAGAAGGTAGCTGATCTCTTCGTTTGTCCCTCTATACTCCCATTCTGATTATTTGATTAAGTATGATTTCCGTAAATTATTTTGTGCATGTACAAGAATCATAGGGATCTCTATAATTCTATAGTTTTGACTATTCTTTTTGCTAATCCTTTATGCTTAACGAATCTGGTACTTAAGATTGTACTTTTTGGTAGTAAATGAATCTGAATATTAATTGAGACTGTACTTTTTGGTAGTAAATGAATATGAATAATCTGAGATTTAAAGCTTCACTATGTTAGTTTGTTGTTCAATGCCTGGATTCTGACACTTCGATGGCGTTTAATAGTGTTTCAAATTCATGTACTTGCCAATGGTTGTGCTCTAATTGAAATTTCGTGTTTTTCTCCATCACTAAGTATAACTCTTCATCCCATGGCTCCGTATCTGTGATTACACACTTACTTTATACAAGAACCAAAAGCTTGTAGAAATTTCGTAATACGGTAAACGTTCAGGAGAAAAATTGAAAAAACAAACCTTGGCAGTAAATTTAATTTAGAAAAACAAGAATTACAGAATGGATGTGGAAGTTCTGAGAGGTCAGAAAAGTAGCCGCTGCTCTGACAAATTACAAATAGATGCTATATGTTTTTATTAGTTAAGTAATTATATTTTGACCTTGTGCTCTCATGAAGGACTGCTAATTCCACTAGTTCAGTTGCCCCTAAAACTGTAGTTGATGCTTTTGTTCCTTACCTGCAGCACCAATTCTAGACCACACTCTTCTATGTCCATTATCCTCCATGTTATGTAGCTTATGTAGATGAGCTTGGCTCATAGGGCCACACCAACACCTATACCTTAGAGGCTTAGATGTGTTGCTCAGATGGATAAAAGATACATTTTAGCTAAATATAGAACCAGTCTACTGTTTTTGGCTCTTCATCTGAAGTTTATGAAGCTTTAGGAAATACGCGATCTTTACCTTTCTACTCCATTTATTTTACTCCAAAGGTATGTTGAGATTAACTGCCTTAAGAGACTTCAGATGGTTTGTAAGCCCGGAGGAAAAAAGTTAAGCATTCTTAGCCTTCAAGTTATAGGATTATTTAGGCCTCTCTTCTGGGGATGCAGCTCAGAGGGTCAGCACCCGCTGTGATAGGTACAGGGATTGATACCCTACATCTCCATTTCATAATTCCGGGCTCAACCGTGAGCTTATTACCCAGTTAGAGGCATTGAGTTGTTTGGACTATTTGGTGATGTCTTTCTGTGAATGCAGTACTCAAGCTACAGGAAAGAAGTGAAACAGTTGCATATTAATGGAATAGCACATGCGACCATGTTGGTGAATGTGGTTGTGTTGGTCTAATTCATATATTAGAACCGTTAATATTTTCCTTGAATATAAAATTTGAATATAAGTTTTGCTCTTTATTTCTTCATAAGTTCAGTTTCACGAGCCTCGTATTCCTTTTTTCGTAGCAAAATAGTTCATCTATCATGAGGACAAATGTTTTTGGTGGCAACTTCTTACAGTCATGATACCTCAGTATAGGATAATGTCATTACATGTAGAGATGTGCCTTCCGTATTCAACATTATTAAGTTGATAGAGCATTACAGGTTTGTCAACAATTTGGCAAAAGAAGCCTGCTGATATATACTGAGATGCGAATTGTTACTTATATGATACTTTGTTGGGTTCAAGAAAAATGAATTGTCTAACCTTGAAGATTTGGTAAGCTTGTAAGCCATTCATGAATTAACTAACTTTGGGTTAATATAGGATGGTGCTGGAAGAATTTTGGACTTTTTAATTTTTTTCAGCTTGGCACTGAATATATGATAATTGAATCTGTTGATACCGGACCTCGGAAAAAGGACTTGATTAGTGTTGGCTTTTTGAGGTTTCTGGATCTCATTATGAATAGATGGTTTGTGGACCGATTAAGTGTTAAATCCTTGATGAATAGAATGTGGACTATCTTCTCAAGCTCAGCTAACAGTGATTTATACAATTGTGTGGGATTTGCTGGGTGATGAACTGTTTGTGACTTGGTAGTTTTCGCAGCAATCTGTTATTTCAGCATGTTCTTGAATGTCGGTCTTGATGATTCCCACAGTTGATAATTCAACATCAAGGTTGTGGCTTCTTTTGCAGGAACTGGAAAGTTTACTGCCATTGAAAGTTGCATCTGAACCGAGATATCAGTTGCGAAGAACAAGCTCTTTCTAATGCCATTCTTAAAAGCATTTTTGTAGTTTTGTTAAGGATAGGAGTGGGTGTATTTGTGCGTGTATGGATTGAGAGTATTATGTTTCCTTGTGTTGTTAATATCCTGTGGTTTCTCATTCATTCTCCAGCAACGATAAGGAAGATTTGTGTTCTATGTATATAACATATATTGATGCATCTTAGTAGAGTTTGTAGCATATAAATAAATAGTTCTTGATGGCTCTTCTGATTTTTGATACTGAAATGAATAATCAGATGTACAAGTAACTTTAAGAGAGCAAGGTTTTGAATAGTTAAACATATCATGGCTTCAACAGATGTTGGAAAGACAATTATGCCTAAACAAATGTAATGTGAATAATAATAAACCATCCAATTGGTCAGGGATCTTGCCTCGGTTAAGAAGTCCACAGATCAGATCCCCTTTCCCCTAATTAGTTGTCATGGAGTTTCTCAAAATCTCCATTCCCTCCATCTGCAGGACCCTTCCTCATTAGTTCTTATGAGATTATTAAATCTCCATTACTTCCTTCCTCATTAGTTCTTATGAGATTATTAAATCTCCATTACTTCCAATTAGTTCCCATGAGGTTTTTCAAAGTTTCCATCACCTCATGCTAGTGTATCAAGTGGGGGCCACTAAATTCTATGTACGTGTTCAAAATATTATGGGAATAATAAAATTAGATTCAATTCCACTATGATTGTTAATTCCTGCCAAATAAACCAAAACAGTTTTTTCAAAAAAAAAAATAAAAAACCGAAACAGTTTGCCTTGAAACAATTGGGGTGAAATCGAAGTTGGATAAACGGCGAGGGACTCAGATTTAATAGCTTAAAACCACACGGAATAGGCTTTTTCCATAAAATAAAAATAAATATAAAAGGTAAGGTAAGGCTCAACTAGGGTTTCTGTTCCACCATATAAATATTAGCACAGCCCGCTTCTGTCTTCTCTCCCAAATCGACCTTTCTTCTTCCTTGAGCCTACTAAAATCCCCAGATCATAACTCAAAACCAATGGCTCTTAGCTTCAAAGATCTTCACACCGATGCTGGACTCAAGTCCCTTGAGGCCCACCTTTCCGGTTCCGGCAAGAAGTTCGTATCTGGGTATGTGCATCGAATCTCTGTTAAATAGGCTTTTTGGTTTATTGTTTGATGGAATTATTCTGATGATTATTTGTGTTTGAATATCAGGGATGTGTTGACAAAGGATGACATCAAGGCTTATGCTGCCCTGTCGGGTCTGCCCAGTTCCGATCTGTACCCTGCCATTAGCCATTGGTACCAAGCTGTGTCTGCTAAGCTCAGTGCTAGGTATTATTATTTTCTTGTTTCCTTATTGTTTCTACAAATCTGGTGAAATTTAGTATGGATTTTGATTGCTGGTTTTATCATCATGTTTGTGTTTGTAGCTTCCCTGGAAAGGCAATTGGAGTGACAATTGGTGCTGGTGAGGTAGCTGCTACTACTGAGGTGGCCAAGGTAGTTGATTTTGAGGGTTTTAATTATTATTATTATGGTGTAGTGAAGTATGAACGATGCCGTGGTTTTTTATATATGCTTGTTCATTTGTTGAACCAAAACAACCTAGGTAGCACGTATATTGTTTGTGATGTGGTCAAGTTAAAAGTATTGTTTTTGAGGATTTTGACATAGCCAATTCTTTCTTTGACCTTGTGAGTGTATCACTTACCAGTTATTGTCATGATGTCTTTTGGTGTGGTGATTTTGGTCATTAGTTTGTAATCTTGCCCGTTTTTTGGTGTAAATTAGATTGTAATCTTGTCTTGCATTTGAATTGTTGCCGTCTTTTGGTGTACTGATATATGTCATTAGTTGGTTTAAGTTCTTGAAACTAATATGTTGAGGCGTCACTCATTATTACTTCTTATTTATTTATAGGAAGAGCCAGCTGATGATGATGATGACCTTGGTCTCTTTGAGGATGAGACAGAGGAGGAAAAGAAGGCAGCTGAAGAGAGGGAGGCTGCTGCGAAAGCATCATCAAAGAAGAAAGAGAGTAAGTTTCTGCTGAAGTCTTAAACAGTTATAACAATTATTTAGGGCTTGAACTGATTACTTGAGATCTGTATATTGATGGTTTAATAGTTCTGCCGTGCTGCTGGAGATGTCCTCCTTTGTCATCATCGTCCCTTTCTAAACTGACTTTAATCTTGTATTGGTAGGTGGAAAGTCTTCTGTGCTTATGGACGTCAAGCCATGGGACGATGAAACTGACATGAAGAAGCTTGAAGAGGCTGTTCGTAGTGTTGAGATGCCAGGGCTTCTCTGGGGAGCATGTATGGTTTCTTTACTCGTTATTGTTTTGAAATTCCTTGGGTTTCTTTGAACATTGTTTTGAATATTTCTATTTGTTTGCAGCAAAATTGATGCCAGTGGGTTATGGTATCAAGAAGTTACACATCATGATGACCATTGTGGACGACCTTGTCTCAGTTGATGATCTGATTGAGGAGCGTCTTACCGTTGAGCCAATTAGCGAGTATGTGCAGAGCTGTGACATTGTTGCCTTCAACAAGATCTGAGGCCTCTTCCTGTCCAGGAAAACAATAACTTTTGTTATGAGTTCTCTGTACTTTCGTTTGTGACAACTCGTGCTTTTCTTTTTGAAACGTCTATTTAGAACTTTGAATTCTTGTGGTGAAAAGTGAATTTTGGTCTTACACATTGAAGTAAGTTAATGTTGTTCCATTCCATGGAGTTATTTCGTGATATTGCCAATCATTCCATCACACGATATTCTGATCACTTTATTTTTTTTTTGTTAATATGATATTCTGATCTCTTTTTTCTTTGAAGTACATGATATTCTGATCTCTGGTTATCATCATCTTAAAGATACTATTGTTTAGTAAATAAAAACCATAAGCACACACACACACACTTGTTGCATTAAGAGCATCTTCAATGGTAAGCTAGAACCTATTGTAGCTTGAGGTGCCATGTCATCTTTTCAAGCTAGTGGCTTGACAAGGTACTTGTTCCTTTAATGGTAAGCTACAAAACACATGTAGCTTGATTGGGCCCACGTATCTTTAATATGAATAAAAATCTCATTTTAAAAATGATTCACATTCTTCTATTGTAATAATTATATAATAACATGTTAAATTATAATAATGGAAAAAAATGAAGTAAAAAAATTTAGTAAATACTCAATGAATAACCAATGTCTTGATAGGAAAAAAATTAAACAAAAATAATTGTCATAAGTAAAAAATAAAATTGTCAGGAAAGTTATTTGGAGAACCTCATCTATCAGTAAGATGTAGTTTAACGCATAGCATACCTATACCATATGAAACAAAAACTACTTTATTTATCAGTAAGATGTAATTTAACTCATAGCATACCTATACCATATGAAACAAAAACTACTTTATTTATGATTTTGCGTACGATTTGCGTAGGAAATGTTGCACAGAGGATCCGATCCCATGTGAAATCCACTTTCTGTGTAATGAAATATTTAATGGCATTCAATGTGTAGATCTCAAGCAGGCCTGCTCCCGCAAGCAACAGCTTCCTCCAAGCAGTGTACGCGTACGCCAAAACAATGGTAAGCAGTACTGTTATTATTTTTAAAAATTTGCCAAGCAAGTCCAAAACAACACCGTTGGAGATGCTCTAATATATTATGATGTTCTCAAATTTTGTTTTCTCCACTGCCCTTCTTATTTGTGATCATCAATCCAAACACCTTTTTGCTGTTAAATAACAAAATTCTTGATATCAGTAGTTATTATGTCCATCGCCATACATACTGCAGTTAGATATTGAAGGAATGAATCAGAATTCTAAATAGTGATTTGCCAAGAGGCATCAGCTCTGGTTGGCTTTTGAGATTTGCCAAAGATGTGAAGCTGAAATAAAACTATCCATATGACTTTCTATGCTATATACTACAATATTAATAGTTATTCTCACTTTTTTTAGACCAAATTTTCCCTGTCTCCTTTATTCAAAGTTCCGCTTACTATTTTTTTTTTCTTCAACGCATTGTATTTTTTTACTATATTCTCTATGTTAATACTTAATATTAAATATTTATCCCCACTTTTTTTAGGACCAGGTTTTCGCCCGCCTCCTTCGTTCAAAGTTTCATTTACTATTTTTTTTTCCAATTTTTCATTTTTACTGTATCCTTTTTTTAAGTCAAAATTTTAACCTTTTTTTAAACAAACTTAATTCCTAATCGATTTCTTATTTCTATATATTATATTTCTTCCCTTTTCGATTATGATTTAGTTTATATTATAATTTATATTATATAAATTAATAATTGTTGAGAAATCGCGAGGAGATTGATTTTTATTATTATTTAGTTTCTTTAATGTATTGGGGACAAATTTAACATTTTGTTACTTTGATCTTGATCTCCATCAACACAAATACGGAGAAATATGGCCAAAATATGAATTTCGCCAAGAGCATTAGTTTAAATGGTTTATAAACCTGTCATTCTAATAATTTAGCAGTGTAGATGTATCGAAATATGCATAAGTATTGCATAAAAAACCGCGCATTGTACGCGGTTAATCCATGCTAGTTCCAAAAAAAGTTTTTGTTATCTTTCAAAAATAAAATTTAAAAACCTTATACTATAAGTTATTGGAATTTCACAAAGTAATTCAGGATTATAAGTTCGATTATCTAACCTGGAAAATATATTATAAAAAGTTGAATCAAATTTCGAATTCAAATTATATACATATATTTTTGATATTTTTTCTGATATTTGACTGAAACGAGACAGTCTCAAAAATTAAACTTGCCGGGTACTAAAACAAACCCGTGTTGTTTGGAGGGACGATTTTGCAAATTTTGCTCTATCGTAACAGTGTGCAGCAGTATTCCGTTCTGAATCCTCCCCTAACATCTCCGGTTCCTGAGCACCTCCTTCGCATCGGTACGGTCCTCCCAATGATTACTGTTTCCTCTCCGATTCTTTCTCTGCTTCATGCTCCTTATGCTTGTTTTGCTCTCATTGATTCCCTTTTGCCGACCGAATCTCATGCTGTAATTGTCTGTTAGGGTTTGTGACATTAGGAGATGTTGTTGTCATTGCAGGATTAGGGAAAATGTTGGGTAAAGGTAGGAGAGTTTCTGGGAGGGGCGATGCAGTAGTGCCTCATTATGCCTTCGGTCCACACGAGGATGACTCAATCATAAGGAACAGGCTTCTCACTCGGACGACAACCACGAGAGGCGAACCCCCGTTGAAGAAGTTGCAGAAGAAGTTCACCACGTTTGCGTTGGAGATAGAGAAGGATGTTGATAACCAAGCTGACTGCGAGAGGCTTGCAAAGACCTTCTTGCAGGAGCTGCATACTTTTGAGATCCCTCTGCTTAAGAGCAAGATGGTTATAGATGCCAATGTGAGGGAAAAGGAGAATTTTAACGAGCTTAAAGAGGTCATCAACCACCAGATTGTTGTGGCACAGGATGACATAGAGGATCTGAAGCAGCAGCTTGAAGCTAGTAAAATCGAGAGGCAGCACAAAGAGGAGTGTGAGGCAATTAGGAAGTTGATTGCCACACAGCCGCCAAGGTCAGAGACTCAGAAGGTCATCTCGAAATTGGAACGCGAGATTGAGATGCTAGAGGCTGAGAATACTGCTAGCTCAAGGCTGCTCGAGCTCCGCAGAAAGCAGTTTGCCCTTCTGTTACATGTGGTATGTGATTATCTTCTATTCTTTCTTATATTGTTTGATTTATGGAAGCTGGAGTTTTGAATGCGCTCTATTTGTTTGCTCCGATCACGTAATTTGTGTGGTCTAGGTTCTTAAAAAAAGGAATTTGTAGTCTGTTCTGCCGTAGTTTCAGTTCCAGGTTTCTGATAAATTTACTTTAGAATATGTTTATTGTTGAGGCAGGATTATTGATACTTTCTATTGCTACCAGACATTGCAAAGTCACGTATTTCTGTGTACCATGGTCATATTACACGCTACAATTAGAGTTAGAGTTTAATTTCTCAAGTTTTGTTTTTGGGCTACTTTCTTGTGTAATGTTAATTATTAATGCTTAAAGTGTGAAACGTTTGTTATATACTACATCTTTGGGGTGCATGGGCCAGAATATTATTGCAATAGGTCTGCCTTTTAATCCAAACCTGAATCCCTGGACTACGTTTACCTCTATCCTCTCTCCCTCATCTTCCTTATTTTCGTGAATAGTTACAAATTTCCATTGAGCAAGGGCCTCTCAGCATAGCATTTACTAACTTGTTACTCTAATAATTTCTTGTTGAGATTTAATGTAAGTTTGATAAAATTCTAGAAGATGGGAGGGGTGAGCGAAATTTGTTGGAGGTTTAGGGAAATGTTTCCATGCATACTAGTTAAGAGAGTTGGCCACAGTAAAATTTGTATATCTGAAAGCTTTTAACACTTGTGAACTCTAAATCAACCTTAGTTTTCTGTTAGTATTCAGCAACAATGAAGAAGGGTTTGTGTAGGCAATACATGACAATAACTAGGGAGAAAACATATTTAGAGAATTAGGAAGTGGACCGAATGGATTAGTCATTTGATGTTGATTTCTCCATCTCAAGGTTATAATTTCTAATTTCTTTTACTCTGAAGATTAGAAAAAATAAATGTATAGGATCGCAAAGATGTTGGATATGTACTGGCTTAAAAATTTTGTGGGTACCTGTTTGAATACCTTTAAGGCAGAAAAAAAGAAGGAATTATTAGGCTTAAATCTTCAGAACAGTTAAATCTCTATCTATTTATGGGTATCCTTGCCCCATTTAAGTTTCTTCGTCATACTACATTTCACTGTGAACTGTGTTAACCGATGTTCACAATGCTATCTATTTATTTCTCCAACGACAAAGCATATTATAAAAATGTAGTTGGTTCATCTTCTTGTAAAACAGCAAAGATAACTAAGCATTGATCCCACTGGGTGAGGTTATAGTGTAATGTAATGTAATGTTCTTAGCATATGTTTTAATTGGAGATTCATCTTTTGCTAGTTTTCTTATCAATAACTGCACAAAATATGCTACGGTTCTGGTTTTGCTCTGCTATCTGAAATTTAGTGAAAATGTTGAGGCATTATAAGCATCACACCTGGTATATAAAATTTTCTGATACTTGATTGTCAGATCCAGTTCAAATGGGAGATTTTGACCTGTTATGGACCTTGAAGGTCTTACTTGAGATATATATTGCGTTGCTTTTCTGTTTAGGAAACAAATAATACCTTAATGGCTTTATCATTGTTTTTCTCCTATAGCTACGTATATTCATATGCTTATCTGCAATTCTATATTCTCTCAGGTGGATGAGTTGCAAAATACAATAGAGGACGAGCAGCGGAACTTGGTTGAGGAGATGAGAATGATAGCTGATGAGCCTAAAAACAGTGGGGAGGAGGCAATCGAGGCCCCTGAGTTCATGGCTATTGATTAGAGGAATAGCGAACCCGTTGTTGAAGGACCTTTCAAGTTACCTTATAACATGCGTGTAAGACTAAAGCGGGTACCCTTGCATTCCCAAGTTAGTTTAGTGTATGCCCAATTCTATACCCTTGTAATGCTAGAAATGGGTGTTAATGCAAATTTGAAAATAGCACTGTTGGAGCAAATGGATTAAGATAATGATGGATTTTTTTTACATCATATTGCGCTTGTCTCCTCGCATCGATGATTTTGTTGATATTTGCTTTTTTGCGATTTCTTAATATTTGTGTATGTACTATTATATTTTAATATTTATTACAAGAAGCTAAAAGCATCTTCAGTGGTAAGCAATATGACTGCGAAGCACTGCATGAGGCCAGATCCTAACGGATCGGAGTCGCAGTTCGACGACGATGGAAAGCACGTCCGCTCGCCGCTGGACTTATCGCCTGAGGAGATCCGAGCTTGTGCTGTCACTCAAGTGCAGGGAGTCATGGAATCATCGGAAAAGTTAAGTGTTTTCTACCAGTTCCGGCCAGTTCGGCTGCACGCGCGGTCACACGCGCCGGGGCCGTCGTGACGCGAACTACTCGACGTATCATCGCACTAAACGCGCTTCGTCGACCACACGCGCCACCATCTGGACGCACCCACCCGCGCGCGTGGATGCACGCGCCGCCAGTCAGCTTTCGGCCGTCTCCTGGAATTGGTAGATCCTGATTTTGGGTTCTGTTCTTTTTGTTTATTAGTGTAGTTAGGTGAAATATGTGCTCCACTTGGGTTTTTTTGCGTAGTTATTTGGACTAGTTTATCGAGTACTTAATGCCTATCTGTTGTTTTCCTTGTAAACGAATTAGCCGCGCTATGGAAAATCCCCTCGGCTTCTAGTCTATTACTATGATCAGTGTAGGAGAAATCCCAGTCAAAGTAGTTTTGACAACTTACTTTTGGCGTTTCTGAGAATAGATTTAGACTGGTAGACTTGGTTGATTCCGACTTTATTGCTGGGGTTGGTGCAAGTTATTGATGCTTTACCTAGATAGTTACATGCTTTTGGGCATTAGACTTTAGGATATTCAGATGTATTTCACCACACTTTTTAGTTTTAGGAATAGCGTATTACCGCGCTCTAGATACAGTTTAAGTTATCAACTTATTCTGTAATCTCTCAAATTGCCTCCCTTTGAGGAGATTAATGAAGGTTTGGGGAACCTAATAAATATCCCTCCATCTATGATGGTTTTTAATTAAAAAAAATATGATGGTGTAGCTTGAGGTGCCATGTCATTTTTTGAAGATAGTAGCTTGACAGACTACTTGTTACTTTAGGGTGGTTCTAAATGCAGATCCACTTTACTTCTGCAGGTCCAAATTAAATCTGAAGTGACAATAATGTCTCTCTTAAATATGTATTATAATTCACGAAAAAATAATTTATAATTTGGACACGTGTTCAATCATTACATAGACGGGTTTATGCATTGAAGGTTAGGGTTTTAGAAATATATTTGTAAAAACAATAAACGCGTGAAGGATAATTATGGTATTTTCCCACTTTTATTGGACCTGCAGAAATAAACTGGACCTGCATATAGCAAACACTTTACTTTAATGGTAAACTACAACACACATGCAGCTTGATTGGGCCCACGTGCATTTAAATTTTAAATAAAAAATTTATTTTAAAAATGAATCATATTCAATTGAAATAATTATATAATAAAATGTAATAATATACTAATAAAATAAATTAAACAATAAAATTTAGTAAAAACTAATCGAATCAATATCATAAATTTTAATTTTAATTTTTTTTCTATTCTTGACTATACTTCGTACCGGCTGCTAATTCTAAACAGATAGATTAAGATAGTACAAAAGAATAATAAAAATGCATATGAGATAAGTTTTTTATTATAAAGAAAAATATAATTCTTTCGAATTGAATATGAATCGAAGTTGATTTATCATAATTAAAATTAATATTTTCCATTTATATTATTAATAATGATGATTACTCAAACAAAAAAATTCCTCTTGCATAATTAATTGTATGTAATTTTGATATGTAATTTATATATATCCTATATATAATAATGATAATTATTTAAAAGTAAAACATAATTCGAAGCTGAACATAATTTTCTATAAAAATATGTTCATTAAAATATATAGCATGTGGATTGAACAATTATATAACATGTGATATATACTCTTTGTAATGAAACAGTTAATGGCCTTTAATGCGTACGATCTCAAGCAGGCCTGCTCCCGCAAGCAACAGCTTGTTCCAAACAGCGTACGTGAACGCAAAAAACAATGGTAAGCAGTACTACTATAATTTTTGAAAATTTTTCAAGCAAGTCCAAAACACCACCATTGAAGATGCTCTAATGGAGTATGATACTCTATTTGGTTTGATCAGTTTGTGGAAAACTGAACTTTAAAAGTTCAGTTTTCGTAATAGTTGTTTGATTCAATTGGTTTTTAAAAGTCATGTTTTTGACCCAAAATTCAGAATTGCAAAATCATAGCAAATCAATTAAGAAATTTTTTCAGACTTACAAAATCCTTACCTGATCAAATAAGGTTTTTGTAAAACTAGCGAGGTGGCACCGCGCGATGCGCAGTGAATTTTGGCTAGATATATCGGAGAAGGCAAAAACCTTGATTAAAGGGGGTTGAATTTTTGGTGATACAACCATACCGTAATGATCTAATATTATTTCAAATAAATTTGGATACACCATTGTCAATGTAAGGATTGTAGACTGAATTGATTTGATTAATAATGCGGAGAACTTAATTGGACTGACTTAATTGAATCAAAAGAAATTAAAAAACAAATCAATGTATTGTTTGAAATAGAATGGATATTGCAATCATATCCAATGAAAATCTCTATTTAATGGTAGAGAAATGTCCAGTCTCGGCCGAATATCAATACGATTGATTAACCTCATCGTAGCTATACTCATCTTCACTCTCATGACTTGACTCATATGCTCATGGTCGTCGCTCCCTTCATCCTCATCTTCACCGCCATTAGTTTGATCACCACTTACAATCTCGATTTGGTTTGTAAGTGTTTTTTTTGCCCCTGCTTGATGCTATTATATGAGACACTAATGTTGAATAAATCGTTTAAATATAAAGTGTTTGTAGCAAAGTCTCTAGAAAGTCCAACTTTCCTAAATGTTATGGAACTACCACTATATGTTTAAACTCAAGTGATACAATTTTGTGTTAAAACATTGATTATGTTAAAATAAACATATAGTAAAACACGTTTTGATGTGTAAATTTAAGAAATTTTATTTAAAAATTATAAAAATTTAAGTGATAAAATATACAGTTCAAATTGAAGGTACACTATATAAGTTAAAACGTATAAAGACTTTTCTGGAAAGTTGGGAGTTCAAGAGATTTTCTGGACCTCTCACGTGATTAAGTAAAAGTCTTAAATAGTATCTTTCCCATTCCCTTGGGCTAACAGCTACTAATCGTCCAATGACTGTTTTATTTCTTCTCTTCGTCCAACACCTGTCTAAGGGTATCCATACAAAGTGATCCGGAAACTCCTTGTATAGTAAATTTAAGGTTTCGGCATCAGCATTAAATTTATTCACCAGGAAGAATTCTGTTAGTCTCATTCTCTTGGAAAATTCATTTGGTACAACTGTTTCAAGGTCACAATCTTTTCTAAAAGTTATGAACTGTTGTCCTCGTAGATGCACTTGCAAGGTGTACACAGCAAGGTTCATGTAATTTAGTTTAAAAGTAAAAATTTCATGCTGCTTCTGATGGATTAATCCAGCGAGCATCTTGAAAATTTCTATTCTCATCAACTGTTTCATTATCCTTGTCATTACCCTAAACCTTATCCTTACCAGTTCCAAGTGCAAATCTAATTTTGTCGCTCCTTTGAAGATGTACTTGTGGATATATTTGATGAGTTTAATGGTAGAACATATCTCAGCATTGATGTGGCATCCATAGGTTGCAAGTAAATATCGATTATACCCTGCTACCCAGTTATTGTCCATCTCAAGGTTTCATATCCTAACAGTTCTTCCGCTGTCTCTTCTTCTGTACAATGGATATCCATCTTCAGGATGACATGTTGTTTCCTGAAATGGTTTAGGAAATCCAAATTTACACTTCCCAGTCTTAATTGTACATGGAAAATTTGGATTATACTCTCCACATGGACCGTGCATCATATTTTTTTAACCAGCTCAAATAAGTGGGGTTCTTTGTCAGGATCTGGTATCTCGGCACAAACAATTCGATCATATCCATCTGGTCTCAAGGGTTTATTACCAAGTTTTAAAATAACCATCGTTTGAACATGTGGTAATCCTCTTTTCTGATATTCAATGGCATATATAAGGGAATCCATAGGACCAAAAATTTCTCTAGTTATTATAAATCTTTTTTCAAATTCTCAACTCTGACTTTAAAAACTCTAGCACACAGAGCAGGTCAATCATTGGCAAATTCTCCATATCTCAAATTTCTTTCAATTTCTGGCCAAGAGGGATATCAGGAAAATAATTATGAAAATAGGTCTAATTGAATAAGCAAAAATAGTAAAAGAATGATATTATGGTATGATTGGGAGAAAAATTCTAAGTAAATATAATTAAAATTAAAATTAAAAAATTAACCACTGATTAAATACTAATTAAATATACTACGAAAATTTGTATTATTAAGGTGTCATGTCATAAGGGAAAAAAGTAAAAATCTATCCAAGAAAATAAGGATGAAAAATAGGGAAGAAACTTAGGACGAAAGAAAGAACTAAAATTTGGTTTAAAAAAAGCGAGAATAAATATTTATTATGGAGGACGAAAAACTTTTATTATTATTATTATTTTTTTTTTTGACGAAAAATTTTTATAGAGGAGGAGGAGGGGGAGGAAGAAGGAATATATTAAAAATATATTTGAAATCAAGTTTGAAATCGATTAGGAATTAGGTTTTTATATTAAAAAAATTAAAAATTTGTTCAAGAAAATAGGAGAAAAGATAGGGTACCAAAATCTGGTACCAGAAAAAAAAGTGAGAATAACTTTTTAGTATTAATATAGGGATCAGACTTTCAAAATTACAAACAAAAATCCTTCCAAAATCTCAAAATAAAAATCAGACTCTCAAAAAACTATTCAGGCAAACCCATCCTCAGTTACTCGTAACAAGATTTAAGCAAACCCATCCTCAGTTACTCGTAACAAGATTTAAGCAATTAATTTTATAAAGAAAAAGATTTAAGCAAGTAATTGAAGGGATATGATCAAGATGTAGGAAAATGAGACTATGATTGGATTGGTGGAGAGAGTGTGTGGAAAGGTTGAGAGCGTGTTGAAAAGTCCGGGGACGCGGGCAATATAAAGTTTCCTAAAAACAATTCAACGCAGTAAAACGGTGAAAACGTGTAGAACCGCACAAAACCAATCCTTCTCAGACAAGAATAGCACCATTTCTAAATTGTGCCCAGTGAGTCAACCCGTTTCCTTTTCGCACCGTGGTCCCCGCCGCCGTCGTCCCCAGCTTTCTTCTGTCATCTAAACCTCCGGAGCTGGTTCGTCGTCTCCACTCGCACCATTTTTTTATTATTACTTATCCCTATAAACGCCCAGTTCATGTGAACCGCGATTAGTTTCATTTCACTAATCGTCCTTAGTTGGATGAACAAGGCTGATAAATTCTTTGTTTTTATGTGAATTCTGGTAATTTTGCTTGCTTCTATGATTTTTGTGTTGATCTGATTTATTATTTTGTCTCTTGCGCTGCCGTCTGTGTAATTTTATTGTATTTTGGCATTCATCGCTAGGATTTAATTGTTTGATGATCTTTAAACTAGGGTTAGGGTTAGGGTGTTAATCTTCTTTTCTTCAGAATAGTCTTCTTGTCTGATAAACAATCTGCTAGATTGTTCTAGGTTACTGAATCTAGTTGTTTTCGTGATTGATGAATTTTGGAAAGTTCCTGTTTTCATTTTCTATGTTGTTCCCTTTCATATATGTAACAGAATCAATCTTAATAGCATGCTTCTATTTCTGTTGGCATTGTTAAACTGAGCAACAAGAGTGACAACTATACCTGATCAATAGTTTGCTGTTTCTTTCCTGCATTTGCTTTAGTTGTTTGGATCTGTCTTTGCTCTTAAACTTACCAAGTCTTAATTTACTGGCTGTGTGGCTCTTCGTAAAGTTGCTCAGTTGATGAATCAATGCTTTTGCTTTGTAGTAGAAAGCTCAATGTCATTTCTCTCAAGCATTCCTAACTCCCGTTTCTGTAGCTTCTACTTATTCAGTTTAAAAGAGATATCAAAGCAATTTTTTTTAAAAAAATCTATGTGATGGTTTGTCTGCAAAGGATTGAGTACATATCATTTTATCCGTGGTATCTATGATATCTACGTGCTAAACTTTTTGGGGGATGCTTGCAAATCCTGCTGCTGGTGTGGGCAAGCATAGAGTGTGTGTTGTCTGTTGTTTAAGAACCCTAGTTGGCTGACATGATTTTCATTAGGTGTTTATTCAGTTTTTATAAGATTAAGAATTATTTTAGGACAGGTTGGCTTTGATGGTATCTGATTCTGTGCATTTGACAGAGATGTTTCGGAGCAGAAATACACATTGGTGCCACCAGTGCCGCCGACCAATTCGGCTCCGCAGTACCCGTGAGCTTTTATGCCCACACTGCAGTGGAGGTTTCGTGCAAGAGCTTGGAGATGTCATGAGAAACAATGTAGTTGATGCTGGAGAACTTAGTCAGCCTTTCACAAGTCCACAGGATGACCTAATGGGAGCTCATATGGATAATACTCATTCTGATATTAGGTCTATGCCACCTCCTCTAGGTCCAGGAGCTGGAATTATAGATGCTTTTGAAGCTTTAATGGCGCAGAGGATGACTGGAAGAGTTCCCAATTTTGATATCAGATCAAGGACAGCTATGATCCCTGACCACAGTATGGGCTTTGGGCCTGGGCCATGGCTGATAGTTCATGGTCGAGGTCCTGGTCACTTCCTCAGTGATGAAGCGTTTAATCTATTCTTGAATGGTGGTCCAAGATCGGGACAGCATCAGGGAAACTTTGCAGATATTTTTATGGGGCCCGGTGGACTGCAAGAACTAATCGAGCAGCTTGCATTGAGTGACAGGCAAGGTCCAGCTCCAGCTCCTCGTTCTGCTATTGATGCGATGCCTACTATCAAGATCACTCAGAGGCATCTCAACACTGACACTCATTGCCCAGTTTGCAAAGATAAGTTTGAGCTCGGCACTGATGCTAGGCAGATGCCCTGTGACCACATATATCATTCTGATTGCATTGTTCCCTGGTTGGTTGAGCACAACTCTTGTCCAGTGTGTCGTGTTGAGTTGCCGTCGTTGGCTTCTGGAAGTGCACATGCTAATCGTTCAAGAACGGTAAACATAAGCAGCAGCAGTAGTAGCAGCAGCAGCAGCAGCAGAAATGGCAGGCAAAGGAGGAATCCTTTCTCGTTCCTGTGGCCATTTCGCTCATCAAACCACGGCAGTCAGGACTGATGGCTTTGATGAAACTGGAGGTAGTAATTAGCTGCAGCCAACGAATTACATTAGCCTCCACATGGCTCAGTATATCAAGGTCTGCTGCTGCCAGTTTATCGAACTTTACGGATTTGGCTTAGTTACATGTTAGTGATGGTTTTTGAATACCTTTGCCTTACTGTGTATATCTGAATGTTCACTTGAAGGTATAGTTCACTTGCAAGGCTTTTTGTGTAAACCTTTATTCCGTGTAGACTGTCAAATGATATTTAAACCCCTTGCAATGTGGAGTGTGTGGAGTGGGTAGACCAGGCAAACAGATCTCTCGGGTTCGGTGATACCCAACTAAATGGTGGTTTGAGTCTTAAAATATTGATCGGATATATTTCGATCAGGTTCGATTTATGCATTTCGGGCATAAATTTTATGAGTTGGGTTTAAATCGGATCGGATTATCAGACAAACCTCTCTTATCTTCCCAGCCTTTCCTCTTTCCGGTAATCTAGAAAGGCACCAATTTCTAATTGATAATGGCCTAGCCCCTTACATTAAAAGGAATAGATCTAAGCCAGTTAAAATCATCAAATGGATGCCCCCAGATAATGATTTCAAAATCAATGTTGATGCATGTTTTGCTCAGGATGGAACTACTGGGATAGGCATTATCAACAGAGATAAACTAGAACAAGTTTCTAGACTTACACTATCTTTCACCAAATGCTCCTCTTTTCTGTATGCTGAGATATCTGCAATCCAACTAGGATATAGTCTTGGAAGGGAAATGTGCCTCCCCAGTTTTTGTGTTGAGTCTGAATGTATGATGGCAGTTCAGAGCATCAAAGATTCATGGACTTTATACTCTATCTGTCATTCACTCCATGCTTACACTGCATCTAATCCTATTTGTCATATCATGAAAGAGGGCAACCAAGCTGCTGACTTTCTAGGTAATATGTGCATAACCAGTAGAGAGTCTAAGGATCTCAACATTAACACCATCCCAAGGAAACTCCAGGGAATAATTGAGTTAGACAGAATATTCATGCCTAACTTGAGATTTCAAATTTGTATAAAAAAATGTGATACAGTTTTTTTTATTTTTTTTTGCAGAAAACAGTGAAGCCAACTAAGATGGACATACTCTCCTCATGCACACTAATGGATACCCCCAGAGGATGCTCACACATGGATGCTCAGAAAACATCCAAGCTCAAATAAGGCTGCTCAATACGAATGAAGCTTTACTGGATTTTTGTAATTATGGTTAGTCGTATGGAATTGTACTCTACTATTAAACCAATGGGTGGTTAAGTTGTGCTTCACTCTTTGTTGAACTGATCACAATCCAGCTCTCCATGTGTTTTTTGGTATAGAGTACAACACATCTTTTTTTTTTTTTTTTAAGTTAAAACCGTCCAAGTGGACGGGAGGATTATTCACGGCTCCTCAACCCTAATGAAAGCAATAGAATTACATGATCAGGTTTGAAACCCAATATTACACATGAAATCCTGTTGGGGTAACTGTGGCAATTTGTTGCCCGAAGGCTATACTCCGATCTAATATCGAAAGCAAAGTGAGATATCAGAGATGTGTCTAAAAATATAACAAGAAAAACTAAGTCACCTCTGTATCAATGTCGGTCACAGCATAGCTAAATCCATACTTCCCTCCTTCTGCTGCGTATGGACATCACCAAGTACAACATTCTAGAGCTCGTTAGATTTAACCATCCCATTTTCTCACGGTCAAAACAGAAAACTCTGTTCAGTTATAGCAAATACTCTCTACCTGAATCTCAACCGACTACCCATTGCGCCCGGTGGCCTCTTGATCACCTGAAGATAGCAAGTCTTCACAAGGTTGGACAGCAGAGTAGTATATAAAGCATACCGATTTGTTTAATCTAGTCATAATACTAATGAGAAAGCTTCATCAAGAGCCTAACTAGAGATTGCTATAATAATTTCTCTTATAAGGTGATATTCCACAACACAACATTAAGAAGAAAATCACAAAAATTTAAAAATGGATATATAAAAATTAATATCGGTACTAAAGCAATCCCAACCAATCCTGGTCTGATTGGCTGGTGGCTAAATACTGGATAGAGCAAATGCAATCTAACTCGATATAAGCTTAAAGCCTAATCGGTCTACAAATCTAGTATCAGTATCGCCAGCAATAGTGTTTCAAAACTATTGTGACTTGGATTTCTCCTAACTGTACTAACTAGATCGGAAGCTAATCAAAGTTTAACTGAGCAAAAGAACCCGTCAGAAAACTAAGATTAGCAAATCACATTCAATCCAATATTTAAGTACAAACATCAATATATATATAATATATATCCGAAAAAAAACTGAAAATAAATTTTAAAAAGGGGAAAAAGAAGTAAAACCACCTTCTCAATCTAACTGTGCCAGTTCCAATATAACCTGTCCAAATCTGCCCGGCCAACCGGCCCGACCCAACCGACCCGACCCGAACCGACCGAGCTCACCGACCCGAACCGGCCGATCCGAGCCGGATCGAGCCGACCGAAATTGTTGACCTGCCAAAATCCAACGGATTCATCGAGCAGGCCCAGATCTGCTGCATCCGGTCGTGGCCTCTTCACGGCTCGTCTCCGTGCGTTGATAACTCCGGCCGATCCGCGCGGCTCGTCGTCCTTGTGAAGCTCCGTCCGGCGATGACGATTCACCTGGCCGGTCCTGTCGGTGGAGTCCCCACGGCGGTGTCGGCGTAGCCGTGGCTTGTGGGCGTCTGGGTTCGCCGTCGCGGCGTCGCAGCCGTGGCTGAGTCCCACGGGTCCTCGAGCAGCCCCAGATTTCTATGCGGCTCGTGTGCGGTGTGCTCGGAGCAGGAGTCCACCTCTCTTGCCCAGGAAAGGTCGCCGTCGTTCACACCTGTCCGGTCCTGTCGGTGGAGTCCCCATGGCGGTGTCGGCGTAGCCGTGGCTTGTGGGCGTCTGGGTTCGTCGTCGCGGCGTCGCAGCCGTGGCTGAGTCCCATGGGTCCTCGAGCAGCCCCAGATTTCTCCGCGGCTCGTGTGCGGTGTGCTCGGAGCAGGAGTCCACCTCTCTCGCCCAGGAAAGGTCGCCGTCGTTCACACCTGGCCGGTCCTGTCGGTGGAGTCCCCACGGCGGTGTCGGCGAAGCCGTGGCTTGTGGGCGTCTGGGTTCGCCGTCGTGGCGTCGCAGCCGTGGCTGAGTCCCACGGGTCCTCGAGCAGCCCCAGATTTCTCCGCGGCTCGTGCGCGGTGTGCTCGGAGCAGGAGTCCACCTCTCTCGCCCAGGAAAGGTCGCCGTCGTTCAGCCTAGTCGTCTGTCCGTTGGGGTCGTCTGGGCAGTCTGGGAACGGCGGGATCCAGCGGAGAAAACGGTAGCGACCCGCCTCCGCAGTATCCATAGAAATCGGATCTGGGTCTTATTTGAACTGTAATTTATCGAGTAAGAAGGGGGTTTCGGGTATGGGGATTGGGATTTAGGGTGGTATAGAATTATAATCTAGGTGTAGGGTGGGAGGGGTGGCCTGCTCGGCGGTGGCGCCGGCGGCCACCCCGCCAAAGTAGATCTGGGTGGAGAGGGGTTACTGTTGAGCGAGAGGAAAAAAGAGAAGAAAGCTTGAGTACAACACATCCATAGAACTAATCACTCTCTAATTTAGAATAACTAGATAGAGTCATTTTTTCATTCTTTTGTTAGAAGTTATTTGCTTCTGAAGCCTCTGCTCATCCTGTAAACAACAACTATTTCAGCCTCAAGCATTGTGCTTGTTTTTTGGGTATGGGGTGCCAATAAATCCCCCGACCAATGGTGTTTTAAAATTTTAAAATAAAATAAAATAAATGCCATCAGGGATTTGCCCAACCAAGTTACGTGTCAGATAATCTTTGATGCAAAAATTTAAAACAAGTTTTTAAATTTTAAAAAAGAAAAAAGTGCTGTTGTACCCCCAACTATTTAAAAAAGTGCTGATATACCCCTAAGTTTTTCAAAAGTGCTACTATACCCTCAAATGTATAATTTGGGTAGAATTTTCTTTTGCCAAGTGTAAAATGACAAGAATACCCTCACTATTATTTAATGGTAAAAAAGAAAAAAAATTATGATGAAAATGCCCCAACCAAATCAATGAATAATCCTTCTCTACCTAATTATTCATCTAATTCTCGCTTCCTTTTTTTACATTCACACCCAGTTAAGAAAGGCAATCCAAATCCATACCACCAGTCACCGTTATTTTATCGGATGAAAGCGTTTGAAATCGAGGGGACCAAAACCACCGTGCCCAGAAATTAGTGTGAGCCGGGGGACCGAAACCGCCACACCCAGTAATAATTAGCGTGATTAGCTCAAAGTGGCGAGATTATGGTAATTTCACCAATGTTTTCAGTTTGTTGAGTTTTTGGATAAAAATGTTAATTTTTTTCAATACGGGTCTGCTAGATTTTGTCCGTTTTTTACTTATTTGCAGTCCGTATTTTTGTTATATAATCATATATACAATAATTATGATATATAATTGATTTGCAAGTGTATGCAATAGAAGTAATATATATATATATATATATATATATATATATATGATGCATATGTCTGATATACTTAATTATTGATAATATCATATATATCAAAGACGTATTTTTTTGGACTATAAAATAAGCAAAATATGGACTGCATCTAGAATTGCCGCTTTCAATAATATTGTGCATTTATTTTGTAATTTAGTGATATTGATTTCTTGAATATTTTTTTTCGTGCCAATGAGTATTTGGGTCAAGGAAAAAAAAATCCAACAAGTGAGGGTAAATTTGTCTTTTAATTCAAAAAGGTGTTGAAAATGGGTTTTAGAGGTACACTTCTTTATTCAATATAATAATAGGGGTACATCAGCACTTTTGAATTACTCGGGGGTACATTGGCACTTTCTTATAAATTTGGGGGTACATGAGCTTTTAACCCTTAAAAAAATGGGAAAATATTGATTAAGGGCGATATAAGTTTCATAATTTGAAACTTATACCACCCTTAATCAATATTTTCCCCAAAAAATAGTTCGGTTCAAATCCTTTGGGTACATTTGAGTTTGATTTGGAATTCAATCAAGGATCTCGTTTCAATACACTGAGCATATATTTTACAAGTTTTACTAGTACATATAAACTTATAAAAAATATGAATTTTGTCTTAAATCATGTTTGCCGGAATTTATAAGTAGAGCACTATAGTTCAATAAAAATATAATTTGTTCAAAATCAGGTATATTTAGGTATACATATTTTATTTTTCAATTGTACATTAATTTTCATTTCAGATTAATTCAGTTCAGTTCAATTCCATAAGAAATAAGTTCAACCAAACATGTCGAAAATCTAGCACGATGATGTAATGAGACTCGGTTCTACTGAGTTTAACAGTAAATCAATTCAGTTCTATTTATTCGGTCCAGTTCAGCAAAATTATAATTTGATTAAATTCAAATAATTTAGACCATGTTTGCTGGAGTTTATAAGTAGAGCAGTTCAGTTCAACTCAATTCAATTAAGTTCAGTTTAGTAAAAATTCAAAATTCAGGCAAATTTAGACATACTAATTCTATTTTTCAATACATTGATTTTCACTTCAGTTCAATTCAGTTCAATTCAGTCCAATTCAATTTAGCCCAATTCAATTCAGTTCAGTAAGAAATAAGTTCAGGCAATGAGGCCTTTAGTCATACTTATTTTAGTTTTACTACATGAATTTTCTTTTTAATTTAGTTTATTTCAGCAAGAAATAAGTGCGTTAGAAGATCGGAAAGTCTATATTCAACCGGGGGTTAGTCCAACCACTGACACGTGTCAAGTGGTCATTGGACTAAATCAATAAAGAAAAAAAATAATATTGTGAAATGTCATTCTGGTACATACACATAGGTAAAAAAATCCGATGCAGTAAAATATGTGTAGAAATGGACTGAAATTTGAGCTCCATGTAAAGGGCTGGATCCAACAAAATTAAGTAGTACAATTATGTAGAACAAAATAAGATTCTGTTTTTCTGAATTTTTCTGTAAAGCAGTTCAGTTCAATTCCGTATTTCTTTAATTTATTCAGTTTAATTCAGTATATTTATATTTTTCAGTCCAGTTCAGCTAAGATAAACATTTAATATAGTATTCAAAAAAACATTTAATATATATTTTTCAGTTCATATATATATTTTTATATTTTTTCAGTTCAGTTCAGTTTAGATAAATATTTCCAATTTTTTTCAGTTTAGTACATTTTATCTATATTTTAAAATATAGCTCTCTACATTTTTCATTTCAGTTCAATTCAGATTTATTCAGTTCAATTCAGATCAGATAAGTTAATTATTTTTTTTGAAAATGTGATTTGATGCAATCTAAAATGATTTAGTCATACTCTTTTCAGTATTAATACTTTTTGTTCAATCTTAGTAGTTCAAATCCATTTTTAAAGTTTGATGCTATGCGACCTAATGAGGTGTAGTATTAGTATTTTAATATTTCCAATTCAATAAATCTTGTTTGATCAAAGTAATTCAGTTCTGTTTAAATTAGATCAATTAAGTTTTGATGAATTTTAGTTCCATTAAGTCGTATAATTAATATTTTCTTAAATTATAATTCGATTCAATTAGTATTTACTAGATTATATAAATTTATTATTTGTGAATACGACGAAATGAAGTGATATCCGTTAGAGATTATATCTGAATTTAATAATTTGAAACTATACCTGTTTTATAAAAAAATAAAGGTTGTCTAATTCAAATTTATTTATAAAGTTTATCCAATTATTATTTAAATGCATGTATTTATGATTGTGGTAGTCAAAATTTTGATCCCACAAAATAGCGGACCCCCACGCCGGTTGAACCAACCAGTGGTTGATCCTAATACTCCCCTTAGAAGATGGACCAATTTCAAAATAACTTTGTAGAGGCAGGGCTGATCGACTGAAGAAAATAATATTAGTCCCACAACATTTTCAAAAAATAGAAAAAGAGAGAGAACTGGTTTCCTTCATTCGTTGCGAAAATGAGTGGTAGTTATCTATCCTGAGTTGCTACTGATAGACTGGAAAACAAGCAAAATCAAGAATCAGATTAAGAGCAGAGCGAAGGGGAGGTAGCATGATGATGGCGTTATCTCTAAAACTATCTGGGGCGAAAAATTCAACCCATTGCTCTTTATCATCATTCCAATTTTCTTGTCGAAGACTCAATAAATATCACCACTCATTCCCAATAAACCAAGCAATTCCCGCTTCACTTTCATTGAAATGCTTCTCCCAGTCTCAGAAGAAGTTAGCTAAGAAGACAGTAGAAGAGGACACAGAAAACCCACAAGTTTACCAGTTTGAGAGGCTCTTTTCCAACCTCAATCAAGTTACTCTAAGAAGGGAACCTGGTAGATTTTATGTTATCACTGCATTCATATTTTCTCTATCACTGCATTCACTAGCTTTTTTTCCATGATGACTTTATTTAATTGTGTGCATAGGAAGTCTTAGCAGTGCCACCTTTCTTGTGGCTGGCACTACTGTAAGTAATTCTCCGCTTTATTACACTCTCATTTGCTATGGATTATGCCCTCATATTTGTAATGTGTTTTCCCTTCTATGATTCGGATATTAAAGTAAGCAGGCTGCTTAATATACTCAAATAAACAGGTAGGTGCAGGCATACTCGCAATTCCTGCAGTTACTCAAGAATCTGGTTTTCTTGCCTCTGCAGCTACCTGCGTTTTTTGCTGGGCATTTATGGTACTTCATTTATTCTTGTTATATTGTGGTCAAAATGAACCTGCTAAGTCAAACACCTATAACAAAACTTTAATCCAGATAAATAAAAAACCAGAATGTACACCACATCAGCTCATCTTTGATTTTTGTCATTCTTAGGTTGTGACTGGGTTACTCGTTGCTGAAGTAAACGTGAAGACAATGTGTGAATTGGGTTCGGGTGGTGTGTCACTGGTAATGCTGCACAGATTTTCTTGATTTAAGCATATGCAGTATGATTTATGCAAACTACAAACTCTATCAACTTTTCCCTTCTCAAGACGAACTGCTACGAAATAAGGTTTTACATAGCTTCTTATTTTTTTAAAAGTCCAATTGCAAGTTTTTCTGGAAAAGAAGAATGTTTTTTTTGCTAGTTGCATTTCTTTATTACATAATAATTGGTATGTATGGAAATAGCTACCTTATCACAACTTTAAGCATTTTCGGCTTTTTATGTCCTTCTATCAATGTACATATATAATTACATGAAGCCGGAACAGCCTGATCATATAGAATCTCTTGGTGTAATTCAAAATTTCAGGTTTCCATGGCTATGAAAACACTAGGGAGTACTGGCGTGCAAATAACCTGGTAGGTCGTGATATATCTTCATTTTTTCAAGGAGATAAAAATACATTACTTGAGCATATACTGTTGTTTGACAGCATGTGACTCCTAAATGGATGATTAATAGTTATCTTAAGTTTTGTCAAAAGTAGTCTCATGTTTTTTCACCTTCATTTTCCTTAACAAATTTCTAATTGGAGAATTATGGATGTTACCAACATAAATCAGCACAGGCACATTCTTAATAGCAATAAGCAAATGACCTGTTTTAATCAATTGTCAGGGACACGAAAGATCAGTAAGAACAAATGTATTCTGGAACTCCCATTCCTTATTCAAGCTATTATTCTTGTTGCCAGACTTTGTTAGCTACCAAATATAACAAATTGGCTGAAGTGTTTCTGGTTATAAGCGTTATTGTAAACTGATGGCAATACATTTTTTTTCTTCAAAAAATTGTTCCTTATTGTATTCACCCCGTCTCTTGCTGTCCTCTCTTCTTGCAAGGTCTTATGTATCAGTGCCGTGCTATTTAAGTTTACCTGCATCTGATCCATATTACTCTCTCTTCTCATGTGACGTATCCTTTTGTGACAGCTGGTCATATATATTCATACATTATGCACTTCTTGTTGCATATGTGGCCCGTTCGTCAGATATATTGTCAACCTTTCTTCACATTCCTGTGTAAGCTATCACTTTGTTAGTTTATTTTTTGTGTTTTATAGCAATTATAATTCCTCGTAAACTTGTTAGTTGCTGATCTTGAATACCTGCCCTACCCTTATCTGCACAAAAACAATGCTGGGCAAAGAGTACTATGCAATTAGTTAACAACTTAGTGATACTAATCCCACTTTCCAGTTGGAGTTTTAAGGAAATGGGGAAGAAAACCTTCTCCTAGATGAACAGAACTTGGTATGATTTTATATTGCAATCACCTTCATTAGAACAACATGGCTTTTGTCTGTACCTTGCATTTTTTCTGGATCTGATACGAAACTTTTGCATTGAAGCCAGACATTTCAGTTCCCAAATGAGTTCTTAAACTTCCTAAAAGGGTGAGAAGTCTAGTTCGTAATTTTGCCAGTAGACAAATTTGTAAGTAAGATTGGAGGCATGTACCATTTACATATTGATCATGTATTAGACAAGTGAAACAGCTATTAAGTCAACATTAATGGAGAAGTGTTTCGAAACTTCCTCCCTTCATTGCCTCAGCATTATACTTAGAAAATGCAATCTCACTAGGTAAAGGAGAGCTGTGATTCATTTTGTGAACCATGTTATTTGAGACATTTTTGTATGCACTTTCTCTTCATTAGATACTTTCGTCTATATCACTTAATATACGCATGCCAGGCAGGTTTTGAATTTTAATGCACATACTTTGATTGCAGATGGGAAACTGCAACTTTATTTTCAGTAATTTTTGGAGGAATTTGCTTCATTGGCAGGTAAATATGGATATCCTGGTTTCTTTGTCATGCTGCATACATTTGTTTGTACCATTTCCTACCTTTATTGAGTTTCTCCTATCAAAATAGAGGATGCTAGATTTCGTTTTTCCTATAAAATGAATTTGACTAAGTGAATTTCATTTAGCGTTGATAAAAGTCACATTTGGAGGTTCTTCTTTCTGAATCACTGCAATTGTTCCCATGTACAATATTTCAGTGATCGCTATACAATCTTGACTGGCATCCATATTTGATGTGTTCCCCTACTGATTTGGAAAATGAGACTGAGCTTTTTTATCCAGCAAGCATTTTTAATATGCACTTAGCCGTTTGCATAATATTTTTGTGCTGGAATAATCAGAATATTGCCTTTATTTTTGATGCCTTGATTATGAATTCACAGAGTTCTGAGGAGGTTAGAGATTTTGTGCCATATTTCACTAATGGTTTTATTTTACATATGGAGTTTCTAGCTCTAACATTCATGCTCGATAGAATACCCAGTCGAATTGGTTCTGAAACTAATTTCACATTTCCTGCCATTGTAGCCAGCGCTTGATAGGGGCTGTTAATGGTGTTCTTGTACTGGGAATCATTGCTTCTTTCACAGCTCTTGTGGTAAGTTCTATTTTAATCTAGGTCTAGCTGATTTTGCATTACAGTCTATCCTGTTTCAATTTCATTGTGCTAGAAAAACATACTGTAACTTGTTAATGCAGCAATATAATCCCAGTTGCACAATACACATACAATGTAATTCACAATGGTGTTGTTTTAATTGAAGGATAAAATAAATTGCTATTTCTTCTGGAAATATTTTCATCTTATTGGTAATCAGGCTAGCATTCCGTTCTTTTTAGAGCTGGGCATTGTGCAATACGATTTTTATGGAAAAAGGTAGCCCGTTGATGCGCCCACACCCACCCCCCACCCCCAAATTATTATTATTTTAATTGCTGCAGAGTTATTTGTTCAGGATATCCAGTGAAATCCCATACATAGAACTTTCAGCATTGAGTTGTCGTCTTGATTTATAGATTCTGATTCTCAATTGAGCTATGCTGACTTAAGGACCAGTTTCCTGGCTTGAATTTTTTATACTTATAAATGTAGCTACTCCATGTTTTCTGATTTACCATTAATTAATGTGGATGTACTGTGAATAAGCTGTTAATTTTCTTACCTTTCGGCAGATTCCATTGAGAAACAGTTATTTTCTTAGGTAGTTGCAAGTGGGGACTTGCGTTGGGAATCTCTCTTAAGATCAAACCTAGAAGCGGCACCTCAAAGCATACCCATAATAGCTCTTTCTTTTGTTTACCAGGTAAAAAAATAACACCCTAATTTTAAATGCTTACTGTATTGTGCACCATTTCAATAGTAGAGTGAACCGGCTGGGTATTTGTTTCAGAATGTTGTCCCAGTCCTCTGTACAAATTTGGAAGGAAACCTTTCAAAAGTTAGGTAATGCATTCACTGATCACCTTGATTGTGCATTTGCTATCTGTGGTTGATTTATTATTATAATTATTTAGAAAATTAATAATGCCAGAAATGTTTTGGAGGGTGAAAAGTTAGAATATTACTTCAGCTGTCCTTGACTGGATTAAAAAGTTCAGGAGTAGAGACAGTCTGAAATTTCATTGCTTACTGCAGGCTTTTTCTAAAAAGATAGAAGATGTTGTATAAATAAAATCTTGAAATCTCTTTTATTGACTCTATATCTTTATATTGATTATCTGTCCTCTGCTTGGCCCCCCTATTCATTGGTAAATTTTTGGAAGTGGTCTCATTTTTAAAGGATCTTAGACAACTAATTATGCAAGTGTTAATGTTCGTTAAAGGAAATCATAGTTCTACTTGGTGCCAAATATGTTCTAAACCCAAATGCTCAAAAAATGTATCGTAGTCTTTGGAAGAAGACTATAATATAGAGGAATGATTGGCTTAACAAGGTATATTGTTTTCTTATGATGAGAATGAACTTAACCAATGAATGTCACAAGAAACATTTTAGTTTATGTATGACAGTTTACATGAATATGAGATTGAAAGAATGGAATTCAATATTCGGGGTCTTTTTTTGCAGTATATGTATGGAACATGTATTCTTAATCTATTCTCCATCAACTTGTAGGACAGCCATAGTGCTTGGCACCGCTATTCCCCTTGCTCTCTTTCTTGTATGGGACGGTGTTATCCTTGGAACAATCCCAGCTGAAATAGGCGAAATGTTTGACCCCTTGCAACAACTGAGGTCCACAAATGGGGTCGTTGGGGTAAAATTCCAACATTTTTTGTTATGTTCATGCTGTCAAAAAGTCTGGCATCTCTTTGTAGTCTCTATTAATACAATTTTGCAGTGCAGCCAATAGTTGACGTATTTTCACTCCTCGCAATTGCAACTTCTTATATTGGATTTGTTTTGGGTCTTTCAGACTTCCTTGCAGACTGTGAGTTTTGTAGTACTACTAGTTATTCATCTTTGTGCAAGAGCCATACAGTTACTAACATATATGCTGCTCCTAAATGCATATCTATTGCAGTGCTGAAACTGCCCTCAAATAAGAACAGCCCTTTGGCGTATGTACTCACATTGGTTCCGCCTTTGCTACTGTCCTTATATGATCCTGAGATATTCTTCAAAGCATTAGATTTTGCTGGAACCTATGGAGGTATGGTGTTTGCATTGTAACGTCGCCAAAAAGAGATGACTGAGTAAGTTAATTTATGTGGTTGATTTTGCAGTTCTAGTTTTGTTTGGAATTCTGCCAGCTGCAATGTCCTGGTCAGACAGATACGCAGAGAAGCCATCAGAGTTTCCAAAACTCCCCGAACTGGTACCTGGAGGGAAGCTCACGCTCTCACTCGTGATGGGAGGGGCTGGGATTGTTATCATTTCAGAACTCATCCAGAACTTCGGCCACTCAATTTATTGATAAGACTACAAGTATTTTGTGTACAAACAACATTTATTTTCAATAATGTTGCTACAAGCGATACAGTTTGGTACCAATTCAAAAAAGAACTTTACAAGTACAAAGTTTATAGCTTGGCAAACAAAGGTTTTCGCTTCTGGGAACTTGCCTTGACAGCCTCTTCCAGATCATGAGATAAGAGCTGAGCGGAATTCCAAGTGGCCACATAATCTAGACCTTGTTCCACACTCAGATCTCTGCTCTTCAGCAAAACTGCCTTTGTCCCTGTCACTGCAAGGGGAGACTTGCTTGCTATTTCTGCACAGCCAAATAATGAATCAAATGAGACTCAACAATCAGTCGAAACTCGAAACTACTAATCTGCACACATGAATGCAGAGTGTTGTTTTGATTCTTGATATATTATGCAAATATGAGTGTCATGTCATATGTGGAACAATCCAGAACAACATCTAATCCTCCAGTTCTTTAACATTCTAACATTGGCCATCAGAAAAACTATAGAGAAAGACAAGATGATGAATTTACAACATTTCACATACACTTATTTTTAGTTCCATTCAACTTACAGTAGTTCACTTCAGATGAAAGAGGCCAGAAGACTATTATTACATATGAACAAGAAACAAAATGGTCATAGAAAAACAGTGAACTTATCTTGAAGAAGAAGAAGAAGGAGAGAATCAAGAGATATAATTACCCTCAGCGATAGCCATGACTCCTTTCTGCATATCTTCCTTAGTCGAGAAGACCTTGGTAACCAATCGCATCTCCTTAGCTTCTGCCGCCGAGAACCGCCGGCCAGTCAACGCGAGCTCCATCGCCGCTCCGTATCCAACAATTCCGGGGAGCCTCTGAAGCGTTCCGAGATCCGCCGTGATCGCCAAATCCACCTCCTTCACCGCGAAATAAGCGTCGCCGGAGCAGAATCTCACGTCGCAGGCGGTGATGAGGTCAATCCCCCCGCCCACGCAAGCCCCGTGGACGCCGACGACCACCGGCTTCCGGCACCGCTCCACCGCCGTGATGGCGTCTTGCAGGAACTTGATGTCCCTCCTCAGCTTCTCGCCCAGGCGGCCCCGGTCCGAGAGAGACCTGCCGGAGAAATTGGAGCCGAGGTAACTGAAATCGATGCCGGCGCAGAAGTGGGGGCCGGCGCCGGAGAGGACGATGACAGCGACGTCGGGGTTGTGGTCGAGGGACGAGAGGGCATGGGGGAATTCGGTGAAGAAGTCGGCGGAGAAGGCGTTGCGATGCGAGGGACGATCGAGGATGAGATTGAAGACTTTGGAGTTGGGTGATGACTGGGTGATCCTCACAAATTTGTAGCTCTCGTTAGCCATTTTCCGGACGTTCCTATGTTCTTCAAACAACACGACTGCCTCTGAAATCAAATGATAGTATGGATATAATATAGGCAAAATTCCTACAAATACTAGCTAAATATCATCGTGCGTTGCACGATATATTTAATATTTTTTTTTGTAAATATTATGAACAAACTTATGAAGATGAGGATGAGATGTGTCTAAAAAGAAACTCTTTAACATAGTTAACAAAATTATAGTGGAAAATTTTAAAAAATTATGAAATTATCAATATATATCGTAATTGCCACGTTATTTATCAAAGGTAATTATTATAAAATAATATATATTAAGATCAAAATGTACGAAATTTATTTAATATTATTAAGTTAATAGATAAATATTTTTTTAAATACACATTTTAAGAATAAAAATGCAGATTTGTGTAATTTTTAAATTGATCATACGTACTCATGCTAAAAAGAAACCAAAAAGTAATATATGAAATTACAGGTGCCGGAATATGGTGATTTTATAGTAATATCGAATATTTTCATGCATATTTCATATATCGCACATTCATATTTTCCTTTCACATACGTTAATTAGCATGATGGACTGAAATTACCGTGTGAATTAGCGTGTAAATTAGGATTTTGTAGGTGGAATGAGTTATATTTATAAATTTAGAAGGCGGAAGATATCTTATTATAAAAATAGGAGACTGATGGACGTGAAAAAAAATACGTAGAAGGTAAATGGGAAAAGGAAGCAATCTAGATGCAGAAGAGAAAACTAAAATTGGAGAAAAAAAAAGAGAACCCCATGGAAAAAAGGAATCCATGAACGTAGTTGTAAAAAACGGCATAGAGTTACATGAATGAAAATATTTGGAAATATTGAAAAAATAGTCAAAAGAGTATGAATTACATTACATAATCCAGCGGTGGAGGAAAAAAAAAGATGGAAAAAAAAAGAAGAGGCAAACCATGGTGGAGGGATGGTTGAATGAAATAATAAAATTAAAAGGAATATATAAAAATGGTAGGCACCGGAATATGGTGAAATTGCGGTAGTTATGTGGCGGTTTTAGTCAAAACTACGTAGTTTCATCATTTTAAATATTTTTTATTAATTTATTTATTGACCGGAGCAATAATTCTTCTAGTTCCCTTTAGGATAACGATGAGAATTGAAATTCCTACTTATATAGTACAACTTTTAATATTTCTATTAAGCCCATTCAATTATTTTTATAACAAATTTATCATTTTTATTCTTTTTCTAAATTTATTTTTCCTTAATTTTATGTAGAATTGAAGAATTGTATCAAACATATTCGGGTAAATTCGTATGTGTGTATATTCATGAGAAAGTTTATATTATACAGAGAGGCTATGTCTACCTAGCCATCGAATCTACCGATGTGGGTTTAATGTACAATAACATAATTACAAAAGGAAAAAGATAGTCTAACCTATATTCCATATACAATACTAATTTATATAGAAAACAAATATCTTTTTTCCTTAACACTCCCCTCAAGATGGAGCATGAGAATCCCGAATGCCCATCTTGCCAATCAAATCATGAAATGTAAGGTGTCCAAGTGCCTTGGTAAAAAGATCAGCAGGTTGCTCAGTAGTACGAATATGATGAGCAACTATCTCACAAGACTGAATCAAATCACGAACAAAATTACAATCAATTTCAATATGCTTCATTCGTTCATGGAAGACCGGATTAGCATCAATATGTAGAGCTACTTGACTGTCATAAAACAACTTCATCGGCTGAGAATGCGATACGCCTAGAGACTTGAGAAGAGATTTCATCCAAATAAGCTCACAACAAACATAGGCCATAGCACGATACTCAGCCTCGGTAGAAGAACGAGAGACTGTTGGTTGCTTCTTTGTCTTCCACGAAACTGGAGAATCACCAAGGGTCAAAAAGTAGCTTGTCAAAGATCGTCGAGTAATAGGACAAACAGCCCAGTCAGAGTCACAGAAACCAACGAGCTGCAAAGAACTACGATATGAAAGAAACAATCCTTGACCCGGATGGCCTTTGAGATAGTGCAAGACTCGAATTGCAGCTTGCCAGTGCGCAACACGAGGTTTCTCCATGAAGTGCGCTAAAGTATGAACTGAATAACTCAATTCTGGACGAGTAATAGTCAAATAGATAAGCTTTCCAATGAGACGTCGATACTGAGTAGGATCATCATGCATAGGACCATCATCTTTCGCAAGATTATGTTGTGTCTCCATTGGAAAAGCAGTAGGCTTTGCTCCCAATAAGCCTGTATCAGCCAAAATATCCAAAGTATATTTCCGTTGAGACAAAAACATACCATCAGGGCGACGTGCAATCTCAATGCCCAAAAAATACTTCAATGCTCCAAGATCTTTCATGTGAAAGCAAGAACACAAATACTTCTTGAAGGCAGACAAAACATCTCCAGAAGAACCAGCAATTACAAGATCATCCACGTAAACCAAAACATGGAGAGTAACACCATTTCGGATATATGAGAACAAAGAATTATCAGCTTTGCTTTGAACAAATCCATATCTGCGCAATGCCTCAGCTAACTTAGCAAACCAATTACGAGGAGCTTGGTGAAGACCATAGAGTGATTTCCGAAGCTTGCAGACAAGCCCGGGACGAGGTAACACATATCCTGGAGGGGGCTTCATATAAACCTCCTCCTCAAGATCACCATGCAAAAATGCATTATGCACATCCATCTGATGAAACTCCCATCCCTTAATGACAGCAACACCCAAAAACAAGCGAACATAAGACATCTTAGCAACATGCGCAAATGTTTCAGTAAAGTCAGTCCCCTCTATCTGGCGATTCCCAAGCACAACCAACCGAGCTTTGTAGCGTTCAACAGAACCATCCGAGTTATACTTCGTACGAAACACCCATTTGCTACCAATAGCTCGTTTGCCAGAAGGAAGAGCAGATAAAGTCCACGTCTGATTGCGTTCAAGAGCATCAATCTCAGCAATCATTGCTAGACGTTGTTGGATCCGAGCCAGTCGTAACTGCAGCCAAAAAACTAGAGTGCGAAACTGAAAATTATCACAGGAAACATACTCAGCAATAGGATAGGGAATACCTGAAGACGGTGAGGACAAGGAAGCAGCTGGAGGGGGGTTTATTGAAGGTGCAGTGGTGGCACAGACATAATCGCGAAGACGAACAGAAGGTTGGCGAATCCTGGTGCTCGGTGGTTTGGGCGGCGGAGCAGTAACAGTCAATTCAACATCCGAGTCCGAAGAAGAAGAGGACGACAGAGAATCAGTGTCAGATTCAAACGCAAAGACAGCTAGGTCCATCGCCGGAGACCAAACGAAAGTCGAAGGCTCAGGCAAGTTATGTAGCGACGGCGGGCTTGTGGTAGTCGAAGGCTCAGTCGCTGGCGAAACAGCTTTCGAAAGCTGAACAGGCGATGTCGGCAAAACGGGAGCTCCCCCTCCAGGCGCGTGAGGAGCACGCGCGGGGGCTCCCTTTCCAGGCGCGTGAGGAACATGCGCGTGGGTAGCACGCGCGGGAGCCCCCCTCCAGGCGCGTGAGGAGCACGCACGGGAGCTCCTCCTCCAGGCGCGTGAGCACGCGCGGGAGCCACGTCATGGCCATGCAAGGCCGGTCCATGCATGCCAAGTTCAGCCGTACCCGGTCCATGCACGTCCAAATCGGTCAGGACGGGTTCATATACTTCTGGACCATGCACTACGTCAGAAAAAGACCCAGATTGCCCAGAAACACGTTCGGTCGATGAGGAACACTCTGGTGAAATAAACGGGAAGCAATCCTCGTAGAAAACAACGTCACGACTCGCAAAAGTCGTACGAGGGTCTAGATCATAAAGTCTCCATGCCTTCTTGTCTGTAGAGTATCCCAAAAACACGCACTTTCAGCTTCGGGAAGCAAATTTATCTCTCGGTCTAGGGAGTTGGGATGCGAAGCAAAAACATCCGAACACCTTCAAATTTCCATAGTCCGGAACTCGGCCAAAGAGGAGCTGATACGGGGAGCGATCCTTCAATAGCGGCGACGGAGTTTGATTAATCAGGTAAGCAGCGGCAATAACACAATCACCCCAAAATTCGATTGGAAGATTAGCCTGAAATATGAGAGCTCTAGCAACGTTGAGAATATGACGGTGCTTGCGCTCAACACGACCATTATGCTGTGGCGTGTAAACAATCGAAGTCTCGAAACGGACTCCTTTTTCCAAAAAAATACTGACGAAGAGGCTGAAATTTGGTACCATTATCCGCACGAACACACTTGATATTGCGGCAAAACTGAGTAGAGACAAGCGCGAAGAACTTCTTCATCTTGGAAGACACTTCAGACTTACTAACTAGTAAATAAACCCAAACAGCTCTAGAGTGATCATCAACTATAGTCAAAAATGACACTGCCCCACTAAGTGAGGGGTTACTATAAGGACCCCAAACATCACAATGAACAAGATCAAATAAACTACTAGTTGTTTTGGTATTCGAGGAAAAACTACTTCTAGACTGTTTTGCTCGATGACATGTTGAGCAAGGAACATATGTATTATTTCTACGCAATCATAATATTGGAATAGATGATAACACCGATGGAGAAGGATGACCAAAACGTCGATGCCACAAATCAAACGAAGAAACAGAAGCAGCAGACACATGGAGAGATCGCGCAGACGAAAGTGGAGCCCTGAGACTACACAACCAATAAACCCCTCCTCGCTGACTACCAACACCAGTCACCATCCTCGTGCTGATGTCCTGAAATATGCATATATTTTCGGTAAGCAAAACTAGAGCTTTTAAGGATGCAGTTAGCTTAGCAAAAGATAACAAATTACAACGTAATTCTGGAATAAATAAGACGCGAGGAAGCATAATATCGCCAAAATATAATGTGCCGTGTAATAAAGCAGTAAATACCGAACCATCAGGCAGTACAACATCAACATCAGTAGGCATAATATCGTGAAGAATGTCCTTGGTACCAGTCATGTGATAAGATGCACCCGTGTCAAGTATCCAGGGTGTAGAGACCTTACCGGAATTGTCCGAATTCATGTTGGAAAGTATATTCTTAACTCTATCCCATAGTTTCTTAGATAAGACGGGGCCAAAAGCCTGTCTGTCCAAGTCGGTGATGACGACGACGGCAGTGGGTTCACTCGGGGAAGGAACAACTCCGGCGAACGGCACTCCAGGCGAGACAGACGAACAACGAACGGCGGTAACAGGAACGGCGGCGGTGGCGACATCATCGTGAGCGGCAGCAGTGATCTTAGGGACGGTAGGAAGAAGTGGTCCAGCAGCGGCAATGTTGTCGCGGCGAGAATCCATGGAATAAAAGAAACGGTGGCAACAAATTTCTTCAAAATTTTCCAGCAAACAAGAAACACCAGCGACTTTTTTTTCCGGTTTTTTTTTGGAGAATTGAAGTCGGTAGCAGAAATCAAATGAGCAGGAATGACGATTTCGACAGCGGCAACGGTGGAGGCTCACGGTGGCAACGGAGGAAAAAAGAGATCGGAGAAAAATTGACTTTATAGGATCGAAGGCTGTGATACCATGTAGAATTGAAGAATTGTATCAAATATATTCGGGTAAATTCGTATGTGTGTATATTCATGAGAAAGTTTACATTATATAGGGAGGCTATGTCTACCTAGCTATCGAATCTACCGATGTGGGTCTAATGTACAATAACATAATTACAGAAGGAAAAGGATAGTCTAACCTATATTCCATATACAATACTAATTTATATAGAAAACAAACATGTTCTTTCCTTAACATTTGTATTTTATTTATTTTTGAAAGCTAATCTTTTAAACAATATACACGGTATTTTTGCTCGCCTCCCTCCAGTCGCCTTCCCCAAACTCATTTCCAATTTGATTCGCCTACAAGATTCTCGTACTTCACCATTACGGCGTTGATAACCATTGGTGAGGTGGATTAAACTAACGGTATTCTTGGACATGAAGAATGCTAATCTGTTGCCGTGGGCAGTTTCAAAACAAGCATATTCTCCAGCTTTGCAATTTGCTTTAGTATGCTTCAGACGAGCTATTTTCCATCGAGGTAGCTCGGAGTTTGCAAGTTCTTGAGATTGCCGATCATTGCAAGTCGTCGGTGCTATGATTGTTTGAGAGTACGAGGGTTCGAAGGTTAACCCGCCCAATAGCACTTGGAATCTCGCCGGAGAGATGATTTTCGTTGACCTCGATAATGTCTAACAACGGAAAGCTGAAAATTCATCGGAGTCCGGCGAAGAAGTTTTTCCCGGCGCTGATCTTCACTATACTTTTGTACGACTCGATTTCATCGGGTATGGATCTGAAATTTTCAGGAAACTCCATGATACTTGAAAAATCTTGAGATTGGGAAGGTCGGGGATGTTTGCGAAACCAGGTCATGGAAATAGTGAAACAGGTGGATTATTAAAAAGGATAAAAATGGGCAAATTTGTCTTCGAATTAACTGAATGTCCTTAGTAGGAATGTTAAAAGTTTTATTCCATGGATATGGAATTTCAACTCTTATTACGCCGATTGTGGGAATAAAACTTTATCAAAAAAATCAAATAGAATCAATTTAAATTGCTCCCTCTATGCTCAGAACACCAAAGATGTCTTCATCCTGTAACAGCATAACCTAGACATTCACAAATACAACGACCTACAAATTTTCTCATCAAACACAAAACTTCTAAACAAAACATCGGGTCACCTTGCCTTCATGAAATGTAAATATAGTTCTTCAATAACCAAAAAACCTTCATGAAATTCTATGAGTTTTCATCACCTTCATAAAAACCTTAATGAGTCCTTATCCTATAAAATGGTGACAATGTTAGTCCTTATTTATAATAAGAATAATGCTAAAATTTGAATAATTGGTGTTAATGTGCAAGTTGCATATGACAATTAATTGAGGGTGATGAATTTCCATTTTCCACATTAAAGCAAAAACATCTGGTTTTTTCAATTAGGCTTTACTACATGTAACCTCCAGAATAAATAGAATGCCTTTATATACAATTAGAAAGTTAGTAATTGGAAAAATACACTCAATTATTATCTAAAATTGAAAGGTCATTAGATATTTACCTGGAGAGATCCCTTCGAATTCCTCCACCAAGCAATATTATCAGTCATGGCTTTGTGAGATCGGCGATGTGGCGGGGATACCAGGAGCGGTCGGTTGGATGAGGAGTCTGGTCGGCGAGGTGGCAGGGAGACTGGCGGCGGCCGGTTGGAGGAGGACCGTTAGTGTGGAGGAGGAGAAGAAGAAGAGGTGAACTTGAATGTGGAAGCGAGAAGGTTAGATAGGTGGTAGAGAATTGTGAACCGACAGATGAGAATAATTAAAGGAGGAGACTAATAAATGAACGAGGAGTTTTGGAAGGTGGTGGGGTTAAGAAAAGAGGAATTTAATAAAATTGAAAAAGTTAAGGCAGAAAAATAAGGTAGGAAATTAATGGGTGGGTCAGAATCTTACATAGATTTGGTTTGGCAGCTGAGCTGGTCTGCCACGTCTCAAGCAGGGAGGATGGTTTTGCTAAAAGTGCCTATCTTCTTATATATGGTAGATATATGCTTTCATGATTAGTTTGATGTTGCATTTCATTATTATAATTATTATTTTAACAATGTCTTGACATAAGGATCTTTAACATTGCAGTAATAATAATAAAAAAGGATCTTTAACATTGCATAAATAATAAAAAAAGGATCTTTAACATTGCATTATTTGGTTTATAAGGGGTTGTCTTGTTGATGTGTGTGGTGCTTGTATTTTAAAGATGAACATGATGATGTACATGGAGGCTATGGGCATGACATAATATAAGATTGTTTTTCTTGCATTCTTAACATATCTGCTGGTTGGAGAGCTAACAAAAAGGTGCAGTATGTTTGAACTTTTTTGAGAATTTAAGTGAAATTTTGAATGTTTTTCTTACTCGTTAATTGATCACATTCATAATGATTTTTTTATAAATTTTATCGAATGAGTGTATGTGAGGGGTCCCAAAAAATATTTTGCACTAGACCCTCAAAAAATACAGGGACAACCCAACAAATACACATAACTGATTAGTGTGGAAGGTCATTAGTAGAATTGATACATGTCCTGAGTTACTAATAATATCTCACTCTCATTTTCGAGAATTATTAGTGTCTAGAATCGATGTGCATCACCTTGAATAATTTTTAAATAAAAAAATCAACCCTGATTAAAAGTCAAATTTATATAATCGATGTATATTAGGCCATGACATATCATAATGTGCAAATAAATACATGAAAAGAAAGTATAGGTTGACTAAATTTAAGAAGGTATATGTTGCTGACTTTAAAAAAGAGAGGTTTATATATGTTTCTTTAAAGTTCATTCCATCTATTTATTTAAGAGATACTCTTGTGCAAGATAACATATTAAATAACTACTAGTTTTGGGAGGTAATGGGCCTGTTTGACACAACTGGCTTTTTCTTATTTTTGAGAATAAGAAGCTACAAAGCAAAGCAGTTGAACATGTTTGGTAACTTGTAAAATAAAAGTACCTTTATATTGTAAAAGATGAATGTATTTCAAATAATTAACTTATTGAAAATCGATGTTGTACCCTAATTAAGAGATTACAATACTCCATTCATAGCACAATAAAGGTAGCGTACAAAAGTTGATGAGATTTTTTCATGAAACTTCAATTTATACGCTAAAAAACACAAACTGAAGTTTTACAAAAGCAGATCAATAACAACACTCTTATTGCTTCAGTTGTTTCATACACCGCCATAAGTTTTAATGTAAGTATTTGTTCTCATTGCGTTTTTCATCACCGCGCACATTCAAACTACATTTATTGAGGTCTCTATAGAGGTGCTTTGCATCTGTATGGAGCTAGCCTCATGATCATATTTGCATTAAACACATAAGTTGAGTCAATTTACAATGTGGAGTAAAATATTTAGGAACTACAACCGTCATATGAACTGATAGACATCCTGAAGTACATGTTATAATTCAATAACAATTCAGATTCTTAAACAAGGGAGACACCAGGAAAAGTGTCCGAATGAGTCGAATTAAAAACATAATACTAAAACATATAATACCGTGCAATGCAAATCATCATTCATTAGGCCCAATATTGCTCGCTTACAGTTTCTAAATTTATTGCAGTCGCCGGCACAAGATAATCTATTAAATCTTTGAGTAAAAAATAGCCTTTTTGTAAATAACTACTAAGATAAAAACATAATAAATTAGGCTCTAAAGTTAGAAGACTCGTGGTGCTTTTGCATCCACAAATTGAGTTATGAAATGCAGTTTCAAATCAAAGTGATAGAAAGATGAATAATGACGACTAAAAAAATAAAAATAAAGACCACACGTAGCTCGAAATTAGCATAATATATTACAACATTATGCAATTGAATTGTACGGTTGGGTATTCACAAACAAGGCAACATATTTAGGAGAGGGTAAACAGAGCAAATCGTTTAGTCAAATTGAATGCGACAAGATAATAAAAATTAAAGGGGGGGGGGGGGGGGGGGGTGCATTAAACACTTAAAACTTTGAAGGGATAACTGTGACATGTCAAAGATCAATGCTGTAATGGTCGATGAATTGTCTAAAACGCACTAGAGCATCTCCAGCAGTAAGAAAATAAGGAGTGCTTCTTATATGCCACATCATCACTTTTGATAGAATCTAAGTAAGAATCAAATTCAACAATGGTATAATTCTTAAGTTCTACACATCATTAATTAATAATATCAAAAATAAACCTTCAAAATGTTGCACATTAAATTATGTAGTGCTCCTTAAGAGCATGCCCAACAGTTACTCTATAATAGAGATTTTCGTTAGATTTGCCCTTTTTGACTATATTGGTGCTTCCAACAGATGCTCTATCTCATTTTTTTACTAGGTATATATTAAAAAGCAGAAAGTGGCGGCATAAATATAAATATAAATAAAATGCCGCCACCGGAATTGAATAACAAAACTATAAACGACTTAGGATCATGCGTTTCATATCATACCGGCCGCCGTCCATTTCCATATATAAATCTATCACATATATAATAAATCTGTTTCCTTTTTTTTGTTTTACAAAAAAAGTATGTTTCCTTCTAAACATAGAATATACTTATTACATGAATATTGCATAATTATGTTAACCCACACATTGGTTTTCCGTTTTTCCTCATAGTGAAATCATACCTTATTTATATATTAATAAATTTCACTTTATATATATATATATATATATATATATATATATATATTGTTTCTTTAATCTCTTCATCGAATTAATTTACCAAAATCAAAATATTCCTTATATATTAATAAACCCACCTTATATATTGTTCCTTTAATTACGCCTCCGTTAAATTAATTTGAAAATCAAATCAAATCATTCCTGCATATAGAACATTACATACCGTATATATATTTTTCATATATTAAGTGCATGAATTTCCCTTATATATCGTAGACTTTTAGTTTTGAGTATATATACCTGAATATATCTCAGACGGACTTCTGCATGAGAGGCCACATGAGAGGCCATCAGGAAGTTTTCTACTCCGTCGGACAGCCCCATTTTGGCGGCAGGGAATTTAAGGTTGTGGAAGGAGATGTCCCGGCATCCGAGATTTGTGTCGTTGTAAAGAGATCATGCGGCTGGGGTGAAGAAGATTATCATGGTGCATGTCGAGATTGTGTCGTTGTAGAGAGATCATGCGGCTGGGGTGAAGAAGGTTATCATGGTGCATGCCGAGATTGTGTCGTTGTAGAGAGATCATGTGGCTAGGGTGAAGAAGGGTATCATGGTACCTGAAGTTGACAGCAAAAAAGTCTCTTAAGGGCAAAAATTTGAATAGCTGAAAGCTGTGATTTGAAGAATATGAACAATCACCCTGACAATGCCTCCTCCACCTTCATAGTTCATGTCCAGCCTTTTTGCCTCTAGAATGAAGAGTAGATTTGAGCTGATTGATTTGTTCCTCCTATCCGTTCTTCAACACGTTTTTCTTTGAACCATACCGATCCGTGCTCTCGAGCATATACAACCAACTACTGAATTTTGTGCAGACTGCAGACCCTATCAAGTTATTTCTTATCAACGGTACACCAACCAAGGGTAAATGGGCTATTTCATTGTGATGCCAACCTTTGATTTTATTCAGTAAATAAAATCGACCATATTATGTTTTGGACGATGAAGAAAAGATTATAAGGAACAACTATCAACCATGATATTAAAAAAATCATATAACTTAATGATGCACTTAAAACTAATTGTGATGAAAGAATTCATATTTACTTACTAAACATATTTAGGATACATATTTATTATTTAGTGATGTTGTCCTTTATTTCAAGCAAACTTTGACATGTGTATGGGGAACATCTTATGACTTTTATACCTAATTTTTATGATATGATGAAGTCATTTTTTGATGTAATTGTATAATTTCGTATACTTATTTGGTTATTTTAGAAAGAATTTATGACACTTTTTACAGCATTAATAATATGAAAGTTAAACACATTGCTTTATTTTCATTTTCTTAACATAAGTACATAACTCGCAGTAAGAGTTTATGGAAATTTCTTATAGCATTAATAATATGAAATATCATAAATACATTGCTATTTTTTTCCTTTAATAAGCATAATCACAGTAAAAGGTATATAAATCAAATGTTTTTTTATAGTCAAATGTTTAATTTCAAAATATTGTACTTACAAAATATTTGCAGTTTTAAAAGTTAAAATATTTTTACAGATATTTTTCAAAAATGGTATTAAATGGCATATGAATCTTGCACATGATCAAAAGTCCATGTTATGGTTTTGAATTCATATGCAACAATTGCAAACATCAACAAATTGCAGCACCGTAATGTGTGGTTTTTCATGCATCATTTTAAAAAAAATCATTTTTAAAGAATTCATAATGATTTCCGAAATATTAGGGCCATGCAAACTTAACCGCCAACAATGGAACCATACAAACTGCATTTCTGGGTATACATGCTGAAACTATACAATGTTTAATTCAGAGGAAGTAATGGACGAATTAAAAAAGGCATTCACAAAAATCATTTATTAAAAATCACCTTACTTTATTTTTGTAAGTCCTTATACTATTTTCTATTGTAAAAATAGGATATTCCTAGAAGAAAGAAAGAATGTTGTTGAAAGTAAAAAGTATATTGTGTGTTCCTCCAAACTCTAAAACCAAAACATGGATAAATTCATACTAGATACTTACAGTGGTTTATTTGTAACTTGTGAATAAAATGACACTCTTACATCAGCCTGATGAAAACGACGTTCCAATAATACAATTACGAACAAACAAAAACACAAAGGCTGAAGATACTCAAATACATGAATACACATAAGTCGACTCTGAAGTAAACAAGAGGTAAAAAATAGGGAACCGAAGGATGTTTACCTTAATTATTGTAATTTAGTTCTTTTCTATTATTTTACTTCTCAAGATTTCTATAGTGCAAATACTATTCAATTTTACATAATTAATATTATTTACAATACTATTTGTATCAAATATTTACTTTGTATTGACATACTCATTATTATTATTTTACAATTACTTGAAAAAAACCGCGCAACGCGCGGTCCGGTTAGCCTAGTACTCTAAAATAGAGATATGGTAAAATTGGAAGAATGAAAGGGCATACGGGCTACTCTTCTTTCATACTCCAAAATTTAATGATATCATTGATTCTTACTTTTTCCTTCCTTTTTTAACCTATACTTTCTTAATCATTCACATCTTCACACACATAAAAATATTGAAAACATAAATTTGCAGATAAAATTAAATCCATGTTTGCTGGAAAATATAATTTAATTAAATATCGAAAATTAAATTAACTTCAGTCTAATTCAATTCAGTTCAGTAAAATATAACTTGATTAAATTCAAGTAAATTTAGAAATTCTGATTCTATTTTTCAATACATAAATTTCACTTCAATTCAATTCAGTTCAGTAAAATATAATTTGATCAAATTCAAGTAAATTTAGACATTTTGATTCTATTTTTCAATACATAAATTTCACTTTAATTCAGTTCAATTCAGTTCAAATTAGTAAGAAATAAGCCCAGACAAACATGTGCTAATTGTGTGCTCTTGGGGGTATCAAATAAAATTAAGTATAACTATTATTATTTATGGCAATAAATTAATGGAGTGGTAAAATAGAGCAACTGTTGGATGGAGTCTAAATAATTATAGAATTTTTGAAATTTGATACTCTATTATAGAGATTGTTTTAGAGTAGCTGTTGGGCTTGCTCTAAGTAAGGAGTAGCTACCTAATAAGGAGTGCTCCTTAAAAAGCAACAATGGTAAAAATTGAATAAGGAACACTTTTTTTTTGATGTTAATTATATATTTATTATTGAGAAATAAAAGTAAAGTTCCTAATACTATTACATATGCTACGGTTTAGGCTGATGGCCAAATTATGCTCTTTGTATAACAAAGAGCGGTTGACCTTGACTACCGAGTATTCCAAGAATGTATCAAGTAGCCGCCTTATACTTCTGATAATTCCTTTGACCTCTATTGGAGCAGAGGCCGGATTTTTGATTGCATCCCTTAGAGTGATGGAGTCTGTGATGAGGTTGAGTCGTTGTATTCCATGTCTTTTCCCAGCTTTAAGTGCTCGCCAACATGTCTCAGACTCCGCCTGAAGGGGTGTTACCGCCGAAAAGAAGTCTGATCCTGTTAAGTCTGTATGAATGTCCCATCCCGGTTTCCAGATCCTCCATCCTGCGGTTCCCACTTGTAGTGATTTACGGAACGAGCCATCAAACTAATCATGCAGGCTTGTGGGATGGTGTCTCCAGTTCCTTCCTTCCTGATTTGTTGGATAGAAGTGATGTCAGAAGTGGTGGAGACAGTATGGTGTATCGTACTCATGTTTGTATCCGACGTTCGGTGGCATGATTTACTGATAATTTCCATCTCAGCTTGTGCCTGCTGCATACATTGAATAGGTGACATCTCCTGCTGTTCAAACACTTTTTGGTTTCTTTGCTTCCATATTTCCAATAGCAGGAGGATCAGCATAGTGGTCTTGCCCTGATTCGGTTCAGTCAACACCTTTTGGAAAAACCAAGTGCTGAACACAGGCTGGTTTGGCAAGTCCAGTAATATTCCTGCAGCATTCCAAATTTGTATTGCAGCTCTGCATCTAATGAAAAGGTGAGTTTCGTCCTCCAATTCCAGTTGACATCTTTGGCAGACTCCAGTAGTGTCCAGATTTCTTCTCACCCTATTTGCTCCTGTTGCAAGGCATCCTGATAGAGCTCTCCAAATGAAAATTAGGTGTTTTTGACCTAACCTCAGTTTCCATAGTGCTTTCCAAAAACTCCTTGCATTCTCACTCAATCTTATTTGGTTGCTGACTGATTGCATGTGCCTGTGGTAGCCAGATTTAGTGGTATAGTATCCATTGACATTTCCTCTCCATAATGGCTCATCCTTTCCTCTCATATCCAGGTGAATTTTTTGTATGTGAGGAATGATATGTTGCGGGAAGATGAGTCTGATTAGTGGAAACCTCCATGCCCTACTGTCTTGGTTGATTAGGTGTTCCACTTTCAGGTTTGTATGTGTAGCAACTAACATGTTTCTTTGGACGGGGTTCTGTGTTGTTAGAATCCATTGTTCATGGATCCTTATCTGTTTTCCATTAGCCACCTTCCAGCCAAGGTTTTGTTTTATCAGTGTTGCTGCCCATACAATAGACTTCCACCCCCAGGAGCTTGCAGGGCTTACATTTACCTGCAGAATACTATCATTTCTGAGGTATTTAGCTTTGTAAACTTCCATGAGGAGAGAGGTTTTATCTGTCAGTAGATTCCAAGCATGTTTGGCCAGGAGTGCTTTGTTCATACCCACAGCAGATCTGAATCCTAAACCTCCTTCCAGTTTAGATTTGCACATAGTGGTCCAGGATTTCCAGTGTACTGATCTTTTGTTCAAGTTTCCTCCCCATATGAATGCTGCTGTCATGGAATCCACCTTTTTTAGTACTTGTTGTGGGATTCTGAAAATTCCCAAGGGATATATGGCCAAAAACTGTAGCACATGCTTGGCCATTGTTATTCTGCCAGGGAGGTTTATAAGTTTGGCCTTCCAGGAGTCAAATTTTTGTTTAAACTTTCCAATTATGTATCTGAAAAGTTCAGACTTAGGTTGATCAAACAAAATGTTGGTTCCCAGATATGTTCCTCCAATACCTGGATTGTGAATATGGAGTAGTTCCTTGATTTGTTGCTGAGTTTCCTCTGAGGTGTTAGGGCTGAAAAAGATGCCACATTTTCCATAATTGATTTGCTGCCCTGATATCTCACTGTATGTAGAGAGGAGCTCCTGCAATTGTTGTACAGCCAGCTGATTACATTTTGTGAATAATATGCAGTCATCTGCATACATGATATGAGAAATTTGTGGGCCATTTCTGGAGACTTTGATTCCCAAGGACTTGTTTTGTGTGATAGCCTTCTCCAGACTTGCAGAAAGGAACTGTTGACAGATGATGAATAGATATGGTGATAGAAGGCATCCTTGACTAAGTCCTCTTGTTGGGGTAAAGGTAGGGCTAAGCTCTCCATTGATCACCACTTGGTATGAGACTGTTTGCACACATAGCATGATTAAATCCAGTAGTTTTTGAGGGATTCTGATGTGTCTCAGAACTTTTTCCAGGAATTGCCATGAGATTCTATCATAAGCTTTACTCATGTCCAGTTTTACAGCAACAAGTCCCATCTTTGCTTTTTTGTATTTTCTGATGTGATCAATAACTTCATGAGCAAGCAAAACACTTTCTGCAATGCTCCTTCCTTGTACTTCACATTGCATAATGATATTGGCCTAAAATCTGTAACCAGCTTAGGTACCTTCTTCTTTGGAATTAGAATTATTTGTGTCTTGTTCCAGTTTAAGGGGAATTCCCCTCCATTCCTGTTCCCTCCTCCATTCATGATCCCTAGAATTGATCTGCACATGTCCTCCTTTACCACACTCCAATATTGTTTGTAAAAACCTGCAGGGATACCATCCTCACCAGGAGCGCCCCATGATTTCATGTCTCTTATTGCATTCCAGACATCTTCTCTGCTGAAACCTTTATCCAATTGTTGCACCTGCTCTTCATCAAGGCATTTTAGGTTTGCCTGTGATATGATCTCCCAAGTTGCTTGGAACCTATCCTGATGCTGATTACCTTGAGTCTGGGTAAGGATGTCTTTTGTGTGTGTAGTCAATTCCAGTAAGATAGTTGGTTGATCTGAGATCCAGTTGCCATTAGAAGAGAGAATTCCTTGGATTGTGTTGACTGTCTTCCTCTTGGTAGCCCATTTATGAAAGAATTTGGTGTTCTTTTCTCCATCTACCATCCAGGCTACTTTAGCTCTTTGTTTCCAATAGTCAGATAGTTGAGTCTCTAAATCCTCCTTCTGATTGATCACCTCCTTTGTTCTCCTTTCATTCTTGTACAGACCATCTCCCTGTTGAAGCATTTTTAACATCTCTTCTTTGCTTGCTATTTGTTTTTCTAGTTGTCCAAAGGTCTTTCTATGCCAGTTGTGGAGGTGTTTTAGTAATATTTGAAGCTTGGATGACACAGCCTCAGTCAGTGATCCTTCAGTGGGGTTATTCCAAACCCTTGTGATGATGTGTTTGGGAGGTTCCATTTTAGCCCAGATGGCTTCAAATCTTATAGGTTTTCTTGTTCTCGTTCTGTGAGGAATTAAGTTCACAAGAATTGGGCTATGATCAGACTTAGAGAAGGGTAAGTTGTTTACCTTTGCCTCCGGCCACATTTCCATCCAAGTATGATTTGCAAATGCTCTGTCAAGCCTTTCTACTATGGTGTGTGGCCTTTGTTGATTGTTTGTCCATGTATACCATAGTCCCACTGAATCCAGCTCCCTTAGATGATGGACTGTGATTAGGTTGATGAGGTTGTTATTATGCATACTATCTACACTGGACCCCCCTCTCTTATCAGCTTGGGACAATACCTGATTGAAATCTCCTACTAAAATGCATGGAAATGTGCTGAAATAATGCAAACTAGAAATATGATTCCAGAAATTTGGCCTATGTTGAGCCAGAGGGGGGCCATACACTATTATGCAACACCATTTCTGACCTGATGCATTAGTGATTATGCAAGCCATGCAGTTACTAGAAACTACTTCTACATCTATGACTAAATTGCAAGACCGAAAGAGAGCCATTCCACCTGATCTTCCAGCTGCATCCACAATTTGTGCCTTAGCAAAATATGAATTTTCCAGCCACCTGTCAAAATGCTTCGCAGTGGCCTTGGTCTCCAGAAGGCACAAGATATCTGGTTTTTGGTGCTTCAGCAACTGGTCGATCGCTTTCATTATAGGAGCATTATTGCAGCCCCTACAATTCTATATTAATGTTGTAATGGCTGCTCGGGTGGTTGATTTGGTCAACCACCGGAAAACCACTTGGAACGGGGTGTTCTGGTGCAAGCCCTTGCAGCGGTGGCGCCCTTCTGGAAGTCACCTCTCCCTCGCCATCGCTGTCCTCTTTTCTTTCAGATGGGACTCGAGAATCTCAGATCCTGTGCTGATAATGAGTAGATCCTGCAACAGCTGGACTGAATCACCATCCACCTTACTCTCGTCTGCATCCTTGTTGTGCTGCTGTTCCTGATCTTCTGCAGGTGCATATCTGTGGATGTGTTTGCTTCTCTTCATTGGAGACATCATTGGCATGAATTGTATCTCCGACGTCCTATCACACATTGATCTAGATCGTTTTTCTCCCTGCACCATTCCACGTTGATTGATCGGTTCCGACTGTGCCCTGCTCAGTCCTCTCGCATTCCATCCATACGTCAAGTCCGCAACTTCCTGAATTTGTATGAGCTGTTGTTGTGGGGGAACTTGGTCCCCATCCTGTTGTTGCTGTTGAGAGAGTGTCAGTATCCTATCTTCATCTTCCTCTTGGATTTCCGGCATTGGAGTCAGTGGTGTTGGTTCTTCTTTGTCACTTCCCACTGTGCCTGAGGACTGGCCTCTCTCGAAACCAGGGCGGACTCGTCGCAGAGTGAAGGTTCTGTGTCTTCTTGTTGCAGATCTCCTTCTTTGTTTCTCCGTTAGCTTTGTTTTTTTCTTGTCATGGTCTCCTTCCTCCTCATCCTGAGCTCTACTTCTCTTTCTCTGTCCGTGTTCTGAAATGACAATGGCCGGGCCTCTTGGTCCTCTACCGGCGCTGTCCACTTCCAATGTCGTTGATGAGTCCGAATCAGTTTCTGTATCAGACGAGACCACGATTACCTCATCCTCCGGTGGAGTGTCAATGTCATTTATCCAGGGATCAGGTCCCTGAGGCACCATTGGAGGGGATTCTGGAACAGCTCCTTGCCATCCCGGAATTGCTTCCGCCCCATAAACTGTAACACCAAGACTAATCATGTCTCTCTCCGTCCTGAAAGCATTTGCTAGGGCTGAGGATAGGATCTGTTCCGCTGCCCCTTGATCTCTCAGATCAATTGTCGCAGCTCTCATCTCTGACAGCATCGCCGCTTCCAGATCTGCCTGTTGTGCTGCCCAATCTCCCACGTTGATGTTGGTGTTTCCAGTAGAGGGCGGCGTCTGATTCACTTGGTCAATTTGCATGTCCGTTGGTATAGTTTGAATTGGATCTTGGCGCGGGGAGTTTGAATTTCTGGGAGTTGCTATTTTCCGCTCAATACCAAAATATGGGTCGAAAACTACCGGACTTAGCTGAAAAGGGTTGTCCCTTGATCTGTCCCCAGCGATAATCTGTCTGCTGTTTCCTGGCTCGATTCTCATGGAGATTAGAAAACCTTCTTGCACCTCCTCATCTCTCAGATGTAGGTATCTTAATCTCCTCCTCTCATAGTAGTCTGGGGCTATATTCGTATATCTGTGTTCTCTCCGGTGGTTGTAAGCCCTAACATCTCCAGCATAAAGTTCCCTTCTAGGGTCATAGATTATATTGACTCCCCTTTCATTGAAATGGCGCCTAACCTTGCTCTCAATGAACTCATCCAGCATATTATCATTGACAATAGGGCATGTGCACATCAAGTGACCGATTACTCCACATCGTCTGCAGACCCTGAATAGGCGCTCATACCTTACATCCACCCAAATTCTTCTATTTTCCGGGATCTGGATGTACTCCAAATCCACATAGAAACCCGTAACCAGTGGCTCCCCTGGTACAATCCACATGGTCGCCCCTAAGTAGGTGATGTTTCTGGCAGGTGGGGGTTCTATATCGACCAGAATCACCTCTCCCGCCATGGACGCTACCTTGATCGCTGCCATCGGCGCAAAAGCTTCCGCCGGTAACCCATGAAGTTGAACCCTGACCTTGACCTTGTCCACTCTGATATTTCTGAGTATTATTCCAGCTCCCCAACGACGGAAAGCTAGTAGTCCACCTACGAGCGCGTATGGGCTTCGATGAAGGACTGTGAGCGCCTCCGCCCTTGAATCAAACTTCACCACAAAGAACTGGCCGTGATGGTGTATCACCTCCGCCGGTATTGACCAATACTGAATAAAGTATTCATCCAGATCCTCCGCCGTGAATGGACGTTCATCCATCCAAAAAGCCAGGAGGCAGTTTTGCTCTATTGGTGCTGCATCTGCGATATCTCTCTGTGTGAGGGACATTACCCCTCCCCTTCTGGTCGGCCTGGTGAACGCATCAAAGTTGACTCCCACACTTGACGGAGCTCGCCTCTCCTCAGAGTATTCTGGTCCTCTGGGAACTCTCCCTCTCTCCGTTGAATTCAAAGATGGGCTATCCCCCATTTTGTTGTTTGGTTTGTGACCGGGAATATGAACCGAGTTGGCTGTGAATGCAAAAGATTTTGTGTTGTGCTTTTGCAAAACTGTATTTCTTTTATTTATAGAAGGCCTATTTACTAACATCTCTTCACCTTCTTCTTGAGCATAATTGTGCAGCATTAATTTCCTCTTGGAAACCGGTATAGGCATGATTATGCCTTGAGCCGTGAAAAAACGGATTGGTGTATTCTGTGTCCACCTCCCAATGGGAGACGGACTCTCCCACTCAACCACGTGAGGTCTGAACAATCTAAAAGCTATTAAAAACCAAATTCAGACGCTAAACTTACCGTCAAAATCTGCGTGTCTCGTCTGAAATCTTCGACGCCCAACCAGCTGCGTCCTCGTCCCCCAATCGGAGCAAGAATCTTTACTTTTCTAGAAACCCAAACAGAAAACTCCAAACTTGAAAACCCTCTTCAAACTCATTGCATGTTCCATTTCTTGTGTAGATTAACTTCCTGACCTCCTGAGTTGACAGATCCCCAACTTTTTACCTTCCAATTTCCAAGATCGGTCCCTGATTTTGGATTAGAACGAAGTTGAAAACCCCAAAAAAAGGAACACTCATTATTAAGAAAAGTTGGTTTAAAAGGAGCTCTATTAGAGATGCCCTTGGGTAATCACGAAGCAATCTCGTGAGCAGTGTCGGGGTACTGGCTCATTAAATTTAATCAAGTAAAGAAAGGTTAGTTAACACATAAAAATGTTAAAGTTTTTTTTTGGTAAGTTTGGGGATAAATGTGGAAGGGACACGTGACAAAAATGAAATGTTTTAGTAGATATTAAGAGCTTGTTTAGTACAACTTATCTGAATATTTTTCAGTTCAGTTAAGTTCAGTTCAGTATTTTTCAGTTCAGCTTAGTTCAGTTCAGTATATTTCAGTTCATTTCAATTCAATTCAGTTCAGTATTTTACAGTTCAGTGCATTATACTTTTTAAAAAATTTAAAAAAATTAAATGTTAATAATTCAACTCAATTCAATCTAATTTAAAGAAAATATAATTTATTTCAATTCAGTTCAACGAAAATATAATTTAATGATTTTAAGTTCATATTGAAAATCCAGTTCATTTCAGTCATGTGAGTTCAGTTCATTTTAGTTAAGTGTGGTTCAACTCGGTTTATTTCTATTAAGTGTAGTCCAATTCAGTTCAATTTAGTTCAATTTTCTATTCTTGATAAAATACAACCTCATTTAGTTATATCAATGCATTGATCATTTTCTTCAATTCAGTTCAATGAAAATATAATTTAATGATTTTAAGTTCATATTGAAAATCCAGTTCAATTCAATTAAGTGTAGTTCAATTAAGCTCATTTTAGTTAAGTGTGGTTCAACTCGGTTCATTTCAGTTAAGTGTAGTCCAATTCCGTTCAATTCAGTTCAATCCAGTTCAGTTCAGTGTAGTTCAATTCAGTTCTATTTTCTATTCTTGATCAAATACAACCTCAAGTTATATCAATGCATTGATAGTTTTCTTCGATTCAGTTCAATTAAGTTTAGTTCAGTATGATTCAGTTCAATTCAGTTCAAGTCAGTTTAAAATTGATGAAATATGATTTGATAAAATTTTCTAATTTAATTGTATCAATGCATACTTTTGTAAGTTCAACTTAATTAAGTTTTGTTTAGTTCAATTAATTATGCTTCACTTCATTTATATTTATCAAGTTAGATTCGATTTAATAAGTTTGGTGCTAATTAAATTTTGACTTGATAAAAGATAGCACAATTTGGTTACATCAATTCAGTTCAACAAAGTTCAATTCAGTTCAACAAAGTTCAATATTGTTCAGTTCAGTTTACTTCAGTTCAATTATGTTTAACTTCTAAGATCATGATGGATGAAATTTAGCTAATGTCGATGTAGTGATTTGTTTCTTCAATTCTGTTTTGTTCAATTAAGTTAAATTCAATATACTTCAATGACTTGTTTTTTAATAAGAATTTTGAATAGAAATATATGTTATATAAAAGAATCAAATGTATTTTTCAGTTCAGTTCAGTTCAGTATTTTTCAGTTCAGTTAAGTTTAGATCACTTCTGTTAAGTTCAGGTGTATTAAACAGGCCCTAAGATTTGACACATCATATTGAGTCCTTAATTGATGCTTGGATTAGAGAACAATTATAAACTCGGGTTTAGGGTTTAGTTCAATTCAATTCAATTAATTTTTTCCTTTTATTATTTCCGTTTCTTTTTTAACAATAAGAAACCCACGAAAACAATTCCTTAGTACCTTATCTATTTAATTTCTTTGAACTTATTTTTTAATAGTTTTGAACTTCGAAATTTTGGCAAAAAGATCAAATTGCTATTCTAATATAATGAATTTTACCAAATTTTACCGGAAGTATAATATTAATAACTAGTAAGGTCAAGTAAAATTTTAAGGCCTGGACCACAATTATGTTCTCACACACTATGCACACACTCTGCACGCTCACACAAACATAAATGTTAATTTTATAGTAAAATATATGTCCATCTGAATGTGACTTTCTCTTAAAGAAGAGCCGTCCTTTTTTTCAAAAACCTGATGAGGTGGGCATGGTTTATTTCGTTGGAGGAGCTTGAAGCGGCTTGTTCCGCACGCACGACGAGAAGCCAAAAGATTCAAACAGAAAATGAGTAAATTTAAACTCGTGCGCGGGCAAAGAATGCTTTGAATTTTAAGTGCACAGCTGATCAGGCACGCTCTTTCTATGAAAAACTACATGCTTTGAAGAAGATATTTCGGCGACTTTAAAGAGAAAAGAGTGTCTCACTTCCTTCACAAATTGAGTCTGCACCACATCGAATAACACTCTATGAAGGACATCCTCTGTCAGTAACTTTGGAAAAAAGGATAAAAATGCTGCAAGAACAACAAGAGAGTTCTTGAATTTCCACACAAAGAAGGAGCAGAAGAAATTCAAATTGGAGAACGACTATAAGATCGAAACAGCGTTTGTTCGGATAACATATCTTGAAGGAACGTCAACAAATAAGATATCCTATTTAGTAATACTATTCATATTAATTAAATATCACGTGTCGTTAATTTCTTATTTTTATTCAATTAATTTTTACTTTTATTTTAGTTCAATTTCACTCAATTTAACAACAATAAACTCATGAGAACAATTCCTTAGTACCTTATCTGTTTAATTTCTTTGAACTTATTTTTTATTATATTTGTACTTCATTTTTTTTTTCAAAAGAGATCAAATTGTCATTCTAATAAAAAGAATCGAATGGATTATAACATTAAATGAGTAGTGGGATAATGCAAAATCGTTAATGGAATTTATGTTCTCACGCACTATGCACGCTATTACGCACTATGCACGCTCACATGCCCTATCTCTACAAACATGATTGAAAATTTTTTGTTACTGAAGAATGTCGCAAATATACATAGAATAGTGGCATTATGAATAATAAAGAGTGTATCCTTTGAGTAAGTAAAAAATGGCAAATGATTAAAATTATTTGTTATTGAAATGAAATTAAATGAAACTAATTATTTTAAAGTAAATGTCATGTCATTTTAATTTATTCTTTGACATAAATATAATATTTTATCTTAAAATATACGGCCAATTGATTATGACTTTCTCTAAAAGGAGTTATACTTTTGTGAAAATAATCTGATGAGGTGGGCATGGTTGTCTTTTGATGGAGGAGCTTGAAGCGCATGCTCCGCACACACGGCGACAAAGCATTGAGTGAAAACTATTCATTGGCCCTGTTTAGTAACGCTATTTTCTTAGTTACTTTTAAGCAAAGTTGGATTTTGTGTTTAGTAAGGTTAAAATAAATTATTTTTTTAAAGCATAGCCACTTTAAGGGAAAAATGAGAAGCTGCAAATACAAGCTTATTCTCTTCGAATAGCACGTTACTTGTTTTCCTCTTTTATTTTCTCTTCACCCTCTCGACTCTCATGATATGATTAAACCATCCAATCGTTTTCCGATAATTCCATTCAATTTCTCCCTTCAAGCTCTCCCAATCTTGAGAAATAAAAGAGGGAGATTTTCAATATGGGTATTTAGGGATTCTGATTTTGATCTCTTTCTTTTGATTGTTTTTTTATTTTAAAAAAAAAACAACGGATCTTTTTGCGGATTTTGAACTCTGGTAAGCACAAACAGATTAATTATTGATGGGCTGATAGACAATTCATCGACCATTATAGCATTGATCTTCGACATGACACAGTTATCCCTTCAAAGTTTTAAGTTTTTGATGTTCCACCCCTTTTAATTTTTATCTTGTCGCATTCAATTTGGCTAAACGATTTGCTCTGATTAACCTCTCCTAAATATGTTGCCTTTTTTGTTAATCCCCAACCGTATTGTTGGAATATATTACGGTAATTTAGAGCTACGCCTGGTCTTTATTTGCTTTTTTAGTCGTTAATATTCATCTTTCTATCACTTTGATTTGAAACTACATTTCATAACTCAATTTGTGGATGCAAACGCACCATGAGTCTTCTAACTTTAGTGCCTGATTTATTGTGTTTATATCTTAGTAGTTATTTACAAAAAGGCCATTGTTTATTCAAAGATTTAATAGATTATCTTGTGTCGGCGACTGCAATAAATTTAAAAATTGTAAGACAACAATATTGGGCCTAATGAATGATGATTTTCATTGCATGGTATTATATATCTGTTTTAGTATTACATTTTTAATTCGACTCATTATGACACTTTTCCTGGTGTCTCCCTTGTTTAAGAATTTGAATTGTAATTGAATCGTAACTTGTACTTCAGGATGTCTATTAGTTCATATGACAGTTGTAGTTCCTGAATCTTTTACTCCACATTATAAATTGACTCAACTTATGTGTTTAATGCAGATATGATCATGAGGCTAGCTCCATACAGATGCAAAGCACCTCTATAGAGCCTCAATAAATGTAGTCTGAATGTGCGCGGTGATGAAGAACGCAATGTGAACAAATACTTACATTAAAACTTATGGCGGTGTATGAAACAACCGAAGCAACAAGAGTGTTGTTATTGATCTAGTTTTGTAAAACTTCGGCTTGTGTTTTTTAGCGTATAAATTGAAATTTCATGAAAAAATCTCATCAATTTTTGTATGCTACTTTTATTGTTCTATGAATGAGTATTGTAATCTCTTAATTAGGATACAACATCGATTTTCAATAAGTTAATTATTGGAAATAATTCATATATTACAATATGAAAGTACTCTTATTTTACAAGTTACCAAACATGTTCAACTACTTTGCTTTGTAGCTTCTTATTCTCACAAATAAGCAAAAGCCAGTTGTGCCAAACAGGCCCATTACCTCCCAAAACTAGTAGTTATTTAGCATGTTGTCTTGCACAAGAGTATCTCTTAAGTAAATAGATGGGTTCAACTTTAAGGAGACATATATAAACCTCTCTTTTTTAAAGTTAGCAACATATACTTTCTCAAATTTAGTCAACTTATACTTCCTTGTCATGTATTTATTTGCACATTATGATATGTCATGGCTTAATATACATCGATTATATAAATTTGACTTTTAATCATGGTTGATTCTTTTATTTAGAAATTCTTTAAGGTGATGCACATCGATTCTAGACACTAAAAATTCTCCAAAACGGGAGTGAGATATTATTAGTAACTCAGGACATGTATCAATTCTACTAATGACCTTCCCTACCTTTCCCAACCCCTAAAAACCTCCTTCGAAACCCTACGATCTATCTAAAGACACACCGTCACCGTCAACACTATCCCGATGACTCTGCGTAGCAAATTAGGAGTCATCGCAATTGAATAGACGATCCATCGCCAATCACCCGGGACATTCAACAAAAGAGCACCAACGTCCAGATCTCCATCGCAAAGTTGCATCCAAAGGCCATCATGTCGGATAATTGAACTATGCGGGCCGAATAAAAAAAGTCTTTCGGGTCTGGCATCATTTTAGATGAGAGGTGGGTTTTACTTATTTTTTCTCTTTTTATTTTTCATGTTTTTATTTTCTAGTTAGAGATTAAAATTTAAGGAAGGAAGCTATTTGTGGAAATTCAATAAAATTGTATTTAGATTAGAAATTTGTGGAAATTTATAAAAAGATAATGTAAAATAAGTTTTTTTGTAGCTTGGAACCAAGTCTTAGCTTTCAGAGCCTTATTATGAAATCAACACGCATCTTCCCAAGATATTTCAGGTGTACCCAAGCCTTACAACTCTAGTAACCATTGTATCGTAGTCTTTCCCTACCTTATGAATTAATTGTATTTTATGGCCCCCAAATGTTTAAAATGTATCATTTATAGCCCCTAAAATAAAAATGGTAACTTTTTGGCCTCTAAATGCTGAAATGTGCATTCCATGGCCCCTAAATATGTAATGTGTGTCATTTATGGCCCCTACTCACTTTCCGTTAAAATATATAACTTCCATTAGGGATAATTTAGTAAATTCGAGGTTTTAATATTTTAGAATAAATAAAAATCAGAAAAAAGAGCCGCGATGCTCTGCACTTCTCCACGAATGCCTCCTGCAGAGCTGCAATGCCTTTAGGCTCATCTCCTCCACTGATCCACTAGGCGAGCGCGACGCCGGCATCACCATTGAGCTTCTGGAGCCTTGTTATGGCGCTTGCAGGCAACACCAACGCAAGCTCATCAATCAATTTGGCAGTAACCATGAATATGATGAAAGGGTCCCTTGTAATTGCAGCTCCATCATTTGCTCTTACTGGATTGACTGGATTCACTGTAACCGGAGCTCTGTCACTGGCACCCACAGGTCCTTGTGCTGCTTTGTGGAAATAAGGACTCCAGAATTTTAAAAACTAGTGTTAGGACACACAGAATACAAGATGAAGTTAACAACCAATTGATAATTTATAAACCATGTGAAATTTTAAAAGGTCCATAATATTAAAAACTTATTTTGGGGTAGGTTGCCCTTCCTAGAGTAACATGTATATACTAATTTACCTTTATGAATAACCAATCATTCGCTGAAAAACTTGTCAACTTTCCTAGTGTTTGCAATGCCTTCGTTCCGTCTTGTAAATCTTTCAAATGGTCTTCTCTGTTGTACTTCATTTCTACTCTACAACCATTTTACATTTATTGTTATGTGATAACTGTCAAGATTTTTAAAGGCGTGGTCAGTGGCTTTACCCAATAGAGAGCCACATACGGTGATATTCTAAGTGCAATGTGATGGTTAGTATTATACTCTTTTAATTTGACAGCTTGAACAGTAGAGGCATAAAGTGATTTTTGGTCCATTAGAAGATAAAAAAGGCGATATGTCCCCAACCCATGCGTTTGATAAGTTTGACAATTGATATGAGCCATAACTTGTGGTCAACCGGGTAACTGTTGGTTTTTCTGGCTATTGCAGATGGAAGCTACAAGCTGTGAAGTACAAGAACAACAACAATGGAGGAGCAAAGGGCTGAACAGCAAAAAGTTGAACAAAGGGCAGGACCTAGTACCATCTAGTGGTGATCCTATTTTGATTCTAGGGGAACCCCGTACCCGTCGGCAGAGTTGGGCTTCGCACTTGCGATCCCTAAATTGCTTGCGGGTTATGAGTCTTCTCATCGGCGAAGTTGGGCGTCGCTTAGCGAACCCTAAAGTGCTTGTGAGAATGTCGACATGGGTGTATACTAGAATCAATTATTGGATCACAAATTTACAATAGTTATTTTTACTATCTTGTAAATTTAAAATAATCACATTGTATGTACTTTTTTACCTTGTTAGAAGGTTTTTTATGGTGTGGTGAGCCAAATAAATTTCACCCCACCTTGTGTGGTTTTAATTAAAAAAAAAATGGACAGTTTTGGATTAGTTTTGTCTTGGTTGTACAGTGGTGAAATGTAGAGGTTGCCATATTAAAGGAAACGAAGGGAGTAGCACCATTTAGTTGTGCCTAGCCATTCTCTCCATTTGTTAGGTATATGCCACTAAAACATATCATACAAGTGTCTAGAAAACCTTGATCGAACTTTGTGTTTGACTATCTGCCTATGGATGGTATGTAATAATTAAATTTTAACTTCACTCCTAGTTTACCGAACCCTTCATTCCAAAAATAACTGGTGAAAATTTATTCTTATCTGATTCCATGGACTCTGGCAAACCATTTATTCTATGTATTTCACTAAGAAACTCCTCTGCAATATGTCTGGCAGTATACGAATGAGTTAAGGCAATTAAATGACATTACATAGTAAACATATCCATTACTACCATGACTGTTACAGTTTCGAGATTTTGTCAATTGCACCACAAAATCAATGGTGTATAATATGTTTTCATGTTGCACCAAGGATATGTAGAGGTAGTAGAATGTTCTTTTGACATACCACATAGAATTTAATGAATTTAATGACACCCGGCTTGAGATTAGGCACACAAATGTGTAGATGGTTTTTTTGAATAGTATTACTTTGACCTGAATGACATTCTATTGCTGAAAAATGCATTGAATACAATTTAATCTTTTGACTACTACACTTTTCCCAACATCTTCTCTTCTGATTCTGTTTCGAAACTTCATTAGTATTGGCCAAATTTTCATTCAGGTTATCTTGCACAATCAACTTCCGGACTTTCTTATCTGGATGTCAACATCTTGACATTTGATGTAGGTCTCCTTTTGCCGAACCACATGCCAACGAGGATTGTCACCCGTTTCATCTAGTTTGTGAGGGTATCTAGAGAAAGTAGTTACAACTAGATTACTTTTCCTTAACTTGTATTGAATAATGAATGGTAAATTAAAATGACGCATTCTTTGTATATGAGTTTCAGTCATAATTCTCTTTAAACTTTTGAAAGTCGCAGTTGCAATTAAGTTCCAAATTTTCAATAGAAGGCATGTTTCTTAACCGATCAGTTAATGGTCTGCAAATGATGTCATATCCCTTGATAAATCTCATGTTATAGATAATCAATCCAAGAAACCCCCTTAATTCTTTTAGAGTCATGTTATGTGTAGGTTGTATTCTATAGTATTACAATAAAAATAAATAAAAATATGGCTTCTATATATACAAAATAATCCATATTTATTTTTATTAGACATATGTATCAACAATTTATGCTTCCTCATATGCTCTAATTGTTCAAACATTTTTTTTTTGTAAACTAGTATATCATTAAAATGGGTAAGGACATAGCCTCAAATAACACTAAAAAATATAGTTCATCAATGCTTGAAAAGTTGCAAAATACGTTGATTAATCAGAAAGGCATGGCCAAAAAGCTCATGGTGCCTTCGATTTATTTGAATTCCTGCATCACGGTGTCTTCTTTCCACATTCTCATCCGGCGATGACCAGATCACAAATCCAATTTGACAGTCAAATCATGAAGCATCTAGTAGGCAATGCAAAGTGTCCATGTGTTATCTTTCTTTTTAACCAAAAGAACATGTGAGGAATAAGGACTACTGTCAACTAACTACCTGATTTTATGGACATGACTTTCTGATTAACCAACAAACCCTCATACCCATTTCATCAGAATTGAAATCAAATGAGATGCGACTTGCTCACTTGATCCATTCAGCCCTGAAATCACCCCAACCACCTAAGTTCATCACCCTTGAACTAAAATCAAGTTTATGATATATCCATTTGACTTATCAAATACTTATTAGCAAATCTATAATTGATATTATGCGTGCACGTGATATTTATCAAATACTTATATTTGATAGTGTAAATTACGTACGTGCGTTGTACGATTATATAAAAGAAATGGTCGTGATACCTTAGTATTAATATTAGAGGTGGAAATTAGTGATCGTCTGACCCGTTATGGTCAGATATCCGGTTCATTAAATATGATATATTAGCATGTGACCTAAACTTGAAAGATTAGATAGCTCACACCAGGCATCCTAATGATTCGGGGCAGTTTCAGGGTACCCGTCCATCCGATAATTTCCCTTTTGAAACTAGTTTTAGCAAAAAAAAAGAAAAAAAAATCATAAATAAATTAGTTAACTCTATTTTTTGGTGGATGCCTAATTTGGGACACGTCACCCGAAAGTGTCATCATCTATAGACAAACTGTGAGGATGAGTGACGTAGTGGTACTCTCTGCAGAAACAATAAATACGAACAACCACCAAACACAATTTTTGCTTGGTTCACCCTTCCCTTCCTATTCAACACACTGTTGAGCCGAGACATGGGCAATAAATTCCCCTCCAAAGGTAATGCCTGCTACTTTTTCTTCTGTTCATCGAATCCGAGCTCTTAGTTTTGTTCAAAAAGGTTGCTTTTTAATGGAGTTTTCTGATAGAAATAAATTCGTTCATGTTTCTTCAGCTGTTCTTGCTAAGGAAAGCCTGTTTCCCCATGTCACCGTTCCACGCAAGCACAGAACGATAAGACCTGCGACAAAGACGGTTACTTTTAGTGATGTTCATGGTAAAAGCTCCTACTGATTGAACCTTTTCGTGTCATTTCTTAAAAATATGAAAAAAAGTTTGTTTTTTTTTAAAAAAATTCGGTCTTGTTTGGTGGATGCTTTTCTTGTTATTGAAAGTGACTTGTTGCAGAATGCAGAGGCTGTGTGTGTTTGTGTGTGTGACAGTTCAATAACATTTGCAAATAGATAGATTCTGATTCTGTTGATGTTATTGGTTGAGAAGTTTTGTTTGTCCCCTGTTCTCTATTTGTATTGTTCTTGTGTTACTTTTGATCATTATTGAATCATCTCGGCCTAGAGCTTTGTCATTATTTATTGATGTTCTGTAGCAGTAAGAGAGCTTCCTTTATATTTGATCTCAATTCAGGGGAAAAGAAGGCTTATACATTTGTAGAGGAGCAGGGTGAGATTCTTGACCCTGAATTGCATGAACCTAGAAAGAAGCACAAATTGATGGTCAGAAACACTGCTAAACTAAATGATAAGGACTCAGCTGTACATGAGCGTGCAAGAAGCAGCAAAAAACGCAAACAAGCAGTTGAGGACTGCAATGATGATGTTTACATTCCACGCTTTCGAGTGCGTGGAGGAACCAGAGGAAATAGAACATCAAATTCTGGAAAGTTAGACTCCAAAACATTTCAAGAATGCATGGAGTGAGTTTCTAGTATATTGGTTCTTTTGGTATATTTTCATGTTATAAATGCTCTCTTAATATATGCTATGTTATGCAGCCACATATGGAGCACTTGTCCCGAAGAGAGACAGAAGTCATTCTCTTATCTGGATTGTTTGTGGTTCAACCTGTACTCACAAAAAGCTTCGAAAAGAAAAGTGCTGAGTTGGGCTGAGAAAAAGAAGGATGAATTCTCAAAGAAATATGTAATTGTTCCCATACTAATGTGGTATGCATTTCTCTGAATGGCTAAATTTGTACTGCGTTGGAACTTTTCATTAAGATTTTCATGTACAGGTCACATTGGAGTCTCTTAATCTTGTGCAACTTTGGTGAAAGTAGTCAATCTCCTTGCATGCTGTTGTTGGATTCTCTTCAAAGTGGCAATCCTAAGGGGCTTGAGCCTTTAATTAGGAGGTATGCATTTGCTGAATGTTGTCTCTTTATTGTACAAGTATAGCTTTCTATCAGTTCAGTCTTTCTAATCTTATCACTTTCACAGGTTTGTATCGGACTTATATAACCTTCAACCAAGACGATGCAAAATCCCACTTCTGGTCCCCAAGGCAAGTTCCTCTTAAGCTGATTAGCTACTCTTAACGATGATGTGGTTTGTTTTACTGATACAGTTTAAGAGTGAGTCGTGTTTCAGGTTCCACAGCAAAGAGATGGTGTGGAATGTGGGAGAGTTGTCCTCTACTATCTACACTTGTTCTTAGAGGGGGCTCCTGAAGAGTTTAGCATTTCTGAAGGATACCCTTACTTTGTGAGTTTTTCTCATCTCTAATTACTTAGATCCTGATTTCTGAGTTAAGCCTGTATTCATTATCTTTCCTGAACCAATCGACAGATGAAAGAGGACTGGTTCAGATTTGATGATTTCGACAACTTCTGCAAAATATTGGAAGAAGAATCCAAACCTAGTAGTTCTTCGAACTCGGATGAAGATGTGGTTGAGGTCAGCAGTCAAGACTCCATTGTCATCAGTTGACATTATATAAGAGTAGAAAACTGCCAAGTCTATCTCACTTTTGGAAGTTATGGTAGTATATTATATATCAGATGTTAATATAACTAAGAACCATCATCGCCGGGTGTTGCTCCGGGATCTAGGGTGTGCAGAAGCACTCTTGCTTCCATCAGAATCTTGTAATTGGAGAATGAGAAATGACAGTTTTAGCTCCTGGTAATATGGGCCATAAATACAGTTTTAGCTACTGATAGCTAAATTTTCCAAGAATGAGCATAAGATTGAAAGTGCTGCCTTTGTTTGGAAGGCAATCATACTGCTACAAGGGCCTTTTATATTTTATTTTTGCAGCAAGATCAGCCTTGATGCTCTATTGTATTGGGTATAACTTCCAATTTTCTATATTTCTAAAGGTTTGGGGATTCTAGTTAACTCTCCTTTGGTGGTTTGATGAAAAGAAGAAGAAAATTTGAGCAACAATCCTCCTTTTCTGATACTAGCATGGGTAGATCACACGATGCGCGATTTTTTTGAGTCTATATATTTGTATAACTCGATAAAATTCAACTGCTAAAATATTAGCGTGGGAGGATTATAAAGCACTCAAACTAATGTCTCGACCTTATTTCACTATAGAAATTCGAAATTTAGTCGTATTTCGTCATACTTGTGTGAGATCGAGGTCAAAGCAGCAAAACATTAAAAAAATTGCCCCCAAAATAAATAAATAAATAAACTGTTAATAATATGGATCTATGCAATCCCCCGATTTCTCAGTAATTATTAATTTATGCTCTCATTTGAGTTCAGTTTGATTATAACCTCCAGAAAAAACCAAATCATAATCAATATACATAAAGAGAGAAGTAATCACTAATCAACCAAATCATAATCGAAATACAAAAGGGATGAAATCATCATAAATGAAACCAAATTAAACCCAAAAAAAGGTGAAGGAGGTCAAATATAAATGGCAAATAGGTAAATATTTCACGAAACATTAAACCAAAAAGTAAAACCAAAATTTAGAATAAAAAAGAAAAAGAATAACTTATTAGTACTATCTAACCTCCACTGCGTGATGCGCAATATTTTTGAAGCATTTTTAAAATATTAAATTTTATATAAATATTGATTTTTGTACTAATTATATTTAAATAGTAAAAATATAAGAGTAAATGTAAATAACGTAATATATCAAAAAGTTATCTTCCCCTACCCTTACTTCACAGAAAGCAAAAACAATGAAAAACATAAGTTTAACTGACTAATTTAAGTTCAATGATATCATAAAAAACTAATTAATTTAAAAGTAAGATACATATACTATATATATTAGGGAAAGTATTGATTAAGTACGGTATAAATTTCATAATTTGAAAGTGGACAATAATTTATTAGCCTATATTCATATAATTTAATTATTGAATTAAAGACATTTATACCCTTGTTTTGTTAACCTCTCTCTCCCTACATTTCCAAGCAAATGACGATTCGTTCAGCTCAACAGTTTCAAATATGGTTGAACCTGGATAATACTTATCTTTATAGATTCTCGTAAGCAAGGAGTTCGGGTTAGTCAAAAGTCTCCACGTACGCCTGCTTTCCAAGCAATGCCAGGCTGGTCGATTTCAGGTTACGGAATCCCAACCCTCCATTCCCTTTTGCTCTCGACATCTTCTCCCATGAGACCCATGCTATCTTTGTCTTTCTCGCCTCTGATTCACCCCACCAGAACCATAGAATCATCGAGAATATTTTCTGATAGCCCAGCATAACTGGGGATTGCTTGCAAGACTTAGTTTATCAATATCTCCTTTCATGCCTTTGATAGGTGACGCTCACTCCATCCATCCATCCGCTGTCTGATTTCCTCTTTAGATTCTGGAACATCTTAGTCTTGTTCCTGCCTTTAATTGACGTGAGCCTCAGGTATTTTTCATGCGATGCCACTTCCAGTATCTCGAGGATACTGCAAATATGATTCCTCGTGTCAACCTTTGTGCCCGGACTGAAGAAGATCCCAGACTTATCAAAACGTATTCTTTACCCAAACATATTTTCAAACAGGGATATAGCCCACTTCATATGTGATGCCTCTTGAACTCGCCAAGTAGCAATGTGTCATCTGCAAAGAACAAATGGGAAACTTTTGGGCCAAACTTTGAAGCACTGATCCCATTAATCTTCTTGGCTTGCTTCAAATCTGTCAGAAGTCTTGAGAACACCTCTAAGCATATGATAAAGAGGTAGGGAGAGAGAGGGTCCCTTTGCCTCAGTCCTCTTTCTGGCGATATGTGTCCGAGCTCCTCTCCATTTAGAATGAATGAGAAAGCTACCGAGGAGATACATAGCATGATCATGTCTACAAAGGGCTGAGGGAAGCCCAATTTAAGCAGTGTAGCACATAATTAAAAAGGTCAATTCAATGAGATCAAATGCCTTGCTCATATCCAGCTTGATGCTCATCTAACCCACAACTTCTGATCTCTTCTTCTTCATGCTGTGATGCATCTCATGAGCTACTAGAAAATTATCTGTTAACAAGCGGCCATGAATAAACGCCGATTGTGATTCAGATACAGTACCGGGAATGATTGGGAGAAGGCGGTTTGCAACCACTTTTGATGCAATTCTATAGACCACATTACATAAGCTTATAGGTTTGAACTTTGTAATGTGATCCGGCTCTGCTACTTTTGGTATGAGCACAATATGGGTGTAGTTCACAGTTTCATCAAAATTTCTATCACTCAAAAAACGAAGCACGAAAGTAGTGACGTCCGTACCAACAATATGCCAGAACTACTGGTAAAACACCGGGCTCATGATATCTGGACTTGGGGATTTGTATGGATGCATCTGTTTAGCTGCCTTTGTAACATCCGCCACTATATATGGTCTCGTTAGAGAACGAGCCATGTTCTCAGTAACACAAGGCTGAACACGTTCCAAAAACTCTCGGGTGACCTCCTCCGGGGGGATTAGAGCTGGAGTAGTCTAGTATAATCTTCTGCATGCCTTCGTCGTCTGTCCTCAGCACCTGATTTTCATCCTTTAGGCTTGCTATGTAGTTATATTTCTTCCTCTTAGTAGCGAAGCAATGGAAGAAACTAGAGTTTATGTCTCCTTCCTTGTACCAGTGCTGTTTCGCGCGCTGCTTCCATCTTATGCTTTCTGCTTCTTGAAGCATCTCATAGTCTTACTTCAATCTGTTGTCTCTCACTTCGCCCGTAATCGTGTCTCTCTCAAGTTCCATGACTGCTTTCTTAATGTCTTCCATCTGCTTCGGTATGTTTGGAAACTTGGCTTTGCTCCATCTCATCAAGCCAATCGAGCATTGGGAAAGCTTTTTTGGGAGAGACATTGCATCCTCCATCCAGTGTTACTCCACCATCTTCTCACAGTCAATGGATTTGATACAGTGGGCTTCAATGAAACCTTTCCTTACTCCGCTCCTTTGACTGCGCCGTTGGGTTCTTTGCAAGGAGCTTCACACGAATAGTTTTATGATCCGATGGCATCATTCCCAGACTAGTTACCATCAACCATGAAAATAAATTATGTAAATCATGATTACACGTAGCACGGTCCAATCTACTCCTCTACGTGTTGGGATCCGAAGCAAGCCTCAACCATGTAAATGTATCGCCAGTACAACCATATCAAATAATCCACATAAATCCAACGTGTCATGAAAACATTGTATTTGCCATTCAGCTCTTGGGCTTGAGCCACGAAATTCATCTTGCGATAGGACCTTCATTAAAGTCCCCAAACATAACCATGGCATTGCTGATACCATAGATAATTTCTGGAATTCCAACCATGCTTGTCTACGCCTAGAAACATTAGCCTCGTCGTATACACCAGTGATGCGTACACGGGAACCAAGCACAGTAGCAAAAACATCAATATAACTCCTTGAACTGTCTCTTACTTCAACCGAAATATTCTTACACCAAAACAAAGCAAGTCCACCAGAACGACCTTGTAAATCAACTGAAAAAGCTTCCAAACCAAGCTGATTTTTATTCTATCTACTACTACTGAAGAGCAATGCGTTTCACACAAAAATAAAATGGTGGGAGATTTCAGGCGTACTAATGTACGCAATTCACGAACTGCCACGTCCCTGTCAAGGTCGCGACAGTTCCAACTTATGATACTCATTGGGCCTGGCAGGACTGGGTGACACCAGTCTCTACCATACCAGCCACGGTTAGGGTTGTTGTAGTTGTTCCACCACCAACTATTTTTTCCTTCTCCAAACCATCAGCTCCTACGCTCTTCTCATCGACCAACACAAGTTTCCTTTTTGAACCCATTTTCGGTGCAGCTGAGATGCCCACCCGTGCGTGCATGGTTGTTGAAACTTTCATGTTGCCACTTCCAACAACTTCTGAGCTCTCGCTATTCCGTGAATTTTTCAAAATCTGCTCAAAATGATCAACGCCGCTTTTTAGATTCAACTACAATTGTTATTGGTGGGTTCTCAATATGCACAGTCCGATGAGTGTGGCTGTTGGGGGAGGTGATCCCCTTAAGCGCAGTGGAAAACATAAACGATGAACATATAAAACGACAGTACACAGATTTAACGTGGTTCGACCAAAACACGGTCTACACCCACCAGAGAATCAAACTAGTATATTCCAAGAGAATTACAGTGTAAACAAAACCTCACTACACTCCCTATACTAATTATCTCTTCTCTCCTCAAACGTTCACATACTGGTGACGGGACCCTCCGACTGGAATTACCTTCACGGAGCCTCACCCAATATTATTGAACAAATCCAAGAGTTTATATAATACTCTCAAACTACCAGAAATCTTTATGAAAACGGAAAAACTGCCTAATCTAAATTGAAAAGGGTTATACGTTTACTCCTGTTTCATCAGGGAAAAAGATTTCCGAATTTAGCATTGTTGAAATTTGAGACAATTCCCAACAATCTCCACCTTGGAGCAAATTTCTCTCACATTGAAACTCTTATCCAGAAAGCTGTTTTGCCTTCACCCTTCAAATCCAATGCTCTACCTGCTTGACCTAATCCCATCAAACAGAACCACGACACCAAAGAATCAACCTCCAGAGCTGCCACCACTCAACACGGTTCTCCAATTCTTCACACGTCGCAACCATCGGCCAATTTCACGTTATCAACTGCACCCCACTTGAATCAACACCGATCCAAGATCTCAGCCAATGAATCAGTGCAGTCACGCAACCATGACGTCATACATTAGCCAGTTTCGCGTTATCAGTTACACCCACTTGAGTATCACCACCCAAGATCCCAACTAACAAACCGGTGTAACTACGCACCATCAGCCAGTTTCGCGTTATCAGTTACACCCACTTGAATTTCACAATTCAAGAACCCAGCCGATGATCGATGTAACTACGCACTATGACAACCAAGAATTAAACGCCAGATTTGAACCCGAGTCTCCTGTCCCTTAGCAATCCTCCGCTTTATCAAAGAACACGCCAAACTCCACCAACTCTTCTAATTCTTCGAGCAGTCGTAAACCATTGACCTCGCATCCAACCACACATAAAAACTTGAATTAACCAATCTCCATGGCTCCACCCAATCCAAACTTCCGGTCAACACATGTGTAGTTTCGCCTGTTGAGAACATCCTCAACTCTCATCACCAAAGTCGAATCACCTCCGACGTGGGACTTGGGTTGGACACACCCAACATTCCTCCCTCAAACCAAGGACCACGAAACCCGTGTTCCTCCTCCCCGAATACACCACCGAGAACTTAACCGAGAGATACCCCACATCAAACACTGCCATCTTCATCACCTCGAATAGACACCATCAGCTTCAAACGCATGTCCGATCAACCAAAGCTCTGATACCACTTGTTAAGGGAGGTGATCCCCTTAAGCGCAGCGGAAAACATAAACGATGAATATATAAAACGACAGTACACAGATTTAACGTGGTTCGACCAAAAAACGGTCTACATCCACCAGAGAATCAAACTAGTGTATTCCAAGAGAATTACAGTGTAAACAAAACTCACTGCACTCCCTATACTAATTATCTCTTCTCTCCTCAAACGTTCACATACTGGTGACGGGACCCTCCGACTGGAATTACCTTCACGGAGCCTCGTCCAATATTATTGAACAAATCCAAGAGTTTATATAGTACTCTCAAACTATCAGAAACCTTTATGAAAACGGAAAAACTATCTAATCTAAATCGAAAAGGGTTATACGTTTACTCCTGTTTTATCAGGGAAAAAGATTTCCGAATTCAGCATTGTTGAAATTTGAGACAATTCCCAATAGTGGCTGCCTGAATTCTCTTGAGTAGAGATCCTTGGGTGTATCCTATTCAATTGAATGCCAGCAAAGACAGATTTCTTGTGGAATATTAGAGAATATTTAGATTGATCATTATTGGTTACTATTAATTGTATATGAGTTGTAGTATATTTTGTTTTAGTCATAGAATATTTGATTTCCCTGTATTATGGGAATTCCTTTTGTATTACTATTAGGACATCCTTGTATATAAATAGGAGTCTTGAGTTAATGAAAAATCAACCTTTGCAGTAATCTTTTCTCTGCAATATTTATATACAAAGGTTGATTTTTCATTAACTCAAGACTCCTATTTATATACAAGGATGTCCTAATAGTAATACAAAAGGAATTCCCATAATACAGGAGCTCAGTCATGCTCTGCTCCAACACGGCTTCAAGCAGTGTGTTTCAGATACTTCTCTCTACATCAAGTCTCATGCTGGTCATGTCATTTATGTGTTGGTTTATGTTGATGATCTGATTATCACTGGTTCTCATTCCAAGTTCATTGATGAGTTCGTTCTCTATCTGAACTCAGTTTTCTCTCTGAAAGATCTTGGTCGTCTTAATTTTTTCCTTGGCATTGAAGTGCACCATCTTTCCTCAGGCTTACTTCTGTCTCAAAGGAAGTACATTTTGGATCTCTTGGATCGTAGCAACATGACTGGTGCTAAGCCAATTTCTTCTCCAGCTACTCCTGGCTCGCGGCTCCAGACTTCCGGTGATCCTTATCCAGATCAGCATCTTTATCGCAGCATTGTTGGAGCTCTTCAGTATGCTACCATCACTCGCCCTGAAATCTCTTATGCTGTGAACCGTGTCTGTCAGTTCATGCACAAACCAACAACTGAACACTGGCTTGCTGTCAAACGCATTCTTCGCTATCTCAAAGGCACTATCACTGCTGGACTTTATTTCCGTCCGGTTTCGGATTCTCGCCTTGTTTGCTATACTGATGCTGGATGGATTTCAGATCCCGATGATTGTCGTTCTCAGCATGGGTTTTGCTTGTATTACGGTGGCAACTTGGTGAGTTGGGCGTCTAAGAAACAAGGTACTGTTGCTCGCTCCAGTACTGAAGCCGAATATCGTGCCATTGCGTTTGCTGCTGCTGAATTAATCTGGTTGCAACAGCTTCTCAAGGAAATGAACATTGCTCTTTCTGGCCCTCCGACAGTTCTTTGTGATAATCTAAGTGCAACTTTTCTCACCGCTAATCATGTTCTTCATCACCGTTCGAAGCACATCAAACTAGATTTTCACTTTGTTCGTGAACAAGTTTGTGACGGTTCCCTTGTGGTTCGACATGTTAGCTCAGTTGATCAAGTTGCTGATGTTTTTACTAAAGCCGTTGGGACGTCTAGATTCAAAGACTTGCGTTCCAAGCTTCTTGTTCGTGCCCGAACATGAGCTTGCGGGAGGGTATTAGAGAATATTTAGATTGATCATTATTGGTTACTATTAATTGTATATGAGTTGTAGTATATTTTGTTTTAGTCATAGAATATTTGATTTCCGTGTATTATGGGAATTCCTTTTGTATTACTATTAGGACATCCTTGTATATAAATAGGAGTTTTGAGTTAATGAAAAATCAACCTTTACAGTAATCTTTTCTCTGCAATATTTATATGGAAAAATTTCCTTGACGCCTCAAGCTTGGCATGAGAACAAACAAGTGGCCTTGGTTGTGGTGTCCTCTCCTCACCATTGTTTCTCATCAACTGGACATGTCGAGCGGTCTGTGCATCGACCGAAACGACCTCCATGCTCGACGTCTCATTCTCATCAATAGTCTTCCAGTCCGCGTTATCCATATTCTCGTGCAACCTCTTGATTACATCAGAAGCATCTCATTTAATGTCAAGATCAATTAAACCCTTGTCATAATATTTTTTGAACTCCTTCAGTGGATATTTTTCCCTGTTTGAAAGATTCATCGAGTCAGTAAACCGGAATAAGGCGGTTGCATTCTCTTCAGCAAAAAAATCAGTACATATTCCCATGAGCTGCTGATCCTCCTCACTGAGTATTACTTCCTCAACCAGAACATCGTTTGGCTGCTTCGACGGCTCCTTAACTGTTACCTCCTGAAGCTTTCCATTTGGTTCCACCGTTGGACTGTCCACTTAAATGGTCCTATTTTTTCCATGACCCTGGTTCCGCACGTCAGCCCTTCTTCTATTCCGACCCTGGTTCGGCTCCCCCGGACCACGAAAAAATTCATTCTGGCCATAACCCCGTCCATAGGATTGAAACCCCCTTGATCAAAGGGTTTTGCGTTGAAACAGGGACACGTTTGGCCTGATGCCCAAAGTTTCTGGATAATTAACACGTGTTTTTCTTGCTCAAGTGCAGTCAACAACAGTTTGCACCCTTTATGCATATGCCCCATTATACCACATAAACCACACCAGATAGGCAATTTCTCATACTTCAAGGGCAACATCTTGATGACGCCCAAGTCCATGATTGGTAGTTGCTTCTTTAGAGGCTTGACGATGTCGATTTCCACCTTGATGCGGAAAATTCTCCTTTCACCTTTTCATCCATGTCCTTCTACACCTCTATGAAACCTCCAAGTTTGTTTCCCTATACAGAAGCCATAGGTATATTCATTAGATTGTGCGGTACGTCCAGCACATGAACCCAAAAAGGTGTTGTTTCAAAGGTCATACGATGCGCAGCCATTCCGGGAATCGGTTCGCGAAGTATCAAAAGCCAATCATAAAACATCCAGAGAAACTCTCCTGAAAGTTCAACTTTCCTGACTTTCCATAACAGTCTTTATACGTTTTAACTTATACAGTGTACCTTTTAATTTGAACTGTAAAATTTGTTATTTGAATTTTATTAATGTTTTAATGTAAATTCATGAATTTTTGCATTAAAACATGTTTTACAATATGTTCACTTTGATAATATTAATGTTTTAACACAAAATAGTATCACTTGACCTTAAATATATAGTGGTAGTTCCATAACACTTAAGAAAGTCGGACTTTCTAGACACTTAGCTAAACATCCAAGGCTGGTTTGACAAAACCCTAGCCTTTTCCACACAAGCTGGGAAAGAGATTGAATACACATTAAACCCTAGAGTTTTAATTTCAAGATTCGGAACATTCCAAACCTTCGAGAAAACGTAGTGAAACTGCTGATGCGGTACCCTTATCGGAGCCATAAGCTTGCCGATCAACGCGTTGTTCACCTCCTCCGTCTCCATCCGAATCTGATCCGTCGGAATCAAATCCGCCTCTTCCTCCGCCATGAGGGTTAGGCTTCCGGTCCTTAGCGCAATGTCCTCCATCTGCTCTGTCACAACGAAGCTCCGACGATGATCGAAACCGTTATTGTGGTTAAAACCCTGAACTTGCAGCATGATTCGGTGCAAGACGGAACTTTTCTCGTCAAACCTTCATGGTGGTCTGTTGGTCTGTTTTTCCTACTCTAATTGGCAAAGGAAAAGTAAATCATTTTGATTAGGTTATTCATTTTAGATCGTATATATGGATTCTATATTTTTGTGATTGTGTGCCCATTCTTCTACGACGCCTTAAATAAATTAATTAAAACTTTCATACTTTTGAAAGTTGGAAAATAATCATTGTCAATTTATGAAATCCATCTAACTATAACAAATAGGAAATTCCAATGAAATTTTAAACTAACATTCCGGATCTACATTCAATATCTATACCGTATTTTTGAAATTTAGTTATGTACTAAATACCTTGTATTGTTTATAGCAACATACTTAAACATTTATACTATAAGTGATACTTCATAAAAAAAAGTATTTTTGTCATTCAGATAGTTTCAAGACATTACCTTGAAATACTTTTAGGAGTAAAAAGAATTTCTTTCTGAGTTATTTTTTTAAAAAACTATGTGGTATACTTTGAGTGCTATTTTTTTTTGAAATAGTACTTTATTACCTTAAACAAAGCAGTTACAATTATTACAATTCATTCTTTTAGCTACATCATGATCAAATTGAACAACAAGAACGGAGAACTTTGGTATAAAGTAACTTAATTAAAGATTATTTTAGACTTTTGATGTCCCGAATCATTGCTTTAACTCCCAAGGAGGTTTCTTCTCCACATCCATGATTAACTCAGACAAGATTAGGGAGTCAGTCTTGATCAGCACAATTGAAACCTGCATTGTTGCTGCTTGAATCATTCCTTTAAAGTAAGCCATAGTTTCTGCATGCAAAGCTGAAAAGAAGGAAAATGTTATGCATTTCTCTGTATATATTGATTCTGTATGCATTTCTCTATGCTTTTACCTAATTATATAAAAAACTTAAAATACACAGCACAACATACTGTCCAATCACGCTGGTTTGAAAAGAAAAAAAAAAAGTTTGCAATATACTCCCACCAGAGTCAACAATGAAGACCTCGATCAGAAAGACAACAAATAGATAAATATCAAGCAATTTAGACAACAAATAGATAAATATCAAGCAATTTAATTACATGTCCAGTAAACTTTCCCTGATAAATTGCAAGTCTGATACTAATAGATTGATTGCTACATCATCACTGCCTTGTTCCCATCTGGAAAAGATATTACAGCATTTGCATAAAATGACATTTCAGATGATACCTAGGTGGTCAGTTATTGCCACCCTCCCTTTTAGAGCCTTGACTATCTGACATACGAATCCCTGGCTGAGCAACACGGCCTCGACTTCGAGTCCTTGAAGGAAGTATATTATCCAAATCAACTTCAGCAAGAGGATCATCTGAGACATCACTATCCTCACCACTATCACCATCGCCATCAGAGTCACTTCCAAACTCACTTGAATCCTCTGATTCCTCAATCATTTTTCCTTTACCCTTGGCATCCATCATTATTCCTTTCCCCTTTCGGTCAACCACTTCAGCCTTACCATTTGAATCATCATCACTGTCGTCCTCTTCATCTTCATAGACTTCTTCATCGTCATCCTCATCATCATCCCCGTCCTCATCTTCAGCTTCTTTTACACCCTTTCCTTTGTTGTCTCCATGTATGCTAGTCTGTTCCTCTCCATTCAAAGCTTTATTTACTTCAGCCTCGCAAATTAGGGGATCAAGGTTGTCAGTGGAGGAAACATCAACCTTTTGCTTCTTGTTCAAATCAACTATCTTCTCTTGGGCATCATCCTTTTCCAATGACACAAGATCCGGCTTCCTTTTGGAAAGCAAAGGCGCTTCATCACTTTTCACCTCTGCAAGATAAATTTGATCATATACTTATAGTCAGGGGCAAGATCTAAGATGCTCCTAATTTAAAGAACATAAACAGGCACCAATCATATCTGCTACGACGAATAGCATAAGTCCAAAGTAAACATCACGGAGATAAATGAAAGTAAGCTAACCATAAACAAAAGCATTACCTTAAATGGTTAAAGTTTTGCTGATAAGAAGCAGCTTCTAAACCAGTCCATAACGAAAACATGCGTAATTTTTAATCAGAGTGCTAAAGAACAGAGCTTTTCAAGTGTTTGAATCGAAGGTATCATTTGCAAAGCAAGAAAATAATATTTGTACCATGATAGAATCGCAAGCTGCACAGTTATTACTTTTCAACGCACATTCAAAACGACAGAAAAGGGGGAAATATAGAGAAGCCCTAAATTGAATTGCACAAGTTATCGCTAATGGATACAAACATACAGATGCACAAAGCACTAAACAAAAAATGTAGCAAACAGGAGATTACAAGTACACGAAAGCAAGCAAATCGGAATCCAATTTCAGATATGCTTACCAGTCATCTTGTTGACACGAGCTGGGTCTGATGCGGATGGCAGAATAACAGGTCTGCAGCCGTTTCCGAAACCCTAGAGATGAAGCACGAGGTAGGCGGCTGAGAATGGCTGAGGGTCGCGGCTTGATGCTCTGGAGACTGAAGGAAATAGGGCTCTGTAGGTATTTATATTCAGCAAAAAAGAATTTAAAATTTTAATCGACCCAAAAATTGTGGGCCTGTTGCATCTTCATTCGGTTATATTGACGGAGGCCTGTTAAGTTGGGTTGAAATTAATTTAATTGAGATTAATTTAATTGAACTGATATTTTTTTTAATTTAATTGAGATTAATTTAACTCAACTGAAAATTTTTTGATTGAATTGAGATTAATTTAACTGAATTGAGATTAATTTAACTGAAACGAGAATATTATGTATAAAATAAGGGTTTGTTTGCCCGAGTTTATTTCATGTTGAAGTTGAACTGAATTTAACTAAAGTTAAAATTAATGTATTAATAATAGAATCAGTATATCTAATATTACTTGAATTTGTTCAAAATATATTTTCACTGAATTGAACTTAATTGAATTGAATTAAACTGAACTACTGATTAGGTCCACCGAATAGGGCCTAAGGGGCGGTTTGCCTGATCTTATTTCTTACTCCGCTGAGCTGAACTGAACTAAATTGAGCTGAAGTGAAAATTAATGTATTGAAAAATAGAATTAATATTTCTAAATTCACCTGAATTTAATTAAATTATATTTTTACTAAACTGAACTGAATTGAATTTAATCGAACTAAACTGAACTGAACTGAATTGAATTGAACTGGACTAAATTGGACTGAAGTGAAAATTAATGTATTGAAAAATAGAATCAGTATGTCTAAATCTATTGAAATTTTATCAAATTATATTTTGATTGAACTGAACCGAATTGAACTAAACCGCACTGAACTAAACTGAATTGAACTGAACTGGACTGAAGTGAAAATTAATGTATTGAAAAATAAAATCAGTATGTCTAAATTTACTTGAATTTTATCAAATTTTATTTTGATTGAACTAAACTGAACTAAGTAAATTTAACTGAAATGAATTGAATTAAGCTGGATGAATTGAATTGAACTGAACTGGACTAAATCGTTATGTTTTGAATAAATTTAAAGTTATTATTTTATTGAATCAATAAGTTGAACTGAGATTAATTTAACTGAACTGAGATTAATTTAATTGAACTAAAATTTATTTAGTTGAACCGCGATTAATTTAACTGAACTGAGATTAAATTAAATGAACTGTTCATATTTTAACTTATATTATATTCCAATAATCTGAACTTGACACTGAGGCCCCCCTTTATTTGTTTGTAGAATAAACGCGAGAATTATAAGAGCAGGTTCAACATATACCTCTAAAATAGATAATTTGGGAAAATATAGTTTTGTTTGGTTTGATGAGTTTTTGGAAAATTGGACTTTCAAAGTCCAATTTTTGTAATTTTTATTTTGGTTCATACGGTTTGAAAGTCTCATATTTTGGCACAAAAGTCCATTTTTTGTGAAGTGAAGTCCACACTTGCAAAATCAAACATGATTTTGTATTGGACTTACAATTCTCAACTCAACTCAAAATATCCAAACAAAAGTTCAAACTTTCAAAAATTATTTTCAATAACAGTATGAATGTTAACTTGTTGCGTAATTTGTATGCACAAATCTTAATTTAGAGTGGTTAAAATTATTTTAATTAGTAAACTAATATGTCTATTATTGTACTAATAAATGTTGGAGTATGTAAAATAGAGCATCTGTTGGAATTGATCAAAAAAATTATCGAGATTTTCCAATTTCATACTCTATTTTAGAGATGTTTGTAGAGTATCTGTTGGCCTTGTCTTAAACTTAGCAAATTATACCATGCACCCGGGGTATGTATCCCCAAGTGCATTTTAAAATTTAAAAATGTGCATTCTAATCAGAGTTGTACAATCGGATCAACTCGGCCCGGGTCCGGATTGACCCGGATCCAGTATATCTAAAAATTTTGGACCGGGACCCGGCCCGGTTGGACTATTTCTTGGACCGGACCCGGTCCGGAATTTTTCCGGGTTTGACCCGGTTAGAACATCTGTTACACTTTTGTTACAAAAAGACAAAGCTTTCATTAAGAATCAAACTACAAACCATTGTATAAACAATCTCCTTACCACTAGACCACATTTCATTTTGTTAGTAAATTGTATGATTAATAAATAAATATGGATGTTAAATTTATTTTAAAAACAAAATACTAAGTGATACTTTTGGTGAGATTTGAACTCTGCTTGTATATCACAAAATGGCAAGTCTTACCACTAGAACAAGACTAATTATGTATAATAATTGCATATTTATTATATATAACCGGGCTCCCGGGTTGACCCAGAAAAATCCGGGTTCAACCCGGATCGGCCCGCAATTTGGAATGCGAAAAAATGGTGACCTCGTGGCCCGGCCCAGAATGCAAAAAATCCGGGTACGGGTCACCAATTCCGGTCCCGTGCCGGGCCACATTTCCGGGTTGACCCGGCTCATGTACATCCCTAATTCTAACATGTATAATTGTGCATTGTGATTTTCATTTCTATAAATAGTATAAACACAATTGTTACTACATAATAAGGGTGTGATACATACACCCGAGATACCATATAACAATTGATTAAACTTTATAAGTAAGACATATATGGTCGGTCTCTAGAGTGACAATCTACATTAATTATAGTTATAATACATACCAAATACTATACTAGAGTATAGAATATATGAGATCCTTATTACAATTTTTTTCAAAAGCGGGTAATGTTCACGTGCAATGTACACACGCACTACAATTTACGAGCGAAAATATTCACACGAGTTAATGTTCAAAAGCTAAATACTATACTGCTTAACCTACAAACTAAAGGTTTTAGGCAGTCACAGTCAAACTAATGAAAACCTAGTTGTTTACTATGAAAACCTAATATGCATACAGAGACTGTCAACAAAACTTCAAAAATACCACTGTGTAACATAAAAACAAAGGGTTTTAGACAGGCAAAGGCAAACTGATGAAAACCTGACACTTTACTATGAAACCTAACATGCATGCAGAGACTATCAACAAAACTTTAAAAATTGCACTGTGTAACATTAAAACAAAGGGTTTTAGACAGTCAAAGGAAAACTGATGAAAACCTAACACTTTACTATAAAAACATGACCATTTAGCATGCACACAAAAAATGTTAAGATGCTTTAAAACTATGCTATTTAACCTAAAAACAAACGGTTTTAGACAAGAACAATCAAACTGATGAAAGCCTAGCTATTTACTATGAAAATAAGTTGTTTAGGTAAGGATTGAATGTTATCATTGGTCCCCCTAATATGTGATTATATACTTGAGTTGAAGATTCCTTTTTAACGTATGATTGTTATCAACGAATAGCTAAAGTTGTGGGTAGAACATTATCGTTTACTCCAATATCATTAAGTAGCAAAGTAGGAGTCGAGACATATATGCTATCATCGTCTTGGTTCATGCTAGTTATCAAATGTCTTATTTGTATGCTCTCGCTATTGCAGGTGTGTGAGTAAGTTTGTCACTCTCTAATCTTAATACTATTGTTGAGTTATCTATGATGTTATCATCTAGGTGAATCAACAATGAGAGCTTTTGAGTGGTGATATCATCCTCTCTAGCTACATTCGAGAGAATGATGCTTTCATCCTTGACAAATGGTCTAAACTTCCTTGTAATTGCATTTGCTCGGTGATAAGTCGATAGTTGGAAATTGAAGTCATTTGCCTCCCAAGGTTTCATAATCCTAGTATCATCCCCTTAGCTTAGCTAATGATAGTTTAGTTTACTTTTATAGTGTAATCAAAACCAATCTCAAAACCCCCCTTGTTTACATTGCTTTCTATATAATGTATAAGTATGCTTATTTTTTACTTTAAAACACTCTTACAAGTCTTTTCTCCTTGTGGTTCGACCTCTACTTCCCACTATCTACTTTCTAATAGTTAGAAGTTGTAGGTGATTTATAAATAGTATTTTGATCTCGCGGAGTCCCATTTAACGACGTGGGAAATTGCCTGTCGAAAATTGGCGCCGTTGCCGGGGAGAAGGCGTATTTTTTTTTTGTATTTCATCGTAGATTATATTTCTATTTGTAGTTTTTCAAAAAAAAACTTTCTATTTTCTTGAAGTGTGTATTGCTTGAGTACTTTTGTGGACGACACCTCTTGTAGTGCATGTGTACCGATCTAGAACTCTTACACTACAAATTTTAAAATTTTACTATTATGTTTACTTTAAGTAGGAATGATTTTAGAGAATTTCACGCCTTTAACAATCAAAGGACGAGAAATATTATGGCAAACTCGAGTGACACTTACAACGCAAACAATTTTTCCGGGTCTTGCAATTTTGACTCATGTGATGAGCACTACAATAATGAAATGTCTTTTGGTTCTTCATACCAAAGTGACTATCATGACAAGTGTTATAATGAGGGGAGAGTTGGTTTTCAAAGTCAAGAAAGATATAATCCATACTACAATTCTTATGAGCCACAAGGGAGTGATCATTTGAATTATAGATATCTAGATGAAAACCAACCCTATGAGTACCAAGACATGCCCCCACCTTGCTGGGATATGCCTCAAGAGCAAGATCCGATAGATGATGAAAGAAATCGTCATTTTGAAGATCTTGAGAGGAGAATGCATGAAATGGCCTTAGAGGTAAATCTCTTGGTAGGTCAATCTTTAGAGCAAGAGTCATCCCAAATGGAACTTAATACAAATGTTTTGATGAGTGAATCCACCATTATGTATGAGAAAGAAGTTCAATGGGCTGAGGAGTTGTGTGTTGACTCTAGTGAACTAGAGAGGGAGGTGATTGCTATTCTTGAATTTTTACCATCACCATTATCATCCTTGCCTCTACATACTACACAAATTCCCCAACTTCCCGAACTATTAGAGGAGTCAAGTAGGTTGTTTGAATAAGTACTATCCATCATAGAACTTATTCCAAGTACTTTGGTGAGTGAAATCACCTCTTTGTATGAGGAAGAAGTTCAATGGGATGAGGAGTTGGTTTTTGAGTCTATTGAAGTAGAGAGTGAGGTGGTTGTTCTTGAATATTTACCATCACCATTGTTTTCACCACCTCCACCCATACTACCAATTCCACCACTTCAATTAGTTTTAGAAAAGATTAGAAAGACATATATATTCATACTTCCAATTATCCATCCTCCTCCAAAACCTCAACCATACAATCCTCCTTTTAAACCTCCTCGGCTTCCCTTTACCTTCCTTGTGAGGGTGAGAGATTTTAATCTTTTGTTATTTGAATAACATTAGGGTCGTGACGACCACCTTAAAGATACGTAGTTTCTCTCGAGGCACCCATTGCACCATTGGGATGAACCTCCTATATCGTGTCGACGACTTTAAATAAACTGATGTTGATCATAACTCCACGATTTTAATTTTATTTTCTTTAGAATTTCATATTATCTTCCTTTTTAGTTGCTTTGAAAAAAAAAAATTCTTGGCTTTATTTTATTTGATTATTATGATAATTTTATTTATAAGATTTTACACTTTGGTAGTGTTTTGATGCAGAAAATTTGGAAGCGTAGGGGCAAGGAATTTTTATCAAAAAAAAGAGAGAAAAACCAAAAGAAAAAAGGAACCAAAAAAAGAAGAAGAAAGGTGCACGGGCCTTTACAAATCAGAAAAATATTGCCCCTACCACTGCACAGCCCGCGCTGAGTTTACTGGCGGGGTATTTTTGTTAGCATTGAGGGGTTAATATGGAATTCAGCTAGAAGCAAGGGGCTGGAGTGCAATAAAGATTAGGAGTGAGCTAATAAGAGCAGTCAAAGGCAGTTATGAAGGGGACTCTTTCTATCAAAATGTGACAAGCAGAATCATATTACAAGGGACAACAGAGAATGAGGCTTTAGAGGACCATGCAGACTATAGTTACTCCAATGGATTACTCAAAAAAGGCCAGAAGATAGTGGTTGGAGAAGGAGGTACTGCTAGAAAAAAGTATTTTACAGGCTATGCATGCATCTTCTATTGGAGGTCATTCTGGACAGACAGCCACTATTAAAAGAGCTTTCTCTCTATTCCACTGGCCAAAAATGAAGGAGCACGTTGTGGAGTTTATCAGAAGCTGTGAAGTTTGCCAAAGAAATAAAGTTGAGCATTGTGCAGCTCCAGGCTTGCTACAACCTTTGCCCATTCCCACCCAATCCTTGAAGCAGATAACTATGGATTTCATAGAAATGCTTCCAAATTCCAATGGTTATGACACTGTGCTAGTAATAGTTGACAGGCTTACTAAGTATAGCCATTTCTTAGCTCTCAGTCATCCTTTTACTGCTTCTGAGGTAGCTTACAAATTTATCAATGAAGTTTTCAAGTTGCATTGATTCCCAGTATCCATAACCTCTGACAGGGATAAGCTATTTACCAATAACTTCTGGAAAGAGCTCATGAATAGAATGAATGTGAAGCTTCAGTTCAGTACTGCTTACCATCCCCAGACTGATGGGCAGACTGAAAGAGTAGTTAACCAAGTTTTGGAGCAATATTTGAGATGTTTTTGCGGAGATAAACCACATTTATGAAGTGAATGGTGGTACAATACTTTACATCATTCCAGTATCAACATGACTCCATATGAAGCTTTATATGGTGTTAAGCCAGTGACCTTGCCTCTGGGAGTCTTAACTGACACTCTATTCCCAGCTGTGACTGACTTATTGCATCAAAGAGATCAAGTGCACCGATTGCTACATAAATACCTCAAAATGGCTCAAGGAAGGATGAAGCAATATGCTGATTATAGGAGGTCTGAAAGGACTCTACAGGAGGGTGAATGGGTGTACCTGATGTTAAAAAAAATATAGGCAGCACTCCTTAGTTCCAAGAGATAGCATGAAACTGGCACCTAAGTTTAGGAGTCGAGACATATATGCTATCATCGTCTTGGTTCTTGCTAGTTATCAAATGTCTTATTTGTATGCTCTCGCTATTGCAGGTGTGTGAGTAAGTTTGTCACTCTCTAATCTTAATACTATTGTTGAGTTATCTATGATGTTATCATCTAGGTGAATCAACAATGAGAGCTTTTGAGTGGTGTTATCATCCTCTCTAGCTACATTCGAGAGAATGATGCTTTCATCCTTGACAAATGGTCTAAACTTCCTTGTAATTGCATTTGCTCGGTGATAAGTTGATAGTTGGAAATTGAAGTCATTTGCCTCCCAAGGCCTCATAATCCTAGTATCATCCCCTTAGCTTGGCTAATGTAAGTTTAGTTTACTTTCATAGTGTAATCAAAACCAATCTCAAAACCCCCCCCTTTCTTACATTGCTTTCTATATAATATATAATTATATATGCTTATTTTCTACTTTAAAACACTCTTACAAGTCCATTCTCCTTATGGTTCGACCCCCTACTTCCCACTATCTACTTTCTAGTAGTTAGAAGTTGTAGGTGATTTATAAATAGTATTTTGATCTCGCGGAGTCCCATTTAATGACGTGGGAAATCGCTTTTCAGCTACTTTTGGACCAACAATGCTTTCTGCTTATAAATTAAGCAGTTTTTTTTGGCAATTTACCAAACACTAAAATCTGATGTGCTTCAATGCACATCAGACGAAGAGCTCTACCCAACATACCCTATGTTGTATAGCCTAAAAACAAAAGGTTTTATACAGGCATAGTCAAACTGAAGAAAACCTTGTTATTTATTAAAACATGACAGTTTAGCAAACACAAAAAAACAAATGCAAAACATAACGATATATTAAAATTATCACCGACCGGAGTTTGCAACCGTTTATGCACTAGAAGAACTCGCCATAGTTCTCCAAACTACAAAAAAATCACAAAAACTTTGATTCGCTATGAAAAAAAATTGAACGACGGATGAAGAAAGCAGCTCAAATTGATTTAATTGGCGATGAATACCTGAACAGAAGCAGGAGCACAACGGCTCAATCGATATGACCATGAAGTGAGAAGTAAACCGCCGAATTCAATTGATTTGGGGAGCAATGGTTTTGACGATGAATTGAAGAAGGAACCTGATGGATTCAATTGACTTGGGAGCAAGAGTTTTGAGAATAAAATGGAGAGAGAATTTTTATGTGAAATTAGGTGTGATAAAAAGAATTTCAAATATATATTTTTCACTAGCCCGTGTTGGCAATTTCCTCATATTTACAGAAGAGAGCTAAAGAATCAATATTTACTGAACAGTTGCAAATAGTTCTTTTTTCCTTTATTAGATGAAATAATTTAGATGAGCCTATTGTCATTTAATTTTCTAGTGAGTCATTTTTAATTTGAATGTGTATATATTATGGAATAACATGTATTAATAGACGATCTAGAATCGTTAATCATGACTTTATATATAATTTGGGTGTTTATTTCACTTTATGTTTATTGAATAAAAAGTCAGGCCTATTAAGAACTCATTTAAAACCAATGGATCCATTAGATCCTCATTGCTTTTGGGTCGGGATCTTAATTTTTTACCATGCGGGAATAGGTCTCGATTGAGTCCAATTAAATTTTTACCGGTTGGGCCCGGATATCACTGGATTTGACCTAGACCCAACCCACTTTTAGAAGAACAACTTTCTAAAACTTTTCAGAAATATTTTATACATTTTAAGTTAATACGTACTTTTAAATTTTTCCCAAAAAATAATTCCTTTGAATTTTTACATTTTTTATATAAATTTTCTCGCACTCTTACTTGCACTAGTGGAGGCATAGCCTACCACTGTGCTAGAGCATGGCGGTTCCAGAAAACCGCCGTTTATGATGATGTTCCGATATTGGAACAGTGAGAGAATGCAAGTGAAATATTGAATTACAGCGCTACTGGACTGAAACGCCGCATAGTAAACGGCGGAAAGGGATATACGTCGGATCGCCAACGCGGTTATTGAAAACCGTCGTGTGTAAATATATTCCTTTAGTGTAACTTTGCAAAACAGCTAAACTTCCAGTTGAGGAAAGCTAAACTACAAATGCATGTGAACTTCGGTTGAGGAAACATTTTGATATTTAGGTGCAGAGTTATTAAATGTAATGTTCCACATTCAGAAGCCGGGAATTTATGATGGGTCATAAGAAGTGAAGGATTCATGCATCTGTTCTAGAAGCGGAAGCGAATTTCTGAAGCACTGTTCCGTAGGCGGGAACAACGCATTTTTTGGAAGTTTATGACCATGTATGTTCCGGGAGTGGAAGTTGTGACAATGTTAGTTGGGCATTGAACATAATAATGTTCCGCTACTGGAAACGTAAGAATGTGTATAAATTAGAAGCATGAGTCACTATATTCTTTAGTTCGTTTTCCCCAATAGTTAGAAACAAGTCGACTGGAGGAATTTCCATTTCTCTGTGGGTGTTAACTGGGTTTCCTTCGACGCTGGGGTATGTGAAGCTCATTTTACCATATTCATTTCATACCCATTACATTTATCCATGTTATTGAGAAGATCGAACGATAATTTTGAAATTGTATGCAATATTGGTTGGTTTTTCATTTTGTTTTACTAGGGTCAGCTATATTGTGTGTAATAGTGAGCGAGGTCGAATAGTAGATAGTGGGGTGACAACCTCGCGTGATTATCCTCACACGCGATTATCCTCTTCACTTCCGGGTACGAAACGTTTATTTTCAGACACCCGCTCCTAATCCGGAACACATTAGTTTCAGGCATTTTTAACATATGTTCTGCTATCGTAACGTCCATAAACTGAATAAGCCTCCTGAACCGGAAAATATTTAATATGCAAGCCTTCCGATTGTACCGTTCTGGTTTCAGAACGGTGCATTCAATCACCGTACTTTCCTTTCTGTTACGGCATTGGAACCTTTTATCTTATTCAACCAAGTTCCGTCTGTAGAACGTTCAATTTTATCACCTTCTTTGTCGTCATTTGTTCCGCTATAGGAATTTGGAACATATACGGCGATTTTCCAGAACCGCCATGGCTGGTATCAGCGTATACAGTGTGACCTCCGATGACGGGCAGTAGCGCCATGGTAGGGGGGTTGGACGCGCCGTGAAAGGCATGTTCGTCCAATCGAATTGAAACGTGTTTATTATATTTTCACTTTAAAATGAATAAATTTTAAATTTAAATATTATGTTTGAACGTAAATTATAGTATAGTTCCATAAACCATAAGAAAGTTAAACTTGTAATTTTTTTGCAGTTCGAGTTTATTCACATTCAGATTACATAGTTATTTCAAAGAAATATTTTTGTTTGGTTTTCGAATTTTTAATTAGTTTGAGTTCCGTCAAGCACACTCGCAGAAAGAAAAAAGACAGAATTGTATAAAAATTACTGTAAACATTGATCAAATGACTAACTTTTAGACTCAATTTTTAAGTAGTTAATTTATGATATCACACAAACTGTAAATTGTTAGCAGATTGTTTTAACTGTTATGACTAATTATTTTACTAGATGTTTGTAGACGAGTGTTTGGTAAAATAATAAATATCAAATTATTGTTTGTTATTCTAAATGACAAAAACATACACCATAAAAAAATTTATCATTAGTTTTATATTTATTTTAGGTGATGGTTAAATTTATCGTTACTAAATAAAGATAATTAAAATTTATTATAAGTTTTTTTTAGTTTAGTTAGTGTGTGATTTATTATTTTAAAGTATGAAAAAATATGTCTAATAATTGTTGTCTTTTTATTTATTTTGAAGTTTTTAATTAATATGTTTAAGAGGATAAAACTAAAACTTCCAATGTTTTAAAGGATAATAAGGAATAAAAATATCGCGTTCAGTGAAGAATGTTTGAAATGATTCATGAGCGTTTTCAAAGTAAGAGTTTTGAATCAAATAATTAGATGATATTTTTTCTCACTAAACAATATAAGTATCTATTTAACCAGTCAAAAATCCATTTTTACCAAAAAAAATCAAGACTCTCATATAAAACTCTCGTAAACTCTTACTATCAAACGGGGTCATACAATTTAATTAGACATTCTTCACTTCTCATCGTTAGTGTATTTAATTAAATCTACGGAAAACATAAATTAATTGTTAGTAGACTAGCTTGGTTGGACCGCACGTTGTGCGGTATATCTGAATGTAATTAAATACAAACCCTACTTAAAAGTGTAAGCACGGTCCTTAATATATATATATATACATACATATATATAATTATATATATACATACATACATATATATATATAATTATATATATATAATAAATGGGGATAATAGTTTAAATGCCTGAAAGTTTAAGACAAAAGTGTTATTTGTAAATATTTCGGTTGGTGTCGGGTTAATTTAATTGCATCTAGATTTTTACTAACATAAGACTATAAAATTTACTGTCATAAATTAAAAAAAAATAACCCGACACGAATCTTGACGATTCTTAATATTTTTGACAGTTGCACTTAGGATTATTTAGGTGAGGATAATCAGAAACTCATCCTCAATAGCAGCGCCATGGCACATTGCGACGGTTTTAGGGCTCTCTGGTTCTTTTGAAATCAACTTTATCGAAATTTCCTGAACTTTAAATAAATAAATAGAAATTATTTTGCAATATTAATAAAACATGACATTATAAATTAAATATAGTGTTATGATATACCTCTTCGTCTTCAAAGATGTATTTCTGTGTTTTTAGATCGATTGATTTTGCTGGAAATAGGTGCATGCATATTTCTCCTTCACTGTTATTGTTCGAACCCAGGGTCTGTCTGCATTGGATAAATCATGAATTTTCCTCTCATTGCAGAAAGGTACAAAGTATGTGTGTTGTGGGAATAATGGATTTGTGGTTTATTGTGATTTGATATGTGAAAGTGTTAATGAAACTATTATTATTTATGCTATGAGAATGCGTGTGTTGTTATTTAGAAACATTAATATATGCTGTGAATATTTTTGAAGATTGTTACATATACTAAATATCGGTAAATTTTGATAATGGAATATATGATGAGAAATATTAGAATGTGAAATATTTGAATGTTATTATTGATAAAAATAATTATGTTCTATATATGTATGCATTTTTAACAAATAAGGAATATATAAAAATTGTATACTTTTCAATAATTGTTAAATTAGGCAATAGTATAGAGGTTTTGTATTGTTTTTTTTACCACAACTCCTGTTTAAATAAAAATTCGAATAATAAATTTAATAGAATGTATACAATTAGAAGGAAAATATATTGTAATATAATAAAAATGATTTGTAAAAATATTGAAACTTCTGTATCTTATTTATTACATTTATAAATTCCAAAAAAGAAAACCAAGATGATTGGATGAGGATAAAAATTTATATATTTCAGAAAATCAAAATTTACTTACAAAAAAGGAAGGAAAATATTATATCTCATCTAAGTATTACATACGCGACCTTTAAGCTTAACCTCCCTATGATAAGCCCACCACTAAAATGGGAAATACATACGTGATGCTAAAAAGAAATAAATTGATGTAAAAGTATGGAAAAAATTGAATTTGATTTCACAGGGAAATGATTGGCAAAGTCTCTAGAAAGTCCGACTTTTCTAAGTGTTATGAAACTACCACTATATATTTAAGGTCAAGTGATACTATTTTGTGTTAAAACATTAATAGTATCAAAGTGAACATATAGTAAAACATGTTTTAATGCAAAAATTCATGAATTTACATTAAAACATTAATAAAATTCGAATAACAAATTTTACAGTTCAAATTAAAAGGTACATTGTATAAGTTAAAACGTATAAAAACTTTTATGGAAAGTCATGAAAGTTGAACTCTCATGAGATTTTCTCGAAATGATTTGGTATTTATGCAGAAGAAACTAAAGGGAAAAAGGAAACTTGCGGCAATATGATTTGTAAATTAACGCGGTAATATTTTGGAAAAGAATATTATAGGAATATGTAAATTTCCGGCGATTTGTGGTAGTTATGTGGTGGTTTTAATTAAAACTACTTAGTTTAACGATTCTTAATTTTTTTTAAGTTATATATTAACCTTTAGGAAGAGTATACACATTGACTATTCAAACTCTACACATAAATACTTTCTCCAAAAGCACAGAAATCAAAATATAACTAAATTATTGTCAAAAAAAAAATATAACTAAATTTTAACTACTTGGTCTCATAAAGGAGAAGCAGAATTTCATCTTCACATAGCTGAGTGAAGCTGCTTGGATGTCGTCCATTTGTGCAAAACCCGACCAAAAACATCGTAGAATATTGTCTCTGCTTCAAACTGTGTCAATCTCACAGACAAAAAACCTTGTCCATCATAAAAGAACTTGAGGTTTTCGTTGTTTTGATCCTTGACATCACCCCTCCAAGCCTTGGATCCTGCTCCACTAGTCAAGAACTGAATTGGGCTGCATCAAAATGGCAAAATATTTACTACATTAATTATTTCCCTTCAATTCAAGAACCTTGGAACCTGGGGGTTTTATATTTCTGTACCTTTTGTCATCACTTATGTGCTCTAAGCAATGGTCATGCCCATTCATATAAAGCTGCACATTATTAGCCTGTACACAAAGAAAGGCTATCTGTAAGAATTAGATGATGAAATGAAGAAACTAAATCGCATTTTACTTAGTTTTACAACACAAGACCTGGAGAATAGGAAGAAGCTGCTTTATAAGTTCATCTGTATCACCATGATGGCCAACACTTCTAATAGCATGATGTCCCACAACGAATTTCCATTCAGCATTTGATTTTTTCAATGCTGAATCTAGATCCTGTAACCAAATTTTCTTTTATCATCTCACGGAAAACATAGAAATACTGATTATATTGTTTTAGTAACCAAAGCTGTATGTAACCTCACTAACTAAGATCATCTTAAGCTAAAAGTCGATCATTTATCGACTTACTTGCAATATATTAGCAGTGTAGGTTTGGACAGGAGTTACACCTCTCCAGTCATAGAAATGATCTGGTGCATCAAAGTAATCCCTCACAAAAGGAGTTGTGTCCACAAAGAACAAATCCACAATTTCTGTGATAAATATAACATAAGGTTTCTGGTTGGTGAGATAGAAACATGGTACATGCTGAATGATAAATAAATAAATATATATGTATCACAGAGAGTCAGACCTGCATGTACTACAAACGACCTCAAACAAATCCATCTGTGATCAAGCTTTCTGAGAAAAGGGCTCAACTGTGCTTCCACATCTCCCCTATAATCATGATTCCCCAGAACTGCGAGCAGATGGATGGGTGTTTACGCATGAGGAATTGATGAAGATCATGAAATGATGAATGAATTCTTGTAGGTACTTACCAGTATACCATTGTTTTTGAAGGCTCTTTGCTTTGTAAATATTGACAAAAGAGTCTACAAATGCAGGGTCTTGCACCCCTGTCAATCCATCGTCGTAGAAATTGTCTCCCGTCGAAACTACAAAATCTACGTCTAATTTCTCTCCCACAACTCCCATCTGTCACAAACCATGTCAGAGATGGCTCCATTTGATTTGATTTTATACATTTAAAACTTATAATTAATAACAAGAATAAATGAATAGTTAAAATGTAGTCGAGAAATATTTACCTCGCGGGCCACTTTTGATTGGTTGTATTCTCCATTCCTTCCCCAATCACCGACAACCAGGAAGCTAAGGGTACCGTCACCTTTTGTGGGATGATCAAACGTTTTAAACTCTCCCCAAACCGACGGAACATGCATCATCAAACTAAACAGGAACCAGACCATGGATTTCATGTTAGCCATTCCCCGGTACAGAAAACAAACAAGATGAAAACAAATATGTAAAAATTAGCCACAGACTTCTTCTTTTCTCTTTTTTTTTTCTTTATGAAATAATTAGAATTTTATTTAAAGCCTCAAGATTTTGACTTCTGGATTTATTTATGTCATAGATACTGATCGTATATTTTCTCAAGGATAACGGAGACATTTTCGGCTAAGGATCGAAGAAGAGAATTCGAGAGGATAAAGGAGAAGGGAGCAAAAATATAAATAGAGGAGAGAAATTCGGGAAAATTAAATTTGGGGCTTTTTTCTTCTTCTTCTATCAAACATAAATTAATGTATGTGGTTAACATTGTGAGAGCATTAACTGGAAATGTCAAACTCCTTTGCGTGAAAAATATAAGCAATGAAGAACATCATATATACCGAGCGTTTTCCGTACCTTATTTTTTAAACTAAATTCCAAAATAACACTCTTTCGAAACTAATTCCGGAAATAATACTCCTATTTATATGCGAGGTAACATTACAAATTAAATTAAATAATATTATACACATAAATATTTATATATTCCAATTAGACCCACTAATTTATGTATTATATGTATAAGAGCATCTCCAATGGTTGCATTTTTTGACTTGCTTGTCAATTTTTATAAAATATTTAGCACTAGTTTACCATTGTTTTACCATTTACAAGCACTAGCTTCACAAGCAACTAGCATTGGCAAGCAACTAACTTGAGTAGGTCCCACATCAATAATTCAATGTATTTAGATGTGTATTAGAAATGAATAAGATCATACAAGCTAATTTATGATATTAATAACCATTGGAGATACTTGTAATTTGCTAGTTAATTAGCTTGAATTAATGTAAGCTACAAAATTGGTTCTACAATCACTGTAACTTTCAACCTTAATAACCAAGTTTTCACAATCACAGTTTTCACATTAAAAAATCAAGTTTTACAAACACCACAGTTTTCACAATAAATAATCAAGTTTCAACACAAAACAAAAAGCTTAGTTTTCAATTTAAACACATAAAATTTCATGTGCAGACAGAAACCACATTAAGCAGTCTAGTTTTCAAGCTAAACACATAAAATTTCATAACAAGACAGACGCCATCCACCAGCCATTAACCAAGCTAGTGTAAACAACCACGTCAGGCTGGAAACTATCTTTCAAACAGTCAAAGAAGGCCCGTGCTTCCAAAAGTATGCACAGCCTATTTCTAACTCTTTCATAATGGCTAATCAACACAAAAAAATATCTTAATCGGAATTTCGACATTATTCACCTTCATTGAGTTGATCAAATGCCAGGCGACGTCAAATTGGCGCACCTTCCCCGCAAGGTCGATCACTTCGTCGTAGAGAGCTGGGGAATCGCAGTGAGAAGAGGCCGCCCAATTAAAGAAGGCCAGCGTCTGGGGGAAACAGCGCCGATCGAAACGTCGATTGAATTGCACCGATTGGATTGTGCCGATTGGATTGCTCAGATTGGATTGGGAACGATGATTGAAAGAGGTTTGTGGAATTGGGAACGACTCAGAAGGGATTGGAAAATAAAATATAGAAATGTGGTATATATATTTACGGAGGAGGGTCTGTGATGCAATTTTCCTAAATTGCTAAAAAGGACCTGCGTAAAACATATTTGCTAAAAGGAGCCGCGTCCTATTTTAATTACAAAAATAGGCCGTCTATAATATAGTTATAATATAAACGGTCTATTACAAAACTAATATTTAACTGTGAGTCTAATTGAAATATACAAAAAATTTATGGGTATAATACTATTTAAATTTAGTCCAATAATTCTTGTAATTTGTAATGTTACCCCAGCATATAAATATGAGTATTTTATTTGGAATTAGTTTCGAAAGAGTGTTATTTTGGGATTTAGTTTCAAAAATAAGGTTACTCTGGCAAAAAAAGCTCCATATATAGTTATATACCGCCGTCACGTGAAATTCTTTTGAAAAATCAACTTTTCTAAATGCCATGAAACTATTACTATGCATTTAAACTTAAATGATACATTTTTTTGTTAAAACATCGATTATTTGAATGTAAACATATAGTAAAACATGTTTTGATGCAAAAATTCAAGAAATTTCATATAAAATATAAAAAAATTTAAAGTAACAAAATATATAATTCAAATTCAAATATACACGTGTAAGTTAAAACTTATAAAAACTTTCATGAAATGTGATGAAAGTTTGAAGTTCGGGAGAACTTCCATAAAAACTCGTTCCGAAACTGTTGAAGATCTAAAATTGATATATACCTAGCAGGGACATGGATGATGTTATAGATTCAACTAAAAGACCATTGTATCATGGTATTTTGCTATACATCCAACCACAACAGTTACATCATCATACTTTCCACCAAAATAGGTTTTAGGATCCTGCCCAGCTTGTACAGCCGCAGCAGTAAAAGGACGAACCGAATCATTAGTCTTGGATATCTGCACAGCCACATTCGCTATAACTCGCGCCAGCAAAGTCGCCGGTGGAAGAACGCTGCCGTTAAGATTCCGACAAGTGGACACTATACTCACAATCTCACAAGGAAAGAGGTTGTCAAACAGGCCATCAGTGGCAGCCACCACAAGGTCTCCATCCCGGACCCGGAACTTTATATCCTGGGCCTGGTCCGGGGTGTATCCGGTGTTGGAAGCCCGGCCCAGCTGGTACGGGCAGTTGAATCCAGACTGTTGAACACGAGATTTATAGACTGTAGATTTATTATCACCTACAGATTCTTTCCTGATGACCATGAACCCAGAATCGCCGATGTTGGTAGCGTGCAAGACATTGTCATCAGTGAGGGTTAAAATGCAGGCCGTGGAAGCGCCTTTAGCTTTCGCACTGAACCATGCGCTGTGAAGAATGTTCTTGAGAGGCAGAATGCCAAATGGGCTATCCTTTTTCTGAATGATTGAATTCACGGCGTTAGACATGAGCTCTCTTGCGTAGATGCCGGAATCTATGCCCCTACTCGACCAGCCTCCGACCCCGTCTGCAACTCCGATCGTCGTCCCTCCTTTGTCGCTGTAGTGAATAAAGTGTGCATCTTGACCACATATCACCCCCGATTTCACCTTTGGAATGTCGTGAGAGCCGGCAACCATCTTCAGCTGGTTTTCGTCGCCATCGTCTGAAACGCGGAGGCAGTTGTAAGGGGACAGCGATCTCTCGCTGTGGAAAAGAGATTCCACTTTGGCTCTTTCGTACCCGAGATTAGCTTCATCTTCAACCACATCAACTTCAAAATAGCTTTCTAATGTTCCCATATTGATTACTTCCGGGGTAACCAGACATCGTGTCTAATATATATTTAACTAATAGAATCCGAATTCTATTAGGTTTCGATCGATGACGTATAGAAACAGATTGTGAAAGGGAATTTGTTTTGCAATTAATTAGCTTCCTAATACCGGACGCATCAAATACGATGTTGTGGTTTCAGGGATATCATAACATCAATTTTAGGGTTTAGAAGATTAATTAACCTCGACGTCCCTATTCGAAAAATAAATTATAAAATCCTTTTATCCTACGAAACTTCATAAATATTTTTCATATTTTAATTTTAGTTATTGGATCATCCTGATATTGGCAATATCAGGCACCAATTAAATAACGACACATCATCTTTAAATAATTTATGATTGGGCCACGTGTTCAATCATTATCCAGACGGGTTTAGACATTCTAAATTAGGGTTTTAGAACTTTACTAAAAATATCTTAACCAATTAAAACATTACAATTGTACATGTGTCATTATGTTATTGGTGCCTGATAAGACCTATATCAGGATCATCCGGATGAATGTTATTCTCTTTTAATTTTAACTTACATATTTTTTAGGCAAAACTAAAGTCCCAGCTTTAATTTACATGCCGCAAATTATTACCTGCAATGGAGGTACGCACGCAAATTATAAAGTGTCACGGGGTATGTATGAATCCCCAGACCCTTCTATGTAATATACATAACATTTATTATTTATTCTAAATACCCTTGCGCATATTTACTATTAAAAACGCCTACGTCTCCGTATCCTATAACCGTATGTTATCTTCTATGCACCACAATTGCACCATTCCTTTCATATTCTGCCGTACATAATCTTTCGAATCTATCGAATGAGATATTGAGTTATCTTATTTTATATAATACGGAACACGAATAAACAAAGCAAGCAATTGATGACTACATCACCACAGGCACCAGAAGTTAGAAATCACCACCACGACGGGATATCGATAGACGATCGAGAAGGTATTTTTTATCTCCTGTCCGACACCATCCATGTACGTATTAAATATATACGAATGACAATTAATCTAAAACAATTGTAGAGAAAGAGTTGGGGAGAAAAATTATTACTTGATTTTACGTTGAAATGGTAAATAAAATCCACCCTATTATTCTTCAAAATTTATCCCTTCGTGAATACATGACAAGATGCACATACATTATTTCAACGGGAGTTTATAATGCAGGGACAAATTACTTGTGCAGGTTAGGGCTTGAAGTTTTTTCCCAAAATACCCCTGAATGTTTATTTAATTTTGCAGATGGGTCGAAGTTTGCACTTGAGCCCTGAATGTTTTGTAATTCCAATTTCTGGACCAAAATGTGATCAAACGTAATTTCATCAAAATCACAACCTCTCGAGCCTCATGCTTTTCGTCTTCGGCTTAGCTGCCTTCCATGCCGGCGACTTCTTTGCAGCCACCACCGCTGCCGCAGCCGCTTCCTTCTTGTTCTTCTCCGGCGTATCGACTGGGCCCTGCTCCCGCTGCCTTCTTCTTCTTCTCCGGCATATCGACTGGGCCCCGCTCCCGCTGCCTTCTTCTTCTTCTTCTTCTTCTCCGGCGCATTGACTGGGCCCCTCTGTCGCTTCCTTCTTCTTCTTGTCCGTCGTATCGACTGGGCCCCGCTGCCGCTGTCTTCTTCTTCTTCTTCTCCGGCGCATCGACTGGGCCCCGCTTCCTCTTCTGAGTCGTTGTCTCCTTCTTCTCCACGGGCTTCGCCGCCGTTGGCTTCTTCACTGCAGCCGTGTTTGCCATGGTCACTGATTCTGTTCTCTGCAATGTTAGTAACTAGATTGATTGACCTGAACAGATCCAAAATGGGAAGAAGAACACATTTCTTCATTGATGAGATTTTGATAGACACACACAAACACACAAATCACCATCTTTGTTATTTCCTTGCTATTGTTTTGCTAACATTTATAATCTCATAGTTCAGGGTTGCTTGTTGATGAAGTTTTACTGCTTTGAGCAGCCGCTTTGAAGCTGGAGAGGATCATCAGACAGGAAACCAAAGCAGCTGTCGGTTCCTTGAATATCATGATTCCAGGTAATCACCCTTTTCAACAAAATCTTGTGGTGTCAAATCCTTGTTAACTATGCCTTGAGTCCCATCGTATTCTTCACCTGTTTGTCATGAAAATGTTGGCTGAGTTATCTGTTAAAAACTTATAGAAGCGAGATACAGGATCACAACGTAGGATTGTTGAATAAAAAACCTTTGAGAAATTGAATAACAGCTCAAAAACAGGCTTGGGAAACTAATCTTCACTGCAGCGGCGAGCTTGTAGCTCTTCACCTTGGTCAGCTTCCCGGAGGGCAGGCACTTATTAAGCTGGACAGAGAGAAGCTTCTTGAAATTCCCCTGCAGGTTTTTCCCAAAGATTAAGGTGAACCAGCTAATCTATGATATTTAGTTGAATGATGATAAAGTTGTGATTTTGAAGAAGAAATTGAATGAAGTGGTTGATTTTAATTCTAATTTGATAAGAAATTAGGGACCCAGAAGCATATGGGGATGAATATTTTGTTACTGTTGGGGTGTTTGAGTCTGTGTTGAAGGATTATGTCAAGTCTTTGCATAGTTTCAATAAGCTTTTAATTGAGTTGATGAAGAAGGCAGGATGGGATTTAGAAATGACTGCATTTTCAGTGAATGGTGATGTTGATTATGCAAAGAAAGGGCACTTTAAGTATTCGTTTATGTCGTATGTTTCTTTGGGAATGTTTAGAGGTTTTGATTTGGAGAGTTTCATGTTATATGAGGGTGACATTGTATGTAATGGTAATGGTAACGGCAATGGAAATGCAAAGGAAAATGGTGCCATTAGCCATAAAAGTGACGGCTTTACAGATAATGCATCATGTTTCTTGCAATCACTTTAAGATATTGTGTAAGGATCGTGATTTTTCTAGATTCTGTGAGCAGAGGTATGAGCCATTGATTCATCCAACAATGGAATCTTCAATTTTTAGGAATTTTGATGGAAAGAAGTGGTGTTGAAGTCTTGGAGATCTTTATCTGTCTTCTATGAGTCATTTGTGAAGATGGTCAGCTTGGTATGGCTGCTGCACAAGTTTGCTTATACGTTTGACCCGGCAGTGGAAATGTTTCAAGTCGAGAGAGAAGTAGACTACTCGATTGTGTACATGGAAGATGTCATGAAAAAAGACCACTTTTTCTGGGAAGACTTAAACCTAGTGTTGCTTTCACTGTTGTGCCAGGATTCAAAATCGGGAGGACCATCATTCATTCTCAAGTTTATCTAACTGGGGCAAACCTTACAAAGTAGTTATATGTTGTGTGTTCAAAGGTGGTTTAAACCTGCGTGCCTAGACTAAATGAATCCAGAGCACTTCAAGATTTCAAGTTTGGTGTACTGCTCTGATTAAACCATGTTTTCAGGTTTACAGGTTTTCTTTTTATAGATTAGAGGTCATGTTGAGTTATTAGTAGGAAAAGGTTGATTTTGATGTGAGTTGTATCATCTTCGTTTGTTTTCTCTGCTAGTAGACATTGACATACAGAATCAAATTGTACATACACTATTATCTTATGAAATGGGCCGTAAGGTTATTAAAGTTCATGAATGCTTTAGTTAATTGCAGTATTACTTATTTGTATTTTTTCGAAAGTTGGAAAGGTCTTGTGATATATAAATAATGTAATGCCCGTGCTGATGCATATCAAGTATCTGTGTTGTTAAAGCCTGTTAAAGCCTAAAGGCAGCAGATCATCTTAAACATGTATTTAAGTATAAAAAAAGTATGCAATGCAGAAACAGAGCATCCAATTTAAATAAACTTCAAGTTATCCCACATAAACACATAATGTCATATCCAGTATTTAGTGCTTAGTTTCTTATAATCACATGCATAATTATAATAAATTAAGGGCCTTTGCTATCTTAAGGAACTTTGCAAAAAACCATTCCCTATCACCCCCTTTGCCACACAAGCCTTCTGTGTGTGCAGACTGCAAAGTTTTGAACACCAAGTCTGATTTATTAGATTTCTAAATCCTTCCCTTGAATTTACGAAGCACTAATTCCTGGAAGCTTCTCTCCCGGCTCACCTCTTTCGGAAAACCTCTGTGATGTGACAGACCTATTAAGGTTTTGCAGCGTCTTGTCTTCATCAACCATCATCAGAGTAGGAAACTGAATTTTCTGCAGGTGAAATTTAACCTGCAAAAAGATGTATTTTCCAATAATACATTCAAACATTAGCTCATCCAAACACATCAATTTTCCCTCAGATATGAAAAACGATAGTCGATATACACCTACATCACCAATGTCTAATGTATTTTTCCAGCAACCTCAGTAAAATCAGGTTGTAAGAATCTGACAACCTTGTTAAGAGTAAATACTTTTTTTTACAAACATAAAATCTGCAATGGTTAATATCTTTTATAACTTTACAACTGAACGACAACTTAGCAGAGCCATTTTATGTTAGAAGAGCGCCGACATTATATTAAGGGCATCAGTCAAAACCTTACCTTTTTCCCTGAATATTAGACTATATTAACATTAAATTATCAGCTAGTTAGCAACACTTGATTGTCCTCTTCTGTTTCTAGAACTGGAAGAGATGAAATGTCAAACATCTTCCAATATGAAAGCAGCTCATTTGAAGTTTTGACAATCAAATGCATGCAACTCAGAGAGTTGGTGATTTATACAAAATATTTGTGTAAAAGCAATAGGCTGCTATTTATATTTCTGGGGCATGTGGCTGTCCGAATCGCATACCTTAGACTGAGACCAAATCAAATTAAGATTGGCACAACAATGGAGATCTATCAAAATGATAGATAAACATTGTCACTGTTGAATCGCATACTCCACGAGCAATCTCCGCAGTACACCTACAGAAGCAGCGAAGGAGCAACTATGAAAGCATAACCTGAGTACATTGATAAATGAAATGAATCTGAAATGGGTATACTCAAAAGTCGAAATCAGTAAGTACCTTTCTGTATCGGTATTTTAACCCCTCAACTCAAACTACACATTGCATACATCCTTAAAAATTCTTAAAGCCAGTAGAAACATGCCATATTCAAACATGTAGGAGCTCAAGAGGTTTCCTCATCGAAACCTGCCATGAGATTCATCGGGAATGTCTTCCAATTCCCCAACCAAGCCTTTTTCACACTACCCCTCTTTAAGCAAGATTTCAGCAGATTCAGTGTAGCTCTATAACATTCTTTTGTATATAATCCTTTCCAAACACACCAAAAAAAGTAAAAATCAAAGATCCATACATTTTTTGTCCAAGCTCAAGAAACTCAAACTTCACTAATTTCATGCTCTAAGTCTAACTTATACTGTAAAATACAGAAAAAGACTAAGCGTAATGAAGACAGTAACAATATGACTAACTAAGCTAAATTGTATCAAACCAAAATTTACTTAACTAAATAAACAGAGATGCTGATAAGGTGAAATGAACATAGCCTAGAAAGCTAGACTTACCACCACGGTGGATTCATTTAGATCAAAACATCATCTTACAGCCTTATAAAAGCTGTGACAATACAAGAAGAATTGGAGGACTGATTTATTAATTATGTATGTACTTTGTATATTGCACTTATGTGCCTAGGGTTTAGCTAGTTTCAGTATTTAGTTTTAGGCCCTTGTATGTAACTATATATAGGCATGCTCCTGCCTTATTCTAATCAAGCAATCAGATACAGTTTACATGGTATCAGTCGCCTGACGATCCTCTTTCCTTAAACCCTCTCCCTCTTTTTTCTTCTGCGGCCGCCGCCGCCTTCCCCCTCTCTCTTTTTCACACGCACGCAAAGGCTATTCCAACAGCCTTCTCCCTCTTTTTCCAATTCAAAAATTATTCTTTCTTTTTTGTTGTTCTACAAGACGATGGCTGCTACCAAGGATGATACTCTTTCGATCAATACGATGGTTCATCTTCTCAATACCAAGTTGGAAGCTTCAACATACCTGCAGTGGAAGAAGCAGGTAGAGTATGTGTTCATGCCCCAAGGCTTGTTTGGCCATCTGGATGGTCCTACTCCTCGCCCTCTCGTTCCCGTGCCGCCAACGGCCGCCTCTTCCTCCTCCTCACCACCGGACTCTGCCGCTCTCCAGAAGGAGCAGGCCGCCTACGACACTGCCCCTGCTGCCTACAAATCCTGGATCGTGGATGATCAGAGGCTTTGTAGTGTGCTTCTCTCCTCATGCACTGCTGATGCGTTGAATGAGATCACGCAGTGTACTACTGCTAAGGAGATGTGGGACACTTTTGCCAGCACCTATCAACACAGCACCTCGATTAGTGTTTTCAGCCTCCGACAGCAGGCTAACCTCTTCCGCAAGACTGGTACGATTCATGATCTTCATCTGTCTCTGGTAAAAGTTTTTGATCAATTAAGCATTATGGGCCAACCTGCGGATAACCGCGACAAACTTATGTGGTTTCTCACTGCCCTTGGTCAAGAATATAAAAATTTTAGTGCACCCGTTGCTGTTATTGATCCCTTGCCCCCGTATATTACTGTTGTGGATCAAGCAAAGGGCTATGAGGCCTTTTTGGCAAATTTGGAGAAAACGAATGTGCAGGTACAGGCTCCGGCGGGTCCGGTAGACTTTGTCGCGGCCGCCCAGCAACCTGCCCCGGCCGCCCAGCAACCAGAAGGCGGCGCGTGGGCTCACGCGCTTGGACAGGCTGCGCGTGGCGGCGGCGCGTGGGGCCCACACGCAGCCGGCGGCGGCCGGTTCGGCGGTCGCCGTGGCGGTCGTCGTCCCTGGGCAGCTCCTGGAGGTCCTGGTGTGTCCAAATCTGGTGTTTTGGGTGCTCAGATTCAGTGTTACACGTGTGGAGACTTCGGACACATCTCTAGGTTTTGTCCTTACTCTACGCCAAGTTATGTGACTCCACCACCACAGCCCTATGGCCAGCAGCAGTACCAGACTTATGTTCCTCAGTCGGCACAGACTCCATCGGCTCCTCAGGCTCTTGTTGCTCAGACCTATGCTGCTACGGTTGCTCCTGCGACAGTGGCTCCTCAGCCACTTGTGTATGCACCGCAGTATGTGCCCTACCAGGCTCCTCAGACTCAGCCCGCTACTGCTCCTACAGCTTCAGACTGGTATCTTGATTCAGGGGCTACCAACCATATGAGTGCCACTTCTTCGACCTTGACTGCTCTGGCTCCATATAATGGTAATACCTCTGTTTCTGTTGGTAATGGTGCTTCTGTTCCTATTACTGCTGTTGGTGATGCTAGAGTTAGCCCTTCTATACATGTATCTGATGTCTTGGTTGTGCCTGCTATTACTAAAAACCTGTTGTCAATTAGTAAGCTTACCAAGGAGTTATGTGCTATTATTTCTTTCGATGACAAGTCTTTTATTATTCAGCACAAGCTCAGCAGGGCAATCCAGGGGCAGGGACACAGTGAGCATGGGCTGTATGTGCTGGACCGTGGTGAGGCAGCACTTCTTTCAGTGGTGAAGAAGAATAATAATAGAGCATCTTTTGAAGTGTGGCATGCTCGATTAGGACATGTGTCCTCTGCTGTTATTTCTCTATTGAACAAACATGGGTTTTTGTCTCTTACTTATGTACTTCCAAAACCTGGTATTTGTGAACCGTGTGCTATGGCTAAAGGTCATAAACTGTCTTTTGTTGAGAACCCCAGACGGGCTAAGAATGTTTTGGATTTGATTCATTGTGATTTGTGGGAGCCATCTCCGGTTGTTTCGGGAAATGGTTTTTCTTATTATGCTTTGTTTGTGGATGATTATTCGCGTTTTTGTGGTTCTATCCTCTACGTCGTAAGTCAGACTTCGTCGATGTCTACTTCCAGTTTGAAGCATTCGTAGAGAACCAATTCTCATCTCGCATCAAAGTTTTTCAGAGTGATGGAGGCACTGAATTCATCAACAACAGGTTGCAGTCTCACTTTGGAACTCGCGGCATTCATCATCAAGTCTCATGTCCATATACACCTGAGCAAAATGGTAGAGCAGAATGCAAGCACAGACACATCACGGAGATGGGTCTCTCCATGTTGTTTCATTCACATCTGCCGTTATCTCACTGGGATGACGCATTTAGTGCTGCTGTTTTTACTATTAATCGGCTGCCAACTCCGGTGATTGATAACAAGTCTCCCTTTGAAGTACTTTTTGGGCGTTCACCGGACTACTCAAACTTTCATCCATTTGGGTGCCGTGTTTTTCCCTATGTCCGGCCTACATCTGAACATAAATTAGCCCCTCGCAGTCTGCCATGTGTCTTTTTGGGCTACAGTGCGAACTACAAAGGATTTAAGTGCTTGGATCCTGCTTCTGGTCGCATTTATATGACTCGCCACGCTCGCTTCGATGAGGGTCACTTTCCATTCTCGAGAGTATCCACAAAAGCTCATTTCTCCTCTTTGGATGTCTCTTCCTTTGTTGACCCCACTGATCCCGATTTAGAGACATCTTCTGTCGAGATCATTCCACCACAGCAGCCCTGTACGGTGTGTCATGAGCCTTCTTCGACTGCAACAGCAGCAATCGCCTGTGAACCGGAACCAGTCACTCCAGCGCCCTCTCCAGTATCCTCGCGTTCAACTGGTGATTCAGTCTCTCCTGGAAATGGTCCTTTGACTCCTCCTGTTTCCATAGCTCAACAGGCTCCGGCAGCCCCACCTGCTCCTCGAGCTCACTCGATGGTCACTCGTCATCAGGATGGAAAAAGAGTAGCTCGCAGTCTTGGACCTGATTTTGTGGCTACAGGTTTAGTTGCTGAGTTGCTGGTACAGAAGGAACCGAGAAACTTCAAGGCTGCAGTAAAGGACTCACGATGGATTACTGCTATGAACGAAGAGATTGATGCACTTCAGCGGCAACAGACATGGCAGTTGGTGCCTTGCCCTCCACATGTTAATGTGGTTGGTTCCAAGTGGGTCTATCGATTGAAGTACAAACAGGATGGTTCTATTGAGAGGTATAAAGCACGTCTGGTGGCTCAAGGATTCTCACAGGTTCCGGGGTTTGATTTTGATCACACCTTCAGTCCAGTTATCAAGGCTGCTACTGTCCGAACAGTGATTGCTATTGCTACTATGAGGAAATGGCCGCTTCATCAGCTCGATGTCAAGAATGCTTTTCTGAATGGTGTTCTTGATAGTCCAGTTTACATGGCGCAACCAGCTGGATATCAGGATCCTGCCTGTCCTAATCATGTATGTCTTCTAAGGAAAGCCATCTATGGTCTTAAGCAAGCTCCTAGGGCATGGTTTGATCGCTTCAGTGCCTTTGTTAAAGGCCTTGGCTTTGTTGGCAGTTTGTCGGATCCGTCTCTGTTCATGTTCACCCGTAGCTCAGTCATCCTTTACCTTCTCATCTATGTCGATGATATCATTCTTACTGGGAATGATAAGGTTGCTATTCAGAGTTGCATAGCTCGGGCTGATCGGGAGTTCTCTGTCAAGGATCTCGGATACCTCAGCTACTTTCTTGGCCTGGAGGTTACACCCACCTCTACCGGGTTGTTTTTGGGTCAAGCCAAGTATGCTGGGGATATTCTTCAGAGAGCTGGGATGTTGGATGCTACACCGGTCTCTACACCATTTCTTCCGTTGTCTCAGTTACACAACAGTACCAGTGGACCATTTCATAATCCGAAGTTGTATCGATCTCTTGTGGGTGCACTTCAGTACCTCACCATCACTCGTCCTGACCTATCCTTTGCTGTCAACTCTGTGAGTCAATACCTTCAGGATCCACGGGATGATCACTTTGCTGCAGTTACTCGAATCCTCAGATATGTTCGAGGCACGCAACATTGTGGATTGACCTTTACTACTGATGGTGTTTCAGAGATACTAGCCTACTCTGATGCTGATTGGGCGCGCTGCTTGGAGACACGTCGCTCTACTTATGGATATGCAGTTTTCCTTGGTGGCAACTTGGTTTCATGGAGTGCGAAGAAGCAACCTACAGTCTCTCGGTCAAGCTCTGAATCGGAGTACAGGGCTCTTGCGAACACTGCTTCGGAGGTAGTATGGCTGTTACACATTCTTCGGGATCTGCGCTTCCCACTTCAGGGATCTCCGGTGCTTCTTTGTGACAATAACAGTGCTATCTTTCTTGCGGAGAACCCAGTTGCTCACAAGAGAGCTAAGCACATCGACATTGACTATCACTTTGTGAGGGAACTTGTTAGTGCTGGCAAAGTTCGAGTTGGTCATGTTCCGACATCCTTACAAGTTGCGGATATCTTCACCAAGGGGCTCAATCGTGCGCTGTTCGACTTCTTTCGGTCCAAGCTTCGCGTCTCAGTCAATCCGACGCTTCGCTTGAAGGGGGGTGTGACAATACAAGAAGAATTGGAGGACTGATTATTAATTATGTATGTACTTTGTATATTGCACTTATGTGCCTAGGGTTTAGCTAGCTTCAGTATTTAGCTTTAGGCCCTTGTATGTAACTATATATAGGCATGCGCCTGCCTTATTCTAATCAAGCAATCAAATACAGTTTACAAAAGCTCCCTCCTTTATACAAGTTGACCTCAAATAGTCTCCTCCATCCAATTTTTCAAGAGCTCCCATCTGTCCAACGTGAAATAAAAATATATTAAAACTGGTAAAATCAAATGCTTCATTCCCTGCTACAAATACTACAGAATCAAATACAAAATAAAAGGCAAAGAAACATACATAAATCAGTATAGGCATATAAGCGAAGGCTGACTCAGTGAGTTCCCATAAGCACTGCAATAGAATGAGATTCATGAGTAATGAACCAAGCTTCACTTACTCTGATGATTTAATTGCAGTTTGATATAATGACGAAACAAAAAATAATAATTTTACCCGTCGACGGCCCGTAAGAAAGGAAGTAGAGCCACTGCTGGTAATGGAGTCGAAAACTAATTTCGGCGCGCCGATGCGAGCTTCTTTGGTTGATGTACACCACAGCGCCTCATCTGGCAAATCAAGTTAGCATTCTGGCGGTGGCTCAACCATGACTTGATTTGGATAAACTGAGCGTGTTGAATGACCGGGCATTCCGGCGGTGGTTGGGAATGGACGCATCTGGTATCCAATTTTAAGAAGGGAGTGAGATGGGGCGATGAGAAAAGGGGAAAAGATAGGATGTGCGAAATAATCTCAAAACCATCATTTGACCACTCTTTCTTTTCATCCAACTAATAAAGCGACACGTAGAAAAGGCCAAAGCGTGGCGAAATTTTCGCCAAATATTGGCGGTTAACTTTCTCGCACTCATGCAAAAGACTCAAAACGCTGTGATTGGTCCATAAATTATTGAAAATAATTAGTGTACAACTGATAATTGGATTTATTATTTATTCATTAATAAACAATAAGGTATTCTAGTACAACAAATATATATACTTGCAATAATAGAATGGGTTTAAAATTTTACATATTAAATACATTCACAAAATTATCAAAAAAATTAAACTTTGTATCTCTCTACTAAAATTTATGTGTTTATATATGGGCTACATGTGGACTAGTGTAACATCAATTTGGGAAAAAAATCGTTTAAACTTCTAATAGCCTAAGAAAATACATGGTTTATTTTGAAATCATAATGTAAAAGCACACTTGGAAAAAACTTAAAACATTATTCATACGCCATATATATAAACTTCATATATAAATATTTAATATTAATATCATTAGTATGGGTATGGGTTGACACATGGGTCGGGTCTGGGTCTTATTTTATGACACCCATACCCATATAATTAAACGAACATCTATGCCCAACCCATACCCGTTGGGTTCAAAAAATTGAACCCTCACCCGACCCAATGGGTCTATAACCACTGGGTATGGGTCTGGGTCGGGTCCCTAACCCGTGATCATCCCTATCAGGGACTAGTCCCATTGAAGATTAACGATTTACATTGATAATTATGGTACTCTATTCAGTGTATCACTAGTAGTAGCGGAGATCAATGGATATGAATGATTAGTTTGGTAATCGATTAAGTGACTAACCAGTAGTAATGGAGATCAATGATTAGTTTGGTATTCCACTAAACCGACTGTGAATGCTTAATCAATACTACTACCTGCGAATACTTAATCAATATGAATGGGCTACGTGTGGACTAGTGTAACTATGACGACTAGATGTTCAGAGACTGGTATCATTGAATATCAACGATTAGCATTGATAAGCCTGGAACTCTATTCAGCGTATGACAAGTAGTAGCGGAGATCAATAGGTATGACTGATTAGTTTGGTAATCGATTAAGTGACTGACCAGTAGTAGTGGAGATCAATGATTAGTTTGGTAATCGATTAAGTGACTAACCAGTAGTAGTGGAGATCAATGATTAGTTTGGTATTCCAGTAAACTGACTGTGAATGCTTAATTAATAATATTACCAACGGCGAATTTATATATATGTCAAAAAGGTATATGTATGTATATATATATATATATATATATAGTTCTCGTTCATAACATGTAAATTCATGGTGTAGGAGTGATTAGTCTGAGGCTTGACAAAAGTATAGGTCTGGAGGTCGAATGCCATGGTTTGCATTTTATTTTAATTCCTCAACTAAAGTACTACATTTGTATTCTTTCCCCATATTTAATGACATACTATATTTGATTTATTTTTCTAATTAAGATTTATTATTTTTCTCCTTAAAAATATATCATTTTTGTTCATATACTATTTTTATTATATATTTTTATTGATTCTTTCAATTATTTAAATTATGTTGGAGATTATTTGAGCATTATTCATGACCATTTTCATTTCCTTCTATAAATTCTTTGTTTCAATAACATTTTTTAGATTATATTTGTTAATTTTCCCATGTTGTATTCTTCAAGTTAGTAAATTTAAAATAAAATTTATTATTTTATATAAGCACGACATACATTAATCGGCAACGCACATTATAACATCAAAAATGATTGTGACTATTTTAGTGACTATTTAGTCTCGGTCACATATATAGATGAAACATCTTATTTCCACCATAATACGAAGGGTACAGTTATGTTTAGTAGTTCAATTATTAATTTATTTAATAAAAACAATAAGTATGCCGGTACAAATATAAAATTAAAAATAGATTTACATACATCAAACTACAAGTATGCTAGTAAATTTTGACTTTAACTACAAGTATAGCTAATTTACTTTAACTAATCTAACGTGAATTATTAGTATTGAATTAGACTTAAACTTAATTGGTGAAACTCATATTTAATATCTACAGATAAAATAAATATATCACCAATACATGTAAAGTGTCTTATATTGAATAATCATTCATCTTCGTTACTACTAATTCCTTGAACATCTAATTGTCATTCAATAGTTTCAATCATCCACATAAATCATATTCGTATCGATTAAATATTTATAGTCAGGAATTGGTCACCAAAATAATCAGTGCTAACCATTGATATCCGCTACTACCAATACCGTTCACATCTAATAGTCATTGACTAGTTCCACTAATCAACATAAATCTTAATTGTACTAGTGATTAAACATTCGTAGTTAGGCATTGGATAGATAACAAACTAATCAGTGCTAGTCACTAATCTCCAATACTACTAATTACACACTGATGGACCACCAAACTAATCAGTGGTAGCCTTTGATCTCCGCTGCTACTAACCCATGAACATATAATCGTCGATAAGTTGTTCAGCTAATACACGTAGAACATATTCGTATTGATTAATCATTCGCAGTTATGCATTAAAGGGAATAAGGATCGTTAAATAATTAGTGCTAACCACTAATCTCCACTAGTAGGTCGTGTATTAAGTGGATTCTCCAAAATAATCAGTGTTAACCATTGATCTTCAATACTCTAATCTCATGAACATCTAATTTTCATAGATAGCTCCAGTAATACACGTATTCACAATGATTAAGCATTCACACGGTGGGCATTGAAGGTATCACCAAACTAATCAGTCATTACCATTAATCTACAATACTACTAGTCATGCACTAAATGGAATACCAGACTAACAATGCTAACCACAGATCTCCATTTCCACTAATACCATGAGCATCTAATTATCACTAAGTAGGTTCGCTAATAATCGCATAACCTTTCAGTATTGATTAATCGCTGAATGGTTTTTTCAAACTAATAAATGATAACCATGGATGTCCATTGATGCTAATTAATTCCCGAACATCTAAATGCCACTGTATAGTTCAACTTATGTACGCAGATCATATTCGTAGTGATTAAGTATTTGCAATTAGACAATGAATGAATTATCAACATAATCAATCTTACCCATTGAAATGTACTATTACAAGTTAGATACTGAATGGATGACCAAAATAATGTTACCAACCATTGATCTTCACTTATACTAATCCCTTGAACATCTGATGGCCACTTGGTAATTTCATCAGTCCACACAAAATCATATTCATATTGATTAAGTGTTCGTTTTTAATTAGTTGTTGTCCATAGAAAGTCAAGTAAGGTTTATCATTTTACTATCCTGACTATATTTAGTTTGGGCCTTACCTCTCATATTTACTTTTAAAATTGTAGTTCAATTCATTTCAATTCAGCATTTTACAATAATTTTGACTAAAATTCTATTTTATCATCATGGTTGTAAAAAATAATCATACAATGACGCTCTCGTCTCAAACTAATCCAATGCAACTTTAATTCTATATTCGCATACTTAAACTTATATGTTTTTGATAAACCGTTAAATTGAACACAAGTTGAAATATCTTTAATTCAAGTAGGGAAATATTTTCAAGTATAGAACCTAAGTTGAAACTTATAAGAAAAGTATTTATTTTCGGAACCGAAAATATCTCAAAATTTTTACAACAAACCAAAATGTCCTAACCGTTGATCTCAACTACTAATGATTCTAGTGAACATCTAATTGTCACCAATTAGCTTCACTGATTCTTGCGGAACTAATTATAATCGATTAAGCAATTGTAGTCAGACGTTGTTGAATGATATACCATTGATCATTTTGTGCATCATGTATCATGTATCTAAAAAGATCAATGAATTATCTATCAAACTAGTATCAATATTGGACTTTATTTATACACAAAAATAAACTATAGCCGTTAGAAAAATTAAAAAAAGAAAAATTAATTTTTTTTGTGTGAACAATTTTGTTGGAATGAAACAAGAACAAAATGGAATATGAATTTAATATGTATGTTGAAAAAGAAAATGCAAAAGAAAGATGTGCATGAGGAAGGTGGACATTTGGGAAGCAAGTCCACTTTCCGCGCGCATGTGACTATGTGAGGGATGTGACATTTAGTGTGGGACCAAGTTTGTATGTACTCCCTCCGTTCGGCTATGTTTGTCTTATCGCACTATTCACTGTGGCATGTTTGACCATCAATTCAGAGTATTACATCAATACAAATATAATCATGTGATATAGTTTTGGATTCTCCATAGCATGTATATTCAAAATATAATTTTACCATCATCTAATGCATGTAACTTAAATTATCAACGGTCAAACAAAATGTCAAAACGGTCAACTAAGACAATCTTAGCCGAACGGAGGGAGTAAGCTTTATGAAGAAAGACATTTTCTTCCATTTTAGCGATTTTAGCTGAAAAGTAACACTGAAACTATTTTTCCCGAAAATATGGGCCTTTCATTGTTGACTTTTTTCTGAGGAAATTAGTTTGGAGGGAAACATGTGACAAAACTAAGTTTTGGAGGGAAACATGAATTTGGAGGGAAGTTAATATAATATATAGGGAAGGGATCAGGTTAGACATCACCTTAAAGTGTGACATAATATTTAATGCATGGCAGCATCTGAACCATAGAACTTGTAGATCTAATGACCTATATTTGAGGAGTAAATTAGAAACAAAAATACGCGGACCCGTATCGGGTCATAAGAATGGATCCGAAAATTCCAAGCTCTTCACGTGACTATTCTCTTGTTTATATCCTATGAGAGACCATGTGATCTTTCCAAACCCAACTCTAATTTATTAAAAATTTAAAAAAAACAATAAATTGTTCCAAAAAGAACAATAAGTTGCTAACTTGTGGAAAGCTCGTACAGTATTTTGATGATTTTCCAGAGCTTTTTCTTAAAGTCAATACAAACTTTAAGTGGAACTAATTAGTGGAACTATCTTTTCAAAAATAAATTAGTGGAACTAATTAGTGAACCCGAATCACTCGTATCACTGGTTAGTATTGATTAGTTTTGATTTTACACTCAGTGACTAAATAGTAACAACTAATGTTTAATCGATAGATTCTACGTGTAAGTGGAATTAGTTAATCAGTCTTAAGTACATGTAATTCATTTGATTAATACTAGTGGATATCATCGGTTTGTAGTTGAAATAGTTATGAGTTTGCACCCAATGCTTGACTAGTATAAACTTTGAATCACTATGAGCAAATTTTATGAAAATTAATGGAAGTTGATCAAAAATGAATTACATGTTCCAGTTGAATTTATCGGTGAAGATTAGTGGATAGGCATATGAGTTGTCTTTTTATTATATATATAATTAAAAACCACCAATTGGTGGGGGGATATTAATTTAGCTCCCCTAACCTTTCCTCAAAAATATAAAGGGGCTGGAAGCCCTAGTTTTACAGCTGGATTGCCAAAGAATGGCACAAAAGAATGAATAAATGGTTGCATCTATCTACTGACAATTGCTAACTTCTTCACTGCCATTCCCCGAGCATTTTAGCGAATCAAAAGAAACACAAGTCTGCCAAAGGATGTAGTGAGAAGCAACACAAGTCAGTGTAAAAAAATAACTAGGCTGAACTGGTACTGTTGTGCACACTGCATTTGAACTTGGATAATGTATCAGGGAGCATTTGAGCTGCATTGGAATCTTTGGTTGTGGTAATCCCACTGGTCTCCTACCAGTGGGTCTTCTTGATCTGCATAGTAAAAAGATCAGCAGCATCTGAACAAATTGCTAAAGTGTTCTGATATTAGGAATTCCATTCCTTTCCAAGTACAAAGAGTTTCTGAGATTAGTAGGAGCCTCAGAGAGTGTTAAAGGTCCAGAATATAGATTTTGCAGAGAATATTTAGCCAAGAAATCAGCTAATGTATTCCCTTCCCTATATACACGCATAAGACTAATGTCTGGAAGTGTGGCTTTAATCTCATGACAGATGCTAAAAAGTTCCCAGCTTGCACTATCTGGGTTTAAGATGAATTTTATTGCATGCATGCGGTCACTCTCTAGGCAAAAAGGAACTTGTGTGATAGTGCCTATTTTTATACCAAAATCTATGGCAAGAATCTCTGCATGCAGAGGAGTTAATGCAGTAGTGTATTTCATCTCCATTTTAACCATCAGTCCTAAACTATTTCTAACAATGAGACCAATTCCTACTGCACCATTCATAAAGGAGGCATCAACATTCACTACATATGAGTTGTCACTAATTAAAAATCAACTATTATTTAAAATTTTATAAATAATAACTAAATCCAGTAATCTCAGCATACATCCGATTTTCATAATACTAACAAATAAATTGATATTTAGTAATTTAAATACGATAAACTAATAACTATGTCGAGTTTAGGTAATCAACATTTAACTCATCTCCGTGTCTTGTTCATTGGCATAATTTATTATAGGAAAAAATGATTTCTTACCCCAGCTTGATGATGCTCCGAGTCCTGACCTAATTCAGTTTCTGGAAAATGCAATTATCCATCACCATAGGGATGACAGACTCATCTGGAAACCCTCAATTACTGGGGATTTCTCTTTCAGTTCTGCATACAAAACCGTCCAGGAAGTCAGACATTCTTCCTCATCTCTTGCTAAATTTTGGAAGATAAAGATCCCTAAAAATATCATTTTCTTCACATGGAGATTGTTCAACTCACTGCTACCTTTTGATGAAGTTCTCAGACTCTATGGCTTTCAGCTTGCCTCCAAATGTCACTTCTGACACAACTCAGACTCAATGGACCATTGGTTTAGCTCTTGCACATTCTCAGCCTCCATATGGAAAGAAAATGCTCTCAACAGTAGGTATCCTTGATATGCCATTTCCATTAATTTATGATAGACTATCCTATTATATCACACAAACTGGATTGTCAAGCTAACAAGCTTCACTTATCAAAATGTCGTGTTATATAATAGTTTGGTGCTTATGGAAGGCTAGAAATAAACTGTTGTTTGAGGAGATTAAACTTAGTACAAGCTGTGTTATCATGGAGATCAAGCATATTATGTACCACTCCCTATCGGTCAGACATCTTTTTTTACTCAAACCAACTGGATCTTGATATTACTTCTGCAGCCTACATACCTCTAATCCATAAACCTCCTAAACCTAGATGATTTATGCCGGACACCAACACTTCAACGACGAACCAGGATCTTGAACTGATCTGCAAGACAAAGGCCCCGGGTGTCCCAGGGATAGACACTCTGACGCTCAAATCAGTATATTTGCTTAAGGCGTAAAGTATAAAGTATGAGATTAGATGAGAGGTCTACCAAACCTCTTAGGGTATTTATATGGCTACAATCCGTAGATCACCAAGATATGTATTTATGGTATGAATACAACTCTTATGGTAATAGAGGTTGTATTACCATGTATAATAGAAGTGTATTTCGGACATGATTGTATTACCATGTTTAGGATAGCTGAATTACCATCTTTGAGAAGATGTATATTCCTTGTAGAACATTCATAATATACGCATTCCTTATAAGGATTAGGATTGATGGACCCGTGGACCCATCCTCCGCATATCTCGAGCCCATGACCCTTCTCGGGCCCTGGTCCGAGTATGAACGAGGTCCGAATACGAACCATAGACTTATCAGTAGCCCCAAGGTATATCTTCAGAATATAGAGTGCTCCATCTCGAAGGTTAAAGGAGAGACTTGCTTCTCGAGGGAAGACCAATAACTCGAGGGAGAATAACTCGGGGTATTAAGCTCGGGGTATCCGTCTACGACTGTCCTTTCGGGCTTACCCTTCTGAATATCTAGCTTCAAACTCTTTTCGTATTCCACCAGATATATGGACGGCTGAGATTAGCTTCTTTTGAAATCCAGATGGTAGATACACGTGGCACGTCTTCATTGGCAAGCAGAGACGGTCTGTCCCCCGCCTCTCCAATTACTTGCCCTGGAAACAGAATTGAGGTAATTGCTCATCTTCAATGCTGTCTGGGTTTGGATTAAATTTCCCAAATCATTCCCATTGTCTTCTCTTATTTGAAAATTTTTTCTTTCCAAGTTCAGAAGGCGCATCAATACTTCATCAATTTCCGAAGCCCCAAATTTCTGCTTCCATCACCAGTAAGTGCTATCTTCTTTCTCTGCACATTTGCTTGTGTCTGTGTTTTCCTTTTATCTCTTGTGTGTGTATTTCCCCCCATACTCTCTATAATCATGAGCAATAGTAGTGGAACAATATCCTTCCCCCATCATGATGAGGGAGAGTATGTAGAGGTTCAGGCTGAGTAGAGTAGCTCCCTTGAACTCCACAGGGCTGAGGTAGAAAGTGGGAAAAAACATGTAGTTTTGAAGAAGAAAGCCTCCGAGGAAGAAAAGAGGTTGAGGGCTATGGCCAGGAGGGCTCAAATAGAGGGGAATAGCCCCGTGGTTATGCATGCATCCAGAGGTATAGTATCCATGGATGGTGAAGGTAGTAGCAAAGAGTCGAAGAAGGACGATAAAGCACGTGCTGATGCTGCTATCTTCGCAGAAGGTTGTCCCTTTTGAATTCCTTCTGATGCTGACCTCATGTACTTTGGAGAAGACAAATCTGCAGTTGAGTTAGTAACTCCGACCCGAGGGGTCATATATGGGAGATTTCTACAACATGGATTAGCCTTCCCTTTTCCCCCACTGTTGGATGATTTTATTCAGCATTATAGGGTTCACCCAGGTCAGTTACATGCCAATGTGATAGTAATCATTATGGACTTAATAACTTGGTGTATTCGTAAAGGCTATCGCCCCAGTCTCTTTTTGTTGCGGACCATGTATAAGGTTTCCGTTGTTAAACAAAGTGTGACCTTGACCTCTCGTGACACCACTTTAGGTAAGCTTTTTATGCTTCCTGCGAACTGCGGTAAGTGGGATAAGGTAAAACTAACCTTCGATCGAACCAAGTATGAAGTTCCTGATTGGAATGAAGATGTCCAAAATGAGATTTGGCATGAAGTGGAGTCGTCTCGCCAACTGCTGGATATAGCTGGGGAGTTGGTGAATGATAAGATCAAACTTAGAGAGGGTAGGTCTGTATCTGGAGATCATCAAATGGGTTGGCAATGGCCTGTAGAAACGTATGACTGGTTGAATCAACTATCCGGCCGTACTCTTCAAAATTGCAGCTTCTTGAAGTTGTCACATTTTGATCAGCCAGAAGGTGTTGAGATGGACTGGTATGAAGCCCTTTTGTCTATGGAGCAGGATCCATGTGGTGCAGCTAAGGCATTGCAGGCCTATAGAGCATTAGAAGAGAGAGCTGTCCGAGATGAGATATCCGAGGAAGAGGTAAATAAGGAAATCTCGGGTCTGATGAAAGATGCTCGACATGGGCGTCGGTTTAAAAGGTTGGTTCAAGGACCCAGGAAGACTCAATCACAGCTGAAAGTGATTGAGGAGGTAGATTGCCTATTTGTTCCTGTGGCTTTAGATCCATCAGATGAGGAAGAGGATGAGGGTTTTGCCTTAGTTCGGTGTCCGAGAAAGGAAATGTCTCGGACCCCTAGTGTCCTTCCTATCACGACCGAAAATGTCGATGAGGTCATGATGATAACTTCTTTGGTAGAATCAGATGCGTTGCAAGAGGGTATTTCTTCTTGTGTTATATTCTCGTCCACAATGTATCCATTGCTTCTTACGCTAACTTCGTTCCTTTTATGTGCAGTGGGTGCTCCTAGGACGAACAGGGCAGCCAATTTGTTGTCTCAGATAGCTGAATCAAGGGGGCTATTGAGTAGTAATGAGAAGAAGAGGGATCTCGAGGCTTCAGGGATTTCTGCAGACAAGTCTCCAAAGAAGCCAAGGCTCAAACTCGGACCATTGGAAGAGTTCGAGAAGTATTTGTCACCTTCTCCTTCTGAGGTTCTGGTCGAGGTGGTACCGGGCTATCCCACAAGTAACCAGGTATGATTCGTCATGGCTTTTGATAGGATTAGCTGTGTAGTTATCTGATCCTCTTTGTCTTCTTTTACAGTCTGCTAGTCAGATGAGGCATATGTACAATTCTCTTTGGACATTGTATGACCGTTCTCAAGGACAGGATTTCGAGCTCGCGTTGATGGAGGAGGAGATGTCCAGGAGGTCTAGGGAACCTTCAGATATACTGAGAGAGAACATGGATTCGTTGGAGTTTGAGAGAGACCGGTATGCTGATCCTGATAGCCAGAGGCGGCTAGTTCGGTTGATAATAGACTTCTGCCTCAACTGTCCAGAGATGGAGGCACATCGCCAAGAGTATGGTGAATTCTACCATAAATCTGAGCTCTCGAAAATGTGGATTCCTCTGAAGGGGTTTCTCAGTGAAGAGCTTCAAGGATGTCGTGCCCCAGCCTACACTTGGCCTGAAGTACCATAGAATTTGAAGGAATTTCGGGCGAAGTTTAGCCAGATTGGGGGGTTTGAGACCAGTCTATTGTCTAATCTGGAATCTTTGAAGAAGGCTTTAACTCTGGAGGAGTTTCAAGACAGACTGTCCGGTTTGTATCCTGAGCTGACGTTCATGATGGAGAAGCAGGCTACTGAAACTTCACTTGGGGACCCAAAGACTTCTGATGGGCAGGGAAAGACTGTAATTCCTTAGAGCCTTGTCTTTTACTTCGATATTTTTCTCTTTTCGCCAAATTTTGGCACTTCATGTATTCTGAACACGTGCTTTGTCTTTGGAATTAGTTGGTCTTTACCTTCCTTTATGTCCAGTGTTGCTCTGCCGCATGTGTTGATTTGCAGGTCAAGTATGAAGCTGTCATTCAGAAGAACAAGGAACTGGAGGAAGATCTGGATGATTCCAAAGGCTGTTTCAGCATTGTGCGGGAAGAATGTGAGAGTCTTCAAGGTGGGCTCAAAGAAGCTTTGAAACGAAGAGCTGAGCTGAATCAGCAAGTGAGCGATCTTCAGAAGAGGTGTAAGGAGCTAGAAGAAGCGCTCGACAAGACTTTGGCCACCAATAAAGAGTATGACCAAGAATGGAGGAAAGTCAAGAGTGACTTAATGAAGGTCAAGGGTGAAAGTCATGAAAAGGATCTTCTTATTTCTAGACTCCGAGATGAGACTATCACTGTGAATCACAAGATTGCCTGCAGGATAGATGAGTTGAGAATGTGCCAGGCCGAGCTTAATGCTTGCAGGTTCCAAATAAAGGAACTAGAGGCTCAAGGTGTGTTTGTCATACCTTCAGTGTCTTCAAGGAGGGAAGTAGGTGGACCTTCTACTGTCCCATATTCAGGACCTTTGATAAGGCCTCATGCCCAAGGGGGTGTATCTCGAGGGATCCCATGTGGAAGGGCACTACAAACGAAAGTACTTTTAATCACACTAAAATTTTAATGATGTGATTAAAAAAAATTAGTCACACTTATTTAGATTTGAGTGTGATTAATAATATTATTAGTCACATGTTATGTGACTAATATAAATTTACTCACATAAGTTATAGTATTAAATTTTAACTGTGAGTATTTAGTATTAGTCACACTAATTTTTAAACTATAAAAATTTGAAATGTGGTGTGACCAATAGTTACAATCTATGATTAATACACTTAATGATTACAAATCAACAATAAATATAAAGTTAGGGGCGAAACTCAATGCAGCCGAGGATTTAAGTGAACTGCGCGGGGTCTTTTTTATAAACTTTAAAATAGATTGGGGATCAAACTGTAAATTAAAATTTTAAAACGGATTAAATTTTATTTATCTCTCCGCAAGCTGATTCTCCCCCATTATTTCGTCGATCCCTAACCCCATCTTCTCTACCTTCCCGCTCGCCGATTCCACCTTCCCGCTCCGGCTCAACTCCACCTTCCCGCTCCGGCTCAACTCCACCTTCAGCTCCGTCCACCCAGAGTATTTATAATTTCCCCACACACAATTCCACACTCCCCACTGCAGTGATCGCCGGCGTATGCAGAATGGGGCGGTTACGAAGCCACGGAAGCTGCATTGGTATCTCCGCCGCCGCATCGACGCCGTCCTCCCGCGGAGCGTGCTCTTTCTCCACCTTCACCTCCTCCTCCTCCACTGCTTCTTCAGGTTCAATCAATGCTCCGATTCTCTTAACCTAATTACTCGTTCTGTTCAGTTTTGGATTTAGTTTTTGCATTTGAAGATTTTGTCAGTTTGTTGATCATGAATAATTTCCGTAGAGAATTGAGTACATTTAGCAACTGATGAGGTGCAGGAGAGTAATGTACCTCCTAGCTTATATGGTTGTGATCCTCCACTTCTCTCAAGCATCCCTGCTGAGCATGTTTTTGGTCATGAGAATGTGGTCGTTATCACAGTTGGATGTTTAGGAGACTCTTTCAAATTTGCATGCTGGCACCATGCAGGTGACATCGAGTCAATGCCTTCCATTGAGGCTCTGCGGCAGTTGTTTTTTTGCAGTAGGTAAGGGTTTACGCCTGGTTGAAGTTGATATAATATGAGTATACATTTCAGTGGAGTGCTGTTAGTTGACGCCTGACGGAATTATCGAAGTACTGGAAACTGATTGAACTGTACGTGCTCATTCATGTCACTCTTATACCAGTTCTTGGAGTTGTATAGGTAACGTAATAGGTATATTTTGGTTTAACTTACTGCTTTCACATGTATTGACATCTTCAACATATTAGAAGAAACCTTGAACAAGCCAGGACTGTATTGAGTTTATGAGGAGAAAACACCAAGTTTTCTTGCATGTTTTTACAAGCTTATGTCTGGAACATTTTGCAGGTGGCAGGAATTGACTGTGGAGGACGACTGCACTTTTGGCTGAGTGAAGATGGTTCGTGCCGGTATGAAATATGAATACGTTAACATGCTGCAATGAATGATCTGCGATCTTTTATTTGTTGCAGACGTGGATTTGCGCTTAGCTCAGAACAGAGAAGCAGCAACAAACACCAGTCTGAGAAATATACCAAATGCAAAAGCTCATTACTGAAAGGTAATCCCCACAGGATTGTTGCATTTTTGATATAATTATTTTTTAAATTACCTTGTAGTTGGATTAGGTTCAAATGTGTCGCCAAATCCCTGAGATAATCTATAATCACAAACCTTCTTCAGGTAAAAGTACTGTCTTTGATTGCTCGTCTTGGTAATGAAATTATAAACTCGTTAGTTGAAATTGTTTATTTACTTAGGATGATGAACATTTATAAACAAAAACTGATGCTTTGACTACAGAGTACTGACTACTGGGTAGTTTTCATCTACTTAGAACGGTTGACTCATATAACTTTTTTGGGGGGGACTAATATTTGATAACATTGTTCTGCTCCAGGTATTTGAAAATCTCTTTCATATACATGAAGGGACTCCAGGCTTTTAGAAGTTAATTATTATTTACATGCCATTTCTGTAAGATGTGCATACTGAACTGATTAGGCACAAAAGATCATGAATGCTCAAGCGTAAGATTATAGTCGTTCTGCTGAGCATTACACCCTGTTATGTCCGAAGAGGTAAGAATATGATGCTGAATTAAGATTGTTGAGTATGATTTTATCTAATCCCTGATTATAATTATGAGTAGGAAAGTTGTGTTTTTTTCTTTCTGTAATTTGGCTTTGGTTATTCATGCTTTGTATTGGTTGATTGATTTTATAAGCAGCTTTTGAAATGGAGCCATGATTTTGTTTCAGAGCATAACTATAATAAAACTTATGCATTGTCGGTTACGCATCTGAGTCTATAATCGACCAAGGGTGTGAATGTGTTAGCATGTCAATGTAGCCCTAATAGGATGTGAATGTTTGTGCTCTCACTAAGACTGATTGTGGACTGTAATTATAAAGTGATTGTTTGGGGATATAGTAAGGGTTTTTGAGTCTTGCAATGTTTACACGTGCTAATCTTGTTACAGATTGGAATCAAGCGTTCATTTGTGTTGCTTGTGTTGTATATGAAATATTGACTTGATTGCTGCATTGTGTTTGGCAGGAAAGTACATTGACAAGAAGTGCCCATTCACTGGTAATGTGTCCATCAGAGGCCGTATCATTGCTGGGACTTGCCACAGTGCCAAGATGAACAAGACCATCATTGTCAGGAGGAACTACCTTCACTTTGTGAAGAAGTACCAGAGGTATATTTGCTATTGCAACCTATAGTATTAGTAAGCAATGAGTACGAGTTATTAACGTAATGTTTGCTGTAGATACGAGAAGAGGCACTCGAACATCCCTGCCCATGTATCTCCCTGCTTCCGTGTCAAGGAAGGTGACCATGTCATCATTGGCCAGTGCAGGTAATCAATCTCTCGTGTCCATTGCATTAGTGACGCCTCTTATTTATCTGATTCATAATGAGGGTATTCTGAATCAGGTGTTGAAACAAAGATGTTTGTATGCTAAATTTAGTGAGCCTTTCAGGTGTGGGATTGTGTATTTAATTGCTGCCAGGGAGAGGTATAAAGGGTTTTTGTGCAGTTTGAATAGATTTGCTGAAAAATGTTCCCATTTGGTGCCTACTTCAGATATACTTTTAATGCTGCTAACTCATCAGGTAGGTGAAATGAATTGAAATCTCATTTTCTCACTTTTATGTTTTTCCTTGTGATTAGGTGATGGTCTTGGGGAAGGATATTGGATGCTTGGCCAAGCTGAAAGTGGTAAACTGGGTGTAGCTGTTGCTGCCAGCAAGCTTGGTGTGAAAGCTACCAAGAAGTGCGTTTTCTCTGAGAGTTCTGCTGTTTCAGCGAAATCTGATTTTGTATGAGCTTAGCGAACTGATGGGCTTTTGTATTAGGATGTTGTGGATACTTATGTTCTTCAGGCAGCGGTTCAGAAGTCGAGGAGCTTGATGTCTCGAGGTTTTCATAAGATGATTGATTATCCCATGGTGCTTCGTGAGGTCGGGAAGCTTATCGAGCAGGTTGTTGCAAAGGTTGGTGGCGGAGCTTTTGCTGCAAAAGGTTGGCGGAGCTTTTGCAGATGAGGATGGCCATGGAGAGGTGATGAAGGAGAAAGAGACGATGCGGACTGGAAAGGTTTTTGCAAGTTTGGTTAGAGAAGCACAGCTTGGATGCAAGATCAGATGAAATGCAGAATCTGCTGGAGAAATGAAGAGTAGCAGTGCAGAAAATAGTTCAGGTCAAAATTGCAAATATAGATAATTTTGGGCCAAAATTGTAAATATAGATAATTTTGGGGTAAATGTGTAAATACAGATAATTTTGGGATAAATGTGTAAATACAGATACTTTTGAGGCAAATGTGTAAATACGTATAGTTTTGGGGCAAATTTGTAAATACAGATGTTTTTGGAGAAATTTTATAAATACACATAGTTTTGGGGCAAATTTATAATAAAGTGAAAATTTTGGGTCAATTTTAAATATGCAAGAGTTTTGGATATATTTGTAAATACTATAGTTACAGGGGTTAATTTGAAAATATAAAACTTTTAGACGAAAATTGCAATTTATAAAACTATAATTAGTCACACTAGTTATACTTTTGGAAGTAAGGGTCACTAATAGTAAATTGGTCACATATCAATCATGTGACGAATACTTTTGGTCACACCCCATTTGAGTGTGATTAAGTATTAACCACACTGGCAGTAATGACACTTTGTTCATGAGTGTGACCAATACTTTTAGTCACACTTTTGTGACATTTAGTTACAAAAATTAGGTGTGACTAAAAGCAACTTGATTTGTAGTGGGGGCAGAGAGGTGACACCTACTCCTAGAGCTCGTGGCTCTATTGACTCTCCTGCTCGACCTGTGGAAAATAGAATTGGATCCCCTATGCCCTCTCAGTTGATGAGGGTGGCAGAGGAAAGTAATTGGGGCCGTGACCTCCAGAGTGTTCGAGGTCGTGCCTCTATTTCTTCTCGCGGTCGGGATCGTACCCCTGTATTTAAAGACCTTCACGAGGTGTAAGCAGTTTCGTAGTGTAATAACACTTTTTGATTTTGCCTTTATAAAGGTCTTCATATCGCAATCCTTGAGAAGATTGACTCTTTAGGCTTATGAATAGCCTTAATAAATAGTGATGTATACTTTAATAGGAGTATCACGTGGAGAGTCGAGTTCCAAACTTTGTGAGCTTGCATGACCCGTATCATGTTGGTCTTTGACCATATACTTTTTATAAGTATATTATTTTATTTTGGCCTAAGATGATTATAGTTCAGACACATAGTCTAAACAGCTTATATTAGATAAGCATCAATCGTACACTTATAAGTGTATGGATCTTTAGGCAACAGTCTTTACTTATGCTTTGTGAGGCATAGTTTCTCTTTGTATTTAGAGAGTATGGACTGCTTCAAAATAAAATAGAAGATATATATATCGAAAAGAAATTGCATTCTTCGAACTTGAGAGTTCGGTAAAATTATAGAAGACAACCTCGAGTTTGGGAGCTCGGGTATAAAAATGTAAAAAGATGAAAAGAAAAAGAGCTTTGCCCATAGGCCTTATTGAAGTAGTTTCTCCTTATATGGAGAAGGTCTACTTGGTTTTAGCTCCGAGGTACCTGCGTAGGAAGGGCGCCATAATGACAGGGTCCAAGTGCTCTCCTTCGCGTGTTTGCAAGAGGTAGAATCCACCGGATTGGTGCTGCGGAGATTTTGTATGGTCCTTTGGTCCTCGACTCCAGCGCTCCTCCTAGCTTGTTGGTGCACCACGGGCCAACTGGCATTACCAGTTCCCCCACTTGGAAGGTTTGGTGGCGGCGTTTATGCCATAGTGTTGTCATCTCGTTATAGGCCTCTTCTTCAAAATGGAACACCATGGTTTGTTCGAGATCAGGATCGGGTACCAGATCTCCTAAAATAGTGTTGACGGCCGAGATATTGCTCACTTTTCTGGCATCACGGATGGCCGTGATCATACAAGAGCGCGCCACTCCTTGGTCTCCTTTGATTGAAGCTACTCCTTGTGGTGTTGGAAACTTCAGCATCAGGTGGTAGGGAGACCGTACAGCTTTAGCTTGGCACATCCAAGGTCTGCCAAGGATAATGTTGAAGGGTGTGACCGAGTCTACTACCACAAATGTGCAGTACAAGGTTAGGCTCTTGGCTCCTTCTACTACCGTGACGGGGAGTGTGGTTTCCCCAAGAGGTATTACTGGATTTCCTGTGAAACCCGAGATCGGACCCGTAGGTTTAAGGTCATCTTTAGTAAATCCTAATTTCTGGAAGCAGTCTTGGAACATTACTTCTACCCCACTACCCTCATCTATGAAGATTTTTTTTACTAGAGTATCTTGGACTGTTGCTGAGATGATGAGAGGATCCGAGTGAGGCATCTGATTTGACACGGCATCCGCATCCGAGAAGGTAATGGTTTCCTCGGGGCGGAGCCTCTTGTTGATTGGCTCAGTGTGAGGTATAGCTCACACACTATCTTTCAGCTTGGTTAAGGAAATTGCTTCTCCTGTGTAGCCATTGATGCCGTTGATGACTCGGTTGGCTCCGTTTGGCGGTGGTGGAGGAGGATCTTGAGGGTTATTGCCTCCACCGCCCTGGTTGTTATTGTTATTATTGCGATAGCCATCCTTCTTCTTCGCTCAGGGCTTTCCCCCATACCTTCTCTGGGTCCCCTGGTTATCGCCAGCTATTGAAGGTGCGATTTGTTGCACAATTCCTTGAAGAATTAGATTCTCGATCTCATTTTTGAGCTGGTAGTACTCCTCCATGTCATGCCCCCGATCTCGGTGATTTGGCAGTATTTCGGGGACCTTTGATGTTCGGCTGATTCCTTAATGGCAGGCGGGTCCTTCAAAAGGTGCCTGTGAATAGATAGAATTTCGGCCCGAGATCTCGCCAGAGGAGTGTATGTCTCGAAGGTAGGCTTTGGAGCGTTATCAGTCTTCTCGACCTTCGGTATTTTCGCCCTGGATTCTTTTCTGTCCATCAGGAATTCTGGGGGTCTTTTGCCCGTCACAGCATTTGATTTGCTAGAGTACTTTTCCATGATGGCCTGAAGGTGTTGAATGGTTGTTGGGTTTTTTGTTGCCAGCTTCATCCTTAGAATGTCATCATCCACGCTCATCCGATACATATTTTTTAGAAGGCATTCATCTCGATCATAGCATTCAGTAGCTAGATCCATGTATATATGATAGTGCTCTATCACAGTTTCTCCTTCGAGGCGAGCCACGTACCCCAGATCTCCGAGGGACTTGGTGAACTTCTTCTTCTGGAAGAAAGCGTGGAGAAGAAATTCGGAGAAATCCCAGTAATCAAATAAACTTTCTGGTTTCGTCTGGGTAAACCATGTCTGTGCTTTCCCTCGGAGGTAACTAGGGACGATCTTGCATATTTCAAATTCATGGAAGTTCCTGGTTTCTAAGGACTTAAAAAAGACCGAGAGAAATTCTCTAGGATCGCTAGTGCCATCGTATGTGGGTAAGTGCTCTGGGACCTTCTTGTAGTTATCGAAGGGGAGATTCACAATATGCCGCGAGAAGGGAGAACGAGCTGCTTGTCCTCGGGTCCGAGGATACGTGTGATTTCCTGGTCAACTTCGTATTTACCTCTGGTAGGGTAGGCTCCAGCTTGGGTGTAGGGCCGATCGGAGCTATTTTGCCATTCGCTTCGAGATCGCTCCCTCTTCTCGCGTCTGAGTTCTTCTTCTATGTTGAGGATACGCATCCTTCTTACCTCCTCCCTACTTAATCCTGTGCCTTCACCGTGATAATTGGATACTTTAGGAGGTGGCGGCAGACTGCTCTGAGCATTATAAGGTGGCAGATCCTTGGATAAATTGTTGAGCAGTCTTCGCTCCTGAGTAGGATCAGTAGGTGGTGTAGTTTGAGCTCCTGAGACAGATACTCGTTTGGGAGCTTCATGCATCTGTGCCCTGAGTTGTTGACTTGTGTTTATCAAAGATGCGACAAAATCAGGATATTGGGCCTGTAAGTTCCTCATCAGCGTTCGGACATCTTCAGGGATCGTTCTCGGAGAGTCAAGGTTGATATAAGATGGCCCGGAACTTGGAGGGTTACTTCGCACAGTATCTCTCAAGGTTTCCCTAAGACGTCTTTGTCTTTCCTCCTCCTGTTGTTTTTCCGCGAGGATTTGTTGATCTCTTAGTGTTTGTTCCTCTGAGGTGAAGATCGAATCAGGTCCGTCATATCCAAGCTCATTTTCTGGGTCGAGGCCGTCTTGATTGTTGACGTGTTCGTTGTAGTTCATGTCAGTCTGGATCGAAATTCTTGGTCCCGAGTTCGGTGCTTCAGATCCAACAGAATTCGATCCAGAAGGTGGTACTCCTGACACAACAGGATTTGATCCAGAAGGTGGCACTCCTGACGCAACAGGATTTTGACCGGAGAGGGGTGTTCCGGATACGACAGGATTCGCACCGAAGGAGTTTGGAACGTTGGAGTTTCCTGCCCCCACGGTAGAGCCTGGTGGTGGTTCAGAGGTGGAGCGTGTGCGAGATCCTCCGGGTCGACCGCGTCCTCGTCCTCGTCCTCGTCCTTGGGGGGGTTGTTCTGCTCCTAGATTCTCCTCCGTATTTTGCCCTAGCACACAGGCGCTACGTCTGGGTTGCTCGGCTTCAGACATGTTGTTGGAGAAGTTGCTTCTTCGGGTACGTTAGACCAGATCGGAAATAAGGTTCGGCGATGTCGTCAATGAGTGTGAGATGTCCCATCGGGCGTGCCAAATTGATGTATGCCGGACACCAACACTTCGACGACGAACCAGGCTCTCGAACTGATCTGCAAGACAAAGGCCCCGGGTGTCCCGGGGATAGACACTCCGACGCTCAAGTCAGTATATTTGCTTAAGGCGTAAAGTATAAAGTATGAGATTAGATGAGAGGTATACCAAACATCTTAGGGTATTTATATGGCTACAATCCGTAGATCACCAAGATATGTATTTATGGTATGAATACAACTCTTATGGGAATAGAGGTTGTATTACCATGTATAATAAAAGTGTATTTCGGACATGATTGTATTACCATGTTTAGGATAGCTGAATTACCATCTTTGAGAAGATGTATATTCCTTATAGAACATTCATAATATACGCATTCCTTATAAATATTAGGATTGATGGACCCGTGGATCCATACTCCGCTTATCTCGAGCCCATGAACCTTCTCGGGCCCTAATCCGAGTATGAACGAGGTCCGAATACGAACCATGGACTTATCACTAGAATCCCAATCACATGGAAAAAACCTCCTTTTGGTTTTAAGCTCAATGTCAATGCAGCCTGGAAGAATGGAAGTGTAGGTATTGGTATGGTGCTTAGAGATGAGCTAGGAAATACTGTAGCTGCCAGATCAATTGTTCTCAATGCTTCAACCCCTTTGGAAGCAGAAATTAATGCAATCAGACTTGGATATGACTTCGGTTGCCACTTTGCTAGACTGGGGTTCATAATCGAGTCAGACTCTCTCAGTGTAATCTCGATGATTCTAAATCATATAACAGCACACTATAAACTCTTTACAATGTGTGATGAGGCATGTTCTGCAATTAAGGTCAAGATCATACATACTCTCAGACAGGGGAATTTGGCTGCGGATTTCGTGTCCAAATATGCACTAATGTCTGGTTGTAACACTGAGTTCACCTGGTCTCAATTACCTGCCAAAGCCAAAGCAATTCTATAATTGGATAAACAAGAGGTTCCATCACTTGGATGTTGAACCAAGGATCCTTTCATTTGCTACAGATCTCATATATGGCTTAGGTCCCTTCTGTTGTAGTTTTACTCAATTTCTGGTTACCTAGGTCCCTGTGTGGATTGTACCTAGGAGATGTAATATTTTGCTGAAGGCCTTCTTCTTTAAGTTCATGTCGCTTTGTGTTTTGCTTCACAATTTGCATGTAGATGTGATCCTAAGCATGAAAGTGCCTTTTGTTGTATCTCTATAGTCTAGTTTAGGCATGCTAATGCCTTCTCAGGTTTCCAGCCTGATTAGATTAGGAGACGTAATTTTTTGGCCAATTATTTGGCACTTATTGTTGGTTTAGAGAGTCAAATAAACTTCCTTCCGCTGTCATCGGTGGTTTTATCTTTTTTTAAAAAACTCATCTCCGTGTCTTTTATGCAAGTTTGATTAGAATGTTCACATTATCTGATTTTAAACTAAAATGACATGTTACACTAGAATTTTGACTTTCGTATCACACATGTTACATAAATTTGTTAAATTATATAAAATAAATAACGTCACTAAATATGAAAACATATATAAATTTTAGTAGATAGATACAAACTTTATTTTTTTTTGATAATTTTGTGAATATATTTCATATGTAGAATTGTAAATCTATTCTATGTTTTCAAAACTATATATTTGTTGTACTAGAATACCTTATTATTTATTAATGAATAAATAATAAATTGAATAATTAATTGTACACTAATTATTTTTAATTAATTTATGGACCTGCAACAACATTTTGAGTCTTTTGGCTGAGGCGGGAAAGTTAAGCGCCAATATTTGGGGAATATTTCGTGAAAACAACACTTTGTTGCTTTATTAATCGGATGAAAAGAAAGAGTGGTCAAATGATGGTTTTGAGATTATTTCGCACATCCTATCTCTTCCCCTTCCCTCGTCGCCCCATCTCACTCCCTTCTTAAAATTGGATACCAGATGCGTCCATTCCCGACCACCGCCGTAATGCCCAGTTATTCAACACCCTCAGTCTATCCAAATCAAATCATGGCTGAGCCACTGCTGGAATGCTAACTTGATTTGCCAGATGCGGCGCCGAAAATCGTTTCGACTCCATCACCAACAGTGGCTCTACTTCCCTTCTCACGGGCCGTTGACAGGTAAGATTAATTTTTTTTTGTTTTGTCATTATTTCAAACTGCAATTAAATCATTAGAGTTTAACTACCCGGTCACCAAATATTGTATAACCTTTTTAGAAAATGGAAAATGGATGCAATGAGGCCATGGACTTAAATCGAGTAACTGGGCTGATTGGGACTGTTGATCATAAATATTGTCTTCTTATATGGCGGCAGATGGTTCCCATTGGTACAGAGGTAGACTTGTACATGCTGCGATTTTTTTACGGGTATAATCGAAACTCGCTCTTAAACTCTTCTTGCGGATGACAGTTGAAGCAGGTGGATCTGGTTTATCGTTATGAATGGAGCTTCAAAAATCTGGAAGTCAGTAACTCATTTTGCTTGACTGTAACTATTTTTCTGTTAAAAAGAGTTATGAGTGTGATGCTAAAGTTGTAGTTGGTTTTGCTGCAGGATGCATTTAAAGAAGGTGGAAAGTTGTACGGGAAGAATGTGTATCTTTTCTGTTTTATTCCTGGTTTTTCATAACAAGATTGTGAGCTATTCATGCTTTTGATCACTGCATCGGAAAATATGCACTTGTAAAAGTTAAATGCTTTGTTTGATTTTGGCAACGATTGGCGAATTACAGTCATTGTTTTCATAATTGTATTTCTGAAACAAGTGGAAATGCTTGGCAGAAATACATTTGTTTTGGAAAGGAAGCGTTGGGTAAGTTACAACTTACACAATCAAGTTTTGTTTTAATAGCTTTAATCTTAATTTTAGAATCATTGTAGATGTAATAATGTGTTTTATGCCTTTTTAAATTATGTTTGCTTTCTTTTGAGAAACTATTATTCGGTTAAAAATGTACATTTCTCATGTTATACTTAATACTAATTATTCATATTTCTCATTCTATTGCAGTGCTTATGTGAGCTCACTGACTCAGCCTTCTCGAGCTTGAACTGAAAATGTGTGGATATTTGATTTTTAATTTTTTTCGGTGCGTCTGGAAAGGATTATATACAAAAGAATGTTATAGAGGCGCACTGAATCTACTGAAATCCTGCTTAAAGAGAGTACTGTGAAAAAGGATTAGCTGGGGAATTGGATATAGACATTCCCAATGAATCTCATGGCAGGTTTTGATGAGGAAACCTCTTGAGCTCCTACAAGTTTGAATCTGGCATGTTTCTACCGGCTTTAAGAATTTTAAAGGATGTATGCAATGTGCAGTTTGAGTTGAGGGGTTAAAATACCAATAAAGGAAGATACTTACTGATTTTTGAGTTTCGAGTATGCCCATGTAAAATTCATTTCATTTATGAATGCACTCAGGTTATGCTTTCATAGTTGGTTCTTTGCTGCTCCTGTAGGTGTACCACGGAGATTGCTTGTGGAGTATGCGATTCAACAGTGACAATGTTTCTGTATCATTTTGCTACATCTGCAGTGTTGTGCCAATCTTAATTTGAGCCAATCTTAATTTGATCTGGTAAGATTCATTAGCTATAACTAAAGCACAATGTCCGGCAAGAATATACTTAAGTGACAGAAGAAGAGGGATGATATGGTTCTTTCTACAGACTCCATAATGTAAAACTAGATAACACTTCAAAATGAATGCGTTTGCATTGTATTTGCAATCAGAGAATGAAGCTTTCGTGGATGAACATTAACTATCATACTTTTTTAGATGAAAATCAACAATACCTAATTCCCAAGTGATAATAAAATAGAGTTTTATCACCACACACTGATACATGGACAAAAGATGCTGCACAGATATCAAACCTGGACTATTTATGACATTCGACGACTTTAACATATAAACTTGGCATGATGTAGATATTTGCAGAAGTCTACAGAGTGATGCATCATAGAATACTACATAATACTGAGTTAGTTCCAGAAAATAAGAGAATGAATCTTTGTCGAGAAACCTAGTCTAAAAAACACACATTGATAGAGTAGATATTGCCAGAACTCCACTAGTTCTTTATCACCATTCCAACTCCATTTCACAAAAATACAAATAAGTAATACTACAATTAACTAAAGCATTCATGAACTTCAATAACCTTACGTCACACTGAGTGTAAGTGCAATTAGATTTTGTTATATCAATGTCTTCTCGCAGAGAAAACAAATATGTTTGAAGAATGGAATATGTTGAGATGAATCGAAACAAACCTGTTGTAGTCAGTGATGGCGGTGTGACCTTCCTGTCCAGCCTTGCCCAGCTTGTAAACCTTCTTGTTCAGTTCAGTATGGCGATGATAACCATTCTGACCAGTACGGGCGACAGTGAAGAAGACTCTAGCAGGATGCCATGCACCAATACAAGCAACCTTGCGCAGACCCCCGTGAGTCTTACGGGGAAGGCGGGTAACACCCCTACGGGTGACAACACCTTCGTATCCTTACCCTTGGTCACGCCGATAATGTCAATCATCTCATCCTTCTAGAAGACAACGTCAACTGGAACCTGCTTCTCAAAGAAGCCATAGACAAAGTCAACCTTCTGGGCAATTGTTCCACCATTAACCTGGATCTCCATGAGGTGAGCCTTCTTCTGCTTCAATCCCCTCATCTTCCTTATCTAAACAAGAATCAAAACACAAGGCGGTTAGCAAAGTTCAAAGAAACTTGACAAAAATAGGTTCAACATTAGTCAATAAAAAGAAAAGGTACCTGAGTGTGAGCCAGAACACGGATGACAGCTGAGTACTTCTTGAGCTTCTCAAGCTGAGCTTGGATATCCTTCTTGCCCTCACACTGTCGAACTTGGCAGAGAACTTGGAGAAAGCCTTCTTCTTGGACTTGCGGCATATTTGATTCCAGCCGCAGTTTTGATGACCACCACAGCACCGCTGGTCCACGAACCCACTCGACCACCACCACCATTGCACCGCCGATCCACGAATCCATTCGCCGTATCATAACCGCCGCGCCAGCGACGTCTCCCGATTCAAGCACCGATTTGATCTCTACCACGGCACCATCACTCACGATCCCGGGCGCCTTTCCATATCCACCTCAGAATCGTCGAACCACGAATCCACACGTCGTTTCACCACCACAACAGATCACAATCGATCCACAAAATTTGGGGCTTTTGAGTTTCCTCTTTTTGGTTATGTGGATAAGAATTTCCCCTTTTTATGTTCCATAATTTTGACAAATGGCCCTTCAATTTCTGTCAATTCCAACACAATTTGCATATGAGTCCTTCGGGTTTAAATCGAAAATGTGGCAAACAAAATGAAAGGGAGCCCTAGAAACTAGGCGGAGGTAATTGTGACATTTACCCCATTCCACTCGCACTGCAAAAAAGTTCTGGCCCTGCACGTATCACTGGCCTTTTTCAAATGCACGTTAAAGTCATCTAAAATGCACAAGTCAACTTTTTTAACATGTATACATGTTTAGTTTGGAGATATACACACAATCTATTTGAAATGTACATTGAAGTCACCCTTAATGCACATTAATTGCATTTTTCATGCACAAACATTATTTTCAATTGTCACCCTTCCACCTCTTCAAGAAGTCTTCAAATCGTGGATCAGTCTCAGATTTCTTAAAGTCAATATCTTTTCCACCCATCAGAAGCCCTACATCAGCATGTATGTCCTTCTCATTTATTCTCAACATCTGTCCATCTTCAAACATCACTGATGACTTGGTCTAGTTGAAATGATCTATCAACCAATATGAAAGTTGGAGTGGCAACATCTTCACTCTTAGTCTTAAAAGTCCTCCAAATCCAATTTCCTCAACATCCCTCTTTTGTTCAACAGTTAAGCGTTCAATAACTTGACTGAACCTTTTCGGTGACATTCTAGTCTTCAAACTGGGAAAATTTGTACCTTCCAACTTCATTCATCTTGTTGTTCCTCTGCATCACTGCCTTTTCTTTTTCTTGATCCTTCTCCAACAACTGTGGTAGGGCCAATCATGTCAAGTCTCTCCTCACTCATGTTGATTACCTTCTTTTTCTTCAACTTCAATTTTGGATCCCTTGAAAAAAAACAATACTTAGTGCACATATAACACAATAAAAATGCACACTCGTGTATTTGGAAATGCGCAAACAACATAATTTATAATACACACAATCAAACCACAATGCACTCTAACTTTTCCCATGAAACATACTAAATTAGAAACTCGCTAATTCACAATGCACATAGTACTAGTTATTCATAGTGCAAATCATGCAAAATTCACATGCACATTTAAGTATTCTTAAATTCACAACCATTGTTAAACACCTCATTTTTTAAAATTCATTCCAAATTATCGTACTTTATGATGCTTGTTTAACAAATTTAACATCTACTTACACATAGTTAAATAGACCATAATCAAACAAATATGAAATCATTAAATTGACGTTGCAACGTTAATTAGTATTACACACATAACATTCATAGAATGCACATATAACATTAATAGAATGCACAACATTCCTTTTATCAAACTGAACATTATTTAAACAACTAACTGATGATGCACTTGTAGCGCTATTACAATGCACATGTAGTCCTATTACAATGCACATGCAGTCCTATTACAATGCATATTGGAATATATTATGCTGATCAATCATAAACCATAACAATAATAACTCAACATGCTTACTACACTTCATATTTTCCAACATGCAGATTATAAACTTACCGACTCATGAATTCACAATCTACACGACTCTAATTCACAATGCACATCTTACAAAATCATAATGCATAAAAAATGACTTCATAATGAACCTTATTTAAACACCTACGCCTTTTATTAATTGATAATGCACTGGTAGCCATATTACAATGCACATGTAGTCCTATCACAATGCATATTGGAAACTTTTATACTTGATAAGTCCATGGTTCGTATTCGGGCCTCATTCATACTCGGACCAGGTCCCGAGAAGGGTCGTGGGCTTGAAATACGCGGAAAGTGGATCCATAGGTCCATCAATCCTAATCCTTATAAGGAATGCGTATATTATGAATGTTCTACATGAAATATACATCCTCTCAAAGATGGTAATACAGCCATCCTAAACATGGTAACACAACCATGTCCGAAATATACTTCTATTATACATGGTAATACAACTTCCATTCCCATAAGAGTTGTATTCATACCATAAACACATATCTTGGTGATCTACGGATTGTAGCCATATAAATACCCTAAAAGTTTGGTAGACCTCGGCATCTAATCTCATACTATATACTTTATGCCTTAAGAAAATATACTGACTTGAGCGTCGGAGTGTCTACCCTGGGACACCCGGGGCCTTTGTTTTGCAGATCAGTTCGAGAGCCTGGTTCGTCATCAAAGTGTTGGTGTCCGGCATACATCAATTTGGCAAGCCGGGTGGGACCTCTCACACTCATAGACGACGTCGCCGAACCTTGTCTCTGATCTGGTCTAGCGCACTTGAAGAACAAATTCTCCAACAACATGTCTGACGCTGAGCAACCCAGACGAAGCGCCCGCGTGCAGGGGCATAATCCAGAAGACAATCCAGAAGCAGAGCAGCCACCTCAAGAACGCGGACGCGGTCAAGGACGTGGTCGACCCGGAGGATCTCGTACGCACTTTACTTCGAAACCACCACCAAGCTCTACCGTGGGTGCCGGAAACTTCAACGTTCCAATATCCATCGGTCCAAATCCTATTATGATAGGAGCACCAATCTCTGGTCCATATCCGGGTATATCCAAAACACTTCCTGGATCAAATCCCATTGTATCTGGGATACCAGCATCTGGCTCTAATCCTGCTGCATCCAGAACCCCACCTTCTAGAACAAACCCTGTTGGATCTGAAGTATCAAACTCAGGTTAAAGGATTTCCATCCGAACCGACGTGAATGATAGTGCAGACGTTAATTTAGACGGCCTGGACACGGAAAATAGGTCGGGGTATAGTGATCCTGATTCGATCTTTACTCCAGAAGAACGAACACAAAGGGATCGGCAAATCCTTGTAGAAGGGTAGCAGGAGGACGCTAGACAAAGACGTCTCAGGGGAACCCTGAACCAAACCATACAAAACGGCCCGCGGGGCTCCGATCCACCCCAGATCAATCTTGTCTCAGACACTCCCCCGAGGGAAAGTAGGTTGGGGTATGATAGATTCGACTTGATCTTTTCTCCAGAAGGCAGAGCACAAAGGGATCGACAAATTCTTGAAGATAGACAACAGGAAGGAGAATCTGTGATAGAACATTATCATATACATGGATCTCGCCACGAGATGCTATGATCGAGATGAAATCCTCTTGATAAACCTATATCGAATGATTGTAGAAAATAACATTCTGAAAAAGAAGAATGACTCCCACGACAATAACAATAACAGCCAGGGCGTCGAAGGCAACAATCCTCAAGATACTCCTCCACCACCGTCAAATGGAGCCAACCGGGTAATAAACGGCATTAATGGCTATACTGGAGAAGCAATTTCCCTGACTAAGCTGAAGGATGGTGTGCGGGCTATACCACATATCGAGCCAGTCAACAGGAGACTTTGCCCCGAAGAAACCATTACTTTCTCGGACGCAGATATCGTACCAAATTAGATGCCTCACTCTGACCCTCTTATCATCTCAGCAACCATACAAGATTCCCTGGTGAAAAGAGTCTCCACAGACAACGGAAGTGGGGTGGAAGTAATGTTCAAAGATTGCTTCCAAGAACTAGGATTTACCAAGGACGACCTCAAACCTACGGGTCCAATCTCGGGGTTCACTGGAAATCCCGTAATACCTCTCGGGGAGATTACACTCCCAGTTACAATAACAGATGGGACAAAGAGCCTGACACTTTACTGCACATTTGTGGTAGTCGACACCGTCACACCCTTCAACATTATCCTTAGCAGACCTTGGATGTGCCAAGCTAAAGCCGTATGGTCTCCCAATCATCTGCTGCTAAAATTTACGACACCGCAAGGAATAGCTTCAATCAAAGGAGATCAAGGAGTGACACGTTCCTGCATGATCACGGCTATCCGTGATGCCAGAAAAATGAGTAACATCTCGGCCGACAACACTATCCTAGGAGATCCGATTCCCAACCCTAATCTCAAACAACCTACGGTGTTTTACTTCGAGGAAGATGGTGGTTATATGTTAATAGGTCCTCCAACTCGGGGGAAAGTGGTGCTAAAAAATTTACTAACCAGCCCTGAGGGAAAGAACCATCCTTATGTTCTTCATTTCGATTTCCGAGCTGCCAACACTGAAGCAAAGTATGAAACCCTCATTACAGGGCTAAAGCTAACAAAGGACCTTAAGGTCGAGGAGCTCGAAATCTTCAGTGACTCACAGATCGTGGTTCAACAGGTTAAAGGCGAATACGAAACTCGAGAGTACAGTCTCCAGAAATACCTCGAGATAGTTAAGCCTCTCCTAAATCAATTACGACATTATGAGCCGAATCATATCCTCCGAGAAGGTAACCATAAGGCTGACGCACTTAGCAAACTCGCCTCCTCGGACCTCAACATAAGATCTTCTCAAGAATTGCTAATGGAAACCCTGGCGAAGAGAAGCTACAAAGAGTGTAGCATCATGGCTGTTGACATCTCAGACACATGGATGAATTGATGTATGCAGGACACCAACACTTCGATGACAAACCAGGCTCTCGAACTGATCTGCAAGACAAAGGCCCTGGGTGTCCCGGGGATAGACACTCTGACGCTCAAGTCAGTATATTTGCTTAAGGCGTAAAGTATAAAGTATGAGATTAGATGAGAGGTCTACCAAACCTTTAGGGTATTTATATGGCTACAATCCGTAGATCACCAAGATATGTATTTATGGTATGAATACAACTCTTACGGGAATAGAGGTTGTATTACCATGTTTAATAGAAGTGTATTTCGGACATGGTTGTGTTACCATGTTTAGGATAGCTGTATTACCATCTTTGAGAAGATGTATATTCCTTGTGGAACATTCATAATATACGCATTCCTTATAAGGATTAGGATTGATGGACCTGTGGATCCATCCTCCGCGTATCTCGAGCCCACGACCCTTCTCGGGCCCAGGTCCGAGTATGAATGAGGCCCGAATACGAACCATGGACTTATCAGTAGCCCCAAGGTAGATCTTCAGAATATAGAGTACTCCATCTCGATGGTTGAAGGAGAGACTTGCTTCTCGAGGGAAGACCAATAACTCGAGGGAGAATAACTCGGGGTGTTAAGCTCGGGGTGTCCTTCTAGGAATATCCTCTCGAACTTAACCTTCTGAATATCTAGTTTAAAGTTCTTTCGTATTCCATCAAATATATGAACGCCTGAGATTAGCTTCCCTTGAAATCCAGATGGTGGGTACACGTGGCGTGTCTTCATTGGCAAGCAGAGACGGTCTGTCCCCCGTCTCTTCCAACTACTTGCATTGGAAACAGAATCGAGGTAATTACTCGTCTTCAATGCTGTCTGGGTTTGGATTAAATTTCCCAAATCATTCCCATTGTCTTCTCTTATTCGAAAATTTCTTCTTTCCAAATTCAGAAGACGCGTCAGTACTTCATCAATTTCTGAAGCCCCATATTTCTGTTACCATCATAAGTAAGTGTTATCTTCTTTCTCTGCGCATTTTACTTGTGTCTGTTTTTTCCTTTTATCTCTGTGTGTGTATTTCCCCCCATACTCTCTGTAATCATGAGTAATAATAGTAGAACAATTTCCGTCCCCCATCATGTGAGGCAGAGTATGTAGAAGCTTAGGTTGAGGAGAGTAGCTCCCATGACCGCCGCAGAGCTGAGGTAGCGAGTGGGAAAAAACCTGTAGTTTTGAAGAAGAAAGCCTCTGAGGAAGAGAAGAGGTTGAGAGCTATGGCCAGGAGGGCTCAAATAGAGAGGAATAGCCCCATGGTAGTGCATGCATCCGGAGGTATCGTATCCATGGCTGGCGAAGGTAGTAGTAGAAAGTCGCTGAAGGAGAATAAAGCACGCACCGATGCTGCTATCTTCGCAGAAGGTTGTCCCTTCTCAATTCCTTCTGATGCTGACCTCATGTACTTTGGAGAAGACAAGTCTGCAGCTGAATTAGTAACTCCAACCCGAGGGGTCATATATGGGAGGTTTCTGCAACATGGGTTAGCCTTCCCCTTTCCCCCACTGTTGGATGATTTTCTTCAGCATTATAGGGTGCATCCAGGGCAGTTACATGCCAATGTGATAGTAATCATTATGGCCTTAATAACTTGGTGTGCTCGTAAAGGTTACCGTCCCAGTCTCTCCTTGTTGCGGACCATGTATAAGGTTTCCGTTGTTAAACAAAATGTGACCTTGACCTCTCGGGATACCTCTTTAGGTAAGCTTTTTGTGCTTCCCGTGAACTGTGGGAAGTGGGATAAGGTAAAACTAATCTTCGATCGAACCAAGTATGAAGTTCTTGATTGGAATGAAGTGGTCCAAAATGAGATCTGGCATGAGGTGGAGTCGTCCCGCAAACTGCTAAATATAGTTGGGGAGTTGGTGAGTGATAAGATCAAACTTAGAGAAGGTAAGTTTGTATCTGGAGATCATCAACTGGGTTGGCAATGGCCTATAGAAACGTATGATTGGTTGAATCAACTATCCGGCCGTACTCTTCAAAATTGCAGCTTCTTGAAGTTGACACATTTTGATCAGCCAGAAGGTGTTGAGATGGATTGGTATGAAACCCTTCTATCTATAGAGCAGGATCCAGTAGGTGCAGCTAAGGCGTTGCAGGCCTATAAGGAATTAGAAGAAAGAACTGCTCGAGATGAGATATCCGAGAAACAGGTAGATAAGGACATCTCGGGTCTGATGAAAGATGCTCGACGTGGGCGTCGGTTCAAAAGGCTGTTTCAAGGGCCTAAGAAGACTCAATCCCAGCATAAGGTGATTGAGGAGGCAGATTGCCTATTTGTTCCTGTGGCTTTAGATCCATCAGATGAGGAAGAGGATAAGGGTTCAGCCCTAGTTCGATGTCCGAGAAAGGAGGTGTCTCGGACGTCTAGTGTTATCCCAACCATGGTTGATAATTTTGATGAGATCATGATGATAACTCCTATGGTAGATTCAGATGTGTTGCAAGAGGGTATTTCATCTTTTTTATTTCATTCGCGTCCACCATGTGCCAATCGCTTTTTACGCTAACTTCTTCCCTTTTATATGCAGTGGGTGCTTCTAAGGCAAACAAGGCAGCAAGTTTATTGGCTAAGATAGCTGAATCCAGAGGGTCATTGAATAGTAATGAGAAGAAGAGGGATCTCGAGGCTTCAGGGAGCTCTGCGGACAAGTCTCCAAAGAAGCCAAGGCTCAAACTCGGACCATTGGAGGAGTTCGAGAAATATGTCTCACCTCCTCCTTCCGAGGTTCAGGTCGAGGTGGTACCAGGCTGTCCCGAGATTAGCCAGGTATGATTCAGCTTAGCTCTCAATAGGATTAGCTGTGTAGTTATCTAACTCTCTATATCTTCTTTTACAGTCTGTGAGTCAGATGAAGTATATGTACAACTCCATTCGGACACTGTACAACTGTTCTCAAGGGCAGGCGTCCGAGCTCGAGCTGATGAAGGAGGAGATGTCCAAAAGGTCTTAGGAACCTTCAGATATGCTGAAGCACCTCCAGAATGAGATGGCTCAGGATAAGGCCAAAATAAAGGCCTTGGAAGAGGAGAATCAAGCCTTGAAGAAGGCAAAAAGGCTGTCTGATGGTTCCTTCTTAGATCTGAAAATGAACATGGCTCTGGTGGAAGCGGAGAGAGACCGGTATGCTGATCCCATTAGCTAGAGGCGGCTAGTTCAGTTGATAATACATTTCTGCCTCAACTGTCCAGAAATGGAGGCTCATCGCCAAGAGTATGGTGAATTCTACCATAAATCTGAGTTTTTGAAGATGTGGGTTCCTCTGAAGGGGTTTCTCAATGAAGAGATTCAAGGATGTCTTGCCCCTGCCTACACTTGGCCGGAAGTACCGGAGAATTTGAAGGAGTTTCGGGTGAAGTTTAGCCAGATTGGGGGGTTTGAGACTAGTTTACTGACTAGCCTGGAATCCTTGAAGAAGGCTTTAACTCTGAAGGAGTTCCAGGACAAGCTGTCCAGTTTGTATCCTGAGCTGTCATTCCTGGTGGAGAAGCTGGCTACGGAAACTTCACTTGAGGACCCGAAGACTTCTGATGGGCAGGAGAAGACTGTAACTCCTTAGAGCCTTGTCTTTTACTTTAAGATTTTTCTCTTTTCGCCAGATTTTGGCGTTTCATGTATTCTGAACATGTGCTTTGTCTTTGGAATTAATTGGTCTTTACCTTCCTTTATGTCCAGTGTTGCTCTACCGCATGTGCTGATTTGCAGGTCAAGTATTAAGATGTCCTTCAGAAGAACAAGAAAATGAAGGAAGATTTGGGTGAATCCAAGGACTGTTTTAGCATCATGTGGGAAAAATGTGAGAGTCTTCGTGGCGAGCTGAAGATATCTTTAGAGCGGAGAGCCGAACTGAATCAGCAATTGAGCGATCTTCAGAAGAGGTATAAGGATCTAGAAGAAGCGCTCAACAAGGCTTTGGCCACCAATAAGGAGTATGACCAAGAATGGAGGAAAGTCAGGAGTGACTTAATGAAGGTCAAGGGTGAAAGTCATGAGAAAGATTTTCGTATTTCTACCCTCCGAGATGAGAATATCACTGTGAATCACAAGATTGCCTCCAGAATAGATGAGTTGAGAATGTGCCAGGCCGAGCTTAACGCTTGCAGGTTCCAAATATAGGAACTAGAAGCTCAAGGTGTGTTTGTCATACCTTCAGGATCTTCAAGGAGGGAGATAGGTAGACCATCTGGTGTCCCATATTCAGGACCTTTGATAAGGCCTCGTTTCCAAGGGGGTGTATCTCGAGGGATCCCAAGTGGAAGGGGCAGAGAGGTGACACCTACTCCTAGAGCTCGTGGCTCTTTTGACTCTCCTGCTCGACCTGTGATTATAGAAAATAGAAGGGGATCCCTTACGTCCTCTCAGTTGATGAGGATAGCAGAAGAAATTAATTGGGGTCGTGGCCTACAGAGTGTTCGAGGTCGTGCCTCTAGTTCTTCTCGCGGTCGGGGTCGTACGCTTATATTTAAAGACCTTCACGAGGTGTAAGAAGTTTAGTAGTGTAATAACACTTTTTTGATTTTGCCTTTATAAAGGTCTTTATCTTGCAATCCTTGAGAAGATTGACACTTTAGGCTTATGGATAGCCTTAATAAATAGTGATGTGTACCTTGATAGGAGTATCACATGGAGAGTCGTATTTCAAACTTTGTGAGTTTGCATGACCCGTATCATGTTGGTCTTTGACCATATACTTTTTATAAGTACATTATTTTATTTTGGTCTAAGATGATTGTAGTTCAGACACGTAGTCTAAACAGCTCATATTAGATAAGCATCAATCGTACACTTATAAGCGTATGGATCTTTATGAAGCAGTCTTTACTTATGCTTTGTAAGGCATAGTTTCTCTTTGTATTTAGAGAGTATGGACTGCTTCAAAATAAAATAGAAGATATATATCGAAAAGAAATTGCATTCTTCGAACTTGAGAGTTTGGTAAAATTATAAAAGACAACCCCGAGTTTGGGAGCTCGGGTATAAAAATGTAAAAAGATGAAAAGAAAAAGAGCTTGGCCCGTAGGCCTTATTGAAGTAGTTTCTCCTTATATGGAGAAGGTCTACTTGGCATTAGATCCGAGGTACCTGCGTAGGAAGGGCGCCATAATGACAGGGTCCAAGTGCTCTCCTTCGCGTGTTTGCAAGAGGTAGAATCCACCGGATTGTGAAGCAGAGATTTTGTATGGTCCTTTGGTCCTTGGCTCCAGCGCTCCTCCTAACTTGTTGGTGCACCACGGGCCAACTGGCATTACCAATTCCCCCACTTGGAAGGCTTGGTGGCGGCGTTTATGCCATAGTGTAGTCATCTCGTTGTAGGCCTCTTCTTCAAAATGGAACACCATGGGTTGTTTGAGTTCAGGATCGGGGACCAGATCTCCTACAATAGTGTTGACGGTCGAGATGTTGCTCACTTTTCTGGTGTCACGGATGGCCGTGATCATGCAAGAACGTGTCACTCCTTGGTCTCCTTTGATTGAAGCTACTCCTTGTGGTGTTGGAAACTTCAGCATCAGATGGTAGGGAGACCATACAGCTTTAACTTGGCACATCCAAGGTCTGCCAAGGATAATGTTGAAGGGTGTGACGGTGTCTACTACTACAAATGTGCTGTATAAGGTTAGGCTCTTGGCTCCTTCTGCTACTGTGACGGGGAGTGTGATTTCACCGAGAGGTATTACTGGATTTCCTGTGAACCCCGAGATCGGACCCGTAGGTTTAAGGTCATCTTTAGTAAATCCTAACTTCTGGAAGCAGTCTTGGAACATTACTTCTATCCCACTCCCATCATCTATGAAGACTTTTTTTACCAGGTATCTTGTACGGTTGCTGAGATGATGAGAGGATCTGAGTGAGGCATCTGATTTGGCATGGCGTCCGCATCCGAGAAGGTAATGGTTTCCTCGGGGCGGAGCCTCTTGTTGACTGGCTCGGTGTGGGGTATAGCTCACACACTATCCTTCAGCTTGGTCAAAGAATTTGCTTCTCCTGTGTAGCCATTGATGTCGTTGATGACTCGGTTGGCTCCATTAGGTGGTGGGGGGAGGAGGATCTTGAGGATTGTTGCCTCCGCCACCGTAGTTGTTATTATTGTTATTGTTGTTACGGGGGCCATCCTACTTCTTCCAGGGCTTTCCCCCATACCTCCTTTGGGTCCCCTGGTTATCGCTGGTTGTTGATGGTGCAATTTGTTGCACAATTCCCTGGCGAATCAACTTCTCAATTTCGTTCTTGAGTTGATAGCACTCCTCGGTATCATGCCCCCGATCTCGGTGATATTGGCAGAACTTTGGCAACCTTTGGCGCTCGGCTGATTCCTTCATGGCGGGCGGGTCCTTCAAAAGGTGCCTGTGAATGGATAGAATTTCAGCCCGAGATCTCGCCAGAGGAGTGTATGACTCAAAGGTGGGCTTTGGAGCGTTATCAGTCTTCTCGACCTTCGGTATCTTCACCCTGGATTCTTTTCTGTCCATAAGGAATTCTAGGGGTCTTTTGCCTGTCACGACATTTGATTTGCTAGTGCACTTTTCCATGATGGTTGTTGGATTTTTTGTTGCCAGCTTCATCCTTAGAATGTCATCATCCACGCTCATCCGGTACATATTTAACAGGAGGCGTTCATCCCGATCATAGCATTCAGTAGCTAGATCCATGTATTTATGATAGTGTTCTATCACAGTCTCTCTTTCGAGGCGGGCCACATACCCCAAGTCTCTGAGGGAATTGGTAAACTTCTTCTTCTGGAAGAAAGCGTGGAGAAGGAACTCGGCGAAATCCCAGTAATCAAATAAACTTTCTGGTTTCGTCTGGGTAAACCATGTCTGTGCTTTCCCTCGGAGGTAACTGGGGACGATCTTGCATATTTCCAATTCATGGAAGTTCCTGGTTTCTAAGGTCTTAAAAAAGACCGAGAGAAATTCTCTAGGATCGCTAGTGCCATCGTATGTGGGTAAGTGCTCTGGGACCTTCTTGTGGTTATCGAAGGGGAGATTCACAATATGCCGCGAGAAGGGAGAACGAGTTGCTTGTCCTCGGGTTCGAGGATACGTGTGATTTCTTGGTCAACTTCGTATTTACCTCTGGTAGGGTAGGCTCCAGCTTGGGTGTAGGGCCGATCGGCACTATTTTTCCATTCGCTTCGAGTTCGCTCCCTCTTCTCGCGTCTGAGTTCTTCTTTGATGTTGATGATGCGCATCCTTCGTACTTTCTCCCTACTTAATCCTATGCCTTCCCCCTGATAGTTAGATGTATTAGGAGGAGGTGGCAGACTGCTTTGAGCATTATAAGGCGGTAGATCCTTGAATAAGTTGTTGAGGAGTCTCCGTTGTTGAGTAGGATCAGCAGGTGGTGTAGTTTGGGCTCCTGAGACAGATACTAGGTTGGGGGCTTCATGCATCTGTGCACTGAGTTGTTGACTTGAGTTTATCAAAGATGCGACGAAATCAGGATATTGGGCCTGTAAGTTCCTTATCAACGTTCGGACATCTTCAGGGATCATTCTCAGAGGGTCAAGGTTGATATAAGATGGCCCGGAACCTGGAGGGTTATTTCGTACAATCTGGCTCAAGGTTTCCCTTAGACGACTTTGTCTTTCCTCCTCCTGTTGTTTTTCTGTGAGGATTTGTTGATCTCTTAATGCTTGTTCTTATGAGGTAAAGATCGAATCAGGTCCGTTATATCCAAACCCATTCTCTGGGTCAAGGTCGTCTTGATTGTTGACGTGTTCGCTGTAGTTCATGTCAGTCTGGATCGAAATTATTGGTCCCGAGTTCGGTGCTTCAGATCCAATAGGATTCGATCCAGAAGGTGGCACTTCTGATGCAACAGGATTTGATCCAGAAGGTGGTACTCCTGACGCAACAGGATTTGATCCAGAAGGTGGTACTCCTGACGCAACAGGATTTGGACCGGAGAGGAGTGCTCTGGACACGACAGGATTCAGACCGAAAGAGTTTGGAACGTTGGAGTTTCCTGCCCCCACGGTAGAGCCTGACGGTGGTTCAGAGGTGGAGCGTGTGCGAGATCCTCCGGGTCGACCGCGTCCTCGTCCTTGGGGGGGTTGTTCTGCTTCTGGATTCTCTTCTGGATTTTTCCCTAGCACTCGGGCACTTCGTCTGGGTTGCTCGGCGTCAGACATGTTGTCGGGGAAGTTGCTTCTACAAGTGCGCTTGGACCAGATCGGAAACAAGGTTCGGCGACGTCGTCAATGAGTGTGAGATGTCCCACTGGGCGTGCCAAATTTATGTATGCAAGACACCAACACTTCGACGACGAACCAGGCTCTCGAACTGATCTGCAAGACAAAGGCCCCGGGTGTCCCGGGGATAGACACTCCGACGCTCAAGTCAGTATATTTTCTTAAGACGTAAAGTATAAAGTATGAGATTAGATGAGAGTTCTACCAAACCTTTAGGGTATTTATATGGCTACAATCCGTAGATCACCAAGATATGTATTTATGGTATGAATACAACTCTTATGGAATAGAGGTTATATTACCATGTATAATAGAAGTGTATTTCGGACATGGTTGTGTTACCATGTTTAGGATAGTTGTATTACCATCTTTGAGAAGATGTATATTCCTTGTGGAACATTCATAATATACGTATTCCTTATAAGGATTAGGATTGATGGACCTGTGGATCCATCCTCCGCGTATCTCGAGCCCACGACCCTTCTCGGGCCCTAGTCCGAGTATGAATGAGACCCGAATACGAACCATGGACTTATCAGATGAACCCCTACATTGAATACCTCCAAACGGGTACCCTTCCCGAGGACAAGCACCTGGCACGGAAGGTACGAGATAAAGCTCCAAAATATGTCATCCACGGCAGCATCCTATACAAGAAAGGATACCTACAACCTTTACTCAAGTGTGTTGGGCCTTCCGATACTGAACACCTAGTACAAGAAGCACATGAAGGAGTTTGCGGTAGCCACCAAGGTCCATGCACCATCACCCGAAAGCTCCTACAAATGGGTTATTTCTGGCCTACAATGCTTCAAGACGCCAAAAGATATATAGGATCTTGTCACCAGTGTCAAAGATTTGCTAAGATGGTCCACGTGCCACAGGAGAATATGATTACCATCCAAGAATCATGGCCATTTGTTCGATGGGCATACATTTCGTCGGACCGTTTCCTACGGCCCATGGTAACTTCAAGTACCTCATTGTGGCCATTGATTATTTCTCAAAGTGGGTGGAAGCTGAAGCCTTGACCAACATAACTGGCAAGACAGTTATCAACTTTTGCTGGAAGAATATCGTGTGTCGCTATGGCATCCCGAGATACATAGTGACCGATAATGGAGCACAATTTGCTAATGAACCCTTCAAGAAATGGTGTAAAGAGTACGGCATACACCAGAAGCTCACCTCGGTATACCATCCAGAAGCTAATGGCCAAGTAGAGGTTATAAACCGAACCTTGGTAAGCGGCATCAAGAAGCGCCTCGAAGGAGCTAAAGGAAACTGGATCAAAGAACTACCAAGTGTGATCTGTACCCATAGAACCACACCAACCACAGCAACAGGAGAGACTCCTTACATCTTAGTCTATGGGTCCGAAACGGTCATCCCCACGGACATTGGGGTCCCCTATGCCCGTACCTCTCAACCAGATGATAAAGATGGCACTGCCAACGAAGAAAATCTTCGTCTCGACCTTGACCTCCTAGAGGAGAAGAGAGCAAATGCTACAATCCACGAGGCCAAGGTAAAGGAAAGAGTCAAGCGCTATCATGATAGAAGAGTCCATGAAAAAAGCAAGACAGAAGTGGAAGGGAAGCTAGCCCCGAATTGGGAAGGTCCATATCGAGTCCTAGAATCCCATCCAGGGGGAAGCTACCTCTTGGACACCTTGAAGGGGGAACCTATACCACGAAGATGCAATGTGATTAACTTACGAAAGTATCATGGAAGATAAAAACTCAAGGGAGAGCCTCACAAAGGTTCGAGATCATCAAGAACGTCCGAGAAGCCTCATCAAGGCCCGAGACAAGTATGCTCTAGCACAAACGGGTACTCAAACTCAAACCCACTATTTACTTTACTTCTATTCTTAAAGTTATAAACTTAGATTGAAGTCATGATATTTTTATACCTATCCTAATAACAAGCAATCTTAAATTCCTTTTCTAAAAAGATGATTGTTGTCTTAAGTATAACATTGATTGTTATTCAAAACAATATACTTTATAAAGTATATGATTAGTCAACTTATAAGTTGTTTGGATCCAATATTCAAATACCAATCATTTTGAATAAAAGAGATAGGTTTGAGATAAAGTACTTCAAAAAAGTGCTTGATTGAGGTCTATAGACCAAAAGGGCAGACGTGCTCAAAAATCAATCATCTCAACATAAAAAGGAGAAACCTCAAAAACAGAAGTTAAAGTTCATATCAAAGGTGTTATTACATCAGAATATGATACTTCTAAAAAAGACCCTCAAAAGGGCACACATAGAGGAAAAACCTCGAACACAAATAGTTCATATCAAAGGTATTATTACATCAGAATATGATACTTCTAAAAAAGACCCTCAAAAGGGCACACAAGATGCTAAACCTCGAACCTAAAAAGGTCATATCAAAGGTGTTATTACATCAGAGTATGATACTTCTAAAAAAGACCCTCAAAAGGGCACACAAGAGGCTAAACCTCGAACCTAAAAAGGTCATATCAAAGGTGTTATTACATCAGAATATGATACTTCTAAAAAAGACCCTCAAAAGGGCACACAAGAGGCTAAACCTCGAACCTAAAAAGATCATATCAAAGGTGTTATTACATTAGAATATGGTACTTTTAAATGTACCCAATAGGATTTCCTAGAACTTCACCAGGAGTGGCACTTGAGAGATGGGCTATTGTCAACTTTTCAGCACGCTATGACATTAAAGGACTTGACAAAAGATGCCCGAGGAAGAAGCCCAACAACATCAAGGACGCAGAGTGTTCATCATAGACAACTGCGAAGACCTGATCCCGGAGTATCTCAGCTAGGCAGGAGCTCCTGTCCAGCAAATCATGAGACCGAGGTTCATGTGCAAAGGATTTCAAGCTTTGAAACTGATGATGAGATGCCAAGACTAATCCACCTTATTAATGGAAGAACTAGAAATCACCTCATCAAGAGAAGATAATTCAGGATACTTGGCTCTAATAAGCCTCAATAAATCTCCTGATGTTACCATCTTCTCGGAGGGATCCAATGCATCCAAAAAATCGGCCCCAGGGATCCAGCGTTTAGCAGTCAGAGCAGAAAGTTTATCAGCAGCATCTGGATGAGAAAAGATTTCCTCCATCACCTTCACCTCTTTCTCGGATTGGCATAGTTGCAGGACGCCACCCAAGATCTCATGCAGCTCAGAGGAATGGAATAAATCTCCACACTCCTCCCTATGGCTCTGAAACTCGGGGCTACAAGCAACGAAGGCACTCCAAAGCTTCAGGAGTCGTTTAGGCTCCTCTAGGTCCTTCTCCGCGGCTTGATTTTGCGACAGCTCCTCTGCAATATCCCGATAAGTCTCCAACTCTTTCTCCTGAGACTTCTTCGCCGACAGCAGGTCCTCATTCTCGGCCTCCAACTGCTTCACCCTGGCTTCTAGTTGAGTCACATCCAATGGAGCCTGAACGGGAGGAGTAGAAGTGACAGACTTGGTTGTCATAGTCAAGAGGGAAGCTTCCATCTCCTCCTTCTTCGCCCTGAACGACCGGGACTTAACATATAATTCCATCACAGAATCAGACAAGTGCCGGATCGCGTCATTAGCTCGACACCCTAGTGTGAATAGATCTGCCATCAGCTGTAAGATCAAAGACATATTAAAACCTGGCAGAGGAATCTATATAGTATAACATGAAAGATAGTTACCTCAGCAACAAAGGGATACTTCTTAGAAGACCTCCGAGAAGCCTGACCATCCTCTTCCTTTGGGCAGCTCAGATAGTACTTCAGTTTCTTCAGAGAAGCATCTTCGGAGATCACCAGCTCAAGGAAAGATTCATCATCATCATCTGAGGACCTCCCAAGCTCCGGTTCCCTCTCCTCGGACTCCTCTGCTTCCTCATCTATGACATGGAGAGCGGCCTTCCCCTTCTTGGCCTTTTTCCTTGGAGGAGACGCTATACATATATAAAGATAAACCTAAGTATATGACACAATAAAAACATGTTATATGACAACAGTATATGATCTGAAGAGCTACCTCAAGAAGACCGACTAGAAGAGGATTCACCCTGATTCCGAGGAGATTTTCTCGGACTTCCTTTACTGGCCTTCTTTCTTCCCTGGATTTTATCAGGGAGGGCCCAATTCCGATCAGGCTTCAAAAAGTTGGAGGTAGATTTCGACCGAGGAACATCCAACAGGTACGAGTAAGTGATATTGGGCCACTGGCAGACAGAGCCATGTGCGCCTAGAACAAAATCCCCTCTTTGAAGGGTAATATCCTCTTTTAGGAGCTCCTCGACGATGCCCTTTAAGTGATCAGGAATGAGAAAAACCCTGTCATGAGCTATAGCATCCTTGGGATTGGGATGCAAGTCAGGAACCTCGTACTTGCTTCGGTCGAAAGTGAAAAGGTCGGCCTCCCACACACCACTGTTATCAGGATACGTGATGGGTTTCTTCTTCCTCGGGGTGAGGGTAATGTACTCATAATCCTCAAAAGAGAAAAACTTGTACAGACTCCCGAATAGATCCAGGCTTGGTTCGTAGTTCCTCCGAGCACACCAGGATATCACAGCCATGATTAACACCACCACATTGGAGTGAATTTGGCTCGGATGCAGTCGATGATGTTGTAGGCACTCATGAAATAAAGTGGGAAAAGGAAAACTAATCCCCTGTTGTAAAAACCTCCCATAAAGTACCCCTCGAGTGGGCCTCACCAGATATTTAGTTGGGATTTCTTCATTTTCGAACTTCAAGCCAGCGTCAAGAGGATATGATAGCCTGCAGGACCGCAGATACTTTAGCGTCTTTTCATCAACCACCTTGGTGACATCATCCACGCCACTGGCGATCGGAACCCGTTTATCAACTTGGGGCTCCGCACTTGGGTCAATACCTGACCAAGAGCCACCATCATCTGCCACTACAGCTACCGCCTGCAGCGGTGTAGCAATGGTAACCTCCATCAACTCTCCAGATTCAACCTCTAAGAACAGGCTACTCAAGTCACGAGTAACTGGGGCTCCTCCTTCAACAACATTATCTACATGGCCAGAGGGAACACTGGAATTTGCAGAAGACATGGTAATGTAGATAATGGGGGGAAGTGAATATATATGAAGAAAAGAAGACAAATTTTAAGAACTCTTTCTGAAGACGGAAACGCGGAATATTTGGATGAAGATTGATGATAAATACAAGGAAAATTACTTGGTTATATAACCAGTAATTAGCATGCATTTAAGTGGAGTAATTACCTCGACTCGCGGAACGATACCGGCAATTGGAAGGTTGGTCCTCCTCACCGCCAGAAGATACAATGAATCAAGACCACGTGTCAGTCCCTTCAGAATTCAAGAAGGCAGATTCAGATCCAATCGTCCACGTGTCCTGATAGAATACGAAAGAACTTGAAGCTAGATATTCAGAAGGGTAGCCCGAAAGGAGAATCCCCGAAGGACATCCCGAGCTTAACACCCCGAGTTAGTCTCCCTCGAGTTATTGGTCTTCCCTCGAGAAGCAGGTCTCTCCTTCAACCTTCGAGACGGAGCACTCTATATTCTGAAGATCTACCTTGGGGCTATTGATAAGTCCATGGTTCGTATTCGGACCTCATTCATACTCGGACCAGGGCCCGAGAAGGGTCGTGGGCTCGAGATACGCGGAGAGTGGATCCATAGGTCCATCAATCATAATCCGTACAAGGAATGCGTATATTATGAATGTTCTACATGGAATATACATCCTCTCAAAGATGGTAATACAGCCATCCTAAACATGGTAACACAACCATGTCTGAAATATACTTCTATTATACATGGTAATACAACTTCTATTCCCATAAGAGTTGTATTCATACCATAAACACATATCTTGATAATCTACGGATTGTAGCCATATAAATACCCTAAAGGTTTGGTAGACCTCGGCATCTAATCTCATACTATATAATTTACGCCTTAAGCAAATATACTGACTTGAGCGTCGGAGTGTCTACCTCCGGGACACCCGGGGCCTTTGTTTTGCAGATCAGTTCGAGAGCCTGGTTCGTCGTCAAAGTGTTAGTGTCCGGCATACATCAATACTGAACAATCATAAATCATAACCATCATAACTCAACATGCAGACTATGAATTTACCGACTCATGAATTCAAAATTCGCACGACCCTAATTCACAATGCACATCATGGAAAAGCACAGTATATAACAAATTATTTCAAAATGAACATCATTTAAACACCTACCACTTTTTCGAATTGATAAAGCACTTGTAACCATATTACAATGCACTTGTAGTCTTATTACAATGTACATGTAATTCTATTACAATGCACAATTAAACATATGATCATGCATAATTAAGTATTTTAAAATGCACCACCTTTAACTAAATTAAAAAATCTGTAAACAATCACTTACACCGGAACTGTGGTGACTGCATCTACACAGTTTTCATCATCATTCAGAACGTTGGCGTGTTTTTCCATCCTAATATCGATTAACATAGGTCCACCAACCTAAATAATCAACATAATTTATGTTAAACAAATATAAAACTTTGGCGTACGTAAAAACCCCCATATCAAGCTATATTCATTCAAAATGCAATCAGTCTTACCGTAACAACATCCGCAATGAAATCAATTCCAATAAGAAACAAAAATTCACCTGCACAGTAAATATTATGTTCTGATTAGTTAGGTAACCAATCCTAGTAATAACCATATAACATAGCATTAGTATATATACGAACATCAAAGGAAGAATTACTGATCGCCTACACCAAGTGAAGAAGTAATGATCCACTGCAATCCTATACCGTGATTATTAGTAAGGTAACCAATCCTAATAATAACAGTAATCGAATTGCGTATACCGTGATTATTAGTAAGATAACCAATCCTAATAATAACAGTAATCGAGTCGAAACAGGAATCGAATCGAAACGGGCAAGTTTGAGATTATCTCCTATGAAGTTTTCGCAACTGCAGAATAGTTACAGTTACGATCATTCATGATCATGTGCCAAATCGTGTGGTGTGTTTCAAATTTTATAGGGTTTATATAGTTGCGCACGCCGTAATATACCACTTTTCTAATTTACAATCAGAGGTCATTCTTAATTATATTTGCAATTAAGGGCATGGGTGTATGTATCCCCATTATAGGGTATAGGAATTGGGGTACGCACAGCATGGTACCCCAGACCCCTTTATCTAAATTATTAAAAATATTTTAATTATAGTAAAAGTCAGGTTCTGCTAAACTGAAAAGTACGTCTCTTTTAAGTTGAACTGTTTTTTTTCTCACGCATGGATCTCACCTACTATCATTATCCTTTTATATTTTTTCTGAAAAATTTTGTATATATTCTTCTTTTGATAAAAAGTATTTGATCACCGTAATTCTAAATCACCTTTTTTTTTTTTTTTTGAAGTGAATTCTAAATCACCTATTAATTTGGATATAAAGTGTTTGAAGTGACTGTCACTATGTAGTGACGGGTCCTGAATGTAAATAAAATTAAGGTGGCCCCTAATATATAATATTGGGTAAATTAATACCACGCGCCAGCGCGTGTCCCTTCCATCATATATATAAACAAATCACCCCAAACTGGTCCGTCTTCTCCGACGGGAGCCGTTCTCTGGCTTCTCAGGCGAGCCGTTATCTTCGACGGCGCGGCGATCCCCTCTCTGTCCATTCCCCGACCAATATCCTTACCGGATTCTCGATCTCGTGACCCCGAGATTATGTAGGATCGGAGTTTTCTAGATAAAGATGCTGAGATCTCGTGACGCCGGGTCGAGTTTTCTGGATACTAACGCCGAGAATCGGCTGGGCTCCGTGATAGGTATTGACGGTCCGACTTCACCGCGTTCTGGAGGGCACAAATTCGCCGGTGTCATCGACGTTCGCCGATGACATATCGACGACAGTGACCTTCGCCAATCGATGCAGCGCGCTTTCGAGTATGATCACAGGTAATTTAATCGATTCAATCTCAATGATTATTGTGATTAATTCTAAATTAATATCACTGATTGCGGCTGAATTAGGTTATGGTTGCGGTTTGAATTAGGTTAGGTTATGGGCGGTATATCTCATACGCGTTTGTGTGAAGAATTTGTGTCGGCTGAATTAGATTATGGTTGCAGTTTGAAGTTGGAATGGGAATTACTAAGAAATGCGGAGTTCAACTTCACTAAAGTTGGACGGGAAGTGGTGCTCTTCAAGTTTGCAGCAAGTGAGGATGAGGAAGCAAAGTTCAATCACAATGCTCCTATTGATGCCGAGAGTGCGCCTAGCGTTGTCGCTATTAACGTATGTGAACCGTATTTTCTTGCTTGTTTATTTTGTGTTTCCATTTTATAAGTTTGAGGAGCTTGAGAAGCGCCTTCGTTCGAGGTGGGATGACTTAGACTGTCTAATTTTGCTTCTTTCACATGGTCCTTGGCTTATCTTGGGTTGTTTATTTTGATAGACGAACTGAAACTGAAGAGCAGATGCAAAAGAGACTCTCAGGAATTCTAGGGTGGAGCTTGAACAAGGAAAGAAACCTGGCCTCTTTGATCACGTTCTAGTTAATGATGATCTTGATACCTGTTATGGAAGGCTTAAGGTGAGAAAGGGTTCCAATTCGCTATTTAACTATGGATTCCTCTGTCTTCATTCAGTATAGCAGTCCTTTAAGCTGCATATCATGTGAATTAATGCAGTTCTTTCATGAAACTATATCTTGCTCGAGAATAAGTCAATTAGCTAACATTGGGTGTTTTATGCTGTTCTTTTCCCTTCCATGGTAGGAACTTTTGGAGCTTGATGAAGCCACAGAGAAAACTCTGGAGCCAGGTATGCCATTTTAAAAACTTGTTCTCGAACATGTTTCCAGCTGTAGTTTTTAAATTTCTAAAGCTAGATCGTTCTATTGCAGCTCAATTTTTAGTCGAACTTCCAAGGGATTATTCAGTGCAGAAGATTGGTCAGAAGATTATGATTACTAGTGGAAGATTATGGTATGTAGCTGTCTCGAGCTGTGTTGATGATTTACTTGGCAGTGTGTTGGTTTCGGTGTTGTCTGATTTTGTTTCGTTTAAGGCTATGAAAATCTTCCCCAGGCCTAGTGATGGACCTCTTCGCTCTATTGTTCGAGGCCAGACTATCAAGTACAACATGAAGGTCAGAGCTGAAGGAGGCATGTTGTTGGCAGGTGAATTACGTGCAAGGGAAGGTTGTTTTTTAGAGAATGCTTGCATTTCACAGTTAACATGTTGTTTTTTAGAGTGCATGAATTTTCAAGCAAAAAAAAGATGGTTTTATAGAACATGCTTGTATTTCACACTTGAATGCTTTTTTTTAGACTATACAAGTTGTTTTTTAGAACATGCTTGCATTTCACACTTAACAGGTTGTTTTTTAGAGAATGCTTGTATTTCACAGTTAACAGGTTTATTTTTAGAGAATGCTAGCATTTCACAGTTAACAGGTTGTTGTTTTAACGTGCATATATTTTGAAGCAAAAAAGATGGTTTTATAGAGCATGCTTGAATTTCACACTTGAATGCTTGTTTTTTTTTTTAGTAGTGATACATGGAGGTCCACATTTACTAATGCAGGTCCAAAATCTAATATTTTGGATGCACTAGCACAATTCAGGGCCACATATTGTGTTTTTCAGACATGCATTTAGTAAACATGGACCTGCATGTATAAATAATGTTTTTTTATACCAAACAAGTTGTTTTTAAGAACATGCTTGCATTTCACACTTAACAGGTTGTTTTTTAGAGAATGATTGCATTTCACAGTTAACAGGTTGTTTTTTAGAGTGCATGTATTTTCAAGTAAAAAAATAGTTGTATAGAGCATGCTTGTATTTCACACTTGAATACTTGTTTTTTAGACTAAACAGGTTGTTTTTTAGAAAATGCTTGCATTTCACACTTAACAGGTTGTTATTTAGAGACTGCTTGCATTTCACAATTCAGGTTGTTTTTTAGAGAATGTTTGCATTTCAGAACAGGTTGTTTTTTAAAATGCATGTATTTTGAAGCAAAAAAAAAAAGATGGTTTTATAGAGCATGCTTGTATTTCACACTTGAATGCTAGTTTTTTAGACCAAGCAAGTTTTTTTTAGAACATGTTTGCATTTAACACTTAACATGTTGTTTTTTAGAGAATGTTTGCATTTTACACTTAACAAGTTTTTTTTTTTATAGTGCATGTATTTTCAAGCAAAAAAGATTGTTTTATAGAGCATGCTTGCATTTCACACTTGAATGCTTGTTTTTTAAACCAAACAGGTTGATTTTTAGAACATGCTTGCATTTCACACTTAATAGGTTGTTTTTTAGAGTACCTTAATTTCAAACTAAAAGAGTTGGTTTTTAGAATATGCTTGTATTTCACGCTTGAATGCTTGTTTTTTGGAGTATATAAACTTCAAACTAAATAGGTTGGATTTTTCTGAGATTGCTTTCATTTCACACTTAACATGTTGTTTTTTAGAGAATGTTTGTATTTCACACTAAATGCTTAGTTTTTCACGGCCTTTTTTTTACACTACATAGCTTGTTATTTAAACTGAAAGGCTTGATTTTTGTGATTTCAGATAATTTAATGAAGGCATTTTCAGCCTAAAGTGTCTGTTTTTTAGAATAAAATGCTTGTTTTTTAGATTGAATGAACAGTGCGCGTGAATAGTGAACGTGAGTGAATAGTGCATTTTTATCAAAATTGCAAATAAGAACATCCTTCTTTCCATATTCTAATATAATCCTTATAGTGACCGTCACTCAGAAGACCAACTTTAATTTCGATGAGAGATTAATACCATATTAATTACTTAGAATATCATCAAATGTAAGTAACTCATTCACCAATCTCAAGATCATAAACCGGAAAATGTGGCTGATCTTTATATTAGTATGAAAAATCTGCCGGATGAAACACTTGGACATTAAAGTAGTTGTGCATTCAAATAATAATCACCTATAGTTTGACTACATTGCGGCTCAAGAAGAGCAGTGGATGTAGTATGGGTCATAAGCTCAATGTGTATTTTAATCAGGGATTTAGGGTGTGTTTGGTTGGAGAGATTTTTAAAAGACTGCATTTTGTAGCTTATGATTGCACCATCCTACCATATAGGGGCGGAGGGATGCGGCAAGCCCCCACTTTTGAGAAATATTAGGGTTAGTTATATATATATGTATATATATATCTTAAATTTATCATATTTTTTTGCAAAAACTAGTACTAAATTCATATTATTCTTCATTTCAGCCCTGCGAAAAATATCACCTGGACCTGCCACTGTTACCATCCAAAACTTTGTATGCCATATTATATAATCCCACTTGTTTTGAGTAACTATCACAATATTATTTATATTCATCAGAATTTATTTTGCAAGTTTGACCATAATATATAAGTAATAATAGTGATATAGTTCCTTAACAGATATATTACAAAAAATAAAAAAAATTAAATCTAATTAATATATGTAACAAAAGTTATTTATGATCAAACATGTCTAGTTAAATAGTATTTTTATCATTTTTTATATAACGTTAAATGTGTCACCTAGAATTACTAATGTAATAATGAGCCCAAAATGTTTGGATAGTGGTTCGCATGAATTAAATTATCAAGTCACATTCACACCACAAATGAAAGTAATTAAGGGTGTGTGGATCGGAGGATTTAGACGATTTTGGAGTTGGTTTTAGAATTTTGAGAATTCTGGACTTTTAATCCAGATTTTGAGAATATGAGATTTCAGATCTTTGTTTGGTATGGATTTGGATTTTGAATTGAATTATTTAAATAAAAGGAAAATCAATATTGAATGAATTAATATAGTTGACTTTTTATTTTGTGATATATATCAATATTGAATAAATTAATTTAGTTGACTTTTTATAATTTGATACATATTAATATTTAATGCATTAATGTAGTTGAATTTTCATATTTTGCTATATATGAATATCGAATGCATTAATTTAGTTGAATTTTTATATTTTGATATATTTGTTTTTGTAATACGCATGACATACTGATGCGTATTTTCTTGGTAGTTCACGTTGTTGCAGCGGAATATATATAAATTCCTTTTGGGATATGAAAATCGCTTGAACAGTTGTCAGCCAATTAACTAGAAACCACGAACACCTGTCATGGGCGACTTAACTGAATTTAGAAATTGAACAACTGTCAATTAATTCGGAAAACCTCCTTTTTCTTTATAAAAAAATCTCTCCCCAAATTACAAGGCTGAGGCATATATTTATAACCTCGAATAAAAATCACAATTCTAACATTAATTTGGAAATAATAAATCTAATTCTATAACTATTATGGAAATTAAATAAAATCTTACTAGAATTAAAACACATATTTATAGGAAAATTCGTGGTAAGAGAATAATTCCTAATTAGCCTAGTTTTCCATTTATACTCGTATCATTCTCCTCTTCTTCGAAAAGAATTGTCCTCAATTCTTGATATTCTTCATCTCCAATCAATATGAGTATGTTGCTTCCATATATTTGAGATGCGATGTACTTGCTTTTGCAAATCTCATCTTGTATCATCCTTCCCTAATTTGAATGGATTCTCCCTCGAATTCGTCCTCTCAGTGACCCCTTGTCAAACTCACAACCTTTCGAATATCGATCAAATGACACATGACTAAAGTTGTGATGTGTAGCAAAGTCACCAGTCTTTCCAAACTCAGAATTTACATGACTCCAAAGTTCATCATTATCGAGAAAAGAATTAATCGATTGATCATTCAGTGAAAATATAGATTTTGTTTTCTCAGCAATTTTGTATCGAGTTTCAAAAATCATAGGATGAACCAATTCTTTCTCTGCATCTTCCTCGTTTATACCAACATCAAGTATTGCCATGTCACTTCCTTCAAGATCTTCTTCTTTAATCTCATTATGAACATTAAGGACTATAGAACATGAGTACATAACACTCTCGGTTTCAATCAGAGGAGTAGAATAATCATTAACATTGTAGACTTCGATTAGAGAAGTAGAACTATCCTCCTCACCATCCTCAACGACATCTTCAACATTAACATCAACACAACCATCAACATCATTCTTTGCCTCAAATTGCTTGTTACTCGCCACAAGTTCAGCCACAGTTAAACACTCTTGTTTTAACATATCGGTAGAAGGTAAGAATAGTCGATCAAGATGTTTCTTCAACTTAATCCATGAGTTGATTTCTGATTTTCCCTGAACCCTTCGCTTAAAATCCAAAATTTCATAATACAAGGATGCACGCGCTGTAAGTTGTTTTATAGCCATCTCGCACCTCGAGAGATCATCATACTCTTTAAAGTCAAAAATTATCTCACATTGCTGGATCCATTCCAAGTAACTTTCTTGGTTTACTTTATCTCCAAATTTCGGGATATCCAGCTTAAAACCCCGTCTCACGAATTCTGACACAAGCGCCATCTTTTTCTCCAATGAAGCCATGCGTTCTTCCATATTTTTATATTTATTCTCCATGACCGTTCACAAACTAGAATTTGTGAAAGCCTTGCTCTGAATACCACTTTGATGCGTATTTTCTTGGTAGTTAACGTTGTTGCAGCGGAATATTTATAAATTACTTTTGGGATATGAAAATCGCTTGAACAGTTGTCAGCCAATTAACTAGAAACCACGAACACCTGTCATGGGCGACTCAACTGAATCTAGAAATTGAACAACTGTCAATTAATTCGGAAAACCTCTTTTTTCTTTATAAAAAATCTCTTTCAAATTACAAGGTTGAGGCATATATTTATAATCTCGAATAAAAATCACAATTCTAACATTAATTTGGAAATAATAAATCTAATTCTATAACTATTATGGAAAATAAATAAAATCTAACTAGAATTAAAACACATATTTATAGGAAAAATCTTGGTAAGAGAATAATTCCTAATTAACCTAGTTTTCCATTTATACTCGTATCACACACGTTACTTTTTATAATTTGATACATATTAATATTTAATGCATTAATGTAGTTGACTTTTTATATTTTGTTATATATCAATATTGAATGCATTAATTTAGTTGAATTTTTTTATATTTTGATAGATTTGTTTTTGTAATATACATGACATACGTTACTTTTGATACATATTAAAATTTAATGTTTTGATATAGTTAACTTTTTATATTTTTCTATATATCAATATTGAATGCATTAATTTAGTTGAGTTTAATCAAAATAATATTTATTTTCCATTTATCCAATATTTAATAATTTGGGCTGAAATCCAGAACTGAGATCCGGATTTCAAATCCGCCCATGCCACACAAGGATTTGGATATTTTTAGATTTCAAATCCCAAAATCTTAATCCTAATTCAATCCACATACGGCCAGGACCATGTACCTGTCCAACGAAGACCAAGGTTCAAATCCTCTATGAGCAATATTTCAAATAATTAATACCTAGTTTCCTAGGTCTCCAGGGATGGTGAGGAGTGAGGACCTCGGCCGTACTATATTAGTAGAGTACGACCGTATGGGATCAGTAAATTAGGATAGATTTAAATAGTTATACGATCCATGTATCATATAGAATAATTCCAAACAATTTCTACATCTACTCTACTTAATCAGTAGAGTATGATAGGTATAAGGTTTATGTACCAAATTAGGTCACCTCTAGTCTCCTCACCGATCAAATAAACAACAAATTCTGTAATTTCAAAGCTGAAAATTGAAACATTTTAACAAACATACGCATTCATTTATTAGACTGTAACGAAAAGTCTCCACAATAAGACCCTGTTTGCTAGAGTTTATTTTTTACTGAAGTGAACTGAAAAAAAAAATAAAAAAAATACTGATCTGAATTGAAAAATATTTAAAAAATACTGAACTGGACTGAAAAAAATAAAAAAATACTGAACTGAAATGAAAAATGTTTAAAAATACTGAATTGAACTGAAAAAAATAAAAAAAATATTGAACTGAACTGAAAAATATTTAAAAATATTGAACTGAACTGAAAAAAAAATATAATTATATTCTAAACTGAAAAATATAAAATACTGAATTGAACTGAAAAATATAAATATACTGAACTGAACTAGAATATGTTGAATTGGACTGAAAAAATATAAATACATTGAACTTAACTGAACTGAAGGAAAAAAAATTGAACTGAATTGAATTTTTTTAAAATATAGTAAAACAATTCATTATTGACAAATAAAATGAGCTGAATTGTACATAATTGAATAGAAATTGAACAGAATAAAGTGTAATGTATTGAAATAATGACTTAATGCAACTAATTTTATCAAATCACATTTACTTATAACTAAATTAAATTAAACTGAAGTAAAGTTTAATATATTCAAGACAATAACAGTGTGACTAAATTAAACTGAAATTGATCAATATACACTTGTACATATTGAAATAGACTTTATTTTAATTAAATTCAACTGAACATGTTCAAAAAATATTCAGAATATGATAGAACCACTAGTGTACAAAGATGCTCCATTTTGTCGAATCCACAAACAATGAACTTGTATTCATCTAGTAAACAGTAATTGAACCGAATATAATTGAATGTATTGAACATAGTAATAATACGACTGAATGAAACTGAAATTCATCAAATCACATTTGTTCATAATCAAATTAAATGAACTAAATTGAATTGCTTCAAATTAAACTGAATATAAACTGAACTGAACTGTAAAAACTGTAGAAATATTTATTAAAAAGTATAGAAAAAATTTACAGAATTAAAAAAAATATAAAATATTTATCTGAATAGAACTAATCTGAACAGAAAAATTAAAAAATATTTTTTCGAACTGAATTAAAATGAAAAAATAAAAAAGTCATTGAACTGAACTGAAACATATTTAAAAATACTGAATTTAAATGAAAAAAATATACTGAACTGAAAAAATAAAAAATATATTGAACTGAACTGAAAAATATTTAAAAATACTGAATTTAAATGAAAAAAATAAAAAAATACTGAACTGAACTGAAAAATATTTAAAAATACTGAACTGAATTGAAAAAAATAAAAAAATTAGTGAATTGAACTGAACTGCTTTACAAAAAAAACTCCGTCAAACAGGCCCTAAATAAACCAAAACGAACATAGCCTTGGTAAAATAATTAACACAGAGACATCGAAAAATAAAACTATGTATGTGTGAAGGATTCGGTGATCATGCCTTGTTGGCGCATGCTGCCATACACTTGGGAGTTGGGATACGCCTTGGGACATAATTCATCGTCGTCTCTTGCGCATATATTCACGAAAAGGGCGTCACACAAGCCATCACAGTCCTTTTCCCAGTAGCGGGAGCAGCGCATGAAAAAATTCCCGGCTTGGGCGCGGCACTCGTTAATAACACAGTCGGCCTGTTGCTCATCCTCATAATCTGCACAATTCACTGAGTACCTGCACCTTCGAGCGTACTCTTCGCAATCCCAAAATGTTTCATCTTCTGCACTCTGCAGAGCTGCAGGCAGCACACATTGCTACCACCACAACCGCTAGTATTACTAGGCCTAATTCTTTTCTCTTCATCATTCTCGCTTCTCCCTCACACAAAATGTTCTAATTATAAATATGCCTAATTTATTTTGATGCCTGTGATTGTTTAGGGGATCGATCACTGGTCCTTATATAGATAGTTTGGAGAGCTAGCTGCTAGCAGCTGGTGTGTTTCTTTTATTAATATACTATATCATTTCAAAACTCCACTGCTAAGCACGCCAGCAATATTATTTATTTATTCCCTTGGAAAATATAAAAACATCAGGAGCGTGGATGCATAAACAAATGAGCTTGCCTATCATGCTGCCAGCCACAGCCAGCCACCGTTTACTTCTTTTTAACCATTGAATATTCATTGCAAAGTGTAAGCATAATGAACAAATATATCCGGTAGTGCTTTGTTTGCAGATCTAGTAAAAATACATGTGAAAACCTTCACCTTCAATGTGTTCACAAGACATCCCTACAATTAAGCAGTAGAGTGTCGATTTAGACATATTTTCAGCTCAAATTGAGCATGTGTCCTCCCAATACATGAATAACTTAACAATTATCGGACGCCACTTCCATTCTCAACAACAGAATGTCTTTCAAGGATTGCAACAGTTTCCTCCTCGGCACTGGGGAAAAAGATAGGGTTCAATCCAATGCTCAAAAATAAAACTAAAGTTTGAATACAGCAAGTAAACTAACTATTTATCTTTTTTTAACCAACAAACAATTTTGACATTAAATATAACCATACATACCTTGGTTGCGTACAAACACAACTTATAAGTTGATATATTTTACTTTGGTGTATCATAACGACGTAAATAATAATAATAAGCTCTCCATGAATCAATCAATGTATACATAATGAATTCATTATTTCTTACTTGCGTATTAATTAAAGTTTTATGGTTAAACACCGCACTAACATAGGAGTTAGTTTTAGTAAACAGTTAACTTTAGCTGCTCTGTAGTTTTAGTAAACAGTTAAAACACTCTTTTATTAAATGATGTTTAAGGGAGGAGAAAAGATAGTCTGTGGAGTTTAAACCAAGCAAGATGAATATGAAGAACTTACGTGGTTACTAAACAAGATTAATTTATACTTGTAGGAATCAAATTTAAGTAATTGTATTGAGTTGTAAGACCTGTAAATCTGTAATCCAACGAGTGGCAAAGCATACCTCCCAGGTCTGAGAATTTTGTACTTTCCTGGCTCAGTGAGATCTACAATAGTTGATCCTGCACGGCCAGATGGCAAAACACCACCATCGTAGATCCATGCACAATGCTCCCAGAGGCATTCAAAATCTATAATGTCTACACTACTTGGCTTCCCGCTGAGGTTTGCGCTGGTAAGAGCCAATGCACTATGAGAACCACGGGCAATGAGCCTAATGAAGTTACAGTCAGGGACTCGTACCGCAATACTATCCAAACCAGGATTCAAGGATTTCTCAAGGATGCTAGTCTCCCCTGCGATGTAACTTAAAATATAAGCTAGGTTCAAAGTGGACAGTAGTTCAATTAATCACTAGTCACATTGAGAAGCAAAGGATATATCCACTAACCTCGCCAAAGCACCACAGTTACAGGGCCAGGAAGGAGAGATTCGAGTAAACCAGGTGGCAAATGTTCTGTGGCAGCATATCGTATGATATCCTTGACATCTCCCACACAAATCGCTAAGGGACTTGTGTGTTTACGACCTTTAATCTCATATATCTGTTTAATCGCTTCAAGAGAGCTGCTCAAACCCAAGCATTGAGATAAGAATATAAAGTCAGACAAAAAGTTGACAAAAAAAGTTGACGATAAATACTCAGGTGTCATTGACAGGAACAACATGTAGACAGACATAAATGTCTCCAACAATCCTTATGGCTTTTCCCCAACAAAGATCACGAATTTCAGAAGGCCTCTGAAATCAGTATTGTTATTTCTGAGTATTTAACATGTGCTCTTTCCAGATATAAACATGTGAATTCTGCATCTACTTAAAATTGAAATAGACATTATAATTCAATTTGATTAAAACAGATTTCATCACTATCATTCTCAACCATAAGCATCTAATCACTGTAATTTGGGATGAATCGCATACCTAAATCATTCACTCTTCCCATACCCGTACTTTTTAAAGGATGGAGTTACGACAACATAAGAAATAAAATAAAAAATTGAAGAACTGGAATACGAAGGAAGAAAAATACCAAGCATCGCAAGCAAAACCATACAGGGTATCTGTTGGAACAGCAATGACCTTCCCAGCTCTGATAGCTTCAACAGCTTCTTGAGCATAATCCTGTGTGGCAGGGTGCACCAATTCTACTTTGCTCCTCCCATTCCCGCCATTATATTTCTCAACAGTTAAACTCATATTCCTCACTGTCCCTCTAACAAGCGTCCTACCCGGCTGCAAAACCTTTAAAGACCCAATCTTTTGCAAGACTGCAACAAGTTAATCTAATCAGCAATGTTCAAACTCAAATGCGTGAATCAGTGATGTAGAGATTACCTGTGGAAGAATGGAAGAGGGAGTTGCGGAGTGGAAATGCTTGAGATATTATTGTAATGGAAGCAACAATCATTAGATAATCAAGGCTGTGAGTTGGGAAAGCGCAGAATGGAGGAAGGCAGGAAGCCCTATTGGCACGTTGATTCTGTTCCAACAAACAATGACCAGTATAAGACTTAACGCATCTGACAATGCAAGGATAAGTAGATCAATAGGGCTACAAAAAGTTATGGCCCTAATCTGTCCTAACACCTAACAAGTTGCAATGCAGGTAAGGCTTGACCAGATCATGTGACAACATGTCAATTATGGTTCACTCCTTAGATATTCGTTATTGAAATATAGACACAAAACCAGAAAGTCCAAAATCAAAGACCAGAATCAATAATTATAAAAAGTCATGGTGGGCATTTCCGAAACAAAATGGGTTCTATGAGAAGAGTTTCAATTAAGTTTTAAAATAAAAATAAAATTAGAAAGGGTGTGTTTTGGAAATGTAAAATACTAAAATGGTATTCAAATTTGTAGTGAATTCTATTGTTTGGTTAAAGAATTTTATTGTAATTTCAATGTTAACTCAGACTAGGTCTTTTCTTGAGAAGCATCATAAAAATTAAGCTTAAAGAAATAATTAAATTAATATCTTAAACTCATAAGGAAACTGAAGTGCTATACGCAGTCCAATATTTTACTCAGCGTAGTCCAAAATACCAATGAAATGACACTAGCGCCCCCTGCAAGTTGCCTAGTTTCTCAATAATTAAATAAGTTGAAGTCATTTTTGTACTTTTACACCGTATTTTGGACTACCAGAGTAAAATACTGGACTTCGTATAGCAACACCCCAAAAACTCAAAGTTGATCCATATATACCTAACTCAAGCTTTAATAAACATGTGACATATTGTGGATACCGGCACATGAATTGATTTCAGTACAACCATTTTTCACAGGGCATCCGAAAACAATGTACTTTTCATGAATGGACAATTCCCATTACAAATTTAAAGCATAAACTGCTTCCAGCTTTTCTTTTTAAAAAATCCTTTAAAAGAGAAACAGATCATAGTAAATTAATAACAGCAATCTTTCAAAATGACTGAACTCTTTTCAAGGGCTTAAAACATATACAAATATTGCTAAAATCATATGCATCCGAATGGCTAATTAGGCATTGGTGGAACTCAATTCAAATATAAGCAGAATTTTACGCGCAAAATTCGCAGAAAAAACAGTGTATGCTTATTTAGTGGTTAAGAAAATATCCCTGACCTAGCTTGATGCATTGGGTTATATAGTGCATATGTATTTCCACCAACAAAGCTTAGATACAATGTGAATTCTTTTTCTTTAGCTGCATATACAAAATAATCTGTACTGGGCTTTCAACAAGCTAAAAGAGTCCAGAACCGCAACATATTATATAAATAATAATATTACGTTTTCTTTAAGCATTAGTACATCACTAATAAAATACTGAATCTGTGGATGCACATTAAGAACACGACGCCATGGGCACACTCAATCCTTGCCATAGTTGAGCTTAGCCATCTTGAGTTTTAAGTTTTATTACAGCATGTGTGCTATCTACAAGTACGCAGGCCCCTGATTATACTATACTTACTGTGGAGTGAAATCTGTAACATACACTTACAAAGTTACAGTTGAGGAGGATCAGAAATTTACCATCCTGACTAGAGTAGAGAGACAGCATGTAAATGAACAAGCACCAGGAATACTATCTTATCATATTACTACAAAGTAAAACCTAAGCTGAACTAACTCATGTCATTTAAAAACCAAAGCTTTTATTTAAAACTGAAGACTAAAAAAGCCAAAGCTTTTATTTCTAACCAAAGCTTTTATTTCTACAAGTACATGATTGGATGGTTCTAGTCCAGCCAAAAGGTGCATGATTAGATGCATCCTTATTTAATAACTCCAGATCAAGGAGAAGCTTTAAAAGCTAGAAAAGAAACATACCACATCTGATTCATGGTTCTAGCTCCCATTACAAAGATTACTTCGGAAAGCTATGTCATGGTAGTAATACAAACTGCTAAAGTTCAAAGGTGTTGTTTTAGACAAAATATCCAGGTATCAGTTCCATCTTACCTAGCCACATTCCTCCCTTTAAATACCCATCTAAGTCAAAGATATGAACTTAGAACTTACAATTAAAAACTAGAAGAAGATAAAAGTAACAAATTCTAGTTCCAATGAGCTACAATTTATAGTGGTAAAAACTTTGAAACGAATTCAGTAGGTTGGATAACAAGAAAAATTTAGGCAAGTTAAGAAGATTTGAGGGGAGTTGTACCTAGAGCGGAGTTGAAGCCCGGAGGTGGTGTGGCGGCGGAGAAGGGAGAAGAAGCTCGCCTGGTCGAAACAGCAATTGGACAGTTTGAGATCGGAAACACGAAGGTGTGGCTGAGGATGGCCGGAAACACAAGGTGGTGATCAGCTTCAACTGATGACCAGTAATTGTTACTTTTCTCTTTGGGGATAGAGTTCGAAACTTCAAAACCTCACACTACTATTTATTTGATGAGTGCAAGAGTGACCGTTCAGTTTAACTCAAATTACTCAATTCGATAAAAATAATTCAGGTAAATTAGTCGTATTATTATCATTTTTTGATACATTAATTTTCAGTTCAGTTTAGATAATTTATATTTAGCAAGAGGCGAACTCTTAAAAACGGGGTCGTACTCTTTTTTTTTTAAGGAAAAGGGTCATACTTCCTCTAGTTTTTTGCTTTGGTTGAATTTTCCTTGATGAATTTTGACGACAAATTTATAAAGATTAATAACTTTATTCACATATATTAACAAAATCTAAAACTTTGATATTTTGAATATACGTATTCAAAACTGTGGTTGGTGTTGTGGGGGAAATGGATTGAAGTTTATTTTAGTGTTTGATCAATGGTATAGCTAGTTGTTTAAGTGTTGGTGCTTACAAGTTTGTATTGGTGTTTGTTGAGAATTTATTACAGTGATTGGAGTAATTGTGATGTTCAAACTGATTGAGTTCATTGTGCATATTTGAATGATATGTCTTAAATAGAGATGTGTTTGGTTCAAAAATCCATCACAAGGTGGTGTCATCGATAGAAAGGACTACAACTGAAGACAAGTTTGCAAAGCAGGAAAATTTCCAAGAAACCACTTCTTTGGATTCAAGATCAACGTACCTAAATACTTACAGTGGCTTTAAGAACTTATTGATTTTAACGGTGAAAACATGACAAATTAAGTTATGAATGAAAGAAAACCCCGAAAGAGAACACCTATCTAAAGCATCTGACTATGCCTTCTATACCACCTGTTTCAGAATTCTATGCTAACTACCCAAACCAGATAGGCAGTTGCTTCATCACCCATCTTCATCATAATCTTCGTCTTCATCATCAAACCTCTGATTCAACTTGGCAAGTTGAAGAGGATCAATAGCCATCGACTTCATTTCAGAAACCGACCAACCAGGATACTCAGCATCCTTTATTTCTTCTGCACATGGTTTTGGCATCACCGTACAAGGAACAGCTTCAATGGATACAACTGTCGAATCCGTATTTTCAACTGGATCCATATTAAGATCAAAGTTTCTAACCGGTGCTTGACTACCATCCAAGTTTCCCTTTTTCTTCTCATCATCTGGTTGTCTGCCTGGATCATCCTCGATTTTCACATTGCCCTGAGCTGCTTCTTCTTTCTCCAATAATGCCCGAGGGGGTCTCCCACGACCTCTTCCTCTTCCTCTTCCCCTTCCTCTCCCACCACTCTCAGACTGCAATTTAAACAATGTAACATTTATGCATGTGCGATCCAAATCTAGATTACACCTATTTCCAGTTTATATTTCACTTCTGGAGGGAGGCCTGTAGAAAGGGAGTTTTCCAAATGGACATATTCTATACACAACAGACAATAACATATCTACGCACAGATACTTAATAGCCCATGAGCATGTGAAAATATTGATAATGCAATTGCACTTACCACACGGCTCTTTTTGGCTTCCTCGCCACTGTCATTGCCTTCATCTTCAAAGCCCTTTCTGCAAGATAGAAAGAAGAATCTCACATGCTAAACTTTTTATATCCTCCCAAAAAATTAAAATAGAATAAATCGTGTATGTTGAGTACATGGTTTAAACTTTGTCAAACCTTTTTCTAATCACTGATCCCTCAACAGCAGGTTCTGAACCCCCTAGTTCTGGAACCTTGCTCACGGTTTCTTTCAGAAAGTCAAATACATTAAAGCTCTCTACGCAGTGTTTCCTGCAAAAGCATGGAGTTTTAATGATTACACAACCAAAAGGATACAAACACCGGCATCGCATGTGTAAACAAAGAACAAAATCAGGAATAATCTTACAAGTGCTGTGAGTTAACTGTTTTGGCACCCCTTGTCACAGTGATGTCATAAGTTCGGTCGCAGAGATCTTGTAAGAATAATTCCAGAGCTTTAGCTGTAAATTTAATAACACCATTCCTATGAGCACGAATTCAATAAAGCAGGAAAAGCAGAAAGCTTAACATCAACAGATGCGTTTACTTACAGACTAAAAGAGGTACGGCCATTGCAATCTTCCCCACATCCTCATCAGCTTGCATTATCTTCTTAATCCTGGCCTGTTAAAATCATAAACAGGGGGGAATTAGACAGCGAAAACTTCAGTAAACCAAGCACGGGCAGTTGACAAGGAACGATAACATAAACCCACATCAGCTTATCCAAATCCAAACTTAAGAGAATCAAAAATCTAAAAGCCACAGCTAGATTAGTCACATCCTGCGTTGATTCTAACATCTGCCTAACAGGAAACTTTCTAACAATCCATACGGTTATATCACTAGTTCCTCAGAAGTGAAGCAAGAAAACCATCTTAGACTAATCCCTTGCATACAGGGCTCCAGATTACAATCACACGGAAATTAAAACGAAAAGAAAAGCACAAAAGGAAGGAAAACCGTAAAAAACACCTAGCTTGCGTTCATCGAGCGTATACAGCATAAGCGAGACAAACGTAGTGCAAAAGAAACATGGCGGAACGGAATACTTACGGCTGGGAATCGGGTATCGAGCTTCTTCCTCATGGCTATTCAAAACCCTAGAGTTGATTCATCAAACGAAATCCACACGGCCTCCGCGGTTTTTGGAGGAAAAACTCGTTATAAATAATAATAATAACTTCGATACGTCGCCAAAATCAGGATATAAAAAGGATTGAAACGAGAGAAAAAAAGGTTTCCAAACTCCAAACGATGAATAGACAGAGGAAGGGAGTTCCACTAATTCGGAATTGCAGGCACTGCCCTACCCAGAATCACGAGTCCCCTCCGTCCTTTTTATTTAAGGTTTCATTCATTCTCTCCCTTCCTTTGCAATAATACCCCTAGACTTTCCCATATTCGACCAATAACCCCCAAATTTTCCAATTTCCCAATATATTACAAATGCGCCATATCTAAATTTTTGAAACCACAATTTCACGCATGTTCGAAAATCGCAGAAACGGGCTTGATTTGATCATCGAAATGTTATGAATAGCAATTGGAAATTCAAGATCTGGCTTCATTTGTCATGGAAACAGTTACAGAATTACAGTGCCAACCAACTGATTAACAGAATGCAATAGAAAAGCAGAAATCGGATGAGATTACCCAAATGGAATCTTCTGCTAATTGTAAGCTAAGCTAGCTCAGTCAACAGTCAAGACTGAGTCAATTACATAAATGCCCTCAGTTTAACTAATTACTAAACTACCCCTCTTGACTAGTTTAGGTCAGATCATGACAACTCCCTTCCCCTTTTCAAAATGCTTGTCCTCAAGCTAAGAACAAGTACAACACAAATGTAGGGCACAACTCAGTTGTCATCAATTTGTAGAGGAAACTTAGCAAAGAAACACACAGTGAAGCAGTGTAAGGAAGGACAAAGAACAGACTAAGTTTTGAATCTGGGAAATAAGTGCTTGATCACTTCTGCATCCTCCCATGAGACCTCCTCCATATTCAACCCTTTCCACAGAATTAACCACTGTGTTAGCTGAGAGGTTCCAACAGTGGCAGAATTAACCTCTTCTTTTTCTCAATCAAGAAAGGGCCACAGTATTTGGCAGACAATTTATCTAGTTGCACATTCTGAATGGAAGCTTGTATGTGCCTGTTGACCTTGAGATATACCCAATCTCCTTCCACAAATGATCTTTCAGACCTCTTTTTGTCAGCAAAGAACTTCATCCTTTCTTGAGCCTTCTTTAAATGATGTTGCAATTTCTGCTGTATTATTTGCCTATTTGGCAGCATGTCTGCAGCAGCTGGAATAAAGGAATCTGTTAAGACTCCAAATGGAATATGCAATGGCTTAACTCCATATAGAGTAGGGGTGGCAATTTAACCCATGAGTTTTTGCCCGCCCAAATCCATAGGGTAATGGAACTAAAATACCCGCCCATCAAATTAATGTGTTACGAGAGGGTATTAGCCCATGTGAAATCAAACGGGTTTAGGGTACCCATTGGGTACCATTAAACCCATCCATTTGGTACCCTAAATACCCAAAAAACTCAAAATCCTTGTTTTGAACATAGTACTAATTCCGAAAAAATCAATTAAATTAAATAAGAGAAATTGAAAAATATTTACACACGGAAACCTAAAACGACGTTTCAAATTATAATAATTAAAAAATCAATTTTATATTTTTAGTACTTGGGCATGATGGTACCCATTATGGTACCCTGTCCATTTAAACCCTACCCATTTAAACCCAACCCATTTAAACCCAACCCATTTAATCTCATTAGTCTAATGTGCATAGATGGGTATTTGCCCATTTAAGCCCAACCCATTTTAACCCAATCCAAGTCCGCCCAAACCCGCCCATTTGAAACCTCTATAGAGTTTCATGAGGAAACATGTCCAAACTAGAGTGATGGCAAGAGTTATACCACCTTTCAGCCAAGCTCAACCAACTTCTCCATTAACCAGGATACTCACTACAGAAGCATCTGAGGTAATGTCCTAGTACTTGATTCTCAGTCTGACAATCAGTTTGAGGGTGATAAGAAGTGCTAAAATTCAACTTAACTCCTAGCTGTGAGAAGAGTTCCTTCCAAAAATAACTTGTGAAAACCTTGTCTCTGTCACTCACTATGGACTCAAGAACACCATGCAATTTAAAATTTTCATCCATGAACAGAACATCCACTTGTTTTGCAGTAAAAGGATGTGCTAATGCCAGAAAATGAGCATATTTGGTGTACCTATCAACCACAACTAGAACTGTATCAAAACTTTGAGAATTAGGAAGTTTCTCCAAAAAATCCATGGAGATTTGAGTCCAGGATTGAGTTGGAATTGGGAGAGATTGCAGGAGTCCTGGAGAATGGCAGTGCCCATTTTTATTTCTCTAACAAACCTCACAAGTTTTTATGAATTGCACTATATCCTCCTTGATGCCAGGGCAGACAAAGATAGCTAGTAATCTTTTTAAAGTTGCATATCGGCCAAAATGACCTCCAACAGCAGAAGAATGAAGAGCAGCCAAAATTTCTGATCTGACATTATGAGAGTTTCCCACATAAATCTTCTGACCTTTCTTCAAAATTCCATTGTCAAAAGAAAGCTGTTTTGAATTACTAGGATCCAAAGAATATTGAGCAATGAGCTCCTGAGCTGCTACATCATTTTCATAACTTTGCTCTAGTTGTTGCACCAAGTTGGAATAATAGAAGAAACTACAGTTTCCTTTCTGCAACATTCATCTTCTGGAGTATAGACTGCACTGTTACTGGAAATTTCAGGAATCAATACCACTTCTTCATCATCTGGCTCCTTATCCCACACAGTTTGACACTGGTCATTATTCATAGAATTAGATTCTAGCATAGGTTTCCTGGATAGAGCATCATCCACTATATTGGTCTTACCAGTTCTGTATTGTATTTCAAATGAAAGTCCTATGAGTTTGGACATCCATTTATGTTGAATTGTGCTATGCAATTTCTGATCCATTAAGTGTTTGAGACTTCGATGGTCAGTTTTAATAATAAACTTTTGACCAACCAAATTATGTCTCCACTTGTCCACTGCCATCACCAAAGCCATTAATTCATTCTCATAAGTAGATAAACCTTTATTTTTTTGACAAAAAGCCTTGCTGAGAAATGAAATAGGCCTTCCATCTTATAGTAAAACAGCCCCCAGTCCTTCATTGCATGCATCTCAACTATAAAAGACTTCTGAAAATTAGGCATCCTTAGAATTGGAGCTAATGTAATAAGTACCTTCAATTTATTAAAAGCCTCAGTAGCTTCATCATTCCAGCAAAAAGAATCCTTCCTTAATAGATCATGGAGTGGTCTGCAAGTTATACCAAAGACAGAGATAAATCTCCTATAATAACCTGCTAAACCTAAAAAACCTCTAAGATCTTTAACAGTCTGTGGGAGGGGCCAATCCAAAATGGCTAAAACTTTAGTCTTGTCCATACTAACTCCTTCTTTGGAAATAACATGTCCCAAATATTCTACTTGATCAACAACAAATACACACTTAGATACTTTGGCAAATAATGTATTCTCTCTCATAATTTGCAAAACCTCTTTAACATGCTGGAGATGAGCTTCCATACTGTTACTGTAGATTAGTATATCATCAAAAAATACAAGCACTGATTTTCTGAGATATTTCTGAAAAACCTTGTTCATTAGAGATTGAAAGGTTGCAGGAGCATTAGTAAGGCCAAATGGCATTACTGAAAATTCAAAATGATCACTGTGGGTCTGAAAAGCAGTTTTCTCAACATCATCACTGCACATTCTTATCTGATGGTACCATGATCTGAGATCTAACTTGGTAAACACTGTCATATTATTGAGTTCATCCAACAATTCTTCTATAACAGGAATAGGAAATATGTCCTTTACAGTAAGTTCATTCAATTTCTTGTAATCAATACACATTCTCCAATTTCCATCTTTTTTACAAATAGGATGACTGGAGAAGAAAATGGACTGTTGCTCTCTTGAATCACTTGATTGTCCTTCATCTCCTGCACCTGTTTCTCTATTTCCTCTTTATGAGCATGTGGTTGCCTGTAAGGTTTGAGTTTAAAAGGCTCAGCACCACTTTTAAGAGGGATCATGTGATCTATATTTCTCAGAGGGGGTAAGGTAGTAGGAACCTAAATAAATCTGAGTATTCACAAAGAATAGATACCAAACCTGTAGGAATGATACTGATGTCAAACTCAGGAGTCCAGCCCTCCTTGTCACTCTTGGAGCTTGCTTTCTTGTCTAGAGACTTGCAACAGATTGGTTGAGTGGCTATCTATCCCTCCTGGTTAGCATTGCTCAGATCATCTCCACTGATGTTCATAGTAGTAGCTTCACTCTTGTCTGTCTCAGATTCCATGACATAAGCATAAGTTGCCGAAGCTCTCTTATACTTTCCATCATAGTTGTTCCTTCTAGATTTAAAATAATGAGTATCATAAGAATGCCCAGAGTCCCTCTTCATATGTTCATAAGTTTCCTTCCTCTTCCGCATTTCAGAATTTTTTTTGGCCTCCTTGTCCCTTAAAATCTGAAATTTAGTTCTGTCTGCATTGCCATGATGCACAAATTGATCCCCTCTGTGACTGATAAAAACATCTTCAGTATTAAAATCAAATGCACTTGGACTAACTATTTTCATCCAATCCACTCCAACAATCATTTCTAAGTTATTTCCCATTTTCAAAATCCTCATACTGTAAGTGAAATGGTGGTTCTGAATCCTCCATGGCACATCCACAGCATAAGTATCTCCTCCTAGTTTACTGCCTTCTGCAATACCAACTACTGATCACAAGTTCGTTTCTTCATTGTATATGATTGCCAAGTGCTTCTATTTTTGTTTAGTCTATTGTTTATCTAAGTGCCTCTTTATTAGCACTACAGAATGCAGCCATGTCATATAGGGGTTGCAGAATTAATTGTGAAGGATTTGCAGATACGAGGTAATTGTTGCCCCCCACTATTTTGGCACGCATATCACCGGAAAATCTCTTCTCCAACACTTACACCACCGCTACGCCACCGCCGCTGCCAACAACAAATTCCTGGAAGAGTTTCTGACAACCTCCCTAGGATTCTCTAAAGACGAAGCCGCCTTCACTCTCCACAAATTAACCCGTTAGAATGAACCCTGATCCAGTCATCAATTTCTTCCAAGCATCCGACTTTGAGAAATCCCAGATCAAGTTCTTCATTTCCGCACAACCCCGGTTGCTTCTATGAGATTACTAGACTTGGGGGCATTCGACTTCAACTTTCGACTCGAGATTAATCTTGAACTACAACACATTGCATTTTAGGGTTTACGATTTCTTATCGAGATTAACTATTTCGAAAGCGAAGATAGTTAATCATTCTCTCATTTATAACTAAGAAACAATATAGCATTATTTCAAAATTCTCACCTCTAGATATAACAAGTGAAAGCACCATGTTTAATCTAGTGATGGCATTGGATATGAGAATCAATAAACATGTAAGCAAGGCAATTGAACACTAGATAGGGAAGAATGGATGAAAGCATACAAAGCACTATTCCTCTTAGCTCTAATCATCAGTTAGGCAAATGGAAGCATTTTACCCATAAATTTAGCAAGTATTCAGCACATTCTACAATTAGGAAGAAAGCCCGATCAATTCTTGCATCAAATTCATATGAAAACATCACATTCAATTGCTAATCGAAAGACCCATAAACAATGCATATCAAGTTCTCAAAATCAAGGATCGAAAGTCTAGATCGAATGCTTCCAGGAGTTATTTAGCCACTACAATCATAATCAAGTTCACAAACATATTCATAGAATCAAATTGAAAGAAAAGCTAGATGAAAATGGAAAGATAGAGTTTTTGGGGGTGAAAATATGATCACCTCTCCCTTGAGATAAGGTGGGTATTTATAGCCGCAAAAGTCAGCACGCTGGAGTGGTCAACTGGCTGGGACTTTAGTGACACTTATTTAGCGACGCTTCTGTTTGGTCGCTATATCTTGGCACCATTTCTTCATAAAATAGTGACGCTTTTTTCTGGGTTTAACCAACACTTCCTTCAAACTTCAGTGACACTTCCTTCAAGCTTCAGCGACATTTTTCTGGGCACGAGCGACACATTTCTGGACAACTTCTACCACCTAAGTAAAGGTGTTCTTCTACCACTTCTATTCATTCCATCAAGAGCTTCCAAAACATGTACTTTACATAGGATTTTACAAGTCTTACCCATACAACATTGAACAAGTAATCGACTATAAAACCTTACACTAAGTGCCAAATAGTGTTCAAGACAAAACTCAAATATGCTAAAAATTAGAGTATATTAATGGCACATCATTGGCTAAGTTTTGAATGGTAATTTTGAGTTTAAATGGTTAATATTGCAATTTCTGTATGTCTGACAACTATCACTGTTTGCTACAGCTATGTTGATGCTGATGGAAAGTAGCTAGTTGGAGCAGATGACCAGAAAAACAAGACTGAATTTGGAACTGGTACGTGGATCTGAGATCATAATTACCCAGATTTCTGAGGGTGGATCTGAGATCATAATTACCCAGAACTTTGAGGGTGGATCTTCTACAAAGGTCCTTGGGTCAAGGGAATTTTTGCGATACTACCGCCAGAAACCAAAGCCAATTGCTTCAATTGCTACAAACGGCATTCCTCTCAGTTCTGCAATTGCTTCCAGGTTTGAATGCTACCCTTTAGCATCAGTTTGGAACTTGTTCTTTGATTTACATACTCAAACAAAGACACAGAAATGTAGTATATATTCTTTGAATAAACATATTTTGTTTTATCAATTTTATGATTCAATTGACTGCAAAAGGTTCGAAGTAATGATGTGCCCTGGTCGTGAACCACTTTTTGTTATTATGTGCTAGTGTTCCAATTGATTAAGAAAAGAACGAGGCACACATGTTAGAAGGAAGGTCTGCATAACTGAAAGTAGATCTGGAAACCAGCATCATGTTAGCTTCAGACATATGTGTAGTTGCAGTTTTCACACTATTTAACAAAATCTGTGGTATTGGTAACTTAAAAGGTAAATGAGATGAGGAATCAAGACAACTTTACGACTTGCAGGGTAAATTTTGTTGGATTCATTCTATCACAATATACCCAAAGTGTTTGATGATACTTTCTTGGCTTAAAGTTTGTAGCTGTTAAGGTGGATCTAGAATCATCTGCTTTTGATGTTAGTTGCATAGCTACATTCTTCTGATTGGAGCAATTGTTGGCATAATGTGTGTAGGTAAAGAGCATGGGTCTGACTACCGTGCAGTCAAAGGAGATTATGGTGAGGGTGAAGGTGTTGAAAGCCATGAACAAGAGCTGTGTGGAGGCTATGTGATCCAAGATGGGATTGAAGAGCAATGTCATTCACAACCTCCCCAAAAACTGCACCTACCGAGTGTTATGGTCCTTAGTAACCGTTTTCTACTACTGAGTTTAGACTACTTTGGCGTTACACCCATTTGTAATAATGTTTACTTCCTGATATTTCCGAATTCTACTCGTCAGAAGTGATTTCTTCATGTTAAGGAGCTGAACTTTCTTGTTTGTAGTAGTATAGAGATTGGTTTATGATACTCCAGTATCTAGGAGTGTTTTTTTTGCTTGGCATGCTCTTGTTAGAATGACTGGTGAAGTCATATTAACATGAAGATTTCAAATGTTTTTCTTATTGGATCTGCCAGAGTTCTTTTATTTTTGTTTTTCGAAATATGTTCATATTTACCGTGTGTCTAATTTGTCGAATATATAAATGATTTAATATTGATTATTCAAAAATGCATTTTGTCATGTCAACCTAATAATAATTCAATTAATATGAATTACTCCATGTCTAATTTTTTTATAAAATTAATTTAAGGTAAAAAATATTTAAATATCACATGAGCACCATATTTAAATTAGGTAAATATAATTGTGAAATGAATTTAGAACGGTCAACCAGTCTTGCATGGTCAATTTGAGTTTTGAAATTTGAAATTTGAGGTTTTTAAAAATTAATCCAAGATCACATGAGGATTGAGGACCACATTAAAATTAGGTAAATATAATTGTGAAATGAATTTAGAACGGTCAACCAATCTTGCATGGTCAACGTTCTTCGAAATTTGAGTTTTGCACCACACAAGCGAGTGAAGAGAGCATTTTAATTCTTTTTATAAGTTCTGCGTAGTTACATTGGCTAAATAGAACATAACATGAAGAGACATGTTATCCGACAGCCCACACCCTTCCTAGTAGCAGAGACATGAATCCTAGGGCATCAAACAGAATGGTGACAATCGCCATTCTGAGATTTGGACTCCCAGTAAAGCCACTTTACTCCCATCAATTCTCTGGTAATCGATTTATACATTTCGACTTAATCTTAACTCCACTCAAGTTACAGACAAAATATTTATTTTTTTATATACCCAACAGTTTAACCAAAGGATTAAATATAGAGTTTGATTTTCAGTATAGCATTTGCTTGTGATAAATGGTAGAAGTTGATTACACAGTATGTTTTCCAGTATAAGTTGATTGACGTGAAAAAATGGTAGAAATGGATTATTGCGTTTGATGTTCTGTAGTTGCTTTTGGCTACGAAAAAACGGATTATAGAGTGTTATTTTTAGTTATCATATTTAGTCAAATACAGAAGTCGCGCAACATTATCAACCTAGTTTGATAAAATTCTCAATTCAGAAAGTTGATAAATGAATATAATCGCATAAGCGTAAATTATAATTTTGATTGTTTAATTTAATTTAACTCTACTTGCTTTCTGCTTATTTATTTGCTTCAAATATAACTGGTGTATGATTGTAATTTGGCTTCTATAGTAACTATTGATCATTGTTTGTAAACCATTGAATATAATAAGCCTTTTGTGGCTATTACAAGGTTTTGGGAGTCTAATAAATTTCCCTCCCCTCAATGGTGGTTTAACTTATCAAAGAATAATTATGGCATGATTGCGAAAAATTTTCAAATAAATACAACTAGTATAATACTCGTGCCCACGAATATTTATTTTGAAATTATTATTATTATTATATATTAATTTGGGAAACAATTATTCTATTCATCAATAATAATATGTATACGAATTTTATAGTACGTGAAAAATTATTAAAAGTTTGACAATTTAATTATAAAATGTCCATTAAATAATGTTAGTGTTTTTAAAAGTTTGATTTTATTAATAATATTGTAGTACATTTAGTTATTTTTTGTTGTATATTCTCTAGTGGTTTTTTTTTTGATAATAAATTTATTATTATTAAGAAATAAAAGCAAGATCCCTAATACTATTACATATGTTACGGTTTAGGCTTGTGGCCAAGTTATGTTCTTTGTGTAACAAAGAACGGTTGACCTTGACTACCGAATACTCCATGAACGTATCAAGTAGCCGCCTTATACTTCTGATAATTCCTTTGACCTCTATTGGAGTAGAGGCCGGATTTCTGATTGCATCCCTGAGAATGATGGAGTCTGTGATGATGTTGAGCCTTTGTATTCCCTGCCTTTTCACTGCTTTAAGTGCTCGCCAACATGCCTCAGATTCCGCCTGAAGGGGTGTAACCGCTGAAAAGAAATCTAAACCTGTTAAGTCTGTATTTATATCCCATCCCGGTTTCCAGATCCTCCATCCTGCGGCTCCCACTTGCAGTGACTCACGGGGAGAACCATCAAAGTTAATCATGCAGACTTGTGAGATTGTGTCTCCAGTTCATTCCTTTTTTATTTGTTGGATGGAAGTAATAGCAGATAGCGGGGAGTCATTAGCTTGTGCCGTGCTCATGCTTGTATCCATATTTGGATGGCATGATTTCCTGATTATTTCCATCTCAGCCTGTGCCTGCTGCACACATTGTATAGGTGATATATCCAGCTGTTCAAACACCTTCTGGTTTCTGTGTTTCCATATTTCCCAGAGCAGTAGGATTATCATAGTGATTTGGCCCTGATTTGGTTCTGCCAACACCTTTTGGAAAAACCAGGTGCTGAAAGCTGCTTGGTTTGGCATGTCCAGTAAGATTCCTGCAGCATTCCAAATTTGTATTACAGCTCTGCATCTGATGAAGAGATGAGTTTCATCCTCTAATTCCAATTGACATCTTTGGCAGATTCCATTAGTGTCCAGGTTTCTTCTCACCCTGTTTGCTCCTGTTGCAAGGCATCCTGTTAGTACCCTCCATATGAAAATTAGGTGTTTTTGGGCTAACTTCAGCTTCCACAATGCTTTCCAAAAATTCCTTGCATTTTCACTTAATCTAAATTGGTTGCTGGTTGCTTGCATGTGCCTGTGGTAACCAGATTTGGTAGTGTAGCTTCCATTTGCATTTCCCCTCCATAATGGTTCATCCTTTCCTCTCATATCTAGGTGAATAGCTTGTATGTGCGGTATGATATGTTGTGGAAAGATGAGTCTGATCAATGGAATCCTCCAAGCCCCATTTTCTTGGTTGATTAGGTGCTCCACTTTTAGGTTTGTGTGTGTAGCAACTACCATGTCTCTTTGGATGGGATTTTGTGTTGTGGGAATCCATTGTTCATGGATTTTTATCTGTATCCCATTAGCCACCTTCCAGCCAAGGTTTTCTTTGATCAGTGTTGTTGCCCAGACAATAGACTTCCATCCCCAGGAGCTTGATAGGCTTACATTTACTTGCAAAATACTATCATTTCTGAGATATTTAGCTTTGTAAACTTCCATAAGGAGAGAGCTCTTGTCTGTCAGTAAATTCCAAGCATGTTTGGCCAGTAGTGCCTTGTTCATACCCACAACAGACCTAAATCCTAAACCTCCTTCCAGCTTGGATTTGCACATATTGGTCCAGGATTTCCAGTGTACTGACCTTTTGTCCAATTTTCCTCCCCATATGAATGTTGCTGTCATGGACTCTATCTTCTTCAGGACATGTTGTGGGATTTTAAAGATTCCCAAAGGGTATATGGCCAAAAACTGTAGCACATGCTTAGCCATTGTTATTCTGCCAGGGAGATTCAGGAGTTTGGCCTTCCAGGAATCAAAATTTTGTTTGAACTTTCCAATTATGTATCTGAAAAGTTCAGACTTGGGCTGATCAAAAAGGATGTTGTTTCCCAGATATGTACCTCCAAAGCCTGGATTGTGTATGTGGAGTATTTCCTTGATGTGTTGCTGAGTCTCATCCGAGGTGTTTGGGCTAAAGAAAATCCCACATTTCTCATAATTGATTTGCTGCCCTGATATCTCACTGTATGTTGAGAGGAGCTCCTGCAGTTGTTGTACAACCAGCTGATTACACTTGGTGAATAGTATGCAATCATCAGCATACATGATGTGAGATATTTGTGGAACATTTCTAGAGACTTTGATTCCCAGAGACTTGTTTTGTGTGACAGCCTTCTCCAAACCTGTTGAAAGAAATTGCTGGCAGATGATGAACAAATATGGTGATAGTGGACATCCTTGTCTGAGTCCTCTGGTTGGGGTAAAAGTAGGGCTCAGATCTCCATTGATCACCACCTGATATGAAACTGTTTGCACACATAGCATGATTAGGTCCAGTAGTTTTGGAGGTATTCTGATGTGTCTCAGTACCATTTCCAGGAACTGTCAAGATATTCTGTCATAGGCCTTGCTCATGTCAAGTTTTACAGCCGCAAGTCCCATCTTTGCTGTTTTATATTTCCTGATGTGTTCTATGACTTCATGACAAGCAAAACACTTTCTGCAATGCTCCTTCCTGGGACAAAACCATTTTGGGTGTCAGAAATGACTGTTTCCAGATGCTGCTTTAACCTTCTGGCAATCATCTTGGCCATGACTTTGTACTTGACATTGCATAATGATATGAGCCTGAAATCTGTTACCAGTTTAGGTAACTTCTTCTTTGGAATTAGAATTATCTGAGTCTTGTTCCAGTTTAAGGGGAATTCACCTCCATTCATGATCCCTAGAATTGATCTGCACATGTCCTCGTTTACCACATTCCAATATTGTTTGTAAAAGCCTGCAGGGATGCCATCCTCACCAGGAGCACCCCATGATTTCATGTCTCTTATTTCATTCCAGACATCTTCTCTGTTGAAACCCTCTTCCAGTTGTTGTACTTGCTCTTCATCAAGACATTTCTGGTTTGCTTGTGATATGATTTCCCAAGTTGTCTGGAACCTGTCCTGATGTTGGGGATTTTGAGCCTGGGTGAGGATGCCTTTTATGTGCTTAGTCAGCTCCAGTAGGATAGATGGTTGATCTGAGATCCAGCTGCCATCAGAAGTGAGAATTCCCTGGATTGTGTTAGCTGCCTTCCTCTTAGTAGCCCATTTATGGAAAAATTTGGTGTTCTTTTCTCCATCCACCATCCAGGCTACCTTTGGTCTCTGTTTCCAATAGTCAGATAACTTAGCCTCTAATTCCTCCTTCTGAGTGATCACTTCCTTTATTCTTCTTTCATTTCTGTACAAACCATCCCTTTGTTGGAGCAGTTTTAATGTTTCTTCCTTGTTTGCTATTTGCTTCTCTAGGTGTCCAAAGGTTCTTCTGTGCCAGTTGTGGAGGTGTTTTAGTAAAATCTGAAGCTTAGATAACACAGCCTCACCCAGTGGTCCTTCAATGGGATTGTTCCAAACCCTTGCAATAATTTGTTTGGGAGGTTCCATCTTAGCCCAGATGGTTTCAAACCTTAGAGACTTTCTTGATCTCACTCTTTCAGGAATTAAGTTCAAAAGAATTGGACTATGGTCAGAATTAGAGAAAGGTAAGTTGTTTACCTTTGCCTCAGGCCACATTTCTAGCCAAGTCTGATTTGCAAATGCCCTGTCAAGTCTTTCTACTATGGTGTGTGACCTTTCTTGGTTATTTGTCCATGTGTACCACAGTCCCTCTGAATCCAGCTCCCTTAGTTGATGGACTGTGATTAGGTTGAGGAGAGTGTTGTTATGCATACTATGTACATTGGACCCCCCTATTTTATCAGCTTGGGAAAGTACTTGGTTGAAATCTCCTACTAAAATGCATGGAAAAGTGCTAAAATAATGCAAATTAGAAATATGATTCCAGAAACTTGGCCTATGTTGAGCCAGAGGGGGGCCATACACTATTATGCAGCACCATTTCTGGCCTGATGCATTAGTGATTGAGCTAACCATGTAGTTACTAGAAATTACTTCTACATCTATAACTACATTACAAGACCAAAAGAGAGCCATTCCACCTGACCTTCCAGCTACATCCACAATTTGCGCCTTATTGAAATATGAGTTTTCCAGCCACCTGTCAAAATGTTTCCCAGTGGCTTTGGTCTCCAGTAGGCACAAGATGTCTGGTTTGTGATGCTTCAGCAACTGGTCGATCGCCTTCATTGTAGGAGCATTGTTGCAGCCCCTACAATTCCATACTAATATCGTCATGGCTGCTCGGGTGGTTGATTTGGTTCAACCACCGGAAAACCAATTGAAACGGGTTGTTCTGGCACAAGCCCTTGCAGCGGTGGCGCCCTTCTGGAAGTCACCTCTCCCTCGCCATCACTGTCCTCCTTCTCTTCAGATGGAATTAGAGAATGCTCAGTTTGTGTGCTAATAATGAGCAGATCCTGCAACAGTTGCACTAAATCACCATCCACCTTACTCTCAGCTGCATCTGTCTTGTTCTGCTGCTTCTGGTTTTCTGCAGGTGCATATCTGTGGATGTGTTTACTTCTCTTCATTGGAGACATCATTGGCATGAATAATATCTCTGAAGTTTTGTCGCACATTGATCTTGATCGTTTTCCTCCCTGCACCATTCCTCGTTGATTGATCGGTTCAGAATGTGCCCTGCTGATTCCTCTAGCATTCCATCCATACGTCAAGTCCGCAACTTCTTGTGTTGGTACCATTTGTTGTTGAGGGGAAACTTGAGCCTCGGCCTCTTGTTGCTGTTGAGAAGGCGTCTGGTGCCTATCTTCTTCCTCTTGGATTTCTGGCATTGGATCCAGTGGTGTTGGTTCTCCCTTCTCATTTCCCACTGTGCCTGAGGACTGGCCTATCTCGAATCCAGGGCGGACTCTTCGCATGGTGAAGGTTCTGCACTTCTTGCTGCCGATCTCCTTCTTTGTTTCTCCGTTAACTTTGCTTTCTTCTTGCCACGGTCTCCCTCCTCCTCAGCATGAACTCTACTCCTTTTCCTTTGCCTGTATTCTGAGATGACAATAGCCGGGCCCCTTGGTGCTCTACCTTCACTCTCCTATTCTGATGTCGTGGACGAGTCAGAGTCAGTTTCTGTGTCAGATGAGACCACTATTACCTCATCCTCTGGCGGGGTAGCGATATTATTTATCCATGAATCAGGCCCCTGAGGATCAATTGGAGGGGTTTCTGGAACAGCTCCTTGCCATCCCGGTATTGCTTCTGCACCATAAACTGTGACTCCTAGACTGATCATGTCTCTCTCCGTTCTGAATGCATTAGCTAGGACCGAAGATAGGATTTGTTCAGCTGCCACCTGATCCCTCAGATCAATTGTTGCAGCTCTCATCTCTAACAGCATCGCCGATTCCAAGTCTGCCTGTTGTGCCACCCATCCTCCCATGTTTAGATTGGTATTTTCAGTCGAGGGCGACGTCTGGTTCACTTGGTCAATTTGCATGTCCATTGGTATTATTTGAATAGGTTCTTGGCGCAGGGAGTTTATATTTTGGGGAGTTGTTGTTTCCCGCTCAATACCAAAGTATGGGTCAAAAACGACCGGACTCAGCTGAAATGGATTGTCCCTTGATCTGTCTCCTGTTATAATCTGTCTGCTATTTCCTGGCTCAATTCTCATGGAAATTAGGAAACCTTCCTGTACCTCCTCGTCCCTCATATGCAAGTATCTTAATCTCCTCCTCTCATAGTAGTCTGGGGCTATGTTTGTGTATCTGTGCTCTCGCCGGTGGTTGTATGCCCTTACATCTCCAGCGTAGAGTTCCCTTCTAGGATCATAGATGATATTGACTCCCCTTTCATTAAAATGGCGCCTGACCTTGCTCTCAATGAACTCATCTAGCATGGTATCACTGACAATGGGGCATGTGCACATCATGTGGCCGATGACCCCGCATCGTCTGCAGAACCGGAATAGGCGCTCATACCTTACATCCACCCAAATTCTTCTATTTTCAGGGATATGGATATACTCCAAATCCACATAAAAACCTGTTACCAGTGGCTCACCTGGTACTATCCACATGGTCGCCCCTAAATAAGTGATATTTCTGGCCGGTGGGGGTTCTATATGAACCAGGATCACCTCTCCCGCCATGAATGCTACCTTGATCGCCGCCAACGGTGCAAAAGCTTCCGCCGGTAGACCATATAGCTGTACCCTGACCTTAACCTTGTCCACTCTGATGTTCCTGAGTATTATACCAGCCCCCCATCGACGGAAAGCCAGCATACCACCTGCGAGCGCGTACGGACTCCTATGAAGGACTGCCAGCGCCTCCTCTCTCGATTCAAACTTCACTACAAAGAACTGACCGTGATGGTGAATCACCTCCGCCGGGATTGACCAGTACTGGATGAAGTATTCGTCCAGATCCTCCACCGTGAAGGGACGTTCATCCATCCAAAATGCCAGGAGGCAGTTTTGTTCAATTGGTGCTGCATCTGCTATATCTCTCTGTGTGAGGGACATTACCCCTCCCCTTCTGGTCGGCCTTGTGAAAGCATCAAAGTTTACTCCCACACTTGTCGGAGCTCGCCTTTCCTCAGAGTATTCTGGCCCTCTAGGAACTCTGCCTCTCTCTGTTGAATTCAAAGACGGGCTATCTCCCATTCTTTTGTCTGGTTTGTGAAAGGGAAGATGAAAAGTGTTGGGTGTAAATGCAAAGGATTTTGTGTTGTGCGGTTGCAAACCTTTGCATCTTTTATTTATAGAGGGCCTAATTACTTTCATCTCTTCACCTTCTTCTTGAACATAATTGTGCAGCATTAATTTCCTCTTGGAAACCGAAACAGGCATGATTATACCTTGAGCCGTGTAAAAGCGTATTGGTGTATCCTATGTCCACCTCCCAATGGGAGACGGAATCTCCCACTCAACCACGTGAAGTCTGATAATTCTGAAAGCTAGTAAAACCAAATTTAGACGCTAAACTTACCGTCAAAATCTGTGTGTCTCGGCTGAAATCTTCGCCGCCCAACCAGCTTCGTCCTCGTCTCCCGATCGGAGCAAGAATCTTTGCTTTTCTAGAAGCCCAAACAAAAAACTCCAAACTTGAAACCCTCTTCTAACTCATTGCATGTTCCATTTCTTGTGCAGATTAACTTTCTGACATCTCGACTTGACCGATCCCCAACTTTTTATCTTCCAATTTCCAAGATCGGCCCCTAATTTTGGATTGGAACGAGGTGGAAAACCCCAAGAAAAGTGTGAAAAAAAGCTCTCCTTTCTAGAGAGAGAAAGTGTTAGGAAAGTAAAATTAGAACCATTCTCTAGTGGTTTGATTAACAAATACTATAATTTAAACCGTGTCTAAAGGCTTTATTAATTATAGTCTTTTTGGCACCTTAATAACTTGTTCAAGAAGAAATATGGTACTCCCTCCGTCTTAGTCTAATGTGCACTCTGACTTTTTGACACTATTTGCTTTTAAACTTTGATCGCTTATTTAAAGAATATATAATCATGAATATTATCATATTTGGTATCGTTAGATTAATCGCAACATGGAGTATTCAAATATCAAATTTTAATTTTTCGATAATATAAGTAAATAAAGATACGGCTAGTCAAAGATGTGTGCTGGATAGTGTGAAAAGTCAACAATGTTGATTTGGCTGAGACAGAGGTAGTATCAAAGTTGGTAGGTGTTTAAAGGGGATGATTGTGATGGTGGTTGTTTGCTTTTGGGTGAAAGTATATACAATTTAATAGTTTCCCACACGATTCATAATTTGATGCATTCATTGATAGAAGGTGCATGAATTATCGTGACATAAATGATAAAGAATCTTAAGTATGTGACTCTTAAGTATGAGAATGCAGCGAAAAGGAGTTTATAGATAGTGAATTTTAACCTGAAAATGGTTAATAGCAATATCGTAACCTTGATAATTGTCAATAGATTAAATTATTTCAATAGATTTTTCCGTACATGAAAACAAAATTGGGACCCTTTCAAAATAAAGTTGGATGGATTTTATAAAATTTTAAACTCATTGATCTCTATAATTCAATACAAAATAACTTTTAACAACCCAAATTAAGGGAAAATGAATTGTATTCATTAATCCATAAACAGGTGCAATGAGTTACAACTCTTTAATGTTCAAAATGTTTGATCACCTTAAAAACAATGAGTTACAACTCTTTAATGTTCAAAATGTTTGATCACCTTTAAAACGTTTTTAACATTCAACCGTATTATGAAATTGATGACTAATCATTAATTCCTTTCGAAATAAAAAAAATGTATTTACATGATTTTTTCTTAATAGTTTTTAAAGTTTAAAATAAATATTATTAAGAATTCATGAAATTTAACTATATTTTTATAATTTTAATACATTCATTTTATTTTTATTCAACATAATTTATTTAATTATTTTTCAAATTAGTTCAGCAAAAATAATCCGATCGATGGAGCTCCCAGATCGATAAAAACATGCATGAATCACCGTTACGAAAATAACAAAGCATTTGTGAGTATGATTACGTGCAATTGTCACTTAAGGGAACGTTATGATGCATGTTTTAAAATTAAGTTTACCATTACGAAAATATCAATCATTTGTGACGATCATTAAGTGTAGTTTTTATTTCAGAAAACGTCACGATGCAGGTTTAAAAATAAGTTTTAATCATTTTTAACGAAATAATTGCAGACTATAAAGAAGAAATGATGTTGATGTATGGCTGACACCGGCGCTTGATGACGAACTTGGCTCACGAACTGATCTGCAAAACAAAGCCTCGGGTGTCCCGAGGATAGACACTTTGACGCTCAAGTTAGTATGATGCGTAAGGCGTATTGTATGAGTATGAGATAGAAAAGGTGTACCAAACCTTTGGGTATTTATGGCTACAATCCGTAGATCACCAAGATATGTAATTATGGTAGGAATTCAACTCTTATGGGAATAATAGTTGTATTACCATGCATAGAAGAAGTACATTTCGGTCATGGTTGTATTACCATATTTAGGAGGATGTATATTCCTTGTAGAACATTCATAATATACGCATTCCTTATAAGGATTAGGATTGATGGACCCGTGGATCCATCCTCCGCGTAACTCGAGCCCACGACCCTTCTCGGGCCCTGGTCCAAGACTGATTGAGGCCCGGAATACGAACCATGGACTTATCAGTAGCTCCATGGTAGATCTTCAGAATCTGGAGTGGTCCATCTCGAAGGCTGGAGGAGAGGCTTGCTTCTCGAGGGAACAGCAATAACTCGAGGGAGAATAACTCGGGGCATTAAGCTCGGGGTGTCCTTCTAGGACCATCCTCTCGGGCTGGCCCTTCTGAATATCTAGCTTCAAGTTCTTTCATATTCCATCAGGACACGTGGATGGCTGAGGTTAACTCTTTTTGAAATCCAGATGGGAAATACACGTGGCGCATATTCATTGGAAGGTAGAGGCGGTCTGTCCCCCGTCTCTCCAATTGCTTACATCGGAACAAGAATCGAGGTAATTACTCACCTTAATGTTGTCTGGGTTTGGGTTAAATCTCCCAAATCATTCCCATTGTCTTCCTTATTCAAAAATTCTTCTTTCCAAGTTCAGAAGACGCATCAGTACTTCATCACTTTCTGAAGCCCCAAATTTCTGCTTCCATAATCATCAGTAAGTGCTATCTTCTTTCTCCGTTACTTTCTTGTGTCTGTTTTTTTTCCTTTGTGTGTGTGTTTCCCCTCATACTCTCTGTGATCATGAGTAGTAGTAGCGAAATGATTTTCGTTCCCCATCATGATGATGAGGAGTATGCATGTGCTCAGGCCGAGGAGAATAGCTCCCGTGACCGCCGTAGAGCCAAGGTAGCTAGTGGAAAAAGGCCTGTGATTTTGAAGAAGAAAGCCTCTGATGAAGAGAAGAGACTGATGGCCATGGTGAGAAGGGATCAGATGGAGGGGAGTAGCCCCATGGTGGCGCGCAGATGGAGGGGAGTAGCCCCATGGTGGCGCGTGCGCCTGGAGGTGGACCGTCTGTGCATGGTAAGGGCAGCAGTAAGAGGTCAGTAGAGGATGGAAAAGCCCGTGCTGACACCGCTGTATTTGTGAAGGGCTGCCGGTATTCCATTCCTAGCGGTAGTGATCTCAAGTATTTTGGGAAAGATAAGTCTGCCTTTGTATTGGTTACTCCGACCCGAGGTATCATTTATGGGAGGTTCCTCCAGCATGGGCTGACTTTTCCCTTTTTTCCCCCCATTGTTGAGTGACTTCTTGGAGTGTTACAAGGTTCATCCGGGACAGCTGCATGCCAATGTGATAGTTATCATGATGGCTCTGATGACTTGGTGTGCCAGTAAAGGTTATAATCCTAGTCTCGCTCTGTTGCGGACTCTGTATAAGGTGTCCATCGTTAAACAAGCAGTAACTATGTCTGTTCGGGATGGTGAGATAGGTCGACCTTTTGTACTTCCTACAAAATGCGAGGGTGGGATAGAGTGAAGTTGACCTTTGATCAGACAAAGTATCTCGTACCCCACTGGAACAAGAAGCTCAAGAATGAGGCTAAATATGATGTTAAGTCCTCAGACAGATTGTTGGATATAGCTGGAGAGCTGGTAAGAGAGAAGATCAAACTTGTTGGTGGTATGTTTGTGCCGGGAAGCCATCAAATGGGTTGGTTATGGCCCCTTGAGACATATAAATGGTTGTATAAGATGCCCGGCCGGACTATTCAGAATGGTAACTATCTGAAGTTGTCTTGTTTCGATCAGCCAAAAGGTGTGGAGATTGAATGGTATGAGGCCATTTTGTCCATGGAGCAGGATCCCGTTGTTGCAACTAGGGCGCTTCGGGCCTCTAGGGCGGTCAAAGAGAGGGCAGCTCAGGATGAAGTGTCCGAGGATCAAATTCCTTTAGATATGGAAGTTTCAGGATTGATGCCTGATGCTCGGCGTCGCTTTAGAAGGTTGGTTCGGGGACCCAAGAAGACTCGATCAAAGGCTAAGGTGTCTGATGAGACTGAATGTCTGTTCGTACCTATTGCCCGAGATCCCTGAGATGAGGATGAAGAAGAGTGTTTAGCTCTAGTGCGATGTCCGAGAAAGGAGATGACTCAGGTCTCTGGTTCTCCACAAACTACCAGTATTAATGAGTAATGGTGTACTATGTTCGGTAGGCCCGAGAATGATGATTCTGTAACTAACTTGATTGAATGTTCGGTTACCTAACTGTCTTGTCTTCTTTCGCGGTCTCTGAATAACATGAATAACCATATGAAGTACTTGTATGGTTCTGTCAAGACACTGCACAACCGCTGCAAAGTTGTGGAGCAAGTGGCAGATGAACAGGCGGCTGAGGTGGAGCTGCTGAGAACACAAGTGGCCAAGAAATCTAGCGAGCTATCTGAGCTGGTGAAGCATCTCCAAGATGAGGTAGCACAGGAGAAGGCTAAGAGAGAGGCCCTGGACGAAGAGGTTAGAGCCTTAAAGGAGGAGAAGAGATCAACGGACAATTCCTTCCAAGATCTGAGCAGGAAAATGGCTGCGATGGTGGCAGAGAGAAAGCGATATGCAGATCCCATTCGCCAGAGGCGGCTGGTTCAATTAATAGTGGATTTCTGCATCAACTGCCTTGAGATGGAGGCCCATCGCCAAGAGCATGGCCAAATCTATCATAAGTCCGAGCTTCCATGTATGTGGGTCTTACTTCAGGAGGTCCTCAGTGATAATGACCAGGAATGGTTGGCTTCCGGTTACAATTGGTCGGAGGTGGCAGAAGATCTGGAGAAGTTCCGTGCGAGGTTTCGCCAAGTTGGTGGGTTCAAACCCAGCTTGATAGCCAACTTGGAGTCCCTGGAGAAGGTTTTAACACTGAAGAGTTTCAGGAGAAGCTTTGCAGCCTGTATCCCGAGTTGTCATTCTTGGTAGAGAAGCCAGCTGTGGAAGCTTCAACTGAGTGCCAAGGGACTCCAGATGGGCAGCAAAAAATTGTAACTCCCTAGAGCCTTCACTCTTTATTTAGGAATTTTCTCTTTCTGCCGAATTTTGGCGTTTATGTACTCCAAATAATATATCTCTTTATGAAATTGACGGTTCTTCGTCTTCCTTTATTTCCAGTGTTGCAAAGCTGTTCTTCAGAGAAGCAAAGATCTGGAGGAGGAGTTAGAAGACTCTAGGGGCTTTTGTAGCCTAGTCCGAGAAGATTGTGACAGTCTCCGCCGTCAGCAAGCAGTGAGTCTGGAGCGGAGGGCTGAGTTGAATAAGCAGCTGAGTGATCTTCAGCAAAAGTACAGGACTGTCGAGGATAATCATGGCAAGGTTCTGGCTGCCAATAAGGATTATGATCAAGAGTGGAGAAAAGCCAGGAGTGACTTGATGAAAATCAAGAGTGAGGGTCATAATAAAGACTCTCGTATATCCGCTCTTCAGTATGAAAATATTGATGTAAACCACAAGATCGTCGCTCTCACTGAAGACTTGAGGATATGGCTGACACCGGCGCTTGACGACGAACTTGGCTCACGAACTGATCTGCAAAACAAAGCCTCGGGTGTCCCGAGAATAGACACTCCGACGCTCAAGTTAGTATGATGCATAAGGCATATTGTATGAGTATGAGATAGAAAAGGTGTACTAAACCTTCGGGTATTTATATGGCTACAATCCGTAGATCACCAAGATATGTACTTATGGTAGGAATACAACTCTTATGGGAATAATAGTTGTATTACCATGTATACAAGAAGTATATTTCGGTCATGGCTGTATTACCATGTTTAGGAGGATGTATATTCCTTGTAGAACATTCATAATATACGAATGCCTTATAAGGATTAGGATTGATGGACCCGTGGATCTATCCTCCGCGTCACTCGAGCCCACGACCCTTCTCGGGCCCTGTTCCGAGACTGAATGAGGCCCGGAATACGAACCGTAGACTTATCAGATGCATGATATACCGTTACGAAAATAAGAAAGAATGTGTGAAGATGATTAAGTGTAGTTTTTATTTTTAGGGAACGGTATGATGCAGATTTTACAATTTAGTTTTTACCGTTACAAAAACATTAAAAAAATATGTGAGAATGATTAAGTGCAGTATTTATTTCAGAAAACATTATGGTGGAGGTTAAGTTTTAATACTATTTAATGAAATAATTTCAGGTCATAAAGAAGAAAGGGTGACTAAATGCACAAATCAAATACCAATAGTCGCCAATCCCTTTAAAATTGTGATAATTTTAACTTGTAAATGAAAATTATTCAACTACAAAAACTAAGTACAACAATCCCTTTAAAACAAACTAAATTACACAAAGTGCTTGCCTTTATAAGATTTGAGAGCACTACTACATTTGGTGCACAATGCACAAAAGCCTATTTGAACCATTATCATGAATTACTTGGTCTAAGAAAGTACTAATTTTCCAAGATGTTATATTAAACTCGGTAATTGAAGTTCACGTGTCTTGCGCATCTTGATCTGCTCCACATTGTAAACAATGTACTCGTTATACATAAGGCCTGGCCTGCAAACATCATATTCGAAACCAAAAGCTTCACAGAGTGATTTTCTTTCATTAAGTGTGACTAAACGTCATTTTCTTGCTGAAAGTGGATAAATCAAACCTGGGAAACTTCTTGCTCTTTTGGCTTTCCCAGTGGAACGATTACATTGTCATCAATAACTTGTGCTTTTGAAGGGTTTGGAGTTGTTCTTCCAATTCCTTTGGTGCTACGTTATTAGAGACAGAAGAGTTACTATTGAGCATAAAAAAATGAGGAGAAACAGTGGCTTATACTATAGTGCAAAGAGAAAGCTTTTATCCCAACCTCATCTTCCATTTGGTAACTTTTCTGGATTGTAGTCTACATTCTTCAGCTCATCCATGTCCAAGAGCAACCTAGACGATTACTCGGTCGGTTTCGAGGAAGAAAACAGTTTATGCAAATCAAAAGCACTAAGAATCTGTACACATCAACAAAGTGATAGATGGATTTCACTTGGCAAGGAAATCAAATGGAAGTGAACCTCGCATCAAAGAAACACACCAGATTCTACAGATTGAGAAGTATAGCAGTGATTTGCACTTTTGGAAAACATATCAGCAAAGTAAACTCCTTTCTCAGACCTAATGATTTGGAAAGCACACTTCTAGTCGTAAGTATAAGTTTCCCAATGTATAATAAACATATACAGACAAAAAGAACAAACCTTGAGATAGAATTCCATCCCAGTTTGGCTTATACTATAGTCTGAGCGAGGGGATGTGATTGTGGCTGCGACCGACAGAGTGTTTGACAATATGTTCGTGCAACTTTCTCCGGATGTCCGTGCCATCCATGAACTCCGGTGAGCTCAACACTGACTTAGTGGTGACTCAGCGAGTCACGCCGCCGGGAATGCACGCGTTCACACCTTTTACCTCTGTCACATGGGGATCTCCGATTTGAAGTTGAAGGAATTCACACCTCTGAGATGACCCGTATCGCCGAATGGCCACCACTTCATCCCGTTTATCTCTCCAGATTCAAGCCGAGTTGGGTATCACAGATGCAGAGGATCCGGATCCAATCACAAGAAGAACATGATACTGGAGAACTTGAAAAATCATTTAGGAGACCATGTTTCACTTCTCTGAATCGACGGGGCATTTCCGTCTTTTTTGTCGGACGGTGATCGGCTTGCTTACTTGGGATATCACGGTGTTGTCTATGTTATCGACGAACAGTTCATGGATAGCATGAACATTCGAATCGCCGGAGAAAGTTGCAGGCGAGCATTCGGTGACGATCGGCGTCAGCGCCGGAAAAGATCTCCAACTCCCAGCCATGAGTTGATGGCCGCGGTGTTGAGCGATCACCTGTTTCGGGGCTCCGCTCAGAGCCACCAGTGATAGTTGCAGGCGAGAATCCGGTGGGGATAAAAAATCTGGTGATTGAGGAGAAATCGAATTCGAGAAATTCCGAGAAGAGAATGCTCTCCTTGGGATGATCGAATCAAAATCGAAGGAGTTAGTGATGAAACTGATGGAATCTGTTGGTTTTCAAAGGAAACAGAAACTAAAAAACTGCAGGTTTTTTGGTGCAGAAAACTTGCTGCCTTTTCTACTTCATATTCTCCAATATATACACCTAAAATATATAACGTGGTCCGATCATTTCGTACCACTCACACATCTAGAATCGTGTTTTGATCACAACTACCAAAATAAAAGGGACTAACCAAAACAGAATGCTATGACTAATTCTACAGCAGACATGCTAAATATAGCAGAAGCTAAAAACAAAGGAAAATACAATATTAACAACAAATCACCCTTAATCTTGTCTTCACTCAACTCATATCAGCAACTCCGATTCTGCCTCTTAGCATCTGAAAACGAACACGTCCGAGAGCTTTCGTCAGAATGTCAGCGAGCTGCACTTCAATGTTGACGTGATCAATTTGAAGTTTACCCCGCTCCACATAGTCACGGATCAAATGATACCGAGTATCGATATGTTTGCTCCGTTCATTAAACACTGGATTTCTACTTAGAAAGATCGCCGATTGATTATCCACCAACAATCTTGGCGCTTGTGGTGGCTCGTTCAATAGTTCTCCAAGTAGTCTACTCATCCAAATAACTTGGCAGGCAGTAGTAGCAGCTGCTATATACTCCGATTCGCATGACGAAATAGCTACCACTCGTTGCTTCTGCGACTGCCAGCTTATTGGAGATTGTCCAAGGAAGAAGATGAGGTCGGTCGTGCTCTTCCGATCATCAACATCTCCGGCCAAATCCGCATCACTATAACATGTCAACTCTAGAGCTCCACTTCCTTTCTTATATGAAACTCCAAGATTAAGTGTTCCAGCCACATACCTTAGCAAGTGTTTAACTGCCGCAAAGTGCACCGTTGTGGGTTTCTCCATAAACCGGCTTACATAGCCGACAGCAAACGAGATGTCTGGCCTCGTGTGAACTCGATAACGAAGGAAGGCTCCCCACTATACTGCGATGAAGGGTGGCTTCCACTGACTCCATTTTCAGCTTTTCTGAGCTTGAGTCGTGCCTCCATCGGTGCAGCACATGGATTGCAATGATCCATCCCAGCCTTTTCCAGCAACTTCTTTGCGTAGGAAGCTTGACAGAGAGTAATGAGATCACCTTTTTGTTGCACCTGAATTCCAAGGTAGTAGCTAAGTTCTCCAAGATCACTCATCTTAAAGAGATTGGTCATCTTAAACTTGATCACCTCTTCGATTGACGATCCTGTTATTATAAGATTATCCACATAGACACCTACAAGAGTCATCTCATCTTTGTTGCCGCGCTGATAAACAGCATGTTCCACTTCACTCCGCACAAAACCTAAGCAACGCAGACTCACATCAAGCTTTGAGTTCCATGCCCTTGGGGCTTGGCGAAGCCCATACAACGCCTTCTTCAAGTGAAGCACCTTGTGCTCCTGTCCATGAGCAATGAAACCTGGCGGTTGTTCGACGTAGACTTCTTCGATCAAGTCGCTATTTAGGAATCCTGTCTTCATGTCCATGTGATGGATTGGCCACCTGTGATGAGCTATAATCGCTATCATCATCTGTACCGTCTCCAAACGAGCCACTGGAGCAAATGCTTCCTCGTAATCCACTCCCGGTCGCTGCACATACCCTTTCGCCACCAGCCGTGCTTTGTGCTTCACCACCTCGCCCGCTGCAGCCTTGTTCATCTTAAATATCCATTTGAGTCTGATGGCGCGATGTCCCGTCGACAACGTAGTAAGCCTCCACGTCTGATTTTCTTCTATGCTAGCTAACTCCTCAACCATCACTGCTCGCCACTCCTCGTCCACCTCCACTTCAACCAGACACATCGGTTCCTCGGCGGTGAGAAGACATATGTCATCATCTTCCTCGGCTTTCATGTTGTCAGTTTCGTGGAATAAGCTGTCCAGCGTGCGGTAACGGCGAGGCGCCTCCTAACCTAGAGATGCCTCTGATGCGCCTGTTGGAGGAAACACGAACGCCACCGTCGGCGGTGGTAGCGATACTGCCATCGATGGAGTTTCTTGCAAGGCTTCTGCGTTGGACACCGGTGCTCGTTTCATGCACTTGGTGCTCCAGCTAGTCTCTGTAACTGGGGAAACTATATTTTCGTGGGAAAAAGCTTTTGTTTCACCAGAACACTCACCTCGTTGATCGTGCCATGTATGCATATCAAAACAAGTGCTTCTAATGTCCAAACATGCATGCATCCAATCCCAGCATGCATCCTCTTCGAAAACGACGTCCCGTGATGCCCTGACTCCCTCCGTCACAAGATTGTAGACACGATACGATGCTGAACCCGATTCATATCCAAACAGCACCATACGAGTGCTCCTATCATCTAGCTTCTTCGAGTTTTGATGCGCCGCCTTGACGTGAGCAATGCACCCAAAAACACGAAGGTGTTTCACACTTGGTCGGCGCCCGTGCCAAGCTCATAGGGAGTCTTTCCGACGATGCTCTTCGTCATTCCTCAATTTAGGGAGATACACTGCCGTCTTACCGCCTCTCCCCAGAATCTGTCTAGCACCCCCTTCGCCTTCAAGAGACAACGCGCCGTGCCAACTACAGTTTGGTTTCAACGTTCGACGACTCCGTTTTGTTGTGGCGTGTACGGTGCCGTCAATTGCCGTTGTACTCCACGCTCAGTGAAGTACTCACCGAGACCTTGAGATGTGAATTCTCTGCCCCGGTCGGTACGAAGTGTCTTCAATTTTCTCCCACTTTGAAGCTCGGCTGCTACAATTATTTTCTTGATTTCGTCGGCGGCTTGATCCATTGTGGTTAGCAGGGATAACCACATGTATTTACTGTGGTCATCAACCATGAGAAGAAAATAACGTTTACCTCCAGGCGTTGGTGGATCGATCGATCCGCACAAGTTTGCGTGCACAAGACCAAGGGGCTCAGTCGCGCGGTTCAAGGCTTGACGAGGAAACGGGGCGCGTTTCCATTTTCGGCCAAACAAGGATCACACTTCCGCTCCACTTCGTCAATCATTGGGAGCCCGTGTACCATGTCGTCACGCGCGAGTCGCTGAAAAGCCTCGAAGTGCAAGTACCCGTAACATGCATGCCATCGCCACCCACTTTCGGAGCCATGCAAAGCAAGGCAAACTGGCCGAGCCAGCTTCAGGTGAAGCAAATAAAGCCTTCCATGGCTTCTTGGCACTCTTGCAAGCAAGCGTCCATCCTGGTCACGCAACTGGAGACAACCTCATTGAATTCGACAATCGTATCCAATTTCGTCTAGCTGCCCCAAGGAGATGATGCTACTGTGAAGGCGTGGTATGTAGTACACCTCCAAGAGTGTCAAGTGATCCCCATTCAGGCATGTGAAAAGAATTTTTCCACAACCTTCTATCTCCACCGACGAATCATCTCCAAGCTTGACTGACCCGCGTACGTTGGTGTCTAGTTCAGAGTACAACTCCCACACATGTGAAAACTAGCGCCGGAGTCTAGAAACCACACCGTGCTGCACTTTCCGTCATGTCCAGTTGCCTTTGCCTGTGATCGTACCTCATTTAGAAGCACATGCTCGTCGGACACTTGGCTCCCGATCGTGAGAGAGGGCAACCTTTCCACCAGTAGAGCACCCTCCTCTTCCTGGTCTTGCACAAGATTTGCTCGTCCCTTGCGCTCTCGTCTCGGTTCTGGGCAGTCCTTAGAGATATGACCAGCAAACTTGTTACAGTTGTAACACTTGATCTTAGTCATATCTCGATCACCGCTAGTAGCACGTAGGCTGCCATCACGTCCATGGTTGGGCAGCTTCCTCTTCCATTTTGACTTGCCCTTGCCACCAGTTCCAGCCTGCTCGCGTTGTTTCCCACGTGCCACCTATTCTTGCTCCATGAGTAGAACTTGTCCACCGGAGTTGTTTGTGGTGTTGATGGAGCACCGTTGAGCAGCTGAGTTGAGCCGTCCAATCACCTCAACCGCCATGCCATTTAGATCAAGTAGTGTCTCTATAGAGCACGCAATCTGAGCATATTGACTCAGTACCTCACGTAGGAATTTCTAGACAACTTTGATCTCCTCGACAACGTCACCCAAGGAGTGAAGGTTGTTGGCGATGCCTGTGATTCGCATGCCGAACGCGTCTAGGGACTCGCCATCTTTGAACGTGATCTATTCAAATTCCTTGTGCAATTGTTATGTCGTTGCCTCCCGTACGCGGTCCACTCCAACTCGCATCATCCGTATCGCCTCCCATGCCTCGTGAGCGGTGGTTTTCACAGCGAGAGCCGGCAACATCTCCGGAGGCACCGCCCGGATCAGCGCTGAGAGGGCCGCCATGTCTTCACGTTCACTCGGCTCTCCATCGCCGGACACAGCCACTCAGAGACCCTGCACCCTCAAGTTGATCTTCATGACTAGAGCCCACTCGATGTAGTTTGTCACCATCAAAATCGGATAGACAATATTGCCACCAAGGTTTGTGCGCTCTTGCACGAACGACCTCGCCGTTGCCCCTCTGTGCTCATCTGCGTCAAAGGTCTGGTCGGCGTTCCGGACGCTGCGGTGAGCGTGAGCCTGAGTCATTCGCGTCGGCCATAAAGATCGTATCCCTAATACCAATTGTTGGTTTTCAAAGGAAACAGAAACTAAAAAACTGCAGGTTTTTTGGTGCAGAAAACTTGCTGCCTTTTCTACTTCATATTCTCCAATATATACACCTAAAATACATGACGTGGTCCGATCATTTCGTACCACTCACACATCTAGAATCGTGTTTTGATTACAACTACCAAAATAAAAGGGACTAACCAAAACAGAATGCTATGACTAATTCTACAATGGACATGCTAAATAGCAGAAGCTAAAAACAAAGGAAAAGACAATATTAACAACAGAATCAATTAGAGTTGAAGGAGGTGATGATTATGAGGGAATAATTGCTCATAGATGGTAATTGTAGAGGTGATTATGAGGGCAGAGGAAGAGGTGGAATAAAATTGTGGAGCAGATTAAGAAAGAAGAAAAAAATCTATCTAGCTAAACTAATAACTAAAGCAATAAACAGCTGACGTCAGTTTTACCCCAACTTGTAGTACGTGTTGCTTTCTTATGCATTTTTTTTTCTGCCTTACTGTACTGTTGACGACATTTACCTTTTCTTCATTGTAAAACGCTGATATAGGTGAAACTTTTATCAATATTCTCATGAATTCAAAATCAAATTTTATTTTGTTTACTTTTATTAGATGGTGTACGTAACTTCTCTAACAATATTTGAGCGACCTTTACCTTTTCCTTCATTGTAAAAGGCTGATATAGGTGAAACTTTTATCAATATTCTCGCGAATTTGAAATCAAATTTTATTCTGTTTACTATTGGCTCTAACAATATTTGAGTGATTTGAGATCGCAGATTACTATTTACATATACCTCTTTTGCATTAATTAATGTACGTATATTACTAAATAAATATAAGCTTAGTTAAAATAATCTATTCTTCACTTCAATCTTTCTCTTCTTGGTGATTGATAATTGAAATTCATCATTTTCAGAGTTAATGGTAGGGATAGATGTACCGATTTCCTTAAAATATTAACACTCATGAGGTTAAAAATAAAATATGTGCATATAGGTAAAACTTTTATCAATAATATAGTAAATAGGTAGGGATGAAATGTTGTCTACCATTATTTATTTATTTCTTCCTAACAAACGTGCGTCTGTAACACTCCTCCCGATATTATAGTGATTCCAAATCCCACGTGTTTGAAAACCACCGATACTATCGCGATCTTAACCGCCCGTCACCTTTTTCATAAATCTGATCACATGAATATTAGTTTGACGTATACCTTTTCTCTGCTGGACGTCAAATTCAACCATGTAGCATTAGTTTCAAACTATGTAATCTTTTATTACCTTCGTTCATTTTCATTATTTATTATGTTTATTTATTAAGAAAGAAATATATAAATTTTAATTGGTTAGGGGTTCCCGTCAAGAAAATCAATCAGCGACTCTCAGTCTCACTCTCATCAAGGATATTACTCCTATGGATGAAAAGATGGCCGTATGGATTAGGATTGCACGTTTGTGGAAGTCTGCATGTTTCAAGAATACAGATGAGGATGGTAGTATCGAAATGATGTTTGTGGATGAAAAGGTATTTACAATATTCTACATATTTTTATATGCATAAAAATTGAATTATTACTAATTATTTTTTTATATTTGTTTGAACAGTGTGACACAATTCAAGCATCAATCAAGAAAATGTTGATGGCAAAATTTTACAGTATGCTTGAAGAGGGACAATGCCGAATTGTGTCCAATTTTGGCGTTGGACAGAACAGTGGAAACTACAGGACATCTTCACATCCGTACAAAATTAATTTTAAATTTTCCACTAATGTCAACATATGTGATGATCATGTGCATGGGTTCAAATTTGTATCGTTTGATGATGTTAATTTTGAGCCAAAATTTGAATGTCAAATTTCTTATTGGTAAAATTATTAATATTTGATTTTTGTGTTCAAATAATTACAATACCATGCTATAATTATTATTTTATTATTTTTACAGATATCATTGCTCAAATTGTTAGAATGGGTAGTTTTCATGTGAATGAAAAGAATGGGAAGATTTCAAAGAAAATCGTCATGGAATTGAGTGATATTGAGTAAGCTAAAAGATATATTTATGTTTAGTATAGATTATACATGCTAAATATTATCTAAATTTTTTTATTATATAAATATATTTGGTATTTATTTTAATAGATACAAATATTTTTATTTAAAATTTTAAGTTTTTTTAATTATAACGGTTATATTTGGTATTTATTAAATCTTTTATAACAATCCAATGTGTATAACCCACCCACATGTGTATAACCCATATAAATATATATATATATATATATATATATATATATATATTTATGCATATTTATGTAAAACAAATGCAGAATATTCTCTATTCATGTTAATATAGAATATTTTCCATCCGTTTATTGATGATATGTAGTAAATAATATAAGTTGATTCAATAACATATTGAGAAACAATCAGATAAGGCAGCCTTATCATAAGGCAAAGGGGCTGGGAAATGCCATTTTAATAAGTTTTGGGCAAAAAGCTAATTAGTTTTTTCTCGGTGCCACAATGTAAATAGCACAAATATTCAGGGACTAAAGTGACAATTCAAAAACTTTATCTCCAAATATAAACCTTCCGGCCTGTGTAATTCCAATCGATGGTTTCTGCCCAGTCAATTCACCATCAATTCGCCGTCGATTCAAAATCAATTCGCCGCTCGATTCACCATCAATTCGCCTTCGATTCGTCGTTAATTTTCTCGTCAAACGAGGTATTAGGAACGGCGAAGCGAGCAGGATGGTGGATTGATGATTTTCGTCGGCAACTTTGATAGATTATTCGTCGGCGACAATACTGGTGCGACCATAGCGCATTACCTGAGTTCGAAGGTTGGAGTGAAAATATTGGGTACGATTTTGTGTTTTCCATTTTTTTGCGATGAAAATACTAGCCGGGAAAAGTTGGCTTATTCCAAGGGTCGAAATAGTGGTATTCTTAATATGTATATCAATCCATTTACCAATTGATCTGGATCTCATCATCATCCTCTTCAGATTCAAAGAATGTTTGTTTGTTTTGCTGAGGATGATGATGACGATGAAGAGATTGATCTTGTCATGCGTTTTGTTAAGGAAGAGGTTTATGATTGATAATTTTTTATCGATGATCGAATGGATTTGATGATTTGATGATGAATGATGATGATTTGACGATAAACGATGGATATTTGACGATTAACAACGATGATTTGACGATGAACGACGAATATTTGACGATTAAAAACGATGATTTTAACGATGAACGGTGATGATTTGATGATTAACGATAATGATTTGATGATTAACGATAATGATTTGATGATTAACGATAATGATTTGATGATTAACGATGATTAACGAGGACGATGATTTGATGATAAAAAACAAAAATTTGATGATTTGATGATGAACGACGATGATTTGACGATTATTTGACGATTAACGACGATGATTTGATGTTGAATGACAAAAATGTGATGATGAACGATAATGATTTGATGATGAACGATGAAGATTTGATGATGAACGATAAATATTTGATGATGAACGGTGAGAATATGATGATTTGATGATAAACGTCGATGATTTAGTGATGAACGTCGATGATTTGATGATGAGTGACGATGATTTGATGATTTAATAATGATGATTGATGATGGTAATGATGAATAAGGAGATTAAATGTGTTTTATATATTCTTATTGCAAAATGATTCCTGAGTTTTATTAACATGTTAAGTACTGGAACCAAAAAATAAATATTTATGTTCCAGCTTCAAAAGTATTTTGCCCCTGAACCTAATACCCCTTGTCTTACCATAAGGCTGCCTTACCAGAGACTTTCTCCATATAATTCTATTCAGAAGAATAATTTTATAAGATAAAAAATAAATAATTAAATCAAATATGTATATGCAATCATTAAAAGATATATTTATTTACAAATTTAAAATTTTAAAATTCCGTGTGTAACACGGGTATTACACTAGTACTAATTACTAAAGTAGTAAACATTGGTGTCACGTGTCTCGTTCTCCTTAACTTATTTCCTGCCAAAACGTTTTACTAATTATGGCAATTTCCCATAAAATTATATAAATAACTAAAAATATTTCTCACTAATTGCTAGCCTAATATATTTACTAAGTACAGTATACTTTACTTTGCTAGACTAATTTTTCACTGATTGTTGTATTTTTTTGAATTATGATATAAATATTCAATGACAAGTTTTGTATATATAGCTAAAATTATTAGATTTTTAATAAATGTAATCATATCATAACATGCAATTATATTTTTATTAAAGTTAAAAGCAAGTAAGATTAATTAGATGCTAATGTGAAAATTTATTTAAGATTAATTGATGATATTTATCTACTTTAATTGTGCTATACCACACGTAAAAATTTTCATCACTATTATCATCTATACTAAATAATAATAATTATAGTAAAAAACAGTAATTCAAGTGTCGCTTTTTCTCTTTATCTTATTTTTGTGCCTAATTTTTTACTAATTATAAAACTTATTTCATTTTCCCTAAAAAACTGTGTATACATAACTAAAAATACTTTTACATAATTGTTTGCCCACTTCTTTTACTAATTTAGTAAAATTCACTTCGCCTTAAAAACTTTTCATTTAATTGTTGTACACTTAGTATTACCTCATATGTTTTCAATTGTGAGATAAAACATTATGAATGACCAGGTTTGTATATAGCTAAATGATTAGATTTGTAATTATGATCATTAAAATATAACTAAAAAGACCTAACACTATTTGTTTGCCTTTTTATACTACTTTAGTAAATCTACTATGCATTATTACTAATTTTTCTCTGATTGTTGTACCATTTATCTCATACTTTTCGAATTGTGAGATAAACATTATTGATGACCAGCTTTCTATACAACTAAAATTATTAGATAGTAATTATGATCATACCAAAACATTCAGTTTTTTAAATTAAAATTAACAGAAAAATTAGATTAATTAAATCCTAATCAAATTGTCTTTTGATTGATGATGTTTATCTACTTCAAATGTGTTATTCAACACATAAGTTTTTCCATTACAAACTATCGCTATTTTTTATTTCGAAGAATTTATCCAATGTAACTAAAATATTAATGACGAGGTGTGCAATAAAATAATGATAACTAGAACAACATTTAGAATGATTTGAAACGGTAACATTCAACTATGTCGATAATTTTAGAGTTAGAAGTATGAAGCATAGTAGTATCACAAAATCCTTTATAAATGTCACAACATGGTAAAAAATTATTTCAACATGTGAATGAGTAAGATTAAACGTAATTTATTTTTAAATATTTTTCTATAATTAAAAGATGATAATCTATAGTCATTACTAACACATTATAATAATAGTTTATTTCATTTTTTCTCAAAATGTATATATGTCGTCGTTTTTTCGCCTTATGGTATTATATTTTCATTAGTTTACCATTTTACTGAATCCAAAATTACATTCTAATTTCTTTTTACACTAACGATATTAGCGATAAGATTTTTACTAAATTTAAGATATTCGAGTTAACCGAAATCAATTTTAATTTATCGAATCCAAATTAATTGCATTACATTATTAATTAAATATAATCACAATAAACATTGTATAATTCATTATTCTACAGAAATGAAAAACTGTGAAATTTGATCACATAATTTTATAACAATTTGTATTTCTTTAAATGGACAATAATCCAAATGAACCCCCCAAAAAACACTTCCACCCCCGTTATCCCAGATAGGAATGGAACCCCGGATCTCTTGGTTATAGGAATTTAATAATTTTTAAATGATTTTATAAAAAACATTCTACTATTATAATTATATTAAAATATAATTATTATTTATTTATTATATATAGTTTAAATTTCCGTGTGTAACACGGGTATTACACTAGTTAAAAATAAACTGATAAGTCTAGCTGATGTGTCAAATTATGGTGAAGTTTCAAAAATAATTCAAAATTCTAAGAGATTGACAAATTAGCTTTTTCCATCCTCTTTTAAAGAGTAGTATAGATATAGGTTAGAGCTAAGAGAAACAATTAGATAAGGCAGCCTTATGGTAAGGCAGGAGTATGGGAAATCATGTTTTAATAAGTTATGGGGTCAAAAACAAAATAATATTGTTTCGGCGCCATAGTATAAAATGTGCATAAGTACAGGGACTAAGTTGCAAAATTAAAAATGTTACCCCAAAAATACCCAAATCAATCCAGCGTGAAACATATCCCAGCTTAACCCGATCCCAGCTTAACCCGATCCCAGCTCGCCGTTACATATCCCAGATGCAGTCTGAACGGAGCACCGGTTTCGAGGTCCACCGGAACTGGCTCGCCGTTACAAACTCCATCCCGCTCTACCCATGGAACTACGACAAGATCAGCCCTTGAACCCTCGACTACACACCCTTCTTCGACTACTTCGAGCGCCTCCTCCCCTTCTTCGCTGCGCTTTGATCTCACATTCGACCACCTCACCGATGATTTTCCCGCTAGTGTTGACTATGATATTGGTGGTGGTGCGTCGGGTATGGTTTTGATGGTGGTGGTGGTCCTGGTCATATGATGGTGGTGGTGCTGATGCGGTGGTCATTCGGCGGCAGCTGGGTGATGATAATTAATTAATTAATAATTATAATATTGTATGATTATTATAATTATCAGTGATGATGATGATTAATGATAATTATTAGTGATGAATGATTAATGATAATGATACAAGAATTGACGTTGGTGATGATGACGACCGGTTATGTGTATATTTTAGTTGATGATTTGATGTTTATGATTGATGATTTTTTATTAATGATCGAACGACGATAATTTGATGATAAAAGACAAAGATTTGACAATTAACAACGATGATTTGATGATGGACTGCGAATTTTGATGATTTGATGATGAACGACGATGATTTGATGATGAACGTTGATGATTTGACGATAAAAGACGAAGATTTGACAATTAACAACGATGATTTGACGATGAATTGCGAAGATTCGATGATGAACGACGATGATTTGATGATTTGATGATGTACGGCGATAATTGATGATGAGCGATGAAGAATTGATGATTAACAAAGATAAGTTGATGATGAACGATGATGATTTGATGATGAACGACGATAATTTGATGATGAACGATTAAGAATTGAGGATTAACAACGATAATTTGATGATGAACGACGAAGATTTGATGATTTGATGATGAACAACAAAGATTTGATGATGAACGACGATGATTTGATGATGAACGATGAAGATTTGATGATGATCGGTGATATTTTGATGAACAATGATGATTTGATGATGAACGTCAGTGATTTGATGATGAGCAACAATGAATTAATGAAAAAAAGATGATTTATAGTAGATATAATGAATTAGGTAAGCAAAATTTAATAATTACAATTCGACCCCCAAAATTTATATGAATCACATGAGGTCCTTTTGCCTTACTATAAGGCTGCCTTACAAGAGAGTTTCTCTAGAGCTAATGCTTCAAAAATAACCCACTAATTAAATACACTACAAACATTGTATTCTTATTAGGGTGTGATGAGTAAGGGATGACCAAAATTTTACGGAAATTATACATGCAGGTCCAATTTACTAATGCAGGTCTGAAAAAGACAATATTTTACCCCTGAATTGTGCTAGTGCAGGTCTAGACTGTGATATATTGAAGGGTAATATTGTCTTTTTCAGACCTGCATTAGTATAGTGGACCTGCATGTATAAAATCCCAAATTTTACTCATACACCCCTACTCTTTGTTTTTCATCTTAATTTTGGCACGAATTTAAGATTAATGTGATTAAAAATTTATTTATTTTGTAAATTACTACAATCACAATAAATTTTTGTTCAGTTTAGTGTTTTAAATTAGATTAGATATTGTACATTGTTATAAGTTGTAAAATCTGATACAAGTGTACTTCTTTCGGTCTGTCCTTTTGCTTGGTATAACTATGCTGGTTTTTTATTTGATTTAATAGATTGACAAAGAAATCGGAATTGTGTTATTATAGCCAGCAGTGGTTTTCGTCTGATACTATTAAGCCAGCACTGGTTTTCGTCGGATACTCATAAGCCAACAGTGTCCTCCAAAACCCCACCTCTTTTCGAACGCCGACTCCGATGAACAGGTCGAGGACGATGACTTTTCACGGTTCTTTTTAAAATAAGCATAACTATGTCAATGGCATTATTATAGCTCGACGGGCAAACAGCAGGAACAACAAATAGGATATGCTCAAAATGCAACTGCATAATTACTATGAGATATGAGGATATGTTTCAAATCCTCATATTCTCTTTGTAGGTACCGAATAATTCTGATGCATGCTGATTTGATTTTCATCTGTTGGTTTAATATAAATAAAAAATTACTTTCACATGTGGAGTTTGTAAGCTAAGAAAGATGAATAAAAGGAGGCTTTCACTGAATATATTGAGACACTATTCTGTGACATTTGTTGTTCTTGAAATGCTTGGTTGCCAGGTTTGAATTGCTAGCTTGGTTTGCAAATTGGCAACGATCCAAATTTCACCCGCCTTCCTCAAAAATGGCATTTTAGTGTTTTGTTGAGTTTTAATATCCCCTTTTTACTTTTCACGTATATTTAATAGACTAAGGAAGAATAATATTTAGGTAAGAATTTATACCCTATTTTTCAATTTTAAAACATTAATCAATATTTTATAGCATTTTAATTTTTTTCACATTGAAAAAAAGAGGTCCATAAAATGATGCGTTGTTGAAATTATCCCAACAGCAAAGAATCACGTCCAACTTTGTGTGTCCAATTAGGGGAACTTTCCCTCTCTTCCTCTTTTCTCTCCCTTCTCTCTAACTTTCACCACCGGACACTGAATCCCATGAGAAATCTGGCCGTTTTCTTACCGTTTTAGCCGAATCTCCACCACAACGGTCTGATCACAACCAATCAATGGTGGCAACCCCGCCCCTCTCCGGCAGCCCAACTGCCCGGAAATCATACAGTCAGTCACTTTCAGACAGATCCCCACCGCTATCATCCCAATTCCCGTCAAACCCAGAAATTAAACCCATCACAACCTTCAATGGAAAGGCTGCGTGTATGTATGACAAGCAGTCCGTCCAGATCTTATCATCCCATTACCAAAATGCCTTGATTGGAAAGTTCCAGCGAACTAAGCCGGCTATGGCAAACATTCAGGCAACTTTCCAAGAAATTGGATTTGCCGGCAAATTCCAGTTAGGCTCACTGGACTATAAGCACGTCTTGATAAGATTTCAAAATACATTGAAGATTATTGACGTTGCTGGTTAAAGCCTTTCTGGAATGTGGCCGGAGTTGCCATGAAAATCCTTAAATGGAAACCGGAGTTCTCACCGGAATATGAATCTCCGGTAGTCCCCGTCTGGGCTACTGTGCGAGACGTCCCTCTTTACTATTACAATAATTCATTGCTTGCAGATGTAAGAAACCAATTGGGCAAATTCATCAAAGCAGATGCAGCAACAACGGCAATCACAAGGCCTTCATCAATAAAACTCTGCATAGAAGTGGATTTGACCTCAGATCTACTCAAATCCATCCAGATTGGCTGTCCTGAGGACTATAAAGATTGTGAAGTTGAATACCACAATCTCCCTTTGTATTGCAGGCATTGCAGGAAGCTAGGTCACCAAGACTCAAACTGCATGATGCAACACCCTGAATTGAGGAAGACCTGGAAAAAGAAGGACCATGTTGTACCAGATAATGCCAAAGCTGGATCCTCAGACCTTACACCAAGTGAGAAGAAGCAGGGTAACACCTCTTTCCAGCCTCAGAAATGGACCAAGGTTCCATTGGCATCTCAGGAAGTCAACAATGAGGTAGCTAACACTGAAACTAGGTTGGTTCCATACCAGCCTAGTTATAACATGTCTTACCAAAGCCCCACTTTTAAGCTTGCAGATTTCAAGCAAGTACAGAAGAAAAATGTATCCTTTGCACTTGATGATTTGGATTTGATACCTGCAAAATGCATGCTTAAAAACAAAACACATTCACACACTCCACCTCATAGAAGTAAGGAATTAGCAATAATTCCTTATCATAGGGTTGAACTGTCAAATACATTTACAATTCTGCAGGAAGAATCAGATAATTCCAGCTCAGATGAGTCAATGGAAGCTGCACCAAATGAAAACATTCATGCGGACGTATCCAACTGATTCAGCTAATGGAATCTGAACAGAAGGAGGACACAGGTAAGCCTTCTAAACCAAAAAAGAAAAAAATAAAAGCAATATTAGTGCCTTATCTGACAGTGGAAGTAGGGTACTAAGACCAAAACCAAAGATTAACTATAGATTTTAATGTCACGCAAACTAATAACAAATATGTTAGTTTGGAACATTAGAGGTTATGGAACATCAATGGACAGACTTAGGTCACTTATCACCACGTATCACATTTCTTTTCTTTGCATAATTGAACCTATGCATGATATAAATGAAATACAAACATTGCAGCATCAACTAGGTTTTCAACACAGTATTGCTGTAACACATGCAAAAATATGGCTGTTATATAGGGATAATTTTATTGTTAACATTTTATCTCAAACTAACCAATTTATACAAGCTATAATCACTGAAAAAATGTCAAGTGCAACTTGGGAACAGGTGTTTATATATGCACAGGTCACAAGATCACCAAGAAAAGAACTTTGGAGAGATCTGAAAGCACTGAGTACAGCAGCAACAATATACACTGGAGATTTTAATACAATTGCTTCAGTCTCTGAGCACAAAGGAAAGCACTCACCTCCAATTGGAAGCATGGGGGATTTCAGAGATTTTATGGATAGCATGCAGTTGCAGGAGATACAGTCAGTAGGGAACCACTTCACTTGGACAAATAATAGGATGAAGGAGGATAGGTTACTGCAGAAGCTAGATAGAGGAATTTGCAACAGTGATTGGCAAGCTCTATTTCGACACTCTTCCATCCAAGTTTTAAATAGGACAACATCAGACCACAACCCTTTGTTACTATCTATTCAAGATGCAACAGAAAGCCTACCTAAACCTTTTAGATTCCAAAGTATGTGGCTACACAGGGCAGACTTTGAGAAGATGGTTAAAGAGGACTGGGAGCAAGAGACTGGCTTCAGAGGGATGTATAACATGGTCTATAAAATGAAGAGGCTGAAAATCAGGCTGAAGACATGGAACAAAAACACATTTGGGAATGTACATCAGAACTTGATAGAGGCTGAAAATAGAGTCAGTGCACTGGAGGAAGCATACCAAATCAGTGGAAGTGAGGAAGATCTTGTCAAACTTAATGAAGGAAGGGCTCTACTAATCAGATCAGAGAAAGAAACAACATCCTTTTGGAGACAGAAGTCAAGCCTCAAATGGTTAAATGAGGGAGATGCCAACTCCTTTTTTTTCCATAATTCAGTTAAAGAAAAAAGAAGCAGGGGAAGGATTTCTAAAATAAAAACAACAGAATGGATCTGGATTACTGAACCTGGCCTAATTAGAGAGGAAGGAGTGAGATTCTATGAAACTTTGCTTAATGATACTGAACATGACACTTCTGGTCAATACATTGAGCATTTTAAGGGAGTCATACCTTGCCTAATTTCAGAAGAGGATAATAAGGAATTGTTAAAGGAGCTGGAACTGGAGGAGTTGCAGGCTGCCACTTTTGGTCTTAACAAAGAAGGGGCTCCAGGAGCAGATGGATACTCTGGCATTTTCTTCACAGCATGCTGGGAAATTATCAAAAAGGACTTGCTGGAAGCAGCAAAAGAATTTATGAGTGGAAAAATCCTCCCAAAAGGCATCTCCAGCACATGACTAGCCCTCATTCCCAAAAAATCAAATCCTTCAAGTTTTGGAGATTACAGGCCCATAAGCCTTTCAAATTTCCTCAACAAATTTTTTTCCAAGGTCCTAATGGGAAGATTAAAACCACTGATGCAGAAGGTTATATCAGAGGAGCAGTCTGGATTTATGGAGGGCAAAGATATTGCAGATAATGTTATACAGATGATGGAGATGGCTAGAATGGTTAACAAGCAACAGGGCAACAAAAATATGATAGTGAAACTGGACATGCAGAAGGCCTTTGATAGGGTATCTTGGAGTTTCTTAAACACAGTCATGCTAAAATTTGGCTTTGATGGAAGATTTGTCAAATTGGTACTTCAAAACATTGCTGCAGCTCACTTCTCAGTTATTATAAATGGGAGTGCTTCTGGATTTTTTGCAACAACAAGGGGAATTAAGTAAGGAGACCCTCTCTCTCCTTACTTATACAATTTAGTCTCAGAAGGCTTCACAAGAGGATTTAAACCCTTACTCAGTCAAGGATATTTGGAATATTTTAAGCTTCCAGGAAATGTAACTCCCCTTTCTCACCTGATGTATGCTGATGACACAGTTGTGTTTCTTACATATGAGAAAAAGAACCTGAAGAGATTTAAGCACTTTCTAAGAGCATATGAGTCAGTTTCAGGACAGAGGATAAACTACTCAAAATCAGACTTTTATGTACACATGGAGGCCTCAGTTCACAGTAACAGGAGAATTAAGAGAATTTTGGGTATGAAAAAGGGCCAGATGCCATTCACTTACCTAGGAATTCCTATATTCTCTGGGAGGAACTTAGTCAGAAATTACCAGCCCCTTATAGAGAGAATGGAGAAGCCAATTCACAACTGGAAGAACAAATGGTTAACCAGTGCTGGGAAGACCATACTGATAAACCATGTTCTTATGTCTATGCCCGCCCATATTTTTTCAGTTTTAAAACCACCAAAAATGGTTATTAAGAAGATGGAAAAAATAGCCTCCAAATTCTTTTGGGGAGAGACAGATTAGGGTCAGAGAAAAAGCTGGAGGAAGTGGTCAAAGATGGCTGTGCCTACTGAGGAAATGGGCTGGGATTCAGGGACCTAGCTGCTGTAGTTGATGCATTCTCATGTAACATCTGGTGGAAGCTACAGATGAACCAAACAATATGGACAAGATTTTTGTGGAATTTGCCAGCTGCTCACAAGAATTCTCTCACATGGAAGAGGATATGCAACATCACAGAATTTGCAAACTCACAGACCTTGATCTTGGTTGGGCAAGGAGGAAACTCTTTCTGGAACTCTAACTGGATTGGGACTGGAGCTTTGTTCTACCAATGGCCCCCAAATTTTATACTGCCATTCCCACACATCAGCATTGCTCAGTTCTTTGCTAGGAAAAATTACTACATTAACAAACTGGAGCCTCATTTGGCTACCACCTCAATTTCTTTGTTGCAGGAAGCTCAGAAGGAATTCACTCATCCTGATAGCCTAATATGGAAGCCAGGAATTGATGGAAACTTCTCTATCAAGGCTGCATATCAGAGTATCAGAAATAAAGGTACCAGTGATACACTTCTAAAACATGTATGGTCCTTAACACTGCCTGGAAAGATTCATGTATTCATTTGGAGACTTACAAACAAGCTTCTACCTTTTGATTAAATACTTGCAAAGTTTGGTTTTCAATTACCATCAAAATGTTTACACTGTAACAATAGTGACTCCATAGACCACTATTTTAATAGTTTCTCATACAATCTGGAAGTGTGGAGTCATGTTCATAATATGTTACTCATACAGGCACCTACATTTTTATCAGCTAGAGCTAGAATTCATTTTTATTTGTCATTTGCTGGAATCTCCAAAATTCACACAAAAGTTCTAAAAATAACCTGTATGGTTACTCTTTGGAGTCTATGGATTAGGAGGAATAATCTTGTTTATGACAATAAAATTATGACTTCTAGGGAATTGATTGATAAGATAAAGAGAGAGGTGATACTCATATTTACAGCACATCCTCTAACTGGTAATTCAGAAAGGAACAACTTTCTAATTCTGGCAGGGTTGGCTCCTTTCTTCAAGCAGAAAAGGCCAAGATAGATCAAAATTATAAAATGGGAACCATCTGACCAAGGCTGTAAAATTAATGTAGATGCTTCATATAAAAATGGAAAAACTGGGATTGGAATTGTTTTGCGGGAACTCTGCAGGCTACCCAACACTCCTCAGATCCTTACAAATGAACAGTGACTCCCCCTTGTCTGCTGAGCTGATGGCAATCAAGGAGGGACTTATGATAGCACGGGATCTAGGGCTGCAGTACTACAAAATAGAATCTGACTGCATACAGGTTGTGAGATGTATTACAAATCCATCCAAGGCCCCATGGACATTGTACTCAATATGCACAGAGCTGCTAAAATCTCACAGCACACACCCTGTCAGACACATATACAGGGAGGCAAATAGAGTTGCAGATTTTCTAGCCAGAAATGGTCTGCAAACATCAAATCCTGAAAACTTCACATGCCAGAATATGCCAGGCTCCCTATCAGGATTGATCCTATTGGATAGGTATGGTACTCCATCTATCAGAACCTATTAAATAGAATGGATATTTTGACAGTTTGCTATTGTGCAGATAACCAAAGACTGAAAAAAGGATTACACCCTCTCACAGGCTGGCTTTTCTCCAGCAATGAAGAACCTCTGATCAAGCCATCAACTCATGCAAGGAGTCTTGCTCAGGCACATTGAGACTTCTAATTAAACCAGGGGACACACAATCAAGATCCAACACCCACAATGATAAAGTTGGCCAATTTTTTGAACCATTTCTGGTTTGTTTCTGGCCTTCTGTACATATTTAAGCTTATGTTGGCATTCTGTGTTTCAGATTCAAAGGGTGGTTGATTTGTGCTTCGGTATTTGTTTACTCGATCACTAACAAACTCCCCTTTTAGAGTCTGAATCACCAGAGCCTGTATTACAGAGCCTTTAGAATTAGCAATTTTGAGAAGCTTTCTTGCTTCTGTGAGCCAAGCTCACTTTTTGTAACAAACTTTAGGCAAGTCCTATTATAATTTGGGGTGCCAAATAAATTCCCCCCACTTATAGTGGTTTAATTTTTTATTTTTTATTTTTTTAAAAAAAATCCCAACAGCAAAGAAATCAAGGACTACCTGAATAACGGTAAAATGAGCTGGGGTAAGGCAGATAAGTTTTCGTGTGGGGCTCGGTGAGTTTCACCTGCTTATATATAAAGTCTGGCCTGCAGTTAACATTTTCCAGATTGTCTTCCCTTTTTTATCATACCCCCAATTCTTCTTTCCCTCATGCGAATCCCTCTCGATTTCTTCGATTCTAGATTTAAGGTTTGTGAATTCCTCTCAATTTCTTTGATTTCCAACTTAGGGTTTGCGAATTTGCCACGATAATCTCTCCCGCACTCCCAAATTGATTGAGCCCCAAAAATTAGGGTTTCCCCAAATCAAATCAAGATGGGCCTTTTGAGGGATGCGGGTTGGAGATTATGTCCAGACGATGCTTTTCTCATTGATGTCCTGGAAAAGGCTGAATACCGAATTCATTGTCCCCGGAAACATGCCGAAATTTGACATGTATGGAGGCTCCGGGAAGGAGCCCCGGAAACTCTTCTAGGAATGACACGAGATTTCTGAGAAATTGGAGGGAAAGGGGGATACTAAGGAGACGTTTGTAATCACGAAGTTCAATCGGAAGAGTTTTGGGAAGAAGAATTATTCTAGGATTGCAGGTGAAGGGTGTTGGCTGGATAAGGGTAAGTGTAAGGCTTGGTATAAGGAGGTGGGTTTTGGAGGACACTGCTGGCTTATGAGTATCCGGCAATGATAGTGTTGCCCAGGGAAAGCCCTACTACTATATGAACGAGCTTCACCTAGCCCAAACCTGCGATTTTGTTGTTTGTAGGGTGATGAAAAAACTGGGAAAAACTTGTTTGGTCAAGTTGAAATTGGGCACCAAAAAGCGCCATCGTCAAGCAGATGGTGATGTTCAGGACTGCCCTGCCATGTGACAATAGAAAACTTGGAGGACTTAGAAAATAATTAGTTGTAATTCTTGTATATTGCATGTATTCCCCTAGGATTTAATTTATTACAGTTAGGACCCTCTCTGCTAGTATAAATAGCTGCTCATTATGTCAATACAGATCACGTTGGAAATTAGTGTTTACATGGTATCAAAGCAACCTTTCAGCCGTGATTTTTATATATAATAACTCTATTTTTCCCGCCGAAATTCATCACCCCACCCCAGTTCTGCCGCCCAACCTTTTCTTTCATTATTTATTTACTTTTTTTTTCTTTTCTCTCATCTTTTGATTTGCAATGGCGTTGAGTGATGACAAGTTCAACATCACCACCATGATCCACTTGCTTACGGTCAAGTTGGATGCTTCGACGTACCTGCAATGGAAGCAACAGGTGACGTTTGTGCTTAAAGCTCAGAGTTTATTTGGCCATCTTGATGGCTCCACTCCTTGCCCCGTTGTTCCACCGCCGCCTGTGGTCGCGTCTTCTTCCTCTTCCCCGCCCGACGCTGCTTTAAAGGCTGAGCTGGATGCTTACGAGAAAGCTCAGGCTGCTTGCCTTGCCTGGCTGACTCTGGATCAGAGACTCTACGCTATTCTTCTGGCCTCTCTCTCGACGAAGGCCAGGAATGTCATCTCCCAGTGTTTGACAACGAAGGGCATGTGGGATACCTTCGCCAGTACGTACCAGCACAACACAGTCGCAGCCACCTTCAACCTTCGTCAGCAGGCGGGTATGATTCGTAAGACGGGTACTGTTCAAGACTTGCATCTTAGTTTTTAAAGATTTTTGATCAGTTGGCTGTTTTGGGTGATCCCGCTAGTGAACGGGATAAGATGTGGTTTCTCAATGCACTAGGTGCTCAGTTTCAACAGTTTAGTGGTCTTGTATCTGTTAGGGACCCTTTGCCTTCGTATTTATCTGTTGTTGATGAGACTAGGCGTTTCGAATCTTTTTTGGTGAATCAGAATTTGCAGGGACAGACCGGATCTGGACCGGTGGCATTCGTGGCCGACACCCAGCAACCAGGCGCCACCACCCAGCATTCAGGCGCCACCGCTCAGCGCCAGGAGCCACGGGTGGCCAGAAACGGCCGCTCAGGTGGCGGCCGTGACTGCAGGCCCTCCTGGCAGTCTTTCGGTGGTGGTGGTGTGTCCAGATTCGGTCCTAATGTCCAGTGCTATACCTGTGAGGGTTTTGGGCATGTTTCGCGACAGTGTCCTTCAGCTGTTCCGCGTCCTGTAGCTGCTCCAACTCAACTCTATGGTCAACAATCCCTTGCTGCTCATCCGGGCCAGTTTCTACACTCTCCTCAGGCTAATGTGGCTCAATTATATCAGCTGTATGCTTCCCAGCAGCCTCAGCAGTATGCTCATCCTCAGTACCAGCAGGCTCCGCAGTACCAGCAGTATGCTTCGCAGTACCGACAGGCTCTTCCGACTTACCCAGCACTGCAGGCTCCTTCGGATTCACGTCCCTGGTATGTTGACTCAGGCTGCACCAATCACATGAGCTCTACGACATCCAATCTGTCAAGTGTGACTCCTTATAATGGTAACACTCTAGTCTCCGTTGGGAATGGGGATTCTATTCCTATAGCTGGTGTTGGTGATGCTATGATTAGCCCTACTTTACACTTGTCTGATGTTTTACTTGTGCCCGCTATCACGAAAAATCTCTTGTCAATCAGCAAGCTGACTAAGGAACTTTGTGCTATTATTGCGTTTGATGATCAGTCCTTTGTTATTCAACACAAGCTCAGCAAGGCAATCCTGGGTAAGGGGCACAGTAAGGATGGGTTGTATGTGTTGGACAGTGGTGTGGCAGCTTTTATTGCAAGTTTGAAGACAAATAAGAACAGAGCTTCTTTTCGAGACGTGACATGCTCGTTTGGGACATGTGTCCACTGGTATTATTTCTTTATTAAATAGAATTGGTTGTTTATCTCTTACTTCGTTACTTCCTAAACCTGGTTTGTGTGAGCCATGTGCAATGGCTAAGGGACAGAAGCTTTCTTTTATTGAGAACTCTAGACGTGCTGATCACGTCCTTGATTTGATACATTGTGATTTGTGGGGACCTTCTCCGGTTGTATCTGGGAATGGTTATGCTAATTATGCCTTATTTGTGGATGATTACTCGCGGTTTTCTTGGTTTTACCCTTTGCGCCGTAAGTCTGATTTTGTTGACGTCTACTTCCAATTTGAGGCACTCGTAGAGAATCAATTCTCATCTCGCATCAAGGTGTTTCAAAGTGATGGTGAGACTGAATTCATCAACAACAGGTTGCAGTCACACTTTGGAACTCGTGGAATTCATCATCAAGTTTCGTGTCCATATACACCTGAACAGAATGGACGAGCGGAACGGAAGCACAGACACATCACGGAGATGGGCCTCTCCATGTTGTTTCACTCACACGTGCCTCTTTCTCACTGGGATGATGCATTCAGTGCTGCTGTCTTCACCATCAACAGGCTGCAAACCCCGGTCATTGACAACAAGTCTCCTTTTGAGGTACTTTTTGGGCGTACTCCTGACTACTCCAATTTTCATCCTTTTGGTTGTAGAGTCTTTCTGTATGTTCGTCCTACAGCGGAACACAAACTAGCTCCTCGCAGTCTGTCTTGTGTCTTTTTGGGTTACAATGCGCACTACAAAGATTTTCGATGTGTGGATCCAGTTTCAGGGCATATATACATGACTCGACATGCTCGGTTTGACGAGAACCACTTTCCATTCTCTACTGCATCGTTAGAGGCTCAAATCTCCTTGCTTGATGTTTCCTCCTTTGTTGATCCTACTGATCCTGATCTTGAGACTGCCTCAGTTGAAATTATACCACCTCTACAGCCTTGCACTTTGTGTGAAGAGTCTTTTTCACCAGCACCGCCTACTGAACCTGATGAGTATGTTCCTGCAACTCCGGTACCCTCGCCAGTACCCTCGAGTCCGTCCTCTGGTGGATCGTCGGACACCGCTAGTGTTGTTTCAGGATCTTCCGGACAAGCCTCTCAGACTCCTCATGTGTCTCATGCTTCGCAGGCTCCTCATGTTCCACCTGCTCCTCGCGCCCATCAAATGGTCACTCGTCATCAGGATGGAACTAGAGTTTCTCGAAATCTTGGCCCTGATTTCGTGGCTACAGGTCTTCTTGCTGAACTCTTAGTCCAGAAGGAGCCCCGCACGTACAAGGCTGTAGTTAAGGATCCTCGCTGAATTGCTGCTATGGATGAGGAGATTGATGCACTTCAGAGGCAGCAGACGTGGCAGTTGGTTCCTCGTCCTTCCCATGTTAATGTGGTGGGTTCAAAGTGGGTCTATCGTCTAAAGTACAAGCAGGATGGTTCCATTGAGAGATATAAGGCTCGATTGGTGGCTCAGGGCTTCTCTCAGATTCAGGATCTTGATTTTGATCAGACCTTCAGTCCGGTGATCAAGGCTGCAACTGTCCGCATTGTACTTGCTATTGCCACTATGAGAAAGTGGCCCCTTCATCAGTTGGATATCAAGAATGCTTTTCTGAATGGCGTTCTTGATAGTCTGGTTTACATGGCCCAATCGGCTGGCTATCAGGATCCTACTCGATCGACCAAATTATGTTTGTCAGCTGAAAAAGGCGATTTGTGGTCTCAAGCAAGCTCCCAGGGCATGGTTTGATCGGTTCAGTGCTTTTGTCCGTGGACTTGGTTTTGTTGGAAGTCTTTCAGGTCCTTCTCTGTTTGTGTTCACACGAGGTTCGGTTATCCTCTACCTCCTCATTTACGTTGATGACATTATTCTCACCAGAAATGATGGTGTTGCCATTCGCAGTTTCATCGCTCGTGCGGATCAGGAGTTCTCTGTCAAGGATCTTGGACGCCTCAGTTACTTTCTTGGCTTGGAGGTGACTTATACTACTATTGGACTGTTCTTGGGTCAGACCAAGTATGCTAGGGACATTCTTCGGCGGGCAGGAATGCTGGATGCCACACCAGTCTCTACACCATTCCTTCCATACTCCCAACTTCATAGTAGCACCAGTGGTCCATTTCACAATCCGAAGTTGTATCGTTCTCTTGTGGGTTCCCTCCAGTATCTTACCATCACTCGACCTGATTTGTCCTTTGCAGTCAATTCGGTGAGCCAGTATCTTCAGGATCCACGAGATGACCATTTTGCTGCTGTTACTCGGATACTCAGATATGTTCGTGGCACGCAACATTGTGGTCTAACTTTCACTGCTAATGGTGTTTCGGAGGTTTTAGCATATTCTGATGCAGATTGGGCACGCTGCTTGGAGACACGTCATTCCACTTATGGCTATACTGTTTTTCTTGGTGGAAACTTAGTGTCGTGGAGTGCGAAGAAGCAGCCGACTGTCTCTCGCCCGAGCTCGGAATCTGAGTACAGGGCACTTGCCAATACTTATCTGGTTGACTTACATTTTTCGGGACCTTCGTTTTCCGCTTCTGGGGTCGCCTGTCCTTCTTTGTGACAATAACAGTGCTATCTTTCTTACTGAGAATCTTGTTGCTCACAAGAGGGCGAAGCACATTGATACTGATTACCACTTTGTTCGAGAGTTGGTTGCAGTTGGCAAGGTTCGAGTAGGTCATATTCCTACGTCGTTGCAAGTAGCAGACATTTTCACTAAGGGACTCAACCGTGCGTTGTTTGATTTCTTCCGGTCCAAGATTCGCGTTTCGATCAATCCGACACTTCGCTTGAAGGGGGGTGTGACAATAGAAGATTTGGAGGACTTAGAAGATTATTAGTTGTAATTCTTGTATATTGCATGTATTCCCTTAGGGTTTAATTTGTAACAGTTAGGACCCTCTCTGTAAGTATAAATAGCTGCTCATTATGTCAATACAGATCACGTTGGAAATTAGTGTTTACATGCCACCAAGCGAAGCTGCCTAAGTGAGGAATCAACTTCATTTTCAGAAGTTGTCGACTTGTTGGGTGAGGATGATGAAGTGTGTACCTCTCAACAAATCTTTGATTCTTTACAGGAGAGCAATGTCCCTTGTCCAAGAACCTGACTTGAGTGAGGTACAAGAGACTTCTGATAATGATCCCGAGCTCCTTAACTCTTTGCCTTGTGGTCCTGAGTTTCTCAACTCCCTGCCTTATGATCTTGAATTCATCAACTCCCTCAGCATCCCTGGTGAGCAAGTCTTCTCAGAGGGTCCAGTTTTTGTTCCTGGCATGTCTGCAAAGTCCCTAAACTGGGACTATCCAGAGACCCACGGAGAGTCTCCACCTTCACCTTCGCTTGATCAAGGTTTCTTTGAGGGCGTGGAGGAGTTTCTGGATACCTTTCGTACTCTTGGTTCAATTATTTCAATAGTTTATGCGGGATGTTCGGTGGCAGTGGTGGTTGGAAAAGGGCATTTGCGCGATGGAGGAGTAGAAAAAAGGAATGTGAAAATAATTTGGGAAGATGGAAAGAAACTATAAAATAAAAATTGAAAATAAAATGGCTATATTACCCTCATAAAGTTAGGGCTTCGCGATGGTGCAATGTAAATTCCTAAAAAGGCCTAATATCTGATTAGTTGAGTAGAGCTAAAAGGGGACCGTCACAAAGTGGATAAAAGTGGGGATTAATTGAGGGATATATAAGAAATAACTAGTATAATACTCGTGCCGATACATGAATATTTATTTTTGAAATAATAATAATTATTATTATATATTAATTTGGGAAAAAATTATTCTATTCATCAATAATAACATGTATACGAATTTTATAGCACGTGAAAAATTATTAAAATCTTGACGAGTTCGGAAACTTAGCCGGATGGTTGATATCAAACATGATCTCTCCTTATTTATGCAAGTTCTCTCCTTCTCCCTCTCCATCTTCTTCCTCTCCTTCTTCTCCCTTTCCCTCTTCTTCTTCTCCTTCTCCCACTCATTCTCCGCATCTCCCTCTTCTTCTTCTCTTTCTCCCTCTCCCTCTCCTTCTTCTCCTTCTCCCTCTCTTCTCCCTCTCCCTCTCCTTCTTCTCCTTCTCCTTCTCCTTCTCCTTCTTTTCCCTCTCCCTCTTCTCCCTCTCCCCCTCCTTCTCCTTCTTCTAACAAAATGTTGACTTTAAATTATATGTGTTTTTCATATGATTTAGGCCGAAAATCAATAGATTAGTATAGTAGTTTGTGTTTTTGGGATTTCGGGGTACGATCTATTCGATCCACAAGTACCCATGGTTTGGGGATGAAACTGTTTTTATGCTGGTTTTGATTTCGCCGGCCAGATTGTGCCGGCGTTTTTTTTTGTTCTATCCGGCTAATTTTACGAACTCGTAAACTTAGTTGGACTTATAAACATCCGGATAGATTTACGAATTCGGAAATTTAGCCGGAACAATACACGGCGGTTATGACCGCCGTGCATCGGTGGCGCCAATTGCACGGCGCCACCAAGGACGGCCGTCCAATGCACACGGAACCGCCGTGTTCCGGTGCAGATTCCAGTAGTGTCACTTGCAAGGGAATCAAATGTAAGGTACGAACCTCGCATCAAAGAAGCACACCAGATTCTACAGATTGAGAAGAAGAGCAGTAATTTGCACTTTTAGAAAACATATCAGCAAAGTAAACTCCTTTGTCAAACCTGATGATTATGAAAGCACAGTTCTAGTCGTAATTATCAGTTTCCCAATGTATAATAAACATATACAGACAAAAAAAACGAACCTTGAGATAAAATTCCATCCCAACTTGTCTTTTACTATAGTTTGAGCGAGGGGATGTGATTGTGGCTGCGAGACCGATGGAGTGTTTGACAATATGTTCGTGCAACTTTCTCCGGATTGTGGCTGCAACACTGACCAGTGGTGACTCAGCTCTCTTCATTTTCCCCTCATTTTCTCCCTCGTATAAACCACTATCACCACCTCCTCTTAACCCGGCCTTAATCAAGCTCAAAACTTTCTTATCTTTCACTGCCTTTTCCACAAATCCCATCACCATATCAACATCAATCTCATCGAAAATCTTGCTAATATCACGCCTCAAGAACCACAAGTACCCCGCAAAATTACTCCTAATAGTCCTGATCACAGATGTGCACTCCTACCAGGCCTAAACGCATGCGATCTCGACGAAAAGTAAGGTTCAAAAACAGGCTCAAGGACCATAAAAAGTACCTCCTGAACAACCCGGTCCTGGAACGTCGTCGCCTTCGAGCTCAGTACCGCATTCAGCTGCCTTCTCGAGAGCGGTGCTACAACGTGCCCATATCGATTCTCTGGTAAGCGAGGGCCCACAGGTCGAACTTGGAGAGGAAGCCGGAGAGATTGGGGAAGAGCTTTGGCGTGTTGCGTTGAGAGAATGTTTTCACCCATAGAGAGGAGAGGATCAGGATTGGGTCCTCCTTGAGGAGGGAATCCGGGTCCAGTTCGTCGTTGAGGCGGCGGTGGTGCTGCGGCGGCGTTGGGCGCAGGGGCGGAGTTAGGAATTGTATACGAGGGGGCGGAACTTCAAATTTTGAATTAACTATTAAAATAATATATAATACGATAATTCGTTAAAATGTCAAAAAAATAAAACATTAAAGACAAATATTGGTAGATAAACATATAAAATTGATTTTTTTAAAGTTTGAAAATATAGTTCATAACATTCATATGTATATATATATATATTAGTATTAATAAAAGACTACTCATAATTTGACTCAAATTATAATATTGCGAATCAATGTTTTTATATAATATTGCATTATTGAATATAATGAAATAATTAGTCTTGGGAGTGACGGTCACTATATAGTGACGGGGTTTATATGCAAAGAAGTTTGGGACGGGGGTTTTTCTATAATTTATGCAAATTGCATTCACGCGCGGGGTTTTTTGTGCAATTTATGCAAATTGCATTCAACATGCTTGAATTTCACACTTGAATGCTTGTTTTTTAGACCAAACATGTTGTTTTTTAGAACATGCTTGCATTTCACACTTAACAGGTTGTTTTTTAGAGAATACTTGTATTTCACAGTTAATAGGTTGTTTTTTAGAGTTCATGTATTTTGAAACAAAAAAAGATGGTTTTATAGAGCATGCTTGAATTTCACCTTTGAATGCTTGTTTTTTAGACCAAACAGATTGTTTTTTAGAACATGCTTGTATTTCACGCTTAACGGGTTATTTTTTAGAATTAAATGCTTGTTTTTTAGACTGTGTGGATATGTTTGCTAACGTCTATTTTTAGACTAAAATGCTTGTCTTTTAGACTGAGTGAATAGTACATTTTTGTCAAAATTGCAAATAAAGACCTCCTTCCTTCCATATTCTAATATAATCTTTCGTCACTATATAGTGACCGTCACTCAAGAGAGCAACTCATAATGAAATTAAACTACCTTATTTGTTCAAAAAAAGTAAAGTAAATAAATATATTCCTTTATGGGATTGATATATGATTACTATTGTATTTAAGAAAATATTATTTACAAGAAGTTATAATCAATCGAGATTTGAATTAAAAAATATACAATTTAACTATATTATTCCTATATTAAAGAAGATTTAAAAGAATTATATTCTTGTGTTTGATTGTAATATTATATTAAAATAATTATGGTCTCATTTTCCTTTTATAGTTCATCATTCTATATTTTTCAATAGTAAAAAAAGTAAAGAAAATGCATGAGAGGGGCCATATATAGCAATTTATCCTAACAAAACAAATTTAAAATTTAACTAACACCTATAAAACATAAGTATTTAATACAATTAAAATAAGTATGTTCATAAGTATGAAAATAAGTATTTTGGTAGAGTTAAAACATGTTAATACAATTTAGGGTATGTTCACCCAAGCTAATCTGATTTTTTTTCCAGTTCAATTCAAATTAATTGAGTTTGGTTTATTTTAGCTCAATTCAATTATGATGAAGTATATTTTTCTTAGATTTCAATTTAATTCAATATATTTCATTTCATTCAGTTTAGCGAATATAGGTTGGGGAAAATAAATTCTATGATTTATATAAAATTAAAGTGAATTGAACCAACAAAATGTACAAATAAGTTCAAATAATATTCACGGACCTTTGATGATGGGTACTACTATAAATATACTTTTTGATTGAACAATCTTTAACACATGCTCACATTCCACGCTAAATCTATACTATACTTTAAAAGAAAATGATTTTGAATTTTCTTAAAATTTTAAATTAATTTTAAAATAACCATAAATTGACACATCATCATAGTTTATTTGATTATTTTAAGTCTTTTTGTTTTTTTCTTTCTGAATCCTACGTTTTTTTTCCGTCTCGCCCTTTTCCACTCCCCTTACCGTTTATGAAGCATTACTTTTCATCGTCCTCCTTCAATTCGATCAATTCAATATCCGTTTCATCATTAAATCCGTCGGTTTGTTGTTATTTTATCAGTTCATCCCCATAAGTTCCTTCATCCGATTGGAAAACGAATCAGCCCCATGTTAATTCGTCCCGCCGCCGATCCGGACGCTGGTTTCCTATGAACTCACCGGCGCCGGAGTTCCTACCGGCTGCGTTTCTGACGATGAAGCTGGTGCTCAGTCTGCTGCCTCTAGAAAAAGAGGTTTGATCCGTTTTCATGCCGTGCTTTGTTATTCCTGAAAGAATCAGTTTTTATCTGATTTCAATCTTGCATAATGAATTTTGAATCGATCACTATTTTATGTTGGTTTTTGTGAATAAAGATGTGGTTTTGGAGCGGGTCAACCACCACCGTCGTCACATCTTCAGAATATGCTCAATTTCTTCCCAGCTGTTGATACATATACAGATCAAATTAGGAAGTCGAAAGGGAGAAATAAAAACAGCAGTTCGAGTTTGGGTTTGTCGAAGGAGATGGGACGGCTGACGGGCTTGAAGAAAAATGTGGTGGACATTCTGGAAGAAAGAGGACTACTTGACTCCCTCACCAGCGATTCTATTCGAGATGCATCTACTTCCTGTCTTCGAGTTTATTGTGGTTTTGATCCTACCGCAGATAGCCGCCATCTTGGAAATCTCTTGGGATCATTGTCCTGACTTGGTTCCTTCGCTGTGGGCATAAGGTTGTTGCTCTTATTGGTGGAACTACTAGTAGAGTTAGGGACTCTTCTGGCAAGAGTTCTGAAAGGCCTGACCTTGACATTGCAACCCTCCAAAACAATATTAATGGGATATCAGCCACCATCCAGGACATTCTCAAAATCAATATGCCATATTTAAAGGAGTCTGAAGCATATTTTACGTGACGAAGGAGATGAGAAGGTACACAGCACATTTCACAAAAACACTTACACTGTTGGAGTTTCCATTTAAGGTAGTTTGGAGTTACAGAAACTCATTTGATTATATTGTTTTGCTTCGATGCACATGTATATGTAAGTAGTCTGTTGGTCTGATTTTAGGGTTGGAAGAACGAGGGAGTTATTGATTTTCCCATGCCTAGAGTAGCGCGCATCCTCTTAGTCTTGGGTGATGATCCTCTTGCTAGGAACAAGGTTAGCACTGCTACTTTCAGTTCCATTGTTTGCACTTGTGTTTCTTTACAGGCTTTGCTATGAAATGAGCCAATGTTGACAGGTTAAAGAAGTTGTAGAGATGATGGAGAAGAACCTTGGGGAGGGATGAATTTACCATCAGCACTGCAAGGTGTTTAAACCTAGGTTCTTTGATTATTTTTTGTGCTTCTTTGATGCTGTTCACTTCTCTGGGGACCTTGGAGCAGCAAGTGCTTGAACAGCAACATCAAAAAGATATATGTTCTCACTTAGTATGCCAGCAATATGGGAGGGTAAAAGAACGAGGGATTTGTGGAGGGCCTGCTGAGGGTTTCATTGACCTGAAGGCCTGAGATCTGAAAGGCCTGAGCCTGAACCAGGACAATACCCCTTGGACTTATGATGGAGGGAGATAAAGCACTTTTTTATGGTGGAGGGAGTAAGCTTTTATCCCTGAAACACTTCGCAACTCTAAACTCTTCATTGATTATACATGTCCATACCATAATTTTTTTAATTTTTCCTTATCATGACGAGTTTCGTACATTATATTGTTTTTCTTTGTTTCACATGGAATGTGAATTATGAGTAACTGAGAATCAAATTTTGTGATCAAATCAGGACCTAGGTCTGTTAAAAGTTCAAATAAAGCTGCCTTTCAATACGTTTGGAACAATGGCAATGGCTAGAGGTATGATCTTATTCTTTTGCTATGCTATCTTTGATAACGCTAAGAATCTCATTTGGAATTCGCATGTTTGCCGATGATAGGAGTTCAAGCCAAGTGTTTTGGTTACTGAAAGAAAGTAAACTGACTTCAAGCAATGCCACCATATGCAGTAATGCTAAGAATGAGGATTTGTTAGCAAATGTTAATGTTGGCAACGTTATAGAGTCGGTTCAAGTGGTGTCAGGATTTGGAAATCTGGTGAATCCATGTCAGGATTTGGAAATCTGGTGAATCCAAGCCAAGCGAACACACCTGAGTAGACAAAAGTCTCTCCCAAAACCGTGTGTTTTCATACATTGCCATTGATGAATACTTCTCTTTCTTTGTATTCTTTTGCATTGATTATGATTACAAATTAGTGGAATCTTTTGTCATTATCCAATGCGAGTACTGAATAGTAAAATAGTCGAGAACAATACTGATGTTTCTCATTTGATTACAATCTCTCAATGTTATCATTATAAAAGTATAGATTTATATGTTGCAACACCACTACGAAAACAAGCTAAATATAACTTATAGACCAGAAGTAAATGCTTACAACATATTTATAGGAGCAAGAGTCTCAGCATATTACCCCATTTCCCACCATCCACGCCCAGGGTGCTTCAATGTGTAAAATCACAGTTCACTCCACGCAAATTAGACAAATCACAGTACACTGCTCTGAGCAATAATATGATATTAAGGAGCAATAGTTGGAATATTCAAAGTGGACAATAGTATCTTCAATTGGAAGGAGCAATAATATGCATTAAGGAACCTGCAAAAATCTCTCTCCATGCCTAAGTTATCGTGATTAATTTAATTTAGTTATAACCAAACGTTATGTAACCTTTTCTTCATAAATTTATTAAATTTTCCAAATGTTACTTTCTAAATTTAAACACGTTTCCTTATACTTTCATTAATTTATTCAATTCTCAAACGTTAAATAACCTTCTTTTTCCTGACAACAAACATAGTTTTATTATTTAGAAAATAGAGGTTAAAACATCATCTAAACGTTACAAACATAGTTTCATTAATTAGAAAATAGAGGTTACAAACATAGTTACATAGCCTTCTCTTCTTTCCAAACGTTATATAACATCTCTTCATCAATTTATTTATTTTTCACAGCATTATTTTTCAGATTTAAACACCCTTCCTAATGTTCATCAATTTATTCAATTTTCAAACGTTACATAACTTTCTCTTCATCAAATTTCTGAATGTTATATAACTTCTCTTCATATATTTATTGAATTTTCAAACCGTTATCTTCCAATTTAAACACCCTTCCTAATCAACTTAGTCAATTTCCAAATGATACATAACCTTCTCTTCATCATATTTTAAAACGTTATATACCTTTCTCTTCATATATTTATTCAACTTTTTATAATGTTAAACACCCTTCCTAACGTTTATCAATTTATTCAATTTTCCAAACGTTAAATTCTAAACTAGAGTAAAATCTATTGTATTGAAAATGGTAATAGTCTGATTAAATTAAAATGGATTAACATAAACAAAATTAAATTCAGTTGAATTGAAAACCATTATGACGAGAAAAACCTCCAATTACTCAATATTATTTACATATATTTTTATCACTTATATATATTCATCATATTTAGATTAATTCGTACATGAAATTTATGTTTACTAATCTTTTACGTTACATTGTAAAATTCCAACTAATTATGTTTAAATAAATATTCATGCATTGGCACGGGAATGTATGAAATTATGAATCGTGTATGAAACTATTTTATATACTTTCATCTAAAAGCAAACAACCACCATCACAAATTCACAATCATCCCCTTTAAACATATGCCAATTTTGAATCCATATTTCTTCTTGAACAAGGTATCAAGGTCTGCCTTTTTCACCGCATATATGTGATTATATGATTGATTTTGATTGATTTTGATTTATAACTATTTTGAGCAATCAGACAACTATAAATGAAAAGCACTGCATCCCATAACCCGTTTTCACTCATGAACAACTATACGTTGCTGTCTCTAGAGTTAAAAGTAGAAAGAGGTTGAAGATTTTGATTTGTGACAAGAATGATAAACCGATCCATAGTACCGTTAATTTAGTTTATAAGGAAGTGCTTAAGAAGTTAGGATAATAAAGTTATGTAACTTTTTTATTTCTTAAATTCTTGAAAATGTAACAATGTTTTAGCGGCAAATTGTTTGTAAACCAAAAGGTTATTACATAATATTACTTAAGTTTCGCATAATAATATGTGGTCAAAATTACTTAATTTACATTATATTATTTTTTACTAAATTATAAAAAATTTAAATTGAATTCCCTTACATCGGCACGGGATATTATACTAGTCTTATTTTTAACAAACAAAGAAGGATGTTGTCAAATTCAGGTAAAATCAACTTATTATAAGTATATTTATATATAATCAACGGCAGATGATACTAAGTAAATTATCAACTTTTCAACTGATCAGTATGTCCAGTTTTCAACTTTTTTCTCTGCTCCCGAAAACTCCTCTCTCCCAGGCGCACAACCCAGATCTACTTCCGATCGGAGGGTGGCCGGGCGGCCTATCGCCTGCGCTCCACACCGCCGCCCGGTTCCACCCTCCACTCAATACCCTTTTCCCTTTCTCTGAACTACCCCTATATCTACCTCTCGCCGGAAACCCCTCTTTTCACTCCGACCAACTACGATTTGTAGTTTTTCCGGTCAGTTGCATACATACGCCGCGGATCTGCAAACGGAAGGGCATGGGTCCGTGGTTTTTTATCATCGGCGGATGGGAATCGACACCGACACCGACCGACGAGTCCTACTCGATCTGGAACTGACCGGACATGGGGACTCTACCACGACCCGTTCCCAGGCAAGGTAACTCACAAAGCAACGGCCTTTTTCTACCTATCGGAAAATCCAGGTGTGCTCGAACAGGGAGGAATTGATCAGAACTGACAGGAGGTGATCTTAGTAAGGCTGACGAGCTCCGCCGTGCGCCGCCGCGTGAGTGAACAAGCTGGTGTATCATCGCGTCACAGACGCTTCGCCGGCGATACACGCTCCATCAAGCCGGTCAACGCGCAGAGGAGGGCGCGTACACGCCACGTATCAACAGAAGCAGAACAGACTGTCATTCTTGGTCCTCCAATCTGAACGTGAGAGTTGGTTTCTATTCTTTTTATTTTTGCTAGATGAAATATGTCCCTAAATTGAGTCTTTTTGCATAATTGTGTGGACTAGTTTATCGAGTATCATTGCCTACTTGTTGTTTTCCTTGTAAACGGATTAGCCGCACTATGGAAAATCCCCTTGCTTCTAGTCTCTACTCTATAATCAGTATAGGAGAAATCCAAGTCGGAGTAGTTTCGACAACTTACTTCTGGCGATTCTGTGAATGGATCTAGACTGGTAGACTTGATCGATTTCGACTTTACTGTTCAAGTTCGTGCAAGTTATTGATGCTTTACCTGCCACATAGTTTAGATGCTTTCGGGCATTAGACTTTAGGATGCTTAGATGTATTTCATCGCACTTTTTAGTTTTAGGAACAGCGTGTATCCGCGCTTCAGATGCAGTTTAGGTTCTCAACTTATTTTGTAATCTCACAAATTGCCTCTCTCTGAGGAGAAGAGTTATCAAGGTTTGGGGATCCTAATAAATATCCCTCCACCCACAGTGGTTTATCTTTAAAAAAAAATAAATTAAATGGTTATCAATTGAGTAATGGAAGGTTCAATCGATAATTTTAAACGAGATTGTATAATTTTCCATTTTATTAGTAGCTATGATATTTGGAAATAAATGAAATCAGGCATAAAATTAATACAATTACAATATCACAAAATTGTGCGCTTTATAGCTTTGAAGGATAAAATAAGCATTTTCCACTTAAAAAGGATGAAGACATTTAAAATTTCCTTAATTGATATGATGATTATTACAACTTTGATCAAAAGTGAGAACACGTCAACATTAAGGATGATTAATGTAACTTATAGGAATTTTTTCTGATTGAGTTGGTCTCTGGAGTGACCGTGTATATTATATCATAATATAGACCAATGACTAAATTACAATATGGAAGGAATGAGGTTCTTATTTGCAAAATTTGTGAAAAGTACTATTCACGGCACTGTCCACGCGCACTATTCACGACACTGTTCACGCAAATAATATGTACTCAAATCAGTTAATATAATTTCTGTATTTTAAACACTTGTAAACACAAAAGAATTCAGGTTAGAAAGACAAGTTTCCATATTATAAACATCAGATTTTAGGTACAAAAAAACTAGAGTGTTTAGGTTAAATAATGTTGTGTTAAGTATAGTCAAGTTTCACCAAAGTTTTCAGCCTAAAAATTCACAATCATCACAGTTTTCAACTTAAACAATCAAGTTTCACAAAAACCACAGTTTTCAGCCTAAAAAATTAAATTTCTGCAATCACTCTAGTTTTCAGCCTAAATAATTAAGTTTTCACAATCTTCACAGTTTTCACAATTAATAATAAAATTTCGCAACCACCAAACTTTTCAACCTAAACAATCAAGTTTTCACAATAAAAACAGTTTTCAACCTAAACAATCAAGTTTTACAAACACCACAGTTTTCACATTAAAAAATCAAGTTTTACAAACACCACAGTTTTCACAATAAATAATAAAGTTTCAACACAAATCAAGAAACCTAGTTTTCAATTTAAACACATAAAATTTCATTTGCAGACAGAAACCACATTAAGCAGTCTAGTTTTCAAGCTAAACACATAAATTTCATAACAAGACAGAATCCACATTAAAAAGTCCAGTTTCCAAGATAAACACATAAAATTTTATAAGCAGGAAGATATCCCACATTAAACAATCTAGTTTTCAGATGTATGAACACACATCATCAGACAACATAATTCCAGAATGACACGATCTAAATCGCTACAGAAACAATCTCATAAATCATAAGCAACAATAATCACCTAAAGCACAATCGCTAATACATCAACAATAAATAACATCAAAGCCTAGCATCTGATCCGATCAATTGATTGCATAAACAACAGCAGATTGAATAAACGAAAAAGCATAATCAACACAACATCCATTTCCGGAGCATAATACATTGACCTTGGATCTAACTTTTAGCAAAAGTGAAAAGAGAGCAGGTCGAACACGTTGAACGCCTGCCGTATGTCCTTCTCCTCGACGCGCTCGTCCATTAATATTGTCTAGTGCATAGTCCCGTACTCGTCAATGTCAACGTAGCCGTCGCGGTTCACGTCGATCTTGTCGATCATCTTCAACGGCGAATCAATCTCCGGAGTTCTTAGTCCTCATCTGGAGCCGATTCGATTGTCGGAGCTTTTTCCGCCGGTCTGGTGCTGCTGATCTCGTGAAGGTGTACCAGCGGACGAAGAAGCATAAGGCGAATGCGGTGCCCTAGCTTTTGCTGGTTCGAGTAAGGCGGCGGCGGTGTCAAAAATCGAGGCCCCAAGCGAGCCGCGAGTGGAGGAGCCGCCGCCGGAGAGGGAATCCGGCAGGAGTGAACTGGTGGAGGTGGAGGTTGTGCAGGAGGACGGGGCTGGATTGGAAATGGAGAGGGCGAAGCGGTTCTCTCGATCGGCGGAAGGATTGAGGAGCTGTGTTGGTGGCGATGAATGAAACACAGATCTGGAAAAGGATATATATATTTGGTATATATATATTTCATATATTTGTAGAAAAGGATTTAAGGAACACATATTTGCAGAAAGGTTCTCGCTTCCATAATTTCTTTGCATATAGACCCTGTATTTTCTTATTTGAATTACAAAAATAGGCTGTCTATATTATACCTATAATATAGACGGTCTATTTCAAGACTAATATTTTATGATTTATTTTAGTTTTTATAAAATATAATTTAATAAAATTTAGCTTCATTTAAATACTATTGTTAGTATGTTTAATATATTAATTTAAATTTATTAAATTTAATATTTATCGATTCAGTTCAACTATACATTGAATCTAGTCACTGAGTTATTGGAGTAATAAAATGGTTGTTTAAACCAATTTAGTTTGAAGCCCCTGAAAAGAACAAAAAGTCGCGAGAAGGCAAATAAAAGCAAAATCAAATGTGCTCCCCAATTACAAAACCCTAATTTCGTCGATTCAGTTTTCATCTCAGCCTCGCATTATCTGTCCCACCCCCACTCACGCCATATCCCCCTATACTCTCACGCCCAATTTCACCCCCCTCTCCTCCCCCTTCTACAATTATCCGCCCATTTTCCAGTCTCCGCCGACTCTATTCCTCCTCCGATCCGCCCGCCTCTTCAGCTGTTACGCTTCAGGTACGCCTTCGCCCTCCCCTCTCTTCTTGATCGATCCTTTTCCCACCCTAGCTTCATCTGTGATTTTGATTCGTCTTCGGCTGGGGCGGCAGGGCTAGGGTTTGCTGTTGATTTTTTGTTTTCTTTTGATTCTAGAAAGTTAGGTCGATCTCCTTTGATCTGCATGTGCTCGCCGCCCATTTTCTTTGCAATTGGGCGGAAAGATCGGTGTTTTGATTTTTTTCCCTATGCATTGATTTGTGTGATCATACCACGGTTGTGTTAAGCATTGGATTTATTTTCCTTGTGATTGTGAATTCGGGTGAAATAGAGTCTCGGTTGGGAGTTTGCCTAGCCGTCAAGATTTTCCAACTAGGAGATGAAAACAAGATGGGCGATGTAATCATTTAGAATGCACTAAGAGTTATGGTTACTTAGTTACTCTTTATATTATTTGGTGGAGTATTAAGATTGGTAGTGGAAAGTCTGCCTCATCCAGCTTTTGGAAAATGAGCCTATTGTCTGTTGCTTTATAGATATGGTGGAGAAGTGACAAGAATACGTATTAGTTAGTAGGAGGAATATATCTCAGAGAAGGAAAACACTTGTTGCCTTCATTGATTTGTAAGTCTTTGGATGGTAAGGTGTGTGAGGAATAATGAAATGTCAAAGTTCGCTGGCTTGTTGCAATTACAAGTTGCTATTGTCAACAAGCTTTTGGTTGCCATAGTTTTATTTATCTGATTGTGTTATGCAAGCCCCAGTCGCTTATGTGAACATACCTTTATTTTTATCAATTTACAATTTCACTAATAATTTGAAACTTGCAAAAGGGCAGCTCTCATTGTCTTATATCCGCTTATTGTCACTCAATGCATGCCTTGCTCTTTAAATTGACGTTGTTGAGATCTTTGTGACATATTGGCTTTCTGATTACTTTCTTAGGTCTGGATTGTTATATATATTGAATGTCAGCAATGGTGTGGCCCTCACCACCCATTAACCTCTTACTTGCACACATTGACACTTAAACTAATATATGGTGGCAAAAAGAAGTAGTTTTATAGCCTTATGATGAGTAATACTGATTACTGTCATCTAATCTGTGGGTCATTTATAATTTGTGATTGTACTGTATACAATTTGGTTTGAGCTTTTGAGTCCCTGTTAAGAGCTGCAATTTATTCCTATACTGTAAAAAACTTGGTCCATGTCAACAATCGCGTGGCCCTCACTCACTTGCAAAAATTGACAGTAAAACTAATACATGGTAACAAAAGAAGTAGTTTTATAGCCTAATGATGAGTAATACTGATTACTGTCATCTCTGTGACTTATAACATGGGATTGTGTTGTATACTGTTGTATTTGAATTTGGTTTGAGCTTTTGAGCCTCTGTTAACAGCTGCACTGTATTCTTATTCTGTAAAACGGGAATTAGTTAATTACTATGCTCTTTTAACCTCTGAACTATTTAGACTGGGTTCTTACATGTGCTGTCCTGATTGTGTTATATGATGTGCAAGCATTGCATTGCGTGTATCTCTTAAATAGGCTGTTTTGCATCTTTGCCGTGCCTCTGAAATTGAGTTTAATGTTGAGAAGCTTTTTCACCTTATATTGATTTCAGGAATTAGCTATTGAGGCCGAACAGATGTCTCCAGCGTCGAAATCTAAGTCCAAGGACAAGAAAGCAGGGAAGGAGCCTAAGGCTTCTTCAAAGTCTTCAGGCCATGCTAGCACAGGAGGTGGCGTTCCTGCGAGTGGATACAATCCACTTCTGGGTACGTTTCACACAATTGAGCCGCCGGCACCTTTGACGTCCCCTTCAGCTCTTCATGTTAATGGTCGATTTCGAAATATTGATGATTCTGAAGATCAGAGTCAGAACTCATTTGGAGCTGGTGCTGAATATGATTCGGTTTCTAACAACGGAAGCTGGTCTGGGGAGTCAGAAGAGCATAAAGAGAAAGCATCTCATCCACCTAACCGTCAAGATGCAGTTCCAGGAGCCGACAATGATAAAAGAGAGAAAATCCGTCAGAAGAATGAGAGGAAGCATCAACGTCAGAAGGAAAGACGAGCACAAGAACTGCATGAGCGGTGCAGTGGTTATCTAATGTCAAGAAAGCTAGAAGCACTGGCTCAACAGCTTGTGGGAATGGGGTTTTCTCAAGAAAGAGCTACCATGGCTCTGATTTTAAATGAAGGAAAGGTAGAAGCATCTGTAGCATGGCTGTTTGAAGAGGGTGAAGAAGCAGACAAGCACAAGGAACCTAATCTTGATGGCGGTAGTAATTTGAAAATTGACATATCAGAGGAGCTTGCTCGTCTCTCAGATATGGAAATTAGATACAAGTGCTCCAAGCAGGAAGTAGAAAGAGCTGTAGTGGCCTGTGAGGGGGATCTTGATAAGTCGGAAGAAACATTGAGGGCCGAGAAGCAAGATCCTCCTGTCCCACCTAAGCCTGAAGAAACAGGTGATCCACCTATTGCAGGAAATATTAAGCTTCCAGTACCCTCTCCAAATTTGTTAAAGGTACAGCCAAAACCACCCACCGCAATTCCAATGCACCAAAAAAGAGATGAGAGAGATTTTAATTATGCAAAAGTTGCAGTTACATCTGGGTCTTTGGTGGATCCTGGAAGCAAGAATATTCAGTCATTGAAAAGGATCCCTCAAAAAATGGACTGGGCCAAACCACAGCAGGTTGGTGTGCAGGTGGAGAAACGGTGGCCACCTGCAGGACCGAATCCATCCGTTTCCTACTCTCTTACACCATCACTGCAGGCCTCAGCTCCACCAGCAAAGACAGAACCCCGTTATGTGGCTGTTGGAAATGAGCTGAAGAACTTGCAGATTGGATCTGTTAGAGAACCGGTTATAGTGATGCAGCGGCCTCAGTCCATGAATGGAAAGCCGCATCTCAGTACAAGTGTAACGTCATCTTCACCTTCTCCTTCCACCGGGACAGCCATGGGATGGTACCCTAACAGTGTGGAGACATTGAAGGCCAATGGGATGATGCCATCAGTTTCTAATGCAAGAAGTCCTAGTCCCAACAGTGCGAGTGCGAACCAGCTGTATAACCATTTTCAGTATCAACCTCAGCCGCAGCAGTTTGTGTCCAACAGTGGTGCAATGGAGCCCCCTGGTACGAGCCGGGTGAACGGAACATGGAACCGAGCAGCAGGTGGGTCCCAAACACTTGCTCCAGCTTCAAACTTGGGGCTGTTTTCTCGATCATCAGGGTCATCATCTCCCGTGGACTGGAGTACAGGCGGTTCAATGATGCATTCAGATTACACCAACATTGACTGGAGTGTGGATCGTAATCCAGGGAGGTCGGGCAATTATTGGCCAGGCATGAACATGAGCTCTTTAATGCAACATGAGAATCCTCGTACGTATGATTCATTTTCTTCTGGAATGTATGATTCGTTTTCTTCTGGTATGAGTGTGAGGCCTGCCATGAGACCCGTCCTGTCTAATGGGAGTGTTCCCATTTCGGGGATGCAAGATGGAGTAGGTCATCATGCCGAAACATCTAGTAATGGTTCTCGTGATTGGACCTCACCTTTTGAGGAAAAAGATCTTTTCAGTTTACCCAGACAGTTTGTATCCTCTCCCTCGCTGTAGGAAGGTGGTTGGGGGGAGAGGCTGAAAAGAAAAAATAATAGGGAAAAGGGAAAAAGACAAGAAACTGTGCTTGAAATTTCATGTTGCTCTTGGTTCTTAATGATGCTTCAAAGGTTTGCTGTTGGTTCTTTTTTTCCTGATTTTTAATTTCCGGCAACTCTTCTCTCAAGATGCTCTTTTCTCCCTCTAAAATAATATCTCTTGCTAACTTCAAATGGATGTCAAAACTGGTGCCTAGCTCTTGGTAGTATCGTGTCGGCCTGCGCAAGTTTCATGTTAAACTAATTGTTTACGTCTCTCTTTGATCCGGTTCCCCTTAGGCTGTACAGTGTCGAGTTCATTAATGTTACCATAGCTCGTTGCAATAATCTAAATCATGGTTTAGCAAAAATGATGAAATCAGATTTCAACTTGTATCAAAAAGAAATTGTTATATATCATATCAAGTCCCTTAATTATCTAAAGCCTGCGAGATGGATCCCTAAAAACGATAATTTATAATTAACTTACCACAACTTTTAAATCCCATTCATATGCTAAATAAATATAGGCAATGTAGGACAAGGTTTTATTCCACAATCTGGGTGTTACAGTCTTACGGATGATTCCAAATTTCCAATCACAAATCAAAAATACATGTTTTTTGGAACTAATTTATACTTACCTGAACTAACTTAAATTAGCCTGAATCATACTCAATTCAAATTTGTATTGCACTAAGTGAAGTATAGAGAAGCTAGAAATGGCAAAGACAAAATCCAAGCTCCTGAAAAACCTCCAATATCATCACAGAAGGCCAAATAAAAACAAGTGTTGGACATTCCCCCCTTATGTTTTGTAAGTATACTGACATCCTTAACTGAATAAGTTTAATGTTCAGTCTCAAAATTTGCATCCTAATTCATCCAGAAGCTATTACACGTAGATATAGAATATTATTCACAGCAATAAATCCACCCCATCAGGATTCAGGCCTTGATTTTAAATTGTTAATATTAATACAATCATTATATCTTCTTCTATCACGCAGTTTTGCAAAGAAACTACACTACTCAGCTGTATGGGAGAATTCAGAAGTCGGATTGCTGACATTTCTTGATAAAGGTTCTGTGTACCACTGATTTGCGGGACGTGTAATGAATTGGGCTTCTGAAAGCAAAATGCAGAAAATGTCAGAAGAAGCCGGCAGTGGAATTTACAATGCATGTCATTTTTTGTTATTCTCAAGAAATCATCATTCTTATGGAGTCCAAAGAACCAGTGATAGTCTGCCAGAGATGAAAAACTTACTTTCACAAAGGCATGTTTCTACCAAAGTGAATGTTTAAATGAAAATCAGATCATAAGCACAGCATAAGAGAGAAGCATATGTTTAATTCTCTTGCTGCCAATAGTAGCGACAAGCCTGACAGTAAATGAGGACAATGGCCAGTTTGGGTTTGTAGTTAATATTGCATGCTGTAAACTTAAAAAATCTAAAATCTCTAGAAATTGGGCTACGAGACTAGGTAATAGCAGCTGCTGTCTCTTAAATCAATGTTTTGTTATAATTGAATCATATAGTGGCAGAAATCTCCGTTCATCCAAAATATTCCTACTTCCAAAGGCATAGTGTCAATCACAGGAAAAAGTACTTCTATCAGCAAGTCAATTTTTTTACTTCAATCATTATCAAATCAAACAACCTTTAGGCGTGCTTTACCTGATACAAAAATGTCCTTGTATTCCTCGTCATCATAGATAAACTGTGGAGGATCAGGAGAGCCTACTCCTACTATTGTACTTCCACTGCATGATAAATTGAGAGCAACTATTTATAAGAAAATAAATCAAAACTGTTAAATCCAAGGAAACCATTCTAAAGCTTATAATCCGAATTTTAATAAAAATAGTAGATGCTTTTGAAGCCATCAACAATACACTTACAAAGGCAGTATAGTGTGAAAAAAGGGGAAAAAAATAACAGCATAGTTAGCCCAGACAAGTAATGTGAATCAATGGAACATAATCCTTAGAAAATGAGCCTTAGAAAATGAGTCTCTTTTTTTGCAACTTTTTTTCTCTTTTGATTTTTTACCCCTTTATTAAGGCAACGAACTGCATGACTCATCCCAAGAATCTCTATACATTTTCAGAAGAAGTTTGATGAATATTGATGTGGATTAAGGTACAACTAGAATCGATAATTAGAGGTATATATTACAAAAAGTACTGATAGAATCTCTATGTCAGAAGATGGATCTAAATATATCTCAGGTCGTCATCATAATCTTGATCAAATTTGTAGCCGTATTTTAGCAGCTACATCAAGTTAGCCTGGGAAATTAGCAGCTAAGATCCCTGATTGGCTACCTAGAGCAGTATTTTCAGATGTATGATGATTTGTTTTAAACTGATGGTTTGACATACATGCAGTCAAAAATAAAATTCACCAATAAAGACTAGAATACAGTTTGTTCTATTTAGAATAGCCTACAACTGCATGCATGTACTCTAGATACAAAAATGCAATAAATAAAGCATTCTTTTATTTCCAGATCTTGAATTCCACATCATTATCAGAAGTGACAAGAGTTGGAGTGCATAAGACCACAAAGTAGGGTCCGTGTCAAATCCAACTTTAACATATGAATATCATTATATGTATGAGTATCCAGTTGAACAAAATGAACATATAATCAAAAGAAGAGATTGTAAATGAATCAGGAAACAATAACCAAGAATAATAACAGAACTTAAAATAGAATAAAGAATTTTCATTCAATCTAACAAAAAGAAATTTATGATAGCACGGCTGATGAGGATCTCTTTACCTTCCCGACATAAAAACAGCATCATATTGTCCTCGACCAGCAGCAGTGATACGTTGCTTCAGTCTTTTGAGGGAAGGAAGCACTTCAAAAGCAGGAGGCTCTGACACAGTAGTAACATAAAATATTAGCAGCCCAGCAAAGATCACATCAGCCGAGATAAAGTTGAAACATGAAGATCACACTCATATTTCCATAGCTCAATTCTAAAGCTCCTTTACAAGAAGTCCAACAGCTAAAGAAAGACGCATGCTTTGCTTCATTCTTCTAGTGCTTGTCTTTGCAACAGCAGTCAAAGAAAGCTCAAATAATTGTAAATTCATTTTGGATTTTACGAGATTTTTTCTACTGTGCACATTTCGAGTCAGTCAGAAAAGTCTGCCGCTGATGATTCACTGCAAGTTTCTCTAATACATCTGACAACTATCTTTTCTCTCCTTTTTTTTGGCTCTAAAATTGAGGACTAATTATAAAATATTCTTCCTCTATGCTCCCATTTTTTAGTTTTGTGAAAATTTAAACAGCTTTCTACCTACGGATGTGTTGCTGCCTTGTTTTTCACCCGCATTTATCCATTATACTGTTGTAAACAAAAGGAGAGGACAACAAGAACCTCATTTAAACCTAATACCTCAATAAGGATATGAATGGATGTTGTAGTCTTTCAAAAGTTCCAATTACAAAGCATTAACCAATGAAGAAGTAGCCAAAAGCACTTTAAAGCATCAGAACAAGTTTGAACAAAAGATCTAGCCAGTGCTTCTGGATTGCGTATCAGAAGTTCAATTTTATATCAATTTGGAAAGTTTATCATGTATAAACAATCTTACCTTCCACACAATGCTAAAACATGTCATGTATCAAAAACAAATGTTACAAAATTACACCTATATTTTACAAGTCCCTCGCCCAGAGAGAATTTTACTGACGACAGCATTCATGATTTAAGTTTATATGCTCCTAAAATGCTAAATCATAGTCCAAAAGTCTAAATGCACTCAAGTTGCAGTTATACTGGAGTTTCAGTTGAATGAAATTAGTACTTCATAAAGTTTTTAGACTGGAGTGACAGTAAATGGCTTCCTTCAACAAAATATTTTCTGATGCCAGAAACAGGAAGAAATTTAAATACATTGTATCCAATATATTCACCAACAATTACGTTCCCAGAGTCACAAAACTAGCACCAAAAAATCACCATCGTTTAACAAGGAACCAATATGATTTATTCTCTTAAAAGCACTAGGTCATGTAACATGCAGTATCAACTGCATTCCAATAACTGCATACTCATACAATTTACTGAAGTCACTGTCCCTCTTAATACTTTATTAAGGTATCACATGCATCTCTTCCCTTCAGGAGCTTCATGGCAGATGAAGGATATATGATGTATATCATTGAAAATGCAGAATTTATACATAGCAGAGGAAACAAATAGATTATATACAATGCCTTTCAGATCAAGCAAGAAAACAAATCATGCCATTCCTTGATAGGTCAAAAAAGAGTACTGATTAAACTACAATTGTATAGTGTGATGGTTGTCTTCCACATTTTAAAGTGATAAACTCTTAAATAGGATAAAACATGAATGATCTGTGTACATGAAGAAAGTAAGTGGGAGTTAATACCTAAATCATTAACGCAGACTTCTTGGGATATTCCGTGTTTTGTGATCTTTTCCAATAAGATTAGTGGATCAACTTCACTGGTTTGGTCCAACCGGAAGCACTGCAAAATTAGTATTTATTTAGTTAACACACAGCAGATATGCTAGCAAGAGAAATACAGTATTCTTTGTTAACCAGATATCCTAGCCAGAGAAAGACAGTATTCTTCGTTAACCAGATACACTGACCTTGTAAACTTCAGCTGTAGAGCATGCTTGTGGGGGCTTCATAAGAACCATCGGAGTGTCCCTGCTTATTGGTGAAGGAAGATCTTGCACAACCTGAAAGTAATCGATGTAAGCCACAAACTATTATGAACAGTCTCAGCCAATGACAGAAAATTCTGTAAGTGCTTTCGAAAAAATACACACTAGTTTTTGGTTAACCATGAGAGTATACATGTTCATAATATTTTTTTGAGTTAGAGAAACTATATCCTAAATGAAAGAAGAAAGCCAGCATTTTTGCCAACTATATTTATCTTAAGAATTTGGATATAATAGAAAGGTTTTTTGTTGTATTTTTAGCGACAGCTTAGCAGGCTGTTTAAGAAGAAAATAAAAGTTAAACATTTTAAATCAAGTCCCTAAGATTTATACAGCTATCCTGTGTATCTAAAGAAAATGAACTGCAACTAATTGATAAAGTGGATAAAGAAGCAAACCTCCTTTTATAACAAGAGCCAATGACAAGTTATTCATTCAAGTGATATGATGCACTTAAAGCAATGATTTATAAAAAATAATGAAGCTCCTCATTCCAGAAATAAATAAATAAAATACACAGAAATTATATGTTATATGAGACATACTCCTAGCTCAACTTGCAACAGAGGAAGGGTCATGCCTTCTGTTATAAGTTGATAGCATGACAAATAAGTCCATTATTGAAGTGAAAGTATCAGTGGACTACTAAAACGAACTACCTTCAACACGAATTTTAAAGGTCTGTAGACTGTCTGTTATATACAAGAGAGCTCAGAATAGTTCAACCACTTATAATTCCATTATATAGTTAAGAACTCAAGAAAAAAAATTAGTTATTTAATTATAATTCTTGTAGCTACACTACATACATACCTCACCTCTGCCTGTACAATAGGCTGCCCCGTTAGAAAAGAAGAAGGGTATATCTGAACCAATCTCAGCGGACCATTCCTGAAGATCTTTTTCACTAGCAATACAGCCAGAGAATTGATTTGCTGCCCACAAAGCAGTCGCAGCATTGCTGCTGCCACCACCTAAGCCTGCCCCTGTTGGAACATTTTTGTCGAGATGAATCTGTGATAAGATCAAACAAAAAATTTCAAATTCAATTAAGCCAAAAAAAAAAGTAGGATAAAAGAGAGATTCATAATAAATTTACCCAAAAGTATTTGTCGGAGCCCGTCTTTTTCCTGTAAAGATTTAGAGCCTTTATTATCTGCAGATGAAAGAAGTCAGAAAACAACACACCACCAAATTAAGATAGCATAAAAGTCCAAAGCTTCAGAATGTACCAAATTTTTGTCATCCAGAGGTACTCCCGGAACATTGGTAGATAGCCGATCATTGGATTTTGAAGGAGATAGCGAAAATTTAATTTTATCTCCAAGACTAATCACCTGAAGGCCAACATACCTCTCAGTAAAAGTACATGGTAATTGAGAATAAGCATATATGAGGATAAAAACTAGAGAAAAACAATGTAATCACAAAATATTTGAGAATAAGCATATTTATCAAATGGAAGAAACATACATGAAAAAGAGAAGCCAAATCATGAAAACCATCTGGCCTCTTGGCGGTGATTCTCAGAAATACATTTATCTGCAAAGAATAAGAATGAACAGATGAATGAGGATAAAATGAATGGGTAGAGGAGAGTAAAAGACAAAATGAAGAGATTGTACCTTGCAAGGTGAAAAAAGGGATAACCTTGAAAGGCCAGCATTCTTATCCACTTCATCAGCCAGCTGATTGAGTCTGGCCGCAGGATCATACTCAACCTCTACTTGCCTCCTTGACTCGGAAGAAGCCTTAACGAAAAGGGCACCCCCAAGATGAGACCTTTTTCCAAACCCAGGCGCTCTGACTGACCCGTGACTAGAAAAAGTGGCATTCTTGAAAGAATTGAACTGGGTTTTGGATGTGTACAACTGCTGACTGCAGAGGAATTGAGAAGAAGCCATAGCTGAAATGGGTAAATTTTGATCAGCAGAAGAGAGAATCAATGAGTCAACATATGTTTGTCGTTCAATTATGCTGCTTTAAAAATTCTTCCAGTTGTGCATTTCTGACTTTTGTCCTCGGCTCCCAAACTTGAACTGGAGAGTGTGTGTGCATCTCGTGGGATCCTGTTTTTAATATTTTAAGGTGTTGGCGTAAAATTTAGGAGGCGAGAGTTTAGAAATGTTAGAACTCGCACCCCCGATTGCGTCAGTTTGTGTAATCATGTATAGTAACCATCAGCTCAGGTTGAAACACTATTTACTAAACACGGGTAAGATCATAACCAAAAACAGTAACTAGCAAATTGACTGGTCAGAGTTCTAATTTTGGTCATTTTTTATGATAGCCTCGCGCAGAGAGCAAGAAATCAAGATGAGTGATTTGAAGATGAAAAAACATGTGTTGGGACTCATTAAACTACCACGTAGCTCAGCTCAGACAGCTCTATACAAGAGCGCAATACTCCACCGGGGTGTCAAGAGTGGCTGGTTATAAGGTAGAGCATGTTTTGTTCGGACTGAGTTTTGTTCGGACTACCATCCTATCGTGCATAAAGTTTCCAGAGGTCCTGTTCAGGCTAAATATGAAGTAATCTCTCGGGTCTCTGTGCTTAATTTAACATCAGCTACCAAAAAAACAAGTATTTATTTCCTATAAATCACTCACCTTGTTGATGCAATCAACAAGTAGAAGGATTCCTTGGCCAATGGCATCAGGATGTCAGTTTATTACTTGAAATGAAAATTACACACATGAGGGAAGTAGTTGCAATAGCACTTGTGATATTCTTTCAAACTGAAGATGATAACACACAGCAAACTATATTAGGTTCAGAACCTAGAAAAACACACGGGTCTTATTCCTGATCAGAGTCAGCAAAAACTCTAGGCATCGCCAATGTGCTTGAATTCTTGGACCTCCTTGAAGTTCATCCATGGCTTCACCCAAACTTTGGCCTCGTAAACTTTCTTCTTTTCACCATCCTTGACCTCCGTGGTAATATAATACATGGTACCAGCAACCACCTGCTCCCTAGTATTTACCACCCTATGGAATTCCAACACCGCATTCTGAAATACACCCAACATTCAATTAAACCATCTCAATACTATATCGACAAATATAAACATATGCCTCACAATTCACAAATGAGAAATAGACAAGAATCAGCTCTTCAAGTAAGTGTTCATGAAATTACTTCATTAGTTATATAAATGACAGATATCCGCTTCTAAAATGGCAAAAACACAGTTTGAGTAAAGGTAACTGTTTCCAGCTGGGTTTTAAGATTGAACTAAGCTTATATCTTGGTGAATTAAACTAAAGTGAGAGTAAATGTATCGAAAAAGAAACTTAATTAACCTGAAGTTCAAAACTCAAATTTTAGCTGAACTGAACTTAGTTGGTCTATTGATAACTTCAAGAGAATCATGAAACGCTACCCTAAAAACCAACTACAAATCAATTTTCATCCAAAGGAAAGTTTCAATTTTAACAAGGACACGTCAAATTCAACTCTTAAACCTTTAACCATGATGATCAAATAACACACATAAAAAACTAATCATTATCACATCAAAATCATCATAACAGCTGGGTATCAATAACAACTTCTTCTACAGCATCATATGAAGAGTAAGTTGAGATTGTGATCAAAAGAATAATGGATCTAGAATCCCTTGGATTTAAGAAATAGAATTAATTAGTACCTCTTTAGTGTTGTGATGTTGGACGGCCAATCGAGCGAGGCTATCGACGTCAAGGCTGTTCTGAGAGCCCTCAGATTCACGGATGCCGCCAACTGTAGCCATCTTCCGGAATCGGTTGATCGGATTACTTTGGATCGTCTGATAGTATGAGAGTGAGAGGAGGATAAGGCAGAGGGAAGGATCGGATCGGATCGGATCGGTATCTTTATAGGTGTAAAAGTAAAGCAGTCTCTAAGTGCGGTCATCACTAAAGTATTCTTATTATTTCTTAGTGGACAAGTTTTGGGGTTATTTTATATCCCCACGAGTTGAACTCCCCAGTCTCCACACTCTACCGCTTGCCTTCTCTTTTCTTGCAAAGTCTCTAAAAAGTCAGACTTTCCTAATTGTTATGAAACTACCACTATATATTTAAGGTCAAGTGATACTATTTTGTATTAAAACATTGATAGTATCAAAGTGAACATATAGTAAAATATATTTTAATGCAAAAATTCATGAATTTACATTAAAACATTAATAAAATTCAAATTACAAATTTTACAGTTCAAATTAAAAGGTACACTATATAAGTTAAAACGTATAATGACTCTTATGGAAAGTCAGGAAAGTTGGACTTTCAGGAGAATTTCTCCTCTTTTCTTTTCTAAATGAAATATTGGATAAATTTCAAGTAAATTCCTAATAAAAGTTTGGAATTCGCAGCTTGTTGTTAGTTATGTTGAACGGATAAAATTATATTTATTAATTTATTAACTTCAAATTGCCACTAACAAGAGAACGTATTTGTCTTTATCGAAAATAATACAGACTGCAAAATAAAATATAATCTGTAAATAGCATGGCACTAAAATTCCCATAATTTCCCCTTCAACTTGTCTGCTTGTATTCAACTATACTTGCATTCTGGAGTAGTATATACATCAGGGTCTTATCGGGTACTCGGATGCTGGTTTATACCCCATGGTGAAATACCCGTGGCGAGCTATTATTCTGGCTATTTCTATTGGATAATGACTCGACCACCGCAGTGTTTTTGCTTATGCTTTGTGATGAAATATGGCGTCAATGGAATAAGCAATTGTTTTACGCATGTACTTGCTTGTTTCGCAAAATATAGTAGTGCAGTTCCTTCTAATATTTGAGATCCCAATGTTTCTTGTATCAGATGATTTTGAGCATTTTCCAAGTATGAAATGATAATTTATGATTTTGTTTTAAAATTACTTGTATGGCGAAGTACAAGTTCAATATATTTCTATTTTTTCAGTTCAGTTCAGTACATATAAATATTTTATATTTTTTCAGTTCAGTTCAGATTAATATTTCCAATTTTTTTTCAATTTTGTATTAATTATAACGCTCTACAATTTTTCTATTCAGTTCAATTCGGATCAGATCAGATCAGATAAGTTCTGAACTGAACTGAAAAAATGTAAAAATATTTATATGTACTGAACAGAACTGAAAAATACAAAATATCTTAACTAAACTGAAAAAAATATAAAAATACTACACCGAACTGAAAAAATATAAATATATTGAACTGAATTGAAAGAAATATAAATATACTGAACTTAACTGAAAAAATTGAAATATGTTGAACTGAATTGAAAAAATATAAATAAACTGAAGTGAACTTAAAAAATTGTTGAACTGAACTGAATTACTTTATAGAAAAACTCAGGCTAATAGACGTTAAAAACATTTATGTAATGACAAATTTGACCATCAATAATCGTTATTTATATATTACTAGCTAAACTACATCGCGCAACATATTTGAAACCATTCAATTTAATTATGTTTTGTGACTGACGTGTGTATTTAAGTATATTTTAATGTGCTGTCATAAAAAAACGGTTACAATGAGCCTAACTGATGCATAGGCTCCGAATGCACCACACCCTCCAACTTTCATCGACACATCTCCACTTCATAAACACTAATTTATGTAACAACCGATGTAGTCGTCATAAGCAGCTAGATATTTTAGGGTTACAAACAATTTAGAACTAAGAATACGCTTCCCCGACAATGACTGTAACTGGGGTCAGCTATTGAGCAAAATTACAAAAGAAGACCGGAGAACACATGACATGTCCCAGAATGCTGAAGAGATCACCCTCAAATTCCGGATTAGTGAGCTATAAACTGAGCCCTCCTTGTTGAACAACCATGGCACCACCTTGAGTTGAATAACGCTCAACGAAGCCATCAACACAGCTAGTTACCTAGATGTTGAACACCGGAATCGTCACGATCACCACAGCCAGGTTTGTAATTAGGACTTGTTCGGTGAAGAAGGATTATATAGAAGAAAATAACGAAAAAATATTACTTATACTAATATCATATAATTAAGAATAAAATATATTAATACCATACATAAACAAATCAAATATATAAAAATACGTGCAAAAAAAAATTTGAGGCAAGAGATACGAAAAACATAAATTAAGGAATATTACAATAAATTTAAAAAACGACGTGTAGAAAATTTCTTTTTTTTAAAAGGAGATTTGAATATGATACCAATAAAATACATAATGTACATAGTGAAAACAAATTAATTCTAAAATAATAATGAATGACGGATCGTTTTGGAGAGTTTTTGGCCTAAATAATACACTTTCTCAAACTAATTCCCAAACTAACACACTTTCAATAATAATTTCCAAAATAATACACTTTTTACCATGTAAGATGCCACATAATTTTATATTTTCCATCTGTATAATTTTAATTTTTCTTCTTCTTCAATATACAGGCTTAACACTTTTTTACGACTTATGTCGGAAAACCTATATTGTGAACTACGGCAGAGGACATATATCGGAAAAGCCAATAGAGGTAATCAAACCGGCCTGATTGCAGCACAAACACATTTTCTCCTACCTTCGGTTTACACACCTCAAATAATCTGGCATAAGCTGTTAGCCCATTGAAACCTGCATCACATGAATTTAAACTAGCAGTTACTTGTAAATATATAGCAGGAGCTAGTAATATTATATTAAAGGGATTAAGAGGTGACCTAAAAGTCCTAGATGATATGAAGGAGGAAATCCGAGGGTATCCAGGTTTCTGATGATGCCTCTTTCCTTGACAACGGTAGAGATTCGTCGGTCACCTTAAGAAAGCCGCTGACGTGGACCAATCGTGGCTGTTTCAGCAGACAATCTGCTGCGACAGGGACAGAAATTGGTCCTTGTCGACGTCCTGGATACTCTGCTCACATGATCACATCTACGAGCAACTAATTTCCCGGAGCGAACTCATCAAACCCTTTGAAACGTTCAGATGGTGGCAGCCCAGCTACCGCAAGCCGGATTATATGTTTAACACCAGAATTCCGTCCAATGACCCCTTCGAAACTCCTCACATTTTCTACTTCGATGTCATTAAGAAAAAGTGGAACGGCAATGAAATATTAACGAGTTATACGAGCTCAGCTCGTCGGAATTTATCCACCTATAGCCTTACCATCTGTCTTAAAACGGTTGAACAGACAGTGGAAGTTCTGAAGCATCAGTGGGCGTATTCTTGTGCAAAGGCGAAAGAAGAGTTAAAGTATAACCCTATAAACTTGGAAGAGGGCCTAGCAGAAATGCTTCCATGGCTGAAGAAATTGAAATCAATCAAGTATTAGCACGGTTATTCATTCGGACGTATGGTCGCATGGTTCGCCTGTAAGTGGAGAGTCGCGTGGTCGTCGGTAAGTATGGCCGTCGTCGTGTTTGCTCAGTAATTATAGACGCTCCCGGTCGCCGTCAGACCTGGGTCCGAATGAATAAAAGGAACGGCGTAAAGTATTTGGGAAATAAAAAGTATAAAAGAATGTTAGAATATACAGATGGAAAATATAAAATTACATGGCATCTTACATGACAAAAGGTGTATTATTTTGGGAATTATTATTGAAAGTGTATTAGTTTGGGAATTAGTTTGAGAAAAAGTATTATTTAGGCAAAAAACTCCGTTTTGGAAGTAAAAATATATTAGTAATAAACATAATATTTATGGTATATAATATACTCTTAGTGTCAATTAAAGAAAATGTGAGTAATATTTGTAATCAAATAAATTATATGCATAATTCTACCCAAAAATAATTTGTTGCGTAAAGAGACAAAGGGAAGAGAAAATGGTAGGCGCAAAGAGATACCAACCCTAGCTTTTTACAATTGTTACTCAAAAAATGTATATATAAAAATGGTAGGCGCCGGAATATGATGAACTTGCGGTGGTTATGCAGTGTTTTTAGTCAAAAACTACGTAATTTCATCATTTTAATATTTTTTATTAATTATTTATTGACTTGAGTAATAACTCTTCTAGTTTATTTACTAGCATGATGGACCGCGCGTTGCGCGGTATGTTAGAAACAGTTTGAATAATGTAAAGTATACTATTCAGTCTGAATCAAAGTTGCCTTACTTTTCAATATCGTTCAAAACTATTTTTTACCGATTAATATATTTATTTATGTGTAATCGTATATAATGAAGTTTTGAAATCGTAAAAATAAACATTAAAATTAATCCAACAAGATATGATGTGATAATATTTGATTAATATAGCTAATTAAATTTAAATTTTGAAATTAATTTATTTTGACTAAATGAATGTAATATGTTTAAGTATCCATAGATATATTTAAAACAGATTGATACTTGCTTACATGTCTTTTTCTTAGAATTATAGAATTTATTTTCGCTTCACCAAAAAATGGCACGTCATCTTCTTATGTTTCCTAATTTTAACTATTTGATTAAATTTAATTATTTATAAACACACATTATTTAAAGTGACCATGACAATAGATTTAGCTGAGCTACATTAAATAAATGTAATGAATTTAATTGAATTGAGCTGACCTTAAATCATTTTAAAGATTTTTATAAATCATTCTATATGGTAGAAATATAAAAACTATTATCACAATAATCAATCTATTGAACAGTACTGAAATGAACTAAAGTGAGTTGAATTGAACAAAATGAATTTAACTGAAATAATAAAACAAATCATCTATGGAAATATTTCATTTACTAATTAAGAATAAAAAATTACTATATAAATATTATTATACCATAATCAGTGAAATATACTATATTAAATAGCAGTATCTCATATTTTAGCAACTTTTAATGAAGAAACGGAAAACTTTTATGAATTATAAAAATATATATTATATAAAAATATATATCATTGATACATCAACGGTGTACTTAATCATCGCTTATTTAAATAAAATTCTTCTTATAAAAAATATATTTTGAGTAATTGTATTGAAATCACCCGTGTAAATGTATATTTTGAAAAGTTTTATGAAGATGCGGATGAATAGGCTTAGAATATTCTGATTTAGTATTTGGTTTATAATTACAAAAACTCAAACATAAAATTTAATTAATAGATATTATCTTTACACAAAATGTTGATAGATATTTATTTTTAAGCAATTAGGTAATAATTGTCACTTTAAAGGTAGTAAATGACGAAATTGATTATATATTTTTCTGTATTTAAAAATATTTTAAATTCTTGTTCAAATACAGTACAAAAATATTTGATTTCCAAACATTTAAATGTATCCATATATGGGGATAATATTATTTAAATAAATATTTGTGCTCATATTTAGAATAAAGAGTATAATATTTCAGTAATATTTTTTACCCAATAAATTCATAAATTGCTTGTTTTAAACATATTTTGTATATGGTAAATATTTTTCACCATACTATGCATGATATATATAATTCGACGTATTTAAAAACTATTCAATCAATCATAGATATTCAATCGATCATAGAAACTATTCAATCAATCATAGATATTCAATCAAGAGAAGATCTCTTGAACTCCCAACTTTCATGACTTTCTATGAAAATATTTATATATTTTAACTTATACACTGTACCTTTCATTTTGAACTGTATCTTTGTTGCTTGAAAAAAGTAAATTTTTCTATGCCCTATTTCTTTAGTGAGAAATTGAGGAATATTTATATCCTAAATATTTAGCAAATGTTTTGGTACATAAGATTTCAATCTATGAAGTTAAATAATTTACAAGTATTTGATCACATTCCTCGCTAAAGTAAGACAAAAAAAAAGGGGGTGGGGGTGGGGGTGGGGGGGAAGATGTCTCAAAGCTGTGTATGCCTCAAAAACAAAAGGTTGGTTCTGCGTTATCATTATTAAGAAATTCATTCCCGTGTTTCCATAAACAAAACACATTCACTTTAAATTCTTGACCTTTTTTTGAACTCTCAAATAGGATCGAAGCCATTGAAACAGGCTAGGATAAAAACGGTTCAAATAGGATCAATAAAAGATGAGAGTTTTAAAACGAAAATATTCAGTTAACCAACATCAATAAAATGGTAAGGCATGCATAATTAAAAAAACATTCGTTCTATAAACAAGTGATTCATGTTATTAACAAAACCAAATTCATAAAATGCATCAAACATAAGACATCTACATCTCGCTCTGATATGAAAGTTGTGGCATTTGATTTCCTGCTATCTAGGAGATCGTACGATATTTCAGTTGCACAAATAATCTCAAGTTTCGAAGAACGCCACCAGCTCGATTACTCTTCTGATGAGCTCCATCCCGCGAACGCATCACTGAAGGTCCCTACGGTCATGGAAATAGTTGAAGGTCACCCTCGGATTGTCATTCGGGTCAGTGGTCAAGAGCTCCAGGTGGCCGTATGAGTACGAACCAGTAACCTTCTCGATCATGATGCCCGACCGGTAATTCGCGTCGATGACCCGGCCACCGACTTCAACTTCTCCGTTGGATATACTGTCGTTGGACCCTCGCCATTGTTACTTTTTACCCTCTCTTCCATTCTTGCCGGAGGTATTTCATGTTTGTGAGGATACCTTCTTCTGAATGGAGAGAAATTGAGAGAATGAAAGATTGTAAGATTGAGAGAATTGAGAATGACAAATTATATACTAAGTTTAAACGATCATTTTGCTTTCAATTTAAATATATTAACACCATAAATATGATATGAAATATTTTTGAATGGAAATCGTGTGATGAATACAACTAAATGTACATAAAAATCAACGCCAAGATTTAAAAAGATAAGGAAGAAACATACATGATCACGCTAAATATGTCAAAACACAATGTATACACGCATAAAATATTGCAATGAGCTTTGATGTATACAAAAATACCATATGTACAAATATAAAGAATATATGAAATAATCAGACAAAATATTTGTTGAACCATGCAGAGAGGTATATAATGAAAGAGGTATATAAGGAAAATAAATCAACATTCCAGTAAAAAACTACGTATATATGACATGAATGTATGAAAAAGAAACATGTAAAAATTATAGGCGTTGGAATATGGTGAACTTGCGGTGGTCATGTGGCGGTTGTAGTCAAAACTACGTAGTTTCATCCTTTCTAATTCTTTTTATTAATTTATTTATTGACCGGAGCAATAACTCTTCCAGTTCCCTCTTCTAGTTTACTAGCCTGGTTGGATCGCACGTTGTGCGGTATATCTGAATGTAATTAATACAAACCCTACTTAAAAGTGTAAGCACAAACTTTAATGTATATATAATGAATGAGAATAATAGTTTAAATATATGAAAGTTCAACACAAAAGTGCAATTTGTAAATATTTGTTAATATTTTGTTAATATATAGTCTATATTTTATTATTTAAAATAGCACAATTTCTTTCATCACAAAATATCTCATTCTTAAAAAAAAAAAAAGAATAGCTAATTGTTATATTTTTATAGTGAATATCTCATTGTATATAGACTATTCTTTTAAACATGTAAAAGCAATAAATCTATAGATATATTTAAAACAGAGTGATACTTGCTCACGTATCTTTATTTTAGATTTTTAGAATTTGTTTTCGCTTCACCAGAAGCTGACATGTCACCTTCTCCTGTCTTAAAATTTTACTAATTTTACTAATTGATTAAATATGATTATTTTGTAGTCTATTTTTTTTCCTCTTTATTTTTTTTTTTAAGAAAATAGGAAATTGGGTGTCAGATTTTTAGTCCCACGTCGAAATCTTTGTGAAGGAGTGACAGGTATAAATTAAAAGTACATCCCGGCGAAAAGGGTATTAAAATATAAATCATAGAATTTTAATAGGAAGAGATTGCAATGAAATAAGATTTTATGAGGTTGCAATTAATTTAGTGGAGTTTATTTTGACACATTTAAGTTGAAATAAAAGTATGGCTGCATATTGTTACAAAATAAATCATAACATTTAAATAGGGTTAAAAAAATTAAAAATTAAAAAAACACAATAACGTTTTAATAGGAAGAAATTGTATAATTCGGCTAGAAAGCATGGAAGGCAGAATCATGCATATATACATGGATACACAATTTTAGAATCAACACAAATTGTTCACAAATTTTAGACTGAATGAAAATAAACAATCTGCACCTCTTCGTTATTTTCATACCCTTAATATGACATGTGTGTGATGTAATATTTTCATATTTAAATAATTATGGATAATTGTGGCGGTGTTATTAAACTCTTTTGAATCTTCAGTTAGAAAAAAGAAAAACGTACTTAATAAATAATAATAGTAATAAGAGTAGCAATTACAATTGAGTAAATAGATATCTTCAAAGTAATGAAATGATATAATATTATAAATAGACTAAGTGAAAGATTTCATAAAAAATAAGATATTTTTATTAGTTTAATTGTATAATATATAATGTGTAAATCTTATTACTTTGGAAAATAAGATATTTATTTTGGATTAAATCAATCCCTATATCAATTATTGTGGTAAACAAATATTTCACCATCACTAATATGTCAATACTTAATTTAAAGATACATTCCAAATTTGTTAAATGAACAAAATTAAGTCACACAAGAAATATAGCCATTCTTAGAGTTAAATAAGTATAAAATTAATAGTATCATTAATTCAATATCTTTTTTTAATGGTTCAATTGCGAACATATCCACATCACATTTATGCTTAATATATATGCATATTCTTTTGAAAAGAGCAATTTTTCTAAATTCTATGGAACTACCACTATATATATTTAGATTTAAACGATACAATTTTGTGTTAAAATATTAATTATTTTAAAGTAAACATGAAGTAGAATATATTTTAATTCTAGAAATTTCATATAAAAATTATAAATTTATAAGTAGCAAAGTGATTCCACGTGCATCAACAAAACTATAAACATAAAAGTCTATCTCTACATGAGTCCTTCACTGATAAAGTCTCAATAGATCGCACAATATTATACATCAATAAAGAATGTATTCGATTAGGAAGAAAATATTATATGTAAACACAATACTTCCCGTGTAAATCTAAATATGAACACATATTTTATATCGAAATATTACATTTCAACGATTTCATTAAGTATTGATTGATTTCACATATGATATTCACTAATTACTATTAACTAAGCTTGAAAGAAATATACCCTCTAAACAAATTAGTCTAAATCTAAATTAATTTGCGATCATATGTACCACCTTGTGTGAAGTCTCTCTCCTTTAATATCACATCCTAATGCAATCATATATTGCAGGCTTGCAGCCACCTTTGGCTTGTCCGGTTCCCGACTTTGCATCAGCCAAATACTGCACAAACCTCTAATTGTCCCGGTTACCAGCTATGCACCGAATCAAAGCCCTCAATCGCCACTTGGAGCTCGCTCATTGCAAGCTGCTGCACGCGAATCAGCTCCGCTCAAACGGGGATGGATTCCGGCTCCATCATCAACTTATCTTCTGCTTCTTACAAATGATTTGTGAAGCACCGCTTATTGAATGTTTTATAGCCAGCGATCACGGCATTTTGTAGCCAGATTTTATCCAGCTCTCGTAATTCCATGATTATACAAGTAAAATATATTCTTACCATAAATATAATATATAATGCACCGTTTATGGAAAACGTGTGAGAGTCCAACTATCTAAATATACAAAGAAATGAATATTACGGAAATATGTATACCATGCAAAATGAAGATATCAATAACATAACATATATATATGCCCCGTTTGGCAGCAAGAGGTTACAAGAGGTTTGAAGGAGAGTTTTGGTTTTTTTGCTAAAAATATATGGGTGTTGCTATTTACACCACCCTAGTGGTGAAAATAACCTCGATATCATAAAAAGTTGGTGGACCACATGGTGTAGATAGAATAAAATGCTATTTGCACCTACCGTATTTATTACGTGTATAGCAAAATGTGTCCTACTTATTGTATTTGATTAGGGTATTATGGTATTAGGTAAATTATTATTATATCAGGTAAATTATGTATTCTTGAATATTTTTTAAAAAGTTTTATTTGATACCACATTTTAAATCACGTTAATATAGAAAATTAATAAAAATATATATTAACATTATATTGATAAAATATTTACAAAAAAAATGGTTAGTATCACCCAACCAGCTCCAACTCACATTCAATATCAAAAATTATAGAATAACTAGGTCAATATTTTGAAATATGGTTAGATTGGTTTGTTTTGACGTAAAATAGAAATTTGTGTTCAAATTTATTGAAAATATCAGCGATATGAAAGTTAAATTATAAAATAAGATGGTTAGGTTAATATTGGAGTGAAAATAAATATTTTTCTTATATTTTATTCCGATATAAATCAATATTTTAAATAATTGAATAGTAATTTAGATGTTATTTATTTCTATTCTAATTAAAATATTTCTGAAAATGTGTATTGTGACTTTTTTAAAATGGATATAAATAAAAAGATACCATATTAAATGAAGAGAGGGTTCACCCAAAAACCCTTACCAATTATGTCTAGAAGTTAACAAGTAATAAATATGAATTTTATAAGTTGAGTAAGTGATACACGTTAATTTAGACAAAAGTGGGCCAGGTGGGTGTATTTAGAAATTGGGGTGGTGTAAATAGAATCACCCAATAGATTTTTGACTGGTCAAACAACTATTTATGGTGTTTGGTGAGATAATGAATCATCTAGTTGTTTGATCCAAACTTCTCAATTTGAAAACGCTTGAAAAATTTGCGTTTCCAACTTAACTCAACAATTAATATTACAATTTTCCTTTTTATCCTTTACTCTCAGCTTTCATGCGTATGAATCCTTTCAACCATTTTTTCTAGTAACTGAACACAATATTTTTATTCCTTATTATTCTTTTAAAAATTGCAAGTTTTTATTTTATCCTTGTAAGAATATTAAGTAAAAACATATAAAATCTTATTTATGTTAATCAAAAATACCTCAAAATAAATAAAAATACAACAATTATTAGACATGTTTTTCCGTACTTTTAAAATAATAGATCACACACTAATCAAACTTAAAAAAACCTTATAGTAAATTTAAATTTTTTTATTTTCTAAAACAATAAATTTTAATTATCTCTAATAAATTTAAAATATAAGTTTTTAAAATATTTTCCTAACTTCAAAATAAGATCACGCTAAATTTATAAAACTAATGATAAATTTTATTTATTTGTGTCCATTTTTGTCATTTAGCATAACAAACAGCTATCCGCTATTTATTTTTTACCAAACACTCATTTTACAAACAGCTAGTCAAAACAGCTAATACAATCTGCTAACAGCTAACAACTAGTACAATCCGCTAACAGCTAACAGCTAACCGCTAGCTCCCAAACGGGGCCATAGTATTCTACATATTTCCATGCATATTTCATATGTCGCACATTCATATTTTCCTTTCGCACACGTGTTAATTAGCATGATTGACTAAAATTACCATGAAAATATGCGTATAAATTAGGATTTTATAGGTGGAATAAGTTGTATTTGTAAAAATAGAAGAAGGAAGCTATTTATAAAGAATGAAACAATAAAATTAAAAGAAACAAAAAAGAAATATATGGAAATTGTAGTCGCCGGAATATGGTGAACTTGTGGCGGTTATGTGGCGGTTTTAGGCAAAAACTACGTAGTTTCATGCTTTTTAATTCTTTTAATTAATCTATTTATTGACCGGAGCAATAACTCTTCTAGTTCCCTTTAGAATTACTAGCTAAATTTCATCGCGCGTTGCGCGATTTGTTTGAAGCACTATTGTTATTGTATAATTGATACGAATGTTGTTTGTAAATATGTAGATTTAAATAGTAAGGTTCACAATTAAGTGAATAACAGAATAGAAAATATGTCATATATTTTCTCTATCCTAGCTAGCTTGCATCATATGAAATAATACAAAAATTTTAATTTGGATTGTTTCCTAAGTTAGATATATAATGTACTTATATATATATATATATATATTATGTAAAGGAAATGAAATATTGATTGAAAATGATCACGTCATTAACTGACTCTACAATCATTACGGTCGTCTATAAGATAACAAAGAGAAAATATATTATGGATACTATCAAATCTTAACATCTAGTTAAATTAGTATTTGTATTGTTCATTTTTTTATTTTTTTTAGATCAAACCATCATAAGATGGGGGAGGATTTATTAGGTCTCCCAAGCCTTGTCAAAAGACCACAAAAGGGGTTATAAAATAGTACACACAAAAGCCTAATGTAGGCCATGAGCATACAAATATGCCATATCTAGAGATCTATCTAAGCTCTAAAAATCGTTCTCACAAAAATTCCACCTAAATAGTTGAAAGCCTATTAGCGAATTGCAAGCAAAACACAATGCGACATTCAACTAAAGGATAGAAAGGCCAAGAATGACTAGAGAAGAAAACAAACAGGGAGCTAAACTAGAGCATAGTGAGGAGTAACAGATCCAGCCAAAGAATATTAGAGCATCTGCCAGTTGAGGATTTGAGTTGCAGGATCATCTTATATCCTTATAGTTGGACATTCCCAGGCATCCAGATTGCAGAGTCCCTTGATCTCAGAAGGAAGGGAGGACCAGCCTAGATTAAGATCCATTTTAGAGTTCATGGCCAGTCTGGATAGTCTGTCTGCTGGCTGATTTGTTTCTCTGTTTGAGTGAGTCAGAATATTGTAGTCCAGAAGAGCATGAATATTATCTGCAAGAGAGTAGAGTTCCCAAAATGCTAGAGAAGGATTGTTTATCATTTCAACTGCCAGTTTGCAGTCAGAGTGTACCTGGTAGAGTGGAAATTTCTGAGAGATAGCATATTGTACTCCTTTTTCAATAGCCAACTTTTCTGCATGCAGAGGAGAGGCAGCTGAGGTAAAGAGACACAGAGCCCTAACAAATTCAGCATTTGAGTTTCTTGCAATGATTCCCAGACCAGCCTTCTGGAGCCTAAAGGAGGCATCTACATTCAGTTTAATTCCAATGGGAGGCCTCATCCATCTGACAGGGAGTATGTTAGGCTTGGGGGGAATGTGGAGGGGAGGGATACAAGACTGGATAGCTAGATCATCATCCATTGGCCTGTGAATGGGAACTTTATGAGTCAATAAGGAGAGATATATCAGGTCCTGAAGCTCTTTCTGGAGGGCAGGGAGGTTGGGTAAAATACTGTCATGAATGGCTTTATTCCTTGCCTTCCATAAGATCCAAATGACAAAGACAAGAGCAGTATGGTTCAATCTGGAGTGTAGTCTTGTTAGTCCATTAAAATTCCAACAAGTGTATAACCTGTCCCAGATACTGTCACTGTTAAAATACTGGGAGCCACACAGTTGGACTGCAGTATCACAATCACTAAAGAAGTGATGTATAGAGTCTGAGTGATCACACAAAGGACACTTTGAGGCAAATTGAAATCTAAACTGGCTTAGTATATCATCAAAGGGGAGTAAGCAGTTTAGTACCTTCCAGCAAAAGAAAGAAAGCTTCTTGGGGATACCAGGCCTCCAAACCTTAGCTAAGGAGGGGAACATCTGAAGTAGAGGCCTGAAAACTTTGTAAGCTGATTTAATAGTAAAGTTGCCATGAATGTCAGGCTTCCATATAAGTCTGTCAATTCTATGGGAGTGGATCTGTGCTGCCTGAAGAACAGCAATGATATGTGGATGGAGCACCAGTTGCAGTAAGGGGAGATATTTTTCTTTGTCTGTAATGAACTGAGCCACTGTGCATTTAGCATCCTCAGGATCAGGCTGGAAATAATCTACAAGTGGCCCCTGATCAGTCCAATTTGAAGTCCAGAAGTTGCAGCATCCTTGACCATGAATAACCTTGGAGTTTGCCTCAGCAACTGAATTTACCTTGCAGATTCTTCTCCAATTCTGAGAAGTTTTGGCTGATTTGGGCAGGGAGGCTACCAGAGCAGTCCATGGAGCTACACCAATTTGGAATTTCTACCATAGCTTGCAGGAGTAGGCCTGTATAGTTGCATGAAGGCTTCTGATTCCCAGTCCATTCTGGTTTGCTGGCCGACATATTTTATCCCATTTTTTCCAGGATTTTTTGGGTCCATTTTCTGTGCTGCCCCAAAAGAAAATTGCCAACCTTCTTTCAATCTTCCTGATCATACACTTTGTAGGCTCCATCACTGCCCAAATATGTTGGGGCAGAGATAGAAGGCAAGATTGAATTAAAATCAATTTACCTCCCATAGATAGGCATTTATTCTTCCAGTTATTTATCCTTTTATCAATGAGCTCAACAATTGGCTGTAAATGCACATTAAAGATTTTTCCACTGAAAATTTGTACTCCTAAGTATTTGAATGGCAGACAGCCTTTTTTCATACCTAAAATGGATTTAACTTGTCCAAGCCTGGTGACAGTGGCATTTTTACTGAGAAAAAACTCATTTTTTTTCAAAATTTATTTTTTGGCCAGTGGTTTCTTCAAACTTAACTAGGAAGGCTTTCATTCTGATAAGATTAATTCTAGAAGCCTGTAAAAAATTACAGTATCATCAACATAGTTTAAATGGGAAATAGGTATGGAATTTCTGGGCAGGGCAAAATATTTCATTTTCCCAGTGTTGAAAACATAAGCTAAACTTCTGGTAAAGGCCTCTGAAAAAATGTCAAACAGAAAAGGTGAAATGGGGTCAACTTGTTTAATTCCTCTAGTGGCCTGAAAATAGCCAACAGGTTTGCCATTTATAAGGATAGAAAACCAGGCATTAGACAAGTTTTTAATTATACACTGTATGAATCTGCCATCAAAACCAAACTTAAGGAGAATTTTTTCTAAAAAGTCCCAACTGACCCTGTCAAAAGTTTTCATTAAATCCAGTTTGAGAATGCAGTTGGGCTCTCTATTTTTTCTGTTCAAAAATCTGAACATTTCTTGTGAATATATGACATTATCAAAAATGTCTCTATTTTTAAGAAAAGCAGATTGATGAGGAGAAATCAATTTAGGCATCAGTGGTTTTAACCTTTCCATGAGAATCTTTGAAAAAAATTTATTAGTAACATTGGAAAGGTTAATTGGTCTATAATCATTAAAAGTCACTGGAATTTCTTTTTTGGGGATAATAGTCACCCAGGTACTGGAAATTCCTCTGTGAATGTTAGACCTAGATAAAAAATCATTTGATGCCTCTAGCAAGTCTGTACATATTATGTTCCAAGCCTTAACAAAAAATAAAGCAGTAAAGCCATCAGGCCCTGGACTACTAGATTTATTAAGACTGGAGACTATATGTTTTAGTTCAGGCAAAGTAACTAGTTTAATTAACTCTTCATTTTCTTCCTCAAATATCTTTGAAGGAATTTGAGATAAGATATGAGAGGTAAATTGATCTTTGTCTGGGTGGGGATCATCAGTTAACAGATTGTGATAAAATTTAACTGCTTCAGTTTCAATCTCAGCACAGTCTGTTAACCAAACCCCATCAGTACTTTTGATCTTAGTGATGTTGAGTCTACATTTCTTCTCCATAACACTGTTATGAAAAAACTTAGTATTCTCATCACCTTCTTTAAGCCATTTTAGCCTAGCCTTATGTTTCCAGAAATTTTCTTCTTCTTTTAGAGCTTTAGTGAGTAAAGCTTTGCATTTTTTCAGCCTAATTTAGCTCATCAATTGAGCCATTAGATTCAAAAATAATTTCTTGGAGTCTTAGATTTTCCTCTGCAATTTCCACATTTTGGTCTATATTTCCAAAAACCTCTTTGTTCCACTGTTTAAGAACCTTTTTTAGACCATTCAGTTTGAGGAAAATTTTTAGCATACCTTGACCTTGTATAGGGGCAGTCCAGTGGTGTTTTATCACATCCATAAATTGCTCCCTTTTGAACCAGGTATTGATGAACCTGAAAGGTCTAGGCACAGAGGGTAGGGTGCTGGCTATTCTAAGTAGCAAAGGAGGACAGTGATCAGATGTGTTTTTATTAAGGACATGGATAGAGGATTGTGGAAACCTAGTGAGCCATTTAAGTGTACAAACACCTCTATCTAATTTCTCAGTGGTAAGTTTTTTTCCATTTTCCTTAATTCTACAGTTAGACCAAGTATAGAAGTTTCCTACAGTATGTATGGGTAAAAGACCTAATGCATTAATGAAGTTACTGAACTCTCTAATACTCTGCAAGCTAGGTGAAGAGAAGCCTCTATACTCAGAAATAGAAGACATAGCATTAAAATCACCTATCAACATGGCATCATCAAAATTAAGGGCAATGAGATCAGACCATAACACTTTTCTTTCTTTTCCAGTTCTAAAGCCATAAACAAAAATCAAATCTGTAGATAGATTTAGCTCATGGCTGAAGAGCTGTACTGAGAGGAATTGTGGATTGTCCATTCTTTGTATAATATCTATCTTATGATTCCACATAATCCAGATATTGCATAAGTTTGAGCAAATACAGTTTTGAACATGCAAAGGAGACATATAAGTTTGGCACTCAGAAGAATCATGCTGAGGTTCTATTATACATAGCAAATCAACTCTGTGGGTTCTGAGAAGCCTAGCAAGTCTAATCATAGATGTATCCATACCCCTTATGTTCCATACCAGTACATTTATTCCTAGAGTTGTATTAATCATTTAAACTTATTTTTTATGTTTTTTGTTGCTGTCCTAGTAATGATCTTATTTGTCTGATTAAAAAAGGTATTAACCTTGCTATTTTCAGACACAGTCATTGTTACAAAATCAGCCTTATCAGGATCACTTGAGGATGAGGAACCAACCTGAGTAGTGCTCACAGAGTGCTCAGTTGTGCTTTCTGATTTGTCACCCTGAGTGTCTTCTTCTTCTTCCTCCATAATGAGTGGTAGGAATCTATTCTCCTTTTTTCTTGGCTGAGAATAAAAGGAGACATTGTTAGAATGGAGAGAGGTGTCAGTAAGGGTTGAGATACCTGCATGAATGTGGATGTCATCAGCTGAGATGAATTGATGTCTTTTTGGAGTTTGCCATTTCTGATTCTCCTCAATCTGTTTGGCAGTTGGTGAAGGTTCTTGCACCAGAATGCTTGCATAGGTAGGCCTCAGAGATTCTTCATTTCCTTTCTCATTGATACAGATTGGGGAGGTGATATCTTCAGAGTCTGAGATGTTATGCACTACATCATTAGCTTGTCCCTGAGTAATTAGAATGATCTGGCTTGGTGGCTTAGCAGGTGAAACATTATCCATTTCCTTGCAGACAGTGGCTGTTGAGGGAGGGGTGGAGGCCATCACTTCTTTGCCTTTTGCAGTAGCAGGGATTTTAGGAATGTATCTGTATTGTTGGATTGGTGGAGGATGAGGGATGGCAAGTTTTTCTTTTTGTGTGATTCCAGAAGGACCAGCCTCAGACTGAAAAGGTTTCCTCTGAGCTAACTGATTTGGGGCATTTGAGGGAGGCTTATTGTTGACAAGAGGCTTGAGATCAGGGTGTAGGATTCTGCAGTCTTTCTGCTCATGGCCTAGTCTTCTACAATGCTTGCAATAAGCAGAGATAAACTCATACTCAATAGGAAAATCAGTGACAGCTCCTTCTAGGTTGGTGGTGAGGGATACAGTGTTGTGTATTTTTTGAAGGAGATCTATTTCAACACAAAGCTTAACAGCAGAGGGCCTTGTTAGGCTTGCTGTAGCAAAATCCATCTTAATAAATCTACCTATGGAGTTCCCTTTGACTTTAAGCATGGCTGAATTGTACCCGAAAATAGGCAAATTATGCAGGGTGATCCAAACAGGAAGGATAGAAGCATCAGTATCTGGAGAAAAATTGGGAGTCCATTTTGATACCTTCATTTGGACCCCTTTAAAGGACCATAGAGATTTCATCCAACATCTCTGAAAATCCTCCTGGTCCTCAAAACGGATTAAAATGTGCTTGTAATCGATCGATCCCAACTGGTAGCGACCAGTGAAACCCACCGATTTGAAAGCTTCATATAGGAACTCCATGGAAGGTTTCATTGTCGGGAATTTTCCGATGAGGGCATTATTGTAGTGTGCAGATAGTTGAGCCACTTCCTCCGGCGAAATCACACAGGCAATCTTGCCTTTATACTCGGTAACTGGCTTAATTGAAGGATTTGACGGGAGGGAGGTGAAGAGGGGTTGCGGTTGGTGTTTAAGGCTTGGAGGAAGCTCCTGTTTGCGGTGGCTCCGCCGCTGTGAAGCGGCGGTTCCGGCAACATTGTTACTGTAACCGTTGAGTGTGGGGCTTTGTCTGAAAAGTGGAATTAACGGGATGAAAAGTTACTGTGCACAGAAAGAGAGAGCATCAGAGTTTGGGAGAGAATTCAACAGGAGAGAGAAAGAAGGGGTTATTCAGCCTGTATTTGTATTGTTCATACTGAATAATAGGTAGCTTATAATGGATTGAAATGTACTCTAATTCTAAATTTAGTTTTTTTTAGTTCTCAGTAGTGAATTCTTTTAAAGGAAATAAGATTCTTGATATTAATCAGTCTTGGAAGTGACGGACACTATATAGTGACGGGGTTTATCTGCAAAAAAGTGTGAGACGGGGGTTTTTCTACAATTTATGCAAATTGCATTCAACATGCTTGAATTTCACACTTGAATGCTTGTGTTTTAGACCATACAGGATGTTTTTTAGAACATGCTTGCATTTCACACTTAACATGTTATTTTTTAGAGAATGCTTGCATTTCACAGTTAACAGGTTTCTTTTTAGAGTTCATGTATTTTGAAGCAAAAAAAAGATGGTTTTATTGAGCATGCTTGAATTTCACCCTTGAATGCTTGTTTTTTAGACCAAACAGGCAGTTTTTTAGAACATGCTTGTATTTCACGCTTAACGGGTTGTTTTTTGAGAATAAAATGCTTGTTTTTTAGACTGAGTGAACAGTGCGCGTGAGTGAATAGTGCATTTTTGTCAAAATTGCAGATAATGACCTCCTTCCTTCCATATTCCAATATAGTCCTTCGTCACTATATAGTGACCGTCGCTCAAGAGACCAACTCATAAGAATTGATTTATAAAACACCAAAAACTATATTTGACCTATAAAATTTTAGGTCTTAATTAAAGAATACATTAATATGTACTAGTCTAACCTGACCGCGCGTTGCGCGGTTATTTGAGGTATGTTTTAAAACGTTTAGGTCAATATACAAATTTGAACAATATCCATTTTTGGAATGATACATATAATCAGTTGATCGATAACACAAATAGGACACTATACTTGTTTGATGTATAGTTTTAGATGTATATTTGATGCGCGGTCACTTAAAGTGTTTTGTGTTTGAAAATAGAAATGACGTTTAATTGAAATAAAAATGACTGGTAATAATAATCAATTGTTACATCATGTCCCAATTTTTTACAATTAGGATATACATGGAAAAGAAATATTTCCAAAATAAAATTAGAAACATGGTGTTAAGATATCATTCTTATATTTTTTTTTTATGATATATTTAAGAATATTCTATATATTGTGAAAATTTATTAACTCATTAAACTGATCGAAATATAAAGAAAAAAAATTAGCTGATTATGCATAGATGATGGTAATTAAAATTACATTTAGGACATGTTCTCCTACCTTACAAAAAAACATCAATATTGAGCTTATCAGTAGAACACTGCAGTTCAATTCAGATCAGTTAAACTTAGTTCAACAATAAGTAAATTTAAGCAAACAGGCACTCATTTTAGGCACTATGTCATACATTTTTGAAATTTTATTTTGGTTCCTATAAGGTAAAACTAAATGACATGAAAGATGCAGTGTTATTTTAAGAAGGAATTGCCAAGTCTTGAAAGTTGTGTAGCGTACTAACCTTGTTGTACACAAACAGCACAGATGTAGATGAAAATACCTCAATTAGACCAAACTTCTTGAGCTCAATTAATAAATCATCATTTTCCGGCAATGGACATGTAATCAATTTCAAAAAAAACACAAAATCAAAATAAAGGAATTAGCTCATGTAGTCTAGTCATCATATACCACGTACAAATACATTAGCAAATTTATATAAAATTGTAACTATACATGAAGTTGCAGCCTCTAGACCTCAGAACACAAAACAATACATCTTACAGCTAGATACTACCTATCTACAACATGGCCCGGGATAAATAAGTTCACGTATATGTATCTCAAATATGAGAATAACATTCATCCGGATGATCCTGATATAGGCTTTATCAGGCACCAATATGATAATGACACGTGTATAATTGTAAAGTTTTAATTGGTTAAGATATTTTTAGTAAAGTTCTAAAACCCTAATTTAGAATGCCTAAACCCGTCTGGGTAATGATTGAACACGTGGCCCAATAATAAATTAGCTGAAGATGATGTGTCGTTATTTAATTGGTGTCTGATATTGCCAATGATATTGTCAATATCAGGATGATCCTGATATATATTAAACTGCTCAAATATAATATAACCTATGAGGGATTCGAACCCCCACACGTGTATTTACACAACGCTCTTCCATTTGAGCTAATAGGCTTCACAATATCAAGATACATTATAGGTTATAATCAGTAAATGGTATCATCAGTAAATTTGATGAAACTCAAAAGAAAACATATGACTTCATCTTCATTATTTCTGTGTCTGCTTTTGCTGCTTGTTGCAGCAGAATCAATGCTATTCCATGCATTAGGATCATACAAATTATCATCAAAGAAGCATGTGAATAGTGCAGTATTGAGGCCAAAAATACCATACAAAGCCAAGTATTTCCCTCAGAATTTAGACCATTTCACATTCAAACCTGAAAGCTACAACATATTTTACCAGAAGTACCTGATCAACAGCCAGTTCTGGCATAAGAATGGCTCAGTCCCTATATTTGTTTATCCAGGCAATGAAGGACGCGTCGAATGGTTCGCTGAAAACACTGGTTTCTTGCTGGAAATTGCCCCAAAGTTTCAAGCCTTGCTTGTCTTCATTGAAGTAAATATGCTCTTTGTTCCATTTGCTCATTGCTTGCTGCAAAATCCATGACATGGTTTTCAAGCAAAGGATGGCACCCAAAACATAGGTGGATTATGTTTTAGAGCATATATACCTGTAAAGGATATCTTCCAAGGAAGCGTAATAAGAAACGGAGTTGACTGACATCTTAGGTTACAATGAACATCAGACCAGTAAGCAGGAACTCTCTCATATTTCTTAATTGTACACACTGATGACCAACAATCGGGGAAAAAAGCTCCAGTTATGCCTAGCAAGAAATATAACTAAATCTGAGTTTCCCGGAGTTAGAACCAAGACTACCAGGGTCCCTGACCTGTTCATTTTGGCTTCAGACTTTACCTGGAAGAAAGTGATACATCATGTCTCAACCTAAATTCCAACTAAAGAAGAAAGTTGCTTTCACAGGAATCAACACACCAATGGAATGAAGAAACCAGAAGTTCCACACTAATTTCAGTTAATAAACTATCAGCCTCATCCATATCCTAAGCAGAAGTTACACTAATTAGTTGAACAAAATTCAATATCATAAAGGTAGTCATTCCTGCAACCAATAATTAAACAAACAAAAAAAAGGCAAAAATTTTAAGAATTTACCTATTAAAAATCCTAGATAGAAAGAAAGCGGCTATCTAGCTACTGTCCTTAACTTATGGCATTACTAAATAGAGAAAATTATCAATCAAGAAATTAGCCTACTGAGACGACTTAACCTATAAATCTACCATCCATTGAGAACAACAATTCACCTATAAATCTACTATCTATTGAGAACAGCATGTCAGGATATTTCAAACTGCGACCAAGTGAACCAAATTTTTATATTTATAGAATGCACCAACTCCTTCATTCTACCTTAATCAACATCAACCAATTGCATACATTCAGGGATCATAGAAAAAATCAAATTGCGAGAATGTATACAGACCTAATAGAATGCACCAGCTCCTGCATTCTTCAGCATATATGCCCAACTGTATCCTCACCTGTTATCATATGAAGTGCTTAAATCATCAGGCACTAAAACACATCACTTATTATAACATGTCACTGAACCAAAACCAATCAACCAGAACAAAATGCTCTCTTCTGAAGACAAAAAAATCAAGCTTAAAGCCCTTTTGATCTAAATTCTGGTTTCGCCCAAAAAACAAATCGTTGAGCCGAAATCACACAAAACACAAATCAAAAACCCCTTCACCTTCCGACACTAAATGAAATCCAATTCAGAATAAAAGAGTCCCAAGATCTGAAACCATCAATAAAAATCCAAAATTTACATCAAGATCAACACTTTATCATAATTATAAACAGAAGAGAAGAGTATTAATATAGATTATAATAAACCAAATAAGTGGACAAAAAAGTTTAAATCAAACCTTTTTAACCTTGTTTCTCAATGGAGCAATCCGTTTCCATCCTAAAATATATATGTAGGCTCCTAAGTTCCAGTTCATAACATGTAAACAACCACACCTTCACTTGGTAAAACAAAAATGTAATAACTGAAATGAGCTTACACACCTGGAGAAGCATTTAGAATAGCTCGCAACAATGTTGATTTTTAGGAGCTTTCACCATGGAGGTTCCATAATCACGTCTGTATAGCTTCATCTGCAAAATGAAAAAAATGGAACTTTCTAACCAGCCAAATAAGGGGTTCAGTTACAGTGATCATGGGGATTCATATTTTTTATAATACAAATTTTAGACGAACCTAAAACTCATCAGAATCTAAATAGAAGCCAACTTGAAAGCAATCTGACCTATTAGTGGTCTTGTTTTCCATCATATTCTGTTTCCATTCTAGCAGCTCAAATTCGCTCCTTGATTATTCTATGAATATTAGACAAACGATAATGCTGAAATCCAATACCACAACCTGATAAACACTCACAAAGATCCTAACTTGAGAAACATAAAAACTAAATATACAAAAAAAATAACAATTGATAATGCTACAGAATCAGCTTACCTTTCACCCGTTATGCAAATATTTTGAACATCAAAGAGGCATAATGCACCTGAATCGTTAGATAACTTCAGTTCAGCAATTATGAGCAAGCCAAACACAGAAAAAAACAAATTTTAAGAAGATGAAATAATTGTACAATATCCAACTGGAGCAAGAGGAAAGATAAAACAGACATTCCCAATTAGAAGCAAGAAAAAAAAATCATATTTAACCATTCTCAAATCAACAGCTAATGGAAACACACACACACACCTTCTGTTTCACACCGAGTACGGCTGTGGTTTATTTTAAGACCATGGTTTTAAGACACGTTAACAACAGTGAATTGCCCAGTCCACTTTGTCAATTTGGAGGCGCTAAAATCCCCTTTAAATCCAGGACAGGGGGGCAGTGAGACAGAACCACAATAAATTATAGTTTAAATATTGATTCAGTCAATTTATCATCTACGCATCATGTAGTTTACAGAATCACAACAGACTTACAAACACAGTCTAATTCACAACAAAGGTCAACATGCAAATGTCAATTTCACAAACAAATCCACCGAGGACAAAATTTTCAAAAACTCACAGAGAATTGCATCAACTACACATCACTTGGATAATCTAATGATTTTTAAATTTGAAAATTGCTGAAGGGAATTGCTTAATAAACCTAAGGTTCACCTGCTCCATTACGGGTTGCCCGTGCCAATACCTCTGATTGTCATTACCCAGTGAACCTATATCCTTAAAAAAATTAAACTTTTATCCTAAAATATCATGTAAAGATGGCTTAAACCTGAAGAATGCTGCTCGGAATGATGTAGGATGGCGCTGGTGAACTGCTTCCATTCGAATTTCGGTGGAGGTGCAAGGGTTTGAAGCCGATGATCCCTAAGCCTAGCTCTTATGAACAAAAGTAAACCTTACCTCACAAACTGACACTGGATTCTGAAGAGAAAAAAATGGAGCTCCTCTTCCACCGATCCGCGAACGGGTACATGCTCTTATCCGCCGCATTCAAGAGAAGTGGAGATTGGGGAGGTTGCAGGGAGGGCTTAGCTCGAGTTGGAGCCGGAAAATCCGGCCAACTATGTGATTTTGGGGAGGCTTCTGGCCAGCTCCGGCCGGCCTAAAGAAGTGCAGGAATTGAAGAAGGAGATGAGAGATCGAGGGCTTCAGATATCGCCCAGAAGCAGTTGGACATCGCCCGGGCCTCCATCACCACGATTCGGAGAATATATGAATTGATTGTCAGCACAAATTATGTATAACTCCTAGAAATATACTAATTCTATGTTTAGCCCTCCTACCATAATATGAATTTGATTTAAAAATGGTAAGCACGGTGATTCCATTCATAATGTGGAATTCTTAGTACATTAAAATTCCATTCATAATTGTGTTTGGTTGATAGAATTGGAAATAGAATTGGTATTCTAATATCATAGAATTGAAATAGAGAATTAGTGTTCAAATATTTTATAAATTCTAGTGTTTGGCTAATACTAGAATTACTTAAGAATTGAGATTGTAATTCCAATTCTTGTGTTTGGATAACTAAAATATTGACATGGAATTAGAATTAGAATTGATATATTTATTTTATTTTATTTTCCATTCTTTATTTATTTTGCAACAATATTTTCATCATTTGCAACTACTAAAAAGATCATAGTTATTAATTTGACAACAAGTGTGATCTGTATATGACACTATGACCACTGTTCCAACAAAAACTTCAACTTTATCAAACCATGGTAGAGGCATTCACCATAAGAAACTGATTCATAATTTATGAACCAAACATTCTCCTAGGTCTAGTGCCAACATACAGATTGATAGGCTGAAACTAGTCAGTAAAACCTCAATAACAGCAACCAGTTTTAAGACAATTTTAAAAGTTTTCAGTCTCAAGTTCTCTAACCCACAAAGAGAGTGAAAACTAAATGAAGTAATAATACATAACCATAATCTAGTAGCACTGAAGAAATGGGGATATTGTTTTCTAAAACATTAAAATAAAGATGACTCGACGGCAGAGGGCAATGATTGCTTGATCACAGGAGATGGCAAGGATGGCAGTGCCAAGTGACCACGCAAAGCTAGAATCGCAACCTATAATCAATAACCATGAGAAAGTAAGGTACACATCAGATTCAATGCAATGCAATGCAACCTTTTTTATATTATAGTATAGTTCAATCACACATTAACAATGATTGGGTTTCATAGTTCAACTAGTAAGGCATTTGTGCTCTAAAGAAGATGCATTTGTGCTCTCTAGACATCAGCTCTAGAGACATCAGATGGGATTGATTTTATATTATAAGGGCATATACATATGGCTATGCATATGGGCTATACAGACATATACATATGGCTAAGGAGGATTCCCTAAGGCTATACAGACATATACATATGGACTATACACAATATAATATATACAAAATCAAGATCACATATTCAGACAATCAAAGGCTCCATTTGCACACCAAAAGCAGAAACATACACTTACCAGTTCCCCCAGAAGCGACTTGATCTTCTTATAGAGACAGGAACCTCCTTTATATGGTATCACCAACCCTAGGAAAGGAGAACACAAATGTCAGTCCCAGATCATAAAATCAACTAAATTAATCATCCAAAAGCTCTATGTACACAGACGATAAATCAAGATCACAAAGAATCCATTTGCTCAGCAAAAGCAGAAACATACACTTACCACTTCCCCCAGAAGCGACTTGATCTTCTTATAGAGACAAGAACCTCCTTGATATGGTATCACCAACCCTAGGAAAGGAGCACACAAATGTCAGTCCCAGATCATAAAATCAACTATACTAATCATCAAAAAGCCTAATTAGGTAACCATTTCAAACGATGAAATCACTGAACCCTATTCCTACACACACAGTCCATTATAGAGTTTGCCAGGAGTAAAAGATGAACACAGTTAGCACAGAACTCCTGCTAAAATCTTTATTAATGATTTGATAAAATGAAAATGATCAGTTTTCCTAGGTGTGACTTCTATCTGTCATAGAAAAATATACAGTACCAAATTTCAGTACATGACTCATTCACTAACAAGAAAATATACTGAATTACTGCAGAAAAATAGGTATTAAATGGTTTGTATACTTACAGAAAAATATAGGTTTTCTCAGTGTTTTTTCAAAGCAGTCTTTTAGGTTTTCACATGTAAAACCAGAAGGCCTAAAATATGAACACCTTTCTACAGACATGAAGTTTGAGTTAAAAATTAACACTATTATAGCTTAAATACATATCTATCAAGATCATACTCATCAGCAATAAGAAAAGACAAAAATTACACACTGATTGATTATATGAGGTGAGAATATTCAAATTTATGCAATCCAAATAAGACTCTAACTAAAATATGTGCATCATTGCATCATGGCATCAGTGACATTCTTCACTGATATGTGAAATTCAGTGACATTATTCAAATATGTGATTGATTATATGAGGTGAAATTCTTCACTGATTAAAGCCTTGAAGGGCATCATGGCATCAGTGACAGTGAGTTACTGGTATTCTAGTGGTTGAGTGCTTTCTGTGGCCATTCAAAGGCACAGAAAATATGTGCTTTCTCAGTTATCTTCATTCTTAAAACTATAAACATTTAATATGGAGCAAATTTGGTGAATGCATAGTGGAATCCCTAACAGTAGCAGGCAAACAATGTTGTCATTGACTTTAGATTTCCTATGCAGTGGTGCTAGGGCATTCGTGAATAATCAAAACCCATGTTAATGCAAGGTATATATTAACCTACACAAGAAGCCCACCTTAAATCTACAACACATAAAAATAACAGCAGCAAAACAAGGTCCGTTTTAAAGTGAGAAAATTGAGCCAAAAAGGCCTAACCTTGATACTATTTGCTAGAGATTGAGCAAGACCCACAAACAAAACAAATTCAGCAAATCCTAGAGACTGAGCAAGACCCATAAACTATATCAGCCCTTGAATCACTTACATGACCAAAAACTGAAGAATTTTAAACCATAAAGTAATGAAACTTGAATCCCAGAAAAACCATAGTAGAGATTTAAGAAAAATAGCGAAAATTTTAAAGAAACCACTGACCTATGTCGTCGCTGATTGCATATGCAGTGGTGTTGATGGCAAAAACGGTGCGGAAGCGATTCTGCTGCGGGAAGACAACGGCTGGAAACGGTGGTGATGCTAGAAGAAAAAGGCGAGAAGAGGATTAGCAGAGAAGATGGAGATATATATACCTGACCCGAATTTATGTTATAACCCGAATTGACCCGAATTTGACCCGCGATATTTTGTCAATATCTTGGAATTGGAGTTGGAAAACTTTGCCCAACCAAAATAATTGAAACCATAGAATTCAAGGCAACATAATATTCTAATTCCAATTCTAAGTCAATATTTTTGTGCAACCAAATGCTAGAATTGGACAATTCTATAGAATTCGAAAATTATGGCTCAATTCTATGCAAAACAAACACACCCTAATTGTAGAAGATCCGTAACCGGAGGCGGCGTTCCCCATAAAACGCAGAATTGAGTGTCGTTTTTTGTTTTGTCATCACAATTCCGGCGGCAATGTTTTTTTTTATATTTATGTTTATGCCGCCACTTTCTGTTTTTTAATATATACTTAGTAAAAAGATGAGCTTTTTAGAGGTTCTCTGCGCATCAAAAATAAATCCTGAATTTATAAAATTGATATTCAATTATCTATTATTTTATAATTTCCTAAAACTTAAAAGAAGCAATTTCCAAATATATAAATTTGAATATATCTTTGATGCGGTAGGTTTATATTGAAGGCAATGTATATATATATACAAATTTTTAAACCTTTTTAAAAAAATGTATTATTAGATAACACTCCGTCAATTAATACGTGAATTAATATAATTTTCTATTCGCCGGTTAAGAATGAAATAAAGTTTTTGTAGTTTACCGGTTAAGTGATATGTTGGATTAAACTAAGTGATATGTTGATAAGTTGAGCTCTCTCTCTCTCTCCTCTTAAATTCTCTCCCAAACTTTGATGCTCTCTCTCTTTCTGTGCACAGTAGTTTTTCTTCCCGTTAATTCCACTTTTCCGACAAAGGCCCACCCTCAACGGTTACAAACGGCAACAATGTTGCCGGAACCGCCGCTCCTCAGCGGCGGAGCCACCCCGAACAGGAGTTTTCTCCAAGCTTTAAACACAAAACCGCAGCCCCTCTTCACCTCCCTCCCGTCCAACCCTTCAATTAAACCAGTCACTGAGTACAAAGGCGAGATTGCCTGTGTTATTTCGCTGGAGGAAGTGGCTCAATTATCCGCACACTACAATAATGCACTTATTGGAAAATTTCCAACGATGAAACCTTCAATGGAGTTCTTATATGAGGCCTTCAAATCGGTGGGTTTCACTGGCCGTTACCAGTTGGGATCGATAGATTACAAGCACATCTTAATTCGTTTTGAAGATCAGGAGGATTTCCAGAGGTGTTGGATGAAGTCTCTCTGGTCTTTCAAAGGGGTTCAAATGAAGGTATCAAAATGGACTCCAAATTTCTCCCCAGATACTGATGCTTCTATTCTGCCTGTTTGAATTACCTTGCACAATTTGCCAATTTTTTGGTATAATTCAGCCATGCTTAAAGTCATAGGTAACTCCATAGGTAGATTTATTAAGATGGATTCTGCTACAGCAAGTCTAACAAGGCCTTCTGCTGTCAAGCTTTGTGTTGAAATAGATCTCCTTCAAAAAATTCATAGTACTGTATCCCTCACTACCAACCTAGAAGGAGCTGTCACTGACTTTCCCATTGAGTATGAGTTTATCCCTGCTTATTGCAAACATTGTAGAAGACTCGGCCATGAGCAGAATGACTGCAGAATCCTCCACCCTGATCTCAGGCCTCTTGTCAACAATAAGCCCCTCTCCACAGCTCCTCAAAAGTTAGTTCAGAAAAAAACTTTGCAGTCTGGGGCTGGTTCTTCTAGTATCTCACAAAAAGAAAAACTCTCCATTACTCATCCTCCACCAATCCAACATTACAGATACATGCCAAAAATCCCTGCTACTGCTAAAGGCAAAGAAGTGATGGTCACAACCCCTCCCTTTACAGTCACTGTCCCCAAGGAAACAAATACAACTGCTCAGCCATCAAGCCAGACTATACTACTTCCTCAGGATCAAGCTGATGTAGTGCATAACATCTCAGACTTTGAAGACAGCACCTCTCCAATTTGTACTAATGATAAAAGAGATAGTGAAACACTGAGGCCTTCCTATGAAAGCATTCTGGCTAAAGATCCTTCACCTACTGGAAATCATAATGAGGAAAACCAAGAATGGCATACTCCAAAAAGACATCAATTCATCTCAGCAGATGACATTCACATTCATCCAGGTATCTCAACCCTTACTGACTCCTCTCTCCATTCTAACAATGTCTCCTTTTATTCTCAGCCAAGAAAAAAGGAGAACAGATTCCTGCCACTCATCATGGAGGAGGAAGAAGAAGTCACTCAGAATGATAAATCTGACAGCACAACTGAGCTCCCTGAAAGCTCTACTCAGGTTGGTTCCTCTTCTATAGGTAATCTTGATAAGCCTGATTCTGTGACTATGTCTGTGTCTGAAAGTAATAAGGTCAACACCTTTTTTAATCAGACAAATAAGATCATCACTAGGACAGCTACAAAAAGCATCAAAAATAAATCTAAATGATTAATACAACCCTAGGAATAAATGTATTGGTATGGAATATAAGGGGTATGGATACATCTATGATTAGACTTGCTAGGCTGCATAGAACTCACAGAGTTGATTTTTTGTGTATAATAGAACCTCAGCATGACTCTTCTGAATGCCAAACTTACATGTCTCTTCTGAACTTTCAAAACTGTCTGTTCTCAAACTTATGCAATATCTGGATTATGTGGAATCATAAAATAAATATTACTCAGAGAATGGACAATCCACAATTCCTGTCAGTACAGATCTTCAGCCATGAGCTAAATCTATCTACAGATTTGATTTTTGTTTATGGCTTTAGAACTGGAAAAGAAAGAAAAGTGTTATGGTCTGATCTCACTGCCCTTAATTTTGATGATGCCATGTTGATTGGTGATTTTAATGCTATGTCCTCTATTTCTGAGTATAGAGGATACTCTTCACCTAGTTTGCAGAGTATTAGAGAGTTTAGTAATTTTATTAATTCACTAGGACTTTTGCCCATTCATACAGTGGGAAACTTCTATACTTGGTCTAATTGTAGAATTAAGGAAAATGGGAAAAAACTCACTACTGAGAAATTAGATAGAGGTATCTGCACACTTAAATGGCTCACTAGATTCCCTCAGTCCTCTATCCATGTACTTAATAAAGATACATCCGATCACTGTCCTTTGCTTCTTAGAATAGTCAGTACCCTACCCTCTGTGCCAAGACCTTTCAGGTTCATCAATACTTGGTTCAAAAGGGAGAAATTTATGGATGTGATAAAACACCACTGGAATGCTCCTATACAAGGTCAAGGCATGTTAAAATTTTTCCTCAAACTGAATGGTCTAAAAAAAGTTCTTAAACAGTGGAATAAAGAGATTTTTGGAAATATAGACCAGAATGTGGAAATTGCAGAGGAAAATCTAAGACTCCAAGAAATTATTTTTGAATCTAATAGCTCAACTGATGAGCTTATTAGGCTGAAAAAATGCAAAGCTTTACTCACTAAAGCTCTAAAGGAAGAAAATAATTTCTGGAAACATAAGGCTAGGCTCAAATGGCTTAAAGAAGGTGATGAGAATACTAAGTTTTTTCATAACAGTGTTATGGAGAAGAAATGTAGTCTCAACATCACTAAGATCAAAAGTACTGATGGGGTTTGGTTAACAGACTGTGCTGAGATTGAAACTGAAGCAGTTAAATTTTATCACAATCTGTTAACTGATGATCCCCACCCAGACAAAGATCAATTTACCTCTCATTTCTTATCTCAAATTCCTTGAATGATATCTGAGGAAGAAAATGAAGAGTTAATTAAGCTAGTTACTTTACCTGAACTAGAACATATAGTCTCCAATCTTAATAAATCTAGTCCAGGGCCTGATGGCTTTACTGCTTTATTTTTTATTAAGGCTTGGAACATAATATGTACAGACTTGCTAGAGGCATCAAATGATTTTTTATCTAGGTCTAACATTCACAGAGGAATTTCCAGTACCTGGGTGACTATTATCCCCAAAAAAGAAATTCCAGTGACTTTTAATGATTATAGACCAATTAGCCTTTCCAATGTTACTAATAAATTTTTTTCAAAGATTCATGGAAAGGTTAAAACCACTGATGCCTAAATTGATTTCTCCTCATCAATCTGCTTTTCTTAAAAATAGAGACATTTTTGATAATGTCATATATTCACAAGAAATGTTCAGATTTTTGAATAGAAAAAATAGAGAACCCAACTGCATTCTCAAACTTGATTTAATGAAAGCCTTTGATAGGATCAGTTGGGATTTTTTAGAAAAAATTCTCCTTAAGTTTGGTTTTGATGGCAGATTCATACAGTGTATAATTAAAAACTTGTCTAATGCCTGGTTCTCTATACTTATAAATGGCAAACCTGTTGGCTATTTTCAGGCCTCTAGAGGAATTAAACAAGGTGACCCTATTTCACCTTTTCTGTTTGACATTTTTTCAGAAGCATTTACCAGAAGTTTAGCTTATATTTTCAACACTGGGAAGCTAAAATTTTTTGCACTGCCCAGGAATTCTATACCTATCTCCCATTTAAGCTATGATGATGATACTGTAATTTTTTTACAGGCTTCTAGAACCAATCTTATCAGAATGAAAGCCTTCCTAGTTAAGTTTGAGGAAACCACTGGGCAAAAAATAAAATTATGAAAAAAGTGAGTTTTTTCTCAGTAAAAATGCCACTGCTACCAGGCTTGGACAAGTTAAATCCATTTTAGGTAAGAAAAAAGGCTTTCTTCCAGTCAAATACTTAGGAGTACAAATTTTCAGTGGAAAAATCCTTAATGTGCATTTACAGCCAATTGTTGAACTTATTGACAAAAGGATAAATAATTGGAAGAATAAATGGCTTTCTATGGGAGGTAAATTGATTTTAATTCAATCTTGCCTTCTATCTCTGCCCCAACATATTTGGGTAGTGATGGAGCCTACAAAATGTATGATCAGGAAAATTGAAAGAAGGTGTGCAATCTTCTTTTGGGGCAGCTCTGAAAATGGCCCCAAAAAATCTTGGAAATATGAGACAATATCTTTCAACCAGCAAATTATAATGGACTGGGAATCAGAAGCCTTCTTGCAACCATACAGGCCTACTCCTGCAAGTTATGGTGGAAATTCCAAATTGGTGCTGCACCATGGACTGCTCTGGTTGCTTCTCTGCCCAAATCATCTAAAATTTCTCAAAATTGGAGGAGAATCTGCAAGGTAAATTCTGTTGCTGAGGCAAACTCCAAGGTTATACATGGTCAAGGTTGTTGCAACTTCTGGACTTCAAATTGGACTGATCAGGGGCCACTTATAGATTATTTCCAGCCTGGTCCTGAGGAGGCCAAATGCACAGTGGTTCAGTTTATTACAGACAAAGAGAAGTATCTCCCCTTACTGAAATGGGTGCTCCCTTCACATATTATTGCTATTCTTCAGGCATCTCAGCTCCACCCCCATAGAAATGACAGACTTATTTGGAAGCCTGACACTCATGGCAATTTTACCATCAAATCAGCCTACAAAGTTTTCAGGCCCCTACATCGGATGTTCCCCTCTTTAGCTAAGGTTTGGAGGCCTGGCATCCCCAAAAAGCTTTCTGTATTCTGCTGGAAGGTACTAAACTGCCTACTACCATTTGATGATATACTGTGTCAATTTGGATTTCAATTTGCCTCAAAGTGTCCTTTGTGTGATCACTCAGACACTATACATCATTTCTTTAGTGGGTGTGATATTGCAGTCCAACTGTGGAGATTTATGCATTCACTGTGTGGCTCACAGTATTTCATAAGTGCCAGTATCTTGGATAGGTTATATACTTGTTGGAACTTTAATGGCTTAACAAAATTGCACTCTAGACTGAACCATACTGCTCCTGACTTTGTCATTTGGATATTATGGAAAGCAAGGAATAAAGCTATTCATGACAGTATTTTACCCAACATCCCTACCCTTCAGAAAGAGCTTCACGACCTGATTTATCTCTCCTTATTGGCTCATAAAGTCCCTATTAATAGGCCAATGGATGATGATCTTGCTAGCCAGTCCTGTATTTCCCCTCTCCACATCCCTCCCAAGCCTAACATACTCCCTGTCAGATGGATGAGGCCACTCACAGGTATTAAACTGAATGTAGATGCTTCCTTTAGGCTCCAGCATGCTGGTCTGGGTATCATTGCAAGGAACTCAAATGCTGAATTTGTTAGCGCTCTGTGTCTCTATACCTCAGCTGCCTCTTCACTGCATGCAGAAATGTTGGCTATTGAAAAAGGGGTACAGTTTGCTATCTCTCAGAAATATCCACTATATTTGATCCACTCTGATTGTAAACTAGCAGTGGATATGATCAACAATCCTTCTCTGGCATTTTGGGAACTCTACACTCTTGCTGATAAAATACATGCTCTTCTGAACTCCAATATTTTGGCTCATTCTAGCAGAGAAACAAATCAACCAGCTGACAGACTATCCAGACTGGCTATGATTTCTAAAATGGACCTTAATCTTGGCTGGTCCTCCCTTCCTTCAGAGATCAAAGGTCTTTGCAACTTTGATGCCTGGGAATGTCTTTCTATAAGTATTCAAGATGATTCTGCAGCTCAACTTTTCAACAGTCTGATGCCCTAAATTTTCTTGGCTGGATCACTGTCTCCTCATTTTGCTCTAGTTAGCTTTCTGTTTGCTTTTTCTCTAGTCATTCTTGGCCTTTCTATCCTTATAGTTGAGTGTCGCTTTGTGTTTTGCTTGCAATTCGCTAATAGACTTTCAACTATTTAGGTGGATTTTTTGTGAGAATGATTGTAGAGTTTAGATAGATCTTTTAGATATGGCATGTTTGTATGCTCATGGCCTACATTAGGCTTTTGTGTGTACTGTTTTTATAGCCACTTTTGTGGTATGGCAAGGCTTGGGAGACCTAATAAATTCTCCTCCATCTCATGGTGGTTTGAATTAAAAAAAAAGATTAAAAAAAAAGATTAAACTAAGAGAATTAATATTTTTTAATTAAATAATATTTATAATCTGAAATTTAGCTCAATATTATCCATATAAAGTATCAATTATTTTGACATATTATATTATAATTCTCAATATTTATAATTATTATATTTTTTATTCAAGTCTTTAAAATGTAGAGCATCTTTGTATAAAATTAAAATTTTTAAATTTTCTTACATTCAAATTAGTCAAATAATGAATAACACTAAATTTTTTAATTAAGTCTTTGTTATTGACATCTATTGCAAAAATATCCGAATCAAATGAAATACAATTCATTAATATTTACAGATGATATATAAATAAATATATATATATATATATTTATATATATTTCCAATTGTAATACGTAATCCCGTGAATACTCGTAGATTAAATGTTGAGTACTTTACATCTATAATATCTCAATTAGTTATAACTTCACCTTCCGTCGTGATTGCTCTAATTATCCTTTTAATCATGAAATCTGCCCATAAACACAATAAAAAATAATAATGTACAGTTCATTCCAAAACACAATACTTTTTTTTTAATTTTAAACCACTTAAATAAGTGGAGTGAAATTTATTCGGCTCACTACACCGTAAAACGCCTATATAGACAAGTATGTTACAATTCTACAATGGAAATTGTAAACAACTAGAAAGGATCCCTAACCTTACCCATGTCAAATTTCACAAGCATGTTAGGTCACGCAAAAGCGATACCCAAATCTGCCGATGAAATGACTCAATACCTGCAAGCATATTAGGGTTTGCTACGCAATACCCAACTCTGCCGGCAAGTACGGGGCTTGAGAAAAGGATCCCCTCCCTTATACTATTCCCATGTCAATTTTCACAAGCAATTTAGGTCACGCTAAGGCGATATCCAATTCTGCCGATGAAAAGACTCATAATTTGCAAGCATATTAGGGCTCGCTAAGCGATACCCAACTCTGCCGACAAATACGGAGAAAAGTTAAGGGATGAGTTCTCTAATGCATTTTAACAAAGAGAATGATAATCTATGCTATTACAATATAGATATCATTAATTTGACACTTAGCAAATCAGAATAAATGACTTCTCATCTTCACTTGTAAGATCTCCAGCCTCTAGATTCATGATTTTCAATCTTCCAGCTCTCAAGTCCATAATCCAATCTGAAATCCAGTCCTTGCTTCAGTACTCCAGACAACAGCCCTCAGTTTGATGATGTGATCCAGCCAATAAATCTGCAAAATACAAAAAGAGAAACCAGCAGTATCCAAGTCCTAGAAGTAAAATCATCTAGCAATAATATAAGGATATTCATTTCTGTCCATAGCAACAAGTCCTTTAATATGTAATGGTAAATTTTGATCATTAAAAATCAAGACTTGAGCAGGTTCAGTAACTAACTTAGACAGTGAATCTGCAACAGCATTAGACTCTCTTAAAATATGATTATAAGAGACTGAGAAATCACCTGCTAATGTCCATATGTTTCTGATTATATTCAGTAGCTTCCATGGAATTTTATACTCCCTGCAGACTATCTTTAGCAGTATCAATGAATCAGTTTCCATATTAATCCTCCGATATCCTTGAAAAAAAGCCGCTTCCATTCCCAAGGCCATTGCAACAGCTTCTGCCTCTAAGCAATCCGTAACTTGCAGTGAACATGCCTTAGCATATAAAACCTTCCCTGTATGATCCCTGCACACAACACCAGCTCCACCTTTGCCATTCTTTAAGAATGAACCATCAGTGTTAATTTTTATAAAATTTTCCTCAGGAAGCTTCCAGTTTACTATCCTGTGCCCATCAGCCATTCTTATTCTGGATTTAATCCAGGTTTTACCCTGAACTCGCTTAATATCAACCAACATATCCATCACCTGTTTGACTATCAAATGTTTCTGTGGTGCAATATTGTCAAATATATAAGATACTCTTGCACACCAAAGAAACCACAGAACTGTAACTGGCAAGAGCCTGGCAATTCTCATTTGAATAGGTGCCAAACCCTGTATATTCCAATAATAATAGATCAAATCCCATAGTGACTGTGAACTATAGAAAGTGATATCACAATGATCACTAACTGACTTCCATATCCACTGAACCTGTGAACAACTATTAAAGCTGTGATGAATTTCATCCCAATATGATAAACAGAAGCAACATATGGATGGTTGATGTATACTCAAATCCTCTAACACATCAGCAGTAGGAATAAGCCTGTTAGTTAGCCTCCAACAGAAAAAGGATAATTTTGCAGGGATCTGAGAGGACCATAGGTGCTTAAATGATGGTATGACCCTCTTTTTAGGTCTCAGTACCTCATAAGCAGATGCAATAGTAAAAGTCCCATTAACACTAGGTCTCCATATCATAATATCACCAGCATCATCAAATAAAGGGAAATCAACAGATATCATTTCAAAAATAGTATTATTAAATCCCATTGACATCTGCTCCAGGTAAAACTCTTGATTTAAACAGAATTCTTTGACTGTAAGTTCAGGATAAAGAATATCCCTTGATTCATCCCATAAATTAACAAGAGTTTCAGTACCTATCCAGTTGGCATTCCAGAAAGAGACATCTCCCTTTCCAATCATTACTTTAGTATACTGAGATGCTAAACTGTCAACCTCTTTAATTCTTCTCCATGTTTTAGATTTCTTCAAATAATCAGGAAGACTCCACATGAATTTAGCCCACAGACAAGTACCATTTTGAATTTTCCACCATAGCTTCATGGAGAAGCATCTGATTGTTAAATGAAGATCTTTAACTCCCAGACCATTTTCACTGAATGGGTAACATATATTTTTCCATGACCTCCACACCCTTTTCTGTCCCAAATCATTTGATCCCCAAAGAAACTTAGAAAATAGGACATGTAATTTTTCTATAACCCCTTTAGTAGGTTTAATCACAGTTAAGATATGTAAAGGGATTGCAAAAAGAACATGTTTAATAAGGATCAACCTCCCTGCTTGATTTAGCCATTCATTTTGCCATAAAGACAATCTAGATGCTATTTTATCATATATTGACTGGAAGTAAGAATGTTTAGTCTTGCCACTATATATTGGACATCGCAGATAAGCAAAAGGAAGTGAACCCTAATTAATTCCAGAAATTTCAGAAACCAGAGACTTAGTTGCTGAGTTAGCATTTTTAGTTATGTAAAATGCAGATTTTTCCAGATTAATTTTTTGTCCAGTTGCATTTTCATAACAAATAAGAAATTTCCTCAGATTGTTCAAGCTTGTTCTGTTTGCTTTCAAGAAAACCACTGTGTCATCAGCAAAGTTCAAGTGTGTGATTTTTTGTGAAGTATGTGGCAGCTTATAGTAATCTATCATTGATTGATTAAATAGCCAGCCAAGATCTTTAGAAAAAACCTCTGTAAGTAAAATAAACAAAAAAGGAGATAAAGGGTCTCCTTGTTTTATACCTCTGGAAGTTATAAAAAAACCCCTTGGCTGCCCATTCACAATAACTGAGAACTTAGCTGCATTCATGTTGCCCAAAATATTATTAACAAACAGTGTGTGAAATCCAAATTTTATCAAGAATTTTCTCAAAAAAGACCAGGATACTCTGTCGAAAGCCTTAACCATGTCCAGTTTGAAGATAATATTAGAGCCCCCATTTCTGTTATGTAAGAAATCAGTTAATTCACTCATTAGGAGAACATTATCTACTAGCTCCCTCCCCTGAACAAAAGCAGACTGTTCAGGTGAGATTAAGCTATTCATTAAGGGCTTTAGTCTCTCTGTATAGACTTTTGTGAATATCTTATTGAGAAAATTTGATAAACTAATTGGCCTGAAATCCGAGAATTTATTGATCACTAGTTTCTTGGGTATAAGTACTATATGTGTTGCAGCAATAGCCTGAGGTATTGGTATTCCCATTAAAAATTCATTCACATCATTAATCAAATCAGGCCCTATAATATCCCAGCAATAAGTATAAAACTTCCCTGAAAAACCATCAGGACCAGGGGCTGACTCCCCATCCATACCAAAAACAATCTTTTTCAATTCCTCAGAATCTGACAATTTTATAAGTTCAAGATTGTTTTCCATAGTCATAGTAGCAGTAATATTATTCAATAGCATTTCCGAGTCATTAGAATATTGATCTTGATTATCCTCAGTTAACAGATCAGAGAAGAAAGATATAGCTTCAGCATTTATTGCCTCTGGATCTGTCAACAGTTCATCATTTGAATCTCTGATGGAAAGTATTTTTTGTTTCGCATGCTTCGATTTAATAGAAGCATGGAAAAATTTCGAATTTGAATCACCATGTTCTAACCATTTGACTCTTGATTTTTGTTTGAAAAGTATTTCTTGTCTATGAATAGCCAAAGTTAACTCAGCCTGAACTTTATGTAGTTCTGCTCTGTTAAATTCAGTATCATTTGATTGATATTCCATCTCTTTCTGACCCACTAAATCCTCAAGTAACTGGACTTTATCATGAACATTCCCAAATATCTCCTTATTCCACTCTTTTAGTTTCAGTTTTAACCTTCTAAGCTTTACAGAAAATCTCAACATTCCATAAACTTCACATGGTAAATTCCAGTTATCAGATACAATATCCTTAAAAGAATTATGTGTAATCCAACAGTTCTGAAATCTGAAAGGTTTAGGCCCAGATTGAAATACTCGAGTTTCCATATTAATTAAGAGTGGAGAGTGATCTGATGGTGCCCTGGATTTTGTTCTTACTCTGACATTTGGGATCAAATCAGTGAACTGATTATTAACTAAAACCCTATCCAGCCTTTGCCAAACATTACCATTACGCCTAACACCAAACCAAGTAAATAAATTACCTACTGTAGGTGGCTCAATTAAATCATAATCTTCTATATAATTATTGAAGTCCATCATACTACTATGACTTGGTGATGACCTACCTAAATATTCACTAGACTCTCTGACCACGTTGAAATCTCCAGCAATCATTAGTGCATTATTATTTAAAGCACTTAAGTCTTGCCAAAGAGGTTCTCTGTCTAACCTAGTGTGTCGACCATATACAAATGCCGTAGTAAAGGAAACAGATAAAGGCAAATAGGTCAAATAAACACACAGAAATTGATCATGCATATGTTTAACTGTAACTGTATATGACTCATCCCACATAATCCAGATTTTATCTCTAGGCTCAGATAGAAAAAATTTATAACCAAGTTTAAAGCATATAGAGCTAATCTGATCAGCCTTAGTCATAGGTTCAATCAAAACAAATAATGATATATGATGCTTCCTTTTAATATGTTTAATCCTAGTCTGAGCCCTCTTACTCCTAATCCCCCTAACATTCCAAACACAAATATTGAAACTAGACATATTTAACAATCTTTTGAAGAAACAATATTGGACCTAGTGGTAACTGTTTTTTGAGATTTGGTGTAATCCTTTTTATTATATGCTCTTTTCCCTACACCTCCCCTCAAAACTGACTCAGGCTGGGAATTATCAGATAAAATTTTTGTTAATCTTGTCTGAGACTGTATAAGGGGTTCTATAATAAAATCTCCATTATCAGCAACCCTTTCTGCAGATTTAGGGCTATTAGGCATACTTTGAGAGATAGGAATTTTACCTTGAGGACTGCTATACTCCATATCCTTAAGTTCTGGGCTTAAACCTGTCTCTGTATCCTCCTCAGTAGTAATTTGAGCCTCCTCTCTGTTTTCCTTCTCCTTCTCATTTGTATTGTTAGGATTTTGTTGCTCTTCCAAGGTTGGGTCAGCTATGTCTTCTTGCTGCAGGATTGCCTCATTTTCTTGTTCATCTTGATCAAGTGCAGCAAAGTTATTTTGTAGTTCAACACCCTTGCCACCAGTAGCCTGTTGAAAGGGCTTTTTTATTACAGCTCCTGAAGCCCTCTTGCCATGCTCCTTTGTCTTCCATATAAACCTGTTAGCACCTGCAAAAGTACCTGTCTTTTCCAAGGAGGTGTGCTTAAGATGATCATTAGTTTCCAAAACCTCATTCACATTGTCTTTCTGTGATGTTTTATTAGTAATAGGACTATCTGGTCTAGGTCTCCAAAAATTGTTTTTCATTTTAGCAGATGCATCAATACTACATGAATCAGCAAGATGACCAAGCCTTAAACAGTTTTGACAGTAATGGGGCAAACCTTCATATTCAACATATTGCCAAAAACCCTTATTCCTATATTGGACCCATATTCTTTCTACTAATGTTTTTGAGACATCGACTTCCACACATACTTTGGCCACATGAGGCCTAGTTCTATTTAGTGTCTCTCTATCAACTTTCACAGGTTGTCCAATTAAACTACCTAAAGATAGCATAGCACATTCATCAAAAAGTTGCTGAGGCAAACCATACATACAAATCCATACCGGCACCACAGGAGATTCTACATTTGGATTAAAGTCGGGGCTCCATTTAGTGATTCGGATCGAGTAAAACACGAAGTTCCATACCTTGTGCATCCAGCATCGATAGAAGTCACCTGCAGTTTCAAAATGAATAAACACATGTCTATTATCAACTAGATAAATACCAAACTGGCCGGAAAACCCAGCCGTTTGGAAATCACGCCGGAGCCATTCTAGCTGAGGCCTAGCTCTCTCAAAACTACCAACTAGGGTATATTTCAATGGGGCTTCCAGTTTATCGCACTCCTCATCGGAGAAGGCGATTCCTGGTTCCCCCAGATGATCAGATCTAGGTTTTGGATTGAAGGGAGGCCTAATCTCCGATCTGTTTGAGTGAACAACCAGATCTGAAGTGGCCGAGTGGGGACTGAGTATTTGCGCATAGGTAGTGGGTGGGGTGGAGATCAGACTGGGGAGATCGGGTTTCGATGGCACCGCCATCGCAGCGGCGCCGGACATTGAGCGGGTGAAGGTTTTCAGAGAGTCGCGAATCGCCTTTTCACCCAGAGCAAAAATTCAACCTTTGTGAATCTATTACGTTCTCTAAAACACGGAAAATTAAAACACAATACTAAAATCCAGTTACATAATACTAAATAATATTTAAAAAGGGAGAGAGTAAATCTGAAAATAAATGACAGATGGGATGCTTCTTCGCGATCAAATTCCACACTGAACCTGACCTCAAAAGCTACAGTGTGTTGATAATCAGCACATGAGCGAACATTCTCCACCGATATTTTATTCGGGCTGCCTAAGGATATCCCTCGATTCCGGCCTGATCTGAAATTGTTGATCTATTCTGCAACCCTAGATGCTAAGAAATTCAGTGACTATTTTGATAAAGTTTCAATCTTCAAAATTTTAGGAATAAGATATCCAGTGTACATATTTTATATTAAAGATCCCGATGCTAATCGGCGCAGCAGTTGTAACCGCTCTGCAAATCCATGCCACGAGACCGACCGGAGATGGGGATATCCTGGTTTTCCTCGCATGACAGGATGAAATAGAAAATGCCAAGGAGTTGAAGCAGAAGCTCAGAGGATTCGGGACAAAGATCCCTGAACTGATATTATGCCCTATTTATGTAAACTTGCCAAACTCTAGGCTTGGATCCTTAAGCCGATATATGGAGAAATATATCAAAATATATGAAAAAGTATACGAAGGAGAAGTAGAGTGGCATTTAAATCATAAAAAAATATTTATGTGTATATACTTAACATGTATATTAAGGGGAAAAAGGAAAGACATATGCATTAAGGAAATTGGACCTAATTTATTTAGGAAAATTGTATTGCATGAAAAGAATGAGAATAATTGAATATATTTTGTAATGAGCATATTATATTAATACCATTAGTATATATATATATATATATATATATATATATATATATATATATATATATATATATATATATGATATTTATACGTGTAAAATAAAAGGAAATCGTAGAAAAAAAATAAATTAGGCAAAAAGGAATGTATGAAAATTGTAGGCGCCGGAATATGGTGATCTTGTGGTGGTCGTGTGGTGGTTTTCATCAAAACTACGTAGTTTTATTTTTTTAATTCTTTTTATTAATATATATTGACTGGAGCAATAACTCTTCTAGTTCCCTTTAGGATTATTACTAGCATGATGGACCGCGCGTTGCGCGGTATATTAAAAGCAGTTTGAATAATTTAAAGTGTACTATTCTGATTGAACTAAAATTATGTTAACATTTTCAGATTGATCAAAACTATTTGTTACGAATTAATATCTTTATCTAATTCATCTAAATTTAAAAAAAAACATACATATATTCTTTTTTTTTTATGAACCAAATTTTTCATTAATTATCAGTCCAAAATTTACAAAATAAAGGCCTTCTCTCCCAGCCAAACAAAACAATTGTTGGAACTAACTAGAAACATAAAGCTAGTAAAACAAAAATTAGGGAAATTGCCTCCCTTTGCATTCAGCAGTAATCTGAGTAACTAGGGCATTGACTGGTGTGATGACATGCTAGAAGATTCTTCTGTTTCTTTCTAGCCATGTCTCATACAGAGCAGCGATGTGTAATGTCAGTTTGCACCATTTCTTCTTAACTTTCAGTTGCATCAAATACTTCTTCAGCATTCTCATGTTCTGGATTGTTGGTAGGCTGAGAGATTGTAACAAGGCTGTCAAGAATTCACAGGAACAAAACAAATTTGCTGCAGTTTCAGCTTCTGTGTGACACAAGCAGCAAGGAGGTTGTGGTCCCAATACCTTGAAACTTTGTAGTCTGTCAACAGTAGCCAATCTTGAGTGCAGTAACATCCACACAAAGTATCTGTGCTTAGGTAGAATAGTAGTGTGCCACACTAGACTTGCCAAATGATCTTTTTCATTGCCTCCCTTTTTCAAGTTGTATACTGCTCTGATGCTCAACTTTCCAGACTTTGATAGACACTCTGTTCCTCTTGCTAGCATTAGGTCCTTTTCCCACATCAATGATTTCCATCCCCAGCTTTGCCCTACAGTAGCCTTACATTGTTTCAGAGACCTGCCTTTTACATAATAGGCATTCATCTATTTCACCCACAACACATCTTTCTTAGTATGGATTTCCCACAATAACTTACAGATTGAGGCTGAGTTCCACAAAGAAGGGTACCTGATTCCCCATCCTCCTGATTTTAGTGAAAAGCACATAGAATCCCATCCAACTGGTGTAAAACCTCTCTCTTCTTGTTGCCTGTCCCATATGTAATTCCTGCACATAGTTACAATTTCTGCATTAAGTTTTCAGGCAGCTTGAAGACACTGGTCTAGTAGCTTGAAATACTTAGGAGTACAGTGTTGACAAGTTGCACTCTCCCTGCATATGTGAGTTGCCTTGACTGCCAAGTCTTGAGCCTTCCAGCCATTTTCTCCAGTAACTGGTCACCTGCAGCCTTGTCCCATTTGTATGGAGTTAGGGGTAGACCTAAATAATGAATGGGAAAAGCCCCTCTCATTATTTTCAAGGCCTGAGCTAGCAATTCCTGATTTGCATCCTCCATCTTTGAAAAATAGATTTGAGACTTATATTCATTTACTGCCAGCCCTGTAGTAGCTTGGAAACTGTCTAGGCTCCTCCTAACACCCTCCATAGATTTATGTGAGGCCCTGGAAAGTATAAGTAGATCATCTGCAAAGAGCAAGCTGTGTACTCCCACTTTGTTACATCTCTGATGATACTCAATCACACCACTCTTGTATTGAAACTCCAGAAGCCTGCTTAGATACTCCATACTGAGCACAAATAAAAGAGGTGAGAGAGGGTCCCCTTGCCTCACTCCCTTATTCCTTGAAAGGTATCAGTTAGGACACCATTCAGAGAAATGCAAAAGGTGGATTGAGTGACACATTGCTTAATCCAGTGGATGAAAAGGCCTGGCAGCTTCAGGCACCCCAACCACTTAAACAGAAACTCCCAAATCAGGCTATCAAAAGCCTTGGAGATGTCCACTTTTACCAAACAGCTAGGTATCATTCCTGGCAAGTTGTACTTATGCAACAGTTCTTTTGTGAGAAGAATATTATGCCCAATGTGTCTACCCTTCACAAAGGTGCTTTGATTAGAGCTAATCAAAACAGGCAGAACTGCTCCAAGCCTTTTGCATAAAATTTTAGTAATCACCTTATAAACCACTGAACAGCAGGCTATTGGCCTGTAATCAGCTGCTGTTTGAGGATGAGGGATTTTAGTGAGCAATGTGATTACAGCTTTACTGAATTCCTCAGGTAGTTCTCCAGATCCAGTGAAAAATGATTGCACAGTTGTTGTAAAGTCTTCACCAATAATAGACCAGGCTTGTTTAAAGAAATGACTGGTATAGCCATCCTGACCTGGACTCTTGCTGGATTTGATCTCTTTCAAAGCTGTATAAATCTCAGAATTAGTAATAGGCTGGATGAGCTTGGCTTGTTGAGGCACTGTTAGAACATTTTCTCTCTGTATTAGTTCATAATCAATCCTCATTGTAGTGTCATAGGCATTTCCCAGATGCTTCAGAAAAAATTGAGTGAGGTGTGATGCTACTTCCTGTCTGCCCTGTATCATTTTCCCATTCTGCTGCAAACAAACAATATGATTAGTATATTTCCTGATTTTCAGAGAAGCATAGAAAAGTGCAGTTGGTCTATCCCCTTCTTTCAACCACTTCACTTTTGCCCTCTGCTTAAAAAATCTGTACTCAGCCAGCCTTAGTTTTTCTGCCTCTATTCTTGCTTTAGATTCATCATCTTGAAGGGAGGAGTTGAGAGGATCTAGTACTAGCTGTGAGTGTGCTGTTTCCCAAGCCACTACTGCTGCCTTTGCTCTTGCTTCTATATCAGAGAATTCTCTCTTATTTAGTTTAGAGAGAGGTATCTCCAATAGTTTCAGCTGTGAAAATAAATCAGTGAAATTGCTTACTTCCTTCTGCTTCCAAGCCTTCTGAATAATAGGTATGAAGTCCTTTGAAAGGGACCACATATTGAAAAATTTGAAGGCCTTCCTCTGAGATGGGGCAGGTGTCTGTATCTGAACCATTAAAGGGTAATGATCAGATGTACTATCAATTTTGATATTGCAGGTAGAGTCAATGAATTTTCCCAGCCAAGCTTCATTTACCACAGCCCTATCTATCTTGCTGTATATTCTATCCCCAACCCTTCTTCTGTTTGACCATGTATAGTATGGACCAAATGCCTTCAAGTCCTTCAACTCCTGTGAATGCATCAACAACTGAAAATCCTTCACTTCAGTTTGGTCCACCATATCACCCCCAATTCTGTCTTCAAAATTCAATGGAGCATTAAAATCTCCCATGATTACCCATGGAGTGTCCCCAAAATTACAAGCCAACAAGTGCTGCCATAATGGTTCCCTTGTGTCTACCTGATTCATTCCATACACCACAGTTACAACAATAGTAGTATTTAACTCCTTTACCAGTACTTTCAAGTCCATCCATTGTGCACCTTTACTGATCACCTGAACACAGAAATAATTTGACCTCCAAGTGATCCATATCCTGCCTTGATCTATCACTGAACTATTTGTCTCCAAGCTCCAATTCAGGCCCATAGCATTCCATATTTTTTGTTCATTTTTCAGCTTTACTCTAGTTTCTAAAAAAGCAGCAAAACCTACATTATGAAATAAACAAAACTCCCTCACTAGCTTCTGCTTCTCCATCTTATTTACACCTCTCACATTCCGTGATAATAGCTTACTAGTCATCAGGGGGATCAGTTAGCATTTGAAATTGATTTCCTGATCCACTAAGAACAGCCTGTTCTTTTTCAACAGCCATTGGGAAAAGGGCTCCCAAAACTGCTTTGCCTTTGTCTGTTGTAGCTTGCTCAGAAGTGTGAAGTTTAGATGGGACCACAGTAAACGCCTCCTCATCCTGTACAGGCTTTGCAGATTTCCTCCTCACTGTAATGTGTGTAACTGGTTGCACCTGCTCATCTAGCTTTGCTTGCACTGGCTTAGGTTTATATACCTTAGCTATTGGCTTGGCTGGTACTTTAGGTTGCACTTTCCTTCTGCACCATGGTTCTTCATGTCCCAACAAGTTACAGTAGTTGCATCTAACTGGCATCCATTCACAGTGTATCACCTGATGTTGGATAATATCATTCTCATCCATCCAAGGGATCCTTTCAGGAATTCTTTTCCCCATCTCCACTTCTACTAAAATCCTTGTATAGTTGATCTTGTCCACTTGCAGTGTTGATTCATCTAGTTTCAGTGGTTTCCCAATGGGGCTGACAATTCTGCTCAACAGACTAGGTTTCCAGCACACCACATCCAAACCTGAGAGCCTCAGCCAGACAGGGATCTTGGTTGGAATGGAGATGTCAAGGTTTTTTGACCATGCTTGCACTATAACTGGCTTGCTGTCAAACAGCACAATACCAGTGTCTAGTGCTAGGTCCCTATCTCTTGTACATAAATCTCACCAGGAAAATCCCTGGTTTAACCATCCAGACTTTCTTCACATTCTGATTTCCCCAAATCCTTCTGAAAAAATCCTCCATGACTGCTAAAGGTGGGAAAGATCCTATGATTTTACAAACCACTATGCTCTCCCATTATTTGATGCTCTCATCTACTTTAGATTTGGGGATTTTCCCCGTAACCATTCCCTCAACCTCTATTATTTCATAATACTGCACCCCAACTTGGGGGTTGTTAAATAACTTTCCCCAGTCAGGGCCATCTGTAGCATCAACATCATCTACAGCCCTATCAATATTCAATGGTGAAGGGGTTACCTTGCTACCCATGTCGGATTCTGAGTCTGAGGTGTCGATTTCTGTTTCCTCTGTGACTGGATCCTCCCTCAACTGCCGAATAGATCCACTTCCCGTTACCACATCTCCTTTCTGAACCACAAATTTGCTAGCTTTCCCTGGAGTTTTATGCAAACCAGACACCATACTCTTCAAGCTCGGAGGTGCTCTTGCTAATGAGAAATCCCGATCCAGATTCTGTACACCATGCTTCCTGCCATGTTTATTGCCCTTACTTGCTGACTTGCTACCCATGGGTGGCAGAGAACGACCAGAAAAACCCAGCCAGAATCACTAGAAAACCAGAAAGTACAAGTTAAGAAAAATCGCACGCAGTCACGGTGTTTCGTCACATAGTTTTGTCACTTGTAGCCCATCGGGAAAGACATACATATATTCTTAATAGGAAAAAACAAGCGAACATAAGTATCAATATTCATACAATATATTGTCATTATAAGGAAACCTAGGTTAATGGGAACAACATTGTGATCATAATTTGGTATTTTACGTAACATGATCGGGGCATTAATTAACAAATATGTATAAGTAAGGTTGGAAATGGACTTTCCTATTATAAGCTGTATCATTATTTTTTAGCATGTAATTTTGGTGTTCATTGTATTCATGATTTGTGATGTGGTTGGTTGATAGTAATTGTCGGTGGATTATATAAATATATTTTTTACTTCATGGCAGATAGATGATTATTTTGATGGAATATATCAATGCAGAAAATAAGAGATTCCCAGATAGTTCCAGCGATAAATTTCTAATTTAAAATAGAGAGAATAAAGTTCAGACCGAATAATTGCATATTTGTTCCTATTTTAGCGTATTATCATACAATTCTAATTAGGAGAGTTTTATTCTTTGGTGCTCTTATTTTTTATTCGCAACTTAATACTCATTTTGTTCTCTTGAACTTATATTTTGCTGAATTGAACTGAAATAAAAAATTGTATTAAAAAATGGAATTAATGTAACTAAATCTATCTAAATTTTATTAAATTATATTTTCATAAACTAAATTGAACTAAACTGATTTACTTATAAACTCTACTGAACGGGCTGTCAAAGAGATAAGCTCTGCTAAATTATTATAAAATTATAGTAAAAATTGTTGTATAAACTTGGACATATATTTACATGTATAGGAAAAAATTAAAACAAAACAGCATATCGAGTCTTGTTTTTTGAACATCCGAAAACTGTTAATTATTATTATGAACACAAATCAGAATATATATGAATCTTTCCAAAAACTCATGTTCTTTGTAAATTTTGACAAATGAGTTCAGTAAATCCCTATATTCCAACATGCATATAAAATATTTCTACACACTGGGAATCCTCCAATGAAATATTTCATAAAATCTAAAGCATACACTATATATAATACATGAACTCCATCTTTCTGAAAACATTTCCAAAAATTATTGGTGAAATCTTTATACAAACCTTCCAATGCACAATGTCCCAGTTGAAGCCGATCTATACTTCACTCTGATATCAAAACAAGAGAAAATGAATCCTGTTCCTTGACTTTGCTCTCAAAAATAAAAATAAATTACAAGATTGCAAAGTTCTGGAATATCATTCTCATTCTCATTCTCATTCTATGCCTTTGTGGTTCTGGAATATCAAAATCCAAGAAAACAAACTTCCCTTTAGTTTTGATCCATATGCATATGGCTAAGAATAATACTAATTATCATCCCCTTTCCCTTATCACTCTCGTTCTTGTAGTAATTACTGTGGCAGACGCCATTGATGCTACCAGCTTCCAGTCTCGGTCCGGATACAAGATGGGTCTCCGGTCCGGATGAGGCTTTGTCCGTGCTCCGCGCGCTCTCACCTAAAGACCTGCAAAACAACGCCCCGGAGTATACCGAGGATAACTACTCCGGCGTGATGATGAAAGATGGGCCTTTGAATAGGAGAGAGAATAAGGATATATTGAGAGAGTTTAATCTGATAGAACATACATTTCTCCACAAGTCCAAAGCTGTATTTATAGGTGTGAGTGGCCAGCCTCTAGCCCAGAGGCAGTGGTCCTGTCCTTTTGTCCTTATCCGGGGACAGGTCATATTCATGTCCCCCTTGTCCCCGGATAACGCCATTCTAGCTGACGTCATATGGACCGGACTGCTTTCTGGGCCGAAGCCTGGATATGGGCCAGAGCCCATATCACCACTAGCCCCCCGAGACATGGGATTCGTCCGGAAGTGCGATCCGGATGAGGGATCCCGTGTCTCATCACGATTGCTTTTCTTTTCTTTATCGGATCCGCCCGGAGGCATGTAATCTGTTCCGGGAGCTCAATACTTACCCAGATGCGTCTGGGCGCGCGCTGGTCATTTGTGCTTCTTCCGCGCGTGGTTTAAAGCGCATTAATGAGGCGTGCTGCTGCGCCATAAATGTGTTGTCAATTCAAAAAATTATGTTTTCCTTTTCTAAATAAATTCTTTTCCTTTTTTCTAGAGAGCAATCATGTCGCCTTGGGACTCGCTCTGCTTTTCGTCAGCTTTATGTCTATAAATAGTGAACGCTTTCAATCACTTTCGCCTTTCATTTTTCAATCACTTTTTTCTCCTGTTTTCCTTTGCTATCTCTGTCCATGTTTATCTTTCTTCATATTCTCTTTCTTCAAAACCTTTTTCTCTAATTGTCATGGCTGCTGATGGCGTTGATGTTAGGATTGGGATGAACCCCGAACCAGAAGTTGATGATCCGAAAGCTGGAGAGACTGTGAATATCGACACCACTGTCAAAGGGCTGGTTCGAGCCATGGTGGTCCCTCTTTCCATCGACTCCCGTTTGACGCTGTTCACCGGGGACCATACGACGGTTGCGGCCATTCCCCGAAGTCACTTCTTTTACGGGATCACTTTCCCCCTTCCCCAGCTATTTTTGGACATCTTCGAACATTACCAGATTTCCCCTACCTAGCTTCAGCCCAACTGCATCGCCGTCATCCGGGCTTTCCTGCTGAATTGTTACCGTTGCGACGTAACTCCGTCCCTTGACTTGTTCAGAACCTTCTACCACTTGGACACCACCAAGGACGAGAAGGTCTTCACTTTCCAGAAAAGGAAGGGAGTGAGGGATTGCAGCAAGGGTCGTCACGACTACTATGCGAACTGGCAGAAAACCTACTTCACTTTCGACCTGGATAAGTATCTGTGCCCCGCGTGGAACAGCAAGAGGGAGAAGGAGGATAAGGAAGTATTCCGTCCGGATGGTGTAGAGATGGCGGATATAAACAAACTGAGCCATAACCAGATTGATCTGAACAAGTTTTGGATCAACGGGAAGTACATTTTCCCCTTGATGGCGTATGAGGAGGCCGTGTTCACCCGGTGCCGCTACTACTTCCCCCGGGACGATTCTTGTAAGTCCCTTTTCTTTTACCAGATTGATTCTTGTACCTTTTCTTTTGTTGTTTGCTTTATCTTTCTCATCACTTATCCTTTCCCTGTGTTTGCAGTGTATCTTCAGATCGAGGCGGGTGTAGATCCTCAGTCCGGATCTAAGAACAAGAATACGGGCGGGAATCCTTCGCTCGGAACGGCAAAAACTGCAGACACAGAGAAGCTAACAACCGGTTCGGGGACCGGCATGAAAACCCCAACTACTGATGAGGCAGAGCGAGATAAGGAGAAGAAGCGAAAGCGCCAGTTAGCGCTGCTCGCGGAGGAGAAGGCCAAGACGGAGGCCTTGAAGAAGGTCGCGGCTACGTCCGTGAAGCAGCCCCCCGTTTCGGGCAGCGGGGCTGGCAATCGGGCCGCTGCCGTCACCCTTGAGAGTCCTCCGTCCTCCGATTCGGATGACGACGTTCCGTTGTCGAAGAAGCCGAGGAAGAAGATTCTATCTTCCCTCCGAAGGACTGAAACGGGCCAGCACTCGTCCGTAAACCAGAGCGGCAAGAAGACGGAAATTCCGAACTTTTCCGCAAACAAGGAGACTACTCCAGACAGTAGTTACACTACTGGCCAGGTGAGCCAGGTAATTTCTCATTTGTTTGTTGTTTATCTTTTATTTTGAAAGATAGTTGTCTGACTTGATCTTTTGTAGGACTTTGTGGCCTATCTCATCGCTGCTCCGGGCGTCTCCGAGGCCATCAACAAGGCGTACCACACCCAGCACACTCGGTTATCTCAGAAGATAAGTGGGCTGGAGCGGATCAATGGGAACTTGACCCGTGAACTTGCCGCGGCGGAGGCTCGGACAGTCGAGGCTGAGGCCCGGATTCAGGAGCTAGAGGGGCTTTCCTCTCCGGGGGCACATCGGGATCTGTGTGTTGCATTTGCGGACAAGGTGCTTCGCAGTGAAGCTTTTGAGAAGAATCTGCAAAGTCTGTGCCTTGAGTCCAACAAGCTTGCAGCTCATCAAGTCTATCGGAAGATGAGAGGCTGGGTTCCGGAGGTCCGGAGGGAAGTGTTCACCAAATGCTACTATCATCCTGATGCGAAGGCCAAGTACAACCATGACCTGGACCAATTTTATCGCGGTGGCGTCGAGAAGATGCAGCCCTCCGTGCTGGTGATGTTTAAAGCTCATCCGGAAGAAAGTCCGATCTCAGTGTCGGCTGAAACAATCTGTGCCTTCGACGAGGGTCTAGTGGACCTGCAAGTAGAAGTGCCTCCTGTCCCGGAGAGGTCCGTTCCGGAATCGCCCGTCAAGGCCAAGTATCTGGAGGTACTCCAGATGTATGGCTCTCCGAATGCCAACGAAGACGACGGTGGCGATGCCCGTCTTGAGAACGAAGATGAAGAAGATGATGGCCACCGCAACAGCGAGGACTCCGACGTAGAGCGCACTCCTTAGCTTCTAATTTTCTGTAATAACTTTTCGTCCGCCTAGGTCTGATCTTCTTTTGTTTAGTGTAGGAAGGGAAATAGCGAGGACTCGGATGGGGATGACAACCCTCCGGATGATGTAACCTTCTATCTTTTAATAAAACGTTTTTCTTTCTTCCAATCCTTGTGTGTTTTTTTAATACTCAACTTTGTATTTTTCCATATCCGCAGCCCAAAGGTCCGGGTCCGGTGCTTCGGGCCAGAAGTTCGCGTGACTGCCGTTCACCAGCTAGCTCCCAATCTACGAGCCCTCCGTGCCCTAGGTGCGCGAAATTAGAGGCGGAACTGTCAGGATGGACGATGGGAGGGGAACGGACTCGCGAGCTTCTCATCCGCTCCGGAATGGAGTTTCTAATGAAAGAGTTCCAAGACGTTCCATCTTTGGCTGCTTGCCTTAGAGAAATATCAGAAGAGTTCGGTACCCTGTCTCAGTGCCAGGACTTCGCTCGGGAGCGGATCCGCGCAACCCTTGATGCGGATGAGACAATCTCCATGCTACAAGCAGAGCATGAAGATTACAAGGCTAAACTGAAAACTGAGCTGGATCTGGTTTGGTCCGTACTCCCCTTCTACTCTGACAAGTTGAAGTGGCTGGCCAGTCGGACGGATTTTCAGCGAGACTACTTGAGGTTGGAGGAAGAAAATCAGATGCTTGCCGGTCGGGTGATGGTCCTCCGAGATAATCTACTGACTCTGCAACTTTCGTACCATTTGACCGGATTGCGTCTCGGACTCGTCGCTCCGACCATATACCGCAACTTTCCCCGTGACGTAAGTGCGCTGATTGTCCGGATGTTCAAGTTGGGATGGAACGACCGGGAGTCTCAATACCGTCCTGCCTTTGAGGAAGCCGTCGAATGGTGGAAACGGATGCATGCCGGTAGTTCTCTCCCTCCTTCACTGACCCTCATTCCGAGTCAGGTGGCGATAGACTTCACATTCGAGAGATATACAGGCATCCAGGTATCCGTCGATCCGGAAGAGTTTGCCCGTCGCGTCGAGCGGCTTCGCCAAGATGCTTCTATCATCCGTCCCTTTATCATTAGGGAGTTGGCCGAATTGGCGAGGCGGCGTCAGGCTCGTCTCCGGGGACGTGGTCATGGCAGGGGGAGGAAAGGAATCGGAAGGGAGCTCAAGAACGCCCGTAGCGGGAACGGTCGGAGCCTCAACTGTGTCCTTAACAGAATGGAAAGGGGGAGAGGTGCTCAGCAGGTGGCAAGGGGAAGGGAAGGGATGCTCAGCCAGCGCGTCGTCCCCAGGTCCCCGTCCGGATTCGCTCTCCTTCGCGGTATCCGAGCCAGAATCCGTTCCGTCCGTCTAGGGTCGGGCCTCCAGTCAAGGGCAAAGGAAAAGTTAAAGTCACAAGGGAGACCATGCAGTCCTCCGATTCTGACTCCGATGGGATATTTGGCTCCGATCCGGATGCCGCCGGTCCATCGGAGCTTCCGCCCATTCCTCCCTTTCCGTATCGAGGCTCGGTGGGCCAGAGCAGTGGTGCCGAGGTCCACAACCTTGACGACGATATACCAGAGCGGATCCCTTCTACCCTAAACCAAGATGGGGCCCGAGACCCAAGGCCTCCTTCTCCGGAGAATGGTGCTATGATACCTTCTCCGGAGCCTCCTACTCCGGAGCCCACCTCTCCTCCTATCAACTGGAACATAGATTGGCCCAAGTAGATAGGTTTTATTATTCTTTTATATCTGCGTCCATCCGGACGTATCAGATTGTATAATTGTATCTGTTGTATTTGTATGTCAATCCATACGGACTTGATTTCTTTCAGTGCATCATTTATCCAAATGTGATTTCTTCTCTTTTTAAGACAGCTTATTCAAGCATTTTTTCTTGTTGTTTGATCAAACTGTTTTGCCCTTTTGTTTTGCTTACCTCCGTCAGTTTATTCAAACAATTCAGAGGATTTTATTTGTTCGTCTTTGCTCACTCCGTCCGTTTGTTCAAACGATCCGGAGGATCTTAATCATGCAAATTTGAGAAATAGACAAGTGTAAAATTTGACAATTCTTCCTTCATTCAAATAAATGGACTCCGGCCAGACATACCCTTTGTCTAATGCGGCCGGAGCCAAGTACATAGTAAATAAAACGGAACGGAATCCTAGGCTCAACCCTAGCCAGAGGACCCGAAACTACATACTTTAAGCTAGAAAAGGAACTCTATCGGAAAGCATACCTACTCAGGATGCCCCGTAGAACCTTCGCAGGTTGGCAATGTTCCACCTTCTGGGGACTACACGTCCGGACTGATCCGCCAGCTCATAGCTCTCACCCGGATATGAAGCTGTGACTCGGTATGGGCCTTCCCAGTTTGGTGCCAGCTTGCCAGTGGCTTCCTTCAGACTTTTATCATTCCTCCTCATCACCCAATCTCCGGGGACGAATGATTCCTTCCTGACACGTTTGTCGTGATAGCGCTTCATTCGCTCCTTCACCTTGGCCTCGTGCAGCACTGTTTGCTCTCGTTTTTCTTCCAAAAGGTCCAAGTCCAGCAGCCTGCTTGATCCGAGCGGAGAGCTCCACCCGGCTTGGTCCTCGTCCCAAGTGAGTGTCCGGAGACTGGGGACTCCCACTTCAGCTGGTATGACTGCCTCCGCCCCGTATACCAAACTGTATGGCGACTGGACCGTGGCGGATACTTCGGTTGTCCTGTATGCCCAAAGAACACTTGGCAGCTCGTCGACCCAGTTTCCTCGTGCCCCCTGCAGACGAGTCTTCAGTCCGTTCACCACTGTCCGGTTCGTAACTTCCACTTGACCGTTGGCCTGCGGGTGGTAGACGGATGTAAGCCGTTGCGTAATTCCGTATTCTTTACATCAGGATCGAAACGGATCATTTTCAAACTGGGCTCCGTTATCCGTGACAATGTACTTGGGGATTCCGTAACGGCAGATGATGTTCTTCCAACAAAACTTGACACAAGTGTTGCCACAGATGTTTGTGAGGGGTTCGGCCTCCACCCATTTGCTGAAGTAATCAATCGCTACTATCAGGTACTTGAATCCTCCCGGAGCGGAGGGAAAAGGTCCCACCAGATCGATGCCCCATCTATCAAAAGGCCACGAACCGGTGATCCCGACCCTTTCTTCTTGCGGAACATGAATGAGCGGAGCAAACCTTTGGCACTGTACACAGGAGCGGATGTATTTCTGCGCATCTTCAAACAGGGTCGGCCAGTAGTAGCCCGTACACATTATCTTTCTCGCTATGGTCCGGGCCCCCTGGTGACTGCCGTTCGGTCCTTCATGCATCTCCTTCACAATCCGAGCTGCCTCATCCGAGTCTACGCACCTTAACCACGGTTGGAGATATCCTTGTCTGAGCAGGTTTCCGTCCACTATGGTGTAATGCGGTGCTTTCTGTCGGATTTTCCGTGCCAATGCCTTATCCTCCGGAAGCTTTCCGTGCTGCAAATACTCGAAAAAGGCATCATCCACGACTCCTTTGAGGCCTCCACTGCTGCCACCTGTGGGACGTCGTAACTCCGGGCGGATAAGGTCTCCATCATCAAGTTGCTCTCCGCGTCCGGCTTGATCTCAGAGGAAGCGAGTTTGCTTAAGGCGTCCGCCTTGCCGTTATCCTCGTGGGGGATATGTGTTAGGGTAATGCCACAGAACTTGGCCAATAACGGCTTAACCGCTTCAAGGTACTTCTGCAAGCTCCGTTCCTTCATCTCGTACTCTCCGTTCACTTGCTGGACCACTATCTGAGAATCACTGTATACTTCGACGTCCGTGACCCCTATCTCCAATGCCAGCCGGAGTCCGGCTAGGAGCGCTTCATACTCTGCCTCGTTGTTTGTTGCTCGGAAACAGAACTGAATAGCATACCTGTATTCCGTTCCTTGTGGACAGGTGAGCAAGACTCCTGCCCCGCCCCCATTCGCGTGGGACGATCCGTCTACATGCAACTTCCATCTTTCAGAGGGTGGTTCTGATCCGGACGGATCTCCTGAAGGTTCGGTCATTTCTACCAAGAAATCCGCCAAGGCTTACCCTTTGATAGCCTTCCAGGGATGATACTTGATCTCGTGCTCTCCAAACTCGATTGCCCACTTCATCATCCGACCCGAGGCTTCTGGCTTCAACATGATCTGTCTCAACGGATGATTCGTTAGAACCGTGATCGGATGACCTTGGAAATATGGTCGGAGGCGCCGGGAGGCATGCACCAACGCCAGTATCAACCTCTCCAAAGTAGTGTACCTCGTTTCCGCACCTTGGAGTGACCTGCTCACAAAGTAAACCGGACGTTGGACCTTACCATCTTCCCGGACCAAAGCAGAACTTATAGCATGTTCCGTCGCCGCTATGTATAGAAAGAGTTCTTCTCCGGGCAGTGGCTTGGACAGGGTTGGGAGGCTCGCTAGGTGAGCTTTGAGGTCCATGAACGCCTGGTCACACGCCTCCGTCCACTCGAACGGTTTAGCCCTGCGGAGTATGTTGAAAAAGGGGAGCTGCTTCTCAGCCCCCCGAGCGAGAAATCGGCTCAGAGCGGCCAGCAATCCGGTTAACTTTTGCACGTCCTTTACCCCCTCGGAGGCGGCATCTCCATAAGAGCCGATATCTTTTCCGGATTAACGTCGATTCCTCGAGCTGACACCATATAGCCAAGGAACTTCCCTGCTCCAACTCCAATGGTGCTCTTTCCGGGGCTGAGCTTGAGATTTGCCGTCCGGAGCACGTCGAACATCTCCCGGAGGTCGGACAAGAAAGACTCGTATGTCCGGCTCTTGACCACCATATCGTCCACATAAACCTCCAAGTTCCGCCCCATCTGGTTCCGGAAAAGCTTGTCTGCCATCCTTTGATACGTTGCACCTGCGTTTTTCAATCCGAAAGGCATTTTCCTGTAACAAAAAGTACCAAAGTCAGTAATAAAAGATGTTTTGGGACGGTCATCCTTGGCCATCATAATCTAGTGATACCCTCGGTGCGCATCAAAGAATGCCAACACTTGGTAACCAGTAATGGCCTCGACCAGCTGATCAATGGAGGGGAGCGGATAGCTATCTTTCGGACAGCATTTGTTTAGGTCTGTGAAGTCAATACACATTCTCCAAGAGCCATCGTGCTTCTTCACAAGAACTGGGTTTGCTATCCACTCCGGGTAGTATATCTCCTCCACGATTCCAGCACTTAACAATCTGCCCACCTCCGCCCGGATTTCCTCCACGCGTTCCGGAGCGAGGGGTCTCTTCTTCTGCCGTATAGGTTTCAGTTCCGGAAAGACGTTGTGCTTGTGGACCGCGATCTCTTCCGGAACGCCAGTCAAGTCCTCCGTTCCCCAAGAGAACACATCCTCATATTCTGCCAACAGGCGTCGTAACTCCTCCTTCACGTCATCCGACATATTCTTCCCCACACTGACTACTCCCTTATGTCCGACCATCATGTCCTCCACTTCATAAGATGGTGCTTCTCCATGGATGGCTCCTACCAAGTCTGCTTTGGCTTTTCCCTTGTCCGAGGCGGACGGCTTGGGTTGGCCCTCCCCGGACCGGGCATCCTTGATGGCGGTCAACATGCAACTCCGGGCGGTTTGTTGGTGCCCCCTGACGGATGTGATACCGTTTTCGGTGGGGAACTTCATAATCAAGTGGAAAGGCGAACAGATGGCCCGTGCCTGCGACAGCCACGGTCTTCCAATGATCATGTTGTAAGGAGAAACTGCATCAATGACGGCGAAATTACACTCCACCGTTGCCCGCTTGGTCGGATCCTGAAAATCCGTCAGGGTAACTTTCAAAGGGATGACCCCGAGCGGATGGACGGTCCGCCCGGTGAACCCTGAAAGGGGGTTTGACACGGTTTTAAATTTTGTCGCCCAATTCCGAGTTGATCAAAGCATTCCGCAAACATAATCTCCACACTACTACCATCATCTACGAACACTCGTTTGATCAGCACTCTTTCGACATTAGCTATTACCACCATCGGATCCGAGTGAGGAACCTGGGGAGGTAACGGATCCTCATCCGAAAAGGTGATAGTCTCACTTGGCTTGAACCTCTTTTCTTGTATCTCACCGGGGGCACATATCTGCTTTTGGCCTTGATCGCCGTCATAGAACAGAGTCCGTCTCCTACAATTCTGTTTATCACATTGATCATCCGGGGCTGAGCCGGGGGTTGTGCTGGTGCGGCTTGTCTTGGTGCCGGATTTGCCGGGTTAGCTTGGTTTCCCCCTCGGGGGCGATTGTTCCTCCAATTCCTTTTCTGACCCTGTCCGGCTGCGGCGGCCGGGGCTTGAGCCGGCCGTCCTTCTCCCGCCACGCAATCTCTTAACTGACCTGCTCCGATCAACCTTTCAATATCCGAACGGAGCGTCCTACATCCCTCCGTGGTATGTCCGTGTGACTTGTGAAACTCGCACCACTTGTCCGCATTTGCTGGTGCCGGTACGCCAACAATGGGTTGCGGATCCGTAAACAGACCTCGGTGAACCGCGAGGATCTCCGTACGGGTCTTTGAGAGAGGGGTGTAGGTCGGACGAGCAACGGCCGTCGGTGCTGGTGCTGCTGCTACCGGGGCGGGTACTCGTCTGGCTTGATCCGTCCGGGCCGGAGTCCGTGCAGCAGTGGTTTGGGTCCCCGTCACTGTGAGAGACCTTTGCTCGAAAAAGCCCACAGTTGTCATCCGGACTTGGTTGGCATCGTGCACCGTACAATGCATCTCCACCACCAACTGGAGGTGATAGTATGATGTAGGCATATTCTTCATGAGCTCGATGTAGAAGGTGTTGTCCCTCAGCCCGTTGACAAAGTTGTGGATAATGGCCTTCTCCTGCAAGTGTCGGTCCACCACCTTCATCGTCGCAGCTATGTACCGGGTGTAGAATTCCCAAGTAGTCTCTGTTTCCAGCTGCCTCATTGCCAGGACCGTGGCAAGGTTTACAAATGTGTGTTTCATGGCGGAATAGCGCCGGACCAGAGCGATGGCGAAATCCCAAAAATGTCGAAGCGTACCGTTCGGCAGACCCTTGAACCATGTCAAGCAGTTACCTCTTAGATATGAAGGCACCATTTTACACTGCAACTCCTCCGGAATGTCCCTAGCAATCATGATACTTGCATAAGTATGAACAAACTCTTCCGGATCTCCCTCTCCGTTGTAGGTTGGAAGTCCGTCTGGAGCCTTGGTTCCGGCTGACCACTTGAAACTCAATACTTCCGGAACCCAAGGTGACTGAGGCCCGATCCCATTCCGTCCGATGAGGCGGTTCAACCGGTCTTCAATGGAATCCGGACAGAAAGGTGTTTGAAAACCGAAACCTCCGGGAAATCCTCCTCCGGCAGGTGGCATTCCAAACGTCATTTGCTGCTGACCTCCGGGCCCTCCGGCAGGTTGCATTCCAAACATCATTTGCTGTTGGCCTCCAGGTGCACCCATCCCGTAACCCTGTTGGGTACCGTATCCCTGCTGAGTTTGTGCTCCCCAGTAAGGTGGTGCATTCGGATTCAAACCAGCGGTCTGCTGTTGATGTCCGCCCAGAAATAGGTTTGGGTTTGGCACTCTTGGTTGCTCCGGAGGTGGCTTGTCCGCTTCAACTCGTTGAGCCGCCTTCCACTCTTGGAACTGCTGGTACTCCGTCATGTTCGTCCTCAGGATGTTGCCTCCAAGCCCGGAATCATGACGCTTACGCTCTTCCCTTCCGGCCTTTCGTCCTACTCGGGGTTTGGCCGATCGGCTCTGAGCATCATCCTCCATGCTATAACCTTCCGGATCGTTCTCCTCCGGTTCATAATCTTCGGCGTCATCCGAGTCGGATCCCTCGGGATGACCCGGATCCGGCGTTCCTTCGATGTTGTCAGTGTCCCCTTCTGACGACTCCTGGTCCCCAAACTGGTTCTGGTTCCGTGCCTCTCGCGCGGCTCGCATTCGCTCCCTGGTCTCGCGCTGTATGTCTGCCAGAGTCAGTTCGGGAACCTGCTTTTTTCCTTTCGCTTTCTCCGTTGCCAGGCGCTGTCGCCGACGCTCCTCAGCCGCGTCCCTTGCCTCTGCTGCCGCCTGCTTGGCCTGGAGAATTCGTTCCTTTTCAGCCGCTATCTTTTGAGCTCTAACCGTAGCAGCTTTTCTAGTTTTTGGCCCTCCTCCCGCTTCCTCCTCTGCCGGGAGAGGGTTCTTTCTGGGTCGTCCGCGCGGCATGAACGTAACTTGTAACTGGAAATATTTAGGTCCCACCGGGCGTGCCAACTGATGCTACCAGCTTCCAGTCCCGGTCCGGATACAAGATGGGTCTCCGGTCCGGATGAGGCTTTGTCCGTGCTCCGCGCGCTCTCACTTAAAGACCTGCAAAATAACGCCCCGGAGTATCCCGAGGATAGCTACTCCGGCGTGATGATGAAAGAGGGGCCTTTGAATAGGAGAGAGAATAAAGATATATTGAGAGAGTTTAATCTGATAGAACATACCTTTCTCCACAAGTCCAAAGCTGTATTTATAGGTGTGAGTGGCCAGCCTCTAGCCCAGAGGCAGTGGTCCTGTCCTTTTGTCCTTATCCGGGGACAGGTGATATTCATGTCCCCCTTATCCCCGGATAACGCCATTCTAGCTGACGTCATATGGACCGGACTGCTTTCTGGGCCGAAGCCCGGATATGGGCCAGAGCCCATATCACCAGCCATTCCCCCACAAAACCCAGTCCAATGCAACTCAAGTAGATGCAGCCTCCAAAACTCGTACGGCGCGTGGGGCGACCGCGGAGGGACTGCCGTGTCTCCGCCGTGGTTTATCCGACTACGGAGGAGGAGCTCCGGCGAGCCGTAGCCGATGCAAGCAAAAACAGACTCAAGGTCAAAGTCGTCACAAAATTCTCACACACCATACCAAAGCTAGCATGCCCCACAACACATTCCCACCACAGCCTACGATCATAATGCAGTACTTTTCAGCACGGAAAAGTACAGTTCCGGGATCGAGATCGACGTCGCGAAAAGATTGTGACGGAGGATTCCGGCGTGCCTATGAGGGTGGTGATCGATAGGGTGGAGGAAGCGGGGCTGAGCTTGGCCACGGCGCCGTACTGGGAGGGGGTGACGGTGGCCAGAGCTATCAGCACGGCCGCTCACGGCAGCTCGTGGTGAGGTCCGGGCAGCGCAGTTCATGACCATGTTGTCGGGATAAGGCTGATCGTGCCGGGAATGCGTCTGATGGTTATACGAAGATTGTCAGTTTTTTAAAACGTGATTATATAATAAATGTATCCGGTGATCGCCATTCATACACAATATATTAATACCATAATAAACATAATAATTATGGTATATAATATACGCTTAGTGTCAGTTAAAAGAAGACGTGTGTGTAACATGAGTAATAAAATAAATATGCATAATCAAAGAAACATGTGTAATATTTTCATACTTAATTAATTATGTATAATTGCGGTGGTGTCATTATTCTTTATTGATACAGAATATTTCCATGCATATTCCATATATCGCACATTCATGTTTTCCTTTCGCAAACGTGTTAATTAGCATGATGAAGAATGAAATAATAAAATTAAAAGAAGAAATGCCTCATGATCTAGAATGAAGATTATGAGCTATAATTAACTCTCCGACCATGAGTAGTTCAACTTTCCTCATTTCCAGTTGTGTGAGGCTATAATATATGCATACCATATATTATATATATTGAAAACACAATTATGCTAACAGAATTCTTGAAATTACAGATGATTGATATATTTAATTGATATATGTGCTAATCAGAGGTATGTGTGTTGATTATATATACGGTAAAAGTTCGTAGATTAATTAAAAGAAACAAAAAAAAAATATAAAAATGGTAGTCGCCGGAATATGGTGAACTTGCGGTAGTTATGTGGGGGTTTTAGTAAAAACTACGTAGTTTCATCCTTTTTAATTCTTTTTATTAATCTATTTATTGACCGGAGAAATAATTCTTCTAGTTCCCTTTAGGACTAACTAGATATCATCGCGTGTTGCACGATATGTTAGGATGATTTGATATAAGTGTTGCTTTTAAATTATTTATATTTTAATAGAGAACTTATTTATTAATTGAGTAGATATATGAATAAAAAATAAATATATTTAAAAAAACCCCTATCCTTACATAAGCAAAGATAGTATAAATTTAAGTTTGAAATACTAATTAAATTATGATTGTATCATAAAAAATAAACTAATTAAAAGGTATTCATCAAGTTAACTAAGTTAAAGATATAATATTAAGTTACATTTTAAATTAACTTATAAATTATATTTTTTTCTTGAAACGTGTTTTATTTATGTTTACATAAAACTGAATAATGTTTAATCTCAAAATACAATTTTTGAGGTTAATGTGTAGTGATAGTTTCATAAAACAGGAAAATAGAACTTTTAGGAGAATTTAGACTTTTAAAATGTACTAAATTCTCATTTAAAAATAGTTTTCTTTCATTTGATGTGTAGTCATCTATTTGAAGGAATGAAATTAATATTACATGTGTATAGAAAATTATATTCAAGCAATATTTCCTTAAATAAGTAATTGAATGACGAATAATAGGTATAAAATAAAAATTTGCGTGTTGATATTAATTTTTCACACACATATATATGATAATATTTTCTCAAATCTCTTACAAAATAAATGATAAATATTGAAGGTAAGAGAATATTGATATAGACTAAACTATTTTATTAACATATAATTTGCTCCAAAAAATCTAAACAAAGAAAATTACCAAATTAATTATTACCTAAATGGTTAAATAACCAAATTCTTAATCTGCTCTAAAGAAAACTACATCAATTATTAATTGATTAGTTCTGTGTAAACAAATTGCACAGAGAACAGGACCATGAATCTGCAGATAGTCATCACTTCCTGGTTTTCCTATATGTATATATATCAGTGTTAGCTAAAACAGTTGATAAAGTAAAGAAATTGAATCCGTTTAATCTTGCAAAAACTTCAAACCTGAAGATGTTGGTCTTGAGCGGAAAGTAAGAAGGTGAGAAGGGAGATGGGTAGTTAATTTTCCAGCTTCATCATATCACGTCTGATGATCGGAATCGAGTTCATACATCCATGTTCAGTATCCATGTTAATTTTCAGCGTATCGGTATGCAGTCTGACCATCTCCATGACAATATCGCAATATCTCAAGTACGAAACATCCATCTCTCACCATTATTTCCACGAATCTCACCGGATATTCCTTCCATTCTGGCGCCAGTAAATCATACGCATGCATCCATTCTTTTACAAGATCGCCTTTCACCATAACCATCTCGACAAACTCGTCATGGATTTCCCATATCTGTTGAGAAATCGGGCAACAACACGGCAGCAACAACACGCACCTTTCTCCGCAAAAAACCTTACACATCCGATTCCGGCCAATTCTCTGGCTCTCCGGCGTAGCACCGCTGTGCCCGTTAACGATCCGGCCATCTCATTCTCGGCAGAAGAAGCCATAGCTCAGCGCAAGAAATTGTGCAAATAATTATGTGCAAATCAATTATCAATATATAACATATAATGAGTTTATTTATAACACCTGAATGTGTGTATAAATAGGGAAGTACAATATGTAAAAATAAATTTTGATATCAATCAACATATATCAAGGTCTTTTATATATGAAAATTGGAATATATGAAAATTGTAGGCGCCGGAATATGGTGATCTTGTGGCGGTTATGTGGTGGTTTTGATCAAAACTACGTAGTTTTATGCTTTTTAATTCTTTTTATTAATTTATATATTAACCGGAGGAATAACTCTTCTAGTTCCCTTTAGGATTACTAGCATAAATGGATCGCACGTTATGCGGTAGGCTTAAAACACTTTTGAATTGTATTTTAATTAAGAGAAAAATTATAGAAGTTTTGATGTTTTAATTTAAATTCTTAGTTTAAAAATGAATTTGAATAGTAAATTAAATTGGACAGAGGGTTGGACATTTAATAGTGATACTTTCATATAATTTACTCTCTTTTTTGAATAGTGATACTTTCATATAATATAAAAAAGTTGGACATTTAAATTACCTTGCCTTAAATAAATAGAGAAAATTGCAATGAGTAACTTTAACTTTGATTTGGTTGTGATCCCATGGGAAGTTAGAAGTTTGGGTAACAACCGCCATCCTTCTTTTCATCTTTAAAGATAAAGTATCAGAGAGTAAATCCATTAAATAACATCTGTATTCAGGATTGGAAGGCCATGATTTATGTGCTTGACTTCATCAGGAGGATAGTTGACAGGAACCAAGCAAGAGTTCCCGTTTCTTGAGACTTAAACCCCAAAACAAAAAAGCAAAACATGAATATTTAGATCTTCACCGTTTACATAGTTCCTAGTGAATGAATAACTAATCCTCAGAATGATTGATGATGCGGTGGATCTTTTCGATGCGGTATGTACATTCTCGAGTTTGTTTTAGTTTCACGCCAACCTCGGGGAGTTTGAAATCAGTGTATCATCTGGTGAGGCTTCTCCCACCAAACTCCCTCTTCAGATAACCTGAGGATTCAATATATTTTAGGTTGGAGCATATTTCTCAACAATCAAAAGCATGCTCTTGAGATTCCGACGCCTCAAAGATTAGGCCTTTTAATCCACGTCGGATTTTGACTCCCTTTCGCGATCTAGATAGAGCTTTCAACGCCGACCTGTTCTACGAGATTCTGCGATGGTGAAGGACTCATACTTTGAGTAGTTTGGATTGGAAACCCCCATTTGGACTCTAGCGATTCCGCACGTCGTCGCTAGGGCTGCCGAAGCAGTGGCTGTTCAAAAAAATCCAAAGCAAATTCCAACCTGTAAAAAACACCACCATCAACAACATCCAAATCAAATTCAGAACAAAATCAATATTTTTCTGCACTAAACTTTAAAAAACACACTTCTCTTGCTTAACAAAAAACCATATCATCAATTCCTGCAAAAATCAACCAAAAGTTTTGAGAATATGTATCAAACTTAGATGGACAACAAGTTATACCATGCCGGATTGCAAATAAATTTTAGTGTTGCGAGAATTATCATAGTTATATAAATCAGTTAACGCATATATTAATACCATAATTATTATATTACATTGAAATAAATAATATATCATGCCGCATAAGATATTACAATAAAAGGAAATAAAATATGCATGTGAGATATATTGGTGAAAAGTATATATTGGTAATATAATTGGCAGCGATAATCAATTAATAGTGAAAAGTATATATAGTAATATATGGCAACGGAACATATTGAAAAATATAACGCTAGAATGCGAAACCGAAGAGAATATATTAATAGCATACTTAAATCTAAATACCATATATATAAACATGTACAATAATGTTAATTACTATAATATATTGATGCAAAATAGCATATTTTATCACATTTATATGCGATATTTATATGGGTAAAATAAAAGGAGATTGTAGAAAAAAAGAAATTCAGCAAATTGATTAACGTGGAGGAAGATGATGGACGTGAAGAATAATTTTAAAACAGGAAGCAATCTTCCACAGAGGAGAAAATTAAAAATGGATATATGAAATTTAAAGAAATCAAAAGGAATATATATACATATACATATATATATATATGAAAATTGTAGGCGCCGGAATATGGTGATTTTATGGTGGTTATGTGGTGGTATGAATCAAAACTACGTAATTTAAATTTTTTTTTTAAGTTATATTTACTGGAGCAATAACTCTTCTAGTTGCTTTTAAGATTAGGAATAAAATTTAAAATTTAAGAAATACATGCTAAGAAAAATGCAAAAATATATCATGAAATGATATTATTACACGTATAATGCTTTAAATTCACGATCAAATTTGAAACAAAAATTATGTTGAACAGTGTAAGTGCCAAGGATATGGAACCGGTGGTGAAGTTCTGATTGAAAGTCGACGAAGAAAACGAAGTCGTTTTGGATGACTATTTATGATCTAATAAGTCGACGACCTTCCCAACAAGTTACGCATTTGGCTACAGAATTTGTGAAACTCCGAAGTGCGACAAGTGTCAGTGATGGAGGAGAGGGAGCTAGTGGGGTCGCTGCCGTCGACGCCAAGGACAACGATGAAATCACTAATCTCGGTCTACTCCAACTATCTCTGGAAACGAATGCTTAGTTTTCTGCCCAACCCAAATCTCAATTTTCTCTCAAAAGTTACCAACATTTACCAGGCTGCCGCACGTTTTGGGAGACGCCGCCGCCGCCGCCGGAAAATTTGCCTTCCTCTGCCCTTGCCTCCAGCTTCTTCTTCTGACTCATCCACGAGGTCAGGCCAAATCCCCATACCTATACTGTTAATTGTTCTTGAACCATAATGCCTTACGATGATGATAGTCATGTTAGCTGGAGCAGTTCAGTATTTCGGGGTTGGTTACTTTCATAGTTTTACCAAAATGAAGAATGATAGAACTAGGGGCATGAATCTGTGTGAATGAGAGGGTATATAGAATGAGTTAAGTTTATTTTGTTTTAATTATGCTATGAGATTATGGATATGTTTTTTACTTACTTAACCCAGCTTTTTTAACACTCCTTTTAAGCATGGCTGTTTCTTGCTGGGGATTTAAAGTTGTGTTTGCAAGAGTTCAACCTTCTCCTCACATGCAGGTTTAGCTATGAAGCATCCAAGATATTTACCGTTCTGGAGGATGTGATGGAGGATGTCATTTATAATTTACATGACATCCAGAAGAACTTACAATTCTGGCAATCTAGATCTGAGGTCAGTGGTTTTCCAGCCTCTGAATTTGGTTTCCACTTTAGTTTCTTTCTCCAAATCAATTACTATCGAGCCTTATTGTCCGAGTATCTAAATATAGGGAACAACTGCTCAAAAAACATATTTTATGGTATGTGAAAGGGGGTTCAAAGCCTTTATCAATGCCATGGTTCAGCTGGTTCGTGATTCTCTCGCTTACGGTTCTGGAACACAGCAGCTGATTTGTACTGCATCTTCATACATGTCTGAGAGGATTATCATCCTTTCTAACCTCAGATACTTTTTGTCAGAGTTTCTGGCACAGGTTTGATAATTTAATTTGTTTATGTTTAAGAGGCCTAAGAATTATATGAGCTAAAAGGAATGAAACTTTTTTTTCCGGTCCCTTTAAGTACTTGAGAAAAGATTGTTTGCCATTGCAGAATGACTCTTGCTTTTTTGCTTGCCATTGCTTATACATCAGCACATTTATAGGATAGAAGCTAGTATGTCTTTACGATTATAAATCGAAGTTATATGCACTATTTTGCTTGTGCCTCAACAACACCATATTCTTGAAACAAATTTACAAAGTTCTCTTTTGGCTTCGATTGGTTGAATCTTATAGGACTTCTTGAATCATATCAGTTTTTTTTTTTTTTTTGCTTGGACTGGCACGACTCAGTTGACATAATCTTTGTTTTATTTAATTTTTAAAATAGGTCTTTGAACTATCTTTTTGGCCAATCCTCTGTGACTTCTTTACTATTGACTAATTTGACTTCCTTTCATTTTTGTGTCTTACGTACAAAAATATTACTCTCTTTTTTGTTATATTACATTCCTCTCTCTCCTTAGGGTCTACTCTGTAAAGAATTACCCTTTTTCTTCTAGTTTGTTATTTATATTCCTTGCTCTCAGTATTATAAAAACTGTAATAACTATTGTTCAAAGAAAAGACGAAGCCGCTTTTGGTCTCATTTTAAACCTTTTCTGACTTGTCTTTGGCATATCAAATGCTTCAGTAATTTTATGTTCTATGATCACAAGTATATTCTTTTTTCGCCTTCCCTTGTAAAGCATTATTTTGGAACTCTTTTTTGCTAATCTACTTATCACTTTGACGCAAGTCACTTTTCTAAATTTTGTATTAACCTTTTGCGCTCTCTATTAACATGTTCCACTTAAAGCTAAGTTTTTCAAATTTATGAATAAACTCTTAAAATTTCGATACTTTCTCTATTACCTGGCTTACATTTTTTACACTTTGTTTAATTGTTCTATTTTAGAAACCAAATCATTAGCTATTGCAAAATCTAAAATAGTTTTACATTCTTCCATTCTATTCTAAATCTTGATCCTTGTTGACGCTTAGAGAACTCCTTACAGTTCTCTCATTGTGAGCGATTGTTTGGACTTTTGAGTTAGAATTTTTCGTTCTAAAATTTATCAAACCTTAATTTGTGTGAATAAATTTAAACTAAGTTTGTGGAAATTTTAAGTACTAACTCAAATCCCCTGTTCGAACTGCTCTGACCACTTGTTATATTTGATAAAATTGACAGTAATCTACTGCCAATACTTAGTTCCATTCTTTCCATTATATTAGTGTTTTTACTTAAAATATCTGGAACTCTACCTATCATACATGTCAACGTAATTTATAGGGAGACATAATATACATGCTACATTTCCACAATGCTTTTATGCATTCCCCACATAATACAACCGTGCCTGTGTTGTTAGAATCTTTACTGCTGGTTGACCAGGAATATTTCCGATTCATGCAAAAATTGTAGCAAGAATGTTGACGTTGGTCTGACATATAGTAATGTTTTCAACATCAATTGTGTGTTAATTTTACTTATGTATATAAGTTGGGAAGTAAAAAACCTATGTTAGTGCCAACACCGTGTTTTCTGCTATTTTTCTATCATTTTTTCCCTAAATGTCATATTTTGGCTAAGTATAATGCTGAAGATTCAATCAGGTTTACATGGAAATTGATAAACTTGGAGATGATTTAGTGAACGAGACAGAGAAGTCAGTGCCTGCTTTGTTGGTAATCATCAACAACCTTTTCTTGAAGTTGGAGGCATCCATTGGCCATTTCCATGCAATGCGTCAGGTTGAGGAGTCAACTTCTGTTATTTCTTGTCTGAATGTTTAATTGGAGCTGATTCCAATGTGCTTATATATTGAATTTGTTGGCAGACTGGTTCTTCTGTTGAGGGAAGTTACTCACTTCCGTTGGTGTTTGATCAACTTCCAGAAGTAAACCAGGAAGGCTCTCAGTGGACAGAGTGTGAAATTAGAGATGCTATCAACTTGATATATCAAAATCTGCAAAAATTGAACACTTACACATCTACTCTTGTAAGAGTTCTTCTGCTTGCTGCTTTTATATGTCATTCATGTGATAGTAAATTTAAGTTCCATGACTTCAGGATTGCCAGTAATGGTGTTTTTAATAATAACCCTAGTATCTACTAGGTGGTTCTATGAAATTCATTGAAGAAAATCAGAAAACATATATTTGGACAATGCATGTGAATACAGCAAATTAGTAAAATTGGCACAAGCCCACTGGACAAGTTGTAATAGCAGATACTTCTTGCTTGTGTCAAATTAACCCATTTAATGTTTTTAGCTCGAAAATTTAGACACCTGTATTAAATACAATTGACAGGTGTTGTTTTTACCTCTGGATAATTAGTACCAAATGTTGAGTTCCACGACTTCAGGATTGCCAGTAATTTGGTAGTAATGGGGGTTTTAATAATAACCCTAGTATCTACTAGGTGGTTTTATGATTTTCAAAAAAAGAATCAAAACAATATATTTGGACAATGCATATGAATACAGCTAATTAGTAAAATTGGTATTGGCACAAGCCCAGTGGACAAGTAGTAGCAGCAGATACTTTTTGCCTGTGCCAAATTGACCCATTTGATGTTGTTTTTAGCTTGGAATTTAGATGCCTGCATTAAATACACCAAATGACAGGTGTTGTTTTTAGCTCTGGGGAGTTGGTTGTCTGGGTACCAAATATTCTTCTTTTGCACTTCTCGAAAGAAATCTTCACAACCCTATGACATCTGCTACGTCCCTTATAAATGAACCATTTTTTATGTGTCTAATGCATGTGATGTCATTCAGATATCAACTCTTTGTTCATGATTCCTACTTGATCACACACACATATTAAAAGGGTCTGTTTGACTTTTTTACATTTATATTGGAAGGAAAGTGAAATCTTTGTTCACAAACAAAGATACAGTCCTTCTAGAGCCACAGTTCAGGGCCATATTAGTATCTACTTTCGTATCCTTGCATACTCTCTCAACTCTTCAAAACACATGGCTCCTCCAAGGTGTATAAAGTTTGGGAATACTTGAGAATGTGAAATAGCTTTAAATTGAAAATGATTAAAATAATGCTGATATGATTCACGTAAAGACAGACTTTTTTTCCCTTTTACTTGTCAGGTTGCTAAGCACAGAAAGCCTAGAAGAATGACCTTGCATTGGATACGCTATACATGTGGAGCTGTTGGCATCTCTGTTTGCTCAATATGGCTCCTCAGTCATAGTAGAGTAATGGGCAGCTCTGACATTGATAACTGGATTGATGCGGCAAAAGAATCAACAATTGGATTCTGGAAGGATCACGTAGAACAGCCAGTAAGATTCTCTGTATCCTCTTGAGTTCAGACTCTTGAATTGCTGGTTTTGTCATTTGGCTATCCTTGATTTGTCATAGAATTTACTATTCTGCAGCTTTCTTCTTCTATTCGCCACTTCTAGTCTGATGTATTTTCTTAAGAAGCAAAAAATTATGGTATTTGATATATGGCGCACACTATGACAGCTATGCTCCGTAGCATTTTGTTTATTCTGTAGTCCTTTAATTCCATTGAGTTATTTTATTTTAACATATAAATTAACATAGACTCAATCTCGAATGAACGTATTTTTTTGTGTCTCTGTAATTTAACTGCTAAATAATGTAATGATGGGTAATATTTAATCTTACAAATTATGGGGTACAATGCTTATGGTGATAAATGGCTGTTGTAATTTAATCTATTTAGAAGAGGATTGCTACTGTACTAAATCAAAATGATTAGTAGTGACTACTGACACTTATCTCCATTAAAACATTAGATTAAATTGTTGACACAATCATTAGATTTCTGTTTTAACACAATCATTTGTATTTACCAGATTTTGTCTATTAGAGATGAGCTGTTCGAGACATTTCGGAAGAGGCAAAAGGGTGTGATGGAGCGTGAAGAAGTACAGTTAACTGTTGATTCTCTTCACAGGTATAGGCTGATAAAAAGAGTTGTTCTGTTTTCATGCATATTTTGTTTGTGGCTCTGACTAATGTTTGACAGGTAATAAATGAATAGCTATTTTTCAGTATTCTTGCTGGTCTGATTTTTCTTACATCTTAGATAGTTGACAATGAAGTTCTGCTGCACAAAGTGAATGACTTGCATAAATATGCTTGCCTACTTCTTACAGATGGCCGTATGTTATGTATTCTTCTCTTAAGACTAAGTGTTACAAGGGTTTGGGACCTTTGGGTAATGGGTTTGATCATAAATTAGTGTGTTTGGTTCAATAATATGATTATATGTAAATTAGTGTGTTTGGTTTAATAATATGATTATATGGGTCCCACCACCATTTAAAATCAGGGTGATGTAGAACTGCAGACTCTCATTGTTTGCAAAATAGATATCAAGATTTGTAGGAAATCAAGTCGCTCACCAAATTTATTCAATTTTACTGCTGGAGAAAACAAATCAATTGGTCAGAATTTTTATGAGTGCAGTTGATTCATGAACTGACATTTGGCATGCTATGATTAAATAGATAAATAGTAAGCTGCCATTATTGTACAACTTCAGTCGAACAAAGGTTTTGAATATGTTGATTCCTGGAATGTATGGTTCATGGTCCCTGTGAGAATATTAAATTTTCTAGTTAGTTGAAGGAAATGTTTATATTGAAGATCTTGATATTGGTTATTTTGGCATTCTTATATGTTATCCTCTCCATACTTAAGCATCATCTTGAAATGAATCTTATTGGGATGATGAGAAAGTGAGACAAAAATGTATGGGCAGGACTCGATGGACATTCCTATATACTTTTGTGTGTGTAATGTTAAGGCTTGATATATATTGCACTTCTAGTTACAATTTGACACAATTTGCGTTTGAAATGCCACTAACTGTTGTCTCTCCCTATTTATTGTTCTCATTCCACACACAAACTAAACTTATCTTTTGGTCTATTGATATTCTTATGTGATGGTGTTATCACTATGCAGAATGCTATTAGCTTTTTGTGAGCAGACAAAAGGTCAAAAAATTCCACAGAATGCATCTGACCAAGAAATGCTAGAAATAGTCATGGGAAGGTACGTACACTGTTAAATTGTTTGTCTTGATAAGTGACTTGCTGTTGCCACGCCTAATGGTTGTGAATTGAAATCTGTAGTCCCAATCTGAATTTTGTTGTGCTCATTATGGTGGTCCGGAGTAATTTTTTTGCTAGGCAGCTACATGGATTATCCTTACAGTTTGACACTCAGAATGTTTGCACCTATTTTCTAATGCTTGTATGTCCTTAATTTATTTGATTTGCACAATTGAAAAAGAGTAACAGCTGTGGAGATATAGATATCATTGTTACGATAACATTTAGTAGAGTGCTGTCTAATTGTGTGTTGATAGTAGGTTTGTGTTCTTAGAATTGTTTTAAAATAAGCAGATACTATTATACTGTGCTGGTGCATTAGGTTTGAGTGACATGCATTTATTATGCAGATATGAGAAGGAACTTATGCATCCAATCCAGAGTTTTCTGGGAGGAGAGCTCGTCAGAGCTATCCTAATACAGGTACACTACCACAGGACTCCTTAAGTGTAATGGGGGAGTAAATATAATTTCATGAGTGTGTTATGAATTGCCATATGACAATTAATTCTTTGACATGGCAGGTCCAGAAGCTGAAACTAGATGTTGAAACGTAAGTTGAAGAGTCTGATTAGTCATACGTGATAACTTTGCTGGTTTTTGTATTTCACTGATACCTTTATGGTCATGCATAGGGCAATGCTTGAGTTAGACCAGATTCTTAGGGCAAATGAGATTAACTTTGCCATTTTGGCTGCTTTGCCAGCATTTGGTCTCTCCCTTGTATTGTTGATGCTGGTCAGGGCATGGTTTAAGCAGGTTAGGGATACTCTCCTATTATTTGATGATGTTATAGATACTTTATGCTGTTCTTTTGCACCCTATCAAGTAGAATTTATTTTTTGTCCTCTGTGATTTCATTCATTGCATCGTGAACAATTCCTGTAATAAAATAGACATTACCTTGTAAATAAAAGGCTTTTCTGCATGTATTTAGAATCTTACGTCTTAGATTAGAATTTGGCGTTCAGATCAGATACTCAAACAAACGGTAACATTTGTGGGTTCCCTAAGCAATACTTTTAGCTTATGTGGCTGCACTGCTTTTAGCTCGAATGGTCTGGATGTCTTTAGTGATAATCATGTGAAGGACTGCAATAAATTTTGAGCAACTTTTTTGCTTCATGTCCAACAGCTTCTCTCTTTTGGGGATTTGTATTTAATGCTATAAGCATTGAATTTGAGTAGTTCATTATCTACAATGTTTGTCATAGTTCTATTTTCGATATTCTCGATTATTTTAAAAATAGAGAAATTTTTTGGATATATAATGGTTCCTTACGGTAGATTCCTCTGATTCTATAGAACTATTAGTTAGCTCAGGGACCACATACTTTTCTTGAACTTTGAATTTACTGTACCACCACCAGTGTGCTTTTGTTTTACTGTTAGCTGTATGTCTATAAAATTTTCCCAGTCCTTTCTCTTGCTCTGTGTTTGTTTTTTCACACCTTCACAGTTATGTTAATAACACGTAAATTTACAGATACTGTTTACTTATTTAAAATACCTTGCTCAGCGGCTCATGTGTGGCAGCTCTTAGAGAAATCTGTCTTTTAGTGCTCCACATCTCTTTGTTGAAATCAGAAATTGTGTCCCCTTTATGAAATTTTAGGATCGGGACCTTGTCTATCCTGAAACACTGCCAGACTGCCTTGGCAAATTTATCAATTTCTCTTTCGAAACATTTTTTTAATAATTATCTGACCGATTTCTGAGTCCATACCTGTGGAAGCACTACCAGCAGTTAGCTGGTACGACTTAATATCCATTTTCTTGACTCATAAACTGTTTCCAAATCATTAAAACCTGGCCCAGGGATTTCATTCTCTAGTGCCATGTCAATTTGTTCTTTTCTCTCAGCTATTCTGTTGTTGTTTTTTGCACCTCTGTAGTATTTTTCTGTAGACTTGTATTCCCTAGGCACAGCACCTGCCAGTTACAAGGGTTGAGGACTCGATATTACTAAATTTGTTTCTGTTTCTCTTCGTCCAAGTGCTGAATTTTCATGACATTTAATTCATCAAAAGATCACTGAAGAAATGTGTATTTTTCACCAGATACAGTAGTAGGATAGTCGTCATAGTGTAACTCATTTGGTTTTCTTGTAACAGGACATCAGAGCCGAAGGTAGGGGAAGAGTTGCTAGAATTCAAAGACGGCTGCTACTAGTTGAGATTGAGAGGGAGGTTATGCAATTTCAGATTTGTAAAGACAAAGGACTGGTAACTTGTATTCTCTATCCATCCCTTGTTTATTTCTGGTAGAGGTTATTATAGAAAGTCCACCATAAACTATTTGGATATAAATCTCCCCATGTATTTGAGTCAGTGAAAGATCCATATAATCCATCTTTGTTAATCTCCCCTGTCCATAGTTACACTTTGGTAATAAATCCAAATTGCCAACATCCCTCTTGTCCTTGCTGCATTCAATTCTACGCAGGCATGATGAATTTCTCTCCTGCACGTTCCTATATAGTCAGCCTATCCTAAATCCATGTGCTTGCATTGCCATTATGCTACCTAAAAACCACATTCGTTAATTATGTTTATGGATGTACAAAGTTTTAAAGTAAACTTTGCTTAATATTGCTTGCACATAAAGAAAGAGCAGATCTTTAGATAAGTAATTGGTAACCATTAATACTATATTTTTTTACAGTGCATTTGCTCCATTTACTGGGCTTGTTGTTCTTACTAATTGATCTGGTCTCTCTATCTCTTGACCCCAGGATTCTAATTATATTCCTAGATAAATATACACATGCCCTAGTTACAGGTCCCAGAACCCTATTTACAAGTTCCAAAACTTGAAAATTTACCGAAATACCCCTAATCAATAATAACTTCTTTTAAAAATTTTAATTTTAAACCCAATGCTTTTAGTTTATCACTTCTCTATTTTTAGATATTCATACACCCTCCAATCATCACCCCACCCTCACTCCCAGCCACCACCCCCTTCCTCTCCCCCGCCACCACCCTACCCTCCCTCCACCGCCACCACCCCAACTTTTCTATTTTACTTGTTTCTTGTTTACTCGTCAATTTATTTTTTGCCCCCTATTAAATCAAGATCTTAATTTCCATATCTTGTAGGAAAGAGATGCTGAATCCATCTTTGGACTGCTTTTATGTGGCCTGGATCGCTTATGTTGTACCGTAGAGAAGCACGCCCAAGCTACTGGTGAATGGATGAGGTTAGTCTGCACAATATAACCCCCACTCACCCAACTAACTTTGAGGATATTTGTGAATATTTTCAGTGTTTTTAAATCTAGAGTGAGTGTATAGATCAATATGTTTTGCACCTAATACTTGCTTGCTTGACAGCTTGCGGCGTGATATCTATGATTTGGCAAAGCCAGGCCTTGAAACAACACACAAACTCATAATCACCGCACGCTTAGAACGGGTCTACGACTGCTTGCTTCCTTCATTAAGGCGACATTGAAGCAACATTTCAATTTTTTGGTAGATCACTTCAGATTTTGAGTGAATTTTAAGACATTGCGAAGAGTTATGCTTATAGCTTTAGGGGTGGAGAATTTCGGTTATGGGAATGTCACCCAATCTGATGCTTCACCATGAAATTTTAAAGGCAAGTTTTTTAATACTTGCAGAGTCCTGATATCCGATTATCTGAAGTGAATCGATCATGAGTGAGACTTGGCCCTATCCCAAATGATCCAATTGTGTGACATGACTTTCAGATTGGATCATAAATTTGTAATAGGTCAATGATGATTGATGAAGATATCAATTTTACTTGGGAAAAAAAGGGCTTTTGGTTTCTGTGTTATATTTAGAGTAAATATATAGGATATATATATTTTTGAAATAAAATATATAAGGATATATATACACACACTGTTAACGTCAGAAAAACGTTTCATGACTTGGATCTTATCAAATAAAGCTCCCCTGTTTGAAATGTTGAAGGTAACACAGTAGCAAACATGCCTATATAGTCGCACTTTACATGTTTACTGAAATCGCAGTTTACCTTTAAGTGGCCAATGTCTTTAAGCTTCGTACAAGAACCGTGGTAATGGGCAATTCTGAATAAAACCGCTAGTTTTTTCGATCATTTGTTACATGGTAAAAATTTTGGGTGAGGTGTATTTTTGGTGGGTTCTATGATCAATATAATAACAAAAGCACGTGATTTTCTCTGTCTCCCCCTTTCTCCTCCTCGCCAAACAAGTCAAGCCTTCATATCTTCTGAGTATCTAGTTTGAATAAATTCCGACCATCAATGGCTAACAATTCATTTGTGTAGCAAAAAATCCAAAATCATTTTCAGAATTAGAGAAGACGCGCGATGCCGTAATGCATTTTCTATATTTTTAGATTCCTCCTAAAACGCTAGAATGCACACTCTGCTATACAATAGGAGTTTGTTAGTAGCAGAATGTAGTGTGGCGCGGATACTAGCGTCTGCTAGTCGATAATGGGAGATTTCCCCACTAGGTGTCACTGCTTGTCCTGCATGGTATCCCATGTCCAATATGAGAGTATCACGACTTATTAAATACTATTGTTCAGATCTGGAAAACTTTTGAAACAAATTTTACTTCAAGTTAGTAAGTCAATTTGTAATGTTGGTCACCGAGAACTATCCCCGTAGAATTAACCACAAAATTATCACCGAGAGTTGTCCTGCTGAATTCATTTTATTGTGTCGCACAACTAGCGTGTCTTACATTCATATCATTATTCACTTTATTTTCCTCTCACGATGTTCTAATATTCAATATCATCGTTATTCTACCGTTTCTTGTCAGAGTTTTATCATATCACTATTCATTGAAACATTTCAATTTCCTCACATTCATATCATTATTCACTTAAAATTTTCAATTTCATTCACTTTGTTTTCCTCAGATGATGTTTTAATTATTCAATATCATTGTTATTCTACCGTTTCTGGTCAGGGTATCCCATTTCATAAAAGCGGGTACCCCTATAAATACCATCATTTGTTGGGTTATTACCAGATGGTACTGGTTGACCTAAACTCCGAACCTCCAGTTGATGTTGAATCAGATGAAGATTTTTTTGCAGAATCATCGGATGATGATTATGAAATGTACAATTTAGGTGCGGGGGTTTTAAATGTAGGACGAGGTGAAATTGTTTTAGAAGGAGATGTTGATTCTGATTATGAGTCATTGGATGGGGATGATCTAGAGCACTTAGTTGGTGGACCGGAAAATCTAGCTCGTAAGGAAATAGAGGGGGCTACACTTGAACAAGAATTCTCGAGTGCAACACCTATTCTGACTAAAGGGCAGGTGTTCCAAATATCAACATAATTTCAGGCTTACATGAATAAGTTTGTATTCACCAATGGATTCGTTATAAGAAGCAGCCGCGACAACCCCTCTAAAACCTGTGCCGTAGATGTTCCCACTGGAAAGCGGGGACTAGATGATTGTCAATGATGTAATGTGTATTGCAATCATGGTGGGAAGTCAAAGGATGGCACTAGAACTCAGGTGTGCGGTTGCCCAGTGGAAGTGGCCGGATTCAAACAGAGAAGCGATGGTTGTTGGAAGGTAACATCAGTGCAACTTAAGCACAACCACGTGATTGACTCATCTGCCGTGATATTTCTTAGCAAGTACCGCGGTATTACGTAAGCAGAGGAGATCGATATTATGTCGCAGTATCGTGTCAGACTCAGGCCTGCGCAAATATACCATGTGTTCATCCATAAGCACGAGAACATCAAGAACGTTCTATTTTCAGAGAAAGACATGCATAATCTGTTGAACCAGAACACTAAGCTACAAATGAAACGGGGGGGGGGGGGGGGGGGGGGGTTCCGTGCAATGCATTTCATGTTTGCAAGTATGAAGGAACATATTTTGGGCAGGCGCACGAGCTATCAAGGCGTTCAGAGAGATTGGAATATGCATTTTAGTCGACAGAACGTACTTGTCGAACATGTATAAGATACCTTTTGCACCTTTCATAGGCGTAAACCCCCACGGTCAATTAGCGATGTTTAGGTGTGCACTTATAGGAAGGGACAACGTCAGAAACTTCACATGGGTATTCACAACGTTCCTCTGATGCATGAAGAAGACTCCTGAGTGCATACTCAGAGACAAGTGTGTAAAAATCTTGTCTTTCATATTTGATACATGTCACATTTTCCAAGCCGTTCAGATAAAGATACCCCATACTAGTAAAGCCTAATATTTGCGCCTTTTATTTGCTCCCACGTTAAGAGAAGGCGCCCTAGTCAATGGATGGAATGCAAGACTTCACCGTGCTTAACGAATTCAATGGTGGTGTCTCCTAATACAGTCCTAGATCATAGATAGGTGATTTCAAAAAAAAAAGCAATAATGTTGGATAATATAATAATACACAATATATAATAAAAAAAATTCCGGCTGAGAAAAAAAGAAAAAGAATAAGGCAATTGAAGGTGGCAGATGGGTAGTGATATGGTGGATCTTATTCCATACGATGTCGCATGAGGTATGAATAATAATATGTATTTTAGTGGAGTATTTCTATTTTAATTTTGAATGTGCAATAGTCTAAAATTGTAGGCTAATTATTTCTCAGGCCACCACATCCCATCCCATGTGTCAGCAATTTAGTTTGCCCCAAATTCTGCTGAAACGACGTCGCTTAGCCCGGCGCCAAGTTCAAATTCAAAGTTTGGCGCAAGTTTTCCCAAACCTGAAATGCTGATAATTTTTTCAACTAAATTATCAGTACGAGGTTTCACTTACATTATGGCCGATGAAGATTGCGTTTTCTTCCGTACCAGAGTCGAAATTCTTCATCGGAAGAAACCTGCAGCCTTCGGAATGGAATCTCCAACAACGAATCTTTGGTTTGCTGCGCTCCAAAACTTTGAAATTAGGGCTTCGAATTAGGCGACCTGTCCATTTCCCGTGTTTTGATGCGTTTGGGGTTTTTGAACCCGGTTCATGATTTGAATTGGTATACTCTCCTTCCCTCTTTTGTATATGAACAGAGTTTTCCCAAATCAACATGGCGCAAAATTTTGAAATTCACATAACAAAAGATATGAATAACAATTTCAATATTCATTATACTATGATGATGATCGTCACCATTATCTTTCATGGCATCTTGGCGGCACACACAATCATTTCCACCATTTTTGTGTAATAATGAACTAGATGAAGAACGTTATTCAATTCTACTGCCATTTAGTTGATTTTGATTAACATGATCAACTTTCTTGAATTTTTTTTAGAATTTCCCATCTATAAATTAGCGATCAACCTCAAATATTTAATCTAATAGTAATGTAACTTGGGAGATCATAAAACTCTCTTTTTTGCAGTTTTATCATTTGACACGCATTAAGGCTTTCACACACAAAAAGTGACTTAGTATTGAAATAATATTTTTTCGATTCTACAAATACATGTGTAATTACCTCCAAAACTTTATAATTTTTTTTTTATAGTTTTCACTGACGCTCCTCAACACCATTCATCTCTTACCGCCGCAACACCATTCACCTGATCTTGCCACAACATCATTCACCGTGTAAATAATAAATATAAAAGAAATTGCACGAAAATTGTACACCTTTAATTTCTAATAATTGTTCACTTTTTCCATTCTTTCACTTTCAAAAACAAACCCACTTTTCCCTATTTAACTTAAAAATTATATGTGACTATGATCATCCAATGTAACGCCATGAGGTCATGACTCTAAATACAAACTAATAAGCATCTTAATATTTAATACATGGATGGTTTACCTATCCATACTTCATATTTTATGATCAAGGGATAATGTGATTCTACATTATTGAAATGGTTCAACCATGACACCTTCTATTCTAAGTAACCTATTGATGTGGGAACATAAAATCTGCAAATGAATTATTAAATTGTAGAGAAAAAATAGAATAAATGTGGGGATGATGGATAGTTTGTTTGCATGTGTTATCCAGAAATCGAATTAGGACATGAAGCAAACCAAGCATTATTGGATTGGTTGAAATAACTATAATTAGAATAACTACAATCAAATAACTACAATTATGAAATTATTAGGATCTCCACCTAGATAATAAAAAAGTTGAGTCCAACAAATTCAACTTAAATACCAATTAGATTCACTTTAAGTTTCACTTTCAAAACCAAACCCGCCTTTCCCTATTTGACTTAAAAATAAATGTGACTATGATCATCCAATGTAACCCCATGACTATAAATAAAAACAAATCATAAAACTGAATGTGATAATCATTTGCAGATTCATGTTTCTTCAAGTTCTTTATGAGCATGTACATACTAATCTGTGCACTAGTTCAGTCAATTACTAAACAAATATATAATTCGATAAAATTCAGTTTAATTCGGTGTCTATTTTCTAATTTAATAGTATTAAGTTTGCATAATTTGACGCAAAGTTAAGATGACTATTTGTGTCAAACAATAAAAAAAATTATCACATGATATGAGTTTTCAAGAGACTGATGTCGTTTAGTTATTCTGTCACCTTCAAAATTCCGTTTAGAGTGGTGACCTATCCAAATGCTTTATCACTACTTTTAAAAAGTTGAAATTATATTTTTAACCCTTTCTAATAAGAAGAAAATTGGGATATGATCATATGAACAAATATAGCAGCCGCTCGTTGCAAGTCAAATAGACAGGTCACATGGACGGGTTGGATTTTTCAATTAATCATACTATTACTATATTTAATTAATTGCGGTAAATTATTTCTCATCGATCTTCTCCCCCAATGACATCTTACATTACAATACAATCTCACTACGTGTTTAATATTCAGTGGCATATATATTTATATGTTTACATTTAACTAATTAAGAACACTTGTTGAATGGACTCGAATATCATCAGCAACAACTATTTTATAGTATTGACCCCAACAAATTTAAATGATAATGAAATTAAAAATTATTTAATATTAAAGGAACTAACAGATTACTATTATTATTTAAGTTTATTTCGAACTATTAAATTATCAAATTAAATGTATAATTTCAAATATTTATATGTAGTAAATATGTGCAATTTGTGTGCAATATCTTTTATATTTATTATTTATACGGTGGACTGAGCACTTCTAAATTGTTCGCATGATAAGTCCATGGTTCGTATTTTAGGATCTAGTTCAGTCTCGGACCAAAACCCGAGAAGGGTCGTGGGCTCGAGTTACGTTGAAGATGGATCCACGGGTCCATTGGTCCAAATCCTTATAAGAAATGCGTATATTATGAATGTTCTACGAGGAATATACATCCTTCTAAACATGGTAATATAGCCATGACCGAAATACACTTCTTCTATATATGGTAATACAAATGTTATCTCCATAGGAGTTGTATTCATACCATAATATATTTTGGCATCTACGGATTGTAGTCTTATAAATAGCAAAGGTTTGGTAAACCTTCTCTATCTCACAACTCATACAATACGCCTTACACACTTAAAACTTCTAAGCTGTTTGCTAAATTGAGCGTCAGAGTGTCTACCTCTGGGCCATCTCGGGGCTCTGTTTTGCAGCCAAGTTCATCGTCAAGCACGAGTTTCCGACATCCATCAATTTGGAACGCCCGGTGGGACTTGCGTGTTAATTGACGACGTCACCGAACTTTGTCTCATTTCTGATCGTGCCGATCATCTGCTCAGCAAACTAGCGACATCATGTCAGAAGCCAACAACCCAACAAGGAGCACCCAGATGCAAGAAATGGATCCTGAAGGAAACCCTGACGGTGAACAAGCCCCCCAAGGACGTGGACGTGGACGTGGTCGAGGAAGAGGCAGATCTCAATCACGTTCTGTATCCGAACCACCACCAGGCTCTACCATAGGTGCTGGAAACTCTAATGTTCTACATACCTCTGGTCCGAACCCCACCGCGTCCGGAGCACCGACTTCTGGTCCGAACCCCACCGCGTCCGGAGCACCGACTTCTGGTCCGAACCCCACCGCGTCCGGAGCACCGACTTCTGGTCCAAACCCCACCGCATCCGGAGCACCAACTTCTGGTCCGAACCCCACCGCGTCTGGAGCACCGACCTCTGGCCCGAATCCTACTGCATCTGGAGCACCAAACTCGGGCCCAGAACAATCCAACGGTCGGTCAAATCCAAGAGTCTCGCTCCAGACAGACATGAATTACAGTGACTTCATAAACAGACAGGATGGGCAGTTTGAAGAGGAAGAGTTTGGATACGACGGAGAAGACTCAATCCTCGCCGAGGAAGAAAGAAGGTTGAGGGATGAGCAAATCCTCGAACGGAGGTGCGAGGAAGAATTAAAAGGAGACGCCAAGCCGCGACCTCGAACCCTACCTCGAGCCCCTTAGTTTCTCAACCTCCGGTCTTGAACCCTCCGTCAGGCAAAATCCCGGAGGACGTCCAACTTCTGATGAGAAATTTACAAGCCAAATATCCTACTCGAGTAGCGTCTCTGCTCCAACCAGAACCTCCATGCCCAGACGCATGATGCCCCGAATCGGATGTCAATTCCTGAGGCTTCACTCCAAGGAGTTAGAAGCACACCGCTCTCGAATCCTGCCCAAGAGCAGAGATTTTTGAATGACCTATCCCAGAGTTTGCCTCTGCACGGTAGTCAGCAACAATTACCGCCACCCCTGAACCCAGGAAGCCACAATTACAACGGTGTGGGCCGGAGTAGGGAGGAGAAACAAATAATGCACATTCAGAACGTTCAAGTGGAACTGAGGCAGCAACGAAGAAAGCGGACCCAAAATGATTGGCAATCAAACCCCTACCGACCTCTGAACCAGGAAGGGACATATCAAAACCGGGGGGAAGTACAAAATCGATCGAGTACTAGATCGCCTCCTCGGACCAAGAGGACAAGCAGCACGTTCTCCCTTTTTGCGACACATTGCGAACCTCCCTTTTGACAGTACCAAGAAGGTCCCTGAGCACCTTCTCACCTATGACGGAACCAGCGATCTCCGAGAGTTCCTGTCAGTCTTCTTCAAAACATGGAGACCATAAATTTCCACAAACTAGAGATATGCAAGATTATCCCCAGCTACCTTCGTGGAAAGGCCCAAACATGGTTCAATCAAACGGAACCCGAGCCTGTTTGACTATAGGGATTTTGCCGAGTTTCTCCTGCTGGCGTTCTTCCAAAAGAAAAAAAATTCACCAAATCCATAGGTGACCTTGGATACGTCCCTCGCCTGGAAGGAGAATCTGTGGAAGAACACTACCACATATATATGGATCTAGCAACTGAATGCTATGATCGGAATGAACTCCTTCTAATCAATATGTACCGCATGAACGTTGATGACGATGCATTGAGGATGAAGCTGGCCACCAAGAACCCTACCACCATCCAGTACCTTCAAGCCATCATGGAGAAGTATGCTAGCAAGGTGAACGCCGTGGTCGGCAAACATGAGCGTGATCTACATGTGGACAGCAAGGTTAAGGAACCTAGACTGAAGACACCAAAGGTGGAAAAAACCGACAGCCCTTCCAAGCCTAGTTTCGAGTCCCTCACTCCTCTTACTCGATCTCGGGCTGAAATCCTATCCATTCATGGGCACCTTCTTAAGGACCCACCTGCCATGAAGGAATCAGCTGAACGACAACGGTCCCCAAAATACTGTCAATATCACAGAGATTGAGGCCACGACACAGAGGAGTGCTTCCAACTCAAGAACGAGATAGAGAAGCTGATCCGTCAAGGGATCGTGCAACAAAATGCTACCTCGTTAACTGGGGATAACCAAGGTGCCCAGTGAAGATATGGGGAAAACCTTGGCAAAAGAAGAAGGAAGGGCCTAGGAACAACAACAACAATAACAACAAGCAAGGGAATGGAGGGAAAAACCCCCAAGATCCACCTCCACCGCCGCCGAACGGAGCCAACAAATTCATTAATGGCATCAACGGCTACACGGGTGAAGAGGCCTCACTCACCAAACTGAAGGCTAGTGTTTGGGACATCCCCCACACTGAGCCAGTCAATAAGAGGCTTTGCCCCGAGGAGACGATCACATTCTCGGACGAGGACGCTGTACCTAACCATGCGCCTCATTCTGATCCCCTTATCATCTCAGCGACCATCCATAACTCCCTGGTGAAAAGAGTCTTCATGGATGATGGTAGTGGAGTAGGAGGTGATGTTTTACGACTGCTTCGAGAAGTTGGGTTTTACAAAGGACGACCTCAAACCCTTTATTCCGATCTCGGGGTTTACGGGAAACCCGGTCATACCCCTCGGGGAGATCATCCTCCCAGTTCAAGTGGTAGAAGGGCCGAGAAGCCTGACCTTCTATTGCACCTTTGTGGTGGTAGACACGGTCACCCCATTCAATGTCATCCTCAGCAGACCTTGGACGTGCCAAGCTAAAGTTGTATGGTCTCCCTATCACCTCGTACTAAAATTCCCAACAAGTCAAGGGGTGGCATCCATTAGAGGAGACCAAGGAGTAGCACGCTCATGCATGATCACGTCCATCTGAGACGCTAGGAGAGGAACCAACGTCTCGACCATCAACGCTACCTTAAGAAACCCGTGGCAAGATCAAACGATCGAACATCCTTTAGTGTTTCACTTCGAGTCCAAGGCGTATGAGGAGATGACCGCGCTATGGCATAAACGCCGCCACCAAACCTTCAAGGTGGGGGATCTGGTAATGCCAGTATGTCCGTGGTGCACGAGCAAATTGGAAGGAGTATTGAAGTCAAGGCCCAAAGGACCATACAAAGTCTTCAAAGTCCAATCAGGGGGATTCTACCTCTTGCAGACCCGCGAAGGAGAACACCTACACCCCGTGATAATGACGCCCTTCCTACGCAGGTACCACAGAGCTAAAACCAAGTAGACCTCTCCCAAATAAGGAGAATCTACTTAAATAAGGCCTACGGGCCAAGATTCTTTCTTCACTTCTTTTTCTTTTATACCCGAGCCCAAAACTCGGGGATGTCTTTATATTTTTTGCCGGGCTACGAGCTCGAAGAATCAAGTTATTTTTTCTACATCAATCTTATTTTATTTTGAAGCAGTCACCATTCCTCTAAATTAAAGAGATATTATGCCTTACAAATCATAAGCATGGTTGCTGCCTAAGTTAATACGCTTCCAATAAGTGTGTGATTGATGCTCATCTAATATGAGCTGCCCGAACTACGTATCCAAGCCACAATCACGTTGGGCTAAAATAAAATAAACTCAAGTTAGTATGCTTCTAATCAGTGTATGATTGAGGCCTATATAATATAGGTCATTCAAACTCCCAAAGTTTGATATTCAATCTTCTTGAGCTTTTCCCAAGATGATGTACTTACAAGGTGCATGATTGATGCTTATCCAATATAAGCTAAGTTAGGCTCTAATAGCCCGATAATCAATCTTCTCGAGGATCAAAATACAAGGTCTTTACGAAGGCCAAAATAAAGTGTTATTACACTATTATATATGATGTCATTACATCAAAATACTTCATATCCATAAAATAGGTCCCTAAAGGTTGAGGTATACATCCCCGACCACGGGAGGAAGTAGAGGTACGTTCTCGACCACTTGGAGGCCACCACCCTAGTTACATTCTTCTGCTACCTGCATTTAGCTTGAGGATATGAGAGACTCTCCACTCCCTCCTATCGATGTAGATTGAGTAAAAGGGCCTACTATGCCCCGGTCTCTTAGAAGTCCTCGTCCTACTGCCTGCCTCGAGCTCGGAGTGGGGGAAGGCGCCCCTCTTCCCCTTCCACGCAAGATCCCTATAGAAGGGTTAGGTATTCCTCGATATTCATCACCTCGGACAGTATGCCTCATTATTTGCCTCGAGCTCGGGGCCGAGGAGGATTCACCTATCTCCTTTCCTGATAATGGCGTTGGAAGTGTGATAAACACGCCTTGGGCCTCCAATTTTTTAAGTTGGATCATATAAGTAGCCAGCTCTGTATTACATTCCCTCAATTCTTCAGTAATGATTGTTAACTTATGATTAACGTTATAAGATTCGTTCTGAATGGCCAATATACTGATATCTTTATTATGGCCCTCGCCTCTGGCCTCCCTCAAGCTACTCATGGCTTTCTTCAACTCTTGATCAATATCTTTATTGGCTTCCAGAATCTTGCCATTGACAGTTTGGAGATCGGTACATTTACCTTGGAGGTCGTCCAGTTGACTCTTCAAATCAGTCCTCCGATCTAAGCAAACTTTCTGCTGGCGGCGGAGCGAATCCCTCTCTTCTTGAGCTTGACTAAGACGTGCTTTCAAGAAATCTCTCTCATCTGGAGATCCTCGTGTTCTTGAGAAAGAATCTCATATTTACCCTGCAAATCAGCACAAGAGGCGGCACAACACTGGAATAAAAGAAGATGAGAAAAATCAATTCCAAGAAGAATATGCTGTTTGAAATACAAGAATGCCGAAAACTTAGGTGATACAATGATCTCCTAAATAAGAGTTAAGGCTCCAGGGAGTTACGTCATTCTGCTGCTTTCCCTGGCTCTGATCCTGATCAGCTATTGGCTCATTCATAACGGTTTCTTCCACCAGAAAAGATAGTTCGGGATACAACGCCCGAATCCTCTCCCTAAGATCCCCCAAGGTCAAAGCCTTGTCCATGGTCTTCAGGCTTGTCGCCAAACCAGTCTTGAAGCCTCCTGTTTGGGGCAGCCTATCCTCGAGCTCCTTCAAACACCGAGCAGCGTCCGGCCAGTTATAGCAGGAAGGAAACACCTCTTGATCATCCTTGTTGATAAATGTCTGAAGAGATTCCCACATACCTTGGAGTTGGGACTCATGGAAGTATTTGTTGCTGCCACCGCGGAGCTCTTTCATCTCAAGACAGTTAGCGCAGAAATCCATTATTAACTGGATGAACTGCCTCTGCTTGACGGGATCAGCATACTGATCCCTTTCTGTCCTCAAGACAACCACTTCTTTGCTCAAATCCAGGAGACGGATATCCTGAGCTCTCTGGTCCTCAGCTAAGGTCTTGAATTCTTGAGCCAAAGCCTCTTTCTCGGCTCTCTCCTTGATGCCTCATCACGGAGATGCTTGATGAGCTTGGGTGACCCACTGGACTTCTCACCAACCTATACCTTAAGTTGCTCAGCCTCTACCATTTTCTCTTCCGCTACACGCTCCAAAGCTTGGCACTGAGTGTGAAATGCCTTAACCGAGCCGTACAAGAGCTTCATTTGGCTGTCCGATGTCGCGACACCTTTCCGAGAAATGGATAGGGACTACACAATAATTTTAATATGTAAGGAAACTACGTACTCGGAGAAGGTAGCTAAATCAAGTTAAGAGCGTACCTGACTAATCTTCGGAAATTCCTGAAGTATCTCAGACTCACTCTCTGAGACATCGGGGGGAGGAAGAAGGACGTATTCCTCGAACTTCCTCAAAGGTTCGAGGTCGAGTTTCGCCCTCTTCGGGGACCTGTCTTCTTTCTCAGCAGATTCTTCGATGGCATCCAAATTCCTTTTCTTCTCCTCCTCCTCCTCCTCAGCTAACTTTCTCTGCTTAACTATGAGGGCCATCATTTCCGCTACGCTACTCGGCGATGAAGAATCCACTGCATGTAAAAAGACAAGATATCAAAAATAAAAAGTATGACACTTTGCAATCATCAGGATGCACGTATAAAGAAAGGCTACCCTCGGCCAACGATTCTGAAACAACTACGGACGTCACACAACTGTCATCCTATGATTTACTAAATTTGGTAACCGATACTCATTCACATTGGTTGATTGTGGGGAAACAGACACCCTAGCTACCTCTCTCCTCGGACCTCGAGACAGAGCTACACCTTCATCTTCCTCCTCATCCGAAGGATCTAGTGCAAATGGCACAAACAAAGGTTCTACCTCACCCGAAGCCACGGTGCTTGGTCGAGTTTTCTTTGTTCCTCGAACCAACCTCTTCAAAAGACGCCGAGCATCCAACATAATCCAGAGTCTTCATCATTCAAGGGAGTCCGAGACGAGACGCTCTCTCGCTCATGAGCCTCTCTCTCCTCAGCAATCCTTCGAGCTCGAGCTGCCTTTGCCGCACCAACATGATCCTGCTCATTAATCACAGTGGATTCATAACACTCAACCTTAACACCTCGGGGCTGATCGAAGTAAGCACTCTTCAGATAGCTGCCATTCTTCAGGGTCCGCCCGGATATCTCGTATAACCATCCGAAGGTCTCAAGGGGCCACAGCCGGCCCATCTGATGGTCCCCTGACACAAACTTGCCATCCTCGAGTTTTATCTTCTCGCCGACTAGCTCTTGTGCTATATTCAGCAGACGGCGAGAAGTCAGAAGATCGTTCTTAGCTTCATTCCTAAGCTCAGTGTTCCAATGGGGTACTTGATACTTTATTCGGTCAAATGTTATCTTTACCTTATCCCATTTCTCACTCTTCAGCAGCAACGCGAAGGCCTTACCTAGCTCAGGGTCTCAGACCGCAGCAGATTGAGGCTGGGATCATAGCCCTTGCGAGCATACCAGGTCATTCCGGCCATTATTATCACTATCACATTGGCATGTAGCTGCCCCAGATGCACTTGATAGTAATCCAGAAACTTACTCAACAGTGGGGGAAAGAGAAAGGCCAGGCCATACTGTATGAACCTCCCATAGATAACTCCTTGAGTCGAAGTGACTAGCTCCAACGCTGGCAGGTTATCCCCAAACACATGAGATCATAGTCGTTGGGGAAGGAATACCGGTAGCTATCGACAAACACGACAACATCTGCACGCGCCTTCTCATCCTTCATCGACCTCTTACTACTACCTTCACCACGCGCGGATGGTATGCCCCCTGGCGCACGCGCCGCCACGGGACCACTCCCCTCCATCTGGGCCCGGCGCACTACTGCCATCAAGCTCTTCTCTTTATTGGATAATTTCCTCTTTAATACTACTTGTTTCTTTCCACTCGCTACCTCGCCTCTACGGCGGTCGCGGGAGCTAATCTCCTCGGCCTGAGCATGGGCATACTCTCCCTCATCATGTGGGGGTTGGAATTCGTTTCACTACTACTAGACATGACCACAGAGAGGATGTGGGGAAATAATGGGGAATAAGAGAAGAAGATGCAGAGAAGGAGAAAGAAAAAAGATGAAACACTTACTGGTTGAAGCGGAGCACAAAAAGTTGGGGCTTCGTGAAGGAAGAAAGTGTGAAAACGTCATCTGCACTCTGATGAAGAAATTGGAAAGAAATTGAAAGTAGAGAAGACAGATAATTATTTGGGAGATAAAACCCAAACAAGACAACATTAAGGCGAGTAATTACCTTGATCCGTGTTCCGATGCAAGAAATTGGAGAGACGGGGGACAAACCGCCACTACCTCCCAATGGATACGCGACACATATGTATTTTGCTCCAGGATTTCAAAAGAAATTAATCTCTGCTGTCCACGTGTCCTGATGGAATATGAAACAACTTGAAGATAGATATTCAGTCAGCCCGAGAGGTTAGTCCTAGAAGGACACCCCGAGCTTAATGCCCCGAGTTACTCTCTCTCGAGTTATTGGCCTTTCCTTAAGAAGCAAGCCTCTCATCCATCCTTCGAGATGGAGTCCTCGAAATTCTGAAGATCTACATTGGGGCTACTGATAAGTCCATGGTTCGTATTTTAGGACCTAGTCCAGTCTCGGACTAAGACCCGAGAGGGTCGTGGGCTCGAGTTACACGGAAGATGGATCCACGAGTCCATCGGTCCAAATCCTTATAAGGAATGCATATATACTGAATGTCCTACAAGGAAAACACTTCCTCTAAACATGGTAATACAACCATGTCCGAAATACACTTTTTCTATATATGGTAATACAACTGTTATCTCAATAAGAGTTGTATTCATACCATAATTATATATCTTGGCGATCTACGGATTGTAGCCTTATGAATACCAAAGGACTGGTAGACCTTCTCTATCTCACAACTCATACAATACGCCTTACGAACTTAAAGCTTCTAAGCTGTTTGCTAACTTGAGCGTCAGAGTGTCTACCCCTGGGCCATCCCGGGGCTCTGTCTTGCAGGTTAGTTCGTGAGCCAAGTTCATCGTCAAGCGCGAGTTCCTGACATCCATCATCGCATTCATATCCTCATTAGCTTAGTTCATATTACGACGAGTGAAAATGGTTTTCAACTTTTAGTTTCGGTTTTGTGCATTTCAAGTCCCCCACTAATTCATTCACATGCATATCGATTACCTTTAGTATTTTAGATGCTAACTTTTTTTTTATAAAGAATATTCCAAAACAATTGAACATTTCTCTGAACACATTCGACATAAATTCATTTAAAATGTAAAAATTAGTGAAAGGAAAATATACTATCATAACTATAGCCTATATGAGTCACATTAATATTAAATTGCACTAAAGTAAAATATATTGGGGTAGAAAAGGATGTTTTAAAGCACATTAACGTTTCATTTGAGGTTTTGTTGTACTATATCCTCTCCACGTACTTTTACTACTCCATGCTAATACACAGATATCTATTTAAAAATACCGATTCTCCCAGTTTCTACACACAATAGCTAGAATACGAATTTCATACTTAAACAGCCATTCTCCAAACATAATCAATAGTTACATTGATATCTATTTAAAAGTACCAGTTCTCCCAATTTCTACACATAATAGCTAGAACGTGAATTTTATACTTAAAACAATCTTTCTCCAAACATAATCAATAGTTCAATACTAACTAATCAGCTATCAACTAAAATTGCTAGTACTTTAAACAAACTTCTTATTTAGTACATGATTCACTTTATAAACTATGTGATCATGACGCCTGAATCAAATACAAACTTATGTGCAGCCTGCAAAAGAAAGAAGTGAAACATACAAGAGTATTTACATTTGTACTATGAGCAAAATTTATCTAGCCAATACATAAAATCATACAAGTAGCATAATACACTAGCTAAGATATCACATGAAGTCAAAAACCAAGATCTCCATAATAGACCGTCCTTATGCTTTTAGAGCTTCGATATGAAAGCTTAGACGTGTATCGCGGTACAAGGTGATCGCAGAACCGTCCTGATATCACATTATGTTACATGCTTCTTCATTTCTCAAGCCTTTTGTACTCTAAATCTGTATGAAGAGAAACATGCAATATCGTGGAGACTTTCACCCACAGGGATATGATTTGTACCAGCTGCACCACTCTCTCTTGTTTTTATGTTCGGAAAGGTAACCATCTCAAGTTTTTGGGTGACTTTCCAACCAACATCGACAAATTCAGTGTCTTGATGCAGTGACAGCTACTTGGTATTGAGGAGCGTCAGTAAAAAATAAAAAATATATTTACACATGTATTTATAGAATCGAAAAAATATTATTCTAATACTGATTCACCTTATGCGTGTGAAAGCCTTAATTTGTTGTCTGTTAGATAGTATTATGGGCCTAGAGCCCAATGTGTATCAGCCTAGGGTTTAACTAGGGTTTCTACCCATGTACTGTCTATATAATTGTGAATATGTTACACACCTCAGTATCGAGGTTTATCCCTCTAACATGGTATCAGTCGCCTTCGATCCTGAACCCTAAATATTTTTTTTCTTGCATTTCCACCGACGTAAGACTGCGGCGAAACCTCGCCGGAATCGCAGATGCTCCCCAGCCTCCCAATCAGCTCCCTGACCACAACATTGCTCCTCTGAACTCCGGCCACATTCGACGTCGCCGTCACCAATTTTCTGAGAAATCGGTTCCGCGTTCCCCCGATCGTCGTTGTGTTTCTTCTTTGCCGTTGTCCCTTCACTGTTCGGCGCCTCTACTGTGCTGCTACTCTGCTAGTCGTTGCCACCGATCGACGTGTCTGTAGTCGCCCGTTTTCGATCGATCAAAAAGTTCTGGCAACCAGATTCACGCGCCAGGAAAGCGCGTGTTTTACACGCGCTCGATATCAGCCCTACAACCGCCTGGTTAGCGCGTCGCTACACTCGCCAGCCAGAATCTCCTTTCACGCGCTCTGTTAGCGCGTGATAACACGCGCCTATCAGAGGTTGTCCCGCGCATTGCGCGCCTACTAGGTTCATTCTGAAATTTCTTCTTTCATTTTCCTGAAGTGATCTTGCAAGGATGAGAGTAATTGTTTATGAACTCATGAGAATGGATTTGGAATGGTTTATTTGAGCATTAGGGGATTGAAGTAGTATTTGCATTTGTTATTGTTTGGATATATTGATTTTTGGTGTATGCACGTTGTGTTGAGGTTATTTCGGATTTTATGATGGTGAATTTGGCTTTATTATCACGGGCAGATCGCTCCAATAGCTGGATTGCAGATAAGGTGAATCATTTGAATAATTCTGATCGTAGTCATTTTTCGAGCCAATGGATTGTTGATTCTGGTGCTACAGCTCATATGACTGATAGTTCTCGTCGTCTTGGGAATGTAACTCCTTACTTTGGTCCACCTGTTTATGTTGGTAATGGTCAGCCTATACCGGCATCTCACATTGGGGAGTGTAATATCTCTGGTTTCCATTCGCGATGTACTTGTGGTTCCTCAGATTACTAAGAGCTTGTTGTCTGTTAGTAAACTCACTCTTGACTTGCCAGTGAGTATCACATTTGTTGACGATGTCTTTTCTATCCAGCATAAACAGACAGGACAGATAGTTGGTAAAGGCCGTCATATTGCGGGCCTTTATTATTTGGATACTGGTGATTCTTGTTTTTTGAGTGAGCTGCGCTCTGGAAAGCTCCGGGTCCCGTTTGAGCTATGGCATTCTCGTCTTGGGCACGTGTCCTATGACACTGTTCAGTTGCTGAATAAGAAGGGTCACATTTCTGCCACTTCACCTTTACCTGCACCTGTTAGTTGCTCTCCTTGTCAGATGGTCAAGAGCAGCCGGTTACTATTTTCTGTTAGTGATAAGAGGGCAACAGTTTTGTTAGAGAAGGTACATTGTGACTTATGGGGACCAGCTCCAGATTATGCTGCATCCGCACATGGTTTTTCATATTATGTTGTATTCATTGATGATTTTTCAAGATTCACATGGTTTTATCCATTACGGCATAAGTCGGATTTTTACGACACCTTTCTTCGCTTCCAGAAATTTGTTGAGACCCAATTTTTTGCGAAGGTCAAGGTTTTTCAGACTGATGGTGGTACGGAGTTCACTAATCATCGTTTACAGGCTCACTTTGTTTCTTGTGGCATTCATCATCAGATGTCATGTCCATATACACCTGCTCAGAATGGTCGAGCTGAGCGTAAACACCGTCAAATTACAGAGACTGGTCTTGCAATATTATATCACTCACATGTGCCACATTCTTACTGGGTGGAAGCATTCTCTTCGGCTGTTTACATAATCAATCGTCTCCCCAACTCAGTTCTTGGTGGTAGATCACCCTTTGAGACTGTCTATGGGACTACTCCGGACTACACAATCTTTCATCCTTTTGGTTGTCGAGTGTACCCGTGTTTGCGTGCGGTTGCTGAGAATAAGTTTGCACCTCGTTCTATACCATGTGTGTTTATTGGTTATAACCCCAGTTACAAGGGTTATCAGTGCCTCGACCCTACTAGCGGTCGTGTCTATTTCTCTCGCCATGTCCAGTTTGACGAAACATGTTTTCCCTATGTCTCATCTTCTAAGGAAAGACCTGTCTCGGATTTGGAAGTCTCATCATTTTTTGAACCAGCAGGTGCACCAGTCGAACGTTCGCCAACTGTACCAGTTGATCCTGTGTTGGCTACACCGGTTGAGATGCCGTCGCCCGCACCGTCGTCTTCCAGGTCTTGCTCTATCTGTCCTTCAGATGATCATTCCTCATCTCCAGCTGTTCTGACTACTCCCTCACCGAGGATGCCCGCTACTTTATCACCACCACCATCTCCTCCATCTCCACCATCTCCGCCATCTCCATCAGGCTCTCGGACTTCTTCTGGATCTGATTCCGACTCTATCACTGATTCAGATTCTCCATCTCACCACAGACATCATATGGTTACCAGGAACCAGGATGGTACTCGTCGTGTGATATCTCGCCCAGACTTTGTTACTACCGGTTTTCTTGCTCAGGTTATGGACCATTCTGAGCCTCGGGATTATCGTGCAGCCCTTAAAGACCCAAAATGGGTTCGTGCTATGGATGAAGAAATGGATGCTCTTCGACATCAGAAAACTTAGGAGTTGGTGCCTCGACCAACGCATGCAAACATAGTTGGCTCCAAATGGGTATTTCGGCTGAAGTATCGAGCTGATGGTAGCATTGAACGCTACAAGGCTCGACTGGTTGCTCAGGGATATTCTCAGATTCCTGGTTTTGACTTTGACCACACTTTCAGTCCAGTGGTCAAAGCTGCAACGGTGCGTACAGTGATTGCCATTGCTACTTTGAGACAGTGGCCTCTACACCAGCTTGATGTCAAGAATGCTTTTCTCAATGGTGTTCTTGACACTCCGGTTTATATGGCTCAGCCTGTTGGCTATAAGGATCCATCTCAGCCTGACTATGTTTGTCGACTCCAGAAGGCCATTTATGGACTCAAACAAGCTCCTCGTGCCTGGTTTGATCGGTTCAGCTCTTATCTCCGACAACTTGGATTTCGGTGTAGTTCTCCTGACACGTCGTTGTTTGTCTTCTCACGAGGTTCTACTTTACTATACTTGTTGGTGTACGTGGATGATATCATTCTTACTGGTAACGATGCTGGAGCCATTCGCCAGTTCATCGCACAGACTGATCGAGAGTTTTCGATCAAGGATTTGGGGTACTTGAATTACTTTCTTGGCCTTGAGGTCTCTTCTACACCATCTGGCCTCTTTCATGGACAGGCCAAGTATGCCAGAGATATTCTTAGTCGGGCGGGTATGACAGATGCATCTCCGGTAACCACTCCATTCGTACCACTTTCGCAGTTTCACAGTAGCACTAGTGCACCGTTCAGCAATCCGACTCTCTACCGGTCTTTGGTTGGTGCACTTCAGTATTTGACCATTACTCGTCCTGATCTGTCATTTACGGTGAATTCTGTTAGTCAATATCTCCAGGACCCTCGCGAGGATCACTTTGCTGCAGTTACCAGGATTCTACGTTACGTGGCTGGCACGCCTCATCATGGTCTCACATTTCGCTCCGGAGGTTCGTCTACTCTTTGTGCTGATATTTGTGCTTACTCAGACGCTGATTGGGCTCGTTGTTTGGAAACTCGACGATCGACCTATGGCTATGCGGTGTTTTTAGGCGGTAATCTGGTATCTTGGAGTGCGAAGAAACAACCTACAGTATCTCGTTCGAGTTCAGAGTCCGGGTACCGTGCACTTGCCAATACAGCGGCAGAGGTTGTCTGGCTCTGTCATCTTCTTCGAGACTTACAGTTTCCTCTTGAAGGGCCGCCATTGTTGTTATGTGACAATAACAACACCATTTTCTTAGCTGAGAATCCAGTGGCTCATAAGCGGGCCAAGCACATCGACATCGACTATCACTTTGTTCGGGAGTTAGTTGCTTCAACTAAGGTCCGTGTTAGTCATGTTCCCACTTCGTTGCAGTTAGCGGACATCTTCACTAAGGGTCTTCCAAAGTCTTTGTTTGAGTTCTTTAGATCCAAGCTTTGCGTCTCGGTTAACCCGACGCTTAGCTTGAGGGGGGGTGTTAGATAGTATTATGGGCCTAGAGCCCAATGTGTATCAGCCTAGGGTTTAACTAGGGTTTCAACCCATGTACTGTCTATATAATTGTGAATATGAAACACACCTCAGTATCGAGGTTTATCCCTCTAACATTGTCGATAATTTATTTTACTTTAATTGTAATAATGCGTGTGAAGTTATAAAACTGCAAAAAAGAAGAAGAGTTTTATGATTTCCCAAGTTTCATCTTTTTACTAGGTATATATTAAATAGCAGACAGTGGTGGCATAAATAAAATATTTTTAATGTATACATAGTTAAAACTACGTAGTATTATAGCGGTGAAATGGTGGATTATAACCAAAACTACGTAGTATTATAGCGGTATTGTGATTTTCCGGTGACAACTTTTTATTAGGAAAATAAATATTTAAACACGGTACATAACCTCCACCCATAATATTACCATGCATAATAATCTTCCCTAAAAGATAGTAGTTAATTTCCAGTGATTATTCAGTTCTACATGGTATGAATATTTTATTTCCATATATTATACATATGCTACTAAAATATTAATAAATATATAAAACAGTACATAATCTCAACCCATAATATTACCATATATAATAATCTTTTCTAAAAAGTAGTAGTTAATTTTCATAGGTGATTATTCAGTTCTACATGGTATGAATATTTTATTTTTCATATATTTATATATTATAAATATACATATATTTTGTTAACTATTATTAGTTGTGTATATTTTCTCTTTCTACTATGTATATATTAAGAAGAAGAGAGTGGCGGCATGAATAAAAAAAAAAGAAACACCGCCGCCGGAATAATTATTTAAAATATAAAACGGTGCGTTTTGTTAACATCGGCCGTTTTGATTAATTATTCCATAATTCTAATTTTTTTATATATATCGGTGGCCGTTTTAGATGGAAATACATAGATGTATCGGCGGCCGTTTTCTAATTTTTATATAATTCTATGTATGACGGTTTCATTACTATAACCATGCCGTTTTTCATAAACAAATATTTTTATATATTAATTAACGTCTGTACTTTATTACTAACAAACTATAACCATAAATTTATAATTATCAATATACTATTACAATAAATTTATATTTAATTGATTATTCTATTATTTACTTATCAAAATAGGCGAATCTTATGTTAATTGTTATTCTGGCAATGTTAAATACTTAAATGGAAATAATACATATACCCATTTAAAATCTTTTCAATATGGCAAGCTCCGATAATGCCTTTAAATACGGCATTAAATATGGCAACAAATGTAATTAAAGATGGTATTAGTATATTTGTTTTAAGGTAATAATATATATATATATATATATTGTTTTTGGCTGTATAATAAAAACTAACCATACGCAACAGGTAGGGACTGATCTTCAGGTTTCGTCGTTTTGTGATCGACCGGTTCATTATTGATTTTCTTTCCAGCAAATTTCAGTTTAGAGGTTTTGGATTTCAGGCATAGTCCATAGAGATCTTCTTCACCACAAGCGTTTAGTGGTTATATATTTTGTATGGTTTCGGGGACGGTGATCATCTTATTATTCTTCTCTCCATTCTACTCCACTCCACATGCAGGTGATTATATGAGTGTTTTCTGGGATAGAAAGTTTGAATTTTTAAGCAAATTTCAGGACGTCTCTTTCTGGGTCAACTTGAACATGCATGTCAACCTCTGCAATTTGGATTCCAGGTTTTCCAAACAACTGTAGTTGGCCTTGGGCAATCTACGTGATCCCTTCAATGGCACAAAATTTGTTGATTGCTTGGAAAATTTGTTTCTATCAGTTTTGAGATGAAATTGCAAATAACCGGCATTTGGTGGAAGTTGTTCCAGGTAATTTGAGATCTGTTATGCACGTTCTTTAAAATCCAGGAGTAGTTTTTTAGAGGTGTATTTCATGCACGTGATAACTGCTACTCCAATTCGTAATAGTCTTTACGAATGGGCTTCGGTTACTCCAAAATTTGAGCAAGCAGTGCAAGATTATGCAGTATGTAATGTCGCTCACTTATCGAACAGTGCCAAGGGCCATTCTTGCTGTGGTACGGTTTCCAAATTTTCCTTGTAAATGTTGATTTAGCCATCATAGCAGAAAAACCATGTCCGAGTTTTTGATTCTTGAAGACATGCTTCTTCTAAGACTTTTGTTTGTGTTGAAAGGCAATTAACATGGAAGGTTTGGCTTTGGATAAATTTTTGTTTTAATCTTTCATTGACCTATAAAAAGAAAGTAAAGATAAGTTAATCACACATTCACATAATAATTTACTTAACCATTACATGTTATTCTTTTAAAATTCTTTATAATATATCAAATTATATTATTTATTAATTATAGTTTGGCTTACTTAATGATTTGTAAAGTTGAACAACATCTCTAAAGTATTTATACTGAAAATATATCATAAAATATTTCTTATAGAAAACAATAGTATAGAGGCTTTACAGTCAAGATAATATTGTACAACCATCTATAAGATAGATTGTATAGTAATCGATAAATTTATGTTCGGTTTGAAATATTTTATGATATTTTTAGTAATTTTAATTGTATAGAATATGTCTAGCACAATTTAGATGTTACTTCCGTTGGAAATTGAACTCGATTTTATATACTTAGTATATCTACTACACCCACTTAATTTTATGGTTTTTGTCATCATAGATGTTATTTTAAATGACTTTCATTCATGTCCTAACTTTTTTTTTAGTTTTGAAATTGAATCTTCGAATATTCCAGATTTGGGACAGAAAAATTTCCGAGTGTTTACTGAATAAATATACTGATTTTGTGAAGTCCATTGTTTTCTGCAATTTTTTTTGACATCTGACTCCATGATGTTTTGTTGCATGGTTCATTTTTGACATATCAGAACTGATTCGTCCTATCAAAAGTTTATTTATCAACTTTAAATAGATGCTTATTTTAATACTTATTATATTGTCATACTTTTTTTTTTAGCAATCCACTAAGAAGTGGGGGATATTTTATTAGGCATCCCAAACCTCAAAAAAATGACAATTACAAGCAATGATACACCTTGTGCCTCGAGAACAAGCATAGGTGTATGGAGTAAACTCCCAAAGCATTGGTGATGCTTTGCAAAATTAGGCCTATGAGCCCTATACAAAAAGTAGTTATGGAAAAATTTCTAGGATCTATTAGAGAATTGCTAAGCAAAACTCAAAACGACCCCAGAAAATCCAAAACTACTAAAATATGTGTCTAATTGATCCCTAAACTATTTGGCATCTCAGTGCAGAGGATCAATATTTTGCAGCCTTAGTAGAAACTTGGCATGTAGGGCCTAGAAGCAGGAGGCAAGTTGACTTGGAGTCCTGTCCATTGTTTGTCAGCTTCAATGAAAGAAGAGTATCCATTCTGTCCCAACTCCATTCTCTGTATGTGAGGATCTGCATTTGAAAGGATACAACAGAGAAGGATGAGAGTAGTATCATGCTTAGGGAGGATGATATCTCAAAGATGGTGTACCATCTTTGTCTAGCATATAAAGGCCTATAGCAGGGTGAGGCAATGACTGGACAGAGGTAAAGATATGAGACTGTTTAGCTGTAAATGCATGTTTAGCTAGAGCATCTGCAACAGTGTTAGCTTCTCTAAAAATATGGTGAATTTCAGAGCCTGAGCATGCATGTGCAATATCATAAACCAGAGAGTAGATTTTCCATGGAGAAAGGTCTAGTTTTTTGATCATATTGATAGCCAATTTACAGTCAGATTCATAAGAGCATGCAAGATTCATTTCTGACCCAGTCTTAATTTCTAAACCAATAACTAGAATTTCTGCATGCAAGGGTGACATAGCCTGAGTATAAACTGTTTTAGCTATGACTAGTTTCCCCTCCCAGTTCCTAATAATTATTGCCAATCCTGATGAATTAGCATGCCAGGAAGCATCAGTGTTCACTTTAAATTTGGCAGGAGGCTTAGACCATATGATTTTTGAAATTTTTGGCTTTGGTGGTTTTCTGAGTTTGGGAAAATAGCCATTGTTAGCAAGCTCAATATCATGATTAGATTCAGTGTAACATGGCTTTGCTATGAAGGAATCATAAATCATTCCCTTAATATCATGTAAAATTCCTGGTACAGAAGGTGCTATATTGTCAAACAGAAATCTGTTTCTACATTTTCAGAGAATCCAACATGTAAAAAGAACAATATTATGTATCATTTTAGTCTGAATAGCAGAGAGCCCTGGTGTAGATAGGTAATGTGAAATCCTATTCCAAATGGTTGTGAAAATTGGGGTCCTAATTCCTATAAATAGGTTGACCCCTTCCCAGACCCTTACAGCCAATTGACAGCTATTAAAATAATGGTCCAAAGTATCTAAATTATCACAGAAGCAACATTTAGATACTATATTAAAGCCATAGTAGATGAGTACATTGTCAAAGGGCAGAATAGAGTTCATAATTTTCCACATAAAAATTGACACTTTTTTTGGAATTCTGACATTCCAAAGTTTAGTAAAAGATGCAGAAGTACCTCTCTTTGGCCTGATTAGGTTATATGCAGATCTGATATTGAATTGTCCAGTTATGGAGGGCTTCAAAATTAACTTGTCATTTCTGTCTTCTCTAACTTCAGCCTCCTGCAAAAATGCCAAAAGAGCAGTATCAATGTGGGGGAGAAATTGAATGGATGTAAACATTCTTCAACTCTATAAATTCAGCCATAGTGCATTTTTCAGGGATATTTGTGAGGTTACAGTCAATTAAATCTGTAATAGGTCCATGGTCTGACCAATTTGAATTCCAAAAACTACATTGTCCCTGACCATGTATAACTTTAGAGTTTGATTCACAAAATTCATTGACCTCACAGATCCTTTTCCATGTGTGTGATGAATGTGCTGATTTAGGGAGTGAGGCTATAAAAACAGTCCATGGTGCAGAAACATTTTGATACTTCCACCACAGTTTAATCGAGAAAGCAGTGACTATGGATTTGAGGTTCCTAAAACCTACACCATTCTCAGCTATAGGATAACACATATCATTCCAGTTTCTCCAAGCTTTTTTTGGTCTGTCATTTATTGATCCCCAGAAAAATATAGATATTTTTCTTCTTATCATTTTAATGATGTGTACAGTAGGCTTCATGACAGACCAGTAATGTTGTGGGACAGAATATATGCATGCATTGATCAAGATTAATTTTGCCCCAGATGAGAGCCATATATTTTTCCAGTTCAAAAGTCTACTGTCAATCATCTCTAACAGGGGCTGGAAAAAAATGTTCTTTATTCTACCAGAGAAAATGGGCACTCCTAGGTATTTAAATGGAAAAGTTCCTTTTTTCATACCTAAAATATTGTTCATATCTCTAATAGTAGCTATAGAAGCATGCTTGTCAATGTAATAGTCACTCTTGTCATAATTTATTTTCTGTCCAGAGACAGTTTCAAAAACATCAAGAAAAGACATCATTTTAATAATATTAGCTCTACTGGCTAGCATGAATATCACAGTATCATCAGCATAGGATAAATGTGAAATGAGAGAGGCTGATCTAGGCAAATTGTAGTATTTGAGACTCCCAATTTCAAAAATATAAGTTAGGCTTCTTGTGAAAGCCTCAGAAAAAATATTAAATAAAAAGGGGGAGAGAGGATCACCTTGTTTGATGCCCCTGGATGCCTGAAAAAATCCAACTGGACTACCATTGACTAAAATTGAAAACCATGCTTGTGAAATATTTTTCATAATGAGATAGATAAACTTTCCATGGAATCCAAATTTAATGAGTATATTTGTCAGAAATTTCCAGCACACCCTATCAAAAGCCTTTCTAAGGTCTAATTTTAGTATACAGTTAGGGTGTGGTCCTTTCTTGTCTAAAAATCTCACCATTTCCTTTAGATAGAGTACATTATCACTAATGTCCCTATTTTTTAAAAATGCAGTCTGGTGTGGAGATATTATTTTTGACATAAGAGGCTTCAGTCTTTCCATTGAAATCTTTGAAAAATTTTTGTTTAAAACATTTGAAAGACTGATAGGCCTGAAATCACTAAATGAAGAAGGAGTTTGGATTTTTGGTATTAAAGCCATCCAAGTACTGGCAATTCCTTTAGGGATGTCAGACTTGGTCATAAAATCATTTACAGCATTTAGAAGATCTACCTGTATAAAATCCCAACCTTTAATGTAGAATTATGAGGTGAAGCCATCTGGTCCAGGGCTGCTGTGCTTGTTAAGAGAGGCTACAATGTTCTTCAGTTCCTGCATTTTGACTGGTTTAAGCAGTTCAACATTTTCCTCTAAGGTAATAAGTTCGGGGATCTGGGATAAAAAATGAGAGTAGAATATTCTTTGGTCTGGATTATTGTCTGCTGATAGCAACTCAGAAAAATATAAGATGGCTTCAGTTTCAATTTCTGAATTTTCAATCCAGACACCATCAGAATTTTGAATTTTTGTAATACTCATTCTTCCCTTCCTTTCCCTCACTGAGTTATGGAAAATTTTTGAATTATCATCACCCTCTTTGAGCCATTTAACCTTAGATTTATTTTTCCAGTAATGGTTCTGTTCCTTAATGGCTCTAGAGAGCTCTGATTTTGCTTGTTTGAGACTGTCCAAAAATATTTCATTTTGATCAGTATCATATGCAATTTCAGCCTGTCTCAACTTTTCCTCAGCTAAACTGACATTTTCATGCAAATTACCAAAAACCTCTCTATTCCAGATTTTCAAATGTTTTCTGAGTCTGAGAAGTTTGAGATAAAATCCTAACATTCCAGTAATGCCTATATTTGGTTCCCAGTTTTCTTTTAGCACATCTCTAAATTTATCTCTTTTGAACCATGTGTTAAGAAATCTGAATGGCCTAGGAGATGATTTAATATCACTATCTACACTTAAAAATAGTGGACAATGATCACTGGACAATTTATTTAGAACTAAAATGGAAGAGTTAGGGAAAGAAATACTCCACTGGGGAGTACATAGACCCCTGTCCAATCTCTGTATAGTGGGAGTTTTTTTCCTCCCACTTGGACTGAGATCTAGGGGGGTTTTGTATCTACCATTTGACCATGTAAACAAGTTACCAACTGTATTAATGTGCTCTAAAGTCATGGCATCAATAAAAGCAACAAAATCTCTAATACTATGCAAACTGGGGGAAGAAGGTCCCTTATATTCTGAGATAGAAATAATAGCATTAAAATCTCCAATAAATATTGTGTCAGGGTTTTTTATTTTTTGAAGGTCAATCCAAAGATTTTCCCTCTCTTTCCTTGTTCTCAGTCCATAGACAAAAACAACTTCCATAGAAGCATTGAGTTTCTGACAGTGAACTGAGACATGTAGAAATTGGGGGTGGTCCAAAATCAGGTTCAGGTTGACATCATTTCTCCAAAAAATCCAGATTTGTTCATTTGATGCAAACATACAATTTTGATAGCCTAAAATATTTTTGTAATAATCACATTTAACATTTTCATGCATTGGCTCAATCAGACAGATAATGTCAAAATTGTAACAGGCAATTAGTTCCTTCAATCTTTCAAGTGAAGTTTCCATCCCTCTAACATTCCAAACAAGGAATTTATTGTTTAGGGTTGTACTAATCATTTAAAATTTTTTGGGAGGGCTGTTTGTGACTGATCCAGCAATAATCTGGTTCAGTTGTGTAAAATAGGTTTGTAACTTGATGACAGGAGGAGGCTTTTTAGCTAATAGTCTGGATGATTTCCTTACCTGGGCTATGTCTATCTGTTTTTCTTTAAATTGAGTATTTGGAGTAGCCATGTCATGCTGCTGAATATTAGGCTGTTGAGGGACCTCCATCTAAGTTTCCAGTGATACCTCTTGCTCATCTTTTGTAATCAAGCCCTGCAATGGTGAGAATCTATTTTCTCTATTTTTTTCCTGAGAGAAAAAGGTGACTTTGTTAGTATTAACAGGGGAAAAATGAGAGGACTGATACTTATCTGTTTGCATTGATGAATCATCTTTAGCATATTTTGTTGGCTTCAGGTTCTGCAGTAGCCATGCCTCTTCTTGTATGGACATTAGAGGAGCCTTTATAGTTGAGTCACAACAAGTCTCTGCAATTGTGTCTACTTCCAAAATGGGGGAGGAACCTGATGAGTTTGAGCAGGAGTTGGATATTTGCACCACTTCATTTGGAGGAGAGGGGTTAACATCATCTGATACTAAAACCTTTTCCTTGCCTTTGTCTGAGTTAGGATTCTGTGGTGCTACTAGTAAAACTGGCTGTGGTTTCTTCACATACACCATCTGACCTTGTGCTTTAAATAGCCTGTCCTTTTCCTTGATAGTTAAACCTGATCCACCTTCCCTAAATTTAGGTGGCTGGGCTAATTTGGGAGGGGGGTTTGGGACCTTTTCACTAGTATCAGAGACATTATGTCTAGTCTGGCTTCTAAAGTTTACCAGTTCAGGGTTGGCCTTCTTACATAGATCAATTGAATGGCCTAGTTTTTGGCAATGGGGACAGTAGAAAGGGATCTGCTCATATATAATTTCTAGATCAGCAAGTAGACCTGGCATGCCAATAGTTATCTCACTATGCAGCTTTTTCTGTAAATCAATCTCTATGCATAATTTAACAGCAGATGGCCTAGTCAATGTAGAAGTAGCATAATCCATCTTGATAAATTTGCCAATCCTATTTCCAATGAATTCTAACATGCCCACATTATAAAAGAAGATAGGTACATTAGGGATTGTTACCCAAATGGGGACAACTGAAGATTCAGTGCCTGGAATGAACTCAGTAGACCATTTGAGCACCTTCATTGGTACCCCTTTAAAGCTCCAGATTCCTTTGAGCCAGCATCTCTGATAGTCTTCAGACTCCTGAAATCTGATCAGTATGTGTTTGAAATCCAAGGATCCAATCTAAAAATTAGAGCTAAACCCGATGGATTTAAAGGCTGCATTCAGAGTTTCCATGGATGGATTCCCATTGTCGAATTTTCAGACCAGCGTGTGTTGGTAGTGCTCAACCAATTGAGAAGCTTGTTCCGGCGAGACGATGCATGCAATCTTACCCTTGAATTCACCAATTGGCTGAATTTCGGGGTTGGAAGGGAGGAGCGGTGAGATCGGAGGAGGTTTATTGGTCACAACTTGTGCAAAGGATCGGTAGGGAGCGTTGCCACCGCGGAGATGCGGTGGCGCCGCCATAAAAGTGGCCGTTATGTGACCGTTTCAGGGCAGAAGTTGTGTCAGCAACGGCAATAAATGTGACTGTTTTGGGAAAAGCATGTGGTGAGGAATGAAAGGTAGAGAGAAGGAGGAGGAAATTGTTTAGAGAGAGAAAGCGGTGAGCGATGACAATTATATTGTCATACTCATACTCATTATTTTTTTTATCATACTTCGCATATATACTTTGAAATATTTTTAATGTCTTTATATAATTAATGATCAATATATTCGAATATTGATATAATGTCTTAGAAATATTACATGCAAATATAAAATTGAATATTGTCTAAATTTATGTATTCATGAGAAGTTTCAAAAATACATTAAAAAATCGCGCAACGCGCGAGGCGGTTAGCCTAGTTAGATTAAATATTTGAAATTGATCACTAGTTATACCATTCATAACTATGTTACCACTCATAAATATTTGAATGCCGCCGCAACGCCATTCAGGTACAGACTTTTTCTTTGTGTCTCTTGTAGATCATAGAATCCGTATGAACTTCTTCGTTTTCGTTTTTCTTTTGTATGATTTTTTTACTAAGTGGATTGATTGATGATTTGTGTGTGTCACAGGATTCTTGATAGTAAAATGAGGATTTTACTTGGTCAGTCTAGTGTAATAAAAAGGGAAACTTCAGCTGAGGAAACAAAAGGAAAACGGCAACTGAAGGTGGCGGATGGGTAGTGATATGGTGGATTTTATTCCAAACGATGTTGTATGAGGTTTGAATATTAATATATATTTTAGTAGAGTATTTCTATTCTAGTTTCTATTAGAGATCTACGTTGGCATAACTGAATCTCAGACTAGTACGAATAAGTAGAAAACAACAAACTTAAGTACAAATGGGCATACCTTAGAAAAATAGGATTTTATTTTTATTTTGGTGAATGGTTTTAGGTTGATAAAACAAGATATGGCACTGGTTTACAGAATGTGCTTTCCTCCTTTTCTTACACTCTTTTTTTTGGCTTCTTGTCCAGTTATATGCTCCATGCATGATCTACGTATCAACCAAAGCAAATTAAAGAAGAAGATTTAAGATTCTTAACAAAGAGAATCATTTAGTTTACTTCTATTTGGGAACTGAATTCCTAACCTAAAGCACACTCACTGAATAAACAATGGAAGCAAGGCACCTTTATTCCTGGTAACTAGCTATATATATACATGACACTGAATAAACAATGGAAGCAAACCAACTTTCTTTCCCTTGCTACCATTCCTTGAACAATGCCTGAAATCGTGCCATCGACTCGAGCGCAACAAATGCAGCACCTAGCTGTGCAGCCACTGAAGCAGGCCATTCAGCCCAGGGGGAATATATTAGGCCAACCGATGCCGGAAATGGTTCCCACCACCGCTAGCGGGGCCCACCTCGGGGAAGTTCCGGCTCTCAGGAGCCATCCCACCACCACCGGAATATTGCAAAAGACTGCTCAGCCCTTACTAACCACCCTTGCACCGCCGTCCAAGAGGAGCAACAACCAGGTGATGAAGCGCGATCGCCATCTCTTCTCAACCTCAGATGACCACGCCATGATGAGGCAGATCATGACTACGCACGCTCCAGATGGCCGCGATTTCGATGTTAAGCCCCTCTTCATCATCGTTGAAGATATCATGCACCACTGCAGTCCAGCTTTCCTTGGGCCACGGGTAAGTAGTGAACATTGTGAATTTATATCCAGATCTTTATACGTACTAACACCATAAATATAGAAGGAGCAGACTGAAGTAGAAACACATATGGATGCACTGACACATATTGATGCGCTAGAGGAGAGGGGTCTTCACGGCGGTTACAATGACCTTCTGGAACTTCTAGCCTACCCTATCAACAAAACAAGCTACGAGATCATTTCCAAGTGCAGTGGTGGGGGCGACGCGCACTTGATCACCATGGCGCTGTTCCAGACGCTGTCGAGCTACTCGTGGGAGGCGAAGGCGGCCATAGCCTTTGCAGGCTTCGCTGTGAACTACGGTGAGTTCTGGCTGGTGGCTCAGCTCTACACCACCAATCCCCTGGCAAAATCAGTGGCGCTTCTCAAGGAGCTTCCTGAGATCATGGAGAACACTGAGATTTGGAAGCACAAGTTCGAGGCCATTAATAACCTCATCAAGGCGATGCTCGATGTGACGCGGTGTATCATCAAGTTCAAGGATCTCCCAACCTCTGAGTCCCCAGAAATGGAGGCTGCAGCTGCTCATATACCCACTGCAGTTTACTGGACCATTCGCAGCATCATCGTCTGCTCCACCATACTGCTCAACCTCATTTCTCTCGGACACGAGTAATCAACAATACCATTAATTCTTCCTTTTTCTTCTTCTTTCCGATGTTACTGTCGCTCTAACAATCTTTTAAACAGATTTGTCGCTTCAGCTGCGGAATCCTGGGAGCTCAACAGCCTGGCTCATAAGCTGGAGAACATAAGAGCCCACCTAGAAGACCAAATGGCTAAGATATACCACATATTGGGTAATTTTTCCCATTTCAAGAAAATTACTACTATAGTTTCATGCTAATATTTTACAATTAATGTTTCTTCCATGAATGTAATAGAGGAAAGAAGGCAGAATGACAGATACCTCGCACTCATTCGTCTATTTGAGACGTCACACGTCGATAACATGAAGATCCTCAAGGCTTTGATTTATGCTAAGGAAGATCAGCTCCCACTTTACGATGGAACCCACAAGAGAAGAGTACATACTGTCCTAATTCATATCTACATTTTTTCAGCAGTCTAAATTGCGAGACTGATTGACATTGTTTGATAACTTGTTGAGGTTTAGGTAGAACACTCCAAACCTCAATAAACTATCAAGCAACATCACCTGACTCGCATTAAAAGACTCTCTCAAATAACTAACAAGACTTATATATACTTCATTTTCAGTCAAGCCTGGACGTGCTGAGGAGGAAGCACGTGTTGCTCCTGATCTCTGATCTTGACATGTCACACGAGGAGCTTTCGATCCTACACCAAATGTACAGTGAGGCTAAGCAACAGCCGGCCCGACCCGAGTCTCAGTACGAGGTAGTCTGGCTGCCTGTTTTCGACAGGCTGGAACCGTGGACTAATGAGAAGCGGAACCAGTTCGAGCTGGTCCAGAACACCATGCCATGGTACTCTGTGGCCAGCCCGAAGATGATTGACCCTGCAGTTACCAGGTTCATCAAGGAGTTCTGGGGTTTCACCAAGAAGCCCCAGCTCGTGGTTGTCGATCCCCAGGGCAGAGAATCGAACAGAAATGCGCTGCATATGATGTGGATCTGGGGCAGCCTTGCTTTCCCTTTCACCAAGGCTAAGGAGGAAGCACTGTGGAGAGAAGAAACTTGGAGGATTGAGCTCTTGGCTGATTCGATCGATCAGAATCTGTTCCTGTGGGTGAACGAAAACAGGTACATCTGCTTGTACGGAGGAGAGGATATTGAGTGGATCAGAAAGTTCACGACGTCGGCTCGAGCGGTGGCAAATGCTGCCGGAATATCCCTAGAAATGCTATACGTGGGGAAAAGCAACCCTAGAGAGAGGGTGCGGAGAAATAACTCGATCATCCAGGTTGAGAATCTCAGCCATGTGTTGCCGGACCTAACTCTCATTTGGTTTTTCTGGGTGAGACTGGAGAGCATGTGGCACTCCAAAATGCAGCATGGCATGACCGTTGAGAATGACCCTATCATGCAGGTAATAATCTTGATTGAATCCAATTGTAGCTTATGTAGCTCTGATCAATCCGTAATGATGCGCGCAGGAGATTGTGACTATGCTCACCTACGACAGCAGCGATCAGGGGTGGGCGGTGTTTGCGAGAGGATCCCACGAGATGGCAAAGGGGAAGGCAGAACTGGTGCTCCCGTGCCTTTCCCAGTACGATAGTTGGAAGGACAAGGTGGTTTATCCTGACGGTTTCGTGATCACCTTAAATGAGCAGCTCAAGGAACTACGCACCCCTCATCATTGCAACCGCCTAATCCTACCGGGAACCATCGGCCATATCCCTGAAATGGTGGCTTGCGCTGAGTGCACCCAGCCCATGGAGAGGTTCACAATGTATCGTTGTTGCAATGAGTAAGATGCTCGGATTTGCACTTAACGTATGAGATATACAAGATGTCCCACTTTTACCTATATTTTTGCGTTACACTTACACATGTGACCCGATAATAAATTGCAAATAATTTATTGCCGCATGTACGGCACTATAGTGACTACGAAATTCATGTTTCTATAATTAATTATGAAATTTCCTTTGTTCTCTTTTTCATTTTGGTCCATGTTTTAAAAAATATATATAATCATTCACTGGTGCATAAGCATACCTTTCTCGGCACCACGTTCAAGGCGTTTTTGTCAAAATTGTGCGGAACCGCCGAGAAGTGAGGTTACGAGTTCGCCTAGGTCCTCTCGTCTAGGGCAGAAAAATAAAAAAAGCGTTCTGCAGCTGAATAGAAGGCGTTTTTGAAAATGCCTTAAAATGTTGAAGGGCAGGCGATTGATAAGGCATATTTTATGCATCTAATTATATGATTTTATATCTCTCTTTTGCCATTTGATGTGCACGAAGGTGTTTTTGATGCAGGAATTATAAGAAAAATGGTGGAATACAATCGAATGGAGAAGTACTGAAAATGATGCAAAATCAAGCCCTTGGAGCCATGGAGAGGAGTTAGACACTACACTCTTTTTTCTGAAAAGTTTTTTTTAATGAGGTGGTGTGCTCCAACGGATAATGGATCGTCAGTTCCATTTTTCCGGGAAGAAGAAGAAGCCTGCGAGTTGAAGATGTAATTCTATTATTGGCTTTTTCTACGGGCGGCTAAGTTGTGCTTTATCACTAATCAGCTATACGTTCTTGAAGAAATCAGTATTGGGCTAAATTGTTGCAGTCGCGGTCTTAATAAATTGGGTTTAACTGGGCTACATGGAGAAGACAATGAAGATTTATTTGAAGGCCCAATTATATTAAATATATTAATTTATTAGTCCAATTCCTTGTAATATTCGGATTAGGGTTTTGTTTACCCTAAAACCTATATATACTTAGACATTATATTATTTTGGGGGTTCCGGAGTTTGGAGGCCATCCGAGGCTTTGGAGCCAGCCAACACATACGCTTTTCATCATTGATCAAGACTAAGTTTTCTTTTACTTTTCTTTATAATTAGTTTCATGTTTAATTATTTGATTGTTTTTCATATGTTTAGTAGCTAGGTTTGTTTCCGGTAAGGGTTTTGACGCATTAACTATGATTCATATGTGAGGCCTAAATGTGCTTGATAATTATGTTGTGTGGATTCCTTGTTATTCTCTGTGTATCCTGTTATTTCTGAATTGCTTGAGATCTGATCAGTCTTATGTTATTTAGAATAGTGCCAATTGAGTTCCTCTATTTATCTGTATTTAGGGGGTAGATTCAATTAGTGGCGAAACTATACAGGGTAGATAATTTGTGACAATTGTTCTGATTATAAATTATCTGAATCGGGTTTCTTTGGTGCTTAATGTTGTTGATGTATTAAATCTAGGTAGGCTATTCTGGCTAGGTTGCATCTTGATTAGAGAAATAGTCAGTTTATCTATTCTTGCCGGCTATCGACAAAGAAAGAAGAAACTGAATTGAGTGTGCTGTTCTTGAAGGTCTATAGCTGATTGGTTTATACAACATAATAAATTCTTGAGCCCGTGATCGAATGAATTAAATGTTAATGAGGATTTACCCGTAACCGGATTGCATTGTGTGAGTATCTTCGTGTTCTTTGAATTGTTTATTTTATTTATTATTAGCATTCTTAGTTTAGTTTAGTTTAGTTCAGTTCTTACGTAGTTGATAATACACTCTATCAAACTTAAAGGTGGTTACTAACCAAAAGCTGCATCTTTAGAAATAAGAATCTGACTGCACTGTTCCTCGTGGGATCGACCCTGCTTACTCTATACTTGAATTTAAACCTAATTGTTTGCAGTTTTATTTGGTAGAAAAACGATCTATCAGCGATATCGTATCCCAAATCACTAATGAGCGACCAAGGAAGCGAATTCGCCTATAGGACCCGGTAGAGGTTGGAAAAGTTGTTCACCAGTAATTGTTGGCATCTTGTCTAGTAGCGAGTTCGCCAGTTATGAATGCCTGCAAGCGAAATATAGCTGGTGATATCGCTTCTAAGTAAGCCTGCAGGCGGGCCATGTTATTATATCGATTGAGGTTCGTCTATACAGGCGAATTGGGTAGCGAACTCGTAAGAATGTTTTTACGGGGTATATAAAGCAATTTTTTTGCGGGAAGAAAAATAAAAGAACAAGATAAGAGGACTCTCCTTGTGGGTTTTCTCCAAGATAGCTCACATTTTCATGCCGGGATTTTGCCCATCATTGCAAAAGTATGTGGTTGTGAATTGTTATTAATTGTTTTTGGAATGAGCAAACTTGTTTGTGAGATGCTTGTGTGCTTGTTTGTATGGTTTTGTAGAGTTTGTTAGAGTGCTAAGTTTGGGGATTTTTTGAGTGATTCTAGCAAAACGGTTGTTGATAGTATCGTGTTAAGCATGGGTCATAGTGAAATCATGTTGGAGAATAAGCATCTTTTAAAAGATTATATGGAGTTGATCAAAGAATTTATTGATTTTGGTTGGAGGGATTGTGTAGAAAAGAAACTGGGAGGGCTAAGATGTCCTTGCAAAGATTGCCTTAACAACGCGATCTATGAGGATGTAGCGGTAGTGCGAGAACATTTGATTTGTAGAGGTTTTGATCCTACATATACAAAATGGGTTTGGCATGGAGAGGGTGCAAGTCATAACGATGCGGAGTTTGATGTTAGGCTTGACTCGAAAAAATTGCGTTATGATGGTTGTCTTGATGAAATGGCGGAAGACGTGGCTATGGATTGGGTAGGAAAGCCGAGCATGTTAGCGGCGATGTTTAATGATAAAGAGACACCATTGTACAAGGGTTGTAAACATTCAGTTCTTGGTTCTACGTTGTTGTTGATGAATTTAAAGGCTCGACATGGAATATCTGACAAGGGGATGACTGAATTGTTAGAGTTGGTGAAAGAGTTGCTACCCAATGACAACTTGTGCCCTGATCGAGTATATGCTGCAGAGAATATATTATGCCCTATGGGAATGGAGATGCAGAAGATTCATGCATTCTCTAATGATTGTATGTTTTACAGGAGAGATGACAAGAAGAGGGATACGTGCCGAGTATGCAATGAGCCTCGGTACAAGTCAAAGGTGGGGACCGGAGAGGTAGGTGGCGAGAGTGTGACACCATCTAGATGCAAAACGCCGGCTAAAGTTGTTTATTACCTTCCACTGATTCCTTGACTAAAGAGGTTGTTTGCAAATCCTGAGGATGCAAAGTTGCTAACATGGCATGGGGATAGGGTTAGGGAGGACGATGATATTATTTCACATGCCTCGGATGGAGATCAGTGGAAGAAAATGGATGAGAGGTACCCTGAATTTGCTGCAGAGCCCAGGAATGTGAGGTTAGACTTATCCACTGATGACATGAACCCCTTTGGTAACATGTCTAGCACCCACAATTCTTGGACAGTTTTGGTTGTAATATACAATCTGCCATCGTGGTTGATGATGAAACGTAAGTATGTGTTATTGTCCATGATGATATCTGGTCCCAAGCAACCGGACAACGATATTGACGTGTACCTAGCGCCTTTGATCGAAGATTTGCAGAAGTTATTCGATGTTGGTGTCTGGATACCTGATGGCAGTCGAGGTGATGAGAAGTTTGAACTGAAAGGAATGTTGTAGTGGAGTATAAATGACTTTCCAGAATTAGGTAACTTGGGCGGTTATTCAGTGAAAGTTCACTTTGCATGTCCAATATGTGAGAGCAAGACTAGTTATTGTCAATTGAAACACGGTGGTAAGCCGGTGTATCTCGGGCACAGAAGATTTCTTCCGACGGGACATCCTTGGAGGCGAGCGAAGAATTGGTTCAACGGGAGAGAAGAGCATGATCCATCCCCAATCCCTTTAACTGGAGAGGATGGATCATTGGTAAGGGAAAGAAAAAGAAGGCATCGAATAGCAGTTGGAAGAAGTGTTCGATCTTCTTCAAATTAACTATCTTACTGGAAGCATTTGGACGTACATCACTGTCTCGATGTGATGCAAATTGAGAAGAACGTATGTGAAGCACTTGTAGGTACGCTGATGAATACCCCTGGAAAGACAAAGGATGGCCTGAAAGCGCGGAAAGATCTTGTATAGCTCGGAATTCGTTCATCTCTTGCCCCCATAGAGGAAAAAGGTAAATCGTATTTACCTCCTGCTTGTTACACCATGACTATGGAGGAGAAGAAGCATTACTGTAATGCTCTAAAGTCTATTAAGGTTCCAACAGGTTACTCTTCGAACATTCGTAGCTATGTGAATACTAAAGAATTGAAGCTAGCGGGAATGAAGTCGCACGACTGTCATAATCTTATGCTGGAGATGAATGTAATTGCTTTACGAGGATCGTTGCCTCGGCACGTAAGGAAGGCAATATCGAAACTATGTTACATTTTTAAGTGCATTTGTCGTAAGAAAGTGAGCAGGCGGAAGCTGGATGAGTTGCAGGAAATGGAGGTGGAAATTCTGTTTAGGATGGAGATGTACTTTCCCCCTTCATTCTTCGACATCATGATCCACGTGATAGTCCATTTGGTGAGGGAGGTAAAATTCTGTGGCCCCGTTTACTTAAGATGGATGTATCCATTTGAGCGGTACATGGTGATATTTAAACATTTTGTGAAGAATAGATATAGGCCTGATGCTAGTATTGTTCAGAGGTATGTTGCAGAAGAGGTTATTGAGTTCTGTACTAACTATATGAAAGATGTTGCTACAGTGGGGATACCAAATGCTAGGCACGATGGGAGATTGGAAGGGCACGGTCTTAAGCATCATAGTTTGTTTAGTCCTACCGCGAGAGACATAGACGCAGTCCATTTGTATATCCTTAGGAACCACGCGTCGGTGACCCCTTATGTTGACGTAAACATGGAGGAGATTTAAGTCTTAAATGCATGGCCTGTCGGTGACTCTAGGATCCTAGAGAAGCATTGTGCCGATTCATTAGGTGGCTGGAAGCTCATGTTCTGGCAGGGGACCATCCTGATATTGTCAAGGTGTTATGCAGAAGGCCGCTAGGAACTGTTTCCTTGTTTGGCGGGTACGACGTAAACGGTTACACTTTTGGTACTAAATGATCGGATGAGAAGTCGACTAACCAGAACAGCGGTGTGGTAGTACCGGGCGAGGCCAACGTTCATGGATGCGATGCATACTACGAGACTATCACCGACATATGGGAGATTGACTTCATTAGCGCCACAATTCAGTGTTCAAGTGTGAATGGGTGAAGGAAAGTGGCGAGGTGCGGACAGAGCATTACGGCACAATCCTGGTGAATCGCAGTATTCTTGGCTCTGAAGGTGATTCGTTTATCATGGCGTCACAAGCGCACCAAGTGTTTTATGTGAAGGATCCACAGGATAATAGGTGGGAGGTTGTGGTGAATGGTAAGCAGGCGCTTCTTCACAACGGCAACAACAAGGATTACGGCTTTGGTACAGATCTCGGGGACCTTCTGGGTTTAGAGCCAAACGAAACCTTAAATGAAGACGAGGCGAGTTTGAAAAGGTATTTTGCACGGAACAATCACACGGAGGGCATTTGGATCACCTATGCCGGGAAGCCAACGAAGCGGAAGAGAAATAAACCTAAGAATTTATGACAACTTTGTGTACAACAATCATGTTTGTGTTTTTTAATAAGAGGGACTGATTAGTCATGTTTGAATTTAAACGACAATTTGAAACCTTAGCCTAGGCGAATCCAAAAGAGGTATCGCTTTATAAATTTGCCATGAAGAATTGGTGGGAGCGAACTCGCTTGTAGAATCGCCTGAACAAAAGTTACGTCGTTTTGTAGCATATTTCTATCATAGGATCTAGATTACTTTCTGGCGATATCTTAAACATATTCGTCTACTAGTGGCAATTTCGCTTAGAGGCACACCTCTTACTGTCTGTCCATCAAGTCGAGTCCAGAGGCGAACTCGCATGCGAACTCGCCTGTATCATATTTCGGTCATACGAGCTATATTACTTTCAGGCGACATCTTAACCATATTCGCCTATTTTTAGCGATTTCGCTTTGGGGCACGCTTGTTGCTCTCTGTCCATCCAGTCGAGTTAATAAGCGAACTCGCTGTTTCTGGCGCCTACAGGCGAACTTAGTTTCGGTTTCGCTACCAAGGCGAATCCAACTTAGACATCAGTAAAAACCTTTGAAATTACATCAGTAATTAATTTTTTTGGGGGTTTGCATGGGGTACTCATGAAAAGGTGAGAACGCCTTTACCTTTTCCTTCAGTTAATACTAAAATTAATTATTTTTGTCTAGGAACTCTCACATATTTTTGACAAATGGAGCACCTGAGCCCTATATATATCAGCCCCTTGTCCCTTTAGAGCCACATCAGAGCCTTCATTCCCACATTCCCTTCTCCCTTCTCCTATTGTTTGCCTTCTTCTTCCCATGGATTTGTCTCGTTTCAACGCCCTCCCATCAGACATGTTAACTGAAATTTTTATTCATTTTTTCTTCAACTCGGTCCTTCATCAGTATGTGAGCGGAAGAGCGACCGAAAGGGCTCTCTGGTGGCTCACCGAGGCTTCTGCAATAGGTCACAAAGAGTCGACCTATGTCTTGGCTATTTTTGCAATCTGCGAAGGTGATATTCAGAGAGGCATGAATGTGATCACCACCATGAAGGGAACCGACAAGAACGGCATCCGGCGAGCTCGGGAACGCGTCAAAGGCGGTTTGGCTTACGCTTGGGGTTGGACGCACTACTACAGGTTCATCACAGAGGGAGCAGTCATGCCTAGGCCGATCTGCTGCAATCTGCATGCTGGCCTCAATCGTAGCGTGAGGTACGATCGCTGGGAAAAGGTTGATCCAGCGGACATCTCCTGTGATGCATGCACCTGCGATCAGGAACTGATTCACGTCCTCGGTTCTCCATGAGCCTACATGTAGTAGTTTGCTTGTTCTTGATTCTGTATTTTTGTATCACAACTTTGTGTTTGTCATTTTGGCATGTTTAATTATTGAATAACTTTTCTTGTTTTGATCCCTTGTCCCTTACATTTCATTTTTTCCTCATAAGAGTCCATATCGTAACTAAATTTCCAAATGATTCATCACATTTTATTATTTCATCATAAGAGCCAGATTACTTTCAGGCGATAACTTAACCATATTCACCTATGTGTAGCGATATCGCTTTAAGGCACGCCTGTTGCTCTTTGTCCATCCAGTCGAGTGAAGAGGCGAACTCGCTTCCTGTGACGCTTGTCAAAAAATATATTGTTGGGCTTTGGCCCTAGGAACTATGATATGGGCCAAATCGGGCATGGGCCATGTATGTATAGTGTATATATATTGCATTCAAGTGTTGTTTCATGGGTAATTTGCGCTGGTCGGCGACTTATCTATCCCTTATATTTTTCCATCACATATATACTGATCATTTGGCTTTCAATCCACCGATGTGGGAATAATGACACTTCTAGGAGGCGACTTCGCCTTCAATGACGCCTCTAAGCGAATCTTGTAGCAAAATCGCTTGGATGCAGCCTTAAACCTAAACCCTAAACCCTTAACCCACACCTGAATACCCACACCCACAAACCCTATTCTAAAATGGATTGATCAATCATTTTATACTCTATTGATAATTGTAACATTTTAGCGTTGAATTTACACGAAAATGGATCTGATCCGTGATTCTTGATACGATTCCGACCGAATCAGCATAACTAATCGTAGCACATATTTATAAGCGGGTCATTGCCGGTGAACAATTACACACTACTAGTTCCAATAGTTGTACAAGCCAACACTGTAGTATTAGTTCATCGACACATCTCGGAACTAGTATACACATCTTTTATAAATCCATGTGTGCTTTAGATAACCGATGTTACTCGAGTCATATTGTGTTCCTGTAAAGTGCTCTTCTGCAAATGACAATCCAACAAAAACATACTCATCCAATACCGATCAGTTACTTGCATTTTTAACATATTTTTTTCATATCAATTCGAAAAAACATTCACATAATCTCAGAAGCTTTTCTTAACCATTTCATAATATACAATGTCATATGTGCAGTCCGATGCTGATACATATAATATTCATGAACGGGTTTGAAACTGCGAAAAATTAGTACTTGTAGATTTATGACTAAAGAATTCTCCTATACAAATAATGTAACACGTTTCATTAACCGAGCACTTACACGAACTTATTACATAAGGAATCATGAACGAGGAGGCGATATCGCCTCTTTTATTCACCTGTAGGCGATGGTTTAGGCGAACTCGTAAGTAGGTAAAACAGTACCCGACCAAAAGTACTATTCAGGCATGGTTTGTCCACCTAAACCATGCTATATATATTATTTTACCCGGATTTTCCAGATTTCAACCTCATTTTCACAATTCCTATCCATCTACCCTCCATTTTCTCTCACCCTATCCCCTCCTCAACCTCAAGCACAATCTCATTCTCAAAACTCAAACCTTGTTCTTGTGCCATGAGCTTAACCCTAGGAACCTATTAACCAACCAATCTATATCGACCCCCCTTCAAATTTGGGTAAAACCAACAAAGCTTGCAACTTTGTGAAGTAGGAATCAAGTACAAGCTAAGAACTTCTTCTACAAGTAAGTTATGTGTCTAAAATTTCATGTCTATGTTGAATGGGCATTTAGTTTCCTTTTTTGTTGACATTTATTACATGAAGGACATGGTAGAGTAAAGCTTATCACTTCTTAGGCCCTCACAAATAATTATTGTGTGTTTTTACTATGTCCAAGCAAGAATTAGTCATGGTAAATGTGTCGAAAGGGGTGTCAACAAGTGCAAGACGTGTTAGTAACAAGAAGAAGGGACAACTAGTTCGTCCCCATTGTAGGGTGCTACAAAAAAGAATGAGGAGAGGTGAACTAACGCACGTTGGATTCAATGCCAAAGGAGTTTGCAACCGACCAAAAGATGAGCGTGCAAAATGGTCAAGTTGGTGTGGCCGTGTTGGAAGAACATTTATAGAAATCACGGTCGAGAATTGGAGACATGTACCACAAGAGAAGAAAGAGGAAATGTGGGTGGAATGCCAAGTGAGTTCTTCTTTACCAAGCTATGAAGTATCTATCTAGCTAGTATATATTAAATGTCTTGATAGCATGTATATATAATATTTTCTTCTATCACTTGTTGTAGCGACCTTTTGAAATAGAAGCTCAAGACATGGAAGTGGTAAGGGTGAAGGCATTCAACATCGTCTCAAAGGCTTTTCGCGAGCACAAGTATAGTCTTAGAAAAGACTACTTGTATGAGAAGGGAAAGTGGTTAGGTCGTGATCCAAGGGACCGATACAACCATATCACAACCGATACGTGGAAGGCGTTCAAGCAAGCATCCCTTGAGAATAAGTCCAAGGTGATTACAAATATCAAATTCATTAATATTAACCTAGTCTTCTTCATAAAAGTATATTTTGTGATCGCCATGTGATACCCTAACTACTTGTGCATACGGGAAATGGGACAAAAAGGTCATATCCGCGAATTCACAAATAATGCCTTACACCGGTGGTAGGTCGGGGTATTTGGGTATTGGTGAGAAGGAGGGTTTTAGGGAGAAGGAGGAACAAGTGAAGGAGTTGGTATTAGGGGGGCTGGACGAGGAGGAGGCTCGGTACGTCATCGTGGAAAAGGATGCCGAAGATTACACTAGAGAACGACTCTTCGTGTTGGGTCGAATTAGGGAAGAGGATGGTAAATTCACAACGGATGAAGCCGAAAAATGTGCAAAGAGGGTGGTAAGTATTTCTTACTTACCACAATACATATTGTAGTCACTTACATTTATACTTGTCTTCCTTTATATAATAGGAACTTCTAGAGCCTCAAAAAGAAGAGGGTACATTTTTCCCTTGTGGGAAGAATGATGTCTTGAGTGCGGCTTTAGCTCTTGAAGAAAAGAAGGAACACCCGGGAAGAGCATTAGGTGTTGGGGGTTACGCAACTCAAGTTGAGGTTTTTGGGATTAGGCGAACTTGCGGCGATCCTAAACCATCAAAACTTCAACAAGCTATGAGCGAGTTGGCGGCGACCAAGGCGCAAATGAACGACTTGAGGGAGGTCATGATAGATATAGCACAACACACCAACTATCCCCATATCGAGAGGTTAGGGGAAGGTCATCTTCTACCCTTTTCTAAGGCTTCTCAAGCCTCGTCTCAAATTGTGGAGGATGAGGGTGAGAATGTGGAAATGAAGGAGGAACTAGTGCCTCCATCTCCGCCTTCATCTCCCATCAAGTTGAATGTGGCTCCCTCACGACAAGTCCAAAAGGTGTCCCAATCTCCGCCTTCATCTCCCATCAAGTTGAATTTGGCTCCCTCACGACAAGTCGAAAAGGTTAGTATCAATTTTATAATTTACAACTACATTTAGTATAATGTCTTTATTAGAAAAGTAAGATGATTATCTTTCTTGTGCTTTTATTTATGATAGAACCCCCCTTGCAAGCTATATGTGTCGCATGGTCCCAATTCAACCCCACTCCATGTCGCCAATGGCACATGCGACATTAATGCGGTGAAACACAATCGTAGTGACATCCCCACCGGATTTTATAGTGTTCGCATTACCCAAGTTTTGCTAGAACTAGAAATGCTTCCCGTGAAGGAGAAAGTAATGGTAAGAGTTGGGGAGGGTAAAGGTTTCCATGTTCTATGGTCAAAATGATTGGTGCTTGATGAAAAATCCACCTCCATACCCCGTAGGAAATCACAACCTCGACAAACTCCTCAAATTCCGGTCCCCAGCGTTCCTATTGCTAGACAATCATATGACCCGGCCCTCGTGGAGTTTCTCAAATCCCTCCCACCTTTAGTTCGAGTATTGTATGATTTGATATCCTCGGACGACAAGGATGCAAGTCATGCCTTTCTCGGAAATGAAAGGTGCTTTGGAATGACAAAGGACATCATCGTACCATGGGGTGATTTCGAATATTTCTGGAATTGCACTGAACTACCCGCCACCATTCTTTGCCTCAATCAAATGTAAGCAATTATTATGTTTTTTTCTATGAAATACCCCATTATCAAACAATATGGTTACTCGCTCGACATTCTTGTCTACTACATTCTCAGCTTCTTGCATCACCATGTCTATCATCAGGGGAAGTATTTCATTGGGTTTTTGCATCCAATGCATATGCAAGCGAGTATGGAGGGAAATATGCAAAGACTGGATTACTTGACTTCTACTCTCTCGGACAAATCCAAGAAAATATTCATTGGACCATATATCGAGGGGTAAACCTTGCAATTTTGTCTTTTCTTTTAGCTTTTCTACAATTTTATGTTTCTACAAACAAATATGACCATTTGGATTCTTTCATGTGATTTGTAGTGATCATTGGAGCTTTGTTGCATTAATACCCGCTATCCAGCAAGTGTATTGGATAGACCCACTCCACCGCCCTCCATCCCAAACATTCACCGATCTCCTCGATAATGCATTTCATCAAGTCAACGACAAAACACTCATCGACTTTCACCTTATGAACATTAGGGTAACTATTTATGATTATGCTATCACGTAATTTCAATTGCGTTTTTTAAGCCTAAACCATTGCTATAACCATGGCATATATTGTAGTCTAGGAAGCAATTATCGGACTGGGAATGCGGCTATTACACGATGCTGTTTGGTTTGATGGTGGTAGATGGTGTTCAAAATACCATGCTGGATCTTCTAAAGGCAACCTTCTACAATTTAATTCCGTTTCTCTTAATCACAACATTCTTATGCACATTTCTGTCATGCATAGGTATTCGTGGATGATACCACACCTTTCTCCTTGGAAGAACTTAACAATGGAAGAGACCGATTGGCAGGCCACCTAGTCCACAACCGTGCTTATACCATTGCAAGGCCACAACTCCCCAAACTACCTACCAAGTGACAAGGTGTTGGTCCATTTCATCAGCTTGTTTTTATTAGGAATTTCCATTGGTAATGCACTTTATTATGAGGTTGTGCCTCTTCAGTATAGGGTGGTGATTGGAATTTGACAAGTTTTCATGTTTCGAAAGAAACGGGGCACTTTTTTCAAATAATAGCCAATTTTACAGTACTTGTGGGCGATATCGTAACCACAAATTTGCTTACAGGCGAATTAACAATCGTATTCGCCATCACATTTTTCATACTCTACATTCTACAACCGTGCACAAAAACGGTAACGCCTTTAAATTCGCCTAATTAAGCGATCCCGCCACGCCATTCGCCAGTGACTCTCTATTGGCACGACCGTTTCAATTTCAGAATTCGCCACCATCATCGCCTATACAGGTGAATCTAACTTCCGATTTTGCGTCCTGGTAACGTAAGGAGGCGAGTGTGAAACCGGTTTCGCCTCCCATTCGCTCACTGGTGGCGGTATCGTATATAATCTTGCCTAGATCTCTCTGGTCTGTCTACAGTTTCTGGAAGCGAGCTCGCACAGAACTTCGCCTGTTACATGAGGCGAGTTCGCCTGCTTGTTTTGCCAATAGGCTATTTTTAGGCGATATCGTAACCATTATGGTTTTTTAAAATTCCCGCCATAATTTTCCAAAATCCAAGCGAGTGAAGCGGCGGTATCGTAACCATTTCATCGGTGACTGAAATGAGCGATACCGCAGATGCAGGCGAAATGAAGCTGGCGATACCGTCCATGATGATATGACTGACACCAGGCGGCACCAGGTGGCGAATTTGTAAGAAGAATTCGCCTGGGTCACGACGTTTTCAGAACCGCCGAGAAAAAGTCACTTTTAAGGCACAACCAAGCAAGGCGTTTCAAAACGCCTTGCTTGGTATGATGCAACCGCCTTGCATCCTATGCATGTCCACTAGTGATTGGTGGGGAAAGTATATTAGACTTTCCAAACCTATTGCCTTGAATGGCCAAAGATATACATAGTAGGGCATCAAGCCAGTTACATCAACCCTACTCATTCTACGTCTTACAAAAGAATAGAGTGAAACCAAACTCTATACAAAAAATCTCTAATGAATAGAAATATTTATTTAGAGCATATTAGAGAATTACAAAGGTAAAACTCAATGTGGCACCAAATATACATTGTCATTGATAGAGATAATAAAAGAATAATTATGTTAAAAGTGGAACTAGATGATCTCGACAGATAACATGCCTCAGATTCTGTTGTTTGCCTTTGAATAATAGGTATTAGATCCTAATTGATGGAACCTGAGTGATAGAGGGGAAACCTCAATGATCTGAGAATTGATTGATTAGGAAATATATAGGTACAAGAGTGTACAAGTTACACTGAATCTAAACTGGAATTTCTACCGATCAGAATACTAGTGTTCTAATATTACCTACTTCATCAAGTATGTTTAAACATGTTACCGTGTTTAAACATTAAAGTAAAGAACACCAGAAATGATTACGCAGTTCGGTGAAACACACCTACTTCGCGGGGCGTTAACCCAGTTCAGAATTAATTCACTAGTACGAAAGATTACAATACAAGATGTTTAAACTTCAATACTTATCTTTCTACTCTCCTTGTGAATTTACAAGCTCCCCTTGCTACCAATTCGCCTTGATCGAACTCCCTCCGATCTCAACCTCGTTGACGCTGAATCCTCCCGAAGAATTAAGGTGTATGATTCTGAACTTGAAACCACGATCAATGACCTGTTGACGCGATCGACTCAGCACTGCTCCAACAAAGCTATTCTGGATGCAGAATACTTTCTATTAAGTTCGATACTTCTTCTCGCAGCTTGCGTCTCTATTTATAGCTCCATGCTGTGCTGCCGTGTTGATATTCTCTGACCTTCAATCACGGTATTGCTGATCTTCTCATCTAGCTAATCACAGCTGCAATTAGTCTCCTAGCTATATTCTACTTCTATAGCTATACTGTAGGAAATATAATCTTTCCTTATTTGAGACTAATCCTAACTAAAATACAACTCTATCATATATCTAATCAGATCGGAGCTGAATATCTCTTCAAATATCATCTTTGATTCGCTCGAATATCTTTTTTGATCGCACACAAGTTGTACTTCATCACAATCACTGTTGCTCAGTTTCTGTTTCTGCTGGAGCAAGTGTTTAAACATACAACATCAGTATGTTTAAACATAGTGACTTCTACAAAATAGCCAACAATATCGTCCTGAAACTTCTGGACTCTTCAATCTCATCCTTTGGCATTTTGTGGAACCATACCAACTTTTAGGACTTCATATATAAGTTGCAGCAGAATATTCGATGTCATAAACTCCCCCTGAAGTCCAGAACACATGACAACGATTTTGAACTATCAAAGAAGTCCAAATTTCTCCCCCTGGGGCCATGAACATGCCAAAGTAATCAAATCGAGAGACTCCAAAACTGTAAAGTCATCACAGTACTGGAGTATCAACCAGTGGCTCCCCCTGTCTTCGATCTCATCATCAATACAAGCTTTAATAAACTCCCTTTTCAGCCCAGGCCTAAACACTTCCAACTTAGCCAATTAACTCTCCAGTCCAGTTCACACAAGCCATCAGAAAAACAGTCATCACATTTTCTGATGTTTAAACATCACAGACTTCCTACATCCTACCTCTTTTTTTCTTTTCTTTTATTTTTTTTAACTAAAAAACAAAAATGAAAAATGCTAAAATAAAGCAAAAGAAATACCTCATCCACGACACACACCTAAGTGTTGCCTGAAGGACTCGACCACTACACCATCAACAGCTTTAACTTTGGCAGTTGACAAAGTGACAGATGTATGTGTCTCTCTATGCTCTTCTTCATCCTTCAATCCTTCGAAGTGAAGATCACGAAATATGGGATGTGCTGACTTTGGGAGCGGTGTTATGGGATGTTTTGATTTAGGCACCCATACCTTTCTGACTGTTCTTGATTGAGGAACCTGAGAGATGTTAAAACATGGAGCAGGTTGTCTTTCCTGGACGATGTTTAAACATGGAGCAGTGTGTTTTCCCTTCATTGTATCTCTGAGAAGCTTGAAACATCCGTTCTTGACATGCCCGTATACCTTGCAATGGCTGCACTTCCGTACTCATTTCTTTCTAGACTTAACATATGATGAAACACTATTAGTTTCATAGTGAACATCCGTGGACGTACTTGAAAACCTTGAAGGGCTCTCATAACCTAAGCCGTGACGTGAAATCTGTCCCATGGAAAGAATCTCATCCAACTTGGCTTTCCCAGTATTCAAACGGTGAATTGCAGCTTCAGAACGTTCAACTCTCTCAGTCATCTCCTTCAACTTAAGATTCAACACCTCATTTTCTTGCTTAGATTTCTCCAATGTTGAACTTGTATCTTTTTCTTTGGCTAATAAAATATTATTCTCCTTCGCCAACCTTCTATTAGCTTCTGCAACTTCTAGCCATTTCTCATTCATCTCAGCATAAGTCACACAAAAATTATTTTCACTAACACTTCCTTCATCACCACTTGAGGAACATTCTGCAACTCTCTCCTTCATGTTGTAACATCGAGGAATGATTTTTAAACATCCAGACTGCTCTTCAACTCTAGCTCCAAATGCTACGAAATTGCTGGTGAATTCCTCATTGTCATCCTCATCATTATCATCATCACTCCATGTAGAGACATGAGCTTTTTCTTGCCTTCTCTTAGCTGCTGGACATTCTGACTGAATGTGACCATATCCTTCACATTCTCTACATTGAATTCTATCCAATTTCTTGACATGTCCAGCTTGATTCTTGAAATTTTGCTGTTGTTGACTTTGATTTACTCTTTGTCCTCCATTATCTCTGCAATTCTGAAAACGAGGTTTGGATGAATGTGGTACTATACTCTTGAAAGCTAAATTCTTCTCAGCTTTATCAACTGAATCGAGCCCCATCTCATATGTTTGCAAAGATCCCATCAATTGATCCAACGTCATAGTATTCAAATCTTGAGCTTCATCAATTGCTGTAACTTTGTTAGCAAACTTTTTAGACACTGACCTCATAACTTTCTTCACCAACTTAGGTTCCTTATACTTCTTCCCTAGTTGAAAAGCCCTGTTTGCAATATCCTTGATCTTACTGATGAATTCAGATATTGTTTCATCCTCTCTCATCATTGTGTGTTCAAACTGTGAGGTTAACTGCTGGAGTTTTGATTCACGAACTTTTGTTGTTCCTTCGTGTACAGTTTGTAGAGCATCCCATGCTTCCTTAGATTTCTCACACATAGAGATCAATTTGAACTGATCATCATTCATAGCAGTAAAGATGGCATTAACAGCTTTCGAATGTGCTAGACAAGCTTTCTTTTCGTCTGGAGAATATGAGGATTCCGCCTTAAGCTCCGGTTCCTTTGTACTTGATGCTTCAACTGCCACTTTCGGTGCTTCCCACTTGTTCTCAACATAGTACCATGCCTGCTCATCCAGTGACTTGATGAACGCCTTCATGCGTGTCTTCCAGTAAGTGTAGTTTGATCCTTCCAGCATTGGTGGTCGCGTGATCGATGCCCAGTCTCTTGTCGCCATTTGTAAACCCAGTCTGATCTCACTCTCCTCGTTAAAGGGAACAGCAAGTGCCTTGCTCTGATACCAATTGAAATTTCTACCGATCAGAATACTAGTGTTCTAATATTACCTACTTCATCAAGTATGTTTAAACATGTTACCAGGTTTAAACATTAAAGTAAAGAACACCAGAAATGATTACGCAGTTCGGTGAAACACACCTACTCTGCGGGGCGTTAACCCAGTTCAGAATTAATTCACTAGTACGAAAGATTACAGTACAAGATGTTTAAACTTCAATACTTATCTTTCTACTCTCCTTGTGAATTTACAAGCTCCCCTTGCTACCAATTCGCCTTGATCGAACTCCCTCCGATCTCAACCTCGTTGACGCTCAATCTCTTCCTCCCGAAGAATTAAGGTGTATGATTCTGAACTTGAAACCACGATCAATGACCTGTTGACGCGATCGACTCAGCACTGCTCCAACAAAGCTATTCTGGATGCAGAATACTTTCTCTTAAGTTCGATACTTCTTCTCGCAGCTTGCGTCTCTATTTATAGCTCCATGCTGTGCTGCCGTGTTGATATTCTCTGTCCTTCAATCACGGTATTGCTGATCTTCTCATCTAGCTAATCACAGCTGCAATTAGTCTCCTAGCTATATTCTACTTCTATAGCTATACTGTAGGAAATATAATCTTTCCTTATTTGAGACTAATCCTAACTAAAATACAACTCTATCATATATCTAATCAGATCGGAGCTGAATATCTCTTCAAATATCATCTTTGATTCGCTCGAATATCTTCTTTGATCGCACACAAGTTGTACTTCATCACAATCACTGTTGCTCAGTTTCTGTTTATGCTGGAGCAAGTGTTTAAACATACAACATCAGTATGTTTAAACATAGTGACTTCTACAAAATAGCCAACAATATCGTCCTGAAATTTCTGGACTCTTCATAAACTATACACTGAATCTAGCTAATTGCAATTATCTATATTCTCTCCTTTGAACTTAGTCATCTTCTCTCTAGCGAGTTTTATGTTTTCGATATCCAAACTCCATGTGTTTTATAATATTGTTACTGGAATGCGTACGTACCATAAAGTTTTGTGAGTATGTTTTTGTTAAAATTATTCATTTCTAAATTGATAGATCATTGTTTATTTTTCTGAGATTTCCTAATTGGCAAGATTAATGCTTTCGATCGATCATTTTTCTGATCACTTATTTGCTTTGATGCATTCTACCTGTACACATTATTTTATAAATTATTTAATTTATCACTTTAGTTCTTTTATTGAAGTGATAAAAGTGGGTATACAAAAGAAATCATTTGTTCTAGGAAAAAAAACAATCGAGCACCTAATGCACAGTCCTACAAAAAACCTCACAAATTGGTGACATTTTATTCATCACCATCATTGATACATTTTTCGACTATTTCCTCCATTTGTTTCCTCAGTTTGAACTCATTCTAGCATAACCCATTAAATTCAAACCTTATGTGAACTCTTTCCAGGTCGAGTTCAAACAAGATGCATGGTTTGAATGTTTCCTTCAGTGTTCGGAGGCTCGACCATAAGCATCTTGGATATACAACGGGAGACCATGGATATTCCGTCTTCTTCGTGTCACAAAAAACATCGAGAACTCGTAAATTGACACATCGATCCATCAACTACAACAGACCATTCGACCGAGATCTGTATTTAAAATGCAAACCTAGCTTGGTTAGCCTGTCAAAACTTGCAGGCAATTCATTGCAGCTCGGACATTTTCTCATAGGATTTATATCTAGCCCAATCTATCAGCTCCAACTCAGCTAATCTGGGAAGGCAACCTCCATGAGGAAGTTTATCAATATAGAAAGAACCGTCTAATTTCATAACTTCTAGGGTTTTGCAAGTGAAAATTTCTGCTGGTATAGATCGGTCCTATGTTTCGCATTCGTAGCTTAATCAAGAACCTTAATATTGGTTGCAGAAACGGCAACGGTCAACCATGATTGCTTAAAAACACGATCATAGCCTTTCCACCAGAGACGGAACTTGCAGATGGATTCCAATTTGACGTTAGCCAAAGCCATGTCAACAAACTTAACCTTCTTACAATAACTTCCATCATCCAGAGAGAGTACCTTCACATCAAAGGTGGTGACTTGTTTCCAGCGCGATGCATCCAACTTTTGGACAGGATCCTTGTCGCTGCAGCAGCTTTTGCTGGAAGATATATAGATAAGAACTTCTGTAATAATTTCTTTTGGCAATTCGCTAATTCGATCCACCACACATACGATATCCCGACCGGAAGACATTATTCTATTGTCAGAAATCCTAACTAAATAATTAGCCTGAAAATTAATTAAGGTGGTACGATTGAGGTGGAGATTAAGGTCGTTCTCCCATTTTATAGATTGAGGTGGAGAGACTCCTTTTACTATCAGGATTTCGTCGATATATATTACGTACGAAGTGGAATATAGTTTTCCACCCAATTATATAACACTTGGTTCATTATTTTTTATACTCAAGATGATTAATTAGTAACACACTCATGATCATAGGGTTTATTTTTTACCGCTCATCTAATTATTTTTCAGTTCAGTTATAAAAACATCTACTAATGTGTAGGTAAATTTAATTAATTAACTAGTATACTGATTAATGTACAGCTATAGTGCAGAAAAATTAAGTTACTTAGAGCATACCATTTTGTAGCAAAATTAAGTCTTGCAGCTAAATCAAGTTTATTAACATATAATAGTGCAGCTAAAGGGCAGAAAATCTAAGTAAATTAATTACTAGCTTAACAAAAAAAATCCAAATTTTTATTTAGATATAAATATATAAACATGTTGAATATAACCTTAGAATAGTTGTACGATCCGTGTACCAGATTTGATTATTGTAGTGAATGTAATAAAAAAAACTTACTTGATTAGAAGTAATTGTACTGGAATTTGTGTTACAAATGGTAACACTAAACCCACTTTTGCAACAAAAAAAGAAAAAACTTTTATTTACAATTTAAAAATTAGATAAAATGTATCATAATGATATAAGTTTCTACAAGAAATTTTATTATGACTAAATTTAATTTTTCCTTAAAAAATAAAATTTATCAAATTTTTAGAATTTCCTAGAATATCAAAATTATTGTGCAGTTATTTCTGATTTTACAGATATGGACAATAAACTAAGGTATTTTATTCGTTTGAAGTGAAATGTATGCCATGTACCTATATTCATTTGGGAAAACTGAACTGAACTGAACTAAAATAATTTTGTTAATGTAATCAAGTAAATATCCTAGCTAAACTAATTTCATGAAGTCATTTTTCATCCGATGAACTGAATTAAAAAAGTAAAACATTCACTTGGTGTTTGCACTTACTTTTACGAGCGTGCAAACACGCATCCTGCAATGACAATCAGTATAAAAATATTAACGTGTTAATTTGCACTTGCTTTTACGAAGGTGCAAACACGCACCCCGCAATGATAATCAGTAGAAAAACATTAATGTGTTTGCACTTTCTTTTACGAGCGTGCAAAAACGCACGCCGCAATGACAATTTGGTGATTTCCGATCTCTTTTCAGTTCAAAGTAGGCATCTATGTTACTCAAACATGGATTGTGTGTCGCGTCTATCCGACACATGGATATTATATGTAAAATTAATGTCTGATCCATTTTCATCCACATTCCACGCCCTACCTTGTTCCAGTGAGAGTCTCCCTCGTCGGCTCTCCCCTGCCTAGTCTCCCTCTTCGCCGAATCCATGGAACAACAAGGTACTTCCTTATCCGTTGTTTTTCAGCTTTGATTTTTATGATGTGCTTAACTGACGCGATTGATTTATGCATGTCCTTGTTTTATGATGCTTCATGTGATGATTAATTTGGGGGTTTTTTTGGTTCCCTTGCATCTTTCTGGCTTTTGTGCATTTTAATTGATTTGATAGTTGGATTTGATTTTGTGGACTAAACTCCCTTCTTCTGTTGATTAGTAATTGAAGGCTTGATTGAGTTATAACATAGTTGTTGCCTGGTAATATAAATTTGGATTAATTACTTGATGCTATATTTCACCAGGGTCTAAGGAGATGAGAATTCTACCATATCTATATGATGATCTCATGAGCTCAGTGCTGTTTAATTTGCCAGCTTGGAAACTGCATCGGTTCAAGTTCATCTACAAGAACTGGCTAAAACTCATATCAGACCGTGAGTTCATTAAGAAACAGTTCAAGAAGAATAGAGAGCCGTTGTCTGGTTTCTTCCTCTAGGAGACGTTCCATATTGAACGTGAGGACATTGAGCGTAGCAGCTACATCTCCCTGGAGCCTGGGTGAATTCGCACCAGGTTTGCTTTTTACCGCTTACCTAATTATTTTTCTGTTCAGTCATAAAAAAATCTACTAATGTGCAGGTAAATTTAATTAATTAACTAGTATACTGATTAATGTGCACCTATAGTGCAGAAAAATTAAGTTACTTAGAGCATACCATTTTGCAGCAAAATTAAGTCAATTAATGCAGATAAATTTGCAGCTAAATCAAGTTTATTACATACACTTGTGCAGCTAAAGGGCAGAAAATTTAAGTAAATTAATTATTAGCTTGACAAAAATAATCCAAAATTGTATTCATATGTTAATATATAAATAAGTTGAATATAACCTCAGCGTGCTGGATCAATAGACTAGCATAGAGTAAGAATAGATTGAATAGTTGTATGATCCGTACCAGATTTGATTATTGTCGTGTGGCGCACGGCCTGCTAGGATTTATGATCCATATAAACAAGCAAGTGCTCATTTGGGCACATTCATGGCCATGAGGGATGCAGCCATATTCTATGATATATTGCAATAGTTGTATACCCACTTTTGCAATAGAAAAATAAATAAATTTTTGTCTACAAATTTACAAATTAGACAAAATGTATCATATTGATATCAGTTTCTGTAAGAAATTTTATTAATATTGATTTTAATTTTTTTCTTAAAAAATAAATTTTTCAAAATTTTAGAATTTTTTAGAAAATCAAAATTATTGTGCATTTATGTCTGGTTCTAACGATATGGACAATAAAAAAAGGTTTTTTATTCATTTTACGTGAAATGTATGCCATGTGCCTATATTTATTTGGGAAAACTGAATTGAACTTAATTAATTGAACTGAACTAAAATAATTTTGTTAATGTAATCAAGTAAATAACGTAAACTAATTTGATAAAAACATTTTTCATCCGATGAATTGAATTAAAAAAGTAAAACATTCACTTGGTGTTTGCACTTGCTTTTACAAGCGTGCAAACACGCACCCCGCAATGACAATCAGTAGAAAATTATTAACGTGTTAATTTGCACTTGCTTTTACGAACGTGCAAACACGCACCCCGCAATGATAATCAGTAGAAAAACATTAATGTGTTTGCACTTGCTTTTATGAGCGTGCAAACACGCACGCCGCAATGACAATTTGGTGATTTTCGATATATTTTCAGTTCAAAGTAGGCATCTATGTTACTCAAACACGGATTTTGAGTCGCGTCTATCCAACACATGGACATTATATGTAAAATTAATGTCCAATCCATTTTCATCCACATTCCACGCCATACCTTGTTCCAGTGAGAGTCTCCCTCGTCGGCTCTCCCCTCCCTAGTCTCCCTCTTCGCCGAATCCATGGAACAACAGGGTACTTCCTTATCCATTGTTTTTCAGCTTTGATTTTTATGATGTGCTTAACTGAAGCGATTGATTTATGCATGTCCTTGTTTTATGATGCTTCATGTGATGATTACTTTGGGGGGTTAGGGTTTTGGTTTCCTTGCATCTTTCTGGCTTTTGTAAAAAAGTAAAACATTCGATCCGATTGCTCACAATTATATACGAAATAGGATATGATGCTGCACTACAAAGTCGTCATTCAAATTAGTGGTAAAACGTTCAGTTCTACATGCGGGTGCGGGTGCGTGACATGTGCAGTTAAATTTTTTTTAACTAAACATATTGTAGTAAAGGGCGTAGCTAGATGGGTACATGCCATAAATTTGGCAATATTAAAAATTAATGGTATATGTTTAGGATTACGTATCTATATGCAACACGTGCACATAAGAGGATAATAAAAGTAGCACAAATAGTTATAAAGAGAGACACTGATCAATTGATACACGCCACGCCATAAATTGGTTAATATGAGAGATTGTCATTTAAAATTAACAATGAAATATTTATTACTACATCCAAATGTTTGACATGAGTTCTTAAACAAAAATAGGAATAAAATAAACGGTAATAAAAAGAATGTGATCGTTAGATTCCACGCCATAAAATTCTGGCAATTTGAAAAATCGTAAATAGGTAAACCATAGTTATATATGTGGAAGCATAATTATGAATCAAATTCATCTAGACCATAGTATTATGGTGTTTATACAACAAAATAAAAAAGTAATGGGGGGGGGGGGGGGGGGGGGGGGTGGGGCTGGGCTGGGCTAGGATAGTGGTCAAGAAACCATGTGGTGGTGAACATTATATTATGCCTATCGGTCTGTATTCATAGTATTAGGCTCATGGATTAGGTGGGGTGCGCCTTAGGAGGCGAGAGATTTCATCTGACCTCAAATTAAAGGCTCAGGGTTATAAACTAGAAATTTTCCTCATATTCTATCGATGTGGGATAAAAGCATGGGGAAATTATTCTGAAATCTTTCTGCAATTAAGATTAGTCTCATTCGGCATGTATCCTTTGTCAACCATCGATCCAAGCTGAGCAGGTTCCGAGGAGCTGGAGCTGGATTTTGTGAAGAATTTGAGGAACAATGTGGTGAATTGGACTAGAGAAGTTTCTTGTTGAAATTGCTTGAATTTCTGCTGAAATCATTACGATTACGTTAGAATCCATGTAAATTAATTTAAACAATTTCCCCTATTATATGTGTTGTCTGAATTGCTTCGTGCTCAGTTTTATTGAGAGATTTTTCCCGTGAGTTTTTCTGATATTGAAAATGATCCCTTTTGCTTAAGATGGAGACTGGAGAGTGTTGATGATGATCCCTTTTGCTCCAGTGTTTTTCATACTGTGAGCGTCTTACGTTATTCAGCAGGAAGAAACGTTCCAGAAAGTTGGTAACTTCAAGCACAGAATCCTGGGATTGTTGAGAGGGAAATATCCGTTGCTACGAGCATTAATGTAGTTCCCCTGAGATGCGCCTGTCCGACCAAAAACCAGACAGATTCCGGCTTCAGGTTCTTGCTGAGTTATGTGGTTGGTGAAGGTCAGTTCATTTTTTGCATCACTTCTATGTTCGGAGTGGATTTACAGGACGCTTTCATGGCTAATGGTCTTTCGGACCAAGACACGACCGTATTTCCGGCCACCATTTTTTTGGTCCCTCTTCGGACAGCCCCTTTAAGCTCCCAGATTGTGGACCCCGCTCTGCCACCTTCCGTCCAGTCAACTCCGGGAGCCACCCCATCTCCGCCGCCAAGTGGCGGTGACGGTTCCAGCAAGACCTGGGTTTATTCTTTGGCCGGAGCTCTCGGTGGGGTATCCCTCATTTCCACATCTCTGCTTCTTTTTATCTACCTACGACATCGTAAAAGAAAGCAGCAGAAAAGGGATTCATCATGCAGTTATTGTTTCCGGGAATAGCTATGAATCTGTTGAAAAAACCGCTTGCCAAGAAAGGGCCTACTGAAGACATGGCTTCATCGGACAGTTTCAGGGACAGTATGTCCAGCATAGCTCAATATATGACTGTTTATACTTACGAGGAGCTGAGATTAGCTACTGATGATTTCAGTTCCGATAGTTTGATCGGTGGATCGGTGTACCTTGGCACGATCAAAGGCGATTCCCCGGAGGTTGGACGGCGGTTATGACCGCAGTCCATGGTGGTGTCGTGTATTTTTCCGGCTAAGTTTCCGAGTTCGGAAATATATTCGGATGTTTATATATATGTCAGGCTAAGTTTAAGAGTTCGGAAAGTTAGCCGGATAGAACAAAAAAAACGCCGGCCAAATCAAAATCAGTATAGAAAAAGTCTCACCCCCAAGTCATGGGTACTTGTGGATCGATTAGATCGTACCCAGAAATCCCAAAAACATATAAACAATCATCCTAATCTATTGATTTTAGGCCTAAATCATATGAAGAACACATTAAATTTACAGTCAACATTTTGCTTAGAAGAAGGAGAGGGAGAGGGAGAGGGAGAGGGAGAGGAAGAAGAAGGAGAGGGAGAGGGAGAGGGAGAGGGAGAAGAAGGAGAGGGAGAGGGAGAGGGAGAAGAAGAAGAAGAAGAAGAAAAAGAAGAAGGAGAGGGAGAGGGAGAGGGAGAGGAAGAAGATGGAGAGGGAGAAGGAGAGAACTTGCATAAGAAGGAGAGATCGTGTTTGATAACAACCATCCGGCTAAGTTTTCGGACTCTGAAACTTAGCCGGAACTCAATAAACAGCGGTTTCTTAAAAAATCACGCGGAACCGCCGTTTATTGAGTTCCGGCTAAGTTTTCGAGTTCGGAAACTTAGCCGGATGGTTTACACAGTGGTTCCCTTAAATTCACGCGGAACTGCCGTCTAACGGCGCCGTGTTCCGGCTCCGGCCTAATTCTACTAGTGTCAAGAAAGTGAGCAGAAATGTGTTAGAGGAAATCAACCTCCTTAACAAGATCAATCATATTAATTTTTCTCGAATCAGATTAGTTTTCAAGTTGAGTTTGGTTCAGATCGGTTTCGGCCCGAATCAAATTTTTCTCAGATTGAATTTAGTTCAAGTCGATTCGATAACATTCAGTTCAATCTATGAATTTATTTTTTCTCTTAAAATGAAATCATATCAATTTTTTGAAGTTCCTAAAAAATCAAAAATTATGTGCAGTTATGCCTGGTTCTACATATATGGACAATAAATTAAGGTACTTCATCATATAACGTGAAATGTATGCCATGTATTCTACTTTTATTTATTTTGGAAGATTGAATTGAACTTAATAAATTGAACTGAACTGAACTGAAATATTTTCTAATATAATCAAGTAAATAGTCTAAATTAGATTTGATAAATCATTATTCATTCGAACTAATCTGAACTGAATTAAAAAAGTTAAAGATTCACTTGGTGTGCGCGCTTGCTTTTACGAGTGTGCAAACACGCACCCCACAATGACAATCAGTAGAATAACATTAACGTGTTAATTTGCACTTGCTTTTATGAACGTGCAAACACGCACCGCAATGATGATTAGTAGAAATTTTTTAATGTGTTTGCACTTATTTTTACGAGCGTGCAAACACGCACCCGCCATGACAATTTGGTGATCAGAAAGACTAGAGAGTCCGAGGATGATCCATAATTAGTTTGGATTTAGACTTTAGAGTGGTCCAGAATTTTGGAAGCACAAAAATCGCATAAAAACTGCACAAATAAAATTTTAAAAATAAATGCAACAATCATCAATACAACCTCACATACATAATATGTTCACATGAACTAGTGATCGAGAAATTCTGGAAAATATATATATATTAATTGATTAGCACGTTTATGATTTTGTAACTTTAAAGATCCATTTATTTTATTTGGTTTGTCACTTCACCTATTTTCTATAAAGATTATTATATCTTAATGAAGTTATATTCAGAATGAAATGGCAACACAAGAAACAGACACAAGGCCCAAAAATACAGTTCAATGAATCTGGATGCCATCAAAGTTCACACAAGTCCCAAAACGCTCTCAATTTCAACACCCCCACTTTCCTCATTTCACTGTTGATCCGGCATAGATTTCATCAATTTCTATCCGTTCAACGGTTTTAATTCCACCATCCCCACCCTGAACGGCTCTTACGCCGTCATTGCTCCGCCGCCATGGCGGAGCCAATCCCGGCCAATGGCCAGAAAACCTTTCTCACTGTCCTGAAATCCAAATCGCCACCATTATCCTCTTCCCTTCCGTCTAACCCAGAAATCACGGCCACTTCTGAGTTCAAGGGTGAACTCGCCTGCATCTTCACGCCAGATCAAATCGAAGTCCTCAGCCGTCCATATCGCAATGCGCTGATTGGGAAATTCAGCAAAGGCAGACCGGCCATGCCTGGAGTTGAAGCTGCTTTCAAATCGGCTGACTTCGTCGGAAACTACCAGCTTAGAGCGATTGATCATCGACACATCCTCATTAGGTTCGCCAAAAAGGAGGACTTCCAGCGCTGCTGAATGAACGCAAATTGGGCGATTGAAGGTTATCCAATGCGCGTACTGAGATGGACACCGGACTTCTCGCCGGAAACTGAATCCTCAATCGTTCCAATTTGGGTAACTCTCTTCAATCCCCCTGTCTACTATTATAATGATGCAGTGCTGGAACAACTAGGAAACCGTATTGGCACTTTCATCAAGGTTGATGCTGCAACACAGTTAATCACCAAGCCCTCGGCCATCAAATTGTGTGTAGAACTTGACCTTCAACAGCCTATACCATACCATATTAGATTGGGATCCACTGAGAACAGCCTCAAAGTTAAGCTAGAATATGACAACCTCCCCACCTATTGTTGTCATTGCAGAAAGGTTGGTCATGACTCTCAAATATGTAGGAGCCTACACCCTGACCTTAAACACAAAAACACACAGCCACTTCAAGCCAACTTAGCCAAAGCTCCCCAAAAAGATAAGGGCCTCCACAATGCTACTGATACTCTACCCCCAAACAGGCCTGTCTCTGATACTCTCCCTCCATCCTTCCCAGCTATGAAAGCCTCTACTCCTCCTAATAATGCTCCTCCAACTCTGTCATCCACCACCCCTCAGGATCTCACTTTTGGTCAGAGAAGACTACATAGAGTCAAAAAGAAGAAACAGAAGAAGAAGCAAACTGTTGTCCCTGCAATCACCAAAAAACAGTCAGGCCTTGAAAAGATCATCAAAGTTACAACCAATCCCATCACAGACCCTACCTTATACAACCACCTTAGTACATCCAAACATTCTTCTGGAACTGACTACAATTCTGCCTCTTCCAACCCTATTACACAGAGCCAAAAACCAACCAACAATGTCCCTACATCCCACATATCCATCCCTAGCTCCAGCACATCAACCTCAGTTCCCTCCAAACCAGTCATCTCAGTGACAGCAGATACCTCCTTATCCAGCTTCTCTGGGTTCAGAAGAGCAATAATGCCCTCTAAGAAAGTGTCTATTCCTCAGGACCAGCCTTACACTTTGGTTGCATCAAGGCCAAAAATCAGAAAGCAGTATGCTAAGGATGACACCTCCATCCCCTCAGGTTTGAACAACATCTCACCCCCTCACTTTCAAGCTAACAATTTATTATTCCCGTCTCAAGATAGAAATAGTAATAGATTCTCCCCACTGCAACCATTGGAAGATGACAAAGAGGCTTATGAAAGTGACTCTGAATCTGAGCAAGGAGGAGACAACCCTCTGGTATTGCAATCTAATCTTCCAAAAATTGCATCTTCTCAAAAAGTTAAACTGAAAAATTTCTTTACTCAGTTTAATAAAACTCTTTCATTTTCAAGGCCCTCCCCAAAAAGCCCTAAACATTTGTTTTAATGATTTTACACAACCATAAAATCAAAAGTTTAGTTTGGAACATTCAGGGGATTGAAACTGCATTAGATAGACTTACTGCACTAATTTCTGACAATCACATTGAATTATTGTGCTTAATTGAACCTTGGCACCCTATTTCAAAATGTGACCACTACAGGAACTTGTTGCATTTTACTCATTCTATGTCTACTACAAATGGTCAAATTTGGTTATTTTGGAAAGATTCAATTTCTGTCTCTTTACTTCAAGATCATCATCAATTTCTCTATGTGCATATTTTTCAAAAATCTTTAAACATAGTTTTAAATGGTGTCTTTGTGTATGGGGAAAGATCCAGAAAGGGCAGAAAGGCTCTGTGGTAAGATCTGCAAGCCTTGCCTGACATTGACAAATTTTACATTGGAGATTTCAATGCTATGCTCTCAGTATCTGATTATAAAGGTCCATCTACTCCCAAACTGGGAAGTATGATGGATTTTCTGAAATTTATTGACAAGCTAGCATTGATACATATCCACACTGTAGGGAATGATTTTACCTGGACCAACAAAAGACTCGGACTTACTATAGAAAGGTTGGATAGGGCATTGTGTAACCATTCTTGGAACACACAATTCCCAAATTCCTCAGTCTTGGTTCTAAATAGGGAAAATTCAGACCACTCTCCTTTACTTTTCCAAATAGATACACAAGTGCAGACTGTACCAAAATCCTTCAGATTTATTAATACATGGTACAAGAGAACTGAATTTCACTCCTTTATTAGAGCTAACTGGGAAGAACCAATCTCAGGGCAGGGTATGCTCAAATTCTTTTTAAAGCTTCAGAGGCTGAAAAAAGTTTTAAAGGTGTGGAATAAGGAGGTTTTTGGTAATGTCCATAAAAATGTAGAAATAGCAGAAGAAGCTTTAAGGGTACAGGAGATAAGCTATGACCAGAATCCAAGTGATTCAGAGCTTATTGCCCTAAAACTTAAAAAAGCACTTCTTAAAAAAGGAAGGAGCAGAAGCACTTCTGGAAGTATAAGACACAACTTAGGTGGATCAAGGAAGTGGATGTAAATTCCAAATTTTTCCATAACTTACTTAAGGAAAAGAGATCCAAATTGTGCATTTCCAAGATTAGAAGTACTGCAGGGAACTAGTTAGAGACTAACTCTGAAATTCAGACTGAAGCAATTCAGTACTATTCATCTCTTCTAACCAGTGAGCAGTCACAGGAAGATTTACATTTTGCATCACACTTTTTATCAAAAGTTCCAGAATGTATTTCCACTGAGCAAAATAAATTTTTGCAAGGAAAAGTGGATCTGTCTGAACTTAAAAAAGTGGTCTTCTCCTTGAATAAAAACAACACACCTGGCCCTGATGGCTTTTCTGCTTGTTTTTACATCAAGTCCTGGGATATCATTTCAAATGACTTGATTGAGGCTGTGAATGACTTTCTAAGTGGCACTGCAATCCCCAGAGGCATTGCTGCTACTTGGATAACCTTGATACCAAAAAAAGATACTCCCATATCATTTGATGACTACAGACCAATCAGTCTGTCCAATGTCATAAATAAGATATGCTCCAAGGTGATCATGCACAGGATGAACCCCCTTATGAATGAGGTGATATCCCCTAATCAGACTGCTTTTTTAAAAGGTAGAGATATTGCTGACAATATTATCTACCTACAAGAACTGGTTAGACACCTCAATAGAAAAGCCAGAGAACCTAACTGTATTAGTAAGTTAGATTTGAGGAAGGCTTTTGATAGAGTTAGTTGGCCTTTTCTTAAGATGATTCTGCTCAAAGTTGGTTTTCAGGAACCTCTGGTCAATTGCATTATGAACAATCTTGCTCAGGCTTGGTTTTCAGTCCTCATAAATGGCAGACCAGTTGGATTTTTCCAATCAACTAGAGGCATTAAACAAGGGAATCCCTTGTCTCCACTGCTCTTCAACATATTTACAGAATCATTTTCAAGAAGTTTGGCACACATTTTTAGCACAGGCAAGCTATCATATTTCAATTTACCAAGAAATGTAGCACCTGTGTCACATCTGTCTTATGCTGATGATACTGTACTTTTTATCTCAGTAAATAAGACTACACTGGTCAATCTTAAAGCTTTTCTGGCAATCTTTGAAAAAGTCACTGGTCAAAGGATCAATTTTGACAAAAGTGATTTTTTTCTGAGTAACAAGGCCACTGTAGCAAAGAAAAATATGATCAGTAATATTTTAGGTATGAATGAGGGATCCTTTCCTTTAAAATACCTTGGCTGTCAGATCTATCAAGGGAAATTATTAAATGCATATTTTAACCCTCTGATAGAACAGATCAGTAAAAAACTGAGTTATTGGAGATACAAGTGGTTATCCACTGGAGGTAAAATTATTCTGATTCAATCAGTGCTCTATGCTATACCTCAGCATGTCTTCACTGTAATGTCTCCTACAGTACATATTTTGGAGACTCTGGAAAATTTTTTTGCTACCTTTTTATGGGGCTCTACTCCTGTGAAGGCTAATAAAAAATGGAGGAGGTGGTCTAGACTGTGTTTCCCTGTAGAACAAAATGGTCTAGGGTTTAGATCCATCCCTCATATTGTTCAAGCCTGCTCATTACAACTCTGGTGGAAATAACAGAATGCCTCAGCCCTTTGGACACATTTTATACACTCACTGCCCCCTTCATCCAGACACTCCCAGACTTGGAAGAGAATTAACCAAGTCAGCCATATTGGGGAAAATTTTTCTAGAGTTATACATGGCAAGGGTCTATGCAAATTCTGGATATCCAATTGGACTGGCAATGGTCCTCTTGAAGAACTTTTTTCCCCTTGGCTTACCACCATCCCATATGACTGCTCTGTGGCTGAATTCATTCAGCAAAAAGATGCATTTTTACCCCAGCTCTATGGTTCACTATCCTCCACTGTATACCAGTGCCTTCTCTCAGCCTCTATTTTCAGTCATAGAGATGCTAGACTTGTATGGAAACCTGAGCCTACTGGCCATTTCTCTTTCAAAACAGCATATCAGGTCCTTCATGACAACAGACAGGTCTCACCTACACTTTCTAAATTGTGGAAGGTCAAGATACCTAAAAAGATTATCTTTTTTGTTTGGAGACTTTTCAATTGTCTGTTACCTTTTGATGAGGTTCTCATGCACTATGGTTTCCACCTAGCTTCCAAATGTCCTTTCTGCTGCCATCAGGACTCTATTGATCATTTTTTCAACTCTTGTCAGCTAGCTACCTTTGTCTGGTGTACCATGCTTGTTACAATTGGCATCAAAGATATACATTTCAGGGCTATCTGGGACAGACTATCCTATTATCTTACATATACAAGCTTATCAAATTTTCAGACAAAACTGATAAGAATGTTATGTTCTATAATAGTTTGGTGTCTCTGGAAAGCAAGAAATAGATTTTTTTTGAATAGATCAAGCCTTGCAAGAGCTTCATCATTAATGAGATCAAGCATCTTCTTCACCTCTCATTGGAAGCACATCCACCTAGAATATCCGAAGAGTTTGACCTCCAACTTGCAGCTGAAGCTCATATTCCATATACTCTTAAACCTCCCAGACCAACTGCTAGTCTGGTCACTTGGGAGAGGCCTTTAACTGGTTTCAAAATTAATGTTGATGGAGTTTTTGATGGTTTTAACTGTGGTTTAGGGATAGTCATCAGAGATTCTAGTGGACATGTCCTGGTAGCAGGTACAACTTTTACCAAAGCTTCATCTCCACTTGAAGCAGAAATCAAGGCAATTTTGGTAGGCTTTCAGTATGGAGCCTTCTATGGCCACCACAGCTTATGTATAGAATCAGACTCATTGGTGGGGATCTCTATGGTGCTCAACCCAATCACAGCCCACTGGAAACTTTTTGAGTTGGCTGACTCTGCACATCAAAGCATACAGGTACCACTCACTCACACACTCAGACAAGGGAATCAATTAGCTGATGCTCTTGCAAAATTAGCCCTTCAGTAAAGGTCAAGTGCTACTTTCACCTGGGATCTACTGCCTCCTGCAATCAAAGCTATAAGCTTGCTGGACAGAGCTGGCTTACCCTCCATCAGAGTTCACTCTGGAACTTAAGAGACTGCCACCTTTCAGCCTCATTTCTCAGTTTTATTTTATCATCATTTACTTAGTCTGATTAGCTTTTGGCTGGACCTAATATGGTGTCGCACTGAGTTTTGCTTGCAATTCTCTAATAGGCTTCATTTTAGGTCTGGTTTCTCTATTAAAAGCCATTCTTTTGTAGGTGCTAACCTATTTTTTGAGAGCACTTGGTGCTTCTGATGTTATTTTGCACCTGGTGCTTCTGATGTAATCTGCAGTATTGACTGCATGAACAAATTATTTGGCCCTTATTGGCAAAAGGTTTGGGATGCCTAATAATATTTCCCCCCACCCTTGGTGGTTAATTTTTTTTAAAAAATTCAGAATGAAATGATCCCGTCATTTTAAATTTCTTTAACTTGTTACTTTTTAACCTCTCTTTTATACAATTATAATATAAAATATCACTTGTTATTACATGATAAGATAATTGGTATTGATAGAGTTATACTGAGCTGGTTAAAGCAAAGATATAAAAACGCTCACCCATCAATGCTCACGATCTTTTTAACCAATTGATTTTCTTTTTCCACTCTCTATCTATTCTGCCTTACTTTGGTGGTTGTCGATCTCCTCCCAGTTCTAACATAGCATAAATCATGAGCCGCAAGATGAATAAGAATTTTTGTAGATTGTTGGAGGTGTATGCAGAAAGAGATTCAATTAGTTTTTGCATAAATCGTTGGAGGTTAATATCGGTAAAATCACAGATTAAAAAGTTTATGATTTATTCTCATTTTTATAATTTCACTGCGTTTATCTTATCGCAACGATTCTCCCAATTTACGAACTAGAAATTTAAGTCACATGTTCATCTCCTTGCTTTTCTACTGATGTTTGTACTTGATTTTACGAGCGTGCAAGCACTTGCTTTTACAAGCGTGCAAACACGCACCCGCATTTATACTTGGTTTGGTTGGTTCATAGCTCCCATGAACAACTGCTGAAATGGCTCGTGTGTATAAGCATTGATTAACCCTAATTAATACACTTTGTAAAGATTACGGCGATTTTTTTTTTGAATTAAAACCACCCTTAGCTGGGGGAGATTTTATAAGGCATCCCAAGCCAAGAAAAATCCATATAATGGCAATAGTTTACATCATTACAGATGACAAAAATTGGACCTAGGGTCCTATAGCATGAGCATGCTATCAAAAGAGACATGTAATCTGACCAGTAGCATCTTCACTAAGCAACTATACACTTCAAACCTATTAGGGAATTGCATAGCAAAACCCAATGCGGTACCAAGTTTAAGTCGAAAGTTACAAAAGAATAGAATGCAGATAATCTTTATGGTGCAGAACCGGATGACTGGTGCAGCTGTCTGAGAGCTTCTTGGACTGTGAATGCATTTGTACATTAAACAAACTGTCAGTAGCATCTGTTTACCATTCTAATAGATGGTATACCCATTGAATCGAGGTGTATGGCACCTCTAACATGATTAGGTAGCTCACTAAGTGTGTAATCTTTGGAAGCCTTAGAAGAGTAGGCTAACTTAGCAAGTCTATCAGCAGAAGTATTGGCCTCTCTGTAAGCATGAATTGTGCTGCATTTAGATTCATTTATCTCAGCAGCTAGGGTAAATAGCTGCCAAGGAGCATAGTAAGGATCAAGACATGCCTTTACAACAGAAAGGCAATCTGATTCAACACAGAAAGTCTGCTGTAGGTCAGTTCCTAGACTTATGGCATATGTATAGCAAGCATTTCAGAATGCAATGGTGAGCTGGCTTGAGTGTATATAGTTCTGATCAGTATAACATGACCAATTGCATATCTTACAATGAGTCCCAATCCAGCAAAGTGAGGTTGATGCCAAGAGGCATCAACATTAATCTTATAGCCAAGAGATGGTGGGAGCCATTTAAGGCAAAGGATTTGAGGCTGTGGAGGTCTGGTGTGAAGGGGTAAAAATCCAAGAGAGGATAGTTCAATATAAAACTCCTTGTCTGACAAAATTGGTCTTGCACTATAGATATGATAGATCTCATCATTAACAAATTTTCTAAATGACTGGTAGTTGCAGGGGATGTTGTCAAATAGCATAGAGTTTCTAGCTTTCCATAATGTCCAACAAATGATGCTGGGAACTATTTGAAACAGGGAATTGTGTAGTTTAGTCTTACCAGAAAAATTCCAGTAAAATGAGAGTCTATCCCATAAATTTTGAAACTGATAATCATGTGTGCTTACCATAAAATGAAAAAATGACCACGGAAATTTGGCAAGGTGACAGTCATTAAAAGCATTCTCTATGAAATCATTATTATCACATAATAGGCATTTAGAAGGAATACAGAATCCCATTCTCATCAGGACATCAGGAAAAGGCAAAAAAGAATTCATCATTTTCCACATAAATATGCTAATCTTTTTTTGGATTCTTGTGTTCCAGAGTTTGTTGAGAGATATAGAAATATCTCTATTCTGTTGCAGAACCTCATAGGCAGATTTGAAAGAGAAAGTACCCAAAGGATTGGGCATCCATATCAGTCTGTCAGGTCTGTGATGGATAACAGCTGCCTATAAAAAATAAAGTGCATCATCTGAAAAATATGGGAGAATAGATTGAATCAACTGAGATTTGTTTTGAATGAAATCTTGAACTGAGGTATTCAGGGGAATATTGATGAGATCTGGGTTATATAAATTGGAAAAGGAACCAAGTCCTGACCAATTAGAACTCCAGAAGTTGCACTTTTCATTCCCATGGATAACTCTAGTATAAGATTCAGCTTTTAAGTTTATTGCAGTGATTCTCTTCCAATTTGGGGAGTTCCTGTAAGAAGATGGCAAGGCCCACAAAAATTGTGACCATAGGGTTTCACCCTGCTGGAACTTCCACCACAGTTTTAGTGAACATTTTCTGACAATGGTATGGATAGATCTCAGACCAAGTCCATTCTGATCATAGGGAAAACACAAATCCTGCCATTTTTTCCACACTTTTTTGGGCTTAAGTGCAGTCTCTCCTCAGAAAAATAGAGACAAGAGCTTATCAATTCTATGACACTAACAGGGGGTTTCATAACACTCTATTTGTGCTGAGGAATGGAAAAAATGCAGGATTTAATAAGGGTAATCTTTCCACCTGCAGATAGCCACTTGTTTTTCCAGTTAGTAAGTCTATTTTCTATCCCCTGAACAAGTAGCTGAAAATATGCAATAAGTGTCCTCCCCATATAGATAGGAACTCCTAAGTAAGTGAATGGGAAGGAACCTTTTCTCATGCCTAAAATATCAGATATCTGGTTCAACTTGAAAACAGTAGCATGTTTACTGACAAAGTACTCACTTTTTTCAAAACTTATTTTTTGACCAGTAGTTTGTTCAAAACTGACCGAAAAAGCCTTAAGGACTGTGAGTGAGCTTTTACTTGCTTTTAAGAATATAATGGTATCATCAGCATAACTAAGATGTGAAATAGGGTTTGGACCGGTGGGAATGCCAAAATACTCAATTTTACCTATATTATATACATAAGAGAGACTTCTAGAAAAAGATTCAGAAAATAAGTTGAAAAGAAAGGGAGACAGTGGGTCACCCTGTTTGATTCCCCATGAAGATTTTAAAAATCCACAAGGTTTACCATTGACCAGAATTGAAAGTGATCCATGTGGCAGAGATGCCCACATGGATTTGAGAGTCACTCATAAAGTCCTGTACAGCCTTTAAGAGATCATCCTTTATTATATCCCATGCTTTTGTGAAAAATTTTGAGGAGTAACCATCAGGTCCAGGACTGCTGTTTTTATTTAAATTAAAAACAGTAGTATGTAATTTTTCAATGCTAACAGGTTTAAGCAATTGCTCATTGTCTGCAGCTGTAATGAGTTTAGGGATTTGGTTTAGGAAGTGATGATAAAAATCACCATTCAAATTATTTTGTTGTTCAGATAATAGCTCAGAGCAATAAGAGATTACTTCCTTTTTTATCTGAGTAGAATCCTCTAGCCAAATCCCATTAGAGCTTTTTATTTTTGTGATGTTTAGAAAAATTCTTTTTTCTTTCACTGAGTGATGAAAAAATTTGGTGTTTTCATCACCATCTTTGAGCCAGTTGATTCTGGATTTTTGCTTCCAGAATTTATGTTTCTCTTTTAAAGCTCTAAGGTGCAAAGCCCTACACTTTTGAGTTCAGTAAGCTCATTAGAAGAGCCACTGTTATCAAAAACTATTTCTTGAAGTCTAAGGGCTTCAGCAGATGTGACTATATTAGACTCAATATCACCAAAACTAAGTTTATTCCAAATTTTAATGGTGAATTTTAGCCTGCATAATTTTAAATAAAAACCTAGCATCCCAGGTTCTGTTTACAGGTTGATTCCAATCATTGGCAATTACTGCCATGAAATCCTCTCTGTTAAACCAAGCATCGATAAATCTAAATGTCCTAGGGGATGATGCTATATTACTTTCTATAGAAAGCAGTAAGGGTGAATGATCTGATGTGTCTCTGTTTAACTCCTGGATTGAAGAAGATGGGTACTTCATCAACCAGTGATGAGAGCACATGCCCCCATCTAGTTTTTGAGTTGTGGGACTGTGCAACCAGTTATTTGACCAGGTAAACAAGTTACCTACTGTATTAATCTCACACATAGTATTTGTAGAGATAAAGTGATTGAAATCAGCCATTGTTTTAGGCCTTGGATGTGAGGGTCCTTTATATTCTATTGGAGATTTTATTGTATTAAAATCTCCAATAAGAAAGGAGTCATCCAAGTTCCTGTGAGCAAGGGCATCCCACAACTCAGCTCTACCAGGGACTGTTCTGAGAGCATATATAAATATACCCTCCATGCTAGTATTTAAGTAAGGACTGAAAAGTGTTACAGCTAAAAATTGCAAGTGATCTTGCAAAAGAGTTACTTGGATAGACTCATTCCACATAAGCCAAATCTTTCCACTCTGTGCTGTTAGGTAGTGTGAGAAGTGTAATTTTCTTCTAAATTTGTCACATTTATGAGTTTAATTCCATGGTTCAATAAGGCATAAAACTTCAATTTTGTGATGAGTAACTAGGTCAAAGAGTCTTACCATATATGTTTTCATGCCTCTGATGTTCCATACTAGAGTTCTGATCTTCTTTGTTGTGCTAATCATTGAGAGTTAGGTTTGGAGCATTTTGATCTAGTGTAAACTACATTAGGAGATGGGATTTTTGGTGGATGGATTGGAGTGAACTTTTTGTTGAGCTGAGTAAAGAAACTGGGGGTTGTAGGTTTTTCTGATGGGGGAGGGATTTCAGGTTGGCCAGTATCTGAAGTAGAGGAATTAGGGGTAGAAGATGGAGAAGGTGGTTCAGGTAAGAGGTTATCATCTTGTGATGATTCATATATCATTTCATTATCTGAATCATCCGGCTCATCCTGTGTATGAGCTTCCATCAGAGGTAGAAACCTGTTGGCCGTGTCTCCACCAGAAAAGTAAACTTTATTAGGGGAAAATTGTAAATTGACAAAGGAGGAATATTTACATGTACCAACCAAGAGATCATCCACTGCTGGTGTCAATGATGAGACATGAGCACTAGAGACAACATTGATGAGCTCTTCATCAGTAGCCAGTCTAGGTGGAGAGTTCCAGTCAGTGGGACTTGCATTATGGCTTAAAGATTGTAGGGGTGGTGAGGATGTTTTGGAAGGATTTTCTTGCTTTTTTTTTCGGGGGGGGGGGGGGGGGGGGGGGGGGGGACTCAGTGCTAATCAGGGGAGTCAAAGAAGTGTGGGAGGGGACCAGTGGAATGGCTGCCTCCCTGTCTTTAGTTGAAGGGGTAAGACCAGATGTGCCACACTCTTTGATGAGCTCATCAGAGTCAGCAACATTGATGACCTCAACCAAAGCCATAGCTGTTTTATTCTTCTGAAGAGGGGGGGCAAGTAGGGTTTCAGAATTTTTTTTTTGGAGTTGAGTAACCTGTTTAGTGGGGGAGGGAGAGTAGGCCTAACCTTTTGCCTAGTGGGGGACCAGACAATTATTGTCATCATATCCCAGCATACTGCAGTGACTACAAAACATGGGGACTTCATCATACTCAATTCCATATTTTGCAATAGTACCATCCTCAATTCCTAGTCTAATAGAGGTCTGCAATTTTTTTCTCAAATCTATTTCAACACATAACTTGAAAGCAGAGGGTCTGTGATGCAGCGTGAAGCGTAGCAAAAAGGTTCAACCTATTGATTCTTAGAATACCTAGGTATGATCCTCTTCTAAATCCTATTGATTCTGAGAATACCTAGGGTTTAGGCTCAAACATTCTCTCTCGCAAGAGACAAGTTCGGAATAGAGTAAAAACTCTAAAAATATTATTTCATCAAAAACTAAACTGTCTGTGACGTACCCAATTACAGGGAATGACAACATTCATAATCTCAGTCAAAGGTTCAATCTTAATCAAAGAACTATTCTTGATGCTAATGGCCTCTCCGAAGATGATAATGATCCCACTGTATTTGACTCCACAACTATTCTCATTCCTCTTCGGGACAAGCCTTAGCAATCTTCGCCTGAAGTTTTCTCGATTCCTCCGCCTGACGCGCAGCCGCCGCCAGTCAAATCAATCACTCCGATCAACCGCAGTGAAAATTCAAGAAATCATCTAAGTAAATTAATTATTAGCTTAATTAACAAAAATAATCCAAATTTTTATTCAGATGTTAATATATAAATATGTTGAATATAATCTTTAATTCTAGCGTGCTACATCAATAGACTAAGAAAGAGTAAGAATAAATTATAATTGTTGTACGATCCGTGTATCAGATTTGATTATTGTAATGAATGTAACAAAAAAACATTACTTGATTATAAGTAATTGTACTGGAATTTGTGTTACAAATGGTAACACTAAACCCACTTTTGCAATAGAAAAATAAATGAATTTTTATTTATTAAACAAAATGTATCAAAATGATATTAATTTCTCTACAAGAAATTTTATTAATATTAAATTTAAATTTTATCAAATTTTTAGAATTTCCTAGAAAATCAAAATTATTGTGAAGTTAATTCTGGTTTTACGGATATGGACAATAAACTAAGGTATTTTATTCGTTTGACGTGAAATGTATGCCATGTACCTATATTTATTTGGGAAAACTGAATTGAACTGAACTAAAATAATTTTGTTAATGTAATCAAGTAAATAGCCTAGCTAAACTAATTTCATAAAGTCATTTTTCATCCGATGAACTGAATTAAAAAAGTAAAACATTCACTTGGTGTTCGCGCTTACTTTTACGAGCGTGCAAACATGCATCCTGGAATGGCAATCAGTAGAAAATATTAACGTGTTAATTTGCACTTGCTTTTACAAACGTACAAACACGCACCCCGCAATGATAATCAGTAGAAAACCATTAATGTGTTTGCACTTGCTTTTACGAGCGTGCAAACATGCACCCCACATTGACAATTTGGTGATTTCCGATCTTTTTTCAGTTCAAAGTAGGCATCTATGTTACTCAAACACGGATTGTGTGTCATGTCTATCCGACACATGGACATTATATGTAAAATTAATGTCCGATCCATTTTCATCCACATTCCACGCCCTACCTTGTTCCAGTGAGAGTCTCCCTCGTCGGCTCTCCCCTCCCTAGTCTCCCTCTTCGCTGAATCATGGAACAACAAGGTACTTCCTTATCCGTTGTTTTTCAGCTTTGATTTTTATGATGTGCTTAACTGACGCGATTGATTTATGCATGTCCTTGTTTTATGATGCTTCATGTGATGATTACTTTGGGGGGTTAGGGTTTTGGTTCCCTTACATCTTTTTGGCTTTCGTAAAAAAGTAGAACATTCGATCCGATTGCTCACAATTATATACGAAATAGGATATGATGTTGCACTACAAAGTCGTCATTCAAATTAGTGGTAAAATGTTCAGTTCTACGTGCGGGTGCGGGTGCGTGACATGTGCAGTTAAAATTTTTTTTAACTAAAACATATTGTAGTAAAGGGCGTAGCTAGACGGGTACATGCCATAAATTTGGCAATATTAAAAATTAATGGTACATGTTTAGGATTACGTATAAATATGCGACATGTGCACATAAGAGGATAATAAAAGTAGCACAAATAGTTATAAAGAGAAACACTGATCAATTGATACACGCCATAACTTGGTTAATATGCGAGATTTTCATTTAAAATTAACGGTGAAATATTTAGTCCTACATCCGAATGATTGACATGAGTTCTTAAATGAAAATAAGAATAAAATAGACGGTAATAAAAAGAATGTGATCGTTAGATTCCACGCCATAAAATTCTGCCAATTTGAAAAATCGTAAATAGGTAATCCATAGTTATATATGTGGAAGCATAATTATGAATCAAATTCATCTAGACCATAGTATTATGGTGTATATACAACAAAATAAAAAAGTAATCGGGGGGGGGGGGGGGGTCTGGGCTGGGCTGGGCTAGGATAGTGGTCAAGAAACCATGTGGTGGTGAACATTATATTGGGCCTATCGGCCTGCATTCACAGATTGGGCTCATGGCTTAGGTGAAGTGTGCCTTAGAGCAAGTCCAACAGCTTTGCTATAATAGCAAATTTGTTCAAATTTGGAGAATTTCAGCCTTTTTTGAAGTCCAACAGATTCTCCATCCCATTCTCCATAATGGGGAAATTGAAGAGAGAGAAGATTTGATTTCCCAAATTTGGGGAATGAGAAGAAGTTTTTGGAGAAGCAAAATTTAATGCTAATTGCAATGTTTTTTGTTATTTCATTCATTGATTGTTTGTATAATTTAAAAAGATAATATCTAAAAATAATTACAATAAATATTTTTTATATCAAAAGTACATATTCTAAAAATATGCATAAAAACGATTGTAATAAGATCTCATATGACTATTTTTACATGTACATATCTATTGATATTTAATAATTTAAATATAATGTACTTTCCAATATAAATCTACTAAATTTTAAGGCCATAAATAAATTTATTTTGACGTTTTTTATAAGTCATAACGTTGAAACTAAAGTTTTTTTATCAAACATTTTATTTCTGATAGTTGAAAAAAATAACTTGTAATAATTGAAAAGAGATAAGTCTAATTATTCATAACACGATACAAAAATAATAATATTTTAATTCGTAATGTGTTATTTTAAAAAAAATCCATTTTTAATAATTTTATATTATGGAGTAATGGAGTAAGTAATGTTGAATATGAAATGTTGCTGTAACTTTTGTTATAAGTTCATTATGTGCTTGTTCATTATTATTTGGACTTATTGAAAATATGGTTTTAAAAATAGAAGAAAATTGGGTAAATATGTAGCATTAATTAAATGTTAATAAATTTTAGGAAATGAAAAATGGAGAAACTGTTGGGTTTGAGGTGAAAAAATATGGGAAATATGAGATTTGTTTTTCTATTATGGAGAATTTGAATGAAGATACTATTGGACTTGCTCTTAGGAGGCGAGGGATTTAATCTGACCTCAAATGAAAGGCTCAGGCTTATAAAGTAGAAATTTTCCTCCCATTTTATCGACGTGGGATAAAAGCATGAGGAAATGATTCTAAAATCCTTCTACAATTAGGATTAGTGTTTTTCAAGTTTTCTGACACAAATATCATCTGTTTGCAATGATGATTAGACACCGTTTCATCCTCAAATCTTCCCCTCGATCCAACGAGAGATAAAACACACAAATTAAGCGTAATTATACGTAGCTAATCATACATATCATATTGCATCACAATCCTTTGGACATAGTTCTTGCTCATAACTTGCCTCCGATGAAATTCCCTCAGAACCACCTCCGAATGAAATTCCCTAAGATTAGTCTCATTCGGCATGTATCCTTTGTCAACCATCGATCCAAGCTGAGCAGGTTCCGAGGAGCTGGAGCTGGAGATTGTGAAGAATTTGAGGAAAAAATGTGGTGAATTGGACTAGAGAAAGGTTTTTGTGGAAACTGCTTGAATTTCTGCTGAAATAATTACGATTACGTTAAAATCCATGTAAATTAATGTAAACAATTTCCACTATTATATGTGTTGTCAGAATTGCTTCGTGCTCAGTTTTATTGAGAGATTTTTTCCCGTGAGTTTTTCTGATATTGAAAATGATCCCTTTTGCTTAAGATGGATGGTGTTGATGACCTCTTTTGCTCCAGTGTTTTTCATACTGTGAGCGTCTTACGTTATTCAGCAGGAAGACACGTTCCAGAAAGTTGGTAACTACAAGTAGAGAATCCTGGGATTGTTGAGAGGGAAATATCCGTTGGCACGAGGATTGTAGTTCCCCTGAGATGCGCCTGTCCGACCAGAAACCAGACAGGTTCCGATTTCAGGTTCTTGCTGAGTCATGTGGTTGGTGAAGGTCAGTTCACTTTTTGCATCACTTCTATGTTCGGAGTGGATTTACAGGACGCTTTCATGGCTAATGGTCTTTCGGACCAAGACACGACCATATTTCCGGCCACCACTTTTTTGGTCCCTCTTCGGACAGCCCCTTTAAGCTCCCAGATTGTGGACCCCACTCCGCCACCTTCCGTCCAGTCAACTCCGGGAGCCACCCCATCTCCGCCGCCGAGTGGCGGCGACGGTTCCAGCAAGAACTGGGTTTATTCTTTGGTCGGAGCTCTCGGTGGGGTATCACTCATATCCACATCTCTGCTTCTTTTTATCTACCTACGACATCGTAAAAGAAAGCAGCAGAAAAGGGATTCATCATGCAGTTATTGTTTCCGGGAATAGCTATGAATCTGTTGAAAAAACCGCTTGCCAAGAAAGGGCCTACTGAAATCTATGACTGTTTATACTTACAAGGAGCTGAGATTAGCTACTGGTGATTTCAGTTCCGATAGTTTGATCGGTGGATCGGTGTACCTTGTAAGATATAACCTCAATATTTATATCCTAAGAAACCCGGCCACAATATATATTTATGTATTACACAACAAGAACAACAAGTAGCGGAAACTATCTCAACAAACAACAACTCTTTATTAAATCTTAACTTTATTGGAGGAGGCGATCACACAACAACCACGACGTCGCAAACCCAACGTACGTTCAACAGGGTAAGTTCTACCAGACTTAAAACCCTAAACTAGACCTCAATGTCTATCTCTCTAAGTTTTCCTTAACTCTCAATCTTGCCTCTGCCTCGCTCACCTTAAATCAATCTCTACGTCTCTTTATATAGAGACTACATCAATCCTAATTCATAATAGAATCCAACTTCCTAATCCTAAACGGATACAATAAAACATGTAATATCAAATTATCTAGATACCTAATTAAGTTTGGTTTAATACCCAACATAGCCTCCCTTAAACCAAACATGTCTTCAAACCATCTCCAGCACCATCACGAGTTTCAAACTCCATTGCAAACTCCGTAGCAGTAACTGCAACATGTAACTCATTTGCAGTCTTCTCGAACTCTCTATTGATCACTGCATATGCCATTAGCATATTTATAAACTCCCTGCTTCACAAAATATTTCTTTGAATTTTTCTTATCAAAGAAGTCATCCATATTCACCCACTCTTCTTTGAGATAGGGTTTTTTAATCATCACAGTTTCAATTTCAACTTTATCTTGAAAGTCTTTCTTTCCTTTCTCTTCCATGTCTTGTAGTGACTTCTTCCCTTTCTTATACTGTTTGAATACTCCATCCATTGTATCACTCTGACAGGTTTTTATATTTATCTTACTATCTTCATCTTTATCCCTCAAAGGAACAATGTCTTTCTCAACATCTTCTACAACTAGAAATTCAGTCTTTGCATCTTCATACATCATCTCCTCCCAAGAACTAATATCCTCTATCAAACCCTCAACAAGATCAAATTCCACTAGCACTTCTTCATCTTCTTCAATTGTCTTTGCTTCAACTTCATTAACAACCAAATCTTCTGCTTTTTTCTCCTCATGATAAACAACTACATTTTCGTCTTCATTCTTCCCCTCATTCTCCTCAGCGATCATAAATTCACAATTCTTTTCCTTAACATTTTTATCACCTTCAACTTCTTGCAATTCCTCTTCCATGCAAACGTCAACTATTTCTTGCTCTTCCAACACAAACCTTCCATCTTCTTCAATTATGAATTCTTCCACAATTTCTTGAGTTGTAGTTTCTTTCTCTTCCTCAACTACATTTATCTCTTCTTTTCCATTGCATTCTTCTAGAATTTCCACATTCGAACCTTTTTCTTCTTCTTCTGTTACCTCTTCTTCTTCTTCTTCTTCTTCTTCTTCTTCTTGTTGTTCTTCTTCTTCTATTTTGCATTCATCCATAACTTCTTCACTAGGAACTTCTTCTTCTTCATTTTTGACACAACTTTTATCTTCTAACTTCTCTTCTATACTTTGAACCCTTATATATGTTTCAAGAATATAAGAAACACTAGGACTTACATCTGATATCTTTAATGCTGGATCCTGAGCACGAAAAAATTCTCGGAACTCCACCAACGTCAACGTATCAAGATTCTGTGTTACGATCACTATAGCTGCAAAGCGATCAAATTCCTCAGGCATTGAGTAAATTAGCCTCAATACAAACATTTTCTCCCCAGGATAATATCCATTTGATATCATCTCTGACTTTATGTTTTCAACTTTATCAATATAATCATACACTGACTCATGTTTTCCCATCCTACATGTTTCCAACTCTCTTTCTAGCCTCACAATCGTTCTTCTACGTTTTTTCTCCGATCCACCAGATGAACCGTACACCGCATACAAATAATCCCATGCTCTTTTAGCACTACAATTTGTCAAAAAATTATGATCTTGTCCAATCGATCCTTCAATATGTTGAAGAATCTGTGATAAAACTTCTTTATCACGACAAAAATCATTTTCATCCGCACTCTCTCCAAAATCTTCTTTAACATATTTAAACAATTTGTCCATTTTTAGAATAATTTCCATCCTAAATCTCAATTCTTTATAATTTTCTCTTCCAACTAAATTTGGAATGTCCATCCTTTTTGTTTTTTTTAATCACCGTATGAAATTTCTCCAACGGTCACCACATCTTCAATTTCTCAACAATTTTCTTTTTTCAAATTTTCCTGAACTCTTCAATTCAACCTCGCTCGGATACCAGTTGAAGATATAACCTCAATATTTATATCCTAAGAAACCCACAATATATATTTATGTATTACACAACAACAACAACAACAACAAGAAGAAGCAGCGGAAACTATCTCAACAAACAACAACTCTTTATTAAATCTTAACTATATTGGAGGAGGCGATCACACAACAACCACGACGTCACAAACCCAACGTACGTTCAACAGGGTAAGTTCTACCAGACTTAAAACCCTAAACTAGACCTCAATGTCTATCTCTCTTTGTTTTCCTTAACTCTCAATCTTGCCTCTGCCTCGCTCACCTTAAATCAATCTCTACGTCTCTTTATGTAGAGACTACATCAATCCTAATCCATAATAGAATCCAACTTCCTAATCCTAAATGTATACAATAAAACATGTAATATCAAATTATCTTGAATCCTAATTAAGTTTGGTTTAATACCCAACACCTCGGCACGATCAAAGGCAATTTAGCAGCTATCAAGAAAGTGAGCAGAAATGTGTTAGAGTAAATCAACCTCCTTAACAAGATCAATCATATTAATTTTTCTCGAATCAGATTAGTTTTCTTGTTGAGGTTGGTTCAGATCGGTTTCGGCCCGAATCAATTTTTTATCAGATTGAATTTAGTTCAAGTCGATTCGATATCATTCAGTTCAATCGATGAATTTGTTTTTTCTCTTAAAATTAAATCATATCAATTTTTTTGAAGTTCCTAAAAAATCAAAAATTATGTGCAGTTATGCCTGATTCTACATATATGGACAATAAATTAAGGTACTTCATCGTATAACGTGAAATGTATGCCATGTGTTCTACTTTTATTTATTTTTGAAGATTGAATTGAACTTAATAAATTGAACTGAACTGAAATATTTTCTAATATAATCAAGTAAATAGTCTAAATTAGATTTGATAAATCATTATTCATTCGAACTAATCTGAACTGAAATAAAACAGTTAAAGATTCACTTGGTGTCTGCGCTTGCTTTTACGAGTGTGCAAACACGCACCCCACAGTGACAATCAATAGAAAAACATTTACGTGTTAATTTGCACTTGCTTTTACGAGCGTGTGCAAGCACGCACCCCGCAATGATGATTAGTAGAAAAAAATTAATGTGCCTGCGCTTGCATTTACGAGCATGCAAACATGCACCCCACATTGACAATTCATTGATATCCGATCTCCTTCCAATTCAAAGTAGGCATATATCTCAGTTCAACTTTAATTTTGCAAGATTTTCAATGACAATTATAACATTTGATGATAGAATGTAACATTGAAGGTGAGGATTTTCGCTGGAAATGTACATTTATACAGAGGTTCATTGATCTCGATCCGGAGATTTTTCTTGAAGAATCGGTAGATTACAAAGCAATCAAACATCTATAATTTCTTCTCCTGTATAGTTTATCTTCGTTTATCTTACGATTCACCATCGACTCCTCTTCTTCTTCAGTGATCCGATCCGTTGAATTGGTAAGAATTATAAAGAGTATTATTTTTTTGTAAACCCTGATTCCTAAATGTTGTCTGATTGTTTATTTGTAGTCTAATTTTTATATATTGATTCTAAATTTGATCTGATTGTTTTCTTATGTGCTTTTTTTTTTAAAATTTTAAACCACCTTCAGGTGGGGGGAGATTTATAGAAAGGTTCCGCAGACCTCATAAAAGGCATCTCTGCCAGAATTGTTTTACAAAAATAAAACCATGTGAGCTTAAACATGGCTGAGTACAAAAAATATAGAATAGGCTAACCTAGGCTAGCTACCATTTACATAAGTGGTACTGTGGTGTTTGTAATACAATGGAATCACAATAACTTGGCGAGCACTTTAGCGATCGTCAAAACGAAGCGCAACTTCGCCAACCAAGTCTATGATCTACCACTATATCACCAACAGTTTCACTTCAAAAGTTAACAATGTGAGTTAAACTGAGCCAAAAAATTGCTCAGCTTTGTCATCAGTTTGTAGAGACATCAGGGGAACCTTCTTCACTGGATGCCTTGTATGCATGCCATGCCTTTTAGCCTGATAAAACTGCAGCTTGGAGTAGTTGCTGCTTCAGGTTCCAACCTAAAGAACACCAGTGGTTCTTTAGGTCTTGTCCCTACAAGATCAAAGAGAAAAAAGTAGTGTCTGTCTAGGCAACTTTCAATCTTATGCAAATCTCAAATTAGGCACATTAAGATTGTCTAGAGCAATAATACCCCTGAGCTGGGCAGGAGCTTCCTGCATGGATATATTTCCAGAGAGTTTACACATGGAGCTGTGCTTGGCTAAACAATCAGAAGCTCCATTGCCCTCTCTGAAAACATGTTTTATACAGTCTTGCAGGCCTAAATTTTTCAGTGAGTGACACAGACTATAGACACTCCAATTTACTGAAGATGGTGAAGAAATACCTTTTATAGCCACAGTACTATCAGATTCAAGTATAAATGGAGCATTAAGAGTGGCTGCTACAGAGAGACCTAGCTGTATAGCCAGTAACTCGGCATGTAATGGTGAGGAAGCAGTTAAGGATTTCATGACTAGTCTGGAAACAGTACCACAATTATCCCTAACTATGACTCCCAGACCAACATTATCAGTGGATAAAAAGGATGCATCGACATTAATTTTATAGCCAAATACTGGATGTTTCCATTTAACTATCACTACAGGTCTTGGCCTTTTCCTCTTCAGATAAGGGATAAGGCCAATATTTATCAACTGTTGGTATTTTACTGCATTTCCAACTGGTGGAATAGCCCTAAATACCATGTTGACCTGTTTGACAATATTCTGGAAGGTGAGAGGAGGATCATATTTAACATTATTATAGAGGAAGTTGTTCCTGGACAACCATATGTACCAGAGGGCCATTACAAAAGTGTTAACAACAATTCTGGTAATAGTTTTAGTAGCACCTCTATAATTAATGTAAAAAGATAATCTGTGCCAGGATCAACATGTTTTTTGGACATTCATTAAAGCAATGGTTGATAGTGTCAAGAGAAGGGCAGTTTGGGCACTTAGATGGTTGGTGAAAACCAAATTTCATCATTATATCAGAGAAAGGGAGCAAGTAATTATGCATTCTCCAAATAAATATGCATTGCTTAGTGGGGACTTTGTGTAACCATACCTGTTGAATTGTATGGTCATGTCCATATTGCCTCAGTTTCTGATAAGCTGACTTGACAGTAAAAATTCCAAGTGCAGAGGGGCACCACACCAGCCTGTCCACATGGTCATTGCTGATTTCCAGATCCTGCAATAAACACACAAAATTGGTAGCCAATAAAGGCTCCAGTGTTGGCATATAAAGTTGCTTATTATTGCAAAATTCTGCCAGGGTCAGATTAGGAAATGGGGGAGGCAGTGAGTCAATCTGATGCTCTAGAAAACCTAGTCCTGTCCAGTTTGAAAACCAGAGAGGGGAAGAACCTGTTCCTACCACTAATCTAGAGTTTAAATTTGCAAAATCAGTCACAGAGCAAATCCTATTCCATGTGTGTGAAGTTCTATAGGTGGCTGGAAGAGACCAAAGAAAAGAGGTCCAAATTGTGTCATTTAATTGAAGCTTCCACCATAATTTACATGAAAAGGCTTGAATGATTGCTCTAATGTCTCTAAGACCTAATCCATTCTCAGATGTGGGGAGGGCCATCCTACTCCATTTTCTCCATATTAACTTTTGGGAGGACTCATTTTCCCCCCAAAAAATTTGGAGGCCATAGTTTCCATTTTTCTGATGACAGCCAGGGGGGGTTGCAGGACTGCAAATATATGGTTTGGTATGGAGAGGAAGACATGGTTAAGCAGAACCAGTCTCCCAGCTGGAGTCAACCACCTGTTTTTCCAATTTTGAAGTGAGTGTTCCATACTCTCTAAAAGGGGCTGATAGTAAACAATCTTGTTCCTGCCTATAAACACTGGTACTCCCAAGTATTTAAAGGGCAACTTGCCCAGTTTCATGCCAGATATTCTCTTAATGAGCCTCACTAAGCTGGATCTTGCTCTCAGATTAACAATAAAATCTGATTTAGAGTAATTGACTTTTTGACCTGAGCATTGTTCATATGAATTCAGTATTTTTAAAAACCTCTTCAGGTTTGTTTTTGTTGCTGATAGAAAAATCGCTGTATCATCAGCAAACATAAGGTGGGATAGCTGTTGGACTCCTCTAGGCATTTTAAAACCTTTTAAGTACTGTGTGTCCAGAAGATGTTTCAGACCTCTAGTCAGGGTTTCTGAGACCAAATTATACAGGAAAGGGGAGAGAGGGTCCCCCTGCTTAATTCCTCTATTTGCAGTAAAAAATCCAGTTGCAACTCCATTTATTAAGACAGAGAAACATGCAGCAGATATGTTCTGAACAATTACTTTGACCAGATGACCATTGAAACCAAAGTGTAATAAAACTGAATTTAGAAAAGGTCTGGAGACCATGCCGAAAGCTTTTTGCATATCCAGTTTAATTATAACATTTTTATGTTGAGGGTTTTTGTTGAGTAATCTGACCATCTCTTGCATTTGAATGGTATTATCAGATATGTCCCTTCCTTTAAGGAAGGCTGACTGCTCAACAGAGGTCAGTTTGGGCATTAATGGCTTTATCCTTTCCATGATAATTTTTGAAAAAACTTTGTTAACAAAGTTGGAAAGACTGATAGGCCTGAACTGAGAGAAAGTATTAGGGTTGGGCACTTTAGGTATCAGGGTTAACCATGTGCTGAAGATAGCTTGAGGAATCTGAGTTCCCTCTAGGAATTCATTGGCTGATTCCAGTAAGTCCACTTTAATTATTTCCAAGCAATGTGTAAAAAAGGATCCTGAAAACCCATCTGGTCCAGGAGCTCCTTCTCTATTGAGGTCAAAAACTGATAACCTAAGCTATTCTTGACTTACTGGTTCCATCAATTTCTGATTGTCTTCCTCAGTAACCAGCTTGGGAATGACTTTCATATAATATTCAAGAAACTGACCAGTGGCATCTGAATCAGAATCATTCAGGAGTTTTTCAAAGAATTGAACTCCCTCTATCTGAATCTGAGAGGGATCAGTTATCCACTCACCTCTGTCATTTTTGATTTTATTTAGCTGGTTTCTACTTCTCCTCTCTTTTACAGAGTTATGGAAGAAGCTAGTATTTGCATCACCTTCTCTGAGCCATCTCAGATTGGATTTTGCTTCCAGAAAGTAGTCAGCTCACTCTGTGCTCTGACAAGGATTGTTGTTTGTTTATTTAACTCAATAAGATCAGCATCTGTCCTTGTAGATTCAAACTGAATCTCACATTGAGCCACTTTCTCTTCTGCCTGTATGATGTTTTGGTGTACATCACCAAAAGAAACCTTATTCCATTGTCTGAGGACTATCTTCAGTCTTTTAAGCTTGGAGATCATTTTTCTCATGCCATACTCAGTACAAGGAAGTGACCAGGACTCATCTACTACTGTCCTAAAGTCCTCTCTGGTTAACCACATCTACTGAAACCTAAATGGTTTAGGAGATTGGATTTCTGAGGTTTGGATAGACAATAAAAGTGGATTGTGGTCTGAGGTAGTTCTACTTAGCACTTGTACAGAGCTGTGTGGAAATGTTTGCATCCAGTCCAAATTTGCTAAGGCTCTATCAAGTCTCTGAAGCAGGAGATCCTCTTTGGATCTTTTATTGGACCAGGTAAATTTATTTCCTACAGTTGGGACTTATATTAAACCTAGAGAGTTAATCAGAGAATTAAAATCCCTAATACTAACTAGAGGAGGTCTTTTATTGCCTCTTCTTTCATCTACTGAAGTGACAGTATTGAAATCACCAATGTATAAGGTGGGTGCTAAGGGGAGGCCTATAAGAGCCTGCCATAGGTCTCTTCTAAGAGTGCAAGTTACTTTAGCATATATAAAAGCACAATTCCACACAGTAGAGGAAGCATTATCAGTAATTTCACAAAGAAAATACTGATCTGACTGAGATAAAACTGAGAGATTGAATTTATGATTCCAAAAAAACCCAAATTTTAGCATTATCAGCATATAAGCAATTGGAAAAATTCAGTTTGTGTTTAAGGGAAATTATGTCAGTGTTGGGGTGCTAGGGTTCACTCAGACACAACAAATCTGTCTTTTGTGAAACAATTAGAGTTTTAAGCCTTTTAAGAGACTTATTATAACCCCTGATATTCCACACAAGAAAGTTACCTAACACCTTATGTGTAATCATGCTAAACCTTGTTTGGATATTTTTGAGGATCGCAGCCACTTTTCAATAGTGGAGCTTCCTGAATTGTTTAACTGATCAAGTAAGTTTTTTGCTTCTCTATGGAGTTTTAAAGAAGGTGTACCTGAGTCCAGTGACATAGCTTTATCTTCTTTATGCCATTCTGGTTCACTTGGAGCTTCTTCATAGTCTGAGCTGGTATCATCTTCCTGATCCTGTAAGACCTGAAAAACATTTGATGTCTGAATTGGTTGGTAAGGAATCAAAGCCATGGAGTGTTTTTCTTTTTTCCTATTACTTATATTCATATCATCATAGGAGTAAAAATTTGGTTCTTTCAAACTTTCCGGAGAGGTAAAAGTAATTGGGGCTTTATGAACAGGGGGGGTATTCAAAGTAGGAACCCCATCCCCTGCCAAGTGATCAAGGATATCATCCTGAATTGTGATGGATATTCGCTGCTGAGCTTTCTGTGGGAAGGCCACCATTTGTAGGTTGCCTGTCTCATATGAAATCTGCTGTGCTTCAGCATCCTTTGACTTTTCAGAACTGGAGAGACCTGAGGATCCTGCAGTTTGGGTTGGTCTCCACATCTGAGCTTGGGGTGCCTTTGTCCTTTTTTTCCGGCCATTTTGCATCTCCTGTTTCTTTAGCATGTGACTCTTCTTCAGTTCAGGATGTAGCATACCACAGTTGTCATCCTGGTGCCCAGTCCTTTTGCAGTGAGAGCAATACTGGGGAAGGAAGTCATATTCAATATCACATTCCATGGATGAACTAGGGTTACCTATGGTGATGGTCTTGTGGCGTTCCTGCAGCAGATCAACCTCCACGCAGACTTTGATTGTTGAGGGTCTGGTAAGAGCATTTGTGGCCGCATCCATCCTAAGGAAGACTCCGATTGAATTTCCAAAGTCTTGAATTGCAGATCTGTTGTAGAACTGGATGGGAACTCTGTGGATGGTAGCCCAGACCGGTACAACAGATGATTCCTTGTTCGGTGAGAAGTCTGGGCTCCACTTTAGGATCTTCATCGTGGCTCCAGAAATTGTGCAGATGGATTGAATCCAAAAGCTCCGGTAGTCTTCCTCGAGTTCAAATCGAATGAGTATGTGCTTGAAATCGATGGATCCAAGCTGGAACTTGCCGACAAACCCCATTTCTTTAAAATACTTGTTGAGTTCCGGCATAGGTGGGTTTCTTCTGGTAAATTTGCCGACAAGGGCATTCTTGTAGTGTGAGGCGAAGGTCTGAACTGCCTCTTCGGAGTAAATACAGGCAATCTTTCCGTTGACCCGACAGGAGATTGGCTTGATTTCAGGGTTATTTGGAAGTGTGGAGAAGAGGGGTTGTGGTTTTGGTGCTAAGATGTCAGCAAAGGACTTACCGGCGGGGACGCCGCCGCTAATCAGCGGTGGATCCGCCATGGGAGTGGCCGTTTCCGACCGTTGCCCACTGTAACAGTGCTAAAAAACGGGCAGAAATCTAGAGAGAAGTCAGAGAAAAAGTTTTAGAGAGAGAGAGGGTGGGATGAATTGTGCTTGTAGTCTCAAATTTATTAGACTTATTTATTAGATCCGATTGTAGAGCCGTGTCTTACTTTATTTTTTTCTATTTTGGTCTTTTTCTTAAAGGCAAGCCACACTATGGTAGAGTTATTTTATTAGACTCCCAAACATTGTTAAAAATGGTATTTTTTACAAAAGAAGCAAAAACGCTTAGCTAGGCAAGAAGCCTACAAAAGAATATAGAATAAGCTAACTGTAGTTATGCCTATTTAGAGGTAGTGTTAGATTCCATGGAATGAAAAAGTGGCTTTTGGATATTAAAACAATTTAAGGAGTAATTTAATGATCGACCCGCGAAGCACAACTCTACCACCCAAATGTTTGTATCATAAAGCCTATCCTATACCCAACCACTATACAAAAGGTACCAAGGCAAATGTAACAAGTGCATGGTCTGTGATCAAAATGTAACACTTTAGTGTGAATTGGATTCTTTCTGGTGAAGAAAACACCAGCCAGCCTTTGTGTAATATGTATCCAGCCTCTGAGATCTCCCCTGCATCCTGAATTGATGGCAATAATGATAGAATACCAGCTAGCCATTGACATGCAATTATAATGCTTCTTGGTTGAATCAAATTGTCAAGTAGCGGTAAAAGGAATTCTAGAACCAAACTCCGTGGACTGGAATATGTATTTAGTTTGTTTTCAATTACAATGCCAATTTGAACCCTAGTCAAAGGTCGATCGTGTTCACATGTGATAGCGTTATCCTTGCTTTTATAATGATGTTTGCACTTGCTTTTATGAGCGTGCAATCACACTTTACACATTTTTATGCACGGTTTAGTTGGTGCGTGGCTCACACGTGAAATGACTCAAGTGTATAAGTACCGGTTTGCCCTAGTTAATTTTTTTTTTTACTATGGCGACTCCAGTATAATTTTAAATCATTTAATTTTTTTGAGTGGTGAAATATAATTGGTTGTAAATAGCTAGATTTAGGAATTAATACTGGTTTAAATTAATAAATATGTGGTTTTTAAATGAGTAGATGGAGCCAAACCCGAAGATTTTTCATATCATATATCTTTTGTTCCATACAAAAATCCTTACACCATTCTTTGGTAAAATATTAGAAATATGCACTATTCTTTATTATATTGCGTTGAAGATAAGTAGTAAAAGGAAAAAAGAGTTTAAGATAAAATTATTAAAATAAATAAATTATTTTATGTTTTGTGAGTTGTGATCTAAAGGTAAAAAGGATGATAAATCTAAATGACTAATACATGAACATTGTAAATGATGATAACAATTTCCAAAAAATTTCCAAAAGACAGTGAACCATTTAACTGGATCATCAATTTAGATACGTGTATAATGTGACAAGCAATATGAATAGTATCTTTTATATATAAAAAGGCAATCCATTTTTAGATTTCTTACTCCAACAGTTGACATGTGGCAGAGCACCTCAGCAGCCAGCTCATGTACACATAAGCTTTCTGGCTGATGTGCACATGAACTGATGAATGTGAAGTGTGACAGCGGAGAGAGAAAGCTCTCAATAGGTCATCACATCTCATTAATTTGGCAAAGAGACAAACACATTGGAACTTGATCACGTGAGACAAACACATTAGAAACTTGATCACGTGAGACAAACACATTAGAAACTTGATCACGTGAGACAAACACATTAGAAACTTGATCATGTGAGACTAACACATTAGTTAGTATAGTTTGTATAAGTGTTTTTGTCATTATTTCTATTTTCCTGTGTTTGTCTATGTACGCTAATAAAGATTACAAACACACAAATTGTCTTAATAAATATATGAGAAATCATTTGATCTACGGAAAAAAACAATCAAGCACCTAATGCATTGTCCTACAAAAAACCTCACAAACTGGTGACGTTTTATTCATCACCATCATTGATAAATTTTTTGACTATTTCCTCCATTTGTTTCCTTCGTTTAAACTCTTTCCAGCATAGCCCATTAAATTCAAACATTATGTGAACTCTTTTCGGCAGGTCCAGTTCAAACAAGATGCATGGTTTGAATGTTACCTCCAGTGTCCAGAGGCTCGACCATAAGCATCTTGGAAATACAATGGGAGACCATGGATATTCCGTCTTCTTCGTGTCACAGAAAACATTGAGAACTCGTAAATTGACACATCGATCCATCAACTGCAACAGACCATTCGACCCAGATCTTTGTCTATAATGCAGACCTAGCTTGGTTAACTTGTCAAAACTTGCAGGCAATTCATTGTCATTCATTGCTAGCTTCAGATATAGCCGTCATGATATTTTCGGATAATCTCAGGATAGGCAGACGATCAAAAAATATACGCATGCATTTCTGTGAAATGGAAGAAACATTAATTCGTGCTTATCATCATCTTCATAAAATCTGTACATCTTTTTAATCGTGAGAGATTCAAGTACTGGACAACTAGGTATCAGCTCGGATATTTTCTCATAGGATTTATATCTATCCCAATCTATCAGCTCCAACTCAGCTAATCTGGGAAGATAAACTGCATCAGGAAGGTTATGAATATAGAAAGAACTATCTAATTTCATAACTTCTAGGGTTTTGCAAGTGAAAATTTCTGCTGGTAGATCGGTCCGATGTTTCGCATTCGTAGCCAAATCAAGAACCTTAATATTGGTTGCAGAAACGGCACCGCTCACCCATGATTGCTTAGAAACACGATCATAGCCGGCTTTTCCACCAGAGACGGAACTTGCAGATGGATTCCAAGTTAACGTTAGCCAAAGCCATATCAACGAACTCAAGCCTCTAAAAATCACTTCGATTATCCGAAGAGAATACCTCAACATCAAAGGTGGTGACTTGTTTCCAGTGATGAGTCCAACTTTTGGACAAAATCCTTGTCGCTACGGCAACTTTCATTGGAAGAAAGTTAAGAATTTCTGTTATAATTTCTTCTGGTAATTCGTTAATTCGATCCACCCCATAGACGATATCCCGACCGGAAGACATTATTCAAGTTTTCAGAAACCCTAACTACATAATTAACCTGAAAATTAATTAAGGTGGAATTTACGTCGATCGGTTCGAAGCTCCCAGTTTATAGATTGAGGTAGAGAGACTCTTTTTACTATCAGGATTTCGTCGATATATTACGTACGAAAGGGAATATAGTTTTCCACCCAAATATATAACACTTGTTTCATTATTTTTTATACTCAAGATAATTAATTATTAGTGACGCACTCGCTTACTAATGTGCAGCTATAGTGCAGAAAATTTAAGTTACTTAGAGCATACCATTTATCAACAAACTTAAGTCAATTAACACAGATAAATTTGCAGCTAAATCAAGTTTATTAACATACAATTGTGCAGCTATATAAATTGTGCAGCAAAAGGGCAGATAATCTAAGTAAATTAATTTTTAGCTTAACAAAAATATTCCAAATTTTTATTTAGATATTATAATATATAAATAAGTTGAATATAACCTTTAACTTGATGTGCTGGATCAATAGACTAAAATAGAGTAAAAACAGATTGGAATAGTTGTACGATCCGTGTACCTGATTTGATTATTGTCGTGTGGCGCATGGTCTGTTAGGATTTATGATCCATATAAACAAGCAAGTGCTCATTTGGGCACATTCATGACCATGGAAGATGCGGCTATAGCCTATGATCTATTGCACTAATATTATACATTCTTGTTAGTAGATGGACTAGTTCGATCACGTGAAAAGCATTACGAGCACTCTTGTCAAGCCTTCTATAAGGCCTTTCCATGTTTAATGTTTTTCAGATCATTTTTTATGTAGGTAATCTGTCACAAGTCATCATGTCGAATAAGTAACCGAAAACTGCTTCCAGAAAAAGTCACAATGCCAAACCCTCAAAAGATTTCGCCTTTGAGCACTACATTTCCTCAGTTAAAAACCCACACTTTAGAGTTACTCTTTCCAAATTTATGGAGGTGCTTCATAAGTTTCAGCACTACGCGATTATTTGTTAGATGGCAGTATTTTAGTTGGAATGCTTTTTTCCCAGTATTATCGTCTGCTTACAAATGTACTATAGCCCTCTTCTAAGATTATTTTCCATGTTCTTTGTATACTGGAGTATTACCATGGTACATAATAGAAAACCCACTGCTTACGTTGTCATTGCGGGTGCGTGCTTGCACGCTCGTAAAAGCAAGTGCAAACACATTAATGTTTTCCAACTGATTGTCATTGCGGGTGCGTGTTTGCACCCTCGTATAAAAACAAGTGCAAACACCAATTGAATGTTTTACTTTTTAATTTAGTTCATCTGATGAAAAATGATTTTATCAAATTAGTTTAGGCTATTTACTAACTTACATTAACAAAATTATTTTAGTTCAATTCAATTCAGTTTTCCCAAATAAATATAGGTAGAACGCTGCATGGCATACATTTCACGTCAAACGAATAAAGTACCTTAGTTTATTGTCCATATCTGTAGAACCAGACATAACTGGATAATATGATTTTGATTTTCTAAGAAATTCTAAGAATTTGAAAAAAAATATTTTTTAGGAAAAAGTTAAATTTAATATTAATAAAAAATTTTTGCAGGAACTGATATCATTATGATACATTTTGTCTAATTTGTAAATAAAAATTTATTTATTTTTCTATTGCAAAAGTGGGTCCAGTGTTACCATTTGTAACACAAATTCCAGTACAATTATTTCTAATCAAGTAAGTTTTTTTCATTACATACACTGCATTAATTATCAAATCTGGTACACTGATCGTACAACTATTCTAATTTATTCTTACTCTATCATTTATTCTTACTCTATCTTAGTCTATTGATGTAGCACTCTAGAGTTAAAGGTTATATCAACTTATTTATATATTAATATCTAAATAAATTAATATTTAGATTATTTTTGTTAAGCTAATAATTAATTTACTTAGATTTTCTGCCTTTTAGCTGCACAATTATATGTTAATATGGATCGTGTAAGACTTTCCATAAACGCTACTTCATTTGTATAAACACCATTTAATTAAGTTCATGTAAAATGAGCTAAACTCATGAAAATAATGCATCTTATTTGGTTTCTTTATTAATAAATACTAGTAAATATTTAATTTACCTTATAATTGAAATTAGCATCATCAAAATTCTCTTTTTGGATATTGGATTTCGAGGTCGTAACTAGAATAAGATTCCCGAGTTGATAATTTGTGCAAGAATAATACTATATTAAAAAAGGTAAATTACATGTATTCATCTGAACCGTTAAACTTTTCTATCAAATAAATCACAGCCACTAATACTTTTGTCTATAAAAGCAGAAATCTGAAATCTTATCCGAATTCACATCTTCAATATTCTGTAAACTCGCCAGACCTGTTGCTTTGTTCTTGGCGACGAGTGGGATGAACCGTGATGGTGAGCTCGATGCCGATCGTATTGTGTCGGCGATTTAAGCGACGTCGCGGCGATTTGGAGGATTGCGACGAGGTGGGTTGAATTTGGGCATCGATCAGGATGATGACAACACCGTGACGGAGCCCGGTGCTTAGAGGGTGAAGCTCGAGATCAGAAGTTATGGGGTTCTTTATTTTGATATCCCTTACCTCGAGTGCGACCGCTGCATCAGAGATAAGTCCAATCGAAAAGCTCGCCTCTCGATACTTGCCGTGAAGTGGCGGAGCTAGGCTACATCGCGCCACTTACCGTGTAATCAAGGGTAAAGTCAGACGCTATTCAACTACCTCGCTTCTGTTAGTAAGCCCGCTCCGCCGATCTGAAAATGGTATTCCGTTCACCAATCAGATGAAAAGGTATACATGTTTTTCACTTGAGTATGATTGTATTTGTTTTTGGTGATACAATTTATATTTCACAGGAATGGTAAATATTCCACACAAAGGTTTGGTAACAAGTAAGCGTTTACAAGATTTGTTGTAGGATTCACTTCATAAGTCTTTGAGTTTGAGTTTGATGAAATTCATTTATTTGTTGTAGGACTCCAACAACAAAGCTACTGTGGGGCACAGATGACGAATATAAGGATACTTTCTCAAACCTGCAAGATCTGCTTCTCCTGCACCGTTCCGGCTCGGCCTTTTTCATCTCAAATAATTCTTCTTCTTCAACATCATTGATGAAGAGGCAGGGGCTGGGGCGGTGCCACAGCAGAGTTGCAAGAGTACCACCATGCTTCAGATCGGGATACTAATTTTTCGGCCAAGAAGGAGTAGATCGGAAACTTCATGATGCTAACTTTCCGGCCAATTTGGCCGGATTTTTTTTGGAAGTCAGACAAATAAGTTTCGAACTCGTAAGGTGTAAACCTCTCTATCACAAAATTAGTTTTCGATTTGAAACTATTGGTTCTCACACGGCTTGCTTTCGATACCTAAATTCATTGAATTTTAAACAGTAAGCTTATGAACTTTCGGTTTCGAAATCTGGACTGTGGTGAGTTTACGATATCAAACATGTTTTTGTTTCGATTCATAAGGATTTTGTTTGTTTGGGGACAAGAATGACTCTACACACTACTGGGAATCTCCTCGTAGACGTCGCCATCACACGGCGGTTGGCCGTTTTCGCCACTCATAAAAGTTTTCGAATTCGAAACCTCATCGGGTAAGTCGTCCCAGACAAATAACGGCGTATATTTTGCATGTGCCGTGATATGTGTTTTCGAAGTCGAAAGTAGGCGTTTTTTACAAGATTTCCATGTCGGGTGAGATTGACATACAAGTCTAAATTTGTTAAAATTAATATGCAATCTTTTCGACATTAAAAAGGTTTAGTTGTTAGGATTTAAGAATCGTAAGATAGAGGTATGCATGTTTTCGATTGAGCATATGTTGTAGTTACTGTTTTTTTCGAAAGCGAAAGGTACAGACAATGCCGACGTCGACAAAAAATTGGTGCATGAAGTTGTTTCGAAGTCGGAAAGAATGCATAATCTGCAGGTACTTTGATTTGCGTTCACGCAAATTTGTGCACATAAAGATGGCACCGTTGCCGTTTAAATTTCGATATCGTTTGATCGTTTAATATCTTTGAATTCGTAAACAAAGTTAAATACACCATGACTTTTAAATTTTTATTTATTTATCTACTACTTTGATAACTGTAGAGATCATCATGACTTTTGAATTTTTATTTATTTATCTACTTCTTCGATAATTATAGAGATTGGTGATTAGTAGAGTTACATGGCAATTAGGAGTGTAATAGTTGGTATAAATAAACGAAATAATGCTACACAAAAATACATTTGCCTTAAATGTTTTATTTTTCAACCAAAATAATTATTCTTATTTTTGGCAACGATTCTTGTAGCACACCCGGTTTCGAAATAAATAGAAAAGATTACGGAGACATGGTTTCGAGATTGGAAATCCTTAACCGCTTTGATTTAGAATCAAAAACATTGATTGACAATCATATTAAGTTGTAGAGATATTTCTTACTTTATCTTCGAATGCGTAATGTTTCAATCGAAATGTTTTTCGAAATCGAAAAGTTACCAAAATGTTATTTTGCTTCTGTTTCGAGTTCGAAAGTCTCATAATTTATATTTACAAACAAATCAATATTTCAATAATTTATATTTACAAACAAATCAATATTTCAATTAGTCTGGTAGTAAAAAAGCATGGAATCCTTTTAAAATTTTAACCTCCCAACAATTCCTAAACCACGTTTTTTAAACCTTATTTCTTATTGATCTGAATTGAACTAAATCAAAATAAATCAAAATATATAAATTGTATAGTTCAAAGTAAATAGTATAATTTAATCAAACTATAGTTCATCAAATCATATTTCGTTGAATAAAATTGTACCATGATTAACTAAACTCATGAAATATCACGAGAACACCTTAAAATGTCAGCATTACTCAAATAAGTACGTAGAAGCACTAACTAAATTGAGTATAACTAATATGAAACAACACTACATTACTTTCATACACACTAACTATTAGTGATCATATAATAATGAGATTGACTTTGTAGAACGTTACTAATTTTACTGTAAACAGTATTTAAAATGAGCTTAATTAAAGAGAATACCAAATCTAACTAGAATTTATGTAATATTATGTAACTTTTTCATGAATACTAACTTGTATAACTAATCAAGTAAGATACATAACTTGAATTTGTATAAACACTAACTTGTATCTAATCAATAATTAAAGATAAAACCTTTATTCATATTCTATGGAAACTAATTAAATCATACGTCAAACCTTGACTATCTACAAACACTAATAAACCGAATATAATTATACTTTTTCTTTATCTTATTTGAATTTTTGCAAACATTGACAAAACAGAGTATAATAACTAATCAAAAAATATTACTGGACATTCGATAAACTCTAACTGAAATGGTATAACTTTGATATAAAAGGTCGTAACGATTTTTGACATACAGAAACTAAATTGAATATGGTTAATTGAAGGTCAAATTTTATTCGACTTTCTACAAAAACAAACTCAATTGAGTATAATCAATCAAAAGCTACACCTTGATTACTTGACTTTATGTAAACACTAGATAACTAATTCAATGTCAAAACTAATTCGACTTTCAATAAATACTAATTAAATCGATTACAACTAATCAAAGAAGGTAAAATCACTTAATTATATATACAGTTAACTATTACTATGGATCATATAAATATTATTTGACTTTTTATAATGCCACTTTACTTTTCTATAAAAACTACTTAAGTTTATGTAAATTGATCTTAGTTGATAAAAATACCAAATCTTTATTGATTTCTTTATTAATTAATATTTATAATATTGATTTCAGCATATCACTAAATTATTAATCAAAATATGATGTTTAATTAGGATGGTCGTACGAATATTTAGTTGCCTATTATATTAATCAAAATATTTGGAAGGAATGTAATAACTTATGAATGAAAATGCTAGTATGTCCTATAAATCTCTACCATCAATATTTGTATCTATATAAAGCATAATCTGAAATCTTATCCTTATTTTCCAACTCTCCTTCTTCTGAAACCTTATCCTTCTCATTCCAACTCTCATTCTAAATCTGGACTCGCCCAATCCGGCTGTGTTCTTGGTGACGAGAGGGGATGAATCGTGTCGGTGTTCTTGGTGACGCTGGTGATGTCGTGGCGGTGATCTGAGCGCCGCCGGTGATGTCGTGGTGGTGATCTGAACGATTGCGACGAGGCTGTAATTTGGGCGTCGATAGGGATGATGACGACGACTCCGTGACGTCTTAGAGCTTTGAAGCTTTAGTTTTCCGGCCAGGCACGACTTGATGTCAAATGCGGGCCTCCCGAATCTCGCTGTATTTCAGAGCTCGTCAGGAGATGGGATTTTTTGGTCTAAAGGTGAGCCTCCTGAAGCTCGCCGTGAAGGTGGCGGAGAAAGGCTACATCAGCGACCTTATAATCAAGGGGTGAAGACGTGATCTGTGTTCGATTTCCCTCCTCCCTCACTTCTGTTATCAAGATCGTTGTGAAAAGGTATATAGATGTTTTTCCCCTGAGTATGATTGCAATTGTTTTTGGTGGTACCTCTTCCTATACTACAGAGGAAATAGATTTGTGGCAGTTTCCGGACAAGGAATTAATAGCAGAAATAGGTCATGACCAAGAAAGTCTTTGCAAGACTTCATGAGCCTTTGCAACAGGTATTCATTAAGTCTGATAAAATTCAGTTATTGTTTTTGTTGTAGGATTCCAACAACAAAGCGTCTGAGGGGCACCGGTGATGAATTTGGCGATACTTTCTCAATCTTACAAAATCTGCTTCTTCTGCACCATCCCGTCAGCTTTTTTCACCTCAAATACTTCTTCTTCAACACCACCGACGAAGGGGCAGCGCCACGGCAAAGATGCAAGAGCCCTGTGTGTTGTTCCAAGGCGAAAACAGATTTAGGAGTATATCTGAAACATTTGGCAGCTTATTTTTCCGGCTAATTTGGCCGGATATTTTTTTGGTAGCCGACGAATAAGTTTCGAACTCGTAAGTTGTTATACTCTATGCCTACACAAAAGTTTTCGATCTCGGATCAATTGGTGTTCATGCTGCTTCTTTTCGATATCGGAATTCGTTGAATTTGACACACTAGTTTGATATATTATCGATTTCGAAATCTGGACCGATGATATGTTATTGTTTCGATTTCGTAAGGATTTTACTGTTTTGGTACAGGAACGAGACTTACGAAGTCGCACCTTGTATACAGAAGATTTCGAATTCGAAAACCTTGGACGGCGGGTACTTCCGCCGTGCTAAACTGGAACGCCGATGCACGGCGTTGCCAGTAACGGCGGGTCAACCCGCCGTATGACCCATGAGATACCAACGTTGGGGATGTCGTTCTCCAGTAGTGTACCAAACCTTACGAGTCGTAACTTGCAATCGAACAGGGTTTCGAATTCGAAACCTTACTCGGCGGTTGCTTCCGCCGTGTAAAACTTGTACCCCGATGGACGGCGGTTCCAGTAACGGCGGTTCAAACCGACGTTGATGACCCGAATTACCGACGTGGTGGCTGTGTTGCTCCACTAATGAATCAACCACTTTTTCCTCACAAATATTATCATCGTAAACAATAGTATTCAAAAGAGGGGTATAATCAACTTCACAACCATTAATATAAAATTGAAAATATGAAGGTAGAGAAATTCCAAGAGTGTTAGAAGATGTCTTACAATCAATAGACTCAAGAACATCCACTTCATCCATCACTTATTCACTTCAATCTCTTCACCAAAATGAAAAAAAAAAAAAAAAAAAACAAAATACAAAAAAAAAAAAAAAAATTTTTTTTTTTTTTTTGTCATCATCATACACCGGAACATCAAACACATAACTATGCTCGAGAACATCCACTTTATCTATCACCAAAATCTCCTCAACGAAAATATTCGCATCATCATACACGGGAACATCAAATACTGGAGCAGCAAAGTTGTCATCATCACCATCGCATACACATGATCATGATACACCGGAGCAGTAAAGATATCATCTTCACCCTCATCGTCAACGATCTCACCGAATTTGACATGCGGATTTCTCTGGCAGACAAGAGCATCCAGTCGCTGGGTCAACAGTTCGAGTAATCGTTGCAGAGCAACAGCTTCATCCTTTCTCAGCATCACACCCATGATCCGTTGCGGGTTCTCGTCGGAGAAGACGCTAAAACTTATGATCGATTTGGAATCTGATACCACTCTGATGCAGCGACATGGAAGAAACAACGAACTATTAATCAAAACAATAGAAGAATTGATATATACGGAGGAAAACCCCTCAATTTCATTCAACATCAAAAGTCGTCTTAAAAATAACCAGAAAATTATTTATATACTAAACCCTAAGTTCTACTAGATATAATAAATAACAAAAAGGTCATCCCTAACTTCAAATATTATTTTAAGTATCCAAAATATAATAAAATGAAACTTTGACCCTAAAGCCAAAGGATTTCGCCCAAAAACCAGAAACCCTCATGCGTACATAGCATGAGTGCTTTTTAGAATGACTTTTCCAATCAAAAAACACTGCTCGTTATACGAATTCCGAGACTGCAGAAAGAATCATCAGAATCCGCGAAAACAGTTCAGCTACTCTTCCACTGGTAAGGTTCATGCCACATCACTTTGACAACTCTGTTCTTTGCCTCCATGTTAGTTTATTCGGCATTCTGTGCAATATAACATCTAATGAATCATGGTAATCTTTCATCTCCGGGTACCATGTCTGTTGGGTTAAGACCTTCTTAGTATGGTTAGCCATTACTGCCTGTATCAATTTTGGTTCTGTAACCCAATCCCCATTTTTGTCTTGTATTTGCATAATCTGTTTAGCCAAGCTTTTTTTCAAAGGTCATTTATGGAAATATGTTGAATTTTAATCCCCAAGTTTGTCCGAATTCATTATTGCCCGCTGCTACCAAAAATCAGATTGAAATTGCAATAACTTCATCAATTCTGTCCTAACCTCTTCTTCCATATGCAATAATCTAATGAATATATTAACTAACCTAATTATTTTGGCTGAACAAGGGTATATATACCTAAGCCTTGAATAAATAAAGTCCAAATCCAAAACCTAAACAACTATTAGCTAGGTTTTTATGTTTACACAAAACACACGTTGTCAGGAAATGAAATTAGCCCAGGGGAAGAATAGTCAATGCAAGCCAAGGAGAAGCTGGTGTGTCACTAGTAACTTCCAGGAAGGTGCAGAAATGCACAATTCCTAACGGTCACAAGGAGATGGTACCGATCAGTATATGTAGTACTGGGGGTAGCTAAATTCTAGGTATCAATTTCTGTGTAAATTTGATCATGATTGAGTTGTATTTTTATTTTTTCTTTCATTAATTAAATAAATACAGAAAACCCCAAAATATTATCTTTGTTAGTGAAATCCATTACAATTGGTATTAGAGTCGGCGATCGCTCGGAAAAATGGCACTGAAACAGACCGAGAAACAACAACTGGCGGAGCTCCTTTCGTCTAAGGCAACTTTCGAGGAGAAATTCCAGCAATTGGAAGAGACGTTAGCCGGAATGAAGGGAGAAATAGACGGGCGGCTATTGGGGATGCAAATGAAGGCGCAACCGCAACCCAGGGAAGCTACCAGTAGAGGTAAAAAATAGCTTGCTCCCTTTTTATTGTAAGACTGCAACTCAACACCCTAGTGTAGTGCTACATGGTGAAGCCAATCCTAGAGTAGGGTGGCCTAATACTAGTGAAGTAATGTATCAAGAACCTAGCCATGAAATAGGAAGAGCTGAACCATGGAAACAGGTTCTAGATAGTCAGTTTGGAGGATCGCAACCTAGGATAGACCTACATAGTTTCAACGGCAACAACCCTAAGGATTGACTGGAGAAATGTGAGATATTCTTCAATTCTTTTGAGCTTCCTGAACATAGAAAGATGAGTACCATTGAGATGGTGTTAGAGAGGAGGGCTCAAAGGTGGTATAAGTCAGTTAAGGTGGTGAAACCTTTTGAGGGATGGACTGAATTCTCTAGCTGTGAACAAGCGATTTTCTAACTCTGGGACTAAAGATATGTTTGAAGAATTAACTAAGCTGATGCAAAGAGGTAATTTGAGAGAATATGAAGAATAGTTTGAGGACTTAAAATCTGTGGTGGTAAGTAGCTATCCTCATTTACCTGAGTACTTCTTTGTAGGAACTTCTGTGAATGGTCTAAAACCTGATCTGCAGGTGTTAGTGAAACCATTCAAACCGAACTCTTACATGAGGCTATAGAAGTAGCCCTGTACCAAGAATCTGTGCTTGAAATGTACACTAAGAGGGTTAGAGGAAACATCCACCATACCTTAAGCCCCTACACTAATAGTGGAAACATAAGAACCCCTTTCTATTATCAATCTCAGTTGAAGAATCAAGGGAACACTAGCAGTGAAAAATGGAGGAATTCAGGATAGGGAATGACAGATAAGTAGATAGAAGAAAATGGGAGAAAGCTGAATGGTGAGGGCTTAAAAAAAATCACAGCACAGGAAGTGCAATACAGAAGGGAAAATAGACTCCGCTTTAAATGTGGAGAGATATTTCACCAAGGCCATGCGTGCAAGTTTAAACGGGTGCACTGTGTAACTGGAGAGAAGGAAGAAGAAGGAGCTGATGACATCATGGTGGCAGAGTGGGATTGTGAAGAATTTAAGCAGCTGGAATGTGATGAACCTGAGGATCTCACCCTGAATTTCATAGATGACAGACTCATATGTGCTAACACCATCAAAGTACTGGGATACATTGGTGACTTCCAGGTAAGGATGCTATAGACACAGGGAGTTCATACACTTTTGTGAGCCCTAGATTGGTGGAAAAGCTAAAACTGAATAAAATTGCAATTAGGCCATTTGTGGTGTCAATAGCTGATGGAATGAGAGTTGGAGGTGATACATATGCTCCAGATGTAGAGTGGATAATCCAAAATCATCATTTTAATTTTGGAATGAGGATCATGGAACTGGGGACTTCACTTAATATGATTGTAGGAGTGGACTGGATGAAGACTTTTAGCCATGTGGACTTTGACTTCAACAAAGAAGATGTGTTACCAAGGATCTCTACCAAGGATCTCAGTATGTGTTACTTGGAAATGCTGACAGGATTAGGTTCCATCTAATTAGAGATAAGGTAATTCAGGGTAACATTAGCCCCTTTTCTTCTCCTGTTTTACTGGTTAAAAAGAAAGATGGAACTTGGCGCATGTGTATTGATTATAGGAAGCTTAGTGATTTGATCATTAAAGACAGATTCCCTATCCCTATCATTGATGAACTTCTAGATGAATTGCATGGTTCTGAAATCTTTTCAAAATTAGATTTAAGATCAGGATATCATCAAATTAGGGTTTCCAAAGAAGATGTTTCAAAAACAGATTTTCAAACACATAATGGACATTTTGAGTTCCTTGTGATGCCGTTTGGGTTAACTAATGCCCCAGCCACCTTTCAATCATTGTTGAACAAAATTTTTCAAACACAGTTGAGAAAGTTTGTGCTAGTGTTCTTTGATGATATTTTGATATACATCAGAAATTTAGAAGAGCACATTGAGCATGTAAGAACAGTCCTAGCTGTGATGAGAGAACAAAAGTTGCATGCTGAGGGGTCCAAATGTGTTTTTGCAAAACCAAAAGTAGAGTACCTTGGACATCTAATCTCAGCACAAGGAGTGGAGATGGATGAAGAGAAGGTATCTTTGATCCTGAATTGGCCAATACCAAAAAACTTGAAATAGCTGAGAGGATTCCTTGGATTAGCAGGATACTAGAGAAGGTTCATAGCCGGATTTGGAGTGATTTGTAGACCATTGCACAACCTGCTGAAGAAGAATGCTTTCCACTGGGATCAGGTTGTCACTGAAGCTTTTGAAGCACTGAAGAAAGAATTTAGCACCTGTACTAAGACTTTGACAAGGCATTTGTGGTGGAAACAGATACAAGTGAGAAGGGTATGGGGGTTGTGCTCATGCAAGAAGGTAAACCTATTGCCTTCATAAGTAAACCTTTATGTATAAGAAATAGGGGACTCTCAAACTATGAGAAAGAATTACTTGCTCTAGTCATGGCTGTTGACAAATGGAGACATTATCTAGCTGGCGCCAAATTTGTGATCAAAACTGACCATCAAAGCCTCAAGCATTTACGGGAACAAAAGCTACATAGTGCAATCCAACACAAGTGGATCACAAAATTATTAGGGCTGTCATTTGAAATACTGTACATGTCTGGTAAGTCTAATACAGTAGCTGATGCATTATCAAGACAGCAGTACCAAGAAGAAACTGTTAGAGATGATCATGAATAGGAGGAGCAAACTGATCAGGTTTAGTGGGATATAGGTTAAGAAGAGGAAGAAATAGAGTTATTGGAAGAGATTGTGAATCCTGCACTCAAGAAGGAGGAGAATGCTGCATTTAAGGAGGAAGGGAAAGAGATCATTTTTTTCAGGAAAGAGTACAACACAACCACTGTCATTACTACTTGGCTGCAGCAACTGGAAATGGGCTATGAAGATGATCAGGAAGCTCAAGACATAATTGCCAAGGCTGTGCTGGATCCTAGCAGTAACAATAAATTGATGTTACCAATGGGATGCTGAAAAATGAAGGAAGAATCTATGTGGGGAAAACAGGAAATGCAAGGCAAGACATACTCACATGTCACATCAATGCATTCCTCAGCATATGGTGGGTACTCTAGGCAAAATGCCACCATCAGAAGAGTGCTAATGATCTTTACATGGGCACGAATTAAAACTAATATCCTAAACTACATTTAGGCATGTGAGATCTGTCAGAAAAATAAGGGAGAACACTGCTCTTCACCTGGATTGCTGCAATTATAACTATCCCAAACCAGGCTTGGAGCCAAATATCTATGGATTTCGTAGAAAGGCTCCCAAACTCCAAGGATTTTGACACAGTAATGGTAGTGGTTGATAGGTACACAAAACATGGCCACTTCATAGCCCTATCTCATCCCTTCATAGCTAAGCAAATAGTAGTAGTCTTCATGGATGAGATTTTTAAATTGCACGGGGAACCTGAATCCATCATCACTGATAGGGACAAAATATTCACTAGCTCCTTCTGGAAAGAGCTCTTCACTAACCTAAGCATTCAGCTAAAATTCACCACTGCATACCATCCTCAATCAGATGGACAAACAGAGAGGGTGAATCAAGTGGTGGAGAACTAACTTAGGTATTTTTGTGGTGATCACCCCAATAGCTGGAAGGACTAGTTGAGCATGGCAGAGAGATGCTATAATTCCTGCCATCATGTAAGTATCAATATGACTCCACGTGAAGCACTTTATGGAGTGAAACCCTTTCATTTATCCTTTGGAGTTATGAATGATTCCATGCTACCTGCTGCAGCTGACATGGTACAAATGAGGGCTGAAATTCAACAGAAGCTGCAGAAACACTTGAAGAAAGCACAGAAGAGAATGAAATTTTATTCAGATCAGAAGAGAAGTGACAAAAACTTTGAAGCAGGAGATTGGGTGTTTTTGAGAACATAGAAATTTAGACAACACTCCATACATCACAATTCAGGAGAGAAGTTGGTTGCCAAATATTGTGGTCCCTTCCAAATTCTGTAGAAAATAGGGACATTAGCATACAAACTGAAGCTGCCAGAACCTAGCAGAATCCACCATGTGTTCCATGTCTCCTTGCTCAAGAAATTTGTGGGAGGCACTCCGACTCAGATCATACTCCTTCCTCCAGCAGCTGAAGAAGAAACCATTAGTTTGAACCATGCCAAGGATCTCTAGAGGAGGCTCCTACAAGCTGGCACATCTCAAATCACTCAGTGGCTTGTCTTATGGAAAAATATGCCTACTAAAGAGGCATCATGGGAAGATGCTGAAGTTATCCAACATCTGTTTCCAAAATTCAAAGCTTGAGCTAGCATAAACCAGTTGATACTTGAGGACAAGTATCATTTCAGAGGGAGGGTTTGTCGGGAAATGAAATTAGCCCAGGGGCAGTAGTCAATGCAAGCCAATGAGGAGGTGGTGTGTCACCAGTAACTTCCAGGAAGGTGCAGAAATGCACAATTCCTAACGGTCACAAGGAGATGGTACTGATCTGTATATGTAGTATTGGGTAGCTAAATTCTAGGTATCAATTCATGTGTAGATTTGATCATGATTGAGTTGTACTTATATTTTGTCTTTAATTAATTCAATACATACAAAAAACCCCAAAATGTTATGTTTGTGAGTGAAATCCCTTTCACATGCACACAATGGCCCAGAATGTGCCTTAATTATTTATTATTTAACTAAAATAAATATATAATATGGTATATAACTAGCAATAATTCAACCCAAATAAATTGAGCTGAAATTCTTCAATGTTTTCACTCTAATTCTTAAATATTGCCAGCTTATTATTGCTCCTCTTTCAGTAGAACTAAGGGTCTGTTTAGTACAACTTATCTGAATAATTTTTAGTTCACTTCGGTATTTTTCAGTTCAGTTCAATAAATTTCAGTTCAGTTCAGTATATTTCAGTTCAGTTCAATATGTTTCAGTTCAGTTCAGTATTTTTCAGTTCAGTTCAGTAAATTGCATTATACATTTAATTTTTTAAAACAAATTATATGTTAAATATTCAGTTCAATTAAACCCAATTCAAAGAAAATGTAATATAATTTAATTCAGTTCAGTGAGAATATAATTTAATGATTTTAACTTTATATTGAAAATTCAATTCTTTTCAGTTAAGTGTAGTTCAATTCAGTTCATTTCAGTTAACCGTAGTTCAGTTCAAATCTATTTTCTATCGGTTTCCCTACCATTAGGTAGAGATTGCCAAATTCTTGTTGCTATATCCATTTGATTTGGTTGCATTATTCATTCGATTTCAAATAATGCATTGATTTGATTCTTCAATTTCTTTTTGTTCAATTAAGTTGAGTTCAATATATTTCAGTTCAATTAAGTTCAGTTCAGTGTGATTCAATTTAATTTAGTTTACTAAGCTAGGTCCAATTTGTAAAGTTCATAATTGATGAAATATGATTTGATAAAATTTTGTTAATTTTATAACATCAATGTATACTTTTGTAAGTTCAGCTTAATTAAGTTAGGTTTAGTTCAATTCAGTATGCTTCAGTTCTTTTCAGTTTATCAATCTAGGTTCATTTTAATAAGTTTGGTGCTGATAAAATACAATAATTATACATGCAGGTCCATGTTTACTAATGCAGGTCTGAAAAACACAATATGTGGCCCCTGAATTGTGCTAGTGCACCCAAAATATTATATTTTTCAAACCTGCATTAGTAAACATGGACCTACATGTTTCACCACTCATAAAATATGACTTGATAAAATATAGCATAATTTGGTTATATTAATACATTGATTTTATTTTCATCAATTCAGTTCAATAAAGTCCAGTTCAGTATACTTCAGCTCAATTTTGTTAAATATCTAGGATCATTTTATTAAGTTCGGTTCTGATGAATTATAATTTGATAAACTTTAGCTAATATAGTTATATTAATGTAGTGATTTGTTTCCTCTAAGATGTTTTGTTCAGTTAAGTTCAATTCAATATATTTCAATGGCTTGTTTTATAATCAAAATTTTGAACATAAATTTATTTTATCAAAAAAATCAAATGAATTTTAGTTCAGTTCAGTATTTTTCAGTTCAATATTTTTCAATTTAGTTCAATATTTTTCAGTTCAGTTCAGCATTTTTCAGTTCATTTCAGTTCAGTTCAGTAATTTTCAGTTCAGTTCAGTTCAGTTCAGGCGTATTAAACAAGCCCGGAGGCAATGAAATAATCTCCAGAATAAGAGTTAAGGCTCTAGGGAGTTACATAGTAGGCTGTTTTTCTTGACTCTGATCAAGATCAGCTGTTGGCCCATTCCCAGTGGTTTTCCCCATAGCTCGGGATACAATGCCTGAATCCTCTCCCTGAGGTCCTCCAGAGTCAAAGCCTCGTCCATATTCTCCAAGATTGTCATCAAACTAGTCTTGAAGCCTCCTACTTGACGCAGCTTATCCTAAAGCTCCTTCAAACCCTGAGCAGCATCGGGCCAGTTGTAACAGGAAGCCAACACCTTCTGATCATTCTCGCTGAGGAATGTCAGAAGAGATCCCCAAATGCCCTGGAGTTGGGACTTGTGGAAGAGCTTGTTGCTGCCACTGCGGAGCTCCTCCATCTCAGGACAGTTAACACAGAAATCCACTATCAATTGGACGAACTGCTTCTGCTAGACGGGGTCAGCATATTGATCCCTTTCTGTCCTCAAGGTAGCCACTTCTTTGCTCAAATCCAGGAGACGGATATCCCAAACTCTCTGGTCTCAGATAAGGTCTTGACTTCTTGAGCCAAAGCTTCTTTCTCGGCTCTCTCCTTGGCGGCCTCATCTTGGAAGTGCTTGACCAGCTCGGGTGACCCACTGGACCTTTCAGCAACTTGCACCTTCAGCTTCTCAGTTTCGGTCGCCTTCTCTTCTGCTACCCGCTCCAGAGCTTGACACCGAGCATGCAGCGCCTTAACTGAGCCATACAAAAGCTTTATCAGGTTGTCCGATATCGCGGCACCTCTTCGAGAGATAGATCGAGACTGCACGGGAATGTCAACTTAGGAGGAAACTACATACTCAGAGAAATAAAGTTAATCAAGTTGAAAACACACCTAACTGATCTCCATAAATTCTGGAAATACCTCGGACTCACTCTTCGAGACATCGGGGTGAGAAAGGATGACATATTCCTCGAACTTCCTCAAAGTTTCGAGGTCGAGTTTCGCCCTCTTGGGAGACCTGTCGCCACTCCCCGAAGATCCCTCAATGGCCTCCAACTTCTTTTTCTTCTCCTCCTCCTCCTCAGTCATCTTCCTTTGTTTAACTATCATAGCCATCATTTCCGCTATGCTACCTGGCTCCATCTCTGAAGAATCCACTGAATATAAAGAGGAAGATATCAGAAATGAAGAGAAAGATACAATACAAGCACAAGGATACATATAAAAAGAGAGGTCTACCCCCAGCCAACGCTTCTGAAACAACTACGGACGTCACAGAACCATCATCCACTGCTTACCAAATTTGGCGCACCAATACTCATTCACACTGGTTGTCCGTGGGGAAACAGACTCCCTAGCTACCTCTCTCCTTGGACTTCGAGCCAGAGCTAGACCTTCATCTTCCTCCTCATCCGAAGGATCTCGTGCAAACGACACAAATAATGGCTCTACTTCATCTAAAGTTATAGTACTTGGTCGGATTTTCTTTGGTCCCCTAACCAACCTCTTCAAACAACGCCGAGAATCCAGCATAAATCCAGAGTTTTCTTCATTCAATGGAGTCCAAGACGAGACCTTCTCTCTCTCACGAGCCTCTATCTCCTCAGCAATTCTCCGAGCTCAGATGGCATTCGCCGCAGCAACAGGATCCTGCTCATTCATCACAGTTGGACTCATACCACTCAACCTCAACACCTCGGGGCTAATGGAATTAAGCACCCTTCAGATAGCTGCCATTCTTCAGGATCCTCCCAGGTATCTCGTACATCCATCCGAAGGTCTGAAGAGGCCATAGCCAGCCCGTCTGATGGTCTCCTGGCACAAACTCATCATCCTCGAGTATTATCTTCTCGCCAACTAGTTCTTGTGTTATATTCAGCAAATGACGAGAAGTCAAAAGATCGTTCTTAGCTTCATTCCTAAGCTCAGTGTTCCAATGGGGTACTTGATACTTTGTTCGGTCAAATGTCATCTTTACCTTAACCTATTTCACTCTTCAACGACAACGTGAAGGCCTTATCTATATCAGGGTCTCGGACAGCTAAGGTCACCACCTTCTTCACAATTGAAACCTTATACAAGGTACGCAGCAGATTGAGGCTGGGAGCATAGCCCTTGTGAGCACACCAGGTCATTAAGGCCATTATTATCACTATCACATTGGCATGTAGCTGCCCCGGATGCACCTGATAGTAATCCATGAACTTACTCAATAGTGGGGGAAAGGGAAAAGCCAGACTGTGCAGTATAAACCTCCCACAGATAACCCCTCGGGTTGAAGTGACTAGCTCCGACGTGGGCTTGTTATCCCCAATATACATGAGATCACAGTCACTGGGAAGGAGTACCGGCAACTATCTACAATACGGCAGCATCCGCACACGCCTACTCATCCTTCAATTACCTCTTATTGCTACCCTCACCACGCGCGGACGGTATAACCCCTAGCGCACGCGCCACCACGGGACCACTCCCCTCCATCTGGGCCTGCCGCGCTACAGCCATCAAGCTCTTCTCTTTATCGAATAATTTCCTCTTCAATACTAATGGTTTCTTCCCACTTGCTACCTCGGCTCTACGGCGGTCACGGGAGCTAATCTCCTCGGCCTGAGCACGGACATACTCTCCCTCATCATGTAGGGGGTGTAATTCACCTCGGCTCTATGGCGATCACGGGAGCTAATCTCCTCGGCCTGAGCACGGACATACTCTCCCTCATCATGTAGGGGGTGGAATTCATTTCGCTACTACTAGACATGATCACGAAGAGTATGGGGGAAATAATGGGGAACATGAGAAGCAAAAACAGAGAAAGAGCAAGAAATGATGGAACACTTAATGGATAAAGCGGAACAAAATTTTGGGGGTTTCGTGAAGGAAGAAAGCGTGAAAACGTCCTCTGCAATCTAATGAAGAAATTGAAAGTAGAGAAGACATAGAGAATTATTTGGGAGATATAACCCAAACCCGGACAACAGTAAGGCGAGTAATTACCTTGATTCTTGTTCCGATGCAAGCAATTGGAGAGACGGCGGACAAACTGTCACTACCATCCAATGGATATGCGACACGTGTATTTAGCTTCTGAATTTCAAAAGGAAGTAATCTAAGCCGTCCATATATCCTGATGGAATACAAAACAACCTGAAGCTATATATTCAGAAGGGTCATCCTAAGATGTTAGTCCTAGAAGGACACCCCGAGCTTAATGCCCCGAATTACTCTCCCTCGAGTTATTGGCCTTCCCTCGAGAAGCAAGCCTCTAATCCAACCTTCGAGATGGAGCCCTCGAAATTCTGAAAATCTACCTTGGGGCTACAGATAAGTCTGTGGTTCGTATTCTAGGACCTCATTTAGTCTCGGACCAGGGCCCGAGAAGGGTCGTGGGCTCACGCTACGCGAAAGACAGGTCCATCGGTCCAAATCCTTATAAGAAATGCGTATATTCTGAATGTCCTATAAGGAAAACACTTCCTTTAAACATGGTAATGCAATCATGTCCGAAATACACTTCCTCTATATATGGTAATACAACTGTTATCTCCATAAGAGTTGTGTTCATACCAGACTACATGTCTTGGCGATCTACGGATTGTAGCCTTATAAATACCGAAGGTTTGGTAGACCTCTCTATCTCACAACTCATACAATACGCCTTGCGCACTTAAAGCTTCTAAATTGTTTGCTAACTTGAGCATCGGAGTGTCCACCCCTGGGCCATCCCAGGGCTCTGTCTTGCAGGTCAGTTCATGAGCCAAGTTCGTCGTCAAGTGTGAGTTCCAGACATCTATCAGTTTTTCCGTGGATTTCTTGTTGAGAATTGTGGTGTCCTCCATTCTTGACTGTTGCCACTACTTGAAGTTGATTCAAGAATTTCTTTATAAGGGTCATGTTGAGTGTGGTGATACTTTTCAACTACTTTCAATGTCATATGTTTGGCCTTCTGTGCCTATGGATTTTGTGCATCTACATCAGGGTCAGTTTCAGCTTATTGCTAGCAGTCAGTACAATCAAGTCCACGGTGATTCAAATCTTCGTGTTGTGGAGTTCAAGATTCTTCGTTTAGTGACGGCACAACTTGAGATTCATGGACGAATCTTCTCTGTCCTGGAGAGAATGATGTGGCATGAACCTTACCCGCAGAAGAGCAGCCGAACTATTTTCGCGGATTCTGATGTTTCTTGCTACAGTCTCGGAATTCGACAAACGAGCAGTGTTTTTTGATTGGAAACTTCATTCTAGAACTCATGTAATGTATGCATGAGTATTGCTGGTTTTTGGGCGAAATCCTTTGGCTTAAGGGTCAAAATTGCGTTTTATTATATTTTGGAAACTTAAAATAATATTTGAAATTAGGGAGGACCTTTTTGTTATTTATTATATTTAGTAGCAGTTAGGGTTTAGTACATAAACAGTTTTCGGGTTATTTTTAAGACAGCTTTTGATGTTGAATGAAATTGAGGTGTTTTCCTCCATATATTTCAATTCTTCTGTTGTTTTGATGAATTCAACAAGGATTTGATTAATAGTTCGTTTTTTCTTCCATCCGCGCTGCATCACAAAGCCTTTTACCATGACAGAGATATGGGAAGCTGTGCGGAGCATGAAACCATGGTCTGCGCCGGGAATCAACGGATTTCCGCCAGTTTTTTATAAGAGAAACTGGAAAGCAATAAAAGGCCCATTGATTCGTGCAATACAAAAATTTCAGGAGGGAGCACTTATGAGAAGAGATTGGAATGAGACTTTGATTGTGTACATTCCCAAGGTCAAAAATCCGACTGTGCCATCGGAATATAGGCCGATCAATTTGTCTAAGGTACAATATAAAATCATTGCTAAATTGATTGCCAACAGGATCAAAGGGGTGATAAATAGTTTAGTCACGCAAAATCAGAGTGGTTTCATTCCGGGGAGATATATAAGGGAAAATATTTTACTTGCTTATGAATTTACAGAAGCTATAAGGAAAAGAAAAGTGAGTAAAGTGTCTTTCTCAGCCATCAAATTACACATGAATAAGGCCTACGACAGAGTATCATGAACATTTTTGGAGAAAGTGCAGATTCAAATGGAATTCCCAGCAACCATAGTGGAAATGAGCATGCAGTGTGTCTCAACTGTATCTTATAAATTTTTTGTTAATGGTGGCATATCTGAGCCATTTAGGCCTAATAAAAGAATCAGGAAAGGATATCCACTATCACCCTATTTATTCATTTTAAATCAGCAAGCTTTCTCAGCTGCTTTGGAAGAGCACCCGCCTCAGGGTCCGAAAATAGGTTTTAAAATAAGCAGGAATAGACCCCTGTTGTCGCATCTTATGTATGCGGACGACTGCTTCGTATTCTTAGAGAATTCAGAAGCTAATATGAGAATTCTAGCTCAAAGATTAGACAGTTTTGCCCATTTTCAGGACAACGAGTCAATTTTGAGAAGTCATCTATACATTTTAGTCCCAATACGAGTTCTGACCTGAAACATTGGATTTCAGATGCGTTACAGATACATAAGCAGGGCATGCCGGGGAAATATCTTGGCCTTTCCATTTTGGATGTCAAAAGGAGAAAGTATACGTTAAAAGATGTGGTCACAAGAGTGAAGAGGAAAATAGAGACATGGAAAACAGAGACCTGCTATTTGGCTAGAAGAGTAACACTGGCAAAATCAGCGTTATAGACAATACCAACTTACACAAATGGGAGTATATAGATTACCTAAAGGTACTACAGATGAGTTGGATAAAATGGTGAGGCAATTTATCTGGCATGGCATGATGCTGAAGGTAGATCGATACACACTAAAAGGTGGGAAGTTTGGTGCACCAAAGTCAGAAGGAGGTCTTGGAATGAGATTGGCTGCTGATTTCAACCAAGCGATGTTGGGGAAGCTGGCATGGAAGACCATAAGAGACAATGATTCCTTATTCTCAAGGATTTTAACAGCAAAATATTGTACACAAAAATCTTTGTTGGACATTAAGCCAAAACCAGCTGATTCGTGGGCATGGAATTCTCTCATGTGGGGTGCAGAGGTGATCAAGGGAAAGGTTAAGTGGCAGATTGCAAATGGCAAGAGTGTGGAAATTACAGAGTATTGGATTCTTGGAGCACTAAATCTTTTGGGATTACAAACTTCATGGGCTAATCAATCATCCATGAAAGTAAGTCACTTGATTGATGATCACAAGAAGTGGAGGACAATATTGGTCAAAACAATATTTCCCAAGGACGTTGCTTCTAGAATATTAAGAATACATCTTCCTGAGTTCACTCGACACAGACAAATTGACAAAATGATCTGGACCGGGTCATACTCCGGGGAGTATGAGGTCAAGAGAGGTTATCACATGGCAAGGGAAGTGAGAAGATAAACATGTAACAATCAAGCAACGATTTGGTCCTAAACAAAAGCCCAGTTCGGAAGAGACTTTGGAGAACTAGTTTGCCTCAGAGATTTCTATTACTCATATGGAGAGTGCTAGTAAAGGCAGTGCCAACAGATCTAGGTTTATTTCAAAGAGGGGTAGTTCTGACCCCGTTATGTAGAGTGTGTGAGGATAAAGTAGAATCAGCAGACCACCTGTTTCCAGAGTGTAGAATTGCACAGAGAGCATGGAGAATAAGTACGTTGGGGTTTGATTTCAGCACTCACCGAGGATCTTTTGCTTTATGGCTAAGGAATTGGATTCTGCATGCACCAGATGAACAAGTATTGAAGCTTTCTTTCTGTATAATATGGCAAATATGGTTGTACAGAAATGATGAGGTGTGGAAAGATAAGGTGGTAAATATGATTACGGACCTCGAGCAGATTTGGATATTGACTCCTAATCAAGCAAGGGTGCAGAATACATTAAGAGGTGCAGATGGTGTTAATGGCATTTTACATTCACGGGAACAACAGGTATCAGAAAGTTCAAATGCAAGCTCAGGCCAAGAGGTGGACTGGGGACCTCCGGTTGAGGCATTAGTGATTACAGATGGGGCTTTTGATATAGCGCATTGTATCGGTGTCGCGGCGTGGTGTTTCTCCTTTTCACAAGGGATCACAGAAGATCGTGACTATGAGATAATGCAAATTCTCTCACCCTTAGAAGTGGAATTAGCAGCTATCTAAAAGGGTATCAAACCGCTCTCCAGAAAAATTTCAAGGTCATCACAATTTGGACAGATTCAGCTATTTCGCAGCAAGTGTTAAGCGGAAAACATGCTCCTGATCCATCAATTTTTATCATGATAGGAGAGTTTTATTATTTCAATCTTTTATTTTTACAAATAAATGTAACTAAAGTTGACAGAGCGAAGGTGGGAGATGCCCACTCTTCAGCAAAAAAAGTTATGAGTGCTATGTTTTAATGAATATAAGTATGGTTTGACAAAAAAAATTTAGATTTGGGTTTTCATTCTTTTGGGAGACGACGGTTGTGGCAAAACCTTGGAGGCCGGTGATTATTCGAGCAATGCAATTCGGTTTGATTTCTTTTCTATTGTATTTTATTATTATGTTTAGTTAATTGTTTGTTTGGCGTAGAATAATGAATTGCTAGTTTTTTGATTTGTAAGATCTAAATGTTTTTATAATGATATCCACGAATTATTGATTGTTCTTGTATGAATTTATACCTGATGTTTTGAGTCAGATCAACTTGAGTCCTATTAGGTTATAGCTAATTAAAGTAGCAGAATTGCTGTCTATATAATATATAACTGATACAGACTACATAATAACATGGATGTGGAACAATTAAGTGAACAAAGCATTACTTGCAAATACTTGGTTGATTGTTTATATTAGGTCCTTTTAGTGCTTCATGTTGTTGACATGTGCTTCTGGTTTAGCGAATACTTTCTGGGGAGATCTTAATAAGAGAAATAGTGGGTTCAGCAAATACTTGCATGCTGGGATACTTTTTGTCCTATGACTCAGAATTTTCCCGAAAAAACAGAGAAATAGATCAAATCTATCAAAGCTAATCCCTAAAGACTCGATTTTGAATAGAAAAGAATAACTTTTTTTAGATACAAGTGTTAACAGATAAACTCCAGACCAATATTTAATCAAATCCCAATTTAGCACAAACCCAATATTAAGCAGTAAATAATGAAAAGAAAAAGAATAAAACTATGTTTGATAGTCATATATCACCGGCCGTCTAATTGGTCTGATTCTCTCTTATAGCATTGGACTCGTGTATGGTATGTTCTTGATATATCCCGACACGACCCAAGTCTGTCCACCGGCGAGAGCTCTCTTATTCTTCTGGCCATCCTTTTACTATGATCAGACCGATCGATGACGAACACATCAAAATTGGGATCTCCGATCGGAGACCCCGTTGATTAGTGAATACCCGATGGTGGTCTTATTCCCCGACCGAACTAATATTGGGGTTCTCAATCGGGATTTCCGGCTATCCCAACAGAAGAACTCGACGATCAAAGATTGCGACGAAGAAGAAGAGATGCGTGACTGCGGCGGTTTCAAATTTGAGAGTGATCAAAAGAGATTGTTACTTTTCGACGGCGATAACGAAAGTTTTGGGCTAGGAGGTTGAGAAAAGGGCGTAGAGATCTATCTAGGATTGATGGGGTGGAAGTGATGTATGCAGGACACCAACACTTCGACGACGAACCAGGCTCTCGAACTGATCTGCAAGACAAAGGCCCCGGGTGTCCCGGGGATAGACACTCTGACGCTCAAGTCAGTATATTTGCTTAAGGCGTAGAGTATAAAGTATGAGATTAGATGGAGAGGTCTACCAAACCTTTGGGGTATTTATATGGCTACAATCCGTAGATCACCAAGATATGTATTTATGGTATGAATACAACTCTTATAGGAATAGAGGTTGTATTACCATGTTTAGGATAGCTGTATTACCATCTTTAAAAAGATGTATATTCCTCGTAGAACATTCATAATATACGCATTCCTTATAAGGATTAGGATTGATGGACATGTGGATCCACCCTCCGCGGATCTCGAGCCCACGACCCTTCTCGGGCCTTGGTCCGAGTATGAATGAGGTCCGAATACGAACCATGGACTTATCAGTAGCCCCAAGGTAGATCTTCAGAATATAGAGTACTCCATCTCGAAGGTTAAAGGAGAAGCTTGCTTCTCGAGGGAAGACCAATAACTCGAGGGAGAATAACTTGGGGTGTTAAGCTCGGGGTGTCCTTCGGGGATTCTCTTCTCGGGCTTACCCTTCTGAATATCTAGCTTCAAGTTTCTTCGTATTCCATTAGGACATGTGGACGGTTGGATCTGAATCTGCCTTCTTGAATTTTAAGGAGATTGACACGTGGTCTTGATTCATTGTACCTTCTAGCGGTGAGGAAGACCAACCTTCCAATTGCCTGCATCGTTTCGCGAGTCGAGGTAATTACTCCACTTAAATGTGTGTTAATTACTGGCTATATAACCAAGTAATTTTTCCTTGTGTTTATCATTAATCTTCATCTCTGCGTTTCAAATTTCCAAAAATAATTTCTTTAAATTTGTCTTCTTCCTCATATATTCTCTTCCCCCCATTCTCTATATTGCCATGTCTTCCACAAATTCCAGCGTTCCCCCTAGCAATATTGAGAATGTTGTTGGAAACAGAGCCCCAGCTAATCGTGATTTGAGCACCTTGTTCCTGGAAGTCGAGTTTGGGGAGCTGATGGAAGTTACCGTTGCTTCACCGCTGCATGTGGTAACTATAGTGGCAGATGATGGAGCTTCTGGGTCAGAGATGGATCCTAATGTGGAGCCCCAAGTTGATAAACAGGTTCCGGCCGCTGATGATGTCACCAAAGTGGTTGACGAAAGGACATTAAGGTATCTGCGGTCCTGCAGGCTGTCATATCCTCTTGAGGCTGGCTTGAAGCTCGAGGATGGAGAAGTTTCCATTAAAAATCTGGTTAGCCTCACTCGAGGGGCACTTTATGGGAGGTTTTTACAGCAAGGGATAAGTTTTCCCTTTCCCCCTTTATTCCATGAATTCCTGCAGCATCATCAACTGCATCCTAGCCAAATACATTCCAATGTGGTAGTGTTGATCATGGCGGTGATTTCCTGGTGTGCTCGAAAGAACTACGATCCAAGACTGGATTTATCAGGAGTCTGTATACGTTATTATTTTTTGAGACTTATGAATACATTACCCTCACTCCAAGGAAGAGGAAACCCATCACGTTTCCTGATAACAGTGGTGCGTGAGAGGCAGACCATTTCACTTTCAACCGAATCAAGTACGAGGTCCCTGATTTGCATCCCCATCCGAAGGATGCTATAGCTCGTGATAGAGGTTTCATCATCCCTAATCACTTAAAGGGCATCATCGAGGAGCTCTTGAAGGAGGACATTACCCTTCAGAGAAAGGATTTTGTTATGGGCGCGCATGGCTCTGTATGGCAGTGGCCCAGTATCACTTACTCGTATTTGTTGGATGTTCCTCGGTCGAAATCTACCTCCAGCTTTTTCAAGCCTGGTCGGAATTGGGCCCTCCCTGATAAAATCCAGGGAAGAAAGAAAAGGCCAGGAAAGGGGGTCCGAGAAAGTCTCCTCGTAACCATGGTGAATCTTCTTCTAGTCGGTCTTCTTCAGGTAACTTTTCAAGTCATACACTATATAATATGTTTTTCTTGTGTCTTATGCTGAGGTTTATCTTTATATATGTACAGCGTCTCCTCCGAACAAAAAGATCAAGAAGGGAAAGGCTACACTCCAAGCCATGGATGAGGAAGCAGAGGAATCTGAGGAAATACAGTCCGAGGAGATGGAACCGGTGGTGGAGGAGTCCTCTGAAGATGATGAATCTGACCTTGAGTTGGTGGACTCTGAAGATGCTTCTCTGAAGAAATTAAAGTACTATCTGAGCTGCCCAGAGGAAGAGGATGGTCAGGATTCTTGGAAGTCTTCTAAGAAGTATCCCTTCGTTTCTGAGGTATTTATCTTTCTTATCATACTGCATAGATGTCTTGAATGCCAGGTTTTAATATGCCTTTTATTTCGCAGCTGATGGCGGATCTGTCCATGGTAGGGCCTCGAGCTAATGATTTGATCCGTCACTTGTCTGATTCCGTGATGAAATTACATGTCAAGTACCGGTCCTTCAAGGCAAAGAAGGTGAAAATAAAGGCTTCCCTCTCGTCTGTGACTGCTAAGTTTGTTGCGCTAGCTTTCCCTATTCAGACTCCATTGGATGTGACTCAACTGGAAACTAGGGTGAAGCAGTTGGAGGCCGAGAATATGGATCTGTTGTCGGCAATGAAGTCTCAAGATAAAGAGCTTGGGACTTATCAAGGAGCTGTCGCAAAATCAACCCGAGGAGAAGGATTCAGAGGAGCCTAAACGACTTCTAAAGCTTTGGAGTGCTTTCCTTGCTTGTAGTCCCGAGTTTCAGAGCCATAGGGAGGAGTATGGAGATTTGTTCCATTCTTCTGAACTGCATGAGATCTCAGGTGGCGTCTTACGACTATGCCAATCTGAGAAAGAGGTGGAGATGATGAAGGAAATCTTCTCTCATCCTGATGCTGCTGATAAGCTCTCTGCTCTGACTGCAAAACGCTGGATCCCTGGGGCCGAGTTTTTAGATGCATTGGATCCTTCCGAGAAGATAGTAACATCAGGAGATTTACTAAGGCTTATTAGAGCTAAGTATCCTGCATTACCTTCTTTTGAAGAGGTGATTTCTAGTTCTTCCATTAATAAGGAGGATTAGTCTCGGCATCTCCTCGTCAGCTTCGAAGCCTGAAATCCTTTGCACATGAACCTCAGTCTCATGATTTACTGGAAAGGAGCTCATGCCGAGCTGAGATACTCCGTAATCAGGTCTTCGTAGTTATCCATGATGAACACTCTGCGTACTTGATGTGGTTGGGTTTCTTCCTCGGGCATATTTTGTCAAGGCCTTTAATGTCACAACGTGCAAAAAAGTTGACAATAGCCCATCTCCCCAGTGTTACTTCTGGTGAAGTCCTAGGAAACCTTATTAGGTATATTTAAAAGTACCATATTCTGATGTTATAACACCTTTGGTATGTCCTTTTTAGGATCGAGGTTTAGCCTCTTATGTGCCCTTTTTGAGGGTCTGGTTTAGAAGTATCATATTCTGATGTAATAACACCTTTGATATGAACTATTTGTATTCGAGGTTTTTCCTCTATGTTTGCCCTTTTGAGGGACTTTTTTAGAAGTATCATATTCTGATGTAATAACACTTTTGATATGAACTATTTGTGTTCGAGGTTTTTCCTCTATGTGTGCCCTTTTGAGGGACTTTTTTAGAAGTATCATATTCTGATGTAATAACACCTTTGATATGAACTATTTGTGTTCGAGGTTTTTCCTCTATGTGTGCCCTTTTGAGGGTCTTTTTTAAAAGTTTCATATTCTGATGTAATAACACCTTTGATATGAACTTCAACTTTTGTTTTTGAGGTTTCTCCTCTTTATGTTGAGATGATTGATTCTCGAGCACGTCTGCCCTTTTGGTCTATAGACCTCAATCAAGCACTTTTTTTAAGTACTTTATCTCGAACCTACTCTTTTATTCAAAACGATTGATATTTGAATATTGGATCCAAACAACTTATAAGTTGACCAATCATATACTTTATAAAGTATATTGTTTTGAAAAGCAATCAATGTTATATTTAAGACAACAATCCTCTTTTTAGAAAAGGAATTTAAAGATTGCTTATTATAAGGATAGTTATAAAAATATCATGACTTCAATCTAAGTTTATAACTTTAAGAATAGAAGTAAAGTAAATAGTGAGTTTGAGTTTGAGTACCCGTTTGTGCTAGAGTATACTTTTCTAGGACCTTGATGAGGCTTCTCGGACGTTCTTGATAGTCTCAAACCTTTGTGAGGCTCTCCCTTGAGTTTTTAATCTTTCGTGATACTTTCGTAATTTAATCACATTCCATGTTCGTGGTATAGGTTCCCCGTTCATGGTTTCCAAGAGGTAGCTTCCCCCTGGATGGGATTCTAGGACTCGATATGGACCTTCCCAGTTCAGGGCTAGCTTCCCTTCCACTTTTTTCATGCTTTTCTCGTTTAACCTTATGACAAGGTCTCCTTTAACAAAAGTGGTCAAGCGGACTCTTTTATCATGGTAGCGCTTGAATCTTTCCTTCACCTTGGCCTTGTAGATAGTATCATTTTCTCTCCTCTCCTCTAAGAGGTCAAGGTCAAGAGGTCAAGAACATTTGCTCGCCTTGCCATCCTCATCATCTGGCTGAGAATTACGGACAGAAGGGACCCCAATCTCCATAGGGATGATCGCTTCGGACCCATAGTCTAAGCTATAAGGAGTCTCTCCTGTTGTTTTAGCTGGTGTGGTTCTATGGGTCCAGATCATGTTTGGTAATTCTTTGATCCAGTTTCCTTTAGCTCCTTCGAGGCGTTTTTTGATGCTGCATACCCAGGCTCGGTTCGTAGCTTCTACTTGGCTGCTAGCTTCTGGATTATATACTGAGGCGAGCTGCTGGTGTATGCTATACTCCTTGTACCCTTTCTTGAAGGGATCATTAGCAAATTGTGCTCCATTATCGGTCACTGTGTATCTCGGGATGCCATAGCGACACACTATATATTTCCCACAAAAAATAATAACTGTCTTGCCCATTATGTTGGTCAATACTTCAGCTTCCTTCCATTTTGAGGAATACTCAATGGTCACAATGAGGTATTTTAAGTTACTAATGGCCGTATGTAGAGGTCTGATGAGGTTTATGCCCCATCGTATAATGGGCCAGGATTCTCGTATCATATTCTCCTGTGGCACGTGGATCCTATTAGCAAATCTTTGACACTGATGATAAGAATCGATATATATTTTGGCGCCTTGTAGCATCATAGGCCAAAAATAATTCTTCTGCGGGAGCTTTCGAATAACCGTACGTGGACCTTGATAGCTATCATAGACTCTTTCATGTGTTCCTTGTACTAAGTGTTCAGCGTCAGAAGGCCCAACATACTTAAACAAAGGTCGGAGATATCCTTTCTTGTATAAGATGCTGTCGTGGAAGACGTATTTCAGAGTTTTAACTCGGATCTTTCATGCCAGGTGCTTGTCCTCGGGAAGGGTACCCGTTTGAAGATATTCAATGTAGGAGTTCATCCATGTGTCTGAGATGCCAGTAGCCATAATGCTATCTTCTTTGCAACTTCTCTTCGCCAGCGTTTCCATTAGCGATTCTTCTCGGGGGATATGATTCAGCTCATAATGTTGGAGTTGATTTAGGAGAGGCTTACCCATCTCGAGGTATTTCTGAAGATTGTATTCTCGATTTTTGAATTCACTTTTGACCTGCTGAATTGCAATCTGTGGGTCATTAAAGACCTCAAGGTTTCTGACTTCCAGGTCTTTAGCCAATTTTAATCCGGTGATGATGGCTTCACATTCTGCTTCATTGTTGGTGGCTTGGAAATCGAAATGAGAAACATAGAGATGGTCCTTTTCCTCCGGGCTGGTTAGTAAAAATTTTAGCACTTCTTCCCTCGGAGTTGGAGGATCTCTTGACACACAATTGTCATCTTCCTCGGAGTAAACCACCATAGATTGTTCGAGATCAAGGTTGGGAACCAAATCTCCTAAGATGGTGTTGTTTGCCGAGATGTTACTCACTTTTCCGGTGTCATGTATAGCCGTGATCATACAGGAATGCACCACTCATTGGTCTCCTTTGATTGAAGCTACTCCTTGTGGTGTTGAAAACTTCAGCATCAGATGGTAGGGAGACCATATGGCTTTAGCTTGGCACATCCAAGGTCTGCCAAGGATAATGTTGAAAGGTGTGATGGTGTTGACTACCACAAATGTGCGGTAAAGGGTCAGGCTCCTCATCCCATCTGCTACTGTGACCAGGAGTGTGATTTTTCCAAGAGGTGTTATGGGATTTCCAGTAAACCCCGAGATCGGACCCGTAGGTTTGAGGTCTCCCTTGGTAAATCCTAACTTCTGGAAGCAATCCTGAAATGTTACTTCTACCCCACTCCCGTTGTCTATGAAGACTCTTATTACCAAAGAATCTTGTATGGTTGCCGAGATGATGAGAGGATCAGAATGAGGCATCTGATTTGGTATGTCATCCATGTCCGAGAAAGTAATAGCTTCTTCGGAGTGGAGACTCTTGTTGACCAACTTGGTATGTGGAAGGATCCGCACAGTATCCTTCAGCTTAGTTAGGGAAATTGCTTTTCCGATATAGCCATTAATGTTGTTGATGACTCGGTTGACTCCATTTGTCGGTGGTGGGGGAGGATCTTGAGGATTGTTGTTTCCGCCACCCTGGTTGTTATTGTTGTGGGAGCCATTCTTCTTCTTCTTCCTCGGAGTGTTATTACCTACCATCATCCGGTATAGGTTTACTAAAAGGATTTCATCTTGATCATAACGTCTCGTGGCGAGATTCATGTATCTATGACAATGTTCTATCACGGATTCTCCTTCTCGTTGTCTATCTTCAATAATTTGTCGATCTCTTTGCGCTCTTCCTTCTGGAGAAAAAATTGAGTTGGGTCTACTATACCCCAACCTATTTTCTTGATCTAAGCAATCTGAATTGTTAACGTTCGCGCTGTAATTCACGTTGTTTTGGGTGAAAACCCCTTGATCTGAGTTTGGTACTTCAGATCCAACAGGGTTTGTTTCAAGATGTGGGGGTCTGGATGCACCAGAATTGGAGCCAGATGCTGGTATCCAGGATACGATGGGATTTGATCCAGGAGGTGTTCTAAATATACCAGAATTTGGACCAGAGATTGGTGGTGTTATCCCAACATGATTTGGGTTGATGGATATCGGAACGTTGGAGTTTCCGGTACCCAGATTAGAGTTTGGTGATGGCTCTAAGGCAGAGTGTGCCCGAGATCTTCTAGGTTGTCCGCGCCCTCGACCACGTCCATGTCCTTGAGGGATTTGCTCCGCTTCTGGATTCTCCTCTGGACTTTGCCCTAGCACACGGGCGCTTCGTCTGGGTTGCCCAGCGTCGGACATGTTGTCGGGGAAGTTGCTTCTTCAAGTGCTCTAGACCAGATCGGAAACAAGGTTCGGCGACGTCGTTAATGAGTGTGAGATGTCCCACTGGGCGTGCCAAATTGATGTATGCAGGACACCAACACTTCGACGACGAACCAGGCTCTCGAACTGATCTACAAGACAAAGGCCCCGGGTGTCCCGGGGATAGACACTCCGACGCTCAAGTCAGTATATTTGCTTAAGGCGTAAAGTATAAAGTATGAGATTAGATGGAGAGGTCGACCAAACCTTTAGGGTATTTATATGGCTACAATCCGTAGATCACCAAGATATGTATTTATGGTATGAATACAACTCTTATTGGAATAGATTTTGTATTACCATGTTTAGGAGAGCTGTATTACCATCTTTAAGAAAATGTATATTCCTCGTAGAACATTCATAATATACGCATTCCTTATAAGGATTAGGATTGATGGACCTGTGGATCCACCCTCCGCGTATCTCGAGCCCACGACCCTTCTCGGGCCCTGGTCCGAGTATGAATGAGGTCCAAATACGAACCATGGACTTATCAGGAAGGCCGCTGGCCGATGAATCGCCGGCGGCCTCCGATGATCGAAAGGTTTTTTTTGCTTTGCGGCGACTACGTGTGCGAGAGTTTCTTCAACAATCTCTTCTCAAAGTACTTTACTTTGTACCATCAATGTATCAATACTTTGTAAAACATTTGAACTAATAGCCTTTTGGCTTTTTTGGGTGTAGTGAGCCCAATAAATTTCACCCCACTACATAAGTAATTTTCCCTATGTTAATACTAAAAAGTTATTCTCACTTTTTTTTGGTACCACTTTTTCTTTAGTACCCTTTTTTTTCTCCCTATTTTCTTGGGCAAATTTTTAGCCTTTCTTTATAGAAACTTAATTCCTAATCGATTTCAAACTTGATTCCTAATAGATTTTTAATATATTCCTTCTTCTTCCTTACTAGTGCACAAGCATACCTTTCTCGGCACCACATTCAAGGCGTTTTGGCCAAAATTGCGCGGAACCGCCGAGTAACATGGTTACGAGTTCGCCTCCGTCCTCTCGCCTAGGGCATAAAAATAAAAACGGCATTTTACATGTGAATCGAAGGCGGATTTTAAAATGCCTTAAAATATTGAAGGGAAGGCGATGTCGTATACAAATTCGGTAATGAGCGACCAAGGAAGCGAAATCGCTTGTAGGACCCGGTAGAGGTCGTCAAAAGTTGTTCGCCAGTAGTTGTTGGCATCTTGTCTAGTAGCGAGTTCGCCAGTTATGAACGCCTGCAGGCGAAATATACCTGGTGATATCGCTTCTAAGTAAGCCTACAGGCGGGTCATGTTACGAATTCGATTGATGTTCGTCTGAACAGGCGAATAGATTAGCGAACTCGTAAGAATGTTTTTACTGGGTGTATAAAAGCAGTTTTTTTGCGGGAAGAAAAATACAATAACAAGATAAGAGGACTCTCCTTGTGGTTTTTCTCCAAGATAGCTCACATTTTCATGCCGGGATTTTGACCATCATTGCAAAGGTATATGGTTGTGAATTCTTATTGATTGTTTTTGAAATGGGAAAACTTGTTTGTGACATGTGTGTGCTTGTTTGTATGGTTTTGTAGTGTTTGTTAGGGTGCTAAGTTTGGGGATTTTTTGAGTGATTCTAGCAAAACTGTTGTTGATAGTATCGTGTTAAGCATGGGTCTAGTGAAATCATGTTGGAGAATAGGCTTCTTTCAAAAGATTATATGGAGTTGATCAAAGAATTTATTGATTTTGGTTGGAGTGATTGTGTAGAAAAGAAAATGGGAGGGCTAAGATGTCCTTGCATAGATTTCCTTAACAACGCGATCTATGAGGATATAGCGTTAGTGCGAGAATATTTGATTTGTAGAGGTTTTGATCCTACATATACAAAATGAGTTTGGCATGGAGAGGGTGCAAGTAATAATGATGCGGAGTTTGATGTTAGGCTTGACTCGGAAGAATTACGTTATGATGGTTGTCTTGATGAAATGGCGGAAGACGTGGCTATGGATAGGGTAGGAAAGCCGAGCATGTTAGCGGCGATGTTTAATGATAAAGAGACACCATTGTACAAGGGTTATAAACATTCAGTTCTTGGTTCTACGTTGTTGTTGATGAATTTAAAGGTTCGACATGGAACATCTGACAAGGGGATGGCTGAATTGTTAGAGTTTGTGAAAGAGTTGCTACCCACTGACAGCTTGTGCCCTGATCGAGGATATGCTGCAAAGAAGATATTATGCCCTATTGGAATGGAGATGCAGAAGATTCATGCATGCCCTAATGATTGTATGTTGTACAGGGGAGATGACAAGAAGAGGGATACGTGCCGAGTATGCAATGAGTCTCGGTACAAGTCAAAGGTGGGGACCGTAGAGGTAGGCAGCGATAGTGTGACACCGTCCAGATGCAAAATGCCGCCTAAAGTAGTTTATTACCTTCCACTAATTCCTCGACTGAGGAGGTTGTTTGCAAATCCTGAGGATGTAAAGTTGCTAACATGGCATGCAGATAGGGCTAGGGAGGACGATGACATTATTTCACATGCTTCAGATGGAGATCAGTGGAAGAAAATGGATGAGCGGTACCCTGAATTTGCTGCTGAGCCCAGGAATGTTAGGTTAGGATTATCCATTGATGGCATGAACCCCTTTGGTAACATGTCTAGCACCCATAGTTCTTGGCCAGTTATGGTTGTGATATACAATCTGCCATCGTGATTGATGATGAAACGTAAGTATGTGTTATTGTCAATGATGATAGCTGGTCACAAGCAACCGGGCAACGATATTGACGTGTACCTAGCGCCTTTGATCGAAGATTTGCAAATGTTATTCGATGTCGGTGTCTGGATACCTGATGGCAGTCGAGGTGATGAGAAGTTTGAACTGAAAGGAATATTGTTGTGGAGTATAAATGACTTCCCAGCATTAGGTAACTTGGGTGGTTATTCAGTGAAAGGTCACGTTGCATGTCCCATATATGAGAGCAAGACTAGTTATTGTCAATTGAAACATGGTGGTAAGCCAGTGTATCTCGGGCACAGAAGATTTCTTCCGACCGGACATCGTTGGAGGCGAGCGAAGAATTGGTTCAACGGGAGAGAAGAGCATGATCCCGCCCCAATCCCTTTAACTGGAGAGGAGGTTCTAGAAAAGGTTACTGGGATGGATCATGAATTTGGTAAGGGAAAAAAGAAGAAGGCATCGAATAGCAGTTGGAAGAAGTGTTCGATCTTCTTCAAACTAGATTACTGGAAGCATTTGGACGTACGTCACTGTCTCAATGTGATGCATATTGAGAAGAACATATGTGAAGCACTTGTAGGTACGCTGATGAATACCCCTGGAAAGACAAAGGATGGCCTGAAAGCGCGGAAAGATCTTGTACAGCTCGGAATTCGTTCATCTCTTGCCCCAATAGAGGAAGAAGGTAAATCCTATTTACCTCCGGCTTGTTACACCATGTCAACGGAGGACGAGGTGCGTTACTATAATGCTCTGAAGTCTGTTAAGGTTCCAACAGGTTACTCTTCGAACATTCGTAACTGTGTGAATACTAAAGAATTGAAGCTGGCAGGAATGAAGTCGCACGACTGTCATAATCTTATGCAGGAGCTTAACGTAATTGCTTTAAGAGGATCATTGCCTCGGCATGTGAGGAAAGCAATATCGAAGCTATGTTACTTTTTTAAGTGCATATGTCGTAAGAAAGTGAGCAGGCGGAAGCTGGATGAGTTGCAGGAAATGGTGGTGGAAGTTCTTTGTATGATAGAGATGTACTTCCCCCCTTTATTCTTCGACATCATGATCCATGTGATAGTCCATTTGGTGAGGGAGGTAAAATTCTGTGGCCCCATTAACTTGAGATGGATGTATCCATTTGAGCGGTACATGGCGATATTTAAGCATTTTGTGAAGAATAGATATAGGCCTGATGCAAGTATTGTTCAGAGGTATGTTGCAGAAGAGGTTATTGAGTTCTGTACTAACTATATGAAAGATGTTGCCACAGTGGGGATACCAAATGCTAGGCACGATGGAATATTGGAAGGGCACGGTCTTAAGCATCATAGTTTGTTCAGTCCTAACGCGAAAGACACAGACGCAGTACATTTGTATATCCTCAGGAACCACGCTTCGGTGACCCTTTATGTTGACGTACACATGGAGGAGATTAGGGTCTCAAATGCATGGCCTGTCGGTGACTCTAGGATCCTAGAGAAGCATTGTGCCGATTTCATTAGGTGGCTGCAAGCTCATGTTCCGGCAGGGGACCATCATAATATTGTCAAGGTGTTATGCAGAAGGCCGCTAGGAACTGTTTTCTCGTTAGGCGGGTACGACATAAACGGTTACACTTTTGGTACTAAATATTCGTATGAGAAGTCGACTAACCAGAACAGCGGTGTGGTAGTACCGGGCGAGGCCAACATTCATGGATGTGATGCATACTACGGGACCATCACCGACATATGGGAGATTGACTTCATTAGTGTCACAATTCCAGTGTTCAAGTGTGAATGGGTGAAGGAAAGTGGCGGGGTGCGGATAGAGGATTACGGCACAACCCTGGTAAATCGCGGTATTCTTGGCTCTGAAGGTGATTCGTTTATCATGGCGTCACAAGCGCACCAAGTGTTTTATGTGAAGGATCCACAGGATAATAGGTGGGAGGTTGTGGTGAATGGTAAGTAGGTGCTTCTTCACAACGGCAACGACGAGGATTACAGCTTTGGTACAGATATCGGGGACCTTTTGTGTTTAGAGCCAAACGAAACCTTAACTGAAGACGAGGCGAGTTTGAAAAGGTATTTTGAGCGGAACGATCACACAGAGGGAATTTGGATCGCCGATGTCGGGAAGCCAACGAAGCTGAAGAGGAATCAACCTAAGAATTTATGACAACTTTGTGCACACTTTGTGTTTTTTAATAAGAGGAACTGATTATTCATGGTTGAATTTAAACGACAATTTGAAACCTTAGACTAGGCGAATCTAGAAGAGGTTTCGCTTCTTATATTTTCCATGAAGAATTGGTGGGAGCGAAATCGCTTGTGGAATCGCCTGTACAAAAACTACGTCGTTTTGTAGCATATTTCTATCATAGGATCTAGATATCTTTCTGGCGATATCTCAACCATATTCGCCTAAGAGTGGTGATTTCGCTTGGAGGTACGCCTCTTACTCTCTCTGTCCATCAAGTCGAGGCAAGAGGCGACATCGCATGCTAACTCGCATGTATCATATTTCTGTCATAAGAGCTTTATTACTTACTGGCGACATCGTAACTAAAAAAGCCTATATGTGGCGAGTTCGCCTAGTTGCACGCCTGTTGCTCTCAGTCTATCCAGTCGAGTTAACAGGCAAACTCGCTTGTTGTGATGTCTACAGGCGAACTTGCTTTCGGTTTCGCTACCAGGGCGAGTCAAACTCAGTCATCAGTAAAAACCCTTTGAAATTCCATCATAACTTACTTTTTTGGGGGGGTTTGCATGGGGTGATCATGAAAAGGTGAGAACGCCTTTACTTATTCCTTCAATTAATACAAAAATTAATTATTTTTGTCTAGGAACTCTCACATTTTTTTGACAAATGGAGCACCTCAGCCCTATATATATCAGCCCCTTCTCCCTTCAAAGCCAAATCAGAGCCTTCATTTCCATATTCCCTTCTCCCTTCTCCCACTGTTTGCCTTCTTCTTCCCATGGATTTGTCTAGTTTCAACGCCCTCCCATCAAACATGTTACATGAAATCTTTATACGTGTTTTCTTCAACTCTGTCCTTCGTCGGTATGTGAGCGGTAGAGCGACCGAATGGGCTCGCCAGTGGCTCACCGAAGCTTCTGCAATAGGTCACATAGAGTCGACCTATGTCTTGGCTATTTTTGCAATCTGCGAAGCTGATATTTAAAGAGGCATGAATGTGATCACCACCATGAAGAGAACCGACAAGAAAGGCCTCCGGCGAGCTCGGGAACACGTCAAAAGCGGTCTGAGATTCGCTTGGGGTTGGACACACTACTACAGATTCATCACAGAGGGAGCAGTCAGGCCTAGGCCGATCTGCTGCAATCTGCATGCTGGCCTCAATGACAGCGTGAGGTACGATCGCTGGGAAAGGCAGTGTACATCTCCTATGATGCATGCACTTGCGATCAGGAACTGCTTCATGTCCTCGGTTCACGAACGTTCTACATGTAGTACTTTTTTTGTTCTTCTTTATGTATTTTTGTATCACAACTTTGTTTCGATTGTAATGAACTTGTGTTTGCCATTTTGGCATTTTTAATTATTGAATATCATTTCTTGTTTTGATCCCTTGTCCTTATACATTTATGTTTTCATTATAAAATCACATATCATATCTAAAATTTCCAAATGATTCATCACATTTTATTATTTCATCACCTCAGCCAGATTACTTTCAGGCGATATCTTAACCATATTCGCCTACGAGTAGCGAGTTCGCTTTAAGGCACGCCTGTTGCTCTCTGTCCATCCAGGCGATTTAAGAGGCGAACTCGCTTCCTGTGATGCTTGTCAATAAAAAAATTGTGGGGCTCAAGCCATAGGAACTATGATATGGGCCAGATCGGGCATGGACCATGTATGTATAGTGTATATATATTGCATTCAAGTGTCGTTTTATGGGTAATTTGCGCTGGTCGGCGACTTATCGATTCCTTATATTTTGGATGCAGATATATACTGATCATTTGGCTTTCAATTCATCAATTTGGGAATAATGACACTTCCAGGAGGCGAGTTCGCCAGCAATTACGCCTCTAAAATCATGTTGCGAATTCGCTTGAATGCAGCCTTAAACCTAAACCCTAAACCCTAAACCCTAAACCAACAACCCACTTACACTCACACCCATAAACCCTATATATACCATATCCATTTTAACATGGATTGATCAATCATTTTATACTCTATTGATAATCGTAACATGTTTAGCGTTGAATTTACACGAAAATGGATCTGATCCGAGATTCTTGATACGATTCCGACCGAATCAGCACAGCTAATCGTAGCACATATGTATAAGCGGGTCATTGCCGGTGAACAATTACACACTACTAGTTCCAATGGTTTTACAAGCCAACACTGTAGTATTAGTTCATCGACACATCTCAGCACTAGTATACACATCTTTTATAAATCTCATGTGTACTTTAGATAACCTATGTTACTCGAGTAATATTGTGTTCCTATAAAGTGCTCTTCTGCAGATGACAATCCAACAATGACTTACTCATCCAATACCGATCAGTTACTAGCATTTTTAATATATTTTTTTGATATCATTTCGAAAAAACATTCACATAAACTCAGAAGCTTGTCTTAACCATTTCATAATATACGATGCTGATACATATAATATTCATGAACGGGTTTGAAACTGCGAAAAAATAGTACTTGTAGATTTATGACTAATGAATTCTTCTATACAAATAATGTAACACATTTCATTAACCGAGCACTTACACGAACTGATTACACAAGTAATATCATGAACGAGGAACGAGGAGGCGATATCACCTATTTTATCGGCCTGTAGGCGATGGTTTAGGCGAACTCGTAAGTAGGTAAAACAGTACCCGACCAGAAGGACAATTCAGGCATGGTTTGTCCACCCAAACCATGCTATATATATATATATATATATATATATATATATCATTTTACCCGGATTTTCCAGATTTCAACCTCATTTTCACCATTCCTATCCATCTACCCTCCATTCTCTCTCACCTTATCCCCTCATCAACCTCAAGCACAAATCCTTTGAATCCAAACCCATTCTCATCTGAAAATCCCTCCAATCCGGTCCTAAGCACAATCTCATTCTCAAAGCTCAAACCTTGTTCTTGTGCCATGAGCTTAACCCTACGAACCTAAAAACCCACTAATCTATATCAACCCCACTTCAAATTTGGGTAAAACCAACAAAGCTTGCAACTTTGTGAAGTAGACATCAAGTACAAGCTAAGAACTTCTTCTACAAGTAAGTTATGGGTCTAAAATTTCATGTCTATGTTGAATGGGCATTTAGTTTCCTTTTTGGTTGACATTTATTACATGAAGGACATGGTAGAGTAAAGCTTATCACTTCTTAGGCCCTCACAAATAACTATTGTGTGTTTTTACTATGTGCAAGCAAGAATTAGTCATGGTAAATGTGTAGAAAGGGGTGTCAACAAGTGCAAAACATGTTAGTAACAAGAAGAAGGGACAACTAGTTCGTTCCCATTGTAGGGTGCTACAAAAAATAATGAGGAGAGGTGAACTAACGCACGTTGGATTCAATGCCAGGGGAGTATGCAACCGACCAAAAGATGAGCGTGCAAAATGGTCAAGTTGGTGTGGGCGTGTTGGAAGAACATTTATAGCAATCACGGTCGAGAATTGGAGACATGTACCACAAGAGAAGAAAGAGGAAGTGTGGGTGGAATGCCAAGTGAGTTCTTCTTTACCATTGAATGAAGTATCTATCTAGCTAGTATATATTGTCTATCTAGTATATATTTGGCTAGCTAGTATATATTTGGCTACCATTGTCTATTCTTTTTGCTTTCTTACAATTTAATGTTTCTACAAACAAATATGACCATTTGGATTTTTACTCATGGTATTTGTAGTGATCATTGGAGCTTTATTGCATTAATATCCGCTATCAAGCAAGTGTATTGGATAGACCCACTCCACCGCCCTCCATCCCAAACATTCACCGATCTCCTCGACAATGCATTTCATCAAGTCAACGACAAAACACTCCTCGACTTTCACCTAATGAACATTAGGGTAACTATTTATGATTATGCTATCACGTAATTTCAATTGCGTTTTTTAAACCTAAACCATTGCTATAACCATGGCATATATTGTAGTCTCAGAAGCAATCATCGGACTAGGAATGCGGCTATTACACGATGCTGTTTGGTTTGATGGTGGTAGATGGTGTTCAAATCAACATGTTGGATCTTCTAAAGGTAACCTACTACAATTTAATTCTGTTTCTCTTAATCACAACATTCTTATGCACATTTCTTTCATGCATAGGTATTCGTGGATGATACCACGCCTTTCTCTTTGGAAGAACTTAACAATGGAAGAGACCGATTGGCAGGCCACCTAATCCACAACCGTGCTTATACCATTGCAAGGCCACAACTCCCGAAACTACCTACCAAGTGACAAGGTGTTGGTCCATTTCATTAGCTTGTTTTTATTAGAAATTGCCATCGGTAATGCACTTATGTGCACTTGAATTATGAGGTTGTGCCTCTTTAGTATAGGAAGGTGATTGGAATTTGGCAGGTTTTCATGTTTCGAAAGAAACGGGGCAATTTTTTCAAATAATAGCCAATTTTACAGTACTTGTAGGCGATATCGTAACCACAAAATCGCTTAGAGGCGAATTCACAATCGTATTCGCCACCACATTTTTCATGCTCTACATTCTACAACCGTGCACAAATACGGTATCGCCTTTAAATTTGCCTAATCAAGCGAATCCGCCACGCCATTCGCCAGTGACTCTCTGTTGGCACGACCGTTTCACTTTCCGAATTCGCCTCCATCATCGCCTACACAGGCTGATCTAAGTTAAGATATCGCCTCTTGGTAACGTAAGGAGGCGAGTGTGAAACCGATATCGCCTCGCATTCGCTCCCTGGTGGCGGTATCGTATATAATCTCGCCTAGATCTCTCTGGTCTGTCAAACGTTTCTGGAAGCGATCTCGCACGGAGCTTCGCCTGTTACATGAGGCGAGATTGCCCGCTAGTTTCACCAATAGGCTTTTTTTAGGCAATATCGTAACCATTGAGATTTTTGAAATTCCCGCCATTCAATAATTGTCCAAAATGCAAGCGAGTGAAGCGGCGGTCTCGTAACCACTTCATAGGCGACAGATACGAGCGATTTCGCTACGTCAGGCGAAATGAAGCTGGCGATACCGCCCAGCATGATATCACTGACACCAGGTGGCGAATTCGTAAGAAGAATTCGCCTGGTTCAGGCGTTTTCAGAACCACCGAGAAAAAGGCACTTTAAGGAACAACCGAACAAGGCGTTTTGGAAACGCCTTGCTTGGTATGATGCAACCGCCTTGCATCCTATGCATGTCCACTAGTGCCTCCTCCTCCTCCTCCTCATCCTCCTCCTTTATAAAAGTTTTTCGGCATCCATAATAAATAGTTATTCTCTTTTTTTTTGGACCAAATTTTAGTTCTTTCTTTCACCCTAAGTTTCTTCCCCTGTTTTTTCTCCTTATTTTCTTGGATAAATTTTTACCTTTTTCACTTATGACATGACACCTTAATAAGAATACAAATTTTCGTAGTATATTTAATTAGTATTTAATCAGTGGTTAATTTTTTAATTTTTTATTTAAATTATATTTACATAGAATTTTTCTCACAATCATACCATAATATCATTCTTTTACTGAACTGGACAAGTTATAGAATTAAACATTTATGTTCATGGAAATCTTAAGTATCAATAAACTATAGGAATAAATTTTCTAATCTTGTTTGAATCGGGACAAGTCTTGATTTTGGTGAACTGGTTTCATTTGAAACTAACTCCCAATTACTCATGTATTACCAATTGAAAAACTAAAATAAATACCAAAATTCTCAAAGGCTAGTCATCTAGTAGACCATAATTAATATGATTTCAAAAAATAAAAATAAAACAGACCATAATTAAGATGATCAGTATTACGACATGTGTAGTGCCGTATATTTCCAGCTATTGATAGACTATATGGACAATTTTATTCAAAATATTTTAATTATGTATAACAGCCGTTCAATATCATTTATAATTTTGCATGAATATTCTGAATAGTAAATATTACAAATTCAATTTAATTGAATACACCAAAATTACACAATTATCAATTGAAAACCAGGAAATAATTATGAAAACGGGTCTAATTGAATAAGCAAAAATAGTAAAAGAATGATATTTATGGTATGATTGAGAGAAAACATAATATGGTTTGAATGAATTAAATCATAATTAAATCCTAATTAAATCATATTTAAATATACTAAAAAAATTTATATTCTTATTAAGGTGTCAGTAAGGGAAAAGGGTAAAAATGTACCCAAGAAAATAGGGAGAAAAAATAGGGGAAGAAACTTAGGATGAAAGAAAAAACTAAAATATGGTTAAAAAAAGACATTAACTATTTAGTATGGAGGACGAAACACTTTTATAAAGGAGGAGAAACAAGGAATATATTAAAAATTTATCAGGAATCAAGTTTGAAATCAATTAAGAATTAAGTTTTTTAAAAAAATGAGAATAGCTATTTAGTATGGAGGACAAGGGCGAATCCAGAAATATATTTAAGGGGTAGCCACATTAAACACAAAGTTACATTAACTTAATAAATTAAAAAAATGTCTTATTACAATATTTTTTCGACACATACTGTCGGCGAGACTTCATAATCTCAAAATCTTCTATAACATCTTCATCATTCACAGTTGCAAATAAGTCTCGCTCTAAAAAAATAACTAAGAAATCATTCAACAATTAATCACCCTTACTAATCCGCAACTTATTGTTAATGAATGTCATTGCCGAAAATGTTCTTTCCACGCTTGTCGTTGCCACAGGAAGTAGTAGCACCAGTTTCAACGATTCTTCTGTGGTAACTGGAAGTGGTGGAGGTGGAATTGAAGGTTCTAGGTTTGGAACGGGGACTGGAAGGTGGATTTAAAGGTGTCACAACTTCAGTAGAAGAATCATCCCTTGTTTTTTTCCCCTAAAAATTAGTAATACAAGCATTCTTCCTTTTAGTCATTCTGAAATTATCCTAAAACATATTGGAATTCGTCACAATTCACACAAATACAGCAAAGAAGAAAGCAAAACAGAGCACTTACCCTATACACCACCAACAAAGGAAATTTTTTTTCTAGCACAGATGATTACTCCGAGCTCTGAAATTTCAAATCAACATCACAAATCACGAAATATAAAATTCTTTTAGAATCAAAACCCTAAAAAATCCCAAATTCAACCCTAAAGCTTCCGAATACGGAATCCCCAATTTAATCCTAATTTAGATACATAATACACTTATACATAATACATATAAATGGAGTCTTAATTTGTTGACGTAGAACTAACCAAATATGCTGAAGAAAGAGCCAACTAAGTTTGATGTTTGATGTGTGCGTGACTCTGGGCGTCTGCTATATTGTGCTTTGTTTTTGGTTTTGTTTTTAGTTTTTTTTTTTTTTGAATTAAAACCACTATAAGTTGGGGGAATTAATTGGCACCCCAAACCAGAATGGCAAAGCCAGAGTTAATTTACAGATCAAATAAGGGGGATTCCCTTTGAAGCATCTAAGCTTCCAAAAATTCTATTATTAATTTCTAACCACTGGATTGTTTAGAGTCAAATGTAAAATCTAAAGAGAGGAGCATTTTAGTGATCGAGTAAACAAATACCGAAGCACAACTTCGCCACTCTCTGATTTGTACAAAGACAAATAAACCAAAAACCAGTGTATTTACAGTAAGCCTAATAACCATATAAATGGTTCAAAAATGGCTCAAAATTGCTTGTAAGCATCTGTGGTTGATGCCCTAATTCATGTTATGTGATGCACCTGTTGCCTGAGCAGAAACTTTTTGTTAGAGTCATTCCCTGCTGCATATGCAAAAAGAAATATCAGCAGTATCTGGCTCTTTAAGTTGGATAAGTCCTGACAGAATGAACTCCCAATTTATCAAGTTGAATATGTCCTTTTAACAGTATGGGAGCCTCCTCAAATAGAATATCAGTAGATAGAGCATCAGAAAGAGCACTTTGGGATAAAAAATCAGCTGGGATATTTCCTTCCCTGAGAATATGATTAACTCTATGTAAACAGTGGAGTGCGTTTAGTTCATGACTCATAGAATAAAGCTCCCATTGGGCACTCATTGGATTCATGACAGCAGAAACAGCCTGGCTACAATCAGATTCAATCATGTAATTTTGAAGGCCAAGTTCCTGGGCTGCCACATATCCTAATCTAATAGCAATCAATTCAGAGTGTAGTGCAGATGTGCTTTGTGAATATACTTGTCTGAGCAAACTAGTATTGCCCCATTGATTTCTGACTATGATTCCAACTCCACACTGACCATTTTTAAAAGATGCATCCACATTTATCTTAAATCCAATATCTGGGGGTGCCATTTAATGATCTTAACTCTTTTAGGCCTTTTCAGTCTAATGAAAGGAACCATTCCAGAATAGATCAAAAAATTATTTCTTTCAAGATTTCCAGACACAGGATGCACAATGAAAATATTACCTGTATATTTCTGAATCATTTACACCAGTGTTAAAGTGTTAAACTTTGTATCATCATACAGTAGTTTATTCCTCCTCAGCCAAAGGAACCAAAACACTACTAATGTAGTTGTCTGAATCACCTTGGAGTGGATTTTAGAAAAACCTTTGTGTGAAAAATAGAAGTTTAATCTGGATTAATAGAGTAAAAAACTGGTGGCTGAATACATAGTAAGGTGTGAATATGGCTCCAAATGTCCAAGTTAACATTGCAGCAATTAATATAATGCTCCAGAGAATCGAAGTTACAGTACAGTGGGCATTTAGATGTAATGTTAAAGCCAAATATTACTAATATGTCATCAAAAGGTAGGATTCTATTCCTCATTCTCCAAATGAAAATTGAAATTTTTTTAGGGAGATGTTTGGACCATACCTTTTTAAGGATTGGGTCAGAGTTGTTTGTGGCTGGAGGGCATACATGATTTATAAGTGCTCTTGACTGTAAAATTCTCATCTATGCCTGGTTTCCATATGAGCCTGTCATCATGAGTGTATTGGATCTGAGCCACCTGCAATTTAGAGATAATATTGGTAGCCAAGTGGGGCTCCAAACTGTGAATGTACAGGTGTCTTCAAGATATATATTCTACAAGAGAGATGTCAGGGAAAGGCAAGTCTACATTTTCAGGCCATCTGTAGTATAAAGTTCCAGTACCTAGCCAATTACCATCCCAAAAGAAATAAGAGCCCTTTCCATAAATGATTTGGGAATGTTCATTAGCAATTTCAGTGATACTACATATTCTAGCCCAAGTGAGTGATTTTTTATAAGTGACAGGTAGAGACCAGAAAAATTTTGACCATATAGTCTCATTTTTTTGTAATTTCCACCATAACTTGCATGAGAAAGCTTTAACTATTGCTCTAATATTCCTAAAACCTAGATCATTCTCCTCCTTTGGCAGTGTCAATTGTTCCCATTTTTTCAAACTTTTTCTCTGGCCAAACTCTGATTCACCCCAAAAACATTTTGCAGCCATCCTCTCAATTTTCCTTATGACAGCAACAGGTGTTTTTAATACTGCAAATATGTGGATAGGGATTGATAACAGAACCTGATTAATCAGTACTTGTTTACCTCCAGCAGTCAACCAACAATTTTTCCAATTTGAGATCACCTTTTCCATCCTCTCCAATACAAGTTGATAATACAAAACCTTATTTCTCCCTCTGAATATTGGAGCACCCAGATAGCTGAATGGCATTTTACCTATCCTCATTTACAATATTCTCTTTATATGAGAGATCCTCCTTACTGAGGTGTGAGGGTGAGTGTACACTTCTGATTTGGTGAAATTGACTTTTTGACCTGAAACTACTTCATATGCCAGCAAGAAGGCTTTGAATCTTTTGAGATTTTTTCTCTTAGCATTGAGGAAGATAGCAGTATCATATGCATACATGAGGTGGGAGATTGGTGAAACACCTCTGGGCATTATGAAATTTTCCAAATACTGTACTTGAAATAATCTCTGAATCCCTCTTGTAAAAGCTTCAGGCACTATATTGTATAGAAGTGGAGAAATGGGGTATCCTTGCTTAATCCCTCTACTGGAAGAGAAGAAACCACAGCAAACTCCATTAATCAACACTGAAAACCAGGCAGCTGATATGTTCTGAAGAATTAGTTTCACAAATCCACCATGGATACCAAACTGTATCATGATTGTGTTCAGAAAAGCCCAAGAAACTCTGTCAAAGGCTTTTTTCATATCCAACTTAACCACTATGTTCTGATGTCTTAGATTCTTGCTCAACAACTTGATCATTTCCATCATCTGTATTATATTGCCAGATATGTCCCTTCCTTTCATAAATCCTGACTGCTCAGGTGAGATGATTTTAGCCATCAGAGGTTTGAGTCTCTCTAGTAGAATCTTAGAGAAAACTTTATTAGTGAAGTTGGATAGGCTAATAGGTCTAAAATCTGCAAAGGATGAGGGATTAGGTTTTTTGGGTATCAAAGTCAGCCATGTACTGGCAATTGCTCTAGGTATCATTTGTCCCTCCATAAAATTTATGGCTGCATCTAATAAATCATGCCTCACAATCTCCCAGCATGTTGTAAAAAAATGCCCTGAAAATCCATCAGATCCTGGAGCTCCATCTTTATTAAGATCAAAAACTGCCCTCTTCAGCTCCTCCATATATATCCACCTGTCTCAGTAGATCCTGATTATCTTCAGCAGTAATTATTTTTGGAATGACAGCTTTAAAGTGATCAATGTATTGTCCTGTGATATCAGTGGAATCTTCATTGAGTAATTTTTCAAAAAATTGAACCCCTTCCTCTTTGATGTGAACTGGATCTGTTACCCAAGTGCCATCAGCAGCTTTAATTTTAGAGATTCTTGCTTTACTCCTTTTTTCTTTGACAGAATTGTGGAAACTTTTAGTGCTAGCATCACCTTCCTTCAGCCATTTCAAGCTAGATTTGTTTTAGATGTGTGATGATATTGTGCATCTGTTTTTTTTTTATTTTTAGTTAAATTAATTTTTCTTTTCTATTAATAGAAGGGTAGTAATTTTTTATATGGGCTAACATACATATTAATATTAGGCAATTGTTTTTAACCATGGGGTAACACTTGTTACCCCATGCTCCATAGTACATCCGCCCCTGATGGAGGACGAAAAACTTTTATAAAGAAGGAGGAGGAAGAAAGAATATATTAAAAATTTATTAAAATTCAAGTTTTAAATCGATACGAATTAAATTTTAATAAAAAAAAGTCTAAAAATTTACCCAAAAAAATAGGGAGAAAAAATAGGGTACCAAAAAAAAGTGAGAATAAATTTTTAGTATTAACATAGGGAAAACAGGATTTCCCCATTTCCCCTTTTTGGAACCCGGACTAGGCTTAGGGATCTATTGAACCTCAAACTCAAACATGATTACAGAGTTGACAACAATTGATAGCTAAATCAAATTTGTAAAATAAGGAAAAGATGATGATTATATCAGTGAAATCTTCATTGGGTAATCTTCATATAGGCTGAATTGTGTTGAAGAAGGAAAGAGAATATAGAAGAAACCAGAGAAAACTACTCTCTATTTTTTGAGTGGTGATACATGCAGATCCATGTTTACTAATGCAGGTCCAAAATATAATATTTTGGATGCACTAGCACAATTCAGGACCACATATTGTGTTTTTCAGACTTGCATTTAGTAAACATGGACCTGCATGTATAATTTCTCTATTTTTTTTAGAGAGAAAGGGTCCTCCGAGATTCATATACGTATAATCACACGACTTACAAACAAGAATTTTATTCTACAACATAGACATTTTAGACAGAAATTGAGAATTTATAGAAAAACAATCACATAGTTAAAAAATAAACATTTTATTTCGAAAAATATATATTCTAGACTGAACCGGGGGCTTATAGAAACACAATCAAACATTTAAAAAATAAGCATTTTTATTCAAAAATATATAGATTTCATACTGAAACAAGTTATAGTTTAAAAATTAAGTATTTTATTCTTCAAAAAATACATTTTACAATTTAAAAACCAAGCACTTTATTGTGAAACTGCGAGTCCCAATCAAAGATTCATTGATGATTGCCGACTGATTATGAGATTTGGATTTTATTTTATTTTCAACTGATGGAGTAGACATCTGTAAAATAAATAATAATATATATGATAAGCACTTCAAATATATTATCAAAGACAATAATTACAAGATAATGATGATTACAATATTTATAGTTCTAGATAGCAGCATCTAGGTTGTCCGTAACCGATGTGTAATAACTACAATACAGAGTACAACGGGTTAAGGATTACTTGGTACAAAAGAAAGGACCAATGTCCATAATTAAATATCTCTAATATATTCCTTAACACCCTCCCTCAAGTTGGAGCATGATGATCAAGAATGCCCAACTTGCGAAGAAGATCATGAAATATCTGTCAAAAAGAGCACAACACCTCATTTAAAAAAACTCAGTGAGAAAAAGAGTATAGTGTAGCTCCACTTCATAAGTTCGAAGAATAGCAATATCAGCAACGGTAGGAAAAAGTAGTAGAGTCCAGCCCATCAAAATCGTTGGTGGTCCGAGTGAACGAGGTGCAATCATCGCAGTCCATCTCGCCTCCACAAGTAGAAGATACAGGTTGTAGGTACATTGCACTTGGACAGAATATGCCGGAAGAGTTCGGCGGAAAAAGTACATATATATATATATATATATATATATATATATATATATAGATATATAGAGAGAGAGAGAGAGAGAGAGTCAAGAACCGGAAGTTCAATTGGACTTAGTAAGATGGAAGATTTTGGCGAGAAAAAATATTGAGTCAAAGATCGGGAGTTGGTCAAACTGAGAAGGCCGCGGCGGAAAAAATAATGATAGAGTCAAGGACCGGGATTTCAGTCGAAACCGGAAGAGTTCGGCGAGAAAAATATAGAGTCAAGGACCAGTAGTTTGGTCGGAGCCGAAAGAGTTCGGCGAGAAAACAATGTAAACATCAAGAATTTACAGTGGCAACGGCTTGAAGCCAGCGGCGAGGACATGAATCCATAGTAGTGACATGACGGAAGTTAGAAGCGGATGGTAGCAATAAGGAGGAAGTCGATCAGGGTCCCGGGAGAAATCGTCGATCAGGGTTCCGGGAGAAGTCGTAGTCATCGGGAGAATTCGATTAGGGTTCCGGGATTGAACCAACTCTTGATACCATGTAAAATAAATAATAATATATAATAGGGATTTCAAATATATTATCAAAGGAAATAATTAGAAGATAATGATTACAATATTTATAGTTCTAGACAGCAGCCTCTAGGCTGTCCGTAACCGATGTGGGTTAACTACAATATAGAGTATAACAGGAAAATGATTACTTGCTACACAAGAAAGGACCAATGTCTACAATGAAATATTTCTAATACATTCCTTAACAAAATCAGTTGGCTAATGACACTACTAGAATATCAAGCCATCTAAGGCAGTTCATCCTTCATGTGTTAAGGCAGGAAACAAATGCCTTCCATGGTTGTGACTTAAATGGGAAAAATCATCTAAGGCGGTTCCTCTTCCACCTTAGATGTTTTTGGGTTTAAGGCGTTTGTTTCCGCCTTGGATGAAGGCTTATCCACCTTGCTCAATACTTACGAACTCGCTAGCATGCACGTCTGGATGATATGAATTGACTCTTTGCGATATCGTAACTAGCAAACGCTAGTACCAAACAAATGGTTGATTGTTTTGTTACGACAAAAGCTTACGGATCGCCAGATGAAATACTAACGATCTCGCAACATTGGAAATCCTAGACTATTATGAATGTGTGTGAGACAGGTTGCGACTTCTACCTTGCGGATCGCTAACACTAGTTACGATTCCGTAAGGTAGCCTAGCTTGTCATATATTCATCTGCTGACGAGACTGGTTACGAGAAACAGAGGCGATTCGCTGGGTCTGAAGTAGCGAACTCGTTACAAGGCAAATTAAACAATTAGGGTTAAACAAAATGAGCCAGGTTACGACAGCCACGTGCTACTCGCTAGTAAAACCGTAGCGAGCTCGCAACCGAAAAATTGTATATAATAAAAATTGTAAAAATATAAAAATTGTAAAATTATATTATAAAAATTGTTGGTTCAAGAGAGATAACGATGTCGTAGGAAAATTGCTTATGTGTATAGTAACGGGTTCGCTGCAGATCTTGCTTCGTTTAAACGACGTCGTTTGATCATTGGGTGAGCGAGAAAAACAATTGACGTTACGACTCAATTGTAGGTTGTAAGAATCCTTACGCTATGTAATTCCAAATTATCATCAACAAGGCCAGCGACGCACTCGGTGGCATACAACATTATATAGTAACCGCACTCCCAATTTGGCAATTGCTTTCGGTGCTGAGAGTGAAGAAGTATAACAAATGATTTGAAATGAAATGATAGTGGAAATAAATGAGCATTGGATTTGTAATGTCACCTGAATCTGTATAAGGTTGAAGGGAAGTAGTGTGTTGTCATGTGCACTATGCATAGAAACCTCTAATAAATCTGCAAATTTTGTAGATGGACCAAAGTGTAGCGGGTCCATCCAATACACTCGCTTCAACGATGGTATCATGGCTACAAAACTCCAATGGCCACTACATATTTTAAGAAATGAAAATGTAAGAACCCGTCTCGAAGATTATAATGTTTACGAAGTGCAAATATCCAATTATAACAAAGAAAACTAACCCCTCTAGATATGGGCCTATGTAAATTGTCTTGGTCTTGTCACTAAGGATCTTAGAGAGATAAACAAGTCGTGATTGATTACTTTCATTCATTTCTTGCAAGCATATTGGGTGCAAAAAACCAATGAAAGTCTTTGCGTTTAGAGCAAGGCATTGCATGTACCTAAATAAACAATAGATGGGATATGAACGTATAATAGTGCACAAGTATATGATAATTTGTAACTTGCAATACGATAGAAGAGATGAGATCAAGTATCTTACATTTGATGTAGTAAAAGGATTGTTTCGGGAAGGGTTTTATAGTGCCAGAAAAGGGCAAAGTCTTCCCATGGAACGACTAATTCCCTCGCTTCGCCGAACACCTGTTTATTAGAGTAGAAATAGTAAACAAAATCCCGACTATGGTGGCCCACCAGATCATAAAACGTGCGAATGAATCCCGAGAGTGATTTTATGAATCCAACTTCTCCCGCCGACATCGGCTTCTTAGCTACCGGGAAATCTAGTGGGTCTACGAAGGGTGAAGGTGTGTTTCTATTAATTGGGATAGAATTAGAATTCACATCAACGACCAACCATTTGGGCCACACAAAAAAACGGCCCAAACCTTTACCCACTGTCGTGCACTCTTGATCCGCGACCGGTACCAACGCATCCTCGACTAACACATGTAGTATAGAAACCCTAATGAAACCAATAGGGACTTTGGCTTCATGATGTAGTGCCATGTCAGGATATGAATTTCTCATTGCAATGTGGCGGGGTTGAGAATTCATCCCACATTCAGCGTACAACTTGCAAGAATGGGAGTTCTAATATACAATAAGGCATGTTTAATTAGGAAGAGTATATTTATAAAATATCAATAATAATGAGTTGTGTAGAATTATTCATTTGATTGAGGTGCAAGAATTTAACGTACCTTTGGTTTGGGATCGGATGGTTGTATGTGAACTTGCTCTTTGATAGGGGCCGAAGGTGTGCATATTTCCTTGTTGGGTTTAACAATAGGTTGGTCAAAAATAGGTTGGTCAACCTCATGTTGTGGTGGGGAAGGATGTGAACCTCTAGAAGAGGGTCCATTGATTGGATCGGTGTCACAAAAATCGGATGGAAGAGGATACTTTATAAAAGAACATATATTGGCCAACATTGTTTTCAATTTCTTGACCTCTTGGTCGGAGTTTTTGGCTTGGTTCAATGCTATTTAGAGTTTGGATGGTTTAGGGTCTTTACTACTACGTTTGATACCAAACGCCTCTATTTGAGTAACATAACCACCAATTCCCTTAGCTCTTCCCGGATGCTCGGCCTTCCCAAGTGCCCTACGTAGCACATCGTGTTTACCAACAGGGATGAACAATCCTTCTTCAACTTCATGCTCGACCTCGTCCTAAAAAGGTAGTATTGTAAAATAAAAGTTATTATCGTCATCAATTGTTGTGTTTGATGGTGTGATTGTAGTACTAAAATGGAACATGGTATGGCGTAGTAGGTAAAGCGTACCACTCGATTAGCCACCCTTTTTGCCTCATCACTTGAGAAAGTCCCGTCTATTTTAATTCTACCAAAGATGAATAATTGATGTCTACTATATGTTGTAGGGTCTTCGGCAATGACTAGCTTATTCGCCTCTTCCGCGTCCATGCGCCCATCCACAAGCTCTTTCAACTCGGTTTCTTGCTCCTTTTTTGAGGTCTTCTTCCTCACACCCAAGTACCCCGCCCTACCCCCGGTGTAAGGCATAACATTATCAGCAGTGGCTTTGTGCTTCCTATCCCCCAAACCCTTTTAAAAATTCTACGTTATTTTAGGAATAAAACACTAACGGAAATAATAATATTTGGCTAATTCGCATGAAACTATTATTGCAAGATGTAGTAAGTAAACTAACCTTTGCGTCATTTTCTAACCATCGCTTCTTGAATGCCTCCCAAGTAAGGGGTACAATGTGATTGTAACGCGTACTTGAATCTTGACCAAACCTTGTGCCCTTTGGTTTGATATAATCCTTGGCAAGGGTATATTTGTGTTCTCGATGAGCCTTTGATGCGATTTGAAGAGCCTTCTTCTTCACTTGATCATAGGATGTTGCCTCGATAATAAAGGGGCGCTACAAATGTGATCAAAGCTTAGTCACATTCACAATTTTCAATTGAAATTAAAAATAACAAGTGCCACACTAACCTTGCATTCCTTCCATATATCCTTTTTGATGTCGATTCTTAGTAGCCTCCAATCCTTTGTGTCTAATGGTGTGCGTATCCTACCCGTCTTAGCACACCAACTCGACCATCGCGCGGCATCATCGTCGGGTGAAATAGCAACACCAATGTCATTAAACTTGACATGTGTTAGTATTTTGTTAACGATCCTAATCTCTAATTCGCGACAATATGTGAGGAGTTGAGCTTCTTTCGATGCGCGACTCACTTCTCGTTGTCTTTTAACCTCACTTGAACCGCCAACAACATTTTACACCCCACTTGACTCGGAATTACCGGAACTTGTTGGGCTATCCATTAAGCTTTCCTTTGCGTAGTGAAATTAGTTAATGGATAATGCAATGCTAATAAGTCAAAGTTGTACTTCTAAGTAATAACTTATGAAACATAATCCTAAAATTTAGGGCTAAGCTTGCAAGTGACAACATTAAAATAAAATCTTGATTTTCGTTCGGGACATGCTTCTGACATGATATTTAGTAATAATATGATTAATGGAGGCACTATGTACAAGAAAATCAAATTTTTAGCAAATAAGAATGAAAAAAATCGTACCTTTGGTATATGACAAAGTTGTGTCGGGAGAATTGATTATGTTGGTTGGGGATGGTCTACCTTGTTTGTCTCTCTCCTACCCACAACAAAGGATGTTACCAAATTGAACAAGCACAACTAAATATTGACATTAATTGCAAGAATAAAGGGAAAAATGTGGTTGGGAATTCATTGCAAAACTTACCAATCTTTTGCATGCAATTAGTGGCTAGTTCCACTTTGTTTTGACACAATTGATGTTTTGAACATGTATGGGATGGGATATGGAGATTTGATATGAAGAAACGTGAGGATATTTGAGAAGATGTGTAAAAGGTTGATTTTTGGAGATGAAACCCGTAAGATGTGATGGATAAGATGCCAAAAGTGTTGTGTTTTTCTGTTCTTTAACGTGTTCACTTTATTGTAGCTTACCTTGTTGCGAATTCGGAACTCTCTCGTTATACCTGACGAGGGTTGTTACGATCTCGTAACATGCTCATGTGATAACTGTTTATAGTGTACTTTATCTTTCTAGCGATATCGTAACTGAAAAGCTGAAAAAAAAATTGTGACTTGGTAGTTGCGATCTCGCTACCTATGATCGCCAGAACTACATAACATAATTTGACTTTTTTTATAACGCCCTCATACATGCTTGGATCACGATATAAACAATATGATGTTATGGAATAAAACACAAATTTTTCTATTGTAAAAATAATTTTTATTTGTTCCGTCATAAGCTGATGTATAATAGTATAGGGATTGGTTGACTTAATGTGCACTTACACTATATAAAGCTTTTCAGAATCTAAATCTGTAATTGTAAGACATTAAGAAACTCTACAAATCACGTGTACGCTTGTAAACGATGTCCGTCGATTACCTTTAAAGACAACAGCAGAGTTGTTGTTCACACAGGAACTACATATATGCGCAGTTCACTTGCTTTTGTTTAGAGAAACTTGGTTTACTGTAACTCATGTATGTGATTACAAGTACAATTCATGAAGTAAACAAAGTATCATGCACACATACACTCACCAATTGTAATCACACATCATACTAGCGATTATCGCTTCATAACATTGCATGTTGATGTACTAAGATGTGCTCTGATAGACATAATATTATGATCGATATCTTCCAGATTTAGTATTATACTGTCTATATATAAAATGTAAATATTTAGAATATGATTGTTCTTAACAAAATTTAAACTGAATTATCTTGGTTTTACATTGAGTTATCTTATATTGCTTGTGTACATTTCCATGCTGATGTACAAAGACGTACTCTACTTGAGTTAATCTCATGATCGATATTTTCCGAATTGAGTATTATACTGTCTCTTTTAAAAATGTATATATTTCAGACTTTGAAAGTGCTTTTAAAATATTAAAAATAGTATTTTTTGAGTTATCATCAAACTAGCTTGTTTACTTGCGAAATCGCTAGTTTACAAGTTAACATAATTAAACCCTGAACCCTAAACCCACAGACCCACAAACCCACGAAACCCATGAAACCCCAATCGAACGTGTTGCGATATCGCTAGTCAATAAGTATATAAAAAAAGGGTTTTTGGGTTGGGGTTGGGCTGGGCTTGATACTGGGCTGAGTACTGATAGTATAATTATTGGGCCTCATGTAGTAGGCCATAGCATAGATGTTTCATGTTCAGTTTTGCGCGGGTCGGCAACTTATCGATCCATTCAATAATTTCAATCAATATATACTGAATAATGGCCATCTGATGAACCGATATGGGAAAATACTAACGAGACTACTAGCGATTTCCCTACAGGTTTAATTAAATTTGATAAAATTATGAGTAGAGCTTGTAGCGACTTCCCTAATAACACGCTTGACTGGCGAGCATATTCAAGATCTCGTAACTAAAACTATAGGTATGAGAGAGTTACTTACGATATCGCTAGTAGGTTTAAGTAGCTACTAACGTGTGAGGTAGCGAGGTCGCTACACAACTGACTATAAAAAAATTAGGGATCGGGGCTAAAATTAATTAGCCCCAAATTCAAAATCCAGAAAACCCACGACACACGCAGTTCCGGCCAAAATCCCAGCAATCTAGCCGACGATATGCCGCCAAAAACTAGGGGTTCTAGCAGTGGTAGAGGCCGGTCGGGTTCTAGTAGTGGTAGGGGACGGGGAGCAGCCGGAAACAAGCGTCGCCAGACTGAGTACGAGAATGAGGAGGTTCAACCGCCGCCGGCACAAGAAGTTCATGTTCAGCCACCCGCCGGAGATGTCGTAGCTGATGTTGATGGCGCTCCCAACGATGCCACTGCCACTGAAGAGGAAGAGACTCCAGAATTCTTCAATGACGCCGCCAGAGCTAGGTATGCTCGATGTTCTTCTTGGAAAATAGTCAATAACAATGTGTTTGACAGTTGTGTTGTGCCAACTTTGCAAATCGATTATGTGCTAGACCACTTTAGGGAACAGCATATTTACAACAACTCCCCGAGCCCATTTACCTTGAGGAGCTCTTACAGTTTTATGCAAACCTAGGGTTAGAGGAGGGATCAGATGATATCACTACTATTGCGAGAGGGGTTAAGTTTAAAGTAGATAAGTTTATGATAAACAGTGTGCTGAAATGTCCCTACAAGAGTCGTGACGATCTCAGGCCTACCAAGAAAGATGGGCCGTACGAGGTTCATTATGAGCAACGCTTTCCAGCTGTTAGCCCCAAACAGCCGTTGAAGGCGGGTGAGATGGGTATGAAGTGGTTTGGGAGAAAATCAAATAGGCCTGGTACAGCTAGGAGATACCCGATCCACAGGCTAACCGAGGAGCAGCGATTAGTGTTTGAACTAATCTGCGGGAATGTGTTGCCATCCCTTGGTCATGCTTGTGAGCCTACAGTTTGCAGCCTCATGGTGTTCTACCACATCATGGAGAAGATTCCAATCAACCCCGGCTACACTATTCTGACACAGATGATGAAGATGGTGAGGCACAAGACCGCGGCGCTTCCATACGGCGGTTTGATTACAGCCTTGATCAAGAAAGCGGGAATTTTCCCTAGAGACCGTCCGATGCCGCTTGGCAAGTACGACAAGGACTGGCTAAAACACAAGAGATTGGAGATGAAGGCTGATGGTAAGTACGGGAAAAAGAAATAAGTTGAAGAGGCTGCTAGAAGGGCATGTGGTGGTGTATCAGGTATGATAATGCTCACATCTTTACATTTTTTTATGTTTTTGTTTAAGGTAGTTGATAGTGCTCACAGGTATTATAATGCTCACATCGCAAGTTTTGTATGTATTGTAGATGCTGTTTTTAATGCCCGTGGTCGGCTAGTAGTGTCTCTGGGTCAATTAGTGAATGAGATTGAAATGGCCGAGAAGAGGTCCAATGCAAACAACGAGTATCTCAACAAGCTGGTGGCAAGTGGGTTGATAGACTGCGAGTTGAGCGATGACGAGGAGGTACCTGATTTTCTAACTACATTCCCCAAGAACACCGACTCTGCCGGGCCAAGTGTGCAACAGCCGAAAGAAAGCGCCAAGGACCCGTTGCCTAGAAAGGGGGAGGCTGAAATTGGTACTGACGAAGAGGAAGACAAAAGTGATGGAGAAGTCGATGTGGATAGTGACGGGTCTGGTGGGGAAGACGATGTGGCAAAGTATGAGATGAAGAGGAAGGAGAGATTGATTGGTAAACCCGAGTTCGCCGAGGAATCAGGTGAAGTCCATGTTGAGAAGACATGCCAAGAAACACAAGATTTGCCCACTCCAATTGGCTAAGAGAAACAAGAAAATGACCAAGGCAAGCCACAAGATGACCAGGAGAAGGGTGTTGAAGACGCTCCAGTGGAGAAGCTAGATGGCGTAATTCGACCGATGATTTGCACTCCGTTTTAGTGCAGGCCTGTGATGTACTAGACTTAATAGGGATGATTCAACATGTTTTGTTTGTTAAGATATTTCTATTTGCATTCAAGTTTAATCGACTTTTTAGTTTCTTTATGGTGATGCAAATGTCATAATTCAGTGTGCTAGAGTGAACTTGGAGCATTTCAGGTTAACATCTTAACTGGAAACAAGGTTATAATTGTGAGAATATACATGTTGCTAGTGTGAACTGGGTTCTAGCGAGTTCGCAGGTTAGTCGCCTACTACCAAAATGAAACTAAACTGAATCTAGTGAACTCGTTACACGATCGCCTACTCTTCCGTGTCTCTTGCAAACTCGCTAACTCCCGTACAACTTCAACAGAGCCTAGCACGCGAGTAAACTTACGAAATCGTTACACAATCGCCTATTTTTTCCGTGTCTCTTGCGAACTCGCTAAGACCCGTACAACTTCAACAGAGCCTAGCACGCGAGGGAACTAGCGATCTCGTAACCAGTAAGCAATTAAGTAGCGAGTTCGTAACCTAGTTGAGTTCATCCTGTCCTTCTTACTGGTGATACGCTGTCGTTTTACATTGTAACGAGAAAGTTACGAACTCGCAAAGACATAATTATACCCCCAGCTATGCCGTTACGATTTCGCTACTCTCTGGTATATAGTTACAAAAATTGGGGATTTTTTGAATTGAACAAGTGTTGATACGCTGTCGTTTTATACTGTAACGAGTGATTTGCGAGATCGTAAGATATATTGTTATACCCCAAGCTAGGAAGTTACGATTTCGCTACTGTCGGTTATATAAATAAAAAAATTGGGGATCTTCAGAAATCAAAACGCGAGAAATTCAATTGAATCCAACCCAAACACAGAAACCCTCACGCTCAAATCTCCCAACAAGAATGGCTAGGACTAAGCAGCTTGCACACAATCCGTTTGTACCAGCTCGGCGACCACCGGCATAGCGGGTTCATCTCAGGTACTGGCAACCACGACTCAGGCTGCTGGTTCAAGCTCTACCAAATATGACAAGGCCAAATTCGTAAGTTTTGATGCTTCCGAAGCCTATTTGAATTTCATGGAGCATAGTGACTTGTTAGAATGTTATGTGGTAGATTTCAATCAAATTAAAGATTTAGGGTTAGAGAAAGTGATGCAAATCTTTCAAAGCCACGACATGGGTGAGCTGTTAGGTTTGAATTACGCGGCACATAAAGATGAAACGTGCCAGTTTTATGCTAATTTCCACCAACTTAGCGAGGAAGAAAAGGAAACGGGAAGGTGGTTTACTAGGGTAAATAAGAAGGACTTTGAGATCGGGGAGGAAATGTTTAACAAGGTATTAAATGTTTCTTATGCTGTAGAGGAAGACTTCAGCGATCCTCCTACCCCTGGTTTTTATTTTAGGGAACAATGACCCGACAATGCCATTCTCGACCTGGAGCAAGTGGCAGAATATGCGGAGAAGTATTTTGGTAGGCAAAAGGACAATTTAGGGAAACCTAGGGAGTATAAGATTGATAAGCTTAGTTGTGAGGATAGGATAATATATGAGATGGTTGCTAGGTCTGTGGTTCCTAAGGGGGGATGGATCACCGAGATGAACTACACAACGGTAAGCATGTTTTACTGCGTAGTGGAGGGGATCAGGTTGAACTCGGGGTATGTGATATTCAAGCACATGCGACGCAGTGTTGTCGAAAATGGTAGAACAGTGAAGAAGCTACCATATGGTAATTTCATTACTAGATTTTTGACCAACGAGCACCCTAAGATTAAACTGTCTCCTAATGCGGTAGAGTGTTGCTTCTACACAATGTCCTACTTCGAGAGGAAAGGGAAATGTGAGTTGGTTGACGGCAAGTGGGAGAAAGCAGGGGCGGGATCCAAAAAACCACTTGAATTTGATCCAGAAGAAGTAAGAGAAACTGTCAAAGGTACGCCTCACTACATTTCTTGTTCATTGGTTTATCACATGTTATTTAGTACATAATTCTTCAATTTGATTTGATTCCATGAACAGTTGTAACCTCGGTCGCGTACTACAAGGGGCTAGAAGACACTGTCGACCTTATGAGGCAGCGTGCGGCCAAAATAAATCAAAATTGTTGGATAACGGAGAAGGTGATACGTGGAATTGAGAGGGTGCACGCCAAGAAAAAAACAAAGGTTGATCCACCAGCTCCAAAACAGACCCCACCTCCTAGCAATGATGTTTAGATTAGCATTCTATGTTGGCTAGTAGTTGTGCTAAATTCTTGAATTTCTATTTCTATTTTTTTGTGCCTGAAACAAATAATTCTTATATCTCTTGAATAATATTTCTATTTTAATATATGTACTTATATTAGTAATGATTACATTGTGTTTTGTTAAATATAACAAATCTTTACAAATGAGTAAAATTTAAATTCTTCTGAAGTGACGACTTACTTGCGATGTCGCCACAGTCAAGTTAGCAAATAAAATCAATAAACAAGGGACCTAGCGAGATCGTAACCTATCAGAATGAAGAGACAGAATCTAATCTGCGATTTGAAGCCGGTTGTAGCGAGATCGTAACGAACACGCTTGAGTTACGATCTCGCTACTTAGCATGTTAGCAAATAAAATCAAAAACAAATACCTAGCGAGATCGTAACCTATCAGAATGAAGAGACAGAAAATAATCTGCGATTTGAAGCCGGTTCTAGCGATCTCGTAACAAACAAGCTTCAGTTACGAGATCGCTACTGAGCTAGTTCACCTAAATTGGTATTGAGCGGCGGGTGTTACGATCTCGCTAATGGTAAAGCAGGGTTCTTTTTTGTCTAAATTACATGAATTACATGAATTATTATCCTAAATTCAATCACAAATGAACTTTAATTATAATTACCATGAATTAAAACAAACATTTGATAGAAACACAGTATTCAAAACCAATGATAATCAAATATGCTACTTATGTTTTTTACTCTTTTTGGTTTTATTCTTCTTTGGTTGCCGCCCCTTCCTCTTTGTAGTTTTCCCTGCAGGATTAATCCACATGCCTTCTTCATGATCCATTCTGCACACCGACGCACAAACATTGTCATCATCTTCCTCTAGAGTTTTGTACACAGAGGGCGGAATGGTGTCTTTAGAAACAGTGCAGTAATCATCGAACAAGCCGTCACCATAGATGAATGTTTTCTTTCCATCAACAACGATCTCCCAAAGAGGATCAATTGGATCTTCCACATAGAACACCTGATGAGCTTGAGCCGCCATGATGAATGGATCTTCTCTAGACCCAAAAATTCCCCTATTTACTAGAGTCATGCCTAAATCCCCTGAGCGCACCCCTTCAGCTTGATCTACCCATTCACATTTAAACAATGCGATTCGGACATGAACAAAGTCCACTTCCCATATATCAGTAATGGTACCAAAAAAACCATTATCACCCTCTCCAGGTACTGATACGCCACTATTTTGGGTTGCAGATCTATCATCACTCCACTTAGTACCAAACGTGTATCCATTGATGTCATACCCGCTAAACGACGTGACTGTGCCGAGGAGTCTCTTTGCAACCCATTTTACAACATCAGGGTGTTCACCGCCATTCTGCACATGTATTTTGAGCCAACTAGTAAAGTCGCTGCAATGAGTTTCAAGAATCCAAGGTTCCAACCAGCTCGGGTGTGTTGACCTAAGCTCATTAAGGTGAACATCAACATAAGGACTCACTTCATGATGGTTGCGCAGAATATAGAGATGGGCTATAGAGATATCATTGGAAGAAGGGCTAAATTTAGACTTATGGCGTAGTCCGACACCATCCAATCTACAATCGTGTCTAGAGACCGGCAATCCTATAGTAGGTACATCCTGTAAATAGTTGGTACAAAATTCTATTACCTCTTCCGCGACATATCGCTGCACTATACTGGCATCTGGTCGGTAACGATTCTTAACAAAATGCTTGAAAATGCTCATGTACCGCTCGAATGGATGCATCCATCTCAAGTATACTGGTCCGCAAAACTTCACCTCCCGCACCAAATGAACTATCAAATGAATCATTATGCCAAAAAAAGAAGGGGGAAAATACATCTCTAGTATGCACAATACTTCAATTACCATATCCTGCAATGCATCCAACTTACGCCGACTCACTTTCTTGCGACATATCTGTTTAAAAAAATAACAAAGCCTTGCAACCGCGTCTCCAACGTGAGAAGGCAAGCAACCTTTCAGAGCAATTACGTTCAAATCCTGCATCAGATTGTGGCAATCGTGCGACTTCATTCCCACCAATTTCAGCTCAGCAGTAGATACACAACTACTAATATTCTAACCATATTTAGAAGGCACCTTCACTGATTTCAAAGTCTTACAAAAACTCTCCTTCTCCTCAGATGACAAGGAATAACAAGCAGGTGGTAAGTATGTCGTGCCTACTTCTTCTTGCACGGGAGCAAGTGACGTCCTAATGCCAAGATTAACTAAATCCTTTCTAGTTTTCAATCCATCCTTACTCTTCCCTGGTATATTCAAGAGCATCCCAACCGAAACTTCACATACATTCTTCTCTATATGCATGACATCTAGACAGTGGCGCACATCCAAGTGCTCCCAATAACCAAGTTTGAAAAATATCGAACATTTCTTCCAAATCGTAGTTTGAGTGCTTTTCTTTTTTCCCTTTCCCAACACGTTATCCATGCCCGATACTTTTGCAAATATTTCAGAACCAGATAATGGGACGGGGGCAACACCATGCTCTTCCTGACCGTTAAACCACTCTTAGCACTCCTCCACGGATGACTCCTAGGTAGAAATCGTCTATGACCTAGATACACAGGCTTACCATCGTGCTTTAATTGACAAAGGTTGGTATTGCTCTCACATACTGGACACGCAAAATGACCTTTCACAGAACACCCTCCAAGGTTACCCAACGCAGGGAAATCATTGATGCTCTACATCAACATGGCTTAAAACTTGAATTTTGCGTCCCCTCGACTTCCGTCAGGAAAATGAATCCCATGCTTAAATAAGGATTCCAACTCCTCAACAAGAGGCACTAGATATACATCAATGTCATTACCAGGAGCATAGTGTCCAAAAGCACATACTTTCGTTTCATCATCAACCATGAAGGTAGATTATAAATAACAAGCATCACTGGCCATGAACTGTTGGTGCTAGACATGTTGCCGAAAGGGTTCATTCCATCAGTAGATAGTCCTAAGCGCACGTGTCTAGGTTCCTCACCAAATTTTGGGTACATAGCATCCATCTTCTTCCACTGATCACCATCAAAAGCGTGAGATATAATATCATCATCTTCCTCTCGAACCCTATCGGCATGCCATGTTAACAATTTTACATCAACTGGATTGGCATACAAACGCGTCAGTCTTGGTTTCAAGGGCATGTACCACATCACCTTAGCAGGTCCTTGCTTTGTCGATGTTGTCACTGTTTCTCCACATACCTCGACCTTTCCCTCCTTCTTTTTCCATCTCGACTCACCGCATACCTTGCAATCATCCCTCAAAGAATCAACACTCCCCCTATACAACATACAATCATTCGGGCATGCGTGAATCTTAGTAAACTCCATGCCCATAGGGCACAATATCTTGCGTGCAGCATAAACCCTGTCAGGACATAAGTTCTCCTCAGGAAGTAACTCCTTAACCAACTCTAGCAATTCCGTCATTCCTTTATCTGAAATATCATGCCTTGCCTTTAGGTTCATTATATAACAACAATGTTGCGCCCAGTCTAGAATGCCTAGCCCAACATATAAGCTTGTCTGTTTATCGTCATACATTGCCTCCAACATACTTTTCTTCCCAACAAACTCCATAACAACATCGTCGCACATGTCTGAAAACTGTTCATTATACTGCAGGATTTCCTCGGCGCTACCCTCCTCCATCTCAACCTGGTCACTTCCATAATGGTCTTCCCCATGCCAAACTCATTCAGTGTAGGATTCGTCAAATCCCTTACAAATTAAATGTTCACGCACTACAACAATATCTTCAAATATGGCGTTGTTTCTACACTTGTTGCATGGACATCTAACCCCTCTTATGCTATGCTGCCTAGAATGTCGCAACCCAACATCTAAGAAATTTTCCACCAAATCTAAATACTCCTTCGATAATCGAGCATTCTCGTTCATTATTTTTTCGCGGTCCATAATTCACAAATCGGACTAACAACTCCACAATACTACTAACCCACTGACTTTAGATGGTCAACACATAAACTACACACTGCATTAACATAAAAATGAAAAGAAATCAAAATGCATACAAAAATTTTGCATCAAATAAACCAAATTCAAGAGACTGGCCAATACAGTGCGCGGATTAAACCTTACCTACTCCAACACGAGAACAATGAGACCTCCGAGCAAATTTGAACTGATCACCCTTCAATATCCACCTGTTTAGACCCTTTTAAGTTTTTTGTTTTTGGAGTTAGAACGGTCAGTTCAGATTAAATCTGTGACCCATACAGAGTCTCTTGCGAAATCGCTACTACCTCGCTCACACCTTTGAGTAGCCAGCAAACTCGTAACAATGCAATCACCCTCACATGCACTGTACATGCACTGTACATTCTCAAATCTAATATATGACCTACACAGTAGCGAGACTGCAACATCACTCGCCACATCCTAACGTCCAAGTTACGACATGTTGCATATTCTCGTCTGCTTAAATTAGGGTTTAGGCAACCTTACGAGTTCGCAACGGCCAAAGTACATACTAACGAGCTAAGCTACGAATTCGCTACATAGACGTTTAACTTACCACAAAGGTTACGAGTTCGTAACAACCCTCTCAATTTAAGGCGGATTCTTTTTTCCGCCTTAAATTTGTACATTTTTACGTCAGAACTGATTTCCGCCTTCAACAACGTCTTTCCGTCTTAAATTTCATTTTTTTTCCCTAACTTGAGATACTAGCGAGTTCGCAACGTTCAAGCAAGGCGGAAAAAAACGCGAACGCCTCAAACGCCTTAAATATGTGTCTTGCATCAACCCCTTTGTGAGGTGGGTAATTGAAATGTTAGGATTGTGTTTTTGAACTGTGTTGTGCAACTACGGGGAGGAATTCAGGCACGTTTTCCGATGCTGACAATGACGGGGTTTCTCAAATACTTGCAAGCTAGTCGCTCAACAGCAGCGGGCATGGTAGCACTAAACATCCAGGTGCTGCTATATATCCTCCTCTCATCTATTTCTTCATCTTCATTCTCTGGTTTCAAGTTACTCGACGACATTGCCTCTAGAACTCCCGTAACATGGGGTTTAAATCCCATATCAATCATCTGATCAACCTCACTAAGAACAACACAATTACACTGGTTCAGATCAAAATAACCTCTTTCTAAACAATCCAAAAGTCGACCTGGAGTAGCTATCACAACCTCAGCATATCTTTGCCTAACCCTAAACCCCTCCACTTCAATAGACTCACCACCAACAATAGAAGCTACTCCAATGCCCATAAAGCGTGCAAATTTAACAGTAACCTCCTCAATTTTCTGTGCAACCTCTCGAGTAGGAGCCATCACAAGAGCGTAAGGCCGATCTGAATCATGCTCCACAGGAAGCCTACATATATAACTCAACATAGGAAGAACAAAAGCAGCTGTCTTTCCAGAACCAGTTTCAGCTATACCAACGACATCCCGCTGCTCAAGTCCGAGCGGGATCGCAGCCATCTGAATAGGAGATGGGGCCTCGTATCCAGCCCTCTCCGCAGCCTTAACCACATGCGTATCGAGCTTACTCTCGTTCCAGCTTCTCATTGCCCGTGGAATCCTAGAACCCTTATACGATATATTGAAGTCCTCTCTGAAACTTCTCCAGTCCCACTCGGTCATCTCCTCCAGCTTCTTCTCACGCCAATGCTTATCAACTTCCTCATTCATCTTTGTCTCTTTCTTCCTGATTTTGTACCTAGTATCTTTCTCAGCACCGAAGCCCCACTTTTTTGCCTTCCCATTAAACCGAGCAAAATCATGGTGGTAACGCTCCTCCCGTCCCATCCGGAGGTCTTTGTCTCGATCGCCGCCCTCGGTTCGCCTGATGTCTATTATACTTGAAAAGCAAAAACTTGAATAAACGAGCAGTGTTTGTCACCTACAACCTCGAACGATCGTCCTTAATTGGTTCAGAGTCACGCAAAGTCCTGAGACTTAACAACCATTCAAAATTGATAAAACATACTAGGCAGAGGCTTTATATATATAGCCTCAAATCTTCTATCCTAATGATGACAGGAAATCCAAAGTGAACAAACCTATTCCTACAGGTACTAGGGAAAACAAAATACAAATCTTTCCGATTTAAAAAATCCATCAGGTAAAAATCTTGATAACACTGATTCCCGATCCGATTTTCAAATGATGTTTCATACTACTTATTTTCTTTAGGAGACCCCTATTCGCAATCACAAATGAGGTTTAATATATACCCTGTTCAAAACATAGGGAGATGTTGCGGTTTTATTTTGCATTTATAAATATGTATTTTGCATGATTATACTTGACATATAGTTTACTCATAATAATTCGATGTTGCTTTTCAACAAATGCACCATCCCTTTCAATTAATCTTCTCCAATACGGTCTTTTCTAATAAATTTAATTTAGTCATTAATCATATCACAAGAATCATTTAGATAGTAGTACTGATAAGTTCAGGGTTCGTATTCGGACCTCATTCATACTCGGACCAGAGCCCGAGAAGAGTCGTGGGCTCGAGATACGCGGAGGATGGATCCACAGGTCCATCAATCTTAATCCTTATAAGAAATGCGTATATTATGAATGTTCTATAAGGTATATACATCCTCTTAAACATGGTAATACAACCATGTCCGAAATACATTTCCTCTATACATGGTAATACAACTACTATTCCCATAAGATTTGTATTACTACCACAAACACATATCTTGGTGATCTGCGGATTGTAGCCATATAAATACCCAAAGGTTTGGTAGACCTCTCTATCTAATACTTCATACATTACGCCTTAAGCAAATATACTGACTTGAGCGTCGGAGTGTCTACCCTCGGGACATCCGAGGCTTTGTTTTGCAGATCAGTTCGTGAACCAGGTTCGTGATCAAGTACGGGTCATAGACATCCATCAATTTGGCACGCCCAGTGGGATCCGCTTGCTAATCTTGATCTATACAACCTTCAAACTCATGGTTGATCCGGCTGAAAACCTTCGTGGGAGTATGCGAATCCATTTCTCGGCCCTGACAGGAGCAGGAAGTACCAGCACCGACAACGACAACGACGAGACGAGCCACACCAACAACCAGGGAGCAGGAAGAAGTATCAACGGTGTACACCGATCACCCAAAGAAGCCTCTCCCTGGGAGTGGGAGAGCAAAAGATCTCGCTTAGATGGAACTGTTACCTTTTAACCTGAAGATGCGGTCCCTAACCAATTCTCTCATTCAGATCCTTTAGTAATCACGGTTGACATAAACTATAACGTGATCAGAAGAGTTATGGTAGATGGGGGAAGTGAGATAGAAGTCATGTTTCCCAGCTGTTATGAACAGTTGGGATAAAATAAAACCCATCTCGTACCCACAAATCTCATCTCGGGATTTGCGGGCGATCCTATAACTTCTTTAGGAGAGATTAGTTTACCAATGCGAGTGAAAGATGGCCCTCGGAGTATAACCCTTCGTTGCACCTTCGTGATCATCGATTCCAGAGCGCCATACAATGTAATCCTCGGACGACCTTGGATGTGCCAGGCAAAGGCCGTCTGGTCCCCCTACCACTTGACGATGAAGTTCCCCACGAACCAAGGGATAGCAACAGTCCGAGGAGATCAACAATTAGCTCAAACCTGCACAATCCAAGCTATCCAAGATCCGAAAAAGGAGGATTTTGAACCAGCCAAGTACTCCGAATCCGAGCCAATGCAACTCGGAGAGTTAGGAATCGTCGAGGTTGGAACTCTCCTACCACCCGAGATAAAGACCAAACTCCGAGATCTTCTCAATCAATATATAGATGTCTTTTCTTGGGACACCAATGACTTGGTAGGAGTATCCCCTCGATTGGCGGAACATTACCTGAATATCAATCCCTCACAAAAACCCATCAAGCAGAAACGACGAATCTTTGCATTGGATCGAGTTGAAGCCATTGAAGAAAAAGTGGATAAACTGCTTAAAGCCCGCATAATCGAAGAAGTGGAGTACCCCGAATGGATAGCTAACCCAGTAATGGTCAAGAAGTCAGACGGGAAATGGAGAATGTGCATCGACTTCACCAACTTGAACGATTGTTGTCCTAAAGATAGCTATCCATTACCCTCGATCGACCGATTAGTTGAAGCGATCGCCGGATACCAAGTATTAGCCTTCTTTGATGCCTTTAAAGGATATCATCAGATCCCTATGGCAGAGCAAGATAAAGAGAAAACCTCATTTATAAACGACAGAGGAACTTTCTGTTACAAAATGATGCCTTTCGTATTAAAAAATGCCGGAGCCACTTACCAGCGACTGGTAGACAAGTTATTCAAATCTCAAATAGGGCACAACCTCGATATTTATGTGGATGACATGGTAGTAAAGAGCCGCAGCTACGACGCCTTCTTTGAAGATTTAAGGGAAACTTTCGACACGTTACGGGCATCCAACCTAAAACTGAACCCTGCTAAGTGCACTATTGGTGTTGGAGCAAGCAAATTCCTAGGATATATGGTATCCAATCGGGGAATTGAGGTAAACCCCGAGAAGATAGAGGCTTTGCAAAACATGCAACCTCTGAAGACCGTCAAAGATGTGCAGAAGCTGACAGGATCTCTTGCAGCCCTTAGCCGATTCCTCTCCAAAGGAGCGGAAAAACATCTACCTTTCTTCAATATCCTTAAGAAGGCAAACCAGTTTGAGTGGACACATGAATGTGGAGAAGTCTTCCAAGCACTTAAAGACCACTTTCGACAGCTTCTGACACTGTCGAAACCAAATAAAGGAGAGACTCTCTACCTATACATATCTGCGTCTCAGTTACCCATTAGTGCTGTGTTAGTCAAGGAAAAGGAAGGATGACAACACCCGATATATTATGTAAGCAGAGCTTTACAGGGGCCTGAGACCAGATATACACCTCTCGAGCGCTTAATATTGGCCCTTGTACATGCCTCTTGACGGTTGCGACCATACTTCCAAGCACATACAATAGTCCTCCTAACCAACTACCCGATTAGGCAAATCCTCCAGAAACCGGACGCCTCGGGACGAATGATGAAGTGGGTCATCAAGTTAGGAGAACATGACATACAGTATAAGTCTCGGACAGCCATAAAGGGCCAGGCCTTGTCGGATTTCATAATGGAGTCAGTTGAACCAGTGGAGATCAACCAACAAGAACCAGTTCCAGACACAAGAAGATGGCGGTTATATGTCGATGGATCCTCCAACTCGGGGGGAAGTGGTGCTGGAGTTCTACTGACCAGCCCTGAGGGAAAGGACCATCCTTATGTTCTCCATTTCGATTTCTGAGCCACCAACAATGAAGCAGAGTATGAAGCCCTCATTACTGGGCTGAAACTGGCTAAAGACCTAGAAGTTAAAGATCTCGAGATCTTTAGTGACTCACAGATCGTGGTTCAGCAGGTCAAAGGCGAATACGAGACCCGAGAGTACAGTCTCCAAAAGTACCTCGAGATAGTTAAGCCTCTTCTAAACCAATTCCGACATTACGAGCTAAATCACATCCCCCAAGAAGGCAATCATAAGGCTGATGCACTTAGCAAACTTGCCTCATCGGACCTCAACATAAGATCTTCTCAAGAATTGCTGATGGAAACCCTGGCAAAAAGGAGTTACGAAGAAACTAGCATCATGGTTGTTGACATCTCAGATACATGGATGAAACCCTACATTGAATACCTCCAAACGGGAACCCTTCCTGAGGACAAGCACCTGGCACGGAAGGTCCGAGTTAAAGCTCCCAAATATGTCATACACGAAGGTATCTTATATAAGAAAGGGTACCTCCAACCTTTACTCAAGTGTGTTGGGTCTTCCGACGTTGAACACTTAGTACAAGAAGCACATGAAAGAGTTTGTGGTAGTCACCAAGGTCCACGCACTGTTACCCGAAAGCTCCTACAGATGGGTTATTTCTGGCCTACGATGCTACAAGATGCCAAAAGATATATCGATTCTTGTCACCAGTGTCAGAGATTTGCTAAGATGGTCCATGTGCCACAGGAGAATATGATTACCATCCAAGAATCCTGGCCATTTGTCCGATGGGGTATAGATCTCGTTGGACCCTTTCCTAGGGCCCCTGGTAACTTCAAGTACCTCATTGTGGCCATAGATTACTTCTCGAAGTGGGTGGAAGCTGAAGCTTTGACCAACATAACTGGCAAGACAAGTATCAACTTCTGCTGGAAGAATATTGTATGTCGCTATGGCATCCCGAGATACATAGTGACCGATAATGGAGCACAATTTGCTAATGAACCCTTCAAGAAATGGTGTACGGAGTACGACATACATCAGAAGCTCACCTCGGTATATCATCCAGAAGCTAATGGCCAAGTAGAGGTTACGAACCGAACCTTGGTAAGCAGCATCAAGAAGCGCCTCGAAGGAGCTAAAGGAAATTGGATCAAAGAATTACCAAGTGTGATCTGGACCCACAGAACCACACCAGCTACAGCAACAGGAGAGACTCCTTACAGCTTAGTCTATGGGTCCGAGGCGGTCATCCCCATGGAGATTGGAATCCCCTCTGCCCGTACTTCTCAACCAGACGACGAAGATGGCACTGCCAACGAGGAAAACCTTCGTCTCGACCTTGACCTCCTAGAGGAGAAGAAAGCAAATGCTACTATCCACGAGGCCAAGGTGAAAGAAAGAGTCAAGCGCTACCATGATAGAAGAGTCCTCTTGGCCACCTTCGTTAAAGGAGACCTTGTAATGAGGTTAAATGAAAAAAGCAAGAAAGAAGTGGAAGGGAAGCTAGCCCCGAACTGGGAAGGTCCATTTCGAGTCCTAGAATCCTATCCAGGGGGAAGCTACCTCTTGGAAACCATGAAGGGGGAACCTATACCACGAAGATGGAATGTGATTAACTTACGAAAGTATCACGGAAGATTAAAACTCAAGGGAGAGCCTCACAAAGGTTCAAAATTATCAAGAACGTCCGAGAAGTCTCATCAAAGTCCGAGACAAATATGCTCTAGCACAAACGGGTACTCAAACTCAAACCCACTATTTACTTTACTTCTATTCTTAAAGTTATAAACTTAGATTGAAGTTATGTTATTTTTATACCTATCTTTATAACAAGCAATCTTAAACTTCTTTTTTAAAAAGAGGATTGTTGTCTTAAGTATAACATTGATTGTTATTCAAAACAGTATACTTTATAAAGTATATGATTGGTCAACTTATAAGTTGCTTGGATCCAATATTCAACTACCAATCGTTTTGAATAAAAGAGATGGGTTCGAGATAAAGTACTTCAAAAAGTGCTTGATTGAGGTCTATAGACCAAAAGGGCATACGTGCTCGAAAATCAATCATCTCAACATAAAGAGGAAAAACCTCAAAAACAGAAGTTAAAATTCATATCAAAGGTGTTATTACATCAGAATATGATACTTCTAAAATTCCCAAAGGGATACATAGAGGAAAAACCTCGAACACAAATAGTTCATATCAAAGGTGTTATTACATCCAAATATGATACTTCTAAAAGTACCTCAAAAGGGCACATAGAGGAAAAACCTTGAATTTTGATACATTACATCAGAATATGATACTTCTAAATATGCCCAATAGGATTTCCTAGAACTTCACCAGGAGTGGCACTTGAGAGATGGGCTATTGTCAATTTTTCTGCACACCGTGACATTAAAGGCCTTACCAAAAGATGCCTGAGGAAGAAGCCGAACAATATTAAACTTGTAGAGTGTTCATCATAGATAATTGCAAAAACTTAACATTAGAGGCTGAAGCTCCTTTCCAGTAAACCATGAGACCGATGCTGACGAGAAGATGCCAGCAAGTAAGGTAGCAAACCTGCTGGAACTAATCTACCTTGTCAGTGGAAGGATTGAACACCTCTTCAAGAGAAGATGACTCAGGATACTTAGCTTTAATAAGCCTCAGTAAATCTCCTGCTGTGATTATCTTCTCGGAGGGATCCAATGCATCCAAAAACTCGGTCCCAGGGACCCAGTGTTTAGCAGTCAGAGCAGAGAGCTTATCAGCAGCATCTGGATGAGAGAAGATTTCTTTCATCACCTCCACCTCCCTCTCGGATTGACATAGTTGCAGGACTTGATCCAAGATCTCGTGCTGCTCAGAGGAATGGAATAAATCCCCATACTCCTCCCTATGACTATTAAACTCGGGGCTGCTAGCAATAAAGGCACTCCAAAGCTTAAGAAGCCGTTTTAGCTCCTCTAATTTCCCATCCGAAGGCAAGGTCTGCGACAGCTCGTCCATGGTTTCCTGATACGTCTTCAGCTCTTTCCTCTCAGACTCTCTGGCCAGCAATAAGGCCTTATTATCAGCCTCCAGCTGCTTCACTCTGTCCTCCAGTTGAGTCAAATTCGATGCAGCTGGGACAGAGGAAGGAGGAACCATCGATTCGGTTATCGAAGTTGAAATATTGGCCCTCATCTCCTCCTTCTCGGCTTGGAGAACCCGACACCTGGAATATAACTCCTTCACAGAGTTATACAGGTGTTTGATCTCACCTTTGGTCTGCCATCCAACAGTGGATATATTTACCATCAGCTGCAAAATAGAGGGTATATCAAGACATGTATGCCAGTGACATCTAAAAAGTTCACACAACAGGATGTAGAAAATTATTACCTTAGAGGCAAAGGGATACTTCTTGAAGGACTTCCGAGAAGCCTGATCATCCTCTTCCTCGGGACAAATCAGATAATACTTCAACTTCTTCAGAGGCTCATCCTCATGAATCACCAGCTCAAGGTCAGATTCATCATCATCCAAAGACCCCCCAACCTCCGGTTCCACCTCATCGGGCTCCTCCACCTCCTCCTCTACGATCTCAAGGACCGCTTTCTCTTTCTTGATCATTTTCTTCGGAGGAGAGGCTACAAATAAAAGGAGAAATATTAGAGTACAATATGGAAGATAGCATTACTTCAGTATGCAAATCAAGATATTACCTGAAGAAGACTGACTGGAAGAAGATTCATCCCGAGTCCGGGGTGATTTCCTAGCAGCTCGCTCCTTGGGCTTCTTCTTATCTCCCTGGATTTTATCAGGGAGGGTCCAATCTCGATCCTTCTTCAGGTAACTGGATGTAGATTTTGACTGAGGAACATCTAACAAGTAAGAATAGGTGATAGAAGGCCACTGCCACGCTGAACAATAAGACCCCCGCACAAATCCTCCCTCCTGGAATCTTCTCCTTCAACAACTCCTCAACAATGCCCTTTAAATGAGCAGGAGTCTCAAAGACATCGAGAGGCACAGCATCCTTCGGCTTAGAGTTCCAGTCAAGAACCTTGTATTTGGTCCGATCAAATGTTAGCCGAATATTTTCCCACTTATCGCTGTTATCAGGAAAAGTGAAGACCTTGCCATTCCGAGGAGTAAGGGTGATATGCTCACGCTCTTTGAAAGAGAACAGCTTGAACAAACTCCTAAATAGATCCAAGCTCGGTTCATAGCCCTTTCGAGAGCGCCAGGAGATAAACACCACCATTATCACCACCACATTGGAGTGAATTTGGCAGGGATGTAGCTGATAATGCTGCAGAAACTCGGAGAACACAGGAGGAAAGGGAAAACTTAGTCACTGCTGCAAGAACCTACCGTATACCACCCCGCGAGTAGGGCTCACGAGATTCTGGACCGGAGTAGTCTCATCCTCGAGCCTCAAATCAGCCTCAACAGGGTACGAAAACCTGCATGACTTCAAAAATTGCAGGGTCTTTTCGTCGACCACCTTGGTGACATCATTCACACCACTGGCGGCCGGAACCCGTTTATCAACTTGGGGCTCCGTATTTGGGTCTGTCTCTGACCCAGAGGCACTATCATCTGCCACTACAGCTACAACCTGCAGCGGTGTAGCAATGGTAACCTCCATCAACTCCACAGACTCAACCTCTAAGAACAAGCTACTCAAGTCACGAGCAACTGGGGCTCTTCCTTCAACAACATTCTCTACATTGCCAGAAGGAATACTGGAATTTGCAGAAGACATGGCAATATAGATAATGGGGGAAGTGAATATATATATGAAGAAAAGAAGACAAATTTGAAGAACTCTTTCTGAAGGTGGAAATGCATAATATTTGGATGAAGATTGATGATAAACACAAAGAAAATTTATTGGTTATATAGCCAGTAATTAGCACGCATTTAAGTGGAGTAATTACCTCGACTCGCGAAACGATACAGGCAATTGGAAGGTTGGTCCTCCTCACCGCCAGAAGATACAATGAATCAAGGCCACGTGTCAGTCTCTTCAGAATTCAAGAAGACAGATCTAGATCCAACCGTCCACGTGTCCTGATGGAATACGCAAGAACTTTAAGCTAGATATTCAGAAGGGCAAGCCCAAGAGGACAATCCTAGGAGGATACCCCGAGCTTGACACCCCGAGTTATACTCCCTCGAGTTATTGGTTTTCTCTCGAGAAATAAGCCTCTCCTTCAACCTTCGAGACGGAGCACTCTATATTCTGAAGATCTACCTTGGGGCTACTGATAAGTCCAGGGTTCGTATTCGGACCTCATTCATACTCGGACCAGGCCCCGAGAAGGGTCGTGGGCTCGAGATACGCGGAGGATGGATCCACAGGTCCATCAATCTTAATCCTTATAACGAATGCGTATATTATGAATGTTCTACAAGGAATATACATCCTCTTAAACATGGTAATACAACCATGTCCGAAATACACTTCCTCTATACATGCTAATACAACTACTATTCCCATAAGAGTTGTATTACTACCATAAACACATATCTTGGTGATCTACGGATTGTAGCCATATAAATACCCAAAGGTTTGGTAGACCTCTCTATCTAATATTTCATACATTATGCCTTAAGCAAATATACTGACTTGAGCGTCAGAGTGTCTACCCTCGGGACACCCGAGGCTTTGTTTTGCAGATCAGTTCGTGAGCCGGGTTCGTGATCAAGTACGGGTCGTAGACATCCATCAAGTATGATTTTATTATACTGGAAACTATCATAAAAAGGTATTCTATTTGACTTGCATTTTTTTATATAAAATTCACTATTTTTCATTTCAATTAACTTTAGTCACACTGTATATTTAATGTAACTTATATATGTAAATTGATAAACTTCCACATTTGCGAATAATCATTTGTACTCTCAACATAATTACTTCTATTTTTCGTTTTTCTCTTTTTTCTTAGGCCATGTCTAGTTCAACTTATTGCATCACATTTCAGCACAACACAACACTCATCAGCACAGCACAACACTCATCAGCACACCCCAGCACTAATCAACACAGCACCCCAGGAGAAATGTAAGTCGGTTTGTAGTATTTCTACTTACTTTCTGGCGATTTCATTTAGATCAGATTTGTAGATCGAATAGATTGAATTATCATTTGATTATCCACTCTGGTTCATGTTAGGAACCATACAGATGTCCTGATTCTCTGAAAGCAACCAGAAAGGTCTCCTACTGACCCGAGGGGGTATCATCAACGTTTAAAGAAACTGAACTGGGAGCGATTAGGGTTTTAGGTGATCGTCACATATCATTATCAGTCTGCAGTCAGCCAGTTCGACCCGGACTGGTCGAAAGAGCCGCTGATGGCGGCTATTATCACACTACTACTATTTCCCTTGTACTTTTTTTCCCTATTTTTAGGATAGGATTAGATATGATGTTACCGGAATTTAGTACTTTTCGTTTAGGATATAGAGGATTTTTCTATAACCCACTTTGTAATTGCACTAATTACCTCCTTTTTGTGAGTATTCTGTATTTACTAATCTGTCATTTACGATCTAGAGATGCCAAATAAAAATTCCCTCCACCTAATCCTGGTGGTTTACCTTAAAAAAAAGTACTCTCAAAATTTTTGTTGAAATATGTAACTTGAAATAACTGCTGGCGGTACACCTTGTCTAGTTATTATGATCACTAAATTGGTCTCAAAATATAATTCTTCACCTTCTCTTTTACGTAACCCAATTAAACCCAATTTCCTCATAATATCTTCCGAGCTTATTATTTTCAATAATCCAAGTTACAATTGCAATATTTTAACCTAATACTGGTCTCTTTCAAAAGCATAGCTGATTAGTGGTTGACTCGCAAACAACAACTTAACCGCCCGTACAAAAAATTGGTATTATGAATTGCATATTACTTTAACTTGTCTCTTCCTTGAGGTTCTTCTCTTCAGGGTCGGTGTAATGAATATAACAATTCGTTAACCGTTGTAGCATGCTAGCTCATAAAAAAATTTCTTTGGGAAAAAGAGTGTAGTGTATATCTCCTCTCCATCAGCTCCAAAAGTCTTTTATTTCGCCTCTTTCGGATAAATTCCAGCAATTCTCCATTTGATTGTTTTACACACTTTTCTTATAAAACTTGCACAAAAACACACCTTCTTGCACGTTAAATGGCAAAAGAGACTGATAAGTTTTTACATTTTGGTTTAATTCAAATAGCTTACAAGTGAGGCAAGTGAGACCTGCACTTCAGGACCCAAAAAAAAATTAGGATAAAATAGCCCTCAATTTTATTTTATTTTTAATGAACCAATTTTTTCATTAATTTCAAAACAAAAACTATTACAAAATTTGAGCCTTCACTCTCAGCTCTTGTACCATAGTAAAACTATCCAACAAGAAAGGACATAAATTAAAATTCTAGGACTCAACTTCATGTAACCAATTGTACTCTGCTTCAATTTGCCTCCCAACAGTTGGTGCCAAGTCAAATTTCTTTTGAAACATCCTGCAATTCCTCTCCTCCCATATGTGATAGAGAGCTGATATACTTGAAGAAAAAGCCTATGATGCTGACCGGATCTTCTCGTGTATTAACCTTTTCCTCAACCCTGTCAATGATGTGGATGCTTTCAGACCAACTGCTTGCATCACTGCCTGAGTATAGGAGCAAGTGGTGAAAAGATGGGAGGCAGTCTCCATCCCTTGTCCACAGAGGTAACGACCAGCTTGAGTACTAAGGATTTTAAACCTTAGGAGTCTATCAACAGTAGCCAACCTGCCCCTTAGAAACAGCCACAGAAAGAACCTGTGTTTGGGTAGAAGCTTGGTGTACCAGACCAGCTTTGCCCAAGAGTCCCTCTGTTCAGCACCCTTTAGACAATTGTAAGAAGAAGAGATTGAGAATTTCCCATGCTTGGATACATCACCACTCAACTTGTCTATCATCTTCTTTAACTTCATCAGGAGTTTCCAAATCCAGCTTTGTCCACCCACAGCCTTGTACTTTCTCCAGTTTTGCTTTTTCAAGTAGAAGGCTTGGATCCACCTGATCCACAGAATATCTTTCTTCTGCTGAATCTCCCAGACATGCTTACAGAGTGATGCTAGGTTCCACAAGGATGGGTCCCTGAGTCCCACCCCTCCAAAAGCTTTGGCCCTACTGAGAGTGCTCCAAGAGACATGTGTGAAGTATCTTTTGTCAGTGTCCTTCCCCTACAGAAAAGCTTTACACATCTTTTCAACCTCATCATGCACTTCCTCTGGGATTTTGAAAACACTGGCCCAATAACTTGTGAAGCTTAAGAGGACAGTGTTAATGAGATGTACCTTTCTAGCATGTGACATGTGACTGTGCTGCCAAGTCCCAACCTTAGCTCTCATCCTGTTCAACAATTATGCACATGCTTTTTTATCCCACCTGCAAGTAGTTAAAGGGAGTCCAAGGTATTTCATTGGAAAATTACCCCTAGTAACATTTAGGATGGCTGCTAAGATGGTCTTTTCATGTTCATGCATATTTGAGAAGAACACCACTGATTTCTGCTCATTGATGCCCAAACCAGTGGTCTCCTGGAACTCCTCTAAACAAGCCTTTACCTCCCTCATTGAGACTGCATTTGCACCACAAAATAGCAATAAATCATCAGCAAACATAAGGCTATGGATTCCTACTCTGGCACATCTCTGATGGTAGGTTAACTTTCCTCCCCTGTATCTTGCATCCAGCATCCTTGTTAAATACTCCATACCAAGGACAAATAGCAGAGGGGATAGGGAGTCCCCTTGCTTCACCCTCTTTGCACCCTTGAAGGAGGCTGTATGCTCCTCATTGAGTGAGATGCAGAAAGATGATTGCATTACACATTTCTTCAGCCAGCTCAAGAATTGCCCTGGGAATTTCAGGGCAGCAAGCCAATTAAACAGGAAGCTCCAACTCAGGTTGTCAAAAGCCTTCCTGATGTCCACCTATATCACACAGCTTGGCCTCATACTCAAATTTGGGTGTTTCTGAATCAGCTCCTGGGTAAGTAAAACATGATGTGCTATGTGCCTCCCTTGTACAAAAGCACCCTGATTCAGACTGACAAGTGTTGGCATTACCCCACCCAGTCTAGTGCACATGATCTTAGCCACCATTTTATAGATGACTGTGCAACAAGCTATGGGCCTTATATCAGCTGCAGTTTGAGGGAGTGGGCATTGTGGAATGAGAGCTAAAACTGCTTGGCTGAAATCAGCTGGTACCTCATCTCCATCAAAGAAACCCTTGATTACCCTAATCACACTAGGGCCTGTTATATCCCAAGTTTTTTTGAAAAAGTGGCTTGTAAAACCATCATGTCCAGGGCTCTTCTCTGGTCCAATACTTTTCAAAGCAGCCAAGATCTCCTCATCTGTGATTCCCTTAATGAGTGCAGCTTGCTGATCCACTGTCAAAGTTCCTCCCCCCTTTACATACTCAAGGTTCAGTTTCCTCTTAGTTGCTGTTGTTTCACCCAACTGTTTCTTGAACACCTCCAGTAAGTGAGTCTCAATAGAATTTTTACCCTCTATCAGCTGGCCTCCCTTGGTAAGGCACTGTATATGATTGTAGTACTGCCTAGTTTTGAGCATGGAGTAAAACAGTCAAGTTGGTCTGTCCCCCTCTTTGAGCCAAGAAATTTTTGCTCTTTGTTGCAGGAACTTGTATTCTGCATCTGAATAAAAGGCAGCTTCAATCCTGCTATCCCTTTAAAATTGTTGTTTCTCTGTAGATGACAAATCACTGCTCAACTCATGCACAGCTCTTTCCCACACCTCTTTTGCTAGTGCAGCTCTCTTCCGCACCTCAGCAAATGATTTTCTGTTCAGAGCAAGAAAGGGCTGTTGGAGGTCACCAAGCTGTTGAAAGAGATCCCCCACATTATGTATTTCCCTATCATCCCAGACTGCCTTCACCACATCCTTAAAAAGAGGGGCTGAGGTCCACATATTGAAAATTTTGAAAGGTTTTGCTACCTTCCTGTGCTGCTTCTTGAGGTGCATAGTCAGTGGAAAGTGATCATATATATTATTTGGTTTGACCAGACATAGAGACTCTGGAAACTCATCAATCCAGTGCTGGTTCACTAGAGCCCTATCAATTCTACTGAAAATTCTCTCACCTACTCTTCTCCTGTTCTCCCAAGTGTAACTAGGGCCGTATGTTTTCAACTCCAGTAGCTGCAAGTTGGAAACCAGATCCTGAAAATCCACCACCTCCTTGGTTTGAACTGGATTGCCACCTTGCCTATCAGTTAGATGAAGGGGAGTGTTGAAATCCCCCACTATTAGCCAAGGAGTATCCCCATGATCCAGTGCCAAAAGTTGTGGCCATAAAGTTGCTCTCTTCTCTATGGTATGAAAACCATAAACCAAAGTAAGAAAAAATTCCTGCTTCATTTCCTTACTGTTGCATCTAACATCCATCCACTGTTCTTGCTTTATCACACTGAGGACATCATACACATCCCTCCTCCATCCAAACCATATTCTGCCTTGGTCCAGGACATTACTGTTGGCCAACCACTGCCAGCCTAAGTTGAGCTTTTCCAAACCTCCACCTTTTTTTTCTTTTTGACCTTTGTTTCAAACACACAAGCTATACCAAATTTGTTCTCTCTACAAAATTTCCTAACTTTCTGCTGCTTCTCCCCTTTATTTACCCCTCTAACATTCCAGGCAAGTATGTTACTATCCATCAGGAGGGTTAGCAAGGGCACTATACCTCCCTCCTATCCTCTCCCTCAAGCTCAAGAACTGGCTGCTTCCCAGCTCTATGGCCTGACACCACCTCAAATCCCTCCACATCTATCAGTTTTTTCCTTTCCACTGTAGCTGCTTTATCCTTAGCTGGCACCAAAGGATTAGGCTTCACAGTAGTAGGTTTTGCAGCAGATGATGCAAGCTGTTGTGCTCTTGGTGGAATTTCTGCTACCTTTGCAACTGACAGCCATTTCTGTCTTTGCTGACTTGGTTTAGGCCTTTGCAGTGGCTCAGAAATTGGTCTTCTGCAATGGTCCTTAGAATGACCAAATTTTTTACACTCAGTGCACTGCACAGGGGACCACTCAAAGTAAACCTTTGGCTGCTGAATGACATCATGCTCATCCATGTAAGACACAGCATTAGGCACTGAATTTTGGATTTCCACCTCAACCTGAACCCTAGCATATGCCAGTATATCATGCTGCAGGGTAAAATCATCTACTTTAAGGGGAGTGCCTAGAGGGCTAACTATTCTACTCAAAATAGATGATTTCCAGTAGGGCAGGGGCAAGCCAGGCAATTGAACCCAAACAGGAACTTTAGCAGTTTCAAACTCCATCCAATCCTTTGTCCAAGCTTTAAGCAAAACAGGTTTATGGTCGAACAGAATCATACCTTTACCCAGTATTTCATCCCTTTGCTTTGTCTGAGCTTACCTGACCAGGAAAATCCCATCCAGCATCCTCCACACTTTCTGAACTGAGTTGGATCCCCATACTCTCTTGAAAAAGCCTTCTATGACTCTGTGTGGTGGGAAAGAGCCAATAACCTTGCATACAATTGTTGTTTCCCAGCTCTTCAAACTGTCCTCAACCTCCTCTTTTGGAATTCTGCCCATCTGGATCCCTTCCAGTGTAATTGGGGCAAAATACTTCACCTCTTCCCTGGATTTATTGGCAAACAAATGGTACTTCCAATTTTCAGTCTCCATCCGTTCTCCCCAGCTCCTTGGGTCAACCCCGTCAGTCGTTTTCAGCGGTGGAGGGGTGAGTTCGTCTTTCCCATCGTTACATGTGATCTCTTCAATTGGTTCCTCCTTTTGCCCAATCTCCTCCTCAAATGGTTGCTCCCGCGCCGACTCCTGCGCATATTCCAGATCCAGCAACAAGTTCTTAATACTAGAATGTCCCTTTGAAACCGTGAGTTCGCCATGTCGATGCAGAATTAGGTTGTTTTTATTCCCTTGCTTACGAGCCCCTGATTTCCCAATGGGAGGCACTTGATCTCCTCCAATTGGAGAAGCCCAGACCAGATCCGGTGGAAGAAAGCAAGAAAATTGAGTTTAGCAAAAACACACAGTGACGGTGTTTTCGCCCATAGTGGCGCTCTGCATTGGGATAGTATGACTATAAAATATATATTTTTAAAATTATTCTTTGAAGCCATATATTTTCTAAATATTGCCCAATATAAGGGCCAAATGTTTTGAAAATCCATCATTTTAAATCATTTTCTCTTTTACGTCTTAAAATTTCTTTTGCAAGTGAATTTTCACCTTTACATGCAATTCAAATTATAACGAACCCTTTATTAGGATTTTTAAAAAAATATTCGTTTCATGCCCCCAAATATTTAGGGGTGGCACTTCTTACATCCAATAATAATATTAGGGATGAATATTTATGGCCCTAAGAGGCGATAGAAATAGAATAGTCAAATATAAAGACTCAATTTTAGCAATGATTCAAACAAATATTTGTAATGGAACAATAGGATTTGATTGCATTCCAAATTCAACTGTTAGCTTATCAGACCCAAATATTATGATTCATTAAAATTGGATATTTTATTAGAACAAAATAAAATAATGCATGAAACAGAACATTTTGTATTAATATATAGAGTATTTTTATATTGATGAAATCTATGATTCCGACTGCATTCAAATTAAATCCAACAGAGACCATGCAATAACCTTTTGCTTAGAGATCAAAGAATAAGAGACCATATGCCAAAGGCTTAAGAAATTGTCAAACAACATTTATTAACCTTTTGCTTTAATCATTGGAACTTGACATATTCCATTGTCTGCTTTCCTTCAGGACCTTTGCTGAAGAAGAAGTTGAAGTACTCAGAGAAGAAGAAGTTCTTGTACACAGGCTTCTCTCCATTCTGCAGCACTTCTGGAAAAGGACCAACAAGTGCATCATTGGCGGGATTGACAAAGATCGGCACAGAAATCCGGTCTCTCTTGCTATCCACCATCACACGATGCTCAATGCTCTTATAACGATCATTGCTAACAATTTGTAAAATATCGCCAATGTTGATCACGAGAGCTCCCTTCACTGGCATTACATGGATCCACTGATCCACACTTGCTCCTCGCACATAAAGGCCTCCAACTTCATCCTGGAGAAGGACTGTGATGCTTGATATGTCTGAATGACGGCCGACTCCAGCTGTGAGCTCAGGGTTTGGGCACTTGGGATAGTGCATGAGGTCTAGTATAAGAGCGCCCATTAGCATGGATTCTTTGGTTTTATCAAGCTCTTTCACATTGAGCCCCTTTAGCAACACTTCCAGAAGCTTCTTGATTACAGGTTGTGCCCACTTTATAAATTCCAATACTTGATCTCTGTTGCAAATTTGGACAGATTGTTGATCATCGCTTGTCAACTAAAGGCTCAATCATGCATCATGTTCATTAAATCAAGACATATATGATCACAAAATCAGGAGATATCTATATCTAACCATTTCAACTGCAGTGTATTTATGAACAAGAAAACATCGGAAGCAAACATATCTGAAAGTAGAAGAAAGTGAAAGAGCTTAATTGAGTAGTTACTTCGAGACAGAAGGCCAGAGATGGACGGTCTGATCATCGGGAGAGTAGAAGTGCATTAGAAAATCTTTCCACTCCAAAACCTTCTCCGCTAAGCTGAAGCTGGTCTTCAACTCAACAGTGTGAGTAGGAGAGTTGTCCTTGAGGTATTTCCTCTTCTCCTCACTGGGCAGCTCGAAGAACAAGCGCGCGGCTTCCATCACATTCTCAACAACTTCAGTCGGGATGCCGTGATTGACGATTTGGAAGAAACCCCAGTTACCAGCAGCGGCGCAGATGGATTCAGCCATTTTTGGATCATCCCAGTTGGATACATCAATGACTGGAATTGAGTCTTCCTCAACCACCAGGCTGTGGTCTAGCCTTTCTTCTGGAGGTTGAATGTACTGCTTCGGGACCGACTCCAGGCCTAATCTCGAAAGCCCCTTCACTCCATTCCCTTGGTTAACCACGTAATCTATCAGATCAGCAGGTTCAACCACTGCTGCCGACATTCTAACCCCTTCAGCTTTGCTTTCTGTGTTTGGAACAAATGCTGATCCTCTCTTATCATTGTTCCTCGCTTTTTCATATGGGGGTGGAGCTTCCACGGTGAAGCATCCGCAGCCACTTGTAATATATTGCAAACTTTAGTCCACCGACGCATACTTTCAACATATTCTATTGGGGGTTTCGTTAATTAATGGGGGTTTTATGACATTGTAAAAGAGCAACAGCCACCTTATTGGCTTACTCCACTCTGCCAGCCTAAAAATCAATACAGTAGTGTTTACAGAATGCTATGTAGCTTAATATTGCTAATCTAATTTTGATCTACTGAGGACACGATACGTGCTAAAAGCTAACATTTATATTCACCTTTGCAATAGGCTCAAAATAACCCCCGTCTCAGCTTTTCGTAAGAAAATATGGCTAAGTAGGATACCAAACAAAGATGGCGATACCAGGATAAATCTAGCATCAGAATGGAATGAAAAGTACCGACTGATCCTAGACCTCTTCAACTTTTCTTGACCAGTGCAAAGGCCTCTAGACTTTGATGGTTCCCATATGGCTACTGGAAAGGTCGAAAATTATTAATTAGCTAGCCGGGATTCTAATCAGAAAACTGTTCAAACTAGTCAGAACAGCACTTACAATAAAATGATTCTTGACTAAAACTAAGTGTGTCTTAAGCTATGGCTGATGCAAATTGTTAATGTGTGCCCTGAGCAAAACTGCACCTAGCTTGAAACATAGTCACCGGCTAGTTTCAGCAATTGAACTTTTGCCATGAAAAGTAAAGTCACGGGGTCTTCGTCATATCTGGAGTAAATATGCATCATACCACCCAGATGGCTCTAAGCAGACACCATTAAAATTGCAAGACATTTTAACAATAAAGCTGAGAATTGTGAATGTGTCTCTAAATAACTAGCAGCTGGTAACATTACCCTACTGCTGTTTAGAGTGATCCTTAAAAGGGAATGCTCACAAACGATGGCCAAGGATAGTAAGTTTAAATCAAGGGAAAAAGGTTTCTCCCAAGTATTTGTTAAATGTAGAACTGTAGATTAGACAGTTATGGCTGGGAGGTGAAGGCCTATATTTTGTCATGTTTTGTTCCATATTGATTAATGAAAATGGTTCATCAAAAAAAAAAAAAACATTACCCTACTGATATAATCCCCCAACCACACATTTTGCAACAGGAAACAGCAACGGTTAAGAAGTTTTCTATTGAGTATCAATCTCATAATCATTTTCTTTTGGAAGATTTTCTTCCAATTGAGATCTCAAACATTTCAGAAGGATATCACCCTAAACAAGCGGCGACAAAGTTGAAATACTTTTCAGCTGAGAGTTTAGCTAACTGCAAAAAATGTAGAATCACAACCGAACAAGCAAATCCCAATTTTGAGTTCATCAAACAGGAAGTAAACAGAAGATTGAAACACAAACTCCAAGAAGAGGGAAATAACACAGGAAAGGAGCATGAAAAAACCCAACTCCTAAAGAACTCAAATAGATTACTACTTGCATCATATTTCACATAATGCAGACATCAGCTTACACAAGATCAAGAATTACAATTTTCACTGCTCCACACTCAATTGGATCAAAACCACAACTTCATAGCAAAGCTAGCGTTTTCAAGTTAAGCACACAAAGATTTAATCTTTCAGATGGAGTGTAACCAAGGAATCAACAGAGAGGCATAAAACAGACATCTTTTGGCCAAAATTCTACTTGTATTTGATTGATTGGTAAAGATAGCCGATGATTCCTCCGGAAGATACACTAAGTTTATACGAATGAACTAATCAAAACTCTGGACAATTAAATTGCGACTTGTACCTCCAGCCGCCACTGAACCCAAGGAGCTTAGGGTTTGCCACCATCATCACCATCATCACCAGCCTTCAGAGCCTTTAGAACGGAATCGACATCCCCGCAAGAAAAGGGTTTTCCGCCCGGCGAGAAGACGAGAACAGCGACGGTTGCGCCGGTCTTCTCTTCGAGTTCGCGCGCCTTTTTGAACAATCCTTTTTTCCTCTTAGAGAATGTTACGGATTTGGTGGATGGCTTCTCAATTTTCTTGATTTCAATCTTCTTTCTTCCGGTCCCCTTGTATACCCTCCTCCTTCCGCCCACCATTGTCATCCTACGCCGTCAAAAGCTACTAATGAGTGGTATGATTCAACCAGGTGTTGTAGGAGTCAGGTTCTATTTACAGTCTCTTTGCGTTTTTCTAAGAGTGTCTTGGGGGCCGTTTGGATGGGTTCAACTTATGCCTATGATGTGTTCGTTGATTTTTTTTTTTTTTAATTTACTTTTTAATTCACTTTCATCATTATCATTTCCACCGCCATTATTATCAAGAAAACTTACCATCGTAATTTCAATGCTATTTGAAACTACATTGAATAAAATATTAAAATGTTTATAGCATTTTAACTATTTTAGTCACCACTTGCATATCATAATTCCTATTCACTATTGTGACTTCGTGACCATTCTATAAAAGTTGAAACTTTTTTATTACATTTCACTTGATCTTTCTTACTTTTTAAAAAAAGATTAAATCACACCATGGTGGGGTGATTTTATTTGGCTCACCACATGAGTTGTATTGCTATTACAAAAAGCTCGAATTTAAAAAGAACTAATGAAAAACACACAGTTCTGTTGGCTTAGTAGTTCGCATTGATGTGTATTGCCAAATTAGTAAAATCTTTCACCATTTTCCACCGAGCAGCTTAGTGATCGCCAAGGCGAAACAAACTTTAGCCAAATGATAAAAAGGTAGAAAGATTCCACATGCAGTGCATCATGCATGAGAGTTGTGATTGCTCTCCCTCATAGTATCTGTTGGAGGAGTTGGGGATATTTCTTATCTTGATCAGCTTCTGACTGAGGCAGTACTTGTGTAAGCTTTTTTGTGGCAGACTTCAATCCTAAAGCAGCAGGTTGCAGCAGAAGTCCAGATTGCAGCAGCTTGTAGCAGAATTCCACAGCTTTGAATTTGCAGTTGTCCATTTCTTCAATCCTTTCCACAGCTTTGATCTTTCTTACTTGATCTGGGCGTTATTTGTAATTGTACTTTTTATGTTTAGATATCGGTATGACATGATTTCACCATCTATTTATCTATGAAAGATGAATGATAGACTGGTAGGAAACATGTTGCAAGTCATCAGATATAAAGAGTATGTAGATGTATGATGCGATCTATGTTCCTGTAATATATCACCCATAGAAATTAGCACATTCAAAAGTTTCCAATGAAACACATTTAGTTTCGAGGTAAACATTTCACCCACGAGTATTTGTATGAATTAACAAGCTATTTAAGTGCATATGCAAATGAAATTGTGAAATGATTTTTAGGTTCCAGTTCTCATACCAATTCCTCTTAAAGGGTTCTTCCAATTTGCCTCCCAAGATATACTTTAAAGGTTTCGATTGAAAAAAGTTTTCAAAAGTTTTAGATTGCACTGATGAAAGTAATCAAAAGATTCATTACGCTTAAACATGAGTAGTAAGTAATGGCAGTGATGTCGTATTGGCTCCGTGGAGAATCGATTGGACTTACAAAGTATTCCAAAGTGCACGGGCGCTTTTTCTAATAAGCTAGTCTTCCAATTCTATAATATCTATGAACCATTATATGTTGTCTTATTGAATGCTTGTATAAATATATCAAATTCACTTTCACATTTTTCAATCCTCATATCTATAGAGTTTTCCAATAAATTTCCATTTTCTCTATGTAGATCTAACGAGCAGACTCAATTGATATCTCATCTTGCATCATATTCAAATCAATTTTCTTGGAGGCTTATTCGGATCTCGCATTCCATTCTGATTTCTCGCCGTTATATTGCGATGGCAAAAAAATTTGCATATCTATATAATTTAAAATGAATTTGCAAACTTCACAAAAAACATTTATTACACATTATAAAGACCTAACCTAATATTTCCTGCTCCGGGGAACTAGCAGTAATTAGGGTTCCATCCCTCAGAAAATCAAAACATAAAAATTGTAAGGGCACCCACTATGGGTGGGATTTCCCTAGTTTTTGGCTGCCCAAACTGCCCCAAAAACCCCCCTTTTCACTATAGATTGTATTTGCTATGTTTTTGGGCCAAAATTCATGAGATTGTTTTTCATATGAAACCCATCATTTGGATGTATTTGGGTGGGACCCGCCTAACATGGCGGACCCAGGCTTTGGCCTCCCTATCATTTTCTCTTTTTCTTACCTATAATTTTTATAAACAAACACTATTATTAATAATTGTAATAGTAACACATAATTCTTCCCAGATTGATAACAATATCATGCTCCTCAATCAGAGATTTATAATCTACTTTTACAATGGAAAAAAAAAGGAAAATACAAATGAACAAAGCTGATTATGTCATGCACCATACTCTTCACCTCCCACGGTGCTAACTCCGGCTGATTATGTGACGCCGCTAATTTTGAGGAGTCTGTGAGCATACGAACCTTTCGACTAAGAGTCTTGGCCATTGGTTTAATTGCTCTCCAGGATGCAATAGTTTCCGCCTTGAAAGGGGTGGTACACGCAAAGAAAACTGACCCTGAGTATTGTGATGTGTTCTCTCCCAAGTGATGGAGGATCGACCATCTGGCGCTTCCTATATTATGGTTGATGTGAAATGAGCCATCAAACTTTACTATTGTGAGCTCGGAGTCATCAGTTGAGGTAGATCTCTGGTCTCTTGTTGTGGCACTAGTTTTCTGCCAAGATATCTCAAAGTTGGCATCAGGAGTTGCTTCTTATTGCTTGTCTATTATTCTTCTGTTCATGATATACTTTTGCTCAGCCAAAAGTATAGCTCATGTTAGGTCTGTTGGCACTCCCTCTATGCCTTTCTTGCAGCGTTGAGCCCAAATTTCCCAAAGTAGAAATACTGATTTGATGAAACCTTCCTCTGAACCCGTCTTCTCTAGCCAGAATTCTATCCATGATACAAAGTTGATCATTTTCTCCCGAGCTTGTGCATTTACAACTATTTCAAGACCAACAATTCTCCACACAGTCTTGGAGTCTGAGCAAGTCAATATCATAGGCACCTCAGCTTCCTCTTGTTTCTGTTGGGAGAATGTTAGTCCAGCCCAAATCCGTATACTTTGTTTTTGGTATATATACTTTATGGAGAAGGAATTATCTCTTTTATTACTTGGAAAAGAATAAAGAAAAGTATATAAAGAGGTTTAGGGTTTTCTTGTGGATATGTGAGACGAAATACAAGAACCCAGAGAGAAAAAATAAGGGTTTTAAATTGAGTTGTAAAAATCCCGTTTTTGGTGAGCAGTTCTGTTTTGGAGATCTGATCGAGGGGCAAACGTAGTCCAATTTTGCTGAAATTTTGTCAGCGCGTTCGTGACTCTTAAGGCTTCTTCAGAACGGTTGGATCGTCAGTGTGTGCTCTGGTTTGGGAGTTATAGCAGCTCGAAGTACAGCCTTATTATTTGGTGATATCTTGCACCTTTTATCCTCTTGTTCTTATTGATGATGCTTGTGGTGGGTTGTAACCCTTTGTAGACTGATTGGGGTTTGTTTCCCTCATTTTATCATAATAAGAAAGAATAGGTGGACGCCTCCAGTCCCGTGGTTTTTACTCTTCACACCGAAGAGGTTTTCCACGTATAAATCGATGTGTTCTTTGTGTCTTTACTTTTCCGTTGGCTGGTTTTATTTATCTTCATCGCTGGTAGCTTTTTTGATTGCGTTTAGAATTTTGGTTGGTTGTTTTGTCGTGTCCTTGTTGTGGTGTTTTGAGTTTTATCTCTTCCGCTGCGCCCCAACAGTTTCTGGCATCTAGAGCAGGTAGATGAAGAGATGAACCTTCTTTTCCTGAGATTGACTGCAATCTGCAATGCTCAATTGATGGCTCTCCACCGAAAAACTGATAGTTTGTATGGGACATTCAAGTTCCACAATTTATTCCAGAGCTTCTTTCTTCTCAAGTCCAAGCATCCAATGGATCCCATGCTTATATGATAGCCTTTCTTGACAATGTAAGTTTCATTTCTATTGGGGCTCCATATAGGTTTTTCTAGTCCTTCCCTTGCCTGAGTGATGTGTATGGCTTGCATATGAGGGATAATTCTAGCTGGGAATAATGCCCTTATGAGAGGCATTCTCCAACATCCTTGATTATCCAGTAAATGTTCAATTCTCATGTTTATGTGATATGTTAATAGTGAATTTTCTGACAGAGGGTTGTTAATGGTAGGTATCCACTATTCAGTTACTCTAATGTTTTTCCCATTAACTACCCGACGTGCTAGATTTACTATGATGACTGATTTGACTCTCAGTTTGGATCTCCAACCCCGTGAGTCACCATATTTAGGGTTGATAGATTTTAAGTCTTTGCCCTTGATGTAATTAGCATGATACACCTGAGAAAGTAGGGATGAGCCATTACTCAGGAGATTCCAGACTTGTTTGGCCAATAAGGCCTTGTTCATGCCATATGCTGATCTCAAACCTAGGCCACCATCTTCCTTAGATTTGGCCACTTGTTTCCGTTCTTTCTAATGTGTAGTCCTTCCTTCCAATTCTCCACCCCCGTATAATTGTTGTTGTCATCTGGTCTATCTTCCTTAGCACCTGCTTATGGATTCTGAAGATGTTGAGTGGATAGATTGCTATAGAACTGAGGACATGTTTAGCTAGAGTAATTCTTACAGGAAGATTCAAAAGTTTTTCCTTTCAAGACCCATTATTTTCTTTAAATCTTGCTATCAACCCCTGGAAGATCTCTCTCTATAGTTCTTAATAATTCACTTGAATGCCAAGATACTTTCCCCCGAACCCTTGATTGTGGATGTTCAGGGTGCAGCTCATGTAGTGTTTCATAGCATCTGGGGTTTTAGGGCTAAAGAGAATGGAGCATTTGTCAAAATTTAATCTTTGTCATGAATGCCTAGCATAAAGGTCCAAAGTTTTTGCCAGGTCCAGTGCAGTATGCTGAGTTACTCTGGAAAGAGTATTGTGTCATCAATGAGATGACTATCTTGGACCATTTCTAGATAATTGAATTCCAAGCTGATTGTTGGAGGCAATTTTGTGTTCCATCCAGGAAGACATAAATTGTTGAGTTATGATGTATAAATATGGTGACATGGGACACCCCTGTCACAATCCTTTATTTTGAGGGAATGTCTCAGAAGGTCTTCCGTTCACTACCACTTGATATGATACTGACTAAACTGACCACATAACCAGATTGATCCAATTTTCAGGAAATCCTATGTTCCTAAGAGCTTGCTCCAAAAAAGACCATGAAATTTTGTCTTAGGCTTTGCTCATATCCAACTTTATAGCAGCCAAACCAATTTGTCCATCCTTCTTTCCTCTTAGATGGTGGATTACCTAATGTGCCAGGAGTACATTCTCTATGATGCTTCTCCTTGGTACAAAACCACTCTGGTTCTCTGAGATTAAATCTCCCAAGCATCTCTTTAATCTTTTGGATAGCACTTTAGCTAGAATTTTGTATTTCACTGTGCATAGTGCAATTGGCCTGAAGTCTGTGGCTGTCTGTGGCATCTTCTTTTTTGGAATTAAAATGAGTTGAGTCTTGTTCCATTTAGTGGGAAAGCTTTCCTCCTTTATGCAGTTCAAAATTACTTTTTTCATATCTTTCCTAATGATTCTCTAGTACTGTTTGTAGAATCCTGCAGGCAAACCATCTTCCCCAGTTGTTGTCCATGGCTTCATGCTGTTCAGAGCCTCCCAAACCTCCTTTTCTGTGAACTCTCTCATCAACATTTGCTTATGTTGATTTGTTAATTGCATGTTGTTCTTTTCTAGGTAGGTGTTCAGCTCCACATCTCCAGTAATCATTGGGGATAGGATTCCGGTTGTACAAATATGGCCTTGATATGCTCTGTTAGGTTTTGTATTATAGCTTTCTCCTCCACTAGCCATCCCCCTTGAGGATCTTGAATTCCTTGTATAGTGCTGATGTTTCTCCTCCTTGTAACCCATTTGTGGAAAAAGGTTGTGTTCTTTTCTCCAGATTCCATCCAATGTACCTTTGCTCTTTGCTGCCAGTACTCTGCTTGCTTTTCTTGGAGATCCTCTATTTCAAACTCTAGGCCTCTGATGGTTTGAATGTGCAGGGTGGGATCATCAGCTTTCTATAAGTACTCTAATGTGGACATTAGTTTTTTTATCCTTCTGTCCAGATTCCCAAATGTCTTTTGATGCCCGTTAGACAAATGTAGTAATGATATGTGCAGTCCATCATCAACCTCTTCAACTAATAATACTCCACTTGCCTATTCACTCAGATCTCTCCATACCTTTTTAATGATCTGTTTAGGAAGATCCATCTTGGCCCAGCATGCCTCAAATTTCCGTCTTTTCTTTCTGACCTGGTTTTGTGCTTGCAATTCTAAGCACATAGGTCCATGATCTGATCCCATCATAGGCAATTAACAATGGCTTGTGGAAATTGGGTGAACCAGCTTCCATTTCCAAAAGCCCTGTCTAATCTCTCTGCAATGGAGTCGAGATGGTCGCTTTTGTTTGACCATGTAAACCAGGATACTCTTCGCCTTGTTTCCCTTAGATCAAACTTATCTATTATTTCATGTAGACCCGTGTGCACAACTCATCTGATACTGCAGACCCTCCTTTCTTATCTTGTTGACTTAGCACTTGATTGAAATCTCCAATTAAGACTAAAGGGACACCAACAATGTAATCAAATGATTTGATAAGATTCCAAACAGTAGCCCTATATGGGCGCTCAGAAGCACCATATAGACTAGACCTAAGCACCACTTTACTAGGTTTGTGCCCTTGAAAAAAGTTATTATGAAATTTGCTGAAACATTTACTACTTCTACAGACATAGTATGGTCCCAAAACACTACTAAACCACCAGATCTCCCAACTGGTTTTACAATTTCCATGCCTACAAAATATGAGTTATATATCTTTCCAATGGCTAAATCTCTTAGTACTTGTCTTTGTTTCAATTAAGCACACAATACTAGGCCTCCATTGCTCCACCAGATGGTTGACCTGCCTTTGTGTAGAGGCTCTATTAAAGCCTCTACAATTCCACATTATGGACCTCATGGCTGCTCGGGGAGTTGATGTGGTTCAACTCCCGAAAATCTCGGCATTGTTTTGGCCACTTCTTCCTCCCTCGACCCCTCAGTATGTCCTCCCATGTTTGGATTGGCAGGTTGTACTTTCTTTGAAAAGCTTTTTTGTGTATCTTCTCCCTCTTGTTGTTCTAGTATCCTTGGGGACCTCTCAAATCCTACCACTAAGCATTGCCTCTTCTTCGCACACACTTCCCCAAAATCCTGAACTTCAACAGTTGCTTCCCACTCATCCATCTTTCTCTTGTGACACATTTTAACTTCTTCTTTCTTACTCCTTTTCCCTGGCCTCAAAGAAAAGCTTCAAACATAGACCTTTTCTTTGATAGCTCAATCTAATTATCTGCTCCTGCTCTCTTTTTCTGTTTCTCTAAGCTCCTCACAAACCCATTGTCCATGTCTAATTCTTCTTCAGTTTTCCTTTTTAGTTGTGACATGGGCATTCCTCTCTTCATATCACCTTTCCTATTGCGATTTTGCCTCCTCCAACTGACTTTTGGAGCTGCTATACTATGTTTAGACCGAGATTGTCCTTTTGATTTAGCCAATACCAAATTTCCGACAAGAACAAATCAGGCTCCATTTCTGAACGTAAATTGAAACAAATACACTTAATGATGTAGGGAAGTTGGTGTCAAGGATGGAAGAGGAGATTGATCGATGCAAGCGTCCGCCATGATAATAATTCAAGATGGAAAAGGATTCCGTTCCTAACAAGGAATGTTTTTATCCCGTCGTCATAAAAGGATTGTTGAGCGCGGAAAAGGAAGAGCCAGTTATTTCTGAGGAGGTGCAAGAGGTTTTGAAAGATTTTGAGCAGTTAACCAGTGATGACTTACCAAACGCATTACCATCAATGCGTGATATACAACATCATATTGACTTGATCCCTGGTTCTAGTTTGCCAAATCTTCCACATTATCGAATGAGTCCAAAAGAAAATGAGATTTTACGAGAACAAATTAAGGATTTGCTGAAGAAAGGATTTATTCGAGAGAGCATGAGCCCATGCGCAGTTCCTGTTCTTTTGGTACCAAAGAAAGGAAATCAATGGAGAATGTGTGTTGATAGCAGGGCCATCAACAAAATTACTATCAAGTACCGGTTTCCAATTCCCCGATTGGAAGACATGCTTGATGAGTTAACAGGATCGAAAGTCTTTTCGAAAATTGATCTTAGAAGTGGTTATCACCAGATTCGGATAAGACCTGGAGATGAATGGAAGACAGCATTCAGAAATAAAGATGGACTTTATGAATGGTTAGTAATGCCTTTTGGATTGTCCAATGCTCCAAGTACATTCATGAGACTGATGAATCAAGTTCTGCGTCCTTTCATTGGATCTTTTGTGGTAGTCTATTTCGACGACATTTTAATCTACAGTAAAACCAAGGAGGAGCATCTAGAGCATTTGAGACGGGTATTGCAAGTCTTGCTCAAAAATAAGTTATACATTAACCGAAAGAAATGCACTTTCAGCACCAACAAGTTACTTTTCCTAGGTTTTATCGTTGGCGGAGATGGAATTCAAGTTGATGAAGAGAAAGTTTGTGCTATACGTGATTGACCCACACCATCATCTGTTACAGAAGTACGTAGCTTCCATGGGCTGGCCACATTTTATCGACGATTCATCCAGAATTTCAGTACCATTACCGCCGCCATAACCGAGTGCTTAAAGAAAGGAATGACATTCACTTGGGGTCCTGAACAAGAGCATAGTTTTGCGTTGATTAAGGAGAAGCTTTGTACTGCACCTGTACTAGCTTTACCTGACTTTGATAAAGTTTTTGAAGTTGAATGTGATGCAAGTGGAGTAGGAATCGGTGCTGTTTTATCTCAAGAGAAGAGACCGGTGGCATTTTTCAGTGAAAAGTTGACTACGCCCCGGCAGAAGTGGAGTACTTATGACCAAGAATTCTATGCTGTTTTTCGAGCCTTACGACATTGGGAGCATTATCTGGTCCAAAGGGAGTTTGTTTTATTCACTGATCATCAAGCGTTAAAGTTTCTTCAAAATCAGAAAGTAATTAACAAAATGCATGCCAGATGGGTCACCTTTCTACAAAAGTTTCCTTTTGTCATCCAACATAAATCGGGAACGTCGAACAAAGTTGCAGATGCTTTGAGCAGGAGGGCTTCTTTGTTAATTACTCTAGCACACGAAATTGTGGGATTTGACTGTCTAAAGGAATTATATGAGGAAGATGATGATTTCAAGGAATTTTGGTTAAAATGCATGGAAGAGAATATGGATGGTTCTGATTTCCATATCAGGGATGGATACTTATTTAAAGGAGATCAATTGTGTATTCCAAAGTGTTCTTTACGAGAGAAGTTGATTAGGGATTTACATGGTGGAGGTCTTAGTGGATATCTGGGAAGAGATAAAACCATCGCTAGTTTGGAAGAACGGTATTATTGGCCAAAATTAAAGAAAGATGTTACAACCATAGTTAAGAAGTGTTATATTTGTCAAGTATCTAAAGGGCAATCACAAAATACTGGTCTTTATATGCCTTTGCCCATGGATTTTGTGCTATGGATTTTGTGCTGGGATTGCCGCGTACACAACGTGGTGTGGATTCTGTGTTCGTGGTGGTGGATAGATTTTCTAAAATGACACATTTTATTGCTTGTAGGAAGACCGCTGATGCCTCGAATATAGCGCGGTTATTTTTCAAAGAGGTGGTGCGACTTCACGGTGTTCCAAAGTCCATAACATCGGACCGAGATACGAAATTTCTCAGTCATTTTTGGATCACTCTATGGAAACTGTTTGGGAATGCATTAAACAAAAGCTCAACAGCACATCCCCAAACAGATGGACAGACCGAGGTGACAAACAGGACTTTGGGTAATATGATTCGAAGCGTTTGTGGTGAAAAACCGAGGCAGTGGGACCTGGCTTTACCTCAGATTGAGTTTGCCTACAATAGCATTGTGCATTCAGCCACGGGAAAATCTCCATTTTTCTTTGGTTTATACTACTCCTCCTAGACACGTGGTTGACTTGGTTAGCCTTCCTAAAGCTCCTGGAGTTAGTAAGGTGGCTGAAAATATGGCGAAAGACATTCAAGACACTAAGGAGTCTGTCAAGATTCGATTGGAAACTGTTGGAGAAAAGAACAAAGCTGCAGCTGATAAAAGACGAAGACTCAAGATTTTTACTGAAGGGGATGATGTTATGGTTTTCCTACGCAAAGAGAGGTTCCCTGTAGGTACTTACAACAAACTAAAACCGCTTAGCTATGGACCATTTAAAGTGTTGCGACGAATCAATGATAATGCTTATGTTATAGCTCTTCCTGAGTTTATGAACATATCCAACACTTTCAATGTTGCTGACATCCATGAGTATCATAAAGATGAGGTTCTTTATCCAGAAGGGAACTCGGGGTCGAGTTCTTCGATACAGGAGGAGAATGATGTAGGGCAGCTGGTGTCAAGAATAGAAGAGGAGATTTATCGACGCAAGCGTCCGCCATGATAATAATCCAAGATGGAAAAGGATTCCGTTCCTAGCAAGGAAAAGGAATACTTTACCTTTTCAAGTTTAGATTCACGTTTTAATAACTCCGTTTTAGTTTTGAGTTAGGATTACTTTTACGCACTGTCTTAGTATTTATAGGGCATCTTGTATTCTTTAATTCTCACTTTTCAATCAATAATATTTTACGTTTCAAGAATATAATTCTTTTTGGTGGATTCCAAGCAAACAACCGGACAAGAAGACAGCGTAGGCGACTTCTTACGATTCAAGATTCGTGCTAGCGGATCTCAACTGATATCTCAGCCTTATCACTTAACCATGTATATATTCAGATAATCTGAGGTAAAATCCTTCCCCTTATCACCATATGTATACTCCATCTTAGGAAGTTGAATTACTTCACCCAAACAAGATTCTTCTACCATGTAACCCTGTTTAGCAACTCTAATTTGTTTGGGAACCCAATCCAGTTGAACCGTAGGCTTATGTATCTCAATATATTCTTGGTTTTCTGCTCAAATTTTGACTGGCTAACATTGTCAGCCTCTTAGGGGGCAGGGTATTAAGGCTTTTAAATAGCTCAATGTTATCAAGGAAGATAGGCTAAACCGGCTTAACGGAACATAATTGATTTGATTTATCTAGAACAAGAGGCAAACCTTGTTGACAATCTCCAATATATGGCTCCCAATGCATATTTGTTTCACTAAATTCGGTTGTATGGATTGCTTTCTGGTGCCCAACATCTCGACCCAGTCGCGAAAGTGAAATTGTCTCCTTCTGAGTTGATTTTTTTGGTGTCGTTGGGCAAACCTTGTTCCGGAATCTTGACTTGGCGTTTCCCATCTTCACGTTGACCTAAATTAGCCGGCGGCGGAAACACTTTCTTCTGCCAAATGTATTGATTACGCTGCCAAGCTGAAGCCTTTTTCCTCTTGGAGGCGTCCTTGGGTTCCACTATGACTTTGTTTTGCAAACTACCTTCTCAACATTCCCATTCCGATTTGTCCGGGCATCTGGAGTTTCTCCTCCATTTTTGTTGCAAGTTGCGAACACATATTGGTCTTTTTTGCAGTTTTAGCACTCTTCCGATAGTAAAATTTTGGAGGGCAATTTGAGCAGTTGGTCCGCCCTTGTAATGTAATCTCAATCCTTGCCTTTCTAATCATCTGGGTTTGCCTCCACTGTCGACACACTAACCTGAGAATCAAGCACTGACCCGGAGCCCTTTAAGATTTCTGTCACAATTATCGTCGTGTGAATTACCTCTCCCAAAGGCAAAATTTGAACTTTATCATTAGTATGGAGGAAACGATTCGTTAAGTTCACATAAAACCCAATATGTTATGTTTTTTGGAAATAAAGATTCTGTATGGCTGAGTTGAATTAATCTGGTTGGAGCTGAAGTCCGACGGCCTTCTGTCCTCTTTCGAAGTTCCTTTCATATTCCTGTACAAACCTAGAACCTCGACGACCGTAGGTGACCGACCAAGAAATTAGACATGCACGTGCAATCTAATGATACCAACAAGAAGCCCACTTCTACAGGACTCTAACTTCACACACTGATTGATCAGATCATATATACTGCGGACAGATCGATCTGTGAAGATGTTGACGGGACGGCGGAATCGATGATAAAAAATGGCGGGTCAATCGAGCAGCACGTCGGCGGGCTCAATTTGTGGGTTGGGAATTGATCGGCGGCCTTTCGTTCTTGCTTGATTGATTGGTGGCGGATAATTGCAGGAGATCGGCGGGAGATCGACGGGATTAGGACCAGCCCCGTGTCAACTTTGTCATGCGATCACAAACTTATGTTGACTAACTCTATGCCTCATAGGTATTTGAGATGTACCTCTATTTTCCCTCTCTCCTGCGTTTCTTTCCTCTCTTTCTCTCTCTATTTCCCTTAATTTTCCCTTTCTTTCCTCTATTTTCAAAATTTGTTTTGTGTGTGCAATAATTGGTCAGACTAGATCAATATTTATATTTTCCCTTTTTAATAATTGGTCAGATTAGATCAATATGTATGCTTCTTTTTCATTGTGATGTAATCATCATTAGTTGTTCATTTGTCGAATGTAAATGTTTATTTGTTATTTTTCTTTCGTCCGTTTTATTGATATTATTATTTTATATTTTATCAAGTTTAAAAAATAATTTTAATTCACCTTTCGCATATATTAGTTTGAATATGTTGTTCAACGAATATTGATATGCATAGAAATCATAAATTATATATGCATAGAAAACTTAATAAATATGTTGGTAAAAAACGTGTGAGTTCCATGAATAGTTGCAGAATAATTATTGGATTTGTTTTCCATAGTGGAGATGAGTTTGAGGTTGTGTTTGAGTGTTGTGTTAGATAAAGTTGAATAGTTAGTTTTGATTTATTTAAAGAGTGAAAAACATGAAATTTTGTTTGGGTTGGTTTTCTATAATAGATGCCCTAAGTTTTATTTTCAGGATGTGGTCTCAAGTATCCTTTTCTATCGAGACTTGTTCGAGTGAGCAACGTGAAACTATATCTGATGGTGAGCTGCCCATATCCATAGGTAAAGTGGAAGCTTTCCTCCACTTTAAGCACATGGAAAAATAAAATTCACCTTATCAAAAAGAATGACTTGCTACAAAAATAAATCCTCAGTACTATGTTTTGATAAAGCAATTTGGACCGAATAATTGAAAGTTGATACAAAATAAGTGAGAGTGATAAAATTGATATTTTATTTAAGTTTGATGACAACTTTTAAACTTTACACTTCTGCTTATTAGGATATTCACAAAAAAGAAATAAAGAATAAAAGTAACATAATTCTTAAAGATGTATACATCTTAGTAATTGAGATACCGATGTACCGATACATGTAATTGATATTATTTTTTAAAGATATTTACTAAATACAGGTTTAGTTTATTTCTGGAGATCCAATGAAAGTGGGATTAAACTAAGGAAAATACCCTGTAAAATCATAGAACGAGGAGAAGAAGATAGTCACTAAAATAGATAGTCACTTCTTTTTTTTCTCTCTCCTCTCGGCCCGTTTCTCTCCCCAGGAAAAGAAGAGCAGTTCTGTTATCACTGTTTGGGGAGGAGGTCGCCGCCGGTATTCTAGCCGGTGAGCCTCCTCCCCCCCCCCCCCCCGCCCCCCCACCACCCTAGTTAGATCATCCCACCCCCTTTCTCAACCCAAATACCCAGAAACCCCTTTCTTGCCGACCAATTACAGCTCCTGTGTTAAAAACCACCGCCAGTGCTCCGGCGAAAGGCGGGTCGCCACCGCCATCTCCGCCGTTCAGGCGATCCGGACGGCTCCATCGACGGCGACGACGACGCTGTCGACGGCTCACCCCGAAACCGACGACTCCGGTGATTGCTTCCCACCGACGCTACAAGGCCGATCTGTGCGGATCCGACGCCGATTTGTACAGATCTGATGTCAACGTGAAGATCGGACGGATCATATCCGTTTCTCGGTCAACTCCGCCATGGCGCCGCTCCGACGCGCCACCACTCGGCGGGACCTGATCCCACGCGCCGATCTGAGGAGAGGCTGACGTGAGATGGTTTTTGGGGTCTCGGCCGGTTAGACCAGCCGGGTCGGGTCGGCCTGGTTCACTCGCTTGGATCGGGTCGGGCGGTTCGGTCAGACCGGTTCCAGTCAGACATCGGGCGGACCAACTTGAGTCGGACAGCGGGCAGACCGGATCAGTTGGGTTTCCACAGGTCTGGCAATATTAGACCGAGAAGGTGGTTTTACATTTTTTCTTTTCTAAAAATTTAATTTTATGTAATTTTTAGGGTATATGTGCATTGATATTAGTACTAAAATATTGGATTGAATTTGATCTGCTAATCTTTGTTTTCTGAAGGGTTTTTTTGCTTAGTAAAACTTTGATTAGCTTCTGATCTGGTTAGTACAGTTAGGAGAAATCCGAGTCAAAGTAGTTTTAATACTTACTTTTGGCGATACTGATACTAGATTGGTAGACTGGTTAAGCTTTAAGCTTATATCGTGTTAGATTGAATTTGTTTTGTCTAATGTTTGGCCACTAACCAATCAGACCAGAATTGATTGGGATTGCTCTAGTACTGATATTAATTCATATATATTTGTTTTTTAGTGGGATATGATTTGGAGTGGGTCTTTTTGCAAAACTATCCTGGCTGATTTATGGAGTATTCTTGCCTATTTGTTTGTCATGTTCCTCCTAACCCGTTTTGGCGGGAGGGAAGACCCTTGGGGGTTCGGTCTATGTAAGAGGGTAGGAGAAATCCAAGTCGTTTGTAGGTTTGACACCTTACTAACGGCGTCTCAGTGCATAGACTTTGTAAACTTTGAGTATTTATACTGCGAGTTAAGAATACTATACAAGTCAGGTAGTTTAGATACCTTCGGGTGTTAGACCTAGGTTTTCTTACGATGTATCCCTTTTTATTAGTAGTACATGCAGCCACCCCGAGGCGCAGTAATAGTACGGCACATGCTGAAATCACTCTGCACCTCACACAAATTGCCACAGAAATCTCAAAAGGGTTTTATGTGTATTATTGGGTTTTATCCGAACCCAATCACGTACCTTTTATCGCTTTTATGAAGGGTTGAGGAGCCGTGAATAATTTTCTCATCCACTTGGATGGTTTTGACTTTAAAAAAAAAAAAAACCCTGTAAATAAAGAAGCACACCATCTCTTGAGCAATCCGACGCATTCCGATTTAAATTGTTGTGAATCGTTGGATTAAACTCTAATCGACGTCTCATAGACCATCTAATGCCTTTGTCACGGATCACCAGGCCAACAGTCATCCTCCCACCCCCCGCCTATTCCTCCCATAAATACTCTCCGTGTTCACTGGTTAAAGTCACTCAATAAGTACAAATCCATCATCATCATCATCTGTAACCATGTCCGGCAGAGGAAAGGGCGGCAAGGGCCTGGGAAAGGGCGGCGCTAAGTGTCACCGGAAGGTGCTCCGGGACGACATCCAGGGCATCACGAAGCCGGCGATCAGGCGTCTGGCTCGCAGGGGAGGAGTGAAGCGTATCAGCGGCCTCATCTACGAGGAGACCCGTGGCGTGCTCAAGATCTTCTTGGAGAATGTCATTCGCGACGCGGTTACCTACACCGAGCACGCCCGACGGAAGACCGTCACCGCCATGGATGTCGTATACGCCTTGAAGAGGCAGGGCCGCACTCTCTACGGCTTTGGCGGCTAATCGATTTGTCCCAATTAGGGCGTTTGCCATTGTTGCGTTTCTGTTTTCTCGAATCTCAATGTACATCAGTTTGAATTACAAATCTAATTTCATTACTTTTGAGTTTCATTCTATAACTTGATACGATTTCTGAATTGGATGCTTATTATTCTGGATTTGTACCACTAATTTGCTCATAATCTCAAGGGGGAAAAGGACTGCATTCATAAAGTGATAGAATCCATCATCCATACTGAAAAGAAAGAAAAGATGAAATTCAAATTCAAAGCTCCTTCCATGCATCTTTGTTGTGCATAATCACAGTCCAACCATCTCGAGCTTCGGCTGATTTAGGCACCGACCTATCGATATTAGCTTCTATCTTCTTCTTAGGGGCAATCATAATCCACCCGTCTGAGTCTGATCGGGGCGCCATGCCTGCGTCAGCCTGAACGCAATTGACAATCACACCGTCGCTATTCTCATCATCCTTGAGCTTTTCCATGTACCTTAAATCATCTTCCATCCATCCTTTGTACAGCCGCATCACTTCAGATGATACCTGAGCATAATTATGAAGGGAAAAACAAAACATTCAATTATATGAACTCTGAAATGACAAAGAAATGTTCAATTATATTGCTGTATGAAATGTTCAATTCCATCATAATGACCATATCTTGAAAAAGTAATTGGCAAATCCTATGAACATCTTTTCTGAACCTCAAAAGTGAAAGCAAGGGGTGCAACTAGGAGCAGGTCATCAAAAGATTCCATTCGAAAACATGCTAATATGTTCAGGATCAAACTCAGGAAAGCTGCATGGCAGGAAAGAGGAATAGGGGACATCATTCAACATGGAAGAACATTGAGAGCTCCAGTGTCTTTCTGACTGGCTTGAAGAAGAAAAAGATGCAGGGAAAGACTGTATCAAGTTTGTGCAAACAAAACCTGCTTACTAGATAGAGAAGACAGTCCGGCTATGGAAGCTCTAGATGTAGGCTGTTAAGGTGTATATGAGTTAGTTTACGCACAATATAGACAGATCTTGTTACATATTGAATCCTTCTGTAACATAAACAACACAGAAATGTTAACTAAATAAAAATCACAGGAGAGGAGCACCTCTTCTATAGTTCCATGTTGAATACTAGTGTTGAGAGTAGCACCAAGAACCTCCTTCACATCTTTCAAACATACTTCCCCTGGAACACAAATTCCCCCAAGAAAGGATGAGTAATCATACAAAACAAGGATCGGGACAATGTTAAACACGAGCGATGCACAAAAGTAAGTATACTTTGGTAATCAGTTAGGAGGGAGAAGAGATCCTGCTCGAGTTGCTGGAGCCGGCTTCCTCTAGTTGCTGTCCATCGAGAAAGAACAATAGTGATGCCTTCCTGGAGCATGGCAGCTGCTTCTGCAAAGCCCTTTTCGCTGCCCATTTTATTTACAAAATTACCACTTTGCTGAGCCTTTGAATCCTGTTTATCACCAACAGTACACAGTCAACAGAAAACTAGACTGCCAAATCGCAGCATAATCTGAATCACAGCTCTATAAATTAAGCTACGAAATTCACAGCTAATCATCAAACTCATTATCGTAAATGCAAACCAAAAAGTAAAAGAGGAAAATAAAGAAAGATCTGAATTTCAATAGTCTACAAATCCCTAAATGTGCAATTCAAATTAGTTTCCGTACCTGGAAAGATGACAGAGCCAGCAGAGTCACGGCGGCGGAAAGGAGAAAGTGGAGACGACGATGGTATAAGGACTGTACAGAGTTTAACGGTGCTTGGTATCTATGGCCCCGTCAAGTTGGGTTGAAATTAATTTGATTGAGATTAATTTAATTTATTTGAGATTTGTTTAGTTTAACTGAGATTAATTTAACTGAACTGAGATTTTTCTGGTTGAACTGAGATTAATTTAACTAAACTGAGATTAATTTAACTGAAAAGAAAATATTATGTGTAAAATAAGGGTCTGTTTGCCCGAACTTATTTCATGTTGAACTGAATTTTACTAAAGTGAAAATTAATATATTAATAATAGAATCAGTATGTCTAATTTTACTTTATTTGTTCAAAATATATTTTCGCTAAATTGAACTTAACTGAATTGAATTGAACTGAACTACTGATAAGGTCCACAAAATAGAGCCTAAGGGGCGGTTTGCTTGAACTTATTTCTTATTAAGTTGAGCTGAGCTGAACTGAACTGAACCAAAGTGAAAATTAATGAATTGAAAAATAGAATTAGTATGTCTAAATTCACCTGAATTTAATCAAACTATATTTTTACTAAATTGAAATGAATTGAACTAAACTGAATTGAATTGAACTAGACTGAATTGAACTGAAGTGAAAATTAATGTATTAAAAATATAATCATTATGTCTAAATTTACTTGAATTTTATCAAATTATATTTTGATTGAACTGAACTGAATTGAATTGAACTGAAGTAAAATTAATGTATTGAAATATAAAATCAGTATGTCTAAATTTACCTGAATTTTATCAAATTATATTTTGATTGAACTGAACTGAAATGAATTGAATTAAACCGGGACGAGTTGAATTGACTGAACTGGACTGAACTGGACTGAACTGTTCTTATAAACTCCAGCAAATATGCCTAAGTCGTTATGTTTTGTATCCAAATGAAATAAAGTTAAAGTAATTATTTTATTGAATCAAATTAATCTCAGTTTATTCCAGTTGAACTGAGATTAATTTAACTGAACTGAGATTAATTTAATTGAATTGAGATTTGTTTAGTTTAACTGAGATTAATTTAACTGAACTGAGATTAAATTAACTGAACCGAGATTAATTTAACTAAAATTATTTTTCAATAATCTGAACTTGACAGGGCCTATGTAATACATGCGAAGTTGGAAACCTATGAGACAAATGTAAATATCCCATTAAATGTAGTAAATATTGGAATTTCAGGTACCTGGTCAGTGGTCAGTCGCAAGTAGTAAATTATAGGGAAAGTTTTTTGTGTAGTGTTTTTTTAATGGAAATTATGATTAAGGGATTGATTTTTATAATTTTGAACCTTCTCATCGATCATCATAACATCATATTCCAAACCTTTAAGAATTATGTTCTATGTTGTTATTTGAAAGTTGTATGTTGTTACTTATGACCAATAATACCATATTAAATTTTGTTTAAAAATAACATTTGATACAAAATATTAGTATCTGCGTGATATGAAAAAGTTTACATAATCACAAAAGAGTATGTTGAATGTAAGTATTTATTTAAAAGCAATATCTTGTGTCTTACATTTGTATATTTGTTAATCTATTGGAAGACGAATCTTAGTTTGATTTAGTTTAATTTAGTTTATTAAGTTTGATTCTGATTATTTATGATGTGATTTACTTTTTACTTTTTATTTTTTTTTCAATTTAATTTTGTTCATTTTTGTTTAGTTCAATTCAATTTATTAAGTTTGGTTATGGTGGAAAATATGATTTGATAAAATATCGATAACCAGTATAAAATCAAAGATACCGTTCTTATGAATACTGCGAAAAGGGATACTATTGTTTATGGTTGAATATTTAGTTTCTGGGAATCATGGTTCCCAAAAGGACATTTATTGTTATTATATCATGACAATATTATTGTATTTATTATCTATCAATTTTACTTTACATATTGCAAAATATTCTTAAATCTCCTAATACCAAATTACTGCATATGCCTGGTTCGCAACTTCGCATGATTCTCCTAGTGACAACTGATAACACTTATTACTCTTGAGTTATATTATGTTAAATGAAGATTTTACAGTAAAATATTTAAAATTTACGGTTGTCGAATTGCGATCCTAACTCTGAATTATGAATAGTAAATAGGCGTTCCTGTTTCAAGATTAAGCTGCCGTGTGATGAACAAGTAAGAAGAAGCCACAATAAATTATCTTTTACTAGGTATTTATATATAAAAGCAGAAAGTGGCGGCGTAAATATAAATAAAAAAGAAAAAACACCGCCGGACTTTCACAATTTAATGTATACATAGTTAAAACTACGTAGTATTATAGCGGTATTGTGATTTTCCGGTGATAATTTTTTATTAGGAAAATAAATATTTAAACACGGTATGTAAACAAGGGTATAATTAAAATTTATGTATGGAACGATCCACCTAAATTGCTTAAATATGTAAACGTTTACGTAATAAGTATATATTCTTATGTGATATATTCCATATATTTTATGGAATTTGCGTGTATAAGTATATATTTTAGGAATCTTCTTTAAGGAAGACATATAGCATATTTTATTTTAGTGTATATAATATAACTAATTGAACAAATTCCTAAACCCATCCTTAACCAGTAAAATATAATATATATAGCTATCACTTTCTATAAGACGTGATATGGTAAGATAAATATTATCAATGGTGAAAAATAATGAATAATGTTTTAATTCTGTCATTAAATTAAAATTAGTTATATTATATACCGCTAACAAGATTACTTAATATTTTAAGTAAGCAATGCTAATATACGGAATAAATTATGACACGCAATTTAATTTCTAACCTTGACTATTATTACGAAATTATTCACCGGTTTATGATAAGGTTTTACTATTACGCAATTTACGGTTACAACCTAGATTCCTTATGGTGGTAATTTCGGTCTTCAAAAGGATCATCTTCAGGTAGATATGGGGAAGGCAAAATCAAGGTCCAGATCCCCATATCTACCCTGAAGATGATCCTTTTGAAGACCGAAATTACCACCATAAGGAATCTAGGTTGTAACCGTAAATTGCGTAATAGTAAAACCTTATCATAAACCGGCGAATTTGTGAATTTGTGAATTTGTGAAGAAAGTGAAGACCGAAATTATTCGCCGGTTTATGATAAGATTTTACTATTACGCAATCTACTGCCTTAAGCACCTGACTCGCCACGTCACCCGCATCAAAGAGTTAGGTTTAAGAGTTAGGGTTTAAAAACCCGCGAAACCGGGCAGATGTTTCAACAAATATATAGATCATCAAGTGTGTTATTATGTGTCACTAGTGGAGGACTGCAACTGCAACGTCGGTAAATCCATTCTTGGACGGCGGTTCGACCCGACGTTACTGGAACACCCATGCATCGGCGTTCCAGAATTACACGGCGGAATCAACCGCCGAGGAACGTTTCGAATGCGAAACATGACAGGTCGAGATAAATCAAGAGCTTATGAATTCGAACTACTGTAATGGGCAAGTGGTGAGGAAAAGTTTCGAAATCGAAACAACAAACTATACGAAATCGAAATTTGCATACCTGATAATTGAAAAAACAGTCGTGTTCGAAATCGAAAATTTATTAAACTTATTTTCTTGAAAAAATGTTTTCGAGTTCGAAACTTAATGCCCTGGCTACCAAAAAAACCGGCCAGATCTGGCCGGAATAATTGGCATATGCCCCAATGCTCCAGGCATGCCCAAATGCTCCGGGCACCTTGCTGCTGCGCTTCTTATTTTCGTTTCTTCTTTCTTTCATTCTCGATCCATTTTCATCTCTCAACATCAAATGATCTTCTTGTCTCCCCTCTTCTTTCTTCTGTGAGATTCAGTTGTATAGTTACTTCAAAGCATAAAAATTATTCATAACAAAATAAAATATTACCAGAATCAAAAAAACATACCTAATTATTACCAGAAATTGAAAGAACTTTGCTTCCGAGAGCTCTCTGTTCTTCACGTGTTGCTTCCTTGAACTTTTGACCCTTTTTTCCCAGAAACCAAGAACATATACATGTATATTAACACATTGAAAATAGAGCCACCGCCCAAATGGCCGCTCGGCCGCCCAGATTGTCGCCCCCATAAAGCCGCCCACCATAGAAAACTTCCCCCCATATCGCCGCCCACCATAGAAAACTTTCTACAATTGTTGCCCGCCCAGATCGTTAGAAGCAAGCAGTGACAGTATTAGAGAACGAACAACAAGCAGAGAAAACAATAAGCATAGAAAACTTACCGGTTCACCGGCCGAGAGAACAGATCTCGCGAGTATTTCACAAAAAATGAAAGTGGAAGGAATGAGGGGATAAGGTTACATATTATATTTATGTAGACCACAGAATTAGTGGTCCGGATTTATTTGTAGAGAAGATCTAAGGTTCAAATACATCCATATAATTATTAATTATTAACTTATTCTTACTAATAGACTATTATAATTCCTAAATTAGAACCACGAAATCCTTTTCTAACAATTTTAGATATTATTTCTATAGGAAATATTGGTTAATATAATAGAATCTTTTATACAACATAATATTCACACATATATTATAATTATGTATGTATATGTAGATATCCTAAATGATTATCTTGACATATTAGTATTTAGTGGTACTTAATTTAGTTAGTATATATAAAAAGGGTGAATAAGCTAAGAATCTATAGATTTCCTTAGTACTTTTAGCATACTAAACTTATTTATATAATGTATGAGTCTTACTTGACTTAAGTTTTTTAAGTGTATCTCCAGTAAGAATAAGTTTAGCTATATTCAATAGAGTATATTTCGGATTCGTAAATGGTTAGTTATACTCAATTTAGTTGGTATTTATAGAAAAGCGAATAAGTTTTGATCGTGAGTTAGTTATACTCATTTAGCTTTTTACAGAAAGTCAAATAATCAAGGTGTCGGCTTTGATTCATTATACTCAGTTATCTTGCCATAAGACCAACCTTACTTTTTTACTGAAGTGTTATACACAATCCACTATTTTACTCAACGTAGTCTAAAATACCATTGAAATTACCGCTACTTTACTCAATGTAAATCAAAGTACCATTGAAACTACAATACCGCCACCTGAATTTTGCTTAGTTTTTCAAATGAGCCTAATAAGTGAAAACAAAACCGTAAATTTATAATGTATTTCAAACTACAAGAGTAAAATATCGAACTGCGTATAGCAACCCCATTTTTTAACGTAAACAGCTAAAATTTACACATTTTATCAAATTAAAATTTTTTTAAGGTACTCCAAACATACCGCACAACGTGCGGCCGAATCATGCTAGTATATATATATATGATATTTTTCAACGAAAGAACTCAACACCTTCATCGTTACCTACTACCTTTATGTCTTTTACAAGTCACAACTTTTTGATTTCGTAACCGTTACATATGAACCAAAATTTTGCTTAAGCAATGATTAGTACTTCACTTACAGGAAGTCAAATAAGATTAACTTTAATTAGTTATACTGAGTCTTACTAGTTTTCATAGAAAATGAAGTAAAGTTTGATTTTTGATTAGTTATATTAAATTTAGTTAGTTTTCATAGAAAGTTAACAAAAGTTTAATCTCAATTAGTTATTGCTAGATAGTGCATATAGCCAGTCAAATAATATTATCTTCTCTTATTAGTTATACTCATCTTAGTTGATCATCAGTTGCTTATTTGACTTTCTAGGTAATTGTTGTAGAAGAAATAGTATTAATAGTGAAAATAGATTGTAATAATATTATAAATTCTCTATGTATTAGTGCAGTTATTTGATACTTAGACATGTTTTATAGTAAAGAAACATATTAGTAGTACTCAATCTAGTTAGTTCGATATCAAAAAGTAAAAAAAAAATGAAGGTAGTTCGATTTCGAAAAATACGGAATAAAAATAGTTCGCTTTAAAAAAGTACGAAATAAATGCGATTTCTTTTTAGAAAAGTTGTAGTTTATAAAGACCTATGAATTTTCGATGTCGAAACTTGCGTTTATATTAAGATAGTTTTATATAATAAATTCAGAAAACCCAAAAGAATGAACAATTCCCAAATTAGTGTCAAAAGTTTCATTTTCTTAAGCTTGCTTACACACACATATATATATTCCCTAAACCTTATATCATTAGTTTGTACTTGTTGTAACAGTTAGTTTAGGAATTTAGTTAGACATTTCCTGTATAAACACAATGTAACACTACACTCTCAGTGAATATTCAACTTTCTCACCATATTTTCACTTTTTATATTATTATATAGAATTCTAACAAGTTTAAGTTTATTTTTTATATATTTATTTTTAATTTAATTTAGTTCAATTCAGATGAGCAATAAATAACATTAGAAGAAAATTATTTCATAATTGTTACTTGATAACTATTTGAAAAGGAATTCATGATTAATTTATTTCAAGACTAAATGAAATATTGATTCTAAACATTGCATTAATTTGCCAATAAATCAAACTTTCAAGATTGAAACCAAACTAAAACTCCTAATTACAAATTTACAATCAACGTTGATGCACATATAATTCATTTCCATAATCAGTAAAATAAATAAATAAATAGAAAAGACAGAAAATTTAAAAGTAGAGGCACATGCACACCAAACACCAACATTCACGATGGATTACTAATTCGAAATGACGGTTTTATTTTAGAGTTTTTTGCCTAAATAATACACTTTCTCAAATTAATTCCCAAACTAACACACTTTCAATAATAATTTCCAAAACAATACACTTTTTGCCATGTAAGATGCCACGTAATCTTTTATTTTCCATCTGTATAATTTTAATTTTTTTATTTTTCTTCAAAATACATGTTTAAAACCTTTTTACGACTTATATCGGAAACCTGTATCGCGAGATTGAGCATCTTATATTCATACTTTTCACCCTCTTCCGCGGAGAACTCGGTGAACCACCGCTACTAAGCAGATTGTGAGGTATTGTCAAAAATTAAATTATGTGTCAGCCTTCAACCAGCTTCATCTAATTTGAAAACCCAACTTTTGACCGGCTTGTTTATATATACTGTGTTAGCCTTGATCGGCTTGTTTCTATAGATATCTCTATCACAATTTGCTTATCCGATTGTTGTTAGTTTGGAACAGAAATCCTTTACTCTTATAATACAAATTCATACACGATTTCTTTTCACATACTATTATCATGTTTTAAGATAGAAGTTCATACACGCTGTTAACTTATATGTATACTTTAATGTGTTCATTGAAGCTAGGTTACTGTTATGGACGATCCAAGTGTCACTATACTTTGCTACTGGAATGGGAGGATTTCATCTGGCTTACATGGTCTCACTTATGATGGCGCGAATCCGGAAGCTATCAAAGTAAGTAATCAACTCACTTATGATGAGCTCTTAGATAAGATGTATCATATAACTAGTTATGAGAAACGGTTGGTCAAGTTGAATATCATCTGTAGATATCCGAGTTCTTGTATGGAGTATGTTCCGTTGCCTGTTAAGGATCAGAGTACCTTAAACATAGTCCTGGATACAGCAAAACGCCCTGGAATTAATTGTCTCGAGTTTTATCTGGAAGTAAACTCGGATTCTACTGAGAAAGAAGGGAATCAATGTCTTAATGATGATTCAGTTTCAAGACTAATGACAGAAGATTTGCAAAGGAACGTTAGAGTTGAAAGCCGGCATGTTTCCGAAGAGTTGCCTTTACCTATCATTGTAAGTAGAAGATGTGATGCACATTCTACTGAAGGTGTACATGTACATGTTCCGAACAGAATGAGTGATGATTTATTGGAAGTCAACCAAACTCAAATTGAAGAGATTATTATGTCTGAAGAACACGACCTGTTTTTAAATGGAATGGACGTGAATAATGATTTGCTTAATTCTGAGGATGAGAGAGATTTTGCAGAGGATGAACCAGATGATGAGATGGGAAGTTATGAAGGAAGAGAATATGTAAATGTGATAAATGAAGAGGCTCCTAGTTCAGAGTTTACGAGCATTGAAGGGATAGAGAAGGCAATCGTGGATTCATCCCATTATAGCAGCGAAACTAGCGAAAAATCTTATGATGGTGATTTGTATGTTGGGCAGAGGTTTGCAACAAAAGAGCATTTACAGAATGCAGTGAAAGCATTTTCTATTAAGGTACATCAAGAGTATGAAGTTGATTATTCTACTCCTTCTTTATGGATTCTTAAATGTAAACAAGCACCACAGTGTCCATGGAGGTTACGAGCTAATATCCCTAAAGGGAAATCATATTTTCTAATTAGAAAATATGATGGACCTCACACTTGCATCAATCCGATCATAAATCAAGATCATGTTCAGCTAGATTCTGGATTTGTTGCCAACCAAATCAAAGCACTTGTGAAGGCTCAAATGTCTATTACATTGACTGCTATTCAAGCTGAAATAAGTGACAAGTTCAATTATACCATCTCTAAGAAGAAAGCTTGGTTGGCAAAGCAAAAGGCTATTGTGGAGCTTTTTGGTGATTGGCTTGATTCATATAAATTGTTGCCTGAATACATGGAAGTGTTGAAACAAAAAAATCCAGGTACCATAGTACATTGGGATAAAGAACCAAGAGGTGGAAATTCATCCGAAGAAATCTTCAACCGTGTGTTTTGGGCCTTTGGTGCTTCAGTAGAAGGTTTCAAATATTGCCGCCCGGTGATAAGTATAGATGGTACATTCTTGTATGGAAAATATAAGGGAACTATGCTTATTGCTGTTTCAGCCGATGCAAATAATCAACTATTTCCACTTGCCTTTTCTATTGTCGAAGGTGAAAACAAGGACAGCTGGACCTGGTTTATGGCATGTATAAGGGAGTATGTAACTCAAAGGAGAGGCATTTGTGTGATCTCTGATCGTCATGCTGGTATAATGGCAACTATGAAGCAAATAGGGTGTGGATGGACTGAGCCTCTTGCCTATCATCGCTTCTGCATTCGTCACTTAGCAAGCAATTTCAACGAAACTTTCAAAGACAAAACATTGAAAGATCTAGTAAGTATTGCTGCAAGAGAAAACCAGCCTCGAAAATTCAGAAAGAGAATGGAAACAATTGAAAGGATAAATGTCGAAGCTCGAAGGTGGTTAGATAAATTTCCAGTTGAGAAGTGGACTTTATCGCATGATGGAGGGAAAAGATATGGGATGATGACAACTAATTTATCAGAGATCTTCAATAGTGTGTTGAAAGGGGCAAGAGCACTACCAATAACATCTTTGGTTCAACTTACTTTCTATCGTCTCAACATGTATTTTGCTGTTAGGAGACAATTAGCTGCACAAAGAATTTTGGATGGACAAAGTTTCACTCCTTATGTTGATGCAAAGATGATATCAAATGGGATTAAGGCTGGTAGACATGAAGTGACATTGTTCAACCGAGCTGCTGGAACATTTAGCGTACAAACTGGGCGTTCACCGTCAAATATTAGAAAGGGTGGCCATGTTCAAATATTGGATCTGAATGCAAACAGTTGCTCTTGTCAAAAGTGGCAAATTAATGGATTCCCTTGCTCTCATGTATTAGCTGCTTGTCAACATTGTAGTTTGGATTCTAAGCCTTTGGTGCAGAATTTCTACTCTATTTCTACATATGAGAAGACATGGGATCCTCTTTTCCATTCAATCCCTGACAAAGCTTATTGGCCTCCTGAACTTGTTGGAGAACTTACCCTTGTCCCTAGTGATTCGATGAAAAGAGTTGAAAAAGGACGTCGTAAGTCGAAGAGAATTCCCAACGAGATGGATGAAAAGGAAGGGAAAGGCACTGTTACATGTAGTGTATGCAAGAAAAGTGGACACAATCAGCATACATGCCCGAAAAAAAAGAAATAAGGTACGTGTTGTGTGTAGTTTGATTTTAATCATTGTCAGCCTTAGTTAATGTGCTAATTTCTCTTCTTTGTCAGGTGGTTGGAGGGTTTCTTGATTTTTCAAGTTTCTAATTTGTTTGCAGACTTCCTAACATGCCTTTCCATATCAGTATTTGCTCTACTCGTGTCTATTTCAACATTTTGGCTTCCAGTATGTGTTTGTGATATACCAGTACCTCTTACTTTAAAGTTCAGATCATAATCTTTCATATCATTATTCTAAAACTAACATTTTGAATTGCAAAGAGAACGGTGCTCATGCTTTACAAAGATATATATTAGTTATTAAGTTGCAGCTCTTGAATTCATTGTAAAATCTCTGTGTAAAATAATTTTACTGTGATCAAAGGGTTTAAGTTATCTCTATGTTTTCTCAGCTGATTAATGCCAACAAAGAAAGAAATTTCTATTTTTGAAGCTTTCATAAATTTTGTCCATGGTGTTGTGAAGTATTTCAGTATGTTGTTAGTCATTATCAATGCATCTGGAATGCAATCATGACTTTAAGTAATCAGATAAGTTAATATGTGCAGGAAACATTGCACAACCATCCTCCGGAAGCTACTGAATCATATAATATTCTGGAAGCTGCATTACAAGGATCTTCACTACAAACAGAAGCAGAGGAAAAAGAAATTAGTTCTGCTAAAAGTCTTTTAAAGTATTGGCCATTGATGTCATATCTGCTAATGATAGCTTGAGTATTTAGAAGAATTGAACAAGAGGATAGTCATATTATGCTAGTTAAACCTTGTGATTATTTTTTTCTGTTGGGATTTTAATACTTATCAAACCTTGTAGTTGAGTGTTTAAAGAGCTTATAGCTTGCCATCTTATTGCTACATCAATCTATATACAAAGTGACTACCTTTCTGTCATGCACCAAGTAATTTCTTATTCCAGAGCCTATGACATATTTCTATGCTGGTTCAGAAAGGTTTGACCTTTTATTCTCTGAGCAAATTCTACTGATTGGTTGCTATTCTACTTTGAAAGATAATATGCTGAAGCTTTGATTATGTGTAGGGTATGCCGTTGGAGTAGAGTACCACTGATTTTGCTTGAGGCAACTTCAGTTTTAGAGTCTACTAATAAGAATAGAAGTATTGTTGGAGGCCTGTCTTTACGAAGGAGTTTCTGAAGTTTTAGATTTCAACTCATTTTTGTGTATGAACTGCTTTGCTTTACATATTTTCAGCATAAATTTAGATGGTAGATTATGATACTTGGAAAAGTAACTTTTATTTTGCCATTTTGTGGTGTTTAAAATCCTGATATTGTTGTTTGAACTATGCAAATAATAGATAATTTCAAGTTTAGATGATATAAAGCATATCAGTTTTACAAAGTTATCGCTATCTCAAACTATTGTTTTCAGCACAGAACTAGGCAATTTCTGGCATCCTCGGGAGCAAAACGAGCATGGCACGGCATCCTCGATAATAGCATGAGCATTCAGGAGCTCCCTGTGATCAATATGAGCATTCAGGAGCTCAGATGGTCTACACATAAGCTGAACGACACCTCTGCAAGCCTCAGATAGTCCAAAAAATGCAGTGGAGAAGCCACCTAGTCCTAGCCAGCAGCAAAGCCTACTCAGTCCAAATGCTACAATGGAGAGAGCGGTGAGGAAAAAGGCCCATGCGATACCGACATAAAAATCTTGCAGCATCATATCTGAAGCATAGCTCATGCAGCGAAATAGCAATCTACATTATATACAGAAAGAAGAACAATTATGGTGAAAACCATAGATCTACAACATCAAATATCATCAACAACAAAGCCTTTATAGTTTATCCCACCACTGAGTTAGCTATATGGACCATATATTGGCAAATATTGCAAGTGTCTTTGCTTATGTTTAATCTAACATATCATATTGGTCTTCTGCCATAAAATTTTAGTTCCCTTTCCTTGTTCTCTAATTTCTAGACCTGTGACAGGTGCGCCTTAGTCCGTACGAGAATAGCTCGAAATAAACAAACTAATTAAGAACATGATATTCATTGCCAAAGACACATATGCTGCAAATTGTCAAGAGTCTTAATACCAAACTTAAGATATAAGTGCAACAAAAATTGACACCAACCTCCCTCAAACAGATACTGTATACAAACTAATTCATCTGGACTAACAGAAGAATTAGCCTTGATTAACTTAACACCATTTAGCTGATAAAAAACATGCCATGCACATTCATAATTGATCAGCAGCCATCTCAGATATCAATCTCAGGAGGCATCATTTAACCTGACTCACAAATCTAATTTTCACCATTTAAATAAGCAAACGGCAGCAAAGAAGCACTACAGACTAAACTGAAAAGAAGCAACAAAGACATAAAAGAAATTAAGCTCATAAAAAACAGCTTTAGCAGCAGCAACAACAGCATCGAACAAACAGCTACTATAATAACACCATCATAAACCTCAAGCCAAAAAAATATAACCTTCTTTCATATCCAAAATGAAGGATATGGTTGTTAGTTCTATTACTTAATTGGACTTGTCGCTTTCATGTAAAATGTCAAAGTGAGAGCAGCAGTTACTAGAACTATCACTTATTTGGTTCACCTACATTGCAACTTTATTTGTTTGATAGTGCACTTAGATTTCAACTGATTAAAGAAGGGGGGAAACATTGGGTTTTACTTAGTTTTCACACAAGGGAAGCATGAAAAAAGAAAAAGAAAAAGAGAAATTGATCACATTCCCTGTATTTTACAACAAACTGCGGACAATTAGAAGATAGAAATCAACTGAAATTCCACCTACAAAATGACATCGCAAAAATAATCACAGGTCCAGCAAGTCCAAAATCTCAGTATAAGGCATTACCATTTTAGGGTTCTCATACGAAATCTTTCCACAGGTCGTGCAGATAGCTCTCGCTTTCTCCTCTCCATCAGGCACCTCATACTTTGTCGCGCCACCACATGATTGGATGAAATTAATTTTCCGAGGAACATCCTGCAAAATACGCTACCTAGGCATGCTGTAGGCAGCGCCACATATATACGATGCAAGCCAATCACGCCTAATAGAACTACAACTACAAAGCACAAGTTTCAATCAAATAATTTATGATGCACAAACAATCAACCAACAGAGAAAACAAATTCAATAGTATCAATTGAAGCACATATATAGGTTGCATTGTAATCATTTTCCGTAACAAAGTAAAACAAAGAAACACCTGATTATCAGAGTGCACATCAATGATCATCCTAGAACACAATATCTGGCATAAAATAAATACATTTAGCAATTCAAAACACGGTAAAGGGGTGAAAGTGAAGCTCACAGCTGCGGCGGATTGAATGGCGACGGAATTCGACTGAGCACGGGCGCCGGACATCCTGGAAACAAAAGAACGGCCCCGACGATTCTGAGCAAGAAAAGGGTGAGCTTTTCTGGAGGATGAAACTGAGGCGGTGGACTTTCTGGAGACGAAAGAGAGGTTTCTTCTTCTACAGACGCAGCTGTGGTTATGGGGTGCTGTCACTCTCTGGGAGAAAGAAACGAGGCCAGGGGATGATGATGAGTACCCAAGAATCTGTATAGCCTTGGGCATTATTGGGAATGGGTGATAAGAGTCACAACTGGAATTGAAATCATGTCGACTGAATGAAGAGAAGCGGCGGCAGAAGTGATTCCGGCGGGGCATCGGACGGCATCGTAAGCCACTAAGAGGTAAGACTGCGGTGGGCTTATGATACATACGGTGTAATAAGGTATTGGGGAAATTTTTACCTCAAAAAAAAAAAGGTATGGGGGAAATTTTGAGATGGTACAGGTGGAAATAAAAGATCACGTGGCTTCTTACATGGCAAGAATTGTATTGTTTTGGGAATTATTATTAAAAGTGTGTTAGTTTGGGAATTAGTTTGAGAAAGTGTATCATTTAGACAAAAAAGTCTTTATTTTATTCATGTTGTTCTTGCGAAATCGAAACAAGACGAAACAAATAATTTCCAAAAAAAGTCATTGAATACACCCACGTCCTATAATATAATTGAAGTATCCTAGCAGTTCACATCACAAATACCACACTTTTCGAATCCGAAACAACAAAAATAATGCCTCTCGACTTCGAAATCATGCATGTGTGGCGTCCGAGTTCGAAAGCATGCATGCACACGTTATTCTACCATGTTTCGATATCGAAACTATTTGTTTGTGCCGTTCACAAAACGCGTGGATCATCCGCCGTGCATTGCCGCCGTCCCCGAAGAAGTTTCCAGTAGTGTGTGTTTTCTTTTGTTTGAAATTTTTTTCTTATGTTTAGATTAACTGATTGTTGGATTTTGATGGTTGCAGCCTATTAAGGAGGCTGCTCTTGGAAACATCCCCACCATTGCTTTCTGTGCCACTGACTACAACAAGGGGAAAAACAATATCGGTTGTCTCTTCTAGATCTTGGCCAGAATGGTCCTGCAGATGCGTGGTTCTATCTCACAGGTTCATCACTGGCATGTCAATCATGTCATGGTATTTCATCATCATTGCTCCGTGTATTTTCTCATGCAATATCCGTGAATAAGGTGAAGTAACCCTAATTTGTTTTTTTTTGTGTTTGCAGTTTGACCTGTTCTTTTTCAGGGATGCTAAGGAGAAACGGTAAGCTCGGGAAGAGGAAGCTACTCATGACAATTACAAATACAATGTTGATGCTGGTGCTTTGGACTGGAACTCAAGTGCACAAATTGCTGACGGAGAATGGCCTGCTACTGCTCCTACTCCTGCTGGTGCTACTGGATGGGGTGGTGACAATGCTGGTTAGTTCTCTTCCATGTTATTTATTCTCATTAATTTTGAAGCATGCCAATTCAACATCTTGGTTCTTGATAATCCAGTGGCTTTATTAGATCACAGGAAACCTGTAACTCTCAAAATCTCTGAAGCATGCAGAATATCTTTCTGTAGGATGTTTAAATTAATCTTTTCTTTATACGGTTTCTGTTTCTTATAATAAGAAAAAGTTAGGTTCGAATGCATTCTACGTCAATGACATGTCTCATCTGAGCTCCAACAATCATAGTAACCAAATTTTTGTCCTTACTGATGCCATTTAACCATACCTGTTGTTTGGCAAAGGGGTACTAGCTTATGTGCATCAGGCAAGAGAATGACTTGATTATAAAATTTTATGGTTTTCATCTCATATAAACTGATTGTGCTTTAAGATTAGTCCAGCACTTGATATAAAGCTCTCTACAAAGTAGAGTTTAGCTGTGTATGTCAACCGTATGTTGTTACTACTTCATGCAAACAAACTTGATCAGTAAGAATTTTTCAGATTGACATTTATCATTCCAGACTATTACATTTCCTGATTTTATAGTTATAGTCTAATCAGAAGCATAAACAGCATAAGTCATCAATTCAGACAGAAGAAACTTCAACATTATCTAGAGGGAGGCATTTAACAATTCTCTCAGGTAAACTGTTATGCCTTTTCCAGTGCTATATGCTTAATCATAGGTTGCATTGCTGTGTTATTGACCTATAGTTTTCAGATGATGCTCGTGGAAAAGAGAATGAGACGTGTCCTAATTCGACGAAAAGCAAGCAGAAACCTCTGATCATAAAAACTGCAGTTGTCAAAACTCCGATGAAAAGGCCTCCTTTCGATTTAAGGTCACCTGAAAAGAGAATTGATTCCAAGAAATTACAGGTGATTTATTAATATTTTCCGTTCATTTAGTTTTGTAATCGATGCTGATCTGGAAAACTCTATACTTTCAGTTAGATAGGGAGAATGAGGTCAAAGTCGATGAGAGATCATCTGGAAATGAGAGTCCAAACAAACTCTCTGAAAGCATTTTGAAGTGTTTATTAAACATTTTCTTGAAAATGAATTCGAGAAGAACACGAAGCATGGTTGATCCACTGCCTTCTTTCAACGGCCTCGAGGATGCAGATTCCAAGGATCCTTATGGCATCTGTTCAGAGTATGGCAAGCTAGATATCGGTCCCTATAAGCACCTCTTTGTTATTAGGCGCTGCCATTCTTCATTCAGTTTTCATCACTCTCGGCTCTTGGCTAGGTTGTCCCGTCCCCCAGCCGCTTTATTGCCTGAACAGCTGACCTTAACTCAACAAAACTGATGGAATACTGTTTAGCAGCTTCTGCTAACTGATCAGACAGTTTTTTTCTTTGTGCCATGATTGTTGTCTGAAGAAGCATCAAGGCTGAATTATTGAAGCCTTTCATGTTCTTCGATTCCTCGACTGTTCTTTCCCCTTCCTCAAGAACTGCTAAAGCTTCATCCACTTTTCTCTCAGCTAGCAGGACCTCTAGAGTCTCCAAGAACTGCGCGAGACAGCTTTCGACACGTGACGGTGTTTTGCTGTCCGTGCTGACAACGTTGTCAGCCATGAAAGTATCAGCGAATCTGCTAAAGATTGAATACCGATTCCCTCGCCCAAACCTGATATTTCTTATGATATCAGATATTGATAAGTATTACTTATCTATAGGGTAAATTAATCAAATTATATTATGATCCCAGTTACTTTTACTAAAATTATAAGTAAGTAATACTTATTTGAAGTTAAACATTATATTGCTTTGAAAAATTAATAATAGTAATTTACCCGATGTCAAATCTGAAGTAAACAAGAAGTAAAAAATAGGAAATTAAATGCAACAATTTGCCCTAATTAATGTCTTTTAATTCTGTTGAATGTGATATTTTTTTTGCACTTTTATAATACCAACATTTATCAACTTAAAATAAATACTTCTTTTAAAAGAAGCAAATGAATTGAGAAACTGGTATACTATCGAAATCTGTCCATCGGAATTTAAAATTATTCATTTACTAACAAAAACATTACAGGGTTATGACCAATACCAAGCAAATTGAAACTTGAATTTAAAACAAATATACGTTCAAATGAGTACATATTGTGACAATTGACGAACAACAAATTAACTACAAACACTTATCAGATATTACGCAAACTACCTTATAGGAGGTATGTATTTAATATCATGTATATATATATATATATATATATAGTCAAATATGTAGCCTCAAAATATTATACTTACAAAATATCATAAATACTTTAAAAGATGAAATTGCTGTTTCAAAGGTCAAAATATGTTTTACATATATTTCTCAAAGATGTTATTACATGGCATGTGAATCCTGCACATCATCAAAAACTGCATCTTATGGCTTTTAAATTATGTGCAACAATTGCAAACAACAACAAATTGCAGCACCAAGGTAATGTGTGATTTTTCATATATACATGTTTTTCATATGTCATTTTTCAAAAAATTATTTTTATTAATTCATAATGATTTCCCAAACATTCAGGTCCATACTCTACGCAAACTTAACTGACGATAATGGAACAATACAAGCTACCTTTTAGGGCACACAAGCTGAAACTATACTAGGATTAAATTCGGAGGACGCAATGGACAAAGTAATACATGTAATTTACTTATAAAGATCCTTACTTTATTTTCATATAGCCTTAAACTATTTTATGTTGTGAAAATAGGATTTTCCAGAAGAAAGAAAGATTGTTGTTTTAAGTAAAGAGTACATTGTGTTTCTCTAAACTCCGAAACAAAAACATGCAGAAATCCATACAAGATACTTAGTGGTTTATTTGCAAGAGATCAATACAATGACACCCTTACCTCCGCATCATGAATATGACATTCCAATAATACAACTACGAACAAATAAAAATACAAAGACGCCGGGTACTCAAATACAAGAATATACTAAAGTAGACTCTGGAGCAAACAAGAGACCAAAAATAGGGAATCGAAGTCAATAATTTACCTTAATTATCGTAATTTATTTCTTTTCAATTATTTTAGTTTCAACATTTCTGTAATACAAACGTTATTCATCTTACATAATATATTATTTATAATACTATTTAAATCAAATATTTACTTTATATTGACAACTCATTATTATTATTAAATAATTACATCATTAAAACCGCGCAACGCGAAACGTATTCGCTTTACAAGACATAATTACACATCAGCATTACAAGAAACGTATTCGCTCTCGGCGACAAGATCAATCTCCATTCCATGGGTGGCGTTTTCTGAGATAGTGAGTCGATTCTCAGCCACGCCTTGACCCGCCTTCAGTTGCAGCTGGCCATCATCTTCATCCTCACCCAGTCCCTCTATCTCCTGGTCCGGCGCCTGCATTTGCCCCACATTTGCTCTGAAATTCTGGTAAACACGCTCTTTTGAATCGTCATTTTGTAATGTTTTTGTCAAAGTAGTTCTCTTTTTGCAGTTGTCATTAATCTGCTATAGAGGGATTGGTGTTTATTGTTTGATTAGGCTGGTGTGATATTGGGACCAACTGTTCTTGGGAATATATGGAATTTTTCAGAGAAGTTGTTCCTATCTGAAGGTGACATTTTCATTGATATATTATCCAAAATTGACTACATTTTCTTCATATTTCTTTATCCAGAATCTCACCGCGCTTCGGGAGCTGTACCTCGACAGAATCAACATTTCAGCAGCAGGGGATTGGAGTGCAGTTCTGGCTTCTTCGGTGCCCGAATTGCAGGTTTTGAGCTTGGCAGAATGTGGCCTTTCTGGTCCAATTGATTCTTCACTGCATCGTCACGGTAGGATTTGACCCGAGCTAGATGTGAGTTTTCTATGTTGTATAGGACATTATATATTTAAGGCTCTAGAGTTTTGAGTTAAAGTTTCAATGTGATATTTCTGATTATTTCTTATTCAGTTGCAATGTGGTTAAGAGGTATGGAGTGTTATCTGAGCGGCTTGATTGACTTTGTTTACATTGCTGTGCTACTTGGAAGAGCTTATCTCTATATTTATTGGAATATAACTGTTATAAACAGTTATTGATTTGATCAAATATGTTATCTACACCTTTCTGAAATTCTGCTCTTTTTTATTGAAGGATGACTCTAAAGCTGGAGAAGGCGTTGGCGAGCATACCATTTGATCACTTTGACATCTCAGAAGAGGTTCTAGAACAGGTAATGTGTGAGTTTTGATTTTGTTTACTCTTTACTGGCTGTCTTTTTTTCTGCATTTTCTCATCTTTTTGTTACTTGGCCAGGTTGATTTAGTCTGATCACAGTTGAGAAGGGCATCACAAGTCTGATGTGGTGAACCTTTTATTTCCAACATAATATCCCGCGCACTATCGCAGCCCTCAACTTCGCCCTACCACTGGTGTGATTGGATCTCCCCGTGTACTTAATGCCAGGAGCTTAGATCTTTATGTGGCAGAAAAGGTTGTAGGTGATATAGAGGGCCATGGTTCAGACAATAACTGTTCAGGAACAAGGAATGAGCAAGAACCCTACATCATCTGCATTTCATGTTCCAAAGGGTTCTGAAACTGAAGAGAACGAGAAGGTTTTTTTTTCAGTTCTTCCAGATGATTATCTATGCCCAATCTCTCTTGAATTGATGAGGGATCATGTTATTGTGGCTACAGGACAGGTATTATTCTTACCTATTATATACTGTTTTACTTTCATTATGCATTTGGTGAAGTATTCATAAGGATCTTGGTTTTGCAGACTTATGAAAGATCATATATTCAGAGATGGATAGACTGTGGAAACACAACATGTCCATGAACTCAGCAGAAATTGGAGAACCTTAAGCTTACTCCCAACTATGCTCTAAGAAGTCTAATAAGTCAGTGGTGCACTAAGCACAATCCATGCTGATGTGGTAGTTAGAACTTCTACTACCCCTGAAGGTGGATGACCAGTGTCGAGGAGATCCTTGCATTTAGTCAAAGTGCAATTGGCAAAAATGGTTGCTCAGCGTCAGTTAGTGCTGGTGGATGAAGCAGAAGACAAGAGAAAAGTTTGAAAGAAAAACGAAACAATTGTAAAGGATTGCTGTGTTTGTTTTGAGTTTGTTTGATATGATTTTATAAAATGGTTAAATAGATACTCCCAACATTGAACTCTTGTAGCCTTTTTTCATCAAAGGGGAAGGCTTCATTATAGAATTTTCGGTGCCACTACTCTTTGTTTATTCACCTTGACTCTATCATAGGCAATATTTGTGAATTTTTATTATTCTTAGAATCATTATTATCTAAGAAAGTATACTTCTGTACATATATTTTTTACATTTTTATTATCTAATTCTTGGAATGATTATGATCACATACACTATACTTTTATACATATAATTTTTATTTGACCTTTCTTTTCCATTGATTTAATAATTAAAACTTTATTAATTTTCCAAATCTTATATTTTAATAAAGTTAAAAATCACTATTGAAGTGTAGAGCGAGGTATATAATGCTCCTTAACCTTATAAAAGGCCAGTAAATGGCAAGTTTATATATTGGACTGCAATTATCAATTCACTTCACATATCATCAAAGAATGGTAAGAAAAAGAGCTCATTGAAGTATGGTAATCTATAGTACTCTTTAAAGTAAGATGATAAAAGCTGGCATGTCATTTTCTAATCATTTTGAGTATTTTTTACAATCAACTACAATTTGACATGTGTCAACTCTTTTTGAATTTTTTTTTAACTTTTTATTCCACTCCTTTTTAAAATTTCTCCACTAATAACGTGAAAAACTAATACATTATTTTTTTAAATAAACTGCTTCATAACAAATATGCTCTAATTACTCCAATTACTACTTAATAAATCTGCTCTAAATCGTTTTCTGCTCCTCTTTCCCAAAATATCTCCAGAATAAAGTGAAACATCTATATATTAAATTCCATATACTCCAATTACTCCTTAATAAAACTGCTACATTTATTGACTCATATGTTTTCACAGCAAACCTTTCCAAATTCTCTACACCTTTTTCATTAGCCCTCTCTCTATAAATTATGTTCTCTAAATTCCGGTAAAACATCGCTCAGGTATGTATATCTTGCTTAAATTAGTGTGTTTGTTGTTTAGTATGTGAATGATTTACAAAATATCTCAAAATACTGAAAAGATCTTTTTCTTCAAAATGTGATCCAGATGTTTCTGCATGAAGACGACGGTGTATCAATATTATTGATAAGAAAATATCTTCAAAATGAGGACGGAGTCTCCTTATTATTTCTTTTACGAGTTTTTATCATTTACTTTGCATGTTTAGTTGTTCCTTCTTCTCTTTTTCATTGTAATGATTTGTTCCATATTAGCACTTGGTTTTTTTGTTTACAGTAGTTGTGGTTTTTTAAAGCTACGAACGAAATTTTGTTATGAGCTTAAAAAGCATGTTACATTTTTCTGGAATTCTTTTACCTTTTTTGCTTCTCAGTTTTCACATGTTTCCAATTTATGTTCTACGACACACCTTTGCTGCCAAGTTAATCAACATTCTGTTACTAAGCATCAATTATTACAGATATTTTAACAAGTCATTTCATATCAAGTTGATTAAGCTTACCTCAATTTATTTTCAATTAAAAAAGGTTAGCTGATTTTTCTTTCATTATCACCATAAATCACCATAATTGTATCTTTATTATATTTATTACGACAAATCACATAATTAATCATATTCATCACCATAATAGCTATAATTGTCTTTCATCCAGTAAAATGTATTAATTATCAATTTTGTTTGTATTAACATTCTCACATTGTGAACATTTTGAACATTTAGACCTATATCGGAAGAATTCAATCAATTTAATATAATGACATGGTAGATAATATATTTGGTATATTGGAGATATATCATTAGTGAGGAATTAAAATGTCATGCACATTCGTATGTAATTTTTCATAAATCAAATTATTTTATTAATTAATATATGCATATGATATTTTATAATAAATATTCGTGCATCGGCACGAGCATTATACTAGTACTTTTAAAAGAAGAACTGAAGGTGAAGGAAAATACATCTCCATTATATTAAAGAGAGAAAACACATCTCCATTATACTAAAAAGAAAAAATATATAATGTATTATTGATGAAAATATATAATTGTTGAGTGCCTTTTGACCTCCTCTGTTACATGCATATATATTACCTTTGTAATCTCACTATAAAAGGATTTCCAAATATCTATACTATATTTTAAAAGACAAAGATTTAAAATTTTCTCAGAATTTTGATTTAATTTTAAAATAAACACATAATTACACATCAGCTTTACAAGAAACGTATTCGCTCTCGGCGGCAAGATCAATCTCCATTCCATGGGTGGCGTTTTCGGAGATAGTGAGTCGATTCTCAGCCACGCCTTGACCCGCCTTCAGTTGCAGCTGGCCATCATCTTCATCCTCACCCAGTCCCTCTATCTCCTGGTCCGGCGCCTGCATTTGCCCCACATTGCTCTGAAATTCTGGTAAACACGCTCTTTTGAATCGTCATTTTGTAATGTTTTTGTCAAAGTTGTTCTCTTTTTGCCGTTGCCATTAATCTGCTATAGAGGGATTGGTGTTTATTGTTTGATTAGGCTGGTGTGATATTGGGACCAACTGTTCTTGGGAATATATGGAATTTTTCAGAGAAGTTGTTCCTATCTGAAGGTGACATTTTCATTGATATATTATCCAAAATTGACTACATTTTCTTCATATTTCTTTATCCAGAATCTCACCGCGCTTCGGGAGCTGTACCTCGACAGAATCAACATTTCAGCAGCAGGGGATTGGAGTGCAGTTCTGGCTTCTTCGGTGCCCGAATTGCAGGTTTTGAGCTTGGCAGAATGTGGCCTTTCTGGTCCAATTGATTCTTCACTGTATCGTCACGGTAGGATTTGACCCGAGCTAGATGTGAGTTTTCTATGTTGTATAGGACATTATATATTTAAGGCTCTAGAGTTTTGAGTTAAAGTTTCAATGTGATATTTCTGATTATTTCTTATTCAGTTGCAATGTGGTTAAGAGGTATGGAGTGTTATCTGAGCGGCTTGATTGACTTTGTTTACATTGCTGTGCTACTTGGAAGAGCTTATCTCTATATTTATTGGAATATAACTGTTATAAACAGTTATTGATTTGATCAAATATGTTATCTACACCTTTCTGAAATTCTGCTCTTTTTTATTGAAGGATGACTCTAAAGCTGGAGAAGGCGTTGGCGAGCATACCATTTGATCACTTTGACATCTCAGAAGAGGTTCTAGAACAGGTAATGTGTGAGTTTTGATTTTGTTTACTCTTTACTGGCTGTCTTTTTTTCTGCATTTTCTCATCTTTTTGTTACTTGGCCAGGTTGATTTAGTCCGATCACAGTTGAGAAGGGCATCACAAGTCTGATGTGGTGAACCTTTTATTTCCAACATAATATCCCGCGCACTATCGCAGCCCTCAACTTCGCCCTACCACTGGTGTGATTGGATCTCCCCGTGTACTTAATGCCAGGAGCTTAGATCTTTATGTGGCAGAAAAGGTTGTAGGTGATATAGAGGGCCATGGTTCAGACAATAACTGTTCAGGAACAAGGAATGAGCAAGAACCCTACATCATCTGCATTTCATGTTCCAAAGGGTTCTGAAACTGAAGAGAACGAGAAGGTTTTTTTTTCCAGTTCTTCCAGATGATTATCTATGCCCAATCTCTCTTGAATTGATGAGGGATCATGTTATTGTGGCTACAGGACATGTATTATTCTTACCTATTATATACTGTTTTACTTTCATTATGCATTTGGTGAAGTATTCATAAGGATCTTGGTTTTGCAGACTTATGAAAGATCATATATTCAGAGATGGATAGACTGTGGAAACACAACATGTCCATGAACTCAGCAGAAATTGGAGAACCTTAAGCTTACTCCCAACTATGCTCTAAGAAGTCTAATAAGTCAGTGGTGCACTAAGCACAATCCATGCTGATGTGGTAGTTAGAACTTCTACTACCCCTGAAGGTGGATGACCAGTGTCGAGGAGATCCTTGCATTTAGTCAAAGTGCAATTGGCAAAAATGGTTGCTCAGCGTCAGTTAGTGCTGGTGGATGAAGCAGAAGACAGGAGAAAAGTTTGAAAGAAAAACGAAACAATTGTAAAGGATTGCTGTGTTTGTTTTGAGTTTGTTTGATATGATTTTATAAAATGGTTAAATAGATACTCTCAACATTGAACTCTTGTAGCCTTTTTTCATCAAAGGGGAAGGCTTCATTATAGAATTTTCGGTGCCACTACTCTTTGTTTATTCACCTTGACTCTATCATAGGCAATATTTGTGAATTTTTATTATTCTTAGAATCATTATTATCTAAGAAAGTATACTTCTGTACATATATTTTTTACATTTTTATTATCTAATTCTTGGAATGATAATGATCACATACACTATACTTTTATACATATAATTTTTATTTGACCTTTCTTTTCCATTGATTTAATAATTAAAAATTTATTAATTTTCCAAATCTTATATTTTAATAAAGTTAAAAATCACTATTGAAGTGTAGAGCGAGGTATATAATGCTCCTTAACCTTATAAAAGGCCAGTAAATGGCAAGTTTATATATTGGACTGCAATTATCAATTCACTTCACATATCATCAAAGAATGGTAAGAAAAAGAGCTCATTGAAGTATGGTAATCTATAGTACTCTTTAAAGTAAGATGATAAAAGCTGGCATGTCATTTTCTAATCATTTTGAGTATTTTTTACAATCAACTACAATTTGACATGTGTCAACTCTTTTTGAATTTTTTTTAAACTTTTTATTCCACTCCTTTTTAAAATTTCTCCACTAATAACGTGAAAAACTAATACATTATTTTTTCAAATAAACTGCTCCATAACAAATATGCTCTAATTACTCCAATTACTACTTAATAAATCTGCTCTAAATCGTTTTCTGCTCCTCTTTCCCAAAATATCTCCAGAATAAAGTGAAACATCTATATATTAAATTCCATATACTCCAATTACTCCTTAATAAAACTGCTACATTTATTGACTCATATGTTTTCACAGCAAACCTTTCCAAATTCTCTACACCTTTTTCATTAGCCCTCTCTCTATAAATTATGTTCTCTAAATTCCGGTAAAACATCGCTCAGGTATGTATGTCTTGCTTAAATTAGTGTGTTTGTTGTTTAGTATGTGAATGATTTACAAAATATCTCAAAATACTGAAAAGATCTTTTTCTTCAAAATGTGATCCAGATGTTTCTGCATGAAGACGACGGTGTATCAATATTATTGATAAGAAAATATCTTCAAAATGAGGACGGAGTCTCCTTATTATTTCTTTTACGAGTTTTTATCATTTACTTTGCATGTTTAGTTGTTCCTTCTTCTCTTTTTCATTGTAATGATTTGTTCCATATTAGCACTTGGTTTTTTTGTTTACAGTAGTTGTGGTTTTTTAAAGCTACGAACGAAATTTTGTTATGAGCTTAAAAAACATGTTACATTTTTCTGGAATTCTTTTACCTTTTTTGCTTCTCAGTTTTCACATGTTTCCAATTTATGTTCTACGACACACCTTTGCTGCCAAGTTAATCAACATTCTGTTACTAAGTATCAATTATTACAGATATTTTAACAAGTCATTTCATATCAAGTTGATTAAGCTTACCTCAATTTATTTTCAATTAAAAAAGGTTAGTTGATTTTTCTTTCATTATCACCATAAATCACCATAATTGTCTCTTTATTATATTTATTACGACAAATCACATAATTAATCATATTCATCACCATAATAGCTATAATTGTCTTTCATCCAGTAAAATGTATTAATTATCAATTTTGTTTGTATTAACATTCTCACATTGTGAACATTTTGAACATTTAGACCTATATCGGAAGAATTCAATCAATTTAATATAATGACATGGTAGATAATATATTTGGTATATTGGAGATATATCATTAGTGAGGAATTAAAATGTCATGCACATTCGTATGTAATTTTTCATAAATTAAATTATTATTATTAATTAATATATGCATATGATATTTTAAAATAAATATTCGTGCATCGGCACGAGTATTATACTAGTACTTTTAAAAGAAGAACTGAAGGTGAAGGAAAATACATCTCCATTATATTAAAGAGAGAAAACACATCTCCATTATACTAAAAAGAAAAAATATATAATGTATTATTGATGAAAATATATAATTGTTGAGTGCCTTTTGACCTCCTCTGTTACATGGATATATATTACCTTTATAATCTCACTATAAAAAGATTGCCAAATATCTATACTATATTTTAAAAGACAAAGATTTAAAATTTTCTCAGAATTTTGATTTAATTTTAAAATAAACACATAATTACACATCAGCTTTACAAGAAACGTATTCGCTCTCGGCGGCAAGATCAATCTCCATTCCATGGGTGGCGTTTTCGGAGATAGTGAGTCGATTCTCAGCCACGCCTTGACCCGCCTTCAGTTGCAGCTGGCCATCATCTTCATCCTCACCCAGTCCCTCTATCTCCTGGTCCGGCGCCTGCATTTGCCCCACATTTGCTCTGAAATTCTGGTAAACACGCTCTTTTGAATCGTCATTTTGTAATGTTTTTGTCAAAGTTGTTCTCTTTTTGCCGTTGCCATTAATCTGCTATAGAGGGATTGGTGTTTATTGTTTGATTAGGCTGGTGTGATATTGGGACCAACTGTTCTTGGGAATATATGGAGCCAGGTCGGATCGAGACGTGGATCGTCGGTGAGGCGATCTTCCTGCTACTGCCTCAGTCGGTGAAGCAATCGCCGGCGGCAGCGGTGCTGCCGTGGCTAGGGACGTCGACCACAACAGAGTTCGGGTGTTCGGAGAAAATAAGGCTTTTTTGGTGTTGTTGCAGGTGGTGCTCTTTCTCTCAAATGGGGATGATTTCAGGAGTGATTTTGCAGGTTTTCTATGGCCTCATGGGCAGCTGGACTGGGATAGCTCCACTATCTTCGCCGTCCTCTGACCCAGGCGATCCCCTCCCCTCCACACCGGCGTAAGGTGATGACAATCCATTTTCTCCTGAATGACAATAGATTTATAAATTCCTTTAATCGATTTTGGATTGCAGATTGGAGATAGGGATGAGGCCAAATTCTTCGACATACCAGTCAGCCGTAGAATAGTTCTCCTCAGGTGCATATCAAGCGTCTGATATATGATTTGTTCTTGATTTTTCTTGCAAAATCGCCCTAAACCCTGCCTGTAATTCTAAAATAAGGGGATTTGTTTAATTTTCGTTGAAGAAAGTGGGATATTTTGGTTTTGATGATTCCAGACACATGAAGATACAAAGAGCATCTATGGGATAACAACTATAGGAGGGAGGGTCTTGCCAGAAATTTTTTTCTTCTGGGGGATAATTTTTCTTCTCTCATTATATTCATCCCCATCATCAGAATTTTATATTTAGGTACTGTCTGTTATGATATTCAGGGTGGTATGAAGGAGCAGGGAATGGAGGTGAAGTACTTCTGGGGGAGCACATTATACCATTTAGAGGATTTTCCATTTTAGTTGAACGAATTATGGAGGGTTTAAGGAGAATGTGCAGGTGTTGGAGGTGAAGAAGACGATAGAAGCGTTGGATCAGCCGAAGGGCTGAACCCGAATGCAAACATGCTTCAGGTAGAAGCCGTTGATTATAAATGTGTTTTTTTCTTTCCAGCTGATATTAGTGCCTGCTTGATTCAGTTGTTTTTTCATCAGTTCATCTGGGAGATGCTGTTGATTTCTGTATTGAATTTTGGGTGTGGCTTTTGTTTGTTGCAGTGTTTAGGGACCAGGACAAAGTATTCATTGTTTCAGAAACAAACTCATCCTACACTATGGTCCAAAAGTGCAAATTACTACTATGCTTCTCAATCTGCAGAATATAACCAAACGAGCTTGCCAAGGTAAATTCATCTATCACTTTGTTGATATGTACAGACTCATAGTGCTTTTTATTTGCATAAATTGTTCTCTTCTTCAATGAATATCATGTAACATGTAGCACATAAACTGACTAAGTAATCTGGGGACATGGCTGAGCTGAAGAATGAAGACTTCAAATGATGAAACAGGTCATGGATATGGCATCAGGAGATGGAGAGTTCTCAATTCGAAAGATCCTCCCCCTCTGGTCGCTGCATAATGTGATAATGAGCGTGTCTGGGAAATGCTACGACTTTTCCGGTGAGTTTTCTGGCGAAGAGCTTGAGGCTCTGGTCAGCGAAGGCTATGATTTTCCTGTTTTGGGGTGGTTCGATTTCCAGGGGGTCAGGGAGAGGTGCAAGGGCATCCTGGGCCAGGGGATGAGTTTGATGAGGAGGAGGATGATCCGAGGATCCCATTATGGGGCGAGCAGTTTGGAGGTACTCTATGTGTTTCTGTGAATAAAGTTACATTTTTTAAAAAATCTGTTGCAATTTAGAAGATAGAATAAAGTGTGAAATTGCTGTTTTGTTGAACTTTGCTGCTAAATTGCTAGCATAAAATGGCTTAGTTACTCAGAAAATATGATAGAATGATGTTTTGCTTGGTCTGGTGAATCACTAACAATCTAGCTTCCACAAGGTGTGAAATTGGTGTTATATGAAACTTCCAGTCGCGGTTTGCCATCATGAAGGCAACAGATGAGGTTGACATCATCCCTGTCCTGTGTTTCAGATTGTCATTGAAACTGATCCAGTGAATCACTCTGGCTTAAGCCCTTTATTTTCCAGTTTTGTTGAGCTCTGGGAAAAGGAAGCCAGATCATATAATCATATTCAGGTACGAAATATTTTGCTTGGTCTAGGTCCTTGATTTCTTCTGTGTGATATATGATCCTCATGGCATGAGTAACCTCAATTTATCTTGCTCTTGGTTGAACTTGATGACTAAATTGGATTCGATGTGTGCAGAACTTGAGTGTTTATATGCTTGCTATAATATGTCAGTGTATTTGGGTGCGATGCTCTTGAGCTTATCTAAGCTGGCAGTGAAACATGGATGCTCTACTGCTCAACTTGCAATTGCCTGGATCCTTCATCAGGGAGATGACTTTATACCAATTCCAGGTATGTACTCAACTTTGTTTTTGGCTCACTGCTACTGCTATTTTATGTTTTTGCCGATTGCAGATCATTGTAGGAATGCACATTATCTATAAAACCATGCCATTCATTTATTTCTTGAAATTCCACTTTTCCTCAGGCATCTCCTTCCTGTCAAAGTCCAAGTCATCACTTAGCTATTAGGTTATTCTGTTACGTTTTTTAACCAGAGAGTGATGAAAGTGATTCTGGTTTAGTCCATCCTTTACGTAACTATGGCATCATCTTATTCAACAAGTTGGATTCCTTTCATAACTTTTGTGAAAGTGGATACAAATCAATGAGCCTGTTACCAGGTCATACAGTCCCTGAACCATTTCAACATTTGATTGATGAAAATGATTCTTCATGAACTGGTCTGCAACAGTCCTTCCCTTGCTTACTGATGGAAGAGACAAGCCAGAAACTGTTATAATTAGTTTGAAATGTCATTAGTTCATTCCTTATATCTTCTCTGTAGAACTCTTTGGAGAAAATGGAGGAGAGGAAGTCGGCCCTTGAGCGCGAACTAGAAAGTGTTAAGAATGATTCAATAAATTCAGTTGAAGAGTTGAAAAAAGTTCAGCTCATGTGTTCAGAACTACATGAAATATAGGTTAACGTTATATTTTAGTGAATAGTCCCGTGTCATTGAACATTCCCCTTAAATAAAAATTGTACTTAATCATTCTTGCAAATTCTTTGTTATTTTCTTGGGCAATTATTTTATGGCAAGTTCTCGCTGAAGACTGCTTGGGTCTTCTTACCACAGTGATGAAGTGATGTAGAAAGTTAATAAATAATTTCACAATAAAAAAGAGCGATTTTAACTTTTTTTATCCCGAGATTACTATACGAACCCTTATCTTATATAATATAGTTTTAAATAAAAGTATTATTTAATTTAAGTTATGTAACATTGATGGCCACTGATGATGTTATGTATTCTGGGATTTCTCAACCAAACACTAAAACAAAATCATCAACACTAAAATTATGTATTCTGAGATGTTTGTATTTTGTTTGACTGGGAGGAATGACTGATTAACACCCGGATTTTTGGTGCAGAATGAAAACCATTCTATTTTGTGAGCCTTGAAAGAGCAGTATGGCTGTACCGGGGAGTTGTGAAGTTGTCGAAGAATGAGAGTTAAAGTTGCTATTATATTTTTTGAATGTTTTAGAAAAGCCACTATGACATCTGATGGTTTTAAGCATTCACATTGCTCTATATTCTTAGTAGTTAATGTGATTAATTGAGTTTAATTGGATTAATTCAGCAATACAATTGAGATGTTACATATGTTATAGTATAATTAATTAGAGTAATTTCATTTTAATGTGATTAAATGTATACAATATAATTAATTTGATTAATTGTATGTCCCTAATTACATACTACTGAGACCAAACCATACTTATATATGTAATAATTTATATGGACACCAAGTAAGCTGTTACACCTTTTTTTCACAAATTATTTTATTTTGAAAAATAAATAAATATCAAAAATTGTGAAAAATTGTGCCAGGTGCAGACTACAAGGCCGACAAGTTACTCAAAGGGAAGCTGAAATTGGGATAAAAGCTTTCTATTTGCACTATAGTATAAGGCATTGTTTCTCCCAGTTTATTATTTTCGATATTTAATCTCATGGTTCTAATAGTGTAGCACCAAAGGAATTGGAAGAACATCTCCAAATCCTTCAGAGGCACAAGTTCTTGATAACAATGTAATCGTTCCACCGGGAAAGCCAAAAGAGCAAGAAGTTTCCCAACTTTGATTTATCCACTTCCAGCAAGAAATATAACTTTTACTTACACTTAATAATAGAAAATCACTCTGTAAAGTCTTTGGTTTCGAATAGAAAATTAATACATGATCATTAAGTGGAAGTTAAACGTAGGATTAATACATGATCATTAACAATTATTTCATTAAAAGGGATTAAAACTTAATTTTGAAACCATCATAAAATTCACTGAAATAAAACCTGCACTTAATGATCGTAAAAAATTATTTGTTATTTTTGTAATGGTAAAGCTTCATTTAAAAATAGGCAATATCGTAACGTTTCCTAAAATAAAATGTACACTTAATCATCCTCACTTATTCTTTCTTATTTTTGTAATGGTAATCCATACACCATTTCTTCTTTATAGTTTGCAATTATTTCATCAAAAATTATTTAAACTTAACATGTATCATCACGTTCCCTGAAATAAAAACTCCACTTAAACATCATCACAAATTCTTTGTTATTTTTGTAACGCTGGAACTTAATTTTAAAACTTTCATCATAACGGTCACTGAAATAAAAATTTCACTTAATCATCTTCACAAATTCTTTATTATTTTTGTAACAGTAATTCATGCACCATTTCTTCTTTATAGCCTGCAATTATTTCATTAAATATTTATTAAAACTTAACCTGCGTTATAACGTTCCCTGAAATAAAAAATGCACTTAATCATCCTCACAACTTATTTGTTACTTTTTAACGGTAAAACTTAATTTAAAAATCTGCATCGTAACGTTCCCCTTAAATAAAAACTGCACTTAATCATTCTCACATATTCTTTGTTATTTTCGTTAAGGTAATTCATGCACCCTTTCTTCTTTATACCATGCAATTATATCGTCAAAAATTATTAAAACTTAATCTGAAAACCAGCATCATAACGTTCCCAGAAATAAAAACTGCACTTAATCATCCTCACAACTTCTTTATTATTTTTGTAACGGTAATTTAAGCATTGTTTCTTCTTTATAGCATGCGAATGTATAAACTTATGAATTATCTAGGAAACTATTATATGTACTCTCACCTAAAATGAAACAACCGCCATCACAATCATCCTCTTTAACCATCTACCAACTTTGAATCCATATTTCTTCTTGAACAAGCTATTAAGGTTTGCCTTTTCCACCATATCTTTGTCTGATTTATATGATTGATTTTGATTTATACCTATTTTTGATGAATCGTGCAGAATGTCTCAACTTCTACTTCAGACAACTATCAATGAAAAACACTGCATTCCAAAGCCCGTTTTCACTCATGGACAACTATACGTTGTTGTCTCTAGGGTTAAAAGTAGAAATGAGTTGCAAATTTTGATTTGTGATAAGAATGATAAATCGATCAATAGTATCATTAATGTAGTTTATAAGGAAGTGTTTCAAAAGTTAAGATTATAAGATTATGTAATTTCTTAGTTTTTTAAATTATTGAACACGTAACAACACTTTAGCGACTAATATTTTTAACCAAAAGACTATTACATTGTATTTCTTAACTTTCATAAAATAATATATGGTCAAGATTACTTACCTAACAATAAATTGTTGCTTACTATATTATAATATTTTAAAATTAAATTCCCGCGATGCACGGGATATTATACTAGGGGATGGGATCCTCTACGCAAATTATAGTGCGCAACCCGTGCGCAAAATACCAAACGACGCCGTCAGGTATACTTGTGAAGTAAATTATTTCCTCGCTCGACATCCATGCGCGCTAGTTTTTCGATCGATATTCACGCGCTTTCGTCTCAGCATCACATTTATATTTCTGGTTTTATATTTTTGGCACTATACTGATGTACGATGAAATAAATATGTTTGATATATTTACCGAAGCTATGCATGGAAGAATACCGAACACCATCTGTATTGACCAACATCCAGCAATGAAAAAACTTTTAGACTTTATAGTGAACAATGCTACAAAAGCCAATCAGAATAATTTAGATACAAAAGTTTTAAAATTCTATAGTGTTTATTTATTTTTTTAAATTAGTATAGATATTATAAGTTAGCATCTAAATTATATTTTTTGTAATAACAATTATTATTTTAATTTCATCAATTATATTAGATATAAAATGTAGATTTCACTTTCATTGTCAAAAGACTCTATTATAAAATAATTAAATTTATTTTATCATTATTAAAATAATAAATTATAGTTAGAAACGATATTTACTCGTATCTAATATATCTCAAAGAAAAAATACTATAAATATAAATATTACTAAATCATATTAAAATATATTAATAGTAAAATTAAAATGCACAACGTTGTGTTTCATAATTTCAAAAAAAAAAAACTAATATGATACGTTTGAATGTATATGGTTAAATAAAAAAACATACATGAATTGATTTTCAACCTACTTTTGTATCATTTAGATGGACAAAACATTATACTTTTGTAACACACCTCTCTTTCACTCTTAATCCCAGCGTATTTACCTGATAATGAAGGATGGGATATTGACTGTGATAATATCAACAACCAACCGAACTTATGATACTGTGACGAATCAATCGATGAATATATTGGTGACGTGTGATAATTACGTGAATGAGAAGAAGAGTGGAAACATATGTTCAGGTGGAGTTGGGATGAAAATAGAATAATCGTCCGGTGGTGGGAGAAGAAGTCTAGACTTGGATAATGCCTGTTGGAAGGAAAAAATAATTAATGGTAATTTTATGCGAGGATAATTACTAGGTGCGCGTATGGATGTCGAGGAGGAAATAATTTAGTTCAAAACACAAATATGCCTGACGGCGTCGTTTGGTATTTTGCGTACGCATTGCGCACTATAATTTGCGTAGAGGATCCCATCCCTTATACTAGTATGCTCTAATTAAACTAAGATGGCCCCCAACTGCTACTTTGCCCCAAGTCGATATCTCATACTAATTCCAACGCCGACTATATCGCCAAGTATTTTGCAAATAAGAGATCAGTGACTAATGAGATTTTCCTTCCCTTTGCTCGGATTAATTCACCGTTATCTCCGAGAGTTATGGCTGCTACTCCGACTCTCCATTCTTAATTCCCAGATCAATACTTATTATGGTTCCCCTAGGCCCTTGGTTGAGGTCGCAACATCGAGTCGTCAGAGAATTCGGCAGAAATCCTTTCCGGCCACAAATTCGCTGCCTGAAATATGCGAAAAAAATTGAACTTTTTTTGGTCGAAACCTTATTGTTGTATAAACAAATTTCAATCCGAGCGTACAAAGTTTGTGACCGATATCCTATTACAAAATTGTTTAAGAAAAATTCAGAGAGAGGCAAAATTAAGGTCTTGTAGAGTCCTCTGAAGCAAAATTCAGTCGACATTTTCATACTTAACTGGCTGCAGGGAGTGTTTTTTTGCTAAAATTATCTCTTGTCTCTTTCCAGCCAGAGATGGTAGAGGCAAGATATCATGAGTTGAAATGACCTGTACTTGTTCCTTTTCCCAAACCAAAATACGAATTTCTAGAGCTGTCTCAGGCTGTGGAAAGTGGGACCCGCAATGATTAGAACAGAGAGAGGAGTAAGGGCAGTGGAGGAATAGGTTGGCAGCGGATTATGGAGCTCCCTTGCACGGGTAACAAAGGGAGTGGTTCATGGCAATGTCGAATTCATGGAGTCTATCTAGGGTGGAGAGTCTTCCTCAAATAGAGCTGTCATAGAAAAAAAAAACACTCCTTAGGTAATAATGATGAGGACCAGAGTTGTGAAGCTATCCCCAGGTGCTGCTGTCCATGCAAAAAGTCATAAGCTTTCTGAAGTTGAAACTTCTCACCAACAGTAAATGTATGGAGCAATAGCCTGATTTTCTTGCTAAGTTTAATCAAGGCCTTCCAGGAGAAACTAGATGTTGTTGTTGCATTGCATTGTTGAAAGGATCTGCCCTCTAAAAAGTATATTTCTAAAAAGTATAATTCCAGTTTTTTGAATCTCAAAAGCCAGCACCTCCCAACTCCTTGTTGAAGCACAAGGTTTCCCAAGAAATTGAGATAGCCTTTTCACCCTGTCTTTATCCCCATAGAAAATTTGATGGCTTTATTGACACTGGCATGTAGTAGAAAGGCGGCACTCCAATAACTAGAAATGGTGATCAGAACATAGTTAATAAGTTGTACCTTTGCTGCATGTGATTAATGTCTGCTGCTCCAATAGGTAAACCTGGAATTACATTTGGAGATGAGTTTTTGATAGCGATGCAGCGTGAAACGTAACAAAAAAAAAAAAATCTATTAATTCTTAGAATAATTAGGTATGATCCCCTTATAAATCCTACTAATTCTAGTGTAAATATCAGTAAAAATAAAAGTAATTATTTTTTGTCCCCAGGATACCGTATACGTACTGATTACTCTGAATCAACAATTTCTGTCTTACTTCTTTGCTCAGGTTTTATGGGATTTACAGTAGCTCCTTTGTAGTCTACTAAATACAACCTTTAAGGTGAAAATTTATTCTAACGCTTATATATTTCACATTTTGACTCCTTACAAGAGATATTGACAGAACGAGTTGTTAACTTTTATCTTTTTAGATAATTCGTGATGTCATAATAATGTCATATTGTTCATATTTTGAGTATCTCTATGATCTCTTTGCCATCAGATACAGTCATACAAATAATGTCTTGTATTCATTGCCACAAAAACAATCTAATGAGTTTTATGTGTAATATTGGGTTTCTTCTATCAAGTATTTACAACTTTTATCCAAGGTTGAGAAGGCGTGCATTCCTCCCATCTACTTAGGTCCTGTCTACGTCAACTTATTCTCAGCAGCAGTCAGCACTTTCATCATTTTTATGTTCAGTTCAGATTTATTTTACGGTTTTCAATTCATTTGAACAATTTTCGGTTTGTGAACTGGACAGGGCCTTTGGATGGTTTTGTACCAAAAAAATAAATAAAAAATCCGAACCATTAATGCAAATACAACCACTTATATCCAAGTCCAGTTTTGTAAAATCTTGTTTGGTTCATCAAATTTCCCAAAATCCAGACTTGCAAAATCCTAAAAACCAATCAAAAATTTTGTTTCATAGTCACAAAATCCAACCCAACCAAACAAGAATTTTGCAAAACCAGACTCTCAAAATCCCAAACAAAAACTCAAACTCTCAAAATTTCAAAACAAAATCCAGACTCTCGAAAAATTGTGAACCAAACACACCCATAGATTTTGGACAATACGGATCCATGAACCCAAACCCCCGTAACCCGAAAACCCTCCCGTACTGCCACCCCCAACATTTTCCCCTCGCGCTTCTCCCTGCTAGTTTTATAAAATCAACAATCTCCAACCATTGCCACTGCTGAAATACCGTCTTCATCATCAAATTCAGTCCCAAAACCCTCGGGGAAGTAGGCGGCATGGATTTTCAAGTGGTTGTGTTGGCCGGAGGCTTCTCCAAAACCCTTGTTCCTCTTGTCTCCAAGGTTTTGCTGCTAACTCTGCTGACTCGATTGGGTTTAGTTTGTTGCTAATGGAGTCTCCCAATTGCAGGAAGTTCCCAAGGCGCTGCTCCCGGTGGCTAACCGCCCAGTTCTTTCCTATGTTCTGGAGCTTTTGGAAGAGAACAACCTTACGGATCTTATCGTTGTACGTATCTCGCTTTTACATGTTGCCCTTATGAATTTCAGAATTATTTAGGGATATATATGTGCGATTTGTATTTACAGGTTGTTGAGGGTCAATCCGCTGCCTTGCTCGTCGGTGGCTGGATATCAAATGCTTATGTTGATCGCCTTCATGTGGAGGTTATCCTAATTTCATCAAACTGATTTGTTCTTTTTTATATACGAACGTGATAGTGTTCTGTTGTATGTTTCGGGTTTACTTTGTTGTGTGATTTATTCTCTATACATAGTCAAGTTATTCAGGAATGGCTGTATGAGGATTTTGGTGCTATGTTCTCCTAAAGTAGGCCAGGTGAACGTAATTTTGAACCCAAGATGAGACGATGCTGGAACTCAACTGAATGAAACAAGAGTTTAAGAATCAGCCCTAACTCATTTTGATCTCAAGTATCAGAACCTTTTAATTTTCTATCTGTTGTATTGGTGGAATAGAACTTTAGCTATTACTATTATCTATTATTTCATTTATTTGAAGCGTCTTATGATCAGGCAGTGATGCAGCCTTTGCCTAAGACCTTTACCCATGAGGAAAATAGCTTGGTGGAACATTGAATAATATTGGGAATAATAGGATTGTTGTGTCTGACTGATAATGAATGACTAGTTTTTTTTTTTTTTGCTATTTGGAGTGGCCTATACGAAGATGTTATCTTAGCTCTACATAAGTGCAAGTGTAGGATCTCCTTGCTTCCATATCACTTCTTGATCAAGAATTTTTTCTACAATTGATCATTCGCTATTTTAATGATATATATCATATTTTTCCTTCACTGGAGATTTTTGGCATCCCACTACAGTCTAAACGAAATCTCTATTTGAAAGAATATCTACCGCCATCTGACTCTGATTACATATAGATGTTAAGCTGAACATCTCACTTGCAAGTTAAATGCTCTATTATATAAACTGATTTGAATTAGCTATTTAGACATGCTAACGTGTAAAATTTTATCCGTTCTCTGCCCTTTAGAATATCAATTAATAATTTATTCTGCATGCGTAATAGAACCTGGCTATAATGCCAATTTTATTATACACACCTGTCCTTTTTAATTAAACAAAGTAACAAACTATTGATTACTTGTATATGATTGCGGTTGTGGTCTCTTCTACTTATTGTTGGGGTCTAAAACCTTGCTACACTGTTGGTTTTTGAATGAATTTACCTTCGCTATCTGATATCAGCCGTTAACATTTGCAGGTAGCAGCTGTTCCTGAAGATATTGGTACAGCTGGTGCTCTTAGAGCTATTGATCATCACCTAACAGCAAGCGATATATTGGTTATAAGTGGTGACCTTGTTTGTGATGTTCCTCCTGGAGCAATAGCTGCTGTTCATAGAAGACATGATGCGGTTGTCACTGCAATGCTATGCTCTACTCCTGTGAGTGGATCAACTGAATCAGGCTCATCAGGTGGTAAAGACAAAGCTAAAAAGCTAGGTTGTCATAATATCATAGGCCTGGATCCCACGAGACAATTTTTATTGCATGTAGCATCTGGTGAGACAGCTTCATCTATATTTTTAATGTAGTTTGGATGTTTGGGGGCTGTCTGATTCAAATTTTAAGTTAATTGTAGGAGCTGATGCTGAGAAAGATGTACGGGTTCAGAAGAGTATTCTCCGAGCAGTTGACCAGGTACTGGATTGCATTTATGAGTCTGAATACTACTATTAAGATTATTCTTAGTTTGTCATATATTATTCTCTAATTTGAATGAGAGATAATAGTGCTCAACTTTATATCTTCTCCAGTTGTTATCTAAATGTCCAGGGGAGGTTCAGGAAGTGTGTATTTGTATTCATGCATTCTTCTTTTCCCAAGATTATTCACCTGATTCCTAAAATACTGATTCTTGTTGTTTACTATCACTGTATGATACACAAGAGTTCTCGTTTTATAAGTGCTATGGAGAAATTAGTGTTTTTGAGCATAGAAGTTCATTTATTTGATTAATCTCCTGTTTGATAATGCTCAAGAGCGAGAGAAAGACTCCAAGCTAACCAGATATATTTGGTCTGTTTACTTTAGATGTGCCATATCTATGTCCTCTGTTGTTTTAATCCAAATTATTGAAAATTCACAAAATCTTAAATCCCCGTGCAGATGGAAATTCGAGCTGATTTAATGGATGCTCATATGTATGCTTTCAAGAGGTTCGAGGTTTACCATCTTGCTTTCATGTGAAATTTAAGCCTTTGTTCATTCTGATATGCCTGAAGATATGTTTCCATTTTCATTTAGATGTGTTTTACAAGAGGTTCTGAGTCAAAATGAAACCTTTCAGAGCTTAAGACGGGATGTATTGCCATATCTAGTTAGAAGGCAGCTGGTTAGTGAATTATAGTCATTGTTAATTCCATGTTACAATTTATTTAGACTGCTGGATTCTCTCCCCTCAAGTAGTTTCAAAATAACTGATGACTCAATGTTTTTGAATTCAGAGATCTGACTTTCCATCATATGGGGCACAAGGAGAAGAAAATGGGAACTACAAAGATACTTCCCAGGAGAGTAAAATTTTGTTGTCTCAACTTCTGGCAAATGCATCAACCCCAAGTTTTCATGAGTTGTATGCGATGGTTCCCAATGGCTCATCTCCAATTCCTAGGAAAACACATAAATGCTGTGTTTACATTGCCAACAAGAGTAACTATTGTGTGCGCTTGAATTCCATCCAGTCTTTCTGCGACATAAATCGAGATGTAAGTCTGTTGGAGATCTTTATGATTTTCAGTTTTATTACTATTTGTTATTATGTCTGCAATTTAGGCTCTGTTTTTGTAAAGTGCTTGAATTGTGTCAGGTCATAGGGGATGCAAGCCACCTTTCTGGTTATTCATTCTCAGCCCAGAATAACATTATTCATTCCTCTGCCGTGCTCGGATCAAAGACAACTGTGAGTTGTACTTCTATTTGATGTATTTCTAGATTACTTTAGACCTGTACTTAAATTGCTTGGATAACAGACATTTAATTGCTGCATGTATTATTTATGTTTTGGTCCCTATTGATGTTGATGAATTTTGTTTCCCTTTAGTAATACAGAACCTTCCATTTATATACAGGTAGGGCCTCAATGTATGCTGGGAGAAGGTATACAAATGGGTGATAAATGCAGTGTGAAAAAGTCTGTTATAGGTCCTCATTGCCGGATCGGATCAAATGTAAAGGTATCATGAAGATTTTTGGCCTTCGAAAGGTTCTATAATATAAATGATAATATTTGTAGCAATTACAGTGTTGTCCTTTTGTTGCTTGTCAAACTTGATTTAAAAAGTTCAAATGATAGGATTTTTCCGTTACTGACTTGTCACATTTTTTCAGATAGTTAATTCTATTGTTATGAACCATGTTACTATTGGAGATGGTTGTTCCATTCAAGGTTCAATCATCTGTAGTAATGTACAACTCCAAGACCGTGCTGTTCTGAGGGACTGCCAGGCAATCTCTCTCTCTCTCTCTCTCTCTCTCTCTCACTCACACACACACATCGATTTATCTCTCTCTCTCTCTCTCTCTCTCACACACACACACATCGATTTATCTCTCTCTCTCTCTCTCACACACACACACACATCGATTTATCTCTCTAGTGTGTTTTAATAGTTGTCATTCTTAATCAGGTTGGAGCAGGTTTTGTGGTCACTTCAGGTAGTGAATACAAGGGAGAGTCATTGGCTAAAAAGGAGAAGCAGTGATTATTTTGGTTATTTTAGCTTGATTAGGTCGTTTTCTAGTGTAATGGTTTTGTCACTTCACAGGAAAATCAGTTTTGCCATCATTAAATGTAGTTTGAGTTGTATTGAGCTTGAGATCTGACAGACAATTCTCATGGGCTGCCTTTGTAATCCATGGATGAGATCATAGTATAAACGTTCACCTTTTACATGAAATTGGAATATTTCATAATTTAGACAGGGTAACCGTAAACCGTAGAAGTCATGCAAACGGATATTCTGAGTTTCTGACACCTTTATCCGTGCAGTCCCACTGTAGGGGTGCTAATTGAAACATTCAACTTTCAACTAATTCGAGATTGATTTAGTCAAAAATTTATCAAATCTTGATCCGATCTAATTTGAGATTGACTTGACATGAAAAGTTAACGAGTCGAGTTTGATCTAAGGCTAATTCGATTCAAAAAACTCGCGAGTAACTCGATAAATATAATCATTTTTACTTTTATACTATTATGAGATTGTACGGTAAATTGAATTAGTTCAATTATTTAATTTAGTTAGTTTTTACTTACTAATTAATAGCGAACTATCTAATTAATTGCATTGTATTTAAAATAATAATTTTATTCTGAATACGTAAATTACATATTTATAATTAGATATTTTCATACTAAAAACATGTTTAAATAGGTAATGTAGTTATGTATTTTAATTTTTTGTATATTTCTATGGTAGTATTAGCATTTATTTAATATGATTATAAAATGTTAATGTCAAATATAAAGAAGAAATTATTTTATCTTTCTAATTAAGTGATTAAAATATATAGTAAAATATTTTGTATTAATGGCTTGGATGAATGTCACTTTTATAACTAATTTAGAATAAATTAATTTGTGAAATAATTAGTTAATTTTTTATTCAGAAAAGTGTAAAAAAAAAAATTGACCTCGAACTCGCGAGTCAAGTCGATAATTGATAAATACTAACGAGTCTGAGTTGAGCATGGTATTGTTAATATAACGAGTTCTCGAGTCGAGTCGAACATCGTTTATATAGTTTTCGGGTTGAGTCGAGTTACCCACTACTCGCGATCGACTCCCTTAATAAACTTCCCATTCTCTTGATTTTATTTATTGGCACACTACCTTTAGACACAAAGATTAAGAAAGGTTATTTAAGGGGTGATTTTTATTTGAATTTACTGTATTTTTAACAATTTTGGTTAAACGTCGGTTAACTTTTATAATAATTTATAAGATCATCAAATTATTAAAATTCAAATTTTTAGGTCACTGTGTTGATTAATACAACTAGGGTCAACCGTTTGAGTAACTTGGTTAGGGTATTTTATCTTTTCACTCTTATAATAGGCTAAAAACTCACAGTTTCTAATGAACAGTAATTGGATTCAGAATCATTGATACTGTGTTTAAACAATCAGATTCCACAATGAACTGACGATGGCTAATTGTCCATAGTTAAAGCCAAATAGCCTTTACCTCAGCTTGTTGGAAAGAGCGTGATTCGGGTTAGGAGATTTTTGCAGCAGAAAACTACAAATATGTGATACCCATATCATATATTTTGGTTGGAAAGTTTCTCAGGCCGCATCTACATTTGCTTTGAAGCCTTAGCTGGGACTTTTTCAAATAACCGTGAAGATTTTGGGTTTGGTATCGTGACAATATTGTGGGATGAAATCACGTAGTGCTAATTAAGTGGCAAAATCTCTAGAGATAAATAATTGTATGGTAGGTTTTTTTTGAAAGAAAATTTGACTTATATTCTATTGAACAAGAGTACATATTACACTTCTTGCCATTAGCCATGGCATAATCTTGTTTTAACATATCTCTAGATACTTTAGTACATACAAAAGTAGTAAACCCACTTTTAAGAGCCCTAATGTCTGAAATCAGTCTATAAATCTCCCATGGAGGCATCCTTTCCTCATCCATCAACAACTGCTGAAGTAATAAGGAGTTTGTACATAGACTGTTAATTCAGATATCTGCATTGCTCTATTGCCATTATGAGTCCTTTATAACATGTCAGTGCTTCATCATGTAAAGGCATGGAAATGTATTGTATCAGTAGCTACAGAGTGATATGGTGTCCCCTGTTTGATTTTCCATGCTCTCGTTCCATATTTTGTATTATTCCAGAATAATGCTCCATCTAAACTCAGTATATTTGTTGATTGCAATTGGGATGTCACCCGGTAATCTCCTTCCAAAGAGTGATGATTATTCATTTTCATCTTCAATATCTTTGTGAACAGTAGCAATTGTAAAATCTGCATAAGTTTGGTTCAACATCATTACTACATCCTCCTGATTTTAAAGACTATTGTTTCTTAGGCTCCAAAGCAAATAGCAAGTCAGTACTCTAATATCATTGTCTGGAGCAATCTTCATCCAATTCCAGAATCATATAGAAAATGTAGTTTCCTTTCCTAACTCAAAATTCAGTCCCAAAGTGGATGCCTTAAACATCCTCTTAAACACATCACAATAAAAAAATATATGTCCCGTATCCTCAATTATCATCTTTCCACATCTAACACAAGTGCTCTTCTCCTTAATTCTTTTCTTTAAATTATTTGCAGTTGACAGACTGTTCTTGAGAGCTCTCCATAAACATATTAATATCTTCATTGGAACTTTAAATCTGTAGTTTCCATTGACTGTTTTAATCCAAACAAACTGCTACCTTCAAGTCTAGTTATCGTAGATTAATTCCTGGTTTAGCTATCAAGGGGACATCATCTATTGTCTAGTTGTCATGTATCTTCACTTGAGTGCCATCTCATATTCTCCATTTCCATTTAGATTTTAAGAAATCTCTTCCCCATAATATACCTTTCCAGCCTTAGGAATCGGAATTCTTCTCTTTCACCATATCAAAAGTAGTATTCTTACAATACTTTTCCTTAAGCAGTTTCACCATCAAAGAATTTTTATCTTGTATAAAACTCCAAGCATGTTTATCCACTAATGCTTGATTCATTTGTACTGCAGACCTAAGTCCAAATCCTCCTTTATTCTTTAGCATACCCTTTTTTTTCCCATGACATCCAGGGTAAACCTTTTCCTTCTAAATCTCCCTTCCATATAAACCTTGTAATGACTCTGTCTATCTCATCCAAATTTATCTTAGTAATCTTGAAAATACCCAATGGGTACATTGGTAATGATGAGAAAACATGCTTGGCCATGGTTATTCTACCTGCCAAACTTAGAAATCTTATTTTCCATGTATCAAACTTAACTTTTATTTTTCCAATGAGTTATCTATGTATCTGGCATTTACCTTGAGTAAAATTAAAAGCCATGCCTGGATATTTATTTACAATTCCACTGTATGTATAATGTATGTTTAGTATGTTTTTCAAATATTGTTTCAATATGGGACTTACCATGATTCCTGATTTGTCAAAATTGATTCTCACTTTGTCAAAATATCCCTTGCCAATTTTTGTATCACCTCTACTTTGCATTCTAAAAACAGCAAAAAATCATATTCATACATCAGATGTGTTATTTTCTAAATACCTCTTCTATGTCTAAATCCACATACCTTCTGAGATAATGGAGTTGATTGGATTATTGCTGATAAGTACTGTTGACTTATAAGAAAAAAAAGTGGTGATAGGGGACAACCTTGTGTCAATCCTCTAACTGGATAGAAAAAATCTGAGTTGTATCCATTTACTCTTAATGTCACTGAGACTGTAGTTACGCATTGATGGATTAATCTTATCCAGGATTAGAGGAAACCAATATTAGCTAGTGCACTGAATAAAAAGGCCATGATACTCTATCATAGGCTTTACTCATATCCAGCTCCACGGCTGCTACTCCAAATCTCCCTTTCTTCTTATTCAGGAAATGTGTCATTTCTTGAACCATCAATACATTCTCTCCTATGTTTATGTCCTTTATAAAGCCCAAATGAGATTTGTCTATTAGGTCATGCATAACACCAGTCAATCTTAATGCCAATATCTCAGTAATGATTTTGTATTTGAAATTACCTAAGGATATTGGCCTGAATTCTTCTGACTTGTTTGGCTGCTTTGTCTTTGGTATAAGAATTATAATTGTTTGATTCCAGAATTGTGGCATAGGTTTTCCTTGTAACACTTGTAGGATTGAATATGATACTTGGTCTCCAATCATATCCCAATGATTCTCTAGGAATCCAACTGGTAAACCATCTAAACCAGAAATTTTCCAAACTTTCATCTTTTTAATTACATTCTCCACTTCTTTTATGGTAAACATTTTCTCCAACATTTGTAAGTGTTCCACATTCGGTCTCAGTTTATTTTCCTCCAAGAATTTAACCGTAGATATTTTAGGTGCTGGTTGTATAGGGTATGATGAAGCCTTAACATATAGGTTTTGAAATTGGGATTGCATTATTTGTCTAATTCCTTCCTCTTGTCTACAAATGTTCATCCACATCTTGTAATTCATTGATTTGATTAATGGTGTGTCTCCTAGTTGCCCATCCGTGAAAAAATGGTGTGTCTCCCATCTTTCCACAGTTTTTTTAGCCCTCCGTTGCCAATAATCTACTTGTATTTCATATGCTCCAATGCAATCTTGTACAGTCTTTGTTGCCTCCATGTCTCCTTGGAAATATTTGTAGCTTGTAAAGCTTCCAATTTTTCATTTGTTTCTTTAATATGTTTCTCCAAACTTCCATAGCTCAGCTTACTCCAATAGGAAAGATGTCTTAACAAACAAATTCATCAACTGTGATAATCCACTTGTTTCCATGTGCTTAAACCAGACCTTATTATGATCCGCCTAGGCACTTCACTATAATTCCAAAAAGACTCATATTTCCCCCGATTACTCTTTTTGGAAATGGATCTAATAAAATAGGACTATGGTCAGATGCTACAATAGGCAAATTTGTCAATTTACCCTTCAGAAAAAGTTGTTTCCATTGATTATTAGCAAATGCTCTATCTAATCTCTACGCTATGTATTTAGGCATTTGTCTATTATTTGGCCAAGTTTACCATAATCCAGAATTCCTAACTTCATCCATTCCAAATTCATATAGAAAATCTATAAGCACTTGACTATTTCTTGAAGGCCTAAAATGTATGCCTCCAAATTTATCATCAGTTGATAGAATCTAATTGAAATCTCCTACCATAACCAAAGAGTAATCAGAATTAGGTATTGCAGCTTTCATGTATTTCCATACTTCTTCCCTACCATCTATTACACGGGATCCATACACAAAATGTTGAAACCAAAAGCTATTTGAACTGCCTACACATCTAGTCAAGATAAAGTTCTTAAAGCATCTCCAACCATACTCTATATATAGCGGCGAATGTGAGTAACGGATAAGTTATAGCGCTGCACCATATTTGTGACTTTTCCAACGGACGTCCAATTTGCGCCAGATTTGGTGGTACAACAGGGAAACACTACTTCTGTGGTTTTCCTGTGCAGAACGCCAAATATAGGTTATTTTTTTTTTAATAATCGCGTTTGAAATCTACACATACTGGTGTCTTTTGGTTTGATTTTTATGTTCCCGCCGTGTTTTAGGTTTAGTTGATTAATTAATTAATTAATGAGGCTTCATTTTAAAAGGTTTAATAAAAGCCATCAATTGTTCATTTAAATCCTACAATACTTACCGATTTCAATTTTATTCCTTACTCACACCCTAATAATGTTCCCTTACTCATTTAATTATGTTCCCTTACTCACATTCTAGGTAGCATTTACTTCTCTCTCTAAAAATTTTTCTCTGACTTCTCTCTAGTTTCTGCCCATTTTCTGTCACTGCTCAGGGAGTAACGGTAACAAACGGTCACTTCGATGGTGGATCCACCGCCCATTCCGGGCGGCGCCACCACCGGGAAGACGTTTGCCGACGTGCTTGCCCCCAAACCTCAACCCCCGTCCAACTCCTTACCAAACAATCCTGAAATAAAACCTATCTCGAGAAGAGTGAACGGGAAGATAGCCTGCATCTATTCCGATGAGGCGGTTCAGACATTCGCCGCTCACTACCAAAATGCTCTAATCGGAAAATTTACTAGAGGTAAACCCCCCATGTCAGAAATCAACAATTTCTTCCAAGGTCTGAAATTTGGGGGAAAATTTCAGATCGGCTCGATCGATTTCAAACAAGTTTTTATTCGATTTGAGCTTAAAGAGGACTATCAGAACTTCTGGATCCGGTCATTCTGCTCGATTCTGGGTAGCACCATGAAGATACTGAAATGGAGCCCCGACTTCTCGCCCCATATGGAATCCTCAATTGTTCCGGTCTGGGCAACGATTCATAAGGTACCAATTCAGTTCTACAACAAATCAGCAATTGAAGACTTTGGGAATTCCATTGGAGTTTATCTCAGAATGGATGCTGCCACCAGTGCGCTGACAAGGCCGTCGGCGATCAAGGTCTGCGTCGAAGTTGACCTACTCCAGGAGAGGCACTACTCCATCACCATCGGCAACCCAAGCTCATCCGTAGAATGCGAGATAGAGTATGACAAACTGCCTCTATACTGCTCCCACTGCAAGAGGACAGGACACAAGGATGATGAGTGTGGTAATCTTCACCCAGAGCTCAAGAAAAGCCATATCCAGAAACGCCAAGAAGCCCAAATCAGACAAAGAAGTAACAAGAGATCGGATCCGTCCCAACAATGAAGGCCAATTCACTCAGCTGAATCTTCTGGCATGTCTAGCTCTCAGAAAGATAAGGAGGTGGAAGCTCAGATATCCACCAATCTCCAGATGGTGGAGGCTCAGCAGGCAAAAAACACTCTACAAATGGTGGCAGCTGGCAAGAGTAACACCAGTTTCAATAACAACGCTGATATCCTTAATGTGAGAGAAAATGGTAGTCCTACTTTGACTACCTTTTCTGCTCAATCTGTCTCCAATCTGTTTAATGCTCTAACTGCCTCTAAAGAACCTTCATTTTACTCATATGATGATTTAAATGTTAAGGATAGAGAAAATTCCATGGCATTGATTCCTTACAAACCAATACAAACTGCCAATGCATTTCAGGTTTTACAAGATCAGGAGGATGATGATGGAAGCTCTGAGTATGAGGAGGCTCCTAGTGAACCAGAATGGAGCACAGAAGATCTTATAATTAAGGACTCGAGTACTCCCTCTCCTAGATTACATAGAGAGGCCAAATATCTATTAGATAATCCACAATTTATAAGAGGCACCACAGACAAGTGGCTGCGTTCCTCACAAAAATCAAAACTAGTTTAAAAATGATTACACATAAAGTAATTGGTAACATACTTGTCTGGAATATTAGGGGATATAATAAGTCACTAAAAAGACTTAAAACCCTTATTATTTCTCACAATATTGATATCCTTTGCTTAAGTGAACCATGGCACCCAAATTCAGATATTACTTCATTACAACTCAAATTACATTTTTCAAATTGCATGCAAGCTGAAAGAGCTAAAATCTGGATTTTCTGGAACCACAAATTTAATCTTAAAATCTTATCTCAGTCTGATCAATATGTGATGTGTGAAGTATCTGATTATTCTTCTATTACTTGGAACTGTGTGTTTATATATGCTAAAGCGACTTTACAACTTAGGAGAGACTTATGGAAAGATATGTTAGGCCTGCCTCTAGCTCCTACACTATTTATTGGGGATTTTAATACAGTCACCTCTGTTACTGAGAGGAGAGGTAATAAAAATCCCCCTTTAGTTAGCATTAGTGAGTTTAACTCAGTCATAAGTACCCTGGGTCCGATAGAGCTCCCTACAGTTGGGAACCATTTCACTTGGTCCAACAGAAGGTCCAAGGATGACCTCTTATTGCAGAGATTGGATAGGGCCCTTGGAAACCTAGACTGGGTGCACCTCTTTCCACATAGCTCAGTACAAGTTCTTAGCAAAACGACTTCAGATCACAATCCCCTTTTCCTTTCTATTCAAAGCTCTGAAACTCAATCCCCTAGGCCTTTTAGATTCCAACAAATGTGGACTGGGAAAGAAGATTTTCTGACAGTTGTTCAGGAATCTTGGAACAGTCCTTGCCAGGAGCATGGGATGAGGAAATTGGTCTCCAAACTTAAAAGACTTAAGAGTACACTTAGACAGTGGAACAAGGAGTCGTTTGGTGGCATTCATCATAATTTCAAGATGGCTGAGGAGATGGTAGCTCAGTGTGAGATCAGATTTGATTCCTCAGGCAGTGACACTGACCTAATAGAGTTGAATAAACATACAGCCATTCTAACCAGATCACAGAGTGAACTTACTACCTTTTGGAAACAAAAAGCTAATCTGAGATGGCTCAGGGAGGGGGATGCAAACACAACCTTCTTCCACAACTCGGTGAGGGAGAGGAGGTGTAGAAACCAACTAAATAAGATTAAGAACAACAGAGGAGAATGGATTACTGATCCTACACAGATCCAACAAGAAGGGGTCCAATTTTTTGAAAACCTTCTTAATGAGTCTGAGGGTGATAACTCTGGCCAGTTCTTAAAACATTATATGCAAATGATCCCCTGCTTGATCACAGATGAGGATAATGAAAAGTTACTGAAACCAGTTGACTAGGAGGAGCTAAAGCTCTCAGTGTTTGATCTCAACAAGGATGGAGCTCCTGGTCCTGATGGATTTTCTGGAGCATTTTTCACACACTGCTGGGATACTATTAAGATAGACTTACTTGATTCAGCAAATGATTTCTTAAAGGGAACTCAGTTTCCTAGAGAAATTTCTAGTACATGGCTTACTCTAATCCCCAAAGTCCCTAATCCAAATTCCTTTTCCCAGTTAATGCCTATTAGCCTTTCCAATTTTGTGAATAAAATTTATTCCAAAATTATCATGGAAAGGTTAAAACCATTAATGCCCAAACTTATCTCAGATGAACAGTCAGTATTGCTGAAAGGGAGAGACATATCTGATAACACAATCCAAATGCAAGAAATGATCAGACTCCTCAATAGAAACCCCCATCATCAGAATGTAATCATTAAATTGGATATGCAAAAGGCTTTTGATATGGTTTCAAGACCTTTCCTAAACTCGGTTCTGTTAAACTTTGGTTTTCATGGTCATCTGGTCAAGGTTATTGTTCAAAATATTTCCTCTGCTTGTTTCTCTGTGTTAATTAATGGTATAACTACTGGATTCTTCACTGCTAACAGGGGAATCAAGTAGGGGGATCCCCTCTCCCCATTCCTTTACAATATGTTCTCTAAAACTCTATCTAGGAGACTGAAACACCTGCTTGCCACTCAGTACTTAGTTGGTTTTAGGATGCCTAGAGGTGTACAACCTATTTCCCACCTTATGTATGCTGATGACACAACAATATTCTTGACAGTTTCAAAGAAAAACCTTGCCAGATTCCTTAAGGTTCTCAGATCTTATGAACTATGCTCAGGACAAAGGGTCAATTATTCAAAGTCAGAGTTCTATGTGAACCTGAAGGCAAATAATAGGCTGGTTAGGTTGATTAAGAGAGTCTCTGGTATGAAACTGGGTAAAATCCCTTTTAAATACTTGGGGGTACCAGTTTTTACTGGTAGGACCAAGATAGTATATTATCAATCTTTTTTAGAGAGAATGCAAAAGACTCTGGGAAATTGGAAAAACAGATGGTTAACTCCAGCTGGAAGATTGATTCTCCTAAATCATGTTCTTTTTGCAATCCCTACTCTCATTTTTGCTGTTTTACAACCTCCTTTAGCTGTCATCAGAAAGATGGAAATTCTGGCCTCCAAATTTTTTTGGGGAGAGTCTGAGGCAGGCCAGAAAATGGTATGGAGAAAATGGTGCAGACTGGCTTTACCAACCTCAGAAAATGGTATTGGTGCTAGAGATATCAGAGCCACAATTCAAGCATTCTCCTGTAAGCTTTGGTGGAAGCTTCAGATCAATAACACCATATGTAGTTCCTATCCGTGGTCTCTCCCAAAATCCTACCAAAATTCCCACACTTGGAAGAGAATCAGCTCATCACTGAGTTTGCAAATAAGAATTCTAGAGTGTTAGTGGGTACTGGATCATCTCCTTTTTGGTACTCTAACTGGTCAGGTTTAGGAATTCTGGAACATCAAGTTGTTCTTCATTCTTTACCTTTCCCTGAGCTAACTATTGCTGAATTTTGTGCCAATAAAAATCATTACTTGCCAACCCTGGAGCCTCTGCTGGCTACCAATTTTTTACATTCATTGCAGGAGTTACACATTTCTCATGGACATGAAGACAGACTGATATGGTGCCCCTCTCAGAATGGCAGCTTCACTGTAAAATCAACATATCAGAAGCTTAGATCCATAGGGGAGGACCTCACTGTAAAAAAGGTATGGTTAAACAAAGTACCCATAAAACAGTGTATTTTTATGTGGAGATTGTTTAATAAATTGCTACCTTTCCCTGATGTGCTTTCTAAGTTTGGTTTTAATCTTCCATCATAGTGTCCTAACTGTTTCAGTTCTGATACACTGTCTCACTGCTTTAATGAATGTAAGACACATATGCAGGTCTTCACTAATTTACACCATCTGTTTGATATGCATGCCCCTAATTTTCACTCTCATAGACATAGACTGTCCTTCTATCTTGGCTTTCAGGGAGCATCCAAAGTAATCACTAGGGTTGCTATTAATGCTATTGTTATGACATATTGGTGTATCTGGCTGAGTAGAAATAATTTTATGTACAATGGCGTGAAGCCTGATGCTTTTAATATTTTCCAAAATGTCTTTAAACAAGTAAATCTGATTTTTAGTTCCTCTCCATTGATTGGAAATTCATTAAAATATCAACAGTTGGTGAATATTGGTCTGATCCCTTACCTCAAAAGGAAAAGACCAAAACAGCTGAGGGTTTTGAAATGGATGCATCCTGTACTTAATTGCAAAATTAATGTTGATGCTTCTTTTGTATCAAAAGATAATGTTGGATTAGGAGTCATTATCAGAGATTGCAAGGGTTCTGTTATTAAAATGATTATGAAGAAGGTCACTGCACCTTCTCCTTTATATGGTGAATTGCTTGCAATACAGCTAGGTTACTCTGTGGGTCTGGGCATTAATTCTAGTTTCTGTTTAGAATCTGATTGTGCTTTAGCAGTCCAGGGTGTCCTCAGTCCATCATCTATTTGTTGGAATTGCTATGGCATTTGTGATGACTTGCACAGGAAGGGGGTGGGGATCTGCATATCTCATATCTACAGAGAATGTAATGGAGCTGCTGATTACTTGGCTAAGCACATCTCTAAATACAGTTTCTCTGGTGAAATGACTTTGCAAGATGCCCCTCCTCTACTCAGAGGCATTATTGCCATGGATAATTTACAAATCCCAAGTCTGAGAGCTGTTTAGATAGTTTTTACTGCTCTTTCCTTCCTCTGTGAACAGGTTTAATTCCCATGCAACAGCATTGCATGGGTAGCACAAGGATTGGAGGGCACTGCAATGCAATGGAAATAGGACATCAAGCTTCAACAAAACTCCTCATGAGTCTACTGGATTCTGCAGTTTTTGTATGGATGGATTTAGGGTGCACATAATGGATCTACACAGACTTGGTTGGCTAAGTTGTGCTTCGTATAACGATCACTAAACTGCTCGCCAAGATTCTTGTGTATCCATTCTGCTCTTTTTTGACCCCTCATCCCCAAATGTAAATGGATAGGTAGCTTAGTCTAAGACCTATTCCTTCATTCTTTTGTCAGCTATTATGTTGTATCCAGAGCCTATGGTCTGGAATGTAAAAAACTTGGCTATTTTGGCCTACTTTTTGGCTTGGGGAACCAATTATAAATCTCCCCCCACCATGGGTGGTTTAAATTAAAAAAAAAACACCCTAATAAAAAAATTAGGTTCCGTAGTGTATTTAATTAGGATTTAATTAGCTATTTAATTAGGATTTAATTTATGAGTAATTTTGTAATTTTAGTTTTAATTATTTTTATTTAAAATTTTCTCCCAATCCTACCATAATTTTATTATTCTACTATTTTTAGTTATGTTAATTTACTATTTTCATGTGGGGCAATCGTTGTTATTATTAGATTACAATTTTAATTTTGTTTCATCATAAATGTAATTAAAATTATCAAAAAGAATTTACAAATAAACTTAATGTTATACAACAATAATTATCCATGTGTAAATTAATCTAAATATGAACTAGATATTTAATTTAATGAATTGAATTTAGTTGAATCTAATATTTAAGGTAATACAAGACCATTGTAAAACATAAAACTAAATAAATAAATGTAATAAACTAATATATCTTGAATAGTATATAATGGAATATTCTGTTTAGTGTAAAATATAGTGTTGTTGGTTGGAAAGAAATGATGTAAAATTACTGCAGTAACACCAAATATAGTGCAGAATACAACAAATTTGATGTTTCTCCTTTGGAGATGCTCTTACTAGTCAACACTATTTCTACATGCACTAATGAAGACCAAAATATAGACATACCACCAACTAAACCATTTCCCTCAAAATGCCAATCATTCCAGAATCTTGTAGTTTGCTGCCACTTTTCCTTATCTTCCTATGATGACTTAGTTTCAAACAAACACACAATTTGTGGATTGTAATCTTTCAGCAACTGATTTAGTACTTGTCTTGTAGGGGTGTTTTTAAGACCCCTACAATCCACACTAGGGATATCATGGCCCCATGTGCAGTTATTTTGGGACAATTGCACACAAATCCTCCAAATTTTCACCAATTTCTTTATTCTCCAGCATTTTATTTTAGTCATTCTTTCTGCCATAGCCCTCCTTATCATTTTTCTTCACTGGTAATCCTTGTTTCATCCATTCCTTAACCAACAAGATATTAATGGATTCTAAGCTCTAATCCTCATCATTCTGAGTACATTACTTATAGTTTCTTGTTCCTCTGAGTCCTAGTTCTCCATTATTGTTAATGCCACTTCCTCATAGCCACCCAACTTGTCTCCATTGGATCCTCTAATCTTCTTTTTTCCCCATCCAAGACTTACCATGCAGTTATTCTTAGTATACACCTCCACAGTCCCTTTTTTCTTCTGTAGTTTTTCAATTTCTTCTTTGTGCTCAGTCTGGTTAAATTTCTTCTGGCTCCAAGGTTTCCTTCCAGCATGCACTTTGGTTTGAGTAGTCCTTCTCGCCTTCAATCACTTGGCCACTTTCTTCTGTTTCTTAGCTTCTAATCTCTTCTTCCTTATTGGATACACTATGTCTTGTTTTTCTTGCCGATTAGATTTCTTCTCTTCATTTCTTAGTTGTTGAACCTCCCGAAACACCTCATTTAGAGTAATATTAAGATCAAAGTCTGCAACTACTTTATTTTGTTTCTGCAATACATCATAAGGTTGTGATCATCTCATTTTTAGTAATTATAGTGATCATCTCATTCCAGCACTACATTGTCATGTTCCTCCCTCCCTATTATTACTTGCTGCTGTAATTCTATCTTTTTATCATGCTCCCCAACTTCATATTCTTAACTGAAATCCCTTCACCTGCTTCTCTACCATATTCCCTCTCTGTCACCTCCTCCACCTCCATATTCATCTAAGTCCTATCTTGTACCTGAGTAGGGTTATGGAATCCATTCCCATGTACTCTATCTGGAAGAGTACGTTGCAGTGCTGGTGGATCTTCAGGGATGGGTTGATGTTGCGGCCCTTGTGGGATCCAATTTTCTTCATTTTGTCTTGCTCCTGGTCCTTGCTGATTCCTAGGATCATTATCTCCTTGTCCCTCCATCATGTTCACATCTTGTTGATAGTTCATTCCCACATGATTGTCATTCTCAACCTCATAAAATAAACCATCGTTAGTTCTGTCTTCATGTACAGTTGTAAAGTAAGGTGCTTGAAATTCCATGAATCCAGCTAGAAAAGTTGTATTTATTTTGTGAGGTCTACGACCATGAGCTCTGAGTGAATCTTGATACATCTACTTAGATGCATCAAAAACTATCTGAGTTCCATGCCTACCATGATGTTGTTGAAACTTCACTTGCAGAAACTGTGACAACTCCACATTATTTTGAATAGGGCATATAGTAAAAGAATGTCCCACCCTACTACATCTACGACAGAACTTATGCACTCTTTCATACAAGCATGACAACCAGTTTCTATTACCGCCAGGCATGTCCACATAAAAGCTAGGGATCAAGGAGTTTTCTGGATTAATTAGAATATAAGCACGAACTTACATGATATCCTTGACCGGGATATAAAACATATCTACATCAACCATCTCACTCACATAATTCACCAGCTTTTCTGCTACATCAGGAAAGAAGTATTTGGATGACATGGCATAAATCTTAACCGCCACCATAATTTGTGTGACCCGTATCCTGCTCAATGGAATTATATAATCCCATCTCCTGACTGCAAACATTCCACCACTGATTGCATAAGGTGAATTATGAATTGCAGCCAGCATAGCTTCTTGGATAGCATTTTTATGACAAAAAACTTCTTTCCCAATGTTGGATTCGAACATCTGTACCCCAATGCATCTTCAAATAATTATGGATCCTTGGACGCCTAAAAACTATGTAATCATGCCAGTAAGCAATGACACAGAAATCTTTATGCGGCACTGATTCATATAGACACTTCCAATTCTTTGGTGTTGAAACATGCTCTGGACAACATCATTATCAAACCCAGGTTCCCTTCTTTCCTCAGAAACTCAGATCATTGTGGCGTATGAGCAGATATTGAGCTTAGATCAGAGAAGATATGTCCGTCAATTCTCAATTTAAACCTCTAAGTCTGAGAGAAGCTTAACTGAGAAGAGTGAAACATCTTCATATGTATATTGTGATAGTCTCTGTGTTTCTCTTTCCATCTATTTATACCACTCATCTGATGACCTCTTTTGAATGTTAGTGCCTATTCATTTTATAATCATACACTACCAATTTTACTTGCCTAAATTTCCACCCCTGTCTTTCCGAACATTAATCCTTGCCAATCACTACTGCATCACCTCGTTATTTCCCCAATCGGTTAATTTTCTTTTTTCCCTAAGTTTGATAAACCCTAAGTTTCCACGTCTCAATTCCCCTTTTATGAAGATGATTCCTCCACTTTATGTTTATATTAAGAAAGAATGGAGCACTAACCCGGTAATTTGCCACAAACCCGACCTTATATGAATTACTACAACAACTCTCTGAAACGGCGATGCTCCCACACAATACTCACATGCACACACCAATTCAATCCCAACCCACTAGCTCTTGTATTCACAAATCCACTCTTATATATGAATTATGCTTCTAAAACCGTCTTGATACACAGATTTGAGCTAAACTTTTGTTGATTTTGATGAAACGCCGCATTCTGGAAAATGCTCTCTTTTTGGTTTTAGAGAGAAACTCCACAACTGCTTACAATGTCTTGAAGGGGGCAGAAATGGAAGACACTTGGGCTAAGCTAATTTGGCACACTAAGCTACTCCCAAAGCATAGGTTCTTTCTATGGCTGTTCCTCAGAGAGAGGTTAGCTACAGTTGACAGGCTCCAGAAATTTCACATTCTGCAACAAAAACCTAAATGCTGTCTCTGTGGCCTTTGTGGCTTGGATGATGAGACCGCCTTGCATCTTTTTGCTAAGTGTTAATTTTGTAAAGAATTCCTATCCTCACTTGGCTTGCATGTAGTTGGCTCGTAGAGGACACTGAGGAGGAGGCTACTACATTGGAGCAGGACAGGTCAAGTACACAAGTTACTTTGTCGGGTTTCTGCACTCTACCATGTGTGGGAAGAAAGGAATTGTAGAATTTTTCAACACAGAACTGTATTATCTTCAGCTGTTAGGAAGAAAATTGAAGCTGAGTTCAACTGGTCTAAGGAAATTCTTTCTTGTGATTAAAGTCTGCTTTGAACCTAGAAATAGGTAGATTTTTGTAATAGAGGGGGAGTGAAGGTCTAAAATTGTATTGAGTTTTGGTGATTTAATGAGAATTTGGTTTATAAAAAAATAAGAGAGAAACTCCAACATTCAAGTGTGTTTTAATTGTATGGTAGGTCAAAAATATTAAAATGCTCTCCTTCATTTCTCTCACAAATAGATTTTGGTAAGGTTTAATACCTTCAAAGAAAAATCTATTCCTAACCCTCCAAAGGTTCCAACTTCCAACCTATCAAACATTAATATTGTAATCAGTTTAATGAGATTAAAAGTGAAACATAGCAAAGCCCGTGTATGATATGTAGAAAGATACTTTTTCTAAAAAAAAAATTTATTCACCATTGGTGGGGGGAATATTATTAGGCTTCCCAATCCTTTGCCATGAATGGCCAAAAGAATAGGCTGCAGTTTAGAGCTGCAAAAACATACAGGGACCAATGGTCCAGAGCACATAAGTGCTTCAAAAAATTTCTACATCTATACAAATAGCCCTAACTAAGACAATCGTGAAGCTTGTTAGAGAATTGCTAATGCAAAACTCAAGGCAGCACCACAATTATCCAGTACAGGCTAATCTAGAGAGCTAAGGTTTATGATTAGAAGATCTGAGCAGGGGCAGCAGCAGCTGATAGCAGATGTAACAGATGACATTCTTGCTTTATCAATGAGGCAGATGGCCTTCATAGAAGGTGGCAGTGTTTCCCAGCAGAAGACAGAAACTGTTTTGTGAGTAAGAGCATACTTAGCCAAAGCATCTGCTAGCTCATTACCTTGTCTGAGAGTGTGTAAAATAGGAGCCTGAATCTTTTGGTGAGCTTCATCAGCAAGAACAAAGAGTCTCCAGTGGGCAGTGATTGGAATGAGCACCATTGAGATTCCATTCAGTGAATCAGACTCAATACATATGAGATCATGTCCATAGTATGAGCCAAACTTGTATTCTTCAAGCATTGCTTTAATTTTTGCCTCAACTGAAGAAGAAGCAGATGTAAAAGAGGTGCCTGCTGCAATAAAATTCCCTTCAGAATCTCTGAGAACAAAACCAAGACCACAGCAGTGATGTGAATAGGCTGCATCAACATTCAGCTTGAATTTAGTAACAGGTTTGGTCTAAGAGATGATTCTCATCCTAGGTCTAGGTGGTCTAGTAGCATAGGGGATGTGAGCTTCAGATGCAATCTGAATATCAAGCTCCTGTGAGATTTTTATAGGGTGAGCAGCCAGTGAAAGATGTAACAAGTGTTTAACCTCATGTGTGATCAGAGATCTAGAAGGTTTACAGTCCTCAAAAAAGTACTTGTTTCTGGCTTTCCATAGGCACCAAACTATTATAACACATGACATTCTTATCAGTTTAGCCTGGAAGCTTGATAAGCCCGCATATGTGAGATAATAGGATAGTCTATCCCATATGGATCTGAAGATTGAGTCTTTCACTCCAATGGTGGAAAGTAAAAAAGACCAGATAGAGGAGGCTAGAGGGAAAATGGTATCTTGACTATCACAGAAAGGGCATTTAGTGTCCAGTGAAAAACCATAGTGTAGGAGAACCTCATCAAAAGGGAGTAGGCTGTTGAATAACCTCCAGGCAAAGAAGAGGATATTTTTTTGGCACTTTGATATCCCACAGTGTTTTAAGAGTGGGGAAAGAGGGTCTGTGAGATTGAAAAAGTTGGTAGGCAGACTTGAAGGAGAAATGACCATTCAGAGATGGTTTCCACACTAGTCTATCATCTCTGTGTGTGTGAATGGTTGCCTCAGTTAGTGAATGAAGAATGGAATCAGAAACAACACCTTGTAGCTGAGGTAAATAAGATTGTCTGTTAAGAATAAAATCACTAACTGAGCACGAGGTAGGGATAGATGTTAGAGAAGGTAAGAAATGGTCCTCTAGGGGTCCTGAGCCAGTCCAATTGGACTTCCAAAAATTACACTGGCCATTGCCTAGTATAACCAGACTATTCATCTCTCCTATATAGTTCACCTGGCAGATTCTTTTCCAGGTCTGAGAATTTCTTGAGGATTTAGGTAGAGAATGGATAAAATGAGTCCATAAGGCACTGGCATGTTGGTATTTCCACCAAAGCTTTAAAGAGCAGGCCTGTACAATATGGGAAATGGACCTAAGACCTAATCCATTCTGATGGACAGGATAACATAGTCTAGACCATTTTCTCCATTTTTTGTCTGCTTTTATAGGAGTAGACCCCCACAAAAAGGTTGCAAACATTTTTTCCAGTAATTCCATAATGTGAACTGTTGGTGTCATAACAGTAAACACATGTTGAGGTATGGCATACAAGACAGATTGTATCAAGGTGATTTTACCACCAGTAAAAAGCCATTTAAACCTCCAGTAACTTAATTTTTTGCTGATTTGCTCTATCGGTGGGTTAAAATAAGCATTTTGCATTTTTCCTTGATAGATTTGGCAGCCAAGGTATTTAAAAGGGAAAGCACCTTCTTTCATATCCAAAATGTTACTGATCAAATTTTTCTTGGCCAGAGAAGCATTGCTACTCAGATAAAAGTCACTTTTATCAAAATTAATTCTTTGACCAGTGACTTTTTCAAATGTCACCAAGAAAGCTTTCAAGTTGATCAGAGTGTTCTTATTAACTGAGATAAACAGGACTGTATCATTAGCATAAGAAAGATGTGAAATTGGCACTACATTTCTTGGTAGATTATAGTAGGTCAATTTTCCAGTTGTGAAAATGTATGCCAAACTTCTTGAAAATGATTAAGTGAAGACATTGAACAACAATGGAGAGAGAGGGTCTCCTTGTTTAATTCCTCTAGATGATTTGAAGAAACCAACTGGCTTGCCATTTATTAGCACAGAAAACCAAGCCCGAGCAAGATTGTTCATAATACAGGCAACCAGATTTTGATGGAATCCAAATTTCAGAAGAATCATTTTAAGAAAGGGCCAGCTAACTCTATCAAAAGCATTCCTCAAGTCTAACTTAATGATACAGTTTGGCTCTCTGGCTTTTTTATTAATGTGTCTAACCAGCTCCTGAAGGTAGAGTGTATTATCAGAAATATCTCCGCCTTTCAGAAATGCTGTCTGATTTGGAGATATGATCTCATTCATTAGAGGATTCATTCTCATCATAATCACCTTTGAGCATATCTTATTGACAACATTTGATAAGCTTATGGGCCTATATTCATCAAAAAATATTGGAGTGTCTTTTTTAGGTATTAATGTGATCCAAGTGGCTGCAATACCCCTGGGTATTGGAGCACCCCTTAGAAAATCATTCACTGCATCAAGCAAATCAGTTGAGATGGTGTCCCAAGATTTGATGTAAAAACTAGCAGAAAAGCCATCAGGCCCTGGTGTGCTATTTTTATTCAGTGAAAATACCACTGTCTTAAGTTCCTGTAAGTCTACTGGTCTCAACAGTTCAGTGTTTTGATCAGGAGAAATACTATTTGGAATTTTTGACAGAAAATGGGAGGCAAAGTGTAAGTCTGTGTGTGATTGCTCACTGGATAGGAGAGATGGGTAGTATCTAATGCCCTCATTTTCTATTTCAGTCTCATCTTCTAGCCAGATCCCAACAATGTTCCTAATTTTGGAAATCAGTTTGGACCTTTTTTCTTTCAAAGTGTTGTGAAAGAATTTGGAGTTCATATCTCCCTCTTTGATCCATTTTAACTGTGTCTTATACTTCCAGAAGAGCTTATGTTCTTTTAGTGCTTTTTTCAGAAGGGCTTTCTTGAGTTTGAGATTAATTAGTTCTGAATCACATTGATTGTGATCATATCTAATTTCCTGTAATCTCAATTGCTCTTCAGCCACCTCCACATTCTTATGGATATTGCCAAAAACTTCCTTGTTCCATATTTTTAGACCTTTTTTCAATCTTTGTAATTTCAGAAAAAATCTGAGCATACCAGATTCTGGAAGATGTTCATTCCAGTTTGATTGAAACAAAAGGATGGAACTCAGTTCTTTTATACCATGTGCTAATGAATCTAAATGACTTAGGAACAGAAGGCACTTGTGTATGTACTTGAAAGAAAAGTGGTGAGTGGTCTGAATTTTCCCTATTAAGGACCAATACTGAAGATTGTGGAAACTGTGTATGCCAAGATTGAGTACACAGTTTCCTATCAAGCCTTTCTAAAGTTGGGCTTTTTGATAGTGACTTTGAAAATGATATTGTTTTGTTAAATTGAGTAAAGAAACTTCTCAACTTAACCTTTTGAGCAGAAGCAAGTTTTGGTAGTTTGGATGATGAACTCACCTCGGTATCTTTTGGATTGTCTCTGTCAGATTCAGAGTCAGAGCCAAAAGCTTCAAACTCATCCTCCTTCTGGCATCTCAGTGGAGAGAATCTGTTTCTGTTTCTGTCCTGAGACAAAAAATTAAATTGTTAGCTTTAAATTGAGGGGGAGAGATATTGTGCATACCTGAGGGGATATCAGTGTCATCTCTTGCATAAGCTCTTCTGATTTTTGGTTTTGCTATAACCTTGGTAAATACATCCTCCTGTGTTTTTGCTTTATGTTCAAAGGATGCCTTTCTGAAATTTTCAACATAGCTGAGAGAAGTATGGGAGTGGTTGAATTTTGATGAGTTGGAGCTGCTGGCTACTGAAATGGCAGGAAGGGTGTGTTTGGTGCTGGGGATGGTTGAGATTTCTTACTGTGGTGTGGGGTAAGAGCTATATTGTAGTCTGAGTTGGAACTGAGATTGGGTATGTTCAGAGCATTTATATGGACGGGCTTGGATTGAACAATGTTGACAGGAGTTGGATGAATTTCAGCAGTGACCTCCTTTGCCAGTTGAGCCTTAGCAGAAAGTGCAAGTCTCTTTTTCTTGGCTTTGCCTCTTCTAACTCTATGCAACTTCTTGTTTCCAAAATAGATGACCTGAGTGGGCATTCCAGTGGCAGAGTTAGTCTGAGGCTGGGGCTGAGTTGTGAAAGATGCAGTAGGCATGGTTGTGGTTGGTGGTGGTTTTTAGTTCCACTGGAGGGTTAGGCAGAGTTTGTTGGGGTTATGTTGGTCAGCATCAGAGTGAGGTTTCTTGATGGTATCAGGGTGGAGGTTCCTGCAGTTATTGACATCATGCCCTACCTTTCTACAATGACCACCATAAGTAGGCAGATGATCATATTCCAACCTAATTTTGGAGCTATTAACTGTGAAACCAAGCCTAATATGGGTAGGAATAGGTTGTAGGAGATCCACTTCAACACATAATTTGATTGCAAAAGGCCTTGTAATCAGTTGAGTTGCAGCATCAACTTTAATGAAACTGCCAATGTGATTACCTAGATCTTCCAGCACAAATTTATTGTAGTAGTAAACTGGAGGGTGGAAAAGAGTTACCCAAACCTGTACGATCAAAGATTCGGTCTCCGTTGAGAACTCCGGCGTCCACCTAAGCACTCTCATTGGGTAACCGTCGATTGACCAGTTGGCTTTCATCCAGCACCTCTGGAAGTCTTCTTTTTTAGAGAACCTGATCAATATGTGTCTGTGGTCTATAGCACCAAGTTGATACTGGCCGGAAAAATCAGCCGCCTTGAAAGCTGCTTCGATTCCGGGCATTGCTGGTCGGCCTCTGCTGAATTTACCGATAAGAGCATTCCGGTATGGCCTGCTAAGCACTTCAATTTGTTCAGGAGTATAGATACAAGCCAGTTCACCTTTGAACTCCGATGTGGCTTTAATTTCTGGATTCGACGGCAATGAGGAAGATAAAGGTGGGGCTTTGGATTGTAGGGCTGAGAGGAAGGATTTTTGACCCATGGAAGTAGAAGGCTCCGCCATTGCGGCGAAGCGGCGACGGCGAAAGAGCCGTTCAGGGCGGAGATTCTGAGGTTATAACCGTTGTAACGGTAACATTGCACGGAAATTGTAGCAGTTTGCACAGAAATCTAGAGAGAAGTGAGAGGAAAATAATTTTAGAGAGAGAAAACCCCTTTTCTTCTTTCTGATGGAAAGGCCCTCAATCTGATATGTAGAAAGATACTGAATACAATCAAAACAAATATCAAGAATACCTATGCAACCTAGCATATCAGACAATATTGAAGTAATTATCCAGAGAGTCTACATGACCATATAGGAAACATTTTAGAGGCAATTGTGTCGGATTATCGATTTTTTATGTATTTGGTTGTTCTTTGCTAAAATATTTTTATAAGTTAAGATCTATTAAAAAAATTTGTATACGTTTTAACGTTGTAACTTTAAATTTGAACTTTATAATTTATAATATAAAAAACCATTAAATTTCTCCATTAAAACGTGGTTTAATGTATCTTTACCTTAACACGAGTAATATTTAGACTTATATATAACAATATTTTCATGGGACTTAGTAAGAAAATTGAACTTTGTAGAAAGATTGCCATAAAACATTATGAGCTTACCTTTTTCACTGAACTGAACTGAATTGAATTGAACTGAATTGAAAATTAATATATTAAAAAATAGATTCAGTATGTCTAAATCTGAATTTGATCAAAGTATATACAGTTAAACCTCGATAAATGAATATTCCTGGGATCATCATAAAAATATTCATTTAACGAGATTATTCATTTATCGATAAATGAATAATATATTCATTTAGACAGTAGTATTACATGAATTGTATGTATGTGTACTAAGTCCAAAAATGTACCATGTGCATTGTATTTAAAACTATTAATAAGATATATAGTATGCATTGTATGAAATATTTAGAGTTTACAACACGAGCAGAATACTCCCGAAATTTTGTTTGCTCTAGGAAAAATCAAGGATGAGATGAATTTTGACGGTAAAAAAAGAGCAAAAACTTTAGACACCTTTTTTTTATATAAGGGAATGATTTATTTTATGAATATTATTGACTGAATTTTTTTTAATACAAATACATCTTATGAAATGCGGTGATTATTCATTTATATTAACATGGGGTCTTTAAGAATTTTTAAAAAATTATTCATTAATGCATTTAGTGAGATTATTCATTTAGCCCCTTAGGCCAAGTCGGGACCGAGAAAAATTATTCATTTAGCGAGGTTATTCATTTATCGAGATTTAACTGTATTTGATTAACTGAATTGAAATGATCTAAACTGAATTGAACAAAATTGAATTTTATGACTGAACTGCTCTACTTATAAATTCCAGCAAACAGGGCCTAAATACATCTCAAGATCATCTCAAGAAGTTTAATGGTAAATATTTGGTGATGTATATTATAAATTGAAAAATTAGTACCGTTGGAGGAATTGAAGTAAATATTTATGTGACGCCGAATGAGAACCGTGGGATTGAGTAATATACGGATCCAAGGGCTGTTGTGCTTCAAACTCAAAAAGGTTTTGACCGTTGGCAAACCCACACGAAGCGTCGGTTTTGCCTTTTTAAGCCATCCCCATCTCGCAGACGCTCTCTCTCACACATTCATCCATTCCGATAATACCCTCTTCTCTTCTCTTCTCTCAAAATAAAAAGTAATAGTGGCGACTCTAAACACACAAGGAGAGGGTCCTAACGGTCGCCTCCAATCGTTCTTCTCCTCGATTTTATCCAGTTTCGAAGGAGTTTTTGGTGCCAATCACCAAGAACCAGAAGAAGAAGTGGATCTAGAGATGGCATCCAGGGTTGCTGCTCAATTGGAGAATCCGAGAGGTATTTTACATGAAGAATCTCTGATTTATCTGGTTTTCTTGTTACTTCATTTTGGGCGTTTGTCTAGCTAGTGTGAATACAGTTTTTTGTGAAGAAAAGATGACATCTTTCACCTTTTTGGGGATTATTGTTGCTGTTGTTCAAATTGATTAAATTTTCTGCAAAACCCTCTTCTCCGATGTTTAATCACCCCTTGTATTTGATTGCCCCCTTAGAGAGAGTAACGGTAGATGGTTCTTATGTATTTATCTGTGAAAACTTGATGTTCTGCCTTTCTTGTGTCAACAAGATTTCAAATAGGTGGTATTTCTCTGTCCTTGCCTGATTGTTTCTTTAAAAAAAGGGTTTTTTGGTTTTGATGCTCCATTGAGGAATTATAGGTTTTTTTTGGTTTTGATGCTCCATTGAGGAATTATAATCGATGCACTGGTGTATTTTTTTAGCAGTTGGAAAGGACTGGCATGGTGGACAGAATCGGCGCGCTCTACGTGATATAGGCAATGTCGCACTTGCTGATGGGAAGCCCCTCCATCCTCAAAAGCCTGCAGACAAGGTGCTTCATTAGAACAATTACTCCTATCAGCTTGGTTATTATTTAAGGTTATGCCTAATGTGAATCATGTTTTTCATTTTCGTCTACAGAAAGTGGTAGAAGCATGTAGAAAGATCAACAAAGTTAAAGTTGAGCAAAAGGCTGTTGAAGTGATTGACATCAGCTCAGATGAGGAGGAAGTCAATTCTGCCTCCTCCTCCATTGAGATACTTAGTGATGGAAGTGAGATTAGGCCGGTGTCTTCAAACAGAAGGGTTGGCAGAAGGACCTTCACTTCAACACTTACTGCTAGAAGCAAGGCTGCTTGTGGAATTGCCAATAGACAAAATGATGCGGTAGTGGACATCGATTTACAAGACGTGAATGATGAGCTTGCTGTTGTCGAGTATGTTGAGGATATGCAAAAGTACTACAAGGAGACTGAGGATGATGGCAGAGTTCAAGACTACATTAATAAGCAGCCTAATATCAGTGCCAAAATGAGGACTATTCTCGTCGATTGGCTGATTGAAGTCCATAGGAAGTTTGAGCTGAACCCTGAAACCCTGTATCTGACTGTCAACATACTGGATAGGTATCTCTCCAAGCAGGTGATTCCAAGATGTGAACTTCAGCTGGTTGGAATGGGAGCAATGCTGGTAGCTTGCAAGTACGAAGAAATTTGGGCGCCTGAGGTACATTACAGTTTAAGACTTATGTTAGTTGCCTGAATGAATGTATGTGCATTTCAAACTCAATGGGTATTCATATTTTTCTAGGTTAATGATTTCATAGCAATTTCCAACTATGCTTATGAGAATGACCAGCTACTAGCTATGGAGAAGCGAATTCTGGAGAAGTTGGAGTGGTACCTGACAGTTCCCACGCCATACGTGTTCTTGATTCGCTATATAAAAGCGTCTGTACCTTATGATTTTGAGGTAAGATTCTATTGTACTTAGCTGACCATTTTTTCTTGAATATCTTTAAGTAGTTGATGATGACTGGCTGAATGGTTGTGCAGGTTGAAAATTTGGTGTTCTTCTATGCTGAGCTTGGTTTGGGAAACTATACTGCCATACTGGGCAGCCCATCGATGCTGTCAGCAGCTGCAGTTTATGCTGCACGCTCCACTCTCAACAAGGCCCCTGTTTGGACAGAAACTTTGAAGTACCAAACTGGCTATTCTGAAGATCAAATCATGTACGCATCATGTCTTTCTTTTTAGTCCTTGGATCAAATCATGAACGCATAATGTCTTTTCTTTTTAGTCCTTAGATCAAATATTTAACTCTTTACTCTCTTGGTGTTGTAGTGAGTGTGCAAAATTGTTGGTGAGGCTCCACTCTCTTTGCGGGACTGCAGAAAGCAAGCAAAAGGCAAGTTACCGGAAATACTCGGATTCAGATCAAGGGGCGGTTGCACTATTGCCTCCCGCAAAACGCCTTCTCTCAGTTGAAGAATTGTCTCGCTGAAACCGCTTGCACGGTCATAACATGCTAGTCGTATCTTTTTGAGATTATTCTGCACGATCTGTTGTGCAGTTAATTACAGCTATAGTATGTTACTCTCTGAGTTTCTTGATTTCGCTGGAATAATGAAATCAGTGTGTAGACTGCATTTGTGATTCGTTTTGAAAATCTGATTGTCCTTCTCATTATTTTGTCTTCTTTATGTCCTGGTTTTGTCATTCATTCGTAAGATAACTATAAAATAAAAGTAAAACAGACTTCATGCAAGTCAGCATGAGAAGAACAAGTTGGAGAAACCCACAGATTCAATTACCATAAAAAATCAAGATAAAAGTGTATACAGAAGCAGCATGTAAATGTATCAAATGCTTATTGTAATCGACATACTACCTAGTATATTCTGCTCATCAGTATATCGAAAGAAAAACTAGGAAAAATTTCCTATCTTTCTTTGCCATCACAAAGATCCGCCATTGTACAATTTTCCACTGCAACAACTCTGTTTATCATGTTCTTCCACCTTCACTTTCCTAGTGCAGCAAGCATTGTGAGTGTTGTCACCTTTCCCAAGTTCCACCCTCCTCTCCAGAAACTCTGAATTTTCCTTCCACACCTCTCCATTGGTATAAACCTCCTTCTTCCATATTGGAACAGTCGCTTTGATTTCATCGATTAGAAACTTACAAGCATCCAAGGAATCAGCCCGATGCACAGCTGAGACTGCAATAAACACACTAATCTCACCTACAGGAACGGGGCCCAAGCGATGAGCAGCTGCAATTGAGTAAAGATTCCACTTTGATCGGGCTGACGAACAGATGGATTTGATGCAGCGCACAGCCATGGGAACATAAGCTTCGTATCTGAGTTCTAAAACTGTTTTCCCATCAAAGGTGTCACGCGTTGTGCCAGCAAAAGTAGATACAGCACCACATTGTGGAGAATGGACATAATTGATGTATTTGTTTGTATCAATAGGGCAGTTTTCTTCTAAGATGTCAACTAGGTTTCTTTCCTCGTCAGAGTCCATTACTATTTGTACCAAGGAAAATCTTTACACTACAAGCCGGAAATTCTCATGCCAGGATTTCCAACTCTGCTAACACTGAAAATAGATAAAGGCATATCAAACTACAACCCTTTTGTTGATAGATTAGTAATGCAAACAGCTAAACAATGAAATTGTGCCTAAAATCGTTCACAGCTAAATAACAGACATTAAATCAACAATTATTAAAATGGCACGGCAAGAAAGCACTCAAACAGCAAATAAATTAAATCCACATCAAAACATCTTTCTCTGTATCAGTAGTTTTCAAGTTTCCAGCTTGTATTCAGATTTCGATCATTGTACACCCAAAAACGATGACCGGAATTTGATTCAAACACAAAAAAGGGATGCAACTTGGAGCAGCAAAACCTATTCGATTACTTTTGAATCATAATTAAAAACCATTTGTTCAATCAAAAAGTCCACTTTGACAAAAACAATCAAAGACATAAGCAGGAACACCACACAAACATGGGGAGAATCTGGAAGAATTTACAACGTTGTTTGATAAACCAGGTAACTGACCAGTAATCATCTCAGTTTGATGAAAGTGAATCGAGTTCTCTTCTTGCCGTGCAACAGACCCCCCAGTGATCCTAGAAGATTGACCTTTATTGATCCAGATTCCAGACGTTTGGGTTAGGACTGCTAAAGTTGACCCATACTTATATAATTTTTAGGGTTAATGCATTGATAACCCGAGTTCTTATTAACATAACCCTCACTTTTTAGAATGTGCTATTATAATTTTGAATTGGTTTTGACTTCAAAAAGCTATAACCTTTTAGAATGTGCTATTATAACTTTGAATTGATTTTGACTTCAAAAAGCTATAACCTTGTCATGATTTACTGTGTTACTTTAATTCATAGCTATTTAATCACTTAAAATGACAAAATTACCCTCAATATTAGACTGTTATCTGATAGCAAAAATCGGGAAACAAAGAAATGCAGAAAAACTAGATTTTTACATATTGAGAACCAAGAAAAAATCCAACCAAGTTGCAGAAGAGCAAATAACTGTCTAATGTATGAGTCGTATTTTTTTTTTTTTTAATGACAATAGGACACAATTTTTTTTTTGGATAATTAATGACACCATTGGTATTCTTATTCATTGGCAAATTCTTTTGAAAGACCAATTTTCCTAAATGTTATGGAAATATCACTACTATGTATTTAAACTTGAATGATATATTTTTGTGTTAAAATATTGATTATTTTGAAGTAACGTATAATAAAACATGTTTTAATTCAAAAATTCAATAAATTTTATATTAAATTTTGTATATTTTTCAGTTACAAAATATACAGTTCAAATTAAAAGTTACGCTGTATACGGTGAAATGTATAAAGACTTTTCTAAAAGGTTGGAAAAGTTGGGAGTGCCAGAAATTTTCTCTTACGTATACGTATATTCCAAATATCCAAATTTTAGATTTAGTTAATATACGTAATAAAAATTATTTATCGTCAAACTTACCGTCAAATAATTTTCTTTAGTCAGACTGAGTCATTATTAAAAAAATGGATGGAGTGCTACACTAAGGTCTTGGGTGAGTGAGACCATCCTACTATAACTTTTTTTAACACTAAATAACTTTTTTTTTTGAGGAAAAGATATATATTAATGAAGCTGTAACATAGTACAACGAAGTAAACGCCTACTTAAATTCTTAGCTAATCTATGTTCGGTAACTAGATAATTTCTGCTAACCTGAGCTATTTTAAAATCTAAAAAGGACTTTAGAAGATTACATATACTGGAGATTATAGATTTAATTTCTAATGGCGCTCGATCTGGTTGGCAAATGGAATCTGCCAAAATAACCGAGTCAGTAACCATGTTGATTCTTCGACAACCTTGTCTGAGCGATGCTTTGAGAGCTCTCCAACATGTTTCTGCTTCTGCCTGCAACGGACTAACCACTGTGAAGAAATCAGTCCCTTTAATACTGTTTTCCATTGGCCATCCAGGTTTCCATATACGCCATCCTCATGTTCCTAGATTAGCATTGCTCTTGAAGGATCCATCAAAGCTTAAAACACAGGCCTCTTGTAGTAGAAGAGGATTATGTCCCAACTTGATCTGATACAAAGACAGATTGTGGTTAGGTCTAGATTGGGTCTGTTCCTGTGAAGCCATCATCATTTCCTGTTGTAAATAACTGGTTCTACTTCCAAGCAGTGTTCGATGGTGAGCCTTTGCCTGATCAACACACCATTGTGTCTGTAGGAGAGCCTGATTAAAAACCATGTAGTTCCTCTGTTTCCATATTTCCCACAAGATAGTAATACATTTGATGATTTCTTCCTCCTGAGCTGTGTTAAGAAGTAAACAGAAGATCCAAGAGGTGAATATCTGACTATGTTGTGGTTGGGGCAGTCCAGCCGCATTCCAAATTCTTGAGGATTCCTGACAATTCAGAAACAGATGAGTTTCATCTTCCACTGCCATGCTGCACCTTACACAAGTTGAGGAGGTACAGATCTTCCTCTTATATCTATTGAACTGAGTAGGTAAGCATCCAGATACAGCTTTCCATAAGAAAGTTGTTATCTTATAAGGTATGTTCAGATTCCAGAGTTTTGCCCAAAATTTTCTAGCCTGAGAAGATAATCTGATACCATGGGAGCCCATACCTAAAGAAGACATGGCAATATGATAACCAGATTTTGCACTGTATTCTCCAAACCTTGACCATCTCCAGTATGGTATGTCCTCAGCTGAAGTATCTAGATGTAAAGACAGAATTTGTGGAATTGCTCGTGGAGGGAAAATGCACCTTATCAATGACTCTCTCCAACTGTTGTTGTGATGATCAATTAAGTGTTCCACTTTTAAGTTGGTATGTGTAGAAACCACAACTGTTCTCTGAACTAGATTCTGAATTGTTGGGATCCAATGATCATGTATATTTACATTTCTCCCATTTCCCACCTTCCAATGCAGATTATTTCTTATCAATTCTGATGCCTAAACCACTGATCTCCACCCCCATGTGTCTCCTGGTTTAGCCAACACAGACTTGATAGATTCAGTTCTTAAGTACTTAGCTTTATACACCTTACTTAACAATGATGTTCCATCTTTGATCAAGTTCCATGAGTGTTTTGCAAGGAGAGCCTTGTTTAGAGCCACTGAAGACCTGAGCCCCAATCCACCCTCTAACTTAGACCTTGTGATATAGCTCCAAGATTTCCAATGTAAGGGCCTTGAGTCTAGTGAACCTCCCCACAAAAACTTTGCTGTCATTGAATCTAATCTCTTAAGTACAGTTACTAGAATCCTAAAGATCCCTAGGGGGTATACTGCTATTGATTGTAGCACATGCTTGGCTAATGTTAGCCTGCCAGAAAAGTTCAGTAGCCTTGCCTTCCAGGACTCATATATTTGCTTCACTTTCTGAATCAAATGCTGGAAGATCTGGGACTTCTTCTGATCAAAGATAATAGTTGTGCCTAGATATTTACCTCCAATGCCTTCTCCATAGATATTCAGCTCATCTCTGACAAATTGCTGAGTCTGACTATCAGTATTAGGGCTGAACTTTATAGAACACTTAGAATGATTTAGCTTCTGGCCAGAGAATCTGACAAAGGAACTAAGTATTGCTGTGAGGTCCCTAATAGATTCCTTTGTGCACTTGGTAAACAGAATGCAATCATCAGCATACATAATGTGTGAGACCACTGGCCCTCCTCTTGACACTTGAATTCCCATATTCCTGTTCTGTGTAAGCCTAAACTCCAACCATGTAGACAGAAATTGCTGACAGATTATGAAGAGATAAGGTGAGAGAGGGCATCCCTGTCTGATGCCTTTGTTAAGTGAGAAGGTTTGTCCCAATTCACCATTCACCTTGATCTGATAAGTCACTGTCTGCACACATAGCATGATTAAGTTTACTAGGTGTTGTGGAATTCTGATGTGATTTAAGGCTGATTCTAGGAAAGTCCATGACACCCTATCATAAGCCTTGCTCATGTCCAACTTTATGGCTGCCAACCCTGTTTTTCCATGCCTGTACTTCCTAATGTGTTCCACCATCTCATGTGCCAGTAAGACACTCTCAGTAATATTCCTTCCAGGGACAAATCCATGCTGATTGTCAGATATCAAGAAACCTATGTGTTCTTTTAATCTGTTTGTTATCATTTTAGACAGAACTTTGTACTTCACATTACACAGAGATATGGGCCTAAAATCAGATGGGGTTTTGGCATTTTGACCTTGGGTATAAGAATAATTTGTGTACAATTCCAATCCACTGGGAATGTGTTACCTTGTGTAATTCTCAGAATAGCTGCAGACAGGTCATCTCCCACTATATTTCAATAATGTTTGTAAAAGCCTGGGGCTCCCCAGGATTTCATTCCTTTGATTGCCTCCCAAACATGTGCCTTAGTGAATGGAGCCCCCAGCACTTGTATCAGACTTTCTGATAGCAGTTAATTATTTGATTGCAACATGTCTTGGAAGGTTCCCAGCTGAGAATGAGGTATATGACCTTGATGAGGATCTTCCAAATCTTGCATATCTTGTTGGTAGATGTAGACCTCCCTTATGTGTTGATTTAAAATTTGAGCAATCTGATTTGGATCATCATTCCATACTCCATTACCATCCAAAATGCCTTGAATGATGTTAGCCTATTTTCTTTTTGTTGCCCACCTGTGAAAAAACTTGGTGTTCTTCTCCCCAAACCTCATCCAGTTAATCTTTGTCCTCTGCTGCCAATATTCTGTTTGTCTCTGTTCCAAGTCTTGTTTCTGAGCAATCAGTCTCTGAATGTGATTGTGATTTAAGTGCAAGCCTTGTCCAGCCTGAGCTCTGCCTAGTTGGTCAGTTACTTGTTCTAACTTCTTGTCCAACTGGCCAAAGGACTGCCTGTGCCAATTACAAAGATGTGCCATAGATATCCTGAGCTTGTCAGTTAATGTCTGTATAGGATCCAATTCCAAAAGGCCTCCATGTAATGTAGAATCCTAAGCCCTTGAAATTATTTGTTGAGCAGGTTCCATATTTACCCACATAGCTTCAAATCTCTTCAATCCTCTTTTGTTTGGGACTTAACTCTAATAAAATAGGACTATGATCAGAATGTGAAAAGGGGAGATTATTGACCTTTGCAGCTGGCCACAAGTCTGTCCATGCCTTATTTACAAATGCTCGATCCAACCTTTCCACAATTGTATTTGGAGGAACTTGGTTATTAGTCCAAGTGTCCCACAAGCCTGTAGAAGAGACTTCCTCCATCTGATGAGTCTGCAACAGTGTGTGTAACTCAGAAGAGAAGTGAGCTGGTACTGGATTACCTCCTCTCTTGTCTTGTTGACATAAAATCTGGTTAAAATCACCAACTAACAAAGTGGGAAACAAAGAGAAATACTGCAAAGATGCAAGTGCATTCCAAAAGGGGGCTCTATCTGAAACAGAAGGTGGTCCATAAACTATGGTAAGGCACCACTTCTGGTCATTTGCGCCCGAAATCAAACAAACTATATGATTACTACTTATCTGATCTACCACCAAATCTATTTGATCAGACCAAAAAAGGGCTAATCCCCCAGATCGACTAGCTGCATCAACTATTCTAGACTTCCTATAGAAAGTGCCTTCTTGCCAGCGGTCAAAATGAGTACCGTTGTCTTTAGTTTCTAGCAAGCAAAGTAAACTAGGCCTATATCTATTTAGCAGCTGGCTGTTGCAGCCCCTACAGTTCCACACAACTCCTATCATGGCTGATGAGGTGGTTGATTTGGCTCAACCACCTGAAAGCCAACATCTCGGGCTACCTCTCCCGCCCGCTGCAGCTCTGATTCTCTTCTGGAAGACACCTCTTCCTCACCAGAACTGGTTGAAGTCAGTGGGTCTTCATCTTCAAGCTGGTCAAGAAATTCCTCCACTTGATCTTCCTTAACTTAGTCATTGTGTGTATCCTCCTTGTTTATCTCTGAAGATGAGTCAGATGATATCACCACAAGCTGTTTCCCTCCTCCAGTTGCCAAACTCTGCTGATCTTCTTCCTCTTGGAGCTCTTCCTGCTTAGGTTGTTCCTCCTCTCTGATGACATGGTTGTGAATGACCTTTCTCCTTTTTGGTGATTTCAAGTCAGATACCACCACTATATCCAGGTCATCATCTCCTGCTGAGTATGTTCTCTTCTCACTTCTTCTCCATGAGGGCTGTGTAATGGGCTCAGAGTAGGCCCTATCTTCTCCCCTTATAATCCAGCTAAAGGTTTGCTGGACTGGAAGAAAATATTGTTGAGTATTTGGTCCATCTTGCAATCCCTCCAATTCCTCTTGAATTGCTGCTGGCACCTGGAGTTCTTCCTCATCAATCTTTTGAGATATCTCCTCAGCAATTTCAATCTGCCTGGATGATTGACCAATCTCAAAGTTTGGTATCCTCCTTCTTAATACAAACCTTGTGCGCCTACTGCTCCTAATCTTATTTCCCGGATTCTCCTGCATTTTCATCTTCTTCTTATCTCTGCCATCAGAATCTTCTTGTTCTAACCTTGATCTCTTCTGCCTTCTCTGTCTCCCTATCACTATAGTCGGACCTTTGGTTGATCTAGATGACAGTGAATCATTATCCGAAGAGTCCGCCTCACTATCATCAGATGAAATGACAAAAATCTCATTATCTTCTTCTTCAGGGCCCATATTTCTCCACTCCATGTCCTCCTGAGTTACCGACGGGGGAGGTATTTCCGAGATAGCACCACCCCAACCTGGAATTGCTGAAGCTCCTCTCACAGTTACTCTCAGCTGCATCATATCTGGATTCTGTTGCAGAGCTGAAGCCATTATCGTAGTTAGGGCGTCTTCAGCCGTTTCCAAATTGCGAAGGTCCACTGTCATTCTTTCCATCTCCATCCTCATTGTCTCCTCCAGTCTGTTCTAGTTACCCAACCAAGCTCCCAAATTTTCTTGTTCTGGTGATTGTACTTGTGGAACGTAACCCTGATTATCAATATGCATGTCTGAAGGTGAAGAATGATTTGTTGGTGGGCCCCTTGGATGATGTTCAACCTGCTCCCCAAAGTAAGGATCAAAAGTTTGATTCCTTGGCTGAAAAGGGTTTCCTTCTAGTCTGTTCCCAATAGTGAATCTTCTGTTGAACCCTGGCTCCACTGTCATTGAGATTAAAAAGCCTTCTTGAACCTCCCTGTCTGGCAACTGTCTATATCTCAGCCTTCTGGAGTCCATGTAATCTGCTGGGACATTAGTATTCCTGTGACCCCTTCTATGATTATACGCTCTGACATCTCCAGCATACATCTGTCTATTTGGGTCATAAATGATGCCCACCCCTCTAGCAGCAAAATGAGACCTGACCTTATGTTCAATGAATTCATCCAACACCACATCACTGACAATCGGACATTGATCCATGGGGTGTCCTACCACGCCGCATCTTCTACAAAATCTGAATAGACGTTCATACTTAACCGCCACCCAGATCCTGCGGTTTTCTGGGGTCTGCACATACTCTAGGTCAACATAAAATCCCGTCACCAACGACTCCCCTGGAACAATCCACATGGTGGCACGCAAATACGACACATTCCTCGCCGACGGCGGCTCTATCTCCACATCAATTATGTCACATGCCATGTTAACTACTTTGATAGCAGCCATCGGAGCAAATGCCTCAGCCGGCAACCCATGCAGTTGGATCTTCACCTTAACCTTTTCTACCCTTACATCTCTCAGAACAATCCCTGAGCCTCACCTTCTAAAAGCAAGCATCCCCCCGCCATCGCATATGGACTACGATGGAGAATAGCTGACGCCTCCTCACGAGACTCAAAACGAACCACAAAGAAAGTACCATATGAATGGATTACCTCAGCGTTGACTGACCAAAACTGCCTAAAGTAGGTATCCAGATCTCTCTCTGTGTAGCGTCTGTTATCCAACCAGTACGCCAGTAAACAGTGTTGTTCCACCGGCACAGATTCTGCTATATCAACTCTTGTTAAAGACATAACGCCACCCCTTCGAGTTGGCCTGGCGTAGTTGTCGAAGTCCACTCTTGCTGCTGCCGGATCTCTCCTTTCCTCTGAGTATTCTGAGCCATCCGGAGATAGGGCCTCTCTCTGGTGAATTGAGTGATTCACTGTCCTCCATTTTCAGTGAAAGGATCGACTTTAAAGTTGAAAGTTTTGGGAGATTTTCCTGCTTTCTATGTGTGACTGAAAGCTGTGAAGTTTGTTTCTGAGTTGAAGAAGGTTCATGTCCCTGACTATTTATAATCCTATTCCTTCTCTCCATCCCATCATCTTCTTGACAACTTAAATCAACTGATTTGAACTTTTTTCTGGGAGTTCCAACCCTCATGATTATGGTTTCTAGAATCGATGAGTGTGTCCTTATTTACTATAGGCACCCCCAATGAGAAAATTAAACGTCCACTAACCTCGTGTTCGTCTGATGCCTTGTTGAGCCAAGCAATAACTGCAGCACGCAAACGCAACTTTTGATGCAGAAACCTGAGCCCCCTTTTCCACCTTCCAATCCCTTAATTATTTTCCGGCCAATGAAATCGGGGAATCTTTCTAATTCGAATACTTCCAAACCATACCCTGACTCGAAAAACCCTCTCTGAAACTGTATTGCATGTGCAAATTGAAACCACCACCACTTTCCTGACTTGATGATATGACAAATCCCTAATATTTCCTGCAGAAATCAATCAGATCGACTCCGATTTGATTGACGGAATGACTGAAAACTACTCTCTGGTTTTAGAGAGAGAAAGTGTCTATAGTAGAACTCTTTCGTTAGCCCTGTTCCCCTCGCACCCTTTGTTTTTCGTTCACTAATTAACTTTCATTTGATATCAACATTCTGGAAATCGTCCAGAATCGAATGACAAAATGCTCGAAAAAAGAGTTTCATGTGTTATCTAGCAAGAGACTCGACTTCAACTTACTATATGACTCATATCTAGTATAAACTTAATTCTTTGACGCACTGACACGCAATTAACTGGATATTCAACTTCATTTCTTGACATTGTACCACACGTAAACAATTACCGATGATACAAGTGTCTGGCAAATGTATCTCCTCCACCAAAGTTGTTGTTGCTTCCAACGCTAGTGTATCCGCCAAATGGGACCTTTAATATGCGGAATTTGCATTTCTTTCGCACGGGCAAAGCTGTCATCTAGCTTAAAGTTAGCCACTCAAATTGCGGTGGCACTCTTCTGAATTCCATCATCGAAAATTATTCATGTCTTCATGCGGCTTAAGAAAAACCATTGGCAGCAGCTCGTGTGACACCACATATGTCCAGTCTTGCGACGCTATAAAATGCTTCAAAATAGCAAATACCTGAAGTTGACACTACATTAACGCTCAAGTGCGTTTGCTCAAACCTGTCGATTACGCTGAAACCAATACCCTCACATATGATAATCACAGATTGACACAAAGGATCACCCTTCTCCCTTAGTATCTTCTGCATCAAAAAATCACCTCTCACCTGCTGTTTGTCAAGTATTCTAGTCCAAAATTCAAGCTGTGACACTAGCTGTTCTCGCATAGCCACATTTGAAAATCAGGTGCTTCAATGTTATTACATCATCCAGACATAAGGTATAAGGCACATGTTAGAGTCACATCTAGTGTCCAACATCTAATATTTTCAACAATGGGAATTGAGTCGATACAGTCTCCATGCAAAATGGAGAGCTCGTTTAGGAACACAGAACTTCCAAAATCAAGACTAAGACTTCATGTTTTCACAATAACCAAGAGCATCATAGTGATGTGGCCGATGATTGTGGGTTTTCTACGGAACCTTATAATAGATCAGATGAATGTTTATCGGAATACTTTGTGTGTTTGTATCATGTTGTTAATCAATCTAACTCAACTAATTCATTAATAATATTTAAATAAATAAATAAAACTAGTAAACAGATGAAAGTACAACAAAACATAAGTAATGATTCAAACACTTGAACTAACTATATAAATAAATTTGCAACATTTAAATAAAAGTTTTTACAAAACAAATAATTGAAAGTACTATATTAAGTTTAATAAACAAACACATAAACTAATCTCATAAAAATGTAAAAAATAACGAGTTGAGCATCTTTACCTATATTTATCTTTTTAGACTGTGGAAAATTCTATGGAATTTCGGCTTGATTCATATGGCCCAAAAGCAAAAGTAATTTTACAATTTAATTTTGGTCCAAGTTAAGAGAAAAATTTTAAACTTCATTTAATATGATCTAATGAGGTGGAGTTAGAGAAATTCAAATTATAGGTCCGGAAAGCCTAATATATTTATACATGAGTCTTTTCACGCTCGAACTTTCTCTCTCCTCAATTTCCTCCCCCTTCTCTCTACCTATATTTCTGTGCAAATCACTAACCCCGATCAGAATCTATCCGTTCAACGGCTACTGACACTGTCGTGAACGGTAACACCGCCTCCCCCCGCTCCGCAACTATGGCAGAGCCCGCATCAAACAATGGTCAGAAAACATTCCTACATGCCCTCCAGTCCAAAGCCCTGGCACTCTTCCCGTCACTGCCAAGCAACCGGAAATCAAGGCCATCTCTGAGTACAAAGGGGAACTCGCATGCATCTTCACCCCTGAACATATCGAGGTCCTCTCACGTCCATATTACAACGCCTTGATTGGCAAGTTCAGTAAAGGCCACCCTGCTATGCCGGTAATCGAAACTGCTTTCAAAGCAGCGGCGTTCAACGGGAGTTACCAGTTGGGGGCTATTGATCACTGCCATGTTCTCATCCGATTTGCAAAAAAGAAGACTTTCAGAGGTGTTGGATGAAGGAAAATTGGGTCCTGGATGGTTTTCCGATGAGAGTTCTCCGGTGGATGCCGGAATTCTCCACTGATACCGAGTCTCTGATCATTCCTGTCTGGGTAACACTTTTTAAACCCCCTATATATTATTACAATGAGGCAGTCCTAGAAAAGCTTGGTAATCATATAGGGACATTTATCAAGGTTGATTCTGCATCATAGCTTATCACTAGGCCATCTGCTATAAAAATATGTGTTGAGATGGATCTGCAACAACCAATCCCTCTTGAAATCAGACTAGGCTCAACAGAGAACTGCCCTAAGGTTTAAACTTGAAAATGAAAACCTTCCTAGGTATTGCAACCACTGCATGAAAGTAGGGCATGACATGTAATCTGTAGGAATCTCCACCCAGAGTTGCAACACAAATCCTACCAGAAACAGCCTGCTAAATATGGTGCCAAACCAAATGTTGCCTCTTCCCCCTCTAATAGACTGTGGAATCTAACCTCAATGCTCATGTTAATGCTCACCATCCTCCAGCTGATGCTCACCAATCACCAAGCTTATGCTACAGTCACTCCAATGCCACCTTTAGCTAGGATACATGCACCAAAATCCAAGAAAGCTACCACAGCTTCACATGCTACAACTCTTCCTACCTCTCTTGCTAAGACCCAAGACAACCCAGTCACAACCTCCACCTCCAATAAAAACATTTCTTTTATAAACATGATGCTTCATAGGGTGGTCAAGAAGAAAGCTAAGACTAAGAAGAAAAAACAGTCACCTATTCCTTCTTCCTTTTTGATAGAAAAGGAATTTGACTCAGGCCAACATGTGGTGATGGCTGTGACTAGTTTGGCTGCTGATCCTACCCTATACCATAAAGAACCACTATAGATACTGTCCATATTCTCAGAGGCTACTGGTTCTTTCTATGAAGCAGCAGACACTAGTTGTCCTGTGTCTAACCCCAAAGCCTTCATCTTCCCCTCAGTCTCTATCTCATGTTCGTCCACTGAGGCTGCTCGATTCCTCAAAGCTAAACCTGCATCCTCAACATCTCCTTTTCCTCATGCCATTCATATAAGTAGCTCAAAAGGACATTTCTTTCAATAAAACAGACCCCATTGCCTAAAGATGATAAGCCTATGCAAAAGATGATGGAGCTATCAAATCAGGTTTTTAAAAACATTTCCCCTCCTTCTTTTAGGGCTAACAATCTTATTTTCCTATCACAAGAAAGGAACGGAAATAGGTTTGCCCCATTGCAGGAACATGGTGTGGAAGAAGAGAATGTTGTGTGTGTGGAAGAAGAGAATGTTTTGTATGTCTCAGAACCCAGTCATGCCAGTCAAACTCCTCAGTCTCCACAACAGGTAAGCTATCTACCCAAAATTGCTTACAGTCAAAAAACAAAGTTGAAAAACTTTTTTACTCAATTTAACAAACCATGTAATTTTCAAATTCTGCATAAAAAACCTCTCAATAGCATTTTTATGATTAGTCAAAATCACAAAATAAACTGTTTAGTTTGGAATATGCAAGGGATGGAAAATGCTTTAAATAGACTGTCCAACCTCATTTCAGATAATCATATTGAAATTCTATGCATAATTGAACCTTGGCATGATAATGTAAAATGTGAACATTATATGAACATTCTGCATTTTTCAAATCATATGTTCTCTTCAAATGGTAAAATTTGGCTCTTCTGGAAGGATACAGTCACTGTAGCCCTTTCTATAAAGCATGAAATTTTTTTGTATGTCCAGATCAACAAACCTAGCCTAAACATTTCAATGGCTGGTGTTTTTGTATATGGACTAAGATCCAAAAAAGGGAGAAATGCACTTTGGGCTAATCTTCTTGCCATTCCCTTTTCTGAAACATTTTTCAATGGTGATTTCAATTTCATGTTGTCTTTATCTGATTATAAACGACCTGCAAATCCAAAAATGGGTAGCACTGATTTTCAGAAATTTATAGACAAACCGGCTTTGATTCACATCAATACCGTGGGAAATGAATTTAATTGGAGAAATAAAAGGCTGAGACATACCATTGAAAGGCTTGATAGGGGTTTGTGCAACCATTTATGGAATTGCAAATTTCTTAACTCTTCAGTCCTAGTCCTTAACAAGGAAAATTCAGACCATAGTCCATTACTGTTTAAGATTGACACTCAAGTTCAGTCTTATCCAAGTCCTTTAGGTTTATTAATACATGGTATAATAGAGATGTATTTTGATCCAAAATAACTGGATGCTTCCCATTTCAGAAACTGGCATGCTAAGATTTTTTCTTACATTGCAAAGACTGAAAAGAGAACTTAAAATTTGGAACATTGATGTTTTTGGTAACATTCGAAAAATGTTGAAATGGCGGAAGAGGCTTTGAGAGTTCAGGAAATTATCTATGATCACAACCAATGTGATCAGGAGATGATATGCCTTAAACTCAATAAAATCACTTTTAAAGAAGGCTCTTAAAGAACAAAATCATTTTTGGAAGTACAAAACTAGGCTAAAATGGGTGAAAGAAGGTGATATGAATTCTAAATTCTTTCATAACTCACTGAGACAACAAAGATTTAAGCTTAGTATTTACAAAAATTAGAAACAGTGTTGGGATTTGGATTGAAGATGTTGCTGAAATTGAATCTTTAGCTGTTCAATATTACACTGGCCTTCTAACCAATGAGCAAACTGAAGAGGACCTTCACTTATGTTCTCATTTTTTGTCACAGATCCCCACTCTCATTACCAATTCTAAATGAATCCCTCATTAGGCCAACTGAGAAGGAGGAACTTAAACTGGTTGTGATGTCCCTTAATAAGGATAGCACCCCAAGACCAGATGGTTTCTCAGCATGTGTTTTCATTAAGTCCTGGGATACCATTTCTTCTGATTTTGTGGAGGTAGTCAATGATTTTTTTGAAGGGAGACAATATACCTAGAGGTATAGCTGCAACATGGATCACTTTAATTTCAAAAAAAGAAACTTCAATATCTATTGATGATTTCAGACCCATTAGTCTGTCAAATGTCATCAATAAAATATGCTCAAAAGTGATCATGCACAGACTCAAACCTATCATGACTGGCAGCATTTCACCTCGCCAAACTTCTTTCTTTCAAGGAAGGGACATCTCGGATAATGTCCTATATCTGAAAGAAATGGTTAGACACATTAATAAAAAAGCCAGAGAGGCAAATTGTATTGTCAAATTAGACTTAATGAAGGCTTCTAATAGAGTCAGTTGGGTGTGTTTGGAAAATATTCTCACTAAGTTTGGCTTTCACAGCAGACTAGTGACTTGCATTATGAAAAACCTATCCCAAACATGATTTTCTATTCTTATTAATGGTAAACATATGGGATTTTTTAGTGCTACTAAAGGGATTAAACATGGAGATCCATTGTCTCTTTTTTGTTTAATATCTTCTTAGAATCTTTTTCAAGAAGCCTTGTATAAATCTTCAGCATTGGAAAATTTTCAATATTCTATCTCCTAAGATATAGTGAATCAGTCACTAGTGCAGAAGTGTAGTGCACACGTCGGTAATATGGGGTATCAACGTCGGGTGGAACCGACGTTACTGGAACCGCCGTCCAACGGCGTTCTAGTTTAACACGGCGGAAGCAACCGCCGAGTAAGGTTTCGAATTCGAAACACTGTCAGATCATAAGTTACGAATCGTAAGATTCTGCAGAGTCATTCTTACCCAAAACAGACAAAATCTTTACGAATCGAAACAAAAACATTCTCAGATTTCGAAGTCGTAAGTTTATAAGCTTACTATTCACAATTCAATGAATTTCGGAATCGGAAAGCAGCCGCATTAGCACCAATCATTTCATTCCGAAATCGAAAACTTATTTTGTGGTAGAGAGTTTTACACCTTACGAGTTCGAAACTTGTTTGTTGGGTTTCAAAAAAAATCCGGCCACACTGGCCGGAAAATAATCATCCAGATGCTTCCGGTCTACTCCTTGATTTGTTTTTGGCTCGGAACAACGGCTGATGATGAACTCGTAGGTAAGGTGCAGGAAACTTTACAAAGGTGGGAGAGATCTGAACCATGGTGGTACTCTTGCAACTTTGTTGTGGCACCTCTGCCCCTTCATCGATGGTGTTGAAAAAGAAGAAGAAGTATTCGAGATAAAAAGCTGAACTGGGATGGTGCAGAAGATGTAGATCTTACAGGCTTGTCCCCAAATTTGTTACCGGTGCCCCATAGCAGCTTCAGAATCCTGCAACAAATAAATAACCAAATTTTATCAAACTCAATGAGTACATGTTGCAAAGACTTATGAAGAATCCTGCAACCAAATCTTGCAAAGGCTTTCTTGGTGGCCTATTTCTGCTACCAAATCCTTGATTCAGAATGTTGTTTAAATCTCTTTCCTGTGAAAGTTAAGCTATACCACCAAAAACAAATACAATCATACTCAAGTTCAACGCATATATACCTCTTCATATGACGGGAAGTGGTGAACGGAATACCATTTACAGATCGCCGGAACGAGCTTAATAACATAAGTGATGGAGTGAAATCGAACAACAATCACAGTCTGACACAACCCCTTGATTCCACGGTTGTAAACGGCCCGATGTAGCCTAGCTCTGCCGCTTCACGCAAGCATCGGGAGGCGAGCTTTTAGGCTGGACTTATCTCCAACGCAGTGATCGCACTTGAGGTAAGGGATATTACAATCGAAACCCCATAGATTCAGAGCTCGAGCTTCACCCTGAGTCCCTTCACGGTGTCAGAATCATTCCGATCGCCGCCCAAATTCGACCCACCTTGTCGCAATCGTCCAGATCGCTAGCTCGCTACGACGTTGCTCAAATCGCCGCCGATGGCATCGCTTAGCTCACCCTCGCGTTTCATCCCGGTCGTCACCCAGAACCCATCAACAGATCGGGCGAGTTCACAGGAAGAGAGTTGTGCATCGGATAAGATTTCACATTTGACTATATAGACAAAAGTATAAGTGGTTGTGATTTATTTGATAGAGAATGTCAATGGTTGAGATAAATACATGTGATTTACCTTTTTTGAGTATAGCATTATTTATTCACAAATTATGAACTCAAGTCCTATTCTAATTGCGACCTCGAAAGTCTATATCCAAAAACAGAATTAGGATCCTACTAATCTTAATGATAAGGTAAATTAAATATTATCAATATTATTTAATAAAGAATAAATAAGGTTTTTTATTTTAAGTAGTTTACCTCAATTTACATAAACTTATAATTAAATAGTATTTATAGAAAAATCAACTAGAAATAATGTTATATGATCTATAGTAGTTAGTATTTATATTCCGTTTGGAAACGGTTTACACATTGTCCATACGACATTTAACAAGTTATATCTATCTTAATTAGTGTTTATCGAATGTCAAATAACTAAATTCAGTTTTGTTGTGTTTATAGAAAACCAAATAACATTGACATTTCATTTGTTATACTTATTAATGTTCCTAGAAAGTTAAGGTTTGATCTATGATTTTCTAAATTTCCTTAGAAAATCAGTAAAGATTTTATCTTTGGTTGTGATTACTAGTTACTCTTCATACAAATTCAAGTAATATCATCTTATTTGATTAGTTATACAAGTTAGTATTTATGGAATGTCAGATATTATTACATAGATTCAAACTTGGTATTTTCATTAACTAAGCTCAATTTACATAAACTTAATTATCTAGTGTACAGAAAAGTCAAGTAACGTTTATAGAACGTCAAATAATGTTTATATGATCAACTGCAGTTAGTATTTATAAAAAGTAAAGTATATTATTCTCTTTAATTAGTTATACTCAATTTAGTCAGTAATTATAGTTATTCGAGTATTGATGGCCTTCTAAGGCCTTCTTATTGTGAAGTTATTAGTATATTAGTTTCATTACTTTCTCAGAAAACATTATTTTATTTTAGTTTCCTTAGATATTATAATATAAATTTAAACTAGATTTGGTATTTTCATTGATTAAAGCTCAATTCACATAAACTTAATAAAGCTCAATTCACATAAACTTAATAAAGCTCAATTTACTTCCTCAAATAAAATGAAGCTCAATTTACATAAAATCAATATATGGAAAATCATACCTCACTATGCATTTTCGTTGTTTATATATATATTTTCTCCATGATTACACAGTAAAATCAAAATGTATAACTCTCCTATTACAAGTCGTTATACCAATAATATGTAACACTCCTCTACTTTCTTAGTATTTACTGAATTTCAAGCCATGTTAACTTATTTGATTAGTATCAGTTTGGTCAGTGTTGATAGAAAATCAAGCAATGTTATCTTCTTTGTTTAGATATACTCATGGCTTGTTTTCCGGAACTTATTTCTTAATGAACTGAACTCAAGTGAAAATTAAATGTATTGAAAATAGAATCAATGTGTCTAAATTTACCTAAATTTGATCAAAGTATTCTAATGTTGAACTGAATTGAACTTAACTGAACTGAATTGAACTGTGAACTGCTCTACTTATAAGCCAAGACACACACATGGACTCAGTTTAATCAGTGTTTATGTAATCAAGCCATGTTATTTTCTTTGATTACTGTTATATATTCAACTATTTGGTGTTTATTATAGAGTCCGACAATGTTATATTCCTTGATTAGTTGTATACTAGTTTAGTTAGTATTTATCGTTACACTCAGGTTCGGTAGTGTTTATCGAGGGTAAAGTAATCAAGGTTTGATCTTTGATTGATTATACTCATTTTATCTAGTATTCACAAATCACAAGTAATGAAGATTTGATTTTTGATTGATTATACTCAATTTAGCTGATTCATTATTAGATTCATTTCAATTGATTATATTTACAAGTAATCAAGGTGTGGCCTTAGATTCATTATTATACTCAGTTTTTGTTAAAGGTCAAATAACCTTCAATTCATTATATTCAATTTAGTTACTATTTACAAAAATTCGGTATGACTTTTGATTAGTTATATTCATTTTAGTTCGTGTTTATAAATATCAAATAACATATGATATGTGATTAGTTGTACTCAGTATTCTTAGTGCGTAGAAAAAGTCAAATATGTCTTGAAATTTGAATAATTTATACTTTAGTTTATAAGTGCTCATAGAAAGTTTATACTCTCAGTTACAAAGTAAAGTCATATTATACTCTCCATGCAATATTTCTACTATTTACAAGCAATTTGCTGCACTAATTTTTTATGATTAGCAAAGTAGTAAATGAATTAAAGGTGGTAAAAATCATGCTAACACCTTTACGCTATCGAAATATGATGGTGACTAAACTACTGACGCAAAGTTTCAGCTTCGAAAGGCGATGTGCCACACCTTTAACTTCCTTCGAATAATTCACACTCTCTTTACGAATCCGGAACAACATAACTTAAAATCTTCGATGTCCAACCATTAGCTTCTAAACCTTCCGAGTTCAAACCATAATCTTTCCCGAATTCAAACATAATATTTTCAAAATTTTCGATACAGAATAATCATGTTTTCAAACCTTCCGAGATCAAACCAACAGTTCTCCAAAATTTCGAGTTCGAACTATCAGTCAAATTCCACATTTCGAATTCGAAATATTTACTGGAGTCACAATCAAAATTCGAACTTTAACGACCCGAGATTATACCAGAATTCCCACTTGTTATGAGAACCATAACTATAGGCTTTCGATTACGAAACTATTAAATCATAAGATTTCGAAATCAAAATATGTAAATCAACAGCATAACCTGTTGGTGTTTTATGAAACACAATCATTTAAGCATAATTGGATTTGAGTATTAGTGAGCTCGGGACGTTATAACAAGGTTGGTGGTGCGGAGTGCACACTTGTATAAACCCATCCACAAGCTCACAATTCTGGAATAATCATGTTTGTATGATTAATTCGGAATAAAGTGTTACATTGATACTAATGCAGAAATGTATACGTATATCAATTAACACGTGTTTGGTTTTGGGGTAATATGATTGGATGATTGTTTTGGTACGTACGTATGCATGCAGTTATTCCTTTGGATTGGATTGGATGCATGCATGCAGTTAACTCACCGTTGTGGATTGGATCGTGGTGTGTTCTGTGGTTACCGCAGTTGCCTCTTGGCTGTGTAGTTACTGCAGTTGCCACTTGGTTGTTCTGTAGTTACTGCAGTTGCCTCTTGGTAGGTTATGTGGTTACCTGCAGTTGTTCATCCCTATCTGATACGGTGTGGTTCGGTACCGATGGTTTTCCCTTTAAATACACATGCTCTTGGTGCATGTAAAGACACAGAATCACAGAACAGTAATTACAGTCGTTAAACAAAATGTTCAAAGGAATTTTCTTGTTTCAGGCCTAGAAGCAAGAAGGTTCGATAGTTTTATCCTGCGAGAGAATTCGTGAAACCCAGGCTATAAGGGTCAAATTATTCTCAAAGGAAAGCGAGCCTACGTGACTCTATCGAAATCCAGATACATCACAAATACGCTTTCTCTTTACCCAACATAACCGACGTTAATATTTTGGGCACCAGTTTTCGAACTCGAAAAGCTGGACAGGTGGCGCAAAGGAGAAAAAACGACCAACCGCCATTGAACGGCGACGTCTTCGAAGAGCTTTCTAGTAGTGAGTTTCACACTTATCATATGCTAATGATACTGTAATATTCTTTTCAGTAAACAAGAAAACCTTGATAAATCTTAAAGCATACTTGTATGCTTTTGAAAAAGTCACTGATCAGAAGATAAATTATGACAAGAGTGACTTTTACATAAGTAAACATGCAACACTGGCTAAGATAAATCAGGTTAAACAAATACTGGGCATGAAAGAATGATCTTTCCCCTCTAAATATTAGGGATGTCCAATATATGATGGGAGAATTCTTAACCGCTATTTCAACCCTCTTATTGAACAGATCCAAAAAAAGCTCAGATTATGGAGAAATAAATGGCTCTCAACTGGTGGTACAATAACTCTTATCTTGTCAGTTTTGTATGACATCCCACAACATGTTTTTACTGTTATGCCTCCTACAATTCACATCATTGAAACTCTTGAGAAATTATTTGCTTCCTTTCTGTGAGGATCTACTGCTGTGAAACAAAAAAAATAGATGGAAAAAATGGCCTAAACTATGCTACCCTGTGGCACAAAATGGTTTAGGCTTTAGGTCCATCCCCTATATTGTACAAAATTGTTCAATCAAGTTGTGGTGGAAGTTTCAACAGGGAGATGCATTATGGACACAATATTGGCATTCCCTCCCTGTTCACTCCAGATCCTCACAAACATAGCATAGAATATATCTTGACAACTGCATTGCAGAATACTATACTGTGGTCATACATGGGAAAGGTGACTGTAACTTTTGGTCATCAAACTGGACTGGTTATGGTCCCTTGGTTGATTTCTTGCCGCAGGACCTTATCCCAATTCCATCCTCCTGTTCTGTGGCTCAGTTTATCCAACAAGGACAGTTGCTTGTCCCACATCTAGAAGGATTTCTTAGTCCAGCAATACTTCAATTCATTCAATCATCCCAGATCCATTCCAAACTGTGAAAGATTAAAATTCCCTAAAAAACACATTTTTTATTTGGAGGCTTTTGAATTCCATCCTACCCGTTGATGAGGTTCTTTGTCCCTATGGTTTCCAGTTTGCATCAAAATGCCCTATGTGTCTGCACTCAGATACCATTGATCATTTTTTCAATGAGTGCACTTTTTCAACTGCAATCTGGTCCAAATCCTTATTTAGTATTGGTGTTCTTGACAGATCCTTTCTTCCATATGGGATAGGCTATCATATTATCTTTCACATACATGCCTAACTAGTTTTCAATCAAAACTAATTGGTATATTGTGTTGTCTAATCTGTTGGCCCTTATGGAAGGCTAGAAACAAGCTAATTTTTGAAGATGTCAAGCCTTCTTCACTTCATATTCTCAGATATATAAAAGATGCCAAGCCTTCTTCACTTTTCTCTTGCTGCTAACCCTATTGCTATATCACGGGATTTGGATAAATCAATAGCACATGCTGAATTCATCCCATTTACAATCAGACATCCCAGACCTAGGTTGAGAACTGTGTTATGGAAGAAGCATATTTTAGGTTTTAAAACCAATGTGGATGCAGCCTGGTCCACTGAGGGTTGTGGCCTTGGTTTTATCATCAAATATTCAAATGGTAATGCCCTGGCAGCAAGAACCATTGTCTCATCTGTTTTCTCTTCACTGGAGGCAGAGATAAAGGCTATACTAGCTGGTTACTATTTTGGTTTCTTTTATGGCTTCCATAACTTCATTACCGAATCTGATTCTCTAAATGATATTTGTATGATACTCAATCCAATAACTGCTCACTAGAAACTCTTCAAACTTTGTGATGAAGCCAAACAGGTGGTAACAGTTCAGATTCATCATGCACTCAGGCAAGCTAACCTTGTAGCTGATGCACTTGAAAAAATTGCCATTTCCCAGAAGCTTAGTGTTGTTTTCAACTGGGAGCTGTTACCCCCTCATGTGAAGGCTATCTGTCTTCTTGATCATGCCCAGGCCCCCTCAGTCAGAATCTAACAAAGAAGCTTCAGCAGTATTACATCCTCTCCACGCCACCCGAGGGTCTAACTTATTCTTTTGTCTTCTCTATCAATGTCAAAATGTATTTGGTGCCGCATTGAGTTTTACCATGGTAATTCTCTAATAGGCTTGATATACAAATTGCCATTGGATTAGAGATGCTTTTGCATAGAGTTTCTTCTACTCTATTCTTCTGTAAGCTTGTTTAGCTTTGTATGTTGTAATAGGAAGGTCCTATTTTCACCAACATTGGCCATTTAAGGCAATATATCCGAGAAGCCTAATATATTTCCGCGCCTTTGGTAGATTATTTTTTTAAAAAAAGAGAAATTCAAATACTATTATAGTATAGAAGATTTATCTTTTGTCAACATTGTATTAGATCTTTGTATCATATAATATCCCGCTTTACACACTAATGGCTCGTGATTCATGAGTGGTGCACATGCCTTTATGAATTATGATCAGACAACAACTAAATTTGACCAGAAATAAAAAGGTAGAGTATTGCCAATGTGTTAGTAATAATAAAATTTGAGAAAGAAATGTAAGTTTAGATGAGAATATGCTTAGTACTGTAGATACATTATTTTTGTCGATATATATTATCTAGATCATATTGCTGATTAAGAGTGAATAAATAGCATGTGTGATTCCTACATATATATATGAATGATATTGCTATATGTGTATGTGATTTATTTTTATTTTAAAATTTTTAAACAACACCATGGTGGAGTGAAGCAAGCAACCATGTATTTTAAATAATCTCCAAAATGGAGGCAGTATGTGGGATTTGGAGGAGAATCTAAAACTATGTCTATCTATGAGCCTCCGTCATACCTTATGTGAATGATTACGGAGATTTCCAAAACATGTAAACTTACTAGACATTCTTTGCATCAATGGCGGTAAAACCATATCAAAAGGCCGGTAATAGCCTATCAATCCTAATACTAGCGAAAAGGGGTCTAATTAATAAGGCCATGATTATAACCAACAGCGCTTTCAAGAAGTCCCACTCTGACTTGCTGAATGCATACTGACTACAGTAATGGATTGACATCCCATACAATATGGTCACCCCTAGAAAGTCTCATTACTCGCTATATACTATTGTCATCGCTATGCCGGTATGAGACTGTATCATTCCTCGCTATGATCATGCCGATAACAGCCCACAATATGACAAAGTCTCATTTCTCGCAATGTGGCTCACTATGACAGTTAGAGACTTTCTAGTTCATTAACACATTATCCGTACGCCTATTAGCTGCCCGCCAGCATCAAGCTGAAATGCCAAAAGACATATCTACTCGTACATGCTACAAATCTGATTCAGACAAAATCTCCAGAGGAAGAGTCAGAAATTTTCATTGACTCGGATTTCTCCTGTCTATCTATTGAATTAGATCAGAAGCCATCAAACTTTCTCCAAACAAAAGGACCAGTTGGAAAAAAAATATTGACAGACAACAAACCAATCCAATACTATATCAAAAAAACCTAGGTTAAATCACATACCCCATTATTCATGTGGAAATTAAAAAACCGAAACTAGCAGAAAAAAAAAGGAAAAATAGAAAAGGAAACTAGATCTGCAAGGAGTTCCATATAGGGAACCTAAACTCGTGGGACTGACGGTTGTACGCACTGAGCCATGATCGGCGCGTGACTGCACGCGCAACCTTGGTGGCACGTGGGTAGACTCCCGCGCGTGTCCAGCGCGTCTAACGAAGATCTCTCCAGAGTACCTTGCAGCGTTGTGGAGCATGATCTCGATCCATCTAATTCTTCTTACTCTGTTCTTCGATGTATCTCCCCGCGTGTTAATCACTTCCATCCATCTCCGCCGGTGAGAGGAGTTGCCGCTGCTAGACTGAGGCATTAGGGGGGTTGACGTAAAAAAACTCCCAAAAGTTTGAAAGAGCAAAAAACCCAACGTGGTGGATCTGAACACCGGTGATCCACCATCAATGGCGAGCAGTCGGGAATGGGAACATCGAAAAGGAGAGCGTTTGGAGAAAAAATGGGCGTAATTTGTCGACGATGATCTGGTTTCCGGGTTTGGGATGAAAGGAGAGTTTTGAATTAAACAAGAGGTATATGGGGGGAGGTGATCAGCTCGGCGGCAAAATTGCCAGCCGGCGATCCCTCCCCGCTGTAGATCTGGTTTTTAATTTTTAGGGGAAAGGGGGGGAGCATGTTAGGGGAAGGAAATTCAACACCTGATATGATTTTTTAACTCATGTATGTGATTTATATATCATGTAAACTATGATCTTATATATATGTTTTATGCATGTGATTTATATTTGTTTTAATTAAGATAATAATCAGCCATATAACTGTGATTATGATTGAAGTTTTTGTTTATAATACAAAGCACAATATTACTGAAGTTTCAATTTAATATGTTTTGTTTTAATTCATATCGTACAACAGGTTGGTGAGATGCATATGATCATGTCGATTAGGGATCAGAGAGGAGTCTGATCTGGTGAAGGTAGAGTGATCAGGAAGTATCGGAAGACTTTGCATACTTGATCTTTGTGGTAAACTTCATTTAATTTATCTCTGTTCCAATTGTTTTCAATTTGGTCGCCACAAGTACGTTAGGAAACTTCTTCTCGTAATTTTTTCTAATTGTTTGTTCGATCAAACAATGTGCTTTCGACTGATAAGTTTATCGTAATCTTAACTTTCTTGATATGATTTTGAAAGTGGCAGTAAAGTAGATTGATTTGTTAGAATTTATACTTAATTGTATGTATTAGAGGGGGACTATGACTAGGTTCTCTAAGTGCACGGTAAAGGATGGAAATAAAGATTATGATAAGTTTCTATGGTTTGGACTCATTATTCTTCCAATAATTTGTTAACTCTCTTTGGTGGTGCCTCTGTTACCGGTTCTACTTTACATATTTTTGCAATGTTTGATAAATCTCTTTGAAATTCCTACAAACTTCTAATGTAAATACTCCCTGATGTTTCAAATTTTGTTTGTAGGTTGTCATATAAATTTGTCTTTGATCCAAGTGGCATGATCATCATAGTTTGAAGGGATCACGTATTAGATAAGAATTTTGTTAAAGAATTAGCATTTTTAGTTGGTAGTGTGTTAGTTAATATTAAGCTATTATTGTGTGTACAAACTGGCAGAAGCGAAAATTTTAAATTATATATGCGTGCATCTACACGGGAATTATATTAGTAAATATGTATGGAACGAACATAGGATGTACCGTTGCAATTTTAATTTTTGGCTCATAAGTGCATTGTTAATATAACAATAGCATTATTAATTATTATTATTTTTTGATGAAAGTGTTCTACCATAAGTTTATAGTAGGGTGAATGATTCTCATATTTATCTACGTGTTTGTTACCTTTGTTTGTCTTCCTCACTCAATTAGTTCATTTACAATAAAATTGAATTCATGACTCTAACTCTCAAACACTCGACAACATTTAAATAAAAAATATTTAAATGTCATAATTTGAGTCTAACAAAATAAGCACATAAACATATTTAATAAAATGTAAAATAAAGTATGTCTGTAATAAGTTTATGATTGAGGCCCTGTCAAGTTCAACTTATTTTCAGTTTAACTGCGCGGAAATTAGCCCAAATTAGCTGAAGTAAGCTGCCAATAGCTGAAGCACGCTGCATATAGCTGAAACACGCTGCCAATAGCTGAAACACGCTGCAGGTAGTTGAAGTTAGCTGAAGCATGCCGCAATTAGTTGAAACACGCTGCAGGTCGCTGAAAGAAGTTAAGAAATATTTTATTTTAAACATTATAACTTTTAGCACATAAAAAAAAGTTTATGAACTTGTAAATTTTCCTTCTTCCTTTTTTTAGATGCACTAAATATTTTTTAAAAACTTTTTAATCTTCCTCTTCCACTTTTTAAATCTCAAAAATTATCTATTTTCCCTTTAATAAGATTCATCTGAATCATCCTAAGATCCCATGTATCCGGCACCCAATATTATCTATTTTCTTTTAACAACTCTTTTTAATTTATTTCATTTTTCCTCTTCCAAATCCACAATATAGTTTGTATTGTTCAATTTATGTAGGGAAATATTATTTGGTTGATTATGGGTCTCCAGGGTACATGGCTCTATTTTTCGATACAGGAGCAAGTATACATGTACCAGAGTTTAGACACGCACCACCTAGAGGTAAGGTGGAGCATTTTAACAAACGACGGTCTTCACTGAGAATGAAAATCGATGGTGTATTTAGACAGTTGAAAAGTACTTGGACAGTGCTAAAAATAATGTCTCAAATTGAAGATTGTCATCAAATGTCAATTATTGTTGTATGTTTCACGTTTCATAACTTCATTCGAAAATGTAAGAGATTGACATTCCTATTTTAGATCACAAGTCTACACCTAGTGATTTCACTATATGTTTGATGAATATTGAAAACGGGCTATGACACAAGTACGTGAAGATATAGCTGAACATATTTGGAATTTGGTTGATGGTGATACTAGTGAAATTGAACCATCAGATGATAGCGATTAGTATTGGATGCAACCGATATGCATTTTGGGAATAGTTGCTCAAATTGTTGCTTTCGAGTATAAATTAATTTGATATATTCTCGATTACTAAACTAAACATATTAAAAGGTAAATTTATTTGATAAATCAAAACAAAAATATATCATTGACATTTGATAAAAATTAACTTTATTTCAAAAACATTCTTGAAAAATAATGATTTAAAGCCAGCTGAAATTAGCTGAATCACGCTGCAGTTAGCTAAAGCAATCTGTAGTTAGCTGAAGCACACTGCATGTAGCTGAAATACGTTGTAGTTCGCTGAAACTAGCTGCAAGTAGCTGAAATTAGATGAACTTATGTTAACTTAATTGCAAGGTGCAAAAAATAAACCTAACTTAACAGGACCTGAATGATTGCACTCAAACTTTTTGATTATTAATAGTCAAATACTTTCAGTAAAAACTCCAAATAGTGTAATGATATTGAGTTGAGGATGGAGGGAGTAGAAATGATATTGTTTAACTTGGAGGGGTTAATCGAAACTAATAGTTGGCTGTGCCCTTTTGATGCAAATACGTAGAATGTAATAAGAATATATGCATTTGTATTCCGACCCCAACTATTTGTAAAGCTCTTCTTCATCCTGCGGTTTCCCAATTGTTGCTCGCTCTCTTTTCCTTTTTCTTTTCTGGTTGAAACTGGGATTCAGATTTCCAGGTTAGCCTGTGGGCGATACCTAATTGTTGGATTTCTGATAGTTTTCCTAGGTATGCCAGAAATCATTGCTTGGGCTTTTTCTTTTTCTGGGTTCAGTTCTGTAAACCCTAATAATGCCTGTTAATTGTGGTGATTTTGTAGTTGAGGAGTGGCTAAATGTCTATGGCTGCCCCCAACCAGCTAAACACCAGCGAACCCCCGACATGGGGTTCCAGAACGGTTGACTGCTTCGAGAAAATCGAGCTTATTGGTGAGGGAACTTACGGGTAAGTCTCTGCTAAATTTCATTGGATTGGTTTGAATTTCATTACAAGTTTTAGTTTTTGAATGAATTTGATTAATCCTAGATTTTAAAGCTTGAAAGAAAGAAGCTTTGATTAATGGGGTTATGTAGATTGGTTCATGGAGATGGGGTGGAGGGGATAAAGATGCATGTTTGAAGCTAAATACACATTAACAATATAAACAGCATTAAATTTATAGTGCTTGTCTGGGAAATCTGCAGCCTTTTGACAACTTGATGCAGATGATTATATCAGAGTTCATTGTATGGCTCTGGGAGAAGAAAGGATTTTGTTAGGAAAGCTTTTAACTTTATTTTTAATAGCTATAGCTTGATTACAAGTGTCTAGTTTCTTGAGTTGAATTTTTGAAAACATATCTGCTGGAAAACTTCATATTGCCACTTACACATGACAATGAAATTCAGCTGCCTATTGAACTTAAATATTGGCTGATGTTTTTTCAAATAACATGGAGCTCTCTCAAAATAAGCAATTCTTCACTGAATCACTCTGAAATGAAGATGGCTGGGTTCTATTGTCTCAGTTCATGGCGTTAAGAAAATAAAAATACTTCTTCATGCTATATGCATTTGGAAATTTTTGAGTTTCTTCTCAGTTGATGGAGACACACCATTTTACCTAACAAGTTATGTTTTCTTTTGCAGTCAAGTTTACATGGCTAAAGAAATAAAAACAGGTGAAATTGTGGCTTTGAAGAAAATACGCATGGATAATGAGAGGGAAGGGGTAAGTCTTTTGATGCATACTGCTTTTGTGTGTGTATTTTTTTATTTTACTTTTTTAAAAGCTATTGTCTGTGTTACTAATCCTTTTGTCTTCTTTCTTTTCTTCAAAAATAACCTGGAACACTACCTGTCTTTTTTCACCATGCTTCAAACTAAAATGAAGTTGGAACATATGTTTTGTTTAATATAATCTAGTTCTAACTAATAGCGATGAATTTGATGCTTCATTCTTGAGCGTGCACTAGCGATAAATTGATGCACCACCATACACGCAGTACTTGTTATTACAGGATAGGATTATTGTGTAGGAAATTGAGCAATCAGTAGGTAGCCCTTTATTGGATCAGTAGGAAAGCATTGATTTGGGACAGAATAGGTATCTTTTGATGATGAAATGTTGTGAACATGTAAAGTTCAATTTCTGAAACTCGTATCTTATATATATGCAGTTCCCAATTACTGCTATACGAGAAATTAAGATCTTGAAGAAGCTGCATCACGAAAATGTAATCAAGTTAAAAGAGATTGTCACATCTCCAGGTATGTTATGGATTTCTTCTTATTCTCTTTAGTGTCAGCTGAGAAAATCATCAATATGAATTGAAATTTAGTTTGTGGAGTTCCGATATTTCAACTTATAAGGTGTTTATCTAATACTTTTTTTCTGTTTTTCCAGGTCCCGATAGAAATGAGCATGACCAACCGAGACCAGGCAAGTACCTCTTTGCTTTCTGTTGGCCCTTTTAGTTAGTAACTTTGTTATTTTCTTTTGAACAAATGTATAATCACTTGCGTTATTGTTTTTCTTTTCTTGTTTGTTTTACAATGTTTGCCTACTATATTTCAGGCCCATATTAACTTTCCTTTTCTGCTGCAGATGGTAACAAGTATAAAGGGGGAATTTACATGGTCTTTGAATACATGGATCATGATTTAACTGGTCTTGCTGATCGTCCTGGAATGAAATTCTCCGTCCCTCAAATTAAGGTAATTCTTCAAGTATGTCTGCTTTTGAGTATGGTGATAATTTGTACTAATACATTTGCATAATTTATCCTCTAGTGCTATATGAAACAGCTCTTGACCGGACTTCACTACTGCCATGTAAATCAAGTACTTCACCGTGATATCAAAGGTGCAGTAAGAAATGACGATGATGATATTTGATTGACTCTTGTAAACTGAAATTAATTTCTCTTTCTTCCTGCAGGTTCTAATCTTTTGATAGATAACAACGGAAATCTGAAGCTTGCTGATTTTGGTCTTGCTCGATCTTTTTCAAATGATTTCAATGGGAATCTCACAAATCGTGTAATCACCTTGTGGTACAGGTAAGTGTGTTTGGTTAATACTCTTTGATCATGAATACTTGGTCACTAGTTTTTGGGTTCCTTTGATGTTCTAGACATATGATATCCTTTAAATAAATTGGCCAGACCACCAGAATTGCTGCTTGGAGCCACCAAGTATGGTCCAGCTGTAGATATGTGGTCTGTTGGTTGTATCTTTGCTGAGCTTCTGCACGGGAAGCCAATATTTCCTGGGAAGGATGAGGTAGCCTAAGGTTTTTTGTTTGTTAAATGTATATAAAAAATTATATGTAGTTTGTGAATTAGAAATTAAAAGCTAATTTAACATAGAAATTAGTATAGTTTGCTATAAGAAACGTTAGCATGTCAGTTGAACTTTGTTCTCTTTTTGGTCTTTTTCAATTTTATGGCAAAAATGTTCCAAACTTGTTCTTATTTGTCACGATCTTTTGGTAGCTGTTCTTATCATTCATTTCTTTTGGGAAATTGAAACTAATTGCGTTGCATTTACATGTATGTCAGCCGGAGCAATTGAACAAAATTTTTGATCTGTGTGGGGCCCCAGATGAGAAAAATTGGCCTGAGGTGACAAAAATGCCATGGTATAACAACTTCAAGCCCTCAAGACCTAAGAAGAGATGTTTGAGAGAGAGTTTTAGACAGTAAGTGAATGCGCTTGTTCTTGTTGCAGGTTTGCAATTCGTTCATCTTTGGTGTTTATTATTATACTTTCTTGGACAGTTTTGACCGACATGCTTTGGAGTTGCTTGAGAAGATGTTAACTCTTGATCCATCTCAGGTATTCTCACTACTGATCAATATGATTGGGAAACTGTGTTAACTTAAATGCTAAGCTTCCCTTGTAACTGCTGTATGTTGAGCCTACTGATGTTCCTTGATTGTGGTAGAAGAACCCATAGTAATGTTACTTGTCTTGTATGAAATTGGTACCAATTTTAGGCTTCCATTGTCTCTGGTGCAGATATGCTTATTGTATTTTTGGTGCACTCATGCCTTTTGATTTTCCCAGAGAATATCTGCCAAGGATGCTCTAGATGCTGAGTACTTCTGGGCTGACCCACTACCTTGTGATCCCAGGAGGTTTTGTTACCCAGCCCTACTATATTCTCTGTAATTACGTTTAATGGCTGAACTTTTAGTATCTGAAATCATATTTTCATGACTTTGTTCAGTTTGCCAACGTATGAACCTTCTCATGAGTTCCAAACAAAGAAAAAGCGTCAGCAGCAGCGTCAACATGATGAAACAGCAAAACGTCAAAAATTGCAGCATCAGTCGCAGCATAACAGCCGGCCACCTCATCAGCAGTCTGGGCATCCTCAGATGCGGCCTGGACCAAACCAAGGAAGTATACATGGATCTCAGAACCAGGTAGGTTCAGGTCCCAACCACCATTTTAATAGGCCACGTGGGCCTTCCGGTGGACCTGGCAGACATCTTCAGACTGCTAATCCTTCTAGCGGTGGATACAACCATCAAAATAGGAATCAAGGTGGTGCAGGTTATTCCAATGGCCCGTACCACCACCAACCCCAAGGAAGGGGTGCACCACCTTATGGTTCAGGCAGTGCTGGTCCCCGTGGTGGTGGAGGGAGTGGATATGGAGCTGGCGGTCCAAATTTTCCTCATGGTGCTCAGTATGGGAATCCTGGCGCTGGACGTGGCTCAAACAATATGCCTGGAAACCGCAATCAGTACAATAACTGGCAGCAATAATATGGCGATTTTGTGTTTTTGAGTGATTTTTCCTCTGCAAGATGCTGAAACAGTTGAGCCCCACCTCACTCCCCTCGTTCATCATCAGACGGTGTTGGTATTTTTCTGTAGGGATAATGTATGTGTACCCATGCTACATGAACCTAGATAATGAGCCAGTTTTCTGTAGACGAGGTAAAAATGTGGAATCCCCTTTGCTTTAACTGTATACAGATATGAAGTCCCAAGTGGATCAGACCATATGAATTGCGATTGCTGTTGTTTATGAAAGTCCTATATTTATGTATCTCTGGAGTATGATGTCTCGTGCAGATTGTTTGTAAAGGATCCTGAGTATATTTATGTGAAGATTGTACAGATGGGGTCTTGTCATGTCTGATCATCTGTTTTCCCTTCTTTATGTAAAATGTTATGCGTAATATGTTTATCACAATCATTTTCTTTTTACCTAAGTTCATCACAATCAAAACCACCGTTATGGTATCCTAAAACGAGATAACCAAATATCAAACTTTCCTATCATGAGTATTTCAAACTAAATACATGTTAAAACTAGGCAAAGCGGACCAGGCCGGTGTTTTTTGAGTAATTTTAAAATATTATTAACTAGGGTAATTCCCGTGTGGATGTAAAATCAGATGTATGTATAAATATATATCATTAGAAGTATTCTTTCCATGTAATGTAAGAGATTACTAAACATTCATGTCATGTACAAATCCAACTCTATAACAATATTTATAATAAATCAATTGCTCCCATGACATTATTTAAAATAAAATATTTTATTTTGCACAATAGTGAATATCATCCAACGTAAACAGAGATCATTTCTAAATTTTGAGAATTTTTTTATTAAGAGCGTGAGAAAGTTTAAAATTATCAGAAAGGACGAAACTATTCTATTTATTATGAAGGACATTATGATTGTTTTAATGATTATTTATTTAAAAAATGACATCTATAATCTTTATTGACAAAGTCTTGGATAAGACCGTTCTATAATCTTTGTCTAGCACATCAGTTCGAGAGCCTGGTTCGTCGTCGAAGTGTTGGTGTCCGGCATACATCAATTTGGCACGCCCGGTGGGACATCTCACACTCATTGACGATGTCGCCGAACCTTGTTTCCGATCTGGTCTAAGCGCACCTGAAGAAGCAACTTCCCCAACAACATGTCTGACGCCGAACAACCCAGACGAAGTGCCCGAGTGCTAGGGCAAAATCCAGAAGAGAATCCAGAAGCAGAGATACCTCCCCAAGGACGAGGACGAGGACAAGGACGCGGTCGACCCGGAGGATCTCGTACACGCTCCACCTCTGAACCACCGTCAGGCTCTACCGTGGGGGCAGGAAACTCCAACGTTCCAAACTCTTTCGGTCCGAATCCTGTCGTATCCGGAGCACCCCTCTCCGGTCCAAATCCTGTTGCGTCAGGAGTGCCACCTTCTGGATCGAATCCTGTTGCATCAGGAGTGCCACCTTCTGGATCGAATCCTGTTGGATCTGAAGCACCGAACTCGGGACCAAGAATTTCGATCCAGACTGACATGAACTACAGCGAACACGTCAACAATCGAGACGGCCTTGACCCAGAGAATGGGTTTGGATATAACGGACCTGATTCGATCTTTACCTCAGAAGAACAAGCATTAACAGATCAACAAATCCTCACAGAAAAACAACAGGAGGAGGAAAGACAAAGATGTCTTAGGGAAACCTTGAGCCAGACTGTATGAAATAACCCTCCAGGTTCCGGGCCATCTTATATCAACCTTGACCCTCCGAGAATGATCCCTAAAGATGTCCGAACGTTGATGAGGAACTTACAGGCCCAATATCTTGATTTCGTCGCATCTTTGATAAACTCAAGTCAACAACTCAGTGCACAGATGCATGAAGCCCCCAACCTAGTATCTGTCTCAGGAGCCCAAACTACACCACCTGCTGATCCTACTCAACAGCGGAGACTCCTCAACAACTTATCTAAGGATCTACCGCCTTATAATGCTCAAAGCAGTCTGCCACCACCTCCTAATACATCTAACTATCAGGGGGAAGGCATATGATTAAGTAGGGAGGAAGTACGAAGGATGCGCATCATCAACATCGAAGAAGAAATCAGACGCGAGAAGAGGGAGCGAACTCGAAGCAAATGACAAAATAGCGCCGATCGGCCCTACACCCAAGATGGAGCCTCCCTACCCGAGGTAAATACGAAGTTGACCAAGAAATCACACGTATCCTCGGACCCAGAGGACAAACTGCTCGTTCTCCCTTCTCGCGGCATATTGTGAATCTCCCCTTCGATAACCACAAGAAGGTCCCAAAGCACTTACCCACATACGATGGCACTAGCGATCCTAGAGAATTTCTCTCGGTCTTTTTTAAGACCTTAGAAACCAGGAACTTCCATGAATTGGAAATATGCAAGATCGTCCCCAGTTACCTCCGAGGGAAAGCACAGACATGGTTTACCCAGACGAAACCAAAAAGTTTATTTGATTACTGGGATTTCTCCGAGTTCCTTCTCCACGTTTTTTTCCAGAATAAGAAGTTTACCAAGTCCCTCGGAGATCTGGGGTATGTGGCTCACCTCGAAGGAGAGACTGTGATAGAACACTATCATAAGTACATGGATCTAGCTACTGAATGTTATGATCGGGATGAACGCCTCCTGATAAATATGTACCGGGTGAGCATGGATGATGACATTCTAAGGATGAAGTTGGCAACAAAAAATCCAACAACCATTCAACACCTCCAGGCCATCATGGAAAAGTACGCTAGCAAATCAAATGCCATGACGGGCAAAAGACCCCCAGAATTCCTTATGGACAGAAAAGAATCCAGGGCAAAGATACTGAAGGTCGAGAAGACTGATTACGCTCCAAAGCCTACCTTCGAGTCATACACTCCTCTGGCGAGATCTCGGGCTGAAATTCTATCCATTCACAGGCACCTTTTGAAGGACCCGCCCGCCATGAAAGAATCAGCCGAGCGCCAAAGGTCGCCAAAGTTCTGCCAGTATCACCGAGATCGGGGGCATGATACCGAGGAGTGCTATCAACTCAAGAACGAAATTGAGAAGTTGATTCGCCAGGGAATTGTGCAACAAATTGCACCATCAACAACCAGCGATAACCAGGGGACCCAGAGGAGGTATATGGGAAAGCTCTGACAGAAGAATAAGGATGGCCCCCGTAACAACAATAAAAATAATAACAACTACGGTGGCGGAGGCAACAATCCTCAAGATCCTCCTCCCCCACCACCTAATGGAGCCAACCGAGTCATCAACGGCATCAATGACTACACAGGAGAAGCAATTTCCTTGACCAAGCTGAAAGATAGTGTGCGAGCTATACCCCACACTGAGCCAGTCAACAAGAGGCTCCGCCCCGAGGAAACCATTACCCTCTCGGATGCAGACACCGTGCTAAATCATATGACTCACTCGGATCCTCTCATCATCTCAGCAACCGTACAAGATACTCCGGTAAAAAGAGTCTTCATAAATGATGGGAGTGGGGTAGAAGTTATGTTCCAAGACTGCTTCCAGAAGTTAGGATTTACTAAAGATGAACTTAAACCTACGGGTCCGATCTCGGGGTTCACAGGAAATCCAGTAATACCTCTCGGGGAAATCACACTCCCCGTCACAGTAGCAGAAGGAGCCAAGAGCCTAACCTTATACTGCACATTTGTGGTAGTAGACACCGTCACACCCTTCAACATTTTCCTTGGAAGACCTTGGATCTGCCAAGCTAAAGCTGTATGGTCTCCCTACCATCTGATGCTGAAGTTTCCAACACCACAAGGAGTAGTTTCAATCAAAGGAGACCAAGGAGTGGCGCATTCTTGCATGATCACGGCCATCCGTGACGTCAGAAAAGTGAGCAACATCTCGGCCGTTAACACTATTCTAGGAGATCTGGTCCCCGATACTGATCTCGAACAACCCATGGTGTTCCATTTTGAAGAAGAGGCCTACAATGAGATGAATACACTGTGGCATAAACGCCGCCACAAAGCCTTCCAAGTGGGGGAATTGGTAATGCCAGTTGGACCGTGGTGCACCAACAAGCTAGGAGGAGCGCTGGAGCCAAGGACCAAATGACCATACAAAATATCTGCTGCACAAATCCGGTGGATTCTACCTCTTGCAAACACACGAAAGAGAGCACTTGGACCCTGTCATTATGGCGCCCTTCCTACATAGGTACCTTTGAGCTAAAACCAAGTAGACCTTCTCCATATAAGGAGAAACTACTTCAATAGGGCCTACGGGCCAAGCTCTTTTTCTTTTCATCTTTTTACATTTTTATACCCAAGCTCCCAAACTCGGGGTTGTCTTTTATAATTTTACCGAACTCTCAAGTTCGAAGAATGCAATTTCTTTTCGATATATATCTTCTATTTTATTTTGAAGCAGTCCATACTCTCTAAATACAAAGAGAAACTATGCCTCACAAAGCATAGGTAAAGACTGCTGCCTAAAGATCCATACGCTTATAAGTGTACGATTGATGCTTATCTAATATGAGCTGTTTAGACCACGTGTCTGAACTACAATCATCTTAGGCCAAAATAAAATAATATACTTTAAAAAGTATATGGTCAAAGACCAACATGATACGGGTCATGCAAACTCACAAAGTTTGAAATACGACTCTCCATGTGATACTCCTATTAAGGTACACATCACGATTTATTAAGTCTATTCATAAGCCTAAAGAGTCAATCTTCTCAAGGATTGCAAGATAAAGACCTTTATAAAGGTAAAATAAAAAAAGTGTTATTACACTACGAAACTTCTTACACCTCGTGAAGGTCTTTATATATAGGGGTACGACCCCGACCGCGAGAAGAAGTAGAGGCACGACCTCAGACACTCTGGAGGCCACGACCCCAATTACTTTCTTCTGTTATCCTCATCAACTGAGAGGACGTAGGGGATCTACTTCTATTTTCTATAATTATAGGTCAAGCAGGAGAGTCAATAGAGCCACGAGCTCTAGGAGTAGGTGTCACCTCTCTGCCCCTTCCACATGGGATCCCTCGAGATACACCCCCTTGGACATAAGGCCTTATCAAAGGTCCTGAATATGGGACACTAGAAGGTCCACCTATCTCCCTCCTTGAAGATCCTGAAGGTATGACAAACACACCTTGAGCTTCTAGTTCCTTTATTTGGAACCTGCAAGCGTTAAGCTCGGCCTGGCACATTCTCAACTCATCTATCCTGGAGGCAATCTTGTGAATCACAGTGATATTTTCATCTCGGAGGGTAGAAATACGAAGATCCTTCTCATGACTTTCACCCTTGACCTTCATTAAGTCACTCCTGACTTTCCTCCATTCTTGGTCATACTCCTTATTGGTGGCCAAATCCTTGTTGAGCGCTTCTTCTAGATCCTTATACCTCTTTTGAAGATCGCTCAATTGCAGATTCAGTTCGGCTCTCCGCTCTAAAGATATCTTCAGCCCGCCACGAAGACTCTCACATTTTTCCCGCATGATGCTAAAACAGTCCTTGGATTCACCCAAATCTTCCTCCTGTTTCTTGTTCTTCTGAAGGACATCTTCATACTTGACCTGCAAATCAGCACATGCGGCAGAGCAACACTGGACATAAAGGAAGGTAAAGACCAATTAATTCCAAAGACAAAGCATATGTTCATAATACATGAAATGCCAAAATCTGGCGAAGAGAGAAAAATCTTGAAGTAAAAGACAAGGCTCTAAGGAGTTACAGTCTTCTCCTGCCCATCAGAAGTCTTCGGGTCCTCAATTGAAGTTTCCGTAGCCGGCTTCTCCACCAGGAATGAAAGCTCAGGATACAAACTGGACAGCTTGTCCCGGAACTCCTCCAGAGTTAAAGCCTTCTTCAAGGATTCCAGGCTAGTCAGTAGACTGGTCTCAAACGCCCCAATCTAGCTAAATTTCGCCTGAAACTCCTTCAAATTCTCCGGTACTTCCGGCCAAGTGTAGGCAGGGGCAAGACATCCTTGAATCTCTTCATTGAGAAACCCCTTCAGAGGAATCCACATCTTCGAGAGCTAAGATTTATGGTAGAATTCACCATACTCTTGGCGATGAGCCTCAATCTCTGGACAGTTGAGGCAGAAATCTATTATCAACCGAACTAGTCGCCTCTGGCTAATGGGATTAGTATACCGGTTTCTCTCCGCTTCCACCAGAGCCATGTTCCTTTTCAGATCTAAGAAGGAACCATCCGACAGCCTTTTTGCCTTCTTCAAGGCTTGATTCTCCTCTTCCAAGGCCTTTATTTTGGCCTTATCCTGAGCCATCTCATTCTGGAGGTGCTTCGGCATATCTAAAGGTTCCTTAGACCTTTTAGAAATCTCCTCCTTCATCAACTCGAGCTCGGACGCCTGCCCTTGAGAACGGTTGTACAGTGTCCGAATGGAGTTGTACATATACTTCATCTGACTCACAGACTGTAAAAGAAGATAAAGAGAGTTAGCTAACTACACAGCTAATCCATTTGAGAGCTAAGCCGAATCATACCTGGCTAATCTCGGGACAGCCTGGTACCAACTCGACCAGAATCTCGGAAGGAAGAGGTGACACATATTTCTCGAACTCCTCCAATGATCCGAGTTCGAGCCTTGACTTCTTTGGAAACTTTTCCGCAGAGCTCCGTGAAGCCTCGGGATCCCTCATCTTATCATTACTATTCAACGGCCCTCTGGATTCAGCTATCTTAGCCAACAAACTTGCTGCCCTGTTAGCCTTGGAAGCACCCACTGCATATGAAAGGGAAGAAGTCAGCGTAAAAAGCGATTGACACATTGTGGATGAGAATAAAATAAACAAGAAGAAATACCCTCTTGCAACGCATCCGAATCTACCATAGAAGTTATCATCATGACCTCATCAAAATTATCAACCATGGTTGGGAGGACACTATAAGTCCGAGACACCTCCTTTCTCGGATATCGAACTAGGGCTGAACCCTCATCCTCTTCCTCATCCGATGGATCTAAAGCCACAGGAACGAATAGGCAATCTGCCTCCTCAATCACCTTATGCTGGGATTGAGTCTTCTTAGGCCCTTGAACCAGCCTTTTGAACCGACGCCCACGTCGAGCATCTTTCATCAGACCCGAGATCTCCTTATCTACCTCTTTCTCGGATACCTCATCTCGAGCAGTTCTTTCTTCTAATGCCCTATAGGCCTGCAACGCCTTAGCTGCACCAACTGGATCCTGCTCCATAGACAGAAGGGTTTCATACCAATCCATCTCAACACCTCCTGGCTGATCAAAATGTGTCAACTTCAAGAAGCTGCAATTTTGAAGAGTACGGCCGGATAGTTGATTCAACCAATCATACGTTTCTATAGGCCATTGCCAACCCATTTGATGATCTCCAGATACAAACTTACCCTCTCTAAGTTTGATCTTATCACTGACCAACTCTCCAGCTATATTTAGTAGTTTGCGGGACGACTCCACTTCATGCCAGATCTCATTTTGGACCTCTTCATTCCAATCAGGAACTTCATACTTAGTTCAATCAAAGGTTAGTTTTACCTTATCCCACTTCCCGCAGTTCACAGGAAGCACAAAAAGCTTACCTAAAGAGGTATCCCGAGAGGTCAAGGTCACATTTTGTTTAACAACGGAAACCTTATACATGGTCCGCAACAAGGAGAGACTGGGACGGTAACCTTTACGAGCACACCAAGTTATTAAGGCCATAATGATTACTATTACATTGGCATGTAACTGCCCTGGATGCACCCTATAATGCTGAAGAAAATCATCCAACAGTGGGGGAAAAGGAAAGGCTAACCCATGCTGCAGAAACCTCCCATATATGACCCCTCGGGTTGGAGTTACTAATTCAGCTGCAGACTTGTCTTCTCCAAAGTACATGAGGTCAGTATCAGAAGGAATTGAGAATGGACAACATTCTGCGAAGATAGCAGCATCAGCGCGTACTTTATCCTCCTTCAGTAACTTTCTACTACTACCTTCGCCATCCATGGACACTATACCTCCGGATGCATGCACTACCATTGGGCTATTCCCCTCTATCTGAGCCCTCGTGGCCATAACCCTCAACCTCTTCTCTTCCTCAGAGGCTTTCTTCTTCAAAACTACATGTTTTTTTTCCACTCGATACCTCAGCTCTGCGGCGGTCATGGGAGCTACTCTCCTCAGCCTGAGCTTCTACATACTCTCCCTCATCATGATGGGGGATGGAAATTGTTTTACTACTATTACTCATGATTACAGAGAGTATGAGGGGAAATACACACAGAGATAAAAGGAAAAAACAGACATAAGCAAGAAATTGGAAAGACGGGGGACAGACCGTCTCTGCTTGCCAATGAAGACATGCCACATGTATCTACCATCTGGATTTCAAAAGAAGCTAATCTCAGCCGTCAAAATATCTGATGGAATACGAAAAGAGTTTGAAGCTAGATATTCAGAAGAGTAAGCCCTAAAGGACAGTCCTAGAAGGATACCCCGATTTATTCTCCCTCGAGTTATTGGTCTTCCCTCGAGAAGCAAGTCTCTCTTTCAACCTTCGAGATTGAGCACTCTATATTCTGAAGATCTACCTTGGGGCTACTGATAAGTCCATGGTTCGTATTCGGACCTCGTTCATACTCGGACCAGGGCCCGAAAAGGGTAATGGGCTCGAGATACGCGGAGGATGGGTCCACGGGTCCATCAATCCTAATCCTTATAAGGAATGCGTATATTATGAATGTTCTACAAGGAATATACATCTTCTCAAAGATGGTAATTCAACTATCCTAAACATGGCAATACAACCATGTCCGAAATATACTTCTATTATACATGGTAATACAACCTCTATTCCCATAAGAGTTGTATTCATACCATAAATACATATCTTGGTGATCAACGGATTGTAGCCACATAAATACCCTAAAGGTTTGGTAGACCTCCCATCTAATCTCATACTTTATACTTTACGCCTTAAACTAATATACTGACTTGAGCGTCGGAGTGTCTATCCCTGGGACACCCGGGGCCTTTGTCTTGCAGATCAGTTCGAGAGCCTGGTTCGTCGTCGAAGTGTTGGTGTCCGGCATACATCATGTATCATCAGCATAGGTTAAATGAGAATTTTTTTCAGCATTTTTTGGCAAATTGAAGTACTGCATGCTACCATTTTCATAAATAAAAGCCAAGATTCTGGTGAATGCTTCTGAAAAAATGTTAAATAGAAAAGGAGAGAGAGGATCACCTTGTTTTATTCCTCTTGTTGCATTAAAAAAACCTATTGGTGATTCGTTAATTAAAACAGAGAACCATGCTTGAGAGAGGTTTTTAATTACCCAGTATATGAACTTACCATGAAAGCCAAATTTAAGGAGAACATTTGACAGAATTTTCCAGCAAACTCTGTCAAATGCTTTCCTTAAATCAAGCTTTAGAATGCAGTTTGGGTGTGTTCCTTTCCTGTCAATAAATCTCAGCATTTCTTTAGTATATAGCATATTGTCAGCCAAATCCCTATTGCTAAGAAATGCAGTTTGATGGGAGAATATCAATTTATGCATGACTGGCTTAAGTCTCTCCATCAATATTTTTGAATTTTTTTTGTTGGTGACAGTGGAGAGACTTATAGGTCTAAAGTCAGTAAAGGTAGAGGGGGTGTCAACTTTGGGGATGATGGCTATCCAAGTACTAGCAATACCTCTAGGAAGTGAAAAACTAGACAGAAAATCATTAGCTGCATGCAATAAATCAGTGTGAATTATATCCCATGCTTTTATGAAGAAATTGGTAGGAAAACCATCTGGACCTGGACTACTTTGTTTGTTAAGGGAAAAAACAACCTTTTTGAGCTCAATCAATGAAACAGGTCTGGTCAATTCAATATTATCTTCAAAAGTAATGAGTTTGGGGATCTGAGACAGAAAATGAGAGTAAAATTTATCTTGCTCTAGGTCACTGTCAGCAGAGAGAAGGTTAGAAAAGAAAGACTCTGCCTCCTTTTCTATTTCAGACATCTCATCCAGCCACTCTCCAGAAGAGTTCATAATTTTAGTAATAGTCATTCTGCTCTTCCTTTCCCTTAAAGAATTATGAAAAAACTTGGAGTTATCATCTCCATCTTTAAGCCATTTAATTTTTGCTTTATATTTTAAAAAATATTTTTGCTCTTTAATGACTTTAGTTAACTTGGATTTAGCCTGTCTAAGAGTTGTCAGTTCTGTTTCACACTGATTACTATCATAAGCTAATTCCTGTAATTTAAGACACTCTTCTGCATCAATAACATTTTGGTGTATGTTTCCAAAAACCTCAATGTTCCATTTTTTCAAACATTTTTTCAGTCTGAGCAATTTAATGTAGAATTTTAGCATGCCAGACTCTTGGATATCAGCAGTCCAATTTTCATGAATGACCTGAAGGAAATTTTCCCTTTTAAACCAAGTATTAATAAATCAAAATGGTCTGGGAGATGATTTTAATTGGCTACCTAAACATAAAAGCAAGGGACAGTGATCACCGGTTTCTTTATTAAGCACAAGAATGGATGAATCAGGGAATTTAATTTTCCAGTTAGGGGTACATAAGCCTCTGTCCAATCTTTTGATAGTAGGAGTTTTATTCCTTCCATTTTGACTAAGATCCAACAGATTTTTATATCTCCCATTAGTCCAAGTAAAAGCATTACCCACAGTATTGATATGTTCCACTGGCATAAAATCTATAAAGGAGGCAAATTCTCTAATACTTCTTAAACTAGGTGAGGACATACCCTTATACTCAGAAATAGAAGCAATGGCATTAAAATCACCAATAAACATTGTTTCAGGGCAATAAATATTAGCAAGATCTATCCAAAGTTGCTCTCTTTCTTTCCTAGTTCTCAAACCATAAACAAACACAGATTCCATACAGGCATTTAGTTTCAGGCAATGTAAGGAGACATGCAAAAATTGGGGATTATCTTGGATCAGTGAGATCTTAATGTTGTTACTCCACATTAGCCAAATCCTTTCATTTTGTGCAGCAATACATGTTGAGAATTTTAGTGCAGAAGCAAAATCTACACATTTAGCATTTTCATGCATAGGTTCAATTAAACAGATAAGATCAAACCTATGAATAATAGTTAATTCCATCAGTCTGTCTAGTGAAGTATTCATTCCCCTTATGTTCCAAACTAGGAAATTAATTTTAAGGGGTTTAACAATCATTAGAACTTGAAAGAGGGCTTTTTGTAGCAGAACCAGACATAATCTGATTAAGCTGGGTAAAGTAAGTTTTAAAGCTTAATAGCTGGAGTCTTTTTTGCCATAAGCCTGGAAGATTGTCTCACCTGAGCTGTGTTTACCTAATTTTTCTTTTTTGCAGGAAGGATTGGAGTGGCTTCCTTCAATTTTTCAGTTGCAGCTAGATCCTCTTTGGAATTATCCTCTTTCAGACAGAGAGCTCATTTTTTGAAGAGGGAGGAATCTGTTTGTCCTATTCTTATCCCGAGAGAAACAAGTAACACGATTAGTAGTAAAGAAAGAGTTTTCTGATCTAGGGTTGGTCTTTGAGGTGATGTGGAGATCATCCTTGGCATATATGGTAGGTTTAGGCTTGGTGATAGGTCTCCATTCCAGCCTTTTGATCACATAGTTCTCTTGGATGGGCTCATGAGAGTGCACTTTAATTGTGTCAGAAGGAGCTGTGTAAATATTTTCAGAAGATGTGCTTTTTAAAGGAGAGTTATCCTGCTCAGATAGAATATTCATAGGTGTTTTTTTCTTGAGCTCTTGAGCTGCAATCACTCTTGCCTTCTCTTTAGTTATAGTGCCAGAGGACTCACCAGAAGGTGGAATGTTGTTAGTGGAGGGAGCAGGGACAATGAGAGGGCTTACAGAGGGAGTAAGGACAGTGGGAGGGCTGACAGAGGGAGCATTGGCATTTGGGGGTGGAGTAGGCACACTAATTTTAGGGTGGGGTGCTGTTCTTCTATAACTTTGGGATTTAGTAGGAGGTGGCTGTTTTTTTTTACTGGAGTTTCCATCCCTCATTAGAGCTATTCTGAGCCATTCTACAATCATTTGGGGAGTGTCCTAATTTTCTGCATATCTGACAATATCCAGGAAGCTCTTCATACTCAATATCTAGATCAACTTTAAAACCAGATACACCTACATTAATCTATGTATGCAACTTTTTTTGTAAATCAATCTCCACACAAAGCTTTACTGCTGATGGTCTAGTAAGGGAGGCTGTGGCTGAGTCCATTTTGATAAAATTCCCTACTCTGTTGCCTATCAATTCTAGCATTGCAGTATTGTACAGAAAAATTGGAACCTGATGTATTGTGATCCAAATTGGCACAACAGATGACTCAGTACCAGGGGTGAAGTCGGTAGACCACTTAAGCACTTTCATCGGAAAACCTTTGAGATTCCAGAGGCCTTTCAGCCAGCATCGTTGGTAGTCCTCTTGATCCTCAAACCGTATCTGTATGTGCCTGTAATCGATGGCACCGATCTGGAAATTGGAGTTGAATCCAATGAATTTGAAAGCTTCGTTCAGTGTTTCCATGTTAGGCTTGCCCTTGTCAAACTCGCTAATCAGAGCTTTTTGATTGTGCGCCGCCAGATGAGAGGCCTGCTCCGGCGAAACAATACAGGCGATCTTCCCCTTATGTTCACCAATGGGGACTATTTCTGGGTTATTAGATAGCGTGGGGGAGAGAGGAGGCGGTTTGGAGGTGAGAGCTTGCAAAAAGGACCGGTTTTGGGGGTTGCCGCCGCGGGGCTGAGGCGGCGCCGCCATCCTTAGAGCCGTTAGATAGACGTTATTGGTAGGGAATAGTGCACTGAAACTGAGAAAGGTGGGGGCGTTAGGCTTAAAACTAGGAAATAATTATGTTGGAGTTAGAGAGAAGTGAGAGCAAAAATCTTAGGGAGAGAAAGCGTTTTTTGAAACTTAAGAGCAAAAATTGAACTTTTATCAAATCATATTCCATCAAATTGGTAATTTGAACTAAACCAATAAAATTTCGTATAAGTTGGGAGAACGAACCCTTAATTTCAGGTTTTGAACTTTTAAAATTATTTAATATAGATTTTAAAAATAAAGTTATAAATGTCAATTTTCAAGTAAATAGTTATCAAAACAATCACAATGCCCTCCATTATAAATATAATATGCCATTTATAAAATTTTGAATTTCCCACTCACTTAATAGAAATTTCCCCAATAATTTACTCCCTAGATAGCACTGAAAACCCTTATTTAACACTTATAAGAAGTTAATAACATTGCACAACCTTTAACACTTCACCCTTTAATAACAATTTTACCAGTGGATATAAAGGGTGAAGACACGGTAAAATTGAAAAGTATATAGGAAGAAATCATAAAGACAAACTCTATAATAAGGTGATATTAGTGTGTGGCAGCAGATAATAAGGTGATATTAACAAAATTGCAAAACAATACCCATTGTATAGAGAAGAAGAGATGAAAAGGCAATGAAGAAGATTCTAGAATCCTTTCGAGGATAAGTGTTGAGCACGCTGCCATTGAATGCTATCTTTGATACAAACTAATTTAGGATTCTTTAGAATTGATTTGTGAAGGGTTAATCCAAGTCGAAAGAACATAGAATGAAAAGACATATTGAAAGAAGAAATTTTAGAAAGAGTATTGAAGAAGAGAAATGAATCCAGACTCTGGAGGTGAAAGATTTCAAGGTATCTATATAGTCGAGATTCCTTAGACTAGGGAAAAAACAATACAGACACGTGTTAAATTTTGAGAGCCTCTGAAAACTGATGTGGCATAAGAGAGGATGTCAGTTGTTTAGTGGTTGATGTGTTTTAATAGTATAGATAGATTGATAATGTAAAATAACATACTATTTATATTATTAATATTTATATTGCTTTTAAAAATTCTGTAATCTCCATTTCCTTGTAAATTTATACATTTAATAATTCTAGCGGAAATGTGATCGTAGGCCGACACCATAAGGGTGTGTTTGGTTTGCAAGATTTTTGAGAGTCTGGACTTTGTTTTGAGATTTTGATAGTTTGAATTTTTGTTTGGGATTTTGAGAGTCTGGTTTTGCAAAATCCTTGTTTGGTTGGGTTGGATTTTGTGAGTATGAAACAAAATTTTTGATTGGTTTTTAGAATTTTGCAAGTCTGAATTTTGGGAAATTTGGTGAACCAAACAAGATTTTACAAAATTTGGATAGTTCAAGTTTTGCAAAAACTTGCCCAATCAAACACATCCTAAGACTTTGTCGGCTCGATATGGACTTCCCGTGGCGGGATGCATGGCAGTGGAGAAGCTGCTACGGTGGTGAGAAATTCCATGGAGACAGAAATGTTTCCCATTATGCAATGTGTTTACATATGCATTTACCTATCCGTTTGCCAGCCAGGTGTTTTTTGCACCATCAAATAGCAAATAAAAAACGTACAAAACATATTAAAAAAAACCATTCGCAACCAAAATTAAGCTAGAACATAAGTATTAGAACCTTAGTAAAATTTAAATGACAAAATATACTCTGATTTTATTACCATGAACATTATTTTAATAGTATACTCTGATTTTATTTACAAATATATACTAACTTTGAACTATAACTTTAGAAAACTGTGTAAGTTAAGTCTTTCACAAAGACTTTAAAAATGAGTAAAGTGACTAGTACATACAGCTCTCCAAAGCATTAATCTCAAACCATGGGAAGCATCACAAACATTCTCTTGCTCGTGTTTTTCATTAGTTTTTTTTCCAATCAATAAAAGCCATTCTTATTTAATCCTACTTAAGAAGTGGATGGAAGGCTCTCCTGGAACACTGATGTATGTCTGGCACCCGCACTTGACGATGAATTTGGCTAACGAACTGACCTGCAAGACAGAACACCGGTATGGCCCAGGGGTAGACACTCCGACGCTCAAGTTAGCAAACATCTTAGGGAAGTTTTAGGTGCGTCAGGCGTATAGTATGCATTATGAGATAGAGATATTTACCAAACCTTTTGTATTTATAAGGTTACAATCCGTAGATCGCTAAAATATATAATTATGATATGAATACAACTCTTATGGATATAACAGTTGTATTACCATGTATAGAAGAAGTGTATTTCGGACACGGTTGTATTACCATGTTTAAAGGAGGTGTATTCCTTGTAGGACATTCAGAATATACGCATTCCTTATAAGGATTTGGATCAATGAACCCGTGGAACCATCTCCCGTGTATGTCGAGCCCACGACCCTTATCGGGCCATGGTCCGAGACTGAACAAGGTCCTAGAATACGAACCATGGACTTATCAGTAGCCCCAAGGTATATCTTCAGAATTTCGAGGGATGCTCTCGAAGGTATGGTTAGAGGCTTGCTTCTCGAGAGAAGGCCAATAACTCAAGGGAGAATAGTTCGGGGTATTAAGCTCGGGGCGTCCTCTTAGGACTAACCTCTCGGAATAACCCTTCTGAATATCTATCTTCAAATTGCTTCGTATTCCATCAGGACACGTGGACGACTGAGTTTAATTCTTTTTGAAATCCAGAAGCCAAATACACGTATCGTATATCCATTGGATGGTAGTGGTGGATTGTCCCCCGTCTCTCCAATTTCTTACATCAGAACACGGATCAAGGTAATTATTCTCCTTAATATTATCTGGTTTGGGTTATGTCTCCCAAATAATTCTCTTTGTCTTCTCCACTTTTGGTAATGCCAGTTGGCCCGTGGTGCACCAACAAGCTAGGAGGAGCGCTGGAGTTTAGGACCAAAGGACCATACAAAATCTCCGGAGCACAATCCGGTGGATTCTACCTCTTGCAAACACGCGAAGGAGAGCACTTGGACCCTGTCATTATTGCGCCCTTCCTACGCAGGTACCTCGAAACTAAAACCAAGTACACCTTCTCCATATAAGGAGAAACTACTTCAATAAGGCCTACGGGCCAAGCTCTTTTTTTTCATCTTTTTACATTTTTATACCCGAGCTCCCAAACTCGAGGTAGTCTTTTATAATTTTACCGAACTCTCAAGTTCGAAGAATGCAATTTCTTTTCGATATATATATATCTTCTATTTTATTTTGAAGCAGTCCATACTCTCTAAATACAAAGAGAAACTATGCCTCACAAAGCATAAGTAAAGACTGCTGCCTAAAGATCCATACACTTATAAGTGTACGATTGATGCTTATCTAATATGAGCTGTTTAGACTACGTGTCTGAACTACAATTATCTTAGGCCAAAATAAAATAATATACTTATAAACAGCATATGGTCAAAGACCAACATGATAGGGGTCATACAAACTCACAAAGTTTGGAACTCGACTCTCCACGTGATACTCCTATTAAGGTACACATCACTATTTATTAAGGCTATTCATAAGCCTAAAGAGTCAATCTTCTCAAGGATTGCAATATGAAGACCTTTATAAAGGCAAAATCAAAAAGTGTTATTACACTTCGAAACTTCTTACACCTCGTAAAAGTCTTTAAATATAGGAGTACGACCCCGACCGCGAGAAGAAGTAGAGGCACGACCTCGTACACTCTAGAGGCCACGGCTCCAAGCACTTTCCTCTGCCACCCTCATCAACTGAGAGGGCGTAGGGGACCCAATTCTATTTTCCACAGGTCGAGCAGGAGAGTCAATAGAGCCACGAGCTCTAGGAGTAGGTGCCACCTCTCTTCCCCTTCCACATGGGAGCCATCGAGATACACCCCTTTGGGCATGAGGCCTTATCAAAAGTCCTGAATATGGGACACCGGAAGGTCCACCTACTTCCCTCTTTGAAGACCCTGAAGGTATGACAAACACACCTTGAGCCTCTAGTTCCTTTATTTGGAACCTGCAAGCGTTAAGCTCGGCGTGGTACATTCTCAACTCATCTATCTTGGAGGCGATCTTGTGATTCACGGTGATAGTCTCATCTCGAAGTCTAGAAATAATAAGATCCTTCTCATGAATTTCACCCTTTACCTTCATTAAGTCACTCTTGACTTTTCTCCATTCTTGGTCATACTCTTTATTGGTGGCCACGACCTTGTCGTAAGCATTTCTAGATCTTTATATCTCTTCTGAAGATCACTCAACTCCTGATTCAGCTTACCTCTTCGCTTCAAAGCCTCTTTGAGCCCACCTCGAAGACTCTCACATTCTTCCCGCACAATGCTGAAACAGCCTTTGGAGTCATCCAGATCTTTCTCCAGTTTCTCGTTCTTTTGAAGGACAGCTTCATACTTGACCTGCAAATCAGCACATGCGGCAGAGCAACACTGGACATAAAGGAAGGAAAAGACCAATTAATTCCAAAGACAAAGCACATGTTCAGAATACATAAAAAGCCAAAATTTGGCAAAAAGAGAAAAATCTTGAAGTAAAAGACAAGGCTCTAAGGAGTTACAATCTTCTCCTGCTCATCAGAAGTCTTTGGGTCCTCAAGTGAAGTTTCAGTAGCCTGCTTCTCCATCAGGAATGTCAGCTCAGGATACAAACCGGACAGTCTGTCCTGAAACTCCTCCAGAGTTAAAGCCTTCTTCAAAGATTCCAGATTAGACAGTAGACTGGCTCAAACCCCCAATCTGGCTAAACTTCGCCCGAAATTCCTTCAAATCCTCTGGTACTTCAGGCCAAGCATAGGCAGGGGCAAGACATCCTTGAATCTCTTCACTGAGAAACCCCTTCAGAGGAATCCACATCTTCGAGAGCTCAGATTTATGGTAGAATTCACCATACTCTTGGCGGTGTGCCTCCATCTTTGAACAGTTGAGGCCGAAATCTATTATCAACCGAACTAGCCACCTCTGGCTAACAGGATCAGCATACTGGTCTCTCTCAGCTTCCACCAAAGTCATGTTCCTTTTCAATTCTAAGAAGGAACCATTAGACAGCCTTTTTGCCTTCTTCAAGGCTTGATTCTCCTCTTCTAAGGCTTTTATTTTGTCCTTAGTCTGAGCCATCTCATTCTGGAGATGCTTTAGCATATCTGAAGGCTCCCTAGACCTCTTGGACATCTCCTCCTATATCAACGCGAGCTCGGACTCCTGTCCTTGAGAACGGTCATACAGTGTCCGAAGAGAATTGTACATATGCCTCATCTGACTCGCAGACTGTAAAAGAAGACAAAGAGAATTAGATAACTACACAGTTAATCCTATCAAGAGCCATGACGAATCATACCTGGTTAATTGCAGGACATCCCGGTACCACCTCGACCAGAACCTCAGAAGGAGAAGGTGACACATATTTCTCGAACTCTTCCAATGGTCCGAGTTTGAGCCTTGGCTTCTTTGGAGACTTGTCTGCAGAAATCCCTGAAACCTCGAGATCCCTCTTCTTCTCATTACTACTCAATAGCCCCCTTGATTCAGCTATCTCAGACAACAAATTGGCTGCCCTGTTCATCCTAGAAGCACCCACTGCACATACAAGGAATGAAGTTAGCGTAAGAAGCAATGGATACATTGTGGACGAGAATATAACACAAGAAGAAATACCCTCTTGCAACGCATCTGATCCTACCATAGATGTTATCATCATGACCTCATCGACATTTTCGGTCGTGATGGGAAAGGCACTAGAGGTCCGTGACATTTCCTTTCTCAGACACCGAACTAAGGCAAAACCCTCATCATATTCCTCATCTGATGGATCTAAAGTCACAGGAAAAAATAGGCAATCTGCCTCCCCAATCACTTTCAGCTGTGATTGAGACCTCTTGGGTCCTTGAACCAAACTTTTAAACCGACGCCCACGTCGAGCATCTTTCATCAGGCCCGAGATTTCATTATTTACCTCTTTCTTGGATATCTCATCTTGGGCAGCTCTCTCTTCTAATGTTCTATAGGCCTGCAATTCCTTAGCTGCACCACCTGGATCCTGCTCCATAGACAGAAGGGTTTCATACCAGTCCATCTCAACACCTTCTGGCTGATCAAAATGTGACAACTTCAAGAAGCTGCAATTTTGAAGAGTACAGCTGGATAGTTGATTCAACCAGTCATACGTTTCTACAGGCCATTGCCAACCCATTTGATGATCTCCAGATACAAACCTAACCTCTCTAAGTTTGATCTTATCATTCACCAACTCCTCAGCTATATCCAGCAGTTGAGTGGACGACTCTACTTCATGCCAAACTCATTTTGTACATCTTCATTCCAATCAGGAACTTCATACTTGGTTTGATCGAAGGTTAGTTTTACCTTATCCCACTTACCGCAGTTCACAGGAAGCACAGAAAGTTTACCTAAAGTGGTGTCACGAGAGGTCAAGGTCACACTTTGTTTAACAACGGAAATCTTATACATGGTCCGCAACAAGGAGAGACTGGGGCGATAACCTTTACGAGCACACCAAGTTATTAAGTCCATAATGATTACTATCACATTGGCATGTAATTGACCTGGATGAACCCTATAATGCTGAAGAAAATCATCCAACAATAGGGGAAAAGGGAAGGCTAACCCATGCTGCAGAAACTTTCCATAAATGACCCCTCGGGTCGGAGTTACTAATTCAGTTGCAGACTTGTCTTCTCCAAAGTACATGAGGTCAGCATCAGAAGGAATTCAAAAGGGACAACCTTCTGCGAAGATAGCAGCATCAGCACGTGCTTCATCGTCCTTCTTCGACTCTTTGCTACTACCTTCACCATCCATGGATACTATACCTCTGGATGTATGCATAACCACGGGGCTATTCCCCTCTATCTGAGCCCTTCTGGCCATAGCCCTCAACCTCTTCTCTTCCTCAGAGGCTTTCTTCTTCAAAACTACATGTTTTTTCCCACTTGCTACCTCAGCCTTGTGGAGTTCAAGGGAGCTATTCTACTCAGCCTGAGCTTCTACATACTCTCTCTTATCATGATGGGGGATGGAAATTGATTTACTGCCATTACTCATGACTACAGAGAGTATGGGGGGAAATACACACACAAGAGATAAAAGGAAAAAATATACACAAGCAAATGTGCAGAGAAAGAAGATGACACTTACTGATGATGGAACCAGAAATTTGGGGCTTCAGAAATTGATGAAGTATTGATGCGCCTTCTAAACTTGGAAAGAAAGAGTTTTTCTAATAAGAGAAGACAATGGGAATGATTTGGGAAATTTAATCCAAACTCAGACAGCATTGAAGATGAGCAATTACCTCGATTCTGTTTCCAAGGCAAGTAATTGGAAAGACGGGGGACAGACCGTCTCTGCTTGCCAATGAAGACATGCCACATGTATCTACCATCTGGATTTCAAAAAAATCTAATCTCAGCCGTCCATATATCTGATGGAATACGAAAAGAGTTTGAAGCTAGATATTCAGAAGGGTAAGCCCGAAAGGACAGTCCTAGAAGGATACCCCGATTTATTCTCCCTCGAGTTATTGGTCTTCCCTCGAGAAACAAGCCTCTCCTTCAACCTTCGAGATGGAGCACTCTATATTCTGAAGATCTACCTTGGGGCTACTAATAAGTCCATGGTTCGTATTCGGACCTCGTTCATACTCGGACCAGGGCCCGAGAAGGGTCATGGGCTCGAGATACGCGGAGGATGGGTCCACGGGTCCATCAATCCTAATCCTTATAAGGAATGCGTATATTATGAATGTTCTACAAGGAATATACATCTTCTCAAAGATGGTAATTCAGCTATCTTAAACATGGTAATACAACCATGTCCGAAATATACTTCTATTATACATGGTAATACAACCTTATTCCCATAAGAGTTGTATTCATACCATAAATATATATCTTGGTAATCTACGGATTGTAGCCATATAAATATCCTAAGAGGTTTGGTAGACTCTCATCTAATCTCATACTTTATACTTTACACCTTAAGAAAATATACTGACTTGAGCGTCAGAGTGTCAATCCCCGGGACACCCGGGGCCTTTGTCTTGCAGATCAGTTCAACAGCCTGGTTCGTCATCGAAGTGTTGGTGTCCGGCATACATCATCCAGTGTTGCACTGCCGCATGTGCTGATTTGCAGGTCAAGTATGAAGATGTCCTTCAGAAGAACAAGAAACTGGAGGAAGATTTGGGTGAATCCAAGGACTGTTTTAGTATCATGCGTGAAAATTGTGAGAGTCTTCGTGGTGGGCTGAAGACATCTTTAGAGCGGAGAGCCGAACTGAATCAGCAATTGAGCGATCTTTAGAAGAGGTATAAGGATCTAGAAGAAGCGCTCAACAAGGCTTTGGCCACCAATAAGGAGTATGACCAAGAATGGAGGAAAGTCAGGAGTGACTTAATGAAGGTCAAGCGTGAAAGTCATGAGAAGGATCTTCGTATTTCTACCCTCCGAGATGAAAATATCACTGTGAATCACAAGATTGCCTCCAGGATGGATGAGTTGAGAATGTGCCAGGCCGAGCTTAACGCTTGCAGGTTCCAAATAAAGGAACTAAAAGCTCAAGATGTGTTTGTCATACCTTCAGGATCTTCAAAGAGGGAGATAGGTGGACCTTCTGGTGTCCCATATTCAGGACCTTTGATAAGGCCTCATGTCCAAGGGGGTGTATCTCGAGGGATCCCATGTGGAAGGGGCAGAGAGGTGACACCTACTCCTAGAGCTCGTGGCTCTGTTGACTCTCCTGCTCGACCTATAATTGTAGAAAATAGAAGTGGATCCCCTACGTCCTCTCAGTTGACGAGGATAGCAGAAGAAAGTAATTGGGATCGTGGCCTCCAGAGTGTTCGAGGTCGTGCCTCTACTTCTTCTCGCGGTCGGGGTCGTACCCCTATATTTAAAGACCTTCACGAGGTGTAAGAAGTTTCGTAGTGTAATAACACTTTTTTGATTTTGCCTTTATAAAGGTCTTTATCTTGCAATCCTTGAGAAGATTGACTCTTTAGGCTTATGAATAGCCTTAATAAATAGTGATGTGTACCTTAATAGGAGTATCACATAGAGAGTCGTATTCCAAACTTTGTGAGTTTGCATGACCGGCCCGTATCATGTTGGTTTTGGACCATATACTTTTTATAAGTATATTATTTTATTTTGGCCTAAGATGATTGTAGTTCAGACAAGTAGTCAAAACAGCTCATATTAGATAAGCATCAATCATACACTTATAAGCGTATAGATCATTAGGCAGCAGTCTTTACTTATGCTTTGTGAGGCATAGTTTCTCTTTGTACTTAGAGAGTATGGACTGCTTCAAAATAAAATAGAAGATATATATCGAAAATAAATTGCATTCTTCGAACTTGAGAGTTAGGTAAAATTATAAAAGACAAACCCGAGTTTGGGAGCTCGGGTATAAAAATATAAAAGGAAGAAAGTTTGGGAGTTTGGTTTTAGCTCCGAGGTACCTGCGTAGAAAGGGCGCCATAATGACAGGGTCCAAGTGCTCTCCTTTGCGTGTTTGCAAGAGATAGAATCCACCGGATTGTGCAGCAGAGATTTTGTATGGTCCTTTGGTCCTTGGCTCCAGCGCTCCTCCTAGCTTGTTGGTGCACCACGGGCCAACCGGCATTACCAGTTCCCCCACTTGGAAGGCTTGGTGGCGGCGTGTATGCCACAGTGTAGTCATCTCGTTGTAGGCCTCTTCTTCAAAATGGAACACCATGGGTTGTTCGAGATCAGGATCGGGGACCAGATCTCCTAGAATAGTGTTGACGGCCGAGATGTTGCTCACTTTTCTGGCGTCACGGATGGCCGTGATCATGCAAGAACGTGCCACTCCTTGGTCTCCTTTGATTGAAGCTACTCCTTGTGGTGTTGGAAACTTCAACATCAGATGGTAGGGAGACCATACAGCTTTAGCTTGGCACATCCAAGGTCTGCCAAGGATAATGTTGAAAGGTGTGACGGTGTCTACTACCACAAATGTGCAGTATAAGGTTAGGCTCTTGGCTCCTTCTACTACTTTGATGGGGAGTGTGATTTCCCCGAGAGGTATTACTGGATTTCCTGTGAAACCCGAGATCGGACCCGTAGGTTTGAGGTCATCTTTAGTAAATCCTAACTTCTGGAAGCAATCTTGGAACATTACTTCTACCCCACTCCCATCATCTATGAAGACTCTTTTTACCAGAGTATCTTGTACGGTTGCTGAGATGATGAGAGGATCCGAGTGAGGCATCTGATTTGGCACGGCGTCCGCATCCGAGAAGGTAATGGTTTCCTTGGGGCGGAGCCTTTTGTTGACTGGCTCAGTATAGGGTATAGCTCGCACACTATCCTTCAGCTTGGTCAAGGAAATTGCTTCTCCTGTGTAGCCATTGATGCCGTTGATGACTCGGTTGGCTCCATTAGGTGGTGGGGGAGGAGGATCTTGAGGATTGTCGCATCCGCCACCGTAGTTTTTATTATTTTTATTGTTGTTACGGGGGCCATCCTTATTCTTCTGCCAGGGCTTTCCCCCATACCTCCTCTGGGTCCCTGGTTATCGCTGGTTGTTGATGGTGGAATTTGTTGCACAATTCCCTGGCAAATCAAGTTCTCAATTTCGTTCTTGAGTTGATAGTACTTCTCGGTATCATGCCCCCGATCTCGGTGATATTGGCAGAACTTTGGTGACCTTTGGCGCTCAGCTGATTCCTTCTTGGCGGGCAAGTCCTTCAAAAGGTGCCTGTGAATGGATAGAATTTCAGCCCGAGATCTCGCCAGAGAAGTGTATGACTCGAAAGTAGGCTTTGGGGCGTTCTCAATCTTCTCGACCTTCGGTATCTTCGCCCTGGATTCTTTTCTGTCCATAAGGCATTCTGGGGGTCTTTTGCCCTTCACGGCATTTGATTTGCTAGCGTACTTTTCCATGATGGCCTGGAAGTGTTGAATGGTTGTTGGATTTTTTGTTGCCAGCTTCATCCTTAGAACGTCATCATCCACGCTCATCCGGTGCATATTTATCAGGAGGCGTTCATCCCGATCATAGCATTCAGTAGCTAGATCCATGTATCTATGATAGTGTTCAATCACAGTCTCTCCTTTGAGGCGGGCCACATACCCCAGATCTCCGAGGGACGTGGTAAACTTCTTCTTCTGGAAGAAAGTGTGGAGAAGGAACTCGGCGAAATCGCAGTAATCAAATGAACTTTCTTGTTTCGTCTGGGTAAACCATGTCTGTGCTTTCCCTAGGAGGTAACTGGGGACGATCTTGCATATTTCCAGTTCATGGAAGTTCCTGGTTTCTAAGGTCTAAAAAAAGACCGAGAGAAATTCTGTAGGATGGCTAGTGCCATCGTATGTGGGTAAGTGCTCTGGGACCTTCTTGTAGTTATCGAAGGGGAGATTCACAATATGCCGCGAGAAGGGAGAACGAGCAGCTTGTCCTCTGGGTCCGAGGATACGTGTGATATCTTGGTCAACTTCGTATTTACCTCGGGTAGGGTAGGCTCCATCTTGGGTGTAGGGGCGATCAGCGCTATTTTGCCATTCGCTTTAAAATCGCTCCCTCTTCTCGCGTCTGAGTTCTTCTTCGATGTTGATGATGCGCATCCTCGTACATCCTCCCTACTTACTCCTATGCCTTCCCCCTGATAGTTAGATGTATTAGGAGGTGGTGGCAGACTGCTTTTAGCATTTAAGGCGGTAGATCGTTGGATAAGTTGTTGAGGAGTCTCCGTTGTTGAGTAGGATCAGCAGGTGGTGTAGTTTGGGCTCCTGAGACAGATACTAGGTTGGGGGCTTCATGCATCTGTGCACTGAGTTGTTGACTTGAATTTATCAAAGATGCGACGGAATCAGGATATTGGGCCTGTAAGTTCCTCATCAATGTTCGGACATTTTCAGGGATCGTTCTCGGAGGGTCAAGGTTGATACAAGATGGCCCGGAACCTGGAGGGTTATTTCGTACAGTTTGGCTCAAGGTTTCCCTAAGACGTCTTTGTCTTTCCTCCTCCTGTTATTTTTCTGTGAGGATTTGTTGATCTCTTAATGCTTGTTCTTCTGAGGTAAAGATCGAATCAGGTCCGTTATATCCAAACTCATTCTCTGGGTCAAGGCCGTCTCGATTGTTGACGAGTTCGCTGTAGTTCATGTCAGTCTGGATCGAAATTCTTGGTCCCGAGTTCGGTGCTTCAGATCCAACAGGATTCGATCCAGAAGGTGGCATTCCTGATGCAACATGATTCGATCCAGAAGGTGGCACTCCTTACGCAACAGGATTCGATCCAGAGGGTGGCACTCCTGACGCAACAGGATTTGGACCGGAGAGGGGTGCTCCGGATACGACAGGATTCGGACCAAGGAGTTTGGAATGTTGGAGTTTCTTATCCCCACGGTAGAGCCTGATGGTGGTTCAGAGGTGGAGCGTGTACGAGATATTCCGGGTCGACCGCGTCCTCTTCCTTGTCCTCGTCCTTGGGGAGGTAGCTCTGCTTCAGGATTCTCTTCTGGATTTTGCCCTAGCACTCGGGCACTTCGTCTGGGTTGCTCGGCTTCAGACACGTTGTTGGGGAAGTTGCTACTTTAGATGCACTAGATCTGATTAGAGACAAGGTTCGGCGACGTCGTCAATGAGTGTGAGATGTCCCACCGGGCGTGCCAAATTGATGTATGCCGGACACGAACACTTCGACGACGAACCAGACTCTCGAACTGATCTGCAAGACAAAAGCCCCGGGTGTGCCTGGGATAGACACTCCGACGCTCAAGTCAGTATATTTGCTTAAGGTGTAGAGTATAAAGTATGAGATTAGATGAGGGGTCTACCAAACCTTTAGGGTATTTATATGACTATAATCCGTAGATCACCAAGATATGTATTTATGGTATGAATACAACTCTTATGGGAATACAGGTTGTATTGTGTTATCATGTTTAGGATAACTGTATTACCATCTTTGAAAAGATGTATATTCCTTATAAAACATTCATAATATATGCATTCCTTATAAGGATTAGGATTGATGGACCTGTGGATCCATCCTCCGCGTATCTCAAGCCCACGACCCTTCTCGGTCCCTGGTCTGAGTATGAATTAGGCCCGAATTTGAACAATGGACTTATCAAGTAATAACAACAATTAGTAAAAATAAAGCATCTTATGAAATAAAATTAGAAACAAAAAACACACACAATATTATCTGTGCTGAGTTTGCCCAGTCTGTGCTAGCCCAGCATAAACTCTAGCCTCAGACTGTGAACTAGGCTGTAAAAGTTGATTAGCAATGTAGACTACAGTGCCCAACAGTTGCAACTGAAATGTATTAACAATGTATCAATACAAATTAGTTTGAATCTGTAAACGTGGCACAAAATGGAGCAAGCAATTATGTAGTGGTAGTGAATTGCTAATCCAGTAGACTAAACAACTGTTTAATTCATTTCACAGCAACCAGATGGTTTGTTCAACCTTCCACTCAAGATAACCTTCCACTCAGGCTAACAACAACCATCCCAAATCCGTAAAACATAGATGTTTTTATAATTATTGTTGTTTAGCTGCTACATTAACGAAATTAGTTTAATTTACGTTTTGATGTAATGTGTAAAATTCAATACGAACATGATGCATGCTATGCTTACATTCGTGGTTGCGGATACATTTTTTATGGAAAAATATATTATGTTCATATGATTGGATATACTCTAATGGATTCATAATTCAAACAAATTCTATGATTCGTACATCTGCTATGTTTGAGTTGTATTTCATTATTGGGAACAAGTACATGACTCGATACGTATAGGCCCTGTGAATTTGGGCTGAGATTAACTGAACTGAGATTATTCCAGCAAAACCGAGATGATTTTGACTGAATTAAGATCAATCCTGCGGAATTTAGATGATTTTTTCTGGTTGAGCTATAAGGTTATTGTAACTAAGATTCTTGTCAAATAAGCCGAAGTTGACAGGGCCATAGTGGGGCGCTTCAGTTTCATAGATAAAATTTGGATACAAATTGGAATGTTCATACATTTAAACTAAACTTAATCCACTGGCTGCGATGGCATCCGTTGTGTTGTTAGACTATTCCCAAGCACGGTTTCTTTTACATGGTCATCCACTTTAATCCCATATTGTGGAATTCTGTAAAACCGCACAGCTTTTTTACTTATATGCGACATTTTAATAGAGGTATTGCTTTTGGGTGTTAGTTGAGACAGTCTGATCGGGGGTTATTGGTGCTCGGCATGTTCAAGACTCAAAATATTCTCACTCGATCTCGTTCACCTTGAGTTTTTGTCAAGTCAAAAAGATTAATTGAGTCGGGCTGGACCAAACCAAAAATCGTCTATAAAATTTCAAGCCAGTCAGACGAAAGAAAATACTGAACTGAACTGAAAAAAATATACATATACTGAACCGAACTTAATAAAATAAAAATTTACTGGACTAAACTCAATAATATTTAAAAATATTGAACTAAACTGAAAAAAATATAAAACACCTGAACTAAACTGAATGGACTTGGCAGGAAACTCTGGCAATCAGCCCCTTAGGGCTGAAGGGGTAATTAATTTTGGCCACTCCCATTTCAACTAGTATTGAGTTGCGATTATGTTCCACGGATGTTTTATTAAAACATAGGGGTGATTACGCGTTCGACCGATCACAATTATCATGACGTTCAAGTTTGGATCGTCTAAGGATCATAATCGGATGTTTACAAATTGCTGTGGTCATGACCGGATAGTTATAAATACTAGATAAATGATAAGTTGTAAAAGTCAAATAAGATATATTTCTCCAATATTATTCATAATCGTAGTCACCTTTAGTGGCGTTGTTTAAAATGGCAAATTGTAGTATACTAAACTTGAATCTTGTATAATTGAACAAAGTTTCCTAAAAAAACAAAAAATTACAACAGATTAAACTTTGATATTTTATATTCCAAAAAATAAAAATCTTTGTTGGGAAAAGATTTATATCATATTTTATTATATTTTGTACACAATTTTAATTCAAGTTGACACAAGAAATTATATTGCTCACAATACTGTCAATTCAGTTGGAATAAACTCAGTTCAGCAAGAATCACCAAAGTTCTGCTAGAATAATATCTGTTCAGGCAGAATAATCCCAGTTCAGCCGGGATAATCTCAGTTCAGCCAGAATAGTCTCAGTTCAGTTGATCTCAGCCCAAATTGACGGGACAGAATATTGGCACAAACATGTAAAAGTGTTTATTTTGACATAATTGATTTTTATGGCCCCAACATATGTTAAAAGAACAACTTTTAGCCCCGAATTTTAAAATGCACAGTTTATAGTCCCAACATACTATAAATTTGATCAATTTATAGCACCATAGCCAATACTTATTCATCTTTTTGGAAGGGCACTTTTAATTTCTTAATTTGTACATCTACATAATACTACTACTCATGTGTTCAACGTGATCGTAGGCACTGAGATTAGAGTATAGCTTTAATCTGAAAATGCAACTGTTTAGAACTATTTGTGGCACCCAACTCATAGGAATTGACATTAAATAATGGAGTTTGCTGCAAACTTTTAAATCAATACGCTTAATTGGACTAAAGATTATATAAATGAAAATTACACATAAGCTAGACCAGAAACTTAATAAAGGGGAAACAACTTGCTCGGAATTACGCCGGTGACGTCTTTTTCGATAAGGACATACACTACTTCCTGAAAGCACTGATGATCATGGATATTATTAGCATATGTGTTTAGATTAGTTAGAGGGTATTATCGTCATTTTATATTTTCCTATTTATGTATGCCTTTCCTTGTAAGAACATAATCATTCTCCTCATTCATAAGCTTGTATCCAAAGATGGATTTCTCCCAAATCTTCTTCATTTCATAGATTAACTAACATGGTATCAGAGCTATGATTCTTGGGTTTGTGGATTGAAGGTTTGTGGGTTGAACAAGATCAAGGTGAAGTGATTTTTTGAATTTTCGTCAAAAGAATTTCTGCTTCGGATTTGTCTGTGCAGCCAAAGTATATTTGAGTTATCTTTTGATCCGACCGTTGGCAAATTCTGAAATATTGGGAGGTTATACAGGAGACGTGGATCTACGATTGGACCGTTCGGATCGAGTATTTGAGCTCTGGAAATACTGCAGCTTTAGTCGGACTGAACTGTAAGTTTTTGTTGTTTCTTAAAAAAATTTCAGATTCGGCTTTTGTGAGCTTGTTTCGATTTGTTTCGATTATCAGCATGATTCTTGGATGAGATTATTGTGTGGGAACATGTTTTTGACTCTCAATTTGGTGTTTCTTGGATTTGGTATTATTTGGGATTTTTTGGAATCGTGGTTGTGATTTTGTGGGTTAAGCCTACTTAGCGATTTGGTATGAACTTTGAGGTCCTTTGAATTGGAGATTTGGTATTGCAAGGATTTGGAATTTTGAAGTATATGTTGGATTTGTGAGTTGTTGATTGATTGGTGATATTGGTGTTGGGATTTGGTTTCGATTTTGATTTGGAGTTGTGTTGATTTGTGGGAGTTTATTGTGGCGTGGATTCGGTTTGGTTTTCTGTGTTGAGAATTTTCGGCTGTGTGGCATTTTTGATGTGTTTGGATTCTTGAACTATCACAATGAAAAGTGGTAGTGATCTTGGTTCCCAGTCATTCAGTGTTGAATTGACTCCGTATATGTTTGATCAGTTTCAAAATTTTCTTGCATTTCAACGGCCTTCTGTCATGTCCTCCTCCTCCTCTATGGGTTTGTCATCATCGTCCATCTCACCTGTCTCTTATCCCTTGTGGATTTTGGACTCTGGCGCTTCTAAACCACATGTCTCCTCATTTGCCTTCTTTTACTACTCTATCATCTGCACCTACTGGTTCAGTATTGACTGTTGATGGAACTCCCATGCCATTACAGGGTACTGGTTCTATTGTTACCCCTAATGTCTCCTTGAGTGATGTGTATCATATTCCTAGTCTCTCACTTAGCCTTTGTTCGGTTGGTCAATTGTGTGATTCTGGCTTGGGTGTTTGGTTCTCTTCTTCATCTTGTGAGGTTATGGATTTACCATCTAAGAAGGTGGTTGGGACTGGTCGTAGACAAGGGAAACTTTATGTCTTGGATGAATTGAAAGTATCAGATGTTGCTGCTTCTACTGTGGATTTATCTTCCTTTCGCTTGACTCGATCTTCCTCTGATTTTTACTTGTGGCATTCGCGTCTGGGTCATGTTTCTGCATCTCGTTTGAGGTATTTGGCCTCTATTGGAGCTTTGGCTCAGTTGCATTCTCATGACATCTCCGATTGCAGTGGTGGTAAGCTAGCAAAGTTTTCTGCCTTACCCTTTCAGAGAAGCATTTCTTCATCTCTTGCTTTATTTGATCTTGTGCATTCTGATGTGTGGGGTCCCTCTCCTGTGCCTAGTAAAGGGGGTTCTCGATATTATGTTTCATTCATTGATGATTTTACTCGTTATACATGGGTTTATATTATGAAGCATAGATCTGATTTTCTTGAGGTTTATCGTGAGTTCAGAGCTCTTATCAGCACACAGCACTCTGCAGTCATTAAGTGTTTTCGTTGTGATTTGGGGATGAGTATACCTCTAATGCCTTTTGCCAGTTGCTTGCTTCTGATGGAACCATCCGACAGACCTCTTGTACTGATACTCCTCAGCAGAATGGTGTTGCCGAAAGGAAACACCGTCACATTGTGGAGACTGCTCGTTCCTTCTTACTTTCAGCTGAGGTCCCTAAAGTATTTTGGGTTGAAGCCATTCTTACGGTTGTGCATGCCATCAATAGGATCTCGACCTCACATAATTCTGGCTTGTCACCTTTTGAGGCTTTGTATGGACATGCACCTGATTACTCTTCTTTGCGGGTATTTGGATGCGCTTGTTTTGTTCTCCTACCTCATGTTGAACGTTCTAAGTTGTCTCCAAAGTCAGCTTTGTGTGCCTTTTTGGGTTATGGTAGTGGTAAGAAAGGGTATCGGTGTTTTGATCCTGTTAAGCAGAAGTTATATGTTGCTCGACATGTTGTGTTCTTGGAGCATATCCCGTTTTTCTCAGTTCCCTCTAGTTCACACCAGTTGACTGAGTCGGATCTTATTCACATGGATCCTTTTGATGTTGTTAGCGATGATGTTCCACCAGCAGATTTGGTTCCAGACACAGATGCACCCCTTACTGCGCCTCATGCTGTTGATTTGCCTCTTGTCCCTGAGACTGATTTACCCCCAGAGCCTCCACTACCATCTTTCGAGATTGTGATCGATCCTCCCCCTCTCCGTCGGTCAACTCGTTCTTCTAAGTCTACTCAAAAGCCAGACTTTGCTTACTCCTTCTATTCTCCTGCATTTGCCTCTTTCCTTGTGTCTATTCACTCTTTGTCTGAGCCTACATCATATAGAGAGGCTATTAGTGACCCTCTTTGGCAGCGTGCTATGGCTGAGGAACTCGCTGCCTTACATCAGACTCACACTTGGGATTTAGTGCCTTTGCCTTCGGGAAAGCACACTATTGGTTGTCGTTGGGTGATGAATGTGAGGGGATTGAATCATTGAAGCGTGATTTGGCTCATTGTTTTGCTATGAAAGACTTGGGCGTGCTCCGTTATTTTCTGGGTATTGAGGTAGCCTCATCTCCTAAGGGTTACTTGTTGTCTCAGTCCAAGTACATTGCTGATCTTTTTGATCGTGCCCGTCTTACTGACAATAAGACGGTTGACACTCCACTTGAGACTCATGCTCACTACTCTTCTACAGATGGGATTCCTTTGCCTGATCCTTTTCTATATCGTACGGTAGTCGGCAGTTTGGTTTATCTTACAGTTACTCGGCCAGATATTGCACATGTTGTACACGTGGTTAGTCAGTTTGTCACTGCTCCGACTTCAGTTCATTGGGCTGCCGTTCTTCGTATTCTCAGGTATCTTCGAGGCACCCAGTTCCGTTGTCTTCTATTTCCCTCATCGTCGTCGTTGGACTTACGTGCTTATTCTGATGCTGATTGGGCTGGTGATCCCGAGGATCGCAAGTCCACCACTGGCTTCTGTATCTTTCTTGGTGACTCGCTCATTTCTTGGAAGAGTAAGAAGCAGGATGTTATCTCTCGCTCTTCTATAGAGGCTGAGTATCAAGCCATGGCCTCGACTACTGCAGAGATTGTTTGGTTGCGCTGGTTGCTTTCTGATTTTGGCGTCAAACTTCCTCATCCCACACCGCTACATTGTGATAATCAGAGTGCCATTCATATTGCACGTAATTCGGTGTTTCACGAGCGAACCAAGCACATTGAGATTGACTGCCACTTCACGCGCCATCGTTTGCAGCTTGGTACTATCTCACTGCCCTTTGTTCCCTCTTCCGTTCAGATTGCTGATTTATTCACGAAGGCTCATTCACCTGCGCGCTTCCGTTTCTTATCTGACAAACTCTTAATGCTTCTTGCTGTAGCATCGTGAGTTTGAGGAGGGATATTAGCATATGTGTTTATATTAGTTAGAGGGTATTATCGTTATTTTATATTTTCCTATTTATGTATGCCTTTCCTTGTAAGAACATAATCATTCTCCTCATTCATAAGCTTGTATCCAAAGATGGATTTCTCCCAAATCTTCTTCATTTCATAGATTAACTAACAGACATCATATTAGCAACAATTGAGATCACATTCACAACTGTCAAAACCCAGACTATGTTGCTACAATGGAACTTGGGGGCATCTTGTTTGCCCAGATTCGCTTGTTGATCAGGTTGAAGTCGGTCGTTTGAGTATTCTCCGACGGTATTGACCCAAACATCAGCTCATCCAACTGGCTGCCTGTCTGTACTGCTACCTACCAGAATCACCCACCCCGCGAATCCGTGCTCCGGACAGCAATGAAAAATTCTTCCTTTATTTTCACTTGTCCTGGCCACCATAATATTTGTTAGCTTCCCACAATTTTTGCAGCATACCTGATCGGCCCTTAAGTTTGCGATGGAACAAGTGGAACTAGATTGGGCCATCGCAGGAAAGTACGATTCTTGAAGAATGTGGGTTGAGGAAAAGGGGAAATGGCAGCTTGGGGAAACTGGAGTGTTAGCAAAAATGAAGGTGAAGCAAGATAGAAGATAGTGGGTGTCCTATCATATCCATTAAATCGCCGCCACGTAGTATAATTGATTCTCCATGCTTCCCACCTGTGCTTTTCGAATTCAAATATATGTTAACAGCATTAGAAACGCTAGTTAAGCTAAAAACCACTGAAATCCAAATTCAAAGTAACGATTAATTATGAAATTTCTCATCCCAAGTTCCCAACCATTCAGGGTTGCAAACAATACCAAATTCAAGCTTCTAACAAAAGAAGATAACACCCTGTGTTGGATTGGATGTGACCAATCAAAATAAAATCTAAAAATGGCAAAAATAAACCCTTCTTAAAACCCTTCTTTATAACAGGGCCAACTTCAGCTCTTAAAACCCTTCTTCCTAATCGTCTTTGACCTTGGCTGCAAAGAACCGTTTATGCCGGGGAAAATCAGAGAACAAACCCTGTTCAAATTGATGATTGTTGTACCGTACATCTCTCTGGCATCATCTAGGTCCGCCTTATGATCCAACTCTCCAGTGCTTCTCCGCAACACATCCGCAAGCTGCACATTGGCAATCAGCATAGCCTCTAAGGACTCTATCAACATCCCTAATGTCATTACACATGTTCCTTGTCGAAGGCTGAAAAACAAAGGAAACAAAACACAATATTGTCATCCACCAATATTTTGATCTCAACAGTTTCACACAATTTAGTTACTTGCATAGTCATTTTATGTCATTTGTAAATAAACACTAATAGCATCTAAAAAATGTTTAATTAATTTGAAACCAACGGCTATGTAAAAGCATCGCATAATTGGGGGAACCTGTGCATTAGCATGGATCAGCGCTGCATCCACGTTCCTATCACGTTCGGAGAGTGCGAGGGGAGAAGCCATCTTCCTGAACTTAAGTCTGCCAAATCCACCGCTCCACAATTCCAACACCACCCTTTCTCCAATCCTAACCCCACCCCAATACCGAATGTATGGCTCAAGTTTAGACAGCGGTGAATCAGGCAAGATGCTATTGTGGAAATAGGTGAGCTACAATAACAATAAGCATCCTGCACAGCCTCGATCACCTTCCTTCATCCTTTCCCGGTAAGAGATTATTGTAGCACACAGATGGTTTACAACATAGCCTGCCCAGTCTTTGTCACCTATGTCTTCCACGTTTACCAGCGAAGAAACAAGAGCAAGATCAACAGTTGACCCAAATTCAGGTGCAAGCAGGAAATGCATTGCGTAAAGGACAAAAAAGGTGGCGAAATCATCACCTCCATTATCAAGCTTCAGAATCATCCTCCGCACATCAACAAATTCCAACTGCGTTTTGAAGCTTAAATTGTACTTCTCTCTCCATTTTTTCAGGAGTGCTCTCGCTCGTGTACCGTACTGATTCAATACCACATGATTGTTTGCATTAGCCCTAATGCCTAATGCCCTTGTAGCATCTGCGCGGGTCAGGGAAAATCAAATTTTACCATTTACCCAAAAACTTTTCGACACGGGATCAAAATACTCTATCAACCAGTCGCTCATCTAGTCTGGAACGGCGTCTGTCATGAAAGCCAACAACCCTCCGAAACCAATAGCCTCCACACAGCTGCGCTGTTCCCGGGACAAAGATTTGAGAACTTTCTTAAAATCAATCATCCTTCGGGCTCTAGTTATATCAAAGAAGTAATCAGAAGCTCCATCGCCATCTGGCCCAGGATTAGACTCTATATCCCTCCTCGCGGAACCCTTTTCCTTCCTCGCCGACAACGTCGCTAGTTGCATCCTGGCCGCCGAAGACCCCATGTCCTTTCTCGCCGACAACGACCCTATCTCCTTTCTCACCGACGACGACCCTATCTCCTTTCGCGCTGCATCTGACTCTATTCCCTTACTTGTTGGCACATCTTCAAATTTATGGAGCTTGTTGTACTTAAGACCATGAACCTGACTAACACTAGCCCACTTCCTCCTCTTACCTCCTCGCCCTGCCAGAATCAGCTCTGTATTCAAGGGAAATTATGATTAGGCAGGGCCTGTTACAGTAACATACTACACAATCTGTATACTAACTCATCCCCACATACTATGTTCCTACTTTCATTAAACATAAAAGGGCATAACAGATCATGTCCAAAGCTACTAAGTCACATACAAGATTTTTGTAACCTAAGGATTTAACAACACAACACTGGAAGTCTAGAAAGACAATGAAAACCCCAAATATTTACCTGACCGTCGAACTGTGCGATTCGGCGCGGTCCCCTCTGAGCCGCCGTAGTAGTTGCCGCCGACGCCATTCCCTGCACTACCGTCATCGCTCTCATTGGAAGATTTGCTTACCAAAGTATGAGCATCCATTCTATTTAAATTTATTACAGGCAGAGGGAGAAGAATCCGCTGTCGATGAGATGATGCAACAGAGGGAGATATATAAAGTTTCAGAATAATGACCAAACTTTACCTCTTAGTATAGTTGAATACGAAAAGGTAGGGTTTTGCCTTTTTTCAAATTTTTTTGTGAAAGAAAGGGTTGCCTTTTGGTCGTGCCATTTTTGCTAAACGCAATTTATTTTAAGAAATAACACCATTCAATTTGTAGTTGACTTTTGTCCCTAATCGATACAAAAGGGAACTTAGACAAATTCTTAGAAAATCTCAACAATTTGATTATTTGAGTAGGCTTAAAACTAATACATTTTACAGCTTGGAATTTCCTTCCTTTCATCAAAATATGCTAGGCAACTCATACTAATTCAGTCGGACACTTCATGCAGCACATAATACACGCATGACTATTTTCTAAAAAAATGAAGGTGTAATTTATGTTACTTTTGTGCTACATTGTCTGTTTTAGATAAATATATAATATATGCTTATTTAATATACTTCAATGCAAGTTGGATTAATGTTTTCCATCTATTAATCTTTTATAAATGAAACGTTCAAACCATAGGCGATCAAGAAATATTTGTATGGGGTAACAACATTAGACATAACAGCTACAGTAAATTATTAAATTCAACATTATCTTTTTTCTTTTTTTTGAAATCAAATTCAACATTGTCTTGTAATAGTACTTTTTCCGACACATACTGTCGACGAGAATTCATAGTCTCTTTTAGAATTATTGAAACTCTTTCATAAAACACAAATTTCATGAAACTATTTTCGAATCAAAACCATAAATCCCTATTTCAACCCTAATTATATTTATACGTAATATACTTATACAAATCAGTGGAGGTTGCCTACTTGCCAAACAAGATAAAGAATCTGAGTATGAATTGATGCAGAACTGGGAAAAGATGTTGAGTAAATTTAAGAACTGACGTTGCTTTGATTTAGTTTGAAAATAACTTTTTCTTTTATACTGCTAAAAGGTTGTGTGCCTTTTTTTGTTTTTTGGTAAATGTTTTTGTTTCTGCGGGTTTGGTTATTAATGTTTTAAGTTATTTTTCCTAAATTAATTAACTATTCTTTTCAATGAATAGAAGGGAAAATTTTCCGTCGGTATATAGTACTCTATATTGACGAAAATCAGGTTTCGGCAAATTGTCTATTTTTAGTGACGAATGTAGCGCCGAATAAAGTAAATTAACAAATTAAACAGTGACTACATTATTCGGATCCGAGAATTTGCGTCAGTGTGAAAATTAATAATGTTGTAGTGGCGAAACATTCCTCGACAGGAAAGTTATAGTGACGAAAATATGTGTCGGTGACGAGAATGGTAGCAAGTAGTTTTGGGTCCCTTTGTTTTATGACTAAATTCCAAAAAATGACCCTAATATTGGTAGAAATGTCAATTTTAGGACCCAACATTCAAAAGTGTCAATATTTGGTACCCATATTCTGAGAATGTCAATTTTAGGACCCAACATTCAAAATGGTCAATATTTGGTACCCAACATTCTGAAATGTCAATTTTTGGACTTTCATAAAATTCACTTGTTAGATCTATTAATTTCAAGGGCATTTTGGTAATTTTCATAATAAATAAAAGATTGAAATTTATAAATCCACCAAAATCACCCATCTTATCTTTCCCAAAAATCCCAATTGACATTTTTGACTAACTCTCTTTGTAACTCCACCCTAGCCATGTCCCCGCATTACCTCGTCACTACCGGAGCCTAGTAACAGTACCATTTTTTACCCACATCTTTATCATATCCATCAAGACGAAAATGAAACGTTTGCCATAAATTCAAATCTATGAATTCAGGTCTCGTCTAACTATAAGATGCGCCAATGGTGGTGTACATTTTGGACATTGATATACTCCTGGATAAATTGTAGAGGAAAATGACAAAAATGCCCTTGAAACTAATAGATCTAACATGTGAATTTTATGAAAGTCCAAAAATTGTACATTTTCAGAATGTTAGGTACTAAATATTGACCATTTTGAATTTTGGGTCCTCAATTTGACATTTTCAGAATGTTGGGTACCAAATATTGACACTTTTGAATGTTTGGTCCTAAAATTGACATTTCTACCAATGTTAGGGTCATTTTTTGGAATTTAGTCTTTTTTTATCCCTCCAAACACACCAAGAATAATTTTTCCCTCCAAACAATTATCCCGCCTTTCCTCCCGCCTTCCAACCATATACTCACTTTCTTCACAACAAACAACTTTCCATCGCCATGATTGTTTTTTATATTCTTTTAAACGCCGCTCCCTCACGATATAAACTTTTATAACTAAATAGCCTGATTTTTATCAAATCATAAATTATTTGAATTGTAAAAGTATAAATACACAGTCCATCAGCTGGAATAGACTCAATTGATCCTTCTAGTAAATTTACTGCTTTTATATACAGTCAAATGTTTACTAAACTTTCTCAAAGCAGTAATAGCTGGAAAGCCTGGAATAGCCTCAATTGATTGAACTGATAAAAATTAAAGTCAACGGTTACTTGATCTTTCATAGATACATTGTGTCAGACTAATTAAAATTCAAATCTTTAATAAACTTTCAAAAAGCAGTAATAACTAGAAGGATCTAAATTGATTTAAACTAACGGACAATACATTCTTACCTATTTTTGTATAGATACATTGTGTTTGTTTAATAATCAAAACTCAAATGTCTACTAAGCTTTCTAAAAGCAGTATTTTATCTAAATGGCACTAGTAGAAAGTGGCCGGAAAACGGCGCCGGGAGACGGTGGTTCCGCGGGAAAATAAGGAAACCGCCGTCCTTCTAGATTTATGAACTCGTAAACCCATTTTCTCTAGCCGGATGGCTTATTACACGGCACTTGTGATGCAACCGCCGTGTAACCGATATTTTTGCTCGGCGGTTGCATTTAACCGCCGACCAGCCTACATTTCCGACACCGGAAATGTCTAGCCGGAACTTTCCCCGATGACCGGCTTGACTTTGACGGTCAAGTCGACGGGGCAAGTTTCTGATGTCGGTGGAGTCAAGTCAAAAAGTCGTCCGGGTAAGGTTACGATACCGTAAACATGTCCGGATAGAGGGAAAAATGCCCGGGCAAGATTTCAGAACTCGGAAACGTCCCCGGATGAGCTAAAACAGAAAGTTATAAAACGAGAAACGGATCCTTTTGTTCTATCTACTCTATTCCATCTTTGTTTTGGGTTGAAGGACGCAGAGAATCTCCTAATCTTTGGGCTCGCTGAATCCTAGGCCGCGATGAGGTAATCTCCCGCTAAATTTAGTATTGATGGGCGGATGTTTGTTAATTTCAAGCATGAATAATATGTGTGTCCCTAATTTCGTTGAATAATATATGAACTTGCGTGTTGATTCCTAGTTATTTGTGTTTATGAAACCATATTGTATTTGATATGTTGTCAAGTAGCGCGATGTAGATGAATGAATTCATTAATATTTGCTAAAATTTATGAAAATAGGTACACAAGTGTTATGGAACGTAGTAGGATTATTAGGGAGAATCATCGGACCTCACCAGAGTATATGAGACTGGTTGAATATTTCATTGATGTTGCTTCTGATAATGCAAGAGTAGAAAATCAGTCGGCCATGCGGTACCCTTGTAAGGATTGCACTAACGATGTGTATTTAGGAGTTGAAGGTTTGCATGAACATTTGATTGTTAGGGGTTTCCAAAATTCCTATACCACGTGGGTATAGCATGGGGAAGAACGTAGCGCTGTTGTTGTTAATGAACCAATGGAGGTTATAGGAGAAAACGAAATGGTTGGTAATTATGACGATAAATTGGATGACTTGGTAGATGATGTTGCCATGCATTTTTTTGGAAAACCAGAGGCGCTTGAAGCGATGTATAATGATAAGCAGGCCCCTTTGTATGAGGGGTCAATCCACACTATTATAAGCGCGACCTTATTGTTGATGAATTTAAAAGCCAAGCATGGGCTTTCAGATAAGGCATTAACAGAGGCGCTGGAGTTGATTAGACAGCTGCTTCCCACTGATAATTTATTGCCTGATAGGGCATATGCTGCCAAGGGGATACTATGTCCAATGGGTATGGAACTTGAGAAAATTCATGTTTGTCCTAATGATTGTATGTTGTTTAGAGGGGAAGATGAGATGAAATTGGAAAATTGTAGCGTTTGTGGCGAGTCACGATACAAAGCTGTGAAACAAAAAGTGGATGTGGGAGGAGATGTTGTTAAGGAAACCAACAAACGTGTTCCCGTGAAGGTCATGTGGTATCTCCCCATTATACCTAGGCTTCAAAGGTTGTTTGCTAACAAGGAAGAAGCTAAGAACTTGACATGGCACGCAGATAGAGAGAAGGTTGAAGATGATGATGTGATTGCACACTGTTCAGATGGTGATCAGTGGAAGAAAATTGATGAATTGTATCCTGATTTTGGGAAGGAAGCTCGGAATGTAAGGTTGGGTTTATCCACTGATGGTATGAATCCGTATGGAGATTTGAGTAGTACACACAGTTCTTGGCCTGTGATGGTTGTTATTTACAATCTGCCATCGTGGTTGTTACAGCCCCAAATTTCCCTGAATAGCAGACAGTGCCGGGAAAGGTCTGGGTCCTGTGCGTCAGACCGACGGGTTGGCTGACGGTCGGACTAACGGGTGAACAGGTCGAGATCCCATCGGGAACAGTCCCTCTCCGGTGAGCAAAGCATCTGGACACCTGTCCATCAGACAGACGGGCGGACTGACGAGCCGACGGACAGGGCCGACTGTCAAGCCGACGGACGGGCCATGATCCCGTCTAGGGGTAGTCCCTCTCCGGTGAGAAAAGCATCTGGACACCTGTCCATCAGACAGACGGGCGGACTGACGAGCCGACAGACGAGCCGACTGATAGGGCCGACTGTCAAGCCGACGGACGGGCCATGATCCCGTCCAGGGGTAGTCCCTCTATGGTGAGAAAATCATCTGGGTACCCGCAAATCCATAACATGACATCACTCAGGGCGGGAGGGCTATTGCATGTGCCCGCTCCGATGCCTAAGTAAGCTTTAATGGCTTTAGGAGGCAGAGATGGATATGTGAGGATAAAAGAGGGAGAATCCAGATCCCAGAGAGAGAGAAAGAGAAGATCCCTTTTCTTGTTACCCTTCCTTGTCTTTTATAGTCTCATGAGGAGGAGCCTCCTTAGGGTTTCCATTTGGGGTGGAGCCCAATAAAGAGGGAGTGGGCTCTCGGCCCAGCTCCCTGACAAGTCCCCCTTAGTTCGAAGTCGTGATGATGTCTCACGCTTCGGACTACGGTAGGTCATCGGGAGCCATTTTGTCGAGTCGAGCAAAATCGAGATCCATCCATGGAGCCTGCTGCCTCAACCACTCACCCGTCCGATCAGTCGTCCGGTGCCACAGCAGTCGCCGAGAGAGGAGGACATACCATCCGGCCTGCTGAATGACCTTGTCGACGTTGGGGTTGTGCCGACCAAGGTAGATGAGGAGACAACCGCGGGTAACTAGAGCGGTCCCGATATCTGCCCATTTATCTGGTTATTGCCTTCATTTTCTTCTGACTTTTGCATGCCATTCTCCCACCTATTGATTCATCTGTTGAGACGTCTGATTGCTCATCGAATCAATTGATAAGTCAATTGATCGCGACGTCCATCATCGTACTTGTTGCATTCCCAAGCTCACGAGACCCTTGGGCGTGTTTGGCGGCTACGGGTCGGTGCCCTGTTAGCTTAGCCACGACGGGTAGGGCATGAATGTCCCTTTTCTCTGAAGCGGTTGTGCCCTTATATGAATCAAGGACAACTAGCTCATTCTTCAGTATCCTGACAAAGTCGACTGTCGGGTCGACCATCAATTCAGCCGTTGGCTCGACGGTCGGGTAGACAGTCAGCTTACCATCCACATTAACTAGTTCACCGATGAGATAGATATAGAATCAGACATCTGACCTCAACTCCTCTGTGTTATTTCATTCTCACATCAACCGCGACGCTGCACTTTAGGCGCTCATATGTAAACTTCTTTCTTTCGCAACGGCTTCCTCAGCAAATTGAAGATTGATTGGCTATGCGATCGCATGAACTGACGAGTGAGCTGGCGAACCAACCGTTCTGGCATACATCCAGCAACTCATAGTTGCGCCCATGGACCAGATCACAACAGGGTCTCTCTTGCACTCTAGGTGTCTGAATGTGAATTCCACTCATGGCGATATCCGCTTAAAACGGCTGGGGCTGGTCCACAGTCTGGAATAACTCGACGGAGGGGTTGATACGGCTTGATAACCTTGGGTGCCCTTGGCAGCTCTTGGCTAGTCATGATACTGGAGGGGGATAGGTTCGCAGGACTTGCTGTTGATTGGTTCATTTGCGAGGTCAACCCCCGAGGCGGGTCAAGGTTTTACTTTGCATGAGAAACTCTGTCTTTGGTGTCCATGATCAAATCAAATCCCGCAACTCACCAGGGAGCGTAGCACTGGGCCCAAACACATGCCAGCTTTAGATGGCATTCTAGTCGCTGATCCGAAAAGTCCCTGGACCGGATGGTTGACCGGATGGCGAGACCGATGGTTAATCGGATTGCCGAACCGACGGTAAATCGGATGGCGGGATCGATGGTCAATCGGATGGCCGAACCGACGGTAAATCGGATGGCGGGATCGATGGTCAATCGGATGGCCGAACCGACGGTAAATCGGATGGCGGGACCGAAGGCGCAGATTGGTTTTCAGCTTGGTAACCATCCTAACCAGTGTGGCCGGCTTAAAATTCAGGGCAGATACTGCGGTTTGCTGAGCCATCCCAACTTATCCGCAACTCGTTATCTCTTTGAGGCTTTCGCATAACCACTTTGCGCATTCTGTGTAGCTCGCCTAGGTGCGTGGCACTCGACGTGGGTGCTGTGGTACTACCGTCATCGGACAAGCCACTCATCCTGGTGTCTCACCTGGGTCATGCCACCATTGGCTTGAACGGTATGGCCCCATATTTTTGGTGGCATGACTGAGTCGTCGTGCCTCCTCCTCGTCGATGGTGACCAATGATCAGGCGATCTGCGTAGGTAATGTCATCGTCGTCCTTGTCGGAGGTGATGCGACCCACTGACCTGACAGTTCGCCTGTCGGGATGAACTGGTCGGCTTCTTGGTAGCCGTCTGGACCGGTCTGCTCATCTTGAACTTCCAATCAACCATCGCGGTATGCCGAGCTATTCCTTTTATTCGCAACTCGACAGCCTCCTAGGCGGAGCATAGGGTTCATCAGCTGAACGAGCCAATTGACGGTTAGCTTGACCAACTTCCCGATGCCATGTCTGGAAAGCAGGGACCCGGCTCTCGCTTCGACCCGATCGCAACCATTCGATTGACCATCAGGTCATTCGACGGTCGGTCTACTTGGGATTGCGTGTTTTTCATTATCAAGGGTTCGCAAGACCTCGAGATATGTTTGGAAAGCGGGGACCCAAATCTCGCTCATACCCGATCGCAACCGGTCGATTCACCGTCAGGTCGTTCCACGGTCGGTCTACTCGGGATAGTTTGGGGGCAACGAGCTCAACTGCGTCGGCAAGAAAATGAAATCGACTAAGGGCCGTCCTGTCGATCCATCGAGCTTACCGTCGATTGCGCCGTCGGGATGGTTGTCTGGACAGTTGAGTCAGCTGCGTCCCCAAATAGTTTGGGGGCACCGAGCTCGATCACGTCGACTGAGTGTCATCCTGATGACCCGCTCAAGCTGACCGTCGGGTCCGTCGTTGAGTTCACCGTCGTAGTGGGCATTGAAGCGACTGAATTGGCTGCGTCCCCGGACAGTTCGGGGGCAACGAGCTCGATCACGTTGACTGAGTATCATCCTGACGACCCGCTCGAGCTGACCGTCGGGTCCATCGTCGGGCTCACCATTGTAATGGGCTTGAAGCGACTGAATCGGCTGCGTCCCCGGACAGTTCGGGGGCAACGAGCCCGATCACGTCGACTGAGTGTCATCCTGACGACCCGCTCGAGCTGACCGTCGGGTCCATCGTCGGGCTCACTGTCGTATTGGGTGTTGAAGCGACTGAATCGGCTGCGTCCCCGGAAAGTTCGGGGGCGACGAGCTTGATCACGTCAGCAAGCAAATGAAATCGACTAAGTATTGCCCTAACGACCCGTCGAGCTTACCGTCGGGTCCATCGTCGGGCTCACTATCGTAATGGGTATTGAAGCGACTGAATCGGCTGCGTCCTCGGACAGTTCGGGAGCAACGAGCTCGTTTATGTCGGCAAGCAAACGAAATTGACTGAGCGCTGTCTCGACGACCCGTTGAGCTTACCGTCTGGTCCACCGTCGAGCTAGTCAATCAATGTGAATCTTGAAAACGACTGAGGTGGTTGTGTCCTCATAAGGTTCGAGGACAACGAGCTCAGTTATGTCGTCAAGCAAGCGAAATCGACTAAGTATTGCCCTAACGACCCGTCGAGCTTACCGTCGGGTCCATCGTCGGGCTCACCGTTGTATTGGGCGTTGAAGCGACTGAATCGGCTGTGTCCCCGGACAGTTAGGGGCAACGAGCTCGTTTATGTCGACAAGCAAACGAAATTGACTGAGCGCTGTCTCGACGACCCGTTGAGCTTACCGTCTGGTCCACCGTCGAGCTCGTCAGTCAATGTGAATCTTGAAAACGACTGAGGTGGCTGTGTCCTCATAAGGTTCGAGGACAACGAGCTCAGTTATGTCGTCAAGCAAGCGTGGGTAACTAAACATAAGTACCGCCAAGACCTGCTTTATATTACTTGCCACAAAATAAAACACATAAATATCCAGGCCGATACCTGGTCATCCATAGAACTTCCTGAGGTTGCTAATGTTCCACGTCTTGGGAACGGGCTCGCCCGCCATGTTGTGGAGTTTGTAAGCTCCATTGCCAAGCGTTTCTGCCACTTGGTATGGACCCTCCTACGCGACGTCCAGTTCCTTCGTCCCTTCTGCTCGGCTGGCCTCATTCTTTCGGAGGGCAAGCTCTCCTACCTTCAACGAGCGTTGGAGCAACTGTCAGGGAGCTACTCTCGGGGCGACCGTTGAAGCGACTGGCGGGGAAACCGTTGGAAGCAACCGTTGGAGGAACTATCAGCCTCTCTATCTTGTCGAGCAACTGTCGAGGTGACCGTCGATGCAATCGTCTGAGGCAACCGTCGAGGCACCCATTGAAGCGACCGTTGGAGCAACTGTCGGGGCAACCGTTGGGAGCAGCCGTTGAAGAAACTATCGGCCTCTCTATCTTGTCGGGCAACCGTCGATGCAATCGTCAGAGGTAACCATCGAGGCAACTGTTGAAGCGACCGTTGGAGCAACTGTCAGGGCAACCGTTGGGAGCAACCGTTGAAGGAACTATCGGCCTCTCCATCTTGTCGGGCAACCGTCGAGGTGACCGTTGATGCAATCGTCAGAGACAACCATCGAGGCAACCGTTGAAGCGACCGTTGGAGCAACTGTCGGGGCAACCGTTGGGAGCAACCGTTGAAGGAACTATCGGCCTCTCCATCTTGTCGGGCAACCGTCGAGGTGACCGTTGATGCAATCGTCAGAGGCAACCATCGAGGCAACCGTTGAAGCGACCGTTGGAGCAACTATCGGCCCCTTTATCTTGTTTCGCCCTCGCTCTTGGCCCCAAGTCTCACCCAGAGATCCGTCGGGCAGGTCATTCGACTGGCGAATCACCCGATGCCTCGAGCAGATTCTCCAGATGCATGAATGACAAATACAATCGAGCAAGGCAATATTATGCGCAATTAAAGTGAGTACCGTCTGAAGCATCCTTACACATTGTCACAGAGCATGTTCAACGTCTGCGGCCTGCGCTGCGGGCTCGTCCACACGTCGGGGCAACCGTTGAGGTGACCATCGGAGTCAACCGTCGAGGCAACCAGATGACTCTACTTGTCACTCGACAGATGGTATTTTTTAGATCGTACCATTTGTGCACATGTGCTAAGTTATGGTACACTCTTCCCCCAAAAAGGAAATGTGTAAAGAGATATTTAGGATGGTGTTTGCACATATATGGGTATGGCTTCTTCCTTTGCGGAAAAGAATAGCATGAATAGTTTTTCTAACAATCAAGAATGAAAGTTTATGACTGGTTTATGATGTCTTCATAGCTATTTAACACAGATCTGGGATCTAAGCCATAAAGGTCGGATCTTTGTCGAAAACCTTCACTTTTTGGGCTAAAATGAATGGAATTAATCTGTGCTAGCTTTTTGCTGGTTGACTTTTACAGATCTGAACTATTTGGCTCTAAAGGTGGTATCTTTGGTGGAGATATTCCCCTTTTCACAAGAAACTAACCTTGAGCGTATGATTTAGCTCCATGGAGGAGGATTCGGAAGCATCCATGAACTGCGTGGGCGACTAAACGTTTAATCCCCACAGACGGCGCCAATGTTACAGCCCCAAATTTCCCTGAATGGCAGATAGTGCCAGGAAAGGTCTGGGTCCTGTGTGTCAGACCGACGGGCAGTCTGACGGTCGGACTAACGGGTGAACAGGTCGAGATCCCATCGGGAACAGTCCCTCTCCGGTGAGCAAAGTATCTGGACACCTGTCCATCAGACAGACGGGCAGAATGACGAGCCGACGGACAGGGCCGACTGTCAAGCCAACGGACGGGCCATGATCCCGTCCAGGGGTAGTCCCTCTCCGGTGAGAAAAGCATCTGGACACCTGTCCATCAGACAGACGGGCGGACTGACGAGCCGACTGATAGGGCCGACTGTCAAGCCGACGGACGGGCCATGATCCCGTCCAGGGGTAGTCCCTCTCCGGTGAGCAAATCATCTGGGTACCTGCAAATCCATAACATGACATCACTCAGGGCGGGAGGGCTATTGCCCGTGCCCGCTCCGATGCCTAAGTAAGCTTTAATGGCTTTAGGAGGCAGAGATGGATATGTGAGGAGAAAAGAGGGAGAATCCAGATCCCAGAGAGAGAGAAAGAGAAGAGCCCTTTTCTTGTTACCCTTCCTTGTCTTTTATAGTCTCATGAGGAGGAGCCTCCTTAGGGTTTCCATTTGGGCTGGAGCCCAATAAAGAGGGAGTGGGCTCTCGGCCCAACTCCCTGACAGTGGTTGACCATGAAGAGGAAATATGTTATGTTGTCGTTGATGATAGCAGGGCCAAAGCAGCCTGGTAATGACATTGATGTGTTCTTAGAATCTTTAGTTGACGATCTTCAGAAACTGTGGTTCGAAGAGAATTGGACGTGGGATGAATATCGGCAGGAATGGTTTAAGTTGAAAGGAATGTTGTTCAGTACCGTGAACGATTTCCCTTCACTTGGTAATCTAGCTGGTTATTCAGTCAAAGGTCATCTACCTTGTCCTGTTTGTGAGGAGAATACTAGTTTCTCTCAACTAAAACACGGGAGAAAAATTATTTATCAAGGACATCGTCGTTTCTTACCATGCAGCCACGAGTTCTGTAAGGCTAAGAACTGGTTTAATGGGAAGGAAGAGAATGCACCACCCCCTCCTATCAGTGGCGAGGAGGTATTCGAGAAAATCAAGGATATTGAAAATGATTTTGGGAAAAACCGTAGGAAGATGCCCATCCCCGGCCCTTGGAAGAAACGGTCCATTTTCTTTGACTTACAATATTGGAAGCACTTGGCTGTCAGACATTTTTTAGATGTAATGCACATTGAGAAGAATGTCTGCGATAGTTTGCTTGGTACGCTGCTGAATATTCCTGGAAAAAGCAAAGATGGACTTCAAGCACGTAAAGACTTGGAAAGAATGGGTATTAGAAAGGAACTGGCTCCTGTAATCGAGGATGGGAACACTTTCTTGCCTCCAGCTTGCTACAATATGTCTTCAGTTGAGAAGACAAAATATTTGCAGTGCCTGAAAGATTTGAAGGTACCCTCTAATTTTTCCTCAAACATTGGTAACTGTGTCAATGTTAAGGAGCAAAAATTGTTCGGGTTAAAATCACATGATTGTCACACTTTGATGCAAGACTTGAACATAATTGCCATTCGTGGTTCTCTTCCAAGTCACGTTAGGATGTGCATCAGCAAGCTCTGCTTATTTTTTAAGGGAATTTGCCAGAAAACAGTTAGTCGTTGTAAGCTAGATAAGCTGCAGACAATGGTAGTTGAAGTATTGTGCCAATTGGAGATGTATTCCCCTCCTTCTTTCTTTGATATAATGGTGCATTTGATTGTTCATCTTGTGCGGGAGATCAAGGAGTGTGGTCCGGTGTTCCTCCGGTGGATGTATCCTTTCGAGAAATACATGAAGAGATTTAAATTCTTTTCGCAGAATAGGTACTGGCCTGACGCAAGCATTGTATCTAGATATGTCGCGGAGGAGGCGATTGAATTTTGTACGGCTTACTTAGATGAGGTTGACACGGTTGGACTACCCACCTCGAGGCATGATTTTCGTTTCAACGGGCATGGAACTAGAGGCACGCTGCATAACCCACCAGCGGTCGATTTGCAGGCTGCTCATCTGTATGTGATGCGAAACCATGAATCGGTTCGCCCATACGTTGACATTAATATGGAGGAATTGAGAAGTCTATACCCGACCCTAAAGCCTTTCCAACTACATGATGAACATATTAGAACCTTTTGTGAGTGGTTAAGGGACACGGTAGAGATTGGTGACCATCCCGAGGACGTGAAATGGCTATCCAGATGGCCGCTTACGACGGTTATCAGCTACAGTGGCTATGATGTGAAGGGTTACTCGTACGGGACCAAACAGAGCGATGCTAAAGGTGTTTCGCAGAATAGCGATGTGACTACATTTTCCAAATCAATCGCATTGTCGCAGAAGAAAAATCAAGAAGGATCCTACTCATTTGATAGGTATTTTGGTACCATTGTTCAGATCTTGGAGTTAAACTATGTGGCATTGAAGGTGGTTGTATTCAAGTGTCAATGGGTTGATCAAAAGACAGGAACTAAGACCGATCCTTTAGGGTTTCAATTGGTTGATAGGAAGAAAGTGGGATCAAAGTCGGATGCGTTCATACTTGCTGGCGAAGGTGACCAAGTTTACTATGTTCAGGATCCTTCTAATCGGCACTACGAGATTGTTCTTGATGGGAAACAAATGGTGTGTGGTGATGAGCTATTCAAGGAGTATGACAAACGAGCTGCTCGCATTTTTGTGCCAACGAAGAAAGACGCGATTAAGACAGTTAAAGCTCCCACAAAAGTGCCACTAGAATCTCTGGAATTCAGACCTATACCTGTTTCATATCCTATGGTTTTCCAAGAAGCATCTACATTGAACTTGTACCCTGTAAGAGGTCTAGACCAAGTGATTTTTTATATATTTGGCTTTGGTGGTTTTAGCCACAGGGGGAAATAACCATTTGCTGACAGTTCTATGTCTGAAATCAGGTGTATGTAAAAGGAAAAGGCAGCAAAGGACTCATATACCATATTCTTAATCTCCTTAAAAATTATTGCTGGCACTGGCATGACTGATTCAAAAATAAATTTATTTTTAGCTTTCCATAAACACCAGCATGTAAAGAGTGAAATATTACGAATTAATGCTGTATGAATAGGTGTCAAACCAGGCCTAGAAAGGTAGTATGAGATTCTATTCCAGATTGATAGAAAAATATGAGTTTTAATTCCTATAAAAATATTGACCTGATCCCGGATACTAATTGCCAGTCGGCATTTGTTGAAAAAATGATCCAGTGAGTCATGGTTGTCACAGACACAACACTTAGAAACAATGTTAAAACCATAGTATATCATCACATTATCAAAAGGCAAGAGGGAATTCATCACTTTCCACATAAAAACTGAAACTTTCGTTGGAATTCTCCTGTTCCAAATTTTTGACAGTGAGAGAGATGTACCTCTGGCTGGTCTGAGCATTTCATAAGCTGATTTGTAGGAAAATTGTCCTGTGACACTCAGTTTCCAAATAAGCTTGTCCTGCCTTTGTGTTTTAATTTCAGCCTCCTGTAAAAAGAGAAGTAAAGCAGTATCAATGTTGGGAGAAATAGATTGAAGGTAGGTTGCTTTATTTTGAATAAAATCAGCCACTGAGCAGATGTAAGGGATGTTGTGATCCTCATGATTCATAATGTCTTGTAAAGGCCTTCTGTCTGTCCAGTTGGAGGACCAGAAGCTACATAGTCCTTCCCCATGTATCACTTTTGAGTTGTGTTCAGCAAATGCATTAATCTGACATATCCTTTTCCAGCCTTGGGAAGTTCTTGAGGATTGAGGTAATGATGATAAAAAATTGGTCCATGGAGCCTGAGCTATCTGATATTTCCACCATAGCTTCATAGAAAAGGATTTTATGATAGCAGAGATAATTCTAAAAGCAAGACCATTTTCAGCAATTGGATAGCATAAATCATTCTAGTTCCTCCAAGTTTTCTTAGGTTTGTCATCAATTGAGCCCCAAAAAAGATGGATAATTTTCTTTTGATCAGTTTAATAGTGTGAGCTGTGGGTATCATAACTGACCAGTAGTGTTGAGGTAGTGAGTACAGACATGAGTTTATCAAAATAATTTTTGCCCCAGTGGATAACCATTTGTTTTTCCAATTATTCACTCTCTTATCAATCATTTCAAGTAATGGCTGGAAGTGAATATTTTTTGTTCTGCCTACAAATATTGGTACACCTAAGTATTTAAAAGGAAAAGTTCCTTTTTTCATACCCATAGTGTTTCTGATATCAATTATGTGAGAGGCAGAAGCATGCTTACTAACATAAAAATCACTTTTATCATAGTTGATTTTTTGACCAGAAACTATTTCAAATGTAGCAAGAAAAGCCTTAATTCTGATCAAGTTAGATTTACTAGCTTGCAAAAAAACAATTCTATCATCAGCATATGAGAGGTGGGAAATATGATGAGCAGAAGGAGGAAGATTATAATACTGCAAGTTTCCAATTTCGAATACCTATGATAAACTTCTTGTAAATGCCTCAGAAAAAATATTAAAGAGAATGGGGGATAGTGGATCACCTTGTTTAATTCCCCTTGAAGCCTGAAAAAAAACCAACTGGACTGCCATGAACCAGGCCTGTCTGAGATTTTTGATGATGGAGTATATAAATTGACCATGAAATCCAAACTTCATTAGAATACTGGTCAGAAAGGTCCAAATTACCCTGTCGAAAGCTTTTCTAAGATCTAATTTAAGAACATAGTTTGGATGCTTAGATTTTCTGTCAATAAATCTCATCATCTCTTTTAAATAAAGCACATTGTCTGCTATATCTCTATTTTTTAAGAAAGCAATCTGGTGTGGTGAGATGAGTTTTGGCATAAGTGGCTTTAACATTTCCATCAAAATCTTAGAAAAAATTTTGTTGGCCACATTTGAGAGTGAAATAGGTCTGATCACTAAAGGAGGATGGGGTGTCTACTTTGGGAATAATGGCGATCCAGGTGCTTGAAATTCCTTAAGGAATGTCTGAGCTGGAGAGGTAGTCATTTGTAGCACTAAATAGATCTAAGCATATGGTGTCCCATGCTTTGATATAAAATTTAGCAGTAAAACCATCCGGGCCAGGACTACTCTCCTTATTTAAAGAAAAAACAACATTTTTGAGTTCATCCATTGAAACAGGTTTCAGTAACTGAGAATTGTCCTGATCTGAAATTAAAATTGGGATCTGAGACAGAAAATGGGAGAAAAAGGTAGTTTGGTTAGGAATTTTTTCTGCAGAGAGAAGGTCAGTATAATATGCAACTGCCTCCTTCTCAATATCTACAGGTTCATCAATCCATTCACCTAAACTGTTTTGAATTTTTGTAATTCCCATTCTGCTCTTCCTTTCCCTGACACAGTTATGAAAAAACTTTGTATTGTTATCACCTTCTTTCAGCCAATTTACTTTGGATTTGAATTTCCAAAAGGGTCTTTGTTCTTTTATGGCTCTGGTAAGAAGGTCTTTTGCTTGTTTGAGCCTGACCAATTGTATTTTAGATTGATCAGAGTCATAAGCAATTTCTTGAACTCTGAGTGCCTCCTCAGCAATAGATACATTAGAGTGAACATTACCAAATACTTCTCTATTCCAATTTTTTAAACATTTTTTCAGCCTCAGAAGTTTAAGGTAAAATCCAATCATTCCTACTGCATGTATGTGAGGGGACCAGTTATCTCTAATAACCTGTAAGAAGGTCTCTCTTTTAAACCAAGTGTTCAGAAATCTAAAAGGTCTAGGGGAGGATTTACATGAGCTACCTATAGTTAGTAATAAAGGGCAGTGATCATTAGTTAATTTGTTAAGGATCAAAATTGAAGAATCAGGGAATTTAGCATTCCACTGAGCTGTACTAAGTCCCCTATCTAGTCTCTAAAGAGTGGGTGTTTTAATCCTACCACTGCTATTTATATTGTTCAGACCAGAATCACTTTGATATCTACCATTGGACCATGTGAAAGGATTTCCTACAGTAGAAATATGAAACAGAGGCTTATGGTCAATAAAAGTAGAAAAATCACTGATGCTACGCAAATTGGGATTAGACTGTCCTTTATATTCAGATCTAGTGGCTATAGCATTAAATCACCTATGAAAATAGATTCAGGGGAATCAATTTTTTGAAGGTCAGTCCAGAGATCCTCTCTACCCTTTCTAGTTCTCATGCCATAGACAAAAACTGCATCCATAGAAGATTTGAGTTTTTGGCTGTGGACTGAGACATGAAGAAATTGCAGATGATCTGTTTTGAGTGTAACCTGTAAATCCTGATTCCAAAAAATCCGAATTCTTTCATTTTGGGCAGTCATGCAGTTGGTATATCTCAATTTAACCATATAAGAATTACATTCCAAATTAGCATGCATAGGTTCAATGAGACAGATAAGTTCCAAGTGGTTCTCTGATATGAGTTCCTTTAGTCTTTCCATAGAAGTTTCCATCCCCCTAAGATTCCACACTAGGAATTTAATTTTGGAGGTTGTACTAATCATTTAAAAAGATGAGGAGGGCTTTTAGTACCCGAACCAGTAATTATCTGATTTAATTGAGTGAAGTATGTCTGAAGCTTTATAGCTGGAGACTGTTTTGCAATAAGTCTTGAGGATTTTCTTACCTGAGTAGTACTAACCTGATCAGGTGCAAGAGAAGTTGAAGCTTCCTTTCCTAAGTTTTGAGATTGTTGTGATAGAGCTGCAGTGTTTGTGAATCTTCGACTGAGGTAGCTACTGGATCACTTCTTGTTTCAGGCTCCCCTGATTGATGTAGCTCAGGCATTTCTTCATCCTCATCCTCTTTTTCCATTACTTGGAGGGGGGGTAAATCTGTTTTTTCTGTTTTTATCTTGGGAATGAAAAAGAGCAACATTGTTAGTATAGTCTGGAGATTTTTGGATCAGAGAGTTACCTGTTCTGATGAACACATCATCCTTGGCATATTGAGTTAGCCTATAGTTAAGCCATGTATTTTCACCTTCTTGGCTTTGGGAAGTGTTGTGAGTGGGGGATGAGCAATCAGAAATGGTTATGAGGGCATCAGAGGAGTGTGAGGCATCTGAGGAGTATAAATCTGCATCAACCACTGGAGATTCTGGTGCTATGTTTTTTCCTTTGTCACTCTGTTTTAACTGAGGTTGGGGGGGTTTGGGTCTATACACTAGAGTTTGGTTGGCTAAAATATTCTGCTTTTCTTTTGCAGAAACTCCTGAGGTTGCTCCTTTTTGGGGGTCTGAGTTGGGGGTTTATATCAGGTGTGTTCTGAATTGAGGCTATTTGAGTAGTTTTAGCTGGGAATGGCTTGTGGACTTGATTTCCATTTCTGAGCTCAGGGTTGGAAGATTCACATTGGTCAAGAAAATGGCCAATTCTTCTGCAACGGGGGCAATAGGCTGGGATATATTCATACTCTGTATTGAGTTCAACAATACTACCAGCAATTCCTACCACAATTTCACGGTGAATCTTTTTCAGGAGATCTATTTCTATACACATTTTGACTGCAGATGGTCTAGTAAGGGCAGAAGTGGCAGCATCTAATTTTATGAATTTCCCAATCCTATTCCCTATGAACTTAAGCATAGCATTATTGTAGAAGAAAATAGGAATGTGGGGAATTGTTACCCAGATAGGAACAACGGATGATTCTGTGCCCAGAGTGAAATCAGTCGTCCATTTTAGGACTTTCATAGCTGCACCTTTCAGCATCCATAGACCTTTTAACCAGCAGCGATGATAGTCTTCATGTGCTTGAAATCTGATCAGAATGTGTCTGTGGTCGATGGATCCAATCTGGAAGCTTGATGTAAAGCCAATGGATTTGAAGGCTTCGTGAAGAACATACATGGACGGCATTCCATCGTCGAACTTTCCAATTAGCGCATTGTGGTAGTGAGATGCAAGATCGGTGGCCTGTTCCGGCGTTACTATACAAGCAATTTTGCCTTTAAATTCACCGATCGGAGTGATATCAGGGTTGGTAGGTAGTGTCGAAGCAAGAGGGGGGGATTTTGCAGTGAGGGCTTGGGCAAAAGACCGTGGTTGGTGTTTTCCGCCGTGGAGGAGCGGCGGCTCCGCCATGGTTTAACGGTTATATTACCGTTTTATGGTCGTTATTGGCACAGAATAGTGTAGAAAAATAATTAATTAACGTGAAAGTTGTCGGTTTTTTAGAGAGAAGGCAGAGGGTGTGAAACTAGAGTGTATATTTTTATAACGTTTGGTACAACACGGCGAAATTTTTTTTTGTTTTGTGTTAATTGATCGATCCTAACAATTTATCAATGTTTATTAGGCCCAACATATAAATTTGATCAATTTGATCAATTATATATATGATTTTAAAATAATCTTTTTTAACAAATGAATATATTCAGATAATAGTTGTGTTTATTCAGCAATATATTTTGTTTATTTATCAATATAGATATTAAGTTTCGGATAAAGAGAATGCAATTAAATATGACACGACTTGAACACCCGTACATAAAACTGATGTTTAAACATACATGGATTTAGGGCTATCAAATTAAATGTCAGGGCAACGATGATGTTTGAATTTATGCCATTTACTTTTAACTAGATCAACATCGATGTATTTATTGATCATTGACCAAATAGTCTTAACCACCAATACGAAACCAAAAACTTATCCGGTATGTTTGTACATACATAACATTATCGCGACTTCTTCTGATAGGAAAGGTCGCGATCACCTCAATTGTTAAACAAACCGATCATTTTGTTATTACCCACTGCCCGATTACACATGATAGTATTAGTAGCTCACTAAGTCACTGCACGGCTCACTTAATTTAAATTACACAAACACTCATCTAATTCGTACTCGACTAGAATTATCTCATTTATGCAGGGTTGTTATAATCACGACTACAATCAACTCAATTCTAAGCAGAATCATCCCAATTCAGTTATGTTAACCGCGCACATACTCAAATCGACTTGATCACAGAGTTTACAGAAAAGACAACTGTACTACAATCATTTCATCAATCATGTTGAATTTAGAAGGTGGATGATGTCGTTTGTGATTAATATAATTTAAAATAATTTGAAATAAAAATAGTGGGTTAACCGAAACTTCTCTTATTTAAAATATATAAAATTACATGAACATTCAAAAGTTGTGATGTACATATACTTCTCCTATTATGAAAGGGGAAAACAGCTTGTGCATAAACAGAGGTTTGTGACTTCCCCATCTGGGATGATGTATGCCGGACACCAACACTTCGACGATGAGCCAGGCTCTCGAACTGATCTGCAAGACAAAGGCCCCGGGTGTCCCGGAGATAGACACTCCGACGCTCAAGTCAATATATTTGGTTAAGGCGTAAAGTATAAAGTATGAGATTAGATGAGAGGTCTACCAGACCTCTTAGGGTATCTATATGGCTAATATCCGTAGATCACCAAGATATGGTATGAATACAACTCTTATGGGAATAGAGGTTGTATTACCATGTATAATAGAAGTATATTTCAGACATGGTTGTATTACCATGTTTAGGATAGCTGAATTACCATCTTTGAGAAGATGTATATTCCTTGTAGAACATTCATAATATACGCATTCCTTATAAGAATTGGGATTGATGGACCCGTGGACCCATCCTCCGTGTATCTCGAGCCCATGACCCTTCTCGGGCCCTGGTCCGAGTATGAACGAGGTCCGAATACGAACCATAGACTTATCAGTAGCCCAAGGTAGATCTTCAGAATATAGAGTACTCCATCTCGAAGGTTTGAAGGAGAGACTTGCTTATCGAGGGAAGACCAATAACTCGAGTGAGAATAATTCAGGGTATTAAGCTCGGGATGTCCTTCGAGGATTATCTTCTCGTGCTTACCCTTCTGAATATCTAGTTTCAAGTTCTTTCGTATTCCATCAGGACACGTGGACGGTTGGATCTAAATTTGCCTTCTTGAATTCTGAGGAGACTGACACGTGGTCTTGGTCCATTGTATCTTCTGGCGGTGAGGATGACCAACCTTCTAATTACTTGTATCGTTTCGCGAGTCGAGGTAATTACTCCACTTAAATGCTTGCTAGTTACTGGTTTTAAACTTTTCCTTCAAATTTATCTCTTTTTCCTCATATATTCTCTTCCCCTCATTCTCTATATTTCCATGACTTCAACAAGTTCCAGCGTTCCCCCTAGCAATGTGGAGAATGTTATTGAAAACAGAGCCCCAGCGGACCGTGACTTGAGCACCTTGTTTCTGGAAGTCGAGGCTGGGGAGTTGATGGAAGTTACCGTCGCTTCACCGCTGCAGGCGGTAACTGTAGTGGCAAATGACGGTGCCTCTGGGTCGGAGATGGACCCTAATGTGGAGCCCCAAGTTGATAAACGGGTTCCGGCCTCCGATGGTATGAATGATGTCACCAAAGTAGTTGATGAAAGGACGCTAAGGTATCTGCGGTCCTGCAGGCTGTCATATCCTCTTGAAGCTGGCTTGAAGCTCGAGGATGGAAAAGTTCCTATTAAAAATCTGGTGAGCCCCACTAGAGCGGTACTTTATGGGATGTTTTTACAGCAAGGGATAAGTTTTCCCTTTCCCCCTTTATTTCATGAATTCCTGCAACATCATCAACTGCATCCAAGCCAAACACATTCCAATGTGGTAGTGTTGATCATGGCGGTGATTTCCTGTTGCGCTCGGAAGAACTACGATCCAAGCCTGGATTTATTCAGGAGTCTGTATACGTTATTCTCTTTTGAGACTTACGAATACATTACCCTGACTCTGAGCAAGAGAAAACCCATCACATTTCCTGATAACAGTGGTGTGTGGGAGGCAGACTGTTTCACTTTCGACCGGAGCAAGTACGAGGTCCCTGATTTGCATCCCCATCCGAAGGATGCTATAGCTCGTGACAGAGGTTTCATCATCCCTGATCACTTGAAGGGCATCATTGAGGAGCTCCTAAAGGAGGACATTACCCTTCAAAGAAAAGATTTTGTTCTGGGCTCACATGGCTCTGCGTGGCAGTGGCCTAGTATCACTTACTCGTACCTATTGGATGTTGCTCGGTCGAAATCTACTTCCAGCTTTTTGAAGCCTGATTGGAATTGGGCCCTCCCTGATAAAATTCAGGAAAGAAATAAGAAGGCCAGGAAAGGGGGTCCGAGAAAGTCTCCTTGGAGTCATGGTGAATTTTCTTCTAGTCGGTCTTCTTCAGGTAACTCTTTTAGTCATATACTGTTGTCATATAATATGTTTTTCTTGTGTCATATGCTTAGGTTTATCTTTATATATGTACAACATCTCCTCCAAAGAAAAAGATCAAGAAAGGGAAGGCTATACTCCGGGCCATAGATGAGGAAGCAGAGGAATCCGAGGAAGTACAGTCCGAGGAGGTGGAACCGGTGGCGGAAGAGTCTTTCGAAGATGATGAGTCTGACCTTGAGTTGGTGGACTGTGAGGATGCTTCTTTGAAGAAGTTAAAATACTATCTGAGCTGCCCAGAGGAAGAGGATGGTCAGGCTTCTCGGAGGTCTTCTGAGAATACCTTCGTTTCTGAGGTATTTATTTTCCTTATCATACTGTATAGATATCTTGAATGCCAGGTTTTAATATTCTTTTTATTTCGCAGCTGATGGCGGACCTGTCCATGGTAGGGCCTCGAGCTAATGACATGATTCGTCACTTGTCTGATTCCGTGATGGAATTACATAGAAAGTGCCGGTCCTTCAAGGCTGAGAAGGTAAAAATGGAGGCTGCGCTTTCATCTGTGACTACTAAGTATGTTGCGAGCACTATTCATACTCCATTGGATGTGACTCAACTGGAAACTAGGGTGAAGCAATTGGAGGCTGAGAATATAGATCTGCTGTTGGCAAAAAGGTTTCAAGAGAAAGAGTTGGGAACTTATCGAGATATCGTCGAGGAGTTGTCGCAAAATCAACCCGAGGAGAAGGATTCAGAGGAGGCTAAACGACTTCTAAAGCTTTGGAGTGCTTTCCTTGCCTGTAGCCCCGAGTTTCAGAGCCATAGGGAGGAGTATGGGGATTTATACCACTCCTCTGAACTGCATAAGATTTTGGGTAGCGTCTTGCAACTATGCCAATCCGAGAAGGAGACAAAGTTGATGGAGGAGATCTTTTCTCATCCAGATGCTGCTGATAAGCTCTCTACTCTGACTGCTAAACGCTGGATCCCTGGGGCCAAGTTTTTGGGTGCATTGGATCCCTCCGAGAAGATAGTAACATCAGGATATTTACTGAGGCTTATTAAAGCTAAGTGTCCTGAATTACCTTCTTTTGAAGAGGTGATTTCTAGTTCTTCCATAAATAAGGTTGATTAGTCTCAGCATCTCCTCGTCAGCTTGAAAGCCTGAAATCCTTTGCACATGAACCTCGGTCTCATGATTTACTGGAAAGGAGCTCATGCCAAGCTAAGATACTCCGGGATCAGGTCTTCGCAGTTGTCCATGATGAACACTCTGCGTACTTGATGTTGTTGGGCTTCTTCCTCGGACATCTTTTGCCAAGGCCTTTAATGTCGCAGCGTGCAGAAAAGTTGACAATAGCCCATCTCTCAAGTGTCACTTCTGGTGAAGTCCTAGGAGACCCTTATTAGGTATATTTAAAAGTACCATATTCTGATGTAATAACACCTTTGATATGTCCTTTTTAGGTTCGAGGTTTAGCCTCTTATGTGCCCTTTTGAGGGTCTTGTTTAGGAGTATCATATTCTGATGTAATAACACCTTGATATGTCCTTTTTAGGTTCGAGGTTTAGCCTCTTATATGCCCTTTTGAGGGTCTTTTTTAGTTTCGAGGTTTTCCTCTATATGTGCCCTTTTTGAGGGTCTTTTTTAGATTCGAGGTTTTTCTTCTATGTGTGCCCTTTTTGAGGGTCTTTTTTAGAAGTATCATATTCTGATGTAATAACACCTTTGATATGAACCTCAACTTTTGTTTTTGAGTTTTCTCCTCTTTATGTTGAGATGATTGATTCTCGAGCAAGTCTGCCCTTTTGGTCTATAGACCTCAATCAAGCACTTTTTTGAATTACTTTATCTCGAACCTATCTCTTTTATTCAAAACGATTGGTACTTGAATATTGGATCCAAACAACTTATAAGTTAACCAATCATATACTTTATAAAGTATATTGTTTTGAACAGCAGTCAATGTTATACTTAAGACAACAATCCTCTTTTTAGAAAAGGAATTTAAAGATTGCTTATTATAAGGATAGGTATAAAAATATCATGACTTCAATCTAAGTTTATAACTTTAAGTATAGAAGTAAAGTAAATAGTGAGTTTTGAGTTTGAGTACCTGTTTGTGCTTAGAGTATACTTGTCTCGGACCTTGATGAGGTTTCTCGGACGCTCTTGATAGTCTCGAACCTTTGTGAGGCTTTCCCTTGAGTTTTTAATCTTCTATGATACTTTCGTAAGTTAATCACATTCCATCTTCGTGGTATAGGTTCCCCCTTCATGGTTTCCAAGAGGTAGCCTCTCCCTGGATGGGATTCTAGGACTCGATATGGACCTTCCCAGTTCGGGGCTAGCTTCCCTTCCACTTTTCTCTTGCTTTTCTCGTTTAACCTTATGACAAGGTCTTCTTTAACAAAAGTGGCTAAGCGGACTCTTCTATCGTGGTAGCGCTTGAAACTTTTCTTCACCTTGGCCTTGTAGATAGTAGCATTTGCTCTCTTCTCCTCTAGGAGGTCAAGGTCGAGATAAAGGTTTTCTTCGTTGGCCTTGCCATTTTAATCATCTAGCTGAGAGGTGTGGACAGAGGGAAACTCAATCTTCCTGGGAATGATCGCTTCGGACCCATAGTCCAACTATAAGGAGTCTTTCCTGTTGTTGTAACTGGTGTGGTTCTATAGGTCCAGATCATATTTGGTAATTCTTTGATTCAGTTTCCTTTGGCTCCTTCGATGCGCTTTGTGAGGCTGAATACCAAGGCTCGGTCCATAGCTTCTTCTTGGCCGCTATCATTTTGATTATATACTGAGGCGAGCTGCTGGTGCATTCTATACTCTTTGTACCCTTTCTTGAAGGTATCATTAGCAAATTGCACTCCATTATCGGTCACTATGTATCTCGGGATGCCATAGCGACTCACAATATTTTTCCAGCAGAAGTTGATAACAGAGGCCGTGGGAAAAGGCCTTACAAGATCTATTCTCCATCGAACAAATGGCCAGGATTCTTGGATGGTAATCATGTTCTCCTGTGGCGGGTGGATCATCTTAACAAATCTTTGGCTCTGGTGGCGAGAATCGATATATCTTTTGGCGCCTTGTAGCATCATAGGCCAAAAATAACTCTTCTGTAAGAGCTTTTGAATAATGGTATGTGGATCTTGATAGCTACCGTAGACTCTTTCATGTGTTCCTCGAACCTTCCATGGCAGGTGTTTATCCTTGAGAAGGGTGCCCGTTTGGAGGTATTATATGTAGGGGTTCCTCCATGTGTCTGAGATGTCATTAGCCATGATGCTGCTCTTCTCGTAACTTCTCTTCGCCGGTGTTTCCACTAGCCATTCTTGAGAAGATCTTATGTTGAGGTCTGAGGAGGCAAGCTTGCTAAGTGCATCAACCTTGTGGTTTCCTTCTCAGGGGATAAAATTCAACTCATAAAGTTAGAATTTATTCAAGAGAGGCTTAACTATCCCGAGGTATTTCTGGAGACTGTACTTTCGAGTTTCATATTCGCCTTTAACCTGTTGAACCAAGATTTGTGAGTCACTGAAGATTTCGAGGTCCTCGACCTCAAGGTCTTCTGCTTCCAGATCTTTAGCTAGTTTTAGTATGGTACTGAGAGTTTCATACTCGACTTCATTATTGGTGACTTGGAGGTTGAAGTGAGAAACCCAAAGATGGTCCTTTTTCTCGAGGTTGGTTAGTAAAACTTTTAGTACCGCTTTCCCCCGAGTTGGAGGATGCTTTGACATATAACCATCATCTTCTTTTCTGGGGTCACAGGCGGCCGTAATTATGCAAGAACGCGCCACTCCTTGGTCTCCTTTGATTGAAGCTACTCCTTGTAGTGTTGGGAACTTCATCATTAGATGGTAAGGAGACCATACGGCTTTAGCTTGGCCCATCCAAAATCTGCCAAGAATAATGTCGAAGGGTGTGACGGTGTCTACTACCACAAATGTGCAGTATAAGGTTAGGCTCTTGGCTCCTTCTGCTACTGTGACGGGGAGTGTGATTTCCCCGAAAGGTATTATTGGATTTCCTGTGAACATCGAGATCGGATCTGTAGGTTTAAGGTTATCTTTAGTAAATCCTAACTTCTGGAAGCAGTCCTGGAACATTATTTCTACCCCACTTCCGCTGTCTATGAAGACTTCTTTTACCAAAGAATCTTGTATGGTTGCCGAGATGATGAGAGGATCAGAATGAAGCATCTGATTAGGTATGTCATCCTTGTCCGAGAAAGTAATAGCTTCTTCGGAATGGAAACTCTTGTTGACCAGTTTGATATGTGGTAGGGTCTGTACACTATCCTTTAGCTTAGTAAGGGAAATTGCTCCTCCGGTATAGCCATTAATGCTGTTGATGACCCGTTTGTCTCCATTTGATGGTGGTGGGGAAGGATCTTGAGGATTGTTGTTTCCGCGACCTTGGTTGTTATTGTTGTGGGAGCTACCCTTCTTCTTTTTTTTCTTCCTCGGAGTGTTATTGCCTACCATCATCCGGTACAGGTTTACTAAGAGGATTTCATCTTGATCATAGCGTCTCGTGGCGCGATTCATGTATCTATAATAGTGTTCTATCACAGATTCTCCTTCTTGTTGTCTATCTTCATGAATTTGTTGATCTCTTCGTGCTCTTCCTTCCGGAGAGAAGATCGAGTTGGACCTACTATCTTTCCTCGGGGGAGTGTCCGAGGAAAGGTCAATTTGGAGTGGATCAGGGCCCCGTGGGTTGTGTTATGGTTTGGTTTAAGGCTTCCCTGAGATGGCTCTGCCTAACGTCCTCCTGCTGTCCTTCTGCAAAGATTTGCTGATCCTTTTGTGTTCGTTCTTCTGGAGAGAAGATCAAATCGGGACTATTATATCCCAACCTATTTTCCCGATCCAGGCCATGTGAACTGTTAACGTTCGTGCTGTAATTCTCCTTGTTTTGGATGAAAACCCTTTGACTTGTATTTGGTATTTCAGATCCAATAGGATTTGTTTCAGGAGATTGGGTTCTGAATGCAGCAGGATTGGAGTCGGATGCTGGAATTCTAGATGCGATGGGATTCGATCCAGAAGGTGCTCTGAATACACCAGGATTTGGATCTGAGATTGGTGGTGTTATCTCAATAGAATTTGGGTTGAGGGATATCGGAATGTTGGAGTTTCCAGTACCCATGTTAGAGTTTGGTGCTTTAGATCCAACAGGATTCGATCCAGAAAGTGGCACTCTTGATACAACAGGATCTGGACCGAAAGAGTTTGGAACGTTGAAGTTTCCTGCCCCCACGGTAGAGCCTGATGGTGATTCAAAGGTGTGGCATGTGCGAGATCCTCCGGGTCGACCGCGTCCTCGTCCTCGTCCTCGTCCTTGGGGGGTAGCTCTACTTCTGGATTCCCTTCCGGATTTTGCCCTAGCATACGGGCGCTATGTATGGGTTGCTCGGCTACAGGCATGTTGTCGGGGAAGTTGCTTCTTCAGATGCGCTAGACCAGATCAAAGACAAAGTTCGGCGATGTCGTCAATGGGTGTGAGATGTCCCACTGGGCATGCCAAATTGATGTATGACGGACACCAACAGTTCAACGACGAACCAGGCTCTCGAACTGATCTGCAAGACAAAGGCCCCGGTGTCCCGGGGATAGACACTCCGACGCTCAAGTCAGTATATTTGCTTAAGGCGTAAAGTATAAAGTATGAGATTAGATGAGAGGTCTACCAAACCTCTTAGGGTATCTATATGGCTACAATCTGTAGATCACCAAGATATGTATTTATGGTATGAATACAACTCTTATGGGAATAGATGTATATTTCGGACATGGTTGTATTACCATATTTAGGATAGTTGAATTACCATCTTTGAGAAGATGTATATTCCTTGTAGAACATTCATAATATACGCATTCCTTATAAGGATTAGGATTGATGGACCCGTGGACCCATCCTCCGCGTATCTCGAGCCCATGACCCTTCTCGGGCCCTTGTCCGAGTATGAACGAGGTCCAAATACGAACCATGGACTTATCACGGGAGTCGCCGAACTAATAATTACAGTGTATCTGCTACAAAGATGAATTCCTTATAGTGTAAAATCTAACAAACCTATCTTCATTATATTTCTATACTACACAAGTAAAATTTGCAACACAAGGTCTTTATCTGAAGGGGATCATTCTATGAACTTTGGGGTGACTTAAAAATTTAATTTATAACTGAATTATTCCACAGAGTGGGTTTATGAATATGATGTGTCAATTTCAATTATTAATGCAATACACAAAGAAGCCTTGATAAAAGAAGAGTTAAAAGCTGAGATACCCCCAAGTTTATAAGAAAGTGCCAATGTACCCCCGAATAATTCAAAAGTGCTGATGTACCCCTATAATTATATTAAATAAAGAAGCGTACCTCTAAAGTCAATTTTTCAACACCATTGCGAATTAAAAGACAAATTTTCCCTCACTTGTTAGGTTTTTTTTTTCCCTTGACCCAAATGGTCATGGGAAAAAAAACAATTCAAGAAATCAATATCACTGAATTACAGAATAAATGCACAATATTATTGAAAGGGACAATTCTAGATGCAGTCCATATTTTGCTTATTTTATAGTCCAAAATAAAAATATGTTTTCGATAAATATGATATGATCAATAATTATTTATATCAAACATATGCATCATATATATATATATATTACTTCGATTGTATACACTTGTAAATCAGTTATATATCATAATTATTGTATATATGATTATATAAAAAAAATATGGACTGCAAATAAGCAAAATAAGTAACCTTTATATCCAAAAACTCAACAAATTGAAAACATTTGTGAAGTTACCATAATCTCGCCAACTCTATTCTCCCATTTGGTAATTTGAGCTAGTCACGCTAATTATTACTGGGTGTGGCGGTTTCAGTCCCCCCGCCTTACACTAATTTCTGGGCACAGTGGTTTTGGTCCCCTCGGTTTCAAACGCGTTCATCCGATAAAGTAACGGTGACTGGTAGTATGGATTTGGATTGCCTTACTTAACTGGGTGTGAAGGTGAAAAGGGAAGCGGGAATTAGATGAATAATTAGGAATGGAAGGATTATTCGATTGATTTGGTTGGGGCATTTTCGTTCTAGAATTTTTCTTTTTTACCATTAAATAATAATGAGGGTATTCTTGTCATTTTACATTTGGCAAAAGAAAATTCTGCCAAAATTATACATTTAAGGGTATAGTGGCACTTTTGAAAAACATAGGGGTACTTTAGCACTTTCTTAAACACTTTGGGGTACAACAACATTTTTTTCTAAAAAGAATGAATGAGAAACAAGTACGTTCAAATTCCTTTTAAAATTCGAATTGGAAAATTGTGATGCAGTAAATATGACACTCCACCTACATTTAATCCATTTTAGTATTACTCCTCAAAAAAAAATCCATTTTAGTATTAGCAACCTTTCATGGCAAAGTTGTTCAACTTTAACCGTTGCACTTTTACAGCTAGCAAGTTAAATAATTAAAGTAAAATAGTCCTTCACAAATTAAAGTTGAACAATACACTTCTCACATAAAACTCTCAACGCATGTAGGATTTGCTTCATCTCCCCCACAGTAACTAACTCATCGCCTTCTACTGTTCAAGCTCCCATTCCGGCATCCACATGAGCTCGAGCGCGACGATTTCAGACCTGGGAATGGGGTCCTCTTCCCAAACATCAGATTTCGGTACACAGAAGTCCAATGGTAAGTTTCTCATACTCCGTAAATCCGATTAACTTAGCTAAATGAATTAAATGCGGTTAATGTAAGAAATGGAACCATCTAACCCTAATCAAAAAGGTTTTTGCCAGACTCTATAATACTGGTGTGTGTCTAGCTGTTGAGATACATCCTATTCATTGCATGGCAGGAAAATAGATGACTTCTGGTAACAAAGGTCCGAGCTTTGAATCGGACCTGAAAACAGTAGAATAAAACCTGATTTTATTGCATAGGTGGCCTTTGAGTGCTTCATGATTCATTCTTAAACTCAAGTGCGTGATGCTAATCCTTTAATAAAAATGATGATTAAACCAAAAGTATATATTATCTTGACGAAGCTGGTTGTCAGAACTTCAATGTCTAATGTTCAGACATTTGAATGTTTGTTTTTTTTCAAATTGGTACAGGGAAGATCCAGGGACTGCGGAGGGGTTTGGGTTCCTCAAAAAGGAGACTTAAGAAGGGCAACGGAGACAAGCACAAGCTGGATCAACAAACCCTCTGTTTTCCTATTAGGGACCAAGGCCTAACAGACTGTTATATTCGGCAACTGGTGATGAAGGTATGATTTCAACCACCATCATTACAGATGCAGGCCTTAATAGCTTTCACTTGTTCAGTAAGCGTCGAGCTTTGAATACAAATCCTCAAACGTGTTGCATAAATTAAGATACGAGTAGAAAACCATTGCCACTCTTCTTCTTCATTTAATCAATTGCTGTCACAACAAGTCTAGATAGTTAAACATGAATATGAGGTGAAGGATTAGGGACTTAATTTGATTATTAACACAGATGTCTAGATGAAGAGTAGGTCAAATGTGTAAGGGGTTTCTTTGTGTCGGGCCACATTTTTGTAATAATATTTTAACAAAATATTGGATGCAGGAGGACGATGCTAGCGTTGCACTGCTTCTGCGTGACTTAACTGTGGTTCTGAGCCACAACATTCAACACTCTGATTTCATTCGCAATTTGTGTGGGACTGATGGACTTACAGTCACTCCACCAGTCATAGAGATAAGCAGTTTCAACCAGTTCATTAGCATTGATGATATTATAACATTGCTATGCAATCTGAAGACAACCCTGAAACACAAAAGTGGCGTGAATGACGAGGTGGGCTGCACAACCGAGCCAGGCAGGACGGCCTTTGGTACGGGATCCCTTGAGGAGGAGGACAAGCATCATAGTGGAGAGGAACAAGAGGATGGGTTTGGTGTGGGACCTGAAGGTTCCGATGTAGATCCAACTCCTCAGCAGCATTCTCTTGTGCCATGGCCAGTATGCGTTGGATTTACTGGATTCAGGAGCTTGCTATGCACCACCGTGGCTAATTTCAAACCTCCAATGTGGAAGCATCAGTTAGAGATGGCAGATTACTGCATTTCTCCCCACAGCAATGCTATGTAACTCGATCTACTCCATTTATACCCTATGAATTATAATGATGTCGATGAGTATTTTTATAATATTTTCCAAAATTTGTATTTCAATGCAGAGATGCTATCTACAGGATGGATGGAAAATGGCATCTCTTGAACGGTCACAAATGGCCTCGTTCGAGGCAAACTGTGGTATAGAACCCGCTGTGGTGTGCGCTTGGACTAGGATACTCACCGCCGACTGGACTGAAACCAATGGAAAACCAACCTGTCTGCACATGGTTGACATGGTATGAATCAATGTTTTTATAAACAATCATTTCAAGTATAGATCGACCAAAAATAATTGTTACATCCAACATTTGATAAACTTGTTTTATTGGTGATTTTATTCCCGGGCAATAACTCAGTTACCATTAATGTATTGACATCAGGATGATCCAGCCTACATGCCAGCGCATATAATGGACATTTGGCACAACTGGTTGATTGCCTTTAAGGCTGACGTCCTCCATTCCAAACTGGTAATTGTAACTCACACTTATAGCAGGGGGTTTAGTATACTGCTCTATTTTATCTGAATAATTTTAAAAAACTTCTCCAAGTCTTTATACCCTATCGACTCTCGGGTACTTACTGTCTCTTGGTTGTGAACTTCCGCAAAGGATTCTATCAGCAAATAATCTGTGGGCCCGTAACTTTGGGCCTGCTCCACTTGACAAGGCTGTGGAGACTATTGTAAGTGATTGTCGTTATTTATTTCATCTCATGCAAGGCCTCAATTTGACTCTCCTGTGCATGTCATCAATTAGCACCACAATGGATAATTGACCTAATCTATATATGGTTGAAATAGGGAGCATTGTTCATGAAATTCCTAAAAATAAAAGGAGATGGCAGGCATGTTTCTGTCAAGGACTTCCCTGTTGAGGTTATAACACCTCACTGGTGCCTTTTCACCACCAACGCTGATTCGGGCCTGATCGTCATGCATGTGATGGAATATTTTCTGGGTACCAGCGGGCTCTTTTTCAGCTTCCTTTGCATGAGGTGATTGTCTTATAACATATCATATATTCAAAATTTGAATATTTAAAATAACCGTTGCGTCCTAAAAACACATTGCAGGGTGATTTTAGAATGCGAAAGAGGGTCAGCATCTGCAGCCGAATAGCTTCTGCAAGAATCAACCGCCATCGCACTTCTGTCAAGCAAGGACTTGCAATAAACATCCGCAAAAAGGTTGCCCTGTATGAAGCTGAAGAAAAGTAAATCAAGAGGCACCAGCTGGTTCTTTGCAATAGATGATTTAGCCCCAATCCTCCCTACTATAACTCGGATTTATTCTTCCTAATATGTATTATATGTTGGTATATTTGGCTGCGTATTTTGAATTAATAACTGTTCTCATTCGGGAAATGCTTTTCATACTTTACTTAAAAATCAGATTTTATGACTTTATATTCTTCAATTCATTTACAGAGTCCTTGTAGGACCTTTACTATGGAAAAGTTTACTAATAATCGAAAATTATTAGCCAATGGCCACAACGCTTGCTTTTAAAAACAACGTGTTAGCTTTGTACTGAAAGGAATATAACAATAACCAACAAATTGTATATGAGCCACCTTTGGTCCAAAGATGTAAACAACTCTAGATTCATTTTTGTATTCATTATTACGCAGTATATAGATTGATGGTGAAAGTAATTTACAACTCCAAAAAGGCAATGGACGTGCGGATTACGTGACGATATCACGGATGAGGATGTAAAACCCTGAAGATTGGAAAACAATATGTTCTGAAACTTTTTATCTTTATTTTATGTTCATTTCATTTCTAAAGAGTAAATGGGCTTCAAATCATAACATTTATTCAGGATTGAACAAAATTGGCCAAAAAATGCTTGAATTTTATAGGCCAAATCACTAAAAAGCCTCATGATATAAGCTCGTATGAAATCAAGATTAATGGTGACATTAAAACACATTCCATGAATGCAATAAACGTGTCTGTGAATGTCAAGGATGAGGATGTTTGATGCTGGAGAATGATGAACACTTAATTTCCATTTTCCATTTTATTTTACAGCTAAATCAATGTTTGATAACTAAGTGGCCTATACATTCATAAGATATCTTTTGGATTTTACTGAACAGGCCCAACAACGCTTGCGAAATCCTTTACCGCTAATAACAAACACACAGAAACGTAAACATTTTTCAAATGTATCTTACACAAAACATCACATGACAAAATATTCTTGTTCATATAATTTGATGAACCTTCGGAAATATATTATAATGTGCAGCACAGGTAATTTCCTGGCTGAACTGACTTGTCAAATGCTAATATAATGCTTCAATCCGATATACTAACACGGACATTTAAACATATCCAACTGCACCTACTGGAAGCACCCGGTCCCTGAATTCATTTGAAATGTGGGCTTGCTGCGCTTTCCTCGCACCTGAGGATTATCTGCCGCCCACACCATCTGCAGTTAAATAACATAGGGTCTATTAGATCTATATATCGCGGTGGTTCCTGCAACTAACATCTAAAACTTTTGCTTCTACTTACCTTAACTGGAGTACGTGGACTGAACTCTTGCACAATATCTGCCACCTTTTTCTTTGCTTTTGCTTTCTGCAGGCCAATGATTTCAGCATTGCTCTCTTTCCTTTTCTGCGGTGTCTTACCACGACCTCTTCTGTCAACGGGGTCCTTCACGTCAGTTTCACCGACCACAGTTAGGCCAATTGACCTTGTTAGTGTGCTTCCAGACGGTTCCAGCCTTGTATACACCTTTCCAACAGTGCCCCTCTCAAAAGTCCCTATACCATCGGGTAGCCCGATCTTGTCGTATAACTTATCCTTGATTTTGGTGATCAACCCAACAAGCTCCTTATGCATTTCCTCATCATGCATTACCATAGCACTCAACCCCACGCACAATCTCTTCATCTCTTGGAATCTCTGTGCATGCAGGGAAGCTTGGCCCATGACTGCCGCATCTGGATAAATGTGTGTAGTATATAGCCGTGGGATTCCCTTCATCCACCTCTCCAAAACATACTTGTCTGGAACGGTGTGTGTATCCTCCATCCAGAACACCCTGAGGGCGTGCGAGCACAAGATGCCACAGAACTCGAAGTTTCGGCACTCGCAATGAACATGCTCGGACTGTTTGACAAACACCACTCTGTGTTTGCTCTTCTGAGTCCACCCAACCCTAAAGGTCTTGGACTTCACTTCATACACTACTTCTGTTTCATTTTCACTTTTCTTTGTCGCAACATTTCCTGCCATATCAATCAGCTCATCGTGAAACTCTAAGAACTTTGGTCGAGTGTACAGCCTCTCAAAAATAGCCTCAAACGCATGTCGTGATGTCACGACGGAATGCCTGTCCCTTCCATTCACAATAGACCTCTCTTCCTTGGCAATACGTCGGCGAATTCCCTTGGCATACTGCTCAACAAACTTGGTCAGGCCTGTGTTCTTATTCACGTATTTTTTGAAGTAGTGATGCATCCCCTCGCTTCTCTGAGTGCTCGACATCCCAGCCCAGAAATCAGCTTTGAAATATACAGGGCACCACTTACTCCTCTCACTGAACAATCTCTTCACCCAACCAACTTCACCAATACCGAATTTTTCAGCCCATATTTTCCAGCGATCTTCAAACTCGTCGACTGAGAAGGAATCATGCAAAACTTCCTGCAATATCCGGTGAATTTCATGCCACTCCTTCCTCTTGCTTAAATGATTGTGGCAGTTCTGCATCACATGCCACAGGCACCACCTATGAGTGGCCTCAGGAAACACAATCTTGATTGCTAAGCCTGAAAAATGAAGGAAATTTCATACGTGTGCTTACAAGGTCAATGATGCGATGTGTACACTTCATCAGGAACCTGCTGATTTAAACATACAGCAAAAAATCACATCCATACGCATATATATTTTCATTACTTTAATCACACATATGATCACAATCCCACTAAGTCACAGTTGCTCTTATATTCAACAAATCATAAATACTACCTCAAACTGCTCTTTTTTAATACATCGATAATTAAAACATGAACAGTAAACATAGCAGAACTACAGAAGTTAGGTCACTCCATTCTTAGCCAATACATAGTTCACCCTCCACCGTAAGGCAATTAACCATCACTAGAAGTATCACCGGGTTACAGCTACACAAAAATATCACCTTTCTCGTTAAAATCCTAAGGACTTCTAAAATCAAGGACTGAAGAGCTCAGACTTATTAAACTCTGTAATCAGTTTAAAGTATAATTCTCCCCATTATTTAATATCATACTTGAAATTAATCTCATTATTTAATACCATACTTGGATTGGCACATAGCCTCATTAAATGCATCTAGACCTTAAAAACTAGAGACATTGTTAACTGGTGAGTACCAAACCTGTCAACAAAGACCAACTGCTCTAAGCATATCGCACAACAATCACATTTAAGCTTCAATACAAGTAAATTGCTTAGAGACATAATAATTTCAAATAAAAACAGATACATACAGATTGGAGCGGCTTGATCGGTCAATATGCGCAATGGAGCCTTCCCACCCATGCACTTCTTCCATGTCTAGAACAGCCAAACGAAAGTCTCTGTTGTCTCGTTTGCAAGCAATGCACAGCCGAAATAAATTGTCCTCCCAAAATTATTAGTGCCGACAAACACCGCAAAAGGCATTAGGTACCTATTGGATAAAAAGGTTGTGTCAAACGATACAACGTCACTGAACTCCATGAAAGCCTGAATGCATCTGCTATCTGCCCAAAAAACACTCTTCAGCCTCCCATCTTTGGTCTTTTCATAATCATAAAAAAATCCGGGACAAAGTAGTCTCATTTCCCTGAAATGAGCCTCCATGGCTGCAAAATCACCATCCTTCAGTGGTTTCCGCTTACTCAGCTGTAGGAAATTTATTAGATCTAGCTTAGTGAAGGGAACGTTGCGGATTCCACTTTTATCAGTCACAAACATATCATATATGGTTATAGCCTTTACACCGGCTTTTTGTAGCTCCAGAATCTTCATCTGGTCAGGAGGTGAAATGATGCGGTACCTAGGCAGATAGTTAGAGTAACACTCTTCAAGATCATGATTGTGCCCCAGCCCATGCACACTACTAATTCTCCATGGTCTCCCAATCCTAGGATTTCTCCTAGCTGTCACATTATACAGGCATCCAGTCTTACATGACTCACTAGAGCGCTCTGGGTTTGAGCTTCTTGGTGTATGCTTACCAGCCTTGCGACATGTCATCCTTATGCGGTAGTTATTGACAGATGCACTGATCAGCACATCATCAATAATGTGCATCTGCGGGGGCGAAGATTTTCTGGAGCATCGAGGGTCTCTATCACTTCCGGCTATCCTTGCACCAAAACCCATTGAGTGAGCATAACGATGGACATATGCAATGAACTCTTCACCAAGGTCGAATAACATTCCAACTTTTGGAGGGGACACATCTGTATTATTTTTAGCAGCTTCACCGGCCGGATCGTCTACAAGAATTGTTTGATCGCCGCTTATCCTAAACCTCAAACTAGTTTCGCCGCTGCCGCCTGCATCTTCCAAATCAACAACCTCTTCTACGCTTCCCAACAGATCGTTAACACGACCTTCATTACCAGCACCAGCTGCTTCGGCATCGCCACAAGCATCGTCATCAGCATCTGCATCACTATCATCATCTGCATCACCATCAGCATCGCCATCACCTTCATCAGATGCATCATCCAATGAAACACCATCTTCCAAGACAACTTTTTCCGTTGCACCCGATCTCTCACCATCTAGAACTCTATCTCCACTAGATGGAGTGACCTTGGGATCAACTTCATGAACAATAGCAGCTTCTTCAGGTACCCCATCTATATCATCCGGACAGACATCTGACAACAGTCCTCCAGGTACATCACCAGCCTCATAGGCATTCAGGTCTTCTCGGCAATTGTTGATGTAGAGTACACCATCAACATCGATCATAGTATTCCCAGCATCATCAATCCCTACATATCTTCACACAGTTGACTAGACATCACGACTACCCTGTCAGTAAAGCAGTTTACACACAAAATTAAACTTTATCAAATTTTGTAGTTATAAGCAATCCACACAAAAATGTTTTGCTAAAAAAGCCAATTACATAACCCTCTGAAATATATCAACTGGTTATACAAGGAATACAATACTACAGTACTAATGAGTACAGTGTTTAGCATAATTGTAGTATGGAAGAGCTGTTAAATTAAGTGTGCTTCAACCACTAGGTTTCACGAACAAGTCAGATTGAGGATCCAAAACTCCGTATAAACATATACAAAACAACAGTTAAACTTACATGTCACGTGACAAGAAAAACTTACAAGCACTTAAACATAAACAGTTTGGCTATACATGAACATTTTTGTTTGAAATTTATAATAATTAGCCTTATCCAGTTCCTCCAGAGTATGGGCACAATAATTCAGTGTATAACTTAATGGAACAGGAATAGATCAACACTACAGGGTCATAACTGAATACAAATTTGACGCATATCCAAAACTAAGCACAAATCTCACCTGTATAGACAAGGGGTCTTCTCCCACTACGAGTGATGGATGCTACCGGAACAGCTTGAAATGTGGTGAACTGCGGTCCGAATATGTTCCGGACAGAGCAATCAAGATCGGGAGGGTTGTCTAGCTGATCTGGGATGTTTCATAGAGGATGAACAAATTTGGGAGAATATCTGTCTAATTCTGTTCAAGTAAGGGCATTTCTGACTTTCAAAAATTAAATTCAGATAGGATTATTGTATTCCTAAAAATCAAAGTAAACTAAACAGTAAAACATTACACAGCAAAATAAGGGATTTAGTTGAACTAATGAAGGGTACTTCAGACATATCACTCACATAATGAATTTGTGATGCAGATCAACTGATTTGAGTCGGACGGCCGAGATTGGGCCACGCGGGGGGGGGGGGGGGGGGGGGTGTTCGTCCAACCCCCAGGAGCTCTAACTGTTTTGCACCTTCTTCTATTGTTGTTCTATGAATATATAAATATGCGTTACTTCATTTCTACAACCAGATTGTGTTTATTTATAGTACTACTAAGGGATGCGTAGATTACATATTTGAGCTGGTTAGACTGGCAGTACAAAATTGTTTAACTGAGCATAGGAGACAGTAAAGGTCAATGGAGACACATTCATCACTGAGTCTAAAAAACCTCTAGACTCAAGATTAGGTTTCCTTTAAACTGATATGTATAATACTCATCGCAATTAGTTTTTATATTGATTTATAAATGTCATAGGATCAGTTATTACCTTAACTCAAAAAAGACGATAACCCTCAAAGCCCATGCTCCCAACACTAGGTTGTTTGGTTGGGTAGACTGTAGGAATTTCAAAATTTTGTGAATTAAACTCCCACCAGTTGTTTGGTTGCAAAAAAAAGTATGGGAATTTAATATTTCTAGAAAATCTAATTACCACACATGACACAATGCCGGAATTTCGTTACCTAGGTTCCCCTACGTAACTAGAATTTCCCATGAATTTATTTCTCCCAAATCCAACCAAACTAAAATTTTAAAATCCTGGGAATTTAAAATGATTTAGAAATTCCATCTTCACAAGAAATTACATTCCCACATGCAACCAAACAACCTCATGTTAGTCACCATTTAAAAGGGTTGGACAAATATATATCTATTAAACCTATACCAAAAATGTTTATACATTTAATATGTTTAGAGGTTAATTTAGAGATTAAGTATGTTGGCCTTAGATAAATACAGTACTAAATATGGAGAATTATAGTCAAAATTCATAATGCAACATAAAGCTGATAACTTTGAAAATGTGCGAACCCTTCAGAGGGGCTCGACTGAAATGGCCAGGTGTGTGCTAGCAGCCGGGGAGAACCCATCCTTTGACGAGGGGTCGTTGTTCTGAACAATGAACTTGGTCTGAGGATTAGGAGGAGAGAGGAGTGCAGTAGTGAGATCCAGGTCCACCAAAGCCCCCGGTGGAGGGTTCCCTGGGAGAATGGTCTCCCTGGGGTGGTCTCCTGACGGGTGGTATCCTGGAGGGGGATCTCCCGGGGAGTAGTCTCCGGGATAGGGATCTGGGGGGACTCTTTGTGAATAAGAGTGGAGGGTCTCCGTCGACTTCTTGGACTCCCTTTTCTCTTCTAATTCTTATTCTTTGGCTTGACGGTGGAGGATTCAGCATCACCATCTTCCCCACTTCTCTTCGTCTTCTTCTTCTCCGGAATGGGCGCAGATGGGTCATTGGCGACAACAGGAGCTAGAAAAACCATAAGAACTGAGGGAGTTGAGTCAATAGAGATTATAAAAAAGAAAAAGAGGAAGTTGCGAAGAGGATAAGGAAAAAACCAAACCTTGTAGGAACTAGTACACCTGTCAACGAATCTTCTGGAAGATCAGTGATGGGTACACATCCCTCGGGAAGAGGTAGATACTGGTGCCCCTAGCCAATATTGGTCCAGATTCAGGGGAAGACATGGTATATGATGGTCGGCTTGAACGGAGTCCAGATAGGAAAGCGTCCGAGGTATCCGTAGTAGACTTGTCAATCCACAAGGGGACAGGATAGAGCACGGGATCCACTTTTGTGTAACCCTTCTTGATCCAGCCCTTGACAGAATCCTTTCCCAAGAATGAAGTCGGACACCCATGCTCTGGCTTGGATGGTAAAGACTCCCGAGGTTGCCCTCTTATTGCATTCTAGTGTAAAGTAGGAGGAGTGCCAGAGGTTGAAGGAGGGAGTCACCTGACACCTCTTGCAATTGACGAGAAACCCCATCATCACTGACACCATGTTGGGGTAAGCTTAAGCAGGGGACAGTTTGTAGTACCCAAGGAACTCGGAGTAGATTGGAGGAAAAGGAAGGCTCAGATCCCACATGAAATGGATCTGGGGGATGCACTGGACGGTTTTAGCCGACTCGCTCGGAGAGAGGGCAACCAACTTAGCATCAACGGGGAGAGGGATCCACATGCAGCTGACAAGTTTTTTCGTCCACTCGTTAGCAAAAAAAGAACATACCCGAACCTCATCAACCTTCTGAGTACGCGGTTTTTCGAAAGGGTAGAAGAGTCGGCGGCCATGTATTCAGACATGTGTTCGAAACCTCTGTGAACCGTGTGGACGAAGGGTAGAGGAGTCGGCGGCTCATCACGAGAGGAGAACTTCCCTAGGAGTAGGTAGTGTCCTCAGCCGGGGTCTAGTGAGAAGCAGAGTGTCCGGAGGCCATTGTGTTCGGATCAAAGGTTGGAAAACACGGGGTTATGAAAAAAGAGAGTTGTGATAGAAACCAAGAGTGAGAAGTGAAGTGGAGAAAACGACATTGAGGTTAGTATTTATAGATAAAATTATAGCCGTTGATAAGTCCATGGTTCGTATTCGGACCTCGTTCATACTCGGACCAGAGCTCGAGAAGGGTCATGGGCTCGAGATACGCGGAGGATGGGTCCACGGGTCCATCAATCCTAATCCTTATAAGGAATGCGTATATTATGAATGTTTCTACAATGAATATACATTTTCTCAAAGATGGTAATTCGGCTACCTTAAACATGGTAATAAAACCATGCCCGAAATATACTTCTATTATATATGGTAATACAACCTCTATTCCCATAAGAGTTGTATTCATACCATAAATACATATCTTGGTGATCTACGGATTGTAGCCATATAAATACCCTAAGAGGTTTGGTAGACCTCTCATCTAATCTCATACTTTATACTATAAGCCTTAAGCAAATATACTGACTTGAGCGTCGGAGTGTCTATCCCCGGGACACCCGGGGCCTTTGTCTTGTAGATCAGTTCGAGAGCCTGGTTCGTCGTCGAAGTGTTGATATCCCGCATACATCAATTTGGCACGCCCGGTGGGACACCTCACACTCATTGACGACGTCGCCGAACCTTGTTTCCGATCTGGTCTAACGCACCCGAAGAAGCAACTTCTCCAATAACATGTCTGAAGCCGAGCAACCCAGACGAAGCGCCCGTGTGCTAGGGCAAAATCCGGAGGAGAATCCAGGAGCAGAAAAACCCCCCAAGGACGAGGACGCGGTCGACCCGGAGGATCTCGCACACGCTCCACCTCTGAACCACCGTCAGGCTCTACCGTGGGGGCAGGAAACTCCAACGTTCCAAACTCCTTCGGTCCAAATCTCGTCGTATCCGAAACACCCCTTTCCGGTCCAAATCTTGTTGTGACAGGAGTGCCACCTTCTGGATCAAATCATGTTGCGTCAGGAGTACCACCTTCTGGATCGAATCCTATTGGATCTGAAGCACCGAACTCGGGACCAAGAATTTCGATCCTGATTGACATGAACTACAGCGAACACGTCAACAATCAAGACGGTCTTGACCCAGAGAATGAGATTGGATATGACGGACCTGATTCGATCTTCACTTGAGAAGAACAAGCACTAAGAGATCAACAAATCATCACGGAAAAACAACAGGAGGAGGAAAGACAAAGACGTCTTAGGGAAACCTTGAGTCGGACTATAGAACATAACCCTCCGGGTTCTGGGCCAACTTATATCAACCTCGACCCTCCAAGCACGATCCCTGAAAATATTCGAACGCTGATGAGGAATTTACAGGAAAAATATCCTGATTTTGTCGCATCTTTGATAAACTCAAGTCAACAACTCAGTGCACATATGCATGAAGCTCCCAATCGAGTATCTGTCTCAGGAGCTCAAACTACACCACCTGCTGATCCTACTCAAGAACGAAGACTGCTCAATAATTTATCCAAGGATCTGCCACCTTACAATGCTCAGAGCAGTCTGCCACCACCTCCTAAGGTATCCGATTATCAAGGTGAAGGCACAGGATTGAGTAGGGAGGAGGTGAGAAGGATGCGTATCCTCAATATAGAAGAGAAACTCAGACGCGAGAAGAGGGAGCGATCTCGAAGCGAATGGCAAAACAGTGTTGATCGGCCTTACTCACAAGATGGAGCCTACCCTACCTGAGGTAAATACGAAGTTGACCAAGAAATCACACGTATTCTCGGACCCAGAGGACAAGCTGCTCGTTCTCCCTTCTCACGGCATATTGTGAATCTCCCCTTCGACAACCACAAGAAGGTCCTAGAGCATTTGCCCACATACGATGGCACCAGCGATCCTAGAGAATTTCTTTCGGTCTTTTTTAAGACCTTAGAGACCAGGAACTTCCATGAATTGGAGATATGCAAGATCGTCCCCAGTTACCTCCGAGGAAAAACACAAACATGGTTTACCCAGACGAAACCATAAAGTTTGTTTGATTAATGGGATTTCGCCGAGTTCCTTCTCCATGCTTTCTTCCAGAAGAAGAAATTCACCAAGTCCCTCGGAGATCTGGGGTATGTGGCTCGCCTCGAAGGAGAGACCGTGATAGAACACTATCATAGGTACATGGATCTAGCCACAGAATGCTATGATCGAGATGAACGCCTCCTGATAAATATGTACCGGATGAGCGTGGATGATGATGTTCTAAGGATGAAATTGGCAGCCAAAAATCTGACAACCATTCAACACCTATAGGCCATCATGGAAAAATATTCTAGCAAATCAAATGCCGTGACAGGCAAAAGGCCCCCAGAATTCCTGATGGACAGAAAAGAATCCAGGGAGAAAATACTGAAGGTCGAGAAGACCGACAACGCTCCAAAGCCTACCTTCAAGACATACACTCCTCTGGCAAGATCTCGGGCTGAAATTCTATATATTCATAGGCACCTTTTGAAGGATCCACCTGCCATGAAGGAATCAGCCGAACGTCAAAGGTCCCCGAAATACTGTCAATATTACCGAGATCGGGGGCATGACACGGATGAGTGCTACCAGCTCAAGAATGAGATCGAGAAGTTAATTCGTCAAGGAATTGTGCAACAAATAGCACCTTCAATAGCTGGCGATAACCAGGGAACCCAGAGAAGGTATGGGGGAAAGCCCTGGCAGAAGAAGAAGGATGGCTACCGCAATAATAACAATAACAACCAGGGTGGCGGAGGCAACAACCCTCAAGATCCTCCTCCACCACCACCAAACAGAGCCAACCGAGTCATCAACGGCATCAATGGCTACACAGGAGAAGCAATTTCCTTGACCAAGCTGAAAGATAGTGTGCGAGCAATACCCCACACTGAGCCAGTCAACAAGAAGCTCCACCCCGAGAAAACCCTTACCTTCTCGGATGCGGACGCCGTGCCAAACCAGATGCCTCACTCGGATCCTCTCATCATCTCAGCAACCGTACAAGATACTCTAGTAAAAATAATCTTCGTAGATGATGGGAGTGGGGTAGAAGTAATGTTTCAAGACTGCTTCCAGAAGCTAGGATTTACCAAAGATGATCTTAAACCTACGGGTCCGATCTCGGGGTTCACAGGAAATCCAGTAATACCTCTCGGAGAAATCACACTCCCCGTCACAGTAGTAGAAGGAGCCAAGAGCTTGACCGTGTACTGCACATTTATGATAATAGACGCGATCACACCCTTCAACATTATCCTTGGCAGACCTTGGATGTGCCAAGCTAAAGCTGTATGGTCCCACCTGATGCTGAAGTTTCCAACACCACAAGGAGTAGCTTCAATCAAAGGAGACCAAGGAGTGGCGCGCTCTGGCATGATCACGGCCATCCGTGACGCCAGAAAAGTGAGCAGCATCTCGGCCATCAACATAATTCTTGGAAACCTGGTCCCTGATCCCGATCTCGAACAACCCATGGTGTTCCATTTTGAAGAAGAGGCCTACAACGAGATGACTACACTATGGCATAAACGCCGCCATCAAACCTTCCAAGTGGGGGAACTGGTAATGCCAGTTGGCTCGTGGTGCACTAACAAGCTAGGAGGAGCGCTGGAGTCGAGGACCAAAGGACCATACAAAATCTCCGCAACACAATCCGGTGGATTCTACCTCTTGCAAACACGCGAAGGAAAGCACTTGGACCCTGTCATTATGGCGCCCTTCCTACGCAAGTACCTCGGAGCTAAAACCAAGTAGACCTTCTCCATATAAGGAGAAACTACTTCAATAAGGCCTACGGGCCAAGCTCTTTTTCTTTTCATCTTTTTACATTTTTATACCCGAGCTCCCAAACTCGATGTTGTCTTTTATAATTTTACCAAACTCTCAAGTTCGAAGAATGCAATTTCTTTTCTATATATATATATATATATATATATATATCTTCTATTTTATTTTGAAGCAGTCCATACTCTCTAAATACAAAGAGAAACTATGCCTCACAAAGCATAAGTAAAGACTGCTGCCTAAGAATATATACGCTCATAAGTGTACGATTGATGCTTATCTAATATGAGCTATTTAGACTACGTGTCTGAACTACAATCATCTTAGGCCAAAATAAAATAATATACTTATAAAAAGTATATGGTCAAAGACCAACATGATATGAGTCACGCAAACTCACAAAGTTTGGAACTCGACTCTCTACGTGATACTCCTATTGAGGTACACATCACTATTTATTAAGGCTATTCATAAGCCTAAAAAGTCAATCTTCTCAAGGATTGCAAAATAAAGACCTTTATAAAGGCAAAATCAAAAAGTGTTATTACACTAAGAAACTTCTTACACCTCGTGAAGGTCTTTATATATAGGGGTACGACCCCGACCACGAGAAGAAGTAGAGGCACGACCTCGGACACTCTGGAGGCCACGGCCCCAATTACTTTCCTCTGCCACCCTCATCAACTGAGAGGGTGTAGGGGAGCCAATTCTATTTTCTACAGGTCGAGCAGGAGGATTTGTAGAGCCACGAGCTCTAGGAGTAGATGTCACCTCTCTGCCCCTTCCATATGGGATCCCTCGAGATACACCCCCTTGGACACGATGCCTTATCAAAGGTCCTGAATAGGGGACACCAGAAGGACCACCTACTTCCCTCCTTGAAGACCCTGAAGGTATGACAAACACACCTTGAGCCTCTAGTTCCTTTATTTGGAACCTGCAAGCATTAAGCTCGGCCTGGCACATTCTCAACTCATCTATCCTGGAGGCAATCTTGTGATTCACAGTGATAGTCTCATCTCAAAGTCTAGAAATAAGAAGATCCTTCTCATGACTCTCACTCTTGACCTTCATTAAGTCACTCTTGACTTTCCTCCATTCTTGGTCATACTCATTATTGGTGGCCAAAGCCTTGTCGAGCGCTTCTTCCAGCTCCTTACACCTCTTCTGAAGATCGCTCGCTTCCTGATTCAGTTCAGCTCTCCGCTCCAAAGATATCTTCAGCCCGCCACGAAGACTCTCACATTCTTCTCCTACTATGCTGAAGCAGCTCTTGGATTCATCCAAATCTTCCTTCAATTCCTTGTTCTTCTGAAGAACAGCTTCATACTTCACCTGCAAATCAGCACATGCGGCAGAGCAACACTGGACATAAAGGAAGATAAAGACCAATCAATTACGATGGCAAAACACATATTCAGAATACATGAAATGCCAGAATCTGGCGAAAAGAGAAAAATCTTGAAGTAAAAGGCAAGGTCCTAAGGAATTACAGTATTCTCCTGCTCATCAGAGGTTTTTGGGTCCTCATGTGAAGTTTCAGCAGCCTGCTTCTCCATCTGGAACGTCAGCTCAGGGTACAAACTGGACAGCTTATCTTGGAACTCCTCCAGAGTCAAAGCCCTCTTCAAAGATTCCAAGCTAGCCAGTAGACTGGTCTCGAACCCCCCAACCTGGCTAAACTTTGCCCAAAACTCCTTCATATTCTCTGGCACTTCCGGCCAAGTGTAGGCAGGAGCGAGACATCCTTGAATTTCTTCACTGAGAAATCCCTTCAGAGGAACCCACATCTTCGAGAGCTCAGATTTATGATAAAATTCGCCATACTCTTGGCGATGAGCCTCCATCTCTGGACAGTTGAGGCAAAAGTCTATTATCAGCATACTGGTCTCTCTCCGCTTCCACCAATGCCATTTTCCTTTGTAGTTCTAAGAAGGAACCATCAGACAGCCTTTTTGCCTTCTTCAAGGCTTGAACTTCCTCTTCCAAGGCTTTTATTCTGGCCTTATCTTGAGCCCTTTCATCCTGGAGATGCTTCAGCATATCTGAAGGTTCCTTAGACCTCTTGGACATCTCCTTCTCCATCAACTCGAGTTCGGACTCCTGTCCCCGAGATCGGTCATACAGTGTCCGAAGAGAATTGTACATATGCCTCATCAGACTCGCAGACTGCAAACGAAGGCAAAGATAATTAGATAACTACGCAGCTAATCCTATCAGAAGCCATGACGAATCATACCTGGTTAACTTTGGGATAGCCCGGTACCACCTCGACTAGAACCTCAGAAGGAGGAGGTGCCACATACTTCTCGAACTCTCCCAATGGTCCGAGTTCGAGCCTCGGCTTCTTGGAAGACTTGTCCAAAGAGCTCCCTGAAGCCTCAAGATCCCTCTTCTTCTCATTACTGTTCAACTGCCCTCTGGATTCAGCTATCTTGCCCAACAAACTCGCTGCCTTGTTCCCTCTAGAAGCGCCCACTGCATATATAAGGAAGGAAGTTAGCGCAAGAAGTAATGGATAAATTGCGGACGAGAAAATAACACAAGAAGAAATACCCTCTTGCAACGCATTTGATTCTACCACAGAAGTTATCATCATGACCTCATCTACACTTTCGGTCGTGATGGGGAGGACACTAGGGGTCCGAGACATTTCCTTTCTCGGACACCGAACTAAGGCAGAACCCTCATCCTCTTCCTCATCTGATGGATCTAAAGCCACAGGAACAAACAAGCAGTCTGCCTCCTCAATCACTTTTAGCTGTGATTGAGCCTTCTTGGGTCCTTGAACCAACCTTTTGAACCGACGCCCACGTCGAGCATCTTTCATCAGACCCGAGATTTCCTTATTTACCTCTTTCTCGGATATCTCATCTTGGACAACTCTCTCTTCTAATGCTCTATAGGCCTGTAATGCCTTAGCTGCACCACCTGGATCCTGCTCCATAGATAGAAGAGCTTCATACCAGTCCATCTCAACACCTTCTGGCTGATCAAAATGTGACAACTTCAAGAAGCTGCAATTTTGAAGAGTACGGCCGGATAGTTGATTCAACCAGCCATATGTTTCTATAGGCCATTGCCAACCCATTTGATGATCTCCAGATACAAACTTACCCTCTCTAAGTTTGATCTTATCATTCACCAACTTCCCAGCTATATTCAGCAGTTGGCGGGACAACTCCACTTCAGACCACACCTCATTCTGGACTTCCTCATTCCAATCAGGAACTTCATACTTGGTTCGATCGAAGGTTAGTTTTACCTTATCCCACTTCCCGCAGTTCACAGGAAGCACAAAAAGCTTACCTAAAGTAGTATCTCGAAGGGTCAAGGTCACACTTTGCTTAACAATGGAAACCTTATACATGGTCCGCAACAAGGAGAGACTGGGATGATAACCTTTACGAGCGCACCAAGTTATTAAAGCCATAATGATTACTATCACATTGGCATGTAGCTGACCTGGATGCAACCTATAATGCTGAAGAAAATCATCCAATAATGGGGGAAAAGGGAAGGCTAATCCATGCTGTAGAAATCTACCATATATGACCCCTCGGGTCGGAGTTACTAACTCAACTGCAGACTTGTGTTCTCCAAAATACATGAGGCCGGCATTAGAAGGAATGGAAAAGGGACAAACTTCTACGAAAATAGCAGTATCAGCGCGTGCTTTATCCTCCTTCTTCGACTCTCTGCTACTGCCTTCACCATCCATGGATACTATACCTCTGGATGCATGCATGACCACGGGGCTATTCCCCTTTATTTGGGCCCTCCTGGCCATAGCTCTCAACCTCTTCTCTTCCTCAGAGGCTTTCTTCTTTAAAACTACATGTTTTTTCCCACTTGCTACCTCAGCTCTATGGCGGTCATGGGAATTACTCTCCTCAGCCTGAGCTTCTACATACTCTCCCTCATCATGATGGGGGACGGAAATTGTTCTACAACTATTGCTCGTGATTACATAGAATATGGGGGGAAATACACACACAAGAGATAAAAGGAAAAACAGACAACAACAAATGTGCAGAGAAAGAAAATAGTACTTACTGGTGATGGAAGCAGAAATTTGAGGCTTCGGAAATTGATGAAGTATTGATGTGTCTTCTGAACTTGGAAAGAAGAAATTTTCGAATAAGAGAAGACAATGGGAATGATTTGGGAAATTTAATCCAAACCAAGACAGCATTGAAGACGAGCAATTATCTCGATTCTGTTTCCAAGGCAAAGTAATTGGAGAGACGGGGGACAGACCGTCTCTGCTTGCCAATGAAGACACGCCACGTGTATCTACCATCTTGATTTCAAAAAAAGCTAATCTCAACCGTCCATATATCTGATGGAATACGAAAGAACTTGAAGCTAGATATTCAGAAGGGTAAGCCCGAAAGGACAGTCCTAGAAGGACACCCTGAGCTTAACACCCCGAGTTATTCTCCCTTGAGTTATTGGTCTTCCCTCGAGAAGCAAGCCTCTCCTTCAACCTTCGAGATGGAGCACTCTATATTCTGAAGATCTACCTTGGGGCTACTGATAAGTCCATGGTTCGTATTCGGACCTCGTTCATACTCGGACCAGGGCCCGAGAAGGGTCATGGGCTCGAGATATGTGGAGGATGGGTCCACGGGTCCATCAATCCTAATCCTTATAAGGAATGCGTATATTATGAATGTTCTACAAGGAATATACATCTTCTCAAAGATGGTAATTCGGCTACCTTAAACATGGTAATACAACCATGCCCGAAATATACTTCTATTATATATGGTAATACAACCTCTATTCCTATAAGAGTTGTATTCATACCATAAATACATATCTTGGTGATCTACGGATTGTAGCCATATAAATACCCTAAGAGGTTTGATAGACCTCTCATCTAATCTCATACTTTATACTATACGCCTTAAGCAAATATAATGACTTGAGCGTCGGAGTGTCTATCCTCGGGACACCCGGGGCCTTTGTCTTGCAGATCAGTTCGAGAGCCTGGTTCGTCGTCGAAGTGTTGGTGTCCTGCATACATCAGCCGTTACTTAGCAATAATTGGATTCTTTACTACGATAAAGAAAAGATGGACCACACGGTATTTATTCCATGAGTTAAAGCTAGGTGATAGGAGAAGTCACACCTTCCCTTTGACCCCTCAGATGGTGTCTTCGGATGAAAGCCTGACTTCTGGGGGCTAGTTGTGATACCATGGTCAGGCCCACCTACTGGGTAAGGTAGCTAGGCTCTGATCCATAATGAAGTAAGTTATTGTGGATGTATCCGGGGATGGACCACACGGATAGGGACAACCAAGTGATGAGTCATGTGTAAAATGGATCACCCGGAGACTGGAGGGAGCAGTATAAATACAACGCCATGGCACTTTTCCAAGTAAGTGATTTATATTCCTTCTACCAGTGAATACCCTTTTCTCTCCTAAGGCATACCTTTCATCATCACACCAGAGGTTCTACCCTCGGGTAACCCCGAGGCTTTGTCTTGCAGGACTAGGTAAGCCGGAGTAAGGAAATGGACCTCTTCGGGCTTCCAACCAGGCAACATCATAAAGGACCGAAAAAAATAAATGAACCTATTTAAAAAGTATATTAAAAATGCTGGAACAAATTTTATTTAACTAATGGTAAGAATCTATTTTAATTATGCATGGCGAAACAATGATCATAGCCTTACGATTTAATGATAATGAATAATTATCTAATTTTAACCATAGGAAACCATAAAATGTGATAAATAAGATGCAGTTATAGATAATATTACTTTACTTTTAAAAATGATAATAATTATAGATATTTCTTCTCAGTTTTTCTACCAGTTGGGATCACTTGAGAAACAAAAGGATCAGATTAACATTGATTTGGTTCCCTATCTAAAAAGAAATAGACCCAAGCCTATACAAATTGTTATGTGGTCACCTCCAGTTCAAGGATACAAAATTAACACTAAGGCTTCACAAATAAATGGAAGAACGGGACTGGGTATTTTTGTGAGGGATATATAGTGGGGGTAATGTTATTGCCACGCATATCAAAGTTGATACTACTGCTTCTCCTCTACTTGTTGAACTAACGAATATTGATTTGAGTCAAACAATTGAATCTGAACTGCTAGATTCCTTTGTGATTGAAAATGGTAGCCTCATTACTGTCAAAAGGATTCTTAATCCCTCGTCCATTCAATGGGACTGTCAGTCTATGTGATTATTTGCATATGATTGACAATTATAGGTGTACTCACCATGTATCGAGAAAAGGAAATTGTGTAGCCGATTTTATATTTAAAAGAAGCATCAATTAAGCTTGTTTGGTGAGATGGATCTGAGTGATGCACCCTCCCTTTGATAGGTCTAATTGCAGTTGATGCTCTAGGAATTCCTAGCATAAGATTTTATCACTATGAACTGTTTAATGCTCCAAATCTTTTCATCTCAGGTCTGGAGACCCATAGATCATGAGGATCTATGGGAATATCTAGCACGAGGAATGCATATTCAGGAATTCCAGATGCTCAGTATATCATCAATATTGTAGGAAAATCCCCATCCAGAGCTCACTCAAGGCATACTGTTGCTCCTGGTCACGACCTAAAACAACTCGGCAATCTCAATTCAACTTTTTCCGTGAAGTTCAACTTCTATGGATTTTATTTTAAGGCATGAAAAGGAATCTTGAATCCTTCTCCCGATTGGGTAAGTTGTACTTCGTTTTGAGAATCACTAAATTGTTCGCTGAGATAGAAAGGATTCAATATTTTTTCAAATGTATTCTTTCTTTGTTTGATGATCATTATTGATCTACAACTATCACAACATCATTCTTGTACTTGACCATAGTGTGGTTTAAATTTGATAAAAATAGATTATAGATAATATTATGTTGCATTATTACAATATACACATTTATCGATAGTAATTTTTGAATAAGTTTTAGTCAACGAGTTAGCATATTAGCGAATCTAAAAAGACTAGTTTTAATACCCGACGTGCGATGCATATAAGTCAAATCCCAAATATAAGTTACCACGACATGCATTTGAAATATAATTATTTATGATATTTACAAACATCATAGCGATAGGAAACATCATTGGTGCAATGCACAGGGAATTAATAAGTAACTTGTCACCATGTACAAAATTCGAAAATAAACTAATAATTACATTTGAGAAACTAAAGTGAAAATCTCACTGAATACTACATTGATAGTCTCACAATCTATTTTTGCTTCCCCTTACGTTGGTGGTATGATGAGAAATCTTACACACTGCTTCGTTCTTGCCCTTGACAATGCAACATATAGGTGTCCATGGGAAAACACCGGTTCCTTCAAGTAAATTCCAACAAAATCAAAGGTTTGTACTTGAGCCTTTGTTTATTGTCATTGCAAAGCAAAACCTCACTGGCAATTTTTGAAGAGGTATCTTCGGAATGAACATTTGTTTGCCTACGTGTCGTCCCGTTGCAATTTCTGCTAAAATGGAAAAGGGAGTGAGATGTTTGCAAATTAGACGTGTTTCATTGCATAAACCGTCAGCCGGATTTAAATTCCTGAGCAGAATAATGGGACAATTGACCTTCTACTGCAGTTTATGTGCGGAAGACCCTTAGGATTCAAGGAGTTAAGGAAATCCTCATAGTCACCATGTTGTCGTTGCTCAATAGTTGCATCATTGCTTACATACTCAAAATTCTCTCCCGTAAACCTTCTTATCATGATGTCATTAATGTCATCAACAAAGCTATTTTTGGGACAAAAAATGCACCTATTTATCATCTCATGTGCATTAATAGTGTATCCATTCAAATCCAGAAATACACTTGTAATCAATCTACAATAGAAGAACAAAATCCAATCATCTATGTCAATTAGTATGTAAATAAAAATATAATTTACATTCAATTATAGGCATGATTTCATATGCATGATTTGCTCGTTTCAACTAATGTGTGCACATAATTTATATCCGAATGAATAAGTTAACCCTTTCCCATCCTTATATTTAGCTATGATATATAAATAGGTAATAATCCATGTAGCAATCGGAATAGAATTGAATGACCTTATTATTTCAAACATATATAAGAGATTTCAGTATTCATAGGTATACAATGGGCATTCAATATTGATACAATATATTAAGCTATTAAACATTAGGTGATGAATATGGAGTATCATATGTAAATAGCTAGTTCAATGAAATACATTCTAAATTGAAAATATTTTTTCTAATACTTCTTTATAATGCCTACTAAAAGAGAAATGTTTGTAGATTTCCGTAGAAGAGAAAGGCAAGAGTTGTGTATAAATATAGACTAACCTTTCAAGAGATGATTCCATATTGGTATATGGAATAACAATTTCTTACGGCAAAACAGTTTCCAAAATTGTCACTTGGCTCATGACCTTCTCCAATATGGAGCAAATATTCAGACAACATAGGATTTAATAGTGCACGCATGTTTTCGGTGAGTCTTAAAACTTTCATTGACTTCCACACACTGGAATTAACAACGCTTGTAGTTACTTGATTATCCCGAGTACCCTTGATTATTACATGCAACGTCTGTCGAAAATCACCACCAAATACAACAGTTTTACCACCAAATATCTCTTCACTGCCATCAAATCCCTCAGCAAGCAATCAAAAGATTCAATTTTTTCTCTCTTTGCCATGGAAGCTTCATCCCAAATGATGAGGTTGGATTTAATTATAAGGGATGCAGTTGTGCTTTGCTTACTAACCTATAAATATGATTATTAAAAGCAACCATGTGCAATTGTTAGAAGAAAATCTGTTCAATGCATATAAATTCACAAAGTATATTAATATTTATCGTAGATGGAAAACTTTGAAAGATGTAAAAGTTATAGATTTCACGTACTGTTGTGTATTGTGATATAAAAAATCATGTTACTGTTTCTTAAGCTTCGAAAATCCGGACCAAATGATTGTTTATGACTGAACTCATGTTATTAAGTTTTTTTGACGATGCCACAGACTGCACAACATATCACCAGTCCAGGAGCTATTACCATACTCAAACCACAAACAGTTGTAACACTACAAGATGTCCTACCAAAACAGAGTTCAACAAATTTTCTTACAATTGTTACTTCATTTTTTGCTGGATTTTGACTGATTATTCAATCATTTTTCACAGTCCTTAAATTGTTGAAACTCACGGAAGCTCTATATATATTGGCGAAGAAAAGAGAAAAAAAGAAGAAGTGCAAGTGAAGGTGCAAAGTGTGAAATTTCAAACATGTGATGAAAGGCCATGCGTTAGTATGTAATGCTGCAGGTGCATAACTTCCTATTATATATCTCATACATTGCATTCCTCCATGTATACAGTATGAAGATAAATAAATATTATATATAAAATGCTAGCATAACTACCATAATGCGCCCAATTTAAATCATGTAATGCTGCATTACATTCCTCCATCATTATCTATGGACTAATGAATAAGTATGGGCAGGATGGCCTAATTAAGGAGTAGGTTTTCTTTTATGTTTCATAGTTTCAATGACATGGTTTCATAATGTTAAATTCCAACACAGTTTCATGGTCATGGTCTGTTTACCTATATATATATATTTTAAGTGACCTCGATATTTTTTAACACATCAGGTTTTTTCACATATGGTCGAACACGACGATTCTTGGCTTACAAAGTAGTCATAAGAAAGAAATTGTTAAAAAAACGTGGCTGCTAACCTCACATGTAATTCCGGTTGTCGAATCCACTGGAATCTTGAATCTAGAGTGTGCTGTTGTTCCTCCAGGCAATATTGAGGATGCCACTTCTGTGGCTACTGCAATTGTGAGGGATATATAGTGGGGGTAATGTTATTGCCATGCATATGAAAGTTGTTACTACTACTTCTCCTCTACTTGTTGAACTAACAACTATTGATTTGAGTCAAACAATTGAATCTGAACTGCTAGATTCCTTTGTGATTGAAAATGGTAGCCTTATTGCTGTCAAAAGGATTCTTAATCCCTCGTCCATTCAATGGGATTGTCAGTCTATGTGATATTTGCATATGATTGACAATTATAGGTGTACTCACCATGTATCGAGGGAAGGAAATTGTGTAGCCGATTTTATATTTAAAAGAAGCATCAATTAAGCTTGTTTGGTGAGATGGATCTGAGTGATGCACCCTCCCTTTGATAGGTCTAATTGCTAATGCTCTAGGAATTCCTAGCATAAGATTATCACTTTGAACTGCTTAATGCTCCAAATCTTTTCATCTCAGGTCTGGAGAACCATAGATCATGAGGATCTATGGCAATATCTAGAGCAAGGAATGCATATTCAGGAATTTCAGATGCTAAGTACATCATCAATATTGCAGGAAAATCCCCATCCAGAGCTCACTCAGGGCATATTGCTGCTCCTGGTCACGACCTAAAACAACTCGGCAATCTCAATTCAACTTTTCCGTGAAGTTCAACTCCTATGGATTGTATTTTAAGGCATGAAATGGAATCTTGAATCCTTATCCCGTTTGGGTAAGTTGTACTTCGTTTTGACAAAAACTAAATTGTTCGTCGGGATAGAAAAGATTCAAGATTTTTTCACATGTATTCTTCCTTTGTTTTATGATCATTATTGATCACAACTATCACAACATCATTCTTGTACCCGATCATAGTATGGTTTAAATTTGACAAAAATAGATTATACTCTCTCCGTCCCCTTTTTTATTGTGTCACTTCTTCAGTCAAACTTTTTCATATCATGTTTCATCATTATTAACTTTATATTATACTTGATAATGATATATGAAAATTTTATATTCTAAAACTACATCATTCCAAGAATCTAACAATATATTATAGTATGATATATAATTTTTATATTAGAACTTATTAGTAGTCAAATATGAGATGAAATTATTTACTAGTCAAGTAGGACAATAAAAAGGGGTCGAAAGGAGTAGATAATATTATGTTGCATCGTTACAATATACACATTTATTTATAGATAGTAATTTTCGAATAAGTTTTAGTCAACGAGTTAGGATATTAGCGAATCTAAAAAAACAAGGGGAGGAAATATCTAGGAGGAGCCCGATTAATAATCTTGGTGGGAAGTTAGAAAAATAATAATAATTAGCGGAAGGTGGTATGGGTAAAGGTTGAAATAAAATTTAAAAAATTCCCTCCCCTCTTCCACCAATCTCCCCCTTTCACCGCCACTCAAATTAAAGCTGGAACCCGGCGGAGTCATCGCATTTATTCATTTCATACCATACAACAAACCCTAGATTTCTTAATTTCATCTCCCCACCCAATCAATCACCCCCGCTATGATCCTTTCCCCCTGACTCACCAAATCCCTCGATTTTCCCCCAAAATGGCTGAAATCCCCCCACCGCCCTCCGCCGCCACCAAGACCCCGATTGCGGTCCCAACCAGCTCCCGCTCCGTCACCGAGACCGTGAACGGCTCCCACAAATTCGTCATCCAGGGTTATTCTCTCGCCAAGGGCATGGGAGTCGGGAAACACATCGCCAGCGATAATTTCACCGTCGGAGGCTACCAATGGGCGATTTATTTCTACCCCGACGGGAAGAATCCTGAGGACAATTCTGCCTATGTGTCTGTGTTTATTGCGCTGGCGAGTGAAGGCTCCGACGTCAGGGCTTTGTTTGAACTCACGCTCATGGATCAGAGCGGAAAAGGGAAGCACAAGGTTCACAGTCATTTCGATCGCTCCCTAGACAGCGGACCTTATACTCTCAAGTACCGCGGCAGCATGTGGTAATCTTCTCCTCTCTTGTTTAATTGTTTTTTTTTTAAATTCTATTTTTCAGCCCAGATGAGATGTTACAAAGACTTTATTATAATATGCGATTTTCTGTATTGATATGTATCTGGTTTAATGTGGATAGTAATTCTCCTAACCTGTCTTAGGCGTGACTTAAACTCAAAAGGTTTAATTGATGCTGCCATATATAATCTTCACTGTCGGTTTTGAATGTAATTTGTTCGAGTTGAAGCAATATGCATAAGATTGTCACCATTTAAACTTGCTCGGAAATAATATGTTATGTGCAAATAACTATGCCTGTTAGAGTATGAAGAGAAGATGACGGTCTATGAGGATTGAGATAAAGATGCATGCAGCAGAATACAGTTTGTTCTTTGTTGTTATGATAGGTTTGGATTCTAGTTATGTTGTACTTCTCTTAGGCTACTTATTTAAAAACTCTTCAGGCTATGGCTTAGAATAGTCTACTTGAGAGCTCTGAGATTTTGTTATCTGCCTGTTCATGGTGGCAGCAGTATATGAGATAAGCTTTACCACTGCCAGTTTCTTTTAAATCATTTTGTCTTGAAACCAAAAGTAAGCTTAAAACAGGCTAGTAGAAAATGTAGTTCTAAACTGACATAATTTTGTTGAACTTCCACCAATGGGGGCTATTTTGGGGTACTTAGAAGGGATGGAGTGAATGCTTCCTTTTTAAACTGCGTAAAGTCTGGTAATGATAATCACTTAATACTAATTACTATTATTGTTTTATGTGTATCTTATCTTTTGGATGCTCATATGTAATTTTACGTGCAGGCCTACTATCAGGACTTGTCTGAAAATTAATGAAATTGTTTATGCATCTGTTTAATTCTATATGTGGAGACTCTACAGGACTTGAAAATTTTTCTCCTTATGTGGATTGAATCCTTATTATTGCTAATTGGAGATTTTACATGAGTTGCTAATCAAACATAGTGTGTTTGTAATATTCAATTTTATTCCTGAGTGGACTCTATGGTTCTATGTCACCATGCCAAGTGAAGCATTTTGGATGTAAAAATAATGTCTACTAACTTCTGATCTTTTTTGACCCTTGAATGGAATCTGATGCTCTCTGTGAAATTTTGAAGCGGAAACTGATCCTACATGAGTTTTGATACCAAGAAATTTTCTTTGTTATAAGTTTCAATATAGATACATACTTGTGATAATTATCTTGAATTTTAAGTTCTTTCAAAGGGGTGTGTATAATGGGATATAGATGCAATTCAGCAGTCTGTGTTTTGACCTTGGTGAATGTCATCAATAATTATTTTATTTTTGGCATTTTTGGAGTTCCCAATTTGGTGTAGCAATGATGAGTATCCTGATTATCATCTGCTCTTTGAGATTGACATTTTTCAATCAGACTGATTGAATCTATGAAAATGAAGAGAAAATGACAATCTCAAGGATTGAGACTAAGTTGCCTTTAGTCACGTTAGGTCATTATTCGGTACCTCTCTGTTCAAGGATGCAGTCTGTACTATTAACGGTTCTTCTATCCTACTAAGCTTTCAATTTGGCAACATCTCCCAGGCTTTATTGCTTTGCAACCAGAAACAGGCATACAAACTTGCAGCACCAGATAAAAAAGGGAATTCCTGTTTTGTCTTATATTTTTTTAAGAGTCACAGTGGAAGTTCACATGTATTAGGTGCTACAAGGAATCCAATGATTGTCGTTTGTAACTAAGTGACTTATGATGGACAATGACAATTAACTAATAATAACAATAATTATTTTGTTTTTGGAAATTTAGGTGCAATTATGAGCTTTATCGCCAGGCTAACTTCTGTCCTAAAAACTGACTCAATCTTTATAATTTGAATTTATTTGAAGATAGTGATTAAAATTGTCCCGTGACTCATATTAATCGGTTTTATATCCACAAGTGCAGATTCTACATGACTTTAACGAACTTCCTTTAACCGAATCAATCCTCATCCTCATTGCTTTTTTTTAATTGATCTCTCATTTGATAATCTTGCTAAATGAAACATATTCTCTTAGATGTCACCAGTTTTGATTTCCATTTATACACTAGAGTGGATGCCAATGTTCATACTTAAGCTTTTGTGGGGAGAAATTGGAATGTTGAGAGGTTGTTTGGTTCATGTGGGAGTTTAATTGATGGAGGAATTTCTATTTCATGAGAATTTTTATCCTCAATCAAAATCCTAGGAAATAGGAAAAATTGTTTGGTTCAAGTAAATGAATGGAGGAACTGCAATCTACCTAGGTATAACTAGGTAAAAAACTTCCCATGTTTTGTGGGAGTTTCAAATTCCCACATGTTTCTTATTTTCTTCCAGCCAAACAACCCAACCAAAACCAAATTCCTTGTATTTTACTTTTACTACATATTTTACCTCCTATCAAATGACCTCTGGATCTTTTCCCTTCTGATCTTCTTGGACCTTAAGATGCTAATAATTATAATTTGAAAAGTTCTAAGCTGTCCACTCCCATGCCTTGAATGTTCATCATCTGTCTTAGTATCATCATCGCTTGGTTCACCTATTAAACTCCAGTAGTCTTACATGTGATATTTCTCATTTGATATTTTCCCTGACTCGTAAATATGTTGCCAGTCAGTTTCGGAGATTGGTGTCAGGATCTTTAGATGTGGATGGAGTCTTTTTTATATTCCAAAGATTGAATGGTAGTTTGACTAGCTTCGGACAAATCTTTTTCCTTCTAGAAACGTGTCATGTTTATGACTTAAGAAACTTTGTTTTAAACCAGTTTGCTTAGGATAGTTTCCTAGCTCTGATAGTAAGCAGAACTTTGGGTTTGATACTTAGAACAAACCAAAAATCGATGCATGAATCAGAGAGCCTCCATTCCTTCCCTTGTCTTCACAGAGGATGGAAAAAGAGGGACCCTATCGACTTTCTCCTATTTGACAATGGATATGACCAATGACAAGACATGGTTAAATCCTCATGCAGGATTGCGGGAGTTAAGATAAATATCTTTTGTGAAATTTAGATAAATTAAGGTGTTGAAATTTAGGAATGTGCAATTTATATCCTTAGATTAGATGAATCAAATAGAAACAGCAACTGACAAAGGCCGTTGTGAATTCAATGAACCACACCCCTCCAGTTTTTAGAAACCCTTCCATCCAACTATTTTCTGAACATTTTTTGTGGGTTATTAAATTACCAATTGAAGTGTTCCTTCTGAATTTTCTCAAACTTCTACGAAGTTCTTATTATTGTGCTGCATAAATCCTTGGTCTTTAAACCCGTTACACACAAACTTCGTATGAACCTCAATGCATAGTCTAATCTCATCTACTTTTTTAATACATGTAGGGGATACAAGCGCTTTTTCCGACGAGGGATGTTGGAAACATCAGATTATCTCAAGGATGATTGCTTGAAAATCAATTGTACTGTTGGAGTGGTTGTCTCTGCCACAGATTGTTCTAGGTTACATTCAATCCATGTCCCAGAATCCAATATTGGAGAGCAATTCGGCGCACTGTTGGAAACTATGGATGGTTCAGATATTATTTTCAATGTCTCTGGTGAAAAATTTCACGCCCATAAGCTGGTACTTGCTGCTCGATCCCCTGTATTTCAGTCTGAATTTTTTGATGGCTCAGAAGATAGTGGTGAGGAAGTTGTCATTGCTGACATGGAACCTTTGGTCTTTAAGGTAATTAATCTCTTTCAAGTTTTGTGTTTATCTGAAAGCTAGTAAACTATTATTAGACAGTGTACACGTTTTGTTCGTCCTTATAAATAATTTCTATTTTACCCGTTCGATCTTGTAAACTCTGAAGTTCTGTAATTTTTTTATAGGCCATGCTGCATTTTGTCTATAGAGATTCTCTTGTAGAAGATCATCTTGAAGCTTCTAGCTCTTCTTCCAGTCCTTCTGAATTTGACTCATTGACGGCTAAGTTGCTGGCAGCAGCTGATCGTTATGGCTTGGGAAGGTTAAAAAGGGTTTGTGAATCACACCTTTGCAAGGAGATATCTGTGAATTCTGTCGCCAAAATCCTTGCTTTGGCAGAGCAATATCATGCAATGGAGCTCAAAGCTGTCTGCCTTAGATTTTCTGCTGAGAACCTTGCTGGTACGTTACGATTGTGTTGATTTGCTTTAATATAGTTCTTCCATTGGCATCATAGCTATATTGCATTTCAATGTATGTCATATCTGTCATCTCAGTGTATGGCATCATAGTAAAATAGTGCGAAGATTGCATTAGAGTAGGTTAAGATGCAATATTTTCCATCTTGGGATCTGTTCAGTTTAAAAAATGCATCAATAGGGGGTTATGTAAGCATGGATGCAGCTTACTCTGTTAATGCTCTTTGATTGGGAAATTATTGCTCTGGTTCTTGTGATAAAAAATGGTACTACTATAAAATTGTATAATACAAAAGAATGGAGCAGAAGTGAGATGCATGAGTACTGAGTAGTATTAAAACCCACACGAAGTACTATGTTCTATATGAGTGTAGCTTTGGTTTACTACTTTTAGGACTTGCATTTCCCGCTTATCTCATTTTTTTTCTGGAAAACCTGTCTTGTGTTTGCTAAGCTAATTTACGTAAAATTTTACAATAATCACATCTGTAGTGGTTGATCCTTCCTCAGAATAATTGATTTGGGTTATTCTCAAGTCTTGACTGATTAGAGACATTTTTGCTTATGGAACTCTACTACAACAGATTTGATCAAAAGAGCTTTCTTTTATGTTTGGTGTTAGTTAGTGTTTCAGTTTCTTTGTGATGTAAAGTTAGTGAGTCAAAACTTGATTTGTGTGATAATGAATTGTGTTTGTGTAGATCATTAAAATTATCGGCTGCAAAATTTGACTAATTTTTTTTATTTGGGGAAGATTCTATGCCGTATCAAGAGGAAAGAAATATCTGTAGTATGAAGTTGCTGAGAATTGAACCCTGATATTGGGGCTGGCCAATGCACATATTAACTTAGTTGCTTAGATTTTGATTGATTCCATGGCTGCTCGCCTGATGGATGTATAACTTGTATCTGGGATACATCTACCCGAACTTTGGTATTTGGAAGAAGGAATTTTCGACTATAATTGAAGACCAAAGAGGCTATTATAGATTAGTGAGCAGTTACCTTTAGTGGTGTGACCCTTCTAGGACCCCAAATGGACAGGGCTCCCATTTGATTTTGTAAGGATGTGTGTGTTCAGTATTCAGGCCTGGTTGAGAAGCATTAGATGGTAGCAGTAGACCAATATTACTTGTTTTACCGAGTGGTACTCAGATTAATATGGATGAGAAGGTTTTTTTTGTGGTCACTACATTTATGGGTAGGGAAATTTTACTTGGAAGTCCAGTTCATCCGGAGAGTGTAACAATTGACATAGTTCAGGTGCTGCATCTTGCAAGTGAAGCTCTTCTAAGGGGATGTAATTGATTTGAGTACATCATGATGGATGCGTTAACAACTTCCTGAGAGTTCATGAGTATTGCATAGATTCCAGATCAGCCTTGGAGTCAAACTTTTATAGATATCTTACTTTGGTTTATAGTAATTTCTATCTAAAAAATTGATCTTTTCTCCTTCGTCTTAGTACCCTATATCATGTAATATAGAACTTAGTATGAGCTGTACAGTCACTGAAATCTGACACTTAATGTTTACTCTGTACTGCAAAACTTTTTGTACATATATTGTTATAGGGTGACTTTTATGGGACCAAGTGTGCATTTCAATTTTACAGTAATTGTATCATTCTGTATATGATTAGTGTTTGCTACATCTGAATGGATCTTTGTGGTTTCATTGTAGCTGTTATGCGTTCAGATGGCTTTGAATACCTTAAAGAGAATTGGCCTTCTCTACAGTCGGAGATTTTGAAGACTGTGGCTGGTTGTGAAGAAGATTGTAGCAGTGGAAGGGGGAAGTCCCAAAGTGTGTGGGCCCAACTTTCTGATGGGGGTGATACCAGTGGACGGAGGGTAAGGCAGCGAACCTAATTCTTGTTCCAGGAAAACTGTTTTTGTACTTTAAATGGTTGAAGCTTGTAAGTTGATGTGTTGCGGAAAGAATCCAAAAAGAAAGTTTCATAGTTGTGTAATTGTCTTTCCTGTATAACAGTTGTGGTGGCTGTAACAGAATGTTTCTTGCTCTCTCCAAATGACGTTTAAAGATCTCACTGTGTAGACCAGATTTGGTGCTCAGGCCAACCATTTTTCGGTCTTGTATGCCGTAAAAGTATCACATTGGGGCCTTTGTATGTGTTGCAACATTTATGTAAATTCACATCTGTTGAAAGAGATTCACTGTTTTCATTGTGACATTAAATATCTTTATACCCATGTTTACCTATTCTAGCCGTAGATGGATGGATAGTATGAGTCCGGATCCTCTACGCAAAACTCCCTACGTATGCAAAAACCATTTACGACGTAGTTTTGACAATGTGTTAAACATAGATTGTTATTCATATACTACGATTCAATGTTTTACTGGTTAAATGTAACTTTTCTAACAATTTCATTCCTATGTTGTCTAGTATTTTTTATATTTTCCACATAAATTACATCATTAAATTGATTTTGTTATGATTATTTTAAAAAAAACAGAAATAAAGTATATGCAACGTACGATTGTTATTGAATTTTAGTTCAAACAAGATGATTTATAAACAAATTTGTAGAATAAATCTCGAGCATAATTTAATTATTTCATATGAGAAAAAATGTTTATCATTTACAACATATATAGATTAATTTTATAGCCGGATTTAATATATCTATTGTATTAAAATTTTTATAAAAATAAAATGATTTGGTCTCTTGAGTGACGGTCACTATATAGTGACGAAGGACTATATTGGAACATGAAAGGAAGGAGGTCCTTATTGCAATTTTGACAAAAATGCACTATTCACTCACGCGCACTGTTCACTCAGTCTAAAAAACAAGCATTTTAGTCTAAAAATAGATGTTAGCAAACATATCCACACAGTCTAAAAAACAAGCATTTTATTCTGAAAAATAACCCATTAAGCGTGAAATACAAGCATGTTCTAATAAACAACCGGTTTGGTCTAAAAAACAAGCATTCAAGGGTGAAATTCAAGCATGCTCTATAAAACCTGTTTGTTTTTGCTTCAAAATACATGAACTCTAAAAAGCAACCTGTTAACTGTGAAATGCAAGCATTCTCTAAAAAATAACATGTTAAGTGTGAAATGCATGTTCTAAAAAATAACTTGTTTGTTCTAAAAAACAAGCATTCAAGGGTGAAATTCAAGCATGCTCTATAAAACCTTTTTTTTTTTTTGCTTCAAAATACATGAACTCTAAAAAGCAAAATGTTAAATGTGAAATGCAAACATTCTCTAAAAAACAATCTGTTAAGTGTGAAATGCAAGCATGTTCTAAAAAACAATCTGTTTGGTATAAAAAACAAGCATTTAAGTGTAAAATTCAAGCATGCTGAATGCAATTTGCATAAATTGCAGAAAAACCTCCGTCCCAAATTTCTTTGCATATAAACCCGTCACTATAGAGTGACCGTCACTTCCAAGACTAATTGAAATAAAATTGTTTTAACTGATATATACATTTTAATTTTATTCATTTACAAAACTATGAATAATATATTTTAAATTATATGAATCTAAATTAATGTGTTTAAGATATTATTAATAAATGATTTCTTCTTTTCAAAAAATAACTTTAAACTAATAATGTAATTTAGTGTATAAAAATAGGTAAATAAAATGGTTTACACGTTATTTTTTTTACCTTCAACGTAAAAATATTATCGACGCGGTGTATATTATCTTACTTTAAAGATAGCCAAAACTACGTCGTAAATGGTGTTGCGTACGAATTGCATAGAGAATATTTCGTAGAGGATCCGAACTCGGATAGTATTTGAATGTCTTTTACAATAATCTGAGATCTGTATGACAGCGTTGAAGTGGGGAATTTGTAGGTCTTTGCAAGTGTCCCACTTTAAATTTTTTTTTTTTAAAATTTAAACCACTTTGAAAAGAGTGGAGGGAAATTTATTGGCTCCCTACACCATAATGAGTGATTACATCGTGAAAAGCTAATAACTCTTGAAGCATGATAATACTCCCAAAATTATAATCTAGTATGGGCGCAACTACTCTCCACTATACAAAAGAATGATCTACAACTACAAAAGAATGATCTACAACATCATTTTAGAAATCTGTTAGTGAATTGCAAAGCAAAACACAAAGCGATATCTAGAAGGAGTTGTAGAAATTTACAAAGATCATAGCAAAAACTTCTGATCTACACTTGGGGATGAATTCCAGAAAAAGGGGACTGGTCTGGTATGGCAAGTACTTGTGTTCTGCAAATCAGGATTCTGCATTTTAGTAAAGAATATCAGTAACATCCATTCTATGCAATCTAAGAGTGGGCATACCCATCAAATCAACATTATACAAACCCTGGATTTTTTGAGGAAGTTGTAGTAGTGATAGATGATAGTTATGTTGTGATGACTGACCAAGTTTAGCTAGTGCATCTGCTACTTGATTCCATTGTCTATAAACATGATAGATCTTGTCTACCACTTCACTGTGAATGGAGAAGACCATATCATACAATTTCCAAGGTTCTTTGAGAGGGTTTGGAATAGATTGTACTGCCAGTAGACAATCTGTCTCAATGCATAAACTTTGCTGTAGATTAGCACCTAGTTCAGCTCCTTTTTGGACAGATAAGAGTTCACCCTGCAAGGAATCAGAAGCAGTAGTGTATTTAGAGTATGCTAAAATTAGAGAACCATCATTGTCTCTAATAATGACACCTATTCCTGTCCTGTTTGGAGGATGCAATGAGGCATCCACATGTACTTTAAGACCATCGGAAGGAGGAATCCAAATGATTGCAGAAATAGGGATCTTGGGGGGATCTAGCATGCAAGGGTAGGAATCCGAGGTTAGCTAGCTCTTTATTAAATGGGGATATAGCAGCCGACCTTTTTTATAGATATTAAAAACATAGTATTTGATAGACTGTTTCAGCAAATTTTGATTAGGTATGTTCTCATAAATGTAGGCCTTTCTAGCTTTCCATTAGAACCGGCAATAAAACCTAGTCAAAATATAAAATAAACTAGTATGAAGCTTAAATCTGTCTTGGTATGACCAGTAGTATGACAATCTATCCCACAAGAGGTAAACCGAGGATCAGTGATGCCCACAATATTGTGAAAATAAGACCATATAGATAGGGCCAATGTATAGCTAGTGAACCAGTGTTCAATAGTATTATCTGATCACAAAAGGGGCTTTGATGGTAAATGGAATCCCATTCTGAAAAGAACATCAGGGAATGGTAAGAAAGTGTTAGTCAGTTTCCACATAAATACACTTATCTTTTTTTTGCAGTCCAGGATTCCATATTTTTTTCAGAGAACATATGATCCTCTTGTTGCTCCGAGAGAGTTATAAGTATATTTGAACCTGAATTAACCATTTAGCTAGGCTTCCATATCAATCTATCATCCCTGTAAGTAAAATTAGAGGAATTCTGCAAAACAGACAATAGATCAGAAGGCAAAGAGGATAAAGAGTGTAAGAAGATGCCTTTATTGTTTATGAACTGTTGGACAATGCAGTCTGGAGGGATGTTTGTTAGCTGAGGGTTGATACTGTGTGTAAGAGAGCCTCTCCAGTCCAGTTAGAGCTCCAAAAATGCAGGAGCCTTTACCAATCAGAACTCCAGTGTAGATTTTTGCATTCATATTCATACTAGAGATCCTCTTCCAAACTGGAGAGGTTTTGTAAGAGGCTGGAAGATTTCAAAGAAATTTAGCCCATAATGATGTACCTTGTTGAAACTTCCACCAAATTTTCATAGAACATGCTTTAATTATAGTATGGATGGATCTCATCTCAATCCCATTTTCTTCTACTGTATAGAAAAGGTCATTCTACTTCCTCCACACCTTTTTTTTCTTCTTTAAGTTCTGTTTCACCCCAGAATAAGAGAGATATAAGTTTTTCTATTCTCCTTATCACAGAGGTGGTTTTAACACACTCCAAACATGCTGGGGGATTGAGTATATGCATGACTTAATGAGTGTGATTTTCCCTCCAGTAGAAAGCCATTTGTTCTTACAGTCCTGCAGCCTTTTCAATCCTCTGTATCTGTGGTTGAAAGTGTGAAATTAGTGCCCTTCCTGAAAAAATTGGAACTCCAAGGTATGTGAAAGGCATCATTCCCTGTCTCATTCCTAGAGCTTCCTTTACTTGTCTCAGTTTAAAGTTAGAAGCATGTTTTCCCAGGAAAAAATCACTTTTATCATAGTTAATCTTCTTGGTCAGTAATTTGCTCAAAGATAACTAGGAAAGTCTTTATCTTAATTAGATTTTGTTGGAGGCTTTCATGAAGATAATAGTGTCATCAACATAAATTAAATGGGAAATTGGCTCAGGACCCCGTAACAAATACAAAAGTCAAGCTCCTAGTAAAACATTCTGAAAAAACATTAAACATATCTATCATATATAAAAAGACAAGCATGTTTAACAAAATCTATCTCCCTATCTGACATGTGGCGTGACATATCATCTGCCATCTCATCTCCACCTCATCTCCAGCTCAATCTCTTGGCCCTACCCAATTATTTCTAGACCTCTCATCTACCGAAACAATCTTTTAGTTGAAACTCCTCATCTTCATCTTCAAAAAAGCCTCTCTAATTAACCAGTTTTTAAATATACATTATTATTCATATTTTCTTCTTCCTCTTCTTCAGTTTCTTTTCCTTTCTTTCCATTTAATTATTTCTCCTTTCATATATCAAGTTGCACTGAGCTGCACAATCTGAGTGAGTATGACCAATTTTTGTGTTCACGATACTGAGTTTGTTGTAAATAGCAGCATCTTTTCTAATTTTTTTGTGTATTTTCTACGGTACTATATTTATTTTTATCTCAAACACTTTCAATTTTCTAAATGAATCACTCACCTTCTAAGCTCCCCTCTCTTCTATCTTCTTCTATTCAATAAATGTCATTATTAATCGTTTTGATTTCGAAACTGGATAGTACTCCTTCGGCTTCTTCCAGTTTCATATCAGTTACTATTAAAATCAAACTCCAATTGGTCAATTACTGCCTAAAATACTGACATGTGGCATGACAACTCACCTTACACATTATTTACATCTCATTATATTATTCCAACTCATTAGCTCCTATAATTTATTTGTATCAAAAACTATTTCATTTTCTAACCTGATGAACATAAGCATACAAAACACCTCCGCACCCCTTCTTCTTCTACTACCTTCACTTTCCTTTATTTCATTATTAATCTCATTATTTTTCCCATCATTATTCTCATATTTACTACCTTTTCAGTTTCTATGGTTCATCTTCCATTTTTTAAATTTGATTAGTCTCTTCTTCTTTTTCCCTTTTCAGTTTTTTTGATGCTATAAATCCCCACACAACTCTTCTTGAAAATTGGCACGAGAGATGTATCAATTTTGAGTATCATGCCTCCTTTCTTTTTGATATTTCTCTGTAAAGCAACAATTTTTGTTTATTTCATCAATTAGATGACGCTTCAGGCTACTGATTTGTTATTTTCCCTCTACGAGTGCTTAATGTGCAGTATCATAATTTCGTTCATAGATGGTTGTTTCATTTTCCAATTTTTATAGTGTTAAAGGCCATGTTTGTGATTATGGTGTTCGATCAATTCAATGGCCCATATTTTGGATGGATCAAGAAATTAATAGGGATTACTATAATTTTCCTTTGATAAATGAGGTACAAACATTCATCCAAATTTCTAAGAGGTACATATTCCTCTCAATTTTTAGAGACGTGCTAGTTATAAAGTTTATATATTATAATTATTTAGGTAAACTATTTGTATATTCATGTTACGAGCCACGAGACCGGAGTGTATGATTGTAGAAGAAATTGAAAAATAAAATGTTATCGTGTGGAAGGATAGTGAATTCTTCTAAAGGCTCCATATATAATTTATTCTAACCTTATACATCTCTTGCAGTAAATCAATATTGCATATATTGTTTATTGATAGATCTTCTTGATCAACATTCACCGTTTAGTAATTTAGTTAGTAATATAGCACAAAAAAAATGTATCACTTTTTCCATCTTTTATTAATAATCTAAGTAAATCGAGAATACGCAATTTTTATGCTTTGTTAATGTATCATATTTTACACTTTTATGAGATACAAACAGGTTTAACCAGATTCGTTATGCCTAGGGAAAGAACTAGAATATTGAAGAAAAAATAATAATTTTAATTTTCATACAATGGTATAACTAATAACAATATGTAAAAGATGTTAAAGCATGCCTTGTTGATATAGATGTCTAAATGATTTTACTTTGTTAAAAATACGCCGAATTTATCATTTTTCTTTCTTATTTTCTAAGAAAAATCGAAGTTCCAATGTTCACCATTTTTTCAATAAATTAAAACCACATCATGGTAGGGTGATTTATTGGGCTCACCTCATTACACCTATATATTGGCCAAATAGCCATATTATCCATATAAACCCCCAAAGTTGGCCATCTAAATTGTCTTTATTATTTTAACAAATCTAAATTGTCTTTGTTAATGGATTAGTAAGGAAATTTAAAGATACACATGTTATATATATATATATATATATATATATATATATTGTGTGTGTAAGTTTTATCACCTATTTTTATGATAAATTATAACGAGTGAAGACATACTCAATTAGTCACAACACTTTTAAAACATAGTTGAACTCTAAAGTAAAATAAGTTTCAATAAATATAAAAACAAGTCCCAAATTTTCTCACATTTTTTTCAATTAAACAAAAATTATTATTATCAATGAAACTTTTTTGAACCTGCTATGCCGACCTTTGTAACCATGTATTGTCTATGAATAGTGATTGGGCAATGTCGTGCCTTGCGCGACCTGCCATGCTAGTATGGTGACAAAGGATCACCATGTTTAATACCTCTAGAAGGTATAAAAAAGCCATTTGGCTTGCCATTAATAAGTACAGAGAAGTGAGCATCTCTAATGGTTTTTCATTATGCTATGTACAAATCTACCATGAAACCAAAATTAAGAAGGATAGTGTTTAAACAGCTCCATGATACTCTATTAAAGGCTTTCATCAGGTCAAATTTGATGATGCAATTAGGTGTTCTGACTTTCATGTCCAAAAATCTAACAAACTCTTTCACATATAACACAATATCAGAGATATCTCTAGACTTCATAAAGGCAGACTGGTGAGGGGAAATGATCTTATGCATGCATGGTTTCAGTCTTTCTATAAACAATTTAGAAATTTTTTTAGCGACACAGTTTGAAAGACTTAATGGCCTAATATCCTGAAAACCCGTAACAGTCTCCTTTTTAGGGATCAATGTAATCCAGGTAGAAGAAATACCTATTGGAATTGAAGATGAAGTTATAAAATCATGCACATCAAGAAGCAGATAATCTTTAAACATATCCTAACATTTTATGAAGAATTTTGAGGAATATCCATCTGGACCTGGACTACTATTTTTGTTCATACTAAAAACGGTTGTACATAGTTCTTCAAGTTTAATAGGTCTAATGAGATCTTCATTGTCATCAGAAGTTACAATTTTTGGAATTTGGCTAATGAAATGGTCATGAAAATCACCATTCATTGGACAAACGGGCTCAGAAAAAAGATCAGTGAAGAAGTTCACAACTTCAATTTCTATGTCCGAGATATTGTCCATCCGTATACCATTTGAATTCTGAATTTTTCTGATGTTTAAACCACATCTTTTTTCTTTGATTAAAGTGCAAAATATGGCCCCTAAAAGTTTGAAATATATAGTTTGTGACCCATAAAAATAAAGTGTATAGTTTATGGCCCTTGAAATATAATTTGTAAAGTTTGTGGCCTCTGACCAATTTTTGTCATAATGGCTCTGTTAACCACCATTTTAAAGGGGCAAAATAGTAATTTTAACACCACTCTTTTTCTCCACAAACTCAAACCGGAATCCCATTTGTACAATTTTGTAATGATTGGAAGATTGGAAGATGGCCAAATAGTCTTCTTCTTACTCCTTGCTTGACAGAGCTATGAAAAGCTTGGGCAATACCTGATTACTTCCCCTGCTTCTATTATTCTGATTTGCTTGCTCATCCACACACCCGTTCTCCTCCGACCCTCTCTTCTCTTTCTTCGGCGACGATCTCCGCCAGCACTCCGATTTCACACTCACCGCCGCAGCTTCGGAATTTCTGCTCCCATTACCAGAACATGATCAAGATCAATTTTTTAATCGGTAAAGTTGACTTTTTTTACATAAAATAACGTGTATTGTACCTTGTTAGTCGGGCGGGAGAGAGGTGCTTCCGGTCATAAATTCATAATGTTTAATGATTGTCAAATTTGTAGGTGGGATGCTCAGGAATTCTGGAACCTAAAGAGCTTCACTTGTGCCAACACATGAACATTCAAATTTGCAGACACAAGTGTAGCCCGGACTTGCAGAAACTTTCCGGCGAATTCGGCCGGAAGGCAGTGGTGGGATTGGGTTCGACGAAGGAGATGAAGAGAAGCCATGTGATAAACGGAATTCGGCCGGTGAAGAGTTTGTGGAGAAGAAGAGTGGTGTTACTATTTTGCCCCTTCAAAATGGTAGTTAACGGAGCCGTTACGACAAAAAATGGTCAAAGGCCACAAATTTTACAAATTATATTTCAAGGGCCATAAACTATCACTTTATTTTTAGGGGCCACAAACTATATATATGTTTCAAACTTTTAGGGGCCATATTTTGCACTTTAATCATTTTTACTAAGTGATGAAAGAACTTAGAGTTTTCATCTCCTTCTTTGAACCATTTCATTCTATACTTTTGTTTCCAGAATTTTTTTTGCTCTTTAAGGGATCTGAGTTGAAGTGCTTTTAGTTTTTTGAGCTTGATAAGTTTTAGAGTTGAGCTATAAAGGTCAATTACTATCTCTTGTAATCTCAAGGGTTCAACAGATTGAGAGACATTATTATCAACGTTCCCAAAAACCAGCTTATTCCAAGATTTAATAGTAATCTGCAACCTCATCAATTTTAAGAAAAAAACAATCATGCAATCATTAGCAACCAATGGAATGAAATCATCTCGTTTGAACCATGCATTTATGAATCTAAAGGATCTATGAGAATAAATAATGACACTGCCTATAGTAAACAGTAAGGGAGAGTGGTCCGAGGTGTCTTTATTTAGTACTTGAATTGAAGAAGATGGGAACTTTTGCAACCAAGACTGTGAAGACAAACCTCTATCTAGCTTCTGTATGGTAGGAACTAACCAGTTATTGGACCATGTATTTACATTTCCAACTGAGTTAATTTCCAGCAGAGCTTTTAAAGCAATAAACTGGTTAAAATCAGTCATGCTCTTAATTCTAGGTTGAGATGGACCTTTGTACTCAGAGGCTGATTTTATGGTATTAAATCACCTATAAGAAAGGTTTTATCAAGATTCAGTGCAGACAGTGCTTCCCGTAGAAATTGTCTTCCGGGAATTAGTTCTTAATGCATATATAAAAATTCATGTCATTGATGTATTTAGCCTATGACTAAAAATATCAACAGATAGGAATTGTAGGTGATCTTGTATAACTGTTAATTGTAGTTGGGCATTCCACATAATCCATATTTTTTCACTTTGTGAACAAAAAGGAATTGGAAAAGGGAAATTTCCTCCTAAATATGTCTAATTTATGATTCTTATGCCATGGTTCAATAAGGAAGAAGAGCTGAATTCTTTGATTTTTGAACTAGATCAAGTAGTCTATTTATATAGGTTCTCATCCCTCTTATATTCCAAACTAAGAATTTAATGTCCAAGGCTGCAGGAATCATTAACTGTTCTTAGAGCTCCTTGACCTAGTATATCTTGTTTGGAGATGGAAACTTTTGTGCCTTTTTAGGAGTAAATTTCTTGTTGATTTGAGTGAATTTTTTTGCTAATTTTGATTTATCTGAAGCTGCAGATTTATCAATAGGCAAATGTGATTCAATCAAATCATTAGGAAGGATTCAATCAAATGTGAGTGTCTGTTTCCACAATGTTATCATCTTGGGAGGATTCTGATGAAATCTCATTCATAGATTCATTTTAAACTTCTTTTGTGCCCTCATTAAGTAATGGCAAGAACCTGTTAACCTTAAAGCCCTGTGACATAGCATATTTTTTGTTAGGTGTAATTTTAAACTCTAAGGGAACAAAAAGCTTACATGTACCAATATTTTTAATGTCATCAACTGCATATTGGTTGCCTCGTTTAGGAGTCATCTTGAAGGAGGAGAAATATTGTGAGTTCTGAGTAGATTGATGAGGCAGTTGAGCAATTGAAGATAGTTTTTGTGTGCCAGAGAACCTCTTTGGCGATGCATTGGAAGATACTTGGATTGGAGACCAAGAGGAGGACTGGACAATGTTATCTTTCTATGGCCTTTAATTTTTTGTCTTCCATTGAGATCTAAGAGATAGTTAATCAACAACATTAGCCTCCTTGTCCTTTTGAGAGGCTTTCATTCCAGATGGGCCAGTGATATCATGGTAAATGCTAGTTTCTTTTTGTATATTTGGGACATATAAGGGCAGGATAACAGTGGCAGCAGAGGGAGGTTCTATGATCATAAGGAGGGAGGCTGTAACAAGAGTGGGTCTGATCTAATCAACAAGGTTATCTATGACCTTAGTTGTGCTGGGTTTAGGCATCAATGACTGTCTGAGTTCAGGGTGTAATCTACCACATGTAGCATCCTCATGCCCAATCATACTGCAGTGGTGATAGTACTTGGGTAGATCTTCATATTCAACAACAAATCTAGAAACTGATTCATCGATCTATTCCCAACTTAATTGAGATTCTTAGCTTTTTCTTTAAATCCACCTCAACACAAATTTTTACAGTTGAGGGCCTAGTGATACAAGCAGTGGCTACATCCATTTTGATATAAGTACCCAGTTGGTCTCCCATGGCCTGAATCAGAGTTGAATTGAAATATGTTGTAAAAGGGAACTTTATGAATGCTAACCCAAATTGGAACTATTGATGATTTAGCCTCCGAGGAGAAATTGACTGTCCACTTCAAGACTTTCATCCGAGCGTCTGTAAAGACCCAATATTCTTTCATCCAGCATCTTTGGTAATCATTAGGATCTTCAAAACGAATTAGAATGTGTCTGAAATCCACCGATCCAATCTAAAACTTGGCCTTGAAGTCGGCAGGGTTGATGGCTTCATTTAGTTTCTCCATTGTCGGTATACCACGAGAAAATTTGCCTATTAAAGCATTGTGGTAATGGATGGCAAGAGTCTCACCTTGGCGGGTGGCAGTCACCGCCGGTTCGCCGCGATGTTGGACTGTTGTGTGATAGGCTTAATTTCGGGGTTGCAGGGCAGAGAAGAGGTGAGAGGAGGAGGTATGTTCGATAATACTTGAGAAAAGCTACGGCATGGGGCAATTCCACCACGTAATATCGGTGGCGCGCCATGGGCAGAGGAGGCAAGCCGTTTTCTGTCCGTTGGTGGTGGAGACACGATGGGTAACAGTTTGAAAGAAAGGGGAATTAATATCTTAACCGCTCGGAATAGTTAAATATTAGAGAGAAGGAGGAGAATTTATTTTTAGAGAGAGAAAAGACATTGGATTGTGTGTGCTCCCACTATAACCATGTATAACCTATTTCAAAAATAAAATAAAATAAGAGCATGTATACCCGAACTTATTTGTGAATTATAGTGAAAATTAAGACTAAATTGATTTTTTTGAACTCAACATATGTCAAAATACCAACTTTTAGCCCCAACTTTAAAACGCACAATTTCTAGATCTAACATATAAATTTGATCAATTTGTAGTCCTAAAATCATATATGTTTAAAAAATCAACTTTATGTAAGGATGTTTTCGTAATTTCATATTTATTTTCATTCTCTTTATTGAAAACTTAATATCTTAAAATTTAAATAAACAAGAATTGATTAAAGTGCAAAATATGATCCCTAAAAGTTCAAAATATATAATTTGTGACCCATAAATTAATGTGTATGATTTATGGCCCTTGAAGTAATGTTTCTTATTAATTATTTTTTCATTGTTTAGTTTTGAGAAGCATTACTTATTAGATACCTACTCCTTACTTAAGAAGTTAGTACCTACTTTTTTTATAGATGAAACCATTCAAGTATGGGGAGAGTTTATTAGGCCTCCCATATCTATCAAAAACAACAAAAAAGTGGTAGAAAAATATTACAACATAAGAGAGTTAGCCCAATGTAGGCCACAAGCATAAAAATGCTTCAAAAAGAGAAAAAACTAAGACTAACTAGTCTATTTATAACCATGTTGCTCATATTTCTCAAAAGAAGTAGAAGCCTATTAGCGAATCGCAAGAGAAATACAAAGTGACCCCCGACTAGGTAGAAATATGGAGTAGAGACGGCAAAAAGCTACCTGTAAAGACTAGGCCTGTGAGACTAGAGTTGTAATTACATTTTTCCATATACTACCTGGTGTCAAGAAAGATGATCAGAGTGACATTTGTTGGCTGCATCCAAAATGTGTGAGCAGTCAGGCAGCAACAGAAGGGATTCTAAGTGAAGGAACCTCGCTTGCATCCAGATTGATGAGGCCTTGCAATGCTGGTGAGAGGGCTTGCTAATCATAGGAGACATCAGATCTGAGCTGGGAAGTGAGCTTGGCTAAACAGTCTGCTGGTTGGTTACCTTCTCTCAGAGTATGGATGATAGAGTTTGACCCCAGCAGTCTATGGATTCTGTGTGGGAGTGTGAATAGTTTCCAATGTGCAGATGAGGGTTCCCTAATCATGTCGATTGCGTTTTTACTGTCTGATTCCACACAGAAGGGGTTGGATTCCAGTGAATTACCTTACAGTATGCCACTCTCAATAGCTAACATTTCAGCCTGGAGAGGAGAAGTAGAGGATGTATAAAAACCTTTAGCACCAATGAATTCCCCATTTGAGACTTTACTTATCAAGCCAAAACCATGCAGCATCTACATTGATTTTTATACCATGACTGAACCTAGACCACTTGACAACAGTAATATTAGATTTTGGGGGAATATAAATAGGAGGAATGCAGGCCTGTGAAACTAGGTTATCATCAGTAGGCCTAGAGATTGAAACTGAGCATGTAAGCAATGAAAAATAAATATGCTCCTGCAATTATTTTTCCATCAGTTTGTGGTTTGGTGGCTAGCTATCAAAAATCATATTGTTTTTGCACTTCCAAAGAATCCAAATCACAAAACTAGGAGCAACCCGATTCAGTCTGGTGTGAAGTTTAGACAGACCAACAAAAGACCAACATGTGGCTAGTCCGTCCCACAGACTCTCAACATTAAAGTATAAGGAACAACATATTTGGTGCATATATTTCCATAAATGTACAGAAATGGCACATTCAGTGAAAAAGTGATGCATAGTCTGTGTGATGGCATAAAAGGTATTTAGATGCAAACTGGAAACCAAACTGCCTCAATATGTCATCAAAAGGCTGTAAATAATTTAAAAGCCCCCATGAAAACACAGAAATTGTTTTGGGGATACCTGGCCTCCCGATCTTTGCTAGAGCTGGAAATTTCTGAGATTATGGGATAAAGTTGGAGTAAGCAGTCTTTATACTGAAGTTTCCATGCATGTCAGGCTTCCAGATAAGTTTGTCATTTCTATAGGGGTAAGTTTCAGCTTTCTCAAAGAACAGCAGAATATTGGGTGGAAAAATCATAGCAAGGAGAGGCAGATAAGTGAGCTTGCTGGCTATAAATTTGCTGACTGAGAAACCGAGATAATGATCATTTCCAGGGTGGAGTAAATTTATGAGTGGACCAAAATATGTCCAGTTTGCAGTCCAAAAGTTGCAGTCACCATCTTCATGTATAACTCTGGAGTTTGCCTCAGCTAACAGGTTAATTTTGCATATTCTCCTCCAATTTTTGGATGATCTAGCTGATTCAGGTAGATAAACAATAAAGGTAATCCAGGGAGCCTCTCCAATTTGGTGCTTCCACTAGAGTTTGCATGAGTAAGCTTTGATGGTTGCAATAAGAAGCTAGTACCTAATTTAATGTGGCAACCAACCAATCAGTAATTGTCACTTTTCTCTTTCTTTTATATTTTAAATATTGTTTTTTTCCTTTTTACATTTTTTTTTAAATTTAAACCACTATTCAGTGGAGTGAATTTTATTAGGCTCACTACACCATAAAAGGCCTAAATAGGCAAGTATCTTACAAGCAATTATTGAAAGAAGATACATCTATAAGAGATCTTTAATCGCACCCATGTCTAATTCACAAGCATGTTAGGTCACGCCGAAGCGATTCCCAAATCTGCCGATGAATTGACTCACTACTTGCAAGCATATTAGGGTTTGCTATGCAATACCCAACTCTACCGACAAGCACGGGGCTTGAGAAAAAGATCCCCTTTCTTATAATTTTCCCATGTCAATTTTCACAAGCAGGTTAGGGCACGCCAAAGCGATTTCCAATTTTGCCGATGAAAAGACTCATAACTTGCAAGCATATTAGGGCTCGCAATGCGAACCCAACTCTGCCGACAAGTACGGGGAAAAAATAAGAAAAGAATTCTCTATTGTAGAATGAAACAAATAGAATGATAGACTAGATTAATATTCTAGACATCATCAAAATTATCCGCAGCAACTTCAATATCTATATGATTAAGCTTCACTTGTAACTCCCTGTTGCACCAGTTCCAGTCTTCACTTTCCAGCTCAAGCTCCTTGCTTCCAGGTCCTGTTATGTCTGGTTCCCTGAGGATCATCAACATCATGCTCCATCCAGTAGCAGCCAAAGTTATCTGCACACATAAAACAAAATACAGCAGTATCCAACATCTAGAAAGTCATCTAGAAATAACATAAGGGTATTCTCCACTATCCATGGCTACAAGTCCCTTAATATGAAAAGGTAAATTTAGATCATTAAAAATCAGAACTTGATTAGGTTTTGTAACCAGTTTAGATAAGGCATCAGCTACATCATTAGCTTCTCTTAAAGTATGAGAATAGGAAACAGTGAATTCACCTGATAATGCCCATATACTTCTTATTGTATTCAGTAGCTTCCATGGTACTTTATGTTCTCTCCTAATGATCTTCAATAGTAGCAGAGAATCAGTTTCCATCATAACCTTCTGATATCCTTGAAAATATGCAGTTTCCATTTCCAGAGCCAGTGCAACAGTCTCAGCTTCCAAACAGTCTTGAGCTTGCAATGTGTATGCCTTAGCATATAATACCTTCCCTGTGTGATCCCTGCAAACAAAACCAGCCCCACTTTTGCCACTTCTTAGAAATGATCCATCAGTATTGATCTTTACACATCCCATCTCAGGTAAATTCCAGTGGATTGTTCTAGTCAACAAACCAGGAATTCTCATGTTGGAAGTAATCCAATGTTTACCATATACTCTCTGAATCTCAGTAATCATATCCTTCACTTGAGTAACAATCACTTGCTTATTGGGAGTTATGTTATCATATAGATAAGCCACCCTAGCATACCAGATATACCACAGAACAACAAGTGGTAAAAGTCTGGCTATTCTCATCTGCTTTATAGACAATCCCTGCAAATTCTAGTAAAAATAGAGTATATCCCACAATGATTGTGAGCTGTGATAAGCAATATCATAATGTTCACAAACTGATCTCCATATGCCTTGAACCTGTGTACAATTGTTAAAACTATGATGAATATCATCCCAGTCTGAAAAACAAAAAACACAGATTGATGGTTGATGTATGTTTAAGTCCTCTAACACATCTGCAGTGGGGATTAATCTGTTAGTTAATCTCCAACAAAAATAGGAGAGTTTTGCTGGGATTTGAGAGGACCAAAGATGCTTAAAAAATGATATCACCAATTTCTTGGGCCTGATAATTTCATAAGCAGAGGAGATAGAGAAAGATCCATTAACACTGGGCTTCCAAATCATAGTATCAGCATCATCCTCAAAAAGAGGAAAATCAGCAGAGATCAGATCAATGGTATCAGTATTAAAACCTTGTAACATCTGATTTAGATAGTGTTCTTGATGGAAACAAAATTCACTGATAGTAAGTTCAGGGAAAGGGATTTCCAATGATTCATCCCATAGATCAATCAAAGCTTCATTCCCAATCCAATTGGCATTCCAGAAAGAGACTTCCCCCCTCCCAACTAGAACTTTAGTAAATTGTGATGCTACAGTTTCAACCTCTTTGATTCTTCTCCAAGTTTTAGATTTCTTCAAATAATCAGGGATGGACCACATAAACTTGGCCCACAGACAGTTTCCTGTTTGGATCTTCCACCAGAGTTTCATAGAGAAACATCTGGTTGTTAAATGGAGATCCTTGACTCCCAACCCATTTTCATTGAAAGGAAAGCATACATTCTTCCATGACCTCCACACTCTTTTTTGACCCAACTCAGATGACCCCCAAATAAATTTAGAGAACAAAACATGTAGCTTATCTATAACCCCTTTAGTAGGCTTTATCACAGTTAAAATATGTAAAGGGATTGCAGAGAGGACATGCTTAATAAGGATCAATCTCCCAGCCTGATTTAGCCATTTATTTTGCCAGAGAGACAATCTAGATGCTACTTTGTCATATATTGACTGGAAATAAGAGTGTTTAGTCCTGCCACTATAAACTGGACAACCCAAGTAGGTGAAAGGAAAGGCTCCTTCATTAATACCAGATATATCAGAGACCATAGATTTTGTTGCTGTAGAGGCAAATTTAGTTATGTAAAATGCAGATTTTTCCAGATTGATTTTCTGCCCAGTTGCATTCTCATAACAGATAAGAAATCTTTTCAGATTGTTCAGACTTGTTCTGTTTACTTTTAAAAACACCACTGTGTCATCAGCAAAATTCAAATGTGTAATCTTTACTGAGGAATGTGGCAGCTTATAGTGATCTATCATTGATTGATTAAACAGCAAGCCAAGATTTTTTGAAAAAACCTCAGTTAGTAAAATAAACAAAAAGGGAGATAAGGGATCTCCTTGTTTAATACCCCTGGAAGTTTTAAAAAAAACCTCTTGGCTGTCCATTTACAATAACTGAAAACTTAGCTGCATTCATGTTGCCCATAATGTTATTGACAAATAGTGTATGAAAACCAATTTTTATCAAGAATCTTCTCAGAAAAGACCAAGAGACCCTATCAAAAGCTTTTATCATGTCCAATTTGAAAAAAATATTAGATCCCCCAGATCTGTTGTGCAGAAAATCAGTTAATTCACTCATTAAAAGGACATTATCTGCTAGCTCCCTCCCCTGAACAAAAGCAGACTGTTCAGGTGAGATTAAACTATTCATTAAGGGCTTCAACCTCTCTGTATAGACTTTAGTGAAAATCTTATTGAGGAAGTTAGTTAAACTGATTGGTCTAAAGTCTGAGAATTTATTGACCACTGGTTTCTTGGGAATAAGTACTATGTATGTTGCAGCAATGGCTTGAGGTATAGGAATTTCCATTAGAAATTCATTTACTGCATTGATCAAATCATGACAAATTATTTCCCAGCAAGAAGTATAAAATTTTCCTGAATACCCATCTGGACCTGGGGCTGAGTCCCCATCCATCCCAAACACAATCTTTTTAATTTCTTCCAGATCAGATAGTTTAATAAGATCAAGATTGTTTTCAGTAGTGACAGAGGCTGAGATATTGTTCAGAATCATGGGAGTTATAATCTTGGTTATCCTCAGTTAACAAATCAGAATAAAAGGATATAGCTTCAGAGCTTATGAGATCTGGATCTGTTAAAAGTTCATTACTAGAGTTTCTGATGGCTACAATTTTTTGTCTCACATGCTTCGATTTAATGGAAGCATGGAAAAATTTTGAATTCGAATCACCATGTTCCAGCCATTTAACTCTTGGTTTTTGTTTGAAAAAAATTTCCTGTCTATGAATGGCCAAAGTTAAATCAGCCTGAGCTTAATGAAGCTCAGCTCTGTTTACTTCAGTATCATTTGATTGGTAATCTCTCTCTTTCTGTTCAACCAAATTTTCAAGTATCTGAACCTTATCATGAACATTACCAAATATCTCTTTGTTCCACTCTTTTAATTTCAGTTTCAATCTTCTAAGCTTTACAGAAAACCTCAACATTCCATAGACATCACATGGTAGGTTCCAGTTGTCAGCCACTACATTCTTAAAAGAATCATGTGTAAGCCAATAGTTCTGGAACCTAAAAGGTTTAGGACCATATTGGGTTGCTTGAGTTTCTAAAGTAATCAAGAGTGGAGAGTGATCTGATGGGGCTCTAGATTTTGTTCTGACTCTAATATTTGGGAATGAGTCTATGAACTGATTATTGACTAAGACCCTGTCTAGTCTTTGCCAAACGTTACCATTACGCCTGACCCCAAACCAAGTAAAAAGATTTCCTGTAGTAGGTGGTTCAACCAAATCATTATCTTCAATAAAACTATTAAAATCCAGCATACTACTGTGACTTGGGGATGACCTACCTAAATATTCATTAGACTCTCTAACCACATTGAAATCTCCAGCAATCATTAGAGAATTATTATTTAATGCACTTAAGTCATGCCAAAGGGACTCTATCTAGCCTAGTATGTCTACCATACACAAATGCAGCAGAGAAGGAAACCGACAAAGGCATGTATTCCAGATCAACATATAAAAACTGATCATGCATGTGCTTAATTGTGACAGTGTATGTATCATCCCACATAAGCCAAATTTTATCCCTAGGTTCAGCAAAGCATTTTTTAAAACCCAGTTTATAACATACAGAATTAATCTGATCAGTTTGAAGCATAGGTTCAATCAAAACAAAAAGTGCTACATGATGCTTTCTTTTTATATGTTTAACTCTAGTTTGAGCCCTTTTACTCCTAATCCCCCTAACATTCCATACACAGATATTGAAACTAGACATATTTAACAATCTTTTGAAGTCACAATTTGAGATCTGGTAGAGACTATTTTTTGTGATTTGGTGTAGTCCTTTTTATTATAAGCTCTTTTTACCACACCACCCCCCATGACTGATTCAGACTGAGAACTATCAGGTATAAGATTGGTTAGTCTCTTCTGAGACTGTTCAAGGGGCTCAATTATGAAATCACCATTAACATCTATCCTTTCAATAGACTTAGGACTATTAGGCATGCTTTTGGATAAGGGGAACTTACCTTGAGGGCTACAAAACAGGCCATGTCTATCCAGATTGCATTTTAAATTCTCCATTGTTCCTCCTGTTGATTTTGCACTTGTACCTGCATCTTCAATAGATAGATTAATATCATTATTTTCCCCAGTGAACTCCTCCCTGGAAATGTTCTCTTGTTGATCTTCTTGTTTTGGCAATCCAGGATCCACTATCTGTTGTAAATTTTCTTCTGCATCTGGTTCCTGTTGCTCCAAGGCAGTAAAAGCATTTTGTAGTGTGACTCCCTTAGTTCCAGCTGCCTATTGAATTGTTGTATGCTGATTGGTTGCAGGAGCTTTACCCTTGTCCTTGGTTTTCCATATGTGCCTGTTTGTACCTGCAAGAGTGCCTGTCTATTCCAAGGAGGCTAGCTTACTCTGTTGATTAGTTAAATCCAAAGCTGTAACAACATTTTCTTTATGTGGGAGTTTATCAGATACATGTCTATTTGGCTTAGGCCTCCAGTAATTGATTTCTTTCTTAGCAGAAGGATCAATCTTACAAGAATCAGCAAGATGCCCTAACATAGAGCAGTTTTGACAATAATGTGGTACACCTTCGTATTCTAGATATTGCCAGAAACCTTTACTTCTATATTGGACCCAAATCCTTTCAAGTAATGGCTTAGAAACATCAACTTCTACACATACTTTGGCCACATGTGGCCTAGTTCTATTAAGTGTTTCCCTATCTACTTTCACAAGATGACCAATTAAGCTTCCTAGAGACAACATTGCACATTCATCAAACAATTGCTGAGGTAAACCAAACATACAGATCCATACCGGAACGACTGGTGACTCTGCGCAAGGATTAAAATCAGGGCTCCACTTGGTGATCCGAACTGAGTAAAAGCCAAAGCTCCAAACTTTATGCATCCAACATCTGTAAAAATCATCAGCAGATTCAAAGTGAATAAAAACATGTCGACTATCAACCAGGTAAATACCAAACTGGCCGGTGAAGCCGGCCGTTTGGAAATCCCGGCGAAGCCTCTCAAGCTGCGGTCTTGCTCACTCAAAACTACCAACTAGAGTATATTTTAACGGGGTTTCCAGTTTATCACACTCCTCATCGGAGAAGGCGATGCATGGTTCCCCCAGGTGATCGAATCTTGGTTTTGGATTAAAGGGAGGCCTAACTTCCGATCTGTTCGTATGAACAACCAGATCAAAAGTGGCCGAATGGGGTCTGAGCGTAAGTGGTGGGTGGGGTGGAAATCAGCTTGGGGATATCAGGTTGCAGTGGCACCGCCGTCATGGCGGCGCTGGACAGTGAGTGGGAGAGGGTTTACAGATAGGGATCGCCGATATCGCCAATATCGCCCAGAGCTCCTATCCTTTTTACATTTTAAAATATCCCCTTCTCACACCCTGATAAGAATATGTTGTTTCGTAGTGTATTTAATTCGGATTTAAGTTGTGGTTATTTTGATTTTAATTCTAATTGTATTTATCTAGAATTTTGCTATTTTTAATTACTAGGTTGGTCAAGCCGCGCTATGTGCGGCTATTAAATTGTATCTATTTGACTAAATAAGTGAATGATTTGATATTGATTTTATTTCCGGCCCTCAATCATTTACCAAAAATGGTGAAAACCCACATGATAATAGACTAAACTACTTGAACGAACTTGAACTAAACAGTTTTAATTAATATAATAATTTATTCGGCTAATTTTTAATTTTATTTTACTACACATCAAATAAAACCCTCATAACCCTTCGTACACATGCCCTATTTGCAGAGCCACATTCCCTATTTGCAGAGCCCAAATCCAACAAAAATACAAAATTGTCCTCAATAAATAATAGTAAAATTTCTTTAATTTTGACCCACTTGTTCCACTTAATTTCATTTGGGAGAAATTTTCAGCAAATTTTGCAAAAAACCCGAAAATACCTAAATACTCAAGAACACCATCCTCTGCTCTGATTCACGTTATGGGTACCTAGGGATCTGAAAGCCCGCACCCCATAACCCCAGATTCCCCGAAAAAATCATCGAAATCCGACGAATTTGGCCGCCGATCGGGTGAATCAAAATCCGGCCGAAAAAGTCAACCATCGCCGTCACCGCTGTTCGGCGGCGATTCGGCTCCGACGGAGGACAGATTCGGGTTCCCCACATCCTCGGCAGCAAAACCCATATCCCCTGTTCGAAACCAGACGCCGCACCGATTTCGGCGGCTACCCGGAGCAGCCATACGGCGGCAGTCAGCCTTAACCTCGCCGTCGCGGTCCTCGATTGTAGATTATGCGCCGGCGACTGAAGCAGCTGCCGGACGTGGAATTCGCGTGGGGTTGGTTTTAGGAAAGAGTTTGGGAGGATTTGATGGTTGGGCGGAAATGAGAGGGAAAGGGCGGTCTTGGCGCAGAGGGAAGACGCCATTGGAAAGAAGCGGCGGCGCAGAGGCGGAGGAAGGCGGAGCTGGAATTAAAGTGAAATTAGCATCTGGGGTTGTTAAGATATGTTTGTTGTATGGAGGTGGTTGGTGGCGGTGGTAAGTAATTAAGCTAAAGATATGTCTTGTTGTGCAACAGTCTGCACAGCTTATGAAAATTTCTTCCAAATAAAATTAAGTGAAACAAGTGGGTCAAAATTAAAGAAAATGTACTATTATTTATTAAGGACAATTTTGTATTTTTGTTGGATTTGGGCTCTGCAAATAGGGAATGTGACTCTGCAAATAGGGCTCCCCTTCGTATATTATGAGGTAGAATTATATGATTTGTGAATTAAATTGTAAATCAAATGATTAATTGTACATAAATCGTACATCATATTATCTTCGTACATCAATGTATATAAATCTCATAGTAATTTGTGAATTTACAACAATTAAATAGTACTTTTAGCTGACTCAAAAGTTAATCTTGTGTAACATGAAATTTATATTTTTCGTTTGCAATTTTAAAATGTTCATGTGTGAACTAAAACAATCTTGGTACGGCGGCTTAATTTTCTTCAATATATATAAACCATGTATAACAGTTGTCCAATACAATTTATAATTTTCCATGAATATGTTGAATAGTAAATATACCAAATTCAATTAAATTGAATGGACCAAAATTACATAATTAACCAAATCAATTGAAATCAATTGAAAATCCGGAAATAATTATGGAAACAGGTCTAATTTAATCTGAATGATACATATAAAATCAAACAAAATAGTAAATTAACTTAACTAAAAATAGTAAAAGAATAAAATTATGGTATGATCGGGAGAAAAAATCCAAATAAATACAATTAAACTAAAATTACAAAATTAACCACTAATTAAATCCTTATTAAATTCTTATTAAGTACATTACGAAAACTTGAATTTTGGTTTTTTGTTTTTCTTAAATATGGTATTCAAATCTCTATGATTATACCATTTCCTAAAACATTTAAAACATATATTCCCATACACTCAAATTTATGTGATGATTCAAAACGTTAACGTTTTTCATGCATTATAACTCAAGAACAATGCAAGAGTCATTTCAGATATGCCAGAATTATATAAATATAGTTCACAGTCATGAATAAAAAATATGGAAAAAATCTCCTAAACTCTCAACTTTCATAATTTTAGTAAAAGAATAAAATTATGGTATGATTGAAAGAAAAATTCCAGATAAAAACAATTAAAAATAAAATTACAAAATTACCCACAAATTAAATCATAATTAAATCCTAATTAAATATACTACGAAAACTTGTATCCTTATTAGGGTGTGACTAGTTTGGTTGTATCGCGCGATGCGCGGTTTATTTATTTGTATTCTTTTGATTAAATATGATTATTTACTAACTTAATTTATTCATTTAATTTACATAAATCCAAGCTCCGGATTGAACTCCTCGCATCCCCACGCCTTGAAAGTTTTTAACTAATGAATTAATTAAATTGTTTTAAGTAATTGACGGTTAAAAAAACTAACCTATGATACAAGCTTTTATAAGTACAAAACAAATCACTAAGTAAAATATAAATTAAACTAAAATAATTTAATAAATTAATATCATATTATAAAAATTCAAAAAGCAATTACAATAAAATAAATGCCGGAATCTAAAATTTAACTGAAGTCCTAAACCATAATAAGTGGAATTCGTGATAAGCGAATCTAAAATTCAAAAAAATCCTTAAGCGGAATCTAATAAATGGTACTTTTTTTTAAAAAAATGAAGCACCAATGGTGGGGATAATATTATTAGGCATCCCAAACCTTTTGCCATTAATGGCCAAATAATTTGTACATAGCAGTGAAGACTGCAGTTTACATCAGTATGCACCAAGTGCACAAGGACTTCAGAAGCACCAAGTGCTCTCAAAAAATAGGTTAGCAACCTACAAAAGAATGACTTTTAATAAAGCAGACCTAAAACGAAACCTATTAGAGAATTGCAAGCAAAACTCAGTGCGACACCATATTAGGTCCAGCCAAAAGCTAATCAGACTAAGTAAATTATGTTAAAACAAACTTGAAAAGATGAGACTGAGATCTGACAGTCTCTTATGTTGCAGTGGGCTGAACTCTGATGGAAGGTAAGCCAGCTTTGTCCAGCAAACTTATAGCTTTGATTGCAGGAGGCAATAGTTCCCAGGTGAAGGTAGCACTTGTCCTTTGCTGAAGGGCTAATTTAGCAAGAGCATCAGCTAGTTGATTCCCTTGTCTGAGTGTATGAGTGAGTGGCACCTGTATGCATTGATGTGCAGAGTCAGCCAATTCAAAAATTTTCCAGTGAGCTGTAATGGGGTTGAGCACCATTGAGATCCTAACCAGTGAGTCTGATTCTATACGGAAGCTGTGCTGTCCATAGAAGGCTCCATTCTGATAGCCTGCCAGAATTGCCTTGATTTCTGCTTCAAGTGGTGATGAAGCTTTGGAGAAAGTTGTACCTGCAACCAGGACATGTCCACTAGAATCTCTGATGACTATCCCTAAACCACAGTTGAAACCATCAAAAGCTCCATCAACATTAATTTTAAAACCAGATAAAGGCCTCTCCCAGGTGACCAGTCTAGCAGTTGGTCTGGGAGGTTTAAGACTATGTGGAATATGAGCTTCAGCTGCAATTTGAAGATCAAACTCCTGGGATATTTTAGCAGAAACGGGAGTGTGAAGCTTCGAGAACAGAATGAATTTACAGTTACATTGAAAACAATTGAATGTAGAAACAAAGCACAATATCAAGCAGACATTAAAAAAAGCATATAGATGAAATAAAGAAAATGGTAGGCAAAGACACGGAACAATATATCGGTTTGAGGAAAAAACATAGCTATGAGGAGAAAAGAAAAAGAACATGAAGGTACACACCAGAAACCTTGTATGAATATCATACTCAAGTGAAGAACAGAAGTCTTTTTTGAATAGCATTCAAATTTTATTGAGAGAACAAAAATACAGTGTACTTCAACTTAAAGAGATATACACAATTTCGGAACCAAATAGAAATCCCAGTCGCTTGCTATAAACAGTCATGATTTGAAGGGATCAGCGTCAACAATTTTTCAATCCGTGTACAGTCCGTGATAATCATAACCCCACTAATTAACTTAGCAGTTCAGTCACCACCTTCATCCCTAAGTTCCTTGAAGGTGGTGAGTTGTCCTGAGGCACAGAGCAAAAGTTGGAAAAAGAAATCAGAACATGAGATAAGGAATAACATTTCAGAAATGTGTTGGAAGATAGAATTTTACTTCAATTGCTGCCGAAGTGCTAACTAAGAGAAGGCTTAGAATTTCCAAAGGAACATCATCAATCTCCTTGATCAGCGTCATCACTTCTTCCATGTTTTCCACGGCTTCCTCAGGGACGACCAACCTTATTCACATAATTAATTGCTCAGATTTATGAGCAAATGTACATTTCAAAGCATAACAAATGTAGGGATACTGAGATGAAGAGCGAAGGATGTGATATGTAAGGAAAGATCAAATTTGAAGTAACTGAAAGCTCATCTTCATCTGTTATCCACCACATTTTAAACCCTTCCCACTTGTGGGTGAATCAAACAACACAATAAATTGCAATGATCGACAAAAGTGTAAATGTTGTTAATTAGCCACAATTTAACTAGTATGTCGTTTATTTGCGACATCTTTACGTCATTACTTTGATATGTCTTATTTCTTTTGACACACATGCGACATACAAGTTAATGTCTCAGCATTGCGACAATAATTTATGACATTTAACTTAGATGTCGCAGTTAAACGACACAGTTGTACTTTTGTTGGGAATATGTGGCACATTTGTATCATTTATTTGTTTTGTCACATATATTCTGACACATATGCTACACTTTCTAGAATGATCCAAATTCGTGGTAGATTAATTGTGGCACTTCGTTAAAACGTCTTAATTATACGACACAATGTGGAATTTGTGGCAGACTTATGGCAAAAAAATTCCAAAATCTAAACATAGAGTGAGCACAATCTCACCAACATCGGCCTATAAAATTAAAGCATGGCAACATTCGGTTGCATATTGAATCAAAGTATAAGCACCATCAATTAGACTGAGAGAAAGGGACAAGAAAGCAAAAATAATTAAAAAAGTAAAATACACAAGCATAGAGCACCAAAAGAACTTTAGTTGACGCAACATGGAAGCAGGGCGGGGAAAATGGTAGCACGGCGGGCTTATCCCGCCGTTACTTGAGCCGCCATGCTTCACCGAGGCGAAGCACGGCGGGAAAACCCCGCTATGCTACTCATTTCCGATTTCGGAAATGTCTAGCCTCATCCGGAAAGGTTTTGATGTGTGATGTCCTTTCCGAAATCGTAAAGATGAATCACTGGCCGTGAGCTAATAGATACAGTATCGGAAACTCTTTTGATAAAATAGTTTACGGCGTAGGAAATGACTTTGGGCGGACAAATATCCGATTTCGTAAATGGAGGCCGGAAATCGCGTTTCGGTAAACTTTCCGGGCTCGTAAACTTTAGTTTTAAATGTTCTCTAAATCAGTTTCCGATACCGTAAATGAATGCTTGTATTGATGTTGTTTTCTTGTTTACGATGACGGAAATAGTTCTGGAAATACATTTCCGGACACACTTTCCGAAATCGTAAAGCTATGAAGCGGCTAATTTCCGAATTCGTAAATGTAGTTGCTGGAGACCAATATGGTGGTCTGTTTACGAGCGGGATGACGTGCCGGGTTTACCACTATTTTTTTTATATAGAGAAAATCACACTTCTTCCGATTTCGGAAACCACCCGAAATATGTTGTAGAATTTTCTTTTGGTTTCCGAACTCGTAAATGAGCCTGAGCATGCCAAAAAAAATTCCTATTTTGAGCCGGGGCGTCCCAAAAAAATTCCAATTTTGAATTTGCTTTACGCGATCGATGAGCGTCTAATCGAAATTAGATATAATAACCATAATAAAGAACCTAATCCTTCAATATTGGCTTTAACGAGCCAAAAAATATTTCATAGCAAAATGTATACACCTAGTAGTTCATAACACTATCTAGTGCACAATTATAACTTACGCAGCTACGACGAATCACAATGATGTCGTTGTAGCCGCTTGCTCTATGCATGAAGCACACTCATCCAAAATGAAGCTTGCCAATGCACTCCTTGCTGCCTTCAACTCTTGCAAGGTGTAGGGGGTATAATCATAGTCGAAAACCTGCGATTTGAAAAAGTAGAGCATGTTGGTAACACATTACAAGGATTTACATTAAATCAAATAAGGAATGGAAGAGTAAGCTCACACTATGAATGTTAAACTGTGAAAGCCTTGCACGTGCAACCACCCTCCATGCAAACATCATCGTGTAGTAACCGCATATCCAATCATTATCTTGGAACTTGTACTAATAGTGACAAAAGATACACAATTTAGGTCCTAATAAGGTACAAATTTGAGGAATAATAAGAATAGATTACCTTAATTTGGTAGAACCTAAATTTGGATGGTTTAGGATTTACGAAATTCACGGCTTCCTTGATAATATCGTTAAATGAGTGGATTGGAGGACGGTTAAGTGGATCTATCCAACATGCTTCTTTGGAGTTTGTGTTTATCGTCACCAAACGCCAATGTTCGCTAATCCACAAGAAAATTTGTACATGAGAGTATAATGTTAGGTAAACACAAAAAAAAATCATTGAAATATATACAACTTATTTACTTTTCAAGGTATGGACAAATGAAGAAGTATTTCGTTCGATCTCCTAAGGAAACCTTCAAATAAGCTACCCTTTCCTCTGTTGAGTGGGTCCTCACTTGTACGGAGTCGGGGCATATGAAGCCAATAAATGCCATTCCACGAATTTGTGCCAGATGATGCATTTGTCTATGATAAATTGTAAAGAAAGTGGAATGGAACCTTAGATTTAGGAGATGGAATGGCATTAAGTTGGCACCTTGGATTTAGGAGATGGAATTGTGGTTGGCCCTTTGGATTTATGAGATTGAATTGTGGTTGGCACCTTAGATTTCTCATTTCTAGTTGGTGGGCAAGGATTTTGTGGTTCCTTATCGCTTTTACTAGGAATTTGTACTAATCTCCTAGGCCATAAGAGAAGTTCTCCCCTTGATTTGGAAACTAGTTTAGGTGGGCCTTTTTGAATCGGGACGTGGGCATCACCACATATCTCTTTTGTTATAGACACCTTAACCAAACCTATTGGAATCTTCTCCCAATGGTGTATTTAATGGCCTCCTCATAATTTCCAATGGCTACTAATTTAGGGGGTTGGGTTGTACTCACATCGATGTACAAATTGCATGGACAAGCTACTTAGATATTGACATTGTAAGAGGAAATACCAATTAATTTTACACTAGATTATATGTTGGAGATTAAAATAATCTAATTATATAAAATTGGCAAAAGAATAGCAAATACTTGGCACATGAGCACAAGAAGACTAACCTTTTTGGGAGTAGAAGTCTCGCCCCCATTTGCCGCGTCCAAGGGTGTTGTGACAAAGGTTGGACTAGCCACATTTAGTGGCTCATCAAGGTCATCTTTTAGAGGTTTATTGCGCGACCCCGAAGAGGGGGGTTCCCAATATTCACCTACATCCTCGAAATTGGCGGGTAAGATGATTCCATGTTTGCGAGCAAACCACTTAAAACCATTTTCCATGGTTGTTTTAATGGAATCAATTTCCTTCCGCACCTTCTTGTACTTGGCATCTTGCGCATTATTCGAGGCTAAAGGATGTATACCATACACATCCTTAGGTCGGACATGAGAACCATACCCCCTAACGGTGCCGGGATGATCGTCCCCCATCGCCTTGTTCAAAATGTCACACCTTTCCGTAGGGGTGAATTTTCCATCGGCTTCCTCTTGTTTAGCCAATGCCTGATTTTAAAATGGTTGAAACCATGACAATAATTTGATTAGATAGATAAAAAACCATTTCTCTCCTACATATCATACAAACACATTTTCTAATTGACTTACAAGTTTTTTGGCAAGTTCAAGAGTTTCGTCGGCTTCATAAACGCCACTAGGAGTTTGTCTCAATTTAAGGAACGACTCACACCTCTCAAGTTGGTCGGGATTCATCCTAGTAGTGGTCTCCCTTACCTCCTCTTCCGACATACCCTTGTCCATTTTTTGTTTGACACCATCTTCATATTCCTCCTCTATGAAGTCCTCCCCCGCTCCATAATATCCCGAGCGACTATAGTGACTAATCATTTTGTTTGATTTCGCTAGTTCTACCATATCTTCATGAGTGCCCTATTTTAAAAGCAACCAACATAAATAGCAACATTGAAGACTATAGTATAATTTGAAAAGAAGAGAAAAAATCTTACATCGTCCAATAGCTCTTGTGCATGGATTTTGAAGATTTCCCAACTCTCGGGTTGAATGTCCTTATACACCGTCCATGGCATGATTTTCTTCTTATTTCCATAGATATACTCATTCCTTAGCATAGACCTATGTTGATGTGCACACTTCGAGATCTTTTGCAAAGTCACACGGTCTAACATCGCCATGTCGGGGGCGATAATAGTGAACGGCTCCTAAAATAATGAAACACATTATTAGTTGTAGATAGTATGATCCACATTATACTGCCCTCACGATTGTAAAACATGTAATAAAATGCCATTAAAAAAACCAAATAATCATACCTTGCATTCTTCCAACAATTCTAATTTACGCTCCATCGGTACTTTGGTCCAATCGAACCATTTAATATCATGTCTTGTTCTTGCGATTTTACCAACCCAACTAGACCAATATTTACGCTCTACCCCTATAGCTATTCCTAACCTATTGAATTCCATTAGAGTGGAAATACCCGCGTCCCAACGCCTTTGTATTTCTCGACATAAGTTTCTAGAAATTTTTGTATCTACAACCAATTACTCTTTTGTGGATGACTTGACCTTCTTCTTTGTAGGAATTTTCTCTTTGTTTTGTTTACATGTAGGAGCCATGATTAACTAATTAATCACTAATATCAAATACAAGCACTTGTCCACTAATTCACCTACAAATAAAAACAACTAAAAAATTTCAATTTCACCGACAATAAAATAGCTAGGGTGCATTTAACAAAATAAGGAGATATTAGTATAAAGATTTAGATAACAAAGAAAAAGACAATAACATAAATGAACCCTAAAATTGATAATAAATGCATCAACTAGATTAGGATTTGGATTTGATAATATTTGGTTACCCCATAACCCATATGTTTGTTTGCATCGCACGTGACAAAGCAATACAAATGGGTTAATAAAGGTAACCAATTGTACCTCTATTTTGGAATGAAACACCCCTAAAATAGTGGAACTTGTAGAACAAATGTAGAATTTCAACTTTTTGTGAGGTTCTTTAGTTGGATTGTTGGATTTGGGTAGTGTGATATTGTACAATTGACAAGATATTGAGAGGGAAGAGAGGAAGGAGGAGAAATAATGAGGAAGAGACAAATGGCTTGGAAAGATAATGAATGAATGAACCCACGTGGTGGGTTTTAGTCTGATCTGATGCCGAAACGGGTGATTTACGAAATCGGAAATGTCACTCTTTTTAAATAAAGAGTGATTTCCGAAATCGTAAACTCACTTCTCCGAAATATTTACGATGGAGCAATTGGACCGGGTTGACTTTTCAAATCAGGCAGATTGAACCCATCTTAATCGGTGATTTACGAGCTCGTAATCAGGTCGTAATCATCTTTTCCGGATGGGACACACACTTTACGATTTCGTAAACCAACCTAAACAGAAATCTTTACGAGCCGGAAGCTTAGCCGGGTTTGTCACTGGCTTTTAATTCTCACAATTTAATTTTTTTCAGCTTACTCATTCCGAAATCGTAAATGAGCCAGGAATTGTTTTTCGGATGGTGTACTAAATTTATGAATTCGTAAAGTACCCGCAAATAAAATATTTACGAGCCGGAAGCGTAGCCGTGTTTTTCACTGGATTATAATTATCAGCATTTAATTTTTTTTGATTATTAATTACGAAATCAGAAAGTGGCCGGTTAAATGCAATTTTCCCCAATTCAACTGATTTCCGGACCCGTTTCCGATTTCGGAAATACAAAATATGTGGATTCGGGTAATTTACGAGTTCGTAAACTTAGAATGGTATATATAGTCAATTGCATTTTTGTGATTCAGAAAAGTCCCAAATCTCAAAAACTCAAACCCTACCACCCCATCGAATCAATTCCGGCGACATAATCATGCCTCCAGCCAGGCCGAAGCACAAAGCTAAGAGGGGCCCCCCAACATCACCTGAATCACCATCTCCACCACCCAACCCTAAACCAAAAAAGCAGAAATCGAAAAAGCCCCCCACCCCACCTGAATATGAAACCGAGTCAGAATCCAAAGAGTTGGCTGGGTTTGAGACTAGCACCGAGGATGAGGCTGAGGGTACCCATGGAGAGCATGGGGAATATACGGAAGAAGATGAGGTGGAGGAGGAGGAGGAGCCGCTAAGAAGGCCGGTAATGCTCGGGCGGCGTGCGCAGCGCCAAAGGAAAGGTCACAGCCAGCGCTTTTACGATTCAGTGGCCGAGCAGAACTACGTCTAGTGGATTAGGCGTGGCATGTGCGACTCAAAGGTGCTAAAATCCAACTCAGTTTGTGATTTAGGTTTTAATGAGTCGATTAATTATTTCCGTCCTAGTTATTTGCATAACCTAAACATGCTAGACGAGCCTACCTACAAAGATGAGGTTAGACAGTTTTATGCTAATCTAGGTAGATGCACAACCACTAGGATGTCGACTATGGTGAATGGTGTGTTAGTGCCCGTTGATGAGTTTGTGATTAATGAGGTGCTAGAGTGCCCGTGGGTTGATTCTACTCATCTGAGGACTCAAAATAAACAGGGGCCTATGATGTTTTCACATTCAATAGGTGGGCGACGAAGTGTAATAAACAACATTTAGACATGGCTGAAATGGGCCGTAAGTACTTCAAGTTAGATGAGTCTTTGGGCAAAGGGACTGCAGAGACTGATTATAAGATAGATGTGTTGACCCTAGAGCAGAGGTTGGTTTTTGAATGGGTTTGTTTTAATGTTCTGCCTACGGGAGGGCATGCCACCGAGCCCACCACTGGTCGCCTGCTTGTATTCTACTACCTGATGGAGGGCATCCCAATCAATCCTGGATATACCATCTACGAGTACATGAGAAAGTGTGCTCCCTTGTTAGAGAAAAAGTTTCCGTACGGCGGGCTTATCACTGTGCTGTGTAGGAAAGGCAATGTGCCTCTCTTGGATAGGCCGGTTATGCAGTCCTACTATGATGACAGGTGGATCAACCTGAAGACTTGGGTGTTTGACAAGGATGCAGACAGACTCAAGGAAAAGCCTATGAAACCTGGTGCACGGGCAAAGGTGGCGAGGAGAAAACAAGCTCGCGAAGAGGCTGCCGCTCTAAAAACTGCTGCGGGTGAGTTCCACTAAATTCAGTCTGTATATATAGTTGTTTATGAGTTTGATTTTCATTTTTTTTCCTAACCAATTAAGTGTCTGAGTTGTAGATGAACGGAAGGGGCTTTTTACAAAGATCTCGAACTTGTTCTGTTGTTTTTCTAGCCAGCTAGAAACAACGAAGTAGAGACTGGATGCGATCAAAGATGATCAAGAAGCGTACATCCAAGAGAAAGGTCTCCAGATCGTGCTAAGTGAGGATGAGGAAGAAATGTACTATGGAGACCTTGCGCAAGTGAGTGAGGATGAAGAGGCCACACATGATGCTACACATAACGCCTCTACTTCTAATGCCGCGTCGAGCTCACAAGCCCCCTCTACTTCACAAGGCCCCTCACCTCCCCGTGGCCCCTCAACTTCACAAGACCACGACTTCACCCAGCATGGTTTTTTTCTAGGATTTGATGGCTAGGTTTATTCGTAGACCTTTTGAGTTTTTGAAACATTTGTTTTAAATTTCTTGTAAGATATTGTGTCCTTTGAATACTGTTACAATTTGATCATGTGTTACAAATTGTATGAATTAATTACAATATTTTTAAATGAATTTTCCCCCTTCAAATCAATTTGAAATTGTCATTATCATCTGTAACAAGTTGATCTTGTTTTTTTTTGGTTAGGCAACTAGTTTCCGAAATCGTAAAATAGCCGGAGACAGTTTCTTTTGGTATGCGATTTCGTAAATGACTCGGAACAAGTCTGTTCAAATAAAAAAAACTTTAGCTATTCCGACAGCGTAAAGAATTATATAATTATGAACACGAAGAATTCACGATTTCGGAAACTGGCTGGAACGGCATTCTGAGGGCTGTTTCTGAAATCGTAAACTAGCAGTAAAGAAAGAAATTCCTCGTCTTCATTAATTAAAGAAATAAATTCCTCCCTATTAAACTATGCATTAATGAACCTAAAGGATCTAGGGGATGATGGAGTGCTACTACCTACAGTAAATAACATGGGAGCATGGTCAGAGGTACCCCTATTAAGAATTTGGATAGATGAAGTTGGGAACCTCACTAACCAGTTCTGACTAGCTAAGCCTCTGTCTAATTTTTCAGTAGTTGCATGCATTGACCAATTATTGGACCATGTAAATAAATTACCTACAGTATCATATCTAACAGAGCAGAGGAGGAAATAAAATGTTTAAAATCTAGCATGCTCTTATTACATGGCCGTGCAGGCCCCTTATATTCAGAAGGTGATTTTACTGTGTTAAAATCACCAATTAAAAATGAGTCGGTAAGATCTCTATTAGCAAGAGCATTCCATAAAAATTCTCTACCTGGTACAGTTCTAAGAGCATTGATAAAAATACCTTCCATAGAAGCATTTAATCTAAGACTAAAAATATCAACAACAAAGAATTGTAAATGATCCTGCTTAAGGGTTATAGTCAAATTATTGTTCCACATAAGCAAAATCTTACCACTCTAAGAGTAGATTGAATTGGCAAAATGTAACTTCCTTCTGAAAACATCACACTTATGGTTTTTGTGCATTGGTTCAATAATACATAAAAGATCCATTTTATGTTCTTGAACTAAATCATGAAGTCTTTCAATTGAGATTCTCATACCCCTAATATTCCAGACAAGGTATCTAATTTTTAATGTATTGTTTAACATTAAAAAATATCTCTGGAACTTTTTGACCTAGTAAGAACCTTATTAGGTGGGAGTGAACTTCCTATTAATTTGAGTGAAAAAAGTAGCCAGTTTAGTTTTATCACCAACAGGGGTTGAGGATGAACTTGCAAGCAATTGTTGATCAGTCAAATATTAGGAGTTTGGTTTGAAGAGGGGACCTGTGTAGAAGAGGCTGCATTATCATCATCCTCAGATGATTCAGAGGAGATATCATAGTTAGAAGGGTTGTCAACATCTTTTTGGACCTTCTCTAGCTCCACCAATGGCAGGAACCTGTTTCTTGATGCTCCCTGTGAAAGAGTCAGCTTGTTAGGAGAAAGAGAAAAATCTACTATGTGAGATACCTTACCAGTGCCAATCATGAGATCATCTTTGGCATATGTTGAAGGCCTAGTTGTTTTAGGACTAGGAAGGGAAAAAGGAGAGGTTTGGGTGTTTATCAGAACAAGGGGGGTCTTTCAAAATGGTAACCAAGTGAACTGGTTGTGGGGAAGTGTCAGTGGAGGAGATTGTCTGAGTAGGGGAAGGATGAGTAGGCAAGGAGATAGGAGAGGGGGAAATAGTGGAGAGAGGGAAGGCTTCAGTGGCTTTTTGTTTCTGTTTTTGCTTTGCTAGTACTGGAGGATTGGGGAGAGCAACTTCCTTAACTTTGGTAAAGGGGGAGAAACCAGAAGAGCCAGCAGTATCTGTAATGTGAGTAGGTTTTGTGGGGGGGATGACTGGAGTAGGGATAACAGTTGTAGCATCATTCCTATTCTGCTTATCTCCAGTTTGGGGAGGCCTTTCTGGATGCTTGGTCTCAACATTCTTCTTCTTGTCAATATCCACAGTAGGCCTAAGTTTCTGAGTCTTGCGTAATTCAGGGTGGAGGAAACCACAAACTTAGTCCTGATGTCCTATCATAGAGCAGTGGTGACAGTAGCTGGGACTTCATCATATTCAATTGGGAATCTTTCAATATCCCCATCTTCTATCCCTAGTTTGATATGAGGCTGCAATTTTTTCCTAAGATCTATTTCTACACACAGCTTAATAACATTAGGCCTAGTGAGAGCTAGAGTAGCAGCATCGATCTTGATAAAAGTCCCAATTTCATCACCAATGCATTTGATCATTGTATGATTGAAGTAGAAAAAGGGTACCTTTTTTTATTGTCACCCAGATTGGGACTATGGAAGACTCACCTTTTTTATTGTCACCCAGATTGGGACTATGGAAGACTCAGCTTCTGGACTGAAATCCAAGGTCCATTTCAACACCTTCATCTGCGATCCAGCCAGATTCCAGTAGCCCTTAAGCCAGCATCTTCTGTAATCCTCGAGGTCTTCAAAAGGATCAATATATGCCGGAAATCGATGGAGCCAATCTGATATTTGCCGGTGAAATCATCTGATCGGAAAGCTTCATGCAATCTGTCCATCGACGGTTTTCCTCGCGAAAATTTCCCAATCAGAGCATTAGTATAATGTCCGACAAGAGTTTCAGCCTGCTGTCTAGTCACGATACAAGCAATTTCTCCTCTGTGTTGGTTAATGGGTGTGATTTCGGGATTGTCAGGCAGTGAGGTAGCTAATGGGGGAGAGCGGTTGGATAAGGCCTGGGCAAAACTCTTCCCAGAGGCAAAACCACCGCGCTGTGGCGGTGGCGCCGCCATGGCGCTAGGAAAAATAAGGCCGTTATCTATCCGTTACGGTCGGAAAAGGTGAGACTGTGTAGGGAAGAGAGCCGTTTTTGGTGAATTTGAGGCAAACAGTGAAAAAGGGGGAGGAGAGAGATCAGAGCATGGGGAGAGAGCGATGATGTTTTAGTTCGAACCCCATACACAAGCGCAGTGCGTGCAATAAAAAATAGGGGGGTTAAGGGGTAAAATACTTTTGGAGCTGAAATATAAATATTAATTTTTCGGTGCCCCTACAGTAAATATTAATAAAACTCAGGGACCATTTTGAAATAAGAATATATACCACATTTAATCTCCCTATTAACCATTACCATCATCAATCATCAATATTAAATCATCAATTATCAAATTATTATCGTTCATCATCAAATTATTATTGTTCATCATCAAATCTTCATTGTTCATCATCAAATCATCAAATGTTTGTCGTTCATCGTCAAATTTTCATCGTTTAACGTCAAATCATCAATATTTTTCATTATTAAATCTTCATTGTTTATCCTCAAATCTTCATCGTTTATCATCAAATCATCAGATCCACCGTCATCATCAATCATAAATATAAAATCATCAATTAAAATACACACATGATCAAAAATTGTCAAATCGGGAAACTAGATTCTCGTAGAATCATGGCTCAGTCAGCAACATTACTCATCCTCGTCATCAATCCGTTCAATCATCAATAAATAATTATCAATCATAAACATCAAATCATCAACTAAAATATACACATAATCAAACCGTCAAGTTGGGAAACTATATTTTCATAGAATCGTGGCTCGGATCATAAAATAGACCTCGTTTTCGTCACACACACACACATATACATATATATATGTGTGTGTGTGTGTGTATATTCACCAATGAGAATTCAGTTTCCGTATTTGACGATTTGATTATGTGTACAATTTAGTTGATGATTTGATATTTATGATTGATGATAAATGACTAATGATTTGATGATTTGATGATGAACAACGAAGATTTGATGATGAATGACGATGATTTGATGATGAACGATGACGATTTGATGATGAACGGTGATAATTTGATGATGAACGTTGATGATTTGGTAATGAATGTCTATGATTTGATGATGAGCGATGATGATTTGATGATGAATGAGATGATTTTTAGTTGATATAATTAATTGATTTGAAAATAACTAAAATATAATAATTATGATTTGACCCCAAAAATTTTGTATGAACCATATGAGGTCCCTTTGCCTTACCATAAGGTTGCCTTATCTAATTGTTTCTCTAACTTGATATCACAAAATCATATTTCATCTAGCACGGAGAGAAATTCAAATATCAATTTATTCCTCATTTTCTTTTAAAATATACCCTCAAATGAGAGTATGTTCACCACTTTATTTTACTTAAGTTATGTTATATTTTCAGTTTAGTTTGACATATTTTAGTTCATCTTCCTTTTAGTTCAGTTATGAAGAAATTTGTATATAAGATTCAAGAATATTAGCTTACTATCGAATATCCAACAATTACCATACCGCTTAACGAACAACTTATCATGCATCAATTACAATAAGTATAAATTTCAGGGATTTGATAATGTACACTAGTAAAAATTATATTAGATGTCAATATTCAAGAATATTAGAAATACGTACATAAGATTCAACAATATTTACTTGCTAACATCTACAATTACCAAACCGCGTAACGAAGAAGCACTTATCATGAATCAATTACTATAAATTTCAAGGATTTGATAGTGTATATAAGCGTCCCAAATATACTATGTGAACTGAACTAACCGAACTTAATTAATCTTAACTTACAAAAATATGCATTGATGTAATAAAATTAACAAAATTTTATCAAATCATATTTCATCAATTATGAACTTAACAAATTGGACTTAGCTTATTAAACTAAACTGAACTGAATCACACTGAACTGAACTTAATTGAACTGCAATATGTTGTACTGAACTTAATTGAACAAAAGAAATTGAAGAAACAAAACAAAATCAATGCATTGTTTGAAATCGAATGAAAAATGCAAACAAATCAAATGGATATAGCAACAAGAATCTGGAAATCTCTACCTAATCGTAGGAAACTGATAGAAAATAGAACTGAATTGAACTACGTTAACTGAAATGAACTACACTTAACTGAATTGAACTGAATTTTCAATATAAACTTAAAATCATTAAATTATATTTTCACTAAACTGAATTAAATTATATTACATTTTTTTCTGAATTGGGTTGAATTTAACTGAATATCCTAACATATAATTTGTGTTAAAAAAATTAAATGTATAATGCACTTAACTGAATTGAACTGAAAAATACTGATCTGAACTAAACTGAAAAATATTGAAAAAAATTTGGGATACCTGTTGTAGAGCATGAAGATAATGTTCAAGGAATGGCGGATAAGGAATTGCTCAGCTCTCAAATGAAGGAAGAAATGAATCAAGTTCGACTGAATTTATCTAAGATATATTCTCACCATTCATGATTTCATTAAGAATATATGAACCTATCAATAAACCCTAATATTCATCATCATAACAATAAAAATCTTACCTTTAGCCAATTCTATCACTAGTGGACTGCCTTACGCTTCTCGGCGGTTCAGTCGTACTCTTTAAGGCGTTTTGGAAATGCCGTAACGGGTTGTGCCGTAAAATGGAACTTTTTCTCGGCGGTTCAAAAACGCCTTAAAAACGAACGCTGCGCACGGCTGTTTAAAACGCCGTGTGCAGCTGTTAAAAAACGCCCTGTATTATTGTTACGAGTTCGCCACCTCAGGTCGCTTGTGTCTTTAAATGTGAGTGCTACGAACTCGCCTCCACTTTTCGCCTCCTGAGGCGAAATCGCTTCTGTCGGTCGCCTCTGTCTAATAATGAAGACGCGAACTCGTAACAATACTCGCTTGGGTGAGGGAGGCGACACCGCTGGCGTATTCGCTGGAAGAAATGGGAATATTAAATTTGAAAAATGTGGAAATGGCAATGGAGTTACGGTCTCGTGCACTATGTCGCTTGTGGTCGAAAAGGAAAAGCGATATCGCTCTGTTGGGGTGGCGAAAATGTACAGCGAACTCGCCAGCTGAAAATGTTGGTCGACCAGAGGGACGCAGGCGGGGTGGGATACGAGATCGCCAGTAGAGGCGATTGTTAGGCGACATCGTGTACTTATTTGTTGTAGGGAATGTGGCTGGCGAATTCGCCTATTAAATTCGTCTATGGAGGCGAATATTGGAGGCGAAATCGTTTGGGCCACGCCAGGGGCAACAGAGTCTAGCAAGCGAGTAGCCAGGCGGTGTCGCTTTTGTGGGCGAATGTATAGGCGAATATTGGAGGCGAAATCGTTTGAGGCACGCCAGGGGCAACAAAGTCTAGCAAGCGAGTAGCCAGGCGACGTCGCTTTTGTGGGCGAATGTATAGGCGAGGCCGTGTGTATGACCGCTTGTTATATTGTAGTAGAAGGCGTGCCAGGTAGCGATCTAGCTTCTGGATTCGACATGAAGCGAATAAGGAAGCGAATTTGTTTGCTTGCAAGACAGAATTGTGTAATTATTTGTTAAAATTGACCCGTTTCTTTCGAAACATGAATCGGGATACCCGACTCAACATAAACCTGTCAAATTCAAATCCAACGCCCCTATACTAATACTAAAGATGCATAACCTAAGCACACAAGTGCGATACCAATGTCAAGCCCCTACCAAAAAGAGAGACAATACTTTTTCATGGCTTGGGGAGGTTAGGGACCTGTGGCCTTGCAATGGTAAACGCACGGTTGTGGACCAGATATTTAGCCATTTGATCTCTTCCGTCGTTAAGTTCTTGCAAGGAGAAAGGAGTGATATCATCCACGAATACCTATGATTGAAAATAACGCTTATTAGGAAATCTCGACGAATATAAATGAGATTAGACGCGTGTAGCGTACCTTTAGAAGATCTAGCATGTCTTTTTGAACACCATCCACCACCATCAAACCAAACATCATTGTGTAATAGCCACATTCATAGTTCGATGATTGCTTCCTAGACTACAAAAGTGTTTAAAACATAAAACATTACTATACTTATGGTACTTTAAACGCAAATGTTGATTTTTGAAAGGACGTGATAGCATGAGCACAACATCTTACCCGAATGTTTATAAGGTGGAAGTCGAGGAGTGTTTTGTCGTTCACTTGAAGAATTGCATTATCAAGGAGATCGGCGAATGTTCGTGATGGAGGGCGGTGGAGTGGGTCTATCCAATATACTTGCTTTAAAGCGGGTATTATTGCAACAAAGCTCCAATGATCACTACAAATCAAATGAAAGCATAATGGTCATAAAAAAAGAATGCAGTAGAGCAAATACAATATATTTAGCATGAGTAATAGAGCAAATTGTAAGGTATACCTCTCGAGATATGGTCCGATCCATATTTTCTTTGATTTGTCGGAGAGAGTAGAATTCAAGTAATCAAGTCTTTGCCTATTGCTCTCCATACTAGCTTGCAAATGCATTGGATGCAAAAATCCAATGAAATGCTTGCTCCGGTGATAGGCATGGTGATGCAAGAACCTGTGAATGTAGTAGACAATCATGACGAGGATGTAATCATATATGGTTTGATAATTGAGTATTCTCATGAAACACATACAAATGGCTTACATTTGATTGAGGCAAAGAATGGTGGCGGGAAGTTCATTGAAATTCCAGAAATATTCAAAATCCCCCCATGGTACGTGGATGTCCTTTGTCATGGTAAAGCACCTTTCATTTCCGAGAAAGGCATAGCATGCATTCTTGTCGTGCGAGGATATCAAATCATAAAAGACTCGGACGAAGGGTGGAAGGGCTTTCATAAACTCCACGAGCATGGGGTCTAATGTTTGTCTAGCTATAGGCAAGGCATGCACGGGTATTTGTGGATTTTGTGGAGTTTGTGGTTTCCTACGGGGTATGGAGGTGGATATTTCATCAAGCACCAACCATTTTGGCCATAGAACAAGGAAACCTTTAGCCTCCCCAACTCTCACCATCGGTGACTCCTTCACAGGTAGCATTTGTTGTTCTATCAAAACATCGGTAATGCGAACACTAAAAAATCCTGCAGGGATGTCAACACGATTGTGTTTCACCGCACTTGGGTCGCATGCGCCATTGGCGACATGGAGTGGTTTTGATTTGGTACCTTGCGAAACATATAGCTTGCAAGGGGGGTTCTATCATAAATGAAAGCACAAGAGAAATCATCATCCAACTATTTTTAGAAAGAGATTAGAAACCAACGATGTTCTAAATTAGCAAAATTTGTACTAACCTTATCAACTTGAATGGAATGCGCCGCATTCAACTTGATGGGTGATGAAGGTGGAGTAGGAGGCACTAGTTCCTCGTCCATTTCCACATTCTCACCTTCATCCTCCACAATTTGAGGTGATGCTTGAGAACCCTTTGATGATGGTGGAAGATGTGGTTGTGTACCTCCTAACCTCTCGATGTGGGGATAGTTGGTGTGTTGTGCTATGTCTTTCATCACCTCCCTCAAATCCTTCATTTCCGCCTTTGTCGCCGCCACCTCGCTCAAAGCTCGTTGTAGTTGTGATGGTTTAGGATTGCCCCAACCTTGCTTAATCCCAAAAACCTCTTCTTGTGTCGCGTAACCTCCAACACCTAATGCTCTTCCCGGGTGTTCCTTTTTCTTCCCAAGAGCAAAAGCCTCATTCAAGACATCCTTCTTCCCACACGGGATAAAGGTACCCTCCTCCTTTTGGCGCTCAAGAAGTTCCTATTATCAAATATGTTGTACTAGGTGAAAGTGGTTGTGAAGAATATTTGAAAGCAACAACAAAAATAAATAAGACTACAATAGATAGTAAGATAATGTAAGATAGATAGACTAACCACCCTCTTTGCACATTTTTCGGCATCCTCCGAAGTGAACTTACCATCCGAGTCTCTAATTCGACCCAACACGAAGAGTTTTTGTATAGTATAATCCTCGGCGTCCTTTTCCACTACGACATACCGAGCTTCCGCCTCGTCCATCCCCCCTAATACCAACTCCTTCACTAGTTCCTCCTTCTCCCTAAGCCCCTCCTTCTCACTTACACCCAAATACCCCGACCTACCACCGGTGTATGGCATTGTTATTGATTTCGCCGATGTGACCTTCTTGTCCCATTTCCCCTTTGCACAAGAAGATACCGTATCACATGTCATCATTAATGTAATAGATAAGAGGAGGTTATGTCACCGAAGTTATAGTTTGTGACTCACCGAAGTCTTATTTTCAAGCGATGCTTGCTTGAAGGCCTCCCACGCATCGGTTGTAATATGATTGTATCGGTCCCTTGGATCTTGACCTAGCCTCTTTCCCTTCTCATACAAGTAGTCTTTTCTTAGAGCATGCTTGTGCTCGCGAAAAGCTTTGGAGACGATGTTGAATGCCTTCTTTCTCACCACTTCCATGTCATTAGATTTATTTCAAAAGGTCGCTACGCCAAAATATGTAGCATGTATTATATCTATATATTATGAAGATGTATAATATTGAGTAGATAGATCATTGAAAGGTTAAATGTTACTTACTTGGCATTCTACCCAAACTTCCTCCTTCTTTTTTGATGGGACGGTTCTCCAATTATCCTCCGTTATCTTAATAAACGTTCTTCCAACTCGGCCACACCAACTTGACCATTTTGAACGTTCTTTTTTTGGTCGGTTGCATACACCCTTAGCATTAAATCCTATGTGTGTTAGTTCTCCTCTTCTCCTTCTTCTTTGTAGAACTCGACAATGTGAGCGGACTTGTAGGCCTTTCTTCGAGTTGCTACCTCGCTTCTTTGGTTGGGCACTTGAAGTGGTTGAAGTGGTCACCATTGCTATCTAAGGATGGATAGAAATAGAATCTTAACTAATTAGAACTATTATGACTAGGTAAAACAACAACAAAACCATGTTGAATGAGTTGTAGAAGTAAAATAACACAAGCATGACTAGTTAAAACAAGGAAAAAACGGATTTGTTGAATTGTATAACTAAAGTGAACCTAAGGTAGGCTAACATGTTAGAATGCCACATGAAAGTAACAAATAAAGGGAGCTATGGCTTCTAAATTTGATTTTAACATAGTCATGAAACACATATGTTATGGATAGGGACTAAGCATGGATAATGTCTACTCAAGCATGCCATTCAACCAATATATCTCAAAAAGTAACTAAATAAGATGTGCTTTGAATAATACTTCAAATTTGAGTCTCATACCTTAATTGTAGAAGAAGATATTAGTTGTTTGTTGCTCTTAGACACACAAAGTAGCGAGATTTGTAATATTCAACCAAAGTTGAAGGAGATTTTGGGGTTTTTGGTGGGTTACAAGCTTTATAGGGTTTAGTTCTTCACAAAAAATATATGTGCTAGATTTGAAGGTGAGTTTGTGGTTGGTTTGATGAGATTTCACCAAGAAATGAGGCAAGAATGGATTTGGAATGCAAGGATTTGAGATGGAAGTTGAGGGGGGGATAAGGTGAGAGAGAAGGAGGGGTAGATGGGAATGAATGGTGAAAATGGTGAAGAGGTTAGCAAAATCCGGGATAAAAGATATATATAGTATGGTAAAGTTGGACAAAACATGCCTGAATAGTATATTTGGTCGGTTACTGTTTAACCAGGTTACAATACCGCAACCTGCATCGGCTAGAGGCGAATACCCCTTGCGGTATCGTTAGCTAGCAAGTTGATGAACCCATAATAATTATTTTCTGAATATTTGCTACTTTGTTATGCAATTAATATTAACATTGTGTGTTTCATGAGATGATGTATATTAAAATTTAATATGAAAACTTATAAATGAAATCAGATTTTATCTGCACATAATATTACTTGAGTTGGTTGCAACGATGACGTCTGTTATGAAAGAGAATTGTTGTGACATGTTATATATAGTCCTATGAAGAGGTATCTGAAATTGTTAACTCTAATCCATATCCATATTTATTGTAAAGCATTTGGCATAAACTGTTTAGATACGTATATGATGGACTACGGGTTAATACCATTAGTTCGTTAACCAAATGTTACACTAGTGCAGACACGAGCAATAGGACTTTCTACATTAGCCACGTGTTGATCACCATCGAATATACATGTATTTGACAACTTCAGACTGAAAGTGTAGACATTTAGTTCTTCTGTAATGCATGTGGTATTACTCATAGTCTGGATGATGTTATACATACAGGCAACGTCGTTACCCCGTTAAAGAGCCGACTTCGCGATCACACATCTCGGGAGCTAATGAACAAAAAGTATCCAGTTTTAGATGAGAATAGGGGTGGTAATTGAGTCAACACGTGAGTAATTCGAGATCGACTCGGTCAAAACTCGGACTAAACACGACTCGATCTAGCTCGACTTGAAAAACTCGTGCGTAACTCGGTAAGTATAATCAGTTGCAAGTTTATAATATTATTAGGTTATACTATATTAGTTCAATCATCTAATCTAGCTAGTTTTCTGTTACTACTCAATATTGAATAAACTAATTAATTGCATTGGTATTTACATTAATAATTTCTAAGGATGCTAATAATTTCAATATTGAACAGGTATTTAAACGCACATATATATAATTAGAAATTTTCATAGTATAGAAGTAGTAAAAATTTTATTTAAAAAGAGAAAAAAACAATTCGAGTTCGAACTCGCAAGTAGTGTCGATACTCGATAAATAATAACGAGTTCGAGTTGAGTATTATTAACTCGCTAGTTCTCGAGTCGACTCGAACATGGTTAATATAGTTCTCGAGTCTAGACGAGTTACACACTACTCGCTTGATTGAAGGTTGTCATTCCCAATCTCGATGATAAATGGGTTTGGTTTTTATCGTGTGGGTTGCCGGGCATGGGTTCAGGGTTTAGGGTTAAGGGTTTGATGATTGTACAGAAGTGAAATCGCTACAACGTTCACCTACAAACAAAATTGAGGCGAGTTCGCCAGTTGGTTGAAATTATAGGCGAACACACAGGCGAGTTCGTTTCATAGTGAAATCCACGCGCGACGTTCTTGACACGATTTCGTAACCAATTTCGCCTACAGGCGAATGGAAGAGGCGAGTTCGCCAGCGTATTTTAATTTTTTAAAAAATACAAAAACAAGTTTTGCGGGTGGCGATTTCAGAACCCCCCAACTTCCACCCGCAAAACCCTAAATCCCCAAATCGGAAAATCCCTGCAACACCATGGGCCGGAGCAAATCAGCCGGTAAAACCCTCACCCCACCAGCCCCCAAGCGCCAGAAGACCACCCCCACTGCTCAACCCGAAGCGGAGCCGGCCGGAATGCGTGAAGAGACACTCGCCTACCTTCAACCTCGCCGGAGACGCGATCGCTCGGCCGGTGGATCTACAGGCGGCGGCGGCGGCCATACTTCTGGAACCTCCCATCACCGCCAACCCGCCACCAGTCCGTCGCCGCACCGCCACACCGCCACCAGTCCGTCGCCGCACCGCCGCACCGCCACCAGGAACCCGCCTGAAACTGGCGGCCATACTTCTGGAACCTCCCATCACCGCCAACCAGCCACCAGTCCGTCGCCGCACCGCCACACCGCCACCAGTCCGTCGCCGCACCGCCGCACCGCCACCAGGAACCCGCCTGAAACTGGTGGGCCAGCCGAGAATCCGGCGGGTAACCCTGCGACTGAGGAGGATGAGGAGACGTCTCTGTTCGTCAGCACAAAGGCCGAGACTAGGTACGAACAATTTTCTCGTCGCTTCTTGTTGAATGCTAGGGTTTTTGATGAAGATCGGATAGAGTCGTTAGGGTTTGGTAAAATTGTAGACTATTTTAAGGCGACGCATCTAGAAGGGATGTTGATGTCGAGAGAGCCGGTGCATAAGGATGAGTATTTACAGTTTTATGAAAATATGACTTTTGCAAAGGACGCCGAAGAGGGGGAGACAATGGTTAGGGGAGTAAGGTTTAAGGTTGATAAGTATTTGATTAATGAGGTGATTGGTTTCCCGTATGTGTCGGTTGACCACTTAAGGCCGTTAGATCCAAACGGTCCTTACGATTGTTACCACACCCAAAACTTCCCATCTTTGTCTAGTTTGAACCCCCTAGAACCCGTTGCTATGCGTAGAAAATACTTTAAGTCGCGTAGCAAGGTGGAAGGTACTCCAAAGAAGTACAATATTGGCGTTCTCACTCAGGAGCAGAGGTTGGTGTTCGAGTTGATATGCTCGAATGTCATGCCATCGGGTGGTCACCCTTGCGAGCCTACTATTGCCAATTTGATGTTGTTCTATTACATCATGGAGGGATTGAAGATCAATCCAGGGTACGCGATTGTGAAGTACATGCTGAAGCGTGCCAAGGACAAATCTGATGAAACGATCCCATATGGCCAGCTTATCACGGTAATGATAAAGAAGAAGGGTATTAGACCGGTTAGTCGGCCAGAGCCAGTTATGCACTACACCGAGAAATGGCTGCGTAGCAAGGGATTGGCACTTGGCGCCGATGGGGTCATAAAGAAGAAGAAGGATGGTGCTTCGAGTTCAAGTGCGCGTGGTGTTTTGAGTCCGGGTAAGTCGATTCTACCCAAACTTGATATTTTATTAGATTTATTTGTTTGCGCCTATACAATATTCTAATGGATTTGATGTGTTTTGGCAGGACGGGAACTTCAGTGGCGTGAGCGAATGGTCGTGATGATGGGACAGCTTTCAGCGGAAATAGAACAGGTGAAGTTGGAACAAGCCAAGGAAACGGAGATGATATTGGAGTTTGGCAGGATGCTAGACTTGGAACCTGAGCTTAGCGACGAGGAAGGGATGCCAGACTTTTCCGTTCAGCCTTTGCCACCAATGGACGCGGAGGCGGATGACCCTGAAAGTGAAGCGGAACCAGAAGAGGAGGATCCAGAAGAGGAGGAAGCACAACAGCTTGACGAGCCCGAAGGTGCTAAGGATGGAGAAGATCCCGTTGGTTCAGATGGTGGCCCGTTTTCTCCGGACGAAGATAATGACGAAATGTTCAAGGTTGTCTTCAGAAACGAACAAAACCATAATGAGGATGCGCAAGAGTCGTCGGAAGAGGAAGTACAACAGTCGTCCGAAGAGGAAGTACAACAGTCGTCGGAAGAAGAAGATGAAGAAGACGGGGGCAAAGAGGAGGGTGGTCATGACGACGGTGATAGTGACGAGGACGACAGTGATGACGCTTAGCATATTTCACCGTTTGTTGATTTTGTACTTAAACTCGCAACATCGTTTAGTTGCATTCTTTTGAGACTACTATTATTGTTAGCCAATCAAATATATTTCAACTTAATTAACTTCAATCTTGACAAATATGACAACTAATCTTGATAAAACATGAAAATTCGTATGAAAACAATATTTCATAATATTACCAAGGGAACCTGGAAGCGAATTCGCTTCACATATTTCCACAAGGCGATATAAGGAAGCGTAATCGCCTACTCTGCCGCCTATAAAGATTTAGGCCTCACGAGTTCGCCACCAAGTCCGCCGTGTGGAACAGAAGCTAACAAGCGTGCCAAGAGGCGAACTCGTAAGAAGAGGCGAACGCGGCAGAGATACCGCCTACTCTAACGCCTACAACCGTATATGTCTTGCGATATCGCCACCAAGTCCGCCGTGTGGAACAGAACCTAGCAAGCGTGACAATAGGCGAAATCGTAAGCATTGAGGCGAATAAAGAAGCGAGTTCGCCTCTGGAAAGAAGAATTTTAAAAAAACACAAGTACAGAACATGTATATACGACGCCGTTTGACACACAGGCGTTGAATAGAGGCGAGTTCGCTACCACGGCACATCAATTTTCCCACATCGGTGGAGTAGCGTCCAATTGATCAGCTTCAATATGTGACCAAAACTAAATGGTTCAATAATTAGAGGTTACTCTAACCGCAACTAGAGTACTGAAATTGTAATTACAACTAGAGTACTGAAATTGTAATTAATTACAGTAACCTCTAATTTTTTTTTTTTTAAATGTGTAATTTCTATCACAGATATGTTTTTGAATATATAAAATTAACAAAAGATCATATTAAATAAAATATAAAATATTACTATTAAATAATAGTTTGACTATTTATGTGCAGAAGTTTTGCGTTCGGGACTCCGGAACAATAGAACCAAAAGACCAAATTACACTAGTGGTCGTGTTATTGTGATGAGTGAGTTCCAAGTTTGATCGGCCAAAGGCCAAATTATATACCGAATTGATATATTAACCATATACCGAATTATATATACCTAATTATATATATATATATATAATGTAACAGCTCGAGTCGACTGCGCCACATATTCGAACGAGTTCGAGCTCGAGATCTAGCTTGGTCAAACCGTGAGCGATTAAAAGAAATTGGACATGAAAGTGTATACTACATCCAGAATTCGACCTACCAAGTTCATAGTTGATCGCAAATGTGTACAAAAAAACAATTTGAAATTACATAAAGATTCATATATACTCCTATTTCAATATTAGTTAAAGAATTTATTTTGTTTTAATACTGGCGAACTCGCCTATCCAATTCGCTTGGAGGCGAGTGGCCAAGCGAACTCGCCTCCACGTCACATCAATTTTCCCACATCGGTGGAGTAGCGTCCAACTGATCAGCTTCAATATATGACCAAAACTAAATGGTTCAATAATTAGAGGTTACTGTAATTAATTACAATTTCAGTACTCTAGTTGCGGTTAGAGTACTGAAATTGTAATTACAACTAGAGTACTGAAATTGTAATTAATTACAGTAACCTCTGATTATTATTTTTTTAAAATGTGTAATTTCTATCACAGATATTTTTTTTAATATATAAAATTAACAAAAGATCATATTAAATAAAATATAACATATTACTATTAAATAATAGTTTGACTATTTATGTGCAGAAGTTTTGCGTTCGGGACTCCGGAACAATAGAACCAAAAGGCCAAATTACACTAGTGGTCGTGTTATTGTGATGAGTGAGTTCCAAGTGTGATCGGCCAAAGGCCAAATTATATACCGAATTGATATATTAACCATATACCGAATTATATATACCTAATTATATATATATATATATATATATAATGTAAAAGCTCGAGTCGACTGCGCCACATATTCGAACGAGTTCGAGCTCGAGATCTAGCTTGGTCAAACCGTGAGCGATTAAAAGAAATTGGACATGAAAGTGTATACTACATCCAGAATTCGACCTACCAAGTTCATAGTTGATCGCAAATGTGTACAAAAACAATTTGAAATTACATAAAGATTCATATATACTCCTATTTCAATATTAGTTAAAGAATTTATTTTGTTTTAATACTGGCGAACTCGCCTATCCAATTCGCTTGGGGGCGAGTGGCCAAGCGAACTCGCCTCCACGTCACATCAATTTTCCCACATCGATGGAGTAGCGTCCAACTGATCAGTTTAAATATGTGACCAAAACTAAATGGTTCGATAAGTCGCCGACCCGCGCAAACTGCCCATGAAACACCATGCATGATATACACATATACTATACATACACTATACATATACTATACAGTGATGAGCGATCAGAGTGTTGAGTGCATCTATCAGATCCCTGGCCCAAAGGCCTATATTTTTTAACAATGAAGCGAATTCGCCTCCACGTCACATCAATTTTCCCACATCGGTGAAGCAGGGTCCAATTGATCAGTTTAAATATGTGACCAAAACTAAATGGTTCGATAAGTCGCCGACCCGCGCAAACTGCCCATGAAACACCATGCATGATATACACATATACTATACATACACTATACATACACTATACATATACTATACAGTGATGAGCGATCAGATTGTTGAGTGCATCTATCAGATCCCTGGCCCAAAGGCCTATATTTTTTAACAATGAAACGAACTCGCCTGCCAGCTCGCCTGTAGGCGAGTTACAAGCGAATTCGAAACAAGATTGAATTGATATAATAACAAACAAGCGAACTCGCCTCGTAAATCGCCTGTAGGCGAGTTACCAGCGAACTCGTAAGGTTGACAAACATAAATAGTCAACTGCTGGGCCCTGTCGATCAAAACTCAGATCCCCAATTTTTCCCCCAAACTCACGCAAAATCGCTGCTTCCTCTGCTCACCCACCGCCGACCAGCCACCGTCAAGCCGGAAATTTACTCCCCCACTGCCATATTCCATACATCTGGTAAGTTCCTGACCCGTTTCATCTTACTCATTGTTAATCTGGATGCCATGTTTTCAAATTTGTAAGTTCATCAGTATTTTAGCTTTCTGTTGATTTTCTTTGTTGAAACTGGGGTTCAATCATAGGAATAGGATTGATGTTAGGTATTCTTGATAGGTACTTTGGTTAATTAGAAACATGGCTCCGAGGGGAAAGAAGAAGGTTGAACAATCGAGCGAGGTTATAGTTTTTGATAAAACTAAGTTTGTCAGTGAATCTGCTTACCTCAAGTATAGGAGTTTTGAGGATGCTAAGTCGCAGTTGAACACCTTACTTGTGGTGGATGAGAGTAAGGTTGAAGAGCTAGGCTTGAAAGGGGTGTGGGGCTTGCTACATTATTCGGGTGCGGATACATTGATGAAGGTGAAGGACCCGGGTTATCTAGAGGAGACAATGCAATTCTACGCTAATTTCCGACAGGTGGCTGATAAGTGGAAGACCAAGGTCAACAAGAAGGAGTTCGAAATAAGTCCTGAACTGTTCAATGCAGCCCTCAAGAACACGTACGAGGACGAAGATGAACCAGTGGACCTTTACATAAGGGGTGACTGGCCAAGTGAGTCGATCTTTCCAGCCGCGAATTTGCAGAAATTGGGGTTGGAGCACTTCGGCCGCCAGTTAGGTCCGCTTGGAAGGCCAAAGGAGTACAAGCTGGGACAGCTTACACCCGAGCGAAGGATCTTGTATGAGATGGTGGCTACCAATATTGTGCCCAAAGGGGGTTACCTCCAAGAGCCAAACTTCACCACTTTGGTCACTTACTACTTGTTGGCCTCGGAAGTGATGATAAACCTCGGGTACACCATGTTTCAACACATGAAGGACAGCGTGGTTGAGAACAATACGGTGGCTAAGAAGTTGCCCTACGCAAACTTCATAACAATGTTCCTCCGGTCCAAGCATCCGAAGTTGAAATTCTCCAACACCGCCAAGCCGTGTGAGTACTACACCAAGGAATACTTTGAGAAGAAAAAGTGGTCATTGGTTGGGGGGACTTGGCAGCCAAACGGAGAGAAGGCCGTGGAGCCGGAACCTGAGCAAATCGGAGGTAAGGGGATACAAATTATATTTAAGTTCCATTATATTGTGTTCAATATCTAAATTTAACATTTTCAATGTTCTCCATTTATTAGTGAGTGCGGAAGCATATTATAAGGGGTTTGAGGAGTCGAACTTCGCGATGAGGACAGAGCTTGCTAATCTCCGCAAGACGGGGTGGAAGAACAGCCACTTGCTTCGTGGTTTTCTAAGAGCATATGCCCGAAAAAATCCTTCGGCGGCCACTCCTGACAATGAAGACCAGACAGGCGGAGACAACTCTTCCTAGACATGTGGATGTAGTCTAGGGACGTTTTTTCAAATTGTATTGCTACAATTTAACGATTTTTTTGTTTTGATTGCATTATTCAATAAAATTTGGTGCTTACAGTTCATATGCGCTTATTGTTTAAATTACATATAATTGTTCATGTGTTAAACCGGTGTCGATATAGTCTTTTATAGTGTTGATAGTACTAAAATACTATTTATGTCAAGTAAGAAACGAACTCGCAACAAAATTCGCTTGTGGGGTTATAACTGAAGCGAGTTCGCTTCTAATCTCGCTTGTTTCAACAGAGTCTAACAGACGACTCAAGAAGCGAACTCGCCAGTAACAGGCGAGACGGCTTACGGAACCGCCACCACCTAAATGCCAAGGCATAAAGTAAAACTACAAAAACGACATAGTTTCAAGGTTGGCGAATAGAGATACGATTTCGCCTCTAGTAAAGCTTACGAGCGATTTGTACAAGAGAAGTCGTCTTTATTTACGCCTATGCTATGAGTGAAACACGTTTCAAGCATACATGAATACTAATTCAGTCCATACCAAATGTATATGCTGAAAACTTAAGGTTTTTCCAATTACATACTAATGTTTACATATTCTTTGGTTGATTCCTCTTTCGCTTCGTTGGTTTTCCAGCATTGGTGATCCAAATGCCCTCCGTGTGATCGTTCCGTGCAAAATACCTTTTCAAACTCGCCTCGTCTTCAGTTAAGGTTTCGTTAGGCTCTAAACCCAGAAGGTCCCCGATATCTGTTCCAAAGCTGCGATCCTTGTCATTGCCATTGTGGAGAAGCGCCTGCTTACCATTCACCACAATCTCCCACCGGTTATCCTGTGGATCCGTCACATAAAACACTTGGTGCGCCTGAGACGCCATGATAAACGAATCACCTTCAGAGCCAAGAACACTGCGATTCACCAGGATTGTGCCATAATCCTCTTTCCGCACCCCGCCACATTCTTTCACCCACTCACACTTGAACACTGGAATTGTGGCACTGATAAAGTCAATCTCCCAGATGTCGGTGATCGTCCCGTAGTATGCTTCGCATCCATGAACTGCCTCACCTGGTACTACCACACCACTGTTTTGGTTAGTTGACCTCTCATCCGACCATTTGGTTCCAAAAGTATAACCGTTTATGTCGTACCCACCAAAAGAGGAAACAGTGCCGAGGGGTCTTCTACATAACAGCTTGACAATATCAGGATGGTCCCCTTGCTGAATGTGAGCTTGCAGCCACCGAACGAAATTGGCACAATGCTTTTCCAGGATCCTCACATCACCGACAGTCCATGCATTTGACACTCTAATCTGATCCATGTGTATGTCAACATAAGGGGTCACCGCCTCGTGATTTCTGAGGATATATAAATGGACAACATCCATGTCGGCGGCGGTAGGACTAAACAAACTATGATGCTTGAGCCCGTGCCCGTCCACTCTACCATCGTGCCTAGCATTTGGGATCCCCACTGTGGCAACATCTTTCATATAGTTGGTACAAAACTCAATAACCTCTTCCGCGACATAACGTTGAACTATACTAGCATCAGGCCTATATCTGTTCTTCACGAAATGCTTAAAAATCGACATGTACCGCTCAAATGGATACATCCATCTCAAGTAAACTGGGCCACATAATTTTACCTCCCTCACCAAATGGACAATCACGTGGATCATTATGTCAAAAAAGGCCGGGGGAAAGTACATCTCCATCCTACACAAAACTTCCACCACCATTTCCTGCAACTCATCCAGCTTCTGCCTGCTCACTCGCTTACGACATATGCACTTAAAAAAGTAACATAGCTTCGATATCGCCTTCCTCACGTGACGAGGCAATGATCCTCGTAGAGCGATAACATTCAGCTCCTGCATAAGATTATGACAGTCGTGTGACTTCAATCCCGCCAGCTTCAGTTCTTTGGTATTAACACAATTACGGATGTTCGAAGAGTAACCTGTTGGAACCTTAACAGACTTCAAAGCATTACAGTAACGCTTCTTCTCCTCGGTCGACATAGTGTAACAAGCTGGAGGTAAATAAGATTTACCTTCTTCCTCTACACGGGCTAGAGACGCTCGGATACCAAGCTGTACAAGATCTTTCCGCGCTTTTAAGCCATCCTTTGTCTTTCCAGGGGTATTCATCAGCGTACCTACAAGTGCTTCACATACGTTCTTCTCAATATGCATCACATCGAGACAGTGACGTACGTCCAAATGCTTCCAGTAATCTAGTTTGAAGAAGATCGAACACTTCTTCCAACTGCTATTCGACGCCTTCTTCTTCTTTCCCTTACCAAATTCATGATCCATCCCAGTAACCTTTTCTAGAACCTCCTCTCCAGTTAAAGGGATTGGGGAGGGATCATGCTCTTCTCTCCCGTTGAACCAATTCTTTGCTCACCTCCAAGGATGTCCCGTCGGAAGAAATCTTCTGTGCCCGAGATACACCGGCTTACCACCGTGTTTCAATTGACAATAACTAGTCTTGCTCTCACATATGGGACATGCAAAGTGACCTTTCACTGAATAACCCCCCAAGTTACCTAATGCAGGAAAGTCATTTATACTCCACAACAACATTCCTTGCAGTTTAAACTCCTCATCACCTCGACTGCCATTAGGTATCCGAACACCCACATCGAATAATTTCTGCAAATCTTCGATCAAAGGCGCTAGGTACACGTCAATATCGTTACCCGGTTGCTTAGGACCAGATATCATCATGGACAATAACACATACTTACGTTTCATCATCAACCACGATGACAGATTGTAAATCACAACCATAACTGGCCAAGAACTATGGGTGCTAGACATGTTACCAAAGGGGTTCATGCCATCAGTGGATAAGCCTAGCCTCACATTCCTGGGCTCAGCAGCAAATTCAGGGTACCGCTCATCCATTTTCTTCCACTGATCTCCATCTGAGGCATGTGAAATAATGTCATCGTCCTCCCTAGCCCTATCTGCATGCCATGTTAGCAACTTTGCATCCTCTGGATTTGCAAACAACCTCTTCAGTCAAGGAATCAGCGGAAGGTAATACACTACTTTAGCCAGTGTTTTACATCTAGACGGCGTCACACTCTCGCCGCATACCTCTACGGTCCCCACCTTTGACTTGTACCGAGGTTCATTGCAGACTCGGCATGTATCTCTATCCTTGTCATCTTCCCTGTACAACAAACAATCGTTAGGGCATGCATGAATCTTCGGCATCTCCATTCCCATAGGACATAATATCTTCTTAGCAGCATATACTCGATCAGGACACAAGTTGTCAGTGGGTAGCAACTCTTTCACCAACTCTAACAATTCAGTCATCCCCTTGTCAGATATTCCATGGCGCGCCTTTAAATTCATCAACAACAACGTAGAACCAAGAACGGAATGTTTGCAACCCTTGTACAATGGTGTCTCTTTATCATTATACATCGCCGCTAACATGCTCGGCTTTCCTACCCAATCCATTGCCACGTCTTCCGCCATTTCATCAAGACAACCATCATAACGCAATCCATCTGCACCAAGCTTAACATCAAACTCTGCATCATTATGACTTGCACCTTCTCCATGCCAAACCCATGTTGTATATGTAGGATCAAAACCTCTACAAACCAAATGTTCAAGCACAACGTCTACATCCTCATAAATCGCGTTGTTAAGGCAATCTATGCAAGGACATCTTAGCCCACCCATTCTCTTTTCTACACAATCCTTCCAACCAACATCAATAAACTCTTGAATCAAATCCGTATAACCTTGTGAGAGACGCTGATTCTCCAACATGATTTCACTACGTCCCATGCTTAACAAGATACTATCAACAACGGTTTTGCTACAATCACTCAAACATTCCACAAATTTAGCACCCTAAGAACTCTACAAATCCATATAAACAAGCACATACACTAATCAAAAACAGTTTGCCTATTCCACAACCAATCAACAAAAAAATCAAAACCTCATACCTTTGTGTTCTTGGGCAAAATCAAGGCCTGAAAATGTGAGCAAAACTTGAGACAAAACAAAAGGAGAGTTCTTTTATCTACTTCTTTTATTTTCATTCCCGCAAAAAATCAGCTTTTATACACCCAGCTACGACACTGTTACGAATTCGCCACCAAATTCGCCCGCTACATTTTAATACAAGCGAAATCATAAACCGAAACGCCTCTGGTCATAACTATAGGCGAGCTCGCTTCTTCAGTAACGCCTGCTGGCGTCAATACAAGGCGATTTCGCAACTACAACGCGTCTTAGCATGTATGGGCGAACAACTATTCTTATTTCAGGCGGGTAATGCTGGCGAATTCGTCACTCTACTCGCCTATCAGCGAACACGGTTCAGAATTCGCCTAGTATTGACATTTTTAATACACTTTGGAAAACGCCTTGTTTTAATTGTGAAACGCCGTGTTTATTTTTTTTGCCCTAAGCGAACGGTAGGTTACGTGTTCGTAACCCAGTTACTCGGCGGTTCCGCCAAAATCTGGCCAAAATGCCGTGAAATGTGTGCCGAGAAACCTATGCTTGTGCACTAGTGTATGTACTCTCACACGATTTGCTAACTCCATTCGCTTGACTCTTCTTCTCCTTCCTGATTCTTCAAAGCTTGAGCTAATTGACCTCTAATGTTTCTTTTTTCAGAGGGAGGTGATGAAAGAATTTGAGGAGAAAGTGTGATTGTCGGAAAATTTGGGAAGTTTTGGGAATGTTAAAGAAGGTCGTGATTAACACAAATTTATTTCCATCGTTTTTTTCTTTCTTTACTTTGTAATATTTCTTTCATGAAACAAATTATAAATATATTCTTATTCATCAAAAATAAAATAATTATTGAAATTTCCTATATATTATTGATGATTTATTTACTACAACCATGGTAAACTTTCATCATTTTTCTTTGGAAGACACTATCGTGTTGTCTATAAACACGGGCTTCACAGCTGATTTCCTGGCTTCCAGAAGTCAGGAAATGCAATTTACTGGTGATTTGGATCTTCCAACTGCTCCAAGGAAACTCAAGGGACTCATACATCTTGATAGTATTGGGGTTCCCTTAGTAAGAATTCTCTAACCTTAATGCATATGGTACCACATTTTACTAGTCAGCTTTTTTATGTACAGGGCTGAACAGATGAATCTCAAGATCAAATGCCCAAAATCATGGTGATATAAGCACACAGATGGAAATAGTCAGTCTCCCAGGAAAGTTATAATCACACAACATGGCTTTTCTTCTCCAGGTGGAAGTGTTTTTGTATATAAGCTCTAGGTGCAATGGGCAGTTTACATGCTTCTCAAATTAGGTGGATAAGCTGTGCTTCGGTTTTTGTTAACTCGATCACTAATCTGCTCCCTAATTATTGAGACATGTGAACTTGTTTTTTGACCATTTACCCAAATGCTATCAGAATAGGCTTTAGTATATAGGCCATTCATCCATTTTTTGTGAAGCTTTTCAAGCTTCTAAGCAGATGCTCTATTTTGTAACGAACTCATTATTTATCTAATGGAGGTTTGGGGAGTCATAAAATCTCTCCACCAATGGAGGTTTAATTTAAAAAAGTGTGTAAAGTAGTAAATCCAGCTAAAATTAGGGAGTAAGTGGTAATTTTCCCCCGATTATGGGCTCTATATATTAGGTCACTCATTATCCCCAATTCATTACCGTCATCATTAATTCATTCCTCTGCCTAATTTCTCTGCCTTTTTTAAAAAAAATTAAACCACCATTGGTGGGGGAATTAATTTGGCACCCCAAACCTTAAAAAACCATTTCTGACATATAAGTTTTACAGATCAGACCCTAGAGCCTCAGATCAAAGCTTCTAAGTTTCAAAAAAGAATAACCTAAAGTGGCCATTCTAGTTTCTAATACTATGGAAATAGAGTACCATTCTTTAACCAGAGACTTTAGGGAGCAGGTTAGTGATTGAGCCAGCAAAGGTCAAAGCACAGTTTTGCCACCCAAAGACTGATTTCAAGAATGGTCATCCATAGTACTAGACTAGATTGCCAAAAGAATTGCTAATCTAGTTTAAACAAAAAATTTCTATACATGAATCCTTTGCTCCACTTATATCAGTGATGCTTGAGATATTGGTTTGACAGCTCCTATGAACTTTGCTGGAGAAGTGTTGCTCCTCATCCTCTTCCATGGATTCTGTTTCATAGTGTTTTGTGACTAGCCACTGCTCATTGCTTTAGCCTGAAGATTGCTTGTGTATGCCACCTCTTCTTCTAAGCTGTAGAGGGAAAGAAAAACTAGCAGTACTAAGTGTCTTTAAAATTCATTACAGTGTGAATCTGAGTTGTGGAATTCCCATCTTATCAAGCTGCAAAATCAAATTGTCTCTACACCTAACACTGGCCAAAATTAGGCAGGTCAGTAGCACTCCACCAAAATGAAGTTGCTGATGACATCAATGACATCACCGACTGATCAAAGCACAGGAATGGAAAAGGAGACATCCCATCACTACTAATTCTCTGTCAGAGAATTAACATTTCTATAACCTTAAGGGATCCATTGAATTGTTGCCAACGTATTCATATCCAAATCTTCAACCCTTATGCTGATAATTAGGCTATTAAAAGTGGGGTTTTCATGGCTGAGGAACAGCGTTGAAAATAAATATGTGAAGGCAAACTAAAACCAGAGAAATTAGAAATTAGAAATTTGCAAAAGAGAATTCAAAGAGAGATATATTAGGAAAATTATGATAAATTTATTCTGGATGCTAATATTTACTCTAACAATATCAACACCTAGTTATTAAATGACAAAAACCTATCTGGAGAAGACTTCACCAATTAATCATAAATAATGGCGAAGGAGAATTCAGATCGATATTGCAGACGATAGACAACGAGATCGATAAGGACATAAAAGTTGCCGAGAAAGTATCACAACCCGTCGGGTTTTTAAGTTTCTTTTTCTGGCAAGAAAGGAGTCGGTGAAGGAGCTAGCCGAATTCGAGGAGGTGCAATGATTATTGTGGGCTGGTGGAGGAGCCGGCTTATTCTCACGAGCGATTGGATCTTCATTTTGACTGATGGGAATGTATATTCTGGGCTCGAAGAAACTTTTCAATTTTCTAGTACTCCTGTAATTCAATATGTGTACATTTTGTTTTAGTTTTTGAACTTGGGAGAAGCTTTCTAGCCCAGTGCGTTGGAATTGGATTATAATTTAGTGTGATTAAGGGCCCGTTTAATACGTCTGAACTGCACTGGACTGAACTAAAAATTGCTAAGCTGAATTGAACTGAACTGAAAAATACTGAACTGAACTAAAATAAATTTTTATTATTTTATAAAATATATTTGTAAAAATTTTGATCACAAAACAAGCCATTGAAGTATATTGATTTGAACTTAATTGAACAAAACTGAATTGAAGAAACAAATCACTGCATTGATATAACTAAATTAGCCAAATTTTATCAAATTATACTTCATCTAAACCGATCTTAACAAAATTATCCTGGACAGTAAACGGAATTGAGCTGAAATATATTGAACTGGACTTTATTGAACTGAATTGAAAAAACATTGTATATAACCAAATTATACTATATTTTATCAGCACCAAACTTAACAAATCGAACCTAGATTGATATACTGAAATGAACTGAAAAATACTTAATTGAACTAAACTGAAATCAATTAAGTTGAACTTACAAAAGTATGTATTGATATAATTAACTTAGCAAGGGTCTCAATCCCTCAGCCCCTTTTTCCTCTCGTCTACAGTTCATTTCTCCCACAAACAGTAAAAACCCAGAACCCCGCTAGGAGGAGGTCATTGAACTAAACTGAAATCAATTAAGTTGAACTAACAAAAGTATGTATTGATATATTTAAATTAGCAAGGGTCTCAATCCCTCAGCCCCTTTTTTCTCTCGTCTACAGTTCTTTTCTCCCCAAAAAAGTAAAAACCCAGAACCCCGCTAGGAGGAGGTCGCCGCCGGCGTCCTCGCCGGCGAGGCGACCCTCCTCCCCCAAAACCGTAGTTTACTTCTTCCTACCCCCTCTTAAACCTCCCAGCCCGTGATTCCTTTTCATCCTAGCCCGGGTTTTTAAAACTGTAGATCTAACTTTAAAGGGGGTAGCTTTTACGGCGGCGCCGTCCACTGATCAGATTTTCTGGTGAGGCCTCGCCTGAAATTCCGGATCTTGATAGGTCGTTTTTCTACCAAATAAACCTGCAAACAATTAGGTTTAAATTCAAGTATAGAGTAAGCAGGGTCGATCCCACGAGGAACAGTGTAGTAAGATTTTTAATTCTAAAGATGCAGCTTTTGGTTAGAAACCACCTTTATATTTGAAAGAGTTTGTTTTAACTATCTAAGAACTAAATTACACTAAACTAAGAATGCAAATAATAATTAAAATAAACGATGCAAAGAACACGAAGACACTCAAACAATGCAATCCGGTTACGGGTAAATCCACATTAACAATTCATTCGATCACTGGCTCAGTAATTTATTAAGTTGTATAAACCAATCAGTTATAGACCTTCGAGAATAGCACACCCAATCCAATTTCTTCTTACTTTTTCGATAGCCGGCAAGAATAGCTAAACTGACTATTTCTCTAATCAAGATACAACCTAGCCGGAATAGCCTACCTAGATTTAATATCTCAACAGCATTAAGCACCAAAGAAACCCGATTCAGATAATTTATAATCAGAACAACTGTCACAAATTATCTACCCTGTATTCCAAACTATTGGCGTATAGTTTTGCCACTAATTGAATCTACCCCCTAGATACAGATAAATAGAGGAACTCAATTGGCACTATTCCAAATAACAGAAGACTGATCAGATCTCAAGCAATTCAGAAATAAACAGGATACACAGAGAATAACAAGGAACCCACACAACATAATTATCAAGCACATTTAGGCCTCACATATGAATCATAGTTAATGCTTCAAAACCCTTACCGGAAACAAACCTAGCTACTAAACATATTAAAAACCAACAAATAATTAAACATGAAACTAATTATAAAGAAAAGTAAAAGAAAACTTAGTCTTGATCAATGATGAAAAACGTATGTGTTGGCTGGCTCCAAAGCTTACGGATGGCCTCCAAACTCCGGAATCGCCGAAATAATATAATGTCTAAGTATATATAGGTTTTAGGGTAAACAAAACCCTAATCCGAGTATTACAAGGAATTGGATTAATAAATTATAAAATAATTGGGCCTTCAAATAAATCTTCATTGTCTTCTCCATGTAGCCCAGTTAAGCCCAATTTATTAAGACCGCGACTGCAACAATTTAGCCCAATACTGATATCTTCAAGAACGTATAGCTGATTAGTGATCGACATGTCGAAGCACAACTTAGCCGCCCATAGAAAAAACCTGTAATAGAATTACATCTTCAACTCGCAGGCGTCTTCTTCTTCCCGGAATAATGAAATTGACGATCCATTATCCGTTGGAGCACACTACCTCATTAAAAAATCCTTTCGGAAAAAAGAGTGTAGTGTCTAACTCCTCTCCATGGCTCTAAGTGCTTGATTTTGCATCTTTTTCACCACTTCTCCACTTGATTGTTTTCCACCATTTTTCTTATAATTCCTGCACCAAAAACACCTTCGTGACCATCAAATGGCAAAAGAGAGATATAAAATCATATAATTAGATGCATAAAATACGCCTGATCAAATATCCCCACACTTAGATCATGCTTGCCCTCAAGCATGTAATCATAAAACCATAGGCAAAATAAAACATTCCCACAAAACCAAACCAAGCAACATCTACTATGGAACCAACCATCTTACCACAAACCATTCCACTTTGCTTATAAAACCACTTCATCCTCATGTCCTAGTCAAAAATGTGCAATCAAGTCCAGCCTCACCAAGATTCACTCATTATCTCTCAAATAATATGGACAGTCACACATATCACATATCAGCACACTCTACAACAGGAATTGCAATGCCACTCTCTCAACCACATAAAATAAATACTTGAGCATAATAATTAGGAATTTTATAAGGTAGGCTTGGGGTAAAGGTAGGATATAAGGTAAACGAGGTATAATAATCTGAGACATATGTAAGCAATTAAATTCACGATAATGTTTCTCAACTGTATTCATACTTCAACTGATATAGATGCAATAATGATAAGCACCGGAATATAAATATCATCACTTTCTGCGAACTTTTATGATTTTTCTTTTTCTTTTTATAACCTCACTGTCAGCTGCCCGATGTTTGTCTTGATTCTTTTTTTATTCTTTTTTTCTCTATTTTTTTTTCGAAACTTCACGAGTTTCAGCTGCCAGATTTTTGGTTTTTGTTCCGCAGAAAGTATGGGAATCAACAACTTCAAATTATACAATCATCTCATTCATTCGAACTCAACATATCATGAAAATAAATAACTTGCATACACTCAGAGGGGTAATATAAGGCTAAAGGCTTCGGGTTTATAATATTTAGTAGATTAATAACAAAAAAACGGTCAGGTTTCAACGGGGTTCACTAGGGGTGTCGATATAATCGATATAAGGTGGGAAGTATATGTAGAAGCTGTGGGGCTTTATTCCTAATTGCCTACATGCTCAAATATCATTTAGCAGCTTTGAATCATGACATACAAACCAAGTAAAAATATACCAACATGTGATCACTCGGAAAGACAAAGAGCTATTTTATATAATGCCTATGTTTTTCTTTCTTGGCTTTTGCTCTTTCTTGGGCTCAAATCCTCACAATATACTAGATTAAATCAAATGACTCATTATTGCACTTTCATCGTTCCAGAATATATACAAGTACTACATGATTTCTTTCACAAGGAGGAATACATTCAATCTTACCACTGACCCATGTTCCATAGCAAAATCAGCTCAATTAAGTTTATAGGAAAAGTTTCACTCACCAAAAATCAAACCATATTGTGTTTTCTTCTCAAAATATTATGAAAATTTCAGAAATTAAAGTATCAAAGAAAAATCTCAATAACATCCTCCCCACACTTAAAATCTTGTTTGTCCTCAAACAAATAAAAGTGCAAAAATATAAGCATGCTTGTATAAGAAACCATTCAACCAAACAAAACAAGCAAGCACACTTAATACAGGCAAACGAAAACATTAAAACATGGATTAGAAAGAACCTGGTTACAAGGAGCGGCAAAATTTCTCAGTTTCAGCAACTTTCCGCAAACTGCACCTCGCCTGTATGGGCATACGGTCGACCAGATTTTCTTCAAATCATTGAACTTATCGCCTCACCTGCATTTAGAAAATTATCAGAAACCATTATAAGCAGTTAAATCGTATTTTTGTAATTTTTGAATTTGTTTTAAAAAAAACTGAAATAAATAAAATAGCAGAAAAATAAAACATCGGGTTGCCTCCCAAGAAGCGCTTTGTTTATAGTCTTGGCTAGACTGTCAGCTGATGGAGATGTTGAAAATCAAGCTTTCCTCGGTCCTTATACCAAGTAACAATGTCAGGAACATCTTTTCGATCTTCGCCAAAATCCACAAGATGAGTTCTCCATGCTTCCCCACACTTGAACTCTTGCATACCCATGCCTCTTTCAAACCAATCACTTTGTTGCTCTAACTTAATAGACAAGTGATAAAACTTACAAAACTCCAAATCATGGGAAGATAAACCAGCTGAATTTTCAAGATCCCTGTGATGAACCAATGAATCACCATCCACGGGTAAATCCCAACCCTTTAAAGAAGGATTTACAAGATCCTCATGCCATAAGTTCAAAGGTTTCATATCAGATGCTTCAATTGTAGGTCCATTCACTTCATTCAAGCAGTCATTCAGAGGTGTGATGGTTACTTTCTCCATAGAAAAGTAGTTGACATCCTCTTTTCCTTCATTTATGATCATCTCATACCCATCGAAGTCACCAGTACTGCTTTCCACCACGTGCTCCATAACTTGGAGAGCGGAATCAACATCCACTTGCTTTTGAACGAATGACTCATCTTCATCAATCTCAGAATTATCAAATTTAAGAATGTAGTCCAATAACGTATATGTAGGCTCAGAAGGATCTATAAAAGTCTGCTCATGAACTCCACCCACTTTTCTCACGTCTCCATCTTTTTCTTGATCAACAACATACTCAAGCAAGGATTCATGGGTTGAATTACTTGTGTACTCCTGGTCATATACGAATTCTTCATAGCTATTCTGCTCGATTGATTGGGAATCTACATCATCATCATCCAGAGATTGCAAAGACAGTTCATCTTGACGTTCTCTACATTCATCGAGGTAAGCTCTAATGGAAGCCAAATTTTTATTTATATTATCATGGTGCTTTTGATGTTCTTCCTTCCACCTCACGAACTCTTTTCGTTCTTGCTCTTCTTGCTCTTTTCGCTCTTGCTCTTTTCGTTCTTGCTCCCGCTTATTACATACTGATTTGATGTCTTGCATGTGTTCTTCCATCTTATCGAAGTTTTGGTTCATCTCTCGCATCATACCCATCATCGCACCAAACATGTCTTGAATTTCATTCGATGCAGGTTGTTGAGGGTCGAACTCATGGTCATAATATTGTCCTTGATATTCTTCATAATAACACCCTGAATTGTATGGTTCACAATGGAACTGTGGTCCACTCCAAGGTTCATAATCGTTATATGGTGCAGCTGAATATCGAGGAGCTAAGTTGCATTCATAACTCCAATGACCATAATTTCTGCAATAATCACAACATGGCGGTGGGGGTTCACTGTATTGATTCCAATAACCCGACATGGTACAAGGTTTCAAAAATTGAAATCAGATGAGTCGCCTGTATGGCCTAGCGGTCGAGTCTCAAATTCCAGAAAAGTGTTCTCCTCTACGTGTCCAACTTTCAACACTTTCTTGGTGTAATCTACAGTAAATCAGATCAAATTCCTACACACTGGAATAACGAAATCAATAGAATAAGAAAGTAAACAACAACCGTTCCCCGGCAGCGGCGCCAATTTGATAGGTCGTTTTTCTACCAAATAAACCTGCAAACAATTAGGTTTAAATTCAAGTATAGAGTAAGCAGGGTCGATCCCACGAGGAACAGTGTAGTAAGATTTTTAATTCTAAAGATGCAGCTTTTGGTTAGAAACCACCTTTATATTTGAAAGAGTTTGTTTTAACTATCTAAGAACTAAATTACACTAAACTAAGAATGCAAATAATAATTAAAATAAACGATGCAAAGAACACGAAGACACTCAAACAATGCAATCCGGTTACAGGTAAATCCACATTAACAATTCATTCGATCACTGGCTCAGTAATTTATTAAGTTGTATAAACCAATCAGTTATAGACCTTCGAGAATAGCACACCCAATCTAATTTCTTCTTACTTTGTCGATAGCCGGAAAGAATAGCTAAACTGACTATTTCTCTAATCAAGATACAACCTAGCCGGAATAGCCTACCTAGATTTAATATCTCAACAGCATTAAGCACCAAAGAAACCCGATTCAGATAATTTATAATCAGAACAACTGTCACAAATTATCTACCCTGTATTCCAAACTATTGGCGTATAGTTTTGCCACTAATTGAATCTACCCCCTAGATACAGATAAATAGAGGAACTCAATTGGCACTATTCCAAATAACAGAAGACTGATCAGATCTCAAGCAATTCAGAAATAAACAGGATACACAGAGAATAACAAGGAACCCACACAACATAATTATCAAGCACATTTAGGCCTCACATATGAATCATAGTTAATGCTTCAAAACCCTTACCGGAAACAAACCTAGCTACTAAACATATTAAAAACCAACAAATAATTAAACATGAAACTAATTATAAAGAAAAGTAAAAGAAAACTTAGTCTTGATCAATGATGAAAAACGTATGTGTTGGCTGGCTCCAAAGCCTACGGATGGCCTCCAAACTCCGGAATTCCCGAAATAATATTATGTCTAAGTATATATAGGTTTTAGGGTAAACAAAACCCTAATCCGAATATTACAAGGAATTTGATTAATAAATTATAAAATAATTGGGCCTTCAAATAAATCTTCATTGTCTTCTCCATGTAGCCCAGTTAAGCCCAATTTATTAAGACCGCGACTGCAACAATTTAGCCCAATACTGATATCTTCAAGAACGTATAGCTGATTAGTGATCGACATGTCGAAGCACAACTTAGCCGCCCATAGAAAAAACCAATAATAGAATTACATCTTCAACTCGCAGGCGTCTTCTTCTTCCCGGAATAATGAAATTGACGATCCATTATCCGTTGGAGCACACTACCTCATTAAAGAAACCTTTCGGAAAAAAGAGTGTAGTGTCTAGCTTCACTCCATGGCTCTAAGTGCTTGATTTTGTATCTTTTTCACCACTTCTCCACTTGATTGTTTTCCACCATTTTTCTTATAATTCCTGCACCAAAAACACTTTCGTGCACATGAAATGGCAAAAGAGAGATATATAATCATATAATTAGATGCATAAAATACGCCTGGTCAGATCTGGATGCTGGTCAACTCTCCGATGGCCTATTTATCCGCCCTATTTTTTTCACACCGATTGGCCAAATTAGATGAAGTGAGCCTCGGTCTTGAAGCTGTTACTCACCAGTTTGGAAGAGCTCCATCAACGCGCTGGGCTCCTCCTCATGCGCCGTTGTCGGCTCCACGCGCCGCCCACGCGTGGCTGCCGCCGGCGGCGAAGCGCCTCTTTCGCTGAGCTCTGTGAGGTCATCGCTGTTTGAATGGTTTCCTATTTCTATTTTTATTTTTTAAAAAATTTCCTGCTTTCTTAGAGTTTTAGGCTTTAAATAAAAGGGATTTGTGCTTGAATGAGTGTTTTTGATAGAGTATTGGAAGGGTTTGGCTGTTTACCAACTCTGAGTTTAGCTGACTAGGTTTGTTTGGCTAAACTCTATTGGTTTCTGATCTGATTCATACGACAGTTAGGAGAAATCCGAGTCGACGTAGTTTTAATACATACTCTCTGGCGTTGCTATCTGAATTAGATTTGTAGGCTGTACAGGCGGGTGTTATCACTTGATTCATCGGTCTAGTACTAGTAAAATAGCTTAACGACATTTTGACTGTGTGGAATCAAATCTAGAATGTTTCTAAGAGGGCAATAGGCCATTCGAGGCCAAATCATTTAGTGATTCTGACTGAGACCTAGATAATCTTATCGGCCATGCACTAGTGCACAAGCATACCTTTCTCGGCACCACATTCAAGGCGTTTTGGCCAAAATTGCGCGGAACCGCCGAGTAAAGGGGTTACGAGTTCGCCTCCTTCCTCTCGCCTAGGGCAGAAAAATAAAAACGGCGTTTTACAGTTAAATAGAAGGCGTTTTCGAAACTGCCTTAAAATTTTGAAGGTCAGGCGATATCGTATCCAAATTCGTTAATACGCGACCAAGGAAGCGATATCGCCTATAAGACCCGGTAGAGGTTGGAAAAGTTGTTCGCCAGTTCTGGTTGGCAGCTTGTCAGTTAGCGAATTCGCTTGTTATTAACGCCTGCAGGCGAATTATTTCTAGAGATTCGCCTCTTTCATATTTCTGTCGTATGAACTATATTACTTTCTGGCAATATCGTAACCATATTCGCCTATAATTGGCGAGTTCGCTTAGATGCACGCATGTTGCTCTTTGTCCATGCAGTCGAGTTAATAGGCAAAATCGCTCTCTCTGACGCCTAGAGTCGAACTTGGTTCCGGTTTCGCTACCAAGCGAGTTTAAAGTATAAATTACAAGACTAATTCCTTTCCCTTTTTCGTTTTAACACTAGAACCATATATGTTGGGTAAAGAGATAGGGTATTTGTGATGTATCTGGATTTCGATAGAGTCACGTAGGCTCGCTTTCCTTTGAGAATAATTCGACCCTTATAGCCTGGGTTACACGAATTCTCTCGCAGGATAAAACTATCAAACCTTCTTGCTTCTAGGCCTGAAACAAGAAAATGCCTTTGAACATTTTGTTCTAGGCTTGTAATTACTGTTTGTGTTTTTGTGTCTTTACATGCACCAAGGGCATGTGTATTATAGGGGAAATCCGTCAGTTTCAAACCACACCTGTACAGATAAGGATGAAGCAACTGCATGCAACCACAGACATGCCAAGATGCAACTGCAGATAACCACAGAACATACTAGGCAACTGCACAGTATACCGCTCCAATCCATAACCGATGAGTTAACTGAGACAACTGCATGCATCCCTATCCAATCCAAGTTGGAGTAACTGTGTACGTACGTATCACCAATTTGGAAACCAAAACCACATAACAAAATTCGATTTCATATTATATATACATTTCTGCATGTATCCATATAACACTTCATTCCGAAGTAGTCATACCAAAATGATTATTCCAGAATTGTGAGATCGTGGATGGGTTTATACAAGTGTGCACTCCGCACCACCAACCTTGTTATAACGTCCCGAACTCACTAATATTCAAATCCAATTATGCTTAAATGATTGTGTTTCATAAAACACAAACAATCCTCCCCCATTTAAGTATAATCCTTGATTTTGAAAAACAACAATCCATCAAAACCAAACAAGTGCATAAATGAAAATGTCTTATAGATTGAATTTTCATCTTAGTGAATTACACATTCCAAATGCTCGAGAATCGGGGTGTCTAAAAGATTGAACCCTTCAACCCATTTGAAAACTTGAAGATAATACACACACAAGTTCAAATACAACTCAAAAGCTAAACTGACACTATTCAAGCCATGTGTCCCAATCCATTCATGAGGTGCATACAAAGCCAAGCGTTAGCTTCTTGAAGCGGTTGCACTTCGCTCTTCATATAGGTGAATCTTTCTAATCATACACATGCATATGCACTTTTTCAAAATATCCATTAAGAAGTTTAAACTTCATCCTCTGGTCTTCATGCATGTCCAAACATATACCATTCGGGATATAAAATTATATGTTTCAATCTTAAATAATGGGCCTTCCACATTGAATTTGACTCTAGCGTCGTACTAGAGCGAAATTGGGTATACCACCATCAAAGATTTAAATAGGCTTTAAACCCATCCCGATCACCGACTTTAATACCAAGTCCCTAGCTAACCCCTTCGTCAAGTGGTCTGCTAGGTTTTTATAGTGTTCTTACAAAATCAACTGAAATCACACCATGAGTTAATAACTCACGAACCGCACTATGCCTGATGCCCAAATGTCTGGATTTTCAATTGTACACTTCCTTATAAGAATTAGACAAAGTATTTAGACTATCACAATGAATTGAGATAGGCAAAATTGGCTTAGGCCCCAATGGAATTTCATAGATCAGATTATGTAACCATTCTGCCTCTTTACCGGCTGCGGCTAAAGCAGTAAATTCAGCTTCCAATGTCGAGTCAGCAAGACAAGTTTGCTTCTTTGAAGACCATGAAATGGCTCCTCCACCAAGCAAAAATGCCCAACCGCTAGTAGAAGAATTAGCATCTCCGCTATTATTCCAACTAGCATCCGAATAACCTTCCAACACTGAAGGAAATCCCACATAGCACAAACTATAATCCTTGGTTTTCTTTAAATACTTGAGCACACGCCTAACAGCTTGCCAATGAAAGGTGCTAGGATTACTCGTGTATCTATTCAATTTGCCAACCGCAAAAGCGATGTCTGGCCTTGTGCTTGTCATGGTATACATCAAGCATCCAATTACTCGAGAGTACTCGAGTTGTGATACTGCTTTACCCTTATTAGGTACAAGGTTCACACTTGTATCAATTGGAGTACTAACTGGGGAACAATTCTCACAATTAAACTTTTTGAGTATTTTTTAAATATAGTGAGATTGTGTCAGAGAGATTTCATTATTCTCTCGTTTGATATTAATGCCAAGAATAACATCCGCCTCCCCCATGTCTTTCATGTCAAACCTTGAAGACAAAAAAGTTTTTGTAAGGTCAACCTGATTTTGGTTTGTACCAAAAATCAACATGTCTTCCACATATACACAAATAATAACTCCATTTCCGGAATTATCAAATTTGCTATAAACACATTTGTCAGACTGATTCAATTGATAACCATTTGACAAAACCACCTCATCAAACTTTTGATGCCATTTCTTACGGGCTTGTTTTAACCCATACAATGATTTAACCAGTTTACAAACCTTATGCTCACTTCCTGGCATAACAAACCCTTCTGGTTGTTTCATGTAAACCTCCTCTTCTAGATCTCCATTTAAAAATGCTGTTTTGACATCCATTTGATGTATCACTTAGTTGTTGATAGCAGCCAAGGCAATCAACAACCTAATAGTGGAGATCCTGGCAACTGGGGCATATGTATCAAAGTAATCAACACCTTCCCTTTGCCTAAAGCCTTGGATAACCAATCTGGCTTTAAACTTGTCAATAGAACCATCGACTTTCATCTTTCTTTTGAAGATCCATTTGCAACCTAATGGTTTGCAACCACGTGGTAGATCAGAGAGAATCCACGTATTATTACCCATGATGGAATCCATCTCATCATTTATCGCTTATTTCCAGAAAGCAACATCTCTTGATTTCATAGCCTCACTAAATGTTTTAGGATCCTCATCAACATGATAACAATAAGAATATTCATTATCAATCTCATCTCTTGATCCCTCAACCAAATACATTTGGAAATCAGGACCAAAAGACTTTTCAATCCTTCCTCTCTTGCTTCTTCGAAGTTCAAGTGACTTAACAGGTGAGATTTCATCTCCCTTTATAGTTTTTATTGATGTTGGAACTATATCTTTGGTCTTGCCATTGAGGAGAATCGAGTTTCATCAAAAATAGCATCTATCGATTCAATTACAGTGTGAATCGAAATGAAATCATTAGGTTCAATAACATAGAACCTATAAGCCTTGGAATGCATGGCATATCCAACAAATATGCAATCAATTGCTCGTTCCCCCAATGTTTTCCTTTTGGGATCAGGAAGTCTCACGACCGCCCGACAATCCCAAACTCGAAGATAAATCAAGTTTGGTTTCTTTTTGCACCAAAATTCATATGGAGTTTTCTTGTTCCTTTTATTTGTAACCTTATTCAATAAATAGCAAGCCGTTAACATGGCTTCACCCCAAAATCCGTCACTCAAGCCTGAGTAGGATAGCATGGAATTTACCATTTCCTTGAGAACCCTGTTTTTCCTTTCAGCCACACCATTTGATTGTGGTGTATAAGGAGCGGTAATTTCATAAATTATGCCACAAGATTCAAAAAACACAGGATCATAATATTCACCTCCTCTATCAGTGTGCAACCTTTTAATCAAAACAGATTGCTGCAATTCAACTTCATTTTTGAAAATCTTAAATTTAGCAATTGCCTCATCTTTAGAATGTAACAAATATATGTAACAAAATCTAGAATAATCATCAATAAATGTTACCAAATATTTTTTATTTCCCAAAGATGGTGTTGCATCACTACTACAAAACATTGCCATTGAAGGCGGTTGCTTGTGAATGTAGGAAGGCGGACGTTTTCTGCCTTGTCTGGGGGTGCCTTAAAATTAAAAACGTTTTAAGGCGGTTCCTCTTCCGCCTTAAAAGATATGGAACAACTTACGAAATCGTAAGTCCATTCTATCGTGTAAAAGAATGAATAAACATAATAGCTTGCTATTTCGTAAGCCAATTATGTTGTATAAAAAAATGAACCAACGGAACAACTTGTGAAGTCGTAAGTCAATTCTTTTCCAGTAAAAACAAATGCGCTCTCTGATTGGAGAGCTCCGGGCAGCTATATAAATAATTCCGGCCAAAATCTTCCAGCATCAAATTGATGGACCTGTACAAAAATCCAAAAGAATCATTGAACATCAACCCAATTCGATCAACAACCATCTCTAACAATAAACATAACCAAATCTGTAAAACAAAGAGAAAAACCCATCAAATCTCAACATGATTCATCAAAAAACATCATCCAACATAGACAAATTATACAACTCCGAATTCGAAATACCCATTACCTTTATAATCGAAGCATATCATCACCATGACTGTTATCACCATAGCCGATAAAAAAATTGCAGATCTGGAATTTTGGGATTAAGAAATTGATTTGAGTGGAAGAGATATTTGGCAAGAAGATGAAGATATAGGGAAGAATCAAATTGGGAGGATTGATAAGGATGGCTCTATTGGTTGGGATGAGATATGTGAATCTCAGAAGAAAGAAGAAGAGATAAGAGGAAGAAGAAGAGATAAGATGAAGAAGAAGAGATAAGATGAAGAAGAAGAGATAAGAGTTACAGATAAGATCAGTTATGGGGAGAATCATATGACCTTGCGATTCTAGTTACGATATAGTAAGTTAGTCATATATCGTACACCACCTTGCGATTCCGGTTATGAATTCGTAAGGTATATATTTTTCATAGCCAAATATTATGATAAAAATTAACCAGTTAGGCGGACTACATAGTGATATCGTAACAATAAAATTAATTATAAAAAAAGTCTCATGAATCATGTCACGATATCGTACAAACATTCGATACATATAATACTGGAAACAATTGGGTTACAATCTCGTAACTTCATATTATTTCTTGTCAATTTTGCAAGCGATATCGTAACAGAAAAAGATTTCCAAGGTGGAAAATTTTTAAACGCCTTGAACATTAAATTTAAAAGGCACTTAATTTTCTGCCCTAAATTGTGTCTTTTCCGCCTTGCATATTTTTTATCAATACAGGTGGTATAGGTTACGATATCGTAACCCGATGGGAAGACGGAAAAATTCAATCGGACATAAACGCCTTTGATTTGTGCCTCTAATGGCCGTGTTTGTGGTAGTGCATGCAAATCACATAAATCACTATGAATGAGTTCAAGCAAACTTGATGTCCTTTCAACACATTTCATAGGTTGTTTGACAATTTTAGTCAACTTGCAAGTATCACATGTTTGCACATTTATATCAAAAGGTGGAATCAAGTTTTCTTTGGACATATTAAGCATGCGATTATAATGAACATGTCCTAGTCTTGCATGCCATAATGATGGTAAATCAACACCAGAACAAACCATGTTTACAGAATTAAAAATATCACTCAAATTCAACATAAACATACCATTACAATAATATCCAAACCCTACAAACACATAATACCTCGACAATACATACTTATCAGATTCAATCACTTGCTTATAGCCACACTTATTTAAAATGCCAACAGAAACTAAGTTCTTTCTAATTCTAGGTACATGTAATATATCCTTTAGATGAAGATATTTCCCAGAACTGAATTTCAACACAATTTCTCCTCGACCAAGAATATCGGCGGTCAATTTGTTTCCCATATGAATAATGGCACCATCAGTAACCGGTTCGAATGACTTGAACCACTTTTTGTCCTTGCAAACATGTTTGGTTATACCAGAATCTACCCACCACGTAACTTCATCATCCTACATTTAAAATGCTTCAGGAATGAGCATGACATAATTTTCATAAAAAATTAAATCATTGTCAAAAGACTGACCTTGAGTTGGTGGACCTTGGTCCTTAGACCCCTGCCCAGAATGGTTTGATACCACTACCTTCTTGCTCTTTCGGACACGACGGTCACGTTTAAAGTGCCCTGTCTTGCCAACATGAACCCTTAGGTTTTTTGTTTGATTTCTTGTTGTTGTTGACAAAGGGACGCTTTTTACCCTTTTTCTTCTCAGTACTTTCACCATCTTCCATCACATTGATAGAAGAAGACACCACTATCTCTTTATCTTTGGGCTTTCCATTTTTCATTTCCAATTTGGGTTGTGCGAATTGCCCAAGAATCCGAGACAGTTCATTGTACTGCTCCATCACTGGCCTGGAATCTGACATCCTGTAATTCATAAAATTACTGACAAGGAACTTCTTACTAGAAGCATCCTCATCCATGTACTTTGACTCCAAAGAATTCCACAACTCCCTTGCAGATTCAACATGTTGGTATATATCAAACAGTGAATCAGACATACCATTCAAGATGTGACCGCGACAGATGTAGTCATCATTCTCCCACTTGTTTCTCTTGCGCGTCTCCTCCAGTGGTTCATCCTCTGCTGGTTCGGTGATCGGAGTAGACAAGACGTACACCACCTTGAGAGTGGTTAGGAGGAAGTGCATCTTTTTCTGCCACCTGCGAAAGTCCACACCTACAAACTTCTCTAACTTCATAAACTTGGAAGTCATGTCACGTACAGAATCCATCATCACAATGACAACAATTCATTTTTAAAGATTGTTGGGTAAAGAGAAAGGGTATTTGTGATGTATCTGGATTTCGATAGAGTCACGTAGGCTCGCTTTCCTTTGAGAATAATTCAACCCTTATAGCCTAGGTTACACGAATTCTCTCGCAGGATAAAACTATCGAACCTTCTTGCTTCTAGGCCTGAAACAAGAAAATGCCTTTGAACATTTTGTTCTAGGACTGTAATTATTGTTTGTATTTCTGTGTCTTTACATGCACCAAGGGCATGTGTATTATAGGGGAAATCCGTCAGTTTCAAACCACACCTGTACAGATAAGGATGAAGCAACTGCATGCAACCACAGACATGCCAAGATGCAACTGCAGATAACCACAGAACATACTAGGCAACTGCACAGTATACCGCTCCAATCCATAACCGATGAGTTAACTGAGACAACTGCATGCATCCCTATCCAATCCAAGTTGGAGTAACTGTGTACGTATGTACCACCAATTTGGAAACCAAAACCACATAACATAATTCGATTTCATATTACATATACATTTCTGCATGAATCCAAGTAACACTTCATTCCGGAGTAGTCATACCAAAATGATTATTCCAGAATTGTGAACTCGTGGATGGGTTTAAACAAGTGTGCACTCCGTACCAACAACCTTGTTATAACGTCCCAAACTCACTAGTCATACCAAAATGATTATTCCAGAATTATCAGCTCGTGGATGGGTTTAAACAAGTGTGCACTCCGTACCAACCAACAACCTTGTTATAACATCCCGAACTCACTTATACTCAAATCCAATTATGCTTAAATAATTGTGTTTCATAAAACACCAACAGTATACTCCATACTCCATCATGAATTAAATTAAACACAATTTGATTCAAAGAACAAAACATTAGTTAAATGAATACTAAGATTGTCACAAGTAGGCAAAGTGGCGAATTTGTAAAAGTGTAGCATTACAATTGAAATTAAATTCCTAGAATCGACACGTCTAGGAAGAGTTCTCATTTGATGCGCCTTCCATGTCATTTGGTGTGGCTTGCTGTGGATGCTGACGGAGATAATCTTTAGAAAAAATCTGAAGAATGCGGCGAGTCTCCCACCAATTCTCTTGGACGTTACCAAGCTCGGTCATCATCGAGAACACAGAGTCCTCAAGCCCCTGGAAATAGGCTTCTCTTGGTGCTAGTAAATGATAGAAAATGTCAAGTTTTGTTCTAAAGTAAACTACCATCACAAGTACAAAAACCATGACTAAAAATTATTTACCTCCATTTGGTTCTGGCTCCGCCGGCACGTCCTTCTCCACCTTCTCTTGCCAAGTCCCCCCAACCAACTCCCACTTCTTCTTCTGGTAGTACTGCTTCGTGTAGTACTCACACGGCATCACGGTGCCGGAGAACTTCAGCCTTGGATGCGTAATGCGGAGGAATTTAGTTATGAAGTTTGCATAGGGCAATTTCTTCACAACCATGTTGTTTTCTACCACGCTCTTCTTCATGTGTTGGAAAATGGTATATCCAATGTTAAGCATGACTTCCTCCGCCACCATGTAGTACTCGATCAAAGTCGTGTAGTTTGGTTCAGCCAACCACCCACCTTTAGGCACAAGATTTGTAGCAACCATCTCATACAATATCCTCCTCTCAAGGGTGAGCTTGTATAGCTTGTACTCCTTCGGCGTTCCAAGTTCTGGCTCATCTCGACCAAAGTGTGTCTTGCCATATTCCTTCAGCATCTCGTGGGAAACGAGCAACTCACTAGGCCATTCTCCCATTGCGTGTAGATCCACAGGTTTATCCTCGTCCTCGAACACAACACCGAGGGCATCGTTGAACAGTTTGGGACTTAGTTCGTACTCCTTCTTGTTCACCTTGGTCTTCCACACGACACCAGACTGTCGGAAATTTCCGTAGAACTGCATAGTCTCCTCCAGATAGCCCGACTCATTCACCTTCATCAACTTGTGAGCTTCTTGATATTCAAGAAGTTCCCAAACCTCTTTCAAACCTATGTCGTTCACTTGACTCTCATCTGTTGGTGTTTTATGAAACACAATCATTTAAGCATAATTGGATTTGAGTATTGGTGAGTTCGGGACGTTATAACAAGGTTGGTGGTGCGGAGTGCACACTTGTATAAACCCATCCACGAGCTCACAATTCTGGAATAATCATTTTGGTATGACTACTCCGGAATGAAGTGTTACATGGATACATACAGAAATGTATATGTAATATGAAATCAAATTTTGTTATGTGATTTTGATTTCCAAATTGGTGGTACGTACGTACGTACGTACACAGTTATTGGATTTGGATAGGGATGCATGCATACAGTTGTCTCAGTTACTCATCGGTTATGGATTGGAGCGGTATACTGTACAGTTGCCTAGTATGTTCTGTGGTTATCTGCAGTTGCATCTTGGCATGTCTGTGGTTGCATGCAGTTGCTCTATCCTTATCTGTACGGGTGTGGTTTGAAACTGACGTTTTTCCCCTATAAATACACATGCCTTGGTGCATGTAAAGACACTGGATCACAGAACGGTAGTTACAGTCCTTAAACAAAATGTTCAAAGGCATTTTCTTGTTTCAGGCCTAGAAGCAAGAAGGTTCGATAGTTTTATCCTGCGAGGGAATTCGTGAAACCCAGGCTATAAGGGTCGAATTATTCTCTAAGGAAAGCGAGCCTACGTGACTCTATCGAAATCCAGATACATCACAAATACCCTTTCCATTTACCCAACAATCTTAGAGAATAATTTGTTGTCATTGTGATGATGGATTCTGTACGTGACATGACTTCTAAGTTTATGAAGTTAGAGAAGTTTGTAAGTGTGGACTTTCGCAGGTGGCAGAAAAAGATGCACTTCCTCCTAACCACTCTCAAGGTGGTGTACGTCTTGTCTACTCCGATCACCGAACCAGCAGAGGATGAACCATTGGAGGAGACACGCAAGAGAAACAAGTGGGAGAATGATGACTACATCTGTCGCGGTCACATCTTGAATGGTATGTCTGATTCACTGTTTGATATATACCAACATGTTGAATCTGCAAGGGAGTTGTGGAATTCTTTGGAGTCAAAGTACATGGATGAGGACGCTTCTAGTAAGAAGTTCCTTGTCAGTAATTTTATGAATTACAGGATGTCAGACTCCAGGCCAGTGATGGAGCAGTACAATGAACTGCTTCGGATTCTTGGGCAATTCGCACAACACAAATTGGAAATGGATGAATCTATTTCTGTGTCAAGCATAATCGACAAGCTTCCATCCACTTGGAAGGATTTCAAACACATGCTTAAGCATAAAAAGGAAGAGCTATCTCTTGTTCAACTTGGGAGCCATTTGCGCATAGAGGAAACTCTAAGGGTGCAGGAAAATGGCAATCCCAAAGATAAAGAAACAGTGGTATCTTCTTCTATCAATGTGATGGAAGATGGTGAAAGTACTAAGAAGAAAAAGGGCAAAAAGCGTCCCTTTGTCAACAACAACAAGGAATCAAACAAAAAACCTAAGGGTTCATGTTGGATTTGCGGCAAGACGGGGCACTTTAAACGTGACTGTCGTGTCGGAAAGAGCAAGAAGGGAGTGGTATCAAACCATTCTGGGCAGGGGTCTAAGGACCAAGGTCCACCAACTCAAGGTCAGTATTTTGACAATGATTTAATTTTTTATGAAAATTATGTCACACTCATTCCTGAAGCATTTTACATGCAGGATGATGAAGTTGCGTGGTGGGTAGATTCAGGTGCAACCAAACATGTTTGCAAGGACAAAAAGTGGTTCAAGTCATTCGAACCGGTTACTAATGGTGCCATTATTCATATGGGAAACGAATCTACCGCCGATATTCTTGGTCGAGGAGAAGTTGTGTTGAAATTCAGTTCTGGGAAATATCTTCATCTAAAGGATGTATTATATGTACCTAGAATTAGAAAGAACTTAGTTTCTGTTGGCATTTTAAATAAGTGTGGCTATAAGCAAGTGATTGAATCTGATAAGTATGTATTGTCAAGGTATTATGTGTTTGTAGGGTTTGGATATTATTGTAATGGTATGTTTATGTTGAATTTGAGTGATAATTTTAATTCTGTAAACATGGTTTGTTCTGGTGTTGATTTACCATCTTTATGGCATGCAAGATTAGGACATGTTCATTATAATCGCATGCTTAATATGTCAAAAGAAAACTTGATTCCACCTTTTGATATAAATGTGCAAAAATGTGATACTTGCAAGTTGACTAAAATTGTCAAACAACCTATGAAAAGTATTGAAAGGACATCAAGTTTGCTTGAACTCATTCATAGTGATTTATGTGATTTGCATGCAACACCATCTTTGGGAAATAAAAAATATTTGGTAACATTTATAGATGATTATTCTAGATTTTGTTACATATATTTGTTACATTCTAAAGATGAGGCAATTGCTAAATTTAAGATTTTCAAAAATGAAGTTGAATTGCAGCAATCTGTTTTGATTAAAAAGTTGCGCACTGATAGAGGAGGTGAATATTATGATCCTGTGTTTTTTGAATCTTGTGGCATAATTCATGAAGTTACCGCTCCTTATACACCACAATCAAATGGTGTGGCTGAAAGGAAAAACAGGGTTCTCAAGGAAATGGTAAATTCCATGCTATCCTACTCGGGCTTGAGTGACGGATTTTGGGGTGAAGCCATGTTAACGGCTTGCTATTTATTGAATAGGGTTCCAAATAAAAGGAACAAGAAGACTCCATATGAACTTTGGTGCAAAAAGAAACCAAACTTGATTTATCTTCGAGTTTGGGGTTGTCGGGCGGTCGTGAGACTTCCTGATCCCAAAAGGAAAACATTGGGGGAACGAGCAATTGATTGCATCTTTATTGGATATGCCATGCATTCCAAGGCTTATAGGTTCTATGTTATTGAACCTAATGATTTCATTTCGGTTCACACCGTAATTGAATCAGTAGATGCTATTTTTGATGAAACTCGATTCTCCTCAATGTCAAGACCAAAGGATATAGTTCCAACTTCAATAAGAACTATAGAGGGAGATGAAATCTCACCTGATAAGTCACTTGAACTTCGAAGAAGCAAGAGAGGAAGGATTGAAAAGTCTTTTGGTCCTGATTTCCAAATGTATTTGGTTGAGGGATCAAGAGATGAGATTGATAATGAATATTCTTATTGTTATCATGTTGATGAGGATCCTAAAACATTTAGTGAGGCAATGAAATCACGAGATGTTGCTTTCTGGAAAGAAGCGATAAATGATGAGATGGATTCCATCATGGGTAATAATACGTGGATTCTCTCTGATCTACCACGTGGTTGCAAACCATTAGGTTACAAATGGATCTTCAAAAAAAAGATGAAAGTCGATGGTTCTATTGACAAGTTTAAAGCCAGATTGGTTATCCAAGGTTTTAGGCAAAGGGAAGGTCACTACAAGAAAAAGTACCTATAGCAACCAAAAATATACAACGGGACAAAGAATGGTTGCAAATGCTCTAACCGCAGCCGGAATTTTTCGTTTGGTTGCAAAAACTATTACCATTTCAATATTTATTGCAATTGTGGGCCCACCTGCACCTTTCCCCTCCACAATTAACTTCTCCCGCCTTACTTTCCCCGTTTCCCGCTCTTTTGGTGGTTAATATTAATAATCAAATAACTGGGCAAACAATTAAGTTGAAGTAAAAAATAACAAGATGTAGAAGAATGGAATCGAACCTGGACTAACATGGAACTATCTAAGTACTTAACAATTCCAACACATTAACTCACGTGCTTATTGGTTTTAAATTAATATATATACATTTTCATTATCGTGATTTTGGAAGTTGAAGGATGTACACGGGTGTCTTTTTCTTATTGCCCGCCATCATTTAGATTATTAATTAATAATAATATAATAATAATTGGACCCATGGTAAAATATTTTGATAAATAAAGATGAATTTAAAAATAAATACAGAAGTAAAGATTTGAAGTCGGGTGGATATTACCATGTGGAATCCTCTTAACCATTCCAACTTCAAGAATCATTGAGCTATAGTTTGTGAAAAAATATATACTACCTCATTATTTTCTGCATAAACACTAACAAAATACAAATTAAAGGTTAACCTTATTAGATTACTTTTATAAAATAATTAAATTGAGTTTAACTAATGAAAGGTAAAAATTACTTGACCTTATAAGCACAAATAATCATATCAAATTTAAATTCTTACTTGTTTTCTAACAAAAGTCAATTGCTGATTGACACTAAATATATAAAGTTGATTTATGCTTGATTTTTCAGAAAAAACAAATCATATATACAAAATTGAGTTTAATTAATCAAAGTTCAAGACTTTGTTGACTCTAATATAACATTTGAGTTAAACTAATCAAATTTTATGTTACTTGACTTTCAATAAACTGTGACAAAACAACCGAGTTTAATCAACCGAATCTCACTTAGACTATCTATGAACACCAATACTTAGCTGAATTGAAAATGAATGTCAACCCTTGCATAACTTTTATATACATCAACTGATTGAATGTAACTGAGTAAAGGTTAAAAATTACTTGATAATAACTAAATAGACCTCAAATAATCAAAAGCCAATTACTAGACTTTCTATAGACATTAGGCAAATTGACTTCTACTAATCAAAGTTGATTTACTTGACTTTTCTATAGAGATTAGATAAAGTGAGATTAACTAATCCGGGTCTTATTTGACTTTTCCCTTGAATAATAATAACTTAACTGAAATCAAAAGTAAAATTACTTTCTCTTTATATACACTAACTAAATTGAGTTTAAAAGGTAAAAGTCAAACTATTATTGATTTTATATGATACTAAAAACTAAAACTGAAATTAAAAGGCAACTATTATTAGTTCACTAAGTTGAGTTTCATTATTCAAATTTATTTTGATTGTTTATAATTACTATTACTAACCATAGCTGTAGTCCAATTCTACAACTTCTTTTATTGTATTCATGTACTTGCCTGATATCAGTCATTACTTTAATTTACACATGATTTTCTATACAATGTAACTGTGTAAACAATATCTATTACATAATACAAACAATAACTAAATTTAATTTAGAAAATTAAAATTTTGAAGGTATATAGTGATAAAGAGTTATAATTTTTTTAATTTAAATTTGGCTATCAATATATTTATATTTATACATAATTATGTTGTGAACCTTTTGAGTAATTAAATATATTAAATAATAATGAATTGTGTTTATATTGAGATTTGAGATTAAGGAAAGAAAATAAAGATATTCAGTTTTAGTCTTATATTGTGACTTAATACATAGGAATCAAGAATGTGATATATATAAATATATTTATTTCTAATATAAGATTAAAACTGAATATCTTTATTTTCTTTCCTTAATCTCAATTTAAATCAAATTATAATAATATATAATTTATTAATGTGTTTAAGTTGCTGTACAATTACACGGATTATACTGTAAAAATGAGTTTTTGAATAAAAATAATATAAATTTTTTTAGTACAAAAATAATATAATTGTATTTGTGTAATAATAAACATAGTATTAATGAGAAATAAAAGAATATCATATATATGTATTATTTTGAATTGATCTAAACCGTCATTTGATTTCTTCAAGTGAATCTGAACCGTTAAAAGTTTATGTATATACTAAAGCAAAGGATAAGTCTCTGAATCGCTAACCCATCATATTTTCTTCGATCTTTGCCTTCTTCACTGAACCATCGCCGCCCATGAATCGCCGGCACCCACGAGTCGCCCCCCATTAATCTCCGGCGCCCATGAATCTCCGGCGCCCATGAATCGCCGGCGCCCATAATCTTCGTACCTCGGTGGGGACCTCCGGGTCGAGCCCAGTTACTCGACATCTGGTGATACTCTCCCTGGTCAAGAACAAGTCTGAGACGGATCCTGTCATCCCTGAAACGGATTGGTTTTGGGAGCCGTCACCGATGAGCCGTCACCGATCCATTGCTGGAGGTCCAGAAGGGGTATCGGGGTTATGTTTCGACGGAGAGCTGCGGAGCCGCTACTTCTCGCCGTCGAACGAGGTGGTCAAGGCTCACCTGGCGGCGTGTGGGGAGTTTCTCCCGACTTTCACGGCTAAAGTCGTCGACTTTGACACCGGAAAAGCGCTGCCCGAAGGTATTTCGGGAAGGTTGAGGCCACGGCGGAGATATGTAGAAAGAGTAATTTTTTCCTTCTTTTATGCTCATGTATTACAAATGCTGTTATTCATTATTCATAGTATTTCTCCTGGTTTAATTTGTTGCAGTGGTGATCCTACACTTTTTGAGAGATACTGGAAAAAGACAGGTGACAGATAGTCAATCACTATGCCAGGGGACCAATCTTTGAGCTATTTTTCAAATCCAAAAGCTCTGTGCTGGTTCATGGAACCAAAACTTGAGGAAGAAATAACAAGGCTGCATTCTGCGGTTGGATATGCCAAGGTAGAAGATCATTATATAGTAGTGGGAAATGGATCAAGTCAGCTGATCCAGGCTGCTTTTTATGCCCTATGTCCTCCTGATCAACCTAAGCCCTCTAGTATCGTCTCAGCAGCTCCTTTCTACTCGGTACTACTAATTCTATCTCAACTCTATAGTGTTTTTTCGCGGTCGACCAATAATTCATCATATCAGCTTGATTTTGATTAGTTATCACTAGTTTTATACGTAAAATTTTGAATATACATGACAGTTGTTCGTTTGTTACCTAGTGTTTTATGAAGTTCCCAGCGTCTTTATTTCTACAGTTATTTCTACATTTGAAGATTTGACGAAGCAATTCGATGGGGATATCATATATGAGTTTTAAACTCAAAGAACTTGAGGGAAGTTTTTCATTTGCCTCTAAACTTTAACTGAGTGGTAGTTTTTGAGGTTTTACAGATGAAATCTTGGTTTTGCATGGAGGATGCATTCTTCTATTGCTTGATAGCATATATGCAGATTATTCATCTCTTTATTTTATTTGATTTGGTCTGTCTATTGGTATCTACTTTTACACATTGTTTCCTTTGCAACAGATCAACTCCATTGTTTCCTGTTCAGTATTTGATTTATCATCTGTGTAGTATTGCTGTATGATCATAATGGATTCAAGGAGACTTTGCTGGTATAAGTTGGAAATTTAAAGTTGCATTCAGTTTACTATACTTTTGATTTGAGTTCTCTTTTTTGAGATGTATTTGATTAGAGTTCTCAGTTGTTGATTTGTTCTTTAAAATGTCATGTATTCCCATTAGATAATTTGACAAATTATCTTGCTCAGGTCTGGGCACCCATTAGCACACAAATTATCGAAGTCAAGACCTGAGAACACCTGAGCACACAAATTAGCACACATTAGCCTTACCGAGTTTATCGAAAGCATGTATTGTTAAATTATCTTGCTTTTGGATCAGATTTGCGAGTCGTTGACTTCGGGTCCTTGCCACGCCATTGGCATATCAAGAGAGGTAGGTGTGCGATTTGTGAAAGTATAGCTAGTATGTATCAGGTTATAATGTTGTTTCATTTGAGCAGGACTGGCTCTGATTATGGATCTTATGGGGAATGATGTGACTAGGCTTACTGCTGTGAAGGCATCGGGAGTGATAGCTGGATCTCCATTGCACTTGGATCTGTCTTGTGTCTTCGTTCGAGTGATATCAGACTTAAATGGATTGTTGAAGAAGGATTGCTGCAGATTTGTTGATTCATTTGAGCAGGCTCTGTGATTATGTGGAGTTGGTTTGTTGAAGAATGCTGCAGATTTGTTGATTCATTTGAGCAAGGTGCCCGTGATTATGTGGAGCTGGATTGTTGAAGAAGGATTGCTGCAGATTTGTTGATTCATTTGAGCAAGGTGCCTGTGATTATGTGGAGCTGGATTGTTGAAGAAGGTGCTGCAGATTTGTTGATTCATTTGAGCTGATATGTCAATGAATTAAATATTATGATTTTTTTTTAATTTCAAATTATATACTATGTAAATACATTTTTAATTAATTAATGATATTATTTTATTAATCTACTTTTTAATAATTTCAGTTTTATCATTTAATTAATTAAAATAATAGTATCAATAATAATATTTGTAATTAATTAATTAATGAAATTACTATTAGCAAAATTTAAATTTAAACAGAAAATTGTACAAGTTACGACGAGAAATTCCGTTGTAAATAGGAAGTTACAGCCGACCATGTGTCCCGTCGTAGAGTATTAGCAACGCCATTTTTCACGGCTGCAAAGCATCAATTACGACGGGAAACCCTTTTACGAGGGAAGTTATACCAACCCCCACATGGACGGTCGTAAATGTTCATTTACGACGGAAATTTGACCTATTGCAACCAAATACTTGGCTGCTATACCTGTTTTTTCTTGTAGTGGGTGTTGATTACTTTGATACATATGCCCCAGTTGCCAGGATCTCCACTATTAGGTTGTTGATTGCCTTGGCTGCTATCAACAACTTAGTGATCCATCAAATGGATGTCAAAACAACATTTTTAAATGGAGATCTAGAAGAGGAGGTTTACATGAAACAACCAGAAGGGTTTGTTATGCCAGGAAATGAGCATAAGGTTTGTAAACTGGTTAAATCATTGTATGGGTTAAAACAAGCTCCTAAGCAATGGCATCAAAAGTTTGATGAGGTGGTTTTGTCAAATGGTTATCAATTAAACCAATCTGACAAATGTGTATATAGCAAATTTGATAATTCTGGAAATGGAGTTATTATTTGTCTATATGTGGATGACATGTTGATTTTTGGTACAAACCAAAATCAGGTTGACCTTACAAAGACTTTTTTGTCTTCAAGGTTTGACATGAAAGACATGGGGGAGGCGGATGTTATTCTTGGCATTAAGATCAAACGAGAGAATAATGAAATCTCTCTGACACAATCTCACTATATTGAAAAAATACTCAAAAAGTTTAATTGTGAGAATTGTTCCCCAGTTAGTACTCCAATTGATACAAGTGTGAACCTTGTACCTAATAAGGGTAAAGCAGTATCACAACTCGAGTACTCTCGAGTAATTGGATGCTTGATGTATGCCATGACAAGCACAAGGCCAGACATCGCTTTTGCAGTTGGCAAGTTGAGTAGATACACGAGTAATCCTAGCACCTTTCATTGGCAAGCTGTTAGGCGTGTGCTCAAGTATTTAAAGAAAACCAAGGATTATAGTTTGTGCTATGTGGGATTTCCTTCAGTGTTGGAAGGTTATTCGGATGCTAGTTGGAATAATAGCGGAGATTCTAATTCTTCTACTAGCGGTTGGGCATTTTTGCTTGGTGGAGGAGCCATTTCATGGTCTTCAAAGAAGCAAACTTGTCTTGCTGACTCGACATTGGAAGCTGAATTTATTGCTTTAGCCGCAGCCGGTAAAGAGGCAGAATGGTTGCATAATCTGATCTATGAAATTCCATTGTGGCCTAAGCCAATTTCGCCTATCTCAATTCATTGTGATAGTCTAAATACTTTGTCTAATGCTTATAAGGAAGTGCACAATGGAAAATCCAGACACTTGGGCATCAGGCATAGTGCGGTTCGTGAGTTATTAACTCATGGTGTGATTTCAGTTGATTTTGTAAGAACACAGAAAAATCTAGCAGACCACTTGACGAAGGGGTTAGTTAGGGACTTGGTATTTAAGTCGGTGATCGGGATGGGTTTAAAGCCTATTTAAATCTTTGATGGTGGTATACCCAATTTCGCTCTAGTATGACGCTAGAGTCAAATTCAATGTGGAAGGCCCATTATTTAAGATTGAAACATATAATTTTATATCCCGAATGGTATATGTTTGGACATGCATGAAGACCAGAGGATGAAGTTTAAACTTCTTAATGGATTTTTTGAAAAAATACATATGCATATGTATGATTAAAAAGATTCACCTATATGAAGAGCGAAGTGTAGCCGCTTCAAGAAGCTAAGGCTTGGCTTTGTATGCACCTCATGAATGGATTGGGACACATGGCTTGAATAGTGTCAGTTTAGCTTTTGAGTTGTATTTGAACTTGTGTGTGTATTATCTTCAAGTGTTCAAATGGGTTGAAGGGTTCAATCTTTTAGACACCCCGATTCTCGAGCATTTGGAATGTGTAATTCACTAAGATGAAAATTCAATCTATAAGACATTTTCATTTATGCACTTGTTTGGTTTTGATGGATTGTTGTTTTTCCAAATCAAGGATTATACTTAAATGGGGGAGGATTGTTGGTGTTTTATGAAACACAATCATTTAAGCATAATTGGATTTGAGTATTGGTGAGTTCGGGACGTTATAACAAGGTTGGTGGTGCGGAGTGCACACTTGTATAAACCCATCCACGAGCTCACAATTCTGGAATAATCATTTTGGTATGACTACTCCGGAATGAAGTGTTACATGGATACATACAGAAATGTATATGTAATATGAAATCAAATTTTGTTATGTGATTTTGATTTCCAAATTGGTGGTACGTACGTACGTACGTACACAGTTATTGGATTTGGATAGGGATGCATGCATACAGTTGTCTCAGTTACTCATCGGTTATGGATTGGAGCGGTATACTGTACAGTTGCCTAGTATGTTCTGTGGTTATCTGCAGTTGCATCTTGGCATGTCTGTGGTTGCATGCAGTTGCTCTATCCTTATCTGTACGGGTGTGGTTTGAAACTGACGTTTTTCCCCTATAAATACACATGCCTTGGTGCATGTAAAGACACTGGATCACAGAACGGTAGTTACAGTCCTTAAACAAAATGTTCAAAGGCATTTTCTTGTTTCAGGCCTAGAAGCAAGAAGGTTCGATAGTTTTATCCTGCGAGGGAATTCGTGAAACCCAGGCTATAAGGGTCGAATTATTCTCTAAGGAAAGCGAGCCTACGTGACTCTATCGAAATCCAGATACATCACAAATACCCTTTCTCTTTACCCAACATCATCCACCACCATCAACTCGTTCAAGACAGCCTTGGCATTTTCAAAACTACAATACTTAATATAAGCTTGTTCACTAACAAACTTAGCCTTATCGTACATGATAGGCCGGGTCGATTCGGCGGCGGCCTTTTTACCCTTACCCTTTGGAGGCATGTTTGAGATCGCAACAAGTACCTAACAGATAGAACCCAACCTTAATCTATGATTGAACCCATAAAAAAACATTCATCATCACACCTAGATTGAAAGCTAAGCTTTTACATAACGAATTGTCCAAAATAAACTAAAAAAACAAAAATATTGATGAAAAAGAGTTCAAGATCAGCGGAACTTACAATGTGGGGGTGATTGGGCCGTGAGAGCGCTGATTTGCTGGTGGAATTGACGGGTTGGCGGCGGCGGATCGGAGTTTTGGGAGAGTTCTGATGATTTTGAGGGTTTTAAAATTGGGGATCTGATTTTGAACGCGTCTGGAGGTTTCAGTTGACTATTTATAGGCTTGCAGTTTACGAATTCGCCAACCCCATCGTGTATAGGCAATTTAGCAGGCGAATTCGCTTGTAAATAAAAAAATTGTAGGCCTTTGGACCTATGAACTATGATATGGGCCAGATCGGGTACGAGCCATGTATGTATAGTGTATGTATATTGCATTCAAGTATTTTTTTCATAGGTAATTTGCGTGTGTCGGCGACTTATTGAGCCCTTCTATTTTGCCAGCACATATATACTGATAAATTGGCTTTCAATCCACCGATGTGGGATTAATGACACTGGCAGGAGGCGAGTTCGCCTCCTACGACGCCCGCAGGCGAGGAAAAAGGCGAATTCGCTTGTACTACTAGATCCCTTTTTATTTAGGTAAAAATGACACTAATTTTAATCTTTTGATCATTTGTATTTTGTAGAAATTATTATGAAGGACTAGACAATTATAAAGAATTTCAAAATATGAGTTTTATATAAATTAGTGTAGAATGGTAACCTATTCCGGTGCTTGAAAATATCGGGGTTTGAGTTAGGCGAAGTTTGGCGTCAATTGCTGGCGGAGTTTGGAGTCCATTCAGCGGAGTATGGAGTCCATTCGGCGGGTTATGGACGCCTTGTCTTCCGCCATTCGCGCTAAATCAATTTTCCGTCGAGTCAGCCGGTCATGGCGGAACCTATGGAGCGCCAAGACGACTAGTCGTCGTCAACTAGTCGTCACTCCTATGTGGTTTTATTAAAGGAATACTAAACCCTAATTCATACTTAGAAGCGATATCGCCTCTTATTTCGTTTATGAATGAAACGGCGTCGTTACTTTATGTTCTATACTTGTGCATCTTAAAAAATAATCAACCTGGCGGGCGAAACCGTAAGCTCTTTCGCCTACAGGTTATGATTTCGCCTCTTCAGTAGACTGGTAGACTCTATTACCTTTGGCGAGCCAGGAAGCGACTACGCCTTGAAGATACGTTCATAGACTGTTCAACTAACGAGTTCGCCTAATGGATTCGCCCCTTATTTATTCAACTTGCGAGTTCGCCTCTTCAGTCGCCTGGTAGACTCTGTTTCCTATGGCGATCCAAGAAGAGAATTCTCTTTTAAGATAAGTTCATAGACGTTTATATATACGACTTCGCAGCCTAAATTCGCCTCTCATGTTTTCAGGTAGCGATATTGTCTTCTGTCTCGCCTACTCTGATAAGTCCATGTATCATATTCGGACCTCATTCATACTCGGATCAGGGCCTTAGAAGGGTCATGGGCTCGAGATACGCGGAGGATGGGACCACGGGTCCATCAATCCTAATCCTTACAAGGAATGCGTATATTATGAATGTTCTACAAGGAATATACATCTTCTTAGAGATGGTAATACAGCTATCCTAAACATGGTAATACAACCATGTCCGAAATACACTTCTATAATACATGGTAATACAACTTCTATTCAAATAAGAGTTGTATTCATACCATAAATACATATCTTGGTGATCTACGGATTGTAGCCATATAAATACCCTAAAGGTTTGGTAGACCTCTACATCTAATCTCATACTTTATACTTTACGCCTTAAGCAAATATACTGACTTGAGCGTCGGAGTGTCTATCCCCGGGACACCCGGGGCCTTTGTCTTGCAGATCAGTTGGAGAGCCTGGTTCATCGTCGAAGTGTTGGTGTCCGGCATACATCAATTTGGCACGCCCGGTGGGACATCTCACACTCATTGACGACATCGCCGAACCTTGTTTACGATCTGGTCTAACACACCTGAAGAAACAACTTCCCCAACAACATGTCTGACGCCGAGCAACCCAGACGAAGCTCCCGTGTGCTGGGGCAAAATCCAGAAGAGAATCCAGAAGCAGAGCAACCCCCCAAGGACGAGGACGAGGACGAGGATGATAAGTCCATGGTTCGTATTCAGACCTCATTCATACTCGGACCAGGGCCCGAGAAGGGTCATGGGCTCGAGATACGCGGAGGGTGGATCCACAGGTCCATCAATCCTAATTCTTACAAGGAATGCGTATATTATGAATGTTCTACAAGGAATATACATCTTCTCTGAGATGGTAATCAGGCCTGGCCCAACAAGTGCATGGACTGACATCAGTGCTTCAGGCCCCCAATTTTGGGCCGAAAAAAAAGCCCAATTTTTATAAATTTTAAGGTTATTTAGTATGTATTTTTACTATTAAAAATAATAATTATATATAATGAATTAAAAAATAATTAAAAATGCCTAATTTTTACAATCAAATTAAAATATAGGCCTTTTATATTTATTTTTTTTTGCTTCAAGCCCCCGAAATTCTTGGGCCGACACTGATGGTAATACAGCTATCCTAAACATGGTAATACAACCATGTCCAAAATACACTTCTGTTATACATGGTAACACGACCTCTATTCCCATAAGAGTTGTATTCGTACCATAAATACATATCTTGGTGATCTACGGATTGTAGCAATATAAATACCCTAAGTGGTTTGGTAGACCTCTCATATAATCCCATACATTATACTTTACGCCTTAAGCAAATATACTGACTTGAGCGTCGGAGTGTCTATCCCTGGGACACCCGGGGCCTTTGTGTTGTAGATCAGTTCGAGAGCCTGGTTCGTCGTCGAAGTGTTGGTGTCCGGCATAAATCAATTTGGCACGCCCAGTGGGACCTCTCACACTCATTGACGACGTCGCCGAACCTTGTTTCCGATCTGGTCTAACACACCTGAAGAAGCAACTTCCCCAACAACATGTCTGACGCCGAGCAACCCAGACGAATCTCCCGTGTGCTAGAGCAAAATCCAGAAGAGAATCCAGAAGCAGAGCAACCCCCCAAGGACGAGGACGAGGACGAGGATGATAAGTCCATGGTTCTATTCAGACCTCATTCATACTCGGACCAGGGCCCGAGAAGGGTCATGGGCTCGAGATACGCGGAGGGTGGATCCACAGGTCCATCAATCCAATCCTTACAAGGAATGCGTATATTATGAATGTTCTACAAGGAATATACATCTTCTCAGAGATGGTAATCAGGCCTGGCCCAACAAGTGCATGGACTGACATCAGTGCTTCAGGCCCCCAATTTTGGGCCGAAAAAAAGGCCCAATTTTTATAAATTTTAAGGTTATTTAGTATGTATTTTTACTATTAAAAATAATAATTATATATAATGAATTAAAAAACAAATAAAAATGCCTAATTTTTACAATCAAATTAAAATATAGGCCTTTTATTTTTTATGTTTTTTTTGCTTCAAGTCCCCGAAATTCTTGGGCCGACACTGATGGTAATACAACCATGTCCGAAATACACTTTTTTTTTACATGGTAGTACGACCTCTATTCCCATAAGAGTTGTATTCGTACCATAAATACATATCTTGGTGATCTACGGATTGTAGCAATATAAATACCCTAAGTGGTTTGGTAGACCTCTCATCTAATCTCATACTTTATACTTTACGCCTTAAGCAAATATACTGACTTGAGCGTCGGAGTGTCTATCCCCGGGACACCCGGGGCCTTTGTCTTGTAGATCAGTTCGAGAGCCTGGTTCGTCGTCGAAGTGTTGGTGTCCGGCATAAATCAATTTGGCACGCCCAGTGGGACCTCTCACACTCATTGACGACGTCGCCGAACCTTGTTTCCGATCTGGTCTAACACACCTGAAGAAGCAACTTCCCCAACAACATGTCTGACGCCGAGCAACCCAGACGAATCTCCCGTGTGCTAGAGCAAAATCCAGAAGAGAATCCAGAAGCAGAGCAACCCCCCAAGGACGAGGACGAGGACGAGGATGATAAGTCCATGGTTCGTAGTCAGACCTCATTCATACTCGGACCAGGGCCCGAGAAGGGTCATGGGCTCGAGATACGCGGAGGGTGGATCCACAGGTCTATCAATCCAATCCTTACAAGGAATGCGTATATTATGAATGTTCTACAAGGAATATACATCTTCTCAGAGATGGTAATCAGACCTGGCCCAACAAGTGCATGGACTGACATCAGTGCTTCAGGCCCCCAATTTTGGGCCGAAAAAAAGGCCTAATTTTTATAAATTTTAAGGTTATTTAGTATGTATTTTTACTATTAAAAATAATAATTATATATAATGAATTAAAAAACAAATAAAAATGCCTAATTTTTACAATCAAATTAAAATATAGGCCTTTTATTTTTTATTTTTTTTTGCTTCAAGTCCCCGAAATTCTTGGGCCGACACTGATGGTAATACAACCATGTCCGAAATACACTTCTTTTTTACATGGTAGTACGACCTCTATTCCCATAAGAGTTGTATTCGTACCATAAATACATATCTTGGTGATCTACGGATTGTAGCAATATAAATACCCTAAGTGGTTTGGTAGACCTCTCATCTAATCTCATACTTTATACTTTACGCCTTAAGCAAATATACTGACTTGAGCGTCGGAGTGTCTATCCCCGGGACACCCGGGGCCTTTGTCTTGTAGATCAGTTCGAGAGCCTGGTTCGTCGTCGAAGTGTTGGTGTCCGGCATAAATCAATTTGGCACGCCCAGTGGGACCTCTCACACTCATTGACGACGTCGCCGAACCTTGTTTCCGATCTGGTCTAACACACGTGAAGAAGCAACTTCCCCAACAACATGTCTGACGCCGAGCAACCCAGACGAAGCTCCCGTGTGCTAGGGCAAAATCCAGAAAAGAATCCAGAAGCAGAGCAACCCCCCAAGGACGAGGACGAGGACGAGGATGATAAGTCCATGGTTCGTATTCAGACCTCATTCATACTCGGATCAGGGCCCGAGAAGGGTCATGGGCGCGAGATACGCGGAGGGTGGATCCACAGGTCTATCAATCCAATCCTTACAAGGAATGCGTATATTATGAATGTTCTACAAGGAATATACATCTTCTCAGAGATGGTAATCAGGCCTGGCCCAACAAGTGCATGGACTGACATCAGTGCTTCAGGCCCCCAATTTTGGGCCGAAAAAAGGCCCAATTTTTATAAATTTTAATGTTATTTAGTATGTATTTTTACTATTAAAAATAATAATTATATATAATGAATTAAAAAATAATTAAAAATGCCTAATTTTTACAATCAAATTAAAATATAGGCCTTTTATTTTTTATTTTTTTTTGCTTCAAGTCCCCGAAATTCTTGGGCCGACACTGATGGTAATACAGCTATCCTAAACATGGTAATACAACCATGTCCGAAATACACTTCTGTTATACATGGTAGTACGACCTCTATTCCCATAAGAGTTGTATTCGTACCATAAATACATATCTTGGTGATCTACGGATTGTAGCAATATAAATACCCTAAGTGGTTTGGTAGACCTCTCATCTAATCTCATACTTTATACTTTACGCCTTAAGCAAATATACTGATTTGAGCGTCGGAGTGTCTATCCCCGGGACACCCGGGGCCTTTGTCTTGTACATCAGTTCGAGAGCCTGGTTCGTCGTCGAAGTGTTGGTGTCCGGCATAAATCAATTTGGCACGACCAGTGGGACCTCTCACACTCATTTACGACGTCGCCGAACCTTGTTTCCGATCTGGTCTAGCGCACTTGAAGAAGCAACTTCCCCGACAGCATGTCTGACGCTAAGTAGCCCAGACGAAGCGCTCGTGTGCTAGGGCAAAATCCGAAGGAGAATCCAGAAGCGGAGCAACCCCCTCAAGGACATGGTCGAGGACACGGACAACCCAGAAGATCTCGTGCACACTTTGCCTCAGAGCAATCACCAAACTCTAACACGGGTAGCGGAAACTCCAACGTTCTGATATCCATCAACCCAAATCCTGTTGGAACAACACCACCAATCTCTGGTCCAAATCCTGGTATATTCAGAGCACCTCCTGGATCAAATCCCATCGTATCCAGGATACCAGCATCCGGCTCCAATCCTGCTGCATCCAGAATCCCACCTCCTGAAACAAACCCTGTTGAATCTGAAGTACCAAACTCAGTTTAAAGGGTTTTCATCCAAAACAAGGAGAGTTACAGCACGAACGTTAACAGTTCAGATGGCTTGGATCAGGAAAATAGGTTGGGATATAATGGTCCCGATTTGATCTTCTCTCCAGAAGAACGAACACAAAGGGATCAGCAAATCTTTGCAGAAGGACAGCAGGAGGACGTTAGTCAGAGCAATCTCAGCTAAGCCATAAACCAAAACATACAACACATCCCGCGGGGCTCTGATCCACTCCGAATTGACCTTTCCTCAGACACTCCCCCGAGGAAAATAGTAGGTCCAACTCGATCTTCTCTCCGGAAGGAAGGGCACGAAGAGATAGACAAATTCTTGAAGATAGACAACAAGAAGGAGAATCTGTGATAGAATACTATTACAGATACATGAATCTCGCCACGAGACGCTATGATCAAGAAGAAATCCTCTTAGTAAACCTGTACCGGACGATGGTAGGTAATAACACTCCGAGGAATAAAAAGAAGAAGAAGGATAGCTCCCACAACAATAACAACCAAGGTGGCAGAAACAAAAATCCTTAGGATCCTCCCCCACCATCATCAAATGGAGCCAACCGAGTCATCAACAACATTAATGGCTATACCGGAGGAGCAATTTCCCTAACTAAGCTAAAGGATAGTGTACGGACCCTACCACATACTAAGCTGGTCAACAAGAATCTCCATTTCGAAGAAGCTATTATTTTCTCAGATAAGGATGACGTACCAAATCAGAGGCTTCATTTTGATCCTCTCATCATCTCGGAAATCATACAAGATTCTTTGGTAAAAGGAGTCTTCATAGACAGGGGGAGTGGGGTAGAAATAATGTTCCAGGACTGCTTCCAGAAGTTAGGATTTACTAAAGATAACCTTAAACCTACGGGTCCGATCTCGGGGTTCACAGGAAATCCAATAATACCTTTTGGGGAAATCACACTCCTTGTCACAGTAGCAGAAGGAGCCAAGAGCCTAACCTTATACTGCACATTTGTGGTAGTAGACACCGTCACACCCTTCAACATTATCCTTGGCAGATTTTGGATGGGCCAAGCCAAAGCCGTATGGTCTCCTTACCATCTGATGATGAAGTTCCCAACACCATAAGAAGTAGCTTCAATAAAAGGAGACCAAGGAGTTGCGCGTTCTTGCATAATCACGGCCGCCCGTGACCCCAAAAAAGAAGATGACGATTATATGTCAAAGAATCCTCCAACTTGGGGGAAAGCGGTATTTAAAGTTTTACTAACCAACCCCGAGAAAAAGGACCATCTTTGGGTTTCTCACTTCAATCTCCAAGTCACCAGTAATGAAGTCGAGTATGAAACTCTCAGTACCAACTAAAACTAGCTAAAAACCTGGAAGCAGAAGACCTTGAGGCCGAGGACCTCGAAATCTTCAGTGACTCACAGATCTTGGTTCAACAGGTTAAAGCCGAATACGAAACTCAAGAGTACAGTGTCCAGAAATACCTCGGGAAAGTTAAGCCTCTCCTGAATCAATTTCAACATTATGAGTTGAATCTTATCCCCCGAGAAGGTAACCACAAGGCTGATGCACTTAGCAAGCTTGCCTCCTCGGACCTCAACATAAGATCTTCTCAATAATTGCTAATGGAAACCCCGGCGAAGAGAAGTTACGAGAATAGCAGCATCATGGCTAATGACATCTCAGACACATGGAGGAACCCCTACATCGAATACCTCCAAATGGGTACCCTTCTAAAGGATAAGCACCTGGCATGGAAGGTCCGAGGAACACATGAAGGATTCTACGGTAGCTATCAAGATCCACATACCATTATTCAAAAGCTCCTACAGAAGAGTTATTTTTGGCCTTTGATGCTACAAGGTGCCAAAAGATATATCGATTCTTGCCAACAGTGCCGGAGATTTGTTAAGATGATCCACATACCACAGGAGAATATGATTACCATCCAAGAATCCTGGCTATTTGTTCGATGGGGCATTGATCTTGTAAGGCCTTTTCCCACGGCCCCTGTTATCAACTTCTAATGGAAAAATATCGTGGGTCGCTATGGCATTCCGAGATACATGGTGACCGACAATGGAGCACAATTTTCTAATGATCCCTTCAAGAAAAGGTACAAGGAGTATAGAATACACTAGCAGCTCGCCTCAGTATATAATTCAAAAGCTAGCGGCCAAGCAGAAGCTACGAGCCGAGCCTTGGTATTCGGCATCAAAAAGCGCCTCGAAGGAGCTAAAGGAAACTGGATCAAAGAATCACAAATATGATCTGGACCCATAGAACCACACCAGCTACAACAACAGGAAAGACTCCTTATAGCTTAGACTATGGGTCCGAAGCGATCATCCCCAGGGAGATTGGGGTCCCCTCTGTCTGTACCTCTCAGCCAAATGATGAAAATGGCAAAGCCAACGAAGAAAACCTTTTTCTCGACCTTGACCTCCTAGAGGAGAAAAGAGCAAATGCTACTATATACAAGGCCAAGGTGAAGAAAATATTCAAGAGCTACCATGATAGAAGAGTCCTCTTGGCCACTTTTGTTAAAGGAGACCTTGTCATAAGGCTAAACGAGAAAAACAAGAGAAAAGTGGAAGGGAAGCTGGCCCCGAACTGGGAAGGTCCATATCGAGTCCTAGAATCCCATCCAGGGGGAAGCTACCTCTTGGAAACCACGAAGGGGGAACCTATACTACAAAGATGGAATGTGATTAACTTACAAAAGTATCACAGAAGATTCAAAACTCAAGGGAGAGGCTCACAAAGGTGCAAGACTATGAAGAGCGTCCGAAAAACCTCATCAAGGTCCGAGACAATTATACTCTAGCACAAACGGGTACTCAATCTCAAAACCCACTATTTACTTTACTTCTATCCTTAAAGTTATAAACTTAGATTGAAGTCATGATATTTTTATACCTATCCTTATAATAAGCAATCTTTAAATTCCTTTTCTAAAAAGAGGATTGTTGTCTTAAGTATAACATTGATTGCTGTTCAAAACAATATACTTTATAAAGTATATGATTGGTCAACTTATAAGTTGTTTGGATCCAATATTCAAATACCAATCGTTTTGAGTAAAAGAGATAGGTTCGAGATAAAGTACTTCAAAAAAGTGCTTGATTAAGGTCTATAGACCAAAAGGGCAGACTTTCTCGAGAATCAATCATCTCAACATAAAGAGGAGAAACCTCAAAAACAAAAGTTGAAGTTCATATCAAAGGTGTTATTACATCAGAATATGATACTTCTATAAAAGTCCCTCAAAAAGGCACACATAGAAGAAAAACCTCGAACCTAAGTAGTTCATATCAAAGGTGTTGTTACATCAGAATATGATACTTCTAAAAAAGTCCCTGAAAAGGGCATACATAGGAAAAACCTCGAACACTGATAGATCATATCAAAGGTGTTATTACATCAAAATATGATACTTCTAAACAAGACCCTCAAAAGGGCACATAAGAAGCTAAACCTCGAACCTAAAAAGGACATAACAAAGGTGTTACTACATCAGAATATGGTACATTTAAATATACCCAATAGGGTTTCCCAGGACTTCACCAGAAGTGACACTTGAGTGATGGGCTATTGTCAACTTTTCTACACGCTGTGACATTAAAGGCCTTGGAAAAAGATGCCCGAGGAAGAAGCCCAACAACATCAAGTACGCAGAGTGTTCATCATGGACAACTGCGAAGACCTGATCCGGAGTATCTTAGCTTGGCATAAGCTCCTTTCCAGTAAATCATGAGACCGAGGTTCATGTGCAAAGGATTTCAGACTTTGAAGCTGACGAGGAGATGCCAAGACTAATCCACCTTATTTATGGAAGAACTAGAAATCACCTCTTCAAGAGAAGGTAATTCAACATACTTAGTTTTAATAAGCCTTAGTAAATCTCCTGAGGTTACTATCTTCTCGGAGGGATCCAATGCATCCAAAAACTCGGCCCCAGGGATCCAGCGTTTTGCAGTCAGAGCAGCGAGCTTATCAGCAACATCAGGATGAAAGAATATTTCCTTCATCATCTCCACCTCTTTCTCGGACTGACATAGATGCAAGACGCCATCCAAGATACCATGCAGTTCAGAGGAATGGAATAAATCCCCATACTCCTCCCTATGGCTCTGAAACTCGGGACTACAAGCAAGGAAAGCACTCCAAAGCTTTAGAAGTCGTTTAGCCTCCTCTGAATCCTTCTCCTCGGGTTGATTTTGCGACAACTCCTCGACGATATCTCGATAAGTTCCCTGCTCTTTCTCTTGAGACTTCTTTGTTGACAGCAGATCTATATTCTCGGCCTCCAATTGCTTCACCCTAGTTTCCAGTTGAGTCACATCCAATGGAGTCTGAATAGTGCTCGCAACAGACTTAGCTGTCATAGATGAAAGGGCAGCCTCCATTTTTACCTTCTCAGCCTTGAAGGACCGGCACTTTCTATGTAATTCCATCACGGAATCAGACAAGTGACGAATCACATCATTAGCTCGAGGCCCTACCGTGGATAGATCCGCCATCAGCTGTGAAATAAAAGGAATATTAAAACCTGGCATTCAAGATATCTATACAGTATGATAAGAAAAATAAATACCTCCGAAACGAAGGGATATTTCTTAGAAGACCTCCGAGAAGCCTGACCATCCTCTTCCTCTAGGCAGCTCAGATAGTATTTTAACTTCTTCAAAGAAGCATCCTCAGAGTCCACCAACTCAAGGTCAGATTCATCATTTTCGGAAGACTCCTCCGCCACCGGTTCCACCTCCTCGGACTGTACTTCCTCGGATTCCTCTGTTTCCTCATCTATGGCCCGGAGTATAGCCTTCCCTTTCTTGATCTTTTTTTTTGGAGGAGATGTTGTACATATATAAAGATAAACCTCAGCATATGACACAAGAAAAACATATTATATGACAACAGTATCTGACTAGAAGAGTTACCTGAAGAAGACCGACTAGAAGAAGATTCACCATGATTCCGAGGAGACTTTCTCGGACCCCCTTTCGTGGCCTTCTTCTTTCTTTCCTAGATTTTATCAAGGAGGGCCCAATTCAGATCAGGCTTCAAAAAGCTGGAAGTAGATTTCGACCGAGGAACATCCAACAGGTACGAGTAAGTGACACTAGGCCACTGCCACGATGAGCCATGTGAACCCAGAAAAAAATCCTTTCTTTGAAGGGTAACGTCCTCCTTTAGGAGATCCTCAATGACGCCCTTCAAGTGATCAGGGATGATGAAACCTCTGTCACAAGCTATAGCATCCTTCGAATGGGGATGCAAATCAGGGACCTCGTACTTGCTCCGGTCGAAAGTGAAACAGTCTGCCTCCCACACACCACTGTTATCAGGAAACGTGATGGGTTTTCTCTTCCTCGGAGTCAGGGTAATGTACTCGTAAGTCTCAAAAGAGAATAACGTATACAGATTCCTGAATAAATACATGCTTGGATCGTAGTTCTTCCGAGCGCACCAGGAAATCACCGCCATGATCAACACTACCACATTGGAATGTATTTGGCTTGGATGCAGTTGATGATGTTCCAGGAATTCATGAAATAAAGGGGGAAAGGGAAAACTTATCCCTTGCTGTAAAAACCTCCCATAAAGCACCCCTCTAGTGGGGCTCACCAGATCTTTGATAGGAACTTCTCCATTCTCGAGCTTCAAGCCAGCTTCAAGAGGATATGACAGCCTACAGGACCGCAGATACCTTAGCGTCCTTCATCAACCACTTTGGTGACATCATTCACACCATCGGAGGCTGGAACCCGTTTATCAACTTGGGGCTCCGCATTAGGGTCCATCTCCGACCCAGAGGCACCGTTATCTGCCACTACAGTTACCGCTTGCATCGGTGAAGCGACGGTAACTTCCATCAGCTCCCCAACCTCGACTTCCAGAAACAAGGTGCTCAAGTCACGGTCAGCTGGGGCTTTGTTTTCAATAACATTCTCCACATTACCAGGGGGAACGCTGGAACTTGTTGAAGTCATGGCAATATAGAGAATATATGAGACAAAGGAGACAAATTTGAAGGAAATTTCTCTGGAAACTTGAAATACAGAGAAGGAAAAGATTAAAATTGCTTGGATGAATATTGAGGATGAAAGGAAAAAATTACTTGGTTATATAACCAGTAATTAGCAAGCATTTAAGTGGAGTAATTACCTCGACTCGCGAAACGATACAGGCAATTGGAAGGTTGGTCCTCCTCACCGCCAGGAGATACAATGAACCAAGACCACGTGTCAATCTCCTCAGAATTCAAGAAGGCAGATTCAGATCCAACCATACACGTGTACCCACCATTTGGATTTCAAAGAAAGCTAATCTCAGTTGTTCATATATTTGATGGAATGCGAAAGAACTTGAAGCTAGATATTCAGAAGGGTAAGCCTGAGAAGAAAGTCCCTGAAGGACACCCCGAGCTTAACACCCCGAGTTATTCTCCCTCGAGTTATTGGTCTTCCCGCGAGAAGCAAGCCTCTCCTTCAACCTTTGAGATGGAGCACTCTATATTATGAAGATCTACCTTGGGGCTACTGATAAGTCCATGGTTCGTATTCAAACCTCATTCATACTCGGACCAGGGCCCGAGAAGGGTCATGGGCTCGAGATACGCGGAGGGTTGATCCACAGGTCCATCAATCCTAATCATTACAAGGAATGCGTATATTATGAATGTTCTACAAGGAATATACATCTTCTCAGAGATGGTAATACAGCTATCCTAAACATGGTAATACAACCATGTCCGAAATACACTTCTGTTATACATGGTAATACGACCTCTATTCCCATAAGAGTCGTATTCATACCATAAATAATATCTTGGTGATCTATGGATTGTAGCCATATAAATACCCTAAGAGGTTTGGTAGACCTCTCATCAAATCTCATACTTTATACTTTAGCCTTAAGCAAATATACTGACTTGAGCGTCGGAGTGTCTATCCCCAGGACACCCGGGGCCTTTGTCTTGCAGATCAGTTCGAGAGCCTGGTTCGTCGTCGAAGTGTTGGTGTCCGGCTTACATCAGAGGACGCGGTCGACCCGGAGGATCTCGCACATGCTCCACCTCTGAACCACCGTCAGGCTCTACCTTGGGGGCAGGAAACTCCAACGTTCCAAATTCCTTCGGTCCAAATCCTGTCGTATCCGGAGCACCCCTCTCCGGTCCAAATTCTGTTGCGTCAGAAGTGCCAACCTCTGGATCAAATCATGTTGCGTCTGGAGTACCACCTTCTGGATCGAATCCTGTTGCATCAGGAGTGCCACCTTCTGGATCGAATCCTGTTGGATCTGAAGCACCGAACTCAGGACCAAGAATTTCGATCCAGACTAACATGAACTACAGTGAACACGTCAACAATCTAGGCGGCCTTGACCCAGAGAATGGGTTTGGATATAACGGACCTGATTCGATCTTTACCTCAGAAGAACAAGCATTAAGATATCAACAAATCCTCACAGAAAAACAACAAGAGGAGGAAAGACAAAGACGTCTTAGGGAGACCTTGAGCCAGACTGTACGAAATAACCTTCTAGGTTCCGGGCCAACTTATATCAACCTTGACCCTCCGAGAACGATCCCTGAAGATACCCGAACGCTAATGAGGAACTTGCATGCCCAATATCCTGATTTCGTCGCATCTTTGATAAACTCAAGTCAACAACTTAGTGCACAAATGCATGAAGCTCCCAATCGAGTATCTGTTTCAGGAGCCCAAACTACACCACCTGCTGATCCTACTCAACAGCGAAGACTTCTCAACGACTTATCCAAGGATCTACCGCCTTATAATGCTCAAAGCAGTCTACCACCACCTCCCAAAACATCCAACTATCAGGGTGACGACACAGGATTAAGTAGGGAGGAAATACGAAGGATGTGCATCATCAACATCGAAGAAGAACTCAGACGCGAGAAGAGGGAGCAATCTCGAAGCGAATGGCAAAATAGTGCTGACCGGCCCTACACCCAAGATGGAGCCTACCCTACCCGAGGTAAATACGAAATTGACAAAGAAATCACGCGTATCCTTGGACCCAGAGGACAAGCTGCTTGTTCGCCCTTCTCGCGGCATATTGTGAATCTCCCCTTCGATAACCACAAGAAGGTCCCAGAACACTTACCCACATACGATGGCACTAGCGATCCTAGGGAATTTCTCTCGGTCTTTTTTAAGACCTTAGAAACCAGGAACTTCCATGAATTGGAAATATGCAAGATCGTCCCCAGTTACCTCCGAGGGAAAGCACAAACATGGTTTACCAAGACGAAACCAGAAAGTTTATTTGATTTCTGGGATTTCCCCGAGTTCCTTCTCCACGCTTTCTTCCAGAAGAAGAAGTTTACCAAGTCCCTCGGAGATCTGGGGTATGTGGCCCGCCTCGAAGGAGAGACTGTGATAGAACACTATCATAGGTACATGGATCTAGCTACTGAATGCTATGATCGGGATGAACGCCTCCTGATAAATATGTACCGGATGAGCGTGGATGATGACATTCTAAGGATGAAGCTGGCAACAAAAAATCCAACAACCATTCAACATCTCCAGGCCATCATGGAAAATACGCTAGCAAATCAAATGTCGTGATGGGCAAAAGACCCCCAGAATTCCTTATGGACAGAAAAGAATCCAGGGCGAAGATACCGAAGGTCGAGAAGACTGATAGCACTCCAAAGCCCACCTTCGAGTCATACTCTCCTCTGGCGAGATCTCGGGCTAAAATTCTATCCATTCACAGGCACCTTTTAAAAGACCCACCCGCCATGAAGGAATCAGCCGAGCGCCAAAGGTCACCAAAGTTCTGCTAATGTCATCGAGATCGGGGGCATGATACCGAGGAGTTCTATCAACTCAAGAACGAGATCGAGAATTTGATTCGCCAGGGAATTGTGCAAAAAATTGCACCATCAACAACTAGTGATAACCAGGGGACCCAGAGGAGGTATGGGGGAAAGCCCTGGCAGAAGAAGAAGGATGGCTACCGCAATAATAACAACAACAACCATGGCGGCGGAGGCAACAACCCTCAAGATCCTTCTCTACCACCGCCAAACGGAGCCAACCGAGTCATCAACGGCATCAATGGCAACACAGGGGAAACAATTTCCTTGACCAAGCTGAAGGATAGTGTGCGAGCTATACCCCACACTAAGCCAGTCAACAAGAGGCTCCACCCCGAGGAAACTATTACCTTCTCGGATGCGGACGCCGTGCCAAATCATATGCCTCACTCGGATCCTCTCATCATCTCAACAACCGTACAAGATACTCTGGTAAAAAGAGTCTTCATAGACGACGGGAGCGGAGTGGAAGTATTGTTCCAAGATTGCTTCTAGAAACTAGGATTTACCAAAGATGATCTCAAACCTACGGGTCCGATCTCGGGGTTCACAGGAAATCTGGTAATACCTCTCGGGGAAATCACACTCCCCGTCACAGTAGAAGAAGGAGCCAAAAGCCTAATTTTATACTGCACATTTTTGGTAGTAGACACCGTCACACCGTTCAACATTATCCTTGGCAGACCTTGGATGTGCCAAGCTAAAGCTGTATGGTCTCCCTACCACCTGATGCTAAAATTTCATACACCACAAGGAGTAGTTTCAATCAAAGGAGACCAAAGAGTGGCACGTTCTTGCATGATCACGGCCATCCGTGACGCCAGAAAAGTGAGCAACATCTCGGCCGTCAACACAATTCTAGGAGATCTGGTCCCTGATCCTGATCTCGAACAACCCATGGTGTTCCATTTTAAAGAAGAGGCCTACGACGAGATGACTGCACTATGGCATGAACGCCGCCATCAAGCCTTCCAAGTGGGGGAACTGGTAATGCCAGTTGGCCTGTGGTGCACCAACAAGCTAGGAGGAGCGCTGGAGCCAAGGGACTAAAGGGCCATACAAAATCTCCGCAGCAAAGTCCGGTGGATTCTACCTCTTGCAAACGCGTGAAGGAGAGCACTTGGACCCTGTCATCATGGCTCCCTTCCTACGCAGGTACCTCGGAGCTAAAACCAAGTAGACCTTCTCCATATAAGGAGAAACTACTTCAATAAGGCCTAAGGGCCAAGATCTTTTTCTTTTCATCTTTTTACATTTTTATACCGGAGCTCCCAAACCCGGGGTTGTCTTTTATAATTTTACCGAACTCTCAAGTACGAAGAATGCAATTTCTTTTCAATATATATCTTCTATTTTATTTTGAAGCAGTCCATACTCTCTAAATACAAAGAGAAATATGCCTCACAAAGCATAAGTAAAGACTGCTGCCTAAAGATCCATACACTTATAAGTGTATGATTGATGCTTATCTAATATGAGCTGTTTAGACTACGTGTCTGAACTACAATCATCTTAGGCCAAAATAGAATAATATACTTATAAAAAGTATATGGTCAAAGACCAACATGATATGGGTCATGCAAACTCACAAAGTTTGAAATGCGACTCTCCATGTGATACTCCTATTAAGGTACACATCACTATTTATAAAGGCTATTCATAAGCCGAAAGAGTCAATCTTCTCAACGATTGCAAGATAAAGAACTTCATAAAGGCAAAATCAAAAAGTGTTATTACACTACGAAGCTTCTTACACCTCGTGAAGGTCTTTAAATACAAGGGTACGACCCCGACCGCGAGAAGAAGTAGAGGCCCGACCTCGAACACTCTGGAGGCCACGGCCCCAATTACTTTCTTCTGCTATCCTCATCAACTGAGAGGACGTACGGGATCCATTTCTATTTTCTATAATCACAGGTCGAGCAGGAGAGTCAATAGAGCCACGAGCTCTAGGAGTAGGTGTCACCTCTCTGCCCTTTCCACATGGGATCCCTCGAGATACACCCCTTTGGACATGAGGCCTTATCATAGATCCTGAATATGGGACACCAGAAGGTCCACCTATCTCGCTCCTTGAAGACTCATCTGGAGTTCAAGGAAAGCTAATCTCAGCCGTTCATATATTTGATAGAATACGAAATAACTTGAAGCTAGATATTCAGAAGGGTAAACCGGAGAAGAAAGTCCCCGAAGGACACCCCGAGCTTAACACCCCGAGTTAGTCTCCCTGGAGTTATTGGTCTTCCCTCGAGAAGCAAGCCTCTCCTTCAACCTTCGAGATGGAGCACTCTATATTCTGAAGATCTACCTTGGGGATACTGATAAGTCCATAGTTCATATTCGGACCTCATTCATACTCGGACCAGGGCCCGAGAAGGGTCATGGGCTCGAGATACGCGGAGGATGGGTCCACGGGTCCATCAATCCTAAACCTTATAAGGAATGCGTATATTATGAATGTTCTACAAGGAATATACATCTTCTCAAATATGGTAATACAGCTATCATGAACATGGTAATACAACCATATCCGAAATACACTTCTATTGTACATGGTAATACAACTATTATTCCCATAAGAGTTGTATTCATACCATAAATACATATCTTGGTGATCTACGGATTGTAGCCATATAAATACCCTACAGGTTTGGTAGACCTCTCCATCTAATCTCATACTTTATACTTTACGCCTTAAGCAAATATACTGACTTGAGCGTCGGAGTGTCTATCCCCGGGACACCCGGGGCCTTTGTCTTGCAGATCAGTTCGAGAGCCTGGTTCGTCGTCGAAGTGTTGGTGTCCGGCCTACATCATACTCTTTGAATAAATTTTGTTCACATGTAAATCTAGGTGCTTTTGTGTATGGTTAACATTGAAGAAATACATGAAATGTAATTTTATTATTTAAATACCATACTAAATCAATTCAGTACAAAAAACAACCATTCATGAACCATTGTTTTGTGTTGAAACAAAAGAAAGCTAGACTACACAATAATATGAAGTGAAGCGATCATTCTTCTTCGTCATCATCTTCATCATCTTCGCTTTCAGTCTTCTCTCCATCTTCATTTTCATCATCTTCATCAGACGACTCCGCGGCTGAAGATGATTGGATGTTCTTTGTTCGGCGAACCACTTCAAATACATCGTCGTCTTCATTGACAATGTCTTCACCTCCTTGTGGTTCTTCATCCATGATATCATTCTCAGCTTGCTCTTCATTGGGCTCTGTAGCTGCTTCCTCGCCATCAGTGGGTTCTTCATCTTCTGCCTCGCTTTCAGGTCTCGCTCGATCTTCAGGAATGTAATCAGCAATGTCGGTCATGGGAGGCAAGCGTTGAACCGAGAAATCTGGCTTTTCTTCATCATCGCTCAGATCCGGATTCAAATTCAGCATTCTACCTAATGCCAGTACTTCCTCCCTGTCTTTTGCTTGCTCCAGCTTCACTTCTTCTATCTTACTTGCAAGTTGTCCAACATAGAGGACCAACCGTTCACGCCAAGCGAGATCGCGAGCTGCAAACGGGAACAAAACAATTAGTAAACTAAATTGTTGCAAACATTTATCATAACATGAAAACACTTATTGTATAATAAATACTTACCTACACTCAATTCAGATCGGCTGCGAGAACTCGAAGCACCCATGGCCTTCTTCGTCACCACCCCCTCCGCACTGATATGCAACCCCTTGTTGCGTAGCCAAGTCGCGTCGTAGTATTTCACTGGCTCGGCCATGCTCACAGGTCTCACACCCTTCTTCTTCATCATAGCGGTTATGAGCTGCCCGTAAGGGATCGTGTGATCGGCCTTGTCCTTCGCATGCTTCAGCATGTGCTTCATGATGGTGTACCCGGGATTGATCTTCACCTTCTCCATTAGGTGGTAGAAAACCATCAAGTTGGCGATCGTTGGCTCACATGGATGACCACCGAGGGCATGATATAGAAGCACACAAGCTCGAATACCAACCACTCCTCTTGAGAAAGTTTCGCAATCTTATACTTCTTCGCAGTACCGGCAATCTTACTACGCGTCTTAAAGAACTTCTTATGCTTGACCACGGGGTCTAGGACGCTCTCATTCAAGGAGGTTGGGAAATTTTGGGTGTGGTATATCTCATAAGGGCCATTTGGATCCAACGGTCTAAGTTGATACACAGACAAGTAAGGGTATCCTATAATCTCATTTACCAAGAACTTATCCACCTTAAACGTCACACCCCTAACCATCGTAGTCGCCTCTTCGGCATCCTTCTCAAACTTAAGATTTGCATAAAATTGAAGACACTCTTCCCTATGCACCGGCTCCCTCAAAGTCAACATCCCATCTAGATGAGTGGCTCTAAACTACTCAACTATCTTATCAAGACCCAAGCTAGCTATTTGAAAAGCATTAATGACCTTAACATTTAAAATAGTACGACGAGTAAATTTCTGGTACCTCATCTCCGTTTTCGGGTTGATAAATAGGGACCGCACCTCGTCCTCGTCATTGTCATTGTTTCCCACGTCGTTCGTAGCAGATCGGGATGCAGCGGCGGCGGCGGCACCAGGCTGGGCATTGGTGGTGGAGGTTGGCCGAGACTGTTGAGTGGTGGCGGCATCAGGTGGTGGCTGTGATGAACTCCCAGCAGCGTGGGAAATGTTTCTACCCCTGTTACCGGTCGGAGATCCGACGGTTTGCGCCTCCCTTCTCCCCCGGCGACTGATCTGCTCGAGGGTGAGCTCTTCTTCCTCCTCCTCCTGGTTCGCGGCGGCGCCCGTGGTCGGGGCGGTTCTCTGACGCTTGGGAGCGGGTGGGGTGAGGCTTTTTCCGGCTTGTTTGCTCCGGCCCATGGTGGCTTTGCAATTGGTCGACGGCGACGGCGATTTTAGGAGTTAGGGTTTGAGAGTCGTGGAAGTTTTGGGGATTCTGATATCCCCAAAACGCGAATATAGTTTAAGTTTTTTTTTTGTTTAATTTGCCCAGTTACGAACTCGACACCACTCTCGCCAGTAACCGTTTCCAATGGGTGAGTTCGCCTCTATTTACGTCTCAAAGCGAAACTAGTAGCAAAATCGCTTGGATGCACCCTTAAACCTAAACCTTAAACCCACACCTGCATACCCACACCCATAAACCCTATATATACCATATCCATTCTAAAATGGATTGATCAATCATATTATACTCTATTGATAATTGTAACAGGTTTAGCGTTGAATTTACACGAAAACCGATCTGATCCGAGATTCTTGATACGATTCCGACGGAATCAGCACAACTGATCATAGGACATATTTATAAGCGGGTCATTGCCGGTGAATAATTACACACTACTAGTTCCAAATGTTTTACAAGCCAACACTGTAGTATTAGTTCCTCGACTCATCCCGGAACTAATATTCAAATTTTGAAAACATCCATGTGTACTTTAAGATAACCGATGTTACACGAGTCACACTGTGTTCCTGTAATGTGCTGTTCTGCAGATGACAACCCGACAATAACGTACTTTCCCAATACAGATCAGTAACTAGCATTTTTTATATGGATTTTTGTTATCAACTACAAAAAACAATCTCATAATACGCGGAACTTTCTTAACCATTTCAACAGATAGTGGCCATGATTTCTTGCAGATGTAGTAGTAATGGCCTCTCTCAACAAGCTTTGCTTTCCATAAACGATTTGATGACCTTCCATTATCTCCAGTGATGAGTGAATAAGGAGATTTACTCCCCTCCAGTTCATTTGAAAAACTATGGGGAATTCACTAAACCAAACAAATAAATATATAAAAGTTTAGTGAGGATATATGAATTGAAACTATGTATAAAAAAAGATAATAATTGGATGAACTAATTAAATTACAATTCCATGGTTGAAATCATATTCCATCAACAGCAATTGGTCCTCAGTCTTTATTCATCATTTAATGAGTTTCTCTGGAATTGGAAAATGTTCTGTATGAAATGGGTAAATAATTTTGGAAATTAGAAAAGTTTTAATTCTTCCCACACATCGATCATTTCGAGATTGTTTTAAAGGGTGTTGCTGTTTACACCCATTGTACAATGACATATGTGCCCTCCGAAGCTGATATATATATTAGGGCATGAACGGATTTGAAATATTCCAACACATTAGTACTTGTAGATTTATGACAAATTCTTTCTAAAATACACATAATGTAACATGTTTAATTAAACATGTTATTTTTACAAACGCATTATATATGGAAGACTGAACAAAGAAGAAGAGATATCGCCACCAGTACTTGCCTGTAAGCGATAGTACAGGTGATCTCGCAAATAAGTAAAACAGTAACCGACCAAAAGTACTATTCAGACATGGTTTGTCCACCTAAACCATGCTATATATATCATTTAACCCGGATTTTCCCACTATCAACCTCATTTTCACCATTCCTATCCATCTACCCTCCATTCTCTCTCACCTTATCCCCTCCTCAACCTCAAGCACAAATCCATTCTCATACCATTCCAATCCGAAAATCAATTCCATCCTAAGCACAATCTCATGCTCAAAGCTCAAACCTTGTTCTCTTGCCATGAGCTTAACCCTAGGAACCTAAAAACCCATCAATATAGATCAACCTTCATTAAAATTTGGGTAAAACCAACAAAGCTTGCAACTTTGTGAAGTAGACATCAACTACAAGCTAAGAGCTTCTTCTACAAGTAAGACATGTGTCTAAAATTTCATGTCTATGTTGAATGGGCATTTAGTTTCCTTTTTTTTTCGACATTTATTACATGAAGGACATGGTAGAGTAAACTTTATCGCTTTATAGGCCCTCACAAATAACTATTGTGTGTGTTTTTTTATGATCAAGCAAGAATGATGTAGTAGTGAATCCACAAGCAAGAATTAGTTTGGCAAATGTTGTGTTAGTCCACCTCTACGATCTCATATGTTTACACAAACTAGGATTGACTAACACTTTCTCTTACAAATCCAATAAAATATTCATTGGACCATATCTCGAGAGGTAAACCTTGCAATTTTCTCTATTCTTGTAGCTTTTCTAGATTGTATGTTTCTCCAAACTAATATGACCATTTGGATTATTTCATGTCATTTGTAGTGATCATTGGAGCTTTTTTGCAATAAGACCCGATTTGAAGCAAGTATATTGGATAGATCCCCTCCACCGTCCTCCATCCCGGACATTCGCCAATCTCTTTGACAATGCATTTCAATTCACTTAATTTCAATTCAATTTGTTTAGCCTAAACCATTGCTATAACCATGGAGTATATATATTGTAATCTAGGAAGCAATCCTCGACTGGGAATGTGGCTATTACACGATGCTGTTTGGTTTGATGGTGGTAGATGGTGTTCAAAACAACATGCAGGATCTTCTAAAGGTAACCTAAATGTAATCTTCTACAATCTAATTCTATTACTCTTCATGACAAATTCCTAATGCACATTTGTTTCATGCATAGGTATTCGTGGATGATACCAAGGTATTCGTGGATGATACCACGCCTTTCTCCTTGAAAGAACTTAACAATGGAAGAGACCGATTGACACGCCACCTAGTCCACGACCGTGCTTTTACCATTGCTAGGCCACAATTCCAGAAGCTACCTACCACGTGACAAGGTGTTGGTCCATTGCATTTAGTTTTTTTTAATTAGGATTTGACAGGTAATGCACTTGTGTGCACTTTAGTATAAGGTGGTGATGGGAAACTGGCAGGTTTTAATTAGGAATTGACATTGGTAATGCACTTGTGTGCACTTTAATATGAGGTTGTGCCTCTTTAGTATAGGGTGGTGACTGGAAACTGGCAGATTTTTGTTGTATCGGAATACCGATTCATGTTTCAAAAGAAACGGGTCACATTTTTCAAATATTAGCCAATTTTGCAGTGCTTGTAGACGATATCGTAACAAGAAATTCGCTTAGAGGCGAATGAAGAAGCGTTTTCGCCACCACATTTTTCACGCTCCACAATCTACAACCGGACACAAAACGGTGTCGCCACCAAATTCGCCTACACAAGCGATTTTGCCACACAACGCGCTAGTGAGTCTCTGTTGGCACGATCGTTTCAGAAGGCGAAATCGCACGAAAATTCGCCTATTTCATGAGGCGAGTTCGCCTACATTGTTTTCCTACATGCTGTATTTGAGGCGATATCGTAACCATTACGGTTTAACATTCCCAGCATTCAATTATTGTCCAAAATTCAAGCGAATAAAGTGGCGGTATCGTAACCACTTCATAGGCGACTGATATGAGCGACATCGCTTCTTCAGGCGAAATGAAGCTGGCGATACCGCCCAGCATGATATCACTGACACCAAGCGGCACCAGCTGGCGAATTTGTAAAATGAATTCGCCTGGTTTACGGCGTTTTCAGAACCGCCAAGAAAAACTCACCTTTAAGGCACAACCAAACAAGGCATTTTGGAAACGCCTTGCTTGGTATGATGCAACCGCCTTGCATCCTATGCATGTCCACTAGTGATGGGAGGGCCACGGGCCACACTGGAGGTTACTGTCCACTGGAGGATACCAGACACAGGAGGCACCGGACACAGGAGGCACCGGACACAGGAAGCACCGGATATGAAGGCATATGGAGGACTCCAAATATGGAGGCTACCGGACTCAAGAGCTACCGGACACAGGAGCTTCCGGACACAGGAGGCCACCAGATGGTACAGACTTTTGGAGGCCGTTTCAGTTAATGAAAGTGTTAGGGTCGTGATATGTATCTTACAGGCCGAGGAGGGGCCATGGGCAATGAGGGCCTACAATTCCTGGGTGAGACAAAGTGGGATGGGACTACTAAGTTGGCTTGTCCTCCGTACTGTAGTTAGTATGAAGTTTGGCTAGTTCGACCTGGACTAGTCATAAGTACTATTAGCTGCTACCATTATTCATATCCCTTGTAGATGTAATTGTTCGATATGCTGTTTCCGGCATTAGAGATAGGGAAGGTATTGTATTTACAGTAATTTCCCTGTACTCTTCACATTGATTCCTCTATGGAGATATTGTATCCTTGGCTCCTTTACATGGAGATTAGCAGGCCTGTGTAATCTAATAAACATCCCTCTGTCATTTGACAGTTTAAACTTAAAAAAGATATAATTAAATTAGCAAAAATTTATCAAATCATATTTTAAACTTAACAAATTGGACCTAACTTATTAAACTTAATTGAAGTGAATCATACTGAATTGAACTGTATTGAAAAAGACAATCAATGCCTTGATATAACTAAATGAATTTTTATTTTATCAAATAATATTTCATCAAAACAGAACTTAATGAACTTAACATATCTTAATAAATTAAATTGAACTTGAGTATATTGAATTGAACTTGATTGAACTAAACTCAAGAATAAAAAATAGTATTGAACTGAACTACACTTAAATGAAATGAAGTGAATTCTATTTTTTTTTAGATCAAACCATCATAAGATGGGGGAGGATTTATTAGGTCTCCCAAGCCTTGTCAAAAGACCACAAAAGTGGTTATAAAATAGTACACACAAAAGCCTAATGTAGGCCATGAGCATACAAATATGCCATATCTAGAGATCTATCTAAGCTCTAAAAATCATTCTCACAAAAATTCTACCTAAATAGTTGAAAGCCTATTAGCGAATTGCAAGCAAAACACAATGCGACATTCAACTAAAAGGATAGAAAGGCCAAGAATGACTAGAGAAGAAAACAAACAGGGAGCTAAACTAGAGCATAGTGAGGAGTAACAGATCCAGCCAAAGAATTTTAGAGCATCTGCCAGTTGAGGATTTGAGTTGCAGGATCATCTTGTATCCTTATAGTTGGACATTCCCAGGCATCCAGATTGCAGAGTCCCTTGATCTCAGAAGGAAGGGAGGACCAGCCTAGATTAAGATCCATTTTAGAGTTCATGGCCAGTCTTGATATGTCTGCTGGCTGATTTGTTTCTCTGTTTGAGTGAGTCAGAATATTGGAGTCCAGAAGAGCATGAATTTTATCTGCAAGAGAGTAGAGTTCCCAAAATGCCAGAGAATGATTGTTTATCATTTCAACTGCCAGTTTGCAGTCAGAGTGTACCTGGTAGAGTGGAAATTTCTGAGAGATAGCATATTGTACTCCTTTTTCAATAGCCAACATTTCTGCATGCAGAGGAGAGGCAGCTGAGGTAAAGACACACAGAGCCCTAACAAATTCAGTTTTTGAGTTTCTTGCAATGATTCCCAGACCAGCCTTCTGGAGTCTAAAGGAGGCATCTACATTCAGTTTAATTCCAATGGGAGGCCTCATCAATCTGACAGGGAGTATGTTAGGCTTGGGGGGAATGTGGAGGGGAGGGATACAAGACTGGATAGCTAGATCATCATCCATTGGCCTGTGAATGGGAACTTTATGAGTCAATAAGGAGAGATATATCAGGTCCTGAAGCTCTTTCTGGAGGGCAGGAAGGTTGGGTAAAATACTGTCATGAATGGCTTTATTCCTTGCCTTCCATAAGATCCAAATGACAAAGACAGGAGCAGTATGGTTCAGTCTGGAGTGTAGTCTTGTTAGTCCATTAAAATTCCAACAAGTGTATAACCTGTCCCAGATACTGTCACTGTTAAAATACTGGGAGCCACACAGTGAGTGCATAAACCTCCACAGTTGGACTGCAGTATCACAGTCACTAAAGAAGTGATGTTTAGAGTCTGAGTGATCACACAAAGGACACTTTGAGGCAAATTGAAATCCAAACTGGCTTAGTATATCATCAAAGGGGAGTAGGCAGTTTAGTACCTTCCAGCAAAAGACAGAAAGCTTCTTGGGGATACCAGCCTCCAAACCTTAGCTAAGGAGGGGAACATCTGAAGTAGAGGCATGAAAACTTTGTAAGCTGATTTAATAGTAAAGTTGCCATGAATGTCAGGCTTCCATATAAGTCTGTCAATTCTATGGGAGTGGATCCGTGCTGCCTGAAGAACAGCAATGATATGTGGAGGGAACACCAGTTGCAGTAAGGGGAGATATTTTTCTTTGTCTGTAATGAACTGAGCCACTGTGCATTTAGCATCCTCAGGACCAGGCGGGAAATAATCTACAAGTGGTCCCTGATCAGTCCAATTTGAAGTCCAGAAGTTGCAGCATCCCTGACCATGAATAACCTCAGAGTTTGCCTCAACAACTGAATTTACCTTGCCGATTCTTCTCCAATTCTGAGAAGTTTTGGCTGATTTGGGCAGGGAGGCTACCAGAGCAGTCCATGGAGCTACACCAATTTGGAATTTCCACCATAGCTTGCAGGAGTAGGCCTGTATAGTTGCATGAAGGCTTCTGATTCCCAGTCCATTCTGGTTTGCTGGCTGACATATTTTATCCCATTTTTCCAGGATTTTTTGTGTCCATTTTCTGTGCTGCCCCAAAAGAAACCTCTCTATGATCAGGCCATTCATATATAAGGAAAAGGAACCTCTCTATGATCAGGCCATTCATATATAAGAGCTCCAGACCCTGTCCAGTTGGCATCCCAGAAGGGGCAACTGCCTTTACCAAAACAGACAAATGAGTTCATGTTGCAAGATTCTGTGATTTCACAGATCCTTCTCCAGATCAGTGAATTCTTGTGGGAGGATGGCAAGGACCAGATGAAATTAGTCCATGTTGTGGTATTTAATTGCATTTTCCACCACAATTTGCAAGAAAATGCATCAATGAAAGCCCTAAGATCCTTGAAACCTAAACCATTTTCCATGGTAGGAATAGCCACTCTGGACCACTTTCTCCATATCTTCATTTGACCATAAGCTGTTTCTCCCCAGAAAAACCTGATGGCAATTTGCTCCATTTTCTTAATCACAGTCTTGGGGGGTTTAAGGACAGCTACTATATGGTTTGGGATGGTCATTAAAACATGTTTAATCAGAACCATTCTCCCAGCATTGGATAACCACTTGTTCTTCCAATTCATGGTGGCTTTCTCCATTCTTTCCAGCATTGGCTGGTAATATTGCACCTTATTCCTCCCTCTGAAAATGGGTACTCCCAGATACTTGAATGGCATTGTTCCCTGAACCATTCCAAGATTTTTCTTGATGATTCTGGCCCTTGTACTTGTTGCTGAAGTACTGGTGAAAAATTCTGATTTTGAAAAGTTCACCATTTGACCTGATGTGACTTCATAAGCCTCTAAAAAAGCTTTCAACCTCCTTAGATTTTTCTTACTAGAGTTAGTGAAGATTGCAGTATCATCTGCATACATGAGGTGTGTGATACTGCACACACCTCTTGGCACTGTGAAGGGCTGTAGATATCGAATTTCAACTAGCTTTCTGATAGCTCTAGAGAAGGCTTCTGTGATGAGGTCATATTGGTATGGTGACAAGGGATCCCCTTGTTTGATCCCTCTGGTGGAGGGGAAGAAGCCAGCTGTGGCCCCACTGATTAGAATAGAAAACCAAGCTGCTTGGATATTCTGAATTATTATCTTTACCAAAGATCCATGGAAGCCAAAATGCAGTAAAATGGAGTTTAAAAAACCCCAAGATACTCTGTCAAATGCCTTTTGCATATCTAATTTAACAATTAGATTCTGGCTTCTGTTTCTACCCCCCAACAGCCTTGCCATTTCATGAATCTGAATTATGTTGTCTGAGATGTCTCTACCCTGAAGGAAAGCAGACTGTTCAGGGGAAATTAATTTGGTCATCAAAGGCTTGATTCTTTCTGCTAAAAACTTAGAGAAGACCTTATTTAGGAAGTTGGAGAGGCTGATAGGCCTGTAGTCAGCAAAGGTGGCTGGGTTTGGTTTTTTGGGAATTAAAGTGAGCCATGTACTAGCTATTGCTCTAGGTATCAGTGCACCTTTAAGGAATTCATTAACTGATTCCAAGAGGTCCTCATTGATAGTATCCCAGAAGTGAGTAAAAAAAGCACCTGTGAATCCATCAGATCCTGATGCACTCTCCCTGCTCAAACCAAATACCACAGGCTTAACCTCCTCCAAAGTTGCACTTCTGAGTAGGCTTTCATTTTCAGAGTCTGTCACCAGCTTGGGAATTACTGAGAGGAAGTGCCTTAGATAGTCACCTGATTCCTCACAATATGGTTCATTGAGAAGGTTTTAAAAAAAATGAGCTCCCTCTTCTTTGATTCTGACAGGATCTGAGGTCCAGAGATTGTCTCTATCTCTGATTTTGCTAATCCTGGACCTACCAATTTTCTCCTTCACTTAATTATGAAAGTACTTTGTGTTGGCATCACCCTCTGTGAGCCATCTCACATTGGATTTCTGTTTCCAGAATTGTACTTGTTCAGTGGTTGCCCTAATGAGTAAAGCCTGTGCTTCATTCATGGCAATGAGATCTGTTTCAGCACCTGATCTCTGGTAAATAAGTTCTAGCTGTTCAGCCTTTGCCTCAGCATCCACAAGATTTTTGTGAACATTGCCAAAGTGGTCTTTATTCCATGCCTTGATGGATATTTTAAGCCTCTTTAGCTTATAGACCATGTTCCTCATGCCAGTTAGAGAACTAGGGAGGATCCAGCTTTGTTTAACTATGTCATCAAACTCTGGCCTATTGAGCCACATAGTTTGGAATCTAAAGGGTCTGGGACACTGCTCAGTGGAGTCCTGAATGGAGAGGAGGAGTGGATTGTGGTCTGAGGTTGCTCTACCCAACACATGTATGGAGCTATGGGGAAACAGTGCTAACCATTCTTGGTTGCACATACCTCTATCTCGTTTTTGTAACAAAAGATCATCCTTGGATCTTTTGTTTGACCAGGTGTAATGATTTCCAACAGTTGTGATCTCTTGGATGGCTAGGGCTGAAATGAGGTTATTGAAATCCTGAACGCTACCTAGTGGAGGGTTATGGGAACCTCTACGCTCTAAGACTGAGGAGACAGTGTTAAAATCTCCCACGTATATTGTGGGAGCAACTGGGAGGGTAAGGAGATCACTCCATAGTGATTTCCTTAACATTCTAAAAACTTTAGCATATACAAAGACTGAATTCCAAGTACAATTGGATGTAGTGTCAGAGACAGTGGTTAATAGATATTGATCAGATTGAGATAAAATGTTGAAATTATTATTCCAAAAAAGCCAAATTTTTGCATGCTCAGCAGGGTAAGAATTAACAAAATGCAGTTCATGCTGTAAAAGGTTACACACACTATTATCATGCATTGGTTCTAATAAGCATAAGATGTTTATTGTGTGTATGACTATGATGGTTTTCAACCTATTGAGTGAGGTTCCAAAGCCTCTGATATTCCACACTAACATATTACCTATGATGGTGTGATTTATCATTAAACAGTGTATTTAAATTTTTGCTTAGGTCTTAAAGACCTATTTGCACTTTCTGTACCTGTTTTTTTATTTTTTGAAACTGGAACTTGTGCAGTGGTGTTGACCTTTTCAGGCTGTGTGATTTCTACTTGTTTGCATGCATCTGATACTAAATCCCTACCAGATTAGCATCAGTAATAAGCATAGAGTCTTGAAAGGATAGTGGTTGGTGAGTGACATGCATTTCAGGTTCAGAAGTACCTGTGTCCTTATGAATTGTGTCATAGGAATTTTCTTTGTAAGTTTGGAGTTGATCACTATCCACCATTGAATTCTGAGAGACTAGATCTTCATCTGGAGCTACTTCTTCCTCTACTACAGATTCTGTGTCCTGCAATACAGAGAAATGATTGGAAGTTTCCAGAACTGGGCTGTAAGGAACAATGGAACAAGAATAATTTTTGTTATGAGACTTGAGATCTTGTTTCAGTTTGTTGATGTGAAAATCATCAAAAGAAAAGGATACAGTATTGGCATTTCTTGGTTGACTGATATTGGCCAGCAGCATGACAGTGGAATTGGTTCCAGCCTGGTGTTGGATTTTGCTTGTTGATTCTGCTTGCTGGTAGATTACCATGGCCTCATCCTCCTTTTCATTTGGGGTCAGACCAGAAGAGCCTTGTCCATTCTCAGACTGCTGCTGAACCTCCTTCTTCCTCCATGATCTCTTCAACTCAGGATGCAGATAAATGCAAGCTGCTTCCTCATGGCCTATTTTTTTGCAAGTTTTGCAGTACTGGGGCAATTGGTGGTATTCTACAGGGCATTCTTTGTAGCTATCAGTTCTGCCTATGGGAATAGAGGTAATCCTATCTTCCTTAAGGTCTATTTCTATGCACATCTTAATAACAGATGGTCTAGTGATTCCACTAGTGGCCACATCCATTTTTATGAATTTTCCGATCTGTGCAGCAACATCTTGAATCAAGGATTGGTTATAATAATAGATTGGTACCTCTCGGACAGAAACCCAAACCGGCACTATCGACGATTCATGCTCAGTGGAGAAATCTTCCGTCCATTTGAGAACCTTCATATTCCCTCTGGCAATCATTCAGTACGGTTGGAGCCACATACGCTGGTAGTCCTCTTCATCCTTGAACCGGATCAGGATGTGGCTGTAATCCAGCAGACCGACCTGAAAATCCGACTTGAAACCGAGTAATTTGAAAGCTGCCTGGATCTTATCCATAGGGGGTTTTCCTCTGGCGAATTTACCGACCAGAGCGTTGCTGTAATGGGCTGCAAGGATTTTAACGGAATCTGGGTCATAGAGACACGCAAGCCAGCCGTTTAGTCTAGTGATTGAGGGCTTGATTTCTGGATTGGTGGGTAGAGCATCGAACAAGGGTGGGTTTTTGTGAGTGAGTGCCTGCATAAATGATTTTCCGGCGGTCCTGCCACCCTGATTGGGTGGCGGCTCCGCCATGGAGTGGCCGTTATGAAGACGTTAGCGGCAGGGAATAAAGCCGATATCAGCAATAAAGAGGGTGAAAATCATGAAAAGAGGGGCGCGTGTAAAACAAACTTAGAGAGAAGGCAGAGGTTTTTTTTAGAGAGAGAAGGCGAATGAGAAAATCGATTGCAAATAAGTTATTCTGGGTGGGGATCATCAGTTAACAGATTGTGATAAAATTTAACTGCTTCAGTTTCAATCTCAGCACAGTCTGTTAACCAAACCCCATCAGTACTTTTGATCTTAGTGATGTTGAGTCTACATTTCTTCTCCATAACACTGTTATGAAAAAACTTAGTATTCTCATCACCTTCTTTAAGCCATTTTAGCCTAGCCTTATGTTTCCAGAAATTTTTTTCTTCTTTTAGAGCTTTAGTGAGTAAAACTTTGCATTTTTTCAGCCTAATTAGCTCATCATTTGAGCCATTAGATTCAAAAATAATTTCTTGGAGTCTTAGATTTTCCTCTGCAATTTCCACATTTTGGTCTATATTTCCAAAAACCTCTTTGTTCAACTGTTTAAGAACCTTTTTTAGACCATTCAGTTTGAGGAAAAATTTTAGCATACCTTGACCTTGTATAGGGGCAGTCCAGTGGTGTTTTATCACATCCATAAATTGCTCCCTTTTGAACCAGGTATTGATGAACCTGAAAGGTCTAGGCACAGAGGGTAGGGTGCTGGCTATTCTAAGTAGCAAAGGACAGTGATCAGATGTGTTATTATTAAGGACATGGATAGAGGATTGTGGAAACCTAGTGAGCCATTTAAGTGTACAAATACCTCTATCTAATTTCTCAGTGGTAAGTTTTTTTCCATTTTCCTTAATTCTACAGTTAGACCAAGTATAGAAGTTTCCCACAGTATGTATGGGTAAAAGACCTAATGCATTAATGAAATTACTGAACTCTCTAATACTATGCAAGCTAGGTGAAGAGAAGCCTCTATACTCAGAAATAGAAGACATAGCATTAAAATAACCTATCAACATGGCATCATCAAAATTAAGGGAAGTGAGATCAGACCATAACACTTTTCTTTCTTTTCCAGTTCTAAAGCAATAAACAAAAATCAAATATGTAGATAGATTTAGCTCATGGCTGAAGAGTTGTACTGAGAGGAATTGTGGATTGTCCATTCTTTGTATAATATCTATCTTATGATTCCACATAATCCAGATATTGCATAAGTTTGAGCACATACAGTTTTGAAAATGCAAAAGAGACATATAAGTTTGGCACTCAGAAGAATCATGCTGAGGTTCTATTATACATAGCAAATCAACTCTATGGGTTCTGAGAAGCCTAGCAAGTCTAATCATAGATGTATCCATACCCCTTATGTTCCATACCAGTACATTTATTCCTAGAGTTGTATTAATCATTTAAACTTACTTTTTATGCTTTTTGTTGCTGTCCTAGTAATGATCTTATTTGTCTGATTAAAACAGGTATTAACCTTGCTATTTTCAGACACTGTCATTGTTACAGAATCAGACTTATCAGGATCACTTGAGGATGAGGAACCAACCTGAGTAGTGCTCACAGAGAGCTCAGTTGTGCTTTCTGATTTGTCACCCCGGGTGTCTTCTTCTTCTTCCTCCATAATGAGTGGTAGGAATCTATTCTCCTTTTTTCTTGGCTGAGAATAAAAGGAGACATTGTTAGAATGGAGAGAGGTGTTAGTAAGGGTTGAGATACCTGGATGAATGTGGATGTCATCAGCTGAGATAAATTAATGTCTTTTTGGAGTTTGCCATTTCTGATTCACCTCAATCTGTTTGGCAGTTGGTGAAGGTTCTTGCACCAGAATGCTTGCATAGGTAGGCCTCAGAGATTCTTCATTTCCTTTCTCATTGATACAGATTGGGGAGGTGATATCTTCAGAGTCTGAGATGTTATGCACTTCATCATTAGCTTGTCCCAGAGTAATTAGAATGATCTGGCTTGGTGGCTTAGCAGGTGAAACATTATCCATTTCCTTGCAGACAGTGGCTGTTGAGGGAGGGGTGGAGGCCATCACTTCTTTGCCTTTTGCAGTTGCACGGATTTTAAGAATGTATCTGTATTGTTGGATTAGTGGAGGATGAGGGATGGAAAGTTTTTCTTTTTGTGTGATTCCAGAAGGACCAGCCCCAGACTGAAAAGGTTTCCTCTGAGCTAACTGATTTGGGGCATTTGAGGGAGGCTTATTGTTGACAAGAGGCTTGAGATCAGGGTGTAGGATTCTGCAGTCTTTCTGCTCATGGCCTAGTCTTCTACAATGCTTGCAATAAGCAGGGATAAACTCATACTCAATAGGAAAATCAGTGACAGCTCCTTCTAGGTTGGTAGTGAGGGATACAGTGCTGTGTATTTTTTGAAGGAGATCTATTTCAACACAAAGCTTAACAGCAGAGGGCCTTGTTAGGCTTGTTGTAGCAGAATCCATCTTAATAAATCTACCTATGGAGTTCCCTATGACTTTAAGCATGGCTGAATTGTACCAGAAAATAGGCAAATTATGCAGGGTGATCCAAACAGGAAGGATAGAAGCATCAGTATCTGGAGAAAAATTGGGAGTCCATTTTGATACTTTCATTTGGACCCCTTTAAAGGACCAGAGAGATTTCATCCAACATCTCTGAAAATCCTCCTGGTCCTCAAAACGGATTAAAATGTGCTTGTAATCGATCGATCCCAACTGGTAGCGACCAGTGAAACCCACTGATTTGAAAGCTTCATATAGGAACTCCATGGAAGGTTTCATTGTCGGGAATTTTCCGATGAGGGCATTATTGTAGTGTGCAGATAGTTGAGCCACTTCCTCTGGCGAAATCACACAGGCAATCTTGCCTTTATACTCGGTAACTGCCTTAATTGAAGGATTGGACGGGAGGGAGGTGAAGAGGGGCTGCGGTTTGGTGTTTAAGGCTTGGAGGAAGCTCCTGTTTGCGGTGGCTCCACCGCTGTGAAGCGGCGGTTCCGGCAACATTGTTACCGTTTGTAACCGTTGAGTGTGGGGCTTTGTCTGAAAAGTGGAATTAACGGGATGAAAAGTTACTGTGCACAGAAAGAGAGAGCATCAGAGTTTGGGAGAGAATTCAAGAGGAGAGAGAAAGAAGATAGCTTCTGATTCGTGAGTGGAATTGTCAAATGAAGTGAATTCTAAATATGAAGTTAAAATCATGAAACTATATTTTAACTTAAGTGAGTTGAATTAACTTATATTATATTTTCTCTGAATTAGATTGAATTGAACTGATTTATTAACATATAATTTATTTTAAAAAATTTAAATGTGTAATGCACTGAACTGAAAAATAGTGAAATGAACTGAACTGAACTGAAAAATATTCAAATAAATTATATTAAACAGATTCTAATGTTCCATATTTACTGATTTTGAAGGGGCTAAAATTAAATAAATAGAGTTCCCATAATTAATTAGGGATAAACGATTAATTGGTAATTTGGCATGAATCTTGCACGTGTTGAACACGCGCTATGGTGTTTAACATCCTAGTTTTTTTTACGTATGCACCACGTGCGCAATGAGCACCATCAACATATTTACAAAATTATAAAATTTTAAAGTCTAACAAAATTATGATTGTTCAAAATTATAATGTTGTTTATGTCTGTTTAACAATAATGAAACGACCAAATTAAATAATAAAAAAGAACAAAAAATGAATAATCTAAAAATGAACACGCGCTATGGTGTTTAATGGATTTGGATTGAATTGATTTGTGCTTGAGGTTGACGAAGGGATAAGGTGAGAGAGAATGGAGGGTAGATGGATAGGAATGGTGAAAATGAGGTTGAAAGCTGGAAAATCCGGGTAATATGATATATATATCACGGTTTATGTGGACAAACCATGCCTGAATAGTACTTTTAGTCGGTTACTGTTTTACCTGCTTACGAGTTCGCCTACATCATCGCCTATAGGCGAATAAAAGAGGCGATGTTGCCTCTGTGTTCATGATTCCTTATGTAATCTGTTGGTGTAAGTGCTCGTTTAATGAAACATGTTACATTATTTGTATTTTAGAAAGACATAGTCATAGATCTACAAGTAAAAAATTTTCGCAGTTTCAAACCTGGTCATGAATAATATATATATCAGTATCGGACTGCACATATGACATTGTATATGATGAAATGGTTAAGACAAGCTTCTGAGATTATGTGAATATTTTTTCGAATTGATATGAAAAATGTATATTAAAAATGCTAGTAACTGATCGGTATTGGATGAGTATGTTATTGTAGGGTTGTCATCTGCAGAAGAGCACGTTACAGGAACACAATATGACTCGGGTAACATCGGTTATCTAAAAGTACACATGGATTTATAAAAAATTTGTATATTAGTGCCGAGCTGAGTCGATGAACTAATACTACAGTGTTGGCTTGTAAAATATTTGGAACTAGTAGTGTGTAATTGTTCACTGGCAATGATCCACTTATAAATATGTGCTATGATTAGTGGTGTTGATTCGGTCGGAATCGTATCAAGAATCTGCGATCAGATCGGTTTTCGTGTTAATTCAACGCTAAACCTGTTACAATTATCAATAGAGTATAATATGATTGATCAATCAATTTTAGAATGGATACGGTATATAAGGTTTATGAGTGTGGGTATTCAGGTGTGGGTTTAAGGTGAAGGGTTTAGGTTTAAGGGTGCATCCAAACGATATCGCCTTGCCCCTCACTTGCAGGCATCATAAGAGGCGAACTCGCCTCCTGGTAGTGTCATTATTCCCACATCGGTGGATTGAAAGCCAATTAATCAGTATATATGTGCTGGCAAAATAGAAGGGTTCGATAAGTCGCCGACCCGCACAAATTACCCATGAAACAACACTTGAATGCAATACACATACACTATACATACATGGCCCATACTCGATTTGGCCCATATCATAGTTCCTAGGCCCAAAGGCCAACTTTTTTTTTATTTACAAGCGAATTCGCCTAATTGAATTGCCTACAGCTTTAATACAGGCAAACTCGCTAATTGAATCGCCTACAACTTTACTATTTACACATAAAGTAAGAAGGAATCAACTGCGTGGTTGAAATTAAAGGAGAGGAAGAAAAAGTTAAATGTATGCCACAAGGGATCAAAACAAGAAAAGATATTCAATAAATACAATATGCCACAAACGCAAGCACAAGTTCATTACAATACTGTTCCTTCAAGACCCTAATTTATTGAACCCCTTGATCTAGAAAAAGAGATAGCCAACACACAGTGGTACAAAACATACAGAATAAAAAAAAAACTGGCGAAGAAGCTTTTCCACAACTCATTCATGATCAAGGAAAAGCAGGCTCATGGAGAACCGAGGACATGTATCAGTTCCTGATCGCAGGTGCATGCATCACAGGAGATATCCGCAGGATCAACCCTTTCTCAACGATCGTACCTCACGCTGCGATTGAGACCAGCATGCAGATTGCAACAGATCGGCCTAGACCTGACTTCTCCCTGTGTGATGAACCTGTAGTAGTTCCACCAACCCCAAGAGTAAGCCAAACTACATGTGATGCGTTCCCGAGCAACACGGAGTCCGTTCTTGTCGGTTCTCTTCATAGTGGTGATCAGATTCATGCCTTTCTGCACATCACCGTCGCAGATTGCAAAAAGAGCCAAGGCATAGGTGGACTCTTTGTGACCTATTTTAGAAGCCCTTTTGAGCCACCGGATAGCCCTTTCGGGATGATCTCCACTCACATACTCACGAAGTATCGAGCTGAAAAAAACACGACTGAAGATCTCTGTTAACATATCTGATGGGAGGGCTGTGAAAAGAGACAAATACATGGGAAGAGAAAGGCAAACAAACGGGGTAGAATATTTAGGGGAATGTGGGAATGAAGGCTCTGCATATAATTTAAAGGGAGAAGGGGCTGATATATATAGGGCTCAGGTGATCAATTTGCACAGCATGCATGTTCGAGTTCCTAGAAAATAATAATTAATCATGGTAATTATTGATGGAATAGGTAAACGCGTTTTCACCTTTTCATGATGACCCCATGCACTACCCCCAAAATTAATTAACCCCCTAGAATTTCATAGGTTTTTATAGATGTCTTAGTTAGACTACCTTGTAATGGTTCTAGTGTAAAAACGAAAAAGGGAAAGGAATTAGTCTTGTAGTTTATACTTTAAACTCGCCTTGTTAGCGAAACCGGAACCAAGTTCGCCTGTAGGCGTCACAGAAAGCGAATTCGCCTCTTAACTCGACTGGATGGACAGAGAGCAATAGGCGTGCAACTAAGCAAACTCGCTACACATAGGCGAATATGGTTACAATATCGCCAGAAAGTAATCTAGCTCTTATGATAGAAATATAATGCAGGCGATTTAGCATGCGAGTTCGCCTCTTGACTCGACTAGGTAGCCAGAGAGCAACATGCGTGCCTCTAAGCGAACTCGCCACTCATAGGCGAATATGGTTAAGATTTCGCCAGAAAGTAATCTAGATCCTGTGTTAGAAATATGATACAAAACGACGTAGTTTTTCTTCTGGCGATTTAAGAAGTGATAACGTCTTTGGATTCGCATAGGCTATGGTTTCAAATTGTCGTTTATATTCAAATATGACTAATTCTTATTAAAAAACACAAACATGATTGTTGTATACAAAGTTTTCATAAATTCTTAGGTTGATTCCTCTTCCGCTTCATTGGCTTCCCGGCATCTGTGATCCAAATGCCCTCCGTGTGATCATTCCGTGCAAAAGACCTTTTCAAACTCGCCTCGTCTTCAGTTAAGGTTTCGTTTGGCTCTAAACCCAGAAGGTCCCGGATATCTGTACCAAAGCTGTAATCCTCGTCGTTGCCGTTGTGAAGAAGCGCCTGCTTACCATTCACCACAACCTCCCACCTATTATCCCGTGGATCATTCACATAAAACACTTGGTACGCTTGTGATGCCATGATAAACGAATCACCTTCAGAGCCAAGAATACCGCAATTCACCAGGGTTGTGTCGTATTCCTCGGTCCGCACCCCGCCACTTTCCTTCACCCATTCACACTAGAATTGTGGCACTAATGAAGTCAATCTCCCATATGTCGGTGATTGTTCCGTAGTATGAATCGCATCCATGAATGTTGGCCTCGCCCGGTACTACCAAACCGTTGTTCTGGTTAGTCGACTTCTCATCCGACCATTAAGTACCAAAAGTGTAACCGTTTATGTCGTACCCTCCAAAAGAGGAAACAGTTCCTAGCGGCCTTCTGTATAACACCTTGACAATATCAGGATGGTCCCCTGCCAGAACATGAGCTTGCAGCCACATAATGAAATTGGCAAAATGCTTCTCTAGAATCCTAGAGTCACCGACATGCCATTCATTTGAGACTCTAATCTCCTCCATGTGTACGTCAACATAAGGGGTCACCGACGCGTGGTTCCGGAGGATATACAAATTTATTGCGTCTATGTCTCTCGCGGTAGGACTAAACAAACTATGATGCTTAAGACCGTTCCCTTCCAATCTCCCATCGTGCCTAGCATTTGGTATCCCCACAGTGGCAACATCTTTCATATAGTCAGTACAGAACTCAATAACCTCTTCTGCAACATAACTCTGAACAATACTAGCAATCAGGCCTATATCTATTCTTCACAAAATGCTTAAATATCGCCATGTACCGCTCAAATGGATACATCCATCTCAAGTAAACGGGGCCACAAAATTTTACCTCCCTCACCAAATGGACTATCAAATGGATCATGATGTCGAAGAATGAAAGGGGGAAGTACATCTCCATTCTACACAAAACTTCCACCATCATTTCCTGCAAATCATCCAGCTTCCGCCTGCTCACTTTCTTACGACATATGCACTTAAAAAGTAACATAGCTTTGATATTGCATTCCTCACGTGCCAAGGCAACGATACTCGTAAAGCAATTACATTAAGCTCCTGCATAAGATTATGACAGTCGTGCGACTTCATTCCCGCCAGCTTCAATTCTTTAGTATTCACACAGCTATGAATGTTCAAAGAGTACCCTATTGGAACCTTAACAGACTTCAGAGCATTTCAGTAACTCTTCTTCTCCTCCGTTGACATGCTGTAACAAGCGGGAGGTAAATAGGAATTACCTTCTTCCTCTATGGGGGCAAGAGATGAATGAATTCCGAGCTGTACAAGATCTTTCCGCGCTTTCAGGCCATCCTTTGTCTTTCCAGAGGTATTCATCAGCGTACCTACAAGTGCTTCACATACGTTCTTCTCAATATGCATCACATCGAGATAGTGACGTACGTCCAAATTCTTCCAGTAAGATAGTTTGAAGAAGATCGAACACTTCTTCCAACTTCTATTCGATGCCTTCTTCTTCTTTCCCTTACCAAATTCATTATCTATCCCAGTAACCTTTTCTAGAACCTACTCTCCAATTAAAGGGATTGGGGTGGGATCATGCTCTTCTCTCCCGTTGAACAAATTCTTCGCTCGCCTCCAAGGATGTCCCATCGGAAGAAATATTCTGTGCCCGAGATACACTGGCTTACCACCGTGTTTCAATTGACAATAACTAGTCTTGCTCTCACATATTGGACATGCAAAGTGACCTTTCACTGAATAACCACCCAAGTTACCTAATGCTGGAAAGTCATTTATACTCCACAACAACATTCCTTTCAGTTCAAACTTCACATCACCTCGACTGCCATCAGGTATCCGGACACCCACATCGAATAACTTCTGCAAATCTTCGATCAACTGCGCTAGGTACACGTCAATATCGTTACCCGGTTACTTGGGACCAGATATCATCATGGACAATAACACATACTTACGTTTCATCATCAATCACGATGGCAGATTGTATATCACAACCATAACTGGCCAAGAACTGTGGGTGCTACACATGTTACCAAAGGGGTTCATGCCATCAGTGGATAAGCCTAACCTCACATTCCTGGGCTCTTCAGCAAATTCAAGGTACCTCTCATCCATTTTCTTCCACTGATCTCCATCTGAGGCATGTCAAATAATATCATCGTCCTCCCTAACCCTATCCGCATGCCATGTTAGCAACTTTGTATCCTCAGGATTTGCAAACAACCTCTTCAGTCGAGGAATCAGTGGAAGATAATACACTACTGTGTCACACTCTCGCCACATACCTCTACGGTCCCCATCTTTGACTTGTACCGAGGCTCATTGCATACTCGGCACGTATCCTTGGCCTTGTCATCTCCTCTGTACAACATACAATCGTTAGGTCATGCATGAATCTTCTGCATCTCCATTCCCATAGGGCATAATATCTTCTTTGCCTTTGCAGCATATACTGGATTAGGGCACAAGTTGTTAGTGGGTAGCTACTCTTTCACCAACTCTAACAATTCAGTCATCCCCTTGTCAGATATTCCATGTCGATCCTTTAAATTCATCAACAACAACGTAGAACCAAGAACTGAATGTTTACAACCCTTGTACAATGGTGTCTCTTTATCATTAAACATCACCGCTAACATGCTCGACTTTCCTACCCAATCCATAGTCACGTCTTCCGCCATTTCATCAAGACAACCATCATAACGTAATTCTTCCGAGTCAAGCCTAACATCAAACTCTGATTGTTATTACTTGCACCCTCTCCATGCCAAACCCATTTTGTATATGTAGGATCAAACCCTCTACAAATCAAATGTTCTCGCACTACTGCTACATCCTCATAGATCGTGTTGTTAAGGAAATCTTTGCAAGGACATCTTAGCCCTCCCATTTTCTTTTCTACACAATCCCTCCAACCAAAATCAATAAATTCTTTGATCAACTCCATATAACCTTTTGAAAAACGCTTATTCTCCAACATGATTTCACTACGACCCATGCTTAACACGACACTATCAACAACCGTTTTGCTAGAATCACTCAAAAAATCACCAAACTTAGAACTCTAATAAACTCTACAAAACCATACAAACAAGCACATACACATGTCACAAACAAGTTTGCTCATTCCAAAAACAATCAATAACAATTCACAACCACATACCTTTGCAATGATGGGCAAAATCCCGGCATGAAAATGTGAGCTATCTTGGAGAAAAACCACAAGGAGAGTCCTCTTATCTTGTTCTTTTATTTTCTTCCCGCAAAAAAAACTTCTTTTATATGCCCAGTAAAAACATTCTTACGAAATCGTTACTCAATTCGCCTGTGCAGACGAACCACAAATGAGTTCGTAACATCAGCCGCCAGTACACTTAATAACAGTCGATATCGCTAGATATATGTCGCCTAGAGGCGTTCATAACTGGCGAACTCGCTAGCAGAGAACCAGCCAACAACTACTGGCGAACAACTTTTCCAACCTCTACCAAGTCTTATAGGCGATTTCGCTTCTTTGGTCGCTTATTAGCGATTTTTGATACGATATCGCCTGCCATTCAACCTTTTAAGGCATTTTAAAAAACGCCCATAATTCAACTGTAAAACGCCTTTTTTTATTTTTCTGCCCTAGGCGAGCGGATGGAGGCGAACTCGTAATCCTCCTACTCGGCGGTTCGGCGAAAATTTGGCCAAAACGCCTTAAATGTGGTGCCGAGAAAGGTATGCTTGTGCACTAGTGAGCAACTCTAATTAATAGCTCTCCACAGTGTATTCCATACATTTTATACTAGGATTGCAACTGCTCCAAAGCAGCTTATCAGTAACTGCCAGCTCAGGTAGCTAACTACCTTCCCAACCAGTCTTGCTGCCCGCTCGGATAAAATGTTCGCCCCAGGGAAGTGACTGTATATATTGCCCTAAGGTCTTTTCCAGATCATGACAAACGTATGGGCCAAAATGAAGGCCTCATTTTTTGAAAAAAAACCCATCATTTTAATCTATCTTAATTCTACTTCTTTTTTGCGTATTAAAAGTTATCTTACAAACTAAATTTCGACATCACTATAAAATCTAATTTCACCGAACTCTCGTTTTTAAGAATTTCTTTTAATTTTCGCTTCAGACCCTTAGATGGTTACAATACAGGGCCGGCCCTTAGTTGGTTACAATACTGCAAGGACGCGAACCATTTCTACGAATGCAATAAAGCAGTAAAAGTGATAAAAAAACACCGAATCAATGTAACCAACTAAACTACGTGTGATTTTCTTTCCAGTATATTCATTTACAAACTCACAGCCTGCTCCCACTCAACCCCTAAACTATATGCTCCAAGATTATGAATTTATGATACAGAATTGTATATAGCATTGTACATACATAAAATCTTTCAAGATATTCTTTAATTTAAAGACAAGCAGAATCTAATTAATTTACATTTCTAAGCTCAGTTACAAAACATGCAAGTTTGAAGCCATCTGCTGACAGGTTCCTCCCTTCTTACTTCCATAATGACTTATAATCATCGAAACTTTGAAGGATTAGATTTCAGTTGGAACAGAAGTTGTTGCAAATAACATAGTAGCTCTGGAACAGCGTACACAACTATATAGCTAAGCGCGATAAAATTTGTAGCATGTCGGTTCTCTTACACTAACTCAATATGAAGCTGCAATAGTTACTAACAGGCTAATCAATGTTGCTTTTGAGGATTTTAATAAACACAAGATATATGAGGTGACATTTTTTTGAACTATAGACACATTTGCAGAACATGCAGTTTAGAAGAAGGGTCATATAACATTCTCATTCAATTATATCAAACAGAAGACATGCATAGTACATGCAGGCCCAGCCCGGCCATGAGGCAAGGGAAACCCGCGTTTTAGGCCCCCACTAACTCATTGCGTCAGTCGTTTGGCATACAATGAGTTACCAGAATTGGCAGTTGCATGTGCCAAGAGCGGGAAAGTCAGTTAGCATCATAATTGCATTAGTTTTAGCTGATTGTTGTTAAATAGCAGTAGTCTGTTAGATTAGACGGCATTCTCGTGCTTGGGAATCAATGAATTGTAATCAGTAGTTATGAATAATATCATTCTCTTTTTCTTCTAACTCTCCAAACCTGTTTTTACTAATTCCGGCCAACCGCCGATTAAGTCGTCGCCGGAGCACCCAAGCTTCACGACAACTTGGTATCAGAGCACCTATCCCGTTGACCTGTGATGGCTGATTTAATCCGTTCGACAACCATGGAAAAAGAATTAAAGAACCTGGAGCTCACGATCTCCGACGCGGCGGAAGTTACCCGGGGATTGCAGGAGAAGCTCGACGAAGCAATCGGGAAGCAGGATCAAGGGTTCCGTACAATCAGAGATAAGTTTCGCGAGACCCTTACTCAGTCTAAAATTCGCGAGCAACTGTGCTTGTGGCAACTAGAAGTGCAGAAGATATTCAATCAATAAATGGAGGATCAGACTGCAACGCTTTCCGACCTCAATTGGTACCGTGTGCCGGAGACAGCGGGCACAAGTTCTAGCCGAGGATCACCTCCACCGGTGATGTGCCATGAATATACTCTAATCTTTAGCACATTTAATCTCTATATCGAACTCTACTTGACACTTAATGCAGGATTTTAAAGTCGATTACTAGTTTAATGCTCTATGGGTAAGACTTGTAAAATCCTATGTAAAGTACATGTTTTGGAAGCTCTTGATGGAAGGGATAGAAGTGATAGAAGCTGCCCAGAAAAGTGTCGGCCTTGCCCAGCAAAGTGTCAGCTTCGCCCAGAAAAGTGTCACTCAGACTTGAAGAAAGTGTCACTGAGATTTGAAGGAAGTGTCGCGTAAACCCAGAAAAGCGTCGCTCTTTATGAAGAAGGGGTGCCAAGACACAGCGACCAAAATAAACGTCGCTAAATAAGTGTCGCTAAACTTCCAGCCAGTTGACACTTCCAGTGTGTTGACTTTTGCGCCTATAAATACCCCTCTTCTCCCAAAGGAAAGGGAATCGGATTTGCTGCACAAAAACTCTATCTTTCTCCTCTTTCTTAGGTTTTCTTCCATTTTGATTCTATGAACATGTTTATGATGTCTATGATGATTGTAGTAGGCTAAATAACTCTTGGGAGCATTCGATGTAGACTTTCGATCTTTGATTATGAGAACTCTTTATGCATTGTTTATGGGTATTGTGATTAGCAATTGAATGTGATCATTTCATATGAATTTGATGGATGAATTGATTGGGCATTCTTCCTAATTGTAGAATGTGTTGAATACTTGCTAAATCCATGGGTAGAATGCTTCCATTTTGCCTAATTGATGATTAGAGCTAAGAGGAATAGTGCTTTGTATGCTTTCATCCATTGTTCCCTATCTAGTGTTCAATTGCCTTGCTTACATGTTTATCGATTCTCATATCCAATGCCATCACTAGATTGAACATAGTGCTTTCACTTGTTATATCTAGAGGTGAGAACTTTGAAATAATGCTACATTGTTTCTTGGTTATAAACGACAGAATGATTATCTATCTTCGCTTTCAAAAGTAGTTAATCTCGATAAGTAATCGTAGACCATAAAATGCAATGTGTTGTAGTTCAAGGATTAATCTCGAGTCGAAAGTTGAAGTCAAATGCCCCCAAGTCTAGTAATCTCATAGTTAATCCATCTTCTCTATAGTTTTAATTGTGATCTTTAGCTATAGCTTAGCATAACATTGTAGTGTTTTCTACAACCAAACTCAGAATTTCCCCCCCTATTTACATCGCTTTTATATATATTATATTATAGTTATTATGGTAGTTAGAGTAGTAAATCTATTTGAGATACTTGAAAATCTCCTCTTCTCTATGGAAACGAACCTTGCTTGCCACTATATGCTTAGTTGTGTGTAGAGCTTGTGAGTGAAATATAAATTGTATTTTTGGAGAGGTACAACGACGACCTCCCAAATTTTGGCGCCACTGCCGGGGAAGAGGCATATTTTTAGGTGTTGATTGTAGTTTTTCTCTAACTCTATTTTCTTTGTTTTTGTTTCTTTTTCTTAGAGACGTATTGCTCTAGCTCTTGGTGCATGGTTCGTACTCGTTCCTCGAACCAAGACCCTTTGCACTACGACTCCGAATTAACTAGGACTCTCCGAAAACTCAGAAGGAGTACACAAGAGAGTGTATCTTCCAACAATATTTCAGAAAGTGAAGCATCCAATTCCAATATGGCGGGAGAAGAAGCACCCTGTGATACCGTTTTCAACCCATTCCACCGTGCCAACAATCCTCCCACCAACATTCCTATGAGGGGATATATGCGTCAAGCCTATGATCAAGAAAAATCGAGTATCGTCTTTCCGACAGGGACCGAATGTGAGATCAAGTCGGGGATTATACATGCACTTCTATCCGTCTATGGTCGAGATACCGATAATCCCAACTACTATCTCGACTCCTTCCTTCGAGTTACTAGTAGCATTAAACCCCCTGAAGTCAATGAGGATCATTTCAAAATGAAAACCTTCCCTTTTACCTTGAAAGACAAAGCCGAGGTTTGGTTGAGTCGTCTTCCGTCCAACTCCATCACCTCATGGTCGGAATTGAAGGAAAGGTTTCTTGACAAGTTCTTTCCCCCCTCTAAGTCCTCGGTGATAGTCAAAGCTATTAGTAACATTCTTCAGGAGGAAGAGGAGAGTTTCCAAGACTATTGGTAGAAATTTCAAATGCTTGTAACAAGTTGCCCCTACCATGGCTACACCGAACCTCAATTGGTCGCCTTCTTCTACAATGGTCTTAATGAACAAGATTCTCGGCTAGTGAAGAGTGCTTGTCTTGGTTCCATTTCCTTAATTGGTTTCACCGATGCTATGGAGTTGTTTGAACGTCTAGTACGTGAGGAAGGGCCTAGAAGAAGTAGAAGAGCAAGGCCGATTGTTTCCATAGTGACTAGAGATGACAATACTCAAGCGGAGATAAGAGAGATCACGACCGCGGTAAAGAGCTTAGTAGTGGCACAAAGTGGTGGAAACATGGGAAACAATAGAAGGCAACAAGTCTTGACGTGCGACACATGTTCTCTTAACCATTCCACTGATTCTTGGCCCCAAACTCAATATGACTACGAAGAAGAAGTGAATGACGTAGGATTTTATGGGGGAAATCAAGGTGGTAGAGGATTCCAAGGAGGTAGGAGTTTTCAAGGACGTAGGGGCTACCAAGGTGATAGACCTAGAGGGTATCAAGGTGGTCAAGGCCAAGGGAGTGATAGAGGTTTTCAAAGAAGATATGACCCTTATGCTCAACAATATAACCCCGGATCTAGGGATCATCCTAACTTTCGGTGGAGAGATGACCCGAGGGAGAAACAAGGCCAACAAACCTCCTACAATGACCAATCCTACCAAGGTCAAGGTAGTCGATCCTATGATAGAGCACCTCCCCAACAAAACTATCCTAGAAATCAAGTCAATCAAGGTTATGGGGGTATCAAATCTAACAAGATCAAGGGTATCAAGACTACCAAGACTACCAAGGAGAAGGGTACCAAGGTGAAGGGTATCGAGGATACCAAGATAATCACAACCAATACTACCAACCTCCACCTCAACCATACCCTAGGAATCAAGGCCAAGAGAGATCCTATAATAGGGGATCTCAAAACCTCCACAGATTTGAAGGAAAATCACATGACCAAGGGGAAAGCTCGGGACAAGCCACACAAGATCCCCTCATGAAGACTTTGGAGGTGCAAATGAGTCAAATGTCTACCCCTATGGGACAAATGGCGGCCCGAAACTCCGGGAAGTTACCCTCTCAAACGGCAATGCTAGTGCCATAACTTTGAGGAGTGGTAAAGAAGTCCAAAAACCCGAGGTCGTAGTTGAAGAAGAGGCCAAGAAGGGGTTTGTTGTGAAACATTTGACTAATGAGGTGGTTAAAGAAACATTAGCCAAGGATGATGTTGTATTGGTGAAGGAGACCGAAGAAAGAGCCGAGAAACGGGGTGTAGAGAAGATCCTTAAGGGAAAAGGGGTTGAAACGGAGATACTTGTTCAAGGGACATCACCTAATGGCGATCCACCATCTCCTCCATTCCCCCCCCCCCCTCACGAGAAGAAGAAGGAGACTCAACCATTTGAAGCGGAACCCCCATGCCCCGAGGCTTTGAAAGATACTCGAAAGAAGGAGGTTGACAAGGACGTTTATGAAGTCTTTCGTAAATGTGAGGTAAACATTCCTTTGCTCGATGCTATTAGTCAAGTTCCTAGATATGCTAAATTTTTGAAGGAACTATGTGCTAATAATCGTAAACAACGTTTAAAAGATGCCACTAAGGAGGGGATGAATGTTAATGTTTCGGCTCTATTTCAAGTTAAACAATCCCTCCTAAATGTGGTGACCCCGGAATGTTTACCATTCCTTGTACCATAGGAGGGATATTTTTTCAAAAGGCCATGCTAGATTTAGGTGCATCAATTAACCTAATTCCCTTATCTGTGTATAAATCTTTAAACATTGGGCCTTTGCTTAAAACCGTTGTGGTGATTCAACTTGCCGATCGTTCTAGTGCATACCCTAAGGGTATTGTAGAGGACGTGTTGGTTAAGGTCGACAAGTTGATTTTCCCCGCGTATTTTTACATTCTTGACATGGAACATGACAACTATGACGCACCAATTCTATTTGGGCGCCCATTTTTGAAAACGTCAAGAGCCGTGGTTGATGTGTTTAATGGTAAACTCACCATGGAATTTGATGGGGATAAAATAGAATTTCACAATCATGATGATATGGAATCCCCAATTGATGATCATTCTTGCAATTCTATTGTTGTGGTTGAAATTTGTGTGCAAATGTTCTTAAAGATGGTGCTCATGATCCCTTGTTGAATGCTATTGAAAGGAGCTTGTGTAGTGATGACTCAACCTTTCGTAATGTTGGTGCTAGAGTGAGAGAGAGTGTGAGTGCACTAGATTCATATGAAGAACTTTCCCTTGATACGCCTATCTTAGGTCTTTCCGACTCGAGAGCATCGGGAGACCGATCTTCTCTCGAGACGTCTCCGGTGGTGGAATTGAAACCACTACCCCAAGACCTCAAATATGCTTATCTCGGTGAAAGTAAGAAACTTCATGTGATCATATCTAGTAAACTTACTGAAGAGCAAGAAGTGAGGTTGATGAAAGTGCTACGAGATCATAAGGAGGCCATAGGGTGGACTATATCCGACATAAAGGGTATTAGTCCAAGCACATGCATGCATAGGATCTTGTTGGAGGATGAGGCCAAACCCGTGCGACAACCTCAAAGGCGGTTAAATCCACCTATGATGGAGGTGGTAAAAGCCAAGGTGATCAAATTGTTAGATGCGGGGATAGTCTATCCAATCTCCGATAGCAAGTGGGTGAGCCCAACACATGTAGTCCCTAAGAAAACCGGTGTCACGGTGGTGGAGAATCAAAAGGGAGAGTTGGTTCCTACCCGTGTTCACAATGGATGGCGTGTTTGCATAGATTACCGTAGGTTAAATGCGGTGACTGGGAAAGATCAATTTCCTTTGCCATTTATTGACCAAATGCTTGAAAGGCTTGCAGGCCATTCTTTCTATTGTTTTCTTGATGGCTATTCAGGTTATTTCCAAGTGCCCATCGCGCCGGAGGATCAAGAGAAGACCACATTCACATGCCCCTAGATATGTTTGCTTACCGACGTATGCCTTTTGGACTATGCAATGCACCATCTACTTTCCAAAGGTGTATGGTGAGTGTGTTCTCAGAATATGTGGAAAAGTTTGTTGATGTTTTTATGGATGATTTCACCGTCCATGGAAATTATTTTGATGATTGTTTGAAACACCTGTCATTAGTCCTTCAAAGATGCATTGATTTTGATCTTGTGCTTAATTCTGAGAAATGTCACTTTATGGTTGAAATGGGCATTGTGCTAGGTCATGTGGTTTCTTCTAAGGGTATTGAAGTAGATAAAGCTAAAATTTATACAATTCAAACTTTGCCTTACCCTACTTGTGTGCGTGAAGTTCGATCTTTTCTTGGTCATGCGGGTTTCTACCGCCGTTTTATCAAAGATTTCTCAAAAATTGCTTCTCCTTTATGTAAGTTGTTACAAAAAGATGTAGAATTTGTGATGGATGAGAGTTTTAAGAGGGCATTTGATTTTTTAAAGCTTATGCTTGTTTCCGCCCCATCATACAACCTCCTAATTGGTCTCTTCCCTTTGAGATTATGTGTGATGCAAGTGACTATGCCGTCGGAACGGTATTAGGTCAAAGGGTAGGAAAAGTGCCCCATGCCATCTATTATGCATCCATGACTGTTAATGTGGCTCAGAGAAATTATTCTACCACAGAGAAGGAATCGTTAGCGGTAGTTTTCTCACTTGAAAATATTCGGTCTTATTTGCTTGGTACCAAGGTTATTGTTTACATTGACCATGCAGCACTTCATTATTTAATGACGAAGAAAGACGCGAAACCAAGGTTGCTTCGATGGATTTTACTCTTGAGTGAATTCAACTTGGAAGTGAAGGACAAGAAGGGTGCCGAAAACCTTGTGGCCGACCACTTGAGTAGGTTGGTGCCATGGATAGGTGGCGAAACAAATGGGCGACAAGAAAGTCTTCAAGAAGAGTTTCCCGATGAGCATTTATATGCCATTAGTGTTTCTCTTCCATGGTATGCTGATATTGTAAATTATCTTGTCACTCACAAGTTTCCTCCTCGTTTCACCACAGCTCAAAAGAACAAATTGAGGCATGATGCAAAGTTTTATGTGTGGGACGATCCATATCTTTGGAAACATTATTCCGACCAAGTTGTGAGGAGATGCATCCCTGATAGTGAGGTTAATTCTATTCTCACCTTTTGCCATTCTTATGCATGTGGTGGACATTTTGGTGCTAGGAGAACCGCCCGAAAAGTGTTAGATTGTGGTTTTTATTGGCCTAGTTTGAATAAGCATGCATATAGTTTCTTCAAGTCTTGTGATAAATGTCAAAGAGTAGGGACTATCTCATCTCGAAATGAAATGCCCCAAAGTGCTCCTTTATACTGTGAATTATTTGATGTATGGGGCATTAATTTAATGGGTCCTTTTCCAAACTCTTTCGGTTTCAAATATATCTTGCTTGCGGTTGATTATATTTCAAAGTGGGTTGAGGCAATCCCCACTAAAACTGACAATTCTAAAGTGGTTGCAGCGTTCATCAAAGCCATCATCTTCTCTAGGTTTGGAATCCCCCGAGCATTGATTAGTGATAGAGGATCCCATTTTTGCAATCGAACCATTGCCGCATTATTGAAGAAATATGGTGTCACTCACAAGACCCCCACCGCCTATCACCCACAAACTAATGGCCAAGCCGAAGTTTCTAATCAGGAAATCAAGTCCATCCTTGAAAAGACGGTTAAGCCAACTAGAAAGGATTGGAGTACTCGGTTAGATGACGGATTGTGGGCATATAGGACGGCTTTTAAAACACCAATTGGTATGTCTCCATATCAATTAGTTTTTGGGAATCCGTGCCATCTTCCGGTGGAGTTGGAACACAAGGCTTATTGGGCGATTAAGGAGTTCAATCTCAATCTAGATGAAGAGGGGAAGGAAAGGAAGTTGCAACTCCAAGAGCTAGAGGAGCTAAGGAACGAGTCCTACAAGAACGCCGCCATTTATAAGGAGAAGACGAAGGCTTGGCATGATAAGATGATCATTAGGAAGAACTTTGAAGTTGGTCAAAAATTTCTCTTATTTCTATCTCGCCTTCGTCTATTTCTCGGGAAATTGCGTTCTCGATGGATGGGACCGTTCGTGGTGGTGAAAGTATATCCACATGTGGTGGATATCAAGAGTGAAGAGACCTCCAAGATTTTGAAAGTCAACGGTCAACACTTGAAGCCGTACATTGAAAACTTTAACACGGAAATTCTCGACGACATGGATCTCGCCGATCCAATCTACGAGTAATTCCAATGGAGGTAAGTCGTGCCGACGACGTTAAATAAACGGTTTTGATCGTTCTTGGTTTTCCAAATCAATCGAATGATGACTTCTTTTCTATTTTCTATTTAGTTGATTTTTTTGATTTGTAGTTTAGTATTATGCATCTCTATTTTGAGGAGATTTTACGCTCAGTATGTGTTTGATTGTGCAGGAATTAGACCGGAGTAATCTCGAGAATTCATGACGAATTAAAAAAAACAGGGGTAACACTCGGCTGAAATAGCTCGCCCCGAGCGTTTTGGCATGAGAAATAAAAGCCAAGCTCGGTCAAGAATGCTCCTCCGAGCGTTTTCAGCCGAATAAACCCCCCACCATACTTAGCCAAATTTCTACTCCTCTTTTCCCTCTCTTACTTTTAGTCCCTTACCCCACCTTCTCGCTGAACCACCCCATCACCGAACCACCACCACCATCTCCACCCATTCACCACCAAGACCCACCTGTAGCGCTCCGCCGATCGGTGCCCACCACATCACCACCCTTCCACCACCGCTTCATCTCCACCAATTCTGACCTCAGGCTGCCATCTTCCTGATGATGCCACCGGCCTCCGGTCGTCTCCTCCGCATCTCCACCTTCGACCTTCCATCGATGCGAGCCAGCACCACCACGACCGCCGTGGTCCCATCTCGTCTGATTTCTCCCTCATCACCCGGACCCATCTGTTCTCCGGCCAACCTCCCCGATCAATCACAGTCCTCACCATCTCACTGGACCACCACGTCAACCTCATCACCGCTGCAACGCTGGCCACCACCTTCACCCTCTCAGGCCGGCCCCCCCCCCCCCCCTCATCACCGTCAGCAATCTTCTCCGGCCACCAACATCACCCACCACCATCTCCCCCACGTCACCACAACGCCATAACAACACTGGGCATCTCCGCCAAGCAGCACACCCACCTTCCCGTCCGACATCCCATTCACCGCCGCTTATGCACCGACCAGAATCCACTTCCAGGCCCTATCCCTATTTATCCTTACTTTTTATGAACCCTGGAGCAGTTTCTAGTTAGTGTCTCTGTGTTCTTGTACCCTCACTCTTTAAGTACTATTGTTGTACTTGTTCTTTCACATCGAGGACAATGTTCAGTTTAAAGTGTGGGGGAGGTTTTGCTTAGTTCAGTGTAGTAAAAAATTGTCAAAAGCCCGGATAGGTCTAAACAAAATTAACAAGGCCTAGGCAAAAGTGAGAGGTTTAAAGAGAGGCTATGTGAAAACCGAAAGGCACATAGGCAAAAGGAGAGGTTTCTTGCTTTTTATTCTAATAATTTCATTTTGAGGTAAACTTGTAGGGGGGTGATTGTGTTTGGAGTAGAGTTTAAGCACTCTTGATATGATTTTACGATTTTAAGTGCTTAGAACTCTAGAAGATGAATGTATACTATGATAGCTATGGACGTTGATGTAGCCATATCATTTTGCTATGCCTAGTGGAGGTTTTTATGCCATGATGTATTTGTACTATGAGTAGATTGGCATGTTAGATGGTGCCTACATTATGCTTTCGAGCATTGGTGATGTAGAGAGGCACCCTTAGGATATGTGGTGGACTATCCGACATTATCGGATGGGGGATCATTATGAGTCCACTACATTGGGTAGACTTTTGATTGGTGATACATTTTTAGGAGATGTGGATTAATGGAGTCGATCACATGGGTAGACCCTAGGAGGGAAGGTTCCCCAACTTTAAAGCTTGATCTTTGATTCTCGTTTTAGAGATGTTTGACAATAAGTGTGGGGGACCTTGAGTGATTTAGAAGAGGAGATGTAGAAAGTAGTTTGGGGGTATTTTGTGAGATTCATATTATGAGGGAGTGTATAGGGTGATTTACTCGAGGACGAGTAAAAAACTAAGTGTGAAGGAGTTTGATGTGCCATGAATATAATCTAATCTTTAGCACATTTAAGGTATATATCGAACTCTACTTGACACTTAACTTAGGATTTTAAAGTCGATTACTAGTTTAATACTCTATGGGTAAGACTTGTAAAATCCTATGTAAAGTACATGTTTTGGAAGCTCTTGATGGAAGGGATAGAAGTGATAGAAGCTGCCCAAAAAGGTGTCGGCCTTGCCCAGAAAAGTGTCACTAAGACTTGAAGGAAGTGTCACTAAGATTTGAAGGAAGTGTCGCGTAAACCCAGAAAAGCGTCGCTCTTTATGAAGAAGGGGTGCCAAGACACAGCGGCCAAAATAAACGTCGCTAAATAAGTGTCGCGAAATTTCCAGCCAGTTGACACTTCCAGTTTGTTGACTTTTGCGCCTATAAATACCCCTCTTCTCCCAAAGGAAAGGGGATCGGATTTGCTGCACAAAAACTCTATCTTTCTCCTCTTTCTTAGGTTTTCTTCCATTTTGGTTCATGAACATGTTTATGATGTCTATGATGATTGTACTAGGCTAAATAACTCTTGGGAGCATTCGATGTAGACTTTCGATCTTTGATTATGAGAACTCTTTATGCATTGTTTATGGGTATTGTGATTAGCAATTGAATGTGATGATTTCATATGAATTTGATGCATGAATTGATTGGGCTTTCTTCCTGATGTATGCTGAACACCAACACTTCGACGACGAACCAGGCTCTCAAACTGATCTGCAAGACAAAGGTCCCGGGTGTCCCGGGGATAGACACTCCGACACTCAAGTCAGTATATTTGCTTAACGCGTAAAGTATAAAGTGTGAGATTAGATGAGAGGTCTACCAAAACTCTTAGGGTATTTATATGGTTATAATCCGTAGATCACCAAGATATGTATTTATGGTATGAATACAACTCTTATGGGAATAGAGGTTGTATTACCATGTATAATAGAAGTGTATTTCGGACATGGTTGTGTTACCATGTTTAGGATAGCTGAATTACCATCTTTGAGAAGATGTACATTTCTTTTAGAACATTCATAATATACGCATTCCTTATAAGGATTAGGATTAATGGACCCGTGGACCCATCCTCCACGTATCTCGAGCCCATGACCCTTCTCGGGCCTTGGTCCGAGTATGAACGAGGTCCGAATACGAACCATGGACTTATCAGTAGCCCCAAGGTAGATCTTCAGAATATAGAGTGCTCCATCTTGAAGGTTGAAGGAGAGGCTTGCTTCTCGAGGGAAGACCAATAACTCGAGGGAGAATAACTTGGGATGTTAAGCTCGGGGTGTCCTTCTAGGACTATCATTTCGGGCTTACCGTTCTGAATATCTAGCTTCAAACTCTTTTCGTATTCCATCAGATATATGGACGGCTAAGATTAGCTTCTTTTGAAATCCAGATGGTAGATACACGTGGCGTGTCATCATTGGCAAGCAGAGACGGTCTGTCCCCCGTCTCTTCAATTACTTGCCTTGGAAACAGAATCGAGGTAATTGCTCATCTTCAATGCTGTCTGGGTTTGGATTAAATTTCCCAAATCATTACCATTGTCTTCTCTTATTCAAAATTTTTTTTCTTTCCAAGTTCAGAAGGCGCATCAATACTTCATCAATTTCTGAAGCCCCAAATCTCTGCTTCCATCATCAGTAAGTGCCATCTTCTTTCTCTGCACATTTGCTTGTGTCTGTTTTTTCCTTTTATCTCTTGTGTGTGTATTTCCCCCCATACTCTCTGTAGTCATGAGTAATTGTAGTGAATCAATTTCCATCCCCCATCATGATAAGAGAGAGTATGTAGATACTCAGGCTGAGGAGAGTAGCTCCCTTGAATTCCATTGGGCTGAGGTAGCAAGTGGGAAAAAACATGTAGTTTTGAAGAACAAGGGCTCTGAGGAAGAGAAGAGGTTGAGGGTAATGGTCCGGAGGGCTCAGATAGAGGGAAATAGCCCCGTGGTTATGCATGCATCCAAAGGTATAGTATCCATGGAAGGTGAAGGTAGTAGCAAAGAGTCGAAGAAGGAGGATAAAGCACGCGTTGATGCTGCTATTTTCGCATAAGGTTGTCCCTTTTCAATTCCTTCTGATGCTGACCTCATGTACTTTGGAGAAGACAAGTCTGCAACTGAATTAGTAACTCTGACCCGAGGGGTCATTTATGGAAGATTTCTGCAGCATGGGTTAGCCTTCCCTTTTTCCCCATCGTTGGATGATTTTCTTCAGCATTATAGTGTTCATCCAGGTCAGTTACATGCCAATGTGATAGTAATCATTATGGCCTTACTAACTTGGTGTGCTCGTAAAGGTTATCGCTCCAGTCTCTCCTTGTTGCGGACCATGTATAAGGTTTCCGTTGTTAAACAAAGTGTGACCTTGACCTCTCGTGACACCACTTTAGGTAAACTTTTTGTGCTTCCTGTGAACTGCGGTAAGTGAGATAAGGTAAAACTAACCTTCGATCGAACCAAGTATGAAGTTCCTGATTGGAATAAAGATGTCCAAAATGAGATCTGACATGAAGTGGAGTCGTCCCGCCAACTGCTAGATATAGCTGGGGAGTTGGTGAATGATAAGATCAAACTTAGAGACGGTAGGTTTGTATCTGGAGATCATCAAATGGGTTGGCAATAGCCTGTAGAAACGTATGACTGGTTGAATCGACTATCCGGCCGTACTCTTCAAAATTGCAGCTTCTTGAAGTTGTCACATTTTGATCAGCCAGAAGGTGTTGAGATGGACTGGTATGAAGCCCTTCTGTCTATGGAGCAGGATCCAGGTGGTGCAGTTAAGGCATTGCAGGCCTATAGAGCATAAGAAGAGAGAGTTGCCCGAGATGAGATATCCGAGAAAGGGGTAAATAAGGAAATCTCGGGTCTGATGAAAGATGCTCGACGTGGGCGTCGGTTTAAATGGTTGGTTCAAGGACCCAAGAAGACTGAATCACAGCTGAAAGTGATTGGGGAGGCTGATTTCTTATTTGTTCCTGTGGCTTTAGATCCATCAGATGAGGAATAGGATGAGGGTTCTGCCTTAGTTCGGTGTCCGAGAAAGGAAATGTCTCGGGCCTCTAGTGTCCTTCCCATCACGACCGAAAAGGTCGATGAGGTCATGATGATAACTTCTGTGGTAGAATCAGATGCGTTGCAAGAGGGTATTTCTTCTTGTGTTATATTCTCGTCCACAATGTATCCATTGCTTTTTACGCTAACTTCATTCCTTGTATGTGCAGTGGGTGCTTCTAGGACGAACAGGGCAGCCAATTTGTTGTCTCAGATAGCTGAATCAAGGGGGCTATTGAGTAGTAATGAGAAGAAGAGGGATCTCGAGGCTTCAGGGATTTCTGCAGATAAGTCTCCAAAGAAGCCAAGGCTCAAACTCGGACCATTGGAAGAGTTCGAGAAATATGTGTCACCTTCTCCTTCTGAGGTTCTGGTCGAGGTGGTACCGGGCTGTCCCGGAATTAACCAGGTATAATTCGTCATGGCTTTTGATAGGATTAACTGTGTAGTTATCTAACTCTCTTTGTCTTCTTTTACAGTCTACGAGTCAGATGAGGCATATGTACAATTCTCTTCGGACACTGTATGACCGTTCTCAAGGACAGGTGTCCGAGCTCGCGTTGATGGAGAAGGAGATGTCCAAGAGGTCTAAGGAACCTTCAGATATGCTAAAGCATCTCCACAATGAGATGGCTCAGGCTAAGGACAAAATAAAAGCCTTAGAAGAGGAGAATCAAGCCTTGAAGAAGGCAAAAAGGCTGTCTGATGGTTCCTTCTTAGAATTGAAAAGGAACATGACTTTGGTGGAAGCTGAGAGAGACCGATTGCTGATCCTGTTAGCCAGAGTCAGCTAGTTAGGTTGATAATAGACTTCTGCCTCAACTGTCCAGAGATGGAGGCACATCGCCAAGAGTATGGTGAACTTTACCATAAATCTGAGCTCTCGAAGATGTGGATTTCTCTGAAGGGGTTTCTCAGTGAAGAGATTCAAGGGTGTCTTGCCCCTGCCTACACTTGGCCTGAAGTACCAGAGAATTTGAAGGAATTTCGGGCGAAGTTTAGCCAGATTGGGGGGTTTGAGACCAGTCTACTGTCTAGTCTGGAATCTTTGAAGAAGGCTGTAACTCTGGAGGAGTTTCAGGACAGACTGTCCGGTTTGTATCCTGACCTGACGTTCCTGATGGAGAAGCAGGCTACTGAAACTTCACTTGAGGACCCAAAGACTTCTGATGAGCAGGAGGAGAAGACTGTAACTCCTTAGAGCCTTGTCTTTTACTTCAATATTTTTCTCTTTTCGCCAAATTTTGGCGTTTCAAGTATTCTGAACATGTGCTTTGTCTTTGGAATTAATTTGTCTTTACCTTCCTTTATGTCCAGTGTTGCTCTGCCGCATGTGCTGATTTGCAGGTCAAGTATGAAGCTGTCCTTCAGAAGAACGAGAAACTGGAGGAAGATCTGAATGACTCCAAAGGCTGTTTCAGCCTTGTGCGGGAAGAATGTGAGAGTCTTCGCGGTGGGCTCAAAGAGGCTTTGAAGCGAATAGCTGAGCTGAATCAGAAGCTGAGTGATCTTCAAAAGAGATATAAAGATATAGAAGATGCTCACGACAAGGTTGTGGCCACCAATAAAGAGTATGACCAAGAATGGAGAAAAGTCAAGAGTGACTTAATGAAGATCAAGGGTGAAAGTCATGAGAAAGATTTTCTTATGTCTAGACTCCGAGATGAGACTATCACTGTGAATCACAAGATTGCCTCCGGGATAGATGAGTTGAGAATGTGCCAGGACGAGCTTAACACTTGCAGATTCCAAATAAAGGAACTAGAGGCTCAAGGTGTGTTTGTCATGCCTTCAGGGTCTTCAAGGAGGGAAGTAGGTGGACCTTCTGGTGTCCTATATTCAGGACCTTTGATAAGGCCTCATGCCCAAAGGAGTGTATCTCGAGGGATCCCATGTGGAAGGGGCAGAGAGGTGACACCTACTCCTAGAGCTCGTGGTCTCCTACTCGATCTGTGGAAAATAGAGTTGGGTCCCCTACGCCCTCTCAGTTGATGAAGATGGCAGAGGAAAGTAATTGGAGCCGTGGCCTCCAGAGTGTTCGAGGTTGTGCCTCTACTTCTTCTCGCGGTCGGGGTCGTACACCTATATTTAAAGACCTTCACGAGGTGTAAGAAATTTTCGTAGTGTAATAACACTTTTTGATTTTGCCTTTATAAAAGTCTTCAGATCGCAATCCTTGAGAAGATTGACTCTTTAGGCTTATGAATAGCCTTAATAAATAGTGATGTGTACCTTAATAGGAGTATCACGTGGAGAGTCGAGTTCCAAACTTTGTGAGTTTGTATGACCCATATCATGTTGGTCTTTGACCATACTTTTTATAAGTATATTATTTTATTTTGTCCTAAGATGATTGTAGTTCAGACACGTAGTCTAAACAGCTCATATTAGATAAGCATCAATCGTGCACTTATAAGCGTATGGATCTTTAGGCAGCAGTCTTTACTTATGCTTTGTGAGGCATAGTTTCTCTTTGAATTTAGAGAGTATGGACTGCTTCAAAATAAAATAGAAGATATATATGTCGAAAAGAAATTGCATTCTTCGAACTTGAGAGTTCGGTAAAATTATAAAAGACAACCTCGAGTTTGGGAGCTCGGGTATAAAAATGTAAAAAGATGAAAAGAAAAGGAGCTTGGCCCGTAGGCCTTATTGAAGTAGTTTATCCTTATATGGAGAAGGTCTACTTGGTTTTAGCTCTGAGGTACCTGCGTAGGAAGGGCGCCATAATGACAGGGTCCAAGTGCTCTCCTTCGCGTGTTTGCAAGAGGTAGAATCCACCGGATTGTGCTGCGGAGATTTTGTATGGTCCTTTGGTCCTCGACTCCATTGCTCCTCCTAGCTTGTTGGTGCACCACGGGCCAACTGGCATTACCAGTTCCCCCACTTGGAAGGTTTGGTGGCGGCGTTTATGCCATAGTGCAGTCATCTCGTTATAGGCCTCTTCTTCAAAATGGAACACCATGGGTTGTTCGAGATCAGGATCGGGTACCAGATCTCCTAGAATAGTGTTGACGGCCGAGATATTGCTCACTTTTCTGGCATCACGGATGGCCGTGATCATACAAGAGCGCGCCACTCCTTGGTCTCCTTTGATTGAAGCTACTCCTTGTGGTGTTGGAAACTTCAGCATCGGGTGGTAGGGAGACCATACAGCTTTAGCTTGGCACATCCAAGGTCTACAAAGGATAATGTTGAAGGGTGTGACCGCGTCTACTACCACAAATGTACAGTACAAGGTTAGGCTCTTGGCTCCTTCTGCTACTGTGACGGGGAGTGTGATTTCCCCGAGAGGTATTACTGGATTTCCTGTGAACCCCGAGATCGGACCCGTAGGTTTAAGGTCATCTTTAGTAAATCCTAACTTCTGGAAGCAGTCTTGGAACATTACTTCTACCCCACTCCCATCATCTATGAAGATTATTTTTACTAGAGTATCTTGTACGGTTGCTGAGATGATGAGAGGATCCAAGTGAGGCATCTGATTTGGGACGGCGTCCTCATCCGAGAAGGTAATGGTTTCTCGGGGCGGAGCCTCTTGTTGATTGGCTCAGTGTGGGGTATAGCTCGCACACTATCTTTCAGCTTGGTCAAGGAAATTGCTTCTCCTGTGCAGCCATTGATGCCGTTGATGACTCGGTTGGCTCCGTTTGGCGGTGGTGGAGGAGGATCTTGAGGGTGGTTGCCTCCGCCGCCCTGGTTGTTATTGTTATTATTGCGATAGCCATCCTTCTTCTTCTGCCAGGGCTTTCCCCTGGTTATCGCCAGCTATTGAAGGTGCGATTTGTTGCACAATTCCTTGAAGAATTAGCTTCTCGATCTCATTTTTGAGCTGGTAGCACTCCTCCATGTCATGCCCCCGATCTCGGTGATATTGGCAGTATTACGGGGACCTTTGACGTTCGGCTGATTCCTTCATGGCAGGCGTGTCCTTCAAAAGGTACCTGTGAATAGATAGAATTTCGGCCCGAGATCTCGCCAGAGGAGTGTATGTCTCGAAGGTAGGATTTGGAGCGTTATTAGTCTTCTCGACCTTCGGTATTTTCACCCTGGATTCTTTTCTGTCCATCAGGAATTCTGGGGGTGTTTTGCCCGTCACAGCATTTGATTTGCTAGAGAACTTTTCCATGATGTCCTGAAGGTGTTGAATGGTTGTTGGATTTTTGGTTGCAAATTTCATCCTTAGAATGTCATCTTCCACGCTCATCCGGTACATATTTATCAGGAGGTTTTCTTCTCGATCATAGCATTCAGTAGCTAAACCCATGTATCTATGATAGTGTTCTATCACAGTCTCTCCTTCGAGGTGGGCACATACCCCAGATCTCTGAGGGACTTGGTGAACTTCTTCTTCTGGAAGAAAGCGTGGAGAAGAAACTCGGCGAAATCCCAGTAATCAAATAGACTTTCTGGTTTCGTCTGGGTAAACCATGTCTGTGTTTTCCCTCGGAGGTAACTGGGACGATTTTGCATATTTCCAATTCATGGAAGTTCCTGGTTTCTAAGGTCTTAAAAAAGACCGAGAGAAACTCTCTAGGATCGCTAGTGCCGTCGTATGTGGGTAGGTGCTCTGGGACCTTCGTGTGGTTATCGAAGGGGAGATTCACAATATGTCGTGAGAAGGGCGAACGAGCAGCTTGTCCTCTGGGTCCGAGGATACGTGTGATTTCTTGGTCAACTTCGTATTTACCTCGGGTAGGGTAGGCTCCATCTTGTGAGTAGGGCCAATCATCGCTATTTTGCCATTCGCTTCGAGATCGCTCCCTCTTCTCGCGTCTGAGTTCTTCTTCTATGTTGAGGATACGCATCCTTCTCACCTCCTCCCTACTTAATCCTGTGCCTTCACCCTGATAATTGGATACATTAGGAGGTGGTGGCAGACTGCTTCGAGCATTATAAGGCAGTAGATCCTTGGATAAGTTGTTGAGGAGTCTTCGCTCTTGAGTAGGATCAGTAAGTGGTGTAGTTTGGGCTCCTGAGACAGATACTATGTTGGGGGCTTCATGCATCTGTGCACTGAGTTGTTGACTTGAGTTTATCAAAGATGCGACGAAGTCAGGATATTGGGCATGCAAGTTCCTCAGTAGCGTCCAGGCATCTTCAAGGATCGTTCTTGGAGGGTCAAGGTTGATATAAGTTGGCCCGGAACCTGGAGGGTTATGTCCTACAGTCCGGCTCAAGGTTTCCCTAAGACGTCTTTGTCTTTCCTCCTCCTGTTGTTTTTCCGTGAGGATTTGTTGATCTCTTAGTGCTTGTTCTTCTGAGGTGAAGATCGAATCAGGTCCGTCATATCCAAGCTCATTCTCTGGGTCGAGGCCGTCTTGATTGTTGATGTGTTCGCTGTAGTTCATGTCAGTCTGGATCGAAATTCTTGGTCCCGAGTTCGGTGCATCAGATCCAACAAGATTCCATCCAGAAGTGGTACTCCTGACGCAACAGGATTTGATCTAGAAGGTGGCACTCCTGACACAACAGGATTCGAACCGGAGAGGGGTGTTCCGGATACGACAGGATTTGCACCGAAGGAGTTTGGAACGTTGGAGTTTCCTGCCCCCACGGTAGAGCCTGACGGTGGTTCAGAGGTGGAGCGTGTGCGAGATCCTCCGGGTCGACCGCGTCCTCGTCCTCGTCCTTGTCCTTGTCCTTGGGGGGGTTGTTCTGCTCCTGGATTCTCCTCCGGATTTTGCCCTAGCACACGGGCGCTTCGTCTGGGTTGCTCGGCTTCAGACATGTTGTTGGAAAAGTTGCTTCTTTGGGTGCGTTAGACCAGATCGGAAACAAGGTTCGGCGACGTCGTCAATGAGTGTGAGATGTTCCACTGGGCGTGCTAAATTGATGTATGCCGGACACCAACACTTCGATGACGAACCAGGCTCTCGAACTGATCTGCAAGACAAAGGCCCCGGGTGTCCCGGGGATAGACACTCCGATGCTCAAGTCAGTATATTTGCTTAAGGCATAAAGTATAAAGTATGAGATTAGATGAGAGGTCTACCAAACCTCTTAGGTTATTTATATGGCTACAATCCGTAGATCACCAAGATATGTATTTATGGTATGAATACAACTCTTATGGGAATAGAGATTGTATTACCATGTATAATAGAAGTGTATTTCGGACATGGTTGTGTTACCATGTTTAGGATAGCTAAATTACCATCTTTGAGAAGATGTACATTCCTTGTAGAACATTCATAATATACGCATTCATTATAAGGATTAGGATTAATGGACCCGTGGACCCATCCTCCGCGTATCTCGAGCCCATGACCCTTCTCGGGCCCTGGTCCGAGTATGAACGAGGTCTGAATACGAACCATGGACTTATCACTTCCTAATTGCAGAATGTGTTGAATACTTGCTAAATCCATGGGTAGAATGCTTCCATTTTGCCTAATTGATGATTAGAGCTAAGAGGAATAGTGGTTTGTATGCTTTCATCCATTGTTCCCTATCTAGTGTTCAATTGCCTTGCTTACATGTTTATCGATTCTCATATCCAATGCCATCACTAGATTGAACATAGTGCTTTCACTTGTTATATCTAGAGGTGAGAACTTTGAAATAATGCTACATTGTTTCTTGGTTATAAACGAGAGAATGATTATCTATCTTCACTTTCGAAAGTAGTTAATCTTGATAAGTAATCGTAAACCCTAAAATGCAATGTGTTGTAGTTCAAGGATTAATCTCGAGTCGAAAGTTGAAGTCGAATGCCCCCAAGTCTTGTAATCTCATAGTTAATCCATCTTCTCTATAGTTTAATTGTGATCTTTAGCTATAACTTAGCATAACATTGTAGTGTTTTCTATAACCAAACTCCAAATCCCCCCCCCCCTCTATTTACATCGCTTTTATATATATTATATTATAGTTATTATAGAAGTTAAAGTAGTAAATCTATTTGAGATACTTGAAAATCTCCTCTTCTCTGAGGAAACGAACCTTGCTTGCCACTATATGCTTAGTTGTGTGTAGAGCTTGTGAGTGAAATACAAAATTATATTTTTGGAGAGGTACAACGATTACATCCCAACCGGTGATCGGTAAGCCTCCATCTGATGTGCCTTTTGAACTTGTTAATCCATTATTGAGAGGGAATGCGCATGTGAATACCAATCCTAGGGTTTTGCATGATAATAGACATGTATTTTCTGAGCCTAGAGATATGCCTACTCATGTTGATCCTAGAAAATTCATGCAACCTGAAACTAGACCTAATAAAGAGGAACCTCTGGGAAACCTAAACCTATAAGGGGGACAGCATAAAGGTGATAGAAATGAATTGCATGAATTGGTTGATTCTGTGAAACTTGATAGTTATAATCAAGAAACGGTTGATGATGTCCCTAAAAGTGTGAGTTCTGTAAAGTCCATACTTTTAAGTTGGCATTTTTGTGAAGAAGGGAAGCATGTTTTAACATGCTCAGGAAAGTTATTTATGGATCTGGAATCTTTGTATCGATCGGATTATATTGTTATGGAAGAACGATTTATTTTCACTTATTGAAGATTAAATACAGATGATTCCAAGTAATATATTCTCGTCCAATTCAAGTATGGAAGATTAAAATTGCCTACGGAATTATTATGGAAGAATTAGTTAGGCATAGATTTATAATTGGAAAGAGATCTAGTCTATTCCTTTTTCTATATTGTAATTGGAAATTGTAATATTCAGTTATAGAAAGAATAGATTAGGTTTGTACGTTAGTGAAGGTACGACATGCGCTATAAAAGAAGAACGAAGGCTGCGAAATCAATCACGGATTTAGAGATTAAAAAATCATGTATAGGATACTTTCGAGTGGAGCAGTGGCAGTTCAGCAATCAACCGCAACGGGATCTTGTTCATCGGCAAGTCTAGAACCACGGCCATAATATCCTCGGGAGAGGTAGTCATCAGAAAGTTGGGTGAGGAGCTCGACCTTGTCAAGTGAGGAGTTTGACGTTGACCGGCAAGTGAGTGGTGCTCACAAGTTCACTACTAGAGGTAATCATAGATAGGTAGAAGTGAGGAACTTTGTACACTATATTTATTATCTAGTAAATGGTTTCTAGACTGGGCAAGGCCTCACAAATGTAGGTGTTTTTATTACCGAACTGCGTAAACAATTCTGTGTGTTTCTATTTTTAATTTTACCATGTTTAAACATACTGCCACCATGTTTAAACATGCTCGTCACAGTTAAGTAAACACGGAATTAGACATAAAATAACAGTAGATTTATTGATAGTTATTTCTATTGGTATCAGACAAAGGTCACTACAATCCCTCTTACAAGGGTAGTGAGATCGGAGCTATCATTATGTCTATTCAAGAGAAGCTCGGCACATCAACAGCGAGACCACCGCTACTGGATGGAACGAATTATGCTTACTGAAAGGCGAAGATCATGGTGTTTATACACGGTCTGGATGATAATGCATGGTATTGGATAGAAAATACCCGGACTTCATCACTGTCTGAAGCTAAAACTGGAACAAGCGAGAGATCGGTGAAGCCATTAGCAGAATGGAGCACGACTGAGAAGGCTAACAAGAAAATCAACATCAAGATGCTATATGCTATCTACTTTGCTATAGATCAAAACCAATTTCGACTAATCTCTACATGTACTTCGGCAAAAGCAGCATGGGAAAAACTTTAGACTCACTATGAAGGAGATGCTAAGATGAAGAGACTGAAGCTTCAAACTCTAACTACCACATTTGAGACCATTGTGATGGATGAACATGAAACCATTGGTGACTATAACATTCGGATCAGTGATCTAGCTCACACAGCATACCAATTGGGACAACCATTCACTGATTTCCAATTGGTTCAGAAAGTTTTGAGATCCCTTCCAGAACGATTTCACAACAAGGTAACAACCATGGAAGATGCATTTGATACTCCAACGATGACTCTTGATGAAGTTATGAGATCACTTGGTGCATTTGAGATGAGGCAGCAAACTATAAAGAGACAATCTAACTTGGCCTTCAAGGCAGGAATTAAGAAAGGGCAATCTGGTGCTAGAGCAGCTGACCAAAGCGAACATGAAGATTTTGACCAGCTAAGTGAAGAAGAAGTTGCAAATATCTCGAGAAATTTTGCTAGGATGTTGAAGAGAACTGGTCCAAACAGAAGCGATACTAGAGGACAAAATCCAACACCTATAAGAAGGGGAAATTCAGGTCAGAATGAGTCTAAATCACTCACAAAACCATTCAAGCATGCTGGAAAGGTACAATGTAGAGAATGTGAAGGTTTTGGTCACATTCAGTCGCAATGTCCTAGTGCCTCTCCCAAGGAAAAAGGGAAAGCATATGCAGCTACCTGGAGTGATGATGAAGAGGAGGAACATGTCAACAATCATGTGTCGTTTGGGGCAACACTGATCGAAGAATCGGAGCATGCATGTTTTAACATGCCTACCGACTCAGCATGTTTAAACATGCCGTCTGAAATCAATACTGAAGTAGAAGAGGAACCAGTCGTGGAGGATATAACTAAAACTGATCATGGAGATGATATTTATGAATCATATAATAAGCTATACAGAATGTGGATCATGGCAATGGAATCAATCAAGAAATTGAAAGCTGAGAAGGTCATTCTGAAAGATGAAAGAGATGAGATCAAGATCATGATGACAGCTTGGAATTAAGTGTGAGGAAAACACAAGATGATTTACTGAGTATAACCAAGTAAGACAGAAGATGCAGAAGGAACGATCAAACGACTCAACAAATGAACTGTTGTCTTGGATGATCTGTTGGAAATGGGAAGAGCATCGGGGGACAGACATGGTCTCGAATATGTGAACCAGACCATACCAAAATATGGACTTCAGTATGTGAGTACTTCTGCTCATGTAAATCAAGGGTTGAAGCCTATGCGCAAGGATTCAGAAGACAAACACATCAGATATTCAAGAAGAAGAGACCATCCATTAAGTGCAACTACTGCATGTTTCAAGGGCATTCAGAGAATCAGTGTTTCAGACTTCTAAGGGACATCATGCGTGGAAAGGATTTCAAGACATGTTATAACATGAGTCCGTCACTTCAAGCAAAACTGACCAGGAAGGTATGGGTGCCAAAATCTAAACTTTTTTATGTTGTTCATACATGTTTTAGTGCCTATGTTAGAGATACGTGGTACTTTGACAGTGGATGCTCTAGGCATATGACTGGGTCTCGAGATTTGATTAATAATGTGGTACCTTGGACTGGAACTGTAAGGTTTGTGACGGAAAGATATGCAGTGTTATTAGAAAAGGTGAATTGCAGATAAAAGGATTTCCTGTATTCCATGATGTTTTGCTTGTAGATGGATTAGAGGCAAACTTGTTAAGTATTAGTCATCTCTGTGATAGCAAGCTGATTGTTCTATTCGATGATAAAACATGCACTGTTAAGAAAGGTGAGAAAGTTATTCTGGTTGGAACTAGATCTTCAGACAATTGTTATGTGTTTGATCAAAACATAAGCTTCCTTAAGGAGAACATTGGAGAGATGGATGTCATGGAAGATGAGGATGATCAACAACTGGAGAATGGATCTCGTACTACTAGCTCACCTATTTCTGATGGAACTACATCTTCACCAGATCATGTTATAACATCCCCTTCGATAGACCATGTTATAACATGCCCTCAAGACAGTGCTGAGACTGAAGCTATTGAACCGATGAATTACAAAGAGGCGTTAGAAGATGAGTATTGGATTTCAACTATGCAAGAAGAGCTTCCGAAATGTTTACAAGTTGAAGAAAGCTCGGTATGGAATGATACAGGCTCCACGTGCTTGGTATGACCGACTCACTCAGTTTCCATGGAAGAAAGGTTATCGGCGAGGGGGAGTAGATCGCACGCTATTCATGTTTAAACATGATGGTCATACACTGGATGCTGCCACATTTGAGCTATTGAGACAACACCTTGGTGTTTGTTGGATTTGAGGTACCATGACATAACCTCTATGTTGTTGTTATAGATTTTTTTTCTTGTATTAGTGCTTTTTATTCTTTTATAAAAAAATAGAAAAGCGAAAGAAAAAGGATGTTGAGGTATAGCATGTTATAACATGTCTGAATGAGTATGAGAAGCTGTTGAAAATTTTCTGGGCCTTAGTGCGATTTTCTGGAGTTGAATAACCTGTTGGGCCAGTGTGAAATTTCTTGAAGATGATACGGGGGCAGTTGTGCTATTTTGAATATTTGCGGAATGAGAGGGAAAAAGAATTTTCTTATTCTACTTTTGGTTTTCCCATTCTCTACTTGGGTTCTGCTCTTCGTCTCTCTCACCAACCTCACAAATACCAAGATTTCATCTGCTCATGGAGTTCTAGGGTTTTGGTTCTTCACAATCTACATGATTTTGGCTGCCAAGTTTATATCTTTATTTGATGTATTGAGCGCACAACATTTATCTGAACCTGCAGAGTGTCTCCAGCAGATTGAGCTACATGCACAAGGTATTCTATACAGATCTTTGCTCAAAATAAGTTTTTTATATATATTTTGAAGGTTGCAAGTAGCCATTGAATCTAGGTTTTTGATTGGATTGTGATTTGTTGGAGTTTTGGTAAATCTGCTGAGTGTGTGTTTAAACTTGAGATGGCTAGCTCAAATTCTATGGGCTCTTGTTTAGGGGGAGTTATTGGTGATGATTTGACTGCTTTGACTAGGTTGTTAGCCTTAGACAGTGGACAGAGATTGGATTTGACGGTTGGGAAGCCCTTATCTAAGTTGAAATCCCCTAAAGCCTTTCATAAGTTGAAGAAGCCTATGAGTGATAACAGGATTCATGATGCTGTTGTTCATCTCCAGAGTTGTGACAAGCTGATTCATCCAGCTCTGATTATTGGGATTTTAAGTATCCAGCTGATATCCAGAAGTTTATCTTTGCTGTTAAAGTAGAGCTTGATTAGGTTGCCACTTTCCTGAATTAGATGTTTTCTTTTTGCTGCTGAAACTGATCCCTATTAGGGTCATTTTTATACTGAAAGTGAAGCCTGTTTTGATGTTCAAGTTGAATTTGATATTCACTGCTGAACATTGAGGCTAATTTTATGTTGAACAGTAACTAAGTGATTTTGCTTTCGTTTTCTTACTTCTGCAGGTTGCTATCAAGTGTTTTATGTATGGATTGATTGAGCCAACATGATTTTATGAAGAAATGAGTTGCAGGTAAATTATGTTGAAATTTTTGATACTTTCTCTACTTGAATTATTGGGATGCTTCACATTGTTCTAATAAGGAGTATCACATCTTTGTGTATTGTTAAAAAAGTTCTGAATAAGATATGGTGTTTACATATTTGCAGGCGATTGCACTAATATGAAATGCTATTCCAATGGTTTTGTTGCTGATATGAGGAGAAGTATCATACAGGATGTGTTTGCAGCTGCATGAATCTCACACATGTGCTGATGAGAAATGAGCCTGAACATATGCCAAACAATCTTCAACAATATTATTGATTATTTTGGTTGAGTAACTCATTTGGCTACATGTGCAAATTATTATCTTTTAGGAAACTAGCTATGTGTAACATAGATCTTCAAACATGTACATACAATTTTTGATGACCCTAAACAACAAAAATAATTTTAAATGTACATGATACTGTCTTTTAATGAAAATCATACACGATACTTGAGCGTTTGAGATTCTTTGAGAAAGCAGCGAATTGTTGAGATATTTGTGAGATATTCATGTGCAAGTGTGGGTTGGAGAATGAATTCTCAACGTGATTAATCTTTTTATAATTGACTAATCAAATTTATGTTTTGTTTTTATTAAGATGAAATAATTTTCGTGATGGAATGTTATTAAGATAAAAAAAATGTTAATAATACTTAAAAAATATTTATTTCAATGGATTTTAAATGTTATTAAGATAAAAAATTATTAATAATACTTAAAAATATTTATTTCAATGGGTTTTAAACTATTCTTAATCTTTTAAAGTGAAATCATCATTTAATTTGTTATCACATAAAAGCTGTTTAAAAGTTTCATTAAAAATGGCTAAATGTAATATTACAACAATTTATGAATCCGGGCAAATGCCCGGGTATAATCTAGTGGTAATAGTATATTGATAATTATAAATTTATGATAATAGTATCTTGATAATAAACGACACACTTTAATTAACATATATAAATATTTGTATATGGAAAACGATCGTCATAGCATTGTAAGATAAATCTTTGTATACATATTATGGGAAGTTTACTGCTTATTCCATATATGTATATATATGTGTGTGTTTGCATGCAATATTCCTTCTACGTATATATAAAGTGATGCGTATTCCATGTATATGTGTTTGCATGCAATATTCCTTCTACATATATAGAATTATAGAATTATGGAAAAACAGCTATGAATATCTAGAGTGCATCATCATTCATATATGGTATCAATATAAACGGACGACGGCTGCATTCAATCAAAACGCACAACATATAGTCGTTTTATGTTTTAAAAAATTATTTCCGGCGGCGGTGTTTCTTTTTTTATTTTTATTTATCCCGCCACTTTCTGCTTTTTAATATAAATAAAATAAATACCTAGTAAAAAGATAAATTTATTTCAAAATTTTGATTACAAACAAGCCATTGATATATATTGAATGGAACTTAACTGAACAAGACATCTTAGAAGAAACAAATCATTGCATTGATATAAGAATATATATATATTAGCTAAAATTTATCAAATTATAATTCATCAGAACTGAACTTAATAAAAGGATCCTAAATATTTAACAAAATTGAGCTGAAGTATACTAAACTAGACTTTATTACACTGAATTGATGAAAAAAATCAATGTAATGATATAACCAAATTATGCTATATTTTATCAAATCATATTTTATCAGCACCAAACTTTATATATCGAACCCAGATTGATAAACTGAAAAGAACTGAAGCATACTGAATTGAACAAAACTGAACTGAATTAAGCTGAACTTACAAAAGCATGCATTCATGTAATAAAATTAACAAAATTTTATCAAATCATATTTCATCAATTATGAACTTAACAAATTGGACCTAGCTTATTAAACTAAACTGAACTGAATCACACTGAATTGAACTTAATTGAACTGAACTTAATTGAACAAAAAGAAACTGAAGAAACAAATCAATGCATTGTTTGAAATCGAATGAATAATGCAACCAAATCAAATGAATAGCAAGAAGAATTTGGCAATCTCTACCTAATGGTTGAGAAACTGATAGAAAATAGAACTGAACTGAACTACGGTTAACTGAAATGAACTGAATTGAACTATACTTAACTGAAATGAACTGAATTTTCAATATAAACTCAAAATCATTAAAATATTTTTTCACTGAACTGAATTAAATATATTATATTTTCTCCGAATTGGGTTAAATTGAACTGAATATTTATCATATAATTTGTTTTAAAAATTTAAATGTATAATGCATTTTACTGAACTGAACTTAAAAATACCATACTGAACTAAACTGAACTGAAAAATATTGAACTGAACTGAAAATTACTGAACTGAACTAAAAAATACCGAACTGAGCTGAATTGAACTGAAAAATACTGAAGTGAACTAAAAACTTTTAAGTTTATTTCAATTTAATATTTTTCAATTCAGTTCCGTAAAAAAATATAAGCGAGAGTATATACCCAGATTGTAAAAGAGTTTGAAAATAAAGTAAATTGACTAAGGGTTGATTCAACCTATCTTACTTTTGCTAAAATAAAATGAAAAATACTTAATCAAATTGAAAAATGATCAGGTAAACGACAGAGAGCATTAATATTTAAAAAGAATTAAACTTATCAATATATAACTTTACAGGATTGAAATAAGTTAAATTGAATTGAATTAAAATACATATAAATTTTGGGATGTTTTCCATAACTAATCTAGAAATCTTAATCAGTTCAACTAAATGTAGTTTATTCCATTTTAGTGCAATTCAACGTTTATAAAATATGATATAATTATTGTTTTCAATATATTATTTTTACTTTAGTCAACTTGTTTATAAGTGTTTATCTTAATAACTACTAAAAGAGGTCATTTTTGCCACGTGGCGCTCTCACAAAATCCCCAAAACTTACAAAAATAAAGTTAAAATAAAATTCTTTTCACACCTAAACTCTTTCTCATCCCCTTCCGCATTTAATTTACTACTATTTCAATTTTAAATTTGAAAAAAGTGCTCTTGTACCCCCAAGTGTTTAAGTAAGTGCTAATGTACCCCTATGTTTTTTAAAAGTGCCACTATACCCTCAAATATATAATTTGAGCAGAATTTTCTTTTGCCAAATGTAAAATGTCAAGAATACCCTCACTATTATTTTATGGTAAAAAGATAAAATTATAGGACGAAAATGCACCAACCAAATTAATGAATAATCCTCCCCTACCTATTCATCTAATTCCTGCTTCCCTTTTAAATTCACGCCTAGTTAAGCAAGCCAATCCGAATCCATATTACCAGTCACCGTTAATTCATCAGATGAACGCTTTTGTAGTCGAGGGGACCAAAATTACCGTGCCCAGAAATTAGTGTGAGTCGATGGGCCGAAACCGCCACGCCCAGTAATAATTAGCGTGACTAACTCAAATTACCAAAGGAGAGAATAGAGTTAGCGAGATTATGTTAAGTTCACTAATGTTTTCAATTTGCTGAGTTTTCGGATGTAAAGATTAAAAATTTTCAATATATTGTGCATTTATTCTGTAATTCAGTGATATTGATTTTATGAATTTTTTTTGGTGCCCGGGGACATTTGGGTCAGGGAAAAAAATAACCCAATAAATGAGGGTAAATTTGTCTTTTAATTCATAATGCAGCTGGAAAATTGGATTCATGGGTACACTTCTTTGTTCAATGTAATTATAGGGGTACATTAGCACTTTTGGATTACTCGGGGGTACATTAGCACTTTCTTATAAACTTGGGGGTACATCTGCTTTTAATCCTTTAAATTTTTACTTTTCCAACTTAATCAATCACAATTTTCTAGACACGCCCGTCTAGGTTCATTCTACTTCACCTTTTTCTATTCTTTCTTTTCCTTGCAAAGGTTCCTCCAGAATTTTCTCCTCTATTTTTATCCATTACCAAAGCTCCCTCCATATTCCTTCTACCAAAACCCTTTCTTCCATCTATTCACCCGACTTTTCTTCTGCCCTGCATTTATAATTTTCGAAGAAAAGGCAACTTCATCAGACTCTTCCAAAACACCCCTTCACCTTTTCTTCATACCAAAGAGGATTTTTTTGAACCTACCAATTCCACTCTGCAGCAGCCGGCTAACGGTGACGCTGAACTCTCAGCTCAGCCCGCGCCTAGCAGGCGTCAGGTGCTTTTGCTTGCCTCTCTTGGCGATGATAAACCAGCGGAGATGACGGCGCCAGTTGAGACGGATTCAAAACAGCAGGAAAATGAGAAGGCTCTGGTGGTGGAGGAGTTGATAAGTTCTAGAACTTACGATGCCACGGTGATTTGAGAGCGGCGGTGGGGAAGGACAAGTTGAAGGTGTGGGAGAAGGTTATGAACGCGAGGATTGTGTATTTAGGGGAAGCTGGGCAGGTTCCGATTCACGACGAAAAGTAGGTTTGGATTTCCATAATCTCTTTTTAATTTTCCACGCGATTCTTCTTCTCGATTCTGATTTTAAACCCCCTTTCTAATTTATTATTCACTGGATAGATTAGGATAAACAATATTTACAGATGCTGGAGCAATACTTCTCTTTTGTGAGCATTTGTTCAAATTTAAACATATAAATGAATGCTTCAATAAGGTGTTTGACAAAATTCCTCATCCAAATACACATGATAAACGATGAGATTGCAGGTGAGGATGATACCAAACAATTCTTTAATGATATTTTGGGCATTTATTCGTCCACGAAGCTATCAGTGCAATCCCCTTCTCAGTTTTGCCTTTTCTCCTCAATAGTAGTTTTATAATTGCTTTAAGGTTTCAATTGCAGGTGAGGATGATGCTAAGTTTCTTCAAGAAGCCAATTGACCAAAGAAATAATTTCTCACTGGTATTCTACTGTTTTTCCATTGTTCTTGCACAAATCATCACCTGGGTTCTATGTTTTGCTGTTTTTTAAATTGGTGGCTTTGTAGTATAAGCTATGAAAATTTGATGACACCCATGAAGAGAAGATAGGAAACCTTGTGTGCACAGCAGTTGAGGACTAACAGAAAAGTCAGAATGAAAAGTCGAAGCAATTTGAGAAATTGTTCAAGGAAGTTACAGGTAGAGTTTCTTTTGTTGGTTATGATCACTTTATATATCAGTTGAAGTCATATAGTCAAACTAAATGTTAATTGTTTGGCCCTGTGTGTTGTTGTTTAATCATTTTGATCCTATACCTTAAGATACATTGATAAAACATAAAGATCCAACTGGGCAGATATACCTTAATCATTTTGTCTTCATTTTATGTTTGGTTTTTCTAGAAACTTGATTTTAGATGCATACGAGGACACTGAATTTATTGATACAACTGATTTTTTTTACAGTATTGCACATGTTTAAAAAGAACTGCACTAATTTTGAATTCCTTAATGAGAGTTCAAACATGAAGCTTATGAAGTGGGAGGAAACGGTCAGCTTTCTAATCATAAACTTATAAAAGATATGAACAATCAAATATGTTTATTACTATTGAAAAAAATGTTTCCTTTTGTAGGTTTTCAGATGCTTGCAACCTGATTTTTGCTGAGGTTACAGGAGAAGGCATTGGCATTGGAGTGCAGCTGCAAATGCAATTGTTATTACCATATAAACCTGTTCTTTCATGTATTAATTCTAAGCATTGTAACTTATGTAAGAGGGGCTTTTCTTAGGTTAATTCAATCATTCAAGAATTGGCACTGATATTTGTTTTTCTGCTACTGGATACACTGAGCATTAATTATATTAACAGTCAAAAATTTCTTCAACCGGAAGTTTTCATAGTAATCCAACATAAAGTTTAAACTGCTAGGAGAATTGTATCGCGTGGATAACTGCATTAATTAACTGGTGTGAATGTGAATATTATATATTTGAGTTGTTAAGTGAATGGTCTTGCAAATTATGTGATCATCGAGAAAGGATGGATATTTTTGAAAAACATGTATCTTCACTTGAGCATATAAATTAGTTAGAAAGTTGTACAGAAGCATGACTCCTCATCTGGACTGGAGAAAGGATAGTATATTTCAGATGTAGTTGCTAAGTTTTCAGTGGAAACTAGAAGGTCTAATTATGTGATCATCGAGAAAGGATGGATATTTTTTAAAAACATGTATGTTAACTTGAGCATATAATTAAATTAGTTAGAAAGTTGTACAGAAGCATGACTCCTCATCTGGACTGGAGGAAGGATAGTATATTTCAGATGTAGTTGCTAAGTTTTCAGTGGAAACTAGAAGGTCTAATTTTTCTTGATTCTTTTTGCATTTTATTTTGTAACAAATTTTTTAAACTGTCGGTTATTCTATTAAATCAGTTCTGATTTTGTGATTCTGTTCAACCACCATTGCATAACTTTTCATTGGTTAGTTTCACTTTTCAGATTTCTGATTCAATAAAGTGATTGTCCGATGTAATTCAAAATCTAAACTTTCTGATTACTCTGATCTATGTTCATGAATGTCACCTTTTTCTTTCTTTGCTTTATGGGGTTTTCTGCATCTATGCTAATTGAATAGGGTTTCTGATTGTTATAAGCTTCTTCATTGTGCAAACAACTGCTTCTTAGTTTTATATTCTCTGCTACAGCTATTTTTGTTGTTTAACAATATAATTGATATGGCAAAGTACTCTCTTCATAGCTTTGTTTAATTTCTTTTAATGGTGGCAATCCTATACTCAAGTTTTTTTTAGTCTGAAAAATATATATTATTGAGTTGAAGAAAAATACAAGTATGACATCAAAAAACATTTCAAATATGACAATGATCTATGATGATATTGTGCATTTTACTTGTGATAATTTTGATGTCCATTTAAAGTGTTGTCTCAAATCATACTTGTGTAAAATCCTGAATAGGATTTCAATTGCAATACCAGAACCACGGGATGATGTTGAAAGAGATGGTATGGACACGACTTTGTTAGTCAGAAGTTGTATACCAAGACTTCAGTTGAGCAGATGTTGCTTTGCAAGTTGGAGGTTGCTAGGCAATAGTTGGTGAAGTTTAATGAGGACATCACAGAGTGTTATGGGATTCATCGACAAATCAGAGTTCATTTAGCTAAATATCGAAAGTGATTGAATTCTATTATATTGGGAACTCATTGAGCTTAACTATAGTAGCAATTTTCCAGTTTTAGGTCTAATTTGTTGACATATTTGAGTTTTAACCATTCACTCAAACTTTATATTTGGAAAACAAATTCAAAGACTTAATCTAATAAACTATCAGATTACTTAAATGTCACATATCATTACAATTTATAATTACCTTAGTAGTATTTATATTAATTATCATGTATTATTTTTTCTTAGATACTCTAATGTGAAATTTTTTGTATTTCTTTCGTGTCCTTTAGGTTCCCATATTATACATATTATGAGGAAATATTAAATGAGATTAAATTGTGACATTGTTTAAAAAAATTTATATTACTCTAATTATAATTTTGTTTTAAAAAATTCTATTCAAATAAAATGTAAGAAGTAAGATATTTAGATTTACATTAAAGAGTAAAGACCGTGCAAATGCACGGGGATTATCTAGTAAAATTAAGTAAAATATGATCATCCTATGGCAGGCTTGGCAGCACATGTCTGGTAAAAAGTGACAAAAGATTATGTGGGGTTTCATTAACGAGGGAAAACCTTAAAAAAATGGCGCCTTTTAAGTGCTAAAATTCTAAAATTCACAAAAGAAATTTCACGCAGGTCTTTTTCGATCGCGCCCAAGACCAAGAGGGAGGCGGAACCAAAACTTTGACGGAAGTCACGGAACCAAAAAGAGAGCAACAGTCTATTAAACCGAGACAGAGAGGAGAGTGCCTTCGTCATCATCATTCTTCTAGGTCAGCGTCACGAACAGAATCTGATGATTTTCTGACAAACCGTAAGTTATTTGTTTAACAATAACGGGATATTACGATGCCCATCCCGTATTTGTAAATTTTACCATGTGATTAGTTTGAGTTTTCGGTATCACCAAAATAGGACCTTGTGATTTTTCACCTTAAATCTGATTGACTAGTTGTTGATTTCCTTGTCTTTCCTCTGATTATCACAAACTGAGCTGGTGGTAAAATGGACAGAACTTATCGGTTTTTATGTATTCAGTACCTAGGGAACAAAGGTGTGAAAAGCTCCATAATCACAAATCGGATGCATTAGTTTTCATTACGTTTTGATTATGTCAACATTATTAAGCTTTATCAGTTATACTATAGCCATAGAAATGGACAGAGCTTATTGGTTTTTATTTAATGAGTACCTAGGGAACAAAGGTGTGAAAAGCTCCATAATTACAAATCAGATTCATTAGTTTTTATTACGTTTTGATGAAGTCAACATTATTAAGCTTTCGAAGTTGTACTGTAGCCATAGAAATGAAATGCGTATATGGAAGTGGAGTGTTTGATTAGATGAATCTTACCCCTTAGTCACAAATTTATTGTTCTTTATGTCACGCTAATGTCCACATCAGAAAATGACTTTTGCCCGTCACTTTCTTTTACTGGCAGACTTGTGTCGGGCTTTATAAAGATTTCAGTAAGAATCACTTGTATGCTTCTCATCTGAATATGCTTCGTTCACTTGTTTTGTTGTTGATTATGGTTTATGATTGCGTTTTTCTTTTCTTTTTCTGATCAACTCATGGGTTATCTGATTGTTTTGTCCATTTTCACAATCTCTGTAATGGACATGAAAGAGTAATAAAGTGGTCATTTTTTGGTTTGATTATGTATAACTATTTCTTGTTTGCAAGCTCAGATGTGAAAAAGATGCAGGTTTATGGTGAGCTTCTGTATATAGTTGATGCAGAATTCTTCGATTTTAAGTTTCTTTCAGCAATATCCCTTCAGTTCCCCACCAGCCTTATCATTCTCATCAAAATTGCAGTTGTTTCTTGGTAAAAATAAAATAGGAACTTATATATTTAAAAAGAATTAAACTCGTTGTAAGCTCAATTTTCTTGTTGTAAATTAGTTGTGAATTTTCTTGTTAAACATCACTGGTTCTAATGTTTGCAACTCTATTATTGTTGTGGACATCTGTGTGTGAAAGATGTGTTGTGCAGTTGTTTTCTAGAAATTTCTCATCGAATGTAGACCTTTTATTTATGTATCACTAAGTCTTGTGTTTTTATTTTTTGTTGGTTTATGCACAAGAGATTGTGCATGGAACCGTTAGTGGATGTTGATACATATCTTCAGAGCAATGTAGGAGATCCAAAGTCCGATACGGATGTAGACTTAAAAAAAGAAAAGGAAAAGTCCAAGGATGTTTCACAACACAAGTAGGGGAGTTTTTGGAGAGAACCAACAATCGTTTTTAGAACTATAGGTGCTCTTTACATTTTTTATTATGTTTTATCTGAATTGTTTCTTAGAGTTCAGTTTGTTGATGTGGTATTTTTTTTCCCGCTCAAGTCACTGGACATAATGAGATAATGCCATGATGTTTGTCCTGGTTTTGTTCTTTGCTAGGATCTCAGCTTTGTCAGTTCTTGTATTTTATTGTTCTTGTCTTTACTTGTCATTTTTTTTCTTCCTTTTTTCATGTTTCTTGCATATTCTGACCGAGTTCTAAACTCATTCTTCTGTTTAAAAATTTCCTCTTAAAAGTTATTTTATTACTGTGAAGTTGCTTGCTTTACTGCATCATCTAGAAATTATATATGCATAGTGATGAGTTAGATGCAAATGTTGAAAGGATTTCAGTGATTTCAGTGAATGATGCTGGATCTTTATCTTTAAAATGTTTCACATCTTGGCTCAAACTTTAACAGTAACTCACTTTTCATCATGGTATTACTGTAATTGATAGAGCTGTTTGATTTTGTGGAAGAACTTGATGAGCTTAGAAAATGATGATGATTATCCCTCACTTGAACTACTAGTTTATTTATAAAAAGAATGGTTTGATTCTTTACATATGTTGAATTAATCTTGAAAAAAGAAAATCTAACGTGTTTTAGTTGGTTTTAGTTTGCAAGTACTTGATAATTCTCATATATCAGTTTTATAATGGTTTTAGCAATTTATATGTAATGTAAAGTGTAGGCATTTACTCATTTAAGCTTTTATGTGATCATACATGAGTTCATGACATTATATTCCACCTTTGTTGAGCGGCCTGTGCCACTCTGGAATGCTTATGTTCTGCCATTTTTTTCTTAACTTGCTCCACCGCTCCTTTTCCACTCGTGTGGGAATTTTCAGGGTAAGGTAATTGTTAAGGCTTGGATTAGAATCCGCGGGTTCACTCTGGTTGATTAATTGTAGGCTCGTAACTCTGGTATATTAGCTGGTAGTCTACAGTGATCAAATGAATCTTTCTACAAGTTAAGCAATGCAGACGGGCTTCACCTTTGTTCAGTGAGACTAACTTCTGATTTGACTCTTGCAGGTGATGAGGCTGCTAATAGTAATGATTCAAATTGTGACATGGCTTCTTCTAGAGTACTTGGACTTAGGACGCTACATATCAGCTCTCCATTTTTAGCAGCAAAAAGTCCTTTCTTTTACAAGGTAAAATTTACTCCCGTTCGTAACCCAATGAAGTGTTTTCATGTAGATTGAATATGACTGGTAGTATTGTTTTGATGTGTGTGTAGCTCTTTTCAAATGGCATGCGGGAGTCTGAGCAGAGACATGTAACTCTACGAATTAATGCAGCAGGTACATATTGATGTCAAGTTTTCTCAGTCATTTGATGTATAGAAAATGAACAAGTATCTCATTCTCTTTTCTCCTCTGTTGCAGAGGAAGCTGCTCTTATGGAGCTTCTTAATTTTATGTATAGCAATAGATTGAGTACCACTTCAGCACCTACTTTACTGGATGTGCTAATGGCCGCAGATAAATTTGAGGTTGCCTCCTGTATGAGATATTGTGGACGTGTTCTGCGTAATTTGCCTATGACATCTGAGTCTGCTTTATTGTATCTGGAGCTCCCATCTGTTGTGCTAATGGCTGAGGCTGTTCAGCCTTTGACAGATGCAGCGAAAGAATTTCTGGCTGTTCATTACAAAGATATAACCAAGCAAGTAGCTAACCACAATGTATCAATTCTTTTCTTCTACCTATTTAATAGAATACGATGTCTGTCTATTTAATAGAATACACTGTCTGCTAGTGAGGATTTCTATTCAGCCAAACTGACATAGTACATTTGTCTGTATATAGTGTTATTACTACCATCTATATAGCTGCAATGGCCTCTAGGACATCATGCAGAAGCAAACAAGCCAATGGGATTCTGTGTGCTCAACAATGTTGCTATTGCAGCTAGTCATCTTTTCAATGAATGAAAGGAGCCGGGAATCAGTAAATCCTCATCGTTGACTGGGACATTCATCACGGAAATGCTAGTCAGAAGATTGTCCTGGAAAGATCCTCGAGTACTAGTCTATTCAGTGCACAGGCACGAAAATGGGGCTTTCTATCCTTTTGGTGATGCTGGTTCTTATCTAAAGACTGAGAAGGGACCAGGTGCTGGCTACAATATTAATGTTCCTTGGGAGAACGATGGTTGTGGTGATGCGGACTATGTGGCTGCTTGGGACCACGTTGTGATTCCAGTTGCCAAGGCATTTGATCCAGGCCTGATCATAGTCTCTGTTGGGTTTGATGCAGCCATCAATGATCCTCTTTGTGGTTGTGTTACTCCATATGGATTTTCAAAAAATTTGAGCAGTTTAATGGAGTTTGCATAGGGGAAGATTGTTTTGCTCTGAAATGGGCAAGAACTTGTTATCCAAATCTTGAGGAGCGGCAATATGTAGTTGGTTCCAGTCTCACTCATTGTGTCTGTTTCCCTTTATACTTCACCTCGTTGCATAGTATAGAGTTTATCTGTATATACTGTTCTTACATTTTTATTTTTTATTTTTAAGGTTAACCATCTCAAGGATGGGGGAATATATATGGCTCCCCAAACCAAATAAATAAAACCAAAATCAGATTTTGGTAGTAGTTTTCTCACTCCCACTACATGAAGTGGAGAGGCAAAAGAATAAAGACATAGCGGCTCTACACATAGCCATGAAGTTAGGGGAGTTTCCAAAAAAATGTGGAACCTATACGTGTAAAACCTAGAAGATATAAGAGCTTGACTTGTAGAACCAAAATTCTTAGAGCCTGTTAGTGAATTGATAAATCAAAACACAAGGCGGCACCAAGAAGTGTTCTGTGAGTCAAAGTATATTGGAGTAGATTCAGACCAGTGAGGCCATGGAAGAAGAATCTCTGGTAGCTTTCTGGTGAGGCAGCATATAGGTTAGCTAACTGTGAATTTTGATCTTTGTTTGATATCTGCTAAAAGTCAAGAGAACAAATAATGAGCGTAGCAGCTGAATCTAGGGAGGATGAATCCTGACAGAAGGTAATTCCATCTTATCTAAATTAAGTAAACCTCTTGTTTCAACAGGTAACTGAGATACATTATTGAAAATTGCACTGGTTTTTATGTTACATGCATATTTGGCAAGTGAGTCAGAAATTTGGTTAGTTTCTCTAGGAGAGTAGGATAGGTCAGTATCATGCAGAGACTGGTGGACCTCATCAATTAGATTGAAAAATTTCCAGTGATCCAACTGAGGATCAGAGATCATTTTAACTGCCTCCGCACAATCTGACTCTATATATGCGTTCTGACTATATAGTGATGCAACTGAGAGGCCTAAGCCAATAGCTAAGATTTTTGCATGCAATGGTGACTGTGAAAGTGTATAAATACATTGAGCAAATATAAAGTTACCAGAATCATTTCTAACCACCACACTCAGACCTGTATTACCCATAGGGGATTTCCATGAAGCATCCACATTATATTTAAATCCCCCAACTGTCAGCAATTGTAGGTTTAGGAGGTCTAAGATGTTTAGGGAAGTATCCATTTGAGGCCAGTTCTATGTCAAAGGGGGAGGAAATGAAGAAAGGTCTGTCAGCAAAAGAGAGGAAAACAAGAGATTTGATCTATAGTATGATGTGACTAGGGTTGGTGGGATCTCATAAAAAATAAGTCTATTCCTAGCCTTCCAGATGCACCAACAAGTGAAAAGTACCACATTATGTATTAAAATAGAGTGCATCTTTGTAAAACCAGGTCTGGTAAGATAGTAACTAATTCTGTTCCAAATTGTGTTAAAAGATGGAGTGACAATGTTAACAAATGCATTTATACCAAACCAGACCTCAGAGGCAATATAACATTCATTGAAACAGTGGTCCAATGTGTCAGAATGGTTAAAGAAACAACATTTGGACACTATATTGAAACCATAATAACAAAGGACATTATCAAATGGAAGAATGGAGTTCATTACCTTCCACATGAAAACTGAGATTTTTTTTTTGGCACCCTCTTATTCCAAATCCTTTATAGAGATAAAGATGTGCCTCTTTTGGGTCTGAGCAGATTATATGTAGCTTTAAAGGAGAAGCAGCCCTTATTGTCAGGCATCCAAATGAGTTTGTTCTCTCTGTGTAATTTTAGAGAGGTTTCCTGTAGGTAAGACAGAAGAGTAGTATCAATATAATGTGAGATGTGATTCAGATACTCTTGCTTATTCTGAATAAAAGAAGTTACAGTGCAGTCTGATGGGATTGTTGTATTCTGGGGATCAATAATATCACACAAAAGACCAGAGCCAGTCCAGTTGGCATTCCAAAAATTACATGCTCCATTTCCATGTATAACTCTAGTGTGACTCTCTGCAAAGGAATTAATTTTACAAATACGCTTCCAGCAATGTGAATTTTTGAAAGAAACGGGTAGAGAAGCCAAGAAAGTGGTCCAGGGAGCAGATGCAAGTTGGAATTTCCACCATAATTTGACTGAAAAAGTCTTCACTATGGTGGATATATTCCTGAAATTTAGGCCATTTTCTGAGATAGGATAGCATAAATCATTCCATTTTTTCCATGTTTTTTTTGGCCTATTATCTATTGATCCCCAAAAAAAGACAGAAATCCTTCTTGTAATTAATTTTATGATGTGCACTGTAGGTTCCATAACAACCCATATATGTTGAGGCAGGGAATATAAGCAAGAGTTTATCAGTATCATCTTACCACCTTGGGTCAGCCATCTATTTTTCCAGTTATTTAATCTCTTGTCAATCATTTCTACAACAGGCTGGAAAAATACATTTTTAATTCTGCCTTTAAAGATTGGCACACCAAGGTATTTAAAGGGAAATTGCCCTTTCCTCATGCATAAAAGACTAAATTCCAAAAAATGACCCTAACATTGGTAGAAATGTCAATTTTAGGACCCAAAATTCAAAAGTGTCAATATTTGGTACCCAACATTATGAAAATGTCAATTTTAGGACCCAACATTCAAAATTGTCAGTATTTGGTACCCAACATTCTGAAAATGTACAACTTTTGGACTTTCATAAAATTCACTGTTAGATCTGTTAATTTTAAGGGTATTTTGGTAATTTTCCACTACAGAATATCCAGGAGTATATCAATGTCCAAAATGTACACCATCATTGACGCAACTTATAGTCAGACGAGACCATGTCCAAAATGTACACTATCATTGACGCATCTTATAGTCAGACGAGACCTGAATTCATAAATTTAAATTTATGGCAACGTTTCATTTTCATCTTGATGGATAGGATAAAGATGTGGGTTAAAATGGTACTGTTACTAGGCTCCGGTAGTGACGAGGTAATGCGAGCACATGGCTAGCGGTGGAGTTACAACGAGAGTTAGCGAAAATGTCTATTGGGATTTTTGGGAAAGATGAGATGGGTAATTTTGGTGGATTTATAAATTTTAATCTTTTATTTATTATGAAAATTACCAAAATGCCCTTGAAATTAATAGATTTAACAGGTGAATTTAATAAAAGTCCAAAAATTGTACATTTTCAGAATGTTGGGTACTAAATATTGACCATTTTGAATGTTGAGTCCTAAAATTGACATTTTTAGAATGTTGGGTACCAAATATTGACACTTTTGAATGTTGGGTCCTAAAATTGACATTTCAACCAATGTTAGGTCCATTTTTTGAAATTTAGTCTGCATAAAATATCCCTTATTTCTCTGATTTTTGACTGTGTTGCATGCTTGCTAGTATAAAATTCACTTTTATCATAATTTATCTTCTGCCCAAAGACAGACTCAAAAACAGATAAAAATGCTTTCATCTTTATTAAATTAGATTTACTGGCAAGCATAAAGATGATTGTATCATCAGCATATGTGAGGTGGGATATTTTCTCAGCTGCTGTTGGCAAATTATAATATTGGAGACTTCCATTATCATAAATAAATGCCAGACTTCTAGTAAAGGCTTCAGAGAAAATATTAAAAAGAAAGGGAGAGAGGGGGTCACCTTGTTTGATACCTCTGGATGCATTAAAAAATCCCACAGGTGCACCATTTAGCAAAATAGAAAACCAAGATTGAGACAAGTTTTTTATAACACAGTAAGTAAATACTGTGTAAGTAAAATAACACAGTATTTTCCTCGTGCATAAAATACTGTTCTTACATTCAAATTAACATATTTAACATGAGAAAGTTAAATTGAACGGCACTTTTAATAATTCAATAGCTTAAATTTAATTGTAAAATGTGATGATTGAATTTAACCACACTTTTAATCTTTCATAATTCATTTTTTTAATAGAAATATAGTACATTCACTGTAAACTCTAATTTTTTTATAAATAATTTTTTTAAAAATCATATAAAGTGTGGCACTAAAGTTTGTTGCCACATTTCGATTATTATTTTTTAATCTAACCATGTTATGTGAATTGAGATTTAATCGTGCAACATTAGTTAGTGTTTCTAAAACATTAATTTCTTGCACAATCAAATAGTGTTACGATATTAACGTTCTGATATAATAATCTACTAACATAAAATGTGTATTGTTTTTATATCTTCTTAAAACAACAAAAATTTTGGAAACTCAATTTTCAGTAATAAATAGAATGTTCTAATATCTTATTATTACAACATTTACTTAAAGTGTAGTTAAAAATGTGTTGGTAAAGACACTTTTTCTAGTAGTGCCTGTTATAATTGCTAAAGAGGCTTTAGTAACAGATGTCAAGAACACTAGAGCTTGCATTCCTAAAGAGGTTATGAATGACCAAGACTGTGAGAGTTTTGATATAGTTGTGAGTCTTGAAGAGTTGAGTCCTGGAGTTCTGTATATATGTCATAAGTTGGATAGAAATGTCAGCTTAACAGTAGCTCATGACTGTGATGGTGCGGCGAATGAGGATGCTACTAATGTTGATACACCTTCTGTGAGCAAACAGTTTGCAGCCATAGGGAAAGTGTTCGAAAATTTTTATGTTGCTGGAAATATCAAATTCTTTGACCCTGGCATCATTAGGAAGCTTATTTCATATGATATGATGCTGAAGTTTAAAGATGTAAGTCAATGCTAGTTCCTAAAAATTTTTGCTGGAAGTTTAGAGTTGGTTTGGAATTTTGGATTGATTTGGAGAGGATTTTAAATGATCCAAAATATAGCTGGAGTGATTACTTGTCTGGTGAGGATTTGCTAGTTGAAGTTAACAATTGTGAAAGGCTGTTTCCAGAAATTGTTGGAGACTCACTGCAACTGTGAAGACAAGACCGAAAGTGTTAGCAAGACTTAAGCAAAGTGCAGCTCGGATTTCTGAGGAGCTTGGTGCACATGGAGGAAACGGGTACATACATGGAACTCTGAATATTGCAGTTCCTATGTTGATGGTTTTGAGAATTTCTAGAATTGCTTTCTCTTATGAGACATATGAGGATAAGCAGTTGAATGCAGAATTTGTGTTTGCAATTCAGAGGAATGATGATGATTGTGCCTTTCAAATGAAAGTGGTTATTGCAGATATTGTAATGGCTTATGTTGGTGTCATGTTCCACCAGACTTATAGCAGTCTCAAAGGTAGAGCACTGCTCTTATTCTTGGCAGTGCCATAGAGAGGGAGGCACTACTCTACTGGAATTATATGCTACGGTTGGAACCTAAGGAGGAGGGAGTGTACCTTGCATCATGGAGAAAGGTTGGTGCAGCAAGATCAAAATTATATAATGTTGCAAAATGGAATGAGTGCAGCAATAACATTGTGCAAATTTGAAGAAGGGAAGCAACATCATCTTTGTACAGGAGAGAAGGAGTGCATGAGCAGCAACTTTGTACAAGAGAGAAGGAGTGCATCAGCAGCTTGTTGCAAAAATGGAAGGAGCAGATTGAAATCCCATAGAATGCACAAGAGCACATGCTGTAAATGGAGGTGTTTGCCAGGAGGTAAAAGGACAGCTCAGAAAATTAACAATGTGTTGAAACATCTCCTGCTGCAAGTTCCATCACAAAGCTGCAATTACTTCACATGGCTGATGATGATTTTGCATCAAGAGGAGCTGGATTTGACTAGAAACAGTCAACATAATACAACCATGAAAAAGGCTACTGTAAAAATGGTTTTTAGGATCATAACTAGAAATGGCTTGAAAGTGCATTTAAACCTTGTGGAATTAGAGATGGGAACTGGTATTGTGTTGCAACTGGAGGTGCATGCATTCCAACAATGTACAAGACCTGCTAATGCTTCGGTATTTCATCATTTTGCATGGCAGAAAAAAGAAAAATTATGTGCAAATGGAGCTGCTTGTTCAAAGAGCATTTGGCAGCAACAAAATCAAGATGCAGTTTCCAAGAGGAAGAACAACAAAATCAAGAAGCATAGCATTTGTGCAATTTGTAAATTTGCATGTTATCTTACAGATTCAAGCTGGTTACAAACAATAAAAATTGCAGAGATAATTGTGCTTGTCTTTATTGATAAAGGGTGCCTTTTGCATGGAAATAAGGTCTGTGGTATTAATTTTGGTTGCTTGTGATCAGTGCATGAATTAGGTTGGTTGTCTTTTTTCATGGAAAAGTAATTTTGCTATGATTGGGCATCACAAGTTGCATTGCATGAAAGGAAAAATCATGTGAACAGAAGCTGGGGCTGAGTAGGGGTGTAAATGAGTCGAGTCGAGATCGAACAGGGGTATGTTCAAACTTGACTCATTAAATATTTTTCGAGCTCGAGCTCGAGATCGAGCTCTTTCGAACATAAATAATTGTGCTCATGACTCGACTCATTAACTTTTTGTGAGCTCGAGTCTGACTCGCGAGCTTAACGAAGTTCGAGTTCGAATTCGAGCCAAGTGAGCTCTTTTAACTCAAAAAGCTCGTTTTACTGGAATTCGCAAATGGAAGAAGAAGAAGAGTTAGAGTTAGACTTGAATTTGGGGTAAAATTGAAAGTTTAGCGTGTATACATATTATACACAACCGGTATTACAGTCATACATGCCCTAATACTTAATTTAGATTTTATATTTTTAATTATTTCCAAAGAAACTATTGGGAATAAGGAAAGAGACAAAGAAGAATATACTAGAGATATCTAATTATGGACATTCGGTCCATTCTTGTGTAGGATGTAATCCTTTTCCTATACCGCATCGGTTATTGACAACCTAGATGCTGGTGTCTAGGAATATAAATATTGTAATCATCCTCTTGTAATAATTGCCTTTGATAATATATTTGAAGCGCCTATTATATTATTTCTCCCTATTATATTTTATCACAATTATTCATGGTATCGAGCCTAAGATCCTAAACCTGTGATTTTTTTTTACCCTACACAAACCCTAGATCTTCCGCCGCTGCTGGGTTCTGCCGCCGCCGTCGTGTTATGCCACCACCATCGCTGTATTCTGTCATCGCCGCCGCTGATTATCATCATCACCTTTGTTTCTGCTGAATCAATCTGAAGTTGTTGTCGTGTTCCGTCAACGTCGTCATTGTGATCTACCACTGCCGCCGCTTTTTCCGAACTTGCGATTACTCTTGATTATCGTCTGTCATTTAAACCCTGTCGTATTTGAAGTCTTACCGCCGTAGATGCCGTCGTTGCCGTCGTAGAGACTGCCACCGCCGTAGATGCCGCTGTGACTTTCATTATTTACTGGATGTTATTACCCTACTGTTTCTATGGATCTTACTTTTGCTACTGGTAAATTTTGGAGCTATGAAGTTGAGCTGCACTATACTCTTTTTCCCACTGGGTTTTTTAATGAGGTAGTGTAGTGTTTCTGACTGATTTTTCATGATCTTTCTCGCAAGTCGGCCATGCTTGATCACCCTGTTCCGACTTGAGGGAGGGTATTGGGAATAAGGAAAGAGACAAAGAAGAATATACTAGAGATATCTAATTATGGACATTCGGTCCATTCTTGTGTAGGATGTAATCCTTTTCCTATACCGCATCGGTTATTGACAACCTAGATGCTGGTGTCTAGGAATATAAATATTGTAATCATCCTCTTGTAATAATTGCCTTTGATAATATATTTGAAGCGCCTATTATATTATTTCTCCCTATTATATTTTATCAGAAACCTCTATATTATTTATATATCTAATTACATATATATTTGCTCAATAAGCTCGTCGAGCTTATCGAAATAAAATTTAAAAGCTCAGACTCGACTCGTTACATATTCAAACGAGTTCGAGCTTGAGATGGAGTTTGGTCAACCCGAACTCGAGATCGAGTTTTGACCGAGTTTCTCGAAATTTTCTCAAGAATGACTCGACTCATTTACACCCCTAGCTGAATTCATCAAGAAACTATAAGCAGTTGCATTGCAGTTCAAGTGTTGATTAAATGATTCAGAAGCTGTGTACAGCTTCAAGCTAAGGAGGAGTATTGTTTTGACCAAAGGGACTGAAAGTGCAATTCTTTAATAGTAATTTGGTAAATGCATGGATTGGCAGGGGTATATCAGTCTTTTGGCATACAATGAGTTACCAGAATTGGCAGTTGCATGTGCCAAGAGCGGGAAAGTCAGTTAGCATCCTAACTGCATTAGTTTTAGCTGATTGTTGTTAAATAGCTGTAGTTTGTTAGATTAGACGGCATTCTCGTGCTTGGGAATCAATGAATTGTAATCAGTAATTATGAATAATATCATTCCCTTTCTCTTCTCACTCTCTAAACCCGTTTTTACTATTTCCGGCCAACCGCCGATTGAGTCATCGCCGGAGCACCCAAGCTTCACGACAAGTACATGTAGTGGTGTCAATTCGGTCGGTTCGGTCGGTTTCGCTTCGGCTGAATCGGTTTCAGATCAAAACGGTTCAGTTGAGTCAGTATAATTTTCTTTTGTCGGTTAATATCGGTTCGGGTCGGATTACTATCATCTCAAGATTAATCGGATCAATTCGGGTTCGGATCATTTCGGTTTCGGTCATATGTTGATCGGTTATATTCGGGTTCGGGTTCAAAATGAGCTGGGTGGTATTAATTTTAAATTTTTGGTAATTTAAATATTCATATAGACTAACTAAGTTGAGTTTAACTAATCAAATGATCAATCTCACTTAACTTTTGACATGTACTAGCACTTACATGACTTTTTATAGAAATCAACTAAACTGAGTTTTATCTAATCAATGATCAATCCTTATTTGACTTACTATTAAGGATTTTGGTTTGATTTCGATTGATTTTGGGTCGGTGCAAATCGGGTTCGGTCGAGCAAATTCGGTTATCGGTCGGTTTCAGATCAAGATTCTCGGTTCAGATAGGTTTTCGGGTTAATTCGGTTCGGGTCGGGGTCAGTTTCGGATCATTTTTTCTCAGATGAATTCGGTTCGGTATCATTCGGTTCGGTCGGTTGATTCGGTTCAGATCAGAACTGACATCACTAAGTACATGGATAACAAAAGCGAAACGATAAAAGGCAAAGCACCAGTATAAACAAAATCATCCACAGCTAACCATATTTAAACACTTAAGAAGGCACAGACAACAAGCAATCCAAAGTCCCAGAATAAGGCAGGTCAGAAAATCAGATCTCCAACACAAATCAGTAATAGAACAAAAAGCAACATTGAAATATATCACCTCGGTGGATCAAAACAGCCAAACGACAAAATATACCAAATTACTGAAATTAGTGCCTCGCTTCATGGCCGAAATTAATTTGGCTAGTGAATGTATTTTAAATGCATGATAATTTTGATAAGAACTCAAAACATTAAAAAGGAAAAAAAAATCATACTGATAGAATCATATACACACGAACAAATGTTTGTCTACACAAACATTGAACCTTGTGTCTATTTTACTTAACAAATCTGCAAACCATGTTCATATTTATATATTAACAATAAGAGGCCATTCTACTTCGTTTTGGGTAGTACATGCCTAGTAATCCAATCTAGTCCCGCATGAAGCCCTTCCCTGGTGATGTCACTCGTGCTTTGGACATGCCTGAGAAATACAACAGTAGTCTTACTCCTTAGTATTTGAGTGTGAGTAACAGAAGAAAATGCGAATTTCATACGTTATTCTAGTTTTATCACAAATTTTATTTTGACGCATTTTTCTGAAGTTGTCACGCTATCATTATTGACAAACAAATGAATCATTATCTTGAGTTCATAAATATTTTCAATCTATTTTCACACATTTTAAAATCTTGAAGTTGAATGGACGCAATTTACTTTACAATTTTTTTCACATGTTTCAGATTGCACAAAATCGATCTAAATAGGAAAGTGTCAGTTTTTTAAGAAAATAGAAGGAGTAGAAAGAGAGGCATTTCATTCACCATATGCGCTGATGAGGAAGAGAGCGAAGTTCAAGCTTGTCCATGACTTCTTCAGCACCCATTGCATTTGGTAGATCTTGCTTGTTTGCCTTTACAAGAAGTGGAACATCCCTCAGTCCATCCTACATTTTGCTCACAAACACATTATTACAGCATTGTTGGACATGATCAAGCCTCCATTTCTGAAAAACTAATTTCTTCGTACCTCGTTTAATAGCATTCGCAGGTCAAAACTTCTAAAAAAAGGTGCGATTTTACAATACCTTAATTCTGCCGGTAACTCCTCAGCAGTGGACAGCCCGTGATTAGAATTGGTTTTGCAGTCCGGGCAGAAGTACTCCATGTTCTCGTTCTCCATGGTCTGTATCAATGTGATAAAACAAATTCAGTCAAACAGGAATAACGGTAAAACTACAGAATACCAAACATTTGAACCAAAATCAAACCTTGAAGAGCTTGGACGAAATATCTGTGCACTCGGTGTGCACCCAGAGTTTGCAATCATCGCATTGTAATTAAAAAAAAACAAGATTTAGTTCACATATACAAGGAACAGATATACAAAGGCTGCTTTACGATCAATCACATGAAAATGCAAGAAAATGCACACGTAGTTTGCAATTATGTGCACAGAGTTTGCAATGCAATCATGCAGAGAATCACGATATCCCCAAACACGAAATCAAGCATTCACAATGCACACGAGATTTGCAATGATGCACGCAGAATGCACGCATAGTTTGCAATTATGCATAACATAACAATTAAATCACATACACAGTGGACAGCTACATACCAATTGATCAATCACAAAAATGCAGAATTTGCAATTAAATCATGAAAATATTATGCAATCATGCCCGCAAAATGCACGTAGAATTTGCATTCAGAAATTGTAATAATGCATAACATAACAATCAAATCACAGATACAGTGGACAGCTGTAAACCAATGATCAATCACATGAAAATGGAAGAATACTCACATATTTCACGCTCTCTCTTTGGAGCAGCAGTTGGCACCTCAGAGCTAGGTTCTTTGGGATGCTCTTCTGCCGCCTCAGACTCGGGTTCTTCGGGATGCTTTTCCTTTGGAGCAGCAGCTGGCGCCTCAGAGTTGGGTTCTTCGGGCTGCTTAGCAGCTGCCACCTCAGACATAGGCTCTTCTGCCCGCTTTTTCTTTGTTGCAACTGTTGACTCGGAGTTAGCTTCGGTCCACTTCTTCTTTGGAGCAACTGTTGCCTCAGAGCTAGGTTCGGCCCGCTTCTTCTTTGGCTTTGAAGCCACTGCTGGCTCTGGCCCTGGAATCTGCGCACCAGAAAACTAACAGTTTACAACAACGAACGAACGAACGGCTTCATACACACAAGAATGTTTCAGAAGAAAAAGACGGAAACATCAGCCCATCTTTTACCCACGCATAATCCTGCGACAAAGGGAAAGATTTGACCCAGTTAAAACCAATCCGTTATAATATTACGTAAGCCAAATATTCCATTCTTATATTATGCTAGGGCACCGAACATAAACACAGACACGTGTCCATCAAACACAAAAACATTCTAGAACTGTCAATACAGTTTCATCATTATCCCTATTTCCGAGCCTATAAAAACTAGGTCTTGCATGACCTTAACACACACAAAAAAACCTTAAATCCATCAACAAACGCCTAACATACATACTGACAGAAGAAAGACAAAAACTTTGTTTGTAGACGGTAAATTATGCAAAGACCGACTGGGCACCATATGCTTAACAATAAACATCTACCCAGAATATATACACAGATTCAGACACAGATAACATGGGTTGGCTTAGCCGATTCATCCAAGTATTGACCAAAACAGGAAAAACTCCATAGAACCTACAAAAACATTCCAGAAACTCTGTTCACAGAATCTACAAGTCAGGGTTTCAAACATTTACAAACACATTCCATACATATAGACAGATAGATACGTATAAATATACTCCATATAACCCACAATAACATTTCTTAAGAGCATGTTTGACTTATACTAGGTTTTAAACAACAAAGTTAACCAAGACAATCCAGAAGAACACTTTACACAGTTTAACTGTCAAAAGATGAAAACTTCCGGCAGGAATTTAAGCCTATAAGCTGTCCTGCAGACCGGCCAAACAACATAAGTTACTACCCACATAGATTGCTGCCTATCCAAAGAACAAGAACAAGAACAAGTACTCCATTACTTTCACATCATCCCATAAATCCACTATCAACTTAGTACAGACAATCAAGAAGCATTTATACACAGTTTAGCAGCCAAAAGATGGAAACTTTATGGGATTCTAACCTACAGACCGGTTAAACAACGTATGTAACAACAAAACAGCCATTCATCAAAGACCTGCAACTTAACTACCCACAACCAATAAGAACAACAAGTACTATTACTTTCATATCATCCCATAAATCGACTATTAACATAGCACGGACAATCAAAGACACCATTTTACACAGTTTAGCAGCCGAAAGATGAAAACTTTATTGGATTTTAACCTATTTGGTGTCCTGCAGACCGGCTAAACAACGTCAGTAAACCCAACTAACCCACACAGATTTCAGCCAGGCCAAACAACTACAAGAACATGTGACTCGATTTTCGCACCTAGCCATCTCCTCCTTCTCCTTTCCCTTGCGTTTCATTAGCTCCTCTCCCTCGGCCTTTCTCCTGCTTTTTCTGGACTCGAATCGAGTGGCTGTGGTTTCCCCGAATCGCCGTCGCCGATGAGTTCCACGCTTTTGAAAAGGTTGGACCCCAGGCAGTTTTGCTTCTTCACTCTAGCTACATTGAACTTCTGAGGGAGAGTATTCGCTCTCCCTCCTCTTCCTTTTCCCCTCCCCAGCCCCGCCGCCCATCACACAAAACCCTCAATTCCCTCCTACCCAATCGACCTCAATTCCTCCTCCCCACCGCCCAAACAACCGTTCCGCCGCCGGTGATAACCCTACGCGAAACCGACAGCTACAAACACAGACGGAGCGAGAATTCGCCGGCGCCGGTGGATTTTGTTTATTTGTGTTTTGGTGTTTGGTGAGTGGGAGAGAAAAGTGAGGTTTTAATGGATTTGGATTGGAGTAATGGCGATTGGATTTGGGGTTTTTTCAGAGCAGAATTGGCAGAGAATCCGGTGGTTTTCTGGGAAGATGGCTCAATTTGAACCCCAAACTCAGAGTTCCGCCCAAATATGACCGCGAAACACAGAGGGAGGGTGGTGCAATTGTATCTAATTTTATTCCTTTATTTCATCTTTTTTATGTTATAAATTTAATCAAATTCGAACCGTTTTTGTATAGGAAACAGGTGAGAAAATATATTACTACGTCATTACATTAATTTCTAGGGATCAAGTACTTTGACTATCACATTCTTTGCCTCTTGAAAAGATTATAGAATTGATTTTTCTTTGTTTTTATGTATTTATAAAAATCAAAGTTTTAATTTGAAACGTACAAAGATCGGTGCTTCTTGCATTATGTTAGGCGGCATTTTGTTCTAATCTTATTTCTTAAGATACTAGACTGAATTGAGGTATAAATAAAAATTTAATAAATTGTATGTAAATGAACTGAACTTTAGATATGTGCAATTTTACTCAATGAAATTAGTTCCTATGATTTGAATAATGATGTTGATTTATGTGATACTCTATCAGTCTCATCCAAAATTATATACTGAACTGAATTAAATATAATTGAATATGTTGTATGTAACTGAAGTGAACTGGACTAAAATTTTATGTAAAATTTTACTAAATGAAATTAGTTCCTATGATTTAAATTTTGATGTTGATTTTAGTGATACTCCAACCATCCCATCCAAAATGTCTTATCTGACTTTGAAAAGTCAGATATACTTTTCAAAGTTAAATTGGAAAAATTTTCACAATTAATTTCTATTAGGTAATCGATAAGATTAATTAATATATACATGTATATAATTTTACTCAATGAAATTAGTTCCTGTGATTTAAATTTTGATGTTGATTTGTGTGATACTCTAACCGTCCCATCCAAAATATCTTATCTGACTTTGAAAAGTCAGATAAACTTTTCAAAGTTACATAGGGACGAATTTGACAATTAATTTCTATCAGGTTTTTTTTTAAGACAACGTAAGATTATCATTTCATTCTCCTGGAAAACATTCAGAATCGTTTGATACAAAAAACGGTGGGGGAAGATCCCAAGAAGTGGAAGAAACTGCACTATATTTAGCAAAACGAGCAACCATGTGTGCCTGAACATTTTCGGATCGAGGAACCCAAAAAGACATTTGGAAATCACCATGGAATAATAAATCCCTAATATCTTCAACAATTGCAAATATCTCCAGCGAGTAAGGAACATCACCTCGGATCATTTGTATTAGGCTCAAAGAGTCACCCACCAAAATTGGCCGTGTTGGAAGGGTTTGAGCGAGTATAACTGCTTCCCATGCTGCCCAAACTTCCGCTATCAAAGGATCTGTAACGCCGTTCATTATCCTACCCAACGCTTTGATAAAACCTCCACCGTCATCCAGAGCCACCGCTCCTAATCCAGCACCACTCAACATGATACCTGCGTCAAAGTGTACAGTAGGAGCATGCAATGGTGGGCTCAACAGTGAGGATGTTGCCAACGAGTCTGATAGTAGCTCAGGCCACGAATTTTCCATGTGAAAGCTATGCAAGAAGTCAGCCACCGACCCAACAAGATCCTCCCATCCAGGTGTTCATGGTCAAACAATTCTTTGTTCCGCTGATGCCAAATGACCTCACATAACATTAACAAGAACTCCGAGGTAGTTGAGTCATTATCCAACAATAATTTTCGAAACCAGAGCTCACCACGAATCTGCTCCGAGGCCTCAATTTGATCCATAAGCCAGCAGTGGTATATATCTGCTTAGCATACGGGCATCGGAAGAACAGGTGTGCTGTAAGGCCATCATCTTCTTCACACAACGGACAAGTGTCAGAAGCATGTAGAGTTCGCTTCCTAAGATTTTCCACCGACGGTAAAGAATCAGTAGCAAAACGCCATGCAAAATGTAGTACTCGATTGGGAACCTTGAGTTTCCATAACATCTTCCAAAAGCTCGTAGCACCAGGCAAAGTAGGAGGCACATGATGCTGCAATAAGTACTGTGGTTGCTCAACTAAAACATGATACAGTGATCTAACCGTGAACTTTCCAGAATTAGTAAAATACCAACGCCATCTATCCACACCACCAGAAGGGTGCAAAGGAATTTTCTGAATTGTATCCACATCAGCAGGGTCAAAATAGGATGAAAGCAAATCCATACGCTACCTTCATGTATCGGAATCAATCAAATCGCTCACAATACGTAAATGGCTTTGAATGAGCATGGGGTCACGGACATAAAAGCCCTGACTATCAGGGAGCCAAGGCTCATGACAGATACTAATATTGTAGCCGGAACCAACATGTTTCCTGCAACCCAGTTTAAGGGCTTGAATCCCTTTGTGAATGTTTCTCCACACCCAAGACGGTCTGGTTCCCAAATCAGCTGTAAAGACCGAACCATTGGAGAAATACTTATCCTTGTAGACTCTAGTAAGAAGAGTAGATGGACAAGTAAGCATCCTACACCCCTGCTTAGCAAGCATTGCTAAATTGAAAGCCTTTAAATCCTTAAACCCAAGACCTCCGTTACACTTTGCACGCGCCATCTTAGCCCAGGATGCCCAGTGAATCTTCAACTTCTCATCAGTGTCTCCCCACCAAAATTCACCAATCATGGATCTGACATCATCAATGATATACTCTGGGATAAAGAAACAACTCATCGAATAGGTTGGAATCGCTTGAAGAACTGACTTTATCAATACCTCCTTGCCTGCTTTGGAAAGACACCTCTCATTCCACCCGTCCAGTCTCTGACAAATTCGATCCTTCAGATTCTGGAAAACTTCGGCTTTGCTTCTTCCGATTTCAGAGGGTAGGCCTAGATACTTCCCATGAGACCCCACTTCTGGGATATTGAGGATGTCACACACCTTCTGTCGGATAGAGACATCGGTGTTGGGACTGAAAAGCACACCTGATTTGTCATAATTAATCCTCTGACCCGAGATGTTCTCAAATAAAGAGATGCCCACTTAAAGTGAGTGGCTTCCTGCTCCGTGGCCTCCCCAAAAAGAAGAGTATCATCAGCAAAGAACAAGTGAGATAGCTTTGGTCCATGTCTGGAGGCACCAATTCCTCTTAGCTTTCCCGCCCTCATCAAATCAGCCAGAATACAAGAAAATACCTCAGAACATATGATGAACAAATATGGAGATAGGGGATCACCTTGCCTAAGGCCTCTCATATGCTTCAAATATCCCAGTTCCCCACCATTAAGAATAAAAGAGAAAGCAATTGTAGACAAACACTGCTCCACCAGCTGTACGAAACTAGAAGGGAAGCCCATCTGAGATAAGGTACTAGTGACAAATTTCCATTCAACCCTGTCAAAAACCTTACTCATATCCAACTTGATACTCATGTGTCCCAGTTTTTGTGCGATTCTCTTCCTCATAGTGTGATGAAACTCGTGCGCAATCAACACATTATCAGTAATAAGTCGACCAGGAACAAAAGCAGACTGTGAATCCGAAATGATGCTCGGAATTATCAGCTTAAGGCGGTTAGAGACCACCTTAGATGCAAGCCTGTAAATAACATTACAAAGGCTAATAGGGCAAAATTGAGTGATACGTTCTGGTTTCTCCACGGATCAACACAATATGGGTGTAACTAACCTTAGGCTCCAGGACTCCGTTGTTCAAGAAATTCAGAACGAAAAAGGTGACATCTTGCCCCACAATCCGCCAAAACTTCTGGTAGAAGACAAGATTCATACCGTCCGGGCCAGGAGACTTGAAAGGATGTATCTACTTTACTGCTCTCGTCACCTCTGATGGGGAATAAGGTCGGACCAGATCATTCCCCATGTTAGGGTCAAGCCGCCTATGAATACGATGAATAATCTGCTCCATAAGTTCCGCAGGAGGATTAGAGGAAGAGAACAAGCCACCATAGTAATCCAAAATAATCTTCTGGATACTCTCTTCGTCTGTATGAAGCACATTCTGATCATCTTTCAAATCTCAATGAGATTCTTATTTTACCGATTAGTAGCAAACCGATAAAATCTCGTATTCCGGTCTCCCTCCTTATACCAATGCTGCTTTGCCCGTTGTTTCCAACGGATACTGTTGGCCTCCTGCAACATCTCATATTCACGCCGAAGGGCAAGAATTCGATCCTGGACTGCAGCTGTTATGACACCAGTCTGGAGTCTATGCAGCTCTTTCTTCAGTTCCTCCAATCTTTTTGGAATAAGCGGGAAAGTTGTTTTACTCCAATTTAGAAGCCCCAGAGAGCAATTTTTCATCTTATCCAAGAAAGGTACATCATCTTCCCTCCAACTCCGTTCAATCATCTTCTCACAATCAGTTGATTTGATCCAATGAGCTTCAAAACGAAAGCCATGCTTCTTCCTCCGCCGATGTGCTTGAGGATCACGACTTCTCAAAAGAACATGGACCGCCATGTGGTCCGAGCAAACCATAGGTATATTTGTCACAGTAGACCACGGGAGTAAATCCAATAAAGCTTGGTTACAGACGACTCTATCAAGTCGCCCTCTTTGAGTGCTCGGATCACGAATCAACCCATGCCAAGTGAAAAAAGGGCCAGAACTCCCCATATCAAAAAGACCACAGTGATCAAGGGCATCCCGAAAGGTAGTTATTTGCCATTCAGCTCTAGGACGACCTCCTTGAAATCCCGAAAGGTAGGTTTTTTAGAGGACCAAATTTATGTGTTTCCAAAACACGAAGCAGTGGCTGAGTAACATCAATCTCACATCGGATTCTCATAAATTTCCCCATAGCGGATCCATCCGCATCAGTCTGCACATCCAAGAACTTTCCAAGGCCGTTCCCCACCCATTCAGCAGTCTCAACGCTCATGAAAAAAGGTGGAACACCATGGACAAGCACCCAAAAAGGGATCGTGTTAAACTCCATACACGAGGGATCCATCCCCAGAAAAGGCTCACGGAGGACCAACAAATACTTATCAAACAACCAAGGTTCTTATTCAATGACCCAAGCTTTATCCGCCTCGGAATTAAACTGAAAAAGAAAGGTATACTCAGCTAGGGATTTGGTACGCAAACCTGACCTGATATTCCAAAGGCCTTGAAACAAATTTGTTGCATCAGATCGTGGGATACTCCTTGGAGAAAGGATCTTCCCAACAAGAGAACAACGGAAATTGGCATCCGATCGGTGAGTGTAAGCTTCGCGCACAAACTAGCACTGTCTTCCATCGGCTCAAAGGTGCTACCGCGCAGTTAGATCAGGCCGCCGAAGAGCTGCCGGAGCAAAAAAGCGTGGAAGAAAAAAGATTTTCTCTATTAAACCCTAGCCGCCGCCGCTAGGGAAAGAGAAAAGAAAAGGGTAGGATAGAGTAGTTTCTATCAGGTAATCGGTAAGGTTTAGGGTTTAGGTAATTTGACAATTTTTTGTGTGTTTAGGACATGTTCTCCCAATTTCATTTGGATAAAATAATTGATCTCAATTGAACTTAACTTATTTGATTGAATTGAATTGAACATGATTCAAGTAAAACTTAATGTATTGAAAATAGTTATAATGTGATTAAATTAAACTAAATTTAATCAAATTATATTCTTAAGAATTGAACTGATTTGAACTTAACATATCTCAATATAATTGGTCTAAAATCGAAATAGAATTGAAATGAATTGAGAAGAATAACATTTCGATAACTGACAAATGCTTATCGACAAGTCAATCACTAATAAAAACTTATTCTACCTTATTTTTAACTAATTTAAACTGTACTTATCTAAATTAAACTGAACGTGATTAAACTAAGGGTCTTTTCCCCCAACTTATTTTTACAACATTAGATTGAATAGTAAATCGAACTAAACTGAATCAAACTGGAGTAAAATATTCATGTAATAATTAAATAATAATAATATGGCTTAATTAAACTAAATTTTATGAAATCACATGTTGTTAGGTGCATGGACATTTTGATTTTGTAGGTCTGATTGACTTGAAATACCCCTGGTTTGCTGATGCAGGTCTAGGTTATAGTGTAAAAATGAGGGTAATTTTGTCTTTTTCAGACCTGCAAAATCAAATTGTCCCTGCACCTAACACTGACCTTTTGGATGGATCATACTCTGTGTTAGGTCATGAGAGAGTTGCTGCTCAGAGTATATTTTAGCAATGTAGTCTGCAGCAGTGTTTCCTTCGCGGAGGGTATGTATAATAGGGTGCAGTACACTCAATTTGTTAAGTTCAAAACACGTAGATAAATATTTCCAATCAATTCTGTTAGGGTTTGGAATCCCTTTCTCTGCAATGATGCAGTCTGTTTCAATTTGGAAATAATCCAGATTCATTTGAGTCCCTATTTCATAACCTAATTCAATAGCACATAATTCAGCATGAATAGCTAAAGAGCAGGTAGTGTGTCTCATAAAAATTTTCACTACTTCTCCATGTGTGTTTCTAACAATGATACCAGGTCCAGTCTGTCCATTAAAAGTATAGCTAGCATCAACATTAATTTTGAACCCAGTATCAGGTGAAATCCATTTATGATTTTGACAGGTTTAGGCCTTTTCCTTTTCAGAAATGGGGCTAAACCAATTTCAACAATGAAATGGTTCCTTATTGGGTTCCCAATTAATGGAAATGCAATGAAAATTTTAGAGACTTGTCTAATGATTTGTTGACATAGATTCAGAGAATTAGAGTTTTGGTTATCATATAAGAGCTTATTCCTCCTAGTACATAAATTCCAGATCACCATCATAGTAGTAACCTTTATGACAGAATTATGGACCTTGGATAAGCCATAATATGATAAATAAAATATAATTCTCTGATCAAATGTTCTAAACTCAGTAACTCTAATAGCAAGTAACCTGTGTATGAAGTTCCATATGTCTGTACTAGCCTGATAGGTATTAAAGAAATGTTCTAGATTATCAGAGTTACATCAGAAGGAGCACTTGGAGGGTAGATTGATACCAAATTTGGTGAGAGTATCATCAAATGGCAAAAGATTGTTTTTTATTCTCCAAATCAAAGTTGAAATTTTGGGAGGGATAGGGTTTTTCCATGCCTGTTTGAGAAATGACATCTTCTGAGTCCCTTCTTCTATATCTATTGTATGTTGACTTTATTGTGAACTCCCCATGCTTGGAAGGCTTCCATATCATTTTATCTTCATGTGTGTACTGAATGCTGGAATCCTGCAAAATAGTAATAGTGTCAAAAGGCAGATAAGCTTGCATTTGGGCAAGATTTTGATCCTTTTCCTCCATAAATATAGCTAAGCTAATATCTGGGAATGGCATGGTTCTTCCTTCGGGCCATTGGTAGCATAAAGCTCCTTTTCTTGTCTAATTAGCATCCCAAAAGGAGCAACTCCCTTTACCATAACAGATGAAAGAGTTTGCATTGGCATGTTTTGTTACTTGGCAGATCCTTTGCCAAATGTGGGAGTTTCTGTAAGATATTGGGAGAGTCCATAGGTACCTTGACCATATGGTATCATATTTTTGAAGCTTCCACTACATATTGCATGAGAAGGCATCTACAAATGCACTTATATCTCTAAAACCAAGACCATTTTCAGCTTTGGGTAAAGCTACCCTCATCCATTTCCTCCATATTTTCCTTGGAGCATAGCTAGATTCCCCCCAGTAAAATTTTATAGCTATCCTCTCCATTTGTCTTATAACAGTCTTAGGAGGCTTTAGAACAAAAAAGTAGTGAACTGGGATAGCCAGCAAAACATGATTAATTAGTACCATTCTTCCAGCACTTGTCAACCAGTGATTCTTCCACTTTTTTGTTGCCTTTTCCATCCTCTCCAAGATGGGTTGATAGTAAAGCACTTTGTTCCTGCCTCCAAAAATATGGATTCCCAAGTATTGGAAAGGCATTGTGCCTCTTTTCATTCCAAGTGACATCTTAATTTCATTAATCTTATGCCTTGTTCAACCACAATGTATAAAGAACTCAGACTTGGCAAAATTAACTTTCTGACCAGAAACACATTCATATGCCTCTAGAAAAAGCTTCACTCTCCTCATATTTTCCTTCTTTGAGTTAATGAACAATGCAGTACATATGCATACATTAAATGAGTGATTGTGTCTACTCCTGTTGGCGTAATAAATCCCTGTATGTACACAATACTCACTAGTTTTCTAATTCCTCTTGAAAAAGCTTCAGTAACTAGATTGTATAGAAATGGGGACATAGGATCTCCTTGTTTTATACCCCTAGTAGATGGGAAGAATCCTGAGGCTATTCCATTTATTAAAACAGAAAAATTTGTTGCTGCAATATTCTGTAATATAATTCTGACTAAGGTTCCATGAAAGTCAAAGTGTGGTAGTATAGAATTTAAAAAGCCCCATGATACTCTGTCAAAGGCCTTTTGCATATCTAATTTTACTATCAAATTTTTGTTCTTTTTCTTACACAACAATCTTGTCATCTATAGCATTTGAATGATATTATCTGAAATATCTCTGCCTTTGATGAATGCAGATTGCTCATGTGAGATTAGCTTACTCATGAGGGGTTTAATCCTTTCTGCCAGTAACTTGGAGTATATCTTATTCAGAAAGTTAGACTAGCTTATTGGTCTAAATTCTGAAAAGGAAGAAGGGTTTGTTTTCTTAGGTATTAGTGTAAGCCAGGTGCTTGATATTGCATTTGGGATCAGTGTACTTCTCAAGAACTCATTTACTGAGTGCAAGAGGTCCTCTTTGATAATCTCCCAAGCATTCTGATGTGCCATGAATATACTCTAATCTTTAGCACATTTAAACTCTATATCGAACTCTATTTGACACTTAATGTAGGATTTTGAAGTCGATTACTAGTTTAATGTTCTATGGGTAAGACTTGTGAAATCCTATGGAAGCTCTTGATGGAAGGGATAGAAGTGATAGAAACTGCCCAGGAAAAGTGTCGACCTTGTCCAGAAAAAGTGTCGACCTTGCCTAGAAAAGTGTCACCCTTTCCCAGAGAAGTGTCACTCATACTTGAAGGAAGTGTCACTCATGCTTGAAGGAAGTGTCACTCATGCTTGAAGGAAGTGTTGCTTAAGCCCAGAAAAGCGTCGCTCTTTATGAAGAAGTGGAGCCAAGAAATAGCAACCAAACCAAGCGTCGCTAAACAAGTGTCACTAAAATTCCAGCTTGTTGACCCCTCCAGCGGGTTGACTTTTGTGGCTATAAAAGCCCCTCTTATCCCAAAGGAGAAGGGACAAATTTTCATCCCCAAGAACTCCAGTTTTCTCTCTTCTCTTAGGTTTTCTTACCCATTTGATTCTATGAACATGTTTTTGATTTCTATGATGATTGTAGTAGGCTAAACAACTCTTGGGAGCATTTGATGTAGATTCTTGACTTAGATTTTGAGCACTTAATATGTATTGCATATGGGTTGTGGATTATCAATTGAATGTGTAGTTTTTCATATATGTTTGATGCATAAATTGATTGGGTTATCTCCTAATTGTATGAGTGTATTGAATACTTGCTAATTTCATGGGTAGATTGTGATCAATTACCTATTGGGAGATTGTAGCATAAATGGAGTCATGATTTATATGTGATCATTGTCTTGATTCCTATGAACATTCAATTGGCTTGTTTTATGTTCTCGTGATCGTAGAGCATACTTGAGTTTATCGAGTCTCTAAGTTTGAATGCCACCATTGAATATACTTGAAGTGTGATCATCTAGGTTATTCAAGGGTGAGGTCTAGGAAGTAATGTGATCATTCTTCTTAGTTGAAAATGAGAGAATATGATAGTTACTTTCAAAGTGATTGTCCTCGATAATTGGTCTTAAAGTTCAATAGCAATGCCTAGTAGTGCAATGATAAATCGAATGTCAAGAGTTGAAGTCAAGTACCCCCAAGTCTAGTAATCTCATAGTTAATCTATCTTTTATATAGTTTAGTTGTGATCTTAAGCTCTAGTTTAGCATAATATTGTAGTGTTTTCTACAACCAAACTCCAAACTTCCCCCCTACTTACATCGCTTTTATATATTATTATATCATAGGTATTCTAGTAGTTAGAGTAGTAAATCTATTTGAGATACTTGCCACTATATGCTTATTTGTGTGTAGAGCTAGTGAGTGAGATATAAATTGTATTTTTGGAGAGGTACAACGACGACCTCCCACATTCCTATAGAAAGCACCTGAGAAACCATCTAAGCTAGGAGAGTTGTCCTTACTCAGATCAAACACTACCTCTTTGACCTCTTCACTGGTTGCCATTCTCATCAAGTCAGAATTATCCTCATCAGTTACCAACTTAGGTATTAGAGAGGTGAATAGATCAAAGTATGTTCCTGCCTCTTCATTCCCTGGCTCAGATAATAATGTCTGATAGAAGTGTACACCTTCGTCTTTGATTCTGATTGGATCTGTTATCCAGTTATTGTCCCTATCTTTGATCTTACATATCCTTGCTTTCCCATTCTTTTCTTTCACGGAGTTGTGGAAGAATTTGGTACTTGCATCTCCTTCCTGTAGCCATCTAATATTAGACTTTTGTTTCCATAATATATTTTCCTCCTTTATGGCTCTCTCCAGCTTAATCTGCCCTATGTTTAATTCTTCCAGGTCCCTCTCATTGCCTGTACTTTGGAACCTCTCCTCCAAGTTAGCAACCATTTTTTCTGCTTCAACCAAGTTCCTGTGTACATTTCCAAAATGCTCTAGATTTCATGCTTTCAGTGCAGTCTTCAACCTTTTGAGTTTAAAGACTATATTGCACATTCCTTGGTAAATGCTTGGCTGAGTCCAATTTAGTTCAACTAATGAAATATAATCAGACATATTCAACCATATTTGTTGGAATCTGAAAGGTTTAGGTGTGTGCTCACTAGATTCTTGAATGGATAGAAGCAAGGGGTTATGGTCTGATGTTGTCCTGTTTAAAATTTGTATGGAACTGTGGGGATATAGGCATTCCATTCTAAGTTACTCAACCCTCGATCTAACCTCTGTAGTAACAAGTCCTGTCCAACCCTTCTGTTAGACCATGTGAACCTATTTCCTACTGTGTACACCTTCTGCAGTGCCAATCTATCTCTAAAATCATTGAAATCAGAGATACTTCCTAAAGGGGGCTTAGTTCTACCTCTTCTCTCACCAGTTGAAGTAACTGTGTTAAAATCCCCTAAGTATATTGTGGGTGCAGGTGGTATTCTAGCTAAATCATTCCATAGTGTCTTCCTAAACATTCTAAAAACCATGTCATACACAAAAACAACATTCCATTCACTCAAGGAAGAAGAATCAATTATTTTTGTCAACACATATTGGTCACTTTGTTGTATAATATCTACAGTCAAGTTATTTCTCCATAAAAGCCATATTTTTGCATGTAGAGCAGGATATGAATGTTGAAAATTTAGGACATGTTGTAATGCAATGATCATATCATTATCATGCATAGGTTCAATGACACATAATAGGGAAATATTATGTATAACTATCAATGTTTGTAGTCTATCAATGGAGGTTCCTAAACCTCTTATATTCCAAATAAGCATGTTTCCTATGATTTTGTGACTAATCATTAAACAGGATATTGACTTTTTGCTTTGGTCTCAACAACCTACTAACACTGTCTCCAACACTAGATTTTTTTGTTTTTTTCTTTTGTTCACGAATCACAGTTTCTCTGTTAAGCATACTATCTGAGATATGAAAATCACCATCTAAGACTGTACTAACATGCATTTCTGGTTCTCCCGCATACATATCAGGTTCAGTGTTTAAAACACTATGCATGCTCACATTTTCACATTTTTGAAGTTCAGAAATTTTACCTTCCTTACCTGTATCACTTAGATGAGTGATGGCATTGATTATTGTCTCATGAGTGCTGCTTGTACTTTCTGGTGCACTTACTGGTTGGCTCATTTCAACTGTTGTGTAAGCCTCCTCATCACTTTCTTCTGAACTTAGATCTGATTCCTGCAAAATAGAGAAGGTATTTGATACCTCAAGTGGTGAGTGGTAAGGTACAATATCAAGTTTGGGAGTTCCTTTCCTATTTTTCATATCAGCCTTAAATTTTGTAACATGAATGTCATCATATGCATAAAAGGATACCGAGGATCTCCTTTTCTGTTCTGTTTGGCTAGTGAGTAACACAAAGGTTGAGGACTGGACTGGATTGTCCTGTCTCCTTACTGCTTGGCCAGAAAGCTCCTGAAATATCACCATTTCAATAGAAGCTTCACTAGCTTTTTGCATTTTAGCTCCCTTATCCTTCTCTGTTGAAATTAGCCCTGAACTTCCAGCCTCAGCAACTGGGCTTTCCTTCTTCCTCCAAGTCCTTTTCAGCTCAGGGTGAAGGTGCACACATATAGTTTCATCATGCCCTATTTTCTTACAAGATTTGCAATAAGCAGGGAGTTGATGATATTCCACTGGACACTCCTTATAGCTATCAGTTCTACCTATTGGGATTGAAGTGATACTATCCTCTTTCAGGTCTATTTCAATGCACATTTTAATGACTGAAGGTCTAGTAATTCAACTAGTTGCTGAGTCCATTTTTATAAACTTCCCAATCTGCCCAGCTACATCTTGTATCAAGCTTTGATTATAGTAGTAAATAGGAACTGATGTATGTCGGACACCAACACTTCGACGACGAACCAGGCTCTCGAACTGATCTGCAAAACAAAGCCCCGGGTGTCCCGAGGGTAGACACTCTGACACTCAAGTCAGTATATTGCTTAAGGCGTAAAGTATAAAGTATGAGATTAGATGGAGAGGTCTACCAAAACTTTAGGGTATTTATATGGCTACAATCCGTAGATCACCAAGATATGTATTTATGGTATGAATACAACTCTTATGGAATAGTAGTTGTATTACCATGTATAATAGAAGTATATTTCGGACACTGTTGTGTTACCATGTTTAGGATGGCTGTATTACCATCTTTGAGAGGATGTATATTCCTTGTAGAACATTCATAATATACGCATTCCTTATAAGGATTATGATGAATGGACCTGTGGATCCACGCTCCGCGTATCTCGAGCCCTGGACCCTTCTCGGGCCCTAGTCCGAGTATGAATGAGGTCCGAATACGAACCATGGACTTATCAGTAGCCCCAAGGTAGATCTTCAGAATATAGAGTGATCCATCTCGAAGGTTGGAGGAGAGACCTATTTCTCGAGGGAAGACCAATAACTCGGGGTGCTTAAGCTCAGGGTGTCCTTCTAGGACTGTCCTTTTGGGCTTACCCTTCTGAATATCTAGTTTAAAGTTCTCTCGTATTCCATCAAATATATGGACGGCTGAGATTAGCTTCCTTTGAAATCCAGATGGTAGATACACGTGTCGTGTAGTCATTGGTAAGTAGAGACTGTCTGTCCCCCGTCTCTCAAATTACTTGCATCGGAACCAGAATCGAGATAATTAATCGCCTTTAATGCTGTCTGGGTTTGGATTAAATCTCCCAAATCATTCCCATTGTCTTCTCTTATTCGAAAATTTCTTCTTTCCAAGTTCAGAAGACGCACCAGTACTTCATCAATTTCTGAAGCCCCAAATTTATGCTTTCTGCTTCCATCATCAGTAAGTGCTATCTTCTTTCTCTGCACATTTGCTTGTGTCAGTTTTTTCCTTTTGTCTCTGTGTGTATTTCCCCCCATACTCTCTGTAATCATGATTAATGGTAATAAAACAATTTCCATCTCCCATCATGATGAAGGAGAGTATGTACATGCTCAGGCCGAGGAGAGTAGCTCCCGTGACCGCCATAGAGCCGAGGTAGCGAGTGGGAAAACACCCGTAATACTGAAGAAGAAAGCCTCTGAGGAAGAGAAAGGATTGAGGGCGATGGCTAGGAGGGCTCAGATGGAGGGGAATAGCCCCATGGCAGTGCATGCATCCGGCGGTAGAATATCCATGGATGGTGAAGGAGGTAGTAAAAAGTCTGTGAAGAAGGATAAAGCACGCGCTGACGCTGCTATCTTCATTGAAGGTTGTCCCTTTTCGATTCCCCAAGAAGCTGATCTCATGTACTCTGGGAAAGATAAGTCTGCATTCGAGTTAGTAACTCCGACCCGGGGGGTCATATATGGGAGATTTCTACAGCATGGGTTAGCCTTCCCTTTTCCCCCACTGTTGAATGATTTTCTACAGTGTGTTCATCCAGAGCAGCTATATGCCAATGTGATAGTAATCATTATGGCCTTGATAACTTGGTGTGCCCGTAAAGGTTATAGTCCTAGTCTTTCCTTGTTGCGGACTATGTATAAGGTTTTCGTTGCTAAACAAATTGTAACTTTGACTTCTCGGGATACTTCCTTAGGTAAGCTTTTTGTGATTCCTGTAAAATGCGGGGAATGGGATAAGGTAAAACTAACCTTTGATCGGAAAAAGTATGAAGTTCCTCATTGGTACAAGGAGATCAAGAATGAGATCTGGCATGAAGTTGAGTCTTCCCGTAAACTGCTAAGTATAGCTAGAGAGTTGGTGAGAGATAGGATTAAACTTAGAGAGGGTAAGTTTGTTTCAGGAGATCACCAAATGGGTTGGTAGTGGCCTATTGAGACGTATAGCTGGTTGAATCAACTGCCTGGCCGAACTCTACAAAATTGCAGCTTCTTGAGGTTGACACATTTTGATCAGCCAAAAGGTGTTGAGATGGATTGGTATGAAACTCTTCTGTCTATGGAGCAGGATCCAGTTGGTGCAGCTAAGGCATTGCAGGCCTCTAGGGCCCTAGAAGAGATAACTGCTCGAGACGAGATATCCGAGAAAGAAGTAGATAGGGAAATCTCGGGTCTAATGAATGATGCTCGACGTGAGGGTCGAATCAAAAGGCTGGTTCAAGGACCCAAGAAGACTCAATCACAGCTTAAGGTGATTGAGGAGGCAAATTGTCTATTTGTTCTGGTAGCTTTAGATCCATCAGATGAGGAAGAGGATAAGGGTTCTGCCCTAGTTCGATGTCCGAGAAATGAGATGCCTCGGTCTTCTGATTCTCCACAAGCCTTATGTGGTAGGACCAAGGATGAATAGTCTTTTACTTCTATAGTAGTGTCTGATATGGTTAATCATTCTCGCATGTATTATTTTATTTTGTCCGATGCTAACTCCATTCCTTTTGTGGTGCAGTGGGTGCTCCCAAGGACAAAAGAGCAGCGAACTTGTTGGCTCAATTGTTACAGTTGAGAGGACAGTCGAGCGATGGTGATAAAAAGAGGGATTTTGAGACCTCAGGGGGCTCTGCTGACATGTCTTCAAAAAAGTCAAGGCTCGAACTCGGACCACTAGAAGAGTTCGAGAAGTATGTGACACCTCCTCCTCCCGAGGTCCAGATTGAGATGGTTCCAGGATGTCCTGAGATTAGCCAGGTATGATCAACTTAGCTCTTAACAGAACTGGAGGTGTAACTATCTTTTTCATCTTTCTCAGTCTCCAAATCATGTGAAATGTATGTACGACTCCATTCGGACACTGTATAGCCGCTCTCAAGAACAGGCATCTGAGCTGGAGCTGTTGAAGGAAGAGATGTCCAAGAGATCCAAAGAGCATTCTGATGTAGTAAAACGCCTCCAGGATAAAGTGGCGCAAGAGAGGACCAAGAGAGAGGCCTTGGAGAAGGAGAATCAGGCTTTGAAGAAGGAGAAGAGGTTGGCTGATGGTTCCTTCCAAGAGCTGAAGAGGAGGATGGCTCTGGTGGAAGCGGAGAGAGACCGATATGCTGATCCGACTTGTCAAAGGCGGCTAGTCTGGCTGATAATAGATTTCTGCCTCAACTGTCAAGAGATGGAGGCCCATCGTCAAAAGTACGACGACTTCCACCATAAGTCCGAGCTTTCGGAGACGTGGACTCATCTTCAGGGAGTTCTCAGCGAGGAGATCCAGGGATGGTTGGCTCCTGCTTATACTTGGCCGGAAGTACCGGAAGAGCTGAAGAAGTTCGGAGCAGAGTTTAGCCAGATTGGGGGGTTTGAGACTAGTCTATTGACTAGCTTGGAATCCTTGAAGAAGGCATTAACTCTTGAGGAATTTCAGGAGAAGCTGTGCAGCCTGTGTCCTGAGTTGGCATACTTGGTGGAGAAGTCGGCTATGGAAACTTCAACTAAGAACCCTGAGACTCGAGATGGGGAACCCAAGATTGTAAATTGTAATTCCTTAGATCCTTCTCTTCTAATTTAGGAATTCCTCCTTTTACTCATTTTTTGATATCCATGTACTTTGAATAATATATTTCTTTCATGACTTTGATAATTCCATGTCTTCCTTTATGTCTAGTGTTGCGTAGCTGCTTGTGCTGAATTGCAAGTTCAGTATGAAGCTGTCCTTCAAAAGAACAAGGAGCTGGAAGAAGATTTGGATTACTCCAAGGGCTGTTTTAGCATCGTGCGAGAAGAATGTGAGAGTCTTCGCGGTGGTCTCAAGGAAGCTTTGGAGCGGAGAGCTGAGCTGAACTAGCAGCTGAGTGATCTTCAGACGAGGTATAAGGACCTAGAAGATGTACACAGCAAAGCCTTGGCCTCCAATAAGGACTATGACCGAGAATATAGGAAAGCCATGAGTGACTTAATGAAGATCAAGGGTGAGAGTCACGAGAAGGATCTTCGTATCTCTACCCTTCGGGATGAAAATATCACCGTGAATCATAAGATTGCCTCCATCATAGATGACTCAAGGATGTGTCAGGCCGAGCTGAATGCTTGCAGGTTCCAAATAAAGGAGCTAGAAGCTCAAGTTGTGTTTGTCACACCTTCAGGATCTTCAAGGAGGGAGATAGGTGGGCCTTCTTCTGCCCCATATTCAGGACCATTGATTAGGTCTCATGTCCGAGGTGGTATATCTCGAGGGATTCCATGTGGAAGGGGCAGAGAGGCGCCACCTACTCCTAGAGCTCGTGTCTCAATTGACTCTCCTGCTCGACCTGTAATTATAGGAAATAGAAGGGGATCTCCTACTCCCTCTCAGTTGATGAGGGTGGCAGAGTAATTGTGGCCGTGGTCTCCAAAGTGGTTGAGGTCGTGCCTCTACTTCTTCTCGCGGTCGGGGTCGTACCCCTGTATTTAAAGACCTTCACGAGGTGTAACAAGTTTTTTAGTGTAATAACACTTTTTGATTTCGCATTTATAAAGGTCTTTATACTGCAATCCTTGAGAAGATTGACTCTTAAGCTTATGAATAGCCGGAATAAATAGTGACATATACCTTTAATAGGTGTATCACGAAAAGAGTCGAGTTCCAAATTTTGTGAGTTTGTGTGACCCATATTGTGTTGGTGTTAACCATATACCTTTTGTAAGTATACTATTTTATTTTGGCCTAAGGTTATTGTGGTTCGGACACGTAGTGCAAACAGCTCATATTAGATAAGCATCAATCACACCTTTATAAGCGTATAAATCTTAGGCAGCAGTCTTTACTTATGCTTTGTAAGGCATAGTGTCTCTTTGCATTAGAGAATGTTGACTGCTTTCAAAATAAAATAAAAGATATATAATGAAAAGAAATTGTATTCTTCGAACTTGAGAATTCGGTAAAATTATAAAAGACAAACTCGAGTTTGGGAGATCGGGTATGAAAAAATTAAAAGATGAATAGAAAAGAAGCTTGGCCCGTAGGCCTTATTGAAGTAGTTTCTCCTTAGTTGGAGAAGATCTACTTAGTTTTAGCTCCGAGGTACCTGCGTAGGAAGGGCGCCATGATGACAGGGTCCAAGTGCTCTCCTTCCGTGTTTGCAAGAGGTAGAATCCACCGGACTGTGCTGCGTAGACATTATACGGTCCTTTCGTCCTTGGCTCCAGCGCTCCTCCAACTGGCATCACCAGTTCTCCTATTTGGAAGGTTTGGTGGCGTAGTTTGTGCCATAGTGCAGTCATCTCGTCGTAGGCCTCTTCTTCGAAGTGAAACACCATAGGTTGTTCGAGGTCGGGATCGGGGACCAGATCTCCTAGGATAGTGTTGACGGCCGAGATATTACTCACTTTTCTGGCATCACGGATAGCCGTGATCATACAAGAACGCGCCACTCCTTGATCTCCATTGATTGAAGCTACTCCTTGAGGTGTCAGAAATTTCAGCATCAGATGGTAGGGAGACCATACGTCTTTAGCCTGGCACATCCAAGGTCTGCCGAGGATAATGTTGAAGGGTGTGAGAGTGTCGACCACCACGAATGTGTAGTAAAGGGTTAGGCACTTTGTCCCGTCTGCTACTGTGACTGGGAGTGTAATCTCCCCGAGAGGTATTACTGGATTTCCTGTAAACCCCGAGACCAGACATGTAGGTTTGAGATCATCTTTGGTAAATCCTAGTTTCTGGAAGCAATCTTGGAACATTACTTCTACCCCGCTTCCGTCGTCTATGAAGACTCTTTTCACCAGGGATTCTTGTATGGTTGCCAAAATGATGAGAGGGTCAGAGTGAGGCATCTGATTTGGTACGGCATCCGCGTCCGAGAAAGTAATGGTTTCCTCGGGGCGAAGCCTTTTGTTGACTGGCTCGGTATGTGGTATGGCGCGCACACTATCCTTCAGCTTAGTCAAGGAAATTGCTTCTCCAGTATAGCTATTGATGCCGTTGATGACCCGGTTGGCTCCATTTGGCGGTGGTGGAGGAGGATCTTGAGGATTGTTGCCTCCGCTGCCTTTGTTGTTATTGTTATTGTTGCGGTAGCCATCCTTCTTCTTCTGCCAGGGTTTTCCCCCGTACCTCTTCTGGGTACCCTGGTTATCGCCGGCTATCGAAGGTGCAATTTGATGCACGATTCCTTGACGAATCAGCTTCTCGATCTCATTCTTGAGATTATAACACTCCTCAGTGTCATGCCCCCGATCTCGGTGATATTGGCAGTATTTCGGGGAAGTTTGGCGCTTGGCTACCTCCTTCATGACAGGTGGGTCCCTTAAAAGTTGCCTGTGAATGGATAAAATCTCAGCCCGAGATCTAGCCAGAGGAGTGTATGAATCGAAGGTAGGTTTGGAGGCGCTTTCAGTCTTCTCAATCTTCGGTACCTTCATCCTGGGTTCTTTTTTGTCCAGATGGGAGTCTGGGGGTCTCTTGCCTGTGACGGCGTTCGCTTTGCTGGCATATTTCTCCATGATGGCCTGGAGATGCTGAATGGTTGTTGGATTCTTTGTTGCCAGTTTCATCCTCAGAGTGTCATCATCTACACTCATTCGATACATATTGATCAGGAGGCGTTCATCTCGATCATAGCACTCGGTAGCTAGATCCATGTATCTGTGATAGTGTTCTATCACAGTCTCTCCTTCAAGGCGGGCCACATATCCCGAATCTCCGAGGGACTTGGTAAACTTCTTCTTTTGGAAAAAAGCGTGGAGAAGGAACTCAGCGAAATCCCAGTAATCGAATAAATTTTCAGGTTTTGTCTGAGTAAACCATGTTTGTGCTTTCCCTCGGAGGTAACTGGGGACGATCTTGCATATTTCCAAATCGTGGAAATTCCTGGTTTCCAGAGTCTTGAAAAAGACCGAGAGAAACTCTCTAGGATCACTGGTGCCCTTGTATGTGGGCAAGTGTTCTGGGACCTTCTTGTGGCCATCGAAGGGGAGATTCACAATATGTCGCGAGAAGGGAGAGCGAGCAGACTGTCCTCTGGGTCTGAGGATACGTGTGATTTCTTGATCGACCTCGTATTTACCTCGAGTAGGGTAGGCTTCATCTTGAGTGAAGGGTCGATCGGCACTGTTTTTCCATTCGCTCTGCGCTTGTTCCCTTTTCTCGCGCCTAAGCTCTTCTTCAACGCTGTTGATTCGCATCTTCTGCACTTCCTCACTGCTTAATCCGGCGCCTTCTTTCTGGTACTTAGGTGGATTAGGAGGTGGTGGCAGATTGCTCTGAGGATTATAGGGTGGTAGACCCCTAGATAAATCATCTAGGAGTCTCCGCTGTTGAGTGGAATCAGCTGGTGGTGTTGTTTGAGCTCCTGAGATAGATACTCGGTTGGGGGCTTCATGCGTCAGTGCACGGAGTTGTTAACTTTAGTTTATCAGAGATGCAACGAAATTAGGATATTGGGAATGTAAGTCCCTCCTCAGTGCTCAGACATCTTCAGGGATCGTTCTCGAAGGGGTGTCCGAGTCAAGGTTGATATAGGGTGGCTCAGAGCTGGTTTAAGGTTTCCCTAAGACATCTTTGTCTTTCCTCCTCCTACCGTCTTTCTGCGAGGATTTGTCGATCCATTTGTGCTTGTTCTTCTACTGAAAAGCTCGAATCAGATCCGCTATATCCAAGCCCATTCTCTCGGTCGAGGCTGTCTGAGTTGTTGACGCGTTCGCTGTAGTTCATGTCCGTCTGGATCAAGACTCTCTGTCCTGAGTTCGGTGCTTAAGATCCAACAGGATTCGATCCAGAAGGTGGCATTCCGATCCAGCAGGATTTGGACCGGAGGAGGGTGCTCCGGGTACGACAGGAATTGGACCGAAAGAGTTTGGAACGTTGGAGTTTCTTGTCCCCACGGTAGAGCCTGACGGCGGTTCAGAGATGGAGCGCGTACGAGATCCTCCGGGTCGACCGCGTCCTCGTCCTCGTCCTTGAGGGGGTTGCTCTACTTCAGGATTCTCCTCCGAATTTTGCCCTAGTACTCGGGCGCTTCGTCTGGTCTGCTCAGCGTCACTCATGTTGTTAGAGGATTTGTTCTTCAAGTGCGTTAGACCAGATCAGAGACAAGGTTCGGCGATGTCGTCAATGGGTGTGATGTCCCATCGGGCATGCCAAATTGATGTATGCCGGACACCAACACTTCGACGATGAACCATGCTCTCGATTTGATCTGCAAAACAGATCCCCGGGTGTCCCGAGGGTAGACACTCCGACGCTCAAGTCAGTATATTGCTTAAGGCGTAAAGTATAAAGTATGAGATTAGATGGAATGGTCTACCAAACCTTTAGGGTATTTATATGGTTACAATCCGTAGATCACCAAGATATGTATTTATGGTATGAATACAACTCTTATGGAATAGTAGTTGTATTACCATGTATAATAGAAGTATATTTCGGACATGGTTGTGTTACCATGTTTAGGATGGCTGTATTACCATCTTTGAAAAGATGTATATTCCTTGTAGAACATTCATAATATACGCATTCCTTAAAAGGATTAGAATTGATGGACCTGTGGATCTACTCTCCACGTATCTCGAGCCCACGACCTTCTCGGGCCCTGATCCGAGTATGAAGGAGGTCCGAATACGAACCATGGACTTATCAGGAACATCTTTAACAGAAGCCCATACCGGAACAATTGAGGACTCCATATCCGTGTTGGAATCTTGTGTCCATTTTAGAACCTTCATATTTGCGCCTGCTATAGACCAGTATGGTTGAAGCCACAAACGTTGATAGTCTTCCTGATCTTTGAAGCGGATCAAGATGTGCCTATAGTCCAGCAAACCAATTTAAAACTGCGACTGGAAACCGATGCCGTTGAACGCCTCATGTATCTTCCCCATTGGTGGCTTCCCCTGATTGAATTTACCAATCAGAGCATTATCATTGTGCGCTGCAAGAATATTGACCGATTCGGGATCATAGAGACAAGATGGGCGACCGTTTAGCATCGTGATTGATGGTTTAATTTCTGGGTTGGACGGAAGTTCAGTGAAAATGAGTGGTTTTATGTTGCTAGAGTTTGAAGGAAGGATTTTCCGGCCACTGTTCCGGCTCGGTCCTGCGGCGGTGCCGCCATGGAGTGTCCGTTTATTGCCGTTACCGGTGAGAAAGATGGCCGTTTTATGACGCTTTTTGTTTTCAGGGAGAGGGAATGGCATAATTGTAAAAAATGATTGGACGGAAAACTAGAGAAAAGTCAGAGAGGAAAATCTTGAGAGAGAAACCAAACTTCCGGAATTTGTGAGTTATATGTGTCCTGAAAAAAAGCTCTGTTGCCTAATTCTCTGCCTAATTTCTCTGCATCCCAAATTCTTTAACACTTTCATTCGATCTGCGGTCTGCATTTTCTTCGATTAATTGTTTGATTCAATAATTCATCAATGTTTTATTCGAATAATTATTTGATCTAGTAATTCGTCTAAATAATTGTTTGATTCAATACTTCATTGAGATCGAGGATGGAGAAATCGTTAAGTTCCCTATCTTGTTTACCTAACGATATTCCTCATCTCATCATTTCTGTTGTTAATTCTAGCAGTGAAGAATTGATCAGATTAGGGCTCGTATCGCAGAGATTCAAGAATCTTGTCCAGAATCGCCTATCCCTGGTTCTTGATTGCTGGGGGTTGGATTCCGATCCTAAGAGGTATGTCGGAGAAGTTAATTATATCCTAACTACTTTGTCTGATTACAGGGACTGCCTCGAGAGTTTCGTATCCCGCCCTTTTATTCCGTTGCTTGGCGGGGCTGTTGACGATGATGTTCATAACCGTTGCATTGATCTTGCTGGGGAGAAGGGAGTTCAAAAACTCAGTTTGGATATGATGGAAGGGTACATTTTGCCCCGGTTTGTTTTCCAGATTGCTACTCTTGTTGAGTTGAGTTTGAGTGACTGTTGTTTGAAGTTGAAGCCTGATTCGGAGACCTGGAGAATGATTGCTTGGCCTAAACTGAAGATGTTGCATTTGCAATCGGTTGATATGGGAGATGGGTTGTTTGAGATTATGATGAGAGGTTCCCAGTCCATTCAAGTCCTGGAGATTAATCAGTGTTGTCAAAACAGCTCCACTTTTTAGTTTCGAGTTTCTGATCTTCACTGCCTTAAGAAACTCGAGGTCACTCTATCTGGTTTTCAAAGTCTGCAACTGGACAATACAAGGAATCTAGAGTCTCTGGTTTGCAATTTTGGGCTGATTGATGTTGGCATAAGCTCTGAACTTGAAAGTTTCAAGGTCATAAACCTCAGTTTTGTCACCGCAGATGGCAAGTTCTTCACCGAATTTGAGCGAAGGTTTCCAGTTCTTGAAGAATTATACATGGAGGATTGCAGTTCGAAGTTGCCAAGGATCAAACTTTACAGCCGAAGTCTGAAGGCTTTGGAGCTGGTGGAAATGGAAGAATTGCAAGAGGTAAGTCTTAAAATGCCTAACATTGATATTTTCACTTTCAGGACCACTAGTATTCCGCAATTGTCATTTTCGAGTAATTCGAGGGGTTGGGCTTCAACTATTGAATTGATCGAAAACAGTATTAACGAGCACTGGTTCATGGAGTTAAATTCATTTTTGACTGCATTGAATGGGTCTCAAACATGGTTGGATGTCCAGTTAGGTGGATCAGAGAGTTCTGAATTAATATTCATTGGAATGATAAGGGATTCTTATTATAAACATATAGTTGGATGATAATATTTACCGTATCATCCGCAAAACTGATGGAAGATGGCAGTATTTGGAACTGCACTCCGTAAATCAAAATTGGATATGGACTTCCTGGACCTGTTGTTGAATGAAATGAAATGGATTTAGGATAATGAGTTGACCGATTCTGAGCATGAGGATGAGGATCTTGATCAATAAATGGATGATTCTGACCATGACGAAGAAATGGCTCCTGGGGAATGACTTGAGAATCAAGAACATAGGAACTTGAAGATGAGGCCAATTTTGTGAAGATTAGTAGATAGTACTAGGTTGGTCATGCCACGCGATGCACGGCTTATTAATTGTCTCTATTTGACTAAATGAATGAATGACTTGATATTGATTTCATTTCGGTCCTCAATTATTTAACCAAAATGGTGAAACCCACATGATAATAGGCTAAACTACTTGAACGAAATTGAACTAAATTTTTTAAATTAATATAGTAATAATATATTCAATTAATTTTAAATTTTATTTTATTTACATGGTACTTGAACTAAATTGATTTAATTTATTCGTGTGTATTAGTTTTATATTAATCTGTGATGTCGTTTGAAATTTTAATGTTTTATTTAAATTAAATTTACATCACATTACTATATCATAAATAAATTTGTATGCGGTATGCCATTACTGTATCATAAATAAATTTGCAAGGAAAAGGTTGGAATCGTAATCCTAATACATAAATGAAAATAAAATCTCCATTTCTTTTATTATGAAAATACTCCTTTATATTTTCTGCTGCATTACATAAGAAATACAAACATTAAAAAAACAAATTATGTGAACTAAAACAATCCTGGAACAATGGCTTAATTTTGTTCAATATATTTTAACTATGTACAATTTGTGTGTAGCTTACATAATTCCACATGTAAGTAAGTATCTGTTGAATGATCTGATGTCCTTCACTATCTGTAAATGAAAGCAATATTGAACTATCATATTATAACAATTTTGACACATTAATCTTCTAGTCAGCAACCAAATATATAGTTCCTCACAAAAAGACAAAACAACCAAATACATAGTAAACACTTGGTTCAATTCGACCTCAAGTTGGAGAAAAATTAGGTAAGAGAATCGGAGCAATATATATACACAAATTATTGTTGCCAATTAATTGTTGATGTTGGACCGGTAACCTAATTCAGTATCATATATAGAATTTCAAAAAAATTCAATATCGTATACATAAAGAGAAAGTCTCTAGAGAGACCGTTTATATTATAGACCAAGGACTGCAATTTGCTTAAAATAGTTACTATTCACGCGCACTATTCACTGGTCCGTTACAATTCACTGTGGCATACGATTCACTGATCCGTCACTATTCACTGGGCTGCACTGTTCATTGGACTGCACTGTTCATGCTCTCTGGAACTTTAATTTAAACTTTTAACAGGTTGAAGGTTATAAAATAGATATTGTAGCTTTTATGTTAAAAGTGTAATTTTCGTTTATAATATACACAGGGACTACATGGCAAATACAAGAAAATTAGTATTTAAGCACATAAAGTCCACATTATAGTCCCAAACATGAACACGAACATCTAAACATGATACCCTATCCAATTTTCACACACCAAACCTCACATCTGGCCATTCATGCCTCAAACAGACCAGAACATGGGGTTTTAAGCACATAAGGTCCACATTATAGTCCCAAACATGAACACGAACATCTAAACATGCTACCCTAACCAATTTTCACACACCAAACCTCACATCTGACCATTCATGCCTCAAATAGACCAGAACATGGGGTTTTAAGCACATAAGGTCCACATTATAGTTCCAAGCATGAACATGAACATCAAGACATGCTACTCTAGCCAATTTACACAGACCAAACCTCAAATCTGGCCATTAATGCCTCAAACAGACCAGAACATGGACTTTTAAGCACATAAGGTCCACATTATAGTCCCAAACATGAACACGAACATTTAAACATGCTACCCTAACCAATTTTCACACACCAAACATCACATCTATCTGGCCATTCATGCTTCAAACAGACCAGGACATGGGGATTTTAGCACATAAGTTACACATTATAGGCACAAACATGAACACGAACATCTACACCTGCTACCCTACCAAATTTTCATACACCAAACCTCACATCTGGTCATTCATGCCTCAAAGAGACCAGAACATGGGGTTTGAAGCACATAAGGTCAACATTATAGTCTCAAACATGAACACGAATATCTTAACAACTCAAATCATCTAAACATCTAAACATGAACACGAACACCATGACACTCCGATCTACAACACAGAACACTAACAAATCAAAAACAAAAAAGCAAAATCCGCGAACAAATCGACAAAGATGACGAAATTAAAGAGATCAGAAACTTTACTTGATAGCGCGCGCATTCCCATCGCTATTGGAATCAAAAAATCGCATCAGATTGGGAAGAAATTTAGGGTTTGGATTTGGGGAAAACGAGAGCGAACGATTTTGGGGGAAAACGAGAGCGGTTCTGGAGAAGATGAAAAGTGGGGAGAGAGAAAGAGAATTTATATATATAATATACTATTTTATGAAATTGCAAAGAAGTCCCCACGTATTTCATGTCTTTTCAACATAGCCCCCGCACGTTTTTTTCTTTTACATTGAGTCTAGTCTATAATTTGAAAGGTCTCTTTTGAGAATTAAATTGTATATATATATATATATATATATATATATATATATATGTTGAATACCATATTTAAGGAACATATACCAAAATTTAATTAATTGAACGAATCAAAATTACATAATTAACTAAATCAATTGAAAATCAGGAAATAATTACGATAATGGATCTAATTGAATTTGAATGATACATATAGAATCAAACAAAATAATAAATTAACATAACTAAAAATAGTAAAAGAATAAAATTAGGATATGATTGGGAGAAAAATTCCAAATAAATACAATTAAAACTACAATTACAAAATTAATCAATTATTAAATCCTAATTAAATCTTAATTAAATGTTGTACGAAAACTTGTATTCTTATTAAGGTGTCAGTAAAGGATGATTCAGTATTTGACTAATTTATTGAGTATCCCTGCCCATTTGTTTGTCGCCTCCCTCTTTCTTTTGGGAAGACCCCTTGGGCTTCGGTGTGTGCAATTACAGTAGAGGAGAAATCCAAGTCGTAGTAATTTCTTTAAATTTACTATCGGCGTCTCTGTGCATACACTTGTAGATTTGAGCATTTAGTGCAGACTTTATGTTTCAAATTAGGGATATTACACCTGTCAAGGCAGTTTGACGCTTTTGTGTTGGTCTTTTAGGAATTTTTCGATTCATCTCTTTTTTAGGTACCACTATCAAAGTAGAGAACTAGTATGGCTGTATCTAGCTACTAAGCCTTTAGTTCCTGCTTCAGATACAGAGAAGGTTTAGAATAGCTATATCTTTAGAAACCTCTCTGTAATCTTACAAATTGTCTCCCATAGAGGAGATCATTGTATTTTATTTTATGTCAATTAAAAGGTTTGGGGATGCCTAATATAATATCCCTCCACCAATGGTGGTTTGCCCAAAAAAAAAAGGGATGATTCAGTAAGGGTCTATAATTATAGAAAAGAACATGTCAAGATAATTTTACGTTTTATTTTTCATTAGTTTGAACACATGGGTTTTTATCAAAACCTAGTGATCATTAAGGTCTCCGAGAAATGGTCACCGGAGCTACCGCCAATACCACCGGAGTCAACACACCACCACCGCCAAACATCGGAATCCACAAGATGTTTCTTGCCAAACAGAGTTCCTTTCCGTTCTCGTGTATTTTCTGTCCGTCATTAATTATCTTCTTTGTTCTCCTACTTTCTTTGATTTCGTGGCTCCGCCGTCGCCGTGCAGCCCGGCCACTGCCGCCAATCCACAATCCCACTTCCACAGGCCCAATGTCATGACTAATATAAAGAATTTATTTCAAAAGTAATGCTATAACTATCCATGAATATATTTCAAACAAAAGTAAACATCCGTGAGTGTTACATGTAATTTTCTTCAATATATTTTAACCATGTATAATAGTCAATTTATATCATTTATAATTTTCTATGAATATGCTTAATAGTAAATAGACCAAAATTAATTCAATTGAATGGAGCAAAATTACATAATTAACCAATTCAATTGAAATCAATTGAAAATCAAGAAATAATTACGAAAACAAGTCTGATTGAATCTTTTTTTTAAGGTAATCCACCATAGGTGGGGGGATTGGCACCCCAAACCAAAAAAAAACCATAACAGGCTTATGAGTTTACAAAATTAGAGCATCTGCTCAGCAAAGCTATAGAGCTTTGTCAAAAAGAATAACCTAGTGTAGCTATTCTAAGGTATTAAAACTATGGAAATAGCTTACCATTCTTGAACCAGGGAAAATTAGGGAGCAGGTTAGTGATTGATCCAACAAAGGTCAAAGCACAATTTTGCCACCTAGAGGCTGATTATAAGAATTGTCATCCATAGTATTAGTCTTAGATTGCCAAAAGAATTGCTATCTAGTTTAACAAAATTTACGTTAGTAACCTCCTCAAGTGAATATGACAAAGTGTTTCTTTGTGATTGTTCTGAAAAACTGGGATAGGTTGGCATTGTTGTAGCAGTTCTTCTTCTTCATGGATGTACCTGTAAAAAGCAAATAAAACCAGCAGTATATTTCTTATGCTTGCAAACTGAGTTCATGTGTTCAAATGGAAGGTATACCTAATATGTCCATTGCAAGTAGTCCTTTTAGTTATGTTGGTGCCTCAGACCATATGATCTCCTGGGAATTCTGTGTGTTTATTCCAAGCCTTGCCAGGAAATCTGCTGGCATATTCCCTTCCCTATGGATATGTGTTGTTTGATGCTCATTGTACCACCCTTGTAGTTGAGTACAGAGGGAGTAGAGCTCCCATTTGATTTGGTTAGGTGATCTAATGCCTTTGAGTGCCTGCAAACAGTCAGTTTCCACAGTATATGTTTGCAATTGCAATTCCATAGCTAGCTGGTAACCCTTTGTGATAGCAATTATTTCAGCTTGTATAGCAGATAGACATGAAATGGGCATGGATCTCATTGAAATTACTTTGCCTCTACTATCTCTCACTACCAGCCCTATACCAGCCTGATTATTTTTATAAGAAGTATCAACATTAATTTTATAACCATAATCAGGTGGGAGCCATTTGATGATCTTAATAAGTCTGGGCCTTTTCAATCTAATAAAAGGGACCATTCCTGTTGAGATCATAAAATTATTCCTTTCTATGTTCCAAGTCAAAGGCTGGGCTGAGAAAATATTTCTAGTCATTTTCACTACAGACTCACAAATTAATTGACTTCCCATAGCTTGCTCATCATAAAGTTGTGAATTTCTCTTTTTCCAGAGAAACCATAATACTACAGATGCAACAGTTTTAATCATTGTTGAGTGAATCTTTGAAAAGCCATTATGGTGGAAATAGAAGTTCAGCCTATGTCTAATTGTATGAAATGAGGGAGTCTGTATAGCAGGTAATGAATGCACCATGGTATCCATATTGCAACAGAAAAGACATTTTGATGCAAAATTAAAGCCAAATTTTGTCAAGATGTCATCAAAAGGCAACAGTCTATTTTTGATTCTCCATATGAGGATGGAGATTTTTTTTGGAATATATTTTGACCATACATTTTTCATCAATTGGTGTTGTGGTTGTCTGTCTCTTATCTGTTGATATGCTGATCTTATTGTGAAGTTACCTTCCAACCCTGGCTTCCATATAAGCATGTCCTCATCTGCGAAGAGGTTTTCTGCTTCCTGCAATAGAAAAAATATTCTGGTAGCCAGATGTGGCTCCAACTGGTTAAGATAGAACTGTTTGTTAGTGAAAAAATCATTTACAGTAATGTGAGGGAATGGAATTTGTATATGCTCAGGCCAGTGATAGTACAGTGCTTCATTTCCCATCCAGTTTCCATCCCAAAATGAGCTGCTTCCCTTTCCATAGAGAATTCTTGTTTGGGCATTTGCAAATGGCGTGATCTCACAGACTCTTTTCCATGCCTGAGATTGTTTGTAGGTTTCAGGCAATGACCACATATACTTGGCCCACAGTGTCTTGTTTTGCTGGAGTTTCCACCAAATCTTACAGCAGAATGCTTTGGTTGTAGCTCTGATGCTTCTGAAACCCATTACATCCTCTGCTGTTGGCAAGGCCAGTTTATTCCATCTTCTCCAGCTCTTTCTCTGTCCCCTTTCAGTTTGTCCTTAGAAGAAGTTTGATGCTATGCTTTCCATTTTCTTGATAACTTGTTGTGGGGGGTTAAGTACTGCAAGTATGTGTGTTGGGATAGCTAGAAGCACTGAGTTGATGAGAGTTAGTCTCCCAGCTCCAGTCAGCCAGTGGTTTTTCCAGTTAACTACCTCTTTTTCCATTCTTTCCAGTAGGCCTTGGTAATAAATCACCTTATTCATTCCATAAAAAATAGGAAATCCTTGATAGATGAATGTAATCTTTCCTAATTTCATTCTAAGTGTTCTCTTGACATTCTCAGCTTAGCAGGGGTTGCATATGGGTTTGTGAAGATCTCAGATTTTTTCAAAATTGACCTTCTAACCGGATACACCTTCACATGCTTCCAGGAAAGCTTTCAGTCTTTTTAGATTCCTCTTTCTTGCAGAAATAAAAACTACCGTGTCATCAGCATATATACATTAAATGGGAGAGTGGTTGTACTCCTCTTGGCATGATGACATTTTCCAAGTAATTAATACTGAATAGTCTTTGAATTCCTCTAGTGAAACCTTTTGAGATGATGTTATATAAAAATGGTGAGATTGGATCCCCTTGCTTAATCCCTCTGGTTGAGTTGAAAAATCCACTACTAACCCCATTGATCAGGACTGAGAACCATGCTTGAGAGATATTCTGCAATATTAATTTCACAAATCTGCCATGAAAACCAAAGTGCAACATGATTGAGTTTAGAAATCCCCATGTGAAGTTGTGAGTCTACCTAAATTCGACTGTTTTATCAATTTAGACCAATTTACTAATTACTGTGTACGGGACATTATAATGTCTTGCAGTCAGAAAATCTTATAATGTCTAAGATGCGGAATTATAAAGAACACAACAATTGATAACGCAGTTCAGTATATAAACTACTCTGTGAGGTAGCTCTGCCCAACTTGAAGAAATTCACTAGAAACCAACGTTACAGTACACAACCCTTTTGCTGCTTAACTCTATAACTAGTGTGAGACAAGGCTGCACTTCTTCAAGCTGTCCCAAACACAAGCTCCTTTATTGTTGATCTCCCGATCATTGTTGTCGTTTGTCGTTGTCGATCAATGTGAGTGAACCTCAAACACAGCTCTAACTTCTGCGTCGATTCTTCTGTGCAAAAACTTCACACTCCCAGTTTATGCTTATGCGTTGAACCTCCTGAATCGATGCTGAATATAGCCATAAGGCTCTGTATTTTTAGAGCACTGGATCCTTTGATCAATCGGATCCATCACTCTTGTTTTCCCTGTATGAATGTGATTTCCATATTTTCTATCTATTACATAAGGAAAAAGAATCTTCTAATCCAGATCTAATTAGGAATAAACCATATTAATTTGATTCTATTCCTAATATGTTTTAATCTTACCAAATAAAACACAAAATAGAATCTAGATTGGATTCGGCTGAATATTGTATTTCCATATTTGCTCGATCAGGCATAATTAATTTTGGACTTTCTTGTTTGTTGTTTTTCTGAATCTGCGTCTTCTTGACATTACTTTATGTCGAAGTTCCTGAAGAACTTGGCGCCTGACATGAATTCATGTCAAAGTCTTCACCATTCATAAAAATTTCCAACTCAAATAATGATTGACTTTACAATCTCCCCCTTTGGCATTTTTGTGAACCCAACACTTCTTGACTTTTAAACATATCTTCATAGCACATAATTGTTGTTGTTACTCCCCCTGAATCCTTGAACAGCTTTGTAGTCATCAAAAGTTACAGGTCACATAGAGAGGACAGTCGAATGTCCAGAACATCAGAAAAACATATTACATGGAAATAAACTAAAAAGTTTAAGAAGTCCAAGAATATCAAACTGTTTACTCTCCCCCTGGGGAAATTAAAATGCCAAAGCCACCTTGCTTGTCTTCATGTAGCTGGTGCAGTACTCAGCAGGTGCTAGCAATTCCTCAAAGTTCACTTCTTGAGAGTAGCAAATTCAGCAACAGTCCCAGTATCATCATCTTTACTGGACTGTGAATGCTCACGATGTACTGAAGCTCCCAGGCCTTCAGTAGTAGTAGCAACAGTAGCATCATCATCAGTAAGAGCAGCTGCTCAGTCGCCTCCTTCTCCAACCTAGACCTTGTAGACAGTCAATGTCTAACCAATCTCCAGCTACTCTTCTCGGTCGTAAAGATAGTTGAATGTCTTAACTTCTTTTTTTATAAAAAAAACTATAAAAATTACCTCACATCCTGCAAACACTCAAGTGTTGCCTGAGATCTTCAAATTTTTCACCATCTAGAGGCTTGGTGAAAATATCAGCATATTTTTGTGCAGTAGGGACATGAAATAATGTGATCTCCTTCTTCTACACAAGATCTCTGATGAAGTGATGTCTAATGTCAATGTGCTTGGTCCTGTTGTGTGAACTGGATTCTTTGCAATGTCAATAGCACTTTGATTGTCGCACAACACAGTGAGTGTTACATCCTTGAATCCATGGTCCTTCATCATCTGTCTCATCCAGAGCATTTGGGCACAACAGCTTCTAGCAGCAAGATATTCAGCTTCAACAGTGTACAGGGAAATAGAGTTTTGTTTCTTACTGTACCAAGAAATCAAATTATCACCAACATAAAAACAACCTCCCGTTGTACATTTCCTGTCATTAGCATTGCCAGCCCAGTCTGAGTCACTGAACCAATCAACTGTGAACCTTGATCTCTAGAGTGCCATACACCAAAATCTGAAGTTCCACTAACATATTTGATTACTCTTTTACAGCAGCAAGGTGAGACTTCTTTGGGTTTGCTTGAAATCAATTACAGATGCCAACACTTAAGCAGATATCTGGTCTACTGGCAGTCAAGTATAGTAGACATCCAATCATGCTTCTGTATAGTTTATGATCAACTGCTTCACCAAATTTATCTTCTGTGAGTTTTGCAGTTGTTGACATAGGTGTTCTGGAAGTACTGGCACTAGTCAAACCAAACCTTTTCACTAGATTTTGAGCATACTTCTGTTGATTAATGAATATCCCATCATTTTCTTGCTTAACTTATAATCCCAAAAAGTAAGTAAGCTCTCCAACCATGCTCATCTCAAATTTTGATTTCATCAACTTCACAAATCCTTCTACCAGTGCTGGTGATGTAGATCCAAATCAATATCATCCACATAGATTTGAACCATAAGTTTATGTCCATCTTGTTGAAACACAAACAAGGTTGTATCCACTCCCCTCGTTTGTAGCCCTTTTTAATTAGAAACTGTGTACGTCAATCTTTCATACCATGCCTTGGAGCCTGCTTCAATCCATATAGTGCCCTTCTTTAGTTTGTATACATGGTCTGGAAAGAATGGATCTTCAAATCCTTTAGGCTATTCTACATAAACTTCCTCCTTTACAATTTCATTTAGAAAGGCTGTCTTCACATTCATGTGGTATACTTTGAAGTTCATAACACAAGCAATAGCAAGTAAGAATATGATAGCCTCAAGCCTTGCCACAGGTGCAAAAGTTTCATCATAATCGACTAATCCAGCAACTAATCCATCAGCATCCGATTTATTCTTAAAAATCCATTTGGTGCCAATGACATTGAATGTGTCGGCCTTGGAGTCAGTACCCATACATCATTCCTGGTAAACTGTTCTAACTCTTCTTGCATGGATGCTATCCAGCACTCATCCTCTAATGCTTCTTTCACGTTCTTCGGTTCAATCATAGAGATGAAACAAGAGTATCCTGCCAAGGTGGAGATAAAGCAAGAATAACCAGTTAACTGTTTGTAGTTTATAGGTTTTGTTTGTCGAAGTTGCATTCTATGTCTTCTGATAGGCTCCATTTCAGTTACTACAGGTTCAGGAGTAGTATCATCATCAGCTGCGACGGGTTCAGGAACAAAAGTATCAGCATTGTCAGAGTTTGGCAGTATAATATCTGATGAATCATTTTGATCGCTGGACATTAAAATGTCTTGAGCAGGCTATTCATTCCTGTCAATAGAAGCTAAAATCTCTTCTTCTGTCTGATCTGATTCCTCAGAATCATCTACTACAACATTGTGTGACTCCGTAACAATGTTATCTTTTAAGTGTAGAACTCTGTAAGCTTTGCTATTGGTAGAATAACCAAGAAACATCCCTTCTGAACTCTTCTCTTCAAACTTTCCAAGCAATGTTTTCTCTTGAAGAATATAACACTTGCTTCCGAACACATGAAAGTATGAAACATCAGGCTTTCTTCCTTTCCAGATCTCATAGGTGTCTTTTCAGTCAAAGGTCTCAAGTATACTCTGTTAATTACATAGCTTGCGGTGTCAAATGCTTCTGCCCACCACTTTAGACCAACATTCTTTGCAGCAATCATAGTTCTAGCCATTTTTGTTAGAGTCATGTTCTTCCTCTCAGCAATTCCATTCATTTGGGGAGTATAAGGAGCTGAATACTCATGATGAATTCCCAGAGATTCACATAATTGGGAAAATTGTAATTTCTCAAATTCTCTTCCATGGTCACTTCTGAGTCTAACATTCCTTGCTCCCGAAGCAGCTTTCTCTATATGTAATCTGTTGACCAGGTTTGTAAATACATGAATTGCATCATATTTTTCTTTAAGAAAACTCACCCAAGTATATCTTTAATAGTCATCAACACAGACAAAGATGTATCTCTTTCCTCCAACATTTGAATTCCTCATAGGCCCCATCAAATCCATGTGTAATAGCTCTAGGACTCGAGATGTAGTAATCTCATGGACTGCCTTGTGTTTCTTCTTTGCCTGCTTACTCAGTTGACAAGATCCACAAACTTGTCCAGATATCTCTTTTAGCTTGGGCAATTCTCTTACAGCTCCACTCTTTGATGCTTTGACCAAGGATTTGTAGTTCATATGTCCCAACTTTCTGTGCCATAGCTTCTCATTATTCAAACTTGCACTATTGCATTGTAGTTTCTCATCCAAAAGATAACAGTTATCAGATGACCTTGATCCAGTAAACATCCCTCCATCATACTTGACTATGCATTTTTGTTTGTCAAAGTTTACAGACATGTCACTATCACACAGGTGACTGATGCTCAATAGATTTGCTTTCCGATCTTGAACTAAGAATACGTTTGTGAACACTAGAAAGCCTTCAATCACCAGATCCCCTTTTCCAATAATCTTGCTTCTTTTTCCATCTCCAAACTTCACAGATCCAGCAAAACAGTGTTGTAGTAAATATGGTGATCCAGTCATGTGTCTTGAACATGCACTATCAAAATACCACGCATCTTGAGATTCAGCATGATGACATACATAACTTGAGTAGCATACAATGGTGGATTTTGGTCGCCATACTTACTTGCAAAATGGTAGTAGAACACTATGGACATTATACTGTCGACTTCGTTGTACTGGTAGTGTATTGTTCTTCCGGATAGTTAAATGTCGTTCATCCTTCTTTAAGTGATCCATGTCTCGAAAAAGAACAAAACACATGTTCTTAGAGTATCCAGTCATTTTGCAATAGCTACATCTTCGAGCTCGTTTCTTCTTCTGTGTTTGAGGATGCTCATTTTCTTCCACTATTACTCTTGCTTCCTCCTTGTACTTGCTCAGAATTTGTGATGGCATGTTTTCATATCCAATACCATGTCTAGTATGTTGTCCCATTGTCAATAAATCATCTAGTTTGGCTCTTCCAGTATTGAGTCTATGGATTGCCTTTTCTGCCTTTTCTGCTCGTTCAGTTACACTAGTCAGCTTCTCTTGTAGTTCATCATTTTCCATCTTCAATTCTGCCTTATCTTTTGTAATATTTTGGTTGATCTTAACAATCTTTTCCCAAGATTTATGCAGGTCAATGTAAGCACTATGAACATCATTATCATAATTTCTCTCTTCATAAACTGAATCTTCAGTATTATCAATTCGGACATTCGAATGTCTCTTTTCTGCATCTGTTACTTCAGTAAACTTAACTCCAAAAGCAACACAATTGCTTGTTAGACCTTCAGTATCTTCGTCTTCGTCACTCCAGCTGGAAATCATAGCTTGATCACTAATTTTGGCACTAGGACAAACATTTTGGAAATGCCCTAAACCTCCACAGTTTCTGCACCTTTCATCTTTGCTTCCAGCCATGTTTATTCTGGGATTTTGCTGCTGCTGTCTTAAAGACCTAAAGTTTCTTGGATCTTGAACTCTGGGTTTCCAGTTACTTGGTCTATCTTGAGAATTCAGGTTTGATACTCTATTCGGAATTTTGGAGAAATTTCTGGTCAATAAGGCTATCTCTTCACTACGTTCATCATCACTTGGACATTCAACTTCCTTATTTTCAGTGGTTCTGAAAGCTAAGTTCTTTTTGATCTTCTTTTCAAAATCACGATGATATTCTATCTCAATGGCTTGTAATGTCCCAACCAGCTCATTCAGGGTCATCTTGGTTAGGTCTCTAGCTTCTTTTATGGCTTCCACTTTATTTCCGAATTTGCCCTTTGGTAGACATCTAAGGAACTTCTTGATCAGTTTTGGTTGTTTGTGTTTCTTGCCTAGAGCAACCATTTTATTCATTAGATCTCTGAATCGGCTGTTAAACTGGGCGATGGTTTCATCATCATTCATCATCAAGAGTTCATATTGTCCGTTAGCACACTCAGTTTGCTCTCCCTAGCCTTTGCATCTCCTTCATGTACTGATTCTAATATATCCCATGCTTCCTTGGCTGTAGTGCAATTAGAGATGAATTTAAACTACTCTGAATCAACAACAGTGAAGATAGCATTCAAAGCCTCGGAGTTTGCTTGACATGCTTTTAATTCTGTAGGAGTATATGAAAGTTTAGGCTCAGTACTTCTATAGCTCCTTCTTCTTGACTCTCGGGTTCAACAGGTGGAGACCAACTTGTCGTAACTGCATCACATGCATGCATAATCATCAACAGCATCAATAAAGACCCTCATTCTGGTCTACCAGAATGCATAATTTGTCTCTCCTTAAAGCAAGGGTGGCTTGGTGGTAGAACCTCATTCTCTGCTAGCCATATGTAGAACTCTGTCCGGATCTGCTCTCCTTGCAGTCAAGGGCTGTTTAAGCACCAGCTCTAATACCAATTGAAGTTGTGAGTCTACCTAAATTCGGTCATTTTATTAATTTAGACCAATTTACCAGTTACTGTGTACGGGATATTATGATGTCTTGCAGTCAGAAAATCTTACAATGTCTAAGATGCGGAATTATAAAGAACACAACAATTGATACGCAGTTCGGTATATAAACCTACTTGTCAAAGACTGCTCTTTTTAACTCCTCCATCCCAACCTCTGAGAGCAGTGATTCATTCTCCTCTTCTGTTATCACTTATGTTATCACTTTAGGGATTACCTCCATGAAGTGCTCCATGTACTGACCATCCTCTTCTGCTGTATTACCATTCAGTAGTTCCTTTAAGAAAGAAATACCTTCTTCTTTAATCAATCCAGGATCAGTTATCCATACTCCATTAGAGTTTTTGATTTTGGAGATTCTAGCCCTAGACCTTTTTTCTTTGACTGTGTGGTGGAAAAAACTTGTGTTTGCATCCCCATCCTTCAACCATCTGATGTTTGCTTTCTGCCTCCAAAATGTTGTTGTTTCTTTATGAGCCCTTATCAACAATGCCTTCTCCATATTCAGATTGGTGAGGTCTATGTCTGAATTACTAGCTTGATAAACCTCCTCCAAATTGGCCACTTTTTTTTTCTGCATCCAGTAAATTATGGTAGACATTCCCAAATGATTCCTTGTTCCACTGCTTCAACTCTAATTGAATCTGAATGATACATATAAAATCAAACAAAATAGTAAATTAACATAACATAAAATAATAAAAGAATAAAATTATGGTATGATTGGGAGAAAAAGTCCAAATAAAAACAACTAAAACTAAAATTACAAAATTACTCACTAATTAAATCCTAATTAAATACACTATGAAAACTTGTATCCTTATTAGGGTGTCAGTAAGGAATTAGTGTAACTATACTGGATCATTGCTCACTTCTGTACTATTAAGTAGGGGTTTCAAATGGGCGGGTTTGGGCGGAGTTGGACTTGGTTAAAATGGGTTGGGTTAAAATGGGCAAATACCCATCTATACCCATTAGGCTAATGGGCTTAAATGGGTTGGGTTTAAATGGGTTGAACTTAAATGGGTAGGGTACCATTATGCCCAAGTACTAAAAATATAATTTTTTTTATAATTATTAAAATTTGAAACGTCGTTTTAGGTTCCCGTGTGAACATTATTCAATTTCTCTTATTTAATTTAATTGACATTTTTCGGAATTGGTACTGCGTTCAAAACAAGGATTTGAGTTTTTTGGGTAATTAGGGTACCAAATGGATGGGTTTAATGGTACCCAATGGGTACCCTAAACCCGTTTGATTTCACATGGGCTAATACCCGCCCGTTTAATGGTACCCAATGGGTACCCTAAGCCCGTAACCCATTATTTTGATGGGCGGGTATTTTAGGTCAATTATCCAATGGATTTGGGTGGGCAAAAACCCACGGACAAATTGCCACCCCTTACTATTAAGTTATCCCTTACTCATTACACCCTAATAAGAATTATTGGTTTCGTAGTGTATTTAATTAGGATATAATTTGTGGGTAATTTTGTATTTTGGTTTTAATTGTTTTTATTTGGAATTTTTCTCCCAATCATACCATAATTGTATTATTATATTATTTTTAGTTATGTTAATTTACTATTTTGTTTGATTCTATATGTATCATTAAGATTCAGTTAGACATGTTTTCGTTATTATTTCCTGATTTTCAATTGATTTCAATTGAATTGGTTAATTATGTAATTTTGGTCCATTCAATTAAATTAAATTTAGTATATTTACTATTCAGCATATTCATAGAAAATTATAAATGATATAAATTGGCTGTTATACATGGTTAAAATATATTGAAAAAATTAAATGTAATAACTATATATTCATAGAAAATCAGCATCTTCATTTTTCATTGCCGTGGTCGAAATGTAATAGTTCATAAAATATAGTTTTATAGATTTAATAGTTCATACTATATTTAATTTTTTCAATTCAGTTCAAATTAATATATTCAATTTTTTCCAGTTAAGTTCGTTATATTTATAATTATTTAATTCAATTCAACATATTTATATTTTTTTCAGTTCAGTTCAGTATTTTTATATTTTTCCAAGTTCAGTTTAGTATTTTTATTAAAAAATCAGTTCAGTTCAGTTCAGTTCAGCAAGAAATAAGGTCCAGCAAACAGGGCTTAAGAATATAATGTTTTAATTTTTTTATTTCATAGAGGGTGATTTTTTTAATTTTAGTTATAATTGTATTTATTTGGAAATTGTTTTCCAAACATACCATAATTCTTTTTCTTTTGTTTTTTTTATTTAAGATATTTTACGATTTTGTTTTGTTCAGTTGTTCTACATGTTCCATTCTTGTTATTTAAGACCTATTTTCGTAAATATAACCTAATTTTCTCTAATTTTCAATTGATTTGGTAAATTTGTAATTATAGTCCATTTAATTTCATTCAATTTTGGTATCCCGTGGTCTTCTATTCTCTATCACTATACAATTTCCTAATAAATCTTAATAAAAATATATTTATTAGATACGACACATATCGTTAATTAATACAATCTCAATTAATACAATTTCTTATTCGCCGGTTAAGGATGAAATAAATTTTTTATAGTTTATTTTGTTAATTTCATTATCTCAAGTTTTTATTCTTAATTTATTATTATATTATATTTATTCAGGTCATATATATGTTCTCGACCAGAGAGACGCCTCGTCTCAGACGAGTGTTACCTTACAGGAACCATCCACCTTTCTTTGCCCAAAAAATAAAATGGTCGAATAGAAGAATCTGATTTGGGGATAAATGTTTCAGATTTTCAATACATTCTTTCAACTTTCCCGCAACTCACACTATTACACAAGTCATAATATTTTAAGACCCATTTCATCACCATATAATTTAGTTAAAGTTAAAATAATTTACTTATTATTGTTAATTCGTAATAAAAGTTGGTGATTAAGAACGTCGTGCATCGCACGGCGCAACCAATCTAGTTATATATACTAGTATAATCCTCGTGCCGATTCATAGATATCTATTTAGAAATTATTATTATCAAATATATCATATAAAAATATCATTTGAAATTATTGAAGTTTAAAATACACATTAATAATAATTTTGAGAATTGAATAAATAAATATTACTCAGACAATTTAATAAGATTATCATTTCTTCATTTTCCTTAATTAACCGATAAACCAATAATAATGTAAAATTAATTTATATTTAAAAAGTTAAATAATTTAAAATTTACAAAGTCATTCCGACCAAACAAATGCAAAAATAATTTGGTTAATTAAAATAGCTGCCTTATTCCATAGCCGCCCATATTTATTTTTAACTCTTCCAAGGTTTATATTGCATGTACGTAACAATATTGCATGTTTTCTCAGAGGATACAGGTCAAAAAGTGTAGACTCACACTGCATTCATATATCCTGAGAAAATGGAAACTATCAAACACTTACTTCATTTTGTTTTTACAACTAACAGAAAGACATACAAGGGTTTAGAAGCAAACATCAAATGTCAAAATTCAAATAGGCCAAACAAAACAAAAGCCTCCTTCCGGATTTCAGATATAGATTATGGATTAGAGCAAAATATGTTCATCTGGCAAATCCTTACATCCGTTTTAACGTCGAAGATTTGAATTTTTTCCATTTCTGTTCAACCCAGCTGCATCTTCAACTTCATGAATTAATATACATTTTTGCAATTAATAATACCAGTTTTAAGAAATCATGCTCCAACAACACAAATCTAGTCATAGACATGTCAAATGAAACCCTGCAGCAATGTTTAACACTTTCTAGGTTACTATACCAGAAGCAAAGAGTAACAATATTCTCTAATAGAACAGAACTTCTTTTATGAAGTAAAGGTAAAATCAGAAGTTTGCATACAACTTGTACAAAAACGATAAAGAGACATGATAATCACACACATACATTCCTCAACATGACCAATCCGATTAGTGCTACTCAAATTTTGTAGCAAACATATACACAGATAGTAACGATTCAGACAGTATATAAAATAGAAAATGGTCACCAAATCTAGCAGTGAGCATAAGGTAGTGAATACAATTTTGAGTAAGTTACAAAAGGTATCAAGAGGTTGTCAAAACTAACATCAAACTAGTGGCTTTAATCAGCACCTGGACAGTATATAAAACGAAAAAATCACCAAATCTAACCGTGAACATAAAGTAGTGAATATAAATTTTGAATTAGTTACAAAAGGTATCAAGAGGCTATCAAAACTGACCTCAAGCTGGTGGTTTTAATTAGCACCTGGACAACAGTCAGAAGATTTTGGCACATAGATAAATGATCCATAGCTAAAAACAACTCAATTCAACATAGAAATTTTCCTCTGGATGCACCACATTCCCAAGATACTTCCTAACAAAATCATGATTCTCCATGATAGCCTCGAAAATTGAGTAAAATATAACCAGGCTTTTCCAAAGTCATCCTGTGAGTTATAGCCATGGAGACACTAATTAGAACAACATCAACACCAACATTAGCAAACCTATTCTGCTCATTCAATGAAAGACCCAAAAACACGTGAAAATCACACATATCTATATGTATTAGACAGCAACAATAACTAAACACATAGCAAGAAACTGCAAGGGAAATACATTTATTTCATCTCACTCACAGAATTTAGAACACCATTACACGAATACAATCTAGATATTGTCCGAACAATCTAAAAATCAGTCACTGAAGCGAGATAACATGACCCTCATCTCGATAAAATTAAGTAAAAAGGGTCAACCTACTCTATAGCAATCATCATCACCCTTGACGATAATTTACATGATGTACAATAAACAAGATTACCATTTGACCTTTTTACCTAAACTATCATGCAATCATACAATCTATTTATAAACCAAGCAAGGAAAAGTCGCTCACCATTCACTTCTCTCTCATCCCATCCGGATTTTGAAACTAATCATAATCCAGCTGCAGATTTGATAGGCTGGAACATAAAGATCAGAAGAAACAAAACCTGGAAAATGAAGAAGAAACTAAGGGAAGAGATTTGCTACCGTTGCACTATTGTACGCCAATTTCATTCTTTTGTATGCCTCCTGGGCCCTAGTGTCAAGAAAACAGATCCATAATTGCTAAAATCAATTCTTCATAAGATAGCTCGAAGAACTCCCTGATCGTTTTCTGAAAATTGCTCATAACCTCTGGCTCGACGCTGTGATTCTTCACCCGGAACAGCTCCATTCTTTTCTGGCGAGAGCTAGCTTACGGAGCTCTTCTGTGCCTAGTCAGGGTTGGAACGCGATTGGAAGTCGGGGCTTGATCGGCGGCAGGACGAATTAATTTTCGAAAGGAATCAAATTGTAGGCCGCGGCCACGGAGAAGCCGGCGGTGGATGGGACTGACCATACATTCGTTTTCCAATTGGATGAAAGAAAATATGGGGATAAACTGATAAAGGAAAAACAACAAAACGACGGAATTAATGAAGAAACGGAGATTGAATCAATGTGAATAGAAGGAGAAGAAGAGGAAGAGCGGGATGAAACGGATGAAAATTTTCATTTTCCATTAGCAATCCACTGATGAGAAAGGGGAGAGGAAGATGGTGGACATAATTAAATTAAATATATTAAATAAGGCCAGCAGCTCTGGGAAGAGTATAAAATACTCCCTCCGGTTTTAATAGAATGACCTAGTTACCAATTTAGGAAGGTTTTTAGTTAATGACTTAGTTTCCTTTTTTAGCAATATTCCTTCATTCACAACCACACATTTTACTTTCCCAATAATGTATACAATCTCCACCATTCATTTTGCTCTCCTTTATAATTGTGCCAATAAAACTAGGCCATTGTATAAAAGTCGGAGGGAGTATCACTTAATCCCAACTGATGTGTAATTATCTGGTTAGTTCAAAACATTGGATCAAAATTATGAGAAAATGCCACGTAGCTTTGGACATTTTTATTTTAAAGAGTACTATAGATATGATTCATTTTGCAAGCATTCAGTTTGTTAGTTTCTGCATCTTCATTTTAAACGTTGCTTTCATTCTTCGTTGATGCAGAATATATCTGACTAAGGCCTAATGGTGTACACCCCTTCTGCCTGAGTTTTTCTGTTATAAGACTTAACTACACTAGTGGAATCAGGGACGGAACACGGCGGTTCCGTCCCAGTTGGACGGCGGTTTTGACCGCCGTCCAATTGGCGCCACCGTTATTCGGCGGTTGAAACCGCCGAGTAAGGTTTACGAGTTCGGAAACCTACCCGGATAGGTGCATTTCCGGACTCGTAAACACCCGCTGCTAGCAGGAGGCTACACCGGCCATTACAGGCCGGACGGTAAGCCGGAGGTTCATTTTTGCGCCCCCGGGTGATAACCCGGGAAATATTCCGGCGCCGGCAGTAATCCGGCCACCGTGAAACGGTGGCAGAAAATAGGTAGTTCCGGCTACAATTACGAAACCGGAAAGCCAAGCCGGAAAAATTATTTACTTAACCGGACGCCTACCAGGGAAACCTTCGGAAAAAGGGTGAAAAAAAGGTAATTTCGTCCGGCTAGAATTACGACACCGGAAACCTAGCCGGAAGAAGTTAGAATTGTCCTGCCAGCATTCAGATATCGGAAAAATGTCCCGGATTATTATTAAAAATCTGAATTTTATTTATTTCGGCTTTTGAATACAAAATAGAAAGTATTTAAATGGCGCTAGTGAAGAATTATATGTTTCAAATGGTTGTGATGTATTAAGAATGAATGTATAATGTAATACATCACTTGAATGCGCTAAATACAACAACAATTGTCAATAACACATAATGTGTCAATTTATAGCTAGAGCGGATTCATGCGAAGTTACGACAAATGATGCAACACTACTCCTCGGTCGATTCAGTTTTTCAGGTGAGTAGGGGCTTGTATCATCTTCGAAAATCTGTGCATTAGCAGACACAGTTCAATATATGACGCAAACATATGAATATGTGTAAGGTAGATGCCCTTATAGATTTGAAACTTACGGGCTTAAGGTCGTTGTCGAATTCGTTAAGTTCCGCTACCAACTTGACCTCATACAACATAACATAGAAACCGCATTCCCAGTCGCTACCTTGTCTCTTGTACTTTAACACAAAAGGTAGATCACATTGTTAAATACAATCGATCGATGTCGATAAAACTAGTGTGAATACTGAGGGAGAAACGTGTAGAGTACCTTGATCTCAGTCTTTCCAAACTCCCTCCTAGAGGGATTGACATGATTCAAAACTTGTCTAAGGAGGTGTTCGAAAGACGGGATTGGCGGACGATGGAGAGGATCTATCCAATAAACTTCTTTGGTTTTCTTGTGAATCAAAACCAATCTCCAATGTTTACTAACAAAAAATGCATATCCGTTCATCAATAATGACAATATAAAAGCTAACATGAGATAATAATGTATAGAATTAGTTCATATGAAATTCTTACCCGGAAATGAGTGGTGCTAGGAAGAATAATTTGTCCTCCACACCGAGAGCCGCTTTCATGTAACTTAAACGCTCTGCATCAGTATGACCTAATTCTTGGATTCGCTCAGGGCATAGGAAGCCTATCCATGGTTTCAACCGTTTTTGAACTAGTTGATATAATGAACTTAAGGAAAAAAAATGAATGTTTAAAAAAACGGGGAGAACGGCGGTTGAAAACACATAACTTTATATAGTCTCGACATTAAAATGACTTACAGTTGGAATAAGGACATTAGGGGCTCGGTTGCCTTGTCACCCTTCCATAGATCCTCAAAATCACCCCAACACATTACAATTTGCCTTCCAATACCACCAAATACTTCCGTTGGAGCCGGGAATTCGTAGTATCCAAATTTTCAATGTTTAGACAACTTGTCATACAACACCTTTATAGCCGGTGTCATAGATTTAACTACAACATCTTTTGGGGCGGTCAAAGGTTTGGGAATTTGTTTTGAAATTTTTGGATCAACCTTGCGTGCAACGCCCATAATTGGGTTGTATAGGCTAGCGGGTTGAGTCTCTCCTAAACTCTCGACAACAATTAGCCTACGAGGCCAAAGTAAATACATACCTTCCGCCGGTCCAACAACCTTACATGGGCCTCTGGGTATGGGAACTCGAACGGTTAGAACCAAAACTTTTTTCAAGCAAACCTCCCCCAAACCTATTGCAATTTTATCGTCGCCATGCATCTTCGCCGACTCATTGAAAATTTCATTTGCAACATGCATAGTAGGCTTCCTCACTCCACCATCGATATATAATTTGCATGGATATGTGACATCGACCTTAACCTAATTAAAATAGTGGATTCCTTTTTTAAAGTATCGTCATAAACATGCTAAGACTATTAAGAGAACGAATAGAGAATTTGAATAATAATGCGATCGAAAAGTGAGTTAGTGTGTTTACCTTTTTTGGTTGGCTTAAGTTATCATCACATATGTTTGGTTGTGGCGATGGTGGATTGCCTTGCACCTCACAAACATCGGGTGAGTGACGTGAACCACATGAAGGAGGCTCCCAATCGTCGCTTAGATCATTCAAATTTGGTGGGAGAATTGCACCCGTTTGCTTGGCTATTATGTGGAGAGCTATGTCCCTTTTCTTCATATTCTTCACGGCCTCATCAAGCTCCTTCTTGGTATCACCGAGCTCTTTTTTTGTATCTCCAAGTTCCTCTTGCAACTTGTTGTACTTGGTATGTCTTGGTGTTTTAGAAGATTTCGGTTTGCCGATGAGATCTCTTTTCACCACATGTGATGCATATCCACGAACTCTACCGGGGTGTTCCTTCCGTTCCGTCGCCTTACAAAGGATGTCATCGTCTTGTGTGGGAACGAATTCTCCCGAAGCAATTTCGCTTTGACATCATCCTATCATTTAATAGAAAAAAAATATGGTAGAAAGAAAAATAGATAGGAATAAGAATTGTAATAATAATATTAGCTCAAAATATTCAAAGAAACAACTTACAATATCTTTTATCAACTTCTTGTTTCCCTCGTGTGTGTATTCGCCTTTGCTATCTTTTCGACCAATCAAGAAACTAGTGAGTTTATCGAACTCTTTAGGATTAACCACCTCGGTACTCTCCCGCGCTTCCTCTTCCGTCATCCCACTATCCATTTTCTCTTGCACCCCATCTTCTTGTTTTTTGTTTGCATGTTTCATTAGTCTTATAGTATAGCCCTCCCTACTCATTGTGTGAGGTGTCGTATTAGCTTTCACATTGGTGCTATTCGTCAACCTCACACCCTAACACATAAATGAATTTAAGTTATGTGAACGAAGGAGTAATACTAGAATGGTAGGAATTAATCTTACTAGTCGGTCATTCTCCAAGGTGCGTGCTTTGAATATTGCCCAACTTTCTTGTAGAATATCGGTGTAGGCCAACCAAGGGTCCTCATCCTTAAAATCTCCATAAATGTAATGTTTAGACAACATTGCTCTATGATCCCGTGCCGCCTTACTCAAGCGAAACATGGTTGTGTCAAAAAGTTTCTCCATATTTGGGGCAACAATTTTGAATGGTACATGCATAAGATTATAAGAAAAGTTGGATAAAATCTCATTCATGTGTACAAAAATGAAAATACCTTAAATGAAGGTAGAGACTTACCAAACACTCCTCCAATAATTTAGTCTTCTCCTTGTCGGGGACCTCGTGCCAAGATTCATACTTTATATCCACACGAGTTCGACCAATTTTTCCAACCCAACTCTTCCATAAATAATACTCTTCCGATATTGGTTCCCCACCATCGTTGAACGTCATGTCCGTCAAAATCCCCTTCTTCATCCTTTTTTGTAAGACAGCACAATATGTCCTAGGACGCCTCACCCCTTTTTTTTAACACCTCCCGCTGTGCTAGGGGTTTTAGGGCTTTTGGGGATTCCTACCTTCTTCTTAGGTGGTGCCATAACTCCTCTACAAATAATAGTTTGCATATATTAAATAACCTCACTATCAAGAAAGAATAATTATATGCTAAATTAATGGTAAGTAGACATTTTAATAATTGACCATCATAAAACCCCTAGGGTTTAGGATCCTATTAGACTAATATAAATTGCCTATCACATGCTTCACCCTTAGTTCTTTGTAATTAAATTAGTGCATACATATATGACATACTTAACCCTAGATTTGTAGTAACATAACTAGTGACCATCAAGACTAATGAAGAATATAGCCCATAATCCCAATTGATTAATCAAGAATGTAACCCATAAAACAAAGCTAGTTTGTAGTAATAATTAAGCAAAGCCCATGAACAAATAAGACAAATTAGCCAATAAACAATATTGATTATGCAAATGAAGCAAAGTTCCAAGAAATACCTGTTCAAGTAGAACAAAAACCCCAATAGTATGGACAAATAAGCTACTTTCTTGTTCTAGAACTCAAGAAATGGGGCCAACGTGAGTAATGGTGTTCTTGGTGGTTGGAGAAGAAGATTTTGTTGGTGGAAGAGAGTAAACGGGTGGGAGGAAAGTGAAATTTTCGTTTGTAATGGGATGAATGGGTAGAGGACTAGCTAAGAAAATAGTCTAAGTGTTACTTATTCTGATTTTTTGTACTGTCCGGCTACGTTTCCGAAACCGTAAAGTTAGCCGGATAAGCCAACAAATAAATAATCTCACCCGGCTATGTTTCCGATTTCGTAAAACCTAACCGGACGTTTTAATTATAAAAGGGGCAGACGGGATTTTTTTCCCCAAATCTGCAAACACTCCCCAACTTCATCCCCAAACCAGTCCGCCCCTCTCCAAAATTTTCAGTCCAATCTCTCACCATGGTTAGGACTAAAAATCCTTCCACAAGCAAGCAAGTCGCGGAAATCCAACGACAACAAGAGGTAGTGTACGAGTCCTCTTCCGAGGAGGAGATAGAGTCACCTCCAAGAGCCGAAGAACACGTGGGTGGGAGCCGATTAAGCAAGGCCAAATCGAGGAAGACAAAGCGGCAAAGAGGCCATGATAGACCCCCTGAAGCATCAGCAAGCCGGAATTTCTTCAATCGTAGGGCGAAGTCCAACTATGTCGAATGGTGTGTGCGGAGAACACACACTACCAAAGTGATTAGCCCTAGCTCTATTGACACTTTGCATTTAGGGTATTTGGTTGCTCATTTTCAGCCTAGTTATTTAGATAAATTGCTCTTGCTTGAATCCCCATGCCATCAAGATGAGGTTGTGCAATTTTATGCAAATTTAGAAGAGTATGAGTCGAATAACATGTGCACTAAGGTGAATGGTAAACTGATCCATGTCACTAAGTTTCATATAAATGAGGTCCTAGGCTGCCCTTATGTTGATAACTCATCCTTGCGCCCTAATCACCCCCAAGGCCCTTATGAGATTTATAATTTCAATAAATTTCCTGAAACTGGGCCAAACCAACCCTTAGACCTTGAAGCAATGGGACGTAAGTACTTCAAAACTACTTGTCAGGGGGCGGGTAGTTGTCCAGGTGATTTTAATGTTGAGGAGCTTACGGTTGAGCATAGGATTCTATTTGACTGGGTTTGTCAGAATGTGTATCCATCGGGGGGTCATAGTTGTGAACCCACTTGTGGACGTGTTCTGCTTTTCTATTACTTGATGGAAGGGTTGAAAATAAATCCTGGACACTCGATAGTTGAATACATGTTCAAGGTGGGGAGAGGGTCGAGGCAATGGTTTTCATATGCCGGACTTGTCACTGAGCTGATTAAGAAGCAAGGTGGAGGTGTTGTTGATCGTGCTGAGCCTTTAGAGTACTACGATGGCGATTGGTTTGATCATAAGGGTTTTGCACTGGATATAGAAACTCAAAGGTATGTCTTGAAGGCCTTAGCTCCGGGCGCAGCAGGAAGAGTCGTTAGGCGAAGAAAACTAGAAGCCAGAGGTGCGAGTTCATCGGGTACAAGTAAGTGAATATATATTTTCCCTTTATTGTTTAGTTTCGCAGGTGAAAATGTGTTTGTTTTCGAAAGCTAATCATTTGTTTGTTTCGTAGGTGAGGAGGGCCGGTGGATGCGTAAGCTCTCGAAGATGTGGGAATGCTTCACCGGACAGGTCGACAAGGCTAAAGAAGAAGTAGCAATGCTCTGTGCCGAACAAAGGGTTTACATTGATCGGAAGGGACTTGATCTCCAACTTAGCCCGGAATTGAATGAGCCGGATTTTGGTCAACTGCCATCCTCAAGTGAAGAAGATGCGGCCGGGGGACCATCCAGCAGTAGGGCGACAACCTCACAACCTGGAGAGTAGGGTTTTGTTTCTAGTTAATAATTTTCAAACAACGTACTTTTAAACATCGAATTTGTTATTTTCGTTTGTGAAACTAATCTATTCTAGTACCTTATTCTTGTGTATGTAAACTTGATCGATTTTAAAGATTTCAGTGCTTCAATCTATTGTCATTTATTTTGTACATGCAGAAATTTGGTACTCATGTATTTTGTTTAGATAAAGAGGCAAATATGATGGTGAAAATGTCTGTTTATGTGTAGTTCCGGCTAGATTTCCGATATCCGAAACACTATCCGGATGGATATAACTGTTTTTCCGAACTCGGAAACCAAGCCGGATGGATATTTTACTTATCCGGATGGCTATCAGGGAAACGTTCGGGAAAATTAACATAAAATGTGAATTTTAATTAAATAGTTCTAGATAGTCTTTCCGAGTTCTGAAACATAATCCGGATAGAATGTTTACTTATCCGGATGGCTCAGGGAAACCTCCGGGAAATTTGTGGCTAATTTGGGATTTTTAATTAATTACTTCCGGATAGACTTTCCGAGACCGGAAACTTACCCGGACCAGTTTAAAATCTCCATCCTGCTAGATTTCCGAGTTCGGAAACGTGTTTATATATATGGCTGGTTGACTTTTTTTCAGATCAGAACTCACAAACTTCCCCCAAATCCCCCAATTCAGAGTTCGGAAATCCCGTCTCCTACCCGGACGAAACGGCAAATCAGTTCCACCACAACCAATTCCCGATCAACCCATGGCACCGAGAAGCAAGACCGTGGCGAGGAAGCAGCCTCCAAGCTGGTATGACTCTGACAAGTTTATCAGTCTCGATGCTTATAAGTATTATGGTATTCTTGTTAACAATGCAACAATACTAGACTCATATGTGTTGGATAGAGATTGGGTTGAGGCACTAGGTTTAGGCCCTATGGTTGAGAAGTTTGCTGTTCAAACTTGTGATGCCCTGTTGTTCGATGTTAGTGATCACACCTATAAGGATGAGGTGATGCAATTTTATGCTAATTTTGATGAACCTAGTGATGGTAAGTACACTACCATGGTTAATGGGAAAAGGTTTGAGTTTGATTGTTGGGTGATGAATGAGTTGTTGGGGAATCCTATCCAATCCGATGAGGACCTTTATCTCAACCTCGAGGATGGTCCACTTAATATAATCTATGCTAATGTGTGGCCGGGAACGGAGATGATTAAACTCCCGTACTTGAATTATCTGAATTTAGGGAATCATTATTTTGGTCGGGACCTATATGATGAAAGTTCAGCCGATGGGTGCAAAATGTCGTTCTGCCCCATTAATGATCGCATTGTGTACGAGTGGGTGCATATAAGTTTCATCCCCACAGGAGGAAATGTCGGCGAGCCTAATGTTACCACGGTTATGACATTTTACTATGTCGTGAATGAGGTTCCTATCAATCCCAGGTATGCAATTTGTAATTGGATGAGAACTGCGTGGGTTAACGAGCGACATAAGAAAAACCTACCCTAAGGGATCCTAATCACTAAGTTTCTCTTGAAATTGGACCCAAATTTCCGATTTGAACATGATCCCACCCCTTGCAAGCCATACGACTACCACTACTTTGAAAACCATAGGCCGAAATGGACTTTGGCCGATGGAAAATGGATTGTGGCGCCTCCGCAACAAAAGGCTAAGCGGGCTAGGGCATCAAGAAGTAAGTCATCTTCACCTCCTTATTCACAATTTATGCTACTTTTTATGAAAGTTTTATTCAAATATGAATTTTCATTTTATAGGTAGGGAGGTGCCCGATGGAGAGCCTTCACTGCATGTTTCCAAGATGAAAGCTATGTACGCTAGCATGAAATCTAAGGTGCTCACATTGATTAGCGTTAGGAAGGACGCTTATGAGGCAAGGAAGGAGTTGAGAGCCCTCAAGCGTGCAGAAGGATGGACCACAAGTAGGGATGCCTCGCCGGGACATGGTGGCGGCGATCATGACAACGACTATGACATGGGGCCTTGATTTAGTGCAATTTGTTTTGAATTTTTAGTTAAGTATTGATTTGCCTTATCGAATGATATTACATTTTAAATGTATTTCAGTAACGTTTGAATGCTACGGATTTTGATCAAATGTTTGTGCATTTACAATTCCTACACTTATTTGCAGTATCAATTTTATATACCTACTTATTAGTGAGTGCGCGCACGTTTTCGCCTAAAAATAACACTTCCGGTTACTATTTCCGAACTCGGAACTCTACCCGGATCAGTCATATTATCTTTACTAAACCGGATGACAACCAGGGAACCCTTCTGGAAGTTGAATAAAAAGCCTTGCCTAACCAAAATACTTCCGGGTAAACAATTTCCGAGTTCGGGAACTTAGCCGGATAAGGTTGTTCAACATTTCCTTATCTGGATAGTTACCCAGAAGTAGGTAAACCCTAAGTTTGCCCTATCCGGGGAATGTTTCAGATACCGTAAAAGTACCCGGATAGGTTAAAAATTGAGATTTGTCGACTCCCTTTTATTCTATTGGATAGATCAAACAAAGGTGCAACCAAATATTTACATGAATTACATATTCAAACTAAGTTTGGAATAGTTGTATTATGAATAGCAGATAACACAAAAACATCAACGACTAACGCCTAAACTTAGTCTTCGGCTTAACTTTGAAAATCAACTTCCTCTTCCGTTCGTTGTCTTTGCTATCTATCACTATGCGTTCGGCGTGATTGGATCTTGCGCGATATATTGACATGTTTGCCTCTTTTCCTCCATATTAATCGCGTCTTTCTTCGTTGGCACAAAAATGTGAGCAGCTCGTTTGTCATACTCCTCGAATAGCTCATCACAACACACCATTTGTTTCCCATCAAGAACAATCTCGTAGTGTCGATCAGAAGGATCCTGAACATAGTAAACTTGGTCACCTTCGCCAGCAAGTATGAACGCATCCGACTTTGATCCCACTTTCTTCCTATCAACCAATTGAAACCCTAAAGGATCGGTCTTAGTTCCTGTCTTTTGATCAACCCACTGACACTTGAATACAACCACCTTCAATGCCACATAGTTTAACTCCCAGATCTGAACAATGGTACCGAAATACCTATCAAATGAGTAGGATCCTTCTGGATTTTTCTTCCGCGACACAGCGATTGATTCGGAAAATGTAGTCACACCGCTATTCTGCGAAACACCTTTAGCATCACTCTGTTTGGTCCCGTACGAGTAACCCTTCACATCATAACCACTGTAGATGATAACCGTCGTTAGCGGCCGTCTGGATATCCATTTCACGTCCTCGGGATGGTCACCAATCTCTACCGTGTCCCTTAACCACTCTCAAAAGGTTCTAATATGCTCATCATGTAGTTGGAAAGACTTTAGGGTTGGGTATAGACTTCTCAATTCCTCCATATGAATGTCAACGTAAGGGCGAACCGATTCATGGTTTCGCATCACATACAGATGAGCAGCCTGCAAATCGACCGCTGGCGGGTTATGCAACGTGCCTCTAGTTCCATGCCCGTTGAAACGAAAATCATGCCTCGAGGTGGGTAGTCCAACCGTGTCAACCTCATCTAAGTAAGCCGTACAAAATTCAATCGCCTCCTCCGCGACATATCTAGATACAATGCTTGCGTCAGGCCTGTACCTATTCTGTGAAAATAATTTAAATATCTTCATGTATCTCTCGAAAGGATACATCTACCGGAGGAACACCGGACCACACTCCTTGATCTCCCGCACAAGATGGACAATCAAATGCACCATTATATCAAAGAAAGAAGGGGGGAAATACATCTCCAATTGGCATAATACTTCAACTACCATTGTCTGCAGCTTATCTAGCTTACGACGGCTAACTATTTTCTGGCAAATTCCCTTAAAAAATAAGCAGAGCTTGCTGATGCACATCCTAATGTGGATTGGAAGAGAACCACGAATGGCAATTATGTTCAAGTCTTGCATCAAAGTGTGACAATCATGTGATTTTAACCCGAACAATTTTTGATCCTTAACATTGACACAGTTACCAATGTTTGAGGAAAAATTAGAGGGTACCTTCAAATCTTTCAGGCACTGCAAATATTTTGTCTTCTCAGCTGACGACATATTGTAGCAAGCTGGAGGCAAGAAAGTGTTCCCATCCTCGATTACAGGAGCCAGTTCCTTTCTAATACCCATTATTTCCAAGTCTTTACGTGCTTGAAGTCCATCTTTGCTTTTTCCAGGAATATTCAGCAGCGTACCAAGCAAACTATCGCAGACATTCTTCTCAATGTGCATTACATCTAAACAATGCCTGACAGCCAAGTGCTTCCAATATTGTAAGTCAAAGAAAATGGACCGTTTCTTCCAAGGGCCGGGGATGGGCATCTTCCTACGGTTTTCCCAAAATCATTTTCAATATCCTTGATTTTCTCGAATACCTCCTCGCCACTGATAGGAGGGGGGTGGTGCATTCTCTTCCTTCCCATTAAACAAGTTCTTAGCCTTACGGAACTCCTGACTGCATGGTAAGAAACGACGATGTCCTTGATAAACAGTTTTCTCCCGTGTTTTAATTGAGAGAAACTAGTATTCTCCTCACAAAAAGGACAAGCTAGATGACCTTTGACTGAATAACCAGCTAGATTACCAAGTGCAGGGAAATCGTTCACGGTGCAGAACAATATTCCTTTCAACTTAACCATTCCTGTCGATATTCATCCCACGTCCAATTCTCTTCGAACCACAATTTCTGAAGGTCGTCAACTAAAAGTTTTAGGAACACATCAATGTCATTACCAGGTTGCTTTGGCCCTGCTATCATCAACGATAACATCACATATTTCCTCGTCATGGTCAACCACGATGGTAGATTGTAAATAACAACCATCACAGGCCAAGAACTGTGTGTACTACTCAAATCTCCATACAGATTCATACAATCAGTGGATAAACCCAACCTTACATTCCGAGCTTCCTTCCCAAAATCAGGATACAATTCATCAATTTTCTTCCACTGATCACCATCTGAACAGTGTGCAATCACATCATCATCTTCAACCTTCTCTCTATCTGCGTGCCATGTCAAGTTCTTAGCTTCTTCCTTGTTAGCAAACAACCTTTGAAGCCTAGATATAATGGGGAGATACCACATGACCTTCGCGGGAACACGTTTGTTGGTTTCCTTAACAACATCTCCTCCCACATCCACTTTTTGTTTCACAGCTTTGTATCGTGACTCGCCACAAACGTTACAATTTTCCAATTTCATCTCATCTTCCCCTCTAAACAACATACAATCATTAGGACAAACATGAATTTTCTCAAGTTCCATACCCATTGGACATAGTATCCTCTTGGCAGCATATGCCCTATCAGGCAATAAATTATCAGTGGGAAGCAGCTGTCTAATCAACTCCAGCGCCTCTGTTAATGCTTTATCTGAAAGCCCATGCTTGGCTTTTAAATTCATCAACAATAAGGTCGCGCTTAGAATAGTGTGGATTGATCCCTCATACAAAGGGGTCTGCTTATCATTATACATCGCTTCAAGCGCCTCAGGTTTTCCAAAAAAATGCATGGCAACATCATCTACCAAGTCATCCAATTTATCGTCATAATTACCAAACATTTCGTTTTCTCCTACAACCTCCATTGGTTCATTAACAACAACAGTGCTACGTTCTTCCCCATGCCATACCCACGTGGTATAGGAATTTTGGAAACCCCTAACAATCAAATGTTCACGCAAACCTTGAACTCCTAAATACACATCGTTAGTGCAATCCTTACAAGGGCACCGCATGGCCGACTGATTTTCTACTCTTGCATTATCAGAAGCAACATCAATGAAATATTCAACCAGTCCCATATACTCTGGTGAGGTCCGACGATTCTCCCTAATAATCCTACTACGTTACATAACACTTGTGTACCTATTTTCATAAATTTTAGCAAATATTAATGAATTCATTCATCTACATCGTGCTACTTGACAACATATCAAATACAATATGGTTTCATAAACACAAATAACTAGAAATCAACACGCAAGTTCATATATTATTCAATGAAATTAGGGACACACATATATATTCATGCTTGAAATTAACAAAGATCCGCCCATCAATACTAAATTTAGCGGGAGATTACCTCATCGCGGCCTAGGATTCAGCGAGCCCAAAGATTAGGAGATTCTCTGCGTCATTCAACCCAAAACAAAGATGGAATAGACTAGATAGAACAAAAAGATCCATTTCTCGATTTATAATACTCTGTTTTAGCTCATCCGGGGACCTTTCCGAGTTCTGAAATCTTCCCCGGGAATTTTTTCCTTTATCCGGACATGTTTACGAGATCGTAAACTTACCCGGACGACTTTTTGACTTGACTCCACCGACATCAGAAACTTGCCCCGTCGACTTGACCGTCAAAGTCAAGCCGGTCAACGGGGAAAGTTCCGGCTAGCCATTTCCGATGTCGGAAATGTAGCCTGGTCGGCGGTTAAACGCAACCCTCGAGCAAAAATATCAGTTACACGGCGGTTGCATCACAACCGCCGTGTAATAAGCCATCCGGCTAGAGAACCTGTTTTTCCGAGTTCGGAAATCTAGAAGGACGGCGGTTTTCTTATTTTCCCGCGGAACCGCCGTCTTCCGGCGCCGTTTTCCGGCCATATTCTACTAGTGCTAGCAGCCTAAAAGATCTCAAATTCAATCATTTGGGCTGCTACTAAATTTTACTTGTAGAGAATCAAACCTATCCTGCAGAATAATATCATTGAACTGTGTAACCTACTAACCTTTATATACATACAACTGCTAAAACTAGTCAATAAGGTAGAAGGGATGACAAAGCAGGCCTAAAACTGCTAAAACTGCGTGACCTTTTTATTTCCACATTGTTCTCCAGAAATGCAAATGGCTGCCATTTCCTCCATATTTCCTGATAGCTGGGAAATTAGACACCACAGGCAGCAATGTTGCTTTTGGATCCATTCTCAGCCTTTTTCTCCCCTCTATTCTGCGCAACATCTTCTAATTGCCTGTTTAGAATCTGAAAGTCATTGATATAGTTTACATATCCCCGGGTATTTTGGATTTATTTAGAGGTCGTTTGGTTCATGTGAGAGTTTAATTAATGGAGGAGTTTTTATTTAATGGGAATTTTAATCCTCAATCAAAATCCTAGAATTTAGGAAAAATTGTTTGGTTCAAGTGGATGAATGGAGGAATTGTAATCTACCTAGGTGCAACTAGGTAAGAAACTTCCCATGTTGTGTGGGAGTTTCAAATTCCTAGGAATTTCAAATTCCCACATGTTTCTTATTTTCTTCCAACCAAACAAACCAACCAAAATCAAATTCATGGAATTTTGTTTTTCCTACATACTTTACCTCATACCAAACGATCTCTTAGTCGGTTTAAGCAAGTGGAAAAAGGGCTCTCAGATAACAAAAGGCCTGAGGAAACTACTGAACCAAATGAAATATATTCTCTGTTTCATACTCTATGTCAGTCAAGAACAAAAGCAACCAATAAACTAACAACCAATCCCGTTCGACGTGAAAATATAAACTAGGTTTTTGATAACATGGCCGCTAAAAAGTATTGTTCCTCTATTACTGAAATAGTGTACAGACTAATACAGATGCAAGAGCACTAAAATAAAGGATTCATAGACCATTACAGATGGGATGGCAATATAGCTACAGTTGTCCTTTCAGAGGTAGATTATTTGTTGAAATGGCCTTCAGGCTGTTATAAACACACATAGATGATAGATGGTTGCTGAACAGAAGCTTAGCAGAATCCGCATAAGATGTAGAGGCAGCAAGCATGGAAGGAGAGTAGTGAATGCTTGTCGCACAACTCATCATCCATGGCCAAATGTAAAGTATGCTCTCCGTAACCAAATCAGAACTGAAGCTTTTGATGAAGCGAACCAGGAACACGTATAGGCTGTAGGAACCAGAGCTTATTTCAATCACATCTATCTTCTGGGCTGGTTTCATTCTGAACTTATAATTTCAATCACCTCAGGTTTGGGCTTCACCACATTTCTCTTATGGACTGCTTTCTTGTATTTTTCTATGCTGCCTAATGCATGTACAAACTAGTCAAATATGACTAATAACATCAGCCAAGATCAGATTGCCACTTTCAGGTTGTAGCTAGTATGCCAGATGATAATTGAGTTCGAAAAGCTACTGCAAATTCTCTGGAAAACGGACATCGAAAAAATAACACTAAATCAAACCTATAGACACAGTTTGACATCCCACCAAAGGTACCTAGTGACATTTAAAGGACATTGCATACTCCAAATTCTTAGAGCACAATTACTGGAGCTTTCTGACTGAAGATATTCATAGACATTGCTATTAAAGAACGAATTCATCTTTCATATAGAGCTTTTCTGACTGAAGAACACAAAATTGTATCGAAGAAAATTATTAGGTCTGGAAAATAAAGCAATTTCTTACTAAGAAAATACGCATCACTAAACTTGCTTGTGCTGATCCAAAGTGATTAAAAAAACACTCTACACCGGCTTTTTCAAGGAAAGGAGCAAACATATTAGCATAAATGCGGGGTAGCCACTGAACTTATCTTCCTAACCGGACCTACCAAACCTGATCACAAAGTAAACAAACAAACCACCTAATCCAAAAATAACATGCAGATGAAAAATATACGATGATGCACATTCATCAAAGGTTCATAATTTGGTGCAACACAAACAGCTATATCAACAATTGTAAGAGATCACTTGGCATATGAAAGGATCACAAATTTCAGAAACATACACCATTTTTGAATTGAGATGTATACTTATTTACAAGGATTAAAAACACACTGCAATTAAAATATGATGCGAAAGCCAAGGCAAAGATACTAACAGAATTCTGAGTACATTCCTCAAATTCAATCTACCCGGACTAGAAAAGCAAAGACGCAGATATTTCAATCCCATGCACAAAAGATCTACCTCTCACAAAAAAACACCATCTTATTTTCTTTGACAAACTCTTTGCATCATTTAATTAGTATGAGTTACATGGTGATGAGAAAAATAAAACTACACAGCCTGGCAATGGGAAGTACACCAACTTGGAACTATGCAACTAATAAGCAATCAAGAAAGGCCATAAAAGTATACCAACTTGTATCTCATGAAAACAAACCTTAGAATCTGTGTTTGTAGAGTAGCTTCTAAGAAGATCCTATAACATCACAGTTCCAAGAAGATATCTCGACAGCATTCTCATTACTAGGTTCTTCATTCTTCAATCGCCGAATGGATCCTTTCCTAGACTTCATCAGCCCAAGTCAGGGGCCTATGGAGCATATCCATCTTGACCTTTATCTTTAGCCTGCAAGCCTTTTCATTCAACACATGTTCTATGACATCTAACAAGACACGGGTACTCGTAAACAGAAAATGCATTTCAGTCTGTCAAATCATGTTACAGTTGTAAAAGTCCAACCCAAGTGAATATGCTAGATATTCGTAGAATGCACACTCAAATGAATGGTTAGTTATATTACTTCTTCATCGGGAAAATGTGCTCTTTAAACGGATTTGATGGATTCCTCTACAAAGATGTTACCCTTGCTGGCTAAACATAAATGAGTAAAAATCCTTGAAACCCTTCTTGGTGTTGTTGCCGTTGCCATTGCGGTGTCTGTTCGAATTAGACTTTCCAGCCGCTTCAATCATGTTTGCTTTGACTCCAGGCATAGCTGTCTTAGCAAAGTTCTTGTCCTCCTCATGGAGCCGCAGCTTCAGCATCAAATCTTGCATTGACAAAGCTTTCTGTTTGAGTTTCAGATAGCTCCTGAATTCCGTCCACGAGGGAGGTAGCTTCTGAATGATGCACTGGACTTTCAAACTCTCAGACATGGTGAGTTTTTCAGGATCCATCTCGTTAAAGAGTACTTGCTACTCTTGAGATTGAGTAAAGACAGATTTGTTATCAACCATCTTAAACTCAAGAAACTGGCCGACGACCCACTTCTTGGATCCAGCTTCCTCGCCTTTGAAGTGGTCTTTACTGTTTTTTTTTCGAAACATGGCCAACTTTATGGACTAAATTTTAAGTGGTAATTTTGATACACTTAAAATTATATTAATTATGAATGAGATGAGATATTGATGCTCATTTTTGGTAATTCAAGATGTTCTTTTATGTTCATTCTTGAAAAAGGGAAATTGTCCAATTTGGAAGTTTCTGGAAAAACCCATGACTAGAAAATATGGAAATTAACCTGTTTCTTGAGAGAAAATGTGTATTTTCTAGTTTCTTGTTTTAATCAGAAATCACATATTACTAAAATAGAGTCTGTCTAGACCCTTATAAATAGAGGATCATAGGGGTTGATTTTGGGTGGTTCCAAATGCAGGTCTACTTTACTTCCACAGGTCCAAATTAAATTTAAAATGACAATAATGTCCCTCTTAAAGATGTATTATAATTCATGAAAAAGTAATTTATAATTTGGACACGCGTTAAATCATAACATAGACGGGTTTATGCATTCAAGGTTAGGGTTTTAGGAATATATTTGTAACCTAATAAATGAATGAAGGGTAATTATGGTATTTTCCCACTCCCATTGGACCTGCAGAAGTAAACTGGACCTGCATATAGTAAACACCTTGATTTTATATAAAATTCATCTTGCTTCGACTCATAAGAGCATCTCCAATGCTATGGATGTCATCCATGTTTTTAGGTGACAAATGTCATGATATTATAAAATTTTAAAGTGACATAAGCACATAATTTTTGAATGTTGACATTCTAAATTTTTTGATCTCCAATGCAAACTTCTCTTTGGACATGTTAATTAATATTTTAACCATTAACTTATATTTATTCAAAGCACTCATTTCAAATAAAATTGAAAGTAGTGATATTTGTTTATAATGTTAATTAACAGTTATTATAAAATAATTTATAACATACTATTAACATCCAAGTAATTTTAAAATTTAGCATTTGAAATCCAATTTGAACTAAATTCAAAATTTTATAAGCAAAATATAACTTGAATATGTTTAGAAGTCATCACTATAATTTTATTTAGAATAAATTGACAATTATATTCAAGTAGCATATACATAAAAAGTGAAATTTATACTAACCATGTTTCATGAGATAAAGTATATTAGATTTTTGAATAATTTATATTTGGATGAACTCATAAGAAAAGGAAAGTTTTTGATAATCAATGTCAAATTTAATATAAGACAATGTCAAGTTGAGTGTCAAGAAGTAGAAGTTCTCATTGACATTGTCTCTTGAAAATTTTAACACATAGGATTGACTATATTAAATGAGGATTGCATTGGAGACATGATTTTGTATAGAAAGTCTATCATAATGACGTGTCAATCAAAATTTATTAAATTGACAATCACATTGGAGATGCTCTAAGCCTTAAGCATAAAATCAATCTCGGTGGTCTCTGTCAAGTCTCGTTTGTCAACTCAGTCTACTCAGTCGTTCTACAGTCTCTTCGATTCAGGTTAGACTCTATTCGTATCGGTGATATTTTGCCTTCGGGCTGGGTGCTAGTACAGGCTTGTTTTCGAGCAGCCTTTAGTGGTAATTTCCTAGGGAACGGAGACCGATTCGTCGGGACTAATCGTTTCAAGGATAGAGGTTTACTTCAAATCCACTATTAATGTACGATGATGCGCTTTCAATGTGATTTCTTGTTATGCATGCAATTTTGATTATCTTGTAATTTCTATGAGTTGTATTTTATGTATGAAATTAATAAGAATATTATTGCATGTTTGTTCCTTTATCTTTCGGTTTATTTATTTATGCAATTTTACCAAAATATATTTTCTACATATATATATATATATTAATTAGTCTTGGAAGTGACGGTCACTATATAGTGACGGGGTTTATATGCAAAGAAGTTTGGGACGGGGGTTTTTCTGCAATTTATGCAAATTGCATTCAGCATGCTTGAATTTCACACTTGACTGCTTGTTTTTTAGACCTAACAGGTGGTTTTTTAGAGAATGCTTGCATTTCACAGTTAGCAGGTTGCTTTTTAGAGTTCATGTATTTTGAAGCAAAAAAAGATGGTTTTATAGAGCATGCTTGAATTTCACCCTTGAATACTTGTTTTTTAGACCAAACAGGCTTGTTTTTTAGACTGAGTGAATAGTGCATTTTTGTCAAAATTGCAAATAAGCACCTGCTTCCTTCCATATTCCAATATAGTCATTCGTCACTATATAGTGACCGTCACTCAAGAGACCAACTCTCTATATATATATAGTTTGATTAATACCATACAGTTTGACATTCCACCAGTGACATATTCAGAACACAAATTCTTTCTTTCAAACAAGTTTTCTGACAGAAGAATTCACATAATGGACAATAAAATAATCAGGTTTGGAAAATAAAGAAAGAAAATAGAAAGTTTCTTAATATTCATAGGGTTCAGAAAGTTCCACATACACGACTAATCTGTATGGGGAACTTTCAAAATGTTATTGAAATAGAGAAGATTTCTAGTGCATAAACAAAAGAAATCCATAGCTATTACCGAAACACATAATGATTAATTTGACAGCAAAATGACTTTTCTTTGAATAACATATAGTCTCAGAAAATCCGAATTTCACGAGTACAGACAATGTATATGATCATGTTTCAACAACAGACAACGTTAACTTGCTTGTTGCATATGAGCAACGTTCATGAAAGTTTTCAAGTCTGCATCACAAATAATGGAAACACTACAACAAAACTTCCGGAAGATGTAATACAATTTTTCTCCCCCAACTCCAGCTTTGATGAAGTCATGAGTGAAAGCTGAAACAAAATGATATATAGTGTAATACCTTCGCCATCACTTTGTTTCCATTTGCATTGCTCTTGTTCTCTAACGGGGATAACTTGTTCGACTGGAAGGGTCATTTCTCTTGAATCTATAGCCACTGCGAGGAGGCCAGTTAAATCTGCTGACTGCAAAGTGACAAATTCAGACAAGATAAATACACAAACAAATTATTAGGATAAAGGCTAGTATAGACTTTTCCATGTAAATATTGTGTATATATATGAGAGCCAGGGCTACCACATTGGTACGCTTTTATCATTATCTGTACATGGTATCAAGAGTTTAGGTTTCGAAGAAAAAAAAAACCGATTTTTTTCTCATTGCTTCTCCGATGGAAAACATCCCGTCGAGAGATGAATCAGGCCTGCCGCCGTTCAATCAGCCTGTCGATGGTTCTCTTCATCAGGCTGAAGCAGTGCCCAGTGACACCCGATTAACTTCCGCTGCCGCTGCGACGTCTCCAATTCAATCGGCTCTGACCGATTCATCGTCGTTGCTTCAATCGGTGTCACCGATGTTTACCCCGGCTCGATCGGCCGTTTCTGCGCCGCCAGCATCGCCAGGATTCTCGGCTGTCCAGCCTCCAAGCGGTGCAACCTCGGCTGTCCAGCATCCAAACGGCGCCTCCAGACCAGACCAGATCAGACCAGACGCGTAGGGAGAATTCAGACCAGACGGCGCGTGGATCCCACGCGCCACAGACGCGGCCCACGCGTCAGGCCGCGTCAGGCGCGTGGATCCCACGCGCCCCAGATGGCGCAGGTTTGCCGGGCGCGTGGATCTCACGCGCCCCAGACGCAGCCCACGCGTCAGGCGCGTGGATCTCACGCGCCCCAGACGCGGCCCACGGTTTTGGCGCGTTGACGACACGCGCTCCAGATGCGTCAGCCGGCTTTGGCGCGTGGGAGACACGCGCTGACGCGCCCATACCACCAGGCGCGTGGGGTACACGCGCCCCAGAACAGAACCTCGTTCCTGGCGCGTGGAATGCACGCGCCGACGTGCCTCCAGGCGCGTGGGCCCCACGCGCCGACGCGCCGCCACCTTCTGGAGCGTGGGCTACACGCGCCGGCTCGGCTCCGGTTCAACTGAACTCATATGGTGCTCCGTTTCAGCAGAATCAGTTTGTAGCCGCTCCGTCTCAACAACTCCAGCAAGGTTTCTCCCTTCCACACTTGTCTGCTCCAAATCCATCCAATTTAGTCACGATTCAACTGTCATTTCCAGAAGATTACTTTCTTTGGAAGACTCAGATTACTTGTCTTTTGGTATCACACCAGCTACTCGGCTTTGTTGATGGTACTATGTCTCTCCCCACTCCTTTTATTTATGATGCCAATGGGAGTATGATTCAAAATTCACAATATTCTGAATACTTACGGGTTGATCAACAAGTTAAGACTTGGATATTTGCTACGATATCTCGTAATGTATTTGTCGATGTTCATGAGCTGCACACTTCTCTTATATTTGGGTTCGTTTACAGTCACGTTTTATGCAAGCTAGTATGGCTAAATCTATGGAGTTGAAGGGTAGACTAACTAGGTTAAGAAAGGCTGAATCTCAGTCTATGGATGAATATTTGCGTGATGTTAAGATGTTAGCGGATTCTCTTGCTGCTATCAAATGTCCTGTCTCCAATCATGACTTGGTTCAGTCAACACTCTTTGGCGTGGAGGGTGACCCTGATTATGCTCATTTGGTGACTACTTTGATTCATTACCCACTTGAGCTGAGTTTCGATGATCTCCGTCCCAAGTTGTTACTCCAAGAGCAACGTCTGAAACATTCGAAAGATCTTGCTGAGACTTCTTCCCATGCACTCGTGGCACTACAGTCATCTGGTTCCTCGTCTACTGGATCCAAGAGTTCAGGGGGTGGCAAAAATAAGAACAAAAACAATCGCAACAGAGGAGGTCGTGGTAACAATAATCGTGGCAATTCAAATCGCTCAGACGGATCAACGGTGGCCAGTGGAGCTGCAAATAACAACAGAAATCGTAACAATGGTATGAGTAATATTTCTGATTTGTCATGTTCATTATTGCCTTTCACCAACTGTGTTACTAATAATGCGTGCTCAGCAGGAAGTAATTCATCCAATGGCAATTTTAGCTCTACTCCCTCTCCCGATTCTTGTTGTTTCTGTCTTACTCCAGGTCATGTCGCACAGTTCTGTCCTCACAGATATAATCCAAATTTTGTGCCCCCTGGTCAAGATAGTGTTACGAGAGCCTTCGCTGCCCTGTCTGTTGGTGGTGAAGCAAATGACTCTGTCTGGTATCCGGATTCCGGGGCTGCTTCGCACATGACTCATCAAGAAGGTAAACTCTCTTTTACAGCCCCATATCATGGTTCAAGTTCTGTTGTTGTTGGCGATGGTACCACTCTCCCAATTAAACATGTTGGTAAAATGGAAATTCAAACACCCTCACGCCCACTTAGGTTATCCTCTGTTTGTCATGTCCCCGGTCTTAAACATAATCTCCTCTCTGTCAATAAGTTGTGTAAAGAAAATGCATGTATTATGAGTTTTGATGATTCTTCTGTTTGGGTTAAGGACAAGGAAACGGGGGAGGTGCTTCTAGAGGGGGCCAGTAAGAATGGTGTCTATCCAATCCAACCAGCGTTTGTGAGTCCTCAGTCAACCGTACCTGCTTTTCTAGCCACTAAGGAGTCTGGTGATATTTGGCATGCTCGTTTGGGTCAAACATCTTCTAGAGTTATAGAGAATTTGATTTCAAGTAATAAAATTTCATGTACTTCGAAATTTCATGACGATTGTGTTTGTTGCAAATTGGGAAAAATTCATCGTTTACCTTTTGAACCAGTTCAACATTCTGCTCCATATCCCTTATATATGATTCATTGTGATGTTTGGCAATCTCCTGTATTATCAAATCAGTCTTTTCGATATTACGTTGTGTTTGCTGATGATTTTTCACGTTTTTCATGGGTTTATCCTTTACGTAGAAAATCCGAGGTTTACTCACAATTTCAAAAATTTCAAAAGATGGTTGAGAATCTGTTTAATTGCAAAATTAAGATTTTCCAAAGTGATGGAGGTCGTGAATTTGATAATTCTTCTCTTCTCCAACATTTACTGAATGTGGAATAATTTTTCGTAAATCATGTCCCGGCACACAAGCTCAGAATGGAGTTGCTGAACGCAAACACCGCCATCTCATTGAAATGGCGCGCACAATGCTTGTTCAGTCAGATCTTCCTGCTCAATTCTGCGTTGATGCCGTGTTTCAAGCTGTTTTTACTGTTAATCGTTTACCAAGCTTGAACTTAGGTGGCGTGTCTCCATTTGAAAAATTGTTTCATCGTTCTCCATCTTTTGAATTTTTTAAAGTCTTTGGTTGTGCTTGTTTTCCTCTTCTAATGGATCCTAAAATCAACAAATTACAACCTAAATCAAAACATTGTGTTTTCATTGGTTATGCATCTGATTATAAGGGTTATAGGTGTCTTGATCCTCTCACTGGTCGAGTTTATGTTAGTCGACATGTTCTTTTCCATGAAAAACAATTTCCCTATCGTAGTCTCCTTCCTTCTCAGTCGAGCTTACCTTTTTCCTCACCGCTTGATCTTTCTGAGGGTTGGTCGCCTACTGTGGTGTCTACGGGATCTAGTTCATCTACTCAGTCAACATTCCCGTTATTATCGTCATCTCCTTCTCCAGTGTCTCCTCCTCCTATCACGTCTCTAGTACGTTCTGTTGAGTCACATCCTATCTCGCCCTCTTCCGCGTTGTCTCCTAGCTCACCTCCAGTTATGATGGATCCTGTGTTGCCAAAATTTGTGGATAGGTCGAGTTCATTGTCTAGCCCGGTTACTGAGTCAGTCTCTCCTGTCTATCGATCTCCTGCGTCTAGCCCGGTTCATAGTCCGGTTGTATCTGTGTCTCCTGAGCTTCGATCTGCTGACTCTAGTTCCTCTCCGTCACCGTCTAGTGTACCTTTCCAGTCGGTCATCCATCCGAGTGTTTCCTCTCCTATTTTGCCTTCCATTGCCCCTTCCTCACAGTCGTTGGTTTCCAATGCTCATCCCATGGTTACTCGTCTTAAAGCTGGTATTTCCAAGCCTCGTCGGTTAATGAATTTAAAATCAGATATTGTAGAATTAGAGCCTTCTAATTTCAAACAAGCGTCCAAAGATTCTCGTTGGCGACAGGCTATGCTTGATGAGTATAATGCATTACTTAAAAATAATACTTGGGAGTTGGTACCTCGCGACTTCAATCGCAATGTGCTTGGATGTAAATGGGTGTATAAAATTAAATACAATTCTGATGGGTCATTGGAGCGGTTTAAGGCCAGACTTGTTGTTTTCGGAAATCACCAGCAGGCAGGTATTGATTATTTTGAAACTTTCAGTCCTGTTGTTAAGCCTACTACTGTGCGATTGGTTCTCACTCTTGCTATTTCTCTTAATTGGACTGTCCGTCAACTTGATGTTAAAAATGCATTTTTGCATGGTTTTTTGAATGAAGAAGTTTTTATGCGTCAACCTCCAGGTTTTGCCGATCCTTCTCGTCCTCATCACATCTGTCGGTTACGTAAGTCCATTTATGGGTTACGACAAGCTCCTCGAGCTTGGTTCTCCAGATTTAGCAATTTCTTATTATCCATTGGTTTTAAATGTAGCAGTTGTGATTCTTCTATGTTTATTCTTAAATTTAAAGGTCACATGCTTATCTTACTTCTCTATGTGGATGATATAGTCCTAACCGGTAGTAGTAATGACTTGGTTCACAAATTCATCTCTGTTCTGTCTTCTGAGTTTGATATGAAGGATTTAGGGGATCTTCATTATTTTCTAGGTTTACAGGTGTCTCGTACTCCTAAGGGTTTATTTTTGTCTCAGCAAAAATACGTGTCTGATTTGTTGCGCAAGTTTCATCTTCACACAGTTAAACCTGTACGGACCCCTAGTGTTTCTAGAGTTACATTGTCATCTGTTGATGGTGACCTTCTTGCTGATCCCACTGAATATCGTAGTATGGTTGGTGCATTGCAATATTTAACTATGACTCGTCCAGATATTGCTTATGCTGTTAATATGGTTTCTCAGTTTATGCATGCTCCCCGTACTACTCACCTTCATGCTGTGAAGAGGATTTTCAGGTATTTGCAGGGCACTATGGAGTTTGGTCTTTTTCTCCATGCCGCAAATTCTCCGGAGATGGTGATTGCTTATTCCGATGCTGATTGGGCTGGTTGTCCGGACACTCGTCGCTCCACCACAGGCTATGCTGTGTTCCTTGGGAAGAATTTGATTTCCTGGTGCTCAAAGAAACAACCTACTATGTCGAAGTCCTCTACGGAGGCAGAATATCGTGTTGTTGCTTACACTGCGGCGGAGACTATTTGGCTTCGTCAATTGCTTGCAGATTTTGGGTGTTATCTTCGTCATCCGGTCACTCTCTATTGTGACAATGTTTCTGCGACATATCTTGTGGCCAATCCGGTTCAGCATGATCGTAGCAAACATATTGATGTTGATTATCATTTTGTTCGAGAAATGGTTGCCTATGGTGGTCTCCGAGTTCATTCGATTCCGACACAGTTGCAGGTTGCTGATATATTTACTAAGGGTCTTTCTAGTGATTTGTTTTGTAAACATAGATCCAATCTATCCGTAATTGCACCCCGTAAAGATTGAGGGGGTGTATTAGGGTAAAGGCTAGTATAGACTTTTCCATGTAAATATTGAGTATATATATGAGAGCCAGGGCTACCACATTGGTACGCTTTTATCATTATCTGTACACAAATGACTAAATTATATTGCACATCCGAGAGAGGCAAAAGTAAAAATGAAAGATGGAGTGCAACATGTTTGAGTTTTTCACCTGAATGCTGGCGGTATTCTGCCACTCTTTTACCTGAATTGGAGGTCTGATCTTTTACCTGAGCTTTACGCATCTGAGCCATCTTCAGTTTTGTGACTTGGGTATCAACCCAAAGTTCATATCGGTCAATGTCAAAGCTATCTGGTATCCTTAATGTCTGCTGTGAAGCAGGCAGGGTCATATTTCTAAATTTTTTATAAATCATTTGCAATTATACATCAGTTATAACAAAATATATACGTAATATAAAATTTTTGTGCTTCTCAATTTTTCCCTAGTTCAAATTTTGCCTTAATTTTTCAAAAATCTATAAAATAAAATTCCAATTATATCTCAATTATATAAAATATATAAAATTTAGGGCCCCTCAAATTTTGGGGCCCGGTGCGACCGCACGGATTGCATCCCGCAGGAACGGCTCTGGAAGCAGGTGCAGACTGCGAAGCACTACTAAGAAGCCCAAAAGCATATTCAGCAAGTAAGTCTAGCTTGGGTGTGGGTATCCCTTCGGGAAAATAGAGCCTTGGACTAGAGCCTTTGAATCTCAAGGGTGCTTCATCATAAGCAGCATCAGCACAGGCAGCTGGATAATGATTTTTGGACCCCCATTTATCCGAGCAAGTAAGTCTAGCTTGGGTGTGGGTATCCCTTCGGGAAAATAGAGCCTTGGAGTAGAGCCTTTGAATCTCAAGGGTGCTTCATCATAAGCAGCATCAGCACAGGCAGCTGGATCATGATTTCTGGACCCTCATTTATCCGAGCGTTGGATCATGAATTCAAAGAATGATGGTGATAACAGGCCCAGGCCCAACTACCCTACAGTGGTTCGGCCCCGGCCCATGATGAGGTAAGCTAATATGGAAGCGTCCGGGATAGTACAACTCGGATAAGAACAGGTACACTAAACACCATAGAAAGCATGGACCACATGGGGAGTACGTATCACTGTATAAATAGTGCCCCTCAGTACTATTCCAAATAAGTATCTTCTGATTATTCTAGTGAATACCCCTTTTCTCTCTCGGGATCCATCTTTCATCATCACGCTGGAGGGTCTACCCTCCGGTACCTCCTAGGGCTCTTTCTTGCAGGGCTAGGTCATTGGATCGGAGATCAGGGGACTACTCGGACCGACCAGGCGGGCAGCATCAAGTTGGCACGCCTATTGGGACACGATCTTTGTTCTCAAAAGGCAATGAGATGCCACCCCGAGGTCGGCCGCCACGAAGAGGCAGGGGAGGAACCTCTCCTGTATCCACTCGGTCTGGAGGAAGATGGGCCGAAGCAGCCGAGGAGGATCTCACCCTATGCCAAATGAGGGACCGAACACGCAAAGGAAAGGCTCCGGCGCACCCGACTCGGAGGCCTCGGAGGAAGAGGAAGTGCCGGAGGAGAGGAGGGAGTCGGAGATAACCCAGGATGAGCGTGACAGGATGGAGTTTGCCGCGACACAGGAGGAAGAGTATCGTTGTTGGTTAGCGACAAAGCAAGGACTGGGTCCGGGAACGCAATCGTCTGGGGAGGGACCGTCGAACCCTCCGACGACCGAAGCCCAAGTACCTCCGGTTCAGTCAGGGGCAGGACCTCATCCGACCCCGCTGGCACCGGGACCAGGATCCTCTGCGGGGCCTTCATCCGGGCCAGGCCCTCAAGGAACTGGGTTACCTCCTCTGGCTACGGATGTAGTCAGCCGGGGACTCCCTGTCAGTCTGGGACAGAAGAACCCTCGTCCTCCGGTGGTGGTTATAGATGTGAAAAAGCATGTAGGAAGTAGGGGCCAGCAAGCTGGTGCAGGGCCCGGGTATGGCCAAGGAGTGGGGCACCCAGGTTATGGAGCACCAGGATACGGGATGTCGCAAGCCAGGTATCAGGGGTACCACGGGAACCCATGGCACCCGGAGGATATTACACTCAACCTGCTGGAGTCCCGGGGGGCTGGGCTCCAGGGATCCAGGACCCGGTGTGGTGCAAAACCAAGTACCGATGACGGGATATGCCATGGCCCAACCAGCCCCGGCTGCAGGAACCTATGGGATGTATCCGGTGGTGGTGGATAGGCCTCCTGGGGCGCCGAACTCGGTGGAAGAGAGGTTAGACAGAATGATAGGCAGGAATGGAGATAGTCCTACCTCCCCATGGATAGGCTACATCAGCACTTTCCCCTGGCCGGTGGGAATGAGGGTCTCGGAAGGTGTGCCGACCTATAATGGGGAAACAGACACGGGGGAGTTCGTCAAGACATATCATAATGTTATGGGGAAGCGCGACACCGGGAGGAGTTTCAGTGCAAGCTAGTGAGCTCGTATCTGAGAGGTAGTTGTCTGTCATGGTTTGAATCTCAGCCTCCGGAAAGCTTCAGGAATTATTAGGATTTCTCAAGGGTTTTGATGCACAGATACGAAACCAGACGGAAGAAGTACGTACTTGCCACTGGCCGAGGTAGCTCACAGCCGGCAGGCAGCAAAGGAGGATGTCAGGGGATTCCACAGGAGGTACATGGACGATTCCATGAAGGTGGTGGATAGAGAGGCTCAGGTGAAGGCCCTGATTGCAGGATTTATAGCAGGGCTTAGGGACGAGGTGTTATGGGCAAAGCTTATGGAGAATATTCCGTCTACTTTCCATCAGTTGGACCTGGAGGTGGAGATGTACTGCTTGCTGCTGGAAGGGAGCCAGAAGAGGAAGGAGGAAGGGTATTTCGAAGACAGAGGGATTGGAAAGACTGATAAGACTTGGGTTGCAGATCCTGGCAGAAGGGATGCAACACGGGTGCCGGCCGGCTAAGTCGAGGGTTTACCCCCCTCGGGCTGAAACATTTACCCCTCTGACCAAGACCCGGTCGGATATCCTGACCATTCACAGGAACCTGTTCAAGACCCGGCTCCCATATCGGGAAACCCGACACCAGCAAACGCGACAAAGTATTGTGCGTTCCATAAGTCCAACGGACATACAATTGAGGGTTGCCGGAGCTTGAGGGCAGAGATTGAAAAATTGATTGAGAGGGGATAGCTGAGGGATTGTGTGACGCGGGAGCACCAGCGTCCGGCTGCAGGGCAGTAGGCCGGAGCTGGGAGGAAGAGGAATTGGAGGAATATGCCACAGAATGATAACTAGCGAGGGGCCCCTGCACCGGCTGTCCAGCCCGGAACGGCAGCTCTGGTCATGGTCCTAGAGCCGGTCAATCAGGCTCCTCTCCGGATGATAAATGTCATACACGATGAGGTAGGTGACGGGCCCCAGTCCCATGCAGCGGCCAAAGCCCGGAGTAGGCATGTACCGGCTGGAGAAGATAGAGAGAAGAGACTACGTCCGACGGAAGTCATCACCTTCTCGGACGAGGATCCGCTGCCCAGTCTGATACCCCATACGGATCCGATGGTGATCACGGCTGAGATCGAAGGGTTCACGGTCAAGAGAGTGTTCATTGACGACGGGAGTAGTGTGGAAATCATGTTTGCATCCTGTTTCGACCAGCTGGGGATTGGGCGCCACAACCTTCGCCCCAACACCTCTCCGTTGTCGGGTTTCACTGGCCGAACAGAGCACCCCTTGGGAGTCGTGTCTTTGACAGTGACGGTGGTAGATGATCTTGAAAGAAGCAAGAAGACCTCGGTCCGGTGCAATTTTGCGGTCATAGACGCCCCGTCCCCTTATAACATCATTATTGGCCGTCCGTGGATGGCTCAGGTTAGGGCCATATGCTCGACCTACCATTTGACCATGAAGTTCCCAACAGAGTAGGGTGTGACAACGGTCCAAGGGAGCTAGTCTACGGCCCGAAGTTGCATGCTCACGGCCCTTCAGGACGCCAGGAAGGCCCCAGTCGGCGCAGTGCAGGGAGAGGTAGAACCGGGATACGTGGAAGATATGCAGATCGGGTGCAGGGGTACAATCAAGGTCGGGAAGAAGATGCCAGCAGATATAAAGGAGTAGTTGCGGGGTTTATTGTCTGACTATGAGGATGTGTTCGCATGGGAAGAGAGAGACTTCACGTGTGTGCCCCCAGAGTTACCTCTTCATAAGCTGAACGTATACCCAGATTTGAAGCCCATCCGGCAGAAGAAGAGGGCCCTGGCAGGAGATAGGGCTGAGGTAGTAAAGAAGGAAGTATTGAAGCTGCTGGAGGCTGGAGTGGTGGAGGAGATCATATACCCAGAATGGTTGGCTAATCCGGTGCTAGTAAAGAAGCAGAACGGGTCCTGGAGAATGTGCATTGATTCACTGACTTGAACAAGTGTTGCCCGAAGGACAACTACCCTTTTCCCTCGGTCAACCGGTTAGTGGAAGCCATCACTGGTTATGAGGCCTTGGCTTTCTTTGATGCGTACCGAGGTTATCACCAGATCCAGATGTCAGAGAATGACAAACCGAAGCAGCCTTTATCACGGAGTTCGGAACCTACTGTTATAGAAGGATGCCATTCGGCTTGAAAAACGCAGGGGCGACGTATCAGCGTATGGCGGACGCCATCTTTCGAGATCAGCTGGGAAGGAACATGGAGCTCGTTGATGAGATGGTGGTGAAGAGCAGAAACTACCCGGGTTTCTTAGAAGACCTGGAAGAGATGTTCGGCATTTTGAGAAGAGTTAACCTGAAATTGAACCCGGAGAAGAGTGTGGTAGGAGTAAGCGCCGGGAAGTTTCTCGGCTACATGGTATCTAGCCGGGGAATCAACCATCAATCCGGAGAAGGTGGAGGCCATAAGCCGGATGCAGTCGCCGAGGAATGTCAAAGAAGTGCAGAAGCTGATGGGTTCCCTGGCAGCCCTGAGTCATTTTCTGTCAAAAGGTGCGGAGAGGCAACTCCCTTTCTTTAACATCCTGAGAAAGGCCAAGAAGTTTGAGTGGACCGAGGAGTGCGAGCGAGAGTTCGGAGATCTGAAGGAACACTTGAGTCGGCTCCCGACCCTCTCAAAACCGAAGGAGGGGGAAGAGTTGCTTTTGTACCTGTCCGCGTCAGCGTCGGCCGTTAGTTCAGTGTTGGTCCGGGAGGAGGACGGGAAGCAGTGCCCTGTCTATTTTGTGAGCCGGGCATTGCAAGGCCCGGAGACACGGTACACAAGCCTGGAACAGTTGGTATTGGCGCTGGTTTATGCGTCAAAGCGTTTGCGCCCATACTTCCAGGCTCATCCGATCGTGGCCTGACCAACCACCCATTGAAGCAAGTGATGCTTAAGCCAGAGGTGTCAGGGCGTTTGATGAAGTGGGCCATAGAGTTGGGGGAGCATGAGATAACCTATCAACCGAGGATGGATATTAAGGGCCAAGCGATGGCATTCTTGACAGAATTGGTTGGATGGGATGTGCCTGTCGAGGACCCCCCGAACCCGAAGTGGACACTTCATGTGGATGGATCAGCCCATGCAGGAGGTAGTGGAGCTGGGGTGTTGCTAACATCCCCTGAAGGAGAGGAGTATCACCACACCCTGCATTTTGACTTCAAAACTACAAACAACGAGGCAGAGTATGAGGTGTTGGTGGCAGGACTCAAGCTTGCCCGAGAAAATGAAGATAGGGTCGATCCAGGCTTTCAGCGACTCACAGATTGTAGTTCAGCAGGTGAATGGGGAATATGAGGTAAAGGAGCGGAGTCTGCAGAAGTACCTGGAACTGGTCTAGCCCATGATCCGGCAGTTCGACAGCTTCAGTCTGGAGCAGGTGCCAAGGGAGCAGAATAAAAAGGCCGATGCTTTAAGCAAGTTGGCATCCTCTAAGTTAAAGTCGGGTCAGAAGGTTCCTCTCAGAAGGGATACACTTGAACGGAGGAGTTACGAGCAGAGTGATGAGATCCTGACAATAGAAGCAGTGTAGGAAGACTCCTGGATGACCCCAATCAGAGCATACCTTCTGACAGGGGAGGTCCCGGCCGATCGAGTGGTAGCGAGGAAAATCCGGGTCAAAGCGCTGAAGTATCCACTGCTGAAGTTTGTGGAACGGCAGGAGGGGAAGTACCTGGTCAGGGAGGTACATGAAGGCCCGAATGGTAGTCACCAGGGAGCAAGAACAGTTGCCAGAAAGATCCTGAGGATGGGGTATTATTGGCCTACCATGTTTGAGGATTCGCAGGACAGGGTTCGCTCGTGCCTTCAGTGCCAAAAGTTCACTCCACTTGTGCACGTACCCAGGGAGAAGATGATGGGGATAACGGGTGCCTGGCCCTTCAGCAGATGGGGACTGGACTTGGTCGGACCCTTCTCTACTGCCCCGGGCAGCTTGAAATACCTGATTGTGGCTATTGACTACTTTACCAAGTGGGTCGAAGGCGAACCTTTGACGAACATCCGGGGGGCTACCTGTGTGAAGTTCTGTTGGAGGAACATAGTTTGTCGGTTTGGGGTGCCGAGGGCTATAGTAACTGAAAATGGAGCACAGTTTGAAAGCGATCCTTTCAAGTCCTGGTGCATGAAGTACGGAATAAGTCAAAAGCTCAAGTCGGTATATCATCCGCAGGCCAACGGACAGGTAGAAGTGACTAACCGGATGATCGTGAGTGGGATTAAGGCCCGGCTCCAGGGGGCAAAGCGAAACTGGGTACACGAGCTCCCGAGTGTTCTATGGGCTCATCGGACTACAGAAAGCTCAGCAACCGAAGAGCCCCCTACAGTTTGACATATGGATCGGAGGCAGTGATTCCGGCTGAGATCGGCGTTCCTAGTCTCCGGACAGCCGAGCCAGTAGCAGAAGATAAGAATGAGAAAGAATGCAGGACAAACCTAGATTTGCTGGAGGAAAGGAGGGAGAAGGCGGCCCTGCATGAGGCTAAAGTCAAGGAAAAGGTGAAGAAATACCACGACAGGAGAGTGAGGAAGGAGCAGTTCAAGGTAGGAGACAAGGTGATGAGGCGAAATGATAAGATTCGCCAGGAGCAGGAGGGTAAGCTGGCACCCAACTGGGAAGGGCCGTACCGGGTGACAGAAGCCCACCCGGGCGGGAGTTACGTGCTAGAAGATTCAACGAGGAAGGGAGTCCCCCGAAGGTGGAACATAGCAAACCTCAGACGGTTCTATGGATAGTCTCTGGCACTAGATTCCTAGATAGAGTAGCCTCTGGTACTAGATGCCTAGGTAGGATAGCCTCTAGCACTAGATGCCTAGGTAGGAATTGCTCCGGGCGTCAGATGCCCGAGAGAGAAGCCCAGAGGTCGGATGACTGAGGGGCGGGTAGAAGGACCCTCTAGTGCTGGACGCCTAGGGAATTTTTGTAACATGGGCAAGCATTTTGGTCGATTTTAATGAAAATAATGAATGCACGTATTATGAGTTCGAAATTGAAAGATAGTTGTTATAAAATGAAAATACTTATACACAAATCAGAGTCTTTTCAGATACAAAAGGGTTACACAGTAGGGAATTCTATTCTACTATGGGGCCCTAGAGGTGGAGGCCTCGCCGGAGGGAATTCTCCTGGTCTCCTGCTGACTCCTTCGGACAGCCAGCTCCAGCATCTGCTGCTCCTCGTCCTGGTTCTGAGGGGCATCCAGATTATCATCAGGGGCACCCTCCGGTTCAACTACCAGATGGGGCGTACGGACAAGAACCCTGCTTATGGCAACAGGACTCCCAATTCGGACTGGAGTTTGCCTTGGAATTTTTCGCCGAGTTTGGGCATCCCCAGACTCGACTGCCTTCTGTTTCCTCTTTCGGTCATTCCGAGCCGAACGTGATCCATCAGGGAGCGGAGAACCGGTTCATCGGTTAGCTCCGGATGTCCTCTCCCGAGTAGGGTACCGGGCGCGGAATCTGGCTGCGACCGTCCGAAGCTTGGCCAGACGCCGCTCGGAAGCTTCCAAATCCAAGAGTTGAGGAGCGTGTTCATAACGCTCATAAGCCAGGTCAATGTCTTCAGGGGGAGGTATGTGTGACAAGGATTCGGGAAGGATTTCACGGCTTAGAATGTTCTTCCTCCAGTCCTTAGCCGCCTGATAGGTAGCAGCCCAGACGCCGGATGACCTTTCAGAACTCTCCATCCAAGCGATAAGATCATCGACTACCCGAGGGACGTCGGTCAGCACAGGAATGTCGATCTCTCCCTAGCGGAGGCCCAGCAGATGATAGGATAGATGGACTATTACGAGTTGCTGCTGCAGAGTCCGGTTCCTAGTGGCCAACCTCTCATTTTCTGTTTCAAGTGTGGTAACTTGTTTACGAAGCTCGGTCTGGTTCTGCATTCGCATGCACTTGTTGTAATATAAAATAAAGTTATGCCACACCTAGTCCAGCTCCTTCTAGATCCGGACTTGAAAGTTGTGGTGCTGGGCCTCCTGCTTCGACATGATTCGGTCAAATTCTAGAACTTGGTCAATGCTCTCGAAGGCCAATCTATAGCATTTCGGGAAGGACCCAAAGTCCTCCTGAATTTAGAGGAGACAAGTGAGCAGGCAATCAGCATCAGGAAACTCCGATGTCAGGGGACCGATCCCTCCCTCAAACAACAGGTCCATCAGCCTCGGAAAGCCGATTCTAGTTTGCCTCGGGGAAGGAACCGGGGGGAGGGTTAAGAGGTAGCCCCTAATCATGACAAAAGCAGAGTTAGATGCAAGGTTGCAAAAAAGGGGAAAATAGATCAAGTAGTAAGGAAAGAAAGAAAGCAAAGAAAACGCGACGCAGAGGACGAGTATGGCAAGTAGAAAAAGAAAGTTCTTCATTAATAAACCGGAGAACCGGGTGACAAGACACAAGAAAAGTAAGAGAAAAAGAGGAAGGATAGCCTAACGAACATTCTTGGAGTCTCCCTTCCCCCCGTCATCGTCGCCGTCACTGTCACTTTGCTCAGACTCATCTTCGGAACTCCCACCGAACAAAATTTCAGGAGAGTGGACCGGTCTAGCACCTGCGAGCGCAGTAGCGTCAGGACCGGGAGACGGAGAGCCTCCAGCTTCAATATCCTTCGGATCGAACAAGCCCCGGTAGTAGTCGTACATGGTGCAATACGGGGTGAAGTTGTCATCCTTTGGGAAGTCGGATCCGGAGGAAGGAGCAGGGGGGAGAGTCCCAGGCAGCCGAACTACATCCGTCGACCAGTTCCGGACGTCTTAGGTAGACATGCGATTCTTTTGCAGGGTTTCCCAGAGCTCGGGAGATAAGCCTTTCATCCCTCCCTTCTGAAGAACCTCCAGCAAGTGTAGCTGCTGAGCCTCAGAGTTAGGATTGAACCATTGCTTCTTTAATGAAGCACGGATTGGTGGAGGCAACCAGTCTCGGATCTCCATATAGGTGTTATGGTATTGATGCGAGCTTGCAGCGAGATTGAGGTCGGTTAGGCGGCGGGATAGGGTCCCGCTGCCTCAGCAAAATTCAACCAATCCTGGTAACCTGACTTCCTGGCCTCGGCCAGCTCCTCTTCCAAACGGCTTATCTTCTCCTGAAGTCTAGCCGACGCTTCCTTCTCAGTCCTGATCTCCTCATCTTTCCTCTCCAACTGACGAGAGAGGAAGGACGAGAGGGAAGTTTGGAACTCTGAGGAGTTGGCAAACTCAGAGCTCAACAGTTTAACCTACGAAAGAAGGTGGTCAAAAAAAAAATAAAACAGAAAAGAAATTAGATTACCTTCTGACTGGAAGAAGTAACAGGAAACTCGCTAGTGATGGAATGCGTCAGAGTCAGGGGTTCGCTATCCCGGGGCTATTTAGCATCCTTCTTAATAGTCTCCCCCGACTTTCGGTTGTTCGAGTAGGATGGAGGAAGGGGAATGACAGGGGCTGACAGAGTAGTATACCTGGCAGTCGAGGACCTCATATCCCCGGATGACGAAGGACGGATGGTAAACCTTCAACGACCAGAAGATCCAGCCTCGCGAGTACAGAAGGTTCAAGTGGGGGCTGGGTCCCGAGGGGGTTCAGTAGGGTATTCTGGAGGGCCGGATCTGCCACAAGAGCAGGGGCCACCTCTCGGACCTCCTCGATGACCGAAGAGTCGACCTCCACCACCTCGGCAGTAACAGGGATCCGGGCGTCGGTCTCTTTATTGTCGGGAAGCAGATGCTTGTCAGTCGCAGGAATAATAGGAGGGGCGGCAGGTTCGGAAGTGTTCAGCGAGTATTGGGCTTCGAAATTTTCAGTTTCCGACCACCCTGCCTGCCAGTAGTTGACTCGGCCGCATCAGCCCCGGCCTTCTTTGTCTTCTTCTTCTCTGGGATGGGGACAGCAGGGTCGTTGGCAATCGTTGGCGCTGAGGAAATAAAGCAAGACACAGGTATTGAAAATAAATTACAAGAGTAGAACAACACAAAAGAAAGACAGGATGTAGAATCCGAACCTTGCAAAGGCCAGGTCATAGCCCATCGGCTAACCTAGAAAACCTCGGCCGGATATATCTCGCTAGGGAAGAGGTAGATGGAATTATTGGCCAGCCAGTATTGGTCCAGGTTCAAAGGCTGGGAGGAAAGAATGGTGTGATTTTCCTGGTGCTTATCTGGAAGGAACGCCTCCCTGACCTCCGGGACTATCTTGTCGTTCCACCCGGGAGCCTCATACAACTCCGGGTTCACCTTGGTGTACCCCTTCATTTGCCAGTTCTTGGCCGAATCTTTCTTACCCAAGATGAAGTCCTGAACACCGGGTCGGGCCTGGATAGAGCATATCTCCTCCTTGCCAGGGCACTTAATCAAGAGATAGAAGGACTTCCAGAGGTTAAAGCAGGGATCAATTTTAAACCTCGCGCATTGAACCAGGAAGCCCATCATCACCACAACCACGTTGGGATGGACCTGAGAGGGAGACACCTGGTAGTATTTCATGAATCTGGAGTATAGACGAGGAACGGGCAGGCTTAGACCCCACATCAAGTTGATCCGAGGAATGCACCGGACAGTTTTAATCGACTCGTCCGGAGAGACGGCCACGAGCCGAGTGTCGACCGGAATCGGGACACCCATGCCGCCGAGACATTTTCTTGTCCATTCGTCGGCCGACAGGGAACGCGCCCGGGCACCATCTACAACCCTCTGCTCTTGATTTTTAGACCTCCTGAATTTGGGACCGGAGGGGTTCACAGATCGAGATAGGTACACGGGCTGAAGAGGAGAGGTGGGCCTCTGACCCGCTAGAGGGGGAGGAGAGTCCTCGCGAGAAGTACTAGCAAGGGTATAAGAGATCGGAGCCTGGGGCTGAGAATCAGCGTTGGCATCAGTGGAAACCATGGCGGATAGTAGAAGGAGAATCTGAGAAGAAAATCTGAGATTTGAAAAAATGAAGAAAAGGAAAGATTTGATAGCGACGCAAAGAGGAAGCGGATATTTATAGAGAGGAAAGGAGAGAGAAAAGGCAAATAAAAGCAATGATTAATGCCTTCGAGAATCGAGAAAGGATTGCAGGCATTAATTAGTGTTGCTCGAAAACAGCGGCCACGTGCCATTTTTGTCGGACAGAGGTTGAAATTCAGAAAGCCAACCCTTCCGCTCTCGGATAAGTAGAGTTTCCATCCTCGGCCGGAAGGACCGGCTTCCGGGGGGCTAGTGGTGATAACGGCCCAGGCCCAACTACCCTGCAGTCGTTCGGGCCCGGCCCATGATGAGGTAAGCTAATATGGAAGCGTCGGGGATAGTACAACTCGGATAAGGACAGGTACACTAAACACCATAGAAAGCATGGACCACATGGGGAGCATGTATCATTGTATAAATAGTGCCCCTCAGCACTATTCCAAGTAAGTATCTTCTGATTATTCTAGTGAATACCCCTTTTCTCTCCCGGGATCCATCTTTCATCATCACGCCGGAGGGTCTACCCTCGGGTACCTCCCGGGGCTCTGTCTTGCAGGGCTAGGTCATTGGATCGGAGATCAGGGGACTACTCGGACCGACCAGGTGGGCAGCATCAAATGATGTGTTAGGGTTTTGGTTTTGTTCAGAGAGAGCGTACAAGGTCGAAACTTGATATTGTGATGGAGTTCAAAAGGTAAAGCTTAGTTACTATATAAAATATAACACCTTAGCACATTATTGTTTCCTTAATCCGACTCTAAACAAAAGGTAAAGGTTTTTGTTTAGCTTTCAGCAATTATTGTGGAGGACAATAGGACATGATCTTCAAATAGTTTAGATCCATCATATCATATGATTTCAAATTATTACTTTTAACACACAATATTCACGGTCAAGGTCGGCTCAGTTCGACTTTGAAAATTCAACTAGTAATCAATTTTGATTAGACAGAGGTAGGACGATCTATTTTCATTTTTTTTAATTAAAAACACCATTATTAATTGATGTAAATAAAAGTTACATAACGATCTGTTTAGGCCTAGAACCATGAGATATTAAGCCTAATTATACTGACTTTTTCTACTACAAAAAAAGAAAAGAAAATGCATGCATGCAAAGCCGATGATTTCTTCTACGATACTCTTAATCTCCCAAGGCGCTCACTCCACATTGTTCAGTGCCGCCACTAAAATAGTAGAATTTGTTATAGCATACGGCCATGTCGAGTGTCGTCTCTGTCCGTCACTTTGATCGCCCTCTAGCAACCTTGAGTTTCAGCCTGTAAAGGGGAAGCGTATACAAAAAAATATCAGAACATGTTCGTTGTCTTGTGCATCCTTCTTATGTACGACTGATAAACCATGCGGCTGTCCCCATATTCTTCCGTGTCTGGAAGGAACCATCAAATTTAATTACGGTGTTCCCATTCCCTCGTTGAACCTCTAAACCATGTCGTTGGTATTTGTATTCCTACACCATTTGTTGTGTATGTGATTTTTGCTTGTACTGCCAAGCCTTGGTAAAGATGTTGAAATGATTCTCCATGGCTCTTGCCCCTCCAATTGGATTTGTTGGTATATCTTCCATAACTTTTTTAATTACATCTTTGCGTCCAAATTTTCCATAGAAGGAAAATTGACTTGATGAAAATTTCTTCAAACTGTGCCTTGCTCATCCACTCCTGAATCAAATTATCAAAGTATGAATGATTCTGACTCAGTCCTGAGATATCAATGTTTGCAGTAGTCAACATTTCCACTGAATCCGCACAATGCAATAAAAGATGCATTTCAGATTCATCCTCCAGATGGCACCTTGAGCATATTGTTGAATTTAACAGCTTTCTTCTGTGCAGGTTTACTGCTGAGGGGAGTGCCTTCATAATTAGCCTCCATAGGAAAATCTGAATTTTGTAAGGAACCTATCCTTTTTTGACAGTGTATTGACCACTCTGGTTGTGTCTCCATAGAGGTGTGTCTCTTCCCTCCCTCCCGTCATTTATATGAATATCCTGAATGTGTGGAATTATCTGTGGAGGAAACAATGCTCTGATTAGTTGTAATCTCAATTCCTTTTGATTAGATAGTAAGTGACTTACCCTCAGTTTTGTTGATCTTGCAGCATGGTGTTACCCTGCAATGGGTTTTGATCGTTGTCTGATTAGATATATTTCTGCTTCTGATTTTAGTAGAATTTATGCTTCATGTCATTTGTCAAGTTTTGATCACATTCTAGCCAAATCATCTTCTACTTCCAACATATGATCTACTTTCCAACAGGTTCACTTCCGCTCATTGCGAATTTGTGACTTATTTCAGATCCTAGAGAAGATGGTTGATGAAGAATATTGAAGAAGTTTTGAAGCAAGGTAATTTAATTCAAATGTAAATGTAGACGATACTTGATGAAATCCATACTCCATTTTAGACAACACTTGATGAAATCCTCATATTTTCTATAAAATAATTTACCCCGTCATCATCAAACCTTAATAAAGAAGACCAAAAATTAGATAAGGTAGTCCAACCATAAGGAAAAAGGGTTGGGAAACTCTATATTAATAAGTTTTGGGGTAAAAACCTAATTATTTTATTATCGGCGCCTTGGTGTAAGTGGTGTTGAAAAACAGGGACTATATTGCAAATTTATAAAAATCAATACATAAAACCCCAAATCATCTTCTTCTTCTTAAATCATCTTTGTCGGCGATTTCGATCTCTTTAGGTCGCCAGAAAGAGGCCCAGTGATCATGGTACTGGGCCTACACCTTCTCCTTGTTCGATCGAGCCGCCGGAGTTCGAATGAGCGCATTCCCTTACGCTCCGCCGAGCCTAGGATGCACGAACCAGTACAAGGCGGCGCCACCGTTGAGCGTGGCGATGCAGAGGAGGGTGACTGAATCCATATCACTTTTTTCTAGAGAGAGAAAGTAGTGAGAGAGAGAGAGAAGAAGAAGAAAAGAGGTTTGGGAAAACTTTCGATTTCGTGATGATGATGATTTCAATTTGATGAATGATGATTTTGATTTGTGGATTCATGATTTATTGATGATGATGATGATTTGACGATTTTATGATGTGCATATTTTAGTTGCTAATTTGATGTTTATGAGTGATGATAATTATGACATGATTGATGATAACGGTGTATTTGATTATCGGATTAATGATTTCATGTTGATGAATTATGATGGTCGGTTTCGATTTGATGATTTACGATTTTTTATTGATGATCGAACGGATTTGACGATAAGATTGATGACGACGATGAATAATGTTGGTCGGATGATGAAAACGATGTCAATTTGATGATTCGAGCTGCTTTTCTGTGAAAATCTAGTTTCACGATTTGACGATTATTATGCGTATAATTTAGTTGCTGTTTCGATGTTTATGATTGATGATGACAGTGGATTTGATGGTCCTTTTCTTAAAAAAATTAAAACCACCAATGGTGGGAGGATTTTATTTGGCACCCCAGACCAAAAAATAGACCAAAGGCCAATGTTAAAAATTACAATTGGAGGGATTGCTCCCTTGGAGGCATCTAAGCTTCTCAAAAAATTACTAACTAGTTAATTGGCACTAAGAGTGGATCATCCTATGTTTAAATCTTAAAGGAGAGCAACTTAGTGATCGAGTAAACAAATACCGAAGCACAATTTAGCCACCCATTGATGGTCGATTGATGATTTGATGTCGATGATGATTGATTTGATTACCTCCTCATAAACGCCCGCCTGTTGTTGCGATGTCGCAACCTATAATCAAGGCGGAAATGTTGAGCTGTAAGGCGGAAACATACGTCTTAAAGCATGAAATTTTTAAGGCGGAAGAGGAACCGTCTTAAAAATTTTTCAGTTTTAAGACACATCCAGGGAAGACATTTGTTTTCTACCTTTATCCATGAAGGACCAACCGCCTTAAATGCCTTCATGTTGTAGTAGTGTATAGAAAAATAATAATATTATACTTACGTTAACCTAATATTAGTATGAATGATTTTGCTAAGAGGGATTTTTACTATTCTCCCCAATATTATTTTTCTCACCAAAATTGAATTAAACTATGAACCGAATTGAATTTAAACAACAAGTAGTGTATAGAAGAAAAAATGCTTAAGTTAATCTAAATTTGAATAAATTATACTTCATTAAAGTTAAATTGCATCAAATTATAATTTTCAGAAAACATGATGGAAAGAACATTGATATGATGATTGGACGTGGCTGAAGAGGAAGGATGTAGTTTAATATTACAAAACATTGATTTGGCCATAAATCGAATTGCGGTTATAGGGTTCTCTCCCTTAATTTCAAAATAATAACTAATAAAATATAGCAAATTTGTGGAAATTATATATAAAATCTATGGGGTGAAATTATGATACCAAATATAAAAATGAAGTTGTTAATATAATAAAGAGTGTTAAAAAAAAAGGTGTTCTTATAAAGATGTACTAGTATAATACTCGTGCCGATGCACGAATATTTATTTTAAAATATCATATACATATATTAACTAATTAATAATAATAATTTAATTCATGAAAAATTACATACAATGTGCATGGCATTTTAATTCCCCACTAATAATATATCTCCAATATACCAAATATATTACCTACCATGTCATTATATTAAATTGATTGAATTCTTCCAATATAGGTCTAAATGTTCAAAATGTTCACAATGTTAGAATGTTAATACAAACAAAATTGATAATTAATACATTGAGAAACAATCAGATAAGGCAGCCTTATCATAAGGCAAAGGGGCTGGGAAATGCCATTTTAATAAGTTTTGGGCAAAAAACTAATTAGTTTTTTCTCGGTGCCACAATGTAAATAGCACAAATATTCAGGGACTAAAGTGACAATGCAAAAACTTTATCCCCAAATATAAACCTTCCGGCCTGTGTAATTCCAATCGATGGTTTCTGCCCAGTCAATTCACCATCAATTCGCCGTCGATTCAAAATCAATTCGCCGCTCGATTCACCATCAATTCGCCTTCGATTCGTCGTTAATTTTCTCGTCAAACGAGGTATTAGGAACGGCGAAGCGAGCAGGATGGTGGATTGATGATTTTCGTCGGCAACTTTGATAGATTATTCGTCGGCGACAATACTGGTGCGCCCATAGCGCATTACCTGAGTTCGAAGGTTGGAGTGAAAATATTGGGTACGATTTTGTGTTTTCCATTTTTTTGCGATGAAAATACTAGCCGGGAAAAGTTGGCTTATTCCAAGGGTCGAAATAGTGGTATTCTTAATATGTATATCAATCCATTTACCAATGGATCTGGATCTCATCATCATCCTCTTCAGATTCAAAGAATGTTTGTTTGTTTTGCTGAGGATGATGATGACGATGAAGAGATTGATCTTGTCATGCGTTTTGTTAAGGAAGAGGTTTATAATTGATGATTTTTTATCGATGATCGAATGGATTTGATGATTTGATGATGAATGATGATGATTTGACGATAAACGACGGATATTTGACGATTAACAATGATGATTTGACGATGAACGACGAATATTTGACGATTAAAAACGATGATTTTGACGATGAACGATGATGATTTGATGATTAACGATAATGATTTGATGATTAACGATAATGATTTGATGATTAACGATGATTAACGAGGACGACGATTTGATGATAAAAAACAAAAAAATTTGATGATTTGATGATGAACGACGAAAATATGATGATGAACGACGATGATTTGACGATTAACGACGATGATTTGATGTTGAATGACAAAAATGTGATGATGAACGATAATGATTTGATGATGAACGATGAAGATTTGATGATGAACGATAAATATTTGAAGATGAACGGTGAGAATATGATGATTTGATGATAAACGTCGATGATTTAGTGATGAACGTCGATGATTTGATGATGAGTGACGATGATTTGATGATTTAATAATGATGATTGATGATGGTAATGATGAATAAGGAGATTAAATGTGTTTTGTATATTCTTATTGCAAAATGATTCCTGAGTTTTATTAACATGTTAAGTACTGGAACCAAAAAATAAATATTTATGTTCCAGCTTCAAAAGTATTTTACCCCTGAACCTAATACCCATTGTCTTACCATAAGGCTGCCTTACCAGAGACTTTCTCTAATACATTTTACTGGATGAAAGACAATTATAGCTATTAATGGTGATGAATATGATTAATTATGTAATTTGTCGTAATAAATATAATAAAGAGACAATTATGGTGATTAATGGTGATAATGAAAGAAAAATCAGCTAACCTTTTTTAATTGAAAAATAAATTGAGATAAGCTTAATCAACTTGAATTGAAATGACTTGTTAAAATATCTGTAATAATTGATGCGTAGTAACAGAATGTTGATTAACTTGGCAGCAAAGCTGTGTCGTAGAACATAAATTGGAAACATATGAAAACTGAGGAGCAAAAAGGTAAAAGAATTCCAGAAAAATGTAACATATCTTTTAAATTGTTAACTAATTTTAAACATAACAAAATTTCGTTCGTAGCTTTAAAAAACCACAACTGCTGTAAACAGAAAAACCAAGAGCTGATATGGAACAAATCATTACAATGAAAAAGAGAAGAAGGAACAACTAAACATGCAAAGTAAATGATAAAAACTCGTAAAAGAAATAACAAGGAGACTTAGTCCTCATTTTAAAGATATTTTCTTATCAATAATATTGATACACCTTCGTCTTCATGCAGAAACATCTGGATCACATTTTGAAGAAAAAGATCTTTTCAGTATTTTGAGATATTTTGTAAATCATTCACATACTAAACAACAAACACACTAATTTAAGCAAGACATACATACCCGAGGAATGTTTTACCGGAATTTAGAGAACATAATTTATAGAGAGAGCTAATGAAAAAGGTGTAGAGAATTTGGAAAGGTTTGCTGTGAAAACATGAATCCATAAATGTAGCAGCTTTATTAAGGAGTAATTGGAGTATATGGAATTTAATATATAGATGTTTCACTTTATTCTGGAGAAATTTTGGAAAAGAGGAGCAGAAAACGATTTAGAGCAGATTTATTAAGGAGTAATTAGAGCATATTTGTTATGGAGCAGTTTATTAAAAAAAATTAATGTATCGGCTTTTCACGTTATCAGTGGAGAAATTTTAAGGAGTGGAATAAAAAGTTTAAAAAAATTCAAAAAGAGTTGACACATGTCAAATTGTAGTTGATTGTAAAAAATACTCAAAATGCTTAGAAAATGACACGTCGGCTTTTATCATCTTACTTTAAAGAGTACTATAGATTCAAATTTTAAAAAAAAAAATACTATAGATTCAAAAAATTGTAAAAAGACACATTGTCAAATTTTCTTTTGATTTATAGAGTACTATACTATACTACATAGATAATGACTATTTAAATAGATGTTTAATATGATGAATTAAGCCACTTTTAATTATTTCAACCATTTCTTCTTTATAAATAAACGTTTTTTAAAAATCAATGCATGATCATTAAGTGGAAGTTAAAGGTAGGATTATTAGTCTAACTAAAAGAAAATAATAATATTTGTAAAAGGGAAAATAAAATCAATTCCTCATTAATCCTAAAAATAATTCAAATTTTTTAGAAAATTCTAATTCATTCTCTTTTAAAGTATAACTAGTATAATGTCCCGTGCCGATGCACGGGAATTTAATTTTAAAATATTATAAATTAGTAAAAGACAATGCAATGTTAGTTAAGTAACTTTGACCAAGTATTAATACAAATTATAAGAAATATATTGTATTACATACAAACTAAAATTACTATTTTATTTTATAAATTATAAATATATTAACTTATTTTATTTTTAAATAAATACACGCCACTTTCTTTTTGAAGAAATAAACCTCTTTAAATACACGAACTGGTATTCTATTTTAAAATCACTACATCGTTTTGTAAAATATTTTTAAAAAAAACTCAAATTGCATTATATTTATAAATACTTTACCTTAAAAATTGATGCACCGCTTTATAATTTTATTTTGGTAAAACATCAAATTGCATAAAAACTGAAAATAGTTTAGGAAATTGATGAGGAAGACAATGCTAGTAATGGATGTGAATGCTAATTTTTATTTAAAATTATTATTATAAATTGATGTTGTTTTGCACCAAAAACATGTAAAAGTAGAAACTGAGTAATTGAAACAGAACTTTTTATATTCAAAAATAAATAACCTGAAACCCAAAAATAAAAACATTTACAAAACATAATTAATTGAAGAATAAATATACCTACTATGGGTTTTCTAAAGTCGAAGGGAGTAAAATAAATTTAATTCATATAAAAAATTCTATAGTTTAACCGTGCCATTAAAAATTTAATTCACGTCATGAATTATTCATTTTTCTACCCTTTCAGTTGATTCTTCAGTTTTTTACCCTTTCGATTTTAGCAGTTTAGGATAAAAGGGAAGTAGAAAAAGAGTCCATAAGTCTTGGGAAAATAAATTCAGTATTGATGGCGGATGGAATGAATTCAATTAAGGAGAGATTGAACTGTAATTTAGTTGCTCAAAAAAATTAAGGAAATAAGTGTTCAATGAATGTTGAAACGGAGATGAAGTGCAATCTTAATTGAATTGAAGGAGGATAAGAGGAAGAGAAGGAATAAAAGTAACGGTCATAAGTGGGAATAATGGTCACAATGATCATAAAGAGGGAAAATAAATCATAAAAATACTATTTGGCTTTAGAAAATGTATTAAAATAATTAACTTACAACTCGTGTCAATTTGTGGTGAATTATTAAAATTTAATTAAAAATCTGTGAAAATGACACATCAGCATTTGACATTTTTTTAGGGTCATCGTTAGGTGCAGGGACAATTTGATTTTGCAGGATTGGAAAAGACAAAATCACCCTTCATTATTACAATATGACCTAGACTTGCATCAACAAATCAAGGGCATTTTAATTCAACATCGGACCTGCAAAATCAAAATGTCCCTACACCTAAAATCCAGGAGAGTATGCGGAATGAATAAATCTAATAAAGGAAAGGTTGAGCTGTAATTTAGTTGATTAAAAAATTAAAGGAATTAATTATTTAATGAATGTCGAAACGGTTATGCATTGCAGTCTGAATTGAATTGAAAGAGAAAAAGGAAAAAAAAGATAATGGTCATAAATGGAAATAACGCTCAAAAAATAATAAGAAAATTTCAATTTGTGGTTAATCCTAAAAATAATTCAAAATTTTAAGAAAATTCTAATCCATCATCTTTTAAAGTATAGTACAGATATATATGTTTAATATGGTGAATTAAGCCACTTTTAATTCTTTCAACCATTTCTTCTTTATAAAGAAACGTTTTTTTTAAATCAATGCATGATCATTAAGTGGAAGTTAAAGGTAGGATTATTAGTGTAACTAAAAGTAAATAATAATATTTGTAAGAGGAAAAATAAGATGCTGATGTGTCAATTCCTCATTAATCCTAAAAATAATTCAAAATTCTAAGAAAATTCTAATCCATCATCTTTTAAAGTATTGTATAGATAGATGTTTAATATGGTGAATTAAGCCACTTTTAATTCTTTCAACCATTTCTTCTTTATAAAAAACGTTTTTAAAAAAAATAATGCATGATCATTAAGTGGAAGTTAAAGGTAGGATTATTAGTCTAACTAAAAATAAATAATAATATTTGTAAGAGGAAAAATAAGATGCTGATGTGTCAATTTGTGGTTAATCCAAAAAAAATTCAAAATTGTAAGAAAATTCTTATCCATCATTTTTTAAAGTATAGTATAGATATAGATGTTTAATATGATGAAGCTAAGAAATCAACTAAAATTTCTATGATCACTTACGTTAATCCCATTTTCTTCTTTTCATGATTCTTTGTAGTAAATTCTAGATTGAACACAAATGGTAAAGAAAAAAAACAACAAAATGAGATTTACGAATAACAAATTGTAAAACTAATGAGAAAAGTTCTCTTCCTTCTTGCAATCAACAAGAACGAACCCGGCTAACGAATGGAGAGTCAAGAAACGGATATCAGCCGCTAAGTGTAAAGTCATGAAAAAGGTTCATTCTATCACTCGAGTTTGTATAAACTTGTTTATTTTCATCTTTGATCCGTTTTGATTTCATGACTTCTAAAACCATGAAATATATGTAGGCTTATTTCATGCACCTACAGGATGAAATAAATCAGTTGAAACTAGAGATTTATCTTCTTAAAAAGGTACTATTACTATCTATTATATTCATTTTACACAATTACAAAAAATAATTAGTTTTATTATATGAAATTGCAATTCTTTTAAGGTGAATATATGTTGTCTTGCATCGAAAATGCACTGAGTGTTTATTATTATTATAAGTTTAATTATATACACCAAATGATTATTACCTATATTCTTGCTAACAAACATTATTTCCAAATTTTTTTCTGAAGAAACTTCAGAAGATGTCCGCTGCAAAAGACATTGATTTGGAGCCACAGTTCCAGCTTAAAAGAACCAGTTCAATTTAATTCAACGGAGGAATCTCATGGCTGCATCAAATTCAAATAAGTTTGGGAACAATAAGTCAACTATGCCATAGTGAAACTACAATGTTTCTTTCTAATTTGATGTGTTTGTTTGTTATGTTCCGGTTATTTTTTTTTTAATTAAAACCATCCTGGACGGGGAAATTATATTGGCTTCCCTAACCAATGGAGTGCCAAAAGCTCAAGGTTCATACATACCATAGGCACAAGGACAAAAACCCCTAGAAGCATGGTAATGCTTCTCAAAATTTGCTAATTACCAGCAGAAAGAAATGGAAAAACCTAGCTATTTTAAAAATCTCAAGTCTATTAGTGAATTGTCAAGACAAAACACAAGGCGACCGAAGGCGTAAAATTGCTTAGGCATAAAAACAAAACAATACATAATAGGACTAGCTTTGAGTACTTATATAGTAGCATTTGTTGTCTCTGATGACTGACTCATGAGTAATGCTGAAGTAAGGACCAGCCTGGGATGATTGGGAAGTAGTAAAGTGTGCCAGAAGAAAGAAACCTGCATAACATCAGTAGAAGTATATTAGAAGTATCAGTTGTTTACACCAGAGATCTTGATAGCAAGAATCTGAGCTATATCTAGCATGATAAGACTCTTAACAGATGCAGGCAAAGAGTTCCAAGAGTATGTGTGAGATGAGCCAGTGGAGTTGCACAATTTAGAGGAGATCAGCAGAATGCAGCAAATTGTTCTGGTTATCAAGTGCCGATTAATGCAGCAGAATTTTCAAGACTTCCTCTTTGACTTTGAAAGTCATACTATTGGATGATTGTCCTGACAAAGTGAAAATATGTGTTGCAAGAAATTTGAACAATTACTAGAAAAATATTTATTTTGAAATAAAAGCATAAAATAATGGAAAATTATTGATGGCCCCTTAGCCTAAATAGAACATAAGTAGGGCAAATCCCTATTACACAGAGAAAATTTACTAAGCATTTTCATACGGTTTAGTAACAAAATATTTCATCAAAGAATGATAATTGATAAGATTTTCTAAAGAACCATGGTGAACCATGGTTATTTTCTAAAAAACAATGGTGAGCTTACAGGTGGTTTTCCAGAATATAATCATGGCTAACGTCGAAATTCCATTATCATCGATCAAAACTACTGTCCTTATAATCCATGCTCCCATGAGGTTTGTTCACTTTCTCTAGCTATGCTTTTATCTGATTGTTCTATTAATTTTGACATATATATTATACCATGATTTTGGTGTATTGGTGTATACGAGTTCGAACGCGACCACTTCAAAGGGTGCTCGATAGTGTCCCCGACCTGCTTGTGTCCAAAAATTACATTAAGTTTCATATCATATTTTTTATTTTTTTTATTAAAAATGAAATATTAATTAATTATGAGCTCATGTTCGACCTCGAACTTGATCGAGCTTATGAGCCGAGCTCGGACTAAATAAAAATCGATCGAGACGAGCTGTAGATGTAATTATCTACTTCCATCGAGTTCGAGTTCGATCGATAACACGAAAGAGTCGTTCGAGCTCCGTCCAGAACGACATTTTTGTGTTAGTGTTCGAGATCGTACATTCATTGTTCGCGTTATGCTTGGCTCGTTTACAGCCCTAGAACTTTGGTGATTAGCTGATAGCTGATAGCTGTTAGCTGATCCCATTAGATGTGTTGAGTAGCTGATTGAATTAGATGGTTTGACTAGGTGAGTGTATAAAATGTGTTTGGTAAACACTAGTTGATTCGCAATAGCTGTTTCTTTAATCAAACTTGTAAAATGATATAAAAGGACATTACATATTTTTATCATACTTTACACATAGTAATAATAATTTACATTTCTCAATTACAAAAATAGTATATACACTAGTGGACACAAATGACAAGCAGGGCGGGGAAAAGGGGGAAGCACGGCGGGGTTGTCCCGATGTGCTACTCTTTTCCGACTTCGTAAATGTCTAACCTCATCCGGAAATAAACAACTCCGATTTCGGAAATGTCTAACCTCATCCGGAAATAAACATTTCCGATTTTGGAAATGTCTAGCCTCATCCGGAAAGGTTTTGATTTGTGATGTCCTTTCCGAAATCGTAAATATGAATCACTGGCCTTGAGCTAAGAATTTGAAAGGTTTTTCTGAATTTTTTTGAATGTTATTTCATCACTTCAAACTAAGCTAAATTGAAACTAAATTGAAACTAAATTGAAACTAGATTTCCAGATATTATTTCAAAGTAACACCATCTTGTTTTTTTTTTCTTAAACAAATCTTGAAAAGCAGAGCATGTTCTAAATAATAATCCTGAGTTGATAAACTTTATCTCTAAATTTTAAAATTATTCAGTTAATCCGGTTAATCCGATTTCGTAGATAAATAATGTAGAGATCCATGTTAATCCATAAATAAATAAATAATGTTCATTAAATCTGATTAATCCATGTTCATCCATGGCGAACGGCATCCGGTTAATCCATGTTCATAGATAAATAATGTTTCAGTAAATATGATTTATTTACCAGGTATAAAAAATGATGAGGGTCATGTCCGATCTCGTAAACAGCCCGATGCACACATAATGGGCCATTTCCGATTTCGTAAACTTCCTGTGTGTACATTTTAGTTGTACTTTTCAAAGTAAAGACATGAATAAATTTGGAATTAATTAACATGATATGCTACTAGTATACGAGGTTCATAAAAGAGCATGTGGTAAATAATAATCTTGAGTTGATAAATTTCATCTCTACAATTTAAAATTATTTAAATTTCAACTGAACTAATGTTGAGAGTATTAACTTTTCAAGTTCCTAGTAAAAACTTAAAGGCATTCTCACCTTTCCATAGTAAAAAGGCATTCTCACCTTTTTACTATTCTGATAGGGTAAAAACTTTTAGAGTTCCTAGTCAAAACTTAAAGGCATTCTCACATTTTCAAGATCACCTCATGCAAATCCCAAAAAAAATTAAATTCCTTGTGGAATTTGAAAGGTTTACTGATGTTTATCAAATGTTGTGGAGCTTTAATCTGAATTCCGTCAAATGTTGATCAAACAAATCAAACTATAATAAATTGAAAGTATTGAAAATGATTTTTTTTTTTACATCTTGAAAAAAAGAGCATGTGGTAAATAATAATATTGAGTTGATAAATTTAATCTCTACAATTTAAAATTATTTAAATTTCAACTGAACTAATGTTGATATTATTAACTTTTCAAGTTCCTAGTAAAAACATAAAGGCATTCTCACCTTTCCATAGTAAAAAGGCATTCTCACCTTTTTACTATGCTGATAGGGTAAAAACTTTTAGAGTTCCTAGTAAAAACTTAAAGGCATTCTCACATTTTCAAGATCACCTCATGCAAACCCCAAAAAAATTAAATTCCTTGTGGAATTTGAAAGGTTTACTGATGTTTATCAAATGTTGTGGATGCTTTAATCTGAATTCCGTCAAATGTTGATCAAACAAATCAAACTATAATAAATTGAAAGTATCGAAAATGATTTTTTTTTTTTTTACATCTTGAAAAAAAGAGCATGTGGTAAATAATAATCTTGAGTTGATAAATTTCATCTCTATAATTTAAAATTATTTAAATTTCAACTGAACTAATGCTGATAGTATTAACTTTTCAAGTTCCTACTAATAACTTAAAGGTATTCTCACCTTTCCATAGTAAAAAAGCATTCTCACCTTTTTACTATGCTGATAGGGTAAAAACTTTTAGAGTTCTTAGTCAAAACTTAAAGGCATTCTCACATTTTCAAGATCACCTCATGCAAACCCCATAAAAAATTTAAATTCCTTGTGGAATTTGAAAGGTTTACTAATGTTTATCAAATGTTGTGGATGCTTTAATCTGAATTCCGTCAAATGTTGATCAAACAAATCAAACTATAATAAATTGAAAGTATTGCAAACGAATTTTATTTTTTTACATCTTGAAAAAAAGAGCATGTGGTAAATAATAATCTTGAGTTGATAAATTTCATCTCTACAATAAAAAATTATTTAAATTTCAACTGAACTAATGTTGATAGTATTAACTTTTCAAGTTCCTAGTAAAAATTTAAAGGCATTCTCACCTTTTCATAGTAAAAAGGCATTCTAACCTATTTACTATGCTGATAGGGTAAAAACTTTTAGAGTTCCTAGTAAAAACTTAAAGGCATTCTCACATTTTCAAGATCACCTCATGCAAACCCCCAAAAAAATTAAATTCCTTGTGGAATTTGAAAAGTTAACTGATGTTTATCAAATGTTGTGGATGCTTTAATCTGAATTCCGTCAAATGTTGATCAAACAAATCAAACTATAATAAATTGAAAGTATTGCAAACGATTTTTTTTTTTACATCTTGAAAAAAAGAGCATGTGGTAAATAATAATCTTGAGTTGATAAATTTCATCTCTACAATAAAAAATTATTTAAATTTCAACTGAACTAATGTTGATAGTATTAACTTTTCAAGTTCCTAGTAAAAATTTAAAGGCATTCTCACCTTTTCATAGTAAAAAAGTATTCTAACCTATTTACTATGCTGATAGGGTAAAAACTTTTAGAGTTCCTGTAAAAACTTAAAGGCATTCTCACATTTTCAAGATCACCTCATGCAAACCCCCAAAAAAATTAAATTCCTTGTGGAATTTGAAAGGTTTACTGATGTTTATCAAATGTTGTGGATGCTTTAATCTGAATTCCGTCAAATGTTGATCAAACAAATCAAACTATAATAAATTGAAAGTATTGCAAACGATTTTTTTTTTTTTACATCTTGAAAAAAAGAGCATGTGGTAAATAATAATCTTGAGTTGATAAATTTCATCTCTACAATTAAAAATTATTTAAATTTCAATTGAACTAATGTTGATAGTATTAACTTTTCAAGTTCCTAGTAAAAATTTAAAGGCATTCTCACCTTTTCATAGTAAAAAGGCATTCTAACCTATTTACTATGCTGATAGGGTAAAAACTTTTAGAGTTCCTAGTCAAAACTTAAAGGCATTCTCACATTTTCAAGATCACCTCATGCAAATCCCAAAAAAAATTAAATTCCTTGTGGAATTTGAAAGGTTTACTGATGTTTATCAAATGTTGTGGAGCTTTAATCTGAATTCCGTCAAATGTTGATCAAACAAATCAAACTATAATAAATTGAAAGTATTGAAAATGATTTTTTTTTTTTACATCTTGAAAAAAAGAGCATGTGGTAAATAATAATATTGAGTTGATAAATTTAATCTCTACAATTTAAAATTATTTAAATTTCAACTGAACTAATGTTGATATTATTAACTTTTCAAGTTCCTAGTAAAAACATAAAGGCATTCTCACCTTTCCATAGTAAAAAGGCATTCTCACCTTTTTACTATGCTGATAGGGTAAAAACTTTTAGAGTTCCTAGTAAAAACTTAAAGGCATTCTCACATTTTCAAGATCACCTCATGCAAACCCCAAAAAAAATTAAATTCCTTGTGGAATTTGAAAGGTTTACTGATGTTTATCAAATGTTGTGGATGCTTTAATCTGAATTCCGTCAAATGTTGATCAAACAAATCAAACTATAATAAATTGAAAGTATCGAAAACGATTTTCTTTTTTTTTTACATCTTGAAAAAAAGAGCATGTGGTAAATAATAATCTTGAGTTGATAAATTTCATCTCTATAATTTAAAATTATTTAAATTTCAACTGAACTAATGCTGATAGTATTAACTTTTCAAGTTCCTAGTAAAAATTTAAAGGCATTCTCACCTTTTCATAGTAAAAAGGCATTCTAACCTATTTACTATGTTGATAGGGTAAAAACTTTTAGAGTTCCTAGTCAAAACTTAAAGGCATTCTCACATTTTAAAGATCACCTCATGCAAACCCCCAAAAAAAATTAAATTCCTTGTGGAATTTGAAAGGTTTACTGATGTTTATCAAATGTTGTGGATGCTTTAATCTGAATTCCGTCAAATGTTGATCAAACAAATCAAACTATAATAAATTGAAAGTATTGCAAACGAATTTTATTTTTTTACATCTTGAAAAAAAGAGCATGTGGTAAATAATAATCTTGAGTTGATAAATTTAATCTCTATAATTTAAAATTATTTAAATTTCAACTGAACTAATACTGATAGTATTAACTTTTCAAGTTCCTAGTAAAAACTTAAAGGCATTCTCACCTTTCCATAGTAAAAAGGCATTCTCACCTTTTTACTATGCTGATAGGGTAAACACTTTTAGAGTTCCTAGTAAAAACTTAAAGGCATTCTCACATTTTCAAGATCACCTCATGCAAACCCCAAAGAAAAATAAATTCCTTGTGGAATTTGAAAGGTTTACTGATGTTTATCAAATGTTGTGGATGCTTTAATCTGAATTCCGTCAAATGTTGATCAAACAAATCAAACTATAATAAATTGAAAGTATTGCAAACGAATTTTATTTTTTTACATCTTGAAAAAAAGAGCATGTGGTAAATAATAATCTTGAGTTGATAAATTTCATCTCTACAATAAAAAATTATTTAAATTTCAACTGAATTAATGTTGATAGTATTAACTTTTCAAGTTCCTAGTAAAAATTTAAAGGCATTCTCACCTTTCCATAGTAAAAAGGCATTCTAACCTATTTACTATGCTGATAGGGTAAAAACTTTTAGAGTTCCTAGTAAAAACTTAAAGGCATTCTCACATTTTCAAGATCACCTCATGCAAACCCCCAAAAAAATTAAATTCCTTGTGGAATTTGAAAAGTTTACTGATGTTTATCAAATGTTGTGGATGCTTTAATCTGAATTCCGTCAAATGTTGATCAAACAAATCAAACTATAATAAATTGAAAGTATTGCAAACGATTTTTTTTTTTACATCTTGAAAAAAAGAGCATGTGGTAAATAATAATCTTGAGTTGATATTTTTCATCTCTACAATAAAAAATTATTTAAATTTCAGCTGAACTAATGTTGATAGTATTAACTTTTCAAGTTCCTAGTAAAAATTTAAAGGCATTCTGACCTTTCAATAGTAAAAAGGCATTCTCACCTTTTTACTATGCTGATAGGGTAAAAAGTTTTAGAGTTCCTAGTAAAAACTTAAAGTCATTCTCACATTTTCAAGATCACCTCATGCAAACCCCAAAAAAAATTAAATTCCTTGTGGAATTTGAAAGGTTTACTGATGTTTATCAAATGTTGTGGATGCTTTAATCTGAATTCCGTCAAATGTTGATCAAACAAATCAAACTATAACAAATTGAAAGTATTGCAAATGATTTTTTTTTTTACATCTTGAAAAAAAGAGAATGTGGTAAATAATAATCTTGAGTTGATAAATTTCATCTCTATAATTTAAAATTATTTAAATTTCAACTGAACTAATGCTGATAGTATTAATTTTCAAGATCCTACTAAAAACTTAAAGGCATTCTCACCTTTCCATAGTAAAAAGGCATTCTCACCTTTTTACTATGCTGATAGGGTAAAAACTTTTAGAGTTCCTAGTAAAAACTTAAAGGCATTCTCACATTTTCAAGATCACCTCATGCAAACCCCAAAAAAATTAAATTCCTTGTGGAATTTGAAAGGTTTACTGATATTTATCAAATGTTGTGGATGCTTTAATCTGAATTCCGTCAAATGTCGATCAAACAAATCAAACTATAACAAATTTAAAGTATTGCAAATGATTTTTTTTATATATATCTTGATAAAAAGAGCATGTGGTAAATAATAATCTTGAGTTGATAAATTTCATCTCTACAATTTAAAATTATTTAAATTTCAACTGAATTAATGTTGATAGTATTAACTTTTAAAGTTCCTAGTAAAAACTTAAAGACATTCTCACCTTTCCATAGTAAAAAGGCATTCTCACCTTTTTACTATGCTGATAGGGTAAAAACTTTTAGAGTTCCTAGTAATAACTTAAAGGCATTCTCACATTTTCAAGATCACCTCATGCAAACCACAAAAAAAATTAAATTCCTTGTGGAATTTGAAAGGTTTACTGATGTTTATCAAATGTTGTGGATGCTTTAATCTGAATTCCGTCAAATGTTGATCAAACAAATCAAACTATAATAAATTGAAAGTATTGCAAACGAATTTTTTTTTTTTACATCTTGAAAAAAAGAGCATGTGGTAAATAATAATCTTGAGTTGATAAATTTCATCTCTACAATAAAAAATTATTTAAATTTCAACTGAACTAATGTTGATAGTATTAACTTTTCAAGTTCCTAGTAAAAATTTAAAGGTATTCTCATCTTTCCATAGTAAAAAGACATTCTAACCTATTTACTATGCTGATAGGGTAAACAATTTTAGAGTTCTTTGTAAAAACTTAAAGGCATTCTCACATTTTCAAGATCACCTCTTGCAAACCCCAAAAAAAATTAAATTCCTTGTGGAATTTGAAAGGTTTACTGATGTTTATCAAATGTTGTGGATGCTTTAATCTGAATTCCGTCAAATGTTGATCAAACAAATCAAACTATAATAAATTGAAAGTATTGCAAACGAATTTTTTTTTTTACATCTTGAAAAAAAGAGCATGTGGTAAATAATAATCTTGAGTTGATAAATTTAATCTCTACAAATTATAATTATTTAAATTTCAACTGAACTAATGTTGATAGTATTAACTTTTCATGTTCCTAGTAAAAAATTAAAGGCATTCTCACATTTCCATAGTAAAAATGCATTCTCACCTTTTTACTATGCTGATAGGGTAAAAACTTTTAGAGTTCCTACTAAAAACTTAAAGGCATTCTCACATTTTCAAGATCACCTCATGCAAACCACAAAAAAAATTAAATTACTTGTGGAATTTGAAAGGTTTACTGATGTTTATCAAATGTTGTGGATGCTTTAATCTGAATTCCGTCAAATGTTGATCAAACAAATCAAACTATAACAAATTGAAAGTATTGCAAATGATTTTTTTTTTTTTTTACATCTTGAAAAAAAGAGCATGTGGTAAATAATAATCTTGAGTTGTTAAATTTCATCTCTACTGATGCTACCAGCTTCCAGTCCCGGTCCGGATGATGGCGAGTCTCCGGGCCGGATGAGGCTTTGTCCGTGCTCCGCGCGCTCTCACCTAAAGACCTGCAAAACAACGCCCCGGAGTATCCCGAGGATAGCTACTCCGGCGTGATGATGAAAGAGGGGCCTTTGAATAGGAGAGAGAATAAGGATATATTGAGAGAGTTTTTATCTGATAGAACATACCTTTCTCCACAAGTCCAAAGCTGTATTTATAGTTGTGAGCGGTCAGCCTCCAACCCAGAGGTAGTGGTCCTGTCCTTTTGTCCTTACCCGGAGACAGGTCATATTCATGTCCCCTTGTCCCCGGATAGCGCCATTCTAGCTGACGTCATGTGGACCGGGCTACACTCTGGGCCGTGGCCTAGATATGGGCTAGAGCCCATATCACCACTAGCCCCCCCGAGACATGGGATCCGTCCGGAAGAGCGATCCGGAGGAGGGATCCCGTGTCTCATCACGAACGCTTTTCTTTTCTTTGTCGGATCCGGACGGAGGCATGCGGTCCGTCCCGGGAGCCCAATACCTGCCCAGGTGCGTCTGGGTACGCGCTTGTCGTTTGTACTTCTTGTGCGCGTGCTTTTAAGGCGCATTAATGATGCGTGCTTGCTGCGCCATAAATGCGCTGTCAATTCAAAAAGTTTCGCTTTTCCTTTTCCAAATAAATTCCTTTTCTCCTTTTTCCAGAGAGCAATCATGTCGCCTCGTGACTCGCTCCCCTTTTTTGTCAGTTTTATGTCTATAAATAGTGAGTTGTTTCCATCATTTTCGTTTTTTCACTTTTCCCCTCTCCTGTTTTTCATTCTGCTGTGATTTCTGCTGTGATATCTCTGCTACCCTCATCCTTCTGTATTTTCTTCAAAATACTTCTTCTTTTTTCATCCCTTTTCTTCAATTATAATGTCTGCTGAGGGTGTCGATGTCACGATAGGGGTCAACCCTGAGCCAGAGGTCGATGATCCGAAGGCCGGCGACGTTGTCAACATCAATACCACTGTCAAAGAGCTAGTTCGAGCTATGGTGGTTCCCCTTTCTGTCGACTCCCGTTTGACGCCGTTCGACGGGGACCATACCACGGTCACTGCCATCCCCCGAAGCCACTTTTTCTATGGGATTACTTTCCCCCTTCCTCAGCTGTTTTTGGACATCTTCGAACATTACCAGATCTCCCCCGCTCAGCTTCAACCCAACTGTATCGCCGTCTTCCGGGCCTTCCTGTTGAACTGCTACCGGTGCGACATAACTCCGTCCCTCGACTTGTTCCGGACCTTTTATCATTTGGATGCCACCAAGGATGAGAAGGTCTTTACTTTCCAGAAACGGAAAGGAGTGAAGGACTGCAGCAAGGGTCGTCACGACTACTATGCAAACTGGCAGAAGAACTACTTCATCTTCAACCTGGACAAGTATCCGTGCCCCGTATGGAATGACAAGAGGGGGAAGGAAGACAAGGAGGTGTTCCGTCCGGACGGAGTTGACGTGGCGGACATCAACAAACTGAGCCACAACCAGATCGATCTGAACAAGTTTTGGATCAACGGGAAGTACATCTTCCCACTGATGGCGTTTGAGGAGGCCGTTTATACCCAGTGCCGCTACTACTTTCCCCGGGATACTTCTTGTGAGTTTTAGTTCTTTTTACTCCTTGCTTTATGCTTCTTGTCGCTTATCCCCTTCTGTTTGTTTGCAGTGTATCCTGAGATCGAGGCGGGTGTGGACCCTCAGTCCGGATCCAACAAGAACAAGAACACGGGCGGAAATCCTCCGCCCGGACAAAAAACTACAAAAACTGCAGATAAGGAGAAGTCAGCAACCGGTTCGGGGACCGGCATGAAAACCCCAACTACTGAAGAAGCAGAGAAAGACAAGGAGAAGAAGCGGAAGCGCCAGTTAGCGCTGATCGCGGAAGAGAAGGCCAAGGCGGAGGCCTTGAAGAACATCGCGGTTGCGTCCGCGAAACAGTCCTCCGTTTCGGGCGGCGGGGCTGGCAATCGAGCCGCTGCCATCACCCTTGAGGATCCTCCGTCCACCGATGAGGATGATGACCTCCCGCTGTCAAAGAAGCCGAGGAGGAAGATTCCGTCCCATCGCCGCGAAACCGAAACAACTGGGCGGACCGAAACGGGCCAGCATTCGTCCGCGAGGCAGATCGTCCAGCAGGTGGAGATTCCGGACCTCTCCGCGAAAAAGGACACTCCGGACAGTAGCTATACTTCTGGCCGGACCAGCCAGGTAGAACCTCGTTTGTTGCTTATCTTTTGTCCATTTAGTGGATGGTTTGTCTAATTTAACTCTTTGTAGGACTTTGCTGCTTATCTTATCGCTGCTCCGGGTGTTTCTGCGGCCATCAACAAGGCTTATCACGCCATGCATACTCAGTTATCTCAGAAGATAAGTGGGCTGGAGCGGACAAGGGGGAACCTGACCCGTGAGCTGGCTGCTGCAGAGGCCCGGGCAGCTGAGGCCGAGGCCCGGGCGACCAGAGCGGAGGTCCGGGTCCGAGAGCTAGAGGACCTTTCCTCTCCGGGCACGCAGCGTGATCTGTGTGTTGCCTTCGCGGATAAGGTACTTCAAAGCGAAGCGTTCGAGAAGAACCTGCAAGGTCTTTGCCTCGAATCCAACAAGCTTGCAGCCCACCAAGTCTATAGGAAGATGCGAGGCTGGGTTCCGGAGGTCCGAAGGGAGGCGTTCACCAAGTTCTACTATCATCCGGACGCCCAGGCCCGATACAACCATGATCTGGACCGGTTTTACCGCGGAGGGGTCGAGAAGATGCAGCCCTCCGTGCTATCGGTGTTTGAAGCCCGCCCGGAAGAGAGTCCAGCCTCGGTGTCGGCTGAGTCAGTCCGTGCCTTCAATGATGGGTTGGTGAACTTGCAAGTCGAGGTGCCCCCCGTCCCGGAAAGGACCAAACCGGAGTCTCCTGTCAAGGCCAAGTACATGGAAGTTCTCCAGCTGTACGGATCTCCGGACGCCAATGAGGGTGATGGCGACGATGCCCGGTTCGGGGACTATGAGGAAGGAGATGGCGGTCATGACGACAATAACCGCAGCGAGGACTCTGATGTAGAGCGCACTCCTTAGCTTTTAATTTCTGTGTAATAGCTTTCATCCGGATAGGTCTGATCTTCTATTGTTTAGTGTAGGAAGGACAATAGCGAGGACTCGGATGGGGATGACAACCCTCCGGATGATGTAATCTTTCTACCCTTTTATGAAACGAGTCTTTCATTCTTCCCATACTTGTGTTTCATTTTCTCGTATTCATTGCATTTTTACTTGTCCGCAGCCCCGAGGTCCGAATCCGGTTCTCCGGACCGGTGACTCACATGACCATCGTTCGCCAGCCAGCTCTCATTCTACGAGCCCTCCGTGTCCTAGATGCGCGGAGTTGGAGGCGGAACTTTCCGGATGGACGATGGGTGGGGAGCGAACCCGCGAGCTCTTCGTCCGATCCGGAATGGAGTCCCTAATGGAAAAGTTTCAGGATATCCCAACCTTGGCCGCTTGCCTCCGAGAGATATCAGAGGAGTTCGGCACTCTGTCCCAGTGTCGGGATTTCGCTCGAGAACGGATCAATGCAACCAACGACGCGGATGAGACAATCTCCAAGCTGCAAGCGGAGCATGAAGACTACAAGGCCAAGCTGAAAACCGAATTGGATTTAGTTTGGTCCCTGCTTCCATTCTATGCTGAGAAATTGAAGTGGCTGGCCAGCCGGACGGATTTTCAACGAGATTATTTGAAGCTGGAAGAAGAAAATCAAGTGCTTGCCGGCCGGGTGATGGTCCTCCGGGAGAATCTGATGACCTTGCAACTGTCATACCATCTGACCGGACTCCGCCTCGGACTCGTCACTCCGACCATATACCGCAACTTCCCTCGTGACGTCAGTGCTTTGATCGTCCGGATGTTTAAGTTGGGGTGGAACGATCGGGAGTCTCCGTATCGTCCTGCGTTTGAGGAGGCCGTTGAATGGTGGAAGCGGATGCATGCTGGCAGTACTCTCCCTCCCTCGCTGACCCTAATTCCGAGCCAGGTGGCGATAGACTTCACCTTCGAAAGGTATACTGGTATCCAGGTTTCCGTCGATCCGGAAGAGTCTGCCCGTCGCGTAGAGCGGCTTCGTCAAGATGCCTCCATCATCCGTCCCTTTATCATTAGGGAACTAGCCGAATTGGCGAGGCGACGTCAGGCTCGTCTCCGGGGGGTCCAGAATACTCGTGTCCGGGCGAGTCAGAATGCTCGTGGCGGGAACAGTCGGGGCCTTAACTGTGTCCTTAACCGAATGGCGAAGCAGGCAGCACGGGGAAGGGGGAGGGGTGCCCAACAGGCGGCAAGGGGAAGGGGAAGGGGAAGAAGTATCCAACCAGCTCGCCGTCCCCAAGTCCCCGTTCGGATTCGCTCTCCTTCGCGATATCCGAGCCAGAATCCCTTCCGTCCATCTCGAGCCGGTCCTCCGATCAAGGGCAAAGGGAAGGCCAAAGCCACAAAGGAGACCATGCAGTCCTCCGATTCTGACTCTGACGGAATCTTTGGCTCTGATCCGGATGGAGCTGGTCCATCGGAACTTCCACCCATTCCTCCCTTTCCGTATCGAGGACCAGTGGGTCAAAGCAGCGGGAATGAGGTCCATAACCTTGAAGACGACATTCCGGAGCGGACTCCTGCTGCCCTGAATCAGGAAAGGGCTCAAGACCCCAGGCCTCCGTCACCAGAGAACGGAGCTATGTTGCCTCCTACTCCGGAGCCTCCTACTCCGGAGCCCACCTCTCCTCCTGTCGATTGGGACATACCTTGGCCCAATAGATAGGTTTTATTTTTCTTTTGTATCTGCGTCCGTCCGGACGTAACAGATTGTACAATTGTATCATTTATTCAAATGTGATTTCTTTGTATGTCGAGATAGCTTATTCAAGCGTTTTTCCTTGTTGTTTGATCAAACCGTTTTATCCTTTTGTTTTGCTCACCTCCGTTGGTTTATTCAAACACTTCGGAGGATTTTATTTGTTCGTCTTTGCTCACTCCGTCCATTTTTCCAAACGATCCGGAGGATTCTAATTGTGCAGAATTGAAAAATAGTACATAGTAAAATTGAACAAGTATAAAATTTAACAACTCTTCATTCAAATAATCGGACTCCGGCTAGACATACCCTTTGTCTAAATGCGGCCGGAGCCAAGTACATAGTAAATAGGACGGAACGGAATCCTAGGCTCAACCCTAGCCAGAGGACCCGGAACTACATACTTGCTGAAAAGAAAAGACAACTTACAGAACTCTATCGGAAAGCATACCTACTCAGGATGCTCCGTAAAACCTTCGCAAGTTGGTGATGTTCCACCTTCTGGGGATTGCACGTCCGGACTGATCCGCCAGCTCATAACTCCCACCCGGATATGAGGCTGTGACTTGGTACGGACCTTCCCAGTTTGGTGCCAGTTTGCCAGTGGCCTCCTTCAGACTCTTATCATTCCTCCTCATCACCCAATCTCCGGGGACGAATGATTCCTTCCTGACACGCTTGTCGTGGTAACGCTTCATCCGCTCCTTCACCTTGGCCTCATGCAGCGCTGCCTGCTCTCGTTTTTCCTCCAAGAGGTCCAAATCCAGCAGCCTGCTTGATCCGAGCGGAGAGCTCCGTCCGGCCTGGTCTTCATCCCAAGTGAGGGTCCGGAGACTGGGGACTCCTACTTCAGCTGGTATAACTGCCTCCGCCCCGTATACCAAACTGTATGGCGACTGGCCCGTTGCGGATCCTTCAGTCGTCCTGTATGCCCAAAGAACGCTTGGTAGCTCATCGACCCAGTTTCCTCGTGCCCCCTGCAAGCGAGTCTTCAGCCCATTCACCACTGTCCGGTTGGTAACTTCCACTTGACCGTTGGCCTGCGGGTGGTAAATAGATGTGAGCCGCTGCGTAATTCCGTACTCCTTGCACCAAGATCGAAACGGGTCATTTTCAAACTGAGCTCCGTTATCCGTGACGATGTACTTCGGGATTCCGTAGCGGCAGATAATGTTCTTCCAACAAAACTTGACGCAAGTGCTGCCGCGGATGTTTGTAAGGGGTTCAGCCTCCACCCACTTGCTGAAGTAGTCGATCGCTACTATCAGGTACTTGAATCCTCCCGGAGCGGAGGGGAAAGGCCCGACCAGATCAATGCCCCATCTATCAAAGGGCCACGAGCCGGTGATCCCGACCCTTTCTTCTTGCGGAACATGAATGAGCGGAGCAAACCTTTGGCACTGAACACAGGAGTGGACGTACTTCTGCGCTTCTTCAAACAGGGTCGGCCAGTAGTAGCCCGTGCACATTATCTTTCTTGCTATGGTCCTGGCTCCTTGGTGACTGCCATTCGGTCCTTCATGCATCTCCTTCACGATCCGGGCTGCCTCATCCGAGTCTACGCACCTTAACCACGGTTGGAGATATCCTTGTTTGAGCAGAGTTCCATCAACTATGGTGTAGTGCGGTGCCTTCTGTCGGATTTTCCGTGCCAGTGCCTTGTCTTCCGGGAGCTTTCCGTGCTGCAAATAGTCGAAGAAGGGGGCCATCCATGACTCCTTTTGCACCTCCACTGCTGCCACTAGTGGGACGTCATAACTCCGGGCGGATAGGGTCTCCATCATTAAGTTGCTCTCCGCGTCTGGCTTGATCTCAGAAGAAGCAAGTTTGCTCAAAGCGTCCGCCTTACCGTTGTCCTCGCGAGGGATCTGTGTTATGGTAATGCCACGGAACTTGGCCAGTAATGGCTTAACCGCCTCAAGGTACTTCTGCAAACTCCGTTCCTTTGCTTCATATTCTCCATTCACCTGCTGAACCACTATCTGAGAATCGCTGTACACCTCAACGTCCGTGACCCCTATCTCCAATGCCAGTCGGAGTCCGGCCAGGAGTGCCTCATACTCTGCCTCGTTGTTTGTTGCCCGGAAAGCGAACTGGATAGCATACATGTACTCCATTCCTTGTGGGCTAGTAAGCAGGACACCAGCCCCGCCCCCATTAGCATGAGACGACCCGTCCACATGCAACTTCCATTTGTCAGAGGGTGGTTCCGATCCGGACGGCTCCCCTGAAGGTTCAGTCATTTCTACCAAAAAGTCCGCCAGGGCTTGCCCCTTAATAGCCTTCCGGGGATGGTACTTGATCTCGTGCTCTCCGAGCTCAACTGCCCACTTCATCATCCGACCCGAGGCTTCCGGCTTCAGCATGATCTGTCTCAACGGATGATTCGTCAGTACCGTGATCGGGTGGCCTTGGAAATATGGTCGGAGGCGCCGAGAAGCATGGACCAACGCCAATATCAGCCTTTCCAAAGCGGTATACCTTGTTTCCGGACCCTAGAGTGCCCTGCTCACAAAGTAGACCGGACGCTGTACCTTACCATCTTCTCGGACCAGAGCAGAGCTTATAGCGTGTTCCGTCGCCGCTATGTATAGGAAAAGCTCTTCTCCGGGCAACGGCTTGGAAAGGGTAGGGAGGCTTGCTAGATGAGCCTTGAGATCCGTGAACGCTTGGTCACATGCCTCCGTCCACTCGAACGGCTTGGCTCTGCGGAGTATGTTAAAGAACGGGAGCTGCTTCTCAGCCCCCCGAGCGAGAAATCGGCTCAAAGCGGCTAGCGACCCAGTCAGTTTTTGTACGTCCTTCACCCCTCTCGGAGGAGGCATCTCCATAAGGGCCGATATCTTCTCCGCGTTGACATCGATTCCTCGAGCTGACACCATGTAGCCAAGGAACTTCCCTGCTCCTACTCCGATGGTACTTTTTTCTGGGCTGAGCTTGAGATTCGCCGTCCGGAGTACGTCGAACATCTCCCGGAGGTCGGACAAAAAAGACTCGTACGTCCGACTCTTAACCACCATGTCATCGACATAGACCTCCAGGTTCCGTCCCATCTGGTTCCGAAACAGCTTGTCCGCCATCCTCTGGTACGTTGCACCTGCGTTTTTCAGTCCGAAAGGCATTTTCCTGTAACAAAAAGTACCAAAGTCAGTGATAAAAGATGTTTTGGGTCGGTCATCCTTGGCCATCGTAATCTGGTGGTACCCTCGGTGCGCATCAAATAATGCCAACACTTGGTAACCAGTGATAGCCTCGACCAACTGATCAATGGAGGGGAGCGGATAGCTATCTTTCGGACAGCATTTGTTTAGGTCTGTGAAGTCAATACACATTCTCCAAGAGCCATCGTGCTTCTTCACCAGAACTGGGTTTGCTATCCACTCCGGGTATGATATCTCCTCCACGATTCCGGCACTCAACAGTCTACCCACCTCCGCTCGGATCTCCTTCACGCGTTCCGGGGCGAGGGACCTCTTCTTCTGCCTGATCGGTTTCAGCTTCGGAAAGACATTGAGCTTGTGGACTGCGATCTCCTCCGGAACGCCAGTCAAGTCCTCCGTCCCCCAAGAAAACACATCCTCGTATTCCGCCAACAGGCTTCGCAACTCCATCTTAACGTCATCCGGCATGTTCTTCCCCACACTGACTACCTCCTTCTGTCCGACCATCATATCCTCCACTTCATAAGACGGCGCTTCTCCATGGATGGCTCCTACCAAGTCTGCTTTGGCTTTTCCCTTGTCCGAGGCGGACAGCTTGGGTTGGCCCTCCCCGGACCGGGCATCCTTGATGGCGGTCAACATGCAACTCCGGGCGGTTTGCTGGTGGCCCCGGACGGATGCGATACCGTTTTCCGTGGGGAACTTCATGATCAAGTGGAAAGGCGAACATATAGCCCGTGCCTGTGACAGCCAAGGTCTTCCAATGATCATGTTGTAAGGGGAAACAGCATCAATGACGGCGAAGTTACACTCCACCGTGGCCCGCTTCGTCGGGTCCTGGAAATCCGTCAGGGTGACTTTCAAAGGGATGACTCCGAGCGGATGGACGGTCCGTCCGGTGAACCCTGAAAGGGGGGTCTGACACGGTTTTAAGTTTTGTCGTCCGATCCCTAGCTGATCAAAGCATTCCGCGAACATGATCTCCACACTGCTACCATCATCTACGAACACTCGTTTGATCAGTACTCCTTCGACATCTGCTATTACCACCATTGGATCCGAATGGGGAACCTGTGGCGGTACCGGATCCTCATCCGAAAAGGTGATAGTCTCACTCGGCTTGAACCTCTTTTCTTGAATCTCACCCGGAGGCACGTATCTGCTTTTGGCCTTGATCGCCGTCATGGAACAAAGTCCGTCGCCGACGATTCCGTTTATCACATTGATCATTCGAGGCTGAGCTGGGGGTTGAGCTGGTGCGGCCTGTCTTGGTGCCGGGTTTGCCGGATTAGCTTGGTTGCCCCCTCGGGGGCGATTGTTCCTATTTCTTTTCCGACCCTGTCCGGCTGCAGCTGCCGGGGCTCGGGCCGGGCGTCCGAGTCCTTCTCCCGCCACGCAATCTCTTAACTGGCCTGCTCCGATTAACCTTTCAATATCCGAACGAAGCGCCCTGCATCCCTCCGTGGTATGTCCATGTGACTTATGAAACTCACACCACTTATCCGCATTTGCTGGTGCCGGCACGCCAACGATGGGCTGCGGATCCGTAAACAAACCTCGGTGAACCGCAAGGATCTCCGTACGGGTCTTTGAGAGAGGGGTGTAGGTCGGACGAGCAGCGGCTGCCGGTGCTGGTGCTGCTGTCGCCGGGGCGGGTACTCGTCTGACTTGATCCGTCCGGGCCGGAGTCCTTGCAGCAGTGGTTTGGGTCCCTGTCACCGTGAGAGACCTTTGCTCGAAAAAGCCCACTGTTGTCATCCGGACTTGGTTGGCGTCATGCACCGTACAATGCATCTCTACTACCAACTGGAGGTGGTAGTATGACGTAGGCATATTCTTCATGAGCTCGATGTAGAAAGCGTTGTCCCTTAGTCCGTTGACGAAGTTGTGGATAATGGCCTTCTCCTGCAAATGCCGGTCCACCACCTTCATCGTCGCAGCTATGTACCGGGTGTAGAATTCCCAGGTAGTCTCCGTCTCCAGCTGCCTCATTGCCAGGACCGTGGCGAGGTTCACAAATGTGTGCTACATAGCGGAATAGCGCCGGACCAGGGCTATGGCGAAATCTCAAAAATGTCGGAGCGTACCGTTCGGCAGACCCTTGAACCATGTTAAGCAGTTGCCCCGCAAGTATGAAGGTACCATCTTAAACTGTAGCTCTTCCGGAATATCCCTAGCAATCATGATACTTGCATAAGTATGAACGAACTCCTCCGGATCGCCTTCTCCGTTGTAGGTAGGTAGTCCGTCCGGAGCCTTGATTCCGGCTGGCCACTTGAAACTCAACACCTCCGGAACCCAAGGTGACTGTGGCCCAATCCCATTCCGTCCGATTAGGCGATTAAGACGGTCTTCAATGGAATCCAGACAGAAAGGTGTTTGAAAACCAAAACCTCCGGGGAATCCTCCTCCGGCAGGCGGCATCCCATACATCATCTGCTGCTGACCCCCGGGGTCCTCCGGCAGGTTGCATCCCAAACATCATCTGCTGTTGTCCTCCGGGTGCACCCATCCCATAGCCTTGCTGGGTACCGTATCCCTGCTGGGTTTGTGCTCCCCAGTAAGGTGGTGCGTTCGGATTCAAACCAGCAGTCTGCTGTTGATGTCCGCCCGGGTATGGGTTTAGGTTTGGTGCTCTCGGTTGATCCGGAGGCGGCTTGTCCGCTTCACCTTGTTGAGCTGCCTTCCACTCTTGAAACTGTTGATACTCCGTCATGTTTGTTCTCAGGATGTTGCCTCCAAGTCCGGAATCATGACGCTTACGCTCCTCCCGTCCGGCCTTCCGCCCAACTCGGGGTCTAATCGACCGGCTCTGAGCATCGTCTTCCGTGCTATACCCTTCCGGAGATTCCTCAGGTTCATAATCCTCGGCTTCCTCAGAACCGGATCCCTCAGGACGATCCGGATCAGGCGTCTCATCCCCTTCCGACGACGCCTGATCATCAAACTGATTCTGATTCCGTGCCTCACGTGCCGCTCGCAGACGCTCCCTAGCCTCGCGCTGTATATCAGCCAGAGTTCGTTCGGAAGCTGGCTTCTTCCCTTTCGCCTTCTCCGTTGCTAGGCGCTGTTGCCGACGCTCCTCAGCCGCGGCCTTTTTCTCTGCTGCCGCCTGCTTGGCTTGGAGAATCCGTTCCTTCTCGGCTGCTACCTTCTGAGCTCTAACTGTAGCGGCTTTTCTGGTTTTTGGCCCTCCTCCCGCTTCCTCCTCCGTCGGGAGAGGGTTCTTTCTTGGTCGTCCGCGCGGCATGGACGTGACTTGTAACTGGAAATATTTTTTATGAGGTCCCACTGGGCGTGCCAACTGATGCTACCAGCTTCCAGTCCCGGTCCGGATGATGGCGAGTCTCCGGGCCGGATGAGGCTTTGTCCGTGCTCCGCGCGCTCTCACCTAAAGACCTGCAAAACAACGCCCCGGAGTATCCCGAGGATAGCTACTCCGGCGTGATGATGAAAGAGGGGCCTTTGAATAGGAGAGAGAATAAGGATATATTGAGAGAGTTTTTATCTGATAGAACATACCTTTCTCCACAAGTCCAAAGCTGTATTTATAGTTGTGAGCGGTCAGCCTCCAACCCAGAGGTAGTGATCGTGTCCTTTTGTCCTTACCCGGAGACAGGTCATATTCATGTCCCCTTGTCCCCGGATAGCGCCATTCTAGCTGACGTCATGTGGACCGGGCTACACTCTGGGCCGTGGCCTAGATATGGGCTAGAGCCCATATCACCACTAGCCCCCCGGAGACATGGGATCCGTCCGGAAGAGCGATCCGGAGGAGGGATCCCGTGTCTCAACACGAAATATACTATTGTTGATAGTATTAACTTTTCAAGTTCCTAGTAAAAACTTAAAGGCATTCCGGACGGGATCCCACCTCCGGATCGCTCTTCCGGACGGATCCCATGTCTCGGGGGGGCTAGTGGTGATATGGGCTCTAGCCCATATCTAGGCCACGGCCCAGAGTGTAGCCCGGTCCACATGACGTCAGCTAGAATGGCGCTATCCGGGGACAAGGGGACATGAATATGACCTGTCTCCGGGTAAGGACAAAAGGACAGGACCACTACCTCTGGGTTGGAGGCTGACCGCTCACAACTATAAATACAGCTTTGGACTTGTGGAGAAAGGTATGTTCTATCAGATAAAAACTCTCTCAATATATCCTTATTCTCTCTCCTATTCAAAGGCCCCTCTTTCATCATCACGCCGGAGTAGCTATCCTCGGGATACTCCGGGGCGTTGTTTTGCAGGTCTTTAGGTGAGAGCGCGCGGAGCACGGACAAAGCCTCATCCGGCCCGGAGACTCGCCATCATCCGGACCGGGACTGGAAGCTGGTAGCATCATTTGGCACGCCAGTGGGACCTCATAAAAAATATTTCCAGTTACAAGTCACGTCCATGCCGCGCGGACGACCAAGAAAGAACCCTCTCCCGACGGAGGAGGAAGCGGGAGGAGGGCCAAAAACCAGAAAAGCCGCTACAGTTAGAGCTCAGAAGGTAGCAGCCGAGAAGGAACGGATTCTCCAAGCCAAGCAGGCGGCAGTAGAGAAAAGGGCCGCGGCTGAGGAGCGTCGGCAACAGCGCCTAGCAATGGAGAAGGCGAAAGGGAAGAAGCCAGCTTCCGAACGAACTCTGGCTGATATACAGCGCGAGGCTAGGGAGCGTCTGCGAGCGGCACGTGAGGCGCGGAATCAGAATCAGTTTGATGATCAGGCGTCGTCGGAAGGGGATGAGACGCCATATCCGGATCGTCCTGAGGGATCCGGTTCTGAGGAAGCCGAGGATTATGAACCTGAGGAATCTCCGGAAGGGTATAGCACGGAAGACGATGCTCAGAGCCGGTCGATTAGACCCCGAGTTGGGCGGAAGGCCGGACGGGAGGAGCATAAGCGTCATGATTCCGGACTTGGAGGCAACATCCTGAGGACAAACATGACGGAGTATCAACAGTTCCAAGAGTGGAAGGCAGCTCAACGAGGTGAAGCGGACAAGCCACCTCCGGATCAACCGAGAGCACCAAACCTAAACCCATACCCGGGCGGACATCAACAGCAGACTGCTGGTTTGAATCCGAACGCACCACCTTACTGGGGAGCACAAACCCAGCAGGGATACGGTACCCAGCAAGGCTATGGGATGGGTGCACCCGGAGGACAACAGCAGATGATGTTTGGGATGCAACCTGCCGGAGGACCCGGGGGTCAGCAGCAGATGATGTATGGGATGCCGCCTGCCGGAGGAGGATTCCCCGGAGGTTTTGGTTTTCAAACACCTTTCTGTCCGGATTCCATTGAAGACCGTCTTAATCGCCTAATCGGACGGAATGGGATTGGGCCACAGTCACCTTGGGTTCCGGAGGTGTTGAGTTTCAAGTGGCCAGCCGGAACCAAGGCTCCGGACGGACTACCTACCTACAACGGAGAAGGCGATCCGGAGGAGTTCGTTCATACTTATGCAAGTATCATGATTGCTAGGGATATTCCGGAAGAGCTACAGTGTAAGATGGTACCTTCATACTTGCGGGGCAACTGCTTAACATGGTTCAAGGGTCTGCCGAACGGTACGCTCCGACATTTTTGGGATTTCGCCATAGCCCTGGTCCGGCGCTATTCCGCTATGAAGCACACATTTGTGAACCTCGCCACGGTCCAGGCAATGAGGCAGCTGGAGACGGAGACTACCTGGGAATTCTACACCCGGTACATAGCTGCGACGATGAAGGTGGTGGACCGGCATTTGCAGGAGAAGGCCATTATCCACAACTTCGTCAACGGACTGAGGGACAACGCTTTCTACATCGAGCTCATGAAGAATATGCCTACGTCATACTACCACCTCCAGTTGGTAGTAGAGATGCATTGTACGGTGCATGACGCCAACCAAGTCCGGATGACAACAGTGGGCTTTTTCGAGCAAAGGTCTCTCACGGTGACAGGGACCCAAACCACTGCTGCAAGGACTCCGGCCCGGACGGATCAAGTCAGACGAGTACCCGCCCCGGCGACAGCAGCACCAGCACCGGCAGCCGCTGCTCGTCCGACCTACACCCCTCTCTCAAAGACCCGTACGGAGATCCTTGCGGTTCACCGAGGTTTGTTTACAGATCCGCAGCCCATCGTTGGCGTGCCGGCACCAGCAAATGCGGATAAGTGGTGTGAGTTTCATAAGTCACATGGACATACCACGGAGGGATGCAGGGCGCTTCGTTCGGATATTGAAAGGTTAATCGGAGCAGGCCAGTTAAGAGATTGCGTGGCGGGAGAAGGACTCGGACGCCCGGCCCGAGCCCCGGCAGCTGCAGCCGGACAGGGTCGGAAAAGAAATAAGAACAATCGCCCCCGAGGGGGCAACCAAGCTAATCCGGCAAACCCGGCACCAAGACAGGCCGCACCAGCTCAACCCCCAGCTCAGCCTCGAATGATCAATGTGATAAACGGAATCGTCGGTGACGGACTTTGTTCCATGACGGCGATCAAGGCCAAAAGCAGATACGTGCCTCCGGGTGAGATTCAAGAAAAGAGGTTCAAGCCGAGTGAGACTATCACCTTTTCGGATGAGGATCCGGTACCGCCACAGGTTCCCCATTCGGATCCAATGGTGGTAATAGCAGATGTCGAAGGAGTACTGATCAAACGAGTGTTCGTAGATGATGGTAGCAGTGTGGAGATCATGTTCGCGGAATGCTTTGATCAGCTCGGGATCAGACGACAAAATTTAAAACCGTGTCAGACCCCCCTTTCAGGGTTCACCGGACGGACCGTCCATCCGCTCGGAGTCATCCCTTTGAAAGTCACCCTGACGGATTTCCAGGACCCGACGAAGCGGGCCACGGTGGAGTGTAACTTCGCCGTCATTGATGCTGTTTCCCCTTACAACATGATCATTGGAAGACCTTGGCTGTCACAGGCACGGGCTATATGTTCGCCTTTCCACTTGATCATGAAGTTCCCCACGGAAAACGGTATCGCATCCGTCCGGGGCCACCAGCAAACCGCCCGGAGTTGCATGCTGACCGCCATCAAGGATGCCCGGTTCGGGGAGGGCCAACCCAAGCTGTCCGCCTCGGACAAGGGAAAAGCCAAAGCAGACTTGGTAGGAGCCATCCATGGAGAAGCGCCGTCTTATGAAGTGGAGGATATGATGGTCGGACAGAAGGAGGTAGTCAGTGTGGGGAAGAACATGCTGGATGACGTTAAGATGGAGTTGCGAAGCCTGTTGGTGGAATACGAGGATGTGTTTTCTTGGGGGACGGAGGACTTGACTGGCGTTCCGGAGGAGATCGCAGTCCACAAGCTCAATGTCTTTCCGGAGCTGAAACCGATCAGGCAGAAGAAGAGGTCTCTCGCCCCGGAACGCGTGGAGGAGATCCGAGCGGAGGTGGGTAGACTGTTGAGTGCCGGAATCGTGGAGGAGATATCATACCCGGAGTGGATAGCAAACCCAGTTCTGGTGAAGAAGCACGATGGCTCTTGGAGAATGTGTATTGACTTCACAGACCTAAACAAATGCTGTCCGAAAGATAGCTATCCGCTCCCCTCCATTGATCAGTTGGTCGAGGCTATCACTGGTTACCAAGTGTTGGCATTATTTGATGCGCACCGAGGGTACCACCAGATTACGATGGCCAAGGATGACCGACCCAAAACATCTTTTATCACTGACTTTGGTACTTTTTGTTACAGGAAAATGCCTTTCGGACTGAAAAACGCAGGTGCAACGTACCAGAGGATGGCGGACAAGCTGTTTCGGAACCAGATGGGACGGAACCTGGAGGTCTATGTCGATGACATGGTGGTTAAGAGTCGGACGTACGAGTCTTTTTTGTCCGACCTCCGGGAGATGTTCGACGTACTCCGGACGGCGAATCTCAAGCTCAGCCCAGAAAAAAGTACCATCGGAGTAGGAGCAGGGAAGTTCCTTGGCTACATGGTGTCAGCTCGAGGAATCGATGTCAACGCGGAGAAGATATCGGCCCTTATGGAGATGCCTCCTCCGAGAGGGGTGAAGGACGTACAAAAACTGACTGGGTCGCTAGCCGCTTTGAGCCGATTTCTCGCTCGGGGGGCTGAGAAGCAGCTCCCGTTCTTTAACATACTCCGCAGAGCCAAGCCGTTCGAGTGGACGGAGGCATGTGACCAAGCGTTCACGGATCTCAAGGCTCATCTAGCAAGCCTCCCTACCCTTTCCAAGCCGTTGCCCGGAGAAGAGCTTTTCCTATACATAGCGGCGACGGAACACGCTATAAGCTCTGCTCTGGTCCGAGAAGATGGTAAGGTACAGCGTCCGGTCTACTTTGTGAGCAGGGCACTCTAGGGTCCGGAAACAAGGTATACCGCTTTGGAAAGGCTGATATTGGCGTTGGTCCATGCTTCTCGGCGCCTCCGACCATATTTCCAAGGCCACCCGATCACGGTACTGACGAATCATCCGTTGAGACAGATCATGCTGAAGCCGGAAGCCTCGGGTCGGATGATGAAGTGGGCAGTTGAGCTCGGAGAGCACGAGATCAAGTACCATCCCCGGAAGGCTATTAAGGGGCAAGCCCTGGCGGACTTTTTGGTAGAAATGACTGAACCTTCAGGGGAGCCGTCCGGATCGGAACCACCCTCTGACAAATGGAAGTTGCATGTGGACGGGTCGTCTCATGCTAATGGGGGCGGGGCTGGTGTCCTTCTTACTAGCCCACAAGGAATGGAGTACATGTATGCTATCCAGTTCGCTTTCCGGGCAACAAACAACGAGGCAGAGTATGAGGCACTCCTGGCCGGACTCCGACTGGCATTGGAGATAGGGGTCACGGACGTTGAGGTGTACAACGATTCTCAGATAGTGGTTCAGCAGGTGAATGGAGAATATGAGGCAAAGGAACGGAGTTTGCAGAAGTACCTTGAGGCGGTTAAGCCATTACTGGCCAAGTTCCGTGGCATTACCATAACACAGATCCCTCGCGAGGACAACGGTAAGGCGGACGTTTTGAGCAAACTTGCTTCTTCTGAGATCAAGCCAGACGCGGAGAGCAACTTAATGATGGAGACCCTATCCGCCCGGAGTTATGACGTCCCACTAGTGGCAGCAGTGGAGGTGCAAAAGGAGTCATGGATGGCCCCCTTCTTCGACTATTTGCAGCACGGAAAGCTCCCGGAAGACAAGGCACTGGCACGGAAAATCCGACAGAAGGCACCGCACTACACCATAGTTGATGGAACCCTGCTCAGACAAGGATATCTCCAACTGTGGTTAAGGTGCGTAGACTCGGATGAGGCAGCCCGGATCGTGAAGGAGATGCATGAAGGACCGAATGGCAGTCACCAAGGAGCCCGGACCATAGCAAGAAAGATAATGTGCACGGGCTACTACTGGCCGACCCTGTTTGAAGAAGCGCAGAAGTACGTCCGCTCCTGTGTTCAGTGCCAAAGGTTTGCTCCGCTCATTCATGTTCCGCAAGAAGAAAGGGTCGGGATCACCGGCTCGTGGTCCTTTGATAGATGGGGCATTGATCTGGTCGGGCCTTTCCCCTCCGCTCCGGGAGGATTCAAGTACCTGATAGTAGCGATCGACTACTTCAGCAAGTGGGTGGAGGCTGAACCCCTTACAAACATCCGCGGCAGCACTTGCGTCAAGTTTTGTTGGAAGAACATTATCTGCCGCTACGGAATCCCGAAGTACATCGTCACGGATAACGGAGCTCAGTTTGAAAATGACCCGTTTCGATCTTGGTGCAAGGAGTACGGAATTACGCAGCGGCTCACATCTGTTTACCACCCGCAGGCCAACGGTCAAGTGGAAGTTACCAACCGGACAGTGGTGAATGGGCTGAAGACTCGCTTGCAGGGGGCACGAGGAAACTGGGTCGATGAGCTACCAAGCGTTCTTTGGGCATACAGGACGACTGAAGGATCCGCAACGGGCCAGTCGCCATACAGTTTGGTATACGGGGCGGAGGCAGTTATACCAGCTGAAGTAGGAGTCCCCAGTCTCCGGACCCTCACTTGGGATGAAGACCAGGCCGGACGGAGCTCTCCGCTCGGATCAAGCAGGCTGCTGGATTTGGACCTCTTGGAGGAAAAACGAGAGCAGGCAGCGCTGCATGAGGCCAAGGTGAAGGAGCGGATGAAGCGTTACCACGACAAGCGTGTCAGGAAGGAATCATTCATCCCCGGAGATTGGGTGATGAGGAGGAATGATAAGAGTCTGAAGGAGGCCACTGGCAAACTGGCACCAAACTGGGAAGGTCCGTACCAAGTCACAGCCTCATATCCGGGTGGGAGTTATGAGCTGGCGGATCAGTCCGGACGTGCAATCCCCAGAAAGTGGAACATCACCAACTTGCGAAGGTTTTACGGAGCATCCTGAGTAGGTATGCTTTCCGATAGAGTTCTGTAAGTTGTCTTTTCTTTTCAGCAAGTATGTAGTTCTGGGTCCTCTGGCTAGGGTTGAGCCTAAGATTCCGTTCCGTCCTATTTACTATGTACTTGGCTCCGGCCGCATTTAGACAAAGGGTATGTCTAGCCGGAGTCCGATTATTTGAATGAAGAGTTGTTAAATTTTATACTTGTTCAATTTTACTATGTACTATTTTTCAATTCTGCACAATTAGAATCCTCCGGATCGTTTGGTCAAATGGACGGAGTGAGCAAAGACGAACAAATAAAATCCTCCGAAGTGTTTGAATAAACCAACAGAGGTGAGCAAAACAAAAGGATAAAACGGTTTGATCAAACAACAAGGAAAAACGCTTGAATAAGCTATCTCGACATACAAAGAAATCACATTTGAATAAATGATACAATTGTACAATCTGTTACGTCCGGACGGACGCAGATACAAAAGAAAAATAAAACCTATCTATTGGGCCAAGGTATGTCCCAATCGACAGGAGGAGAGGTGGGCTCCGGAGTAGGAGGCTCCGGAGTAGGAGGCAACATAGCTCCGTTCTCTGGTGACGGAGGCCTGGGGTCTTGAGCCCTTTCCTGATTCAGGGCAGCAGGAGTCCGCTCCGGAATGCCGTCTTCAAGGTTATGGACCTCATTCCCGCTGCTTTGACCCACTGGTCCTCGATACGGAAAGGGAGGAATGGGTGGAAGTTCCGATGGACCAGCTCCATCCGGATCGGAGCCAAAGATTCCGTCAGAGTCAGAATCGGAGGACTGCATGGTCTCCTTTGTGGCTTTGGCCTTCCCTTTGCCCTTGAACGGAGGACCGGCTCGAGATGGACGGAAGGGATTCTGGCTCGGATATCGCGAAGGAGAGCGAATCCGAACGGGGACTTGGGGACGGCGAGCTGGTTGGATACTTCTTCCCCTTCCCCTTCCCCTTGCCGCCTGTTGGGCACCCCTCCCCCTTCCCCGTGCTGCCTGCTTTGCCATTCGGTTAAGGACACAGTTAAGGCCCCGACTGTTCCCGCCACGAGCATTCTGACTCGCCCGGACACGAGTATTCTGGACCCCCCGGAGACGAGCCTGACGTCGCCTCGCCAATTCGGCTAGTTCCCTAATGATAAAGGGACGGATGATGGAGGCATCTTGACGGAGCCGCTCTACTCGACGGGCAGACTCTTCCGGATCGACGGAAACCTGGATACCAGTATACCTTTCGAAGGTGAAGTCTATCGCCACCTGGCTCGGAATTAGGGTCAGCGAGGGAGGGAGAGTACTGCCAGCATGCATCCGCTTCCACCATTCAACGGCCTCCACAAACGCAGGACGATACGGAGACTTCCGATCGTTCCACCCCAACTTAAACATCCGGACGATCAAAGCACTGACGTCACGAGGGAAGTTGCGGTATATGGTCGGAGTGACGAGTCCGAGGCGGAGTCCGGTCAGATGGTATGACAGTTGCAAGGTCATCAGATTCTCCCGGAGGACCATCACCCGGCCGGCAAGCACTTGATTTTCTTCTTCCAGCTTCAAATAATCTCGTTGAAAATCCGTCCGGCTGGCCAGCCACTTCAATTTCTCAGCATAGAATGGAAGCAGGGACCAAACTAAATCCAATTCGGTTTTCAGCTTGGCCTTGTAGTCTTCATGCTCCGCTTGCAGCATGGAGATTGTCTCATCCGCGTCGTTGGTTGCATTGATCCGTTCTCGAGCGAAATCCCGACACTGGGACAGAGTGCCGAATTCCTCTGATATCTCTCGGAGGCAAGCGGCCAAGGTTGGGATATCCTGAAACTCTTCCATTAGGGACTCCATTCCGGATCGGACGAAGAGCTCGCGGGTTCGCTCCCCACCCATCGTCCATCCGGAAAGTTCCGCCTCCAACTCCGCTCATCTAGGACACGGAGGGCTCGTAGAATGAGAGCTGGCTGGCGAACGATGGTCATGTGAGTCACCGGTCCGGAGAACCGGATTCGGACCTCGGGGTTGCGGACAAGTAAAAATGCAATGAATACGAGAAAATAAAACACAAGTATGGGAAGAATGAAAGACTCGTTTCATAAAAGGGTAGAAAGATTACATCATCCGGAGGGTTGTCATCCCCATCCGAGTCCTCGCTATTGTCCTTCCTACACTAAACAATAGAAGATCAGACCTATCCGGATGAAAGCTATTACACAGAAATTAAAAGCTAAGGAGTGCGCTCTACATCAGAGTCCTCGCTGCGGTTATTGTCGTCATGACCGCCATCTCCTTCCTCATCATCCCCGAACCGGGCATCGTCGCCATCACCCTCATTGGCGTCTGGAGATCCGTACAGCTGGAGAACTTCCATGTACTTGGCCTTGACAGGAGACTCCGGTTTGGTCCTTTCCGGGACGGGGGGCACCTCGACTTGCAAGTTCACCAACCCATCGTTGAAGGCACGGACTGACTCAGCCGACACCGAGGCTGGACTCTCTTCCGGGCGGGCTTCAAACACCGATAGCACGGAGGGCTGCATCTTCTCGACCCCTCCGCGGTAAAACCGGTCCAGATCATGGTTGTATCGGGCCTGGGCGTCCGGATGATAGTAGAACTTGGTGAACGCCTCCCTTCGGACCTCCGGAACCCAGCTTCGCATCTTCCTATAGACTTGGTGGGCTGCAAGCTTGTTGGATTCGAGGCAAAGACCTTGCAGGTTCTTCTCGAACGCTTCGCTTTGAAGTACCTTATCCGCGAAGGCAACACACAGATCACGCTGCGCGCCCGGAGAGGAAAGGTCCTCTAGCTCTCGGACCCGGACCTCCGCTCTGGTCGCCCGGGCCTCGGCCTCAGCTGCCCGGGCCTCTGCAGCAACCAGCTCACGGGTCAGGTTCCCCCTTGTCCGCTCCAGCCCACTTATCTTCTGAGATAACTGAGTATGCATGGCGTGATAAGCCTTGTTGATGGCCGCAGAAACACCCGGAGCAGCGATAAGATAAGCAGCAAAGTCCTACAAAGAGTTAAATTAGACAAACCATCCACTAAATGGACAAAAGATAAGCAACAAACGAGGTTCTACCTGGCTGGTCCGGCCAGAAGTATAGCTATTGTCCGGAGTGTCCTTATTCGCGGAGAGGTCCGGAATCTCCACCTGCTGGACGATCTGCCTCGCGGACGAATGCTGGCCCGTTTCGGTCCGCCCAGTTGTTTCGGTTTCGCGGCGATGGGACGGAATCTTCCTCCTCGGCTTCTTTGACAGCGGGAGGTCATCATCCTCATCGGTGGACGGAGGATCCTCAAGGGTGATGGCAGCGGCTCGATTGCCAGCCCCGCCGCCCGAAACGGAGGACTGTTTCGCAGACGCAACCGCGATGTTCTTCAAGGCCTCCGCCTTGGCCTTCTCTTCCGCGATCAGCGCTAACTGGCGCTTCCGCTTCTTCTCCTTGTCTTTCTCTGCTTCTTCAGTAGTTGGGGTTTTCATGCCGGTCCCCGAACCGGTTGCCGACTTCTCCTTATCTGCAGTTTTTGTAGTTTTTTGTCCGGGCGGAGGATTTCCGCCCGTGTTCTTGTTCTTGTTGGATCCGGACTGAGGGTCCACACCCGCCTCGATCTCAGGATACACTGCATAAAGGCATTCTTACCTTTTTAATATGCTAATAGGGTAAAAACTTTTAGAGTTCCTAGTAATAACTTAAAGGCATTCTCACATTTTTAAGATCACCTCATGCAAACCCCAAAAAAAATTAAATTCCTTGTGGAATTTGAAAGGTTTACTGATGTTTATCAAATGTTGTGGATGCTTTAATCTGAATTCCGTCAAATGTTGATCAAACAAATCAAACTATAATAAATTGAAAGTATTGCAAACGATTTTTCTTTTTTTTACATTTTCAAAAAAAGAGCATGTGGTAAATAATAATCTTGAGTTGATAAATTTAATCTCTACAATTTAAAATTATTTAAATTTAAACTCAACTATTGTTGATAGTATTAACTTTTCAAGTTCCTAGTAAAAACTTAAAGGCATTCCCACCTTTCCATAGTAAAAAGGCATTCTCACCTTTTTACTATGCTGATAGGGTAAAAACTTTTAGAGTTCCTAGTAAAAACTTAAAGGCATTCTCACATTTTCAAGATCACCTCATGCAAACCCCAAAAAAAATTAAATTCCTTGTGGAATTTGAAAGGTTTACTGATGTTTATCAAATGTTGTGGATGCTTTAATCTGAATTCCGTCAAATGTTGATCAAACAAATCAAACTACAATAAATTGAAAGTATTGCAAACGAATTTTTTTTTTTACATCTTGAAAAAAAGAGCATGTGGTAAATAATAATCTTGAGTTGATAAATTTAATCTATACAAATTAAAATTATTTAAATTTCAACTGAAGTAATGATGATAGTATTAACTTTTCAAGTTCCTAGTAAAAACTTAAAGGCATTCTAACCTTTCCATAGTAAAAAGGCATTCTAACCTTTTTACTATGCTGATAGGGTAAAAACTTTTAGAGTTCCTAGTAAAAACTTAAAGGCATTCTCACATTTTCAAGATCACCTCATGCAAACCCCAAAGAAAAATAAATTCCTTGTGGAATTTGAAAGGTTTACTGATGATTATCAAATGTTGTGGATGTTTTAATCTGAATTCCGTCAAATGTTGATCAAACCAATCAAACTATAACAAATTGAAAGTATTGCAAATGATTTTTTTTTTTTTACATCTTGAAAAAAAGAGCATGTGGTAAATAATAATCTTGAGTTGATAAATTTAATCCCTACAATTTAAAATTATTTAAATTTCAACTGAACTAATGTTGATAGTATTAACTTTTCATGTTCCTGGTAAAAACTTAAAGGCATTCTCACATTTCCATAGTAAAAAGGCATTCTCACCTTTTTACTATGCTGATAGGGTAAAAACATTTAGAGTTCCTAGTAAAAACATAAAGGCATTCTCACATTTTCAAGATCACCTCATGCAAACCACAATAAAAATTAAATTACTTGTGGAATTTGAAAGGTTTACTGATGTTTATCAAATGTTGTGGATGCTTTAATCTGAATACCGTCAAATGTTGATCAAACAAATCAAACTATAATAAATTGAAAGTATTGCAAACGAATTTTTTTTTTTTTTTACATCTTGAAAAAAAGAGCATGTGGTAAATAATAATCTCGAGTTGATAAATTTCATCTCTATAATTTAAAATTATTTAAATTTCAACTGAACTAATGTTGATAATATTAACTTTTCAAGTTCCTAGTAAAAACTTAAAGGCATTCTCACCTTTTTACAATGCTGATAGGGTAAAAACTTTTAAAGTTCCTAGTAAAAACTTAAAGGCATTCTCAAATTTTCAAGATCACCTCATTCAAACCCCAAAAAAAATTAAATTCCTTGTGGAATTTGAAAGGTTTACTGATGTTTATCAAATGTTGTGGATGCTTTTAATCTGAATTCCGTCAAATGTTGATCAAACAAATCAAACTATAATAAATTGAAAGTATCGAAAACGATTTTTTTTTTTAACATCTTGAAAAAAAGAGCATGTGGTAAATAATAATCTTGAGTTGATAAATTTCATCTCTACAATTTAAAATTATTTAAATTTCAACTGAAAACTAATGTTGATAGTATTAACTTTTTAAGTTCCTAGTAAAAACTTAAAGACATTCTCACCTTTCCATAGTAAAAAGGCATTCTCACCTTTTTACTATGCTGATAGGGTAAAAACATTTAGAGTTCCTAGTAATAACTTAAAGGCATTCTCACATTTTCAAGATCACCTCATGCAAACCCCAAAGAAAATTAAATTCCTTGTGGAATTTGAAAGGTTTACTGATGTTTATCAAATGTTGTGGATGCTTTAATCTGAATTCCGTCAAATGTTGATCAAACAAATCAAACTATAATAAATTGAAAGTATCGAAAAAGATTTTTTTTTTATCATCTTGAAAAAAAGAGCATGTGGTAAATAATAATCTTGAGTTGATAAATTTAATCCCTACAATTTAAAATTATTTAAATTTCAACTGAACTAATGTTGATAGTATTAACTTTTCATGTTCCTGGTAAAAACTTAAAGGCATTCTCACATTTCCATAGTAAAAAGGCATTCTCACCTTTTTACAATGCTGATAGGGTAAAAACTTTTAGATTTCCTAGTCAAAACTTAAAGGCATTCTCAAATTTTCATGATCACCTCATGCAAACCCTAAAAAAAATTAAATTCCTTGTGGAATTTGAAAGGTTTACTGATGTTTATCAAATGTCGTGGATGCTTTAAACTGAATTCCTTCAAATGTTGATCAAACAAATTAAACTATTATAAATTGAAAGTATCGAAAACGATTTTTTTTTAACATCTTGAAAAAAAGAGCATGTGGTAAATAATAATCTTGAGTTGATAAATTTCATCTCTACAATTTAAAATTATTTAAATTTCAACTTAAAACTAATGTTGATAGTATTAACTTTTTAGGTTCCTAGTAAAAATTTAAAGACATTCTCACCTTTCCATAGTAAAAAGGCATTCTCACCTTTTTACTATGCTGATAGGGTAAAAACATTTAGAGTTCCTAGTAATAACTTAAAGGCTTTCTCACATTTTCAAGATCACCTCATGCAAACCCCAAAAAAAATTAAATTCCTTGTGGAATTTGAAAGGTTTACTGATGTTTATCAAATGTTGTGGATGCTTTAATCTGAATTCCGTCAAATGTTGATCAAACAAATCAAACTATAATAAATTGAAAGTATCGAAAACGAATTTTTTTTTTTTTACATCTTGAAAAAAAGAGCATGTGGTAAATAATAATCTCGAGTTGATAAATTTCATCCCTACAATTTAAAATTATTTAAATTTCAACTGAACTAATGTTGATAATATTAACTTTTCAAGTTCCTAGTAAAAACTTAAAGACATTCTCACATTTCCATAGTAAAAAGGCATTCTCACCTTTTTACAATGCTGATAGGGTAAAAACTTTTAGATTTCCTAGTCAAAACTTAAAGGCATTCTCAAATTTTCATGATCACCTCATGCAAACCCTAAAAAAAATTAAATTCCTTGTGGAATTTGAAAGGTTTACTGATGTTTATCAAATGTCGTGGATGCTTTAAACTGAATTCCTTCAAATGTTGATCAAACAAATTAAACTATTATAAATTGAAAGTATCGAAAACGATTTTTTTTTTAACATCTTGAAAAAAAGAGCATGTGGTAAATAATAATCTTGAGTTGATAAATTTCATCCCTACAATTTAAAATTATTTAAATTTCAACTTAAAACTAATGTTGATAGTATTAACTTTTCATGTTCCTGGTAAAAACTTAAAGGCATTCTCACATATCCATAGTAAAAAGTCATTCTCACCTTTTTACAATGCTGATAGGGTAAAAACTTTTAGATTTCCTAGTCAAAACTTAAAGGCATTCTCAAATTTTCATGATCACCTCATGCAAACCCTAAAAAAAATTAAATTCCTTGTGGAATTTGAAAGGTTTACTGATGTTTATCAAATGTCGTGGATGCTTTAAACTGAATTCCTTCAAATGTTGATCAAACAAATTAAACTATTATAAATTGAAAGTATCGAAAACGATTTTTTTTTTAACATCTTGAAAAAAAGAGCATGTGGTAAATAATAATCTTGAGTTGATAAATTTCATCTCTACAATTTAAAATTATTTAAATTTCAACTTAAAACTAATGTTGATAGTATTAACTTTTTAGGTTCCTAGTAAAAACTTAAAGACATTCTCACCTTTCCATAGTAAAAAGGCATTCTCACCTTTTTACTATGCTGATAGGGTAAAAACATTTAGAGTTCCTAGTAATAACTTAAAGGCTTTCTCACATTTTCAAGATCACCTCATGCAAACCCCAAAAAAAATTAAATTCCTTGTGGAATTTGAAAGGTTTACTGATGTTTATCAAATGTTGTGGATGCTTTAATCTGAATTCCGTCAAATGTTGATCAAACAAATCAAACTATAATAAATTGAAAGTATCGAAAACGAATTTTTTTTTTTTTACATCTTGAAAAAAAGAGCATGTGTTAAATAATAATCTCGAGTTGATAAATTTCATCCCTACAATTTAAAATTATTTAAATTTCAACTGAACTAATGTTGATAATATTAACTTTTCAAGTTCCTAGTAAAAACTTAAAGACATTCTCACATTTCCATAGTAAAAAGGCATTCTCACCTTTTTACAATGCTGATAGGGTAAAAACTTTTAGATTTCCTAGTCAAAACTTAAAGGCATTCTCAAATTTTCATGATCACCTCATGCAAACCCTAAAAAAAATTAAATTCCTTGTGGAATTTGAAAGGTTTACTGATGTTTATCAAATGTCGTGGATGCTTTAAACTGAATTCCTTCAAATGTTGATCAAACAAATTAAACTATTATAAATTGAAAGTATCGAAAACGATTTTTTTTTTAACATCTTGAAAAAAAGAGCATGTGGTAAATAATAATCTTGAGTTGATAAATTTCATCTCTACAATTTAAAATTATTTAAATTTCAACTTAAAACTAATGTTGATAGTATTAACTTTTTAGGTTCCTAGTAAAAACTTAAAGACATTCTCACCTTTCCATAGTAAAAAGGCATTCTCACCTTTTTACTATGCTGATAGGGTAAAAACATTTAGAGTTCCTAGTAATAACTTAAAGGCTTTCTCACATTTTCAAGATCACCTCATGCAAACCCCAAAAAAAATTAAATTCCTTGTGGAATTTGAAAGGTTTACTGATGTTTATCAAATGTTGTGGATGCTTTAATCTGAATTCCGTCAAATGTTGATCAAACAAATCAAACTATAATAAATTGAAAGTATTGCAAACGAGTTTTTTTTTTTTACATCTTGAAAAAAAGAGCATGTAGTAAATAATAATCTTGAGTTGATAAATTTAATCTCTACAATTTAAAATTATTTAAATTTCAACTGAACTAATGTTGATAGTATTAACTTTTCATGTTCCTAGTAAAAACTTAAAGGCATTCTCACATTTCCATAGTAAAAAGGCATTCTCACCTTTTTACTATGCTGATAGGGTAAAAACTTTTAGAGTTCCTAGTAAAAACTTAAAGGCATTCTCACATTTTCAAGATCACCTCATTCAAACCACAAAAAAATTTAAATTACTTGTGGAATTTGAAAGGTTTACTGATGTTTATCAAATGTTGTGGATGCTTTAATCTTAATTCCGTCAAATGTTGATCAAACAAATCAAACTATAATAAATTGAAAGTATTGCAAACGATTTTTTTTTTTTACATCTTGAAAAAAAGAGCATGTGGTAAATAATAATCTCGAGTTGATAAATTTCATCTCTATAATTTAAAATTATTTAAATTTCAACTGAACTAATGTTGATAATATTAACTTTTCAAGTTCCTAGTAAAAACTTAAAGGCATTCTCACCTTTTTACTATGCTGATAGGGTAAAAACTTTTAGAGTTCCTAGTAAAAACTTAAAGGCATTCTCAAATTTTCAAGATCACCTCATTCAAACCCCAAAAAAAATTAAATTCCTTGTGGAATTTGAAAGGTTTACTGATGTTTATCAAATGTTGTGGATGCTTTTAATCTGAATTCCGTCAAATGTTGATCAAACAAATCAAACTATAATAAATTGAAAGTATCGAAAATGATTTTTTTTTTTTAACATCTTTAAAAAAAGAGCATATGGTAAATAATAATCTTGAGTTGATAAATTTCATCTCTACAATTTAAAATTATTTAAATTTCAACTGAAAACTAATGTTGATAGTATTAACTTTTTAAGTTCCTAGTAAAAACTTAAAGACATTCTCACCTTTTCATAGTAAAAAGGCATTCTCACCTTTTTACTATGCTGATAGGGTAAAAACATTTAGAGTTCCTAGTAATAACTTAAAGGCATTCTCACATTTTCAAGATCACCTCATGCAAACACCAAAGAAAATTAAATTCCTTGTGGAATTTGAAAGGTTTACTGATGTTTATCAAATGTTGTGGATGCTTTAATCTGAATTCCGTCAAATGTTGATCAAACAAATCAAACTATAATAAATTGAATGTATCGAAAACGAATTTTTTTTTTATCATCTTGAAAAAAAGAGCATGTGGTAAATAATAATCTTGAGTTGATAAATTTAATCCCTACAATTTAAAATTATTTAAATTTCAACTGAACTAATGTTGATAGTATTAACTTTTCATGTTCCTGGTAAAAACTTAAAGGCATTCTCACATTTCCATAGTAAAAAGGCATTCTCACCTTTTTACAATGCTGATAGGGTAAAAACTTTTAGATTTCCTAGTCAAAACTTAAAGGCATTCTCAAATTTTCATGATCACCTCATGCAAACCCTAAAAAAAATTAAATTCCTTGTGGAATTTGAAAGGTTTACTGATGTTTATCAAATGTCGTGGATGCTTTAAACTGAATTCCTTCAAATGTTGATCAAACAAATTAAACTATTATAAATTGAAAGTATCGAAAACGATTTTTTTTTTAACATCTTGAAAAAAAGAGCATGTGGTAAATAATAATCTTGAGTTGATAAATTTCATCTCTACAATTTAAAATTATTTAAATTTCAACTAAACTAATGTTGATAGTATTAACTTTTCATGTTCCTGGTAAAAACTTAAAGGCATTCTCACATTTCCATAGTAAAAAGGCATTCTCACCTTTTTACTATGCTGATAGGGTAAAAACATTTAGAGTTCCTAGTAAAAACATAAAGGCATTCTCACATTTTCAAGATCACCTCATGCAAACCACAATAAAAATTAAATTACTTGTGGAATTTGAAAGGTTTACTGATGTTTATCAAATGTTGTGGATGCTTTAATCTGAATTCCGTCAAATGTTGATCAAACAAATCAAACTATAATAAATTGAAAGTATTGCAAACGAATTTTTTTTTTTACATCTTGAAAAAAAGAGCATGTGGTAAATAATAATCTCGAGTTGATAAATTTCATCTCTATAATTTAAAATTATTTAAATTTCAACTGAACTAATGTTGATAATATTAACTTTTCAAGTTCCTAGTAAAAACTTAAAGGCATTCTCACCTTTTTACAATGCTGATAGGGTAAAAACTTTTAGAGTTCCTAGTAAAAACTTAAAGGCATTCTCAAATTTTTAAGATCACCTCATTCAAACCCCCAAAAAAATTAAATTCCTTGTGGAATTTGAAAGGTTTACTGATGTTTATCAAATGTTGTGGATGCTTTTAATCTGAATTCCGTCAAATGTTGATCAAACAAATCAAACTATAATAAATTGAAAGTATCGAAAACGATTTTTTTTTTTAACATCTTGAAAAAAAGAGCATGTGGTAAATAATAATCTTGAGTTGATAAATTTCATCTCTACAATTTAAAATTATTTAAATTTCAACTGAAAACTAATGTTGATAGTATTAACTTTTTAAGTTCCTAGTAAAAACTTAAAGACATTCTCACCTTTCCATAGTAAAAAGGCATTCTCACCTTTTTACTATGCTGATAGGGTAAAAACATTTAGAGTTCCTAGTAATAACTTAAAGGCATTCTCACATTTTCAAGATCACCTCATGCAAACCCCAAAGAAAATTAAATTCCTTGTGGAATTTGAAAGGTTTACTGATGTTTATCAAATGTTGTGGATGCTTTAATCTGAATTCCGTCAAATGTTAATCAAACAAATCAAACTATAATAAATTGAAAGTATCGAAAAAGATTTTTTTTTTTATCATCTTGAAAAAAAGAGCATGTGGTAAATAATAATCTTGAGTTGATAAATTTAATCCCTACAATTTAAAATTATTTAAATTTCAACTGAACTAATGTTGATAGTATTAACTTTTCATGTTCCTGGTAAAAACTTAAAGGCATTCTCACATTTCCATAGTAAAAAGGCATTCTCACCTTTTTACAATGCTGATAGGGTAAAAACTTTTAGATTTCCTAGTCAAAACTTAAAGGCATTCTCAAATTTTCATGATCACCTCATGCAAACCCTAAAAAAAATTAAATTCCTTGTGGAATTTGAAAGGTTTACTGATGTTTATCAAATGTCGTGGATGCTTTAAACTGAATTCCTTCAAATGTTGATCAAACAAATTAAACTATTATAAATTGAAAGTATCGAAAACGATTTTTTTTTTAACATCTTGAAAAAAAGAGCATGTGGTAAATAATAATCTTGAGTTGATAAATTTCATCTCTACAATTTAAAATTATTTAAATTTCAACTTAAAACTAATGTTGATAGTATTAACTTTTTAGGTTCCTAGTAAAAACTTAAAGACATTCTCACCTTTCCATAGTAAAGAGGCATTCTCACCTTTTTACTATGCTGATAGGGTAAAAACATTTAGAGTTCCTAGTAATAACTTAAAGGCTTTCTCACATTTTCAAGATCACCTCATGCAAACCCCAAAAAAAATTAAATTCCTTGTGGAATTTGAAAGGTTTACTGATGTTTATCAAATGTTGTGGATGCTTTAATCTGAATTCCGTCAAATGTTGATCAAACAAATCAAACTATAATAAATTGAAAGTATCGAAAAAGATTTTTTTTTTTACATCTTGAAAAAAAGAGCATGTGGTAAATAATAATCTCGAGTTGATAAATTTCATCCCTACAATTTAAAATTATTTAAATTTCAACAGAACTAATGTTGATAGTATTAACTTTTCAAGTTCCTAGTAAAAACTTAAAGACATTCTCACATTTCCATAGTAAAAAGGCATTCTCACCTTTTTACAATGCTGATAGGGTAAAAACTTTTAGATTTCCTAGTAATAACTTAAAGGCTTTCTCACATTTTCAAGATCACCTCATGCAAACCCCAAAAAAAATTAAATTCCTTGTGGAATTTGAAAGGTTTACTGATGTTTATCAAATGTTGTGGATGCTTTAATCTGAATTCCGTCAAATGTTGATCAAACAAATCAAACTATAATAAATTGAAAGTATTGCAAACGAGTTTTTTTTTTTAACATCTTGAAAAAAAGAGCATGTGGTAAATAATAATCTTGAGTTGATAAATTTAATCTCTACAATTTAAAATTATTTAAATTTCAACTGAAAACTATTGTTGATAGTATTAACTTTTTAAATTCCTAGTAAAAACTTAAAGACATTCTCACCTTTCCATAGTAAAAAGGCATTCTCACCTTTTTACTATGCTGATAGGGTAAAAGCATTTAGAGTTCCTAGTAATAACTTAAAGGCATTCTTACATTTTCAAGATCACCTCATGCAAACCCCAAAGAAAATTAAATTCCTTGTGGAATTTGAAAGGTTTACTGATGTTTATCAAATGTTGTGGATGCTTTAATCTGAATTCCGTCAAATGTTGATCAAACAAATCAAACTATAATAAATTGAAAGTATCGAAAAAGATTTTTTTTTTATCATCTTGAAAAAAAGAGCATGTGGTAAATAATAATCTTGAGTTGATAAATTTAATCCCTACAATTTAAAATTATTTAAATTTCAACTGAACTAATGTTGATAGTATTAACTTTTCATGTTCCTGGTAAAAACTTAAAGGCATTCTCACATTTCCATAGTAAAAAGGCATTCTCACCTTTTTACAATGCTGATAGGGTAAAAACTTTTAGATTTCCTAGTCAAAACTTAAAGGCATTCTCAAATTTTCATGATCACCTCATGCAAACCCTAAAAAAAATTAAATTCCTTGTGGAATTTGAAAGGTTTACGGATGTTTATCAAATGTCGTGGATGCTTTAAACTGAATTCCTTCAAATGTTGATCAAACAAATTAAACTATTATAAATTGAAAGTATCGAAAATGATTTTTTTTTTAACATCTTGAAAAAAAGAGCATGTGGTAAATAATAATCTTGAGTTGATAAATTTCATCTCTACAATTTAAAATTATTTAAATTTCAACTTAAAACTAATGTTGATAGTATTAACTTTTTAGGTTCCTAGTAAAAACTTAAAGACATTCTCACCTTTCCATAGTAAAAAGGCATTCTCACCTTTTTACTATGCTGATAGGGTAAAAACATTTAGAGTTCCTAGTAATAACTTAAAGGCTTTCTCACATTTTCAAGATCACCTCATGCAAACCCCAAAAAAAATTAAATTCCTTGTGGAATTTGAAAGGTTTACTGATGTTTATCAAATGTTGTGGATGCTTTAATCTGAATTCCGTCAAATGTTGATCAAACAAATCAAACTATAATAAATTGAAAGTATTGCAAACGATTTTTTTTTTTTTTACATCTTGAAAAAAAGAGCATGTGGTAAATAATAATCTCGAGTTGATAAATTTCATCTCTATAATTTAAAATTATTTAAATTTCAACTGAACTAATGTTGATAATATTAACTTTTCAAGTTCCTAGTAAAAACTTAAAGGCATTCTCACCTTTTTACTATGCTGATAGGGTAAAAACTTTTAGATTTCCTAGTAAAAACTTAAAGGCATTCTCAAATTTTCAAGATCACCTCATTCAAACCCCAAAAAAAATTAAATTCCTTGTGGAATTTGAAAGGTTTACTGATGTTTATCAAATGTTGTGGATGCTTTTAATCTGAATTCCGTCAAATGTTGATCAAACAAATCAAACTATAATAAATTGAAAGTATCGAAAACGATTTTTTTTTTTAACATCTTTAAAAAAAGAGCATGTGGTAAATAATAATCTTGAGTTGATAAATTTCATCTCTACAATTTAAAATTATTTAAATTTCAACTGAAAACTAATGTTGATAGTATTAACTTTTTAAGTTCCTAGTAAAAACTTAAAGACATTCTCACCTTTCCATAGTAAAAAGGCATTCTCACCTTTTTACTATGCTGATAGGGTAAAAACATTTAGAGTTCCTAGTAATAACTTAAATGCATTCTCACATTTTCAAGATCACCTCATGCAAACCCCAACGAAAATTAAATTCCTTGTGGAATTTGAAAGGTTTACTGATGTTTATCAAATGTTGTGGATGCTTTAATCTGAATTCCGTCAAATGTTGATCAAACAAATCAAACTATAATAAACTGAAAGTATCGAAAACGATTTTTTTTTTAACATCTTGAAAAAAAGAGCATGTGGTAAATAATAATCTTGAGTTGATAAATTTAATCCCTACAATTTAAAATTATTTAAATTTCATATGAACTAATGTTGATAGTATTAACTTTTCATGTTCCTGGTAAAAACTTAAAGGCATTCTCACATTTCCATAGTAAAAAGGCATTCTCACCTTTTTACAATGCTGATAGGGTAAAAACTTTTAGATTTCCTAGTCAAAACTTAAAGGCATTCTCAAATTTTCATGATCACCTCATGCAAACCCTAAAAAAAATTAAATTCCTTGTGGAATTTGAAAGGTTTACTGATGTTTATCAAATGTCGTGGATGCTTTAAACTGAATTCCTTCAAATGTTGATCAAACAAATTAAACTATTATAAATTGAAAGTATCGAAAACGATTTTTTTTTTAACATCTTGAAAAAAAGAGCATGTGGTAAATAATAATCTTGAGTTGATAAATTTCATCTCTACAATTTAAAATTATTTAAATTTCAACTTAAAACTAATGTTGATAGTATTAACTTTTTAAGTTCCTAGTAAAAACTTAAAGACATTCTCACCTTTCCATAGTAAAAAGGCATTCTCACCTTTTTACTATGCTGATAGGGTAAAAACATTTAGAGTTCCTAATAATAACTTAAAGGCTTTCTCACATTTTCAAGATCACCTCATGCAAACCCCAAAAAAAATTAAATTCCTTGTGGAATTTGAAAGGTTTACTGATGTTTATCAAATGTTGTGGATGCTTTAATCTGAATTCCGTCAAATGTTGATCAAAAAAATCAAACTATAATAAATTGAAAGTATTGCAAACGATTTACATATTTTTTACATCTTCAAAATAAGAGCATCTGGTAAATAATAATCTTGAGTTGATAAATTTAATCTCTACAATTTAAAATTATTTAAATTTCAACTGAACTATTGTTGATAGTATTAACTTTTCAAGTTTCTAGTAAAAATTTAAAGGCATTCTCACCTTTTTACAATGCTGATAGGGTAAAAACTTTTAGATTTCCTAGTCAAAACTTAAAGGCATTCTCAAATTTTCATGATCACCTCATGCAAACCCTAAAAAAAATTAAATTCCTTGTGGAATTTGAAAGGTTTACTGATGTTTATCAAATGTCGTGGATGCTTTAAACTGAATTCCTTCAAATGTTGATCAAACAAATTAAACTATTATAAATTGAAAGTATCGAAAACGATTTTTTTTTTTAACATCTTGAAAAAAAGAGCATGTGATAAATAATAATCTTGAGTTGATAAATTTCATCTCTACAATTTAAAATTATTTAAATTTCAACTGAAAACTAATGTTTATAGTATTAACTTTTTAAGTTCCTAGTAAAAACGTAAAGACATTCTCACCTTTCCATAGTAAAAAGGAATTCTCACCTTTTTACTATGCTGATAGGGTAAAAACATTTAGAGTTCCTAGTAATAACTTAAAGGCATTCTCACATTTTCAAGATCACCTCATGCAAACCCCAAAAAAAATTAAATTCCTTGTGGAATTTGAAAGGTTTACTGATATTTATCAAATGTTGTGGATGCTTTAATCTGAATTCCGTCAAATGTTGATCAAAAAAATCAAACTATAATAAATTGAACGTATTGCAAACGATTTTTATTTTTTTTACATCTTCAAAAAAAGAGCATGTGGTAAATAATAATCTTGAGTTGATAAATTTAATCTCTACAATTTAAAATTATTTAAATTTCAACTGAACTATTGTTGATAGTATTAACTTTTCAAGTTCCTAGTAAAAACTTAAAGGCATTCCCACCTTTCCATAGTAAAAAGGCATTCTCACCTTTTTACTATGCTGATAGGGTAAAAAGTTTTAGAGTTCCTAGTAAATATTTAAAGGCATTCTCACATTTTCAAGATCACCTCATGCAAACCCCAAAAAAAATTAAATTCCTTGTGGAATTTGAAAGGTTTACTGATGTTTATCAAATGTTGTGGATGCTTTAATCTGAATTCCGTCAAATGTTGATCAAACAAAGCAAACTATAATAAATTGAAAGTATTGCAGTAGAGTTTTTTTTTTTTACATCTTTAAAAAAAGAGCATGTAGTAAATAATAATCTTGAGTTGATAAATTTAATCTCTACTATTTAAAATTATTTAAATTTCAACTGAACTAATGTTGATAGTATTAACTTTTCATGTTCCTAGTAAAAACATAAAGGCATTCTCACATTTCCATAGTAAAAAGGCATTCTCACCTTTTTACTATGCTGATAGGGTAAAAACTTTTAGAGTTCCTAGTAAAAACTTAAAGGCATTCTCACATTTTCAAGATCACCTCATGCAAACCACAAAAAAAATTAAATTACTTGTGGAATTTGAAAGGTTTACTGATGTTTATCAAATGTTGTGGATGCTTTAATCTGAATTCCGTCAAATGTTGATCAAACAAATCAAACTATAATAAATTGAAAGTATTGCAAACGATTTTTTTTTTTTTTACATCTTGAAAAAAAGAGCATGTGGTAAATAATAATTTTGAGTTGATAAATTTAATCTCTATAATTTAAAATTATTTAAATTTCAACTGAACTAATGTTGATAGTATTAACTTTTCAAGTTCCTAGTAAAAACTTAAAGGCATTCTCACATTTTTACAATGCTGATAGGGTAAAAACTTTTAGATTTCCTAGTAAAAACTTAAAGGCATTCTCAAATTTTCAAGATCACCTCATGCAAACCCCAAAAAAAATTAAATTCCTTGTGGAATTTGAAAGGTTTACTGATGTTAATCAAATGTTGTTGATGCTTTAATCTGAATTCCGTCAAATGTTGATCAAACAAATAGAACTATAATAAATTGAAAGTATTGCAAACGAGTTTTTTTTTTTACATCTTGAAAAAAAGAGCATGTGGTAAATAATAATCTTGAGTTGATTAATTTAATCTCTACAATTTAAAATTATTTAAATTTCAACTGAACTAATGTTGATAGTATTAACTTTTCATGTTCCTAGTAAAAACTTAAAGGCATTCTCACATTTCCATAATAAAAAGGCATTCTCACCTTTTTACTATGCTGATAGGGTAAAAAATTTTAGAGTTCCTAGTAAAAACTTAAAAGCATTCTCACATTTTCAAGATCACCTCATGCAAACCACAAAAAAAATTAAATTACTTGTGGAATTTGAAAGGTTTACTGATGTTTATCAAATGTTGTGGATTCTTTAATCTGAATTCCGTCAAATGTTGATCAAACAAATCAAACTATAATAAATTGAAAGTATTGAAAACGATTTTTTTTTTTTTTACATCTTGAAAAAAAGAGCATGTGGTAAATAATAATCTTGAGTTGATAAATTTAATCTCTACAATTTAAAATTATTTAAATTTCAACTGAACTAATGTTGATAGTATTAACTTTTCAAGTTCCTAGAAAAAACTTAAAGGCATTCTCACCTTTTTACTATGCTGATAGGGTAAAAACTTTTAGATTTCCTAGTCAAAACTTAAAAGCATTCTCACATTTTCAAGATCACCTCATGCAAACCACAAAAAAAATTAAATTACTTGTGGAATTTGAAAGGTTTACTGATGTTTATCAAATGTTGTGGATTCTTTAATCTGAATTCCGTCAAATGTTGATCAAACAAATCAAACTATAATAAATTGAAAGTATTGAAAACGATTTTTTTTTTTTTTACATCTTGAAAAAAAGAGCATGTGGTAAATAATAATCTTGAGTTGATAAATTTAATCTCTACAATTTAAAATTATTTAAATTTCAACTGAACTAATGTTGATAGTATTAACTTTTCAAGTTCCTAGAAAAAACTTAAAGGCATTCTCACCTTTTTACTATGCTGATAGGGTAAAAACTTTTAGATTTCCTAGTCAAAACTTAAAGGCATTCTCAAATTTTCATGATCACCTCATGCAAACCCTAAAATAAATTAAATTCCTTGTGGAATTTGAAAGGTTTACTGATGTTTATCAAATGTTGTGGATGCTTTAATCTGAATTCCGTCAAATGTTGATCAAACAAATCAAACTATAATAAATTGAATGTATCGAAAACGAATTTTTTTTTTAACATCTTGAAAAAAAGAGCATGTGGTAAATAATAATCTTGAGTTGATAAATTTCATCTCTAACATTTAAAATTATTTAAATTTCAACTGAAAACTAATGTTGATAGTATTAACTTTTTAAGTTCCTAGTAAAAACTTAAAGACATTCTCACCTTTCCATACTAAAAAGGCATTCTCACCTTTTTACTATGCTGATAGGGTAAAAACATTTAGAGTTCCTAGTAATAACTTAAAGGCATTCTCACATTTTCAAGATCACCTCATGCAAACCCCAAAAAAAATAAAATTCCTTGTGGAATTTGAAAGGTTTACTGATGTTTATCAAATGTTGTGGATGCTTTAATCTGAATTCCGTCAAATGTTGATCAAAAAAATCAAACTATAATAAATTGAAAGTATTGCAAACGATTTTTATTTTTTTTACATCTTCAAAAAAAGAGCATTTGGTAAATAATAATCTAGAGTTGATAAATTTAATCTCTACAATTTAAAATTATTTAAATTTCAACTGAACTATTGTTGATAGTATTAACTTTTCAAGTTCCTAGTAAAAACTTAAAGGCATTCCCACCTTTCCATAGTAAAAAGGCATTCTCACCTTTTTACTATGCTGATAGGGTAAATTTTTTTAGAATTCCTAGTAAAAACTTAAAGGCATTCTCACATTTTCAAGATCACCTCATGCAAACCCCAAAAAAAATTAAATTCCTTGTGGAATTTGAAAGGTTTACTGATGTTTATCAAATGTTGTGGATGCTTTAATCTGAATTCCGTCTAATGTTGATCAAACAAATCAAAATATAATAAATTGAATGTATCGAAAACGAATTTTTTTTTTTAACATCTTGAAAAAAAGAGCATGTGGTAAATAATAATCTTGAGTTGATAAATTTCATCTCTACAATTTAAAATTATTTAAATTTCAACTGAAAACTAATGTTGATAGTATTAACTTTTCATGTTCCTAGTAATAAATTAAAGACATTCTCACATTTCCATAGTGAAAAGGCATTCTCACCTTTTTACTATGCTGATAGGGTAAAAAAATTTAGAGTTCCTAGTAAAAACTTAAAGGCATTCTCACATTTTCAAGATCACCTCATGCAAACCCGAAAAAAAATTAAATTACTTGTGGAATTTGAAAGGTTTACTGATGTTTATCAAATGTTGTGGATGCTTTAATCTGAATTCCGTCAAATGTTGATCAAAAAAATCAAACTATAATAAATTGAAAGTATTGCAAACGATTTTTATTTTTTTTACATCTTCAAAAAAAGAGCATGTGGTAAATAATAATCTTGAGATGATAAATTTAATCTCTACAATTTAAAATTATTTACATTTCAACTGAACTATTGTTGATAGTATTAACTTTTCAAGTTCCTAGTAAAAACTTAAAGGCATTCCCACCTTTCCATAGTAAAAAGGCATTCTCACCTTTTTACTATGCTGATAGGGTAAAAACTTTTAGAGTTCTTAGTAAAAACTTAAAGGCATTCTCACATTTTCAAGATCACCTCATGCAAACCCCAAAAAAAATTAAATTCCTTGTGGAATTTGAAAGGTTTACTGATGTTTATCAAATGTTGTGGATGCTTTAATCTGAATTCCGTCAAATGTTGATCAAACAAATCAAACTATAATAAATTGAAAGTATTGCAAACGAGTTTTTTTTTTAACATCTTGAAAAAAAGAGCATGTGGTAAATAATAATCTTGAGTTGATAAATTTCATCTCTACAATTTAAAATTATTTAAATTTCAACTGAAAACTAATGTTGATAGTATTAACTTTTCATGTTCCTAGTAATAAATTAAAGACATTCTCACATTTCCATAGTGAAAAGGCATTCTCACCTTTTTACTATGCTGATAGGGTAAAAAAATTTAGAGTTCCTAGTAAAAACTTAAAGGCATTCTCACATTTTCAAGATCACCTCATGCAAACCCGAAAAAAAATTAAATTACTTCTGGAATTTGAAAGGTTTACTGATGTTTATCAAATGTTGTGGATGCTTTAATCTGAATTCCGTCAAATGTTGATCAAAAAAATCAAACTATAATAAATTGAAAGTATTGCAAACGATTTTTATTTTTTTTACATCTTCAAAAAAAGAGCATGTGGTAAATAATAATCTTGAGATGATAAATTTAATCTCTACAATTTAAAATTATTTACATTTCAACTGAACTATTGTTGATAGTATTAACTTTTCAAGTTCCTAGTAAAAACTTAAAGGCATTCCCACCTTTCCATAGTAAAAAGGCATTCTCACCTTTTTACTATGCTGATAGGGTAAAAACTTTTAGAGTTCTTAGTAAAAACTTAAAGGCATTCTCACATTTTCAAGATCACCTCATGCAAACCCCAAAAAAAATTAAATTCCTTGTGGAATTTGAAAGGTTTACTGATGTTTATCAAATGTTGTGGATGCTTTAATCTGAATTCCGTCAAATGTTGATCAAACAAATCAAACTATAATAAATTGAATGTATCGAAAACGAATTTTTTTTTTAACATCTTGAAAAAAAGAGCATGTGGTAAATAATAATCTTGAGTTGATAAATTTCATCTCTACAATTTAAAATTATTTAAATTTCAACTGAAAACTAATGTTGATATTATTAACTTTTCATGTTCCTAGTAATAAATTAAAGACATTCTCACATTTCCATAGTGAAAAGGCATTCTCACCTTTTTACTATGCTGATAGGGTAAAAAAATTTAGAGTTCCTAGTAAAAACTTAAAGGCATTCTCACATTTTCAAGATCACCTCATGCAAACCCCAAAAAAAATTAAATTACTTGTGGAATTTGAAAGGTTTACTGATGTTTATCAAATGTTGTGGATGCTTTAATCTGAATTCCGTCAAATATTGATCAAACAAATCAAACTATAATAAATTGAAAGTATCCAAAATGAAATTTTTTTTGACATCTTGAAAAAATGAGCATGTGGTAAATAATAATCTTGAGTTGATAAATTTCATCTCTACAATTTAAAATTATTTTAGTTTCAACTGAACTAATGTTAATAGTATTAATTTTCAAGTTCCTAGAAAAAACTTATAGGCATTCTCACATTTCCATAGTAAAAAGGCATTCTCACCTTTTTACTATGCTGATGGTGTAAAAACTTTTAGAGTTCCTAGTAAAAACTTAAAGGCATTATCACCTTTTCAAGATCACCTCATGCAAACCCCAAAAAAAATTAAATTCCTTGTGGAATTTGAAAGGTTTACTGATGTTTATCAAATGTTGTGGATGCTTTAATCTGAATTCCGTCAAATGTTGATCAAACAAATCAAACTATAATAAATTGAAAGTATCCAAAATGAAATTTTTTTTGACATCTTGAAAAAATGAGCATGTGGTAAATAATAATCTTGAGTTGATAAATTTCATCTCTACAATTTAAAATTATTTTAGTTTCAACTGAACTAATGTTAATAGTATTAATTTTCAAGTTCCTAGAAAAAACTTATAGGCATTCTCACATTTCCATAGTAAAAAGGCATTCTCACCTTTTTACTATGCTGATAGTGTAAAAACTTTTAGAGTTCCTAGTAAAAACTTAAAGGCATTCTCACATTTTCAAGATCACCTCATGCAAACCCCAAAAAAAATTAAATTCCTTGTGGAATTTGAAAGGTTTACTGATGTTTATCAAATGTTGTGGATGCTTTAATCTGAATTCCGTCAAATGTTGATCAAACAAATCAAACTATAATAAATTGAATGTATCGAAAACGAATTTTTTTTTTTAACATCTTGAAAAAAAGAGCATGTGGTAAATAATAATCTTGAGTTGATAAATTTCATCTCTACAATTTAAAATTATTTAAATTTCAACTGAAAACTAATGTTGATAGTATTAACTTTTCATGTTCCTAGTAATAAATTAAAGACATTCTCACATTTCCATAGTGAAAAGGCATTCTCACCTTTTTACTATGCTGATAGGGTAAAAAAATTTAGAGTTCCTAGTAAAAACTTAACGGCATTCTCACATTTTCAAGATCACCTCATGCAAACCCCAAAAAAAATTAAATTCCTTGTGGAATTTGAAAGGTTTACTGATGTTTATCAAATGTTGTGGATGCTTTAATCTGAATTCCGTCAAATGTTGATCAAACAAATCAAACTATAATAAATTGAATGTATCGAAAACGAATTTTTTTTTTTAACATCTTCAAAAAAAGAGCATGTGGTAAATAATAATCTTGAGTTGATAAATTTCATCTCTACAATTTAAAATTATTTAAATTTCAACTGAAAACTAATGTTGATATTATTAACTTTTCATGTTCCTAGTAATAAATTAAAGACATTCTCACATTTCCATAGTGAAAAGGCATTCTCACCTTTTTACTATGCTGATAGGGTAAAAAAATTTAGAGTTCCTAGTAATAACTTAAAGGCATTCTCACATTTTCAAGATCACCTCATGCAAACCCCAAAAAAAATTAAATTACTTGTGGAATTTGAAAGGTTTACTGATGTTTATCAAATGTTGTGGATGCTTTAATCTGAATTCCGTCAAATATTGATCAAACAAATCAAACTATAATAAATTGAAAGTATCCAAAATGAAATTTTTTTTGACATCTTGAAAAAATGAGCATGTGGTAAATAATAATCTTGAGTTGATAAATTTCATCTCTACAATTTAAAATTATTTTAGTTTCAACTGAACTAATGTTAATAGTATTAATTTTCAAGTTCCTAGAAAAAACTTATAGGCATTCTCACATTTCCATAGTAAAAAGGCATTCTCACCTTTTTACTATGCTGATGGTGTAAAAACTTTTAGAGTTCCTAGTAAAAACTTAAAGGCATTATCACCTTTTCAAGATCACCTCATGCAAACCCCAAAAAAAATTAAATTCCTTGTGGAATTTGAAAGGTTTACTGATGTTTATCAAATGTTGTGGATGCTTTAATCTGAATTCCGTCAAATGTTGATCAAACAAATCAAACTATAATAAATTGAAAGTATCCAAAATGAAATTTTTTTTGACATCTTGAAAAAATGAGCATGTGGTAAATAATAATCTTGAGTTGATAAATTTCATCTCTACAATTTAAAATTAATTTAGTTTCAACTGAACTAATGTTAATAGTATTAATTTTCAAGTTCCTAGAAAAAACTTATAGGCATTCTCACATTTCCATAGTAAAAAGGCATTCTCACCTTTTTACTATGCTGATAGTGTAAAAACTTTTAGAGTTCCTAGTAAAAACTTAAAGGCATTCTCACATTTTCAAGATCACCTCATGCAAACCCCAAAAAAAATTAAATTCCTTGTGGAATTTGAAAGGTTTACTGATGTTTATCAAATGTTGTGGATGCTTTAATCTGAATTCCGTCAAATGTTGATCAAACAAATCAAACTATAATAAATTGAATGTATCGAAAACGAATTTTTTTTTTTAACATCTTGAAAAAAAGAGCATGTGGTAAATAATAATCTTGAGTTGATAAATTTCATCTCTACAATTTAAAATTATTTAAATTTCAACTGAAAACTAATGTTGATAGTATTAACTTTTCATGTTCCTAGTAATAAATTAAAGACATTCTCACATTTCCATAGTGAAAAGGCATTCTCACCTTTTTACTATGCTGATAGGGTAAAAAAATTTAGAGTTCCTAGTAAAAACTTAAAGGCATTCTCACATTTTCAAGATCACCTCATGCAAACCCCAAAAAAAATTAAATTACTTGTGGAATTTGAAAGGTTTACTGATGTTTATCAAATGTTGTGGATGCTTTAATCTGAATTCCGTCAAATGTTGATCAAACAAATCAAACTATAATAAATTGAAAGTATCCAAAATGAAATTTTTTTTGACATCTTGAAAAAATGAGCATGTGGTAAATAATAATCTTGAGTTGATAAATTTCATCTCTACAATTTAAAATTATTTTAGTTTCAACTGAACTAATGTTAATAGTATTAATTTTCAAGTTCCTAGAAAAAACTTATAGGCATTCTCACATTTCCATAGTAAAAAGGCATTCTCACCTTTTTACTATGCTGATGGTGTAAAAACTTTTAGAGTTCCTAGTAAAAACTTAAAGGCATTATCACCTTTTCAAGATCACCTCATGCAAACCCCAAAAAAAATTAAATTCCTTGTGGAATTTGAAAGGTTTACTGATGTTTATCAAATGTTGTGGATGCTTTAATCTGAATTCCGTCAAATGTTGATCAAACAAATCAAACTATAATAAATTGAAAGTATCCAAAATGAAATTTTTTTTGACATCTTGAAAAAATGAGCATGTGGTAAATAATAATCTTGAGTTGATAAATTTCATCTCTACAATTTAAAATTAATTTAGTTTCAACTGAACTAATGTTAATAGTATTAATTTTCAAGTTCCTAGAAAAAACTTATAGGCATTCTCACATTTCCATAGTAAAAAGGCATTCTCACCTTTTTACTATGCTGATAGTGTAAAAACTTTTAGAGTTCCTAGTAAAAACTTAAAGGCATTCTCACATTTTCAAGATCACCTCATGCAAACCCCAAAAAAAATTAAATTCCTTGTGGAATTTGAAAGGTTTACTGATGTTTATCAAATGTTGTGGATGCTTTAATCTGAATTCCGTCAAATGTTGATCAAACAAATCAAACTATAATAAATTGAATGTATCGAAAACGAATTTTTTTTTTTAACATCTTGAAAAAAAGAGCATGTGGTAAATAATAATCTTGAGTTGATAAATTTCATCTCTACAATTTAAAATTATTTAAATTTCAACTGAAAACTAATGTTGATAGTATTAACTTTTCATGTTCCTAGTAATAAATTAAAGACATTCTCACATTTCCATAGTGAAAAGGCATTCTCACCTTTTTACTATGCTGATAGGGTAAAAAAATTTAGAGTTCCTAGTAAAAACTTAAAGGCATTCTCACATTTTCAAGATCACCTCATGCAAACCCCAAAAAAAATTAAATTACTTGTGGAATTTGAAAGGTTTACTGATGTTTATCAAATGTTGTGGATGCTTTAATCTGAATTCCGTCAAATGTTGATCAAACAAATCAAACTATAATAAATTGAAAGTATCCAAAATGAAATTTTTTTTGACATCTTGAAAAAATGAGCATGTGGTAAATAATAATCTTGAGTTGATAAATTTCATCTCTACAATTTAAAATTATTTTAGTTTCAACTGAACTAATGTTAATAGTATTAATTTTCAAGTTCCTAGAAAAAACTTATAGGCATTCTCACATTTCCATAGTAAAAAGGCATTCTCACCTTTTTACTATGCTGATAGTGTAAAAACTTTTAGAGTTCCTAGTAAAAACTTAAAGGCATTATCACCTTTTCAAGATCACCTCATGCAAACCCCAAAAAAAATTAAATTACAGGGAATTTAATTTTCTACTGAATTTTTTTGAATGTTATTTCATCAAGTCAGACTAAACTAAATTGAGAGTTTTGAATTTGATTTTGTTTTTTTTTAAATTCTAGAAAAAAAGAGCATGTGCTAAATAATAATCATGAGTTGATAAACTTTATCTCTACATTTTAAAATTATTTAATTTTCGACTAGATTTATGTTGATAAAAAAAGACCGATTTACGGCTTCGGAAATTAGCCGGATGAAGTGTAATTTTATATTTCCGATTTCGTAAATTGTATTGGGGAAAAACTGGTCCAACTGCTTGTGATTTACGAAACCGGAAATAGGAATGGGGGTAAATGAACATCTTGTCGTGTATTTTACGAAACCGTAAAGCGTTAGAATATGATTTGCGGATGGTTTACGAGATCGGAAACGGGAGACAATATAAGACAGAAAACAACTTATGTGCAGTCTTATGTCCCAATTCAGATAAAATCAAAACTCAATCTCCACCTTCAACGCCTATCTAGAGTCACAAGCGGCTTATGCAACGTCTAAGCATCACTTTGTATTAAGTATCACTTTGTAATATAAATTCTTAGTTTAAAAGTTATGATATTTGGAAACATCTATAAACTCACGTATCTATCATTATTAAAAAGTGATACAAAATAAAATAAAAACTAATTATTTTTTTAAAGGAATTATATACATATTAAATAATAATTTGAAGATGGAATGGTATTTTTCTAAAATAAAATTGGTAGAAGAAAGTAATTAATCTTAGTTGAACTAATTCAAATGTGTATTTTATAAAGGATTAATTAATTGAAAGAAGAAAACATGAAAAAGAAATCATGAAAGCTAAAAAATGTAAAACAACCCTAAAAATAGGGACATAAAAGTATTTCAGGAAATAAGAGCAATCAGTTAAGAAATAATGCTCCTATGTCCACCGTTTTGAAAAGCCTATGTTCGGACACCAATCAGCTCTCCACCAAACACCCAAATTAGGATTTTTAAATTGGTCAAACAGCTAATTGGCCTCAATCAGCTAATTTTGCCCAAATCAGCTGTCCACCAAACACCCACTCTTGCTATGAACACATTCACAAAAAATTGGAATGTTAATGAGATGGTGTATGTAAATGATCTTTTTGAAAATAGCGGAGTTTAATTGACGTTGAGCATGTTAGAGGTTATATGAAAAATATTATTTGACTTTTTAATGTTCAACATGGATGTAATTATCTTTTTTGTTTTTTGTTATCTTGTCAGAGTGACAACAAAATTATTTTCTTAAATACTAGTGTTTTGTTTACTAGTGACAACAAAAATTTTCAGTAGGCTCTATGTGTTTTGTTTAGTGTAGTATGACAAGCATCCCAGAAGAGTTGATAATATGTAACGCTATAGTAAGAGTTACAAATCTCAATTACTTAGAGCATCCAGTTTAACCCTGAAAGGTAAGGGGGTGTAGGGTAAAACAACAGACAATAAAATGATATTGTATACAAATTTGTTTGAGAGTTATAGAGTCAATGTCCATATTTGCTTCTAATCCAAATAAATCATGCATAAGTTTAAAGTAAAAGATATGTCTGTAATGAGGTTTCTAATTGTTTAAACATGATTCATATAATGTGTAACACAATATGTTATTAAGCATCACATGTCCATTATAACATTGAACGGACTAGGAGTAATTAGAGATCGAATTGGTTGACTCAATCTAGACCGACTTGACAAAGGTAAGTGAGGAAATAGAAATGTATGTGACGAAAGTGTAAACTGGTATTACAACTTCCAGCCTCTTCTAATAAATTACAATTTGTTTTTATAAACGCTTTACATACTCATTGAAATGAATAGAAACTGACTAATTAATTGGTATGAATAGAGCAATATTATATATACAGACTGATTACGCCTCATTTATAGACAGCTCAACAACATATATATATATATATATACACACACACACACACACACACATATACTTCTCTATATAGACCAATATTTATACATAATTTAATATGGGGATCAAAATAAATAAAATTAAAAAATATACAAATACATATATTAAAAAGGTGGGGAGGGGATCCATTCACTCACCTTTTAACTCTCAAATTCTAACTCTAGATCCTAACCCTTCCTTCCCATGTAATCCCATGGTTAGACTTAATTCAAATTATTTATTCAGTCATGACAAAAAAAATTTTATCACTCTTCCTCCCTAATTAGTAAACTATAATATTTTTCGCCTTCCTTCATTTTATCATTTTTCTTCTTTCGTTAATCATCTTCTTCACCCCAAGAGTTCATTTCTTTCCCAACACCTTCTCATCGCACACAACTCGTGTATTAATAGCCGTCATGAATATTTTGAAAATAATCATATACGGAAAATGATTAAATGCGGGTAATCGTTTGATTTATGGAGGAAGGGTTTGTGAGGATTGTGCTATTGATCCGAGAAGTGTCGATGGTGAAACATGGATTCATTGAATTAGTTGTCTAAGCCAATTCATATCATATCAAATTGATTGATTTTAATACATTTAAACTTGACAACAGTCAAACAAAGAAACAGTGACATCTTAATGTTTAGATGATTAATTACAATTTATTTCCCTTTATAGCATTTTCACCAAGATTACATCCTTCTTTGTCTCTCCGATTTCCTCTTATATCCTCTTCTTGTTTGTGCGATGAGAAAACACGAAATCCTGAACTTCCCGTGAGTACACGATGATGACATGCTCATTTCCGGGTCGATTACAGTATTGTGTAACGAATGTCAACGCTTCATGCTCTTCTCTTCTGTTTGTAGGATTTTTCTTATCGAGCCGCACCTACGTAGTTTACAATTCCGTCGTTTTTTATTCGTGTAATTACCAATTTAACCCATATATTAGGCGAATTTTTACTTTATTCCATCAATAACGCGCAGAATGTTTTCACTTCCTCCTGCTAACTCCGTTGCAGAGCTGTCAATATTGGTGCAAACTATTGAGATATGTTATAGATTATTATTATTATTATTAAATATGACAATTTTGATTAAGAATGAATAATTTATAAAGTATGTTTAGAAGGAAACGAAATTATTTTTTTCATTATTTGTCGTTTGCGTTGGAGTATGAAAAATGTGAATACTTATTAGTTATTTAATGAAAATGGAATCGAGGTTAATTTATTCGAGTTGTTTTATTTGTTTATCGGTTAAATTTTTGGTGAAGTATAGTTAAATCTTATATGATTTATTTTGTTAAATGTTATAATGTAAGTTATTTTTAACAATTAGTTATACAAAGAAATTCTCAGAAAATAGATGCTTTCAACCAAAACAATATCTTCTAAAATAATTCCTAGTAATTCTAACTTCCGACATCGCTAACCAAACAAGTTTTTAACAATCTTGGTATTTTAACAGAGTAAACAAAATCACGGGAATTAATAATTCCCGTAGGAATTTAACTCCCACTTGAACCAAGCGACGGTTTATTCTGCAATATGGTCATTTTACTGTGGGGGGATTTAGTTTCCAACAGAAAATCTGGAAGAAGGGGCCGAATAAACGTGATTGTCATACACAGTCCAGTATTATAATTAGTGTGGTTCCATTAAAAATAACAATTTTAAATTTAAAATGATTTAAATTAGCTACATGCGTTCAAAATCAATTATCTCCATTTCGCTTTATTTGAATGACCAGCTAATATCAGCTAATAATTTCGGTTTATTTCGTTCAAACACATTTTTTTTATTAAACCAAAATGGGACTATCAAAGTGACGTTGTGAATTTGTTGTGGTTGCCGTTACCTGGAAGAGAATGGAGAATAAGCGCTGTCAACAAACCTATTTTGTATTCATGTTTCCAAAAAAAAAGAATATTTTAAGATAGTTTCAGAAGTATGAAATCAAGTAGGAGGAGTGTCAGCAAGAAATGAGGTATCAGAAAGTTGATTTCAACCAAAGTTGTCAGGTGTTGAAAACATCGGGGTTGCTGCGAATCTTTTTACGATAGACGGTGTATGGAAGGACTTGTCAACAGTGCCGGTGTAATGTCTGCAAAGTGGGTGTTGATTAGACCTAGATATAATTACTAATATAAACAATGGCTTAACATCTGACTGTCTTGTTTGACAAGTACAGTAACAGATAAATGTTCCCAAAAAAATGTTAAACATTATTACGTGCGAAATAAAATCAGTACTGTAACATTTTGGTACTAAATTTACTAGTTACACATTATTAAGTACTAAAAATGTTATATTAAATTTGGATATAACCAAAATGTTATATTATAACCAAATTTATATACATTTTGGTTGTAATTATTACGTAAGAATGCAGTGACAACATGATTATTGTTGGCTAAAAAGTATAAATGAGAGGGATTTGAAACATTGTTGGATTCCACTTCATTTTATCAGCGAGGTTACTTCTTACTAATCTAAACTGAATCAAATTGAACTGAACTGAACTGAAATGAAAATTAATGTATTCAAAAATAGAATGAGTGTGTTTAAATTAACCTAAATTTTATGAAATTAGTTTTTTGATGAACTGTACTATTGAAGTAAACCGAATTGAACTGAATTGAATTAAACTGAATGGAACTGACCATAATTGAACTGCTCTACTTATAAGTCCAAACAAGCAGGGCCTAAATATAAGAAAATTTTTCATTTAATTAAGTCCACGGCAAGAGAGGGTAACACCCAACCCTAGTGATTAACAAATTTCCTCAAAATGAACTCATAAGTAAGCCCAAATTATCTTGACAATGAAACCATATCCACTACACTGAGACCCCATCCGATTCCGGGTATAAAAGCTGCAAGCGATCTTGGTTGGATATCACTTATGATTTTATCAGGCATTGTTTCGATATCGGTACATTTAAACTCAATCCGTTACCGGAATGATAAGTTAATGTAATTTATATCTTCTCGCCTTCTTTTCGCTTTTTATTCAATACGACATTTTGAGTCATCACTTATCATACATTGTTTCGATATCACGTTCGATATCGGTACAAAGGGACTCAAACCGTTATCGGCAGGACATCAACAAAATTGATACTGTCTCGCCTTCTCTTGGTCTTTTATTAAATACAATGTATCAAGTCATCACTTTTCAGACATTGTTTCGATATCACGTACAATATCGGTACTTTTTAGAGTGAAGCCGTTATCAGAATGACTTCAATGAAATCGGTATTCTCTCGCAATCTCTTCGCTTACCACAATATTGTGTCATGTCCAAATATAAAGTTGAAAACGGTCGAACATATATATGGTATCGTTCCATTTGTGCTCAAACCGCTTACGGTTTGCATCATCCATTTACTTCGGTGCGAAGTTAAAAATACACTTTTTACTTTCCATGTCTTGAAATGGAAAGTAAAAGTTTTTTATTACTACCATTTACATGGAAATCGAAATAAACAAAACCGTTTAATTCAATTTTTATTAAATCGGAGTAAAGAGGGCCTAGTAAAAAGCCATTTTTTTTGTAGTGTAATGGCTACATGAATGAGTAAAAACTTGAATACATACATATATATATATATATACACATACATATATATATGTATGTATGTATGTATGAATTTGAAACATTGTTGGTGATGCTGCCCGCCTGGTCGGTCCGGATGGTCCCCTGGTCCCTGATCCAATACCTAGCCCTGCAAGACAGAGCCCCGGGAGGTACCCGAGGGTAGACCCTCCGGCGTGATGATGAAAGATGGATCTCGGGAGAGAAAAGGGGTAATCACTTGAATAATGAGAAGATACTTACTTGGAATAGCGCTGAGGAGCACTATTTATACAGTAACCCATGCTCTCCGTGTGGTCCATGCTCCGTGTGTCCTCTAGTGTATCTGTCCCTATCCGAGTTGTACGAACCCGGATACTGCCAAACTACCTTTTCCTCGTAGCGGGCCGAGCCCATACTACTACTGGGTAGTTGGGCCTGGGCCTGGTATCACCAGTTGGATTCCACTTTCTTTTATCACTATCTTCATAACTCTTCAAGTTCTTGTATTACTATTTATTTGTAGATCCATGGTTTGTTTAGACCCTTTTCTATGGGTTTAGGTCTTCGGCACCCCGACCCTTGTGGGTTTAGGTATTCCTTGGCAACCCGACCCATGGAGATATAATCTGGCTCACGGAACCTGATATGCAATTAATAAAAATGATAAAACAAATACCGATTCATAAGTTAGGGATCTAAGACATAGTATTTTGGATTAATATTACTTTTGGTCCGTTTTATTATCCCTGGCCCAGCTTCCATTGCACCGTAAGTGTCGCGAGACATGTAACATGTTGACCCCCATTGTCATTTGATGACTAGGTTTACATATCGTGCTACTAAAACTTGTCTGCCGAGTTTTTTTAAACCCTACCCCATACTCATAATCAGTACATTGTACAACTTGATTGTCATACGCCGTCCGGTTTTTTAATAAGGGTGTTTCCAAATGATATTAAAATTCAACTAAAAATTACAACTCATTGTTGAGATGAAATTACTCATCATGGATGGACTTTTCAACAGTGTTAGTGTAGTGTCTGCAGGGTTGGTTTTGATTAGGCCTACATTCAATTACTACTATAAACAATGACTTAACCTCTGACTTTATTGTTTGACAAATCAGGTGGTAACCAATAACAATTGTACATGTAAAGGTTAACTCATTCGAGTGTAGCGTTTACACATATTTATATATATGCAGAATAAATATAATCAACACATTATTATGTTCAAAATAAACGCACACGCGATATGCATCATCGAACTAATTTGAGTAGTCATTTTCATCAAAGTGGTGTGCTTTCTGAATTTATTACTGACATGTAGCCATGTAGGTATAATGGGTGGACATTCCCTATTAATAGCAACTTCAGAAGATTAGTCGATTTAATTGCAGAATTAACTCGTTATTAAATATTGAGGCACATAAGCCTCATTTTAGATTATTTGGACACCAATGTTTTCGGATTATTTATTAATAAGACAATGTTACATGTAGACACACCTCAATTCTGAAACACACATGAACATGACATTACATAACAGAAATCAAATTGGGCAACTGATAGTGTAACTACATCAGTTGAGGTTAGGCAACTGATAGTACTGGCCTAGGTTGATGCTGAGATCCATGACAATTGCATCGTCGGAAGTTTCGTCGCCTTCACCAATTCGATCTTCAAGATCATCGTGGCACCTACGAACATCAACCTCCACCGCATCCATTGCACCAAGTATTCCTGCCTTGATCTCTTCAAGTTTATCCTGCAAGCCACATTAAATTAGTTTGACAGAAGGTCGTGAACGGTTTCGAGTTCACAAACGTCATGAATATTAATTCACCTTGTTTGTCTTATACATTGCGTGGAATTGTTCCTTGGCAGTCTGATCATTTTTATTCATTGCTTCAAGAACGCGAAATGCTTCAATCCAACCATTTTGTTGGTCATTTAATTGAGCTTCAATATCCTCCAAATCTGTGTTTCACATGACAAACAAATGAAGAAAGTCGCTCAGCTACTTGAAAATATGAATAGAAACATTAGCGTTACACAACAAACCTTTGTGGAGCTCCCCCCTCATGTTTCTGAGTTTCTCATCAAGTATTCTCCTTCGCTTCGCCTCTCGATCTCCACCGTTTTCCATGGACATATGGTGCACGAAAAAGTATCTTTATTAATGTGATGTAAAAATCTAGTATAACTGTACTTTTTATGGACCATTCATGCCTTTCAACATTACATGGAGGGTGAAGGAGTGATTCTAGTCCTTAAATGCTTGGGGAAAGGAGGACGCATGAATAGTTTTATTGTTGAGTATTTCACATTGTTTGTTCTAACTTTGTAGTGGTTTATTATTTCTCGCTTTGATTTACAAGATCCAGGGTCTAGTAATTTTTACGTATGTTTATGTATTTTGGGGCACACATTCAAACCCAGTTTCTCCTACTATATTTTTTATATTCAAACTATTAATGTATCATTTATGCTTTAATTCAGTTTTGAACTAAAAATGAAGTATTGTAAATTTGATTATTACTATCCCTAAAATATTTATAAAACACGACATATACACATACGTATCATTGAAATGGGACGCGAAAAAATAATGTTTAGATCGACTCGATACTTTTATGAATAAAGTCAGAAGCTGCTAATTTATGAAGCCAACCCTTTCTAATACTAATTGTAAACTTGCATTTATCAAAAACCCAGAGGGAGTCAGTATTATTAATCAAATCTAAAAAATGGTAAAATTAAGAATCTTAAAATTACACTAGGAAATAGTTGCAGCTAATCTCAAGTTTAGCTACTCTAAAATATCGACTTCCAAAAACGAGGTTAAAAGTACATGCATATACAATTATTTTGTTCATGAACTAGTGCCAAACCCAGACATCAAAATCCAAATACCATCCAATGCATTGGTATATAATATATATGAAAGATACACTAGTCAAAATACCTAGACAACCTGTAGTCATTCTAAATAATGGAACGAAAATGAATTCTTTTACCGACTAGTTCACAAGCCAAATCCAGTTTCATGTCTTAAAATTTAAATATGCCAGAAAATGTTTCTGATTTAATTGAGAGGTTGTTGTGTAGTTAAAAAAAAACAACTCAAGTACTCGTTGTCCTCAAAAGGCAAAAATGCATAAAGCCTGTTTCTGATGGTTGAAAGCACGTAACAGGAGCAGCTAGAAAGGGCAGGTCAGTCTGAAAAGGCACAACAAATGTCAGGATATTAAACTACGTGTTTTCAGGGAAGCTGTAAATTGTGTATAGGGTTTTAGGTGAGTGAAAGCCCGGTTCCGAGAAAACTCTGACTGCTCAACGCTGTTGTCATCATTTGTTTTAATTTACCCTCTGTGTAGAGTGCTAGTTTATTGTCTAAGAGCCTTACACTTTGAAATATTTTTTCTGTTCATCAACTTTTTTACCGACATAGGTTTTTAATTAATACAATATTTGAGAAAATCATATTCTGCGTATGATGATATATATTTATTTGTTACTTACGTAGTAAATATCATAACTACAATGTTTTAATATATATAACATTTTTCTTACAACATTAAAAAACTAAAGAGCTTGTAAATTTGACAATGATTTACTAGTTACATATGAAATGGGTTGTTGTTTGCATAATAGCCTCAGATTATACCTACATACAGAGGCAGTACTGGCCCTGGGGGTGTGCGGTCGCACAGGGGCTCAAATTCCCCAGGGCCTCAAATTATGATTTTCCCCTAATTAATAATGTGGTAAAATTTATATTTTACAAATATATAAAGTGTGTGAGATTAGGTATATAACAGATTACAGAAAAATGATTTGATATATCGATCAAATTTGGATTGCAGGTAACGTTGAGGTGTACTATAATGAAAGAAAAACATTAATTTTAGGAGATTCGTTTGGGAAGAGTTATATGTTATATATGGATTCGGGAATTATCAATTGTCAATTATAATATTTTCCTTCATTACGTGGTAGAAATTAACATTAAAAAAATGAATATTTTGTAATATTCTGTGCCATGAAATTATATTTTTCTATGAGTGCAAGATAATATTTTAAGTATTCTCTCACTTTTAATAAGAATGTTGAATTATAGTATTTTATTACCCCTAAAAATATATAATTATATAAGTTAAAATTGAATAATATTATTAATGTAGGGCCACATTTGTATTTTTTCAGGGCCTCAGAAATCTCAGGGCCGGCCCCGTACAGAGCACACTTGATAAACACTTAATTGTAGATTTGATATTTTAGTTGTTGTAGATTCCAGCGCCACAATTGTAGAATTGATAAACATTTTTATTAGGATCTAATTCATCTTATCGTTCCATTTAAATAAAAACATTATTGTTTATTATAATACGATCATATTATTACAAATATAATATTTTTAGCTATTTGTATAAAATTGGACATTGAATATGTATATCATACTTCAAAAAGATTGTATAACAAGCAGTGACAAATTAGTAAATTCTATTAACATTTGTAAAATGATACGGGAAAGTATAATTTACTTAAATTATTCAAATTATTAGGCAAGATCATAGCGATAAAAATTTTTAGTCATTCATATGGTTTTAGGATAAACTTCATATAAGTGGCTAAAATTAGAAAAGAAAAGTTAAGGCGAGAAATTAGTTCAGGATACCATATATGTATGTGATCAGAGTACTGAAAATTAAGGACAATTTATGGACAGATCGCCCAAAGTATAGTTGTTGAATCGCGGATATTGTTCACGCTCTCTGTAACACTGTATGAAACTTGGTTGTGTAGAAATATTGAAATGTTATAGTAAAAATGAAGTTGCATTTTTTAATATAGTTACTACATGAAATAAATAACGCCGAAGCAGTAGCGTGACGATTTTAAAATGACTTATTGTTTGCAAAACTAATATGTTTGATCAAAACTTTAATGCTTCAGGCGGGGCTTGAACTCGAGACGCATGGAAGAAGTGATCACGACCGGACCGCTTGTACAATACACCCTCATGTCTTTACTTTTGGAACCTTTACATAACAACATACACAGGACACGTAGGAAGCTGCCAAATTCAGTTGACCTGAAAGGTGGGTGGCCTATATAATATGGTCTTGGGTGTTTAGGAGATTTTATTAGACACACGACACATCTGATCCCAAATCCGTTGAAGAGAAACTAAAAAGTACAGCGACATGCCTCCCCGGAAAAGCAGAAAAAAAAGTCGACGATGACGTCACACCGACTCCGGCTATCGCACAAACTGCCCCAGTTTACGGTTCAGCAGACGTGGAGATGACTCCTGCTGGTATGAGTTACCTGTACCAAGGCATGACCAACACACACCAGCGAATGAAGATGGAGTTGAGAGAGTGTTTCCGTAGACTTATTCGTCAAGGCGCAGGGAAGTTGCTGAAGCAAACCATTGTCTGAGATCCACCACTTGGGCTCTTGGTGGATGAACTTGATGGAGTTATGCTGCTATGGACGTTGGAGGAGAAAGCTGCAATGGCCACAGCGTCGACGGTGGATACAACCCTCCTTGAGGATGACCAGAACATTGTCTCTGCCAATGCTTAGTTTTGTTGATTCATTTCTAGTCACGTACTGTGTTACATCACTAATCCGCAACGGATCACCCCCCATTGAGTAGCTGTTGAATTTGTATGTCATTTAATTTACCTTAGTTGTTATATTTGATGCCTATTTCGTGTTGCTGAATTTTTAATGATAATGGAACATAAAATGTTGGCCACAGTCGTATAGTTATGTGTAGTAATAATCTAAAATTGAAGTTAAAATCCCATACTGGTACAAAAATCAAGTTGTAAACCACTATTGCGATTTAATTGTTCAGAGAAGTAATCATATTCTGCCTACTCAGTATTATTTTTTCATAATGTGGTAAAAAATATGGATAATTTTTATCAAGCTAAGTATCATCATATTTTATAATTATTTGGTGAAAAAATGTCTTCATCACTTCTTGATCATTCCATTTCATTACTTAAGATTTCCTAGCAGGAAAATGAATATATGAACTACAATTTGCAGTTATCAATAAATATCGACGATGCATTCATAACACTGTGTCTATTTAATGTTATCTAATCAACAAATGTAGCATGGGAGAATCATGTATGAAAATTAAATAATTGTGATTTTCATAAAAACTGTATCAAAATTTTGTTGAATCACTTGAGAAAAGGATGACGGATATTGGTATTTAATATGACACGGGTATATTTGGAAAGTGAATAAGTTTATGTCACCCATCCTGATTTTGAAAATATCACCAGTAGGGATGCTTGTCGAAGGAGTTGATCGCGAGAAGTGCATTACTCGAGCTGAGTCATGTACCTGTATAATCATGTTTGACTCGTCTCGAGAAGTTGCGACATTTATACAACATTACTAATATAGTATTACTTATTATTTCTCGATAACTGACTAGACTAACTAACCATTACTATAATTAATTTATTTTTTATATAGGTCATACTAAAAAAGCATACTATACCTAAAATAATTACTACCATGTCGACTTTGTAATAAAAATAAGTTTCATCCAACCCACTAATTTAAAAAGTTGTACTCATCCCTTTTGTATAATTCACAGTAATATTTTACAACCATATTCAATAAACGCTAATTGTATAATGACAAATGTTCAAAAAGTAAACTACATAATCACATTAGCTATTTAACCATGTCTGTACCAAAATAATGTTGACGTATACGTCCATTTAAATTTCGATCCTCAAATTAAGATTTTATGGAGATCAGGTGCAATTATTTAGTTTGTTCGATATTTAGTAGTAAATGAAAACTAAGTAAGGCTGTGTTTGACAAAACTGAAATCTGATGACTGAAGTACGAAGTCTGAAAGCTGAAGTCTTTATATGTTAAGTGCTGAATACTAATATGTGTAGTTGTTTGATAAAATTTAGATAAGTGTTGAAAACAAAATATGTTAATTGGAATAATAAATCCTAATTAATTAGTTGAATATTAGAAAATAATTTATACACAAGTATAATTTAATATTATTAAGAATAAATCAATTATTATAATGTGAATATGATAAAAATATTAATTTTTAATATTTATAAATACTCTATGTATATAATTTTTAAAAGGGTGTACATACACATTTCAACTTTAAAGTACTCGGATTTCAAATTTGAGTGTGCATGATAATTATAGTAATTTAAATATATATGTTTGAAATACCGTTGAGTGTAGTTTTTATTGGGGTTGTTAGTCAAACACAAATCCTCCTTAATGAATTTGATAGAATGAAAAGAGAAAATTGCAATGAAATAAGACTATTAAATTCAAAGTTTCAATAAACACTTTAGTTTAAAGTATACCTACTTATTTTTACAATATAAATTAAAAAATCTCAAGGGAAACAAAATTTTAATACTTGAATTTATTTTAATGATTAAACAAATGATAAATTGATTTTTCTAAATGAAGTAAGAGTCCAAAAATAATATCGTCTTAGAACATGTTTTGATATGTTGTGCAATAAATTGCATAAAATATTTAAAAAATAACCAAATGAAAGAAATATATTACATCAAATGCAAATGCGAGTTTAAAATTTGACTAACATCTCCTATTTCTTAGTGTCATGTTTTTTTGTGCGGCCTCTATATACGTTTTGGCCTCTATATACGTTGCCCCTCTCCAGATGACCTATGATTTCTCTTAAATTTCACCAACAGTTACACATTAGCAAAACACTTAGTTCATTTTTTTTACATCAGCTCTCCCCCCTTTTCTCTCCCCAACAGCTCCCAACCCGCCCAACCCTTTTCTCGCCCCTTTTTTCGCCGCCAGGGAGGCTCCAGCCGGCGCTTCTCGCCGGGCCGGAGGTGACCTCCCCACCCCCTACCCAATAAAATCAAACCACCCCACTCTCTAACCCCTCTCTACTGAAACCACTCCTCTGGCTCGACAAACTACTTTTCCGGTTGATCTGCCAGTCAAGGGCCATGGCCGGCCGGAGGCCAGGCTGCCAGCACAGATCCGGGCCGGGTCCGTCGGAGGGAGCGGGTCGCAACCGCTCCCAAACCGCAGATCCGGCTGAAAGCTGCCGAAGACGCAGCTCCAGAATGATGCCGACGGAGACCAAGGAGGTCGCGAGTTCAGATCCGACGGATCCGGACCCGGGCAGCCGGAAACGGCGAGTCGGCTACACCGACGACCTCCACCGAAGGGAAGACGCCCAGACCCCACGGCCCAAAGCCGCCGGAAAGGAAGTGGGCCGGACAGATTCAGATCGGTGGAATCCTCTGCAGAAGGTCAACGCTCGGCCGGCTCGGGTCTGCTCGGTCGGCTCGGTCTGGACAGGTTTATACTGGAATTGACACAATTAGAGCGAGAAGGTGGTTTTGCTTCTTTTTCCTTTTTAAAATTTATTTTTCAGTCTTTTTGGTTTATGATCTTAGATACAGGGTTTTTGTGATTTGTTTCTCTTCTTGATGATGGACTATATCACCTCTAAAGGAGAAATCCATATGGCAATCTCTAGTTATAATTCTAGATGAATCTTTCTTAGTTTTCATGGCTAGATGTAAGTCCGGTATGCTTATGGATTGTTCTACTGTTAGCCCAAAACACAATAAGGAACTCTTTTTTGCCCTGGGACTCCGCAACGTGATTGAGGGGTACATGTAGAGGATCTTTATTTTAATAGAACCAGATGTTTTGGCAATGTTAACTGAGATGGTGAATTCTTGGAGCCCTAGAATGATGTACATTGGTGAAGTGTCTATATTCAGGAGGGGGAAGAAAATCTGTTTGTTTTATGCCGCCCTGGCTTTAGTACCTGTAGTTTAAGACAGAGAAGATTTAGAATAACTACATGTTTAGAAACTTCTCTGATCTCACAAATCGCCTCCACCTGTGGAGTTTCGCACTTGTTGCCTCCTTTTTGGGAGTTATCTGTATTTTATTTCTGTCATTTCACGGTCTAGGGATGCCTAATAAAAGTTCCCTCCACTGATTTCTTGGTGGTTTAACGTAAAAAAGAAAAAAATAATAGTGTCATGTGAATTTTAATTAATTTTTAGTGTTTGATTTTCTCCTTTTAAAGTATTAAAATGTGTTCAGTCGCACTAATTTATTTTAAGGCAATGCAGTAAAAAGAATGGGTATGAGGCAATCAAAAAAAATGCAATATATATATATAACATATGCATCTAAATGAAATATCCCGCATGGCAAAAGTATGAAATAGTAGTATAATTTTGGCATGTAATATTTATAAATAATATAATAGTATCATACTTGAAAGTTATAAAGGTAATTAAGTATATAGTTACTTGAATTTTATTGATCGATTGAAATCTTTTTTATTTACTTTAGTTGAATTCAATTCGGTTCAACTAAAATATATTTAATAAAATTAAAATTAATATATTTATATTCATATATACACAAATTATTATTTAGATTAGGTTAGTTTAATTTAGCTCAATTCAATTCAATTCAGTTCACAACAAAATAAACTCATTATAAAATTTTATATAAAACGTTGATTCTCTTTCCACCTCTTCATGTAAATGTGCGCAACCCCTTTGTATGACTTTCAGTTTGAGATGATTTGTCGTTATATTACATACAAATTTGTTTGGGAAATTTGCATCTGTTGATTATGTAATATATATAATAATATAGCTTCATGCTTGAATTTTTAATTCTAATTAGTAAAATATTTAATTGAATGGCAGAATGCAATGAAATCCTTCAAAAAGGAAAATCCATACCAATATAGTTAATGAGAGATTACAACGAAAACTTACCTTTCCAAAATAAAAATTGAAAGATTAATCATCGCCGGAATATGGTGATCTTATGGTGGTTATGTGGTGGTTTTACTCAAAACTACGTAGTTTAATATTTTTATTAATTTAAATATTCACCGGAGCAATAACTCTTCTAGTTCCCTTTAGGATTATATAATATATTTTAATAAGTATATAATTATTGATTATAATTTTAAAATTATTTTCTTATTAATTAATTAATTAATACACTAAAAATATTAAATAAATATGATTATGATTATTGACACAAATATTATCTTATATGACAATATTTGAAAAAGTTTGAAATTTTTAAATAACGCATATCATCTTCAGATTCAGTCATAAGTGGTACGCCCTTTACCTAACGAAGTCGTTCAAATTGTACGCGTGTTTTAGTGTCAGTTATTGACACTTATTTGGTTCAGACACACAGAATACCATTATCAAACACACGGAAAGTAAATAAGCGCTTACCCCATTAAGTTAAGCGATTGTATTCATTATCAAACGCACCATAAATATAACTAACTGGAATGTTCGACTCATGTAGGATATTCTCGATTCGAGTTAGGGTTTGCTAAAACTAGACCAGTTCATCTTTCAAGTCACGTTAATGTCTACTTGAGATACCCCGAGTAGGATTTTGCCCGATTTTGGTCCTAGTCGATCTCGATTCCCTCTCAAGTTGACGGACTCAATTACCACTACTAAGTGCTAAATACTATACTAAACTTGTCAATGTCTATTTCATGTATTACCTGTAATACAATATTAAGTAGACTGAAGAGGCATTACCACAAATAATATTACCTACATGTAATCCGTAACATTGTTATTTATTTATGAACTTTTTATTATAACTACACTTGAGGACTAAAATTCGTTTCGAATCTATTCTTCATCAATTGAAGTTGTATAATTTCATAAAAAATAATTGACTATAATTTATCTTGAAGTTATTGAGCAGACCGGTACGGTTTCCTTTAACATCAACTAAAAAAGGGAGTGTCTATCTTTATATTGTGTGAAAGTTAGTGAGCTAGCTTAAATTACTCGATGACACTGTGGTCGCTATGGATTAGGTCAGAGACAAGCATGTTGATTTGACAACATTGTGGCTACATTGTCCAACCAAAGCATCCAAGAAGCCAAAATAAACAGGTTGGATTTACTAACGCAATTATACTAGTGGACGGAATGAAAGAGAGGATACGTTTTAAAAAAATTCCGGTGCCGGAAATCGTGACTAGTACCAGATTGTTTTTAGTTTCCCTCCTGTAGGGTTAGAATTAAACAAGTAAGTAACAGCACAAAGACAAAAATCATCTGATAATCATTGCCTTAGAACTAATGTAATCAAATTCATTGCAAAACGTCGTTTATAAAGAGCGAGCTGAATCAAAGTCCTTCTGACATATTACAAAGATGATAATCATATCTGCCATCAAAAACATCCCCGTTTGGTATGGCTACTGATGTTGTATGGTGTTGATCATACAAAAACCCAAACGGGGGCCAAAATGGGCACAAAAAACGTACCCCTACTCGTCGGTAAAGTCTTGAACACGCAGTACATTCTCAAGGTTCGGGTATGTCGGAACCCACAACATCTGGTTCAGGTCCTCTGTTCTGACAATTGAGTCGTCCACAAATACGACAGCTTTGATGAAAGTTCCATCCGCTCTAACTTCAAACTTACCAAACTCGCCATCTGCAATCCATTTGTTATGCAGTTCCTCCATGAAAATACGTTTCAGCGTTGGAATTGGATATTTGACCGCTGCGACTAAATCATTGACAGCCGCTTCACCCAGCTCCACCGCCTCTCTTGCGAGCCATCTCATCTGAAGGAGATCGCGCAGATGCTGGCCTGATGGAACGAAATTTAGCGGTGCTGGTGGATTCGGTGCTGGAGGCAAGAATTCTTCATCGACGGCGGCGACGACACCGGGGCCTTGATCTGCTACTACTTCATGGTTTGAGTCAGGGACATGATCAACCTCCTCCACATCTCCTCCAGGGAGATCTAGAGCTGCAACAGGGGCCATGGTAGACATTTGTGCTGATGCAGGGGGTGGTTGAACATCAAGTGCCTTCCTTGCAGGGCGGCGAGGCTTGGATGAAGATGTTGCGGATGACACACGCTTGAGCGATCGGAAAGTGGCCGGAATTGTGTTCAGTGATGGCTTGGGTGTTATTTTGTTTTTCCTAACAAGTGAGACGAGTAGATTTTTCCTAGGGGAATCCAAGAGCTGGAACAAGGCTTGGCTTGAAGACCTAGTGCAAACCATTTCTCTTTTAAATTCTGTGATGATATGTTAATGTTGACCTAAACCACAATGAAGGCTTGGACTCTACTTTTATAGCTGAAAAACTCCCTCCAACATTTGGCGCCATTTTTTCCCCTCCACAAATGACTATCAAATCTGAATTTTACACAAACCAATATGTACTAAAAGTGCATTCGGTGGATGAATCAATTTTATATTGTTGTATGTAATTTATGTACTAGCGTATTACCAACTTGTTATTTCAAATTCATTTTAATGTTAAGCCCAAAACAAGGATTTTATATATCGATTGACAGTACTAATATCAAAAACATATTTAATCCATTTCCAATTTTACTTAGATTGTATGATACACATGATCAAACAAAATTTAAGTGAGATTATAGTGATCAATAATATTTTAGTGATCAAATTTTCTGGTAACTTTACCGATGAGTTTACCCGAGACTTTTCTGACATATTAGACCCGTTGGTAACAAGAATACAGGGGGTGATTTATCAACTACTAAAATTTTCCTTATACTTGTTTATTAGTATGTATTTATCAAACTTTTTCATAATTTTTACCATATTAATTGTAATGAAAGTGGTGAGACTCTAGGAGCACCCGTGAAACTTTCCCGTGAAATGCGATTTTACCTCTCAGACTTGTTAATTAAAGGTTCGGATCAGGAATGCTTGTGCCGGAAAAGTCACCGGGAGACTCACCTTAAAATTAACAACTTCGACACATTCATCGAACTAATGGGTTTTAACTGAAATTACGATATTGAAAATATACTCATACCTATTCCTGTGACTTTACAGGCTCCTGATCCGGCAATAGCCATGCAGGATATGATCATGTTCCTTTCAATAATTATTTAGTACTGAATTAGTTAAATATGAATCAGTTGTGAATATTTCACTAATTTTACCCAGAATATAAATATATTATGTATATATACGTAGTAGGGCCTTAGTACGGAGTCGTACATGGCGTGAATCGACAACACCCCATCGACACCGGACAAATTATGACTCTATAATTGGACTGGGAGCCTTAAATTGACCCACACGGATGACTCCCGTGCCTGTATTTAATAAACTTAGAATATAAGGGGAGAAAATGTTAGTCATATGTACGGGAGAAAGGATGACAGTTTTAGCGCAAATGTACCGATATGAATTGGGTCCCGGAATTCAATTAATTTATATCTTGTAGTGGATGTAACGTGAAAAAAAAACAATCACATATTAATCGTGAACATTTGAAAGTTTATTGTCTTTTGTACTGCTTCATAAATGTTGTCATCTTGACAAGATTAACTTTAATCTTGTAAGCGAAACTGGATGAACATAAACACCTAGTTGTAATATAGTGGAGCAAGGCACCATAATCACAAAATCCTTCATAATCAAAACTTTGAATTAGTACTAAGTTTAGTAAACAAAATAAAGTCGGTACGTGTGGTTCCGTTGTTGCAACATCTGGTTAGCTACTATTCCAGTTACCTCATTTCCAGTTACGAAAATTCCAGTAAGCTCAAGTCCAATGATGGTATAAACTGACAACGCAACAGACACTTTTGGCCATGCCTCAACAATTTCCCATGCCACAGTCTGACACTCTTTGCAATCCATTGGCTCTCTGTATTGAAAAACGCTAAAGCCTTGTTTCCGGTGGACAACTCCTACAACTTGTCAGGGGAGGATTGTAATAGATACGCTATCTTCCTCATCACACAAAGCTCTGACAGTAGTTGAAGGTAGAATAGTAGCTTCATACATAGCTATGAGCGGTCACTCGCAGCTGTCTTTGTTTCCATAAGCAGCCATTTACGGACCCCGTCTTCACTGTTCCCGCTCATTCAAAATGGAAAAGTAAAAATGCCTTAATTTTCTTTTACATGATGACCACAATTTGATACAATTTGTTGAACGCCCCCTCGACCATATAATTTCATAATACCACCGACATTTTAATATGGCATTTACCAGTATGTGCAGATTACAATAAAATGTGTTACATACTAAAATGGCATTTAGTAAAATCACCCTAGAAATATGTTGTTTGGGTCGGTTTGATTGGTGAAGAGTTTGATCACAACATGACCATATTACAATCTGCTAATTGCGGAGTATTCCAGGTAAGGATAATCTTTGATAACTCAGATTAATATCATTTAAACATTATTATTAATAGATATATATATATATATATATATATATATATCAATTTTCGAAATTTATAATATAGTTATATATATATATATAATTTAGTGATTAATTTTTATTGTACAAAATTAAGTATGCTACTACTCTATGTGGTTGGGATTCAACAATTTCAATTTAATTACCATCCAAGGAAGGAAGTGTTATATCATGTATGCTAATCGATGGAGTAGATCGCGTGTAGTCCGTAACTCGACTCGACTCTAAAACGATATTAACCATTTTCGAATAAACTCGAGATCGTGAAAGTTTTATGATACCATGATCAAGTCGAACACGTTATTATTTACCGATTGTCCACGGTTTTCGCGAGCTATAAACCGAATTTTAAGAGTCGAAACCGGATAAAGTATATTTATGTTTAGTTCAAATAAAAACTGAACTAATTCTTCCACTAATCAAGAGTTTTGTTAAAAATAGTCAGTAACATTCTTCCAGCCACTAATACAAAATAACTGATTATACCTAATTAGTTACTAATGTGTTTTTCGAGTCGAGTTTGACTTTACTCAAACTCGACTCGTTCACCTTCGTAGTCGAGCCGATCACGAGACCGGCTAGATCGAGTTGAGTTTTGTACTAGTTTTGACATAGTCGATCTCGTATAACTCGCGAGGTGACGGAATTAACTAGCAGCCACGTATGATGCATTATGCAAACAAACTTCTAATCCCCGTGTTATTTTAGTTTCCATTTATACATACCGGGTGTTCATAGATATAATGACTTGCATCAATTCATATGAAGGGAACCGGGTCCTTCAACATAATCCCTTTGACAATTTCAAACTAGTCCTCTATCAAATTATCCAGATCAGGCGTGGAACTTCATGACTTGTGAGTGTGGAAGATTTTAGTGTCTAAACCAACAACATATACATTATTTATACTGTGATATGAACTAGATTGAAATAAAATATCACTTCTTCTACTGCAATCTCCATTCAGTCACGATAAGCTTAATGCTTCAGCCAATAGCTAAGTTAAGCGATAATAATGAAATGTTCAGCTGTTCATATATCTGTTCGGTTATATAGGGTCCAAGTTAGGTTTTGCCCTAGTCTAGCATGTTTCGAGTATCCGTAGTTGACATCTTAATTCTACTTAAGGGTCTAGTATATTTGGGATTACATGGGTCATGGGTTAAGGGTTAGGGGTTTAGGGTTGACACTCGAGGGTATATGGGTTTAGAATTTACCCTCATTTGTGTGAGTTACATTCAAATTCAGAAAGAAATATTTCTTGAAAACCAAAATTAACAATCATGATCTAAAATCTTATTTTAACCCAGATCAGAGTAATTTGAATATAGCGATGCATAACATTTGAGATTTTCGTGTTATTCAGACCTTGACATTCATAACCAAAATGAATCCTTCTATTGTTGACTGGTAATTATGGAGTAGAAGAACTGTGAATTTTGGCAAGGTAACCTTTCATATAATATGATGGGATACGAATAAATTTGTAATTAGAATGAAATAAAAATATAAATGTTATATTTTTTAATGTATAATTAAGTATTAAAGTAACATATTTTTATTTAATTTAACTACTATAGGAATTGCTATTTTTGTCCCCCGAATTTCAACTTTATATAATCTGCCATATTAAATGTCAGAAAAAATATCTCATTTTCTAGTGATAAGTATGTGTATTATTTTTCAATTTCATGTGAATAGTGAATGTCAGCACAATACATGATATTCAAATGATAAAAATATAACGCAAATTGGCAAAATGGGGTGTAAACTACAATACGGTTCATATTTTGGGGTGTAATCTGCAATATGGCATCTACTAGGATGATTTCGGAGTAAAAAACAACGGTTTGGATGAGTTCGGATTAAAAAGCAACGGTTTGGATGAGTTCGGAATTTAGTTACTTCTTTTCAAACATTTCAACCATATCTTCTGTCTTGAAAAAGTCCAAGTCCCCATATCTCCATTTCAACCTGTTTTTCCTCCTAGTTACAGTAACTCCTGCGAAACCAAAAATCTTACTCCCGAAAAATGCCGAGCAGTGGAATGAGTGGATATCAGAGCTACTCCACCAGCGCTGGTCACGTCCACCGCTTCAGCTGTGAGAACAGCGACGAGGAAGGAGTACCCGATTGGCCTGACGGTCTTCTCGACTCTGCAACCAGTGAGGCTACAGAAGCTCCCACTGAAGTAATTGAAGATTCGGTCAGAGGTGATGATTCCTCTATTGTTGTTTCAGTGTATTTACACACATAAATGTTGATTCGGTCAGAGGTGATGATTCCTCTATTGTTGTTTCAGTGTATATACTAAAATTAATGTTGATTGTGTGACCTAGGCATTTTACAGTTTTTTTAACGTCATTAGATGGATAGGTATTTCTGTGTCTGTGTTGTTGCTGGCTTTGGGTTTTTGGGGTAGTGTCCTGCGGTTTCAATTTTTGGTTGAATATAGATGTTAAATGTCACAGATTTAATTGAAACCTCGTATCCTATAATTGATCTCAGGTAGGGGAGGGAAAGCAACCCCAACAAAGACATCCGAAATGGTCCAGGACAATAATAACGACGAAGATGATGTCATATGGTTTCCGTTGGAGCGACCATACCAGGGCGAGCGGGAATTGGAGAATATCTTCGATTGTGTAAGTTTTGCTTCAAATGTTCTGGTTGCTCTTCATCATTTTCATAGAAATAAATTAAATTTACATTGAATTGTTGATAGTATAGTGTCACCCTAATTTATGCTCCAACGGTTTCTCTTGCAAAACTGTTGAAATTAAATTTTGAAGCTGCTGTTTAAGAAAACATTTATTTGAGTACATTAAGAACCAGTGTTCCTATACAGAAAAACACTTCCAGTGATACTCATACAGTTTATAAACGTAATGATTCAAACCATGTTCATTGATTTGTTTGTGGCTGCTCAACATTTGTTCCTTCTCTGATTTGGGTATAGGACGACGAGAGGGCAGTGATCCTCCTTGCCTGTGATCTGCAAGTGGTGTTGAGTTCTCATCTCCTACGCATGACCGGACAGAAGCTGAGGTCAATAAACACTCATGTGTCATTTGATCGTCTAGGGCCGCCATTCTCCTTAACAAATGGCTTAACTGAGGTGATAAATAAACTGATCTCCGTCAGGCAAGCTGTCACCTCTGTTTTAGATGGCGGTAATGAAATCGCAGGCAACAATAGCATCAACGGACCCAATGCAGCTCGTGAAACCCTCCTGAATCTGGTTGGCAAGAATTACAAGGGTCTATATCTAAGTAAATTATTTTGTAGGTACAACTGCAGTACTCAGTGTCTCCCTCGATCTTACGCTGACGTAGCTGATTACTGCATTTCGAAGAACGCTAACTTGGTTGACAAGTCAGTGCTCATATTTTTCTTTTGTGAGTATTAAATTTTTAAACCATTCCAGGAACCCTAAACGAGTATGAATTTGATCATCTGGCTTTGTTGCATTTCAGTGAGTTCATATATGAGGATGTTCAAGGTTTATCTGTATTCAGAAAAGATATGCGCACCCTAGATATCGGCCTTCCGATTGCTCCTTCTGTGGTTAACGCATGGGCAAGGACCCTGATGGAGACATCGAGCACACTTGGGACTCCGGAAAAGCTGTATCTTGACGTTGTTATTAAGGTTAGTCCTCACAGATTGCCATCTACAACTTGCTTCTTACACAATAACAACTATTACATGTGTTGCTAAGTGTTGTATTGCAGATGATTCGTAAATGTCGGTAGCTGCGATGCACCACCATACTATGTTTGAACTGTGTTAGAAGTTTACATCTCCATTGTTGAATTTTAAAAATGTTAACCACTTAACCGTATTTGACTCTCTGAACAGGATAGCAATCAATCTGAGGATGATCAGATTGACCACTGGTTCTCATGGATTGCAGCGGGCAACAACATGCACCAAATTCGGAAGCCTGAAATGGTCAATCTTTGCACATACAATCAATTCATCTGTCTACAATGTTATTATGAGTTTCATAAAAACTAATTTCAACATTGCTGTTTGTTCCCTAGATTTTCATTCCAGTTTTGATAGGCACTCATTACACCGTCATGATCGTAGACTTCATCAATCAGAAAATAGTTTGCATCGACACGGTGTATAGGGCCTCCCGTTCTGCATGGGAAATCATGGAATCAAAGCTAGTAAGCATACGTATACATTATTTGCCGCGTTGATTTATTTCTTACAGTGAATATGATATGAATGTTTTGATTCAACAACTTCATTCGTAGTTGGTGTGGTTGTGGAAAGTTCTGGATGCACTTGGGGACGATAGAAAACATCAGCTCACAAGGTTTGGCATGCAGCTCAGTTACCCTCCCTGGAGCCAGTCAATTCACGATGAAGACAGTGGTGTAACGGTGATGCATATGATGGAGTGTTACAGTCCCACTTCCCCATTCTCGTCTCCCGCACTCTGCCTGAGTGAGGTACCTCAATTGTGGTTTCAATCTTTCTACATCTAATGACTAACAATTCAGCATACTCCTGCCTCAAAATGCTTATGTAACTTTAATAAAAAAAATCATCTGTTTCAGGAACACATTCGTGTGAGGAAGCGTGTTTACTTCTGCGCCTGCATTGCTTCTACAGCCATAAACTTGCAGCGGGTGCAAGTCATTGAATCAGCAAACAGATTGGTGGAACTGAAATGCAACAATCTGATCTTCCCAAGCGAGGAAGTGAAACGATACAGAAGCCAGCTCCAATGGACACCGATGATCTGATCTGAACAGACCTTTTGTCGATAAAGACCTGCAGTACTACTCCAATGAATTCCTGCTATGTTTTGTTTCTTCTTCATCATTTCCAGTCTATTCCATATGATGATTTACTTCACCGTTTGATTGACAATGTTTGGAAGCTGTCTATCTTCATAACAGATTTTTATTCACATTATTCGCCCGTTCATATTCCGGTTATATTCAATTGAGCTGAAATGTAATCAGTACTGTCAGCTCTAATTTCTCTGAGATAGCAAACTAGGAACACAGCAAAAATAATGTTTAAGGCTTGCAGAAGCTCAGATCAACCGAAACCTGAAATTAACTGCTGAATTTGATCCAAAATAAATGGATACAAATGATTGGCACCGAAAGCCGGATACTGTAGCTATTAATTGGCCTAATGCTCGTAAATTAAGAAAGCTAAGAATTTGGACATTGGTTTTTAATGCACATGAATAGCATAACACAAGCTAACAATTCAGCAAAAAAGCAAACAAGCGTTAAATCTGCATCCCTTTAAGCCCCCCACACTTCAAGAATATTCAGCCCAATATAACTTTGGGCTGAAACAAAAACAAGATTGGGCTCAGTGTGAGACTTTCACAATTTAATTTCATCCACAATAAGCTAGATAAAATAAATCAGGCATCAAATACTAAACTTGTCTGGTCTTTGCCATGCATGGAAACACAAATTCAGAAACCTTACGCCGCAGTCTATCAATCCATCAACAAATTTTATTACATGAGATACTCTGGTGCAACAATTCAGGATTTTGCATCAGGTTTGGGTGAAGGGATTAGCTGCAACTGGAATTTTTCCGGTACCGGTTACCGTCACACCCGGCTTCCATCCGGCCACAGCTGCGCTAGGCTGCCACTACCGGCAAAACACAGTCTGCAAAAAAAGCAAATGATCAGATGAAAAGAGTGCAATACCTAATCAACTAATGACATTGTCCATGTACATTACCTCCACATGTTTCACAGGCGTGTTAGAAGTACTCCCGGTTGTTTCTTTACCGGCTCCCCTCTCCCGGTTGCGCCATTTTCCTTTATTCTTCTCTGCAAAAGACAATTTCCTCTTCGCATCACCACGTCCCATCCCTCGCTTGTCAACAGGATCCTTCACCTGCGGGAGTGAAGGTTCAAGATCCACCGGCAGCTCCTTATCAGGATCCTTAGCTTCCCTTGCTTTCGCTGCTGCCCTATACCTAGATCCAACACTACCTACCCCAAAGGATGCATCGCCCTCTACATTAGCCATGCTTTGTTTCAATTCTGAATGAATGACATTTAGTTTCTCCAGCGTCTCGCGGTGTCTTACCTCGTCATACATCACAATTGCAGAAATGTTCTCGGAAACCTTCTGAATTTCATTGTACCGTTTCACTTCAGCGCTAACCGGAGGTCTTATTGAATCCATAGGATAGGACATACTTTCATACTCTCGCACAACATCCTTCCTCCACCGCTCGCAAATGTAGGCCTCGGGAACAGTGCATATGTCCTCTTCCCAGAACACACGCAGCATGTGACAACATATAATACCCGTGAACTCGAACAACTGGCACTCACACTTTAAACCAACGGTAATACGATAAAAAACCACCCTGAAATACTTGCGCTTTGTCCATCCCTCCCTGAATGTTTTAACCACAACTTTATACTCAACAATGGTATCATCTGTCACTTTCTCAACGGTGGCTGCGTTGTGTCTCATATCTGTCATCTGCTCCTGCATTTTCAAGAACTGGTTCCGAGAATACATTTTCTCAAAGGCATCTTCAAATGGGTGATTGCTAGTCTTACGCGAAGACCGATCCTTTCCAATCTTCGAACACCGTACCTCCTCAAACACTCTTTTACTGACAGCCTTGCCATACTCTTCCACAAACTTTCCAAGACTTGTTTTAACATTAACGAACAATTTCAGATACCTGTTCATCCCTTCGCTCCTCCGCGTACTAGACATGCAAGCCCAAAATATGGATTTGAAGTAAACGGGCACCCACCTTTCCCTGTCGGCATACGCCCTCTGAACCCAGCCGTTGCCAGCAACTCCAAACTCGTTTACCCAGGCTTTCCATTCACACTCAAACTCCTCCACAGAAAATGAATCATGCAAAATCTCCTGCAGCTTATCAGACATTTGCCCCCACCGAGGCAGCATTCCGAGGTGCTTCCTAGCATTCTGCTTGATATGCCATAAACACCATCTGTGTCTAATTCCTGGAAATTCTGACTTTATCGCATTACCTACGATTAAGCAACAAGTCCGGACAATATAACGGTCAATTATGAGGAGCAATACAAAACAAAGTGGTGACATCATGTCTTCAATTACTTTGTTCAACATCGAATTCAGATTTCACTGTTTAACCTGCTAGACCATTCCCAATGAATGTCTACAGTGGTATTACCTCAGAGCTCACAAATACATTAAAAGAAACGCTTTCTCGCTATTATTCATATTTTTCTGCAAATAATCTGGATTAGAGTTACAAATTCCACCAATGAAATTCTATTTCATACACCTAAAATATATTTTTTAATTCATATATATTTCAGAACCCCTTCTATATTGATCTAATCCTTTATGAACCAACTAAATATAATTTCTGGGTTATAAAGTAATCCATTCATTCAATAACAGCATGTTTAAAATACTAATACATCACAACTGCATGTGTTTTTCAACAAAATGTTTTCCGCATTGAGCAAGACTCTCTTGCAACACAATTCTAACATCCATCATTATTATTACATTAAATATATTCATGTGGCACGTTCATAAGATCTAACATGAAAATATTTTACGATTACAAGCTTTTCTGTTTATCAACACCTGCATTACACTTTAAATTTAATCATTCCCACCTGACTATGTAAATCAAAACTTAGAGACAGAAGATTATAATTCCTTAGATTATAATTTGCTTCATGATGATTATTTGTTCTATAATTTTTAATTTTTTAGCAACCAATCCCATTTGTTTTCATATCCTTTTCTAAGGATCACTAATTAAATTAGGCATTCACATGTACATAAAACCATGACAATTGCAACACACACTAGTTGTGACTCAAACATGTTTCACCGACATATAAATCAGTGATCACAAGCCGACATCAGGCACACAACCATGCTATTGAATTTTGCTTCCTTCATAAATGGATATCAGATTATGTACTGTTCATTTAGCTTCTCCCATCTTTTTAAAACCTGTAACTTCTCAACAATTCGGCTACAAAGCTAATAACAATATTTTACCAGTCAATACTATTACCAACAATTAGTTGATACGGGAAGAATTAAAAACTCTAACTCGAAATTATGAGAAATAGATTGGCTAACCAATTTTTATATCTTGATCTGTGAGAATGTTATCTGGTTGCTTCCCCATGCATTTTTTAAAGGTTCGGAATAGCCACGCAAAGCTGGTTTCATGCTCTGTCGACAGCAATGCACATCCTAACAAAATGGTGTTTCCATTATGATCCGCTCCAGAAAATGGTGCAAACGGGTACTTATACCGGTTACACAAAAATGTTGTGTCAAATGAGACGGTGTCGCCAACAACCTTGAAAGCTGCACGGCATCTAGCGTCTGCCCAAAACACACTCTTCAACTGGTTTTGATCGTCAATCTCAAATTCGTAAAAAAAACCAGGAGACTCTAGGCTCATCTTCTTGAAGTATGTCTCCATTTTAACAAAATCACTTCCCTTCAATCTTTCACCAGCAGAAAAGTTGAGAAAGTTCCTCAGGTCCCGCTCCAAGAACGGTACTTTGTCAATCTCATCATACCTACTGACAAATAGACCATAAATCTTACAAATCCCAATGCCGCCTCGGTGCAGTTCCAGTGCTTTGGTCTGGTCTCCCACTGACATCCTTCGGTACTTACACAACAGCCTACTGAGTTTTGGGTCCAATGCGTGGTTGTGCACATCGTTCAACATTGTGATCTTCCAGCTTGTTCCACTACTAGGCGACCTACAAGCGTTTACCTTCCACGGACACATGGTCTTTCGGGAAGTCGTACTTTTGTTTGGATAAGAACTCTTGGATTTTGGGGCACCTGCCTTGCCGCATTGCAGTCTTAGCTTCCGGTGATTCTTGTACTTTCTGACAAGGTCAAAAGTAAACAAGTCATCAACATCCTGAGCAGGCCCATTCAGGAGCTTATCTTTCTGGTCCTTTACTGGCTCCTTAATAGTAATTGTGAAGCCCGATGAGTAAGCGTAGATGTTCATTTGCTCTAAGAAATCCCCGCCGGAGCTGAACCTCTGAAAAATCACTGGTCTTACTAATGGTGGCGGTATCACTTCATTCTCTTCATTCTCTTCATTCTCTTCTCCATCCTGGTCCGGGAGATACCTAAGTACCATTTCCCCTTCTTCGTTCACTTCCTCCACTACACAAACACTATTATCATCATCATTACCTGTAGCAGTCCTATTACAATGAAGCAAATCCACATCCTCCACCGGTGATTTATCAACAGTGTCAGGAGCGTCAGATTCATCATCACCAATATCTTCAATTTCAACGACTTCAACCCCATCAGCATTAATGTTTCTGACATATCGACGATGGATACCATTTATTATCTCTACAAAGCTCCCATCCCCACCAGTCTCTGCATACTGCACATTTGAATCCATCACCTGCATCCGATAAATTCAGAAACATGTTTCAGTTCGGGAAAGGTAGAGTACGAGATGATCAGAAAGGGTACAAATACAGCATCTGATCAATTTCCTGAGTACAAATGATTACGAAGCCGATAAGCATGCTCCTACACCAACACCTATACGGGCTACAAACAAGGCTCTAACTGTACTCATTCACTCAGAAACAACACTACCCAATGAGCACTTGAAAAGAAAATCCAGAACTAAAATTAAAAGGTTTACAAATATTCATGTAGACGGAACAGCCATTGTATGCACTTGTTAACAACAAGACATTATACAAGCGTAAAAACCCAATGACAACACATTACTATTTAATAAGCATGTCATGAGATTAAATACACATATATTGACTCATATCCCGATAATTGATATTATTTACAACAAAAAAAAGACGGTGTAGAGGTATCTGATCTCAATGATGAACTGTAAGAAGTGGATTTTGTTTAGCCTGTTATCCCTAATGAGACACACTGATAGAATACCTGAATAAGTAAATTTTGTTTTCTACCAACTGTAACAGTGACGCTAAATTTTGGAGAAAATGGTTTACAATGGTTCATATTAAAATGACATTGACTAAAACACTTAATTAAATGCAAAATTTACACTGGACAGATTCATAAGAAAATGAAAATATCAATAAAAGATTTTGGTGTTGCTTTTAGTTGGATCAGATTTTGGTGTTTCTTGAACAATTTAGATAGACTTTCATTTGAATGCCGATTTGCATGCATGATTCCACACCAACACATCTTCAAATCCCAGTAAAGTATTTAGACGAATGCTAACTTACAAATTTACCAACCATTGTCCATTTCTACACTAGTAATCTAAACTCAGACAATTTATTCTCCAATTGTTTTACAAATCTAACCTGAAAGAAAACCCACCCAAATCCTTCCTTACCATTGAATTAGTGGGTAAAGGACAATATTGGAGGATAAACACAGAACCACTCAAATTAGCACCAAAAATCAATTCACGTACGATAGTTTAAAACTGTAACAGAATTAAACGCTTCAGAATCATGTAAGTCATGTAAACCCTTCAATTAAACACTACAATTAAACAGATCACGTAAGTCATGAATCATGTCCCAGGTTGGGTACAACGACAATGTACTCACTGGATATTCAGATGAGTGTGGAATGATTGACCTAAACAGGCAACTATCACTTAGTAAAATCCATAGTTTATGACCATATTTTCAATAAACACTCAAGTTCATCTTGACAGATCAAACACATCATGGTAGAGGAATACAGCATGCTTAAACTGAATCCCAAATTTCGGATATCAAACCAAAACAAGCAAAAAACAAATTACCGGAAACGAATTGTCTTCTTTCAACTCCAAAATCAGCTTCACAATGAACCCATTCGCCAAACTTTGCTCTCCTGGCAAGCCGCAAGCCCCAAACTTGAAACAAGAACATCTTCAAACTTTGATCGGTAAACTTCCCAAACAGTGGGAGTTTCTCAGCCCCCCACCAACACCGACCACTTCACAACTTCACTGAACAATCAACATAATTATTAAACAATTAAACACCATATCCCATGCCGAATCTATAAACCCCCAAATCACGAATAACCATGATTTGATGGAGCAAAAAATTTACTATTATTTGCGAGCGAGGTTCGTGCAAAAAAAAGCTTTAATTGTCTTACATATACGCAGACAACGCAGACATTGCCTGAAGAATAACCAGTGCGTAACGGGCACCGAGCAACCACCGGGTGGGCGCCGACGGATCCAAAATTGCAGCTCAAGACTAATCGACGGCAAGATTCAACGAAAAATTGAGATGGATTTGGGATCCGTATTGTCGGTGGATCACCGGTCGGGAAGTTATACTCAAATAATGTCGGTGAAAACGATGACCTCTGTTTTATTAGTCACGTTGGTTAATTTAGGATAAAACGATATTAATAAAAGTTACACGGTTCGGTCAATGTGGTAAACATAAAACATAGGACCCCACATGGCTTCTTAGCTACCGGGAAATCTAGTGGGTCTACGAAGGGTGAAGGTGTGTTTCTATTAATTGGGATAGAATTAGAATTCACATCAACGACCAACCATTTGGGCCACACAAAAAAACGGCCCAAACCTTTACCCACTGTCGTGCACTCTTTATCCGCGACCGGTACCAAGGCATCCTCGACTAACACATGTAGTATAGAAAACCTAATGAAGCCAATAGGGACTTTGGCTTCATGATGTAGTGTCATGTCAGGATATGAATTTCCCATTGCTACGTGGCGGGGTTGAGAATTCGTCCCACATTCAGCGTAAAACTTGCAAGAAGGGGAATTCTAATATACAAATAAGGCATGTTTAATTAGGTCTAATTAGACATATGTAGACAGTTAGAGTATTTTTATAAAATATTAATAATAATGAGTTGTGTAGAATTATTCATTTGATTGAGGTACAAGTAATTAAACGTACCTTTGGTTTGGGATCAGATGGTTGTATGTGAACTTGCTCTTGATAGGGGCCAAAGGTGTGCATATTTCCTTGTTGGGTTCAACAATAGGTTGGTCAAAAATAGGTTGGCCAACCTCATGTTGTGGTGGGGAAGGATGTGATCCTCTAGACGAGGGTCCATTGATTGGATCGGTGTCACAAAAATCGGATGGAAGAGGATACTTTATAAAAGAACACACATTGGCCAACATTATTTTCAATTTCTTGACCTCTTGTCAGATTTTTTGGCTTGGCTCGATGCTATATGGAGTTTGGATGGTTTAGGGTCTTTACTACTACGTTTGATACCAAACGCCTCTATTTGAGTAACATAACCACCAATTCCCTTAGCTCTTCCCGGATGCTCGGCGCTCCCAAGTGCCCTACGTAGCACACCGTGTTTACCGACTGGGATGAACAAGCCTTCTTCAACTTCACGCTCGACCTCGTCCTAAAAAAGGTGTATTGTAAATTAAAAGTGATTATCGTCATCAATTGTTGTATTTGATGGTGTGATTGTAGATACTAAAATGGAAATGGTATGGCGTAGTAGGTAAAATGTACCACTCGATTAGCCACCATTTTTGCCTCATCACTTGAGAAAGTCCCGTCTTTTTTAATTCTACCAAAGACGAATAATTGTTGTCTATTATATGTTGTAGGGTCTTCGGCAATGATTAGTTTGTTCGCGTCAATGCCCCCATCCACAAGCGCTTTCACCTCGTTTTTTTTACGTCTTCTTCCACACACCCAAGTACCCCCCCTCCCCCACCCCCGGTGTAAGGCATAACATTTTCGATAGTGGCTTTGCGCTTCCTATCCCCAAACCCTTATAAAAATTGTATGTTATTTTAAGAATAAAGCACTAACGGAAACAATAATATTTGACAAATTCGCATGAAACTATTATTACAAGATGCACACTAGTGGACTGCCCTACGCTTCTCGGCGGTTCAGTCGTACATTTTACGGCATTATGGAAATGCCGTAACGGGTTGTGCCGTAAAATAGAACTTTTTCTCGGCGGTTCAAAAACGCCTTAAAAACGAACGCTGCGCACGGCGGTTTAAAACGCCGTGTGCAGTTGTTAAAAAACGCCCTGTATTATTGTTACGAGTTCGCCACCTCAGGTCGCTTGTGTCTTTAAATGTGAGTGCTACGAAATCGCCTCCACTTTTCGCCTCCTGAGGCGAAATCGCTTCTGTCGGTCGCCTCTGTCTAATAATGAAGAAGCGAACTCGAAAAAATACTCGCTTGGGTGAGGGAGGCGACACCGCTGGCGTATTCGCTGGAAGAAATGGGAATATTAAATTTGAAAAATGTGGAAATGGCTATGGACTTACGGTCTCGTGCACTATGTCGCTTGTGGTCGAAAAGGAAAAGCGACATCGCTCTGTTGGGGTGGCGAAAATGTACAGCGAACTCGCCAGCTGAAAATGTTGGTCGACCAGAGGGACACAGGTGGGGTGGGATACGAGACCGCCAGTAGAGGCGATTGTTAGGCGACGTCGTGCACATATTTGTTGTAGGGAATGTGGTTGGCGAATTCGCCTATTGAATTCGTCTATGGAGGCGAATATTGGAGGCGACATCGTTTGAGGCACGCCAGGGGCAACAGAGTCTAGCAAGCGAGTAGCCAGGCGATGTCGCTTTTGTAGGCGAATGTATAGGCGAGGCCGTGTGTATGACCGCTTGTTATATTGTAGTAGAAGGCGTGCCAGGTAGCGATCTAGCTTCTGGATTCGACTTGAAGCGAATAAGGTAGCGAATTCGTTTGCTTGCAAGACAGAATTGTGTAATTATTTGTTAAAATTGACCCGTTTCTTTCGAAACATGAATCGGGATACCCGACTCAACATAAACCTGTCAAATTCAAATCCAACGCCCCTATACTAATACTAAGGATGCATAACCTAAGCACAAAAGTGCAATACCAGTGTCAAGCCCTACCAAAAAGAGAGACAATACTTTTTCATGCCTTGGGGAGGTTAGGGACCTGTGGTCTTGCAATGGTAAACGCACGGTTGTGGACCAGATATTTAGCCATTTGGTCTCTTCCGTCGTTAAGTTCTTGCATGGAGAAAGGAGTGATATCATCCACGAATACCTATGGTTGAAAATAACGCTTATTAGGAAATCTCGACGAATATAAATGAGATTAGACGCGTGTAGCGTACCTTTAGAAGATCTAGCATGTCTTTTTGAACACCATCCACAACCATCAAACCAAAGATCATTGTGTAATAGCCACATTCATAGTTCGATGATTGCTTCCTAGACTAAAAAAGTGTTTAAAACATAAAACATTACTATACTTATGGTACTTTAAACGCAAATGTTGATTTTTGAAAGGACGTGATAGCATGAGCACAACATCTTACCCGAATGTTTATAAGGTGGAAGTCGAGGAGTGTTTTGTCGTTCACTTGAAGAATTGCATTATCAAGGAGATCGGCGAATGTTCGTGATGGAGGGCGGTGGAGTGGGTCTATCCAATATACTTGCTTTAAAGCGGGTATTATTGCAACAAAGCTCCAATGATCACTACAAATCACATGAAAGCATAATGGTCATAAAAAAAGAATGCAGTAGAGCAAATACAATATATTTAGCATGAGTAATAGAGCAAATTGTAAGGTATACCTCTCGAGATATGGTCCGATCCATATTTTCTTTGATTTGTCGGAGAGAGTAGAATTCAAGTAATCAAGTCTTTGCCTATTGCTCTCCATACTAGCTTGCAAATGCATTGGATGCAAAAATCCAATGAAATGCTTGTTCCGGTGATAGGCATGGTGATGCAAGAACCTGTGAATGTAGTAGACAATCATGACGAGGATGTAATCATATATGGTTTGATAATTGAGTATTCTCATGAAACACATACAAATGGCTTACATTTGATTGAGGCAAAGAATGGTGGCGGGAAGTTCATTGAAATTCCAGAAATATTCAAAATCCCCCCATGGTACGTGGATGTCCTTTGTCATAGTAAAGCACCTTTCATTTCCGAGAAAGGCATAGCATGCATTCTTGTCGTGCGAGGATATCAAATCATAAAAGACTCGAACGAAGGGTGGAAGGGCTTTCATAAACTCCACGAGCATGGGGTCTAATGTTTGTCTAGCTATAAGCAAGGCATGCACAGGTATTTGTGGATTTTGTGGAGTTTGTGGTTTCCTACGGGGTATGGAGGTGGATTTTTCATCAAGCACCAACCATTTTGGCCATAGAACAAGGAAACCTTTAGCCTCCCCAACTCTCACCATCGGTGACTCCTTCACAGGTAACATCGGCAATCCTGCGGGGATGTCAACACGATTGTGTTTCACCGCACTTGGGTCGCATGTGCCATTGGCGACATGGAGTGGTTTTGATTTGGTACCTTGCGAAACATATAGCTTGCAAGGGGGGTTCTATCATAAATGAAAGCACAAGACAAATCATCATCCAACTATTTTTAGAAAGAGATTAGAAACCAACGATGTTCTAAATTAGCAAAATTGGTACTAACCTTATCGACTTGAATGGAATGCGCCGCATTCAACTTAATGGGTGATGAAGGTGGAGTAGGAGGCACTAGTTCCTCGTCCATTTCCACATTCTCACCTTCATCCTCCACAATTTGAGGTGATGCTTGAGAACCCTTTGATGATGGTGGAAGATGTGGTTGTGTACCTCCTAACCTCTCGATGTGGGGATAGTTGGTGTGTTGTGCTATGTCTTTCATCACCTCCCTCAAATCCTTCATTTCCGCCTTTGTCACCGCCACCTCGCTCAAAGCTCGTTGTAGTTGTGATGGTTTAGGATTGCCCCAACCTTGCTTAATCCCAAAAACCTCTTCTTGTGTCGCGTAACCTCCAACACCTAATGCTCTTCCCGGGTGTTCCTTTTTCTTCCCAAGAGCAAAAGCCTCATTCAAGACATCCTTCTTCCCACACGGGATAAAGGTACCCTCCTCCTTTTGGCGCTCAAGAAGTTCCTATTATCAAATATGTAGTACTAGGTGAAAGTGGTTGTGAAGAATATTTGAAAGCAACAACAAAAATAAATTTGACTACAAGAGATAGTAAGATAAGGTAAGATAGACTAACCACCCTCTTTGCACATTTTTCGGCATCCTCTGAAGTGAACTTACCATCCGAGTCTCTAATTCGACCCAGCACGAAGAGTTTTTGTCTAGTATAATCCTCGGCGTCCTTTTCCACTACGACATACCGAGCTTCCGCCTCGTCCATCCCCCCTAATACCAACTCCTTCACTAGTTCCTCCTTCTCCTTAAGCCCCTCCTTCTCACCTACACCCAAATACCCCGACCTACCACCGGTGTATGGCATTGTTATTGATTTCGCCGATGTGACCTTCTTGTCCCATTTCCCCTTTGCACAAGAAGATATCGTATCACATGTCATCATTAATGTAATTAGATAAGAGGAGGTTATGTCACCGAAGTTATAGTTTGTGACTCACCGAAGTCTTATTTTCAAACGATGCTTGCTTGAAGGCCTCCCACGCATCGGTTGTAATATGATTGTATCGGTCCCTTGGATCTTGACCTAGCCTCTTTCCCTTCTCATACAAGTAGTCTTTTCTTAGAGCATGCTTGTGCTCGCGAAAAGCTTTGGAGACGATGTTGAATGCCTTCTTTCTCACCACTTCCATGTCATTAGATTCTATTTCAAAAGGTCGCTACGCCAAAATATGTAGGATGTATTATGTCTACATATTACGAAGAGGTATAATATTGAGTAGATAGATCATTGAAAGGTTAAATGTTACTTACTTGGCATTCTACCCAAACTTCCTCCTTCTTTTTTGATGGGACGGTTCTCCAATTATCCTCCGTTATCTCAATAAACGTTCTTCCAACTCGGCCACACCAACTTGACCATTTTGAACGTTCTTTTTTTGGTCGGTTGCATACACCCTTAGCATTAAATCCTATGTGTGTTAGTTCTCCTCTTCTCATTCTTCTTTGTAGAACTCGACAATGTGAGCGGACTTGTAGGCCTTTCTTCGAGTTGCTACCTCGCTTCTTTGGTTGGGCACTTGAAGTGGTTGAAGTGGTCACCATTGCTATCTAAGGATGGATATAAATTGTAACTTAACTAATTAGCACTATTATGACTAGGTAAAACAACAACAAAACCATGTTGAATGAGTTGTAGAAGTAAAATAACACAAGCATGACTAGTTAAAACAAGGAAAAAACGGATTTGTTGAATTGTATAACCAAAGTGAACCTAAGGTAGGCTAACATGTTCGAATGCCACATGAAAGTAACAAATAAAGGGAGCTATGCCTTCTAAATTTGATTTTAACATAGTCATGAAACACATATGTTATGGATAGGGACTAAGCATGGATAATGTCTACTCAAGCATGCCATTCAACCAATATATCGCAAAAAGTAACTAAATAAGATGTGCTTTGAATAATACTTCAAATTTGAGTCTCATACCTTAATTGTAGAAGAAGATATTAGTTGTTTGTTGCTCTTAGACACACAAAGTAGCGAGATTTGTAATATTCAACCAAAGTTGAAGGAGATTTTGGGGTTTTTGGTGGGTTACAAGCTTTATAGGGTTTAGTTCTTCACACAAAATATATGTGCTAGATTTGAGGGTGAGTTTGTGGTTGGTTTTGATGAGATTTCACCAAGAAATGAGGCAAGAATGGATTTGGAATGCAAGGATTTGAGATGGAAGTTGAGGGGGGGATAAGGTGAGAGAGAAGGAGGGGTAGATGGGAATGAATGGTGAAAATGGTGAAGAGGTTAGCAAAATCCGGGATAAAAGATATATATAGTATGGTAAAGTTGGACAAAACATGCCTGAATAGTATATTTGGTCGGTTACTGTTTAACCAGGTTACGATACCGCAACCTGCATCGGCTAGAGGCGAATACCCCTTGCGGTATCGCTAGCTAGCAAGTTGATGAACCCATAATAATTATTTTCTGAATATTTGCTACTTTGTTATGCAATGAATATTAACATTGTGTGTTTCATGAGTTGATGTATATTAAAATTTAATATGAAAACATATAAATGAAATCAGATTTTATCTGCACATAATATTACTTGAGTTGGTTGCAACGATGATGTCTGTTATGAAAGAGAATTGTTGTGACATGTTATATATAGTCCTATGAAGAGGTATCTGAAATTGTTAACTCTAATCCATATCCATGTTTATTGTAACGCATTTGGCATAAACTGTTTAGATACGTATATGATGGGACTACGGGTTAATACCATTAGTTCGTTAACCAAATGTTACACTAGTGCAGATACGACCAATAGGAATTTCTACATCAGCCACGTGTTGATCACCATCGAATATACATGTATTTGACAACTTCTGAATGAAAGTGTAGAAATTTAGTTCTTCTGTAATGCATGTGGTATTACTCATAGTCTAGATGATGTTATACATACAGGCAACGTCGTTACCCCGTTAAAGAGCCGACTTCGCGATCACACATCTCGGGAGCTAATGAACGAAAAGTATCCAGTTTTAGATGAGAATAGGGGTGGTAATTGAGTCAGTCAACACGCGAGTAATTCGAGATCGACTCGGTCAAAACTCGGACTAAACACGACTCGATCTAGCTCGACTCGAAAAACTCGTGCGTAACTCGGTAAGTATAATCAGTTGCAAGTTTATAATATTATTAGGTTATACTATATTAGTTCAATCATCTAATCTAGCTAGTTTTCTTTTACTACTCAATATTGAATAAACTAATTAATTGCATTGGTATTTAAAATAATAATTTCTAAGGATGCTAATAATTTCAATATTGAACAGGTATTTAAACGCACATATATATAATTAGAAATTTTCATAGTATAGAAGTAGTAAAATATTTTGTATTAATGGATTGGATGAAGATTACTTTTAGGAATAATTTACCCTAAACTATTAATTTTTGATATAATTAGTTAAATTTTTATTTAAAAAGAGAAAAAAACAATTCGAGTTCGAACTCGCAAGTAGTGTCGATACTCGATAAATAATAACGAGTTTGAGTTGAGTATGGTATTATTAACTCGCTAGTTCTCGAGTCGACTCGAACATGGTTAATATAGTTCTCGAGTCTAGACGAGTTACGCACTACTCGCTCGATTGAAGGTTGTCATTCCCAATCTCGATGATAAATGGGTTTGGTTTTTATCGTGTGGGTTGCCGGGCATGGGTTCAGGGTTTAGGGTTAAGGGTTTGATGATTGTACAGAAGCGAAATCGCTACAACCTTCGCCTACAAACAAAATTGAGGCGAGTTCGCCAGTTGGTTGAAATTACAGGCGAATGAACAGGCGATTTCGTTTCATAGTGAAATCCACGCGCGACGTTCCGGACACGATTTCTTAACACGTTTCGCCTACGGGTGAATGGAAGAGGCGAGTTCGCCAGCGTATTTTAATTTTTTTAAAAAATACAAAAACAAGTTTTGCGGGTGGCGATTTCAGAACCCCCCCAACTTCCACCCGCAAAATCCTAAATCCCCAATCGGAAAATCCCTGCAACACCATGGGCCGGAGCAAATCAGCCGGTAAAACCCTCAACCCACCAGCCCCCAAGCGCCAGAAGACCACCCCCACTGCTCAACCCGATGCGGAGGCGGCCGGAATGCGGGAAGAGACACTCGCCGACCTTCAACCTCGCCGGAGACGCGATCGCCCGGCCGGTGGATCAACAGGCAGCGGCCATAGTTCTGGAACCTCCCATCAACGCCAACCCGCCACCAGTCCGTCGCCACACCGCCACACAACCACCAGGAACCCGCCTGAAACTGGTGGGCCACCCGAGAATCCGGCGGGTAACCCTGCGACTGAGGAAGATGAGGAGACCTCTCTGTTCATCAGCACAAAGGCCGAGACTAGGTACGAACAATTTTCTCGTCGCTTCTTGTTGAATGCTAGGGTTTTTAATGAAGATCGGATAGAGTCGTTAGGGTTTGGTAGAATTGTAGACTATTTTAAGGCGACGCATCTAGAAGGGATGTTGATCAGTATAAATATGTGACCAAAACTAAATGGTTCGATAAGTCGCCGACCCGCGCAAACTGCCCATGAAACACCATGCATGATATACACATATACTATACATATACTATACATATAATATACATATACTATACATATACTGTACATATACTGGTCCAGACCGAGGTCGTGTTGTTGTGATGAGTGAGTTCCAAGTGTGATCGGCCAAAGGCCAATTTTTTTTTATAACTACCCGAAAACGAAGGCAAAGTTTGACTCATCACGTGTGAATGAGTCGAGTCGAGACCGAACACGGGTATTCTCAAACTCAACTCGTTATATATTTTGAGAGCTCGAACTCCAGATCGTCCTGTTTCAAAAAAAAAACAAATTTGTAATTATTACCAAAGAAATTGATATATTAACCATATACCGAATTATATGTACCTAATTATATATATATATATATAAATATATATATTTATTTGATCAATAAGCACGTTGAGCCGAACAAAATCAAATGTAAAAGCTTAGAGTCGACTGCGCCACATATTCGAACGAGTTCGAGCTCGAGATCTAGCTTGGTCAAACCGTGCTCGAGGTCGAATGATCGGTTGGTGTTCGTGCTTCACTCATTATAGCGATGTTCATTGATCGTGAGTGATTAAAAGAAATTGGACATGAAAGGGTATACTACATCCAGAATTCGACCTACCAAATTCGTAGTTGATCGCAAATGTGTACAAAAAAACAATTTGAAATTACATAAAGATTCATACTCCTATTTCAATATTAGTTCAAAAATATTTTCTTTTTTAAACAGGCGATCTCGCTTATCCTATTCGCTTAGAGGCGAGTGGCCAAGCGAACTCGCCTCCACGTCACATCATTTTTCCCACATCGGTAGAGTAGCGTCCAATTGATCAGTTTAAATATGTGACCAAAACTAAATGGTTCGATAAGTCGCCGACCCGCGCAAACTGCCCATGAAACACCATGCATGATATACACATATACTATACATATACTATACATATACTATACATATACTGGTCCAGACCGAGGTCGTGTTGTTGTGATGAGTGAGTTCCAAGTGTGATCGGCCAAAGGCCAATTTTTTTTATAACTACCCGAAAACGAAGGCAAAGTTTGACTCATCACGTGTGAATGAGTCGAGTCGAGACCGAACACGGGTATTCTCAAACTCGACTCGTTATATATTTTGAGAGCTCGAACTCCAGATCGTCCTGTTTCAAAAAAAAACAAATTTGTAATTATTACCAAAGAAATTGATATATTAACCATATACCGAATTATATGTACCTAATTATATATGTATATATATATATGTATATATATATAAATATATATATTTATTTGATCAATAAGCACGTTGAGCCGAACGATATCAAATGTAAAAGCTTAGAGTCGACTGCGCCACATATTCGAACGAGTTCGAGCTCGAGATCTAGCTTGGTCAAACCGTGCTCGAGGTCGAATGATCGGTTGGTGTTCGTGCTTCACTCATTATAGCGATGTTCATTGATCGTGAGCGATTAAAAGAAATTGGACATGAAAGGGTATACTACATCCAGAATTCGACCTACCAAATTCATAGTTGATCGCAAATGTGTACAAAAAAACAATTTGAAATTACATAAAGATTCATACTCCTATTTCAATATTAGTTCAAAAATTAGTTTTTTTTTAAACAGGCGATCTCGCTTATCCTATTCGCTTAGAGGCGAGTGGCCAAGCGAACTCGCCTCAACGTCACATCATTTTTCCCACATCGGTGGAGTAGCGTCCAATTGATCAGTTTAAATATGTGACCAAAACTAAATGGTTCGATAAGTGGCCGACCCGCGCAAACTGCCCATGAAACACCATGCATGATATACACATATACTATACATATACTATACAGTGATGAGTGATGAGAGTGTTGAGTGCATCTATCAGATCCCTGGCCCAAAGGCCTATACTTTTTTAACAATGAAGCGAACTCGCCTGCCAGCTCGCCTGTAGGCGAGTTACAAGCGAATTCGTAACAAGATTAAATTGATATAGTCACAAATAGGCGAACTCGCCTCTTAAATCGCCTGTAGGCGAGTTAGCAGCGAACTCGTAACGGTCACAAACATAAATAGTCAACAACTGGGCCCTGTCGATCAAAAAGCAGATCCCCAATTTTTCAAAAAAACTCACGCAAAATCGTTGCTTCCTCAGCTCGCCCACCGCCGACCAGCCACCGTCAAGCCGGAAATTTGCTCCCTCACCGCCATATTCCATACATCTGGTAAGTTCCTGACCCGTTTAATCTTACTCATTGTTAATCTGGATGCCATGTTTTCAAAATTTTAAGTTGATGCCAAAATCAGTATTTTAGCTTTCTGTTGATTTGCTTTGTTGAAACTGGGGTTCAATCATAGGAATAGGATTGATGTTAGGTATTCTTGATAGGTACTTTGGATAATTAGAAACATGGCTCCGAGGGGAAAGAAGAAGGTTGAACAATCGAGCGAGGTTATAGTTTTTGATAAAACTAAGTTTGTCAGTGAATCTGCTTACCTCAAGTATAGGAGTTTTGAGGATGCTAAGTCGCAGTTGAACACCTTACTTGTGGTGGATGAGAGTAAGGTTGAAGAGCTAGGCTTAAAAGGGTGTGGGGCTTGCTACATTATTCGGGTGCGGACACATTGATGAAGGTGAAGGACCCGGGTTATCTAGAGGAGACAATGCAGTTCTATGCTAATTTCCGACAGGTGGCTGATAAGTGGAAGACCAAGGTCAACAAGAAGGAGTTCGAAGTAAGTCCTGAACTGTTCAATGCAGCCCTCAAGAACAAGTACGAGGATGATGATGAACCAGTGGACCTTTACACAAGGGGTGACTGGCTAAGTGAGTCGATCTTTCCAGCCGCGAATTTGCAGAAATTGGGGTTGTAGCACTTCGGCCGCCAGTTAGGTCCGCTTGGAAGGCTAAAGGAGTACAAGCTGGGACAGCTTACACCCGAGCGAAGGATCTTGTATGAGATGGTGGCTACCAATATTGTGCCCAAAGGGGGTTACCTCCAAGAGCCAAACTTCACCACTTTGGTGACTTACTACTTGTTGGCCTCGGAAGTGATGATAAACCTCGGGTACACCATGTTTCAACACATGAAGGATAGCGTGGTTGAGAACAATACGGTGGCTAAGAAGTTGCCCTACGCAAACTTCATAACAATGTTCCTCCGGTCCAAGCATCTTAAGTTGAAATTCTCCAACACCGCCAAGCCGTGTGAGTACTACACCAAGGAATACTTTGAGAAGAAAAAGTGGTCATTGGTTGGGGGGACTTGGCAGCCAAACGGAGAGAAGGCCGTGGAGCCGGAACCTGAGCAAATCGGAGGTAAGGGGATACAAATTATATTTAAGTTCCATTATATTGTGTTCTATATCTAAATTTAACATTTTCAATGTTCTCCATTTACTAGTGAGTGCGGAAGCATATTATAAGGGGCTTGAGGAGTCGAACTTCGCGATGAGGACAGAGCTTGCTAATCTCCGCAAGACGGGGTGGAAGAACAGCCACTTGCTTCGTGGTTTTCTAAGAGCATATGCCCGAAAAAATCCTTCGGCGGCCACTCCTGACAATGAAGACCAGACAGGCGGAGACAACTCTTCCTAGACATGTGGATGTAGTCTAGGGACGTTTTTTCAAATTGTATTGCTACAATTTAAAGATTTTAAGGTTTTGATTGCATTATTCAATAAAATTTGGTGCTTACAGTTCATATGCGCTTATTGTTTAAATTTGATATAAATTAAATATAATTGTTCATGTGTTAAACCGGTGTCGATATAGTCTTTTATAGTGTTGCTAGTACTAAAATACTATTTATGTAAAGTCAGAAACGAACTCGCAACCAAATTCGCTTGTGGTGTTTTAACTGAAGCGAGTTCGCTTCTAGTCTCGCCTGTTTCAACAGAGTCTAACAGACGACTCAAGAAGCGAACTCGCCAGTAACAGGCGAGACGGCTTACGGAACCGCCACCACCTAAATGCCAAGGCATAAAGTAAAACTACAAAAACGACGTAGTTTCAAGGTTGGCGAAGAGAGATACGATTTCGCTTCTAGTAAAGCTTACGGGCGATTTGTACAAGAGAAGTCGTCTTTATTTACGCCTATACTATGAGTTAAACACGTTTCAAGCATACATGAATACTAATTCAGTCCATACCAAATGTATATGCTGAAAACTTAAGTTTTTTCCAATTACATACTAATGGTTACATATTCTTTGGTTGATTCCTCTTTCGCTTCGTTGGTTTTCCAGCATCGGTGATCCAAATGCCCTCCGTGTGATCGTTCCGCGCAAAATACCTTTTCAAACTCGCCTCGTCTTCAGTTAAGGTTTCGTTAGGCTCTAAACCCAGAAGGTCCTCGATATCTGTTCCAAAGCTGCGATCCTCGTCATTGCCATTGTGAAGAAGCGCCTGCTTACCATTCACCACAATCTCCCACCGGTTATCCTGTGGATCCGTCACATAAAACACTTGGTGCGCCTGAGACGCCATGATAAACGAATCACCTTCAGAGCCAAGAACACTGCGATTCACCAGGGTTGTGCCGTAATCCTCTTTCCGCACCCCGCCACATTCTTTCACCCACTCACACTTGAACACTGGAATTGTGGCACTGATAAAGTCAATCTCCCAGATGTCGGTGATAGTCCCGTAGTATGCTTCGCATCCATGAACTGCCTCACCTGGTACTACCACACCACTGTTTTGGTTAGTTGACCTCTCATCCGACCATTTGGTTCCAAAAGTATAACCGTTTATGTCGTACCCACCAAAAAAGGAAACAGTGCCGAGGGGTCTTCTACATAACAGCTTGACAATATCAGGATGGTCCCCTTGCTGAATGTGAGCTTGCAGCCACCGAACGAAATTGACACAATGCTTTTCCAATATCCTCATATCACCGACAGTCCATGCATTTGACACTCTAATCTGATCCATGTGTATGTCAACATAAGGGGTCACCGCCTCGTGGTTTCTGAGGATATATAAATGGACAGCATCCATGTCGGTGGCGGTAGGACTAAACAAACTATGATGCTTGAGTCCGTGCCCGTCCACTCTACCATCGTGCCTAGCATTTGGGATCCCCACTGTGGCAACATCTTTCATATAGTTGGTACAAAACTCAATAACCTCTTCTGCGACATAACGTTGAACTATACTAGCATCAGGCCTATATCTGTTCTTCACGAAATGCTTAAAAATCGACATGTACCGCTCAAATGGATACATCCATCTCAAGTAAACTGGGCCACATAATTTTACCTCCCTCACCAAATGGACAATCACGTGGATCATTATGTCAAAAAAGGCCGGGGGAAAGTACATCTCCATCCTACACAAAACTTCCACCACCATTTCCTGCAACTCATCCAGCTTCTGCCTGCTCACTCGCTTACGACATATGCACTTAAAAAAGTAACATAGCTTCGATATCGCCTTCCTCACGTGACGAGGCAATGATCCTCGTAGAGCGATAACATTCAGCTCCTGCATAAGATTATGACAGTCGTGTGACTTCAATCCCGCCAGCTTCAGTTCTTTGGTATTAACACAATTACGGATGTTCGAAGAGTAACCTGTTGGAACCTTAACAGACTTCAAAGCATTACAATAACGCTTCTTCTCCTCGGTCGACATAGTGTAACAAGCTGGAGGTAAATAAGATTTACCTTCTTCCTCTACAGGGGCTAGAGACGATCGGATACCAAGCTGTACAAGATCTTTCCGCGCTTTTAAGCCATCCTTTGTCTTTCCAGGGGTATTCATCAGCGTACCTACAAGTGCTTCACATACGTTCTTCTCAATATGCATCACATCGAGACAGTGACGTACGTCCAAATGCTTCCAGTAATCTAGTTTGAAGAAGATCGAACACTTCTTCCAACTGCTATTCGACGCCTTCTTCTTCTTTCCCTTACCAAATCATGATCCATCCCAGTAACCTTTTCTAGAACCTCCTCTCCAGTTAAAGGGATTGGGGAGGGATCATGCTCTTCTCTCCCGTTGAACCAATTCTTTGCTCGCCTCCAAGGATGTCCCGTCGGAAGAAATCTTCTGTGCCCGAGATACACCGGCTTACCACCGTGTTTCAATTGACAATAACTAGTCTTGCTCTCACATATGGGACATGCAAAGTGACCTTTCACTGAATAACCGCCCAAGTTACCTAATGCAGGAAAATCATTTATACTCCACAACAACATTCCTTGCAGTTTAAACTCCTCATCACCTCGACTGACATCAGGTATCCGAACACCCACATCGAATAATTTCTGTAAATCTTCGATCAAAGGCGCTAGGTACACGTCAATATCGTTACCCGGTTGCTTAGGACAAGATATCATCATGGACAATATCACATACTTACGTTTCATCATCAACCACGATGGCAGATTGTAAATCACAACCATAACTGGCCAAGAACTATGGGTGCTAGACATGTTACCAAAGGTGTTCATGCTATCAGTGGATAAGCCTAGCCTCACATTCCTGGGCTCAGCAGCAAATTCAGGGTACCGCTCATCCATTTTCTTCCACTGATCTCCATCTGAGGCATGTGAAATAATGTCATCGTCCTCCCTAGCCCTATCCGCATGCCATGTTAGCAACTTTGCATCCTCAGTATTTGCAAACAACCTCTTCAGTCGAGGAACCAGTGGAAGGTAATACACTACTTTAGCCGGCGTTTTACATCTAGACGGCGTCACATTCTCGCCGCATACCTCTACGGTCCCCACCTTTGACTTGTACCGAGGTTCATTGCAGACTCGGCATGTATCTCTATCCTTGTCATCTCCCCTGTACAACAAACAATCGTTAGGGCATGCATGAATCTTCTGCATCTCCATTCCCATAGGACATAATATCTTCTTAGCAGCATATACTCGATCAGGACACAAGTTGTCAGTGGGTAGCAACTCTTTCACCAACTCTAACAATTGAGTCATCCCCTTGTCAGATATTTTATGGCGCGCCTTTAAATTCATCAACAACAACGTAGAACCAAGAACGGAATGTTTGCAACCCTTGTACAATGGTGTCTCTTTATCATTATACATCGCCGCTAACATGCTCGGCTTTCCTACCCAATCCATTGCCACGTCTTCCGTCATTTCATCAAGACAACCATCATAACGCAATCCATCTGCCCCAAGCTTAACATCAAACTCTGCATCATTATGACTTGCACCTTCTCCATGCCAAACCCATGTTGTATATGTAGGATCAAAACCTCTACAAACCAAATGTTCGCGCATAACGTCTACATCCTCATAAATCGCGTTGTTAAGGCAATCTATGCAAGGACATCTTAGCCCACCCATTCTCTTTTCTACACAATCCTTCCAACCAACATCAATAAAATCTTGAATCAAATCCGTATAACCTTGTGAGAGACGCTGATTCTCCAACATGATTTCACTACGACCCATGCTCAACAAGATACTATCAACAATGGTTTTTCTACAATCACTCAAACATTCCACAAATTTAGCACCCTAAAAACTCTACAAATCCATATAAACAAGCACACACACTAATCAAAAACAGTTTGCCCATTCCACAACCAATCAACAAAAAATTCAAAGCCTCATACCTTTGTGTTCTTGGGCAAAATCAAGGCCTGAAAATGTGAGCAAAACTTGAGACAAAACAAAAGGAGAGTCCTTTTATCTACTTCTTTTATTTTCATTCCCGCAAAAAATCAGCTTTTATACACCCAGCTACGACACTATTACGAATTCGCCCCCAAATTCGCCCACTATATTTTAATACAAGCGAATTCGTAAACTGAAACGCCTTTGGTCATAACTACAGGCGAACTCGCTTCTTCAGTAACGCCTGCCGGCGTCAATAAAAGGCGACTTCGCAACTACAACGCGTCTTAGCATGTATGGGCGAACAACTTTTCTTATTTCAGGCGGGTAATTCTGGCGAATTCGTCACTCCACTCGCCTATCAGCGAACACGGTTCAGAGTTCGCCTAGTATTGACATTTTTAATACACTTTGGAAAACGCCTTGTTTTAATTGTGAAACGCCGTGTTTTTTATTTTTGCCCTAGGCGAACGGCAGGTTACGAGTTCGTAACCCAGTTACTCGGCGGTTTCGCCAAAATCTGGCCAAAACACCGTGAAATGGGTGCCGAGAAACCTATGCTTGTGCACTAGTGGCAGTAGACTAACCTCCGCGTCATTTTCTAACCATCACTTCTTGAATGCCTCACAAGTAAGGGGTACAATGTGATTGTAACACGTACTTGGATCTTGCCCAAACCTCTTGCCATTTGGTTTGATATAATCTTTGGCAAGGGTATATTTGTGTTCTCGATGAGTCTTTGATGCAATTTGAAGAGCCTTCTTCTTCAGTTGATCATAGTATTTTGCCTCTATAATAAAGGGGTGCTACAAATGTGATCATAAAAATAGTCACATGTAAAAATTTCAATTGAAATTAAAAATAACAAGTGCCAAACTAACCTTGCATTCCTTCCATATATCTTTTTTTATGTCGATTCCATATATTCCTTCTAATCAACCCCGGCTTCACGATTCTGACACAAATGTTGAAGATGGCCAAGCACAAGACCGCTGCGCTTCCGTACGGCAATTTGATTGTAGCCTTGATCAGGAAAGCGGGTATTTTTCCAAGAGGCCGTTCGATGCCGCTTGGCAAGTTCGACAAGGAGTGGCTCAAGTACAAGAGGTTGGAGTTGAAGGCCGATGGGAAGTACGCGAAAAAGAAAGAAGCTGAAGAGGCAGCTAGAAGGGGTAGGATAGGAGTATCGGGTATGATTCTAGTAATTTTTTTTAACTTTAATAGGTTGACTTTTATGTATTCTATAGTAACTGGTTCTTATCAACTAACATTTGTTTTTGTAGATGCTGTTTTTGATGCCCGTGGTAGGCTTATTGTGTTTATGGGCCAGTTATTGAATGAGATTGAAATGGCCGAGCAAAGGGCACGTGCTAACAACGAACGGCTCGCCGAACTGATATCCAGCGGGGTAGTGGAGTGCGATATGAGCGATGAGGAGGAGATACCTGATTTCCGTACCACATTTCCCAAGAAAAAAGACTCTACGGGTCCTAGCCAAGAATTCCCTAAAGCGAGCGAGAATGAGCCATTGGACGGGAAGCTGGTTGCCGCTAGTGTAAGGGATGCAGATGCAGAAAGTGATGATGGTGATGGGGATCAGGACACCGACTCTGATAGAGAAGATGAGCAGACGAGATATGAGATGAGGAGGAAAGAGAAGATGATCGCAGAGCAACCCGACGAGGATGTTGAACATGGACATGGCAAAGAAGATAACACTTGCAGCGAGACTCAAGCTCAATCAGCAGAGAAGGACGAGGAAGACAAGCAGAAAAATGAAGGCAGTTTGGAGGAGAAGGTCGACGATGGCGATAAGATGTGTCAAGATGACTTGCATGATATTTTAGTCGCCGGACTGTGATTTCGTAGTTTAGCTAGTTTTTAACATTTATTCTTTTGAATATTAACTAGTTTTTGGAATATGAAGACTTATCTTATGTAATTAAATGTTTTGTTTTGCTAATAAGACTGTGGTAATTGAATTTTACACTTTGTAGATGTAAATTGTTCAATTTTGTTAGAGTCATTGTTACTTCATTTCAGCAAGACCATTTACTTTAGGTTTAATGCGTGATACTAGCGAGTTCGTAACTGACAAGTTTCATGATGAATGAGTAGTAGTAGAACACCTAACGAGATCGCTACTGACTTGCTTATGTATACGTTGTACTTACGATCTCGCTACCTGTCGTAAAACTTCAACAGAGCCTTGCTGGCGATTCTCTAGCGAACTCGCAATGGGTTTGCTTTACCTTTACGTTGTACTTACTATCTCGCTACCTGTCGTAAAACTTCAACAGAGCCTTGCTGGCGATTCTCTAGCATACTCGCAATGGGTTTGCTTTACCTTTACGAAATCGTAACTAGAAAGCATCACACAATTCAAAATTCAAATTTCTGCGTTGTTGTTAGCTAGATCGCTAGCTCAAAAGCTCCTCTAAAAAAAGGGTTTTTGGGTTTGGGTCTATATATTGGGCTGTATGTAGTGTATGTACTGGGCCTTAGCCTTGTTGTATTGGGCCTTATACTTGGTATTTCATGTTCAGTTTGCGCGGGTCGGCGACTTATCAAACTATTGAAAAATGTAAGTGTATATAAACTGAACATTATCCTTCTAATTTGCCGATGTGGGACAAACGTTGGCGAGAATACTTACGAGCTCGCTAAAACAAATCAACACATAGAACAACAAAATTTAGAATTAGAGAGTAGCGAGTTCGCTAGTTAGCACGTTAGGTTAATATTTTACATTAGCTGCGATTTCGCTAATAGTTGTGCTGATAATTAAACCCTACCTGCCTTTTAAACAGCGTCGTTTACTTGTTTGTGTGAAATCTTACGAACTCGCTACTAAGTAAAATATTAACTGGCTTGAGAGTTACGATATCGCTACAGGCTAACCTATAAATTTCATATTTGGGTATTTTTTGATTTTAGAACACGATCAAACCTCCCAGAGCTTAGAAAAAAAACCCCAAAAAATCTCACAATCCCATCCGACAAGACTAATGGCAAGGACCAAGAATTTGGCACCCAATCCGTTTGGGCAGGGCCTCCCTGTTGAAGCTCGGGCTACCGGATCTCAACCACAGGCGACGGCGGGGACCAGTTCAACCAAATACGACAAGGCAAAATTTGTAAGTTTTGATGCTTCTGAGGCCTATTCTACTTATACGGAACACAGTCAGTTACTAGATTGTTATGTTGTTGATTTCAATCAAATTAAAGAACTATGTTTGGAGAACGTTATAAAGATATTTCAATATCATGAGTTGGGTGAGTTGTTAGGTTTGAACTATCCGATACATAAGGATGAGACGTGTCAATTCTATGCTAATTTTCACCAGTTAATTGAGGAAGAAAAAGGAGACGGGTAGGTGGTTCACAAGGGTTTATAAGGACTATGAGATTGGGGAGGAGATGTTTAACAAGGCGTTGAACATGTCCTATGCTGTTCAAGAGGACTATAGCAACCAACCCCCTCCTGATTTTTACATTAAAGAACAATGGCCTGAGTATGATGTTTTAGATCGAGCTCACGTAGAAGAGTTTGCTAAGAAGTATTTTGATAGAGATGCCACAGATTTAGGGGTGCCTAGATCTTATAAGTTGGATAAACTGAGTGGCGAGGAGAGGAATGTTTATGAGATGGTGGCTAGGAGTGTCGTGCCTAAGGGTGGTTGGATCACCGAGATGAACTATAAAACTGTGAGCATATTTTACTGCGTCATGGAGAAGATAGAGTTGAACATGGGCCATGTCATTTTCGAGCACATGAGACAAAGTGTGGTCGAAAATAATAGGACAGTCAAGAAGCTCCCTTACGGTAATTTCATTACCATGTTTCTTACCACCGAAACTCCCAAGATGAAACTATCTACGACTGCCGAGGAGTGTTGCTTCTATACGATGCAATATTTTGAGAGGAAAGGTAAGTTTGAGTTGGTTGATGGCGTGTGGGAGAAAGTTGGTGATGGACCCAAAAAACACTAAGGTTTAATCCTGAGGAAGTCAGAGAGAACGTCGAAGGTTAGCCACACTAAACCCCTACAGTTTAATTTCTGATTTATACAATTTATTTGCTATACTCACCATATTTTTGTTTGACTTACATGAACAGGTGTACCCTCGTAGGCATACTACAAAGGTCTAGAAGACACGGTCGGCCTTTTCAAGGATCGAGTGGCCAAAATCAATCTTGAAAATTGGTTAACGGTGAAGGTGATACGAGGAATCGAAAGGGCTAATGCCAGGAAAAAAGCGAAGGGGGATCCACCAGAACCAACACAAACACCACTTCCTAGCAAAGATGATTAGATTTGCATTCTTGCATCGTCTTCTTTCATGATGATTAGTTGTACTCTATTCCAAACAATTTCAATATCTATTTGTATTCTAAGTTTCTCAAACAAATTAGTATCGATTCTATTTAAATATTTCTATTTTAATAGTTCTATTTTAATATGTCTACTTCCATTAGTAATGATTACTTCTTGTTTGGTTCAATATATAACACCATTTTAAAAATGAGTTCATTTTAAATTCTTGGTAACTGGTGATCTACTAGCGATGTCGCTTGTGTCAAGCTTATCAAATAGACTCAACATACGAGACTACAAGTGATATCGTAACCTATCAGAATCAACAAAAGAGACAGCAAGAGAGCTCGTAACTCATCGAAATCAAGAGACAGAAGCTCAGGTGCGATTTTAAGCCTTTTGTTGCGAGATCGCAACTAATACGCTAGTGTTATGAGCTCGCTACGTAGCAAGTTAACCTACATTAGTATTGAGCGAGGTTTGTTACGGTTTTGCTACTGCTACAACATGGTGCATTTTTTTAGAAATTACTAGAATTAGTATAATATATTGCAGAATTAACCATAATAATTTAACCATAATTATAATTAAGATGAATTACAACAAAAAATGTTTATCAAATAGCTACTTATGTTTTTTACTCTTTTTAGTCTTCTTTTTTGTTTGTCTCCTCTTCCTCTTTGTAGTTTTCCCCGCAGGATTAATCCACATGCCTTCCTCATGATCTATTCTGCACACCGACGCACAAACAATGTCATTATCCTCCTCCAGAGTTTCGTACACCGAGGCGGAATGGTGTCTTTAGAAACAGTGGAGTCATCGTCGAACAAGCCGTCACCATAGATGAATGTTTTCTTTCCATCAACAACGATCTCCCAACGAGCATCAATTGGATCTTCCACATAGAATACCTGATGAGCTTGAGCCGCCATGACGAATGGATCTTCCCTAGACCCAATAATTCCTCTATTAACTAGAGTCATGCCTAAATCCTCTGTGCGCATCCCTTCACCTTGATCTACCCATTCACATTTAAAAATTGCGATTCGGACATGAACAAAGTCCATTTCCCATATATCAGTAATGGTACCAAAAAAACCGTTATCACCCTCTCCAGGTACTGATACGCCACTATTTTGGGTTGCAGATCTATCATCACTCCACTTGGTACCAAACGTGTATCCATTGATGTCATACCCGCTAAACGACGTAACTGTGCCAAGGGGTCTCTTGGCAAACCATTTTACAACATCAGGATGTTCACCGTAATTCTGCACATGTATTTTGAGCCAACTAGTAAAGTCTCTGCAATGAGCTTCTAGAATCCTAGATTCCGACCAGCTTGGATGTGTTGACCTAATCTTATTAAGGTGAACATCAACATAAGGACTCACAGCATGATGGTTGCGCAGAATGTACAGATGGGCTATAGATATCTCATTGGAAGAAGGGCTGAATTAAGACTTATGGCGTAGTCCGACACCTTACAATCTACTATCGTGTCTAGAGACCGGCAGTCCTATAGTAGGTACATCCTGGTAAATAGTTGGTACATAATTCTATTACCTCTTCCGCCACATATAGGCACTATACTGGCATCTGGTCGATAACGATTCTTAACAAAATACTTGAAAATGCTCATGTACCGCTCGAATAGATACATCCATCTCAAGCATACTGGTCCTCACAGGTTCACCTCCCGCACCAAATGAACTATCAAATGAATCATTATGTCAAAAAAGGAAGGGGGAAAATATATCTCTAGCCTGCACAATACTTCAACTACCATATCCTGCAATTCATCCAACTTCCACCGACTTACTTTCTTGCGACATATCTGTTTAAAAAAATAACAAAGCCTTGCAACCGCGTCTCCAACGTGAGAAAGAAAGCAACCTCTCAGAGCAATGACATTCAAATACTGCATCAGATTGTGGCAATCGTGCGACTTCATTCCCACCAATTTCAGCTCAGCAGTGGATACACAACTACTAATGTTCAAACCATATTTAGAAGGCACCTTCACTTATTTCAAAGTCCTACAAAAACTCTCCTTCTCCCCAGATGACAAGGAATAACAAGCAGGTGGTAAGTATGTCGTACCTACTTCTTCTTGCACTGGAGCAAGTGACGTCCTTATGCCAAGATTGACTGAATCCTTTCTAGTTTTCAATCCATCCTTACTCTTCCCCGGTGTATTCAAGAGCGTCCCAACCAAAGCTTCACACACATTCTTTTCTATATGCATGACATCTAGACAGTGGCGCACATCCAAGTGATCCCAATAACCGAGTTTGAAAAATATCGAACATTTCTTCCAAATCGTAGTTTGAGTGCTTTTCGTTTTTCCCTTTCCCAGCACGTTCTCCATGCCCGATACTTTTTCAAATATTTCAGAACCTGATAATGGGACGGGGGCAACACCATGCTCCTCTTGACCGTTAAACCACTTCTTAAAACTTCTCCACAGATGACTGCTAAGTAGCAATCGTCCATGACCTAGATACACAGACTTACCACCGTGCTTTAATTGACAATGGCCGGTATTGCTCTCACATACTGGACATGCAAAATGACCTTTCACAGAACACCCTCCAAGGTTACCCAGCGCAGGGAAATCATTGATGTTCCACATCAACATGGCTTTAAGCTTGAGTTTCGCGTCCCCTCGACTTCCGTCAGGAATATGAATCCCATGCTTAAATAAGGATTCCAACTCCTCAACAAGAGGCACTAGATATACATCAATGTCATTACCAAATTGTTTAGGCCCCGAGATCATAGTGTTCAAAAGCACATACTTTCGTTTCATCATCAACCATGAAGGTAGATTATGAATTACAAGTATCACTGGCTATGAACTGTGGGTGTTGGACATGTTGCCGAAAGGGTTCATTCCGTCAGTAGATAGTCCTAAGCGCACGTGTCTAGGTTCGTTAGCAAATTCTGGGTACATAACATCCATCTTCTTCCACTGATCACCATCAGAAGCGTGATATATAATATCATCTTCCTCTCGTACCCTATCGGCATGCCATGTTAACAATTTTGCATCAACTAGATTGACATACAAACGTGTCAATCTCGGTTTCAATGGCATGTACCACATCACCTTAGCAGGACTTTGCTTTGTCGATGTTGTCACTGTTTCTCCACATACCTCGATCTTTCCCTTCTTCTTTTTCCATCTAGACTCACCGCATACCTTGCAATCATCCCTCAGAGAATCAACATTCCCCCTATACAACATACAATCATTCGGGAATGCGTGAATCTTAGTAAACTTCATGCCCATAGGACACAATATCTTCCGCGCAGCATAAACCCTGTCAGGACATAAGTTGTCCTGAGGAAGTAACTCTTTAACCAACTCTAATAATTCTGTCATTCCTTTATCAGAAATATCATGCCTTGCCTTTAGGTTCATTAACAACAATGTTGCACCTAGTCTAGAATGCCTAGCCCCAACATATAAGCTTGTCTGTTTATCGTCATACATTGCCTCCAACATACTTTTCTTCCCAACAAACTCCATAACAACATCGTCACACATGTCTGAAAGCTGTTCATTATACTGCAGGATTTTCTCGGCGCTTCCATCCTCCGTCTTAACCTGGTCACTTCCATAATGGCCTTCCCCATGCCAAACCCATTCAGTGTAGGATTTGTCAAATCCTTTACAAATTAAATGTTCTCGCACTACAACAATATCTTCAAATATGGCGTTGTTTCTACACATGTTGCATGGACATCTAACCCCTCCTATGCTATTCTGCCTAGAATGTCGCAAGCCAACATCTAAGAAATTTTCCACCAAATATAAATACTATTTTGATAATCGAGCATTCTCGTTCATTATTCTTTCGCGGTCCATAATTCACAAATCGGACAAACAGCTACACAAGGGCCTAGAACCTTCAACAATACTACTAACCCACTAACTTCCGATGATAAATTACAAACTGAATTAACACAAAACACAAAATAAACCAACCAACATACAAAATTATAGATATAACCAACCAAAATCAAAAGAAATACAAACACATTACGCAAGTTTTAACGTACCTAATCAAACAAGGCTACAGTCCGACCTTCGAGCAAATTGAAACTAATCATCCATTTCTGAATCCGCAAATACCCACCTCATAAACCCTTTACAAATTATGTTTTTTTGTGTTTTAACGGCCACTTCTTAATAAAACTGCGACTGTAAGCGACTCTTTAACGATATCGCAACAATTACGCATACACATCTGTGTGTCTAGCGAGATCGCCACCTTTCACTCACACACACTTGAACTGTAGTTCTTATTTACGTGTGTAGAAACGATATCGCAAGATGCTACTAAATTTAGTTGCGATTTAGTTCCGACATTCTAATACATAAACGCGTGCAAAAAATTACAATCAATGTAACTTACGAAATCGCAACACACGTAGTTGCTAAACCTAACATTTACGATTTATTCTTACGAGTTCGCAAGAATATCGTTTGCCTTACTTCAGTGGTAGCGACTTCGTTATTACTGATTCAATTTAAGGCGGACAAGATTTTTCCACCTTATATTCAAATATATTCACGTCAAAACACACTTGCGCCTTTAACTGGTTCCTTACGCCTTAATTTTGGTTTTTTTTTGTTTGCTTGAAATGCTTGCGATATCGGAACCATGTAGGAAGGTGGAAAAAACGCGCTTCCCTCAAACGCCTTAAATTTGTGTCTTGCATCAACCCCATTGTAGTAGTGATAACTATGGAAATTTAGGACATTCTCTTTCGAAATGTCCCTACCCTCTTCAAGATGGTAATTCCACTCTATGTTTGAGGTTACTAATAGGAGAGTGATGATCTTTTATATTATTTTACTTCTTAGTTCAGGTCATGGTGTGATTTCATTTGACACGTCCAGCACTCCATGGACAATTGTTAACATACTGGTGCCTTTGCAGATGGTGAGCCGATGAACGTTTTGTTGCATAAGTAAGAGCCTACAAAGTCTTATCAATCAAGGTTTTATCTGCATCATCGGTACAAGCACAACATAAACTTTGAGGACCAAGGTTAAAACTGCCATGTTGAATTCCTCTAGTAAAGGTGCCCCTTTGAAGAAACTCCTAATCCCCTTCTTGAAGCCCTCCCCAACTATTGACCATGTGTCCTTGAAAACTAGCTAGAGTATCCATCAAAACCAGGGCTTTTGCTAGAACCAATACTCTGCAAGGCCAACTAGATCTCCTTATCTGAAACCTCTTGGATGAGATGTATCCGCTGTGTCAGGGCAAGTCCAACAGATGCTGTATAATGAGGAATTTGGTGATTTATAGGGATTTTGGAACTCCAAGAGTTTCCCTAAACTTGTTTCAAATTGTAGAGAGAGAAGGACATCCCCTAAAATTGTAGAGAGAGGGGCTGATTTTAGGGAAGGAGAAGAATAAAAAATTATTACTTTTATAACTATCAACTCCCCAATTACTTCTGCAACAAAAATCCCATCTTTCCTCACTCTTCCCCACCAGCCTTGCACCGATGTGCATGTGTTCGAGTTCGCCGGAAATGGAGCGGAGGCAGTGATCGACCGGTTGGCAGATGGTGGCGTCAATGGGCAGACGACCGTCGATTGGGAGGATGGGTATCATCGATGATGGGGTGGAGTCGGACAGAGAAAAGGGATGGGGCGAAGTTAAAGGTTTCTGGGTATGAGGGTGGCGCCGTGGCGGAGTCGGACAGAGAGGGATGGGGCGAAATCAAAGATTTCTGGGTATGAGGGCGGAGTCTTGTCGGAGTCGGACGGAGAAGAAGAACTGGGATTTATTTGATAAATAAAAATGTATTAATTTATAATATTTACATTCCCTAAAATGTAGTAATTGTTGGAGTTGTTGAGATAGTTTAGGGAAGTATAATTTCAATCCCTATAATAGAGGAGTATTTGGGGAAACTGTTGGACTTGCCCTCACTCCCAAGACAGCACCCTGTTTGACCACCAATGGATCAATTCTCTTCACAGGGACCCTCATTCCCAGATGCTTTTAATAGTAGCCAAACAAATGCTTATCTATCTGGTCATGTCCCTCTACCACTGTGTCCCCATCCAGGAGAGTCACAATATGGTTCATATATTGTATTTTCCTCATTGATGCATAAAAGACTCTAGTTGGCCTATGTCCATCCTTCAACCAAAGCTCTTTTGATCTTTGCTGCAAGAATAAGAACTCAACATCAACCAGCTCTTCTGCTGTTTTCCTTGCATCTCTCTCCTGTGTCTGAAGTGTAATATTACCAGGACTAGTGGTCCAAATGTCATGCACCCGCTCCCAGTCTTTTTGTGCCACATCAGCTCTTTTCTCAATATCAGAGAACTCCTTGTTTAGTTTGTTTAGGGTGATTTGCAAAATCCAAGCACTCTATATAAGTAAGAGATATCATCAATCTTATACTGCTTCCAGGTGAGCCTTACCAAATCCATAAACTGAAGGGATGAAATCCACATTTTATAAAATTTGAAGGGCTTGTTGGTCTTCTTCTCAGGCTTCTTCCACTGCATCGGAAGTGGTAAATGATGTGACATCATGCATGGTTTTACACAGTATTATCATCCCACCATGTCCCTGAGCCATTTCCTATTAACAAATACTCTGTCTAGCTTGTTATACATTGTTTCCCCAACTTGCCTCTTGTTACTCCAAGTGAAGAAGGCTCCCACATACTTCATTTTAAGCAATTGTGCTTTGTCAACTGCTCTTCTGAATTTGGGGACCTCTTCTAGCTTTACTTCATTACCCCCTTGTCTGTAATTTAAGTCTAATGGACATTTAAAATCCCCCACTACCAGCTAAGGCATATCATGGTGATCAAGGGTCTTCAGCTTCCTCCATAAGCTCTTCCTTTTGTTCTCATCATTGTGTGCATATAAAAATGTTATGTAGCATTCTTTCCCTCCATTCTTCACCTTGCAGCAACAGTCTATCCATTGATCACCCATATTTAAACTGGACAAATCATAGTAGTCTACTCTCCAAGCCACCCGTACTCTCCTAGTGCCTGCCAGTGTAGCATTGGACTCTAGTTGCCACTCTAGACCCAATCTCTCCCATACTTGTTTTTGGTTTTTTCCAGTTAGCTTTGTTTGCAAAAAAAACAGCAATCCCAACATTATTCTGTAAACAGAATTGTCTACAGGAAATCTGCTTTTGATGTTTATTGATGCCCCTCACATTCCAGATCAACAAGTTACTTCTCCTTATCAGGTGGTTTAGTAAGGGATGAAAATCTATTTTTACTGTCATTGATAGACTTACCCCAATCACTGGCATTTCCTCCTGTCATGGCTCTAGTGACTCTCACAACTGGTTTTGGAGCTACTGGATTCTCCTCAAGGCTCTTTTCCTGCTCTGTGCTCCTTCTGAGCTGTCTGAGAACTCAGAGAAGTATCACCATCCAACTATTTTAACCCCTACTTGATCCCAGAAGTTTGGCCCCCCTTAGGTTTCTGCACTGGCCTATGTTTAAACCTCATTGGGATATAGTGCTGTTTTTTTGAAGGATATATATATATATATATATATATATATATAGTGCTGTTTAGGCACCTTTTTCTTGATATGTTGTTCAGCTCTAGGCCTCCATTTACAATCTTCTTCTCTATGACCAACTGTCTTGCACTTATTGCACTACACAGGCTTCCACTCATAGGAAACAGTTTGATGTTGAACCACATCATTCTCATCTATGTATGGGATCTTTTCTGGCAATTTAGCACCAATCTTCATCTCAATCAAGACCCTAGCATCCCTCATTTTATCCATTCCCATTGTAGTCTTATCCAGTCTAATAAGCACTCCCAAACTAGCCTACACAAGATGCTAGGTTTCCAATATACAATATCCAATCTAGAGCTGAACCCAAATTGGCACTGAGTCCAAAGCATCAAATTACATGTGTTGTTTCCAAGGCTCAACTAGAACTAGTTTGCTATCTAGCAACAACATTCCCTTCTCAACAGTCCTATCTCTCCGTGGTTTTGAACAGAATTTCACCATAAAAATCCAGGCCTAACCTGCCAGACCTTATCCACCTAAGTGTTCCAAACTCTCCTAAAGAAAGTTTCAGCAACAATAACTGGGGGTGGGGGTGTCCTCCTACAACCATACAAACAGTAACAACTTCCTATTTTCTTAGACTACTTTCAAATTCAATCTTAGGGATTCTAACCATTGGAACACCATCTACAAGCTCAGGGTGATAGAACTTTACCTCCTCTTGCTGTTCTTCAAAGAGATTGGCCCAGCTCGTAACCTTCGGCTTGGCGATAGGCTCCTCCTCATTAAACTCCCCATCATCTGTTTTTAGATCCCCAATTTTCACATCTTTCTCCACAACCCTAGGCGATGTGTCCTCTCCAATCGGCGACTGGATCGGTGTGCCGATTTCATTCAATCCCGCAAGCTCCGCATCTCGCCGTGCCAGGTAATCGTCGGTCCCCTCCTCATTGGTCTCATGTGAGAGCCTTTTCGCCAAATTCTGAGTCACCTCACGAGTAGGGACTACCCGTTGTTGTTGCTGTTTCTTCTTGTTCGACTCCCCATGGTGGCAGAGTCAGCACAAAGCCAATTCACCGACTGAACAATCGGAAAGAGTCAAAGAGCAATCTCACACAATAAAGGTGAAATCACCCATAGTCCATGAATTTGGTAGCCCTTTAGAGTACTATGCTTTAGCTATAAAAAACTGGCAGAATTGAAGATTCTGATTCAAGATCTAAACCTAGCTAGGAATGAGTTTCTTGCAGTGAACTGTCAGTTTAGGTTTCAAATCATGCTGGAAGATGTTCAAACAGGATATGAGGATCCAAATGACAAGATATTGAGCCCTGATATCCTAGTCAGCAACGCGGCGGACAGTACATCAACCAGTTCCTCCTGGAAGAAGATGCTATAGAAACCACTGAGAAGTCGTTCTATGATGCCCTTGTCAACACTAAATCGCCATCTCTTAGCATAAACAACTTGGTGGAATCAGATCCTCTTTTTGTTCAAACAAGTATTGCCTTTTGTGGCATCGATTCTTCCTCGTTGTTTGTATAGTGTTCATCAATCATTCTGTATTGAATATGAACTGATTCTGATTAGGATGATCACCAAAATTTATGAAAGTGCATAGCGTATGACGTGGCATTAGGGGTGGCAAAAAAATCCCATTACCCATTGGGTCCCAACAAAAAGATTAAATGGGATGGGAATTCATTGATAAAATGGTAATTTGGGATTAAATTAAATGGGATTATTTGGGAATGGGAAATAATGGGATTGAGATTGAAATCCCACATTCCCATATTTCCCATTTAATGTAGAAATAATGGGAATGGGATTTGGGATCCCATAATTCCCATTATTTTTTACTATGAACTTGTCTTATTTTATAAGTGATTTTTCAAAATTGATACTTATGTTTATGTTATTCATGATAAAATGTCGAGAAATTTTATCGAGCTTACGAACCGAGTTCGAACTCGAGTTTGACTCGAATTGATCGAGCTTACAAACCGAGCTTGAAGTCGAATTTAATCGAGTTTACGAAACGAGGTCGAACTCGAGTTTGAATCAAATCGACCGAGTTTATCCGTTCAAACTCGAGTTTGACTCGAATTGATCGAGCTTACGAGCCGAGTTCGAAATTGAGTTCGAATCGAATTTGATCGAGTTTACGAAACGAGCTCGAAATCGAATTCGATCGAGTTTACGAACCGAGGTCGAAGTCGAGTTCGAAACGAATTCGATCGAGCTTACGAACCGAGGTCGAAGTCGAGTTCGAAACGAATTCGATCGAGCTTACGAACCGAGACCGAAGTCGAGTTAGAAACGAATTCGATCGAGCTTACGAACCGAGACCGAAGTCGAGTTCGAAACGAATTCGATCGAGCTTACGAACCGAGGTCGAAGTCGAGTTCGAAACGAATTCGATCGAGCTTACGAACCGAGGTCGAAGTCGAGTTCGAAACGAATTCGATCGAGCTTACGAACCGAGGTCGAAGTCGAGTTCGAAACGAATTCGATCGAGATTACGAACCGAGACCGAAGTCGAGTTAGAAACGAATTCGATCGAGCTTACGAACCGAGACCGAAGTCGAGTTCGAAACGAATTCGATCGAGCTTACGAACCGAGGTCGAAGTCGAGTTCGAAACGAATTCGATCGAGCTTACGAACCGAGGTCGAAGTCGAGTTCGAAACGAATTCGATCGAGCTTACGAACCGAGGTCGAAGTCGAGTTCGAAACGAATTCGATCGAGCTTACGAACCGAGACCGAAGTCGAGTTCGAAACGAATTCAATCGAGCTTACGAACCGAGACCGAAGTCGAGTTCGAAACAAATTCGATCGAGCTTACAAACCGAGATCGAAGTCGAGTTCGAAACAAATTCGATCGAGCTTACAAACCGAGATCGAAGTCGAGTTCGAAACGAATTCGATCGAGCTTACAAACTCGAATTTGATCGAATTTGAGCTCGAAGTGAACTCTAATTTTTTTATCAGTTTACATTATTGCTATACTAATAAGTAATGATTAGTTTATATTAGGATTTAAATTTTGGTAATTTAATGGATTCCCAATGGGATAATTCACCTGGGACCCATTGGGAGTTAAAATTTCCCAAATATAATTTAATTCCAATCCCACCCAATCCCAAATGTTATTGGGAAATTAATTTCCCAATCCCGAAACTTCCCATACCAAAACTTCCCATCCCAAAACTTCCCAATCCCTCCCAATTACCACCCCTACGTGACATTAATCTGTTCTCGTGAAATTTCTTAAGAAACTAAGGCTACCAAAAGGCGGGGGGAATAGTTGACGTAAATGGTCTGTTAGGAAAATATGCTCAGGCTGTTGTATAACTAACTGCTCATTAAAATCAGGCAAGGTTGCTGCGGATCAGTAACTTCACCGATCGGGAAAATTGGGACTTTGCTGAGCATACCCATAATAGACAACACTAGATAAAATTTTCATTTTGTAGTTACTAATTTACATACACAACATAATACTAGTTTAATGCCCGCCGTGCAAAAGCACGGCAACTGATGTATTAAATTAATGAGTAAACTTTAAGTATTTTTGAATAATCAGTTTTTTTTAATGTAAAAAAAATCAGTTCAAAAATAAAAATATAAGATTTACATTCAATTAGTCTCGTTTAGATTTTAAGAGAAAAGTCTAATTTTAAGGAAAAATAAACTTTACAAGTCATGTAGCGTGACAAAATAATCAAATGATCATCATTCCAATTGTTTGTAGCATGCCATGAATCCATGAACACTCGTAATTAATTACCTTCATAAAACTCCGAGTATAATCTTTTATCAAGTTTGCACTACCTTTAACAGTTTTTTTTTTTTTTTAGCACCAAACTTGTGTATATTATAATAAAAAACATGAGTCATTACATTTAAGGTTGTGAGCTATGTCATGCTCATATTGAACTAGAGATCTTGAGACTTTTTGGCACTTGAAAGTTGGTATCAACTGCATCAGCTTCCTTATATCTGCAATTAGACCTTGTAATTCCCAAGGTGGCAGGTTCCTTCCATTCTGTAATAGCTGTTCTAATATCTGGGAATCTGTGTACACCTGTAGTTCAGAGATTCCCATCATCAGCCTTGTAAGAAACCCATTATAGCAGGCCATTGCTTCTGCAAATAAAGCTGATTGTGAGGGAAAGTGTATTGCATTTGTCATTTTATGCTCTTCATCTCCATTTCTGATGATACTCCAGGCTGCTGATCCATGGCCATTCTGTTTCCAAAAAGCACCATCTATTCTTAGGACCACCATGCTTATATTCTGCTGTTGCCTTTGAGTTTCTATGTCAGAGTGATGCTCTTTATTAAGAACTAAGTCTTTGATTTCAGGTTCCACCTTCTGCCATGTGCCTTGTTTAAATGCGATTAGGTCTGCTTGATCATCTTGCAATATCTGCATAATATCTTTTTCCTGGTTTGTAAAAACCAAGGAATTCCTTGATTTCCATATATTCCATAATAAAGCTATAGATATCAGTAGTATCTCATCATCAGGGGCTATGCTCATCCAGGTCCAGAACCAGCTCATGAATGTGAGAGTTTGTCCTTCATCAAAATTTAGTCCCAAACATGATGCTCTCCATATTCTCTTTGACCTTTCACAAGTTAAGAATAGATGCTCCAGGTTTTCTTGATATTCCATCTTACATCTAATGCAACAGCCATTTCCTATTATTTTCCTTTTAACCAAGTTTGATGCTGTTGGCAGTGCATTAGTTAGTGCTCTCCATAAGAAAATCTGTATTCTAATGGGGATCTTAAGTTTCCAAAACTTTTTCCAGTTTGGTTTAGTCTGTGTAGATGAAGAGGCCTCCTCCTCTATCTTAGGATCTTGACATCTGTATCCTGTTTTAACAGTATATCTTCCATCAGTAGTATATGGCCAAATAATATGGTCTTTATTTTCTCCATATTTGGGAACATAAATTCTGAGTATCTTTCTAATTTCAGATTCTGGGAAAATCCTTTTTAGTTTCTGAACATCCCACTGTTTGTTGGTATCCAGTAACTCAGCCACCATCATATTTTCTTGCTGAGTATCTAATATGATATTTTGATCAGATGATGAGTCTTCATTTATCCAGTTATCTTTTAACCTCACTTATTCTCCATTTCCTATTCTCCATTTCCACTTAGACTTGATGAAGTCCCTAGCCCATAGTATACCTTTCCATCCCCAGGAGTCATTAGGTTTTTCCTTAACCTCTCTAAAAGGGGTATGTTTGCAGTATTTTTGTTTCATCACTTGAACTAACAGAGAGTCCTCCTCTTGTATGAACTTCCAGGCATGCTTTGCCATTAATGCTTTATTCATTTGATGTGCAGATCTAAGACCTAAACCACCTCTATTTTTTGGCAAGCACATATGTTTCCATGAACTCCAGTGAATTCCTCTGGCATCCAATTCCCCATTCCATATAAATTTTGCTATGACTTTATCCAATTTGTCCAGAACTGTTTTTGGAATTTTGAAAATCCCCATTGGATATACTAGCAATGATGCTAACACATGTTTAGCCATGGTTATTCTTCCTGATAGACTTAGAAATCTATTTTTCCATGTGTCAAACTTCCTTCTGAATTTGTCTAGTAATTCCTTGTATATTTGACACTTGCCTTGTGTGAAATCTATAACCATTCCCAGATATTTAGTACCAATTCCCACCTCATGAATGTTCAGTGTGTTTCTTATATATAATTCCATGTTGGCATCTGTGTTAGGACTCACTAGGATACCTGATTTGGAAAAGTTAATTCTCTGTCCAGAGTACCTTGCAAACATTTCTATGTCCTTTGCTAGTTTCTGTATCACAGTTTGTTTGCATTCTATAAAGATTAAGCAATCATCTGCATACATGAGGTGTGACACCTTCTGAACACCTCTACCAGGGCTATATCCACATTTGCTTCCTGCTCCTTTTAGAGTTGAATTTATTACTGCTGATAGGTACTGTTGACATATTATGAAGAGCAAAGGAGATAATGGGCAGCCTTGTCTGAGTCCCCTTACTGGATAAAAGAACTCAGTATTGCTTCCATTTACTCTTAGAGTCATGGATACAGTAGTGACACATTGATGTATAAGTTTGATCCAATGCTGTGGGAATCCAATGTATGTTAATGCACTGAACAGAAATGGCCAGGATACTCTATCAAATGCTTTACTCATATCAAGTTTCACAGCTGCCACTCCCACTTTACCTTTCTTTTTCTTCAGAAAATGGATCATTTCCTGAGCTAATAGTACATTTTCTCCTATGTTTCTATTCTTAATAAAGCCAGATTGGCTTTTGTCAATGAGATCAGACATGATATTTGACAACCTTCTTGCCAAAACCTTTGCTATTAGTTTGTACTTTACATTACACAAGGAGATTGGTCTAAGGTGGGTTGGTTTCTTTTTGGGATTAATATTAATACTATTTGATTCCAGTCATTTGGCATTTGCTGACCATTCAACACCTTTAGAACTGATTGCACTACTTGGCTTCCTACTATTTCCCAGTGCCCCTTGTAAAAACCAACTGGTAGACCATCAAGACCAGGGGCCTTCCAAGCTTTCATTGATCTTAAAGCTTCTCCCACTTCTTTGCTAGTGAATTCCTTTTCCAGTAACTGTAAGTGTTCCACTGTAATTTTTAACTTGTTTTCCTCCATAAACTGACTCATACTTAACTCTGGGATATCAGCATGCATGACAGGTGCAATATTTACATAAAGATTCTTAAAATGTATCTCCATAATATTTCTAATTTCTTCTTCTTTCCTGTATATATTTCCATCTGCACCCCTTAGTTCATTAATTTGATTAATTGCCTGTCTTCTTGTAGCCCATTTGTGAAAGTATGATGTATTCCTATCTCCTGAAATGTTCCAATTTGTTTTTGCTCTCTGCTTCCAATATTCAGCTTGTAGATCTAGTAAATTTTGTAACTCATTCTCACAATTTCTACATTGCTCTTGTATTTCTGTTGTAGATTGACTAATCTATAATTTTTCCAGCTTCTGACCAAGCTCCTTTATCTGCTTATCTAGGTTACCATATGTATTTTTACTCCAATTATCTAAGTGCCTTAGCACACAATTCAATTTCTCAGATAGAGTATATAACTGCTCCCCTATAGTATCATCCTGCTCCTGGTTCCAAACTTTATAGACTATTTGTTGTGGTACATCACTATGATCCCAGAAGGATTCATACTTCTTCCATCTGTATCTCTTTGTTGGTTTAGGGTCTAAGTTCAATATCATTGGACTATGATCTGAACACATAATAGCCAAATTTTCCACTCTTGCTGCAGGAAAGTTGATTCTCCATTTTTGGTTTGCAAAAGCCCTATCAAGCCTTTCAGTAATAAACTCCTGTTATTTTGCCAAGTAAACCACAGTCCTATGTTTTGAATCTCTTCTAGGCCATTATCATTCAACAAGTTCTGTAGAGCTTTTGTTTGCCTATTTTCCTTAACAGGCAGACCTCCAAATTTGTCATCTACTGATAATACTTGATTAAAATCCCCTAAAATAACTAAAGGATACTGACAACTAGGCATTATAGCCCTGATTTCATTCCAGATTAGATCCCTACCTTCTATTACAGGGCATCCTTACACAAAAAGCTGAAACCAAAAGCTAGATACACTACCTAAACACTTGGTTAATATATAATTATTACAAGCTATGATAACTTCTAATTGAATCTGAGAAGTCCAAAAGAGAGACATACCACCAGCTGAGCCATTTGCCTCCAGATGAAAGCCATTCCAGAAGTTAGTTGTTTGCTGCCATTTCTGCATCTCTGACTTGGTTGCTTTGGTTTCCATTAGACATAGAATCTGTGGCTTATGCTCCTTCAGTAGATGACTCAGCCATTGTCTTGTAGGGGCATTATTCATACCCCTACAATTCCACACAAGTGACTTCATGCTTCTTTGTGCAGTTGTTTTGGGACAACTGCACCAAAACCCACAGCTTTGTTATTGACTTCTGTCTCCCCAGCCTTACCCTGCATACCTTTGTGCTCCTGATACCCTGAATCACAGTCTGCACCTTTCATTTTCTTCTTCTGTAAGCCTTGTCTTTCCCACTCCATCACCAATAAAGTATTGATGGACTCAGTAGATTCATCATCCTCTGTTTGCCTTTTCCTCTTCAAACTCTTGTCTTGCTGGCTGTCCTGGTGTGCAGTTGCTTGCTGAGCTCTTTTCCCATTGTCACTTTCTGCTTCTGGTTGAATGGATCTCCTTATTCCCCTAGGTTTTGTGGCTCCCCATGAAGGTATGTGTTCTTCCTGTTTTTTTTCAACTTCCTCATCACCCCTGAGGCCAACCATGTCCAGCATCTCTTCTATAACATTTTCTGACATTCTGAATTTGCTCCTTCTTCCTTTCCTTGTGTAGACCTTTGTTATTGCTGTTTTCCTTACTCTGACTGCCCTCAGTAATTTCATCCTCTTCTCAACTTCCACCTTATTCCTCCTTCTTGTGTAGACTATATCTCTCTTCCCTCCAACTTGATTCATCCATACCAATTTCTCCTGCTGCCTGAACTCCCTTAGTTCCTTTCTCAGATTCTCACTGATCTCTTCCTGTAATCTTTGACTGTCAGCACCATCATTCACATCCAAGGTAGATGTGATTAGACTTCCTTTATCTCCTTCAATCACCATTATACCTCCTTCTAGAATCACTTGCTTGTCACCATGGATTTCCAGTTGCAATTGCTGCATACTTTCCATTTCCTGATCACTCTGCCTCACATGCACATCTTTCACTATCAGATTGTCAATCTGGTGTTCTCTCATCACTTCATCAGTCTGTATTCTTACACCTTTTCCCAGTTGGTAGATTCTCATCTCCATAGCTTGCTCTTGTCCTGGGAAGTGATATCCATTGCCATACACACCCTCAGGCAGTTCTGGTGCTGTTTCAGGAGGAGTTTCTGGAATTAGCTGCTGTTGCTGCTGTCCCATATTACCTTCTGCTTGTTCACCTCTCTGATTCCTCCCCTCATCTGGATTATTATCTCCTGGATCTTCTGCCATATGTACATCAGGGGCATAATGAACTCCAACCATATTGTCTGTTTCAATTTCATAGAAGAATCCATCTTTTATGGCCTCCTCAGTAGCTGTAGCAAAATAAGGTCCATTCAATTCCATGAACCCTGCTGGAAATGTGGTGCTCCTTTTATGTGGTCTATGACCATGAGCTCTGATGGAATCTGGATAGAGCTTTTTAGTTGGATCAAAGACTATGTGAGTTCCATGCCTGGCATTATGCTCTTGGAATTTATACTCCAAGAATTGAGATAACTCCACATTGTCATGTAATGGACATATTGTGAAAGAGTGCCCTATCCTACCACATCTACGGCAAAATTTGTGCACCCTCTCATAACGACAAGAAAGCCAGTATCTATTCCCATCAGGCAGATCAATATAAAATCCAGGAATTAACGGATTATCAGGATGAATGAGAATTCTAGCCCTAATGTACCTGATATCTCTGACTGGAAGATAATACAAGTTGAGATCCACCACTTCACCCACATATTGCATCAGTTTGTTAGCTATATCTGGGAAGAAACATTTCGACGGCAAACCATAAATTCTGGCCGCGACCATCAGCTTCGTGACTTTGATTATGTTTAATGGCACCATTGGATCCCATCTGCGCACCGCAAACATTCCACCGCTTATGGCATATGGAGAATTATGTATCGCAGCTAGCGTTGCTTCTCTAGTTGGCATCTTCAGGACGAAAAAATTCCCCATCCAGTGCTGAACTTGTACATCTGTTCCCCAGTGAACCTCAAGATAACTCTGAATCCGATGCCTTCTGAACACTCGATAATCATGCCAGTAACCGAGAACACAGTTTTGTTCATGCATTGTTGATTCGGTTAGATCATCAAGAGTGAGCTGCATCACTCCGCCAGCTCGTTGGTGTTGAAACATGCTTTGCACAGCCTCACTATCAAATCCTGGATCCCTCCTTTCTTCTGATTAATCCGAACCTTGAGCCGTATGGGCCGAAACAGAGCTTAGGTCTGAAATATGACCATCCATATTTGCAGAAATCTGCTTTTGAACTATGCAATTTTCCTCAGTTTGAAACTTTCTACCTTCCCCTTCATCAAAACCTGTATTTATAGCACCTCTTCTGTGACCTCTCTTATATGCTAGTGCTGCTTTGTTTAATCTATAATTCAACTCCACTATCTTTGTCCAAAATAACCGCCCCTTATGCTCGCTACAGTATTCTGTGCCTACCTTCACAGCTTTGCCACCGTATTTCCCCAATCCACGATTTTTCCCCAATTTAAAACCCTAATTTCGAAAATACTTTCCGATGCTTGATGATTACCCCAGCCCACTATCTCTATTATAGCATAAATTAATTCGAACTTACTCTATAATCACGCCACGTTTCCGACCGGATTTGATCGTACACAGTAACCGTCTGAAACAAGCTTGCTTGTACAATAGTCCCTCTTTTTCCTATTTCCTTGCCAAACCCACTTTCGCACTGCTGACTGTGATCCACGTTGTTATGCTGATCTATCTTGGTTTCAATTGACAGAAAGTTTTGATGAATTGCCAGAAAATTTCTGGAAGGCGCTCTCTTTTTTTTTTTGAGAGAGAAAACTCCGGTATTCTTTTACTCGTCTACCTTTAACAGTTTCTTCTTGACGCGCCATTTCAATGTATTCAATATATATATATATATATATATATATATATATATATATATATATATATATATATATTCTCCTCTTTGCTTCTAAACAAAGCAGAAAATTAAGGGTTTTTCAAAAATAAAAGCTTAAAATTAAGGATGAAACTAAAATTTTTTAAAGCATTTTTCCGTTTGCACACCAAAAGGGCTGTATATAAATAAATAAACTGGACCTGCAGAGATAACCGTGTGTCAATCAATTTTACCCTGTTTTAGGAACATACTTAGATCCCATGTTTCATTCTTCCAACGTTTGTCAGAAAATGTAAAACCATAATCTCTAAAGGCTTCAACGATGGCCGGAAGAACCTGCCCTATCCGTAGGAGGTTTCAGGTTGCCAACTGATGCCATGGAGTCTCTCAAGGTCAAAACTAATATGCTTGCAATATGCAAACTATACATGGTGGAATAAGTAAAATTAGATAAGCACAAAATGGACATTAACACTCTCTAAATTTATAAAAACAATTTTAGACTGCTATAAAATTTCAGAGGACATACCAAATTTACAAATTTATGTAGAGATGAACTGCAGAAAAGCTTTAGTTTCAGGCTGCAACCTGCAAAACCTTAACGATCACAAGGTCAGATATTTATAAATATAGTTTAGAAACTAAGAAAAATATAAAACTCACAACCCCCATCATATTCTCGAAGAGATCACGATTCAAATAAAGCATCCTAAAATCTTCAAAACACAGACTCGAGAAATTAAATAACGTCTTTGACAGGAAGCGACTGAACCGATGAATTTAACTGTGAAAATTGACAAAATCACAACCCTACAGTGCGAAATTATGGAGGAGAATGTGATAATTTGATTTCGAATAGCTTGGGAAGAGAAAGAGGAATGGCGAAGAAATACGACGCGAAAGCTATGAAAGAGGATTGACTGAAAACGTGGGGTGGGGAAGTGATTTGAGAAGCACTTTCGAAGAAACGTGGGCGATGAAGGAAAACGTGTAGCAGTTTATGAATGGAACTTTGTAACTGTTGGAAAATTAAGAGCGGAAAATAAACTGAAATTTAGGGGACTGATAAATTACGGTCTGAGATTATTTGAGAGATGGTGGCACAACTTTCTGAAAAAACGAATTGAATGTGTAATGCGGTAAACTGTGAAGGATAGAATTTGAGTATTTACTGTGTAAGTTACTGTGTAATTTACTATTATTATCATAGGATAAATGTTGAAAATAAGCAGAGAGAAAGAGTTACAGTGTAACTTACTATTAATGAGGATAAATTACTATCGTAGGATAAATCTTGAAAATAAGCAGAGAGAAGAGTTATTGTGTAATTTACTATTAATAGGGTATAAATTACCATCGCAGGATTAATCTGACGGCGGATAGCAAATTTTTGGTCGTCCACTTTAAGAGAAATATACAATAATTTAGATGATATAAAGTATAAAGTAAACGTAAAAGTATAAGTTCTTGATCTATTACATTCATACATAAAACATACAAATATATAAAGCAAGTGAAATGATAAATTCAGTTATGCAATCGGACATCAAGTTCTCATGGAACACAAAATGAACAGCTACAAGTAAATGGACTTCCATCTAGAGCTCCCATTTGATGATTCATTGGGCAACTCTTTGCAACAAAGTATTCCACAACCTCAAGTCCGGTTTGGTTCTACATAGTAATGCATGCAGCAAGAGCAGATGATTGTGATAAATGGTGGAGGATGACATCTCTTCTTCCCCTTCAGACTCTGATTGGTGATAAGTCCATGGTTCGTATTCGGACCTCATTCATACTCGGACCAAGACCCGAGAAGGGTCATGGGTTCGAGATACGCGGAGGGTGGATCCATAGGTTCATCAATCCTAATCCTTACAAGGAGTGCGTATATTATGAATGTTCTACAAGGAATATACATCCTCTTAAACATGATAATACAACTATGACCGAAATACACTTCCTCTATACATGGTAATACAACTATTATTCTCATAAGAGTTGTATTACTACCATAAATACATATCTTGGTGATCTACGGATTGTAGCCATATAAATACCCAAAGGTTAGGTAGACCTCTCTTTCTAATACTTCATACATTACGCCTTAAGCATTATACTGACTTGAGCATCGGAGTGTCTACCCTCGGGACACCCGGGACTTTGTTTTGCAAATCAGTTCGTGAGCAGGGTTCGTGATCAAGTGCGGGTAGTAGACATCCATCAATTTGGCACGCCGGTGGGACCCGCTTGCTATTCTTGATTTATACGACCTCCAAACTCATGGCTGATCCGGCTAAAAACCTTCGTGGGAGTACACGAATCCGTTTTTTGACCCCGACAGGAGCAAGAAGCATCAATGCCGACCATGACAACGACGAGATGAGCCACGCCACCAACCAGGGAGCAGGAAGGAGCATCAACGGTGTACACCGGTCGCCCGAAGAAGCCTCTCCCTAGGAGTGGGAGAGCAAAAGATCTCGCCTGGATGGAACCGTCACTTTTTCACCTCAAGATGCGGTCCCTAACCAATTCCCTGATTCAGATCCTTTAGTAATCACGGTTGACATAAACCATAACGTGATTAGAAGAGTTCTGGTAGATGGGGAAGTGAGGTAGAAGTCATGTTTCTCAGCTGTTATGAACAGTTGAGATTAAACAAAACCCATCTCGTACCCACAAATTTCATATCAGGATTTGCGGGCGATCCTATAACTCCTTTAGGAGAGATTACTTTACCAGTGCGAGTGAAAGATGGCCCTCGGAGTATAACCCTTCGTTGCACTTTCGTGATTATCGATTCCAGAGCACCATACAATGTAATCCTGGGACGACCTTGGATGTGCCAAGCAAAGGCCGTTTGGTCCCCCTACCACTTGGCGATGAAGTTCCCCACGAACCAAGGGATAGCAACAGTCCGAGGAGATCAATAATTAGCTAGAATCTGCAAAATCCAAGCTATCCAAGATCCGGAAAAGGAGGATCTTGAACCAACCAAGTACTCCGAATCCAAGCCAATGCAACTCGGAGAGTCAGGAACCGTCGAGGTTGGAACTCTCCTACCCTCCGAGATAAATACCAAACTTCAAGATCTTCTCAACCATTATATAGATGTCTTTTCTTGGGACACCAACGACTTGGTAGGAGTATCCCCTCGCTTGGCGGAAAATTACCTGAATATCAATCCCTCACAAAAACCCATCAAGCAGAAACGACGTATCTCTGCACTAGATCGGGTTGAAACTATTGGAGAAGAAATAGATAAATTACTAAAAGCCCGTATAATCGAAGAAGTGCAGTACCCAGAATGGATAGCTAACCCAGTAATGGTTAAGAAGCCAGACGGGAAGTGGAGAATGTGCATCGACTTCACCAACTTGAACGATTGTTGTCCTAAAGATAGCTATCCATTACCCTCGATTGACCGATTAGTTGAAGCGATCGCTGGATACCAAATACTAGCCTTCTTTGATGCCTTTAAGGGATATTATCAGATCCCCATGGCAGAGAAAGATAAAGAAAAAACCTGCTTTATAACCGATAGAGGAACTTTCTGCTACAAGATGATGCCTTTCGGATTGAAAAATGCTAGGGCTACTTACCAGCGACTGGTAGACAAATTATTCAAATCTCAGATAGGACGCAACCTCGAGATTTATTTGGATGACATGGTAGTAAAGAGCCGCAGCTACGACGCCTTCTTTGAGGATTTAAGGGAAACCTTCGACACGTTACGAGCATCCAACCTAGAGCTGAACCCTGCTAAGTGCACTATTGGTGTTAGAGCAGGTAAATTCCTAGGATATATGGTGTCCAACCGGGGATTTGAGGTAAACCCCGAGAAGATAGAGGCTTTGCAAAACATGCAACCTCCGAAGACCGTCAAAGATGTGCAGAAGCTGACAGGATCCCTTGCAGCCCTTAGCCGATTCCTCTCCAAAGGAGCGGAAAAACATATACCCTTCTTCAATATCCTTAATAAGGCAAACCAATTTGAGTGGTCACATGAATATGGAGAAGCCTTCCAAGCACTTAAAGACCACCTATGACAGGTTCCGACATTGTCGAAACCACATAAAGGAGAGACTCTCTACCTATACATATCTGCATCTCAGCTAGCCATTAGTGTTGTGCTGGTCAAAGAAAAGGAAGGATCACAACACCCGATATATTATGTAAGCAGAGCTTTACAGGGGCTCGAGACCAGATATACACCTCTCGAGCGTTTAATATTGGCCCTTGTACATGCCTCTCGACGGTTGCGACCATACTTCCAAGCACATACAATAGTCCTCCTAACCAACTACCCGATTAGGCAAATCCTCCAAAAACCGGACGCCTCGGGACGAATGATGAAGTGGGTCATCGAGTTAGGAGAACATGACATACAATATAAGCCTCGAACAACCATAATAGGCCAGGCCTTGTCGGATTTCATAATGGAGTCAGTTGAACCAGTGGAGATCAACCAACAAGATCCAATTCCACACACCAAAAAAGATGGCGGTTATATGTCGATGGATCCTCCAACTCGGGGGGAAGTGGTGCTGAAGTTCTACTAACCAGCCCTGAGGGAAGGGCCATCCTTATGTTCTCAATTTCAATTTCCGAGCCACCAACAATGAAGCAGAGTATGAAGCCCTCATTACCGGACTAAAACTGGCTAAAGACCTGGAAGTTAAAGACCTCGAGATCTTCAGTGACTCACATATCGTGGTACAGCAGGTCAACGGAGAATACGAGACCCGAGAGTACAGTATTCAAAAGTACCTCCAAACGGGAACCCTTCCCGAGGACAAGCACCTGGCACGGAAGGTCCGAGTTAAAGCTCCCAAATATGTCATCCACGAAGGTATCTTATATAATAAAGGGGTACCTCCAACCTTTACTCAAGTGTATTGGGCCTTCCGATGCTGAACACTTAGTACAAGAAGCACATGAAGGAGTTTGTGGTAGTCACCAAGGTCCACGCACCGTTACCCGAAAGCTCCTACAGATGGGTTATTTCTGGCCTACGATACTACAAGACGCCAAAAGATATATAGATTCTTGTCACCAGTGTCATAGATTTGCTAAGATGGTCCATGTGCCACAGGAGAATATGATTACCATCCAAGAATCCTTGCCATTTGTCCGATGGGGTATAGATCTCGTCGGACCCTTTCCTACGGCCCCTGGTAAGTTCAGGTAACTCATTGCGGTCATCGATTACTTCTCGAAGTGGGTGGAAGCTGAAGTCTTGACCAACATAACTGGCAAGACAGTCATCAACTTCTGCTGGAAGAATATTGTGTGTCGCTATGGCATCCCAAGATACATAGTGACTGATAACGGAGCACAATTTGCTAATGACCCCTTCAAGAAATGGTGTAAGGAGTACGGCATACATCAGAAGCTCACCTCGGTATATCATCCAGAAGCTAATGGCCAAGTAGAGGTTACAAGCCGAACCTTGGTAAGCGGCATCAAGAAGCGCCTCGAAGGAGCTAAAGGAAACTGGTTCAAAGAACTACCAAGTGTGATCTGAACCCAAAAAAAACCACACCAGCTATAGCAACAGGAGAGACTCCTTACAGCTTAGTCTACGGGTCCGAGGCGGTCATCCCCATGGAGATTGGAGTCCCCTCTGCCCGTACTTCTCAACCAAACGATGAAGATGGCACTGCCAACGAGGAAAACCTTCGTCTCGACCTTGACCTCCTAGAGGAGAAGAGAGAAAATGCTACTATCCACGAGGCCAAGGTGTAGGAAAGAGTCAAGCGCTACCATGATAGAAGAGTCCGCTTGGCCACTTTCGTTAAAAGAGACCTTGTAATGAGGTTAAATGAAAAAAACAAGAAAGAAGTGGAAGGGAAGCTAGCCCCGAACTGGGAAGGTCCATATCGAGTCCTAGAATCCCATCCAGGGGGAAGCTACCTCTTGGAAACCAATAAGGGGGAACCTATACCACGAAGATGCAATGTGGTTAACTTACAAAAGTATCACGGAAGATAATAACTCAAGGGAGAGCCTCACAGAGGTTCAAGATTGTCAAGAACGTCCGAGAGCCTCATCAAGGTCCGAGACAAGTATGCTCTAGCACAAACGGGTACTCAAAATCAAACCTACTATTTACTTAACTTCTATTCTTAAAGTTATGAACTTAGATTGAAGTCATGTTATTTTTATACGTATATTTAATCAAGCAATCTTAAACTCCTTTTCTAAAAAGAGGATTGTTGTCTTAAGTATAACATTGATTGGTATTCAAAACAATATACTTTACAAAGTATATGATTGGTCAACTTTTAAGTCGCTTGGATCCAATATTCAAATACCAATCGTTTTGAATAAAAGAGATAGGTTCGAGATAAAGTACTTCAAAAAGTGTTTGATTAAGGTCTATAGACCAAAAGGGAAGACGTGCTCGAAAATCAATCATCTCAACATAAAGAGGAAAAACCTCAAAAACAGAAGTTAAAACTCATATCAAAGGTGTTATTACATCAGAATATGAGACTTCTAAATTCCCAAAGGGATACATAGAGGAAAAACCTCGAACACTAATAGTTCATATCAAAGGTGTTATTACATCAGAATATGATACTTCTAAATTCCCAAAGGGATACATAGAGGAAAAACCTCGAACACAAATAGTTCATATCAAAGGTGTTATTACATCAGAATATGATACTTCTAAAAAAGTCCCTCAAAAGGGCACATAGAGGAAAAACCTTGAATTTTGATATATTACATCAGAATATGATACTTCTAAATATCCCAATAGGGTTTCCTAGAACTTCATTAGGAGTGGCACTTGAGAGATGGGCTATTGTCAACTTTTCTGCACGCTGTGACATTAAAGGCCTTGTCAAAAGATGCCCGAGGAATAAGCCCAATAACATCAAGCTCGCAGAGTGTTCATCATGGACAACTGCGAAGATCTGATCCCGGAGTATCTCAGCTTCAAGACAGGAGTCCCTTTCAAGTAAATCATGAGACCAAGGTTCATGTGCAAAGGATCTCAGGCCTTGAAGCTGACGAGGAGATGCCAAGATTAATCCACCTTATCAATGGAAGAACTAGAAATCACCTCGTCAAGAGAAGATAACTCAGGATACTTAGCTTTAATAAACCTCAGTAAATCTCCTGCTGTGGTTATCTTCTCGGAGGGATCCAGTGCATCCAAAAACTCGGCCCCAGGGACCTAGCGTTAAGCATTCAGAGCAGAAAGCTTATCAGCAGCATCTGGATGAGAGAAGATTTCCTTCATCACCTCGACCTTCTTCTCGGATTGACATAGTAGCAGGACTTGATCCAAGATCTCGTGCTGCTTAGAGGAATGGAATAAATCCCCATACTCCTCTCTATGACTATTAAACTTGGGGCTGCTAGCAATAAAGCCACCCCAAAGCTTAAGGAGTCGTTTAGGCTCCCCCGAGTCCTTCTCCGCGGCTTGATTTTACGACAGCTCTTTCTCCTGAGACTTCTTCACCGACAGCAGGTCCTTATTCTCGGCCTCCAGCTACTTCACCCTGTCTTCTAGTTGAGTCACATCCAATGGAGTCTGAACAGGAAGAGTAGGCGCGATAGGCTTAGTTGTCACAGTCAAGAAGGCAGCCTCCATCTCCTCCTTCTTAGCCCTGAAGGCCCAGCACTTGATATGTAATTCCATCACAGAATCAGACAAATGTCGAATCACATTATTAGCTCGACAACCCAGCGTATATAGATCCGCCATCATCTGTAAAGTGGAAGACATATAAAAACCTGATATCTGGGAAACCCGTATGGCATAAAAGGAAAGATAATTAACTCAGCGACGAAGGGATACTTCTTAGAAGACCCCTGAGAAGCCTGATCATCCTCTTCCTTGGGACAGTTCGGATAATACTTCAGTTTCTTCAGAGAAGCATCTTCAGACATCACCAGCTCAAGGTCAGATTCATCATCATCTGAGGACTCCCTAATCTCCGGTTCCATCTCCTCAAACCTTACTTCTTCGGACTCCCCCGTTTCTTCATCTATGGCCTGGAGAGTGTCCTTCCCCTTCTTGATTTTTTTCTTTGGGGGAGACGCTATATATAAAGATAAACCTCAGTATATGACACAGAAAAAACATGTTACATAACGACAGTATGGGACTTGAAGAGCTACCTGAAGAAGACCGACTAGAAGAGGATTCACCCTGATTCCGAGGAGATTTTCTCGGACCTCCTTTCCTGGCCTTCTTCTTTCTTCCCTGGATTTTATCAGGGAGGGCCCAATTCCGATCAGGCTTCAAAAAGCTGGAGGTATATTTTTCGACCGAGGAACGTCCAACAGGTACGAGTAAGTAATATCGGGCCACTGCCATACAGAGACGTGTGCGCCCAGAACAAAATCCCCTCTTTGAAGGGAAATGTCCTCCTTTAGGAGCTCCTCGATGATGCCCTTTAAGTGATCAGGAATGATGAAACCCCTGTCACGAGCTATAGCGTCCTTCGGCTTGGGATGCAAATCAGGGACCTCGTACTTGCTTCGGTCGAAAGTGAAACGGTCGGTCTCCCACACACCACTGTTATCAGTAAATGTGATGGGTTTCCTCTTCCTCGGAGTAAGGGTAATATACTCGTAACTCTCAAAAGAGAATAACTTGTACAAGCTCCTGAATAAATCCAGGCTAGGTTCGTAGTTCCTCCGAGAACACCAGGATATCACGGTCATGATTAACACCACCATATTGGAGTGAATTTGGCTCGGAGACAGTCGATGATGCTACAGGAATTCATGAAACAAAGGGGGGAAAGGAAAACTTATCCCCTGCTGCAAAAACCTCCCATAAAGTACCCCTCGAGTAGGGCTCACCAGATCTTTAATGGGAACTTCCCCATCCTCAAGCTTCAAGCCAGCATCAAGAGGATATGACAGCCTGCATGACCGCAGATATTGTAGCGTCTTTTCATCAACCACCTTGGTGACGCTCTACTCGCATCACCAGAAGCTGGAACCCATTTTTCAACTTGGGGCTCCATATTTGGTTCCGGATTCGACCCAGAGGCACCCTCGTCCACCACCGCAGTCACAGCCTGCCGTGGCGTCGCCATGGTTACCTCCATCAACTCTCCAGAATCAACCTCCAGGAATAGAGTACGCAAGTCACGAGCCACAAGAACATTCTCTCTATTTCCAGAGGGAATGCTGGAGTTTGCTAACGACATGGCAATGCAGAGAATGAGGGGAAAAGGTTATGAGAAGAAGACGACGAAGAAAGACAAGAGTTTTGTTGAGAATATTTGCAGAGATGATTAAAATTGCTTGGATAAAGATTGATGATAAACACAAGGAAAAATTACTTGGTTATATAACCAGTAATAAGCGTGCATTTAAGTGGAGTAATTACCTCGACTCGCGAAACGATACAGGCAATTGGAAGGTTGGTCCTCTTCACCGCTAGAAGATACAATGAACAAGGGCCACGTGTCAGTCTCTTCATAATTTAAGAAGGCAGATCCAGATCCAACCGTCCACGTGTCTTGATGGAATACAAAAGAAATTTAAGCTAGATATTCAGAAGTGTAAGCCCGAGAGGACATTCCTAGAAGGATACTCCGAGCTTAACACCTCGAGTTATACTCCCTCGAGTTAATGGTTTTCCCTCGAGAAACAAGTCTCTCCTTCAACCTTCGAGACGGAGCACTCTATATTCTGAAGATCTACCTTAGGGATACTGATAAGTCCATGGTTCGTATTCGGACCTCATTCATACTCGGACCAAGGCCCGAGAAGGGCCATGGGCTCGAGATACGCGGAGGGTGGATCCACAGGTCCATCAATCCTAATCCTTACAAGGAGTGCGTATATTATGAATGTTCTACAAGGAATATATATCCTCTTAAACATGGTAATACAACCATGACCGAAATGCACTTCCTCTATACATGGTAATACAACTACTATTCCCATAAGAGTTGTATTACTACCATAAATACATATCTTGGTGATCTACGGATTGTAACCATATAAATACCCAAGGGTTTGGTAGACCTCTCTATCTAATACTTCATACATTACGCCTTAAGCAATATACTGACTTGAGCGTCGGAGTGTCTACCCTCGGGACACCCGGGGATTTGTTTTGCAGATCAGTTCGTGAGCAGGGTTCGTGATCAAGTGCAGGTCGTAGACATCCATCAATTGGAAGGAATGAACCAAAGTTAAAACAAAGAGTCGATCAGAATCCAAATGAGAGATGGGAAAAGTTATTCCTGAATATGATGTTATAAATTAGTTTACCTCGTAATGAAAGCGGAAAGATGCTTGAACGTACAACAGACGTAAGAAATGATCTTCAGGTACATGTGTAATCATGTTTGTAAGTGATCTTTAGACCTGAATTCCCCCAATTGTTCTGTTCTTCTTCAATTTTTTACGCCAATTCTTCAATACACTCAGAGCAATAATTGACCTCAATCGCCTCAAGTGTTTCAGCTGACTCTAAACAACAAGGCAACTCCTCCAAGTCACGACACTGATATAACACTAACTTCTGAAAACACTCAAACTCATGGTGATCGCAAGCTATCCACCTCCGAAGGGGCATACGTATCATATGCAAGATCCTAAGTTTAGAGAATTCTCCGCTTTTCATTTCCCACATGTATTCCTTTTCGTCTTCAAACGTCAAGTTTTCCAATTTGAGAACTTCAAGGCTAGGTAGTTGATTGCCTATGACTGAAAAAATCTCCCAAGACAAAACAATCTGATATAACCTAAACCTTTTTAGAACCGTAAGTGTAGAAAAATCAAACCTGGCTCCATAATATAGTCAACCTTCAGACAAACCAAGTGATTCAAGTTTACTTGATGAGCCCGGAAAGGTAAACTTGTGACAACATTCTCCCTCGTCAATCTCTCCAAGTACGCACTTCAACATACGAATATTCGGAAACTTTCTCAATTGCTTTTCCATGTTGCGCCTTTGCAAAACTAAACCTCTAAACATTTCCAATTCAGATAAAACATGTGAGTTATCAAGATTATACAAAATACCACCACGTGTGGGAGAAATGTATATGTAGAAATATTTCAATTTCTGCATGCTCCATATATTGGCTGACAATTATATATCATGATTACAATATCAACTAATAATTAAAGTTTCCAACCTTGAAAGGTTTGCTAACCATGAGGGAAGAGTAAAATTGTTGCTTTTTATTGCCAAGAAAGCCAACAGAACAAGTTGTTGTATTGTTGTAGGAAATTCGTCATCAATATAAACATGCTCCAGATCCAACACCTTCAGTAGCTTGAAGAATTGAAGCGTTGGTTTAATATTTTTAACCCATTGTTCCGAGCCTCTCAATAGTAAAGAACGTGCACGAGGACAATACAACATTTGCCTACTTAAAGCATGATAATCAACTAATAGCCTCCTCAGGTTGTGCGCCTCTTTGAATGAAGTAAGCTCATTAGACCCTTTTGCAAGATAAAAGAAACACTCATCTTTGGCCTTCTCTAAACAAAAATCATGAAGCAAGTCATGAATGCGACATGTTTTGACTCCACCATCGCTTCTTCGTGTAGCCACCATAATTATACTTCTGCGATTTAACATATTCAAGTACCCTTCAACAACAACTTCTAGGCTACTTTCCTCAGATTTACGAAGAAAGCCTTCAGCAATCCATAAACGAAGCAACCTGCTCATGGAAATATCTTGATCTTCAAAATACGCTCCAAAATAGAGAAAACATGGTCTTTAAAGCCTGGTTAGTATCTGTAACTGAATTCCGATGTGGCCTTGCAGCTTTCTTCACTTGAAAGAAAGGTAAAACTATCTAGAATTCCCTCCCAAGCTATTTCCTCCACACTTACTAGAATACCAGCTACAGAGATGATTGCAAGAGGTAAACCTCCATACTTTGCAACAAATTTCATTCCAAGGTAGGAAAACCATATATTTTTTCAGGAAACAAATGACTGCACATTAGGTGGAAACAATCTTCTCCACAGGGTGGGCTAAGAATAAGAGGTTCTTGGTCAAGCATTTCAGGAGGAGCAATATCAAGAGAACGACTTGTAAAAATAATTCTACTTCCCTTGGCCTTAGGATCATCAGGGAATGAATCTCTCAAACTACAGATAAAGACCTCATTCCTTCCATGCTTTAATGTAGTCCTTGGTATATATATAGAGACCTTCACTAATGAGAGTTATGAGACCAACTCAAAATAAATTTATTTAATATATAGAATCACATGGATTAATCTGAAAATTCATTGTTCTCATATATTCAGTTTAGATATTTATTTTTTATTCAATTAAGCATATGGTGAACTTTCTAAAGAAAAATAGTTTGATTATAAAGAAATTATTAAATTTTTTTTTTAGTGGGGATATTATATTGGGCATCCCGAACCTCAAAAAAGAAGCATACAACTATGATACACTTAAAGCCCCGAGAACAGGCCAAAGTGTATGGAGATACACTCCCAAAGCATTGGTGAATGCTTTGCAAAAAAGAATAGACATCCAGGCCTATTACAAAAAATGTGAGGTATGAGATTTATAGGACCTATTAGAGAATTGCTAAGCAAAACTCAAGGCGATCCCAATAAAATCATACTCCACTAAGCTAGGTAAAACCTTCCAAAAATGTACATCTTCCCTAAAACAGATGTAATAAACTATTAAAATATAGGGAAGAAAGATTGCAGTGTGGATCCTTGGGTGGATGAAGGGACAGGCCAGTGGGCTGGATATGCTGTCAATCTGTGAGTAGTAATGTCCTGTGAGTAGACCAGAAAGGGAGCAAAGTGTAGTTCCTCCTTGGAAAAAAGCTGCTCTTCTGTGGATTATATTATACCTGAGAGACAACAAAAAAATTATGAGCGTAGCAGCCATTCTAAGGAGGGTGTAATCTGAGAGAAGGCATTCCATCTTTATCTAGTAAATACAATCCTTTTGAATGAGAGGGCAACTGTGAAACACTGTCAAAGTTAAATGCTGATTTATTTTGTGCACAGTATTTAGCCAGAGAGTCTGCAACAGTGTTACCCTCTCTAGGATTGTGCTGAATGATAAAAAATTTTGCAGCCATATGTATCTCAGAAACCAGATTATACAAAGTCCAAGGAGCAAGTTCAGGGTTTCTAATAATTTTTACAGCTTGCAGACAATCTGATTCTATTATAGCTGGACCCTGTAAATGTTGCAACTGATAATCCCAGACCTATGGCTAAAAGTTCTGAGTGCAAGGGAGAGTTAGAGTGTGTAAAGACAGTTAAAGCTCCCACAAAAGTGCCACTAGAATCTCTGGAAATCAGACCTATACCTGTTTCATATCCTGTGGTTTTCCAAGAAGCATCTACATTGATCTTGTACCCTGTAGGAGGTTTAGACCAAGTGATTTTTTCTATATTTGGCTTTGGTGGTTTTAGCCACGGGGGGGGGGGGGGGGGGGGGGGGGGGGGGGGGGGGAATAACCATTTGCTGACAGTTCTATGTCTGAACTCAGGTGTATGTAAAAGGGAAAGGCAGCAAAGGACTCATATACCATATTCTTAATCTCCTTAAAAATTATTGTTGGCACTGGCATGACTGATTCAAAAATAAATTTATTTTTAGCTTTCCATAAACACCAGCATGTAAAGAGTGATATATTATGAATTAGTCAGAATGTCTTGTAAAGGCCCTTTGTTTGTCTAGTTGGAGGACCAGAAGCTACATAGTCCTTCCCCATGTATCACTTTTGAGTTGTGTTCAGCAAATGCATTAATCTGACTGATCCTTTTCCGCACTGGGAAGTTCTTGAGGATTGAGGTAATGATGATAAAAAATTGGTCCATGGAGCCTGAGCTATCTTATATTTCCACCATAGCTTCATAGAAAAGGATTTTATGATAGCAGGGATATTTCTAAAAGCAAGACCATTTTCAGCAATTGGATAGCATAAATTTCTAGATAAATTATTAATATTTACTCTATTATATAAATTTCTAGATTTATGTAAAGGTGTGTGAAGTAACTATTAATAAATTATTAATAGTTACTCTATTATATATAAATTTCTGGATTTACGTTATTAATTCAATTTCGGTTTGTTCAACTAGGTGTGGCAAAGGTTAGATTTGGGTTTTTGGATTTGAAATCCAGATTTGGCCAAATCCTAGTTTGGAAACAGTGATTTGCAATACCATATTTTAAAATCAGTTTTTGCTCAATTGTATTATTTATTGATGGCAAATTAAATATTACAGAAAGTAAAATTAAATATATTATTTTAGTTAATTCAAACCAAAATGTAAAAGTCAACAACTACTTTAAATAGTAAAATATTACCAACTATAAAATATTTTGTTCAAATTTTATATTAAAGTCTTGTGAGAAACCGCCTATATTGTAGACCGGAGACTAAGTAGAAAAGGTATGGTTGAATAATCTTAAGGAGGTTCTTAATTGCAATTTTTTGAAAATTACTATTCACACGCATTATTCATGACTCAATACTATTCACGCGCACACTATTCACAACCCACTACTAGTCACGCGCGCACTATTCTAGACCCGGTACTATTCACGGCCCAATACCATTCACAACCTAATACTATTTTCATACGTTGTACATTAAAACACACATATTTTTAATTATTATTGGAATGTTTGATTTTTTATACGTTGTACGTATAAAACTATAATAAACTGAGATTTTTAATTAAAACTATAGTGTTTGGTTTTTTAAATATGTTTTACATTAAAATATGGAGGTTGTTAATTAAAAGTAGAATGTTTGATTAATAGATTGTAGATTAAAACATGCAGGAAAATGCAGGAAAATAATACTCAGTGGGCAAATTTCCTATGGTCACTGCCTGGAACATACAGTAAATCACACACTTTGAAAAGGATTTGCTCAGTTACAGAATTTGCAAACCAGCACTCACATGTTATAATTGGTAAAGGAGAACCACCTTTCTGGGACTCAAACTGGCTAGGTGATGGTGCCTTGATCTACTGCTGGCCTGGGAGTGTACCTTTCCCTTTCAAAATGCTAACAATTGCAAATTTATGTGCACATAAACAACATGTTTTAACATCTGTGGAGCCTCATTTGGCTACCAGTATATATACTAAATTGCAGGTGGCAGAGATCAATTTTCAACACCAAGACAGACTCATTTGGAGACCTGAGGCAACAAGAAAATTCACAGTTAGGTCAGCATTCAAGCTTCTGAGAGCACAAGGAGAGGACACACACAGCATTAAAAAGGTTTGGAATAAATTTATCCCTGTTCAATTCTCAGTACTTATATGGAGACTTGTTAATAGTATCATACCCTTTGATGATGTACTGCTAAGACTTGGAATTAATTTACCATCAAAGTGCCCTCTTTGTAACCATAGTGATTCTATTAACCATTTTTCAATGACTGTGATCAGAACACAACAATTTTTAATTTTATACATGCAGTGCTGCAAGTGCCAGTCCCCACCTTCCTATCCTATAAGCATAGATTGAAATACTACTTAGAATTCAAAGGACCCTCTAAAGTGCATACTCATGTTATTCTAACCACTGTAATTACTGCTTATTGGTCTATGTGTTGTAGAAGAAACAAAATAATATTTGAGGGTCTATCCACTTCAAATCATGCTTTGCTGGTTCAGATTGCCAAAAAAGCCTCAAATATTTTTACAGCTTTACCCCTGCAAGGTAATTCTGTTAAGTATAGGGACTTACTGTGTATAGGACTGCTTCCTTTTTTAAGAGTCGAAAAATTAAAAGTTGCTAGATCAATCAAATGGATTCCTCCTGATATAGGAATAAAAATAAATGTTGATGCTTCTTGTAATCTCCCAGATAGAGTAGGACTTGGTATGGTTGTTAGAGATATCTCATGAAATTTACTAGGCATGGAACTGAAGTCTGTGACTGGCACATCACCACTTGGTGCAAAGATTATGGCCATAGATTTTGGCTTACAGATTGGGAATCTCTTTACAGAACCTATTAATATTGAATCTGACTGTATGCAGGCAATGAAATGTATTTCTAATCCATATCTAGGTAGCTGGAATTACTTCAGTCAGTGTCACAGTCTACATATGAGATCTAGTGGTGTCATTATCACACACATACACAGGGAGGGTAATTCTATAGCTGATTGCCTAGCCAAAATGAGTTGCCAACAGGATCTCACAATTTATATGCCTGTACAAGAAGCACCTGCTTTAATTAGAAGTTTGATTATTCTGGACAGATCAGGAGTTAGTAATATTAGAACTGTTTAGTTGTTTTTAAAATGCACAGAACAGATTCTACTGATATACACATTGTGCAGGAACTACAAGATCCATTGGAAGGAGTCCAATGGGTACAATCAAGCTGCAGCAACCTTCTCAAGCATCAACAACTACTCGGAAGCAATCTTCATGAAAAAACCAGAAATTTTGGGACAGCTCACCCCCATCCACCCATACTCTTGGCAGATCTGTGTTTTGTTTAACAATTCACTTACAATGTTGATTTTTTTTAACAAGTTGTAAATTAAAATATGGAGGTTTTTAATTAAAAGTATAATGTTTGTTTTTAATTGATGTAGATTAAAATAAGGAAGTTTTTAATATAAAGTAGAATGTTTGCATTTTAAATATGGAAGTTTCAATTCCAAAGTTAGAAAGATTTTAATTTTAATAGGTTTTAGATAATAACAGAAAGAGTTGGTCTCTGGAGTGACCTTCTATATTATAGCTATAATATAGTCCAATGACTACATTAGAATATGGAAGGAAGGAGGTCCTTATTTGCAAAATTTGGGAAAAGTACTATTCACGCGCATTGTTCACATGTACTGTTCACGCAAAGAATATGTACTCAAATCAGCTAATATAATTTCTGTATTTTAAACACTTGTAAACACTAAAGAATTCAGGTTAGAAAGACAAGTTTCCATATTATAAACATCAGATTTTAGGTACATAAAAACTAGGGTGTTTAGGTTAAATAATGTTGTGTTAAGTATAGTCAAGTTTCACCAAAGTTTTCAGCCTAAAAATTCAATTTTTCACAATCATCACAGTTTTCAACCTAAACAATCAAGTTTCACAAAACCACAGTTTTCAGCTTAAATCAAGTTTCTACAATCACTCTAGTTTTCAGCCTAAATAATTAAGTTTTCACAATCTTCACAGTTTTCACAATAAATAATCAAGTTTCGCAAACACCACAGTTTTCACAATAAAAATAGTTTTCAACCTAAACAATCAAGTTTTACAAACACCCAGTTTTCAACCTAAAAAATATAATTTCTACAATCACTGTAGTTTTCAGCCTTAATAACCAAGTTTTCACAATCACAGTTTTCACATTAAAAAATCAATTTTTACAAACACCACAGTTTTCACAATAAATAATCAAGTTTCAACACAAATCAAGAAGCCTAGTTTTCAAGTTAAACACATAAAATTTCAAATGCAGACAGAAACCACATTAAGCAGTCTAGTTTTCAAGCTAAACACATAAAATTTCATAACAAGATAGAATCCACATTAAAAAGTCCATTTTCCAAGAGAAACATATTTAAATTTTATAAGCAGAAAAACATCACATTAAACAGTCTAGTTTTCATGAATTCAACAAGTATGAAAAGAAAATTAATAGAACCTCTCTTGGCCAGCGGTATCCCAAATCTGAGCTTTGATAACTTTGGAATCTATTGTGAGGCTTCTGGTGGTGAACTCGATGCCAATAATAGACTTCGATTCAAGATTGAACTCGTTTCTTGTGAACCTGGAAAGCATGTTAGACTTGCCCACCCCGGAATCACCAATCAAGACAAGCTTGAACAGATATCTTACTCATCTTCAGTTCTGTACCCACTCATATCTTCTTCAACTATTACCAGGTTAACCTTTTGGAAAGGGCCGATGGAATCACAAATCAGTACCTGGAAACAGCGCTGATCGAAACTCCGATTGGATTGCGCCGATTGGATAGCGCCGATTGGATTGCGCCGACTGGATTGCTCAGATTGGATTGGGAACGACGATTAAAAGAGGGTTTGTGGAATTGGGAACGACGATTTCAGAAGGGATGGGAAAAATAAAAAATAGAAATATGGTATATATATTTACGGAGGAGGGTCTGTAATGCAATTTCCCTAAATTACTAAAAAGGACCCGTGTAAAAAATATTTGCTAAAGAGGAGCCGCGTCCTATTTTAATTGTAAAAATAGGCCATATATATTATAGCTATAATATAGACAATCTATTTACAGGTTTTAAGGTTAAATATAAGATTTTATTTAATATATATTATATAGACAGATGAAAAACATGTAGGATGAGTTGGTGCAGTGGTAAAAGTACTTACCATTGGTAATGAAGTATGGGGTTCGAGTCATCTTTTTTTCTTTTTAATCACAGTCCACACAGGATGGGGGGATATTCATTGGCTCCCCTAACCATCAGCAAAATAGATGACCATAGGTCATAGTTTAGTACATCCATCTATACATAGCCATTCCATGGCTCAAAAAATGATGTGAATAGCTGTGACTGACAAAAATAATTCAGGCCTAAAAACTCAACTTTAAACTCCGAGCATGTTAGTGAATCATTAAATGAAACACAATTCTGCCAAGAGTAAGTGAGATTAGCCAAAACAGTCACTAAGATCCCATGAGGGTTCCATTGCAGACTTGTGCATATGCTTAATTGATAGAGAAATGCCTTCTGAAGTCTTCGGTGCACCTTTGGAATCCCATTGATCACCTATCAATGGGTCTTCATGTCCTGCATTAAGAGAGATTCAGTAGTCTTTGCTCATCTAAAAATTAAGAAGTTCTAAGGTTAGGTACACTCATTTTCTCTAATATAATTGAGTTCCTTATATTAAAGGGTGCTTCAGTGATGAGAAGAGGACCAGTAACTGAGTGAGCATAGGCATATTTGGTAAGGAAATTAGCCACTTGATTTCCTTCCCTATATACATGCTGCACTACTACACCTTGCAACTGTGCATGAATATTAGAACATAGGCCAAAATATTCCCAGTTCCCAAGCTGAGGTTGGTTGATTGATTTGACTGCTTGGAGACAGTCACTCTTTAATGTAAAGGAAGCCAGAATGGTTCTACCAAGTTGAATGCCTAACTCTATTGCCATAATTTCAGCATGCAAAGGGGAAAGTGTTTTGCAGTGTTTCAAAAACATTAAGATCACATGTCCTAAGTTATTTCTAACTATAAGACCTATACCAACTGCACCATTTGAGAAGAAGGCATCAACATTGACTTTGATAAGACCTATACCAACTGCACCATTTGAGAAGAAGGCATCAACATTGACTTTGATACCTAGATCAGGAGGAATCCATCTAATTGCTCTAACTATTTTTGGCTTTTTCTGCCTCAGAAAGGGGACAAGACCAGTAAACAATAAATCCCCATGTTTGGCAGCATTACCAACCAATGGGAAGGCTGTAAAAATGAGGGAAACTTTTTTTAGCTATTTGCATCAAAGTTTCAGTGTGTGTTTCTAACTGATCTTTAAATAAAAGTTTATTCCTTCTACACCGCAAAAACCATATGCTTTTGATGATAGTTGAAATAAAGGCAGTTGTATGAGATTTTGAGGATCCCTTAAAAGCAAAATAATAAGCAATCATGTGCTTGAAAGATAGGAAATTTGGTACTGGCACTTGAAATACTGAGTGAATAAAAATAAAAATGGCTATGTTTTTTTCACACCTATTAAAGAAGTGATCAATAGTATCATCCAGTAAGCCTCACCTCCATTCTTGCAAGAAGAGGTTGATAGTAGCAAACCTTGTTTCTGCCACTAAAAGGGGTTCGAGTCTTCCATGCAGCATTTTTGCAAGAAAAGGGAAAAAAGAATCACATGTGGTGGGTCCCACCTTAGGAGAGTTGACTAAGTTTTTAAAACTTGCAACCAAGCCCCTCCGTGTTTTGCAAATAAGGACATTCATATTTTTCTAGTTAAAAATAACATTTTCTAGATTATAGACGGTCTATTTTGAGAATTTCTATTAAAAAAATTACTATTCCATTTAATTTTAAAAAAATAATTTTGAAAATTATTGGACGAGATGAAATCAGTTCTTAAGTAATAAATTTTACAGGTGAAATAAAAAGAATTGTTTACCAATAAAAAAATTCCAAAGTTCTCATGTTACTAAATATTGAATCAATTTAAAATATATTTTCAAACAAAATGAAGATTTCATTTATATCAATTTAATCTGTTTAGTTCAGTTCAACAGGCACGTGATGCAGCAGAAAATAATAAAGCAAATAAACTTTGACCGCTTATTTAAATAGATATATAAACATTAATATTATCAAATTTGGTATCGTTAGATTAATCATAATATATAATATTCAAATATCAAATTTTGATTTTCTCACAATATAAATACATAAAGATATTGTTCATTGGAAAATGTATGTTGAATAGTGCGAAAAGTCAGCTGTGCAGATTAGGCTAAGACCGACGTATTAAATCAAACTATAAAAAATCCACTGAAGTAATACATTCAATATTTATTTTCATTTTATTTAATAAGTTAAATTCAAAATCCAAATCTATACCAAACAAATATTTGTTGACAAGCAATTTCCCACGTCGTTAAATGGGACTCCGCGAGATCAAAATATTATATATAAATCACCTACAACTTCTAACTACTAGAGAGTAGATAGTGGGAAGTAGGGGTCGAACCACAAGGAGAAGGGACTTGTAAGAGTGTTTTAAAGTAGAAAATAAGTATAGTTATATATTATATAGAAAGCAATGTAAATATGGGGGGGTTTTAAGGTTGGTTTTTATTACACTACGAAAGGAAACTAAACTATCATTAGCTAAGCTAAGGGGAAGATTCTAGGATTATGAGGTCTTGGGAGGCAAATGACTTCAATTTCCAACTATCTACTTATCACCGAGCAAATGCAATTACAAGGAAGTTTAGACCATTGTCAAGGATGAAAGCATCATATTCTCTCGAATGTAGGTAGAGAGGATGATAACACCACTCAAAAGCTCTCATTGTTGATTCACCTAGATGATAAAATCATAGATAACTCAACAATGGTACTAGGATTAGAGAGAGACAAACTTACTCACACACCCGCGATGGCGAGAGCATACAAATAAGACATTTGATAACTAGCAAGAACCAAGACGATGATAGCATATATGTCTCGACTCCTACTTTGCTACTTAATGATATTGGAGTGAACGATAACGGTGGGTGGAGTGCAGCTGCAGCGCCCAGAGATTGAGCTGGGCAGGGCGGCCGAGCAGAACAGGGTGGTGGCGGTGCGGTGAAGTAGCCTGTGTCACGTTGGCCGGAAAGAAGATGGCGGTGGTCGTCGGGCCGGAGCAGTCACGATGATGCAGGAGCCGCCGTGGTCTGGCAGAGGCGCTGCTGGCCAGGGAGGTGTTCAGAGGGGCGTCCGATCCGGGTGGTGTTGGGCTCGCGGCGGGGTGCTGTCGGAGAAGGCCGCAAAGCGCCGCTGCTGTCGGGATTGAGCTGACGGACCGACGGAGATGGCCGCAGAGCGGCGGGAGAGGTTCAGACGCGGCGGCGAACAGATCGTCATCACAACGGCGGTAACATGGAGATGATGCAGATGGGTCCTGGTGGCAGTGACCGGCGGCGACGCGGCTGATGGTGGTAGATCGGGAGAGGGGTTCGGGGTAAGTGGTTCAGAAAATTTGCAATGGTGCCTGTGGGTGGTGGAGATGAGGAGGCTGCAGAGTGGTGTGTGGTGGTGCTATCGGTGTGGTGGCCGACAGTGGTGGTGGAGGCGCGGTGGAGATGGATGGCGGCGGAGGTGGCCGGAGATGGTGGTGGAAGGTGATGTGGGTGGTTGGTGGGCGGAGATGGTAGTGGTGGTGGTGGTGGTGGTGGTGGGAAGGAGGATTTAGGGTGAGGAATGTGTGTGGATGGGCTGGATGTAACTGGAGTTTGGGTTGATGTGTTTTTTTTTTTTTTGGTCAAAGTCAACAGGAAAGGGAGAAAGTCAGACCAAAGTGCACGGTCTGTGCACTAGGTAGGACAGTCAAAGAAGGGTTGTGCAAATATAGGGTGAAATCCCCTTCCAGTAAACACCGTGCGGCCTGCGCGGTGGTAGGCGCACTTTTTTTCTGATTAACAAAGGCCCGTGCACCCTTTTTTTTTGGTGCTGTTATTTTCTTCTTTTTTTTCTGTTGTTTTTTTTTTTTGATAAAAAATCCATTCCCCTATGCTTCCAAATTTCCTGCATCAAAACACTACCAAAGTGTAAAATCTTATTAAGAAACGAAAAATCAAATAAACTAAAAATAAGCATCTTTTTTTTATAAGCACATAAAGAGGAGAAAAAGAAAAAGAAAATCGTGGAGTTACAATCAAAATCGGTTTATTTAACGTCGTCGACACGACATAGAAGGTTCATCCCAATGGTACAATGGGTGCCTCAAGAGAAACTACGTATTTGTAAGGTCGTCGTCACGACCCTAATGTTATTCAAATAACAAAAGATTAAAATCTCTCACCCTCACATGGAAAGTAAAGGAAAGTTGAGGAAGTTTAAGAGGAGGATTGTATGGTTGAAATTTTGGAGGAGTAGGGATAATTGGAAGTATGTATATATATGGCTTCCTAATCTCCTCTAAAACTAATGGAAGTGGTGGAATTGGTAGTATGGGAGGAGGTGGTAAAAACAATGGTGATGGTAAATATTCAAGAACAACCACCTCACTCTCTACTTCAATAGATTAAAAAAACCAACTCCTCATCCCATTGAACTTCTTCCTCATACAAAGAGGTGATTTCACTCACCAAAGTACTTGGAATAGGTTCTATGTGGGATGGTACTTCTTCAAACAATCTACTTGACTCCTCTAATGGTTTGGGAAGTTGGGGAATTTGTGTATTATGCAGAGGTGAGGATGACAATGGTGATGGTAAAAATTCAAGAATAGCGGTCATCTCTTTCTCTAATTCACTTGAGTCAACACACAACTTCTCATCCCATTGAACTTCTTTATCATACATAATGGTGGGATCACTCACCAAAACATTTGTATTAAGTTCCATTTGGGATGACTCTTCCTCTAAAGATTGAGCTACCAAGAGCTTTACCTCTAAGGCCATTTCATGCATTCGCCTCTCAAGATTTTCAAAACGCTGATTTCTTTCATCATCTATCGGATCTTGCTCTTGAGGCATATCCCAACAAGGTGGGGGCATGTCTTGGTACTCATAGGGTTGGTTTTCATCGAGATATCCATAATTCAAATGATCACTCCCTTGTGGCTCATAAGAATTGTAGTATGGATTATATCTTTCTTGACTTTGAAAACTAACTCTCTCCTCAATATAGCACTTATCATGATAGTCACTTTGGTATGAAGAACCAAAAGACATTTCATTATTGTAGTGCTCATCACATGAGTCAAAATTGCAAGGCTCGAAAAACTTGTTTGCGTTGTACGTATCACTCGAGCTTGCCATATTATTCCTAATCCTTTCCTCATTAAAGGCAAGAAATTCTATATAATCTTTCCTACTTAGAGTAAACATAATATACAAGTTTGAAATTTGTAGTGCAAGAGTTCTATATCGGTACACACTACAAATGGTGTCATCCACAAAAGTACTCAAGCAATACAAACTTCAAGAAAATAGAAAGTATTTTTTTTTTGAAAAACTACAAATAGAAATATATTCTACGATGAAACACAACAACAAAATACGCCTTCTCCCCGGCAGCGGCGCCAATTTTGACAAGCGATTTCCCACGTCGTTAAATGGGACTCCGCGAGATCAAAATACTATTTATAAATCACCTACAACTTCTAACTACTAGAGAGTAGATAGTGGGAAGTAGGGTTCGAACCACAAGGAGAAGGGACTTGTAAGAGTGTTTTAAAGTAGAAAATAAGCATAGTTATATATTATATAGAAAGCAATGTAAATATGGGGGGGTTTTGAGGTTGGTATTTATTACACTACGAAAGGAAACTAAACTATCATTAGCTAAGCTAAGGGGAAGATTCTCGGATTATAAGGCCTTGGGAGGCAAATGACTTCAACTTCCAACTATCTACTTATCACCGAGCAAATGCAATTACAAGGAAGTTTAGACCATTGTCAAGGATGAAAGCATCATATTCTCTCGAATGTAGCTAGAGAGGATGATAACACCACTCAAAAGCTCTCATTGTTGATTCACCTAGATGATAACATCATTAGATAACTCAACAATGGTATTAGGATTAGAGAGAGACAAACTTACTCACACACCCGCGATGGCGAGAGCATACAAATAAGACATTTGATAACTAGCAAGAACCAAGACGATGATAGCATATATGTCTCGACTCCTACTTTGCTACTTAATGATATTGGAGTGAACGATAACGTTCTACCCACAAATCTAGCTATTCATTTATAACAATCATACGTTAAAAAGGAATCTTCAACTCAAGTATACAATCACATATTAGGGGGACCAATGATAACATTCAATCCTTACCCAAACACATAATTGATTAATCATGCAAGTTCATAAGATTTCCACTTCTAACAACTCATATTTATCATGGCATTTCATAACTACAATCACACAACAAGGGGAAGAACTTGTCATCACTCAACCCCTTCCATAGTCATTAATCTAACAACTAGAGATTACACTACCATTATGCTAAGTCACCATCATCATCACACTAAATTACTCTAACCAAGCTAACCTAATTAATGACTATGGAGCATGCAATTGATATAAAACACAAAACCCATAACAAATTAAGCAAGATTGAACAACATTCATGCACAAGAATTCAAATTCATCAAATGATAATCCAAATCTCAAGTTTAAGCACACAAGGCCCTCAAAGTTTCAAGGGAATGAATTCAAATGCTCCCAAGGATCAAACTAAGCTATACTACAATACATGGAATCAAACTACTAATCTAAGGGAAAGGAATGGAAGAAAAGGGAAAGAAAGATGAAGAAAAATGGAGATCTACATCATGTTGGCCGTTTTTGCTCTTGGAGGGGATAAGGGGTATTTATAGAATGCAGTTCACGGGCCGCGCGGCTCTCCGCGCACTTTTGTGAAGGGCCGCGCACTTTAACCGTTGATCCGATTTGCATCTTCTAGTAGTCCATTTCGAAGCTCTTGATGAGAGGAATCCAATGGTATGATCCATGTGCTCTAATTCCTTTGAAAACATTTCCAAAATCAAGGTTCAAAATATTAGTGCATCACTTGTTATTCAAAATGTAACTTTGACAAGTTTAGCTTTAAAGCTCCTTACGTTGCACCAAATGCTACCCAAATTAGATCTCAAATGTCATAAAAGAAGAGTATATTTAGGTCTCATCATTTGTAATCTCAAAGAGTCAAAATCCCAATTTTAAGTCTAGATTCTAAAAATTCAAAAATCAAATCCAGATTTGCCAAAATCGTACATACCACATGTATAGCTACTTAGCTCATAGTCTTGGGTATTTTTTACCTTTAACTATTTTACCGTTTTTACCCATTTTAATGGTTAGTCAAAGTAGTTGTTACTTGACTTCAGCTGTTTCATAAACGGTTAGATCAGTTAGATCAGTTAGAAGTTGAGTTGTGCTTCCGGTAGTTTTCCGGTGAGGCCAGTCAGCTTAGTTAGGCACAATTATAAATATTGTTTCTTTTCCCTGTAATCTGTGTGATCATGATTTGAGAAGTATTCAGTTTTCCCCCAATTTCTTCTAAGCTTTCATGGAGTTTATTTGTTCATATTGTTTATACTGACACATTCTAAGAGAAGTCCTCAATTTCGTTATGGTATCAAAGCAGGTTACTACGATCTGCTGATCAGTGATAAAAACCTCATCGATCTATCGGTGTGGTTTCTCAATTTTTCCGCGCAATTTTCTTTTGATATCGGATACAATTTTCCGATCAGAAAATGGTTAGTCGGTCTGGAAGTCCTATGGGAGCTTGGGCACGAGGATCAGGACCAATCCTACATGGTGTAGGAGCTGGAGGAAGCCAAAACGGAGCTGGAGGTGGAGCAAACTGCCCTGGCACCGAAGGAATTGGTGGAGGAGGAGCTAATGATGTTGCTGGAAATATTCTGGATCTGCATCATTATGATTTATCAAGAGTCATTCTGGTAACAAAAGTTTTAACAGAAAATAATTACTCTTCTTAGAGAAGAGTTATGAAACTTGCATTAGGAGCTAAACACACGCTCAAGTTTGTTGAAGGAGCAGTACCAAAACCAGATGAAACTGGTCATTTATTTGATCAGTGGAAAAAAGTGAATTATATGGTCACATCTTGGATTTTGAACTCAATTTCTCCAGAAGTAGCAGAATGATCCATGTATACTGAAAGTTCTTTAGACATTTGGAAGGAGCTTGCTGAGAGATTTAGTATACCTAATGGGACACAAATCTACCAGTTTGAAAGGGAGATTGCCTATCTAAAGCAAGGTAATCTCGCTCTTGGTACTTACTTCAATAAGATAAAAAGCATTGGGGGACAAATTATCTGCAATAGATGTTATTTCTGTTTGTGAATGTGCTGCTTGCATCTGTGGTGTACCTAAGATATTGACTGAAAATGAAAATAGGAGAGGAGTAATACAGTTTCTGATGGGACTTAATGAAGAGTTTGAGGGTATTAGGGATCATATTTATGTCATCGAATATGCCTGCTGTTACTAAGGCATTTTCTAAGCTAATGCAAATTGAAAATAAGAAGAATGTGCAGAATTTGTTTTCTAGCTAAAGGTGTGGATATCAATCAGACAGTTTTCTAGCTTATAATGGAGTTTTAGGACTGGTTTTAAGAAGAAAGAAACTGACTTGAGCAAAGACCTCAAATGTGAGCATTGTCATAGAGAGGGACATATTGTTTATTTATGTTATAAGCTAAAAGGATACCCTGAGTGGTGGAAACCTAGGGATTTGAAATAAAACAGTAGACTGGAAGGAATTTTGCTCATCAGGTTGATTGTGATGAAGATGGTGTCTCGGTGCAGCATTTTGGTAATTCAAGTTCCACTCAATAACAGGAAAATGTTCATCAAGCTACTAGAATGGGAGATGGTAACAATTTGAGGATGCTAATTTAGCAGGAGCTAAGACAGCTAATAAAAGGAAAGGGCAAAGTGGATGATGATCAAGCTATAATCAACTTTGCACATTTTGAGGATTTTGCAGGTATGGCTACCTATTATGTTATGAGTTCTTTGAATATTGATGTCCATGGATCTTGGATTATTGATTCTGGGGGTTCTACTGATATGTGTTCTAGTGAGTCTGTCCTTGATCAATTTGAAATTCAGAAAGACTATGTTCCTGTTTATTTGCCTGATGGATCTATAAAATCTATCAAGCATATTGGAAGTGTCTCACTGAGTGATACGCTTAAACTTGATAACTACCTACATGTGCCTGGATTTAAGTATAATCTCTTATTAGTAAACAAGCCGGGATCTGACAGTCAAAAGGTTTGCTTATTTTTCCCCCAAATTTGTTGTATACAGGATCTCTTTACTAGGAAGGTGGTTGCTGTAAACACTATGGAAAGAAGGCTATACATACTCAATAAGGAGTCTTTTAATAAGGATTACATAAGGAGAGCTTTGGTGGAACTGAAGAATTATTTGGGGAAGCTATAAGGAGTAATAGTCTGTATCTACATACATGTAATATTGTTTTTACACTTGTAATAGTAGGCTGTGACATCAAAGGACCGGACATCCCTCCTTAAATGCACTAAAGCATCAATCAGTAGACAATGCAAATACTTTTGAGATACAAATTTGTGACATTTTTCGTTTAGCTAAACAAAGAGGTTACCCTTCTCAGAAAGGCACATCAATTCCCTTCATTGTTTTGACTTAGTTCATATGGATGTCTGGGGTCCTTTTAGAGAAAAATCACAGTGCATGGCTCTTTATTTCTTAACATAGTGGATGATCATTGAAGAGGAACATTGACTTTTCTGATGTCTTCAAAGGCTCAAGCAGTTCATCTTTTTCAGAAGTTTGTTAAAATGATTCAGACACGGTTTTCTATTCTAATTAAAGTGGTTAGGACAGATAATGGATCTGAATTTCTTAGTAAATATTTCCAGTGTTTTCTGACCTCAAATGAGATTTTACATCAAAGGAGTTGTATTTATACTCCACAGCAAAATGGGTTGGTTGAAAGAAAATAACAGCATCTCCTCCAATTAGCAAGAGCATTGATGTTTCAAGCTTCTTTGCCTCTTAAATTTTGGTTTGACTGCAACCTACCTCATCACCAGGTTACCTTCTCTTCTGTTGAACTGGAAAACACCTTATAAATTGTGTATCATCAAGCTCTCGATCTTTCCAGACTAAGAGTATTTGGTTGTATTTTTTTTGCTTCTATTACACTGCCATCTAAATCTAAATTTGATTTTAGAGATAAGAAAGCGGTTATGTTGGGATATTCTTCTGGACAAAAAGCTTATAAGCTTTTTAATCTTGCTAGTATGAGTGTTTTTCACTCTAGAGATGTCATTTTTCATGAACATCTCTTTCACTTCACACCTCCTTCTTCACGGGTCTTTTCTCTTTGTCTTCCTCTTCCTGCTATTGAGGATGATTCTTGTTCTATATCTACAATTCATGAAGAAGCTGCTTCTGATGATGCACAAAAACTAGATCTTTAGGGCTCTGCACAAGACTTAGACATGGATTAGATGATCCAGTTTCTAGTCCCACTCCCAGTCCTCCTCAAGCTGTTTTATCTCTTCCTCCAAGAATCAGACAATAGCCTGCTTGGATAAAGGATTTTATTGTTGGCAATGTGACAGATGAGTTACCAATAGAGCCTGTTTCTTACTCAGAAGCCAGTACACAAACTGAGTGGATCTTGGCCATGCAGAAGGAACTCACTGCTTTGGAACTAAACAAGACCTGGGAATTTATTGTTTTGCCAACAGGGAAGAAAGCTGTTGGATGTATGTGGATCTATAAGGTGAAGCAAAATGCAGATGGATCCACTGAAAGGTACAAAGCCAGGTTAGTGGCTAAAGGTTATACTCAGAAACCTGGTGAAGATTACACAGAAGTTTTTTTCCCAGTTGCTAATGTGGTGACTGTCATGGTTCTTCTTTGTCTAACTGCCACTAAGGGATGGGAATTACACTAATTGGATTTGAATAATGCCTTTCTTCATGGAAAGTTAGATGAAGAAGTAAACATGCATCCTCCACCTGGTTACAGTGTTCCCTCTTCAAATCATGAGTGTCTTTTGAAAAAGTCACTTTGTGGCTTGAAAAAGGCCAGCATGCAATGGAATCAAATATTCTGAAAAACATTGTGCACATAGGGCTTCTCCCAGTCACCTCATCATCCTTGCTTATTCATTTTGAATGACAGTCAACGATGTTTGGTTCGACTTGTCTATGTTGATGATGTATTACTTACTGGAAATGGTACAAAATCAATAGATGCTGTCAAGAAATTTCTTAATCAAGAGTTCTCTATAATGGATTTGGGATTTGCAAAATTCTTCCTTGGTGTAGAAATTACTAGACATCATTTTGCTTTTTTGCTGCACCAACACAAGTACATTTTTGACCTAGTGAAGCAGGCTGGATTGGATAATGCTAAGAGTGCTTCTACTCCTCTTCCACCAGGCACTCAACTTTCTTAACACAATACTCCCTTGATTGCTGATCCTGGTCAATACAGAAGGCTTGTTGGAAAGCTTTTATATTTAAATTTTACAAGACTTGATGTTAGTCATGTTGTACAACATCTGAGCCAATTTGTGCAAGCCCCTACTGAATCTCAATTCAAGGCTGTCCTGCACATCATCAGATATTTGTCTAGCTGTTCACAGGTAGGATTGTTCTATGCTGCAAATTCTATTTCTATAGTGCTTGGTTATTCAGATGGTCTCCAAGGGTTTTCTGATGCATATTGGGCATCTTGTAAGACATCCACGAAATCTTTGACTGGATATTGTGTGTTTCTTGGAACCTCTCTTGTCTCATGGAAAACCAGGAAACAATCCAGCGTCTTGAAGTTCAGCAGAAACTGAGTATAGGAGCATGGAAGCCGTGACAAAGAAGTTACGATGGTTGTCTTATCTCCTTCAAAGTTTGGCCATTTCTGTTCCTTTACCCATTCCTCTGAAGTGTGATAATAAAGTTGCTATCTATATTGCTTCTAACCATGTTTTCCATGAAAGAACAAAGCATATAGAAATTGATTGTCATGTGGTGAGAAATTAGTTTTTGAAAGGCTTCATTTATCCTTTGTTCTTGACTTTCAGTTAGATGATTTCTTCCCCCAAAACTCTAACTGCTCCTTTATTCTCATTTTTTCTTGGCAAGTTAGGCTTGGGATTTCCCCATTCCAACTTGAAGTGGGGGTTGACAAATTACTGCATTATTAGCTAGCTTAACTTCTTAGCTTACAGTCTAGGGTACTGTTTACCTTTAACTGTTTTACCATTTTTACCCTATTTTACTGGTTAGTCAAAGTAGTTATTACTTTGACTTCAGCTGCTTTCATAAACAGTTAGATCAGTTAAATCGGTTAGAAGTTGAGTTGTGCTTCTAGCAGTTTTCCGGTGAGGCCAGTTAGCTTAGTTAGGCACAATTATAAATAATGTTCCTTTTCTCTGTAATCGGTGTGATCATGATATGAGAAGGTATTCAGTTTTCCCCCAATTTATTCTAAGCTTACATGGAGTTTAGTTTGTTCATATTGTTCATACTGATTCATTCTGAGATCAGTCCTCAATTTCGTTATCGTCGTGGACTGTGACGTAAGCACTCAGGCGGTCGTCTTCTTCTCGACTCCATTGACCCAGTGTCATTCCATCTTCTTCCTTGTCGATTGCGTGCTTCTATGTGCATTAATAATTATCTTCATTACTTTTTTATTATTCAATTTCACTTTTTTTCTCATCCAACATTTTATTTAATAAACTTGTGATTTGCATAAAATCCTTGTTATTAATATTAATAAAATTTTAATATATACATGTTATTAAAAAATCTATCATTTCTACATTATTTTGTTATATAATTTTACATGTTTATAATTTTACATCATTTAAACTATCCACTATACATTTATAATCTTTCTTATATTTTGTAAGTTAAATAATTTAACAGTCCTTAAAATGAGATACACAAGTGAAAAAATTAGACATTAGGCACAATAAATTTAAAATTTTACAAAATAATTAATGAGAAAATATTTACATGACATAACGAAACAATAGACTATTATATGACAATATAAACACTCTCCCTGAAACAGTAGTTTCACAGATACTGATGCAAGTCAAAATGATTTTCACAGCAAATCCAGTGACAAGGAATTTTCAAACTAAGGTTTATCTCATGGAAAATGGCTTATTACCTTTTATTAAGAGGAATAGACCTAGGCCTGTCAAAATGATAAAGTGGATGCCCCCTGACACAGGCTTTAAAATAAATGTTGATGCATCTTTTCAAACCGATGGAAACACTGGAATAGGCCTGGTAATAAGGAACAATCTGGGTACTGTTATCAGATTAGAAATGAGGCACACAATCACTGCATCAGCCCTAGAGGCTGAACTCACTGCAATCCATATAGGAATGCAAACTGGTTTGCAATTACAATTGAATCAATTTTGTGCAGAATCTGATTGCCTCACTGCAGTTAAAGGAGCAAATGATCCCAATCTGATTGACTGGAAATTCTTCTCTGTGTGTCATGATATTAATTTATTATTGCAACATCACACAGTTCAGCACACTTTGAGGGAAGGAAACATGGCTGCTGATTTTTTAGCTGTCATGTCCTCCTCCACAAAAGCCTCAAAATTATTTGATTTACATCAACTTCCAAGTAAACTGAGAGGTCTACTGGAGCTGGATAGAATTGGTTTGCCTAGTTTAAGATTCAGCATTTAAGTATGGGATAAGATACTGCTCTTTTTCCTTTGACTTAAATGCAGGTACAGGATGGCAACACTACTGGATCAAGTGAATAAAAGGGCTAAGAAGTGCCACATTGCTGAAGGATTATTTTCAAAATCAATACTTCTTTTTGTACAGAACTGACTAAACGGATTGTACTCTCAATTCAACCTTTGGGTGGCAAATTTGTGCTTCACTCTTTGTTGAACTGAGCACTAACTTGCTCCCCAAATGAGCTTGGTTGAGAGTACAAATCACCCATTCAATCAGTAACTTGCTAGAATAGGCATTCACAACTTAGGTATAGCCATTCAATTATTCTTTTGAAAGCCTATGGCTTTTGAGCTCTGCTCACCTTGTACAAACCTGAAGCAACTGCTCTATTTTTTATTTATAATAGGTTTGGGGAGCCAATAAATTCCCTCCACCAATGGTGGTTTAATTATAAAAAAAAAAAAACATAACGAAACAATTCACAAAATTTTATTATAAGTTTATTGGATTGCACTAGTTTTAGTGATACATAATTTTTATAAATTCAAATAAAATATTTTAGTACTGATAAGTCTAAATTTCTTATACATTCATAAAATTATAATTAAGTTTGAATATTATAAACAAAATTTCAGTAACAAAATTTGATTCATTCTAGTGCTTAAATATGACGATAAAAAAAGTGTTAAAATATGCATTTAAAAATAAAATTGGTACACAAACATTCACATACAATAAAATATTAAAATTTGACTAAAATGTATATGCAAATAACATTTCTCTCTATTTACACCACCATGACCCACTAATTTTTTATAATATTTTACAATTACGAGATTATTTACACCTCAGGGGTGGTGTAACTAGCAACACCCTTAGGACTGATAACAATTAATTAACCTGAACACAATCATTACTGCTCTTATAACTATTGTATCGGAAATACACTTTTCGCTTCTCTCTCTAGAACTTATGCTCTGCCTTCTCTCTAACTTTACTATTCCTAATATTACAATTTTCAGCCAATAACGGTCAGATACGAACATATCCATGGCGGCGGCGCCGCAGGACAGCGGCGGAACTACCGCAAACCGGAGTTTTGCTCAGGCCCTCAACTCCAAACCTAGCCCTCTATTCTCCTCTCTCCCTTCCACACCCTCAAATAAGCCTACGCCCAATTACAAAGGGAAAGCTGCTTGTATCATCACCTCCGACCAAGTCACCGAACTCTCTCTGCACTACAGCAATGCACTTATCGGCAAATTTCCCAGAATGAAGCCATCCATGGAGCTTCCTAATGAAGGTTTCAAATCGATAGGTTTCACTGGCAGATATCAACTGGGCTCAATCGACTACAAGCACATCTTGATCATATTTGAAGATACGGATGATTATCAGAGGTGCTGGATGAAGGCTAAATGGGCATTCAAAGGCGCAGTTATGAAGGTATTCAAATGGACCCCTGATTTCTCCCCTAATACTGAAACCCCAATTATCCCAGTATGGATTACTATCCATAATATCCCCCTATTTTTGTATAACAATGCTATGTTAGAGGAAATAGGCAACAATATTGGAAAATTTATCAAATTGGATGCTACTACTTCCATGCTTACCAGACCTTCTGCAGTAAAAATGTGCATAGAAGTTGATTTGAGGGATAAATTGCACAATTCTGTCACACTAACCAAAGATCTAGCTGGGGGTGTTGCCGGTTTTCCAGTAGAATATGACTATATATCCCTTACTATTGTGTCCACTGCAAACGAATGGGCCATGAGATCCATGATTGCAGAGTTCTACACCCTGATCTCAAGCCTATCACCTCTAGAACACAGCCTCTAAAACCTCCCACTACCCCTACACAGCCCCCTAACCCCAGAAACAATCTAAACCAAATGCAGCCAGCTCATCAGGGGTCTCTGGCAAAGAGAAATTGGCCATTCTTCAAAAGCAGACAATGGTCTATGTTCCCAAGTCTATCCAGCCAGTCAGCACTGATAGTGTTATCCAGCCAGTCAGCACTGATAATGAAGTGGACAATACTATTAGAGAGTCTCAATCAGCTGATCCCTTCTCCACCCCTCCAACAAGTCAAGAACTGCACCAAATCCAACTGTCTGAGTCAGGAGTGATAGCGCTGGATGCAGACATCAACCCTCACCCCCAAGACCACTCAACTGAGCCTAACAGTTTCCTTAAACACACTCAAAATGAATCTGAATGGTCAACCCCTAAGAAGCCAATCAACTATGCTTCAGATGATATATTCATCCATCCAGGTAAGTTGGCAGTCTCTCCTGACAACCCTTTTAATGCTAACAAGGTTACCTTTTCTTCACAACCAAGGACAGGGAACCGATTTCTGCCTTTAATTGAAGAAATAGAAGAAAATGATGAAATATCCACTCATAATCCACAACCAGTAAAGGAAGCACAGGATAACATCAATACAGTTAATCCTCCACTCCAGGTAACCTCTAGCCCCTCTATACTTACACACAGTCCTAGTAATAATCCTTTTGATCAGAGCAAGGTATCTACATACTTCACTCAGATCAACAGAAGTATCACCAGAACTGCATCAAAAAGCCTTAAACCTTGTAAATATGTGTTGTACAACAAATCATAAAATGTTGATCTGGAATGTTAGAGGCATAGAATCTTCTATGATTAGACTTTCTAGATTAGTTACCACACACAAACCTGACCTCATCTGTCTGATAGAACCAAAGCATGATAACTCCCAATGTGATGCATATAGTATCAGACTACAATTTATGCACTGTTTGCCTGCTAGAAATTGCAATATCTGGCTAATGTCGAACTCTAACTTAGAACTTATCCCTAAAGTTGATCATTACCAGTTCCTTTCAATCAAGCTCATAAGTCAGATGCTCAACACCTCTACTGAGTCTGTGTTTGTATATGGCCTAAGAACTAGAGTTGAAAGATAAGGACTCTGGAAAGATTTATCATCACTGAATTTACAAGAGGCTGTGTATATAGGCGATTTTAATTCTAAGGCTTCCATTACTGAATACAAAGGCCCTTCTAGGCTCAGTATTCGTAGTATAAATGATTTTAACTCCTTCATAGATGGCATTGCAAAATATTTATACTGTTGGTAACACATTTACTTGGACTAATGGTAGGCTTAAAGATAATTGTGATAGACTTACAGTAGAAAGACTGGATAGGGGTTATGTCCTATGTCTTGGCTTGCTAAATTCCCTAATCCTCTATCCAGGTCTTGAATAAGCAACCATCTGATCACTGTCCCTTACTGCTTTCCATGGCAAATAACACTCCCTCTGTACCAAAACCATTCAGGCTTATCAATACCTAGTTTAAAAGGGAAAGTTTTCTAGATGTAATCAGACTCAATTGGAGTACCCCTTCTCATGGTTCTGGTATGCTTAAATTGTTTTTAAAACTGAACAGCCTCAAAAAAACTTTAAAATTTTGGAACAAAGAGGTGTTTGATAATATTAATGACAATGTTAATAAGGAAGAGGAAGATTTAAGAATCCAGAAGATTGCTTTTGATCTTGAAAGTTCTACTGAAGAAATGATAAAGCCAAAAAAGGCAAAAGTTGTTTTAGTTAAGTCACTAAAAGAGCAAAATCACTTATGGACACATAAGGCTGAGGTCAGATGGCTCAGAGAGGGTGATGGGAACACCAAATATTTTCATAAAACAGTTATGGAAAAAAGAGGTAGGCTCAATATCACTAAAATCAGAAGTTCTAATGGTCAGTGGCTTGATAATAATTCTGATATTGATACTGAAGCTATTGCTTACTATCAGAACTTATTAATTGATAGCCCCCACCCTGATCAGGGACTCTTCTACCCCCATTTCCTCTCTCAGATCCCTAAACTTGTTACCGAGAGAGAAAATGAGGAACTCCTAAAGCCAATTAGCTTAGAAGAACTTAAATTGGTAGTTTTTCAACTTAATAAAAATGGAAGTCCAGGCCCTGATGGGTATACTTCTTAATTTTTTTTAAAAGCTTGGGATATAATCTGCCATGATTTACTTTAGGCATCAAATGAGTTTATGTCCAACACTGAAATACCAAAGGGTATTGCCAGTACTTGGATTACAGTCATTCCCAAGAAAGAAATTCCAAAAAGCTTTAATGACTATAGGCCATAAGTCGTTCCAATGTCACAAACAAAAAAATTTCAAAACTTTTAATGGAAAGAATGAAGCCTTTGATGCCTAAATTAATTTCTGCTAACCAGACAACTTTCTTAGAGAATAGGGACATATCAGATAGTGTCATCTATCTGAAAGAAATGATTAGATTTCTGAACAGAAAATGCCCTTAACCTAATTGCATTATTAAACTAGATCTTATGAAGGCATTTGATAGGGTTAATTGGGCTTTTCTGAACAATGTACTCCTAAAATTTGGATTCCATGGCAGAGTTGTGCACACCATCATCAAAAATTTATCTTCTGCCTGGTTCTCAGTGCTTGTAAATGAGAGGCCTGTTGGATTTTTTGTTTAATCTATTCTCTGAAGTATTTACAAGAAGTCTCTCCTTTGTTTTTGACAAAGGGAAGCTGCAATACTATAATTTGCCTAGGAATGCTATTCCAATATCTCATTTAAGCTATGCAGATGATACAATTATCTTCATGCAAGCTTCAAAAATGAATCTGATTATCATGAAAGCATTCTTCGTCAAATTTGAGGAAACAACAGGCCAGAAGATAAATTTTGATAAAAGTGAATATTTTGTCAGTCAAAATGCTTCTGATATTAAGCATAGACAGATTCAAACCACTTTAGGCATGAGGTGTGGCACACTGCCTTTCAAATATTTAGGAGTGCAAATCTATATAGGCAGGACTCTAAACATTCATCCCCAGCCAGTGTTGGAAATGATTGACAAAAGACTTAAAAATTGGAAGAATGTGTGGCTACCTTCTGGTGGCAAACTCACCCTTATCCAATCCTGCCTTTACTCACTTCCACAGCACATTTGGACTGTGATGGCACCTACAAAATAGGTGATCAAGAAAATTGAAAGGAAATTTTCAATTTTCTTTTGGGGACACTCTGAAAATGGTCCAAAAAAATCCTGGAAGAAATGGGATGCTATGTGCTACCCCACTGATCATAATGGTATTGGACTTAGATCTCTTTCCACCATAGTTAAAGCCTTTTCATGCAAACTATGGTGGAAATACCAACAAGGCCAGGCTCCATGAACTCAATTTATTGCATCCCTCCCCAAGATAGCAAAATCCTCACAAAATTTGAAAAGGATCTACAATATTACTCCTTTTGCAGAATCCGATTCCAAAGTGATACATGGTGAAGGGACATGTAACCTATGGACCTCAAACTGGACAGATAATGGGATTTTGATAGATTACTATGAACCCCCAGATCAATATTTGAACCTTACTTGTTCTGAATTCATACTTAATAGAGATCAGATGCTCCCAGTTCTGCAGCAATTCATCCCTCCACACTTACACTTATTTCTTAACCAGGCATCCCTCACTCCCAACAGGAAAGATATACTTATACGGAATCCTGAAATTTTAGGGAATTTTTCAATTAAATCAGCCTACTCCAAACTCAGACCACCCATTCAGTCTTTCCTTATTCTGAGAAAAATCCGGGATCCTCATATACAAAAGAAAATCTCCATTTTCATGTGGAGACTCTTAAATGCTCTCCAGCCTTTTGATGATGTGCTCAAAAGAATTGGTTTTAATCTACCATCAAAATGCCCTTTCTGTGATAGCATTGATTCTTTACAGCATTTTTTCAATGACTGTAACATTGCTATTTTCACCTGGAAACAGATGCACATCATATGTGGGACTGAATTTTTTCTTTCCCCAACTCTCTGGACAGATTGGCCACATACTGATCCTTTAGTGGCTTATCTAAGATACACTCTAAACTCTCACATATTGCTCCCATCTTTGTATGCTGATCATTATGGAAATTGAGAAACAGGAACATATTTGATAATATTGACCCTGTTCCTCATATCTTAGTAAAAGAAATTAGAGAGAGCATATACTACACTTTCCTTGCCTTCCCTCACCACATAGCAAGACCTGTTGATATTGACCTAGTCACAGATGGGATCCTCCCTCTACTGGCTAAGCCCCCCAAGCCTAGAATTTCCATTGTCTCATGGTCTAGACCTCCCTTAGAATACTAGAAATATAGGATATAATGACATTGTTGTAGAGACATAATTACTAATGTGTGTTTAAAAGTGGCTATTAGGACATTTTAGACATAGTAGAAAATTCTTAATAAAATTAATGTCATTATAGCTATCTATAACAACATTTTAAAATTTATGTTTGTTTTGCCTCTATTATGACATTTTCATAAACTCTATAACTATACAAATTTACTTTGTTTGTATAGACACGTATTAAGACATCATTATATGTCCATTTAGTCAAAGTCCAAATTTATTTCTTGCACTTTATTCATTTTAATTAAAACAATGAAGAAGTGAATTATTATGACATTTTGGCATGTAGCATCAAACAGGAAACAATTATTGATCAATATGATAGGATGTGCAAAAAATAAAAATAAGTAAAAATACAAATTTTTAAATCAATCGTTATATAGATTAACCAATGAGTAGCTAATGATATGGATAAACATAAATTTAACTGAAAAATATAAATATACTGAACTGGATTGAAGAAAAAATATACATATATATTGAACTAACTGAATTGAAGTACTTTACCGAAAACCTCCACTAAAAATACCCTAACTTAATTACCAACTTACCATCTATGTTAGTTACTTATATAACTTAATTGAATAAAGGTTTTTTAAACTATGAGCTTATTTTGCAGAACTAAAGTGAGTTGAAAAAAATATTAAACTAAACTTAATTAGACTGAAAAATACTGAGCCGAGTTAAAAAAAATATACATATAAGCGGTAGCGAACATGCCCTGAGAGCTTGTTCTCTAAGATTATTTCTTGCTAAACATAACTAAACTGAAATGAAATATATCAAAATATGTTGAACTAAAATTTAAAATTTAACTGGAGAACTACGCTGAAATAAATTTAATACTATTTCACTAACATATAACATATTTCTAATTTGAATTTTTTTTAGTTATATATGAAACTTTAATGTTCGAATATGCTTTTCCTAGTTTATTTGGACTGATTTAAACTTGAGTTAAGTTGAACTGATCATAATCTGATTTGAACTCAATTTATATAGTAAAACTGATCCTATTGGGATTAGTAATTGTACAACTAAATTAAACTAAATATCATCAAATCACATTTAATCAAACTTGAACTGAAATGAAATTATATATCAAACTGATTTGTACTGATTTGTACTCATTTGAATTTAAGTAAACTGAATTCATTTGATATGAACTGAACTGTAATGAAGCACATATAACTTTTTAGGTATTATGTATTAGTACGACTAAATCAAAACATACTTCATCCAATATGAATTGAACTATCTAATCTAAATTGATTTGAACTTATTTAAACAAAATTGATATGGTTTGAAGTGATATGATATGAATTAAAACATGGATGTAATGAAATCAGTAATAGTATGCCTAAAACCTAAATATGATCATATCTTAAATGAAATCAATTGCACTAATGTGAATTTAACTACATTAAAGTATGAGTTAATTCTTTGCTTATTATGTAGAATATTCATGTAATGTTGTGTTCAGTTTTATCATTTAAAAAAAAACCAAGAATGAATTTTCAGAAAATAAAAATAAAAAGTTATTATATATGATAATGTAGAATCATAAGTTTTTCAATTATATTTCAAATATTTTAAACAAAACTAAAATTGTGTTAAAAAAACTAAAATTTCTTAAACTAAAATCTTGTGATCATGTAAATTCATATCTATTTGATCGTGTATATTTGATTTGAAAACTAACGATAATTTAGTTTTGTATGCAAATCAATTAACGATTCTATGTATATATATCTATGAAATCTTTTGAATGTGTAAATTTATAAAAATCTATAGGATTAAAAAAACTGTATCTAATCATATAAGTAAATAATGTACCCGTAAAATTATTTAATATTTATGGATGGTAGATAGGTAAATGTATTTGATTAGCCCACAGACTCTTAAATATGCCAAGAAAACTTCCCACTATGCCAACTGAATCAATAATATCCCAAATATGAGAGAATTATGCCTAAACTATCTCCTTTGACATCATCCAGTTGTAAGGGCAAGTCCAACAGATTATCTACTCACATTCTCCATAATAGTGAAGCAAATCTTATATTCCCCATATATTTTTACCTCAACTCCAACCGTTTCTCCATTTTTCATTCCCTATAATTTATTGACATTTATTAATATTATACATTTATCCTATTGTTTTTTATTTTTTGATCATATATTCAATAAGTCCAAATAATGATGAACAAATAAATAATTAACTTAAAATACATATTACAATAATATTTCATATTTGAAATTACTTACTCTAACTTATAAAATGATAAAATTACATTTTATAAAAATAACACATCCTGAGTTACAATATAACTATTTTTGTAATGTATTATGAATAATTAGACTCATCTCTTTTCAATTTTTTGTTACAAGTTATTATTTTCAACCATAAGAAATAAAATGTTTAGTAAAAATTTTTAACTTAAACGTTATGACTTATATAAAACGTCAAAATAAATATATTTATGACCTTAAAATTTAGTAAATTTATATTGGAAAATAGATTATATTTGATTATTAAATATCAATAGATATGTACATGTAAAAATAGTCATATGAGATCTTGTTACGATCGTCTTTATGCATATTTTTAGAATATGTATTTTTGATAAAATTTTATTGTAATTATTTTAAGATATTATCATTTAAAATTATTGAAGATAAACAATTAATGAGTGAAATAACAAAAAACAATGCAGATAGCATTAAATTTTGGTTCTCCAAATCTTCTCCCTCATTCTCTAAATTTGGGGAAGCAAACCTTCTCTCTCTTCAATTTTTCTATATGAAGAATGAAATGGAGAATCTGTTAGAGCAAGTCCAAAAGATTATCTACTCACATTCTCCATAATAGCGAAGCAAATCTCATATTCCTCATATTTTTTTACCTCAACTCCAACAGTTTTTCCATTTTCCATTCTCTATAATTTATTGACATTTATTACTATACATTTATCCTATTGTTTTCTATTTTTTGATCATATATTTAATAAGTCCAAATAATGATGAACAAATAAATAATTAACTTAAAATACATACTACACTAATATTTAATATTTGAAATTACTTACTCTAACTTATAAAATGATAAAATTACATTTTATAAAAATAACACATCCTGAGTTACAATATTATTTTTATAATGTATTATGAATAATTAGACTCATCTCTTTTCAATTTTTTGTTACAAGTTATTATTTTCAACCATAAGAAATAAAATGTTTAGTAAAAATTTTTAATTTAAACGTTATGACTTATATAAAACATCAAAATAAATATATTTATGACCTTAAAATTTAGTAAATTTATATTGGAAATAGATTATATTTGATTATTAAATATCAATAGATATGTACATGTAAAAATAGTCATATGAGATCTTGTTACGATCGTCTTTATGCATATTTTTAGAATATGTATTTTTGATAAAATTTTATTGTAATTATTTTAAGATATTATCATTTAAAATTATTGAAGAGAAACAATTAATGAGTGAAATAACAAAAAACAATGCAGTAGCATTAAATTTTGGTTCTCCAAATCTTCTCCCTCATTCTCTAAATTTGGAGAAGCAAACCTTCTCTCTCTTCAATTTTCCTATTATGGAGAATGGGATGGAGAATCTGTTGGAGTTCAAAAAAAGCTCAAATTCTCCATATTTGAGCAAATTTGCTATTATAGCAAAGCTGTTGGACTTGCTCTTAGAGTTCAAAAAAGACTTAAATTCTCCATATTTGAGCAAATTTGCTATTATAGCAAATCTGTTAGACTTGCTCTAACTACTCTAGAATTCTCAATACTTTTCAACAAATCAAGAGTACTCGAATCCTAATTCCTTCTCATTCTCAACAAATCAAGAGTTCTTCTTTGTTTGAAAAAATCAAGAGTTCTTCTGCAAAACCCAAATATCATATCAGTTTGGGAAATTTCAACAATAATTTTCGTTGTTTTGGAAGATCTTGTTGAACTCTCTCCCTCTAAATATCATCTGATTGAATTATCATATTTTCCAAAAACATACGAAGATAAGAAATTTTATTATTTAAACAATATTTGAAGAGAATTTTAGTGTTGTGAAATTCATTGATTGTACAAAATTTAGTTGTAAGAATTTTTGTTTTATTTGTAATTCGAGTGTTTAAGTATTACCCGCCTATGTCTTAAGATCTTGAATGTATATTTTATAATCAAGTGATGAAAGTCAACTCCAAGCTATTGTTTTTAGTTGTTTTTTTGTGGTTAATTATTGAGTTTTTAGTCTAGATTTTGTGTGTTTTTGGTTGAAAATATACTATTCTGGAAATTTCATTCTATTTGTTTGATTGAATCATATATATTGACGTTTCTGATCATAACTGATCAATTTCACATTATAATGTGTTGTAGATTTGAGCAATACGAAGAATGATGATGAGTTTGGAAACGAGCAGAGTAACCAAAGGATAGAGATGTTCACATTATAATGTGTTGTAGATTTGAGCAATACGAAGAATGATGATGAGTTTGGAAACGAGCAGAGTAACCAAAGGATAGAGATGTTTTCAAATAGAAGACAAGGAATCACATGGAAGACAAGAGGAAACGCACTCTCAAAGTTGTTGACATGCTAAGACACTAGAATACTATTTATAATTCATAGTTTCACATGATCCTATTATTATATGTTAGTTTTATTAGTATATGATTAGTTATTCAATATCTATATATTTTTTAACATTTGTAAAATTCATTACTATTAATATTTTATCGATATTTATTTTCTACCATTTAATTTTGGTTCATTTTAAAATTCTAATATTGCAATAAATAAACCAATTCATAATAAACCAATTCTAATATTGCAATAAATAAACCAATTCATCTTCGAAATACAATTTTTTTTGTCATTATAGACATCTATTAAGACACTTTTATGTGAGGTATTTTTATGTTAACCAGACAATTTCTAATGTAATTATACATACAATATAATGCATCAAAATGTGTCATAATAGGCTAATGTCACTACACACTTGTGTGTTGGTACTATGAGGTATCACCACACTACATGATGTTTCAAAAACATTTAATTGAAAAATACAAAAATAAACTAACACTACACTTTTTTGTGTCATTGAACCTATAGCTACATCAATAGACATGACACAAAGATGAAAATGTCATGTAATCATAAATGTGACAATAGGTCTATTTAACAACAATTTTTCATGTTATTAAAGTCATATTTTCTAGTAGTGGGACTAAAAATTAATGTTGATGTTGCATGGTTTCTAAACCTAGCAGGAATTGGCATAATAATTAAGGACACAGATGGGAGACTGATTGAAGTTAGGGGACTTCTTACCACTTCACATTTCTCTTTGCATGCAGAACTACTTGTTATAGAGGCTGGCTTAATCTTAGGCATTACCCTAAAAAAGGAGCCATTTTCAATAGAATCTGATTGCCTATCTACCATTAATATGATAACAAATCCAATGTGTAGGCATTGGACTCACTTTTGCCTTGCAGATAAGGTTCAGGCTCTCCTTGGACACAGATTGCTAATTCACACCATGAGGGAAGGTAGTCAGTGAGCAGATGCTATAGCAAAATACAGTCTGGCCACTAAAAATTTATGCTCCTTCGCATGGCACAAACCCCACCCCCACCCCCCCCCCCCCCCCCCAAATCAAGGGTGCTCTACACATGGATCAAATGAATGTTTCCTCTGACACTACTAGTCTTGCCAGACAAGGAGAATAGCTACGTATAACCAGCGGTTAGCTCAACCACATCTTTTAATAATTTAATATTTACCGTGTGATAACACTATACTCACTTAAAAACTCTATCAGTTTAGTATTTTCAGTCTCAATATTCTTTTTACTTATTTTATTTGTTAGTAATAAATATTTTTACTATATCTAATTTTTTTCAATTCAATTCAGATAAAATATATTTAATTTTTTTTTCAGTTCAGTATATTTATATTTTTCAGTTCAATCCAACATATTTATATTTTTTCAGTTCAGTTCAGTATATTTATATTTTTTCAGTTCAGTTAATATTTTTGTATTTTTTCAGTTCGGTTCAGTATTTTTAAAAACATTTCAGTTCAGTTCAATATTTTTTTATTTTTCTAGTTCAGTTTAGCGAGAAATAAACTCTAGCAAACATGGCCGAAGATGGTGACGCTTGAAACGGGTAAAAGATATATAAAAATTGTTTAATCTGCGGGTTAGACCCATGCACTTTTACCCATATGAGTCCATTGACCCAACCCGTTTTTAAATTACTCATTTATGCACATATCTGTTTTACCCGTATCCATATTTTACCCGTATTCATAATATGAATAAAAAATAAATCTCGTTTTACCTGCAGATAACAGATAAAAATTGACAGGTCTAATTAATTGTTGGATTAGGAACTTTTAAAATGCCCAAATTTTTCAGTCAAAAATAAAAATTTTAATTGTGTAAATTACTATTGATAATTATCATGTGAAAATTTTACTTGATCTTTACATAAATAATTTAATAGGCAATTTAGATTAAATTGTAGAGAGATTTACATATACATAACGGGGTGGTTGGACAAACCACCGGTTATACGTACACTTTCCGCCAGAGAAGCCAATTGATCACATCTGGGCACATTTACAGGCTCATCTCTCTGCTTCTATGTATATTTAATAATCAATTTTGTATAGCTTATAGCTTATTTCAAAACTTAGGTTCAACAAGGGCAAAATTGTGTTTCGCTTAACGATTCGCTAAGGTGCAACTTGTTTTTGTTTAGAGACCTAGGTCGATTAGGCTAAGCTGAGAGCTTCTTCTCTCACCATTTTTTGGCAGTCAAAGCAGCTACTTTGCTGTCTTGGCTCACTCTTAGGCATCCTCAGGATGTAACAGAACTATATGAGCCTTAGGGTTCCTTGTATCTGTTTTAATTATTTTCTTTATGGTTTAGGGAGCCAAATGAAATTCCCTCCGTTGAATGACGGTTTTGATTTTAAAACAAAATATATATTTTTTCGGAAATAAAACCTGATCCAGTACATGAACAACACTCAATCCATATTGTATGATTCAAACAGTACTAAGCCTATGTGATCAAACATAGTGTTGACGTCTGGAGTAATAAATTGGAAGTATGGAATACATAGTCTACAAAGATTTCTTCTTTTAGTTCACAGTGACAGAATGAAAGCGTCCAAGGCACATTAAATAGAAACTCAAAAAACGTGCAGGGCTTTTGAGTGTAGGATAAGAAGACCAAACAAGAGTTTCATTGCAGAGAAAGTCGAATTTGATCACCAAGATGTGCCCCAACTGCATCTTTCACTTTGAAAGGCTTCTTTGCCATGGTCACCCTTTGGACGATAACAGTTTGATGCAAGCAAGAAATCTGGCCTCGAGAACATCATATGATTTTGGAATGAATCATCTTTTCCACAATAATCTGCAGGAACCATTTCTCCGAACTCCTGCTTAATTTTGCTTCCTGCATATTTATACAAAAATAGAATGCTCATCTGTGCGGGGACCAAAACTATAGATTGAGCCAAAAAATAAAAAATATAAAAATAAAAGAAGAAGAAGAAGAAGTTTACAATACAAGTAGCATACCTGGTATGGTTTCCAGTGACTGTGGTTCATCTAATGAGCTTCCGCTCATAGGTGTGTATTCACTGAATACAGATGCAGAAGAATGGCCTCGAGGCGAGACAGGGTCACCATATGCTTCCCATTCTGTTTCATGCAGATCAGGAGAGTTGTCTGCTACTTCTCCCTGACATGAGCTGTTCTTCAAGTGCTTAAGTGATTGTGATCCATAGAGCACAGCATCTAGCAGGCCACTATTTCTAGGAGAAAGACTACCTGATCGCGTGTTCTCAGTGGGAGGAGACTGGATAAGAGTATCAACAGACTCGAGCGAGGGCAGTGGGGAAGAAGGTGAGCCCCAACTACCCATCTGAGTTTGGAGTGAAGGGAGCTCCAGCTTCATTGCCCATGTGGGCTCAGAGGAGGAGGAGTTGCCATTTAGAAAGGCATGGCTGCCTGGATGTAGTGATGTCATATTGGAGTCATATGCCGTAGGGAACCCGTATGGTTGAAAAGACTGAACCGAGCCATCATTCTGATACTTATTACAGCCAGCAAAGGCACCAGTAAAACTTGTAGTTAAGCCAGTGAAGAATGGATCAGATTGACGAAGGCGTTTAGTAGGATGGATTGCTGACATCATTTTGCTGCCATAAGATGAATTAAGGCCTTGGGAAAGAAGGTTACTTGCAGTAATATCAAGGAAACTACGAGCAGGCACATCAAGAACCGGAGGAGGATAGAACTGATGATTAAGTTCCAAATTTTTGAATTCCACAGCTGGAATTTCAAAGCTGTGAAGCGGTAAGAGATCAGGATGTTGGTCCATAGAAGAGAAATTTGACATATCATCACTCTGTTTGCCTTCGTTCAAAGCTTGCAAACAGATGTCAGGAGGGTATATTGGCAAGCCAGCACGCTGCCGCCTCTTTATTCTTGTATTCCAATAGTTTTTAATCTCATTATCAGTACGGCCTGGCAACTGAAAGTACATAAACAACGAAACATAAGAAAACAACTCAATGAGCAGAGTGAGAAGGTACAATTAATCATGCACGGCTTAGTGGAAAAAAGAAGGTACAAAGTGTAACATGCATCTTATCACGGATTAAAAGGCAATATAACTACTATGCAACCTTAAAACACACACACAGAGACAGAAATAAGATTGATGTTCATTGAGAACAGTTGATATTCAGTAAACTAGATTGCTACGTATAATCTACAGAAAATAACAACAGAAAAGATGAAGGATTTAGCCAAAAGAAATAAAAATCTTCAAGAAGATTGTTCAACTATTTTATGATCCTCAGTTGGTGTCCAAATTGACCAAACACCATGTGAAAAACTGGTCTTGTCTCACTAAATGGGAAAAAATAATAAATCAATCAGATCAATAATATAATTCACCTAGATAAATCAATTTCACTGAATCACAATGTTCAAGAGTTGCGGCCTAGGGGTTCAGGGGAACATAAGGAGAGCTCCACACACTGTAATTCTACGACACCCCTTCTTCTAATGTCAGCACGCCTTAAGAGACTTATGAAATACTAATAGTGTGTTTCCAAATAGTAACTCATAATAAGCTTGGTACCAACATACAGTTATAGATGAAATCGAAGACAGATTTTTAAAATGGAATTTCTCACAGAAGCAGGATAGAAAGAAAAAAAAAACTATACAGAACTAATTGAGTTATGCAGAGTCATAAAGCAACAACATAAGTTTCCTTGGTAGCAGAATGTCATGTTTTATCAAAGGGTTCCAGTATAATTTCATAAAATTTGCCAATATAGGAGGACATTACACCTTAATTCTAATAATATTGACAAACTTCCTTTTACTACAGTAAGAGGCTCTTAATCATAATTTGAAAGAAAGACCTCTGCCAGATTGTAGCTAACGTCAACAAAAAAAAAGAATTCACAAAGTAGGCTTAGAATCACAATCAAAGTTTAAATTCTGAACATCATGTGCACTCATCCTTCCTGCTTCCAGAAAATACTTTAGCTAGATTAACATCAAACCGTTTATCGTATGTATCAATGACGGAACGTGAGGAGGAAAAGAAACTTGATGCTACATAATGCATGTCGTTTAACATCTTTGTTTACCTACGAAAAAGAGAAATGGAGAGAAGACATAAAATGAAGAAATACCTCAGCAGCCATTCTAGCCCATTTGTTTCCCATTTTCGCATGCAGTTCAATAATGCGGCGCTCCTCCTCAGGCGTGAACGCACCCTTTTTCAAATCTGGCCTGAGGTGATTTGCCCATCGTAAGCGACAACTCTTCCCACAGCGAGCTAGTCCTGAATGTTTCTGAACTGCATTCCAGTTGCCTTCTCCGTGCTTGGTCACATACTCAACCAAAATTGCATCTTCTGCAGAAGTCCATGGACCTTTCTTCAGTGGACCATTTACTCCATAATTCCCGCCACCAGTAGCTTCTTCAAGAGATGGTGAGCCTATGGACCCTTTGGACCCCATCAGGTCTTCACTTTCACTTGTTATACTCATTTCCTGTCGATTAAATTGAAGGTAGAGACCAAATTAGAAGCAGGATCACATATATAGAGAAAATAATGACAATGTGCACAGAGACTGTGAGCTTGCACAACCGAAATGAGAACCCATGATTTTAAATGAAGTAGAAAGAACCCACAGCCTAAAAATATGCCGAAAGTGAAGTAAAAAACTTGGTTTGGTTTACTAAGAAGCAATAGCTACAACAAAACAGGGTTTAGCTGCGTATGACCTTCAATCCGCACATATCTTCAGAATATGGTTACAATCACATTCAACCCGATCACCGGAAAGTATGAACATAACATATATCCCACCGATCATATCCAATCAATTGTTTGCTTTGACTTTAATATAAAATTATCAGGTAGCCCTCAAAAATGCGAAAAGTAATGATAGTTACGCTACATGACATGTAGTCCAACGCGAAAGGCAGAAGCATCATCTCTTATCAGAGATCACAAGTTATAACATACACTGAGCTAGATTGAAATAGAAACGAGCGAAAAAGAAGTGACCATAACAAAAGACGCTCCCTATCATCCCATTTTACAAAAGAGGGTATGTAGAGTGACAATTAAAGCAGAGGAAAACCGTATGTTGGTGAATTCTGTAGCAGGCAACAAGCAAACCTTCCCCCCATTTCTTATGAACGAGGACTGGTTACGTACCAGATTATTATTCCCAGTTTACAGATTCATGAAGATGATTCACCTAGTAGTAAATTTATGTGAACAATTAATATCCGTCATAATGATGGAATTTAACTTTCAGCTGTGAATGATCAATCAAATCCAGAGAAGTAATGATGATGATTAAGGAAAGAAGAAGCATGCCTTAAATAACCAGCTACAAGATTATCATCAAATCCCAGATAGGATTCCATATCCAACAACATAATCATAATCATTAGAAATTACAGGCATGCAGAAACATACCTGGATCGTGGAAGCTGCAGTGCAGTATTGGAGCAAGTGATCACTGAATCAGTCCCTCAATAGATATCACCAAAGCAATAATGATAATATTAGTAAGATCATCAGATTCAAAGACCCCACAAAACACCAAACTCCTAAACCCCCCCAAATCCAACCCCCCCCCCTCACACACCCAGCTGGAAACACAAATCCAGAAAAATGTGAAGAAAATCGATGTGGGTTCCACAGAATTATGAGTCTCTGAACAGCCCTTTTGTGTGATCAGTGAACAGAGAGAGAGAGATACAAGATCCACCTAGAAATATGTGCTCAGAGAAAGGGGAGAGAGAGAGGAAAGATAAATTATAAAAATTCAAACGATTATTATATTAATAAAATAATGGAAAAAAGAGAGATAGGGTGATGGGCAAAGGGATTTGTCAGCTGAGTTAAGCAGCTTTAAATAAAAAAGCGTGACAAATAGAATGCTTTACCATTTGAAGCATTTGAATTTTCAATGTGCTTTATCCCACATGAGTTTTTTATGGCTTCAAACTTACTATAAATAGACAGGGACCTCCTTTTCTCTCTCACGCATTCACACAGTAAAATAAAGGTGCAGAGTGAAATAATAGTTATTTATGATGAGGGGGCAACATTATGGATTTTGACCATGGTCGGCTCTTAATCATTTATTTCCACTGCACCGACTATACCAATGGTCTGCCTTGGTTTAGGATTTCATTATAATCATTAAATAATTGATTGGTCACTTTATGTATTTGGGGTAACCTATACATGTGATATAAATTGGCTAATTTTAGACACGGAAGAAATCACTTTTGTATTTTTCTAAAAAATGTGCAATGTTGAATGTTGTGCGGTAAAACCAAACAAATAAATACAAATGTAGCAGAGTTTGTGCAAAAGGTCCAATGATGTCAAGTCATGGCTATGATTCCATTAATCAATGCTCATACAAAACAGGCCCTCTATACGTGTTCCATATTTTTCTTATTTGAAATCCGTATTTTTTAAATAATCATATATACAATGATTCTGATATATAATTGAATTACAAGTGTATGCAATAAAAATAATATATATGATGCATATGTCTGATATACATAATTATTGATCATATCATATATATCGAAGGCGTATTTTAATTTTGAACTGTAAAATAAGCAAAATACGGACTGTATATAGCATGACCCTAAAAAAGAGCTATTTATACTTCCCAATTCCACAATTTTTTTATTATAAAAATCTGTTTTCCTACTTTTCAATAAAATAAATTTGGATATAAATATCTTCCAATTGGATATTTATATATTATATGTGAGATGTTTCTAATTATAAAACATATAATAATATTAATACTTGTAAATTTATTCAAATATACGGTCAAAATATGATTATAAATATATCAAAATCAAATTGCAGATTGAGGTGGGACGAAAGGGAGAATACTCAATCTTTTTAACTTATATAATATTGAAAAGTATACTATTACAAGCGTGAAAATGTTATATAATAGTAATATTTACTATAATTAACTTCGTTTCGTTTTTCTTTAAAATTATTATAGTTGGGATAAATACACATGACATATGTACTTTCCGTTCGATTAAATATTATTTCATCTCACCATTCACTATAACATATTTGATCATAAATTTAAAATATTATATTACCAATTATATGATATAATCCTGCATTTTCTATATAACATGTATTTTTAAAATATAATATTTTTACAATCATTGTGGACGGTCAATTAAAATATGATTCGGTTAAATATGGGCAAGAATAAGGAGGAAAAATAAAATAAAAATATAGGAGACAAAGAGCTGGAGGTTGGCATATGATTGGGTAAATGGGTGAGTCAAGTCTTTGTGGTGTTTGGTTTGGGCAGGAAAAGTGTGAAATGAAATGCAAGTACAAAAAGGGTAAAGTGCAAATTCTGGAAGGAGTAGTACTAGGGGAATGCTTCTCAGATGATGTGAAAAAGAGAGCAAGTGAGTACCACCATATCATGCTTTTGACGATCTTTTATTTTTCTTTTCATTTTTTATTTCAATTATGAGGAGCATTTTTAATAATATTTTTTTAAAAAAAATAAAGATTTGACCGGTCAACACGTTACTTATCGTATTTAATCAGCAGTTATTTATAATTAGTATTTTGGACGTTGTTTTTAGAAACGCTCGTATTATCATCGTTCAATTTTAAATTTTTTTGATAATTTGAATTATAGTTCATATTTATCCCTATACGCGTATATAGGACATTCATACATCATAATTATGTGTACGAGAAATCATATATATTTTGGCAGTGTTTTAAAATTTACTATCATGGTTAAAAATATTAAATGTATAAATTCCTTTTAATTTATATACTATTTTTTGAGCTAAACCACTTGTAGTAAAGTGTAATTTTATTGGGCTCCCTAAACCCTTTAAAAACCAAATCAAATTCAAAATGTTACAAACACCAAAAATTGGTGATGAAAAATAAATGCACGAAACCCTTGAAGCATGATAATGCTCCCAAAAAATAGCCTAAAGATGGAGGAAATTTGATCTCCGCTATACAGAAGAATGTGGTCATCATCTTTGTCATATCAAGAAGCCTGTTAGTGAATTGTATAACAAAACAGAAAGCGACACTCCAGTAAGATAAGAGGACCATAAAAAGAGAGCAACTAAGATATCCAAAAAGTGCGTAGGAGGTCCACATCATAGAAAATTCACATGCATTAGGTTTTTAGTGTTGACAGAATCCATTTCTAGTGCTGATGATGTTCTATTTTGTGCCTGCATATGAAATATTATTAGTAGCATCTGGGCCGAAGGGATATAAGAGAGAGCATTCCCACTTTAACTAGAAGGAACAAACCTTTGATATGTTGAGGAAAATCATGATATTACAGATGTGCATTAAGATGGGAAGAGATTCCATACCTAGCAATGACATCAGTTAATAGGTTTCCTTCTCCGATAGTATGAGTAATGCTTAGATCTTGGGTAAGAGCAATTGAATAAGCCAGAGGAAAGAGATGTCATGGAGCTTTGTATGGATTTTGGACAACTCTGACGGCTATTAACAATCTGATTCAATCAAGAAAGGTTGACTGAGCTGAGTAGCATAGCTTGTTGTAACTTGATTAGCTAACAATATAGCCTATAAAGGAGAGTTAGCTCTAGCAACAAAGCTAAAAGCAGAGTTAAAATCTCCATAAGAGTCTCTAATAAGAACATCAGTTCCCGCCATATTAGAGGAATGCCAAGAGACATCAACATTTACTTTCAAACCTACCGTTGGAGGCTTCCATTTAACAGGAATTGGTAACATGTGTGACTGAGGTGGCCTAGTGTATAAAGGAAGGAAACCTAGTGCGGCAAATTCCTTATCAAAATCAGAAATAGTGAGCATCGGTCTAGCACTGAAAGTCTTAAAAATATAATCCCTAATATTGTTTTTCAATGACTCAATATTAGCCATCCTATTTTAAAATATGTAGTTGTTTCTTGCCTTCAAAATATACCAACAAAGAATACTAGATAGAATATGGAAAGTGAAGAGTGTAGCCTAGTACACCCATGGTATGACCAATAATAGGATAGTCTGTCCCATAAATTAGCAGATTGTGTATCTGTAGTACCAACTGGAGAATATGGAAGAAAGACCACATGGACTGTGCAATAATGCAATCATTATAACAGTGTTCCAATGTATCAAATTTTTGACAAAATGGGCATTTTGAAGGAAGCTGAAATCATTAAAACATCAGAGGAAGGAAGAAAAACATTGATCAGTTTCCAAAATGCTTATCTTTTTCTGAATTATGGGATTCCACAATTTTTCAGTGAGCTAAAATTACCCCTAGTGGCTCTCAGTGCATTGTAGGCTGATTTGAATGTGAAGTCTCCATGTTGACTTGGCTTCCAGATCAACCTGTCTTCTCTTGTATGTAAAGTGCACACATTCTGCAATATAGATGAAATGTTAGCAGGCAGAATAGCTAGAGATTGCAAGTATAAAGTTCTATTGCATATGAAGTATAGACCGTGCAATCTCCTGGAATGATCGTATGGGAGTATGATAAGTAGTCACTAAGAGAGTCAAAGCCTGTCTAGTTAGCAGACCGAAAATTACACTTGCCATTTCCAACCAACCATTCAGCTGTAGGATTTAGTTCCATAATCCTTTTCCAGACTGGAGAAGTTCTACAAGATGGAGGAATGCCGAAGAAATTGTGACATAGAGGAGAGCCTATTTGTAATTTCCACCAAAGTTTGATGGAACAAGTCTTGACAATGGTGTGCATGATCTAATTCCTAGTCCATTCTCTTCCACAGGGTAGCACAACTGATTCCATTTCCTCTAGACCTTCTTTGCCTTTAACTTAGTTTCTCCCCAGAAGAACACAGATAATATTTTTTCTATTATTCTGAGCACATCAATTGGAGGTTTTAATAAACTCCATATGTGTTGGGGGACTGAGTATATGCAGGATTTTATCAGAGTAATTTTACCTCTAGTGGATAGCCACTTATATATCCAATTAGTAACTCTGTTATGGATTCTCTGAATGAGTGGATGAAAATGAGATATGAGTGCTTTTCCAGTAAAAGTAAGCACTCAAAGGTATGTAAAAGGCATGGATCCTTGCTTCATTCCTAAGATATCCTTGATCTGTCTCAGTTTAATGTTAGTAGTAACAAATTTCCCAATATAGAAATTACTTTTCTCATAGTTTATCTTATGGCCAGTAGTTTGTAAATATAACTAAAAAGACCTTTATTTTGATCAAATTTTATCTAGATGCCTTTTTTTTTAAAAGTTAATAGTATCATTAGCATAGCTCAAACGGGAAATAGGCTATGGACCTCGGGAATTTCATAGTAATCAATTCTCCAGCAGCAAAAACATAGGCTAAGATTCTAGTAAAACACTCAGAGAAGAGGTTAAATAAAAAATTATATAGGGGATCTCCTTGTTTAATACCTCTAGAAGGAGTAAAAAATCATTTGGTTTACAATTGACAAGAACTAAGAAATGACCATCCCTTATATTTTTCATAAATGTATGTACAAAACTCCCATGAAACCCAAAATGGAGTAGAATAGAGTTGAGATATCCCCGATTTACCCTATTAATATCTTCATAAGATCTAGCTTTAAAATGCAGTTAAGAGCCCTATTTTTCCTATCTAAAAATATGTCAAGATCCTTAACATAAATAACATTATCTGAGACATCCCTATTTTTTTAAAAAGCAGACTGATGAGGGGAAATTAATCTATGTATGAGTGATTTTAATCTTTCCATCAATACTTTTGAAACTTTTTTATTGATGCATTGGAAAGACTAAATTGCCTGAAATCACTAAAAGTAGTGATTACATCCTTTTTAGGGATTAATGTAATTCATGTGGCAGCAATTCCAACTAGGATGTGAGAGGAGCCCGTGAAATCTTTCACTGCAGCTAACAGATCATGACAAATTATATCCCAACACTTTGTGAAGAACTTGGAAGAGAAGCCATCAAGACAATAGCTACTATTTTTGTTAAGGCTAAAAATAGTTTGTCTAAGTTCTTCAAGTGTAACTGATCTAAGCAATTGATTATCTGTATCAGTAATGACTTTAAGAATCTGACTCAAAAAATGATCATGAAATTCACCATTTATAAGACACTTGGGTTTTGTCAAAAGATCAATGAAGAATGCAACAACTTCACTTTTTAATTTTAGGAATAATGTCTATCCAGATTCCATTTGAATTTTTTATTTTAGTGATGCTAAGACCACTCCTTTTACCCTTCATTGTATGATGGATACAAATTTGTGTTATCATCACCTTCTTTGAGCCACTTAATTCCAGATTTTTGCTCCCAAATTTCTGTTGCTCTTTTAAGGCTCTGAGGTGAAGAACTTTATGTTCCTTGAGTTTGATAAGTTCAAGTACTGAATTATCATTGTCAAAAATAATCACTTGGAACTTGAGAGCTTCAACAGATTTAGTGACGTTATCATCAATATTGCTAAAAACCTGTTTATTCCAACACTTGATGGAAATTTTAAGTCTCTTCAGTTTGAGAAAAAAAATCCAACATTCCTGTTATAGGCATGAAAATATTCCAATCATTATGAATTAATGGAATGAAATCTTCTCTATTAAACCAGGCATTAATGAATCTAAATGACCCATGGGAGGAGGGAATGTTACTGCCTACTGCAAATAATAATGGGGAATGATCATATGTATCCCTGCTTAAGACTTGGACAGAAGAAGAAGAAGGAAACTTCATCATCCAGTTCTGTGAAGCAAGAGCTCTGTCCAGCTTTTGAATAGTAGGAATTAACCAGTTATTAAACCATGTAAAAATGTTCCCCAATGTATGATTTCTAGTAAGGCTTTAGAAGAGATGAACTGATTAAAATCCAGCATACTCCTATTCCTTGGCTGAGATGGTCCTTTGTAGTCATCAGCTAATTTTATTGTGTTAAAATCACCAATGAGAAAGGAATCATCCATATTGATGTCTTTTAGGGCATTCAATAGAAATTGCCTTCCTGTAATAGTCCTAAGCCCATAAATGAAAAAACCTATCATAGAGGAATTAAGCATGTGTGTGTGTGTGTGTGTGTGTGTGTGTGTGTGTCTGCAGACAGAAATTGCAAGTGATCATGTTTCAGATTACCCGGTAAATTATGGTTCCACATTAGCCAAATCTTGCCACTACTGGAGCAGATAGAGTTTTTGAGAAATGTAAATGTCTCCTATAAGTTTCACATTTGTACTGTTTATATAGAGTATCAATTAAACATAATAATCATATTTTATGTACCTGCACCAGATCAACCAGGATAGTAATAGATGTTCTCATACCCCTAATATTCGAGACTAAAAACCTAATGTTTAAATTTGTACTGATCATTAAAAACCGTTTTAGATCACTTCGATCTGGTAAGGACTTTGTTAGGTGATGGGATCTTTGAGAACTTTTTTGGTGTGAATTTCCTATTAACTTGAGTGAAAAAAGTTGACTGTAAAGATTTTTCAATAGTATGAAGTGGAGATTTACCTGACAACAACTGTTCTCCAGTCAAATTCCTCCCCGCGAGGATGTGGACTATGCATACAAGAGATATGCTCATACTCCCAAAATTCTGGATGAGGAGTCCTCTAAACAGCGGTTAGCCAAACTCCACGCCACGGCGGCTTTCTTTCGAGCCACCTATCCTGAGCCGCCGGGAGCTTCTTCTGCTACTCTCACCAAGGCCCCCCAAGAAGGGATCTATCTGACCCACCTACTTCTTCTATGCCTCAACCTGATATTCGGCCACCTTGCGATCAGAAAGGAAAACAAAAGCTTGTGGCTGTCAAAATGGGAAGAAGGGAAGGGGGAATGCCTCTTCCAGGAAACTTCCCGTTCAGATTGGTTCTCCTACCCATCGTGCCCGAAGCTCTCCTCCAGCCACAGACGAGGATCCTGACTTATTGCACATTTTGGCTCGTAGTTAGGTGAAAATACATAAACGTCATCCAAACGCTCCCTCAGACCCAAATGAAGAACAACATATGCTTGAGCAGGCGCTTCATCGAAGCCCCTATGAGACCCGGGGAATCGCCCATGGGAGGCCTTTACCTCTGGAGTGCAAAAATAATTAGGTAAACTATGTACCCTTGCTTTTAGAAATCAATGCGGTGAATTTATTTTGTTGAAATTTATGTTGTTTTTCTTTCATTGATTAAACACCGCGCTAATCATCTTCATTTCAAATAGCTAAGATAGCTTTTACTCCATGACGAAAACCCCTAGGCATCTTGTGCCAGAGGATCCTTCCCTTCCCTCCCAAGCATCTAGTGCTCGGGCCTTTTCCATACCTGCCTAAGCATCGGGTGCCAGAGGCTAACTCTACCTAGGCATCCTGTTCAAGAGGCTATCTACCTAGGTAACTAATGTGCCAGAGTCTATCTACCTAGGAAACTAAGTGGCAGAGGCTATCTATGTCTCCTACCTAGGCATCTGGTGCCAGAGGTTACCCGTAGAATGTCTTAAGTTCGCGGCATTCCACCTCCGGGGGACTCCCTTTCCCTTAGCATCCTCTAGGACATAGTTATAGCCCAGGTGGGCCTCCATCATCTTGAAGGGGCCTTTCTAGTTGGGCGCTAATTTGCCCTCCTGTTCTTGACGACTCTTATCATTGCGCCTCATCACCTTGTCTCCTACCTTGAACTGCTCATTCCCGACTCTCATGTCATGATACTTCTTCACCATTTCCTTGACCATGGCTTCATGCGAAACAGCCTTTTCTCTATTTTCATCCAAAATGACCAACTCCGTCTGATACTGCTCCTCATCGTTCCTCTCGGAGGGAGGGGTAGACGTCTGAAGTCTTGTAACCCTCTCTTGCATTGCAAGCACGAACGAACTCTCTCTTGCGAGTGCTCAAACAATTGGCCAATAGTATCCCATCCAAAGGATCTTCCTGGCCACCTTTTTTGCCACTGTTCTTGCCCCCTAGTGGCTCCCATTAGGTCTTTCATGCACCTCTCGGACTAGGTACCTACCCTTGTGCGTCTCTACGCATTTGGGCAGTGGCTGAAGGTATCCTCGTTTAAAGAGCGCCCCATCCTGAAGTACTTACTTTGGTGCCTTGACCCTGACCTTTTGTGCGGATACTTGGTCATCTAGTACATCTCCGGTTATAAGGTAGGCCTGGATAGGGTCCATCCCTGAGTCCCCTGCCTTGAGTGCTCCTACAATTATGCCTTCATTTTCTTCATAACTCTGCTTGCGTAGGACCTCCCTAAGCAGGGTTTTCCTCAGACCAGGACAAAGCTTGGATGATGCCAACTTGCTCAAGGCGTCGGCTTTCCCATTGTCCTGGGTATGTGCAAAAGGCAGTGCTGGCCCTGTTGGTAAGCAAGTTACTACCTTGCTTGAGGCCCCATTTTTTATGGAAAAGGGCCTCATTTTTAGAAATAATATATTGTATATATATGGATAATTTCTAGTTTGTAATATTTTTATCAGTATTATTTTTGGATAGTGAAGATTTTAAATAGGAAATATACTTTACATGTACATTTCAATCTATAGTTTGCATAAATACATGCATTGTTATTTGGAAAAATTACAATTATATTTATAATTCTTTAAATTGGGGCCTCAATTTTTATATTTTGCTTAAGACCTCTATATTTCTAGGACCGTCACTGCCAAAAGGCTAAAGTTGTCGAAATTTTGGATCATCGGACGCACCAGCTCCAGGTACCTCTACAAGCTTCTTTCCTTGGCTTCATACTTCCACTTACCTGCTGCACCACATTTGGGAATCACCGAAGGCCTCAACTGACCTAATCTTAAGCTCCCGAGCCAGCCGAAGGCCTGCTGCCAGTGCTTCGTACTCCGCCTCATTGTTAGTGGTTCTGAAATCAAAATGCAGCGCCTAAAGGGTACTCTTCTAATTTGGATACAGGGGCCGTATGGATGGTCCTTTCCCGGGGCTGGTTAATACAACTCCTGCGCCACTTCCCCCCGAGTTGGAGGATCCGTCTACGTAGAGGCGCCACTTTCCTGTGCTCGTGGGTGGTTCGGGCTGTGTGATCTCCACTGGTTCAACAAATTCCATTATAAAATCGGACAAGGCTTGTCCCTTGATGGCCGTCCGAGGCTTGTATTGTGTGTCGTGCTCTCCCAAATCAATGGCCCACTTCATCATCCTACCCGAGGCATCGGCTTTCTACAAGATCTGTCTGATCGGGTAGTTGGTCAAGAGCACTATGGTATGTGCCTGAAAGTAGGGTCGCAGACGCCTGGATGCATAGAGGCTCGAGGGGGTGTATCTCATCTCGGGCCCCTGTAGGGCTCTACTTACATAATATATGGGGTGTTGTGAACCCTCCTTTTCCTTTAACAATACAGTGTTGATAGCTAATTGGGAGGTGAATATGTATAAGTAAAAGACTTCCCCCTTGTCGGGCTTCAATAGTGTGGGCCGGTGTCGGAGGTGATCTTTGAGAGCTTGGAAAGCTTCTCCACATTCGTGTGACCACTCGAAATGGTTTGCCTTCTTGAGGATATTAAAGAAGGGTAGATATTTTTCTGCTCATTTAGAAAGGAAACGGCTAAGGGACGCCAGGGATCTTGTTAACTTTTACACCTCTTTGACAGTCTTCGGGGGCTGCATGTTTTGAAGGGCTTCTATCTTCTCGGGGTTAACTTTAATTCCCTGATTGGATACCATGTATTCTAAGAATTTGCCTGCTCCCACACCAATGTTACACTTGGCCGGATTTAACATTAGGTTAGCAGTCTGTAGTGTATTAAAGGTTTCTTTCAGGTCTTCTAGGAATGCGTCATGCTGCGGCTCTTCACCACCATTTCATCGACATATATCTCCATGTTGCGCCCTATTTGGGATTTGAATAATTTGTCGACTAGCCGCTGGTAGGTGGCTCTAGGATTTATCAATCCAAAGGGCATTTTCTTGTAACAAAAGGTCCCTTGTCTGTTATGAAGGAGGTCTTCTCCTTGTCCTTCTCCGACATTGGAATTTGATGATATCCACGGTGGGCATCGAAGAAGGCTAGCACTTGATACCCGGTGATCGCCTTGACCAAGTGATCTATCGAAGACAGAGGATAACAATCTTTAGGGTAGCAATCATTCAAGTTGCCGATTCACATTCTCCACTTCCCGTCAGATTTCTTGACCAGCACCGGGTTTGCTATCCACTCGGGATATTGCATCTCTTCAATTACGTCAGCTTCAAGCAGATTGTCCACCTCTTCTCTGATGGCCTCAACTCGATCCAAAGCGAAGATGCGACGCTTCTGTTTTACAGGCTTCTGTGCTGGATCGATGTTCAAGTAATGCTCCGCCAGATGAGCAGGTACTCCTACTAGGTCGTTGGTGTCCCATGAGAAGACGTCTATGTATTGGTTGAGGAGATTTTGGAGTTTTGTCTTTATCCCGGGGGTAAGAGAGTGCCTACCTCAACGGTTCCGGACTCTCCGAGCTGCATCGGCTCGGACTTGGAGTATTTGACTGGCTCGAGTTTCTCCTTTTCAGATTCTCCAATAGCTTAGATGATGCACACTCGAGCTAATTGATGGTCACCTCGTACCATGGTTATCCCTTTATTCGTGGGAAACTTCATGGCCAAATGGTACGGGGACCAAATGGCTCTTGCTTGACACATCCATGGTCGACCAAGTATAATTTGGTATGGCGCCACGGAGTCAATTATCGCGAAGGTACAACGGAGTGTTATACCTCAATGACCATCTGCCACTCGTACTGGTAAAGTGATTTCTCCCAAACGCGTGATTGGATCACCTACAAACCCCGAGATTAGGTTTGTAGGATCGAGATCATCTTTGTTTAATCCCAGCAGTTACCAGCTGTTCGTAACAGCTGAGAAACATATCCTCCACCTCGCTTACCCAATCCACGAGGACCCTTCTAACCGTACTGTGGTTTATGGTGATGGTTATTACCAAAAGATCCGAGTGGGGGAACTGGTTAGGGACTGCGTCTTCTGGCGAAAAGGTGACGGTCCCATCTAGACGAGATTTTTTACATTCCCACTCTCAAGGAGAGGTTTCTTTGGGTGATCGGTGCACTCCATTGATACTCCTACTTGCTCCATGGTTAGTTTTTGCGCGTACATCGTTGTTGACGTTGAGGTGGTCGGCGTTGATGCTTCCTACTTCTGTTGGGGCTAGAGAACGGAGTTGCGTACTCCCGCGAGAGTTCTTAGCCAAATCAGTTATGAGTTGAAGGTTTTTTTAATCAAGATTAGAACGCGGATCCCACTAGGCGTGCCAAATTGATGGATGTCTGGAACCCATGCTTGATCACGAACCCAACTCACGAACTGACCTGCAAGACAAATCCCTGGGATGGCCCAGGGGTCGACGCTATGATGCTTAAGTCAGTGACAACTTACAGAAGTTTATAAGCGTAAGGAGTATTGTATGTAAGATAATATATAGAGATGTCTACCAAAATTTGGTATTTATAGGGTTCCGATCCGTAGATTGACAAGATATGTAATTATGGTAAGAATAAAATTCTTATGGAGATAACAGATGTATTTCCATATTAAGAGGAAATGTATTTATTCTAGGACATTCAGAATATGCACACTCCTTATAAGGATTTGGGCCGATGGACCCGTAAGTCCACCTCCCGCGTATCTCGAGCCTCTGGCCCTTCTCGGACCCTGGTCCGAGACTGAACGAAACCCCAGAGTGCGAAGAATGGACTTATCAAGAGTCTGGTTTTTGTTTTGGAATTATGAGAGTTTGGGTTTTTGTTTGGGATTTTGAGAGTCTGGTTTTGCAAAAACCTTGTTTGGTTGGGTTGAGATTTTGTAAGTCTAAAACAAAATCTACGGACTTAGGGTGCATTTGGTTGGACAAATTTTTGGAAAACTGGACTTTGAAAGTCCAATTTTCCAAAAACTTGTTTGGTTCACGAAGTCTTGCAAAATTCTATTTTTGGCCTCAAAGTCTGGACTTGCAAAATTCTAAAAACCAATCAAACATTTTGTTTCAAACTTACAAAATCTCAACCCAACCAAACAAGGTTTTCGCAAAACCAGACTCTCAAAATTCCAATAAAAAACCCAAACTCTCAAAATCCCAAACAAAATCCAAACTCTCAAAATCCCCTCCAACCAAATACACCCTGGTTTTTAGGATTTTGCAAGTCTGGACTTTGGGGCCAAAAACAGAATTTTGGAAAACTCAGTGAACCAAACAAGTTTTTTGAAAAATTGGACTTTGAAAGTTCAATTTTCCAATGCACCCTTAATTTCATTTTTTTACCTAACATTGGTCAAGACGTTAATTTTGTACCTAACATTCAAAGTGTTAAGATTGCGTAACTAACATTCCAATATTGATCAATTTTTATACACAACATTCAAAGTGTTCAAAACGTGACCTAACATTCTAATATTATTCAATTTTTTTGTACATCACGTTAATTTGAAGATAATGTTGTTGTTTTTACTGTTTTACTAGGAGTATTTTTGGTAATTTTCACCTAAATTTAAATTAACAAATAAAATTTATTTATTTTTAAAAAATTCAATTTAAAATAATTTTATATAACTAAAATGTCTATATAATATAAGTTTTAAATTCTGAATTTAATTTAAAAGTAAAATCTTTTAAACTGAAATCTTGAAAATTTCAAATTTTATTTTAAGTTAAATTTCCAAAATACCTTTAGTAAAATAGTAAAAGAAATAACTCCATTTTTAAATAGTGTGAGGTAAAAAAATTGAACAATATTGGAATTTTAGGTACACGTTTTGAACATTTTGAATGTTGGGTACAAATATTGAATATTGGAATGTTAGGTACAAAAATTAACGTTTTGAGTAATGTTAGGTACAAAACACGAAATTTAGTCTTGCTTAAACTTATTTCTTGCTGATCTAACTGTAATGAGTTGAACTGAACTTAAATGAATTGAACTGAACTGAATTAAATTGAACTTAATTGAATTGAACTGAACTGAATTAAAGTAAAAATTATTGTTAAGAATAATATCAGTATGCGTAAATTTAGTCAAATCATCAAATTATGTGTTTGCTAAACTAAACTAAATTTAATTTAATTCACTGAACAAAATTAATTTTAACTCATAATGAACTAAACATAAACTGGACTGATCTATTTATAAGGTTTAGCAAATATAGAACCTACAATTAATTTTGGGTGGAAAGAAGGATTAGATATGCACGCGGGCCCCAAAAGGAAACCACATAAAGGTATTGGATGTGTTATATTGTACTTTTATAATTCAAAATATAGTATGTATTTACAAAAATGTGTTTAGATATTAGGTTTATTGAGATATTTAGTAATATTTAAGGGACGATATTGTAATTTTAATGATATTTTGGACTACAATGAATAAAAAATACTAGATTACGTGTAGCACTTGAGTATATTTTCTAGGGTGGCCTTATTTGTCTTGTTATCCATACTCTGCTCACCATTCCACCATTAAATGTAAGCCACTTACATTGTTACTTAGCTGCTGCATGCTATCTATGCTGAGTTGCAGTCTCTTTATATGATCATATTCAGACACATATTAAAGTTTTGCTATTTTGCATATTAACTGTCACAAACTGAACCAAAACATAGAAAGATAAGAGCCCGCATGGAATTAATAACAACCAAGCTTCTTTCTTGTGCTACTAAATTTCCTTCACTCAGTTGCATTGATCTTGTATCTCCAGGTTTTTTCCTGCACAGACCTGATGTTCAGTCGCAAATCTCCAGCAATGTTTTTGGTCAGGGATTGATCAGCTGTTCATCAATAAAGCTGCAATGTAGTGCCAGAATGTTGAAAAGCCTCGGACCAATTCATGCTTCTGAGGCTGGTAGTGATACAAGCTCAGCTAGTTTTGCAAAGAAATGGGTTCTTCAGCCCATAGGTTAGTGATATAATTGACTTTTGGTTCTCAAAGTCATGGTTTTATGCCTGTTTTTGTTGTAGAAACATGACATTTTGTGTGGAACAAACGCAGTCTACTACTCTGAATGGTTTTTACTCTTTGTAATGGGTTTAATAGGGCAATCTGATTTAAATTTGTGTGATTTCTGCTTGACTTCATGTGATTCTTGAGCTTTGAGGCATCCTGTTGAGGTGGCAATGGGGTTATTTATTGAGTTAAACCAGCTGTGATGCATCAGGTGATGGTGACTCAAGGCACATTGGTTTCAAGACTGAACAGCCAAATGCTTTTGAAATAGCCTCTGTAAGATTTTGATATCTGTACATTTTTTCTTTTTTGTTTGACAGCAAGTTAATAGAGAATTATTGATGTGTTTACAGGGTGAAGTCATCGTTGGAAGAGTTCCTGGAAAGGCAGATGTAGTCATTTCTGTCCCAACAGGCATGCATTTTGGCTTGTTAATGCTCAAACCACTGACCTTGATACCCAGTTTCTTTTAGTCTAGTGAATTGCCTGAAAAGTATAGCTTGGTTTCTTAAAAATATGGCTTGAGTATACATGATGATTGTGGGGTTATTTTTTCCTGTTTTTGTGTTTGTGATGGCATTCCATCTTACTTTAAGTTAACTCTAGTTTTGTTGCTTAACAGTTTCTGGTCTACATGCCCGAATTCAGACTGCGGAAGAGAATCTATTGATAACTGATTTGGACAGCACAAATGGTACATTCATTGGTGAAAAGCGCTTAACACCTGGTTTTGCTTATGCTGCATTGCCTGGAAGTATTGTCACTTTTGGTAGGCTATTCCAAGTTCTCTTATTTAATTTCTAATTTATTTGATCATAAGTTCTCTTGTTCTATATGCATGTTCTAGTTCTAAATGCAGTAGCGAACTAGCGATATGTTTCATGGTAGATTAATTACTAGTATGATGTTCAACAGCCATACGCCTATACATCCAGTAACATCTAAATAAAATCTATAGAACTTTAAAGTACAGTGTCTCAATCTTCCGAAAGACTTTCTGATGTAAACTCTTGTTGTAGATCTAATATGTTTATGCTTACATACCATGTGATTATAGATTAATACAGCTTGGCAAATACTTTATGTACTTTGATACTGTTAACAGTAGATTATACAAACGTGACGGGTGGCATGTTTGTCAATGTTCATAGTAATTGCTGTAGAAAAGAGTAGGTGTTGAGGATCGATGAGGTCAATCCAAAACTTCTTTTGCCATTTTCAACCACTAATTAGCATTCCTATTGTAAAACAAAGCAATCTCACCAAGAAAAGTAAACAGCTTAGAAATATGGAAGAAACTTGAACCAATTTACTTCGAATCCTCTAATTATGTAGCCTTCAGAGAGCTAATAAGATGATTAGAGTATGAGTTACACTCATTATAACATCTCTACATAACCATTAATAAGCCACTGGCTAGTTGGTAAATGATCTGAATTTAGTGTGGTGTCACCTGCAGGGGATACAAATTTGGCGATGTTTAGGGTTCTACAGTTGGAGGCAGCAGAACCTAGCAATGAACCAGAAGCTGTTGTTGAACAATGAAGTTTTGCTGGTGAGTTGGCTTTGGAAATGACTTTAGGTGTCTGTAAAATGCAGTGATCAAAGTTTGGATTTGTTGAAATTAGCTGCTCCAAAACGTTTTTTGGTAATATCCTGCACCTGTATAAGCTCTGTCTAATTCAGCTCAGACCAAGTGGAGCTTGAAACTTGATGATAAAGGATGAACACTTGCGAATTTGAACTCCTACAGTCCTACTATCTTCGTATGATTGATCCTACTTCCACTAATCAATCATAACATGCATGATCTTGACTGCCAATAAGTTCAAGGGAGGATACAATGTCCTTCATCCCTGGTCGTGCTTTTGGGTCAAGATTCAAACAGCGAGTGGCCAACATGGCAAACTCTTGAACACCCTTGATGGGATAATCTCCTTCAAGTCTTGGATCAATAATGCTAGCATATTCACTCTTCTGTAGCAAGGAAATTACCCAGTCGCTCAGGCACTGTTCCCTTGATGGCCTCTTTGGATCGAATGATGTTCTGGCTGTTAAGAGCTCAAGAAGAACAACACCATAGCTATAGACATCACTGCTACGAGTCAAATGACCTAAGTCAAAAAAAGAAGACAGTATAAAAAATACTGTTCAAATCCAAAAGTACAAGATTTAAGACTTAGAAAACACGCAGTTAGTTCATTGTTCAAGAATATTTTAAAAAGATATATATGAATAACCTGTCATCGCATATTCTGGTGCTACATAACCATATGTCCCCATTACTGCAGTAGTAACATGGGACTCACCCCAGGTTTGTTTTGCCAGACCGAAGTCAGAAAGTTTTGCATTGTTGTCCTGCAGAAACAGATATCATGCTAGAGTAGTCTATAAATGCTAATATACAACAAATCAAACTTTTAATTGTATGGCTTGCACCAGATTCCAGGGAGATGATATCTTGGGAAGCTATCTCATCTAAGAGAATATTGGATGTTTTGAAATCACGGTGAATGATAGATATTCGAAATCCATTATGCAGGAATTCAAGTCCTTTGGCAGCACCAAGTGCAATTCTCATTCTACTTGACCATGATAGAGGAGGCAAGTTTTCTGCACCAATCAACAGAGAAAAAACTTAATTTACAGAAAAAGAAACTGTTGAAGGAATAGCAATTGAATCCCTTACTTGAGAATATATACTTGTCCAGACTTCCCTTAGCAACAAACTCATAAATAAGCACCATTTGCCTACCCTCAAGACAGTACCCATATAGCTTCACTAAATTTGGATGCGAAAGCTGGCCTAAGGATATGACTTCAGACTGAGAATCAGAAATCACTCATCAATCAATAATGAAGGGGGCTATCAGCTATGTCTGACTATTAATAGGAAATTTAGAAAAATTACCTGCCATTCTCTGTAACCTTGAACACTACTGCTGTGTAGTGATTTAACAGCAACTGGAATTGGGTGAAGTCCTTTCTTAGCATTACCAAGTAAGAAACCTTTGTACACTGGTCCAAATCCCCCAACACCCAGCATGTCCTCTTGCCGAAAATTTTTAGTCACTTTTTTACCTCAGCAAAAGAGAATGAAGTCAGGGAATTTGCAGATAAATTACCTTTTAAGGATTCTGGAGATGGATCATAAATCTGCATTTTCCTCTTAGGTTTTGATAAGCCAAGGTCTGGAAGTCAGTAGGAATGATCCAGTCAGTCATATACTTGCACAAACAAAGTTCAATAGCTTCAATATAAAAAGGCATTTTAAATCTCTTTCTGAAAACAACACTTATTCCTTTGATTCGATTACCTCGTTTCCAGGCTGTTTTCCACGGCCAACCAGTTACTGACTTAAGAACTCTACCAGAGAACTTTCCTCCTGACCGCAAGTTTTCTCCTCCAGTCTTTGAAGCAAGATACTGAATTTTGTGTTTTCCAGGGCTTAATAATACAGGTGGAGGAGATTTGTAACTCTCCTCGAGTATCATGTCTTTATGATGATTTAGACGATTTGGCTGACTACTATCCTTCCAAAGAGGATGCTCAATTACTCCGGTTTCGGTCAATGCAGATATTCTGTTCTGCTCCAGTGCCTGTTCCAGAGTTGACATCACCTGAGACATTGTAGGTCGACTCTTGGGCAGCTGGTGCAAGCAACTATGCGCAATCTTCACAAACTGTGTGAAGCTATTTGACAACATGTCCACCTGTATCCTGGGATCAATAATCTTACTAAAATCACCATTTGCCACACATTCTCGAAAGCATGATAGAATACTCACTGGTTCTGCAGGATCTATAGTGTCAACTACTGGTCTCCCTGATAAAACTACCAACATCACAATGCCAAAGGAATAGACATCACTTTTTCTCGTCAATTTGTTTGTTGTAAAATAGTTTAAATCAATATAACCACGTGTACCTTTAGCAATTGTGACAATGAAACTCTTGGACTCCGTTGTTTGCTCAAGCCTTGCTAGGCCAAAATCTGAAATTTTAGCTACAAAATTGTTATCCAATAGGATGTTTGTATCCTTCATGTCACGGTGGATGAATCCATATTCGCTGCTGGTGTGGAGGTATTCCAGTCCACGAGCGGCACCAATGCAGATCCTTACCCTTTGCTACCAACTAATAGGAGGACAATCCTTACCCTCTCTTGCAAACCTGTAAAGGTTGACAGCAAGGTACCACCTGGAATGTACTCGTATACAAGGATCATTTCCACGCTCTCATTACAATAGCCTAACAAGGAGACAAGGTTAACGTGGCGGAGCTTTGAAAGTGTTTCTATTTCAGCCTGAAACTCTGAAGCTCCTTGCTGTGAACTTGAATCCAATCTTTTTATAGCAGCAACTACTGGAAAACCGGGAATTAAACCTTTGTAGACTTTACCGAATCCACCTTTTCCTATGAAAAATGTTGGGAGAATGTTAGTTCAGCCCAAATCCGTATATTTTATGGAAAAGAAATTATCTACTTTATATACTTCGAAAAGAATAAAGAAAAGTATATAAAGAGGTTTAGGATTTTTTTTGTGGATACGTGAGACAAAATACAAGAATACAGAGAGAGGAAAAATAAGAGTTTTAGATGAGTTGGAAAAATCCCGTTTTTTGTGAGCAGTTCTGTTTTGTAGATCTGATCGAGGGGCAAATGTAGTCCGATTTTGCTGAAATTTTGTCAGCACGTTCGTGACTTTTGAGGCTTCATTCTGAACGGTTGGATCGTCAGTGTGTGCTCTGGTTTGGGAGTTATAGTAGCTCAAAGTACAGCCTTATTATTTGATGATATCTTGCACCTTTTATTCTCTTGTTCTTATTGATGATACTTGTGGTGGGTTGTAACCCTTTATAGACTGATTGGGGTTTGTTTCCCTCATTTTATCATAATAAGAAAGAATAGGTGGACGCCTCCAGTCCCGTGGTTTTTACTCTTCACACCGAAGAGGTTTTCCACGTATAAATCGATGTGTTCTTTGTCTTTTATTTTTCCGTTGGCTGATTTTATATATCTTCATCGCTGGTAGTTTTTGTGATTGCGTTTAGAATATTGGTTGGTTGTTTTGCCGTGTCCTTGTTGTGGTGTTTTGAGTTTTATCTCTTCCGATGCGCCCCAACAATTGGTATCTAGAGCTTTGGCTCACTTTGGCATAATCATGGATTCTGGAGGAAGTGGTTCTATGATTAAGTTGACATCAACTAATTATTCTATTTGGAGACCGATGATGGAAGATTTGTTGTACTGCAAGGACTTGTATGATCCGATTGCAGTGACTGTTGCTGCAGACAACAGTAGTACATCCAAGCCTACTAAACCGGAAAAATTGTCTGATCCTGAATGGGTCAAGCTAAAGAGAAAAACTTTGGGGACTATCAGACAGTGGATTGATATAGGCATATTCAATCATGTCTCTCAAGAGTCTGGCCCATATGTTTTGTGGAAGAAACTGAAAGGTCTTTATGAAAGGAAGACCGCTCATAATAAAGCTTCTTTGATCAAGAAACTTGTTAATTTGAAGTTGAAAGCTGGTAAGTCTGTGTCTGAGCATTTGAGTGACTTCCAGGATATTATTAACAAGTTGATTATTATGAAGATAAATCTTGATCCTGAATTGCAAGCTTTATTTTTGTTGAGCTCTTTGCCTGATAGCTGGGAGACTTTGGTGGTGACGCTTAGTAACTCTGCTCCGGATGGTGTTCTTTCTGTGGATGTTATCAAGGATAGCATGTTTAATGAAGAACTACGTAGAAGGGAGATGGGAGTTGATCAATCCCAGGCGCTTGTTGTTGAAACTCATGGTCGTGGAAGAAGCAAGAGTAGAGGTCCGAAAGGGCATGGCAAGTCGAAGAATAGGTCTAAGTCCCGAGATGGGAAAGAGCCATTTATTTGTCACTATTGCAACAAGCCTGGTCACATTGCAAAGCATTGCTACAGGAGGAAGAAAGAGCAAGGGAAGAAGAACGCTTCATCTAATGATGGAGGTGATAAATCTACCGCAGCGGTTGTTTCTGATGATGATGATGATGAAGGTACATCTCTGGTTTGTTCTGCTGGAGAGTGTCATCATGTTGAAGGTTCAGATACTGAATGGTTAATCGATTCAGGAGCTTCTTTTCACCGTGTATTCAAAGAGGAGTACTTTATGAATTACCAAGCTGGAAGTTTTGGTAGTGTGAAAATGGGAAACAAAAGCACTGCAGATGTTATCGGTAAAGGCGACATTCATGTGAGGACAAGTGTTGGCTGTCAGCTGATTTTGAAGAACGTGCGTCATGTACCTGATTAACCTGTTATCAGCTAGTACACTTGATCGTGAAGGATACCATCACTTCTTTGGAGATAGTAAGTGGAGGTTGTCTAAGGGCTCAATCATTACTGCTCGGGGTGATTTATGTTGCAGTCTCTACAAGACTTATTTGACTGTTTGTCATGATGAGCTGAATGTCGTTGAAGATAAGAGTTCTCCGAATTTATAGCATCGAAGGTTGGGACACATGAGTGATAAAGGGCTGAAACTTCTAGCAGGTAAATCTTATATTCATGTGGATTCTAGTGTTTCTCTTAACCCTTGTGATCACTGTTTAGCTGGAAAACAACATAGAGTTTCTTTCTCTGGTAAGTCCACTAAGAGAGAAGAAAAGTTGGAGTTGATTCACTCTGACGTGTGTGGTCCATTGGATGTTGAGTCACTTGGTGGAAATCGTTATTTTGTGACTTTTATTGATGATGCTACTCGGAAGACTTGGGTGTATATGATGAAAACCAAAGGAGAAGTGTTTGGAATTTTTATAAAATTTCATGCCATGGTTGAAAGGGAGAAGGAGAAAAAGGTTAAATGTCTTCGTTCCGATAATGGTGGAGAGTACACTTCTAATGAGTTTGGAAGTTATTGTATGGAGCACGGTATTAGGCATGAGAAGACAGTGCCTGGAACTTCGCAACACAATGGTACTGTTTAAAGAATGAATAGGACCATTGTTGAGAAGGTTAGATGCATGCTGAAAATGTCTAATCTTCCTAAGTCATTTTGGGCTGAGGCGGTTCAATGTGCTGTTTATTTGATTAATCGATCTCCATCGATTCCTTTGAGTTATGAAATTCCTTAGAGAGCTTGGAAGGGGCGTGATCCTTCTTATAAGCATCTTAGAGTGTTTGGATGCAAGGCATATGCTCATGTGCCAAAAGAGCAAAGATCGAAGCTTGATTCGAAGACCAATCCTTGTGTGTTTGTTGGATATGGTGATGAAGAGTACGGTTTTAGAATCTATGATCCCAAGAAGAAGACAGTTGTACGAAGTAGAGATTTGGTGTTTTTTTGAGCACGAAACTGGTGCTGATCTTCTGAGTACCAGGTACAACTCTAACTCAGATTTGTCTTTTGATTACACTGATGTTTCTGCTACTTCTAGTCCTGTTAATCAGCCACCGACTGAGGATGTTGAAGACGTTCAACATGAGGCTGATGCACCTGAAGGTGGTGATGAAGTTCCTCAGAATGAGGATGAAGGGATTCAAGAGCAGGGGGAGCAACCTACCCCTGAAGTACCGCAAGTGCAGCTTCGAAGGTCCAGTAGAGGACGTATTCCGAATACGAAATATTCGCATGATCAGTATATTCTTGTTACCGCGGATGAGGAGCCTGATAATTTTCATGACGTTGTGTCTCATAAAGACAAGAAATTGTGGGTTGAGGCAATGAAATATGAAATGGATTCCTTGAAGAAGAATGATACTTATGATCTGGTGAAAGCTCCTAAAGGAAAGAAAGTCTTGAGAAACCGATGGGTTTTTAAACTCAAGAAAGATGGTGATAAGGTTGTGAAGTACAAGGCCAGGTTGGTGGTCAAAGGATGCAACCAGAAGAAAGGCGTCGATTATGGCGAGATCTTCTCACCGGTCGTCAAGATGACTTTGATTCGTATTGTGTTGGGTTTGGCTGCAAGACTTAACCTGGAGTTGGAGCAACTTGATGTGAAAACTGCGTTCTTGCATGGCGATTTGCAAGAGGAAATTTATATGATGCAGCCTGAAGGTTTTGAAGTTAAGGGGAAGGAGAATCATGTTTGCAAGCTGAAGAAGAGTCTTTATGGGTTGAAGCAAGCACCTAGGCAGTGGTATCTGAAATTTGATTCGTTTATGAAGAGCACTGGCTACAAACGAACTCAATCTGATCCTTGTGTCTATTTCAGAAAGTTCCCCGGAGGTAACTTCATTATCTTGCTTTTATATGTTGATGACATGTTGATTGTTGGTCAAGATAGCAGGATGATTAATGATTTAAAGAAAGCGTTGTCCAAGTCGTTTGATATGAAAGATTTGGGTCCAGCAAAGCAAATCTTAGACATGGAGATTGTTCGCGATAGAAAAGCTGGAAAGTTGTGGTTATCACAGGAGAAGTATATTGAACGTGTGCTTGAAAGGTTCAATATGAAGAATGCTAAGCCTGTTAGTGCACCTTTAGCATCTCATTTCAGATTGAGTAAGAAAGACTGTCCTAAGACAGAGAAGGAGAAAGAAAGTATGTCTTCTATTCCTTATTCATCTGCTGTTGGTTCTTTGATGTATGTTATGGTTTGTACTAGGACAGACATTGCACATTATGTTGGTGTGGTTAGTAGATACTTATCCAATCCGGGTAAGGTTCACTGGAATGCAGTGAAGTTGATTCTTAGATATTTGCGTGGTACTTCCAAGTTGAGCTTATGTTTTGGAAGTGGCAATGCTGTTCTTGAAGGTTATACTGATTCTGATATGGCTGGTGATATGGATGGAAGAAAATCTACCTCAGGTTATTTATTTACTTTTTCGGGGGGAGCCATCTCATGGCAGTCCAAGCTACAAAAATGTGTAGCGTTGTCAACAATTGAGGCAGAGTACATCGGAGCTGTGGAAGCAGGTTAAGAACTGTTATGGTTGAAGAGATTCCTTCAAGAGTTGGGTTTGAAGCAAGAGAATTATGTTGTGCTTTGTGATAGTCAAAGTGCTATTGATTTGAGCAAGAATTCCATGTATCATGCTCGTACCAAACACATTGATGTGAGATATCATTGGTTACGAGATGTTATCCAGGAGAAGTTTATGAAACTGAAGAAAGTCCACACAGATAAGAATGTTGCTGATATGTTGACGAAGGCAATCCCTGGAGTTAAGGTTGAGCTTTGTGGTAAGCTCGCCGGGATGAGCTTCAAGTGATTGTCATTACACTTGTATCTTCCCCATGTTGGGCTGGAGGGGGAGATTGTTGGGAAAATGTTAGTCTAGCTCAAATCCGTATACTTTATTAAAAAAAAGAATTATTTCCTTTATATACTTGGAAAAGAATAAAGAAAAATATATAAAGAGATTTAGGGTTTTTCTTGTGGATACGTGAGAGGAAATACAAGAATACAGAGAGAGAGGAAAAATAAGGGTTTTAGAGGAGTTGGAAAAATCCCGTTTTTTGTGAGCAGTTCTATTTTGGAGATCTGATCGAGGGGCAAACGTAGTCCGATTTTGCTGAAATTTTGTCAGCACGTTCGTGACTCTTGAGGTTTCATTCTGAACGGTTAGATTGTCAGTGTGTGCTCTGGTTTTTGTGTTATAGTAGCTCGAAGTACAGCCTTATTATTTGGTGATATCTTGCACCTTTTATCCTCTTGTTCTTATTGATGATGCTTGTGGTGGGTTGTAACCCTTTGTAGACTGATTGGGGTTTGTTTCCCTCATTTTATCATAATAAGAAAGAATAGGTGGACGCCTCCAGTCCCGTGATTTTTACTCTTCACACCGAAGAGGTTTTCCACGTATAAATCGATGTGTTCTTTGTCTTTTATTTTTCCGTTGGCTGGTTTTATATATCTTCATCGCTGGTAGTTTTTGTGATTGCGTTTAGAATATTGGTTGGTTGTTTTGCCGTGTCCTTGTTGTGGTGTTTTGAGTTTTATCTCTTCCGCTGCGCCCCAACAAATGCTTCGCTAAAATTTTCTGTGGCTAACTTGACCTGAGCAAGGGAGAAATGTCGGTACGATACCTCTACCGAGGTTGGCTCAGCATATTTTTCATCTTGGATTATCTCTTCCCTACTTATCCTCAAGGTATAACTAACAATGCTCAATAGAATAAATGCACTTGTGATAGATGTCCATACAACATTGTTGTTGCCAAAGGTGAAAGAGAGATCTACCATTTCAAAGGTCCAACTTGACAAGCCAATTGGCGTCACAGGATTTGAGGCAGCTAAACTATTCTCGAGATTGCTCAACTTGAAGATCTCCACCCCTATAAGAAGACCTAGAACCAACTCATCAATTGATTGCACAATAATCAAAAGATCACATTGTCCACCTTCAATATCTCCTTCCATTATCACTACATAGTCCATGTACACTGGAATACCAACATTACCCACATCAACCGCAGTTTCTGCAACATCACTGTTTAAAATAACACTGAACTCCCTTGGCTCTCTCGCAGCCATCCTGTAGTCAAGCTCACAGAAATGAAGTCTTGCCAAATATACAAATCCTAAATCTACTGGAATTTTCCAGGTGAAATTAAGGTACATCTGGCTTGCTCCTCCATCCAATTTCCAAGATGTCCGGTAGATTTTAGGCGGAGAAACAAATGCAGGAATGTTTTTGAACTTTAGCGCCAGATGAGTCACTCGATGAGCCCTAGGTCCTAGGTAGTAACTGGTATCCTCGTTCCATTGTCAAAACATCCCATGATCTTCCTCAGGGCTTATGAAGTTGCCTCCAATTTTTAGCCTCTGAATCACCTCCAGAGCAGTGCTATTATCTATAGCGTAAAAGATATGTCTCAAACCGGCTATCCGGGCTCCTAACTCATGCTCAGGAGTGTAATAAAGGCCAGTTGGCATTGAAATGATCTCAATGCCATTCACAAAGGCATATGTTTTCTTCTTTGACTTTCCATTCAAAATAGAAGGGATAAATGTTATGGACAATTGTGGGTTCTCTTCTTGAACGTTCAAACAAAATTCTTTAACAACATACTCGACCCCTAAAGTATGAGAAGCAAGCGAGGCACTGTAATTCCTAAGGAGGGAGAAATGACCCGCTTTTACAGTAAAGTAATCTATCCATTTCTCGAAACCACTGTAAGAAGCAGGGTAAAAATGAAACCGGACAATTTTCTGACCTGAGGTCACCTGAAATGTATAGTGGAATTCAGTGGCAGAGATTCTTGATGTCCTATATGGAACAGGAATCCCAGAAAATGAGCTTGCTGGTTGTCCGGATGTCGAATCTCTGACCCATTGACAGCCATCGGAGGCAGTTTCGCCGGCAGAGGAGCCACAGTTGATAGCAATGTCATTGGCGAAACTGGGAAAAGGCCATGATTTATAGCTTGCACGCTGGACTCCCACATAAACACCTAAGCGAAAAATGGATAAAGTGAGCAATACTGGTAGAACCTTGTTGTACAACATGCACATGGAATCGACCAAAGCAATTTGGAGCAAAAAAATTTTAAAAAAATTAAGAAGAAGGAAATTGATGAGTGCTGAGATAGATGTACCAGTTGACATGGAAATAGTGCAGATTGTGATGACTGGTTTTCCCACGCAGCACCGGAGCTTCATGGATCTAAGTCAACCGATGCCCCGGAGTGTTCAAACACGCCATCAATTTCAGGCTGTAATTTTTTAAGGCTGTAAATTTTAGATTGAAAGTTTGCAATTAAGACCTGCTTTGACTATCAAATTGAACTTTTTCCTTCCCCTAACCTAATAATACAAAGTCTTGAATGAGACGGTCCTACCACAAGGTTATGACAGGATCAATGGCTAAAATTAAAAGGGAGGGGGATGGAGGGTCTTAAATGCAATATTAAAAACTATTATGCAAAAACGCAGGTCTTTCATAAAGAAAGCCACCTATCATTAATGGAGCCCAACCATCCCACCTACCTGCTCATGTGTGGACTTTGAACATGTGTTTAATACCCAGATCAATGCACTTGTTAATTTAACGTTTAGAATGTACTTTTTATTGAGAAATTTAGTGCTAAAAAATATGACGATAAATTTAGGGGTATGCTATATGCAGTCCGTATTTTGCTTATTTTGCAGTCCAAAATAAAAATACGTCTTCGATATATATAATATGGTCAATAATTATGTATATCAGACATATGCATCATATATATTACTTCTATTGCATACACTTGCAAATCAGTTATATATCATTATCATTGTATATATGATTATTTAATAAAAATACGGATTGCAAATAAGCAAAATACGGACTGCGTATAGAAGGCCTGTAAATTTATTGCATTAAGCATATTTTACCCCAATTTTAATTTGTATATATGAGTTTTTTGTATTGTCATTTCAAATGTTAGTTTTTGTTGCAGTGGTTTGATGTTAAAATTCAAAAAAGTTAAAACTAGATTATCATCCATTTTAGTTCATCAATATGAGTTCAAAGTTTGGTGGTTTAAGATGTTAGTTTTATTTTATTTTAAATTCACTATATTAAACGTAGACTTTTAGTTTGTGTATATGAGTTCGTAATTTAGTAGTGTAAAATGTTAGTTTAACTTGTACCTATTGCTGTCATTCTTTATTCATCTATATAAATCTTTAGTTTCGTGATTTGAGAGGTCATTTTTATTTAAGCTTAAGTTTATGTACTCCATTTCTCGTCAGGTTATTGTACATGAATCCATAGTTTTGTAATTTGGAAGGTTATTGTTTTGTAAAATGATTTGATATTAAATTAACTAAACTAATCATTGATTGGCTTTAAATTTATAGACAATTGTGGGTTCTCTTCTTCAACGTTCAAACAAAATTCTTTAATAACATACTCAACCCTAAAGTATGAGCAGCAAGCGAGGCACTGTAATTTCTAAGGAGGGTGAAATGACCAGCTTTGACAGTAAAGTGATCTATCCATTTCTCGAAACCACGGTAAGAAGCAGGGTAAAAATGAATCCGGACAATTTTCTGACCTGAGGTCACCTGAAATGTATAATGGAATTCAGTGGCAGAGATTCTTGATGTCCTTCTGTGGAATTGGAGAATTGTATCAAAAATATTCGAGTAAATTCGTATGTGTGTATATTCATCAGAAAGTTTACAATATTTATGGATGCTAAGCGTACCTAGGCGATGTGGGAATAATGTACAATAATATAATTACAGAAGGAAAAGGTCTAGTTTCCTTGTACAATCCTAATTAAGATGGAAAACATCTTCCTTCCTTAACACTCCTCCACAAGATGGAGCACGTGGATCCTGAATGCCCATCTTGCCAATCAAGTCCTGAAATGTACGTCGTCCAAGAGCCTTGGTAAAAAGATCAACAGGTTGCTCAGTAGTACGAATATGATGAGCAACTATCTCACGAGACTGAATCAAATCAAAAACAAAATGACAATCAAGTTCAATATGCTTCGTTCGCTCATGGAAGACTGGATTAGCAGCAATATGTAGAGCTGCTTGACTATCACAAAACAACTTCATCGGCTGAGAATGCGATACGCCTAGAGACTTCAGAAGAGATTTCATCCAAATAAGCTCACACCAAACATAGGCCATATAGCACGATACTCAGCCTCCGCAGAAGAACGAGAGAATTTTGGTTACTTTTTTGTCTTCCACGAAACTGGAGAATCACCAAGGGTCACAAAGTAGCCAGTCAAAGATCGCCGAGTAATCGGACAAGCAGCTCAGTCAGAGTCACAGAAACCAACGAGTTGCAAAGGACTACGAGCTGAAAGAAACAATTCTTGACCAGGATGGCCCTTGAGATAGTGCAAGACTCAAATTGCAGCTTGCCAGTGCGCAACTCGAGGTTTCTCCATGAACCGAGCTAAAGTATGAACTGAATAACTCAATTCTGGACGTCGATACTGAGCAATAGTCAAATAGATGAGTTTTCCAATGATACGTCGATACTGAGCAAGATCATCATGCATATGACCTTTATCTTTCGCAAGATTATGTTGTATCTCTATTGGAAAAGCAGCAGGCTTTGCTCCCAATAAGCCTGTATCAGGCAAAATATCCAAAGTATATTTCCGTTGAGACAGAGACATACCATTAGGGCGACGTGCAATCTCAATGCCCAAAAAATACTTCAATGCTCCGAGATCCTTCATATAAAAGTAAGAATTCAAATACTTCTTGAAGCCAGACAAAACATCTCCAGAAGAACCAGCAAGTACAAGATCATCCACATAAGCCAAAACATTGAGGGTAACACCATTGCGGATATACGAGAACAAGGAATAATCAACTTTACTTTGAACAAATCCATCTCTGCGCAATGCTTGAGCTAACATAGCAAACTAATTACGAGGAGCTTGGCGAAGACCATAGAGCGATTTCTGAAGCTTGTAGACAAGCTCAGGACGAGGTAACACATATCCTGGAGGGGGCTTCATATAAACCTCCTTCTCAAGATCACCATGCAAAAATGCATTATGCACATCCATCCGATGAAGCTCACATCCCTTAATGACAGTAACACCCAAAAACAAGCGAACAAAAGACATCTTAGCAACATGCGCAAATGTCTCAGTAAAATCAGTCCCCTCTGTCTGGCGATTCCCAAGCACAACTAACCGAGCTTTGTAGCGTTCAACAGAACCATCTGAATTATACTTTGTACGAAACACCCACTTGCTACCAATAGCTCGCTTGCCAGAAGGAAGAGCTGATAAAGTCCACGTCTTATTGCGTTCAAGAGCATCAATCTCAGCAGCCCTTGCTAGACGCCATTGAACAGAGTGAGAAGCCTCAGAAAATGTTATTGGATCTGAGCCAGCCGTAACTGCAGCCAAAAAACTAGAGTGCGAAACCGAAAAATTATTACAGGAAACATGATCAGCAATAGGATAGCGAATACCTGTGGACGAGGAAGCAGCTAGAGGGGGGTTTATTGAAGGTGCGACAGTGGCGCAGACGTAGTCGCGAAGTCGAACAGAAGGTTGGCGAGTCTTGGTGCTCAACGGTCTGGGTGGCGGAGTAGAAACAAGCAGTTCAACGTCTGAATCTGAAGGAGAAGAAGACGATGGAGAAGCAGCATCGGAGTCAAAGGCCAGGTTAGCTGGGTCCATTGCCAAAGACCAAGCGGAAGTCGTGGCCGGCGAGATTTGCAGCGACGTGTTGGCAGTCGATGGCGAGCTGGTCGTAAATGAAGGCTCACCGGAAGAGACGTTTGGATCGGTGTTATGAGCGAATCGTGGAGGCGTAGTATCTCCCGGGAGCAGGGCAGGCGAGGTCGGCAAAGCTGGAGGCGTTAGATCTCCGGGCGCGTGAGGAGAACGCGCCCGATTTACATCGCCATGCGCATGAGGAGCACGTAATGCATGCACCACGTCAGAACCATGCATGGTCGGTCCAACCGCGCCTGGTCCATGCACGTCCGAATCGGGCAGGACCGGTTCAAACTTCCCTAGGTCATGTAGAACGTCCGGAAATTGCCCAGACTGTCCAGAAACTCATTTGGTCGACGTGGAAGACTCCGGGGAAGAAAACGGGAAGCAATCTTCATAGAAAACAACGTTGCGACTCGCAAAAATCATACGAGTATCAAGATCATAAAGTCTCCATGCCTTCTTATTTGTAGAGTATCCCAAAAAGACGCACTTTAGGCTTCGGGAAGCAAATTTGTCTCTCGGTTTAAGAAGTTGGGATGCGAAACATAAACATCCAAACACCTTCAGATTACCGTAATCTGGAACTCGGCCAAACAAAAGATGATATGGGAAGTGATCCTTCAACAACAGGGACGGAGTTCAATTGATTAGGTCAGCAGCGGCAAGAACACATGTCACCCCCAAATTCGATTGGAAGATTAGCTTGAAACATAAGAGCTCTAACAACGTTGAGAATATGATGGTTCTTACGCTCAACACGACCATTCTGCTGTGGCGTGTAAACAGTCGAAGTCTTGAAACGAACTCCTTTTTCCGGAAAATACTGACGAAAAGGCTGAAATTCTGTACCATTATCCGCACGAACACACTTAATATTGTGGCGAAAATGAGCAGAGACAAGCGCGAAGAACTCCTTCATCTTGGGTGACACTTCAGACTTACTAACTAGTAAATAAATCCAAACAGCTCTAGAGTGATCATCAACTATATTCAAAAATGAAACTGCCCCACTAAGTGAGGGGTTACTATAAGGACCCCAAACATCACAATGAACAAGATCAAATAAACTACTAGCTATTTTGGTATTCGACGAAAAACTACTTCTAGGCTGTTTTGCTCGATGATATGTTGAGCAAGGAACAGATGTATTATTTCCACGCAATCCTAATATTGGAATAGATGACAGCACTGATGGAGAAGGATGACCAAAACGTTGATGCCATTAATAAAACGAAGAAACAGAAGCAGCAGACACATGGAGAGATCGCGCAGACGAAAGTGGAGCCCCGAGACTACACAACCAATAAATCCCTCCTCGTTGACTACCAACACCAGCCACCATCCTCGTGCTGATGTCCTGAAATATGCATATATTTTCGGTAAGCAAAATTAGAGATTTTAAGGATGCAGTTAGCTTAGCAAAAGATAACAAATTACAACGTAGCTCTGGAATAAATAAGACGTGAGGAAGCATCATGTCACCAAAATATAATGTGCCATGTAATAAAGCAGTAGATACTGAACCATTAGGTAGTACAACATCAACATCAGTAGGCATAATATCGTGAAGAATGTCCTTAGTACCAGTCATGTTATAAGATGCACCCGTGTCAAGTATCCATGGTGTAGAGACCTTACCGGAATTGTCAAAATTCATGTTAGAAAGTATATTCTTAACTGTACCCCATTGCTCCTTAGATAAGACGGGGCCGAAAGCTTGTCTGTCCAAGTCGGTGATGACGACGACGGTGGTGGGTTCACCCAGGGACGGAACAACTCCGACGAACGGCACTCCAGGCGAGACAGACGGACGAGGATAGTAAGTGTGATTACACTAGAGAGGAGGATTATTGGCTCCAGCAGGCAAAAGATAAACACGAGCAGTAGTGGCAGCGACGGCGGGACCAGCTGCAATAACTGCAGGAAAAACGGATCCGGTGGAGGCTTCCTGTAGAGGCAAGTTAACGGTGGTAACAGGAACGGCGGCGACGACATCATTGTGAGCGGAAGCGGCGGTCTTAGGAACGATAGGAAAAAGTGGTCCAGCGGCGGCAATGTTGTCGTGGCGAGGATCCATGGGAATAAAAATGGTAGCACAAATTTCTTCAACACCAAAAAACGTGTCCGGCAAAAATATTTTTCATTTTTTTTTGTTTTTTTCATTTTTTTTAGAGTTGAAGTCGGTAGCAGAAGTCAAATGAGTAGGAATGACGAGTTTGACAGTGGCAGCGGAGGAAAAAGAGATCAGAGAAAAATTGACTTTAGAGCATCGAAGGTTGTGATACCATGTAGAATTGGAGAATTGTATCAAAGATATTAGGGTAAATTCGTATGTGTGTATATTCATCTGAGATTTTACAATATATATGGATGCTATGTCTACGAAGGCTACCAATCTAGCAATGTGGGAATAATGTACAATAACATAAAGAAGGAAAAGTTCTAGTTTCCTTATACAATCCTAATTAAGATGGAAAACATCTTCCTTCCTTAACACCTTCCCAGAAAATGAGCTTTCTGGTTGTCCAGAAGTCGAATGTCCGACCCATTGACGGCCATCGGAGGCAGTTTCACCGGCAATGGAGCCACAGTTGATAACAATGTCATTGGTGAAACTGGGAAAAGGCCAGGATTTATAACTTGCACGCTGGACTCCCACATAGACACCTAACTGAAAAATGGATAAAGTGAGCAATACTGGTAGAACCTTGCTGTACCACATGCACATGGAATCGACCAAAGAAAAAAAAAGAAGGAAATTGATGAGTGTTGAGATAGATGTACCACTTGACTTGGAAATAGTGCAGATTGTAATTGACTTACGCGCATTGGTTTTCCCACACAGCACTGGAGCGGAGTGTTCAAACACGCCATCAATTTCAGGCTGTAACTTTTAGATTGAAAGTTGGCAATTTACACCCGGTTTGACTATCAAAATGTATTTTTCTTTCCTTGCATCCTAATAAAAATACAATGTTTCGTATTGTATTTAATTAATGGTTAATTTTGTAATTTTAAATTCATTTGTATCTTTTTAGATTTTTTTTCCAATTATATCATACTTTTATTCTTTTACTATTTTTAGCTAAGTTCTTTTTTGCATATAAGTTCGTGAGTTCGGTTCGAGATCATCCGCGGGTTCCAGACATCCATCAATTTAGCATTCCCGGTGGGATCCACGTGCTTATTTTGATCAAATAGATCTCGAACTCATGACTAATCCGGCAAAGGACCCTCGCCGGAGTCAGCGAGTCCGTTCACTAGCCCCGACGAGAACGGGAAACACCTCAAGAAACAATGTATGCAGCGATCGATCTCCACCGGACCATAAAGACGAACACCTTCGAGGTAGATCCCCTGAGGAATAACATATCTCAAACCTTAAGAACCAGCGCAGGAGCGAACATGAGCATAAACGGCGTACATAGAGCACCCGAGGAAGCATCTCCCCAAGAATAGGAAAATAAGAGACTTCGTTCTGACGAAACCATTGTCATCTCAGAAGAAAATGCGGTTCCTAAACAGATCCCTCACTCCGACCTCTTGATTATATCCGTTGCTATTAATCATATGCCAATCAAACGGGTCCTCGTAGATAGGGGAAGCAAAGTCGAAATCATGTCTCTCTGTTGTTATGAGAAATTGGGTCCAAGTAAAAGCGGTCTTGTACCTACAAATCCAGTCTCAAGATTCATAGGAGACCCCATAACACCCTTAGGAGAGATCACACTACTCGTGCAGGTGGCGGATGGCCCTCGTAGCCTAGCGCTTAGCTGCACCTTCATAATAATCGACTCCATGGCGCTATACAACATTATACTCGGCTGACCATGGATGTATCAAGCCAAATCCATCTGGTCTCCACACCACATCGCCATGAAATTCCCTACAAGTTGAGGGATGGCCACGATAAGAGGAAATCAAGAAGTGGCGCGAATATGCACCATCATAGCCATTAAGGATGCAATGTGAGGAACCACCGAGAATTCGACGCCCGAACATGTCAAATACTCCGAGTCTGAGCCCATGCAGCTTGGAGAATCTGGAACAGTAGAAGTGGGCACATTATTACCGCCAAGATAAAGACGCAGCTTCGAGATCTTCTTAACCAATACATAGACGTCTTCTCGTGGGACACCAATGATTTTGTGGGAGTACCCGTCCAGCTAGCAGAGCATACTAGTGGGAGAGATGCCAGAATACAGCAATTCTTTTGGCTTTATACGGTGGTTGAACCGCAGTGTAACATCATACTAAGTCTACGAATTCAGAAACTTTGTAGGATGTAACTAAAATAAACGCCGGCCAATTTGGCCGATGAAATCAAAATCAGTAAAACAAACATCTTTACCCTCAGATCATGGGTAGCTAAGATCGATTAGATCGTACCCCAGAAACACTTAAAATATCATCCTAATCTATTTATTTTCATCCTAAATCATATGAAGAACCCATTGACATTGAGGAGGAGGAGGAGGAGGAAGAGGAAATTATGGAGAATTGTAAGTTTATATGAGTATTAAAGGAGACTCTTGTTTGATATCGCCTATCCTATTAGGTTTCTGAATTCGTAATCTTAGTAGGGACTCAATAAATGGTGATCTGTTAAAGTCATGGGGAACCACCATTTATTGAGTCCCTGCTAAGTTTACGAGTTCAGAAACTTAATAGGATGCAATGCACGACGGTTTCCATAAAAACATGCGGAACCGCCGTGTATTAGTGTCGTCTTCTTAGCATTTTCCACTAGTGGCATTACCTTAACATAGACCCAGCGCAAAGCAGAAACGCCGCATCTTTGCTCTGGATCGAGTTCAGGCCATTAGAGAAGAAGTAGACAAGCTACTTAAAGGCGACGTGATTGAGGAGGTGCAATATCCCGAATGGATAGCCAACCCAGTGCTTGTCAGAAAACCTGATGGGAAGTGGTGAATGTGCATCGACTTTACCAACCTAAATGATTGTTGTCCCAAAGACAGCTACCCCTTGCCATTTATAGACCGACTAGTCGAAGCAATCGTCGGATATCAAGTGCTAGCCTTCTTTGATGCCCACCGAGGATATAATAAAATTCCAATGGCGGAGAAGGACAAGGAGAATCATATATGCAGTATTTTTTTGGTACCCAAAATCAACCAAATAATATTTCCCTACATACATTCAACAATAAAAAAGACAATATAATTTAATAAAAGTTAAGATGAATAGTGTAAATTATTGTGGCGGATGAGGAAAACCAAATTGTGAATTAGCCAGCGCATCTCATGTACACTTCCTTCACATCCCACATTAGTATATGCGAAGATTGTATCAAATGAACAGCAAACCAAGATATTTGAACATTTACCATCCTCATCAGTTCTAAACGATGCATTACGTTCATTGCTTATACCTGAATGTATAAGAGTTTCATCTAGGCCTCCAATTACATCATGGACATTTACCCATCAGTCCATCACATAAAATGAGTATGTGATGGGAGGATTTATCCATGGTTCCCATAAGATGTACTTAGGCAAAAAATAATGTGATGCCCAAAGACTATTTTAGTTGGAGACCGGAAGCAAAGGGTACACTATATGTGGCCTATCTAGTCCTAACCTAAAACATTAAGAAAGGATATCTAGGCGTAGCTGTCTTGTAATCAACGGTATCCTCAGCTAATCGATCTGACTAATTGAGCACAATCGATTAGCAATATTGGACCTGAAACTACCATAATACATTGAAACATAACGATACAATTTTATATGATAGAGATAGTTTCACTTACGATGAGATTATTGATACTTCATATATTGATTTAAGTTTTTTATTAGTAGTTTTATGTTATTATTACTATACTTTATCCTAAAGGGAACTAGAAGAGTTATTGCTCGGGTAAATAAATAAATTAATAAAAAGGATGATACTACGTAGTTTTGACTAAAGCCACCACATAACCACCGCAAGTTCACCATATTCCGGCGCCTACCATTTTTATATATTCTTTTTTTTTTGTTTCTTTTTTTTTCATTGTTTCATTCTTCATCCCACATAATTTTTGGCAAGGTTACATTTATAATCTCTACGTATGAATTTTTGTGGTATTATATGTTTTTGTTTCTTTTTTTTTAGCCTTAATTTACCATAACTTTTTTCCGCCTTCCATATTACCACAAATTACTACAAATTACGCGCATAAATACAACTTATTCATATTCACTATACAATTACCATTTCCATATTAAGGTCTTCCTATTTTATATTGCTACACTAACACAATATATTGTTTACGTACAATATGGTATAACTATGGTATTAATATATTTTACTTTGATGCTAAGTATTATATAATCCCACCCTCTCATTCTCCGCCATACTACACGGTTTAGCCTCTCTTTAAACAAGCTACAATTTATTATCATTTGCTCTGGGTATTTTAAGAGATTAAATCATTTGGTTATGTTCTGTTTAATATGATACCTACTTTGTCTTTGTAGGCTGCTCCCGAATTGGAAGCTATTAGGCAAAGAAGGATGCAGGAGCTAATAGGCCAACATGGTGTGGTAAGTCATATTTACCTCTTTTTGGCATGAGTCCGTATGATCAATTTTAAAATCACACATATCAGCAATTTTTTTCTTATATAGTGTACTTAAATCTTTTAACTTAAGAATTAAATAAATTTCTTATATTTTGATCTGAATATATTTTATCATATAATAATGATAATTACCTTTAGTCAATAATGTGTCAATTAGAATACATATTGACAATATTATAGTCTTTCGAAATTTGCCAGTATAATTTTGTTAATTGTGTTAAAGAGTTTTTCTTTTAAATTCCTTCATAATATTAACATAAAAAGATTAAATATATCGTGCAACACACGATGATATTTAGCTAGTTATAGGATAATACACATACATATATATTGTAAATTACTACGAAAGTTTAAATTGTACTTTTCGAAACACTAACAAACCTTATGATAAGTCCATGGCTCGCACTGGAAAGCTTCGTTCAGACTCGGATCGAGTTCCGAGAGGACTCGGGCTTGAGATACGCCTGAGATAGGCTTACAGGTCCATCGACCTAATCCAAATATGGATTGCATATATTTTGAATTGCCTATAAGGAATACACTTCCTCTAATTATGGGAATACAATTGATATTACCGTAGGAATTGTATTCTTACTTGAATTACAAACAATTCCAATCTACGAATTGATGTGATATAAATACAAAGGCTTGGTAAGCCTCTCTATCAATATAATACACACTACGCTTTTATACTTATAGCTTCTCAAGACTGTCTACTGACTTAAGAATCAGAGTGTCTACCCGCGGCTATTGCTGTCAGTTCTGATCCGAACCGAATCAACCGACCGAATCGAATGATACCTGAGAAAAATTGATCTGAAACCGAAACCAACTTGAACCGAATTAACCCAAAAACCGATCTGATCTGAGAATCTTGATCCGAACCCGACTGATAACCGAATTTGCTCGCACCGAACCCGATTTGCACCGACCCAAAATCAATCGAAACCAAACCAAAATCCTTAATAGTAAGTCAAATAAGGATTGATCTTTGATTAGATAAAACTCATTTTAGTTGATGTTCTATAAAAAGTAATATAGGTGCTAGTACTTGTAGAAAGTTAAGTGAGATTGATCATTTGAATAGTTAAATTCAACTTAGTTAGTCTATATGCATATTTAAACTACCAAAAATTCAAAATTAATATCATCCAACTCATTTTGAACCCGAACTCGAATAGAACCGATCAACATATGACCGAAACCGAAATGATCCGAGCTAGAATTGATCAGATTAAACTTGAGCCGGTAGTAATCCGATCCGAACCGATATTAACTGACAAAAGAAAATCATACCGACTCAACCGAACCGTTTTGATCCGAAACCGGTCTAGCTGAACCGAAACCGACCGATCCGACCGAATTGTCACCACTACCCGCATCCATCCAGGGGTCTGTTTTGCATATCAGTTCGTGAGCTCGGTTCGAGATTATCCGTGGGTTCCAGATATCCATCAATTTAGCACGCTTAGTGGGATCTGCGTGTTTATTATGATCAAGCAATCTCGAACTCATGACAGATCCGGCTAAGGACCCTTGCAGGAGTCAGCGAGTCCGTCCTCTAGCTCCGACATTAACGGGAAGAATCAGCATCAGACTTCTCCCAACAACCCAGAAATGATGTGTGCAGCTATCAATCTTCGCTGGACAGTTAGGACGAACACCTTAGAGGTAGATCCCCCGAGGGGAGATCTATCTCGAGTCTTAACAACCAGCCATGGAGCAAGCAGGAGTATAAATGGTGTGCACAGGGCACCCGAGGAGCCTCTCCTCGAGAATTGGAAAACAAAAGACTTCGCCTTGATGAAACCATTGCTTTCTCAAAAGAGGATGTGGTTCCTAACCAGATCCCTCATTCTGACCCTTTGATTATATCCGTTGTTATTTATTATATGACAATCAAACGGGTCCTCGTAGACGAGGGAAGCGAGTCGAAATCATGTTTCTCAGCTGTTATGAGAAATTAAGTTTGAGTAAAAGCGATATGGTGCCTACAAATCCAGTCTCGGGATCGTTAGACCCCTTAACGCGTATGGGAGAGATAGCGCTGCTTGTGCAAGTGGAAGATGGCCTTTGTAGCATGGTGCCTAGTTGTACCTTCACAGTAATCCACTTCATGACGCCATACAACATGATACTTTCCCGACCATGGATGTGTCAAGCTAAAGCCATCTGGTCCCCATACCACATCGCCATGAAATTCCCTACGAGTCAAGGAATGGCTACGATAAGAGGAAACCAAGAAATGGAACGAATATGTACCATCGTAGCCGTCAAGGAGGAAATGCGAGGGAGCACCGAAAATTCGATACACGAGCATGTCAAATATTCCAAGTCCGAGCTTATGCAGCTTGGAAAATCCGGTGGGTACGTTCCTACCCCCCGAGATAAAGACGCGGCTTCGAGATCTTCTCAACCAATACATAGACACGTCTTTTCGTGGCACATCAATGATCTGGTAGGAGTTCTTACCCAGCTAGCAGATCATTATCTATACATCGATCCAGCACAAAAACCTGTAAAGCAGAAAGCCGCATCTTTGCCTTGGATCGAGTTCAAGCCATTAGAGAAGAAATAGACAAGCTACTTGAACCTGATGTAATTGAAGAGGTGCAATATCCCAAATGGATAGCCCACCGGTGCTTTTCAGAAAACCTGATTGGAAGTGGCGAATGTGCATTGACTTCACCAACCTAAATGATTGTTGTCCCAAAGATCTGGTAGGAGTGCTTACCCACCTAGTCGAAGCAATTGTCGGATTTCAAGTGTTAGCCTTCTTCGATGACCTCAGAGGATATCATCAAATCCCAATGGCACGGACATGGGAACTTTCTGCTACAAGAAGTTGCCCTTTGGATTGAAGATTGTTGGAGGTACCAACCAGCGATTGGTTGAAAAGTTATTCAAGTCTTAGATCGGAAGAAATATTGAAATATATGTCGACGGTATGGTGGTGAAGAGCCGCAATTACGACAAATTTCTCGAAAACTTGAAAGAAACCTTTGATACACTCCGAACATCCAATTTAAAATTAAATCCGGCTAAGTGCACCATTGTCATCGGAGCAACAAATTTTTAGGATACATGGTATCCAATCGAGGGATTGAAGTTAATCCCGAGAAGATAGAAGCCATGTAGAACATGCAACCCCTGAGAACAGTGAATGACGTGCATAAGTTGACAAGATCCCTCGCGGCCCTTAGTCGTTTCCTTTCAAAGGAGCAGAAAAGCATCTACCTTTCTTAAATATACTAAAGAAGGCAAAAAAGTTTGAGTGGTCCCACGAGTGTGAAGGAGCTTTCAAAGACCTAAAAGATCACCTCAAACACTTACCTAAACTATTGAAGCAGGACAAGGGGGAAGTTCTCTATTATACATATCTGCCTCACAACTAACCATTAGTGATGTGTTGGTAAAGGAAAAAGAGGGTTCTCAATACCCCATATGTTATGTGAGTAGGGCCCTACAAGGGCCCAAGATAAGATATACCCCCAAGAACAGTGAAGGACGTGCAGAAGTTGACAGGATCCCTCGCGGTCCTAAGTCGTTTTCTTTCAAAGGTGGCAGGAAATCATCTACCTTTCTTTAATATATTAAAGAAGGCCAACAAGTTTGAGTGGTCCCACGAGTGTGAAGGAGATTTCAAGACCTAAAAGATCACCTCAAACACTTACCTTATAAACTATTGAAGCCGGACAAGGGAGAAGTTCTCTATTATACATATATGCCTCACAACTAACCATTACTGTTGTGTTGGTAAAAGAAAATGAGGGTTCTCTACACCCCATATATTATGTGAGTAGGGCCCTGCAAGGGCCTGAGACAAGATATACCCCCTCGAAAGGTTAATCTTAGCCTTAGTGCATGCCTCGAGACTATTACGTCCCTATTTTTAGGCACATACTATAATACTTTTGACCAACTACCCGATCAAGCAAATCCTGCAAAAACCCGACGCCTCAGGGCGGATGGAGAAATAGGCCATCGAGTTGGGAGAGCATGACATACAATACAAGTCTCGAACAACCATCAAAAGCCAAGCTCTTGCATATTTCGTAATGGAGTCGGTGGAGCCAGTAGAAGTTGACTAGCAAGAACCGCATGTAACCATGGGAAAATGGCGCCTATATGTCGATGGTACCTCCAACTCGGGGAGCAGTGGCGCTGGTGTTTTGTTAACAAGCTCCAAGGGAAAAGACCATGCGTATTTCCTCTACTTTAACTTCCGAGTATGAAGCCCTAATCATGGGGTTAAAGCTGGCGAAGGATCTTGAAGTTAAAGATTTTGAAATCTATAGTGATCCGCAAATCGTGGTGTAATAGGTCAGAGGTGAATATAAAACTCGAGAGTATAGTCTACAAAATACCTCGAGATAGTTAAGCCTATTTAAGCCAATTTCAACAACACGAATTAAATCACATCCCCTAAGAAGACAACCATAAATCAGATGCATTGAGCAAGCTCGCCTCCCCGGACTTCAGCATCCGCTCCTCTCAAGAACTACTGATTGAAACACTAGAAAAGCGAACTATGAAGAGAACAACATCATGGATGTTAGCATCTTGGACACATGGATGAGTCCTTTCATAAAATACTTACAAAATGGAATCCTTCCAGAGAAAAAAGCGTTGGCTCGCAAAATCTGAGTGAAGGCCTTGAGATATGTCATACATGAAGGTAGCTTATACAAGAAGGGATATTTGCAGCCACTCCTCATATACGTTGGACCATCCGATGTAGAGCAGCTAATCCAAGAAGCACATGAAGGCGTTGCGGAAGCCATCAAGGCCCGTGAATAGTATCTAGAAGGCTCCTGCAAATGGGATACTATTGGCCCACTATGATGGAAGACTCCCTGAAGTATATCCAAGATTGCCGTCAATGCCAAAGATATGCCAAGATGATCAATGTGCCGCAGGACAACATGTTAACAATTCAAGAATCTTGGCATTTCGTCAGGTTAGGAATAGATCTTGTAGGTCCTTTCCCCACAACCCCTGGAAATTACAAATACATTATTGTTGTCATTGATTACCTGTCAAAGTGGGTGAAAGCCGAAACCTTAACGAACATAACTGGTAAAACAGTCATCAACTTTTGCTGCAGGAACATTGCATGTCGCTACGTAGTTACGAACAATGGATCTCATTTTGCCAACAACCCCTTTAAGAAGTGGTATTAGGACTACAAAATACAGCAAAAGTTAACCTCAATGTATCATCTTCAAGCCAATGGCCAAGTAGAGGTCACCAATCGCATAATTGTAAACGGCATCAAAGGACGACTACGGGGTGCAAAAGGAAACTGGATCCATGAACTCACGAGTATCATATGAGCTCATAGAACTACACCAACTACTGCCACTGGGGAAACCGCCTACAGTTTGGTATATGGAGCCAAGGCGGTGATGTGGTGTGAACTTTACCTGCAGCAGCCGAAGAGTTTTCGCAGATTCTGATGTTTGATGTTTGTTGTCGCGGTCTCAGAATTCGACAAACAAGTAGTGTTTTTTGATTGGAAACATCATTCTAATAAGGGTCAAAATCGTGTATTATTATTTTTGGATACTTCAAATAATATTTTAAGTTAGGGAGGACCTTTTTGTTATTTATGATATTTAGTTACAGCTAGGGTTTAGTACATAAACAGTTTTATGGTTATTTTGTAAGACGGCTTTTGATGTTAATGAAATTGAGGGGTTTTCCTCCGTATCTATCAATTCTTCTGTTGTTTTGATGAATTCAACAAGGATTTGATCTATAGTTCGTAATTTGTTCCACGCACGCTGCATCAGAGTGGTATCAGATTCCAAATCGATCCTAAGTTTTTCCGCCTTCTCCGACGAGAACCCGCAACGGATCATGGGTGTGATGCTGAGAAAGGATGAAGCTGTTGCTCTGCGACGACAACTCGAACTGTTGACCCAGCGACTGGATGCTCTTGTCAGAGAAAACCACATGTCAAAGTCAGTGAGATCGTTGATGATGAGGGTGAAGATGATATCTTTGTTGCTCCACTGTATCATGATCATGTGTATGACGATGAAGATGATGACAACTTTGCTACTCTAGTGTTTGATGTTCCGGTGTACGACGATGACAATTGTTTTTATGAAGAGCTTATGGTGACGGATGAATTGGCTGTTCTCGAGCATGGTTATGTATTAGATGTTCCGGTATATGATGATGAGAATCTTTTAGGTGAAGAGATCGAAGTGATGGATGAAGTGTATGTTCTTGAGCATGTTGATGGTAAGACATCTTCTATTCATATCAATTCTTACGGTCTTTATTCCACCAACGGTTTTGAAATTGATTATTCCCCTCTTGTCAATAATATCGTTTATGATGATGATATTTGTGAGGATGAAGTAGTTGATGGGTATGTTTATGATGATTATATATGTGAGGAGGAGGTTGTTGATGTGTATGTTTATGATGATGATATTCGTGAGGAAGTGGCTGATGGGTATGTTTTTGATGATGGTATTTACTCATTGTTTCTTGAAGTGGGTGGTTGTGAGGATGTAAATTATGTGGTTATGGTTTCAAAATTTGACCTTTTTGTTGATGCACACCCTAAACCTTTTCAACTCGCTTGGCTTCGTAATGGTACAAATGATATTATTGTTTCCAATGGTGTCTAAGGGAGCTTTGAATTGACTCAAATAAGTGTACTGATACTTGGTTGTCCATGGAAATATGATCATGAGCAATGTATGGTCATCCCAATATGTATTTTGTCTTGTTTGGTAGAAAGTGGATTGTTTTGTTGTCGGATAAACCTTATGTGGGTGGCGCTTTGAGTCTTTGCCGTGGATTTCTTGCTGAGAAGTGTGGTGTCCAGTTATCCAGTCTTGACTGTTGCCACTACTTGAAGTTGATTCAGGATTTGCATTATAAGGGTCGTGTTGAGCGTGGTGATACTTTTCAGCTGCTTTCAGTGTCATATGGTTGTCCTTCTATGCATAAGGAATTTGTGCATCTACATCAGGGTCAGTTGCTGCTTATTGCTAGCATCCACTACAAGAAAGTCCATGGTGATTCAAATCGTTGAGTTGTGGAGTTCAAGGTTGGTGATTTTGTTTGGGCTATACTCATTATGGATTCTTTTTCTTCTCACGTTATATTGATCTTTCTGCCAAGAAGATTAATTCTTCTAAACATATGGAGAAAGTCTATCTTGAAGTATGGCATATGCGCTTGGTGAGCCATGTTCATACTTGTCTTGTGTTGAATGTTTTGTTCCTTGTGTTGGAGATTCTTCTCTTTGTGACAACACAGCTTCTGATTCGAGGACGAATCTTTTCTGTCATGGAGAGAATGATGTGGTGTGAACTTTACCTACAGCAGCCAAAGAGTTTTCGTAGATTCTGATGTTTGATGTTTGTTGTCGCAGTCTCAGAATTCGACAAACAAGTAGTGTGTTTTGATTGGAAACGTCATTCTAATAATAACTCATTTATACACGAGCACTTCTGGTTTATGGGCGAATTCCTTTGTCTTAAGGGTCAAAATTGTGTTTTATTATTTTTGGATACTTCAAATAATATTTTAAGTTAGGGAGGACCTTTTTGTTATTTATGGTATTTAGTTGTAGTTAGGGTTTAGTACATAAATAGTTTTATGGTTATTTTGTAAGACGGCTTTTGATGTTAATGAAATTGAGGGTTTTTCCTCCGTATCTGTCAATTCTTCTGTTGTTTTGATGAATTCAACAAGGATTTGATTCATAGTTCATTGTTTCTTCCCCGCACGCTGCATCAGGCGTTAATCCTAACTGAAATTGAGATCCCCTCAGCCAAAACCTTTCAATACGAGGACAAGGAAAATAACACCAACCAAGAGAACCTCTGTCTCGACCTTGACCTTTTCTCGAGGAAAAAAGGGCTAATGCTACAATCCATGAGGCCAAGGTCAAAGAAAGAGTCAAACACTACCACGACAGAAGGGTTCGATTGGCAACATTTACTAAAGAAGAGGTTGAATGAAAAGAACAAGAAAAAAGTGGAAGGGAAGCTAGCCCCGAACTAGGAAGGTCCTTATCGGGTCCTAGAATCCCATCCAAGGGAAAGCTACCTCTTGGAAACAATGAAGGGTGAGCCCATACGAAGAAGATGGAATGTGGTAAACCTATGAAGGTACCACAGAAGATAAAGCTGGCGGCGTAGTCAAGGAACGGTCTGAGGCAACCCCAAATAAAGTAGCACAACTACTTCATGTTTTTAAGCTCGAGTAGAAAACTCGAAGGTGTATCCCCTTTATTTTTACTTTAAGCCACGAGCTAGAGTAAAATGTATCCTATTTCCTACTAAGGGGAATGTTACTCATAAGTAGTATACTTGAGAAAAGTATACGATTGACGCTTATATAAAATAGGCTGTTTGAATGAATAATTCAGATGTCTATTGCTTTGAGAAAAATAGAGAAAGATCAGAATTCGAGATAAAATACTTGAAAAAAGTATTTGATTGAAGCCTATGGGCCAAGTAATTTGAACAAACAAGTTTGGATATCAATCATCTCGAAGTAAGCAACTAAGAAAGGCAAAGTGACTAGAGGTCATATTAAGGGTGTCATTACATAAAAAAATATGATACTCTGCCTAAATACATTGGCCCAAAAGGAGGCCCCGAGGTAACCCTCGATTTCTTCAACTTAGTCATATCAAAGGTGTCATTACATCAAAAATATGATACTATGCCTATATTAGACTTGACCTAAAAGGCTAGTCCTCAAGGATGCCCCGAGTCAACCCTCGAGGGAGAAACCTTGAGTACATAAGAGAAACATATTCTCAAAAATAATGATTTGTTGCCTACAAGTGTGATAACTCAAGAGGGGTAAACCTTATCCAAACAAAAGAACATTTTTTCTAATAAACTATACATACGCCAAGGAGCCTATTGAACTTGGTGAAGCCCCACTTCCTGCTGGCAATTATCTTTTCCATGCTATGGAACTTAGTGAAGCCCCACTTCCTACTGGCAATGATCTTTTACCTGCCAGGGAACTTGAACTTTGCACGATGCCCACCTTGTTCGAAGAATCGGAATCCCTTTTTTTTGTTCTGCTTATTCTGGAGCGAGGATGAGGCATCTCCAACAAGAGCTTGTCTCGCATGAGTCACCAAGAAAAGACAAATCAGGATAAATGGCTATAATCATGCCTAGTAAATCCTTTGATATCATTATCTTCCTAGTGGATCCCAAGCAAGCCAAGAGCTCCGTCCCGGGGACTCCGTGATGTTGATGATCAGCTATAAAAGCAGCCAGCTCTTCCGAAGCCGAGGGATGACTGAAAGTATCAAATGCATCCGCATTTTCTTCATCAGTCTCGCACAGTTATGTGACAACCGTGCATAGCTTATCTAACTCGGAGCGATGGAACAACCATCCATAATCTTCCAGATGACCATTCATCTTGAAGCAGCAGATGCAGAAATCATTCCACAACTTAAGTAACCGTTGCTGCTCCAAGGGATCGCCAAAAGAAGCTCGCTTTGAGTTAACTCCTCAACTTGAAAGGCATGTCTCTCAATAGTGACCTCTGCATATGCCAGTTTCAACTCAGCCGAGTCTTTGGCCTGATTAACGGCCTCCAACTCCCATTTGAGCTTCGCGACCTCGACCTCTAAGCGGCTGACTTCCACAGAAGCCGCAGATGATACTGGTGGCTCCTCTGCTTTGGCCTTGAAGGCGTTAACCTGAGTTTGGAGAGCATCCCTTTCCTCTGCCACACCTTTGAGGGATCAACATCAAGCATGTAACTCGGAGATAGAGTCATATAAGTGTAACAACATGTCAATGGTCTGATCATTCACCTTAGCCAGACCAGTTAGCAGTTGCATAAAGATATTCTTCAGTACCCTACTACACATTATGGAAGGGCCTTAATTAGGAAGAAAAGTTACCTCAGACATCATGAGATACTCGTCATAAGGCTCGAGTGTCTGTTGTGCCATGACCTCCTCCTTGGGCTCTACCAAGTAGTAGTTAAGCTCATTCAAATGACCTTTCTATGCACTTGGCTGCTCGGGTTAGAGGATATACTCATCAGTGTCACCCTCGAGCTCGACCTCGGAAGACACCACCTTCTTGGCCCGTTTCTTCCTAGTTGAAGAGCCAGCACATTTCACAGATGCGTATTAACATACTGAACAATAGTAAGTGTGACAACATAAATGTAACGGATACAAATGCATACCTCCAAGCGACTGGCTAACGGGAGACTTTCCCCGAGTTCTTCTGTCAGACTTCTTTGGTTTTCCCTCGCCCTCAGCAATAATAGAGCTCGAAGCTTCGACCTTCTCAGCACCCGTCGAGGCAACAAAGTGCTCCGAATTCATATAGCTACAATTGGCAGAAGACCTACTGGGCACATTCTCCAGATACCCATAGGTTGTAGCTGGCCATCGCCATCCCGAGGCATGAGCTCCTGTCACTCACTTTTTGGATTGGAATGATATGTTCTACCCGAGCAGCTTCTTAATAGCCTCCTTCAGGTAAGGTGGATGCGCAAAATCCTTCTTCAATTCTCTTTTGGGCTCGGGGTTCTAGTTAGGAATCTAATTTTTAGTCTAATCAAAAGTCGAACGGGCAACCGTCCAATCCTTCCTGCTGCTGGGGAATTCAAACGGCTTCCGTCCCTGATAAGTCAAGGTGATCGAAGAATCAGCAAAGTAAGGCATGTACATACTACGGAAAAAATTCAGAGTCGGCTCTACATTATTTTGTGCACACCATGTAATGACAGCCATTATGGATACCACTACATTGGAGTGAATTTGCCCAGGATGAAGCTCATAATGCTTCAGAAACATCGAGAAAAGAGGGGGAAAGGGAAAAGTAAGACCATGATGCAGAGTCCTCCCAAACAAACTCCTCTACTCGGGGTAACCAACTTTTGCGTCGGCACCTTGTCTTCCTCGAGTCTCAGATCAGCATCAGCAGGATACAACATCTAAACTCATGAACATACTCCTTGTCCTTCTTGCGGCTCGCTGTTATAGCCTCTCATATGAGTTTGTTTCTCGATATTGGGCTCTACGGATGGATCCATACCCGATTCGGAGGAACCTTCGCCATGCTGGCAAGGAACGGTTTGCAGAGGGACAACTATGGTCACTTCGGTGAAAGCCCTCAACCCGGTGGTTGGAACATTGAATCCACTGTGGCGGGACTTTTACCCCGGCCTGGGGCTTGAAGATTCTCCGTCGGTTAGTTTTCAGCGATGAATGTTTTATAGCTCGCAAATTATTTGGCCAAAGCCTTACACTTTGGCACGATATTATCCCCGATACTATGGGTGGCACTGGAACTTGATTGCGACATGATCGGGGAGAGAATGGGGGGAAATAAGGTGGTGAAAGAAGAATTTGGAGATGAAAGTTTTTCAGAGAATAGCAAAAGGAATTCGCAAATTGAAGTTGAGAACAATGATAAATACAAAGGAGATTATTTGGGATACATTACATCGACTCGCGAAATGATGCAGGCTAGTGAAAAGGTGGTTATGCACCGCCAGGGTCATCCTATGACCAAGTGACACGTGTGACCCAATTTAGACTAAGAGACGACTTGAACTCAGCCATCCACATGTCCATATGGAATGCGAAACAACTTGAAGATACATATTCAGAATAGTCAACCCGAGCGGTTAACCCACGAGGATGCCCCGAGTTACCCCTCCAAGATACATCCCTCAAGTCCTTGGCTTTTCCCCCGAGTAAAAAGCCTCGCATAATTCCCTTGAGAGGAGACCTCGAGATTATGAACATCTACCTCAGGGCTACTGATAAGTCCATCGTTCGCACTCGAAGGTTTCGTTCAGACTCGGACCGAGGTCCGATAGGACTCGGGTTCGAGATACGCGGGTAATGGGCTTACTGGTCCATCGACCTAATCTAAATATTGATTGCGTATATTCTGAATCGCCTATAAGGAATACATTTCCTCTAATTATGGTAATATAACTTTTATTACCATAGGAGTTGTATTCTTACTTGAATTACAAAACTTTCGAAGGAGGATCCTAAGCTCCTTGTTTGTAGAAAAACTCCCGTCTTGAATGATTTTGAGAGAGGAAGAACCACTCAAGTCAAGAACCTCAAGTTTCTTACACATTTCAGGCTTTGCATCTCTTGAAGTTGGGCACCTTGTCCGAGGATAAGCAAAACAATATCCTTGAGAGCATGAAGAGATGGAAACGATTCAATCTGGAGAAACTATAGGTTGATGCTTTTCACAGTACTCATATTGTTGAAAAGACCATCATGCATGCTCTTCAAAGACATGTTATAGCCAGAAATTTCAAGAACAACCAGTCCAAAGTGCAATGATTTCAGTTTGAGAATCTGTTCGTAACACGAGCAAGCGAAGATTGCGTATTTCAGACATGGTTAGCGGCAAGAGGCGGAATTCAAGATAAAATATTGCAAGATGCCGAAGTTCATGTCTGAACCTCGAAAGCTTAGGATCACTGGGTTTTTTTTGTAACAACTCAGAATCATTGAGTACTGCATTATTGAGATGATCCAAGTCGAGATGAAACTCGAGACTCCTTCTTGTCAAAGAAAATCGAGCCCTCCACCTTTTATCTTCTGCCGTTTTAGTTGTCCCAATATCAACTTTTTCAAACACATCAGCCAGTCCCAATCCTAGCTTAGTTGACTCCACAAAGTTCATATATTCAAGACGGCTTGCTTGATATTGTTGAGTGCGGCCCTCTAGTAAGCTTTTAGACATCATACAAAAACAAAAAAGGCCAACCAACCACCACATGATCACTGCAGCTGCAATAGAAACCACTCCAAAACTGAAAATCACAATTGCCAACAAAAGTCACCAAAACCGTGGAAAAAAAATCAAACACCATCAACCTTTGGTACAACCATTTTTGTACTTTAGCAAATCAGAGAATTTGCAACAACCGAGTATCATAAAGTTTTGAGATGACTTTAAACCATCTTAATCACTTTTTTCCTCAAATCACATACACGAACACCCAAATACTCCAATATCTCAAAGCATAGTCACAATTACATATGCACATTTTGAAACATGATCAAAATTTTACCCTTTATAGGAGGAATTCACCATCGTATAATGTGAGTGGACCATCGAATTCCCATTACAAATCGCATAACCGACGAATTTTATTTCTGCACTTGAAATCTTATGTGTTAAAAACCCAATTTTTGATGCTCTTGGTACCAATACACTTGAAGGAAGATGAATTCCAATACAAGTTGAATCCAAGAATAATCCACATAGCCTGAAGAGTTGATATCATCCGTAGTTTGAAAAAGGGAAAAGGGGGAAAAAGGAGACAAACTACATCGTTTTTGGTAGCTTGGAAGGCATAAACAAAAGTTTGGACCAAAATGTGGTCTAAAAGAAAGCAAGAATAACTATTTAGTATTAATTAATGTAGGAAAAAATAAATTGATTTTGGTAACCAGGTGGATATAGTAAATATTAGGTAGAAAAATACATGACCACAAAAGTATTTTTTTGAAATTAAAATTAAAAAGAATTTTATTTTGAAAAATTGTTTGAGAAAGAGTGTTACTTAGTAAAAAAAAAACTCAAAGTTGCATACCAAGTTCCCAACCATCGGCATTGAAGATGTCTTCTATGATCCTGTTTGGGAATTAGCTGTTAACAATTACCTGTTAGCGGATTGTATTAGCTCTTAACTGTTAGCGGATTGTATTAACTGTTTTGACTAGCGTTTATTAGATGATTGTTTGGTAAATGATAAATAAATTTTAGTTGTTTGTTATGTTAAATGACAGAAATGGATATCTACATAATTTAAGTTTTAAATGTTGTTTTTGTATGATTTTTATTTTGATGAAGTATAGAAAAATATTTCTAATACTTGTATCTATATTTATTTGTATTTTTTGAGATGATATTCACTAACATATATAAGAATTTTTATTTATTTGTTAAATTGTACTCTAAAATTATAAATCAATTATTCAAAAATAAAAATGATAAAAATAAAATTAGTACAAATCAAAAGAATTAATTATGTACAAACAAAAAGTTTACCTTACATGTGACACATTCAAATGAAAGTTTTAAAAACAAAGTTACGTACAAAAGGAGATGATAAAAAAATTAATTAAAGCAAAGTAATGGATAAAAATTAATATTTCCTTTTTCGAGTACTTTGAAAACAAGTGTAATCATCCACAAACAATTCAATGGAAATTAAGATTTTGGTCTGGAACATTCAGGGGATGGAAACAGCCTTAGATAGACTTTCAACACTCATCAGAGACAATCATATAGAACTGCTATGCTTGATAGAACCTTGGCATCCAAACACTAAAATAGATCATTACAAAAATCAGTTACATTTTACTCACTGCATTTACTCAAATGATGCAAAAATTTGGATTATTTTTGGAACGATTCACTTACAGTGTCTCTAATTCATGAAAACCTGCAAATTTTAAGTGTCATAATCAAAAAACCTAGTTTATATATAGCTATTAATGGCATATTTATCTATGGGGGCAGAAAGGCTTTATGGAATGATCTACAAGTTTTGCCAATTTCTGACACATTTTACATTGGAGATTTCAACTCCATGCTATCAATTTCTGACTATAGTGGTCCCTCTACTCCCAAACTTGGAAGTATGAGAGACTTCCAGAATTTCATTGATAGAATGGATTTGATCCATGTACACACAGTGGGAAAAGATTTCACCTGGACCAATAAAAGACTTAGGCCTACTTTAGAAAGGCTGGATAGGGCACTGTGCAGTCATTCTTGGCATGCAAAGTATCCAAAATTATTCAGTGTTGGTCTTTAATAGGGAAAATTCAGATCACTCACCACTTTACTTTCAAATAGATACACAAGTGCCTTCGGTTCCTAAGTCTTTTAGATTCATTAGTACATGGTACAAAAGAACTGAATTCCATCCTTTTGTTCAACCTAACTGGAATGAACCTCTACCAGAATGTGGCATGCTCAGATTTTTTCTGAAGCTGCAAAGATTGATAAAAGGTCTCAAAATATGGAATAAGGAAGTTTTTGGGAATGTACACAAAAATGTTGAGGTGGCAGAGGAACAACTGAGAGTACAGGAAATTAGATATGATCACAATCAATGTGATTCAGAACTAATTACTCTCAAACTCAAAAAAGCCCTTCTCAAAAAAGCACTTAAGGAACAAAAGCATTTTTGGAAGTATAAGGGCCTGTTTAATACGCTTGAACTGAACTGAACTGATTTGAACTGAACTGAACTGAACTAAAAAATACTGAACTGAACTGAAAAATACTGAACTGAACTGAAAAATATTGAACTGAACTGAACTGAACTGAAAAATACTGAACTGAACTGAACTGAAAAATACATTTGATTCTTTTATATAACATATTTGTATATTTAAAATTCTTACTAAATAAACAAGCCATTAAAGTATATTGAATTGAACTTAATTGAACAAAACTAAATTGAAGAAACAAATCACTACATCAACATTAGCTAAATTTCATCAAATTTATATTTCATCATTATCATAGAAGTTAAACATAATTGAACTAAAATATACTGAACTGAACTTTATTGAACTGAAGTATACTGAACTGAAATTTATTGAACTGAATTGATATAACCAAATTGTGCTATATTTTATCAAGTCAAATTTTATTAGCACCAAACATAATTAAGTTGAACTTACAAAAGTATGCATTGATACAATTTAATTAGAAAATGTTTATCAAATCATATTTCATCAATTCTAAACTGACTTGAACTGAATTGAACTGAATCATACTGAACTAAACTTAATTGGACCAATCCAATTAAACTTAATTTAACTGAATCATACTGAGCTATAATTGAACTGAATTGAAGAAAATGATCAATGCATTGATACAACTAAATGAGGTTGTATTTTATCAAGAATATAAAACAGAACTGAATTGAACTACACTGAACTGAATTGATTTGAATTGAACTGAGTGAACTGAATTGGACTACACATAACTGAAATGAACCGAGTTGAACCACACTTAACTAAAATAAACTGAATTGAACTACACTTAACTGAACTGAACTGGATTTTCCATATGAACTTAAAATATATAAATTATATTTTCATTGAACTGAATTGAAGAAAATGATTAATGCATTGATATAACCAAATGAGGTTGTATTTTATCAAGAATAGAAATAGAACTGAACTGAACTACACTGAACTGAGTTGAACTGAATTGAACCAACTGAACTGAATTGGACTGCACTTAACTGAAATGAACCGAGTTGAACCATACTTAACTAAAATGAACTGAATTGAACTACACATAACTGAAATGAACTGGATTTTCAATATGAACTTAAAATCATTAAATTATATTTTCGTTGAACTGAATTGAAATAAACTATATGTTTTCTAAACTGTATTGAATTGTGTTGAATTATTAACATTTAATTTGTTTAATTTTTTTTAAAAGTACAATACATGAACTGAAAAATACTGAACTGAAATGAACTGAAAAATACTGAACTGAACTGAAAAATACTGAACGGAACTGAACTGAACTGAAAAATACTGAACTGAACTGAATTGAAAAATACTGAACTGAACTTAACTGAATTGAAAAATATTCAGATAAGTTGTACTAAACAAGCCCTAAGACACAGTTAAAATGAATTAAGGAAGGGGATGTAAATTCCAAATTTTTCCATAATTCACTTAAGGAAAAGAGATCCAAACTGTGCATTTCCAAGATTAGGAACACTGCAGGGATCTGGTTGGATGATGAGACTAAAATTGAAAATGAGGCTATTAATTACTACTCATCACTCCTAACTAGTGAGCAGTCACATGCAGATCTACACTTTGCCTCACATTTTATGTCAAAAGTTCCCTCCTTCATATCCAATGAGCAAAATTTTGTACTGCTCAGACAAGTGGACTCAGAAGAACTTAAAGCAATGGTATTTTCACTGAACAAGAACAGCACACCAGGGCCAGATGGCTTTTCTGCTTGTTTTTTCATTAAATCCTGGGATATCATATCCAATGATTTAATTGAGGCAGTGAATGATTTTCTGAGGGGATCTCCTATACCCAGAGGTATTGTAGCCACTTGGATTACATTAATACCGAAAAGGCACCCCAATATCTTTTGATGACTACAGACCTATAAGTCTGTCCAAAGTCATCAACAAGATATGCTCAAAGGTGATAATGTTGAGAATGAACCCTCTGATGAATGAGATCATCTCTCCAAATCAGACAGCCTTCTTAAAAAGGAGAGACATTTATGATAATGTTCTCTATCTACAAGAGCTGGTCAGACACATAAATAAAAAAGCTAGAGAGCCTAACTGTATTTTTAAGTTAGACTTAAGGAAAGCTTTTGATATAGTTAGTTGGCCCTTCCTTAAAGTGATTCTGCTCAAGATTGGTTTCCACAAAAATCTGGTAACATGCATAATGAACAACCTTGCTCAGGCATGGTTCTCTGTGCTTATAAATGGGAAACCAGTAGGATTCTTCCAATCTTCAAGAGGCATTAAGTAAGGGGATCCTCTATCCCCATTACTGTTTAATGTATTCACTGAATCCTTTTCAAGGAATTTGGCACACATTTTCATGATAGGGAAACTGACCTACTATAATCTACCCAGAAATGTAGTGCCAGTTTCACATTTGTCTTATGCTGATGATACAATCCAGTTTATCTCAGTCAATAAGACAACACTCATCAATCTTAAAGCTTTCTTGGCAACTTTTGAAAAAGTCACTGGTCAAAGGATCAATTTTGATAAAAGTGATTTTTACATAAGTAATCATGCCTCTTTAGCAAAGAAAAATATGATCAGTGATATTTTGGGTATGAAGGAAGGTACTTTCCCTTTTAAATACCTAGGCTGTCAAATATATCAAGGAAAATTGCTCAATGCATTTTTAACCCTCTAATAGAACAGATAAGCAAAAAACTGAGCTACTGGAGGTTTAAATGGCTATCTAATGGGGGCAAAATCACCCTACTCCAATCAGTCCTGTATGCTATTCTACAGCATGTGTTTACTGTAATGGCTCCAACAGTGCACATTGTTGAAACCCTGGAAAAAATGTTTGCAACCTTTTTATGGGGATCAACTCCTGTAAAAGAAAACAAAAAATGGAGGAAATGGTCAAAACTGTGTTACCCTGTTAATCAAAATGGTCTTGGTTTCATTTTTATCCCTCACATAGTCCAGGCTTGTTCACTTAAACTCTGGTGGAAATACCAAAATGCCACAGCCCTTTGGACACATTTCATACATTCTCTACCTAAATCCTCTAGAAATTCCCAAACCTGGAAGAGAATTTGCCAGGTGAATCACATAGGAGAGAATAATAGTCTTGTCATTCATGGCAAAGGACTCTGTATTTTCTGGAAGTCCAATTGGACTGGAGAGGGGCCCCTTGAAGACCATTTCTTGCCCAACCTCACTTCTATCTCCATTACTTTCTCAGTAGCTGATTTTATCCCCAATAGACCATTGTACTTACCTGAGCTACATGGAGCTGTCTCCAATGTCATTTTCCAGAAACTGTCAACCTCAGCTATTTACCCTCACAGAGAAGACAGATTGGTGTGGAAACCTTCAGTTAATGGCTCTTTTTTCATTTAGGAGTGCATACCATATTTTTCAAACTCACATACCAACTTCTTCCTCTCTGGCTAAATTATGGAGCATTAAGGTACCAAAGAAGATACTTTTCTTTTGCTGGAGGTTGTTTAACTACCTTTACACTGGCCTCCAAATGCCCTTTCTGCAACAATTCAGATACCATAGATCATTTTTTCAACTCATGTGCCATGTCAATCTGGACTACTTTGTTGGCCACTGTAGGTGTGAAAGATATTCCTTTTGTCTCTATATGGGATAGACTATCCTATTATCTTACATATACATGCTTATCAAGTTTTCAAGCTAAACTGATAAGAATGTTATGTTCTATAATAGTTTGGTGTCTCTGGAAAGTAAGAAATAGGTATATCTTTGAAGATATCAAACCTTGCAGATCCCTTATTGTTAGAGAAATCAAACACCTGTTGTACCTTTCACTGGCTGCCCATACTGTCAGCATATTACAACAATTTGATCTTCAGTTAGCTACACATGCACACATTCCTCACACTATAAAGCCCTCTAGACCAAGACCTAGATTAGTCTCTTGGTCCAGACCTGCTATTGGTTTTAAAATGAATGTTGATGCTGCTTTCAAAGAGCATTTTTGTGGCCTTGGTTTTGTACTCAGAGATTCAGAAATTTCATAGCAGCTGGTACTACCTTTTCAGCTGCCTCATCATCACTGGAAGCAGAAATTAAGGCAATCAAAGCTGGCTATCAATTTGGAGCCTTTTATGGTCACAACTACATCTGTATTGAATCAGACTTTTTGAATGGAATCTCAATGGTGTTGAACCCCATCATAGCCCACTGGAAACTTTTCCAGCTAGCTGACTTAGTTCACCAGTTGATCAAAGTCCCACTACTACATACTCCAAGGCAAGGCAATCAGCTTGCTGATGCACTCTCAAAAATGGCTCTAGATCAGAAGACAACTTCAGTTTTCAACTGGCATACACTCACCCTGACATCAAAGTCATCTGTCTGTTGGATAAGGCAGAGCTACCTTCCATAAGGATGTGATACAGAAGCTGCTCATCAAGTCATCACAGGACTACTTAGTTAAAAATTTTATTCTGTTCATTGTCACAATATGCCTTAACTGTTGCTTACTATGGTGCTGTCTTGAGTTTCGTTTAACAATTCTCTAACAAGTTTCATGATATGTTTCAGTTTTAGGCTAACATAGCATAGGTTTAACCTATTTTTGGAAGCACTGATGTGCTTTAGGACTTGCTCATGTAATCTTGGCGGTCTATTCATACCGCTCTCCATTTTTGGGCCATTTATGGCAAGGGCTTGGGAGGCCTAATAATACTTCCCCATCATTGATGGTTTAATTTTTTAAAAAATATATGTTTGACCAATTAAAATCTATTTTTGACAAATTGAGCAAAACTTCGCTTCAAAACGGGGCTGCCAAATGAGGCCATACTCATCTTACCTTTCCCTTTTTCAATGAATCTTCTCCACTCATTTCCCCGTAAGAAAAGTTTGTGCCCAAGCAATAGAGTGGACCGGAGAGAGAGATCAATGCGTTCTCGACTTTGAGAATCTTTCAAAACAATTTAAACATATACGGTGGCACCTGGCAACGGTCTTGCAGTCATTTATCTGCATAATCTGCGTTGCAGCGTTCAGCACAAACTGCTGTTGGAACAAGGGGTAGGTTTTCTCCTCAATTCTTCGCTGATATTCTCTTGATTTTGTGCCCTGTGCTAGCTAGTGTGTATATAGTTGCGGAGATGATAACCTCTTGCAGTTGCATTCACGTTCCACGTTTATTTTCCCCTTCTGCATTTCTATTGCAGAATTCTGTATGTTAGCGTTCTGTTTGTAGATTCACTGATCATTGTTGTGAAATTGGAACTCCGGGCAGATTTCCCCCTAATTTACAGTTGATGTTTGTGAAAGATTGTTGTGCTTGCAATTTATCTCAGGCAATACTATCGATACTCTCTCTCTATATATATATATCATGTTTTTTGTTTTGGAAGAAGAGATGTTGGTTGCTAAACTAGAGGAGCCTGAGTTTTGCTGGGGAAAAAAGAAAGGCAGGATTGGAAACAACGAAGGGGTTCAGCTTTATGAATCATTTGCTTATGATGGTGGGTGTTATGCTTTGAATGACTTTGTGTACTTGTATGATGCACAAAGAGATCATCCGCAAATTGGGAAGATCCTAGGGATTTGGGAGACTGCAAGCAAGTCTAAGATAATCAAAGTTCGGTGGCTTTTTAGAGCTTCAGAGATAGCTTACTGGCTTAGGATGCACAATGTGAAAGCAATGGAGAATGAGGTGTTCCTGGCCACTGGGCAAGGAGTTGGGCTGGAAGACAATGCTGATCTCGTAAGCTACTGGACTAACTATGTATATGGTGAATATGACAGCTTATAAAGTTTCTTATATCATTGCATATGTGTGTTTTATGTTAGAATTTTTTCTGAAATTACTGTGAAAATGCTCCCAATGCCATTTTTTAAAGGAGTTTTATTGAGGTAGCGTAAAAGGAGAATGCTCAGCCACTCAGATATGGCTGTTACATTTTATACATATTACTGCTGAGTTGCTAAATGAGCTTTATTATTTCCGCACTTGGTTAGGAAGCAATCATTGGAAAGTGCCGTGTGGTGTGCATCTCAAGGGAGACTTGGTCTTCAACAGAGTATAGTAAGAATGCTGATTATGTACTTTACAGGACATTTGATGTTGGAAATTACATCATATCAGAAAACATGGATGATGTAGTAGGTGGGATTCTGTATCACCTTTACAGTCTTGTTACTTACTGGATTATTTTTTGTACAATTAAACTCCAGATTTTTGTATAGTATATATTTAACTCCATTTTTCTCTTTCTGCCTACCTGTAGGAGCTTTTAATCAGGTGTACGTTCCTTCAGATTCTCCTAAAAACAAGAGAAATGATTATTCCAAAAAGGACTCCATCTATTCGGATGTAAGACCTTCGAAGGCATCGAAAGTCGAGGAATTACCAGTTAAGAAAAGAAAATCCGCAGAGGAATCCATGAATGCTGAGACTAAGGGCATCTTTATGAATGACCCAAATGATGTCAAGATTTCATCTGGGAATAAGATAGATAATGTACTACTCAGTTCCAAGGGAGTCAAAAGACCCAAAGCCTTTCATCAATCTCCCACAGTTGTCACTCAACAACCAGGCATTGTAAGTACTAAGATCTTTGAGTATGCTATCCCATTATCTCACTTTTTTTCTATATAGCTTCATTTGAAATATTTAGCTAATCCGCGTGGTCGAAATCTTTAGGCAATCTCTGATGATAAGAAGGGTAACATACCTCTGAGTTCCAAGTCAGTCATATCCTCTCAGGAAATGTCCAAGGTTGGGAGGATTTATGAAGTCACCCGACGGCCAATCACCGTAAGTACCATGACTTAATGATTGTATTTTGTTAATATCTTTAGCTGATCCATTTGGTTGAAATTTAGGTGTTGGGTTCATGGTAAACTCCTTGGGCATTGTAAAATATGCATGTTAGGAATCAACTCGACCCTCTTATGGAGTAATTATAATCTTTTGTTTTTTTTATTTAAGATTTTTTATATGTAGTCTATTGCTCATAGATGTACGGGACAGATCTTAGTTTTTGTATAATAATGGTCCTTATGTGAAGGACTGTGTATGAGGAATATACGTATCTAAACTCATATTTATTTGTAGAGCAGAAAATAGTATATTATTTAACTAAACTGGAAGGGAATGGCCTACAAAGGTTAGTGAGAAACTAAAAACCAGAACTCTAATGAATCAAATAGATGCTATGAAGATAAACTAATGCTGGTGTGATTATCTATATGGCAATTTTAGGGACTAGCTGCTTGCTATTACATAGGTATTATCAAATTTTATGGTATTGTGTTGGTCAACTAGTTACGCAGAATAGTGCTTGGTGAAAATTATTGATCTAGCTGGTTCATACATCTATCGCATATATTTGTGTAATGGCTGATGGTCAATATAAACAGTCAGAATGAAGCCCTCATAGTTGCTAATTATCTTAGCTTGCTACTCATAGCAGCCTTTTACTGCTAGAAAAAAGACAATTTGTTTTTGCTGTAGGCGTCAATTTTAGATTTTGTTTGTAAACTTTTGCTTTCTAATGTCATCTTCAATAAACAATGATATCTAATTTATTGTTTTCTCCTTATTTTGCTTGTAGGAGAAGGGAAAATGGTACAAATATAATGTAAGTAATCCCGGATCCCATTATTTTGTTGCTGACCAAATTCGCTCTAAAGCATTGTCTAGTGTTACTTGGTTTATCTGTCTTTTATTATTCATTACTAGTTAGCTTCTAGTTTGAAGTTCATAATATTGCTATATTTTCTTCACTTGAATGTATTTATGCTGAATGGGTATGGAAGACTTTAATGTCTTAGTTTCAGCTGTTGACTTATAATTGAAACCAGTCAAGAGACACTGTCAGGTGCTCCTTGGAAATGAAAGATAGATGCATTTTTGCTTACTGTTACTTTTCAGAAAAAAGCTTAAAGCTGCTGATGGAATGAGTAAATCTACTGTGTGATTGTATGAGAAATGAATGTATAGTGTGACAGGAATTGAGGCAAAGATCTGTTTAAAGTCAGCAGTTTATATTGATCAATAGGGTGTGAGATGACTGTAGTGGTAGCGAACATGCTTAATGTCTTATAGCTTTTGTTGAACTATTATTCATGACCCGTTGTCTCTAAAGGCGTTATGTCTGAAGGTTTCTGAGGCTATTCAGTAAATTATGGATGAGCATGGCTATTTGGTTTTTAAAATCCTATAGACTTCAGAATTCCAAATTCTTAAATCCATGACAAAGTCTAGTCCAAATCCAAGATTTTGCAAATCCTTTTTAGTTTTTTTAATGGATATCTTCTGGTCAACTCTTGTAAATTGATGGGATGACTAAATCAACTCTAGACTGGACTTAGCCAAATTTTGATGTTCTTTTGTCAGGCTTACTTTCCAATAACTTATTAATAGTCCTGACTCAAAGAATGAGCAATCAAAAACCGTATCACAAGAAGTGACGCAAACTGGGAATTTTCCAGTAGTTTGCTTATAGTTATGAGAGATTGGCTAATGATTCCAGTAGTTTGCTTATAGTTATAAACACCAATAATGATGAGAGATTGGTTAATGATTCCAGTAGTTTGCATAGTTATAAACACCAATAATGATGAGAGATTGGTTAATGAGGCAACAAAGAAATAGGTTGCGGCATGTGCAAGCACGCAGTGTAACAGTGAAGAGTTTTAATCTCCTAACTATGCTCATCTTAGTGGAGAAAAATACTGTAGAATCTTTAGAAGGTTGAATTCTAAATATGGAGATATTTCTTAATTAATTTATTTATTTTTAAATTAAGTTAGTAGCTGATATTTTCCTAATTATGCCCTCAGAAGAAAATTTGCCCCGAGTCCTATGTTGTGTAGTTCCTGTATGTAATCTGCTTTAGGTGCCTACCATACATATCTATTTTGATAATTGTTTTTGTTCATCATAACCAGCCTTGGGAGGAAGAGAACATGAGGTGCGCACATGATGAAAAAAGGATGGTTCTGCTTGAGAATTTAGATCCAGAATACACTTCAGGGGAGGTGGAGGTGAAGTTCATATAGTATTTACTAATTCTTTAATTTGTAGATTATCTAGGAGTGTGTCATTTTTTTTCAAAACTCTTATCAGTTTTATTTATATATTTGATGATTAAAATTAGATCCTTGTAGATCGACTGTTTTGGTTGAATTTTACCGTTTTAGTTTGTGATCGAGAAAGGAATAGTGCAAGTATGTCTTTATTTCAGCCTAACCTCATGATACTTGTTGTCACCTTGTAATGCATACGTGGAAGGTTAAAAAAAAACAAGCTTATTCAGAAAGTGCTAGTCTCTCAATTCCCCACTCTCTATTGTGTTAGCATTGATGCACCAGTCAGCCAGATATACTTTCGAGTAAATCTTCAAGTAGCTATAACTTAAGTTATTAGCTGGTATATGGCCTCCCTTGTCCTGTGCTTATTGGCTAATGATTTCTTAATATTTTTGCCAATTTCTGTGAGATATATGGCCTCTCCCGTCATGTGCTTGTTGGCTAAATGACTTTTAGTTTGTTTTAATCTTCCCAAATTTTCCTGGTTCCCTTCAATAATCTATTTCATTTCAGGACTTACTGTGGAGTGCATTTCATATAAATTGTTCGGCAAAGATGGTCCAACATGCAGCGTTCCAAGATTATGGTAATTGGTATAGCTGTAGGCTTTAGTGTTTTATTTAGCATCTCAAGGTTCTGTTTTCTAGGTCGAGCTCTGATCATACTGCGAAGATTGGAAGCAGCTGAGTGGGTTGTCAGAGAACTCATGGTTGGATGCTTAGTAATTTCTGGCAAAAGGTATGTATTCTTATGATGACGCTGCTTATCTTTATTTAAAACTGGATGCTCGGATATTAAGGAATTGATACAATAGCAATGGGTAAAAACATAATGCAGTTATAGCCGGGGATTGCTCCTTTATCGATATCGTCAGATACTATGATTATGAAGTGGGATGATATTGGTTGAATGTAGTCATTGATAAGCTGTAATGTGTATAGGTGTTCACTTCAGTGCTGGATTGAGTCTGGTTTCTAGTTTCACGAGTCTAGCAGAGACTTTATTAAACTTTATATTCAATAAAAAACCTGGACCTTTCCTACTATGCTCTGTAACTCCAATGATAAGGGAGTGGAACATCTCAGTTTCTGGCAGTTTTGTTCACATAGCTCTTTCTTTAGGGTTTTTTGCATTTGTTGCACTGCTATTTCCTGATTTTTTACAGACTGAACTTGCTGGAGTTATAAGTTCAGAAAATTTGGCTTTGGTCAATGTTTTACCGAAACTTTTCCATAAACTATATTGTTCAATGCTGCATGACTTTGTTGACTTCTTCGTTTCATTTCACTCTGCTCCTGCTGGTATGATTTGATACAAAGTGTGAGGATCTTGATACAGACAGGAATTGTAACAGTTAGAAATTATTGAGTTTTTGGACATAAAAGCAGGAGATGTAGGTGGAAAACAAGTTTATCCATAGAAGGGAGTAAAGGACCCATTAAACCATTACTGTCTTGGCCTTATGCTGAATGTGAATATCCAAATAGCAAAACTGAACAGATGAGAAATGACCAATATTAGAGACATCAGGGTAAATTTGAGTGGGACCCTATGTCTCTTTTTATGTGGCAACATTCATCTTACTTGCTTATGGCAGCTCTATCGATCTACTGCTCACAAGCAGTAGTATCTTCTTATCTTGTCTGGCCCTCTAAACCCACACATCCTTAGATTTTCTTCAACCTAGCTTAAAGTGATTAGAAAGATCTAAAAGAATGGGAAGTGAGAATAAAGTGAAGTTGGGCTTGGTACATCTTAGATTATAAGAAACACTTGGGAATAGTTGCTTAGAGTTTAGGGTTTAGATAACATTCACCTTATGTCTTTGATTAATTGCTCATAGTAGCTCTATTGATCTATTGCTTACAATTTCCACATCCTTAGATTTCCTTCAACCTATCTTTAAATGATTAGAAAAATCTCTGGTATTTAGGAAGGGCTTTATGGAGCTTAAAGGAACTTGGTATCCCGATGAATTTGATAACATCTTTAGTTTCGTTCAAACTAAAAAAAAATTCCATATTAAAGAATGGGAAGTGAGAACAGTTAAAGTGAAGCCTGGCCCTTTAAACCCACATCCTTGGACTTCCTTCAACCTAGCTTAAAGTGATCAGAAGGTCTCTGGTACTTAGGAAGGGCTTTCTGGTAGGAACTTTGTATGCCGATGAATTTATTAACTTCTTTAGTTACGTGAAAACTTATACTTACTTCTATACAAATGAATGGGTGGGGAGAACAGTTAAGGTGAAGTTGGGCTTGATACATCTTAGGTAACAAGAAACACTTAGGAATTTGATGGTCTGGTTGAAGTGCAGTTGGCCTTGATGAATACTTTGCATTTTGCTTTGGGATACTTGGATTCTTTTTAATGACCATTGGATGGCTTAGCTTGATAGAAGTATAATGACTAGGAATCAGAAGCTGTCAAACTGTACTTGGTGACTTTCTTTTTTTAATTGTTGAGTGGACTGCTACGTTGGTTCTGAGTAATTCATGTATAAGAATGCTTGAAATCCTGCTTCTGCAAAGATGGATGTGATAATACGAGCACCTTATTGAACTGTTGTTGTACGGGTTACCTGTGAAAATACGGGACTTGAGAATAGTATGCATCCATTATGGCAGACCGCCTTTACAGTAGGGGCAGCAGGAGCATCTAGGATTCAGATAAATATAATTTTAGTTGAGCCAGCTATAATAATACCAGCTGAAGAGTGTTGAAAAATTACAGTGGAGCATGTCATTCAAGGAAATGTCATCAAAATTATTGTCTTCTTCCTTTTGTTAGCCAAATTATACGATGGCTGGCATTCTTGCTTACCTCTGCTTTCAGAGGTGACTAAGAATTTGTGTTTTTGTGAGGTGCTATATTCACTAAGAGGATTGTACACCTGAAAGCTTGCTCGAGAGGGTAGCTTTAAAAAAAAATTAGCCATTTGCTTATTATGTAGTTGATTGTTGTTCATAACATGACCTAAGCTCAAATGGAAAATTTTGATGATGGGGGGTATGTACAGTTCTGTAATACTCCATTCTTGTGCTTACAGGGCTCTCACTGGCAGTATTATTAATCTTCCAATTCTGAAACTTAATCAGAAAATGTCCAAATTTGTTGGCCATCTGTCCATTGACAAAAATAAACTGAAAAGAGTTCAGGTGATGTTTATTTTAAAATTCATTTTTCTATGAACTGTTATTTTTATTTTTACCTACTCACTGTTAACTGGTTCTGGCTGACAATCAGAAAGATGCACAATCGACCTCTCACCATTCCCAGGCTAACACAATTGAGTATGAGTTATCTCTAGGATGGTGTCTACTTCAGGCGAGACATGATCTTGCTAGGAAAAGGCTATTCAAGGTTTGTGTAAGACAAGTTACGATTTGATTTATATTCATAACAGAATTATTTGTTCCAACAGAACTTATTGATATTATAAGGTAGATTATGGACAATAACATGAATCACTGTTAATTTTCGTAAAACACGAAATAGTTGAGCAAACACACTAAATACGTATTGTGGGTGATCATGTTGTTGCTGCTTTTGGGTGTTGGACTAAATGAACCATCATCTGGTAACACAATCTTAGGTTTTGTGTCCTAGTCGTGCTAACTAAGGTTTAATGTATAGAGACATCATAGCGTTTTGCATAAGACGAACTACGGATAAAGCTTGAGAAAAAGGGAGACACTGCCTTAATCAAAACTAATTAATTTTGGTACTATAATTAATTCTTCATAATTAATGCCAAGTATATAGTTTGTTGTCGTAACATGCTTTTGACGAGTCGTTGATCTTCGGAGGACTTCAAATAATCCTTCCTTTAGGACGTTAGGTAAGTTAGATTTTTGGAAACTGTATTAAGAATTAGCTATTGATTTTAGATGCATTTTGGCCTTTATCTCTTGGATTTTGGATTTTTGGACATTCCGGTAATCGTCCTTGGTTAAAAACTAATAGAAGAAAAGTTGGGTTTGCAATAAGGGGTAAGCTTGATAAGTAAAATTTTGGAGAGGATGGTCTTTGATAAAACAGAGAAAGTCAGAAAGGTATTTCAGAAATGTGGAAGGAACGTTGATGTATATGTGGGTTTGCAAGGTTTTGTCTGTTTATGTAGAATGCATTGATTTTGAAATTGGTAGAGACCATCCATTTTCTTTATCAGTTGAATGATGATGATCAACAAATATCTCGATATCTGATTTTTAGCTCTCTTGTTTGGCCTTAGAATCAAGGTACAGAATTGTCAAAGCTCATGGGTAATCTAAGGCTAAATATGAGGAGCAACATGTACGGTCTTCTTTTCACTCGTACAAAAAAACGTTGAAATCTTGGAATAGTGCAGCTGTAGATTTGAAAATCAAGCACCAATGGTTCCATCTTTATCGATTGTGCTATTTTGTTGGTAAAATCATCGTTGTAGCCCATCGCCTCTTTATTTGTCTACTTCATCAGGCTTTTGAATGTTATCTTGGTTGCTGGAGAGAAAACAACGTTTAATGTAGTGTCATTAATGAAAAGGAACCTAGTTAGTTTTCCTGAGGCTCCAAGATTATGTTCTAGCCCAACACCATTTTGTATGATTTCAATGCGCCTTATGGCCAAGCAAGGTCATAAGACAGTCTTAACTAGATTTACAGACATCATCATAGCATATTGTCGGAGTACACCCTTTGATTTTCTGAAGCACCACACTTTATGGCTCCCATTTTAATGGGATGGTTTTTATTTATTTTTAATTTATCACAATGAGATGGTAATTGTGTGGTATAAATGAAGAAATTAGTGGAGTGCTTCATGTTAACTTTACTAGAAAGGGAGTGTAACAAAGCATATATATGGAGCATCCTGGTTAAGCAAGCGTGCCAAAGTAATTGGGATAAAATAGTATCTAGATTGCCTTGACAATGGTCTCCTTGTTCTCATACATAATAAAATAGTATTAGATTATATGTTAAAAAATTAAAAAAGAGAGCTTTGTTAAGGTGATAGTATTATCTGGATTAGAGACTTGTTAACAGTGCAAGAAAGACCGGAGTTGGTATTGAGAAGAAAGTCTCACATAATTAATTAAAAAGAACATTCTCATCGGGCTCTCTCTCTCTAAAAACTTTCCTCCTCTCTACAATAATTGCTATTCACAAAATTTTACGACCGTTAGAGTAGCATCTGACACATGACATAGTCAGATTGCTCTGATCCGACCGTTAGCCACCACCGCTCCACCGTTATGTGGACCTATCGTCTGTCAGTGGCCAGAAATATTTTCTTAGTGCAAGTCTAACAGTTTCTCCATACACATTCTCCATAATAGAGAAGCAAACCTCATATTCCCCATATTTTTTCACCTCAAACCTAACAGTTTTTCCATTTTTCATTCCCTAAAATTTATTACTAACATTTAATACTACATATTTATCCAATTTTCTTCTATTTTTAAAGTCATATATTTAATAAGTCCAAATAATAATGAACAAACAAATAATGAACTTATAGTAAAAGTTACAATAACATTTCATATTTGACATTACTTACTTCCATAATATAAATTTATAAAAATATATTTTATAAAAATAACACATTACGAATTACAATAGTATTATTTTTGTAACGTATTATGAATAATTTAGACTCTTCTCTTTTTTAATTATTTATTACAAGTTATTTTTTTTCAACCATTAAAAATAAAACATTTGCCAAAAAAAGATTTAGTTTAGACGTTATGACAAACGTCAAAATAAATAAATTTATGAACTTAAAATTTAGTAAATTTATATTCAAAAATAGATTATAATTGATTATTAAATATCAATAGATATGTAAATGTAAAAATAGTCATATGAGATTTTATTACAATCATTTTTATGCATATTTTTAGAATATGTATTTTTATAAAATTTTATTGTAATTATTTTAAGATATTATCATTTAAAATTATTGAAGAAAAACAATGAATGAATTAAATATTCAAAAACTTTACAAGAATCATTAAATGTTGGTTCTCCAAAAACTTTTTCTCATTCTCCAAATTTGGAGAACCAAATCTTCTCTCTCTTCAATTTCCCCATTATGGAGAATGAGATGGAGAATCTGTTGGAGTTCAAAAAAGGTCCATATTCTCCATATTTGAGCAAATTTGCTATTATACCAAAACTGTTGGACTTGCTTTTACAGCCCTAAAATCCAAAGCCCCGTCCCTAGCCTCCGCTCTCCCCTCAAATCTGGAGATTAAAGCTATATCCGGATGCAAAGGGGAATTAGCCTGCATATTCACGCCAGAGCAAATTGAGGTCCTCAGTCGCTCCTACCGCAATGCGTTGATAGGCAAATTTGGCAAAGGGAGACTATCCATACCTGCAATCGAATCTGCTTTCAAGGCAGTGGACTTTGCCGAAAGTTATCAGCTTGGGGCCATACACCACCGTCATGTGCTTATAAGATTTGCTTTGAAGGAACATTTCCAGAGGTGTTGGATGAAATCCAACTGGGCAATTGAGGGCTCCCCGATGAGTGTTCTGAGATGGACTCCGGAGTTCTCTATACACACATAATCATCCATAGTGTCGATTTGGGTAACTCTCTACAACCCTCCTATCTATTATTACAATTTTCAGTGTTAGAGCAGTTAGGCAACAACAATTGGTACTTTTATAAAAGTAGATGCTGCTACACAGTTGATAACTAGGCCCTCGACGATTAAACTCTGTGTTGAATTAGACCTACAACAACCTATACCAGCTGAAATTAGACTAGATTCCACTGCATCATGCCCTAAAGTCAAATTAGAGTATGAAAGTCTACCTAGGTATTGCTCACACTGTAAAATGGCTGGACATGATACAACTGTATGCAGGAGGAGCCTACACCCTGAACTCAACTACAAAAACAAACCATCCACACAAGCCATCCCAGGCACCCCCTACATCCAAAGATCAGAAGACAACAACTTCTGCCACACCTATTCAGCCTATAGTTGATCTCCAACCTGCTCCTAACTCAGCTTTACCAGTGGATGTCAGTGCTTCACAACCACTGTCAAATGAACCAAACAGTCTCTCTTTTGGCAAGAAGAAACTCTACAGAGTGAAAAGAAGCAGAACAAAGAAGAAGAAGAACATCTCAACTGCCAGAACCTCTATCAGACACACTCATATGGTACAGATCATCACAGCAACCACCAATGCTATAACTCACCCTGCTATGTTCAATGATATAGCAACTCATAACACCCAACCACAGTTAGCAGAGAATCACCCCATCCAACCACCTATACACATATCCTCACCTTCCACATATATGACTGCCACTCCCATGCCCTCTCCCATACCAATAATCCAACTTTCTAGCACTTCATCCTCAACATTTGATCAACCATCTTCCTTTTCCAGATCCCAGACAACCATGAGAAATGCCACACTACCTCCCAACTACAGGAAACCACATGGACACTCCCAAAGAGGATCCTTTCACACTAGTTTCTCATTAACCTAAGCTCAGGAAATCCTATGCTAAGGATGATACACTCATACCATCAGGTTTGCAAGATATCCCACTTCCTCTTTTTAAAGCTAATAGTTCGCTATTTTTATCACAAGAAAGAAATAGAAACATGTTCTCACCACTTCAGAAGGAGAAAGAAGAACAACATGCATATATATCTGAATGTGATTCTGATGAGGATGGTCAACCAGATATGCCAGTGAGTGGATCAAACCTACCTAAACTAGCCTCTGCTCAAAAGGTAAAACTTAAATCCTTTTTCACACAGTTCAACAAAATGGGCTTTTCCAAAGGCTCATCAATAAATGTTTTTTGTAAAATTTGTTTTTAATGATTGTACAAAATCACAAAATTAAAGTTTGGTATGGAATATTCAAGGGCTGGAAACAATACTGGATAGACCAGGGGCGGAGCTGTGTATATGAGTGGGTGGCAAATGCCACCAACTTTTAAAAAATTTTTTTTTTGCTTTTTTTCTTTACTAATTTTCAAAAAAATATTTTTGCTATCCACTTTTTATAAATTTATACTAATATTCTTAATAATTTTTAAATTTGCCGCCCATTATTGAATTCCTGGCTCCGCCTCTGGGATAGACTATCTACACTCATTTCAGATTTTCATATTGATTTACTTTGCTTGATTGAACACTGGCATGATAATTCAAAAATTAATGACTATATGAGCATCTTACATTTTACTAACTGCTCTTTCTCTGCGAATGGTAAAATCTGGTTTTTTGTTTTTGGAAAAATCACTTAACTGTTAATGTTCTTCAAAACAATGATCAATTTCTACATGCACATATACAAAACCCTAGCATTAATATCATTACGAGTGGAGTTTAACAAAAATGACAGTAAGGCTTTGTGGTTTGATCTCTGAGCCTTACCCTTGTCTGACACATTTTTATCGGAGATTTCAATGCAAAGCTTTCAATATCTGATTACAAAGGTCCCTCTACTCCCAAAATTTGAAGTATGAGGGATTTTCATAAATGTATTGATAAGCTTTCTTTGATTCACATCCACACAGTTGGCAATGAGTTTACCTGGACTAACAGAAGACTGAGACCTACCATAGAGAGGCTTGACAGGGGACTGGATAACCACTCTTGGAATTCACTTTACCCTAACTCCTCAGTCTTTGTCCTGAATAGGCTAAACTATAACCACTCACCTTTACTGTTTTCAATAGATACACAAGTTCCATCAGTGCCTAAGTCCTTTAGATTCATAAACACCTAGTACAAAAGAACATAATTCCATCATTTTATCCAATCCAATTGGAATGACCCTATTCCTGAAGCTGGAATGATTAAATTCTTTTTAAAGTTTCAGAGATTAAAATGGCTCTAAAATATGGAATAAGGAAGTTTTTGGCAATGTACACATGAATGTTGAAATGGCAGAAGAAGCTTTAAGATTACAAGAAATTAGTTATGATCACAACCATGTGATTCTGAACTAATACAACTTAACCTTAAAAAAGCATCACTGTCCAAGGCAATAAAGGAACAAAGACTTTTTTTGGAAATCAAAGACACAGTTAAAATGGATAAAAAATGGCGACATGAACTCTAAGTTCTTTCACAACTCCCTGAAACAAAAAGGATCCAAACTGTATATTTCCAAAATTAGAAGTTCTGCATGGATTTGGTTAGAGGATGTTTTTGAAATAGAAACTAAGGCTTTACAATATTACACATCCTTGCTAATCACTGAGCAGACTGAAACTGATCACTAGTTTGATTCCCACTTTCTTTCATAGGTAACATCATGTATTACATCAGATCAAAACAACTCTTTAACTAAAAAAGTTGATCTAGATGAACTCGAAACTGTGCTGCTATCTTTTAACAAAAATAGTACCCTAGGGACCTGATAGTTTCTTAGCCTGTTTCTACATAAAGTCTTGGGATATCATTTCTTCTTATTTGATGGAGGCTGTTAATGTATTCCTGAGTGGTGCTAATATACCAATAAGCTTTGCTGCAACTTGGATAACCATCATCCCCAAAAAGGATACACCTCTGTCTTTTGATGACTATAGGCCCATAAGCTTATCAAATGTCATCAATAAGATATGTTCAAAGGTTATTATGCACATGCTCAACCCTTTCATGACTGATATAATTTCAAATAATCAGACAACCTTTCTCTAAGGTAGAGATATTGCTGATAATTTTCTCTATCTCAAGGAACTTGTTAGACATTTAGATAGGAAAGACAGAGAGCCTAATTGTATTATTAAATTAGACTCAATGAACGCTTTTGACAGAGTTAGTTGGCATTTTTTTTGAAAAAGTACTGTCTAAATTTGGCTTCCATGACTAACTCATTACATGCATCATGAACAACCTAGCTCAGGCCTGGTTTTTCAGTGCTAATAAACGGGAAGCTAGTTGGTTTCTTTAAAGCAAGTAGGGGCATTAAACAGGGAGACCCTTTGTCACCTCTTATGTTTAAGATCTTCACTGAATCTTTTTCAAGAAGCATTGCCTATATTTTTAGTATTGGAAAACTGTCATATTTTAACCTTCCAAGAAACACAGCTCTAGTATCCCACCTCTCTTATGCTGATGATACCATTATGTTCATATCAGTAAACAAGAGTACTCAGGTCAATCTAAAAGCCTTCCTAGCTACTTTTGAAAATCTCACTGGTCAAAGAATCAATTATGACAAGAGTGATTTTTTCCTGAGTAAAAATGCTAATCTGGCTAAAAGAAACATGATCATGCAATATCTGGCCATGAAAGAGGGCCAATTTCCCTTCAAATATTTTGGAGTTCCAATTTTTGAAGGCAAATTATTAAACTCCCATTTCAACCCTCTCATAGAGCAGATAAGCAAGAAGCTCAGTTTCTGGAAACAGAAATGGCTGTCTACTGGGGGAAAATGGTTCTCATTCTATCTGTGCTCTACTCTATCCCTCAATATATTTTCACACTCATGGCCCCCACTGTTCATGTCATAGAAACCCTTTAAAAAACCTGTGCTTCATTTCTTTGGGGATCCACCACACCTGTCAAAGCCAATAAGAAATAGAGAAAATGGCAAAAACTGTGCTATCCTGTCCAACAAAATGGTTTAAGTTTTGGATCTATTCCATACATTGTCCAAGCCTGCTCTTTGAAACTCTGGTGGAAATACCAAACAAGTTCTGCACTTTGGACCCTTTTCCTACATTCCCTGCCTCCTTCTTCTAGAATCTCACAGACCTGGAAAAGGATTTGTCAAGTAAATCCTATTGGAGAGCAAAATACTATAGTTATACATGGAAATGGTAGATGTAATTGTTGGACAACTAACTGGACTGAGAATGGACCTTTAATGGATCATTTCCCCCCTGAACTTACTCCCATCCCTACATCCACCACAACGACTAAATTCATCCAACAGAAACATATTTTCCTACCATCTTTAGCCGGAACAATGGATCACACAATCCTTTCACAACTCCAAATCTCCACCATCCATGAGCATTGAGAAGATAGGTTGGTCTGGAAACCTTCTGTCACTGGCCTCTTCACCTTTAAATCTGCCTATAAGACTCTCCATGAACATAGGTCTACATCCTCCACACTCACCAAACTGTGGCAAATAAAGGTACCAAAGAAAATCACTTTCTTCGTTTGGAGACTTTTTAATTCTTTGCTACCTTTTGATGAAGTGATCATACACTATGGTTTTAATCTGGTCTCCAAGTGTCCTTTCTACAACAACTCAGATAGTATTGATCATTTTTTCAATCACCGTCCTCTGGCTCTCTTCATATGAAACAACATACTTGCAATGGTTGGAGTCAGGGATATCCATTTCCCTACCATATATGACAGACTGTCCTATTACATGATATATACTGCCTTGTCTAGCTTTCAAACTAAACTGATTAGGCTTTTATGTTGTATAATAATGTGGTGTTTGTGGAAGCAAGAAATAGATATTTTTTTTAAGGATATTAAACCTTGCAAATCTTATATTATCAGTGAGGAGAGACATACACTACATCTAGTGCTGGCTGCAAGTCCTATCAATATCACTCATCACATGGATATCCAACTGGCTACCCAGGCTCAACCCCCTTTTAGTAACAAAGCTAAACTAAACATGCCAAGGATAGTGGCATGGTCCAAATCTATGGAAGGTCTGAAACTGAATGTGGATGCTGCCTTTAATTATCCACACTATGGTATTCAGTGTCGGCTCTAACTATTTTAGGGCCTGAGGCAATTTGTTTTTAAAAAAATCTCCCGATATTCAAAAATATAATTAAATTCGACAAATAAAAAAAAGACGCTTATATTTATTATTTGGCAGAATCATTTTCAATCAAACAAAATTGACAATAAATGAATAAATAAGTCCGACAAAGAGAGGGATGGACAGTCGAATAATGGGAAGTTCCGTGAGGATTGATTGAAAACCCTTTTATTTCCCTTAAAATTTTCTTTTAACAATTAAATTCATTTTTATAATAAAAGGGCTTTGAAAGGCTATTTTTAGTTTTAAAATGGGCCCAAAAAACTTGGATTATAAATCAAATAGAACCAAAATACTGAGTTTTTAATAGATAATTAGTCATAATGTTTTAAAAATTTGGGCCTCTAAAATTAGTAACCATTTTGGGCCTGAGGCAAGGGACACATTGGCCTCACTATTGGGCCGCCCCTGGTGGTATTGGTCTAGTGCTCAGAGATACTCTAGGTGATCTGGTCTCAGCTGCCACAATTTCCTCTACTGCATCCTCTCCCCTAGAGGCTGAAGTGAAAGCCATTATACAGGGCTATCATCTTGGATCTTTCTATGGTCAACATAGTTTCTGTATTGAATCAGACTCTCTGAATGTCATATCCAAGATCCTCAATCCTATTACTGCACATTGGAAATTATTCCAGATGTGTGATGCTACCAAGTTGATCATCCAGGTCCCAATGAAGCATGTACTCAAACAAGCCAATCAACTGGCTGACTCACTCTCTAAAATAGCACTCTCACGGAAACAAAATCTTGCATACACATGGGATTCTCTTCCCTCTGAACTCAAAGCAATATCCTTGCTTGATAAGCTTGGATTACCTTCTGTCAGACCTTGAACTTTGCTGGCTTTACTGTGTTCATCAAAGTCTTCATTAGTTTGCTTCTAACTAGTTTATTTAGGTAGGCCTAAACTGCTCATTCCATTTTGGTACCGCCTTGAGTTTTGCTTTGCACTTCTCTAACAAGTTTCAATAAGGACTTGGCAATTTTTAGTCTATTTTTTTGTATAGGGTTACCCTATATTCTTTTAAAATCCCTTATGTGCTTTTAGGACTTTTGTCCTTTGTAATCTTGCCTATAATAGGCTTGTATCAAAAATTTTGCCATTTAAGGCTAAGGGTATAGGATATCCAATAAACATTTCCCCACCTTTGGGTGGTTTAAAATTTTTAAAAAAAAATAAAGAGAGAAGAAAGTCTAACTAAATAATGTTGTCTTGTGAGGTTGAAAATGGAACTGATTCTCAGCTAGGTTGTTCCTTGGATTTTGACTTTACTCAATAAAATTGTGCGGTCTAAGCTTTATATGCGATGAAATGTGTTAGAGAGTAGTACTAAGGGCTTGCTTGGTCTGCTATATTTGAAGAGGTTAATGGGAATGATTATAAACATGTGTGTTTGGTTAGGTGGAATGATCAAAGAGGGCCCACCACCATTACCCCATATTGGTCAATGAGCCATTAACCCCAATGGAGGGGTTTATGAATTTGATTAAGGAGTTTTTGCTATTTTTAGTAAATAAAAATACTATTTATAATAAAAGTACAATCCATTGCTTACTCAAACCAAACAACAATTCTACAATGATTACCCTATTATCATTCCCCTCTACTATCATTCCCATTCCCATTCCCATTCACTCGTATCAACCAAGCATGCCTTAAGTCTTGAGCCCAATCTGTGTCAGCTAGAGTTTATTTAGCGTTTTACTCATTTACTCTTATACCCTTGTACTGCTTATATATTCATGAATTCACAACCTCTGTCATCGAGGTTTCCCCTCTATCATGGTATTAGATGCCAAACGTTCCTAGACCTAATATTTTATTCTAATTGGCTTCACTACCGTTCATCCACCAGTGCGCCGCCACAGCGCCACCATTGTATCACCAAAGTGCCGCCGTAGATCTTTGGTGTTCTCATCGGCGTTAATTTGCTCGCTTGTCGCCGATCCCCTCTATCCAGCTCGTGATATCTCTGCCGCCCGCTACCCTGAACAGGAGGAACTTGATAAGAAAATTGATTTGCTCATCGTCTCCAGCAACTCGCCTCTGCTCGCTCGATGTCTGATTGATTTGCAACCTTGACGTCCGATTAATCTGCCCGTTCGTCGTCTTCGACAAATCACCTCTGTCCAGTCACCGAGATGCTTCTGTTCAGATTCACTCGCTGATAAGTCCATGGTTCGTATTATAGGACCTAATTCATGGTTCATATTATAGGACCTAATTCAGTCTCGGACCAAGACCCGAGAAGGGTTGTGGGCTCGAGTTACGCGGAGGATGGATCCACGGGTCAATCGGTCCAAATCCTTATAAGGAATGCGTATATTCTGAATGTCCTACAAGGAATACATTTCCTTTAAACATGGAAATACAACCATGTCCGAAATACACTGCTCCAATACATGGTAATACAACTGTTATCTCCATAAGAGTTGTATTCATACCATAATTACATGCCTTACCAATCTACGGATGACAGCTCTATAAATACCAAAGGTTTGGTAGACCTCTCTATCTGTTATCTTACATACAATACGCCTTACGCACTTACTAACTTGAGCGTCGGATTGTCTACCCCCGGGACACCTGGGGCTTTGTTTCCCCGGGACACGAGCTTCAATTGAACTTATTCTATTTACATCTATATCTATCTTTATTTTGGCAATCATAAATTCCTTTTCTAATAAGAGGACTGTTATCCTAAGTATGACTCTGATTGCCACTCAAACAGTATGCTTCAATAAGCATATGATTGGCATGCTTATCTAAAATGAGCTGTTTGGATGAAGAATTCAAAGACCAATCATTTTGAGTAAAATAAAAGGGATGAACTCGAGATAAATACTTGAAAAAGGGTATTTGATTGAAGTCTACGGACTAACAAAACAGGCAGACGTGCTTGAATATCAATCATTTCTAAATACAAAAGAGGAAAAACCTCGAACAGAAGTTAAAATTCATATAAAAGGTGTTATTACATCAGAATGTGATACTTCTAAACAAACCCGAGAGGGTTATCATGGGAAAGACCCCAAATACATAAACTTAGTGCTAATTTCTACGGTAATCGAGCCCGAGGCAGAAGCCTAACAACATCAAGATGTATGTCTGCAGAGTCTTCATCATGGACAACTGAAAAGAACTCATCCCAGAGTACCTCAGCTTTGTCTAGGGTATTGGCTATTCTATTCATGCCAAAACATACCCCTTTTTTGACCTCTTCAACCCTATCTAATATAACAGTTCTATAGAGGCAGGGCTCCTTTCTAGTAAACTATGAGACCGAGGAATAAATCCAGAGTCCATGTTCAAGGAAAGGGATCTCGACCTTATTTACCGTAATAGTAAAATAGAGGCAGGTTCTCCAACCACAATCCAGGTCTGAGGGAGCAGATCCCGAGTCACTCCTCGACATGTCGACCGACGAGCTCACCAAGTTGTTCCCTGCTCGTGCACGCGGAAGGTTCCAGAGGGGCAGGAGGAAGAAGGAAGAGATGCCAGCAAGCAAGGTAGCAACTTGTCAAGGCTAATCTGTCTTGCTGGATGAAGGATTGGAGAGCACATCACCAAGGAAGGAAAAGTTAGGGTATTTGGCTTCAATAAAGCCTCAATAAATCCACTGATGTCATTACCCCCTCGGAGGGATCTAATGTATCCAAAAAATCGGTCCCAGGAATCAAGCGACGAGCGTTCAAGGCTACCAATTTCTCGGAAGCATCGGGGTGAGAAAAGAAGGTAGTCATTAGGTTCCTTTCCACCTCGGACCGACACAAATCCAGGATAGCATCCAAACTCTTATGCAGCTCGGAGTTAAGGAATAAATTCCCATACTCCTCCCCGTGACTCTTCAACTCGGGGCTACAGGCGATGAATGCGCCCCAAAGCCTAAATAGTCGCTGCTGTTCCTTGGGATCACTCTCCAATGACCGTCTTCGAGACAACTCATCGACCAGATCCTAGGAAACCTCCAGTTTGGTCTTCTAAAAATCCCTCTCCTGCGTCAGAATCTCCACCTCGCCCTCAAGTTGCTTCACCCTGTCCTCTGGCTGAGTCATCTCAACCGGCACGGCAGCAGGTGTAGGAGGAGTTGCCAGCTGAGCCTCCAGGGCCTTGACCTGATCTCGAAGACTATCCCTCTCACCAGCCACGGCCTTGTATCTAGCATGCAACTCACAAGTGGAGTGATACAGGCGCTTTATCTTGGCAGTAGCCTGATCACCTAGTCTGGACAGACCCACCAGCAACTGCACACCAAATCCAACTGAGTATTTGACACTAAAGATAAGAAGGAATCATGTTATAGGGCAAATGATTACCTTAGAAGCCAGAGGATACATCCTGAAAGACCTCTGAGAGGTTTGTGCCTCCTCTTTCTCCTCCCCAGGACGACCCAGATAGCATTCCAGCTCTTTCAAAGGAGTGTCGTCAGACGTCACCTGCTCGAACTGGGAGCCATCATCCGAGGATCCTTCGAGCTTAAACTCCACCTCTTCGGACTCCTCAGCGTCCTCCTCTACTACCTCGAGGACCGCCTTCTCCTTCCTGGCTTTCTTCTTCGTAGGAGGACCTATCCGCATAACAAGGACCATCAGTATCAACAAAACCTAAGTTCTACTCGAAGTGCTGAAACCTAAGTTCGAAAACATACCTTGAGAAGACTGGCTCGAAGTGGCCTTCCCTCGACTCCTTAGAGATCTCCGAGCACCGCGCTTCTTGGACTTCCCCTCGTCTCCCTCCATTTGGATTTTATCAGGGAGGGTCCAAACCAACCCAGGCTTCAAGAAGCTGGTGGTAGACTTCGACCGGGGAACCTTCTGCAAATACGAATAAGTGACGGAAGGCCACTGCCACATAGAGCCATGAGCCCCCGTACAAAGTCCCCCTTCTGGAAGACGATCTTCTCATCTAGGAGCTCTTTAATGATCCCCTCCAAGCGATCCAGAATCTTGAAGACCCTATCAAGAGCCACGACACTCTTTGGCTTAGAATTCCAGTCAGGAACCCCGTACTTGGTCCGATCAAAGGTCAGACGGTCAACATCCCACGGACCGCTGTTGTCAGGAAACACAAATGGCTTGGTCCCCCGCAGAGTGAGTGTGACATGCTCGTACATCCGCAAAGCGTACAACTTGTACAAGCTCCTGAATAAATCCAAGCTCGGCTCATGTCCCTTCCGAGCACACCAAGATATCAATGCCATAATCGACACCACCGCGTTGGAGTGGATCTGGAATTGATGCAGCTAATGGTGCTGCAAAAACTCCCACAACAAATGAGGGAAAGGGAAACTTACCCCTTGTTGTAAAAACTACCATATATTACCCCTCGAGTGAGAGTAACCAGGTCCTGGGTTTCAAGGTGGTCATCCGGGGTTTCAATGGGGTAGGACAACCTACATGACTTCAGGAACTGCAGCGTCCTTTCGTCAACCACCTTGGTGACATCATCCACGTCACCGGAAACTGGAGCCCGTTTATCAACTTGGGGCTTCATATTAGGGTCCACACCCGATCCGGATGTGCCCTCATCATGCATCACTGTTACAACTTAGAGAGGAGTGGCGATGGTCACCTTCATCAACTCCAATAAATCTGCTTCCAGAAACAGAGTTTCTAGACCACTGGCGGTCGGGGCTCCTTCTTTAACCTTTATCACCTCCGGCTCTCTCAGAGGTACGACACTCTCTTTATTGCCATGAGGAGCACTGGAGCTTGAAGTCGACATGGCAACACAGAGAATGGGGGGAAATTATAATGTGGAAGGAAGAGAAGAAGAAGAAGAAGAGTTTTTCTGAGATTGGAAAAATGATAGAATGAAAATGGTGATAAACACAAAGGAAGATTACTTGGATATATAACCAGTAATTAACACGCATTTAAGCGATTAATTACCTCGACTCGCGAAACGATGAAAGCAATTGGAAGGTTGGTCTTTCTCACCGCAAGATTATACAATGAGTAGACGCCACGTGTGAGCTACCTCGGATGAAAAGGAGGGATTCAAATTCAACCGTCCACGTGTCCTGATGGAATACGAAACAACTTGAAGATAGATATTCAGAAGGGTCAGCCCGAGAGATCAATCCTAGAAGGACACCCCGAGCCTAACACCCCGAGTTACTCTCCCTCGAGAAGCAAACCTCTCATCCAGCCTTCGATGGAGTCCTTGAAATTGTGAAGATCTACCTTAGGGCAACTGATAAGTCCATGGTTCGTATTGTAGGACCTAATTCAGTGTCGGACCAAGGGCCGAGAAGGGTCGTGGGCTCGAGTTACGCGGAGGATGGATCCACAGGTCCATCCGTCCAAATCCTTATAAGGAATGCGTGTATTCTGAATGTCCTACAAGGAATACACTTCTTTGAACATGAAATACAACCACATCTGAAATACACTTCTCCTATACATGGTAATACAACTGTGATCTCCATAAAAGTTGTATTCATACCATAATTACATATCTTACCAATCTACGGATGGTAGCTCTATAAATACCAAAGGTTTGGTAGACCTCTCTATCTATTATCTTACATACAATACGCCTTACGCACTAACTAACTTGAGCGTCGGAGTGTCTACCCCCGGGACACCTGGGGCTTTGTCTTGCTGATCAGTTCGTGAGCCGGGTTTGTAATCAGGTGCGGGTTCCAGACATCCATCATTCGTTGCAACAACTCGTGATCACAAGCGCCAACAGTAGCAACAGCACGCACTACGCGCGCCTTCAGTCTTGTTCCATGCACCTAGTTCACGCGTTGTTCTCGTCTGTTATGATACTGTTCAGTTCTTGAATCAGTTTGGGTCATATTTCTGTTTCCTCTTCCAAGCCTGCGCTTGCTAGTTGCTCATCTTGTCAGATGGCCAAGATCAGTCGTCTACCCTTCTTTGTTAGTGACGCGAGGGAAACTAGCTTGTTGGATAAGGTGCACTGCATTTGTGGGACTGGCACCAGTTTTGTCCGCATGAGGTTTTTCTTATTATGCAGTTTTTATTGATGATTTTTCCACTTCACTTAGTGGTTTCCGCTGCGACATAAGGCAGATTTCTATGACACTTTTCTCCAATTTCAGAAATTTGTTGAAACCCAGTTTTTTGCAAAACTTAAGATCTTTCAAATAGATGGAGGCAAATAGTTTACTAATAACCGTCAGCAAGATCATCTTGCATCCTGTAGAATTCACCATCAAATGTCTTCATCTTATACTCCTGCTCATATTGGTCGAGCTGAGCGGAAGCATCCTCACATTGAGATTGGTCTTGCGACCTTGTTTCATTCCTTAGTATCGAAAGTCTACTGGGTTGAAGTTTTTTCCTTAGAAGTTTACATAACTAATCAGTAGCCCAGCCCAATTAACTGTGAAAATCTCCTTTCGAGGTGGCTTTTGGGACAGTTCCTGACTATAGCCTTTTCCATCCTTTTGGCTGTCGCGCATATCCTTGCTTCCGTGCTACTGCTGTTAACAAGTTTTCCGCTCGCTCAATCTCATATGTTTTTATTGGCTACAAACCTCGTTATAAGGGATTTCAGTGCCTTGACCCGACATCTGACGTGTTTATGTCTCGCGCCATGTTCGATTTGATGGGACTTTGTTTTCATATACCGCCCCTTCGTTGGATGGTAGACCTACTTCAAATCTGAAAATTTCTACTTTTTTTGAGCATGCAGCCACATCACCGTCGGTGCCTTCATCACATACCCCATCATCTTATCAGCTCCTTGTATAATTTTTTACTACGACAACGTGGTTCGTACTCCAGTCGCCCATACATTATCTCCTCAAGTTTCACCAGTCTCATCAGGTTTGACATCACAACCAATCACTCCACCGTCATCTCCTCCACAAGTGTCACCCACTCCATCGTCTAGATCCTCATTGAGTCCTGACTCACCTCCTCGCCGTGCTCATCAGATGATTACTTGGAATCAGGATGGTACTCGACATTTAAAGATGTACCCTAATTTTATTTCCACAGGTCTTGTTGCTCAGGTTATGAAGCATTCCGAGCCTCGAGACTATCGTACATATCTGAAGGATTCAAAGTGGTTCGAGCTATGGATGAGGAGATGGATGCCATTCGCATCAAAATACTTGGGAATTGGTTCCTCGTCCTTCAGATTTCAACATTGTAGAGTCAAAGTGGGTTTTTCGCTTGAAGTATCAAACAGATGGTAGCATTAAGCGCTACAAGGCTCGTTCGGTTGCTCAGAGATACTCTTAGATTCTTGGTTTTGACTTTGATCACGCTTTCAGCCTGGTGGTCAAGGAGGCTACTGTTCACACAGTTCTTTCCATCGTCACTCTCAAGCGTTGTCCTCTACATAAGCTTGATGTTAAAACAATTTTCTAAACGGTATTCTTGATTCTCTAGTCTACATGGCTCAACTAGTGAGATATAAGGATGCAGTTCCTCCTGACTATGCTTGTCGTCTCAAGAAAGCAATGTACGGACTCAAACAAGCTCCCCGAGCTTGGTTTGATCACTTTAGCTCCTATCTTTGGCAGCTTGGTTTTAGGTGTAGCACTTCAAACACATCCCTCTTTGTGTTCTCTCAGGGTACCCCCTTGTTATATCTCCTTGTTTATGTGGATGACATCATTCTTACCGGAAATGATGCTGGTGCCATCACCGGGACTGGTCAGGAGTTTTCAATCAAGGACTTAGACTCCCTTAACTATTTCCTTGGTCTTGAGGTGTCTGCTACTCTATCTGACCTTTTTCTTGGACAGGCCAAGTATGACAGAATCATACTTAGTCGAGCTGGTATGACTGATACTTCTCCGGTGACGACTCTATTTGTACCACTAGTGCACCGTTCGGAAACCCAACCCTCTATCGATCTTTGGTTGGTGCGCTTCAATATTTGACTATCACTCGCTTTGATCTAAAATTTGTGATGAATTCGGTTAGTCAATACCTCCAGGGTTCTCGTGAAGATCACTTTGCTGCTGTTACCTGAATCCTTCGTTATGTTGCTGGCACACCTCATCACGGTCTCACATTTCGCTCAGAAGATCCTTCTACTGTTTGTGCTTATTTGGATCCTGATTAGGCTCGATGTCTAGAGACTCGATGATCTACTTACAGCAATGCAGTGTTTCTAGGTGGTAATTTGGTTTCCTGGAGTGTTAAGTAACAACCTACAGTATCCCACTTAAGTTTAGAGTCCGAGTATCGTGCCCTTGCCAATACAGCTGCAGAAGTTGTTTGGCTTTGCCATTTTCTCCGAGATTTGCATTTTCCTCTAGATGGTTCTCCACTGTTGTTATGTGACAACAACAGCGCTATCATCTTAGCTCAGAATCCAGTGGCTCATAGGGCCTAGCACATCGACTACCATTTTGTTCGTGAGTTGGTTGCATCGGCTAAGATCAGTGTTAGGCATGTTCCTACTTCGTTTCAGTTGGTGGACATATTCACCAAGGGTCTTCCTAAGCCCCTATTTGAGTTCTTTATATCCAAGCTTTGAGTCTCAGTCAATCCGATGCTTAACTTAAAGAGGGGTGTTAGAGAGTAGTACTTGGCCTTGACTCTTGAGTTTAGCCTGTGCTAGCTAGGGTTTATTTAGGGCTATACCCATTTACTCTTGTACCCTTGTACTGCTTATATATTCATGAATAATACACAGCCTCTATCATCCAAGTTTCCCCTGTATCAAGTATAATTTCTCATAGAGTTGCTAGAAATATTCTTTCTTCCCAACCCCAAATTTTTTGAACCCCTACGGCTAACCGATGAACAATCACTAACTTTTTGACAATATTGGGTTGATCTTATTCATTCCAGTTTTTTGGAAAAAGTTCTATATGATTCAATTCAGAAACTCCTTGCTTGAATTATTTCACATTTTGTTATTTGTATGAATCCACTTGTCAAATATATAGACCCGTTTTTTTTTCTTTTTCATTGGAGCTTAAGGGTCAAATTGGTAATTTTTCTTAAACCGTCCTTCTTAAAATAGAGCCTAAGGGTCAAATTATTAATTTTTCTTGAAACCCCCTTCTTGGGGTCGAGGAGCGCGGGGCTTGCAGCAGAATGAACAAAATCTATTGAAATGTCAAAAGAAGCAGGCTTCCACCATTAGACTCCTCTTCATCTCTACCTTTCATGAAAGGTATGTGTGTCAGTGGTTCTTCCGTAATGTTGGTAAAATATTTAGTCGGTAGCAACGTCCAAGAGAGGTATTCGGAATTTATATCTTTACCCAACCATGTTATAAATTTTAGTTCTCGAGCAGTGAAGGCTCGCGAAGTAGACAACAAGCAAAAACTTGGAACAGGGTTCATGCATGCTTCCACTTTCTTGGCCAGTTAGAATGATAATTGTATATGGTAAAACAAAAGGACTTTTCTTCTTCCACTTTCTTCTTGCACCTTTTTTCACGATCTTCGTACGTCTAACATTCTCTTAGACCTGGTAAGTTATCAGTACACCCTCTTATGTATTTCATTGCATATATTGTGATATATTTAAAATCTGACAAGATGCCTTAGAAGTAAGAATGTCATGGGATTGTCGCAGATGGGAAATAGTTTACCATCTTTTAATGCTATTGCGTAAGACTGCAACGTAAAACTCTCTAATCTTGGGATGCAAAAGATGTACTAGTTGGTCATACACCTCTCATTTTCAGTCGTGCCATAGGTAAATTATTTCCACTCTCTCTAATTGATTTCTACTGATCTGAACAAAAACTACACATAGCAAAATTCGGTAATAACATACCAAAATTAAGTAAATAACATGAATCCAATATTTACTTCAATGAAATGACTTTGTAACTTGTATATAAGAATAGCACCTCCCTCAGTCTACACATGTTGTGGCTTTAGTGGAGCAGTTAAGTTTTGATGTTGCAAACATCACAGAGATTAGTTCTCTTCTGTCGCAGGGATCACATTGATTCCTTTTCATCTAGTCGATACTCATACCTTATTTTATTTGATTTCATGGCAGCTGACTCGTAGCAGTGATGTGTATTGCTATGGGGTGGTTGTTCTTCAACTTGTAACTGGAAGAACAATGAAGGGACCTGATTGAATGGGCAATGCAATGCCTTCTCTCAAAGACGAGGGAAACTTGGTTAGCATTATAGATCCTAGACTTGAAAGAGATAATCTCATCAAAGATGTTCAAAAATTATGCATGTTGGCTTATAATTGCTTGAATGTTTATCCTAAAGAACGGCCAACGATGCAAGACATTGTAGATTTGTTCGTGTCTCTCCAAAAAACTTCTTAGAATGAAACTAGAAGCTTCAAAATGGAACTAATTGAGATATAAGACTCATCACACGGTAAGGCTTCTGATGCTTAGTTGTACAATACATAATTTTTCAGCATCATTCTTGATTGAATGAAGACGACTGTAAATTTGGTATTAAGAGGTGGTTGCTGGCAGTTTTGACACTACATGTTTTTTGTAATTTTGATACAAGAGACTTGTATCATTGTTCAGTGAGTCCAGTTTAAACATCATAAAGAAGTTTTCTATATACCATGCATATAATAAGGATTCTTTGAGTTTTTGGTCATGTTTTGACACTTTTTGTAATTTTTTAAGGGTATTTACGTAATTTTCACGTTAATCCATATTTTTTTCCTTTTTTGGGTTCTTTTTTGGATTCTAACATCCCCATGCACACCAAAAAATGTTGTTTTGAGCATCCCTCAACTCCTAGTGTTCTCTTTTCTATTTTTTGCAATTTTCCATCAAAGATTTCATATTGCCGTCGGGGTTTCCTTCTTCATTTCTTTATAGAGGCTAACTGGATTCATTACGTTAACCATTGGTAAATAATATTAATGCAAAGATCAAAGGTAAAAAAATACAGTGTTCCCAAGGAGAAGCGAGAGCTTCCCATTGGTTACAAAAATATTTGTTAACTTGTTAAAATAAAAAAAACATTCATGAAACTATAGAATCCAAGTGACTGGTGATATCTTGCATCCAACAAGGCTTTCAAAGATCCACAAAGGAGATTCATGACACAATGTCATTAGGTCTCCTTCCATCATACATCCAGAAATCCATATATGTCCAAAAAAGGTGAGTTATTGATATCGAGACTGGGGAAATCAATATCATAGAAAGCTTAGTACTGACTACATGTCCCCTTTACCGAATTTATTCAATCACTCTACGGAGACTAGTGGGAGTGTGAGATTGACTGGATTCATGACGTTAGAGTGAAAAGGCTGGATTGACGGACAACAACGTAGATGGAAAAGATGATTCAGGTGACCCAAATTTTTAACTGGTTATTTTTTGGGTTACGTTGAAGTATCAAATTGGCGAAGCACAATAATATTACTAAACGTGTCTGAATGGGTTTTTTTGGCTTAAAGATTTAAAGCAGATTGAAGTTCTTTCCATTTTTTGTGTGCCCAGAAGATAAAAAAATGGTGAGCGAGAAAATATTTCACGAAGTCATGGCCACATCAGTAATATACCGATCGTACCACTTTGCAACCGGTAAGCACTAAGATCACACAATTCTGTTTTCAATGTGGAATTAAAATATATATCAAGCCTTATTTTTTTATGAGAGGAAATTATGTACTCAAAAATAAAAATTTAGAAGTGGAAGTTGATGCCCAATATCGTTTATATTTAGCCAGATGAAATTTAGGGGTTTAAGTAGAGCCCATGTGAAGAAGTAGAAATTCTACGTACTCAATATGCTTCCAATGTGTGATTTTGGTGTGGATTACATAAGGCAAAGAAAATTAGGGTTATGAAGGTGAAAGATGCAACTGAAGCATTTGAAATTGCAGAATATATGAATGAGTTGAAATTGCATAATTACTTGGCAAGCTCCTTCGAATACACATGGAGTCCCTCGAAGGAATTTGAATACTTCTGTAAAAGTATTTAGCATCAGTAGTTTACTGGTAATTTGAGGTTATTAGTGATATAGTGTGTGACTGATGAAGTGTAATGCAACTGCATGTTAATATACTATGTTTTATTTTATTTTTATGAACCCATATATATTAATTAAGATCATAAACCAGTACAAGATTTAGGCATTTACTCTAACCTATTACTAACAAAAATTCTAGGAAGCAAGGAAACTATAAAAGGAATCAAAAGAGATTCAAAGAAAAGTTCCTTGCATCCAATGGAATTCAGCTTCAATGTTCTTGACCAGGACATCAGGCAGTGATGCTTTATGTTGGAAGATCCTCCCATTTCTTTCCTCCCAAATATGATATAGAGTGGAGACATGGAGTACCAGTTTCTTAGCTTGACCTGTGGTTCTCTAGTAAGAAAAAAGTTTCCTCAACCTTCTCATTGAACTTGCTGGTTGTAATCCCAGGGAATGGAGTACAGTGTGGATATAGGAGCATTGTGAGAAGAGGTGAGCAGCATCTTCAGGAGCTTGTCTGCATAGGCAGCAGTGTGGCTGGTGGCCCAAGATGTTGAATCTTTGTAGTCTGTCTACAGTGGCCAGCCTGCTTCTGAGTAAGAGCCAAAGAAAGAACTTGTGTTTGGGCAAAAACTTAGTGTACCAGACTAGTTTTGCCCAAGTGTCTTCACTTCCTGATCCTTTCAATATGTTGTAAGCTTTTGTGATGGATAAAGTGTCTGCCTTAGTTGCACATTCAGGGAGCCTACTAAACATCTGATTCTTCAATCTGACTAGATAGTTCCAGATCCAGCTTTGGGAAGCCTTGGCATGATAGGTCTGCCATTTTGAGCCTTTCATATAGAATGCCTGTAACCACCTCACCCATAGGATATCTTTCTTCTGTTGAATGTCCCACAGATGTTTACATAATGAAGATTGGTTCCATAAGGAAGGATCCCTAAGCCCCATTCCACCTATTTTCTTGGCTCTACACAAGGTATCCCAGGCTGCAGGTGTGAAGTATCTGCTGCCTTCTTCCTTCCCCCATAGAAATGCTCTGCATAGCTGTTCCACTGCATCATGAACACTCTCTGGAATTTTGAACACACTAGACCAGTGAGCCATGAAACTGAGTAACACAGTGTTGATTAGGTGCAGTCTACCAACATAAGATATGTGCTTGTGATTCCAGATGGAGATTTTGGCTCTGATTCTGTCCAGCAGCACATTACAAGCTTCCTTGTCCCACATGCATGTTGATAGGGGCAGTCCCAAATATTTCATTGGAAAGGTCCCTTTCACCACTCCCAAGATGGCAGCTTAAACATCTTTCTCCTATTCCTGCATGACAGAGAAGAAAACTAGGGACTTGATCTCATTTATTCCCAACCCTGCAGTGTGTAGAAACTCTTCCAAGCTTTCTTTGACTCCACTAATGGATCTGGCACTTGCACCATAGAAAATGAGCAAGTCATCTGCAAACATTAGACTAGTGATGCCTACCTTAGCACATCTTTGAAGATAGTCAATGAGGCCAGTAGAGAACTTCAGATCAAGCAGTCTTGTGAGATACTCCATTCCTAGTACAAAGAGTAGTGGGGATAAGGGGTCCCCCTGTTTCACACCTTTCTGACGCAGCTGAGATATCAGTAAAGATCCGCCAGCACGAATCTGAATTAGTAAGAAGTCGCCAACGCTGCCTCCTTGTCCGTTTGTTGTTGGAATCCACCAATATAAGAGATAACACTCTTGAAATTGTATATATATTTGTTAATGAAAGCCATTAATTAATGAATACAAAATCCCTATAAATACTAAGAAGAATTCCCAAATAAATCCTAACCTAAATCTAGAACGGAATATTAAAACTTATTCTAATTCTTAAAGGGAAAATAATAAAACTATTTAAGGAAGCCTTGTAAATTGATTCCTTCGAGTAAAGGGATTTGGCATCGGACGAACAATGGCATGGATCGTAAATTCGTCCTACATCAGTCACCTCCACTTCACAAGAACTCGTCCCGAGTTCTCTTCCTCCACCATCAAGAGCTTCGATCTCCATTGCAAACTCAGTTGACGTAGAAACAACATGTAACTGCTGAACCTTTAAGTTGAATGATTTTGCTCCAATTATTGTATAAAGTTTCCCTGCATCATTCTCCTCCACTTTAAAAGAACTCGTCCCCGAGTTATCCTCGGGATCTAGAAACTCATATACATTGAACTTGTTGTAAGCAATAGTTGAATGCCTCTCCTTCAAATTGTTCATAATGTTAAAGCTCATTGACTCCAATCCATAATCAGCTGACTTGATACAAGTTGCACGAGGATGTCCCTTCCAATGAACAAGATACTTCCAACGCATACCACATTTATGAGCTAGTACTTGTTTTGGTGGTTTGGTAGAACGTAGAATATTTATGACAAAGGAATCAACTTTAGTTCGTATATTATATATTCCTTCATCATTCTCCTCCACTTTTAAAAGAACTCGACCCGAGTTCCCCGCTTCACCATCCAGAGTTTTGACTGCAAGTTTATTAAATATGGGAACATCAATAACACCATCTCCAAATCCAACTCCATACTTCATCTTCATATTTTCGTCCTTATCTCTCAAAGGAACAATCTCATCAATATATTACTCACCAGTCTGAAAATCAACCTTAAAATCTTCATAAACTTTAATAGGATCTTTCAAAGGAACGTGTAAATCTTGTTCAAGATACGAATGTTTTATATCAGTATCAAGGGTAAGACCAACTTTAATTTGATTATCATCTTCAACCTCAAACTCTATCTTTGTATTTTCTTTATCGCATATTTCAAACCCTCTTTTAAGATGTTCACCATAATTTAAATCATTGTTATCAGTATGAGCAATAGACAAAACTTCTATAGAACATACTTGAGATTCCTCAACAAAACTTTCACAATTCTGGGATGATGTAAAGTCCACCTCTGAAGAATTTTTCATTGGTTGAAATTCTATAAACTCATTCTCCATCATGCTCATAGGATATTGTGGAAGGTTTAGTAAGATAGACTTTTTAATCCAGACATTGTGATGTGGAGTAACTGGAGGTAGTTCGTTTGATAATTCATCACCAATTAATGAATTAGAATTCATCAAAATATGTTGTGGCTCTCCTGGGATCACTGTCTCCACCTCTTTCTCCATAACTAACTTCTTACTTGCGGAAGGAGGCTCAAAGTTTGGAATAGATGCCATTTTAATCTTATGTGTATCCCATGTAGAAACCATTACCTCACCACCATTCCTATACTTACTCTCATGGTTATACTGCCAATTTTTTCCCAATAAAATATGACATGCATCCATATCAAGAACGTCACATATCACACTCTCTCTATAATGTTTTCCAATAGAGATAGGTACATTGCAAGTCCGTGAAACCTTTACCTTATTACCCTGATTATCCCAACCTAGGGTGTAGGGTTTTGCATGTGGTTCGGAGGTCAAATTCAAATAATCAACCACTTTCTGGGATATGATATTTTCGGAGCTACCATTATCCACAATCAAGTTGAAAACTTTCTTGTTGATCGTACAATAACTTCTGAAAATATTCACATGCTGCACTTCTTCCTTGGGTGATAATAGAATTTTCCGCAATTCAAATTCCACCTTCTCTGTTGACACATATTCTTCTTTATTTGAAAGAAACTTGTCCCTGTTTTTAGCCTCATTGTTTCTGTAGCAAAGGATTTCTTCATAGTTATAATGTAGGAATTCATCTCGCATGTAATGCTTCATCTTTTTCCAGGTTCTAATCGGCGCCTTGTTTAATGCTTGCCTAGAGAAAGAAAGACGTTCCCACCATACATTAGCTTTACCTTTCAGCTTTAATGCTACCTTCTTTGCTTGTTTTTCTTCAAGCAAATCATACGTATCAAAGAAGTTATCAACATCAATCTCCCAATCCATGAATTCCTCTTCTCCTCCATAGAAAAATGGAATTACTCTTTCCTTATGATTATGATAATTTTCATTGGATACGTTTTTCTTGAAACTAACTTTTTCAAGGGTTGAGGCTAATTCCACATCCCACTTGTTAAAGTTTGATTTGTTAACACGATGATCTCCCCTCATGAATCAAATAATAAGAACGGGAGAAAACCACGCTCTGAATACCACTTGACGCAGCTAAAATATCAGTAAAGATCCGCCAGCACGAATCTGAATTAGTAAGAAGTCGCCAACGCTGCCTCCTTGTCCGTTTGTTGTTGGAATCCACCAAAATAAGAGATAACACTCTTGAAATTGTATATATATTTGTTAATGAAAGCCATTAATTAATGAATACAAATCCCTATAAATACTAAGAAGAATTCCCAAATAAATCCTAACCTAAATCTAGAACGGAATATTAAAACTTATTCTAATTCTTAAAGGAAAAATAATAAAACTATTTAAGGAAGCCTTGTAAATTGATTCCTTCAAGTAAAGGGATTTGGCATCGGACGAACAATCGCATGGATCGTAAATTCGTCCTACATCACTTTCCCACCCTTGAAAGTTTCTGTAAGCTCCCCATTGAGAGATATGCAGAAAGAGGAGGTGGTGATGCACTTGGTGAGCCAGTGGATGAATAGAGCTGGGAACTTGAGAGCTGCCAACCAATCAAACAAAAAATACCAGTTAAGATTGTCAAATGCCTTCCTGATGTCAACCTGAATCACACAGCTAGGCCTCATGCTGGGGCTAGAATATTTATGCACTAGTTCCTGTGTTAGAAGGATATTGTGTGCAATGTGTCTGCCTTTAACAAAAGCTCCCTGGTTGCAGCTTATGAGTGAAGGCATGAATTCCCCCAGTCTAGTGCAAAGTACCTTGGTTATGACCTTATACATGACAGTGCAGCGTGCAATAGGTCTCAGATCAGCTGCAGTTTGTGGTTGGGGACATTTGGGGATGATAGCTAGCACTGCCTGACTGAAGTTGGAGGGAATGGGATCTCCTCTGAAAAAACCTTTCACCGCTCTTATAAGACTTGGACCAGTGATGTCCCAAGTTTTTTTAAAGAAGTGACTGGTGTATCCATCATGGCCAGGGTTTTTTGATGAGCCAATGCTATTTAAAGCATCCTTGATCTCTTCACTTGTTACCTCCTTGATGAGCTTTGCCTGTTGCATTACTGTGAGACAGTTACCTCTTCTTATGCACTCAGGGTTGAGCTTGACAGTTACCTCTTCTTATGCCCAGTTGTTTAGCAAAGACCTCCACCAGGTGTTTTTTGATGGCAGCAGTATCCTCCAGTAAGTTCTGCCCATCCTTAAGACAGAGGATTTGGTTTGTGTATTGCCTATTAGCCATTATGGAGTGAAAGAGTTTAGTTGGCTTGTCCCCTTCCTTTAGCCAATTTATCTTGGCTCTCTGTTGCAAGAACTAATACTCAGCTTCTGCATAGAATTCAGCAGCTTGCCTTCTGCCCCTTTCCTTAGCTTGGTGGTGTGGTGAGCTTAGGTCTTGGTTCATTTGAGTCACAACATTCTCCCATTCCTCCCTAGCTAGGGAAGCCCTTTTTCCAATCTCAGAGAAGGTGTTTCTGTTGAGCTTCAGAAGTGGCAACTGCAGGGAGTGCAGTGCCTGAAAGAAGTCCTGTAGGTTATGTATTGCCTGATCATCCCAACAAGCCTTTACAATATCTATAAAAAGTGGGGATGCAGCCCACATATTAAAGTACTTAAAGGCTTTTGGTGTTTTCTTTCCTTGCTTCTTCAGTTGCACCATCAATGGGAAGTGGTCTGAAGTGTGATCTGGCTTGATGAAGCAGATGGATTCTTGTAGGTGATTGATCCAGGTATGGTTTACCAGTGCTCTATCAATTGTACTGAAAATTCTCTCCCCTACTTTCCTTCTGTTTTCCCAGGTGTAAGAGGGGCCAAAAGTTTTTAGTTCCAGAAGGTCCAGGTCCTGTAGCAGCTGCTGAAAATCTTGTGTTTCTGTGATGTCAACTGGAACTCCTCCCTGCCTGTCTGTTAGATGCAATGGTGCATTAAAATCCCCAATAATTAACCATGGATGAGTAGAGCCATGGTCTAACTTTGTGAGCTGGGACCATAAGGGCTTCCTAATTTCCTGTGTGTGGGAGCCATAAACTAGGGTAATATACATTTCTGTTTTCATTTCTTTGCTGTAACACAATGCATCTATCCACTGATCAGACTTGGTTGTGTGCAAAATGTCAAAACTGTTAGGGTTCCACCCCAGCCAAACCCTACCAGTCCCTGCAATATCACTGTTACTTAGCCATTTGCATCCCATGTTCAATCTGTCCCAAATAGCCTGTTCCTTTCCTTGCTTTACCTTGGTTTCAAAAAAACAAAGCATGCCAAAACCTAAAGCTGTACAGAATTTCTTAAATTTTAGTTGCTTCACCACTGTATTTACACCCCTAAGATTCCAAGATATAATGTTGCTATTCATTATATGGAGGATCAGCAAGGGTCAGGTATTTTCCACCAGAAGTTCCATCCATTTCAACTATCTCCATTGGTCTTTTCCAAGCTCTATAAGGGGATGAGTGTAGCACCTGTTCAAAACCATCTTCATCTCTAACTGTAGCTACCACTGGCTTTACTGTCTTGGCTGGTACCCTTGGGACGGAAGGCTGTAGAGGCTTAGGTGAGGGAGGGGAGGTAACAGGCACCTTGGCAGTTGGTGGAGTAGTGTTTAACCTGGGCTTGGTTGCAGGTTTTGAGGTTGGGATCCATTTCTGTGGAGGTGGTCTTTGTTGAGCAGGGATAAGTCTCCTACAGAAGTCCTTTGAATGGCCAAGCTTGTTGCAGCTAGTGCACTGAACAGGTGACCACTCAAATATAACGGTTTGCTGCTGAATTACATCATTTTCATCTAGATAAAGGATGGAATTAGGGACAGAATCTCTGATTTCCATTTCAACCTGTATCCTAGCATAACTTAGTCTATGTTGCAGCAATGTATTCTCATCCAATTTAAGTGGATTGCCTAGTGGGCTCACTATCCTACTTAAAATTAAAGGTTTCCAGTAAGGCAAAGGTAATTTAGGGAGTATTATCCAAACTGGAATTTTACTATGTTCAAATTCATGCCAGTTTTTGGGCCAAGCCTTCAAAAATACTGGTTTATGGTTAAAAAGAACCATACCTTTGGCAAGTATCTCATCTCTGTGCTCCTGGGTAGCAAATCTGACCATGAAAATCCCATCCATGAACCGCCACACCTTCTGAATAGGTTTTGTTGACCAGATTCGCTTGAAGTACCCTTCCATAACCTGCAATGGAAGAAAAGCTCCCACAATTTTACATACCAAGGTGCTATCCCATGCTTCAACACTGTCTGCTACCTCTTCTTTGGGGATTTGAGCCATTCTGATCCCTTCCACCATTACTGGCTCAAAGAATCTCACTTCATCCGACTGGTCCTCAAATAGTTTCTTTCTCCAGTTGATCCCAGATCTCTGTTCTTCTTCCACTTGCTCCCCCCAGTTCATGATTATTGGCTTACCAGCCAGCAGTGCTGGCTCCTGGAGTTGAACTGGCGTTGATGTGCTTTCCCCGTTCTCCTGGTCTGATTCCAGCTCATGGGTAAGGTTACCCATCAGTTCTTGGCCACCCCTTTGATCAGCTACCACAATGTCCCTTTCATAACTGTTGCGTTGCAGAATAAGTTAATTCCGGCACTTCTGTTTTTGTTCCCCAGATTTGCCCATGAGCGGCAGCCGGAGCGGCACCAGATCTGAGCTAAGTAAACAACAAGGTCGGAAGTACAGTGAAAAACATGCAGTGGCGGTGTATCGCCCACACTAGCTCTCTGCAAAGTCAATATAGGCTATGTTACTAGGGTTAAGATACTGTTTTTGAAGGATATCTCACCTTGATGAGTTATTATATTTTTACAAATGGATAAGTATATCTGATACTTTTTTTCGATTATATATATATTTTTTATTTTTATATACATACATGAGTAATGTAAATATATAGATAATTTGTTCTAAAGGATTAATTCAATATGTGAAGGTTGTTAAGGCATTACAACCAAAGCATGCCTAATAGCCCTAAATCCTCTGAAAGGATAGATGTTAATGGTGATTTCATTATTGAACCCCTTCTACAATCTCAGAAGAGACTAACCAATCTTCTAGCTGGTAATTCTCAGTCTGAATCAGTCATGGGGGGTGGTGTAGTAAAAAGAACATATACAAAAAATGACTATACCAAATCCCAAAAAAAAGTTACTACTAGATCCCAAATTGTGCCTTCAAAAGAATGTTAAATATGTCTATTTTCAATATCTGTGTGTGGAATGTTAGGGGGATTAGGAGTAAAAGGGCTCAAACTAGAGTGAAACATATCAAAAGAAAGTATCATATAGCACTATTTGTTTTGATTGAACCTATGCTTAAATCTGACCAGATTAATTTTGTTGGATTCAAACTTGGCTACAACCAATATTTTGCTGAACCTAGAGGTAAAATTTGGCTTATGCGGGATGATTCATACACTGTCACAATTAAGCACATGCATGATTAGTTTATCTGTGTTGATTTGGAATACATGCCATTGTCTGTTTCATTTTCTGTTGTATTTGTGTATGGTCGACATACTAGGCTAGATAGAGAGCCACTTTGGCATGATTTAAGTGCATTAAATAATAATGCACTAATGATTGCTGGAGATTTCAATGTGGTTAGAGAATCTAATGAATATTTAGGTAGGTCATCCCCCTACCATAGTAGCATGTCGGATTTTAACAGTTTCATTGAAGAAAATGATTTGACTGAACCACCTACAACAGGAAACCTCTTTACTTGGTTTAGGGTTAGACGTAATGGTAATGTTTGGCAAAGGCTGGACAGGGTTTTAGTCAACAATCAGCTTATAGACTCTTTCCCAAACATCGGAGTTAGGACAAATTCTAGAGCCCCTTAAGATCACTCTCCACTCTTAATTACTTTAGAAACTCAATCATCCCAATCTGGTCCTAAACCCTTTAGGTTCCAGAACTGCTGGCTCACACATGATTCTTTTAAGAATGTAGTGTCTAAGAACTGGAACCTACCATGTGATGTTTATGGAATGATAAGATTTTCTGTAAAGCTTAGAAGACTAAAACTGAAACTAAAAGAGTGGAACAAAGAGATTTTTGGTAATGTTCATGATAGAGTTCTGGTACTTGAAAATGTGGTTGAACAGAAAGAGAGGGAATACCAATCAAATGAAACTGAAGCTAACAGAGCTGAGCTCCATAAAGCTCAGGCTAATTTAACTTTGGCTATTCATAGACAAGAAATCTTCTTCAAACAAAAATGAAAAGTCGAATGGCTAGAATATGGTGATTCAAACTCAAAACTTTTCCATGCTTCCATCAAATCAAAGCATGTGAGACAAAAAAATTATGGCCATCAGGATCTCCAATAATGAACTTTTAACAGATCCAGAGCTCATAGGCTTTGAAGCTATATCATTTTACTCTGATCTGTTAACTGAGGATAATCAAGATCAAAACTCCCATGACTCTGACCTCCTTCTGAACAATATTAATTACACCCTCAGTCACTACTGAAAACAATCTTGAGCTTATCAAATTATCTGATACTGAAGAAATTAAAAAGATTGTATTCGGAATGGATGGGGATTCAGCCCCAGGTCCTGATGGGTATTCAAGAAAATTTTACACTACCTGCTGGGATATAATAAGTTTTGATTTGATCAATGCAGTAAATGAATTTCTAATGGGAATTCCAATACCTCAAGCCATTGCTGCAACATACATAGTGCTCATCCCCAAGAAACCAGTGGTCAATAAATTCTTAGAATTCAGACCAATCAGTTTAACAAACTTCCTCAATAAGATTTTCACTAAAGTCTATACAGAGAGGTTGAAGCCCTTAATGAACAGGTTAATCTCACCAGAACAGTCTGCCTTTGTTCAGGGGAGAGAGCTAGCAGATAATGTCCTTTTAATGAGTGAACTAACTGATTTTCTGTATAATAGAACCGGGGGATCTAAATTTTTTTCAAACTGGACATGATAAAGGCTTTTGATAGAGTATCCTGGTCTTTTCTGAGAAGATTCTTGATAAATTTGGTTTTCACACACTTTTTGTCAATAACATTTTGGGCAACATGAATGCAGTTAGTTTTCAGTTATTGTGAATGGACGGCCAAGAGGTTTTTTTAACTTCCAGGGGTATTAAACAAGGAGATCATTTATCTCCCTTTTTGTTTATTTTACTGGCAGAGGTTTTTTCAAAAATCTTGGCTTGCTATTTAATCAATCAATAATAGATCACTATAAGCTGCCACATTCTTCAACAAAGATCACACATTTGAATTTTGCTGATGACACAATGGTGTTTTTAAAAGCAAACAGAATAAGTTTGAACAATCTGAAAAGGTTTTTTATTTGTTATGAAAATGCAACTGGGCAAACAATCAATCTTGAAAAATCTGCATTTTACATAACTAAATATGCTACTTCAGCAACTAAATCACTGGTCTCTGATATCTCTGGAATTAATGAGGGCACATTCCCTTCACATACTTGGGATGTCCAATATATAGTGGCAGGACCAAAGACTCATACTTCCAGTCAATACATGATAAAATAGCATCTAGATTGGCTCTATGGCCAAATAAATTGCTAATCAGGCTGGTAGATTGGTTCTTATTAAGCATGTCCTCTCTGCAATCCCACTACATATCTTAACTGTGATAAAACCTACTAAAGGGGTTATAGACAAGTTACATGTCATGTTCTCTAAATTTCTTTGGGGAACATCTGACTTGGGACAAAAAAGAGTGTGGAAGTCATGGAAAAATGTATGCTATCCATTCAGTGAAAATGGGCTGGGAGTAAAGGATCTAAATTTAGATACCAAATGCTTCTCCATGAAGCTCTGGTGGAAGATCCAAACTGGGAATTGTCTGTGGGCCAAGTTCATGTGGTCTTTACCTGATTATCTGAAGAAATCTAAAACTTGGAGAAGAATCAAAGAGATTGAGAATATAGCTTCACAATTCACTAAAGTCATAATTGGGAGGGGAGAAATATCCTTCTGGAATGCCAATTGGACTGGAAATGAAGCTCAAATTGACCTATGGGATGAATCACTGGAAATCCCTTTTCCTGAACTGACTATCAGAGAATTTTGTATCCAGCAGGAACACTATCTGGCTCATATGTTACATGGCTTTAATAGTACTATCCTTGACATGATATCTATTGATTTCCCTCTATTTGATGATGATGTTGATACTATGATTTGGAAACCCGGTGTTAGTGGATCTTTTTCCATTTCCTTTGCATATGAAACTCTCAGGCCTAAGAAGTTGGTGATACCATCCTTTAAGTATCTTTGGTCTTCTCAAATCCCAGCAAAGCTCTCTTTTTTCTGTTGGAGATTAACTAACAGACTAATCCCCACTGCAGATGTGTTGGAAGACTTGAGCATACACCAACCATCAATCTGTGTTTTTTGTTTATCAGACTATGATAATATTCATCACAATTTTAACAATTGTACTCAGGTCCAAGGGATATGGAGACCAGTTTGTGAATACTATGATATTGCTTTCCACACCTCACATTCACTGTGGGATGTTATTTATTATTACTGGAACTTGCATGGCTTGACTCTATCTCAGATGAGAATAGCTAGACCGTTGCCAGTTGTTATTATGTGGCATATATGATGTGCTAGAGTGGCATATTTATATGATAATATAACTCCCCATAAATAAGTGATTGTTAACCAAGTGAAGGATATGCTCAATGATATTAAAAGAGTATATGGTAGAACTTGGATTAAATCCAACATGAGAGTTCTCGGTTTGTAGAGAAAAACAGCCCAATGGTACTCACCTGAGATGGGTTGTATTAAGATCAATACTGATGGTTCATTTCTCATAAATGGCAAAAGTGGAGCTGGTTTTGTTTGCAGGGATCACACAGGGAAGGTGCTATATGCAAGGGCATGCACATTGCAAGCTCAGGATTGTTTGGAAACGGAGGCAATTGCAATGGCCCTGGGAATCAAAGCTGCGTATTTCCAATGATATCAGAGAGTTAGGATGGAAACAGACTCACTTATTTTACTAAAGATCATTCGGAAGGAATATGAAGTACCATGAAAGCTGTTGAACACAGTACGAAATACATGGGCATTAGCAGGTGATCTCTCCGTTTTCTATTCTCATACTTTAAGAGAAGTTAATGCAGTCGCAGATGCATTGTCTAAGCTGGTTACAGAACCTAATCAAGTTTTGATTTTTAATGACCAAAGTTTACCTTTACCTATTTAAGGTCTTGTAGCTATGGATAGTAGAGAATGTCCCTATGTTATTGCTAGATAAATTTATAGATCTTGGATACTGCTGCCTTTGTTTTTATGTTGTGCAGATGATGTTGGATGCCACTGGATGGAGCATGGAACTGAAGTAAAAATGATACTAATCAGTGGAGCTGATACTGGAGCATGGACTTGGAACTGGAGCATGAACCTGGGGCTGGACAATGGTGAATGGAGTTAGAGCATGGAGCTGGATAGAGCTTACAAAGTGGAGTTGAAACAACTGCATACTGAATCTTTTGTAAATCTTTTTAGTGATGTCTGGAAGTAACCTAGACTATCATTCTCTTTGTATCAATTATTCAATAGAGAACTCATTCCTTATCTTTTCCCCGTACTCGTCGGCAGAGTTGGGTTTCGCTTAGCGAGCCCTAATATGCTTGCGAGTTATGAGTCTTTTCATCGGCAAAATTGGAAATCGCTTTGGCGTGCCCTAAACTGCTTGTGAAAATCGACATGGGAAAAGTATAAGGAAGGGGATCCTTTTCTCAAACCCTATGCTTGTCGGCAGAGTTGGGTATTGCATAGAAAACCCTAATATGCTTGCAAGTATTGAGTCATTTCATCGGCAGAACTGGATATCGCTCTGGCGTGACCTAACATGCTTGTGAATTTTGACATGGGTACGGATAAGGATCTCTCATAGATGTTTTATCTTTCAATCATTGATTTGTAAGATACTTGCCTACATAGGCTTTTTATGGTGTAGTGAGCCTAATAAATTTCACTCCACTTATTTAAGTGGCTTTTAAATTAAAAAAAATTCTTTGTTAGTCTTCTGCAATTAGCACAAAGTCCGGTGAGATACTAGATTCTCCGGAAATGGAACTCACAATCAAAGAGACAGGTGGTCACTGAAACCATGTGGAAGCTTTATTAAGGCAAGGATATGTAGATGTTGTTGGGAGAATGTTAGTCCAGCCCAAATCCGTATACTTTATGGAAAAGGAATTATCTCCTTTATATACTTGGAAAAGAATAAAGAAAAGTATATAAAGAGGTTTAGGGTTTTCTTGTGTATACGTGAGACGAAATACAAGAATACATACAAGAATACAGAGAGGGAAAAATAAAGGTTTTAGAGGAGTTGGAAAAATCCCGTTTTTTGTGAGCAGTTCTGTTTTGGAGATCTGATCGAGGGGCAAATATTGTCCGATTTTGCTGACATTTTGTCAGCGTGTTCGTGACTCTTGAGGCTTCGTTCTGAACGGTTGGATCGTCAGTGTGTGCTCTGGTTTGGGAGTTATAGCAGCTCGAAGTACAGCCTTATTATTTGGTGATATCTTGCATCTTTTATCCTCTTGTTCTTATTGATGATGCTTGTGGTGGGTTGTAACCCTTTGTAGACTGATTGGGGTTTGTTTCCCTCATTTTATCATAATAAGAGAGAATAGGTGGACACCTCCGGTCCCGTGGTTTTTACTCTTCACACCGAAGAGGTTTTCCACGTATAAATCGCTGTGTTCTTTGTCTTTTATTTTTTCGTTGGCTGGTTTTACATATCTTCATCGCTGGTAGCTTTTGTGATTGCGTTTAGAATATTGGTTGGTTGTTTTGCCGTGTTCTTGTTGTGGTGTTTTGAGTTTTATCTCTTCCGCTGCGCCCCAACAGATGTTACAAGGCAATCATAGTCTTTATGTTTATCTTCTCGTAATATAGCAAGCTATCAAAATTGTTGCACAAACTCAGTTTCGTCAAGGGCTCACCTTTTGTCATGGAGCTACACAATTACAAGGCATACTTAATTTCTTTTTGGTGATAAATTCTTGGGTCTACAGTTGATGTTAGTTCTAGTTCTGACGCTGATTGTCGAACTCAATTCCAACCTTCTATGCTTTATGATTCTCGAACTGTTAGTGTTGAGAATTTAGTGAATAAAGAATATGTGCATATTGAGCATGTTATTGGTAACAAGAGAATTTATGTTTCTGGAGATCAATTGGATATTAATGAGAGATTACCTATGTGTGAAAATGTTGATAGTTTTAATTCTGTCATGGAGGAGTGTTATATGGATAATAAGGTTGAAGTACTTGTTGAGTCCGCTCTTAACTCATATGGTGTCAGTCTTGAATGCATCGAGAAATGGAATTGTGTGTGAGATATTTTGACAAGAATTGCATGTGAACGAAAAGAAATAAGTGTTAGTGTACTTTGTGGCAGTGATTGCTCTTTGAACAACGTTTACATGTCAATGGTAACTCTAGCATAAGGATGTGTTACGACCCTGGCATAATGGAGGGAGGTTATAAGAATTCTAGCAGTAGTGTCACTGATGTAGAAGAGAACCTTCCATGTCCAATTTTTTATCAGTACTTGGAACCACAGTTCAAAGATGTCAACAATATAAGCTCTAAAATTAATGAAGAAAATACGAAAATTGTTTTTGATAAATTAGGAATTCTCCGAGTGAAAATGCTATTTGTTTTTATCCTGGCATTTATGGAATATTTTATGAGAGTTATTATATAATCTAAATGTTAGAGGAGAAGAGCTTAAATATCCATTGATGATGAGGAGTACATGCTAGTCAGGGGTACTATAACTAGTGATAAGAATGATTTTGGCTTTAGACTTGATAAGGAAATTCAGTGCTTGTTGTTGATTGATGAGTACTTGGATTCTAATTCCGGAGATTGAAGCATAGAAGGTAAATATCATGAAGAAGATATTTTTGAAGTGGTTCTGGATTCGTTTGGTGAGGTTATGATCATTTATTTGATTAACTGAGTAATGGTACTGAGTCTCTGATGTCATGTGAGTCCGTGATGAAATAACTTTCTTCGAATGATTACGATGGGAAATGTATTGAACCTGTCTTATCTTTCGATCCCGGAATTTCCGTGGTTTTTCTTGGATATTTTAGTCTTAGAGCATCCGTTATGGGAGGTTTTATTGGGTTTCTTTTTGATCAAAATCTTGAAGGATCATGGATTCTCTTCCATTATGGAAGGATTCCAATCAATTTTCCCGTGAATCACGGCTACAAAATGAGGCCACGGTTACAAATAAGCAACCCTGGAAAATGTGGCCACATGTTTAATTTTGGGCCTACATCAATACACATGGCATTAACATCTTTTTTTTAATGCACACTAACTTAATTTGTTCCATAAATAATTATTTGATGTGTCCATTTATTTACATGGCCGATTCAATTTGAAATCTAAACAACGCTTAGTAATATGGAAACTTTTTATTTTAATATATAGTTATGATTTGTATTTGAATTATATAGAAATAATTTTTGTAGAAACATTTCATTTATTAATTTGAAAATATAAAAACTGAATGTGTATTTTTTTTAATATTACATACACAGTACTGAACATATATTATAACAATTTAGTATTTTATTAGTTACATATTTATATAATAATAATGATAATATAAAAGATAAAAATTGATTAATTGGATGAGAGAGAAATTGATGTGGGACATGCATTAGATGATGTGGATATTAGGTGAGAGATTTTATGATAGTGGGAAAGAAATTTTTGTTGGGTTTTGAAGAGTTTTTTTGGGGAAAAAGTTGGGGAAGGAGTTTCCCCATAAATGATGCTCTTAGTGGAGCAACTAAAAGATGTAGTGGCATTTGAGATTGTGCTCAGCAAAGATAATGTTGTGAGGAGAAGATTCATCATCAATTATTGACTAACCATCAATAGGTTTGAAAAATATATCTAAATTTAAATAGCTTATCCATACTCATCCTACCATCCTTTTTTTGATTTGAACCCACTTATAGTGGAGTGAAATATATTTGATTCACCACACTTATGTAAAATCTTCTCACAAACCTGAACTCCAAGACTCAAGTCACTCAACTGTTTTGCTATTGTTGTGTATTCTATTTCTAGTATCTCCTTTAGTCCTGCCTTTGATCCTCCACTCTCCTCCTTAATGGCACTGCGCCTCAAAATCAAGAGAAAAAATTTAGCAGCAATCAATTCATAGAATCAAAATCAAGCCCTAACATATGGAAAATTTCTACTGTCCAGCATGACCAGGTCTTTGATTTCTCTAGGCAAGGTCAGATTATTGAAAATGGAATTGTGTTTTTCTTTACTTGCAAGTGCATCATCTACTGAGTTAGTCTCTCTATAGTTATGAGGGGAGAAAATAGAGAACTCACCCTGTAGAAGCCATATAGTTCTAAGATAAGGTTCTATCTTCCATGCAATTTTGTACTCCATTCAGATCATCTTGAGTAATACTAGTGAATTCACTTCAAATTTTAAATCATCAATTCCTTCAGAAAGAGCCAATCCAAGCCCTTCCACTAAGGCAAGTGCTTCAGCTTCCAGATTGGTCTTCCTGTGTACGTAGGATAATTGATTTTGTAGTTGTTACTTGTCCAGATCCATCTCTAATTACCACTCCAGCATCCACTAACGCAAGTGCTTCAGCTTCCAGATTGGTCTTCCTGTACAGGATAATTAATCTCATAGCTGTTACTTGTCCATATCCATCTCTAATCACCACTCCGGCTCTTGCAAATCCTGGATTGCCTAGTGATAATCCATAGTGTTCAATTTTTAAGGTTTCCTTGGTGTTTTTAAGCAAACAAGTTGAACTAATGGCCTCTGAAAGCTAAATGAAACTGGAGCTAACTGCAGCAACTCAGGTCGTAGGGACATTGCTTCAGATGTTATCTAGTGAAATCAATGAACTTTCAAAACACTTTGTAGTACATTAAGTATTTCATTCGGATCGTCTGCATGCCAATAACACCATCATATTTTTTTTATATAGGTGCACATGGCAGGAGTCACATTGTCAGGTCCATCCTTGACTGATTGACGGCACCATCAGTCTACTACTCACGAATGTTGCGGCCAGCATCATCATGATCATCACCGATAGATTCTACTATGATGGAGCTAACTGAGATACTTCATCAGGCCGGAGCATTGCCACTATCATGACTAGTCTACCAGGACCCGCTCACACATCTACATCGTCTTTCACAGCTTCCATCCCAAAACCCGAGACCACTATCGACTGATCAATATATAGCCCATTCCAAGAGGGAAGAGGAAGCCTTATCTATGGAGACGATCTTGACCAAATAGGTAGCCAGTCCTGGGTCGATATTGAATCCTAGATCGAAGGGGAAACGGAACTCTTGGCGGTGACGTACTAGGATTGGGCTTGCATTTACGGATGGGTAAGTTTTTACCGGTTGCACATATAGGTCCACCCATTTTGGACTTGCACCTCACTGCCGCTACATCTCTGCGGCTAACATCTTTGGAAGGTCTAACGTGTTGGAGGTAGAAGCAGATTGTTTTATGGGTTGGGGTAGTGAGTTTGTTCTCACCCCCAGCCATACTCTCTTGACTTTAGCCTCATTTGTTTTACCCGAATATGTATTTGTTGGATTTTTAAATTATTTCCCCTATGCGACCATTATTTTGGGTCTTTGGGGTAGAATTAGGATACACTATATTATATGGGGATTCAGCGTCAGCTTGTGTCCCCGTAGACTGTCCCACGAGATTGTTTTCTTTTTTTACCATATTTACCTCCAAATGACCTAGTTAACAAAAAGAGGCCACATTCTGACCAATGTTCTATGTAGTTCATTTCTGACATTAATAGTCCAATAGTAGAACACTCTATCCCACAAAATTAGTAAACTTCTCTGGTGTCAAGTCAAGCAAATCATGGAATATGATAATACATTACTAATAGACTAAATTGATATTTATGGCCCCAACATATGTCAAAAGAGCAACTTTTAGCCCCAATATTTACCTCCAACATATTACACAATTTATAGCCCCAACATTTAAATTTAATCAATTGATAGCCCCGGAGCCAATATTCAACTATTTGTAAGGGTATTTTTGTAATTTCCAATTTATTTTTATTTTCTTTTTTCAAAATTATATCTAAAAAAACTTTTAAAACATAAATAATGTTAGAAAAATACCAAAAAAATATGGATTTAATTTCCAAAATGCGTGGTTTTTAATTCATTTTTTGTTGAAAAAAGATAATTTGAAAACTTAAATATCCAATATTCAATCGATTTTCAAATTCTCTTTGTAAGATTATATGTATCTAATTTTTAAATATGCATTTTACACAAAACAAATTTTCAGATATTCGTTGTATTTTTTCAGGATTATTTTTGTTTATTTAAAATTTTAGATATTAAGTTTTGAATAAAGAGAATGAAAATAAATATGAAATGACTAAAACACCCTTACATAAAGTTGATTTTTTAAACATAAATTGATCAAATTGTGCTATAAATATGAAATATGAAATGACTAAAACACTCTTTAGAGCTATAAATATGAAATGACTAAAACACTCTTTAGGGCTATAAATTGATCAATTATATGTTAGGGCTATAAATTGTGTGTTTTAAATGTTGGGGTTATAAGTTGGTATTTTGACATATGTTGGGCCATAAAAAACAATTTAGTCTTACTAATAAAAGGACAAATGTTAAAAACATGTTGCGGTTAATCAGTTCAATATCCACAAAAACTACAAATGAATAGAAGTATGTTCAATAATCTTCAGTTGAAGACTAATAACTTGTTGGGCACATATTTCATCCATACAAATCTATAAGAATTCTCAAGTGTTTCATTAGAACTTAAGAGCTCATATGCTGATGAAATTGTAAAATTACCATGTGATTGCAATTTCCAATTCATAGCATCTTTATAATCCACATAAATTGGAAAATCTTTTATCAAGACTTCACATATATATTGATGGAAACCATGACTCAATTAAGTTACAAAGGTTTGTTGATTATAAAAGAGTTCATTTGTCAACTCTGGGTGTATAAAATCATGTTCAGTATCCTAGAAATCAGTTAGAAAATCAATGTCAAATCAATTACTTTCCCGGAAGGAGATATTACCTGATCCTACCTATATCATTTTATTCTTCTGAGCAATGTCATCCACTTCTTCTCCATGTTTTTTATCTATCTTTATAACCTAACAAAGATCACATAAAAGAAGACCACAAACTATCTCCAATTTGCAATCTCCACCAGATTTTAAGTAAAAAGCTATCAACTAGTGAATGAAAATTTTTAACAAAAAACCCATTCTCTAGATAGGATAGCTATGGTTTTCCAAAGGTCTCCAAAATTTATTCTGACCATATTCTAACCTATATGATAGAGAGGAAACCTGAATGATCTGAGGATTGATTGATTAGGAAATATATAGGTACAAGAGTGTATAAGTTACATTGAATCTAAACTATTCATTGAATCTAGCTAATGGGCTACGCCATTGAATCTAGACTAATCAATATCTTCAATCCTAACACCCCCCACCCCCCCCCCCCCCCCCTCAAGCGAAACGTCGGATGAACTGAGACGTTGAGCTTGGACCTAATGAATTCAAACAATGATCGTGACAGCTCCTTGGTGAATATGTCAGCAATCTGGAGAAAAGTAGGAACATGTCGAACACAAATCTTGCCAGAGGCGACCAGTTCCTGAATAAAATGATAATCAATGTCAATGTGCTTGCCTCGTTTATGAGCAACGGGGTTCTGGGCAAGGAAGATAGCACTGTTGTTGTCACATAACAGTAGTGGTGGCCGATGGAGGGAAAAAGGAAGATCACGAAGTAAATGAGACAAACAAACAATCTCAGCAGATGTATTAGTCAAAGCACGGTACTCAGATTCAGCACTGGAACGGGAGACGGTAGGCTGTTTCTTGGCACTCCAAGAGACCAAATTCCCTCCAAGGAAAACAGCATACCCATAGGTGGAACGACGTGTCTCCAGACAACGAGCCCAATCTGCATCTGAGTAACCAAGTACCTCTGAAGAAGTCATGGAACTGAAAGTCAATCCATAATGTAGCGTGCCACAAACATAACGAAGGATATATCACTACAACAAAATTTAGCAATTGCAACTTAAAAAATGTGCCACTTATCCCTAATTTTGTGTCGCTAAACAAATCTACGACACATTTTGCTTCGATTATTAAATAGTCACAATAGGTAATGTAGCATTCCCATGGAAACTCTTTCCAAATTGTGTCGTTAATTTACGTCAATTTGTACGTCGGTTTACTTTCTGTCGTGAGAAATTTGCGACTAATTTTGCATCATTTAATATATTGTCATTTAAATATTAGCAACACTTTATACAACAAAAAACATTTATGATGCCAATAATTTGCATCACATTATGCTTCAGATTTTTATATGTTACAAAAAGAGAATGTGGTATATTTATTAACACTTTAAAATGTGTCACCGTTAAGTGATAGTAACTGCATCACATTAGTTTCTGTCATATTAATTTTGTGACTTTTCTGCATCGTTTAATTTTATGTCGCATGGTGCTTGCGACCTATACGCAACAAATATTTTATGTTAAGCAAATAATTTGAAACATATCTCACATTAATTATTTAAGAATCACAAACAATATTATTGTACTATTAATGACAATTGTTTAAATCTGTCGTATATAAAAACGGTAGTTACGGTAGTTTTTCTGTCAGTAATAATAATGACATGTTTTATTTAATTAATATATTTAAATGATTTATATTAATATTGTTGTGAATAAAACTTTCTGTTTAATACATAAATAAGTATGCTACAAATTTGTAATAGCAATATCAATTGATAAGATCAAAGCAAAACATAGTAATATTAGTACAATTAATTAATCTAAAACAAGACGTCTATTATCCCAAAATGAGTCGGTCTTCCTTTGCTCCTCCTTGCGGATGTCGATTGTTCTTTTGGTAATCGTATGAAGTTTTCCTCTTGATCACCATATTTTCTTTGTTCACTTGATCCGGATCAAAACTACAAAACAAATACAAGAAAGTAGTAGATCAAAATTAGGATCAATAAGATTAACCAAATTAAACTCCTTATTAAAAATCAATGAGTTCGAAATTGATACCTGAATTAGGGCGATAGGAACATTGAACATACGAGGTAGATCGAGATCTGAGATAATTCGAAAGCACATTATATAATCCAAAGGATTAACTATATTACCTGTGCGTAGAATCCAGGAAAGCCACTGATAAAAGTCATCCACTTGAAGGTAGATCCATGTTCATATGCATATTCGAATTATTCGGGGGTGTATGAAACGACATCAGAAAAAAGAGAAGAAATATTGACCATATCCGAAATGATTGTCTGATTTAATGGATGGGTGAATCTTTTTCAAGGTATGTGTGAGGTAAAAACTCTGTGTTTTAAGGGTTTCGTATTTTCAGGATGAGAGGGAGGAAGACAATGGTGAAAGGAGAAGAAAGAGAAGTCAGCCAAAAGGGTTTTGAATGAAAGAATCAATTGAATAAATAGGAGATTTGGGGAGTTACCTAATCACTCAATTTCTTCCTTGATTGATGCATAAATTGGGGATTGAAAATTTCAGATTTTCATCAAACTTGTGAGATGTCCCGCCTAAGCACATTCCTTTGTTGTGCTTTATCTTTGATTCCCTTTTCATGTTGACAATTTCATTCACAATTTCCTCCATTAACATCAAATGTAAATTTGGTTTTTTAATAAAAATTTAACGTTAAAGTCTGATTTTAATATTTGTAGTATTTTCGTTTTCCCCATTTAAATTTGTTAATTGGCAACCAAGACAATTTTAGTATATTTCTTAGATAAATTATAATTATATGATACATCTTATTTCTTATAATCCTATCAAATAAAGTACTTGAATTTAGATGTCAACATAGTAGAAAAGATATGTATATTTTATATATATATATATATATATTAAATTGTCAACTTTTTCAATTAACCTTTTAAAATATTCTTTTTAATTAATATATATTATTAATGGAAAAGAAATTGACATCATATATTATTATAGGCTATTAAAATTATAGACATTATTGCAATAAAGATATTTAGTTAATCATATTCATACTACTGCTATAGGAATATTAACTTGCAATAATTGTGAAAACCAGCATCTGACATTGTAAAATATGTAGGGTCATTGCTTAGTAAGAAACAGGATATTTTCTCGAGGCATATAAACTTGCATTCCTTCTGTCTCAACCTAATGTACACTCTGACTTTTTGATACTATTTACTTTTAAACTCACTTATTTAAATAGATATATAATCATTAATATTATCATATTCGATATCGTTAAATTAATCGCAACATAGAGCATTCAAATATCACATTTTTATTTTTCAATAATATAAGTAAATAATTAGGAGCATCTTACATTACAAGATATATAGTGGTTCGATGAAATTGTACCATTGCTTAGTTAGGGTCTGTTTAGTACAACTTATCTGAATATTTTTCAAATCAGTTCATTTCAATTCAGTATTTTTCAGTTCAGTTCAATATTTTTTAGTTCGGTGCATTACACTTTTAATAAAATTTAAACAAATTAAATATTAATAATTCAACTCAATTCAATCCAGTGTAGAGAAAATATAATTTATTTCAATTCAGTTCAACGAAAATATAATTTAATGATATTAAGTTTATATTGAAAATTCAGTTCATTTCAGTTAAGTGTAGTTCAATTCAGTTCATTTTTAGTTAAGTGTGGTTCAACTTAGTTCATTTCAGTTGAGTGTAGTCCAATTCAAATCAATTCAGTTGAGTGTAGTTCAATTCAATTCTATTTCTATTGATAAAATACAACTTCATTTAGTTATATCAATGCATTGATCATTTTCTTCAATTCAGTTCAATTCAGTTCAGTTTAATTAAGTTCAATTAAGTATAATTCAGTTCAATTCAGTTTAGCAAGTTAGGTCCAATTTGTTAAGTTTAGAATTGATGAAATATGATTTGATAAAAATTTCTAATTTAATTGTATCAATGCATACTTTTGTAAGTTTAGCTTAATTAAGTTCGGTTTAGTTCAAGTCATTATGTTTCAATTCATTTCTGTTTATCAAGCTAGATTCGATTTAATAAGTTTGGTGCTAATTATAAAATTTGACTTGATAAAATATATCACAATTTGGTTATATCAATTCAGTTCAATAAATTTCAGCTCTGTATACTTCAATTCAATTATGATTAACTTCTAGGACCATGATGAAATATAAATTTGATGAAATTTAGTTAATGTCGATGCAGTGATTTGTTTCTTCAATTCAGTTTTCTTCAATTAAGTTCAATTCAATATACTCCAATGGCTTGTTTTGTAATAAAATTTTTGAATATAAATATATGTTATATAAAATAATCAAATGTATTTTTCAGTTTAGTTCAGTATTTTTCAGTTCAGTTCAGTTCAGTTCAGTATTTTTCAGTTCAGTTCAGTTCAGTATTTTTCAGTTCAGATCAGTCCAGTTCGGTTCAGTCGTATTAACAGGCCCTTAGAAACATGATATTTGCTGTAGACATATTAACTTGTAATAACCCATGAAAACTATTAGGAGTGTCTCACACAACAGATAGGAATTAGATACAAAATTACCACTGAATAAATAGTTGGAAACAAGGTGTTTGCTCCAAGAATATTAACTCTATATAACTGTGAAATAATGAGAAACGTCACATGTAGCAATTAGTACACAAAAATATATAAAATTGTACATGTATTTCTTAGTTCGAAATATATTAACTTGCTCCATGAATATTAACTAGTGAAAATCATTAGAAGGGTCTCACATAATAATCACTATACAAAATAAATAGGGTGAATATTAAAAAATACAATCACGAATATATGGAAACAAACCATACAATTTCATAGAAAATGGCGGCTGAGGGAGATAAGGGAGCAGGTGGGGTCGGTTGGGAGGACAAGGGGACAGAAAATGGTGGCTTGGAGGTGAAGGACACACGAGCAGGGGGGGTCGGCTGGGAGGAGAGAGAGAAGGGAGAAGGAAGTGGCAATCATGTGGCCGTGGTGGAATTGACAAGTGGCGTGATGGTGCAGGAGAAGGTGGCAGCTTCAGCACGGGTTACCCTGAGCCCGTTTCTGAAGGAAATTCCTATCGAATACGATACCCCATCCAGACTCTTGGCAAAACGCATCTCAAAAATTAAACGTCACAGGAAGCCTGGTAAGAAAGCTAGCTCGCAGCAAATATTGAAAAATTTGGCTGGAAAGAAGAAGGAAACGGGAGGTGAGCTGATGATCACACCGCCAACTAGACCTGGGCGGCCGAGAAATCTGAGATCACTCAAGAAAATAGCTAGAATGATGGGATCAAATGGAATTCAAGAACCGATCGAGGTAGACAGTAACCATGATGATGATTTCCAGCCCAGGATAGCTGCACCAAACACAGCACTGAAGAGGAAGCTGTTCTCAGAAGAAGAAGTTAACATTCTGGAGGACGATGGCCAGAAGACAGCAGATATTATACACACTGAAACAACCTCAACCGTGGCAGGTTCAGGCGAAGCACAGGCAGAGACTGGTTCCCAGTCCTGCCTGGGCCTATGAATATCCTGAGTTGGAACTGCCGAAGGTTGTCAAACTCGGGCCCGGGAGCTCAGACAGTTCAGGAATTGCGTACCATGGTACGCTTGAAATCACCATCTTTTATCTTTTTGTGTGAAACAAAGTGTTTAGATAGAGATATAGAAAAAATAAAAAATATATTAGGTTTCTTTGGTGTGTGTGTGGCGTCGCAAGGCCAATCTGGTGGCCTAGCACTGTTATGGCGCAAAGATATTTTGGTTAATTTGAAAGCTTTTTGTTCTCGTTATATTGATGTCCATGTTAATTTGAATGGACAAGAAATGAGAGTTACTGGGATCTATGGGGAGCCTAATGTATCACGAAGAAGGCAATGGTGGGAAACCTTTAAGGAGAGCGTACAAACCGATTCGGACATGCCATGGATATGTTTGGGAGATTTCAATGAGGTGCTGGCGCAGGATGAAGCGATTGGTGCTGGGTTTAGAGCTGAACGGTAAATGGTCAACTTCAGAGATGCTTTGGATCATTACGGTTTATTTGACATGGGATACACTGGGCCCAAATTTACCTGGAATCGTTGCGCGAAGAGACCTGATACGAAGAGGAGCAGATTGGACAGAGCTACATGGAATCAAGAGCTTCATGACCTTTTCCCTTGGTCGAGTGTTACCACCATCCCTATGGTTCACTCGGACCACATGTGTATTTTTGCACAACTCAGAGTTCGTGATCCAGCGGCGGGAAGACACAGGAAGAGGAGAGGATTCAGATTTGAGGCCAAGTGGATCAAATCGGTTGAATGTGAGAAGATGATCAAAGAAAGTTGGGACATGCAGGAGGCCCCTCTCAGTGAGAAACTGGAAAACTGCGCGATAGGTTTGATGCGGTGGAGCAAGGCAGCATTCCCCGTTATACCTACCCGAATGAAGGAGATCAGGAAGGAGCTGCATCAAGTGCAGAGTGGGGATATTGATGACACTGCGCAGGAAAGGATAAAGCAGTTGAAACAAGAGTACGATTTTCTTCAAGAAGCAGATGCTATACAGTGGAAACAGCGAGCTAAACAGCACTGGCATAAGGAGGGTGATAAGAATACTCAGTTCTTTCATAAGTGGGCTTCGAAGAGGAGACAAGCGAACCAGATCCAGGGCCTGCGGGACTCAAATCAGGAGCTGAAAGAGGATGAGGAAAGCATAGAAAGGATAGTACTGGATTACTTCGGAGGCCTTTTCTCCTCGTCCAACCCGTCTGCTGAGGTGATGGAGACAGTATTGAGTAGATTGCAGCCAAAGGTCACTCATGACATGGCGAACAGCATCACAAAGAGATACACGGCAGTGGAGGTAGAGAGGGCAGTGAAGAGTATGCATCCGTACAAGTCTCCGGGTCCGGATGGTATGAGCCCAGTATTTTTCCAGAAATTTTGGAAGGTGGTCCGCAAAGATGTCACAAAAGCTGTTCTTGGATTCCTGAATGAGGGTATTTTCGAGCCAAAAACGAATTATACACACATTGTGCTTCTTCCGAAGACAGAGAAACCAGAGTTGATCACGCAGTTTCGACCTATTAGCCTCTGCAACGTGGTGTACAGGATTGCATCCAAGGTCATGTCAGGCAGGCTCAGACCAATCATACCAAAGATCATCTCAGAATCCCAGTCTGCTTTTATTCCGGGTAGACTCATCACTGATAATGTTTTAGTGGCTCATGAGTTCCACCATGCTATGAAGGGGAGGACGACGGGAAGCAGAGGACATATGAGTATCAAGTTGGACATGAGTAAAGCTTTTGACAGAGTGGAATGGAGCTTTGTGTTGGCAGTACTTCGGAAGATGGGGTTCCCTCCATCATTTATACAGCTCATTCAACGCTGTTTAACTACAGTATCTTTCTCGTTTATCCTAAATGGGAATGAACTAGGTCACCTCCAGCCGCAGAGAGGAATCAGGCAAGGAGACCCTCTTTCTCCATATCTCTTCAATATTTGCTCCGAGGTGTTTTCTATGTTGTTAAGTGACTTACAAGCTGTTGGTAAGATACATAGTATGGGAGCATCGAGATTTGGACCGAAAATTAGTCATCTCTTCTTTGCGGATGACACGTTACTGTTTGGAGAGGCCACAGAAGAGGAAGCGAGGTACCTGCAATGGGCCATAGCCCTGTTCGAAGAAGTCTCGGGGCAAAGGATCAATACGGACAAATTAGGGGTTCTGTTCAGTCCCAACACAGGGGAAGCTGATAGAAGGAGGATATGTGACGTGCTGAAAATACCAGAAGTGGAATCACATGGCAAGTATCTAGGTCTACCATTAGAGATAGGCCAAAAGAAGAAGCACATCTTCCAGTATATAAAAGAACGAATCTGGTCCAGGTTGGATGGCTGGAGTGAAAGGCATCTGTCCAAAGCAGGAAAGGAGATCTTGATTAAATCAGTATTGCAAGCAATTCCGAGCTATGCGATGAGCTGTTTTGAGTTACCTGCAACGTTACTTGAGGAGATAAGAGTGATGATCTGCAAGTTCTGGTGGGGAGGAGAGCAGAATTCGAGAGGAAAGATACAATGGATTTCATGGCCTAAGCTCACTCGAGCAAAGAACAAGGGAGGACTCGGATTCAGGGACTTGAGGGCAACTAATATGGCGCTGCTCAGTAAACAAGCATGGAGGATGTTAACTAATCCAACGACGTTGATATCACGAGTCTTCAAAGACAGATATTTCTCCAACGGCACAATCATGGAGGCCGTCCAGGGGTCTCGGCCGTCAGCTGCTTGGCAAGGAATTTCAAAGGGTATCGAGGCGTTGAAGCTAGGGAGCCGGAATCACATCAGGAGTGGGAGGAATACCAGCATCACGCAGGACCCATGGCTACCATCAACCAGTAACTTCAGAATCAGAGATCCAGATCATGTGCCAGGACACCTACAGCATGTCTCTGACCTGATCGACCAGGTCACGTGAGGTTGGAATATCCCGCTTGTTCGAAATAGCTTTGCTGAGGAGGACGCAAGCGATATACTATCAATCCAGCTAAGGGGACAAGAAGGGAGAGATGTCTGGATTTGGAACAATGGCCCCAATGGTAAGTTCACTGTGAAATCCATGTATCATACACTGAAAGAGAACCAGGGATCGGCTTATTACCACAATAGCGGTGGCCCGGTGATAGCGGCTGATGATTTCTGGCCGAGACTATGGAGAATGCGCATACCATCAAGAGCAAAACACTGTGTGTGGAGATTATGCATGGACTCTTTGCCAACATCAGAGAACCTCAGGTATAGGAAGGTACAAGTCCCGTTGAAGTGTCAACTCTGTGATACCGAGGATGGGACGACAAGGCACTTGTTCTTTGAATGCGAATATGCAAAAGGAGTTTGGCGAGCTCTAGGTCTACAGCATAAAATACTGGGGAGTGAAAGAGCAAGAGGTGATGGATGGTTCAGACAATTGCTGATCGACAACGATGATAAGACGAGAGAGTTAATGGCAATGGTTTGCGATGGGGTGTGGTTCCAGAGAAATACGAAGTTGTTTCAAGACAAGAGCATTGACTCTAGTTTACTGGCTGCATCAATCCGTTCAACCTTGATATCCTTTGCTGATGCAAATGCTTGGCCTGAGAGAGTTTCAGAAATTCTTTCTACAGGTAACTTATTAAGACCGCCAGATGTGGGAAGAAGGATTCTGTTTGATGCTGGTATTGCAAGGGACTGCGCAGGATTGGGGGTAGTGGCAGTGGCTGCGGATGGGTCTTTTGTACGGGCTGTGAGCAGAAAGATAATGGATGTAAGAGACCCCATGTTCGCGGAAGCAGAAGCATTGAGAGAAGCACATAGAATGGCGGCATATCTCCAATGGACCGATGTGGCTATTATGGGAGACTCATTGAGCCTAGTGCAGATCATACATGGAGACCTGGATGCCCCAGAACTATGTCACTCAATTACTGAGGAGATTCGAGCAGAATTTGTGCAACAAGGCCTTAATTTGCCATGCTGGATACCAAGAAACGAAAATACGGATGCCCATTTGGTAGCTAGCATAGGGAAAAATAATAACTCGGATTATGTAGAGTGGAGTTATACTCCACAGTTCCTCTTGTCAAACGTTGCTGGACGTTTTCCAGCACCTTGAGTATGATATACAAATTTTCTTTTTCAAAAAAAAAAAAAACCATACAATTTCACAGAGGATAAAACATCGACTTGAATAATTAATTAAGTGTTCATTTTAAATGAATGACCTAATTAATCAATCAATCAGATCCAAATAGTAAAATTTGTACAATTGTTTAATTTATTTGTATTTTGATTGTTTATATAACAATTTGATAAAATGCAATATTAAAAAAATTAATAATCATGAACTATAATAAGATATTTCCTCAAAATGTGTTACTTTATTCTTATAATAAAGTTGATCTCGGCTTATTTTTTTAAAATGCATTAATAGACGTGTCACTTCATCAGTTCACTTTAATTGGTTGACTAAAAATATAATTTAGTAATTTTTTATTTCATTAATTTCTATATATTATGAAAAATGCTTATATATATAAACATGTATATACATGTTATCCAGCCAAACAAATAAGAATAATGAAATATGAGCTCACAGTTGAGTTCATGATATAAAGTTTTTAATTGATTAACTTAATAATATGAGTATTTTTGTAATATTGCACTGATATAAAAAGGAAAAATTAACAAATCTGATTTTTCTATTAGTAACTAATGATTGATATGTTTCTTAATTATTTCCATAGAAAGGGATCATTTATGTTCTAAAATGTTGTGGCGTTCGGTTTGATGGTGAAATAGGAATATAATTTCCAAGCTGATTCCAATCGTCAAATCTTTTTTCTATATTTAATTAAACAGGTGATTTTATTATTAAAGGGAAAATCAAATCTATATTTCTCATAAACAACATGTATTTAAAGGAGGAAATTAAGATTTCATTAAAAAATGAAGCGGGAGAAATTGGGAAATTAAGCGCGAAGATAAGGAAAAAAGCGGGAATATACAAGATTAGGGAAAAATCCAAAGATAACCTCAATTTCAAGGTTGGAGATAGCAGCTAACCTTAATTATCCCTGGCATCTTAATAAACTCCTCGGCAAAGCCCGCGTCTCTTAGTCTACCAGATTCCGGCGTCTGTACAAAAACAGAAGGACTCAACATTCTCTCAACCTGATCTCTTTTATATGTAGCAATTTGGGAATTGGGTGAATAAAGTGGGAATCCTTGAAGAGGGTTTAGCCATATTCATCCACGCCGACGATGATAGCGATTTCGATTATGAGGTATGGAGCGTTTTCTAATAACGATTGTAATTCTGATATTTGTGAGTTCGTATCTATGTTTTGGAAGCAATTCTAACGTTTCGTTTAAAATTATTATTGTTTATTACTACCCACTCTTGGAGTTTTGTTACTGTTTTGAAGGACTGCATAATTTCTTCTTTATGATTAAGTAATATGTGTTTATTTTACACAGATTGGTACTTATCTTTTATGAGTTTAAACATATATTTTAGTTGATATATTTGATTTAATTTTCTTGAAAATTGAAACTTTCTTTGACTAATCGGTTAGTTTAATATATAGAAGTTGTCTATTAGTGAGTAACATGCAAATAACATTGGCGTTTTTCTTGTTTTGTGATCATACATATAGTTTAATTTATGCATTCAAGAAGTTTCTTCTTATAGTTAATTATGAAATTTTGATTGTTTTTCTGGGTTTCTTAAAAATGGTTAAAAGAATGAATAATGGTTGTTATAGATTTATAGTACATTTTAGTGGAAAATTGTTGGGGTGAAAAAGGATTTTCTCTGTAGCATTTTGCTATGTTATGTGGAGTTGAGCACTACTTTTTAGTGTTAGAGATTTATAAAAACAATGTTGCTTGTTTGTTATATAGCGCTTTTAAATGAGGTTTTCTAATTATTTTGATAAGAATTATTTTCACTTATTTGATGTATTTCTCTTTAATTTCTATGTGAACATACAAGTTTTATGTCTATAAAGATAAACAATTTTACTGACTAGCCAATTTTTGAATTGTGCTTAGTTTACATCTTAGGTGGTGTGGTGGATTCCATCAAAATTTATATTCCCAAACATATGGTAGATCGATGGATACACATTCCATGCACATTATAAGATTCCATTGTACATGTCTCGTTGTAGTTGTTTAATATTTTCCATGATAAAAATAATTTACTTCCAAAGTCTTCCCATTTCATTCATTTTAGTCATCCTTTCCCATGATGAATATGATTTCTTTAACGCTTTTTGATGAGTCTTATACCTCTATAATCCTTGTAAGATAAATTATATAGTATAGAAACTGGTCATGATCTCGAAACATTAGATTACACTTTTAACTCAATAAACGTTTGACTTGGTTGTATAACCAATAGCAAATGTGACTAAAAAGCCACTGCCATTATGGATAAGTGTTGGAGTATTTCTTCTATAATCGTGTTCTCACACATGATTTTTTAAAATTTGATTAGAGGCCGTTTGATACGTGTAGTATTTTCATCATTTGTTTTTATAAAAAATTGCTCTATAAACTCAATTGAATGATATTCTTGGAATCACTGTGAAAGTTTTTTAGTTTTACTACATGCTTAGGTATGGTTTCTTCAAGACACCGTGTATCAGCCGACCTTCTGCTCCACCACTGAGGTCAACATAGTCACAACTCTGATATTGAATCAATTCAAAGTTGTAATAAATTTTAGAAAAAGTGGCGTTATACCCCCATGTATTGAAGTAAGTGCTAATGTACCCCTATATTTTTTTAAAGTGCCACTATACCCTTAAATGTATAATTTGGGCAGAATTTTTTTTGCCAAATGTAAAATGTCAAGAATACCCTCATTATTATTTAATAATAAAAAGAAAAATTATAGGACGAAAATGCTCCAACCATATCAATCGAATTCCGAGATCTGATTTAGCTCATTGACTTCCGAAAAACCTTCTTCCCCTGCCTAATTATTCATATAATTCCCGTTTCCCTTTTAGCTTCATGCCCAATTAAGTAAGGCAATCCAAATCCATACCAGTCACCGTTACTTCATCGGATGAACGTGTTTGAAACCGAGGGGACCAAAATCACTGTGCCCAGAAATTAGTGTGAGCCGGGTGACCGAAACCGCCACACCCAGTAATAATTTGCGTGACTTGCTCAAATCACCAAATGAGATACTAAAGTTGGCGATATTACAGTAACTTCACCAATGATTTTAATTTGTTGAATTTTTGGATGTAAAGGTTAACTTTTAAATAATATTATGCATTTATTCTGTAATTCAGTGATATTGATTTCTTGGATTTTTTTTGTGCCCATGGACATTTGGGTCAGGGAAAAAAATAGCCTAACTAGTGAGGGTAAATTTGTCTTTTAGTTCAAAATACTATTGGAAAATTGGCTTTATAAGTAAACTTCTTTATTCAATGTAATTATAGGGGTACATGAGCACATTTAAATTATTCGGGGGTACATTGGCACTTTCTTATGAACTTGGGGGTACTTCTGCTTTTAATCCTAAATTTTATGTGTATTTAGTGTATCATTTGCTTCTAAGCTCTAGTATATAATTGGTTATTTGTAAAAAATTTGAAAGAATACATAATTCTCATCTAATGTTGATTTGGGCAGGTTCTTTTGGAGGATTTTTCCCAAATGAAAAGAAGCAAATAGTGTAGATGTCAACTGGTTGTTGGCCATTACTAATTCTGACATGAGATTCAAATATTGCCAATCAAATGTTATAATGTTCCTATTATTTAACAAGAAGCTAATCAATGCCATGCTTCGCTAAGCTTGTAGGTTATGAAGAGTGTAAATATTGGTAGATCCGATGCTCATGTGTAGTAAGTATATTTTTCTCTCCGCCCCTTAGTCAATCATAAATGTTATAAAACAATTTAAACTTGGAAATACTCTAAACTTTTTTGATAAAACCATTGATTTCATCCATAATTTTATATACTTAATTGTTATAAAAACTAAAAATACAAAATAAAATTCATTAATTATATGTGTTACAAATTAATGTCGCAATTGTGCCACAAATTTGTAACAAATACATGTATATGTCCCATATATAAGACATATTAATAAAGTGTCATAATTATCTGTCATAGTCTAGAAACATTAGAGAATATGTCACATATATGCCACAAAAAATGTGGCATATCCAAAATTTGACGCAATTCTGTCATAGATTTCCCACAATGTTTTAAATTATGTCATATAATTGTGACATCTTAGAAAAGTGTTGTAAAAATATGTCATAAAACTAAGACAGTAAGTAATATGTTGCACATGTGTCACAAAACAGGTGACATTGCAATAAAATGACGCATAAATGTCATATACAAATGACACATGTGTATAAGCGCCACAAATATGCAGCATTTACACTTTTGTCACATGCATATATGTTGCAATTGCTAAGCTTTGTTGTAGTGATACGAGTGACAGTGGTAAAATGATCATCCCGGGGGTCTTGGAGATACTGACTGACTGAGTTCACAGCAAACGCCAAATCAGGGCGAGTAATGGTGAGATATTGAAGAGCACCAACTAAGGACCTATAAAAGTGTAGAATTTTGGAAAGGGTCACTGGTGCTGCTGTGAAGCTGAGAAAGCGGAACAAATGGTGTCGAAACAGGAGCAACATCAATCATCCCAGGCCGCCGAAGAATGTCTTGAGCATACTTGGCCTGACCCAAAAAGAGACCTGACGACGTAGAGGATACCTCTAAACCAAGGAAATAGCCTAGAGAGCCCAAATCCTTGATAGAGAATTCCTTATCTGTGCGAGTGATGAACTGGTGAATGGCAATGGGATCATTTCAGGTGAGAGTGATATCATCGACATGTACTAGCACATACAGTAGGACAGTACCACGAGAAAACACAAATAAGGAAGTGTCGAAAGAACTGCATACAAAACCAAGAGACTAAAGATAAGTATTGAATCGGTCAAACCATGCTCGCGGGGCTTGCTTGAGCCCGTAAATGGCCTTTCAAAGTCGGCAGACAAAATCAGGATGAATCGAATCCTTATAACCAACTGGTTGAGCCATGTAAACAGGATTATCAAGAACGCCATTCAAGAAAGCATTCTTGACATCAAGCTGATGGAGAGGCCATTTTCGCATAGTAGCAATGGCAAGAACAGTCCGAACTGTAGCAGCATTGACCACAGGACTAAAAGTGTGGTCAAAGTCAAAACCAGGAAGCTAAGTATATCCATGAGCAACAAGATGAGCCTTATGATGATCCACTGTACCATCAGGTTGGTATTTCAATCGGAACACTCATTTGGAGCCAACAACGTTAGCATCGGGAGGATGCGGAACCAAATCCCATGTGTGTTGTTGCCGTAAGGCGGCGGTCATTTCATCATCCATAGCTGCTACCCATTGAGGATCCCGAAGCGCGGTACGGTAATCACGAGGCTCATTCTGAGTGAGCAAGGTAGCCGTGAGACCGGTAGCGAAAGCATCAAACTTACGAACTTGAATGGTGCCATCTTGATTCCGGGTAGTCATAGAGTGAGAGTGAGCCGGTGGTGGAGCCTGAGGGATAGTGGGTGATGCAGAAGGAGATGAGGTCGGTGATGAAACCGAAGAAGAGCTCATGGAAGGTGAGTCAAAAGACGAATCTGACGAGATGGAGGATGATCCAATCACAACGCTTGACGATGATGATCTAAAAGGTGAGCCTGGCGGCGGATGAGATTCAGGGTCATGTGGAGTGGATGTAGTAGCTATTACTTCGTCTGAGAAAATCGAACAAGGAGATCCAGAACATGGAGGTGCATGTGCAGCTGAAGAAGCATCAATAGATGTTGGATCAATGAATGCAGAAACATCCAAGGATGGAAAGGGTGAACCTGAATTCCCATTTGCAGCCAATGGAAAGTGTGTCTCATCAAAGCGAGCATGACGGGAGGTGTAAATCCTACCAGTACTGCGATCCAAACACCGAAAACCTTTGTACTGGCTACTGTAGTCAAGAAAAATACAAGGTATACTCCTAGGAAATAGTTTATTTGGTGCATACGGACGAACATATGGATAAACTCGACAACCAAAAGGATGGAAGTTGGAGTAAATAGGGGAACGGCCATAGAGAAGACCATAAGGAGTATCCCCATTAAGCACCAGTGAGGGAAGACGATTAATAGTGTAGGCAGCGGCTCCAAAAGCATCATCCCAGTGAGATAAAGGAAGGTGGGATTGAAGTAACACAGTTAGCCCCATTCGAGAACATGACGATGCTTTCGCTCGGCACGCCCATTTTGCTCAGGTGTGTAAGGACGAGAAATCTGGTGATGAATGCCCTTCAAAGCGAAATGAGTGCGAAGACGAGTATTAAGGAATTCAGTACCACCATCACTCTGAAATACTTTAATGCGAGCAGAAAATTGATTCTCCACGAACGCCTCAAATCGAAGATAAACGTCAACAAAGTCTGACTTTTGACGAAGAGGATACCACCATGTAAAACGTGAAAAATCATCAAGAAAAAGAGCATAGTATGAAAATCCATTTCCAGATGTAACAGGGGCAGGTCCCAATTAATCACAATGGACCAAATCAAGCACTCGTGATGCACGTTTCTGATTCTCAATAAAGGGTTGCCTGTGGCCTTTGGCCATAACACATGAATCACACATAGTAGATTTAGGCACCGAGGAGGAAACAGACAATACTCCGGTCTTAGTCATAGTAGAAATAACTGCAGAGGACGTATGACCAAGCCTAGCGTGCCACAAATCAAAGGATACTCTCGATTTTCCAGACTCAACATAAGTAGTTAAAGCAACATCACCATAATCCATAACATATAGTCTGTCATCACAATGACCACGACCAAGAATACCACCAGTAGATTTGCTTTTGATAATAAAAGAACTATCATCAAAGCAAATAGTAGCATGCAAATCTCGAGTTAATTTACTAATGGAGAGTAAATTAGTGGTAAGGTGGGGCACGACCAAAATATCCATTAGCGATAAAGAATGTGTAATTCGAGAATTTCCAATATGTGTGATTGGCAGAGATGAACCATTTCCAACACGAACTCGGTTACCGCCTGAATAAGAGATCACATTATCAAGACCTAAAGAAGACGGGGTCATATGACTTGTTGCACCAGAATCAGCAACCCAACGATGGCAATTTAATTTGTCAGCAATCCAATTATAGGAGAGATCTGCCCGAGATGAAAGCGCCAAACGAGCCACTATAGTAGAAGAAAACAGCTACAAAAGAACTCCAGAAGAGAGACTATGGAAAGTCTTAGCTTTGACTGGCGATCAGCAAGGAAGCCGGAGAAGATGATCGTCGGCGAAAAAACACCGACTTGGATGATGACGATGATTGGTGAACGATGGCGGCGTCTATTTGACGAGATCGACGACGGGGCAGAGATGAATAAGGTGGTGATGATCGGTGTGCCACAATGATTGAAAACAGAAAGATGGTGAAAAGGCTGGCGGTGCACGTGTGGCATGGCGGCGGCGCGGTGACGGAGCACCGGAAGATGAATAGTAGTAAACCAAATGGCAAGAAAATATAAAAATAGGTCTAGGACCGATTTGCAACTGATACCATGATAGAGGGGGAACCTCAATGATCTAAAGATTGATTGATTAGGAAATATATAGGTACAAGAGTGTACAAGTTACATTGAATCTAAACTATACATTGAATCTAGCTAATGGGCTACGCCATTGAATCTAGACTTCACATTGAATTTAGACTAATCAATAGCTTCTATCCTAAGACTATCCCGTAAAAACTTAGCAATTTTTATATTTATTAGGTTATGTTTGTAAGTTTGGTCCAATTTCTAATTATTCAATTTTGATATCTCTTCAAATATAATTTTTTATTAACATTTATTGGTATTGCTGCAAGTATAAATAATTACAAATTTACTATTTGTTGCCTTTGTAAATCAATGTAATAATTAAATATAGAGTTGGTCTCTTGAGTGACGGTCACTATATAGTGACGAAAGACTATATGGAATATGGATGGAGGGAGGTCCTTATTTGCAATTTTGACAAAAATATACTATTCACTCAGTTTAAAAAACAAGCATTTTAGTCTAAAAATAGACGTTAGCAAACATATCAACACAGTGTAAAAAACAAGCATTTCATTCTAAAAAACAACCCGTTAAGCTTGAAATACAAGTATGTTCTAAAAAACTACCTGTTTGGTCTAAAAAACAAGCATTTAAGGGTGAAATTCAAGCATGCTCTATAAAACCATCTTTTTTTGCTTCAAAATACATGAACTCTGAAAAGCAACCTGTCAACTGTGAAATGTAAGCATTTTCTAAAAAACAACATGTTAAGTGTGAAATGCAAACATTTTCTGAAAAACAACCTGTTTGGTCTAAAAAACAAGCATTCAAGTGTGAAATTCATGCATGCTGAATGCAATTTGCATAAATTGGAGAAAAACCCTCGTCCCAAATTTCTTTGCATATAAACCCCGTCACTATATAGTGACCGTCACTTCCAAGACTAATTATTAAATATATAATTAAATACCAAAATATACCATACCATATTTATTATTTATTTTCATTTAATTTTATTCGCCGGTTAAGGAAGTTTTATACATTATTGGTTGAGTGTGATGTTGGTTAAACTAAATTGATTAATATATTTTAATCAAATATTAGATTATAATTTCAAATTTAATTCATTACAGTTATTTCAAGCATTAACTATATATTATATTTAACATTGCGCCGAAAGATAATCTAATTTTATTAAATCAATAAATTCAATATCTTCAGCTTGAGGGATCATGAATAAACCTCCCCTTTAATTAATTAAAACAAATTAAATTTAACATCAGAAACCCAATGAATTTGCGAAATTTCCACTAAATCGGCCAGTCAATGTCGTAATAAGGAGAGGGTCAATAACACTGTTTGCCCTCTCCCTTCTATTTTTCAATAGGCTCCAACGATAGAGGCTCTTTCATCATCATCGTCATCAAATCTAAAACAAAATTGTCAAGAAGAATTAGTGCGCCGATTCACCTCTGCAGAAGGTACCCTTATCCTTCTCCCCTCAAGATTTAGTTCACACCCTTACCCCAAAAGTGTTTAGGCGGTTTTTTGATAGTTAAGGGTGGATTTTCTCATTGCAAGCTTTATGCTCATGTTATAGTTTCTGCTGTCTGATTTAACATCCAATCTGGGTTATATTCCGAGGGTGTGATTCGTCTTGTTATTATTCCTCTCTGAATTCAGGGAATTATTTTATGGCATTTGAATGCCAACAGGATTCTAAGAATTGCGTGACAGAGGCTAGTTTATCTGATTTTTCGAATACTTTTGCCAATGTGCAACTTGATTGTAATCAAGTCAATTCCTCTAACAAAGGAAAAGCTGTGAAATTTAACCTTGGAAAATCGAGTCCCAGGTCAAATTTAATTGCTAATTTGGGAACGCTGAGAGCAAAAAACCCAACTTTGGTGGATGGTGTACCACCGCAAGTTCTTCTATCAATCACTGACCTTCCTGAAGCACTGATTTCAGAAGTTCTCAACCTTCTTGACTCTAAGGAGTTGGGCATAGTTTCTTGTGTAAGTTCGTGTTTGTATAGGCTTGCATCTGAGAAACACTTGTGGAAGAAGTTATATTGCGAAAGGTGGGGGACTCCGGCCCTTGGGTTGGAGGATTTAGATGACAAGTCATGGAAGGATTCCTTCGCGGAGAAGGAGTTTCGCAGTAAAACTTTCTTGGGCCGTTATACTATTGATACACTGTATGGACATACGGATGCTGTGAAAGCTGTGTTTGTTTTGGCTTCCAAGAAGCTAATTTTTACCTCAGGGTATGATCAGACGGTGCGTATGTGGAATATGGAAGATGGGACGTTCATTGCATCATCCCGATCACTAGGATGCACAATTCGTGCTGTTGCTGCTGACTCAGAACTGTTGGTTGTTGGTGGTACAGATGGGTTTATACATGGATGGAAGGCAGAGGATGGAAGTCGCCATGTCTTTGACCTGAAGGCTGAAAACCAGAACTTGGAGTTCCGTATTTGGGAGCATGAAGGGCCAATTACTTGTCTTTCTGTTGATGCTCGTAGGATTTACAGTGGTTCTTGGGATATGACTGTCAGGATTTGGGATCGGGCCGGTCTTAAATGTTTGAAGGTTTTGATGCATAATGATTGGGTTTGGAGCCTTGCCCCTCATGATAACTCCTTGGTCAGTTCTGCAGGCTCAGATGTTTATATTTGGGACACCTGTTATGGGATCCAACTCGCTGATATCGATAATGATCATGTTGGTAATGTATTCTCTCTGGCGCGGAGTCACACTGGAAATATATTATTCACTGGAGGGGAAGATGGTGCTATTTACATGTATGAGATTTATGAGAGGTGCATGGTATGGAAGGTTGCAAAATGGATGCCTCATACTGGTCCTGTATATGCTCTTGCATTTGAGTTCCCTTGGCTTGTTTCAGCCTCGAGTGATGGAAAGCTTGCACTGATTAATATGAGAAAACTGATGAGAACTAGCAGGGATTTATTTGCTTGTAAACCTTCCAAGGTTGAGATAACAGTTGAGCCCCCACAGAGAATGCTCCATGGGTTTGGATGTAATCTTTTTTCACTGGATGTTGGTCCTGATCGAATTGTGTGTGGAGGTGAAGAAGGTGTTGTTAGAATCTGGAATTTCACTGGGGCCCTAGAGGCTGAACAAAGGGCCCAAACACTAAGAGGCCTAAGATTGGAAAACAGAATGAGGAGGCGAAAAATTCAAAATGTAATCAACGAAAAGACTGGTCGAAGTGATCAAGGTTCTGTTGCTGTGAAGAAAAATCCAACTATTACTGACAGGAATAGCTGGCACAACAGATGTAAGTCGAGTGGAAAAGTGAATACTTGAAGCTCGAACACAACATCCATTTTCTCCAGCAGCCATTGAGGTTACACCTTTCATCATTCATGTATCTGCTGTAGCAGACTGCTAAAAACTCATTTTCATCATTTTAAAGCCTTAATTATAGTTCTAAGCTATTTGTTTTATGGATGCATTTTTGTCTCTGGCCTTTTTACTTCCGAATTCATAATCTAGCCTTCTCCTATTGGTCAAAATTTTCAATCATAGTTGCTTTTACCTTATATTTCTGAATTTTTTTCCCTCTCGCCCGTTTAACGATTGAGCGGGTAGTATTTTGGAAAAAAAATTGAGTGCCAGGGAATATCTGCCTTTTCTTTTCGTTTTTGGTAGCAGTATTATGTAGCATGGCCTGTATGCTGCTGATGTATGTTGTTTTTCACTTAAAAGTTATTAGAGTATAAGTTTTGTTCATGCTTATATGACGATTGTGGTCAAAAGAGAGTATTGTCTTTATATATTGTTCCGAGTCTTTATCTTCACGTGTTCTATTTTCTCCTGTGGTTTGCCAATGTGTGGTTCAGCATTTTCTGTCTTTTGAAGAGTTTACATTATCAAAAGAGCAAAGCATCACAAATCTCATATTTTCTCTTGAAAGTCTAGCGGAGGTCTCACAGTGTTAGTATTCCCATGCTTGAATCCACTGGATGTAATTCGTTACATCTTCAGTGTTTTGCTGTTTTACACCTTTGGTATTTTAAACTCGTATAATTGTCCTTGTATCCTATGGTAAGTTTACTTTTACTGAAAGGACATATCACGTAATTGACTTCTCAGACCATTGTGATCCTAATGCTCCTTTCCAAATTTTAAAATTAGGCATTGACATAGTCTCTGAAGTCTCATCTCACTGGTCCGTTTTGTATTGTAATATAAAACATCTGCAATACCTGATACTGTGTCTTTATTTGATAAAAAGTTGTGAAATTGGATAATGGTGTCCGTACGAATCATTAGTTGGAGGTCAGGGTTGGTGAAGCAAATGCTGAAGTTGAGCAAGTTTGCCATTTCACTGAATAACTTTTGTTCCTGCTTACTGATTTATGGTAGTTTTCTTAATACTTCTGACATGAAAGATGACCCGAGTATGAAAAAGAGTTAGAACGCGATTTAAGAATGACCGGGCGTTTTCGGGATTGTGGTATCTTAGCAGTACACTTTTTTCCACTGTTAATTAAACAATGGGATGGTGGGAGGTTTTTTGAGTGTTTGACAAAAATGAATGCTTGTTGGTCCATGTAAATAGCGCTTTGATGCTGCTCTACTGTTATATCTTGCTCAAAATTTTTTAGGGTTGGTACTAATTGGCGAAGAAGCTTTTAAAGGCAAGGTCATTTTTATTGATTTAGTCACGGGTTCATGGCCTGCAAAGGATATTGGTAGATGCTAGCATCTGGTCTTCTAATTTTAAGTATTCTAATTAATTAAAATAGGATCATACAATTTGAATGTTAGCGTTCTATGGTGTAAAAATAAAGGCTGTGTAACATTATACAGAGTAAGGCCCTGTTTGGTAGATCTTATTTCTCGTTGAACTGAACTAACTGAAAATAATAATAAAAAACTGAACTGAACTGAAAAAATAAAAAAATACTGAACTGAATTGGAAAAAATTATAAAATACGGAATTGAACTGAAAAAAAATAAAAATACTGAACTGAAATGAAAAAAATTATAAAATACGGAATTGAACTGAAAAAAAATAAAAATACTGAACTGAATTGAACTGAAAAAAATATAAGAATACTGAACTGAGTAAGCTTAAAATATACTCCAAATGCAAATGCAAGGTACCATTTACCGGATTTTCAAATAAATAGAAATCTTAGAGGAATTTTGGAGCAATTCAACTATCGATATTCTTCTGTACGAAATATTGTGGAAAGTTCATTTGGCAACTTGAAAAATAGATGACGCATATTTAAGGCAATGCCTCAAATGGAGGAGTGGCAAATGGGCATATTAGTAGCAACAATCAAGCTTCATAACTATATGCGAATGGAAAAGGTTGGGATACCTGTTGTACAGCATGACGATAATGTTCAAGAAACAGCAGATAAGGAATTACTCAGCTATCTAAGGAAGGAAGAAATGAATCAAGTTCGAGTGAATATAGCAACAAGAATTTTGCCGTCTATATCCTAATGATGAAGATACTGAATTGAACTAAATGTCATTATTTTGAATTGATTTGATATAGTTTTGAAATTGAGTTGATTTGATTTAAAATTAAATGTATGGCAAAGGAGTAATATTACTTCTGAATTACTTTGATCAAATAAGATTTATTGATTTAGACATAGTACACCTATATTAGGTTGAACAGCATCAACGAACTTAAAAAAACTGATTTGAATTGCTATGAAATGAACAAAAAGTAAACATACTGAAAATAGTAAGAATAATTTATTTGGATTGCATCAAATCACATTTTGAAAATATTAATTTTCTGATATGATTTGAACTGAACTGAATCGAGAAAACAGCATAGAGCTATAAAAAATATGTATAGGAAATTCACTGCACGGAAAAATGTATAAAAATATTTATTTGAAGTGAAAAGAAATATAAAAATATTTATCTGAACTGAAAAAATATGAACATATTGAACTGAAATGAACTTAACTGAAAAAAATAAAAAATATTGAACTGAACTGAAAAAATAAAAATATATTTAACTGAACTGAAAAAAATAAAAAATACTGATCTAAACTGAAAAAAATAATAAAAAAATACTGAACTGAACTGAAAAAATGAAAAAAATATTGAACTGAACTGAAAAAAAATAATAAAAAAAATACTGAACTGAACTGAAAAAATGAAAAAAATATTGAACTGAACTGAAAAAAAATATAAAAAAATATTGAACTGAATTGAAAAAAATACTGAAATGAACTGAACTACCTTTTATGTGGGGAGTACTTGACGCCCACACCATTTGCAGTCACGTGAGATAGGGTCAATAAGTTCTATAAATTGCGGTGGATCCTGCAATTAAAATCTAAAAATTCTTTACTACGAACCTTAACAGGAGTGCATGGACTGAATTATGATACAAACACAAAACATATTGATATTGACTTACCATTTTGTTCGAGAGTTGGTCGCCTCAGGTAATTTTCGCATTCGTCACGTTCCCACCTCACTGCAAATGCAAGTCAGCAAGTTGAGGACATTGTAAGCCATTGTTTGCGTTCTTCAGGTTCAAACTTTACGTTTCGATCAGCCCGACGCTTCATTTGAGAATCGAAACCCAACGCTTCATTTGAGGAGGTATTAGGATTGAATAAAAATCTGATTAATTTGATGAAGATAGGATCGTATTCATAGGTTAAGATTATAGTTGTAATTTCCTTTTATTCCTCTCTTTATATTCTATATATTGATAATAAGACACATCTAAATTATCAAGCCTTTCGCTCTACCAAACCATCTCTAGCCTAATATCTTTTGCAGGAACATTGATACTCGTTATAAAGGTATAAGTTGTCCGATAACCATCACCGAGAAGCTAAAAGTGATCGTCAACTACAATTATCAGAAATGAATCGAGGCATCCGAGTAATTATCATATTAAAATTAACAAAATGATGTCATGTATATAGAGAGTTCAATGAATTGAGAATGGAATGGATTATTTATAGCACTCAATGACAGGGAAAACCTAGATATGAATAGAGCACGAGGAATTTGAATTAGTACAAAAGTATCATCAGTAAATTATACAGTAGATGGCATCAAAAGAAACCAAGAAAAGCCACCACAGCTAAGCCGGAGAGGAGGTGTCTTTGGGATCCTGCAATACGTTGGCCCGCGCTGGGAGGGACAGTAGCTGCTGCTGGCGATCCTTCAGGTGCCAACCCTATTTTCAAAGAATGCATACATACATTAGCTGAAATCCAACAATTGAATGTGATTGCATTGAAAAAAACATAGCTCAAAGGAATCAAGAGAGACCTTAATGCACACAGTTTATACACGACATTTTCTAGCTAGTAATATTAGAAAAAATTATTTGATTGATCAGATTTCATTGACATATAAAGGTTGAATATATTGAAGCGGAATTTACCAGATGAATCAGGTGCTGGAGCACCTGTAGCTGATTCTGGGGCACCAGTTGCGGGAGCTGGCGCGCCAACCGGAACGCCTAGAACTAAACAACACAAACATATCAATACCGGCAAGATAACAAAGTAGTGAAGTGTACAGATTGCATAAAGTGACTATGAGTCTCATTAGCTAAATATACTTAAACCTATAAAATGATTAATGCAGTAAACTGTAACCTTTAGAACAGGGCAGCTCAAGCAGTTAGTAAAATCTCTAGTGCAGAAAAATGCAAGAATGAACAAGTTTTACTAGGAAATGGGGTGTTAACATTCTTGCAAGGTCTCCATAAATTTGCCTAGGTGGGAAATAGTTGGTTGAGATCATTACTCAATTGCACATGTCTTTCTTCTTTCATGTTATGCATTACTTATATATTAGTAATACATTTAATTGCAATAGCATAGTAAAACCTTCAAAATTTGGCAGGAGATGGAGATGGTGTATTAAAGGAGGGTCAGGGTGAGCATGTGATATGGCCACAAATTGAGGATGGTGCCTGCCAGATGATACCGTCCCAGCCACCCACCCTCAATTTAATGCTTCTTTTTCTAATTTCAATAAAACCTAACAAGATCCACAACACACTACGGTCAATTTTTTATTCGAATGTTGTCCAAACGTCCAATTTTATCTTTGCACTTATTAAACAGCTACATATTAGTCACATCTGGGCAACTTCTAGACGAGTAATTCATCCATCTTTCTATGGAAGAAAACTCTTCTTTTCCCTAATGACGAATAAGTGTGTCCTTTGCCAATAACATGTGCCTATACATTTATGATAAATATTAGTAGAAATGTTATTGGCCAAACACTAGTCACATCAATGTAGAATATTATGAGCTTCTAGATGAATAAAATATTGTTGATTTAAAATTACATTAATCTTCTTAGAGCAAGCCCAACAACTAGTCTAAACAATCTCTATAATAAAGTACCAAATTCCAAAAACTCTATAATTATTTAGACTCTATTCAACAGTTGCTCCATTTTACCATTCCATGAATTTATTGCCATAAATAATAATGGTTATACTTATTTTTATTTGATACTCCCAAGAGTACACAATTAGCGCATGTTTGTCTGGACTTATTCCTTACTAATTTAAACTGAATTAAAGTGAAATTCATGTATGAAAAATAGAATCAAAACGTCTAAATTTACTTGAATTTGATCAAATTATATTTTACTGAACTAAATTGAATTGAAGTGAAATTTATGTATTGAAAAATAGAATCAGAATTTCTAAATTTACTTGAATTTGATCAAATTATATTTTACTGAACTGAATTGAATTAGAATGAAGTTAATTTTATTTTTGGTATTTAATTGAATTATATTTTCTGACAAACATAGCTTTAATTTTATTTGCAAATTTATGTTTTCAATATTTTTATGTGTGTGAAGATGTGAATGATTAAGAAAGTATAAGATTAAAAAGGAAGGAAAAAGTATGAATCAATGGTAGCATTAAATTTTGGAGTATGAAAGAAGTGTAGCCCATATGCCCTTTCATTCTTCCCATTTTATCATATCTTTATTTTAGAGTATGAGATAGAGAATCTGTTGGAAGCAATAATATACTCAAAAAGGGCAAATCAATCTAAAAACTCTATTATAGAGTAACTGTTGGACATGCTCTTAGCACTCCAAATGTGATAATACTTGGTCTAGATATATGAAAATGTAATAGGATTGGGAGCTAGGAAGTATTTTTAATGGTTACTAATACTAACACAACATGCTGTGAAAATTATGATAACTCTAGTGCTTATTATAATTAAAATGTGATAATTTCAACAAATACCTATAAATTTATCAAGGATGAATTTCAATTTTCTTGTCTAAAATAGAATTACAAATCAACATGTATCTAATGATAAAGAGTAAAAACAGATTTCAAAAGAAAAAAGAGATGGTGCGATGAAAATGAACTTACGAGCACAGGCGGCGGCGGGGGTGCCGAGAGGCACATCAATCTTGCAGACAGAGGTAAGGGAAGTTGCCCTGCCGACGTCAATCGGCACCGGAGACTTGTCGGGGCTGGCGAGCAGCTCGCAAAGGCAGATCGGCTGGTTTTCGAACAGAGTCTTCACTTCCGGGCAGCAGGGCTTCTCCGGCGCCGTCAAATTGCTCCCCAATTCCACGTAGCTCAGGCAGTCCGACACGTTCAGCAGATAAGGTAGGCAGTCCAGAGAAGCCGGCCCCGGCGCTGCCGCCGGAGACATCTGCGCGCTCCCTGCCACCACAACCGCCGCCATCACCGCTGCGAAGAAAATGCTGCAAATGTTGGCCATTGTGTTTGAATGTTGAATACTAGTAAAATGTAGATTGCTGGTGCCTGGTGGGAGTGTGTGTGTGTGGCGGTTAAAGAGATTTATTATAATTGTGAAGTTGGGGAGTGTGAAAAGGAGAATAAATACGACCTACATCTACAACTACAACTATTGCCAGCCGCAAAGTCCATTTAGTTTTGCAATCACCGACCGATCAACCACCAAGTATGAATGTATTTTTTTCTTTTCCCCCAAACTAAAACGCATCCATGTCTACATCACATTAACTACAAGGGAAGCTTTTTGATAGAGTTTAAAAAATTTGTAAGTAGGTGACATTTATTTCAATAAATTACTTACTAGTATCATAATCTAATTGCAGGTATGAAGATCAATTTGATTTTTTTCATCATCAATTTGATTTTTTGTGATTTTCTCTCTCTAAGAATTTACTCTCCCTTCTCACTAAACTTTTGAAACTCACGCGCCCCCAATAATGCTCAACCACCCACCTTTTAGCCAATAACGTCTCTTTCACCTACTGATAACGGTCGTTAACGACTATATTATGGCGGCGACGCCACCGTCTAACGGTGGAACAACCACCGGAAAATCTTTTCTCAATGCCTTAGCCAACAAAAACCAACCTCTCTACACTTCTCTACCCACAAATCCTGAAATTAAGCCAGTAATCACAAGACTCAACGGAAGACCAGTCTGTTTATACGACCAAGACTCCGTCAACATCCTTGCGGCGCACAATGAAAACGCTTTGATCGGAAAGTTCAGCAGGGGTAAGCCTCCGATGGATAACATTCAAGCAGCGTTCAAACTGCTCGAATTCAAATCGCAATTTCAGGTGGGGCTGCTGGATTACCGCCATATTCTTATCCGGTTCAAGGATCCTGAAGATTATCAACGGTTCTGGCTTCAAGCGTATCAGACGATTGCCGGAGCGACAATGAAAGTGCTCAAATGGATGCAAGACTTCAATCCAGATCTGGAATCATCAGTCGTGCCGGTATGGGTCTCGGTAAAGGAGGTACCAATCTACTACTATAATCAATCTCTCATTCAAGATGTGGCCAGTCAATTAGGAAAGTTTATCAAGATTGATGCTGCAACAAATGTAGTTACAAGTCCTTTAGTGATTAAGATGTGTGTGAAGCTCGATCTGAAAGATGAGAGGATTACTTCTATTCCTATTGGGAGGACTGATAGTTATAAGGAGTGCCCAGTGGAGTATCACCATCTACCTTCATACTACAAGGCATGTAACAAAATAGGACATGAGGAGAAATCATGTATTCATCTGCATCCTGAACTGAAAAGGGCATGGAGGAAGAAGGAAGATACTAGCATCAAAGTTGGGGCGGGTGCATCTGGATTGACTCCAACAGAGAAAAATAAAGGGTTCAAGGCTCAGACAGAGCAGTCAAAAGTAGGCAAGGAGTTAGTGGTTTACCAAGATCAAGAAGTAGAAGGCAGAAAGGATAAGCAGCCAATGAATACCTTTGTGGTGCTATACAGTCAATCAGAAACTAACACTAAAGCCTCTACAGTATCCTTTTATTCCTTGGATGACATTCATGTCTCCACATTCAAGAATACACTCAAGAGTAGAAATAAAATTACTAATAAGGATATGGTTCCTTACCACTCACCCCTGCAAGTGACCAATGTGTTCTCAATTCTGCAGGAACCAGATAGCAGCTCATGATGGATGTCTACGACCCGCACTTTATCACGAACCCAACTCACGAACTGATCTGCAAAACAATGCCTCGGGTGTCCCGATGGTAGACACTCCGACGCTCAAATTAGTATGATGCGTAAGGCGTATTGTATATAAGATAATAGATAGAGAGGTTTACCAAACCTTTGGTATTTATATGGTTACAATCCGTAGATCACCAAGATATGTATTTATGGTATGAATACAACTCTTATGGGAATAGTAGTTGTATTACCAAGTATAGAGGAAGTGTATTTCGGTCATGGTTGTATAACCATGTTTATGTTGGGGCGCAGCGGAAGAGATAAAACTCAAAACACCACAACAAGGACACGGCAAAACAACCAACCAATATTCTAAACGCAATCACAAAAACTACCAGCGATGAAGATAAATAAAACCAGCCAACGGAAAAATAAAAGGCAAAGAACACAACGATTTATACGTGGAAAACCTCTTCGGTGTGAAGAGTAAAAACCACGGGACTGGAGGCGTCCACCTATTCTTTCTTATTATGATAAAATGAGTGAAAAAAATTTCAATCAGTCTACAAAGGGTTACAACCCACCACAAGTATCATCAATAAGAACAAGAGGATAAAAGGTGCAAGATATCACCAAATAATAAGGCTGTACTTCAAGCTACTATAACTCCCAAACCAGAGCATACACTGACGATCCAACCGTTCAAAACGAAACCTCAAGAGTCACGAACGCGCTGAAAAAATATCAGCAAAATCGGACTATGTTTGCCCCTCGATCAGATCTCCAAAACAGAACTGCTCACCAAAAACGGGATTTTTCCAACTCCTCTAAAACCCTTATTTTTCCTCTCTCTGTATTCTTGTATTTCGTCTCACGTATCCACAAGAAAAACCTTAACCTCTTTCATCATCATCATCACAAACAACCGCTGCAGTAGATTTATCACCTCTATCATTAGATGAAGCATTCTTCTTCCCTTGGTCTTTCTTCCTCCTGTAGCAATGCTTTGCAATGTGACCAGGTTTGCTGCAATAGTGACAAGTAAATGGCTCTTTCCCATCACGGGACTTAGACCTGTTCTTCGACTTGCCACGCCCTTTCAGACCTCTACTCTTAGATCTTCCACGACCACGAGTTTCAACAACAAGCGCCTGCGATTGATCAACTCCCATCTCCCTTCTACGTAGTTCTTCATTAAACATGCTATCCTTGATAACATCCATAGAAAGAACATCATCCGGAGCAGAGTTACTAAGCGTCACCACCAAAGTCTCCCAACTATCAGGCAAAGAGCTCAACAAAATTAAAGGTTGCAATTCAGGATCAAGATTTATCTTCATAATAATCAACTTGTTAATAATATCCTGGAAGTCACTCAAATGCTCAGACACAGACTTACCAGCTTTCAACTTCAAATTAACAAGTTTCTTGATCAAAGAAGCCTTATTATGAGCGGTCTTCCTTTCATAAAGACCTTCCAGTTTCTTCCACAAAACATATGGGTCAGACTCTTGAGAGACATGATTGAATATGCTGATATCAATCCACTGTCTGATAGTACCCAAAGTTTTCCTCTTTAACTTGACCCATTCAGGATCAGACAATTTTTCCGGTTGAGTAGGTTTGGATGTACTACTGTTGTCTGTAGCAACAGTCACTGCAATCGGATCATACAAGTCCTTGCAGTACAACAAATCTTCCATCATAGGTCTCCAAATAGAATAATTAGTTGATGTCAACTTAATCATAGAACCACTTCCTCCAGAATCCATGATTATGCCAAACTGAACCAAAGCTCTAGATACCAATTGTTGGGGCGCAACGGAAGAGATACAACTCAAAACACCACAAAAAGGACACGGCAAAACAACCAACCAATATTCTAAATGCAATCACAAAAACTACTAGCGATGAAGATAAATAAAACCAGCCAACGGAAAAATAAAAGACAAAGAACACAAAGATTTATACGTGGAAAACCTCTTCGGTGTGAAGAGTAAAAATCACGGGACTGGAGGCGTCCACCTATTCTTTCTTCTTATGATAAAATGAGGGAAACAAAACCCAATCAGTCTACAAAGGGTTACAATCATTGTTGGGGTATGCTCAGCCAAAGTCCCACATCGGAAACAGAGAGTGTCATTCCTCTCTTTATAAGGAATAGTTCCACCACACTAGTATGAGGCCTTTTGGGGATTGACACATTGTTTAAAACCGTGCGGGTTTGGTACATGGCCCAAAACGGACAATATCATACTAGTTTGAGCTGTGGTGGGCTCGGCAGTCCCAACAGTTTAGGAGGATGTATATTCCTTGTTTAACATTCGCGATATACGCATTCCTTATTAGAATTAGGATTGATAGACTCGTGGATCCATCCTCCGCGTACCTCGAGCCCATGACCCTTCTCGGGTCTTGGTTCGAGTATGAATGAGACCCGAATATGAACCATGGACTTATCGATCAGTAGCCCCAAGGTAGATTTTCAGAATTTAGAGTGCTCCGTCTCGAAAGTTGAAGGAGAGGCTTGCTTCTCGAGGAAAACCAATAACTCGAGGGAGAGTAATTCGGGGTGTTAAGTTCGGGGGTATCAGCGTGAGACTAACCTCTCAGGCTAAACCTTCTGAATATCTAGTTTAAAGTTCCTTCGTATTCGATCAGGACACATGGACGGTTGGATCTGAATCTGTCTTCTTACACTCTGAGGGGACTGACACGTGGTCTTGATTCATTGTATATTCTAGCGGTGAAGAAGACCAACCTTCCAATTGCCCGCATCATTTCGCGAGTCGAGGTAATTACTCAACGTAAATGCGTGTTAATTACTGGCTATATAACCAAGTAATTTTCCTTGTGTTTATCATCAATCTTCATCCAAGTATTTTGCGTTTTCAATTCACAGAAAAAGCTCTTCAAATTTGTCTTCTTTTCTTCATATGTTCTATTCCCTCCATTCTCTGTATTGCCATGTGTCCTGCAAACTCCAGTATTCCCTCTGGAAATGTAGAGAATGTTGTTGAAGAAAGAGCCCCAGCTGCTCGTGACTTGAATACCTTGTTCTTAGAGGTTGAGTCTGGGGAGTTGATGGAGGTGACCATTGCTACACCGCTGCAGGCTATAGCTGCAGTGGCGGATGATGGTGCCTCTGGGTCAAATACGGACCCGAATGCGGACCCCCAAGTTAATAAACGGGTTCCAGTGGCCGGTGGCAAAAGCGATGTCACCAAGGTGGTCGACGAAAAGACTCTCCAATTTTTGAAGTCATGCAGGTTGTCGTACCCCGTCGAGGCTGATTTGAGGCTCGAGGATAAGACCACTCCGGTCCAGAATCTCGTGAGCCCCACTCGAGGGGTAGTATATGGTAGGTTCTTGCAATAGGGATTGAGTTTTCCCTTTCCTCCTGTGTTTTCCGAGTTTCTGCAGCATCATCGGCTACATCCCTACCAAATTCACTCCAATATGGTGGTGACAATGGTGGCTTTTATCTCCTGGTGCTTTCGAAAGGACTATGAGCCGAGTCTGGATCCACTTAGGAGCTTGTTCAAGCTGTTTTCTTTCAAGGAGCGTGAGCATATTACCCTTACTCCTCGAAAGGGCAATGTCTTCACTTTTCCTGATAATAGCGGCGGTTGGAAAGACATTCGGCTAACCTTTGATCGAGCCAGATATGAGGTTCCAGACTGGAACCCGAAGCCGAAAGACGTTGTGCCTCTTGATGGGGTCTTTGATATTCCTACTCATTTAAAAGGCATCATTGAGGAGCTCTTGAAGGAAAAGATCGCCTTCCAGAAGGGAGGATTTGTGCGAGGGTCTCATGGCTTGGTGTGGCAGTGACCTTCTGTCACCTATTCCTATCTACTAGACGTTCCTCGGTCAAAAAATCTACATCCAACTACCTGAAGAAGGATCGAGATTGAACCCTCCCTGATAAAATCCAGGGGGATAAGAAGGAAGTCAAGAAGCGAGGAGCTAGGAAATCACCCCGGAACCAGGATGAATCTTCCTCTAGTCAGTCCCCTTCAGGTAATGTCTTAATTTGCATACTGTAGGAATGCTTCCTTCCATATTACATACTAAAAAAATTTCTTCTGTCAGGCATCGTTGAGGCATGCTGTCAATAAATTGAGGCATTGTTGAGGCATGCTGTCAATAAATTGTGAAAATTCTCTAATACTCTTCAAATTGGGAGAAGATCTCCCTTTATATTCTGTTATAGAGGCTATTGCATTAAAGTCTCCTATGAAGATTGTTTCAGGATGAGTAATTTTAGCTAGATCAATCCATAGGACTTACCTTTCTTTTTCCTGGTTCTAAGGCCATAAACAAAACAGATTCCATCATGGCATTCAGTTTAGAACTATGGATAGGTACATGCAAAAAATTGAGGATTGTCCTGGATTAGGTTAACTTGTAAACTATCACTCCACATCAACCAGATTCTCTCATTAGTAGCCGTTATACATGTGGTAAACTTAAGAGTAGCAGCAAAATCTACACACTTATTTGTCTCATGTATCGGCTCAATTAAACAGATAAGATCAAATTTGTGAATTAAATTTAGCTAGTTTAGTCTTTTTATTGATGTATTCATACCCCTAATATTCCAAACTAGGAACTTAATTTTAAGGTTTTTGTCAATCATTAGAAACTATTGGAGATATTTTTGTAGCTGAACCAGAGATGATCTGATTTAACCGTGTAAAATAAGTTTTGAGCTTAATTGCAGGAGTATGTTTTGCCATAAGCCTAGAAGATTGCCTTACCTGAGTTGTGCTCACCTGAGTTTTCTTTGTCCTGGCTTGAATGATAGGTGAATTTTGCTCCTCTTGAGGAGGTGCAGTTGATGGGAAGCCAAGAGATGGAGTTAGTTCTTCATCTTCAGTAAGATCCACTTTTCCTATTTGGATCACTTCATCATCTTCTCATTCAGGAGTTGCTGTTTGTTGTTGGAGAGGAAGGAATCTATTGGAACTGTTCTTTTCCTGAGAGAAGTAAGCAAATTTATTAGAAAAATGAGAAAATTCTTCTTTGGAGGGCCTTTTGCCTATGATGCTTAGATCATCTTTGGCATAGATGGTATTTTTCATTTTAGCTATAGGCCTCCATTCCAATCTTTTGATCTCAACTGGCTCTTGACTAGAGGAGGGAATGGCAACTTTTTCTGTTCTTGGGACTTGCTCCACTTCATCAGAGATATGAATTAAAACACCATTAGTTAGGGCTGTAGACTGTTTCTTTTTAATCTCCTGAGCAGCTATTACTCTGGCTTTCTCCTTGGCTGAGGTACCAGAAGTTTCACCATTTCTAGCCAGGGGCTTGTTTGATATAGAGGCTATGGGAGGGGGGGGGGGGGATTGTTTTTGGGGAGTGAGGAGGGCTTAGTGTGAGATACTGGTTTGGTGAAAGGGGCTGATTTTTTAGAGTGAGTAGGGATTGGGTTTGGCTGCTGTATTCTTGTATGGGAGCTCCAGTCATCATTCTCCTTTGGATGAGCCAGTCTACATTCATCAAATGCGTGTCCAATCTTTCTGCAATGGGGGCAGTAGGCTGGGATTTGTTCATACTCTATTTCCAAATCAACAGTACATCCAACAACTCCCATTGTTATCTCAGTGTGCAACTTCTTTATCATATCAATTTCTACGCAGATCTTTACTGTTGATGGCCTTGTTAGAGCAGCAGTAGCAGAATCCATCTAATAAAGCTACCTACTCTATTCCCTATGAACTTTAGCATAATAGTATTGTAGAAAAACATAGGCACATGTTGTATAGTTATCCAGATAGGAACAATTGAGGATTCTGTACCAGGAATGAAGTCAGTTGTCCCATTAAGGACCTTCATTGGGAAGCCCTTCAAATTCTACAGCCATTTCAGCCAGCATATCTGGTAATCCTCTCTGTCTTGAAACCTGATGAGGATGTGACGATAATCGATGGAGCCGATCTGAAAGCTTAAGGAGAAACCAATTGATTTGAAAGTTTCATTGAGAGTTTCCATGGAGGCTTGCCCTGTTCAAATTTGCCTATCAAGGCATTCTAGTAATGGGCAGCGAGTCGGGTCGCCTGTTCCGGCGATACGATACAGGCTATCTTGCCTTTATGTTCACCAAGTGGAACTATTTCAGGGTTAGAGGGAAGCTCAGCAGAGAGGGGAGGAGGTTTAGATGTCAAAGCTTGCAGAAAGCTACGGTTTGGGGGTTGCCGCCGCGTTGCTGCGGCGCCACCGCCATGAGAGTTACCGTTTTGTAACCGTTACAGAGCCGTTATGGGTGGGGATAGTTGGAAAAGTGAAGAAACGGTCATAAATGTTGGGACTTATGAACAGTGAATAATGCTGAAATCTAGAGAATATTTTTTTTTATCATAAGTTTCATCAAATTGTGTGTTATATGATGTTTTTAATTGATGGTTTCTGGTGTTGGTATGCTAAAAAAATCCGAACCATGTGCAAATGTCTTCTCCTTTTATTTTTCATTTATGTGGCTGTAGAATCTAATTAGAAAGGTCCATTCTTGATAAAGGTATTATATATATATGTGTGCTTGATCATTTATGCACTTTAGTTCTACTCATAAGTTATTAATTCCAATTAAGAATATTTTTATGACTAATAGTAATCTCTAATACAATTAGGGGTTTGTTGGAAGAAGCTAGAAACCCGCAATCCCTATGTTGAAGATATGAGGTGCAGAATTCAATTAATGTAGCACCTTCTGGAACTACTTGATAGGTTAATATTGCTCGTCAAAATGAAAAATTGTTTGTAAATGTTGACCTGTATATTAGTACTTTACTGAAAAGGTTTGAGTATTTCTTGATAGCAGCGAAGTTGTAGCTGAGCAGGCACTCGTAGCAAACCCTTGACAGCAGCAAAATTGCTATCGAGTAGCCACTTTATAAAGAATGAATGTTAATGTCAATTATGGAACGACTATCGAGTGACAAAATGGTGGCTGATCTACAACAGCAAGCTAGCTCTATGTAGATGCAGAGCAGTTTCAAAGCTATGAATTAAAGCATGTTCTAAGTGTCATGTCCTTAGTTAACCTAGAAAATAGTGTACTGAAACTTGAAAGGTTTAATCTTTCGTTTTCTTCCAGCATACACGGTGTATTATATGATAAATATTGAGCATTAAAATTAAAAAAATTCTTTCCAATCAAAATTGATAAAAGAAATTCCCTTGCAATATAATGCACAACACGCACTAAAACTAGTAACGTAAAATTTCATGAAAAGTAATTTTTTTAAGTGCGAAATAAGTTAACCACAAAGCAACACGTGGGGTCAATGTTTACTACTTTAGTTGTTAGTATAGATTGTTAGTATAGATGGGATGGGTAACTATTGGAGTTCAAAAAAGCTCTATATTCCCCATATTCACACAAAATCCCTATTGTAGAGAAATTGTTGGACTTACTCTTAAGGTGCATAGAAATCATTATTTTCTTATGGAGACTTTACGACTCTGGCCCTGTCAAGTTCAGATTATTGAAAATAATCTCAGTTAAATTAATCTCAGTTCAGTTAATTTGATCTCAATTCAGTTAAATTAATCTAAGTTAAACTAAACAAATCTCAGTTCAATTAAATTAATCTCAGTTCAGTTAAATTAATCTCAGTTCAACTGGAATAAACTGAGATTAATTTGATTCAATAAAATAATTACTTTAACTTTATTTCAATTGGATACAAAGCATAACGATTTAGGCCTGTTTGCTGGAGTTTATAAGAACAGTTCAGCCCAATTAAGTTCAATTCAACTCATTCCAGTTTAATTCAATTCATTTCAGTTCAGTTCAATCAAAATATAATTTGATAAAATTCAGATAAATTTAGACATACTGATTTTATTTTTCAATACATTAATTTTTACTTCAGTTCAATTTAATTCAGTTAAGTTCAGTTCAATCAAAATATAATTTGATTAAATTCAAGTAAATTTAGACATTCTAATTCTATTTTTAATATATTAATTTTCACTTCAGTTTAATTCAGTCCAATTCAATTCAGTCTAGTTCAATTCAGTTCAATTTAGTAAAAATATAATTTGATTAAATTCAGGTGAATTTAGACATACCAATTCTATTTTTCAATTCATCAAATTTTCAGTTCAGTTCAGTTCAGTTCACCTCAGCTCAGCCTAGTAAGAAATAAGGTCAAGCAGACCGCCCCTTAGGCCCTATTTTGTAGACCTTATCAGTAGTTCAGTTCAATTCAATTCAGTTATGTTCAATTTAGTCACAATATATTTTGAACAAATTCAAGTAAAATTAGACATATTGATTCTATTAGTAATACATTAATTTTCAGTTTAGTAAAATTCAGTTCAAAATGAAATAAGTTCGGGCAAACAGGCCCTTATTTTATACATAATATTCTCTTTTCAGTTAAATTAATCTCAGTTCAGTTAAATAAATCTCAGTTCAACCAGAAAAATCTCAGTTCAGTTAAATTAATCTCAGTTAATTTAAATTAATCTCAGTTAAACTAAACAAATCTCAATTAAATTAATTTCAATCCAATTTAACAGGGCCTCTCTTCTGCCATTTGGGTTTAAGTTTACTTCTTAATACCAATTGATCCCAAAACCCAAAATCAAATTATCTTAGAACACACATGTGTATTTACAAAGGTTTTCATTATGTGACTAAGTTCTTGATCTCTGACCCCATCAATTTAGTCCAGTTTAATAAAAATGTAATTTGAGAACATTCGACTAAGTTCAATCATATTCATTCTAATTTTCAATGTATTAATATTCACTTCTACTTAGAATACAGGTTCAAGTTAATTTGACCTATAACTTATCATGCTCCTGTCATATTTTATAAGGACGACAACTTTTAGTATTTGTTATTTTTTTTTTATTAAACCACCATTGGTGAGGATTTTTTTGGCTCCCCAAACCTTTTATAAATAAAAATAGAGCAGTTGCTGCAAGTTTGTACATAGTGAGCAGAGCTCAAAAGTCATGGGCTTTCAAAAGAATAATTGAATGGTTATACCTGGCCCTGTCAACTTCAGATTATTGAAAAATAATCTCAGTTAAATTAATCTCAGTTCAGTTAATTTAATCTCAGTTCAATTAAATTAATCTCAGTTAAACTAAACAAACCTCAGTTCAATTAAATTAATCTCAGTTTAGTTAAATTAATCTCAGTTCAACTGGAATAAACTGAGATTAATTTGATTCAATAAAATAATTACTTTAACTTTATTTCAATTGGATACAAAGCATAACGATTTAGGCTGTTTGCTAGAGTTTATAAGAACAGTTCAGCCCAATTCAGTTCGATTCAACTCATCCCAGTTTAATTCAATTCATTTCAGTTCAGTTCAATCAAAATATAATTTGATAAAATTCAGGTAAATTTAGACATACTGATTTAATTTTCGATACATTAATTTTTACTTCAGTTCAATTAAGTCCAGTTCATTTCAGTTCAATTTAATTCAGTTCAGTTCAGTTCAATCAAAATATAATTTGATTAAATTCAAGTAAATTTAGACATTCTGATTCTATTTTTAATACATTAATTTTCACTTCAGTTCAATTCAGTCCAATTCAATTCAGTCTAGTTCAATTTAGTAAAAATATAATTTGATTAAATTCAGGTGAATTTAGACATATAAATTCTATTTTTCAATTCATTAATTTTCAGTTCAGTTCAGTTCAGTTCACCTCAGTTCAGCTTAGTAAGAAATAAGGTCAAGCAGACCGCCCCTTAGGCCCTATTTTGTGGACCTTATCAGTAGTTCAGTTCAATTCAATTCAGTTATGTTCAATTTAGTGACAATATATTTTGAACAAATTCAAGTAAAATTAGACATATTGATTCTATTATTAATACATTAATTTTCAGTTTAGTAAAATTCAGTTCAACATGAAATAAGTTCGGGCAAACAGGCCCTTATTTTATACATAATATTCTCTTTTCAGTTAATCTCAGTTCAGTTAAATAAATCTCAGTTCAACCAGAAAAATCTCAGTTTAGTTAAATTAATCTCAGTTAATTTAAATTAATCTCAGTTAAACTAAACAAATCTCTATTAAATTAAATTAATCTCAATTAAATTAATTTCAACCCAACTTGACAGGGCCCTAAGTGGTGAATGCCTATTCTAACAGATTACTGATTGGATGGGTGATCTGTACTCTCAACCAAACTCATTTGGGGAGCATGTTAGTGATCAGTTCAACAAAGAGTGAAGCACGAATTTGCCACCCAAAGGTTGAATTGAGAGTACATTCCATTCAGTCAGAACTGTACAAAAAAGAAGTAGTGAAGTTGAATGTTATCCTTCAGAGTTGTGGCACTTCATCTCAGCCCTTTACTTCATTTGATTCCAGTAGTGTTGCCATCTTGTACCTGCATTTAAACCAAGGAAAATGAGAAGTATCTCATCCCAGATTTAAAGACTGAATCTTAAACTAGGCAAGACAATTTTATCAAGCTCCGGTAAGCCTTTCAGTTTACTTGGAAGTTGATGTAAAGCAAAAACTTTTGAAACTTTTGTGGAGGAGGAAATGCCAGCTAGAAAATCAGTAGCCATGTTTCCTTCCCTCAAAGTGTGCTGAACTGTGTGTTGTTGCAAGCGTAAATGTATATCATGACACACAGAGAAAAGTTTCCAGTCAATCAGATTTGGATCATTAACTCCTTTTAGTGTTGTGAGGCAGTCAGTTCTACACAGAATTGGTGCAATTGTAACTGAGTGCCAGTTTGCAATCCTATATGGATTGCAGTAAGTTCAGCCTCAAGGGCTGATGCACAGATTGTGTACCTCATTTCTAATCTGATAGCAATATCCATATTGTTCCTAATTACCAAGCCTATTCCAGTGTTTCCATCAGTATGAAAAGATGCATCTACATTTATTTTAAATCATGTCTGGAGGAATCCACTTAATCATTTTAACAGGCCTAGGTCTATTCCTCTTAATAAAAGGTAATAAGCCACTCTCCATGAGAAAAAGATTAGTTTGATAGTTTCCAGACACAGGTAATACTGTGAAAATCATTTTGACTTGCATCAGTATCTGTGTAACAACTGTTTCAGAGAGAGTGTTTATATTGTCATATAATAATCTGTTCCTCCTCCTTCACAAAGCCCAGAACACCACCATAGTGGCTGTTCTTATTATTTATGTGTGGATTTTGGAGAAGCCACTATAGGACATATAAAATCTCAATCTCTGTGACACATTTCTGAAATAAGGAGGCTTGATTGCTAATCTTCTATGTATCTCATTCCAGACTTGCACATTAGCAGGGCATGAATTGAAAAAATGTTCCAAAGTATCCTCATGGCAGCACGTTGCACATTTAGATGGTAAGCATATGCCAAATTTAATTAGAATATCATAAAAAAGAAGCAATCTGCCTGAGAGATTCAGTCTTTAAATGGACAGTTTATGAAACAAGAATGGACAGTTTAGTTGGAATTGGTTTTTGCCATACCTGAGAGATGATATTGTTCCTGTCTGCCTTAATCCTCAGTATAGAGTATGCTGATTGAATTGTGAAGGATCCAGTGTGTGATGGCTTCCAGATTAGCTTGTCTTCATGACTGTGCTCCGGAATAGCACCCTGCAAAATAGAAACTGTTCTTGTAGCCAGAAAAGGCTCAATTTGGGTTAAGTAAAAACTTTTATTGTTTATGAAATTGACCGAAGATATATCAAGGAATGGGTTTTCTCTATCAACTGGCCATTCATATATAAGTGCTCCAGCCCTTATCCAATTAGCATCCCAAAAAGGGCATGAACCTTTACCAAAACAGACAAAAGAGTTCATGTTACAGATTTCTGTGATTTCACAGATCCTTCTCCGGATCAGTGATGTCTTATGAGAATATGGCAAGGACCAGATAAATTTAGTCCATATTGTGGTATTTAGTTGCATTTTCCACCACAACTTACATGAAAAAGCGTCAATAAATGCCCTTAGATCCTTAAAACCAAGACCATTCTCCATGGTAGGAAGAGCCACTCTGGACCACTTCCTCCATATCTTCCTTTGACCATAAGCTGTGAAAAATCTAATGGCGATTTGTTCCATTTTCTTAAGCACAGTTTTGGGAGGTTTGAGAACAACAATTATATGATTTGGGATGGTCATTAAAACATGTTTAATCAGGACCATTCTCCCAGCATTGGAAAGCCACCTATTCTTCCAATTCATGGTGGCTCTCTCCAATCTTTCTAGCATTGGCTGGTAATATTCCACCTTATTCCTCCCTCTGAAAATAGGTACTCCCAAGTACTTGAAAGGCATAGCTCCCTGTACCATTCCAAGATTTTTCTTGATGATTCTAACCCTTGTACTAGTTGCTGAAGTACTGATGAAGAATTCAGAATTTGTGTAGTTCACCTTTTGACCTGAGGTGACCTCATATGCCTCTAAGAAATCTTTCAACCTCCTCAGATTTTTCTTGCTAGAATTAGTGAAGATTCCAGTATCATCTGCATACATGAGGTGTGTGATACTGCACACTCCTCTTGGCACTATGAATGGTTGGAGATATTGAATTGCTACTAGCTCTTTGATAGCTCTAGAAAAGGCTTCTGTAATGAGATCATATAGGTATGGTGACAAGGGATCCCCTTGTTTGATCTCTCTATTGGAGGGGAAGAAGCCAGCTGTGGCCCCATTGATTGACACAGAAAACCAAGCTGCTTGGATATTCTGAATTATTATCTTAACTAGAGATCCATGGAAGCCAAAATGCAGTAAAATGGAGTTAAAAAAACCCCATGATACTCTGTCAAATGTTTTTTGCATATCTAATTTAACAATTAGATTTTGGCTTCTGATTCTACCCCCCAATAGTCTTGCCATTTCATGCATCTGGATGATGTTGTCTGAAATATCTCTTCCTTAGAGAAAAGCAGACTGTTCAGGTGAGATGAGTTTGGGAATAAGTGGCTTGATTCTTTCTGCTAACAACTTAGAGAAAACCTTATTGAGGAAGTTTGAGAGGCTGATAGGCCTATAGTCAGCAAAGGAAGCTGGGTTTGGCTTTTTGGGAATTAGAGTAAGCCATGTGCTAGCTATAGCTCTGGGGATCAGTACACCTTTTAAAAAATTCATTAACTGAATTTAGAAGGTCCTCATTGATAGTGTCCCATAAATGAGTGAAAAAAGCACCAGAGAATCCATCTGATCCTGGTGCACTCTCTCTACTAAGTCCAAATACCACAGACTGAACCTCATCCATTGTTGCAATTTTGAGGAGGCACTCATTTTCATGGTCTGTCACCAGTTTGGGAATCACTGAGAGGAAGTGCCTTAGATAGTCACCTGATTCCTCACAGTATGGTTCATTCAGTAGGTGTTCAAAAAAATGGGTTCCCTCTTCTTTGATTATCACAGGGTCTGAGGTCCACATTGTTCCTATCTATGATTTTGCTAATCCTGGTCCTACCAATCCTCTCCTTCACTGAATTGTGAAAGTACTTTGTATTGGCATCCCCCTCTGTGAGCCATTTAACATTGGATTTCTGTTTCCAATATTGTACTTGTTCAGTGGTTTCCCTGATGAGTAAAGCCTGAGCTTCATTCATAGCAATGAGATCTGCTTCAGCTCCTGAACTCTGGTATATCTGCTCTAGCTGTTCAACCTTGGTCTCAGCATCCACAAGATTTTTGTGAACATTTCCAAAGTGATCTCTATTCCATGCCTTGATGGATATTTTAAGCCTCTTTAGCTTATAGACCATATTCCTCAGGCCATTAAGAGCACTAGGGAGGTTGTAGCTTTGTTTAACTATGTCATCAAACTCAGGCCTATTGAGCCACATAGTTTGGAACCTAAAGGGTCTGGGGCTTTGCTCAATGGAGTCCTGGATGGAGAGAAGGAGGGGATTGTGGTCTGAGGTTGCTCTACCCAGCACCTGTATAGAGCTATGGGGAAACAGTGCTAACCACTCTTGATTACACATACCTCTGTCTAATTTCTGTAACAGAAGGTCGTCCTTGGATCTCTTGTTTGACCAAGTGAAATGATTACCAACTGTTGTGATCTCCTGGATGGCTAGATCTGAAATGAGGTTGTTAAAATCCTTAATGCTACCTAGAGGAGGGTTATAGGAGCCTCTAAGCTCTAAAAATGAGGTGACAGTATTGAAATCTCCCACATATATTGTGGGAGCAACTAGAAGAGTAAGAAGATCACTCCATAGTGATTTCCTTAACATTCTAAAGACTCTAGCATAAACAAAAACTGAATTCCAAGCAATATTGGATGTAGTATCAGAAATAGAGATTAAAAGTTATCGGTCAGATTGAGATAAAATTGATATTTTGAAATTATTATTCCAAAAAGCCATATTTTTCCTATATCTGGAACTGGGTCTTGTTGGTTTATCTCCACTGGTTCAACGGACTCCATTATGAAATCAGATAAGGCCTGGCCTTTGATGGCTGTTCGAGGCTTATATTGTATATCATGTTCTCCCAATTCAATGGCCCACTTCATCATTCGTCCCGAGGTATCCGGTTTCTGGAGAATTTGCCTAATCGGGTAGTTGGTTAGGAAGACTATTGTATGTGCTTGGAAGTATGGCCGCAACCATCGAGAGGCATGCACAAGGGACAATATTAAGCGCTCGAGAGGTGTATATCTAGTATCGGGCCCCTGTAGAGCTCGGCTTACATAATATATTGGGTGTTGTGATCCTTCCTTTTCCTTGACCAACACAACACTAATGGCTAGCTGAGATGCAGATATATATAAGTAGAGAGTCTCCCCTCTGTCAGGTTTCGATAGTGTCGGAAGCTTTCAGAGGTGGTCTTTAAGTGCTTGGAAGCCTTCTCCGCTTTCATGGGACCACTCAAATTGGTTTGTCTTCTTAATGATGTTGAAGAAGGGCAGGTGCTTTTCTGCTCCTATAGAGAGAAATCGGCTAAGGGCCGCGAGGGATCCTGTCAACTTCTGTACGTCTTTGACAGTCTTTGGAGGTTGCATTTTGCAACGCCTCTATCTTCTCGGGGTTTACCTAAATTCCCCGATTAGATACCATGTATCCTAGGAATTTACCTGCTCCAACACCAATAGTACACATAGTACGGTTCAGCTTTAGGTTGGATGCCCGTAACGTGTCGAAGGTTTCCTTTAAATATTCAAAGAAGGCGTCGTAACTGCGGCTCTTCACTACCATGTCATCCACATAAATCTCGAGGTTACGTTCTATCTGGGATTTGAATTAGTTATCTACCAGTCGCTGGTAAGTGGCTCCGGCATTCTTCAATCCGAAAGGCATCATCTTGTAACAGAAGGTTCCTCTGTCGGTTATAAATGAGGTTTTCTCCTTATCTTGCTCTGCCATAGGGATCTGATGATATCCCTTAAAGGCATAAAAAACGCTAGTACTTGATATCCAGCGATCGCTTCAACTAATCGGTCAATCGAGGGTAAAGGATAACTGTCTTTAGGACAACAATCGTTCAGGTTGGTGAAGTCGATGCATATTCTCCACTTTCCGTCTGGCTTCTTGACCATTACTGGGTTAGCTATCCATTCTGGATACTACACTTCTTCGATTATGGGGCTTTGAGTAGCTTATCCACTTATTCTCCAATGGCTTCAACTCGATTTAGTGCAAAGATGCGTCGTTTCTACTTTATGGGTTTTTGTGAGGGATTGATATTCAGGTAATGTTCCGCCAAACGAGGGGATACTCATACCAAGTCATTGGTATCCCAGGAAAAGACATCTATATACTGGTTGAGAAGATCTCGAAGTTTTGTCTTTATCTCGGGGGGTAGGAGAGTTCCAACCTCGACGGTTCCTGATTCTCCGAGTTGCATTGGCTCGGATTCGGAGTACTTGGCTGGTTCAAGATCCTCCTTCTCCCGGTTCTTGGATAGCTTGGATTGTGCAGACTCGAGCTAATTGTTGATCCCCTCGGACTGTTGCTATCCCTTGGTTCGTGGGGAACTTCATTGCAAAGTGGTATGGGAACCAGACGGCCTTTTCCTGGCCCATCCAAGGTCGTCCGAGGATTATGTTGTATGGCGCTCTGGAGTCGATGATCGCGACGAAGGGTTATACTCCGAGGACCATCTTTCACTCGCACTGGTAAAGTGATCTCTCCTAAAGGAGTTATAGGATCACCCGCAAATCCCGAGATGGGGTTTGTGGGTACAAGATTTCTTCTGTCTTGTCCCAACTGTTCATAACAGCTGAGAAACATGACTTCTACTTCACTTCCCCATCTACCAGAACTCTTTTGATCACATTATGGTTTATGTCGATGGTGATTACTAAGGGAACTGAATGAGGGAATTGATTAGGAACCGCATCCTGAGGTGAAAAAGTGACGGTTCCGTCCAGGCGAGATCTTTTGCTCTCCCACTCCCAGGGAGAGGCTTCTTCGGGCGACCGATGTACACCATTGATGTTTCTTCCTGTTCTGTGGTTGGTGGTGTGGCTCATCTCGTCATCGTCATGGTTGGCACCGATGCTTCTTACTCCTGTCGGGGCCAAAAAAAGGATTCGTGTACTCCCACAATGGTTTTTAGCCGGATCAGCCATGAGTTTGAAGGTCGTATAGATCAAGAATGGCAAGCGGCTCCCACCGGGCGTGCCAAATTGATGTATGTCTACGACCAGCAATTGATCACGAACCCAGCTCACGAACTGATCTGCAGAACAAAGCCTCGGGTGTCCCGAGGGTAGACACTCCGACGCTCAAGTTAGTATGACGTGTAAGGCATATTTTATGTAAGATTATAGATAGAGAGGCGTACCTCGAGCCCATGACCCTTCTCGGGCCCTAGTCCGAGCATGAATGAGGCCCGAATACGAACCATGGACTTATCAGCTCAGATGAAGAAGAAGATTCAGACAGCTTGACAAATCTGGTGCCAAGCAGTGAACAAGTTAACAATACATATATACCAGCAAGCCATGGAGCCAAAACAGGTAATGCAGGTAAGCTCAAAGAGTGTACCTTGACTGACAATGTGCCCCCTGAACCTGTAATGCATGAGCCTGGGATGTATGTTGACACTGTGTATATAAACATGTGCATATATCATACAATATCATTACTAAAGAGTATGTTGCACATGATGCTAAGAAAAAAACAAAAAACACTAGTTCAGGTAGTGTCAGTAGGTTGCTGAGACCTAAACAAAAAGTTAGATATCCCGTTTAATGATAAGTCACAAAATTATAGGTAATATGATGATTTGGAACATTAGAGGGATAGGAACCTCAATAGATAGACTACAAACATTAGCGGTGATGCATAACATTTCTATTTTATGTGTCATAGAGCCTATGCATGAAAATGACATGATTACAACTTTACAACATGTACTGCATTTTCAAAATGCATTTCCTGCTGAGCATGCTAAAATATGGTTGCTGTGGAATAACCATTTCAAAATTGATATTATATCTCAAACTGATCAACTTGTATGCACATCCATAACTGACATATCTTCTCTGACTTTATGGAATACTGTTTTTATTTATGCAAAGATCTTCAAAAGGTTGAGGATTAATCTTTGGAATGATCTTAAAGCGTTGCCAAAATCCCACACAATATATGTGGGAGACTTTAACACAGTCTCAACCATTAGTGAGAGGAGAGGTAGAACCAAACCCCCCTTAGGTAGCATCCAGGACTTTAACAATATGATAGATAGTCTAGCTCTCCGGGAAATTAATACTGTTGGAAACAGGTTTACTTGGACAAATAGAAGGGCTGGTGCTGACCTACTTCTACAGAAATTAGACAGAGGACTAACCAACCAAGAGTGGCTTTCTATGTACCCTCATAGCTCCATTCAGGTGTTAAACAAAACCTGATCTGATCATAACCCCCTTCTGTTATCAATACAAGATTCCAGTGAGCAAACCCCAAACCATTTAGGTTTCAACAGATGTGGTTAAATAGAGAAGACTATGCATCTCTAGTGGATGTTTATTGGAGCCATCCAAGCATATATCAATGAATGAAGAACATGGTATACAAGCTCAAAAGGCTCAAACATGCTTTAAAGGTATGGAATAAAGAGAGTTTTGGGAATGTTCACAATCTGCTAGAGGCAGAAAGAAAAGTGGCTGAACTAGAGGAGAGATTCCAAAGCTCCGGCTCTAAAGAGAATCTTATAGAACTAAATAGAGAATGTCTTGCTAATAAGAGCAGTGAAGGATGAGACAATCTTTTGGAAGCAAAAGGCCAATATAAGATGGCTTTAGGAAGGAGATGCCAGTACCAAATTCTTTCACGATTCAGTGAAAGAAAAGATTGGGAAAGCAAGAATATGCAAGATCAAAGATAGAGATAATCACTGGATAACTGATCCAGAAAGGATTAAGGAAGAGGGCATATACTTTTTCCAGACCTTATTGAATGAGCCTGTATCAGATGAGGCTGGTACCTATTTAACACATTTTACCTCTCAAATACCTAAGTTGATAACTGATGAGGATAATGTGAGCTTACTGAGGCCAGCTACCAGTGAAGAAGTTAAACAGGTAGTGTTTGAACTGAGCAAAGATAGCTCTTCAGGAGCAGATGGTTTTTCTGGCTCCTTTTACAGACACTCATGAGAAGTAATCAAAGAGGACCTTCTAGCCCGTGTAAGATAGTTTTTAGAAGGTGCACTAATCCCAAAGGCAATTCCAAGTATATGGCTTACACTAATCCCAAAAAACCAAATCCAGCCTCTTTTTCTGAATTTAGGTCAATCAGCCTATCTAACTTCCTTAATAAGATCTTTTCCAAGCTGTTGACAGAGAGACTAAAGCCAATCATGCCAAAGTTGATTTCACAAGAACAGTCATCCTTTTTGAAGGGCAGGGATATCTCAGATAACATAATACAAATGAGAGAGATGTCTAAACTGTTGTGTAAGAATGAAAGAAACCAGAATCTAATAGTGAAGTTGGATATGCAGAAAGCATTTGATAGAGTGTCATGGTGCTTTCTGAATTCAATCCTATTACATTTTGGGTTTCATGGAACCTTTGTTAAGATATTCCTCCAAAACATTGCAGCAGTCCATTTTTCAGTTTTGATTAATGGGGTTGCATTTGGATTCTTCCCATCCACAAGGGGCATAAAGCAAGGTGACCCTATGTCACCATTTCTATATAACCTAGTGACTGAGGCCTTCTCAAGGGGTCTTAAAAAACTGGTCAGCATAGATTACATTCAAGGATTTATAATTCCCAGGGGAGTGGAACAGATCTCACACTTGATGTATGCTGATGATACAACTTTATTCATCAACTCTGAAAAAAGGAATTTGAGGAGAGTCGAGGATTTTCTGAGGGCTTATGAGTGTACCTCTGGACAGAAAGTGAATTTTTCTAAATCAGAATTCTTCATTCATCCAGAAACTAGGCACAGAAATAGACTAATCAAGAGTAATTTGGGTATGATAAAAGGAAAGATGCCATTCTAGTATCTTGGAGTTTCTATATTCAGTGGAAGGAACAAAGTTCAGTACTATCTACCATTCTACCACTAAAGTTCAGGGATGCAAACTGGACTGGACAGGGCCCACTATACTACTCTGGCAAGAAGATGGAGATATCCCTTTTCCAAATATCACCCTGGCTTCATTTATTCAAAACAAGGCACAACTACTATCCCAAGTTGTAGATTATTTCCCCACTAACATTGTTGCTATTTTGCAGGATTCTGTGATACAGTTTTCTCATGATGACAAACTGATATGGAAATCCACAAAATCAGGGGAATTCACTGTCAAAGCTGCTTACAACAGTTTCAGAATTGTGGAGGAAGAAATCCCTGCAATAAAACAGGTATTGAAAGCCCATATCCCTCCAAAAATCTCTACATTAATATGGAGAATTAGAAACAGACTGTTTCCCTTTGATGATATATTAACAAAATTTGGATTTAATATAGCCTCAAAGTGTCCAGTGTCCAGTGTGCTGTAACAATGATAGTATAGAGCATTATTTCAACACTTGTCAGGCCAATTTGGAAATTTGGGACTTTGTTCATAAATTACTTGCAATTAGACTGAGAAATTTCAGGACAATGGACAGAGGATACAATTTTACTTATCATATGTAGGCTTAACAAAGGTTCATAGCTCAGTCATCAGAATTACCACAATGGTGGCAATCTGGACTCTATGGGCCAGGAAAAACAAGCTAATATATGATAATATAAATTGCAGTACTCAGTCCATGTGTCATGAAATCATCAGAAAGGTCTCTAGAATATTCACAACCTTTCCATTAATTGGAAATCCAGTTAGGAATCATTTTATTGTGGAAATTGGTCTGGCACCTTTCATAAAAAGAAGGAGGCCTAAACCAGTCAAAGTAATTAAGTGGCAACCTCCTGATTTGGGATTAAAAATAAATGTGGATGCAGCCTTTGAACAGAATGGTAGGACAGGTATTGGGATAATAGTTAGGAATGGACAGGGAGATGTTGTTCTAATGACTATGCATTATATGATGCGTGTATCTGCTACTCAGGCTGAGATACAAGCAATTAAATTAGGTTTCCAGATTTGGAGGGACCTGAATCTAAGTTCTTTCCATATTGAGTCTGATTGTATGGTTGCAGTCAAAGGAATTTTAAATCCAAACTTCATGGAATGGGCTTTTTACTCACAGTGTCATGATCTGAACAAATATACCATGCAGCATAAACTCACTCACACTATGAGAGAGGGTAACTGTGCTGCAAATTTTATTGCAAAAATGTGTCTTGAACAAGAAAGCTCTACTATTCTGACACACACTGTGATTCTTAGTAATTTGAGAGCCATCATTCAGCTTGATAAGCTGGGAATACCAAACCTTAGATTCTCACTGTAAACTCTCAGGATGTTGGTTGCTGTTTATTCTTTTGTCTTTCAGGTCTCGAAAGGAATTTGCATACATGTTGCAAAGCACTACAAGGATGGAGATCAATGACCAACAGAGCAAAAGCATTAAGCTGCTTATGGAAAAACACAGTGCACCCACAATGTAGCACAATATTTTTGTATATAATAGCTCTATTATGGTTTCAATTCCTGCATTTAAACCTTTCGGGTGGCTTCGGTCTTTGTTACCTCGATCGCTAATCTACTCCCCGGTTCGAGCTTTGAATGTAGGAATATGACTCAACCATATACAGGCTGTAATGAATAGAATAGATAGAAATATTCATTCATTTTTGGAAGCTTAGATGCTTCTTCAGCTTTTAAGCTAATAATTTCGTAAAACATATAAGGCTCTAGCCTATTTTTAAAGGTCCGGGGTGCCTATAAATCCCCTCCACCAATGGTGGTTTAATTTTTTAAAAAATTGCAGATATGAGGTCATCCACGATGGTGTTTTTTTTCAATTAAATTTTTTTCTTTTAATGTTAGATCATCTTAGACAATGTAGGGAATTAGAAATGACTCCCTAACCATAAAAAAACCAAAAATAAATTTTGGTTAGAGTCATGCTCTCACTAAATGAGAGGCAAACAAGAAAAAGACATATTGGCTCTCAAAGTGGTCTCGAAACATAATAATGCTTCCAAAAAATACACTAATATATACTGTAGCATAAAATTGATACTAGTTGTAGGAGTGATTATATGTAAGACTTAGAGCCTATTAGTGAATTAATAACTCAAAACACAAGCGGCGCTAAGAATTGTATAATCTCCCAGAAGTATGTTAAACTAAGCAAGGCATCTAGAATATATAGCTTTTGGTGCAGTCTTTTTTGTGAAGAGAAATAGGTATTAGTGATTTGATGAAGGCTCAGTAGTGTTGTCTAATGCTGCAGTATTTTGTAGTCTTGATCCATTGAAACCTGCAATAGAGGCAAGACAAAGCAATGAGAGTAGCAGTTGATCTATGGAGTAGCAGTTGTTTATGAGCACATGCATGTTTTTCTAGAGAATCAACAATATAGTTTGTTTCTCTTGGGAAATGTGATACAACTACACCCTGTAAAGACTAATGAATTTCATCTATCAGATTAAAGAGACTCCAATGCATGATTGAGATTACTAATCATCTTAATTACCTCTGCACAGTCTATTCAATGTAAATTTTATGTTGAGAAGGGGTGCAAGTAGACAAAGCTAGTCCAATAACCAGTATTTCAGCATACACAGAGGAGTTAGCATGGGTGTAGATGCATTGTGCATTCATAAAATTCTCATTTGCATCTCTAGTATGATCAAACCAAGACCAGTCTCTCTGGATTGAGACTTCCAGGAGGCATCAACTTTTAGTTTAAGGCCTTCCATAGGTTCAATCCATTTGAGAATACGTATATTCTGAATATACTACAAGGAATACACTTCCTCTAAAATGGTAATACAACTGTTATCTCCATAAGAGTTGTATTCATACCATAATTACATATCTTACCAATATACGGATTGTGGTTCTATAAATACTAAATGTTTGGTACCTCTCTATCTATTATCTTACATACACTACGTCTTACGCTTATAAACTTCCCTAAGCTGTTACTAACTTAAGCATCAGAGTGTCTACCCCCAGGCCACCCGGGGCTTTGTCTTGCAGATCAGTTCGTGAGCCGAGTTCGTGATCAAGTGTGGGTTCCACACATCCATCATCCGTTTTAATGAAATTTCCAACTCTATTTCCAATGAATTCCAGCATAGCAGTGTTGTAAAAAAACACAGAATATTGTGTGTAGTAATCCAAAAGGGGCAATAGAGGATTATGTACCAGGAGTGAACTCGGTAGTCCACTTTAGGACTTTCATAGGAAATCCTTTTAGAGTTCACTGGCCCTTCAACGGACAGCACTGGTAATCATCTTGGTCTTGAAACTGGATCAGAATGTGTTGATAGTCGATCGAGCCGATCTGAAATCGGGAGGAAAAGCTTATGGATTTGAAAGCTTCATTTAGCATTTCCATGGAAGGCTTCCCTTGCCGATCAACGCATTCTGGTTGTGAGATACCAGATGAGCAGCCTGTTCCGGCGAGATGATACAGGCTATTTTACCTTTATATTCTCCCATGAGTTGGATTTCGGGGTTTGAGGGGAGATTTGATGAAAGAGGGGTTGGTTTTGATGCAAGGGCTTGAAGAAAGCTCCGGTCAAGGGATTGCCGCCGCGTTGCTGTGGCGGCGCCTCCATTGATATGGCCGTTATGTAACTGTTATTTGTAGTAAATAGTGCACAAAAATATATAATAAATAGGATAAATGTCGGAGAAGTAAGATATTATGGTAGTGAGTATTAAAAATAAATTCCTAAGGGTTTATTTTTGTCTCAGCAAAAATATGTGTCTGATTTGTTGCGCAAGTTTCATCTTCACACAGTTAAACCTGTACGGACCCCTAGTGTTTCTAGAGTTACATTGTCATCTGTTGATGGTGACCTTCTTGCTGATCCCACTGAATATCGTAGTATGGTTGGTGCATTGCAATATTTAACTATGACTCGTCCAGATATTGCTTATGCTGTTAATATGGTTTCTCAGTTTATGCATGCTCCCCGTACTACTCACCTTCATGCTGTGAAGAGGATTTTCAGGTATTTGCAGGGCACTATGGAGTTTGGTCTTTTTCTCCATGCCGCAAATTCTCCAGAGATGGTGATTGCTTATTCCGATGCTGATTGGGCTGGTTGTCCGGACACTCGTCGCTCCACCACAGGCTATGCTGTGTTCCTTGGGAAGAATTTGATTTCCTGGCGCTCAAAGAAACAACCTACTGTGTCGAAGTCCTCTACGGAGGCAGAATATCGTGCTGTTGCTTACACTTGCGGCGGAGACTATTTGGCTTCGTCAATTGCTTGCAGATTTTGGGTATTATCTTCGTCATCCGGTCACTCTCTATTGTGACAATGTTTCTGCGACATATCTTGTGGCCAATCCGGTTCAGCATGATCGTAGCAAACATATCGATGTTGATTATCATTTTGTTCGAGAAATGGTTGCCCATGGTGGTCTCCGAGTTCATTCGATTCCGACATAGTTGCAGGTTGCTGATATATTTACTAAGGGTCTTTCTAGTGTTTTGTTTTGTAAACATAGATCCAATCTATCCGTAATTGCACCCCGTAAAGATTGAGGGGGTGTATTAGGGTAAAGGCTAGTATAGACTTTTCCATGTAAATATTGAGTATATATATGAGAGCCAGGGCTACCACATTGGTACGCTTTTATCATTATCTGTACAGTGAAGCCTCTTTTGGAGACATCGAGATATGGTTATCTCGCAGTTATCTCAGCCTCAAGTTATTCTTTCATATCTTTACTGAAGCACTTTGTTCTCATAATGAATCCAGGTGGTTCAACTGTCTCCCTAACATACATTGCTTCTGTAAGTGTTATACCAGGATACAGAGGAGGAATGAGCGTGGGAACTATATTTTCTAAATAGTATGAAAATTAAATAACAATAATTAAAAGTAGTAACATGCAAAATCAAATTATACTTGTATCAAAATATTAGAATAAACAAATACAAGTAGCATGCTTCACAACTGAAATAAATAGCAAAGTTTCAATTAGATGGAGTCGCGGCGGACGCTGCCCTTGAAACGATTTAGGCCAACCGGATTGGTCCTCGTTCCTAGGGTAAAACCATCAAGGGTTATGCTAACCTGTAGCAAAACCCCGTACCGGCGCACAGCCCGAAGGCAATCTATCACGCAGAACTGACCTGAAGACAGGAGACTCAAGAGCACGAAAAGACAGAGCCAGACTGATGAACATAGAGAGAATGTGAATGGTGTTTCAGGAATAAGACTGACTCGTGTTTGATTTTTCTAAATGGCTCTATGGTTGTTTATATAGTGGTGCTCTGGGCTGAATTGAATTGTCTGAATTCATTCTCATAAATAAGAGAATTTGATTATTGGAACGTTATGTTTTCATGATCATAAATATGAAACATTCATGATTATAAATTACTTTTGAAGGTGGGCTCTTCAGAAAGTCCAAACTTAATTGGAAGGCTTTCAGACTTTAGATTCATCAATGTTTCCAAGTTCAACCAACCAACTTTGAGCATCGATATCTCATTCATCGTTGGTCCGATTTGAGTATTTAAATAATCAATTTTATAGTACTCGTGGAGGAGAATATAAATATACTCCTAAATCAACCCAAACCATTATGGGTCACACTCAAATATCATCCCAAAAGTTGACGAAATAATTACATTTCACCCCTCCACTTTTCTCACTTCCAACAATCCCCCACATGAATCAGATATTGATGTAGGAATCAGAACAATTCGCAACAGACGACAGACGCAGAATTTGACTATCGACGGCTTAGGATGTTGCATAGGATAAGTAGGTTGTCCCCTTTGAACTTTCCCTTGAGTCGTACACCTTATTCCACTGGTTAGGAAGTATGAACTTGATGTCTTTGAACTTCCCCGAACCTCTTGTGTGGACTTTCAGTGCAGTTCCCACAACACCCTTTCCTAACTCGTGCGCTTTCCTCGGTTGTGTCCATTTTACAGCCATGGACACGCCCTATTCTGTAAGGTTTCTAAGGAATTGCGTCCCGACAATCCCCTTTCAAAGCGGCCAAACTTCTCACTTACATAGGTGATTCTTTGCTGAGGAGAAGTTCGTTGAACTTTTTATATAACTCCGCTCAAGTATTCCATACTTTGAGGCCGTGAATCATTAAAAGCATGTTGAATGCTTATCCTCCAAAACCACTCACTGTTTGTTCATCTTAGGAATAGGACGGGAGATGTAAAACCCCCACAGTGAACGTCGGTGGGTCTTTGTAGTTTAGTTGTCCCTTTGAACCTAGACCATGGGATCTCCAATCGCATAGGTTGGGTATCCACATACTTAACCACACCATTTAATGGACATAAGTCCTATTCCTCTCGATGATTCAACTATCTCTCGATTCAACCCTTTAGTTAAGGGATCTGCTATGTCGTCTCTCGACTTTACATAAACAGTTGTGATCACTCTAGTTGAGAGAAGTTGTTGCAATGCAAATTGCTAGTTTAGACTTCTGCCACCATGACTATCCTTTACGAACCAACGAAACAATATGTTTCTTCACAACCTTATTTAAGGTGACAAACTCCGATTCCATCGTGGATCTAGAGTTATTGCAGTTTGTTTGCAGGATTTTTGTGAGCCCAGTCCACCACCTAGTGTAAAATAACCAACCACTAGTGGATAACTAGTAAATTGCAGTATATACACTAGAATGAAACGAAAATCTCTCAATAATCTTGTTTCCCTTTTAGTGTGAGTCACTAGGATTGCTCATCAATCTGCTGACAACTTAAGCAGTGTCAATGACTCTAATACTCTTTCAGTTTGAGAAAGACATACCTACCATAGGTAGTTTAACACAATTATATATAGAGTTCTTTCCCTGACTATGGCATATTGTTACCAACAATGAGCAATAATCATCATTTCAAGACGCAAATGACATGGTCATTTTTTGTGTCCTTTAACTTAAACAATTATCATACTCTTTGGCAAACCAACAATTAGTTTATCGGCTTATGAACCATTTGTATGGAGCGGTGGCTTTGTATATATATTTCCATGTTTAGAATTTACTATCTAAATCTCCAATTAACCACTTAGGTTCATCTAATTTACCTGCAGCTTTTACAAAGCCTCAATAGCAAGTACAATCATTATGGGATTCATTCTCAATGTTAAGAGAATGACCCTCAAGTATACACATATACTTACTAATTGTTGAAATCTACTAGAACTCTAGTGATTTACCGCAATAAGATTGATCAAGTTCTCTATTGATCAACGAATTCCATAAACAAAGTTCTTGGAAATTCAACCTTAAAGCTTTTAGATCAACCTTAAAACAAATAAGGCACAAAACCATGTCCTATCGTATTTGCTTTGTTTAGGTCAATCCAGGACAATCGAAATTCCAGTTTCATGAAAGCTTTTAGATTCAACCTTAAAGAAAATAAGGCATGGATCAAATTCTCCATTGATCAACGAATTCCATAAACACAATTCTTGGAAATTCCAGTTTCAGAAATGTTTATAGATTCAACCTTAAAGCAAATAAGGCACAAAACCATGTCCTATCGTATTTGCTTCATTTAGGTCAATCCAGACCATCATTGATTTAATCCGTAGACTCAAAAGTTCATTTTAGGATAGATCAAGATGTCATTTCAAGATTTCCATAAAATATATTTAGGATATCGACAAGCACCATCATATTGTGCATATCTAGTAAAGATACAATTGCTTTACTATCCTTGTAAGATGTCAACTCCCACATTTGAAGAAATGTATAGGATGACTCTACACCATAAAAAGTTTTATTCTCCTTTTGAATATCTTATTTAAAATATCGCCAGCCAACATATCGGCTTCCTCCCCCACATTGCTTGATCATTTCTAGCGACTTCCGGTTCAACCATGAACCAAGAATATGGATTTATATCCATGGGTTGAGAATGATAACTCTTCTCTCCGAGATAGCCTTTCAAAGTTCATATCATCAATGAATTTTAGGATTCGTATCCCCCACCTTGAGAGGGTATCCTTAATATTGCCACATGTATAGTTCCTCAGAACTTCATGTCATATTCAGAATTTTAAAATTCTCATGATTTTAAATTCTGCAATTACAGTTTATCTGAATTTTTAAATTCAGACTTTCGTGTCTTTCAACTGAATTTCTGACTAATTTCCAAATTTCACTGATTACAAGTGTTCGGAATTCTTAGCATAGTTTTGAAAAACTCATGCTTTAGGGTGTTATCGTCATGATTTATAAAATCAAAACCCCTCGACATAGTTAAACAACTCATGTCATCATATTCAGATTTTATACGTTATTCAAAATAACCAAAATCCTGAACATCGAACCGTATGCTCTACTCATGCAATGCACTATTGCCCGGACCATTATAATCGTCAAGGATAGCTTTCAACTTCTTGAAATATGCATGAATTACTTAGCCGCAAAATATCAAAATGATTACTTGTGAAGTATAAAGCATAATCGCATGCATAAACAGAGCATATACAGTTCTCATGCAAATTATGTGTTAGAAACGCATTGCATGAACTAAACTAGTATATTAGCTCACACCATTTTAGTAAACATATACCAAAATCACTTTTCATGCATTAATTATCAGACGTGCATGTAAGAAGCCAAATTCAATGCTTATACTACCATAACATATCAAATGATCAAAGTTTGCCTTATGTTACGTATTATAATTCATTTCGGCCGTTACGAAACTAAACTCATAACTTTACTCATCAAGTAATTAACGTTACATAAATAATTTGATCAATTGATACCATGGACTTTTACTAAAACACGAGATTGGTTTATTTTTCAAAACCGTGGTAAACATGTATATTCTCAATACAGACAAAAACTCCTAGACAAGTTTTAATTTCCTTGCAATTAATGCGTTTCCAATTTACCAAAATAATACGCAAATAAAAAGCCACGTATTCATATATTAATGCCAATTAAATACGTACTTATTGCATATTTAGTTAATTATTATTGGATAATTAATTTCTGTTCATATGAAAACCGTTACACGGTCACACACATGCAATCATGTAATAAACCACATATATTACCAAAGTCCTTTCATTAGACTGCATTAACATTTTCAGTGTTTAGCATTTTCCCATAACTATAAGCATCACATTACTTGATCATAATATTCACTAAATGATATATAATCAAGGAAACAAATGAATATTAAAACTTCAAGTTTCTCGCTTGCACTCATGTAACAGGTCTATATTCATCCCATATATATAACTGTGTATGTATGCATATTCATCCTTTATGCAATCTAAATACATGCTTTTCTAAAACAAAGTCATGCAAAATTTAAAAGCACGGATCCAATACCACAGGCATGCAAGTTTATGTTACATATATGCTTTATTTTCAATTTCACAAAAAATAAGCATGCAAATTAACACTTTATCACCAAACTTGGCATGCTTTAATCAGACAGAGAGATTAGTCATGGTATAAAACAAAGTTGCGATCATTAAACTAAATTGAATACCATAAAGCTGATTCAATTTGTTTAGATCCATATACGTGAACCATTCATTTGATATAGCAAAGAGACGAGGCCATTTAAACCATAGGTTATTTGAGCCATCTTTCATCTTCTCTCTCCAATCAAGTCCACTCTAATAAAACATTTGCACCTTCCTGTAGCAAATTCATGGCCACTTGATCGAGTTTAACTCGTCATGGATTCTACAGTCAAAAAACCCATTAGTTAAACACAGTTTCATCACATGAAGTTCCAAAATTAGTATATGCCATTAATTTTCAAGAAAATCTAATCACATAGAGCACACAATTTTTTTCCGAAAAATCATGCAATATGTTTCACAAATTGTCAAATAATTTCACACTACCAATTTCACAAAATATAGAACCTTTAAGGTTAAATCGTTTCAAGACTGTAGTAACTATATTTTCTAAATAGTATGAAAATTAAATAACAATAATTAAAAGTAGTAACATGCAAAATTAAATTATACTCGTATCAAAATATTAGAATAAACAAATACAAGTAGCATGCTCCACAACTGAAATAAATAGCAAAGTTTCAATTAGATGGAGTCGCGGCGGACGCTGCCCTTGAAACGATTTAGGCCAACCGGATTGGTCCTCGTTCTTAGGGTAAAACCATCAAGGGTTATGCTGACCTGTAGCAAAACCCCGTACCGGCGCACAGCCCGAAGGCAATCTATCACGCAGAACTGACTTGAAGACAGGAGACAAGAGCACGAAAAGACAGAGCCAGACTGATGAACATGAGAGAGAATGTGAATGGTGTTTTAGGAATAAGACTGACTCGTGTTTGATTTTTCTAAATGGCTCTATGGTTGTTTATATAGTGGTGCTTTGGGTTGAATTGAATAGCCTGAATTCATTCTCATAAATAAGAGAATTTGATTATTGGAACGTTATGTTTTCATGAACATAAATATGAAACATTCATGATCATAAATTACTTTTGAAGGTGGGCTCTTCAGAAAGTCCAAACTTAATTGGAAGGCTCTCAGACTTTAGATTCATCAATGTTTCCAAGTTCAACCAACCAACTTTGAGCATCGATATCTCATTCATCGTTGGTCCGATTTTAGTATTTAAATAATCAATTTTATAGTACTCGTGGAGGAGAATATAAATATACTCCTCAATCGACCCAAACAATTATGGGTCACACTCAAATCTCAGCCCAAAAGTTGACGAAATAATTACATTTCACCCCTCAATTTATCTCACTTCCAACAATGAGTTCTGCAAAGGCTGCTTTAGAGAGTGACACTAAAATGCTTGCTTTCGAAGCTGGTAGAAAACACAAAATCCGAGTGAACACAATTTCTGCAGGTCCATTGAGAAGTCGTGCAGCTAAAGCCACCGGGTTCATTGATATGATGATTGATTACTGCATAGAAAATGCTCCTTTGCAGAAGGAACTATCTGCTAATGAGGTTGGCAATGGTGCAGCCTTCCTAGCATCACCCTTGGCCTCAGCTATCACTGGAGCGGTTGTGTATGTTGACAATGGCCTGAATGCAATGGGAGTAGGCGTCGATAGTCCAGTCTTCCATGATCTTGACATCCCAAGAGACAACAAAAACTAGATTCTCTGGTTGGTAGGTCGAACTGATAAAATAAAGTCTGAGCGGTAGTTGGTCAGAATTCGGGAGAAAGTCCAGTAGGGTCTTTTCACTTTGATGTGAGGCTAGTATACTTGGTGGTTATGTCATCAGAATTCAGAAACAGATTTAGCTTGGGATTCTTATGTTGTATCGCATGTTATAACTTGTCATGGAGATTGGAATTTGGAACCAAAAAAAAATAAAAAATTGGGTATAACTCTTTTTATTCGGATAATTTTAAATGTCATCTTTTTTTTCCTAATTAATAATGTTTCTTGTTCTTTTTCGCAAACCATTTTTTCACTAATTTTAGAGAACTTATTTTCATCCATATTAGCTTTAGGACGGTGGTTATTAACCACCATCGATTGATTGGTGACGACATAGTCACTAATAGTGTCAAACCCATTGTTATATGGACTAAAAAATGCTAGAAGAGTGCATGTCTACACTAGTGATATAGGTAAATGTGTGCGAGTTACTGTGATGCCTTGAAGCGACCAAAATATTTCTTCTCAATCTCGGCCAACCCTTGAGAGCACTTGCAGTGCTAAAGTCAACAAAATGCTATGAACCCCACTTTCTCATTAATTTTTAGATTTTTAGTTTTCAACTCACAGTCATACAGCCCACCACATCATCATATGCATTTACACATCAAATTTTTAATTTTATATTTGAACATTTTAATTGAAGGGAAATGACAATTAAGAACATAAGATAATTAAAATGATTAAAAAAATTAAGAAATTGCATCCCACGTGAAATCACACAAGATAGGTGACTTGCCTTTGCCAAATGTCCCATTTCCATTGGCTTGTTGCTATAGACGAAGGGTTGCTATTTTCCAACCCATTGGCTACCAATTTTCCTTTATTCAAGGAAAATCAAATATAAAACCTCTCACTGTGAGTTCATTTGACTGATTGAGGCCTTTAAATCCATTCAAAAGCCTCGCGCTGTAACTGCTCTGAGGCGATTGAGTCCCAAGCCTTAGAGTCTCAAATTTTGGGGCCCCGTTTTCCTTTAAAATACATTTGAATAGTATATGCTAATAAAATACAAGTTGTAGACACGCATTTTCTGATCTTTTCTTGTACGAAGACACAATTAATAATTTTGAGAAAATTTTAACCTATTGGAACTCCAGTCAATTGTAAAGTCTCTTCAAAGACCAAGTTTCTTAAATGTTATGAAACTACCACTATGTATTTAAAATTCAAATAATACACTTCTGTGTTAAAATATTGATCATTTTAAAGTAAACATATAGTAGTCTAGCATCTTTTAATGCAAAAATTCAAGAAATTTCATATAAAATATTAATTAACGAAATATACAGTTTAAATTAAAAACATTGTATAAGTTAAAAACGTATAAATACTTTCCTAAAATGTTTGGAAAGTTGGGAGTTCAGGAGATCTTCTTCATCAATACCCCACACAACCAACTGATACAGGGATGATAAGAGCATGTACTATCATAATCTATTCTTCCAACTTTTGTCAATGAAATATTTTCAAAAACTCTTTCAAAATTCATTCCCCATTATCATGAATCTCTACATTAATTTCTCTATCATATCATCTATGTCCCACCTCAATTTCTCTCTCATCCATATATTATCATTTCTTTTTTATTTACATTATTATTACTTTATTTATTTATATTATTAACATAATATTTAACTAACATGTACACATTAGCTACATAATTTAAATTAAAATAATATTATTAATTAATCATTTTTCTTCTTTCATATTATTTTATAAATATATACTTAACACAATACTAACATAAGACGTGCATATGATAATAATAAAAAATTTAAGCATATGTAGCCGAATAAATTAAATTGAATAATACTAATAATTAAGTATATAATTAATCATGTGAGAAATAAAGGGAACTAACAAAATAAGATTAGTATTTTTTCAATTAAATAAAAATTAATTGAAAAAGGAAATTGTGTTATTAAGATGAACTATTTAACTGTGAGTAAGTTTTAAAAAGGAAATTAAAACATGGACTATTGCCACATATGATTATTTGTGGCCCATTTTCTAGGTTTCAAGGCATTCCATTCGACTGCAATATTGTAGCCTTGCACGTGATTCTCTTCCTGATTTCACGTAAAATCTATGAGATAATTTTCCATAGTGGGAAAGAATCCCAGTTGAAACAAGTTTTTTGGCACAAGAATCTTACCATGAATCCACGATAAAACATGCCCTAACGACCTCTGATTCTCCCTATTCAATCTTGTTTTTTTATTTAAAAATGGTAATCTAAGTGGACCACCAAGAAAAATCTCACCCCTTCACCCCAAATAGGAATGGAACCCATAACATCTTGGTTAAACCACTAGCACTCCACCACTAGAGCAATTGTCAATTCATTCTCTATTCAATCCTAACTCTAGCATAATCTCTATTCTATCTGGGGTCTCTAGCATCCTAAAAGATAAATCCCTAATATTTTAAAATCAAAAATCAAAATCTCTTTGGATTGGTGTGTAATTCTTATAGGTGGAATAGGAGTCACCGACAATTATAGCACCCGATTCAGCTAGTTATTAGATTGCGTTCTGATTATGTATGAGATTGTGTGGGAATTTGATTGCAATGAGGGATAGGATTCCACACCGTAGGGGGATGTTTTAATTGATTTACCGCCTACTGGCTGTCGGAATAATTTAATCGAAACCATAACAAGAAGTATATGTTTTATTTTTGGGTAAAATGCTTAGATGACCATGGGTTCTTGGTCATGTGCACAATAACCTCTACTTCTTGAAATATGGTATTGTAACCTTGGATCGGTGTTGACTTTAAAAAATGATAACTCTTACCCGAAGAATGGTGTTGACCAATTATTTTCGGAAAAACTTTAATGAGTGACAAAAATATCTCGAACCATTGATATTACCATCTCCACCACTCTTCCACGTCCTATGCGGCTCCGCCTACATCCCAATGCCCTATTTTCCAGTTGCTACTTCTTGAGCAAACGAGAAATTTTAGGCAAAATAATTTTCTAAATATATTTACATAAGTTTCCAAGAAAGGTCGATTCCGATACTCGTGAACCCCACAAAGTACTCACTTGAGAAGCCGCCAGTAATTCTGAAGAACACCGGCTAAAAGGTCAGCGATGGACGCTCGATTGTTCTTCAACACCACTAGTTTAAGTATATATCACGAATTTGAGCCATGAAAAGATCAATCTATTTTCTGACTATACAAGCTCCCCGACGAGCTTCTCTAGCAGGTGAAGAAGGGAGTTTTGGTAAACGCAATTCAATGGCCAAGCAGTAGTCCTGGAACACTGATGATGGCACCACCTTCTGCAACTCCGAACGTTCTGCATCTCCACCTTGTCCGTCCTGTCAGAATCAATCATTGAGAAACAGGTTTTTCCAGATGATGAAATAGAACTGGGGTGCCTTTTTTCTTGAACCCAAAAAATGCTCAAAACATAGCCAACTCCATACTGATAAGTCCCTGCAAAAACATCTTTTAAATTAACCGCTTAATTGAGATTCTAGAAAATAAATGTACTAATTGATTAATTACCTGCTTAAGTGGTGATGACGAGCTCGTAATCCTAGCCATTTTTAACATCGGCTAGGTCGATTAGTTCTTGTTGTTCTTTCTCGTGATGGATTTATCTATACCTTTATTCTGGTGAATCAGTAAGAATTTGAAGTATCTGAAAGTTAGGATGAGACCTCGTTGACAGCGTAAAGAGGAGTAAGGTTTAGCTCCAAAGAAACTTCCAGGGAGGCATACATAGTATAGGCGGTGGTGTGAAGCAAGGACTGAAGGCGCCGAGTGTGTGGCATGAATCTGGGGGGTGAGGACGGAGCTGGATGATGATTAGAGCAGGGTGATTCCGACGGTGGAGTTCGAGGGAGTGGGTGGGTGATGAAGATGAAGAATAAGCTAGGGGTATTATTGTACTTTTAAACTTAGACCATGTTGACCGGCCAGAAATCCATCAAAATCAACACGTGAGGTTATAATAGTAATTTTTGAAAATTGGGGGTTATAATCACACAAAAACAAGAAATTGAAGGATATAAATAGCACTTTGCTCTTTAAAAAACTTTGGATTTTTCACTTTGTGAGTGTGTGGGAGTCGAGAGTGTTAATTTACTGATTTGTTTCCCAGAAGTTGATATTAGTTAACGTTTGAGATCAAAAGGATACCGTTCTCACCAAAATTCTCTCAAATTCTCAGTTTCGTTTTCGTTCAACTTTTAACAAAGATAAACCATTTGATGGATGTCTACGACCCGCACTTGATCACGAACTCTGCTCACGAACTGATCTACAAAACAAAGGTCCCGGGTGTCCCGAGGATAGACACTCCGACGCTCAAGTCAGTATATTTGCTTAAGGCGTAAAGTATGAGATTAGATGGAGAGGTCTACCAAATGTTTAGGATATTTATATGGTTACAATCCGTAGATCACCAAGATATGTATTTATGGTATGAATACAACTCTTATGAGAATAGATGTTGTATTACCATGTATAATAGAAGTATATTTCGGACATGGTTGTGTTACCATGTTTAGCTGGCTGTATTACCATCTTTGAGAAGATGTATATTCCTTGTAGAACATACATAATATAGGCATTCCTTATAAGGATTAAGATTGATGGACCTGTGGATCCACCCTCCGCGTATCTTGAGCCCACGACCCTTCTCGGGCCCTGGTCCGAGTATGAATGAGGCCCGAATACGAACCATGGACTTATCAGTAGCCCCAAGGTAGATCTTCAGAATATAGAGTGCTCTGTCTCGAAGGTTGAGGGAAAGGCTTGCTTCTCGAGGGAAGACAAATAACTCGAGGGAGACTAACTCGGAGTATTAAGCTCGGGGTGTCCTACAATGACTCTTCTCTCAGGCTTACCCTTCTGAATATCTAGCTTCAAGTTTTTTCGTATTCTACCAGGGCACGTGGACGGTTGGATCTGCATCTGCCTTCTTGAATCTGAGGGGACTGACACGTGGTCTTGATTCATTGTATCTTCTGGCGGTGAGGAAGACCAACCTTCCAATTGCCTGTATCATTTCGCGAGTCGAGGTAATTACTTCACTTAAATGCATGGTAATTACTGGTTATATAACCAAGTAATTTTCCTTATGTTTATCATCAATCTTCATCCAAGTATTTTGCGTTTCATCTCTGCAAAAATTCTCAACTAAACTCTTGTCTTTCTTCATCGTCTTCTTCTCATAACATTTTTCCCCCCATTCTCTGTATTGCCATGTCGTCAGCGAACTCTAGCATTCCCTCTTGCAATGGAGAGAATGTTCCCTTGGCTCGTGACTTGCGCACTTTATTCCTGGAGGTTGAGTTTGGGGAATTGATGGAGGTAACTATGGCGACACCGCTGCAGGCGGTAGCTTTAGTGGCAGATGACGGTGCCTCCAGGTCAGAGATAGACCCTAATGCGGAGCCCCAAGTTGATAAACGAGTTCCGGACGCCGAAGGGTGAATGATGTCACCAAGGTGGTCGACGAAAATACCCTGCAATTTTTGAAGTCATGCAGGTTGTCGTACCCGCTCGAGGCTGATTTGAGGCTCGAGGACAAGACCACTCCGGTCAAGGATCTTGTGAGCCCCACTCGAGGGGTAGTATATGGCAGGTTCTTACAACAGGGTTTGAGTTTTCCCTTTCCCCCTGTGTTTTCACAGTTTCTTCAGCATTATCGGCTTCACCCTTGTCAGATTCATTTCAATGTGGTGGTGAAAATTGTGGCTTTCATCTCCTGGTGCTTCCGGAAGGACTATGAACCAAGCCTGGATCTGTTTAGGAGCTTTTTCAAGCTATTCTGCTTTAAGGATCACGACCACATTACCCTTACTCCTTGAAAGGGCAAGGTTTTCACTTTTCCTGACAATAGCGGCAAGTGGGAGGACATTCGGCTAACCTTTGATCGAATAAAATATGAGGTTCCGGATTGGAATCCGAAGCCGAAGGACACTGTGCCTCTTGATGTCTTTGAGATGCCTGTTCATTTGAAGGGCATCCTTGAGAAGCTCTTGAAGGAGAAGATTGTCTTCCAGGAGGGAGGATTTGTGGGGGGGGGGGGGGGGGGGGCTCACAGCTCGGTGTGGCAGTGGCCTGCTATCACCTAGTCTTATCTGTTAGATGTTCCACGGTCCAAATCCACGTCTAGCTTCCTGAAAAAGGATCGAGATTGGACCCTCCCTGATAAAATCCAGGGAGATGAGAAGAAGGCCAGGAAACGTACTTCTAGGAAGTCACCCCGAAATCAGGGTGAATCTTCTTCCAGTCAATCTTCTTCAGGTAATTTCTGTTTCAAAACAGCGTAGTTATCTGGTACATTTCTTTTACCTAGCGTATTTACGCTCTCCTTTATGTATACAGCCTCTCCTCCAAAGAAAAAGATCAAGAAAGGGAAATCCAATCTCCAGGCCATAGATGAGGAGGTAGAGGAAGTGGAAACGGAAGCTAGGGAATCCTTAGATGATGATGAATCTGACCTTGAACTGGTGGTATCTGAAGATACTTCTCTGAAGAAACTGAAGTATTATCTGAACTGCCCAAAGGAAGAGGATGGTCAAGCTTCTCGGAGGTCTTCTAAGAAGTATCCCTTCGTTGCTAGGGAATCCTCAGATGATGATGAATCTGACCTTGAGCTGGTATTGTCTGAAGATACTTCTCTGAAGAAACTGAAATACTATCTGAACTGCCCAAAGGAAGAGGATGGTCGGGCTTCTCGGAGGTCTTCTAAGAAGTATCCCTTCGTTGCTGAGGTAATTATCTCTCTCATTCTGCTATACGAGTTTCTCAGATATCAAGTTTTTATATGTCTTCCACTTTTACAGTTGATGGCGGATCTGTCCATGGTGGGATGTCGAGCTAATGATGTGATCTGGTACTTGTCTGATTCTGTAATGGAGTTACATGCCAAGTGCTGGGCCTTCAGGGCAAAGAAGGAGGAGATGGAGGTTGCCCTTTTAACTTTGACAACCGAGTCCGCTGCACCTATTCCTCCTGTTCAAGCTCCGTCAGAGGTGACTCAACTGAAAGCCAGGGTAAAACAGTTGGAGGCCGAGAAAGAGGACCTGCTGTTGGCGAGGAAATTCCAGGAAAAGGAGCTGGAGACTTATCGGGATATGGCAGAGGAGCTGGCACAAAATCAAGCTGCGGAGAATGACCCAGAGGAGCCCAAACGACTCCTAAAGCTGTAGAGTGCCTTTGTTGCTTGTAGCCTCGAGTTTCAGAGCCATAGGAAGAGTATGGAGGTTTATTCCCTTCCTCTGAGCTGCATGAGATCTTGGATGGCGTCCTGCAACTATGCCAATCCGAGGAAGAGGTAAAGGTGATGAGGGAAATTTTTTCTCATCCAGATGCTGCTGATAAGTTTTCTGCTCTGATTGCTAAATGCTGGATCCCTGGGGACGAGTTTTTGGATGCATTGGATCCCTTCGAGAAGATAGTAACATCGGGAGATTTACTGAGGCTTATTAAAGCTAAGTATTCTGAATTACCTTCTCTTGAAGAGGTGCTTAATCCTTCTACTGGTAAGGTTGAGTAATCCCAGCAGGTTTGCTACCTTACTTGCTGGCATCTTCTCATCAACCTCGGTCTCATGATTTACTGGAAAGGAGCACCAACCTTGGTTGTTATGTTCTCGCAATTATCCATGATGAACATTCTGCGAGTTTAATGTTGTTTGGCTTCTTCCTTGGGTGTCCTTTGACAAGGCCTTTAATGTCACAGCGTGCAGAAAAGTTGACAATAGCCCATCTCTCCAATGTCACTTCTGGTGAAGTCCTAGGAAACCCTATTGGGTATATTTAAAAGTACCATATTCTGATGTAATAACACCTTTGATATGTCTTTTTTAGGTTCGAGGTTTAGCCTCTTATGTGCCCTTTTGAGGGTCTTGTTTAGAAGTATCATATTCTGATGTAATAACACCTTTGATATGAATTATTTGTGTTCGAGGTTTTTCCTCTATGTGTGCCCTTTTGAGGAATTTTTTAGAAGTATCATATTCTGATGTAATAACACCTTTGATATGAACTTCAACTTTTGTTTTTCAGGTTTCTCCTCTTTATGTTGAGATGATTGATTCTCGAGCACGTCTGCCCTTTTGGTCTATAGACCTCAATAAAGCACTTTTTGAAGTACTTTATCTCGAACCTATCTCTTTTATTCAAAACCATTGGTATTTGAATATTGGATCCAACAACTTATAAGTTGACCAATCATATACTTTATAAAGTATATTGTTTCGAATAGCAATCAATGTTATATTTAAGACAACAATCCTCTTTTTAGAAAAGGAATTTAAGATTTCTTGTTATAAAGATAGGTATAAATATATCATGACTTCAATCTAATTTTTATAACTTTAAGAATAGAAGCAAAGTAAATAGTGGGTTTGAGTTTGAGTACCCGTTTGTGTTAGAGCATACTTGATGAGGCTTCTGGGACATTCTTGATAGTCTCGAACCTTTGTGAGGATCTCCCTTGAGTTTTTATCTTCCGTGAAACTTTCGTAAGTTAATCACATTCCATCTTCGTGGTATAGGTTCCCCCTTTATGGTTTCCAAGAGGTAGCTTCCCCCTGGATGGGATTCTAGGACTCGATATGGACCTTCCCAGTTCGGGGCTAGCTTCCCTTCCACTTCTTTCTTGCTTTTTTCATTTAACCTCATGACAAGGTCTCTTTTAACGAAAGTGGCTAAACGGACTCTTCTATCATGGTAGCGCTTGACTCTTTCCTTTACCTTTGCCTCGTGGATTGTAGCATTTGCTCTCTTCTCCTCTAGGAGGTTAAGTTCGAGACGAAGGTTTTCTTTGTTGGCCGTGCCGTCTTCATCATCTGGTTGAGAAGTACGGGCAGAGAGGACCCCAATTTCCATGGGGATGACCGCTTCGGACCCATAAGCTAAGCTATAAGGAGTCTCTCATGTTGCTGTGGCTGGTGTTGTTCTATGGGTCCAGATCACGCTTGGAAGTTCTTTGATCCAGTTTCCTTTAGCTCCTTCGAGGCGCTTCTTGATACCGCTTACCAAGGTACGGTTTGTAACCTCTACTTGGCCATTAGCTTCTGGATAGTATACCGAGATGAGCTTCTGGTGTATGCCATACTTCGTACACCATGTCTTGAAGGGATCATTAGCAAATTGTGCTCCATTGTCGGTCACTATGTATCTCGGGATGCCGTAGTTACACACGATATTCTTCCAGCAAAAGTTATAACTGTCTTGCCAGTTATGTTGGTTAAGGCTTCAGCCTCTACCCATTTTGAGAAATAATCGATGGCCACAATGAGGTACTTGAAGTTACCAGGGGCCGTAGGAAAAGGTCCGACGAGATCTATGCCCCATCGGACAAATGGCCAGGATTCTTGGATGGTAATCATATTCTCCTGTGGCACGTGGATCATCTTAGCAAATCTCTGGCACTGGTGGCAAGAATTGATATATCTTTTGGCGTCTTGTAGCATTGTAGGCCAGAAATAACCCATCTGTAGGAGCTTTCGGGTGACGGTATGTGGACCTTGGTGGCTACCGCAGACTCCTTCATGTGTTTCTTGTATTAAGTGTTCTGCATCGGAAGGTCCAACGCACTTAAGTAGGGGTTGGAGGTATCCTCTCTTGTATAGGATGTTGTTGTGGATGACATATTTTGGAGTTTTAACTCGGACCTTCCGTGCCAGGTGCTTATCCTCAGGAAGGGTACCTGTTTGAAGGTATTCGATGTAGGGGTTCATCCACGTGTCTGAGATGTCAACAGCCATGTTGCTATTCTCTTCGTAACTTCTCTTCGCCAGGATTTCCATCAGCAATTCTTGAGAAGATCTTATGTTGAGGTCCGAGGAGGCAAGTTTGCTAAGTGCATCAGCCTTGTGGTTACCTTCTCGGGGGATATGATTCAGCTCATAATGCCGGGATTAATTTAGGAGAGGCTTAACTATCTCGAGGTATTTCTAGAGACTGTACTCCCGAGTTTCGTATTCGCCTTTAACCTATTGAACCACGATCTGTGAGTCACTGAAGATTTGAGGTCCTCGACCTCAAGGTCCTTTGCTATTTTTGCCCCGTAATGAGGGCTTCATATTCTGCTTCATTATTAGTGGCTTGAAAATCAAAATGGAGAATGTAAGGATGGTCATTTCCCTCGTAGCTGGTGAGTAAGACTCCAGCACCGCTTCCTCCCGAGTTGGAGGATCCATCCACATATAGTTGCCATTTTCCAGAGTCCGGAGTTGGGTTTGGTTTGTCGATCTCCACTGGTTCAACAGACTCCATTATGAAATAAGATAAGGCTTGGCCCTTGATGGCTGTCCGAGGTTTATATTGTATGTCATGTTCTCCCAACTCGATGGCCCACTTCATCATCCGTCCCGAAGCGTCAGGCTTCTGGAGGATTTGCCTGATCGGGTAGTTGGTTAGGAGGACTATTGTATGTGCTTGGAAGTATGGTCTCAACCGCCGAGAAGCATGGACGAGGGCTAACATCAAGCGCTCGAGAGGAGTATATCTGGTCTCGAACCCTTGTAAGGCCCTACTTACATAGTATACGGGATGTTGCGATCCCTCCTTTTCCTTGACCAATACAGCGCTGATGGCTAGTTGGGATGCAGATATATATAAGTAAAGAGTCTCACCTTTATCTGGTTTTGACAATGTCGGAAGTTGCCGAAAATGGTTTTTAAGCTCTTGGAAAGCTTCTCCGCATTCATGCAACCACTCAAACTGGTTTGCCTTCTTAAGGATATTAAAGAAGGGTAGATGTGTTTCCGCTCCTTTAGATAGGAAACGGCTAAGAGCTGCAAGGGACCTTGTCAGCTTCTGCACGTCCTTGACGGTTTTTGGAGGTTGCATATTTTGCAAAGCCTCTATTTTCTCGGGGTTTACTTCGATCCCTCGATTGGATACCATATACCCCAGGAATTTTCCCGCTTCCATGCCTACGGTACATTTAGCGGGGTTCAGCTTCAAGTTGGAGGCCCGTAACGTGTCGAAGGTTTCCTTTAGATCTTCAAAGAAGACGTCATAACAGCGGTTCTTTACTACCATACCGTCCACATAAATCTCAAGGTTGCGCCCTATCTGAGATTTGAATAATTTGTCTACCAGCCGCTGGTAAGTAGCTCCAGCATTCTTCAATCTGACAGGCATCATCTTGTAGCAGAAAGTTCCTCTGTCAGTTATAAAGGAGGTTTTTTCTTTATCTTGTTCTGCCATAGGAATCTGATGATATCCTTTAAAGGCATCAAAGAAGGCTAGTACTTGGTATCCCGCAATCGCTTCAACTAACCGGTCAATCGAGGGTAAGGGATAGCTATCTTTAGGACAACAATCATTTAAGTTGGTGAAGTCGATGCACATTCTCCACTTTCCATCTGGCTTCTTGACCATTACTAGGTTAGCTATCCATTTTGGGTACCGCACTTCTTCGATTATACGGGCTTTAAGTAGCTTGTCTACCTCCTCCCCAATGGCTTCAACTCGATCTAGTGTGAAGATGCGTCGTTTCTGCTTAATGGGTTTTTGCGAGGGATTGATATTCAGGTAATGTTCCGCCAAGCGAGGGGATACTTCCACCAAGACGTTGGTGTCCCAGGAAAAGACATCTATATATTGGTTGAGAAGATCTCGTAGTTTAGCCTTTATCTCGGGGGGTAGGAGAGTTCCAACCTCAACAGTTCCTGATTCTCCGAGCTGCATCGGCTCGGACTCGGAGTACTTGGCTGGTTCAAGATTCTCCTTTTCTGATTCTCGGATAGCTTGTATTGTGCATATTCGAGCTAATTGTTGGTCACCTCAGATTTTGGCAATCCCTTTATTGGTGGGGAATTTCATCGCCAAATGATAAGGGGACCAGATTGCCTTTGCCTGGTACATCCAGGGCCTTCCAAGGATTATGTTGTGTGGTGCCTTGGAATCGATGATCGTAAAGGTGCAATGCAAGGTTATACTCCGAGGACCGTCTCTCACATGCACTGGTAAAATAGTTTTTCCCAAAGGAATGACGGGATTGCCGATAAATCCTGAGATAGGGCTTGTGGGCGTGAGATTATTTTTGTCCAATCCCAGCTGTTCATATCAACTGAGAAACATGACTTTTACTTCACTTCCTCCATCCACCAGAACTCTTCTGATCATGTTATGGTTTATGTCAACCGCAATCACTAGGGGATCTGAATGGAGAATTTGATTAGGAACCGCATCTTCAGATGAAAAGGTAACAGTTCCGTCTAAGCGAGATATTTTGCTCTCCCATTCCCAGGTAGAGGCTTCTTGCGACGATCGATGCACACCATTGATGCTCCCTCCTGCTCCCTGGTTTCTGGCGTGGCTTTTCTCGTCGTTGTTGATGCTTCTTGCTCTTGTCAGGGCCGAGACACGGATTCGTGTACTCCCACGAAGGTTTTCAGCCGGATCAGCCATGAGTTAGAAGGTCGTATAGATCAAGATTAGCCCGCGGGTCCCACCGGGCGTGCAAAATTGATGGATGTCTACGACCCGCACTTGATCACGAACTCTGCTCACGAACTGATCTGCAAAACAAAGGCCCCGGGTGTCCCTGGGATAGACACTTCGATGCTCAAGTCAGTATATTTGCTTAAGGCGTAAAGTATGAGATTAGATGGGGAGGTCTACCAAACCTTTAGGATATTTTATGGCTACAATCCGTAGATCACCAAGATATGTATTTATGGTATGAATACAACTCTTATGGAATAGTAGTTGTATTACCATGCATAATAGAAGTATATTTCGGACATGGTTGTGTTAGCATGTTTAGGATTGCTGTATTACTATCTTTGAGATAATGTATATTCCTTGTAGAACATTCATAATATAGGCATTCCTTATAAGGATTAGGATTGATGGACCTGTGGGTCCACTCTCCGCGTATTTCGAGCCCACGACCCTTCTCGGTCCCTGGTCCGAGTATGAATGAGGCCCGAATACGAACCGTGGATTTATCACCATTATTCTAAAAAATACTTCTCTAGTTGATATTTTGTCAACAACATCATTAGTATATTATACTCGTTAGTTTAAAAAACTTCTCTAGTTGAAATTCGTGTACTTGGTTTAGTTAAGAGATAAAATGTTTTGAATATGTACATGTAGTAGTCTTTCTTGAGCAGGGAGGTACTCGCTTTTTACTTTAAAATGTACTAGTGTAAACATGTTCCATATGGCAAAGATTTTCACATTCTTTGACATTTAATTATTTTTCAAAAATAAAATGGGTGCTAAATAAGTATGGGTTGTTCAATTGAAATTATTAAATTTATTAATTACTCTATTTATTCCGAAAACTCAATTAATCTCATTAATTCATTAATATGCAATTGGTGACATATAATCAGTCAAATTATTAAATTTCATATATTCAATTATATTAAATGAAATTAATCTCATTAATTATACCATAACATATGTAACGTCTCATTTGTATTGCTGAATTAATCAAATTAAATTCAATTAATCACATTAACTACTAACAATACAAAACAATCTGAATAAACAAACTTAAACCATATTAAAACAAACAAAAAGAAAAACATATATATTAAAATAGATTATCTTGATTTAAGATGAATATAATGAACATACTAGGCCTGGAAAGTGATCCCTTTAATTTCATAACCTATTTTATCGTAATTTTGTTTTATTGGATTCGTAAAAATACTTTTGAATTGACATTTACTAACTCTTTATAATAATAATTCTGTTGCACCTTAAAATGATGTTGCTCTGATGACTTTCAGAAGTTGGGATTGTTGATGATTTTTTTTTATGCCTTCTCTTTCTTTTTAATCACAAACAGTAGTATTTTATCAATCACCAAATAAAGTACAACGCGCAAGATTATGCGCAACATTCACCCTGTCTCTAGAAACTTTCAAAAACAAAGAAAAACTAAATTTTACAGACAAATTCTAATATCTTCTATAATGCTAACAATCTCCAGAGGAGCATTCAGTGTTCCGTTCATTGCTTGAACTATAATTGCATTATCTGTGTTCACCTGAATCATTTCTGCACCAAGATCCCTGGCTTCTTCCATACCCCTTAGTATTGCCAACGCCTCCGCTTGCAAAGCCGAGAACATACCTTGCTTCAAACTGTTCTCCTTGATTATTAATCCACATTGGTCTACTATGATCCAAGCTGAAGCACCCATGCCACTGTGAGACTGAAAAGAGCCATCTGTGATTATTCTCCAGCCCAATCCTTCATTGACAACCTCTGTTAGAGAAGAACAAGAACCATTGTATTGACATGGAGGAAGAAATTCCTCTGATGATATATTATTCTTGCAAGAGAGGGATCTCTGAATTTGCTCATAATGCCACCTAGCTTGGTCCCAAATTAAAAATAGGATCCATCCCTGCTCTTTCCCAGTAAACCATATTCCTATTCTTCCAAATCCACCAAATAACACAAACCGATAATTCCAAAAGATCATCACCTGGGGCTTCCATGATCCAAGACTTTAACCAAACGACAAAGTCACCTCTATAGCCACTTGTAAAGTCAAAACCAAAGGAACTTAGCCTCCATACTCTACTTGCAGTTTCACATTCTGCAAAAATATGTGACACTATTTCAACCTGGATACCACATACCATACATAAAGGTGTAGAAGAGCAATTGCGCTTGAAAAGACCTAGCGTTGACGGGACTGCACCATTCATGATCTTCCACAAAAGAAATACCATTCTTGGAGGCAGTTTGAGTTTTCAGAACTTTCTCCAACCTTTCTTATCCAATGACTGAGAAAAGGATGATGATGGAGGTGTTTGGTGGCTAAAACTTTACATAACATGGTAGCCTTTTCGTACAGAATACTTACCATCCTTAGATTTCTCTCAATCCAAGGAATCCTCCCTCGTACTCTCTACATGTCTTGGTATGTGCACCTTAAAGATCTTGTCTGCAACTGCCCTAGGAAACAACAAATTAACCAGAGAAGGTTTCCACTCTTTATTTTGATCCAACAAGTGAGAAACCTTGAGGTTAGCGAGCTTGGTTAGTTCTGAAGTGCTAAGTGAATTTGTGGAACCAACTATCCAATTTTTATGTATCGGAATCTTCTCTCCCGTTACCACCCTCCATTTAAGATGTGTCACAATAACCTCTCTGCTCTATAATATGGATTTCCAACCTTATGAATCAGGTGGTTTAGCACTGCACTCCAGAAATGACATATTAGAACAATACTTGTGCAACATTATCTTGCTGAAAAGTGAATCCCTTTGATTGATCAACTTTCATGTTGTTTTTGCTAATAGTGCTCTATTCATCTCCATCATCGATCTGAGTCCCAATCCCCCTCTCTCTTTAGGCAAACACAACCACTTTAAAGATTTCCAATTAATTCCTTTCTTCTCTGGAATGCCACTCCAAATAAAATTTCTTGTAATCTTGTCTAGTACTTTACCAACTGAGACTGGCATTTTGAAAACTGTGAGAGGATATGCAGCCATGGAATGCAACACACTTTTCACCAACGTTATCCTTCCTGTCATAGAAAGCCCTCCTGCCTTCCATGAACTAAACTTGTTCTTCATCTTAGAAATTGCACCCTGGAATAACCTCCTTTTGTGTCTAGGTGTCATTAAGTCTAACCCTAAATATTTTTCTGGTAAACCCTCTTGGTGTATATTCAAAGCATAAGACCCACATAGCTTCTAACAGCCTGATCAGTATTAGCCCTAAACAAGATTGAAGATTTATTGAAGTTCACCCGCTGACCAGAATAACAAGAAAATGTATCCAATATCCCTGCAAACTTCCTAATTTCCTGTTGTCTACATTTCACAAACACAGTGCAGTCATCCGCATACATTAGATGTGATAACCTAATGCCACCGGGCTTGATGGGAAAACCTAGATTGTGCGTCATTCTGATCACGCAACATTGAAGAAAACACCTGCTGCATAAGAATGAACAGATAAGGAGAAATAGGGCAGCCTTGACAAAGTCCTTTATTTGGCTGAAACGCCTCAGATCGTAAACCATTTGCAGAGACCACATAAGACACTGATGTCACACACTGCATAATCATTTCTATAAAGCTATCAGGAAACCTCATAGTTTGGAGAACTTTCTTCAGGAAGTCCCAAGAAACTCGATCATAAGCATTGCTCATGTCCAATTTCACCGCAGCCAGACCTACCTTCCATTTCTTCCTTTTTCTAATATGCTCTACCATCTCATGCGCCAAATATTCTCTTGTATAACTCTGCTTGGAATAAAACCATTCTGATGCTCATCAACTAAAGACGGAATTACCTTTTTAATTTTTATAGCTAAAACCTTGGAAATGATCTTGTATGTGGTGTTGCACAAGCTGATAGGTCTGAAATCCTCAGGACATTTTGGCAATGTCTTTTTAGGAATATAAATAACATTAGTCAGATTCCATGCCTGATTCATGACACCACCTTGAAAAAACTCCATCACACTTTGTCTGATGAAATCCTTTATACTACTCCAATGTCTCTGATAAAAACCGGGAGGAAATCTGTCAATACCCGGAGCAGCCCATGATCTCAGTTCTTTAACAGTCTGATTAATCTCCATTACAGATACCTGTTGTTGTAAGAAAATAATTTGTTCATCATTCAACTTAGCAGATAACTTATCGAGCGCTTCTTCCAATGTGCCATGTAGTTCTTGTATATAAAGATATTGATCCACCTGGGTATAAATCTGTCTTGTATGTTGAACATTATTTGATGAGCCTGTTCTTCAGTAGTAGCTAGCTCACCCTCTTCATCCTAAATATCCACAATGACATTCTTCAACTTTCTTTTTGTTGCCCACTTATGAAAAAATTCCGAGTTCTGATCACCAGCACTCTCCTAGTTCAACCTTGAAGCAGCCAATATTGCACCCGATACTCTTGTAACCTAATAAGTTCCTTTCTAACTTGCCAATCATGTTGTGTCGCTTGACCATGTAACTTTGATGATTGGAATTGCTGGAATTCCTTTGTCAGATCCTCAATTCTCCGATCAATGTTTCCAAAGGACGTTCTATACCAATTGTGCAGGTGCCTCAAGGATATTTGCAATTTTTCATTAACCATGTCCGACGAGCTAATTCCTGGATGTATGCATTGTTGTTTCCATACTCTTTCTACAATCTGGTGAGCTGAGACCTCTTTGGACCAAAAGGACTCATATCTTTTAAACAACACCTTCTTTGCTGATTGAGGTTTCAAATCCAGAACAATGGGACCATGATTATAAATGGTGATTGGAAGATTCATGATAATAGCATTTGGGAACATATCTCTCCAAGATTGAGTAACAAAGGCTCTATCCAATCTCTCAAGAATCAGATTTTCTCTCTGATTATTTGTCCATATAAACCATGAACCCACATTTTTCAACTCATTCATTGAGAGATCCAATAACAACTTTCTGAATGTGCCAGCCAAACTCTGATTGATGGGATTGCCTCCTTACTTGTCAGATTGATCTTTTAATGTGAGCGCAGAACATGTCAACTTCAATATATAAGAACCTGTAAATTATGATATAAAATATCTTATTAAATTAACTACGGTTTTTTTTTTGCAATTAAAAGAGCCTTTTATTAGTTGTTCACCTCAGCCCTCAGGTCTCAATAACGTTAGAGCCGACATTGATTACTTCATTCCAGTTCATACAAATTAGTGATAAACGTGGAATGATTCATGACTCGGTTGCATGTATCCTTGATAAATTTTTAATTGAATAGATCGATCATAACTCATCTGCTTAAATATGATTATCTAACAAGCATTTACTGCAACGCAAATATTATGGGATGATTCGACAAAATAACAAGACTAACTTTTATAACTTAACTTTTATACCTCCAACAAATGCCAAAAGAATAAATTTTAACCCTTATATATAAAGTGCACTCATTGTTTATAGACTCAACAAAAAAATTTGATCGATTCATAATCCCATGACCATATTCAATAAAAAGTAAAAAGTTAACGTTATGTGAGGGTATTTTAGTGTGGCGAGGACTGGGATCATAGCTCATAGCAATGAGCTGAAGCTCTTTCGTACACAGTCTATTCTCTCATAGTTTGCTATGCTCAGACTCTCACATGTACTATTACTTTTAAGGCATTTTGTCTATTTTGTGGTTTGGGGTGCCAATTAATTCCCCCACCGTAGTGTGGCTTTAAATTATTATTTGTAAATAATAATAAATTTACATCATTTATGCTATTCATAATAAATATCTTTTGCTTAAATTTTGGTAAGCTAAAATATTAAATAGTATTAAGTTAAAATACACAAATAAAAATTAGACATCATGCATAATAAATATAAAATTTGCAAAATAATTAATTATAAAATATTTAATATTATTTTATTAGATGTCTAAACAATACTAACATATTTTAATATGAGTTTGGTTGAATTGCACAAACTAATTTTGGTGATATATAATTTTTATAAATTCTAATGATTTTAGAACTTGTGATATATTATCTGATAATAATTATAAGTGTGTTATATTGTGTTATAAATCAGAATTAAGTAAAAAAACATTTCTTTTAAAAATTAAAGCTATGTATATTTAACTATACATTAAAAATGAATTGAAACATATCTTAAAATTTTAATAATTAAATATTAAAACGTTGACTAAAAGATAGGTGCAAATAACATTTTTTCTATCTACACCATTATGGTCTATCAATGTTTTATGGTTCCTAGGTTATTTTTACACCTCTAAGGTAGTGTAAATAGCTACACCCGTTTCCTTCTCTAACATCCAACTAAACAATCTTTTCTATATCATAAGAATTTAAAAATGATTTTGGAATTTTATCTTCCCACAAATTTATTATTCCACATGCAACCAAATGACCTCTAAATATGTATCCATGCCGGACACCTACAAAACTTCTCAAATGTGGAAAAGAATTTGCTCCATTGCTGAATTCACAAACTCTTCTTTCTAGAATTCAGATTTGAGTGGACAGTTGGCTCTGTACTATTAATGGTCTGAGGGAGAAGACATCTCTTCCCAGACATCACTATCCCTAAAGCCTTTCTTGACTACCAACACCATTTCTCTAATGTAGTGTTTAAGTTTGAATTCCGGTTACAATGATAAACCATTTGGGAACCCTCAGTTGATGGAATATTTACAGTCAAGTCAGCTTATCATGCTTTTAGCAGTATAGGCGCAACTCAATCTTTACATATCTCTCAGGTATGATTACACAATGTAGCTTCACATAAAACAAAACAAAACTCAATTACAAACTATATAAAGGTTGCTACAATGTTATTTGTAAGTTTGGTACTTTAGCCTCAAAATGCCCTCTCTGCTTTCGAAGTGATTCGCTGGACCATTAACTTAGTCAATGTATGGTAAATGTCCATCTTTAAAATGAGATGCATAATTTTTTGATCTTTATTCCTACTCCAACTTCTGTGTCAGCAAAACATAAATTAACTTATTATTGAACTATAAAAGTCTAACTAAGGTGCACTTAAAAGTAATTTTGACAACTTACGAGTTAGAAGGAATAGAATTCTTGTTGATGATGTCCAGTACTAACATGTTAGTCAATGTTGAATGTGAAAAACAAGTACTAGTGGTCTTTAGTGCATTTTCATTAGTTGGTAATGTCAATAAACTTAGAGAATTGAAAGAAGTTGGGCTAGTTTCTAGTTATATCTTTTTTACCATGGATGTTTCATGGAAAGAGACGTATGGTTCTGGTTTCTCTAGACTTCTTTGTACTTTAGCTCAAGCCATTTAATATTGGTTGATAATTAGAAACAAGAATGATTTGATAAAAATTTCACAATTTTACATTTACTTTTACTTTATGAGTGTTCAGTTAAGTTCATCTCACTTCAATTTGATTTAGTTCAGTTTAGTAAAAAAACATTAAGAACATGACCTTATAAACCTCACAAATACATGTGTCATCACTTGTTTCACTAATAATGAGATGGAACTCCCAAATAATGAGAAGTGAGCCAAGATTAGAACTTTGCCATAGGAGCAGTGCTAAATTAAAACTTTGCCACAAGGATCATGTTACTGATACTCATGAACGGAGCTTTCATCTCAAGCTACCATTGTACAAGCACATGTTGAGCAAGAGAACCATTATGGATGACTCATCGGAAGTAATCTAGTGCCGCCTTATGTTTTGAAAAATTAATTTGCTAATAGGCTCTAGATTTTTTGCGTCTGAGAAAGTCATAAACTACAAAATTTACTTTGTTTTTTTATAATGTATAGGTTCCACCATTTTTTGCGCAATACATTTAGAGCTCCTTGGGGTTGGACGAACCCCCCCGCATGGCCCAATCTCAGCCGTCCGGCTCAAATCAGTTGATCTGCATCACAAATTCATTATGTGAGTGATATGTCTGATGTACCCTTCATTAGTTCAACTTAATCCCTTATTTTGCTGTGTAATTTTTTACTGGTTAGTTTACTTTGATTTTTAGGAATACAATCATCCTATCTGAATTTAATTTTTGAAAGTCAGAAATGCCCTTACTGTAACAGAATTAGACGGATATTCTCCCAATTTTGTTCATCCTCTATGAAACATCCCAGATCAGCTAGACAACCCTCCCGATCTTGATTGCTCTGTCCGGAACATATTCGGACCGCAGTTCACCGCATTTCTTCAAGCTGTTCCGGTAGCATCCATCACTCGTAGTGGGAGAAGACCCCTTGTCTATACAGGTGAGATTTGTGCTTAGTTTTGGATATGGGTCAAATTTGTATTCAGTTATGACCCTGTAGTGTTGATCTTCTTCTGTTCCATTAAGTTATACACTGAATTGTTGTGCCCATACTCTGGAGGAACTGGATAAGGCTAATTATTATAAATTTCAAACAAAAATGTTCATGTATAGCCAAACTGTTTATGTTTAAGTGCTTTTAGTTTTTCTTGTTGTGACATGTAAGATTAACTATTGTTTTTTATATGTTTATACGGAGTTTTGGTTCCTCAATCTTACTTGTTCGTGAAACCTAGTGGTTGAAGCACACTTAATTTAACAGCTCTTTCATAATACAATTATGCTAAACACTGTACTCATTAGTAATGTAGTTTTGTATTCCTTGTATAACCAGTTGATTTTTAGGGGGGTATGAATTTGTCCTTTTTATCAAAAAGTTTTTGTGCATTGCTTATAACTACAAAATTTGATTAACTCATGATAGAGTTTAATTTTGTGTGGAAACTGCAGTACTGACAGGGTAGTCGTGATGTCTAGTCAACCGTGTAGAACATATGTAGGGTTTGATGATGTTGGGTATAGTATGACCGATGTTTATGGTGTACTCTACATTGGGAATGTCCGAGAAGACCTGCATGCCTCTGAGGCTCCAAATGTACCTGGAGGACTGTTGTCAGATGTCTATCCAGATGATATGGATGGAGTACCTGAAGAAGCTGCTATTGTGCGCTTCCTTGATCCCAAGGTCCCTCCATCTAGTAGAGATAGAGTTTTAGATGGTGAGAGATCGGGTGTAGCGGAAAAAGTTGTCTTGGAAGATACTGTTTCATTGGATGATGCATCTGATGATGGTGATGGCGATGCTGATGGTGATGCTGATGATGATGGTGATGCAGATGCTTATGACGATGCCGAAACAGCTGGTGCTGGTAATGAAGGTCGTGTTAACGATCTGTTGGGAAGCATAGAAGAGGTTGTTGATTTGGAAGATGATGGCGAAACTAGTTTGAGGTTTAGGATAAGCGGCGATCAAACAATTCTTGTAGACGATCCGGCCGGTGAAACTGCTAAAAATAACACAGATGTGTCCCCTCCAAAAGTTGGAATGTTATTCGACCTTGGTGAAGAGTTCATTGCATATGTCCATCGTTATGCTCACTCAATGGGTTTTGGTGCAAGGATAGCCGGAAGTGATAGAGACCCTCGATGCTCCAGAAAATCTTCGCCCCCACAGATGCACATTATTGATGATGTGCTGATCAGTGCATGTGTAAATAATTACCGCATAAGGATGACATGTCGCAAGGCAGGTAAGCATACACCAAGAAGCTCAAACCCAGAGCGCTCTAGTGAGTCATGTAAGACTGGATGCCTGTATAATGTGACAGCTAGGAGAAATCTTAGGATTTGGAGCCCATGGAGAATTAGTACTGTGTATGGGCTTGGGCACAATCATAATCTTGAAGAGTGTTACTCTAACTATCTGCCTAGGTACCGCATCATTTCACCTCCTGACCAGATGAAGATTCTGGAGCTGCAAAAAGCCGGTGTAAAAGCTACAACCATATATGATATGTTTGTGACTGATAAAAGTGGAATCCGCAACGTTCCCTTCACTGAGCTAGATTTAATAAATTTCCTACAGCTGAGCAAGCAGAAACCACTGAAGGATGGTGATTTTGCAGCCATGGAGGCTCATTTCAGGGAAATGAGACTACTTAGTCCCAGATTATTTTTAAGATTATGAAAAGACCAAAGATGGGAGGCTGAAGAGTGTTTTTTGGGCAGATAGCAGATGCATTCAGGCTTTCATGGAGTTCGGTGATGTTGTATCGTTTGACACAACCTTTTTATCCAATAGGTACCTAATGCCTTTTGCGGTGTTTGTCAGCACTAATAATTTTGGGAGGACAATTTTATTCGGCTGTGCATTGCTTGCAAACGAGGCAACAGAGACTTTTGTTTGGCTGTTCGAGACATGGAAGAAGTGCATGGGTGGGAAGGCTCCATTGCGCATATTGACCGATCAAGCCGCTCCAATCTGTATGTATCTGTTTATATTTCAAATTATTATGTCTTTAAGCAATTTACTTGTATTGAAGCTTAAACGTGATTGTTGTGCGATATGTTTAGAGCAGTTGGTCTTTGTTGACAGGTTTGGTACTCACCAGTTAACAATATCTCTAGTTTTTAAGGTCCAGATGCATTTAATGAGGCTATGTACCAATCCAAGTATGGTATTAAATAATGAGATTAATTTCAAGTATGGTTTTAAATAATGGGGAGAATTATACTTTAAATTGATTACAGAGTTTAATAAGTCTGAGCTCTTCAGTCCTTGATTTTAGAAGTCCTTAGGTTTTTAACGAGAAAGGTGATATTTTTGTGTAGCTGTAACCCGGTGATACTTCCAGTGATGGTTAGTTGTCTTACGGTGGAGGGTGAACTATGTATTGGCTCAGAACGGAGTGACCTAACTTCTGTAGTTCTTCTATGTTTACTGCACATGTTTTAATTATCGATGTATTAAAAAAGAGCAGTTTGAGGTAGAATTTATGATTTGTTGAATATAATAGCAACTGTGACTTAGTGGGATTGTGATCATGTGTGTGATTAAAGTAATGAAAATATATATGCGTATGGATGCGATTTTTTGCAGTATGTTTAAATCATCAGGTTCCTGATGAAGTGTACTCATCGCATTATTGACCTTGTAAGCACACGCATGAAATTTTCTTTATTTTTCAGGCTTAGCAATCAAGATTGTGTTTCCTGAGGCCACTCATAGGTGGTGCCTGTGGCATGTGATACAGAACTGCCACAGTCATTTAAGCAAGAGGAAGGAGTGGGATGAAATTCACCGGATGTTGCAGGAAGTTTAGCATGATTCCTTCTCAGTCGACGAGTTTGAAGATCGCAGGAAAATATGGGCTGAAAAATTCGGTATTGGTGAAGGTTGTTGGGTGAATAGATTGTTCAGTGAGAGGAGTAAGTGGTGCCCTGTATATTTCAAAGCCTATTCTGGGCTGGAATGTCGAGCACTCAGAGAAGCGAGGGGATGCATCACTACTTCAAAAAATACGTGAATAAGAACACATACCTGACCAAGTTTGTTGAGCAGTACGCCAAGGGAATTTGCCGACGTATTGCCAAGGAAGAGAGGTCTATTGTGAATGGGAGGGACAGGCATTCTGTCGTGACATCACGACATGCGTTTTTGAGAGACTGTACACTCGACCAAAGTTCTTAGAGCTTCACAATGAGCTGATTGATATGGCAGGAAATGTTGCGACAAAGAAAAGTGAGAATGAAACAGAAGTGGTGTATGAAGTGGATCAAAGACCTTTAGGGTTGGGTGGAGTCAGAAGAGCAAACACAGAGTGGTGTTTGTCAAACAGTCCGAGCATGTTCATTGCGAGTGCTGAAACTTCGAGTTCTGTGGCATCTTGTGCTCGCACGCCCTCAGGGTGTTCTGGATGGAGGATACACACACCGTTCCAGACAAGTATGTTTTGGAGACGTGGATGAAGGGAATTCCACGGCTATATACTACACACATTTATCCAGATGCGGCAGTCATGGGCCAGGCTTCCCTGCATGCACAGAGATTCCAAGAGATGAAGAGATTGTGTGAGGGGTTGAGTGCTATGGTAATGCATGATGAGGAAATGCATAAGGAGCTTGTTGGGTTGATCACCAAAATCAAGGATAAGTTATACGACAAGATCGGGCTACCCGATGGTATAGGGACTTTTGAGAGGGGCACTGTTGGAAAGGTGTATACAAGGCTGGAACTGTCTGGAAGCACACTAACAAGGTCAATTGGCCTAACTGTGGTCGGTGAAACTGACGTGAAGGACCCCGTTGACAAAAAAGGTCGTGGTAAGACACTGCACAAAAGGAAAAAGAGCAATGCTGAAATCATTGGCATGCGGAAAGCAAAAGCGAAGCAAAAGGTGGCAGATATTGTGCAAGAGTTCAGTCCACGTACTCCAGTTAAGGTAAGTAGAAGGAAAAGTTTTAGATGTTAGTTGCAGGAACCACCGCGATATATAGATCTAATAGACCCTATGTTATTTAACTGCAGATGGCGTGGGCGGCAGATAATCCTCTGGTGCGAGGAAAGCGCAGCAAGCCCACATTTCAAATGAATTCGGGGACCGGGTGCTTCCAGTAGGTGCAGTTCGATATGTTTAAATGTTCATGTTAGTATATCGGATTGAAGCATTATATTAGCATTTGACAAGTCAGTTCAGCCAGGACATTACCTGTGCTGCACATTATAATATATTTCCCAAGGTTCATCAAATTATATGAACAAGAATATTTTGTCATGTGATGTTTTGTGTAAGATACATTTGAAAAATGTTTACATTTCTGTGTGTTTGTTATTAGTGGTAAAGGATTTTGCAAGCGTTGTTGGACCTGTTCAGTAAAATCCAAAAGATATCTTATGAATGTATAGGCCACTTAGTTATTAAACATGGATTTAGCTGTAAAATAAAATGGAAAATGGAAATTAAGCGTTCATCATTCTCCAGCATCAAACATCCTCATCCTTGACATTCACAGACACGTTTATTGCATTCATGGAATGTGTTTTATTGTCACCATTAATCTTGATTTCATACTAGCTTATATCATGAGGCTTTTTAGTGATTTGGCCTATAAAATTCAAGCATTTTTGGGCCCATTTTGTTCAATCCTAAATAAATGTTATGATTTGAAGCTCATTTACTCTTTAGAAATGAAATGAACGTAAAATAAAGACAAAAAGTTTCAGAACATATTGTTTTCCAATCTTTAGGGTTTTACATTCTCATCCGTGATATCGTCACGTAATCCGCATGTCCTGTGCATTTTTGGAGTTGTAAATTACTTTCACCATCAATATATATAATGCATAATAATGAATACATAAATGAATCTAGAGTTGTTTACATCTTTGGACTAAAGGGGGCTCATATACAATTTTTTGGTTATTGTTATATTCCTTTCAGTACAAAGCTAACACTTTTTTTTTAAAAGCAAGCGTTGTGGTCATTGGCTAATAACTTTCGGTTATTAGTAAACTTTTCCATAGTAAAGGTCCTACAAGGACTCTGTAAATTAATTGAAGAATATCAAGTCATAGATTGATTTTTAAGTAAAGTATCAAAAGCATTTCCCTAATGAAAACAGTTATTAATTCAAAATACGCAGCCAAATATACCAACATATAATACATATTATGAAGAACAAATCCGAGTTATAGTAGGGAGGATTGGGGCTAAATCATCCAACGCAAAGAACCAACTGGTGCCTCTTGATTTACTTTTCTTCAGCTTCATACAAGGCAACCTTTTTGCGGATGCTTATTGCAAGTCCTTGCATGACAGAAGTGCGATGGCGGTTGATTCTTGCAGAAGCTATCCGGCTGCAAATGCTGACCCTCTTTCGCATTCTAAAATCACCCTGCAATGTGTTTTTAGGACGCGACAGTTATTTTAAATATTCAAATTTTGAACATATGATGTGTTATAAGACAATCACCTCATGCAAATGGAGCTGAAAAAGACCCCGCTGGTACCCAGAAAAATATTCCATCACATGCATGGCGAGTAGGCCTGAATCAGCGTTGGTGGTGACAATGCACCAGTGAGGTGTTATAACCTCAACGGGGAAGTCCTTGACAGAAACATGCCTGCCATCTCCTTTTTTTTTTAGGAATTTCCTGAACAATGCTCCCTATTTCAACCATATATAGATTATGTCAATTATCCATTGTGGTGCTAATTGATGACATGCACAAGAGAGTCAAATTGAGGCCTTGCGTGAGAGGAAATAAATAACGACAATCATTTACAATAGTCTCCACAGCCTTGTCAAGTGGAGCAGGCCCAAATTTACGGCACCCACAGATTATTTGCTGATAGAATCCTTTGCGGAAGTTCACAACCAAGAGGCAATAAGTACCCGAGAGTCGATAGGGTATAAAGACCAGGAGAAGTTTTTTAAAATTATTCAGATAAAATTGAGCAGTATACTAACCCCCCTGCTATAAGTGTGAGTTACAAATACCAGTTTGGAATGGAGGACGTCAGCCTTAAAGGCAATCAACCAGTTGTGCCAAATGTCCATTATCTGCGCTGGCGTGTAGGCTGGATCATCCTGATGTCAATACATTAATGGTAACTGAGTTATTGCCCGGGAATAAAATCACCAATAAAACAAGTTTATCAAATGTTGGATGTAACAATTATTTTTGGTCGATCTATACTTGAAATGATTGTTTATAAAAACATTGATTCATACCATGTCAACCATGTGCAGACAGGTTGGTTTTCCATTGGTTTCAGTCCAGTCGGCGGTGAGTATCCTAGTCCAAGCGCACACCACAGCGAGTTCTATACCACAATTTGCCTCGAACGAGGCCATTTGTGACCGTTCAAGAGATGCCATTTTCCATCCATCCTCATAGATAGCATCTCTGCATTGAAATACAAATTTTGGAAATATTATAAAACTACTCATCGATAGCATTATAATTCATAGGGTATAAATAGAGTAGATCGAGTTACATAGCATTGTTGTGGGGAGAAATGCAGTAATCTGCCATCTGTAACTGATGCTTCCACATTGGAGGTTTGAAATTAGCCACGGTGGTGCAAAAAAAGCTCCTGAATCTAGTAAATCCAACGCATACTGGCCATGGCACAAGAGAATGCTGCTGAGGAGTTTGATCTACATCGGAACCTTCAGGTCCCACACCTAACCCATCCTCTTGTTCCTCTCCACTATGATGCTTGTCCTCCTCCTCAAGGGATCCCGTACCAAAGGCCGTCCTGCCTGGCTCGGTTGTGCAGCCCACCTCGTCATTCACGCCACTTTTGTGTTTCAGGGTTGTCTTCAGATTGCATAGCAATGTTATCATATCATCAATGCTAATGAACTGGTTGAAACTGCTTATCTCTATGACTGGTGGAGTGACTGCAAGTCCATCAGTCCCACACAAATTGCGAATGAAATCAGAGTGTTGAATTTTGTGGCTTAGAACCACAGTTAAGTCACGCAGAAGCAGTGCAATGCTAGCATCGTCCTCCTGCATCCAAAATTTTGTTAAAATATTATTACAAAAATGTGGCCCGACACAAAGAAACCCCTTACACATTTGACCTAATTTTCATCTAGACATCTGTGTTAATAATTAAATTAAGTCCTCAATCCTTCACCTCATATTCATGTTTAACTATCTAGACTTGTTGTGACAGCAATTGATTAAATGAAGAAGAAGAGTGGCAATGGTTTTCTACTCGTATTTTAATTTATGCAATACGTTTGAGGGTTTGTATTCAAAGCTCGACATTTACTGAACAAGTGAAAGCTATTAAGGCCTGCATCTGTAATGATGGTGGTTGAAATCATACCTTCATCACCAGTTGCCGGATATAACAGTCTGTTAGGCCTTGGTCCCATATAGTAAAACAAAGGGTTTGTTCATCCAGCTTGTGCCTGTCTCCGTTGCTCTTCTTAAGTCTCCTTTTTGAGGAACCCAACCCCCACCGCAGTCCCTGGATCTTCCCTGTACCAATTTGAAAATAAACAAACATTCAAATGTCCGAATATTAGACATTGTAGTTCCGACCACCAGCTTCTTCAAGATAATATTTACTTTTGGTTTAATCATCATTTTTATTAAAGGATTAGCATCACGAACTTGAGTTTATGAATGAATCATGAAGCACTCAAAGGCCACCTATGCAATAAAATCAGGTTTTATTCTACTGTTTTCAGGTCCGATTCAAAGCTCGGACCTTTGTTACCGGAAGTCATCTATTTTCCTACCATGCAATGAATAGGATGTATCTCAACAGCTAGACACACACAGTATTATAGAGTCTGGCAAAAACCTTTTTGATTAGGGTAAGATGGTTCCATTTCTTACATTAACCGCATTCAATTCATTTTAGCTAAGTTAATCGGATTTACGGAGTATGAGAAACTTACCATTGGACTTCTGTGTACCAAGATCTGATGTTTGGGAAGAGGATCCTATTCCTAGGTCTGAAATCGTCGCGCTTGAGCTCATGTGGATGCCGGAAGGGGAGCTTGAACAGTAGAAGGCGAGGAGTTAGTTACTGTGGGGGAGATGAAGCAAATCCTACATGCGTTGAGAGTTTTATGTGAGAAGTCTGTATTTTTCAACTTTAATTTGTGAAGGACTATTTTAATTTAATTAATTAACTTGCTAGCTGTAAAAGTGCAACGGTTAAAGTTGAACAACTTTGCCATGGAAGGTTGCTAATACTAAAATGGATTAAATGTAGGTGGAGTTTCATTTTTACTGCATCACAATTTTCCGATTAGAATTTTAAAAGGAATTTCAACGTACTTGTTTCTCATTCATTCATTTTAGAAAAAAGTGTTGTTGTACTCCCAAGTTTTTAAGAAAGTGCTAAAGTAGCCCTATGTTTTTCAAAAGTGCCACTATACCCTCAAATGTATAATTTGGGCAGAATTTTCTTTTGCCAAATGTAAAATGACAAGAATACCATCACTATTATTTAATGGTAAAAAAGAAAAATTCTAGAACGAAAATGCCCCAACCAAATCAATCGAATAATCCTTCCATTCCTAATTATTCATCTAATTCCCGCTTCCCTTTTTACCTTCACACCCAGTTAAGTAAGGCAATCCAAATCCATACTACCAATCACCGTTACTTTATCGGATGAACGCGTTTGAAACCGAGGGGACCAAAACCATCGTGCCCAGAAATTAGTGTGAGGCGGGGGGACCGAAACCGCCACACCCAGTAATAATTAGCGTGACTAGCTCAAATTACCAAACGGGAGAATAGAGTTGGCGAGATTATGGTAACTTCACCAATCTTTTCAATTTGTTGAGTTTTTGGATATAAATGTTGCTTATTTTGCTTATTTGCAGTCCATATTTTCGTTAAATAATCATATATACAATAATAATGATATATAACTGATTTGCAAGTGTATGCAATAGAAGTAATATATATATATATATATATATATATATATATGATGCATATGTTTGATATAAATAATTATTGATCATATCATATATATCGAAAACATATTTTTATTTTGGACTATAAAATAAGCAAAATATGGACTGCGTCTAGAATTGCCCCTTTCAATAATATTGTGCATTTATTCTGTAATTCAGTGATATTGATTTCTTGAAATTTTTTTTTGTGCCCATGACCATTTGGGTCAAGGGAAAAAAAACCTAACAAGTGAGGGTAAATTTGTCTTTTAATTCGCAATGGTGTTGAAGAATTGACTTTAGAGGTACACTTCTTTATTTAATATAATAATAGGGGTACATCAACACTTTTGAATTATTTGAGGGTACATTGGCACTTTCTTATAAACTTGGGGGTATCTCAGCTTTTAACCCTTCTTTTAATACGTACTATCAAGGCTTCTTTGTGTATTGCATTAATGATTGAAATTGACACATCATATTCATAAATCCACTCTGTGGAATAATTCAGTTATAAATTAAATTTTTATGTCACCCCAATGTTCATAGAATGATCCCCTTCAGATAAAGACCTTGTATTGCAAATTTTACTTGTGTAGTATAGAAATATAATGAAGATAGGTTTGTTAGATTTTACACTATACGGAATTCATCTTTGTAGCAGAAACACTGTAATTATTAGTTCGGCCACTCCCGGATGGAAAAGTCACAAACCTCTGTTTATGCACAAGCTGTTTTCCCCTTTCATAATAGGGGAAGTATATGTACATCACAACTTTTGAATGTTCATGTAGATTTATGTATTTTAAATAAGACTTGTTTCGGTTAACCCACTATTTTTATTTCAAATTATTTTAAATTATATTAATCACAAACGACATCATCCACCTTCTAAAATCAACATGATTGATCAAAAGATTGTAGTATAGTTGTCTTTTCTGTAAACTCTGTGATCAAGTCGATTTGAGTATGTGCGCGGTTAACATAACTGAATTGGGATGATTCTGCCTAGAATTGAGTTGATTGTAGTCGTGATTATAACAACCTTGCATTAATGAGATAATTCTAGTCGAGTCCAAATTAGATGAGTGTTTGTGTAGTTTAAATCAAGTGAGCTGTGCAGTGACTTAGTGAGCTACTAATACTATCATGTGTAATCGGGCAGTGGGTAATAACAAAATGATCGGTTTGTTTAACAATTGAGCTGATCGCGACCTTTCCTATTAGAAGAAGTCGCGATCAATGATATGTATGTACAAACATACCAGATAAGTTTTTGGCTCTGTGTTGGTGGTTAAGACTATTTGGTCAATGATCAATGATACATCGATGTTGATCTAGTTAAAAGTAAATGGCATAAATTCAAACATCATCGTTGCCCTGACATTTAATTTGATAGCCCTAAATTCATGTATGTTTAAACATCAGTTTTATGTACGGGTGTTCAAGTCGTGTCATATTTAATTGCATTCTCTTTATCCAAAACTTAATATCTATATTGATAAATAAACAAAATATAATGCTGCATAAACACAACTATTATCTGAAAATATTCATTTGTTAAAAAAGATTTTTTTTAAATCAGATATATAATTTCTACAGAATTTGTAAATCGAAACTATTAATTATATATTTTCTGTTAACGAGTTTAAGTATCAAAATATCATTTTCCAAAAAAAAAATGAATTTAAACAAATCCAATACCGAACGATAATTCCCGATTTCTTTAGTATTTGCCTAACAATATTTATTTATATTTAAATAGTTAATTTAAATATAATTTTGAAAATAAAAATAAAATTGAATTCACAGACATGCCCTTACAAATATTGGTTATGGCCCTTATGGGGCCATAAAATGATTAAAACTAAGTTGGGGCTATGAATTGATCAAATATGAATGTTGGGGCAATAAATGGATCAAATTTATATGTTGGGCCTAATAAACATCGATAAATTGTTAGGATCAGATCAATTAACCCTAAACAAAACAGTAATTTGTATTCATTCAAGAGCATTCAAGCTTAGTCAAGATCAGTTACAAAGAGAGGGAGGAGAGAGATTAGGGAGAGAGAGAGAGAAGAGTAGAAATTCTGTGATCAAACTACTAATTCGATAACCACCTAAGTTAACTCCATCGGATTATATGGCCGGAATCCGATCAATTGTTGCCGTTGACCGTAACTGAATAACCAACTTCAAAGGAGCTAACTGCAAGTCTTAGCTGGTAGTGAAAAGACTCTTTTGCCCTGCTCCTTTGTTCAATATCATGACATAAATCTAAGCATTCCCAGGCATAGTTTTATAACACCACTTTCAAGTGAAATTAAACCATCCAAGTTACTTGCCCTTATTGCTCCCATTCCCGAAACTCAAAAGAATGACCACAAGGGCTGCAAAGCAGAGGAAGGCAGCCGCTGCAGAGCCCGAGGTTACCGAACCTACTATAGAGACCACACGGGCTGCAAAGAAGGGGAAGGCAGCCGCTGCAGAGCCCGAGGTTACCGAACCTACTGTAGAGACCACACGGGCTGCAAAGAAGAGGAAGGCAGCCGCTGCAGAGCCCGAGGTTACCGGACCTACTATAGAGATCAAACGGGCTGCAAAGAAGAGGAAGGCAGCCGCTGCAGAGCCCGAGGTTACCGGACCTACTGTAGAGATCACACATGATGCTATGGAGTCCATGTACGATGGGTTGAATCGAGATTATCACCGCATTGTAGAGGAGACAAAAGAAATGTGTAGGCGTTTCCAGATCAACGGACATGGAACCTCAATCAAGCAGGTTCTGGTTAGTGACCCCCCCTTCTCACTCTAAACGCTTTGTATGATGGTGAGCTCCTAGAATCAAACTTTGATTTTTCCTGAAGCGGCGTCAGGAAGAACTGAATATGGAGACCCCTTCTCCGGCTAAGTAGATTTTGAAGTGCCTTTTTTCCATTTTAATTACACTCAGCGGCGGTTTTAAATTTTAAGATCTGGTTGTAGTCCTTAATTAACGTTGTTATTAGCTGCTGCGATTGCAATTGGACTAATGTATTCTTCTGTATTTGACTCCAATCACCACATTTTTCATAATTTCTTATATGTTTCTTATATGTCTGTGGTCAAAAAATATGAAGGCTCTAGACTTATGAAGCATGAACGTTCATCTGGAACAAACTGGAATAGAAAGATCTGATGGATGTTTAGAAATTATGATCATAAGATTAAACCGTAGCCATATGCAGTACTTGCCAAAACATTAGGCCACAAATAAATCCAATGAAAATGGACTGGCCTTAAATAAGATACGAGAGTAACTACCGTAGACAAAAGATAGATAGGATAGTCAGGTTTCATCTGATTTGGGTACATATGCCGACAAATCAACAAATTGCAGCTTCCTGATTATGGTTGCATACGGGGTGGTCCAGATGGTCTCACCGGCTTCATCGGTGCGGACAATTCCCCACTCAGGTGCAGGTCCCGCAACGAGCCGGTCCCGTCCAATGTCGACCGGAAGACGGTGAAAGTGGCCGTTTCGAATCCAGTAAGAATGAAGTTCCTCTGTGAATATTTTATCGACGGTTGGAAAGGGAGACTTGAACCTTTCAAAAAATCCCGTCACAATTGCCTCACCAAACTCAATCAGCATGTGCCTGACTACAAGCCTCAGCTGAATGACCTGACGTACTGTCTCCGGAGGCGGAGGTGAGTGGTGATTCTCTGCCCCGCTTGAGGGTTGTGGGGACAGGGATATTGGTTCTTCGGGGATGGAATCTAGGCGGGAAGGGCCTTCTGATCTCCGGGCCGGATCAGGACCTCGGTTGGTAGTTTTCTTCTTAGAAGATGGGATAAGACGGCGTTTTGGTGACTTGAGAGCTAATTTGGGGTAGCACGGGGAGCATTTCGACGGAGTTGCGTAAGATCTGCCACCCAGGTTACATTTGGTAAGCCTGGAATTGAATGTTAGGCTACATAGGGATCTTTTCTGGCGAGTCATATGGACCTTTGGGGGAACCTTCATGGTTGAAGAGATGAAGGGATTTACTACTGTAAGTGTTGTGAGGCCTGCTTATAAGAATGTGAAAACCATTGAATTCAAAATAAAGGCGCCAATGTGCTTGGCATTTTATTTGGCGCCATTTTTGTTTCAAAAATTGGTTGAAATTTTCCCACCATTTTCAACATCAATGTTGAACAATTCCATTACTAAAGTTAAAAACAATGCAATTCATCCTCGAAGTTTAACCATACGTCTCATACTAGTATCGGTCATACTGATATAATTTTCCAAAAACAATCATGTCACTAGCCCTAAACTTAAATATTCAAGTACTGTCATATATGACAATTGTACGACTAATTACCACCGTGTGATTCCCAACCAAATGAATGGAGTTAAAATAATCCCATGATTATACAATTATAATGTTTAAAACGTGCATTTCGCTAATTTTTCTAATTTCATGTTTAGTCATTTTTCTAATTTGATTATTTTAACAGGTCTAGGCCTCTTTCTCCTGATGAAGGGGGCAAGTCCTATTTCAACAATAAAATGGTTTTTGATTGGGTTACCTATCAATGGGAAAGCTGTAAAAATTTTTGAGACCTGCCTTATGATTTCATGACATAAAGTCTGCAATTTTTTCCATCATATATTAGCTTATTTCTTCTGGTCCACAAAGTCCAGATTATCATCATTGTGGTAATTCTGATGACTAAGCTGTGTACCTTTGATAAGCCAACATATGATAAATAAAATTGTATCCTCTGGCTAATTGTCCTGAAATTTCTGATATTAATAGCCAACAGTTTGTGTATAAAGTTCCATATTTCCTGGTTGACCTAGCATGTATTAAAGTAGTGTTCAAGACTGTCTTGGTTACAACACAGAGGGTATTTTGATGTTATATTAAAGCCAAATCTGGTTAATATATCATCAAAAGGTAAGATTTTATATATTTTTAATCCTCCAGATAAGGTTAGAGACTTTTGGAGGAATTGGAGATTTCCATACCTGTTTCATGGTGATATCTTCATCCCCTCTTGTTCTGAGACTGGTGTATGCTGCTTTGACTGAGAAGTTTCCTGTCGTTGTGTTTTTCCATATCAATTTATCCTCATGAAAATATTGTATTTGAGCTTCCTGCAATATGACAACAATATTAGAGGGCAAATATTGATCAATTTGTGTTAACAACTGTGACCTGTCCTGGATGAAGTTTGCCAGTGATATATTTGGGAAGGGGATATTTCTCTGTTCTGGCCAGTGATAATATAAAGGACCCTCCCCAGTCCAATTTGCATTCCAAAAGGAACAACTTCCCTTTCCATAACAGACTTTGGAATTTAAATTTGCATGTTCTGTAACACTACAAATTCTTTGCCAAGTGTGAGAGTTTTTATAGGTTACTGGCAGAGACCACATATACTTGGTCCATATAGTTTCATTTTTTTGCAATTTCCACCACAACTTGCAGGAAAAAGCTTGCACAAAAGCATTTATGTCTCTGAAACCAAGGCCATTTTCCTTAGTTGGCACTGCCAGCCTTTGCCATCTCCTCCACACCTTTCTGAGTCCATAATCAGATTCACCCCAGTAGAACTTACTTGCCACCCTCTCCATTCTTTTAATTACCATCTTAGGAGGCTTCAGTACTGAAAAATAATGTACTGGGATGGCCATGAGCACATTCTTCACCAAAACAGTCCTCCCATTAGCAACAAGAGCTGAGTACTGCAAGTCAACGTGCAAAGTCAGGAGGGTTTCTTTTGAACAAGCCAAAGATCGTACCAAGCTGAAGCTGTCCGAGTGAAAAATTATAACCACTGCAGTGTTCAGTTTCCCAACTGCCAAGAAGGTAGAGGTCAGTAAATTGTGTTACACTCTTCCAAGTCTATGTCTTGCTGGAGTGAAGAACTTATGGAATGCGTTGAATGTGTCGTCATCGGGGGTTTGAAGATTGCTGATGTTGTTGTTTCGGTGAAGAACCAACCAGATCAAAGCTTTCTTGAAAAGTTTTTGTAAATAAGTGGCAGTCTGTAAGCTTTGCTGCGATGAACAAAGGAATCACGAGACCTATTATGAGAAGTGAGTGGTTAGTGAAATAATGGAATTCATTATTTCAACAATGTACAACTTAAGTAATTGATTGAGATGACAGATGATTCCAGAGCTATACTTATCTAAAGTGAACTCAAATGAAAAAATAAATTTACATTTATGTGAATTAATTTACAAAAATCTCTAAAAGAACGAGGCTAGGTGGTCTAATATCCGGGTACGGGTTGCACAAAGTGCAAACTCCATTCACCTGGTTAGTTATTAAAGTTTGAAAAAGAATTGAATCATGCACATTGTACGATTTCGTATTCTGATAATGATTTGAAGAATACGTTTAAAACATTTGATCATGTTCGCTAACATATGAATTAGATGAACGCTCAATAAGGTGATCGACATCGATTGATAATAATAAAATAAATGAATTATAAACATTTATAATAGTGGGAATATATTACAATTATAATGTGTCAAATATGCATGTTTACAATTTGTTGTGATTTTGTGTAAATTTGATAATTTATGTATTTTTGACTTATTTTTGAATTAACTTTTAAGTTGATCAAATGTTGGATCACGATTGATCGTTGATCATTGATCGAGCCGATCGTTATCGAGCTTTGATCATTTGATTGATTATCTATAATGAATCTATCCCGATACGATCACAATCACCGTAATTTTTTACACTAGCCAATCATATTCATAAATTATTCTGATCGCTTCGATCGCGATCAACTCAAATTTTAAACTATCCGATCATTAAACTAGTGATGATCGTGATTGGATTGGCTCGTTATCACCCCCTAAACACAACTGAACTAATTCAGTCCATAGTACAACTTAATACTAATTCAAACCTGCAATCACATACTTATCGACCAATAACCCACGATTAGACTGTCTCAACTAGCTCCCAAAAGCAACATACCTCTATTCAAATGTCGCATATAAGTAAAAAAGCTGTGCGTTTTTACAGAATTCAGCAACATGGGATTAAAGTGGATGACCATGTACAAGAAATCGTGCTTTTGGGAATAGTCTAACAACACAACGGATGTCGTCGCAGCCAGTGGATTAAGTTTAGTTTAAATATATGAACATTCTAATTTGTATCCAAATTTTATCTATGAAACTGAAGCGCCCCTCTGTGGCCCTGTCAACTTCGGCTTATTTGACAAGAATCTTAGTTACAATAACCTTATAGCTCAACCAGAAAAAAATCATCTAAATTCAGCAGGATTGATCTAAATTCAGTCAAAATCATCTCGGTTTTGCTGGAATAATCTCAGTTCAGTTAATCATAGCCCAAATTCACAGGGCCTATACGTATCGAGTCATGTATTTGTTCTAAATAATGAAATACAACTCAAACATAGCAGATGCACGAATCATAGAATTTGTTTGAATTATGAATCCATTAGAGTATATCCAATCATATGAACAGAATATATTATTCCATAAAAAATGCATTCACAACAACGAAGGTAACCATAGCATGTATCATGTTCGTATTGAATTTTACACATTACATCAAAACGTAAATTAAACTAATTTCGTTAGTGTAGCAGCTAAACAACAATAATTATAAAAACATCTATGTTTTACGGATTCGGGATGGTTGTTGTTAGCTTGAGTGGAAGGTTAGCTTGAATGGAAGGTTGAGCACACCATCTGGTTGCTGTGAAATGAATTAAATAGATTTATAGCCTACTGGATTAGCAATTCACTACCACTACATAATTGCTTGCTCCATTTTGTGCCACGTTTATAGATTCAAACTAATTTGTACTAATACATTGTTAATACATTTCACTTGCAACTGTGGGCACTGTAGTCTAAAATCAGCTTTTACACCCTAGTTCACAGTCTGAGGCCAGAGTTTATGCTGGGCTAGCACAGGCATACTCAGCACAGATAATAGTGTGTGTGTTTTTTGCTTTATTTGATTTCAGTTTTGGTGTTACAAAAATAAATTCATCTGCATCCCAGAATTACATGATTTTGTTTGTGCCATTCAAAATGAAATGGGATACATTATTTTTTGAAAATACAATCTTATATATGTTGTTGCCAATATTCTGTCAACTTGTGCTGTAATCAACTAAACCGAGACTATTCTGTTTAAACTGAGATTATTCCAGTTGAACTATGATTATTCCAGCTTAACTGAGATTATTCCACCGGCTGAACTGAGCTTATTCCACCTGAACTGAGATTATTCTAGCTGAAATGAGTTTAATCCAGCTGAATTGACATTACTGTCACTAAGATCATATCTTGCGTCGACTTGAATTAATATTGTGTAAAATATAATAAAAGGTGATATAAATCTTTTTTAAAATCATTATAATATGATTATTACTTATTTTAATATCAAGTACTTATTAATATCTAAGTAGGAATACTCTATTTTATTGGTTGATATATTTATAACTTCCACACAGTAAACTCATGGAGTAGTTAATTACTATATTTTTATTTTAAGAAAAACTCAAATTAAATTATTTATTTTTTGCGTTATTCTAGTATTGGAAAACAATAATTTTTTCGACTGGAAAATAGTTCACATACGGTTGTGAGTCATTTCACCTTAAGAAAATGTTTTGGTGTAGAAAGTCATTCTCAAAAGAAAATAAATGGAACTCCAAAGTTAGAAGAAACAAATCGAATATGTTTTAGCAGCACGCCGCCTCCCTTCACGCACCCCTCCGTTGATAGTAGTGGAATGCAATAGATTTTAATTTATGAATATCTAATATGTATGAAGTATTAATATAACTCCCTATTTTATGGATTTGGTTAACTTACACAAGTTATGATGAATTGAAATAAAAACAAATCGATTATAAGCTTTTTTGCATCATGTTTGATAAATGATAAACTACATCCTTAGTAGACATATGCCCTAATGAATTATATTAAACTAAAGTAAATTAATCAATGATTTATATCATATTGATCAAAAAATTTTTTTGATATATTGAACAAAATTTTAGTGAGATTAATAATCTTGCTGAACTAAGATTATTCCAGGTGAACTGATATAATTCCGGCTGAGCTGAGATTAATCCAGCTATATGAGATTATTTCAGCTGAACTGAGATTGTTCGACTAAACTGAAATTAGTCCAGCTGAAATGAGATTAGTCTATCTGAGATATGAAGTTGAAATAAGAATTCTTGAGGGGTACATTATCCAACTTATTCCACGTGTACAGATATAATTCTTACTGTTTAGGGTCTAGACTGAGAATGGAGCAAATGAGTTGTAATTTTCCACATGCTCAGCTCCAAAAAGATAAACAACTACCAGACAACATTCCAAAAGTAGCCGAAAAGAGCCGTACCTAGGGCGACGGTCCATGGACTGGGACAAACTGCTTCGCTTTTGGACTGGAGTGGAGTAGTATGTTCTAAATATGGTAAGAATTAATAATTTATTATGACCACAAAGTGACATTTTTAGTCATTACATCCAAAATTGTTAATAAATAATAATATTGCATTTTTGGTTCTAAAATTTTTAATGGGTGTAATTGTATTCATCATAGGAACTTAGGGGAATACAAAAATTAAATGAGATTATTCCAGCTAAAATAAGATTATTCCGGCTTAAATGAGATTATTGCGGCTGAACAGAGATTATTCCAGGTGAACTTAGGATATTGCGGCTAAACTAAGATTATTGCGGCGAAGCTAAGATTATTCTGACTGAATGGAGGTTATCCTGGCTGAACTGATTTTATTGTAGCTGAATTTTTTGTTAAATAAGCTGAAGCTGAGTATATGTATTGTGTTATATACATAAAAAAAGAATAAATTTTTGTATTGAGCACAATCACGACTAGTAGTCGAGACATACAAGTAGTTATCGCCTCGATCTTGGTCCCCCGTAAAAAATACAGTAAAGAAAGGAAAATGACATAAGTTGTATGGATGCATTATATATTTTCATTATATATTCGTCAAGGGGTTACAAGAATGATAAGAAATGCCCTGCAATGATAATACAAGAATTATCTTGAATTGTCTTCAGTTTATAACTTTTAAATTCATACTCCATTGTTTGTCCATTTTTAAACACTCCAGTTCGGTCGATAATTTGTCTATTTAAAATGTCACCGTCACACTTATGTTCCTCAATTCTCAATCTCTTTATTATTGTGTGTATATATATATATATATATATATATATATATATAATAAAGTGAGGCAAAAAAAAACCTGAGGTAATGATGTTTTCAGACTTGATGAAAGATAATGCTTCAGATCCAACAATTTACATAATCAATAGTAAATTTAGTAACCCACCACATACACAGTTTCACCAAATAACAATGCATTACAATATTTTTCCCAAAAGCTAATACAAGTTCATTATTATACTGCCATCATGATTAGGAAGAAGCTGGCGAAGAAGCAGTGGCACAAAACCTTCAACATTAATAATAAGCTGCCCAAGAAGCATTAGCACAAATCATTCATATAAAGAAGAAACAAGCCATTAAGCACTGCTTGGCTAAACCCCCCTCAGTGGTAGAGCAGTACTGACCCCCTACTGGATCCGCACAAGGATAAGTTCTTGATCGCACGTGCATGCATCACATGCTATATCTGCAGGATCGACCGGTTCCCAGCGATTGTATCTCACGCCACGGCTGAGATGGTGATGCAGGTTGCAGCAGATCGGGCGAGGCCTGCGATCTGGGTGTAGCATAACCCTGTAGGTCCACCAAGTAGTGCTCGAATGAACAGTGCGTTTGAAGCTTTTCCGAGCACTCCGGAGCCCCACTTTGTCGGTTCTCTTCATGGCGGTGATCAGATCAATGCCTTTCAGCACGTCACCATCGCAGATTGAAAACAGAGCCAAGCATAAGTAGCCTCATTGTGACCAATTTTAGAAGCTCTAGTGATCCACTGGATGGCCCCATTGCGATTTTCCCCCCTCACGTATTGATGAACTATTTTCTTCTAGAAAACATGGACAAAAATCTCAGATAACATATCTGGAGGGAGGGATTTGAAGATGGACAGATCCATGGGAAAAGAATGAAAACAAAATGGAGACGGAATGTGGGAATGGTGACTGTAGGGATAGGCATGGCATAAATAGGTCTTAAATCACTTGCTTCCTTCATTATCTCTCCTGCGTTTGCGATTCCCAATGATAAAATAATAATTAATCAGAATACAACTCCCAGGATTTTGAACCGTTTCATCTACATAACGTTACCCAAAAAATATATAAATAAGGAAAGGAAATACGAAGAATTGGTGATCAAATTTATGATACATTTATGAAAAGTTTAAAAAATTGTGAGAGCAAGTCCAACCATTTTTTCATATTCCCCATATTTTTTCACCTCAAATCCAACAATTTCTCCATTTTTCATTCTATAAAATTTATTCACATTTAATACTTTATCACCCCCCAATTGTCTTCTATTTTTAAAATCATATATTCAATAAGTCTAACTAATAAGGAATAAAAAATAATTAACTTGTAATACACGTTACAATAACATTTCATATTTGACATTGCTAACTTGATGATATAAAATTATAAAAATATACTACTATGAATAATTAGACTCGTCTCTTTTCAATTATTTATTAAAAGTTATTTTTTTCAACAATTAGAAATAAAATTTTTGCCAAAAAATATTTAGTTTAGACGTTATGACTTATAAAAAAACGTCAAAATAAATATCAATGGATATTTATGAACTTAAAATTTGTTAAATTTAAATTGAAAAATAGAATATATTTGATTATTAACTATCAATAGATATGTAAATATGAAAATAGTCATATGAGATCTTCTTACAATCCTTTTATGCATATTTTTATAATATGTATTTTTATAAAATTTTATTGTAATTATTTTAAAATACTAATCATTTAAAATTATTTTGGAGAAACAATTAATGAATTAAATAATCAAAAACTTGTCAAGAAGCATTAAAAGTTGGTTCTTCATTCACTTTTTCTCATTCTCCAAATTTGGGGAATCAAATCCTCTCTCTTCAATTTCCCCATTATGGGGTGAGAATGGTCACGAGCTTTCGTTAAAAAGATCGAGATCAGATCGGTTAAAGATCGGATCGAGATCGTTCATTTAATAATTGAACCGATAATGATCAAAATTTTATGATCTTTTATTAAATGAACGATCAACAATCATAAACACAAAAGAACGATCATGATCGCGACCAAATAGTTTAGATGATTGATAGATAAGGTGATCGAGAATTTTAATTTTAAAATGTATGTCTATAGTTTGTGTATTTTTACTAATTTGATAATTTGTGTATATTTGACATTTTTTAAAAAATAACTTTTAACTTGATCAAATCATCGATCATTGATCATTTGATCGATTATCTATAACGAGTCGATCACGAGCCGATCATGATCATTTTGATTTTTAAAAGAGCCGATCTAGACATGCATTATTTTGATCGCTTTGATCGCGATCGATCGTGATCGGATCGGCTCGTTATCAGGAATGAGATGGAGAATCTGTTGGACTTCGAATGATGCCCAAACTCTCGATATTTGAGCAAATTTGTTGGTATAGCAAAGCAGTTGGACTTGCTCTACGACCCGCCTTCTCATGGTTGACTTCTCATCCAAGTTCGATTCCAGTCCCTTTACACCACATTCAAGCTGAATACCCTATGATACAAGCACGTAATTTCCAGCTGAATCTAAATCTGGACCTTATTTGGCGAGTGGTGATACCAGGCCCAGGCCCAACTACTCGCCAGTAGCATGGGCTCGGCCCACTATGAGATAAGCTAGTATGGCAGCATCCGGGTTCGTACAACTCGGATAGGGACAAGCACACTAGAAGACACTCAGAGCATGGACCACACAGAGAGCATGGGTTACTGTATAAATGGTGCTCCTCAGCACTATTCCAATTAAGGATCTTCTCTTATTCTAGTGAATACCCCTTTTCTCTCCAGGGATCCATCTTTCATCATCACGCCGAAGGGTCTACCCTCGGGTACCTCCCGGGGCTCTGTCTAGCAGGGCTAGGTCATTGGATCAGGGATCAGGGGACCACTCGGACCGATACCCTCAAGTACTTCCCGGGGCTCTGTCTTGCAGAGCTAGGTCATTGGATCAGGGATCAGGGGGCCACTCGGACCGACCAGGTGAGCAGCATCAAGTTGGTACGCCCGGTGGAACACGATCTTTCTCAAAATACACTGAGATGCCATCCCGAGGTCGACGACCACAAAGACGCAGGGGAGGATCCTCTCCTGTGCGACTCGGTCTGGAGGAAGAAGGGCCGAAGCAGTCAAGGAGGATCTCACCCTACGCAAAATGAGGGACCGAACATGCAAAGGAAAGGCTCCGGCGCACCCGAACCCGGAAGCCTCGGAGGAAGAGGAAGTGCCGGAGGAGAGGAGGGAGTCGGAGACAATCCTGGATGAGCTTGACAGGATGGAGTTCGCCGCGACACAAGAGGAAGAGTATCGTCATTGGTTAGCGGCAAAGCAAGGACTGGATCCGGGAACACAGCCGTCCGGGGAGGGACTGTCGAACCCTCCGACGACCGAAGCCCAAGTACCTCCGGTTCAGTCAGGGGTAGGACCCCATCCGACCCCGCTGGCACCTGGACCAGGATGTAGTCAGGATGTAGGACCCCATCCGACCCCGCTGGCACCTGGACCCCATCCTCCGCGAGGCCTTCATCCGGGCCAAGCCCTTAGGGAGCTGGGTTACCTCCTTTGGCTGCAGATGTAGTCAGCCGGGGACTTCCTGTCAGTCTTGGACAAGAGAACCCTCGTCCTACTGTGGTGGTTATAGATGAGGAAAAGCATGCAGGAAGTACGGGCCAGCACGCTGGTGCTAGGCCCGGGTATGGTCAAGGAGTGGGGCGCTCAGGTTATGGAGCACCAGGATATGGGATGTCGCAAGCAGGGTATCAGGGGTACCACGGGTACCCCCCGGCACCCAGAGGCACCCGGGTTGCAGATCCTGGGAAGAGGGATGCAGCCCCGGTGCCGGCAAAGCTGAGGGCTGAACCCCCTCGGGTATGGTCAAGGAGTGGAGCGCCCAGGTTATGGTGCACCAGGATACGGGATGTCACAAGTAGGGTATCAGGGGTACCACGGGTACCCCCCGGCACCCGGAGGCACCCGGGTTGCAGATCCTGGGAGGAGGATGCAGCCCCGGTGCCGGCTAAGCCGAGGGTTGATCCCTGTCGGGCTGAAACATTTACCCCTCTAACCAAGACCTGGTCGGAGATCCTGACCATTCACAGGAACCTGTTTCAAGACCCGGCTCCCATACCGGGAAACCCGACACCAGCAAACGCGACCAAGTATTGTGCGTTCCATAAGTCTAACGGACACACGACAGAGGGTTGCTGGAGCTTGAGAGTGGAGATGGAGAAGTTGATTGAGAGGGGACAGCTGAGAGATTGTGTGATGCAGGAGCACCAGCGTCCGACTGCAGGTCAGCAGGCCGGAGCTTGGAGGAAGAGAAATTGGAGGAATAGGCCACGAAATGATACCAGCGAGGGGCCCCCGCACCGGCTGTCCAGCCCGGAACGGCAGCCCTGGTCATGGCCCCGGAGCCGGTCAATCAGGATCCTCCCCGGATGATAAATGTCATACATGGCGAGGTCGGTGACGGGCCTCAGTCCCATGCAGCGGCCAAAGCCCGGAGTATATATGTAACGGCTGGAGAAGATAGAGAGAAGAGACTACGTCCCACGGAAGTCATCACCTTTTCAAACGAGGATCTGGTGCCCAGTCTGACGCCCCATACGGATCCGATGGTGATCACGGCGTAGATCGAAGGGTTTACGGTCAAGAGAGTGTTCATTGACGACGGAAGTAGTATGGAAATCATGTTTGCGCCTGCTTCGACCAGATGGGAATCTGACGCCACAACCTTCGCCCGAGTACCTCACCGCTGTAAGGTTTCACGGGCCGAACAGAACATCCCTTGGGAGTTGTGTCTTTGACAGTGACGGTGGTAGATGATCTTGACAGAAGCAAGAAGACCTTTGTCCGGTGTAATTTTGCGGTCATAGACGCTCCGTTCCCTTATAACATCATCATTGGCCACCGTGGATGGCTCAGGATAGGGTCATATGCTCGACCTACTACTTGACCATGAAGCTCCCAATAGAGCAGGGCGTGGCAACGGTCCGAGGGAGCTAGTCTACGGCCCGAAGTTGTATGCTGACGACCCTTCAGGATGCCAGGAAGTCCCCGGTCGGTGCAGTGCAGGGAGAAGTAAGACCGGGAGACGTGGAAGATATGCAGGTCGGGCGCAGGGGTACAATCAAGGTTGGGAAGAAGATGCCAGTAGATATAAAGGATCAGTTACGGGGCTTGCTTTCAGAGTACGAATACGTGTTGGCATGGGAAGAGAAAGACTTCACAGGTGTGCCTCCAGAGTTAGCTCTCCATAAGCTGAACGTATACCCGGATTTGAAGCCCATCCGGCAGAAGAAGATGGCCCTGGCAGGAGATAGGGCTGAGGTGGTGAAGAAGGAAGTATTGAAGTTGCTGGAAGCCAGAGTGGTGGAGGAAATTATATACCCGGAATGGTTAGCTAACCCGGTGCTAGTGAAAAAGCAGAATGGGTCCTGGAGGATGTGCATTGACTTCACTGATTTGAATAAGTGTTGCCCGAAGGATAGTTACCCTCTTCCCTCGGTCGACCAATTATTGGAAGCCATCACTGGTTATGAGGCCCTAGCTTTCTTTGATGCATACAGGGGGTATCATCAGATCCAGATGTCGGAAAAGGACAAGTTGAAGACAGCCTTTATCTCGGAGTCCGGAACCTACTGCTATAGAAGGATGCCATTCGGCTTGAAGAATGCAGGGGCTACGTATCAGCGTATAGCGGACGCCATCTTACGAGATCAGCTGGGAAGGAACATGGAGCTCTATATCGATGACATGGTGGTGAAGAGCAAAAGCTACCCATGTTTCTTAGAAGACTTGGAGGAGATGTTCGGCATTCTGAGAAAAGTTAACCTGAAGTTGAACCCGGAGAAGAGTGTGGCAGGAGTAAGCGCCGGGAAGTTCCTAGGCTACATGGTATCTAGCTGGGGAATCGACGTCAATCCGGAGAAGGTGGAGACCATAAGCCGGATGCAGTCGCCGAGGAATGTTAAAGAAGTGCAGAAGCTGATGGGTTCCCTGGCAGCCCTGAGCTGTTTTTTGTCAAAAGGCGCGGAGAGACAGCTACCTTTCTTTAACATCTTGAGAGAGGCCAAGAAGTTTGAGTGGACCGAGGAGTGCGAGCGAGCGTTCGGAGACCTGAAGGAACACTTGAGTCGGCTCCCGACCCTCTCAAAGCCGAAGGAGGGAGAACAGTTGCTTCTGTACCTATCTGCGTCAGCGTCGGCCGTCAGTGCAGTGCTAGTCCGGGAGGAATAAGGAAAGCAGTGTCCCGTCTATTTCGTAAGCCGGGCACTGCAGGGCCTAGAGACGCGGTACACAAGCCTAGAGCAGTTGGTATTTGTGCTGGTTTATGCGTCAAAACGTTTGCGCCCATATTTCCAGGCTCATACGATCGTGGTCCTGACCAACCACCCTCTGAAGGAAGTGATGCTCAAGCCTGAGGCGTCAGGGCATTTGATGAAGTGGGCCATAGAGTTGGGGGAGCATGAGATAACCTACCAGCCGAGGAAGGCCATTAAGGGCCAGGCAATGGCAGACTTCCTGACGGAGATGGTTGGACGGGTCGTGCCTACCGAGGATCCCCCAAACCCAAAGTGGACACTGCACGTGGGCGGATCAGCCCATGCAGGAGGCAGTGGAGCCGGGGTGTTGCTGACATCCCCCGAAGGAGAAGAGTATCACTATGCCCTGCATTTTGACTTCAAAACTACAAACAACGAGGTAGAGTATAAGGCCTTGGTGGCAGGGCTTAAGCTGGCCCTAGAACTGATGATAGGGTCGATCCAGGCCTTCAACGATTCGCAGATTGTAGTGCAACAGGTGAATGGGTAATATGAAGCAAAGGAGCGGAGTTTACAGAGGTACCTGGAATTGGTCCAGCCCATGATCCGGCAGTTCGACAGCTTCAGTCTGGAGCAGGTGCCAAGGGAGCAGAATGAAAAGGCCGATGCTTTAAGCAAGTTGGCGTCCTCAAAGTTAAGGCCGGGTTAAAAGGCACCTCTAAGAAGGGAAACACTTGACAGGAGGAGTTATGAGCAGAGTGAAGAGATCCTGACAGTAGAAGCGGTGCAGGAAGACTCCTGGATGACCCCGATCCGGGCATATCTTCTGACCGGGGAGGTCCCGGCCGACCGAGTGGCGGCAAGGAAAATCCGGGTCAAAGCGCCGAAGTATACGCTACAGGAGGGCATCCTGTGAGGGTATCTCCAGCCACTGCTGAAGTGTGTGGAACGGCAGGAGGGTAAGTACCTGGTCAGGGAAGTACATGAAGGCCCGAATGGTAGTCACCAGGGAGCAAGAACAGTGGCCAGAAAAATGTTAAGGATGGGGTATTATTGGCCTACCATGTTTGAGGACTCGCAGGATAGGGTTTGCTTGTGCCTTCAGTGCCAAAAGTCCGCGCCGCTTGTGCACATACCTAGGGAGGAGATGATGGGGATGACGGGTGCCTGGCCCTTCAGTAGATGGGGACTGGACTTGGTCGGACCCTTCCCTACCGCCCCAGGCAGCTTGAAGTACCTGATTGTGGCTATTGACTACTTTACCAAGTGGGTTGAAGCCGAACCCTTGACCAACATCCGGGGGGCTACCTGTGTGAAATTCTGCTGGAGGAACATAATCTGCCGATTCGGGGTGCCGAGGGCTATAGTAACTGACAATGGGGCACAGTTCGAAAACGATCCTTTCAAGTCCTGGTGCGCGAAGTATGGGATAAGCCAAAAGCTCAAGTCAGTATATCATCTACAGGCTAACGGTTAGGTGAAGGTGACTAATCGGACGATTGTGAATGGGATTAAAGCCCGACTCCAGGGGCAAAAGGAAATTGGGTACACGAGCTCCAAGCATTCTATGGGCTCACCGGACTACGGAAAGCTCGGCGACCGTAGAGTCCCCTACAGCTTAACCTATGGCTCGGAGGCAGTTATTCCGTCTAAGATCAGTGTTCCAAGTGTCCGGACAGCCGAGCCAGTGGCCGAGGACAATAATGAGGAAGAATGCAGGACGAATCTAGATTTGATGGAGGAAAGGAAGGAGAAGGCGGCCCTGCATGAGGCCAAAGTCAAGGAAAAATTGAAGAAATATCTAGACAGGAGAGTGAGGAATGAGCAGTTCAAGGTAGGAGACAAGGTGATGAGGCGAAACGACAAGAGTCGCCAGGAGCCGGTGGGTAAGCTGGCACCCAACTGGGAAGGACCGTACCGGGTGACAGAAGATTCAACGGGGAAGGGAATTCCCCGAAGATGGAACATAGTGAACCTCAAGCAGTTCTATGGATAGTCTCTGGCACTAGATGCCTAGGTAGGGTAGCCTCTGGCACTAGATGCCTAGGTAGGAACTGTTACGGGCCTCAGATGCCTGGGAGAAAAGCCCTGAGGTCGGATGGCCGAAGGGTAGGTAGGAGGACCCTCTGGTGCTGGACGCCTAGGTAGGGTAGCCTCTGGCACTAGATGCCTAGGTAGGAACTGTTACGGGCCTCAGATGCCTGGGAGAAAAGCCCTGAGGTCGGATGGCCGAAAGGTAGGTAGGAGGACCCTCTGGTGCTGGACGCCTAGGGAATTTTTGTAACAGGGGCATGCCTTTTGTTTGATTTTAATGAAAGAAGAAATGCGATTATCATGGGTTCGGAATTAAACATTTGTTATAAAATGAAAATTATAATACATAACATAGTCTTCAACGACACAAAAATGTTTCACAACAGGAAGCTTTATTCTATCTAGGGGCCCCTGAAGTAGAGGCTTCACCGGGAGGGATTCTCCTAGTCTCATGCCTGCTTTTTCGGACAGCCTGCTCTAACATATTTTGTTCCTCATCCTGATTCCGAGGTGCGTCCGGGTTATCACTGTGATCACTCTCCGGCTCAACTGCCGGCTCGGGTGTACGGACAGGAACCCTGCCAGAAGCACCAGGACCCCCTACTTGGACGGAAGTTTGTCTTGAAACTCGTTGCCTGGTTGAAGTACTCCCGGTCTCGGTGGCCTTCTGCTTCCCCTTTCGGTCATTGTGAACCGAACGCGAATCGATAGCAGGGGAGGGGCCAGGTCACCTATTAGTGGTTGCGGTACCCTTCCAAGTGGGGTATCGGGCATGGAATTTGGCAGCAACCGCCCGAAGTCTGGTCAGGCGCCGTTCAGAAGCTTCCAGATCCAGAAGCTGAGGAGCATGTTTGTAACGCTCGTAGGCCAGGTCGACGTCTTCCAGGGGGGTATTTGGGACCGAAGAAGTCCGATCCGGAGACCGAAGCAGGAGGAAGAGGACCCGGAAGCAGAACCATGTCGGTCGACCAGCTGGTTCTTTTGCAGAGCCTCCCATAACTTAGGAGATAGGCCCTTCATCCCGCCCTTCTGAAGAGTGTTCACCAGATGCAGCTGCTGGTCCTCGGCGTTCGGGTTGAACCATTGCCTCTTGAATGAAGCCCTGATTGTGGGAGGAAACCAACCCCGGATCTGCATATATGTGTTGTGATACTGATGGGCACTGGCGGCGAGGTTAAGATCGGTCAGACGGAGCGACAGGGTCTGACTCGCTAGGACTTTGTCAACAACAGCCTCGGCGAACTCCAGACGCTCTTTGTAGCTCGCCTCTCGAGCAGCTTCCAGTTCCTTCTCCAGGTCGCTCACCCTTGCTCGAAGTTGAGCCGATGCTTCCTTCTCGGCTCGAAGTTCTTCTTCATTCTCGGCTCGAAGATCTTCCTCCTTTCCCTCCAAGTGACGAGCGAGGAATGTAGAGAGGGCGGCTTGGAAGTCAGGGGAGTTGGCGAACTCGGAGCTGTGGATCTGAACCTATAGGAAGAAACGTTAATAAAAAATAAACGTTAACAAGGATAGTATCAAGGCAAATGGTATAAGAATACCTGCTGGTTTGAAGATGAGACAGGAGGAGTGTTGGCGCGGGACAAAGGTGGAGTCTGGGAATCACTGGTCTGAGGCCTTTTCCCGTCCTTCTCGGAATTCTCTCCCTTCCGCTTTGTTGCGGAAAAAGGAGGCGGGGGAGGAATCTCAGGGGCAGAGATGGTGGTGTATCTAGAGGCCGGGGATCTCCCATCCATGGGCGGAGACCACAAATGCTTACCACGACCGAATGGCAACCCCAGACGATTAGTATCCGGGTTAGATGCCGAAGTGACAGGATGTCGGAAAGGTTCGGGAGGATTTTGGGTACCGGCAGGATCCCGAACGGTCTCCTACTGAGCCACTGCCTCGGGAATAAACTCCTGCTGATCCCTCTGCTCGACCTCAAGCTCAGAAGTGATATCTTCAATCATAAAGGGGCCAAGATTGGGAGCCCCCGAAGGAAGAAGAGGGTTCTAAACGGTCTCCTTCGTCTTGTTCTTATCCTGCTGACTCTCCTGCTGCGGGTTGGGGTCGGCCAGTGGGTTCTGAGCGGTCTCCTTCGTCTTGTTCTTATCCTGCTGACACTCCTGTTGCGGGTTAGGGTCGGCCAGCGGGTTCCGAATGGTCTCCTCCGTCCTGTTCTTGTCCTGCTGATGCCCCTGCTCCTGCTGGGCAGTCTTTCTCCTCCTGTCCCCTTTGGCCGCCTCAGACTCGCCCCCGGCCCCCGCCGCGGTGACCTTCCTGCTTTTCTTTTTTGGGATCGGAACCTCAGGGTCGTTGTCCACAGTGGGAGCTGTAGGGAGGGGAAAGTCAAGCAAAGTTTTAGTCAATAAAAAATAGGAATACTGAAATAAAAGAGAAATCAAAGTGCCTACCTAGAACCGGCCAGATAACAACCCAGCGGCTGTCCCGAAAGGCATTAGCCGGGTATACCTCCCGGGGGAAGAGGTAGAGAGAATTGCCGGCTAGCCAATATTGGTCCAGGTTAAGGGAATCGGAGGACAAGGTAGTATGATTGGCCAGTTGCATGTCAGGAAGGAAGGCTTCCCGGACGTCAACCACAACCTTGTTATTCCAGTCGGGGACCCCGTATCGCTCGGGATTGACCTTCACATAACCCTTTGCCTGCCAGTTCTTGGCCGAATCTTTCTTGCCAAGGATGAAGTCCTGAACACCAGGACGCACCTGGACGGTGTATATTATCTCCTTGCCCGGGCACCTGATAAGCATGTAGAAAGACCTCCAAAGATTAAAGGAAGGGTCAATCCCGCACCGGAGGCTCCTTACAAGAAAACCCATCATCACAGCGACAACGTTCGGATTCATCTGGGCCGGCGAAATATTGTAGAACTCCAGGAACCAGGAGTACAGCGGGGGGAAGGAAAGGCTTAACCCCCACATAAAGTGGATCCGAGGGATACATCGAACGGACGTCACAGACTCTTCGGCTGAGACAGAGGCCATCTGAGCGTCCAAAGGAACAGGGACTCCCATACCGCTGAGACACTTAGTGGTCCAGACATCGGCTTGAAGTGAAGGGGCCCGGGCGGTATCTATCTCCCTTTGTTCCCGGTTCTTGAAGCGCTTGAATTTTGGAGCGGGAGGAGACACGTTGCTACAAAGGTAAATCGGCTTGTAGGACGCCGACGAGCCAACAGAGTGTGAGGTAGAGGGAGCAGTGCTCGCAAGAGAGTAGGTGACGACAGCCGGGGGCTGGGTATCAGACTGAGCATTGTTAGCCGCCATGACGATGAACAAGAGAGAGAATATGGAGATTTGAAGAGAAGGAATTGCTGAAAAAACTTTGAGATTTGAAAAGCGATTAGTGAAAGCGATTGATAGAATGGCCTATTTATAGAAGACGGAAAAAAGGAAATGAAAAGGCAGCGATTAAATAGGCTCGGGAAGCGAGAAAATAATAATGACAATTATTAATTGTCCTTGAGAAAGGCGCGCCCGTCCCATCGTTGTCGGGCAGGTAAGGGAATATAGAAAGCCAATCCTTCCGCCCTCGGATCAGGAGAGTACTCACCCTCGGCCGAAAGAACCGGCTTCCAGGGGGCTAGTGGTGATACCAGGTCCAGGCTCAACTACTCGGCAGTAGCATGGGCTCGGCCCACTATGAGGTAAGCTAGTATGGCAACATCCGGGTTCGTACAACTCGGATAGGGACAAGCACACTAGAAGACACTCAAAGCATGGACCACACGGAGAGCATAGGTTACTATATAAATAGTGCTCCTCAGCACTATTCCAAGTAAGGATCTTCTCATTATTCTAGTGAATACCCCTTTTCTCTCCCGGGATCTATCTTTCATCATCACGCCGGAGGGTCTACCCTCGGGTACCTCCCGGGGCTCTGTCTTTCAGGGCTAGGTCATTGGATCAGGGATCAGGGATCCACTCGAACCGATACCCTTGGGTACCTCCCGGGGCTCTGTCTTGCAGGGTTAGGTCATTCGATCAGGGATAAGGGGGCCACTCGGACCGACCAGGCAGGCAGCATCAGCGAAATATCCAACATGGATACATTACCATCCCAGTCAAAAGATAAGCTTTCATGCTGCATTACAGTTTCAATGATAAATCGTGATAGGAATATCTAACAGCTGTTCAACTATTGTCAAAAGAGAGTTTGGCATGAAAAAAGAAGAAATTATCCCACAATTACTGAATAACAGTCCACTTTTAATCCTCATCTATTTTAGTCAACCTTGGGTTCTGATGCTTATGCGGGATGAAAGAATGGACCGCATTCAGCACTGCATTTTGATTCTTATTGAATCTGCTGAGCAAGATATCCGTGCAGTAGGAAAACCTCCGCATATCCCGGTCCATAACCTATAACACAACATCATAGCCTCAGCTCATATTTCATCACAATCAAAATTAGCATAAACATATTTGTAAAATGACCTATTAATTCAAATTTACCTCTCTATATTCCTTTCCGATGTCCTGCTTTACCTTGCCATGAAAGTTTTTCATTGCGTGCATGAGGTAAAGGCCTGCTTCGCTCACATTTATTTTCTCATATTTGTCATTGCCGGTACTGCGTTTCAGCTTATACTTACCAACCTCCGCCCAGTTTGATAGTCATTGTCTGACGAAGAAGGATGCCAGCGATTTCTTCTGAAAAGGATCCACGTGGCAGGAAATATTTATGGTCAATTATACGGGTGAGGTTTGTTAGTTCTGATTAGGCAAACATGATTTTGACATCATCTCTATTATCCAATATATACTGATTTTACAAAACTTAACTTACCAGCTCGTGAAGTGCCTCCTCACAAGCAGCAAATGAACGACCGAGCGCATCGGTGTAATGCACTACTCTCTTGCCTCGGTTCAATGCCATAACAAAGTAGAATTGACCCTTTTAAATCGGTATGATTATCTGTTTGGGTCAGGTTAATGACCGATACAGGATGTAAATCAGTATCCCGGAAGTGAGTTAGTAATTGAAAATATTAGGCTACAAGTATTAAAAAATGTAGAGGGGAATGAAATTTTCTTACAACATCAGCATTTGAGAGGCTTCTCGGGCAACTTTGTAACCACTGGTCCCATCTTTCGCTCGCCAACATAGTAGAAGTGTCCAATTTAGGCTGGAGGGGCAGCGGGAATTGTTATAAGAAGGCACAAAAAAAGAGCCCGGCTAGGAATGACCTTATTGAAGCGTACTCACCAAGTCTATGAGGTCAAGACTGGTGGTCGTCGTTTACCACCAAAATATTCCTACAATGCTAAGAATATTAAAGAATATAGTAGCAAGTAGAGTCGAACCAACAGAGAACAGATTAACACTTTTATAGTCCTAAAGATCAGATTTTGGTGTTTAGTCACCACACTTTTAACTTGAGAGATTGAGATTAACTACTGAATACTATATAAATAACTAAGGAAGAAAATAGAATGATTGAAAATTGCAAAGAGAAACCAATTTATAAAAGAAACCCGGCTCAAATAATTCCACACTAGTCATATATTCTGATCATTGATGCAAAGATTTTATTAACTACTACGAACCAACCAGTTATAAGATACCGTGAATGCAGCAGACATACCCCAATTCCTACTTAATTTAGTCCATAGCTATTGGACTGGGAATATTTTCTTGGACATGAGGGTTAGAATTATCTATGGCATACAGCTTTTAAGCATCGATAGGTATATCAATGCCTTCATCCATTTTTATAACAGTTTCTTCGCCATAATAATCTAGAGTTATTGTTCCTTTTCCAACATTAATGGCTGCATTAGAAGTTCGTAAAAAGGGACGTCCTAACAAAACCTCTCCTGTACCCCTAGCTTGATACATATTAACCACATAAAAATCTGCTGGATAAACAAAATCTTTTACTTTTACAAGCACATTTTCTAAAACTCCCTCAGGTTTCAAACAAGATTTATCAGCCAATTGTAATTTTACATCAGTATCTACCATGCTCACTCCTCTTAAAGATTTATAAATAGACAATGGCATCACATTCACAGAAGCTCCTAAATCACACATGGCGATTTTAATCTTTTTACCTCCTATAGAACAAGGTAAAGAAAACATACCTGGATCTTTACACTTTGGAGGCAACTTCTTCTTTATCACAGCTGAAACAGACTCTCCCATAATCATCTTCCCTGAATCCTTAGATTTTCCAGCAATGAAATCCTTCAAGAATTTGGCCAACGAAGGAAGCTTTATTGCTTGTAGGAACGGAATATTGATTTCCAGCTTTCCGAATATTGACATGAAATCTGTAGGCTCCTTCACTACTGGTTTTGGCTTTGTTAGTAGCCTTCGAGGGAATGGTGGAGGGATTTTTATGTTGGGATCATACAGGCTGAGTGGTTTATGTGGCTCCGCTTGTTCGGCTTGAAATTCATCATGTTTGGGCATCGTAGATGAATTTTCTGCAGGTTCAACTTCAGGCTCTTCTGCAGACTTGTTTTCAAGCTCACCCAGTTGCTCTCCACTTCGTAGAAAAATCGCGCTCACATTATGAATCTGAGATGGTAACTTTCCTTGATTACCCTTAAGCTCGTTCACAGTATTTGTTAGCTGAGAAATCTGATGTGAATGGTTCTCCAACTGCACCGTATTCCGGTGTGTCATATTTCTCATCTCATCCATTTGAGCTTTCTGGTTCTGGGTAAAAGTATTGATAGTTCCTACCAAATCTCCCATCATGTCCTCCATCGACTTTTTTGGCTTGCTTTCTTGAGGTGGTGGCTGAGCTTGATAAAATCCATTCTGATTTGTCTGTTTATAATTATAACTTGTAGGCTGAGCTTGCTGATGCACTTGCTGCTGTACATGATTATTATTGCCACCCCGTCTGAAATTAGGGTGATCTTTCCATCCTTGATAATTTCCAACAACGTTTGCTTGAGCAATGGGATCTTCTGGAGACAAGGCACATTCACTTGTAAAATGGCCTGGATTTTTGCAAAGTTCTGCAAAGTGTTCTGCTCTCAACTTTCGAAATTTTTTCTTTTACAAAAGGCATCATCTTCTGCATCATCTTTTCCATTTTCTCCTCAAGCTCGTCTTCCCAGTCTATGCTTCTAGCTTCAGAAACCTTCTTAGTTGCACGTGATGGAAGATCAACATATCCTTTTGCTGTCTTAAGAACATTCTTCACCAATTGTTTACCTTGGGCAACCGAACGCCTCAAAAATGGAGTATCTGCAGAGTCCAACAACTTTTTATCTTCGGGGTTCAATCCATTATAGAAGCACTTCAGCAATTCACCTTCTGAAATCTTGTGGTTAGGACAGCTATCCACTAACTCTCTAAACCTAGAATGGTACTCATTTATTGTCTCATCATACTGCTGAAAAATAGACCTGATTTGAGTCCGGATATTATCTGTTCTTGCGTCTGAGAAATATTGTTGGAGGAACTCTTTCTTCAATTCAGCCCAGGATGTAATCGAATCTGCCTCTAGAGATCGGAACCATACATTTGTTGCATCAGAAAGAGCAAACGGGAAACACACGAGCCTGAAATTCTCCTCCGTAAGCGCTGCAGGCCGCTTCTGAACCTTGCATATTTGTATGAATTCATGGAGAAAATTATTCGGGTCTTCCCGCACCTTCCCATAGAATTTAGGTAAGGCGTTCAGCAGGTGATATTTGAGTTCCAGGTTGTTTCCTCCTTCAGGTGCCACAATAGGAGACGGGGGATCACTATCATCATATTTGTACAAATCTCCAATTTCCCTATTTGCCGCCATTTCAGATTGCTCTTCCTTCACTTCTTTGTAATCCGATGGTGAATAAGAGCTCGAAACTTCAACTCGTGTCTGCTTGGACAAGTTTAATAACCTCTTAAATGTTCTCTCTGGTTCAGGATCGTATGGAACGATGGTAGTACAAGAGGACCTGGTCATACACCCACAAGAAAACGAAACCGAGATCAATAGGAAAAGGAATAAAAATAATTAACACTGTTCCCCGGCAGCGGCGCCAATTTAGTGGTCGTCGTTTACCACCAAAATATTCCTACAATGCTAAGAATATTAAAGATTATAGTAGCAAGTAGAGTCGAACCCACAGAGAACAGATTAACACTTTTATACTCCTAAAGATCAGATTTTGGTGTTTAGTCACCACACTTTTAACTTGAGAAATTGAGATTAACTACTGAATAATATATAAATAACTAAGAAAGAAAATAGAATGGTTGATAATTGCAAAGAGAAATCAATTTATAAAAGAAACCCGGCTCAAATAATTCCACACTAGTCATATATTCTGATCATTGATGCAAAGATTTTATTAACTACTACGAACCAACAAGTTATAAGATACCGTGAATGCAGCGGACATACCCCAATTCCTACTTAATTTATCGATAGCTAGCAAGAGACGCTTGTATTAACTATTTCTCTTATCAAATTAATCCTAGTTGGTAACGGCAGTTCTAAGTTGTTTTGATAGCATGAAGACTTGAAGGAACCCAATTTAGACAAATTAACCAAGAACGCAAGTATTAACCTGTCTACCCGTTTATTCTCACTATCTAAACGATAGCTTTACCACTAATTAGCCCTTTCTAACAATTACGGATTGGTGGTACTAATTGGCTGTAATCCTATTTCATCTAAGTTGATCAGACTCAAACAAATCAGATATAGCAGGATGCACAGAGAATAAACCAAAATTCACGGCAGTTAATTTTCATGCACAATTAGATCTCACAGAATTCTCATGACTAGTGCTTCGTTATTCTCGCCGAATTAAAGAATTAGTTACTCATATTACGATGAACACAATCACAATAATATGAATTATTTATGAGGGAAAGAAATCACCGAATTGAAGAAAAACTGCAAAACCCTTCTTTCGTCCGTCCAAGGTCTCGGCTGAAAACTAAAAAGAGTGTCCTCTCCCTAGAATAATCCGAAGGGGATTATATATCTTAACCCTAATACTAATTAGTCCATGTGGCATTCCTTGCCTTATTAAAATAAAATAAATTATAATAATTCCAAAACAAAACCATGCACACATACGTGCAAATAATCAATGTGCCGACATGCATAGTTTTTAATTTATTTAATTATTGATTCACCTTGGGCTTTTGAGCTGCTCAACTTTGGACTTAATATTAATTTAGCCCAAAATAAATGTAGCCTAATACTGATTTCTTCAAAACGTATAGCTGATTAGTGATCGACCCGCGAAACACAACTTAGCCGCCCGTAGAGAAATCAGTACTAGGATTTGCTTTCAGCTCGTTGCTTCTTGCTCCTCGCCTCTCCGGTGCCGGAATAATAGAATATGACGATCTATTATCTCCGTTGGAGTACACTACCTCATTAAAAACCCGTAGGAAAAAAAAGTATATTGTATCACTCCCTTTCGTCTTCAAAACAGCATCAAATTGCTCTCTTTCTAGCAAATCTTCATTTAATATCATCCTCCATGTTTTCCATGATTTACTGCAAAATAACACACCTTCGAGCACATCAAGTGGGCAAATAAACGTATAAAATCATATATTTCAGATGTATAAATACATCTCATCAAAGACATACACGATCCTGAGGCAAAGATGCTGAACCTTCTCCATTCAAAATTCTTTCCTAGCACCTGATAACATCATCGGTTATGGCTGTATCCGCATTCAAGCAAGACAACTGCTCTCTAGTCAACCGCAACAAGCCATCGTCATAAGGCTCCTCAACCCTTTAAGAAACCAGAAGTGAACTAGTCACAAATTATGATTCAATTAAAAATGTGAAGCACGTGCACACTCTCAAAATAAACGGATCCAATAATTCCACCCAATAATTTTGCCGTGAAAAAAGTTTTCCATCATGCTTGTGCTCCAACAATTTTAAACTAAACAATGTAATTGTCTTTAAACAATCATGGGACCATCATTGTGTGCCCCGTCAAATATTATATATCCTTAACAAATGTTCTCAGTAGTTGTTCTTATGAACAATACTATTAATAAATTTAAAATAACTCAAATGCCATAGATGATATGTTCTATCAATAATATGCATACATCTGATAGTTAAATTTTATGCCAAAGGCATGTTATGAGGAGCAACTATGTCATTAAAAATATGTTCAGCGTCAACATCATAGAGTATAACTTATTTAGGTTACTTAGTTACCTTAAATCAGCAGGAACTTCTTCAGAAATGCAAAAGTCTGAGATATGCATAATATGCTTGGCCAGATAGGTACGAAAATCCCTGGCCAACCTCTTGTTAAGCCTGGATTCGTGCAAATCCATAAGCTCCATTGGCCACTCAGTCCATGGGGCCTGCTCACTCCCGACACCTGAAGTCTTATCCTGATTCACAGGAATAGGCCAAGACCCAGCAAGTTAGTATAGCACCTCGACAATGTGTAGAGAATAAGCTAATTGGCATAAAAAGTATGAACTATTACAATAATGCAAAGGGAATGATGCAGCGTACAAATTTTATTAGCAAGGTAAAAGTGATAGTCGCTAATTTGATTTCATTTGTAAAAGTGAAAATAAAACTACAAAAAAATGTACAGAGTATGCCTAACAAGAAGAGGAATAATGTGAACAAATGATTTTTAAAGTCTTATCTAAAAACACAATCACATAAGATGTATGAGTATTAAAATCCACAAGATTTGTATAGCAATTGAAATGAATACATGATTGCTCGTTTGGTAAACATGTATTGAAAAGATAATCAGTATCAATCAAAAAAGCTGCATATTACTCTAACATCAGACTTTTGCATTTCAAATACACCACACAAGCCTGCCAATTAACTGGCATTCATGTAGACCACCGATAAAACTGGAAGCTACTGACAAGCGATTTCCCACGTCGTTAAATGGGACTCCGCGAGATCAAAATACTATTTATAAATCACCTACAACTTCTAACTACAAGAGAGTAGATAGTGGGAAGTAGGGGTCGAATCATAAGGAGAAGGGATTTGTAAGAGTGTTTTAAAGTAGAATATAAGCATACTTATATGTTATATAGAAAGCAATGTAAACAAAGGGGGTTTTGTGATTGGTTTGGATTACACTATGAAAGCAAATTAAACTATCATTAGCTAAGCTAAGGGAATGATACTAGGATTATGAGGCCTTGGGAGGCAAATGACTTCAATTTCCAACTATCAACTTATCACCGAGAAAATGCAATTACAAGGAAGTTTAGACCATTGTCAAGGATGAAAGCATCATATTCTCTCGAATGTAGCTAGAGAGGATGATAACACCACTCAAAAGCTCTCATTGTTGATTCACCTAGATGATAACATCACAGATAACTCAACAAAGGTATTAGGATTAGAGAGACAAACTTACTCACACACCTGCGATAGCAAGAGCATACAAATAAGACATTTGATAACTGATACGAAGGGTGTTGGTGATACGAAGGGTATTGGCCAAGCCGTAGACCAAGCCTTGTTGTCCTTATGGGTTGACGAAATCCATATTGGACCTACGGATATAATAAATTAGGTTTCCAATCTTACCAAGGTTTTTTCCCTAACGGGTTTTTTAATCCGGTAAGATTTTCGTTTTCATAGTAGGAATATGATTTGTTATTTGTTTCATAGTTGGGAAAAGATTATTATTTTCAGATTCTAGGTAGGATTATGATCTAGGATTCGGCTATAAATATAGCCTTCATATTGTAATTTTATTCAGAGTTTATTGATAAATATAAGGAGTTTCCTAAATAATTGACAGTTGTTCAATTTCTAGATTCAGTTGAATCGCCCGAGGACAGGTGTTCGCGGTGGTTACCTCGATAATTTAGCTTCAGTTGTTAGCTAGTTATCAACCCAGTTCGTGTGTTTACGTTGTTTCGGTTACATCAAGTGTTTTTGCGTATAATACGCATCAAAGTGGTATTCAGAGCAAGTCTTTCACAAATTCTAGTTTGTGAACGGTCATGGAGGATAGAGATAAAAATATGGAAGATCGTATGACTAAACTGGAAACATTAATAGGGTTACTCCTCGAGGAGTCGAAAGGCAAGAAGTCTGTAGAAGAACGAAAACCAGGACAACTGACGGGGTTTAGTTCATATGATGAAAGCAGTCATCATAATCGACGTCAACACGATGATCGAGGACTAAAGCTGGATATACCCGAGTTCGGTGAGAACACAGGTGCAGAGGAATATCTGGAGTGGGTGTGCAAAGCTGATCGCGTATTCGAATACAAAGGATACAACGATAAGGAAAGTTTCAACTTGGCTAAGTTAAAACTGAACAGTCTAGCTTATCTATGGTTCAAAGAAGAAAATAACGAAAGGAGACGTAATGAGCAGACTATGATAGATACCTGGACGGAATTAAAGAAGGCTATGCGTCGGCGTTTTGTGCCAGCCAATTATCTGAATGATTGCTATATTCAAATGATTAGATTTAAGCAAGAATCTATGTCAGTTTATGAATATACGAAGGGATTTGAGAAGCTAACTTTGCAATGCCAAGTACGGGAACTTCCGGAACAAAAGATGGCTCGTTATCTAGGAGGATTAAAGAAAAGCATAGCAAATATGATAGAATTGCAACCCTATTCTTCATTTGCCGAAATATGTAAGTTAGCTACAACATGTGAGAAACAAGTTTTGATGAAAGAAACACCCACTAAGACAATTGTTTCAAGATCATATGCTACAAATCCAGGGTCTAATGGGAATTATAGTGGATCAAAGACTACACCTCCTGCTCCTATAAAGATAAGACCGGATAACCCAGCTGCAGAAGAAAGAGACCTCACCCAGTTGAAGTGCTTCACCTGTCGCGGGTACGGGCATTTTAAGAACCAATGTCCCAACAAGAGGGCATTAACTATGATGGAAATTCAGACAATTCAAGATCTGGAAAGAGCAGCCTTGCTAACGGAACCGATTCCAGAAAACGACACAGCATATGAGGATCACGATGAGGTACTAGACGTGTCAGCAGCAGATCATGGGGCAAGCCTAATGGTTAGGAGAGCGCTTCATAGTACGTCAGTTAACCAAGGTCATGAACAACGAGAGCAACTGTTTTATTCTCGTTGCGTAATTCAAGGCAAACTATGTAATTTGGTAATTGATGGAGGAAGTTGTACTAATGCAGTCTCCACTGAAGTAGTGGACAAACTGAAGTTACTAACGAAGGTCCATCCAGCGCCATATAGATTACGTTGGTTGAGTGATGGGGATGAAGTCAAAGTTAATCGCCAAGCACTAATTTCATTTTCTATAGGCGAATACAAAGATGAAATACTCTGCGATGTAGTGCCCATGACAGTTTGCCATGTTTTATTAGGACGTCCATGGCAGTTTGACCGTGTATCTCAGCATTGTGGCCAGAAAAACAGTTACGTAATCGAGAAGAACAAAAGGAAATTTCGATTATTACCATTGGCGCCGGCTGATATATTTAAAGCCCCTAAACCATCGCTATTTGCAAATGAAAAAGAGGTATGTCAAGAGATCGACCAGGGAGAAACTGTTTATCTTCTGGTTGCGAATGTGAAGAATCGAGTTAAGGACATGAAAAAGTTCCATGAACAGGTGAAGGTTCGGATTGAAAAGGTTAATGAGATTTACAAGAAGAAGTCAAACAAGCATCGGAAACAACCTGAATTTCGTGAAGGAGATTTGGTATGGCTACATCTGCGAAAAGAGCATTTTCCGGCCAAACGAAAAAATAAGTTAATGCCACGAGCTGATGGTCCTTTCCGTGTCATGGAGCGTATTGGAGATAGTGACAAGATTGATCTACCAGGAGAATATGGCGCCGTGCATGCAACTTTCGATGTAGGGGATTTGTCACCTTACATTGACGATGATGCTCTTGAAGAATTGAGGCCAATTCTTTCCGAAGAAGGGGAGAATGATACGAAGGGTGTTGGTGATACGAAGGGTATTGGCCAAGCCGTAGACCAAGCCTTGTTGTCCTTATGGGTTGACGAAATCCATATTGGACCTACGGATATAATAAATTAGGTTTCCAATCTTACCAAGGTTTTTTCCCTAACGGGTTTTTTAATCCGGTAAGATTTTCGTTTTCATAGTAGGAATATGATTTGTTATTTGTTTCATAGTTGGGAAAAGATTATTATTTTCAGATTCTAGGTAGGATTATGATCTAGGATTCGGCTATAAATATAGCCTTCATATTGTAATTTTATTCAGAGTTTATTGATAAATATAAGGAGTTTCCTAAATAATTGACAGTTGTTCAATTTCTAGATTCAGTTGAATCGCCCGAGGACAGGTGTTCGCGGTGGTTACCTCGATAATTTAGCTTCAGTTGTTAGCTAGTTATCAACCCAGTTCGTGTGTTTACGTTGTTTCAGTTACATCAAGTGTTTTTGCGTATAATACGCATCAATAACTATCAAGAACCAAGACGATGCTAGCATATATATCTCGACTCCTACTTTGCTACTTAATGATATTGGAGTAAACGATAACGTTCTACCCACAAATCTAGCTATTCGTTGATAACAATCATACGTTAAAAAGGAATCTTCAACTCAAGTATACAATCACATATTAGGGGGACCAATGATAACATTCAATCCTTACCTAAACACATAATTGATTAATCATTCAAGTTCATAAGATTTCCAATTCTAACAACTCATATTTATCATGGCATTCCTTAACTACAATCACACAACAAGGGGAAGAACTTGTTATCACTCAACCCCTTCCATAGTCATTAATCTAACAACTAGATATTACACTACCATTATGCTAAGTCACCATCATCATCACACTAAATTAATCTAACCAAGCTAATCTAATTAATGACTATGGAGCATGCAATTGATATAAAACACAAAGCCCATAACAAATTAAGCAAGATTGAACAACATTCATGCACAAGAATTAAAGTTCATCAAATGATAAATCCAAATCTAAAGTTTAAGCATACAAGGCCCTCAAAGTTTCAAGGGAATTAATTCAAATGCTCCCAAGGATCAAACTAAGCTATACTACAATACATGGAATCAAACTACTAAGCTAATGAAAAGGAATGGAAGAAAAGGGAAAGAAAGATGAAGAAAAATGGAGATCTACATGGTCTTGGCCGTTTTTTGCTCTTGGAGGGGATAAGGGGTATTTATAGAATGCAGTGCACGGGCAGCGCAGCACTCCGCGCACTTTTGTGAAGGGCCGCGCACTTTAACCGTTGATCCGATTTGCATCTTCTAGTAGTCCATTTCGAAGCTCTTGATGATAGGAATCCAATGGTTTGATCCATGTGCTCTAATTCCTTTGCAAACATTTCCAAAATCAAGTTTCAAAATATTAATGCATCACTTGTTATTCAAAATGTAACTTTGACAAGTTTAGTTTTAAAGCTCCTTACTTTGCACCAAATGCTACCCAAATTAGATCTCAAATGTCATAAAATAAGAGTATATTTAGGGCTCATCAGCTGCATACCTAAACACTTAACTAACCCAAAAAAAAGCATGGATTTTTGGAGCATCTTAAATCAACACATCAGACATAAATATACTACATACAGAAGCAGATCTCTATATCTATAATCAAGGATACAAAAAAACAAACACAGAAAACATAAAGTATCTTAGGATGCTAGGCAATCGTGCTTCGGGCATTATATTATGGCATACGGAATATTGAAAAATAATCCATAACAAAAGGATGCTATTCGGTCCTTCAAATACAATTCCAAGTAGTTGATAATTTGTTTTCGGAATCGGATATGCTTAGTGAAATACAGAATGTAGAAACATCACCGTCACAAAGAACAGCGTGGATGTAGAACGCGCCCTTACCCTTGGGATGCGATCAAACTCACTCGATGCTTGCTTTCTCATTCTGGATTCGGTAATCACCCCAACTTCTGGATTCTCTTTCGAAACCTGATACACCTGCTGGGTGCCTGAGAGGCCATAAAAAAAGAGGACTCATTAAAAAATATATTATATACATACTCATTTTTTTACTCAAGATCCTACCCCTTCCTTCTAATTTAATCTAACGGTTACAATTAAATAGACTTTTCTAAATTTTATTTATAATTATTCCTTCTCTCTTTCCTTTTTCCTTTTCAGTACTCTTCTTCCTCAAATACTTTCCCATCTCATTTATTTGGCTTAGAAGTTTCTTCACGAACAAAAATAAAAGGGAGTGAATGGATCCCCAAGTGAATATGAGTAAAAATAAGAGAATGAATATACATTATATTATATTATATTATATTCTATATACATATCCATATGCGAAATATATATGTTTTTTGCCACAAGTGCACATATATACAATACAACCGTCACATAAATGACTAGATCTGCCAAATTGGGGTGAGATTTTTTTAATAAAACAAAATACATACGATCTCAAATAAGAAAAAGATCCAGATTTTTGTATGTTTTTGGCTATATTGCACTTGTCATGCTTTAAATGCTCAACACATGAGTCATACATGGTGATTGTCTTTGTAAAAGAAAGGATCTGCTAATGAATGTTCCAAACTAACTGCAATACCTAACTCAGGGTTCAAAACAAGCTTCAGATATTATATGGTAACGGTTGTACAGAGATTTATGTAAATCGCCTACCTGCTAATGATCCTTGAGCCCCGGATTTGCCAGCGCATTCAACAAACTCTCCGACGTCAAGGGTTTCTTCAGCGGAATCCAAACCGAGCTTCCCACCGCTGTTTACTCCTTCAGATCCTTTGGAAATAATGATGGTACCAGCCAGCAAAATCCTATCAGTCGTTCCGACCTGCAAGTTTTCGTCGTCGACTGCAACGGGGTCCGTTTCCGGTGTATGGTCATCTTGCTGGGAGTAGACATTAGATCACTAGGGTGATTGATGGTTGGAGAAATATGTGCCTGATTGTTATGTGCCTGATCTGGAAAAACAAGAGGTGAAATGGGAGATGGAGAACGAAGGTGGGAAGACAGAGAGTTTGACGTAGGTACTTTGTGTAAATGCTATTTTAATGTACATTGGAAGGAGGATGAAAGCATGGGATAGGTCTTTAATGAGGTCCTCGATTTACTAATTTTGGTATTACATTATTCGACCCTAGTCTGTAAATCAAGTAATTAAGTAAATTTATTTTCAACTCTGGTGTAAAGTCAGTTTTACCGTCTAACTACCACGTCTGTAATGGTCCACGTCCAAAATCAGTTTATTTTCAAAATAACTAAATCATTTTATTTTTAGAATAACTAAATCAGTTTAATTATCTTCAATTCAAGTCCTCCAGGATAATAAAGTGTAATTTCCCTTGTGGGAGGTACCAAAATACGGCATAAAAATAGCGAACATAATTTTATACTATTACCATATTAGTGTAAGTTCAGAAAACATCACACACAAGGTTTATTAATTTTTTATAATTTTAAGTTAGTATAAAATGTTTACAAAATTTCATTAAAAAAAATCAAGTGTTTAAACTCAGTTACTTGACTGCTTAGAGCAAGCCCAACTACTACTCTAAAACAATATCTATAATAGAGTATCATATTCCAAAAACTCCATAATTATTTTGTCTCCATCCAACAGTTGCTCTATTTTACAATTACAAGAATTTATTGCCATACATAATAATAGCTATATTTAATTCTATTTGAGACTTTCAAGAGCACACGATTAGGGCATGTTTGTTTGAACTATTTCTTACCGATCTGAACTGAATTCAACTGAACTAAATCGAGCTGAAATTTATGTTTTGAAAAATAAAATAGAAATGTCTAAATTTACTTGAATTTGATCAAATTATATTTTACTGAATGAATTGAATTCAATTGAATTAAACTGAATTGAATTAGACTGAACTGTTCTACTTATAAGCTCCAGCAAACAGGGCCTTAATTTTATTTGCAAGTTTATGATTTTCATATTTTTATATGTGTGAATATGTGAATCATTAAGAAAGTATATGATGAAATAAGAAAGAAAAAAATAGTAATGAATGATATCATTAAATTTTAGAGTATGAAAGAGGTATAGGCCATATGCCTTTTCATTCTTCCAATTTTACCATATCTCTATTTTAGAGTATGGGATAGAGCATGTGTTGGAAGCAATAATATAGTCAAAAAGGGCTAATCTGGCTAAAAACTCTATTATACAGTAACTGTTGGGCATGCTCTTAGCAGTCCCAGCATCGACTCTAAAATAATTTCTATAATTATTAATATTAAGGAAAATAAATAAATATATTCAGTTTTTGTCCTATTGTAGGTATAAATATATTCATATATATTACATTCTTATGTAGTAAGTCACATTCTTACGGTACTAGTTATCTTGACTTATCTTCAATTTGTTAATTTTAAAAATCATACCATTGTTTAGTTTGCTCCTTACTCTTGAAATATCCAATGGAGCTCCTTAACACAACTTTTCTTATAAGGAGTGCTCCTTATTCATTTTTTACCATTGTTGATTTTTAAGGAGCACTCCTTAATAGGTAACTACTCCTTACTTTTGGAGCACTACCTAATTTAATGTGGAACATTTTAAAGGTTTAATTTTGTTATTATTAATTAATGATGTTTGGAACTTAAGAATTGCACCATTGTTGAGTTTCTATCAAAAGTGATGATGTGGAATTTTAAAAGCACTTTTTTTTTTGACATAAAATATAATATATTATTAGGCACAAATATTACATCTTAGGCCATTGGCTTTTGTATGCTCAAGGCCCAAAAGCACTTCTTATTTCCTTACCATTGGAGATGCTCTTAGATTCTATCAAAAGTGATGATGTGAAATTTAAAAGGCACTCCTTATATTTACTTACTGATTCTTACTGATTGGAGCCTATTTCTTACTGATTTGAACTGAATTGCACCGAATTGAAGTGAAATTTATCTATTGAAAATTAGAATTAGAATGTCTAAATTTAGTTGAATTTGATCAAATTATATTTTACTGAATTGCACAGAATTGAAGTTAAATTTATGTATTGAAAAGTAGAATCAGAATGTCTAAATTTACTTGCATTGATTAAATTATATTTTACTGAACTGAACTGAAATGAATTGAACTGAATTTAGTTAGACTGTACTACTCTATTTATAAACTCAAGCAAACAAGGCCTTCATTTTATTTACAAGTTTATACTTTTCATATGTATTTTTATTTGTGTGAATATGTGAATGATTAAGAAAGTAATTGAAAAAAAGGAATAGAAAAATAATAAGAATCAATGACAACATTAAATTTTAGAGTATGAAACATGTCTAGCTCATAGTATGCCTTACCAATCTCCCAAAACAAGTACCTAACATTCCAATATTATTCAATTTTTGTACCTTTCATTAATTTGAAGATTAAGTTGTTGTTTTCACTATTTTAATAGGCATATTTTGATAATTTCATTGTATAATATATTCGTAAGGCAGGTTACAAGAATAATAAAAAAACATTCCAATATTGTTCAATTTTTGTACCTTTCATTATGTTTGAAAATGAAGTTGTTGTTTTCACTATTTTAATAGGCATATTTTGATAATTTTCATTGTATAATATATTCGCAAGGCAGGTTACAAGAATAATAATAAACGCCCTGCAAAGTACTTGAATGATAAATTTAAAATAAAAACCAAAGCTGTCATGAATTAACTGTATTCATAGCTAGGCTAGGGACCTGAATAAAATAATACAAAAGTATTTATTTATTATAATTGTCAACCAAACCGGTACTCTACCCGCCGGACTCCGGCCAACTATGTCGTCCCACAAAGAATTCCTTCTGAAATGAGGAATAAATGCGGAGAAGGATCAACCCGTACTCCGACCGCCTGCAATCATCTGACACAATATGTACCAAATACACGTAGCATTTCTTGATCACACGAACATGCATCACAATCTATATCACAAGGCTCAATACAATCCCAGCGATCGTACCTAATCTCGCAGTTCAGTTCCAGATGAAGACTGCAGCAAATCCGACGATCACCATTCCAGTGGGCGAGAAGGTTGGGATTCCGAATCCCCCATGTTCGAGTTGAATCTGCGAGGTTGTTCCGGGCAATCTTTATCGCCCTCTTGTTAGTCCTCTTCATGTCTGTCATCAAATCCACCCCCTTCTGAGAATCACCATTGAGGATTGATAGCATAGCAAGGGCATAAGTGGAGTCGAAATGCCCAGATCTGGAAGCTTTTTCAAGCCATTGCATAGTTGAGTTTGGAAAATCTCCAATAAAGTACCGATCAATCATTTCATGGAAGCAGACTCGGATACAAATTTGTGAAATCAAATCCGTGGGAAGTGTGTAGAAATATGATGGATCCGTGATGGGAATTGTTAAATTTACAGATGAATAGCATAGAAATCGAAAGTGTGGATCATATTTGAAGAGGTTAGAATAGATACAGCCTAATTTATCTCTTCATCTGTCAATCCATTTCTATCCCTTACAGTGTCAACCCCCCACATTCTACCTTTTGAAATCCCCAAAGAGTCAATGAAAAACAAAAACGAGGCAAGAACAACATTATTGTAATAAAATAATTGATTTAATTGTTTGCTCCAATTTTTATTACTATTATTTGGTATGAATATTTTTTGGCACTATATGTGTATGCAATTTAGTTTGACATAGTCATATTGTGATTGATTATTTCAAATTAATAATATTTTGGTGTCAGGAGATTAGTGTCTTTATTTCGATGATGATAGATTTGTTTATTAACAAAATTGAATTTACTCTTTTAAATTTAATGAATATTGTCATATCATAATTGGTTCAAATGAAGATTTATTATTTATATTCCATTCAAATGAACTAAGTTTATATTAGAGCCTGATAGTATAATACTTCTATTAATAAATTCACATAGTTGTGGGTTTTTGCGACTTATACACAGTAGCTAATAAGAACATACAAATGATTCCATACTATTTTGCTGCTAGGGGTGTAAATGAGTTGAGTCATTCGTGAGAAAATCTCGAGAAGCTCGGTCAAAGCTCGGTCTCGAGCTCGGGTTGGCCAAGCTCGATCTCGAGGTCGAACTCGTTCGAATATGTAAGGAGTCGAGTCTGAGCTTTTAAATTTTATTTCGATAAGCTCGACGAGCTTATTTATCAAATATATAATTAGATATATAGTTAATATAGGGGTTTCTTTGGTAATAATTAAAAATATAAAATTTAAATTAAGTATTAGGGTATGTATGACTGTAATACATCTTGTGTATAATCTGTATACACGCTAACCATTAAATAAATGAATACATTTCATGTGTGTATGGATTTTTTAATAGTTGTATTTTATTTTATTAAAATTTATTTAGCTATATTACTTAAATTGGTTTGAAATCGAGCTTTTTGAGTTAAACGAGCTCACTTGGCTTGAATTCGAACTCAAATTTCGTTAAGCTCGCGAGTCGGACTCGAGCTCACAAAAAGTTAATGACTCGAGTCATGAGCACAATTTTTTATGTTCGAAAGAACTCGATCTCAAGTTCGAGCTTGAAAAATATTTAACGAGTCGAGTTTGAGCAAACCCCTATTCGGTCTCGACTCGACTCATTTATTGCTAGAGTGGGTGCTAGAGTTGGTTATCAATTTTATGTAAATACTGTTGGAACTTGTTGGAACTTGAATTTGTGTAGTTAAGTAACTACCACTCAACTACACAAATTCCAGACATATTCAAGTGTAGTGTAGGACCAAACTCATTGAGAACACATGATACGTTACTGACCTCGCTACTAATGCTTATCTCCCTGGTTCGAGATATAATCCAGAGTACGGGATAATGTGAACAGTGTGTGAGACTAGTTTGTCGCCAAAACCAAGGAGTATCGATTAAGAAGGTCGATTAAGAACCCCCGGACATTTATTTGATGTTTAGGAAGCAACGTTCTGGCACTAATGTTTACAGAAGAGAGGGTATCATACAGAAGTAAGTACTAATGTTTACTTTCCAAGGACGAGAAACTCAGATGAAATTGGTTCTGGCACCCGACCCATACACCAGTGGTGTAGACTCATTTTGGTGGGTTTCGGTAAAATATTTCGGAGACCCTTTGACCCACCAAACCCATTTGACATGGGTTTAGGGTTTGGGGTTTAGGGTATGAGTTATGGGTAGGCTGACCTCGCTGTCTCTTTTGCTTATATTTACATATAAAAATTAAAAGACTCAGTTGAATAGGAGTTGTTGTAGTGGTAGAGGCAAAGGTCCACATACATAAGGTTTCTAGTTCAATTCTTGACTTTTGCATCTTATTTCCTTTATATTTCCCCCTAAATAAAGTAGGTGTGATTACAACTAACTTGTATTATGTTAGGAGTTGTGATTACATATGTTTTACATCATTATTTAAAGATAAAACATGTTGAATAGGGGTTGTCCTTAATGAAGTAACCACTAAGGGCAAGTCAAAGAAATTTGCTAAATTGTTTTGTAGAATATAGAAAAAAATGATAATCTCTATAATATTTTTCACTCAATCCAACAGATTTTATAGTTTAGTAATTCTACATATATATAATACTATTCACCCGCAACTTTTTTTTTTTTTTTTAGGTTAACCATCCTTACTTGGATGGAGGGAATATATTAGGCTCCCCAAACCTTTAAAAAAACCAAAATTGGATTTTGGTTGTAGGTTTTTTAACTCTCACTACATACAGTGAAGCGACAAAAGAATGAAAACATAGAGGCTCACCGCCCTGAAGCATCAGAAGTGCTTCCAAAAATGGGGAACCTATAGACTAATGCTAAGACTGAAAATCTAGAAGTTTATAGCATTTTAGAGCCAAAATTCCTAGAGCCTATTAGCGAATTGATTCCTCAAAACACAAGGCGGCACTAGAATTGCTCTAAAAAGTATATATACATAGCATGTAGTTGCATGAGTGGACTGTTACACAGCTAGTGAGAGATGAGCTTTCTGGGGAAAGCTGAGAGATTTGTAAAGCTGGAACCTGGAGTCTTCAGAGTTGCCTCCCTTGCCAATTGTTCAACCTGCAAAATCAGTCCATATACAAACATGAGCGTAGCAGCTGAACTACGGAGGATGAAATCGAAGAGATGGCATTTGTAACCTATCCTAGTGAATAAGACCTCTTATTTCCAGTGGGAGAAGTGAAAAATTATCAACTGTAAACTGGATTTCAGAGAAGTTGCATGTTTAGCTAGTGCATCTGCTACTTTATTTGCTTCTCTAGGAGTGTAAATCAGATATATATCATGCATGGACTGGTGTATCTCATCAGCTAAATTGAAGACATTCCAGTGAGCTAAGTTAGGATCAGAAATCATTTTAATTGCCTCCAAACAGTCAGACTCAATTAACAATTTCTGGTTGAAAGATGCAGATACAGAGAGGGCTAAACCAATTGCTAGGAGTTCAGCATGGAGAGGGGAAATAGACTTAGTATAGACACATTTTGCAAATACAAATTTCCCAGTAACATCTCGAATTATCAGACTCATACCAGTTTCTCTAGATGTTGATTTCCAGGAAGCATCAACATTGAATTTCAGCCGCTCTACTGGTCTAATCCAATTAACTACCACAATTCTAGGTTTAGGTGGTCTCATGTATTTAGGAAAGTAACCATTTGATGCTAGCTCTATATCAAAAGAGGAAGAAATATAGAATGGTCTAGCTGCAAAAGAATGGTATATATATTAGACTTTTGACCTCTTGAATGATGTGTTGGGGGTTTGGGCTAATATCATCAAAAATGAAGCGATTTCTGGATTTCCAAATACACCAACAGGTGAATAATACCACATTATGGATCAAAATGGAATGGATTTTTGTAAGACCAGGTCTGGAGAGGTAGTGGCTAATTCTGTTCCAAATTGTGTTGAAATTTGGGGTGGCAATGTTAATGAAAAGATTGATACCAATCCAGACCTGAGAGGCTATGTGGCAGCTATTAAAAAAGTGGTCTAAAGTATCAGCATGGTTACAGAAACAACACTTAGAAATAATGTTGAAGCCATAATAGATCAGAACATTATCAAAGAGTTCATTACCTTCCACTTAAAAATGGAGATCTTTTTGGGGACCCTTTTGTTCCATATCAGATCCAGAGGTCTAGCTGTTCCTCTTTTAGGCCTCAGCAAATTATATGTTGACTTAAAAGTGAAGTAGCCCTTATTGTCAGGAGTCTATATTAGTTTGTCTTCTCTGTGATTCTTCAATGATGATTCCTGTAAAAATGACAAAAGAGAGTTGTCAATATAGTTACTGATCTGGCTTATAAACTCCTGCTTATTTTGAATAAAGGAGGCAACTGTGCATTCTGGTGGGATTAAAGTGTCCTGGGGACTAATAATGTCACACATAGCTCCTGAGCCAGTCCAATTGGCATTCCAGAAGCTACATGCACCATTACCATGAATGACTCTGGAATTATTTTCTGCAAAAGAGTTGATCCTGCATATGCGCTTCCAGCAATGTAATGTTTTGAAAGAATCTGGCAGTGAGGATAAAAATATGGTCCAAGGGGCTTGTCCCAGTTGGTATTTCCACCATAGTTTGACTGAAAAGGTCTTAACTATGGTGGAGATATTCCTAAAATTTAAACCATTTTCAGCAGTGGGATAATACAAATCATTCCATTTTTTCCATGTTTTTTTTGGTCTGTTATCAATTGATCCCCAGAAAAACACTGAAAACTTTCTTCTGATTTGTTTGATTACATGCACAGTTGGTTCCATTACTGCCCAAATATGTTGAGGGAGGGAGTATAAGCAAGAGTTTATAAGAATTAATTTACCTCCTTGAGATAACAATTTATTTTTCCAATTATTCAACCTTCTATCAATCATTTCTAATAAGGGCTGGAATTTTTTTTTTTTTATCCTACCAGTGAATATAGGCACACCTAAATATTTAAAAGGAAATTGTCCCTTTTTCATACAGAGAATGTCCCTAATTTGTTTGATTTTTGTATGGTGGCATGCTTACTAGTGTAAAATTTGCTTTTCTCATAATTTATCTTCTGCCCAGAGACAGATTCAAAAGTAGAGAGAAAAGCCTTCATTTTTATCAGGTTTGATTTACTAGCAAGCATGAATATAATGGTGTCATCAGCATATGTCAGATGGGAGATTTTTTCAGCAACAAAAGGCAAGTTATAATATTGAAGACTCCCATTATGAAATATAAAGGCTAAGCTTCTAGTGAATGCCTCAGAAAAAATATTAAAGAGGAAGGGAGAGAGGGGATCACCTTGCTTGATACCTCTAGTTGCATTAAAAAATCCTACTGGAGCACCATTTCAAAGCACAGAATACCATGCCTGAGACAGGTTTTTTATCACACAGTATATGAATTTTCCATGGAAACTGAATTTCAGAAGTATGCTAGTTATAAATTTCCAGCAAACCCTATCAAAGGCCTTTCTCAAATCCAACTTTAAAATGCAATTAGGGTTTCTACCTTTTCTGTCAATGAACCTAAGCATTTCTTTAACATACAGAACATTGTCAGCTATATCTCTATTTTTAAGAAATGCAGTTTGGTGAGGGGAAAGAATTTTTTGCACAGGAGGTTTAAGTCTTTCCATTAAAATCTTAGAAAATATCTTGTTTGCAACATTGGAAAGACTTATGGGCCTAAAATGATTGAAGGATGAGGGAGTGTGTAATTTAGGAATAATAGCAATCCAGGTACTGGCTATGCCTTTTGGAATTTCTGAACTAGAGAGGAAATCATTAGCAGCATGCAAAAGATCTGTGTGAATAATATCCCATGCTTTAATGAAAAAATTAGGATTAAAACCATCTGGACCAAGGCTACTTTGCTTATTTAGTGAAAATACAATCTGCTTAAGTTCCAGCAAAGAGACAGATTTGATTAACTCTATGTTATCCTCATAAGAAATTATTTTTGGGATCTGAGACAGGAAGTGAGTGTAAAATTCAGTGTTTCCTGGATCATTGTCGGCTGTGAGGAGGTTAGAGAAAAAAGTTTCAGCCTCTTTCTCTATTTCAGACACCTCATCAATCCACTCCCCAGATGAATTTTTAATTTTAGTAATAGACATCCTAGTCTTCCTTTCCCTCACAGAGTTATGAAAATATTTGGAATTGTCATCTCCATCTTTTAGCCATTTGATTTTAGCTTTATATTTAAAAAAATGTCTCTGCTCTTTAATAACTCTAGATAATTCAGATTTAGCTTGTCTGAGCTTGATCAGCTCTATTTCACTCTGATCATTGTCATAAGCTGAACTAGACATGGCCGATATAGACCCATTACTTGTTCGACCAAGTCGAACGGCTAATATTGTTAGTTTGGTGATGAACTGAATGGTACAAAAAATAACTTTTTCAAGACAATAGAAATATGAGCGTTTTCAAAGAGTTGATTCGTCTTTATCTAAAAATACATTTTTGTCCAATATTTCATTTCCTTTAATTTTGATCCACTTCCCCCGGAGTTTATTTCCTTCTTCCATTGATGATTAATTCGCAAAGTGTATGGCCTTGTCAAGTTCAGATTATTGAAAATACGTAATCCCAATTAAATGAATCTCAATTCAGTTCATTTAATCTCAGTTCAGTTAAATTAAACTAAGTTCAGTTAAATTAATTTCAGTTGAACTTAAAAAATCTCAGTTCAGTTAAATTAATCCCAGTTCAACTGGAATAAAATGAGATTAATTTTATTCAAAAAAGTAATTACTTTTGCTTTATTTCAAATGGATACAAAACATTGAATATATAGGCCATGTTTAGGCATAATGATTCTATTTTGAATACATTATTTTTCACTTCAGTCCATTTCAGCTCAATTCAATTCTATTCAGTTCAGTTCAGTTTATTAAAATGATCATTTGATTAAATTCAGATGAAAATATACACAATACATTAATTTTCAGTTCAGTTCAGCTCACTAAGAAATTAGGTCAAGCAAACCGCCCCTTGGGCCCTATTCATTGGACCTTATAAGTAGTTCAATTCAGTTCAATTCAGTGTAGTTAAATTCTATTAAATTTAGTGAAAATATATTTTGGAAAAGTTCCAGTAACATTAGACATACTATTTTTTCTAATATTAATACATCAATTTTCACTTTAGGCAATTCAGTTCAACATGAAATAAGCTCGGGCAAACATGTCTTTAATAAGTGAAAAAATATTCTGTTTTCAGATAAATTAATATCAATCCAGTTAAATTAATCTAATGTGTTATGTCATTGTGGGATCTAATGTGTTATGTCCTTTTATGTCATTTAACAAGATTGATTAAGAAACACCTATTAGTGATCGGCTTATTTTACCAAACACATTCAATACAATCAGCTGGTCAAAACTGGTAATTTAATCAGCGGTCAGCTAACAGGTTAATAAATAGTAATCACCAAACACCCCCAAAAGCTCTTGTTGTTCAATCAGCTAATTTGAACCCAAAATACAGTTAACCAAACACCCCCTTAGGGTTTTATTTTATTTAGCTACTTGATTTTAACAGTCATTCACATAATAACTTGACAACATAATAGGCATATAACATCCAATCATACCGCATTTCCTTCAATCAATCTGGGTTCATCAAAACATTCAACTTAGAACATTCAGGATCAGAATAAAAATGCAAACAAAAGCAGATGGGCCTAATCTTGAAACTCCCCCTCACCAGCAGACCGGGAACCCCCAAAAATAAGCTGCAGATGGAGAAGAACACCACCATAGGATCATCAGCTACGATCCCCATTCACAAGGTCCGAGGTTCGGCTCCCCAATCAGCCGAATAAGTTCTTGGTCGCAGGAACAAGCATTACATTCTATATCAACAGGATCAATGATTGTCCCACCATCAGTTCTCCTAATCCGATGGTTGAGGAGGCGATGCTTCCGGCAGCAGAACTGAGACGGGCCACGATGGTATCTGAGAAGGTTGGCGCTCTTGATGCCGCCCCAGGGGCGTATATACCAGCGCACGCGGTCCCTAGCAAGCAGAATGGACTCCCTGGATTTCTTTTTCAAGTACATCATCAGTTCCAACTTTTCTGCGTACCTCCTTCCAGAATTGAGAAAACAGAGAGGGCATACGTTGAGTCATCATGCCCAAAACTGGAAGCTTTTCTATGCCGATTCAGTGCTCCAGTTGGATTCTGTGCCGAGACATAATCTTTCTGAATCCAATTACGGTATAAGTTGACACGGATAAAAATCTCCATAATAATATCAGTGGGAAGGGAGGCAACAACCGTCAGATCCATGCCGGAAAATGAAATTGAAACCGATCAATCGGGATTTGTTTAATATTTAGTATATAAAAGAGCAGCTGTTGAGAGTAGTTGGGTTGAAAGTTGAAACAGTAGTAGCATCAGTATTTAACCTCCCACAATTAACCTTTTGCAATCCCCCATAAAAGCAATTTTTTAAATAGCCGATGAAATCAAACCTTCTCGAGTACACCATTCCGTCTATTAATATTACTGTTAGTGTGAAAATTAATCCAAGATTCAGTTTAACTGTCTGAATATTTTTTGGTTGTCCGTTGGTCTATTACGATGATATTTAATTTAATAAAATACAATCAAATTGGAAGTTGAATGGTAATTTTATTAACAATTTATTTTGGTGTCTGAAGGTTTTAAATTGTGATTTAGAGAAAGCGGTTTTTATAATAAACTTCAACCTATCGAATTTACGTTTGTTTAAATCATAACATTACTTTATCATTGGGCGTTAATTTTGTAGGTCATTTATGTTAAAAACATATCGGGAGCATCACATTCAAAGGCATTTTAGGCGTAAATTAGCGGATTAGATAAAAAACAGTGGATTTGGCCGTCAATAAGCTATGTTGAGTGTCGGCTAAATTGGGTTTAAAAGGTTTTTTGTGGCCTCAATAGGTTCATTTTGAGAATAGTAAAGAATGTAGTTGTTTAAATGATAAAGGTTTAACAATCAAATACTTCTTTAATCACCCTTGCTCCTCTATACCAATTATGCAAAAAATGGAAAATATAGTTGAAATTGAGACATTGAGCTAACCTCTACTATTATGGATTAAAAGCAGTGGTACCCCCGAGTTTATAATAAAATGTCACTGTACCCCTGAGTAATTCCAAAATTGCTCATGCACCCCTATAATTACATTGAAGCTAAAAGAGTGAACCCCTGAATCCAATTTTCCAGCAGCATTTTGCATGAAAGATAAATTTACCCTCACTTGTTGGCAATTTTTTTCACCCTGACCCAAATGCCCCTGGCCACAAAAAAAAACCCATAAATTCAATATCACTGAGTTACCGAATTTATGCACAACATAATTGATAAAAGTTCAACCTTATATCCAAAAACTCAACAAATTGAAAACGTTGGTGAACTTTCCATAATCTCGCATGCTCTATTCTCTCATTTGGTAATTTGAGATAGTCATGCTAATTATTATTGGGCGTGGCGGTTTCGGTCCCCCGGCTCACACTAATTACTGGGCACGGTGGTTTTGGTCCCATCTGCTTCAAACGCGTTCATCCGATGAAGTAACAGGGACTGGTAATATGGATTTGGATTGTCTTACTTAAATGAGTGTGATCCTAAAAGGAAAGCGGGAATTAAACGAATAATTAGGTAGGGGGATTATTCAATATTTATTGATTTGGTTGGGGCATGTTCGTCATATACTTTTTTAAACCATAAAATAAATAAATGTGAGGTGAGTCTTGACATTTTACATTTGGCAAAAGAAAATAACATAGGGGTACACAAGCACTTATTTCTATTATTATTATTATCTGTAGCAACAATTCATGGAATGGTTAATACAGTGCAACATTTTAATTCATGGACTTTTTATTATTGTGTTTTTGACTTTATCTACTATCTTTATTAGATTTGTCAATTTTTGATGAAGTGCGGTATAAGTTTCATAATTAAAAAGTTTGGTGTAAATTTTAGATAATTTCAAAAAAGGGAGGTAATTTATTACCGTATATTGATGTATTTTAATTCATGAGTTGAAGACATGCATACCCTTGTTTGTAATCTAAATTCTATTATTAATTTATTTCAGTTGAGTCGAGTCTAAACAAGATGAAAAATTAATTCAGCCCTGACTAGCTAATACTTTTAATATTTGTTGAATTGTGATTTATATCCAGGTGAAATAATTGAATGATGTTCAATTTTCATAAATTCCACGAAGTTCATTTAAATAATATATAAATAAAATTTAGTGTTCCGTCCCAATTTTAATAATTCAGATCATTTTTCTTAAGTTTGAAATTTTTTCATTTCACATAACTTACATATTCAATTTTCAAAATGGACTATGAGAAAACTTAATGAAACTCAGTAAACTTAAATTACGCGAAATATATTTAATATATTAAAACCTCATAAAATTTCATGAAATTTCACTGAATAGAATTAAATCTGAAATATTTAGATGTTCTTGAAAATAATGTTAATTGTTATAGACTGCAAACACTGCATGATCACAATGAATATAGGTTCAACTTCATCAAAAGATTTAAATAGCAACATTCATCAAGAGAAACAAACACATATTACATTAATCCGGCCTTAATCATTAGCCCGCCCCCTAAGCAGAAGAGACCATAAATCCCCAAAAACAAGGTTGAGGAGAAGAAGACAAAACCAGTACCATCCCCTACTGGATCCTCACCTGGAAGATTCGAATAACTTCCTGGTCGCAAGAGCATGCATCACATTCTATATCAACCAGATCCACGATGTCCCACCCGGCGTATCTGATGCAGCGTTTCAGGTGACGATGCTCAGTGCAGCAGAAAGGAGCCGGGCCAATCCAGAAATCCAGAAGTCTCTCGTTCCGGCACCCCCAGCTGGTGATACGGCCTCTCAGGCGTTCCCTGGCACGCTTAATAGACTGCTTGGATTTTTTTTTCATGGCCCTGATCAGCTCCACCCCTTGCTGCGTGTCTCCTTCGACGACAAATAACATGGCGAGGGCATACGTTGAGCCGTCATGCCCAAATTTGGAGGCTTTTGTAAGCCAATTCAGGGCTCGTGTTGGATTTACTCCCCATACGTAATCTTTCACAATCCAATCCATGAAGCACACACGCACACAAATCTCAGATAGAATATCCGCGGGAAGGGCATTAAAACGGGAAATATCCATGACGGAAAATCTTAAAGAAACTGACGAGGTAGAGAGTTTTTGAGAGAGGAAGTATTTGTTTCTGGGAGGCTGTGAGTAGCTACGGGAAAACAGCGCTGTATTTAACCTTTCACATTCCACCGTTTGCATTCCCCCACACAAAAACAAAGTAATTGGAAGCCCAAGGAGATTCCACCTTTTAACAGTTTTACATTACCCTAGTAATTAATTATTGAAAGCAAAGAGTCACTAGTTTATATGAAGATCAGTAGACCCTAGCTGAATAGAATTATTGTATAAAATTAATTAACAGTAGAGATTAGTAACTCACAAATCAAATGATCATTAATAATCCAAAAAACTTAATTTTTCCTAGTCAAATAAAATGCAATTGGTTATTAATCGTTTTAAAAACCTAGTCTCCAAAGCAATATCCCATATTCCCATTAAGTGGTTTAGGTTGTTATCTATTATTGAGGAAAGCATTGTTATTTTTGCAAACCTTTACGTATCAAATATTTGCTGTCATATGTTTTGTTTTTGTTAAGTTGTCCATATCATACTTTGTCTCAATTATTTTTATGGGTATAATCTCTTCGGATCTGGAAAGTACGTATATATAGGCTATGTCAAGTTCAGCTTAATTAACTGCGCGGAATTTGGCAAAAATTAGTTGAAGCAAGCTGCAATTAGCTGAAGCACGATGCAGGTAGCTGAACTTAGTAGAAGCAAGCTGCAGGTAGCTGCAGCATGCTACAGTTAGCTGAATTTGGATAAAGTTCGCTAAAATAAGATAAAAATATTTTATTTTAAATCGTATAAATTTTTGCAGATAACTATAAGTTTAATAACGTTTTCTATTTCACTCCATTGTTTTTTAAATGCACTACATATTTTTAAGAAACTTTTTATATCTCAAGACTTATCTCTTTTCCATTTCATAACATTCATCCGAATCATCCTAAGATCTCATTATCCGGTACAAGTGCAAGAAAATATGTACTGAAGTTTACACATGCACCACCTACAGGTAAAGGCGGAGCTTTTTAAAAAATGATATTCTTCATTGAGAATGAAAATTGAAGATGCATCTGGACAGTTAAAAAGTACTAAAAAGAATGCCTCAAATTGAAAATTTTCAACAAATATCAATTATTGTTTCATGATTCACACTTCATAAATTCTTTCGAATGCAAGAGAGTGACATTTCTATTTTAGATCACAGGCATATACAAGGAACTAGTGATTTCACTATTTTGATGAACATCAAAAAAGTGGTATGGCAAAAGTGCGTGAAAGTATAGCTGAACAGATTTGGAATTTGGTAGGTGGTGATACTAGTTAAATTGAACGATCAAATGACAGCGATTACTATGGATTCAATAATATGCATTTTGGGAATATTTGCTCAAATTGTTAGAGCATTTCCAATGGTAAGAAAATAAGGAGTGCTTTTTAAATTCCACATCATCACTTTTGATAGAATCTAAGGGCATCTCCAATGGAGCTCTTAAACCAACTTTTCTTAATAAGGAGTGCTCCTTATTCATTTTTTACCATTGTTGATTTTTAAGGAGCACTCCTTATTAAGCACTCCTTATTAAGTAGCTACTCCTTAATTACTTAAGGAGTGGTACCTAATTTAATGTGACATATTTTGAAGGTTTGATTTTGTTGTTATTAATTAATGATGTGTAGAATTTAAGATTTATACCATTGTTGTAATTGCTCCTTACTTAGATTTTACCAAAAGTGATGATGTGGAATTTAAAAAGCACTCCTTATTTCCTTACTATTGGAGATGCTCTAAGTAAGGAGCAAATTAACCAATGATATGATTTTTAAATTCTACACATCATTAATTAATAATGACAAAAATAAACCTTCAAAATGGTCCACATTAAATTAGGGAGTGCTCCTTAAGGAGTAGCTATCTAATAAGGAGTGTTCTTAAAATTCAACAATGGTAAAAAATGAATTAGGAGCACTCCTTATTAGGAAAAGGATCTCCATTGGAGATGCCCTTACTTTCGATGATAAATTAATTTGATTTATTCTCGAGTCCTAAACTAAACATATTAAAATAATTTCATTTCATAAATCAAGACACAAATATATATTTGACAGTTGATATAAAATAACTTTCTTTCAAAAAATTATGGTCGTTTTTTTGAATTCAACTGAAATTAGCTGAAGCACGCTGTAATTATAGAATTGTAATAGCTAATCTGTCCGTCTGATATTACTGGCTCAATATATTGTATATGATCGGTGGTAGAAAAATTAAACACATTCTGATGGAGGAACACATATGTACGTAAGTATATTTAACAAATTATTCACTAATTACTTTTATATAATGTATCAATTCATTTAATTAAATAGGCCTGAATCTTGATACATGAAAGTATATGTTGAATATTATGAATCGTTATTCTAAATAATTTGCGAAACCACTCTTTAAAACCGTTGGCTCGGCTAGTTGTGTAGTGGTAGTTGGAAAAGGTAAAAATAATGTACACTTTTACGGGTCATGATCACACTTTCTATCAAAACCATCCTCACAATAGTCCCACGCACCGCCAATATTTTATGCCTCAAGTCTTGTTCTCCTCTTTCTGAGGTCATGGATGTGTCAATTTTCGCCGACCTTCCCACAAATATGCTTTTGGAGATTTTTATTCGTTTCTGGTACTAGAAAATGGTAAATGAATATGCTCTTGGTGTCAATCCAAGGTCTGCAATGTGTTGGTTGAGCAAAGCATCCAGATTTGGGAACGACGACGCCAGGTACGCCCTAGCTCTGTTTTCAGTCATCGAGGGTGAAACAAATAGGGGAGTGGCGATGATCTCTTCCATGAAGAAAGCCAACAAGAGGGGGGTCATCCGAGCTCGAGATCGCCTGAAAAAGACAGTGTCTTTTTAGGGCACAAGGAACGGCAACATTCTGGCTCACTGGTGGGGAAATCGAAGGATCTGCTGCGGTCTTCATCATACTCTTAATCGTGGTGTTAAACATCAAGGGTGGGAAGTGATTGATCCCGTGAATATAAATTGTGATGCATGTTCTTGTGACCAGGAAGTATTTCGTGTCTTTGGTTATACCGGCCTGAATTGAGTGGATTCGGAGCCGGTCCCGTCAAGTTGCTGTTCTTCCCCGTCGTCTTTGTCCCCTTGTTTTGTATGATGCAGGTCTCTGCTGCATAGGGTTCTGTGGGTACAGTAGTCGGTAGAATGCATGTTTGAATAAATCTCATGTTTTGGGAATGGTCACATTTCAAAGATTAGAGACGAGACTGTAAAAAAAATTTCACTAGTATCAGATGTAAATTTAACATTATTGTGCAATGTTGTTACCTTAATGTTATCACCATGTGTATGAAGTGTCATCATTTTATTTTAATCTGAAGTTTTATTCTTTAGAAGAAGTTAACTATTAAAAAATTGGTCATGGAGCTTTACCTGAAAGTGGGGTTTTTGGTTTTACTATAATTAACTTCCCAAAAAGAAGTAATACGCAATTTGTAATGAAGGTTGTTTGAGGAAAATAAAAAATTTCTCGGGAGGGAAATAAATGATAATGACATTGTTCGGGATAAAACATAAACAACCTATAATTTTAAAATAAAATATAATGAATATAACCTTCCAAATAATAAGCCTAATGATGCTACTCGAAATAATAATTGGTTAATTACAATGAGGCCATGTTTGCAGGAGATAATTTCCTTCTGAACTGAACTAAACTGAAATAAAAATTATTCAACTAAACTGAACCGAACTGGAATGAACTGAAAAAATTAACAAACTTTTGGACTGAGCTCGAAAATTACTGAACTGAACTGATATTTTTAAAAAAATATTGAACTGAACTGAAACAAATTGATAATATTGAACTGAACTGAAAAATATTTAACAAAACCTAATAGAACTGAAAAATAAAAAAATACTGAAATTAACTGAAAATATTAATCCAAGAGTACTGAACTGGAATGAAAAAAAAACCTAACTGAACTGAACTGGACTACGTTACAAAAAACTCTGGCAAACAAGCCGTATGCATCTATTACGTTATATGTACACTTCCATGCAACAAGAATTTAAGTGTTAATTTGAGTGTTAATTCAAGGTTGTTTATTTGGATGCAGCTAAAAAAGAATTTAGAAAAAAGTGTTATTGTACCCCCAAGTGTTTAAGTAACTGCTAATGTACCCCTACGTTTTTTAAAAGTGCCACTATACCCTTAAATGTATAATTTGGACATAATTTTATTTTGCCAAATGTAACATGTCAAGAATACCCTCACTATTATTTAATTGTAAAAAAGAAAAATTGTACGATGAAAATGCCCCAACCAATTCCGTTACTTTATCGGATGAACGCGTTTGAAACCGAGGGGACCAAAACCACCGTGCCTAGAAAAGTGTGAGGCGGGGAGACCGAAACCGCACACCCAGTAATAATTAGCGTGACTAGCTCAAATTACCAAACGGAAGAATAGAGTTGGCGAGATTATGGTAACTTCACCAATGTTTTCAATTTGTTGAGTTTTTGGATATAAAGGTTAACTTTTTTCAATAATAATGCACATTTATTCCGCAATTCAGTGATATCGATTTCTTTGATTTTTTTTACCCATGGGCATTTGGGGCAGGGAAAAAATAGTCCAACAAGTGAGGGTAAATTTGACTTTTAGTTCAAAATGCTGTTGAAATATAAACTTAGGGGTACCTCTGCTTTTAACCCAAGAATTTAAGTGTTTTAATTATGAGTGAATTGCAAAAAAGACACCCAAACTATGCTAAAATCTTATGTAAGGGACATGCACTATGTTTTACTCATTTTACATATTCGGCAAAGAGAATAACATTCTTCCGGATGATCCCGACAAAGGTAGCTAAACATTTTTTTGCTATGTTTTACATACTCGCATTAGCAATTATGTTCTAAATGAGGTACCTCCATTAAGCACTCTTTCATTCTCCCAAACAGCTGCATAATTTTCAAGGGTATTAAGGTCGTTCTAAAGAGTGGACTGCGACAGTTTCTCATTATTTAAATTAAATTCAACCATGTTTAATATTAAACGTAATTATTGACTTTTTCCCAATAAAATGTAATCTCACTTCTGTTGAATTATCTCAGTTCAGCTGGATGAATATTAGTTCACACAAAATAATCTCAGTTCAACTGAAAAATCTATCCGCAACAATGACCGTAACCATAGCATGCATCTTGTTGTTACGAGTTCGTCTTAAATTTTACACATTACAGCAATACGTAAATTGAATTAATTTCGTCAATATACTAGCTAAAAATAAGTAATTTAAGAAAATATATGTTTTACGGATTGGGGATGGTTCATGTTAGCTTGAGTGGAAGGTTTAACCCACCATGTGGTTGCTAGGATGTGAATTACTCCTTGGATTAGCATTTCACTATCACTACCACTTGGGGCCATTTTTAGTTTCTTTAGTAAAGTAATTATAGGGAGTATTCCATAAACACATCTCTGGAGTATTTGTAAAGAGATAATGGGGTTTTGGTTTTGGTTGAAAGTGATTGAGTGAAAGAGAGGTCAAGTTCTCCCTAAACCATTATTCATTATTCACCATATATTTTATATTAAAAATATCTAAAAACATATTCAACCAAAAAAATAAATTTTCATACAGTATTAAGCTATGCGTTTCAGCGATTATAAAGAGATCTTACATGATAATATTTAGATTCATATAATAATAAATGCATGATAATCAGCCCTAATCATAACGAGTGAGATTTTTGCTTTTTTATATTTTGAAACAAAATATAAAAGTTTCATTCGCTATTATTTAGACAAGTTAAATTTACTTAACATCCTTTAAAAAAAAAAAGAGAGTAAAATTTACTAAACCTTGGATTCCTCTAATTCTACTAAACAAAGGCTAAATTTACTAATTAAAAATATCTCAGCCGGTCTAGGCTTAATTAGACAGAATTAATAATTCCCAAAAATGAAATTGACGGTTTGTCTAGTGAAATTAAGGGATCTTAGGGCAGCTAGCTGGTGGATTTGGTCTGTTACGTGCATGGGGTGGATGAGAGCATTAAATGCATGGTACTGTACACGGGACCAGATTGACTGAGTGTGCCTTTTGCATTTTGTTTATTCCAAGACCAGCTGCTGAAAAATATTCCTCCCCGCGACAACCCAGAAGTAGCTGAAAGGCTAGGGCAACCTTCCATACGGTAAAATATCCGTGCACATCCAAAACGTGTGCAATTTATTTAGTCTAAAGTGGACTAATTTTTACTGTATCACAATGGAGTGAATAATTGCCCCATAGCAAAAACAAAACATCAGTGAGTAGTATCGATTTTAATTTTTAGTAGTAATCGATTCTATTAATTGTCATAGTTTTGTTTAGTAGGAATAAATTAAATTGTTTGGTATGAATTGTGATTAATCTGCCTTGAGGTAAAGAATGGAAAATGAAATTTGATTATCTGTGCGGGTGTGATAACGATACAATCCGATCGCGATCATTATTAGGTTCATGATGGGATCGTATAAAATTTGAAATACTTACGATCGATCGCACTATTTCTGAGCAACATAATTGATGCTCATGATCGGCTATTTTAAATAAAATAATGGTAGTGATGAGATCGTAAACGTCTAGTTTTAGATAATTGATAAAATGAGCACTGATATATAACAATTGGCTCTGTCAGTGATATCTCAATCATCGATTGTCATCATTCATTTGATCATCTTGAAAGTTGTTTAAGAAAGAGATGAAAAAAACATGAAAACCCATCAATTATGGTTCTAACCAAAAACATATAGTCATACCTACTACACAGAATAAATATATTTTGGGTGGTTCTATATGCAGGTCTACTTTACTTCTGGAGGTCCAAATTAAATCTGAAATGACAATAATGTGCCTCTTTAATATATTATGATTCACGAAAAAGTAATTTTTAATTTGAACACGTGTTCAATCATTACATGGACAGGTTTATGCATTCAAAGAAATATATTTGTAAAAATTAATAAACGAATGAAGAGTAATTATGGAATTTTGCCACTTTCATTAGACCCGCAGAAGCAAACAGGACCTGCATATAGCCAACACCTAAATTTAATTACTTAAGTAAAATGGAAGTGTAACACTCGTTATTATATTTTGGGAACATAATTGTAGTATATAACTTTCGATCCATCGATCTCGGTCACCTCTATGATTGACTAGGTTATTGATTTGCTCGCGATCATAATGGAGTGTTTATGATCATGATCTATGAGCGTTCATTTAATAAACGTTCTGAATTTTTTTATCATGATCGGTTATTTTATTATCTGAATGTTCTCGATCCGATCTCGATCTTTTTAAAGATCGCTCGTGATCGTTCTAACCCTATACCTTACTTATATCAGTGAAGCTAAAATTTGTCGTGCGGAAAGTGTCAAATATTTCGTCTAAGACAAGATGTTTTTGGCTTTACTGAACCATGATAGGTAACCTCATATCAGACCAGATTCAATTGAAGAGTTATATATTGTGTTATATACATTCAAGTACAAGTCATGTGTATATTTTTACCAAAGAATGGTTAACTTAAATATGTAACAAATATATGCAGTGAATTAACTACAACATATAACACCAGCCAATTCCAATCACATTTTTATTGATCCATGTATTTATGAACCCTGTCAACTTCAACTAATTTCAACGTAATCTCAGCTAGAATATAATCACAGTTCAGATGAAATTATCTAAATTCAGGCAAAATAATCTCAGTTCAGCTGAAATATCTCATTTCAGCAAGAATAATCTAACTTTGCCCAGAATAGTCTTAGTTCAGCCAGTATAATCTCAGTTCAGCCACAATAATCCCAGTTCAGCTGGAATAATCACAGTTCGGCCAGGAAAATAAATCAGTTCAGCCAGAATAATCTCTATTTAGTCGGAATAAAATAAGTTCGGCTAGAATAACATAAGTTTAAATTGAATAATCTCAGTTAAGTTAATGTAAACCCAAGTTGACAGGACCATATTATAATTTGATACTTGATTTCACCGTTCCGAAATCAGTAATTATGTATACTATCTAGTAGTCCCAAAATTTTTGAGCCAATTGCATAAAAGGAACTCAAATTATGCAAAAGTTTCATCTATGGTATCTAAACTATGTTTGACTCATTTTACACACTCAATCTATCCATAAATCTCATCTAAGGGTTATTAAACTATTTTTGAATCATTTTACATACTCAAACTCTCCAAAATTTTGTTCCAAATTTGGTACCTCCATGAATTCCTCTGTCATTCTCACTAACAACAACCCTTTTTTGAAGGGTATTAATTTCTCCAATAAAAACATGAAATTCAATTCCAACGTTTGCGTTATGAAATTTATAACTTACCAAACAATCAAAACACTAAACAATTACTAATAGAGATGGAAATAATCCTTTGATTTGGTTAACTTTTTGATAGTCATTCAACCATTTAACTGGGAAAAAGACCATAATCACATTTTATATTAAAGGTGATTGAAATCAGTTTTTTAATAGGAGAGATGGTTACAGTTCACCATTTAGAAAGACCTTATTACCATTCAAAAAATTACTGTTATTCCTGGAGAATGACAGAGGAATTCATAGAGATACAAAATTTGGGAGAAAAATTTGGAGAGTTGGTGTGTGTAAATTGAATAAAAACTAGTTTGATGAACCTTTGATGAGAATTATGTATAGTTTGAGTGTGAAAATATTTCCTCGATAATAGTTTAGGTACCTAACCAGCTATAAATGGAAAAATTACAAGTCGAGATGATTATAATCTTTTGATTTAAACAATGTTTTAATATTTATTCAAGCATTAATTTTGGAACATAAAATCTCGATCAATTTTAAACGAAAAAAGTGTTGTTGTACCCCCAAGTGTTTAAATAAGTGCTAATGAACCCCTATGTTTTTTTAAAGTGCCACTATACCCTCAAATGTATAATTTGGGCAGAATTTTCTTTTGCCAAATGTAAAATGTCAAGAATAACCTCACTATTATTTAATGGTAAAAAAGAAAAATTCTAGGATGAAAATGCCCCAACCAAATCAATCGAATTCCGAGATCTGATTTAGCTCATTGACTTCCGAAAAACCTTCTTTCCCTGCCTCATTATTCATCTAATTCCCGCTTCCCTTTTAGCTTCACACCCAGTCAAGCAAGAAAATCCAAATCCATACCAGTCACCGTTAATTCATCGGATGAACGCGTTTGAAACCGAGAGGACCAAAACCACCATGCCCAGAAATTAGTGTGAGTCGGGGGACTGAAACCGCCACACCTAGTAATAATTTGCGTGACTAGCTTAAATTACCAAAGGAGATAATAAAGTTGGCGAGATTATGATAAGTTCACCAATGCTTTCAATTTGTTGAGTTTTTGGATATAAAGGTTAACTTTTTCAATAATATTGTGCATTTATTCTGTAATTCAATGATATTAATTTCTTGGATTTATTTTTGTGCCCATGGGCATTTGGGTCAAGAAAAAAATAGTCTAACGGGTGAGGGTAAATTTGTCTCTTAGTTAAAAATACTGTTGGAAAATTGGCTTTAGAAGTACACTTCTTTATTCAATGTAATTATAGGGGTACATCAGCACTTTTAAATTACTCGGGGGTACATTGGCACTTTCTTATAAACTTGGGGGTACCTCTGCTTTTAATCCATTTTAATATTATAGGTGAATTGTATTTCTTTTATAGGAGAAATGATTGCAATCAACCCTTTTGAAAGACCATATTACCCTTAGCTGATTGTTTTGGATAGTTTGAGACCGTAAAAATGAGTTTACCAAGTTCATGTACCTTAGGTTTGATTTTTGCATAGTTTGGTTCCCTTTTTGTATTCCAATTCACTCTAATAATTTTTCTAGTCTTGTTCACTATCGAGTCGACCATTATAATACCAATGTTGTTTTTTTGTCATTTGTTGCGACTATAACATCAGTAATGGTTCAGTAAAGATACTCAAAACAAGTGATAAAACTCGAACAAACATCGACACGTTTTAATAGAAACCGTTGCTGAAGTCTCTTCCAAAAAAGTTCATGCTTGGTTTATTAAAACAAAACATGAAAAATGTGGATTGTATTATAATAAACAAATTTAGTATGTTTCGTTCATTATGGGTCACCTTAGTATAAATAACAGAACTTGGTAAACTATACACATTTAGTTAGAAAATAAGTGTTAGAATACTTAAATGTACGTAAGCGTATTGTAATAATTGTTCCAAGAATAGCAATTTCCCATTGCATATAATTTAACAAAACACGGTTATAATAAAACTCTAGTCAAATCAGCTAATACGATCAGATAGACAAATAAGCTGATGCAATCATGTTTAGGGATTTATGTTATTGTAGAATTTTTGTTACACACAGATTATCGAATGAATGAATGAATGAAGATATATCACCTAATTTAAATTTAAGAGTTAATTTAAGATAAAAATAAATTTCAGATAAATTCAAAATTACAGAAATTATCAGATTCATAAAAATACACAAGAAGCTATAGACATACATATTGAAAATATAATATTTCGCCATTATTATTAATGTACATAATTAAATGACTTTGTTTTAATCAATCGATATCGATCACCTTATCGACCGGTCTTCTTATCGATCAGTCAGCGTTCATGATGTTGGGGGAGGTGATCCCCTTAAGCACAGCGGAAAACATAAACGATGAAGATATAAAACGACAGTACACAGATTTAACGTAGTTCGACCAAAGCACGGTCTACATCCACCAGAGAATCAAACTAGTATATTCCAAGAGAATTACAGAGTAAACAAAATCTCACTACACTCCCTATACTAATTATATCTTCTCTCCCAAACGTTCACATACTGGTGACGGGACTCTCCGACTGGAATTACCTTCACGGAGCCTCGTACAATATTATTGAACAAAACCAAGAGTTTATATAATACTCTCAAAGTACCAGAAATATTTATGAAAACAGAAAAAATACCTAATCTAAATCGAAAAGGGTTATACGTTTATTCCTGTTTCATCAGGGAAAAAGATTTCCGAATTCAGTATTGTTGAAATTTGAGACAATTCCCAACAATCTCCACCTTGGAACAAATTTCTCTCACACTGAAACTCTTATCCAGCAAGACTGTTTTGCCTCCACTTCAAACCCAATGCTCCACCTGCTTGACCTAGTCCCATCAAACAGAACCACGACACCAAAGAATCAACCTCCAGAGCTGCCACCACTCACACGGTTCTCCAATCTTCAAACGTCGCAACCATCAGCCGATTTCACGTTATCAACTGCACCCCACTTGAATCAACCCCGATCCAAGATCTCAGCCAATGAACCAGTGCAGTTACGCAACCATGACGTCATACCATTAGCCAGTTTCACGTTATCAGCTACACCCACTTGAGTATCCCCACCCAAGATCCCAGCTAACAAACCGGTGTAACTACGCACCATCAGCCAGTTTCGCGTTATCAGTTACACCCATTTGAATCTCACAATTCAAGAACCCAGCCGATGACCAGTGTAACTACGCACTACGACAACCAAGAATTAAATGCCACAGAGTTACACCCGAGTCTTCTGTCCTTCAAGCAATCCTCCACTTTATCAAAGAACACGCCAAACTTCACCAACTCCTCTAATTCTCTGAACAGTCATAAACCATTGACCTCGCATCCAACCACACATAAAAACTTGAATCAACCAATCTCCATGGCTCCACCCGATCCAAATTTCCGGCCAACAAATGTGTAGTTTCGCCCGTTGAGAACATCCTCAACTCTCATCACCAAAGTCGAATCACCTCCGACGTGGGACTTGGGTTGGACACACCCAACATTCCTCCCTCAAACCAAGGACCACGAAACCCGTGCCCTCCTCCCCAGATACACCACTGAGAACTCAACCGAGAGATACTCCCCACATCAAACACTGGCATCTTCATCACCTCGAACAAACCACCATCAGCTTCCAGCGCATGTCCGATCAACCAAAGCTCTGATACCACTTGTTGGGGGAGGTGATCCCCTTAAGCACAGCGGAAAACATAAATGATGAAGGTATAAAACGACAGTACATAGATTTAACGTGGTTCGACCAAAACACGGTCTACATCCACCAGAGAATCAAACTAGTATATTCCAAGAGAATTACAGAGTAAACAAAATCTCACTACACTCCCTATACTAATTATCTCTTCTCTCCCAAACGTTCACATACTGGTGACGGGACCCTCCGACTGGAATTACCTTCACGGAGCCTCGCACAATATTATTGAACAAAACCAAGAGTTTATATAGTACTCTCAAACTACCAGAAACCTTTATGAAAACAGAAAAACTACCTAATCTAAATCGAAAAGGGTTATACGTTTATTCCTGTTTCATCAGGGAAAAATATTTCCGAATTCAGCATTGTTGAAATTTGAGACAATTCCCAACACATGATTGATCTTTTACGTTCATGATCGTTGATCATTAATTATATAAATTCAATATAAATCTTATCATGATCAGTTCACGTTTCAAATGAATGATCTCGATCAGATCTATAACGACCGATATTGATCTTGTTAATGAACGACCGTGATCATTCTCACCCCACTTATGTACACATCATAATGGTGGTCCATTTCACATTAATTTTTGAATAAAAAATTACAACAAGTATTTGGAAAGGTGGAAGGTTATGGAAAGCTTGAATGGAAGGTACTTATTTGTGTGGATTAATTTAATGTTGGAAAATAATGACTTTCATAACTTCTCTTTAAGGTAGACAAATATACCACTACTATTCATTATTGGGGAAATTGATATTGTGCTTCTTCACAAAGCTAGACCGATTTGCTACTGAAATTTATCTCTAGCCTTTCAAAATCCGTCACCATTCACAGCACACAACTCTTACCTTGTCAACAACCGCTGCGATGGAACGACAAATGGAAAGTCCAAGTGACCTTGGGGCAGAGGAGTTTGATTCAGGGCGAGTCAGCTTAGAAATCAGCAGCCCGGAGCCTCAGCCAGTGTCAGGCAGTGTCACCATTGTAGAGAGCGATGTACACCCGATCTATGCAGAGGCTGATAACAGGATCCTCTCACAGAGCCATAGTGTCATTGGTGGTAAGATTCTATAACCCTAATAACAGTAGGAAATATAGGGATTTCATCAAGCTTGTTTTGTTTGAGGAAACCTATTAACAACATATGTATTAGTTCAAGTATTGACTAAATCAGCTCATCATATGTGGGTTTACCATTGTCTTCAGGCAGATCTCCCTCACACGGTCCAATTGCGGTGGTGAAGGATTCACTGTTAATGACCAACCCTGACTACATTGTGTTCAAGCTACCATCCACTTCGATGGGGGATCGTGCTATTTGTCGCAACTATGACTGTGTAAGGCATATGAATGTGATATTAAACATTATGTTTTTTGGATTATGGTTACTTGTGTTCTGAGCTAATTTGTAAGTTTACACTGATTTCCCTAACGGCATGCTTCCTTGAATGATCTTAAATTAGAGGGATACCTTGTTTGTGCGGTAACAGTATACATATAATGTGATGATTAAATATCAGGTTCACAAAATAATGAAAGACTTATTTGATTTCAATAATGAGTTGTTGCACTTGTGTTGGACTCCCTTTTACCGGATATGATCACCATGTACAGTGTAATCGTCTTCTGATTGCTATCTAGGGTTTAGGATTTCATTGTATAACAACAATGTTTCTTAAATTTATCCATAGGAGAAAGTTATGCACATAACTATATCGTGCTCAAAACATTTTTGGTATGCAGGGAATGTGGTATTCTACCATGTCTGTAATATCGTACGTTATAGTGTAACAAGACCCGGGGTTTAATTAGTCATAACTTTGCAATAATACCCTGGATGTTTAATTGCATCGGGATATAATATAAGGCAAACCATTGGGAACGTGCATTTTTGTTTACCTCCTAGTCTAGTGGAATAACTGGCCTCGACTCTTGTACAATTATCATGTTAAATGTATTCAATATCAGTGGCGTATGTTTTGACAATAAGTATGTCATTGTAGGCAAAGGATCGGGTTGTTGCCAGAATGGTGAGGGATCTTCAAGTGGTTACTGCAAAACACATGAAGGATATGAATGACCGCGGTTTGTTTCCCATCGATTGCATCACCAGTCTGTCTTTCCGTGTGCAGCCAAAACACAGCATTCCATATCTCGGCCTTCTAGATATTGTTGACAAGCTAAAGGAATTGCAGGAATTGTTTAATATTACGCTAGATGGTACAGATGTTCCTCCAGTTCCGCTGTCACAGAATCCTGTTAGTGGAGTAATAAACTCTCAGAATAAGCCTACGTTTGGATGGCCAACTAACAAGTGTGGCAATTTTGTGACCAAGCTGGTATGCAGACATAGCTGGTCTATTTCCACACTGGACAATCATCAGATTGAGATTGCAGAATATTGCTTGGTTGTACATCCGAAGTTTGATCCAAGGTAACAAACTATTATAATTTCTGATGCATGTAGTTACTGTAATAGCTTTGAACAACATGATACACATGTGGCACTATTCCTAATTTCATGTATGCTTTTGCAATTTGCACAAAAGGGAGCCCATCATTAGAAGTCCACAAGGATCACCTGTTCTCAGACAAGATATCGCTTCGCTGGACCTCAACAGGGATATATCACCTTCAGTTATAAATGCGTGGGGGTTAGTATGCCTGGATTATTGGAAGAGAAACGGGAGGTCAGGCAGAACTTGTTTAAGTCTTGTATCAAAGGTAGAATGAAATTGAATTCCAGTTGTTTTTGTTCCTGTCACAGTATAATGTTGTTTTGGATTATGCGCGGGCATTCTATGTCTGTGTCCAGTACATAGAAAGTGATTCATATTTTTTTTCTGGATTATTATACTAATAAGAACTATGTTTCGTTTCTTGGCAGGAATATGTAAGTGAGCACGGTCTTTTTAATCAGTGTGCTATCTGGATTTCCTGGATTACTCAGTCAGGCATTTCCATATCTGAGGCGGAGCTGGTATGTATCTCACTTGTCAAACCGCATAACCAAATTGTTAGGACCAACAGCACGCAAAATGTTTGATTTTGTGCACTTTTGTTCAATACATTCTTTTTCTACAGATATGTGTGCCATTGTACAAGGAAAACCAGTACAACCTACTCTTTATTAACTTCTGTACAAGAATGATTCAGTGCGTTGACACTGTATATGCCTCCGACAGGTCTGATTGGGATGAGCTAGCCGAGAAAACGGTAACTCAACCAAATTCACTACAAAAACATTAATTTATCTCCACAACCTCATTCATGAATTTATATGTAGTCACTCTAAATACTGTCAGTTTTCCTCAATAGTATGAAATGTCACGTGACTAACAATATCAAGTGAATAGATTACATGGTTCTAGGAGTTGATTAAAAGTATGGGGGATGTTCGTGCTTTGAACAAACATGAGTTTACTTATGAAGTTGTTCATCCACACTGGAGCACAACAATACACGATGCAGATAGTGGGCTCACAACAATGTTTTTGATGGACTTTATTGGTGAAGCAGGTGAAGAGCTCCGCTCAATGAGGCTGAATGTGGTGAGAATTTTACTTGACTTCGGTGCTTATACATTTGATATTCACAAATTGTGAGTAACAATGTATGAATTTGACATATAACTGAAGGAGCACATTCGTGCTCAGTTGAGGATCAGTATGTGTGCTGCAATTGTGCATGCTCCCATTAACATTCACCGTCAAGCTGTGATTCAAAATGTTCAATAGTTTATCGACGGAAAAAATGAAGGTTCGATACTGCCAACACTCGAGATGAATAACTATTGCAAGTTCCCCCAGAGTTTTGGCTAGGTGGTTACTCCATCATACTTCTCTGCTAGTAATGCTTCTATTTTTCTAATTTTTTAAACAAACGGGCCTTGTGTCCCTATGTTTCCTGATGATTTTATCTTCCATTCATTACCCTTGTTGATTATGTGATTTAGAAGGGTATGCGGAATGTATTTGATTGTATCACTAGTGGACGGAACATGGAAGCAGGGCGGGGAAAATGGGTTAGCACGGCGGGATTGTCCCGCCGTTACTTGAGCCGGGGCGAAGCACGGCGGGAAAACCCCGCTGTGCTACTCATTTCCGATTTCGGAAATGTCTAGCCTCATCCGGAAATAAACATTTCCGAAACCGTAAATGTAGTTTTAGGTTTTGATTTGTGATGTCCTTTCCGAAATCGTAAATATGAATCACTGGCCGTGAGCTAATAGATACGGTTTCGGAAACTGTTTTAAGAAAATAGTTTACGGCGTCAGAAATGACTTTGGGGGGACAAATATCTGATTTCGTAAATAGAGGCCGGAAATCACGTTTCGGTAAACTTTTCGGGCTCGTAAACTTCATTTTTAAATGTTCTCTAAATCAATTTCCGATACCATAAATGGATGCCTGTATTGATGTTGTTTTCTTGTTTACGATGACGGAAATATGTCTTGAAATACATTTCCGGACACACATTCCGAAATCGTAAAGCTATGAATTGGCTAATTTCCGAATTCGTAAATGTAGTTGCTGGAGACCAATATGGTGGTCTGTTTACGAGCCGGACGACGTGCCGGGTTTACCACTGTTTTTTTTATATAGAGAAAACCACACTTCTTACAATATCGGAAATCACCCGGAAAATGTTGTAGAATTTTCTTTTGGTTTCCGAACTCGTAAATGAGCCTGGCCGTGCCAAAATAAATTCCTATTTTGAGCCGGGGCATGCCAAAAAAATTCCAATTTTGAATTTGCTTTACGCGATCGATGAGCGTCTAATCGAAATTAGATATAATAACCATAATAAAGAACCTAATCCTTCAATATTGGCTTTAACGAGCCAAAAAATGCTTCATAGCAAAATGTATACACCTAGTGGTTGATAACACTATCTAGTACACAATTATAACTTACGCAGCTACGACGAATCACGATGATGTCGTTGTAGCCGGGTGCTCTATGCATGAAGCACACTCATCCAATATGAAGCTTGCCAATGCACTCCTTGCTGCCTTCAACTCTTGCAAGGTGTAGGAGGTATAATCATCGTCGAAAACCTGCGATTTGAAAAAGTAGAGCATGTTGGTAACACATTACAAGGATTTACATTAAATCAAATAAGGAATGGAAGAGTAAGCTCACACTATGAATGTTAAAGTGTGAAAGCCTTGCACGTGCAACCACCCTCCATGCAAACATCATCGTGTAGTAACCGCATATCCAATCATTATCTTGGACCTTGTACTAATAGTGACAAAAGATACACAATTTAGGTCCTAATAAGGTTCAAATTTGAGGAATAATAAGAATAGATAACCTTAATTTGGTAGAACCTAAATTTGGATGGTTTAGGATTTATGAAATTCACGTCTTTCTTGATAATATCGTTAAATGAGTGGATTGGAGGACGGTTAAGTGGATCTATCCAACATGCTTCTTTGGAGTTCGTGTTTATCGTCAATAAACGCCAATGTTCGCTAATCCACAAGAAAATTTGTACATGAGAGTATAATGTTAGGTAAACACAAAAAAAATCATTGGAATATATACAACTTACTTACTTATCAAGGTATGGACAAATGAAGAAGTATTTCGTTCGATCTCCTAAGGCAACCTTCAAATAAGCTAGCCTTTCCTCTGTTGAGTGGGTCCCCACTTGTACGGAGTCGGGGCATATGAAGCCAAGAAATGCCATTCCACGAATTTGTGCCAAATGATGCATTTGTCTATGATGAATTGTAAAGAAAATGTTACTACCTTGTAGTTGGAATATAAAATAATTATATTTGGAAAATGAAGACTTACAGTTGAACGAGGCACATTATCGTGGAGAGTAGCCTTTGAGGTCGCCATATATCATCAAAGTCTTGCTTGCATAGTACTACTAATTTTTCAACACCAAAACCCTCTTTTGGTGCGGGAAAGTTATATGTACTAAGAGAGGGATGTTTTGACAACTTGTCAAAGAGTTGGCGGATTGACGATGAAGGTTGGCTATCTTCAAATGGAAGTGAAGGATATGGAATTGTGGTTGGCGCCTTGGATTTAGTATATGGAGTTGTGGTTGGCACCTTGGATTTAGGAGATGGTATTTTGGTTGGCACCTTGGATTTAGGAGATGGAATTGTGGTTGGCCCTTTGGATTTATGAGATAGAATTGTGGTTGGCACCTTAGATTTCTCATTTCTAGTTGGTGGGCAAGGATTTTGTGGTTCCTTATCGCCTTTACTAGGAATGTACTAATCTCTTAGGCCATAAGAGAAGTTCTCCCCTTGATTTGGAAACTAATTTAGGTGGGCCTTTTTGAATCGGGACGTGGGCATCACCACATATCTCTTTTGTTATAGACACCTTAACCAAACCTATTGGAATCTTCTCCCCATGGTGTAATTTAATGGCCTCCTCATAATTTCCAATGGCTACTAATTTAGGGGGTTGGGTGGTACTCACATCGATGTAAAAATTGCATGGACAAGCTACCTAGATATTGAAATTGTAAGAGGAAATACCAATGAATTTTACACTAGATTATATGTTGGAGATTAAAATCATCTAATTGTAGAAAATTGGAAAAGAATAGCAAATACTTGGCACATAAGCACGAGAAGACAACCTTTTTGGGAGTAGAAGTCTCGCCCCCACTTGCCGCGTCCAAGGGTGTTGTGACAAAGGGTGGACTAGCCACATTTAGTGTCTCATCAAGGTCATCTTGTAGAGGTTCGTTGCGCGACCTTGAAGAGGGGGGTTCCCAATCTTCACCTAAATCCTCGAAATTGGTGGGTAAAATGATTCCATGTTTGCGAGCAAACCACTTAAAACCATTTTCCATGGTTGTTTTAATGGAACCAATTTCCTTCCACACCTTCTTGTACTTGGCATCTTGCGCAATATTCGAGGCTAAAGGATGTTTACCATACATATCCTTAGGTCGGACATGAGAACCATAACCCCTAACGGTGCCGGGATGATCGTCCCCCATCGCCTTGTTCAAAATGTCACACCTTTCCGTAGGGGTGAATTTCCATCGGCTTCCTCTTGTTTAGCCAATGCCTAATTTTAAAGTGGTTGAAATCATGACAATAATTTGATTAGTTAGATAAACAAAACATTTCTCTACTACATATCATACAAAGACATTTTCTAATTGACTTACAATATTTTTGGCAACTTCAAGAGTTTCGTCGGCTTCATAAACGCCACTAGGATTTTGTCTCAATTTAACGAACGACTCCCACCTCTCAATTTGGTCGGGATTCATCCTAGTAGTGGTCTCCCTTGCCTCCTCTTCCGACATACCCTTGTCCATTTTTTGTTTGACACCATCTTCATATTCCTTCTCTATGAAGTCCTCCTCCGCTCCATAATATCCCGAGCGACTATAGTGACTAATCATTTTGTTTAATTTTGCTATTTCTACCATATCTTCATGAGTGCCCTATTTTTAAAGCAACCAACATAAGAAGCAACATCGAAAACTATAGTATAATTTGAAAAGAAGAGAAAAAATCTTACATCGTCCAATAGCTCTTGTGCATGGATTTTGAAGATTTCCCAACTCTCGGGTTGGATGTCCTTATACACCGTCCATGGCATGATGTTCTTCTTATTTCCGTAGATATACTCATTCCTTAGCATAGACCTATGTTGACGTGCACACTTGAGATCTTTTGCAAAGTCACACGGTCTAACATCGCCATGTCGGGGGCGATAATAGTGAACGGCTCCTAAAATAATGAAACATATGATTAGTTGTAGATAGTATGATCCACATTGTAATGCCCTCACGATTGTAAAACATGTAGTAAAATGCCATTAAAAAACCACATCATACCTTGCATTCTTCCAACAATTCTAATTTACGCTCCATCGGTACTTTGGTCCAATTGAACCATTTAATATCATGTCTTGTTCTTGCGATTTTACCAACCCAACTAGACCAATATTTACGCTCTACCCCTATAGCTATTCCTAACCTATTGAATTCCATTAGAGTGGAAATACCCGCGTCCCAACGCCTTTGTATTTCTCGACATAAGTTTCTAGGAATTTTTGTATCTACAACCAATTGCTCTTTTGTGGATGACTTGACCTTCTTCTTTGTAGGAATTTTCTTTTTGTTTTGTTTACATGTAGGAGCCATGATTAACTAATTAATCACTAATACCGAATACAAGCACTTGTCCACTAATTCACCTACAAATAAGAACAACTAAAAAATTTCAATTTCACCGACAATAAAATAGCTAGGGTGCATTTATCAAAATAAGGAGATATTAATATAAAGATCTAGCTAACAAAGCAAAAGACAATAACATAAATGAACCCTAAAATAGATAATTAATGCATCGACTAGATTAGTGTTTGGATTTGATAATATTTGGTTACCCCATAACCCATATGTTTGTTTGCATCGCACGTGACAAAGCAATATAAATGGGTTAATAAAGGTAACCAATTGTACCTCTATTTTGGAATGAAACACCCCCAAAATAGTCGAACTTGTAGAATAAATGTAGAATTTCAACTTTTTGTGAGGTTCTTTAGTTGGATTCGGGTAGTGTGATGTTGTACAATTGACAAGATATTGAGAGGGAAGAGTGGTAGGAGGAGAAATAATGAGGAAGAGACAAATGGGTTGGAAAGATAATGAATGAATGAACCCACGTGGTAAGAAGACTGGTAATGCTCGGGCGGCGTGCGCAGCGGCATGAGCGAGGTGGGGATGAGCGCCAAAGGAAAGGTCACAGCCAGCGCTTTTACGATTCAGTGGCCGAACAGAACTACGTCAAGTGGATTAGGCGTGGCATATGCGACTCAAAGGTGATAAAATCCAACTCTATTTGTGATTTAGGTTTTAATGAGTCGATTAATTATTTCCGTCCTAGTTATTTTCATTACCTAATCATGCTAGACGAGCCTACCTATAAAGATGAGGTTAGACAGTTTTATGCTAATCTAGGTAGATGCACAACCACTAGGATGTCGACTATGGTGAATGGTGTGTTAGTGCATGTTGATGAGTTTGCGATTAATGAGGTGCTAGAGTGCCCGTGGGTTGATTCTACTCATCTGAGGCCTCAAAATAAACAGGGGCCCTATAATGTTTTCACATTCAATAGGTGGGCGACGAAGTGTAATAAACAACCTTTAGACATGGCTGAAATGGGCCGTAAGTACTTCAAGTTAGATGAGTCTTAGGGCAAAGGGACTGCAGAGACTGATTATAAGATAGATGTGTTGACCCTAGAGCAGAGGTTGGTTTTTGAATGGGTTTGTTTTAATGTTCTGCCTACGGGAGGGCATGCCACCGAGCCCACCACTGGTCGCCTGCTTGTATTCTACTACCTGATGAAGGGCATCCCAATCAATCCTGTATATACCATCTACGAGTACATGAGAAAGTGTGATCCCTTGTTGGAGAAAAGGTTTCCGTACGGTGGGCTTATCACTGTGCTGTGTAGGAAAGCCAATGTGCCTCTCTTGGATCGGCCGGTTATGCAGTCCTACTATGATGACAGGTGGATCGACCTGAAGAATTGGGTGTTTGACAAGGATGCATGCAGATTCAAGGAAAAGCCTATGAAACCTGGTGCACAGGCAAAGGTGGCGAGGAGAAAACAAGCTCGCGAGGAGGCTGCCGCTCTAAAAACTGTTGCGGGTGAGTTCCACTAAATTCAGTCTCTATATATAGTTGTTTATGAGTTTGATTTTCATTTTTTTTCCTAACCAATTAAATGTCTGAGTTGTAGGTGAATGAAAGGGGCTTTTTACAAAGATCTCGAACTTGTTCTGTTGTTTTTCTAGCCAGCTAGAAACGACGAAGAAGAGATTGGATGCGATCAAAGCTGATCAAGAAGCGTACATCCAAGAGAAGGGTCTCCAGATCGTGCTAATTGAGGATGAGGAAGAAGTGTACTATGGCGACCTTGCGCAAGTGAGTGAGGATGAAGAGGCCACACATGATGCCACACATAACGCCTCTACTTCTAATGCCGCGTCGAGCTCACAAGCCCGCTCAACTTCACAAGGCCCCTCACCTCCCCGTGGCCCCTCAACTTCACAAGACCACGACTTCACCCAGCATGGTTTTCTTCCAGGATTTGATGGCTATGTTTATTCGTAGACCTTTTGAGTTGTTGAAACATTTGTTTTAAATTTCTTGTAAGATATTGTGTCCTTTGAATACTATTACAATTTGATCATGTGTTACAAATTGTATGAATTAATTACAATCTTTTTAAATCAATTTGCCCCTTCAAATAAATTTTAAATTGTCATTATCATCTGTAACAAGTTGATCTTTTTTTTTTTTTGGTTAGGCAACTAGTTTCCGAAATTGTAAAACAGCCAGAGACAAATTCTTTTGGTATACGATTTCGTAAATGACTCGGAACAAGTCTCTTCAAATAAAAAAACTTTAGCTATTCCGACAGTGTAAAGAATTATATAATTATGAACACGAAGAATTCACGATTTCGGACACTGGCTGGAACGGCATTCTGAGGGCTGTTTCCGAAATCGTAAACTAGCCGCTGCACACTGTTTCCGAAATCGTAAAATGTACATTTTAATTGTACATATGAAAGTAAAGACATGAATAAATTTGGAATTAATAAACTAATTATGTTACTAGTTGGCAATGTTGATAACAGCTAGTTAATAACAATTAATAAACTAATATAAAATGTAAGGGACAAGGTATCAAAACAAGAAAAGCTATTAAATAATTAAATGTGCCAAAATGGCAAACAAAAGTTTATTACAATCCTTACAAATTTGGGATAAAAAAGAACAGAATCAAATAACAAAAAAACTACAACATTTAGGCTCAAGAAGAACCGAGGACATGAAGAACTTCCTGATCACAGGAGATGTCCGTTGGATCAAGCCTCTCCCAGCGATTGTACCTCACGCTGCGATTGAGGGCAGCATGTTCCTCGCACCAAATCGGCCTAGGCGCGACTACTCCATCTCTGAGGAACCTGTAGTAGAGCGCCCAACCCCAAGCGTAACTCAAACCGGCTGTGACGCGTACCCGAGCTTCCCGGAGGCCTTTCTTATCGGTTCCCTTCATGGTGGTGATCACATTCATGCCTCTCTGAATATCACCTTCGCAGATTGCAAATATAGCCAAGACATAGGTCGACTCTTTGTGACCTATTGCAGAAGCCTCGGTGAGCCACTGTCGAGCCCATTCGGTCGCTCTTCCGCTCACGTAACGACGAAGAACCGAGTTGAAGAAAACACGAATCATGATTAGATTTATCATGTCATTTGGGAGGGCGTTGAAACGAGACAATCCATGGGAAGCAGAAGGCAAACAATAGGAGAAGGGAGAAGGGAATGTGGGAATGAAGGCTCTGATGGGGTTCTAAAGGGAGAAGGGGTTGATATTTATAGGGTTGAGGTGCTCCATTTATCAAAAATATGTGAGAGTTCCTAGACAAAAATTAGTAATTATGGTATTAATAGAAGGAAAATGTAAAGGCATTCTCACATTTTCATGATCACCCCATGCAAACTGCCAAATAAAAATAATTACTGATGGAATTTCAAAGGTTTTACTGATGGAATAAGAATGGTGTGGATGCATTAATCTCAATTCCGTCAAAAGATATTTCATCAAATCAAACTAAACTATATTGAAAGTATTGAATTTGAACTTTTTTTTTTTTTTTTTAAACATTCTGAAAAAAAGAGCAAGTGCTAAATAATAATCTTGAGTTTATAAACTACATCTCTACAATTTAAAATTATTTAATTTTTGACTAAATTAATGTTGATAAATGTGACTCATTTATTGCTTCGGAAACTAGCCGGATGAAGAGTAATTTTATATTTCCGATTTCGTAAATAGTATTAGGGAAAAATTGGTCCAATTGCGAGTGATTTACGAAACCGGAAATAGGAATGGGGGTAAATGAACATCTTGTCGTGTAGTTTCCGAAACCGTAAAGCGTTAGAAAATAATTTGCGGTTGGTTTACGACGTCGGAAACGGGAGACATATAAAACAAAAAACATCTTATCTGCAGTCTTATGTCCCAAATCAGAAAAATCAAAACTCAATCTCCACCTTCAACGCCTATCTAGAGTTACCAATCAGCCGTCCAAATCCATCAAGCTCGGCTTTTTACCACATTACCAGTTCCGACATCTTAAATCCATGGCACCCAAGAAGTCAAAAGCCAAGGCTCTACCTGTCCAGGAGGAAGAGGAGGTCGACTATGATGATTCGATATTTTTCTCCAACGCAAACGAAGAGAGGTATGAGTACATTCGTGATCACTGCAATATTCTTAAAAGTTATTATGTTAATCGTGATGATGTGGAGGATTTGTTGCTTGGTAATGTCGTAGAAACCCTAGCTAAACACTATTTGACTGATTTAGTGTTTAATAGTAGTGAGACTTATTCTGAGGAGGTATGACAGTTTTATGGAAATTTGCATGAGTTGGAGGATGGTACTTGCACGACAGGGGTGAATGGTATGAGCATGGAGGTTAGTTGGAGTATGATAAACTAGGTTTTAGGCTGTCCTTACCGGAAACTTGAAGAATGCCACCCTCAGAAAGAAGATGGCCCTTACAATGTCCATTACAAGGGCTATATACCAGATAACCTCGATGAGATGCACGGCCTGAACAAAGTATCTTTGGCTGAGAAGTAATTTGGATGCCACAACTCCAACCCTGGAGCTGCAGCCAACAAGTTTAACACAAAGTTCATGACTTTAGAGGACCGTGTTTTGTATGAGATCATGCACAAGTCCATACTGCCAAGTGCAGGTTATTCCACAGAGCCAAACACCACCACTGCCATGGAGTTCTTCTATCCTGCAGAGAACAAATTGACAAACCCTGGATACACCATCTTGGAGCATATGAAAATGGTGGTGAAGGGGAAATATCCACGGGATAATATACCCTATGGTAGTTTTATTACTTTTTCTCGCCGGAAGCTTTATATTGTCGTACCAGAAACCTTTCCCATTTAATTCTACGTCGGGTATTAGGTCGGAGAAGTTAGACCTACAGTATTTTGACAGTAGAGGGATGGTGGTGTTTGATGGAGCTTGGATGAACAAGCCACCCAAAACAAAGAACAAGACGATGCAAAATGTTGAGAAGAAAGTTAATATTCTTTAACATTTGTTTGTTTTTCTGAATTTCTTGTTAGTTTTTACTTAGTTATTAATATTCTTTAATATTTTTATGGTAGAAATCGACGAGAATGTGGGGTGGAAACAATTTTACAAGAGAATGAAGTCAAAAATCCCTGATTTCTTGTACGTGAGCAAGGAAGCGTGTTTGGCTGAAAAGCGGGAGCGCGCTATTCATAGAGCCGAGTGCGAAGCGATGATGCGGGGAACGGGTGGTGGAGAAGCGGGCGGCTCACAATCGAGGCCGGTTATTGGTGCCGAGGTAGATGAGGCACATGAACACCAAGATCCAGCTGATGAAGACAAAGATGACAATGATGTGATGAAGCACATCGTCTTCTAAGTAGTTGGATTGTAGTTTATCTTGAAACATCTTTTCATTTGAAATTCGATGATACAATGTTATTACTTTCAATTAAAATCACTCTTTGTTATCTTATGTTATTTAATTTGTAACGAATTTCAATTTTAAAAGTATCTCATACAAGTTCCTGATTTTCAACTTTTTTTTAAGAGTACAGGAGTGGTTTCCAAAATCGGAAAGAGTACAAAACACTTTTTACTATCCATTTCCGAAATCGGAAATCACCCGACTTTTAAAATTTTAAGAGTCGGAAGCCCATCCGGGTAATCCACTGGATTTAAAAAAGGCACAAATTAAATTCTGATTTAATCACTTACGATTTCGGAAATGAGCCGGTAAAAGATGGAATTTTTCCATAAAAATAAGAGGCCTTTACGGGTTCGGAAATCATCCGGAAGAAGAAGAGTTTACGAGCCGGAATGGCATCCGGGTAATCCACTGGATTTAAAAAAGACACAAATTAAATTCTGATTTAATCACTTCCGATTTCGGAAATGTGCCGGTAAAAGATGGAATTTTTCCATAAAAATAAGAGGCCTTTACGGGTTCGGAAATCATCCGGAAGAAGAAAAGTTTATGAGCCGGAAGGTCATCCGGGTAATCCACTGGAGCTAGCTAAATAATATTTCAGGAAATATGATTTATTTATTACACTACAAAACCATGTCCGAAAGCGTAAAGTGGTCGGGTTAGTAGTTTACGATTTCGGAAATTGTACGGAAAAAGTGTCACTTAAGTGATACTCGCCAATTTATTGGGTTTTCACAATTCTAATTACACAAGGAGTACCCCTAGAAGGATAAATAACATAAGAGCACAAATTCTATTACAATATTAGACATAATATACATTAAATGCTCTACAACGATGTGTTTTACATTTACAAAACGCGCATCTTTTTTCTCTTCGACCCCTTTGCCTTAGGTGGTTGTTTTTTCTTTGGTATCCCCCGCTCATCAAACCACTACCCTTCTTCATGATCCAACCTGCACTGGTAACGGCGGAGATTTGCTACAGTTTCATGTAAGTTTATATTGTCTTCACCATCAAAGGCTATCTTAAAGGTATCCGCATCGTTCAAGCATTCTTCTTGACTCTCTCCACCAATAAATGCTCTCTTCCCGTTCAGTACAATCTCCTGGTGAATAGAAGCAGGGTCCTTCACGTAGAACACTTGGTCGGCCTGTGTCACTAGAATGAATGGATCCGACTTGTAACTAACTTTTCTCCGGTCAACAATGGTTAGGCCTAACGGATCATGAACAAATCTTGTGCCTGGATCAATCCAGTCACACTTGAATACAACTACCTTCAGTCTCACATAGTTCAGCTCCCATATGTCTGTGATTGTTCCACAGAACCGGTTGTCTTCATACACGCCCTGCTTTAACTCATCAGCAATCAAAGAAACACCATTTCTGCGATATGCGCTGCGCATCAACTGTCTTCGTACTGAATATGTAGCCATTCACATCGTAGCCCATGTATGACAAAACCGTACCCATCGGTAATCAACCACTTAACTTCCTCAGAATGATCTCCGACTTCCACTTTCTTCCTAAGCCACTCAGCAAATGTACTCGTGTGCTCTTCATGGACATATTGAGGTTCTAGAAGCGGCATCAATCTCCTTATTTCATCCATGTGAAGGCCAACATAGGGAACCACAGCCTTATGGTTACGAAGCACATACAGATGTGCAACCTTCAACCCAGCAGTAGTGGGCGTGACATATTTTCCACCACCAAATGCATGGCCTTCAATCCTGTCTGCATGCCTGTTCTGCGGGACACCAACAGTCTCAACATCATTGAGGTACGCGGTGCAAAATTATGTTGACTCTTCAGTTACGTAACGCTGAACTATACTGGCATCGGGTATGTATCTGTTCTTCACAAAATGCTTGAAAATCTTCATGTAACGCTCGAAGGGTACATCCATCTCAAAAACACAGGACCACAACACTTGATCTCACGCACAAGATGAACTATAAGATGCACCATTATATCGAAAAATAGGGCGGGAAGAACATCTCCATCCAACACAAAACTTCGACAACCATTTCTTGTAGTTTATCTAGTCTCGCTCGGCTAATATTCTTTCTGCAGATGGACTTGAAGAACATGCACAAGCGGCTTATGCAGCGTCTAATATGTGGAGGTAGGGACGTGCGTAGAGCAATGGCATTCAATTGTTGCATCAAAACGTGGCAGTCGTGTGATTTGAGTCCTGCGAGTTGCGCCTCATCAACATTCACACACCGACTAATGTTGGACAAGTAGGTACTAGGTACTTTAATGTCCTTCAGACTTTGACAAAATTTCTTCTTCTCTGAATCAGACATGGTATAAGAGGCCGGCGGCAAATATGTCTTGCCATTTTCCTTCACGGGGACCAAACCCGGTCTAACACCCATTGCCTCCAAATCCATCCTAGCTTTCAAGCCATCCTTACTCTTCCCCGGGATGTCTAGTAATGTGCCAATCAGACTCTCACAAACATTCTTTTCTATATGCATAACATCCAAACAATTTCTAACCTCCAAGTCTTTCCAGTAAGGCAACTCGAAAAAGATTGAATATTTTTTCCATACACCATTCACTACTGGCTTCTTCCTATTCTTTCCAAAATCATTGGGAATGTCCTTCACAGATTCATACACACTCTCACCAGACACAGGCGTCGGTGCATCCCTATCATCAACCGCTCCATCAAACCACTTCTTACACTTACGGAGGGCATGCTCGTGATTTAGAAATCGCCTGTATCCTAAATAAACTATTTCCTCCCGTGCTTAAGTTGAACGTGACTAGTGTCCATCTCACAAACCGGGCAAGCAAAATGCCCTTTAACAGAGTAACCTGCCAAATTACCTAATGCAGGGAAATCATTAATGGCACTAAATAGCATCGCTCTCAAGTCAAACCACTCTTCCCGGTATCCATCATAAGTCCAGTTCTCAAAATACCACAACTTCCTAAGATCTTCAATTAGGGGAGCAAGATAAACGTCAATGTCGTTACCTGGTTGTTTTGGACCTGAGATCATAAGTGATAGCAGAATGTACTTACGCTTCATAGTTAACCAAGGTGGTAAATTGTAAATCACAACCATCACGGGCCAAGAACTGTGGGTGCTTGCTCAGATCTGCAAAGGGATTCATACCATCAGTCGACAAACCTAACCGCAAGTACGCGGCTCATTACCGAATTCATCTTCCGCCAAATCATCGTATTCATAATCACGATCCATGTCACCATTAACACTCTCCTCTTCAATCAAAACTTGGTTTTCTATGACGACACTACGAGCCTCTCCATGTAATGTCCACCTAGTATACGCTCTTGAAAACCCTCTCACAATCAAGTGGGACTTTAAATCACGCACACTCAAATACACATCATTCTTACAATCTCTACAAGTGCATTGACTTAGCGACTCATTATGTACTCTTGCATACTCACTGGAAACATTCACAAACTCTGTCACGAGATTCAAATATTCCCGCGAAATCCTAATATTCTCTTGTATAATTCTAGACCGTTCCATTGCAATGTGCAAACTCTAGAAACAAACTCCTAAATTGACAAAATTCAAACTTAATCAACCTTTAGAATCACAAATTATCAAAGCCCATCCATAGAATTACAACATTTTCAAGTTCTCATACATAAAAAACAAGCATGTTATTGTAAACAAAAAAATACATACAAATCATAACATGGAGAGAACATCGATTCCATAATTTAACAATGCAAGATTTAAAGTTAAGATGACATACTTTAACGATTCAAACTTAGATCAAGAATTTCCCCTTTTTCTAAACTTTCAACACTTTCTCCCAAAATAAAAATGCAGAGAACAGACTTTTAAACGCCATCAAACCGGTCAATTTCCGATTTCGTAACCTACCCAAATACCTACCTGCCAATTTCGGATTATTTACGATTTTGGATACCTACCAAAATACATTTTCGAGTGGTTTACGATGTCGTAAAAAATGCCACTACTTCTGAGTACAATATGTGGCTTATTTACGGAATCGGAAACTAGCCGGTATCATATATTTAAAACCAGAAATACTGGCACATGCTTTGCAAGTGCCACGGCCAAAGTACAGGCCCATTTCCGACATCGGAAACTTTGGACAGCACGGCGGGAAATCGTTCCCGCCATGCATTCCCAACGTCGTTTTTCATATAGCACGGCGAATTTTCCATTTCCCGCTGTCCTACACGTAAGACATCGGCTAGCCTAATTTTGACCTCCAGTACCGGACCATTTCCGATTTCGTAAAGCAGAAGCACGGCGGGAAAAACAAGTTTCCTTTTTCCCGCTGTGCTTCTGTGTTGCGCTTCGACCAATTTCCACTTGTGTATGCAAGTGGGAATGTGTTTCATCATCTCTGGATGCTCGAATTAGTGTGATTAAATACCTGATGCAGCATAGTCGTTGTAGACTTGTTTTATTTGTTTGATAGTAAATGCCGCATAGTTGATTGAGCCGGATAAATACTTACAAAATGTGCTATGTCGCTGCATGTTACTACAAAATTGATTTTATTGGCCCGACATATGTCAAAAGACCAGCTTTTTGTACCAACATTTAAAATGCAAAATTTGTAGCACAAACATACCAGTTTGACCCATTTTTAGCCCCGAAGTCAGCATTCAAGTTTTTGGAAGATCTTGTTGGATATTTCTTATTTAACATAATTTCATTTATTTCTAAATTAAGTCTAAAAATACTTTGTAGACATGAATGTTGTTGGTAACATTTCAAATAACAATCGGGTATTATTTTTCATAAAGTGCATTACATATATATATACATATATATATATACATATATACATATATATTCCATTGAAAATATGACTTGTAAACGTTAATATATCCTATTCATCTGATTATCAAATTATATTTAAAAAGCTACACACATGTAAATTGAAAAGCTTCATTTATAGGCCCAACAAATTAAATGATTAATGTTGTACTTTTATATACTGGAGTGTTTTTATAATTTATATTTTTAGATACGAAGTTATTAATAAATAGAATCAAATTAAGTAAATTTACTAAAACGCACTTGCATACATTTGATTTTTGTCAGCATATATGGATTTAGGGCCATTTTGGGTAAAAATCGGCCCAAAATTGGTTTGTTGTGGCTATGAATTCATCTAGGGTAAAATGCAAACATAACCTTGAGTTCTTGGTTAAGTGCAAATATAACCCTCAATTCTTAGAATGTGCTATTATAACCCTGAATTAGATTTGACTTCAAAAAGCTATAACCTTGCAATGGTTGACTTGTGGTTACCGTAATTTATGCCTATTTAATCACTTGAAATGACAAAACTGCCCTCAATATTAGGATGTTATCTGATAGCAAGAACCGGGAACCAGGGGAAATGCAGAAAAACTAGTTTTTTGCATCTCAGGGTCAAGAAAAGATTAAGCCAAGTTGCAGAGAGAAAAGCAAATAATCATCACATATTTGTTACATCCGATTAACCAAAAATAAATCATTTAGCCCTTTAAATCCATAAGGGTTGTATCATCTTTTCATGTTTTAATGGGTTTTTCGGCTATAAAATTTCAATAAAATTATAATCAGGGTTATAATTGCACTTTTTGAGAACTGGAGGTTATATTTGCACATAACTTAGAATTGAGGGTTATATTAGCACTTTTCGCATTAATCTAATTGGTATGTCGAGGGACTTCTATTTATGGTGAATTTTAAATGTTGTTATTATAACATTTGTTGTTGGCCCAAAAAACAATTTAGTCATGGCAGAAAATATTGTAGTTTATTGTGGCGATTGATTTTCTTCAAGAAACCATCTACTGTCATTATTCCACACTGAGAAATCGTAGTTCTAGCAGAATAATGTTACCAAAATTTTATTCAATATATCCCTCCAAACATTTTTGATTGCATATAATTTATCAAGTATCTATACTAAGTCAAAAAACGTCTCATTGAAATTGCATTTTAATACAATCGATCAATTAGTATTAGCGGACGAGATCAATATAATATCGACTTTTAACGGTACATCATACATACTTGAATATTCAGTTGCATCCTCTACTATGATGGGAGGCGGCATGCTTGTGAATAGTTTCTTATAATAAAAAAATGTTTGTACTAGTATCTACTTGTCACAAAAGGTTATTACAACTTATCACAAACCAATGATTTTCGCCACTAAAATCTCATTTCACCTGGAATTATCTCAAATAACCTGCAACACTCTATGTTCGACCGGGAGAAACTCAATTAAGTTGGAATAATCTCAGTTCAGTTAATCTCATCTCAAGTTGAGAGCTACGTTATCATACACATGCACAAAGAAACGAAATAATTCATCTTTGTAACAAGCCCGGGTTTGATTTTCCCGTGTTAGTTTTTGCTTGAATTCCGTTGTGTATTAGTTGTCATGTTTTGGTTGTTTTACTGCCTCGACTACGAATATGGTGTAGTGCGTCAACCTTCCAAATTTCCCTGGTGGTAATCGTACAATTCAGTATTTTAAGTTGGCAAATAATCGTAGAAATACAATAGTGAATGAGTTCAATTTAGCCGCGTTGCACTAATTTAAGGTCTCAATATATCTCCGGAGGGGATTTTTCCATTCACGTTTACTATGAAAATGTACAAGTTAGGGTCCTTAATTTCCACAAACTTTCAAATTAATGAATTGTTATGTATCAGTATTCAGTACTAGTCTAATAAAAATACAACTTAAATAAATTTCAAATGCAAATAGGTTAAAAAATATTCCTCTGCCACATTCTAGTTGCCAGTCTGACGAAAGTAAAAAAGGTGTCGTCTTCATTTCTCGGAAACTGAAATACTATGTGTTGCTAGAATAGGTGCCCTAGTCTAAATGTCCCACAACGTGTCTCACTTTATTGTTCCAGCAAGCAAGAGTAATAACTCAAGAAACAAACATCCAACTGGTACTGTTCTTCCTTTCAAACTACAAGTACATCTTAATCCAAATCAACAAACCCTAAAATCTCTCAAACTATTTTTGTTTGTACCTCTTTTTCATTTACAAAAATCTCTAGCATGGATAAGAGAACAAGATCGCAAGTCCGAATAACGGGCGAGGCTTGCTCAAATCTTTTTCAAAGTAAAAAGGGAGGGCGAAAGAAGCAGATCATGTTCCAGGCTGCAGATGAAGAAGTCGAGGGTTTGGGCCAATCATCCGGAAGTGTTACCGAAGTAGAGTGTAGTATTCAACCTTTTTACCATGAGAAAATTGGCCACAGGCAACTGCCAAATCTCAATGATCCAGAATCCAAAAATGGCATCACAGGTATGGTCACTGCTCTGCTTCCAAGTCTTTTAGCTGATTGTCTACCAATAGTGCTTATGTTCATCTTATGTCAATAGTGTCATGGCTAGAGTGCTAACAGTTCAATAGTTTGTTGAATTTCAAGATAATTTAGATTTGGATGAGGTGATGTTGCGCTGCTTAGGAGTTATGTTAACAAACATTCAATTTTTGTAAGATAATTCCAGGAAACCACGTGTTAGAGTGAGATCACTCTAGCCAAATAAGTTGCAGGAACCCCGTGTATGCTCTACTATTTGAGTGATGTATTATATTCCAGGTTATAAATGTAGTCTTCCTAGATTTGATGTCTTGATCTGCCTGAATAATGAACGGCATAATACTTGGGACTAGAGTATAAGTTCTCTATGAAGCATCTAGTAACGGTGAATTCATTGAAAATGTAAGTGCTTGATTGTAAGCATTCGGGGCAGAAAATGTATAGTTAAGCCATAGAGATCCAATACTGCCTGCATTCAACCGATTATTGTCGAGTAGGGACAGGATTTAGGAATATGATGTTAGGCTGTAGTCTTCCTAGATTTGATGACTTCATCTGCCTGAGGAATAAAAGGCCTAATTCTTGGGACTAGAGTATAAGTTCTCCATGAAGCATCCTAGATCCTAGTAATTGTGAATTCATTGAAAAATGTAAGTGCGTGCTTGTAAGCATTATTGGAAGAAAAGGTATATTTAAGCCAAATCCAATACATCCTGCATACAACCGATTATTGTCGAGTTGGGATAGGGATTTAGGATAAATGATTTTAGGCTGTAGTCTTCCTATATTTGATGGCTTCATCTGCCCGAGGAATAAAAGGACTAATTCTTGGGACTAGAGTATAAGTTCTCCATGAAGCATCCAAGATCCTAGTAATGGTGAATTCATTGAAAATGTAAGTGCGTGCTTGTAATTAAGCATTATTGGCAGAAAAGGTATAGTTAAGCCAAATCCAATACATCCTGCATACAACCCATTATTTTCGAGTTGGGACAGGGATTTAGGAAAATGATGTTAGGCTGTAGTCTTCATGTACGCATGGAGTGTAAATATTGGAGATGGTTCTCATGTATATTACGCTGGTAGGCTCATTTTAGATTAAGTGTTGATTAATAAAATAGTTAATTCAATGTGATCTGGATGACTAACTTGAATGAACATGTACTTGTGAAATGCACAGGAAGGGTGTCCGAGCACGCGCCAGCTAATTCAGCTCCTTGTCTTGGGTCACCCTCACCCACCAAAAAACTAAGGGGGGTGCAACAAGAAGCAGCTCTGATTGTAGACTTAGGAAGTAATGATCATGCTGTTAAGGCTCAGGAAAATGTAGGGAGAATTTGGGGTCGTCACTTTGTGTACGCCTCCAAACCTTGTAGAATTACGGACATTTTGCCTTGTCTCTCGCAAAATCAGAGACAAGTGATTGTTGATATAGGTTTTGATGGCCTTCTGAAGATTAAGACCTCTGAACTGCCTAATTTGTCGAACAAATGGCTTCTTTAACATTTCAACCATGATGCTCGAGCTATTATGTCAGATAGAGGGGGCGTCATGTTCTACATCACTGAAGAGGATGTACAAGACGTTTTTGGCCTCCCTAACTGTCCACACAACCCAGTAACCGAGGTCAATGACGAAGACTATAGAGATTTGAGGGCCAGGTTTCAGGAACAGTATAAAATGTCATGTAAACTGAATGCTCAATCAAAATTAAGCGACTTTACTGAGGTGATGATGAGTTTGGATGGCGGAGATGATTTTAAAAGAATGTTTGTTGTGTACATCTGTAGTGGATTCCTTGCACCGCCCTCCAATGGGAGGGTGGACTATCGGACGCTTAGCGCGACACACGATATTACTAGAAATTCTGAACTTGATTGGTGTGGATATGTACTCAATAAAGTTTGTGAATCCAGAGCTAAGCTTGGTGCTGACCGAGTTGGTTCTAAACAGGTCTCGTGCATGTGTTGCATGATGTTACTGGTGGTTTTATACTTGCATAAGGTGATCTGGCGCGGTATTCAGGAACCGACGGTTACTCCTCTTGTCACAAATCATACATTGAAGTCTATTGAAAAACGTCTTAGGAGGGAGTTGGATGCCGGTGGATTTGGCCAATGGAAGGTGGATGAGACTACGTACCCAATCTCACGCAGACCACAGACCGGTAACACCACCCCAACTAACAAAACCAGTAAGAAGGACATTAGATTTGACATTCCCAACAGAATGCTTGACGACGATGCACTCAGATCTAAGTGTACACCTATGCATATGTTAAATTTACAATTGATAGCACTGTAGCTCCTGTTGTATCATGAATGTGGATTGATGCTTTTTGATGTGTTGTGACAAATACAGGAATACCATAGGAATGTTGCAACGGTACTCAGAGATTTGAAGGTGGTTATAGGAGATAGGTTCCATTCTCTGTTGATGAGGGAAGGTTTCAGAGAGGGACATGTTCATCCAAGGAAGGTAGCAAGAACTCTAACGTAGCTGGTCGATGAGATTGAAGATGTGATTCGTCATCTGAAAGTGTCTAGGGATTTGCAGGAATCCGAGGCAGAGAACCTTGGAACAAAGCCATTTTATTCAACTGATGCTGAGAGTCAGGATGGACTAGTTGATATTAAAAAACCTTCACCTAGAATAGAGTCTTACAACGAAAGTGAATCGGGTGCAGTGGATAAATCAAGAAAAACCTGTGCTGACGTTGTTCGAGTTCAGTCTTGCGAAGTTGTTGGACCCCCGTATTTTACTGCAACAACTAGCTTACAGACAACAATCGTATCTCTTGAAACTGAAGATATTCACTCTGCTGACATGGTTCCCCGCCCGCTGCCCCCTGAAACAGACCAGCAGCAACTGTCATCCACAATTCATGCTGATCCGCAAAGCAATTATTCCAGCCACACGGGACTAGTAAGTTTGATACTAAATTCTCAAGTTTTGTTATTATTATAAATATTTTGTTCTGTCTTGTTTGGTGCATTAATTGAATTACACGTAATCAGGAGAAGACTGATGATTTGGTAATCGAGAAACCTGCCAATATATCATCAAGTCAACAAAACCAAGGAGCAGAAGACAATCAAACCGAAATGGAGAAGTATATCTTTTTGCGTGATCACTGCCCGAGTACCAGAAGAGGTATGAACCTACAGGGAAACACAGAATGGGACCATAACAAAGTGGGGAGTGCAATCTCCAGGGTGATGATAGACAGGTACACATCTATGTTTCTCAATCAATATCAAACAAGATATAATTGTTGTTACGATATGTAATTATAAACAATCGTAAAAAATATATCCAGATGTCAAACAGTACACACGAAGACATATACTCGTCCCTAGAAGCTCAGAATCCTGTGAAATTCTTCCAAGCTCGGGATGAATCAAGCAGCAAGCACACCCTTGATTTACTGGTAAATACATATAATTTAGTTGTTTTGGTAAGCATATTATTACCATGTGTGCCCGCTTCTAAAAACTGGCTTTTTGGTTGTGGCAGGATTTGATGACTGAAGATGTCAGTGTCACCGTGGATGATGCAATGTCGATGCCAGCGCCTTCAGATGGAATGGTGGACTTGAACATCCAGCTTTCTTTTGGAGATGCAGACAGTCCCTTGCGTGATTCTGAGGAAAACCCAACCCCGTGGACTGACTGGCCAAAACCATATGAACGGATGTTCTTCACGGAGCTGGCGAACAACCTGAAGGATGAGGAAAATCAACTTCCCAAACACTACCTGGAGATCGCAGATTTCTGTATTGCTACAATTGATATGCCTACCACCAGGTTAGCTTAATAAGATTTCTAAGCTTGATTTAATCACAATGCAAAGCGTGTCCTTATCAAATCTGTGCAGAAACTATGCTCCTTTAATTGATGGAGTGGCATCACTGCAAAGATCTGATTTCCGCACCCTTGAAGCGAATTCAAAAGTTTCATCCAGTATTATCAGTGCCTAGACCAGAATTCTTAACAATTCTCCACTGGTTGAGTACCCCCCTGGCCATGTGTGCCTGGATTTGGTTGAGGTGAAAATCCATAAAGTACTATACAATTTTGATTCTGTTATGCTTATTTATATTATAACTGTTTAACAGTCAGGCTACCAAATCAATTTGTAGAGTTCTGTCCCAGCGATAGAGAGTTATCAATGATCTCAGGATGGGAGCACGAGATTACGAGCATGAAGCGAAAGATAAAGGATGCTATTATGGTAACCGCCATACACCGCAATATATTAAATTCTCCTATGAAATGCTGCACTCATGATTTTTTTCTCTCAACTAGGTCTTCGTCCCCGTCTCGGCGAATGATCACTACTTCCTTCTAGTGGTGAATTTCAATGAAAAGCTTGTGGAGTACTTTGATTCAAGGCTGGACCCTGGAGCAGACAGCAGAGTTGATGCAGCCCAGCGGATAGTAAGCACATCTCTACTTAGGCAAATTTAAACTTAAACTTACTCAATAGTGATGAGTCTCGGTACATTAAACTTTTGGGGTTGGAACCAAATAATTTCTGTAACCAACAAACTAATAAACTACAGGAGGCGGGATATCATCATTTGGTTGTGTCAGTATTATACACACATTAAATTGTTCTTGAATTTGGATTAGGGAATATTTAATGTCACCTGTTTATTTGAATTTTGCAGTCGCGTATCATTTCTTCTGCACTGGCTAGATGGGGCCATAAACAGGGTCGAGATATCTTAACGTTCAAGCTAACAACTCCAGCAAGGCGGTGGGCATCCGATTTTACCAGTCGTAATGCAAGTCCAATCGTGATACATCTCATGAAACATTACACAGGGGATGCCCTTTCCTTACTCGACACGTCAACTGGCCAGTTATCTTCTAAAAGTAATTCAGACACTTTTCGATCATTTTCTCTATTTTGGAGCAAGCGCTAAGACCCGGGGCAATAATCATTTCCCGCAGGCACCAACGGTTGACCAGATTAGAGCATCCTTTACAGTTGGCATTGTCCTCAGCAAATGCAACTGGAATAGGGGAATGGTCCTTGACATGTTGCCTGCACACATTGATGCAAAAATTATCTTGGAAATTCTAAATTTCACATCTATCCTACTGATGCAGTCAACTGAAGATGGAAGACGCTTCTCCAAGTGTATTATCTGCAATGTGATCCTTAGCTGCACTATTATGGACTTCCACCCTCATGGAGGCATTGGATACTGATAGTAGAGTGTTTGTAAAAATGGAAATCAGATACCTAAACTGCAATTTGTTTGTATGTTTACCGTATGGGCTTCATCGTTTGCGCAAAAACTTACATATTCAATTAACAAATATTGTTGTGCATCTAAGAAAGGATATTATTAAAGCACATTACAGCATCCACTAGCCAAAGATTTAGGGTAAAAGGTAGTGCGTGACAGGGCCGGAACGCATCCGGTTAGGAGAATTCTCCCCAAATGGGCGCAACATATCAACACCTTTCGGAATTTTTATAAACAATATGCCAAACCCCCTCCACGTTTGACAATCTGAAGAATTCGATGGAGTACATGGGTTTGTCATCTGGTTGTGGACTAGGCTGAGCTGGAACTTCACCAAAGGCTGTGGAGCCGGCCACATTAGCGAGTCTCAAACAGGGGGGATCCTGAGAACGTGGGATGCTGATAAATCCACCAAGAATTGGAAAAAGAATGTTAATCCTTCAAACAAGACTGGCTCAGATCCAGGTTCAGATTCAGTTTGACAAAAGAGGTCCATAGAAATGAACCTAGTAGCCCTGATTCAGATTCAGGTTTATAGATCTTCTCGCGACGACACCACTGTCATGATCAATGATCAGGTTTTAATTTCCTGAGATGAAGTACATCTTCCCCAATCTGGTAAGAACGTATCGAGTAATTAGTTGTGCACGAAACGAGGCATGTGGCCTTCATAGAGCACCACCCTAAAGGACACAAGCCTCGTTTCGTGCACAACTAATTACTCGATATGTTTTTACCAGATTGGGAAGATGTACTTCATCTAAGGACATTAAAACCTGATCATTGATCATGATGGCGGTGTTGTCGCGACTCGCTTGATGATCTATAAACCTGAATCTGAATCGGGGTCACTAGGTTCATTTCTTCTGGACCTCTTTTGTCGAACTGAATCTGAATTTGGATCTGAGCCATTCTTGTTTGAAGGATTAACATTCTTGTATTTCTTCTAGCAAACTCAAAGTCATGTGATAGTCGCCTGAAATATAAACGGTAAGTAATGTTGTTAGATTTGGAGAAGCAAATATTGGTCAGAAAGGTCAATGTAAGGCTCATACCTGACGGATTTGATCATTGGGATGTGTGATGCATTTGAGGTAATGGACTGCTAAATGTGCGGCCCGTGTATGATCGTTCATCTCCTCGTTGTATGCCCGGTCGATCATTTCAGAGTTCGAAAGCGATTCGAACTCCAGGTAGGCCACCGCCTCCATTCCAATCAGGTGGAGGAGATCAGCCACCATATCCCGACCTAATTGCATTCGTGAGGGTGAGGGGAACCTAGCATCTCACCGACGGCCGTGTAGAAAACGTTTGCGCTGGGAATGAATCCGCAATTAAGCACTGAAAAGTAGTATTTAGGAAGTTGGAGGCTCCGAATGGATCCGGCCGGAGACCTTTCCAAATATTCTGAAGCTATCCATAACTCGGAGAGAGAAGAAGATGAGTAGTCATGTTTCTATTTGTTTGTGTTTTGTGGCCGAATGCTTTGGAGTATCCGTGGTTTTTGTAGAGGAAGAATGTACACCATGAAGCTTTGTTATGTTTTTGGCATAAATGTTTTGTCGGGGTGATTAAAGTAACCGGTCAAACGAACTGAACAGACAGTCCCATGGGGGGTGTGAAGGCTATTTTGAGGGAACAAAGAAGTCAAGCATGGTGGTTAGAGGCTTAGAGCATTCAAAGCAGCCTGTGTTTGATCTAATGCTGGCTTCCCAAAGTGCCCTGAACAAAGATAACCATAGAATTGGAGGAGGGATTTGGTTCAAATCTCATGTGTCTGCGTTTGAAATGAAAACGGGGGTTTGGGCTGGGAAGGTGACCAACCTTGTCAAGCAGGGCAGGTGGGAAGGTGTATTGTCAGTTTTTATTTTCATTTTTTTAGTTGTTTCCTTTTCATATTTAAAAATAAAGCAGAACAAACCAATTTTCCCGCACTACTTGAGGGTGGTTTACTGCTTCGGGGAGTTCGAATTTCATAATAAATGCGCGTGTTCTTCACAGAAGGTCAATCCTTTGGAAATCGATCCGATTAAAGAGAGTGGCTAGTACAATGTTGAGGGGTCCGTATCTCGCGCGTACAACAGTATATCCATCCCACTTTTAAAATAAAAAGTTTAACGGATTGACCAATTTATTAAGTTGATAGATATCGACATGGAGGGTACTAAGAACATCTCCAATAGTACGAAAATAAGGAGTATTTTTTTAATTCCGCATCATCATTTTTAACAGAATCTAAATAAGGAGTAAACTCAACGATGGTATGATGTTTAAATTCTACACATCATTAATTAATAAGGGCAAAAATAAGGGCCTTAATTTTATTTGCAATTTTATATTTTTAATATTTTTATGTGTGTGAATATGTGAAGGATTAAGAAAGTATAGGATAAAAAAGGAAGAAAAAGTAAGAATCATCGATAGCTTTACATTTTAGAGCATGAAACAAGTCTACTTCATATGCCTTTTCATTCTTCCAATTTTACTATATCCATATTTTAGAGTATGGGATAGAATAGATGTTGGAAGCAATAATGTAACCAAAAAGGGTAAATTTAGCTAAAACTCTATTATAGAGTAACTGTTGGGCAACACCAATCTTGCAACACCCATCTTGGAACCATGAATCTTGGACCCGATACACCAAAAATAAATTTATCTAATCAGGTTCGGGTTGTCAAACCTGGTTCATTTCGATTGTCAATATACATGTAAATGTGGCAAAACGGAAGAAGAATTTTAGTTAAATTATGATGAATTGTTTTTAGGGAGGTATGATCCCCATTATTTTAACTATATTGTAAATATGAATTAGGTTACATAAATATACAAACCATTATTGTTATTTCTTAGTACAACACAGAAAATTTGCAATATTATGCTCCATCCAAGCCCATTTTGACCCGTACGTTAGGGCCTAAAACCGACATGTCCACATAAATCAAATTTGGTCCAAACTTGTCCAGGAAATGAAATAATCCGATTAACTATGTTTGGCACACTATTTTTCTACTTTTTATCCTTCATGTTTGACCATAAATTTCATATAGTATGTGAATGTTAATATTATCGTATGAGATACTTTTGGATTCACCGTAACATGTAGTTTTTAAATATATAAAATTTATAATTTGTTATTATATGTAAATGAAGTGATTAACGATCAAATATACCATGAAGAAACTTGCAAGTCAGTTTTCTGCTATTCATATGAAGTTTAAGAAAATCAATCGTAATCTCCAACGCAGGAGATGTTCTGTACAACCATCCAACAGTCAATATTCACTAACATGATCAATCTTCCTGTACACTTCTAGTTGCAGCACTCAATACGTACAATGGTATTGCAGCAGAATTAACATCTACATCGCTATAGGAACAACTGATAAATTGTTAGATGTCCAACATATATGTTCCTAAATCGACACGATATGAATAAGACGTTACAACAACGTACAACAACTACATCCCGGTCTATACTCTATACTACAGGGTCTTCAGAATCCCAGTCTAGTCTTCAGGTATGACCCCTTCTTCTTCAGCATCTTGGGCTTACTTAGTCTATTCTCCATCGCCTCCTACCTAACCTCCCTCCCCTGCCGGAGTCTCCAATAAAATAATATAATGTTCATCAAAATATTGCAAGTGCTTAGCAGCCAAAACTTATACTAACCGGCAATAAAAAGAATTATCGCATATAAGAATACCAATCCAAAGAGTAAAGTGCATTCCCTTTTGCACAACAACGACCAAGTTACAAATATTCATCTGAGCAGCCCTGGTAACAAAATTGCACCAACACAGATATACTTTAATGCTTTTGTATCGGTACTGAATCCTTTTTTTATCTAAGCAGTGATCTACATATTAAAATCAACCCTCCTAAGGAAGGCAAAAAAATATAGTAACATATATCATTCACGACCCTTATGCAAAAAAAGAACCAAGTATCTATATACCTCTGATTAGTATTTTCATAAAGAGTAATGGACTATAACATGTCTTTTGTATGGAGCCCTTTTTTCTAGGCAGTGCAAAACTCGACACAACTATGGAAGGCTATAAAGTATCTATCATTTCAAGAAAATATAAAACTATCAACAGATTGTAGCCAACATTTGCCCAGATGTGAGCTGTGTACAAGACTACAAGTACCACAAAAATTTAGGACTCGTCTGAAAATTCCATGAGCAATATTTAAGAAGAAACAAACCTAGAGTCCCAGTGATGTCAAATATTAAAAAAAATACTGCATCACCTTGCTGTTGCGAATAATTCATTGATCAACACAGTTATATAAAATAAAAATACTATCCTATAACCATACAGAAAAAAACACTCGCATTTTGGTTGGTTTATCAAGTACAAAACAAAATAATCTTCATCGATGAACACAGTTATATAAAATATAAAATACTATCCTATGGCTATACAGAAATTGAAAACTCGCATTTTGGTTGTTTTTCAACTATAAAACAAAATAAGCTTCATTGATCAACACGGTTATATAAAATACTAAATTCTACCCTACGGCTATACAGAAAAAAACACTTGCACCTATGGTTGATTATCAAGTATATAACAATATAAGCAATCGGCGTATGGCTCATCATTACAGTCTTGCAAACACAAACATGTCAATACTGGTAACATCTTGCTGATAAACAAAACAAAATAATGTAAACATAAATTCAACCATGTTACTAGTCCCTATCAGGTTACATGTACTACGCTAGCAGTGCATAATAAATCGGAAACCATCATTATACTTTCCCTTTATTTGCTACTTATCACATGACCTTTATTTTCGAATATTGTATGACTTTTGACATCGGTTTATGAGTTTGTAAATCATTTTAAAAAACAGTTCAATCATATGCAGGTGTGAAGAGTGTATTCAGGTACCTTTTCACGAAATAAAGACACAGTTTGTAACAATTCAAGCGTATATGTAATGATGGCTGGGGAGAGTACTCTGTAATTATCAGTAATGAACAGCAAAGCAATTATAAATCCTTAATCACTTCTACTGCAGCAGATAAAATATATAGCTTCGCCTTTGTCATGAATGATAACATTTTCTGGAAACAAGGATATTCAATACTAAGTTTAAGCCATAACAATACGTTAACAATGAACAGGTTAAATGAATAAAAATACCGCTGCTATGTTTTAAAAATGATGTAGATAAACTCTATAAAGTCGACCAGAAATCAGAGACTAGCATGAGATGTGACTGTACCACCTCAGCCATCACACAAGCAAGGAACTGAGAGTATTTATTTATGATAACATAATAATGATCATGTTTATCACTGACTTGTCTATAGACTAATGTGGAGTTGGATTGAGAATCGACCTCTAACCTTCCCAAGAAACTACTTAGGTTTATTTATATATAATTACTACAGCTGTGTTTCAGAATGAACCTCTCAATTGAATTTTCAATTCATAGTCGCTTCGTTCATCACTGTGGATTATAGGTTAACTTAGATTGAGAATGTGGTGGTGATCTACATCAAAAAATATATACCATGATCACTCAAAGTGCCAGGTTAACTAGAATCAATTTTGATTCCACCCAAATTCAACAAAATCAATTAACATATACATCACAGATTTGATGCTAACCCATTAGGTCATTCCTTCACGGGAAATAAATGAATTTCACATTCATTCATGATTTCATTCCCAACACATTTCACACCTTTGTAAATCAAACAAACAATTGGATACGTTCGTAGCGAAAACAGATAAAAGACTTACAAATTCCTTCAGCTGTCTGTTCCCTATATGTTATGCGTGTGACGGGCCGACTTGTAACAATCGGTTTGTCGAAAAGCCAGTACAGCCGGATGTAGTCGATTCTGAGGGTAACGACGAGCTGATTTTCCACGCCGGAGTCTGCTACCGCCCTCGCATCCTATCCTGCCAAAAACTAAGACCCACCCCTCACCCCCAGATATGCACATCACTTAAGCGCTGGGTGAACTTCTTCAGTAGAATAGCGAATTCCCATTGTTTGACCGGCGAACTAGACTGGGAGATCATCTTCTGGATGACAGGGGCATTTCAGACATTTTATTAGTTTCTGGTATTAAAAAGGGCTTGGTAAAACGATATTAAAGTAAAATTCACAATTTGGATTAATAAAAACGGGGGTATATGAGACATTACATAACTAAAGTGGGGTACCTTGCATATCACTTTTCAGCCCTTAGATTATTTGGACGGCTCAAATTTGGCCACATGGGGGGGGGGGGGGGGGTTGGACGAACCCTGGGTAGGTTTGTATACACTCCCCATTTTTTGGAAGCTCTCTTTTGCTTCTTAGCCGAGTGTGAGCCATTATGTCTTTATTCTTTTGACTCCCGCTGCATGTAGTGGGAGTAAGAAAACTACCACCATAATCATATTTTGGTTTTTATTACGGTATGTGGAACCAAATATAATCCCTCCACCTTCGAGATGTTTCATTTTAAAATGAAAATAAAAATGTTGTTTGGATGAGTGCTATATTTTTTTTCCCATTTTGTTTATAAATTGAACTGATCTAAAATCATGTAACTAAACTATATTAAATTCATTGAGAGACAGTAAAAGTAAGACGTCTGATGAAAATAATAATTATTAATAATTTCTCTATTGTATGGCGCATAAAGTTTAGCAGTTATTAAATATAAATAGTTCATAATGTTGAACCATCTTTAAAAATAGAATATGCAAAAGTGTCAATGCAACAAAACTGTTTTTATCATTTATCAAATGCGCGCTTCAGCAAAGCTTCTGTTCCAGCAATAAAACCTTCCGTGTATGCTGTGTTCTTGAACATTGTCTGTAGCAGAAAAAACATTTCAGTCAATATTTGCATATAGATGCTGAATGTAATGAAGCAGCAAAACACGTCTTCAAACTTTATGCAGTACAATCATACAACTCAATGTTTATCCAACAATTTGATATCCGTAAGGACAGTGTCATTTGATTCCAGTCAACACGTTGTCTTCTTTCCTTAACATAATTTTTCTCTAGTCTTTTAAATATCTAAGTGAAAATTCTCCAAACCTAGTTGGATAATGCAGTAATTCCATTAGACTTTGAAAAGAAGGATAAGTCACAGATCACAATGCATGTTCTACTGTGATTTTAATAAGAATTAAATATTAAAGGCAAAGGACTTACGGTGATACTCTTTAATTCTACAGCAAGCTTCTTCTGGATCCTCTCTGAGACTACAGAGCCATGTTGGTCCCCATTTTGCTTGATAGTATCATTGTTCATCTGCATTGGTGATAGATACGATTCACACATAAATCCAACAATAACTGGTATAGTAAATAAAATAAGATATATTCTTCCAACCTCAGAAAGAACAACTTCAGACATCTTGTCTAGGATTTCTTGAACAAATTTGTCAGCAGAACAGAAGATGGGAGGTGGATTACTGGGGGTCTCTTTTTTTGAGGAGCTGGATGCCTTCCCAGTTTTTTCTGCAGCAAGAAAGAGTAATCCAATGAATGAGCAACATGACACTTACAGTATCACTGTATCAGGATTAGGCGTTTCTATTATCCCAATTAGTACATACATGATGCTTACCATATTAATGTGGACATCTGACATCATATGGTTAAGTGCAGAAATAGCTTTTCTTAATTTGAAAAAATGATATTTAATGCAAATGAACTCTGCCATGTGTCCATTTGGCCACATCAGCTTGCCATGTCATCCCACTTACGAGACTTATAAAATGCTTCCTTAAATCACTACAATTACCAAAAATAATTTAATTCACCTAACCATTTATCATTATTTTCTAACAACATAAAATTTAATTTCCCTACTACCACTTATTAAGCCACTATAAATTGTCCATATCTTCATAAAAAACTTATCCTTCTTTCTCAATCACAAGCTTAAAACAAATTTTTACACAACCACTGTTGAACAAATTATTGGCCTTTCATTATTGAAGCTAAAATTAAACATAATTATAAATGGGATAATAGACCAAAACTAAATGTATCAATTTAAAATTTTACAGAACTAAACTAAACTAAACTAAAGTGCAGATAAACTCGAGTGAATTAAACCAAGGAAACACAAACAATTTTTTTTCATTTCAGAATTCTGACTGCAGTATATAGGAACTGTCCAGCAGGACCTTCAAAATGCATGACTAAGAGAGCCGTCAAAATCAGAGAGTTGCCAGAATTTATACAATAAATCGGGAACAGAAGTACCTTTAACTTCTGATTTCACATCTGCAGTAACAGGGACTTTCTTCACAGGATCTAGTACCAAAGATGCCAGACTACCAGTTATGGTGATAGCATCAGAAGGAACTAAATCAGCTAGATCTGGAGGCTGATCCTTCCCTACTGGTGGGTTGGCCTACACAACATATTGGTCTTCAATCAAACTAATAAATGAGTTTACATACATCTAAAGAACTAAGTTTACCACTTTACCTCAAGATCAACATAGGTGGATGGTTTTCCAAGTGAATTTAAAAATTTATCAAGACCCCGGGCATTAAGAGCTGCAGACAGTAATACAATTTATGTAAAATAAAATAAAAACCTTGTTAAAAATATTCATTGCTGTTCATTTGATTAGATTTTCCTATTTATTAATTATTATACTTTTGCTTAATGTAAAACAAGCCACCAAGCCAAAACAAAAGGTCATTAGCAGATAGCACATGATCATGTTCATCAAATTGACGTGTAAATCTCATTGTTCATTTTTAATTTTACTATGGCCTTATCATACAACTAGAGAAAATCGTCATAAGATCCCTCTAACATGAACACAAGTAATACGGGCAAAAAAAAAAAACCAATTCAACTGATAATCAGTCCTTGCTAGATCAATGTAATGTTAAGGAATGACTCTAATTGTGTGTGTGTAGATATGTATACGATATACACACTTATATAATACATAGAATCCCTAGGATTACCAATTATGTCCAGGAGGAATATCAGTTATATCTACCAAAAATACATGATATGTTATAACCACACAAGTCACACCTGACACACAAGTTTGAATCATGTCAACACTTTTACATACTGTTTTCAGATCACAATGCTAATCCTAACACAGATTTTTGTAGATTCCTATAAATTCATGTGACCTTAAATTCTCAGTAGAATGTGGAAGTCATTCAGCAGTTAGCATACAGACAAGAATTCATAAAATGGATACAACCATGCACAAATTATACCACAAAGTCTATATTATTCTTCTTCAAAATTTGGATAATTTAAAAGTGCCCTTGACGAATATGAGATTTTAAAAGTTGTTTTTTACCCATATTCAAGAAAGAAAACTTTTATTTGTTAATCAGTGAGAGAAAATCCCAACTGCAAGTTCATTAAGAAAATGCTATAAGCCTAAAAATTTCCACAGCTCAAGCATTAAGGTTTACACCAGGTATTGTTAGATATCATAATTAATAGTGGAGTGAAGTTATTTTTTCTTTCACATAAGCAAACATCATTATAGTGATTAGGTGGATCATATTATATAATAAGACTCACCACTCACAACTTTTATCAGGAGTAAGGGGCTCTCTACCATGTCAATGAGGTTTAATTAAAACAATCAGGACCTTGGTGGGTAAATTTTGAGTTGCTCAAAGTCAGTCACTTACATATTGAGATATCATTAGATAGTGGATGAAAGAAGCAGCACTCCTTTGTTCTAATCCCTTGGTCCAACAATAAAGCTACACCCCTTTACAATGAAATGAATACAAATAAAAAAGTTGAACAAAAAAAAACGGCCTCTTGTCTGGGGACAAATAAAATTACCTTGCTGATTCGTTAAAAAGTGCAAATGGAGTAACACAACCCAGAGGCACCTTTGAAGCAGAGGAAAAAGAAAAGAAAAATTAAACGATGATTGGCAAAAAAATCCTAAAAATTAAACCATACTACGCTAACCAATATATTCTTTTAATAGCTATGGTGGTTTTTTAAAGGCATGTATATCATTAAAAGTAACTATTATTTTATTAACAAGGCTTTATAATTTTTAAGACAGATGGAGTGGCCTATAATTCCCCTTGATGGCTCAACTCTATGCTACCATGGAGGCAAATACTCTTAACTTGGATTACTTGATAAACAAAGACAAAGGGAACCATGGCAGAAGCTGATGTGAAGGATAACTGGAATTTCAGAGTAGTGGAGTACCTGTAATATATCTATAAGCGCTTCTTCAGGAGCCATCCTCAACCCTCCCTTTCCTAATCCAAGCCTCTGAGATAGAACTGTCCAGTTTTAAAACCAGCAAGAGTCAAACCAAAAGTATTCCAATCGCAATTTATGGCATTTCAAATACACAAAATTAAGTGCATACTTTTCATGTCTACTTTGGTCTCAGCCAATGCAGAGACAATGTAAAATCTACTCTTCTTATCCTGGAGAAGGCAAGCAAAAAACATGTCAATACAGAAGCAAGAGCAAAGAAGAATGAGATGAGCATACCTTCAAGAAGAGATTTTTAGTCAATGCACCGTTCAAATGTCCAACATGCTTGGCCTGACATTAAAAACCCACAGGATATAAGATATAGAGTTAGAATTAAAGGGGAAAGTGAGAATGTTCGTACTTGGGCTTCAACAGTCAGCACAGCAGGGTGCTCGTACTGGGCAAAATCAACTTCAAGCTCCTGAAATTAAAACAACACATCAATCGCATTGATAAGAACAACACATCAACAACAATAAACCTTCATCTTACGGACCTTCAAGCGTGCTATCATCTGCTCTCTCGAGTATCCCATCGTCACTATCTTTTGCAGAGGTTTGGGGTATCTGGAGATTTTAGGGCTACAATTTCGCGTTCTGGGTTTTAGTTTGCGGAAGAGAAAAGGAAGCTTTATTTGCAGAGTCCAGGGGTGTTTTTGTCTTTTCGAATAACACTGTGCTTTTTGTCTATATAAAAGAGCAAAGGTGGAGGAAAGAAGAAGAGAAACCGAAAATGAAGAAGATATCGGTGGTTTTGATGGGCTGCGGTGGCGTTGGGCGGCAATTGCTGGATCACATTGTTTCCTGTCGACCCCTTCACTCAAAACAGGTATCCACAACTATTTTGCAATGTATCCAATCCAACAAAATGTAATGTAAAAACTTGTTGCAGGGTGTGAGGTTGAGAGTAGTGGGAGTGTGTGATAGCACTTGTCTGATTGTGGCTTCGGATGTTGTGAATGGAGAGCTGGATGATGCTTTTCTCAAGGAAGCTTGCAGGGTTAAGTCCGATGGGGCTTCTCTAACCACACTTGGTAATTATAAGTTTTCTTTCTTTTCATTTTTTCTCAGCTACACAATTACAAATGATCAATAAATATTTATTTTGTTTGATAAGATGGTGCTTTCCAAGTGGTTTCCGGGCAACAAGTAACAAACAAGGTCATTGAAGTTGCTACTCTTCTGGGTAAAACAACAGGTTTGTTCTTGCTTAGTCTTTCACTTTATTATTATTTTTTTTTGGATTTCTAATGTACTGCCAGAGTGATGGTTAATGGACTTCTGATTATTGGTTACTCTTTCTTCCTGCCTGCCAAAGCTCTTACCGTGTTCTGTTTTCTGATAGAAGTTTAATATTGACAGGCCTGGTCGTGGTTGATTGCTCTGCTAGTTCAAAAACTGCTCTAGTACTTAACCAAGTGGTTGATTTAGGCTGTTCCGTGGTGCTTGCCAACAAGAAGCCACTTACTGCTTCAGTGGTAAATATTTATTGTGACATTTCAACCTTAGAGTACCATGTGAATTCTATACATAAGACTATCATATCCAAGAAGAGTGTAGCTTTTCCTAGTTGTCTGCCAATGCGTACTACTCTACTGTTAGTTGATTGAATCAACTCTATGGTGGTAACAGGAAATCTATGACAAGTTGATGTCACGACCTCGCCACATTAGACATGAATCGACTGTAAGTAATTCTATGATAATATAATTTACTGATTTGGTCATATGCATATCTACCCAACTTTTGTGAAACAATTTGAGCGTGTTCAATTTATGGCTACTCAAGTGTATCTATCTGGATCTTTGGCTACTCAATTTGACGCTTAAAGCTCCAGCCGTCCATAGTTGGTTTTCGTATATTACCTCAATAATATATGACAGTTTTGCATTTGTTTCTGGTAAATTGGTATACCCAGCATTATCTTCCAAAAGACATCAAAATAATATAAATCTTCTGAAATTATTGACCATAATTTTATATGTTTGCTCAAGGCACCTTCTACCCAGCAGGCTACTGGTTAATAGAAGGTAAAGCTTATTTAATGGAAGAGAGAGTATTTATGTTGAAAAACTTACTTTGTGCAAAATCCGCAGTTGTAAATTCTAGTCTGACTTTTGTTAGCCTTATCAATGAGATCTCAATTTCTTTATCAAAAGAATTATGGTTCCCTACATTCTTTGAAGGTTGGGGCAGGCCTTCCTGTTATAGTTTCACTGAATCGTCTGATATCTTGTGGAGACCCTGTGTATCGCATTATTGGGAGTTTAAGTGGTACTATTACTGGACTTCTTTATGCCTGTTTGACGTATAGCATAATCAGCAATCTTTTGTTTTAAATGTTCATATCTCTTGAATAGGCACACTTGGATATGTGATGAGTGAACTTGAAACTGGGAAGCCGTTCAGCCAAGTTGTTGCTGCTGCCAAAAGTCTTGGGTATACTGAACCAGGTAATAAAGAACCTCATGGTTTACTGCATAGTTCTACAGCCATGGATAGAGGAGAGTGAACACTTTTTTTTGAATTCCGAGGAGAGTGAACACTTTGTTTACTAGAACAAAAAATAATTAATTACTTTAGTATAATAATTGATGTGTTTGGCTAGTATACATTGCTGTTGACTGTTGTTTGCATCTTGCACTGCCTGTTAAAATATACTCCATGTTTTTTATGGGCTAATAAAGTTTGGCGCGTATATCCAATGTATGTCTCTGTAGGAACTTGAAACCTCGAGCTTCCCGAACAGCATACAGAAGATCGTAGTTTTAGGGTATGGTTAAGAGATTAAGAGTCTTCATATCTAAATAAATTGGGACTTGGCAGTTACATTATAATTTCAAAATCGTGTTAGTGCTGGAGTTGTGCTTTTGAAATCTCAAGTACAAAGTGGGTTGGGAGCTGTTATCTCATTGTGGAGGCGATTTATTAATGACAACATTGTCTTATTTTTGCTGTCAGATCCTCGGGATGATCTTAGTGGGATGGACGTTGCAAGAAAGGTACCTCGGTGCTGCCTTTTGTTTAGACAGTTCTTCAACACCAGTGCTCTGCATTTTGTTTCACCTTGATTTAAATTTTCCAGAAACATAGAATGAGTATCTGTAAAAATCCATCATTGCCGCCTACAAAAAAACACCTTCCTAGGTGCATGGTACTACCTTTCATTAAAATGACCAATATTAGCCTGGATCAACAACATTGATCTTCTAATTGACATGCAATTCATAGACCAGAGTAAATGAAGGAAATACTGATGCTTCTTAGGAACTCTGATATTACATGTTTCTTCCTTTCCGTTTAGTGGAGACTTTGCTCAGCATGGAATGATAGTTTTAGTTTTGGCAACATACTTTATACAAATTTTAGAATTTTCTCCTTTCCAATGTGTCTCAAGCAGGCCAACTTAATGGAATATTTTTCGTCCCGTGATGCTTAATTAACAAAAAATGCATGAGATGACGTGTAGTTTTGGCAACATAATTTGTAAAAATTTGGGATTCTCTTTATAAGGTGAGCTCAATTAGGCCAACGTTATGGAATATTTCTATATAATTCGCTGCTCTTATTTCACTTTAATTCAAAGTTCAGCTTGATCCTTAATATATTTATGAAAATTACATTCGATATTATTACTAATTATTTCAGTATTTTTGTTCAAGGCTTTGATCCTCGCTCGTCTTTTAGGGCATCGTCTAAATATGGATAGTCTCAAGGTTAGTTTATGGCATAAATTTTACATTTGTGTTATTGTAAATTTTATATTCAATTTCATGATTGGAAGTTTTGCTAGATTGAAAGCTTGTACCCTGTAGAAATGGGACCTAACGTGATGCCTGTTGAAGAATTCATGATGAATGGCCTTCCACTACTGGATGATGACATCCAAGATAGAATCACCAAAGCTTCTTCAAATGGAAATGTCATACGTTATGTTTGCTTGATTGAGAACACTAGGTATCCTCTTTCTAATATTGGCTCTATCTTTTTCTTCAACTTCGGATATTCTGTTTTAGGATATGCAGTTGCTGTCACCTTCCCTATTTTAGCATTAATAAGTGATTTATATCAAGTTGATTCTAACAAGTAGAATCACAAATTATTGAAAAGTGGATTCATATAGGTGCATGCATGTCACCACTCACCACAGGTTCAAATTTTCACGTATGTTTACAAGTCTTAAATCTTTATTGCCTAATTTTCCTTGTTAAATCAATTGTATTGGCCTATATTTGCTATTATTAATCCCTCCGCTCTATATAAAGAGTCTTATTCCTTAACATGAGAATAAACTTTTTATAATGACCGAAAATGCCAAAAATAAAGATAGAAAAGAAGCATTAACAAATGGTTAACATATGGAATTGTATATGCACTCATATGACTAAAAATAAAAGGCTGTGTATTGAACTACAGAGAGAATAGTATATTAGTTGTTACATGAGGGGCCAAAATATCTTTGTTGAGTGTAGGAATTTCAATATAGCAGATTCAGGATTGTTCTTCCCCTGAAATCACTACACAGGTATATAATGAACACTTTACTCCTAGTTGTTTACATGAATGGCTTAGGTAATTTATCCCGTCTTGTGCTAAAATTTATATTCAGATTGAAAATTAAAAATATTAGCACATCTTTTATTGAAATTTGACTTCCATTTGTTTAGGTTTTTCCCTTGCTGTTTATTCAAGTTTACATTCCTCCATTTTTAACTGATCGTTGCCGGGCATTTATAGGTCTCTTTTGAAAAATGTGCATGCAAGTATCATTTTTTAATCATATTTTCATTGGATCTTCTTCCACTTACTTTTTAACATTTTGTTATAGATGCTACCAAGCCTAGTATATTCAGTTATTAATTTATCAATTCTTTTTTTTTTCTTCCATGCTGTGCTTGTTAAGCATTGTGGGTCTTTTGGCTACTTAATTGATTATTTGTTTTCAAGCTTACTCTACAATCACAAAGTACAATAGCAAACAGTACCTTTTTTGGCTCCTCTATTATCTCTAAGGACATGATCTACTTTTTTAAGAGAGTCCTACATATTTTACATTTGCATGTGCACTTTTGTTTATCCCTGCAAATTATAAACTTTGATTCGACTTCTATTAGTATTCAAGTGGCATTCATACTCAGTTTTAACTTAAGTTATGCTGCTCTCTAAGCAAAATACCTGTCATTAAGTATTTTATTTCTTGTCTATCAATGAGTACTGCAAATATATGCAATAAAACAGCAATCTGGATCGTTCGTGAGTCCTTTGTAACTATAAATTTGTATCTTTCTTCCTTCCTTCTACCAATCAATTTATTGTAAGAATTTGGAAGCCTTGGGACATTATTTATCAGCTAACCCTCTTCTGTCCTCTCTTCCGACTTTCTACATGCCTGTTACTTGTTTTCCTTTACAGGGTCTACTGTTTTTGTCACATTTGTTGATTTAAGAAGTATTCATTTTCTGGAGGGATAACTGCTCCTACTTATGGCAGGTGTGCTGTCGGCATTCAAGAAATTCCTAAAAATTCTCCTTTGGGAAGACTCAGAGGAAGTGACAATTTGGTGAGCACATTTTTCAGGCTTAAACCTAATACTGTTTCAGTGATCGTCATTGAAGAAATTGGGTCCCTAGTCATGCCATATTAACTTTGGATATGGAGTGAATATAATAGTGTCCAAAATCAAGTCAAAATATAGTTTATCCTTTCCAGTTTAAATATTAGATTAATTTACCTAAATACGGATGGGAATCTTGTTTACAACTTTAAACTTTATTTGTAGTTTGTAGATTGAATTTGGACTATCGATAAACCTCAAAGTTTGGCTTCTGTTCGTATCTCCATTAAAAGATAATATTTTTCTCGGTCATCTGTATTATACTCTCTGTCAAAATTTTGACTGTGGCAAGATATTGTTTGAACTTATGGCAACATTTTTACCATTTTCCAACATATATTGGTCATCTCTATCTATTGGCAGTGACAGTGAGTATGTGGTTTAACCTGTAACTACAGTTGAAGATATTAGTGGTCTTTGATGTTTTGACAGTGAATTATGTGCTTTAACTGTAATTACAGTTGGAGATATATAGTCGATGTTATGAGGAGCAGCCGTTGGTTATCCAAGGTGCTGGGGCAGGAAACGACACCACTGCTGCAGGTGTTCTTGCGGATATTCTCGATATTCAAGACCTGTTCCGTTGATGCCAAGCTTTATTCGTATTTCAATTCCTGCATGTTAAAAATATTCAAGACCAGTTCTGAAGGAAAGTTTTGTTGTTTTATTTAAGTGTGAATGGGAATGTTTGGTGAAGCTCAGAAACTTGAAATTTTTAGAACAAAACATTTGTCTTCTGGTTTGGTTTTATGTTTAAGAGGATCGATTAAATTCTCTTTCTGGACCATTATTTTACTACAGAAGCAAGTGCAGTTTCTTCTTCTTTCTTTTAGATCAGAAAGAAACTGATTATCAATTTATCATCCAAAAAAAAAGATAGTACAAGTTAAGCTCTCCAAGTTTGTTGGTTTGCTGAACTTCATTGGGTTGCAAGAGCATTAACCCAGAAACTCAGGGTTACAAGGGGACTTTTTCAAACTGATATTTTTTAAAGGAAAAACTTGGTAACTTTCATTTCAGGGTTTTAGAAATCGTTCAGAAAAGAACAATAAAAAGTTCGGATAAGTCCATGCATTAACTAGCAAGGGACTCAAATTCGAGTAGTTTGCTAGCGTGTGGGCTACAATATTCTGCTATATGACTCATATCAAGCATGAACTTGATTCTTCAAACGTCGAATCGCAATTAACCTTAACAATCAACTTCATTTCTTGTCATTTGTACCAAATGTATACTTGTTTGATATAAAAAATGTGTAAGTTATTCTATCAAATATATAATATCCTTAATTCTCATGGAGAAAATCAAGATCTCATGAAAGAAGGAGATAAAATTTGAGAGTTTGAGTATATGCCTTCATAAAATTGATGGAAAGATTAAGCAAACAGTTTTTGAGGTAAGTGGTGCGTGGCTATAACAAAATTGAAAGTATGTAGTTCTTTTTAACTGCTTAAAAATTAGTAATGTCATTCATACTTTTATTAATCGTTGTTGTGTTCAATAAAATTCTCTTTTATCTTCTACTATGTATATATATTGAATAGTAGAGAATGTCGGCATAAATGTATTTAATATATAAATAGAGTGTCTTACCCTCCGCTTCCATAATTTTCATGTTATAATTTGCGTTTCAGCCGTCGCCCGTGTGTTACTACCACCGTCGCCTGCGTTTGTACGTATATGGTAGTTCTTCCCAAACGAATTGGCGAAGCTCTAGTTACTATGCGCTCGCCATCGTACGCCAGAAACACGTCGTAACATTAAAGCTCCGAATTCATCAACGCCGGCATCGATTTGCTCCGCTCAGGTTTGACGCTCATACTTTCTTTATACAGGGTTTCGTTGAGAACAATGTCTTAATTGATTGCTTTTAAGTGTTTATTTTATATTAAGCGTTTACATTCATAGACGCTTAATATATTAAGCGTTTATTTTATGTTTACATTCAAAGGTTTTGTATTAAATTTAATCGATTGTCTTTGGTTCCTTGCTTTGTGTTTTATATTCTGAATCTTCAAGTTTATAATAACTATGGGAAAATTAAGAGCCATTTCAATATCTGACTTTTATATTTCTTGTGATTCATGGAACTGCTATATTTGAGGTTTTTTTCTTGATAGTAATATGAACTGATAAGTGATATTTGTAATTGAGAATATAGAACAAGATGATTTGTTAACAACTCTGACTGTGATGTTTATTTGCTTCTGTTTTTGTAGAGGATGCAATTGAAGCATCTAACACATGGACATGTTAGGTCATCATGATAAAATATCATAAGATATAACGTTCATCGTCTTCAAATCATACGTCGCCCCTAACATCATTCTCCAGACCAAGGAACTTTGAGGAGTTTTTTTCATACATAATGATAGCCTTTTATGTTCTTCTTCATTGAATATTATATTTAATTTTGATATCAATAAAATTATATCTATAATTTTATGCGGATTTTTGTACTAACCTCATTTTATCTTGATTGGTGGTTGCTGAGTTAGTGCTATAATTTGCTGATTTATATTATCTAATATTAATACTGATTGATGAATTTGTTTCGTTATGAGCGCCGTCCTGCATCCTCTTAGACTGCATTAGAGTTGTGAGCGCACTTCACTTATGAGTTCGGCGTTTTTTCCTCGCGATTTTAAATGCCAAGTAACACTCAGAGTGTAGGATTTACTTAAGTTTTTTATAGAACATCTGTGCATTCTATTATATTGTTCAGATGGTGGGGAATTAATATTCTAATGAGAAATTTATCAAATTTTGTTTCAATCTTCGATCGAGGTACAAGTCTTTTCACATATGCAATGTTTCCGATAGTTCCCCGGAAGGTGCCGTGTTTTTGCATAGTTTATGATTAGAGGGCAGATTCATTCTTTCATCCAAAAATATGTTAATTTTTTTTCCTATACTAGGTTACATTCAATTGCAATGACCTTCAGACAACAAAGTTCTGCTAGAGGCAGGAGTACTTCAAAAGAAAGTGATCGAGGTAAGAGTAAGGCATCCTCTCATGACCAGTCTCATCAGGATCACGAAAAGGGACACCCTCTCCATCTCTGTCTCGTTCGCCTTCTCCCGTCAGGTATGATAATATTATTAGATACTCTCTTGCATGACAGTCTCATCTCATGGTGTTGAAAAGTACTAAATAAGTCCAGCCTTATTATAAATTTAACATATATAACGGTTCCCAGACTGATATTGATATCCATCACTAACATGTAACTATTTTATAATGTTCACAAGTGTTGCCTTGTCATAAGGTTACATACAATGACATACTAATAAAAAACTGTAATTGATTTTTTTTTATTTTTGTCAGATATGTCGACATTGATAAAATTAAGGGAGCGAGATGATCGAACTAGATCTTGGAGATTTGGTGGACTATCCCGAGCCTGAGGATCAGGACTTGCCTATGCATGCTGGATGAAATGCATGTGATACATATCTAAAGGCTTACCCTTTCATGAAGCAGATCGCTAATAATTTTGAAGCTCTACTTAACAAGATTGAGGAAATAGTTACCAAGGGTGGGTCAACATTTCAAGATATCCTCTTTACCTACGAGCATGATAAGAGGATATATAGTAATACTCAAACATCCCGGGATGCCTCCTCCTCTCGCTCTCGCTCTCAATCTCACTCTCACTCTCAAAGTGGCGGAACTGATTATGATGATAGTAGAAGGTTCCTTTTAGTGAACCTTGAGAGGATGTCTTTCATAAACACAATTTCAGTTTTGTAATTTCATAAACACACTTTGGCCTAAAGAAAATCCCTTAAGGTTCACTAGAAGGAACCTTCTACTATCATCATAATCAGTGCCACCACTTTGAGAGTGAAAGTGAGAGCGAGAGCGAGAGGAGGAGGCATCCCAGGATGTTTGAGTATTACTATATATCCTCTTATCATGCTCGTAGGTAAAGCGAATCTTGAAATGTTGCCCCGCCCTTGGTAACTATTTCCTCAATCTTGTTAAGCATAGCTTCATAATTATCAGCTATCTGCCTTCACGAAAGGGTAGGCCTTTGGATATGTATCACATGTATTCCATCCAACATGCATAGGCAAGTCTTGATCTTCAAACTCGGGATAGTCCACAAAATCTCCAACATCTAGTTCGATCTCATCTCCCGCTCCCTTAAGTTTATCAATGTCGACATATCTAACAAAAAATAAAAAAAAACTAAATACCTTTTTTATTAGTATGTCATTGTTTGTAACCTTATGACGAGGCAGAGCTTGTTGAGCATTATAAAAACAGTTACATGCTAGTGATGGATATCAATGTCATTCTGGAACAGTTATATATGTTAAAATTCTGGAGCATTCCAGTGAGTTGGAAGAAAACAGCAGTACCCTAATCTAAAAATTTTGCTAAGCAGTCCTAACTGATGATACCCCTAATCTGTCCATAGCTAAGATTCCTATTAATTCCGCTGGAGCATTTTGCATAGTAAAATTCCCAGAACTATTTGAGGATATACTTAGCTTTGCAAGAAAATCAGCAGGCATATTCTCTTCTTTATAAGTATGGAAAGTTTTATGGTGCAAATATAAATCATTAATTTCAGTACAACACGAGAAACATTCACATGGACCTGCATCAGGATTGATGATGGCATTTAAAACTTGTAAACAATCAGTTTCTACCACATATTCCTGTAACTGAAGTTCCATACCTGTCAGACATCCATTTTTTATGGCCTGAAGTTCAGCCTGAATTGATGATGTGCATGTGATAGAGATCATTCTCATGAAGATGGTGGTTCCCATGTTATTTCTTATGACAATTCCAATACCACCATGTCCTTGCTTGAAGGCTGCATCAACATAGATCTTATATCCAGTTTCTGGAGGGTACCACTTAATGATTTTAACTAGTTTAGGTCTCTTTTTTTTATAAAAGGTACCAAACCAGCTAAAATCAGGAAGTGGTTCCTCTCCTGATTACTAGTCACAGAATGAGCAGTAAATATCTGAGCAACCATTCTCAGTATACTACCACAGATTGTCTGAGCATCAATATTTTTCTCATCATACAAAAGTTTGTTTCTCCTTTTCCACAGGAACTAGAACACCACACATACTGTGGTTCTAATAACTGTGGAAATTACCTGCTTGGATGTGTCATCATTATATTGTCAGATTCAAATGTCGTAGAAACCTTTTTAGTTTTCCTCTCGTGATGTTGGGCCTGACATTCTGATAATCCACTTGTGATACATAATCGCATCCAATAGGCCCAACAACCAAATCGGGCACAAGAAATTGTCTCCCGTTTTCTTGTTTGGGAAGAAGAAAAGGCCAGCTAGGATTACAAGAAATTGTTATTTATAAATATAGGTCGGCTAGAACATTATTACGCAAGTAAGTTACATCTACACTTGCGGCTATATACGTATTGAAACAATGACGACGGCGACAGAGGGATTGACGGAACCAGAAGGAAATTTATGGGGTTGCTACTGTCTTGAAGTACTGAGGAGCTTGCATTCCATTACAACTCCACCATATTGCCGCCTGAGCTACAATAAATTACTACTCCACCCCTAAAATTTGGGGGTTGCCGCCATCACCATCTCCGACAACATCCTGATTCCGCCCCTAAACAAATGAATACATAGATCAGATCTACACCGATCGCATGTCCGGCAACATAATGCTAATCGGGCCGGGTCACTGGAGGAAAACCAAATTCTAGTCATTTATAGAGCACAAAAGAGCGCTTATTTAAAACAAAAACAAAAACAAAAATCAAATGCTATAACAATTTTCATGAAAATAATGGAACATTTTAGTTTCAACAACAATGTGCAACTTTTTCACTCATCTTCTTCTTTAGAGAGAGTGAAAGAAGTTTGCATATTATAGTTGAAAATAATATTACAGTTTTTCGTGGAAGTTTCATTAAACCCTTTGAAAGAAATATAACATTTCAGTTTCACTATAATAAGCAACTTTTTTCACTCATCTTCTTCATTTCCAAATAAACAGTCTTATGTGAAACTTTTTCAGCAAAAATATACCAGGAGAATTATTTGAAGAAAACATACTAGTAGAATTATTTGAAGAAACAGTACACTCCACACCACTCCACTCCCTCTAACAAATGCTTGGTATCCAGCTCCAGTAATCTTTTGTTTGATACTTCAGTCTTCAAACTTCCTCAAGAAAAGAGTAGGTTGGTATATTTTGCTAGCTGGTGCAAGTTTGCAATGGCTAAGTCAAAATGCAGCCATCTCAGTACGATCAAAGTAACAGCCAGTAGGGCCTCCTTGAGATAAAAGAGCCAGCATAACAGGGCCTGCAGCTCCTTCTTCGACACTCATTGTCCCTGTGCGCCAGTTTATATCAGTATTTACAAAGCCAGGATGGACACAATTGATGCACATGCCTGGATTCTTCTTTGCTAAGATTCGAGTATACGCATTGAGCGTTGCTTTTGATATGCTGTATGCTGGTAGCATCTTTTGCCATCCATTTGCTTCAAGAGCATCATGCTTTAAATCATTCAAAAACTGCTGCAGCATTTCATTAATCCTCTCTTCAGTCAGAGTCTCAATATCCCCAAGCTCTTTCCTCCTTTCTTCTGAAGGGATCCTCTGCACCCCACAGAACAATATCAAAAGGGCAACATTAAAGAAAATCTAAGCCAATAGCAAACTACCCTTACAGTTAATTCACTTCTTAATGAAGACACGTTCACTATACTTGCTCCTGAGGTTGAAAGTTGCAGCATTGGAAGCAAAGCTTCAGTTACCTTCTTGACACCATAATAGTTTATGTCCAAACATTGTTTTGCTGCCTCATAGGTGGTTTTCATCACATCTTGAATCACATTGACCGCCTTTCCAGCTAGCTGCACCAGTAAAAGCATGCTATAATTATCCTTTTCATACAGCTAAAAGTAAGTTCCAGGAGAATTTCTTATTACCCAAGAAGCAGGATCTATGTTTAAGGCCCTAAGGCCATCCCCATCTACTACAACTCCTGAGGCTCCAGCATTATTAACCTGTAACAATCAAGGATCAATCAGCATCGGATTTATGAGGGTACTCAAAAACAAGTGCGGCTTCTTTTAGCATTGCTTAAGATTACCAAAACATCAAGTCTTCCGAATTCTTTTTCTACGTATTTGGCCAATGTATCTATGCTATCACCGTCCTGAACATCAAGCTGATGAAAGGCAACATTCGACAATCCTGCTTGATGAAGCAAAGAAGTGGCATCCATGCCCCTCTTCTCATCTCTAGCAGTTAAAATAACAGTAACTCCTTCCGTTGCGAGCTGCCGAGCTGTTTCCAGACCAATGCCCTTGTTGGCTCCAGTGACTAGCGCAATCCTGCAGTATATCAAGAGTACACATTAAAATGCAGTTGTTTAAGTTTTGTTTGTCTCTCCCATATGCATAAAATTTCAACTGGTGTAAAAAGCATGATTACCTATCAGGGGAGCCATTGGAGTTGACTACCATTGCAGCAACCCTGTGAGTAGTGATGAGATCCCTCGATCTCGATGTATAATCAACTCTGTAAAAGCAAACGTAAAGAAGTTGATTCCAATTTTCAATATTCTTCAATCCAGTTCAGTAAGTTTTAATTTGATGAAATCAAGTTTAGTACTATTTTCATTAAGCTTATTCTAATTCAGCATGAGCCAAACGAAAAGAACAAGGCCTAACTCACTCAGATTAAGAAAATAATAACTTTTCAACTTAGCTGATAAGTAGATTAGAAGCTTCATCTCAGTCTCATTCGTAAAGCAAAAAATTATCCTCAGAAGCCATCATGACTCTGGAACTAAATACAGTTACTTTCAAAACTTTCTGATGCACGAAAACATGACAAAACAAAGAGGATCCCATAGCCACTCTGGCAGTAACATAACGAAAAAACACAGAATGGAGGCCACATACTCATTGAAAGAAACGTTATCAGAGACGAACCTGAGCGACAGAGAAGCAGAAGGCGGGTGGGGGAGGTGTGGCGGTAGGATTGAACTGGGGAGTGTGATTTTTGTAGAAAAAGCTGGAGTTGTATTATTATTGATGCTAATGGTACCCCATAGCCCAACTTTCTGAGTCATCTTGACAGCGATACTTTGATCCTTGGCTAATCAAATCTTCCTAATCTAACGCCAAATCCTGACATTTGATCCTTGAGTGTGTTTTTTATTCAAGGGATCATTTTTTAAAAAAATTATGCAGCATGTCCATTCTGTTATTAAATTAAAAGGACAATGTTACAAAAAGTTACGTGGTTCAGTCAATTTGACCTACATTAACGGAAAAAATTTGGAGTTTCACCAATATATTTGTGGAATGAATTATAATGGTATTGCTTCTTGTAGAGAAACTATCTAACCAAATATCTAAATCTTAAGAAAGGGAGATGAATATGGAGAGTTTTGTGGTCTAAGAGTTGCATTTCTTTCATCCAATTCTCCTCAATTTATAGAAGAAATTAACCCCCCATTTCATATTTGAAATGCACCTAATAGTGTAAGATAGATATAGGTTAGGGTTTGACAAATTTTCTCACATTATTGAGAGCATTTCACCATTTTACCTTTCACCATTTTTTCATTTTTACAACACCCCCCCTTAGAATGCTCACAATAATGTGTTGTTGCTGTCTCATTTATATCACGTGCAACTCCCCCTTAACCTGTCGTTACTTCACAAACTTTGGAGCCTTCGCATACCAATGCTATGAACATATTTTCTGAATACTGAAGTGGGGGGACCCTTTTGCAATAAATACTAGCTTAATCGATTATACCACATGCGACCGGATTGCTTTAACCCATATAAAGATCTCTGTAATTTGATTGAATATCTTTCTTTAGGTTTTGAACTTGATGCTTCAGGCATTTTAAATCCTTCAGGGATTTTCATGTAGATGTCAGTATCAAGTTATCCTTATAAATATGTGGTAACAACATCCATTAGGTGTATGTTAAGTTTCTCATGAACTGCTAGACTGATTAGGTAACGAAAAGTAATTCCAACCGTAACAGGAGAATACGTGTCCTCAAAATCAATCCAGGTCTTTGAGGAAAACCTTATGCAACGAGTCGAGCCTTGTAACGTACAAATACCCATTTATATCCGACAACTTTCTCATCTTCAGGTGTGAGTACAATATACCCAACAATTTTGCGTTTATTAAGCGAGTATAATTCAGCTTCAATTGCCTTTTTCCATTCAGTCCAATCATGTATTTTCTTACACTTGGTGACCAACCGGGGTTTCTAGATCCCCATTATTTTTTTCTATAACATCGCATGCTAGACTATAAGAGAATACATCATCGATGTCCTCATTTCGGTCCAACCTTATGCACGTTTGAACATAATTAATCAAAATTTCTCAATTTTCTTCATTGTGTATTTCTTCAGGAGTACGTTCTTCCATTTCAATGCGTATTTCTTCAGGAATATGATTCACTATTTTAGAGTTATCTTGGTTTTCCGCTCTTTTCTCTTTCTAGGATTTTTATCCTTAGAACCGGGAGGTCTCCCACGCTACAGGTAAGTTGTAGTTTCATGAGTGACTTTGTTTTCCACTTGTTCTTTTTAGATTACAATTTGAGCAGGAGCATTTTCGCCTGGAATATAAGATTTACTCACCCTTTTTATGTCTGTAAATGCACCGGGAATGTTATTTGCTATATCTTGCATTTGTAAAATCTCTTTGGCATTTCCATTACACTCTTTTGTGTATGGATCAAGATGCAATAATGTTGGTACAAACCAAGAAATTTCCTTTTGCATAGGTTTTCTTTCTCCCCCTAATGATGGGAACCTTTCCTCATTAAAGTGGCAATTAGCAAAACGAGATGTGCAAACATTTTCAGTATTGGGTTCAAGATATTTAATAATAGATGCACTTTCAAAACCTTCAGATAGAATGTCACAATTATCATGAGGATAATTGTGATTGATTTGTATATATTTTTGTACCATATTTAGACACGTCTAGATGGATTGTATTTGTACTCTTGTAATCCTATATATTTCTATAAATACAGGCAAAGTGTATGGTGAATTCACATTCTTTCATGGTATCAGTTGGGTGAATCTAAAACCTGTTTTTTTACCACAATAACCATCAATTGGGTGATTAAATTGCAAGCCCTAACCTCTTCTGCCTAAGCTATACTACCCATGTCAGTAAGCTTTTTAAGCCTTGATTAGGTGCCCTTTCAAAACCCTAATAGGCTTGACCAATCCCCTTTGTTGCTTCTAACGCAAGTAACCACTTCCGAAGCCATGGCGTACGATACACTATTCGATCGGCAAGTGCAGATTGCTCCACAGGCGCGTGGCTTACACGTGCCACTTGCTCAGCAGGTGCATGGCCTTCACGCGCCCACGCACGGAATCCAGCAACCTTGTTTTACAGCGAGTGTGTATCACGCGCTACACACCTCACCAGAATTTCATCCAGCACGTGTGGATCACAAGCGGGCTGCCAGGCAGACAACTCCCTCAGCGCGTGGGGATCACGCGCGGGCCGCCCAGATGACCAATCCCTCAGCGTGTGTATCTCAAGCGTGGGCACCCCATGAGATCAATCCTCCAGCTCATGCTTCTCACGCGCGGGCCACCTAGGATGCCAATTTCTCAGCGCGAGTTGCGCACGCGCGGGCCGTTCTACCGTCCAACCAAGTCGTGCGTGTGGATCACGTGCGGGCAGCCCTGCAGTCCAATCACTCGCAACCTGTTTTGACCAACTTGCAAGCACGTGTTGCACACAGCCCACCACGGCAGGAGTTTTCCAACCTTTGTTCTTGTGATGGTGCTCGCCGAAGATGATGGAATCCAAGATGTCAGCTTTGTGATGATTTTGGACATACCGCTCGGACATGTTTTAATCCGTCTGAGTCTGCAAATGCTGCTGATACATTTCAGTCTTCTGTTTCGAACTGGTATGTGGATTATAGTACCACAAATCACATGACTTCTACAGCTACCGGCCTTGACGGAGTTACTCCATACCATGGTAACCGTTCTGTCTCTCTCGCTAATGATCGTGATATTTGTATTACACATGTTGGTCACAATAAGTTTTCTCTTGATTTATCTTTGTCGGATGTCTTGGTGGTTCCCGATGTTACGAAAAACTTAATCCATTAGCAAGCTTACAAAGGTTTTGAGCGATGTAGTCTCTTTTGATGAATCTTCATTTGTGATCCAACAACGGTCAAATAAGGAAATTATAGGTCGGGGGCGATGTGAACATGGTCTCTATGTCCTTGAACAGAGTGATGTTGCTTTTTGATGCTTACGTTCGATCAAGTAAACATACATCTTCTTTTGAGATCTGGCATGCAAGATTGGGACATACTTCTCATTCGATTATTTCTTTATTGAATAAACTGAATCCGGTTGAGGTCACCTCTTCGTCGCCCAAGTGTTCTCTTTGTTCGACATGTGAAAAAACAAAAGGAAAATGCTCTCTTTCATGGAAAATCCGAAGCGACCGCATTCTTTACTTGATTTAGTTCACTGTGATTTGTGGGGGCCTGCACCAGTTCTATCTTCAAGCGGCTACTCTTATTATTCCATTTTTATCGATGACTACTCGCAATTTACTTGGTATTATCCACTGAACCGAAAATTAGATTTCGTTGAGACATTCATGCAGTTTCAGACCTTTGTGGAGAATCAGTCCTCTCATACTATTAAGGTGTTTAACAGCGATGGTGGCACTACAAATGCATGTTTGCGCTCTTACTCTTCGTGACTAAGGGCATATTTCATCAGATTTCTTGCTCGTATACTCCTGAGCAGAATGGACAAGCCGAACGAAAGCATCGTCATGTGACAAAAATGGGACTATCCATGCTTCTTTACTCTGGTCTGCCAGCCTCTTACTGGGATGCCGCATTTGCCACTGCTGCCTACACCATAAATAGGCTTCCTACGCCTGTTCTGAACAATGTCTCACCGTTTTATCTAGTTTATGGTCGTCATCTAGACTACTCCAACTTTCATCCATTTGGATGTCTGGTATATCCCTATATTCACCCAGCCTGTCATGTCATATGGTTAACATTGAAGTCTTGATAACTACATTGTTTGATTCAATTGCATTTATATGTGTGTAATGAAAACCATTTGGGAGCATTGGAAGTTTTTCAAGCATACATTTCTTTCTAGATTTAAACATTGTGAGATACATATATTTCATGGTCCCTTCAGTTACAGACTGAGTATCAAAGCCATGAGAATATATATCATTGAAACTCAACAGGTTTCTCTTTGACCTTGTCGAAAATAGGGCATTCTTATTGTAAACATTGTACCATTTGGCAATTTAAAATTTTCCTCGCCAATCCCTTCAATCAGATCTACAGGAACTGCGATTGTATTCACATTGGTTTTTGTTTGTTTTACTTTTGAGAAAAATATTTTATCCTTCAATATAGTGTGCGTTGCTCCAATATCAAGTATGCAAATATCTTCAAGTTTAATCTTTTGGTTGGCTCCATGTTTAGCATTATCCATTTTTCAAGAGTTCAACTAAGACAAAAAGGAAAATCATTATAAGAAACACAACCAATTTATTTAGTAGTACATATCAGAAAAAACACATAGCACACTTCGAAATTGAAAATTACATAACATTGTACCACATGAAAGAAAGACATAGGTAAATATTGGACCATGCGACTTCATTTCTAAAAAGAGTTCAATTTTCCCTTTTAGTTTCCACCATCAGCTTGTCCAGAAAAATCACCAAACTCATCACTAAAGTTGAGTGCTCAAAGGTGAGTGAATGCCTCAGTGGTATCCTGGTCAAGATAATTTGCCTCCTTTCCTTTCCCTTCTAGAGACTCTTTGTAGAGCTTGCATATGTGTTCAAGAGTGCAGTACTCTTGACCAGTGTCCCTTTTTTCCACATCTGAAACAACCAGTTCCAGAGTTTCGAGGAGCTCATATCCTTGCTCCTTTTGTGGACATTCTCATTGCCTTTCTATTGATGCTGCATTTTAAAGCTAGCAGGCTTGTAGTACATGTTATAACCACCCCTGCCTCAACCACGACCTCGTCCACGACCACGACCACGACCTCGGCCCTGAAAGGAGTTATGGCTTTCAGGTTCACCAAGGGTAACAACGTTTGCTTCAGGAAACGCTTTGGAGCCGGTCGGGCGGGAATCATGATTCTTTAACAAAAACTCATTCTGTATTCTTCAACGAGAAGAGTGGTGACCAAATCAGAGTACTTATTAAACTTTTGCATGCGATATTGCCGTTGTAGAGTGATATTTGATTCGTGGAAAGTAGAAAAGGTTTTTTCTATCATTTCGTCATCATTTTTGGCCTTATCGCAATAGTTCAGGTGAGTTGTTAGCCTGTACATTGCTGAATTGTATTCGCTGACATTTGAATAGTCTTGGAACCTTAACCAGGCCCATTCATCAATGTATGTGGGAAGCAGTATGTACTTTTGGTGGTCATATCTGTCTTTCAAATTTTTCCACAGCTCACGCAGATCTTTGACAGTGAGGTATTCACTCTTTAGACTCAAATCAAGATGTCTAAGAATGAATATTAAGGTTTCCGCCTTCTGAACATTGGTCGAATCGTTCCCTTCCTGGAAAGTATCCAGAAGGTCTAGCGACTCCAAATGTGATTCGACATCCCTTGTCCATGGGGTGTAATTATCCCCACTGATTCCAAGAGGAGCAAAATCAAGTTTTACAAGATTTGCCATGGTGATAACTAAATAAGGAGGAAAACATATTTTATTAGAGTCGATAACTCAAAATTACAAGATCCATAAGGATTACAAACATCAAAACAAAATACAGAATTACAAGTACCATACAATTATGACGAAAATATTCTGGTGTATTATCTACGATGTGAACAAGAGCATGTAATACAAAAATTATAACAATAACCATGGCAAACAATATAACCATTTTATCAGAAAAAATTGAGAGTAGGAAAGATGAAGTTGGAGAGAAGATGTGGTTTTTGTATTGTTCGATAAACTCGTATTTATAGAGAAAAATATAGCCATTTATAACTTTATATGACCGTTATATCATCACTGAAAATATAGCATTTTTTGTTTATTACGGTTAAAAATATATATCAATTTATTTTTCTGTATACGTTATAAAAATGGATCATGAAATTTATTATCTTTAAATAAAATGCATAAATAGCTTTAATCACAGACTAGCAATTAAAAAAAATTACAGTTAAGCAATTAAATATCACATCATTTTACTATACGGTGGCAAAGCCTCTGGTTTATGGTAATATCGTGTTATGTATCAAGAAATTTAATTGTATTAAATCACATCACATTAATTTCTATAAGGTGGCAAAGCCTTACTGTATATAGAAATATGGTGTTGTGTATAATTAAAGTTGTAAATCACATCACAAATGTTATAAGGTGGTAAGCCTCATGTACATAGCAATGTGGTGTTTAAGCAATAATAACAACAAACAACACTGTCTTAGTGTAGAGTTTGCTATACCCGGACTCTTGATCTTGATGAAGATGGAGAGTGATCATGCTAATAACGTGTTATAAAATTAAAGGAGAATGACACAAAGATTTACGGGGTTCAGTCAATTTGACCTACATCCACGGTCGGATAAAATTTGGAGTTTCACTAATATATATGAGGAAGTAATTACAATGGTATTGCTTCTTGTAGAGAAGCTATCTAGCCAAATATCTAAAGCTTAGAAAAGGGAGATGAATAGGGGGAGTTTTGTGTTCTAAGAGGTGCATTTCTTTCCTCCAATTCTCCTCTCAATTTATAGAAGAAATTTCTCCCCCATTTCATATTGAAATGTACCTAGTAGTGTAAGATAGATATAGGTTAGGGTTTGACACATTTTCTCTCATTATTGAGAGTATTTCATCATTTCATCTTTCACCATTTTTTCCATTTTTACAGCACATTCCATTTAATTCCATCATAGTTTTTTAATTTATAATTTATTGTAATAAAAAGTATGGAGATGATTGAGTGAGTATAGTGATATGTTCAATCAGTTGATGAAAAAGATGTTTAATGTATTATGTATAATAAGACTAGTCTCTCTTCATTTTGTTTTTACAAATTACTCTTTTTAATTATTAGAAAAAAAGTGTGCCAAAGAAAAGATTTAGACGTTATGACTTATACATTGATGTCAAAATAAATATATTTATGGCCGAAAAATTAGTAATTTATTTAGTGATTACAGATTTTATTTGATTATTAAATATCAGTAGATTTGTACGTGTAAACATTGTCATATGAGATCTTATTATAATCTATTTTATGCATACTTTTAAAATATACATTTTTAATAAATTTTTGTTTTAATTATTTTTAGATATTATTATCTAAAATTTATATTTATATAGTAAATAATATTGAGATATATAATTTTATTTTCGCAATTTATTTTCTCTTTACAGATTTGGGAAAACCAATGTTCTCTCTTCAAATTCTCTATTATAGGGAATTAGTTTATGTCCATGACATACACGGTTGTGATTTGTAATGATAATATAGTTATAAATTCTAAAAATGTTACAATGTGTATTATTATCTTTGTGTATGTAAAATTGTCATTTAAAAGTACTAATAGTATAAATATCATTAGAACGTGGTATATGATGGTATATGATGACACATAAAAAATTATATGATCTCATATTAAATTTCAACATATTACATTTTTATAGATATATAAAAATGTCACTTTAAAAATAAAAATTTAGTTTATTAAATCATGAATTACACTATGTGAGTATGAACAATTTATTTTTTAAAACTCAACAACATACGTGGAGAATTTATAGTTAGTAAATTACTATAGTAAAAATATTCATAATGTAAAATTCTATAATACGGAAAATAAGTTAACCACAAGAACAAATCGAGAAATGGTCCAAATTTTTATACAAATCATACAAATGAATAAACTAGCAAAAAGATGAACCGTGAAGGAGACAAGTAATAGGGTGACGGCTCTGGCGACTAAGACGATTCCGATCTAAACCCTAACCTTTTTTTCATTCTCCGGCGCCGCCTATATGGCGGAGCCCTCAACCTTGAATCTGGCCCAGCCTATGCACAAAACACTGTTTCCTATGCACAGGCGGTGGCTAAAAACACCGTTACAGTGAATAGGAACTAGATCCCGATCGGAGCCGCCTTCAATCCAAATCCGAGAATGGACCATCTCGGGGAACAAGACCTTCACTTTTCCGATGAGGAATGTGATCGACTGGAGGAGCCTTTGATACACACCCTTTTGGGAGGTTTTTGAGGGCCAGACCCAGATTGGATAAGCTCCAGAAGGATTTTCAGACGGCTGGTTTCGTCGGTAGATCGGAGATCTGTTTAAAAGACAACAAGCAGGTTCTAATACACTTTGATCTTACAGAAGATTATTACAAGTGCTGGATGCACAAGGTTTGGAGCTTCAGATCGTATTCAATCAGGATCACCGACTTCGACCCGAATGCTGATTCCCCAATTGTGCCGGTATGGATTGCATTATATGGGTTTAAAAAGACAATTTTTGATGAGCATGCTATCATGTCCATAGGAAATCTGATAGGTTTAGCAGTTAAGATTGATCAAGCCACATTGAATAAAACCAGACCTCATGTAGCTAAGGCCTGTGTAGAACTGGATATAACCAAGCCCTTGATTGATAGAATTTATCTCAGCTTTAGAAATATGGGATATTGGCAAAAATTTGAAAATGAAAGCCTCCCCTTTTATTGCCAAAAGTGTCTGAAACTTGGTCATCACAGTGATAATTGTCAAAGTGAACATAGACCTAGGCATACTAATCCTTGGAAGCCTACTTTGATAGAAAATTATGAAAATAATGCTTCTTCATCTGGATTATCTCACAAAGAAAAAAATGAAACTACAACTGATTTGGCTACTGAAGCACCAATGTACACTGGTCTGGAGAGAAAAAAAGCAAATGACAAACAGGGATAAGCAAAGCTCAGAGATCACTGTACCTGCTACAAATAACTCAGATTCTAATATTGATAAGGCCGGAAAACAAAAGGTACTTACTCAAAACACTGATGTGCAAACTGACTTTATAGCTGATGATCATGTTCATGAAACAGATAATATTAATCTGTTAGTGAAGGATGCCAGTGATTCAAACACTGGCACCTCAGAAGCTAATTTTTTAATTGAGATTACCTCAGGTGAAGAAGCAGGTATAAAAGTTACAGAACCATAGCAAGGAAATAATGAGGCTCTGAATTCTGAGGGGCTGGAAATGCAAGTTACAACTGGAGGCCCCCAACAAGCTATTAGCAATAGCATGGGAGATTATCAAGACAATCAAGGTTCAAATTTGGACCTGGTAGAGCAAAGGTCTGAAGCTGGGATACCAACTCAGATGGTAAGTACATGTATGAACTCTTCTCTATCTTTAGAAAAGAAATCTATGATAAATAGCATGCCTGCACTACCAAATTTACAATGGTCACAAGAAAAAAGAGCTAAAGATTCTGAAGGGGATTTTCTTTTAGAACATTTTTAGAAGACAAAAATAGATTTGATAAATTACTATCTTCTACGTTATCTGATATGAGTAATCTGCCTGATCAAACAGTAAAAAAAAAAGAGTTAAGAGAGATTACTCTAGTACACAGAAGACAGTGAATACTAGGTCCAAAATTGATTCAAATGCATTAGTTTAATTATGACAAGCATCAATTTATGTGTGTGGAATGCTAGAGGTATCAGAAACTTTAGAACACAAGCTAGGGTTTTAAATATAAAAAGGAAAAATAAAATTGGATTATTTGTAATACTTGAGCCTTTTTTGGACATCAATCATCTTTCCTCAGTTGCATATAGTCTAGGATACATTAAATTTTATGCACATCCTAGGAATAAAATTTGGATCTTATGGGATGATGATTTCAGTATCAAAATTGCTGCTACTCATGATCAATGTGTAAGAACAGATATTAGGCATACATCATTATATACTATGTGGCATGCATGTTTTATCTATGTTAGGCATAATACAGTTACTAGAAGAGAACCGTGGGCTGAATTACAAGCACATAGTACTCTACCAACTTTATTTGTGGGTGACTTTAATATTGTGAGATATGCAAGTGAATATATAGGCCAATCTTGATTCAGTGTTGGAATTCAATGAGTTCATAAATGATAATAAGTTGATTGAAATCCCAACATCTGGTAATTTGTTCACTTGGACTGGAAATAGAAGAATGAGATCAGGAAATATATATACTGTTTGGGAGAGGTTAGACAGAGGCTTAATATCTCAATCTTTTCAGAGTCTTTTCCCAAATAGAGTATAAGAGTCAAGTCTAGACTGAACTCAGATCACTCCCATCTTTTAATTAAACTAGAAAATCATGGTATACAAAATATCCCTAAGGCTTTCAAATTTCAAAACTGATGGATATCTCATGATACTTTTCTAGATGTGGTAAAGGGTGACTGGGTAAAAAATACAGAAATATATGGGATGATGAACTTCTCTGTTAAACTCAGAAGACCAAAGACTAGGTTAAGAAACTGGAACAAAGAGGTCTTCGGTAATATTCAGGATAATGTGAGAATTACAGAAGATAAGGTTTTACAGAAAGAATTGAATCATCAGAGAGAAAACACGGGAAATAGTAGAACTTAACTCAACTTAGCTAAGGCTGAAATGACCACAGCACTATTAAGAGAAGAAACTTTTGGGAAACAGAAATCTAGATTAAAATGGTTGGCTGGGGGAGATTTAAACACCAAGTTTTTTCATTCTACTGTTAAAGCTAAGCATGCCAGACAGAGAATAGCCTTGATCAAAAACTCTAATAATGACTGGATAACTAATCTAGATGATATTGGATCTGAGGTTGTTAATTTCTATCAAGGTTTATTATCTAATGATGTCTTGAGTGTTGATGAGAGTATTACAGATTATTATTCCAACACATACCAGAACTGATCACTGAGGATATGAACAAGGATATGATGAAGCAAGTGGAAGCACAGGAGTTGAAGAAATTGGTTTTCTCATTGGATGGGGACTCTGCACCAGGACCTGATGGATCCTCTTGGTCCTCTCTTGTGCCACCTCATCATGGAGACGTTTTACAACATCTAAAGGCTCCTTGGATCTCTTGGACATCTCTTCCTTCAACAGCTCCAACTCAGATGCCTGTCCTTGAGAGCGGCTATACAGTGTCCGAATGGAGTCGTACATATGTTTCACATGATTTAGAGACTGTGAAAGAAAATAAAGGCAGTTAGATAACTATACCTCTAGTTTTGTTAAGAGCTAAGTTGATCATACCTGGCTAATCTCAGGACATGCTAGAACTATCTCGATTAGGGCCTCGAGAGGAGGAGGTGACACATACTTCTCGAACTCTTCTAGTGGTCCGAGCTCGAGCCTTGGCTTTTTTGAAGACTCGTCAGTAGAGCCCCCTGAGGTCTCAAAATCTCTTTTCTTATCACCACTGCTCGGTTGCCCCCTCGACTGTAACAATTGAGCCAACAAGTTCGCTGCCCTTTTGTCCTTGGAAGCACCCACTGCATACAAAAGGAATGAAGTTAGCATCAGGCCAAATAAAATTTTACATGCGAGAATATTAAACATATCAGACAATACTACAGAAGTTAAAGATTATTCATCCTTGGTCCTACCACACAAGGTTGGCTGAGAATCAGAAGACCGAGGCATCTCCTTTCTCGGACATCGAACTAAGGCAAAACCCTCATCCTCTTCCTCATCTAATGGATCTAAAGCCACCGGAACAAATAGGCAATTTGCCTCCTCAATCACCTTAATCCGTGATTGAGTCTTCTTGGGTCCTTGAACCAATCTTTTAAACCGACGTCCACGTCGAGCATCCGTCATCAGGCCTGAAATTCCCCTATCTACTTCTTTCTCGGACATCTCTTCTCGAGCAGTTCTTTCTTCTAGATCCCTAGAAGCCTGCAATGCCTTAGCTGCACCAATTGGATCCTGCTCCATGAACAGAAGGGTTTCATACCAATCCATCTCAACACCTTTTGGCTGATCAAAATGTGTCAACCTCAAGAAGCTGCAATATTGTAGAGTTCGGCCAGATAGTTGATTCAACCAACTATACGTCTCAATAGGCCACTGCCATCTCATTTGGTGATCTCCTGATACAAACTTACCCTCTCTAAGTTTAATCCTATCTCTCACCAACCCTCCAGCTATATTTAGCAGTTTACGAGAAGATTCAACCTCATGCCAGATCTCATTCTTGATCTCCTTGTTCCAATGAGGAACTTCATACTTTGTCCGATCAAAGGTTAATTTTACCTTATCCCATCCCCCGCATTTTACAGGAAGCACAAAAAGCTTACCTAAGGAAGTATCCTGAGAAGTTAAAGTCACAATTTGTTTAGCAACGGAAACCTTATACATGGTCCGCAACAAGGCAAGACTGGGACTATAACCATTACGGACACACCATGTTATCAAGGCCATAATGATTACTATCACATTGGCATGTAGCTGCCCTGGATGCACCTTATAACACTGGAGAAAATCATTCAACGGTGGGGGAAAAAGGAAGGCTAACCCATGCTTCAAAAATCTCCCATATATGACCCCTCGGGTCGAAGTTACTAATTCAAATGCAGACTTATCTTCTCCAAAGTACATGAGATCGGCATCAGGGTGAATTGAAAAGGGACAACCTTCAATGAAGATAGCAGCGTCAGCGTGCGCTTTATCCTTCTTCACAGATTTTTTACTACTACCTTCACCATATATGGATATCCTACCTCCGGATGCATGCACTACCATGGGGCTATTCCCCTCTATCTGAGCCCTCCTGGCCATCGCCCTCAACCTCTTCTCTTCCTCAGAGGCTTTCTTCTTCAGAATTACAGGTTTTTTCCCACTCGCTACCTCGGCTCTGCGGCGGTCACGGGAGCTACTCTCCTCGGCCTTAGCATGTACATACTCTCCCTCATCATGATGGGGGATGGATACTACAATTACTCATGATTAAAGAGAGTATGGGGGGGAAATACACACACACAGATAAAAGGAAAAACGGACACAAACAAATGTGCAGAGAAAGAAGATAGCACTTACTGATGATGGAAGCAGAAAGCAGAAATTTGGGGCTTCAGAAATTGAACAAGTACTGATGCGTCTTCTGAACTTGGAAAGAAGAAATTTTCGAATAAGAGAAGACAATGGGAATGATTTGGGAGATTTAATCCAAACCCAGACAGTATTAAAGACGATTAATTATCTCAATTCTGGTTCCGATGCAAGTAATTGGAGAGACGGGGGATAGACCGTCTCTACTTACCAATGACTACACGACACGTGTATCTACCATCTGGATTTCAAAGGAAGCTAATCTCAGCCGTCCATATATTTGATGGAATACGAAAGAACTTTACGCTATATATTCAGAAGGGTAAGCCCGAAAGGACAGTCCTAGAAGGACACCCCGAGCTTAACACCCCGAGTTATTCTCCCTCAACTTATTGGTCTTCTCTCGAGAAGCAGGTCTCTCCTTCAACCTTCGAGACGAAGTACTTTATATTCTGAAGATCTACTTTGGGGCTACTGATAAGTCCATGGTTCGTATTTGGACCTCATTCATACTCGGACCAGGGCCCGAGAAGGGTCGTTGATTAAAGATACGCGGAGGGTGGATCCACAGGTCCATAAATCCTAATCCTTAGGAGGAATGTGTATATTATGAATTTTCTAAAGAAATATACATCCTCTCAAAGATGGTAATACAACCATCCTAAACATGGTACCACAACCATGTCCGAAATATACTTCTATTATACATGGTAATACAACTACTATTCCATAAGAGTTGTATTCATACCATAAATAAATATCTTGGTGATCAACGGATTGTAGCCATATAAATACCCCAAAGGTTTGGTAGACCTCTCCATCTAATCTCATACTTCATACATTACGCCTTAAGCAATATACTGACTTGAGCGTCGGAGTGTCTACCCTCGGGACACCCAGGGCTTTGTTTTGCAGATCAGTTCGAGAACCTAGTTCGTCGTCGAAGTGTTGGTGTCCGACATACATCAGATATATATTTTATTGTCCTTTTCCATATTAGATTCAAAATCCTAGACAATACACGGCTGAATTAATGGGCCTATGGGATTTAATTTACTATTAGGGTTTTAGGGACAATATAAATATATGCAAGGTAGAATAATTGGGCTGTCTCGGCCAAGACATAAAATTAGGGTTTGGAGCTGTTTCAAGTTTTCGCGATCGGAACCGCATGTGATTTTCTCGTCGTCATAATCAATAAGCTTTTCTTCTTCATCTCTTTGTTGTTCAATTATGTTTAATTATATTATATGTGTTTGTTTAGTATGAGTAGCTAGGTTTGTTTCCAGTTAGGGTTTTAAAGCGTTAATAATAATTTATATGTGAGGTCTAAACGTGCTTAATAATTACTTTGTATGGATTCCTAATTATTCTGTGTGCATATTTGATTTTTGAATTGCTTGAGACTTGCGCAACCTTAGTTTATTCAGGATAGTGCCAATTAAATTCCGCTATTTATCTTTATCTAGTAGGTAGATTTAATTAGTGGCAAAACTAACAGCAGATAGTGAGAATAATGGGTAGATGATTTGTGACAACGGTTTTGATTATAAATTATCTGAATCGGGTTTCTTTTGTGCTTAATGTTGTTAAGATATTAAATATAGGTCTAGGCTGATTCCAACTAGGTTATATCTTAATTAGAGAAGTAGACAGTTTATAGCTAATCCTTGCTGGCTATCGAATAACTAAGAAGAAATTGGATTGTGTCTAGTAGGTGATTCTCGGCAGTTTATAACTGATTGGTTTATGCAACTTAATTAATCATTGAGCCCGTGATTGAATGAATTATATGTTAATGTGGATTTACCTGAAACCGGATTGCATTTTGTGAGTGTCTTCGTGTTCTTTGCATTCTTAGATTAATTGTTATTTCCATTCATAATGTAGTTTAATTTAGTTTAGTAGTTCATTAAACAAAAATCTTTTAAAATTAAGGGTGGTTACTAACCAAAGCCGCATCTTTAGAAATAAGAACTTGATTACACTGTTCTTCGTGGGATCGACTCTGCTTACTCTATACTTGAATTTAAACCAAATTGTTTGCAGGTTTATTTGGTAGAAAAACGACGTATTATTGCCACAGTTCAGATCATCATGCCTAATTCTTTTACAATAAGTGCAGTAAAGTTGCACATTCTTGTATTCTATATCACACTCTACATATTTATTTGGTGCTCCAATAATGATTGATGGAGGCAGAGGGTGTAGAAGGTCTATCGCAACACAGATTTTAATCACAGATGGCTGGGTTAGTGATGCTGTGGCTGAGTCCATCTTCACAAAGACTCCTATCTGATTCCCAATGTCCTGAATCGCTGTGGTGTTGTAGTACAGGATTGGGGGTTTGTGTATAGTTGCCCAAACTGGAACAATGGATGATTCGGTGTCAATTGAAAATTCCGGTGACCATTTAAGTATCTTCATCGGCTTGCCGCTGATGCTACAGACTGCTCGCATCCAGAATCTGTGATAGTCTTGCTTATCTTCCATCCGTATTAGGATATGTCGATAGTCCAGTGAGCCTATTTGGTACTTTCCGGCGATACCCATCGCCTGAAATGCTTTGTGGATGAGTTCCATGGCCGGTTTCCTGCTGGTGAATTCACCGATCAAGGCGTTAGTGTAGTGGTTAGCGAAGGTTTCTATCGCTTCTGGGGCATAGATACAAGCTATTTTACCATTGACTCTGTGTGATATGGGGCGGATTTCAAGATTGGAGGGTCGAGTAGTTGGAAGTGGCTGGCTTTTTGGGCTATTGCATCATGGGCTAGCCGTTATTTGACCGTTTTTGTGACAGTTCGCCGGTAACGTGTAGAAATAAAAACTGTTTGGGAGGGGGGAAGTGGCGCGTGGAGTAAATAACTAAGAGAGAGTTGAGAGCATTTTAGTAGGAGAGAGAAAGTCAGAAAATGATGAAAGCCAGTTCCCGCTGTTTTTTTGCAAACGGCATCTCAAAAGTAGATTATGTTTACTTGAGTAAATATAGAAATTTCTAGACATAATATATATAGTAAAGTGTTTAGGTTAGTATCAATTTATTATAGATGGAACTAAATATTTCTTACCCTTAAGAACATTGTGAATAAAATATATATTTTTTGGTTTGGTAATATTTTGTTTCTATGTATTTTTAGGCTATTGTTGTACTTTTGGTTCAATGTTCTTAGTCCAATTTTGGCATTGTTTCGTCTTATTATGGAATTTACTATCCATTACATTTTATTATTGTTTTTCATGCTGGACAAATTTAAAAATATAAAGAATCATATTCGTTTGCCGAGATCTGCTTTTTTACCTAACCACACTCAGGTAGAAATACTATTTTTGTTTGGTATTGTGATAATATTCTACTTTGTCTAATTTTGGAAATGAAATTCTCTTTTACTACATATTATCACTTTCCAATTTAAATATTTTTAATTTTCCATGGTTGTGATAAGTCCATGGTTTGCATTCCAGGACCTCATTCAGTTTCGAACCAAGGCCCGGGAAGCTTTGTGGGCTCGAGTTACGCGGAGGATGGATCCAAGGGTGCATCGGTCCAAATCCTTATTAGGAATGCGTATATTCTGAATGTCCTACGAGGAATACACTTCCTCTAAAAAAAAATGGTAATACAACTGCTATCTCCATCAGAGTTGTATTCATACCATAATTACATATCTTGGCGATCTACGGATTGTAGCCTTATAAATACCAAAGGTTTGGTAGACCTTCTCTATCTCACAACTCATACCATACGCCTTACGCACCTAAAGCTTCTAATCTGTTTGCTAACTTGAGCGTCAGAGTGTCTACCCCTGGGCAACCCCATGGCTCTGTATTGCCGGTCAGTTCGTGAGCCAAGTTCGTCGGCCAAACCCAAGAGTCTTTCTCCAGACGAATATGAATTACGGTAACTTTATGGATGGGCAAGATGGACATCCTTAAGAAGATGAGTTTAGATAAGACGGAGAGGACTCAATCCTCAATCCTTATCAATCACAATAATATGAAGATTATTGTGATCTTCCCCGCGCGCGGAACAAGTCAGACGCGTGGAAGCCACGCGCCTCCAGCTCTGGCTGCTCTTCTGGTGGTTCTGCAACCGGCGGCTCTGGTGGTTCTGGTTCTGGCGGCTCCAGTGGTTCTGGCCGTACTGGTGGCGTCCGTTCTTGCAAGAAGTGGTCTCCTAAATGTCAACTTTGTGATGAATTTGGTCACACTGCTAAAACATTCTGGAATCCGCAGTCCAATCTGGCTGATGCTTTCCAGCCCTTCGTCAATCTTGAGGATTCAGATTGGTATCTAGATTTGGAGCCAAAAACCATATGGCGTCTTCATCTGCCGGCCTTGACAACATTGTCCCTTACAACTGTAACCGTTATGTAACCCTTGCTAATGGTCGATATATCTCTATTTCACATACTGGGAATCGCCGGTTTCCTCGTAATTTATTATTATCTGGTGTGCTTATTGTTCCTCATATTACGAAAAGCATGTTGTCTATTAGCAAGGTCACAAAAGATTTAAATGATGTGGTTGCCTTTGATGAAAATTCATTTGTGATTCGGAAAAGAGCAACAAGGGAAATCGTAGGTAGAGGGCGCCGTCATGGAGGTCTTTATGTGTTGGACAAGAGTGCCGCTTCTTTTACTGCTTATGTTGCACCAAATAATCGTACCACTTCGTTTAAGTTTTGGCATGCTAGATTAGGACATTCCTCAGTTTCTGTTATTTCCCTTTTGAATAAGTTGAACCTTGTTAAGGTCACATCTTTGTTGCCTAGACCCACTCTTTGTTCGTCCTGTGAAAAGGCGAAGGGAATAAGGCTTTCTTTTATGGATAATCCTAAGCGTGCTAGCTCTTTACTTGCTTTAATTCATTTTGATTTATGGGGACCTGCCCCTGCCTTATCTGCAAGTGGTTATTCATATTATGCAATTTTTGTCGACGGCTACTCCCGTTTTACTTGGTATTATCCCTTAAAGCGGAAATCAGATTTCTTCGAGACAATCATAGTGTTTCAAAAGTTGGTGGAGAATCAGTTTTCTTGTACCATTAAGGTTTTCCAAAGCGATGGTGGCACCGAGTTTACAAACTCTCGCTTGCTCTCCCACTTTGCTGACAAAGGGATTTTTCATCAGATCTCATGTCCGTCTACTCCAGAGTAGAATGGTAGTGCCGAACGTAAGCTTCGTCATATAACTGAGATGGGTCTCTCAATGCTTCATCACTCCCAGCTACCACCTTCCTCGTGGGATGCCGCTTTTGATACTGCCACATATACCATCAATAGACTACCAACGCCTATTTTAAACAACATCTCGCCATATTATCTGGTTTATAGTCGTCATCCGGACTACTCCAACTTTCATCCCTTTGGTTGTTTGGTGTATCCCTACATTCGACCGTTCTCTCAACACAAGCTGGCTCCTCGCAGTACGCCTTGCATCTTTCTTGGGTACAATTCTCAGTACAAATGTTTCCGGTGTTTGGATCCAGTTACCAAGAAAATGTACCTTACACGCCATGCTCGCTTTGATGAGACCTCGTTTCCTTCATTGGATCGCCAATCCTCCACAGTTCCTGAAGTACTGGATGTCTCTACATTCATTGACTCCAGTGGCGGAGTCAGAGTTGGAGTTTTGTGGGTGCATTTATATAACTGTTATATATTAAATATTAAATAAAAATAATTATTATATAAAAGTTAAATAATTATACGTGAGAAAATTTTTATCCTACAATTCAAATTAAAAATATATAATATAAAATGTCCTTAAAATATAAAATATAAAATATCCTAAAAATATAAAATATTGAACCATTTTTTATCCTACAATCAAATTGAAAATAATTATTTCAACAAAAATGTAAACATGTTGATATTTATCCATTCTTTTTGCTAATTAACTTATATTTGAAATTTATAATTATTAATCTCATTACATTATTTATACAAAAATACTAAGACTATATAAATAATAAAACTAGCGTATTTTAATTCAATGAATTCAAGTAAACTATGTGGAAGAATTAGATAAATATAAAATAATAATCGAATTGATAAGTATGATATTCAGAATATGTAAATTAAAATTAAAACTTATCGTATAACGTATGACACACCTGCATCCAAGTCACATGATAAGAAGGACGGGAAAGTGATTGAATCGGCAAATGAGCAAGATCAATGGTTTGCACAGAAGATCAGTGGTTGCACAGAATATATGGGTAGAGAAGTTGTAGAGGTGAAGAGGAAGTATAGAACATATGGGTGGAGAAGTTTTAGAGGCGAGGAAGAAGTCTGGAGAATAAGGGATTGGTAAAGTGAATGGATATAAAGTTTATATTCAGTATTTATTATTCTACCGTATTAATTACACGCACACGACACACGATACAAACACATAAATACAGGTACCAAATTAATTAATGGATGGGACTGTTCATCGTTATAAGGTTTGGTTGCTCAAGGACATTCCCAACTTCCTGGCTTCGACTTCACACACACACGTTTAGCCCAGTCGTCAAACCTTCCGACACTTCACTGTTCATTTTCATCTATGGATCAAAGGTGTTGTATCTTTTGATCTATGTGGATGACATCATTCTCACGAAAATGATGCTCTTCTTATTCAGAAATTTGTCGCTTGCACTGATCATGAGTTTGCTGTTAAGGATCTTGGCTCTCTTCACTACTTTCTGGGATTGGAGGTTTCTCGCTCCTCTTCATGGTTGTTTATCGGGCAGGAGAAGTATGCTATGGACATTCTTCAGTGTGCGGGCATAAGTGACATTGCACCTGTTTCCACGCCTTTTGTTCATGATTCACAACTCCTCAGCTCCTCTAGCCCAGAGTTTTCAAATCTCAAGTTGTATCGTTCGCTTGTTGGTGCTTTACAGTATTTGACCATCACCAGGCCTAACCTTTCCAATGCGGTGAAACCTGTTAGCCAGTTCCTTCAGTCGCCTCGAGAGGATCACTATCAAGCGGTTACACGTATTCTCTGCTATGTCTGTGGTACTCTTCATCATGGTGTCCCTCTTTGGGCTCTCTTCCTGTTATAGGGTACTCAGATGCTGATTGGGCTCGTTGTGTTGAAACTCGACGTTCCACCTATGGTTATGTCATTTATCTTGGTGGTATTCTCATCTCTTGGAGTGCTAAGAAAGAGCCTACTTTTTCCCGGTCTAGCTGCGAATCTGAGTATCGTGTTATGGCCTACACTGCGGCTGAGCTTGTTTGGTTGTGCAATCTGCTTAAGGAGCTTCGTGTTCCTTTGTCCTCCTCGCCCTTATTGTTTTGTGACAATAGAAGTTCCATATTCCTGGTTCAAAATCCAAAGCGAAATACCCAATCTCTGAATATGTGTCCACCCATAGGATGTCTAAATAATTTGCATGCACTATGAATCAATTATCCTCTGTGTCTATTTCTAGAAATTTACAGGAAGCACTATATATCACTCATCGACCGAGTGAACTTCTTATTTTGGAAAAACACGGATAGTAGGAATTTTCCGAAACATGGGTATGAAAACAAGATTTCGGAAGGGGTCTTGCTAAACCAGTCTTGTGCCTTCCCCCAGAGATAACTCGGGACTATCTTGAAAATCTCGAGCTCGTGGAAATCTTGAGATAGCATAGCCTTGAGGAAAACAAAGAGAAACTCTCGGGGGTCGCTGGTTCCATTACATGTGGGTAGGTGGTCTGACACTTTCTTTGCACTATCCTACGGGAGATTCATGATATGCTGCGAGAAATAGATCGAGCCGCACGACCTTGAGGTCCTAGAAGATAGTCTAGCTCCCTGATGATCTCGTCATAGTCCCAGGTTTGATACGCCATCTGGGGGTTCACAGGCCGGTAGGCTTCAGAATTTTGATGTATGTTGGCTTGCTCTCGTTCCATTTGATGTTGAAGAAGCAATCTTAGTTGCGTTGAATAAGCAACATGTGACAATCTCCCGCGCTCATGTGTCCCAAGTTGTCGCCTTGAGCTCCTTAAAGATGCTGGTATGGAGGCTATTGTTGTGAGTGGGGCAATCCATCTAGGAACTGCTGATTCTGTGGTAGGTTTTCTTTGAAGGTACAAGGAGTCTTTGGAAGTGGCACACTTCCTAACCCTAGGTGGGAGGTACGCGGTTGGTGCGTTCTCGGTACGGGTTTTTGTTGCCTCCTCTCCAGGTCTCTTGAAAGTCGTCGGGCATAGGCTTTGTCGGCCCTCATCTTGTACTCCTCGTAGGTTGGGAACAGGTCGTATACTTCTTCTTCTTATTCTTTCCAGTCAGTGGAGGCTCCATCTCAGGGATCAGCGTCTCCCTGGTATCCGAAACCGGTCTGAAGTTTGATCCGCGATTCAGGATCGCCAACGAGTGGGCCCATTCAAGATGGGCCAGGGTCCGAGGTAAGTATCCCCGTTGTAGCGAGGCGTGAAGATCCCAGAGTGGTGGGTCTCAGACCAGTAGTTCCTGGAAAGGCGGAGTTCCAGGGTTTATGATAAAAGCTTGGGGATGCTCGGAAATAGCACTTTGTGGTCTTCCTCGGCCTCGAGGGACTCGGAATGCACTGGCGTCCCCGCCTGCATCTGGGATTCTTCCCTGGATGCGTTTGCTTATGCAAACGTCATTGTTGGGATCCGCATGGCTTCGTCGCTCCAGAAAGGTCTTCACAGAGATCAGAATTGAGCTCAAAATCGATTTGATCAAGATGAACACGCGAGTTCCACAAGGAGTGCCAAATTGATGATTCTATGGAACTCGCGGAAGATCTCGAACCAGGTTCACGAACTGATCTGCAAGACAAGACCCCATGGTCGCCGGGGATAGACACTCAGATGCTTATGTCAGTGACAACCTTGAGAAGCTTATAAGCATAAAGAGTAGTGTGTGTAAGATAATTAGAGATGTCTACCAGACCTTCATATATATATATATATATATATATATAGAAAAAGGATCAGGTGAGACACCCCTCTTAAAGTGTGGCAGCCTATTTAAAGTGTGGCAGTATCTATACCATTGAAATATAATCAAACGGCCGAAATAAACTCCCACTTTCTATTATTTTAGAAACTCGCGGATCCATTTCGGGTTTAAACGGGTTATAAAACCATTTACGGGTCAAATGGAGAAATCATGTCGCGGCCGTTGGAACATCTTTCTTCTTTCTGCCCCAAACTTTGAACGAAGTAACTCCATATTTTGTCCTTTCTTATACATGCAATTTAACAAATGCTTTCAAAGTATTTTTAATCATTAATTATTGATAAAATTAATTACTAACGGCATTAAAATTTTTGCTTACATTGTATTGAATTTTAAAAGAGGGTTTAAAACACTTTAAAACTAAGATAAAATAAGTAAAAGTAAATAAAATGTAAAACACTTTCACATTTAATTAGAAGCACCTATAATTACATTTTAAAGCACCTAAAATATAAAATATTTTCTCATAATTGTTGAAGTACTTGCAGGTACATTTTAAAGCACTTTCACACTATACTGGAAGCACATATGAGTACGTTTTGAAGCATCTAAAATATAAATCACTTTCAGATACTAGTTGGAGCACCCACGAATATGTTTTAAAACACCTACAATTCAAAACACTTTCACATTATATTGAAAGTACCTACAAGCACCTAGGAATGCGTTTTAAAGCACCTACATTTTAAAACACATCCACCTTGAACCTGAAGCACCTAGGAGTGCGTTTTAAAGCACCTCCACCTTATACCTGAAGCACCTAGGAGTGCATTTTAAAGCACCTGCATTTTAAAGCACCTCCACCTTATACCTGAAGCACCTAAGATTGCGTTTTAAAGCACCTCCACCTTGTACTCGAAGCACCTAGGAGTGCGTTTTAAAGTATCTACATTTTAAAGCACCTCTACCTTGTACCTGAAGCACCAAGGGGTGCGTTTTAAAGCACCTACATTTTAAAGTATCTCCACCTTGTACCTGAAGCACCTAGGAGTGCGTTTTAAAGCACCTGCATTTTAAATCACCTCCACCTTGTACTTGAAGCACCTAGGAGTACGTTTTAAAGCACATACATAAATCATCTCGACATTATAACAAAGCACCTCCACATTGTAGCTGAAGCACCTATGAATATTTTTTAAACCACCTACATGTTAAAGAATCTCGACATTATAACCGAACCACTTAAGAGTACTTTTAAAAGCACCTACATTTTAAAATATAAAATAAATATTAACGACCTATTATACCACTATCATTTGTAAAATAATTATGTGGAAAGAATTCCCTAGCTTAAATAAATTATTAAAGTATAAAAAGAATTACAAATTTTAAAACCAAAAGATTGCTTGCAAAGGCACTAAAGTTGCGTAAAAATTAAACAAAAAATGAAAGAAGCAACAAGTCAACGTGCTGCAGTTAAAGATAAGAGTCCAAATAATTATTAACATCAACAGAATAAAAGACCCGCTTCAGGTTTTATAACCCGCATCAACCTTTATAACCCGGAATCTTGACCCGCGTGTTTTAATTCCTTCAACTTATTCGTGTTTAATTTTAGGCCATCAGATGAAAGTATAATACGGTCTAGATCCTGCCACACTTTAAACAGGCTGCCACACTTTAAGAGGGTGTCTCACCGGATCCCTCCCCTATATATATATATATATATATATATATATATATATATATATATCTACATATATATATATAGTTCCAATCCGTAGATCGAAAGGATTTATAATTCAAGTGAGAATACAACTCTTATGGTAATAATAGTTATATTCCCATAGTTAGTAGAAGTGTATTACTTGTAGGCAATTCAGAATATACGCAGTCCTTATTTAGATTAGGCCGATGGACCCGTAAGCCCATCTCCTACGTATCTCGAACCCCGGATCCTCTCGGATCTCGGTTCGAACGAAACCTTGGAGTGCGAACCATGAACTTATCACCAGATCTGTGTTATGGATGTCTACTGGTTGCTGCTCTATTAACATTGCTAATAATTCCCTTCTCCTTCTTAGCCTAGTTATCTCTTTAGCTTCTTCCTCTTTCATTAAGCTGAATTGTTGAGTGGTGCAATTCCCTTGTAGGAACCACTGAGCACCTTTTTTGGTGATGAAGATCTCTTTTATGTTTAAATAAAAGGCAATAGGGCTCAATAAAGCCATCCAGCCAGCTCCTAAAATCATGTCCACCCCACCTAGTTTCATAACTTTGAAACTTAAACTGAACATATGGTTCTGCACCATCCACTTCACTTTGAGGCACCGGGAGACTCCACCAACTACACTCTCATCTGCTATGGTGACTCTAAGTGGCCTAGTAATCATCTCATTCAGCTTCAACCTCTTCACCTGCAATAGGATCTATAAAACTGGTGTAAAGACCAGTGTATAATAACATTTTGACTGGTTCCCCAAATACATCACCAGTTATGGAGATGGTTTTAGCTCTTTCACTGCCACAGCCTACTGTTTTTAACTCAAACTCTTCTTGTTCTTCCTCCAATTACTTAATTTCTTAACTATCACATTTAATCACAAGAATGTCCTGGTTATCTTCTTCCTCCAAGTTGGAAATTAAGTGCACTTGTTTATATTTTCAAATGTGGCATGGATACATTTCTCACCACATTTAAAACACAAGTGGTTCTATCTCCTAAATTGGTTTTCTTGAGGGGAAATTATTTTAAAAGCATCAGGCTTCTAAGCTCCCTCTGTAACTTTTCTATCCACTTTTTTCCCTTTCCAGTTATCAGTTTGCCCTTCCTTTCTTATCCATTATACTGAGGAGTTGTGCTTGTTAGTTTCCATTTTTTGTACAATACTTCCAAGTGTTCCTCTTGCCAAATAGCAGATCTAGTGGCCTCATTTAGAGTATTAGGTCTATCAGCTGATGTATGCCGGACACCAACATTTCTTGTGTCCCATATTCAGGACCGTTGATAAGGTCTCATGTCAAAGAGGGTATATCTCGAGGGATCCCATGTGGAAGGGGTAGAGAGGTAACACCTTCTCCTAGAGCTCGTGGCTCAATTGACTCTCATGCTCGACCTGTAATTATAGGAAATAGAAGGGGATCTCCTACGCCCTCTGAGTTGATGAGGGTGGCCGAAGAAAGTAATTGGGGCCGTGGCCTCCAAAGTGGCCGAGGTCGTGCCTCTACTTCTTCTCGCGGTCGGGGTCATACCCCTGTATTTAAAGACCTTCACGAGGTGTAAGAAGTTTTTTAGTGTAGTAACACTTTTTGATTTTGCCTTTATAAAGGTCTTTGTATCGCAATCCTTGAGAAGATTGACTCTTAGGCTTATGAATAGCCTGAATAAATAGTGATGTGTACCTTAATAGGAGTATCACGTAGAGAGTTGAGTCCCAAACTTTGTGAGTTTGTATGACCCATATCGTTTTGGTCTTTGACCATATACCTTTTATAAGTATATTATTTTATTTTGGCCTAAGATGATTGTAGTTCGGACTCGTAGTCTAAACAGCTCATATTAGATAAGTATCAATCATACACTTATAAGTGTATGGATCTTAGGCAGCAGTCTTTACCTATGCTTTATAAGGCATGGTGTCTCTTTGTATTTAGAGAGTATAGACTGCTTCAAAATAAAATAGAAGATATATGTCGAAAAGAAATTGTATTCTTCGAACTTGAGAACTCGGTAAAATTATGAAAGACAACCCCGAGTTTGGGAGCTCGGGTATGAAAAGATAAAAAGATGAAAAGAAAGGAAGCTTGGCCCGTAAGCCTTATTGAAGTAGTTTCTCCTTATATGGAGAAGGTCTACTTGGTTTTAGCTCCGAGGTACCTGCGTAGGAATGGCGCCATAATGACAGGTTCCAAGTGCTCTCCTTCGCGTGTTTGCAAGAGTTAGAATCCACCGGATTGTGCTGCGAAGATTTTGTATGGTCATTTGGTCCTTTGGTCCTTGGCTACAGTGCTCCTCCTAGCTTGTTGGTGCACCACGGGCCAACTGGCATTACCAGTTCCCCCACTTGGAAGGCTTGGTGGCGGCGTTTATGCCATAGTGTAGTCATCTCGTTGTAGGCATCTTCTTCAAAATGGAATACCATAGGTTGTTCGAGATCAGAATCGGGAACCAGATCTCCTAGGATAGTGTTGATGGCCGAGATGTTGCTCACTTTTCTGGCGTCACGGATGGCCGTGATCATGCAAGAACGCGCCACTCCTTGGTCTCCTTTGATTGAATCTACTCCTTGTGGTGTCGGAAACTTCAGCATCAGATGGTAGGGAGACCATACGGCTTTAGCTTGGCACATCCAAGGTCTGCCAAGGATAATGTTGAAAGATGTGACGGTGTCTACTACCACAAACGTGCAGAATAAGGTTAAGCTCTTTGCTCTGTCTGCTACTGTAATGGGAGTGTGATTTCCTCGAGAGGTATTACCGGATTTCCTGTGAACCCCGAGATCGGACCCGTAGGTTTGAGGTCATCTTTGGTAAATCCCAACTTCTGGAAGCAGTCTTTGAACACTACTTCTACCCCACTCCCATCGTCTATGAAGACTCTTTTTACCAGGGAGTCTTGTATGGTTGCTGAGATGATGAGAGGGTCCGAGTGGGGCATCTGATTTGGCACGGCGTCTGCGTCCGAGAAGGTAATGGTTTCCTCGGGGCGAAGCCTTTTGTTGACTGGCTCAGTGTGGGGTATGGCCCGCACACTATCCTTCAGCTTGGTCAAGGAAATTGCTTCTCCCGTATAGCCATTGATGCCGTTGATGACTCGGTTGGCTCCATTAGGTGGTGGGGGAGGAGGATCTTGAGGATTGTTGCCTCTGCCACCATGGTTGTTATTATTGTTATTGTTGTTACGGGAGCCATCCTTCTTCTTCTGCCAGGGCTTTCCCCCATATCTCCTCTGGGTACCCTGATTATCGCTGGTTGTTGATGGTGCAATTTGTTGCACAATTCCCTGGCGAATCAGCTTCTCGATTTCGTTCTTGAGTTGGTAGCACTCTTCGGTATCATGCCCCCGATCTCGGTGATATTGACAGAACTTTGGTGACCTTTGGCGCTCGGCTGAATCCTTCATGGCGGGCGGGTCCTTCTAAAGGTGCCTATGAATGGATAGAATTTCAGCCCGAGATCTAGCCAGAGGAGTGTATGACTCAAAGGTAGGGTTGGGAGCGTTATCAGTCTTCTCAACCTTCAGTATCTTCGCCCTGGATTCTTTTCTGTCCGTAAGGAAGTCTGGGGGTCTTTTGCCCGTCACGGCATTTGATTTGCTAGCGTATTTTTCCATGATGGCCTGGAGATGTTGAATGGTTGTTGGATTTTTTGATGCCATCTTCATTCTCAGAATGTCATCATCTACACTCATTCGGTACATATTGATCAGGAGGCGTTCATGTCGATCATAGCATTCGGTAGCTAGATCCATGTATCTGTGATAGTGCTCTATCACAGTTTCTCCTTCAAGGCGGGCCACATATCCCAGATCTCCGAGGGACTTGGTAAACTTCTTTTTCTGGAAGAAGGCGTGGAGAAGGAACTCAGCGAAATCCCAGTAATCGAATAAAATTTCTGGTTTTGTCTGAGTAAACCATGTTTGCGCCTTCCCTCGGAGGTAGCTGGGGACAATTTTACATATTTCCAGCTCATGAAAATTCCTTGTTTCCAGAGTCTTGAAGAAGACCGAAAACAATTCTCTAGGATCACTGGTTCCATCATATGTGGGTAGGTGTTCTGGAACCTTCTTGCTATTATCGAAGGGGAGGTTTATAATATGTCGCGAAAAGGGGGAACGAGTAGATTGTCCTCTAGGTCCGAGAATACGCGTGATCTCTTGATCCACCTCGTATTTTCCTCGGGTGGGGTAGGCTCCATCTTGGGTGAAAGGCCGATCGCCGCTATTTTGCCATTCGCTCCGAGTTTGCTCTCTCTTCTCGCGTCTGCGTTCTTCTTCGATGTTCATGATGCGCATCTTCCGCACTTCCTCCCTACTTAATCATGTGCCTTCATTCTGGTAATTAGATGGATTAGGAGGTGGTGGCAGACTGCTCTGAGTATTATAAGGCGGCAGATCGTTAGATAAATTATTGAGGAGTCTCCGCTGTTGAGTAGAATCAGCAGGTGGTGTAGTTTGAGCTCCTAAGACAGATACTCAGTTGGGGGCTTCATGCGTCTGTGCATGGAGTTGTTGACTTGAGTATCAAAGATGCGACGAAATCAGGATATTGGGCATGTAAGTTCCTCATCAGCGTTCGGGCATCTTCAGGGATCGTTCTCGGAGGGGTGTCCGAGCCAAGGTTGATATAAGGTGGCTCAGAGCCTGGCGGGTTATTTCGTACAGTCTGGCTTAAGTTGTCCCTAAGACGTGTTTGTCTTTCCTCCTCCTGCTGTTTTTCTACGAGGATTTCTTGATCTCTTTGTGTTTGTTCTTCTATGGTAAAGATCGAATCAGGTCCGTTATATCCAAACCCATTCTCTTGGTCAAGGCCATCTAGGTTGTTGACGTGTTCACTGTAGTTCATGTCAGTCTGGATCGAGACTCTCTGTCCCGAGTTCGGTTCTTCAGATCCAACAAGATTCGATCCAGAAGGTGGCACTCCTGATGCAGCGGGATTTGGACCGGAGATGGGTGTTCTGGATACGACAGGATTCGGACCGAAGAGTTTGGACCGTTGGAGTTTCCTGCCCCCACGGTAGAGCCTGACGGCGGTTCAGAAGTGGAGCGCGTACGAGATCCTCCGGGTCGACCGCGTTCTCGTCCTTGTCCTTGTCATTGGGGGGTTGCTCTGCTTCTGAATTCTCCTCCGGATTTTGCCCCAGTACTCGGGCGCTTCGTCTGGGTTGCTCGGCGTCAGACATGTTGTTGGGGAAGTTGCTTCTTCATGTGCGCTAGACCAGATCAAAGACAAGGTTCGGCAATGTCGTCAATGAGTGTGAGATGTCCCATCGGGCGTGCCAAATTGATGTATGCCAGACACCAACACTTCGACGACGAACCAGGCTCACGAACTGATCTGCAAAACAAAAGCCCCGGGTGTCCCGGGGATAAACACTCCGACGCTCAAGTCAATATATTTGCTTAAGGCATAAAGTATGAGATTAGATGGAGAGGTCTACCAAATCTTTAGGGTATTTATATGGCTACAATCCGTAGATCACCAAGATATGTATTTATGGTATGAATACAACTCTTATGGAAATAGTAGTTGTAGTACCATGTATAATAGAAGTATATTTCGGACATGGTTATGTTACCGTGTTTAGGATAACTGTATTACCATCTTTGAGAAGATTTATATTCCTTGTAGAACATTCATAATATACGCATTCCTTATAAGGATTAGGATTGATGGACCTATGGATCCACCCTCCGCGTATCTCGAGCCCACGACCCTTCTCGGGTCCTGGTCCGAGTATGAATGAGGCCCGAATACGAACGATGGACTTATCATCAGCTTTCACCAATGGCTGCAGCTCATTTTTCAACCACTCAAAAAACAAGACAGAAAACAATTGCAGCTTGAAATTCATTCCAGTTTACAGAAAACCTATGGTACCTTTCAGATAAATACCAAATTTCAACCTTTCTCTCCAATACCAAACTGCAGTGTCCATATATTCAATATCACTTATATTTTGAAAATTGAAATACTTATTACACTTACTTAGCCACACTCTCTAGGGTTCTCACCAGAAAACACACTCAACTCCATTTTTTGGTAAAATGCTATTGTGGCTCCTGTTGTGGAATCCATTTCTAGCATTTTCACCTATTCCTTCCTCACTGTTCAACACATTCCTTGTGCCATGACCCTCTCCCATGTGAATCCTTCTACTACCAATGAACGGATCATCACTGCTATTAAAAATCCTACCTCCAAGCTTAGCAGTTTTAAGTGTTTACCTAGTTCCCATATTGATCTCATCATAAAGGGGATTATTCTTAACACATGCACCATCCCCATTGTTCTTCTGAAATTTGAAATTCCTAATTGGTTGTTGGAATTTATCATATCTAATTCCGGAATTTACCTCGATGGCCGATTTTGAACCGGTTTCCCTTGTTGTCGGCGTCTGTCCAGACTTGTACTCCGGCATGGGGTTTTTCCCTTTCAGCACTACTGTGAGCATTTCTCGGAGGCTCTTATCCTCATCGATCCTTCCCTCCCGATACTTTCCCGTCTCTTACTCATGCTTCCTCAGGTAAGCAACCAATTCACCGATCCTCCGATTCAGATCTCCACTCGCACGATTCGGCTCCGCTCTCAGCTCAGGATACTACCTTGACTGTTCCGATCTCAGATTCGTCACCGCTACCTCCAACCTCTACATCTTGACCGTGCTCGCCTCAATCTGTAACTGTTTCACCTCCATTTGATTCTGAAATTGGCTTGTCAGTTCTTCAATCTCCAATACCCGCACATCTAACGCTTCATTCCAATTGTTTCTCGTCATGGTCAGGAGACCGGGGCTCGGGATACCACGTGTGAAGATGAAATAGGCCCAAGAGTTGCTCGGGTAATAGCTCATCGGAGCTAAGTAGGATTAGTTTTAATTAAACCAAATTTGGTACAAAATACAAGATGATCAGTATGAAATAGGCACAAGGGTTGCTCAGTATAATGATTGCTAATATATTATCTAAAAGATCCTTTAAGATGATCCTTGATTCCACTTTGACTGCTGACCTTGACCTCTTTGACTTTTGCTGCAAAAGACTTTTATGCCTTACTTCACCACTTAGTTCATGACACACTTGTGTAACGCGGCCTTATGTTAAGGCAATGGTATACTTTTTCATGTATTTGACTCAAATTAGTAATTAGACCCATCTTTAAATAGAAAATAAGTTATGTCTTACCGCAAGACTGTGTTATCTAATTGTTTGTCTTTTTGTATAAGGTATTTTTTTCATGAAGCGAACTATAAGGTAAATTAGTTAAATTTTAATGGGTCACCCCAAAGTCATTTTCATGCAAAAACAAATCCAACTTTTTATATCCATCATTTTTTTTTAAAGTTAAACACCTTAGTGGGGGAAATTTTATTCGGCTTCCCAAACCTATAAAATAGATAGGAACTACAAGCAATGCCAGGGATAACAGGCAAAGTTTGTGGGAGCATGAGCTCCAAAAGCATAGTAATGCTTTTCAAAAATAATAGAAGCCTATACAAGCTCTATTCCAAAAAGACTATTTTAAGTATACATTTTAAAGCCTATTAGAGAATTGCATAGCAAAACTCAATGCGACATTAAAATGATACTAGTAGTCCTAAATTATATGTCAAAAGCTAGACTAATGTATGAACCCTGGCTTGAGTCTGTAACAAACTAGTACTGGTGAGGAGCTGAAAAATCATTAGGTTGGGCATCTAGCACTTCTGTTGTCCTCTCCATTCATGAATCTGAAAAGGAAAACAGAGATAAAATGAGAGTAGTAGCTGTTCATGGAGGATGCAGTCTAAGAGTTGGTAATCCACACTTATCCAAAATAAAAAGGCCCTTAGCAGGCTCAGGCAAGTCCTGAGAGTGATAGTAAACAGATGAATTTTTTATTTTCATAGCCTGAGTAGATAGGGAGTCTGCAACCTGGTTACCTTCTCTAAATGTATGTGTGATGATTTTTTCTTTTAAAGCAACATGTAGTTCATCTACCAAAGAGAAGAGTTTCCATGGAGCTAAATTTGGATTTCTAATCATATCAATTGCCCTTTTACAGTCTGTCTCAAATGCGCATATGCAATTTAGACTGAGAGAGATAGACAGACCAAAACCAAGTGCCAAAAGTTCAGCATGCAAGGGAGATTGAGCTTTAGTATATAGAGTTTGAGCATGGACAAAATCACCCACAGGATTCCTAATGATAATACCAATCCCTGTAACTGAGTCTAGAGCCCTCCAGTTAGCATCTGTATTCATTTTAAAATGTGAGGAAGGCTTGGACCAGAGAACTTTGGTAATGGGAGGCAGTGGTGGTCTCAAATTGAGTGGGAAATATCTGTTGGAGGCAAGTTCCAGATCACAGGGTCTATGTATGTAAAATGGTTTGGCTGCAAAAGAATCATAAATCATTGATTTGATATCATGGAGGACTTTAGTGTGGCTGGGAGTAATATTTTCATAAAGAAAATTGTTCCTTGCCTTCCACAAAATCCAACATGAGATTAAGGCAATGTTTCTGATAAGGATGGTCTGAATTGCAGAAATTCCTGGTCTGGAGAGATAATATGAAATTCTTGCCCAGATTGTAGTGAAAATAGGGGTTTTAATCCCTATGAAACTGTCTACCCCTTTCCATATTAGCTCAGCAAATTGGCATTTATTAAAGAAATGGTCTAAACTATCTGTATTTTTGCAAAAACAGCATTTAGACACTATCTGGAAGCCATAGTAAACTAGAACATTATCAAAAGGCAGCAGAGAGTTAAGGACCTTCCACATAAATACAGATACCTTTTTCTGAAGTCTAGCATTCCATAGTTTTAGAAGGGAGAAAGCAGCTGCTCTTTTTGGCCTCAACTGCTCATAAGCAGACTTGAAAGTGAAGATTCCAGTGATTTCTGGTTTCCATATTAGCCTGTCATCCCTATGATCAGTAATAGAAATTCCCAGCAAAATAGACAATAAATTAGTATCAATATTGGTTGCATTATCTGCAAGAGTGATATGTCTATTCTGTACAAATTGTGCCACAGTGTTGTCCATGGGAATGTCTATCATTTGAGGGTTCAGAATGTCAGATAAAATTCCTACCCCTGACCAGTTGGAATCCCAGAAATTACACTCCCCTCTGCCCAGTATAACCCTAATGTGCTGTTCACAGAAATGGTTAACTTCACAGATTCTGGCCCAAGTTTGGGAAGTCTGGGATGATTTTGGTAAAGAGGCTAAGGTAATGGCCTAGTCAATGGTAATTCAAAAAATTAACATGTCCCTACTTAACATGACCTTATGTACTATTTGTGTAAAATATTTCAACTCAATTCAGTTAAGTATTTTTTTTAAAAAATTTAGTTCAGTATATTTAGATTTTTACCTTTTCTATTATAATAAATATATTTTAATTTATTGCGATTCAGTTTAATTCAGTAGATTATATTTTTCACTAAAATTTGACATATTTGTACCACATACAATTAAATATTTTAAAACATAAATTTAAATTAACTTCAGTTAAATATATATATCAGGAGGGGTTCCATTCACTCAAGTTTTTACTCATTATTTTAGTTTTTGATCAACTTCTAATCCAATGGTTACAATCAGTGGCGGAACCAGAGCATAATCTTGGGGGTTGCTGGATGAATAATTTTTTTTTTTCAAAATCAAGAGCAAGTAAAATAAAGTTTTAAATTACTGTTCGGGACATGTAATCTATAATTAATCACGCTCGAACTATAAATTTCAAGTTAATAATCATCAAGTTTTACAAACAAAATTACAAAGTCATTTGTTGAATATAAATTGGACCTAACTACTAATATTTTCTTATTTTCATTAAACCTACTGAAATAAATTGGACCTGAATATAGAAAATCTTTTATAAAACCTAGCAATATAATCAAATCAAATTAAAGAGAAAATTCATATACTTTCAATGAATACAAAATTTAAATCTTATAAACTACAAAATAGTAAAATCACACATTTAACATATGTGTTCATCAAAAATATAATTCAATCCAACTTCATGAGAAGGATAATAGGAACTTAAATTTTATAATAAAATGAAGTAATAATTAATAAAAAAAATTAATGAAAATAAACAATAACAATAAAAACAAAAGATTAACAGTTTGTTCAATATTTGGAAAAGCACTTCTAAAAGAGGAGCGAGATTGTGAGTCAATTGTTGGTTAATTTTGACTTCTAAAAAAGGAAATAGGGCCTGTGTTTTAAAACATAATTTAATGAAGAATATAATTTGGCATATTCTTTTGATCTTCTTCTCCATCGAAAAGACTCTGCAACTTTGTCTTCCTCTTCATCGAAAGCTCCCTGCAACTTTGTCTTGCTACTTAGTCTTCTTCTTCTTCATCGAAAACTCCCTGCAATTTATTTTCGTCCAAATCTTGGGGTTGCGGAATCGATTTTTCTACCAAAACTTCTTATTTCTCTACATTATTTCTAGGTGTTAGCAGAATCTTGGGGGTTGCCGCGGCCACCTGGTTCCGCCCCTGGTTACAATTCAATATGATTTTTTTACTATTTTAAGAATTCTGTATTTATTATTTACTTTTTTCTTTCTTATTTATCCGATTTAACCCTTCTCGTTCTTCCCCAAATCTCCTACTATGATTCTTTTCTTCTCCTTCTTCCCCAAATTTTCGCATTCTTCTAGATTTCAAACAAACAGTTATGGGAGGATTTCGATAAAATAATTTTCATATATTTGTCCTTTGTTCAATGCATCCACTCGCATGCATTTGTATCTTTTATTCTTTTGCCTTTTTCTCAACTAATTTTTTTTTTTTTTTGACAAAACCTTTTTCTCAACTAATTAATTAAGAAAACAAATCAAATTTTCTAATTATCAAGGTTTCTCATTCTTGTTGGTTATGAAGATTTTCCAGAAAATATTATAAAGGGAATACATGAAACCAAAGTAGTGTAAATAGTAGACTAATCACATGTTCTGTATATGACACTTGTATTAATTCCAGAAATGAAAGAAGCGTTAATCATGTTGGATATATAAATTATGTTCCTTCATCAGTGAAGAGATAAAAGGATACGCCACGTAGGTATCCAAGATCCAGGATAGTTTGATGACAATGATATTCAAGGAGTATGGCGTGCAGCAGAAGAAATGCGAGTCTCACCTGAGCTCAACTTGTTATCTTCTGAGAGCTAATTCTTACATGCATCTGTAAACTGTATCTGATTGCTTAATTAGAATAAGGCAGGACAGGGCCTATATATAGTTACATACAAGGACCTAAAATTAAATACTGAACCTACCTAAACCCTAGGCACATAAGTGCAATATACAAAGTACGTACATAATTAATAAATTAGTTCTCCAATTCTTTTTGTATTGTCACACCCCCATCAAGCGAAGCGTCGGATTGATCGAGACGCGAAGTTTGGACCAAAAGAAGTCAAACAACGCACGATTGAGCCCCTTGGTGAAGATGTCTGCAACCTGTAAGGATGTCGGAACATGACCAACTCGAAACTTGCCAGCACTGACAAGTTCCCTTACAAAGTGGTAGTCAATGTCCATGTGCTTAGCTCTTTTGTGAGCAACTGGGTTCTCCGCAAGAAAGATAGAACTATTATTGTCACAAAGAAGCACCGGAAATCCCTGAAGTGGAAAGCGCAAATCCCGAAGAATGTGTAACATCCAAACTACCTCCGAAGCAGTATTCGCAAGAGCTCTGTACTCTGACTCAGAGCTTGAGCGAGAAACTGTAGGTTGCTTCTTCGCACTACATGAGACCAGGTTGCCACCAAGGAAATTAGCATACCCATAAGTAGAGCGACGTGTTTCCAAGCAGCGCGCTCAGTCAGCATCAGAATAAGCAAGTACTTCCGAAACACTATCAGCAGTAAAGGTCAATCCACAATGTTGCGTGCCCCGAACATATCTAAGTATTCGAGTAACTGCAGAAAAATGGTCATCCCGTGGATCCTGAAGGTATTGACTCACAGAGTTGACAGGTCAGGACAGGTCAAGACGAGTGATGGTGAGGTACTGAGGAGCTCCAACAAGAGACCGATACAGCTTCGGATTATGAAACGGTCCACTGGTGCTGCTGTGTAACTGAGACAAGGGTAGAAACGGCGTGGAGACCGGTGTAGCATCGAACATTCCAGCTCTCTGAAGAATATCCCCAGCATACTTGGCTTGACCCAAGAACAACGCTGTAGAAGTGGGTGTAACCTCCAGACCAAGAAAATAGCTGAGGTGTCCGAGATCCTTGACAGAAAACTCCCGATCAGCACGAGCTATGAAACTCCGAATAGCAACCCTATCATTCCCGGTAAGAATGATATCATCAACATAGATGACAAGGTATAGGATGACTGTGCCACGGGTGAACACGAACAAAGAGGGATGCAACAAACTTCCAACAAAGCCAAGGCCTTTAACAAAGGCACTGAAGAGATCAAACCATGCCCGGGGAGCTTGCTTAAGTCCATAGATGGCTTTCCTCAGAAGACAGACATGATCAGAACGTGCAGGATCCTGATACCCATCAGGTTGCGCCATGTAAACTGGACTATCAAGAACGCCATTTAGAAATGCAATCTTGATATCTAGCTGATGAAGTGGCCACTTCTTCATAGTGGCAATGGCAATCACCGTTCGGACAGTAGCAGCCTTGATAACTGGATTGAAGGTATGATCAAAATCAAAACCCGAAACCTGTGAGAAGCCTTGAGCCACCATACGTGCTTTATATCTCTCAATTGAGCCATCCTGTTTGTATTTCAACAGATAGACCCACTTGGAGCCAACCATATTAACATGTAGAGGGCAAGGAACCAACTGCCATGTTTGTTGCCGCTGGAATGCATCAATCTCCTCATCCATAGCAGTAACCCATCGTGAATCCTTCACTGCAGCCTTAAAATTTCTTGGTTCCTTCTGTACGAGCAACTCAGCAACCAAACCTGTAGCCACAAAATCAGGTCCAAGGCTGCGAGCTACTCTTGTTCCATCCTGATGACGAGTGACCATCGAGTGAGTACGAGGGGCAGGTGGGACTGCCAGAGCCTGTTGAGCTATGGAAACCGGAGGAGTCAAAGGACCACTTCCAGATGAGGCTGAATCACCGGATGAATCGGATGAACTCGAGGATGCTGGAGAAGGTACTAGAGTGACTGGATCAGATTCATCAGCGATTATTGTTGGTGCAGTCGAAGAAGACTCATGACACACTGTACAGGGCTGCTGTGGTGGAATGATCTCAACAGAGGCAGTCTCTAAATCGGGATCAGTGGGGTCAACAAAGGAGGAAACATCCAAGGAAGAGAAATGAGCCTCTGTGGATGCTCTAGAGAACGGTTAGTGGCTCTCATCAAAGCGAGCATGGTGAGTCATATAAATGCGACCAGAAGCAGGATCCAAGCACTTAAATCTTTTGTAGTGCGCACTATAGCCTAAAAAGACACAGGGCAGACTCCGAAGGGATAATTTATGCTCAGATGTGGGCCGAACGTAGGGAAAAACGCGACACCCGAATGGATGAAAGTTCGAGTAGTCCGGTGAACGCCCAAAAAGTACTTCAAAGGGAGACTTGTTATCAATCACCGGAATTGGCAGCCGATTGGTGGTGAAGACAGCAGCACTAAATGCGTCATCCCAGTGAGATAGCGGCAGGTGTGAATGAAACAGCATGGAGAGGCCCATCTCTGTGATGTGTCTGTGCTTCTATTCTGCTCTACCATTCTGGTCAGGTGTTTAGGAACATGAGACTTGATGGTGAATACTGCGAGTTCCAAAGTGAGACTGCAACCTGTTGTTGATGAATTCAGTCCCTCCATCACTCTGGAAAACCTTGATGCGAGATGAGATTGATTCTCTACAAATGCTTCAAACTGGAAGTAGACATCGACGAAGTCTGACTTACGACGTAGAGGATAGAACCACAAAATCGCGAATAATCATCCACAAACAAAGCATAATAAGAAAAACCATTTCCAGAAAAAAATAGAGATGGCCCCCACAAATCACAATGAATCAAGTCCAAAACATTATTAGCACGTCTGGGGTTCTCAACAAAAGAAAGTTTAAGACCTTTAGCCATTGCACGCGGTTCACAAATACCAGGTTTCGGAAGTACAGAGGTAAGGGATAAAAACCCATGTTTGTTCAACAAAGAAATAACAATAGAGGACACATGTCCTAATCGAGCATGCCACACTTCAAAGGATGCTCTATTATTATTCTTCTTCACCACTGAAAGAAGTGTTGCCTCACCATGGTCCAACACGTACAGCCCATGCTCACTGTGTCCCTGCCCCAGGATTGCCCTGCTGAGTTTGTGCTGAATAATAAAAGACTTGTCATCAAAATAAATAATAGCACTGAGCTCCTTAGAAAGCTTACTTATCGACAAGAGGTTCTTAATAATAGTAGGCACAACCAAGACATCAGATATATGAATAGATGGGCTAACTCTAACATCACCAACATTAATAATAGGAAGACAAGCACCATTACCAACAGAAACAAAGGTATTACCATTGAATGGAACGACTGCAGTCAAGGTCGAAGTGGATGCACTCATATGATTGGTAGCTCCTGAATCAAGATACCAGTCCGAAGCTGTAGGAGCCGAAGAAGGCTGAGCCTGAAGAGACTGGTAAGGAACATATTGAGGTGCATACACAAGTGGCTGAGGAGCCACTGCCGCAGGAGCAACCGGAGTAACATAGGTCTGAGCAACAAGAGCCTGAGGAGTCGATGGAAGTTGTGTCGGCTGAAGAACATAAGTCTGGTACTGCTGCTGGCCATAAGGCTGTGGTGGTGGAGTCACATAACTCGGCGTAGAGGAAGGACAAAACCTAGAGATATGCCCGAAGCCTCCACACGTGTAACACTGAATCGGATCACCCAAAACACCAGATCTGGACCCACCAGGAACTCCAAGAGCTGCCCAGGGACGATGACCACCACGGCGACTGCCAAACCGGCCGTCGTCGGCCGCGTGTGGGCCCCATGCGCCGCCCTCTGCTGGTTGGGCGGCCGGGGCAGGCTGTTTGGCGGTCGCCACAAAGGCCACTTGGCCAGCCCACTACTACAAAGGGGTGGATGCAAGGCACATATTTAAGGCGTTTGATGGGGGCGCGTTTTTTTACGCCTTGATTGACAGTAGCGAGTTTGCTACCTCTTCAAACTAGCAAAAAAAAATTACATTCAAGACGGAAAGAGGCAGTTAAAGGCGAACTGGGATTTGACGTTAAAAGATACTTGACCAAGGCGGAAAAAATGTATCCGCCTTAAATTGAATTGGTTGTTGCGACCTCGTAACCTTTGTAGTAATATAAACGTGTCTGTAGCGATTTCGTAGGTTATCTCGTTAGTTGTAGGTTTGAGCGTTGCGATCTCGTAAGCTTTGCTAAACCCTAATTTTAGCAGGCGAGGATGTGGGAGATGTCGTAACTGGGACGGTAGTATATTGCGTTTGATGTTACGGTATCGCTTTTGTGCATGTCAAATTTTTCATTGTTCAATTTACAGTGCATGTGAGGGTGATTGAAATGTTACGATTTCGCAGGCTATCCAAAGGTGTTAGCGACGTTTTAGCGATATCGCAACGGCGTCTGTATGGGTCACAGACTTAGGCTGAACTGGCCGTTCTAACTCCAGAAACAAAAACTTTAAAAGGGTCTAAACAGGTGGGTATTGAAGGGTGATCAATTGTAGTGTTCTCGGAGGTCTCATTGTTCCCGTGTTGGTTCTCAATTGTAGTGTTCTCTGTTGACTGAATACGGCTTGTTGCGAGATCGTAAGGACCTCGTAAACAGGTGCTAGTTAGTTGCGATGTCGCTTGGTGTTCTGTTCATAATAAATCATCATGAAACGTGACAGTGACGATATCCCTATGTCCACGCACTATACAAAAAGTGAATGATTTTGCTGATACGATATGGGCTCTTAGGATGAATAAATAAAATGTAAGGGACAATATATCAAAACAAGAAAAAATTAATTGTAAATGTGCCAAAATGGAAAACACAACTTCATTACAATCGAAACAAACTGGTGATGCAAAAATACATAGTAAAGAACAAACAACTAATACTAGTAGATGATTCGTACACCGAGTACATGAAGCAGTTCCTGATCGCAAGTGCATGCATCACAGGTGATGTCAGCCGGATCAAGGGGCAGCCAGGGATCGTACCTCACAAAGTCATTGAGGCCAGCATGCGGAATGCAGTAGATCGGCCTAGGCCTAACTGCTGCTTCTGAGAAGTACCTGCGGTAGTGTGTCCAACCCCAAGCGTATCTCAGACCTCTTCTGACGCGTTGCCTAGCTAGACGGAGGCCCTGTTTGTCGGTTCTCTTCATGGTTGTGATGACATTCATGCCTCTTTGAATGTCACCTTCGCAGATTGCAAAAACAGCCAACACATAGGTCGACGGTGTGTGACCTACTGCAGAAGCTTCGGTGAGCCACTGTTGAGCCCACTCGGTCGTTCTTCCGCTCACGTAGCGACGAAGAACCCAGTCGAACTCAGCACGAATCAATACCAGATTTATCATGTCATCTGGTAGGGCGCTGAATAGAGACACATCCATTGGAAGCAGAAGGCAAGGAATATGAGAAGGCAGAAGGGAATGTGGGAATGAAGGGTCTAATGAGGTTCTAAATGGAGAAGGGGTTGATATCTAAAGGGTTGAGGTGCTCTATTATTCAAAAATCTGTCAGAGTTCCTAGACAAAAAGCAGTCATTATGGTATTAATGGAAGGAAAATGTAAAGGCATTCTCACCTTTCCATGGACACCCCATGCAAACCCCCAAAATAAATTAATTACTGATGGAATTTCAAAGGTTTTTACTGATGGCATTCACACCTTTTCATTGACCAAGTTGGCATCCCCAACCAAAATAATTACTGATGGAATTTCAAAGATTTTTCGTGATGGGTCCGTATACTGTAGCGATATCGCTTCTCTCCAAGCGCTACAATTTTTTTCCAGGTGTGTCAAGCTTTGTCGTTAAGAACTCGCTAGAGAATCTCAAGCTAGGCTCTGTCTAATGAGTACGACTCGTAGCGAGTTCGCTACAATAAGTTACACAGCTAGCGAGATCGTAACAAAGATCGCCAACATTTGTCCCACATCGGCTGATTAGAAGGTGATTTTTCAGTTTATATACACTTACATTTCACAAGGGTTCGATAAATCGCCGACCAGCGCAAACTGAACATGAAACACCAAGGCTAAGGCCCAGTACTTACATAGGCTAAGGCCCAATACTTACACAGGCTAAGGCCCAACACTTATACTCCCAATATAGACCCAAACCCAAAAACCCTTTTTTGATGGGTTCTTACCATGTAGCGAACTCACTTCATTCCACGGCAATGTTGAGTTTTTTTTTTTCAATCATTGTTGTTACGATCTCGCTACAGAATCTCTAGCCAGGCTCTGTTGACTGAATACGACATGTTGCGATATCGTTAGGACGTCGTACACATGCGCTTGTTAGTTGCGATTTCGCTCGGTGTTCTGTTACTAATAAATCATCATGAAACGTGACAGTCACGAAATCGCTTATTAATAAAAATTAATAAACTTACATAAAATGTAAAGGACAAGGTATCACAAAAAAAACTTATTAAATAATGAAATGTGCCAAAATGGCAAAAAAATGTTATTACACTCATACCAAATTTGGGCAAAAATGGTAAAAAAACATAATCAAAAATACTAGAACATTTAGCCTAAACGAGGACCGAGGACGTGAACCAATTCCTGATCGCAGGTGCATGCATCACATGAGATATCCTCATGCAAACCCCAAAAAAAAGTTAATTCCTTATGGAATTTGAAAGGTTATACTGAATTTTTTTGAATGTTATTTCATCAAATCAAACTAAACTAAATTGAAAGTATTGAATTCGTTTGTGGGTTCGTGGGTTTATGGTTAGGGTTTAACTGTGATAACGTGCACACTAGCGATATCGCTACCATACAGGCTACTTAGCGATATCGCTACAATAAGTTACTTAGCGACTCACTAGTTACATCGGTAGCGAGTTCGCTAGTGAGTCGCCAACTTGACTCTGTTGACTGAATACGACACGTAGCGATCTCGCACGTTACACGTAAACAGGAGCGAGTACCAAGCGATGTCGCTAGGATCACGCACTATACCAAAAGTACTTGATTTTGCTGAACTGAAGTAACAACTCTAAAAATAATTGAACAACATACATTTAAAAATTGTTAAAGTTATTGACCACATTCATGTAACCAAAACGGCCTCTTTGGTGACGCGTACACAAGTGATCATAATCCAAAAACTAGTTAATGTTCAAAAAAGTAAATGTTTAAACCAAACTAAACTACGAAATCAGAGGCCTGCGACTAACATATCATGCAAGTCATCAACACACATCTTGTCGCTGCCTTCGGCCTTCTCCCCCGAACTGCCTTCTCCCTCTTGTTGCTTGTCTTGCTCGTTCTGGCCAGCTGGTTGAGCTTCAGTCACGATGCAGGTGTTCTCTTCTTTGCCTTGGCCCGGTTCAACATCATCGTCGGGTTCTCCGATCAGCCTCTCTTTCCTAATCATCTCATACCTCGCCGGGTCATCTTCTGCATCAGAGTCGGTGTCATGATGATCACCATCATCACCATCATCACTATCCGCATCTGCATCACTTACATGATCAGCAACAAGCTTCCCATCGGATGGCTCCTTCCCGCTGGCTGTAGCCAAATCTTCGCTAGGACCCGCGGTGTCTTTTTGCTTGGGAAATATGGTGCGGAAATCAGGTACCTCCTCCTCATCGCTCAGATCGCACTCCACTACCCCGCTGGATATCAGTTCGCCGAGCCGTTCGTTGTTAGCACATGCCCTTTTCTCGGCCATTTCAATCTCATTCAATAACTGGCCCATAGACACCACAAGCCTACCACGGGCATCAAAAACAGCATCTACACAAACAAATCAAGGTTGATAAGAACCAAACATTAACAAATTAAACAACTAGAACCAACTACAGTTAATAACAAGCTAGAATCATACCTGATACTCCCATCCTACCCCTTGCCCTTCTGGCTGCCTCTTCAGCTTCTTTCTTTCTCGCGTACTTCCCATCGGCCTTCAACTCTAACCTCTTGTGCTTGAGCCACTCCTTGTCGTATTTGCCGAGCGGCATGGGACGGCCTCTTGGAAAAACACCCGCTTTCCTGATCAGAGCTACAATCAAATTGCCATACGGAAGCGCGGTGTTCTTGTGTCTGGCCATCTTCATCATTTGGGTCAGAATTGTGAAGCTGGGGTTGATTGGAAGCTTCTCCATGATATAGTAGAACACCATGAGACTGCAAACTGTGGGCTCACATGCATGCCCTAGGGACGGGACCACATTACCGCAGATTAGCTCAAAAACTAATCTTTGCTCCTCGGTAAGCCTGTGGATCGGGTAAAACCTAGCTGTACCCGGCCTATCAGAAGTCCTTTTAAACCACTTCTGACCCATCTCACCGGCATTCAACGGTTGCTTCGGGCTAACAGAAGGAAACCTCTGCTCGTAATGTACCTCGTACGGACCATCCTTTTTGGTAGGTCTCAGGTCGGTACGAGACAGATACGGACATTTCAGAACTTCATTGATGCTAAACTTATCGACCGTAAACTTAACACCCCACACCAATGTAGTTATTTCCTCCACCCCTTCCTCTAAACCTAGGTTTGCATAAAATTGGACAACCTCCTCATGGTAAACAGGCTCAGGCAACATAAGCAATGTATCTAGATGTTGTGCCCTAAAATGGTCTAGCACGTAATCTAGTTGCAGCGAAGGCACCACAGTACTATCAAACACATTATTATTGACAAGTTTCCGAGAGGAACAACGCTCATACCTAGCTTCTGCGGCGTTGTTAAAGAACTCAGGAGTGTCCTCCTCCTCGCTGGAACTGCTGGGCCCTTCCCCACCATCATTTCCGGCAGCAGCAGCGGCGGCAGGGACTTCTGGAACTTCCGGCGGCAGCGGGGCGACTCGAAGCGGCGGCGGGGCGACTGGAATCTCTGCCTGAACCGCAGGCTCCTCAGTCCGACGCCGTTTACTTCCCACCGCCTGACCACTTCCCCGTCCACTGTCTGAGCCTCTACCACCCCATCCTCGCACAGCTCCTCTGGTCTTTGGCCGCATTTTGTCGGAGAACTTACAGTTTCGTCGCCGGAGAAGGGTTTTTCAATTTGGGGCTAATTAATTTTAGCCCGATCCCCTTTTTTTTTTATAGTAAAAGTACTTGCGATATCGCTAGCCGATACGCTTCTATATGTTGCGAGTTCGCTAGTTCACACGCATCTCTATGTTGCGAAGTCGTTAATATCTCGCTCAAGCCTGAGTATCTAGTAGCGAGTCTTAAAAAGTCTCGCCAGGCAAGCGTTCAAGTAGCGAACTCGCTACAGAAGAATCATTCTAATTAGTAGCGAGGTCGTAACCCAAAAAGTCTTTTTTTTATTTGAACTACTAACTAGCGCTATCGCAACCCCGTCGCCAACTGGTTTTCTGGGTTATGTGGGTTTGTGGGTTTGCGGGTTTGTGGGTTTAGGGTTTAGGGTTTAACTGTGTTAACGTGTATACTAGCGAATTCGCTACTACACAAGCTAATTAGATTGTAACTAAAAAATAAAACTTTTTAATTTTTTATTAGCAATTTTCACATTCTAACATATATATATTTTATATAGATGCAGTACAATACTCTATTTGTTAAATATCCATCATGATATTCACTCAGGTAGAGTACATCTTTGTACATAAGCAGTATGACATAACTCTATGTAAAACATCAATAATTCGGTTTAAATTTTTAAACGCAATATCATATTCTTAAATATGTACATTTTATATCCAAACAGTATAATACTCAATTTGGAAAATATCGAACATCACATTATGTCAAGCAGAGTACATCTTAGTACATCAGCATACAATGTTATTAAGCGATATTCGGTAGTATGATTAGTGATGACAGTTGGTGAGTGAACGTGTGCATGAAACTTTGTTTAATTCAATAATCGTGCTTGTAATCACATAAATGAGTTGTAATAAACTAAGTATCTCTAATGAAATGCACTTGAACTGCGCATATATATATATATATATATATATGTATATATATATGTAGTTCATGTGTGAAGCTCTACTATGCTGTTGTCTCTAAAGGTAAGCGATGGATAGCGTTTTCAAGCGTACACATGATGTGTAGAGTTTCTTATTGTCTTACAATTAAAGACTACGTTTCTTAAAACTCTTTCAAATTATGTAATTGCAGATTAAGTGACCAAATCCCTATCCCGTTCTACATGAGCATACGACGGAACAAATGAAAATTATTCTTAAAATAGAATGATTAGTGTCTTATACCATCATTTTTTTTAAATCGTGATTTAAAAATGTATGAGTGCATTAAAAAAACAAAATAAAATCTTAAGTAGGGTTCGTGGGTTCATTTGTAGCGATGTCGCAACATCCTAGTAACATACTTTATGTCAGCTTTTCGGTTACGATGTCGCTAGAAGGATTAAGTAGAGCATAAAAGGCAATCACATGAGCACGTAACGACTTCGTAAATATCCACGTCAGGTGTAACGAGAGAGTGCCGATTTCGCAACAAGGTAAGCTAGAATAAAGTAAACACGTTATAGAACAGAAAAACACAACACTTTTGGCATCTATCCTCACTTCTTACGGGTTTCATCTCCAAAAGTCCAAACTTTTGCACATCTTCTCAAATCTCCTCAACTTTCTTCACATCAAATCTCCATTACCCATCCCATACATCTTCTCACATCAATTGTGTCAAAACAAAGTGGAACTAGCCACTAATTGCATGCAAAAGATTGGTAAGTTTTGCAATAAATTCTCAACCACATTTTTAGGGTTTGGTTTTTTCAATTAATGTCAATATTTATTTGTTCTTGTTCAATTTGGTAACATCCTTTGTTATGGGTAGGAGAGGGACAAACAAGGTAGACCATCCCCAACCAAAATAATCAATTCTACCGACACAACTTTGTCATATACCAAAGGTACGATTTTTTTCATTCTTATTTGCTAAAAATTTGATTTTCTTGTACATGGTGCCTCCATTTATCATGTTATTACTAAATATCATGTCAGAAGCATGTCCTGAACGAAAATCAAGATTTTCTTTTAAAATTCTCCATAGCTTGCTTAGCCCTAAATTTTAGGATTATTAAATATAATGTTTTTACTACAAAGTACAACTTTGATTTATTAGTATTGTGTTAGTCATTAACAAATTTCAATATACAAAGGAAGCTTAATGGAGAGCCCTTCAAGTTCCGTTAACTTCGACTCAAGTGGGGGGGAAAATGTTGTTGGCGGTTCAAGTGAGGTTAGAAGACAACGAGAAGTGACTCGCGCATCGAAAGAAGCTCAACTCCTCACACATTGTCGCGAATTAGAGATTAGGATTGATAACAAAATACTAACACATGTCAAGTTTAATGACATTGGTGTTGCTATTTCACCCGACGATGATGTCGCGCGATGGTCGACATCAAAAAGGATATATGGAAGGAATGCAAGGTTAGTGTGGTACTTGTTATTTTTAATTTCAATTGAAAATTGTGAGTGTGACTATTTTTATGATCACATTTGTAGCGCCCCTTTATTATCGAGGCAACATCCTATGATCAAGTGAAGAAGAAGGCTCTTCAAATCGCATCAAAAGCTCATCGAGAACACAAATATACCCTTGCCAAGGATTATATCAAACCGAAGGGCACGAGGTTTGGGGAAGATCCAAGTACGCGTTACAATCACATTGTAACCCTTACTTGGGAGGCATTCAAGAAATGATGGTTAGAAAATGACGCAAAGGTTAGTTTACTTACTACATCTTGCAATAATAGTGTCATGCGAATTAGTCAAATATTTTTGTTTCGGTTAGTGCTTTATTCCTAAAAAGCTAGTGGATGGGGGCATGGACGCGGAAGTGGCGAACAAGCTAGTCATTGCCGAAGACCCTACAACATATAGTAGACAACAATTATTCGTCTTGGGTAGAATTAAAAAAGACGGGACTTTCTCAAGTGATGAGGCAAAAAGGGTGGCTAATCGAGTGGTACGCTTAACCTACTACGCCATACCATGTTCCATTTTAGTATCTACAATCAAACAATCAAACACAACAATTGATTACGATAATAACTTTTCATTTACTATACTACCTTTTTAGGACGAGGTCGAGCGTGAAGTTGAAGAAGGCTTGTTAATCCCTGTCGGTAAACACGATGTGCTACGTAGGGCACTTGGGAAGGCCGAGCATCCGGGAAGAGCTAAGGGGATTGGTGGTTATGTTACTCAAATAGAGGCGTTTGGTATCAAACGTAGTAGCAAAGACCCTAAACCATCCAAACTCCAAATAGCATTGAACCAAGCCAAAAAATCCGACCAAGAGGTCAACCTTATACAGATTCAGGTGACAGTACAAATCCAATGCTCATTTATTTCCACTATGATTTCATTTCAAATCATTTGTTATACTTCTTCGCTTTCAGCACCGAAAGCAATTGTCAAATTGGGAGTGCGGTTACTATATGATGTTGTACGCAAGCGAGTGTGTAGCTGGCCTTGTTCAAGGTAATTTGGAATTACATCGCGTAAGCATTCTTATAACCTACTTATTGTACCTATTACTATCTACGTTGCATTCAATAGCATTAAAAAAACATTTCATATTCTTAGATTATCGAGGAAAATCATGCACCGTACACCAAGAAGGAGTTGGAGGATGGTAGAGATGCATTGGCTAGACACTTGGTCCTTATTAGATCTCGGTACATCTCTAGGCCTCACATTCCCAATAAAAGCTAGTTTCTTTTTTTGTCAAATGGATGCATATATTTACTTTTGAGTTCCATTACTTCCATAAGTTTATAAAATGTGGCTTGATAGTGTTTCATGTTCATGTTTTGTGCTTAGATACCATGCATCTTGCAATTGACAGCTTAGACAATTAAAATGAAACCCAATTTTAGTGGAAATGGGTGGAAATGGCTCAAATCCTATAATTTTGTGACACTTACGAATTGCCTACGAGATCGTTACTTCTCTCGCCCGTAACATTAAAATAGTTGCGATCATCTTGTACTATCGCTACTTCAATCGCCCGAGTTATATTTCTGAGCTTAGTTTTTGCGCCCTCGCTACCCAATCGCTCGTTCTTCTTTGCCTCTCCAATCTAATCTCTGTCGAGCTCGTAACAATACACGCCAATGCCAGGCGAATGTCTAGCTTACTCGTAACGTAAAATTTTTTTCTCGCTCACCCAGAGCAAAAACGACGTCGTTTAACTGTAGCGAGTTTTGTAGCGACATCGTCACTACACACATAAGCGATTGTCTTACGAAATCGTTAACTCTCTCGAACCAACTACTTTTATGATATTTTTATAATATCATTTTCACAATTTTTATGAAAAACAATTGTTCGGTTGCGTCCTCGCTACGGAGTTACCTGCGAGTAGCTAGTGACTGTCGTAACCTGGCCCGTTTGGGTTAACTTGGCTTGTAACGAGTTCGCTACTTATGACCGAGCGATTCGCCCCTATTTGTCGTAACCAGTCTCGTCAGCAGATAAATATATGACAAACTAGGTTCACCTACGAGATCGTAACTAATATTAGCGATCCGCACGCTGGAAGTCGTAACCAGTCTCGTAACCTGTCTAGGCTTTTCAATGTAGCGAAGTCGTTAGTATTTCATCTGGCGATCCGTAAGCTGCTGTCGTAACATAACAATCAACCATTTGTTTCGGACTAGCGTTTGCTAGTTACGGTTTCGCAACGAGCCAATTCATATCATACAGGCGTTCACTCTAGCGAGTTCGTAAGCATTTAGCAAGGCGTATAAGCCTACATCCAAGGCGGAAACAAACGCCTTAAACCCAAAAACATATAAGGCGGAAGAGGAACCGCCTTAGATGATTTTTCTCATTCAAGTCACTACTAGGGAAGGCATTTGTTTTCTACCTTAACACATGAAGGATGAACTGCCTTAGATGGCTTGATATTCTAGTAGTGGCCTGAGCCGTTACCTGCACATTTGTTTGCTCCAAATTGGCCAAAAAAGCCTCATAGCCCTTCGCTTGATCAACCAGTAATATACGGAGGCAAGGGATCAAGAACAGCAATAGGGGCACTAAAGTTCTTATATTCATGGCCAAGAGTAGTAAGAAACCACATAAGCTTGTCACGGTTCTCAGCAGGTTGACCCATAATACTTAATTGAACAAATATTTTCACCAAAAACGGATGAAGATCATGAATCGTACCAGTCTTGCGGAGGAGGTTAACCTGCTGACGGAGGCTAAAAACAACAATCGAGGTGCTATGCTGGTAGGCACTGGCAAAAGTATCCCACATCTCCTGAGCAGTAGCACACTGCGAGATCTCATTCTTCGCATCGGCAGTACATGTGGAGAGAAACACACTAGATAGCCTCTGATCATCCACGATCCAGGAGTTGTAGGCAGTCAGGGCAGTGTCGTAGGCATCCTGCTCCTTCTTGAGAGCGGCAGAGTCCGGTGGTGAGGAGGAGGAAGAGGCGGCCGTCGGCGGCACGGGAACGATGGGACGGGGGGAGCCATCCAGATGACCAAACAAGCCTTTGAGCTTAAACACATATTCAACCTGCTTCTTCCATTGTAGGTACGCCGAAGCTTCAAGCTTAGTGTTGAGTGGGTGGATCATCGTATTGATCGAGAGAGCATCATTCTTACGTGCAGCCATCGTCGAGTGAAGAACAAAAAAGGGCAGAGAAAACTTTTGAATTGAAAGAGGAGGGAGAAGGCTAGTACAGAGCCTTATGCGTGCGTGAAAAAAGGAAGGGGGAAGGCGGTGGCGGCCGCAGAAAGAAAAGAGGGAGAGGGTTTAAGAACCCTGGGGTTTAAGGAAATAGTCGTCATGAAACTGATACCATGTAAACTGTATCTGATTGCTTGATTAGAATAAGGCAGTACAAGGCCTATATATAGTTACATACAAGGGCCTAAAGCTAAATACAAAAGTTAGCTAAACCCTAGACACATAAATGCAATATACAAATTACATATATAATTAATAAATTAGTCCTCCAATTTTTCTTATATTGTCACAGCACCCTTACCAGAAGATGAGACGCGTGTTGGGATTAAGCCTCACACCGACACAAGCTTCATATCCATAGTGAAGCAAGATGGCGTTGAGGGATTACAAGTACAGCATGTTAATGATTCCAGCAACGAAACATGGATTCCGGTTCATTTCCCGTCGTCTTCCTTTATTGTTCTTGCCGGGGACGCCTTATATGTTAGTTTCTTCTTCATATATACATCTGTAATTTTATGCATTTAGTATTAATTATTCTGTTTGATGCAAGCTTGGATCATGGACGAGAGAATTTCATGTTTCCACAGGGTCATTATGGCTGAGAAAGCAAGTATGTTGGAGGGGGTGTTTTCCTTCCATAAGGGGATAGTCCAAGTACCAGAAGAATACATATGCAATACATATACAGCCCCGGAAACCGAGCTATCCATCCCTGCATTTTTCCGATGAATTACAGCACATAATCAGGACATGTTACGACCGACTCCTGGATCTGGATCATCAAACTATGTCCTGGATCCTGGTTGGGAGAGCCCATTGTAAACATCTTCATAGCAACACCAAAATAATTGATTAAAACCCCGGATTGCAGGAGATTTGGGGAAGAACGAGAAGAAAAGAATCATAGTAGGAGATTTGGGGAAGAAGGAGAAGGGTTAAATCGGGTCACTTCAAGAAAAATAACCTTTTGCAACCAAAATTTACAAAAAGGCCAAGAATAAGGTTGTAAAATTGCATTTACAAGAACAAAATTGTGAATGGTAGTAATAGCCCAAATTTAATTACAAGAAAAAAAGAAAAGATTGTAAATGGTTGGACAAGGGGTTGTAAATGGGTCTTCATATTATAATCCATAATTGAATTAACCTTACAACTACCTTTTTATTATGTAAATGTATGGAGTGGGGCCTATGGATCATTTGGACTATGAATTAATTAGATCATTTATTAGGCTGAATTTTGGATTGATAATTTGAACATTATTGGGCTGATTTTGTTTGGATTCATCTTGTCTTAACTTGGGCCGATTTTATAGGCTATATTTATAATAGCTTGAATTGGGCTAATAAAATTATACAAACTCTAAATCCACTAAATTAATTTTATTAAGCAACAATTAAAAATAACAATAATTAAAATTAACTTTAATCGTAATTGTATGTTTAAACACATTCTCATTACTAAATTGAATTTAACTAATTAAAAGGTGTTTTTTTAAATCCCTTTCAAAGAAAAAATTTCCCCCTAATTTTCTATATGCAGAATCATTTAATTAAGTTTAATTAATCAAGTGTAATAGTGTACTTTTACTTTAAGTAAATTGATTATAATTTATAAATGATCAATTTCACTTGAATTTATACAAGCACGAGTAATTGAATTGGGTTTAATTAGTTAAGAAAAGGTTGAATTGGGTCTAATATAACTTGAATTTTTATGAGCACTATTAACTTAATTGAATGTACCTGATGAAAGGTTAAATATTACTCGACTTATTATTAACATGGTAACTAAAATTAAGTTTAAATAACAAATCTTACTCAACTTCCTACGAACTATGGTAACTTAATTGAGTTTTATCAAAACTGTCGAATCTTACTTGACTGTCAATACATAGTAACTAAATTGAGTTAAACTACTGAAAATCAAATCTTACTATCTATAAATATTAGCAATTAAATCGAGTTTTACTTATAGAAGATCAAATATTACTTGAATTTCTATGAACACTAGTAACTTAACTGATGTTTCTAGTGAAAAATCAAATCTTACTCGACTTTCTACACAAATTATTAAATTGAGTTTAATATTACTTAAATTCCAATCACACTAGTAACTAAATTGAACTTAGCTAAATTGACTGCAACTAATCAAAAGTCCATTTACTACTCTACTTTCTATAAACATTAGCTAAATTGAGTATAACTAATTCAGGTCAAACTTTCTTAATTTTTCCTTAAATAAATGATAATTTAACTAAAATCAGAAGGAAAATTCTATTCTTTTTATATACACTAACCGAGTTAAATCTAATTAGAACTAAAAGTTTGACTGTATATGATTTTATGTGAACACTAAAAACTAAAAGTGAAATTAAAAACCAACTCTTGATGGCTATTATAATCACTCCGCCGAGTTTCACTATTCAAATGTAATTACTTACTATAATTGTAGTTCAAGTCTACAACTTCTTTTCTACGACTTCTTTCCTAGTCTTCAATACTAGGCAGATGTCAATCTTTACTTTGATTCTCACGTAATTTTTTATGTAGTGTAATTGTGTAAATAATAATGACTATTACATTATAATTATACAATAATTAAATTTAGTTTGGACAATAAACTTTTGAAGGTATATAATGATTAAGACTTATAATTTGTTTACTTTAAATTTAGTGATTACCATTGTTTATATATGTATACATAATTATGTTGTGAACCTTTTGACTAATTAAATATATTAACCAATAATGAATTGTGTTTAATTTTATATTAATAATAATATATAATTTATTAATAAGTGTATATTTTGCACAGATTATACTGTAAAATGAATTTTTTTAATAAATTTTTTTTATTTTATTTGTAATAATAAACTAAGTGTTAATTAGAAGTAAAAAATTGTCATGAGTATGTATTACTTTGACTTGATCTGAACCGTCGATTGGTTTCTTCAAGTGAAATCTCAACCGTTAAACGTTTCTTGTATATATATAAGCAAAGGATAAGGATCCGAATCGCTAAACCCTCATATGTTCGTCGGATCTTTCCCTTCTTCACTGAACCATCGCCGCCCATCTATTACTCCAAAAAATCAACGCTCGGCTATTACTCCATGAATCGCCGGTACTCACCACTCTCCGTACCTCGGTGGGGACCTCCGGGTCGAGCCCAGTTACTCGGCCTCCGGTGATACTCTCCCTGGTCAAGAACAAGTCGGAAACGGATCCTGTCGTCCTTGAAACGGATCGGGTCGGGAGCCGTCCCTCTGAGCAAGGAGGTCACCGATGCGCTGCGAGGAAAGTTTCCGTTGCTGGAGGTCCGGCGGGGGTATAGTTTGACGGAGAGCCGCCACGTTCTCGCCCGTCGGACGATGTGGCCAAGGCTTACCCGGCGGCGTGTCGGGAGCTTCTCCCGACTTTCACCGCTAAAGTGGTCTAACTTGACACCGAAAAAGCGCTGCCCCGGGGCATCTCGGGTAAGATTGCATAAGTGGCTAATTTATGAAGTGCTGTGAAATTTTGTAATTCAGGCTGGTATTGTTTTATGTTCTGTAGTTTGTAGGACATGATTAAGCGAATGGGGCTTGCTGAAATTTCCCATGTAAAATCTTCTGCAAAAGAGCAAATTGTTGGAGAATTTCAGTTGCACCAGGATACTTTCGCTCCATAAGAACGGTCTTCCCTCCACAATTGGTATTCTACTGTCCCTAATTTCATGTTACTATTCCCTGTAAAAAATTCTTTCTTATGATTTGTTTACCTTCAACTTTACTGACTATGTTGTAGTTTTCGGTGCCCAAGTGATTGGAAAAAATGGATAGTTTTCAGTGATTTTAGGGATGATTTCCTGGACAGAAAATCAAGGCTATTGACACTAATTAGCATATTCAGCCCAGTGATTATGGAGTTCTTTGTGTTATTTTTTAGCATGGTGTTTGGCAATTGGCAATTGGCATGTTATCTACTGTAAGGCATCGAGCTATGCAAATGTGTAAGTCCAAGCTCCAGATTGTTATCATAAGCATTGTTTCCTAATGAATGAATCATAACAATTTTTTCCATACATTCTACTTAATTTCGATAGTATGAGCTGGAAAAGGGACTATATGTGTCTTCAATAGAGTTCTGATGGCTGGCTGAGAAGGGGAGATTTAGGGTTTTTTGATGAAGATGGATGCATGCACATTGTAGACCGGTGTAAAAGAGCTCATCAAGCACAATGGCTACCAGGTATAGGCTGACTTAATTCAAACATAGACATACGCATAGCAGAATATCATTTATCAAGGATGATACTAATAAATATTTTGCTGAAAGCTGTGCTTTTGAGGCAGCCTAACACTCTAGATGCAACAATTGTACAAGTTAGTTTCAAGAATTTATAACTATCTGTTACCAGGTCACTTCATGTATATAAGCTAATATGAACAATACAATGATGATATTGCAGGCTTGAAGACGAAGGGATTGTGAATGGGTCAGTGAAGTTCCCAGATTTTTAGGCCTCAACCTAATTTAGCTTATTCAGCTTATGCACTTAATAATTAATTCTTCGTTGTTGTGATCTTTCAGGCTTTTAAGGAGTTTGAAGTTTTTAAGGAGAATTTCAATTGCAAAAATTGAAGAAATGTAATTAGGACCTTGAATACCCTTTACTCTGCCGAATCTGAGTACGGATTCCGACCAATTCTCCTGCCGATTACTCTTCTGCCAAGAGTATAAACATTGCGATTTTTGGACATGCTGAATTGGGGGGGGGGGGGAGGTGTTCATCTTCTTTTGTAGTCAAACATTGCCATGACTTTAAATTAGTATTTTTTTAATAAATTATTTATTTATATTTATTTATTTATTTATGATAATTCTAGCATTTAAAATATTAAATTTTATTATATTAATATTTGGTAGCTACAACATAGAATTATGTTGTAAATAGTTGCCCTTTCAATAGCTTTGATGGTTGTAAATTAAATAAATGAGAAGTTTGAAGAAGTCATCAACAACAAACAAAGTTGTTGTAATAGAAGTTTTTACAACACATTTATATGTTCTTGTAATAGAACAATTACAATGACCCACCAAAAGTTGATGTAACATCATTTACAAGAGAGTTTATAACATCCACTTAAGTAATTGTTGTAAAATAACTATTACAACCATATGAAGACTTTTTACTACCACTTATGCTTTTGTTATAGGTGATTTTTCTTGTAGTGGGTAAAGAAGAGAGAAAAAAAGAAATAATAAATAAGAAATTCTTAAAATAATAAAAAAATCTTATTAATTTTTAACCATTGGATTAGAACTTGATCAATAGCTAAAATAATAAGTAAAAATTTGAGTAAAAACAAGAGAGTGAATGGAACTCCTCCCAAATATATATTTAGTTCAATTCAGTTTAGTTAAATATATTTGTATTTTCTCAATCCAGTTCAGTGTAATAATTAAATGCTTTTAGATATAGTTCAATGTATTTAAGTAAGAAATAAGTTTAGGATAACCGTTTAGTACAACTTATCTGAATAATTTTCAGTTCAGTTCAGTTCAGTATTTTTCTGTTTAGTTCAGTATTTTTCAGTTCTGTTCAATTCAGTATTTATCAGTTCAGTTCAGTATTTTTCAGTTCAGTTCAATTCAGTTCAGTTCAGTGCATTATACTTTTTAAAAGTTTTAAACAAATTAAATGTTAATAATTCAACTCAACTCAATCCAGTTTACAGAAAATATAATTTATTTCAATTCAATTCAACGTAAATATAATTTAATGAAAATTATATTTACGTTGAATTGAATTATTTACCAAAATTATATTTACCAAAATTATTTACGTTCGTATTGAAAATTCAGTTCATTTCAGTTAAGTGTAATTCAATTCAGTTCATTTTAGTTAAGTAAGGTTCAATTCGGTTCATTTCAGTTAAGTGTAATTCAATTCAGTTCATTTTAGTTAAGTAAGGTTCAACTCGGTTCATTTCAGTTAAGTGTAATTCAATTCAGTTCATTTTAGTTAAGTAAGGTTCAACTCGGTTCAGTTCAGTTAAGTATAGTCCAATTCAATTCAATTCATTTCAGAGGTTCAATTCAATTCTATTTTATATTTTTGATAAAATACAACTTCATTTAGTTATATCAGTGCATTAATCGTTTTCTTCAATTCAGTTCAATTAAGTTTAGTAAGATGGGTCCAATTCGTTAAGTTTAGAATTGATGAAATATGATTTGATAATGTTTTTCTAATTTAATTGTATCAATGCATACTTCTTTAAGTTCAGCTTAATTAAGTTCGGTTTAGTTCAATTCATTATGCTTCAGTTCATTTCTATTTATCAAGCTAGATTAGATTTAATAAGTTTGGTGCTAATAAAGTTTGACTTGATAAAATATGGCACAATTTGGTTATATCAATTCAGTTCAATACAGTTCAGTTCAGTATACTTCAGTTCAATTATGTTCTTCTAGGATCATGATGAAATTTAGCTTGATGTATGGCAGACACCACGCTTGACTAACGAACTCAGCTCACAAACTGACCTGCAAAACAAAACCTCGGTTGTCCCGAGGGTAGACACTCCTACGTTAAAGTTATTATGATGTGTAAGGCGTATTGTATGTAGTATGAGATAAAAAAGATGTACCAATCCTTTGGGGTATTTTTATGGCTTCAATCCGTAGATCACCAAGATATGTAAATATGGTAGGAATAAAACTCTTCTGGGAATAATAGTTGTATTACCATGTATAGAAGAAGTGTATTTCGGTCATGGCTGTATTACCATGTTTAGGAGGATGTATATTCCTTGTAGAACATTTATAATATACGCATTCCTTGTAAGGATTAGGATTGATGGACCTATGGATCCATCCTCCGCGTACCTCGAGCCCATGACCCTTCTCGGGCCATGGTCGAGATTGAATGAGGCCCAAAATACGAACCATGGACTTATCAGTAGCCCCAAGGTAGATCTTCAGAATCTGGAATGCTTGCTCTCGAAAGGTTGAAAGAGAGGTTTTCTTTTCGAGGGAAGGCCAATAACTCGAGGGAGAATAACTCGGGGTATTTATGCTCGGGGTGTCCTTGTAGGACCATCCTCTCGGGCTAACCCTTTTGAATATCTAACTTTAAACTCTTTCGTATTCCATCAAGACATATGGACGGCTGAGATCAACTCTTTTTTGAAATCCAGATGGAGAATACACGTGTCGTATATTCATTGGAAGGTAGAGGCGGTATGTCCCCCGTCTCTCCATTTGCTTGCATCGGAACAAGAATCGAGGTAATTACTCCTCTTAATGTCGTCTGAATTTGGGTTAAATCTCCCAAATCATTCTCATTGTCTTCCTTATTCAAAATTTCTTCTTTCTAAGTTCAAGAGACGTATCAGCGCTTTAAATTTCAGAAGCCCCAATTTCTGCCTTCATAATCATTAGTGTCACGGAGCTGGGCCGAGAGCCCCCTCCCTCTTTATTGGGCTCCAGCCCAAATGAAAACCCTAAGGAGGCTCCTCCTCATGAGGCTATAAAAGAAAAGGAAGGGTAACAAGAAAATGGGTCTCTTCTCTTTCTCTCTCTCTCGGATCTGGATTCTCCCTCTTTTCTCCTCACATATCCATCTCTGCCTCCTAAAGCCATAAAAGCTTACTTAGGCATCGGAGCGGGCACGGGCAATAACCCTCCCGCCCTGAGTGATGTCATGTTATGGATTTGCAGGTACCCAGATGATTTGCTCACCGGAGAGGGACTACCCCTGGACGGAATCATGGCCCGTCCGTCGGCTTGATAGTCGGCCCGTTAGTCGGATCGTCAGTCGACTCGTCTGTCGGCTCGTCAGTCCGCCCGTCAGTCTGATGGACAGTTATCCAGATGCTTTGCTCACCGGAGAGGGACTGTTCCCGATGGGATCTTGACCTGTTCACCCGTCAGTCCGGCCGTCAGCCTGCCCGTCGGTCTGACGCACAGGACCCAAACCTTTCCCGGCACTGTCTGCTATTCAGGGAAATTTGGGGCCGTAACATTGGCGCCGTCTGTGGGGATTAAACGCTTAGTTGTCACACAGTTCATGGATGCTTCCGAATCATCCTCCATGGAGCTAAATCATACGCTCAAAGTTAGTTTCTTGTGAAAAAGGGAACATCTCCACCAAAGATACCACCTTTAGAGCCAAATAATTCAGATCTATAAAAGTCAACCAAGAAAAAGCTAGCACAGACTAATTCCATTCATTTTAGCTTAAAAAGTGAAGGGTTTCGACAAAGATCCGACCTTTATGGCTTAAATCCCATATCTGTGTTAAATAGCTATAAAGACATCATAAACCAATCATAAACTTTCGTTCTTGATTGTTAGAAAAGCTATTCTATGCTCTTCTTTTTCACAAAGGAAGAAGCCATACCCATATATGTGCAAACACCATTCTAAATATCTCTTTACACATTTCCTTTTTGGGGGAAGAGTGTACCATAACTTAGCACATGTGCACAAATGGTACGATCTAAAAACTAAAATGTTTCTGCAAAATCAACCTGTCAAGTGACAAGTAGGTTCATCAGGTTGCCTCGACGGTTGCCTCTAAGGATTGCCTCGACGGTTGCCTCGATGGTTGGCCAGATTAGATAGAGGGGCCGATAGTTCCCCCAACGGTTGCTTTCGACGGTTACCCCGACAAGATAGGGAGGCCGATAGTTCCTCCAACGGTTGCTACCAACGATTGCCCCGACAGTTGCTCCAACGGTCTCCCCGATAGTTGCTCCAATGGTCGCCCCGATAGGTTCTCCGACGGTTGCTTCAACGGTTGCCTCGACGGTTGCCTCTAACAATTGCATCGACGGTCACCTCGACAGTTACCCCGACACGATAGAGAGGCCGATAGTTCCTCCAAAGGTTTCTTCCAACGGTTACCTCGATAGTTGCTCCAACGGTCGCCCTGATAGTTGCTCCGACGGTTGCTTCAACGGTTGCATCGACGGTTGCATCTGACGATTGCATCGACGGTCACCTCGATGGTTGCCCCGACAAGATAGGGAGGCCGATAGTTCTTCCAACGGTTGCTTCCAATGGTTGCCCCGACAGTTGCTCCAACGGTCTCCCCGATAGTTGCTCCAACGGTCGCCCCGATAGGTTCTCCGACGGTTGTTTCAACGGTTGCCTCGACGGTTGCCTCTGACGATTGCATCGACAGTCACCTCGACGGTTGCCCCGACACGATAGAGAGGTCGATAGTTCCTCCAACGGTTGCTTCCAACGGTTGCCCCGTCAGTTGCTCCAACGGTCGCCCCGATAGTTGCTCCGACGGTTGCTTCAATGGTTGCCTCTGATGATTGCATCGACGGTCACCTCGACGGTTGCCCCAACACGATAGAGAGGCCGATAGTTCCTCCAACGGTTCCTTGCAACGGGTGCCCCAACAGTTGCTCCAACGGTCGCCCCGATAGTGGCTCCGACGGTTGCTTCAACGGTTTCCTCTGACGAATGCATCGAAGGTCACCTCGACGATTGACCCAACAAGATAGGGAGGCTGATAATTCCTCCAACGATTATTTCCAATGGTTGCCCCGACAGTTTCTCCAACGGTCGCCCTGACAGTTACCCCGACAGGTGCCTCGTCACGTGCCTCGACGGTTCCCTCGACAGATGTTTCGATGGTTTCACCGACAGGTGCCTCGACGGGTGCCCCGACATGCCGCTCCGATAGTTAACCCGATAGGTACCTCGTTAGGTGCTCCGGCCCAACAGCGTGGACGAGCCCGCAGCGCAGCCCGCAGACGTTGAGCATACTATGTGATAATATGTAAGTATGATTCTGATTATAGTCGTTTTATAAATTGTAATATTTCCACAATTGCATTTGTAGTTCACACGTCCGGAGGGTCCATTTGAGGCATCGGTTAGTTCGATTGTCGAATCACTTACCCGGTGGATCTTTACGCGAGACGCTGTGCCAGGAGAGAGGGCGAGGCAGGATAGATGTGTCACCTTCAAACAACGTCACCAGCCCAGCCACACCTTGTCCCTCAACCACAGTCTTGATCCAGAGAGGGCTAGGCCCCGAGGACAAGCAAAAGGTGGTCAAAAAACCCCCAAGGGTTACCCTTGGGAGGCTGGCTCAGTTCACAGGGCATGACCCAAAACCGCCAAATATATCTCGAGGACTTGCGAACCCTTGATATGAAAAACACGCAATTCCGAATAGACCGACCGTCGAACGGCATGACGGCAGATCGACCGGTTGTGATCGGGTATGAGCGAGAGCCGGGTCCCCGCTTTCCAAACATATCCCGAGGTCTTGCGAACCCTTGATATGAAAAACACGCAATTCGAGTAGACCGACCGTCGAACGGCCTGACGGCGGATCGACCGGTTGTGATCGGGTATGAGCGAGAGCCGGGTCCCCGCTTTCCAAACATATCTCGAGGTCTTGTGAACCCTTGATATGAAAAACACGTAATTCCGAGTAGACCGATCGTCGAACGGCCTGACGGCGGATCGACCGGTTGTGATCGGGTATGAGCGAGAGCCAGGTCCCCGCTTTCCAAACATATCTCGAGGTCTTGTGAACCCTTGATATGAAAAACACGCAATTCCGAGTAGACCGACCGTCGAACGGCCTGACGGCGGATCGACCGGTTGTGATCGGGTATGAGCGAGAGCCGGGTCCCCGCTTTCCAAACATATCTCGAGGTCTTGCGAACCCTTGATATGAAAAACACGCAATTCCGAGTAGACCGACCGTCGAACGGCCTGACGGCGGATCGATCGGTTGTGATCGGGTATGAGCGAGAGTCGGATCCCCGCTTTCCAAACATATCTCGAGGTCTTGCGAACCCTTGATATGAAAAACACGCAATTCCGAGTAGACCGACCGTCGAACGGCCTGACGGCGAATCGACCGGTTGCGATCGGGTATGAGCGAGAGCCGGGTCTCCGCTTTCCAAACATATCTCGAGGTCTTGCGAGCCCTTGATATGAAAAACACGCAATTCCGAGTAGACCGACCGTCGAACAACCTAATGGTCAATCGAATGGTTGCGATAGGGTCGGTGCGAGAGCCGGGTCCCCGCTTTCCAGACATGGCATCGGGAAGTTGGTCAAGCTAACCGTCAGTTGGTTCGTTCAGCTGATGAACCCTATGCTCCGCCTAGGAGGCTGTCGAGTTGCGAATAAAAGGAATGGCTCGGCATACCGCCATGGTTGATTGAAAATTCAAGGTGAGCAGACCGGTCCAGACGGCTACCAAGAAGCCGACCAGTTCATCCCCACAGGTCAGCCATCCGGTAAATCATCAGATTGTGCACGAGTTTCTTCAGGAGATGACAAAACGAATTAGGCGAACTGCCAGGTCAGTGGGTCGCATCACCTCCGACAAGGACGACGATTACATTACCTACGCAGATCGCCTGATCATTGGTCATCATCGACGAGGAGGAGGCACGACGACTCAGTCATACCACCAAAAATATGGGGCCATACCATTCAAGCCAATGGTAGCATGACCTAGGTGAGACACCAGGATGAGTGGCTTGTCCGATGACGATAGCACCACAACACCCATGTCGAGTGCCACGCGCCTAGGCGAGCTACACCGAATGCGCGAAGTGGTTATGCGAAAGCCCCAAAGAGATAAAGAGTTACGGATAAGTTGGGTTGGCTCAGCAAACCGCAGTATCTGCCCTGAATTTTAAGCCAGCCACACTGGTTAGGATGGTTACCAAGCTGAAAACCAATCCGCGCCTTCAGTCCCGCCATCCGGTCAACCATCCGGTCTGGGGACTTTTCGGATCAGCGACTAGAATGCCATCTAAAGCCGCCATGTGTTTGGGCCCAGTGCTTATCTCCCTGGTGAGTTGCGGGGTTTGATCTGATCATGGACACCAAAGACAGAGTTTCTCATGCAAAGTAAAACCTTGACCCGCCTCGGGGGTTGACCTCACAAATGAACCAATCAACAGCCATTCCTGCGAACCTATCCCCCACCAGTATCATGACTAGCCAAGAGCTGCCAAGGGCACCCAAGGTTATCAAGCCGTATCAACCCCTCCGTCGAGTTCTTCCAGACTGTGGACCAGCCCCAACCGTTTTAAGTGGATATCGCCATGAGTGGGAATTCACATTCAGACACCTAGAGTGCAAGAGAGACCCTGTTGTGATCTGGTCCATGGGCGCGACTATGAGTTGCAGGATGTATGCCAGAACGGTTGGTTCGCCAGCTCACTCGTCAGTTCATGCGATCGCATATCCAACCAATCTTCAATTTACCGAGGAAGCCGTTGTGAAAGAAATAAGTTTACATGTGAGCGCCTAAAGTGCAGCGTTGCGGTTGATGTGAGAATAAAATAACACGGAGGAGTTGAGGTCAGATGTCTGATTCTATATTTATCTCATCGGTGAACAGTTGATGTGGATGGTAAGCTGACTATCTACCCGACCGTCGAGCCAACGGCTAAATTGATGGTCGACCCGACAGTCGACTTCGTCAGGATACTAAAGAATGAGCTAGTTGTCCTTGATTCATATAAGGGCACAACCGCTTCAGAGAAAAGGTTCAGTTAGCAGATGCCTCAGGGGACAAGCTACATAACAGCTGCCCGACACGAGTGCATCTCTGGCAGGAGAGAAACACGCTTAAGAGGCATTCATGCCCTACCCGTCGTGGCTAAGCTAACAGGGCACCGACCCGTAGCCGCTAAACACGCCCAAGGGTCTCGTGAACTTGGGCATGCAACAAGTACGATGATGGACGTCGCGATCAATTGACTTATCAATTGATTCGATGAGCAATCAGACGACTCAACAGATGAATCAACAGGTGGGAGAATGGCATGCATAAGTCAGAAGAAAACGAAGGCAATAACCAGATAAAAGAGCGGATACCGGGACCGCTCTAGTTACCCGCGGTTGTATCCTCATCTACCTTGGTCGGCACAACCTCGACGTCGACAAGGTCATTCAGCAGGCCGGATGGTATGTCCTCCTCTCTCGGTGACTGCTGTGGCGCCGGTTGACTGATCGGACGGGTGAGTGGTTGAGGCAGCAGGCTCCATGGATGGATCTCGATTTTGCTCGACTCGATGAAATACCTCCCGACGACCTACCATAGTCCGAAGCGTGAGACATCATCACGACTTCGAACTATGGGGGACTTGTCAGGGAGCTGGGCCGAGAGCCCACTCCCTCTTTATTGGGCTCAAGCCCAAATGGAAACCCTAAGGAGGCTCCTCCTCATGAGGCTATAAAAGACGAGGAAGGGTGACAAGAAAAGGGGTCTCTTCTCTTTCTCTCTCTCTCGGATCTTGATTCTCCCTCTTTTCTCCTCACATATCCATCTCTGCCTCCTAAAGCCATAAAAGCTTACTTAGGCATCGGAGCGGGCACGGGCAATAGCCCTCCCGCCCTGAGTGATGTCATGTTATGGATTTGCAGGTACCCAGATGATTTTCTCACCGGAGAGGGACTACCCCTGGACGGGATCATGGCCCGTCCGTCGGCTCATCAGTCGGCTCGTCAGTCCGTCCGTCAGTCTGATGGATAGTTATCCAGATGCTTTGCTCACCGTAGAGGGACTGTTCCTGATGGGATCTCGACCTGTTCACCCGTCAGCCTGCCCGTCGGTCTGACGCACAGGACCCAGACCTTTCCCGGCACTGTCTGCTATTCAGGGAAATTTGGGGTCGTACCGATCAGTAATTGTTATCTTCTTTCTTCGTTGTTTTATTGTGTCTACTTTTTCCTTTTCCTCTGTGTGTGTATTCCCCACATACACTCATTGATCATGAGTAGTAGTAGCGAAACAATTTCCGCCCCCCATCATGATGAGGGAGAGTATGTATGTGCTCAGGCTGAGGAGAATGGCTCCCGTGACCGCCGCAGAGCCGAAGTAGCTAGTGGTAAAAAGCATGTAGTTTTGAAGAAGAAAGCCTCTGAAGAAGAGAAGAGATTTATGGCCATGGCAAGGAGGGCTCGGGTAGAGGGAAATAGCCCAATGGTAGTGCATGCATCCTGAGGTAGACAATCCGTGGATGGTGAAGGTAGTAGCAAGAGGTCGGTGAAGGAAGATAAAGTGCGTGCTGATGCTGCTATCTTCGTTGAAGGTTGTCCCTTTTCGATTCCCCATGATGCTGATCTCATGTATTTCAGGGAAGAAAAGTCTGTCAGAGTTAATAACTCCAACCCGGGGGGTCATATATGGGAGATTTTTACAGCATGGGCTAGCCTTCCCTTTTCCCCCACTGTTGAGTGATTTTCTCCAGTGGTATAAGGTGCATCCAGGGCAACTGCATGCCAATGTGATAGTAATCATAATGGCCTTGATAACTTGGTGTGCCCGTAAGGGTTATAACCGTAGTCTTGCTCTGTTGCAGACCTTGTATAAGGTGTCTGTTGTTAAAAAATCTGTGGTTTTGTCTGTTCGAGACACTTCCACGGGTCGGGCCTTTGTGCTTCCTTTGAAATGTGGGGAATGGGATAAGGTGAAACTAACCTTTGACCGGACAAAGTATGAAGTACCCCATTGGAATAAGAAGCTCAGGAATGAGGCCTGGGATGATGTTGAGTCCTCCAATTAATTGTTGCATATAGCTGAGGAGCTGGTGAGTGAGAAGATCAAACTTAGAGATGGCAAGTTTGTGTCAGGAGATCACCAGATGGGTTGGCAGTGGCCTGTCGAGACATATAGGTGGTTATACCAAATGTCCGGTCGAACTTTTCAAAATGGCAGCTACTTGAAGTTGTCTTGTTTAGATCAGTCAGAGTGTGTAGAAATTGAATGGTATAAAGACGTTCTATCCATGGAGTAGGATCCCGTTGGTGCAGCTAGGGCGCTTCGGGCCTCTAGGATAATAGAAGAGAGGGCAGCTCGAGATGAGGTGTCCAAGAATCAAGCTCTTTTGGATAGGGAAATTCCTGGATTGATGCCTGATGCTCGGCGTCGGAGAAATTCCTGGATTGATGCCTGATGCTCGGCGTCATTTCAAAAGATTGGTCCAGGGACCCAAGAAGACTTGATCGAAGGCTAAGGTCCTTAATGAGACAGTGTCTGTTCGTACATGTTGTCCGAGATCCATCAGATGAGGAGGAGGATGAGGGTTTATCCCTAGTCCGATGTCCGAGAAAGGAGGTGGCTCGGACCTATGGTTCTCCGCAAACCATGCTCGGCAGGCCCGAGAATGATGAGTCTGTAGCTTTTGTAATAGTCTCTGATATGTTGCATGAGGGTACTTCTTCTTGTTATGTATGGCATTCTCGTCTATATTATATCATTTTTTCTGTTGTTAACTCCATTCCTTTTGTCTGCAGTGGGTGTATCCAAGACCAAGAAGGCAACAAGCAAGTTGGCTCAGCTATTCAAGGAAAGAGAGCTGAAGGGCCAAGGAAATAAGAGGGGGTTGGAGACCTCAGAAAACTCCTCTCATATCTCCGGCAGGTCTCCCAAGAAGGCCAGGCTTGATCTCGAACCACTGGGATAGTTTGAGAAATATGTGGTGCTACCTGCACGCGAGATCTCGGAGACTAGGGCCGAGATGACTTCAGAGTGTCCTGAGATAAGCCAGGTATACCTAACTTAGTTTCTAAGCTTAATTGAAGATTCGATTGTCTGACTGGTTTATTTTCTTCCACAGCCTCTGAATCATATGAAGCACTCGTATGGTTCTGTCAAGACGTTGCACGGTCGATTCCAGTTTTTGCAGCAATTGGCGGGGAAGCAGGCGGCTGAGTTGGAGCTGCTAAGAGTGCAGGTGGCCAAGAAATCCAGCAAGCCATCTGAAGTGGTGAAGCGTCTCCAAGATGAGATGGTGCAGGAGAAGGCTAAAAGAGAGGTCCTAGACGAGGAGGTTGGGACCTTGAATGAGGAGAAAATATTGAGGGATAATTCCTTCCAAGAGCTCCGGAGAAAAATGGCTATAGTGGAGGCAGAGAGGAATCGATATGCTGACTCCGAATGCCAGAGGCGGCTGGTTCGGTTAATAATGGATTTTTGCATCAACTACCCTGAGATGGAGGCCCATCGCCAAGAGCATGGTGAACTCTATCATAAATCCGAGCTTCCACAAATGTGGGTGTTGCTTCAGGGGATCCTCAGTGAAGATGACCAAGAATGGTTGGCTTCCGGTTAAAATTGGCCGGAGGCGGCAGGAGATCTGGAGATTTCAGGGCGGAGTTTCGCCAAATAGGAGGGTTCAAAACCAGCTTTCTAGCTAGTTTAGAGTCCTTGGAGAAGGCTTTAACCCTTGAGGAGTTTCAGGAGAAACTATGCAGCCTGTACCCCGAGCTATCATTCTTGGTCAAGAAGCCGGTTGTTGAAGCTTCAACTGGGGGTCAAGAAATTCCAGATGGGTAGCAAAAGATTGTAACTCCTTAGAGCCTTCACTCTTTATTTAGGAATTTTCTCCTTTTGCCCAACTTTTGGCAATCATGTACTCCGACTAATATATCTCTTTCATAAAATTAACAATTCTGTGTCTTCCTTTATATCCAGTGTTGCGTATGTAGCTGCCTGTGCTGAATTGCAGGTTAAGTATGAGGCTGCTCTTTAGAAAAATGAGAAACTGAAGGAATAGTTGGATGACTCCAGGTAGGGATGATCATGGGTCTCGGACCCGCTCCAGATCCTGCGGATTTAGATCCTGTGGGTCAGGTTTGGATCCAAAAATTTTAGACCCATCGGATATGGATCGGGTCTGGATCTAGATTTTAATAAACGGGTATGGATACGGATATATGATATTAAGATCCAGACACTGATCCATATCCATATCCAGACCCATTAACCTATTATAATATATAATTAATAATACAGTTTAATATATTATTACTATGTGATAAATATATATGTAATATCTAATACTAAATCATCTTCTCTATAGTAATAATTATTATTATTCCGAATTCCTGATACCAATACAATATAGAAAAAGGCAAAAACATTTTACATATTCTCAAACTCTATTCTGAAACATTTTATCTCACAAACTCTAGTTCCATACATTCGTGCACTCTTAATAAATTCTGACCAGTTAACTTCTTAGAACATAGAAAATATCGTTTTTTGTTACACCTACTACATTCTTGTACTAAATTACAATGTTGATCTTAATAAATGATGCATTTTGATGTTTACTGTGGATTGATAATTCATATATATGCTAATATGTGTGCTTATGGTAATAAGAATAAACAAATTTGGGCATATTTGTATTCACTATGAAAATCTCAAACATTTATAAAAAGAATTTATCGATTTCTTAGTAGACCCGTTTATGACCGGTTTAAGACCCTTAGACCCATAAGACCCTGCGGATATGGATATGGATTTTGAAATTTTAGACCCTGCGGATATGGGTCGGATTTGGATCCGACAATTTTTTTACGGATCGGGGCCGGATATAGCAAAATTAGATCCAGACCCGCCCCATGATCATCCCTAACTCCAGGGGCTTTTGTAGCCTAGTCCGAGAAGATTGTGACAGTCTCCGCCGTCAGCAAGTGATAAGTCTGGAGCGGAGGGCTGAGTTGAATAACCAGCTGAAGAAACTTCAGCAAAAGTTTAAAGCTCTCGAAGATGTTCATGGCAAGGCTCTGGCTGCCAATAAAGATTATGATCGAGAATGGAGAGAAGCCAGGAGGGAGTTGATGGAACTCAAGAATGATGGTCATAATAAAGACTGTCGTATTTCTGCTCTTCAACATGAAAATATTGACGTGAATCACAAGATCGTCTCTATTACTGAAGACCTGAGGACATGCGAGGCTGAGCTAAATTCTTGTAGGATCCAAATACAGGAATTATCGGCTCAGGGCATGTTTGTTACGCCTCCAGTTTCTTCGAGGAGAGAGATAGGTGGGCCTTCTTCAGGCTTGAATTCGGGGCGAGGAATAAGGCCTCCTGCCTGAGGTGGTATGTCTCCAGGGATGATTAATTCTCCAGTAGGGTCATAACATGGAAGGGGAAGATGAGTGTCATCTACTCCTGGAATTCCTAGTACAATTGGTTCTCCTTCTGAACCTGTTTCCATAGAAGGTAGGGGAATCCCCTACATCATCTCAGTTAATGAGGATAGCAGAAGAGAGTAATTGGGGTCGAGGCCTCTAGGGAAACCGAGGTCGTGCCTCTACTTCTACTCGTGGTCGAGGACGTACCCCTATTTATAAAGACCTCTACGAGGTGTAGGATGTATCATAGTGTAGTAACACTTTTTAGTTTTTTGCCTTTCTAAAGGTCTTTAATCTTTAAGAATATTGGTTATCATGCTTATTAATAGCCTAAATAAATGTCGGAATGTACCTTATTAGGTGTACCATAAGGAAGGTCTCGAGTTTCAAACTTTGTGAGTTTGTGGGACTCATATTATGTTGGTGTTGACCATATACTTTTTATAAGTATATGATTTTATTTTAGCCTAAGGTGATTGTAGTCCGAACACGTAGCTCAAACAGTTCATATTAGATAAGCATTAATCACACACTTATAAGTGTATAAGTCTTAGGCAGCAGTCTTTACTTATGCTTTGTAAGGCATAGTGTCTCTTTGTTTGAGAGGAATATTGACTGCTTAAAATGAAATAGAATGTAATTTATTGAAAATAAATTGTATTCTTCGAACCCATGAGCTCGGTAAAATTGAAAAGACAACCCCGAGTTGGGAAACTCGGGTATGAAAAATAAATGATAAAAAGGGAAAAGAAGCTTGGCCCATAGGCCTTATTGAAGTAGTTTCTCCTTATTTTGAGAAGATCTACTTGGTTTTAGCTCCGAGATACCTGCGTAGGAAGGGCTCCATTATGACAGGATCCAAGTGTTCTCCTTCGCAAGTTTGTAATAGGTAGAATCCTCCGGATTGAGCTGTGGAAACTTTGTAGGGTCCTTTCGGCCTTGACTCCAGCGCTCCTTCAAGCTTGTCAGTGCACCACAGGCCTACTCGCATTACCAGTTCTCCTATTTTGAAGGTTTGATGGCGTCGCTTATGCCATATTGTAGTCATCTCGTAACAAGCCTCATCCTTGAAGTGGAATACCAAAGGTTGTTCGAGATCAGGGTCTGGTATCAAATCCCCTAGGATGGCGTTGACGGTCGAGATGTTTCTCACCTTTCTAGCATCAAGAATGGCTGTGATCATACAAGAACGTGCTACTCCTTGGTCTCCCTTTATGGAGGCCACTCCTTGTGGTGTTGGAAATTTCAGCATCAAATGGTAAGAGGACCATACGGCCTTAGCTTGGCACATCCAAGGTCTGCCGAGGATGATATTGAAGGGGGTGACGGTGTCGACCACCACGAAGGTGCAGTAGAGAGTTAGGCTTTTCGCCCCATCTGCTACTGTCACTGGGAGTGTGATTTCTCCAAGATGTATGACTGGATTTCCGGTGAACCCCGACATCGGACCCGTAGGCTTGAGGTCATCCTTGGTGAATCCTAGCTTCTAGAAAAAATCTTGGAACATCACTTCTACTCCGCTGCCATCGTCTATAAACACTCTCTTCACCAGGGAATCCTGTATCGTTGCAGAGATAATGAGAGGGCCGGAGTGAGGCATCTGGTTTGGTACGGCGTCCGCGTCCGAGAAGATGATTGTTTCCTCGGGGCGGAGCCTCTTGTTGATCGGCTCCGTGTGGGGTATGGCCCGCACACTATCCTTTAGCTTTGTGAGGGAGATTGCTTCTCCAGTGTAGCTATTAATGCCGTTGATGACTCGGATGGCTCCATTTGGCGGTGGCGGAGGAGGATCTTGAGGATTGTTGCTTCCACCCCCTTGGTTGTTATTGTTGTTGTTGTTGTTGTTTCGGGAGTCATCCTTCTTTTTCTGCCAGGGTTTTCCCCCATACCTCTTCTGAGTACCCTGGCTGTCACCGACTATCGAAGGTGCAATCTGTTGCACAATTCCTTGTCGAATCAGCTTTTCGATCTAGTTCTTAAGCTGATAGAACTCCTCAGTGTCATGCCCCCGATCTCGGTGATATTTGGCAGAATTTCGGGCACCTTTGACGCTCAGCTTATTCCTTCATGGCAGGAGGGTCTTTCAAAAGGTGCCTGTGAATGGATAAAATCTCAGCCCAAGATCTAGCCAGAGGAGTGTAGGACTCGAAGGTTGGTTTGGAGGCGCCTTCTGTCTTTTCGACCTTAGGTACCTTCATCATAGGTTCCTTTCCTTTATTGTCAGTATAGGATTATCGCGGTCTCTTGCCCGTTACCGCGTCTGCTTTGCTGGCATACTTCTCCATGATTGCTTGAAGATGTTGGATGGTAGTAGGATTCTTGGTTGCCAGCTTCATCCTTAGGGTGTCATCGTCCACACTCATGCGATACATATTTATCAAGAGGATCCCATCTCGATCATAGCATTCAGTGGCCAGATCCATATATCTGTGATAATGCTCTATCAAAGTCTCTCCTTTGAGGCAGGGCATGTACCCTAAATCTCCGAGGGATTTAGTGAATTTCTTCTTATGGAAGAAGGCGAGGAGGAGAAATTCGGCGAAATCCCAATAGTCAAATAAGCTCTATGGTTTCGTTTGAGTAAACCAGGTTTGGGCCTTCCCTCGGAGATAACTGGGGACAATCTTACATATCTCCAGCTCATGAAAGTTCCTAGTCTCCAAGGTCTTGAAGAAGACTGAAAGGAATTCTCTAGGGTCACTGGTACCATCGTAGGTAGGCAAGTGCTCTGGGACCTTCTTGTTGCATCAAAGGGGAGGTTCACGATGTGACGTAAAAAAGGGGAACGAGGCGACTGTCCTCTGGGTCGGAGGATGCACTTGATTTCCTGGTTGACCTCATACTTCCCCCGGGTAGGATAGGCTCCGTCTTGGGTAAAAGGCCGATCAACACTGGTCTGCCACTCGCTCTGAGTCCGTTCCCTCTTCTCCCGTCTGAGTTCTTCCTGAATTCTATTAATGCGCATTCTTCGCACTTCTTCCCTGCTTAGCCCTAGGCTTTCATTATGGTAGTTGGCTAGATTGGGAGGCGGCTGCAGGTTTCTCTAAGTGCTGTATGGAGGTAGACTCCGGGACAAGTCATTCAGGAATCTTTGCTGCTGTTTGGATCGGATGGCGGTGTTGTTCGATTCAGGGTATTGATACTCGATTCAGGGCTTCGTGCGTCTGGGCACGAAGTTGTTGGCTTGGATTTATCAGGGACGCTACAAAATCAGGGTATTGAGAATGTAGGTCTCTCATCAATGCTTGGACATCCTCAGGAATTTCTCTCGGGGGAGTGTCCGAGACAAGGTTGACATAGGGCTGTTCAGAGCTCGGAGGAGGAGGAGCTGTATGTCTGAGAGGTTGGTTCAGGGATGCCTCTAGGCGTCTCTGTCTCTCCTCTTCCTGCTGTCTTTCTACGAGGATTTGTCGATCTCTTTGCGCTCTTTCTTCCAAAGAAAAGATTGAGTCGGATCTGCTATATCTTAGCCCATTCTCTCGGTCGAGGCCTTCTGAATTGTTGATGCGCACGCTATAGTTCATGTCGGTCTGGATCGAGATTCTTGTGCCCGAGTTCGGCACTTCGGACACAAAAGGGTTTGATCCAGAAGGTGGTACTCCAGACGCGACCGGAGTTCGGAACGCTGGAGTTTCCGGCACCTACGGTAGAGCTCGGTGGTGGTTCTGACGTGGAACGTGCTCGGGATCCTCTGGGTCGTCCGCGTCCGCGTCCTCGGGGAAGTTTCTCTCCTTCTGGATTTTCTTCTGGGGCTTTCCCTTGGTTTCGGGCGCTTTGTCTGGGTTACTCAGCTTCAAACATGGCGTTGAAAACTTGTTGAATAGGTGCACGGACAAAGTTTGGCGACGTCGTCAATAGACACGCACTGGGCGTGCCAATTGATGTATGGCAGACACCACGTTTGACGACGAACTCAGCTCACCAACTGACCTGCAAAACAAAGCCTCGGGTGTCCCGAGGGTAGATACTCCGACGCTCAAGTTAGTATGATGCGTAAGGCGTATTTTATGTAGTATGAGATAGAAAACATGTACCAAACCTTTGGGGTATTTATATGGCTACAATCCGTAGATCACCAAGATATGTAAATATGGTAAGAATACAACTCTTATGGGAATAATATTTGTATTACCATGTATAAAAGAAGTGTATTTCGGTCATGGTTGTATTACCATGTTTAGGAGGATGTGTATTCCTTGTAGAACATTCATAATATACGCATTCCTTGTAAGGATTAGGATTTATGGACCTATGGATCCATCATCCGCGTATCTCGAGCCCATGACCCTTCTCGAGCCATGGTCCGAGATTGAATAAGACCCAGAATACGAATCATGGACTTATCATAGCTAATGTCAATGCAGTGAGTTGTTTCTTCAATTCAGTTTTGTTCAATTAAGTTCAATTCAATATACTTCAATGGCTTGTTTTATAATAAAAATTTTGAATATAAATATATGTTATATTAAAGAATCAAATGTATTTTTCAGTTTAGTTCAGTTCAGTTCAATTCAGTTAAGTTCAGAATTTTTCAGTTCAGTATTTTTCAGTTCAGTTCAGTTCAGTTCAGGCGTATTAAACAGGACCTAAGAACCACACCTACCTCTTTGGAAATTTTCCAAACTCAAACTATTAAACAATTACATGTATCACAACTGATGATATATTTTAAATATAATAGGATCATAAGTTGAAGATTATACATCATAAATAATCTTTAATCCAAGTTTTATATGGTCGCATAAGCAAGTAAAGTAATTTCTTAGTCAAACAATGTGCTATGACCAAAATTTATTAATAAATTGACTAACTAAAAAGAGGGCGCCCTGTGAGGTATTCCCTTTCTTCCGTGTTTCCGCTTCATAGGATCTTTAGCCACTGCCAAAATCTTCTTCAACATTTTTTCTGGCAGAAGTGAAACTTGGTGTGATTCGGTTTTATATGCATTCACCTGGAAAGTATATTATAAGGTATCATTAAAAAATTGAATATTTTCCTAAGGAATTATTAAAAATATTAGGAATACAATAATTTGGACTAAAAAGTCATGATTCTACTTAGATATTAAAACACATAAGGATGTAGATCTTTATAATCGAATGCAAATAAAATCTACAATTAAAATAAGTACTTTCTAATTAGAATCACAATGCTTAATAAAATTCATATCCAACCTTGCAAGGGATAGAGCAAAACTTGTATTGTTTAGGCTCGTGCAATTTTCTCTTGCAAACATGACATGATTCATCAACAGGATATCGAGCCCCAGACCCCAAATGTGGAAGGGGATTTAGTGATATGATTAATTTTTTGTTACACTTGAATGGCTGTAGTAATAAAAATGAAATAATATGAGAGAAGTTATAGATGTATTATATTTTGGACAAAGAAATTGTATTTGTAATAAGACAATAACGCGTGTAACTTATAATTTTTTAACAGTATGAATTTGATTTGGTACAAAATTAAAATAGACTAAATAAGACAAAAACATTTTTTGATGAGCGAAAATCATATTGAAAATAATATAAATTGAATATGCAAAATAATCTAATTTTCATGATACTAGTTAACATTTTAAATACTCCATAATATTCTTAATATTTTTAAACACATTTATGGCTAAGAATATTTTAAATAACAATTGAATTAGATTTCAAAAACAACCATTCAAACATACAAATAAAAAAAGTAGGTATAAATGTATTTTTTGGTGTATGAAAACATATGATGTGCTTATAAAATTATATTTTGTGTAAAATTGAGTACAATTACACATAAGATTTGCCCAACAAACATGTACATCTATTTCATATCATAAAAACATCAATCCATTTATCTGGATTTCAGCACAGTCCATATGAGATTCCATTTGTTCAAGAGACACCACATCTTGATACACATGATGATGGATCTTGAGGTATTCATGATCTTTATGCAAACTAATAGCTTCACAACATTTGCAAAAACTCACCTTGCAAGAGATGCAATACCTAGTAAGTTCATTTTTGTCCATATCATGAAGAAAGCAAGGTCCAAAAAAGTTCATTTTCAGAAGGGGATGAAGCCACTCATAGATGCTTTCAATGAACTTCACTTCATCCTGTAAATTATAGCACGATAACCACAATTAAATGTTGGCTATAGTCAAATTACTTCAGTTAAATGTCGAAAATAAAAAAGTTGAAGAATCACAGGAAGGACTTTTTAAATGAAAAGTATGATAATTCATTAAGTTCATCAACAGTACAAATAAAATTCACCTCTCTAAGCCAAACAAAAAAATTCACATCAAACTTCTACATCTCTATCTATAAAACCTGGAAAACAACACAATTAGGATTCTGTATAGCCTTTCCATCTTTTGAACTATATTTGTATCATAGAGAGAAAAAGAATCTTTACAAAATTTACATGTTTGAGAAATATACAAATATATCAATAAATAATTTGAGAAAACAAAAACTCGCAACCTGGTGGCAAGCTGATGTTCCTCCTTCCATTATCTATGCTTGATGAATAAAAATGAGAGATGTTTGTGTAATATTTATAGAGTTATTTAGTTGTTTAATTACGTAATTATTTACTACAAATAAAAGGTTTTGAATAGGACACAATAATAATCAAATTTTAGAATATGTAACTGGCAACCACATAATTACAAATATTTTCTACAGTAAGTCAAAAAAAAACTTACAATGTGTAATCAGTTTCTTTAAATATTTTGGAAACTACTAGAGGATATTTAATTTTAAATTCAAATCTTCTAATATGAATTATAAAGTTGATTTGAAAATTCAAACTTACCTTTATTATAGATGAAATAAATTGTATTCTAATATTTTTATATTGATGGTTATAGTTGGGTACAGGTTGTACTTAGTTACATATTATTAATGTTAATTGTTTGTTCTCAAGTGAACATAGATAGTTTTTTGAATACTATTATCTTATAACTTATTATACGTATATCATAAAAAGTTAAACTGGCGAAAATTTATCTTCCATATTTTCTTGGTTATGACTGAAAATCTTTTCGCTTGAGTTCTTGATTACATAATATTTTCCTTAAATAAAATATAAAAATTAAAAGAATTAAATGGATCACTTATATTTGCATCTCAAAAGTAGATTATGTTTACTTAAGTAAATATAGAAATTTCTAGACATAATATAATAGTAAAGTGTTTAGGTTAGTATCAATTTATTATAGATGGAACTAAATATTTCTTATCCTTAAGAACATTGTGATTAAAAATATATTTTTTGGTTTGGTAATATTTTGTTGCTGTATATTTTTAGGCTATTGTTTTACTTTTGGTTCAATGTTCTTAGTCCAATTTTGGCATTGTTACGTCTTATTATGGAATTTACTATCCATTACATTGGACAAATTTAAAAATATAAAGAATCATATTCGTTTGCCGAGATCTTCTTTTTTACCTAAGCATACTCTGGTAGAAATACTATTTTTGTTTTGTATTGTGATAATATTTTACTTTGTCTAATTTTGGTAATGAAATTCTCTTTTACTACATATTATCACTTTCCAATTTAAATATTTTTTTATTTTCCATGGTTGTGATAAGTCCATGGTTTGTATTCCAGGACCTCATTCAGTTTCGGACCAAGGCCCGGGAAGCTTTGTGGGCTCGAGTTACGCGGAGGATGGATCCACGGGTGCATCGGTCCAAATCTGATGTATGGCGGACACCAGCACTTCGACGACGAACCTTACTCACGAACTGACCTGCAAAACAAAGCTTCGGGCGTCCCGAGGGTAGACACTCCGACGCTCAAGTTAGTATGAGGCGTACTTATTGTATGTAGTATGAGATAGAAAAGGTGTACCAAACCTTGTGTGTATTTATATGGCTACAATCCGTAGATCACCAAGATATGTATTTATGGTAGTAATACAACTCTTATGGGAATAGTGGTTGTATTACCATGTATAGAGGAAGTGTATTTCGGTCATGGTTGTATTACCATGTTCAGGAGGAAGTATATTCCTTATAGAACATTCATAATATACGCATAGGAAAATTTCTTCAATCTTGTTCTTCTTTTCTTCATATATTCACTTCCTCCCATTATCTATACTGCCATGTCTTCTGCAAACTCCAGTATCCCTTCTGGCAATGTAGATAATGTTGTTGAAGAAAGAGCCCCAGCTGCTCGTGACTTGAGTAGCTTGTTCTTAGAGGTTGACTCTGGGGAGTTGATGGAGGTTACCATTGCTACACCGCTGCAGGCTGTGGCTGTAGTGGCAGATGATGGTGCCTCTGGGTCAGAAACAGACCCAAATGCGGAGCCCCAAGTTGATAAACGGGTTCCGGTGGCCGGTGGCATAAATGATGTCACCAAGGTGGTCGATGAAAAGACCCTGCAGTTTTTGAAGTCATGTAGGTTATCGTACCCTGTCGAGGCTGATTTGAAACTTGAGAATGAGACCATTCCGGTCCAGAATCTCGTGAGCTCCACTCGAGGGGTGGTATACGGTAGGTTCTTGCAGCAGGGACTAAGTTTTCCCATTCCTCCTATGTTCTCCGAGTTTCTGCAGCATCATCAGCTACATCCTCGCCAAATTTACTCCAATGTGGTGGTGACAATGGTGGATTTTATCTCCTGGTGCTCTCTGAAGGGCTATGAGCCAAGCTTGGATCTATTTAGGAGTTTGTTCAAGCTATTCTCTTTCAAGGAGCGTGAGCATATTACCCTTACTCCTCGGGATTGCAAGGTCTTCACTTTTCCTGATAACAGCTGTAAGTGGGAAAATATTCGGGTAACATGTGATCGAACCAAATACGAAGTTCCTGACTGGAATTTGAAGCCGAAGGACGCTGTGCCTCTCGATGTTTTTGAGATTCCTGCTCATTTAAAGGGCATCATTGAGGAGTTGTTGAAGGAGAAGATAGTCTTCCAGGAGGGAGGATTTGTGCGGGGGGCTCATGGCTCAGCGTGACAGCGGCCTTCTATCACCTATTCTTACTTGCTAGATGTTCCTTGGTCGAAATCTACATCCAGTTACATGAAGAAGGATCGAGATTGGACCCTCCCTGATAAAATCTAGGGAGATAAGAAGAAAGCCAAGGAGCGAGCTTCCAGGAAATCACCCCGGACTCGGGATGAATCTTCTTCCAGTCAGTCTTCTTCAGGTAATATCTTGATTTATATACTGCAGTAATGCTACCTTCCATATTGTATTTTAATATTTCTCCTTTTGTTCGTAGCCTCTCCTCCGAAGAAAAAGATCAAGAAAGAGAAAGCGGACCTCGAGATCGTAGAGGAGGAGGTGGAGGAGCCCGAGGAGGTGGAACCGGAGGTTGGGGCTCTTCGAATGACGATGAATCTGACCTTGAGCTGGTGATTCCTGAGGATGAGCCTCTTAAGAAGTTGAAGTATTATCTGAGGAAGAGGATGGTCAGGCTTCTCGGAAGTCCCTTAAGAAGTATCCCTTTGCCTCTAAAGTAGTAATTTTCTATGTCCTGTTGTGTGAACTTTTTAGATGTCACATATTATACAGGTCTTGATATGTCCTCTATTTTGCAGCTGATGGTAAATGTATCCACAGTTTGACGGCAAACCAAAGGTGAGATCAAACACCTGTATAACTCTGTGAAGGAGTTACATTCCAAGTGTCGGGCTCTCCAGGCCGAGAAGGAGGTGATGAGGGCCAACGTTTCAACTTCGATAAACGAATCAATGGTTTCTCCTTCCTCTGTCCCAACTGCACTGGATTTGACTCAACTGGAGGACAAGGTGAAGCAGCTCGAGTCTGATAATAAGGCCTTACTGCTGGCCAGAGAGTTCGAGAGGAAAGAGCTGAGGATGTATCAGGAAACCGTGAACGAGCTGTCACAGACCTTACCTTCGGATGGGAAATCGGAGGAGCTAAAACGGCTTCTTAAGATTTGGGGTGCCTTTATTGCTAGCAGCCCCGAGTTAAATAGCCATAGAGAGGAGTATGGGGATTTATTCCATTCCTCTGAGCAGCACGAGATCTTGGATCAAGTCCTGCAACTATGTCAATCCGAGAAGGAGGTGGAGGTGATGAAGGAAATCTTCTCTCATCCAGATATTGGTGATAAGCTCTCTGCTCTGACTGCTAAACGCTGGATCCCTAAGGCCGAGTTTTTGGATGCATTGGATCCCTCCGAGAAGATAACCACAGCAGGAGATTTACTGAGGCTTATTCAAGCTAAGTATCCTGATTTATCTTCTCTTGACGAGGTGATTTCTACTTCTTCCATTAATAAGATGGATTAATCTTGGCATCTCCTCGTCAGCTTCAAGGCCTGAAATCCTTTACACTTGAACCTCGGTCTCATGATTTACTGGAAAGGAGCTCCTGTCTCGAAGCTGAGATACTCAGGGATCAGGTCTTCGCAGTTGTCCATGATGAACACTCTGCGAGCTTGGTGTTATTGGCCTTATTCCTCGGGCATCTTTTGACAAGGCCTTTAATGTCACAGTGTGCAGAAAAGTTGACAATAGCCCATCTCTCAAGTGTCACTGCTGGTGAAGTTCTAGGAAACCCTATTGGACATATTTAGAAGTATCATATTCTGATGTAATGTATCAAAATTCGAGGTTTTTCCTCTATGTGCCCTTTTGAGGGACTTTTTTAGAAGTATCATATTCTGATGTAATACATCAAAATTTGAGGTTTTTCCTCTATGTGCCCTTTTGAAGGACTTATTAAGAAGTATCATATTCTAATGTAATAACACCTTTGATATGAACTATTTGTGTTCAAGGTTTTTCCTCTATGTATCCCTTTGGGAATTTTAGAAGTATCATATTCTGATGTAATAACACCTTTGATATGAATTTTAACTTCTGTTTTTGAGGTTTTTCCTCTTTATGTTGAGATGATTGATTTTCGAGCACGTATGCCCTTTTGGTCTAGATACCTCAATCAAGCACTTTTCAAAGTACTTTATCTCGAACCTATCTCTTTCCTTCAAAACGATTGGTAGTTGAATATTGGATCCAAGCAACTTATAAGTTGGCCAATCATATACTTTATAAAGTATATTGTTTTGAATAGCAATCAATGTTATACAAGACAACAATCCTCTTTTTAGAAAAGGAATTTAAGTTTGCTTGCTATAAGGATAGGTATAAAAATATAATGACTTCAATCTAAGTTTATAACTTTAAGAATAGAAGTAAAATAAATAGTTGGTTTGAGTTTGAGTACCCATTTGTGCTAGAGCATTCTTGTCTCGGACCTTGATGAGGCTTCTCGGACGTTCTTGATAATCTCGAACCTTTGTGAGGCTCTCCCTTGAGTTTTTATCTTCCGTGATACTTTCGTAAGTTAATCACATTCCATCTTCGTGGTATAGGTTCCCCTTCATGGTTTCCAAGAAGTAGCTTCCCCCTGGATGGGATTCTAGGACTCGATATGGACCTTCCCAGTTGGGGACTAGCTTCCCTTCCACTTCTTTCTTGCTTTTTTCATTTAACCTCATTACAAGGTCTCCTTTAACGAAAGTGGCCAAGCGGACTCTTCTATCATGGTAGCGCTTGACTCTCTCCTTTACCTTGGCCTCGTGGATAGTAGCATTTGCTCTCTTCTCCTCTAGGAGTTCAAGGTCGAGACGAAGGTTTTTCTTGTTGCCAGTGCCATCTTCATCGTTTGGTTGAGAAGTACGGGCAGAGGGGACTCCAATCTCCATGGGGATGACCGCCTCGGACCCATAGACTAAGCTGTAAGTAGTCTCTCCTGTTGATGTGGCTGGTGTGGTTCTATGGGTCCAAATCACACTTGGTAGTTCTTTGATCCAGTTTCCTTTAGCTCCTTCAAGGCGCTCCTTGATGCCGCTTACCAAGGTTCGGTTTGTGACCTCTACTTTTCCATTAGCTTCTGGATGATATATCGACCTCTACTTGGCCATTAGCTTCTGGATGATATGCCGAGGTGAGCTTCTGATGTATGCCATTCTCCTTACACCATTTCTTGAAGAGGTCATTAGCGAATTGTGCTCCATTATCGGTCACTATGTATCTCGGGATACCATAGCGACACACAATATTCTTTCAGCAGAAGTTGATAACCGTCTTGCCAGTTTTGTTGGTCAAGGCTTCAGCTTCCACCCACTTCGAGAAGTAATCGATGGCCACAATGAGGTACCTGAAGTTACCAGGGGCCGTAGGAAAGGGTCCGACGAGATCTATACCCCATCTGAAAAATGGCCAAGACTTTTGGATGGTAATCATATTCTCCTGTGGCACGTGGACCATCTTAGCAAATCTCTGACACTGGTGACAAGAATTGATATATTGTTTGGTGGCTTGTAGCATCGTAAGACAGAAATAACCCATCTGTAGGAGCTTTCAGGTAACGGTGCGTGGACCTTGGTGGCTACCACAAACTCCTTCATTTGCTTCTTGTACTAAGTGTTCAGCGTCGGGAGGCCCAACACACTTGAGTAAAGGTTGGAGGTACCCTTTCTTGTATAAGATACCTTCGTGGATGACATATTTGGGAGCTTTAACTAGGACCTTCCGTGCCAGGTGCTTATCCTTGGGAAGGGTTCCTGTTTGGAGGTATTCAATGTAGGGATTCATCCATGTGTCTGAGATGTCAACAGCCATGATGCTAGTTTCTTTGTAACTCCTTTTTGCCAGGGTTTCCATCAGCAATTCTTGAGAAGATCTTATGTTGAGGTCCGAGGAGGCAAGTTTCCTAAGTGCATCATCCTTATGGTTGCCTTCTCGGGGGATGTGATTCAGCTCGTAATGTCGGAATTGGTTTAGAAGAGGCTTAACTATCTTGAGGTACTTTTGGAGACAGTACTCTCGGGTCTCGTATTCGCCTTTGACCTGCTGAACCGCGATCTGTGAGTCACTAAAGATCTCGAGGTCTTTAACTTCTAGGTCTTTAGCTAGTTTTAGTCCGGTAATGAGGGATTCATGCTCTGCTTCATTGTTGGTGGCTCGAAAATCGAAATGGAGAACATAAGGATGGTCCTTTCCCTCAGAGCTTGTCAGTAGAACTCCAGCACCACTTCCCCCCGAGTTGGAGAATCCATCAACATATAACCGCCATCTTCCTGTGTTTGGAACTGGTTCTTGTTGGTTGATTCCACTGGTTCAACTGATTCCATTATGAAATCCGACAAGGCCTGGCCCTTTATGGTTGTTCGAGACTTATACTGCATGTCATGTTCTCCTAACTCGATGGCCCACTTCATCATTCATCCCGAGGCGTCCGGCTTCTGGAGGATTTGCCTGATCGGGTAGTTGGTTAAGAGAATTATTGTATGTGCTTGAAAGTATGGTCTCAACCGCCGAGAAGCATGCACGAGGGCTAGTATCAAGCGCTCGAGAGGGGTATATCTGGTATCGGGCCCCTACAAGGCCCTGCTTACATAGTATATAGGATGTTGTGATCCTTTCTTTTCCTTGACCAATATAGCGCTAATGGCTAGCTGGGATGCAGATATATATATATATAAGTAGAGAGTCTCCCCTTTATCCGGCTTTGACAATGTCGGAAGTCCCCTGAGGTGATTTTTAAGTGCTTGGAAAGCTTATCCGCATTCGTGGGACCAGTCAAATTGATTTGCCTTCTTGAGGATATTGAAGAAGGGTAGATATTTTCCGCTCATTTGGAGAGGAATCGGCTGAGGGCTGCAAGGTATCCTGTTAGCTTCTGCACATCTTTAACGGTCTTCAGAGGTTTTATATTTTGCAAAGCCTCTATCTTCTCGGGGTTTACCTCAATTCCTCGATTGGACACCATATATCCTAGGAATTTGTCTGCTCCAACACCAATAGTGCACTTAGCAGGGTTCAGCTTTAGGTTGGATCCCCGTAACGTGTCAAAGGTTTCCCTTAAATCTTCAAAGAAGGCGTCGTAGCTGCGGCTCTTTACTACCATGTCATCCACATAAATCTTGAGGTTGCTCCCTGTCTGAGATTTGAATAATTTGTCTACCAGTCGCTGGTAAGTGGCTCCGGCATTTTTTAATCCGAAACACATCATCTTGTAACCATTAATGAATCGGATGAACTCGAGGATGCTGGAGAAGGTACTGGAGTGACTGGATTAGATTCATCAGCGATTACTACTGGTGCAGTCGAAGACACCTCATTTTTCTATGGCGACTCTAAATGCCCTAGTAATCATCTCATTTAGCTTCAACCTCTTCACCTGCAATAGGATTTATAAAACTGGTGTAACTACCAGTATATAATAACATTTTGACTGGTTCCCCAAATACATCACCAGTTATGAAGATGGTGTTGGTTCTTTCACTGCCACAGCCTACTGTTTTAACTCAAACTCTTCTTGTTCTTCCTCCAATTGCTTAATTTCTCAACTGTCACATTTAATCACCAGAATGTCCTGGTTATCTTCTTCCTCCAAGTTGGAATTTAAGTGCACTTGTTTATATTTTCAAATGTGGCATGGATATATTTCTCACCACATTTAAAACACAAGTGATTCTATCTCCTGAATTGTTGTTCTTGAGGGGAAATTATTTTAAAAGCATCAGGCTTCTAAGCTCCCTCTGTAACTTTTCTGTCCACTTGTTTCCCTTTCCAGTTATCAGTTTGCCCTTCCTTTCTTATCCATTATACTGAGGAGTTGTGTTTATCAGTTTCCATTTCTTGACAATACTTCCAAGTGTTCCTCTTGCCAAATAGAAGATTCAGTGGCCTCATGTAGAGTATTAGGTCTATCAGCTTTAACCAATGGCTTCAGCTCATTTTTCAAGCCACTCAAAAACTAGACAGAAAATACTTCTGTCTGGTTAGGGTTTAAGCTTAAAACCATAGATTTGAGGCCATCAAACTCCTCTACATACTCCAATGCACATTTCTTCTGAAATAGCTTAATGAACTCTTATATACTGTCCTCCACCTCCTAGAGCAAACCTCTGAACAATTGCAGCTTGAAATTCATTCCAGTTTTCAAACAACCTATGGTACCTTACTCACCAGCCCCGAGGGAAGTGGTGCTGGAGTCTTACACACCAACCCCGAGGGAAAGGACCATCCCTACGTTCTCCATTGCTGATGGAAACCCTGGCAAATAGAAGTTATGAAGAGAGCCGCATCATGATTGTTGACATCTCAGACACATGGATGAACCCCTACATTGTGTACCTCCAAACAGGAACCCTCCCCGAGGACAAACAGTTAGTACGAAAAGTCCAAGTTAAGGCTCCCAAATATGTCATCCATGAAGGCACCTTATACAAGAAAGGATACCTCCAGCCCTTACTTAAATGTGTTAGGCCCTCCGATGCAGAGCACCTAGTACAAGAAGCGCATGAATGAGTTTATGGTAGCCATCAAGGTCCACGCACCGTTGCCCATAAACTCCTACAGATGGGTTATTTCTGGCCTACGATGCTAGAAGACTCCAAGAGATATATTGATTCTTGTCACCGGTGTCAGAGATTAGCCAAGATAATCCATGTGCCTCAAGAGAATATGATTACCATCCAAGAATCTTGGCCATTCATCCGATGGGGTATAGACCTTGTCGGACCTTTTCCCACAGCCCCTGGTAACTTCAAGTACCTTATTGTGGCTATCGACTATTTCTCGAAATGGGTGGAAGCTGAAGCCTTGACGAACATAACGGGAAAAACAGTTATCAACTTCTGCTGGAAAAATATTGTATGTCGCTATGGTATCCCGAGATACATAGTTACTGATAATGGGGCACAATTCGCTAACAACCCGTTCAAGAAATGGTGTGAGGAATACAGCATACATCAGAAGCTCACCTCGGTATATCATCCAGAAGCTAACGGCTAAGTGGAGGTTACGAATCGAACCTTGGTAAACGGCATCAAGAAGCTGATGCGTATTTTCTCGGTAATTCACATTCTTGCAGCGGAATATATATAAATTGCTTTGGGATATGAAAATCGCTTGAACAGCTGTCAGCCAATTAACTAAAAACCACGAACACTTGTCATGGGCGACTCAACTGAATCTTGAAATTGAACAACTGTCAATTAATCCGGAAAACCTCCTTTTTCTTTATAATAAATCTCTGTCTCCAAATTACAAGGCTGAGGCATATATTTATAACCTCGAATAAAAATCACAATCCTAACATTAATCTGGAAATAATGAATCTAATTCTATAACTATCATGGAAAATAAATAAAATCTTACTAGAATTAAAACACATATTTATAGGAAAATTCTTGGTAAGAGAATAATTCCTAATTAACCTAGTTTTCCGTTTATACTCGTATCATTCTCCTCTTCTTCGAAAAGAATTGTCCTCAATTCTTGATATTCTTCATCTCCAATCAATATGAGTATGTTGCTTCCATATATTTGAGATGCGATGTACTTGCTTTTGCCAATCCCATCTTGTATCATCCTTCCCGAATTTGAATGGATTCTCCCTCGAATTCGTCCTCTCAATGACCCCTTATCAAACTCACAACCTTTTGAATATTGATCAAATGACAAATGAATAAAGTTGTGATGTGTAGCAAAGTCACCAGTCTTTCCAAACTCAGAATTTACATGACTCCAAAGTTCATCATTCTCAAGAAAATAATAATCGATTGATCATTCCGTGAAAATATAGATTTTGTTTTCTCAGCAATTTTGTATCGAGCTTCAAAAATCATAGGATGAACCAATTCTTTCTCTGCATCTTCCTCATTTATACCAACGTCAAGTATTGCCATGTCACTTCCTTCAAGATCTTCTTCTTTAATCTCATTATGAACATTAAGGACTATAGAACATGAGTACATAACACTCTCGGTTTCAATCAGAGGAGTAGAATAATCATTAACATTGTAGACTTAGGTTAGAGAAGTAGACTATCCTCCTCACCATCCTCAACGACATCTTCAACATTAGCATCAACACAACCATCAACATCATTCTTTGCCTCAAATTGCTCGTTACTCGCCACAAGTTCAGCCACAGTTAAAGACTCTTGTTTTAACATATCGGTAGAAGGTAAGAATAGTCGATCAAGATGTTTCTTCAACTTAATCCATGAGTTGATTTCTGATTTTCCCTGAACCCTTCGCTAAAATTCCAAAATTTCATAATACAAGGATGCACGCGTTGTAAGTTAATTTATAGCCATCTCGCACCTCGAGCGATCATTATACTCTTTAAAGTCAAAAATTCTCTCACATTGCTGGATCCATTCCAAATAACTTTCTTGGTTTACTTTATCTCCAAATTTCGGGATATCCAGCTTAAAACCCTGTCTCACGAATTCTACACAAGCGCCATCTTTTTCTCTAACGAAGCCATACGTTCTTCCATATTATTATATTTATTCTCCATGACCATTCACAAACTAGAATTTGTGAAAGTCTTACTCTGATACCACTTTGATGCGTATTTTCTCGGTAATTCACGTTCTTGCAGCGGAATATATATAAATTGCTTTGGGATATGAAAATTGCTTGAACAGCTGTCAGCCAATTAACTTAAAACCACGAACACTTGTCATGGGCGACTCAACTGAATCTTGAAATTGAACAACTGTCAATTAATCCGGAAAACCTCCTTTTTCTTTATAATAAATCTCTGTCTCCAAATTACAAGGCTGAGGCATATATTTGTAACCTCGAATAAAAATCACAATCCTAACATTAATCTGGAAATAATAAATCTAATTCTATAACTATTATGGAAAATAAATAAAATCTTACTAGAATTAAAACACATATTTATAGGAAAATTCTTGGTAAGAGAATAATTCCTAATTAACCTAATTTTCCATTTATACTCGTATCAGAAGCGCCTAGAAGAAGCTAAAGGAAACTGGATCAAAGAACTCCCGAGCGTGATCTGGGCCCATAGAACTACAGCAGCCACAGCAACCGGAGAGACTCCTTACAGCTTAGTCTATGGGTCCGAGGCGGTCATCCCCATGGAAATCGGAGTCCCCTCTGCCCGTACCTCTCAACCAGAAGACGAAGATGGCACTGCCAATGAAGAAAACCTCTGTCTCGACCTTGACCTCCTAGAAGAAAAAAGAGCCAACGTTGCGATCCACGAGGCCAAGGTGAAGGAAAGAGTTAAGCGATATCACGACATAAGGGTTCGCTTGGCCACCTTCGTCAAAGGAGACCTCGTCATGATGTTAAATGAAAAAAGCAAGAAGAAAGTAAAAGGGAAGCTAGCCCCGAACTGGGAAGGCCCGTATCGAATCCTAGAATCCCATCAAGGGTGAAGCTACCTCTTAGAAACCATGAAGAGTGAGCCCATACCACGTAGATGGAACATGATCAACTTACGAAAGTATCACGGAAGATGAAACTCGAGAAAGAGCCTCACAAAGGTCCGAGAACTTCGAGAATGTCCGAGAGCCTCATGAAGGACCGAGACGGCCATGCTCTAGCACAAACGGGTACAAAAATTCAAACTCACTATTTATTTTACTTCTATTCTTAAAGTTATAAACTCATACTGAAGTCATGTTATTTACAAGTTAAACCTATCCTTATTCTGAGCAATCTTAAAATTCATTTTCTAAAAAGAGGATTGTTATCCTAAGTATGACATTGATTGCTATTCAAAACAATATGCTTTATAAAGTATATGATTGGTCAGCTTATATAAAATAAGTTGTTTGAATCCAAAATTCAACCATCAATCGTTTTGAATAAAGAAGATAGGTATGAGATAAGGTACTTCACATAAGTGCTTGATTGAGGTCTATGGACTAAAAGGGCAGACGTGCTCAAATATCAATCATCTCAAAAAATATAGAGGAAAAAAACCTCAAAAAAATAATGAGTAAAAATAAGAGAGAGAATGGAACTCCTCCCATACATATACATATATATATATAGTTCAATTCAGTTTATTTAAATATATTTGCATTTTTTTAATTCAGTTCAGTGTAATTAAATGTTTTTAGATATAGTTCAATGTATTTAAGTAAGAAATAAGTTTAGGATAACTATTTAGTACAACTTATCTGAATATTTTTCAGTTCAGTTCAGTTCAGTATTTTTATGTATTTTTCAGTTCAGTTCAGTATTTTTCAGTTCAGTGCATTATACTTTTAAAAAGTTTTAAACAAATTAAATGTTAATAATTCAACTCAATTCAATCCATTTTAGAGAAAATATAATTTATTTCAATTCAATTCAATATGTAGAGTATTAGGTCTATCAAAAATTGGGGCAAGCCATGTGAAGCGCAGGGGCTGAGAAGGATGATATGCAAGCTGAAGAGATTGAAAGGACCACTGAAAAAATGGAACTGGGAGCATTTTGGAGATGTCAACAAAAATTTGGAGAAGGCAGAAGAAGAAATACAGCAAGTGAGTTAAAATACCAATCTACTAGAGAGGAAGCAGGCAGAATTGTGCTTAATAGAAAAATGGAATTGCTTACAAGATCTCAGGTAGAATTAGCTAAATTTTGGAAGCAGAGGGCCAATGTCAAATGGCTCAAAGAGGACGATGCAAACACTAAGTATTTCTATCAAGTTGTTCAAGAGAAAACAACAAAAAAGAAAATTACAAAAAATAGGGGTGTCTCAGGAGACTGGATCACTGAACAATGACAGATCAATGAAGAAGGTGCTGCCTTTTTTGAAAAGCTCTTGAATGATGATGCCCCAAACAGGGAGGGGAGATACATAAAATACTTCATGGAGGTAATTCCCAAGCTAGTCACAGATGATGATAACACTAATATTCTGAGACCTGTGGACATGGAAGAACTGAGAGAAGTGGTTTATGGCTTGAATAGCAATGGAGCTCCAGGATCTGATGGCTACAATGGATTGTTCTATACTCATTGTTGGGAGGTAATAAAGCATGATCTTTTAGAGGCAGCAAAGGAATTTATGGATGGAAAAGAAATACCTAGAGCTATGGCTTCCACTTGGCTTACCCTAATCCCTAAGGTCCAAAACCCATCATCCTTTTCTGAATTCAGACCCATAAGCCTCTCAAATTTTGTCAACAAAGTGTTTTCTAAAATTCTGATGGAAAGGATCAGGCCTGTAATGTGTAAGATCATCTCCATTGAGCAATCTCCTTTCTGAAAGGGAGGGACATCACTGACAATATTCTCCAGATGCAAGAGATGATTAGGCTCTTGAGTAAGAATCCAGACCACGAGAATATCATTCTAAAGCTTGATATGCAAAAAGCATTTGACAGGGTCTCATGGAATTTTTTAAATTCAGTTTTTCTGGCTTTTGGATTTCATGGCAGCACAGTCAAGGTCATAATCCAGAACATAAAGGCCTCTTGTTTCTCTGTGCTTATCAATGGTGTAGCTACTGGCTTCTTTGCTTCAACAAGGGGTATAAAACAAGTTGACCCACTGTCACCTTTTTTATACAATATACTTACAGAAACCTTTTCAAGAGGCCTCGAAAAATTAATGGAAATCTAGTACATTCAGAGCTTCATAGTGCCAAATGGAGTGCAGATGATCTCCCATCTAATGCATGCAGATGATACTGCTATATTTGCAACTGCAACTAAGAAGAATCTGTGAAGGATCAAGAGGTTTCTGAATGCCTATGAAATATGCTCAGGTCAGAAAATCAATTTTAACAAATCAGTGTTTTATGTTCATAGTGCTACATCTGATTCAAGAACTAGTGTCATCAAGAGGAAAACAGGATGAGGCAAGGAAGCACTCCTTTCTCTTACCTGGGAGTACCTATTTTAAAAGGAAGAAACAAGGTCTGCTACTACCAGCATCTGATGGAAAGAATGGATAAGACTCTTCACAGTTGGAAAAATAAATGGCTTTCTTATGCTGGAAGGATGATACTACTCAACTATGTCTTCCTGTCCATACCAACTCATATATTTGTAGCTCTACACACCCCCCAAAACAGTGATCAGAAGAATGGAAACAAGTGCAGCAAGGTTTTTCTGGGGAGAATCTCAGTTAGCTCAGAGGAAAATCTGGAGAAAGTGGAAGAGAATGGCAATACCAAAAGATGAAAATGGTTTAGGCTTTAGGGACATCAATGCTATTATTCAGTCATTCTCCTACAAGTTGTGGTGGAAGATGCAGTCAAACAACACTCAGTGGTCTAATTATTTGTGGTCACTACCAAAAACCTACAGAAACTCACATACCTGGAAGAGGATATGTGCTGTCACTCAGTTTGCAAATACACACTCTCAGGTTCTTATTGGAAGTGGGGAGCACCTTTCTGGGATTCTAATTGGTTGGGATTGGAGCTTTGTTCTATAGCTGCCCTGAGGGAATCACATTGCCATTCCCTAAACTAATAGTTGCTAATTTTTGCTTGCATAAACAACAGGTCTTAACTGCTGTGGAGCCTTATTTGGCTACCAATATTATAATTCTATTGCAGAATGCTGAGATAAAATTCCATCACAAGGACAGATTGATTTGGACCCCAGATATAGCTGGAAATTTCTCCATCAAGTCAGCATACAAACTATTGAGGCAGCAAGGTTCAGACTTATATGGCATAAGCAAGGTATGGAATAAGCATATACCCCCTCAAATCTCTGTATTCATCTGGAGGCTTGTGAATGGCATTTTACCCTTTGATGATGTTTTGCAAAAATGTGGTATTTATTTGTCATAAAAATGCCCTCTATGCAATAATGTGGACACCATAAATCACTATTTTCTTGACTGTGCCAAAAATGTTATGGTCTTTGATTAGATGCATGTGGTGTTGCAAATGCCTGTACCTAGTTTTAGATCATGTAGACATAAACTGGCATATTACATTAATTTCAAAGGTGCATCAAAACTTCAGACCACTGTCAATTTAACCTCAATTGTTACCACATTCTGGGTTTTATGGTGTAGAAGAAATAGATTGATATTTAATAACCAGGACACCACCACACATGCACTGTTACTTCAGATTGCCCAGAAAGTAGCTGCTATTTTTACAGCATTCCCACTTCATAGAAATTCTGTAAAACATATGCAGCTCCTACATACTTGGCTGGTTCCTTTTCTCAGGCAGAAGAAGCAAAAAATAGCCAGATCAGTCAGATGGATAACCCCAGGCTCAGGGGTAAAAATAAATGTTGATGCTTTCTATGTGAGTCCAGATAGGGTAGGACTAGGCTTAGTAGTCAGAAATGTTGATGGAGAAGTGTTGAGAATGGAGCTCAAACTAGTGTCTGCTTTTTCTCCTTTATCTGCTGAACTTATGGCTCTGGAATTTGGAATTGAAATTGGTAAACATTATTCTCAGAGTTTCTTACTTGAGTTTGACTGTCTGCATGCTATAAAAATGTATTCAAAATCCTCTACTTGCTAACTGGAATCTGTTTAGTATATGCCATAAAATGCCATGTTGGCTAGGGACATTAAAATCATACACTCCTGTAGGGAGGGTAATACTATTGCATATTACTTAGCAAAGATGAGTAGCCATCAACTCATCTCCTCCTTCCTTTCTTATCAGAATGCACCTGTCTTGTTAAAAAGTATGATAACACTTGATCAGTATGGTGTCAGTAATATAACAAATTGAGAACAGATGCTACTGATACTTTTAATTGCAGACAAAAGAAGACCCAATGGAGGAGCCATTGGGTTGCCATGCAAAAGGACTGCATCAGAAATTTCACAAGAAGCTCCCAAAAACTCTGAAGCATCTCTGCAGCTTTATAGCTGTTTTTGGAACATGTTCCCCTCCACTTTCCCCAACATTTGGCAAATTTGTGTTTTGTATAACAATTCACTAACATGCTCGGTGATGGTGGAAATCTGAGGATGGAGCATCAAGAGTGTCACACTCTGATTTTATTCATTCTTTTGAGCCTTATGGCTGAGCTAGTGCTCATGTAAATTTTTCAAATTGTGTTGTAAAAACGATAAGTCCCTTTTCAGTCCAAAGGGTGCCAATAAATCCCCCTCCACCGTCATGGTAGTTTAATTTAAAAAAAGTATTAGGTCTATCAGCTTTCACCAATGGCTTCAGCTCATTTTTCAAGCCACTTAGAAAACTAGACAAAAAATACTTCTGTCTGGTTAGGTTTTAAACATAGAACCATATATTTGAGGCCATCAAACACCTATACATACTACAATGCACTTTTCTTCTGAAATATCTTAATGAACTCTTATATAATGTCCTCTCCACCTCCTAGAGCAAACCTCTGAACATTTGCAGCTTGAAATTCATTCCAGTTTTCAAAGAACCTATGGTACCTTTTAGATAAATACCAAATTTCAGCCTTTCTCTCCAATACCAAACTGCAATGTCCATATATTCAATATCACTTAAATTGTGAAAATTGAAATACTTATTACACTTCCTTAGCCACTCTCTAGGGTTCTCACCAGAAAACACACTCAACTCCATTTTTGGTAAAATGCTATTGTGGCTCCTGTTGTGGAATCATTTTCTAGCATTTTCACCTATTCCTTCCTTACTGTTCAACACATTCCTTGTGCCATGACCCTCTCCCCTGATTCCTTCTACTACCAACGAACGGATCATCAGTGCTATTAAAAATCCTACCTCCAAGCTTAGCAGTTTTAAGTGTTTGCCTATTTCCCATATTGATCTCATCATAAAGGGGATTATTCTTAACACATGCACCATCCCCATTGTTCTTCTGAAATTTGAAATTCCTAATTGGTTGTTGGAATTTACCTCAATGGCCGATTTTGAACCGGTTGTCCTTGTTGTCAGCGTCTATCCAGACTCGTACTCTGGCATTAGGGTTTTTCCCTTTCAGTTCAGTATTTTTCAATTCAGTTTACTATTTTCAGTTCCGTTCAGTAATTTTCAGTTCAGATCAGTTCAGTTCAGTTCAGGCGTATTAAACAGGCCATAAGAACCACACCTACCTCTTTGGAAATTTTCCACACTCAAACTATTAAACAATTGCATGTATCACAACTGATGATATATTTTAAATATAATAGGATCATAAGTTGAAGATTATACATCATAAATAATCTTTAATCCAAGTTGGTTGCATAAGCAAGTAAAGTAATTTCTTAGTCAAACAATGTGCTATGACCAAAATTTATTAATAAATTGACTAACTAAAAAAAGGGCGCCCTGTGAGGTATTCCCTTTCTTCTGTGTTTCCACTTCATAGGATCTTTAGCCACTGCCAAAATCTTCTTCAACATTTTTGCTGGCAGAAGTGAAACTTGGTGTGATTTGGTTTTATATGCGTTCACCTGAAAAGTATATTATAAGGTACCAATAAAAAATTGAATATTTTCCTAAGGAATTATTAAAAATATTAGAAATGCAATAATTTGGACTAAAAAGTCATGATTCTACTTAGATATTAAAACACATAAGGATGTAGATCTTTATAATCGAATGAAAATATAATCTACAATTAAAATAAGTACTTTCAAATTAGAATCACAATGCTTAATAAAATTCATATCCAACCTTGCAAGCGATAGAGCAAAACTTGTATTGTTTAGGCTCGTGCAATTTTCTCTTGCAAACATGACATGATTCATCAACAGGAGATCGAGCCCCAGACCCCAAATGTGGAAGGGGATTTAGTGATATGATTAATTTTTTGTTACACTTGAATGGCTGTAGTAATACAAATGAAATAATATGAGAGAAGTTATAGATGTATTATATTTTGGCAAAATAAATTGTATTTGTAATAAGACAATAACGCGTGTAACTTATAATTTTTTAACAGTATGAATTTGATTTGGTACAAAATTAAAATAGACTAAATAAGACAAAAACTTTTTTTGATGAGCGAAAATCATATAGAAAATAATATACATTGAATATGCAAAATAATCTAATTTGCATGATACTAGTTAACATTTTAAATACTCCATAATATTCATAATATTTTTTAAATACATTTATGGCTAAGAATATTTTAAATAACAATTGAATTAAATTTCAAAAACAACCATTCAAACATACAAATAAAAAAAGTAGGTATAAATGTATTTTTTGGTGTATGAAAACATATGATGTGCTTATAAAATTATATTTTGTGTAAAATTGAGTACAATTACACATAAGATTTGCCCAACAAACATGTACATCTATTTCATATCATAAAAACATCAATCCATTTACCTGGATTTCAGCATAGTCGATATGAGATTCAATTTGTTCAAGAGACACCACATCTTGATACACATGATGATGGATCTTGAGGTATTCATGATCTTTATGCAAACCAATAACTTCACAACATTTGCAAAAACTCGCCTTGCAAGAGATGCAATACCTAGTAAGTTCATTTTTGTCCATATCATGAAGAAAGCAAGGTACAAAAAAGTTAATTTTCAGAAGGTGGTGAAGCCACTCATAGATGCTTTCAATAATCTTCACTTCATCCTGTAAATTATAGCACGATAACCACAATTAAATGTTGGCTATAGTCAAATTACTTCAGTTAAATGTCGAAAATAAAAAAGTTGAAGAATCACAGGAAGGACTTTTTAAATGAAAAGTATGATAATTCATTAAGTTCATCAACTGTACAAATACAATTCACCTCTCTAAGCCAAACAAAAAAATTCACATCAAACTTCTACATCTCTATCTAAAAAACCTGGAAAACAACACAATTAGGATTCGTGTTTAGCCTTTCCATCTTTCGAACTATATTTGTATCATAGAGAGAAAAAGAATCTCTAAAAAATTTACATGTTTGAGAAATATACAAATATATCAATAAATAATTTGAGAAAACAAAAACTCGTAACCTAGTGGCAAGCTGATGTTGCTCCTTCCATTATCTATGCTGGATGAATAAAAATGAGAGATGTTTGTGTAATATTTATAGAGTTATTTAGTTGTTTAATTAAGTAATTATTTACTACAAATAAAAGGTTTTGAGTAAGACACAATTATAGTCAAATTTTATAATATGTAACTGGCAACCAGGTAATTACAAATATTTTCTACAGTAAGTCAAGAAAAACTTACAATTTGTAATTAGTTTCTTTAAATATTTTGAAACTACTAGATGATATTTAATTTTAAATTCAAATCTTCTAATATGAATTATAAAGTTGATTTGAAAATTCAAACTTTCCTTTATTATAGATGAAATAAATTGTATTCTAATATTTTTATATTAATGGTTATATTTGGGTACAGGCTGTACTTAGTTACATATTATTAATGTTAATTGTTTGTTCTCAAATGAACATAGATAGTTTTTTGAATACTAATATCTTATAACTTATTATAAGTATATCATAAAAAGTTAAACTGACCAAAATTTATTTTCCATATTTTCTTGATTATGACTGAAAATATTTTTGCTCGACTTCTTGATTACATAATATTTTCCTTAAATAAAATATTAAAATTAAAAGAATGAAATCGATCACTTATATTTACATCTCAAAAGTAAATTATGTTTACTTGAGTAAATATAGAAATTTCTAGACATAATATAAAAGTAAAGTGTTTAGGTTAGTATCAATTTATTAAAGATGGAACTAAATATTTCTTATCCTTAAGAACATTGTGATAAAAAATATATTTTTTGGTTTCGTAATATTTTGTTGCTAGGTATTTTGAGGCTATTGTTGTACTTTTGGTCCAATATTCTTAGTCAAATTTTGGCATTGTTTCGTCTTATTATGGAATTTATTATCCATTACTTTGTATTATTGTTTTTCACGCTGGACAAATTTAAAAATATAAAGAATCATATTCGTTTGCCGAGATCTGCTTTTTTACCTAAGCACACCCTAGTAGAAATACTACTTTGGTTTGGTATTGTGATAATATTCTACTTTGTCTAATTTTCGTAATGAAATTATCTTTTACTAATATTATCACTTTCCAATTTAAATATTATTTTTATTTTCCATGGTTGTGATAAGTCCATGATTCGTATTCCAGAACCTCATTCAGTCTCGAAGCAAGGCCCAAGAAGGGTTGTGGGCTCAAGTTACGCGGAGGATGGATCCACGGGTGCATCGGTCCAAATCCTTATAAGGAATGTGTATATTCTGAATGTCCTACGAGGAATACACTTCCTCTAAAAAAAATGGTAATACAACTGCTATCTCAATAAGAGTTTCATTCATACCATAATTACATATCTTGGCGATCTACGGATTGTAGCCTTATAGATACCAAAGGTTTGGTAGATCTTCTCTATCTCACAACTCATACCATACGCCTTACGCATCTAAAGCTTCTAAGTTGTTTGCTAACTTGAGCGTCGGAGTGTCTACCCCTGGGTAACTCCAGAGCTCTATACTGCAGGTCAGTTCATGAGCCAAGTTCGTCGGCCAAACCCAAGAGTTTCGCTCAGACGAATATGAATTACGGTAACTTTATGGATGGGCAAGATGGACATCCTGAAGAAGATGAGTTTGAATACGACGGAGAGGACTCAATCCTCAATCCTTATCAATCACAATAATATGAATATTATTGTGATCTTCACCGTGCGCGGAACAAGTCAGGCGCGTGGAATCCACGCGCCTCCAGCTCTGGCGGCTCTTCTGGTGGTTCTGCAACCGGCGGCTCTGGTGGTTCTGGTTCTGGCGGCTCCAGTGGTTCTGGCCGTACTGGTGGCGTCCGTTCTTGAAAGAAGTGGTCTCCTAAATGTCAACTTTGTGATTAATTTGGTCACACTGCTAAAACTTTCCGGAATCCGCGGTCCAATCTGGCTGATGCTTTCCAGCCCTCCGTCAATCTTGAGGATTCAGATTGGTATCTAGATTCTGGAGCCACAAACCATATGGCGTCTTCATCTGCCGGCCTTGACAACATTGTCCCTTACAACTATAACCGTTCTGTAACCCTTGCTAATGGTCGAGATATCTCTATTTCACATACTGCGAATCGTCGGTTTTCTCGCAATTTATTATTATCTGGTGTGCTTATTGTTCCTCATATTACGAAAAGCATGTTGTCTATTAGCAAGGTCACAAAAGATTTAAATGATGTGGTTGCCTTTGATGAAAATTCATTTGTGATTCAGAAAAGAGCAACAAGGGAAATCGTAGGTAGAGGGCGCCGTCATGGAGGTCTTTATGTGTTGGACAAGAGTGCCGCTGCTTTTACTACTTATGTTGCACCAAATAATCGTACCGCTTCGTTTAAGGTTTGGCATGCTAGATCAGGACATGCCTCAGTTTCTGTTATTTCCCTTTTCAATAAGTTGAACCTTGTTAAGGTCACATCTTTGTTGCCTAGACCCACACTTTATTCGTCCTGTGAAAAGGCGAAGGGAAAAAGGCTTTCTTTTATGGATAATCCTAAGCGTGCTGGCTCTTTACTTTCTTTAATTCATTGTAATTTATATAGACCTGCCCATGCCTTATCTCAGTACAAAGGTTTCCGGTGTTTGGATCCAGTTACCAAGAAAGTGTACCTTACACGCCATGCTCGCTTTGATGAGACCTCGTTTCCTTCATTGGATCGCCAATCCTTCACAGTTCCTGAAGCACTGGATGTCTCTACATTCATTGACTCGGATTATGCGAACACTCCGGCTATGACAGTACCTGATCCGCCCTCACCAATCTATACCATAGAGGCGTCTCCATCATCTCCTGTCTCCGGTTCATCTGCTTCTGGAGCCTCGTCATCTCTCAGTCCTTCTCCAGAACCAACTCCTAGTCATTCGCCATCGCCACCTCCACCTCCACCGCCAATCGTATGACAACTCGTTCTCAGACAGAGAGTCTCACTGCCAAGGATTACTCTGATTATGTTGTCATTGGTTTTCTTGCGGTCCTGTTGGCTAAAACTGAGCCTCGAGGTTTTTGTTCTGCTCTCAAGGATCCTCGTTGGATGGATACTATGGATGAAGAGATGCATGTACTACGTCAACAGCGTACTTAGGATTGTGTCCCCCGTCCTTCCGGAGTTAATGTTTTTGGTTCCAAAAGGGTTTATCGGCTCAAACTTCAGCCGGATAGGACTGTTGATCGTTATAAGGCTCGCTTGGTTGCTCAAGGATATTCCCAACTTCATGGCTTTGACTTCACACACACACATTTAGCCCAGTCGTCAAACCTTCCGACCCTTCACTGTTCATTTTCATCCGTGGATCAAAGGTGTTGTATCTTTTGGTTTATGTGGATGACTTCATTCTCACCGGAAATGATGCTCTTCTTATTCAGAAGTTTGTCGCTTGCACTGATCATGAGTTTGCTGTTAAGGATCTTGGCTCTCTTCACTACTTTCTTGGATTGGAGGTTTCTCGCTCCTCTTCAGGGTTGTTTATCGGGCAGGCAAAGTATGTTATGGACATTTTTCAGTGTGCGGGCATGACTGACATGGCACCTGTTTCCACGCCTTTTATTCCCGATTCGCAACTCCTCAGCTCCTCTAGCCCGGAGTTTTCAAATCCCAAGTTGTATCGTTCGCTTGTTGGTGCTTTACAGTATTTGACCATCACCAGGCCTGACCTTTCCAATACGGTGAAACCTGTTAGCCAGTTCCTTCAGTCGCCTCGAGAGGATCACTATCAAGCGGTTACACGTATTCTCCGCTATGTTCGTGGTACTCTTCATCATGGTCTTTTCTTCCGTCCCTCTTTGGGCTTTCTTCCTGTTATAGGGTACTCAGATGCTGATTTGGCTCGCTGTGTTGAAACTCGACGTTCCACCTATGATTATGTCATTTATCTTGGTGGTAATCTCATCTCTTGGAGTGCTAAGAAACAGCCTACTGTTTCCCGGTCTAGCTGCAAATCTGAGTATCGTGCTATGGCCAGCACTGCGGTTGGGCTTGTTTGGCTGTTCAATCTGCTTAAGGAGCTTCGTGTTCCTTTGTCCTCCTCGCCCTTATTGTTTTGTGACAACAGCAGTGCCATATTCCTGGTTCAAAATCCTATTGCTCACAAACGGACCAAGCACATCGACATTGACTATCACTTTGTTCGCGAGTTGGTGGATTCCGGTAGACTTCGTGTTAGTCATGTCCCTCCTGCATTGCAAATTACTGATATTTTCACCAAGGGATTGCCATGCCCTCTCTTCATAATGTTTCGATCCAAGCTTTGTGTAGCTTCTCATCCGACGCTTCGCTTGAGGGGGGTGATAGAATATCACAATAATCTTCGCATTATTGTGATTGATTTGTATATATTAGTATACCTTATTTAGACTAGTCTAGATTCATTGTACTTGTACTGTTGTAACTCTATATTTTACAATATGCAGAGATACCAGATATTGTGAATTCAAATCTTTCAGTCTTTACAACATTTATTCCTTACACAATCAAACAGTGTTAGGATATTAATGTCCTTATATAATAATCTACTGAAATAAAATGTGTATTGTTTTTATATCATCTTATAACAACAGAATTTTGGAAACTCAAATTTCAGTAATAAATAAACTGTCCTAATATCTTTTTATTACGGCATTTACTTAAAGTGTAGATAAAAATGTGTTGGCAAAGACACTTTTTCTAGTAGTGAGTGTTTCAGAATTTAAATGTGACATTTGTGAACTCGCTAAGAGTCACCATATTACATACTCTCCAAGTTTCAATAAAAGTTCAGAAACCTTTAGCATAATCCACTTTGATGTGTGGGGTCCTGCACGTATTCCTTCTTTCTCTGGAACTCGTTATTTTGTGACATTTATTGATGAGTGCACTCGTATGGTGTGGGTATCCCAAATCACCCATAAAAGTGAAGTTTCTGAAGTATTTAAAAACTATTATCAGATGGTTTTGACCCAATTCAAATGAAAGATACAAGTTTATCAATTTGATAACGGAGGAGAATTTACTAGTAAGAGATGTCAGAGTTCATGATAAAGAATGGTGTTCGACATCAAACGTCTAATGTTTATACCCTACAACAAAATGGATTAGCTAAACGAATGAACAAACATTTGTTAGAGGTTGTTCACGCATCACTTTTTAAAAATGAATATGCCATTGAACTACTGAGGAGAAGCATTAATGTCTGCTGCTTACTTGATGAACCGTACACCATCTAAAGTCATTGAATTTCAAACCCCTTACCAAAAACTCCATGACACTGTCACCATTCCCGATCTGCCCAATCTAGAACCCCGTGTCTTTGGATGTGTTTTTTTTGTTCATATACCTAAACATCAACGAGGAAAATTAGATCCATGTGCTCGAAAATGTGTATATCTTGGATAAGCAGATTTTAAAAGGGTTATCGTTGTTATGATCCCGTGGCGGGGCAGTTGTACATCTCTGTGGATGTTTCATTTCGAGAATCGGAGGCGTATTTACGGACTCTTCCCTTCAGGGGGAACAGAATGATCGTGAAGCAAAGTATTGGAGAGTGTGAAATTTAATTCAAGAACTTGAAGACTTGACGAGATATCTGAGCAAAGTAACCACCATAGTAAATGAAAGTGAAGCACTTGATACTACTGGAGGGAACTAAAGTGTTGAAGATGAGCTCCAGATAAATGAATTGGACCGAACAGAAAGGGAAGATCAATTTGAAGTAGTAGAGGTTACCGAAGAACATCATCTAACACCATTTACCGAAGAACTGTCATCGAATGTCGAATCTCAGGTATTACCTAATCCTAACAATGTTAATATCTCTCTACCTAGATGGTCTGAAAGATTCAACTAAAGGTATTCCTAAATCAACTTATAAACCAGATATAAATCCAAAGCCAAATACCCAATCTCTGAATATGTGTCCACCCATAGGATGTCTAAGTCATTTGCATGCACTATGAATCAATTATCCTCTGTGCCTATTCCTAGCAATTTACAGAAAGCACTACATATCACTAATCGACCGAGTGAAATTCTTATTTTGGAAAAATGCGGATAGTAGGAACTTGCCGAAACATCGGTATGAAAACAGGATTTCGGAAGGGGTCTTGCGCCTTCCCCCGGAGATAATCGGGACTATCTTGAAAATTTCGAGCTCGTGGAAATCTTGAGGAAAACAAAGAGAAACTCTCGAGGGTCGCTGGTTCCATCATATGTGGGTAGGTGGTCTGGCACCTTCTTTGCACTATCATGCGGGAGATTCATGATATGCTGCGAGAAGGGAGATCGAGCCGCATGTCCTTGAGGTCCAAGAAGACGGTCTAGCTCCCTGATGATCTCGTCGTGGTCCCAAGTTTGATACGCCATCTGGGGGTTCACAGGCTGGTATGCTTCAGAATTTTGATGTCTCTTGGCTAGCTCTCGTTCCCTTTGCTGTTGAAGAAGCAAATCTTGGTTGCGTTGAATAAGCAACCTGTGACAATCTCCCGCGCTCATATGTCCCAAGTTGTCGCCTTGAGCTCCTTAAGGATGCTGGTATGGCGGCTATTGTTGTGAGTGGGGCAATCCATCTAGGAACTGCTGATTCTGTGGTAGGTTTTCTTTGAAGGTACAAGGAGTCTCTGGAAGTGGCACACTTCCTAACCCTAGGTGGGAGGTACGCGGTTGGTGCGTTCTTGGTACGGGTTTTTGTTGCCTCCTCTCCAGGTCTCTGGAAAGTCGTCGGGCATAGGCTTTGTCGGCCCTCATCTTGTACTCTTCATAGGTGGGGAACAGGTCTTCTAATTTTTATTCTTATTCTTTCCAGTTAGTGGAGGCTCCGTCTCAGGGATCAGCGTCTCCCTGGTATCCGAAATGGGTCTGAAGTTTGATCTGCGATTAAGGATCGCCAACGAGTGGTCCCATTCAAGATGGGCCAGGGTCCGAGGTAAGTATCCCCGTTGTAGCGAGGCTTGAAGATCCTAGAGTGGTGGGTCCCACACCAGTAGTTCCTTGAAAGGCGGAGTTCCAGGGTTTATGGTGAAATTTTGGAGATGCTCGGAAATAGCACTTTGTGGTCTTCCTCGGCCTCGAGGGACTCGGAATGCACTGGCGTCCCCGCCTGCATCTGGAGTTCTTCCCTGGATGCGATTGCTTCTGCAAACTTCACTGTTGGGATCCACGTGGCTTCGTCGCTCCAGAAAGGTCTTCACAGAGATCAGAATTGAGCCGAAAATCGATTTGATCAAGATGAACACGCGAGTCCCACTAGGCGTGCCAAATTTATGGTTGTCTGGAACTCGCGGATGATCTCGAACCGGGTTCACGAACTGATCTGCAAGACAAGACCCCGAGGTGGCCGGGGGTAGACACTCAGATGCTTATATCAGTGACAACCTTGAGAAGCTTATAAGCATAAAGAGTAGTGTGTGTAAGATAATTAGAGATGTCTACCAAACCTTTATATATATAGTTCCAATCCGTAGATCAACAGGATTTATAATTCAAGTAAGAATACAACTCTTATGGTAATAATAGTTGTATTCCATAGTTAGAAGAAGTGTACTCCTTGTAGGCAATTCAGAATATACGCAATCCTTATTTGGATTAGGTCGATGGACCCGTAAGCCCATCTCTTATGTATGTCGAACCCCGGATCCTCTCGGATCTCGGTTCGAACGAAGCCTTGGAGTACAAACCATGGACTTATCACCAGATCAGTGTTATGGATGTCTGCAGGTTGCTGCTCTATTATCTTTGCTAAGAATTCCCTTCTCATTCTTAGCCTAGCTATCTCTTTAGCTTCTTCCTCTTTCATTAAGATGAATTGTTGAGTGATGCAATTCCCTTGTAGGAACCACTGAGCACCTTTTTTGGTGATGAAGATCTCTTTTATGTTGAAATAAAAGGCAAAAGGGCTCAATAAAGCCATCCAGCCAGCTCCTAAAATCATGTCCACCCCACCTAGTTTCATAACTTTGAAACTTAGACTGAACATATGGTTCTGCACCATCCACTTCACTTTGAGGCACCGGGAGACTCCACCAACTACACTCTCATCTGCTATGGTGACTCTAAATGGCCTAGTGATCATCTCATTTAGCTTCAACCTCTTCACCTTCAAGATCTATAAAACTGGTGTACCTACCAGTATATAATAACATTTTGACTAGTTCCCCAAATACATCACCAGTTACGAAGATGGTGTTGGCTCTTTCACTGCCACAGCCTACTGTTTTTAACTCAAACTCTTCTTGTTCTTCCTCCAATTGCTTAATTTCTTAACTGTCACATTTAATCACCAGAATGTCCTGGTTATCTTCTTCCTCCAAGTTGGAAATTAAGTGCACTTGTTTATATTTTCAAATGTGGCATGGAAATATTTCTCACCACATTTAAAACACAAGTGGTTCTATCTCCTGAATTGTTGTTCTTGAGGGGAAATTATTTTAAAAGCCTCGGGCTCTAAGCTCCCTCTGTAACTTTTCTGTCCACTTGTTTCCCTTTCAAGTTATTAGTTTGCCCTTCCTTTCTTATCCATTATACTGAGGAGTTGTATTTATCAGTTTCCATTTCTTGTACAATACTTCCAAGAGTTCCTCTTGCCAAATAGCAGATTCAGTGGCCTCATGTAGAGTATTAGATCTATCAGCTTTAACCAATGGATTCAGCTCATTTTTCAAGCCATTCAAAAAACTAGATATAAAATACTTCTGTCTGGTTAGGGTTTAAGGTTAGAACCATAAATTGAGGCCATCAAACTCCTCTACATACTCCAATGAACATTTCTTATGAAATAGCTTAATGAACTCTTATATACTGTCCTCCACCTCCTAGAGCAAACCTCTGAACAATTGTAGCTTGAAATTCATTCAAGTTTTCAAAGAACCTATGGTACCTTTCAGATAAATACCAAATTTCAGCATTTCTCTCCAATACCAAACTATAGTGTCCATATTTTCAATAACACTTAAATTGTGAAAATTGAAATACTTATTACACTTCCTTAGCCACTCTTTAGGGTTCTCACCTGAAAACATACTCAACTCCATTTTTGGTAAAATGCTATTTTGGCTCCTGTTGTGAAATCCTTTTCAAGCATTTTCACCTATTCCTTCCTTACTGTTCAACACATTCCTTATGCCATGACCCTCTCCCCTGTGAATCCTTCTACTACTAATGAACGGATCATCACTGCTATTAAACATCCTACCTCCAAGCTTAGCAGTTTAAGTGTTTGCCTATTTCCCATATTGATCTCATCATAAAGGGGATTATTCTTAACACATGCACCATCCCCATTGTTCTTCTGAATTTTGAAATTCCTAATTGGTTATTGGATTTACCTCAATGGCCGATTTTGAACCGGTTGCCCTTGTTGTCGGCGTCTGTCCAGACTCGTACTCTGGCATGGGGTTTTTCCCTTTCAGCACTGCTGTGAGCATGTCTCGGAGGCTCTTATCCTCATCGGTCATTCCCTCCCGATACATCCTCGTTTCTTTCTCTTGCCGCCTCTGGTAAGAAGCCAATTCTTTGATCCTCCGATTTAGATCTCCACTCGCACAATTTTGCTCCATTCTCAGCTGAAGATACTGCCTCTAACCTCTGCATCTTGGCCGTGCTCATCTCAATCTGTAACTGTTTCACCTCCATTTGGTTCTGAAATTGGCTTGTCAGTCCTTCAATCTCCAATACCCGCACATCTAATGCTTCATTCCAATTATTTCTCATCATGGTCAGGAGACCGGTGCCTGATATCACGTGTGAAGATGAAATAGGCCCAAGGGTTGCTCGGGTAATAGCTCATCGGAGCTAAGTAGGATTAGCTTTAATTAAACCAAATTTGGTACAAAATACAACTCTGGGAGAAGTGGTGCTGGAGTCTTACTCACCAGCCCCGAGGAAAAGGACCATCCCTACATTCTCCATTTTGACTTCCGAGCCACTAACAATGAAGCTGAGCATGAAGCCTTCATTACAGGACTAAAGCTGGCTAAAGACCTAGAAGTTAGAGACCTCGAGATCTTCAGCGACTCGCAGATTGTGGTACAGCAGGTCAAAGGCGAATACGAGACCCAAGAGTACAGTCTCCAAAAGTACCTCGAGATAGTTAAGCCTCTCCTGAATCGATTCCAATATTATGAATTGAATCATATCCCTCGAGAAGGTAATCATAAAGTAGATACATTGAGCAAACTCGCCTCCTCAGACCTCAACATAAGATCTTCTCAAGAATTGCTGATGGAAGCCCTGGCAAAGAGAAGTTATGAAGAGAGTCGCATCATGATTGTTGACATCTCGGACACATGGATGAACCCCTACATTGTGTACCTCCAAACAGGAACCCTCCCCGAGGACAAACATTTAGCACAAAAAGTCCGAGTTAAGGCTCCCAAATATGTCATCCATGAAAGCACCTTATATAAGAAAGGATACCTCCAGCCCTTACTTAAATGTGTCAGGCCCTCCGATGCAGAGCACCTAGTACAAGAAGCGCATGAATGAGTTTGTGGTAGCCATCAAGGTCCACGCACCGTTACCCGTAAACTCCTACAGATGGGTTATTTCTGGCCTACAATGCTAGAAGACTCCAAGAGATATATTGATTTTTGTCACCAGTGTCAGAGATTCGCCAAGATGATCCATGTGCCTCAAGAGAATATGATTACCATCCAAGAATCCTGACCATTCGTCTGATGGGGTAAAGACCTTGTCGGACCTTTTCCCACAGCCCCTGGTAACTTCAAGTACCTTATTGTGGCTATCGACTATTTCTCAAAATGGGTGGAAGCCGAAGTCTTGACGAACATAACGGGCAAAACAGTTATCAACTTCTGCTGGAAAAATATTGTATGTCGCTATGGTATCCCGAGATATATAGTTACTGATAATGGGGCACAATTCGCTAACAACCCGTTAAAGAAGTGGTGTGAGGAATACGGCATACATCAGAAACTCACCTCGGTATATCATCCAAAAGCTAACGGCTAAGTGGAGGTTACGAATCGAACCTTGGTAAACGGCATCAAGAAGCGCCTAGAAGGAGTTAAAGGAAACTGGATCAAAGAACTCCCGAGCGTGATTTGGGCCCATAGAACTACAGCAGCCACAGCAACCGGAGAGACTCCCTACAGCTTAGTCTATGGGCCCGAGGCAGTCATCCCCATGGAAATCGGAGTCCCCTCTGCCCGTACCTCTCAACCAAATGACGAAGATGGCACTTCCAATGAAGAAAACCTCCGTCTCGACCTTGACCTCCTAGAAGACAAAAGAGCCAACACTACGATCCACGAGGCCAAGGTGAAGGAAAGAGTTAAGCGATATCACGACATAAGGGTTCGCTTGGCCACCTTCGTCAAAGGAGACCTCGTCATGAGGTTAAATGAAAAAAGCAAGAAGGAAGTGGAAGGGAAACTAGCCCCGAACTGGGAAGGCCCGTATCGAATCCTAGAATCCCATCCAGTGGGAAGCTACCTCTTGGAAACCATGAAGAGTGAACCCATACCACGAAGATGGAACGTGATCAACTTACGAAAGTATCACGGAAGATGAAACTCGAGAAAGAGCCTCACAAAGGTCCGAGAACTTCGAGAATGTCCGAGAGCCTCATGAAGGACCGAGACGGCCATGCTCTAGCACAAACGGGTAGAAAAATTCAAACTCACTATTTATTTTACTTCTATTTTTAAAGTTATAAACTCAGACTGAAGTCATGTTATTTACAAGTTACGCCTATCCTTATTCTGAGCAATCTTAAAATTCATTTTCTAAAAAGAGGATTGTTATCCAAAGTAAGACATTGATTTCTATTCAAAACAATATGCTTTATAAAGTATATGATTGGTCAGCTTATATAAAATAAGTTGTTTGAATCCAAAATTCAACCATCAATCTTTTTGAATAAAGAAGATAGGTACGAGATAAGGTACTTCACAGAAGTGCTTGATTGAGGTCTATGGACTAAAAGGGCAGACGTGCTCAAATATCAATCATCTCAAAAAATAAAGAGGAAAAAACCTCAAAATAATAATGAGTAAAAATAAGAGAGAGAGAGAATGGAACTCCTCCCATACATACATATATATATGGTTTAATTCAGTTTAGTTAAATATATTTGCATTTTTTCAATTCAGTTCAGTGTAATTAAATGTTTTTAGATATAGTTCAATGTATTTAAGTAAGAAATAAGTTTAGGATAACTATTTAGTACAACTTATCTGAATATTTTTCAGTTCAGTTTAGTTCAGTTCAGTATTTTTCTGTATTTTTCAGTTCAGTTCAGTATTTTTCAGTTCAGTGCATTATACTTTTAAAGATTTTTAAACAAATTAAATGTTAATAATTCAACTCAATTCAATCCATTTTAGAGAAAATATAATTTATTTCAATTCAATTCAACTCATGTAGAGTATTAGGTCTATCAAAAATTGGGGCAAGCCATGTGAAGAGCAGGGGCTGAGAAGGATGATATGCAAGTTGAAGAGATTGAAAGGACCACTGAAAAAATGGAACTGGGAGCATTTTGGAGATGTCAACAAAAATTTGGAGAAGGCAGAAGAAGAAGTTACAGCAAGTGAGTTAAATTACCAATCTACTAGAGAGGAAGCAGACAGAATTGTGCTTAATAGAAAAATGGCATTGCTAACAAGATCTCAGGTGGAATTAGCTAAATTTTGGAAGAAGAGGGCCAATGTTAAATGGCTCAAAGAGGGGGATGCAAACACTAAGTATTTCCATCAAGTTGTTCAAGAGAAAACAGCAAAAAAGAAAATTACAACAATTAAGGGTGTCTCAGGAGACTGGATCACTGAACCATGTCAGATCAATGAAGAAGGAGCTACCTTTTTTGAAAAGCTCTTGAATGATGATGCCCCAAACAGGGAGGGGAGATACATAAAATACTTCATGGAGGTAATTCCCAAGTTAGTCACAGATGATGATAACACTAGAATTCCGAGACCTGTGGACATGGAAGAACTGAGAGAAGTGGTTTATGGCTTGAATAGCAATGGAGCTCCAGGATCTGATGGCTACAATGGATTGTTCTATACTCATTGTTGGGAGGTAATAAAGCATGATCTTTTAGAGGCAGCAAAGGAATTTCTGGATGGAAAAGAAATACCTAGGGCTATGGCTTCCACTTGGCTTACCCTAATCCCTAAGGTCCAAAACCCATCATCCTTTTCTGAATTCAGACCCATAAGCCTCTCAAATTTTGTCAACAAAGTGTTTTCTAAAATTCTGATGGAAAGGATCAGGCCTGTAATGTGTAAGATCATCTCCATTGAGCAATCTGCTTTTCTGAAAGGGAGGGACATCACTGACAATATTCTCCAGATGCAAGAGATGATTAGGCTCTTGAGTAAGAATCCAGACCACAAGAATATCATTCTAAAGCTTGATATGCAAAAAGAATTTGACAGGGTCTCATGAAATTTTTTAAATACAGTTTTGCTAATATAATTCAGTACAATGGTTGCTAATATAATATCTAAAAGATCTATTAAGAGGATCCCTTGATTCCACTTTGACTGCTGAACTTGACCTCTTTGACTTTTGCTGCAAAGACTATTATGCCCTTACTTCACCACTTAGTTCATGACACACTCGTGTAACGCGGCCTTATGTTAAGGCAGTGGTATACTTTTTCATATTTTTGACTCAAATTAGTAATTAGATCCATTTTAAAATAGAAAATAAGTTATATCTTATAAGGTATTTTTTTCATGAAGGGAACTATAAGGTAAATTAGTTAAATTTTAATGGGTCACCCCAAAGTCATTTTCATGCAAAAACAAATCTAACTTTTTATATACATCAATCATGACCTAGTCAATGGTAATTCAAAAAATTAACATTTCCCTACTAAACATGACCTTATGTACTATTTGTGTAAAGTATTTCAACTCAATTCAGTTAAGTATTTTTTAAAAAAAAATTCCAGTATATTTAGATTTTTACCTTTTCAGTTCCAATAAATATATTTTAATTTATTGCGATTTAGTTTAATTCAGTAGATTATATTTTTCACTAAAATTTGATATATTTGTACCACATACAATTAAATTTTTTAAAACATAAATTTAAATTTATTTCAATTAACTTCAGTTAAATATACATATCGGGAGGGGTTCCATTCACTCTCTTATTTTTACTCAAGGTTTTACTCATTATTTTAGTTTTTGATCAAGTTCTAATCCAATGGTTACAATTCAATAAGATTTTTTTTATATTTTGAGAATTCTTAATTTATTATTTCCTTTTCTCTTTCTTATTTACCCGATTTAACCCTTCTCCTTCTTCCCCAAATCTCCTACTACGATTCTTTTCTTCTCCTCCTTCCCCAAATTTTCCCATTCTTCTAGATTTCAAACAAACAGTTATGGGAGGATTTCAATAAAATAATGTTCATATATTTGTCCTTTGTTCAATGCATCCACTCGCATGAATTTGTATCTTTCATCCTTTTGCCTTTTTCTCAACTTAATTAAGAAAACAAATCAAATTTTCTAATTAACAAGGTTTCTCATTCTTGTTGGTTATGAAGAATTTCCAGAAAATATTATAAAGGGAATACATGAAACCAAAGTAGTGTATACAGACTAATCTCATGTTCTGTATATGGACACTTGTATATTAATTCTAGAAATGAAAGAAGTGTTAATCATGTTGGATATATATAAATTATGTTTCTTCATCAGTGAAGAGATACACGGATACGCTACGGAGGTATCCAAGATCCAGGAAAGTTTAATGAGAATGATATTCAAGGAGTATGGCGTGCAGCAGAAGAAATGCGAGTCTCACCTGAGCTCAACTTGTTATCTTCTGAGAGCTGACTCTTACAGGGCACCCTTACCAGAAGATGAGACTTGGTTGGGATTAAGCCTCACACCGACACAAGCTTCATATCCATAGTGAAGCAAGATGGCGTTGAGGGATTACAAGTACAACATGTTAATGATTCCGGCAACGAAACTTGGATTCCGATTCATTTCCCGCCGTCTTCCTTTGTTGTTCTTGCCGGCGACGCCTTATATGTTAGTTTCTTCTTCATATATACTGCTGTAATTTTATGCATTTTAGTATTAATTATTCTGTTTGATGCAAGCTTGGATCATGGACAAGAGAATGGCATGTTTTCACAGGGTTATTATGGCTGAGAAAGCAAGGATGTCGGAGGGGGTGTTTTCCTTCCATAAGGGGATAGTTCAAGTACCAGAAGAATGCATATGCAGTACATATACAGCCCCGGAAACCGAGCTATCCATCCCTGCATTTTTCCGACGAATTACAGCACATAATCAGGTCATGTTTACGACCAACTCCTGGATCTGGATCATCAAACTATGTCCTGGATCCTGGATCCTGGTTGGGAGAGCCCATTGTAAACATCTTCATAGCAACACCAAAACAATTGATTAAAACCCCGGATTGCAGGAGATTTGGGGAAGAAGGAGAAGAAAAGAATCATAGTAGGAGATTTGGGGAAGAAGGAGAAGGGTTAAATCGGGTAAAGAAGAAAGAAAAAAGGAAATAATAAATAATAAATTCTTAAATAATAAAAAAAATTTATTAATTTTTAACCATTGATGTATGGCGGACACCAGCACTCCGACGACGTACCTTGCTCACGAACTGACCTGCAAAACAAAGCATCGGGTGTCCCGAGGGTAGATACTCCGACGCTCAAGTTAGTATGAGGCGTAAGGCGTATTGTAGGTAGTATGAGATAGAAAAGGTGTACCAAACCTTGTGTGTATTTATATGGTTACAATCCGTAGATCACCAAGATATGTATTTATGGTAGTAATACAACTCTTATTGGAATAGTAGTTGTATTACCATATATAGAAGAAGTGTATTTCGGTCATGGTTGTATTACCATGTTTAGGAAGATGTATATTCCTTGTAGAATAATATACGCATTCCTTGTAAGGATTAGGATTGATGGACCTGTGGATCCATCCCCCGCGTAATTCGAGCCCACGACCCTTCTCGGACCATGGTCCGAGTATGAATGAGGCCCGAATACGAACCATGGACTTATCAGTAGCCCCAAGGTAGATCTTCAGAACTTAGAATGCTCCGTCTCAAAGGTTGAAGGAGAGACTTGCTTCTCGAGGGAAAACCAATAACTCGAGGGAGGATGTCTCGGGGTGTTAAGCTCGGGGTGTCCTTTAAGGACTATCCTTTCGGGCTTAACCTTCTGAATATCTATCTTCAAGTTCTTTCATATTCCATCTGAAAATATGGACGGCTGAGATTAACTTCCTTTGAAATCCAGATGGCAGATGCACGTGCCCTGTGTCCCTTGGTAACTAGAGGCGGTCTGTCCCCCGTCTCTCCAATTACTTGCATCGGAACCAGAATCGAGATAATTACTCATCATAAATGTTGTCTTGGTTTGGGTTAAATCTCCCAAATCATTCTGCTTGTCTTCCTTATTCAAAATTTCTTCTTTCCAAGTTCAGAAAGCGTATCAGTGCTTTATCAAATCTTGAAGCCCCAATATCTGCTTTCACAATCATCAGTAAGTGCTATCTTCTTTCTTCGTTTGTTTGTCTATTTTTTCCTTTTCTTCTGTGTGTGTATTTCCCCCCATACTCTCTGTAATCATGAGTAGTAGTAGCGAAACAATTTCTGTCCCCCATCACGATAAGGGAGAGTATGCATGTACTCAGGCTGAGGAGAATAGCTCCCTTGTCCGTCATAGAGCCGAGGTAGCGAGTGGGAAAAAGCTTGTAGTTTTGAAGAAGAAAGCCTCTGTGGAAGAGAAAAGATTAATGGCTATGGTCAGGAGGGCTCAGATAGAGGGGAATAGCCCCATGGTAATGCATGCTACCGTAGGCAGACCATCCATGAATGGCGAAGGTAGTAGCAAGAGGTCGATGAAGGAGGATAAAGCTCGTGCTGATGCTGCTATCTTCGTTGAAAATTGTCCCTTTTCGATTCCCACTGATACTGATCTTATGTATTTTGGGGCGGATAAGTCTGCGTCAGAGTTAATAACTCCAACCCGGGGGGGGTCATATATGGGAGATTTCTGCAGCATGGGATAGCATTTCATTTTCCCCCATTGTTGAGTAGGTTTCTTTGGTGGTATAAGGTGCATCCAGGGCAACTGCACGTTGATGTGATAATAATCATAATGGCATTGATAACCTGGTGTGCTCGTAAGGGTTATAAACCTAGTCTTATTCTGCTGCGGACCTTATATAAGGTGTCTATTGTTAAGCAATCTGTAACTCTAACTGTCCGAGATACTTCCATGGGTCGAGCCTTCGTCCTTCCCCGGCAAAGTGGGAAATGGGACAAGGTGAAACTAACCTTTGACCGGACCAAGTATGAGGTACCCCATTGGAATAAGAATCTCCAGAATGAAGCCTGGGATGATGTTGACACCTCTCACATATTGATGGATATAGCTGAGGAGTTGTGGGTATAGAAGGGTCGTGGGCTCGAGTTACGCAGAGGATGGATCCACGGGTCCATCAGCCCAAATCCTTATAAGGAATGCGTATATTCTGAATGTCATACAAGGAATACACTTCCTCTAAACATGGTAATACAACTGTTATCTCCATAATTACATATCTTGGTGATCTACGGATCGTACCCTTATAAATACCAAAGGTTTGGTAGACCTTCTCTATCTCACAACTCATACCATATGCCTTACGCACCTGAAATTTCTAAGTTGTTTACTAACTTGAGCGTCGGAGTGTCTACCCCTGAGCAACCCCGGGGCTCTGTCTTGCAGGTCAGTTCATGAGCCAAATTCGTCGTCAAGCGCAAGTTCCAGACATCCATCAATATGGCACGCCCAGTGGGACTTGCGTGTTAATTGACGACGTCACCGAACTTTGTCTCAGATCTAATCGTGTCGATCATCTGCTCAACAATCTAGCAACATCATGTCAGAAGCCAACAACCCGCGAAGGAGCGCTTGGATGCAAGGAATGGATCCAGAAGGAAATCTCGAAGGTGAACAAGCCCCCCAAGGATGCGGACGCGGACATGGACGAGGAAGAGGAAGAGGAAGAGGAAGATCTCAATTACGTTTGGTGTCTGAACCACCACTAGGCTCTACCATAGGTGCTGCAAAGTCCAACGTTCCACACACCTCTAGTCCGAACCCCACCACGTCTGGAGCACCGACCTCCATTCCAAACACCACCGTATCCGGAGCACCGACCTCCGGTCCGAACACCACCGTATCCGGAGCACCGACCTCCGGTCCAAACACCATTGTATCTGGGACGCCGACCTCTGGTCCGAACACCACCGTATCCGGTGCACCGACCTCTGGTCCGAACCCTGCTGTGTCCGGAGCACCAAACTCGGGCCCAGGACCATCCAATGGTCGGCCAAACCCAAGAGTCACGCTCTAGACGGATATGAATTACAGTAACTTTATGGATGGGCAAGAAGGACAGCTTGAAGAAGATGAGTTTGGATACGACGGAGAGGACTCAATCATTACCGAGGAAGAGAGGAGGTTGAGAGGCGCGATGAGGAATTAAGAAGAAGACGCCAAGCCACGGCCTCAAACGCTACCTCGGGCCTCGTAGGTTCTCAACCTCCTATCTCAAACCATCCTCGCACAAATCCTGTCTCGGACCCTCCATCAGGAGAAATCCCGGAGGACGTCCGGCTTTTAATGAGAAATTTACAAGCCCAATATCCCGCTCTGGTAGCATCTCTACTGAACCCTAATCAGCACCTACATGCCCAGACGCATGATGCCCCGAACCGGATGTTAGTTCCTGAGGCCTCACTCCAAGAGATTTTTGAATGACCTATCCCTCTGTACGACAGTCAGCAGTAGTTGTCGCCGCCCCCGAACCTAGAAAGCCACAATTACATCGGTTTAGGCCTGAGTAGGGAGGAGAAACAAATAATACACATTCAGAACGTCTAAGAGGAACTGAGGCAGCAATGAAGAGAGCGGACCCAAAATGATTGGCAATCAAACCCCTGCCGGCCTTTGAACCAGGAAGGGACATACCAAAATCGGGAGAAGTATGAAATCAATCAGGAACTAGATCGCCTCCTCGGACCCACAGGACAAGCAGCCCGTTCTCCCTTTTCGTGACACTTCGCGAACCTATCTTTCGACAGTACTAAGAAGGTCCCTGAGCACCTTCCCACCTATGACGGAAGCAGCGATCCCTGAGAGTTCATGTCGGTTTTCTTCAAAACCATGGAGACCAGAAACTTCCACGAACAAGAGATATGTAAGATTATCCCCAGCTACCTTTGTGGAAAAGCTCACACGTGGTTCAATCAAACGGCACCCGAGAGCCTGTTTGACTATAGGGATTTTGCCGAGTTCCTCCTTCTGACGTTCTTTCAAAAGAAAAAATTCACCAAATCCATAGGTGACTTTGGATACATCCCTCGCCGGGAAGGAGAATCTGTAGAAGAACACTACAACCGATATATAGATCTAGCGACTGAATGTTATGATCGGAATGAACTCCTTCTAATTAATATGTACCGCATGAACGTTGATGACGATGCATTGAGGATGAAGTTGGCCACCAAGAACCCTACCCCCATCAAACACCTTCAAGCCATCATGGAAAAGTATGCTAGCAAGGTGAACGTTGTGTCCGGCAAATATGAGCGTGATCCACATGTAGACAGCAAGGCTAAGGAACCTAGACTAAAGGCACCAAAGGTGGTAAAGTCCGACAGCCCTTCCAAGCCTAGTTTCGATTCTTTCACTCCCCTTACTCGATCTCGGACTGAAATCTTATCCATTCATAGGCACTTTCTTAAGGATCCACCTGCCATGAAGGAGTCAGCCGAGCGACAACGGTCCCCAAAATACTATCAATACCACAGGGATCGAGGCCACGACACGGAGAAGTGCTTCCAACTCAGGAATGGGATAGAGAACCTGATCCGTCAAGGGATCGTGCAACAAACTGCTCCCTCGTTAGCCGGGGATAACCAAGGAGCACAGCGAAGATATGGGGGAAAACCTTGGCAGAAGAAAGAGGGGCCCAGGAACAATAACAACAACAACAATAATCAAGGGAATGGAGGGAGGAACCCCAAGATCCTCCTCCACCGCCGCCGAACGGAGCCAATAGAGGCATTAACGGCATCAACGGCTACACGGGTGAAGAGGCATCCCTCACCAAACTAAAGGCTAGTGTTCGGGCCATCCCCACACTGAGCCAGCCAATAAGAGGCTTCGCCCCGAGGAGACGATCACATTCTCGGACGAGGACGTTGTACCAAACCAGGTGCCTCATTCTGATCCCCTTATCATCTCAGGGACCATCCATAACTTCCTAGTGAAATGAGTCTTCGTGGACGATGGCAGTGGAGTGAAGGTGATGTTCTACGACTGCTTTGAGAAACTGGATTTTACAAAGGATGATCTCAAACCCACTGGTCTGATCTCGGGCTTTACGGGAAACCCGGTCATACCCCTTGGGGAGATCACACTCCAAGTTCAAGTGGCAGACGGACCAAAGAGTCTGACCCTCTACTGCACCTTTGTGGTGGTCGACATTGTCACCCCATTCAATGTCATCCTCGGTAGACCTTGGATGTGCCAAGTTAAAGCCGTATGGTCTCCCTATCACCTTGTATTGAAGTGTCCAACAACTCAAGGAGTGGCATCCATTAGGGGAGACAAAGGAGTGGCACGCTCCTGCATGATCACTGCCATTCGAGACGCTAGGAGAGGAAGCAACGTCTCGACCATCAACGCTAACTCGGAAATCTTATGGCAAGATCCAACGATCGAACAACCTTTAGTATTTCACTTCGAGTCCGAGACATATGAGGAGATGGCCGCGCTATGGCATAAACGTCACCACCAAACCTTCAAGGTGAGAGATCTAGTAATGCACTTAGGTCCGTGGTGCACGAGCAAATTGGAAGGAGCATTGAAGTCAAGGCCCAAAGGACCATACAAAGTCTTCAAAGTCCAACCAGGGGGATTTTACCTCTTGCAAACCCACGAAGGAGAACACCTACACCCTGTGATAATGGCACCCTTCCTACGCAGGTACCACGGAGCTAAAACCAAATAGACCTTCTCCAAATAAGGAGAAACTACTTCAATAAGGCCTACTGGCCAAGCTTCTTTCTTCACTACTTTTTATTTTATACCCGAGCCCAAAACTTAGGGATGTCTTTATATTTTTTTTTGGGCTACGAGCTCGAAGAATCAAGTTATTTTTTCTACATCAAATTTATTGTTAAGCAGTCATCATTCCTCTAAGTTAAAGAGACATAATGCCTTACAAAGCATAAGCATGGTTGCTGCCTACGTTAATACGCTTCCAATAAGTGTGTGATTGATGCTTATCTAATATGAGCAGCTCGAACTACGGGTCCGGGCCACAATCACCTTGGGCTAAAATAAAATAAACTCAAGAAAGTATGCTTCTAATAAGCATACGATTGAGGCCTATCTAATATAGGTCATTCAAACTCCAAAAGTTTGATATTCAATCTTCTTGAGCCCTTCCCAAGATAATGTACCTAAAAGGTGCACGATTGATGCTTATCCAATATAAGTTAAATTAGGCTCTAATAACCTGATAATCGATCTTCTCGAGGAATCAAAATAAAAATCTTTAAAAAGGCTAAGAAAGTGTCACTACACTATTATCTACGATGTCATTACATCAAAATACTTCCTAACCATCAAATAGGTCCCTAAAAGTTGAGGTACGTCCTCGGCCATGGGAGGAAGAAGAGGCACGTCCCCGGCCACCTCGGAGGCCACGGCCCCAATTATTATACTCCTCTGATACTTTTCTCAGGTTAGAAGATATAAGAGATTCCCCTCTACCTCCTCTGGGCATAGGTCGAGGAAAGGGGCCGGCTGCGTCCTGATCCCCTTGGATTCCTCGTCCAACCACTTGTCTCGAGCCCGGATTAGGGGAAGGAGCCCCTCTTGTCTCGAGCCCGGTTTGGTATTACTCGAGGCTCACCACCTCGAACCGTTTGCCTTGCTAATTGCCTCGAGCTCGGGGCCAAGGAGGACTCGCCTATCTCTCCTCCTGAGGAGGAAATCGGAGTGGGAGAAAAAGCACCCTCAGCTTCCAGTTCCCCAAGCTGGAACTTATAAGCAGCCAACTTCATATGGCACTGCTCTAGTTCAATAGTAAAGGGGTTAACTTGTGATTAACATCTTAAGTCTCATTCTGAAAGGCAATTATGCGAGTATCCTTATTATGGCCTGATAAGTCCATGGTTCGTATTCTGGACCTCATGGACCATCAGAAGAGATGAAGGGAACCTTATAAATAGTGCCCCATGGCACTATTTCAGGTAACTACACTCTATTGATTCTTCTAAGTCAATACCATTTTCTCTCCAAGGCCTATCTTTCATCATCACGCCGAGGCGTTGTCTTGCTGGTACAGGTAGGCGGGAGTCAGAAGGGCCTCTTCGGGCCACCGGGCAGGCAACATCAAATAACACCAATTTTTAAAAGACGAACAATATCATTGAAAATTCTACCAACTTAAAACAATTCGACTTTTGGCGTGTCTGAGCCATACTCATTAAGACCGTTTCTTCGACTGCTTCATCCCAGACTTATTCTTGCACACCTTCCTTTAGTATCTGCTTATTTTAGAACGGAAAACTCTATATCGTCCTTTGCAGCTTAACTTGATGGGTTTAGTTGATAAGTTTGTAATGTCAGAATTGATTCCTTTTGTTTTGTTGATCACTTAAAGGTTTTTGGATTTAAAGTGTTCAATACTCTGGATTCACAAACATTTCAATGAATTGAAGCTCCACAGGTACAACAACCAGCTTTTAAATTGAAAGGCCCAAATTATAAATTCAAACCCAAACATATAGATCTAAGCATGCAAAATTAGGCATTTTGAATCTAAACCTCACAGTTTAACCATAAAAGCTTCACACTAGCACAAAAACCAGGTTTTGAATTAAAAAGTCCACATTATAAATTGAAACCCAAACATACATATCAAAGCATGCAAATTTAGGCGTTTTGAACATAAATCTCACAGGTAAAACAACTGTAATATTATGTATAGGTTCCGCCATTTTTGGAAGCATTCTTGCTTAAAAAACAAACAAACATGTTTAAAATTAAAAGGTCCACATTATAACCTAAAATTCAAACGCACGCATCTAAGCAAGCAAACTTATGCATTTTGAAGCTAAACCTCTTAGTTTAACCATAAAAGTTTCACAAAGACACAACAATCAGGTTTTAAATTTTTTAAAAAAGTCTACATTGTAATCTGGAACCCAAATACACATATCTAAAAAACCAAACCAATGCAATTTGAAACTAAACCTCGTAGTCCAACCACAATTCATACATTCAAAACAAACAAGTTTTAAACCAAGATTTCCACATTATAAACAAAAAACCCAAACAAACAAGTTTTAAACCAAGATTTCCACATGCAAACCTATGTATTTTGAACCTAAACCTCACATTTTCAACAAAAATATCTTCATACGGGCAAAATCTTCACCTTTTAGCACAAACAATAGACAAAATTGTAGTATCCTATCTGATAGAGTTGTTACAACGCTTGATTCACCTTTTTTTTCCACAATCGCTTGAAATTGTTTCAAATACAAAGCGACGTTAATTACACAATTGAAATTAGAATCGAGCAATTATAATACGAAACACTTACCACAAGTTCAATAGTCTCCATTTGCTATAGGATTCGATCCAGAATGACATATCCTCGGGTTAAAATTGTTCAATAAACTTGCATATTTAATCAAATCTCGATTGAATTGAAATTTCGAATCAATTGAATTAAAATTTTGAATAGATCGAAATATGTGTTTGAAGACGAGTTGCAATGGTTTTAGGTTTTTGGACCTTTGAAAATTTGGGGAAGAATGTGTGAATTTTAAATGACAGAAATTGGGAATTAATGGATTTATACATAGTCGCGTATGGGCAAATTTTAGGTCTAAAATTGAATCAGGTCATAAAATTTGGTAAAACTTTACAATTGAGGGTGAAGGCCCCATTATTTTTTTAATTTACTATATAGCACATGATCTACATTATTGACAGTCTATTGAGAAACCTTGTTTTGAAAACCAAATACTTTGAACTTTCAAGGTTAAACACAAGTCTTCCAAAACACACCCTCAATTGTAAGGGTGTGTTTGGTTCGTCAGGTTTTTGAGAGTCTGGTTTTTGTTTTTGGGTTTTTGTTTGGGTTTTTGTGAGTCTGGTTTTCCAAAAACCTTGTTTGGTTCGTCAGGATTTTGCAAGTCCAAAACAAAAACCTTGTTTGGTTCGTCAGGATTTTGCAAGTCCAAAACAAAAACCTTGTTTGGTTCGTCAGGATTTTGCAAGTCCAAAACAAAAACCATATTTGGTTTAAATTAAATTATAAAATTATAAAATTTGATACTTGTTTGGTTTGCGTGAATTTGATTTTGTTTCAAAATTTAAATTTTAAATTATTCATTGTAAAGGCAATTTGAATAAAACAAGACTTTTTTCCGCTAAATTTCGATGAGTTTGACGTTCATTGTCACCCTTCGAATGCGCGTTACATATTCAGTACGTATGATTCAAAGTACATACAAAAATAGCGCTATGAAATCAACAATTTTTGTTCAACAACAACTGAATACGCAGAACATGATATGACACAGTCATGATTATTACAAATTCTGTCACAAGCATAAAACGTTAAGTAAAATAATAATTCCAGGACAACATCATTGGTAATTGACCCAGGAACACAACTAGTGCTTCAGAAACTCATTCACACTAATAGCTTTCAAAAGTACTTTGTTAATTTGCATGAGCATCTTTGAAGATGAGGTTGAAGTCTTCATACATTCGAAGATCCTTTCCACTGAAGTAGTGAATTGCATCCCATCCTCCCTGCACGCGCAGATAAAGTAAGTCAACATGAGAGATGTAATATGAATTTTTCTATTGAAATCAATTTCGTATTCCGATGCGTTATTCCATGTCTCAAAATAACAATAAACAAGAATATAATAACCTTGTCGAGTGCCTCCATGTTCTCAACATTGAATGTGTAGTTTATTCCATCCCAGACCACACCCGTAGTATTCCGGAGCCTCTTCCATGCAAACCAGTTTACCTTCCATCTTTTAACTTTATCGCAAATCTGGGCATTACTGAGAAGAACATTCTGGTTGGAGTTGAACAAACGTGTTACGTCATTCCAGTTGGTCTTTTTAAAGTGATTGACCGTAAGACAAGGCAGACCACGGGTACTTCTCATGTCCTCGCATACGCCTCTCACAGTCTGGAACAAAGCCGATTCAAGGTCGGCGGACCACCGAAAGCTGGTTGGTAGCCTCAGTTGGCGACGTTCAATCGACTCTGTCATGCTTATTTGGCCTATGAACATATGAGTTCATTAAGTTGAACTTTTTGATAAATGTTAACAACACCGAAGCAGATACATGAAATCAAAAATAGTTCAAGATAAGTACCATACAAGGCAATGAAGAGATGCATAAATTTAAATAACTTACAGAGAGCAAAACAGAGACTGATTTGCAAGAACAATGTACAAGGAAGAACAAACTTCTGAATGCTGAATGTGAGATATAATGTGAGGCTTTCTTCTTTCTTATACATGAAGAATTTTTAAAGTCACTCAAAAAGTTTAAAAGCCATGCCACCAAAAAGACAACTAATAGTGGGCAAAGATGCCAACAACATGGATGTGGAAAGTTGAACGTGTCTGAATAGCATTCATATGTAGTTCCTTTTAGTTCCATGCATACTGGAGTATTCGTCATTTCATTTCAATATAGGCCTTCTATACGCAGTCCGTATTTTGCTTATTTGCAGTCATTATTTTTATTAAATAATCATATATACAATGATAATCATATATAACTGATTTGCAAGTGTATGCAATAGAAGTAGTATATATGATGCATATGTGTGATATACATAATTATTGACCATATTATATATATCGAACACGTATGTTTATTTTGGACTGCAAAATAAGCAAAATGCGGACTGCGTGTAGCATGCCCCTTTCTGCAATATGTTAACTTCGGGTCACTTTAAATAATTTAATATCAATTTTTTGCATCTCATTATAGCGGATGATTGTTTTTTCCCAATTTAAATAAATATATAAGTACTGCTGCATCAGTCAATTTATTTTACTCCTCTGAATATAGAAACAAATACACGGTCACTCATACATGATACTTTGGTAGGCCGACATTGCCATCAAACACCGACTCTTCATGAAAGCACACACAAACACACACAAAAAAAAGTTATCAGACGTGACCAATGGATTCTAGTAATCACACTTTGAATTGTTGAACATACTTATTGAACATGATTAGCCCACATAACCGACGCAATATGTTCGCGGTATGCATTCCGCTCGAACTCCTGCAGATCGATCACCTGGTTGCACATGGGACGTTGTAATCACCCAAGAGTCATCATCATCTTCGTCATCACTGTCTTCAATCTCAAACAAGTCAAGATCGTTAAGATCTGGATCGTATTCAAACAAGTCAAGATCGTTAAGATCTGGATCGTATGGATTATTTTGCAATATGACATTATAGATTGTACAACAAGCTATGACGAAATCGCCTTGGGGCTTCCACTCGAAATTGTATGTCGGCCCTGTCAGGAATTGAAATTTCTTCTTCAGCACACCGAATGCCCTTTCCACTACATTTCTTGTCGAAGAGTGTCTATGGTTAAACAACTCTTCCTTGTCACGAAACCCGCTACGGTGATGTTCCCTTGGATGGTATGGTTTGCTTCGAAAAGGGCACATGAACCCCGACTTACTCGTGTAAGCCGAATCAACTACATAATATTTTCCAACAGGTGGTAGTGGAAAGTTGTAATGATTAAACTAGAACCTAATAATAGACAGCTGCATCTTTGCACAAATAAATTCAACAAATCGAACAAAAAATCAACAAAACCCACAAAAGAATAAAATCAAACTTCAAGATGATAATCAAACAAACAATTACGGTATGATTCAAAATTCAAAAGTCCGGTTCTAGTTCACAATTCCTGTTCTAATTCAAAAGTCCGGTTCTAATTCAAAATTCTAAAAATAACAGTTGACTCACCACCGTATGATGAAATTGAAGAAATTCTCCGACGGATGAGGGATGATTATGCGAAATCGATGAATTTTCGTTTGTCCGAGTGAAAATTTTTGGATGTGAATAACTGGGTATAGGGTTCTTGTGTCGCACACAAAATTGGGCGAAGGACTATGAGGGATGCGTCGACGGGGAGGTTTCGCCGGGGACACAGGCTTAGCCGGAGTGTGGCGGCGACGGGATCTCAGGCGGAGGCTGGGGATTTTGGTGTGGGAGAGCCGAAACCAGATCTGGTAATGTGAATGCTGTTTCACAAAGTCTGGATTTCTACAGTCCATAAAACCCAGTTTTTATTTGGAAAAACCGGATTTTGAATAAAATAAAGATATCTCCAAATCCCATCGCGAAACAAACACGTTTTTACAAAATCGGACTTTCATAGTCCGAGTTTCTCAAAAAACTGCGAACCAAACGCAGCCTAAAAGTTTTACCAAATGTATGGAATTTAAGAAAGCCCCCAAAATTTTCAGTAATTCCCTGCCCGACTCGACTCGTTCCAATATCCAATCGAATACTCGTCCTTCCCATCTGGTTCCCAATTTTCTCACTCACCCACTTAGGGTTTCGAACTTCGCCACCGCTGCTACCCATACACCGTTAGTTCTGATGGCGGAAGTAATGAATGCTCCCACGGAGAACGTGGACCCGCATAGCAACGAGAACGATAACGACAAGGACGTTCCTATCGCCCCCGAAGAAGGCGCCTCTTCGCCGCCTCCGCCTCCTCTCCCGACGACGACACAACAGGGGAAGAGGGGGAGAGACAAGGATAGAGATTCGAGAGAACGAAAGGATGACCGGGATATCGAACGCCACAGGAATCGCTCTCCTCTTCCGCCACGCGATTACAAGCGAGGCCGTGCTAGTCCTAGTCCTCCGCCGCCCTACCGCGATCGCCGTGGACCCCATTCACCGCCTCCCCGGAGGTCTCCTCCAATTCCCCCTTATAAGAGAACTCGCAGAGACGATTTTGATGGGAGGCGTGGAAGCCCCAGGGGTGGTTACGGACACGGTGGTGATCGCAGGTCAGTTTTCTACATATACAAAATTTCTGCTTTTTAGGTTTACTGGGCGCTTGGAAATCAGAAGTGAGATAGAGAGAGCTTTTTGTTACTATTGATAGTGATGTTACTTGTAATGCAAATTAGAGATTGACATACATTGTCATGCTTTATTTAGTGTTTTTTTTTGTCATGAATGTGTAGCATTTGCAGTTCAAGGGCGACGTTGTTGAATTGTAATTTTGTGTAGTATTGGATCTGTTAAGTTTTAAACCTTACTCAGCATTGTAGCAATCAGTATTTACCAAGTGCCTAGAAATGTAGGTCATTGCATGTTTCCAGAACTAGTATATCGTAGTATTGCCCAAGGACTATAACAATTGCTTCAGCAACCTTACTCAGTATATAATACAGGCAAAACTTAAGTATTGTAATTGATGCTTATTTCTTCAATGAATAAAAAAATTGATCCAATATTGGAATTATGGGAATACTAATGAGATACTTCTTCACTAAGATATCAGGGTGGCAAAATAACGAGTCTTCTTTCTTGTTATTGTTACGAGAGTTGTAAGAAGTAGCTGGCCTTCTGTTGAGGTATTGCTTTGTAAGGAATTAGTTCCTTGCTCCACTGATTGGATTAGTTAGTAGTTAAAGCTACACTGGATGTTGAGAGAATTTGGTGCCCTTTGTATTTATGCACAGGCTACTTTCATATTTACTTGACTAAGACAACTCTTTCGTCTGGTACATGTAGGTTTTGTTCATATGGTGGTCTACTAAACATTAAATTATAGTGTGCTTTTGTTCAAATGGATGATGTATAGATTTTCTTTTTTTAACCTTTTATATTTATGTAATTGGAGGAAGTTGTTACTTTGATTGGTTCACAAAAATTTCTGTTGTGTTGGTCATGTTAGTAATTAGTATAGCCAGAATTATGGGACGAATGGACTATATAGTGAATTTGCAACGTATTGTATTCGTGGGCTTTTCTCAATTGGTTTTAAGTTTTAACTATTTGTGTCTAGATGAAAGGTTGCTTTTAATCTAGGCTGAGTGTTATTCATGTGTCAGTGGTAATAACATGGCCTAAGTGCAAAAAAGAAGTGAGACACTTTGCAGAATCTGCATTCCCCTTTAGAGGGCAACTTGGGATTTTCATGCTGTTATGCCTCAAAGTTTTTCCATGCTTGAAACTAGGAAGCTTAATAAAGGATTATTTCTTGTAAAAATTCTCTCAATTGGTCTGTGCTTTCTGGCATTATCTCGTATTTTTGGTCCAGCTGTTAAGAAAGATGCCCCTTTGATATTTCTTTACCTCATGGCCTAAACTATTGAAGCTGTTGTAATCTCTACTTTACTTTTGTTTTACTTTATTACTTTTATTCATACAGGTTTTATGATCACCAAGGTGGGTATCCTGATGAAAGGCCCCATGGCCGATATCCTGGCCGATCAGCTGGTGGCTATCAAGGTGGTTCATTCAAATTTTTTTCAGTGTGATCCCTAGTGCTCTTTTTTTATGAAAGATAGAACTACTGCATGATAATAAGGTGCAATGGCTATTAAATTGTACTTGTAAAAAATATGCACCACAATGTTTCGATACTCATTATTATATTGTTTTTATACTTACTTTAAATTCATGGTTGACTATATGCTAGTTGGGTGAGATTGTTCTCCTGTATTCTAATGTCAAACTATCAATTCTATTTTTGTGCCTCGCAGACTGGGATTCTGGTCGTGGTGCAGCTGATGGTTTTGGCACAGGAAGCAGGTACGATCGTGCATACATGGCATATTAATCTCTGGTCATTTCCTTTTCTGTTGGAACAAGATAGTTCTCTGATGCTTAGAGTAGGTTCTGGTGATCTGTTCTTTAAGTTCACTTGCCATACTCCGCCAATGGTAGTAATGACTTAAATATATATTTGGTTCTAATTATGTGAATGGTGACAAATCCTTATGTCAGAGAAGGATTGATGTCTTATAAGCAATTCATTCAGGAGCTAGAAGATGATATCTTACCCAGTGAGGCCGAGCGAAGGTATATATGCAATAGTGATCTGGTCTATACCTTGTTTGAATTCTTTCCCAGTAAACTTACAAAGAGTTGTTTTCTCTTACATTTAGGTATCAAGAATACAAATCAGAGTACATATCAACCCAGAAAAGGACTTATTTTGATTCGCATAAAGATGAAGAATGGTAAACTCTTAATGGTGCTTTTAGCAGTTATTGATTATTTTGTTCACTTCATTCTGTAACTCCCAATTTATGATAAACATTGTTTTTTTTTCCACTGAAGGTTAAAAGACAAGTATCATCCAACAAACTTACTGACTGTTATAGAAAGGTTTGTTTAGTTCATTTTATGCTGAAGTTAAATTTGCCATGATGATCCTATAATTCTTTTTTTTTTCCAATAATTTAGGAGGAGTGAAGCTGCAAGAAAGCTGGCAAAAGACTTTCTGCTTGATTTGCAGAGCGGGGCGTTGGATTTGTATGGATTTTAATTGAGAATTGTTCTCATTATGTCTGATTATAGTATGTTCTATTTGTATGATACACTGAGACCTTTCATTATCATCACACAGAGGTCCTGGGGTTAATCCATCCCCTGTAAACAAGGCGGGGCATACCAGTGATCAAAATTCTGAGGATGAAGTAGATGCCAGTGGAAAGAGAAGACGTCATGGTAGGGGTGGTAAAGAAAATGAATTTTCAGCTGCTCCAAAGGCCCATCCCATCAGTTCTGACCCCAGGAGGATACAGATCGATGTTGAACAAGCTCAAGCGCTTGTGAGAAAGCTTGATTTAGAGAAAGGCATTGAAGACAATTTATTATGTCGAGCTGATAATGAGAGGATGAACAGAGACAAATCCCTCGGCAGTTCAACTGGGCCTGTCATTATTGTTCGTGGTTTAACTTCAGTCAAGGGTCTGGAGGGAATCGAACTACTTGATACGCTTATTACATACCTTTGGCGTATTCATGGGGTAGATTACTATGGAATGATAGAGACCAGTGATGCCAAGGGTCTTCGACATGTGAGAGTGGATGGCAGCAAATCTGAATCAACCAGTAATGGAAATGACTGGGAGAAGAAATTGGATTTTCACTGGCAAGAGAGGCTGAAGGGACAGGATCCACTCGAAGTGATGACAGCAAAAGAGAAGATAGATGCAGCTGCGGTCGAAGCCCTGGAACCTTTGGTCCGCAAGATTAGGGATGAGAAGTACGGGTGGAAGTATGGCTGTGGAGCCAAGGGTTGTACGAAGCTGTTCCATGCTGCTGAGTTTGTCAACAAACACTTAAAGTTGAAGCATCCAGAATTAGTGATGGAGTTGACATCCAAAGTTCGCGAAGATCTGTACTTTCAGAATTACATGAAGTAAGGCAGTTTCTTTCCGTGGCTTACTTCTTGTCCTTATTTTTCACTTAATGACCTTTACCTTTATGCTTTAGTGATGAAGATGCTCCTGGTGGAAAGCCAATCATGCAAATTCCCCTGCAGGTACATGTCTTCAAGTCTATATGGTTTTTGGTTTTGCATTTCATATTATAGTCTTAACATTGTTGATCTTTTGCAGAAAGAGAGGCCTTTACGGCGTAGAGGCTTAGAGAATCGACTAAAGGATGACAGAGGCAGCCGCCGGGATCGGGCTAATGGTGAAAGGTTTGATAGATCAGAGAATTCTCAGCAAGGAGACTTCCAATCTAATGATGATGGTGCAAATCCAGAAGATATGTTTGACACTTATGCTGGGCAGGGGATACCTGTTGCTCCTTTCCCTTCAGATATACCACCGCCACCAGTTCTGATGCCTGTCCCTGGTGCTGGGTATGCATCCTAATGGTTCAGTATTGCTGAAGTTTGTGTACTAAATGTGGGTTACTTGTTCTTGGGGTCTAATCGAGATAAGTTTCTTTCTGGTTGCAGTCCTTTAGGACCATTTGTCCCTGCTCCTCCAGAGGTTGCCATGCGGATGTTGCGAGAACAGGGTGGTCCTCCTTTTGAGGGAGTCAGGAACGGGAGGAATGGGCCAGCCCCCATTATTGCAATGCCTCCAGCCTTCAGACAGGATCCTCGACGCTTACGAAGGCAAGTTGCAGATCATAATTCTTTATTTTTTTCATAGCAATGATTCCTAAGCATGTTTGAGGTGCCTCAAAATATGGAACATGGGTTTAGGAGAAAGTAATCAGAAATTATCTACTAATGACCTGCTAAATGAAAATATAAATGTATAAAATTTGTAGTTAGCTTTCGGAGAGGATAAGGAAACATGAGATATGTGGTGGAGATGAAGGATTTTTCAGCTGTGTTATATTTGCTCTAGCAACATAGTTTGATGCTCTGTTTGTTTGAAGCAGGTTGGGTCAGTTAGTCGTTAGTGTTAACGGTTTTGGGGGCAAGATTCTTTTTGAAATGTCAAATTTTCTATAAATGACCTTTATCTTCAAAATCTTGATTTAATAATATATGGACTAGCATGATTAGTTAGTAGTACACTAGTGGTGTTTTGGACTTGTGTGTTGGACTAGTGCTAACCCAGTCTAAATGAGTGTGCAGTTATCAAGACCTCGATGCACCTGAAGACGAAGTAACTGTGATAGATTACCGAAGTCTAAATTAAGCTTGTTATGGGAAGAGATCATGGGTACCTGATTCTGCGTTCACCTAGACGTTGCTTTGTCTCGCGCCATCCAAGTTTGCCAAATTTTATTACTACAGGATTTTGAACTGATTCTGGTAAGAAATCGAGTATGTGTTGTAAGAGTACAATGTCTAGCCATACTAGCACGGCATGTATGGTCCATGAATTTGGACTCCAGTTTTATCTCTGTTTGAATTGTTTTCCTCCTCCATAGCACAGAAATGAAAGACTGAAGATGTGCCAGACTATGGTTTACAGAGTGTATCATTTGGTATAAACTAGCATCATTCATACAATATAAAATCTAAAATTCCATTTATCTTAGTTTGGGTTATTTTTCATTTTTGTTATTTACACGGTTAAATTTGCTGCTGTACCTCCGTATGCTAATCTTTGTGAGGTTCTGCAGCCCAATTTCGAAAATGTAACAATTAAATTACCTACTCAACGATTTACATAAAAAGCTGTAATCCTTTTGATGGTTTGAAATTGACTAAATTTCATTTTTTGTACACTATTGCTCAAAGTATTAATTATTTTTGACTAAATTCCAAAAAATGACACTAACATTGGTAGAAATGTCAATTTTAGGACCCAACATTCAAAAGTGTCAATATTTGGTATCCAACATTCTGAAAATGTAAAATTTAGGACCTAACATTCAAAATGGTCAATATTTGGTACCCAACATTCAGAAAATGTCAATTTTTGGACTTTCATAAAATTCACATGTTAGATATATTAATTTCAAGGGCATTTTTGTCATTTTCCTCTACTAAAATATCCAGGAGTATATCAATGTCCAAAATGTACACCACCATTGGCGCATCTTATAGTTAGACGAGACCTGAATTCATAGATTTAAAATTATGGCAAACGTTTCATTTTCGCCTTGATGGATAGGATAAAGATGTGGGTAAAAAATGGTACTGTTACTAGACTCCGGTAGTGACGAGGTAATGCGGGCACATGGCTAGCGGTGGAGTTACAAAGAGAGTTAGTCGAAAATGTCAATTGGGATTTTTAGGGAAGATGAGATGGGTGATTTTGGTGTTATAAATTTTAATCTTTTATTTATTATGAAAATTACCAAAATGCCCTTGAAATTAATAGATCTCATAGGTGAATTTTATGAAAGTCCAAAAATTGACATTTTCAGAATGTTGGGTACCAAATATTGACCATTTTGAATGTTGGGTCCTAAAATTGACATTCTCAGAATGTTGAGTACCAAATATTGACACTTTTGAATGTTGGGTCCTAAAATTGACATTTCTACCAATGTTAGGGTCATTTTTTGAAATTTAGTCATTATTTTTGTACCCAACATTCAAAAGTTTTAAATTGTATACCTAATATTCCAATTTTGCTCAGTTTTTATACACAACATTTCAAGTGTTCACAACGTGTACTTTTCATTCTGTTATCATTCAATTTTTGTACCTTATTTAAAGATGAAGTTATTGGGTTTATTATGTTATTAGGGTATTTTGGTATTTAGCCTAAATTGAGTTAGAATAAATTATATTTTTGAAATAATTCATTAACATTGCTAATTTTAAATACCTCACATTTTGTTTTGGTTAAATTCCCCCCCAAACGTGGTGGGAGATATATTGGGCTTCCCTGACCCATGAAAATAGCCTTAAAAGACATAAAAGTCTGCATCCTAAGATGACTTACAAAAAGGGAGTGTAAGCTCCCGAGCCAAAGCTCCAAAAATGGGACTGCAACTAAAAATAGGTTACAATCCAAGCTAAACTCCAATGCCGTAATCCTCATTACTCTAAAGCATGTTAGTGAATTGACATGTTAAAACACAATTCGGCACTAGAGATGGAATTAGGACAGGAGAAGCATTAAAATAAGACTATACTATAACATGATGTACAGTTTCTGGTTCCTGCTGAGTGTGGGTTGCTTTTAGAAACTTGATGAGTCCAGGCTGTGGAGCTAGAGCAGACCTGCGCATGAAACAACATCCAGTAGCATCTGTTTGACAAGATTCTAGGGGCTGGAACAGCTAGTTTGTCAAGGTTCAAAAGGCCTTTAATCTTCTGAGGTAGGGATTGATAGGAAATGGATCCAGACATCTGGCTAGAGCATGCCATCTTAGCTATAGCATCAGCAGGGGAATTAGCTTCTCTAAATGAGTGGGAAAGTGAACCAGCCTTAAGTCTTAAAGGGTATACAAGATTAAACAAGAGCCATGGACTAGTGTTAGGATCTGAATAGCCCTAACTGCCTGAGAACAGTCAGATTCAACCATATATTGAGAATCCAGATGATCAATCAGTTGGAAGCCCTTATCAATGGCTATTATTTCTGCCTCCAGTGGGGAGGAGGCAGAGATATAATCTGTATAGAGTGAGACAACAGACCCTACAGTGTTTCTAATCACAACCCATATTCCAGCTTTTTTGTCATGATGCCAAGAGGCATCAACATTCAATTTAAGGCCTTGTAGTGGGGGATCCATTTTATTGGGACAATTATGGGTTGAGGGGGTCTAGCATGCAGAGGTAAGAAACCCAAACCAGATAGTTCTCTATCAAAATTAGAATAGATGAAAAATGGCTTTGCACTGAAAGTTTGGAAAACATGGTCCCTGATTATAAGTTTCATAGTAGCAGTGCATGGTTTAACATCCTCAAAAATCCAGGCATTTCTAGATTTTCACAGAAACCAACATATAAAACTAGGAAGGATATGTATGAGAATGGTATGTAGTTTTGTGTTGCCATGAAATGACCAATAGTAAGAGAGCCTGTGTCACAGTGATGAGAATTGTTGGTTTCTGATTCCAACCATAGAGTGGAATTCAGTCCAAAGTTCTCTGACCACAGGACAGTCATTAAAAAAATGTTCAATAAAATCATTGTCATAGCAGAAGGGGCATTTTGAGGGAAAGTTAAAACCCATTTTCATGAGGATGTCTGGAAATGGTAAAAATGCATTTATAAGTTTCCACATGAAAATACTAATTTTATTTTGGATCCTAGGGTTCCAGACTTTGTTTAAAGACTCTGAAGTACTTCTGGTATGTTTCAACACAGCATATGCAGACTTAAAAGTGAAGTTACCTTTAATCTCAGGAGTCCAAATGAGTTTGTCAGCCCTTTCCCCAACACAGTTGCATTCCTGCAGAATCTGTAGAAGGTTAGTATCATTCAGTTGAGAGAAGAAGGGCAAAAAAAAGCTTTTTTGCTTACAGAAATCTGAGACTGTGCAGTTTCTGGGAATTAAGGATGATTCTGGATCAATCATCAGACTGATAGGGCCAAGGCCTGTCCAGTTGGCTTCCCAGAAACTACATCTACCTTCCCCATGCAAGACTCTAGTGAGATTTTGTGCTTTTTCATCAACAGAAACAATTCTTTTCCAGTTGGGAGATGTTCTATAGTACTTTGGCAAGGCCCATAGCAGTTGAGACCATAGAGTATTGCCTTGTTGGAATTTCCACCATAGTTTTAAAGAGCATGCTTTAACTATGGTATGAATGGATCTCAGACCAATGCCATTTTGATCAGTAGGGTAGAACAAATATTCCCATCTCCTCCAAACCTTTTTTGGTTTTAGGTCAGTTTCTCCCCAAAAAAATTGGGACAATAGTTTCTGAAATTTACTAATGACAGTGACTGGAGGAGCCATTACACTCCATATGTGTTGAGGAATGGAAAAGATACATGACTTAATCAATGTAATTTTCCCACCAGTAGATAACCACCTATTTTTCCAGTTAGTCAATCTATTTTGGATTCTCAGAGGTTGGAAATAGGCTGTAAGGGTTCTACCAGTGAATATTGGGACTCCTAAGTATATAAAAGGAAAGGAACCCTGTTTCATGCCAAGAATATATTTAACCTGATGTAAATTAGCAATAGTGGCATATTTCCCTAGAAAAAATTCACTCTTCTCAAAACTAATTTTTTGACCAGTTGTTTGTTCAAAGATCACTAAGAATGCCTTGATCCTTACAAGATTAGACTTAGAGGCTTTTCAAAAAACAATAGTGTCATCAGCATAGCTAAGGTGTGAGATTGGGGATGGACCAGTAGGGATATTAAAATAGTCCAGTTTATCAGTGGCAAAAACAAATGCTAAGGTTCTAGTAAAAGCCTCAGAGAAGATGTTAAAGAGAAAGGGGGATAAGGGATCACCCTGTTTAATGCCCCTAGTAGCTCTAAAAAAACCATGAGGTCTACCATTTATTAGCACAGAGAAGTAAGCATTGCTCAGATTTTTCATTATGCAGAAAACTGTTGAACCATTAAAACCAAACTGAAGCAGAATTTTGTTCAGAAGACCCCAGTTAACTTTGTCAAATGCTTTTTTCAGATCCAATTTCAAGATACAGTTAGGACTTCTGTTTTTCCTATCTAAAAATCTAATCATCTCTTTTAAATAAATCACACCATCAGAGATGTCCTTATTTTGGAGAAAAGCAGATTGGTGAGGAGATATGATTTTGGGCATCAAAGGTTTCATTCTCTCCATAATGAGTTCGGAAAAAATTTTATTGATAAAATTAGACAAACTAATTGGTCTAAAATCATCAAAAGTTGATACCACATCTTTTTTGGGAATCAATGTGATCCATGTAGAAGTGATACCTACAGGGATGTTAGCACCACTCAGAAAGTGAGTTACAACACTTAATAAGTCATGTTTGATTATTTCCCATGCCTTCATAAAAAATTTTGAAGAGAAGCCATCAGGCCCTGGGCTGCTGTTTTTATTCATACCAAAAACCACAGTTTTTAACTCTTCAATTTCATCTGGCTTGGCCAATTGATCATTATCAGCATCATCAATAAGTTTGGGTATCTGACTAGTAAAGTGATGATAAAAATCCCCTTGTGAGTGACAGGGAGGTTCAGATAACAAATCTGAATAATAACTGACAGCTTCAGATTGTATATCATTTATTTTGTCAAGCCAGACCCCATTAGAATTTTTAATTTTAGTGATGCTAAGTGAGCTATGTTTTTCCCTCACAGTATGATGGAAAAATTTGGTATTCTCATCTCCATCTTTGAGCCACTTAATTCTGGACTTTTGTTTCCAGAATTTTTGTTGCTCTTTGAGGGCCCTGAGATGCAATGCTTTTAATTCTTTGATTTTGACAAATCCATCTATTGAATTATCATTATCAAAAATAATTTCTTGCTGTCTCAGATTTTCAGCAGCTTGTTTGACATTATTCTCAATAGAACCAAAAACCTGTTTGTTCCAGGATTTGATTCTGAGCTTAAGTCTATGAAGTTTCAAGTGGAAACCAAGCATGCCAGAATGGTCAACAGGTTGATTCCAGTCTGTTTCAATAACAGACATAAAATCTTCTCTATTAAACCAAACATTAAGGAACCTAAAAGAACTAGGGAAAGCAGTAAGGTTGCTGCCTATATTAAACAATATTGGAGAGTGATCTGAAGTGTCTCTGTTAAGGATATGGATAGAAGAAGATGGAAACTTCTACATCCAGTCCTGAGAGCACATACATCTATCCAATTTTTCAGTGGTGGGATTCCTTAGCCAATTGTTAGACCAAGTAAAAGTGTTACCAACTGTGTTTAATTCTAGTAAAGCATTAGCAGAGATAAATTGATTAAATTCTGCCATACTTCTAGGATTAGGCTGTGATGGACCTCTATATTCATGTGATGATTTAACTGTGTTAAAATCACCAATTATAAAGGAGGTTTGCATATTTCTCTGAGACAGTGCATCCCAAAGAAAAGCTCTACCAGGGATAGTTCTCAGCCCATAGACAAAAATGCCCTCCATATTGGAGTTCAGTCTGTAACTGAAAATATCCACTGACAAGAACTGCAAGTGGTCATATTTTAGAGTGATTTTTACTGACTCATCCACATGAGCCAGATTTTACCACTCTGTGAGGTAATAGAATTACTGAAATGAAATTATCTCCTAAATTTGTCACATTTTTGACTTTTGTGCCATGGTTCAATAAGGCACAAAAGTTCAAGCCTGTGTTGCCTAACCAAATCAAGTAGTCTGGGCATGGATGTCCTCATACTCCTGACATTCCAGACTAAAAATTTAATTTTAATGGTATCAGACATTAGAATTATTTTTAGTGCTCTTTGACCTAGTAAAAACTAGATTTGGAGATGGTGGTTTGGCAGACTTTATGGGAGTAAATTTTTTGTTTATTTGAGTAAAGAAAGTAGAGATCTTAGTTTTATCAGTAATCACTGGGACTAAGGATTCATCTGTAGATCTGTCTATACTCAAATCAGTTTGGGAGTTAGGGATAACCTGAGGAGGATCAACAAGGGTGTCATCCTCTGAAGATTCTGAGGCAGTGGGTGTGCCAGATTCATATTCTAGTTCAGCATCCAGCAGAGGAAGGAATCTGTTATCTGATGAGCTAAGAACAGACAACATTTTTTTTAGGTGATAAGTTAACCTCAATTGGATTAGATGATTTACCTGTACCCACTTGCATGTCATCCTTTGCATACACTAGGTTGTGAGTATGCTGAGTGGATATTTGTTGTAGTAGGTGGAGGTCTGAGGTCAGTTCTGAGGAGGTGACTGTTGATGGAGGGTGGTTTTGATGTGGAGACTGATGAGGGGGAGGGTGTATCAATGGTGTTAAGTCTTCTGTAGGCTGTATGGGTGAGGGAATTTGTGTCTGTGTAGGAGGTGGAGGTTGGTTATGAGGTTTAGGACCAGGAGTGACTGGGAATTGAAAAGGGTGAGGGACTCTTTTTTTCTTTGGAGCCTTGTTTTTGGCAGCAGGGATGACCTTGGTTGAAGCTTCCTGATCCTTGGTATGGGGGGAAAGACTTGAGGAGCCTGCTTCAGTTGATGTAGGAACCTCATTGGTACTATCTTTGGCTTTACCAGAGTCAGCAATATCAACTTGATCCACCTTGGAGAGGTCTATTATTTGACTATTGGTGGTGTCTTGATCCTTTGCATCATTCACCTTTTGGGGGAGCAAGACATCAACTTTGTTATTTTTCTGGATAGGCCTAATTGGCTGTCTCAACTCAGGGTGCAGAAACAGACAATTTGCATCTTCATGACCAAGCATACAATACTTGTTGCAATATTTTGGCAAATCATCATATTCTATAGGGTATCTCTTGATACTACCATCTTCAATACCCAACCTAATAGTTGATTGAAGATTCTTCCTAAGATCAATCTCAATACACATTTTTATAGCTGATGGCCGAGTAAAGGAAGAGGTAGCAATATCCATTTTTATAAACGTACCAATCTGATTTCCAATCGATTGTATCATCGTAGAGTTATGGTAGAAGAAAGGTACCTTGGGGATTGTAACCCAAATAGGGACTATGGAGGACTCCTCTTCCGGGCAGAAGTCAACCGTCCATTTCAGAACTTTCATTTGAGAGCCGTAGAAGCTCCACAACCCTTTCATCCAGCAGCGGTGATAGTCTTCGGCATCCTCGAATCTGATTAAGATATGTCTGAAGTCTACTGAGCCTATTTGAAATTTACCAGCGAAACCAGCTGATTGGAAGGCCAGATGAAGACGATCCATAGCAGGTTTGCCCCTTGCAAATTTGCCTATGAGGGCATTCGAGTAGTGAGATGCTAGTGATTCCGCCTGAGTACGGGTGACAATACATGCAATTTCTCCTCGGAAAAGGTTAATCGGAGTGATTTCTGGGTTTGAGGGTAGAGATGTAGATAGGGGAGGAGGGCGATTGGTTAAAGCGGCTAGAAACGATTTTCCGGCGGCGGCGCCACCGCTGAGATGCGGTGGCTCAGCCATGGAAGAGGCCGTTTTGTGACCGTTTTAGATACGTTATTGAGTCGGTGTCGGAAAAGTGGAAAGGAATAATGCAGTTGTGAATTTCAGGAACAGTAAATGGGGATGAAAACTAGAGAGATTTTTGGGAGGAGAGAGAGCATGATTTGTATACCTCACATATTTTAATTTTGAAAATTTATTTAAGTAAAATGACCACAATAACCTTGTCAAAGTTGTAAAAACAATTACTTCATCTTTAGTCTGAGGTTTTTTTTTTTTGAATCATATTACAACAGAGCCTAATCGAGTACATGGATCCTAACTAAACCCACTCTAAACCTATTCTAGCATATTCTATTGATCCGTACGTCGTAGTGGCCTGAGGTCCTCACTTGATGAGTGGGGTGAAGCTCCCACTTACACCGTCTGATGCACTTCGCCGCTTCGCACTTCATGCGCCAGTTGATGTAGCTCCGGTAACTCTGAACTGCTTTGAGTTGAGCACGCTATTGGAGACTTTGTAGAGATTGGGAGAAGCCACAGGGGGCTTGTTGGAGGGGGGATTCGAACCCTGGACCTCTCTCCAGCCAAGGCTCTTAAGAAGATGCCTTTGGCCAAGTGGGCTAAAGGCAATTGAACGATATTGAAATATTAGGTATGTACAATTCGAACATTAGGCCCAGAAATTAACGTTTTGAACAATGTTAGGTGCAAAAAATAAAATTTAGTCTTTCAAATTTCTATTACTTTAAAAATTTATGATTTATCTTCATTTTAGAAGTTTATGAACTCCTTTAAGGCCTAACAATAATTTTTCTTGGTGGGCGACCCGTGTACCAAAATAACGGTAAATCGAAGGTAACCATTATATACAGATCAATTCCTGAACATCTAGCACACAGTAATTTCGTCTACACTAGATACATGTTTGCCTTCATCTTAACGCAATGTACAAATGTGCCAAAAGGCAAAAGAGGCTTGAGTTTCTCCCACGTAGATGATCTCACTGTGCCTAAAAGTTAAGTTGGAGAACACACCTAATATGATATGGCTGTGTACCAAAAGAGTCTTCATCTCCGTTGTTTTTTTGATTGAATTTGCTGTTGTTGCCCAACCTGCGACATCAAATTGTTTCTTTCATTAGATAATTGCTCATTTGATTTAGCGAGCGTGGAGGTCCACTAAAAGAAATTACAAAATCATCTTTGCTGCATCTATTGAGGATCCAATAGTGTTTAAAACAAATAATAATGATCAGAGCAGATGGGGTGTATACAAGTAATCCTTATAGGGCACTAAATGGACTACCTTCTAACTTAAAGAGGAAAGCCATACTTCGAATTGTGAATTATAGAATATGCATGTTCAATAAGTGTCAACGCATTATGATGCTAACCCCAAACAATGAGATCAATAATACAAACCATATTCTACCATCACTTTTAACTGAAAAACGCAGATCACACTAATATAGTAATATACGAGTTCTCTTATGAGGTTCTGTTATACAGATCATTTCAATTGTTTTTTTTACTGACAATTCAAAAGAGTAAAAATTTAAGTTACTGAAATACATATAATAGAAAGCTATTCAGAAGGGGATGCATGTACTCGTCATGATGTGGAATCGAGTTCAAATCTACAAGTCTCAAATCAGAATGGAAGGTCCTGGGTGGGATATAACATTCTTTTTGATTTGGTTTTTGTTTAGACTTTCTTCCACAATTAACTCCTTTACTAGTTTCATCAGGAAGTAAAAATAAACATAGATCAAAATCTTCCACATGGCCAAACATTAAGTACGTTTTTCATACTTTTGGTAACAATGAGTTATTCTCTAATGTGTTTTATAATTGCTAAATCGATGAAGCCCCATAAGCATGTCACTTATAGGGCAGTTTCCTCATGTTGAGTTTTAGAATGACTAAAGTTCATTTATCGTACCTAACATTACTCAAAATGTTAATTTTTGTACCTAACATTCAAAGCGTTCAGATTCTGTACCTAACATTTCAATATTGTTCCATTTTTGTACCTAACATTCAAAGTGTTCAAAACGTGTACCTAACATTCTAATATTGTTCAATTTTTGTATCTTACGTTAATTTGAAGATGAAATTGTTGTTTTTACTATTTTAATAGGGATATTTTGGTAATTTTCAATCTAAATGTAAATTAAATAAAATTTATTATTTTCACAAAAATTCAGTTTAGAATAATTTTATATAACTAAAGTGTATATGTAATTAAAATTTTATATTCTGAATTTAATTTTATAAATTAAAATCATTTATACTGAAATTTTGAAATTTTATTTTAAAGTGAAATTACCAAAATGCCCTTAGTAAAATAGTAAAAACAATAACTTCATCTTCAAATTAACGTAAGGTACAAAAATTGAACAATATTGGAATGTTAGGTACACGTTTTGAACACTTTGAATGTTAGGTACAAAAATGGAACAATATTGGAATGTTAGGTACATAATCTGAACGCTTTAAATGTTAGGTACAAAAATTAACATTTTGAGCAATGTTAGGTACGAAAAACGAACTTTAGTCTTTTAGAGTCAACGTATCTGATCCTTGGATCGACATCCTTTGTGGATCCTAATACCTGAGTCCATAAGTATGGAATAATGTTTGGAGTGGATTGATAAGGCATTTCATTTATCAACTACAGGTACATTTCTAAGGTTTTCCAATATCAGTATCCGAGGTTAGGGGTAATCACTGTTTCTTAAATTTTCGATATAGAAAACATCCTAGCTCTTAAAGAAAAAACAATTACGAGAACTATCTAGCTTTAAGGGAATCTGCATTCGAAAATGTGTAAAATCTTACTGAAGTTGTAAGCTGCTCTCGGATATAGGCCATTGATCTCAACATAGCTCCTAAAGTATCTTTAGAAACTTGAAATTTCACCTCTGACTCTCCTAATGTTGCCTCGGTGTCTTGCAGCTGGAAAAATAAGACAAACAGGTATTTGATCCCAATGTTACCACTGTTGTTGAAAAGACTAGCATCATCCGAGTAATGAAGACATTTGCACCTTAGAAATTATACTTCTGATGATTGAGTTATTAAATACAAAATCCTGTCTTAAGTCATAATGTAAGTTACCTTTTAGCCTAACATTCTTTAGTGCCATTTTCCTAGCTTACTATGCATGACACTAAGATTTCTTCAACCTAACATTCTTTAAATGGCCAAATATATATAAGACTATGGGATTTTCTTTTTTCTTTTCGACAGCACTATTATTGTGTTACTACTGTTTGGATATAAGTGATATTTCGAAATATACCTCCAATTTTCTTATTCAAGGCTTCCTAAAACCTTACCTCTTCTCTTCTTCCAGCACCCGTAAATTTGCATCACCTAGGGTGTATGGATTAAAATTGTAAAATTTAATGATATGGTCGTAGTTTAGTCGATTAGCAGGGTCACTTTCAACCATTTTTCAATTAGGCTGTTAGTAAAGGCAAGTTTCATCCAATTTACACCTGTAAGCGAAGCACTATTATAGTATTTTAATATTTTTAAAGAATGACACACTAAAACGTAATTTTGCATTACCAAATTTCACATTTTATTAGCTTCATGCATCACATTGATGAAAAGCATAGACATTGAATCTAACCTTTAAATTGATCACAGCAGCCTTGTTGGCTGGAGAGGAAAACTGCTCACTGATGTAAGCCATTGACTTTAACATGGGTTCCAATGTGACCCTTGAAAGATGAAACTTTACATCTGATTCTCCTGGTACATTTCTTCTGAAATCTTGCAACTGAGATAAGATAGTTTATCTACAATTTTAGGACCTTTAAACTGGTGTACACTTAATGAATGTGAAACAAGTATGTTAACAAGAAGACAACAAATAATTTACAATACCTTCAAATTCATTATGGCTACTCTATTTTCTGGTGTTGAGCTTTTATTCTCCATAGTCCAAGTCATTGACTTAAGGCATGGAAGAACCATCTGTACATAAGCAATGCAAAAACCAGACTAAGTTACAATCTCTGAACATGACATACCTATCTTGTCATACACTAGAAACTCGGTGAAGCAAATTCACATACTCTGTTTTCGCAAGGATTATCACCTTGATGAAGTGATATGTGTGCGGGGTGAGGAAGACTCAAATCAGCAGATTGCAGAATACTGCCACTATTAGGGTTAAACTGTTTCAATAATCTATCTTGCAGTGGCCACAGTGCAGGAGTGTCTGATACTGATGTAGATGTCCTACGACTATCATAGCCTACACCAATGAGCTGTGAGCCAAGAGATGCAACATTCACAACATCTTTCTTCATCATGCCAACCTTCTTCACTGCTTCTTTTAGGGCACTAAGCACAATGTTGTATGTTTGAGGATCAATAGACCCTTCCTCTGCACACTTAATGGCTTCCTTGTAAAGGTGGTTGTATCGAATTGTCATCGAGTCATAACCATTCAACTTCCCACGATCATCAAATCCAATGCCAGTTTTTGCATTTCTAGTCCACCTCTTTAAGATGTACTGGGAAGGCATAGTAAGTATATTGGTGACGGTAAAAACGGTCAAGATGTGCCTACAGAGAATACCACTGAATTCAAACATATGACAACTGCAGGTAGTTTCTATCTCTGGGACACTAAAAGACACAATATAGGATTTGTGGTCATCCTCAAATTTTGCAACCCTATATGTGCTTATAGTCTCATCACCGCCAATTCTATTAGCAGTATACACAAATGTCTCAACTAATTCTTCTTGAAAACAAGAAAAAATTCTCCTTGTGTAAACATTTGCTGCTTCTATCTCCATAGGTGATGGTGTCTTCAGGACTGGAGAGGTCTTGATTGTATCCAAATCAGCTTCCACTTCCTTTTCAAATGAACTTTCTAATGCTCTTTCATATTGCCTAAAGAATAGAGATAAGGATGTTTGCTGGGTCACATATCCATCAAAAAAGGAGTTCTCAAATCCCTGATTAGGAGAAACGGCAGCAAAGAAAGTGCTTCGAAAGTAAACAGGCACCCAATGCCTACGGATATCGTATAGTGAATGAAGCCAATCACTTCCCCTGAGATCATACTTCTCAAGGATCGAATCCCAACAAACTTCAAATTCGTCAACTGTCTGAGTCAAATTAATGCAATTATGCAGCTCCACTTGAAACATCTGATGCTTATGACATACAAGAGCAATCCTTTCCCGACATTCTCTTAATATTCCCCACTTATTCAAACAATGACGGGTGTTCGGAAGCACCTGAGTCACTGCTGCATGTATGGACCTATCCCGATCAGTAACGATAGATACTGGAGCACGATCATCCATGGCAGCAAGAAATGTCTTAAACAGCCACAAGAAAGTAGATTCGGACTCATCTAGAAGCAGAGCACAACCAAATAAAATTGTCTGGCCATGATGGTTTACTCCAGTGAATGGAGCAAATGGAACTTTATACTGATTGATTATGTACACTGTGTCCAGTGTAACAGTATCACCAAAATGACTATATGCAGTTCTAGACCGTGCATCACTCCAAAACACATTAGCCAAGCGATCATCCTTGTCAAGTTGTATAGCATAGTAAAATCCAGGAGTCTCTGCTTGCTTTCTCTTAAAATAATCAAGCATATTTTGAGCATCCTTCCCCAGTGTCCTCTTCTGCACCGGAATACAAGATGCTGTAAGTAAAGACCCCAAACCCTTAAATGCCTGGCTTTCTTCAAAGCAGCCAGCCTTGGCATCTTCCGGAACACGGTCACCATCCACCGGCACACACATTATGCCACTAGGCACAGTTCCAAGCCCAGGGTAGGTTTCAACAGTATGCTTCGCAACACCTGCAAAATGCCTACGAGGCCTGAAGTACTGCAGCTTACTGGGATTCAAGTCAGAATGAATATGTTCCTTGACAAATTTAGTCACCACCCATTTACCTTGTGCCTTTAACTCTATCTGAAGCCTAGCTTCACAGGTCTCACCATTCCTTCTCTTTAGCCCATCTTTAAAACAGACATACTGGCGCACGCCAACAATCCCATCAGACCTAGAATTACTAACACGGGTACTAAAACCAGCTTGTTTGGCATAAAGATCATAAAATGTTACTGCAGCCTGTTCAGAATCAAATTCCATGCCCACATACGGCTCGACAAGACCTTCAATCGGATCATAACCTCTATTGTGCTCCCCTATAATCCCATCAATCACTTGTACATCCATAACCACCCCACTTCAGCACGAGAATGCTACATACAGCATATACCAACAATGGGTATCAGGAATCTGAAAAATATCAACCTGTGTCCATTAGCAACTCGAATTTGGATAGTAAAAAATTGCAATCTTAATTAGCAGAAGTAGCAAAGAAACAATTACATAATTCCCATTAGTGTCATTCATGCTTAATAAAACCATCTAGAAACCACAACTGGAAAACTGGACAGTGCAAAAAAAAGAAGCATGCACAACTGGACAGTGCTCGTCATATCAAGTAAAAAATACAGAAACCTTTGAGGAAGGAACGGCATACGGACACCAAGCAACGTTTGAGAATAGAGGCGTCTGATAATTTGAATGTGGGTGGTCAGAGAATGAAACGACGGCGTTTGGAGGATGATGATGCAGTTGAAGAAGCGGAGGGAAAACCAGAGCAGAGAGGAGACAGTGAGTAGGTGGGTACGATGCTATCAACCTAAAGACTCTACTATCCCAGCCGTTGGATATAATCCCACGGTACTCGATGCTTTCATTTCCCTTCTTCTTTTTCAATAAATATAAATTATCCAAAAATGGTACCTAAACTATCCAAAATTCTCATCTAAACTATTTTTTATTCATCTTACATACTCAAACTTTAATTTTGTTTCAGTTTCGATACCTCCATCAAATCTCCCGTCAAGCCTAACGGCATCACTGTTTTTAAAAAGGTAACTTAATTAGTATGCATACTTTTATTTTATATATATATATATATTTGAATAATAATGAGGGAATTTTTTATTAAGGGCGATATAAGTTTCATAATTTGAAAGTGGGGTGTAACAATTACATAATTTTCAAAAATGGCGGTGATTTATTAGCCTATTTTCATGTAATTTAATTCTTGAACTAAACACATTTATACGCTTGTTTTCATCATAGTCTAAAATATATTATAAACTTAGTTCAACTTTGTGGACTCTATATTTGATTAAAAGTTAATTCATTCCTGACTAATATTTCTAATATTTGTTAAATTCAATTTAGTTCACTTTAGAAGAATCCAATTCAATTTAGTTTTGCTAAATTCCATGACGTTCATTTAATTAAAAAATGTTGGTTAACTTCAATTAAGTTTTGTGTTTTGTTCCCATTTTAATAATTCAGTTTAATTTTATTTAGTATGCAAAGTTTTGATCAAATTCATTTAAGTATCTTTAAATAATTTAATGATGCTTACATTACACAATTATAAATGTGAAGGTATAATTAAAGTGCATTTGATTTGAATTATTTTTAATGCGTGGCCTTTAAAAAGAGAAACAAGGAAGCAGTAAAAAATATTTTAAGTTATCCTTTTAAAAACGGTGATGCCGTTAGGCTTGACGGAAGATTTGATGGAGGTATCGAAATTGCAACAAAATTAAAGTTTGACTAGGTAAAATTAATGAATCAAAAATAGTTTAGATATCTTAGATAAGAATTTTGGATAGTTTAGATTTTTTTTTTTTGCCATTCACTCTAAATATAAATTTTTGAATGAGACTACCATAAACTTATGATATAACTACGAAACAATAAAGGGGATATGGATGTGTTAAAGTTGTAATTTCTGAAAAATTTAATACAATTTTTGCGGTCAGGCCGAAATAATTATTTCGGGTTATAAGGTGTCATGAACGGGCCTTTGATTGATAAATTCACAAGATTTGGCCGTTGCATAACTGACAAGTTGAGTGGTGGCGCAGTGACAGTTAGGATGGTGGTCTATATCATGAAATAGTTCAGATTTGTTAAGAAATCTATATCACATTTATATTCCCTTTCTTTCCCAAACTTTTTAAGAGCATCTCCAATCCAGTTCTCACTTTTAAGCGTCAATTGCTTCATGAAAGTTTGGATTATGTCTATAGTTATCAAATGTGTATTGCGAAAACGTAAAGAACACAAAAATTGTTTACGCAGTTGAGTGCTAATAACACCTACGTCTGCGGAGCAACTTTACCCAACTCAAAATCTTCACTAGAATAACAATTCAGCCTACAATGGGTTCCTCTTATTATATCTAACTTTATTCTAATGCGCAAGCGCTATCTTTCTGCCAACACTCTGGTTTCTACTCAATACCGCAGTGTGTCTTGTAGATTTTAAGGCCGCGTCCTTTGAGCTGTTCCAAACACAAGCTGTCGTTCCGGTCGATTAATCTCTTTGATGACTTGAAATTCAAGACCTTAGCTTCCGGCTTAAATTCTCCTCGGTTCTCCTTGTAAAACCTCAAAGATGGTTTCTTATGCTTTGAATGCTGAATCGATACTTAATATTGCCGATGGTACTTTGCTTTTATGAAGCTGGTTGCACGTCAATCCTTTTCCTATGCAACAAATTACAATTCCTTTTCTACTTGGGTTTCTATAATTACAAAGCTACGAAAAAGGAATAATGAGCTATTCCAAATCTGTCTAGGAAAAGATCACATCAACCCTAGATGTATATTCCTTTTTATGTTTATATTCGAATCATAACAAAAATAGGAATAGCATGGCTGTATAGAATTTTACCATAATTAGAACATTCAGCCACTTTTTACTTGGACGTTTCCTTGATTCTGATGTAGCTGACTAACTGTTATTCCAATAATAAACTGCACTTCACAAAACTTGCCAATCTGAAATCACTTTACTTTCAATCTCCCCCTTTGGCATTTTTGTGAACCCTACACATCTGGATCTTCAAAAACTTCATAGCTTTTGAGTGTAGAATTACTCCCCCTGAATTCCATAGCTTGGTGCTAGAATTCTATTATAGGTCAAGCAGTGATTTTGGAATAACTAACTATCATCAGAAAAAATTTAGAAGTCCAATTTCTCCCCCTGGGGTCATATAAATGCCAAAACCACTTCAATTCCTCACAGAAAAGGCCAAAAACCTTCAAAAGCTGCAAAAGAATCCTCAGAAATCTGCAAGAGTGAGTAAGTCATCTCAAACTGCAAGTTCCTTCAAACTGCTGGCACAAATTCCTTACAGCAAAGTTGTGTCTGAACACCAAAAACTGCAGAATCCTCATAACCTTGATGATTAATTTTTCAACTTCCTTATCATCTGTCTCCTGAGCTCATCCTTGTCATATCTCAGCATAACAATCTCTGCAAGCTCATCTAAGCTACCACCCTCAGTCATCAATAGGGTTTCTCCACCAGTAGCCTCCTCTTCTCCAATCCGAGAATGTGTCAGAACCTTTGTGCTGCTTGAGCCATCTCCACTAGTATCTACCAACTATTTTTTTACTTTTTTTTATAAAAAAAATAAATGCATGAAAAACTGTAAACCTATGTTACAAAAAAAAACACTAAAAACTCATCCTCACATTCTGCAGACACCTAAGTGTTGCTTGAGGCCTTCAAAATTTTCACCACTAAGAGGTTTGGTGAAAATATCTGCATATTGTTCTGTAGTTGGTATATCTACCAACTATTTTTTTTCTTTTTTTTTTTATAAAAAAAATAAATGCATGAAAAACTGTAAACCTATGTTACAAAAAAACACTAAAAACTCATCCTCACATTCTGCAGACACCTAAGTGTTGCTTGAGGCCTTCAAAATTTTCACCATTAAGAGGTTTGGTGAAAATATCTGCATATTGCTCTGTAGTTGGTATAAATTATTTCTTCTCAACAAGATTTCTAATGAAGTGATGCCTAATATCAATATGCTTGGTTCTAGGATGCTGAACAGGATTTTTTGCAATATCAATTGCACTCTTATTGTAATATATTTGCTTTCCTTGCTGGCATGAACCACAAATTACCTTTTGTGTCTCTTTCAACATAGGCATGCCTATCACAACATCCAAATTAGATGCTTTAAGTCTTCAGACCTTCTTCACAGTGCTAGTCAAAGCTGTAGATTTCATATTTGAATATGACTTGTGACCAGATTTAGCTTGTTTGTTTTTGGAATGAAAGAACAGTTTCTGTTGTTGATAACCCCTATTGGTATAGGGAATATGTTGTCTTCCATGCACCATATCTTTAAGAAGATTGAAGCATCTGTTTCTGGAATGTCCAGATTTTCTGCAATAGGTACATGTTCGAATCCTCTTCTTCTCCTTCATAGGCTTGAATGGACTAGCTTGCTCAACATTGTTCCTCTCTTCTTTCCTGAACTTTCTCAACAACTTTGATGGACCATGTTCATATCCGATGCCCTGTTTTTTATGTTGTCCCATAGTGAGTATCTCATCAAATTTTGCTTTACCAGTGTTCAATCTGTGAATTGAATTCTCAGCATTATCAGCTCTCTGTGTTTCGAACTTTCGTCTTAATTTCAAGTTCATAATTTCCTTCTCAATCAACTCAAGTTTAGCAGATGAACTATTCTCTTGTTCTAACAATGCCTCATTTTCTTGAATTAAACTCACATTTTATTTCTCCGGCACTTCCATTTTGGCAGATGAACTCTTCTCGGCTTTTGACGATGCCTCCTTCTCTTGAATTAAACTCTTGTTTTCTTTAACCACTTTCAACCAGGCTTTGTACATCTTAGCATATGTGATTCAAAGATCTTTTTCAGTAGCATTCTCATCAACACAAGAGTCCTCATTATCAGATTCAGGTTCAGTATTCAAATATTGAACATTACTTGTGGAGGAATTGATATTTGGACACAATTTCTCATGATCATAAAATTCAGTACTTTTAGCTCCAAAGCCACAAAATTGCTGGTATATTCTTCTTGATCATCCTCATCATCTTCACTCCATGAAGACGCAAGAGCTTTGCCATTTCTTTTCTTCACAGTAGGACACTCTTTTTGCCAGTGACCAATACCACCACATCCTCTACATTTAGATTTCTCATCAGTCTTGGCATCTGATCCTTTTCTTGCAGTCTGCTGATTCTGATCATTCTTCTGGAATCTGATATTTCTGTTGTCTTGACTCCTTGGTCTGAATGAACTGGGCCTCTCCTGATTCCTCATGCTGGTAGTTTTCTTCATTAGTCTAGCAAAGTTCCTCGTCATTATTTCTATATCATCAATGCCATCATCACCTTACAGAATCTCCTCAAACTCTTCTGGAGCGGTACTCTTGAATGCCAGGTTCTTCTTGACTGGTATAACTTCTGATTCTTCATCTTCTTCATATTCCATCTCAAAAGCTTGTAGATTTCCAATCATCTCATTCAGAGTAACTTTTGAGAGATCTCTTGCTTCTCTGATAGCCTCAATCTTATGTACAAACCTGCTTTTAGGCAATGATCTAGAAACTTTTTCACCAATCTCTCTTCAGTGAAGCTTTCTCTTAGAGATGTCATTTTATTTATGATGTCTCTGAATAGCATGGCTGTATAGAATTTTACCATAATTAGAACATTCAGCTATTTTTTACTTGGACGTTTCCTTGATTCTGATGTAGCTGACTGACTGTTATTCCAATAATAAAACTGCACTTCACAAAACTTACCATTCTGAAATCACTTAATTTCACTTCACATGTCACATTTTCAATTGAGTTTCAATATGATGTAATCAATGTCAATTTTATTGAGTGTACTTTCAAGTTTTGCATCTCCAATGCTAAAGTCAAAAGTATAACTTCAATATGACATGGAATTTCAATTGTCATTTTCTTTTATCCAACCCTTCTATTTACCTAGATTTTATTACATGACAAACACAAATCATAAACCTTGTTGAAACACCATGTTCTTTCTTCTTTCAAAAAGGATTCAGGGGCTAATACATCAAGCTTTATCTATGAAATTTCATTGCTCTTATGTCAATTTCGGCTGCTCTTTGGTGCACAAAAATGCTACTGCAGCACTGCTTAAGCGCGCTGCAAATCTTGCACTCAAGAGTTGCTAAAACGCTGCTAAACTCCTGATGAACCCTTACTAAAACACTGCTAAAACCTTGCGGCTAAAACACTGCTAAAAACTTGCTAAACTGCTGTTGAAAGGCTTCTAAATTGCTGCTAAAAACTTGCTAACCTACTTTCAAAAGGCTTCTTAAATTGCTGTGAAACACTACAACAAACAAAAGCTCGGAAAGTAATGATTTACAAGCATTATCTCAAAAGCTTCAATGTAAATACTGTGATGCAGAAATGACACACTGTAAAGATGGGTTGTTCATAAATGAGTTCAGATATTATTAAATGAAGAAGGTTGTCTGGAAATAGAACAAGTTATTAGTTTAAAAGAAAGATGCCAAAGAGATCATAAACCTTAAAACCAACTGATGGAGCTTTCAATCATTAGAGCTCAATTGGGATACCGTCAGGAAAATCCCCAACGGGAGAGTGCAGCCAAATCTCCGGCCACAACAACGGTGCTAAATCCGGTCAAGGTACCACTACAACCCCCTCTTATGTAAGAACCTATCAATCTTAATGTACTGTTGCATGATCATATCATGCATGTTCAGAAATATGCTTTAATTGTAAATCCTAGGGTTGTTATGCATGCTATGAGTAATAATCAACAGTTAGGCTCTAAGGAAAATAGTCAGACTCATAATCTTGGATTGGATGATAATTAAATATGAAACCTTGTTTCCAGTGATACTTAGAACTATTGTATTTATTACAAGCTTTAAGTACCTTTTAATTTAAGAATATGAACTTGTAGGGTAAAAACACAATCTATTAAAGTAGACACATAAGCTGTCAAATTTATACTATCAATCAATTCTTCAATCTGCACTAGTACATCATCAACAACAGAGGTCTTCTCTTCAACAGGTGCTGGTTTCTTCAATACAACACTTCCCCTACCGCGTTTCTGGTTATTTCCCACCACATCTATAGAAATGAAACAAATGCAACTTGTTAGGCTACAAAGCCTTAAACAAGGGAAAAGATTGTGCTACAAGGCAACATTAACCTTTTATAGCAGCAGGTTCTAGCTTATCTTTTTGACCTGGTACATCATCAACAGAGGCTCGTTTGGCAACAACAGGAGCTGGTTTGTTCAATCCAACCTTTCCAGTACCGCCTTCTGTTTTTTTCCATCTAAAAGATAAATGCAATCTTTTAGACTACAAAGCCAAAACAGGGATACAAAAAATGTAGACCTTTTAAGTAATGAAAAAGATCTTTTAATTTATGAACAACACCTTTAAAGTACAAAGCCAAACTTCCATCTAAAAACAGGGATTAAAAAACTATAGACATTTTAAGTTATGAACAAAACCTCGTAACTAATGAACAAGACCTTTTAATTTATGAATAATACCTTTGAGGTTATGAACAAGATCTTTGAAGTTATGAACAAGACCTTTTAAGTTATAACCCAACCATATGCAAGTCTACAATTACGAGCCGACCTTTCAAGCTATGAACCAAATCTTTTAGTTATGAACTTTCAGACTATATAAACGACCTTTCACTTTATACAAGCAATATTGTAACAAACGCTAAGAGGTTATTAGACCTAAGAAATTGCATGTGAAGTCATTTAAGCATATCAGGTCTGTTTTTATTCCAGGGAAGATGTCTTTTTTTCAGTTGGAAATTAGTCAACGGACTAATACCTACTGCTGACATTCTTGAGGATATCCATATCCATCAACCATCAATATGTGCTTTTTACAGGAACTTCTGGGATGATTTACATCATGGTTTTAACAGTTGTGCTGTTATCAGAAGAGTTTGGCAGGCTGTAAACATAGCCTTTGATATTCTTGATTTTGAAACTGATTCACTATGGAATCTGTTATATTATTATTGGCATCTGCAGGACAAATCTCTATACTCAACCAATGTAGCAAGGTTAATACATGTGGTTACATTATGGTTCATATGGTGTGCCTGGAATCAATATATATATATATGAAAATGTGGTGCCAGATGCTTCTTTGATTGGCAGGCAAATACAAGATATGATACTTGCTATCATAAGAGTACACCAGAAACACTTGTCAAAATTTTCAGTTTCAAGGATCAAATACAGATCCAATCATGTTTTAACATGGAAGCTACCAGTAAGTGGAACCTTGAAATTGAATTGTGATGGATCCTTTGTGAGCCCAAATAAGGGAGGGGCTGGAATAGTACTGAGAAATGATGTTGGACAAGTGATCTTTGCAAAATACCAATCTTTTGAGGCTCATGACAGCTTAGAGGCAGAAGCCATTGCTCTATCTATGGGTCTAGAAGCTATTTACTTTGATGATTTACATGATGTGCAGGTGGAGGTTGATTCCCAGGTATTGAAGAAGATAGTAACAAACGAGCAGCACTATCCATGGAAACTAACCAATGTACTTAGGAATATATGGTCCTTACAAGGTGATATTTCTATATCCATCTCACATGTTTATAGAGAAACCAATTCTGTAGCTGATGCTTTAGCAAAATTAGCTACAGAATCGAGGACCTCTGTCACATACACACAAAACACAATGCCCAGAAAGATCAAAGGTTCAGTTAACCTAGACAGAACTGAAACACCTTATCTACGTGTTAGATAGGGTGGAAGAAATGGGATACTGCTTTTTTGTTATTTTGTGCAGGATAGAAGGAAGCAATAGAAGAGGCTGTTGGACTGATGGAAACAGCTGGAGAGAAGGAACAAGATAACTGGATATGGAGCTCAAAATTAGCAACAAATGGAAGGATGCTCCACAACAGAGTCACATATAGTCTTTATTGAAACCTCATACTCGTCGGCAGAATTGGTTTTCGCTTTGCGATACCTAACTTGCTTGCTAAAGTTGACATAGGCGTAGATAAAGACTATCAAGAGACTAAAACTCAACTATGTTTTAGTATCGACATTGTTTTTTACTCATTTTTCAATGTAATGGATACTACTTGGTTGATATTCCGGGTTTGGTGAACCTAACAAACATCACCCCACTTATAGTGGTAATTTATTAAAAACAAATAGCACGAACCTTCTTCGCTTTCATCGGCCTTCACAACCGCAACAATATCAGCCTTCCCCGAAATATCCTTGTCCCCCTTTGTTGACCCGACCTCATTTCGCTGTGCCTTCTTTGGCACCATGACTGTTAGCAATAGCACACGAATCGAATAAGAAAATACAACAAGAAAATTAACACAATTAAAATGAATTGAAAACACATTTGCAATAGAATCGATGCCTAGAAGAAGCTTACTGTCGAAAAATTAGTCTGATTGCAACGAATTCAACGCGAAAATCTCAAATTGAAAACCCAGGGTTTGATGGGGGGGACGAATTTAGAGAGGGAAAGTGAAAAGGAGAAGTGAAAGAAGTTGGGGACACTCAGGTAATATATACTGCCCCATATTTTCTTAAATTCCAAATTGACCCCAAAATATCCCAAAACTTTAATAATTACAAATTTGACTCATAGTTCCTAATAACTACAGAAAGTAGTACTTTCTGGAGACTTAGTAAATTTGGAATGCACACATTGAGTATATAACAAAGGAAAAATAAGGGGGTGTTTGGTGATTAGCTGTCAGCTGTTAGCTGATAGCCGATTGTAGTAACTGTTTTGACTAGCTGATTATTGACTGATTTGACTACTTGATTACTTTTAAAGTGTTTGGTGAAATTAGCTGATAGGTAATAGCGGCTTCTTAAATCAATCTAGTAAAATGATTTAAAAGGACATAATATATTTGATTGCTATTGTCTTAATAAAAGTAATTTATATATTATTTCACACTTCCTAGAAAAAGGTTTGTGTATGTATGTGTATATATATATATATATATATATATATATATATATATATGTATATGAATTATAAAAATTAAACTTATACTTATACAACATAATTATGGAATTTTAAATATTTTAAATATATACTATTTGAAATATATCATATATAATATAATTTTTTAGCTTTCGACATATTTATAAGTAATCAGTAAATATATAATCTTTTTTGTTGTTTAACTATCTAAGTATCACCGTGCGTTGCACAGTATATTTGATCACTTTCTTTATGTAAATCTTTTAAGTTTATGATGGAAAGGTGATGAGCTGTGTTTAAAGATAAGCTCTTGAATTAACAAAAATAATAATGACCAATTTCTAGAGGTTATGAAACTATCACCGTAAATATTATAATTGAAATTATATTAATTGAAGGTAAATATACAGTGAAATACATATGAAGGTCAAAATGTATAAATTTTAGAATTTTAAGTTGAGAAATATAAGTTTTGATGGATGTCTACTACCCGCGCTTGATCACAACCCCAACTCACGAACTGATCTGCAAAACAAAGCCTCGGGTGTCCCGAGGATAGACATTCCGATGCTCAAGTTAGTATGATGCGTAAGGCGTATTTTATGTAAGATAATAGATAGAGAGGTTTACCAAACCTTCGGTACTTATATGGCTACAATCCGTAGATCACCAAGATATGTAATTATGGTACGAATACAACTCTTATGGGAATAACAGTTGTATTACTATGTATAGAAGAAGTATATTTCGGTCATGGCTGTATTACCATGTTTAGGAGGATGTATATTCCTTGTAGAAAATTCATAATATACGCATTCCTTATAAGGATTAGGATTGATGGACCCGTGGATCCATCATTCGCGTAACTCGAGCCCATGACCCTTCTCGGGACCTGGTCCGAGACTGAATAAGGCCCGGAATACGAACCATGGACTTATCAGTAACCCCAAGGTAGATCCTCAGAATTTGGAGTGCTCCATCTCGAAGGTTGAAGGAGAGGCTTGCTTCTCGAGGGAAGACCAATAACTCGAGGGAGAACAACTCGGGGTATTAAGCTCGAGGTATCCATCTAGGACCATCCTCTCGGGCTGACCTTCTGAATATCTAGCTTCAAGTTTTTTCGTATTCCATTAAGACACGTGGACGTTGGATCTGAATTCTTGAATTCTGGGGGACTGACACGTGGCATTAGTTCATTGTATCCTCTGGCAGTGAGGAAGACCAACCTTCCAATTGCCTGCATCGTTTCGCGAGTCGATGTAATTACTCCGCTTAAATGCGTGTTAATTACTGGCTATATAACCAAGTAATTTTCCTTGTGTTTATCATCAATCTTCATCCAAGTGATTTTGCGTCTCCAATCTCAGAATACTTTCTTTCTCTTCATACACATTCTCTCCCCCCCATTCTCTATATTGCCATGTCGTCAACAAACTCCAGTGTTCCCCCTGGCAATGTAGAGAATGTTATTGGAGAAAGAGCCCCAGCTGCTTGTGATCTAAGTACCCTGTTCTTGGAGGTTGAGTCTGGGGAGCTGATGGAGGTGACCATCGCTACGCCGCTGCAAGCTGTGACTGCGGTGGCAGATGATGGTGCGTCTGGGTCGAGTGTGGACCCGAATACGGAGCCCCAAGTTGATAAACCGGCTTTAGTTGTTGGTGATGCAGGTGACGTCACCAAGGTGGTTGATGAAAAGACGTTGCGATACTTGCGGTCATGCAGGCTGTCGTATCATGTCGATGCTGGCTTGAAACTCGAGGATGGGGAGATCCCAATTGAAAACCTGGTGAGCCCCACTCGGGGGGTAATTTATGAGAGGTTTTTTGCAGCAGGGGATAAGCTTTCCTTTTCCCCCTCTATTTCATGAGTTCCTGCAGAATCATTAGCTGCATCCGAGCCAAATTCACTCCAACGTGGTGGTGTTGATCATGGCTGTGATATCCTAGTGTGCTCGGAAGAACTACGAACCGAGCTTGAATTTATTTAGGAGCTTGTACAAGTTATTCTCTTTCGAGAAATACGAGTACATCACCCTCACTCCGAGGAAGACCAAGCCCATCGCGTTCCCTGACAATAGTGGCAAGTGGGAGGCTGACAGCTTCACTTTTGACTGAAGTAAGTATGAGGTCCCTGATTTAAATCCCAAGCCAAAGGACGGTATAGCTCATGACAGGGTCTTCAATATACCTGTTCACTTAAAGGGCATCGTCGAGGAGCTCTTAAAAGAGAAGATTGCCCTTCAAAGAGGGATTTTGTGCGGGGGGGCTCATAGCTCTGTCTGGCAGTGGCCCTCTGTCACTTATTCGTACCTGCTAGATGTACCTCGGTCGAAATCTACATCCAGCTTCGAATCGGGATTGGACCCTCCCTGATAAAATCCAGGGAGACAAGAAGAAGGCCAGGAAAGGGGGTCCGAGAAAGTCTCTTCGAAACCACGGTGAATCCTCTTCGAGTCGGTCTTCTTCAGGTAATTTTCTGGTTGACATATCATAGTTAGCTGATACATTTCTTCTGTTAGCATGTTAATGTTCTTTTTCCGTGTATACATCATCTCCTTCCAAGAAAAAAGCCAAGAAGGGGAAGGAAGTCCTCAGGGTGATAGAGGAAGAAGCTGAGGAGTCCGAGGAGGTGGAACTGGAGGTTGGGGAGTCCTCGGATGATGATGATTCCGAATTTGGGCTGGTGATCCCTGAAGATACTCCTTTGAAGAAGTTAAGGTGTTATCTGAGTCATCCTCAGGAAGAGGATGGTCAGGCTTCTCGGAGGGCCTTAAAAAAGTGTCCCTTCGCGTCCAAGGTAGTGATTTTCTTTGTCATGTTATGTGAATTATAAAATGTCAAGTATCAGGTCTTTATATGACTTCTGTTTTACAGCTGATGACAGATCAAGTATCTATCCATGCTGAGGGACCGGGCCAATGGTGAGATCAAGTATCTGTATAACTCCGTGAAGGAGTTACATGCCAAGTGTCGGGCTCTCAAGGCCGAGAAGAAGGAGATGGAGGCTGCTATCTCAGCCTTAACGACTGAATCGGTTGTTCCTCCCTATCTGTACCAGCTCCATTGGATGTGACTCAGTTGGAGGACAGGGTGAAGCAGCTTGAGGCCGAAAATAAGGACTTACTGCTGGCAAGGAAGTCCCAAGAGGGTGAACTGAAGGTTTATCAGGACACCGTGACTGAGTTGGCGCAGAAGCAGGCTTCGGAGAAGAACTTGGAGGAGCCGAAACGACTTCTTAGGCTTTGGGGAGCCTTCATTGCTTGTAGCCCCGAGTTTAAGAGTCACTGGGAGGAGTATGGATTTCACGACTCCGAGCAGCACAAGGTTTTAGATGAAATCTTGCGATTGGGTCAATCCGATGAGGAGAAAAACGTTATGAAGACTATCTTCTCTCATCCGGATGCTACTGATAAGCTCTCTGATTTGATTGCTAACCCGTGGGTTCCTGGGGCCGAGTTTTTGGATGCATTGGGTCCCCCCGAGAAGATAATGATATCAGGAGACTTATTGAGGCTCATTGTGGCAAAATATCCTGAGTTGTCCTTCCTTGGTGAGATGCTCTCCAGCCCTTCTACCAGCAAGACCAATTAACTTTGGCAGGTTTGCTACCTTACTTGCTGGAATCTCCTCATCGGCTTTTAGGGTTTAGCCTTACTTTCTCGATCATGGACTCGGGATTTGTGTCTCGGTCTCATGGTTTACTGGAAAGGAGCCCTGCCTCTATACAACTGTTCTGTTGACATGGTTGGCTAATACCCTTGACGAAGCAGAGATACTCAGGGATCAGGTCCTCACAGTTGTCCATGATGAACACTCTGTGAGCATATAACCTTATATTGTTTGGCTTTTTCTCACAAGGCCTTTAATGTCACTATGTGCAGAAAAGTTGACAATAGCCCATCTCTCAAGTGCCACTTCTGATGAAGTCCTAGATGACCCTATTGGGCGTATTTAGAAGTATCATATTCTGATGTAATAACATTTTTTTCATGACCTGTGTATCAATTTTTGAGGTTTTTCCTCTATTTATCCATTTGGGGGTTTTTTAGAAGTATCATATTCTGATGTAATGACACCTTTGATATGACCTTTGTGGGTTCGAGGTTTTGCCTCTTTCTTATCCACTTGGGATTTTTTAGAAGTATCATATTCTGATGTAATAACACCTTTTGATATGAGTTTTAACTTCTGTGGGAAATGGCCAAGATTCTTGGATGGTAGCGTCGGTAGGTGTCGGAGGTGATCTTTAAGTGCTTGGAAGGCCTCTCCACCCTCGTGGGACCACTCAGATTGGTTAGCCTTCTTAAGGACGTGGAAGAAGGGCAAGTGTTTTTCCGCTCCCTTGGAGAGAAATCGGCTAAGGGCCGCGAGGGACCCTGTTAGCTTCTATACATCTTTGACGGTTTTTGGAGGTTGCATGTTTTGCAAGGCCTCTATCTTTTCGGGGTTTACCTCAATTCCCCGATTGGATACCATGTATCCTAGGAATTTGCCTGCTCCAACACCAACGGTACACTTAGCGGGGTTCAGCTTTAGGTTGGATGCCCGCAATGTGTCAAAGGTTTTTTTCAAGTATTCAAAGAAGGCGTCATAACTGCGGCTTTTCACTACCATATCGTCCACATAGATCTTGAGATTACGTCCTATTTGGGATTTGAACAATTTATCCACCAGACGCTGGTAGGTAGCCCCGGCGTTCTTCAATCAGAAGGGCATCATCTTGTAGTAGAAGGTCCCCCTATCGGTTATGAAAGAGGTTTTCCCTTTATCTTGCTCTGCCATGGGAATCTGATGATATCCCTTGAAGGCGTCGAAAAAGGCTAGTACCTGATACCCAGCGATCGCTTCAACTAGTCAGTCGATCGAGGGCCAAGGATAGCTATCTTTGGGGCAACAGTCATTCAAATTGGTGAAGTCAATGCACATTCTCCACTTCCAGTCCGGCTTTTTGACCATCACCGGGTTGGATATCCATTCGGGGTATTACACTTATTCGATTATACGGGCTTTGAGTAGCTTATCTACTTCTTCTCCGATGGCTTCAACTCGATCTAGTGCAAAAATGTGTCGCTTTTGCTCTATGGGCTTCAGTGCGGGGTTGATATTCAGGTAATGTTCCGCTAAACGAGGCGATACTCCTACCAAATCGTTGGTATCCCATCAGAAAACATCTATATACTGGTTGAGGAGATCTCGAAGTCTGGTCTTTATCTCGGGGGGTAGGAGAGTTCCAACCTCGACGGTTCCTGATTCTCCGAGCTGCATTAGCTCGGACTCGGAGTACTTGGCTGGTTCAAGATCCTCCCTTTCTGGTTCTCGAATAGCTTGAATTGTGCAAACTCGAGCTAGTTGTTGGTCGCCTCGGACCATGGCTATTCCTTGGTTCGTGGGGAACTTCATTGCCAGGTGGTACGGGGACCATATGGCCTTTGCTTGGCACATCCAGGGTCGTCCGAGGATTAGGTTGTATGGCGCTCTGGAGTTGATGACCGCGAAGGTACAACGGAGGGTTATACTCCGAGGATCATCTTCCATCTGCACTAGTAAAGTAATCTCTCCTAACTTAAGGAGTAACAGGATCACCAGCAAATCCCGAGATGGGACTTGTGGGCACAAGATTATTTTTGTCCAATCCTAGCTGTTCATAACAGCTTAGAAACATGACTTCTACTTCACTTCTCCAATCTACAAGAACTCTTTTGATCACGTTATGGTTTATATTAACCGTGATTACTAAGGGATCTGAATGAGGGAATTGGTTAGGAACCGCATCCTTAGGTGAAAATGTGACGGTTCCATCCAGGCGAGATCTTTTGCTCTCCCACTACCAGGATAGGCTTCTTCGGGCGATCGGTGTACACCGTTGATGCTTCTTCCTGCTCCCTGGTTGTCTGTGTGGCTTATCTCGTCGTTGTCATGGTTGGCAGTGGTGCTTCTTACTCCTGTCATGGCCGGAAAACGGATTTGTGTGCTCCCACGAAGGTTTTCAGTCGGATCAGCCATGAGTTTGAAGGTCGTATAGATCAAGATTAGCAAGCAGGTCCCACTTGGCATGCCAAATTGATGGATGTCTACTACCCGCGCTTGATCACGAACCCAGCTCACGAACTGATCTGCAAAACAAAGCCTCGGGTATCACGAGGATAGACACTCCGACGCTCAAGTTAGTATGATGCATAAGGCGTATTGTATGTAAGATAATTGATAGGGATGTTTACCAAACTTTCGGTACTTATATGGCTACAATCCGTAGATCACTAAGATATGTTATTATGGTATGAATACAACTCTTATGGGAATAGCAGTTGTATTACCATGTATAGAAGAAGTATATTTTGGTCATGGATGTATTACCATGTTTAGGAGGATATATATTCCTTGTAGAACATTCATAATATACGCATTCCTTATAAGGATTAGGATTGATAGACCCGTGGATCCATTCTCCGCGCAACTCGAGCCCAATGACCCTTCTCGGGCCCTGGTCCGAGACTGAATAAGGCCCGGAATACAAACCATGGACTTATCAAGTTTAAAAGATACGCTGTTTAATTTATAATGTGATGAAAATACACATGAAAACTTCCTTTTTTTTTCGAGGAATGGCAGAAAACTTCCTAAGCCCTAATTAAGTCTAACATTTTCTTGCTTAAACCCTAAGACAAGCTGCTACTTTTGGTCTAGGCCCTAAGACCAAAAATATAATGTTACAAATTCATGGTAATAAAAGTTGTACAATCTTCTAAAAGATCAATTAGCTCAGTAATGCAATGCAATTAGGTTAGGATATATATTACTATGAAAAAATATACCAAAAATAGGTATTCTCATGATAAATTTAGGGTAACTAAAAGGTATATAATATTCTCTTAAAATATTATACAATATTCTAAAGGATTCATTCAATGATGCCCTATAAATAGTTAGGATATGTATTGAGTGTAGGAATCAAACAAGAGGTTATGCATGTGATCACAAAAATAAAGGAAAACATGCGTACCAAACATATGATTAATTTATCTATTAGTGAATCTTGTATTTAATTTCATCGTTTTCACCATTTTCTTGTCTTTCTTGCTAAGAACGAATTTTGGCACGAATCTTGGTATTTCTGTACTTTTGTATTGTATAGCCGGCCAAACAAAGATACGTCTTGCAAAGATCATTTTCATATAAAAAGATCGCTTTAAGTGTTACGATTCTAATCAGCACATAATTTTTTAGTATACAGATTTTTCGCCAGTTCACTTGTTAGCCATCTTAGCTTTCCGCTCCCATAATAGCCCGTTTTCAGCAGCCAATTGCTTCTACCACCTTTTTTTAAGCTAGGGCACGAAGTAGGTTACTCAATCCGCTTGGAATACTGCACTTCAGAGAAAAATACATGACAGATGGGATGCTTCTTCGTGAATTCCTCACTGATCTTGACCTCAAAAGCTACCGTGTGTTGATAATCAGCACAGGAGCGAACACTCTCCACCGATATTTTATACAAGCTGGTTAAGAATGTCGCTCGACTCCGGCCTGATCTGAAACTGTTGATCTCTTGTGCAACCCTAGATGCTGAGAAATTCAGTGACTATTTTGATAAAGCTCCAGTCTTCAAATTTCCAGGAATAACATATCCAGTGTACATATTTTACACGAAGGATCACGATGCTAAGCAACACCACAATTGTGACCGCTCTGCAAATCCATGCCACGAGACCGGTCGGAGATGGGGATATCTTGGTTTTCCTCGCAAGCCAGGATGAAATAGAAAATGCCGAGGAGCTGAAGCAGAAGTTCAGAGGATTCGAGACGAAGATCCCTGAACTAGTATTATGCCCTATTTATGCAAACTTAACAAGCTCCAGAGATTTGGATCCTTGAGCCGATATATGGAGAAATATATCAAAATATATGAAAAAATATACGAAAGAGAAGTATAGTGACATATAATCAGAAAAGAATATGTATATTTACATAATTAACATATATAAAGGAGAAAAAGGAAATACATACGTCGTAAGGAATTTGGACGTAATTTATTTGGTAAAATTGTATTGCGTGAAAAGAATGAGAATATTTGAACATATTTTGTCATAAGCATATTGTATTAATACCATTAATATATATGTGATATTTACGCGTGTTAAATAAAAGGATATCGTAGAAAAAAGGAAATTTGGCAAAAATGAATATATAAAAATTGTAGACGTCGGAATATGGTGATTTTGTGGTGGTTATGTAGTGGTTTAATCACTATGTAGTTTAATGTTTTTTATTAATTTATATTTACCGGAGCAATAACTCTTCTAGTTCCCTTTCGAAAATAAGAAAGGGAGCAATAACTTTTCTAGTTCCATTTAGGAAAATAAGAAAGGGACTGTGAGGGCGTTTGTTGGAGAGCTTTTTGGGAGTAAAATAGCTAATTTGACTTGTCAAACAGATAAATTTTGTGTTTGGTGAAGAGCTGATTGGAAGAGCCTATTTACCCCAAAAAGCTAATTTCCAAAACGCTCATAAAAACTCCGTTTTCAAATAGTTGTCTTTTTTTTTTCACTTTAACTTACCTAATTAGCCCTTTATTCTCCTTCTTTTACTCGCTGCTCTATACCACATAATTATATGCATATTGATTTGCCTCAACTTTAACTCATACTAGTTGGCCCATATTTTACCTCAACAACTAGATTTTATTTTCTTCAGTAAATCCAATAGATAATTAATCTAATTATTTCCTGAATGTTTACACTTAAAAAAACATAGTTCATAAATAATTAATTTCTAATTTTTATTTTTATTTGATAAATAAATTGATGATATTTCATTATTTAATTTGGTGAGGCAAAAATATACGTAAGTATATATAATGGAGTTTTCAAATATTTTTTTATAAACCATAAAAAATTAGTAATAGTTATAATATTAAACTTTTTAATCCACATTTTTTATTTCTAATTATTAACAAATAACATATAAAAATCATTGTTGTTTCTATTTATATAATTAGTCTTGGAAGTGACGGTCACTATATAGTGACGGGGTTTACATGCAAAGAAGTTTGGGACGGGTGTTCTTCTGCAATTTATGCAAATTGCATCAGCATGCTTGAATTTCACACTTGAATGCTTGTTTTTTAGACCAAACAGGTTGTTTTTTAGAACATGCTTGCATTTCACACTTAACAGGTTTTTTAGAGAATGCTTGAATTTCACAGTTAACATGTTGCTTTTTAGAGTTCAAGTATTTTGAAGTAAAAAAAAAAGGTTTTATAGAGCATGCTTGAATTTCACCATTGAATGCTTGTTTTTTAGACCAAACAGGTTGTTTTTTAGAACATGCTTGCATTTCACACTTAACAGGTTGTTTTTAAGAGAATATTTGTATTTCACAGTTAACAAGTTGCTTTTTAGAATTCATGTATTTTGAAGAAAAAAAAAAGTTTTATAGAGCATGCTTGAATTTCACCCTTGAATTCTTGTTTTTTAGACCAAACAGGTTGTTTTTCAGAACATGCTTGCATTTCACACTTAACAGATTGTTTTTAAGAGAATGTTTGTATTTCACAGTTAACAGGTTGCTTTTTAGAATTCATGTATTTTGAAGAAAAAAAAAAGGTTTTATAGAGCATGCTTGAGTTTCACCCTTGAATGCTTGTTTTTTAGACCAAATAGGTTGTTTTATAGAACATGTTTGTATTTCACGCTTAACAGGTTGTTTTTCAGAATCAAACGCTTGTTTTTTAGACTGTGTGGATATGGTTGCTAACGTCTATTTTTAGACTAAAATGCTTGTTTTTTAGACTGAGTGAACAATGTGCGTGAGTGAATAGTGCCTTTTTGCCAAAATTGCAAATAAGGACCTCATTTCTTCCATATTCCAATATAGTCCTTCGTCACTATATAGTAACCGTCACTCAAGAGACCAACTCCTATTTATAAAGCAATTAATTTATTTAAAATATATGCAAGCCCTTATACGTCATTTTAACATATGTGTTTCACAATCAGCTGTTAACTATCAACTAAATTTACCAAACACTTATATACAATCAGCTAGTCAAATCAGCTGATACAATCAATTAGTCAAATCAGCTGATGCAATCAACTGATCACCAAACAACCCCTGTGTATTCAACATAATCAGTCATGCCTACAATATGCAAATTAATCATCGGCGGAGGAAGGAAATAGACTATGGGGGAAGTGGAGAAAAATTGAAGGAAAAGAAACATTGGACAAAGATGTATTTTTAGTTAAAAGATAAATTAAACACACTCATATTTCTAGCATTTTGAAAAGATTATTTGTTGTACCAATCAGCTCTTCACTGAACACAAAAATTAACCTTTTAATTGGTCAAACAGCTAATAGGAGCAAATCAGTTAATTTTGCCCCAGTCCGCTCTCCACCAACCACCCCTAAAAGCCCTAGAGTTTGTTTGTAGGGCAGGCAAAAAGGGGACGAATGAGAAGTGATAAAAACTAGCTCAGTCAAGTTGAAAGCAACCGAATAGGAATCCATTAACTAGTGCTAAAGCTAAATAAAGATGATAACATAAATCCTAGCGCTCGTTAGTCATTAGCTACAGCTGATGTATGTTACAACCACAGTACCAGAAAACGGATACGAATAAAGACCAGAAACGAGAGAAACAATCCTCGGGAGATCGGCTCACTCAGTTTTCATGTTCATTCTTCGGCCGCTATCATAGAGAAGATCACACGTCATCTACTTTGGGTTGCGCAGAACAATGATAACAGAATCCCCACGGAGGAACATCTTACTGATAAACCTATCCTTGTTGACTTCCATGGCTTTCTTCTTTCCTTTACCAGTCTTAGGCACCTGCACGTTTGACCAAATTACTCAATGCAAAAGTTAAAGCTTTCGCACAAAAACAGCAGGAATTACTCACCTCGGACCATATCTCCCTGACATTTTCGAGAACCATATTGCAGTGCCTGTCAAAGGCCCTAACCCTCCCAAGAAGCTTCCTGTTGTTCCGGCAGTTAATCAGCACCTAAACAAACACATAGCAGTAAGGCAATGTTAATTGATTAACTGATGTAGATTAATTATGTTGGATAAGTTTTTCTCCATATAGGTAAACAAGAATAAGGTATGAAGAAAAATGATAGAGGCCCAGTGTTGAATATAGGTGAACAAGAATATACCTGAGTGTTGTTTTTCACACTCATCATCAAAATAGATAGAGGCCCAGTGTTGAATTCTTCCTCCTCATTCTTGACAACCTATGCAAGCAAGAACAATTCATTAAGCATTACAGCATGTTCAAATACACAATACTGCAGCAGAGATAGCTAATTAATCATGTGAGCTAGTACGAATCAATTAGTTTAAGTTATTCAGTATTTGTAAGCACTGTAAACTTCATAATTAAGCCCGACTCAACATTAATACTAATCATTTTCCAGTCTCACGAATAACTATGTTATTAGGCTTATCTATTTGTCAATTCTGCACAGGCAAGAGAATGAAGTTATCAATCTAAGAAATTTGAAGTAGTACCAAAACACCCATTTTTCATATAACCAAATAAAATTTCTGTGAAAATATCAGTGTCAATATAAGTTTGAAGAGGGAACTAGAGCTCTTCTCCAAGTTGTGATAAGCTTTCTAGGTAAACAAACACACACACACACCCACACACACATATGAATTAAGAAAACGAAGATATTAACAGAGAGAAGAACTGACCTCCTCTTCCATGGCTCGGCTGAGAACAAAGACAAATGAATAGTATTAGTATTGGGATACATTTAAAAAAGGGCAAGACATCATAAAGCAAAGCAAATCACCTCATTTTCAGCAGATGATATCCTCCTGTAAACACAAGCACAATTAAACCAATTAAACCAATGAAGAAGAAAATAAAGCTATTTCAATTCATCTAAAATAGTTTGTTGGCGAATTGGTGATCATTTAGAGCTGGCTAATGACAAGTATGCAGTTAAACCCTAGGGAATTCACGGGACAAACAAATTGGAATGGAAGTACCTGAGTCGAATTGGCAAGTCGGAATGGGCGAATGGTGTGAGGAGAGCTACGGGTCGAGACTTTATATATCTTTCTTCTTCTATATTTAATTTAGCAGGCCCAATTACGGCCCAGAATGATCACTAAACCCTAGCTTGTCCTGCTCTCTCTGCGTGTGTGAGTGTATATATATATGACAGTTGTGTTTTTGTAGGTTCAGTTTCGCCGCCGCATCGGATTTACTGCGCTTGACCCTGCAGCCATGGCGATTAAGAAATCCGTAAGATTCATCTCATCTCTTCTCTTCACTTTTCCGAGGATTGGCATTAGAAATCTGAGAGCTGTGTTTTGGTTGTGTTTTTGCAGAAGAAGACTCACGAGAACATCAACAGCAAGCTTGCTCTGGTCATGAAGAGTGGAAAGTACACCCTGGGCTACAAGACTGTCTTGAAGACCCTCAGAAACTCCAAGGGTATCTTTCTCTATTAAGTTTCATCATGTCTTAGATCTGTATGCTCTTTGATTTTGTACTAAAGAATCAGTAACGGCACAGGGAAGTTGATCATCATTGCCAACAACACTCCTCCTCTCCGCAAGTCTGAAATTGAGTACTATGCTATGCTCGCTAAGATTGGAGTCCACCATTACACTGGCAGTATGTGCTCTTCTTTGTTCATGCTCATCTATACTTAGTGTTCTCCAATTAGCATCTGCTGTTTTATTTTAATAAATCTTCTTCATTATTGTTGGTGCTTGGAGAATCATAGGACAGCTACATTCACCTAGTTTAAAGTGTTTATTTTTCTTTTACTTCTTCTCAGTTAGTTCTAAGCCTTTCTTGGAACTTGCTGCAGGGGTGGGGGTGTCTGTTTGAAAGCTTTAGTATCTGGTCTGTAGAATTGTTTTGTTTCTCATTTACTTGTTCCTGTGAAGCTAAATGATTTTCTCTTCTAATAATCATCATACATCACCGCATATTTCAGGTGGATTCTCTAAATTGTTATTTTGTTGGGTTTTGGTATTTGATTAGTGATTATTTTGGTGGATTGCTTATACTTTGTGTTTGGATTTGCTATAGAACGATGGTAGTATATTGTTATTATATGAAGTGGATCCCCTTTATTGATTATTTCGTGGATATGTTTCTGTGTTGTTGTGGTCAAGGTATAGAATGACTGTTTGTGTGCTGTTGTGGTCATCGGATAGAATGACTGTGTTTGTGTGCTGTTGTGGTCATCGGATAGAATGACTGTGTTTGTGTGTTGTTGTGGTCATCGGATAGAATGACTGTGTTTCTGTGTTGTGGTCATGGTATAGAATGACTATGTTATTGTGGTATAGTATGACTATGTCTCTGTTTAGTTGTGGTCATGGTATAGAATAACGGAGCTCTACAACAGACCTGTAATGATAGCGAGTATGGTCACATCTATATTGAACATATAAGGGACCGAGTCTGGAACATCTATGCCAACATTCTTGTCTGTTCTTGTATGCACTTTTATTTATCTGGACTTTATGTTGTTAGTAGGATACGGGTATACTGCTGTCTTGCTATTGTTGCATTCTTTTATCATGTAAATTGATATGCTAAGATGTGGCTTCTTATCATTTCAGACAATGTGGAGTTGGGAACTGCTTGCGGGAAATACTTCCGAGTTGGCTGCCTCAGTGTCGTTGACCCAGGTATAGTTTAGTTTGGTTTGGTTTTTATTCATCTCTCCCTAATTTGGTTGTTTGAGGTTATTTGTTCTAATATAGAAATTGTGATAACTTTCAGGTGATTCAGACATCATCAAGAGCCTTGAGAATTGAGGAAAACTTAGTAGTTAGAAATGATCAGTCTAAGCAAATGACGAGCTCCTTCGTATTTGTTTCTTGTTATCTTTTTTAGTCAGTGTTTAAAGTCTGAACAAAACTGTACTAGTTAAGCAGCCTATGTGTTGGAATATTTCAAGTCCCGTTGATTATCTGATTTTATTTATAAACTGTCACATGTTTGGTATTTACTGCTCCAACCCATCCTGTTGTTATGTTGCACTTCTTCTTTTTGAAATGGCATGTGGCGTCTTTTTGTTTGTTCCCTCTTGAAGAAGAGCATTGGCAACGAACTTTGAATATCACTATGTTTGTTGTACACCCTCTGTCACTTGTATTTTGTCTTCCTTCTCAGAAGAATCATTGGCGATTGGTTTCCTGAAGAAGATTTCAGACTGCATACTCCAATGATAATATAAATCCGAGGACTTGTTCATAGTTTACTTGCTAATTTTAGTATGGAAGCAATTGAATGCATACTCAAGCAATTGAACTAATTTAATTAGGAGCCATCTTCATCACGTAAGAAATCTTACAAGATAGCCAAAGCATAAATAGCAATTTTAACATTCAGCAGATTACTGGTCATCACCACCAACATCCTGCAATACCCCAAACTGTGCCAGGAAAAAAACACACATAATTTGGCTACAGTCTAGCTACATACTTTCAATTAAAAAAATCTGTGGTTTGAAGAAGAAAACACGCATAATTTGGCCACAGTTAAAAACCGCGGTTTGATGGAAAGACCACAGTGAATTACTAAAAACATACCACAACATAACTCCAAAAGATGCAGAAAGCTTGGTAAACTCCCAAAGCCCAGAAAAGGCTTCGGAAGAAAAGCTCAAGGGAGAACTAATCTCATTGGTCAAATCTTCGACCCAGAAATCCATTTGTTTTTTTTAAAATAAATAAATAATTAAACCAGCATAGGTGGGGGATTTTATAGGCACCCCAGACCAAATGGCCATTAAAGGCATAAATCAGTTTGTACAAGAAAATGGCCATATGACCATTACTGAGATTTGTGACTCAGATTTTCCAAAAAGAATAATCTAAAGGTGACCATTCTTAGATACTAATTCTATGGATTTTATAGAGCCATTCTTGCATCAATATACTTTGGGGAGCATGTTAGTGATTGAGCCAGCAAAGGTCAAAGCACAAATTTGCCACCCAAAGATTGAAAACAAGAATGGATATCCATAGAATTAGTCTAGATCTGCCAAAAGAATTGCTAATCTAGATTTACAAAAATGTTTTGTACATGAGTACATTTCAGATCAATGCTTTGCCAGCTGTGTTGCATCATTAAGATCCATTCTCCTCTGGATTGTATCAGTGCCTGCTTTGCATCTAGTTCTATGTGAAGCTTTCAGTTCTGCAAAATAAAATCATCAGCAGTACCACATTCTCATTGTTATCTATGAAGATTGAATCTCAGATTAGGGATTCCCATTTTTTCAAGTTGTAAAATCGCTTTCAACTTATTGGGGATTAGAGAGGGAGTTAAAGTGTAAGAATCCTTCAGTTCAGCTCGCATATTAGAAATAAAATCTGTTGCTGCATTTCCTTCTCTCATTATGTGAGCTAATGGGTGCACAACACACAATTTGTTCAAATTATAGCACATAGAGTAGAATCTCCAATCTGTGGAGTTTTGGTTGATGCCATTAACAGGCATAAGACAATCAGATTCAACTTGGAAGACACCTAAGTTTCTATCATTGCCTATCTGATATCCCATTTGTATATCTATTAACTCAGCATGTATTGGGGAGGAACAAATAGTATATGCCATATGCAACAACACTGATTCCCCATTGATATTTCTGACCACTATTCCAATGCCTGTTTCTCCATCACTTTTATAGCTAGCATCCACATTAATTTTAAATCCATAATCAGGGGGTTTCCATTTGATTATTCTAACTAGCTTTGGCCTCATCTATTAATGAATGGGGCCAGTCCAATTTGAATAATAAAATGGTTCCTAATAGGTTCAACAATTAATGGGAATGCAGTAAAAATTTGAGAGACTGTTCTGGTAATTTGTTGACATATAGTCAGATTATTACTACTCTTATTGTCATATATGAGATAATTTCTCCTAGTTCACATAGTCCAGACCACTACCAATGAGGTGGTCCTTATGACTTGACTGTGAATTTTGGATAATCCTACATAATTCAAATAGTAGTGTATTCTCTGATTAAAAGTCCTAAAATCCTTTTCCTGACAGCCAGTATATTGTGGAAAAAATTCAAGATTTCCAGATTAGTGGAGCAGGCATTAAAATAATGTTCCATATTATCTGAGTCACAACACAGAGGACATTTTGAAGGCATGTGTAAACCAAATTTAATTAGGATGTCATCAAAGGGTAGCAATTTATTTCTAATTCTCCACAATAGAGTTGACATTTTTGGAGGGATTGGTTTTTTCCATACCTGTTTGAGAATGTGAACTTCCTCATCTCTGGTTCTCAGGCTTTGATATGCAGATCTCACTGTAAAGTCACCATTCCTGGATGGCTTCCAAGTCAATCTGTCAGGATGATTATGCTGTATTTGAGCCTCCTGCAATTTAAAAATGATATCAGTTGAGAGTATGTTAGAGACTTGAGGTATATAGTGGTTCTTATCCTGGATGAATCCTGCCAGAGAAAGATTTGGAAATGGCATATCTCTGTCTGATGGCCATTTGTAACACAGTGCTCCATTACCCATCCAATTTGAGTTCCAGAATGAACAGGTTCCAGTGCCATGGCAAACCATAGAATGATTATTACAATGCTCAGTAACCTCGCAAATTCTCCGCCAAGTATGAGAATTTTTATATGTAACTGGCAATGACCATATATGCTTTGACCATATTGTCTCATTTCTCTGAAGTTTCCACCACATCTTGCATGAAAATGCCTTAACAGAAGCATGTAGGTCCCTGCATCCTATTCCATTTTCTATTTTAGGGAGAGCCAAATATTTCCACCTCCTCCAAATTTTCCTATGACCATAATTGGACTCACCCCAATAGAATCTGCTGGCAATTTTTTCCATTTTCTGAATCACTGTTTTTGGAGGCCTTAACACAGAGAAGTAGTGAACTGAAATTTCCAGAAGCACATGATTTATTAAAATCATTCTCCCAGCACCAGTCAACCATACATTCTTCCAGTTACTAGTGGCTCTCTCCATTCTTTCCAGCAATGGTTGATAATATTTCACCAGATTTCTACCAGTGAAAATGGGAATGCCTAGATACTGGAAAGGCATTTTTCCTCTTGTCATACCCAGTGTTCTCTTGATGGATCTAATTCTGTGTCTTGAGGTGTCTGAAAGTATGTAAAATTCAGATTTTGAAAAGTTCACCTTCTGACCAGATGAGCCTTCATATGCCTCTGAAAATGCCTTTATCCTTCTCAAGTTACTGGTCTTGGAGTTGACAAATATAGTTGTATCATCAGCAAACATTAAATGGGTAATTTGATCAACCCCTCTTGGCATCTAAAATCCTTCTATGTGTTGAGTGCTTACTAGCTTTTTTAGGGCTCTAGAAAATGCTTCAGTCACCAATATGTATAGGAATGGTGAGACTAGATCACCTTGCTTAATACCTCTTGAGGAGGGAAAGAATCCAGTTGCAACCCCATTTATGAGCACTGAAAAGTTAGGAGCTGCTATATTCTGCATCAGAATTTTGACAAAAGATCCATGGAAACCAAAATGTAACAGAATTGAATTCAAATAGCACCATGATACCCTGTCAAAGGCTTTCTGCATATCCAATTTGAGTATCATATTTTGACTGTTTCCATTCTTACACAACAGTCTTGCCATTTCCTTCATTTGCAATATATTGTCAGTGATATCCCTATCTTTGACAAATGCTGACTGTTCCCGTGAGATCAATTTTGGCAAAAGTGGTTTTATTCTTTCTGCCACTATCTTAGAGTATACCTTGTTCAAGAAGTTAGATAGACTTATAGGCCTATACTCAGAAAATGAGGATGGGTTTGGTTTTTTTTGGGATCAAGGTCAGCCAAGTGCTTGAAATAGCTTTGGGAATCAGTGCACCTCCCATAAATTCCTTTACAGAATTTAGGAGGTCCTCTTTGATTATGTCCCATGATCCTCTGAAAAGGCTCTAGAGAATCCATCAGATCCTTGAGAGCTATCTTTACTAAGCTCAAAAACCACCTGATGTAGTTCGGCCATAGATACTTCTTTCAGAAGTGTCACATTCTCCTCATCTGTAACCAATTTTGGTATCTGAGAGGTGAAATCCTTCAAAAAGGTGCCATTATCTCCATTCTGTGGCTCATTCAGAAGTGTCTAGGAAAAATGAATACCTTCTTCTTTAATGGCCGAGGGATCTGAAATCCAGTGGTTATTTCTATCCTTGATTTTACTGATTCTACCTTTCCCATGTTTTTCCTTCACTTTATTGTGAAAAAAGCTGGTACTAGCATCACCTTCTTGTAACCACTTGATAGTTGACTTTTGTTTCCAAAAAGTTTTTTCCTCAACTATGGCTCTATTCAAGGTTATCTGCCCTCTATTTAATTCCAATTGATGTTCCTCACTTCCAGTGTTTTGAAACTGCTCCTCCAACCTAGCTACTTCCTCTTCTGCCTCCTTCATATTTTTATGGACATTACCAAAGTGCTGTGAATTCCATTCCTTCAGTGCAGATTTAAGCCTCTTCATCTTAAAAACCATATTTTGCATTCCATAATATTCAGATGGCTGGTTCCAATATTCCTCTACCAGTGACTTATACTCCTCTCTGTTCATCCACATTTGCTGGAACCTGAAGGGTTTTGGAGTCTGTTCACTAGAGTCCTGTATAGACAAAAGCATAGGATTGTGGTCTGATGTGGTTCTATTAAGGATTTGGATGGAGCTGTGTGGAAATAGGGAGTTCCAGTCTAAATTCCTAAGACCTCTTTCTAATTTTTGCAGCAATAAGTCCATTCCAGCCCTCCTGTTAGTCCAAGTGTACTGATTTCCCACTGTATTAATCTCACTAAGGGCAAAGCCATCAATGAAATTATTGAAATCCAATATACTATTTACTGGTGGTTTAGTTCTACCCTTCCTCTGAGAGATAGCACTAACTGTATTGAAGTCCCCAATAAAAATTGCGGGACCCTGTGGTATGGACAGGAGATCACTCCACAATTGTTTCCTTAACCTAGCTAATACTTTAGCATAAACAAAAACAACATGTCATTTAATAGAAGAAGACACTTCAGTGATATCAGTATGTACATATTGATCAGACTGAGAAATAATGTCTATTTTGAAATTATTTTTCCATAAAATCCAAATGTTGGCATACTCAGCAGGGCATGCATCATTGAAGTGAAGAACATGTTGAAGAGTAATTATCATCTCACTGTCATGCATAAGTTCAATTACACATAAAATTGATATGTTATGTATTACAATAAGGGTTTGTAGTCTATCAATTGATGTTCCCAAACCTCTCAAATTCCATACTAACACATTTCCTATGATTTTGTGACTGATCATTTAAACAGGATATTTGACTTTTTGTTTTGGCCTTAACAGCCTACTAACACTATCTGAGGTATTAGTTTTTTTGTTTTTTTCCTTTGATCATGGTTCACTATTTCTTTGGATAATATGCTATTTGAAATATGCAGGTCAGTATCAACAACGGTAGAAACATGCATATCAGGTTCAGACTGTAACTCTAACATTTCAGACTCACTATCTGAATGTATTGATTGTGATTTATTTTTCCCAGGAACTAGTAATTCAGTTGTATTACTCAACTTTTTACTAGTGATAACCTGCAACTCAGTATCTTGGATAGGGTACTTACCTGAGTTACCTGTGATGCTTTTCATTTTGGTAATCTTCTTCTCCTTTCCTCTAATTGTTTCTGCTGCATCAGGAGAATTATCACCTTCAGATTGAGCTTCCTCATCTGAGCTTAGGTCATCTGGTTCCTGCAAAATTGAGAATGCATTTGAAGTCTCCAAATGAGCTTGGTAGGGGATCATATCTAAGTTAGTACTCCCTTTAAAGTTTTTAAGCTTATTTTTGAAACTATTAACACTGATGTCATCTAGGGAGTAAAAGGATACAGTGGCAGTTTTATTTTGCCTCTCAGAATGGCTGGACAACAGCACTAAAGTAGGGATTTGTCCTTGCTTCTTCTGAGTTTTGTCTGGACTGAAAACTACCATATCATTTCCTCTGTGAGATTGAGCCTCTACTTGTGCTTTAGTGCCAACCTCTTTCTCTGAAGGAGATAGACCAGATGACCCTGCCTCATGAAACAGTTGGTTCCTTTTTATTCCAAGTTATTTTCAACTCAGGGTGAAGGTGAACACAGCTGACCTCCTCATGTCCTATCTTCCTGCAGTCCTTACAATAGCTAGGCAGTTGGTGATACTCAACATCACATTCGTTGTAATTATCAGTTCTACCAATGGGAATTGAGGTGATCCTTTCAATTTTAAGATCTAGTTCTACACACATTTTTATAACCGAGGGTCGTGTGACACCACTAGTGGCAGAGTCCATTTGAATGAACTTACCTATCTGTGATGCCACATCCTGAATCATAGATTGGTTATAATAATAGATGGGTACGTCACGAACTGAAATCCATACCGGAACTATCGATGATTCCAAATCTGGGTTGTAGTCTTGGGTCCACTTCAACACCTTCATCGTTGCTCCAGCAATGGTCCAGTAGGGTTGCAGCCAGAATCTTTGGTAGTCTTCAGGGTCCTTGAACCTGATTAGGATGTGTCGATAATCCAGTAGCCCGACCTGGTACCGTGCTTTGAAATCAATCTTTTTGAAGGGCGTGTCAATGTGCTCCATTGGGGATTTTCCCCGGCTGAACTTTCCTATCAGAGCTTGCTCATAATGAGCAGCAAGGATGTTGACAGAGTCGGGGTCGTAGAAGCAAGTTGGTCTGCCGTTGAGACGGGTTATTGCTGGTTTAATTTTTGGATTGGATGGGATATCTGTAAAAAGGGGGGATTTCTGTTAGAAAGGGCTTGAAGGAATGATTTTCCGGCGGTAGTTCGGCCGTGAGGCGGCGGCGCCGCCGCCATGAAAGAGACGTTAATGGCCGTTATCAGTAGAATTTAGCCGCTGTTGGCAACTTTTTCAGTGAAAAACATATTGATGGGGGCGCGTGTGTTTAAAATTGTAGAGAGAAGGGAGAGGAAAAAAACTAGAGAGAGAAACAATAGTTTGAAAAAATCCATCTGCTTCAAATCCACACCCAACTCTTTAGCTCAGACCATCTTCCTCCAGTGTCTAGGCCTTCCTTCAGATGGGTTTTGCTCGCTTTCTGCAGTTAAGTTCTATGTGAAGAAGGAGGAGATGTTTTCCAGTGGCTTGCGGGTACATTGCAGGGTTTTAAAAGATGGTACATCAGTGTTTGTTAAAAATGCTAATTGATTGCAGAGGACAGAGGAAGCAATCAGAGAAGAACGACCGGTTGCAACTTGCAAGCATACATCAGTGATTTGATTTTGAATAGAAATGACCGAAAGTTAATTAGAGAGAGTTCATATTTTAATTAATAAAAAATAGTAAATCAATGACCCAGATTAAATAGATTTAAAGGCTGAGATTTGGAGTGAAAATGAAATAAAAAGGATCTCTTGATTCCTTCCCTACACATTTTATTTCTTAAACCTTTATAAAAAAAATACTAGTATAATTCTGATGCCGTTGCACAGATGTGTTAAAAATTTATTATATACATATTAATTTAGTAAAAATAATTTTATGAAGGGTAATATATGAAATATTATTGGGACTCATATTGAAATTGACCATTTAAAATATATATGTTCGCGCGTAATTAATGATATGGTAAATGGTTTGTCATATTATTCTTACTTCAGTAATAATATACCACTTAATTAAATAGTGGGTTAACTTATCGAATTTAATCTCCAATCAAATTACCTTTAGTGTGTTCAAAAAAAATAAATCAAATTACCTTTAGTGTTTTGACGAGTGATGTTGTGTTGATATATTGTATTTTGGGAGAAAAATAAAAAGGAAATTATAATATTATGTGTGTGTCTATATATATGTGTGTGTGAATTTATTATAGTCAAGAATGTCTATAATGTAGGAATTGGAGTCTTGGAAAGTAGATTGAAAATAAAATTTGAGGAATCATAATTTCATTCAATATAATAGAGCAAAGTGTACAAATTATATTTCTAATATCACTATGTAACTATATATATGAAAAAAAACTACATAGCTATACATATACATATGAGTGTTTATTTTTATATTCATTTTTTTTCTAAAGGGTACATGTGAGTGTTTTTTTTGTATCCCTATCATACTGTTATTGCTGAAATTACTCGGTACGCTACCTCAATGCGTGCTCTAATAGTATTGAGTCCATCGTTCAATGCTGACGATGTATTATTTGGAAACTGATCTACACACATGATATTCATCATTTGCAGCATCTAGTATTTGTTTTACAGTATCCTCTTTCCTCACGTCTGACCAATACTTGATCAACCAGAAGAAGTGAGTATTCTGCATTTGATAGCTTGGTCACACAGTAACTTGCTGCATATTTGAATTCCCCGGTAAAATTTACTGAATAGTCAGCATAAATCCTCTGATAGGGACTGTGGAGTGATATGCACATCTTATAGTTTTGGCCCCGATTTCGACTTCTTTTCTGTATTGAAGTACATCGGCACTGTTTAAGCAATCCAAGCAGAACAAGAAATTGTCTCCAGTTTTGTTGCACAACTCTTCTTTTAGGGTCGATCCAATGCATTTTGAGGCGTGCAAAATATTTAATTTGGGTCATGTATCGCGTTTCTTAAAAATATTTTAAATAATAAATATTAGAAATTTTATTTTAAGTAATTATTAACCAAAATTATAAGGACAATATAAATGGATGCGAATAAAATTTAAATTTTGGTAGACATAGATATCATTTTTTTCCCCAAAATTATAAGGATAATATAAATAGATGCGAATAGAATTAAAATTTTGGTAGAAATAATTATGGGTTTCAAACCGACAGGTTTGGGTAGAATTGGACTGAATTAAATGGGTTGGGCCTAAATGAACAAATACTCATTAGGTTAAAGGTGTGCTGAGTTTAAATGAATAGTGTATGTATTGAGTACCATTATGCCAAATTAAAAACAAAATACTAGTATAATACTCGTGCCCATGCACGAATATTTATTTTAATATTATTATATATTAGTTTAGGAAACAAATTTTTTATTCATCAATTATGAAGTTATTAAAATTACGAATTTTATAGTATTTGAAAAATTATTAAAATTTTGACAATTTAATTATAAAATATTTACTAAATAATATCAGTGTTTTTGAAAATCTGACTTTATTAATAATATTATTGTACATTATAGTAATTTTTTGTTGTATATTACGTAACGTTTTTATAAAATAAATATTAAAATATAAACCGTGTTTAAATTCTTTATTAATAATAGTCTTTTTGAATTGAAGAACAAATGCCGATCATAAAAAAATGAGAAGATCTCGTGAATTCCCAACTTTCCTATCTTTCCATGACGGTTTTATACGTTTTAACTTATACATTGTACCTTTTAATTTGAATTATGTATGTTGTTACTTAAAAAATTTCAGCTTTTATCTGAAATTTCTTGAATTTTCGTATTTAACATGTTTCACAATATATTTACTTTCATATGATCAATGTTTTACCACAAAAATGTATCATTTGAGTTTAAATAAATAGTGTAAAATAATGTAAACGTTTTATTTTAAAGAGAGTTATAGATAATATTAATTCAGTTCCGAATTCATGATAGTTAGCTGTAATTTTATAATTTTTAATACATTAATTTTTATTTTTATTCAACATAATTTATTTCATAATTTTCAAATTAGTTCAACAAAAATAAGCCGATCGATGGAGCTCCCCGACCGATAAAAACATGCATAAATTACTGTTACGAAAATAACAAAGAATTTGTGAGGATGATTAAGTACATTTTTTATTTAAGGGAACGTTACGATGCATGTTTTAAAATTAATTTTTAAAGTTACTAAATAACAACTAATTTGTCACGATCATTAAGTGCAGTTTTTATTTCAGGAAACGTTACGATGTAGGTTTTAAAATTAAGTTTGAATAATGTTTAATGAAATAATTGCAGGCTATAAAGAAGAAATAGTGCATGAATTACCGTTACAAAAATAATAAAGAATTTGTGAGCATGATTAACTACATTTTTTATTTCAAAGAGCGTTACGAAGTAGGTTTAAAATTAAGTTTTACAGTTACAAAAATAACAAAAAATTTGTGACGATCATTAAGTGCAGTTTTTACTTCAGGAAACGTTACGATGCTTGTTTTAAATTGTGTTTTAATCATTTTTAACGAAATAATTGCAGACTGTAAAGAATCACAAATCATATCATGCATCCCGGGTACGTATCCCCAATATAATTTTTGTGCATTTTAATATTAGAAAATATGCATTCTAATATATATGATTGTGCATTATATTTTTTTTTAACTTACAATTCCTATAAATAGTATATGCATAATAGAACATGTAAGTTTAGACGGGGGACACATACACCCGGTGTATACTGAGAAAGAAGAAATGGTGCATGAATTACCGTTACAATGCACGAAAATACTAAAGAATTTGTGAGGATGATAAAGTGCAGTATTTATTTCAGGAAAAGTTATGTTGCAAGTTAAGTTTTAATAATTTTGAATGAAATAGTTGCAGGTTATACAGAAGAAAGGGCGACTATATGCATAAATAAAATACCAATAGTTACTAACACCATAACTATGCTTTAAAATTGTGAAAATCTTAACTTGTAAATGAAGATGATTCAACTACAAAAACTAAGTGCTACGATCCCTAAAACACAAACCAAATCACACAAAGTATTGGTGATCAAGCTATTCTATTGGTGAACATGAAATAACATAGACTATATATATTGGATTATTTGCAAAGGTGTTTATATTCATTGATATAAAAAAAGAAATCATCTACATCAAGTTTTGCCTATGGGCTTCTTCAGAAGAAGCAACAGATTCTTCAGAATCGAAACAATATTGAAAGGTTTAAATTAAGTAGAAAGATCTCCCCATGTGACATTATGTTTTGCTGCAAGATAATGAGCTCCAACAGGTCCTGCTACCATAGGGGTACATCTCTGGAGCACTCTTCTTATGTTCGAGCTCTTTGAGTGCTAGTGAAATCCAGCATGTCAAGAATAGTCGTTCGTATTCAGCAATAGCCGTTCGTATTCATCTGGGATTTCCTTTCTATACCTATACATATCAAGAAATCAACTTTTTTCACAAGACTCGTTATATAGTCTATGTTATTTCATGTTCACGAATAACTATTGCAATATTTCACATATCATGTCAATTATAATCACCAAAACGTGTATTGAAAGAACTCTCCTCAAAAATTTAAGAATGACATAGTTTGTGTTGTGCTCCATTTTGAAAAGTTGTCATTGTTAATTATCAAAGAAAGGGTACTCGATAGAGTAACTAAACCCGGAAATAGTCAGAAAGATGAACTAAGAAGTTAATATCACTTTCTTACCTATCACTGTAGAGAAGATTGAGATCGCTGCGGTCTAATCTCATACCAAGACTTTGTTGTTGATCTTTTAAATTATGGCCTCATCTGGCTGCAAACGAAGCACTAATTCATTTAGAACACTCTTTACAATAGTATTTTCAAATATTTCAACACTCAATGCTAAGAATTCTAAGAATCAATTCTTAAGGCAACATGTACATCAACAACAAAGCTACATATTTAATAAAAAATTTAGCATATATCTTAGTTACACCCTCGATTATAATCAAGTGATGTCATGGCATCCAGTAAGTATTTCAACGCAACATGATTTCCACACATCGCAGCAGAAAGAACTGGCGTTTCCATATCAGACGTGGCATTCAAATCAGCCCTCTTAGAAATTAGCAGTTCAACGATCTCATATAACTAAAAGGGTAAATCTAGGTAAAAACTCTATTATAGAGTAACTGTTGGGCATGCTCTTACGTAGCATTACAGTAAATACACAAGAAACCCCCACAAATATAATGACAAAGATATGGAAATGAGGCAGACTAGACAAAGCAGCATAATGCACTGCGGTTTCACCATATGGCACATGCAATCCACAGTGTACGGAAATCTAGGGAAACATTCTATTGGTGTTATATGTATACACAAAGAGAATTCAATTCATATATCTGGTAATGCCGGTAAGAGTAAGATGGCATTAGAGAGTACTTCTGATTGTAATAAAAATTTCTACTCTTTTGTAAATCTGCAAATTTCACATCAATATCACTTGCAAATTTAACATCAAATAACCATGAAACCAAAACTGCAGCTAAACAACACAAAAATCCCTACAATTCTCTTGACTGTGATCGAAAAGTTCGGCAATCGATCCATTCTTAGGAAGCATCCCTCATTTTCAATCGGCCAAACGCAGAGAGACACGCAGAGAGAGAGAGGAATAAGTAAGTTGATGGAATTGTAATAAAAAGGTGTAAGTTGCCACTTGTCGGAAGGACCTTGCGCTTGAGAATCTGGGCGGCGAAGAACTGGAGCTCGAAGTGGGGGCGTCGGGAAAGGTGAGAATGGCGGTAGCAACTTCCCACGAGGTCGGGCTCTGCCAGAACGGTTTGGTGAGGGGTGATTCCACATAGGCTGCCTCGGAGGATGACGGAGATGGTGGAGCGATCGCTTGCATCGGAGCTCCGATCCATGTCTGAGCCAGAACGCCGGTGCGCGGTGATTGGGGTCGCCTGGGCAGAGGATGGCGGAGATGGTGGAGCTATCGCCTGTGTCAGAGCTCCGGTCTAGGTCGGGCTGAGCCAGAAAGCCGGTGCACGGTGATTGGGGATCGCCTGCATCGGAGCTGCGTCGAAGGATGGCAAAGATGGTGGAGCTCCGGTCATAGCCATTGGGGAGAAATCGAGAGACTCCGACAAGAGAATGTTCTCATAGGATGATTGAATCAAAATCAATGAATTAGGGCATCTGCAAAAGAACTCCTTAAACCAACTTTTCTTAATAAGGAATGCTCCTTATTCATTTTTTACCATTGTTGATTTTTAAGGAGCACTCCTTATTAGGTAACTACTCCTTACTTAAGGAGCACTACCTAATTTAATTTCCAACATTTTGAAGGTTTATTTTTGATAATATTAATTAATGATGTGTAGAACATAAGAATCATATCAGTGTTGAATTTGCTCCTTACTTAGATTCTATCAAAAGTGATAATTTGGCATATAAAAAACACTCCTTATTTTCTTACTACTGGAGATGCACTCCTTATGAAATAGAAGGAATCAATCATGGAGAGGATGGACACAAGGGCTTAAATTCTCATAAATGCTAATTGGTAACGTGAGAGGAAGAGGGGAAGAAAGTGTACAACAATTCAGAAAAAGAAGAAAACAATTTAAAATTAAATTGATAAGTTGGCTGACGTGTTAAATTGTGGTAAAGTTTCAAAAATAATTCAAAATCATAAGAGATTGACACATCAACTTTTTTCATTTTGTTTTAAAGTGTAGTATGGATATTAGATACGACACTCGTTCTTAATTAATACAACATCAATTAATAAAATTTCACATTCGTCGGTTAAGGATGAAATAAAACTTTTATATTTACTAATTAAGTGGTATGTTGAATTAAACTAAACTAGTTTTAATGTCTTCCGTGCATTGCACGGCAACCATCTTTTAGAAGAAGTAACATTCCAAATTATATGACCTTAGCATGAATTAGAAAATATATTTGAAACATACTTGAACACCCTTTTTGGTGATAAAGAAATTATGAATATCATAATAATAATAAGTACTTGTCATCAAATATATAAAAAAGAATACGTGCTACTAATCACATTCAGAGAATAAAGTGAAAATCTCACTGAATACTACATTGATAGTCTTACAATCAGATTTTGTTTCTCCCAAAGGTTGTGGCATGATGAGAACTCTTACACACTGCTTTGTTCTTGCTCTCGAAAATGCAACATATAACTGTCTGTGCGAAATACAGGTTCCTTCAAGTAAATTCCAACAAAATCCAGTGTTTGTCCTTGGGCCTTATTTATTGTCATCGCAAAGCACAACCTGACTGGAAATTGAGTGCGGATAAAAGGTATCCCGTTTATGTCACTACTTGAGCTCTGAAGTGGTATTTTCGGTATGAACACTTGTTTTCCTATGTGCTGTCCTGTTGCAATTTCTGCAAAGATGGCAAAGGGAGTAAGCTTCTTGCAAATCAGACGTGTTCCATTGCATAAACCATCAGCTGGATTTAAATTCCTTACAAGAATGATTGGACAGTTGTTCTTCAACTGGAGTTTATGTGGTGGAAGATTCTTGGGATTCATGGAGTTAAAAAAATCCTCATAGTCACCCTGATGTCGCTGATTAACGGTCGCATCATTGCTTGTATACACAAAAGTCTCTCCCGGAAACCCGCTTATCATGATTTGTTGATGTCATCAACAAAGCTATTTTTGGGACAAAGAATGCACCTATTTATCATCTCTTGTGCATTATATGTGTACTCATTCAAATCCGGGAATACACTTGTGATCAATCTGCAAGAGACAGAAAGAAAAGAACAAAAATTCATGTTAAATAGCCTCATTCTCATTATAAAAGTAGCTTATATATATATATATATACAGGTGTTCTCAATAAAGTGCACCAAACAGAATTTTGACCACTACTATAGGCAAATGTAGCATTTTATAGTTATTTTTTTGAATCTAGATTCATATCTCAACTAATGAGTTACATGTTAAAAGACAGTAAACATGCCACATGATTATCCTAGGTATATTTCTAGCATCCATATAAAATAATTTTTTTTTCAGAATCCAACTACATCCGTTAGCTAAAGTCATCAAACATAATTTGAATTGTATAACATATAAAAATGTTATAAAAAGGGTAAAAAGAGCAATCAGAAACAAAGACTGACCTTTCAAGAGATGATTCAATATTGGTATATGGAATAACTATTTCTTCTGGCAAAACTACGTTACCAAATTTTCACTTGGCTCTAGTCCTTCTCCAATCCTGAGCAAATACTCTGAGAATGTAGGATCTAGTAGTGCACGCATATTCTCTGTAAGTCTTAACACTTTCATTGACTTCATTTACGGGTATATCATGCACTGTGCTATTTGAAGTGCCTTAAAGTTACAGAAAATATAATGTCAGCATCATTTTAATGCCACAATTAAATATAAAGATGATTTTGCTTAAAATGTTGTAGCTTGATTATAAGTAACATTAACCTGCAGATGCATTTGTTTGCCTCGAATCTAGTACAGGGGTATTAGGAACTTTTCTACCTGAAATACCTGAATATAGCAAATAAACTCATCCTCTTAAATGTGATATATGTATGTAATAACTCTCGTGAAAGTACCTGAAACATATTAAGAATCTGGAACTTTTGAAAATTGAACTATGGTAAATATTAACCTAAAGTCTTTAACGAAGCTTTTTGTTTGTGATAATACTCCCTTTTGCGACGAAGTTTTTCTTCTCTGTCTTCGCCGGGCATAACCTGCTTGTGGTTCGGCTGGTTTCCAGCTTTAACCATCTATATACACCTTAAATTTAGCTACACTAATATTGCATGCGTGTTTAATGAGAATAGAGACATGAAAGACCATGCAGTTACTGAGATGAAGAATATTATGAGGCGAATCTGATTACACTTAATAGTTTTTGTATAGCAAGAAACAAATTTCAGCGCTCATGAAAACAAAGCACTAAAAAAAAGGTAGAGGTTGAATCTGGACACATACAGTGGGGGTCATGATATAAAATAGGAGTACAAAACTGTTTAAGGCATGGATAACAAAATGGTATTTTTTCAATTGAAAAGGGTTTTAACGGTGTGTTTTTGTGGTGGACCTGCGTTTAGAAAGAGGTGGTTACTGAGGACGTGGGTGAAGGTTAATCTGGTTTAAATTCAAAATTAGGATTTTTAAGTGTAACTAATTATAGTAGTTAGAGATAAGGATTTACAGATTATATCATGAAAATATTTTAATTGATATTATTACCTTTGGCAAGTAAAAATTTTTTAAAAAAATTAGTGGTGTAATAAAGTTGATTTTCCATTGTTAACCACAGTTTTCTATGTATGTTACAACTGCCTGGCATCTTTTATGAAACCATAAAAAGGTGATCCTATAAATTGTGTTTATGCATTACCCAGGAACATAGGTTAACCTTCAAAATCCATCACCCAGATTCCCAAAAATAACTCAATGGCACAACCCTGAAAAATAATTCAGTCCAGGAGGTGGTGAATGGAGCTTACCTTTTGAACTAAGTTGTTTAGAATAAAAAGCTTCTGTTGACTTTGTTTGAGGGTTCTGCACCTGTGTGGCACCCTACAGCACAAACGGATTAGTAAAACAAAATTCATGTTTTACCGCGAGCAGTTGAAACCATGTTGAGTTGCCTGCAGTTGAAGCTTCAGGACTGAAATTTATCTTCAGAGCCTGTATATGTATAACACAGCGATGGTGCCAAAAAGCATGCACATGTGTGTTTAGTTTTTCTCTGTAAAAACTTGGACACATGCCATGAAAAAAGATGATTTGGCAATAAATCTGAATGAGAAGTTGCGTGGTGATAAAGGAATAGACTGTTAGATTAATCTAGTTGTTTCTAGAATAAGTTAGAAAGTCATATTAACGTATGGTTTAGGATAAGTGTAATTATGATTCCAGTTTAGATTAGGTTTAGGTTTCCAAATTTGTATGATTTTTCCCCTATAAATAAAGATGAAAGAAAAGGACGTGGTATTGCGTCACCAAATCATTCTTGTATTTTCTTGCATGTGCTCCTAAGAATTATGTTCGTCATCTTTTTTTTTTTTTTTTTTGATGAACCAAATTTCATTAAAATATATCAGTCCAAAACTTACAGCATATTGGCATTCTCTCCCAGCCAAACCAAACAAAAAGCTTTACATCAAACTATATTAAATCAAAACAGAAAACTATCTATCAATCAAAGCTAGAGAAAATGCCTCCCTTTGCCTTCGGCTTCAATCTGAGCAACCAGAACAGTAACTATCAACACTTGCTTCTGAAAAATTCTTCTGTTTCTTTCAAGCCAAATCTCATACAGAACTGTGATATGCATCATCAATTTACTCCACTTCCTTCTTCTTTTCAGTTGCAAGAAACATTTCTTCAGCATCCTTAGATTTTGCAGGATAGGCAGATTGAGGGCCTGCAACACATTGTTCAGAAAAGAACAAGAACAAAAAAGGTGAACTGCAGTTTCAGCCACCTGTTGACATAAGCAACAAGGAGGTTGTGGTCCCAACACCTTGAAGCTTTGCAATCTATCAACAGTGGCCAATATTGAATGGAAAAGCATCCAAACAAAGAATCTATGTTTTGGTAACATTTTGGAGTGCCAGATCAGTTGAGCTAAAAAGTCATTCTCACTGCCTCCCTTCTTCAAGTTATACGCTGCCCTGATACTTAGCTTACCAGCCTTAGTCAAGCACTCAGCTCCTCTAGTCATCATAAGCTCATTTTCCTGCAACAAAGATTTCCATCCCCAATTGTGTCCCGTTGTTGCCTTACACTGCATCAAATCCTTTCCTTTTACATAATATGCATGCATCCACCTCACCCAAAGCACATCTTTCTTTGTCTGTAAGTCCCAGAAAAGCTTGCAAATAGAGGTAGAATTCCACATTGCTGGATCTCTTATCCCCCAGCCTCCAGATTTCTGAGAGAAGCACATAGAATCCCATTCCACAGGTGTAAAACCTCTCTCTCCCTGCTTTCTGTCCCATATATAATTCCTACATAGTGTTACAATCTTCTGCATCAGATTCTCAGGAAGCTTAAACACACTAGTCCAATAGCTAGAAATGCTCAGCAAAACTGTGTTAACTACCTGAACCCTTCCAGCATATGTTAAATTTCTGGATTGCCAAGTTCTTAACCTTCCAGCCATCTTCTCAATCAACTGATCACCAGCTGTCTTGTCCCATTTGTAAGGGGTGAGTGGTAACCCCAAATAGTAAATGGGAAAGGTTCCCTTCACTATATTTAGTGTCTGAGCAAGTAACACTTGATCTGCCTCCTACATTCTAGAGAAATATATCTGAGATTTGGTGTCATTCACTGCTAATCCTGAAGTAGCCTGAAAGATATCCAAAACATGCCTGACTCCTTCCATGGATTTTTTTGAGGCCCTGCAAAAGATCAATAAATCATCTGCAAACAAGAGGCTGTGCACTCCTACTTTTCCACACCTTTGATGATATTCTATGTATCCACTTGTGTACTGCAAGTCCGGAAGCCTAATGAGGTACTCCATACTTAGTACAAAAAGGAGAGGTGAGAGGGGATCACCTTGTCTTACCCCTCTCTTACCTTTGAAAGTACCAGTGAGGACCCCATTCAATGATATGCAGAAGCTGGATTGTGTAACACATTTCTTGATCCAGTGTACAAATAGACCAGGTAATCTTAAGCATCCCAACCATTGAAACAAAAAATCTCAGTTCAAGCTGTCAAAAGCAACTAGATAAGGCAACTAGGGAAACCTTAATAAGGCAACTAGGGATCATACCTGGCAAGTTGTACTTATGCAATAATTCCTTGGTGAGAAGAATATTATGGCCTATGTGTCTGCCCTTCACAAAGGCACTTTGATTGTTGCTAATCAGATCTGGAAGCACTTCACCAAGTCTCTTGCACAAAATTTTGGTGATGACCTTATACACTACTGAACAGCATGCAATTGGCCTGTAATCAGATGCTTGTTGAGGTTGAGGAGTGTGATTACAGCTTTACTAAATTCTTTAGGTAGCTCACCAGATCCAGTAAGAAAAGATTGAATAGCTCTAGTAAAATCTTCTCCTATTATTGACCAGGAGTGTTTAAAGAAATGGCTAGTGAAACCATCTTGACCTGGACCTTTACTTGATTTAATACCTTTCAAAGCTGAGACAATTTCAGAGGAAGTGACTTGCTGGATCAGTTTGGCTTGCTGAGAAACTGTGAGCACTTTTCCCCTCTTCACTATATCATCTTGAATACCCATACTTGGTTCACAGACTCATCCCAGATGCTGTTGAAAATCCTTGGTTAGATGTGTTGCTATCTCCTGTCTGCCTTGTATCATCCTCCCCTCTTGTTTCAGACAAACTATATGATTGGAGTATCTTCTTAGTTTCAAACTTGCATAGAAAAGTGCAGTAGGCCTATCTCCTTCCTTTAACCATTTCACCTTTGCTCTTTGTTTCAAAAACCTATATTCAGCCATCTGTAATTGTTCAGCTATTTCTCTTGCTTTAGTTTCTGCATCTTGCAGAGTATGACTAAGAGGATCCAAAATAAGCTTGGAATGAGCTCTTTCCCAAGCCAGTTTAGCTGCCCTTGTTCTAGCTTCAATGTCAGAGAACTCCCTCTTGTTAAGCTTAGAGAGAGGCTTCTCTAACTGTTTCAGCTGAGTGAACAAATCCTGTAAATTACTCACCTCATTAAACTTCCAAACAAATTGGATAATTGGTAAAAATTCCTTAGAAAGGGTCCACATGTTGAAGAACTTGAAAGTTTTCGAAGCAGGAGGTGCATTTTCCTGAACTTGTACTAACAAAGGGCAATGGTCAGAAGTACCATCCACTTTAATACAACAAGTAGACTCCATGAAAGCTTCCAGCCAAGCATCATTCACCACAGCCCTATCAATCTTGCTGTATATCCTTTCACCTGCCCTTCTTCTATTTGACCATGTAAAAAATGGACCAAATGCCTTTAAGTCTTTGAGCCCCTGTGAGTTCATCAGACCCTGAAAATCTTTCACCTCATCTGGATCTACTAAATCTCCACCAATTATGTCCTCAAAATTCAAAGGAGCATTGAAGTCTCCCATGATCAGCTAAGGAGAAACACCAAACTTATAAGAAAGCAAATGCTCCCACAATGGTTTCCTTGTTTCTATCTGATTCATCCCATACACTGCTGTTATAAAAACTGTAGTGTTCAGTTCTTTTAACTGCACTTCCATATCCATCCACTGTGTCCCTTTACTAATTACTTTAACAGTAAAATAGTCTTGCCTCCAAGTAACCCAAATTCTGCCCTGATCCACCACAGAACTATTTGTCTCCACCTCCCAATTCAATCCCATTGCATCCCATATTTTTTGTTCATTTTTCTGTTTTACCCTTGTTTCTAACAAAGCAGCAAAACCAACACTGTGACTTAAGCAAAACTCTTTTACAAGTTTATGCTTTTCCACCTTATTAACTCCTCTCACATTCCAAGATAAAAGCTTACTAGTCATCAGGTGGATCAGTTAAGAGATTGAACTGATTACCTGAACTACTAGAGACAGCTTGCTCTTGTTCTGTTACCACTGGAAAAAGTCCTTCCATTACAGCCTTCCCTTTATCTTTAGTACCTTGTACAGTTTGAGGTTTCCCTGGGACCACAGTGAAACCATCAACATCTGTTACAGGTTTGAAAGATTTTTTCCTCACAGTCGATAGGAAACTATACTAGGAACTTACCCCATTTATTGTAGAAATTTTGGCATGAAGATTGGACTACGGAAACTCGAAAGACTTTTTATTGGATAAAGGAACAGATTACTCGATCTAACGCCTTTGTTGACGATCCTTTACTCCGACAGCATCTAGGGTTCCTCGAACAATGTGATATCTCACAAATAGTAATTAATAATTATAATACTAAATACTAATTATAATAGTAATTAATAATTATAATATTATAAAAATGTATAATAAAATAAAATACAATTTAAAAAATTCTAAAGAAAAATTCTAAAGCAAGTAGTAAGTGTGTACTACGAGACTCATCCGAATGAATGTTCTCTTATGTATAATCTCTGGTTCGACAACCACAATGTCTCCTGATCGTGAAATATCGATTGCTTATTGAACCCTGTGAATTGCGTGAAAATAGGATACTCCAAATTCGGGGGTCAAAAAGTTTTATCAAACGTTCTTGGTGGAAAAAATGTGAATGAAAGATCCCACCGAATTGAATTGGGTCCATGAATCTAAGAAATAGTGAGAATTCTTGATCTCTTTCAATATCTCTCTCAATTCAAAAATCCAGAATTTGAATTGATGTCCTTTCATTGATTCCTCCTAAATTAATAGATTTGTGTCAGCCCATATTTTCGTCATCTTACCTGTGGGCTGAAATTCTAACAATTAGTATCAAGAGCTAGTCTTAAGCTTCAGGGGAAAATAAGATGGGTGACGGCAAAGAAGATTTGACGAAGGGAGTCAAGGCGCAAGGAAGCTCATTAAAGAAAAGCGAGATTGTAAAAGAAACAATCATGATTCCGATTCAGTATCCAATGTTAACCGAGATGAATTACAACATATGGGCTGTGAGGATGAAGATAATCTTGCGTTGGTTCGGAGTATGGTCGGCAATCGAAGACGGAACAAAGGAAGACTACAAGGATGCAAGAGCGATGGTAGCCATCTCTCAGTCAGTGCCAGACTCTGTGATGATGTCAATCGCGGAGAAAGAAACGGCAAAGGAGGCATGGGGTGCAATCAAAGAGATGCGAATTGGTGAAGATCGTGTCAAGAAGGCTCATGCACAAGTGATGAAGCGGCAATTTAACCAACTGCGGATGGGGAACTCGGAGACGCTTTCAGAGTTCTCAACGAAGCTTACTACGTTGGTGGGAGAAATACGTTTTCTCGGAACAACTCTCAAGGAAAGAGATGTTATCGAGAAATTATTTAGTTCAGTCCCAGATCGATTCTTTCAAATAGTTGGAACAATCGAACAGTTTGGTGATGTGGAGAATATGTCACTCCAGGAGGCGATAGGTCGTCTTAGGATATTTGAGGAAGGACTAAAGGGTCGAAGGCACTCAAACGATGGAGAAGATATACTTTTCTTAACCGAACCCGAGTGGGAAACAAGAAGTTTGAAGAAAAGTGAAGGTTGTAAGAACACTAAGAAACAAGGATGCGGAAAAGATGGAGGCCAAGATGATAGTGATCGAATGGTCGACGAACGAAAGCCGCACAACTTCGACAAGTCGAAGGCCAAGTGTTATAATTGCAACAAGTTTGGACATTATGCGAAATATTGTCCGAAGCCTGATCGAAGAGAAAAGGTCAAAGAAGAGATGAAAGTCAAGAAGGTGATAAATATCCTAAGATGATGATGGTCGAAGAATGCAATTTTATTCAAGAAGAACCTACACCAGAAAAGGAAGTGTTTTTGCATGAAAGCATGCCAAAACTAAGTGGTACCCAAAAAGAAAAAGGGTATCAAAAAGCTGGTGCAAGTACAAGTACGAAGGGACATCTTGAATAGTTTGATAAGATCAACACGACCATAAAGAAGATTGTTAAATGCAAAGAAAGATGGGAAGAGCAAAGAGTTGCTGAAAAGAAGAAAGAGAAAGTGAAGAATGAATTAGTTGAAACTGATGTTGGTGATGTAAAAGCCAATAAGAAGAAAGAAGAAGAAAAATATTACTTAGTTGAGTCTGATCCTAAGAATGAATCAGTTGAAAATGATGTTGGTGATGGCTTTGCCAATAAGAAGAAAGAAGAAGAAAAAGATGATCTAGTTGAATATTATCTTAAGGATAATGATGACGAAGCCAGTAAGCCGAAAGAAGCAGCAAAGGGTGTATCTGATCCTAAGGATGCAGAAGAAGAGGTTGATAAGAAAGAAAAAGAAAATGATGAATCAGTTACACCTGGTGCAAAGGATGTTAAGAATAACGATGAAGAAGTTAGTAAGAAGAAAGAAGAAGCAAATGCTGAATCTGATGCTAAGGATGATGACGAAGAAGTCGATAAGAAAGAATAGGCAAACGATGAATCAGTTGAATCTGATGCTAAGGATGACGACGATGAAGCAAAAGCTACGCAGAAAGATCTTAAAGAGGATGGTACTAAGGAAGCAGTGCCAAGATTATCACGACTTTACGAAAGCATGGAAGTTTGTATGAAATACCAAAGGAGGAGTACAACATCAAGAGAGTCTATGATGACACGTATTTGAACGAGGTGAAGAATTCTGGTTCTAGTTTGCATGACGAAAAGAAGGAAGAAAGTTATGAAGAAGTTATAACAAAGCCAACAAAGAGAAAAGATGTGAAGGAGAAAAAGGAGAAGAAGGAGAAGGAGAAAGAGAAAGAAAAGAAGGATAAGAGTGTAACCGTGGAGGTGGATGATGAGGGATGTGATCACAGCCTTGAGATAGTCGGGAAAAAGAGGGGCAGAAGTGATGAGGAATCAGACAAAAGGAAGTTCATCAATTGTAGATCCTCCGACTCGGATTCTGTAGAGGTCAGAAGAAATATTGACAGTGATGATATTCAGAGGGGTAGAAGCAATGAATATAATAAATCAGGCAAAAAGAAGTCTTCAGAGGAATTCAGTAGAAAATGTACAAGATATGAGGTAAGTGACGATGAACATAGGATTTTGTGGCGTTGTACAAGGCCTAATCCATGTCCTCCAACAAAGCCTAGAAAGAACTGGAAAAGATACACTCATTTAGAGCGCGCAAGAATCGAAGGAGATGGCATGGAAGCGGCTGAAGAGGGATATCAGACAAGTGATAATAAGTCTGGCTCAGAATTCTTCCCGTGCTCTGAGGAGGATCTCGATGATTCAGCTGAATCTCTCAGCTCTGATAATGATTCAGTCTCATATTCTCCTAATGCTACTAAAGAGAATGTAATGGAAGATGATATCATGCGCGTATTCTATGTGGGAAGCGAGGAGGCTTTTAGACAAGGGAAAGGGAATGTTATGATGGTTAACCCCTCTGATGCAATGGATATGGATGGTTTTATTTTAGTGGACATATTGTATGAGAAAGAGGCATAGGGTTTTGAGAAGAAGAGATTTGGAAGCAGTTGGTCCAAGCATTCCCAACGTAAAAAATGGCATAAGCAGGTGGTTTATTCATTATCGGATGAGGATGAAAATGGTTATGATCAAGCGTTTATTCAAAAGAATGAAATGTGGAAACTTGCATCAATACTAACAAGTCTCAACCCTAAGGATTTGAAGTGGAAGTTAAAGAAGTGCACTCAAGGCATGTTGCAAAAGACAATGGAAGACTAGAAGCAAGGAAGTACATTCAACGTCAAGACGTTAATGAACCTTTTGATCATGGAGAAAGATTTGAGCGGAAAGATGAAGAGCGTGAGATGATAAGACTTCACAAAGCAAGTGGAAGAAAGGCATTGGTCAAATGCAATGTAAAGAAGTGTAGTCACACTAAAGTACCTATGGAGCATTGGTTGAAGTCTAGAAAGAAAGGCACACTGGTGCATTTAGTTTTTCCAAAGAGCATATTTATGGAAGAGTTGAAGTCAAGAAAGAAAAGCAAAATGATGGATTTTTCTTTTACGGATGTGGCATGGTAAGCATGTTTATGGAGGAGGTAAAATCAAGAAAGAAATATAGAAAGAAGAATTTTGCTTTTCCGGATGACACTGTGAACAAGTTTATGGAGAAGCTTACGATGAAGAAGACATGCACTACTATGATGGAACATATGAAAATGAATAAACCCACGAGAATCTTGAACTATGGGTGTACCTACGAGAAGAAGGATGACACGGAATATCAAGTTGCCGATATCCAAAGTTTCATGGAAGATTAAAGATAGAAGACATGAAAGTGAAGGAGAAATTTGGTGTTCGTTTAGGAATTTCAAAACAAGTTTAAGAAGGAGATTGATAAGTTAATCTAGTTGTTTTGATTCGTAAGTTAGAAACAACAAGTTTAAGGAGGAGATTGTTAGATTAATCTAGTTGTTTCTAGAATAAGTTAGAAAGTCATATTAACGTATGGTTTAGGATAAGTGTAATTATGATTCCAGTTTAGATTAGGTTTAGGTTTCCATATTTGTATGGTTTTTCCCCTATAAATAAAGATGAAAGAAAAGGACGTGGTATTGCGTCACCAAATCATTCTTGTATTTTCTTGCATGTGCTCCTAAAAATTATGTTCGTCATCTTACCTGTGGCCTGAAATTCTAACATAGACTGCACAAAATGAACTGACTCGAACATCTTTCCTAAACCCGTGTTTCATCTTTCAGCAAGTCTACAGTTGCTCTTAAATGGGGTGTACTTCTATTTTTTCCGGAATCTGGTTAGTCTTAGAAAAATGCCTGCACACACAATCATTGTTAGTACATCATTGAAGGAGCACAGATCAAGCCACTACAAGGACATAACTATTTGAAGAACTACAAGCGTGATACAAGGTAGACAAAAAACGATAAAAATGCACACAAGACACGTATTACAGACTATCTATCCTTAATTGGCTTTCTTATGAAGTTATGATAACATGAGAAACTGTGCTTATGGTCTAATTTTTCTGGCATGGTGTTTCGTGAAGCAGGCTTGGTCCTTATCATTAAGATCCCAGATATTTCTATAATCAAAATTAGCATAAGGAAGAGGATTAGGCTACTGCTTGCTATATACGTAGGCATAGCAATCAATGTATTGATGAAAACTAATGCAAGAACTGAAATGCACTTCTGATGAAAGCTTTTATGACTCCTAATGAGGTGATGAAAATAATGGAAAAACTGAGTTATTCAAACATAGCATCTACATCCCTGTCAAATTTATAATTGATCAATCATTCAATCTGTTAATGAAATAGCACCTAATATCATGAAATTTTACCTTCTGTACTGAAGAGGTTAGTCTGGTTATAGTGCAGAGCTTAGTCTGGTCTGCGGGAAGCCTGCACCAATAATTAATAATTTTATCATCGAGCTAATATTAAAATCCTTCTGCAGTGGTGTGTGTAGCAAATGTTACTGAGCTGAAAAAGGCGGTTGCCATACAGATCCAGGTTGATAATAGAGACAACAAAGGCCTATCAAACGACAAGTATGAACAAAGGCATGTTTTCATCATGAAAAAAATCTGTAGAATACATTATAACAGAAGTAATATATGAACCAAAATGTAATCTGAAATAAGGCAATGAGTTTGAAGTAAATGCTTAAAACAGAGTTGAAGGATGATTGTATTAATATATAAAAAACTGAAATGTACAGAGTTATGAAGAAAGATGAAATAGTTTGAAAGCCCCTAAAATGCTGAAACATGAAATCCTAAAACAAAAGTAGTTTTAACTACAAAGCAAAGCTAGAGAAGAAACTTGCTGCATATGAATTCGTCAATTAGTTCCTTTTGTTTCAGTTCGGGTGTGTTTGGTTGGAGAGAATTTTGAGAGTTTGAATTTTGTTTTTAGATTATGAGAGTTTAGATTTACAAAAATCTTGTTTGGTTGGATTTGGATTTTGTAAATTTGAGAAAAAAATCTTTGTTTGTTTCGTCAGAATTTCACAAGTTTAAAACTAAAATTCTAAGTATAAACTCAAAGCTTCTTTGGATTAATGCAAGAACAAAAATCAGACTTGGGAGTGAGAAAATTTAAACTGTCTAAAATTATACGAACTAAATATAAATTTCAAAAACTGAACTTAAATTAAATATTTTATTATATTTTCAAGTTTAACTCAATATTATTTCATATTAAATAACATCTATTTTAACATATTATATTATAATTACCAATATTTATAATTATTATATTTTTTATCAGGTACAAATGCACCAAAACCAACCTACTATGTAACTGTAGATATTGGTTCAATAAGCTTGTCTTATCCAGGTATAAGCTTGAATTATTTTTCAGAGATTTGAGTTCGAAGAAAAAAGAAGTTTTTTCAGAGATTAGTTTCCAGAGTAGGGTTATTTAGGAAAAGCAAAGATATTTTCTCCTAAACCGGAGGCAAAACTGGGCTTGTGTGAAAACTGGATCCAACGATCATTGCTGGAAATACGGAGAAATAAAGTAGAAGTAGTCGCGGGAGAGAAATCCAGATAAATATGATGGAATCAAGTGGGTTTAGCGCCGAAGATTTGCCGACAATTGGAGGCATAGCCACCGTTTCATTGCTGCACTCCTTCATCCCCACCCACTGGCTTCCTTTCTCAATTGTTGGGCGTGCCCAGAAATGGACCCTTTCTCGCACCCTCTTAGTCAGTGAGTCCCCTTCTCTATTAGATCTTACTCTTTTTTTTTTGTGTTTTGCTCCATACATTAATGGGATGTTCGATTGCAACATGGAAAAACTGGATCCATTTTGAACAATGAGCTGAACAATACAATTAGCAGTTAGCAATACAATTTCAACAAGGTCTTATTTTTAAAGAAATAAAGGACCTTACAGAAATGATGCGTGTTCTGATATTAATTTTTGTTATTGTTGGCTGAGAAAAAAGCTGTTCAAGATGTGGAGACCTGTAATGCTGTGTGGTTTGATAGTAGTTCGTTATAGTTTAATATCAATCCGGTTTTAGTTCTGCAATAAAGATTAATCTGAATCAGGTCGAGCCAGAGTTGCTCTCTTGTATTACTCTCTGTCTGTACTGCTCATACACAGTAATCAGTTTTATTCAAAGGTGGTAATTCTCAATGTGATGTATGTACGTCGTCTTTATTTTGACTTAAGCTTTTGCAGTTAAGTTCTTCTTTGCATATTTTAGTGATGTGTAGCATTTAACCCTGGATGCAATGTGCATTCCTGATGTGCAATGTATCAAGAATCACGTGAAAGCATATACCATGTTTCTAAAATTTAAGTTTTTTGGTGTTTGAGATAGGTTCAAGCATCAAAGATCCTTGCTGTGTGATGATTACTTTTTATTTCATGAAGTTGATGATTAATTACTACTTTGTGTGTGCAGCGGCGTTTGGAGCAGTGTTACATGTACTGTCTACTTCACTTCTTGGCATAACGGCAATCACCATTTCAAACACTATTGCTGGAGAAGAAACTGTACACAAACTTGCATCACTATTGCTGGTATTCCTTGGTGGTAGTTATGTCATCTTGTTTCTAACTGGGAAGGGAGGTCATAGCCATTCCCACAATCAACCCATGGAAAAAATGGCTGTTGCTGGGCTTGTACTTGTACCTGCGTTATCACCTTGTGCCACCACTCTTCCAGTCTTTCTTGCTGTTGGAAATTCATCTTCAATGATGATACTAGCTATCATTGTCTTACTATTCAGGTGTGTTTTTCTGTTATTATTTGCTTCCCTCACTATCTTTTTATGCTATCACTCCTCAATACAAGTATATATTTCGAAGAAAATGAACATTGGCATGCACTAGCTGTTTACAAGTCGCCCCTGTCGTGTTAACGTATATCCGTAGACTTCAAGTTTGGGTGATGAAATCGTAGGGAGAAATCTTTGCACCAGCTTAAGGCTTCTCTGTATGCTCCCAGACTAGTATAGATTCAACTGATGCAACTACGCGAGATGGTTTGAAATCAATTTTTATTCTTTTTAATTTGCACTTGGGGAAAGTTTTTACTAATAAACCATGATTATATTTGGTTTTGGACGTAGTTTTTGTACTTCAATTCTCTGTTGGCTCCATGAACCCTTTGTGCTGGATGACATTTTGTCGGGCAGCAAAGATGAATTCAATGTTTCTTGCAACAATTGTGAGCAAATATTCCATTCATTTACTTGCTGACTTAATGTGCAGTACGATAACTGTCATGACTTCGCTGGTGGCTCTCTCATACTATGGTGCGAGTCAGCTAAAGTTTCACTGGGTGGAACGCTATGACAAGCTCCTGGTGGGTTCAGTTCTCTGTTTAGTTGGTATCTTGACACTTCTTTTCCATGAACATGGTCATGATCATCATCATGGCGATGCAACTCTGGCAGGGGATTTTCCAAGAAAAATGATTGTTCACTGAGTCCCACCGAACTCTACAAATTTGACTCTAGTGGATTGAGTTTGTATTGATGTATGAGTGATATTTTGTGTTGTGAATATACTGGTTAATCTGCTTTTTATGATGTATTTTTACTATATATCAGTATGTATAGTTCCAATGTCGACTAAATTTCAAAAAATGACCCTAACATTGGTAGAAATATCAATTTTAGGACCCAACATTCAAAAGTGTCAATATTTGGTACCCAACATTATGAAAATGTCAATTTTAGGATCCAACATTCAAAATGGTCAATATTTGGTACCCAACATTCTGAAAATGTCAATTTTTGGACTTTCATAAAATTCACCTATCAGATCTATTAATTTCAAGGGCATTTTGGTAATTTTCATAATAAATAAAAGATTAAAATTTATAAATCCACCAAAATCACCCATCTCATCTTCCCCAAAAATCCCAATTGACATTTTCGACTAACTCTCTTTTTAATTCCACCGCTTGCCATGTGCCCGCATTACCTCGTCACTACCGGAGCCTAGTAACAGTATCATTTTTTTACCCACATCTTTATCCTATCCATCAAGACGAAAATGAAATGTTTTCCATAAATTCAAATCTATGAATTCAGGTATCGTCAAACTATAAGATGCGCCAATGGTGGTATACATTTTGGACATCGATATACTCCTGGATATTTTAGTAGAGGAAAATGACAAAAATGCCCTTGAAATTAATAGATCTAACATGTGAATTTTATGAAAGTCCAAAAATTGACATTTTTAGAATGTTGGGTACCAAATATTGACCATTTTGAATGTTGGGTCCTAAAATTGACATTCTCAGAATGTTGGGTACCAAATATTGACACTTTTGAATGTTGGGTCCTAAAATTAACATTTCTACCAATGTTAGGGTCATTTTTTGGAATTTAGTCTTCAACACTCAATATTGAAGTAGATTTTTTATTGGTATATCATTGTTGATGTGATCCGAAGAAAAATGTAATATCTTATACTTACATTTGATTGTAATTGAAAAAATACCAAACTATTACCATCGACATTGCAAAATTCATGGATATCTTTGTTTTGATCACCATGTGAAACTATTTGATTGTATGGGATGAGCTCGTTATCAATGCAACCACAAAATAAGGCGCTATCAAAATGCAAACTATTATGCTCCAATTTTTTTATTTTTTTAGATTAAACCACCATTGGTGGAGTGATATTATATTTGGCATCCCCAAACCATTAATTGACATAAAATAAAATACAATGATCTCTACTATGGGAGGCAATTTGTAAGATTACATAGAGGTTTCTAAAGATATAACTATTCTAAACCTTCTATGTATCTGAAGCAGGAACTAAAGTCTTAGTAGCTAGATATAGCTATACTAATTCTCTGCTTTGATAGTGGCATCTAAAAAGAGATGAAATGAAATATTCCTAAAAAACCGACACAAAAGCGTCAAACTGCTTTGACAGGTGTAATATCCCTAATTTGAAACATAAAGTCTGCACTCAATGCTCAAATCTACAAGTGTATGCACAGAGACGCCGATAGTAAATTTAAAGAAATTACTACGACTTGGATTTTTCCTCTACTGAAACTGCACACACCGAAACCCAAGGGGTCTTCCCAAAAGAAAGAGGGAGGCGACAAACAAATGAGCAGGGATACTCAATAAATTAGTCAAAGCAATTTTGCAAAAAGTCAGAGTTCTAATCATCCATCTCTTAAAATCTAAGAAAACTAAGAAAGCATAGAAAAGAATCAACCCACAATCCTGTCCAATATAAAAGCATCGATAAGAGATATCACCAGAATAAACCTGCGAGGCACATGGAAACTCTAGCGAAGCAGCGTTAGCATCCGTGTGGGGCAACCGGTGACGGACACACAAGTATGCCTGGCGGCGGCGCGTGGAGTACCGGCGGCGGCGCTTGAAAGACCGGCAGAAATCGAACGATAACTAATCAGACCAAAACCTGTCATCTCAACCTAATTGGGCCATCTCCAGTTGCAAATCTTCCAACCTGTTCTACTCTAGCCGACCCGACCCGACCCGACCCGACCCGACCCGACCCGACCCAACCCGACCCGAGTAAGATCCAGAGGCTCAGCCGACCCAGACCCAGATGACCCAGGCCCAGCCGAGCCAGACGAGAAACCTAGTGGGCTGCGCAGATTTGATCAGCCTCTTCTGTCGCGGCTCGTCGGAGACCTGCTCCGGATCTCCCAGACCAGCCTTACCTGGCCTTGCACCGTCTAGCGGATCTGTTAACCGGATCCGCGCGCAGCGTCGAGTTTTCAGCTCCCTGGCCGGATCCGCGTACATCGGTGAGCAGCGGGTCCGTTCTGCCTTCGTCGGATTCATGCGCGCAGCGTTGGACGACGGAGCGACGGAGTAGATCTCGTCGGTGCGAGCAGAGGCAACTCCATCGGTGGAAACTGATCGGTAATTACAGTAGGAGGTGTAGTTGGTCGATTGAGGTGGGGTTTTGAATTGGGGGTTGGGGGTTGGGATGAAGATACATATATTAAAGGGTGGGAGGGGTGGTCAAGCTCGGCGGCGAGTCGCCGGCGGCCACCCCGCCAGATCTCGATTTGGAAAGAGGTACTGTTTGGGGGGAGGGAGAGAGCGTGTCTCTCGTTCTATTGGATGTTCCACAATTCTAGCTATATGGATCAAAAACTATTATGCTCCAAGCATGTCTCCAGTACATGCCAATTAGATTGAAAAAAAACTGGATAATTTTATTAAGCACATCCCACATTATTTTTTTCTTCAACAAAATACAAAATTTGCCAACTTCTCTTGACTTCCTTCATATTCTAATGCTACAGAACAGTTTCACAGGGGAAGAAAGCCTCCTCATTTGTATGCCAGTGGCAACCGGAAGCCAGAAGTCACAATTTTACCGGCTAACATCCTGCCAGTCTTTGGCATGACATGCCAATGCAATGTCAAGTTAAATTCTTTACCACGAAGGTTGCTTCCCTAACAAAAAAACAGACACACTTCACTATCATACTGTTGACTGTTGTACTCATCGTAGAAGCTGAACCCAGTAAAAGTTACCTGATCAACGAAATGATACTTGTTCTTGACACCGATCTGAAACTTTGCTTCTTTTCTAGAAGATATAATGTTATCCCACAAAGATACCTAGCAAATAAACAATAACTTCACACCATTTATCTCAACAGGTTTCATAAGAACTGAAATCACACTCACGAAGAAGAGAGCTAAGATATAGTTAGAGTTAGCTTCTAAATAAAAAACTGTTATTGCGGATGATAGAGAGTAAAGTTTAATTACTGACATGGGAGAGAGAGTCATATTGAGCTTCAGCAAGGTAAGCTAATTCAAGTCTAATGATTAACAACATGCTGGCATATAAAATTTGATTTCTTTTTCTTCAAAATACAATTACCCTGGGATACCAAAGCTACTGCAATAGGATCCCATACCACAGACCAAATGAAAAGAGAAGATATATAACTGCCGATAGATAGTTACACATCACAAAAGCATCACATGGTATAAACAAGTAAATGCTGCAGACAAAGATCACATGATACAGCCAGATAAGATAAAAGAGAATTTATTCACGGTGATATCCAAAAATCTGCTTAGATAGTTGGGGGTCATTGGTAAGACATTATAAACACCGGTAATCACATGACATAAGTAATAAGAAGAAAACGAGGTAAGTTGTGTGAATAAGCAGTGACAAAAGCCAAAATCTACTGCTATATTAAACTATATACATATCACAATATCACAGTACCAACCATTAACAAAGTACATGGACCTGATACCTGATTCAAGCTATGCTTAGCAGTCTCGTACTCAGCAGCTACCAACAAATAAACCTATAAATCAGACACAACAGTCAGCTTCCAAACACATCTTTACATAAAACTAGAAGAAAGAAGTGGGAATCCAAAAAAGTGGATTGTTTATGCTGTATCCTGAGAAATAACAGCACATCTCTGTTTTTCTCTAAGAGGGATATCTGATCCAAAAGGTAGTTCAAGTTTCTATCAGAATGACGAGGCTCTTAAACATCAAATCCAAAAGTTAACGATTAGCTTCCTTGAGTTCTTTTATCCGATCATTAATGGCACAAACATTGGAACACTCAAAGCTCGGACATGCCACGAACCTGCTTTGTGTTAAATGTAAACAATGACTCCAAGTCTGCTGAGATGTCCAACATCAAGCTCACCTGCAACATGTGGATATTGGAAACACCGATTATTGCAACATATGATTTAATATGAAAACATTTAAGAGCTTATTAATGTGATGACCGAGTGCAAAAGAGAAACAACATCAATAAGCTTTTGTTATCAATCCTCAATCCAAAAGCAAGTTATCATCAGATAGCAAGAAAACACCACCTCGTCATCTCCATTGGCTTTGTTCCGAAATCTATTGATGTTCAAAACCTAAAAATCCAGTTAAAATAAAAATTAGCAATTGAAAGAATAGGGAAACAAAAATGCAAGGGATCGGAGATTAGCATACTTGAGCTTCAAAGGTGGGAGATGGTGAGTTTAAGGTGTCTCCGACAGCGACAGCGGCAAACACAAGAACAAGGCATACGAGTCCATAATTCACCAACACCTGCGCCCTGCTTAAAACTGAGTGCATCTTCGTTCCTGTAATCAGATTCACAGAGCTTAAGCTATGAAACTGAGGGGAAGCAAAGCTGGACGGGAGAGGATCGAAATGGATACACTACATTTGAAGATGTTCCGTCAGCTAACCAACCACCAATCAACATGTGTACACTACTTACTACTTGCATTTGATGAAAATTAGTCTTCCTTCCCTCCCATTAAAACTGATTAAAATCAATCCAATTCGGATCATTTCAATTAAAATTTTGATTTATTTCTCTTAAACTTTTTCTGTACCACATTTTCCCAATGTTATCCCTGTATTTTATATAACTAGGTGGTGCCAGCCCGCGCGACGCGCGGGCTGTAGGTATTTGGTATTTTTTGAAAAGTTATTTTAGCTAATACTGTCAGTATGTAAAAGCTTTTTTGGAACATTTGCAATTGAGTTTCGGAGTATTGGAGAGCTCTTTTGTCTGTTTTTGATTTCATATGCATAGTACGATATGCTCTAAACGATATGCTCTTTGATTTCAGTATTTGTCTGCTCTTTTGTGCAGCATCTCATGCAAAATTTGACAAGGAGGGGATAAGTGTATTGCACAAACTACTTCTGCAAGGTATGGTTTTGACATTATATTCTTCATTGATGATTCTCAGCTCAATGAAAATGATCGAATATGATGTAAAATTTGTATTAATAATGCAGGTTTTGCCAGCCAATAATAAGGGTTATGAACTCAGGAGCCTTATAACACAAATTGGCAGTTCTTGCTACCAGCCTTTTCTGCTATCTTTGCCTTCAACTCTCCTTCCTAAGCTGTCTCAAACTCAAACTCATATTAGCAGCTTTATTTGATGGTTTCTTGTATTCTTCTCTCATCTCTTTAGCCGGGGAAGTGAGTATATCGGTATTATCAGCTTGGAAACAGTTCTTTCAATCGCAATGTTCTCTTTGACATCATCAGCAACTTCACAGTCATTCTCATCCCTTAGGCTGAGAGAAAGCAAGCCTTTTGATTTTTGAGAAGTTTTTTGATGAGCCGCCTTCAACACGATATGAAGCCAGAGTGAATGGAGCTCCTACAAAACCGAGCACTGCTGTTTCATTGTTAAACCTAAATTTAAAGCAGCCAGCATTTCATAAATTGTAGTAAACTAAAATCATTAATCAGGAAAGAAGTTTTTCCAAATTTTGAGAAGGCTGACATAAAGATGGTTAGCTAGGACAATGTTGAGGAACGTAACATGATTTTTGAATAGCATGCAATTCATTTTCAGCAAATAAAAACTTTCATTGTGAACACATTCTCATGTAGGTTCAAGACAAATATATGAATTTTTTGCTACATTGGCTCATCGTGAAAAAATCACATACATGTTCAAGAAAGTAAGGTTTCATGAAAGCTCAATAAGGAAACATGTTTTAGAAAGTTAACTTGGCAAGTTGGCACAAACACAAGGGGTGAACAATGATATGATGCGGTTTTCTAGGAATGAGAGCTAGAAATGGATACAGACCTCCTTTCGCAAGATTGTTAATGCTTCACCAACATATGGAACAGACTCCTCTGGGAAGAACTCCCTGACTTTCTCAACATAACCAAATCTGTTCAGGGGATTATATATGACAGGACATTTTCCTTTGACAATGTCAAAAGGGATATTCATACCAGTGAGTGGGGTAAGAATATCAGAAAATAAAATGTCCTAAAAATGAACAATACCACCACAAAGTTAAAAGGTAGCACCAGAAAATGCATTTCAATTGATCGGGAATGCAGTGCACACATTATTCTAAAACAAGGAAGCACTAAAATAGATGATTTTGTAAATAAAATATAATGTCTTTGCTATGAAGAAATTATGTTTTTCAGGATTAGAATGCAATGCAATCAACATTAATAAATCGAAAAGATTAGTAAGCCACATTCAACTCACCAGTTAAGCTCAACAGTTTCTATTTCTTCATATCCCAGAGAAAACTTTTCCAACTAAGCTATTTCTCAGCTTCACAGTTGATGCATATACCTCGGTGGTATCAACTGATCTCCCCATCAAAAACATGTCAACATATATAAACAAAAATAAAACCTCCATCACCCTCAGTGAAGTAAAAAATAAAACAAAAACACTAAGGACAAGCTTAAACAGTGAAAGCACCTTACATTTACCTAAAGATAATTTGCTTTTCTGGTAATTTGCTCAGTCTCAATTCACTCTCAACTTGTTCAATTCAGCTCCAGTTTAGCAACTTGCACAACACAATCAACGAAAGAGGATCAGAAGAATTGTCTAGAGAGAGCCTAGAGATTATGTAGAAAACATTGTGATTACTTACCAAATGCTTCTGTAAAAGGATGTCCTTCAAATTATCTGCAACCACAGTGAAATACTGTGATTACTAAAATAAAGGTTTGTTTTAAATCTTCAGGAACCATTAAAAAAAGTTGTGACAAGTATCATGAAATTGCATTTAGAGCACCTTTATGACCTGCATTCAGAGCAAAACCTCGAAAATTGCTGACAACATATGATGGATTTCACGCTGGTCCGTCTTTTGTCCATCCAAAGATTTTTAATAAGTTACTCCATTTTCCATAACCTACAAAACATAATAATATCTCAGCAAGAAGTTTCAAACGACTGAACTTAAAAGGAATGAAGACAGCAAACAAGATCCCAAAATAGCACTACAGAACAATCACTAACAGTAGAGTCACTGACAGTGTATGGACTTTCACAAAATAAAATACACATTATTAAGAGCATGTAAGGATTATCTTCATAAGGCAGTGGAGAGTACTAATATTCATGAGCTTATATTTATTTTTAAAGAAAAAGAGAGATGATCAGAGCAATGAACATACCATTGAAAATTAGACGTTGCTTCCTTCTTCTCCACCTTCTTCTCCTTCGTTTCTGCTGAATATCTGCAACGAAACTTAATCAGACACTGGACAATTCCATCAAACTAAACTAACAAAGTATGGAAAACATAGCAAAGCTTACCTTCCAAAGACCAACCTCCGGTCCATACTTAGCGACATCCTCTTCGGAAGCCGGGTGGTTGGTGGTTTCGTTAGTTTTGCCCTTTGTGGCTCTAATTTTCTAGCTAAGACGATATGAGGCTGAATTTGAGGACTATAGGTACTTGACATCTCTGCACTGAAGCACAGTTGACAAGGGATCAGCAGGGCGGTGGCCATTTGCAAATCTCGATCCCCTTTCTCTAGCTTTTCGATTAGCTTGCTGGGGGTTTTGTCTGGGTTTCCCAAGGTGTTGATTGATGAGATACTATATAAATCGAGAAGTACCTGGTTGAGCGATTCGAGTTCGAACTGCGGGGAGATGAGGGTTTGAAGAGCCAGCTGGCCCTGCCGGGAAACGCGGTGAGCTGACCACGGTCTGCCTCTGTTGGGGTCGCGGTGTTTCCGATGATGTTCTGCCGACTGCCGCGCGTGGATGAAGGGTGGAAGAGTGGTGACGGGGTCGAAGAACTTGCGGAGGAGCTCGGGGTTTGAGGAAGTTGCAGGAATGGTCTGGATCAAACAAAATACCAAAAAGAAGAAAACTATGTTACGCTTGTTAAACCGGAAACGACGCGTGTAAAGGTTTTGGAGGACGCGTGTAATGGAGAAACGAAGAACAGTAAAATATGAATAAATAAATACGACCACCATTTACTATTCATAAGGCATTCCACCTTTATATTACAAGGGATTCTAAATAGTTATCTGATGCTGCCCGCCTGGTCGGTCCTGATGGTCCCTTTGTCCCTGATCCAATATCTAGCCCTGCAAGATAGAGCCCCGGGAGGTACCCGAGGGTATACCCTCCGGCGTGATGATGAAAGATGGATCTCGGGAGAGAAAATGGGTAATCACTAGAATAATGAGAAGATACTTACTTGTAATAGTGTTGAGGAGCACTATTTATACAATAACCCATGCTCTCCATGTGGTCCATGCTCTGGGTGTCTTTTAGTGTGCTTGTCCCTATCCGAGTTGTACGAACCCGGATAATGTCAAGCTGTGCTTACCTAATAGTGGGCCGAGCCCATGCTACTGCCAAGTAGTTGGGCCTGGGCCTGGTATCACCACTAGCCCCCCGGAAGCCGGTTCTTTCGGCCGAGGCTAGGGACTTTCCTGATCCGAGGGCGGAAGGATTGGCTTTCTATATTCCTTCCCTGCCCGACAACGATGGGACGGGAGCGCCCTTCTCGAGGATAATTAATTACTGCCATTATTAGCTTTCTCGCTTCCTCATCTCTTTTAATCAACTGTCTTTTCATCTTCTTTTCCTCGTCCTCTATAAATAGGATCTTTCGTCAATCGCTTTCACTAATCGCTTTCAGATCTCAAAATCTTTCAATCCTCTATTTTCGAATCTTCATATTCTCTCTCTTCTTCAATTCCATGGCGACCAGCACTGCTCAATCCGATGCCCAGCTCCAGGATGTAATCACCTACTCTCTCCAGAGCACCACTGCTCCCCTCGCTTCGACCTCCGTTGGCTCATCGGCGTCTTACAAGACGCTCTACCTCTGTAGCAACGTGACCCCCTCTGGCCCAAGATTCAAGCGCTCCAAGAACCGGGAGCAGAGGGAGATAGACACTGCCCGGGCCCCCGAACTAGAAGCCGATGTCTGGACCGCCAAGTGTCTCAGCGGTATGGGGGTTCCGGTGCCTTTGGATGCTCAGATGGCCGCTGTCTCGGCCGAAGAGTCCGTGATGTCGGTCCGGTGCATCCCCCAGATCCACTTCATGTGGGGGTTGAGCCTACCCTTCCCTCCATTATACTCTCGGTTCCTAGAGTTCTACAACATCTCGCCAGCCCAGATGCACCCGAATGTTATCGCTGTGATGATGGCTTTCTTGTGAGGAGCTTCCGTTGTGGGATTGACCCTGCCTTCAATCTGTGGAGATCTTTCTACATGCTCATCAAATGCCCGGGCAAGGAGATGATATACACCATCCAGGCGCGTCCCGGTGTTCAGGACTTTATTCTTGGCAAGAAGGACTCGACCAAGAACTGGCAGGCGAAGGGCTATGTGACGGTCAAACCCAAGCTATACGGGGTCCCCAAGTGGAATGACCAAGTTGTTGTTGACGTCTGGGAGGCCTTCCTTCCTGATACGCAGCGGGCCAACCACACAACTCTATCCGTCGAGGCCTTGAACCTGGACCAATACTGCTTGGCCAGCAATTCCATCTACCTCTTCCCTCGGGCGATATACCCTGATGCTGCCTTTTTGGACAGCCGATGGGTCGTTACTTGGCCGGTTCAAAGTATGCATCTTCATCCCCTCTTATTTCAGTACCTCTGTTTTCTTTATCAATAACTTTGCTTAACTGTCCTTTCCCTGTAGCTCCCACTGTGGATAACGATCCTAAGGTCCCGATCCCGAAGAAGAAGGTCAAGAAGGCCATTGCAACTGGGACCGGGACCGACTCTAAGGCAGGCAAAGTGGATAGGAGGAGAAGGTCTGCCCAGAATCAACAGCAGGGGAACCAACAGGATAAGAGAATCTCTGACCTCCAGCAGCAATAAAACCAGCTGGACGATCCTAACCCGAAGTAGGAGCGCCAACAGGATAAGAACAGTGGAGGGACCGCTCAGAACCAGCTGGGAAATCCCAACTCGCAGCAGGAGCGTCAACAGGATAAGAACAAGACTAAGGATCCCGTTCAGAACACTCCTCTCTGCTCGGGGACTCCCGATCTCAGTCCAATTTCGATTGTGGATGTCACTTCTGAGCCCGAGGCTGCGTAGAAGGATCAGAAGGGGTTTATCCCGAAGTGGTGGCTCAGCAGAAGACCGTTCGGAATCCTACTGGTGCCAACACTGCTTTTAACCCTCTCCACCCCTCTGTCACTTCGATACTCACTCTGGACGCTAATCGTCTGGGGTTATCACTTGGTCGTGGAATGCCTATGTGGTCTCCGACCAGGGATGGGAGATCCCCGGCATCGAGATACACCACCATATCTGCCCCTGAGATTCCTCCCCCGCCTCCTTTTTACCCGATCAAGCGGAAGGGAGAGAATTCCGAGCTGGGCGGGAAAAAACCTCGGATCGGCGATTCCCGGACCCTGTCTTCTTCTCGTGCGGATACCCCTCCTGTCTCATCTTCCAATACGCAGGTAACTTCCAATTTCTGCCCTGTTTCTACTTCCAAAAAAAAAAATTTAATCATCTTTTTACAGGTTCGGCTGCTCAATTCTGAGTTTCCTAATTCCCCTGACTTCCAAGCCGCCCTCTCTTCCTTTCTTGGTCGTCACTTGGAAGGGAAAGAAGAAGAGCTTCGGGCCGAGAAGGAGGAAGAGCTTTGGGCCGAGAAGGAGGAAGAACTCCGGGCCGAGAGAGAAACATCGGCTCAACTCCGAGCAAAGGTGAGCGATCTGGAGAAAGAGCTGGAAGCTGTTCGTGGGGCGAACTACAAAGAGCATCTGGAGTTCGTCGAGGATGTCGTCGACAAGGTCCTGGCTAGTCAAACCCTGTCGCTCCGTCTGACTGATCTTAACCTTGCCGCCAGTGCCCATCAGTGACACAACACCTATATGCAGGTCCGGGGTTGGTTTCCTCCCGCCATCAGGGCTTCATTCAAGAAGCAATGGTTTAACCCGAATGCCGAGGACCAACAGCTGCACCTGGTGAACACTCTTCAGAAGGGTGGTATGAAGGGCTTATCTCCCAAGCTCTGGGAGGCTCTACGGGAGAAACCAATGTCGACAGAAGAAGTTCAAAGCTGGTCGACTGATGTGGTTCGGCTGCATGGTCCTCTTCCTCTTGCCCCCATCTCCGGATCCGACTTGCCCGAGGACGAGAATTTCACCCAATACTGCACCATGTATGGGTACAACCGATGCCTGTTCAACCCGAAGGACCTGGAGGCTGAAACCTCTTCCTCCCCGAAGGTCGGGCCAGAGACCCCCTGGACTGCTGACTTGCCCCTTTCCCCTGAACTAGTCTTTGACGGTTCCGGGGATGACTCTGATGGTGACAGTAGCGGCGGCGGGGAAAATCAAGGAGAAGGAGCCCCCTAGCATGTTAGTTAGATTTTTCTCTTTTTGTTTTCCTTTTTGTATCCTGCTACCCGGACCTCGATTTTATCAATAAAGGAATTTTTTGCTGCACTTGCTTTAACCACTGCTCCTTCTCCATTTTCCTCTTCGCTTCTTTTCTTCAAGTATTTTTATCTTTAGATTTTCATCCTAACTTGATTCTATCGTGACCAGGAGCCATCTTAGGCCCTTAACCCCCCCGGTTCCTTCCCCAGTTCCAGCTGGAACTGGCTGTCCGAGCCTAACCGATCTTTTATCCGAGGGGGGACTCGGCCCACTTATCTCCGAGTTTCCTGATGCTGATTGCCTGATCACCTGCCTGCTCCAAATCCAGAAAGACTTTGGATACCTGCCAAAGTGCTACAGGTTTGCCTTTGAGAGCATCGACCAGGTCCTCGAGTTCGACCAAGTCCTATCCGAGCAGGAGGCCTAACACCACAATTTTCAACTCCGGATCCAAAAGGAGTTGGACGAGGTGTGGCATGATGTCCGACTATACTATAACAAGTGTATGCGGATGCAGAATCAAACCGAGCTCCGGAAACATGCTACCGGACTCGAAGTAGAAAATGAGAAGTTGGCAACTAGAAACCGGACCCTGCAGCAGCAACTAGTTATGGTTCATTTATCTTATCATCTGCTAGGGCTACTCCAGGGGGCAGTCGACATTCCCTTGCTGACCGATGTTCCCCGAGCCGTTGACGACCTTATCGCCTGGATGGAGAGTTCCGAGAGGACATCCGGCGTCTGGGCAGCAGCCGATCAAGCAGCTATGGACTGGAGGAAAAACATTCTGAAACGGATCGTAGTTCCCCCCTCTATATCCCAGATACCTCCGCTGGAAGATGACGATCTGGCCTATAAGCATTACGAACATGCTCCCGAGCTTCTGGACCTTGAAGTTTCTGAACGGCGCCTAGCCAGGCTTCGGGCTGTTGCCACCAAGTTCCGCGCTCGGTTCCCTGCTCAGGAGAGTACTTCTACCGTTGGTCGGCAACCTGGTCCTTCCTCTGCTTCTGGTTCACGCCCAGCCCGAAATGACCGAAAGGGGAAACAGAAGGCCGCTGAAACCGGGAGTAATTCGACCAGGCCACGAGCAAGGCAACCTCCAGTCCGAATAGGGGGTCCAAGTGCTTCTAGCAGGGTTCCAGTCCTTATCCCTGAACCGACAGTTGAGCCGGAGAGTGATCGAAGTGACAACCCGGACCTCCCATGGGATCAGGATGAGGAGCAGCAGATGCTGGAGCAAGCTGTCCGAAGAAGCAGGCATGAGACCCGGGGAATTCCTCCCGGCGAGGCCTCTACTTCCGGGGCCCGTAGATAGGATAGAGCTTCCTGTCGTATTATCACATTTCGTTTTATTCAAGACAATCATGTATAATAATTTTCATTTTATGACAACTATCTTTCAATTTCAAACTCATAATACGCGCATTCATTCTTTTCATTAAAATCGACCAAAAAGGGGTATGCCCATGTTACAAAAATCCCTAGGCGTCCAGTCACCAGAGGGTCCTTCTACCTGCCCCTCGGCCATCCGACCTCAGGGCTTCTATCCTAGGCATCTGACGCCTGGGACCTATCCTACCTAGGCATCTAGTTCCAGAGGCTATTCTACATAGGCATCAAGTACCAGAGGCTATTCTATCTAGGCAACTAGTGCCAGAGACTATCCATAGAACCGTCTGAGGTTTGCTATGTTCCACCTTCGGGGGACTCCCTTCCCCACTGAATCCTCTAGCACATAACTTCCGCCCGGGTGGGCTTCTTTCACCCGGTACGGTCCTTCCCAATTAGGTGCCAGTTTACCCTCCCGCTCCTGGTGACTCTTATCGTTTCGCCTCATCACCCGGTCTCCTACTTTGAACTGCTCCTTTCTCACTCTCCTGTTGTGATACTTCTTCACTTTCTCCTTAACTTTAGCCTCGTGCAAGGCCGCCTTCTCCCTCCTTTCTTCTAGAAGGTCAAGGTTTGTCCTGCACTCTTCCTCATTCTTGTTCTCGGCCATAGGCTCGGCGTTCCGGAGACTGGAAATGTCAATTTCAGCCGGGATCACAGCCTCCGACCCATATGTCAGACTGTAGGGGGACTCTCCGGTTGCCGAGCTTTCAGTTGTCCGATGAGCCCATCGAACGCTTGGGAGCTCGTGTACCCAGTTCCCTTTTGCCCCCTGGAGTCGGGCCTTAATCCCACTCACGATCGTCCGGTTCGTCACCTCCACCTGACCGTTAGCCTGCGGATGATACACTGACGTAAGCTTCTGCCTTATCCCATACTTCGCGCACTAGGACTTGAAAGGGTCATTTTCAAACTGCGCTCCATTGTCAGTTACTATAGCCCTCGGCACTCCGAACCGGCAAACTATGTTCCTCCAGCAGAACTTCACACAGGCAGCCCCCCGGATGTTGGTCAAAGGTTCGGCTTCCACCCACTTAGTAAAGTAGTCGATAGCCACAATCAGGTACTTCAAGCTGCCAGGAGCAGTGGGAAAAGGTCTGACCAGATCCAGTCCCCATCTACTGAAAGGCCAGGCACCCGTTATCCCCATCATCTCTTCCCTGGGTATGTGCACAAGTGGCGCGAACTTCTGGCATTGAAGGCACGAGTGAACCCTGTCCTGCGAATCCTTGAACATGGTAGGCCAATAATACCCCATCCGTAAGATTTTTCTGGCCACTGTTCTGGCTCCCTGATGACTACCATTCGGACCTTCATGTACTTCCCTGACCAGATACTTGCCTTCCTGTCGTTCCACACACTTCAGCAACGGCTGGACATAACCTCTTTTGTACAGGATGCCCTCCTGTAATGTATACTTCGGTGCCTTGACCCGGATTTTTCTGGCCACCACCCGGTCGGCCGGGACCTCCCCCATCAGAAGGTATGCCCGGATCGGGGCCATCCAGGAGTCTTCCTGCACTGCTTCTACTGTCAGGATCTCATCACTCTGCTCATAACTCCTCCTCTCCAGTGTCTCCCTTCTGAGAGGTGCTTTCTGTCCCGGCCTCAACTTCGAAGACGCCAACTTGCTCAAAGCATCGGCCTTTTCATTCTGCTCTCTTGGTACTTGCTCCAGACTGAAACTGTCAAACTGCCGGATCATGGGCTAGACCAGCTCCAGGTACCTCTGCAAACTTCGTTCCTTCGCTTCATATTTCTTGTTCACCTGCTGCACTACAATCTGCGAGTCACTAAAGGCCTGGATCGTTCCTATCTTTAATTCCCGGGCAAGCTTGAGTCCTGCCACCAACGCCTCGTACTCTGCTTCATTGTTTGTAATTTTGAAGTCAAAATGCAGCGCATAATGATACTCCTCTCCTTCTGGGGATGTCAACAGCACCCCGGCTCCACTGCCTCCTGCATGGGCTGACCCGTCCACATGCAATGTCCAGCTCGGGCTGGAGAGATCCTCGGCAGACGCGTCCGGCCCAACCATCTCTGTCAAGAAGTCCGCCATCGCCTGGCCCTTAATGGCTTTCCTCGGCTGGTAGGTTATCTCATGCTCCCCCAACTCTATGGCCCACTTCATCAAACGCCCCGATGCCTTTGGTTTAAGCATCACCTGCTTCAGGGGGTGGTTGGTTAGGACCACGATCGGATGGGCCTGGAAATACGGGCGCAACCGTTTTGAGGCATAGACCAAAGCCAGTACCAGCTGTTCCAGGCTTGTATATTGGGTCTCCGGGCCTTGTAATGCCCGGCTAACAAAATAGACAGGGCGCTGCTTCCCATCTTCCTCTCGGACCAGCACCGCACTCACGGCCGATGCAGACGCGGACAGATACAAGAGAAAATCCTCCCCCTCCTTCGGCTTTGAGAGGGTCGAGAGTTGGCTCAAATGTTCCTTCAGATCTTCGAACGCTCGCTCACACTCCTCGGTCCACTCAAACTTCTTTGCCTTTCTCAGGATGTTGAAAAAAGGGAGTTGTCTCTCCGCGCCTTTTGACAGAAAGCGACTCAAGGCTGCCAGGGAACCCATCAGCTTTTGCACTTCCTTAACATTCCTCGGCGACTGCATCCGGCTTATAGCCTCCACCTTCTCCGGATTGACGTTGATTCCTTGACTAGAAACCATGTAGCTGAGAAACTTCCCAGCGCTAACTCCTACCACACTCTTCTCCGGGTTCAACTTCAGGTTAACTCTTCTCAAAATGCCGAACATATCCTCCAAGTCTTCTAAGAAACCTGGGTAGCTTCTGCTCTTCACCACCATGTCATCGACATATAGTTCCATATTTCGGCCCAACTGATCCTGAAATATAGCATCTGCCATGCGCTGGTACGTCGCCCCTGCGTTTTTCAAGCCGAATGGCATCCGCATGTAGCAATAGGTCCCAAACTCTGTGATAAAGGCTGTCTTCGGCTTGTCCTCTCCTGACATCTGGATATGATGATACCCCCGGTATGCATCAAAGAAGGCCAGGGCCTCATACCCGATGATGGCTTCCACTAACCGGTCGACCGAGGGAAGGGGGTAGCTATCCTTCGGACAACACTTGTTCAGGTTGGTGAAGTCGATACACATCCTCCAGGACCCATTCTGCTTCTTCACCAGCACCGGGTTAGCTAGCCATTCTGGGTATATGATTTCCTCCACTACCCCGGCTTCCAGCAACTTCAGCACTTCCTGCTTCACCACCTCGGCCCTATCTCCTGCCAGGGCCCTCTTCTTCTGCCGGATGGGCTTCAACTCCGGATACACGTTCAGCTTATGGAGAGCTAACTCCGGAGGTTCGCCTGTGGAGTCTCTTTCTTCCCATGCGAACACATCTTCATATTTCGAAAGCAGGGACCGTAACTGCCCCTTTATATCAATTAGCATCTTCTTCCCAACCTTGATTGTGCCTCTGCTCCCTACTTGCATGTCTTCCACGTCTCCTGGTCCAACTTCCCCCTGCACTGCACCAACCGGAGCCTTCCTGGCATCCTGAAGAGCTGTGAGCATACAACTTCGGGCTGTAGACTGGCTCCCTCGGACCGTCGCCACCCCATGCTCAGTTGGGAACTTCATGGTCAAATGGTACGTCGAGCATATGGCCCTGGCCTGAGCCATCCACGGACGGCTGATGATGATGTTATAAGGGGAAGGAGCGTCTATGACTGCAAAATTGCATCGGACAGAGGTCTTCTTGTTCCTGTCGAGATCATCTACCACTGTCACTGTTAAAGACACCACTCCCAAGGGGTGCTCCGTTCGGCCCGTGAAACCTGACAGCGGAGAGGTCCTCGGGCGAAGGTTGTGGCGTCCTATCCCCAGTTGGTCGAAGCAGGAAGCAAACATAATTTCCACACTGCTCCCGTCATCAATAAACACTCTCTGGACCGTAAACCCTTCTATCTCTGCCGTGATCACCATTGGATCCGTGTGGGGCGTCAGACTGGGCACCGGATCCTCATCCGAGAACGTGATGGCTTCTGTAGGGCGTAGCCTTTTCTCCCTATCTTCTCCAGATGGCACATACCGACTCCGGGCTTTGGCTGTTGCATGGGACTGGGCCCGTCGCCTACATCTCCATGTATGACATTTATCATCCGGGGAGGAGCCTGATTGACCGGCTCCGGGGCCATGACCAGGGTAGCCGTTCCGGGTTGGACAGCCGGTGCAGGGGCCCCTCGCTGGTTATTATTCCGTGGCCTATTCCTCCAATTCCTCTTCCTCCCTGCTCCGGCCTGCTGTCCTACAGCCGGACGCTGGTGCTCCTGCGTCACACAGTCCCTCAACTGTCAAAACCCCTCTCAATCAAGTTCTCAATCTCCACCCTCAAGCTTCGGCAACTCTCAGTTGTATGTCCATTAGACTTGTGGAACGCACAATATTTGGCCGCATTTGCTGGTGTCGGGTTTCCCGGTATGGGAGCCGGGTCTTGAAACAGGTTCCGGTGAATGGTTTGAATCTCCGACTGGGTTTTAGTCAGGGGGGTAAACGTTTCAGCCCGAGGGGGGTCAACCCTAGGCTTAGCCGGTGCCGGAGCTGCATCCCTCCCGCTAGGATCTGCAACCCGAGTCTTATCACCCCTTCCGATTCCTCTGTCTTCAAAGTACCCTTCCTCATTCCTCTTCTTGCTCCCTTCCAGCAGCGAGCAGTACATTTCCACCTCAAGATCCAAATGATGAAAAGTAGTCGGGATATTCTTCATAAGCTTTGCCCATAACACCTCATCCCTCAATCCTGCAATAAATCCTGCGATCAGGGCCTTCACTTGAGCGTCTCTATCGATCACCTTCATGGAATCATCCATGTACCTCCTGTGGAATCTCCGGACATCCTCCTTCGCCGCTTGTTGCTGTAAGCCACCTCGGCCAAAGATAGGTACTTCTTTCGTTTGGTCTCATATCTGTGCATCAAAGCCCTCGAGAAATCATAATAATTCCTGAAACTCTCCGGAGGCTGGGCCTCAAAACACGACAAGCAACTGCCCCTCAGGTACGAGCTCACTAATTTGCATATAAGTTCTTCCCGGATATCACGTGTCCCCATGAAATTATGGTATGTCCTGACAAACTCCTCCGGGTCCGTTTCTCATTATAGGTCGGCACCCCTTCTGGGACCCTCATTCCCACCGGCCAAGGAAAAGTGCTGATGTAACCTATCCATGGGGAAGTAGGCCTCCCTCCGTTCATGCTTATCTGTCTGTCCAACCTCTCCTCCACCGAATTCGGGGCCCCCTCTAGCCTGTCCACCACAACCGGATACATCCCGTAAGTTCCTGCAACCGGGGCTGGTTGGGCCATGGCATATCCCGTCATCAGTACCTGATTCTGCACCCACACCGGGCCCAGGATCCTAGGAGCCCAGCCCCCCGGAACTCCAGCCGGTTGAGCGTAATATCCTCCGGGTCCCGGAGGGTACCCCTGATATCCCTGATATCCGGCTTGCGACATCCCGTACCCTGGCGCTCCATACCCAGGGTGGCCCCCTCCTTGGCCATATCCAGACCCTGCACCCGTTTGTTGGCCTGTACTTCCTGCATGCTTTTCCACATCTATAACCACCACTGGGGGACGAGGATTCTCCTGTCCCGGAACTACAGGAGGTCCCCGGCTGACTACCTCCGCAGCCAAAGGGGGCAAACCAACGGATGGACCCGGAGGCCCTGCAGAGAGTCCTGGTCCCGGCACCAACGGGGTCGGGAGAGGCCCAGACCCTGGTTGGACCGAAGGTACTTGGGCTTCGGTCGTCAGAGGGTTCAACTGTCCCTCCCCGGTTGGTTGCATTCCCGGACCCAGTCCTTGCTTTGCCGCCAACCAACGACGGTACTCCTCTTCCTGCATCGCAGCAAACTCCATCCTGTCACGCTCATCCTGAGTCATCTCATGTTCCCTTCCTTCCTCCGGTCCTTCCTCTCCCTCCGAGGCTTTCGGATCCGGGTGCGCTGGAGCCTTCCCTTTACGCGCTCGGTCTCTCATCTGGCGTAGGGTGAGATCCTCCTCGGCTGCCACAGCCCTTCTTTCTCCCCTACCCCTTCGTGGCGGCCGACCTCGGGGCGGCATCTTAATGCGTTTTGTGAACAACTGCCGTGTCCCACTGGGCGTGCCAACATGATACTGCCCGCCTGGTCGGTCCTGATGGTCTCTTTGTCCCTGATCCAATACCTAGCCCTGCAAGACAGAGCCCCGGGAGGTACCTGAGGGTATACCCTCCGGCGTGATGATGAAAGATGGATCCCGGGAGAGAAAAGGGGTAATCACTAGAATAATGAGAAGATACTTACTTGGAATAGTGTTGAGAAGCACTATATATACAGTAACCCATGCTCTTCATGTGGTCCATGCTCTGGGTGTCTTTTAGTGTGCTTGTCCCTATCCGAGTTGTACGAACCCGGATACTACCAAGCTGTGCTTACCTAATAGTGGGCCGAGCGTAGTCCAAAAATGCCAATGAAATGACATTACCGCCCTGCAAGTTGGCTAGTTTCTCAAAAATCAAATAAGTTGAGATCATTTTTGTACTTTATACTGTATTTTGGACTATAAGAGTAAAATACTGGACTGCCGACTGCGTATAACAACAACCTTTATTTTTCGGGAGTTTTACATGCGGGCAGACCCGCCCTGGCACGTACGCAGGTTACCTGCTTGCGTGAGGCCCCATTTTTTCTTCAAATATCGGGGCCTCTTTTTTTTGAATATTAGGCTAACTGGACCGCGCGTTGCGCGGTTTTACGATGCATGTCAATTCAAAGTAAATATTTGATACAATGGTATTGAAAATACTATATTATGTAAAATGAATAATGTTTCTAATACAGAAATTTTGAAATAAATATAATTGAAAAGATGTAAATCACAATAATTGAAAAGTTTTGAATTCAGATCCCTATTTTTGGTGGAGTAAATACACCACCAAGAATCTTGTATGGATTTCGGCATTTTTTTGTTTTGGTGCTTGGAAAAACACCATGTACTCTTTAGTGTCAACAACATTGTTTCTGTCTTCTAGAAAAACCTGTTTTTATAACGTAAAATAGTATAAGATTCTATGAAAATAAAGTAAGGATTTTTTGAAGTTTTTATTTTTTTTTGGATTAAACCACCATTGGTGGAGGGATATTATATTTGGCATCCCCAAACCATTAATTGACATAAAATAAAATATAATGATCTCCTCTATGGGAGGCAATTTGTAAGATTACAGAGAGATTTCTAAAGATATGACAATTCTAAACCTTCTCTGCATCTGAAGCAGGAACTAAACCTTTAGTAGCTAGATACAGTCATACTAGTTCACTACTTCGATAGTGCTACCTAAAAAAGAGACTGATAGAGTGATTTCTAAAAGACCGACACAAAAGCGTCAAACTGCTTTGACAGGTGTAATATCCCTAATTTGAAACATAAAGTCTGCACCCAATGCTTAAATCTACAAGTGTATGCACAGAGACGCGATAGTAACTTTAAAGAAAGTACCACGACATGGATTTCTCCTCTACTGTAACTGCACACACCGAAGCCCAAGGGGTCTTCCCAAAGTAAGAGGGAGGCGACAAACAAATGGGTAGGGATACTCAATAAATTAGTCAAAGCAATTTTGCAAAAAGTCAAAGTTTCAATCACCCATCTCTTAAAATCTAAAAACTCTAAGAAAACAGCAAAAAGAATCAACCCAGAATCTTGTCCAATAAAAGCATCGATAAGAGACATCAACAGAATAAACCTGCGTGGCACATGAAACCCCTGCGTAGCGCGCTAGCATCCGTGTGGGGCAACCGGTGAAGGACACACTGGTATGCCTGGCAGCGGCGCATGGAGTACCGGCGGTGGCGCTTGAAAGACCGGATGAAATCAACGACATCTGATCGGACCATAACCTGTCATCTAAACCTAATTGGGCCATCTCCAGTTGCAAACCATCCAATCCTGTTCTACTCTAGCCGACCCGGCCCGACCCGAGTCAGTCCCAGAGGCCCAGCCGACCCAGGCCCAGCCGAGTCAGACTCAGATCCAACAAAGTCCAATCGCCCGGAATCGCCTACAAACCATCGGGGACCTCCGCTCCGGGTTCGGAGACCTTCGTTCTGGACTTTCCTGCACAATCCATCGGAGATCGGCGCAAACCTGGCCTGGGCTGCGCGGATCCGCTTTCTCGCTTCCGGAGTCAGCCACTTCTTGGAGGACGGGACCTCTCGACGTGTCGTCTCCTGTCTGAGGTGGAGATCGGCGTTCGACGGCTCCTGTCTGGAGGTGGAGATCGGCTTCGTCGGCGTTTTCGTTGTTTGGTCAGAGATTAAAAAAGGAGACGTAAATGGTCGATTGAGATGAAGTTTTGACTGAGGGTTGGGGGTTGGGGGAATGGAGGGGAGGGGTGGGGTTTGAGGGGTGGCCTGCTCGACGGCGAACCGCCGGCGGTCACCCTGCCAAGATTGGTTCTGAGATCTACTGTTTGGGAAAGGGGGGGAGGGTGGGAGAGAGCGTTTCTACCGAGTGGATTTTTTTAAGTAAATTGGTGAACTTGTAGATGGAGGCTTCTTACAATGTATCATTACGTCTTCTACTGAGATATATGTTAGACCAATTCACCGAGGAGGTGGGGAATTACGTCTCATAAGTAAATCGATTCATTACTGGTATCCTCATATTTTGAAGAAGTTTGATTCCAATGACGGTTTATAATGTGTAAGTGTAATTTTACAATTACTTAATATTCCATATTATTTGAAAACATGATATGTTGTATGATATGATTTTTTGTTTGTGTCAATTCAGTTTTTGGCCACTTGTTTTCAGACAATTCTTGGTCATAGAAGGCTAGACGATCGTGGTAGAGCGACACAACTCATCACCAAATTGCGCGGTTTTCATGTGTACGCATTTTATGAGGGAGATGCTCATGGAGGAGATATTGTAAAGTTTAGTGGTACTACTTGGAAAATTTTCTATGATTCTAATGAAGTTAGTTGTGCACCATTTGGTGTTTTTAAAATATAGGAAGAAGATAAATTTGAGGTCGTGTTGTATGCATCTGATGGTACTGATATTTTTGCCGATATACCCGAAGAGAAAGGTTTGTGTTACAATATTTTATGTTGCTTTTCCCCCTTTCATCTATTTGGATATTATTTTAAATTTAAAATTCTTTTACAGGTTCATGGTCCAATGCCATTACTATAAGTGATTATTCTTATATGGAAGATGATAGTTCTGAAGATGATGTTTTAATTAGCGATTGAATGAGTCCTTTTGAAATTTTTGTAATGGTGGAGAGATTATATTTGTAGTTTTTTTTTGGTTTTTTTGATCATTCATTATAGTGTTTTTTTATTCATTTTATTTTTTATGGAAAATAAACCGAGGGGAGAAACAAATAACGTTTAATAAGATGACCTGGGATGTGATTGCAAAACTAGAGCGTTAGAGACCAATATTTGTCAGATTACCTATGGTTTTCACCCTCTACATTTTACATCTCACTATTTAGCTTAGGTCACTACATGTTTGGTTGATGCAGGGAAATATATTGTAAGGCCATAGTCATAAAATTTCCTGTAATGTTACAAATTATCTCCTATTCAAATAGGAATATATACATATATATAAAATCCGGTCATTTTTTTTTTTTAGATCAAACCATCAAAGATGGGGGATGATTTATTAGGTCTCCCAAACCTTGTCAAAATACCACAAAAGTGGTTGTAAAATAGTACACACAAAAGCCTAATGTAGGCCATGAGCATACAAATATGCCATATCTAGAGATCTATCTAAGCTCTAAAATCATTCTCACAAAAATTCCACCTAAATAGTTGAAAGTCTATTAGCGAATTGCAAGCAAAACACAATGCGACATTCAACTAGAAGGATAGAAAGGCCAAGAATGACTAGAGAAGAAAACAAAAAGGAAGCTAAACTAGAGCATAGTGAGGAGTCACTGATCCAGCCAAAGAATATTAGAGCATCTGCCAGTTGAGGATTTGAGCTGCAGGATCATCAACTGCTTGTATCCTTATAGTTGGACATTCCCACGCATCCAGATTGCAGAGTCCTTTAATCTCAGAAGGCAGGGAGGACCAGCTTAGATTAAGATCCATTTTAGAGTTCATGGCTAGTCTGGATAGTCTGTCTGCTGGCTGATTTGCTTCTCTGTTTGAGTGAGTCGGAATATTGGAGTCCAGAAGAGCATGAATTTTATCTGCAAGAGAGTAGAGTTCCCAAAATGTCAGAGAAGGATTGTTTATCATTTCAACTGCCAGTTTGCAGTCAGAGTGTACCTGGTATAGTGGAAATTTCTGAGAGATAGCATATTGCACTCCTTTTTCAATAGCCAACATTTCTGCATGCAGAGGAGAGGCAGCTGAGGTAAAGAGACACAAAGCCCTAACAAATTCAGCATTTGAGTTTCTTGCAATGATTCCCAGACCAGCCTTCTGGAGCCTAAATGAGGCATCTACATTCAGTTTAATTCCAGTGTGAGGCCTCATCCATCTGACAGAGAGTATGTTAGGCTTGGGGGGAATGTGGATGGGAGGGATACAAGACTGGATAGCTAGATCATCATCCATTGGCCTGTGAATGGGAACTTTATGAGCCAATAAGGAGAGATATATCAGGTCCTGAAGCTCTTTCTGGAGGGCAGGGAGGTTGGGTAAAATACTGTCATGAATGGCTTTATTCCTTGCCTTCCATAAGATCCAAATGACAGAGACAGGAGCAGTATGGTTCAATTTGGAGTGTAGTCTTGTTAGTCCATTAAAATTCCAACAAGTGTATAACCTGTCCCAGATACTGTCACTGTTAAAATATTGGGAACCACACAGTGAGTGCATAAACCTCCACAGTTGGACTGCAGTATCACAGTCACTAAAGAAGTGATGTATTGAATCTGAGTGATCACACAAAGGACACTTTGAGGCAAATTGAAATCCAAACTGGCTTAGTATATCATCAAAGGGGAGTAGGCAGTTAAGTACCTTCCAGCAAAAGACAGAAATCCGGTCATGAATCAAAATTGCTTTTGTATATCTTTTGATTTACCCTATTATAAAAACATAAGAAGAGATACCTCTCTTTATACTCTTATAATATTCTTAAGTAGTTTAGTAGGTATATCCGTATTTTTAAATTTGTGAAAATAAACTCATAATTTCGTATATTTTTATACTTTTATCTAAATAAATTTTTTATTTTTATTTATAATATTATAAATACGTAGTGTTGTAAATAAAACTGCTAAACCCTTTATTAAATTGACTTATCCCATACAAAATATCAACAAAGGAATATTACAAAAAAAATTAGAATTTCATATTCTTTTTCGAAGGGAAATATAGATTTATTACATTTTTTTACAAAATAATTAGTTTTTGAGATTAGAAAAATGGATTATCAATGATACTGTACATTCTATATTCTTTATTACATTCCTTTCGTTGAAAATCTTTTGGACCCTGGAAAAATTTTGCTTAACTTTTCCCATCTGGATTTCATTGGCTTGTATCCAAAATCAAACAGTTTTCTTGCATTTTCTTCCATCACCACGTTTAGAAGCTTCAAAGTTCTCAATTGTATTTCTCTATAAACGCCATATGTATTAATATCCATGTAATTAACCATTCTCTCATAAACATTATTGTTTTTTACTATAACCCACCTGAAATACAATCATACAAATCATTAAACATGTCATCGGGAGTAGTTTCTAGGTTAAAACTGAGAACGTTAAAGTCAGTATTTGATTTGATGTGATTAATATAAATTTATGGTAATAGTATATTGGTAATTAAAAATTTATGGTAATAGTATCTTGAAAATAAACTACAGACGTTAATTAAGATGAATAAAATGAATGTACCTCACAAACAAATACAACACAGCCTTCGTAATTGGGAAAAAAACATAAATGGTCTTGGGACATCTTGTGTATGAATAGTTGTACTCAGTGTTACATTTGTACAGTAGAAACAATTTCAACTGAAAGTTTTCTTCTTATCTAGTACTTGCAATTGTGATTCAGCCCTACTTATTCATCTTCACAGAAAAATGTCCGGTACAATGTGTCTTTTACATGCACAATTAATGGAGGAGTTTCTTCAAACTTGATATAAAGGCTGATTGATCACTTGCTATCATCTAAAGTACCAATAAAGCACACCTCTAACAAAAATTCATCGTTAACCCATGCATGATATTTATCTACATATAGTTAAAGGACTTAAACAATCATCAACATGGGCTGCTGCAAATTCAGAAAGTAAATTTAGTCAATGAAATAAAAACATCAACCTCATTCAAGTTTCTATCTTTTTTGTCACGAGAGGATAAGGAAATCACACAAAATGGTCCCTTTTTTGTCACATGAGTCATTTAAGTTTGTGAACATGATATTGTAAGTAAATTAGACGCTTTCATGTGTTTTCCATAAAGTTCAAATGAGTTACCTTGGTTCGAGCGGTGTATGATCCGCGAGCAAACATGCCAGAAGGGGTTGTATCTTCAGGCATTTAGTGTGTATAAGGCTCAGCCTGAGGACTAAAAGTGCCAATCATTTCTTTTGTGCTGTCAACTGAAACAAAAATGATGAATGGAATTGAGTTTATGTGCTTCACAAAACTTCAGCATAACATAATATGCAGATAAGTCAAGGAAGAAATGTACCTCGAATACCAGGTTTCCAGACAGTATTGGTATACTTGAGGCCAAAAACAATGTTGTTATTGACCTGGAAGCTGAACATTAGACTGTAACGACATCCCTCTTTCAGTACAAACCACGGTCCCGAGGATTTGATCAAAAGAGACTCAAGATCTTCACTTCAGGATCAGGAGTCATGGCCTAATCCTATGATAAGAACTCTAACATCATCTCAGATTCTGGTTTACTATACCTTTGTGCAAGTCCAAACATTCCTAGTATTCACCACATTATAGCTTCTTCCTTTATCTCGGCAAAACTCTGTTGCCAGTTCCCAGCCAGCCAAAGTATACACGGGATCAACCTCTCCTCACAACCATAACACTATATAACCATGAATCATGGATTTCTAGTGTCTCTATATATATACACTCACTTCTATTCATGTCAGGACATGTGATTCATGCAAATTTAATTCTGGGCGAATACATTAAACACAAACCCTAGTCTATTTATATGTATATATTCACTTCTATTTATGCCACGGCCTGGGATTCATGCAAATTTAGTTCTGGGCGAGTTGATTCAACACAAACCCTGGCCTATTTATATGTATATAGGTAACAGTAAATTAATAAAAATTTATGGTAATAATATATTTGTAATTATAAATTTATGGTAATAGTATCTTGAAAATAAACGACAGACGTTAATTAACATATAAAAATCTTTGTGTATGGAAAATGGCTGTCAAATCAAATATATAAAAATATGAAGATATATTGAAATCAAATATATGGAAAGATAAGCATACAAAACCTACCAATAGGTAATTTAAAGGGAGGGGATCCATTCACTCACTTATTTTCACTGAAATGTTTACTCATTATCCTAGCATTTGATCAAGTTATAATCTAATGGTTAGAAATTAATAAGATCTTTTTACTAGTTTAATCACTTATTATTAATTGTTTCCCTTTTACTTACTTATTTACCCAATTTAATCCTTCCCCTTCTTCCCCAAATCTTCTGCTACAGTTTCTTCTCTTCCAATCTTGCATCAGATATTCCGGCAGGAATTTTAATCTTTTCACGAACGCTTCAACCGCATATGTTTGTTGCCCGGAGCAGAACCTTGTTCATGAAAGCCATTTTCTTGTGGTTGACCTTCATGAAAGCCAGGTTCTTATTTTGGTCGGTGGCTCGACCAGGATCCCCAAGGTTCAGCGCAGCTGCTACAAGACTTCTTCAACGGAAAAGAGCTTTGCAGAGCATCAACCCGGATGAGGCCGTTGCATACAGTGCTACTGTCCAGGCCACCATTCTCTGCGGCTATGGTAACGAGAAGGTTCCGGATCTCTTGCTCCTCGACGTCGCCCCTCTTTCATAAGGTTTGGAAACCGCTGGCGGTGTCATGACGGTTCTCATCCCGAGAAACACCACAATCCCGACTAACAAACAGCAAGTTTTCTCGAACTACTCTGATAACCAGCCCAGAGTTTTGATCCAGGTCTTCGAAGGTGAGAGAACCAGAACCCGAGAAAACAACCTGCTCGGAAAATTCGAGCTCTCCGGCATCCCCCCAGTTCCGAGAGGTGTACCTCAGATCACTGTCTGCTTCGATATCGATGCTAATGGTATCCTAAACGTCTCCACCGAGGACAAAACCACCGGCCAGAAGAACAAGATCACCGAGGAGATGGTTTGAACCAAGGAAGATATCGAGAAGATGGTTTAGGATCACTTATTAGTTATTGTTTCTATTTTTTTGATTTGGGGAAGAAGGTGAAGGGTTAAATTGGGTAAATAAGTAAGGAAAAAGGAAACAATAAATAATAAGTGATTAAAATAGTAAAAAGATTTTATTAATTTCTAAACAATAGATTATAACTTGATCAAAGGCCGCAAATTATACCATACACTAGGGGTACATACCCCAAGTGCATTTTAAAATTTAAGAATGTACATTTTAATTTGTATGATTGTGCATTGTAATTTGTATTTCTATAAATAGTAAATACATAATTATTACTACACATCAATGTGGGATAGATACACCCGGGATACCATATAACAATTGATCAAAAGCTAGGATAATGAGTAAACATTTGAGTAAAAATAAGAGAGTGAATGGAACCTCTCCCTAATTTAAAATAGGTAATTTATAGTAAAGATAATATTTGTTTTATATGGAATCTGAGTAAGAGGTTGCATGAAAGAGGTGCCTCCGGTTGCCAAAACGCATCGTTTCATGCTTTAGTTTATATTTCCGGCCGCGGTGTTTCCTTTTTATTTTTATTTACGCCGCCACTCTCTACTTTTTAATATATACATAGTAAAAAGATTATAGTGTACAAATATTGATATTTTGTATTTATGCTATTTTTATTGATATTAATTCTGAATTTAAATATTTAAATTTGAAAATATGATATATTAACATGTTTTTTAGTTTACAAACAAATAAATGTACATAAATAAATGTGATAATATTTAAAAAATAATATAATAACATACATATTTAAATTTCAAGGGTCTCAAGTTTTTAAATTTTGCTTTAGACCTCATATTTCCTACCGGCACTGCATGCGGGTACAAATTAATAGTGCAGGTAAGGGCTTGCATTTATTTCCGGAAATACCCCTAAAATTTTTGTTTATTTTGCAAACCTGAAAAGTTTGCAATTGAGCCATGAATTTAACATAATTACAATTTTTGAAGAGCCATGAGCCATGAATTTAACATGATTACAATTTTTGCAATTGAGCCATGAATTTATTTTGCTAAGCGCGGGATGTTGGAATTTTGCAAGAAAAAAAGTCATGCAAGGAAAATTGCAAAAGCATGCATAAACAAGAACGGAACGTGCACATTAAGTGATTAGTTTAGGCGTACACTTGAATTCAAACTAAGAACGATAAGAAGATTCAAACAAAATCGTGTAATAAAATCTAGCTTTCATTTCATTCCAAGATTATAATCAGTCTGTCTTATTAAACTCGTTCATAGAGGGCCTGGAAGTGGAAATATTGTACAGTGATTTGGTTGCTTATATGCAATTTATAGTTAATGTGAATGTGCAGAATTTCATCGAAAAAGAACCTTAAGCCTTTGGTAAATTCTAGTTCACAAAAGTAATCAAAATGAACAGCAGAAGTTGTATTCCAGAAAACACAGATTAAAAGTCTCTTGACAATTGCTGTCATCCCCCAAGGTTCTCCTCCTGTCCATACCCAACCTCTATGCTTCTCTGCAGACTAAAAACACGATTCTCATCATAATCTTATCAAAATCAAAACATAGTTTACGCAGAACGTACAATGTAGTGTATTTTTAGTACCTCACGAGTAAAGTTAAGGCCAATCCGAATCTCCCTACAGAATTCCTCCTCCTTGACAACATTGTATGAAGTAGGTTGAACACTCCCATTCATTGAACACAGCCTCACGTTGGATACTGTAAAGAACATGAACATTCATTGATTAAGACCATAAACACGGAAAAAGGCAGAAGAATTTCAGATGCTAGATGCAAATTTTAGGCATTACTCACGTTTTCTTCTCCAACATGGTCATCATTGCCAATGCCATTGCTGTCCATGATCTTGACCTTGAGTTCAGACACGTCTGAGACTGTGAACAGGAAGGTTTTGTTCCATTCTGGATCAGATCCCTTGCCTACAAGATAACACAAACAATGAATTGATCTTAAAAATGATTACATCTTCTTCCTTAATATGTACATACTACAAATCATGGATCGAAGATATGAACCTGATGCAACGCTGCTCTTCTTCTTCTGAGTTTGGTATGTCAGGAAGGTATAGGGATCCATGCTAGCTGCTCAATTACAAAACAAAGACAAAAATATCTGATTAGGTATCATCAATTACATGAAAATGTCACATTATGCAGAAATCAATAAATTTGGCCAAAGATTTAATCTTTTATGCATCCAAACCAAACTTAAATAATCTTTTTAGAACAAATACTTTTACACAATAATTTTCAGATCAGAATCTAGATCAAGAAGAACTTTTCCAAAGTCCACACATGTTAATTGCCTTTAGTCCTAATCCCACATTCCCATAACAAAGGCAAAATTATGATTCAAAATTCATTTAAATCACACATCTTTATTTCTAGGATCTTGATTCAAACATAAAAATCCCAGATCAATCCATCCATAAGCATAGCAATGAAAACCCATATATTTATTTCTATATTCATCAACTTTATCATAGCTTTACCTCTAGGATTTGAATATCCATGATCCGATACATATAAACAATCATATCCCAGATGTACATACCAGGTCCTGTGTGTATAGTTAGCAAGAACATCCACCTCTGTCCTGCTCCACCCCCCGACATCGATTCTGAAATTCGTTGGAGATCACTGCATTAACCTAATACATGTTAAACAATCACAGAAACCGATAAATATTAATATGCTGGAAATTTAGTGCTAACCAGAAAGATGGAGTTTCATGATTAGGCAGCCAAGTGTTATCACCTTCGTGTTTATTGTTATACGCTAGAGTAATCCTAGCATTCGATATGAACGCATCATCAACGTTATAGTCTTCTTTGGCTGAAGTTTCAATGTAAGGAATATCTTTTCTACGAGCACACCAGTCCTGTGCAACCTTCTCAAAATTCTGCATTTTTTCAGACTTAGTAAAACTGATTCTCCCAATTCACCTGGAACCGAGATATATATATATATAGAAAATAAGTAGTGCGTCACTTTCCTCTTTGTCCACCCTATTCTTCCTAAGACCCTTCTCTCAAAGCAGTCTAGCTAAGCCAAGTAAAGCAGTGCCGGATACGGATGAAATAGTTGCTGATTCTCTTCCTTTAGATAAGTAAATTCCTTCTTCAATCGATTCGATTCCTATCTCCCCCGAGAGGGGTATATATATATATATATATATATATAGTATTCTTACAGCTCAGCTGCTCCTGCTGGCGATATCCACCTTGTTTCCGAATTCCGATTAGTATAAAGGGAAAGGCCTCAGGGCTAGTTGGATCAGGCTGATTTACATTTAAAATACAACCAAAATTAAAGAAAACCCCTAAAAAAGTATCGATTTTAACCAAAAATGCACTTTGTATCATTCATTACCTGCTTAAGAAATTCGAGATGCCAAGTCTGAATCTTCTGAAGAGCTAAATCAGTTTATATCTAGCTTCGTTCTCGAATCTAAGGACTACACTAAAACATGCTCAAAGTTCTCAAACAAAATTGATGATATTTAAAAGCCCAGATTCAACATTCAAGTTCCAGTGTCATTGATACACAGCTGAATTATGTCAACTTATATGATTAAGAACTCTTATATGTACCTATTTACACTGATCAGTTCTTTATGCTTTTCTGACATTAGCAAGTTTTTAAAACCGTATATCAACATACGAACACAAAAATTGAAGTGCAAAACATAACAGACACTTACTTTCTTTCGAACATTTAATCGAATTTTTTCTTACTTGGAACCATGTTTATCCATAAATACTTACTTGGAAACATTTAAACAACATTTTCCTTACTCAGACATGTGCTTCAGAACAACTAATTACAAGCTCACAATCAACATAATCTCAAATTAGAGCATCAAATTGCAGTTTTTATCGTAATTCAGCAACGTAAAGCTTCAGTAGAACAAATTACAAGCTCACAGATGACACTATCTTCAGAAAGCAACGAATCCCTAACTAATCCATTTCCAGTGCAAATTGCAATTCAGCTAGATAAAGTTCAGTAGACAATCAATTCAAGCTAAATTGAATCGGTACCTGGCTAAACTTGAGGGCGTGGGATTAGCCGGCGAGCTGGAGGTTGCTGCTGACGAAGACGAGGATGCCGCCGGCGGGACCAGAGAGCTGGCAATCGACGGTGGTGATAGCGTGTTGGCACTGCTGGAATGGGAAAGTTGTGAGCTTGGAGACGATGTCCTTGACGTGTCAGGGATGAAGTCAATCCTCTCCGCCGACGACCGTGTGGGCTTCACCGTGGTCAACATATTAACCGATTAGGTTGACGGAGTACGGTTTTCCGACGAAGGTGAGGGAATCGAGGCTGGGGATTGAAGAGAAGGTGAGGAAGTGGAAGTAGACGGTAGCGAAGAAGGAGGCTTTGGTGGTGGAATCAAGGAACAGAGTGGCGCTTGCGTGAGGATGGGCGAGGATGAGGTTGATGAGGATGATGCACGGCCTGAAAAATATGTTGCAAAAAAGACAAAATAATGCGCTGAAAAATATGTTGCAAAAAACAAAATAGATACGCCGGACGGGTCTCGAACCCGCAATCTACCGTACAGACGCCGGACGCGCTATCCATTATGCCACGAACACTTTATTGTAAACTACTTGGGTCTCGTATATTATATTACCAAACAATTTTATATTAGCCTTAAAACATTTTATGCCCAATTGAAGAATAATTTTACAACTAGTTTTAATGCCCGCCATGCATAGCACAGAAAATTTAATATAATAGAATAAAAAGTATGTTGTATCTGATAAGATACAGTTACAAACTTTTATACTGAGGAAAAAACTACAATCTCCTTATTAAGTTTAAGAATTAACTGTTTGGTATGGCCCTAAAAAGTTCAAAATATATGATTTGTGGCCCCTTAATAAAAAGTGTAGTATTTATGGCCCCAAAAACAATTTTTTGTATGCTTCGTGGCCCTCGACTAACGTCCGTTATAACACCTCCGTCAATCTATCACGTGACAGGCAAGTGATTAAAGTCTAGGGGATGAATTGTAGTTCATCTCACCTCTTCTTCTCCGGCGATCCTGCTGCCCCTCCGCAACCACAACATAATCTGTAAATCCAAACCCCTCCACCGCGTCTCAACTATAAATCCAAATCCAAACAGAACCTTCTCTCCTCTCCCTCATTATCAAACCCGTACAAAGCCAATCCTCAATCCTCAATCAAAACCCATTTTCTTCCGTGAACTATGGTTACCTGAACCAAAACCCAACAAATTAGATTCGCGAATTTCTTCCCACAAGGAATGAACTGAAAATGGAAAGGAAGAGATCTTCCACTCGATCGTAAGCAAAATCTGCCGCCCATCGTCGCCGGCTCCGCCCACAAAGTCCGTCACCAATATTGCCGGCAAGAGAAACGGCACCACCGCCTGTGCTCATCAATTTCGATAATAGTTCCTACCCTGGCTACCCACACTCTCTGCCAACTCTGTTCGGATTCCATCTCCCCATTCAAATCCTAATCGCTGTAAAAAACTTGTTCCCGAAACTCCCATTTCTCAATTCGGTGGGGAATTACTTCCTGATTCGGTGGTGATGGCTCATGTCTCTGGGACGCATGGCCAAGACTTTGGGTTTATTACATCTTCTCCTAATGATATATTTTCGTTACAAAAAAATTTTCAATCCTTATTAATACTCATTTTTTATGCCTAGATTTTTTTCTCAGAGAAGTCTAAAGAAAAGGAAAAAAAGTTTTGATTTGGTTTTGGATTTAAAGTTGAGGCGGTGGAGAGGTTTAGATTTACAAGACGGAGGAGTGGTAGGTTGTGGTGGCGGAGACTTCCCGGAGAAGAAGAAGAGATGAGAGGAAATTACATCACGACCCCTAGATTTTATGCCGTGTGATAGTCACGCGAGTATTAACGAAAGTGTTATAACGGACGTTGCTCGAGGGCCATGAAGCGTACAAAAAATTATTTTTGGGGCCATAAATACTACACTTTTTATTAAGGGGCCACAAATCATATATTTTGAACTTTTTAGGGCCATACCAAACAGTTAATTCTAAGTTTAACCGTTGAACAACACCATCTTTGAAAAGCTGAGATTTCACTTTCCAGCAACAACTGAATTCACCTCTAATGGGAGTAGAAAAGCTGATGAAATCAATGTAGAGAAGAGAAGCAGAGAAGTAACATGTAAGTAACTATTTGCCATCAAAAAAGAGTAAAATATCCCTACAAATCATCCGCAGAATTGCAGCATGATGTCCCATTATAAGAAGGGCAGAAAGCCAATGAACCATTTTGAGCAATTGGTGCACCTACATATTCCAGACAAATTATTTTGATTCATACAAAAACATAGAATATGTAAGAAAAAGTAAGAAAAAAACCCACTTGAATCCAAACACAGAGGAAGTGCAGAAGCAAGACGCTGTCTCGATTTCGTTCCATACCGAAAGCCTTTTCTAGAAATACTACCGATTTCACCCTTCATGTCCTGAATTGAATGGAGAAGTTGTGGATGAATTCATCATCTGATTTGTTCAACGGAGTAGACGGATTAACAATATATATACCAACAAGACATACAGGTTCTGAAGCTATTGCCAGATAATCTCCATCATGGGATGTATTAAAATTAAAATTACAAACTCCTCGAGTTCTGTCATCACCTTCCTATAGAAAGAAAACTCATTACTCAACAAAAGTCTTAAACACACACTCAGAAGACAAAACATTAAGAAAAACTAAGATAAACCTTCAGAGATTTTTCTCATACTACTATAAATTAAAATTATAGCAATAATCAGAAAAAGAGGGAACTAACATGCGCACACACACACACAATCAGATGCAGCTCCCCCAACTCCAAAATGTAGCTTTGGAAAACAAAAGAAAATGTATATGAACAGTACATAATAATAAAGAAGCAGAAACGAAATCAATCTGATACAAACATCAAGTTGAAGACTGTTAGTCATACCAAATAGGGTTTCCCCTGAATGGTGCGCGCCTGATGACAATTTCATCAAAACTATGCCCAAAACTCTATGCACAACAACATACTGCAACAGTCTGCTGATAAGGGCCCCTTTTCTGCCCACCATTTACACATACCTAAAAACTAAACTCCAGTCAGGTCACCTCATATACCATTTAAACTGCAATAACAAAAGCAAGCCAATTCAAAGCAACAACTTTAAATGCAACAGCTTAATAGAATCACTCTGTACATGTTTTTCAGTCCATCTGAGTAGAACAACAACAACAACAAAAAATTTTTGCTCAGTAAAATCGGTAAAGCAACAATACCATCTAAGAATTATTGTCATGCTTTTTAGTCCATCCAAATTCATAAACCAAAATTTGTACTAAGCACAATCAAAAACACTAAATTCATACTACTAAATCAGAAAACGAAAACCTTTAAATCCCGGACCTCGACGCATCAATATAATGTGAATCTGAGAAGGCATGAACAAAAAAAAACAACATATACTTCTGATAACCAAACAAAGTCAAGTGCGTTATTTGTGATCAGCCATATGCTCAGTTTTTGTAGAGAACCTGCTAGTGGGTGATTATGAATTAATGCTGATAATAGCAGGTGCAGGACCACCACTTCTGTCGCTACACGATTGCTGTAGCCACCTTCCACTGCAAACCCAAAACTACTAATTAAACCCTAACTTTCCGCCGTCGCAAGAGCATCACCACAGAAAATCAAAACACTAATCAAACCCCCGAAAGCACAAGCTTAAGAAAAATGGAATTAAAATCAAAAGAGTCACATAGGAGAGAAAAATTGGAAAAGAACGGTAGGAAAGTAGAAGAGCGATAGGAGAGAAGAACCCATCTGAAACGTGTGAACGTGGTGTTTGAGAGAAACCGCCGGAACAGTTTTGAAGAGAATGTGGGTGACTGAATCGTGGAGTAACTGCCGGAGTAAATACCAAAAGGGTTTACAATATATGGGCACAACCTCAAAAGAGAACTACCGAGGTGGAAGCGGTTTGAATGCTAGCAGAGAGTTTTCTCGTGGGATTGTCTGAGAGTTGTCTGAGAAAATAACTAAAAAGTAAAACGGCTAAAAATAGAAAATGTGAAAACAAAAAAAGGGAATTACAATTTACGGGGTGGGATATTCTGTAAAAAGTCACAGTCGTTGGATCTAATCCAACGGCAGATATTGGTTTCACTGGCACTTGCTAAGGGGATTAATATAGTAAGTTAGACAACCATTCTTCGATTATTATTACCATAGCAAAAAATAGAGCACATCGCCTTACTATATAATACTAGTTTTAGTGTCCGCCGTGCATTGCACAGCAACCATCTTTTTAAAGATGTAAAATACTATAATATACGATATTAAAGATCATTAGAAAATATATTTGAGACATACTTAAACACCCATAAATTAAAGACATTCTTAATTCCATAACAATAGAAGTACGTGTCATGAAATGTAAAAATAAGAATATGTAATACCAATCACATTCAGAAACTATAGTGAAAATCTCACTGAATACTACATTGATAGTGTTACAATCAGATTTTGTTTCCCCCAAAGTTGGTGGCATAATAAGAACTCTTAAACACTGCTTTGTTCTTACCCTTGACAATGAAACACATAACTGATACTTTTTAATTAAAAAAGTACAAAAAATTCGAACAATATATTGTATACTTTTAAGGGCCATTTGGCACAGTTAATTCAAATTTTAAATTTTTAAATGAAATTAATTAAATTTCTACATTAAAACATGTTTTAATATATGTATACTTTAAAATGATCTATGATTTAAAACAAAAATGTATTATTTGAGTTTAAAGACATAGCTGTAGTTCCATAGTATTTAGAAAAATTGATCTTTCAAGAAACTTAGAATTTTGTGATGATTGCTTTATGTATTCCAATCTTTTGTTAGGAGTTCACTAAAATAGTTCAAACAATAAGATGTTTCTAGAATTAAATCTAATAAAGACAATTGTAGTTTTGTTAAACTTGGATCTGCTCGAATCTTCTCGAAGAAATTTGGAAGACATTACAATGATGGATCTGTTTGAAAGCGGTTACAGTGAGTTACACATGTACTCATACATGATCCTCAAAGTTCAACCTACGAAATCGTCGAAAAAAATTGACCTATTAAACATTCTCAAGGCAATCAGGTTTCCATCTGCATAGGTAGGTTGGCTGGCATTTCAACGGCAGCAACAGTACCACATCACCTGCTTTCGATGACGAATTACAGTTTTCATTCTATTCACAAACCTTTCTTTAAGTATTCAGAAATCGGCAAAAAAACTTATCCAGCATATGCAACTTTTCAATAGCAGCCTGTTGAAGAAATTCTGGAAGGATTAGGGAACTTATTCATACAATTCTACCGTTTAAATGCTAAACCATAAAGAATTCTCAAACCAATAAAGAACATATAGTTTGGGAATGCAACAAATCCTTGCACATGTGATTTTGAGAGTTTGAATAAGCAAAAAGCAGGTAATTTGATAAGAATGTAATTTAAGTTGTTAGGTTATCACCTTACTTATAGCAGCATCTGCAGCAGATGGTCTCATATCCAACACGCGTCCAAAATATAGCATGGCCTTGCCATATACATTGCGCTTTCTGTATATCCGACCCATTAATGCATAAACACTACTCTCCCGGGGATTACATTCCGTGAGTTCCTCCAATACTTTCAGAGCTCCATCAAGATTTTTTATGCTCACAAGAATAACAACCTTCTGATACAGTGGGAAAGGATTCTCCTTATCAGCTAGTACAGCTTTCTCCATAACCACCAAAGCTTCATTACTCCTCTGCTGGGATGAAGCGATAGTCAGTGGTGATTAATTCTATAACATATAAGTGAGAACAGTAATATAGTAATCGAACCTTTAAGGCTTGTAAGGTTATCTCCAAATATGACATTATGACAGGAGCCGGAATTGATTTGAAATGCTCTTCAAAAGTGATGTTCGAAAAATCCAACTTCTCTTGCCGGAGATACACCATTCCAAGGCCATACCAGGCATTATAATGTCTGTCATCAGCACGAAGAGCACTCTGGTAGCACTTTATACCGTTCTCATAATCCTCAAGTGTCACGTACCTGTCAATGAAGATTAAATATCAGTGAAGCTGAACGGATGAACAGAAAACAAATCAACATTCAAAGTACTGTTTGTGCTCAGGGAAGAATATGATCCATACTCGTGACCACAGATAGTGTGAGCATAAGCAAACCTTAGATCTAGTTGCAAGGCTCCCTAGAAACTTTTTAGTGCTGTTTCATGGTATTTCTGCAAGCTATAGCAATTTCCTAGGGCAATCCTGTCACATGAACGAACCAGCCATGCATAACTACATCATGCAGAAAGGATGTTCCAAAAAAATATATAAATTCGATAATTTTCTATGAACCCAAAATAAAATGAAACGCTTGATGAAAATTCAGACCACAAGATTCTGACAAGGAATCTGCATGGAAAAAGCACATAACTTATTGTTTCATTTATGATAAATGAATCGTCTCCGTAATAGTTTAGAATACACGTTTTATACACTTCCACAAGTTATTTTCTCAAGCTGGTGTCGGTGGTGATGAATTAAGCAAAGTATTACATCTGTTATAAAGAAGAGATAAAAAGGGATTGTAAATTGCATTTCTCAAATATTTACTCCCTCCCACTAAGAATTTTTAAGGTCTTCAACAACAAATTCTTTAGTTCCATATAGCCAAAATTATAAGAACATGTAAAGAGTGATATAGGAAATTGTTAGTGGATATACATATAAAATGTATATACAAAAAAGGTGTGGGTGTGGAATATACATCAGTACTCGAGATGCAATAAAACACCGCAATATTTAAAGGATGATAATTGTATCAATATTTAAAAAGCTTTATCTACCATGACTGAGGAGCCAAGCGGTCAAATTATATTCCATTATGTTCATGACTGACAAGAACTGTAGAACTGATCTCCACAGCAGAGACTGTAGCTTCTGCTGCAAGAAAATGATACACTAGGTCATAAGCGGATGAAACTTCAAGTTCAAATTCTAAACTTCTAACGAACAAAGAACTGTGATTTTCTTCAAAAAGCACTACTTTATGAATACATATCACAAAAAACTACAGGACATGACGACTGACAAGGAAGTAAATTATCATCACCATCAAAAGACTTTAAAACAGGCAAATCAAGAAGAACTCGTCACAACAGGTGATCTTCTAATTCCACCTATATCTTTCTAATAATGCATATAACAGTTCATAAAGATGATTCCTTTTCTGAACTACATTATGACTTTGTACGCAAATACAACTCAAAGGCAAACAAAATTGAAGATGGCTCACCACAGGACACACACAACTGATATTTGGAAGCTCCAAGTTCAATTCTATTCCAATTTATGAAAATTGTATAACCAAAAGGAACCAATCCACTCAATAATTGACCAAAACATTCCACAATTGCATAGGACCCTCTACTCAAGGAAAGGACTTAATTTTATTCCCTCAATCAGATGCCTTTCATTCTAAACAAACATATATTAACAAAGATTACCAGCTAACTAAACTTTCCCTTGATCTGGCTCACATGTGAATGATCTTAAAAATGAAAACTAATATCGCCATGGAATCCAATTCTAGCATTCAAGGCCAGAAACACGAAAAAATTAGTCTTTTCTCCTAACTTTACAGTGCACAAGAAAGAAAGGTGTATTGTTCATGCAGTCTAAAGGCATCAGATTATTATTCCACCCTCCTGTGGGTGGATGATACTAAACTAAGAATCTTGCAAGTTCTATTTAATAAAAAATTAGAAGAAAACTTCTCAAAACAGATACATATTTACTCATCCATGTAAATTTCCTTTCAATTTCCCTCCCACAGTCCAAAAATCAATTTTTATTTCCATGATCAAACAATCCAAACTTTAATTGTCATACATACAAATACACTCTTATGTAGAATCTAGCCAAAATACTACAGAACAAAAAATTGAAAAAAATCTCTAAAACCGAAATTCCCCTCATCCATGCTACTAATTCTCATTTCATTCCTTATTACACAATCCAAAACATTCAAGTTAAGCATAAAACAAACACACATAGTTTTTGTTTAAATGCCAGTCTTACTCTCAGGCTCAGGAGCTGGAGCTGAAAGAGGCAGCGGAACAACAAGCTTCTCATCCACAGCTTCATCGCTTCCTCCAATCAGCTGAGTAAAACTTCACCTTACTATAAACTAAAAAGATGACGAATGAATAGAACAGAGCAGGTATGTTTAACAAATCGAACTTGTGAATGTGATGATATTCAGAAATCGCAATTTAGAAGACATACAACGATAATAATCGGGTAAAACATCCAGCTCAGCACATTCCAAATCACCACAATAACTTCGCATGAACCTGCAATTCGATTAAAAATCACAAACTCGATCAAGAATCAAATTTTTTTACAAAAGTTCAAAGATAAAAAAGAACATAATATAACATAAAGGTTTCTCCACCAATTTTACAAGCATCATAAGCCACACCAACTTTAAATTACAGTCTACATAAACTGTATACTGAACGCATAAGAACATAAAATTTCAACTGATTATAAGCAGACTGACTTCGCCTTTATTGATAGATCACTTTTTTCTCTTTATATCACTTCAGAAAACAGCAAACTAACTTCACAAAATAAATCAAACCCCAACAACTAATTGACACCAATTCTCAGCACAATTAAAGTTTGTAAACCCACAAGAAATTCCAACCAGTTCATCCAAAAGTCTGGGCAAGATTACTTGTAATGGCCAGTCCACCGAAACCACAATGTTGAACTAACGACAAATTAAATCTAAAAAAAGCAAGTAGCTGAAACAAATGTGCATATTATATCATTTATTTTATAAGCAAAGCACACATAAAGACAACAACTTTGTATATTGAGTAGCATCAAGAAAAGCCTTGCAGTTCATAGAGCGCCGCAGATAAAATCATAGCAGCGAAAACATGAAAACATAGAGTTCACAACTGTAACCAAAAAGTAATAGCAACCAAAAGCCTTGATAAGTCCATGGTTCGTATTCTGGACCTCATTCAATCTCGGACCAGGGCCCGAGAAAGATCATGGGCTCGAGTTACGCGGAGGATGGATCCACGGGATCATCAATCTTAATCGTTATAAGGAATGCGTATATCATAAATGTTCTACAAGGAATATACATCCCTCTAAACATGGTAAACACAGCCATGAACGAAATACACTTCTTCTATACATGGTAATACAACTGTTATCTCCATAAGAGTTGTATTCCTACAATAATTACATATCTTGGTGATCTACGGATTGTAGCCATATAAATACCGAAGGTTTGGTAAACCTCTCTATCTATTATCTTACATACAATACGCCTTACGCATCATACTAACTTGAGCGTCAGAGTGTCTATCCTCGGGACACCCGAGGCTTTGTTTTGCAAATCAGTTCGTGAGCTGGGTTCGTGATCAAGCGCGAGTCGTAGACATCCATCAAATTGGCACACCTAGTGGGACCCGCTTGCTAATCTTGATCTGATCGACCTTCAAACTCATGGCTGATCCGGCTGAAAACCTTCGTGGGAGCACACGAGTCCGTTTTCTGACCCCGACAGGAGTAAGAAGTACCAATACCAACCACGACGACGACGAGATAAGCCACGCCACTAACCAGGGAGCAGGAAGGAGCATTAACGGAGTGCACCGATCGCCCGAAGAAGCCTCTCCCTGGGAGTGGGAGAGTAAAAGATCTCGCCTAGACGGAACCGTTACTTTTTCACCCACAGATGCGGTTCCTAATCAATTCCCTCATTCAGATCCCTTAGTGACCACAGTCGACATAAACCATAACGTGATCAAGAGAGTTCTAATAGATGGGGAAAGTGAAGTAGAAGTCATGTTTCTCAGCTGTTATGAATAGTTGGGACTGGACAAAAGTAACCTCGTACGTACCCACAAGTCCCATCTCAGGATTTGCTGGCAATCTTGTTATCTCTTTGGGAGAGATTACCTTACCCGTGCGAGCGAGAGATGGTCCTCGGAGTATAACCCTCCGCTGCACCTTTGCGGTCATCGACTCCAGAGCGCCATACAACATAATCCTTGGACGTCCCTGGATGTTGACAGGTCGTTTTTCTACCAAATAAACCTGCAAACAATTAGGTTTAAATTCAAGTATAGAGTAAGCAGGGTCGATCCCACGAGGAACAATGTAATCAGATTCTTATATCTAAAGATACAGCTTTTGGTTAGAAACCACCTTTTATGTTGAAAGAGTTTGTATTGACTATCTAAGAACTAAATTAAACTAAACTAAGAAGCAAATAACAATTAAAATAAACGATGCAAAGAACACGAAGACACTCAAACAATGCAATCCGGTTACGGGTAAATCCACATTAACAATTCATTCGATCACTGGCTCAGTAATTTATTAAGTTGTATAAACCAATCAGTTATAGACCTTCGAGAATAGCACACCCAATCCAATTTCTTCTTACTTTGTCGATAGCCGGCAAGAATAGCTAAACTGACTATTTCTCTAATCAAGATACAACCTAGCCGGAATAGCCTACCTAGATTTAATACCTCAACAGCATTAAGCACCAAAGAAACCCGATTCAGATAATTTATAATCAGAACAACTGTCACAAATTATCTACCCTGTATTCCCAACTATTGGCGTATAGTTTCGCCACTAATTGAATCTACCCCCTAGATACAGATAAATAGAGGAACTCAATTGGCACTATTCCAAATAACAGAAGACTGATCAGATCTCAAGCAATTCAGAAATAAACAGGATACACAGAGAATAACAAGGAATCCACACAACATAATTATCAAGCACATTTAGGCCTCACATATGAATCATAGTTAATGCTTCAAAACCCTTACCGGAAACAAACCTAGCTACTAAACATATTAAACACAAACAAATAATTAAACATGAAACTAATTATAAAGAAAAGTAAAAGAAAACTTAGTCTTGATCAATGATGAAAAACGTTGTGTTGGTTGGCTCCAAAGCCTACGGATGGCCTCCAAACTCCGGAACCCCCAAAATAATATAATGTCTAAGTATATATAGGTTTTAGGGTAAACGAAACCCTAATCCGAATATTACAAGGAATTGGACTAATAAATTTATATATTATAATATAAATGGGCCTTCAAATAAATCTTCATTGTCTTCTCTATGTAGCCCAGTTAAGCCCAATTTATTAAGACCGCGACTGCAACAATTTAGCCCAATACTGATATCTTCAAGAACGTATAGCTGATTAGTGATCGACATGTCGAAGCACAACTTAGCCGCCCGTAGAAAAAACCAGTAATAGAATTACATCTTCAACTCGCAGGCGTCTTCTTCTTCCCGGAATAATGAAATTGATGATCCATTATCCGTTGGAGCACACCACCTCATTAAAAAAACCTTTCGGAAAAAAGAGTGTAGTGTCTAGCTCCTCTCCATGGCTCCAAGTGCTTGATTTTGCATCTTTTTCAGCACTTCTCCATTTGATTGTATTCCACCATTTTTCTTATAATTCCTGCACCAAAAACACCTTCGTGCACATCAAATGGCAAAAGAGATATATAAAATCATAAAATTAGATGCATAAAATACGCCTGATCAATGTGCCAAGCGAAGGCCATCTGGCCCCATACCACTTGGCCATGAAGTTCCCCACGAACCAAGGAATAGCCACGGTCCGAGGTAACCTACAATTAGCTCGAGTCTGCACAATTCAAGCTATCCGAGAACCAGAAATGGAGGATCTTGAACCAGCCAAGTACTCCGAGTCCGAGCCGATGCAACTCGGAGAATCAGGAACCGTCGAGGTTGGAACTCTCTTACCCCCCGAGATAAAGACCAAACTTCGAGATCTCCTCAACCAGTATATAGATGTCTTCTCCTGGGATACCAATGACTTAGTAGGAGTATTCTCTCGATTAGCAGAACATTACCTGAATATCAACCCCACACAGAAGCCTATAAAGCAGAAACGACGCATCTTCGCACTAGATCGAGTTGAAGCCATCAGAGAAGAAGTAGATAAACTACTCAAAGCTCGTATAATCGAGGAGGTGCAATACCCCAAATGGATAGCCAACCCAGTAATGGTCAAGAAGCCAGACGGGAAGTGGAGAATGTGCATTGACTTCACCAACCTAAATGATTGTTGCCCCAAAGATAGTTACTGTTAGAGTAAATCCCACATCGGAAACGAAGTGGGTGATTATTCAGTATATAAGTTGGTGGGCTACTCCACATATTTAAAATTGATGTTATGCTGGAACCTCACCGGGCTTATGTACTGGACCTATTGGGCCTATGTACCTGTCCACCTCCCAGTTTATAAAGACAGTGTGTATCACGGTCTGGGTTTCTAATAGTTACCATTTGCCCTCGATCGACCGTCTAGTGGAAGCTATCGCTGGATACCAAGTGCTGGCCTTCTTTGACGCTTTCAAAGGGTACCATCAAATTCCCATGGCAGAGCAAGATGTGGAGTAAACCTCTTTCATAACTGATAGATGGACCTTTTGCTACAAGATGATGCCCTTTGGATTACAGAACGCCGGAGCCACTTACCAACGGCTGGTGGATAAGTTATTCAAATCCCAGATAGGGCACAACCTCGAGATCTATGTGGATGACATGATAGTGAAAAGTCACAGTTATGACTCCTTCTTTGAATATTTAAAGGAAACCTTCGATACGCTACGGGCATCCAACCTAAAGCTGAACCCCGCTAAGTGTACCATAGGTGTTGGAGCAGGAAAATTCCTAGGATATATGGTATCCAATCGGGGACTTGAGGTAAACCCCGAGAAGGTAGAGGCCTTGCAAAACATGGAACCTCCAAAAACCGTCAAAGATGTACAGAAGCTAACAGGGTCCCTCGCGGCCCTTAGCCGATTTCTCTCCAAGGGAGCGGAAAAACACTTGCCCTTCTTCCACGTCCTTAAGAAGGCTAACCAATCTGAGTGGTCCCACGAGGGTGGAGAGGCCTTCCAAGCACTTAAAGATCACCTCCGACACCTACCGACGCTGCCAATACCGGATAAAGGGGAGACTCTTTATTTATATATATATGCATCCCAGCTAGCCATTAGTGCCGTGTTGGTCAAAGAAAAGGAAGGATCGCAACACCCCATATACTATGTAAGCAGAGCCCTACAGGGGCCCGAGACCAGATATACCCCTCTCGAGCGCCTAATACTGGCCCTCGTGCATGCCTGGCCCTCGTGCATGCCTTTCGACGGTTGTGACCATATTTTCAGGCACATACATTAGTATTTCTAACCAACTACCCGATCAGACAAATCCTCCAGAAATCTGACGCTTCGGGATGGATGATGAAGTGGGCCATCAAGTTGGGAGAACATGACATACAATATAAGCCTCGGACAGCCATCAAGGGCCATGCTTTATATGATTTCATAATGGAATCTGTTGAACCGGTGGAGATCAACCAGCAGGACCCAGTTCCGGACACAGGAAAATGGCGGTTATATGCCGATGGATCCTCCAACTCTGGGGAAAGTGGTGCTGGAGTCTTACTCACCAGTCCCGAGGGAAATGACCATCCTTATGTTTTCCATTTTGACTTTCGAGCCACTAACAACGAAGCTGAATATGAAGCCCTCATCACAGGGCTAAAACTAGCTAAAGACCTTGAAGTTACAGACCTCGAGATCTTCAGTGACTCGCAGATCGTGGTACAACAGGTCAAAGGCAAATACGAAACCCGAGAGTACAGTCTCCAAAAGTACCTCGAGATAGTTAAACCTCTCCTAAATCAATTTCGACATGATGAATTGAATCATATCCCCTGGGAAGGCAACCATAAAACGGATGCACTGAGCAAGCTTGCCTCCTTGGACCTCAATATACGATCTTATCAAGAACTGCTGATGGAAACCCTGGCAAGAAGGAGTTATGAAGAGAGCAACATCATGGCTGTTGACACCTCGGACACATGGATGAATCCCTACATTGAGTACCTACAAACGGAAACCCTCCCGGAGGGTAAGTATTTGGCACGCAAGGCCGAGTTAAGGCTCCCAAGTATGTCATCCATGAAGGCACCTTATACAAGAAAGGATACCTCCAGCCCTTACTTAAATGTGTCGGGCCTTCCGATGCAAAGCACTTGGTACAAGAAGCACATGAAGGAGTTTGTGGTAGCCACCAAGGTCCATGAACTGTTACTCGTAAACTCCTACAAATGGGTTATTTCTGGCCCACAATGCTAGAAGACTCCAAGAGATACATTGATTCCTGTCACCAGTGTCAAAGATTTGCCAAGATGAGCCATGTGCCTCAAGAAAAATATGATTACCATCCAGGAATCCTGGCCATTCGTCTGGTGGGGTATTGACCTCGTTGGACCTTTTCCCACGGCCCCTGGTAACTTCAAGTACCTTATTGTGGCTATCGACTATTTATCGAAGTGGGTGGAAGCCGAAGCCTTGACGAACATAATGGGCAAAACAGTTATCAACTTCTGCTGGAAAAATATTGTGTGTCGCTATGGTATCCCGAGGTACTTGGTTACTGATAATGGAGCACAATTCGCTAACAACCCCTTCAAGAAATGGTGTGAGGATTACGGCATTCATCAGAAGCTCACCTCGGTGTACCATCCAGAAGCTAATGGCCAAGTAGAAGTTACAAACCGAACCTTGGTAAGTGGCATCAAAAAGCGCCTAGAAGGGGCTAAAGGAAATTGTATCAAAGAACTTCCGAGTGTGATCTGGACCCATAGAACTACACCAGCCACTGCGACTGGAGAGACTCCTTACAGCTTGGTCTATGGGTCCGAGGCGGTCATCCCGATGGAAATTGGGGTCCCCCCTACCCGTACCTCCCAGCCAGAAGATGAAGATGGCAGTGCCAATGAAGAAAACCTCCGTCTCGACCTTGACCTCCTAGAAGAGAAAAGAGGCAATGCTACGATCCACGAGGCCAAAGTAAAGGAAAGATTTAAGTGATATCACGACAGAAGGGTTCCCTTAGTCACTTTCGTCAAAGGAGACCTTGTCATGAGGTTAAATGAAAAAAGTAAGAAAGAAGTGGAAGGGAAGCTAGCCCTGAATTGGGAAGGCCCATATCGAGTCCTAGAATCCCATCCAGGGAAAGCTACCTCTTGGAAACCATGAAGGGCGAACCCATACCATGAAGATGGAATGTGATTAACTTACGAATGTATCACAGAAGATAAAACTCGGAAAGAGCCTCACAAAGGTCCAAGAACATCGAGAATGTCTGAGAGCCTCATGAAGGTCTGAGACAACTATGCTCTAGCACAAACGGGTACTAAAACTCAAACCCACCATTTCCTTTATTTCTGTTCTTAAAGTTATAAACTTAGATCGAACTTATGTTATTTGTAATTACACCTATCTTTATATTGAGCAATCTTAAATTTCCTTTTCTAAAAAGAGGACTCTGTTATCCTAAGTATGACATTGGTTGCTACTCAAAACAATATACTTTATGAAGTATATGATTGGCCAGCTTATACAAAATAAGTTGTTTGAATCCAAAATTCAACTACCAATCGTTTTGAAAAAAGAAGATAGGTTCGAGATAAAGTACTTCACAGAAGTGCTTGATTGAGGTCTATAGACTAAAAGGGCAGAAGTGCTGAAATATCAATTATCTCTATAGATAAAGAGGAGAAACCTCAAACAACAAAAGTTAAAACTCATATCAAAGGTGTCATTACATCAGAATATGATACTTCTAAAAAATCCCAAGTGAATTACAAAGAGGCAAAACCTCGAACCTAAAAAGGTCATATCAAAGGTTTCATTACATCAGAATATGATACTTCTAAAAAAACCCCTAAAGGGATACATAGAGGATAAACCTCGAAATTTGATACACAGGCCATGAAAAAGATGTTATTACATCAAAATATGATACTTCTAAATACGCCCAATAGGGTCATCTAGGATTTCACCAGAAGTGGCACTTGAGAGATGTGCTATTGTCAATTTTTTCTGCACGCTGTGACATTAAAGACCTTGTCAAAAGAAGCCCGAGGAAGAAGCCAAACAATATCAGGCTATATGCTCACAGAGTGTTCATCATGGACAACTGCGAGGACCTGACCCCTGAGTATCTCAGCTTAGTCAATGAGGCAGAAGCTCCTTTCCAGTAAACCATGAGACCGAGGTTCATGTGCAAAGGATTTCAAACCCCAAAGTTGATGAGAAGATGCCAGCCAGTAAGGTAGCAAACCTGCCGAGACTAATTTGCCTTGCCAGTGGAGGAATTAGAAAGCACCTCGCCAAGGGAAGATAACTCAGGATACTTAGCTTTAATAAGCCTCAATAGATCTCCGGATGTCATTATCTTCTCGGAGGGACCCAATGCATCCAAAAACTCGGCCCCAGGCACCCAACAGTTAGCAGTCAGAGCAGCAAGCTTAACAGCGGCATCCAGCTGAGAAAAGACATCCATCATCATGCTCCTCTCCTTATCAGACTGGCACAACAACAAGACTTTGTCTAAACTCTTGCGCTACTCGGAGCCATGAAATAAATCCCCATACTCCTCTCGGTGACTCTTAAACTTGGGACCGCAAACAATGAAGGCGCCCCAAAGCCGAAGAAGCCGTTTCCGTTCCTCTGAATCCGAAGACTGCTTCTGAGCCAACTCAGTCACGGTATCCTCATATAACCTCAGCTCACTCTCCTGAGACTTCCTCGCCAGCAGTAAGGTCTCATTTTCGGCCTCAAGCTGCTTTACCCTGTCCTCCAGCTGAGTCACATCCAATGGAGTTGGGACAGATGGGGGAGGAGCGACCGACTCAGTCGTCAAGGCCGAGATAACAGCCTTCATCCCCCCTTCTCGGCCTTGAGAGCCCGGCAGGGCATGCAACTCCTTCACAGAGTTATACAGATACTTGATCTCACCATTGGCCCGATCACCCAGCACGGCCAGATTTGTCATCAGCTGTAAAATAGAAGTCATGTAAAGACCTGATACTTGACATTTAAGAATCCACGTAACATGACAAGGAAAACCACTACCTCAGAAGCAAAGAGATACTTCTTGAAGGCCTTCCGAGAAGCTTGACCATCCTCTTCCTCAGGATGACTCAGTTAACACCTTAACTTTTTCAAAGGAGCATCTTCAGGGACCACCAGCCCAAAGTCGGAATCATTATCATCCGAGGACTCCCCAACCTGCAGTTCCACCTCCTCGGACTCCTCTGCTTCCTCCTCTATCGCCCTGTGGACTGCCTTCCCTTTCTTGGCTTTCTTCTAGGAGGAAGATGCTGTATACATGAAAAAAGAACATCAACATATTATACAGAAGAAATATATCACATAGCTACGGTATGTCAAGCAAGAAATTACCCGAAAAAGACCGACTCGAAGAGGATTCACCATGGTTCCTAGGAGATTTCCTCGGACCCCGTTTCTTGGCCTCCTTCTTGTCTCCCTGGATTTTATCAGGGAGGGCCCAATCCCGGTTCGGCTTCAGGAAGCTGGACGTGGATTTCTATAGAGGAACGTCTAACAGGTACGAATAAGTGACAAAAGGTCACTGCCAGACAGAGCCATGAGCCCCCCGCACAAAATCCCTCCTTTGAAGGGCAATCTTCTCCTTCAAGAGCTCCTCGATGATGCCCTTTAAGTGAACCAGAATATTGAAGATCCTGTCACGAGCTATAGCATCCTTTGGCTTGGGATTTAAATCCGTGACCTCGTACTTACTCCGGTCAAAAGTGAAGGGGTCAGCCTCCCACTCGCCACTGTTGTCAGGGAACACGATGGGCTTGGTCTTCCACGGAGTGAGGGTGATGTACTCATATTTCTCGAAAGAGAATAACTTGTACAAGCTCCTAAACAAATCCAGGCTTGGTTCAAAAATTTTCCGAGCGCACCAGGATATCACATCCATTATCAACACCACCATATTGAAGTGAATCTGGCTTGGACGCAGCTGATGGTGCTGCAGAAACTCATGAAATAGAGGGGGAAAAGGAAAACTTATCCCCTGTTGCAGAAATCTCCCATAAATTACCCCTCGAGTGGGGCTCACCAGAGTCCTGAGTTGAGGTCTCCTCATCCTCGAGGTTCAAGCCAACATCGATGGGATACGAAACCTGTATGAACGCAAATACCGCAGCATCTTTTCATCAACCACCTTAGTGACGCCACTCACCTCATCAACAACTGAAGCCCGTTTATCAACTTGGGGCTCCATGTTTGGGTCCGCACCCGACCCAGACGCGCCATCATCCACCACCGCGGTTACAGCCTGCAGCGGCATAGCAATGGTTACCTCCATCAACTCCCCAGAGTCCACCTCCAAGAACAGCATGCTTAAGTCACGAGCAGCTGGGGCTCCTCCTTCAACAACATTCTCTACATTGCCAGGGGGAACGCTGGAGTTTGTTGACGACATAGAAATATGATTATGGGGGGAAGAGATATGTATGAAGAAGAGAAAACAAGTTTTACGAAGAGAAGAGATTTTTCTGAGGTTTGGATGAAGATTGATGATAAACACAAGGAAAAATTACTTCGTTATAAAGCTAGTAATTAGCACGTATTTAAGCGGAGTAATAACCTCGACTCGCGAAACGATACAGGCAATTGGAAGGTTGGTCTTCCTCACCGCCAGAAGATACAATGAACACAAGCCACGTGTCAGTCACCTCAGAATTCAAGAAGACAGATTCAGATCCAACCGTCCACGTGTCTTAATGGAATACGAAAGAGCTTTAAGCTAGATATTCAGAAGGTTTAGACCGAGAGGTTCGTCCCAAAACAGTCACCCCCGAGCTTAACATCTCGAGATATTCTCCCTCGAGAAACAAGCCTCTCATCCAGCCTTCGAGACGGAGCCCTCAAAATTCTGAAGATCTACCTTGGGGCTAGTGATAAGTCCATGGTTTGTATTCTGGACCTCATTCAATCTCGGACCAGGGCCCGAGAAGGGTGATGGGCTCGAGTTACGCGGAGGATGAATTTACGGGTCCATCAATCCTAATCCTTTTAAGGAATGCGTATATGATAAATGTTTTACAAGGAATATACATCCCTCTAAACATGGTAAACACAGCCATGACCGAAATACACTTCTTCTATACATGGTAATACAACTGTTATTTCCATAAGAGTTATATTCCTACCATAATTACATATCTTGGTGATCTACGGATTGTAGCCATATAAATACCGAAGGTTTGGTAAACCTCTCTTTCTATTATCTTAAATACAATACGCCTTACACATCATACTAACTTGAGCGTCGGAGTGTCTATCCTCGGGACACCCGAGGCTTTGTTTTGCAGATCAGTTCGTGAGCTGGGTTCGTGATCAGGCGCGGGTCGTAGAAATCCATCAAGCCTTGCAACAATGCATCTAACACTGTTCATAAGAACTTGTTGACAGTGGTAAACTACAATTGTGCACAAGAACCAAATTTCTCACAGAATCGACAATGACATAAACGCATCGATTATAGTGACATGTTCCCTAACTCATCAGATCTAATAAAACTATGATGTAAACATCAAAGCCATTTATAAGTTTAAAATAACCTCATCCAAATTATGCTCGAAAAGCGGCTTTTTGAAGTATACTTGACTAATCCATAAACCCGGAAACAAAACAAGGGTAAATTAATGTCAGTATCGAGATTTGATTTAAAATTATCAAACATTTCTTTCAAACATTTAACCAAAAATTTTCTTACTTGGAACCATGTTTATCCATAAAACAATTTACTTGGAAACATTTAAACAACATTTTCCTTACTTAGACATGTGCTTCAGAACAACTAATTACAGGCTCACACAATCAACATAAGCTCAAATTAGAGTATCAAATTACAGTTTTTATCGTAATTCAGCTAGGTAAAGCTTAAGTAGAACAAAGTACAAGCTCACAAATGACACAATCAACAGAAAGCAACGAATCCCTAACTAATCCATATCCACTTCAAATTCCAATTCAGCTAGATAAAGTTCAGTAGAGAATCAATTCAACCTAAATTGAATCAGTACCTGGCTAAACTTGAGGGCGTGGGATTAGCCGGTGAGCTGGAGGTTGCCGCTGACGAAGACGAGGATGCCGCCGGCGGGACCAGAGGGCTGGCAATCGACGGTGGTGATAGCGTGCTGGCACTGCTGGAATGGGAAAGTTGTGAGCTTGGAGACGATGTCCTTGACATGTCAGGGATGAAGTCAATCCTCTCCGCCGATGACCGTGTGGGCTTCACCATGTTGACCGATTTGGTTGACAGAGTACGGTTTTCCGACGAGGGTGAGGGAATCGAGGCTGGGGATTGAGGAGAAGGTGAGGAAGAGGAAAGAGACAGTGGCGAAGAAGGAGGCTTTGGTGGTGGAATCAAGGAACACAGTGGCACTTGCGTGGACTCCAGTGGCCCTCGCCTCCGCAATGTTTAGATTCCGCCGAGACTCGGGAGTCGGGAGAGTGTTGGACCAAGAATCAGCCCTCGTCAAATTACAATTTTGCCCCATGTACTTTAGATACATGAACAATAAATAGCCATTCCCCCTTTTAGATATAGTAGATCAAACATTTTTCTTTCAATCAAAAACCCCCGTATTATAATGTACAAAATATTAAAAATCAAACATTATAGTTTTAATTAACAACATCTGTGTTTTAATGTACATCATTTTTAAAAAAATCACACATTATCTTTTTACTATGTATATATTAAAAAGTAGAGAGTGGCGGTGATGTGGTGATAATATGTGTGTATTTCCGAGGATTGTTAATGATATATTCTGTGTCATTGAGCACTTATGAGTTGTATTTGATGTCAGATTACACATGTTGCTTGAGATGAGCAAGAGAAGCAAGAAGTGATGTTTTGGAGCTGTTTTGATGTGATTTAGAGCACTTGAAGGATGCTGATCCAGTTGATCCTTAATCCGGAACCCTTCATTTGGCAGAGTTGTGCTTCGTTTAACGATCACTAAATTGCTCGGTGAAGTTGACCCGGACTGAGGTGAAACTGATGAAAGGGGAATACTACACTCTTTTTTCCCACTGGGTTTTTAATGAGGTAGTGTCTGATCCCTTCTTTAGAGAGTTACTAGTTGCTGTCCATGAATAAAGAGAAGGCCAAATCCAGTCTGTTGGGCCAAAAAGAAGTCTTGGAGCCCAAAGAAGAAAGAGAAAGAAGAAATCCTGTTCTGAAAGGGATTCAGTTAAAACATTCGAATAATAAGGATTTCATTTGGCCGAAGAAGAAGTTAAGTGAAGAAGATTCTCCCTTTTCCCTAATTAAGTGGGATTGTATTTTCTATTTCTGGTATTTATAACAATTGTGTGATATATTCACACTAGGATTAGAACTCTTAATATATTCCTAATATTTTTATTACTAGAAATAAGGGGAGTATTTTTAGGATGATGAGGAGATAAATACTTCTTCTTTTCGGAGAAGTAAGGAGACCGTACGTAGATAATTATTAGTCCTCTCGAATAAACCCTTCTTCTTCTTCATTGTAATTCTGACCAAGGGCAGTAACATTCATCGATAATAAAGTGTGGTATTTTCTTTCTAATTCTTTTATTATTATTATGTTTAATTCATGAATTGTTTATGTGTGTGATTTAAGCATGAGTAGCTAAATTCTTTTAATCGGCTTAGGTTAATTAAGTGGTTCATGAATTGTGAGACTTAATACTTGCATGAAGTTTAATCTCTACGGGTTCTTGATTGTTCATGATATAATTTATGTCTGCATGCTTAAGCTTGATCACCTTAATCTTGTTAGGCTAGAGCTAATAAAAGTAGCATAATTCATGTCTATACAATAGATAACTGATACAGACTATATAATAACAGGGATGATGAACAGTTAAGTGGGTAATGTTTGCATGTGATACGTGCTTAATTATCTGAATTGGGTTCTCCTAGATCTTAATGCTGTTAAAGTGTTTATCTAGTTTAGCGGATACTTGCTAGGACACTTTGATTAGGGAAGTCGTAGGTTTAGCAAATAATTGTTTGCGATCGAATAATTAAGGGGGAATTTGGAGGGTTCAGCGAATACTTGCTCTCTTATAACTGGTTGATTTGTAGAGAATAAATGAACTGTAAGTGTCAATGATCAATGCTTGAACTAACTGATTAGCTTAAGCCGGTTTCTTTCATCATATATATATATATTTTCTACATTTTATTTGCATTGCTTGTGTGTCTTATTGTTTTATTTTAAGTAGTTATAATCAAACAAATCTCAGTTTAAGGCGTGGTTGCTAAACCAAACTTAATTAGTAGGTTAATTAATAGTTTCACACCGTTCTCTGTGGATTCGACCTTGCTTACCACTGTGCTGGGATTTTATCCTTAGTGTATCCTTAGTGAGTGAAACGACGTTCACAAGGCGGCATAAATAAAATATTTTTAATGTATACATAGTTAAAACTACGTAGTATTATAGCGGTGAAATGGTGGTTTATAATCAAAACTACGTAGTATTATAGTGGTATTGTGATTTACCTGTGACAACTTTTTATTAGGAAAATAAATATTTAAACACGGTATATAACCTCCGTCCATAATATTACCATGCATAATAAACTTTTCTAAAAGATAGTAATTAATTTCCGTAGGTTATTATTCAGTTCTACATGCTTATATAAAAACGGAGTATATGCTAAAATAGCATGTTAAAATATAAAAAAGGGAGTATCTGCTCTATATATGGAAGCGCCGTAATTTGCTTATCATTATTATACCATTATTAACATATATTGATACCATTAACATATAAATTGACGTGAAGTATATGGTTATGATTTCATCTATGGCTTTTTATATTAATTTCATGTATAAAATATGCTCTTTTTTATTAGAACCTTAATTTTTGATATATATTATTTCTTTAATTACGCATTCGTTGAATTAATTTAGAAACCAAATCAAATCATTCCTGTGTATAGAATATTTTAAATAGTATAAACTGTTTTCCTTTACATGATCAATCAATATAAAAAAGCTTATATATATTATTTCTTTAATTAGCATTAGCATTTATAGTCGTTCTGTCATCTATTCCGTCGCCAACGGATAGATAACGGCCTCAATAATGGTGGCGCCGACGGCGACACCACCGCCAATCCGTGGCGAAAACCCCAAACTAAATCCTTTGCTCAAATCCTAGCCAACCGTACTCCCCCTCTCATACCTACGCTCCCATCTAATCCATAAATTGCCCCGATTACTCAGTATCAGGGTGAAATAGCCTGCATAGTTACAAGAGATCAAGCCGAGACACTTGCTTCTCACCACAGCAATGCCCTCATTGGCAAGTTTGCCCGCGGTAAACCGTCGATGGAACACCTCCACGACGCCTTCAAGTCAATTGGATTCTCCGGCAAGTACCAAATCGGCTCAGTAGACTTCCGTCATATCCTTATCAGATTTGAGGACGCCGAAGATTACAGACGCTGCTGGATCAAGGGCCACTGGATCCTTGGTGGTTCTCAGATGAAGGTCTTGAAATGGACAATTGACTTCTCCCCAGATGCAGAATCCTCTATTGTTCCAGTATGGCTCACAATTCCTAAGGTACCATTCTACTTCCATAACTCCACTATGATTGAGACTATTGGTAAGCAGATAGGCTCACTCATTAAAATGGATGCTGCAACCTCAACTCTTACCAGACCCTCTGCTATCAAGTTATGTGTTGAAATAGATTTGAGAAAAAAATTGCAGACCTCTATTAGACTAGGAATTGAGGATGGTACTATTGCAAAATATGGAATTGAGTATGATGAAGTCCCCAAGTATTGTAGTCACTGCAGTATGCTTAGACATGATGACAATAATTGTCTGGTCCTCCACCCTGAATTGAGGCAAAAGGTTAGGCCTACTCCACCTCCCCCAACTAAACAGGTTACTCAACTCCAAAAAAATGATTCTGAAACCCTACTTGCCCTCTCCTCAGAAGAATAAAATAGTTATGGCTTTGGTTGAGGTCATTAATGTTGCTGACTCTGATGAGCTCATCAAAGAGTGTGGCACATCTGGTCTTACTCCTTCAACTAAAGACAGGGAGGCAGCCATTCCACTGGTCCCCCCCCCCCCCACACACACAAACTTCTTTGACTCCCCTGATTAGCACTCAGTCCCCCCAAAAAAGCAAGAAAAATCCTTCCCAAACATCCTCACCACCCCTACAATCTTTAAGCCATAATGCAAGTCCCACTGACTGGAACTCTCTACCTAGACTGGCTACTAATGAAGAGCTCATCAATGCTGTCTCCAGTGCTCATGTCTCATCATTGACACCGGCAGTGGATGATCTCTTGGTTGGTACAGGTAAAAACCCCTCCTTTGTCAATTTACAATTTTCCCCTAATTTACAATCTTCCCGAACCACCTTCTCCATCTTCTACCCCTAATGCCCCTACTTCAAATACTGACCAACCTGAAATCCCTCCCCCATAAGAAAAACCTAAAACCCCCAGTTTCTTTACTCAGCTCAACGAAAAGTTCACTCCAATCCAGCCACCAAAAATCCCATCTCCTGTTGTAGTTTACACTAGATCAAAAAGCTCCAAACCTAACTCTCAATGATTAGCACAACAAAGAAGATCAGAACTCTAGTGTGGAACATTAGAGGCATGAAAACATCTATGGTAAGACTCTTTGACCTAGTTACTCATCGATCACAGAATTGAAGTTTTATGCCTTATTGAACCATGGCATAAAACTCAGAAATGCGACAAATTTAGAAGAAAATTACACTTCTCAAACTACCTAACAGCATAGAGTGGAAAGATTTGGCTTATTTGGAATGAGCCTATCCAAGTAACTCTTTTGCAAGATCACTTGCAAATTTTAGCTGTAACATTTTTCAGTCCTTACTTAAATACTAGCATGGAGGGCATATTTATATATGCTCTAAGAACAGTCCCTAGTAGAGCTGAGTTGTGGGATGCCCTTGCTCACAGGAACTTGGATGACTCCTTTCTTATTGGAGATTTTAATACAATAAAATCTCCAATAGAATATAAAGGATCCTCACATCCAAGGCCTAAAATAATGGCTGATTTCAATCACTTTATCTCTACAAATGCTATGTGTGAGATTAATACAGCAGGTAACTTGTTTACCCGGTCAAACAACTGGTTGCACAATCCCACAACTCAGAAACTAGATAGGGGCATGTGCTCTCATCACTGGTTGATGAAGTACCCATCTTCTTCAATCCATGTGTTAAACAGAGACACATCAGATTATTCACGGCTTTCTACAGACAGTAATATAGCATCATCCCCTAGGCTATTTAGATTTATCTATGCTTGGTTTAACAGAGAGGATTTCATGGCAGTAATTGCCAATGATTGGAATCAACCTGTAAACAGCACTGGGATGCTAGGTTTTTATTTAAAACTACGCAGGCTCAAATTCACCATTAAAAGTTCGAATAAACTTAGTTTTGGTGATATTGAGTCTAATGTAGTCACAGCTGCTGAACCCCTTAGACTTCAAGAAATAGTTTTTGATAACAGTGGCTCTTCTAATGAGTTTACTGAACTCAAAAAGTGTAGGGCTTTGGACCTTAGAGCTTTAAAAGAGAAACAGAAATTCTGGAAGCAAAAATCCATAATCAACTGGCTCAAAGATGGTGATGAAAACACCAAATTTTTTCATCACTCAGTGAAAAAAGAAGAAGTTTTCTAAACATCACAAAAATAAAAAGCTCTAATGGGATTTGGCTAGAGGATTCTACTCAGATAGAAGAGAAAGCAATCTCTTATTACTCTGAGCTATTATCTGAACCACAAAATAATTTGAATGGTGATTTTTATCATCACTTCCTAAACCAAATCCCTAAACTCATTACAGCTGTAGACAATGAGCAATTGCTTAAACCTGTTAGCATTAAGAAATTACATGCTACTGTTTTTAATTTAATAAAAACAGCAGTCGTGGACCTGATGGTTACTCCTCAAAAATTTTCACAAAAGCATGGGATATAATAAAGGATGATCTCTTAAAGGCTGTACATGACTTTATGAGTGACTCTCAAATCCTGTGGGCATCTCTGCCACATGGATCACTTTAATCCCTAAAAATATGTGGTGACCTCTTTTGATGATTTTAGGCCTATCAGCCTATCTAATTTCATTAACAAGATATTTTCCAAACTGCTCATGGAAAGAATCAAGGCTCTTATGCCTAAACTCATTTCACCACAACAGTCAGCCTTTCTTAAAGGGAAAGACATATCTGATAATGTCATTTTCCTGAAGGAAATGACTAGATTCCTAGATAGGAAAAGTACGCACCCTAACTGTATGATAAAATTAGATCTTAAGAAAGCATTTGATAGGGTTAATCATGCATTTTTAAATAGTATTTAACTTCAATTTGGAATGCATGGTAAAATAGTTCACTGGATTATGAAAAACCTTAGTCAAGCATATTTCTCAATTCTGGTCAATGGTAAACCTTGTGGATTTTTTAAATCTTCAAGGGGAATCAAACAGGGTGACCCACTGTCTTCCTTTCTTTTCAACTTATTTTCTGAATCTTTTTCTAGAAGTCTCTCTTATGTATATAATATAGGTAGAATTGAGTATTTTGGCATTCCCACTGGTCCAAACCCTATTTCACATCTTAGTTATGCTGATGTTACCATTATATTCTTAAAAGAAAGTAAAAGCTAACTCACAGACCTTAAGGCTTTTTTGGTCATTTTTGAACAAACTACTGGTCATAAAATAAGTTTTGAAAAAAGTGACTACTTTGTCAGTAAGCATGCTACTGTTTTCAAGTTGAACCGGATATCTGATATTTTAGGCATGAGAAAAGGTTCCTTTCAATTCACTTACTTAGGAGTTGAAGACACTTGTTGCATATTTTCAGCCACTTGTTCAGAGGATAGAAAATAGACTTACTAAATGGAAAAACAAGTGGCTATCTGCAGGTGGAAAGATTACCCTTATTAAATCCTGCATTTTTTCCATTCCTCAGCACATATGGAGTGTTATGAAACCCCCTGTTAGTGTCATTAAGAGAATTGAGAAGCTCCTGTCTCTATTTTTCTGGGGAGAGACTGCACTTAAACCCAAAAAAGTGTGGAAAAATTGGCAAGATTTGTGTTTTCCCTATGATCAGAATGGACTTGGTCTAAGATCTATCCACACCATTATCAGAACATGTTCACTGAAACTGTGGTGGAAGTTCCACCTTCTTACAGGAACTCCCCAAATTGGAAGAGAACCACTGTAATAAAATTAAAAGCCGAATCTTATACTAGAGTTATCCATGGGAATGGAAAGTGCAACTTCTGGAGTTCTAATTGGTCAGGACTTGGCTCATTTTCCAATTTATATAACCCCGATCTCACCAATATTCCCCTGAATACCTCAGTTCAAGATTTCATTCAAAACAAATCTCAGTTGATTCAATCTATTCTCCCATATTTTTCAGATGATGCACTTCATTTTTTACAGGCAGCTGTTATCCATCACAGACCTGACAGACTGATATGGATGCCCAATCCTTTGGGTACTTTCTCTTTCAAATCTGCCTATGAGGTTCTGCAACAGAATAGAGGTATTTCTATATCTCTCAACAAACTCTGGAACACAAGAATCCAAAAAAAGATTAGCATATTTATGTGGAAAATGATGAATTCTTTTTTGCCTTTTCCTGATGTCCTGATGAGAATGGGATTCTGCATTCCTTCTAAATGCCTATTTTGTGATAATAATGATTTCATAGAGCATGCTTTTAATGACTGTCACCTTGCCAAATCTCTGTGGTCATTTTTTCATTTTATGGCTGGCACACATGATTATCGGTTTCATAATTTATGGGATAGACTCTCATTTTACTGGAGTTTTTCTGATAGGACTAAACTACACAATTCCCCGCTTCAAATAGTACCCAGCATCATTTGCTGGACATTATGGAAAGCTAGAAACTCTATGCTATTTGACAACATCCCCTGCACCTACCAGTTACTTAGAAAATCTGTTAATGATGAGATCTATCATATCTATAGTGCCAGACCAATTTTGTCAGACAAGGAGTTTGATATTGAACTATCCTCTCTTTGATTTTTACCCCTTCACACCAGACCTCCACAGCCTCAAATCCTTTGCCTTAAATGGCTCCCACTATCTCTTGGCTATAAGATTAATGTTGATGCCTCTTGGCATCAACCTCACTTTGCTGGATTGGGACACATTGTAAGAGATGCAACTGGTCATGTTATACTGAACAGAACTATATACACTCAGGCCAGCTCACCATTGCATTCTGAAATGCTTGCTATACATCATGCCATAAGTCTAGGAACTGACCTACAACAGACTTTCTGTATTGAATCAGATTGCTTTTCTACTGTAAAGGCCTGTCTTGATCCTTACTATGCTCCTTGGCAGCTATTTACCCTAGCTGCTGAGATAAATGAATCTAGATGCAGCACAATTCATGCTTACAGAGATGCCAATACTTCTGCTGATAGACTTGCTAAGTTAGCCTAATCTTCCACGGCTTTCAAAGATTACACACTTAGTGAGCTACCTAATTATGTTAGAGGTGCCATACACCTGGATTCAATGAGTATACCATCTATTAGAATGGTAAACAGATGATACTGACAGTTTGTTTAATGTACAACATTCACTGTCCAAGAAGCTCTCAGACAGCTGCACCAGTCATCCAGTTCTGCACCATAAAGATTATCAGCATTCTATTCTTTTGTAACTTTCGACTTACACTTGGTACAACATTGGGTTTTGCTATGCAATTCCCTAATAGGTTTCAAGTGTATAGTTTCTTAGTGAATAATAGAAGCTAGTGGTCAGATTACATGTCTCTTTTGATAGCATGCTCATGCTATAGGACCCTAGGTCCAATTTTTGTCATCTGTAATGATGTAAAATATTGCCATTATATGGCTTTTTCTTGGCTTGGGATGCCTTATAAAATCTCCCCCACCTAAGGGTGGTTTTAATTGAATTTTTTTAACTACGCCAAGTTGAATGAATTTGGAAACCAAATCAAATCATTTGTTATACAAATAAACTCCACCTTATATATAAACACAAGATTTAGGGTTATCGGATTTGTATCGGAAGAGGACGAACACACTATCAAATTTCTGCTCCGCTTTCGGTTTTTCATCGAGTCGTTGATGGGGACAACAGGAGAACAAGGTTGACCGTGACGGTGTATTTCTTACTTGGCATTCTTCTTCACATACGTCGTTACATGCATCGAGTGAGATGGAACCGCTGCAAGATGAAAAATTGGCGGTTGCATCTCAACGTTGATTAGCGAGTTAGATAGTTTGGTGGAAATGACAGATCTTTAAACCAGTGCAAGCTTTAATGTTTTGTTATTTATTTATTTTCAACAGAAATTAAGGGTGTGAATTGTTTTTTTCATGAGAACCATCTTTGACAAGTGGCGGTTATGCATAACACGCCGCTCTGACGAGCTACTTCTACGAAGCAGCAAAGATCAGCCTTATTCTGAGCAATGTGGGGAATGTGGTATAATGGTCACTAAACATTGATCCGATCGACATTATATACATGCAAGGCTATTTGAGATGAGGTGAGGCATCGAATTATCCCCAATTTTTTGGAGAAATAATAAGTTGTAATAGAAAGCGGTTCAGAAACTTTCAAAATGTTAGTGCTGAATTCTGATATGCAGGCGTATAATTTATTTATAATTATGATTGGCAGAATGCTATAAGCTTTTGGTTTAGTATGGAAAAGGTGATTTATATATTTTATATTGATGGGAAATAATATATATGCATGTCACGGGACATTAGCATATATATAATTTTATATACAAATAATGAAGAAATTAATTGTTAGATTTGAATGTTGTTTCTAGAGGGTTTTAGTTTGTTATGTTAGGAATTTATTGAAACTTTATTTTTGTGTGATATATATATTCAAAGGTTTTTTTCTTTTATAAAATTTCTTGAATTTTTACATTAAAACATATTTTACTATATGTTTATTTTAAAATGATCCATGTTTTAACATAAATTTTTTTTTATTGGGCGATTGATGGTGAGTGTGAAATTTTTGAAGGAATAATGTTGCAATAGATGATTTCAATAATAATACTCTATTTAAAGATGCTTGGTAGCATGCATGTGTGATAAAATATACTGAGAGAAGGTAATCAACCTGCTGACCTACTTTCCAAATGGACTTTCAGCAATCAATCTGCTCAATCTTTCTCTTGGGATACTCTCCCTATACATGTTAAAGGGCTCATTAATGTAGATGCAGCAAGGATCCCATCAATTAGGATTCCTGAGTCCCAGGCTGATACTGCTAATTGATGTTTCTGATTTGTGCAGATGACCAAGCTCAGGTGGCTTCTCATTGGATAGGCACAGCCTGGAGACAGTTTCCCTTTGGACTCAAACATGCCATTCAAACCAATCTGTCTCAGCTCCTCACAAAGGGCTCTACAACTCAACTCTCTTCTGCACCATCATAATCATGTATTGGGTGCATTAGTATAGCGTGTTCCTATAGTTTCTAAGCTAATGCCGACTTGTGTTTTGTTTTCAATTCGCTAATAGGCTTTAGTTTTGAGACTAAAAGGAACCTATTTCTTTAGTGCTTTTACAATTTTGAGAAGCATTACTATTCTTAGAGGCTTAGCGTCTCTCAGGCAGCTTAGGAGATGTAATTTTATCATCTTATGCCTTTGGTTTGGAGAGCCAAATATATTCTCCACCTTCTTAAGGTGTTTTATTAAAAAAAGTGTGATAAAATATGAATTTTTAATATTGCTAAAGTATATAGATAGATAGCGTACTGATAGATAGATATATCGTTTTCTACTTCATGCATCTAATATATCATTATGAGCTTTACATTCTATCAATGTGTATCAGACAAAAATAATCCGGAGTCGGACTTTATTTTCCAGTTATGTATCCAAAGGCCGGGAAAGAATTTAAAATATACTGACCCAATCATCGCAGCTTAAGGGGTAGCCAGCTTGAAGGCGGTATAAATGTAGGGCTGACCCAAGATTTTTGGGGGTTTGAAATGAATTTTTTCAAAAATTTTTTAATACATAAGTGAGAAAATAAATTAAGATTAATTTAAATTATGGATTTTTAAAAAAATGAAGTTCTTATTTTGGGCCCATTTTTAAAGAATAATATTTTTAAATACTAAATCTTAACTTTTTATAAAAATGGGGCATTTTTTTGGCCCATTTTTTGGGGGTTGAAGCGCAGACCAGACATGGTTCACCTATTAGGCCGTGCCTGCATAAATGTAAAAATATAGCCAACAGAGAGGAAGATTGAATCATCAAAACATGAGCAAAAACACCATCTGAATTGCGTTTGAACTCTCAAAGAAACCGATGAAATCAAGTTCTGAAAATTGACGGGCTCTTCTTATGTATAGAAATAGTACTGTGATTGGTATGATTTGCATGATTTGAAGAAGAATCAAGTTGAGATTGTTGACAACGTGGGATAGATAATTTAAGGACTGTTTGGCGGATTTTGACCCTTTTGTTTGATCCCACACACATGGATGCAATTAATATTTGCATCCTCTGCATCATCGAGGATCTTATATGTTATGCCGACCTTTTAAACTTGATGAAATGTGTGAATCACATGTTAAATCGATCAGGTTACAAAATCTAGGTTTGAACTTCTTCTGTCGACTCTGATGAGTACAAGGATGGATCATGTCTCATGTTATTTATGAAAAAATGACTTCATAAGATCCATTGCAATTTTCATGTTGCTCCAAGTATCAAGTTTCTACTTTCTACGTCACACTCAATTTATGGTTAGTTTAGTCATACATTACTTCATTATGTTTATTTTTGTTTATTTTATCTCGATTTAGATTAGTTCAGTCCTACATTACTTCATTGTGTTTGTTTTTGTTAATTTTATCAGTATTCATGAGACGAAGAGAACTGAACATATTGTTAATTTATGGTGTTTAATAATAAAAATGTTACCTTGATATTTCCAACTTCTTTAATGGCCTGAATGAGTTTGAGTTGCAGCAAGATATTGTGGCTACGAAAGTGCACCCCGAACATGGTACACTTTACGACATCAACCAGTTTCATGGCGTCGACAAGAATCCGATGATATTAAAACGATCCCTCGACGAGATGAGCACCTTGCTCCTTAAACTCTAATAGAATAGACATCTTTTTAAAAAAAAATTAAACCACCTATTGGTGGGGGGATTTCATTTAGGATCCCCATGCCTATGAAAAAGGAGCTAAGTAGCAAGTTTGTACACATAACCTCATGTTCGGGATCAAAGCACCTGGCTTTCAAAAAATAAAGAATAGGGCTATAACTATGCTACCTATTCATATACAAAAATGGAGATCAATGGGTCAAAAGAACCGGTTGCCATAACATTAATCTTAGCTTGCAACTTAGTGATCGTCAAGACGAAGCACAACTTAGCCAACTAAGACTGTTAGTGACAAGCCAGAAAACCACAAAAGATCAATCCACGAGTTGGAGTACATATATTACAATGCTTTAGCTGCCTGTGGAGATATATCAGTGAATGATTATTATTCTCTGGAATTTGCTGGTCACTGCTAGCTCCTCCCCACCAGACTCAGAGAGAGATGTCTCTCTGAGCCATATACCTGAAATGAAGAGAAAGAAGCAGTCACTGGATCCAAACAAGATCATTTATGTACTATGTCTTAGGTTGGGAAGTCCAATAGCATCAAGGGACAGAAAGCCCTTTAAAATAGTGGGGGCCTCCTGCACAGTCATATTTCCAGAAAGGTTTAATTTTGCGCTTTGTTTTGCTAAACAATCAGCAACCCAATTAGCCTGTCTAAAAATATGTTGTACATTTATTCCCTGTGCATGCAAATTATGACAGATACTAAAGCACTTCCAGTCCACCAAGGTAATGTGTGGTTGTATGTGTGTGTGTTTTTTGTTTTTCATACATCATTTTTTTAAAATTATTTTTCTTGCATTTATAATGATTTCCCAAATAGTCAGGTGCATAATTCGCGCAAAATTAACAGACGACAACGGAACATTATAAGCTACATTTCTAGGTACACATGCCGAAACTATACCGGGGTTAAATTCGGAGGATGTAATAAACGAAGTAACACATTTCACAAAAATCATTTACATATAAATCTCCTGACTTTATAAACCATTAATAATACAAACTTTTATTAGATTTACATAATTTATAATTTACAATACTATTTGTATCAAATATTTACTAGAGAAGGTACAATCTTCTAACTATTTCTCAGGTTGCAACCATTTTTGTACAAGGCGACAAATTTGATCCCGAAAATTCAGTGCGAGTAAGAGTAAACACTTCGGACAAAGAAACACAAAGACATTACATGATACTCAAATATAAAAAAAACATTGAAGTCGACTCTCTGAAGTAAAGTAGAAGTCAAAAATAGCTGAACTGAATGTAACACTTCACCTTAATTATTGTAATTTAGTTCTTTTCAATTATATTATTTCCAGCATTTTTATAAAACAAACATTTTTTTCACTTTACATAATTTATTATTTACAATACTATTTGTAGCGAATAGTTACTTTGTATTGCCATACTCACTATTATTTATTTTAATATTACATCATAAAACCACTCAACGCGCGGTCTGATTAGCCTAGTAGTTTTAATTAAGAACCTCCGTGTTTTAATCTACAACCAATTAAAAATCAAACATTATACTTTTAATTAACAACCTCCGTGTTTTAATGTACATCATTTTAAAAAACTCAAACATTATAGTTTTAGTTAAAACCTAAGTGTTTTAATGCACAACGTATTAAAATAGTACCGGGAATGAATAGGATTGACCGTAAAAAGTACCGGGGCATGAATACTGCGCGCATTATAGGACTGGACCGTGAATAGTTCCGGGCAGTGAATAATGCGCATGTGAATAGTAATTTTTTAAATCGCAATTAAGGATCTCCTTATTTTAATTCAATCATACTTTTACAACTTAGTCACTGGTCTATAATATACACGGTCTCTCACAAGACTACCTCATATACTTTTTTTAATTGTAAAGGGGCTTTAGAATCAAATTTTCACACCAGGCATAAAAATACGCACCTATTTTGACCGAGTTACATGAATTTTATGCAGGTTTCAGGCAAGTTGGTACATAGCTGTTTCAGTTGGAATTCTGAACCGGAGCTGCTGCTATTATTCTAGAGAGATGGGCTAAAAATAGTCATATTGGATATGCTATCCTTTCTGAGGTTGAAGGTTTTCAATGTTAAGCTAAGTGCAGGACCGTCCCTGTAATTTTCGGGGTCTAGTGCAAAAAATAAATGGTGATCATTCAATTTTTCTCAAAATTCAATTTTTTCCCAATTTTCTTAAAATTTTGCAAATCATTTGTATTATACCTCATCTGTAACAAAATATATACATAATATAAAATTTTTGAGACCTCCCAATCTTTCTCTAGTTTAATTTCTTTCTCTAGTTAAATCTCTAGAAATCTTTTCCGAATATATCTCAAATTAAACAAAATATTTAAAAAATATTAAAATTTGGGGCCTCTCAAATTTAGGGCCTCTCAAATTTGGGGGTCCGGTGCGGTCGCACGGAGCGCACATGTCAAAGGATGGCTCTGGCTAAGTGCTGGAGCTCACACTTTTGGATTGCAGTGGATCTTAATTTCCCTGTCTAACTCAGTTGTTTTATCCTCTACTTCTGTAAATTTTCCACATTCTTAGTAGTTAGTTTTCCTTCAAATGACGTAACTTTTGGCTACATTGAGAAGAGAATTAACTCTAATCTCTCTTTTTCAAAGCACTCCCCTCTTTGAATCCATTTCGTACGTGGGATTCAATTTTGTACACGCCATTTTTGGCTTTATGTATTTTTTTCATTTTTAATTTAGCCTAATAAATTTCCTCCATTCTCGGATGGTTTTATTAAAAATAAATAAAATTCAAAACATGAATTGTTTTAAAGACCATTCATTAAAAATAGTAGGACAATTACAGATATCACACATCATTTTAAAATGAACTGCATTACTACAAAATACAGACATGTTAACTTAAACTCACAGTACATTTAATTTCGTAAAATATAAGTTAATAAAATTTAAGTAAATATACTTGTGAAATTACTATCGATCTGGCTATCAGTGTTCTTAAATGATATATCTACTTCAACAAGTATGTTTAAACATGCAACACAGTTTAAACAGAAAGGTAAGAACACACGATATATTTACGCAGTTAAGTGTAACCACACCTACACCTGCGGGGCCTTACCCAGTCTGAATCTCATCCATTAAATAATCAAGTATAGTTACAAAGTTCACAAACTGTTAACTATCTATGACTTATCTCTCCGTGTGGATCCGTGAGCTCCCCTCACATCCAGTAGCAACTCCTTGTTGCTATCTTGACCACCTCTCCTGAGATATTAAGGCAATTCGGTTTCAGACTCTGGTGAAGACAAAGGCCAGTTGAATCTCGACTCAACGCTGCTCCAAAACGTAAAGCTATGCTGTAGTGCAGAATACTTTCACTCAAGATGGACGCTTGTTCTGCAGCATACGTCTCTCTTTATAGTTCCATGTTGTGCTGCCGTGTTGATCTTCTCGGTCCTTCAATCACGGTAAAGCTGATCTTCTCATCTAACTAATCACACCTGCAATTAGTCTCCTAGCTATATTCTACTTCTATAGCTAAACTATAAGAAATATAATCTTTCATTATTTGAGACTAATTCTAACTAAAATACAACTCTATAATATATTCACAAGCTAATCAGATCGGCACTTGAATATCTTCGAATATCTTCTTTGCATCTTGAAATATCTTCTTTGATTGCACGCGAGTTGTACTTCAACACAATGATTGTTGCTCGGTTTCTGATTCTACTGGAGCAAGTGTTTAAACATCAGTATGTTTAACCATAGCCAATTCTGTAAAATAACCAACTAAATTGTCCCGAACCTTCTGGACTCTTCAATATCTCCCTTTGACATTTTGTGGAACCATACCAACTATTTTGATGCACATAAACAAACATATAACTCCCCCTTCAATTCAGAAATCCAGACTCCATAATTGCAAGCATTAAATATCAGAAACAGGATGCGTATTCAATAAGCTCCCCCTACTCACCAGATGTAGATAAAGACAATCGTTCATGCTAAAGTCATAACAATGTTCCAAACTAAATGGACACATTAATAAGATCATCAAAACATCCAAAATAAATGGCCAGCCATTATCATCAAAATATTCTCCCACTTGGGAACATAAAATGTGCCAGAGATGCACCAAAAATATCCCAAAATAACAAAACAATTCCAGAATTGTCAGAAAAATCAACAGAGAATTAAAGTCACAAGAGAGAAAAAATAGAAGAACTGCTCAGAAATTCTGGGATCCACTGGTTTCATCATCAGTCTCAGCTATGGGATCCAGCTCAGCTTGAAGATCCAACATCTTCATTCTGTGATATCTGATTTGTCCCTTGAGCTCTCTCTTCCTCAGTGTAGCAAAGTCCTCTTGTGCTGGTTGCTCATCTGACTCATCCTCATCCTCTTCAGCTGCAGCAGGCAAATCATTCCTCTTCTGAAAGATAGTCCTGTTGACTTGTACATCATCACAGAAAGTGATTTCATCATCAACTTCATCAGCAATCCCAACATGATGCAGTAGGCTTGTGATAAGAGCAGGGTAAGTGATGTACACATCAGAATTCTGGTGTTGAGCAACTGGAAGGACCCTATCATAGATAAACCATCCCTGATTAAAGGGTCTCCTGATGCCAATACAGTACATGAGGCATGCCATCTCTTCAGTGACCATTGAGACATTCTTGGACATAACCCAGAGATTTTCTACAACTCTATACAGACAGAAATACTTCTGAGTGAGGTAAGATGCCTTTATGGTCTTTGCAGCTCCCCACTCTTCAAGACTACCTCCTGACAGTTCTAGTGCAATAACATCATAATCCAAAGTAAACCCCTATGGATAAGCCCCATCTGAACAAGTGTTGTGATCTGTTCCCAGCACTAGATTGATCAAAACAAGATCAAATCTGTAAAATTTGCCCCTTATGAACACCTTCTTGTACCAAGCAGAGGCAGGATCACCATTTGTGCCCTTAAGATTTGAGAAGAACTCTAAAACGAGGGAATGATTGACCTTAACACAGAAGTTAGCAGGATCATACATCTGGATCCTCTTCATGTAGGACACAAATCCAGGATGTTTAAACTTCTCTATCAGTCTCTTCTCCATATGCATCTTTCTCTTGATAAGCCCTTCGAACACAGTCAGAGCCTTCCTGGAATAGAACCTCTCATCAAAGGCCTTTTCTAGCAGAGGATCATCATCAACAAACACCGGTGGCACACTGTCAGTGCTTTCAGCAACCTCAGACTCAGAGCTACTGTCCTCAGATTCTGTAGTAGGTTCTGTATGTGTCTCCTCTTCTTGACTGTCTGAAGCTATCACCTCCTCATACTCCTTGTTGAGATCAGGGATCTCATTCCTTTTCCTCTTTCCAGTCACTGGGGGAAATACTTGAATAACATGGGGTAGGGTCTTCTTCAACTTCTCCTGCTTCAGCTTCTGCAACTTCTTGAACCTAGAGCTCAATGGCTCGTCATCAATACTACTCTGTTCAACCTCCCTTGGCTTCTCAACTTCTGATTGCTCAACCTCCATGGGCTTCTCATTCTCTACAGTGTTCTGATCTCCCTCAGCATTCCTGAATACACCAAGTCCAACAGGCACTCTGCCATCACCTTGTGCTCTTTTCTTTCTCCTCTGATAATACTTTGGAACCACAGACATAGGTTCACCCTTCTCATATTCCATAGCCTCATCATCTGACTCAGGTTCTGAGGCATTAGACCTTTCATAGAAGAACTCTAAAGCTGGTCCTCCTTCAAACTCAACATCTACCCTAACAGTTGTGGTATCATCATGAGCCACAGATTCTGGTATGGCTCTAAGGGGTTTGGATGGAGTTCCAAGTTCTGTTCAGTCCTACCCATAACTAGGTTGTCTACAAGTAGAGCTGTGGGGGTTGAGGTGACTTGGATTTTAGATTGAGGGCTTCCCATGATTGTTTAGACACACTCAAAAGTTCAAACCCACAGATAAACTTCCCGCAAAAACCAACAGCAACTACTAGGGTAATATGGTGTTCAGACACCCTACTAGATCCCCAAAATACTACAAAAATCCAAACTTGATCAAGAAATCAAGGGTTTACCTCTTGCATGCACTGATTGAAACTTGTACACCGACCAGATAAAGCTTGAGGCTTTCTTGCTGTAGAGGTTCCGATCGGGCAATGTGGTGTGCAGGACGGCCGGCTTGAGCGTCAGAGAGTGATCGGAGAGTTTTTTTATGATAAAATCCGGCAGAACGGTTTGGGAGAGTTCGTCGGAATTGGGAACGTCAGAGTCTGAGTTTTTGCAGAATAAGAAAAAGATTTTTCCCTCTTATATTTTTACACTTCCAGAAATTCAAATCCGAACCCAAAATGGAAAATAAGTCCATATTTGCACATCAGTCCTTAACTTTCAGAAAATATCTAATTGACCCTCATAAATAAATATTAGTCCAAAACTTACTAACCTATAATATTTCAGCCCATAAAACTACTTTCTTCAGCCCAATAGAACAGGTTGACTCGTCTGACCCAATAGACTCTCCTTTTCATTTTCTGTCGAACTCCCATGTGTTTAAACACATTAATCCTCAGTGTTTAAACATCCTTCACAACTAACTTCTTTTTGTATTTTCCTTTTTCAACAATAAAAGACATAAAGCAGTAAACTAATTTACAACAATAAGAGGTGAGCAGAGGTACCTCAAATTCGAGAAACACCTAAGTGTTGTCTCAGTGTCTCAAAGGTTGCAGAATCCAGTGGTTTGGTGAAGATATTTGCAAACTGTTCAGCACTGGGAACAAATTCAATGGTTAGTTCCTTCTTTTCCACTAAGTCTCTGATGAAGTGGTGCTTGATGTCTATGTGCTTTTTGTGATCAACTGGATCATGAGAGAGATCAATAGCTCATTTGTTGTTATACTTGATGAGTAGAACCTCCTGCTTATAACCATAGTCCCTCAACTTTGCTTCATCCATAGTAATTGCTGACACCAACTTCAACCTGCTAAGTACTCAGATTCAGTGGTAGATAGAGAAGTGGAATTTTGCTTCTTGATGTACCATGACACCAGATTTCCTCCTACATAAAAACATCCACCAGTGGTACTCTTCCTGTCTTCAGAATTCCAAGCCTAATCAGAATCACTGTACCCCACAATTTCTGCCTGACTTCCTCTAGAATACGAGAGACCATAATCAGCAGTTCCATGTACATATCTGATAATTCTCTTGACTGCAGAGAGATGACACTCTTTAGGATCAGATTGGAATCTTGCACAAAGTCCAACACTCAGACAGATGTCTGGTCTGCTTGCAGTGAGATAGAGTAGACATCCAATCATACTTCTGTAGAGCTTGATGTCAACCTTCACGCCATACTTGTCATAAGGCAGTTTCTCTTTTGAGGCCATCGGAGTTCGCACACTCTTAGAATCATCCATTCCAAATCTCTTAACCAAGTTTAAAGTGTACTTGGTTTGATTAATAAAGATCCCTTCCTTGTGCTGTTTGACTTCAAGCCCCAGGAAATAAACAGTTCACCAACCATACTCATTTGAAACTCACTCTTCATCATCTCTATAAAGTTATCAACCAACTTTTGAGATGTCGATCCAAAGACAATATCATCTACATAAATTTGGGCAAGTAGAAGATGTTTATCATGTTTAAACACAAAAAGCGTTCGGTCTACTCCCCCTCGTCGATAGCCTTTCTGCAGAAGAAATTGGGTAAGACGCTCATACCAAACCCTGGGTGCTTGCTTGAGACCATATAATGCCTTTTTGAGTCTATAAACGTGATCAGGTAGATAGGGATCTTCAAAACCTTTAGGCTGCTCGACATAAACTTCTTCATTGATGATGTCATTCAAAAATGCACTCTTGGCGTCCATCTGATACAGAGTAAACTTCATAATACATGACATAGCAAGTAAGAAACGGACAGATTCTAACCTTGCAACATGAGCAAATGTTGCATCAAAGCTTGGTCGGCTAGGCTCCATCCCGGCTGCTGGGCGGTGGCGTATGGTTGCTGGGTGGTGCGCCTGGTTGCTGGGTGTTGGCCACGAATGCCACCGGTCCAGATCCGGTCTGTCCTTGCAACGATTGATTCACCATAAAAGACTCGAAACGCCTAGTCTCATCAACAACAGATAAATACGAAGGCAAAGGGTCCTTAATAGATACAAGACCACTAAACTGTTGAAACTGAGGACCTAGTGCGTTGAGAAACCACATTAACTTAACCCGTTCACTAGCGGGATCACTCAAAACAGCCATCTGATAAAAAATCTTTAAAAAACTAAGATGCAAGTCCTAAACAGTACCAGTCTGACGAATCATACCAGCATGCTGATGAAGGTGAAGGCGGTTGTGACTGTGTTGTGCTGGTAAGGTATCCCACATGTCCTTCGTGGTCAAACACTGGGAGATGACATTCCTGGCCTCCAGCGAGAGAGAGGCCAAAAGAACAGCGTAGAGTCTCTGATCCAGAGTCAGCCAGGCAAGGCAAACAGCCTGAGCTTTCTCGTAAACATCCAACTTGGCCTTGGCAGCGGCGTCGGGCGGGGAAGAGGAAGAAGACGCGTCCACAGGTGGCTGCGGAACAACGGGGCAAGGAGTGGAGCCATCAAGATGGCCAAATAAACCCTGAGCTTTGAGCACATATGTCACATGCTACTTTCATTGCAGGTACGTCGAAGCATCCAATTTGGCTGGAAGCAAGTGGATCATGGTGGTGAAGTTGAACTTGTCATCACTCAACGCCATTGCAAACCAAAAAATAAAATTTTCGATGAAAAAATAAGGGAGAGGCGCGCGGCGGCGTATCATGAGAGGTATCAAAAATTAAAATTTTTGATGAAAAAATAATGGAGAGGCAGCGGGTATTATGAGAGGAATCAAAAAATAAAATTGTTGATGAAAAATTAAGGGAGAGGCGGCGACCTTAAGAACAGCAAAAAATAATAATAATTTCGAGTAAAAAAAGAGAGAGGGGCGACGGATTTAGACTCGGGCAGCGGAAGAAGAAGAAAAAGAATTTTAAGGAAGAGAGGGTTTAAGAACCTAGGCAACTGATACCATGTAAAGACTAATTTCCAACGTAATCTGTATTGACATATTGAGCAGCTATTTATACTTTCAGAGAGGGTCCTAATTGTTACAAATTAAACCCTAGGGGCATACATGCAATATTCAAGAATTACAACTAATTATCTTCTAAGTCCACCAAGTTTTCTGTTGTCTTACAAACACACCAACACCTGTATTCTATTTTAGAATGATGAATTTATCCTTAAAAATATTAAGATCGTTACAAAAGTATGACATCTATACAGGGTTGTGCCTAGTGTAGTGCGAACTGTACTCCCGCACAGGGCCCGAAAATTTAACGGGCCCAAAAAAGTATTTGAAATGCATTATATATGTGTATTGTTTAATTTTTTAAAATGTAATGATTAGAATTATTTTCTGAAGGGTCTTTTTCTCTTTGAATTTGAACCTTTTAAAATTTAAAATATCTATCTTACTAATTTTTAATCTTTTGGATAAGACCATTTGAATTTCAATATGTATTTTTCTTAATCAATTAATGATATTATTATATTTTTTTATTATAAAGGGATTTAGAATCAAATTTTCGCACCGGGCATCAAAATACACGTCTATATATTTAAACCGATTTACATGAATTTTATGAAGGTTTCAGGCTCCAAGTTGGTACATAGCTGTTTCAGTTGGAATTCTGAACTGGAGCTGCTGCTATTATTCTAGAGAGATGGGCTATACTATATAGTCGTATTGGAGATGCTGTCCTTTCTGAGGTTGAAGGTTTTCAATGCTAAGTAGTGTTTGAGCTCACACTTTTGGATTGCAGTGGATCTTAATTTCCCAGCCTAACTCAGTTCTTTTTTTCTCTGCTTCTGTAAATTTTCCACATTCATAGTAGTTAGTCTTCCCTCAAATGACGTCACTTTTGGCTACATTGAGAAGATAATTAACTCCAATCTCTCTTCTCATCTACTCCTTTTTAGAAGCACTCCCTTCTTTGAATCCAGTTCGTACGTGGGATCCAATTTTGTCCACACCATTTTAGGCTATATGTATTTTTCTCTTTTTTAATTTAGCCTAATAAATTTCCTCCATTCTCGGATGGTTTCATTAAAAATAAATAAAATTCAAAACATGAATTGTTTTAAAGACCATTCATTACAGATATCACGCATCAGTTTAAAATGAACTGCATTACTACAAAATATAGACCTGTTAACTTAAACTTACAATAAATTTAATTTCGTAAAATATAAATTAATAAAATTTAAGTAAATTATTTAGTCTTGTAATAGACCGTCTATATTATATCAATAATATAGACGGCCTATTTCTGCAATTAAAATAGGAAGCGGCCCCCATCTTGCAAATTACTTTTGGGCAGGTCTTTTTTATGCAATTTCTGAAACATAATAAATATATATACACGTGAACATGCCCTTTTCCCCCAAATTCTGAAACGCGTTTTTCCCCTTTCCCCCAAATTTTCCAGAGCTCTGATCGGCGCTTCAACTCGGCGTTTTCCGATCGTTTCAATTCGTCTTCCGGTCGGCGTTCAACTCGTATTCCGATCGGATCGGGCTACTGGTAACTTCTCGTGTCTGATTTGCTGTGGTTTCGATTGTTATGATGATTTGTATTCCGATTTATGCTCTGATTGCTTTGATAATGTTAGGATCTGTTGTTTCGTTGTTGATCTGTTTTGTGATGTCTATGTATGCTCTGATTGCTGTGATTTCGATTGTTGTGATATATTTATGCTCTGATTTCTGTGATTATGTTAGAATCTGTTGTTTTAGTTGTTGATCTGCTGCTGTAATCTCTATGTGTGCTGTTGGTTGCTTATATATGCATGTGCAGTTGTTTGATGCAAAATATATGTGTTGTGTGGTTTCTGATTATGCAATTGCCGTGAGGCATCTATATGTGCTGTGTTGGGGTGCTTATATATGTGTGTGCAGTTATTTTATGTGCTGTGTTGTTTGATGCAAATACAGTTTTTTGATGCAAATATATGTGCTGTTGATGCAGTTGTTCGGTGTTTAGCTAGCTTGCTTTTTTGTGGATTCTATCTTGTTATGAAATTTTATATTTTTAGCCTGAAAACTAGACTGTTTAATGTGGTTTCTGTCTGCATATGAAATTTTGTGTGTTTAACTTGAAAACTATACTTCTTGATTTGTGTTGAAACTTGATTATTTATTGTGAAAACTGTGATATTTGTAAAACTTGATTTTTTAATGTGAAAACTGTGATTGTGAAAACTTGGTTATCAAGACTGAAAACTAAAGTAACTGTAGAAACTATATTTTTTAGGCTGAAAACTGTAGTGGTTGTAAAACTTGATTGTTTAGTTTGAAAACTGTTTTTATTGTGAAAACTTGATTGTTTAGGTTGAAAATTTTGTGTTTGCGAAACTTGATTATTTATTGTGCACACTGTGAAGATTGTGAAAACTTAATTATTTAGGTTGAAAACTGTGGTTTTTGTGAAACTTGTTTGTTTAAGTTGAAAACTGTGATGATTGTGAAAAAATGAATTTTTAGGCTGAATACTTTGGTGAAACTTGACTATACTTAACACCACATTATTTAACCTAAACACCCTAGTTTTTATGTACCTAAAATCTGATGTTATAATATGGAAATTTGTCTTTCTAACCTAAATTCTTTTGTGTTTACAAGTGTTTAAAATACAAAAATTATATTAGCTGATTTGAGTACATATTCTTTGCGTGAACAGTGCCGTGAATAGTGCGCGTGAACTGTGGCGTGAATAGTATTTTTCCAAATTTTGCAAATAAGGATCTCATTCCTTCCATATTATAATATAGTCCTTGGTATATATTATAGTTATAATATAGACGGTACAGACGGTCACTCCAGAGACCAACTCTAATTAGAGTATACTTGTATTCATCCTATTGTCAATAATGATTTTCAATTCAAAATTAGTATTAGTTAGTTCAATTCATTTCCGTTCAACAATAAAAAATAAGTTCAAGGAGATCACGATCACTAATACTATTTTGTCAAAAAATATACTATTATTGAAAACCAAATGCAAGAATTAGTGTGCTTGACATTTGGACTAATTTGTTCAACCGGAGATTTGCAAATGTAATCGTTTGACTAAAAAAATTCTACTAAACTCCAAGATATGTGTCCGTCATATCTTACCGGTGCAATTACGTATCGTTCTCCTATAAGTATCCTGCTCGGAGGAGAGCTGAGTTGAAAATAAAAAGCAGTACAAAACCCTATATCTTAAAATAGAACAGATGATGGAATCTGCAGCTTGTTTGCTAGATTTCGTTGCGAGGAAAGGGAATGGCATCAAAGGATTAGTGGATTCAGGAATATCACAAGTTCCCCAGCTGTACATTCAGCCGCTATCAGAAGAAGCCGTGGATCAGCGCTCATCATCATCAGAAGAAGACAAGTTTTCGTCGGTTCCCATCGACTTATCCAAGCTTGGTGGTCCGGAGCATGATCAAGTAGAAGCTGCAATCGTCAGGGCTGCTCAGACCCTCGGTTTCTTTCAGGTTATCAACCACGGCTTGGATTCGGCGGTGTTGAAGTCCATGATAGAAGCCGCGCGCTGTTTCTTCAACAAACCGGCGGAAGAGAAGGCGGTTTATCTCAGGGGGGTTGGTTCTGATCTGGTGAACTATTCAACAAGCTTTTCTCCAGAAAACGAAAAGTTTCTTCAGTGGAGAGACTATCTCAACATGTTCTACACCAATGATGAGGACGCAATCAATCTCTGGCCCGATGAATGCAAGTAAGGACCCGTTCTTCAGGTTTTCCTTTGGTTTTTGAGCAATCATTTTTTATACATATATATATATATTAATGGTGTGCAGGGAAGAAGCGCTGCAATATCTGAAGCTGTCGTATGAAGTGGCGAAAGTGCTGTTCAAGATACTGATGAAAAACCTTCAGGTGGAAGTGGAAGAGGCGAGGCTGGAATCTCTAATAGGGCTGAGAGCAGTAAATCTCAACTTCTACCCACCTTGTCCTAATCCGGAACTAACAGTGGGGGTGGCTCCCCATTCAGATGTCGGAATTTTGACTGTGCTCTTACAAGATGTGGTCGGAGGTCTGTACGTCAAGTCAGACCAGAAATGGATAGAGATACCTCCCACCCCAGGTGCTCTAGTCATCAATGTTGGAGATTCATTGCAGGTATAATAACTAATTTATTATATTTAAGGGACTACTCATTTGCATTTACAATGTTTGGCATTTTCGGACCAGATATTAAGCAATGGCATATACAAGAGTGCGGAGCACAAAGTGGTAACTACAGCGAAGGAATCCAGAGTGTCGATTCCAGTTTTCGTAACACCATTGTCGTCTCAGCCAATTGGTCCACTGCCTCAGCTGGTGGAGCGTCATGGAGATGCTCAATACAGACAAGTTCTATTCCAAGACTACATGAACAACTTCATGGGAAAGGCACACGAAGGCAAAAAATCTTTGGACTTTGCCAAAATAAATTAGACTGTTTGTTGTCATTCAGAATAATGTAAAGCTTGTGCTTAACGCGTAGCAAAATAAGGTGAAAATAAGGTTGTTGCAGTATCTAGAGAATCGGAGATATGAATGAATTTTCCCCACTTTTTTATTATTATAATAAATCATCCCAATATTACAATATTATTTATGTACCCACTTTGAGTTTATACATTTTACATTAGATTAGTAGTGAGTTTCTGTTGTTTGAGCATAGCAATTCCACCTAATCAGTGCCGTCCCTAATTATTTTATGCAGTACTGAGACAATAAAAAAGAAGTCCCAATATTCAAAAAAAGAACTAATTATTTTTCATTTTTTTTAAACTTCGGATAAATCTTATATTTATTACTTGGTGAAACCATTTCTATCAAATAAAATTGACAATAAAGAATAAATAAGTTTGACAAACATATATAGCATAAATTTTTATTTTGAACAACAACTTAATTTATTAATCAGAATAAAAAGTTATTACAAACAGAGAAACTATTACATAGATTATGCTCTAAACTATAAGCCATATCATGGACAATGCTTAGTTGCGATCTGCCAATTTTGCAAATTGCAATTTCCGAAAAGGAATCTAGCAATTGAGTGATTTGCGCGAGACAACACCCTTGATTTGCCATGGGAAAATTGAAGGGTTGAGTAGAGTAGAAATTAGAATAAAACTATCTGTTTTTAGCTTGACCCGTCTTAATCCCATTCTCACAGCAACCTTGAGGGCCCTCCAACATGCTTCCGCTTCAGTCTGTAAAGGGGTAACACACGTGAAATAGTCGAAGCCCTTCACCTCCTATTGGTACTGTGGCCCTGGTTTCTTTATGCTCCATGCACCAGTGCCTAAGGAAAAGTTGGCCCGAAATGAGCTGTCAAAGGTGATCTCATATGCGACATGGATTCCTTCACTTGTTAGTGAACCTCCCGCCTCTGAATTGGGGGGGGGGGGGGGGCGCATGGGATGTGGTCGTTCCACCGAAGGAGTTTGCTCGGAGTCCAGGAATCCGTGTGTGTCGTCACATGACTTGTGAAGTTCAAATTCCACCTTAGTGCAAATCCACGTCTCTTTTGCATCTCCGTTAACATTATCAAACACTTTTTGTTTCGTTGCTTCCGTATATTCCAGAACATGAAGATTAGAAACTGAATCTCCTCCAATTATGGCGAAGTGCACATCCAGTCTTTAAGTCTTCTCTAATGTCATTCCAATTCCTCACGATGTTAGCTAACGGAGATCTTTCCCAAACCGCCTTCGCATGGTCACAATGTGACAACATATGTGATTCATCTTTTGTCTGTAAGCCAACACATTGATTATCTAACACGAGTCTTCATTTCCACCTGTTGGCTTCTATTGGGAAGAACTCGTTGCATGACTCGCCACATAAAGATTAATATCATTTGTGGGAGTTTTAGATCCCAGAATCTCATCCAAAACTTTGCCTGTTGTGGACTGGGACGTGGGGAGCCAGGGGATAAGTCTCTCATGGCCATGTGGTAGCCAGTTTTGGCTGAGTATTTACCATCCCTGGTTGCTGGCCACACAATTGAGTCTTTGCAGCTACCTTTGTCAGGCATATGCATCGCAAGGATGTGTGGAATTACCTGCGGTTGAAAGATCGCTCTTATCAAAGGTATCCTCCATTGGTCGGCTCTCTCATCAATTAGATGTGCCACCTTTAGATTTGTGTATGCACTAATCACTGAGAAGATTTCCTAAACTCCCAACTTTCCTTACTTTCCATGAAAGTTTTTATACGTTTTAACTTATACAGGTTCCTTTTAATTTGAACTGTATATTTTGTTACTTAATTATTTTTAATTTTTTAATAAAATTTCTTGATTTTTCGCATAAAAACATGTTTTACTATATGTTTACTTAAATGATCAATGTTTTAATACAAAATTGTATCACTTGAGTTTAAATATATAGTGGTAGTTCCATATCATTTAGGAAAGTTGGACTTTCGAGAATATTTGCCCTAATCACTGAGCCTCCGGAGACTGGGTTTTGGAATCTATTGTTCCCCAATGCTAATCTTCGTACCATCTTCGAGTTTCCATGCTAAGTTCTTCTTGATCAGTTCTTTGCCCCAGAGAATAGGTTTCCAACCCCACGAATCTCCCAGTTTTGTTACAGCTTATTCTTGCGCATATACTTGGCTGCATAGACTTTTCTGAGCAAGAATTCCTTTTCGTTGAGGAGATTCCACGCGTGTTTAGCAAGGAGTGCTTGATTCATACCCACTGTTGATCGGCCTTTGACTTGTAGATAGTTTTCCATGACTTCCATTGCACTGTCCGGCCTTCCATTTCGCCTTTCCATAGGAACAAAGTTGTCATGGTATCCAATTTTTGGAGAACCTGCTTTGGGATCCTGAAGATTCCAAATGGATACAATGCTAATGAGCTGAGTACATGTTTTGCCAAGGTTATTCTTCCTGGAAGATTTAAGAGCCTTGCTTTCCATGAGTTGAATTTTTCTTTGAATTTCCTGATCAAACCTGCAAAGATTTCCTTCTTTTTTCCTTCCAGCTTGATCGGACTCCTTGAGTAGGAGCTGCCCACCCCTTGGCCATGTATATTGAGTGTGTATCTTATCATCATTTGGAGGTTGTTTGGCGTGTTAGGACTGAATATGTCGGAGAATTTCTCAAAATACGTTGTCCCGAGTATCTAGCATATAGATCAATTGTCTTGGCTAGGTGAATGATGCTCTTTTCTGTGCACTTTGAGAAAATGATACAATCATCTGCGTACAGGAGATGAACAACTCTTGGTCCTCCTCTTGAGACTTGAATTCCCAAACTAGGATTTTGTCGCATTTTCCCTTCGAGCCATGCCGACATGAATTGTTGAGTAATGATAAACATGTATGGTGATAGGGGGCAACTAATAAAGAATGGAAACAACTAATTTCCAAAAATATTCATGAAAAGTGAATATTAGTTTGGAAAGATTATTATATTTATTTTTCCTTTTAGTTTTAGAATAGAATTAGGACATATATTATTTTTCAATTTTTTTATTTTCATAGCTATATATTGTAATCCTTATAGAGAAAAGAGGAAAAGAGATTTTGAGGTTAATAAAAATTCAGAGTATGAGTTTTAACCCAATTTTCCCGGAGGTGTGATTGGCAAAGGATATTTATACATATTTTTCCGAGGTGTGATTGCCAAGGTTAATTATTTATTTTGTTACGAGTTCTTTTTCCAACAACCTATTCTTCAACGCACGCGTCCTGCATCATTTTTTGTATCAGAGCAAGGTTTCTTCAATGACGCTGAAAGATCTGCAAGAGATCACTAGCAGACATGAGTCTATGATTGCTAAGTACAGTTCAGACATTGCTGAAATCAAGGAATCCTTAAAAAAGTTGATTGCTCGTCTTAACGCATTGGATGCGAATAATCCGTCGCCACCATCACCTATGAATCCACCGGCAATGATAAAAACATCGATTGCTTGCTTCGAACCTATTGTGCAGAACTTTACACCGATATTGAAGTCGTATCAGTCTTCGCCAACAGAGACGCCAATGGATGAGCAGAATTCACCATCATCTGTGAAGGTTCAACAACAGAAGCCATCCTCACTTCAAATGGATGATCCATCACAACATTCACAGCTAAAGATCGAGCCACATCAACGATTGGAAGATCAAGTTCAAGAACACCATCAATATCAAGATATGGAGATGTTTAATCGAAGATCAATCGACAATATTCGACCAAGGATGGAATGTATACATCAGTGTTTGAAGAAAACAGAATTGAAAGTCCATAAATTCGTTGTTAGACTTTTTGATGGGTTTGGAATTCAATCATGTCTTTTACGTGAGAAGTATCTTATTCATTGGAAAGGACATCCACGCAAGGAGTCAAGGATTGATTCAGATTTGCAGAATTATTTCGAGAGGATTAATTGTTATAACTCGTCGGAGTCGAGTTTTTTCAAGAGTGGGAGAATGATGAAGAATGGAAACAACTAATTTCCAAAACTATTAATGAAAAATGAATATTAGTTTGGAAAGATTATATTTGTTTTTCTTTTTAGTTTTAGAATAGAACTAGGACATATTATTTTCCTTTTTATTTTATTTTCATAGCTATATATATATATTGTAATCCTTATAGAGAAAAGATGAGAAGAGATTCTGAGATTAGTAACAATTAAGAGTATGATTTTTATCCCAGTTTTCCCGGAGGTGTGATTGTCAAAGGATATATATATGGGAGCGGTTTCATTCACTCTCTTATTTTCACTCATCTTTTTACTCAAAATCTCATCCGTTCCCTTTAATGTAATCTAATGATTGAGATTAAATCAGAATTAATACATTTTTTTTCCTAATTTTCTGTAATGATTAATTATTTCTTTTATTTTCCTTCCATTTTAAAACTATTTCCTTATTTGTTCTCCCTTCTTTTCTTTCTTCTCCAGGTAAACATCCGATCATTACACCACACCACCTGATACCCCAACTTTCTTTTCTTTCTTCTTTTCTTTTCTTTTCTTCTTTTCTTAGATATAAATCACACCACCGCCCGACTCCTTCACCAGACGAACACCGCCCCGTTGGACCCTAATCTCCACCATCCGCCGGTGTCTCATCACACCACCGCCGATGTACCTATACCAACCAACAATCACAGCTTATGATTTTCGCCAGTCACCTCTACCTCTAACTCATCACCAGTCGACCAACAAACACCGCTAACTTTCGTGATAATAAAAATATTCTAAATTAATTTGAAGTCTGGAAGCATGAATTCGGAATTTAGAACTTGAAAATTTTGATTTAGGGAATATGGAAGAATTAGCATGATTCGTCGAAGAAGAATTTGTATATGACTGGGAGATACGAAGAAGAAGAAGGATACCAAAGAAAAAGGAACTATAATTTGGGGAAAATAGTTATAAAAGGGAAGACAGTTTAATTAATCATTAAACTGTCATCATTAACCATTTGGGGAATTTGTAACTTTAAATTTTTTTTGGTGAGGAATTTGGAAGCATGAATTCGTTGCTGATGAATTTGTGTATGACTGGGGATATACGAAGAAGAAGGATACAAGTGAAAAGGGAAATTATAATCTGGGGAAAAAAAGTAATAAAAGGAAAGGAAGTTTATTTAATCATCAAATAAATTAATAAAGACTGATTTAATATTAATCGTTGAATTAGATTAGAGGGAATGGTTGTGATCTAGAGTAAAATGATGAGTGAAAATAAGTGAGTGAATGGAACCCCTTCCATATATATATATATATATATATATATATATATATATATATATATATATATATATATATATATATATATATATTTTCCGAGGTGTAATTGTCAAGGTTAATTATATATTTTGCTACGAGTTCTTTTTCCAACAACCTATTCATCAACGCACGAGTCCTGCATCGGCAACCTTACCGTAATCCTTTATTAGGGTTGAAGAAATGTCTCTCTTTCCCGTTCACTGATACCTGGTAAGAAACAGTTTTGACATACATCATTATCAAGTTAATTATGTTACCTGGGAAATCCCTGAAGTTGAGGCTATCCTCCAAGAACTCCCATGAGACTCTGTCATATGCTTTGCTCATATATAATTTAATTGCTACTAGTCCCGTTTTTGCAGAAGAATGTGATTTCATGTGATGCATGGATCTGTGTGCTAGTAACACATTCTCTGTTATATTTTTGCCCGGTACGAAACCGTTTTGATTCTCTGCGATGATGTCCGAGAGCACATATTTCAGCCTCAAAACCAAAACTTTTGCAATCAATTTGTATTTCACATTGCAGAGGGAAATGGGCCTAAAATCTCCTGGGTTTTGAGGCATCTTTTTTTTGGGATTAAAATGATCCTTGTCCTATACCATTCTACTGGGAATGTATCCCCATTTAGAATTTTCAAAATTGTTTGTGTCACCTATTTTCCAATGGTCTTCCAGTACCTTTTGTAAAAGCCAGCATGAATGGCATCTTCCCCTGAGGCACCCCAAGGTTTCATTTCTTTCAGTGCTTTATAGACTTCTGAGTTGGTGAATGGCCTTGTAAGCGAGTTCCTCTGTTCTTGAGATAGCTTTTTGTCATTGGAACTCATGAAATATGATCTAGTCACTTCTCTCTCTATTGGTGGTGGATATCATTCCGGCAAGGTGAACACCTGTTTAATATGTTCTTCCAAAGTTCCCAGAATCTGCTCTTCTTCCATTACCCATTGGCCTTGAGTAGTGTTGAAAATGACTGGGACAGTGGTGACGTCTTTTCTTTTTATGGCCCAGTTGTGATAAAAGGCCGTGTTTTTCTCACCAAACCTTAGCCAGGAGACTTTAGCGCGTTGCTGCCAATAGTCTGAGATTCTTTGCTGTAAGTCCATGATCTTTGATTGCTTGAATCTGGCTTCTGTGAGTTATCAAACCTTGTCCATATTGGAGTGTTTCCAATTCCTGGTTAGTTTCTGCACTTTCTTCTCCATATTCCCAAAAGTGCGTTTATGCCAATTAACCAGATGTGTAAGTGAAATTTGAAGCTTATCTATTAATATTTCTGTATTTGATAATGATGGTTGTGGGCTGGTGTACCAACTCCAGACTCTATCAATTATCTGCACTGGTGGCTCCAACTTTGACCAAAAGGCTTCAAATCTGAGCTTATGTGTTCTTCTTCGTGGTTGCGGTGCAAAGTCCAACAAAAGAGGGCTATGATCAGAGTTGTAAAAGGGTAAATTGGTTACCTTTGCTTCTGGCCATTTTTCTTTCCAACTTTGATTTGCAAAGGCTCTGTCTAGCCTTTCTATTATCGTGTCCGGAGCCTCTCTGCAGTTGGTCCAGGTGTACCAGAGACCCTCTTGGTCTATTTCCTGTAGGTTTTTCCGATTAAGAAGTTCATGCAGACCTATGGTGAGATGGTTCGGTATCGGGGCTCCTCCTCGTTTGTCTTATTGAGTGAGGACTTGTTTGAAATCCTCAACTAAAATAGTTGAAAAGTCATCATAATAATCAAAAGAAGAGAGTTTATTCCGTACTAACGGCCTATCTGCCGAAACAGGGGCCTCGTACACAAAACCGAAACACCACTTATAGTCGGTGGCATCGGAGACAAGACTAAATATAAAGTTAACTGAAGCCTTAACTATGTCTACTACCAAACCAGACTTCCAAAATATAGCCAATCCCCCTGATTTACCAATCGGATCAACAAACCTAGCTTCTAGGAAAGGTGAAGATTCCAGTCAGTCTTCCAAAAAGTCCCTATTAGCTTTCATCTCCGCTAAACACAAGATATTAGGTTTATATTGTCTCATCAATTGGTCGATTGTCTTCGTTGTAGAGGCGTTGTTAAGGCCCTACAATTCCACATTAGTGCCCTCATGGCTGCTTGGGTGGTTGACTTGGTTCAACCACCGCAAAACCATTGTCATTGTTTGCTTCCTTTTGCTACTCCACCGCAGCTGGTGCACCATTTCTGGAGTCCGCCTCCTCTCCATCTTCTGCATTTTTGCTTGTCAATTCTTCTCCACTTTCCACTGCCAATTCCTCTCTGATCTTTCTGAGTATCTCTTCCACGTCTTGCGAGCTGGACTCCGTAGATGCATGAGTTGATGATATTGTGTTGTTGCTAGCCACCATCCGGATAGCCTCCAACTCCATCGTCGTGTATACATGGTTGAAGATAATATTCCTCCTCTTGTGCGGGGGCAGCCCCGAGTTGGTCAGTAATTCTGCAGCATCTCTTGCAGCATAAGTATTCAAAATAAGTCAAAATATATAGGTTTAATTTGATATTTTAATAGCACATATCCCCTAGTATATTTATTCTTTAGTCTTTATAATAAGAAATCGTGTATATTAATGCCAATGTATAAATTAAAGTAATAAATCATAAATTTTGCACATCAAGTCACACACGTTCACCGCACACGCATAACACAACAATTTACATGTATAATATTATGGCCAAGTTCAATACCGATTAATTAAAAAAATTAAGCACAAAAAGGGGCTTTAAAAGGCTATTTCTAGTTTTAAAATTGGCCCAAAAAGGCTTGGATTTTAAATAAAAAAGAGTCCAAATACTGAACTTATATATATGATCAGTTATAATTTTTTAAAAATTTGAGCCCCTAAAATTGTTTGAATTTTTGGGCCTGAGGCAAGTGCAGTATTTGCCTCAGTGTTGGGCTGCCCTGCACCTGATGATAGCTTATCTATTAGATTCTCGACATTCCCATTATTTACAAACACTAGTAGAGTTGTGCACGGCGCGAGGCCCCGCCATTACTTGAGATGTCGTGCTTCGTTTTGCGAAGTACGTCGTTAATTCCCAGCCACGCTTTCTATTTCTGAAGTCGGATATATTTTATCCTTCCAGATTACCTTTACGAGTTCATAAACAATGCTTCAGAAGGAAAATCGATGTCGTAATATATTCGTTCAGGAGTATATTCCGAACCCGGAATTAAGATGTTTTACAACATCGGAACACATTCAGTAAATATTATTACGTTTGAGTTTCCGACGTCAGAAAGTGTAAAAGAAATCGGTTTCACAATATGTTTATGTAGTCGGAATTTAGTTCGGAAACTATAATCTGATCAACATTCCGGTTGTAAATAAAGAACAAAATCAACATTCATGTCCTAATGTAAGACATCAGATTGCATTTGGTAGTTATTGTTACGTTTGTGCTTTCGGGCTCGAAAAGTATGAAAGACAGACAGCTTGATTCCCGTTTTCCGAATCGGAAAAAGGGTCCGGATTGGACGTTCAAAACACGCAGAGGCGAATCCAAAAATATAATTATGGGATAACAATATTAGATATAAAAATTACAGTAACTTATTAAACTAAACAATGTCTTATTACAATACTTTTCTTCGACACACACTGTCGACGAGGCTTTATAATCTCTTTTAGAATTCATGAAACTCTTTTAGAAATCACGATATTCTTGAAACTCTTTTAGAATTAAAACCTAAATCCCTAATTCGACCCTAAATTAGATTTATACATAATATACTTATACAAAGCAGTGGAGGTTTCCAACTTGCCGGACCATATAGAGAAGCATAGTATTGATTTGTTGAGACAAAACTGACCAAATTCGTTGAGTAAAGAGTCGATGTTGCTTTGATTTAGGTTTAAAAAATAATTTTTCTTTTCTACTGATAAAAGGCTGCGTGACTTTTTTTTGTTTCTGAGTATTTTTTTTTTGTTTATGGATAATTTGTTTGTGTTTTGTGTCTTGTTACTAGTATTAATTTGATTTTTCTAAATTAATTAACTCTCTTCTTTTCTATTAATAGAAGTATAATATTCTTTTTTATTACATGATTTGTTTTTGTTTCTTAAAGTGATCTTTTTTCTATTAATAGAAGATAATATCTTTTATATGGGGTAACATATATACTAATACTTCCTAAAAAAACATATATACTAATACTAGTTTTTTTTTTTACTATGGGGTAACAAGTGTTACCCCATGCTCCTAACTACCTCCACCCCTGCGAACACGGCTCAGGTATCGTAACTGAAGAACGAGATAAACATTCCAATCCAAATGCACGTCATCGGAAAGTCTGCTCATTAAGTAGTTTATGAACACTAATCCAGCCTCGTAAAGTTTAACAATATTACTAGTTTCGGATATCAGTTTCCGATATCAGGAAACACATAGCGGATGGTTTTTGATTGCGAAAGTATGCTTCCAGACAGAAAATTTACTATCCGGACGATATACTGGGTCATATTGAATATATGCCACTTATTTTAGCTATTGATTTCTGTAGGTGGAAACCAGCCACAGTTTAAAATATCCCCCCTAGAGATTTCTGATCTCGGTAACCATTCGAAAAAAAATTGAAATCTGATATTCAAATCGATTCCATGATGTGAAATCATTTAAATGACCCGGACTAATAAGTAAGACAATTTGGTCATCAAAATACACTATAAATTGGCCAATAATTCGTAATTTTGGGTGCATGTAAGAAAAGTGAACAATTCTCCTATAAATGAAAATCAAAATGCAAATTCTACCATTGTTTGTGAACCATATTTACGTCACAGGAAGCTCTATGCACGACGCGCTTTGTTGCAACACGTAATTAGCCAAACTAACCCTTGTAGTCTTTAGCTCTTGGAAGGTGTAGGGCGTCGTGTTTTCCTCGAAAATCTGAGAATTGGCAAATAACATCACTCAACATATTTTTATTCACTAGATTCAAAAAATGAAATAGAAGAACAAGTACACCCATGCAGGGTAAAAGTTTGAAAGTTTTGCCCGTGCCACTAATTTTCACGAATACATAATTTTGTAGTAACCACAACTCCAATCATTGTCTTGAAGCTTGTACAATAAGGCTAACATGTTAGTATCAATGTTATGGAACAATTGTAATTTTTAAGTGAATAATGACAATGATGTAAAGAATGCAAAATACTCACCTTAATTTGGTAGACCTCGACTTTAATGGAATTTCTATAAAATGAATTCAACGCTTACTTCACGAATTCTACAAAATAGTTTATTGAAGGTCGGTGAAGGGGATCTATCTAATAGGTGACTATGTGGGACGAATTAATAGCCACCAACCGCCAATGTTCACTAGTTTATATACATTCAGATTTGAAGATACATAGACGAAAATGTGAATGCAAGTAACCAAAATTGAAAGAATATGCAAAGTTACCCACTTTTCAAGGAATGCGCAAATGAACAAGTACTTCGATCGATCCCTAAGCAGGGGCGGAGCTAGAAATTTTATATGAGGGGGGTCGGACGTTAAAAATTTGTTTTAACTATTCTAATAATATAAAATATGGCAATTAATTGAAATGTCAATAAAATTAGAACATTAAAGACATTCATTGCTAGATAAATATATAAAAATTGATGATTTTAGCATCATAATATGGACCACTATGTTTTTCAAGTCGCACATTCCTCTCCGAAAGTCTATTAATGAATTCAAACTTGAGATCCTATTAATGAATTCAAAATAACTGAAATATAAAAAGTAAGAGGGAAAAAACGAGAGAATTAATCAAGTATCTTTTTGTTGATTTTCTTGTTTTTAAATAGAAGTTTTTTTTTTATTTGAAAATTTAGTTCATAACATCAATATATTCTTTTAGTATTGATAAAAGCCATCTCTCAAATTATAATATTGCGTTTCAATTTTGCATATGTAATATTGCCTTGTTAAATATAATGAAATTAAACTACCTTATTTGTTTTTAAAAAATAAAGTAAATAAATCTATTCCTATATGGGATTGATATATGATTATTATTATATTTAAGAAAATATTGTCTACAAGAGATTGTAATCAATCGAGATTTGAAAGAAAAAAATAGAATTTAATTATATTGTTCCTATATTTTAAGAAGAACTAAAAAGAATCATATTCTAATTGTGTTTGATTGTAATTACATAATATTATACTAATTATGGTCTCATTCTCCTTTTATAACTCATCATTCTATACTTTTCAATAGTAAAATAAGTAAAGAAAATTCATGAGAGGGGCCACATATAGTAATTACTCTAACAAAACAAATTTAAAATTTATCTAACACCTATAATCAAGAAAAATTTAAATATTGGGGGGGGGGGGGCCTCTGGGACCCCCGATCCTCTGCCCATGTCCCTAAGGCCGTCTTTAAATAAGTTAGCCTCCATCTTTTGCCTAACATGCCTTTTGGATTGCGTCGGGGTATAAAATTTCGATCCAATCCATGAATCGCATTTGTGCCAAGTGATGCATTTATCTAGCATAATCGTAGGCATGTATAAATAAGGTTTTAATATTGATCGAAAATAATGTAATTTATGAAAACCTAAACTTACAGTTTAAAGAGTGTCCTTTGAGGTTGCCATAAATTCTCAAAATCTTGCCAACATAGTACCACCATCTTCTCAACACCAAAAGCATCTCTAGGTACGGAAGAATTATAAGGACTAGTGTGGGGATGTAATGAAAACTTGTCATAAAGGAAGGGGAGGGAAGGTGGAATTTCACTAGTCAATTTGGACTTGGCATTATTCTTTTGTGGGAAAGGTTGAGTAGGTACTTGATCGCCCTTACTAGGAACTTGTACTAATTGTCTAGGCCACAAGAGAATGTCTTTCATTAATTGACTAATTTGTTTGGGTGCTCCTTCGTGAATGGGAATGTGGGTATCACCAACGATGGCTTTGGTTAACTTAATCAAACCGATTGGAATGTCTTTTCCATGGTGAAACTTAGTTGCTTCCTCAAAGCTTCCATTAGCAACTAGTTTAGGGGGTAAGGTGGTACTCACGTCAACGTATAACTTTCATGGATAATTTTCCTATAAATTGACATGGATTTAATTGCTTATATTGTTGAACACCACATTCATGTTAGGAGTAAATTTTTTGTTGATCTGTGTAAAGAAACAAGGGTTGTAGAGCCATCTAAATGTCCTTATATACTCAGTTCAGTGCAAGGAGAGGGAGACTTATCTGGTGAGTCTATTAATTTGTCATCTTGTGAGGATTCTGACACAGATGGATTTCCAAATTCATGTTCAATTTCCACATCCAAGAGAGGAGAAAACCTGTTTTCTGAAAGTGTGACTGAGAGAGGCAAACTGTTAGGTGAAAAATTGAATTGATTGAGGATTGGTTGCTTACCTGTCCCAACTGCTATATCATCATGAACAAATGTGCTTGGAGGATTTGGAGTGAGCATAAGTGTGTTCTGGAGGAGGTCCTGATCTGTGACTCCTTTTGTATTGGGATGAATAGTGCAGCCTATTTTTTGTGACACCAGACTGGACCATGCATCATTGTGTACTATTAGTACTTGAGTGTGAGAGTCCTGGTTGATCACAAGTTCTTCAATTGGTAAGATATTTTGGCATGGAGTGAAGAGTGACACCTGGAGAGGATTTGGAATCTTCTTCTTTTTGGTAGCATTGTTTTTGGGTTTCTGAGCATGGACCACTGTTTCCTTTGCAACCTCAACATCTTTAGTGTTGGGTGTGAGGGCAGATGAACTAGCTGAGAGATCAATAATTGGAGTGGCATTGAGCTCAGTATTGGCCTTAACTTGGTTGATGTCAACATTTTAAGGCCTACTTAAGTTTTCTGGGGTCACTGCCTTTCCTTTAGACTCAACAACAGAGGCGTGTGGTCTAATTAGCTGTCTAAGTTCAGGGTGGAGGACAAGGTAGTTCTGATCATCATGTCCTAACATACAACATTACTGCAGTACTTAGGAATATCCTCATATTCTATAGGGTATCTCTTGATTATGCCATCATCAATTCCCAATCTTATTGAGGTCAGTTTCTGCCTGAGATCTATCTCTACACGTAGTTTAATTGCAGAGGGCCTGTAAAAGAAGAAGATGTTGCAGCATCCATCTTGATAAAGCTTCCTATTTGGTTCCCAATGGATTGAATCATAGTATCATTGTGGTAATAAAAGGGTACCGTAGGGATTGTTAACCAAACTGGAACAATTGATGATACTTCTTCTGGGTAGAAATCAATGGTCAACTTGAGTACCTTCATTAGAAAGCCTGCAAACATCCAGTAATATTTGATCCAACAACGTTGGTAGTCCTCGATCTCCTCGAACCGGATGAGAATGTGTCGGAAGTCAACGGATCTGATCTGAAACTTCCAATTGAACCCAATAGATTTGAAAGTCTCGTGTAGTTTTTCCATGGCTGGCTTTCCTCTAGCAAACTTTCAGATCAGCGCGTTGGTATAGTGTGTTGCCAGAGATTCCGCCTGTTACCATGTTACCATACAAGCGATCTCACCTCGGTATTCTGTGATGGGGGTTGATTTCTGGGTTTGAGGGTAGATTAGTGGAGAGTGATGGAGGGTTGTTAAGGGCGGTGAGGAAAGACTTTCCGGCGGCGTTGCCACCACGGTATTGCGGTGACGCAGCCATTGGATCTGTCATTTTGTGACCGTTAGAGAGTCGTTCAAGATGGGGATTGGTCGGAATAGGATTAAACGGGCAAATTTTGTTGGTTTTAGGAACATTATATATTGGTGAATTCTAGAGAGAGTTTGGGCATTGAATTCGCGTCGTAAAAAACAACAGACATAATAGTCCCGGACCTGCGCCCGTTCCCGACAAAAACAACCGCCGGCTCCCAACCTGCGTCTCGTTCGCCCTGCCACTGCTTATTCGTTGCAGCCAAGGATGACCTACTTTGGTTTAGTCAGGGTCGTCGAAAACCTTCGACCTGCCGTCCCGTAGTCGTGGCACTCAGCGCCGAGTGGTCTCTTCTCGCTCCAATTCACCGACGCCGGACGTTCAGCCCTTCAGTCTGTCTCTTATCCGACCTCCCCGGTGTTGTTCAGCCTCATAGTCGATCCAAACGTGATAGGTGTTTTTGCTCTGGTGAATTATGTGTTACCGTCATTTTGATCGGCGCCGCCACATGATGGCGGTGCCTCCGGCTGGTGATCCACCACTAGCACACCTCTCATCTTCTCCACCTAAATCATACACCCAGGCCCTAAACAATATGAAATCGGATCTCGTTATCCATTCGATCAGATCCAAAAACAGAGAACCCTTCAATCCAAAAGAACAGATTGATCACTTGGGGGAACTAGGCATACATTTCTCGCATAAGGAATGTGATAGATTGAAGGCTCCACTGAGATTTACTCTGGTCGGATATTTCACCAAATCCAGACCTAGACTTGATCGCCTCCGGCGAGACTTTCATGCGGCTGGGTTTAAGGGACAATTTGGTATCTTTTTGGTTGATAATCATCTTGTTTTCATTCATTTTCAAGTTGCATAGGATTACTATCGTTGTTGGATGCATAAAGCCTGGAGTTTTGGATTCTATTCGATTAGAATCACAAAGTGGAGCTCAGATTTTAATTCGAACGGGGATTCTCCAGTAGTACCAATCTGGGTAATTTTTTATGGTCTTCGCCAACAATTTTTTGATGAATCTACCATGTTGAGCCTGGGTAATTTGTTGGGACACCCTGTCAAAGTAGATCAAGTAACGATTAAGAGAATCATACCTCATATTGCTAAAGTGTGTGTAGAGATTGATGTCTCCAAACCACTTAAAGAAAGAGTATGATTAGATTACAGGGATAAAGGCTTTTGGTGGTACCTAGAGTATGAGGGAGTACCAAATTATTGCTTAAAATGCTCTACTTTAGGTAATTTTGAATCTGACTGCATTATAGAATCAAATGCTAAACAGATTCCTAAGGCCCTGTCAAGTTCAGCTTATATTTTGCACCTTGCAGTTAAGTTAAGCTAACTTCATCTTTTTTCAGCAAACTGCAGCGTGTTTCAGCAAATTGCAGCGTGCTTCAGCTAATTGCAGCTTCCTTCAGCAACCTGCAGCGTGCTTCAGCAAACTTCAGCTACCTGCAGCTGGCTTTAGCTAATTGCAGCGTGCTTCAGCTAATTTCAACAGGTTTCAAAAAAAATCAATAATTTTTTTGAAATAAAGTTATTTTTTTATCAAATGTCAATTATATATATATATTTATTTATTTATCAAATAAAGTTATTTTAATATGTTTAGTTTAGTACTCGAGAATAAATCAAATTAATTTATATTTGAAAGTAACACTTTGAGCAAATATTCCCAAAATGCATATTGGTTGCATCCAATACTAATTGCTATCATCTGATCGTTCAATTTCACTAGTATCACCACCTACCAAATTCCAAATCTTTTCAGCTATACCATAACACTTTTTCAACTGTCCAAATGCACCTTCGATTGTCATTCTCATGAAGAATATCGTTTGTTAAAATGTTCCACCTTACCTCTAGGTGGTGCATGTCTTAACTATGGTACATGTTTTCTTGCTCTTGTACCGGATACATGAGATCTTAGGATGATTCAGATGAATCTTATTAAAGGGAAAAGAGATAAGTTTTGAAATTTAAATTTTTTTTAAAAAATATGTAGTGCATTTAAAAAAAGAAAGGAGAAAAATTAAAAAAGATTATAAACTTTTAGTTATGTGCTAAAATTTATAAGATTCAAAATAAAATATTTTTAACTTATTTCAGCGAATTTCAGCCGATTTCAGCTAACTGCAGCATACTTCAGCTAAATGCAGCTTGCTTCAGCTACGTTCGGCTACCTGCAGCGTGCTTCAGCTAACTGCAGCGTGCTTAAGCTACCTGCAACGTACTTCAGCTAACTGCAGCTTGCTTCAGCAAATTTCAGCTAACTTCCGCGCAGTTCAGCGCTGTTAAGCTGAAAATGAGCTGAACTTGACAGGGCCTAATTACTGCAGGTTTACTTTATTTAAAAATAGAAATAACAAAACCAATGTTTCTGGCACTGCTACAGCAGCAGTGAATACTAATGAGGTTGTTGAGGATGTCTCATTGGAAAAGACTGGCACTTTTGCAGGTACACATACTTGGAGAGTCAAACAAATAAAGAACATGAAGAAAGGCAAGGACAGACGATACAGGAAGGGTAATTAATCAGGCAACAAAGGGTACTGATTCACTTACAATACCAACCAAATTTATTACACAAAAAAGATGCGACAGAAATGATGGATGGGAACCAGTCTGATAATGAGGTATTCACTAGTCCTCCAAGTAAGCTCATGCTCACTAATGGTGAAAGATGTATATCATCTAGTGAGCCAGTAGCCCAGTTCATCACCTATCCAATGACATTGTAGATAAAAATGGGGACTTTATAATAGAGCCTTTTCTGTAGTCACAAAAAAGGCTTAATAATTTGCTCCCAAATATTCAGCAGTTCAAACTGATACACTTGCTACTGCTATAAATACTAAAAGGAAGTATAATCGGAAAGATTACACTCAGGGCCCAAAGATAGTGTCAACTAGATCACAAATTCCCTCTACACCTACAGATTTATTATGATTAGTTTTAATAAATGTGTATGGAATGTTATGGGGATTAAAAGCAATAGAGCCCAGAGGAGAGTATGAAGTATCAAAAGAAAACAAAACGTTTCCCTTTTGTGCTAATCGAGCCTTTAGTTAATTTGCAAAGATTAGGTCAATTGCATTTCCACTAGGGTTTAGTCAGTTTTTCTCTGATCCTAGGAGTAAGATATGGATACTCTGGAATGATCCTTTTACTGTCAATATTATGCATGTTTATGATCAATTTGTGCTCACTGAGTTAAAGCATACTTCTTTCACTGAGTCTTGGAATGTTGCATTTGTATATGGGAGATATACAAGGGTTGATAGGGAACCTCTCTGACAGGAATTGGGTGCATTCACTAATAATGCTCTCATGATAGCTGGGGATTTCAATGTTGTTAGGGAAGTGAATGAGTACTTAGGTCAATCATCACCTAGTCATAACAGCATGCTAGATTTTAATAATTTTATAGAGTCAAATAATTTGGTAGAAATACCTACAGCAGTTAACTTGTTTACATGGTAGTAAGGCGTAGATGCAATGTGTGGCAAAGGTTGGACAGAGGTATAGCACGCAATCAGTTTATGGACTTATTTCCTCAAACTATGATAAGAGTAAAGCCTAGGGACCCATCTGATCATTCTCCTTTACTTATGACACTCTCAAAGAGTAATAGTCAATTTGGTCTGAAATCTTTTAGATTTCAAAAATGTTGGTTGTTGTATTCAGATTTTATGAGTACTGTTACCGAAAATTGGAACCTTAACTGTGATGCTTATGGTATGTTAAAGTTTATTTGAAACCGAGAGACAGAAATAGAAACTAATGCAATGGAATAATGAGGTTTTTAGTAACATACATGATAAATTGCTATTGAGCAGCTAGTGGAATAAAAAGAGATTGATTATCGGAATGTAAAATCAGATGCTAACAAAGTTGAATTTCATAGTGTACAAGCTGAATTAACATTGGCTCTTGCTAGACAGGAAAGTTTCTGGAAGCAAAAGTCAAGAGTAAAATGTTTTAATAAAAGGGGACTCTAATACTAAGTTCTTTCATGTCTCGGTGAAATCTAGGCACGCAAGGCAAGCAATATTAGCCATCAGAGACTCTAATGATAATATTTTATCTGATCCTGTGCAGATAGGAGTTGAAGCAGTCAATTTTTTCTCTAATCTATTATCTGATGATAATCAGGATCTGAATTTGATTGATACTAATATGCTTTTAGACAATGTACATCCTGCTATCTCAGATTAACAGAATATGAGCTTGATAAAGGAGACTGATCTTGGGGAGTAGAAGAAGATAGTCAGTGAGATGAATGGTGATTCAGCTCCAGGTCCTGATGGATTCTCGGGTAAATTCAATACAGCCGGCTAGGTTATTATCCGTGATGACCTTATTATGTGCTGTTAATGAGTTTTTGATGGGGATTCCAATCCCAAGAGCCATTGCTGCTACTTATATCACACAGATACCAAAGAAACATGTATTCAATCTATTCTCTGATTTTAGACCAATAAACCTTTCAAATTTCTTAAACAATATATTTACAAAACATTACACTAAAAGGTTAAAGCCCATAATGCGTAGCCTAATTTCCATTGAACAATCATCATTTGTTCAAGGGAGGGGGCTAGCAGATAATGTTTTACTCATGTAATAATTAACCAATTTTCTGCACAATAAACAAGGAGGTGCTAATATTATATTTAAACTGGATATGGTCAAAACATTTGATATAATCTCATGGAGTTTTTAAAGAATATTTTTAAACAAACTTGGTTTCCATGGTCTTTTTGTTGAAAATGTTATGGGCAATATCAAAGCAACTAAATGTTCAGTTCTCGTAAACGGTCAACCTAAAGGTTTTTTTTAAAATTTCAAGAGGGATTAAGCAAGGAGACCCACTGTCTCCTTTTCTTTTTATCCTTCTAACTGAAGTATTTTCAAGAAACCTTAAGGTGCTTGTTCAGGATTCAAGAATTGACTACTATAAGTTGCCACATTCTTCAAGGAAAATTACACATTTATGTTTTGCAGATGACACTGTGGTTTTTTTAAAAGCCAACACTGGTAGTTTGAACAATTTGAAAAAATTTCCGTTTAAGTTATGAGAAAGCTACAGGTCAAAAAATCAATTTGGATAAGTCTGCATGTTATGTTACTAAACATGCTTCTGCAGCTTCCAAAACTATGGCGAATCAGGTCTCGGGTATCAGTGAGGGTCATTTCCCTTTCATTATTTGGGTTGCCCAATCTACATTGGGAGAACCAAACATTCTTATTTTCAAACACTATATGATAAAATAGCAGCAAGGCTTATGCTATGGCAAAACAAATGGCTTACCCAAGCAGGTAGACTGGTGTTAATTAAGCATGTACTTGCTGCCATTCCTTTACATATACTTACTGTAATCAAACCAACTAAAGGAGTGGTAGATAAATTACATGTTTTATTTTCCAAGTTTTTGTGGGGAAATACTTCTGATTTTGGACAGAAAAGAGTATGGAGATCTTGGACAAGGATAGCATATCCCCTGATTGAAAATGGACTGGGAGTGAAAGATGTTCACACTTCAATACAGAGTTTCTCACATAAACTCTGGTGGAAGTTACAGCAAGGTACCAGTCTCCGGGCAGAATTCATGTGGTCACTTCCTGATCACAAAAAACATTCAAGAACATGGACAATGATTAAGGAGGTGGAAGAGGTTGCATCTCAAAATATCAAGGTTCAGGTAGGAAAAGGTGATATTTCCTTCTGGAAATCTCAATGGCTATGTGAAAAATCTATTATTGATACGTGGGATGAAAATTTAGAAATACCATATGCTGAACTGACAGTGGCTGAATTTGTGATGAATCAGGAAGCCTGTGTGAATGAACTCAAGCATGGATTATCAGAAAATTTTGTTATCATGATCTCAAAAGAGTTCCCACTCTATGAGAATTATGAGGACTTAATGATCTAGAAACCAGATCCCGGAGGGATCTTTTCTGTCTTCTGCATATGAGGTTTTAAGATTAAAAATCACGGTTCCATCATTTAAGCATATGTGGTCTACTTTTCTCTTAAAAAATTGTCTTTGTTCTGTTGGAGACTTGCAAAGAGACTTATACCTACTGCAGATATACTGGAAGGCATGCATGTTCATTGATGTATGCAGGACACCAACACTTCGACGACGAACCAGGCTCTCGAACTGATCTGCAAGACAAAGGCCCCGGGTGTCCCGGGGATAGACATTTCGACGCTCAAGTCAGTATATTTGCTTAAGGTGTATAGTATAAAGTATGAGATTAGATGAGAGGTCTACCAAACCTCTTAGGGTATTTATATGGCTACAATCCGTAGATCACCAAGATATGTATTTATGGTATGAATACAACTCTTATGGGAATAGGGGTTGTATTACCATGTATAATAGAAGTATAATTCGGACATGGTTGTGTTACCATGTTTAGGATAGCTGAATTACCATCTTTGAGAAGATGTATATTCCTTGTAGAACATTCATAATACACGCATTCCTTATAAGGATTAGGATTGATGGACCCGTGGACCCATCCTCCGCGTATCCCGAGCCCATGACCCTTCTCGGGCCCTGGTCCGAGTATGAACGAGGTCCGAATATGAACCATGGACTTATCATTCATCAGCCATCAATATGTTATTTTTATTTTGTAAAATGGGGATGATTTGCATCATATATTCAATAGTTGTGTTGAGGTGTCTTGGATTTGGAAGAATGTGAGTCTTAAGTATGATATAATGGATCACCAATCTGAGTCATTGTGGAATGTTTTTTACTACTACTGGGATGTGAAAGTTTCTTCTTTATATAAGAAGAACATTTGCAGACTCTTATGAGTAGTAAATACTTGGTTCATATAGTGTGCTAAAGTTCAATATATCTATGAAGGCATCAAGCCTAATAAGGAACTGATATTAAAGCAGATCACATTTATGATTGAGAACATTGTTCAAGCTCATGAAAAGGTTTGGATTAAATTCAAACCTCCTGATCAACATGGTGCATCCAGAGCACCAAACCTAAGATTTCATACTCCTGTCAGATTCATTATAGCTGGTCATTACCAGCATATGATTATTACAAATTGAACACTGGTGACTCCTATTTAAGGAATGGAAGGGGTGGACAGGTTTTATTGTCAGAAATCATGCAGGTCAAGGTCAAGTAGAAATTGCAGCAGTGATCAAGGTGGAGAGCAACATTGAAGCAGAAGCAACAGCACTGACATTGGGACTTAAAGCTGTTTTTTTTCAATGGATTCACTGATCCTGTTGAAGATTATAAGGAGAGAATATAGAGTTCCATGGAGACTCATTCCAGTGATCAAAAACATATGGGATGTATCAGGTGAACTTAGGCCCCGTTTGGGAACTAGATGTTAGTTGTTAGCTGTTAGCGGATTCTATGAGTTGTTAGTTGTTAACGGATTCTAGTAGCTGTGTTGACTAGCGGTTTGAAAGTGAGTGTTTGGCAATTAACAAATACCTAATAGCTGTTTTATCATGTAAAATACCTAATACACAATTTATCATTCATACATTTTTGTGCAATTTTTTGTTTTTGAATATGACACAATCATTTATTTTCTATAGTTTCATTATTTTAAGTGATATTAATTAACATATAATAGGTGACTGAAAATTATAGTTATATAATATAAAAGAAGATGAGTACGAATTACATACAAATTATCATGTATGGAGAAGCTGAGGCCTAACTAAAAGCAACTTGTGATAAAGATAACAATCTCATTTTGCAGAATAAGAATTCAAAAAATATATTCTGCTCTGGCGATTTTCTTTGCTCCGTTGACCGTCGCGGTGATCTCGCTCATTTGAGTGGATCTGCCTAATACAATGGGAAGAAATATCAAAAGACGTCTCCAGAAGGGGAAAGAGGCATCTGAACCAAAAAATCAACAACAGCTAGCTAATCGGATTCATGAGGATTTGGATTTGATGGAGGAGGTGCGTTCGATTGAGGAATTTGAGCAAATTGAAGCGGAACAGATAGCGAAGACGGAGTTGCTGATCACTCCGACAGGCGCAATTGATGCGAGCAGTAGAAACACGGGGGTCCGATCTGCAACGATTTTGGAACTCAATCCAAATAGGGGTTTAAGCTGGGGTGACACAAATACCCAGAAACTCAATCTGGGGGAGAAGAAGACATGTAATCAATGTTTTGAGGATGCTGAGCTGCAATTCTTTCCAACTATGGATGTCAACGGAGTTCGGATGGGAATACTCCCCAAGGAGGGGGTGGAAGAAAGCATGAAAGACTAGGACACAACAGTGGTTTGCAAAGTGCTGGGTGCGCATCCACCGTTCCCCATCATGGAGGAGTTATTTAGGAAAATTTGGGGTCAATACTCGATCATAAAGGTATGGATGTTTAAGGATGGTATCTTTTTGGTTAAATTCGGTTGTATTGCAAATAGAAACACTGTGGTGGATAGGGGGTTTTATCGTTTAAGAACAAGCCTGTGGTAGTTAGCAAATGGACTAAGGTTTGGTATCTAAGCATACCTAAAGCTATGCCAGTTTGGGTTAGGCTTCCAGGACTTAACATTATTTACTGGAGTCCCAATCTTCTCAGTAGGATAACTAGTTCATTGGGGAAATCTTGAAAATGAATAGAGAAACCAGGTAACTAGATAGGGTGGGCTATGCTATGGTGCTGGTGGAGGTTGAGCTAGGAGATAAGGTCCTCAAGCACATATATTTCTTAAATGAAGATGGTGTGATCATTCACCAAGATGTTGAGTTTGAGTGGCAACCTGTTTTATGCTCTGAATGTAGAATATTTGGCCATGGAACTAGTGAGTGCAAATAAATGAATAGGAAAAACAAAAGCAAGTAAATAAAGTTTATATGCTTAAGAAAAAGGCTGCTCCACCTGAGCAGAAAGAGGGCCTGGTGCAGAATGGAAAACAGAAGGAAATAGTGACTGTCACACAGGAGGTGGGGGAGACCTCTAGAGCAGGCCAGCTGGGAACTGTTTCAGGAGACTTACCTTTCACAGAGATGAGGAAGCAGAGATATGATGAGCATCGGGAGCATGGGAAAGTTCAATAGGAAGTGAAGACACCTCAGAATATGGTTGGATCTGATGGAAAAGAAGGGAGCAACTACTTTTCTGTTTTAACTAAACCACCTGATGGGGAGTAGATTACTGAGATGGAACATAAGGGGTGTAAATAAGGTGGTGAAACAAAAACAGTTCAGGGAGTTTTTTTCTGTACATAAGGTTGGCTTAGGAGGGGTAGTGGAAACTAAAGTCAAAAACCAAAAAACAAGATGGAGTGTGGGAGAAAATGGGACAAGGCTGGGAGTTGATTACAAATAATGATGTGGTGGACACAGGAAGAATCTAGTTGGGTTGGAGAAAAGACTACTTTGAGGTTACACTTTAGGGTATGGGAGAGCAATGGCTTGAAGTCGAGTGCTTGATGAAAGAAACCAGCACTAGATGCATCATTACCGTAGTTTATGGCTTCAATCAGAGGGAGAAAAGGGAGGATTTGTAGAGACACTTGAAATCACAAGACCATACTCAACCATGGCTCATCATGGGTGATTTCAATGCACCCCTTCACTTGGAAGATAGGAAATGAGGAATTGCAGTGACAGAGGAGGAGATAGAGGACTTCAGATCCACTATTGACTTCTTGAAATTGCATGAACTCAAGACCTATGGGCCAGAGTTTACTTGGAGTAATAGGAGAACTGGAGAGGAGATGGTATACATCAAAATAGATAGAGCTTTAATCAATAGTGAATGGCAAGATCAACTGACAGAATCTAGATGTTTGGTAAAGCTCCATCAGGCTTCAGAGCACTTGCCTTTGCTGATTTTGGTAGTGACAGATAAGCTTAAAGAGGCTAGGCCTTTTAAGTTTTTTAACATGTGGTGTAAATCACAACAGTTTCTGAGCTTGATTAATCAAGTCTGGAGAAAAGGAAGAGCATGGAATTTGCAGGATTTTTATGACCAACTAACCTCTCTACAGGATCCTCTGCATGAACTGAACAGGAGAGAATTCGGAAGGATTGATCAGGCTTCAGCTAAAGCTAGGGAGGACTGGGAGATGGCTCAGACTGCTCTTATTCAGGATCTTATGAATGTACAACTGCAGCAGAGAGAATTGGAACTGCGGAGAAGAGCTGATGATTTGGCAGACTCAGAATTTTTGTTCATGCAGCAAAGGGCAAAAATTAGATGGACTCATGAAGGGGACAGACCATCAAAATTGTTCTATGCTATGATGAAGGCAAGGCAATATCATAATCATATTGTATGCCTACATGATGGTCACAGACTGATATATGGGAGAGGGGAGTTGGAGGGGCACTTGATAAACCATTTCTAGCAACAGTTTGGAATATGTGTGAACCAGGAGCTAAGTGTTAACCCTGGAGTGACAAGTCAGGGTGCAGTCCTTGATGTGGAGCAGCAGGCAAGCTTAGTGGGAGAAGTTTCTGATGCTGAAATCAAGACAACACTGTGGAGTATTCAAAATGACAAGAGCCCTGGAGCAGATGGCTTTCAAGCATGTTTTTTAAACACAACTGGAATATACTGGGACTGGACTTCTTGAGGGCAGTAAGGAGTTTCTTTGATGGTGCTGAACTACTAGATGATTTTAACATGCATGTCATCACTTTGATACCCAAGGTGCACCATCCACAGAAAGCACAAGATTACAGGCTCATATCTTGTTGCTAAGTGCTTTATAAAGTGGTGACAAAAGTCATGAGTGGGATATTGGGGAAGATTCTGCAACATATAATTCATGATAATCAAAGTGCTTTTGTGCAGGGCAGACAAATAGCACACAATGTTATGTTGGCTCGGGAATTATTGTTGAAGTATGACCATAAGCAGATATCTGAGAGCTGTGTTTTACAGGTAGATGTGTAAAAGGCATTTGACATTGTGGGATGGGACTTTTTGTTTCAATAGCTTAAAGCCCTTCACTTCCCAAGCCTGTATGTGGAGTGGATAAGGAGGTGCGTTAGTAATTATAAATTCTGTTTAGCACTTAATGGAGGTTACACCAGAAGTTTTTCAGGAGCTAGGGGAGTAAAGCCAGGGGATCCCTTGTCTCCTTTGTTGTTTGTGGTTTGCATGGAGTATTTCACAAGGCAGTTGAAGTGGGATTTTGAACAGAGAGTCATTGGATACCACCAGAGATGTAGATCGGTGAATGTTCAATGTTTGCTTTTTGCAGATGATCTGTTAATATTTAGCAAAGCTGATGAGAGGTCTATTAGAGGGGTGCAGCAAGCACTGAGCACATTCCAGCTCACAACTGGTTTGAGCATCAATGCTCAGAAGTCTAAACTGTACTTCTCAAGAATGGATGAAATGGACAAGAATTGTTTAGCAGATATTTTACAAGTCACTCAAGAGAAACTACCATTGAATTATATGGGCCTTCCTGTTTCTGGAGTAAGATGGGATAAGATAGTTTGCCCTGCCTTGATTGATAAGCTGACAGCTAGGATAAAAACATGGAGCTCTAGAAACCTTTCTTATGCTAGGAGAGTTCAACTGGTAAATACCGTGCTTCTGAGTGTTTCAGTATACTGGGCCTCAATATTTTTTACTTCCACAGAGTATCCACTCAGATATTAAGAGGCTCTGTAGGGACTTCATATGGGGTAAGGAGGAAGGAAAAAAGGGCTTTTGCCCTGTTGCTTGGGATACCATGAATACAGCAAAGCATCAAGGGGGATAGGGTCTAAGAGACTCCATAATATGGAACTTAGCTATTCTGAGCAAGCACCTATTGGATATCAAGAGTAAAAAAGATACTTTATGGATTAGGTGGATAAATGAATACTACCTCAAGGGGATGGATATTTCTGAGTATGTTGTGAAAGTGGGGCAGAGTTGGTGCTGGAGAGTGTTAAACAAGGTGAAGGAAATGATTGGGCCTGTCCTCCATCAATGCCTTGACAAGAATGAGAAATTCAAAGCTATGTTAGCTTATAATATTCTCAAGGGCTTATTTGAACCTAATCAATGGTCAAGGTTTATCTGGAATGCCAAGCTACTGCCAAAACATTATTTTTGCTGGTGGATGCTTCTGAAGGGGAGACTGCCTACAAGAGACAAGCTGGAGAGGATGGGAATTGTCAATAGCATAAACCCAGGCTATGGCCCTGTCAAGTTCAGCTTCTTGCAAGCAGCTCCAAGCAGCAAGCAGCTCCAAGTAGCTCTAAGAAGCCCAAGCAGCCCCAAGCAGCTCAAGCAGCTTACTTCATCCGACTTGAATTTTTTTGAAAAGAAATAAAATGTTTTGAAATTTAGGTACTAAAGAGGTTATTTTAATTGTTGTTAATGAAATATTGTTCATTTGAACTTGTCTAATTACATTTAAACCACATACGAATATTCATCCATAAATAATAAAATAATCCAATCAGCTCAAGCAGCTCCAAGCAACTCCAAGCAGTTTTAGCAGCTATCAAGCAGCTCCAAGCAGCTGAACTTGACAGGGCCTATGTGTTGTGTGGTAAGGTAACTGAAACTTGCCAGCATTTTTTTGTGAAATGTGATTATACCAAGGCCCTTTATGCAGCATTGGGATTAGAGGGCTAAACAATCTAAGAGATATCAAGAGGAGATTGAAGTTGTTGAGTAGAAGACAGGTTCCCAAGCTTCTGATCCTCACTACTGATGTTTACAGTGTTTGGAGAGAAAGAAATTTGAGAGTCTTTCAAGGTGTAAGAAAAGGGGTGCAAGATTTGACACATCAAGTGGAGGATGTGTGCAGTTGGAGGTTAGAAAAGAAGCAGTAGATCTGCACCACGTAGCTTTCAAGAGTTGAGGTAGTAGTGACATCATTCTAGATTAGTTTTCTCTTTTCTAGAAGTTGTTTTGGGATTTTGAAGTGGCCGGAGTGAACGCCACAAAATGTGTAACTTCTTTGCTATGATGATATAATGAAAAATAAAAAAAAAACTTGTGATAAAGATATGAAGCAAATTATTATATAGATAAAAAAGAGAGTACTAATTGCACACAAATTAATCGTGTTTTTTTTATATTTGCAAATGTACAGTAATATATTATCAACCGTAAGTGTTTGATTTTGATTGAGAGATAAGGACAAATTTGAAAATTTACTATACAAAATAGAGTTCTTTATTGAAAACGCATGATTAAGGATCGTTTCAAAAAGGAGAGTTTTGATCCAAAAACGATAAGTTAAAAAGTTATTTACCAAACACTATTAATAGCTGAACGAGGCCTTACTCTATCCTGCAAACATATATAGATAGACTAATTCTATGGAAGATTCACTCTCTAAAATGGCTAGTGAGTAGTGAGTCACTTATATCACACACTTTTACACAGAACAGTTTGCCAAGGAGAATTAGAGGATTAATACACTAAGATAGTTCTGAAACGCCATACTTTAGAGGCTGTTATTTTGCATGTTGGAGATTAAGGGAATCAAAGGATTAAGAGAGGTGGAGAAACATCATTGAATCAACACACAACTGGGGAGCGAATGAAAGACAGACATGGATATGTTGCAGCATGGAGTAATCAGGTTTCATGGACAGAGGTTGAGGCATATGATCTAGTGGACACCCAGTGTTTATCGGTAGATTTATATTTCTATTGAACATTTACTAACACGCTTGTAAGTAATGAGTTCTTATCGGCAGATTTGTATTTTGCAAAGCGATACTGACATGCTTGTAGGAGAGAACATGGGCTAAAATTAGATCATTATTTACAAATAGAAGTATTATATTTTTAATCCCACAAAGATTATTTTTAAAGATTGGTAAACCTAATAAATATCATCTCACTTCATTGAAGTGGTTTATAAAATAGTGGGTAAAAAAAATGAAATTTAGTCCTAAAAAATATGCTAAAAAATTCTCTAATTATTTACTATTTCTTCTAAATTACACCAGTATCTAGCTGCTTCTAAAATAATTATTGATACTTCATTATGATAATAACTAGTATTCTTTTAAAAAGAAATTAGAAAAGGGTATACTTTCAAAAGAATAATGATCCGATCTCACTGTTTCGCTTTGTGACAAAAGAGACGCTTTAAAAACCACACAAATCGCCCTAACATGTTCTTTCCAAGCCAAAAAGGTACACTCAAAAAGTTAACCGCAATAAATAGTGGTGCGAAAATGGAAGAAAGACATAAACAATATGTCAAATACTGCGGGATCGCGGTTACAGAAGTGGTAGTAAGCTCCGTGGGTCCGCATCCCACATCACCAGATTTTGGCCATTTCCTTTCTTGCATGCAGAACGCAAAATCCCCTCCTCCTCTCTACTTATTTATTCATTTCCAAGTACCCCTTTGAAGCCTCTGGCGATTTTCCTTAATTGGTTTCCTCAGAATTCCTAAATTTTGATCAATCACCTCGGATAAGGTCTATCAGGTGCGTGGCTTTTGTTTTCCCCCAATTTAGATTTTGCTGTGTTCTCGTTTCTGATTGAGTTTTGTCTGCAATCCAAAGTGAAGGGCGCTCTTTTGAACTTGCTTTCGTCTGTTCTTATATGGTTTATTTTGTTGTGAGTGAAGTCGAAGATCATGTTTTTTATCTAGTCTGCCAGTGAATTCAGTGATGTATCTGTATGATCACAGCGCCTCTGATCAAAAGGGTTTGCTTTAGTTGCCTTTGTGATGATTTAGAAGCTCTCTCAAATTTTATTAGCCTTGGAGAGGAGTAATCAATTGAATCTAGAAAGGGTCATGGTTTGTTTTCAAAACTTGTTTTTGTGCGTTCTGCTGAATAGATGGATGATGAAAGGTTGCACCTTTTACCCAAGCACCTGTGCAAATGACATTCTAGGAGGAACAATCTAAGAAAGACTTAAATGATGATGACTCCAACATCATTTTCATAAATGTTTTTTGATTTCAGATGGATGATGAGAAAGGTTATACCTTTTACCAAGCACCTGTGAAAATGGCAGTTTAGGAGGAAAAATCTAGGAAAGACCTAAATAATGATGACTCTAAGATTGTTTTCATAAATGTTGTGTGCTTTCAGATGAATGATGATGACTCTATGATTGTTTTCATAAATGTTTTGTGCTTTCAGATGAATGATGAAAGGTTATACCTTTTACCAAGTACCTGTGAAAATGGCATTATTCTTTTCATAAATATTTTGAGTTGCTCTTCTAACATGCCTCTTGCACATTTCCTGCAGAAGGATTTGGGTAAATTATTCAAGATAGATTCTATAGGAGCATAACGTAGGCTAAAATTATGGGGGCTGCGAATTCTACCTTGGTAGAAGACAAGGCTCTGCAGCTTTGCCGTGAGCGGAAGAAATTTATTGGACAAGCACTCGATGCCAGGTGCTCTCTAGCTGCCAATCACCTTTCTTATATAGAAGCATTAAAAGTCGCAGGATCTTCACTAAGGAAGTTTGTTGAACCCGAAGGCTTGGTTGAATCATCTTCACAATATACATATAACGCTGCAACCTCAGAACCCCCTATGCATACCGGGAAGTCTGTTTCCCAGTTCTCAATCTCATCTCAGTCTTTTTCTCAGCATGTGGATGGAAACAGGACTTTATCACCATCCCCTTCACCTCCGCCTGCAAGGCAATATCGAACAGATCATATGAAAGTTGGAGGATCTCTCTCTGTGAAAGTTGAAGAAAAGCCTTCTACATCTCATACAGTTATATCGGGTAGTCCTCAAAGCACTACTCCTCGGTCTGTTGGAAGACCAGAGACACCACCCGCTCAACCTCCTCCTGTTCCGCCGGAAAGTCCCCCTTGGGACTTCTTTGGGCTTTCTCATCCAATTGATGATCATATAGAACGAGGGGAACATGGTTTGGATATGGAGTATGCTGATGAGATTAGACAGCTAGAGGAAGATAGATTTTCTGAAGGTGGCGAAGACTTCTCCTCTCATGGAAGAGAAGGTTCATCAGATTCAGATGATGAATTTGATGAGCCTTCTACAGATAGGCTAGTCCGGAGCTTTACGAATATCAACAGAGAAGGGGATAATATTACCTCTAGTGATTCACCTGCATTCCATTCTGCTAAGAGCATATCATCAAAATCAAAGTTGGTGAATGGGATGACAAACAAATCTCCTGACTTGACGCCTTTAAGACCTGCCACATCCTCTGAAGCTGCAGTTCTCAATGATATAAAGTCAACAACAACTGAAGATGATTGTAGTGAAAATCAGGTTACTCCAAAGGACTTCCTTTTGAGTATGAAAGATATTGAATCTCTATTTGGGAAAGCTTCTGAAGCAGGGAGAGAAGTTCCTAGGATGCTTGAAGCAAACAAGCTACATTTCCGTCCAATCCATCCTGGGAAAGAAAGTAATACCTTCTTCCCTCTACAAAGATTTCTTGAGATAATATCTGCATGCTGCTACATTCATTTCTTACTAATTTTGTATTATTTTTATAAAGGAGCTCACTGCGCATAAAGGCTTTATACTGGGAGGGGAAGAACTATTGATACAAATTTGTCTATATATGATTGTATTTAGGCTAACCATCTAATGTGTTTTGGGGACTGTAATCTTGGAAATTAACATATAGGAATTGTGATGGAATTTGTTGCATAATAATTGTATTGCTTACAAGTAAAGTAGCTTATTGTGATGCTCTAGATAAAAAATTCTTTTAGATCCTAAGTTCAAAAGTGCAGTATTATTATGAAGTTTTTTTTTTTTTTTTTGAGATTGCCTCATATATAAATATATTTTAATAATTCTTTGTGTATGTTTTCTCATACCTTTGTGGTGGCAGATGGGAGAATAGCCTCATCAATTTTGAAGTCCTGCTTCTCTTGTGGTGAAGATCCAAGCCAGGTTCAGGAAGGTTGGTTTGTTTCCCTTCAATTTTCTGATGTATTTATTCTGACAGAATGTGTCAAAATCATTGTTACTGACACTGACTATAGTAAGTGAATCACAATTTTTAGCTTATCGTGCTGTTTTGTTTCAATAATACATTTTCATTTTCCATTCCCACCTAAAAGCTTAGATAGGATTCCTCATTTTCAGTGTAGTCTAAATAATTGGTTCATCATTCCCTTATTACTGCTTGAATTCCCCCCTACAGCTGTTTGTTTTTAGAAAGGGGGGTTAAGTATTCAGGGTTGTGAAGCAAGATATATTAATTTGATAATGTCACAAGCTTTCAGTCCCTGACAAACTCATTCCAAAATATGTTTTGTTTCAAACATATACTGATTAACAAATAACTGACCACAGAATATACAACGATTGTTTGTGGTCATGGATTACAGTTGGAAACACTAAATAGTCTAAAATAGATATTATATGTATCTTGGGCTATTTAAAGATAGTTTTCGTGTGTGTATAAAAATCACTGGGGATTTTTATGACCTATGCGATTATATATGGCTCTTTCGGATTTTTAAATCTTGATGCGGCCATGAATAAATGATTTTGCATAATTCTGATTAGGTATGTAGATTAAACATAAGGCATTATCCACAGGAGGAACTCCATCAGCAATTAAACTTAAGATAACGTTACAGAGTGTTTATCACGTATGAATAATGCCTGATCAATGCTAGAAAGATCTTGTGAATACAATACTGGAAAATGAGATTTTCTTGGCTGAAATTTAGTGGAAATAGATTTGCAAGATTTTTTAACCTCTTGCATATAATCATTGAACTCAATGGCCTATTTTTTTTTTAATGCACTAGTTTTTTTTTTGACAATCAAAACTTGGGTTTTTGCGGTTCCGGACATCAGTGCTGATTGAAGTGTCTGACTACTTGAGCTGGTAGATGTATGCAATTTAGCTACTGACCTCAGCCAGAAACTAAAATAATTATTTCTTTGTTATGCATGTCCTTTGTGGACCTCAGTCCAGCTGTCTAATTTGTCAATAATTATCGTTAATGTTTCGTTTTGTCTGTACCTTCTTCTATTTTTCACATGGATATCTGAAATTTGATTCTTATTGACACATATTTCGATATGTTAGGAAAAATTCATTTGTTAGTTACATTTTGGCATCATACTTAACAGGTTGGTGTAAATTTATGCTTGCATGTGAACACTTAATGCTTAAATAGTAAATAATCTAAACATACAGTTGTTCGATAAATATGTTCTGAAATGTCCATACTGTTACCACAAAAAGCTAATTATATAGTGAAGCATCTACATGAACAAGATTAGAAATTCCTTGGTAATAATAAATTTTCTAACTTCAGAGTGCTATTTATGCCTAAAAAGTGTACAGTATTTGGAAGCACACTAGTACTTAGGTTAATTATGGGGAAAATGTATACTTAAAAATGGTAACAAAAGAGAACTCTCAAGTTGCATATCAATACACAAAATTATCACAAAATGCATTTGCTATGTCTCTGTTTATCTTGTGCGTGGTTCTTGAAAGACTGTTGGCTTCAGACATAGTTAACAACTTTAGCTTCTATCTCTTCAAAATACAGCAGTTCCTCTTTTCAAGTTCCAGGGTCTATGAAGTTTTAGTTATTCCTTTGCTGATGTTGTTTTACTTTCCGCTCAGTGCCTCCTGAAACTGATGTGAAGTACTTAACCTGGCATCGGACCACTTCGTCTCGATCATCTTCATCTAGGAATCTTCCAGGCGCAAATTCTATTGATGATATAGAGGACCTTACAAAAAATCTCCTCGACAGTTTCAATATGATCTCTAGAAGCCACGCCTCTACTATAGATCGACTGTATGCCTGGGAAAGGAAGCTTTATGATGAAGTTAAGGTATGCATATGATGCAGTTCAAGTTTTGTGCCTTTTTTCTGGTATCATGTATGTTGATACAAAAATAAATTATAATTATTCGCCTCACACTGTTTTTGTGCACTCCTAATTCAACATCTATTGTATTGAGGATGGATGCATGATTTTGACAATATCATCACTTTTCTTATCTGAGACTTGATTATTAATTAAATTTATTTTTAGCCACAAGACACAGAACAGCCAGCAAGTTGTGGTATACTAGTGAATCCTTTTGGGTTACGGTCGGGGCTTAATAATTTAAATCAAGAGTAAGATTAGAACTACTGTCTGACACAAGAGAGAATAGCTTTACTCATTAAAAGAGTTACCTGTAATCATGTATGATAGCTATTATATGGTTCTTACACCGGCAACAAATACTGCTGTTAGTGAAAATACCAATAAAAAGTGTCTTGATATTTGGCTATAACATGTGGTCAGTACTTTTCACTAGTGTATGAGACTGGGTTTCAATGTTTCTAGGAGTGATTGGGAATGTTATAATTACCTTGAAATCCATAAAGCTATATTTCCTGGTTTGTTCTGTTTACCAGCTTGACGATTAGTCTTTGTTTCCCATTCATGTATATGTAGTGATGCAGCATGTCCATTTAAGCATGTTCTTTGATATATTTGAACTCTTGCTATGTAGTAAAGATGGCCGGTGATTCTGAAAATAATTTTAAATCTGAAAACATGACAGTGCCCATTGCTGCAATTTTATTTTTCTTGTAATAGTTAGCTAGATTTCAAATCGGTGTGTATTTTCTATTAATGCAAAATCATGTTAAGGCTCAAATTCCTGATTGATTTTAGCTGAGTTTTGTTAAGTTTTTTATATATGTCTGAAATATATTCTTGTGTCCTAAGGCTTCTTTTCATGTCTCCAGGCTAGTGAGATGATAAGGCGAAACTATGATATAAAACGAAAGCTCCTTAGGCAACAAGAATCAGCTGGGGACAGTGCTGTAAAAATTGATAAGACACGTGCAGTTGTGAAGGATCTGCATTCCAGAATTACGGTGGCTATCCATAGGATAGACTCGATATCAAAGAAAATAGAAGATTTGAGAGATGGAGAACTCCAACCTCAACTGGAAGAACTCATTGAAGGGTAGGTTCTTAAGAATTGCGTGATCAATCAATTTTTGAATGGTACTTTGTGTGAATCAAGTGATATTTTATTTCGAGTGTTATGGCCGTTCACTTGAATGAATTTTTATACTGTGGGGAGTACATAACCTTTTGTGATACCACTGCTAGCTAGTTATTTATATCTGATATATATATATATATATATATATATAGAGAGAGAGAGAGAGAGAGAGAGAGAGAGAGAGAGAGAGAGAGAGAGTTTCTTGGTGTCAACTTGTTACCTCGACCACAACTTTGTTTTGAATGCACATAATAGTAACCCAGATTCTGTATAGCATTGGATTTGGGTGGTAGACCACAGTTAGCAATGAACTGTTAGTGAGTCTCCAACTGAAAACCCCTACTTCAAGTTCAGTGACATTTATAATTGATGCTATTTAGCATAAGTTTGGTCTGTTATTCCTATATATCACTATGTGTAATTTTAGTTCAGTTCATTAGATAATTAACTTGGAAGAACGTTGCCTAACCGAACCATATCATAGAAGTACGATTGCTTTTTTATTTGGCTCTAGGTTATCTTGGAACTGGAAATTCAAATGCATAATCTATTTCGATGTTTGGCTGAACCTAGTTTGTCTTCTTTCTCTGCAATGGTAGATTGAGGAAAATGTGGGAAGTTATGTTAGACTGCCACAAGCTTCAGTTTCATGTTATATCAGTTGCTTATTCTCCTGGGAACTTGAAGATCACAGTACAATCCGATTCACGCCGTTCAGCGATAATTTATCTTGAGAATGATCTGACCTCACTCTCCTCTAGTTTTACAAAGTGGATTAGTGCTCAGAAGACGTATCTTGAAGCTATAAAGAAGTGGCTTTACAAATCTGTGCTGCAGTCGCAGAAATCATCAAAGAGGAGGAGGAAGAAGATTCCTCTTCCGCCCCTCAGGCTCTATGGTCCTCCTATATATGCCACCTGTGATATTTGGTTGGGCTTTCTCAATAATCTACCTGCTGAAGCAGTTGTAGATTCCATGAAGAACTTAGCAGCTCAAGTAGCCCGTTTCTTACCTCGTCAAGAGAAGACCCGTGGCAAAAATGCAAATAACCCCAGGCAAGCTGTTGTGGATGGTGATCCTCGCTTGAATTTATTGAGAGATGAAGCACCAGAGGACCGAGCACCTGGACTTGATCAATTCCGGGTTAGTCTGGCAAACTTACTTGGTCATATGACTAAATTTGCTGAGACTTCTGTGGATATGTACAAAAAACTCCAAAGGGACATTGAGGATGCGAAGAAGAAGTATGAACCAACAAAGCACCAGTAGAGCAAGTACAGTGGTTATAAAATCATTATTATAGTTGGTGAAACTGTGTGCTGACAAATAAGGGGAAAGAATTAGAGATATACTTTTTTGGTTTTATATAGGGACAGGAATATACTAGTATGAGCTTTATACCAAGTGTTTGGTGCCATCTAGAATAAGCAAGCTCAATTTTGTACAATATATATGAAAGATCGTTTTTCAAAATTTTGATTGTGAAGCTGCTCGAGCATTTCGAATCAACATATTAATATTTTATAGAACTACCATGGATTTCTTTAGGTAATACTTAAGTGTTATTCGATGCATTTTAACAGCTAATTTTTTTTTAAGTCAAAATCATCCAAGTGGATGGGAAGATTCTTCACGGCTCCTCAACCCTTTATAAAAGGAATAAAATACATGATTGAGTTTATCATGATCGGGTTTAGATCAACCCAATGATACACATAAAACCCTTTTGAGGTTTCTGAGGCAAATTTGAGTGAGGTGCAGAGTGATTCCAGCATAACCGTACTACTACTCTGCCTCGGTGAAACTACATGTACTACTAAAAAAGGGATACATCGTAAGAAAACCTAGGTCTGATACCAGAAGGTATCTAAACTACCATGTATAATATTCTTAACTCGCAGTATAAATACACATAGTTTACAGAATCTACGCATAACATGCATAGACCGAAACCCAAAGGGTCTTTCCTCCCGCCAAGTACAAGGGTTAGGAGGAACAACACAAACAAATAGGCAAGAATACTCCATAAATTAGCCAGGACAATTTGCAAAAAAACCCACTCCAAATCTATCCCTCTAAAAACAGATATATGTAAATTAATGTAAGTACTAGAGTAATCCCAACCAATCCTGGTCTGATTGGCTAGTGGCCAAATATTGGACAAACAAATGCCATCTAACATGATATAAGCAAAAGTTTAACCAGTCTACAAATCTAGTATCAGTATCGCCAACAGTACGTATTCAAACTAATGTGAGTCGAATTTCTCCTAACTGTACATATCAGATCTGAAACTAATCAAAGTTTAACCGAACAATAGAACCCGTCAGATAACTAAGATTAGCAGATTACACTCAATCCCATATTTTAGTACAAACATCAAAACACATATATCCTAAAAAGATATATATCAAAAAATGAGGGCGGGAAGAACATCTCCATCCGACATAAAACTTCGACAACCATTTCTTGTAGTTTATCTAGTCTCGCTCGGCTAATATTCTTTCTACAAATGTACTTGAAGAACATACAAAAGAGGCTTATGCAGCGTCTAACATGTGGAGGTAGGGACGTGTACAGAGCAATGGCATTCAATTCTTGCATCAAGACGTGGCAGTCGTGTGATTTGAGTCCCCCGAGTTTCGCCTCATCAACTTTCACACACCGACTTATGTTGGACGAGTAGGTACTAGGTACTTTAATGTCCTTCAAATTTTGACAAAATTTCTTCTTCTCTTAACCAGACATGGTGTAAGAGGCCGGCGGCAAATATGTCTTGCCATTTTCCTTCACGGGGACCAAACCTGGTCTAACACCCATTGCCTCCAAATCCATCCTAGCTTTCAAGCCATCCTTACTCTTCCCCGGGATATCTAGTAATGTGCCAATCAGACTCTCACAAACATTCTTTTCCATGTGCATAACATCCAAACAATGTCTAACCTCCAAGTCTTTCCAGTACGGCAACTCGAAAAAAATTGAAGATTTTTTCCATACACCATTCACTACTGGCTTCTTCCTATTCTTTCCAAAATGATTGGGGATGTCCTTCACATATTTATACACACTCTCACCAGACACATGCGTTGGTGCATGCCTCTCATCAACCGCACCATCAAACCACTTCTTACACTTACGGATGGCATGCTCGTGATTTAGAAATCTCCTGTATCCTAAATAAAATGTTTTCCTCCCGTGCTTAAGTTGAACGTGACTAGTGCCCATCTCACAAACCGGGCAAGCAAAATTCCCTTTAACAGATTAACCTACCAAATTACCTAATGCAGAGAAATCATTAATGGTACAAAATAGCATCGCTCTCATGTCAAACCACTCTTCCCGGTATCCATCATAAGTCCAGTTCTCAAAATACCACAACTTCCTAAGATCTTCGATTAGCGGAGCAAGATAAACGTCAATGTTGTTACCTGGTTGTTTTGGACCTGAGATCATAAGTGATAGTAGAATGTACTCACGCTTCATAGTTAACCAATGTGGTAAATTGTAAATCACAACCATCACGGGCCAAGAACTGTAAGTGCTGCTCAGATCTGCAAAAGGATTCATACCATCAGTCGACAAACCTAACCGTAAATTACGTGGCTCATTACCAAATTCAGGGTACAACTCATCAATATGCTTCCACTGATCACCATCAGAGGTATGTCGAATCACATCATCACTGGGCCTATTCCTATCTGCATGCCAAGTTAAGTTTTTCGCATCTTCCTTATTAGCGAATAAACGCCTCAATCTAGGAATGATGGGGAGGTACCACACAACTTTAGCAGGACTCCTTTTCTTTGTCCTAGGCGCCGTCCCTGCACAAACACCTGTTGACCTGGACCGTTTCGTATACCTAGACCCGTTGCGAACGCGACATGTTTCCATTTCAGCATCTTCGCCTCTTTATAACATACAATCATTAGGGCATGCGTGAATTTTTTCCAATTCCAATCCCATTGGACAAATAATTTTCTTTGAGGCATAGGAACTTTTTGGCAACAAATTATCTTTAGGAAGCAACTCCTTGAACAATTCCAACAATTCTGTCATTGCATTCTCCGTCAAACCATGTTTTGCTTTCAAATTCATCATCATCAGCGGAGAAATGAGAACAGTGTGCCTATCTCCTTCATACAACAATATTTTTATCTTCATACATCGCCTCCAACACCTCAGGTCTACCTTTGAAATGCATGGCCACATCTTCCGCCAAATCATCATATTCAAAATCACGATCCATATCACCATTAACACTCTCCTCTTCAATCAAAACTTGATTTTCTGCGACGACAGTACGAGGCTCACCATGTAATGTCCACCTAGTATACGCTATTGAAAATCCTCTCACAATCCAGTGGGATTTTAAATCACGCACACTCAAACACACATCATTCTTACAATCTCTACAAGGGTATCGAATTAGCGACTCATTATGTACTCTTGCATACTCACTGGCAACATTCACAAACTCTGTCACGAGATTCAAATATTCACGCAAAGTCCTAATATTCTCTTGTATAATTCTAGACCATTCCATTGCAACGTGCCAACTCTACAAACAACTCCTAAATTGAAAAAATACAAACTTAATCAACCTTTAGATCACTAATTAACAAAGCCCATTCATTGAATTACAACATTTTCAAGTTCTCATATATCAAAAACAATCATATCAATGTATACTCCAAATGCCATTTTTAACAAACAAATACATAACAATCATAGCATGGAGAGAACATCAATTCCACAATTTAATAACGGAAGATTTAAAGATGAGATGACATACCTTAACGATTCAAACTTCAATCAATGCACCTAGCCAAGAATTTCCCTTTTCTCTAAACTTTCAAAAATTCTCCCAAAATATAAATGCAGAGAACAGACTTTTAAATGCCATGAAACCGGCATGTTTCCGATTTCGTAAATTTGTTCTAAACAATTTACGATTTCGGATACGCACCCTTCTTCATTTTGCGAGCGGTCTTCGATATCATAATAAATGCCACTGATTCTGAGTACAATTTCTTCCTCTTTTACGGGCTCAGAAACTAGCCGGTATCATGTATTTAAAACCAGAAATACTGGCACGTGCTTTGCAAGTGACATGGCCAAAGTCCAGGATGATTTCCGACGTCGTAAATTTGGAAAGCACGGCCGAAATCTTTCCCGCCGTGCATTTTGACCGTCATATATCATAATGCACGGCGGGTATTCCGTTTCCCGCCGTCCTACTTGTAATGCAACGGCTAGCCCATTTTTTGTTTTCTGTGGCGGAGCCTTTCTGATTTCGTAAATCAGAAGCACGGCGGGAAAAATAAGTTTTCTTTTCCCCGCCGTGCTTCTACGCTGCGCTTCTACCAATTTCCACTAGTGTATAGACCAAGGATGAAATGGATACAAGAATAAAAGCGGCCACTTAATTGTAAGTTTAAAAAGATGACTAACTGCAAGCGCTATCACGCGCCCGAAATAGGCAAGAGTCCATACGCGGAGTCAACTGTTTTTGTCCACCTGAGTGGGGTTGTCGCCTGACCACTTGATTCTCATGTCAGTTCCATATGAGGGTGATGTCAAGCGTTGAAAAATATCCAGGAGCATATTTGATGGTGAATACACACTTCCAACTTCTCTCCTAAAAATCTCTTTAAAACTCATCTAAAAAGCCATTCTCTACTATCATAAAACTCTCACCTACGTTCCACCTCAATTTATCTATCATCCAATTAATCATTATTTTTTTACATAATTAACACAATGTTAATATAATATGTTATAGTGATAATTACATAATTATATACAATTATATGAATTTAAATAAAAAGGTATTTGAAATTACATACATACTAAAAAACATTATTTGGAATTACTAGATCCATGTAACAAAATGAAAGAACGTTAAAAAATTCCTTGACACTTTAAATTATAAAGTTTTTTAATAAATGACAATTTAATGATATTCAAACATTACAATGATATTATACAGTACATTTTCAACACACACAAATATTATAAATGATCTCAATAATTTTATCAGTTGGACGCCGTAGAGATCGGTTCAAACATGTTCCACCAAATCAACGTGTTGAATGCAATATTATTTGTATTTGTATTTAATGCATCTAAAATATTATTTTTCATCAAAAGGATTATTGTGAGTCTTTTTTCTCTCTAAACTAGTTGCTCTCACTTCTCTCTAAACTAGTTGCTCTCACTTCTCTCTAACTTCCATAACACTGTTCCTAATTTTCAGACGTATGCCCCCACTTTTCTCACTTTCTGTGCACTATTTACTACCAATAACGTACATATAACGGCTCCTACCATGGCGGCGCCGCCGCAGCTCCGCGGCGGCAACCCCCAAAACCGCAGCTTTCTGCAAGCACTCACCTCCAAACCTCCTCCTCTCTCTCCCACACTGCCCACGAACCCTGAAATCATCCCTATCGGCAAGCACAAACGAAAAATCGCTTGTATTGTTTCGCCGGAACAGGCTTCCCATCTGGCCATCCACTACCAGAAAGCTTTGATTGGCAAGTTCGACAAAGGGAAGCCGTCCATGGAAACTCTCAACGAGGCATTCAAGTCCATTGGCTTCAGCTCAAACTTCCAGATCGGCTCCATCGATTACCGACATATACTGATCCGATTTGATGAACAGGAAGATTATCAGCGGTGCTGGTTAAAGGGTCTCTGGAACCTCAAGGGCTTCCCAATGAAGGTGCTCAAATGGTCCACTGATTTTATAACAGGTACCGAATCCTCTGCCGTTCCCATCTGGATTACAATTCAACAGGTTCCACTTTTGCTCTACAACACAGCCATGTTAGAGTTCATTGGTAATAGAGTTGGTAATTTCATTAAAATGGACTCAGCTACTGCTTCCCTTACTAGACCTTCTGCAGTAAAACTGTGTGTTGAGATAGATCTTCAGAAAAAGCTCCATACAGAGATAACAGTTGGTGTTGCAGGCTTTACTGTGGATCTAGATATTGAGTATGAAGAGCTACCTTTGTATTGTCATATGTGCAAAAAGCTAGGCCATTCTCCGGATCAATGTAGAGTAGCTCAGACCAATGACAAAGATGGATGGAAAAATCCACCAAAAAAGCCCCAACCTTCCCTGCAAAAAACCCAAACTTACAGAAAAACTCACCCAGTTCTGAGACCTAATCCCTCTCCTCCTATAGCTATTGTCCCCTCCTCCACCCCCACACTGTCCAATTGGATTGGCAGGGGTGCTTTAATAGATGATATTGATCCCCTAAATACTCTCATTCCTGAGGACTGCACAGTGAAATTATTTATTGATAACAAACAAGAATTTATAGGCCAATTGGAGGAGTATACTGATGACTCTCTTTTGTCTATATTGCAGGACTCAAATTTAAAAATGCACAGGATGGACAAACTCATATGGAGACCTGATCCCCAGGGAAATTTCACATTTAAATCAGCATACAACCTGCTCAGACCTAAAAGAGGCAATGCTAGATCCTTAAAGAGCATATGGAATCCAAGGGTTCAGAAAAAAATCTCCATTTTTATGTGGAAGGTAATGAACTCACTCCTTCCCTTTGACAATGTGCTTAGGTTCCTTGGTTTTAACATTGTCTCTAAGTTCTGTTTTTGTGAGCATGAAGACTCTTTGGACCACTTTTTTAATAATTGTACTATAGCAACTCAGGTCTGGAGAGGTATCAATACTTTTATAAATATAATAACTCCCGATTTTGGATCTATCTGGAACAGAATTAGCTATTACCTATCCAAGCAAGGACTTTCCAAAATTCACTCTATTCTCATACACAATATAGTCCTGTTTGCTTGTTGGAGTTTATGGAAATCCAGAAATAGATACATATTTGATGGAATTGCACCAGATCCTCAATTCATTTTACAGGAAACTAAATCTCTGGTCTACCATTATTTTGCTGCAAATCCTTTTTTTATTTCCTCTCCTTTTGATATTGAACTTGCATCAAATGGGTATTTTCCTAAATACCTAAAACCCTTCAAGCCTAATATTTCTACAGTCTCATGGGGTAAACCAATTACTGGTCTGAAATGCAATGTTGATGCATCATGGAGAAAAGTAGATAATGAATCTGGTCTGGCTATTATAGTTAGAAACATGCATGGTAATTTTGTCTTTGCTAAATGTATATACACTCATGCTATTTCTCCTCTTCATGCTGAAATACTGGCTATTGGATTAGCAATTTCAGTCTGTGCTTCCTATAACCAGGAGTGTATTATTGAGTCTGACTGCACACTAGCTATTAAAATGATTCAGAACCCTAAATCTGCTCAATGGAATGTACTTAATCTTGTAGATGATATTCACCAGAAACTACAACATTTTGCACTGGTTTATGTACCTAGGGAGGCTAATCAAGTTGATGATTCAATTGCTAAGTTTGCTTGTGAACACATAATAACTGAGCAATTTGCATCTATAAATCTGCTACCTGCTGTAACTAGAGGACTCATATATTTAGACAGACAGGATCTCCCCTCTTTGAGATTTCATCCACCTTAGATCAGCTGCTACGCTCATGAGTTGCTTATATTTTGCAGATGCTCACCTTGCTGGAATTAGCTACTCAAAACTTCAGTAGCCTGTCTTCACCTTGACTGGAATAGGCTGGATTGCTGCTATCTCACCTTTCTTGTTGCTGTCTTCACCTGTCTCACCCTGCTGCCTCAATTTTCTTGCTGCTATTTTCATTACTGTTGGCAGATTTAAACATATGGTGAATAATGCTTCTCACAGTTTGATTTTCCAGTGCCGACTTGTGTTTTGTTTTGTACAATTCGCTAATAGGCTTTGGATCTTCTCTCTGGACTTAGCTATCCTCACCTCCATAATTTTGTTAAATTAGATAGGATTACCTATTCTTTTGGTAGCTTGCTAAGCTCCAAGGCCACACATGTGTGCCGATTATGTCTTTATTCTTTTGTCCCATCTCATGTGGTGAGAGAGGCATATAAACTACTACCAAAATTAACATTTTGGTTTTTTTTATGGTTAGGGGAGCCAAATAAAATTCCCCCATTCCTAGGGATGGTATTCTATTAAAAAAAATCTAAAGTATTATTTTTCCATTTGTTAGCACTGTGAAGGTTAACACTTATTTATTTATAATAAAAAGGAACTGAATGTAAAAATATAAACATATATGAAATCTAAACGATATTTACTTGGACATAATATCCATGAATAATAGATACTCGAAAATTTTAACCATCAAATATTTATTTTCTTAACAAAACATTGTAATTAATTATTAATTATGGAACAAAAGTTGATTTAATCAAGGTAGTGTGAATAAATTAACTTGGGTAATAATTTATGTACCTTCATTATTTGGTAAGAGAACATTGGTGATGGCGACACGTGGCTAGATTCTCCTTGAATATTGAGGTTACAATATTGTGACCGGAGTGAGAAATTCTTTCAGATATTCACGTGAAAGCCAACACTGAATTCTCCATAGTGGAGAAAAACCCCTTCCATATATCCGATTATATTCCAATGAAAACTCTCTAGAAACCTAATGTAACACATAATCTAAAGAGTTGTTGTCTCACAGGAGCTGTTGTGAAACATCCACTTAATTTTTAACACGAGAATGCTGAAACAAACATCCAAAAGAAATCAAGAGTTTGTAAATTGACATCTTTGGAAAGAAAAATAATGTGTATCATCCACATAAATTTAAGAAAATAAGAAGGGACTTTACCTAATTAATACGTGTGACATGATCAAGTATCCGTAGAGCGAGACTTTAATCCTCGAGCTTCCAAAACCGCCTCTGCAAAACGTACACAGCTCAATCCCACATTACATTGTTGGATGAATCATCCGCAATGCCACCACAGTGATATGTGATGGATGTCTACGACCCAGCTCACAAACTGATCTGCAAAACAAATCCTCGAGTGTGCCGAAAATAGACACTCTGATGCTCAAATTAGTATGATGTGTAAGGCGTATTGTATGTAAGATAATAGATAGAGAGGTTTACCAAACCTTCGGTATTTATATGGCTACAATCCGTAGATCACCAAGATATGTAATTATGGTATGAATACAACTCTTATGGAGATAACAGTTGTATTACCATGTATAAAAGAAGTGTATTTCGGTCATAGTTGTATTACCATGTTTAGGAGGATGTATATTCCTTGTAGAACATTCATAATATACGCATTCCTTATAAAGATTAGGATTGATGGACCCGTGGATCCATCCTCCGCGTAACTCGAGCCCATGCTCCTTCTCGGGTGCTGGTTTGAGAATGAATGAGGTCCAGAATACGAACCATGACTTATCAGTAGCTCCAAGGTAGATCTTCAGAATTCGGAGGGCTCCATCTCGAAGGTTGAAGGAGAGGCTTGCTTCTCGAGGGAAGGCCAATAACTCGAGGGAAAGTAACTCGGGGCATTAAGCTCGGAGGTGTCTGCTTGAGACTAACCTCTCGGGCTAAATCTTCTGAATAACTAGCTTCAAGTTTTTTCGTATTCCATCAAGACACGTGGACGGTTGGATCTGAGTCTGTCTTCTTGAATTCTGAGGTGATTGACATGTGTCTCTGTCCATTGTATCCTCTGGCAATGAGGAAGACCAACCTTCCAATTGCCTGCATCATTTCGCGAGTTGAGGAAATTACTCCGCTTAAATGCCTGTTAATTACTGGCTATATAACCAAGTAATTTTTCCTTGTGTTTATCATCAATCTTCATCAAGTAATTTTGCGTTTCCAATCTCAAAAAAAAACTCTTCTCTTCAGAAAACTTGTTTTCTCTTTTTCATATATATACTCTTCCCCCCATTCTCAATATTTCCATGCCGTCAACAAACTCTAGCGTTCCCCCTGGCAATGTAGACAATGTTGCTGAAGGAGGATCCCCAGACTTAAGTACTTTGTTCTTGGAGGTTGATTTTGGGGAGCTGATGGAGGTGACCATTGCTATGCCGCTGCAGCCTGTGACCGCGGTGGTGGATGATGGTACTTCTAGGTTGGATACGGACCCAAATATGGAGCCCCAAGTTGATAAACGGCCTTCAATTACTGGTGATGCAAATGGCGTCACCAAGGTGGTTGATGAAAAGACGCTGCGGTATTTGCGGTCATGCAGGCTGTCGTATCCCCTCGATGTTGGCTTGAAGCTTGAGGATGGGGAGACCCCAATTGAAAATTTGGTGAGCCCCACTCGGGGGGTAATTTATGGGCAGTTTTTGCAACATGGTATAAGCTTCCCTTTCCCCCCTCTATTTCATGAGTTCCTTCAGCATCATCAGTTGCATCCGAGCCAGATTTACTCCAACGTGGTGGTGTTGATCATGGCTGTGATATCTTGGTGTGCTCGGAAGAATTATGACCCGAGCCTGGATTTATTCAGGAGTTTGTACAAGTTATTCTCTTTCGAGAAATACGAGTAAATCACTCTTACTCTATGGAAGGCCAAGTCCTTCATGTTCCCTGACAACAACGACGACTGGGATGCTGACCGCTTTACCTTTGACCAGTGTAAGTACGAGGTCCCTGATTTGGATCCCAATCCAAAGGATGCTATATCTCGCGACAGGGTCTTCAATGTCCCTGACCACTTAAAGGGCATCGTCGAGGAGCTCTTGAAGGGCATCATCGGGGGGCTCATGGCTCTGTCTGGTAGTGGCCCTCTGTCACTTACTCGTACTTGCTAAATTTTTCTCGGTCGAAGTCCACGTATAGCTTCATGAAGTCGGGCCGGGATTGAGCCCTCCCTGATAAAATCCAGGGAGACAAGAAGAAGGCCAGGAAGCAGGGTCCGAGGAAGTGTCCCAGGAACCACGGTGAATCCTCCTCGAGTCGGTCTTCTTCGGGTAACTTCTTGACTGCCATACTGTAGTTATGCGATATGTTTCTTCTGTATAATATATCTGATGTTCTTTTTCCTGTAAATAGCATCTCCCCCAAAGAAGAAAGCCAAGAAGGGGAAGGCAGCTCTCAAGGCCATAGAGGAGGAAACGGAGGAGTCCGAGGAGGTGCAGTCCGAGGAGATGGAACTGGCGGTCGGGGAGTCCTCGGATGATAATGATTCCGAATTTGGGCTGATGATCCCTGAAGATGCTCCTTTGAAGAGGTTAAGGTCTTATCTGAGTCGTCCTGAGAAAGAGGATGGTCAGGCTTCTCGGGAGGCCTTCAAGAAATATCCCTTTGCTTCCGAGGCAGTGATTTTCCTTGTCATGTTATGTGAATTCTCAAGTGTCAAGTATCAGGTCTTTATATGCCTTATGTTTTACAACTGATGACAGATCTATCCATGCTGGGAGGCTGGGCCAATGGTGAGATCAAGCATCTATACAACTCCATGAAGGAGTTACATGCCAGGTGCCGGGCTCTCAAGGCCGAGAAGAAGGAGATGGAGGCTATTATCTCAGCCTTAACGACTGAATCGGTTGTGCCTCCCCCGTCTGTCCCAGCTCCATTGGATGTGACTCAGTTGGAGGACAGGGTGAAGCAGCTTGAGGCCGAAAATAAGGACTTACTGCTGGTGAGGAAGTCCCAGGAGCGTGAGCTGAAGGTTTATCAGGACACCGTGACCGAGCTGGCACAGAAGCATTCCTCGGAGAATGATCCAGAGGAGCGGAAATGACTTCTCAGGCTTTGGGGCGCCTTCGTTGCTTATAGCCCCGAGTTTAAGAGTCACCGGGAGGAGTATGAGGATTTATTCCACGACTCCGAGCAGCACAAGGTTTTAGACGAGATCTTGCGACTGTGTCAACCCGATGAGGAGATAAACGTGATGATGACTATGTTTTCTCATCTGGATGCTGTTGATAAGCTCTCTGCTTTGACTGCTAACCGCTGGGTTCCTGGGGCCGAGTTTTTGGAAGCATTGGGTCCCTCCGAGAAAATAATGACATTAGGAGACTTATTGAGGCTCATTGTAGCCAAATATCGTGAGTTGTCCTTGATGTATGGCGGACACCAGCACTTCGACAATGAACCAGGCTCTCGAACTGATCTGCGAAACAAAGCCTCGGGTGTCCCGAGGGTAGACACTCCGACGCTCAAGTCAGTATATTTGCTTAAGGCGTTATGTATGAAGTATTAGATAGAGATGTCTACCAAACCTTTGGGTATTTATATGGCTACAATCCGTAGATCACCAAGATATGTATTTATGATAATAATACAACTCTTATGGGAATAGTAGTTGTATCACCATGTATAGAAGAAGTATATTTCGGTTAGGGTTGTATTACCATGTTCAGGAAGATGTATATTTCTTGTAGAACATTCATAATATACGCATTCCTTATAAGAATTAGGATTGATGGACCTGTGGATCCACCCTCCGCGTATCTCGAGCCCACGACCCTTCTCGGGCCCTGGTCAGAGTATGAATGAGGCCCGGATACGAACCATGGACTTATCAGTAGCCCCAAGGTAGATCTTCAGAATATAGAGTGCTCCATCTGAAGGTTGAAGGAGAGGCTTGCTTCTCGAGGGAAGACCAATAACTCGAGGGAGAATAACTCGGGGTGTTAAGCTCGGGGTGTCCTTCTAGGACTGTCCTCTCGGGCTTACCCTTCTGAATATCTAGCTTAAAGTTCTTTTGTATTCCATCAAATATATGGACGGCTGAGATTAGCTTCCTTTGAAATCCAGATGGTAAATACACGTGGCGTGCATTCATTGGAAAGTAGAGGCGGTCTGTCCCCCGTCTCTCCAATTGCTTGCATCGGAGCCAAAATTGAGATAATTACTCGCCATAAATGTTGTCTGGGTTTGGGTTAAATCTACCAAGTCATTCTTTTTGTCTTCCTTATTCAAAATTTCTTCTTTCCAAGTTCAGAAGTCGCGTTGACATTTCATCACTCTCTGGAGCCCCAAATTTCTGTTTCAATTTCTGCTTCCTTGATTTATCAGTAAGTGTTATCTTCTTTCCTCCTTTGATTTCATTGTGCCTACTTTTTCCCTTTCCTCTCTGTGTAAATATTTCCCCCCATACTCTCTGTAATCATGAATAACAGTAGTGAAACGATTTCCACCCCCCATCATGATGAGGGAGAGTATGTACACGCTCAGACTGAGGAGACTACCTCCCGTGACCGCCGTAGAGCAGAGGTAGCTAGTGGGAAAAAGCTTGTAGTGTTGAGGAAGAAAGCCTCTGTGGAAGAGGGGAATAGCCCCATTGTGATGCATGCCTCCGGAGGTAGACTATCCGGAAACGGTGAACGTAGTAGCAAGATGTCATCAGAGGAGAATAAAGCGCGTGCTGATCCTGCTGTCTTCATCGAAAGTTGTCCCTTTACGATTCCTTCTGATTCTAATCTCATGTATCATGGGGAAGACAAGTCTGCGTCAGAGTTGGTGACACCAACCCAAGGGGTTATATACGGGAAATTTGTGCATAATGGACTAGCATTTCCTTTTCCCCCACTGCTTCAATGGTATAATCTGCATCCAGGGCAGCTACATGCCAATGTAACAGTAATCATTATGGCCTTAATAACTTGGTGTGCTCGTAGGAGTCATAATCCTAGCCTTGCTCTGTTACGGACCTTGTATAAGGTGTCTGTTGTAAAACAGTCTGTGGTGTTGACTGTGCGAGATACTTCAATGGGTCGAGCCTTTGTGCTTCTTAAGCAATGTGGAGATTGGGACAAAGTGAAACTAACCTTTGATCGGACCAAGTATGAAGTACCCCATTGGAATAAGAAACTGAGCAATGAAGCATGTGATGATGTTGACCCAACTCGCCAATTGTTAAATGTAGCAGGGAAGTTGGTGAGGGAGAAGATCAAGTTTAGAGAAGGTAAGTTTGTGCCAGGAAGCCAGGAGACGGGTTGGTAATGGTTTATTGAAACATATAGGTGGTTGTATCAAATGCCTGACAGAACTCTTCAAAATGACAGTTATTTGAAGTTGTCTCACTTTGATCAGCCGAAGGGTGTAGATATTGAATGGTATAAAACCGTTCTGTCCTTGGAGCAGGATCCCCTTAGTTCAGCTAGGGCTCTTTGGGCCTCTAGAGCAATAAAAGAGAGAGATGCCCGAGATGAAGGTCCTTTGGATAAGGAAATTTCTGGATTGATTCCCGATGCTAGGCGTCGTACTAGAAGATTGGTTCGAGGACCAAAAGTGATATCTTCAAAGGTGAAAAGTCATGATGTATCAAAGTGTATATTCGTACCCTTTGCCCGAGATCCATCAGATGAGGAGGAGGATGAAGGTTTAACCCTAATCCGATGTCCGAGAAAAGAGATGCCCCCCGGTCTTCTGATTCTCCGAAAGCCTTGTGTGGTAGGACCAATGATGAATAGTCTTTAGCTTCTGTCTGATATGTTTAATATTCTCGCATGTAGTATTTTAGCTTGTCTGATGCTAACTTCATTCCTTTTGTATGCAGTGGGTGCTTCCAAGGATAAAAGAGCAGCAAATTTGTCGGCTCAATTGTTATAGTCGAGAGGACTGCCGAGCGATGGTGATAAAAAGAGGGATTTTGAGACCTCAGGGGGCTCTGCCGACAAGTCTCCGAAGAAGGCAAGGCTCGAACTCGGACCACTAGAAGAGTTCGAGAAATATGTGTCACCTCCTCCTCCCGAGGCCCTAATCGAGATGGTTCCAGGATGTCCTGAAATTAGTCAGGTATGATCAACTTAGCTCTTAACAAGACTGGAGGTGTAGTTATTTAACTGTCTTTATCTTCTTTCACAGTCTCTAAACCAGGTGAAGCATATGTACGATTCCCTCCGGACACTGTATAGCCACTGTCAAGGACAGGCATCTGAGCTGGAACTAGTGAAGGAAGAGATGTCCAGGAGATCAAAGGAGTCTTCTGATGTGGTAAAACGCCTCCTGGATGAGGTGGCACAAGAGAGGGCCAAGAGAGAGGACTTGGAGGAGGAGAACCGGGCTTTAAAGAAGGAGAAGAGGTTGACTGATGGTTCCTTTCTAGAGCTGAAGAGGAGGATGGCCTTGGTGGAAGCGGAGAGAGACCATTATGCTGATCCTACTTGTCAGAGGCGGCTAGTTCGGCTGATAATAGATTTCTGCCTTAACTGTCCAGAGATGGAGGCCCATCGCCAAAAGTATGGCGAATTCTACCATAAGTCCGAGCTTTCGGAGATGTGGGCTCATCTTCAGGGAGTTCTCAGCGAGGAGATTCAGGGATGGTTGGCTCCCGATTATAAATGGCCGGAAGTACCGGAGGACCTGAAGAAGTTCCGAGCAGAGTTTAGCCAGATTGGAGGGTTTGAGACTAGTCTATTGACTAGTTTGGAATCCTTGAAGTAGGCATTAACTCTTGAGAAATTTCAGGAGAAGCTGTGCAGCCTGTATCCTGAGTTGGCATACTTGGTGGAGAAGTCGGCTATGGAAGCTTCAACTGAGAACCCTGAGACTCAAGATGGGTGACCCAAGATTGTAATTCCTTAGAACCTTCTCTCCTTATTTAGGAATTTCTCCTTATACTCAGTCTTTTGATATCCATGTACTCCGTATAATATATTTCTTTCATGAATTTGATAATTCCATGTCTTCCTTTATGTCCAGTGTTGCGTAGCTGCTTGTGCTGAATTGCAGGTCCAGTATGAAGCTGTACTTCAAAAGACCAAGAAGCTGGAGGAAGATTTGGCTGATTCCAAGGGCTGTTTTAGCCTCGTGCGAGAAGAATGTGACAATCTTTGTGGTGGGCTAAAGATTGCTCTGGAGCGGAGAGCTGAGCTGAACCAGCAATTGAGTGATCTTCAGGTAGGCGAGATATAAGGACCTAGAAGATGAGTACAGCAAAGCCTTGGCTGCCAATAAAGACTACGACCGAGAATGGAGAAAAGTCAAGAGTGACTTAATGAAGATCAAGGGTGAGAATCATGAGAAGGACCTTCGTATCTCTACCCTTCAGAATGAAAACATTACCGTGAATCATAAGATTGCCTCTGTCATAGATGATTTGAGGATGTGTCAGGCCGAGCTGAATGCTTGCAGGTTCCAAATAAAGGAACTAGAAGCTTAAGGTGTGTTTGTCACGCCTTCAGTATCTTCAAGGAGGGAGATAGGTGGGCCTTCTTCAGTCCCGAATTCAGGTCCATTGATAAGGTCTCGTGTCCGAGGTGGTACATCTCGAGGGACGGTAAATCCTCCAGAAGGGATTTCCTGTGGGAGGGGGAGAGAAGCGCCACCTACCCTTGGAGCTCTAGGATCTCTTGCACGGCCTGCAATCATAAGAAGTAGAGGGGGGGTCTCCTACGCCCTCTCAATTAAGAAGGACGACAGAGGAAAGTAATTGGGGCCACGGCCTCCAAAGTGGTCGAGGTTGTGCCTCTACTTCTTCTTGCGGTCGTGGACGTACCCTATGTTTAAATACCTTCACGAGGTGTAAGAATTTTAGTGTAATAACACTTTTTTATTTTGCCTTTATAAAGGTCTTTATATTGCAATCCTTGAGAAGATTGACTCTCAGGCTTATGAATATCCTGAATAAATAGTGATGCGTACCTTAATAGGTGTAGAGTAGAGTTCCAAACTTTGTGAGTTTGTGTGACTCATATTATGTTGGTACTAACCATATACTTATTGTAAGTATATTATTTTATTTTGGCCTAAGGTAATTGTGGTTCAGACACGTAGTCCAAACAGCCCATGTTAGATAAGCATCAATCACACACTTATAAGCGTATAGATCTTAGGCAACAGTCTTTACTTATGCTTTATAAAGCATAGTGTCTCTTTGTATTAGAGGATATAGACTGCTTCAAAATAAAGTAGAAGGTATATATTGAGAAGAAATTGTATTCCTCGAACTTGAGAGCTCGGTAAAATTATAAAAGACAACCCGAGTTTGGGAGCTCGGGTATGAAAAGATAAAAAGATGAAAAGAAAAGAAGTTTGGCCCGTAGGCTTTATTGAAGTAGTTTCTCCTTATCTGGAGAAGGTCTACTTGGTTTTAACTTCGAGGTACCTGCGTAGGAAGGGCGCCATGATGACAGGGTCCAAGTGTTCTCCTTCGTATGTTTGCAAGAGGTAGAATCCACCGGATTATGCTACGGAGATTTTGTATGGTCCTTTGGTCCTCGGCTCCAGCGCTCCTCCTAACTTGTTAGTGCACCACGGGCCAACTGGCATTACCAGTTCTCCCATTTGGAAGGTTTGGTGGCGTCGTTTGTGCCATAGTGCAGTCATCTCGTTGTAGGCCTCTTCCTCAAAGTGAAACACCAGAGATTGTTCGAGATCAGGATCGGGGATCAGATCTCCTAGGATAGTGTTGACGGCCGAGATGTTGCTCACTTTTCGGGCGTCACGGATAGCCGTGATCATACAAGAACGCGCCACTCCTTGATCTCATTTAATTGAAACTACTCCTTGTGGTGTCGGAAATTTCAGCATCAGATGGTAGGGAGACCATACGGCTTTAGCTTGGCACATCCAAGGTCTGCTAAGAATAATGTTGAAGGGTGTGATAGTGTCGACCACTATGAATGTGCAGTATAAGGTTAGGCTCTTTGTCCCGTCTGCTACTGTGACTGGGAGTGTGATTTACCCGAGAGATATTACTGGATTTCCTGTGAACCCCGAGATCGGACCCGTAGGATTGAGGTCATCTTTGGTAAATCCTAGTTTTTGGAAGCAATCTTGGAACATTACTTCTACTCCGCTCCCGTCGTCTATGAAGACTCTTTTTACCAGGGAATCTTGTATGGTTGCCGAGATGATGAGAGGATCAGAGTGAGGCATCTGATTTGGTACGGCATCAGCGTCCGAGAAGGTAATGGTTTCCTCGGGGCGAAGCCTCTTGTTGACTGGCTCGGTATGTGGTATGGCCCGCACACTATCCTTCAGGTTAGTCAAGGAAATTGCTTCTCCTGTATAGTCATTGATGCATTTGATGACCCGGTTGGCTCCATTTGGCGGTGGTGGAGGAGGATCTTGAGGATTGTTGCCTCCGCCACCATGGTTGTTATTGTTATTGTTGCGGGAGCCATCCTTCTTATTCTGCCAGGATTTCCCCCCATATCTCTTCTGGGTTCCCTGGTTGTCGCCTGCTATCGAAGGTGTAATTTGTTGCACAATTTCTTGGCGAATTAGCTTCTCAATCTCGTTTTTGAGCTGATAACACTCCTCAGTGTCAGGCCCCCGATCTCGGTGATATTGACAAAACTTCGGGGACCTTTGGCGCTCGGCTGAATCCTTCATGGCGGGTGGGTCCTTCAAAAGGTGCCTGTGAATAGATAAAATCTCAGCCCGAGATCTACTCAGAGGAGTGTATGACTCGAAGGTAGGTTTGGAGGCGCTTTCAGTCTTCTCGACCTTCGGTATTTTCATCCTTGGTTCCTTTTTGTCTAGATGGGAGTCTAGGGGTCTCTTGCCTGTCACGGCGTTCGCTTTGCTAGAATATTTCTCCATGATGGCCTGGAAATGCTGAATGGTTGTTGGATTCTTTTTTGCCAACTTCATCCTCAGAGTGTCATCATCTACACTCATTCGATACATATTGATCTGGAGGCGTTCATCTCGATCATAGCATTCAGTAGCTAGATCCATGTATCTGTGATAGTACTCTATCACAGTCTCTCCTTCAAAGCGGGCCACATATCCCAAATCTCCGAGGGACTTGGTAAACTTCTTCTTTTGGAAGAAAGCGTGAGGAAGGAACTCTGCGAAAACCCAGTAATCGAATAAACTTTCTGGTTATGTCTGAGTAAACCATGTTTGTGCTTTCTCTCGGTGATAACTGGGGACGATCTTGCATATTTCCAACTCGTGGAAATTCCTGGTTTCCAGAGTCTTAAAGAAGACCGAGAGGAACTCTCTAGGATCATTGGTACCATCGTATGTGGGCAAGTGTTCTGGGACCTTCTTGTGGCCATCGAAGGGGAGGTTCACAATATGTCGCGAGAAGGGAGAGCGAGCAGACTGTCCTCTGGGTCCGAGAATACGCGTGATTTCTTGATCGACCTTATATTTACCTCGAGTAGGGTAGGCTCCATCTTGGATGAAAGGCCGATCAGCACTGTTTTGCCATTCGTTCCGTGTTCGTTCCCTTTTATTCGCGCCTAAGCTCTTCTTCAATGCTATTGATACGCATTCTCTTCACTTCCTCCCTGCTTAATCCCGCGCCTTCATTCTGGTAGTTAGGTGGATTAGGAGGTGGTGGCAGATTTCTCTGATTGTTGTAGGGAGGTAGATTTCGAGATAGATCATCTAAAAATCTTTGCTACTGGTTATTACCAGGAGGGGGTGCTGTTCGATCTCCTGGAATAGAGACTCAATTTGGGGCCTCGTGTGTCTGGGCACGAAGTGGCTGACTTGAGTTTATCAAGGATGCAACAAAATCAGGATACTGGGAATGTAAATCCCTCATCAGTGCTTGTACATCATCATGGATTATTCTCGGAGGGGTATCCGGGACATCGTCATGGATTATTATGTCGTACGGTCTGGTTTAAGGTTTCCCTAAGACGTCTTTGTCTTTCCTCTTCCTGTTGTCTTTCTGCGAGGATTTGTCGATCCCTTTGCGCTTGTTCTTCCACGTAAAAGATCGAATCAGATCCACTATATCCCAAACCGTTTTGTCGGTCGAGGCCATCTGAATTGTTGACGTGCTCACTGTAGTTCATGTCAGTACGTATCAAGATTCTCTGACCTGAGTTTGGTACTTCAGATCCAACAGGGTTTGATCCAGAAGGTGGCACTCCGGATGCAGCAGGATTTGAACCGGAGAAGGGTGCTCCGGATACGACGGGGTTTGGATCGAGGGAGTTCGGAATGCTGGAGTTTACTGCCCCCACGGTAGAGCTTGGTGGAGGCTCAGAGGTAGAACGCGTACGAGATCCTCCGGGTTGACCGCGTCCTCGTCCTCGTCTTTGGGGAGGTTACTCTACATCTGGATTCTCCTCCAGATTTTGCCCTAGTACACGGGCACTTTGCCTGGGTTGCTCGGCTTCAGACATGTTGTTGGAGAATTTGTTCTTCAGGTGCGCCGGACCAGATCAGAGACAAGATTTGGCGACGTCGTCAAATAGCACGTAGTCCCACTGGGCGTGCCAAATTGATGTATGGCGGACACTAGCACTTCGACGACGAACCAGGCTCTCGAACTGATCTGCAAAACAAAGCCCCGGGTGTCCCGAGGGTAGACATTCCGACGCTCAAGTCAGTATATTTGCTTAAGGCGTATGAAGTATTAGATAGAGAGGTCTACCAAACCTTTGGGTATTTATATGGCTACAATCCGTAGATCAGCAAGATATGTATTTATGGTAGTAATACAACTCTTATGGGAATAGTAGTTGTATTACCATGTATAGAAGAAGTATATTTCGGTCAGAGTTGTATTACCATGTTTAGGAATATGTATATTCCTTGTAGAACATTCATAATATACGCATTCGTTATACGATTAGGATTGATAGACTTGTGGATCCACCCTCGGTGTATCTCGAGCCCACGATCCTTCTCGGACCCTGGTCCGAGTATGAATGAGACCTGAATACGAACCATGGACTTATCAGTCCTTCCTCGGTGAGATGCTCTCCAACCCTTCTACCAGCAAGGCCAGTTAACTTTGGCAGGTTTGCTACCTTACTTGCTGGCATCTTCTCATCAGCTTTTAGGGTTTAGCCTCACTTTCTTGTTCATGGACTCAGGACTTCTATCTAGGTCTCATGGTTTACTGGAAAGGAGCCCTGCCTCTATACAACTGTTCTATTTGACAGGACTATGGTGGCTAATACCCTTAACGAAGCTGAGATACTCAAGTATCAGGTCCTCATAGTTGTCCATGATGAACACTCTGTGAGCATGTAGCCTGATATTGTTTGGCTTATTCTTCGGGCTTCTTCTGACAAGGCCTTTAATGTCATAGCGTGCAGAAAAGTTGACAATAGCCCATCTCTCAAGTGTCACTTCTGGTGTATTTAGAAGCATCATTTTCTGATGTAATAACGTCTTTTTCATGACCTTCATATCAAATTTTGAGGTTTTTTCTCAATGTATCCCTTTAGAGGTTTTTTAGAAGTACCATATTCTTATGTAATGACACATGTGATATGACCTTTTGGGTTCGAGGTTTTTCCTCTTTGTTATCCACTTGGGATTTTTTAGAAGTATCATATTCTGATGTAATGACACCTTTCTTATGAGTTTTAACTTCTATTTTTGGGGTTTCTCCCCTTTATCTTTAGAGATGATTGATTTTTGAGCACGTCTGCCCTTTTAGTCTATAGACCTCAATCAAGCACTTCTGTGAAATACTTTATCTCGAACCTATTTCCTTTATTCAAAAGGATTGGAAGTTGAACTTTGGATTCAAATAACTTATTTTGTATAAGCTGGCCAATCATATGCTTGTTAAAGCATATTGTTTTGAGTAGCAATCAATGTCATACTTAGGATAACAATCCTCTTTTTAGAAAATGAATTTAAGATTGCCTAGAATAAGGATATGTGTAATTTGTAGATAACATGAGTTCAATCTAAGTTTATAACTTTAAGAATAGAAGTAAAATAAATAGTGGGTTTGAGTTTTAGTACTCGTTTGTGCTAGAGCATAGTTGTCTCGGACCTTCATGAGGTTCTTGGACATTCTCGGACCTTTGTGAGGCTCTCAGACATTCTCGATATTCTCAAACCTTTGTGAGGCTCTCGGACATTCTCGATGTTCTCGGACCTTTGTGAGGTTCTTTCTCGAGTTTTATTTTCTGTGATACTTTCATAAGTTGATCACATTCCATCTTCGTGGCATGGGCTCGCCCTTCATGGTTTCCAAGAGGTAGCTTCCCCCTGGATGGGATTCTAGGACTCGATACGGGCCTTCCCAGTTCGGGGCTAGCTTCCCTTCCACTTCCTTCTTACTTTTTTCATTTAACCTCATGACAAGGTCTCCTTTGATGAAGGTGGCCAAGCGAACTCTTCTGTCGTGATATCGCTTGACTCTTTCCTTTACCTTGGTCTCATGGATAGTAGCATTGGCTCTTTTTTCTTCTAGGAGGTCAAGGTCGAGACGAAGATTTTCTTCATTGGCAGTGCCATCTTCATCTTCTGGCTGAGAGGTGCGGGCAGAGGGGACTCCGATTTCCATTGGGATGACCGCCTCGGACCCATAGACCAAACTGTAAGGAGTTTCTCCGGTTGCTGTGGCTAGCGTAGTTCTATGGGTCCAGATCACACTCGAAAGTTCTTTGATCTAGTTTCCCTTAACTCCTTCTAGGCGCTTCTTGATGCCGCTTACCAAGTTTCGATTCGTAACTTCCACTTGGCCGTTAGCTTATGGATGATATACCGATATGAGCTTCTGATGTATGCCGTATTCCTCACACCATTTCTTGAAGGGGTTGTTAGCGAATTGTGCTCCATTATCAGTAACAATGTATCTCGGGATACCATAGCGACACACAATGTTTTTCCAGCAGAAGTTGATAACTGTTTTGCCCGTTATGTTCGTCAAGGCTTCGGCTTCCACCCATTTCGAGATATTGTCGATAGCCACAATAAGGTATTTGAAGTTACCAGAGGCCGTGGGAAAAGGTCCGACAAGGTCGATACCCCATCGGAAGATTGGCCAAGATTCTTGGATGGTAATCATATTTTCTTGAGGCACATGGATCATCTTGGCAAATCTTTGACAGGAATCAATGTATCTTTTGGATTCTTCTAGCATTGTAGGCCAGAAATAACCCATTTGTAGGAGTTTACGGGTAATAGTGCGTGGACCTTGGTGGCTACCACAAACTCCTTCATGTGCTTCTTGTACCAAGTGCTCGGCGTCGGAGGGCCCGACACATTTAAGTTAGGGCTGGAGGTAACCCTTATTGTATAAGGTGCCTTCGTGGATGACATATTTAGGAACCTTAACTCGGACTTTTCGTGCCAAATGCTTGTCCTCCGGGCGGGTTCCCGTTTGGAGGTACTCAATGTAGGGGTTCATCCACGTGTTCGAGATGTCAACATCCATGATGTTGCTCTCTTCATAACTTCTCTTTGCCAGGGTTTCCATCAGTAATTCTTGAGAAGATCTTATGTTGAGGTCTGAGGAGGCGAGCTTGCTTAGTGCATCTGCTTTATGGTTGCCTTCTCGGGGGATATGATTCAATTCATAATGTCGGAATTGATTTAGAAGAGGCTTAACTATCTCGAGGTACTTCTGGAGACTGTACTCTCGGGTCTCGTATTCGCCTTTGACCTGCTGTACCACGATCTGTGAGTCGCTAAAGATCTCGAGATCTCTAACATCGAGGTCCTTAGCCAGTTTCAACCCTGTAATGAGGGCTTCATATTCAGCTTCATTGTTAGTAGCTCGGAAGTCAAAATGAAGAACATAGGGATGATCTTTTCCATCGGGGCTAGTAAGTAGGACTCCGATACCACTCCCCCCGACTGGATCTTGCTGGTTGATTTCCACTGGTTCGACCGACTCCATTATGAAATCAGATAATGCCTGGCCCTTGATGGTGTCCGAGACTTATATTGTATGTCATGCTCTCCCAACTCGATGGCCCACTTCATCATCCGTCCAGAGGCGTCAGGTTTCTGAAGAATTTATCTGATCGGGTAGTTGGTTAGGAGTACTATCGTATGTGCTTGAAAGTATGGTCGTAACCGTCGAGAGGCATGCACGAGGGCTAATATCAAGCGTTCGAGAGGGGTATATCTGGTCTTGGGCCCCTACAGGGCTCTGCTGACATAGTATATGGGATGTTGTGATCGTTCCTTTTCTTTGACCAGTATAGCACTAATGGCTAGCTGGGATGCAAATATATATAAATAGAGAGTCTCCCCTTTGTCTGGTTTTGACAGCGTCGGCAAGTGTCGGAGATGATCTTTAAGTGCTTGGAAGGCCTCTCCGTATTCGTGGGACCACTCAAATGGTTAGCCTTCTTAAGGACGTTGAAGAAGGGAAAATATTTTTCCGCTCCCTTGAGAGAAATCGGCTATGGGCTGCAATGGATCCTGTTAGCTTCTGTACATCTTTGACGGTCTTTGGAGGTTGCATGTTTTGCAAGGCCTCTATCTTCTCGGGGTTTACCTCAATTCCCCGATTGGATACCATGTATCCTAGGAATTTGCCCGCTTCAACACCAATGGTACACTTAGCGGGGTTCAACTTTAGGTTGGATACCCGCAATGTGTCAAAGGTTTCCTTTAAGTCTTCAAAGAAGGTGTCATAACTGCGGCTTTTCACTACCATATCATCCACATAGATCTCGAGTTTGCGTCCTATTTGGGATTTGAACAATTTATCCACCAGCCGCTGGTAGGTAGCTCCAGTGTTCTTCAATCCGAAGGGCATCATCTTGTAGCGGAAGGTCCCCCGATCAGTTATGAAAGAGGTTTTTTCCTTATCTTGCTCTACCATGGGAATCTGATGATATCCCTTGAAGGCGTCGAAAAAGGCTAGTACCTGATACCCAGCGATCGCTTCAACTAGTCGGTCGATCAAGGGAAAATGGTAGCTATCTTTGGGGCAACAGTCATTCAGGTTGGTGAAGTCAATGCACATTATCCACTTCTCGTCCGGCTTATTGACAATCACCGGGTTGGCTATCCACTCGGGGTATTGCACTGCTTCGATTATACGGGCTTTGAGTAGCTTATCTACTTCTTCTCCGATGGCTTCAACTCGATCTAGTGCAAAGATACGTCGCTTCTGCTTTATGGGCTTCTGTGCAGGGTTGATATTTGTTCCGCTATACGAGGGATACTCCTACCAAGTCATTGGTATCCCAGCAGAAGACATCTATATATTGGTTGAGGAGATCTCGAAGTCTGGTCTTTATCTCGGGGGGTAGGAGAGTTCCAACCTCGGCGGTTCCTAATTCTCTGAGTTGCATCGGCTCGGACTCGGAGTACTTGGATGGTTTAAGATCCTCCCTTTCTGGTTCTCAGATAGCTTGAATTATGCAAACTCGAGCTAGTTGTTGGTCGCCTCGGACCGTGACTATTCCTTGGTTCGTGGGGAACTTCATTGCCAAGTGGTACGGGGACCAGATGGTTTTGCTTGGCACATCCAGAGTCGTCCGAGGATTATGTTGTATGGCGTTCTGGAGTCGATGACCGCGAAGGTACAACAAAGGGTTATACTCCGAGGAACATCTTCCCCCGCACTGGTAAAGTAATTTATCTTAAAGGAGCACAGGATTGCTAGCAAATCCCGAGATGGGACTTGTGGGTATGAGGTTACTTTTGTCTAATCCCAACTATTCATAACAGCTGAGAAACATGAATTCTACTTCGCTTCCCCCATCTACCAGAAATATTTTGATCACGTTATGGTTTATGCCGACTGTGATCACTAAGGGATTTGAATGAGGGAACTGATTAGGAACCGCATCCTTGGGTGAAAAAGTAACGGTTTCGTCTAGGCGAGATCTTTTGCTTTCCCACTCCCAGGGAGAGACTTCTTCGGGCGACCGGTGTACACCGTTAATGCTCCTTCCTACTCCCTGGTTGGCAGCGTGGCTTATCTCGTCGGTGTCATGGTTGGCATTGCTGCTTCTTACTCCTGTCGGGGCTAGAAAACGAATTCGTGTGCTCCCACGAAGGTTTCCAGCCGGATCAGTCATGAGTTTGAAGGTCGTATAGATCAAGAAAAGCAAACGGGTCCCACTGGGCGTGCCAAATTGATGGATGTCTACGACCTGCGCTTGATCACGAACCCAGCTCACGAACTGATCTACAAAACAAAGCCTCGGGTGTCCCGAGGATAGACACTCCGACGCTCAAGTTAGTATGATGTGTAAGGCGTATTGTATGTAAGATAATAGATAGAGAGGTTTACCAAACCTTCGGTATTTATATGGCTACAATCCGTAGATCACCAAGATATGTAATTATGGTATGAATACAACTCTGATGGAGATAACAGTTGTATTACCATGTATAAAAGAAGTGTATTTCGGTCATAGTGTATTACCATGTTTAGGAGGATGTATATTCCTTGTAGAACATTCATAATATACACATTCCTTATAAGGATTAGGATTGATGTACCCGTGGATCCATCCTCCGTGTAACTCGAGCCCATGACCCTTATCGGGTCCTGGTTTGAGAATGAATGAGGTCCAATATACGAACCATGGACTTATCAATATGTACCTTACCCTACAATTCCAACATCAAAATTTAGTAGAAAAATGTATGACAACATCAAAATACAACAAAAAGTAGGCATTGAAGAAGATAGGATTTACCTATTTAACATAGCACATGTACATACATAAAATACCAATACAAAAAGACTGTCGAGATTATTGAAGAAGCATAGATAATGAGGGTGTAATGGCATGAAACTAAAGAAGATGAGGAGGAAGAAGAGATTATTATTAATAATGATTTTGAAGAGGAGGAGGCACTATGTTTCATTGGTTTCTAAAACTGAAAGGAGAGGAATAAGTGCATTTATCAATTTAATTAAACTTGAATTGATATTGTGAACATGAAGAAAATTGGGGTTAGAGAATTGGAAGGGGTTGAGTTGAAAACTAGGTAAAGGAATTTAATAGGTGGGTCAAACTGTGACGTGGAGCTGACATGGTGGTTGAGGTGTCAGTCCACGTGTTAGCGAGTGAAGGCATTGCTGTTAAAAATGCATGTTTTTTGTATATGGAATACATTTATTATATATTTGTAACGACTGTTTAATTTAAACCAACTTTAACCATAACCACAAATATGTCTTTACTCGAATACCATGCTTCACATATATATCTATATATATATATGTATATATATATGGAAGAGATCAATGCACTCCCTTATATACAGTCCATTTTAACTACAAATCTCAACCCTTGATGTAATCTAATCCTGACCATTCATTTAATTTTTTTTTTTCTTATTAAGTTCTATCAATTGTTGACTTTTATTTTCAGCAACAACAAATTAAACACTACAAAATTCCTATATCCCATCGTTGCAATTTCCCCATCCGTCCATCACCTCCAACCCGACGCCATCGTCAACAGTAAAGCAAAACAAAACAAACAATGAGTTAGAACTGAAAGCTAGGAACACCACGACACTATAATACCATTGTGTTCCAATTTCTCCAGATAACTTAGATTCTCTTCTTCCTCAGCTCTTATCACCCACAGAAATGGCCTCCCCATGTTCAACAACCCATCGCGATGTCCTCCATTTATTTCTTCGGCAATGCCAATATGCTACCAAATGACACATAGATAACCGAACTAATATCCTTAGAATCCAGCCATTCCTTGGACTCTTTCGGTTTTTCGAATAAATCCCCACGGTTGGATCCATCGGAGGGAATTAAAAGGCCGATGGAAATGATTTTATAGTTGCTCATGGCTTTGGATGCTTTTCAACGACGCTATCATCAACAGATCAACAAAAGATGACAACTTTTTTCAGTCTTGGAAAGGCCAGTCCTGCAATTCCTCCCCATCTTGAACCTTAGCAATCATACTCATCGCAGTCCAACCAATATCACTGGCGCCCTATGTTGCACCAATACGGGTACCGGTACGTATACGGGTACGGGTACAGGGACGGCAAACGGCAAAATCCAAAAATTGAAGGTACGGGTACGGCTAAAATATATTAATAATATATATTATAAATAATATTTAAATTCGAAAATACAAATATGAAATTAATGTATTAAGTCAAATCATTTCATAAGTTTCAAGAAACATAAATATAGCATTAAATAAATATATATTAGAATCAAATAAGAGATTAAAAAAAAAAGGAAAATAAATATATAAAAGAGTCATCTCCTCTTCTCCTTCTCCCAGATCCCTTCCATTCTCCCAGATCATACGGTTAAAGAAAGCGGGACTTTTCGCCTTCTCCCTTCCCAGTTACGCCCAAATTTGGGTCAACTGTTCATCGGAGACGATCGGCCGTCCTCGTCAGTTTGGGGACGCCGGAGGGACGTCTCTGACGCGTACCCGTGGGCGTCCCCGTCCCCGAGACGATTCCGGGACGGGTACTCGGCTAGGATGCCGTACCCGTGCAACATAGCTGGCGCCATCAACATAAGCATAGTACTTAAAGAAAAACGCAAGCGTCAGTACCGCCCACTCCATACAGAACACCGCGACGCATGGCATAAATCTACAAGCATTGAATTGAGATAAAGTTCAAAAGTAGTGAGCTTCCATGAAGAAAAATATCATTCTCATTCTGTGCTTCTTCAATTTCCGTCACCAATTCTTCAACGGTCTTAGAGCAAGAACGGGCCTCAAGTGTTTCCATTGTTTCTAAACAAAAAGGCAGTTCCACCAACTGAGTCATAACCAACTTCTAAAAACATTCAAACTCATGATCATCGCAAGTCAATACCCTTTGTTTAGTTTTGCGTTTCGGTTGATGATGGCGTCGGGCTGGAGGTGATAGACTAATAGGGAAATTGCAGCGATAGAATATCGGAGGAATTTTGCAGGGTTTAATTTGTTGCTGAAAATAAAAGTCAACGAATGGTGGAAGGTAATAAGAAAATGAAAAACATAACCCTTTCTGAACAAAAACACACTTCCGCCAACATTAGCCAAACCGGGGAGGAGATCGCCGGTGGAAATCTCTTCGTTGTGGCGGTCTCCTCCCCAAATCTCACCATAGTCTAGATCCACTGCCCTCTAGATCCCTAACCAAAAAACGATCTCGTTCCAGCCGTCGATAAATTACGATATCTATGACGCTACCTTCACCGATCATCGCAGCGAATTTATTTTGAAAAAGGAGGAATCTTGCCGGGTTGCATCCACTGATGAGACGCCGCCAGACGGGTCACTACCGTCTGGCTCCTCCACCACTATTGATTGATGTGTGATCCGCCCCATCCAAATTCAACGTTGATCGATCCCATTTGTTGACGATCGGGTCATCGAAGATGCTCAACGGATCGCGAGAAAGTCTAGAACCAGCCCACGCGGGATCACGCCATCGAGCCAACGCCGTCGTGCTTCTCCGATTACTTTTGATATGAAGGGTCTCTAGTTGGGATTTCCGGAAATCTCAACAAAAGGAGAGCCCCGATTTTTGTAGCCGATTAGGCGTTGGAGTTCAGATTGCCAGTTTCGCAGACGCAAATCATGGGCTCACGGCCGGGTTTGAATGCGGTATGGACACAGTTCGGTGTTGTCTCCAAAAAGTCAAGGAGATCGACACAGCTAGACGGCCAGTGAATCACCAGCTAGAACGGAGTTTTATTCTTTTTTCTTTGTTTATTTCTAGTATTTGGCTAAATCATGGGTACGCGCTTATTTGGGGTTTGATATATTATTGTTCTGAAGTTTTATATGCTATCATTAGTTTTCCTACAAATAGTTAAATTATGATTAATTTCAAATCCGATTCTTAGCGGTACGGTAAAGGAGAAATCCGAGTCAGAATAGTTTATATACTTACTTCTGGCAATTCCGTAATAGTTCGTGTTTGTGTGCAAGGAAAAATCCGAGTCAGAGTACGTTAGTTACTTACTCTTGGCGAGTTCGTGCATTAGATTTGTAGACCGAGCAGGTTGTCTAGGCATAACTTATCTGTGAAATCAACCTGAGACAATTCTTACTGCCTCCGAGAGGAAATGCAAATAACGTTTAATGAGATGGATTGGGAAGTGCTCACATACTAATTATTGTCTAAACAACTTGTGACGTGTTAGATTAAACTTTTATAATGCTTTGATGCCGTGAAAGTGAGCCAGTAAATCTTGTACTGCCTCCGAGAGAGATGAAAATAACGTTAATGAGATGACCCGGTGAGTGATTGCAAAATTAGAGTGTTAGAGAACAATATTTGTTAGATTTACCTCTGGTCTCATCCACAATCTATTATACACTCATTATTTAGTTCAATGCTCTACTTGTGTGTTTGATACAGGGAATGTACTGTATTGTAATAGCATTAAATTTCCCTGTGATATTACAAATTTCCTCCTAATAGGAGTATTGAGGATTCACAATGTATGTTTTTGATTATTTCGGTTGGGAAGAGCCGTGAATAATCCTCTTTTAACAAAAGAAATGAAAAGGAAAAAAATAAATTAAATGAATGATCAGGATTTGATTACACCAAGGGCTGAGATTTGGAGTGAAAATGAAGTGTATATAAGGGAGTGTCTTGATAGATATATATAAACGTATACGAAGTCAAATAAAAGTTTAAAAAAATTATAAGCTAATCTAATCCCAATAACCGTATATAATATAGAGATTATCAATTCTTCCTTTTGAATGGCAATTAAATACATCTTTACTATAGGGCATTTTAAATGCTACTTAAATAGTAAATATATTTTAAATAAATGCATGATGTGCCGTCGCGTAGCCTGATAATAATAAATCACTACAATTCCGCTATAAAACTATGTAGTTTAGTTACATATTTTTTAATAAATATTATTTTTATACCATCCTTTTTACTATTCAACATAGTAAAAGATAAGTAGTTTTATTGGTCAAATCAAAGAAAAAAAAGTAGGTAAAGATAAGTATTCGTCCATTTTTTGTTTTAATTTAAAGAAAGAGAATTATTCATGACTCCTCCCAACCGAAATAATCAAAATGATGCATCGTGAATTTTCAATACTCCTACTAGGAGACAATTTGTAGGATTACAGGGAAATTTAATTCTATAACAATACAGTACATTTCCTATATAAAATAAACAAGCAGAGCCTTAAACTAAATAATGAGTCTATATTTGACAAATATTATTCTCTAACACTCTAATTTTGCAATCACTCACCGGGTCATCTCTTAATGTTATTTGCATCTCCCCTCGGAGGCAGTAAGAGGTTTACCGGCTCACTTTCACAGCATCAAAACATTATAAAAGTTTAATCTAACAGTCACAAATTATCTAGACAATAATCAGTCTGTGAGCACTTCCCAGTCCATCTTATTAAACGTTATTTGCATATCCCCTCGGAGGTAGTAAGAGATGTCTCAGGTTGCTTGCACAGATTAGCTATGCCTAGACAGCCTGTTCGGTCTACAAATCTGATGTACGAACCCGCCAAGAGTAAGTAATTTACATACTCTGAATCGGATTTCTCCTTGCGCACAAACACAGGCCATTACGGAATCGCCAGAAGTAAATATTTAAGCTACTTTGTCTCGAATTTCTCCTTTGCCGCATACCGCTAAGAATCAGATTTGAAACTAATCACAGTTTAACCTATTCATAGAAAAACTAATGATAGCAGATAAAAACTCCAGAACAATATTATATCCAACCCCAAATAAGCGCGTACTCATTATTTAGCCAAATATTGATGGACTTAGAGCAAAATGGACCTTGCTAACCCAACTCAATACTGCAGTTTTGATGTGTAGAACGTCACAGGCAACTCAACACAATTATAGAACCTTAACCAATCCAATTGATGGATTTCTACGACCCGCACTTGATCACGAACCCCTGCTTACAAATTGATCTGCAAAACAAAGGCCCCGGGTGTCCCGGGGGTAGACACTCCGACGCTCATTGATGGACCTGTGGATCCACCTTCCGCGTATCTCGAGCCCACGACCCTTCTCGGGCCCTGTTCCAAGTATGAATGAGGCCCGAATACGAACCATGGACTTATCAGTAGCCCCAAGGTAGATTTTTAGAATATAGAGTGCTCTGTCTCGAAGGTTGAAGGAGAGGCTTGCTTCTCGAGGGAAGACCAATAGCTCGAGGGAGACTAACTCGGGGTGTTAAGTTCGGGGTGTCCTTCGGGGACTCTCCTCTCAGGCTTACCCTTCTGAATATCTAGCTTCAAGTTCTTTCGTATTCCATTAGGACACGTGGATGGTCGGATCTGAATCTGCCTTCTTGAATTCTGAAGGGACTGACACGTGGTCTTGATTCATTGTATCTTCTGGCGGTGAGGAAGACCAACCTTCCAATTGCCTGTATCATTTTGCGAGTCGAGGTAATTACTCCCCTTAATTGCACGCTAATTACTGGTTATATAACCAAGTAATTTTTCCTTGTGTTTATCATCAATCTTCATCCAAACAATTTTAATCTTCTCCATCTCTGCAAAAATTCTCAACTAAACTCTTGTCTTTCTTCATTGTTTTCTTCTCATAACCTTTTTCCCCCCATTCTCTATATTGCCATGTCGTCAGCAAATTCTAGCATTCCCTCTGGAAATGGAGAGAATGTTCCTGTGGCTCGTGACTTGCGGACTCTATTCCTGGAGGTTGAGTCTGGGAGCTGATGGAGGTTACCATTGCTACACCGCTGCAGGCGGTAGCTGTAGTGGCAGATGATGGTGCCTCTGGGTCAGAGATAGACCCTAATGCGGAGCCCCAAGTTGATAAACGGGCTCCGACCGCCGATGGTGTGAATGATGTCACCAAGGTGGTCGACGAAAATACCCTGCAATTTTCGAAGTCATGCAGGTTTTCGTACCCCATCGAGGCTGATTTGAGGCTCGAGGACAAGACCACTCCGGTCAAAGATCTTGTGAGCCCCACTCGAGAGGTAGTATATGCTAGGTTCTTGCAAGTTGCAACAGGGTTTGAGTTTTCCCTTTCCCCCGTGTTTTCACAGTTTCTTCAGCATCATCGGCTTCACCCTTGTCAGATTCACTCCAATGTGGTGGTGACAATGGTGGCTTTCATATCCTGGTGCTCCCGGAAGGACTATGAGCCAAGTCTGGATCTGTTTAGGACCTTGTTCAAGCTGTGCAGTTTCAAGGAGCGTGAGCATATTACCCTCACTCCTCGGCATGGCAAGGTCTTCACTTTTCCTGACAATAGCGGTGGGTGGAAGGACATTCGGCTGACCTTTGATCAGACCAAATATGAGGTTCCTGACTGGAATTCGAAGCCAAATGATGTTGTACCTCTTGATGTCTTTGAGACTCCTGCTCACTTGGAGGGCATCGTTGAGAAGCTCGTGAAGGAGAAGATTGTCTTCCAGGAGGGAGGATTTGTGCGGGGGGCTCATGGCTCGGTGTGGCAGTGGCCTGCTATCACCTATTCTTATCTGCTAAATGTTCCACGGTCCAAATCCATGTCTAGCTTCCTGAAAAAGGATCGAGATTGAACCCTCCCTGATAAAATCCAGGGAGATAAGAAGAAGGCCAGGAAACGGGATTCTAGGAAGTCACCGCGAAATCAGGGTGAATCTTCTTCCAGTCAATCTTCTTCAAGTAATTTCTGTTTCCAAAACAGCATAGTTGTCTGATATATTTCTTTTACTTAGTATATTTACGCTTTTCTTTATGTATACAGCTACTCCTCCAAAGAAAAAGATCAAGAAAGGGAAGGCCAATCTCCAGGCCATAGATGAGGAGGTAGAGAAGATGGAACCAGAGGCTGGGGAGTCTTCAGATGATGATGAATCTGACCTTAAGCTGGTGGTATCTGAAGATACTTCTCTGAAGAAACTGAAGTATTATCTGAACTGCCCAAAAGAAGAGGATGGTCAGGCTTCTCGGAGGTCTTCTAAGAAGTATCCCTTCGTTGATGAGGTAATTATCTTTCCCTTTATGCTATACGGGTTTCTCAGATATCAGTTTTTTATATGTCTTCCCCTTTTACAGTTGATGGCGGATCTGTCCATGTTGGGGTGTCGAGCTACTGATGTGATCCGGTACTTGTCTGATTCTGTGATGGAGTTACATGTCAAGTGCCGGGCCTTCAGGGCAAAGAAGGAGGAGATGGAGGTCGCCCTTTTGACTATGACAACCGAGTCTGCCGCACCTACTCCTCCTGTTCAGGCTCCATCGGAGGTGACTCAACTGGAAGTCAGGTAAAACAGCTGGAGGCCGAGAAAGAGGACATGTTGTTGGCAAAGAAATTCCAGGATAAAGAGCTGGAGACTTATCGGGATATTGTAGAGGAGCTGGCACAAAATCAAGCCGCGGGGAAGGATCCAGAAGAACCCAAACGGCTCCTAAAGCTTTGGAGTGCCTTCGTTGCTTGTAGCCCCGAGTTTCAGAGCCATAGGGAGGAGTATGGGGATTTATTCCATTCCTCCGAGCTGCATGATATCTTGGGTGGCGTCCTGCAACTATGCCAATCCGAGAAAGAGGTGAAGGTGATGGAGGAAATCTTTTCTCATCCAGATGCTGCTGATAAGCTTTCTGCTCTGACTGTTAAACGCTGGATCCCTGGGGCCGAGTTTTTGGATGCATTGGGTCCCTCCGAGAAGATAGTAACATCAGGAGATTTATTGAGGTTTATTAGAGCCAAGTATCCCGAATTACCTTCTCTTGAAGAGGTGCTTAATCCTTCCACTGGCAAGGTTGAGTAATCCCAGCAGGTTTGCTACCTTACTTGCTGGCATCTTCTCATCAGCCTCGGTCTCATGATTTACTGGAAAGGAGCACCAGCCTTGGTTGTTAAGTTCTCGCAATTATCCATGATGAACATTCTGCGAGCTTAATGTTGTTTGGCTTCTTCCTTGGGTGTCCTTTGACAAGGCCTTTAATGTCACAGCGTGTAGAAAAGTTGACAATAGCCCATCTCTCAAGTGTCACTTCTGGTGAAGTCCTAGGAAACCCTATTGGGTATATTTAAAAGTACCATTTTCTGATGTTATAACACCTTCGATTTGACCTTTTCAAGTTCAAGGCTTAGCCTCTTATGTGCCCCTTTGAGGGTCTATTTTAGAAGTATCATATTCTGATGTAATAACACCTTTGATATGAACTAGGTGTTCGAGGTTTTTCCCCTATGTGCCCTTTTGAGGGACTTTTTAAAAGTAACATATTCTGATGTAATAACACCTTTGATATGAACTTTAACTTTTGTTTTTGACGTTTCTCCTCTTTATGTTGAGATGATTGATTTTCGAGCACGTCTACCCTTTTGGTCTATAAATCTCAATCAAGCACTTTTTGAAGTAATTTATCTTGAACCTATCTCTTTTATTCAAAACGATCGGTATTTGAATATTGGATTCAAACAACTTATAAGTTGACCAATCATATACTTTATAAAGTATATTGTTTTTAATAGCAATCAATTATATACTTAAGACAACAATCCTCTTTTTAGAAAAGGAATTTAAGATTGCTTGTTATAAGGATAGGTATAAAAATATCATGACTTCAATCTAAGTTTATAACTTTAAGAATAGAAGTAAAGTAAATAGTGGGTTTGAGTTTGAGTACCCGTTTGTGCTAGAGCATACTTGTCTCGGACCTTGATGAGGCTTCTCGGACGTTCTTGATAGTCTCGAACCTTTGTGAGGCTCTCCCTTGAGTTTTTATCTTCCGTGATACTTTCGTAAGTTAATCACATTCCATCTTCGTGGTATAGGTTCCCCCTTCATGGTTTCCAAGAGGTAGCTTCCCCCTGGATGGGATTCTAGGACTCGATAGACCTTCCCAGTTTGGGGCTAGCTTCCCTTCCACTTCTTTCTTGCTTTTTTCATTTAACCTCATTACAAGGTCTCCTTTAACAAAAGTGGCCAAGCGGACTCTTCTATCATGATAGCGCTTGACTCTTTCCTTTACCTTGGTCGCGTGGATTGTAGCATTTGCTCTCTTCTCCTCTACGAGGTCAAGGTCGAGACAAAGGTTTTCTTCGTTGGCCGTGTCATCTTCATCATCTGGTTGAGAAGTACGGGCAGAAGGGACCCCAATCTCAATGGGGATGACCGCTTCAGACCCATAGACTAAGTTGTAAGGAGTCTCTCCTGTTGCGGTGGCTGGTGTGGTTCTATGGGTCCAGATCACACTTGGTAGTTCTTTGATCCAATTTCCTTTAGCTCATTCGAGGCGCTTCTTGATGCCGCTTACCAAGGTTCGGTTTGTAACCTCTACTTGGCCATTAGAATCTGGATGGTATACCGAGGTGAGCTTCTGGTGTATGCCGTACTCTTTACACCATTTGTTGAAGGGGTCATTAGCAATTTGTGCTCCATTATCGGTTACTATGTATCTCGGGATGCCATAGCGACACACGATATTCTTCCACCAAAAGTTGATAACTGTCTTTCTAGTTATGTTGGTCAAGGCTTCAGCTTCCACCCACTTTGAGAAATAATCAATGGCCACAATGAGGTACTTGAAGTTACCAGGGGCCGTAGGAAAAGGTCCGACGAGATCTATGCCCCATCGGACAAATGGTCAGGATTCTTGGATGGTAATCATATTCTCCTGTGGCACGTGGACCATCTTAGCAAATCTTTGAATGCCCAGCCCCGTGTCTCGCGAGCCGTGTCATTCTCATTCTCATTCTCTTTCTCTTTCTTTGACCCCCCTTTCCCCCCATCTCTATAAAATAATTGAAGCATTGTAGACCAGAAATAACCCATTTGTAGGAGCTTTCGGGTGATGGTGCATGGACCTTGGTGGCTACCGCAAACTCCTTCATGTGCTTCTTGTTCTAAGTGTTCGGCGTCGGAAGCCCAACACACTTGAGTAAAGGTTGGAGGTACCCTTTCTTGTATAGGATGCTGTCGTGGATGACATATTTCAGAGCTTTAACTCGGACCTTTCGTGCCAGGTGCTTGTCCTCGGGAAGGGTACCCGTTTGGAGATATTCAATGTAGGGGTTCATCCATGTGTCTGAGATGCCAACAGCCATGATGCTACTCACTTCATAACTTCTCTTCGCCAGGGTTTCCATTAGCAATTCTTGAGAAGATCTTATGTTGAGGTCCGAGGAGGCAAGTTTGCTAAGTGCATCAGCCTTATGGTTACCTTCTCGGGGGATATGATTCAGCTCATAATGTCGGAATTGATTTAGGAGAGGCTTAACTATCTCGAGGTATTTCTGGAGACTGTACTCTTGAGTTTCGTATTCGCCTTTAACCTGTTGAACCACGATCTGTGAGTCACTGAAGATTTCGAGGTCCTCGACCTCAAGGTCCTTTGCTAGCTTTAGCCCTGTAATGAGGGCTTCATATTCTGCTTCATTATTAGTGGCTTGAAAATCAAAATGGAGAACGTAAGGATGGTCCTTTCCCTCGGGGCTGGTGAGTAAGACTCCAGCACCGCTTCCCCCTGAGTTGGAGGATCCATCCACGTATAGTTGCCATTTTCCGGAGTCCGGAGCTGGGTTTGGTTTGTCGATCTCCACTGGTTCAACAGACTCCATTATGAAATCAGATAAGGCCAGGCCCTTGATGGCTGTCCAAGGTTTGTACTATATGTCATGTTCTCCCAACTCGATGGCCCACTTCATCATCCGTCCCGAAGCGTCAGGCTTCTGGAGGATTTGCCTGATCGAGTAATTGGTTAGAAGGACTATTGTATGTGCTTGGAAGTATGGTCTCAACCGTCAGGAAGCATGCACGAGGGCTTATATCAAGCGCTCGAGAGGAGTATATCTAGTCTCAGGCCCTTGCAAGACCCTGCTTACATAGTATACGGGATGCTGCGATCCCTCATTTTCCTTGACCAATACAGCGCTGATGGCTAGCTGGGATGCAGATATATATAAGTAAAGAGTCTCTCCGTTATCTGGTTTTGACAGTGTCGGGAGTTGTCGAAGATGGTTTTTAAGTTCTTGGAAAGCTTCTCCGCACTCATGCGACCACTCAAACTGGTTTGCCTTCTTAAGGATATTAAAGAAGGGTAGATGTTTTTCCGCTCCTTTGGATAGGAAACGGCTAAGGGCTGCAAGGGACCTTGTCAGCTTCTGCACATCCTTGACGGTTTTTGGAGGTTGCATATTTTGCAAAGCCTCTGTCTTCTCGGGTTTTACTTCGATTCCTCGATTGGATACCATATATCCCAGGAATTTTCCCGCTCCAACGCCTATGGTACATTTAGCGGGGTTCAGCTTTAGGTTGGAGGCCCGTAACGTGTCGAAGGTTTCCTTTAGATCTTCAAAGAAGGCATCATAGCTGCGGCTCTTTACTACCATATCGTCCACATAAATCTCGAGGTTGCGCCCTATCTGAGATTTGAATAATTTGTCCACCAGTCGCTGGTAAGTAGCTCCGGCATTTTTCAATCCGAAAGGCATCATCTTGTAGCAGAAAGTTCCTCTGTCGGTTATAAAGGAGGTTTTTTCTTTATCTTGCTCTGCCATAGGGATCTGATGATATCCCTTAAAGGCATCAAAGAAGGCTAGTACTTGGTATCCCGCGATCGCTTCAACTAATTGGTCGATCGAGGGTAAGGGATAACTATCTTTAGGACAACAATCGTTCAAGTTAGTGAAGTCGATGCACATTCTCCACTTCCCATCTGGCTTCTTGACCATTACTGGGTTAGCTATCCATTCTGGGTACTGCACTTCTTCGATTATATGGGCTTTAAGTAGCTTTTCTACCTCATCACCAATGGCTTCAACTCAATCTAGTGCAAAGATACGTCGTTTTTGCTTAATGGATTTTTGTGAGGGATTGATATTCAGGTAATGTATCGCTAGGCGAGGGGATACTCCTACCAAGTTGTTGGTGTCCCAAGAAAAGACATCTATGTACTGGCTGAGTAGATCTCGTAGCTTGGCTTTTATCTCGGGGGGTAGAAGAGTTCCGACCTCAACGGTTCCTGATTCTCTGAGCTGCATCGGCTCGGACTTGGAGTACTTGGCTGGTTCAAGATTCTCCTTTTCTGGTTCTCGGATAGCTTGAATTGTGCAGATTCGAGCTAATTGTTGATCACCTCGGACCGTGGCAATCCCTTTGTTGGTGGGAAACTTCATCGCCAAATGGTAAGGGGGCCAGATTGCCTTTGCCTTGTACATCCAGGGCCTTCCAAGGATTATGTTGTATGGCACTCTGGAATTGATGATCGTAAAGGTGCAATGCAAGGTTATACTCTGAGAACCGTCTCTCACTTGCACCGGTAAACTAATTTTTCCCAAAGGAGTAACAGGATTGCCAGTAAATCCTGAGATAGGGCTTGTGGGCGCGAGATTATTTTTGTCCAATCCCAGATGTTCATAACAACTGAGAAACATGACTTCTACTTCGCTTCCTCCATTCACCAGAACTCTTTTGATCATGTTATGGTTTATGTCAACCGTAATCACTAGGGGATCTGAATGGGGAATTTTATTAGGAACTGCATCTTCAGATGAAAAAGTAACAGTTCCGTCTAAGCGAGATCTTTTGCTCTCCCACTCCCAGGGAGAGGCTTCTTGCACCGATCGATGCACACCATTGATGCTCCTTCCTGCTCCCTGGTTGTTGGTGTGGCTCGTCTCGTCATTGTTGATGCTTCTTACTCCTGTCGGGACCGAGAAACGGATTCGTGTACTCCCACGAAGGTTTTCAGCCGGATTAGCCATGAGTTAGAAGGTCGTATAGATCAAGATTAGCATGCGGGTCCCACTAGGCGTGCCAAATTGATAGATGTCTACGACCCGCACTTGATCACGAACCCTGCTCACGAACTAATCTGCAAAACAAAGGCCCCGGGTGTCCCGGGGGTAGACCCTCCGACGCTCAAGTCAGTATATTTGCTTAAGGCGTAAAGTATGTAGTATGAGATTAGATGGAGAGGTCTACCAAACCTTTAGGGTATTTATATGGCTACAATATGTAGATCACCAAGATATGTATTTATGGTATGAATACAACTCTTATGGGAATAGAAGTTGTATTACCATGTATAATAGAAGTATATTTCGGAAATGGTTGTGTTACCATGTTTAGGATAACTGTATTACCATCTTTGAGAGTATGTATATTCCTTGTGGAACATTCATAATATACGCAATCCTCATAAGGATTAGGATTGATGGACCTGTGGATCCACCTTCCGCGTATCTCGAGCCCACGACCCTTCTCGGACCCTGGTCCGAGTATGAATGAAACCCGAATACGAACCCTGGACTTAACACCAATTTCTAAACCTTACCTTACAATCGCGAAAATATTTGAACATTAAGCCTTGCAATTGCAAATATGTTGCCCCTCTTGCCTCTCAGCTCCGATTCAAACCCGTGATTTCGGGCCAACAACCTCCTTTTTCCGCCTATACCCACAAGCCCCAACTATATTCCTATACGTGTTCATCAATTCCATAGTTGCAGCAACTGCACTGTTTCTTGTTTCATTCTAACCCATAAATATCAGTTACAGTTCCAAATCTTCACAGTTTGGTCCTTTGGTCCTATCAAGTGGCCTATTCTTCACCACAAACCTCAAAGCTACACTAAGGAATTGTTCTAACATGCTCAAGTCATACCTCAACCCTTCTCACTCTAATTGTGCCAATTCCAGTAGAAAAAAGTCCAAATCTGACTCGAACCGAGCCGACCCGACCCTACCCGATGAGCCGATCAAGCCGACCAGCGCGGTGACGAGGAAACCCCAAACCTGCGGATCTGAGCATCCTCGGTCGTGACCTCCTTTCCGTCTGATCTTTGCGTCCGCGGCTCATCTTCTTCGGGCAAGCTCCGGGCAAGCTCCGGGCGTCTGGGCATCCGTCAGCTTCGGCCCGTCCGTCCGATCTCAGCTGTTTGGCGTGCGGCCCGTCTCCTCGCGCCTGGGCTTGGTGGCTTGGGAGCGGTAGCGACTCGCTCCCCCGACAGATCTCCGACCCGATCTGTTCCCGGCGGCCTGTGGGCTAGCGGCGTGCGGACTCCGACCTTCTGGATCTGTAGTTTGTCGAGAGAGAAAAGTTATTTCGGGTATAAGATGGTTTGGGATGGGTGGTTTGGAAATTTATTAGTGCAGGGGAAGGGGAGGTCACCTCCGACTGGCGAGGGATCGGCAAATCTGGAAAAAAGGGAAAAGGGGGAAGTTTTCAAGTATTTGTCCACTTATTAAAATAGTTTAAGTCAAACCTTCAAATCTTGATTAGTTAATTCCAAACCTTGACATTGTTATTTATAGACCAGGTAAACTTTGACAAGGGATACTAAGAATTGCAAACCAAATATTCAAGTTTTTCTGCTAGATTCAAAACTGAAAAATGAGATGATCTGATGAAAAAAAAGAAGAGATGATAATAAGTACACTTAGTAAAAAAGAAAATTGAAACAATGGTCATCTTAATTTTCCTAATCTTTATTTTCGCAAACAAAAGACCCCAATCTTACATATGCTGCAGATAAGAAGTGTTGGTGTTTCATACTGATACATATGGGATTCTCAGCTCCAGTCTCCTGAACAGGGTGTTAATAAATGGATGTATCTCAGAAAGTTGTAAATTCAAGAAGCCTTCTCTTCGGCTTTGGAAAATAACAAGATGCATCTTATTATGTTCGCAGACGACTGTTTAGTGTCCCTTGGAGAATTCAGAGCCTAATGCACAACCCTTGGAAAACTCATCCATATACTTCAGCCCAAATACAAGTTCTTAAACTAGAACATGTGTTGCTAATATTTTGCAGATCCACAAACATGGCTATATTGCATGTCGAGAAAAAGAAATGTGTTTTTAGAGACTTGATCACAAGACTAACAAGGAAGATAGAGAGATCGAAAGAGAATGTGCTATCTTTTGAAAATAGAGTTGGTCTAGCAAAATCATTTTAAAGACTATTCCAATCCAAACTAAAGGATACCAAAGGGCATAAAACATGAACAGATGAGAGGTCTAATCTGGCACAGGAAATGCTTACTGTGATGTAGGCTTTAGGGTTTAAATTACAAGGCTTTACAAATGCATCCACAGCAACAAACAGGACCTTGACCAGGAAGCAACTTAACATAGTCACCAACTCCATAATCTATAGACTTCAAAAAAAGAGAAATCGAGGTCTCAGAAAGAAGCCATCAATCAGCTTTCTCAAAGACCCACAAAAACAACTCTTACACTACATATGACCTACTGATGAACCTGCTTCAGACTCAAGGTGCTGCACATCTCTACCGCAGCCTTCTCTAGTTAAGTGACAGTCAAGAAAATTTCTGAAGTGACATCTTTCAATTTGCATTTTAGATACTAAAAAACTGCAACAGGCAGAAGCAGAACTATAATCATCAACTAGTTCAAAACTTATGAAATTATGCAATTATTAGTTTTTATTTGCGTACAATGAAAAAAGAATTCAACAACATAGTTGATTCAAACAGGTACCGTGATGGATGCTGATCATCTCCAAAACCTCTTTCAAGTAAGGCAGTAGTGCCAAGATTCAGAAGCCCTTTGTCGATCTTCTTTTCAGCAAACTGAAGGAGAATTTTAGATATCAATAAATTAAATAAACTGCAAAGACGAAGCTTTGATGGCATACAGACCGACCATTAAAAAAGCTGCTGGCTCCAAGCAAGGGTTTTCAATTTGATATAAGGTGATCAAAACAATAATGTAACAGTAAATGAACCGGGAACAAGAACAGATCAAATATCTGAGGTCGCATGATAAGAAAAAGAACAAATGAGTAACAAACGACCCTAAATCAATGAGCCAATCACAAAGAAAAGTTGAGAAATGGTCAAAACAGAAGTACTGCCACTTTCTCTAATGATAAAAAAGAAGAATGCAAAACCACAGATTCTAAAGCTTCAGATAGATACTTCTTAAGAGTAGGCTTACTGTCTGGTGTTACACATGTAAGCAAGAAACCTCTCAATACTAATCTGCAATATAGAATATCTGTTGCAGAATTTGGAACACATCACAAGCTAGCAGAGGCAGCCAATATACTAGTCAGATATTTGTAACTCAATGGTATTTTCTCCAAGATTGAATATGTAAATTCAATGCGAGCAGATATCATTACTTGTATTTCTGGTAGCCGGAAACACAGCATGATCTACTTCTTACTTATATTCTTATTCAATAAAAAACCCCCAAAATCCTTACAAATTACCTCAGAATCAGCAAGGTTGCTCTGCTTCATTCCAGACTGCAATCAGAACTAGGGGCGAATAAGAATCACATGATCTGCAGAATCTACATCTTAATTGACGGAAAAACAGAGAGATTATGTAAAACCAACAAAAGAATGTTCGAATTTATACGTACATTACATATAGTTGCAGCCACAAAAAAATTTGACTAAAGTTGATATCTAATATCTAGAATATTTGTCTCTACCATAGCCTCGCACTATAATCACAGTGGTTAGAAACAATGTTTGCTTTCTCATTCAAAGCTTCCACCGCAACGTCACATTTGACCTTAACCATGATCTTCCATGTCTTAACCGACCCAACTTTGATCTTAACCGGCGCTCTGATTTGAAACTGTAACGGCACCTTCCCCTTCTTCTGCTCATTCTGCATCGCCGATCTGACGGAGTCTGCGAGAATTATACCTGACCCCGTCAACGCCGTCTGAAACACCGTTACATTCTTCGACGGCTGATAAGCCACCGGCAAAGCCCCTTCCGCCAGAGGAACGCCTTCGTACAGGACCTGCACCTCACTCCCCGGCTGGTAGTAAATCCCAATCTTCTTGTTATTCGAATTGTCCGCGCGTATGGTGACGTCGAATTCCGGCGACTTGAGCAGCGACGATGACGTCAGATTCATCCGCAGGATCGAAAGATCGGTGACGGCGTAATCCGGCGCCTTGGGCCTGAAAACGAGGTAGAGCACGCCGGCGGCGATGGCAGCGGCGACGATGAGTAAGAGGAGAGCGCCGATGGTGGCGCAAAGGCAGACTCTGCAGCCGCTCCGGCGAGGCTTCTGCTTGGAGAGCTCAATGAACCTCTTAGCGTTTTCCGGCGGCGGTTGTCTGAAGATAAACTCCTTGGGAATGTCGAAGACGTAGGCAGGCGGCGGAGGAGGGGGCAGCGCGGCCTCTGGTAAGATAGCATCGGAGGAGCTTCCGAAGGAGCCGTCGCGATCGACGGTGGAGGGGAAGGGAGGGAGCTGCTGGTTGTGGGAGGGATGAATCTTGTTCTCCGCCATGGCTGATCTCGGTTGTTGGATTGGATGGGTCAAACAACAAGTTATACCAACACGAATGAATCAATTGTAATGGTTGGGTTTGGGAAGTGAGATATTGCGAATCAGTTTATACAAGGATGGAGAGGCGCGTGAAACCGCGTGAGATACAGCTGGAAGATGGCTGTTTCCATTTGTGTTCATTTATGTGCCGAGTAGTCGTTTGAGTCTGATTTTTGGATATTTTCCTCCTTAATGACCAAATCTTCCTTCATTTGTTTTTATTTGTTTCTTTGGTAGCCTGCTGTACCACTACTAGGTTACTACCGGCCCCACTTTTGTACTGATTCAAACCAGGTGCTATTAATAACATGGTACGGAGGAATTTTCTTCCTAGGTAAAAATAATAATAAACTACTAATTAAATAATTTAGAATAAACAACTCTAGCATTGTCCTGCCTGCTTTTGGATTTCCACTGGAAATCTGGATAATGGTTTACTTCGGTTTTATTGAAACGTAAATTGATAAAATTAGTTTAACTTATTACATAAAGGTCAACTAAGGGTCTGTTGTCAAATTTTTCTGTTAAGCAGTTCAGTTTAATTTAGTATTTATTTTACTTTTTCAGTTTATTTCAGTATTTTAATTTTTTCAGTTCAGTTCAGTATTTTTAATTTTTTTCAATTCAGTTCAGTATTTTAATTTTTTCAGTTCAGTTCAGTATATTTATATTTTTTTCAGTTCAGTTCAATATATTTATATTTTTTCAATTCAATTCCATATTTTTATATTTTTCATTTCAGTTTTCAGATAAATATATTATACTTTTTTAGTTCAGTAAATTTCCACTATATTTTTTATTATAGATATCAACAGCTTTTTATGTTCGGTACAGTTTATATACAGTTTAATTTGATCCAGTTCAATTCAGTTCATTCAATTTGGTTATGAACAAATGTGATTTGAAGAATTTCAGTTTCATGCAGTCGTATGATTACTATGTTCAATACCTTCAATTATAATTCGGTTCAATTAGTGTTGACTAGATAAATACCAGTTCATTGTTTGTGAATATGACAAAATGGAGCAATCTTTGTACGCTAGTGGTTCTATCATATTTTGAATATTTTTTGAACCGGTTCATTTCAATTTAATTAAAATTAAATTAAAGTCTATTTCAATCATGTACAAGTGTATATTGACCAATTTCAGTTTAATTTAGTCATACTGCTATTGTCTCTTGAATACATTAAACTTTACTTCAGTTTAATACAATTTAGTTATATGTAAATGTGATTTGATAAAATATAGTTGCATTAAGTCATTATTTCAATACGTTGCACTTTATTTTGTTCCATTTCTATTCAATTATGTACAATTCAGCTCATTTTATTTTTCAATAATGAATTGTTTACTATATTTAATTTTTCTTTTTCAATTCAGTTCAAATTAATGTATTTAATTTTTTTCCAGTTCAGTTAAGTTCAGTATATTTATATTTTTTCAGTTCAACTCAACATATTTATATTTTTTTTCAGTTCAGTTCAGTATTTTATATTTTTTTCAGTTCAATTCAGTATTTTATATTTTTTTCAGTTCAGTTCAATATTTTTATATTTTTCAGTTCAGTTCAGTATTTTTATATTTTTCAGTTCAATTCAGTATTTTTTATTTTTTTCAGTTCAGTTCAGTTTAATTCAGTAAGAAATAAACTCTAGCAAACAGGGTTTTAATTGAAGTACAAATACTACTACAAAAATATGCAATTTAAGGTGGTTCCTCCGTTATGTGTTAAGGCGGAAGGCAAATGCGTAGGTTGGATGTGTCTTAAAACCGAAAAATGCTTTAAGGCGGTTTCTCATCCGCCTTAAAACTTTTCCGGTTTTAAGACATTTTTTTCCACATTGTAGTGTTTTTTTCCGCCTTGAACTGCGCTTGCGAGCCCACAAGCTAAATCGTTGATATCTAATAAATAAGTCACTTGTGAGTGCGTAACCTACATTCGCACATTGAAATTTTGACCTTGCGTTTACACTAACAATATCGGAAGTACATCGGACGTGTACTAGTATATTCAGAAGTTACGAAATTGCAACGTCGTCCGATCAATCATGGCATAATTGTTGGCGAAATGGGTTACGACGGCGCATTGCTATCGACTAGAGTTCGTCTTGCGACATCACTAGTACGTTGGACGTATGATTTTTTATTTGCACGTATGAGAATGGTTACGAACTCGGCATGCCGTCGGCTTGGGATTTATGTTGCTAACTCGCAAGTGACCATCAACGGTGTTTACGTAACGATGTTGTAAATTAAATTTGATTAGATGACAATAGTTCGTAAGCGAGACAAGTTACGAAAGGCGAAAATACGGAATATAGTTCGTTTGTGGTAGATAGTTATAGTAGGCGAATTGTGTTGCAATTACGGAATATTCTCGCATGCTTTTAATGCACACAAGCGATTGCGGTAACGATTTTTCCAGTGTTTACAATTCCATTTTTGATCATTTTTCACCCAAAACATAATCGGAATGGTTATTGTTATAACTAACCTGTCAATTGAAACATTCATGAATCCTATACCCCTCCAAAAGTTTCTGTGTAATTGTGGAGAGTTAGGAATAAATTACTCCCCTTTGATGATATCATAGCAAATTTGATTTTCATCTTCCCTCAAAATATCCATTCTGTGCACATGTTGATAGTTTGAGCAATTTTTTCAATAATTGTGTTGGGAGTGCTGAAGTTTGGAGATATTTTGACAGAATTTTAGCTTTACAATCTCCAAAATTTTTACATGTCAATCAAAACTGATTTTTTATATGTCTACCAAAGGTTGTTCTAAAATTCACACAACAGTAATAAGAGTAACAATTTTGATGGTATTCTGGGTTTTGTGGAATAAAAGAAATAAATTTGCGTATGACAATAAATTGGTTGGAAATCAGGAATTATGCAATGAGATAGTTAAGAAAGTTTATCTTATCTTCACTGTATTTCCCTTGACTGGTCAGACAGAAAAGAATTTATTTTTGATTGAAAATGGTTTATTGCCTTATATAAAAAGGAAAAGACCAAGGCCAGTCAAGATAGTCAAATGGATTCCACCTGACATGGGTATGGAAGTTAATGTTGATGCATCTTATGATATAGGATCACAACTCAATACAGGAATAGGTGTCATAATTAGGGACAAACATGGCATAATTTCCAGGTTATATATGACATGTATTCAGACCACCTCAACTTTGCATGCTGAACTAATGGCCATTATGATAGGATATCAGATGGCAAATGACATGAACTTTCAACATTTTACAGTTGAATCAGATTGCAAACTAGTTGTGAAAGGGATTTTAGACCCACAATCTGTGGACTGAAATTTTTTCTCACTATGTTTTAAATTGCACGCATTGTGTATTCAGTCACCTATATGTCATGTCTTTAGGGAATCCAACTTCCCATCTGATTTTCTTGGCAAAAGAGGACTCCAAATGCAATTAACAAGGGAATTACAGCTACAATCAGCTCCTAGGGAGCTGAGAGGTTTAATTCACTTAGATAGCATTGGTCTACCTGCTGTCGGAATAGTTTGACACATGCTTTTACCCTCAGAATATGTACTGCTGGCTCTCTCCTCTCTCTGCAGGGATGAACAAGTACCACACGAAGTCTTAGAAGTCTCAGGACTAGCATGGATTTGTCTCAGAAAAACATAAAGGACAACACAACAAACACAAAAAGTTGGAGACCTGGATCAGGAACTCTTATGATGGAATTTTTTTTGCCATTTTTTGGATAACTCTGGAATAGGCCCTTAGGTTGTATTATTGGGTGGCCGAGTTGTGGTTCGCGGGTCGATCACTTCCTCAAAATTTTGCACCAAAAGTGTTTTTAAAATTCCATAGAAACTTCCTTTTTAACTTAGAATAGACTAACTATAGTCTTCTAGGTTTATTCATTATTCTTTTGTAGGCTACAAGCCTAATTGAGCTATGTTCTCTCATGTAACAAACTTATTGATCAAGGTTTGGGAGCCTATTAAACATCCCCCACCATAGTGTGGTTTAAATCATATATATATATATATACATGTTTAGCGATAAAGACGTCCATTCATGTTGATACAAATGTTATGTAAGTTATCATTTTTCAGATTTTTTGTTGACACAAATAGCAACTACCTACGTTTAATAGCAATTTGAAGTTGATATGGTAGCTAATAACATGATAACATGAAGCAATACATAAACTTGAATCAAGCATCTTATTTAAAGTGAGCAAAAAAATCATACCTTTCAATGAGACAATCTTGGTGATGAAGAATTGAATGTAGTGTTGATGTTAGGTCTACCTTGTTTGTCCTTCTCCTACCCACAACAAAGGATGTTCCTCAATTTTGTAAACAAGAAGTATAAATTGTAAATACTAAGCATTTGATTAGGGGATTTGTAGTTGAGAATTTAGCTATCCTCACCAGGTTGTTATTGGATTAGGGTGTGGAAATACAATGGATTGCAATAGAGATGTTGAAGATTTGATGGATGGGTGAGTTGAAATTTGGAGTGAAAATATGTGAGAAGATCTGAAAAAGTGAGATCTTTCTTACTCAGACCCGCTTGAAATGGGAAAAGATGCCAAATTTATGGTCTTATTCCGGGAAATATGTATTTGAACACTGCTAATGACGTTAGTTGCGATATTGTGAGTCTATCTCTGGTATAGAAAATTGTGCCGCGACATCGTAAGATGTTGAATGTTTATGTGAATAACACTAACGAGCAAGCTTGCGAATTCGCTAGCAATATGCTGACACATCAAAATGTGTCATGAACTCGTAACATGTGCTGTAATATTTAAAACTAACACGTTAATTAATAGAATACTAACAAATTCCAACAACTAAGCTCCATGTTTATTATCTCAAGCACTAGTAATTAATTTTGTTAAATATGTACATGGAAAATAAAATGACATAAATAATACAAATGCTTAATATAAATGAGGATTAAAATCAGTACACCATTCTTGAGTACTTAGTTTTGATTCACTATTAGTTTGTATATATATATATATATATATATATATATATATATATCCAATTGTCAACACGCATATGAAGTACACAATAATAACAGTAGACATAAATGAACATTCACATAACTACAACGCTAGTGTAATTGTCAATGTTGCCGCCTATCTACGTCATATGATATTGAACCAGTTAATTATATGAAAATAATAAATTTATCTAGAACAAATCATAAATAATATGAATCATGATAGTAAATTCTCAATAAAACCTACATTTGCAACATATATGCAAACCTCTTATTCAGTATAACCAAATAAGATACCTCTTATTGGCAACTTTTAGTTTTTTACATTTATCCAATTGCATGAAACCGAGAACAGATTCATCATTAGAGCCAACAAATGCATTCATCAGAGTAAATCATCAAAAATCATAACAGAGGGAAGACACACAAAATTTCAGCACTTATAAAACGAACCAATCTACAAGCCAATAACAAGGCGAAAGAAAACCGAGAAAGAGTTCATCATCAGAGCCAACAAATGCATTCATCAGAAATCATAACAAAGTCAAGACACATAATAATTTCTGCACTAAGAAAGTAGACCAACCTACAAGCTAACAACACAGAAGAAATCATACCTTGATGAACATGGAGGGGCACCCGTCCACCTCAGCATGCTCAATGCACTCCTTAACAGTCTTAAATCTGTTAAAACACGTCTTGCACACCACATGAGTCTTAACGTCCTCGAACAAACTTATTTTGGCATGAAACTGGTCGAAGTGCTCCTCCGCCTCAAGCTTACCTTTCCATTTATCACCACACCATAGGCACCTGAGGTCATACTCCGGCTCAGGTGGAGTAGGGGGCGATGGAGTCCGCTTTTTCCACGGATCAAGCCACTGCACAAAGAAAAAGAGATAGAGATTACAGAGGGGAAGAGGGACGAGAAAGATCTAATACATCGAAATCAAGTGAAACCTTTCATCCATACAGCTGTGATATGAAAACTTAGAAAGAACAAATCAATGTAAGGGAGGAAACTCAGTGGCATTCATTATGAGCACGACATAACGATTTTTCGAGTTCACAAAGCTAAAGAAGTTCGGAGAAGACTAGGGAGAATACTCATCCCACTGAAAGCGGAGGCCGAACCAGTAGAGGCGGCGCCTGCCAGCCTCCTGGAGTTTCCCTTAAAAAAATATCGTGAGATCAATCTAAAGAAGAAGAAAACTCACTGGTACGAAATAACGCTCTTGATGATAATCACTGTAATATTATTTCTAATATTTGAACCATGACTCTTGAGTGTGAAATAGCTATATGGTATGTCAAAGTGCCTACATAAATCATGATAGTAAATTCTTCAATGAAGCCTACATTTGCAACATATATGCAAACCTCTTATTCAGTGAGATTTTGTTTATTTGTTAAGGTTAATATAAAGAATATGAATATATGTATGACACATACAGTTGCTACACACAGAACACTTACAGGGTTTTCTTAAATACTACCCATAAAGATGAATATCAAAGTAACTCGATCAGTAGTCTTTAGTCTCAAGTTGTTGCTGAAATAATTTTCACTAATCAAGATTAAATGTTGTAGTCACAAATACCAAATAATTGTTCAAAATTTGTTACACACATATTTCACATTGTAATTTCATGTAAAGGAAATTGTGAATTTGTGAATTTGGTTAAAAAAACAAAATCTACAATCATAACTTCTGTGTTGATGTGCAGTATAGTTTGAACATTGTTACTTGCGAGTTCGCAAGTACCATCGTCAACTAGTAATTAATACCCTAGATCCTAAATCCATGATCCTAAACCCTACACGTTGCGATTCCACAACCACTTTTGTTATTATATATTAGTTGTGCAAATTTACAGTCGCGATATCGCAACCAACATAGTATGTTAAAAATAAAAGGGTTTGGGTGTGATGGGATGAAGGGTTACGAGCCATATTGCATCTAGTATATGGCTATATGGGCCTCAGGCCAAATTCAAGACTTAGTGCGAGTATAGTATATGTGTTTCATGTTCAGTTTGCTCGGATCAAAGACTTATCAATCTATTTAATATTTCTGACGCTTATAAACTGAATGTAGGGGTAGTCTGATCCGATATGTGATAAATGCCAGACGATGCATGTTGCAATATCGTAAGTATCTAGCTTTTGGGGTGTGTAAATGGAAGCAAGATAGGTGGCAATTATCGTAACATCGTTATAAACTCAAAGTCTCCTACCCACCCACGCTTGTTACGAGTTCGCAACTTTAATTCGCTCCAATTACATTTAGTATCGATTGTTGTTGCGATATTGCAACAACATTTTGGCATATAAAACAAACGGATTGGGTAAATCACATTTTTTTCCTAAATTAAAATCCGGATTGACAATTTTCCCGATAAACCAATGCTTCAGAAATCGGAGGAAGTATCCGGGTAGAGGGCGCGGGAGAGGAGGGGTAGAGTGGGGTTGGCTATAAAAATAAGAAAAACCAAAGAAGAAGGAGGGACTTGAAATAGGTTAAATATTATATTTGTAAATAAATTCAACCGTATTTTTTCTTTTAATTTAAATCTATATATCATAAACTTTAATAGAATGGTCTATTCAAAACTTTATCGCAACCTAACCTATGATTTGCTGTGAGACCTTCTCTGTTATATATGCTGTATTTATTGTTTAAATTTATGATGATTAAAAAAATGTAAAATGATTCAGAAGCGAGGATGTAGTAGTAGCAATTCAAATTAATAGTCAAAAATGGTGTGTGTGGCATCAACCAAACGAAAGAATAAAAAGTGTGACCACTATATTAGCCGTGGAAAGCAGCAAACTTATGAGCAAACAAGTTCTTGCTGAGAAGAGTTCCTCTTACATTCCCAACCTTCTCCTTCCTGCAATTTCCACACACACAAACACACACACGCACGCACACACACAGTGTGTGTATAAATATAGATGAAGAACCGGAGCAAAGAAAGGATCTCTCCAAAATGGATCGCTGTATTTTGCATCTTCAGCTTTGCTATTGGCTTGTTTTCCTCTTACAGGTATCTTTCCTTCTTCTTAATTAATTACCTGCACTGCAGATTTGATCAGAAATGGTAGGTAGCTACTATAGTATTCTCCGTCCCAACTCCCAGACAGAACTCCTTCTTTTTCATAGTTTTGACTCGACTAATTAAGAATGGCCATTGATATATGCATTCCAGTATTTACTTAAACCGTCCGTATTTATTCATGAATTGACATTAATATTCTCAGTATGTATTCAAAAGTAAATCAACATTTTTTTTAAATCAACATTTTGGCTCTTACAATGCATCCTAAATTTAATTCAGATTTATATCAGCTAGAATTTAGACGAAGGCTAAAAAAACACTTTCTGTATGATACAGGGCGGAATTACGTCCCCAGATCCGAATAATCCCGTGCTTACTTTTAAATTTGAAATATAACATATATTACTGTTCACCGGTCAAATTTGTGTTTTTCCGATTTCCGGCGAGATGACAATTTTAAACCTACGTTTGTTTTTTTAGTCATTTGAGCATAGTCTAAAATAAATTCCTGGTTCCGTCACTGGTTTGATCAATCATCAAATATAATAATAATTTTGAAATATGTTTTATATATCAAACATCATTTTTGATCGATTGTATCATTATGAATATTTTTTAATGGTAGAGATTTATAATTTAAACTAAAGCATGCATTAATAATTAGTTTCTGGCACAATTAAAACAAAAACAAACATCATTTGAAGCATATGCAATGTTATGTGACCTTCACGTGACTAATAAAATCGTTTGTTTTTCACGTTGTACTACTAAACTATCTTGTACGAACTATTTCTTATCAGTTTCATTTGTAATAAAATAAGTTTTATTATTTGTCTAATAATTCATTTAATAGGAAATCTAGATTATATGTTTATTGCACTATCTACAATGGTTGTTGGGCGATTGCTATTGATTAAATGTTTTTCTAAAAGTTGCCAAATAATAATAACAACACACATCTCATGAGATTATTTGGCTAAATGTTGAATTTGGGTATACATCAACATAGTGGTGTCCGTCATAAATCGTGTCAACACCTCCAAATCGTAACCTTTTAAACTTATTCATGTAGAATTTATTATGAGTTCTCATATATTATAAGTTAAGGGGTGATAGGTGCAGGTTCAAATGGATTATGCAGGTGTAAAAATGTGGTTAAATGATCCAATTGCCCTCAAAAATTCTTTTTTCAGATTTTAACCCTATCTCTGTAGGAGTATTTTTCTGGTCTGATTTGAAATTGCATAATTCGTCTGGACCTACACCTAAAATCTCTGATATAATATATATTCGTGATCTTAAATATACATATTTAATCAATGCTATTAATATATAAATATTCTAAATTATAATATAATATATAGTTTCATAAGTACAAGTTCGTAGAATATGTTTAAAGTAAGTTGATAAAGAAAGTAGATTTTATTTTTCAAAACAAGTTGTATTACCAATTATATGAAATACGGGTCTGGTAGTTTGTCTGAATATTGGCCTTAATTTTGTTCTTATAAGGTGGTGGACATTAGACTCAATTGATCAGCTAAGGTTTCTCAGAAGATGCCAACAACAATTCCCGCCTTCTCTCGATGCCTGTGCTGGCGCAACCAAGGTGGAATATAATATTAATTTGTTTTCAACTAAATTAAGTTGCATGATTTCTAGCTAAATATAAATTTTACGATCATACCAGGAGACGGGATACTATAAGGAAGCTGGAGTAACTATCAAGTAAATTCTAATTTCAATATTCATATCTAAGATTTTGAAAATGATCTGAGTCGTAATTATTGGAATTTACTGTCGAGCAGGGAAAAGGCATTCCTAGTGATGGGTATCAACACTGCTTTCAGCAGCAGAAGAAGGCGTGATTCAGTGAGACAGACATGGATGCCCCAAGGTGCCCATTTTATAACACAAAATCGATGATGATACAAAATTACTGTAATTGGTCATTCTTATAATACTATTTATAGGTGAGAAGCTACGCCATTTGGAGCGGGAGAAAGGAATAGTGATTCGGTTCATGATCGGCCACAGGTAAAGAAACTGATACTATATATATATAATCCGTCCCTTCACATTAATTAGTTTTGAGAAGTTAATCTCACCTTGTTAATTCACTGCAGTGCAATGTTGAATAACATTCTGGACCGAGCCATAGATTTGGAGGATGAACAGCATCATGACATCCTCAGACTAGTGAGCAAAATTAAAAGATGCTATAATTTCATATTCTATCCCATTCGATTAATTACTGTTTGCTGCAGGATCATGTTGAAGGATACCACGAACTATCCGCAAAGACGAAATCGTTCATTTCAACTGCTGTGGCGAGATGGGATGCTGAATTTTATGTTAAGGTAGACGACGATGTTCATGTAAATCTAGGTACGCATACATTTACACTTCAGAGTTACGTACACTCGAGGTACCATACTAAGGTTTATAATGTTTTCTTTTGACGCAGGTACATTAGCTGCACTGCTTGCGAGCCATCGTTTAAAGCCCAGAGTTTACATAGGATGTATGAAATCTGGACCAGTCCTATATGACAAGTCAGTTTCTTTTACTTGAACACTCTTATAAGTATTGAGTTTATGTGGAGTACTGATAATATGTATATATAATAGGGAATCTAAATATCATGAACCTGAATATTGGAAATTTGGAGAGGAGGGAAACCATTACTTCAGACATGCAACTGGACAAATTTATGCCATCTCACATGATCTGGCAACGTACATTTCTGATAATCTGTAAGTGTTGGTTCTTGTTATTATATATATAAAAAAGGCTGATCTTATTTTTTCTTAATAATACTCCGTCTGAGTCTTTATTGTTACACCATGTTGCATTTATTTTGTTTGTATATGTTGAAATTGAGAATATATATAATTTAGATTAATTACTAACGTTTCATTAACGATGAGGTATTAGTTTAAGTGGGATAATCTAATTATCGATTGTTCTCCTATACATACTTCAGGCCTATACTGCATAAATATGCAAATGAAGACGTTTCACTCGGTGCATGGCTCATTGGTCTAGAGGTTGAGCACGTTAACGATCACAACATGTGCTGCAGGACTCCTGACGGTAAGCTGTTTAATTAATGCTTTTGATCTTCTCGATCACTAGTATTTATGCATTTTTTTATCATTTAAATTATTAATAAAATAAGAAGTAGAATGCTCAATGATGTCGATATCTTAGTGGGTAACTTATGTTAACGTCTACTCATTTAAATGGTAAAATGTGAAGAGTAGGTTTGTACGATTGATGTACCTGTGATGATTTGATATATATATATACAATAATTTAAATATATTCATATACTAAATTCCAATTTACTTGCAGAATGTGAATGGAAGAGGCAATCCGACGACACTTGTGCAGCCTCATTTGATTGGAGGTGTAGCGGAATTTGTAAATCTATTGAAAGGATCAAAGAGGTCCATTCTAAGTGCGGTGAAAATCATCAAGCCATTTGGAATGTTCCACTGTGAGATATATATGATCATTGATACGAGTTTCATAGAATTTTAATTTTACTAATTAATTGAGTTCAAAATTCCATCACTAGTATAATGCTTTCAATAGTTGTAATTCTAAGCATCCACAATGAAAATCCCACCCAAACACAACCCCTTGTTTTTTACATTTTAAATATTATTAAATCAACTATTCAACTCATCAAACACAATACTCAAACACAACCTCAAACACATCTCCACAATAGAAAACCAACCCAACAACTATTCAGCAACTATTCATGTAACCGACATATTTTTTACCAACATATATATATATATTCATTTTTGTTTTGAAATATACATATATAATTTATGGTGCTCATGATATCAATATTTTTTGGACAATATATTCAAACTAATATATGCGAAATGTGAATTAAAATAATTTTACATGTTTGATAAAAATATTTTAAAAAATATCAGTAAAACCGAAGTAAAAAATAAATTCTGAATTCGACAAACGAAAAACTAATGATGATTACATTACAAAAAAAAAGCATATATATTTGTCTAGTCTGACCAATTATTATTAATGAAAAGCTTAAATATTGATTTAGTCTGACCAATTATTACACACACAAAACAGATTCTGAAAAATACTTGAACGCTTTGATTTAGGTACGGTTCCCTCGTTGTGCTTCGTGTTGGGCAACGTGCTCTGTTAGATCGTGCAACAATTGATTATGTAGATCACTGCTGCGAATGTCAGCCCAGTTTGGTAGTGCCATTCTATATTTGTGTCAGGGTGATAATAATCAGTGGGTTTAACTGTAAACCCATAAGATTCACGTTCATCTTCGACTATCATATTATGCAATATGATACATGCAAGTATAATCCTCCTTAGCATCTTCATTTCCCAATACTTGGCCGGGTTACGGATCATAGCAAATCGAGCTTGTAGAATTCCAAAAGCACGTTCAACATTTTTACGCAGACTCTCTTGACGCTTGGTGAAAGTTCTGATCTTATCATTGTTCGGAGCAATGTAGGCTGGAATGAAGGTCGTTCATTTGGGATAGATCCCATCAGTAAGATAATAACCTTGGTGGTAACCGTTTCCCTTCACTTCATATTTGACCGGAGAGACCCTTCCCTCGCACATATCATCAAACAAATCTGATTTTTGAAGAACATTGATATCATTTTTTTGATCCAGCCATACCAAAATAGGCATGCCATATGTGTGTGTCGAAGGCGGCCACTGGCTATGGATTTACCATCTCTCCCTTTGTATTGGCCCCTCTAAGCAGTGGGGCAATTCTGCCATTCCCAGTGTATACAATCAACACTTTCGATCATTCCAGGGAATCCACGTTGACAACTTGCTTCTTTAAGGCGCGCAATGTCGTTGGCGATGTTGGCCGCATGTAGTGACCTTTGTAGAGCGAAATGATTCATTTCACAAAGTGTCTAACAGTATCCCTGGTTGTCATTTCGCCAATCTGGAAGGTCTCATCTTATTGGTCGTTTGAACAACCATAAGCTATATGACGCATTGCGACCTTACACTTGTGGATTGGTGAAAATCCAAGAACACCGGTCGAATATGGCTTTTACTGGAAATAGGGTTCGTGGTTGGCCAAATCATCCACGATTCTATGGAATAAAGACCTCTGTATACGAAACCTGTTGCGAAGTTGCTTATCGTTATGCGTTCTTTATGGTGGCGGGTCAAAATAGTATTTTTGAATTGGATTTTGAGCCGCGACACGGTCTCGCTTGATGTGGTTTATTTTTTTCTTAGGCTTGATGGGGGTAGCTTCGGAGGCCTCAACCTCCTCTGCTTCCTGATAGTGGGCTAGCATTTTTGGGTACAAGTTTGCAAAGTTGGGACACAGATACAATGGTTGTAAAAATTCATGTCTAAAAGGTTAGTATTGTGGAACTGAGTTTGATGATTCTCTTTCATCATCAGAATTAGAGAACGACAATATTGCAATTTTGGGAAATGCAAAGTCTGAAGGTTGGAGTTGAAGGATGAATAACAAGAAGTGATGTGATGAGTTTATATAGAAAATGTTGGGATGAATACCCATTGATATGCGAAGTGAGAAATATCAATTCGACCCACGTGAAAGAAAGTGACAAATCATTATTAAATTATCCGCGGGGCAGGGCGGGGTGGGGCGGGTAATACAAGATGCACAGTCCTAATTTGAATAAAATTTTCATTGATTTGTCACTTTCTTTAACGTGCACTACTACAATCACCTTCATTGAAGGCACAAGTTAAAGGCGTTTAGGCCGGGTTCAAAATCTTCCGCCTTACTAGTAACTTGCTAGTTCGCTAGCTTTACTCGCTAGGTCAAAAAAAATGTTTAAAGGCGGAAACGACCGTTTAAAAGGCGGTAGTCGTATGTGACGTAAAAAATGAAGAGTTAAGGCGGAAATGCCATTTCCTTCTTAAAAAACCGTTAGTTGTTGCGACTTCACAACAAGTAAGCTAGGTCAGGCGTAATAGTTACGAGTTCGCATAAAATGAACGCTTAGGGTTATTTTAGAAAGTTAGGAACTAGCGATTTCGTTAGCTGAGAAAGTAAGTAACTCATTTTGGTCACGATGTCGCATGCATGCTCGCTGAGTAAAAAAAAAGCATGTTGTGGTTGTTGCGAACTCGCCACTAATAACATGGAAATATTTGTTTATGAAACAAGTTCGCCACCCATAAGTTAAGTCTTGACATATCTGTAGCGAATTCGCTAGTGAAATGAGTAGATATACGTGCATACTTGCGAGTTCGCAAGAATGAAGACAGTATAATAAAACAGCAGCTTTCCTAGCGGATTTGTAAACAAAATATTAGACATTTGAAAGGTTGTATGTTTCATTTTCCCCTTTGAATACCATAAGATTGATTAGGTAACCTTTGTTAGGAATTCTGATCGTTTGCTAGGTGGTGGGTAAGCTATTTTCCGCCTTACCATGTGGTTGTTTGTTTGTTATTGTTGTGTTGTTAAAAAATTGTGCATGTTTGTTTTGCTTATGTTGTGATGATTTTGAGATAGTTTGATGTTAATTGTAGGTTGTGAGTGCTATACCACTGTGGGTTAGTTTTTTTGTTCAACGATATGTAAGTTGATTAGAGTTTGTGCCGTGTCGTGCATTATGGATCGTGAAACCATTATGAATAAGAATGCTCGGTTGTCGAAGGAATATCTAGATTTGGTTGAAGAATTCTTAAGTGTTGGGTTGCGACATTCTAAGCTGAGGAGTATAGGTGGTGTTAGATGTCCATGTAGGGATTGTAGGAATAACGCTATATACGAAGTTATTCTTGTTGTGCGTGAACATTTAATCTGTAGAGGATTTGACAAATTGTACACTGAATGGGTATGACATGGTGAGGGCAATTATGGGAGTGAGAACATGGAGGTTGATGAGAGAAACGAGGAGGAAATGCTGAAGTATAACGAACAATTGTCGGATACGTGCGACGATGTTGTTATGGAATTTGTGGGGAAAAAAAGTATGCTAGAGGCTATGTGTGCTGATAAAGCGACAAAGTTATTGTTGGCTCAAGCAATTCAAGGTTGGGTGCAACATTGTTGTTGATGAACCTTAAGGCTAGGCATGGGATTTCAGATAAAGGAATGACTGAGTTGTTGGAGTTAGTTAGAGAGTTGCTTCCTCAGGACAACTTGTGTCCTGATCGGGTTTATACTGCTAGGAAAATCTTATGTCCCATGGGAATGGAGTTTACCAAGATCCATACTTGCCCGAATGATTGTATGTTGTATAGAGGGAAAGATGATTCTTTGAGGGATAATTGCAAGGTGTGCGGTGAGTCAAGGTGAAAAAAAAGGAAGGTATGTGAGGTATGTTGGGAAACAGTGACAAACATCGACAAAGCAAAGTCCTGCAAAGGTAATGTGCTACATGCCTCTTAGACCACGATTGGCGCGCTTGTTTGCAAATGCAAGTGATGCGAAACTATTAACATGGCATGCCGATCGAGTTCGAGAGGGAGATGATATTATTTCTCACGCTTCAGATGGTGATCAGTGGAAGAAGATGGATGCTAGATACCCTGAGTTTGCTAATGAACCTAGACATGTGAGACTCGGACTATCCACGGATGACATGAACCCTTTTGGTAACATGTCTAGTACCCATAGTTCATGGCATGTTATGCTTGTTATTTATAATCTCCCTTCTTGGTTGATGATGAAGCGAAAATATGTGTTTTTAAACACTATGATCTCAGGCCCTAAGCAACCTGGCAACGACATTGATGTTTATCTAGCACCTCTTGTTGAAGAGTTATCATCTTTATTTGAGTCAGGTATGGTGATTCCCGATGGTAGTCGTGGGGATGCTGAGTTCAAACTTAAAGCAATGCTTATGTGGAGCATTAATGATATTCCCGCGCTTGGAAATCTCGGAGGGTGCTCGGTGAAAGGATATTTTGCATGCCCGCTATGTGAGAGTAATACTAGTCATTGTCAATTAAAGCATGGAGGAAAGCCTGTTTATTTGGATCACCGACGTTTTTTACCTGCTAGTCATCCGTGGAGGCGTGCTAAGAAGTGGTTTAACGGTGAGGAAGAAAACGGTGTAGCCCCTGTCCCACTCTCGGGTACAGAAATTTTTGGCAAGGTGTCTGGAATGGAATATGTTTTAGGCAAGGGTCATAATAAAAGTAAACAACCTTCCATTTGGAAAAAGTATTCTATATTCTTCAAACTTCGTTACTGTGAGCATTTGGATGTTCGGCACTGTCTAGATGTGATGCATATAGAGAAGAATGTATGTGAGGCTTTGGTGGGGACGTTGTTGAATACTCCCGGGAAAAGTAAGGACGGATTGAAAGCGAGAAAGGATTTAGTGAATCTTGGCATAAGGACATCCCTTGCACCCGTGCAAGAAGAAGTAGGTAAAACTTACCTACCACCTGCTTGTTATTCATTATCATCTGAAGAGAAGGAATGTTTTTGTGCAACTCTGAAGTCCGTGAAAGTTCCTTCTAATTATGGTTCAAACATCAGTAGTTGTGTATAAACTGCTGAATTGAAATTGGTTGGAATAAAATCGCACGATTGTCACAATTTGATGCAGGATTTGAATGTCATCGCTCTCCGTGGATGCTTGCCTACACACGTTCGGAAGGCGGTTGCTAGGCTATGCTTTTTTTAAGCAGATATGTCGCAAGAAGGTTAGTCGGCGTAAATTGGATGAATTGCAAACTATGGTGGTAGAAATGTTGTGTAGGCTTGAGATGTATTTCCCCCCCTCATTTTTCGACATAATGATTCATGTGATAGTCCATCTTGTAAGGGAGGTCAAGTTATGTGGTCCCGTGTACCTAAGATGGATGTATTCATGTGAGAGGTACATGCGTATTTTCAAGCATTTTGTCAAGAATCGATATCGTCCAGATGCAAGTATTGTACAGCGGTACGTGGCCGAAGAGGTGATCGAATTCTGCACCAACTACTTACAGGATGTACCAACAATAGGGCTACCAATTGCTAGGCATGATGGGAGAGCTGATGGCATTGGACTATGGCATAGGTCAAAGTTCAGCCCTTTCTCGGATGAGATATCTAAATCCCATCTTTATATCCTACGCAACCATTCTGCTGTGAGTCCTTATGTTGATGTTCACCTAGAAGAGATTAGGGCCGCGCATCTCAGTTTGTCAGGACCTCGGGTTTTTGAATTACATTGTAAAGATTTCACTAGTTGGTTGAAAATTCATGTAAAGAATGGGGATGAGCATCCAAAAGCCGTCAAATGGTTGGCTAAGAGATCACTGAGCACAGTTACGTCATTTAGTGGGTATGATATAAATGGTTACACATTTGGTACAAAGTGGAGCGATGATAGATCGGCGACACAAAATAGTGGTGTATCAGTACCTGGAGAGGGCGGTTTGCATGGGGAAAATGCATTTTTTGGTACTATCACTGACATCTGGGAAATGTATTTTGTCCATGTCAAAATAGCACTGTTTAAATGCCAGTGGGTTGATCAAGCAGAAGGTACGCATCGGGAGAAGTTAGGGATGATTCTAGTGAATAGAGACATGCAAGGCTGAACTGAAGATCCTTTCATAATGGAAACACAGGCTCATCAAATGTTTTATGTTAAAGATCCAGTAGATGGTTGCTGGGAGGTCGTGGTAGATGGAAAGAAAATGTTTGTTTATGGTGATAGTTTGTTTGATGATGACTGCAACATTTCTAGTGAAAAAATTCCATTGTCGATTTTTGAGACATTGGAAGACGATGATGACATAGTTGCCCGAATTATATGTCGGATGGACCACGATGAAGGAATGTGGATTAACCCCGCAGGAAAAACTACTAAAAGGAAGAGGAAACAATCAAAGAAGAAGAAGGCGACTATCAAGAAGAAGAATAAGAAGAAGAGGAAGAAGAAGAAGAATGTAGTAACCGACGAAGAAGAAGAAGATGAAGAAGAGGAGGAGGAAGAAGATGAAGAAGTCTAATAAGCGTATACAATACATTTGTAGTTTGTAAATTGTATGGTGTGTAAAATAAAATGCTTTGATTGCATATATGGTACGTTTTGTTTATTATAAATTTTTTGGATTCACATGGTTATGATAAATTGAGGTAACTGTGCAGGTGTGTTGCGATTTCAGAAATTTGCACGCAGAAGCAGACGAGGGTTCTTACGAATTCACAAGCTAGCATTACACGCAGTGAGATCGTGAGATGAGCTTCAAATTTCGCAAGCTAAGCTCTGTCACTCTTTTCTAGCTATCATAGTCTATCTTTTCTAGCTATCATAGTCTATCTTTTCTAGCTTTGCCATCTTCATCATGTGGCTAAGGATCGTGAAGCCGGGATTGATCTTCATCTTCTCCACGATATAGTAAAACAACGTCAAAGAAGCAATAGATGGCTCACATGCATGGCCAAGAGTAGGCAGAACATTCCCACATATCATTTCAAAAACTAACCGATGCTCCTCGCTTAGTCTATACACTGGGTATTTCCTAGATGTACCCGCTCTATTCGAGGTCCTTTTAAACAACCTTTTAGCCATCTCAACTACATCCAATGGATGTCTAGGGCTAGTGGCTGGAAATCGTTGTTCATAGTAAACCTCGTATGGGCCATCGGGTTTGGTTAGTCTGAGATCGGCACTGCTCTTGTAGGGACATTTCAACACACTATTTATCATGAATTTATCAACCTTAAACTTAACCCCTCTAACTATGGTGGTTATTTCGTCGACCCCTTCCTCTAACCCTAAATTAGCATTAAACTACAAGAATCCCTCATAGTAGATAGGGTCGGGAAGCTGTAAAAGGTGATCCAGGTTCTGTTCCCTAAAATAATCTAGCACATAATCAAGCTTAAGTGCAGGCACAGTGGTACTATCAAACACCTTATTCTGAATTACAGAACGAGACTGTAAGCAGGCATACCTCTCTCTTGCTTTGTCATTGAAGAACTGTGGCTCGTCGAGGTTGTCGTTTGCATTATCCTCCTCCTCGCCGCCCTGTCCCGGCGCGTTTTCGGCGGGAACTTCAACTCTGCTCGGCGGTGGAAGCTCCACTGCCTCTACCTCACCGTCCACTCTCCTCCTCTTAGTTTCGGCCACAGCTTGGCCTCTTCCTCTCCCCCGCGAACGGCCCGAACCTCTGGTTTTGGGCGGCATTGTTTGCTGGATCTCCGGCGAAATCGCAGAGTGAAAGCTCAGGGTTTCTGATTTGGGGCAAAAATTATTTTGCCCGACCTTTAATTTTTTTTTATATACTACACCAGCTTGCGAACTCGCGATCTTACTCGCTCGGTAGTAAAAAGGACTTTCAATACTAGCGAGTTCGCAACCTGGCTCGCTTGCATTTTTCCCACATCGGCAAATCAGGTGTCAAATGTTCAGTATATATTGCTCAAGGTTTCTGGATGGTTTGATAAGTCGCCGACCCGCGCAAACTGAACATGTAACACACACTTTGATATGCAGGCCAAGTAGGCCCAATCTATACTATATACAGTACTATACTACAACCTACAACCCATCAATGTCTAAGGCCCAACCCCCAAATTTTTTGGGGGGTTATACGTACTAGCGAGTTCACCACTTCCTCGCCAGGTGAGGGTCACTTTTTTGGGTTTAGGGTATCATGGGTTCAGGGTTTATTCTAACAACCTTCAAACCTAGCGAATTCGCAACGTACTCGCCAGTTGATTTGTGGGTTTAGGGTATCATGGGTTTAGGGTTTATACTACCAACCTTGACACTAGCGAACTCGCAAGTACTCTTCTTCATGTATAAATTTTCTATATCAAATCATGTTTGTTAATTGTAGATATTTTATAAATATTTGTAACATAAACATTTATTAATTAGTTCATTGTTTACTTTTATTTAATATAATTTCGCCCATGAAACTTGAATTGTGGAAGTGAACAACATATATGATTGTAAAATAATTTCATCTTTTGTCACACGTGCGATTTAATAGCCAAGTTACGTTCAAAGTTGTCGAACTTGATATGTTATTGGATAATTTTTGACTTCCTTTGCACTAATCAGTCATTACTATACATTTATTGCATCCAAAACTAATAGTACTTTGTTCTAAATTACAAATACGTGACGACTACTGGTTATTAACACTTATGCAGTATTTACCAACAACAATGTTACTGAAGATAATTTAATTCATTTTTACATTACATGATTCGATAAACCATAATATATTCACACTGATTATCAAGTTCATAAACCTAATTACATTAATGTTGTCACAACTAGCTAGTACTTGGCAAGCTATTTCATAACTTCATTTGAATATACGATCAACATGACTTTAGAGTATGATATGCTTTTCAATAGTCATACATACACTTGCAATTAATAGTCTGATTACTCCATGCCATAGTCGCAAGTAAATACCTTATTACACACTTATATTAACATTAATGTTGTCACAACAAGCTAGTACTTGGCAAGCTATTTCATAACTCCATTTGAATATACCATCAACATGACTTTAGAGTACGATATGCTTTTCAATAGTCATACATACACTTGCAATTAATAAACTGATTACTCCATGCCATAGTCGCAAATAAATACTTCATTCCACACTTATTTCTAATGAAACTAATTTAATAACCTCCTCTTCAATATTACGCTAAAGTCACCTGAAGAGTCCAGAAGACTCAGCATAATATAGTTGGCTATTTTGTAGAAGTTATCATGTTTAAACATACTGATGTTTAAACACTTGCTAAAACAGAATCAGAAACCGAGCAAGAGTATTGAAGATGAAGTACAACTCTTACACAATCAAAGATGATATTCGAGAAAATCAAGATGATAAGTGAAGATTGATTTTATGCTGACTGGATTAGCTAGAGAATATATAATCGAGTTGTATCTTAGTTAGGTTTAGTCTAAAATAAGAAAAATATATATTTCTTATCCTATAGCTATAGAAGTAGAATATAGCTAGAAGACTAAGTATAGCTGTGATGAGCTGGACGAGCAGATCAGCCTTGCCGTGATTGAAGGACCGAGAAGATCAACACGGAAGCATATCATTGGACTATAAATATACAGAGAAGCTGCGACAACAATTATCCATCTTACAAGAAAGTATTCTGCAGATCAGAATAGCTTTATAGTTGGAGCAGCATATTGGAAGGAGTCCAATAGGCATTAGCCATCGCCAGGAGTCTGAAATCAGCAAGCCATAATACTTCGGGAGAAGTGGTCAAGACAGCAACGAGGAGTTGTTGACTGGTAGTGAGTGGAACTCACAAATCCACAAGGAAAAGATAAGTCCTAGATAGTTAATTGTTTGGATAACATTGTAACTGATCTTGGTTATTTTAGTGGATGATTTTCAGACTGGGAAAGGCCCCACAGACGTAGGTGTTCATCACCGAACTGTGTAACCAATTCTTGTGTTCTTACTTTAAGTGTTTAAACTGAACTGCATGTTTAAACATACTTACTAGAATAGAAATATTAGTTAAGAAAGTTGTGAAACTGATCGATAGTAAATTTCATTTGGTATCAGAGCTAGTCCACTGATTTGTGCCTTTAACAAGGCCAGTGGAGATCCCTATTGATCATGGCGAACCAGGAGAAAGATGGTTCATTATATACACGTGCACCCATGCTGGATAAAAACAACTACGGTTATTGGAAGGCAAGGATGAGGCATTACATTAATGCTCTAGATGAAGAAACATGGTACTGAGTTGAGAACGATTGGACACCAGCCAGACAGCCACCTGCAGCAGGTGCAACCGAAGGTGTTTTGAAAAACAAAGAGGAGCGGACCACTCAAGAGAGGAAGGACAAACGACTTAACAGAAAAACACTCAACTGCATCAACTCTTGTGTTGATCAAGAAGCTTTTCGCTTAATTTCAACATGTTGCACTGCTAAGGATGCATGGGAAAAATTGAAGACCAGCTATGAAGGGGATGCAAAAAATGAAACGACAAAAAATGCATACAATAAAGACAACGTTTGATACTATGGTTATGCATGATAATGAGACCGTTGCTGATTATAATTCAAAGATCAGAGATCTAGTTAACTCAGCTCATCAGTTGGGGAAACCGTTTGTTGAAGATGATGCTGTGCAGAAGATATTGAGGTCTTTACCACCTAGGTTCAAAGGAAAGACTATTGCAATGGAGGAACCTCACGATACATCTGAAATGACCGTTGATGAGGTCATGGGAGCACTGTCAGCTTTTGAAATGAAGGAGTCAGCCACAGTAAGGCAGAATGATCTGGCATTCAATGCAACTGAACGAAAAGCAGCTGAACAGAACTCTGTGTCTAAACACAATGCTGTGTCTAAACACTCTACCAGAAACAGCAACGAAGATATGGACGAAGACGAACTTGCTCATATATCAAGAAGCTTTGCCAAAGTTCTGAGAAGAACTCAAAATCGAAGAAGTGAAGGAAGAGAGCAAAGTTCAGGAATGAGCAGAAGAAGCAACAATGATCAAACAGAACCCAAGCCTGTGTTTAAACATGCTGGTAAAATCCAATGTCGAGAATGTGAAGGTTACGGGCATATTCAATCACAGTGTCCAAGTGGCTCATCTAACAAGAAAGGGAAGGCCTACAATGCCACCTGGAGTGATGGAGAAGATTCTGATGAAGAGCTTGTTAGCAACCATGTAGCCTTCGGCGCAATTACTGTTCAAAGTGACGAAGAAGTTGAAGAAGAAATCTATGTTGCATTTGGTGCTACTGTCGTTTCTGATAGTGAGAGTTTAAACATGAACTCCGAGAATGTTCATGAATCATACGACAAACTCCACAAACTCTGGATCAGTGTAACTGAACAGAATAAAGTTTTACAGAAAGACAACCACAGTTTGAATGAAGAAGTCGAACAACAACAGATCACCATTGATGCAATGAGAAAAGAGTTGAAGATAGCTCTTGTTCGAGCAGAAGTTGCTGAAGGTACCATCATCAAACTGAATAAAGGAACAACAGCCTTGGATGACATTCTTGGCATGGGAAAAATTGCTGGAGACCGACATGGGTTAGGATACGACGGAATGGAAGTGACCAATCAGAATGATCAGACTAAAGGAAAGATGGACAAGAAGGTGACTCATCCTAATTCAGGTCAAGTAAGGAAAGAGCAACCTATTAGAGCTCCAAACAATTTCACCAAAGCTCCTAAGTTTGGACTAGGTTATAAACCTAACCATCACTAGCAGCGAAATATATTTCAACCATGGTGGGAGACAACATGCAATTATTGCCGACGACCAGGACATTTCAAGAAGCGATGTTTTCGTCTTTTAAGAGGTTTGATGCAAGCATCAACAAGTGGAGCATGTTACAATACTGGAGCAAGTTACAACATGGTGCAACCAGAAAGAGCTCAACATTCAAAAAAGGTACGGGTTCCTAAAATCAACCTCTGCTATGCTGTCCATACTTGTTATAGCTCATATGCCAGAGATGCCTGGTACTTTGATAGTGGCTGTTCTAGACATATGACAGGTACTCCTGAGTTGTTAAGCAATGTTGTTCCTTGGACTGGAACAGTGAGATTTGGAGATGGGAAGAAATGTAGAATAACTGGAAAGGGGGAGTTACAAGTCAAGAACTTTCCAGTATGCCAAGACGTTCTTCTCGTGGATGGGCTGAAGGCAAATTTTCTAAGTATTAGCCATTTATGTGATAACAAATTAACATTTTTGTTTGATAATAAAGTGTGTACAGTCATAAAGGATGAAAGGGGTGTCCTTATTGGCACTCGATCGTCATATAACTGCTACATTCTTGATGAATCTGTAAACTGTCTCAAGGTGAGTGTGGAAGACAATCTTTTATGGCACAAGAAGCTAGGTCATGCAAATCTAAAAACATTGTCTAAAATAACAAGACTTGAAGCAATCAGAGGAGTGCCCTTACTTTCCTATACTAAGGAATTGACATGTCCACCATGTCATGAAGGTAAACAGGTCAGGTCACCACATTCTAAACTTCATGAGATTACCACTTCCTATGGTCTTGAACTGCTTCATATGGACTTAATGGGATCAATCAGTCCAACTAATGTTTCAAGAAAGAAATATATCTTTGTTATGTATATGATTTCTCCAGGTATACTTGGGTAGAATTCTTGAAAGAAAAATCAGATGCAGTGAGCGTTATAATTAAGCTCATCACTCAAGTCAACACAGAAAGATCTCATGATGGATTTAAAGTGGTTAGATTAAGGAGTGATCATGGGAGTGAATTTTCTAACTCTATAATGATGGAATTCTGTATAAAACTTGGAATCAAGCATGAGTTCTCTGCCCCAATCACACCACAACAAAATGATATTGTTGAACGAAAGAACAGGACCCTCATCAACATGTCAAGAGCAATGATGGCAGAGAATGATACTCCTAAGAAATGGTGGGCTGAAGCAGTTCACACTGCTTGTTATACCATAAACCGAGTCTATCTACGACCATTCACTCATAAAACTGCCTATGAGCTGTGGAAAGGAAGGAAGCCAAACGTATCTTATTTTCATGTATTCGGCAGTGCATGGTACATTCTCAGAGATCGTGAACCTCTAGGTAAGTTTGATAAAAGAGCTGATGTTGGCATTTTCCTTGGTTATTCTCCAAATAGCAGGGCATACATGGTGTTCAATAATCGTACAAATGTCATGATGGAGTCCAACAATGTGGTGGTTAAAGATCTGAAGGATATCAGCAGTGGAATTCTGCTTGAAGATGAACCTGATATGTTAATCAGCACGGAGACGGATTCATCTCTGCCTGATGTTACAACACTGGGGGATGTTACAACATCGTCTGATGTTACAACATCATCTGAAGTTATCACAGTTCCTGATGTTACCACAGTATCACCTGATACTTCGGCACCACCTAACACATACAACCTGAGGCAAAAAGAACGGAAGGACTACGCCAAAATGAATGCTGGAATGCATGTATTACAATGCTTTCTCTCCTCCATTGAGCCCAAGAATCACAAGGAAGCATTGAATGATGAGTACTGGATTTCAGCCATGCAAGAGGAACTGGAGCAGTTCACTAGGAGCGACGTATGGTATCTTGTTCCACGACCTCCAGGAGTCAATGTCATTGGTACTAAGTGGATTTTCAAGAACAAGTCTGATGGAAATGGCAATATAACCAGAAACAAAGCCAGACTTGTAGCCCAAGGATATACTCAGGTTGAAGGTGTTGACTTTGATGCAACCTTTGCTCCAGTTGCAAGGTTAGAATCTGTCCGTTTCTTGCTTGCTATGTCATGTATTATGAAGTTTAAGTTGTTTCAGATGGATGTCAAGAGTGCATTCTTGAATGGCATTGTCAATGAAGAGGTGTATGTTGAGCAACCCAAAGGTTTTGAAGATCCTTATCTCCCTGATCACGTTTACAGACTAAAAAAGGCGTTATATGATCTTAAGCAAACACCCAGGGCTTGGTATGAGCGTCTCACCCAATTTCTTTTGCAGAAAGGCTATCAACGAGGGGGAGTAGACCGAACGCTCTTTGTGTTTAAACATGATAAACATATTCTGCTTGCTCAAATTTATGTAGATGATATTGTTTTTGAGTCAACATCTCAAAAGTTGGTTGATAACTTTATAGAGATGATGAAAGAGTGATTTGAAATGAGTATGGTCGGTGAGCTGTCCTACTTTCTAGGGCTCCAAGTCAAAAAACACAAGGAATGTATCTTCATCAATCAAACCAAGTACACTTTAAACTTGGTTAAAATATTTGGGGTGGATGACTCTAAGAGTATGCGAACTCCAATGGCATCAACAGAGAAACTGACGTATGACAAGTATGGTGTGAAGGTAGATATCAAGCTCTATAGAAGTATAATTGGGAGTCTACTATATCTTACTGTAAGCAGACCAGACATCTGTCTGAGTGTTGGACAATGTGCAAGATTCCAATCTGATCCTAAAGAGTGTCATCTTTCAGCAGTCAAGAGGATTATCAGATATGTACATGGAACTGCTGATTATGGTCTCTGGTATTCTAGAGGAAGTCAAGCTGAGATTATTGGCTACAGTGATTCTGATTGGGCTGGAAATTCTGAAGATAGGAAGAGTACCACTGGAGGTTGTTTCTATGTAGGAGGAAATCTGGTTTCATGGTACAGCAAAAAATAGAATTCTATCTCACTATCTACCACTGAATCCGAGTACTTGGCAGCTGGAAGCTGTTGCCAACAACTACTATGGATGAAGCAAATGCTGAAAGACTATGGATTTAAGCAAGATGTCCTCATCATTAAATGTGATAATAAGGGAGCTATTGATCTTTCCCATGATCCAGTTGATCATAAGAAGACAAAGCATATAGACATCAAGCACCACTTCATCAGAGACTTGGTGGAAAAGAAGGAACTTAGCATTGAATTTGTTCCTAATGCTGAACAATTTGCAGATATCTTCACCAAGCCATTAGACTCTGCAACGTTTGAGACACTGAGACAACACTTAGGTGTTTGTCGAATTTGAGGTATTTCTACTTACCTCCCATTGTTGTAAATTAGTTTACTGCTTTCTGTTTTTTTAAGAAAACAAAAAAATACAAAAAGAAGATAGCTTGATGATAAAGGATGTTTAAACAATGTAAATGGGTGTGTTTAAACACATGGGAGTTAGAAATAAAAATGAAGAGGAGTGATGAATGGGCTGAATTGGTCAACATCAGTGGGCTGAAATTCCATTATGGCCGAATAATAGAATCTTGGACTCATATTTATTTTATGAGAAACAATTACTAAATTTCTGAAAAATTATGGACTGATGTGCAATTATGGATATATTTTCCATTTTGGGTCTGGATTTGAATTTCAGAAAGTCCAAAAATATAAGAGGGAAAAATAATTTTTCTGCAACCAACCAACCCTTGACGTTCCCAATTCCAACAAACCCTCTCTGTCCAATCACCAATCTCCTCCGACAAGAAGCTCACCGATCAACTTCCAACACTCCAGTCAACCACTCTGCACTGCATATTGCCGAAATAACCTCCAAACAGTTAGAAACTCTCGCCGGTTCGGGTTATCAGAGTCTCGAGTCAATATGCACATGCAAGAGGTAATTTGCTAGTTTCTGAATCAAGATTGTGTTTTTCTTGCTATTCTGGTAAACTAGAGGGCGTATTGTAGCTAGGGGTCTGTTGTTAGTAGACTGTGAAGCATTATTTGTAAGAGTTGGTCTGTGTTTGAACCTGTTTGTGTGTCTAAACTACCATGGGCAATCTTCCATCCAACTCTCCCATTGATTCCATTCCCTCTGTTCAATCCATGGAAGACTTGAGGATGGGTAGCCAAGATAGCCCCAATCCCATCAGAGCCACACCAGAATCTGTGGCTCAAGATAATATGCCTACTGTTAAAGTAGGAGTTGAGTTTGAAAGGGGACCAGATTTGAACTTTTTCTACGAGAGATCAGAGTTTGATGAAGAATCTGAGCAGACTGTGTGTTTAGAAAAGGAAGAATCAAGCAAAGTGGTTAAAAAGGTTTATCAGAGGAAGGGGAAGAGAAGACAATCAGATGGAGAAGTGAAGACTGGACAGGGAGTGTTCAGTTCTGTGCCTGTTGAGCAGGAGAATCCTATGGAAGTTGAGCAGCCAGTAGAGTGGACAGAATTCTAGAGAATGTCAGAGCCATGATGGAGCCACTGGCAGAGACAACACCAGATAGTGAGGATAGTCATCCTTTAAGTGTAAAATTTGAGAAGTTGAGGAAGAAGTCCCTACCTCCAGTTATTCAAGTCTTCCCTGGCAAGAGGAAGAGGGATGAAGTTCCAGAGCTCAATCTGGAATTTGAGGAAGTATCGCTCCCAGAAGTGCCACCTGCAGAACCTGCTGCAGAAGTTCAAGTGAGTAGTAGCTCAGAATCTGAGTTTGAGGAGGATGATGATGCTACAGATGAGGTGCCATTGGTGTTTCCAGATGACAATCCTCTGCTAGAAAACGCTTGGGATGAGACTTTTTACTCCAGGAGAGTAATGACTGTGTATGAAGGGTTGATCAACAAGAAGGTGCATGTGGAGAAGAGACTAACTGAGAAGTTTAAATATCCTGGGTTTGTGACTTTCATGAAGAGGATCCACATGTTTGGACCAGAAAATTTTTGTGTGAAGGCAAATCATTCCCTGGTGCTGGAATTCTATGCCAACCTGAGAGGAACCAACAGTGCCCCAGATTCTGCTTGGTACAGAAAGGTATATATCAGAGGCAAGCTCTACAGATTTGATGATGCTTTAATCAATCTGGTGTTAGGGACAGAGAGACATGATTCCATCTGTCCAAATGGTGCTTATCCAGAAGACTTTACTCTGGAGTATGATGTGGTGGCATTGGAGTTATCTGGTGGCACACTTGGAGAATGGGGTGCAGACAAGACTCTCAAGGCAGCTTATCTCACTCAGAAGTATTTCTGTTTGTATAGGGTGGTTGCAAATTTATGGGCCATGTCTACCAATGTGTCTCTGGTGACTGAAGAAATGGCCTGTCTGATGTATTGCATTGACACAAGAAGACCCTATAATCTTGGTTGGTTCATCTATGATAGGGTTATGTTAGTGGCTCAGCACCAGAAATCTGATGAATATATCACCTATCCTGCCCTCATTACAGGCTTGCTATATCATGTTGGTCTAGTCGATGGACTTGATGATCAGATCACCTTTTGTGATGATGTACAAGTGAACAGGACTAATCTTCGGAAGAGAATTGATCTACTTGTCGCAGCTGAAGCAGATGAGGAAGAATCAGAAGAGGAACCAGCTCAGGAGAATTTTGCCAGTGTCAGAAAGAGGGAGCTTAGAGGACTGATCAGATATCACAGATAGAAGATGCTGGACTTTCAGGAGGAGCTGGAAGCTATAGAAGAAACAGAGATGAGACCAGTGGATCTGATGCTATCTGAAATAGTCTGTTGATTTGTTTATTTCTGTCTCCTCTTCTGTCCTTATTTTTTTTGGTGAATTCTGGATATTTGTGTTATCTTTTGGGACTAAGTTTGGCACATTTTCTGTTCCCAAGGGGGAGAATATTTTGATGGGTATGGATGGCCATTTATTTTGGATTGTTTTATATAATGTGTCCATTTATTTTGGAACATTACTGTGGTCATGAAGCATATATAAAATATCTTTGTCTATATCTGGTGAATAGGGGGAGGTTAGTGATTATGCATGCTGATTCTGATTTATTTAATGCAAGTATAAATGAAGTTTGAAGTTCTACATGCAAGGGGGAGCTTTGTTTTAAATCCGTATCAAAATACATGTTATGGTTCCACAAAATGCCAAAGGGGGAGATTGAAGAGTCCAGAAGACTCAGCATAATATAGTTGGCTATTTTGTAGAAGTTATCATGTTTAAACATACTGATGTTTAAACACTTGCTAAAACAAAATCAAAAACCGAGCAAGAGTATTGAAGATGAAGTACAACTCTTACGCAATCAAAGATGATATTTGAGAAAATCAAGATGATAAGTGAAGATTGATTTTATGCTGATTGGATTAGCTATAGAATATATAATAGAGTTGTATCTTAGTTAGGTTTAGTCTAAAACAAGGAAATAATATATTTCTTATCCTATAGCTATAGAAGTAGAATACAGCTAGAAGACTAAGTATAGCTGTGATGAGCTGGACGAGCAGATCAGCCTTGCTGTGATTGAAGGACCGAGAAGATCAACACGGAAGCACAGCATTGGACTATAAATATACAGAGAAGCTGCGATAACAATTATCCATATTACAAGAAAGTATTCTGCAGATCAGAATAGCTTTATAGTTGGAGCAGCATATTGGAAGGAGTCCAATAGGCCTTAGCCATCGCCATGAGTCTGAAATCAGCAAGCCATAATACTTCGGGAGAAGTGGTCAAGACAGCAACGAGGAGTTGTTGACCGGCAGTGAGTGGGACTCACAAATCCACAAGGAAAAGATAAGTCCTAGATAGTTAATTGTTTGGATAACATTGTAACTGATCTTGGTTATTTTAGTGGATGATTTTTAGACTGGGCAAGGCCCCACAGACGTAGGTGTTCATCACTGAACTGCGTAACCAATTCTTGTGTTCTTACTTTAAGTGTTTAAACTGAACTGCATGTTTAAACATACTTACTAGAATAGAACTATTAGTTAAGAAAGTTGTGAAACTGATCGATAGTAAATTTCATCACCAACTTTATACCTTCTTACACGTGGTAATTAACTAGTGTATTATCAAACGAACTCGCAACTCCGATATATTTGATATATACCTTATTCCGCACTTATTACTATAACGAAACTAATTAAATAAATTTAAGTTCATTATTACATCAAAGTCACCAGTTTCATATCTTCTTAGACGTGGTAATTAACAAGTGTATTATCAAACTAAGTTGTAGTTGTTTGAGAAAATTACATCATTCATCCACAGTTGCGAGTTCGTAAGGGTTCAAATTAATGAACTAGACCTCTTGTGAATTCGCAAGTTACAATGATGAAGGTATTGAATGCATGAGTTTAATTACTAGCGTTATCGCATGGTGCTCGAAACCTGAAGCGTACAACTAGCGAACTCGCAACAAGGCTCGCCTCTGGTTGTCAGCATCATTATTCCAAGCCAAGAAGACCACAAACTTGGCATCTTATCACTTTTCATGGTCAAATCTTTCTTCCAAATCTCTCCACTTTTCACATATTCTTTACTCTTTCCACATCAATCTTCCATCAAATCTACACAAACCCTTCCATAAATTCAACTACATCTCAAGTGGGTCAATCCATAGTGTAAGCAATTTGGTATGCTTTGCAATTACTTCTCAACTATTTGTTTCTCTACCCATATGCTTGCCATTATGATTTTGTACTTGTTGTTTTGGAATTTAGTAGTGCCATTTGTGTGGGTAGGAGAAGGATAAACAAGGTAGACCCATCATCAACACTACAATCAATTCTACATCTTCTAATTTGTGAATTGCAAAGGTATGGGTTTTTAGTTGATTACATTTATTTTGTGATTTGTAAGGGTCATTAGGGTTTATGTATTCATTGGAGTGTTAAAGGTATGATTCATCACCACTGTATCCATTTAAATTGTTACATGTTATTGATTTTAGGTACTTGTGTCTAGGTAACCTAAATTATACTTAACTTGTATGTAAATTCATATTCATGACCATGTTTGTAGGCATTCATTAATTGGGGAATGTGGACTATACATATATTTTGTCATTTCCACTAACAAATTGTTCTCTATACGTAGGAAAGGACAATGAGTGAACCAACAAACTCGACTTCTTCCAACTCATCTGGTGGTGGAGAAAATGTTGTTCGCGATTCGCGACAAAGTAAAAGAAGGAAGGTTAGTTGCGCTTCAAAAGAAGAAGAAATGAGGACCCATTGTCGGGAGATAGAGATAAGAATCTACAATAAAATTCTAACACATGTCAAATTTAATGACATCGGTGTAGCTATTGCGTCCTACGATGATGCCCAAAGATGGTCTAGTTGGTGTGGGAAAATAGGTAGGACACATGTGACGCTAGACACTACGGATTGGAGGCTTCTAGACCCCGCTATCAAAAGGGGTGTATGGAAGGAATGCAAGGTGAAGTTCACTTTTTTTTCCATTTAGTAATACCTTATTAATAAGACTTACCATTTCTACTATATCAATGTTAGCGACCCTTTGTGATCGAAGTCAAATCCTATTATCAAGTGAAGAAGAAGGCATTACAAATTGCATCAAAGTCGCATCGCGAACATAAATATACTCTTGCCAAGGAGTACATAAAGCCAAAGGACATAAGGTTTGGTCAACATCCTAAGGATCGTTACAATCACATTGTGCCACTCACTTGGGAGAAATTCAAGGCACGATGGCTAGAAAATGATTTAAAGGTTAGTACTAAAATTCAGTTTGCCTAATTTACTTTTTTTCCTATACACCTTTAATTGTTCCCTAAATTAGTGTATCCTTACAAACCAATAAAATTTTAAAGGGTGTGGGTCATGATAAGCGTAAAGCAGCTGCTTATAATAATATGCCCTACACCGGTGGACGGTGTGGATATTTGGGTGTGGGGAAGAAGACATCAAAAAACAAATACGATGAAAAGGTTAAGGAGCTAGTAGATGGTGGCACCCCCCTAGAAGAGGCAAAAAACCAAGTCGTGGCCGAAGACCCAACACAATATACTCGAGAACAGTTATTCGTGCTTGGTAGAATTAAGGCCGACGGAATATTCTCAAGCGACGAGGCAAAGAGAATTGCCGGTCGTGTGGTACGTGTTATATAAGTTTATATACTTGTCAAAACCATTAATGTTACTAAAATTAAAATATAACGTCACAATGTATTTAAAATACGACAACCAATTTGTTTCAATATTATTATGAGTAGGATGAGGTAGGGCTTGAAGTGGAACAGGGTTTATTCATCCCGGTGGGAAAACATGATGTCTTGCATAGAGAATTAGGTAAGGATGAACATCCTGGAAGAGCAAAAGGGATAGGTGGATATGTGACCCAAATTGAAGCTTTTGGGATCAAACGTAGTAGCAAAAATCCAAAACCCTCTAAACCCCAAGTAGCCTTAAGCCAAGCTAAAAAATCCGATCAAGAGGTCAAGAATTTGAAAGCCATCTTAGCCAATGTTTTTGCTTTTGTGAATTATCCTATTCCCGATGATTTGTGTCTAACAACTCAAGTTAATGGACCATCATCTAGAGGCTCCCATCCATCCCCGTCCCAAGCTGAGGTTGACCAACCAAATCATCCATTAGACCACATCGACGTATGCACACCATTGGCTCCTAGCAAACCTCAAGTTGATATACAACTTCCGCAAGTCGATATACAACTTCCTAAACCAACCACAAAGGTTAGGTTATTACCCTTGTCTAAACCTTACATTCAAATTAATTACGCTTAATCGTCTACTTCTTTTTGAAAATACTATTATAACAAACTAAATTTTTTTCTTCAATGTAGATTTCTCATTCTTGCAAGTTGTACGTTGTTAGAGGTAATACTTCTCAACCAATACACGTTGCTAGTGGGAATTCCTATCCTCATATGACTTTGCATCACAAATCAAAAGTCCCTAAGAGGTTCGTAAGGGTATCCATAGTTGAGGTGTTTGTAGAAGATGCCTTGTTGCCGGTGACTAAGGAGGATGAATGCACAACAGTTGGTCAAGGTTTGGGATTTTTTTTCGTATGACCCACGTGGTTGGTTGTAGATGCTAATTCAACATGCATCCCCAACAACACAAAGCAACCAACAGAGACTGCCGATCTTACTTTCCCAATCCCTAATATTTCTCTCTCTTATGAATGTGTGGGTTTCATGAAAGCTCTCCCGGGTTTTGTTCGCACGCTATTTGACATGCTAGGTCATCATAGCCGTGAATTTGTGTACTATTTTGTAGCCAATTCCAAGGTTTTTGGCGAGGCAAAGGAAGTGGTTGTTCCTTGGGAAGATTATGCCCTATTTTGGCACAAACAAACCCTTCCCGATACTATACTAATCCTACATCAAATGTAAGTGTTTTTGTTTAACCTAGTGGTATTTATGTCTTACTTGATTGTGTCCGTATTTATATACTTCTTTCGATACTTTATGCTCTAAGGTTGTTGTAGGTTCATGCAATATGTCTCTTTGAGCGTGAACAAGACATTTTCATCGGTTTTTTGCACCCGACTTGCTTGCAACAAGCCAAACAAGGTAATCATCTGAGGCTTGCTTACCTTACAAAGTTGCTAAGCGACAAGAGCAAAAACATTTTCATTGGGCCATACCTAGAGGGGTATGTATTTACTTATTGTTTGATTAGTAGATATTAGATTCAATTGCACATAATCTATGCTATAGTCTGAGGTCCATGTTGTTTAATATATAGTGGTCATTGGAGTTTTGTTGCAATGATTCCATCATTGAAGCGTGTCTATTGGACTGATCCACTACATTTCGCTCCATCTAAAATATTCGCCGATCTATTGAAGATTGCTATGCATACTGTCAATGACGACACACTCCTTAACTTTGAACTTATTCAAATTCAGGTTAAAATGTCGACTCATTTCTTACATATTTGCACCTAAATAGATTTATATACCATATGTTAAACTACTTCAATTTCAGCACCGCAAGCAATCGTCCAACTGGGAGTGTGGATACTACATGATGTTGTATGCCTACGAGTGCATTGAGACCCTTACAAGTGACAATTTGGAACTACATCCCGTGAGTACTCTTACAATATGAAAGTTTCTTTTTATTACCTACAAATTACCTTAACTTGTATTAATAAACCTATCTCATTCGTAGATACTCAAGGAAAATCAATCGGCATACACTAAAAAAAGGCTAGAGTTGGGGAGACATAGATTTGCAAAGCACTTGGTCATCGTTAGAGCTCGATTCATATCTAGACCATACGTAACATGTAAGGATGCATGTAAAACCTAAGTCGTATTACTACATTTGTTATACATACAAAGGATTATAATTTATAAGTTCTTTGTGTTTGCCATTTAGTGGACTACATTTATCTTGCAATTGACAGGTTTAGATATGCCATTTATACTATTCGTGCGGGAAATTTACCAAAAATCATAAATTAATGTACTAGGCTTTTTTCCTGGCGAGCTCGTTACCTTTCTCGTTAAGCACGTACCAAAACACTTTTGCGAGTTACATGCGTACTCGTCAGTAGTCAAGCATAGACGGCTTCGCCACCTGGCTCGCTAGGTTGACCTCTGTCTCACTAATATTATGTCTAACGCCATCGCAACATGACTCGTCAGCTCTATCGAAATATACAAGCGAGGTCGCCACAAATCTACAAAAACTAAGCTCAATCACAATTTACCAGCGTATTCGCAACTCTGTCGCTCCTTAGCCACTGCCCCTCCAGTCTCCAACCCAGCGAGCTCGCCAGTTTGCTCGTCAAGCCTGCCGAGCAAGTTAGCGAGTTCGCCAATAAACTACTAAAATCGCCTAATCTCAGAGAATACGACGTCGTCTAATCATGCATGAGAGTACACTTACGAACTCGCTACTAAATAATAAGAGATTGTTGTAGCGAACTTGCTAGGAAAGTTTCAGGTGAGGCTCAACCGATAGCGCCAGTTGCCTCGTTTAATATGTAACATCTTGTCCGGGCTAACTAGCGGTATCGCTAGTAATTTACTTGTGATCGCTTGTTGGGGTCGTAACTACTCAACTTACGCCCTAAACCCTAGACCCTAAACCCTGTCTAAAATCTAATGTAGCAAACTCGCTACGTTTTATTTAGCGATTCACTAACAGCTGTCGTAACCAGTCAGACTCAGACATAATTTCAACTTTGCGTTAAATATGGCGAGTTCGCCACTTGGTGAGTTAGGGTTTCATATTAGTTGCTGTTGCGACATCGCAACACTCGTTAAAGGCGGAAGGACCATGCATTTAAGGCGGAAGAGGAACCGCCTTAAAGCTTTTTCAGGTTTTAAGGCAATACCAGAGAAGGCATTTGTCTTCTGCCTTGAAACGTGAAGGACCAACCGCCTTAAATGATGCAAAATTGTAGTAGTGGTGGGGCGGGGCGGGGCGCAGATAATTGATGGATCGATCCAATTTGATAATATTTTTGTTAATTAAAATATTTGAAAAAAACTTAAACAATACAAATCAACATAATCAATCATTGTAAATGATTTTTTAACATATGTAATTGGGTTTATTAAAACAACTAAATTATATGAGAGAGTGAATATATTTTCTTAACTAAAATAATTAAAGTTCTTTATGGATCATAGAAATGATATTTGACCATAAAGTTTAATCGAAAGTGTACAATTGATTCAGATATTTAAGTTAAATCCTAAACCTTATATCTACTAATTGTATCCATAAACAAATAAGAACATGCTCAAGACCTTGATGGCACAATTAAAACAGTTTTAATTCAAATATTTTGGCAAAGAACTCCAGATATGCTCAATTCTTACAGAAATCAATATCTATTCAACACATTTAGAATGATCACCAACTTTAATCATCCCTATAGCAATGTAGTTGGCCAGAGCAACGAGATGGGCATATTTCTTCAGATCGAAATCAGCAAGCTGTTCTTGAGCTTCCCTGTTAAGCTTCTCAGCAAACTCCCCGAACTTTGAAATTCCGTTCACTCATCGAATCCAATAAAAGGATGCTTCTCATTTATCTTTGGTATCTCTACAATAAGAAAAATAAAAATTCATGAATTAAGCAGCAGCAATCAACTGAATTAGTTTTTAAAGCACCACTTCATTTTAGTCTAGCCTACTGTCTAACACTCTATTGTAACAAAAATCAAATGCCACATTTGTAAGCACCATGCACATTCCATGGTTAAATTAGTAGCATGCAGAAGCTTTTAACTAAGAATGTTCATTATTAAAGAATTTTTAATGTTAATGTTATCTTGTTCAATTGTTTCAATTTCTTCCAAGCTCTCTTCCAAATTGATAATCCTTCGATCCTTGAGTATCCAATCTCTCCCAAAAATAAGGGCTTCAACCATTCTTGGAGATAAAGAGCTGCGAAAACAATCAAGAACTCTACCCCCGGTAGTAAAAGCCGACTCCGAAGCTACAGTAGACACTGGAATAGCGAGTAAATCTCGAGGCATCAATGCTAAAGTTGGGAACTTGTAACCATTTGATTTCCACCATCAAAGAACATCAAATGATTTGTTTTTTTGCTACATTTTGGCTCAAGCAAGTACATGTCCAATTCTGGGCTGTTAGCTTCAAAATCTGTATCATCATCAAAGTACGAATCTGCATAAACACTAGCATCATTATCCTCCATCAAGAGATCATCAACTTCACTCATCGTATCTTTCCTTGACTATGGAAGAGAATAAGTCTCAAACATTGCATGCAACACACTATTCACCTTCCTTTTTAGTCACTTGTTTTCTCAAGCTCATAGGTCTTTTCAATCATAGTTGCAGCTTCACTAAGCTTGTATCTTGGATCCAAAACACATACAACAAAGAGAAAAATGTTGATATTGTTGACATTAGACCAATACTTGTCATATTTCTTCTTCATGCTCATTTCCATCAGACAAATGTCTAGATCATCACTCTTCTCCATCTTTGTAATATATGCATGAACACCAATAATCTGACGAAGATACACATTTCTTGTAACATAAAATGAACCAGACATTGCCACAGTGGTGTCTAAAAATATCTTCAAAAAGGGCAATACATTAGCAAAGAATTTCCAATCATTATCAGTAGGGGGACTAATCACCTCAGCCTTATAGGATTATCAGTTTTTATCAAACTAAAGGCATTCCTAAACTTCAAGGCCGTTGCTAGCATATAGTAGGTGGAGTTCCACCTTGTTTCTACATCCAAACAAAGCCAAATTTTGCTTTCTATCCTTGATGCATCAACAAACTCTTTGAATTTCTGACTTCTCAAGGGGGAAGACCTCACATACTTAACAGAGGCTCTAATTCTCACAATATGTGAATTATATTCCTTCAAACCATCCCTCACTATCAAACTCAATATATGAGAAGCACATCTCATGTGCAAGTATTCACCATCTAACACAGCTCCATTCCAAGCATTTAACCTTCTTTCAAGCTCTCTCATCCCAATATCATTCGAGCTAGCATTATCTACAGTAACTGCAAGAATCTTCTTAATGCCCCATTCTTTCAAGCACTTGTCTAAAGTTAGCCCCATCACCTTACCTGTATGGCATGAAACTTGACAAAAACTGATGATCTTTTTATGCAACACCCAGTCATCATCAACAAAATGTGCTGTCACACACAAATAACTTAAATTCTGAATTGAGGTCCATGTATCAGTTGTGAGACATACTGAAGATGAAATATTCTTAAAGTATTCCTGCAATAGTCCTCTCTCATGTAAGAAAACGCCATAGCAATCTCTAGCTAGAGTGGCACGAGATGGGATCACAAATCTAGGCTCTAACACATAAGAGTATTCACGAAATCCCTCTTTCTCTACAACTTTAAAAGGAAACTCGTCCTTAATTACCATTCTAGCAAGAGCTTTTTCTACATCTAGATTGACTAAAGATTGGTGATGAAATCCGAGGTGATTTCCCAACCTTCCTTTTAGAAGGATTTTTCAATCTCATAGCAACCATCTCAATATTAGGAGGGTATAACTTACACATTGTAAGATGATTAATTAGAGAAGTAGCCAATACCCGGTCTACAACCAATATGATCATATCCCTAGCGCAATACATATATGAAGCTCTTCTATTATGCAAAGGATATTCCTCCAAAACTGTAAAATGATTCCAGGAATCAGATGTTTTACGATCATCAACACATACCTCAGTTGCTTGGCGCTTTCTACTCTGTGCATCTACTGAATCACTCTCTTTGCTTGGTCCTTCATCCCTCAAATCGTTTGCAGATTCTGACATCTCAAATCAATTTGCAGTTATATGCCACAAAGCTTACATATTCAAATATGCCTGAGTAGCCACAAAAGTTAAAGGTTGAAAAACCTTTCTTCACTCTTGCACATATCATATATCATATAACAGAATATAAATTAATGAGCATAAAATCTTGTATGATCAAAGACATTGTTTGATAGTCTACTTAAATGGCAGCAGTAATTACAGGGATCCAAAATATAGGGCCAGAAGAAGTAACTAGTAAGAGAATCCTATTATCATCAGAGGCATGGTTTTCAATGGAAAAGTACAGTGGCAAATTATTAACTAGTAAATTTTATTAAAATGAGTAAATGAAACTCCTCCTACATATATATTTTGACTCTGAATATGTTAGTTTCGTAAGTATCAAGCAATTCACCATTTTCATATATAAATTCGTCCAGTCAATATTTAGCAACGTTTAATGGGACTTGAAGTAAAGTTTATTAGGCCATATGCATTTTTAAATATTGTGCTTCCATCAACTGACATATAATTAGATGATCAATTCATAGCAATATCAGATGAGATATATTAGTAATTAAGATGCCATCAAATTTGTCAAACTAAATCCACATTTTCCATCAATCTCAGATTTTAAATTCATTTCATGAGCTTTGATATTTTTGTTTTAAACAATAAAATGTTGAATTAATTAAAGTTATCTGCAAACTTAAACATACAAGTGTGTGTTATCAAGTTTGAAGGAAAAAAAGGTCATCCAAACTTGCAGGTCGTTAAGTAAAAAAAGGTCAACTTTTACGTTTTGGTTCGAATATGAAATGGCTGGGATTAGAGAGTTTTGGTTGCAAAAGATAGTATATCCACTGAATGCTCTGATGGCTAGGAAAAGGTACAGTGTCATAATGGCTAGGAAAGGAGGTATACTTACGAAAGTTGAACAATAAGAATGATAGAAGAACAGATCCTACTAATCATCAGAACATTTGATTCAACAACCACTGCTTAGAGTTAGAGACATCAATACTAAGTTCACACGTAAATTGGTAATCGTCCTTGCATCTATTTATGTCCTTTCCAAATCAGAGCATTAAAATTCTAACAAACGCGTATTAAACGCATATGGCCAAAACGCATATTAAACGCGTCCCATTGTGGGCTTGTATGGGATTTCGGGCAGCTGGGCACCCAAAAACATACCCAAACGCAACCCATTGTCCATTCCCTAACATGTAAACTATTACTAATCTTTGGTAAATTTTTGTCTTCTATACAACATGTATCTATCCTACGGGAAATGTTTACACATTAATACCAGTCTAATTATTTATATAATATTGGGAGCCGTTAATGCTAGAATTATTATTAGCATCCAGAGCAAAAATACTTCTCTTTTTCTTTAGGATTTATTTGCCTAACTAATCATTTTTTTGAAACTAAATCCCAAAACAACACTCTTTTGAAACTAATTCCAAAAGTAACACTCCTATTTATGTGCTGGAGTCATATTATAAATTGAAAGAACTCTTGGACTAAATTTAAATAATACTATGCCAAAAATACTTGTATATTCCAATTACACATATTAATTTATAGTTTCTCCAATATTATAAACTTCAAAAACACCCGCATGCAACCGAGGAGAGAGAAGGAAAAGCCTAGTTTCTAACATGTTTCTAATAATGAAGTTTACTATTATTATTATCTTAGATCTTTAAATTGTAAAATTGATCTTTAAAACACCTTTTGCAACAAAACAGAAATCCTTCAATTAAGTACAGATAAACTCGAAAGCCTCTTAAAGTAGGATAGAGCAAAGATCAAGGCTCTGAAACAAGTACAAGGATCAAAAATGAAGTTCACATAAGCACATATACGAAGTTACAAAAAGAATATGAATGGACTAATCTGCTTCTATCTTATAAACAGGTGATTAGAATACACACACACAGTGGCTGCCATTGGAAGACAACTTCCTCCTTTTGTTGTGCTTGAATACATCAGTAGCTTTTCTCTTGAAATTAGTTGTCTCGGCAAGCTTCTTCTGGATTTGTTGTCTTGTTGCCTCTGAAATGGCATTGCCGCCACTGTGTTCCTCTTGAGAATGGATGCTGTTTATGCGCTTCTGACAGAAAATAGTGCCATAGAAATCAAGAAAAGTGCAGTCCACAAAGTTTAATCTCTCGGGTTTTTTCACTCTTGAGAAGCCGAATTTATTCACCCATGTATCCAACACACTTTTAGCAGCTGGATGAACCAGGTTCTCGATTCCAAGCTCCATCAGAGTGTTTTCAAGAACATTCATCAAGATTCTACATATTCCACGACGTTGGTACTGAAATTGAGTGGCAACAAGTGGCATCTCAGCAACCTTTTTTCCATGAATCCTAATCAATGCAACTATGACCATTTCATCATTTCTTTCCAGTGCCAAAGTGTAAAACCCCAGTAAGTTCAACCGCTGCAGATCAGACCCTTTGTTAAAGACAGCATCTTCACCAGTATCCCTCCCATTGTATGCCTCTGTCACGGCCGGGTTCAAAACACTCATGGATGATACCGATAACCTCTTCTGAGTTTCAGGCTGCTCGTGATCGCAATTCTCCACCAAGTCGATCGGAGGCAAGCCCCAGCCGTTCCTCTCCCACACCGGTGAACGGTACAATATTTCCGAACCATCATTTTGAGTTTGCAAATCCCTCACTGCGTAGTTCAGCTTCAGTTCTTGTTAACCCCAAGGTTGGAATGCATGAGTCTAGATTTAATAATTGTGAGGACCAGAATGTGCTTAGAAATAATGATGTGCATAGGACTGTGCCTAGAAATGAGTATCCAGAGATCAGGAATGGTGTAGTCAATATGTATGACAGGTCTTATGTTGATAATAATGTTGGTCAGTTTGGGAATGGTGGTGATCAAAGAGATTGGAGAGATAGGTTTGGGAGAGGTGCTGAGATACAGAGAGCTAGGGTGGATTTAATCTCATTTTCTGGTGAAAATCCTAAGGATTGGATTAGTAGGTGTAACACTTTCTTTGCCTATTATCAAATTCCTGACAATCAGAAAGTAGAGGCGGTAGAGATATATTTGGTGGAAAGGGTTAGAACTTGGTATCAAGGTCATATCTCTGGCAAGGGTTACATTGATTGGAATTTTTTTTGTTCTATGCTGAAGCAAAGATTTGCTCCTTTTACTTTGAAGGATGAAATCCAGGAGTTTAATAAACTATTTCAGAAAACTTCTGTCAGGATTTATATAGAGGAGTTTGAGGAATTTAAGCCCTACTGAACAATATTTCATTTCTAGCTTTGTAAGTGGATTGAAAGAGGATCTTAAGCCTGGAATTATGATGCACAAACCTGAAACCTTAGTACAAGCAATGGAGTTAGCCATGTGGGAGGAGAAAAAATGGGAGTTAGCTGTAAAGAAGAGGTCTGTGCAAGCCACTTTTCATCAAGTTCCAAACACTAAACCACTAGATAAAGGTTTATGGAAGGAACGTCAGTTGGAGAAAACTGGAACTGGAAGTGAGAGGTTCAAAAGAATATCTCGAGAATTACAGAAGTTTAGGAGAGAAAACAAGTTGTGATCTAAGTGTGGAGAAGCATTTGCACTTGGTCACAAATGTAAGTTACAGGAGATACATTACATTGGTGATGAAGCTTCACTTGAACTTGGGGAGATTATGGTAATGGAAGATTCCGAGGGACTGCTGTCAATGATGGATGAAGAGGCAGGAGAAGAACATGAGATTTCACTCAAGTCTGTGGGAAGTACTGAAAAGAGACCCTATACAATGACTTTTTATGGTGTTCTATATGGTCAAATTGTGAGTATATTGCTAGACACTGGAGCTTCTGATAGCTTCATCGATCCTTCCGTGATTAAAAACGTTGGATTGGGAACTATGGGATCTAGGCCCTTTGATGTGAAAATAGCTGATGACAGCATAGTAAAAGGATCTATTCTATGCCCTCAAGTGTTGTGGGAATTAATGGAACACAAATTTGTATTTGACCTGAAAGTGATGACTTTAGGGGGACATGATATAATATTAGGAGTGGATTGGCTTTCTAGGTTTGATCCAGTGACTTTTAATTGGTCAAGATAAAGGGTTGCTATCTTTAGTCATGGTTGTTACTGGGTGCTAGAAGGAAGCACTGAGGGCTGTAAGTTCAAGGTTTCAAGAGATGATGTGAAGGGAAACAAAAGGAAGCTGCATTTGATTGATTCAGTGGAAGCATTCAAGATGTTACAGGGTGCTCAAGCCATTGAAAACCAAGTGCATTTCACTCAGAAGGTGGTGAAAAGAAAGATTTTCAGTGAAGAATTGGAAGACCTTCCCATAACTGAAGAGATTAAACAGGTTTTGTTTCATTTTTCTGATGTCTTTTCTATTCCTTCTAATTTGCCACCTAGAAGGTCTGTAGATCATAAGATAATCTTGAAAAATGATGCCATTCCTTTTAAACTGAAACCATATAGGTACCCTCATGCACACAAGAAAGAAATTGAAGATCAAGTCAGAGAATTGTTGGATAATAAAGTCATTCAGCACAGCAATAGTGAGTTTGCTTCTCAAGTATGGTTGGTGAAGAAAAAAGATTCTTCTTGGAGAATGTGTGTTGACTATAGAAGATTGAATGATGCAACTGTTAAAGATAGATATCCAATTCCTGTAATAGATGAACTTTTGGATGAATTGTTTGGTGCAACATATTTTTCAAAATTGGATCTCAGATCAGGTTATCATCAGATTAGAGTGAGAGATTGTGATGTGCCAAAAACTGCTTTTTCTACTCATCAAGGCCATTATGAATTTCTAGTTATGCCATTTGGATTAACCAATGCTCCTGCAACATTTCGGTCACTTATGAACCAGATTTTTGAAAAACAGTTAAGGCAATTTGTGCTTGTGTTCTTTGATGATATATTAGTGTATAGTAAAATTCTCAGTCAGCATCAGGAACATCTTAAAATAGTATTGCAGATCCTACAAAAGCATCAACTGAAAGCCAAGCTATCTAAGTGTTCATTTGCTGGCTTAAAAGTGGATTACCTTGGCCATATTATTTTGGAGAGGGGGTTGCTGTAGATCAACAGAAAATTGAGTGCATTTTGGCTTGGCCTATACCTAAAGATATCAAGGAACTAAGAGGATTTCTTGGTTTAACTGGGTACTATAGAAGGTTTATATCTAACTATGGTGTTATTTGCAAGCCCTTACATATGTTACTCAGAAAAAATGCTTTTAAGTGGAGTGATGAAGCTACTGATGCTTTTAGAAAATTACAACATATTATGACTACAGCTCCTGTATTGAAGATACCAGATTTTGACAAGGATTTCATTGTGGAGACAGATGCATCTGATTTAGGTATGGGAGCAGTACTTATGCAAGACAATAGGCCTATTGCATTTCTGAGTAAATCCTTTTGCCCTAGAAATAGGGGTTTATCAACTTATGAAAAGGAATTGCTGGCTGTGGTAATGGCCATTGATAAATGGAAGCATTATTTGGGTGGTCATCATTTTATTATTAAGACTGATCATCAAAGTCTTAAATATCTCATTGAACAGAAGTTGACTCATGCACTTCAACATAAATGGATTACAAAGCTTCTTGGTCTGAGTTATGAAATTCAATACAAAACTGGGAAGACCAATGCTGCTGCTGATGCATTGTCAAGACATGCTTCATTTTATTCATCTCCACAGTCGGATGAGGGGGAAACTGAAGATAGTATCAAAGATTCTGATGGTGAGGGAATCATTTCCTGCAGTGCAAGTTCTAGTACATCTCTAGTGCCCTTATGGATTTTACAGATAGAAAAGAGTTATGAGGATGATGATTATTGTCAGAATTTGATCAGTCAATTAATTTTGGGTTCTCAGCAAAATTCAGAATTTTCTTATGGCCATGGTCTGTTGAAAAAAGGCCAAAAATTGGTGGTAGGGAAATCTAGCACTGCCAGAAAGGATTTGATTGAAGCCATGCATGCATCAGCTGTAGGGGGCACTCTGGCCAAACAGCCACCATAAGAAGAATTTTGTCTCTATTTTTCTGGCCAGGGATGAATGAAGAAATTATTGCTTATTTCAGACAATGTGAAATTTGTCAGAGGAATAAGCATGAACATTGTCTTACACCAAGGCTTTTACAGCCTCTTCCCATCCCTTCACATTCATGGAGACAAGTGACCATGGATTTCATTGATAGATTGCCTAACTCTAATGGCTTTGATATCGTGTTGGTGGTGGTAGATAGGTTAACAAAATATGGGCATTTTATCAAATTAAGCCATCCCTTCACTGCAAATCATGTTGCAAGAGTTTACTTGGATGAGATAGCCAAGTTGCATGGTATTCCTGATACTAAAACTTCAGACAGAGATAAGATCTTCACTTCTAACATATGGAAGGAGTTAATGACAGCTATGAAGGTTAGACTCCAATATAGTAATACCTATCATCCAGAAACAGATGGACAAACTGAGAGACTCAATCAGACTCTAGAACAATATTTGAGATGTTTTTGTGGGAATAAACCTTCTACTTGGAGTCAATGGTTGGGGTCAGCTGAGTGATGGTATAACACTACTATACACAACAGTATTCAGATATCACCACATGAGGCTCTTTATGGTGTTAAGCCTATTACTTTACCAATAGGAGTACTTACTGATGCCATTTTTCCAGTAAATCAGGAGTTGCTGCAACAAAGAGATAATGTGCACCAACTGTTACAAAAACATTTACAGGTGGCACAAGCAAGGATGAAACAATTTGCTGATGTTCATAGATCAGAGAGGACCTTGCATATTGGAGATTTGGTGTATCTTAAGCTACAAAAATACAGTTAGCAGACTGTGGTGCCAAGACCTAGTGCCAAGATTTCTCCTAAATTCTATGGCCCTTTCCAAGTGTTGCAGAGATTTGGAGAAGTAGCTTATAAGTTACAACTACCTACAGGGTGCAGGGTTCATCCTTTATTCCATGTATCTCTACTCAAAAAGCATATTGGTCCTACTCCTAGTTCTACCATTCCCATTCCTGAAACTGCCATTTCTAATGTGCCAACTTTTGAACCCCTCATAATTGCACAAAGGAGGTTGATACTTAAAGATCAAGTAACAGTGGTGCAATGGTTGATTGTTTGGAAGAATTTGCCAAAAGAAGAAGCTTCATGGGAAGAGGCATCCATCATACAACAACAATTTCCTTCTTTTGGAAGCTGAGGACAGCTTCAAGCCAAGGAAGGATTGTTATGAACAAGGGACTGAAATGCAAATTAGAAAATACTTAATTGTAATACTTTCAATAGTGAGGGGTACTTTAGTCATTTTGCCATAACTGTTGCAACTGATTGGTTAGTCTGGGAGGGAATGGTTGTTGAATGTCAATTGCAACTGATCTGAACCTTCCCTTACCCATTTCTGTTAAATACTCAGTTAGGAAAGTAGATTAGGCATTCCTTTGGAAGGGAATCAATCTGTAATTCAGTTTTAGCTATCAAATATCTTCTTCTTCGCGTCCAACTTCTTTTTAACTATTTTGTCAATTTCCGGTCACTTTTCCGGCGGGCTCCTGCCGGAATCATAACAGTGTACCATTGACAGGCTGAGAGAAGAGAGTTGAAAACTATGCCTTGTGGGGATCGATATCGCATCTCTCTGCCAGCCCCCTTCCTCTGGAAATAGAGCCTCCATCCGACGGCGGACAAGTGCCTTTTGGCCATCGGCATCAAACCCTTTCTTCCGCCATTGGAGTACTCTGCAACAGCTTCAGGGAAATACATCTCTTTGCCCTCCTTCTTCATCCCCTTCTTCGACATTGAATCAGCGGATGATTTTGGCCGGATGATTTTAGAAAGCAGAAGAATTAAGAGCGATTGGGTAAGAGAAGATGAGGGAGAGATAGAGTGGAGAAAATGAGAGTGGAGAGTGGAATGATGAGTGTTCTCCATTGAGTCGTTGACTTTATAGGGGACGGACAGATCTAGGGTTTAACCCTTTTCCGGTACCTGCGCTATTTTGACGCTGCGCGTTTTTGACTTTGTTACAAAACCGTGTTAAAAATTAAGTGTGTTGCTATACACAGTCCAGTATTTTACTCGTGTAGTCCAAAATACGGTGATGAATTAAGAGCGATTGGGTAAGAGAAGATGATGGAGAGATAGAGTGGAGAAAATGAGAGTGGAGAGTGGAATGATGAGTGTTCTCCATTGATTCATTGACTTTATAGGGGACGGACAGATCTAGGGTTTAACCCTTTTCCGGTACCTGCGCTATTTTGACGCTACGCGTTTTTGAGTTTGTTACAAAACCGTGTTAAAAAATAAGGGTGTTGCTATACACTGTCCAGTATTTTACTCGTGTAGTCCAAAATACGGTGTAAAAGTACCAAAATGACCTCAACTTATTTAATTTTTGAAAAACTAGGCAACTTGCAGAGGCGGTAGTGTCATTTCATTGGTATATTGGACTACGCCGAGTAAAATACTGGACTGCATATAGCACATCATAAAATTAAATACACAGCTTTCTTTTTTATAGTTAGTAATGGCTATATTGTTGCTAGGAATTCTTATCGAGTGAGTAGATCGCGAGTAGCGCGTAACTCGACTCCACTCGAGAATTATATTAATCAAATTTGACTCAATTTGAGAATCCGCGAGTTTAATAATGTCATACTCAACTCGAACTCGTCATTATTTATCGATTATCGACTCGATTCGCGAGTTGGAACTCAATTTGTTTTTTACTTTTTAAATAATAACTTAACCAATTATTTCGTATCATTGGTTTCAACTTGTGTGTTTGTTTCTTTTCTCTCTCTAAAAAGTAAATGCTCCCACCTCTCTCCTAAATCCAACACACAGCCACTGAAACCCATACCCAAACAGTTAATATTATAGCCGTTTTCAGGCAGACTGACTCAATAACGGTCGATAACGGCTCTCCCATGGCGGCTCCTCCGCCCTGGGACGGTGGTGATCCTGCCAGAAAAATCTTCTGTGAAGCTCTAGCACCTAAAAGTCAACCTCTTTCCACCTCTCTCCCATCAAATCCTGAGATCAAACCCATCTCACATAGGGTCAATGGCAAAATCACCTGCATTTGCACACCGGAGGCAATCGAAACCTTCGCCAACCACTATACCAACGCTCTTATAGGCAAATTCACCAGCGGCAAGCCGACCATGGAACAGATCCATAAAGCTTTTCAGGCAATGGGATTGCCGGAAAATACCAAATCGGATCACGCGACTTCCGACACATACTCATTCGTATGGAAGACAAGCAGGACTAACACAGGTTTTGGATGCGTGTGCTATGTAGCATAAATGGAAAGCCGATGAAGATACTAAAGTGGTCGCCAGATTTTTCAGCCGACACCGAATCATCCATCGTTCCGGTGTGGGCGACCATCCACAAGCCACCGATACTGTACTACAACACCTCAGCTATCCTGGATATCGGGAATAAGATTGGAGTATTTGTTAAGATGGATTATGCAACTGCATCTTTCACCCTTCCCTCTGCAATCAAAATATTCGTAGAGGTAGACCTGCTTCACCTTCTACCTTCATCTATCATTATTGGTACCCCTACCAAATATGTTGAATGCGATATTGAGTATGAAAACGTGCCTCTATGCGGCACATATTGCAAGCGTATTGGACGTGATGATAATAACTGTGGATTCTTACATCCTGAGCCAAGAAAGAATAGGAAAAATGATGCAAGGAGGAACCTACAATCTTAACAGGAATGGAAGCCAATTCAAGGTGCTCAGGGATCCGGATTGTCTAGGTCTCTATTAAAACAAAGTTCTAGATGAACAGGCCTGCAAGGAGAAAGAACAAAACAATGCTGAAGTACCACTCCAAATGGTGATAGTTCAAGGCAGTCATCAGCCTAGCTCAGACACTGCTGATACTCCCCAGGATGAAGCCCTTGTTCTACCCATATCAGAAAGCCTACCTAGTTCTTCACACATCATCAGCCACCACAACACAATACTAACCACAGCAACATATACACCCACACCTCCATTAGAAATCCTAAACCACTCCAACAGAACCCTCCAGCTACCCTTCTACTCATATGATGATCTTTGTATTTCTAAACCAAAAAGGAAAGACCCCAGAACCAATGACTTAGCCCTTGTTCCCTATAATCCACCCAGGGAAGTCTCAATTTCTAACACTTTTCAGGCACTCCAAGATTATGATGATGAAAGCAGCTCTGAGGCTTTTGAAGAGGCTATAAGTGAACTGGATTCTGGACCTGGGAAGGACTGCAATAATATTGAAGACACAAGCACAGTGTCAGGTAATATCACCACCCCCCTGAACCAAAAAAGAGAAGTAAAAGAGGTATACCCGAGGGAGGAAAAACAGTAGAACAATGGCTTCGATCATCACTTAAGTCAAAAAAGTCCAATCAATGATTAAACACAACATAATAGGAAATGCATTAGTGTGGAACATTAGAGGGTATAAAAAGTCTGTAACAAGGCTTCAATCCCTGATTAGAACACATATGATAGATATTGCATGTATTATAGAGCCTATGCACATCAGCACAAACATTACTCAATTACAGTTTGATTTACAATTTCAAAATGCCATGCCTGCTGTTAATGCAAAAATTTGGATTTTTTGGAAAAATAATGTCAATGTTAATATTTTGCAACAGTCTGATCAGTTCATCCTAGTGTCTGTACATATTATATCTGATAAGTCCATGGTTCGTATTTGGGCCTCATTCATACTCGGACTAGGGCCCGAGAATGGTCATGGGCTCAAGATGACGCGGAGGGTGGATTCACGGGTCCATCAATCCTAATCCTTATAAGGAATGCGTATCTTATGAATGTTCTACAAGGAATATACATCCTCCTAAACATGGTAATACAACCATGACTGAAATACACTTCCTTTATACATGTTAATACAACTACTATTCCCATAAGAGTTGTATTACTACCATAAATACATATCTTGGTGATCTACTGATTGTAGCCATATAAATACACACAAGGTTTGGTACACCTTTTCTATCTCATACTACATACAATACGTCTTACGCTCATACTAACTTGAGTGTCAGAATGTCTACCCTCGGGACACCCGAGGCTTTGTTTTGCAGGTCAGTTCGTGAGCAAGGTTCGTCGTCGAAGTGCTGGTGTCCACCACACATCAATTGGACGCCCGGTGGGACACCGCATTTATTGACGACGTCGCCGAATTTTGTATCTGATCTGATCTTGTGCACCTGTTCAACAATTTTTTCACGCCATGTCTGAAGTAGAGCAACCCAGGCGAAGCGCCCATATGAATGGCAAAATCCGGAGGAGAATCCAGAGGAAGAGCAACCTCCCCGAGGATGCGGACGCGGTCGACCCAGAGGATCTCGAGCACGCTCTACCTCGGAGCCACCACCAAGCTCTACCGTGGGGGCCGGAAAATCCAGCATTTCAAACTCCTCTGGTCCAAATCCTGCTGCATCCAGAGTACCACCTTCTAGATCGAACCCTGTCGGATCTGAAGTACCGAACTCAGGTCAGAGGATCTCGATCCAGACTGACATGAACTACAGTGAGCGCGTCAATAACCCAGAAAGCCTCGACCGAGAGAATGGTTTGGGGTATAGCGGATCTGACTCGATCTTTTCCGTGGAAGAACAAGCGCAAGAGATCGACAAATCCTCGCAGAAAGACAGTAGGAGGATGAGAGACAAAGACGTCTCAGGGAATCCTTGAACCAAACCATACGGCATAACCCGCCGGGCTCTGAGCCACCCTATGTCAACCTTGTCTCGGACACCCCTCCGAGAGGAATTCCTGAAGATGTCCGAGCACTGATGAGGGACTTACATTCCCAGTATCCTGAATTCGTTGCATCTTTAATAAAGTCAAGTCAAAAACTTCGTGCTCAGACGCATGAAGCCCCAAATCGAGTATCTATCCCAAGAGCTCGAACAACACTTCCCTCTGATCACAATCAACAACAAAGATTCTTGGATGACTTGTCCCGGAATCTACCTCCCTAAACACTCAGAGGAACCTGCCACCGTCTCCTGATCTAGCCAATCACCATAATGAAGGCTTAGGGCTGAGCAGAGAAGAGGTGCGAAGGATGCGCATCAACAACATCCAGGTGGAACACAGGTGCGAGAAGAGAGAGCGAACCCAGAGCGATGGCAAACCAGTGCAGATCGGCCTTTCACCCAGGACGGAGGCTATCCTACTTGAGGAAAATACGAGGTCGATCAGGAAATTAAGCGTATCCTTGGACCCCGAGGACTGTCTGCTCGCTCCCCCTTCTCCCGACATATCGTTAATCTCCCCTTCGATGGCAACAAGAAGGTCCCAGAGCACCTGCCTACATACGACGGCACCAGCGATCCTAGGGAATTCCTCTCGGTCTACTTCAAGACCTTGGAAACCAGAAAATTCCAAGAGCTGGAGATATGCAAGATCGTCCCCAGTTACCTCCGAGGGAAAGCCCAAACATGGTTTACTAAGACGAAACCAGAAAGCTTATTCGACTACTGGGATTTCGCTAAAATTCTCCTCCTCGCGTTCTTCCAGAAGAAGAAATTCACTAAATCTCTTGGAGATCTGGGATATGTGGCTCGCCATGAAGGAGAGAATGTGATAGAACACTATCACAGATACATGGATCTAGCCACTGAGTGCTATGATCGAGACAAGATCCTCTTGATAAACATGTATCACATGAGTGCAAATGATGACACTCTGAGGATGAAGCTGGCAACAAAGAATCTTACCACCATTCAACATCTCCAGGCCATCATGGAGAAATACGCCAGCAAAGCGGACGCGGTAACGGGTAAAAGACCTCGAGACCTCGACAATAAGGGAAAGAAGCCCAAGATAAAGATACCGAAGGTCGAAAAGACTGAAGGCACTCCCAAACCAACCTTCGAGTCCTACACTCCTCTAGCTAGATCTCGAGCTGAGATCTTGTCCATTCACAGGCACCTTATAAAGAACCCACCCGCCATAAAGGATTCGGCCGAGCGTCAAAGATCCTCGAAATTCTGCCATTATCACCGAGATCGGGGGTATGACACTGAGGAGTGCTATCAGCTTATGAACGAGATCGAGAAGTTGATTCGACAAGGAATTGTGCAACTGATTGCACCTTCAATAGATGGTGACAACCAGGGTACCTAGAAAAGGTATGGGGGGAAACCCTGGCAGAAAAAGAAGGATGGTTCCCGGAACAACAACAACAACAAAAATAACAACCAAGGGGGTGGGGGCAACAATCCTCAAGATCCTCCTCCGCCGCCGCCAAACGGAGCCAACAGAGTCATCAATGTTATCAACGGCTACACGGGAGAAACAATTTCCCTTACCAAGCTGAAGGGTAGTGTGCGGGCCATACCCCACACCGAGCCAATCAACAAGAGGCTCCGCCCCGAGGAAACCATCACCTTGTCGGACGCGGATGCCATGCCAAACCAAATGCCCCACTCTGACCCAGTTATCATCTCCGCAACAATACAGGATTCCCTAGTGAAGAGAGTCTTTGTTGACGACCGGAGTGTAGTAGAAGTGTTGTTTCAAGACCGCTTCCAAAAGCTGGGATTTACCAAGGATGACCTCAAGCCTACGAGCCCAATTTTGGGGTTCACCGGAAATCAAGTCATACCTCTCGGAGAGATCACACTCCCAGTCACAGTAGCAGAACGAGCGAAAAGCCTAAACCTTTACTGCACATGTATGGTGATCGACACCGTCACATCCTTCAACATTATCCTTGGAAGACCTTGGATGTGCCAAGCTAAGGCTGTATGGTCTCCATACAATTTGATGCTAAAGTTTCCAACACCATAAGGGGTAGCCTTCATCAAAGGAGACCAAGAAGTGGCGCGTTCCTACATGATCACAGCCATCCGTGATTCCGGGAAAGTAAGTAACATCTCGGCCATCAACACTGTCCTAGGGGATTTGGTACCTGATCCTGACCTCGAACAACCCCTAGTCTTCCACTTCGAGGAAGAGGCCTACGACGAGATGACTACACTTTGGCACAAAAGACGCCATCAAACCTTTATAGTAGGAGAACTGGTAATGCCAGTAGGTCCGTGGTGCACTAACAAGCTAGAGGGAGCGCTGGAATCAAGGACAAAAGGACCATACAAAGTCTCCACAGCCCAATCCGGCGGATTTTATCTCTTGCAAACTCGTGGAGGAGAGCACTTGAATCCTGTCATTATGGCTCCCTTCCTATACGCAGGTACCTCGGAGCTAAAATCAAGTAGACCTTCTCCAAATAAGGAGAAACTACTTCAATAAGGCCTACGGGCCAAGCTTCTTTTCTTTTAATATTTTATTTTTTATGCCCGAGCTCCCATACTCGGGGTTGTCTTTTAAAAATTTGCCGAACTCCCTAGTTCAAGGAATACAATTTCTTTTCGATATATATATCTTCTATTTTATTTTAAAGCAGTCAATATCCCTCTAATACAAAGAGACACTATGCCTTACAAAGCATACGTAAAGACTGATGCCTAAGATTTATACGTTTATAAGCATGTGATTGATGCTTATCTAATATGAGTTATTGGGACTACGTATCCGAACCACAATCACCTTAGGCTAAAATAGAATAATATACTTACAAAAGTATATGGTCAAAGACCAACATGATATGAGTCGTACAAACTCACAAAGTTTGGAACTCGACTCTTCTTATGGTACACCTATTAAGGTACATGCCAATATTTATTTTGGCTATTAATAAGCCTAACAATCAATCTCCCTAAGGATTGAAATATAAAGACCTTTATAAAGGCAAAATAAAAAAGTGTTATTACACTATAAAACTTCTTACACCTCGTGAAGGTCTTTAAAAATAGGGGTACGTCCTCGACCGCGAGAAGAAGTAGAGGCACGACCTCGATCACTATGAAGGCCACGGCCCCAATTACTTTCTTCTGCCATCCTCATTAATTGAGAGGATGTAGGAGATCCCCCTCTACTTCCTATAATTGCAGGTCGATAGGTGAGCCAGGTGCGCTATGAGCTCCAGGAGTAGGTGGCGCCCCTCTTCCCCTTCCACGTAAAGTCCCCTCGGGAGGATTTACCACCCCTTGAGATGCACCACCTCGGACACAAGGCCTTACCGTCGGCCCTGAATTCGGGGTTGAAGAAGGCCCACCTACCTCTCTCCTTGATGATACTGGAGGTGTGATGAACACACCCTGAGCTTCTAGTTCCTTTATTTGGATCTTGTAAGCATTCAGCTCGGCCTTGCATAGCCTCAAGTCATTTATGACGGCAACAATCTTATGATTCACATTGATGTTTTCATGTTGAAGGGTAGAAATACGAGAATCTTTCTCGTGACCCTCACCATTGATTTTCATTAAGTCACTCATGGCTTTCCTCCATTTTCGGTCATAGTCCTTATTGGAGGCCAGAGCCTTGCTGAATTCATCTTCTAGACCCTTATACATTTACTGAAGATCACTTAGCTGTTTATTCAGCTCAGCCCTCCACTCCAGACTTATCATTTGCTGACCGCGGAGACTGTCACAATCTTCTCGATGTAGGTTACAAAATCCCCTGGAGTCATCCAAATCTTCCCCCGGTTTCTTATTTTTCTGAAGAGCAGCCTCATACTTGACCTGCAATTCAGCACAGGCGGCTATACAACACTGGACATAAAGGAAGATATAGAATTGTTAAATTCAGGAAAGAGATAAATTATTCAGAGTACATGATTGCCAAAAGTTGGACAACAGGAGAAATTCCTGAATAAGGAGTAAAGGCTCTAAGGAATTACAATCTTTGGCTCCTCCTCTCGAACTTCCTGGCTCACAGGTAAAGCTCCTCCAGCTAGCTTCTCTACCAAGAAAGACAATTCAGGATACAGACCACAAACCTTATCCTGAAACTCCTCTAGTGTCAAGGCCTTCTCCGAGGACTCCAAACTAGATAATAAGCTAGTCTCGAACCCCCCCATCTGGCAAAATTTCGCCCGGAACTTCTTCAGATCTTCTGCTACTCCGGCCAATTGTAAGCAGAAGCCAACTATTCCTGGCTATCCTCACTAAGAACCTCCTGAAGATAGACCCACATGTTTGGAAGCTTAGATTTATGATAGAATTCGCCATACTCTTGGCGATGGGCCTCCATCTCAGGGCAATTCAGGCAGAAATCTATTATCAACCTAACCAACCGCCTCTGGCAATCGGGATCGGCATATCGGTTCTTCTCTGCCTCCACTTGGGTCATCTTCCTCTTCAGTTCTTGGAAGGAGTTATACGTCAGTCTCTTCTCCTTCTTTAAGGTCCTGACTTCCTCTTCCAAGGCCTCTCATTTGGCCTTATGCCTGGGCCATTCCGTCTTGGAGATGCTTCACCACTTCAGAAGGCTCGCTAGATTTCTTGGCCATCTCCACCTTCAACAGCTCAACCTCAGCCGCCTGTTCTTGGCAGCGACCATATAGTGTATTGATGGAACCATACATATGCTTCATATGATTCAGAGACTGTGAAAGAACGTAATCCAGTTAGAAGAGTACATCTTCAAACCCGTCAAAAACCGAGTTAATCATACCTGGCTTATCTCGGGACATTCTGGAGTTATCTCGGGCCTAGCCCCTGGAGGAGGAGGCATCACATACTTCTCGAACTCCCCCATCGGTTCGAGCTCAAGCCTAGCCCTTTTGGGAGACTTAGTGGGAGCATTTGTGGAATTCCCTGAGGCTTCGGCATCCTTCTTCTTGCTTTCATGGTCCTTTAGAATCCTGGACTCTACTATCTGAGCCAGCTTTTTCAATGCCTTCTCGGTCTTGGAAACATCCATTATACATAAAAGGAATGAAGTTAGCATCAGGAAAAATGATATAGTATGGACGAGAATGTCATACACAACAAAGAAGAAATACCCTCAGGCAACGTATCAGAGATGATGGATGTCTACGACCCGCGCTTGATCACGAACCCTTCTCATGAACTGATCTGCAAGACAAAGGCCCCGGGTGTCCCGGGGATAGACACTCCGACGCACAAGTCAGTATATTTGCTTAAGGCGTAAAGTATAAAGTATTAGATTAGATGAGAGGTCTACCAAACCACTTAGGGTATTTATATGGCTACAATCCGTAGATCACCAATATATGTATTTATGGTATGAATACAACTCTTATGGGAATGGAGGTTGTATTACCATGTATAATAGAAGTGTATTTCGGATATGGTTGTGTTACCATTTTTAGGATAGCTGTATTACCATCTCTGAGAAGATGTATATTCCTTGTAGAACATTCATTATATACGCATTCCTTATAAGGATTAGGATTGATGGACCTTTGGATCCATCCTCCGCGTATCTCGAGCCCACGACCCTTCTCGGGCCCTGGTCCGAGTATAAATGAGGCCCGAATACGAACCATGGACTTATCAGTAGCCCCAAGGTAGATCTTCAGAATATAGAGTACTCCATCTCGAAGGTTGAAGGAGAGGCTTGCTTCTAGAGGGAAGACCAATAACTCGAAGGAGAATAACTCGGGGTGTTAAGATCGAGGTATCCTTCTAGGACTGTTCTTTCAGGCTTACCCTTTTGAATATCTAGCTTCAAGTTCTTTCGTATTCCATCAGGACACGTGGACGGTTGGATCTAAATCTGCCTTCTTGAATTCTAGGGGATTGACACGTGGTCTTGATTCATTGTATCTTCTGGCGGTGAGGAGGACCAACCTTCCAATTGCCTGTATCGTTTCGCGAGTCGAGGTAATTACTCCACTTAAATACATGGTAATTCCTGGTTATATAACCAAGTAATTTTTCCTTGTGTTTATCATCAACCTTCATCCAAGTATTTTGCGTTTTATCTCTGCAAAAATTCTCAAACAAACTCTTGTCTTTCTTCATCGTCTTCTTCACATAACCTTTTTCCCCCCATTCTCTGTATTTCCATGTCGTCAGCAAATTCTAGTGTTCCCTCTGGCAATGGAGAGGATGTCCCTGTGGCTCGTGACTTACGCACTTTATTCCTGGAGGTTGAGTCTGGGGAACTGGTGGAGGTTACCATTGCTACGCCGCTGCAGGTGGTAGCTATAGTGGCAAACGATGGTGCTTCCGGGTCAGAGGTAGACCCTAATGTGGAGCCCCAAGTTAATAAACGGGCTCCGGGCGCGGAGGGTGTGAATGATGTCACCAAGGTGGTCGACGAAAATACTCTGCAGTTTTTAAGTCATGCAGGTTGTCGTACCCCATCGAGGCTGGTTTGAGGCTCGAGGACAAGACCATTCCGGTTAAGGATCTTGTGAGCCCCACTCGAGGGGTTGTATATGGCAGGTTCTTGCAACAGGGTTTGAGTTTTCCCTTTCCCCCTGTGTTTTCACAGTTTCTTCAGCATCATCGGCTTCACTCTTGTCAGATTCATTCCAACGTGGTGGTGACAATGGTGGCGTTCATCTCCTGGTGTTCCCGGAAGGACTATGAGCCAAACTTGGATCTGTTTAGGAGCTTGTTCAAGATGCTCTGCTTCAAGGATCGCGAGCACATTACTCTTACTCCTCGAAAGGGCAAGGTTTTTACTTTTCCCGACAATAGCGGCAAGTGGGAGGACATTTGGCTAACCTTTGATCGGACAAAATATGAGGTTCCTGATTGGAATCCGAAGCCGAAAGACGCTGTGCCTCTTGATGTCTTTGAGATGCTTGTTCACCTGAATGGCATCGTGGAGGAGCTCTTGAAGGAGAGGATTGTCTTCCAGGAAGGAGGTTTTGTGTGGGGGGCTCATGGCTCGGTGTGGCAGTGGCCTGCTATCACCTATTCTTATCTGCTAGACGTTCCACGGTCCAAGTCTACGTCTAGTTTCCTGAAAAAGGATCGAGACTGGACCCTCCCTGATAAAATCCAGAGAGATAAGAAGAGGGGCAAGAAACGGGCTTCTAGGAAATCACCTCGAGGCCAAGGTGAATCTTTTTCCAGTCAATCTTCTTCGGGTAATTTCTATTTCAAATCGTCTCAGTTGTTTGATATACTTCTTTTGTCTAGCGTATTTACGCTCTTCCTTATGTATATAGCCTCTCCTCCAAAGAAAAAGAGAAAGAAATGGGAGGCCAATATCCAGGTCATAGATGAAGAGGTAGAGGAGATGGAATCTGAGGCTGGGGAGTCTTCAGATAATGATGAATCTGACCTTGAACTGGTGATATCCAAAGATGCTCCTCTGAAGAAACTGAAGTATTATCTGGATTGCCCCAAGGAAGAGGATGGTCAGGCTTCTCGGAGATCTTCCAAGAAGTATCCCTTCGTTGCTGGGGTAATTATCTTTCCTATTCCGCTATATGAATTCCTCAGATATCGGGTTTTTATGTGTCCTCCTCTTTTACAGTTGATGGCAGACCTGTCCACGGTGGGACCTAGAGCTAATGATGTTATCCGGCATTTGTATGATTCTGTAATGGAATTAAATGTCAAGTGTCGGGCCTTTAGGGAAAAGAATGAGGAGATGGAGGTCACCCTTTCGACTCTGACGACCGAGTCTGCAGCACCTACTCATCCTGTTCAGGCTCCATCAGCGGTGACTCAATTGGAAGCCAGGATAAAACAACTGTTGGCAAAGAAGTTCCAGGATAAAGAGCTGGAGACTTATCGAGATATTGCAGAGGAGCTGGCGCGAAACCAACCTGCGGAGAAAGATCCAGAGGAGACCAAGCGACTTCTAAAACTTTGGAGTGCCTTTATTGCTTGTAGCCCCGAGTTTCAGAGCCATAGGGAGGAGTATGGGGATTTATTCCACTCCTCTGAACTGCATGAGATTTTGGGTGGCGTCTTACAACTATGCCAATCCGAGAAGGAGACAAAGTTGATGGAGGAGATCTTTTCTCATCCATATGCTGCTGATAAGCTCTCTGCTCTGACTGCTAAACGCTGGATTCCTGGGGCCGAGTTCTTGGATGCATTGGGTTCCTCCGAGAAGGTAGTAACATCAGGAGATTTATTGAGGCTTATTAGAGCCAAGTATCCTGACTTACCTTCTCTTGAATAGGTGCTTAATCCTTCAACTGAGTAGTTCCAGCAGGTTTGCTACCTTACTTGCTGGCATCTTTCAGTCATCCTCGGTCTTCATGATTTACTGGAAAGGAGCACCATCCTTAGTTGTTAAGTTCTCGCAATTATCCATGATGAATACTCTGCGGGCTTAATATGGTTGGGCTTCTTCCTTGGGTATCCTTTGACAAGGTCTTTAATGTCACAGCGTGCAGAAAAGTTGACAATAGCCCATCTCTCTAGTGTCACTTCTGGTGAAGTCCTAAGAAACCCTATTGGGTATATTTAAAAGTACCATATTCTGATGTAATAACACCTTTGATATGTCCTTTTTAGGCTCGAGGTTTAGCCTCTTATGTGCCCTTTTGAGGGTCTTGTTTAGAAGTATCATATTCTGATGCAATAACACCTTTGATATGAACTTCAACTTTTGTTTTTGAGGTTTCTCCTCTTTATGTTGAGATGATTGATTTTCGAGCACGTCTGCCCTTTTGATCTATAGACCTCAATCAAGCACTTTTTTGAAGTAGTTTATCTTAAACCTATCTTATTTATTCAAAACGATTGGTTTTTGAATATTAGATCCAAACAACTTATAAGTTGACCAATCATATACCTTATAAGGTATATAGTTTTGAATAGCAATCAATGTTATACTTAAGACAACAATCCTCTTTTTATAAAAGGAATTTAAGATTGCTGATTATAAGGATATGTAAAAAAATATCATGACTTCAATCTGAGTTTATAACTTTAAGAGTAGAAGTAAAGTAAATATAACTTCAGTTTGAGTACCCGTTTGTGCTAGAGCATATTTGTCTCGGACCTTGATGAGGCTTCTCGGACGTTCTTAATAGTCTCGAACCTTTGTGAGGCTCTTCATTGAATTTTTATCTTCCGTGATACTTTCTAAGTTAATCACATTCCATCTTCGTGGTATAGGTTCCCCCTTCATGGTTTCCAAGAGGTAGCTTCCCCCTGGATGGGATTCTAGGACTCGATATGGACCTTCCCAGTTCGGGGCTAGCTTCCCTTCCACTTATTTCTTGATTTTTTCATTCAACCTCATTACCAGGTCTCCTTTAATGAAAGTGGCCAAGCGGACTCTCCTATCATGATAGCGCTTGACTCTTTCTTTTACCTTGGCCTCGTGGATTGCAGAATTTTCTCTCTTCTCCTCTAGGAGGTCAAGGTCCAGACGAAGGTTTTCTTCATTGGCCGTGCCATCTTCGTCAGTTGGTTGAGAAGTACGGGCCGAGGGGACCCCAATCTCCATGGGGATGACCGCTTCAGACCCTGTTGCTGTGGCTGGCGTGGTTCTGTGGGTCCAGATCACGCTTGGTAGTTCTTTGATCCAGTTTCCTTTAGCTCCTTCAATTAGCAATTCTTGAGAAGAACTTATGTTGAGGTCCGAGGAGGCAAGTTTGCTAAGTGCATCAGCCTTGTGGTTGCCTTCTCGGGGGATATGATTCAGCTCATAATGTCGGAATTGATTTAGAAGAGGCCTTGCTATCTCAAGGTATTTCTGGAGACTGTACTCTCGAGTTTCGTATTCGCCTTTAACCTGTTGAACCACGATCTGTCAGTCACTGAGGATTTCAAGGTCCTCGATCTCAAGGTCCTTTGCTAGCTTTAGCCCCGTAATGAGGGCTTCATATTCTGCTTCATTATTGGTGGCTCGAAAATCAAAATGGAGAACGTAAGGATGATCCTTTCCCTCGGGGATGGTGAGTAATACTCCAGCACCGCTTACCCCAGAGTTGGAGGATCCATCCACATATAGTTTCCATTTTCCGGAGTCCGGAGTTGGGTTTGGTTTGTCGATCTTCATTGGTTCAACAGACTCCATTATAAAATCAGATAAGGCTTGGCCCTTGATGGCTGTCCGAGGTTTATATTGTATGTCATGTTCTCCCAACTCGATGGCCCACTTCATCATCCGCCCCGAAGCGTCAGGCTTTTGGAGGATTTGCCTGATCGGGTAGTTGGTTAGGAGAACTATTGTATGTGCTTGGAAGTATGGTCTCAACCGTCGAGAAGCATGAATGAGGGCTAATATCAAGCGCTCGAGAGGGGTATATCTGGTCTCGCGCCCTTGTAAGGCCCTACTTACATAGTATATGGGATGTTGCAATCCCTCCTTTTCTTTGACCAATACAGTGCTGATGGATAGCTGGGATGCAGATATATATAAGTAAAGAGTCTCTCCTTTATCTGGTTTTGACAATGTCGGAAGTTGCCGAAGATGGTTTTTAAGTTCTTGGAAAGCTTCTCCGCATTCATGAGACCACTCAAATTGGTTTGCCTTCTTAAGAATATTAAAGAAGGGTAGATGTTTTTCTCTCCTTTGGATAGGGAACGACTAAGGGCTACAAGGGACCCTGTTAGCTTCTATACATCCTTGACGGTTTTTGGGGGTTGCATGTTTTGCAAAAACTCTATCTTCTCGGGGTTTACTTCGATTCCTCGATTGGATACCATATACCCCAGGAATTTTCCCGCTCCCACGCCTATGGTACATTTAGCGGGATTCAGCTTCAAGTTGGAGGCCCGTAATGTGTCGAAAGTTTCCTTTAAATCTTCAAAGAAGGCATCGTAGCTGCGGCTCTTTACTACCACGTCGTCCACATAAATATCGAGGTTGCACCCTATTTGAGATTTGAATAATTTGTCTACCAGTCGCTTGTAAGTAGCTCCGGCATTTTTCAATCCGAAAGGCATCATCTTGTAGCAGAAAGTTCCTCGGTCGGTTATAAAGGAGGTCTTTTCTTTATCTTGCTCTGCCATAGGGATCTGATTATATCCTTTAAAGGCATCAAAGAAGGCTAGTACTTGGTATCCCGCAATCGCTTCCACTAATCGGTCGATCGAGGGTAAGGGATAACTATCTTTAGGACAACAATCGTTCAAGTTAGTGAAGTCGATGCACATTCTCCACTTTCCATCTGGTTTCTTGACCATCACTAGGTTAGCTATCCATTCTGGGTACTGCACTTCTTCGATTATACGGGCTTTAAGTAACTTATCTATCTCCTCTCCAATGGCTTCAACTCGATCTAGTGCAAAGATGCGTCGTTTCTGCTTGATGGGTTTTGCGAGGGATTGGTATTCAGGTAATGTTCCACCAAACGAGGGGATACTCCTACCAAGTCGTTGGTGTCCCAGGAAAAAACGTCTATGTACTGGTTGAGAAGATCTCGTAGTTTAACTTTTATATCGGGGGGTAGGAGAGTTCCAACCTCAACGGTTCCTGATTCTCCGAGTTGCATCGGCTCGGATTCGGAGTACTTGGCTGGTTCAAAATTCTCCTTTTCTGATTCTCGGATAGCTTGAATTGTGCATATTCGAGCTAATTGTTGATCACCTCAGATTGTTGCAATCCCTTTGTTGGTAGGAAACTTCATCACCAAATGGTAGGGGGACCAGATAGCCTGTGCCTGGTACATCCAGGGTCTTCCAAGGATTATGTTATACAGTGACCTGGAATCGATGATTGTAAAGGTGCAATGTAGGGTTATACTCCGAGAGCCATCTCTTACTTGCACCGGTAGAATAATTTTTCCCAAAGTGTCGACAGGATTGCCAGTAAATCCCGAGATAGGGCTTGTAGGCGTGAGATTATTTCTGTTCAATCCCAGTTGTTCATAACAACTGAGAAACATAACTTCTACTTTGCTTCCTCCATCCACCAGGACCTTCTGATCATGTTATGGTTTATGTCAACTGTAATTACCAGGGGATCTAAATGGGGAATTTGATTAGGAACTACATCTTCAGATGAAAATGTAACAGTTCCGCCCGAGCGAGATCTTTTGCTCTCCCACTTCCAGGGAGAGGCTTCTTGTGTCGATCGATGCACACCATTGATGCTCTTTCTTGCTCCCTGGTTGCTGGCGTTGCTTGTCTCGTTGTTGTTGATGCTTCTTACTCCTGTCGGGACCGAGAAACGGATTCGTGTACTCCCACGAAGGTTTTCAGCCGGATTAGCCATGAGTTAGAAGGTCGTATAGATCAAGATCAGCCTGCGGCTCCCACCGGGCGTGCCAAATTGATGGATGTCTACGACCCGCGCTTGATCACGAACCCTTCTCACGAACAGATCTGCAAGACAAAGGCCCCGAGTGTCCCGGGGATAGACACTCCGACGCTCAAGTCAGTATATTTGCTTAAGGCGTAAAGTATAAAGTATGACATTAGATGAGAGGTCTACCAAACCTCTTAGGGTATTTATATGGCTATAATCCGTAGATCACCAAGATATGTATTTATGGTATGAATACAACTCTTATGGGAATAGAGGTTGTATTACCATGTATAATAGAAGTGTATTTCGGACATGGTTGTGTTACCATGTTTAGGATAGATGTATTACCATCTCTTAGAAGATGTATATTCCTTGTAGAACATTCATAATATACGCATTCCTTATAAGGATTAGGATTGATGGACATGTGGATCCATCCTCCGCGTATCTCGAGCCGACGACCCTTCTCGGGCCCTGGTCCAAGTATTGAGGGTCTTTCCATTTCCAATCATGCTTTGTTGATACAAATTGCTAAAAGAGTCTCCAATATTTTTATAGCACTACCACTGCAAGGTAATTCTGTTAAGTATACGGACTTACTCAGTACACGCCTGCTTCCTTTTTTAAGGAACAAAAAATTAAAAGTTGCTAGATCAATCAAATGGATTCCTCCTGACTTAGGAATCAAAATCAATGTTGATGCTTCGTTTAAGTTACCAGATATAGTAGGACTTGGTCTGGTAGCTAGAGATAGTTCAGGAACTGTATTAGGCATGGAACTTAAGTCTATAACTGGCACCTCCCCTCTTGGAGCAGAAATTATGGCCATAGATTTTGGCACTCATATAGGATATCTCTTTACACGTCCTATCACCATACAGTCCGATTGTCTGCAGGAAATAAAATGTATTACCAATCCATACTTGGCAAGCTGGAGTCTGTTCAGTGTATGTCATAGTCTGAATATGAGATCCAATGGTTTCAATTTCACACACATACACATGGAGGGTAACTCTATAGCTGACTGCCTAGCTAAAATGAGTAGCCTACAGGATCTCACAACTTCTATGTCTGTTCATGCTGCACCTGCTTTAATTAAAAGCTTGATTCTATTGGAGAGATCAAGTGTCAGTAATATTAGAACATCCTAGGATTTGGTACCTTGTGCAGATGCTACTGATTTTCTCACTATGCAGGCCATACAAGACCCATTGGAATCTTCCAATGGGTACCATCAAGCAGCAGCAACCATTTCAGCAGCAACTCCACAAAGATATCACAATATTAGGAAGTTTCTATTTTTTGGGACAGCTCACCTCCATCTCCCTCAAATTTTGGCAGACCTGTGTTTCGTATAACAATTCACTAACATGCTCGGAGTTCTAGGGGGAATCTGAGCTTTGGAGCTTTTTGATGTAATTTTTTTTAGCTTATTCTTCCCATTTTTTTGAGCCATTACCATAGTGGCTAAGCTGATTTTTCAGTTCACAAATGTAAATAACTTATGTCCCTTTTCCAGGCATGGAGTGCCAATAAAATCCCCCCCAGCTACAAGGTTGTTTAATTAAAAAAAAACGTAACCAATTATTTCAAAAGTTCATAATTTATTTTAAATTATTCACAAAAGTAACCTTCATCCAAGCCATTAGTATAAAACATTCTACTATTTCTTCTTAAATCACTTAATAAAAATGATAAAATAATTATTTTTTATATTTGACATTAATATATTATAACCATATTATTATTTTATTTTTTTTATTAAAACCATCATGAGATGGGGGAAAATATATTGGCTTCCCGAACCAAAAGATCAAACAATGTCATACATATACATAGTGCCTAGGCACAAGGAACAAAAGCCCCTAGAGGCATATAAAATGCCTCTCATAATTGCTAACTACTAAAGGCTCTCTAATTTCATCCCCAAATCTATTAGTGAATTGTAAAACAAAACACAAGGCGACCTAGGCATGAAACCAGATGTAAACCTGTAAACAAAATATAACACCAGTAGTTGCAGGCTTGATAAAAGTGTAGAAATGGAAGCACCAGCCACTTGATTATGAGTGTGCCTGAGGACCATCCAAGGACCTGGCTTAATTGCACAAGCTTGTAAGTTTCCATTGATCATCAGCATCTGCAAGTGAACAAAGATCATACATTAGCAGTATCAGTTGATTACCCCAGATATCCTGATAGCAGGAATCTGTTCCTCATCAAGAAATATGAGACTTTTAACATCAGGAGGCAAGGAGTTCCAATTGTACATCTGAGAAACACAATAATTGTTACACAATTTTGAGAGAAGATCAGCAGGCTGATTAGCCTCTCTAAAAATGTGCCTAAATTGATAAGAAGGAATGGCCTCAGTTATAAGATGTAAAATGCCATATAGTTTCCAGTGCCATTCAGAAATATTACCAATCATATCAATAGCTTGCTTGCAATCAGATTCAATATCAACTGGAAAAAGATCTAGCATTTTAGCACAATTAATACCAGCTAATATTGCTTTGAGTTCTGCCTCTAAAGGAGAAGCAGCCTCACAAAATTGTTTTTGAGCAAAAGAGACCTCTCAAGCATTATTCCTAACAATCAGAGCAATCCCCACCTTGCCAAATTTCCATGAAGCATCTACATTAATCTAAAACCAAATTTTGGATTAGACCAGTAAATAGGTGTGATATTTGGTTTTGGGGGGATTTCAAGGCGGGGAATGCATTTGTGTGAGGCAAGATCCCTATCTACTTCACTTAAAAGGAAATTGTCTTTTTTATGAGTGAGAAGTAGATGAGGTTCTGGAGCTCCGTAGTCATAAGTTGTATATCAGGGAAGGAGTTCTCAAAAAAGAATCTATTCTGGCCTTCCACAAAATCCAACAGACAAAAATTGGAGCTGTATGATTTAATCTATTATGGAGCTTTGATAGACCAGAGAAAGACCAACAAGTAGCTAGTTTATCCCATAAATTTGAACAGTGGAAGAAGACAGAGCCACATATGAGATGCATTTGTTTCCATAGTAATTCTACTATACTACACTCATTAAAAAAATGGTGTAAGGTATCAGTGTGAGCACAGAAACAGCACTTAGAAACATTTTGAAACCCAAACTGACAAAGAATATCAGCAAATGGGATCATACAGTTTAGGAGCTTCCACATAAAAATAGAGATTTTTTTTTGGATGAAAGAGTTCCAGAGTTTGGATAATACAGGGAGGTTACCTGATTGCACCTTCAACTTATTGTAAGCTGATTTGATAGAAAAATGTCCAGGATTGGTCAAAATCCATATCAGTTTATCTTGCCTCCCTGGTGTGATTTCTGCCTCCTGTATTGTAATAACAATGTCTTGAGGGAGCACCTGAGACAGAAAAGGAAGCAAGGCATATTTGTTTGATACAAAATTAGCCACAGTACATTGGAGGTGTGCTGGATCCTGTGGCTCAAAAAACTCAATGAGAGGTCCATGCTTAGTCCAATTAGATTCCCAAAAGTTGCACTGGCCCTCTCCATGTATTACTCTTGTGTGAGCTGAGGCAAATCTGTCAATTTTACAGATCATTTTCCATATTTGGGATTTTCTGAGAGACAGTGGAATAGAAGCTACAAACTGAGTCCAAGGAGCTACTCCTAATTGATATTTCCACCAAAGTTTAGTGGAGAAAGCTTTAAGTGTAGTAGCCAGATCCCTAATTCCATTCCATTCTGAGTCACTGGATGACAGAGAGAGCTCCACTTCTTCCAAGACTTTTTAGGCCCTTTTTCTGAACTTCCCTAGAAAAAAATTGCTAGCCTCCTTTCAATCTTTTTTCTCATATGAGCTGTTGGCTCCATCACTGACCAAATGTGTTGTGGCAATGATTGCAGGCAGGATTGAATAAGGATCAGTTTACCTCTTGATGAAAGCCATTTATTTTTCCAGTTAAGTGTTTTCCTGTCAATCATTTCCACTATTGATTGGGAGTGAAAGTTTAAGGATTTACCACTGAAAATTTGTACTCCCAAATATTTAAATGGCAGATTACCATGTTTCATGCTCATTATATTTTTAACCTGTCTGAGCTTAGAGTCTGATGCCTTTGAACTTAGAAAAAATTCATTCTTTTCAAAGTTTATTTTTTGACCTGAGGTGTTTTCAAATGTTACCAGAAAGGCTTTCATTTTGACAAGGTTGGATTTGGAAACAATGAGAAAAATGACAGTATCATCAGCATAGCTGAGATGAGATATAGGGATAGTGTGTCTTGGCAGTGTGAAATATTTCATTTTCCCAGTGAAAAATATATGAAAGGCTCCTGGTAAAAGATTCTGAAAAGATATTGAAAAGAAAAGGAGACAGTGGGTCTCCTTGCTTTAAACCTCTTGTGGCAGGAAAATAACCTTCAGGCTTGCGATTTATTAAAATTGAGAACCAAGCATCAGACAGGTTTTTTATAATGCATTTCATAAATCTGTCACAGAAACCAAATTTAAGGAGAATTTTTTTAAGGAACTGCCAGTTAACCCTATCAAATGCTTTCATCAAATCCAATTTAAGGATACAATTTAGTTCTCTGGCCTTCCTATTCAGAAATATGACCATTTCTTTCAAATAGATGACATTATCAGAAATATCTTTATTTTGGAGAAAAGCAGATTGGTTTGGAGAAATTAATTTAGGCATCAATGGTTTCAATCTTTCCATTAGAATTTTAGAGAAAATATTATTTGTCACATTGGAAAGACTGATAGGTCTATAGTCACTGAAAGATATTGGTATTTCTTTTTTGGGGATAATTGTAATCCAGGTGCTAGAAATACCTCTATGCATGTGAGACCTAGTTAAAAAATCATTTGATGCCTCTAATAAATCTAAGCAAATAATGTTCCATGTCTTATTAAAAAACTGAGCAGTGAAGCCATCAGGCCCTGAACTACTTGACTTATTAAGACCAAAAACAATTTTCTTCAGTTCAGGCAGTGACACTGGCTTAGTGAGATCCTCATTTTCCTCTTGAGAGATAACTGAAGGTATCTGTGACAGGAAGTGAGAGGTGAAAAGATTTTGTTCAGGGTGTGGGGATTTTGTAAGTAGATCTTGATAAAAAGCTATAGCTTCAGACTCAATCTCCTCATTATTGCTCAACCACAGTCCCTGAGAACTTTTAATCTTAGTAATTTTGAGTCTACTTCTTTTCTCCATAACAAAGTTATGAAAATATTTAGTATTCTCATCTCCTTCTTTCAGCCATTTCACTTTAGGCTTATATTTCCAGAAATTATTTTGCTCAATTAAAACTTTCTTCAACAGAGCTTTGGCATGTTTAAGTTTAATTAGCTCATCTGTTGAACTATTAGACTCAAAAACCATTTCTGGAGTCTTAAATTTTCCTCAGCCTTAATAACATTCTCATCTACATTACCAAAGACCTCATTGTTCCATTGTTTAAGGACAGGTTTTAGGTTTTTAAGTTTGAGAAAAAAAATTTACATGCCTTGACCTTCAGTATGAATATTCCATTGAAGATTGATAACCTCCATAAAATTTTCTCTTTTAAACCAAGTATTGATGAACCTGAAAGGTCTTGGGACTGAGGGTAAATTGATTCCTATTCTAAGAAATAAAGGACAATGATCTGAGGTGTCTTTGTTGAGCACTTGGATAGAGGACTGTGGAAATTTTAAACTCCAATCATGAGTACACAGTCCTCTATCCAATCTCTCAACAGCTAGCCTCCTTCCCTGTTCTCTAATCCTACCATTGGACCAAGTAAACAAATTACCTATTGTATGTACAGGGAGTAAAGACATGTTATTAATAAAACTACTAAATTCCCTAATACTCCTGAGACTAGTCTTTGCATGGCCCTTATATTCACTGATAGATGCCATAGCATTAAAGTCCCCTATGTACATAGCAACTGATGTAGACATAATCTTAAGGTCAGACCATAAATCTTCCCTCTCTTTCCTGGTTCTCAAGCCATATACAAAAATACATCTCAGTAGATTGTCCCAGTATATGGAGTGAGACCTGTACTTGAATGAACTGATTATGGTCTAATATTAAGGAGATATCTATCTGGAAGTTCCACATAAGCCAAATATTACAATGAGTATAAAACATACAACTTTGGAAGTGCAGTTTATTTTTATAAGTGACACATTCTGAGTTATCATGCTGGGGTTCAATGATACAAAGCAAGTCAATTTTATGAGTTCTAATCAGTCTATTTAACCTTAGCATAGATGTTTCCATCCCTCTAATGTTCCAGACAAGTGTATTAACTCCAATAGTTGTATTAATCATTTACGAGTTTGTATGCTTTTAGTGGTTGTCCTAGTGACTATCCTATTAACCTGAGCAAAATAAGTAGGTACTTTATTTATTTCAGGTTCTATAGAAGTGTCACTGGCAGTGGAAGTAACAGGCTCAGCATAGTATTGGATACTAACCTGAGGTGGAGGCTCTTGAAGTTGAGGAATTGCATTAGTGTCTGGTGGATCCAGAACTTCTGAAATCTGAATTTCTTGAAGCTTGTTCTGATTAGGCTGTTCAGACTGATCCCCCATGGTTGAATCTTCCATTAGTAAGGAAGAAATCTGTTGCTTCCTTTCCTTGGCTGAGAATGGAAGGGAACTTTATTAGTAAACTTAAAATCTGAAAGAGCATTGGATGTACATGTATGCAACTGTATATCATCCTTTGCATAATTTTTTGGCTTTTTAGGGGTGCACCATGCCTCCTCTTCAAGGCTAGTGTCATCACTGATGCTGATTGTTGGAGTGGAAAGAAATCCCTCAGGTATCAGCATTAGACTCCAATACATTGACATTTAAGTCTTCCTCAATCAGTGGAGAGGTTATAAGGACAGGGTCTATTAGCTGAACCTCAGGATCAGGGATTTCAGAGTCTGAAGGTACATCAATGGTAGTAACAGTGAGAAGTAGAGGGGTGGGGGAAATTGTAGGTTGGATTGAAACAGAGGGAGGGGAGTGGAAAGGTGAGGAGGTGAGGAGTTATATCAATCATTGGTTCTTTTCCTTTTTTTGAGACTGGCTTATCTGCTATTACTGTCTTAGCAACATAGACCATAGATTGATTGTGGAGGTGGCCTCTAGTGTCAGCAGGGATCTTGGCAACACCAGAAGTACCAACCTCCGGTGCCTTATTTTTCAGATTTGGCTCATTAGGTTGACTGGATTTTTGAGGAGGAGGTTTAGTGTTTCTCCTAACTAATGGTTTAAGGTCAGGGTTTAGGATCCTACATTCCTACACCTCATGCTCTAGTTTCTTGCAGCGTCTGCAGTAGAGAGGGAGCTGCTCATAATCAATTTCAAAATCATCTACATCACCCTCAATGTTAACTGTCAAAGTCACAGCATTATGCAACTTAGCCAAGAGATCTATTTCTACACAGAGTTTCACTGCAGATGGCCTAGTTAAACTAGTTGTAGCTGAGTCCATTTTGATGAATCTACCTATTCTGTTGACTATAACTTCCAACATGGCTGTGTTATACCAGAAAATGGGTATATTGTGGAGAGTAATCCAGATACGCATAATGGAGGTCTCAGTATCTGGGGTAAAACTAGAAGTCCATTTGAAGACTCTCATGAGAGAGCCCTTAAAGGACCACATTGATTTCATCCAGCATCTCTGCAGATCCTCAGGATCATCAAAACGAATTAAAATATGCCGGTAATCTATGGAACCTATTTGATACCTGCCTTTGAAGCCAATTGACTAGAATGCCTCATTAAGGAAGTCATTTGATGGTTTAAACCTGGAGAATTTGCCGATCAAGGTATTGCTATAGTGCTCAGACAACACAGCCACCTCCTCCGGCGATATAATACTGGCGATTTTGCCTTTATAGTTGAGTGTCGGGCAGATTGAAGGATTGGATGGCAGAGAGGTAGCAAGGGGAGTGGGTTTTGCGGTGAGTGCTTGTAAAAAACTGAGGTAAAGCGGTGAAGCGGCGGCTCCGGCGCGGTGAAGCGGCGGTTCCGACGGCATTATAGCCATTTTTTAACCGTTGGAGTCCGGTAACGGTTAGTAACAGTAAAAGTTTGTGAAAAAGAGGTACAAATCGGCTTTGGAGTTAGACAACATTTGAGAGGAGAGAGAAAATCTGGGTGATGATGTTAGAACGTGGCGATATTATAACCATATTAAATAAATGCTAATACTACCACGAAAAATATATAAAAAGTAAAATCACATAATCTATTTAAACACGTCTGTACTATGAAAATTTCTAATTACATATATGTGCCTTTACATTTACATAATGAAATTATTATTTTCAATACCAATGCAATTAATTAGTTTGTTCAATATTGAGTACTAAATGAAAGTTAACTAGATTAGATAATTGAACTAATATAGTATAAACTTATAATATTATTAAACTATAACTGATTATAATTATCGAGTTACTCACGAGTTTTTCGAGTCGAGTTAGACTTTGCTCAAATTCGACTCGTTAACCTTTCGAGTCGAGGTAGATCGAGTCGAGTTTTGACCGAATTTTGGTCGAATAGATCTCGAATTACTCGCGAGTTGGCAGACTCAATTAGCACCCCTAATTGTTGCATACTTTGTGTCTTCTCTTCTATTCTATTTCTCTTCTACTGTGTATATGATTTCCTTGAAGAAAAAACTCTTCTAGTGTAATAACAATACTTTTTATATAACTTTTAAATATATATATATATATATATATAATTTGAATTAATATTTGAATTAATTTTTGAGCTATTACGGGTGAAAGTATTTTTAATTCTAGATAAACGAAATAACTCTTAAAAGTAAAATAATATAGCTCCTGTCCTTTTTAAATACTTTTAATCTTTTTATTAATTGGAAATAAAAGAATTCTAACACAAAATTATCATTTAGTATGAAGTATAATCATACTGTACAAAAATATTCCTTAATACTTACATTCTTTTTTTTTTACATGCATTAATTTATAGCTTTTTTTGTTTTGAAAATTTTAAATCAGTCACTCAAATACCATTCACACTATGAGATGGTTCACGAAATATACTATACTTTTCTATCTCATTTATTCGAACTATTTTTTTAAGTTCTGTATAGTTAATTTGTTTCATTAGATTTAAATGTTTTTTGGTAGAAGAAATATATATAATTTCAAGATTATGTAAAACGTCCAGAATGATTTGAAAAGCAGAATGACGGTATTTCTAACCACTCAAAAGATTCAATCTCACTACTCTTTGCTACACTAGATAGAGAATGTGCCCAGAAATCAAATTTCTCCCCTCGAGTATTTCTCTCTCTCTATCTACACGATGATCGCCATGCATCCTTATCGAAATCACATTGAAAAAATATATGAGTCGTAGGTCCATGATCTACATAACATAATGGACAATTAAACTCCCCATCCTTGGTGGGATGTGAATATGTGAGAATCCGTCATTCAGTGTATTTACACATTGTGACACTTTATATTTCCAAATTGTCCCCAAAAGACTCTCTCATTTGAATTGTGATATCCATGTCCCCTCGAGCAAGCACCTTATAGAGTTTAATCAATAACAACCAGAGTCAACATGACTCCAAAAACACTTATCAAGAACTTCCAGGAATGAAGGATTGTTTTGTCCAACATGTCAAATTGGATTTGGTTTAAGAAGCTTACACACAATGATAGTCAACTTCTCCTTAAAGTTATACCGGAAGCTACATGATGAGAAGACTCCATGGGCAAAGTTTCTGTGGTCTATACCTTCATAATACAAATCTCAGATCCGTGGAGGAGGGTAAAAGGTATCACTCATATTGCAAAAATAAAAAAGAGTATATACAACAATTCAGGTGGGAAGGGGGTCTAGCAACTTCTGGAATTGTAATTGGACTTGAAAGTGATTCCTTGGTGGTAAATGGAACATCAATGCACAAATCCCTTTCCCTGATCTTGCTATTGTTGAATTCCAGAATAAAAAAAATGCTCATTTACCTCATTGAATCTCGAAAACTTATTCATAGTACACTACTCACCATTTCCTCTCAACAGTTTGCTCTCCTCCTAGAATGTAAATATGGCTATTGAAATGTCTATATAGGGTGTATACACTCCAATGGGTAGATAGTACTAGAGGTAGAGACATGTCAAAATATCATTTTCATTCTTCTAGGTGTTTTGTTTGCTTACTAAGCCAATAGTTATGTATGATTTTTCTACCTAGTTTAATTTTTTCCTATCAAGTTCAGATAAAATAATTTGTACCATAACATCATTATTTTTGGTTTTTAATAAAGGTTGGGGTAAGATGTAAAAACCCTCCACCTCCTTGTTGCTTCACACAAAAAAATAATAATATAGTCTATATTCACATATTATGTATTGATCAGGACACATCTTCATGAAGTAATTAGATATTATAATAATAAAAGTATATATATCAGTTATAGCGAATACACAGAAATGTACATACAGTGAAGTTAATGTAAAATTTTCTACTACTTTTTAATGAATATAAGAAAAAGTGTATATCCATCCCTGAATTGTCAAAACCATCATGTGAACTGATATATATATATATATATATATATATATATATATATATATAAATTATCAAAACCATTCATGTGAACTGATATATATATACATACATATATATACACACACATATATATACACACATATATATACATATATATATAACGGTGATTCAAAAGAGTAGGAGATGATGATCAAATCAAATAGCATGACGAAAAGTAGAAACACATAAAAATACATCGTCAAATCAAATAAAAATTAATTTAGTATTGCATCGAATTAAGAGAACATACATGTGTACATACTGACTTAAGAGGCCATGGAAATCTCCGAACGCTCCCACACCATCACCAAGCCAGACCCGCCGTCCGCCAGAACTAGCTGAGAAATCCACTTGCCATTCACCTCCGGCCGGATCCACCAACGTCACGGCGGCGGCGTCAAGAAAACCCCTGTGCTCCTCCATGAAACTCTGAGGAACCCCTTGTTATGTTGCCGATCCAAAAAGATTTTAGAAATCATAAATTGAACAAATAATTATATGGATGGATCAAAGAAAAACAAAATGTATACATACAATTCCTTGATCCAATGGCCTCTGAACAGCCATGAAGAATGCCGGGGGATCCGGTCGGTGCAATCTCCTAAGCTGTCGGCCGGCAGCCATCGCTGAATCAGTTTTGTGTCGGCGGGGGTTGGGGTTTTAGCAGCGGCGCAATAAGATTAATGAGAGAGCGATAGGGCTTCTTAAGTAAGTATAAGACCCGCGCTCGCTGCGTAATGTCTTCTAAAGATTTGGGTAAAATATTTTGTCTTTGACTTGTATGCATGAATGGAAATAGGCATTTTATTTTTTGATATTGTTTTACAAATTTTGATGCATGTCCCATAAATCTTGATCTACAATTCTCCTTAATATGTTTTCGGTCGGATTTATTTAAATGGTATATATAAAGTTTAGGGCATCGTGCTAGCAATTTATAGGAAGTCATTGCACGCACTGTTCTTCTGGTTCGATACTAAGCTATAAATTACTTAAAAACAATTTTTATTTTGAGCAGGGATTTGAAGTTTTTATATTACTGGAATAGCCGGTGTACAAAAACATTGTTTTCAAATATTATATTAGACAACTGACAAGTGTTTATATTTTAAAATTAGGAATATATATGTTTAGATTTTAAAAAAAAAATTTCATTTCCACGTCAAACAAAATCTCTACATTATTATCCTGATATGTCATACATGTACTTTGTAGTTAACGCCAATAAATTATTATTTTTGTTATACATTGTGCATAGATTGTGTCAAATTTTCAATTTAAAAAACATGCAATAAAACTTTTGCCCCTGGGATATTTTAATTTATAGACGTACTTTCTAGTTTATGCCAATAAATTAAAGGTATTTTTATAAAGATTATTATAAAGATTTGCTATCTGATGAATATCTTAAGTGTTGATGAGAGTATTTTAAAGGATATGCTTCGGGACATTTCTACTATGGTTGCTGATGGAATCAATCAGAAATTGTTGAAAAAATTTGATAAGTCCATGATTCGCACTCGTGGGCTTCGTTCATTCTCGGATCAGAGCCCAAGAAGGGTCAGGGCCTCGAGATATGCGGGAGATGGACTTACGAGTCCATCGGCCCAAATCCTTATAACGAACGAGTATATTCTGAATGTCCTACAAGGAATACACTTCCTCTAAATATGGGAATACAACTATTATCTCCATAAGAGTTGTATTCTTACCATAATTACATATCTTGTAAAGTTACGGATTGGAGCCCTATAAATGTCAAAGGTTTGGTAGACCTCTCTATCTATGACTTATGTACACTACGTTTTACGCTTATAAACTTCATTAAGCTGTCATTGACTTAAGCATCAGAGTGTTTACCCCTGGGCCACCACAGGATTTTGTCTTGCAGATCAGTTCGTGAGTCGGGTTCGTGATCAAGCGCGGGTTCCAGACATTTATCAAATTGGCACGCCTAGTGGGATCCGTCTGTTTTTCATCCAATCGATCCTGATCTCATGACTGATCCGGCTAAGGACCCTCGTGGGAGTATGCGAGTCTGTTCTTTGGTTCTGATAGGAATCGGAAGCATCAGCATCAAGCCTCTTCGCCACGACGAAGAAAAGGTGTACACAAGAACGAACTCCGAGGAGAGGTCTACCTAAACCTCCCTCTAGTTTCAGCTTCACTAATGACTTCCATTAAAGCTAGTGCATCTTTCTGTTCTCATCAGTACCACCCTAACAAACTTCTAATCATACTCTTATCGTCTTTCAGAGTCATGACCACTAGTGCACAAGCTTAGCCTTCTCGGCACTATATTCACGCCGTTTCAGCCAGATTTGTGCGGAACCGTCGAGTAACTAGGTTACGAACTCGTAACCTTTTGTTCGCCTAAGGCAAAAAGAAGCACGGCGTTTTGAATTTATAAGACGACGTTTTGCAAAGTGCCTTAAACTGTGAAGTTTAGGCGAAATTGCAACCTAGTTTGTTCAAGAGCGAACGCCTTAGCGACTGCACCACCAGCACCCGCCAAATGTTAGAAAAGTTGTTCGCCCATATATGTTGGGACATTCAGACCTAGCGAGTTCGTCAGTTGTGGATGCCAGCAGACGATATTAGAGAAGCGAGTTCGCATTTAGGTAAGACCACGGGTGATTTAAGTTAAGATTTCGTAAAACCTTCGCCTTTGCTGGCGAAGGTGTAGCGAGTTCGTAAACAGTGATGTAGCTAAGCATATAAAAAGAAAAATTTTTGCGGGAAGGAAAATTAAAGAACAAAATAAGAGGACTCTCCTTCTGTTTTTTCTCTAGTTTTGCTCACATCTTCAGACCTTGATTTTACCCAAGATTGCAAAGGTATGTGCTTGTGAATTGTTATTGATTGGTTTTGGAATGGGCAAACTTGTTTTTGATTGGTGTTTGTGCGTGTTTGTATGGTTTTATAGAGTTTGTTAGGGTGATAAAGTTGGGGATTGTTGAGGAATTGTAGCAAAACCGTTGTTGATAGTATAGTGTTAAGCATGGGCCGTAGTGAAATTATGTTGGAAAATCAGCGTCTTTTAGAAGTTATACGTGACAGATAAGGATTAGCTGTCAGAATATTTACATAACATATATATAGAAATATATAGTTGGCGTGGCTGTAATATTCACGTAGCTGTATTACCATAATATAGGTGATCTAGCAGTATATATTCACATCAATACAATGCTACCAAAGCACACTTTCACTCACTTCTAATCTCTCTTCTTACAATACGGAATTGATCTAAAAATTTATTGATCTTCGTTGGAAGGATTGGTACAGAAAAGAAAATGGGTGAGCTAAGATGTTCTTGCAAAGATTTCCTTAACAACGTGATTTATGAGGATGTAGAAGTAGTGAACCTGGATATTGGAAATTTGGAGAGGAGGGAAACCATTACTTCAGACATGCGACTGGACAAATTTATGCCATCTCACATGAACTGGCGACATACATTTCTGATAATCTGTAAGTGTTGGTTCTTGTTATATAAAACAATGGTTGATCTTATATTTTCTAAATAATTAATACTCTGTCTGATTCTTTATTATTACATTATGTTGCATTCATTTTGTTTACATATGTTGAAATTGAAAATTATTATATAATTTAGACTAATTACTAACGTTTCATTAACGATGAGGTATTAGTTTAAGTGGGATAATTTAATTATCGATTGTTCTCCTGTATATACTGCAGACCTATACTGCATAAATATGCAAATGAAGACGTTTCACTCGGTTCATGCCTCATTGTGTAAAGACTAATTCCCAAACTGATTTTCATTAGGATTTACCAAAGTATTTATACTACATACATGGGTGTAATAATAATAACCAAAACTATCTAAACCCTAAGGACATAACTGCAATATAAATAAATACAATAAGCACAAACAAAACCCTAATCGGATTCTTCTTCTATTGTCACACCCCCCCCCCCCCTCAAGCGAAGCGTCGGATTGATGGAGACGCAAAGCTTGGACCGGAAAAAATCAAACAAGGCACGATTGAAACCCTTGGTAAAAATATCTGCCACCTGCAGAGATGTAGGAACATGACCAACACGAATCTTGCCTCCAGCAACCAACTCCCACACAAAATGATAATCAATATCAATATGCTTAGCCCTCTTATGTGCAACAGGATTCTCCGCCAAAAAGATAGCACTATTATTGTCACAGAGTAGTAAAGGAGAACCCTGCAGAGGAAAACGCAGATCACGAAGAAGATGCATAAACCAGACAACTTCCGAAGCTGTATTGGCCAAAGCACGATACTCCGACTCCGAACTCGATCTAGAGACAGTAGGTTGCTTCTTAGCACTCCAAGCAACTAGATTTCCACCTAGAAAAACAGCATATCCATATGTAGATCGCCGAGTCTCTAAACACCGAGCCCAGTCCGCATCCGAGTAAGCAAGTACCTCTGAAACACCACCAGCAGAAAAGGTCAAACCACAATGCTGTGTACCAAGAACATACCGAAGTATCCGAGTCACTGCCGAGAAGTGATTACCACGAGGATCCTGAAGAAACTGACTCACTGAGTTAACTGCAAACGATAAATCCGGACGAGTGATAGTCAGACTGAAGAGCTCCAACTAGAAAACGATACAACTTGGGATTATGAAAAGGACCACTCGGCTGCTATGAAGCTGAGACAAAGGCAAAAACGGTGTAGAAACAGGTGTAGCATCCAACATTCCAGCTCGCTGAAGTATGTCTCTAGCATATTTGGCCTGCCCCAAAAACAAACCAGTGGAGGTTGGAGTCACTTCCAGACCAACAAAATAGCTAAGAGAGCCAAGATCCTTGACCGAGAATTCACGATTAGCTCGAGCAATGAATTGGCGAATAGCTGTACTGCTGTTCCCTGTGAGAATAATGTCATCAACACAGACAAGCAGGTAGAGAATAACATCATCACGAGTGAACACAAACAAAGACAGATCCGAGAGACTCCCAACAAAACCAAGATCCCGAACAAACGCAATGAACCTATCAAACCATGCCCTGGGAGCCTGTTTCAGACCATAGATCGCCTTCCGAAGAAGACACACATGATGAGGACGAGCTGGATCCTGATAACCCGCTGGCTGGGCCATATAAACTAGAGTATCAAGAATGCCATTGAGAAAAGCATTCTTAACATCCAACTGATGAAGCGGCCAGTTCCTCATGGTGGCAATGGCAAGAACAGTGCGAACAGTGCCAGCCTTGACCACCAGACTGAAGCTGTGATCAAAATCAAAACCCGGAATCTGAGAAAAACCCTGAGCAACCATACGAGCCTTGTAGCGATCAATGGATCCATCATGTCGATACTTGAGGCGATAGACCCATTTAGAGCCAACAACATTAACCTGTGGAGGAAACGGAACCAAATCCCACGTGTGCTGATGACGAAGTGCAGCAATCTCCTCATCCATAGCAGCTACCCATCGAGAATCCTTAGCAGCAGTACGAAAAGTTCGAGGTTCCGTATGAGCAACCAGCTCAGCAACTAGTCCAGTGACAACAAAGTCAGGGCCAAGATCGCGAGGCACACGTGTCCCATCCTGATGACGAGTGACCATCCTATGAGCCCGAAGAGCAGGAGGAGTCAAAGCTGAAGGTGAGGATACAGGAGCCGAGGACTCAGGCGATGACACCGAGGGTGTAGGAGAACGAGGAGGAGTAACAGGTTCATCAACGGTAATAGGATCATCCAAAACAGCCGTAGGTGGCGCTGACTCAGAAGAAACAGGAGGCTCAGGACACACAAGGCAAGGAGCAGATGACACCGCTAGAGAAGACCCAACGGAAGACCCAACAGAAGGTACATCCAAGTCAGAAGTGGAAGGATCCAAAAACGATGAAACATCCAGTGAAGTAAACTGAGCCTCCGAAGTAGTACTAGAGAAAGGAAAATGAGTCTCATCAAATCTGGCATGGCGAGTCATATAAACACGACCGGTAGCTATGTCCAAGCACTTAAACCCCTTGTACTGTGCACTGTATCCTAGAAAAATACATGGAAGACTACGAGGTGCCAGCTTATAAGCTGACATATGGAAATACCCGACAACCAAAAGGATGAAAGTTGGAGTATTCTGGAGAGCGTCCAAACAAAACCTCAAAATTTGATATATTACCTAGAACAGGAGTAGGCAGACGATTAATGTTGAAGACCGCAGTGCTGAACGCATCATCCCAGTGGGAAAGAGGTAAGTGTGAATGAAACAGCATGGATAGCCCCATCTCCGTAATATGTCTGTGCTTCCGTTCAGCTCGACCATTCTGCTCTGGCGTGTAAGGACAAGACATATGATAATGAATGCCTCGAGTGCTAAAGTGAGTCTGTAATCGATTGTTGGTAAACTCAGTTCCACCATCGCTCTGAAAGACTTTGATTCTTGAAGAAAACTGATTCTCAACAAACGCCTCAAACTGGATATATATATCAACAAAATCTGACTTCAGACGTAAGGGATAAAACCAAGTAAAACGCGAGTGATCATCCACAAACACAGCATAGTAAGCAAAGCCATTACCAGATAAAACAGGAGAAGGTCCCCACAAATCACAATGAATTAAATCCAGAGTGTGAGCAGCACGCTTAGAATTCTCAACAAAAGATAATTTCTGTCCCTTAGCCATAGCACAAGACTCACAAACACCAGGTCTAGGGAGCAAAGAAGTAAGTGACAAACAACCAGTGTTATTCAAAAGGGAAATAACACTAGGGGACCCATGTCCTAGACGAGCATGCCAAGTCTCAAACGATGCTCTATTCTTATTCTTCACCACAAATGACAGCAATGCCTCCTCACCACGGTCCAAAACATAGAGACCATCCTCACATCTGCCCCGACCCAGAATTGCCCTGGTGGCCTTGTGCTGAATAAGAAAAGACTGATCATCAAATGCAATAACAGCACCAAGCGCCCTAGTTAGCTTACTGATACTCAACAAGTTCATAGTAATAGCAGGCACAACCAACACATCAGATAAATGCAAAGAAGGACTAACACGAGCATCACCAATAACAGTAATAGAAATACCCGCACCATTACCAACAGAGACAAGAGTGTTACCATTATAAGGCGTGATGCTGGACAAGTTCGATGCAGAAGAGCTCATGTGATTCGTGCTTCCAGAGTCCATGTACCAATCCGGAGTAGTAGAGGATGAAGCAGCAAAAGAGGGCTGATACTGAGTAGATCCCTGAGTTGGATATGTCAAATATTGCTGGGGCTACTGAGGAGAATACATGACATACTGCGACGCTAGCTGCTGAGGTACTGCATATGGTTGCATCTGGACAAGATTAGCCTGAGGAGGCCGCGGAATTTGACCTGGCTGAGCAACAAAAGGCAAAAACTGAGGCTGAGCATATGGCTGGACATAGGGCTGAGCATAGAGCTGAGCATAGGGCTGGGATTTCTGAGATGCCGGACGAGAAGTGGACGACGGACACTATTTGGACACATGACAATAACCCTCACAGGTATAACACTGAATCGGACCACCACGCCCAGAGCCCCCCGAAGAACCTGCCGCACGCTGCTGACCGGACCAGCCAGCACCGGCGGCGCGTGGGGCCCACGTGCCACCCCCACGCGCGTCTTCTGCCGGCGCGTGTGGCCACGCGTCGCCTGCTGCTGGGTCGGCGGCGGCGGCAGTGGATCCCTTCTGTTCTGAGCTTTCCATGAAAACTGCCGGTGTTGGATTTGGACCAGCAGAACCCCTTAAATTGGCCAAAAACGCTTCATGAGCTTGTGCCTCATCAACAACCTGCTGATACAGGGGGGCAGGATCTCTAGAGGCAACAGGGGCACTAAAGGAACTAAATTCAAGTCCCAGAGCATTCAAAAACCAAATCAACTTCTCCCGGTTATCAACCGGATCACCCATAGCATTCAACTTTTCAAAAATTGACGTAAAGGTAAGATGTAGCTCATGAACAGTACCCGATTTCTTGATTGCGGTAGCCTGTTGACGGAGACTGAACTTGGAAACCGTAGATCCATGCTGGTAGGCCTTCGCAAAAGCATCCCACATCGCCTTGGCAGTGTGACACTGGGAGGCCTCATTCTTCGCTTCTGGAGTAAGCGAAGAGTACAAAACTCCACAAATCATCTGATCATCATCCATCCAGGCATCATATGCCACCTTGGCAGCATCATAGGCCTCCTTGGCCTTCAACTTAGTAGCATCATCGGGAGGAACAGTGGAGGAGGACGGTGGCACAGGCACCGGAAGAGCAGGACAGGGAGAAGAGCCATCAAGATGACCAAACAGACCTTGGGGATGAAGAACATACTGGACATATTGCTTCCACTGCAGATACGTAGTAACATCAAACTTAGTATTAAGCATATGAATCATCGTGTTGATGGACAACTTTTCATGACGTCCACTAGAAGCCATCGTAAAGCAGAAAAAATACAGAAAGTAAAGATTTTGATGAATGGAGGGAGGAGGAATTTTTGATGACCGGCCCTAGAGGATGAGTCGGCGGCCGAGAGAGAAGAAAAAGAGGGGAGGGTTTAGAGGATCGTAAAGGCTGCTGATACCATGTAAAGACTAATTCCCAAACTGATTTTCATTAGCATTTACCAAAGTATTTATACCACATACATGGGTGTAATAATAATTACCAAAACTATCTAAACCCTAAGGACATAACTGCAATGTACAATAAACACAAACAAAACCCTAATCGGATTCTTCTTCTATTGTCACACATTGGTCTAGAGTTTAAGAACGTTAACGATCACAACATGTGCAGCAGGACTCCTGATGGTAAGCTGGTTTATGCTTTTGATCTTCTCAATCACTAGTATTTAGGTTTTTTTATCATTTAAATTATTATTGAATAAAACAAGGATTAAGATGCTCAATGATGTCAATATCTTAATGGGTAACTTATGTTATACGTGTCCTCCATTAAATTATGTTAACGAGTACTCCCTTTCTTCCACCGACTCTTCATTTTAAATTTTTCACACTCTCCAACTTTGACCAAAAATATTCTTAATTAAATTTATTCAACAAACAAAAATTTGTTATTAAAATACTATAAATTTTAATGAATCCAACTATATCATATATTATGATATAAAAAGTTGTATATTTAATCAAATATTTGGTCTAGTTCCCTAATAAGCAGTACTACCTCTGTTTCAGGTTAATTTGCACAATTAATTTTTCACACTATCTTTTTTTTTCTTTTTTTTTCATTAATAAACACCTATGAAAAGTTGGGGAATATATTAGACTCCCCTAACCAAAAGCCAAAGATGACAAAATTACATCTCCTATATAGGCTAAGGAACACTAAGCCACAAGAAGCATAGAAATGCTTCACAAAAGAAAAAAGGAATAGCTACCATCTATCTAGGTCTCAAGTAAAATAAAGCCTATTAGCGAATTGTTAGACAAAACACAAGTCGGCATTAGTTTAGAGACCTAGTGGATGAACTAAACTAAGAATAAACAACAGCCAATACAGACATATGATGGTGTCACAATTCCGGCCAAATGGGAGGCAGTGCATGTAGTTGCTCAGCAGGCAGAGAAGTGAATGTTTGGGTTTAGCCAAACTCCTGAGCTACCTTGATTTGTAAGTGAAAGAATCTGATGGATGTCTACTACCAGCGCTTGATCACGAACCCGGCTCACGAACTGATCTGCAAAACAAAGCCTCGGGTGTCCCGAGGGTAGACACTCTGACGCTCAAGTTAGTATGATGCGTGAAGCGTATTGTATATAAGATAAGAGATAGAGAGGTTTACCAGACCTTCGTTATTTATATGGCTACAATCCGTAGATCACCAAGATATGTATTTATGGTAGTAATACAACTCTTACGGAAATAGTAGTTGTATTGCCATGTATAGAAGAAGTATATTTCGGTCATGGTTGTATTACCATGTTAAGAAGATGTACATTCCTTGTAGAACATTCATAATATAAGCATTCCTTGTAAGTATTAGGATTAATGGACCCGTGGATCCAACCTCCGCGTATCTCGAGCCCACGACCCTTCTCGGGCCCTGGTCCGAGTATGAATGAGGCCTGAATACGAACCATGGACTTATCCGGAGCCCAAGGTAGATCTTCAGAGTTTAGAGTGCTCCATCTCGAGGGTTGAAGGAGAGGCTTGCTTCTCGAGGGAAAACCAATAACTCGACGGAGAATAACTTGGGATGTTAAGCTCGGGGGTGTCAGCGTGAGACTAACCTCTCGGGTTAAACCTTTTGAATATCTAGTTTAAATTTCTTTCGTATTCCATCAGGACATGTGGACGGTTGAATCTGCATCTTCCTTCTTGAATTCTAAGGGAACTGACACGTGGTCTTGATTCATTGTATCTTCTCGCAGTAGAGAAGACCAACCTTCCAATTGCCTGCATCATTTCGCGAGTCGAGGTAATTACTCCGCGTAAATGCGTGTAAATTACTAGCTATATAACCAAGTAATATTTCCTGTGTTTATCATCAATCTTCATCCAAGTATTTGCGTTTCCAATTTCAGAAAAATTTCTTCAAACTTGTCTTCTTTTCTTCATATATTCCCATTCTCTGTATTGCCATGTCTTCAACAAACTCCAGCGTTCCCCCTGACAATGTAGAGAATGTGGTTGAAGAAAAAGCCCCAGCTGCTCGTGATTTGAGTACCTTGTTCTTGGAGGTTGAGTCTGGGGAGTTGATGAAGGTGACCATTGCTACACCGTTGCAGGCTGTAACTGCGGTGGTGGATGATGGTGCCTCTGGGTCAAATACGGATCCGAATGCGGAGCCCCAAGTTGATGAACGGGTTCCGGTGGCCGGTGGCATAAGTGATATCGCCAAGGTGGTCGACAAAAAGACCCTGCAATTTCAGAAGTCATGCAGGTTGTCATACCCCGTCGAGGCTGATTTGAGACTCGAGGATAAGACTAATCCGGTTAGGGATCTCGTGATCCCCACTCGAGGGGTAGTATATGGTAGGTTCTTACAACAGGGATTGAGTTTTCCCTTTCCTCCTTTGTTTTCGGAGTTTCTGCAGCATAATCCGCTACATCCTTGCCAAATTCACTCCATTGTGGTGGTGACAATAGTGGCTTTTATCTCGTGTTACTCTCGGAAGGATTATGAACCGAGCCTGGATTTATTTAGGAGCTTGTTCAAGCTGTTTTCCTTCAAGGAGCGTGAGCACATTACCCTTACTCCTCGGAATGGCAAGATCTTCACTTTTCCTGATAACAGCGGCAATTGGAAAGACATTCGGCTAACCCTTGATCGAACCAGATATGAGGTCCCTGACTGGAACTCGAAGCCGAAAGACGCCGTGCCTCTTGATGGAGTCTTCGATATTCCTGCTCATTTAAGGGGTATCGTTGAGGAGCTTTTGAAGGAAAAGATCGTCTTCCAGGAGGGAGAATTTGTGCGAGGGGCTCATGGCTCGATGTGGCAGTGGCCTTCTGTCACCTACTCATATCAGCTAGACGTTCCTCGGTCAAAATCTACGTCCAGCTTCATGAAGCCAGATCGAGACTGGGCCCTCCCTGATAAAATCCAGAGGGATAAGAAGGAGGTCAAGAAGCGAGCTGCTAGGAAATCACCCCGGAACCAGGATGAATCTTCCTCTAGTCGGTCCCCTTCAGGTAATGTCCTGATTTGCATACTGTAGTAATGCTTTCTTCCATATTGTATATTAAAATTTCTTCTCTAGTATGCAGCATCTCCTCCAAAGAAAAAGATCAAGAAGGGGAAGACAGCTCTCAAGGCCATAGAGGAGGAAGCGGAGAAGTCCAAGGAGATGGAACCGGAGGTTGGGGAGTCCTCAGATGACGATGAATCTGACCTTGAGCTGGTGATCCCTGATTATGTGCCTCTCAAGAAGATGTAGTATTATCTGAGTTGCCCCGAGGAAGAGGATGGTCAGGCTTCTCGGATGTCTTTCAAGAAGTATCCCTTCGTCTCTGAGGTAGTGATTTTCCTTGTCATATTATGTGAACTTTTAAGTGTCACGTATCAGGTCTATATATATCTTCTATTTTGTAGCTGATGGTAGATATATCCACGTTGGGACGTCGGACCAAAGGTGAGGTCAAACACCTGTATAACTCTGTGGAGGAGTTACACTCCAGGTGTCGGGCTCTCAAGGCCGAGAAGGAGGAGATGAGGGCTATTATCTCATCTTTAACGACTGAGTCAGTGGTGCCTCTTTCATCTGTCTTTGCTTCATTAGATTCGACTCAATTGGAGGATAGGGTGAAGCAGCTCGAGGCTGAGAATAAGGCCTTACTGCTGGCAAGAGAATCCGAGAAAAAAGAGCTGAAGGTTTATCAGGACACCGTGGATGAGCTGTCGCAGACCTTGGCTTCGGAGAAAAACTCGGAAGAGCTGAAATGGCTTCTTAAGTTTTGGGGTGCATTCATTGCTTGTAGTCCCGAGTTTAAGGATCACCGGGAGGAGTACGGAGACTTATTCCATGACTCTGAGCAGTACAAGATTTTAGGTCACCTCTTGCAACTATGTCAATCCGATAATGAGGTCAAGGCAATGGAAACTATCTTTTCTCATCCGGATGCTGCTGATAAGCTCTCTGTTCTGACTGCTGGCCGATGGGTTCCTGGGACCAAGTTTTTGGATGCATTGGATTCCTCCGAGAAGATAACTACAGCAGGAGACTTATTCAAGCTTATTAAAGCTAAGTACCCTGAGTTATCTTCCCTTGATGAGGTGCTTCCTAGTTCTTCCATTGATAAGGCAGATCAGCCTTGGCAGGTTTGCTACCTTGCCTGTTGGCATCTCTTCATCAGCTTCGATGCCTGAAATCCTTTGCACATGAACCTCAGTCTCATGGTTTACTGGAAAGGAGCTTCTGTCTCGAAGCTGAGATACTCAGGAATCAGGTTTTCGCAGTTGTCCATGATGAACACTTTGTGAACATATTGCTCGATATTGTTCGGCTTCTTCCTCGGGCATCTTTTGACAAGGCCTTTAATGTCACAGCTTGCAGAAGAGTTGACAATAGCCCATCTCTTAAGTGCCACTTCTGGTGAAGTTCTAGAAGACCCTATTGGGCATATTTAGAAGTATCATATTCTGATGTAATAACATCTTCTTCATGACCTTTGTATCAAATTTCGAGGTTCTTCCTCTATGTATCCCTTCGGGAATTAGAAGTATCATATTCTGATGTAATGACACCTTTGATATGAACTACTTATGTTTGAGGTTTTTCCTCTATGTATCCCTTTGGGAATTAGAAGTATCATATTCTGATATAATGACACCTTTGATATGAACTACTTATGTTTGAGGTTTTTCCTCTTTATTTTAAGATGATTGATTTATGAGCACGTCTGCCCTTTTAGTCTATAGACCTCAATCAAGCACTTCTGTGAAGTACTTTATCTTGAACCTATCTCTTTTATTCAAAACGATTGGTATTTTGAATTTTGGATTCAAATAACTTATTTTATATAAGCTGACCAATCATACACTTTATAAAGCATATTTGTTTTGAATAGCAATCAATGTCATGATAATAGTCCTCTTTTTATAAAAGGAATTTAAGATTGCTCATTAAAATATAAGTGTAAAAATAACATGACTTCAATCTAAGTTTATAACTTTAGGAATAGAAGTAAAATAAATAGTGTGTTTGAGTTTGAGTACCCGTTTGTGCTAGAGCAGAAGTGTCTCAGACATTGATGAGACTTCTCGGACATTCTTGATATTCTCGAACTTTTGTGAGGCTCTTCCTCGAGTTTTATCTTCCGTGATACTTTCGTAAGTTAATCACGTTCCATCTTCGTGGTATGGGTTCGCCCTTCATGGTTTCCAAGAGGTAATTTCCCCCTGGAAGGGATTCTAGGACTCGATACGGACCTTCCCAGTTCGGGGCTAGCTTCCTTTCAACTTCTTTCTTGCTTTTCTCGTTTAACCTCATTACAAGGTCTCCTTTGACGAAGGTGGCTAAGCGAACCCTTCTGTCATTGTAGCGCTTAACTCTTTCCTTCACCTTGGCCTCATGGATAGTAGCATTAGCTTTCTTCTCTTCCAGAAGGTCGAGGTCGAGACGGAGGTTTTCTTCATTGGCAGTGCCATCATCATCTTCTGGCTGAGAGGTACGGGCAGATGGGACTCCAATTTCCATGGGGATGACCGCCTCGGACCCATAGACTAAGTTGTATGGACTTTCTCCGGTTGCAGTAGCTGGTGTAGTCCTATGGGTCCAGATAACGCTCGGTAGTTCTTTGATCTAGTTTCCTTTAGCTCCTTCTAGGTGCTTCTTGATGCCATTTACCAGGGTTCGATTCGTAACCTCCACTTGGCCATTAGCCTCTGGATGATATACCGAGGTGAGCTTCTGATTTATGCCGTAATCAACAGAAGTTGATAACCGTCTTGCCAGTTATGTTAGTCAAGGCTTCAGCTTCTACCCACTTTGAGAAATAATCAATGGCCACAATAAGGTATTTGAAATTACCAGGGGCTATAGGAAAGGGTCCGACAAGATCTATACCCATCGGACAAATGGCCAGGATTCTTGGATAGTAATCATATTTTCTTGAGGCACATGGATCATCTTAGCAAATCTCTGACACTGGTGACAAGAATCAATATATCTCTTGGAGTCTTCTAACATCGTAGGCCAGAAATAACCCATTTGTAGGAGTTTTCGGGTAACAGTGCGTGGACCTTGGTGACTACTACAAACTCCTTCATGTGCTTCTTGTACTAAGTGTTCAGCGTCGGAAGGCCCAACACATTTGAGTAAATGCTTGAGATATCCCTTCTTATATAGGGTGCCTTCATGAATGACATATTTGGGAGCTTTAACTCGGACCTTCCGTGCCAGATGCTTATCCTCGGGGAGGGTTCCCGTTTCAAGGTACTCAATATAGGGGTTCATCCATGTGTGTGAGATATCAACAGCCATGATGCTGCTTTCTTCATAACTTCTTTTCACCAGGGTTTCCATCAGCAATTCTTGAGAAGATCTAATGTTTAGGTCCGAGGAGGCAAGTTTCCTCAGTGCATCTGCTTTATGGTTACTTTCTCGGGAAATATGATTCAGCTCATAATGTCGGAATTGGTTTAGGAGAGGCTTAACTATCTCGAGGTACTTCTGGAGACTGTACTCTCGGGTCTCGTATTCGCCCTTGACCTGCTGCACCACGATCTGTGAGTCACTAAAGATCTCGAGGTCCGTAACATCGAGGTCATTTGCCAGCTTTAATCCTATGATGAGGGCTTCATATTCTGCTTCATTATTAGTGGCCTGAAAATCGAAATGGAGAACGTAGGGATGGTCCTTTCCCTCGGGGCTGGTAAGTAAGACTCCAACACCACTTCCCCCCGAGTTGGAGGATCCATCTACATATAATCTCCATTTTCCTGTGTCTGGCATTGGGTCTTGTTGGTTTATCTCCACTGGTTCAACAGAATCCATTATGAAATCAGATAAAGCCTGGCCCTTGATGGCTGTCTGAGGCTGATACTGTATATCATGTTCTCCATATTCGATGGCCCACTTCATCATCCGTCCAGAGGCGTCCGGTTTCTGGAGGATTTGTCAAATCGGATAGTTGGTTAAGAGGACTATCGTATGGGCTTGAAAGTATGGCCGCAACCGTCGAGAGGCATGTACAAGGGGCAGTCTTAAGCGTTCGAGAGGAGTATATCTAGTCTCGGGCCCCTGTAGAGCTCTGCTTACATAATATATTAGGTGCTGTGATCCTTCTTTTTCCTTGACCAAAACAGCACTAATGGCTAGCTGAGATGCAAATATATATAAATAGAGTCTCTCATTTATCCGGTTTTGACAGCGTCGGAAGCTGTCGAATATGGTCTTTAAGTGCTTGGATAGCTTCCCCGTATTCATGGGACCACTCGAATTGGTTCGCCTTCTTAAAGGATATTGAAGAAAGGCAGGTGCTTTTCTGCTCCTTTGGAGAGAAATCGGCTAAGGGCTGCAAGGGATCCCGTCAGCTTCTGCATATCCTTGACGGTCTTCGGAGGTTGCATAATTTGCAGAGCCTCTATCTTCTCGGGGTTTACCTCAATTCCCCGATTGGATACCATGTATCCTAGGAATTTGCCCGCTCCAACACCTATGGTACATTTAGCGGAGTTCAGCTTTAGGTTGGATGCCCGTAACGTATCAAAGGTTTCCTTTAAGTCTTCAAAGAAGGCGGCATAACTGCGGCTTTTCACTACCATATCATCCACATAATTCTTGAGGTTGCGTCCTATCTGGGATTTGAACAATTTGTCCACCAGTCGCTGGTAAGTAGCTCCGGCATTCTTTAATCCGAAAGGCATCATTTTGTAACAGATTGTCCCCCTGTCGGTTATTAAAGAGGTTTTCTCTTTATCTTGCTTTGCCATTGGGATCTGATGATATCCCTTGAAGATATCAAAAAAGGCTAGTACTTGGTATCCATCGATCGCTTCAACTAGTCAGTCGATCGAGGGCAAGGGATAGCTATTTTTAGGGCAACAATCGTTCAGGTTGGTGAAGTCGATGCACATTCCCCACTTTTCGTCCGGTTTCTTGACCATTACTGGGTTAGCTATCCATTCAGGGTATTGCACTTCTTCGATTATATGGCCTTTGAGTAGTTTGTCCACTTCTTCTCCAATAGCTTCAACTCGGTCTAATGCAAAGATGCGTCATTTTTGCTTTATGGGATTCTGTGAGGGATTGATATTCAGGTAATGTTCCGCTGAACGAGGGGATACTCCCACCAAGTCATTGGTATCCCAGGAAAAGACATCTATATATTGGTTGAGGAGATCTCGAAGTTTGGTCTTTATCTTGGGGGGTAGGAGAGTCCCAACCTCGACGGTTCCTGATTCTCTGAGTTTCATTGGCTCGGATTCAGAGTACTTGGCTGGTTCAAGATCCTCCTTTTCCGATTCTTGGATAGCTTGAATTATGCAGACTCGAGCTAATTGTTGATCACCTCGGACCATTGTTATCCCTTGATTCGTAGGGAACTTCATCACCAAATGGCATGGGGACCAGATGGCTTTTGCTTGGCACATCCAAGGTCGTCCGAGGATTATGTTTTATGGTGCTCTGGAGTTAATGATCGCAAAGGTGTAACGGAGGGTCATACTCCAAGGACCATCTTTCACCCACACTGGTAAAGTAATCTCCCCTAAAGGAGTTATATGATCGCCCGCAAATCCTGAGATGGGGTTTGTGGGTACGAGATTTCTTTTGTCCAGTCTCAACCGTTCATAACAGCTGAGAAACATGACTTTTACTTCACTTCCCCCATCTACCAGAACTCTTTTAATCACATTATGGTTTATTTCGACTGTGATTACTAAGGGATCTGAATGAGGGAATTGATCAGGAACCGCATCCTGAGGTGAAAAGGTAACGGTTTCATCAAGGCGAGATCTTTTGTTTTCCCATTCCCAGGGAGAGGTTTCTTCGGGCGACCGGTGCACACCATTGATGCTCCTTCCTGCTCCCTCATTGGTGGTATGGCTTATCTCGCCTTCGTCATGGTTGGCATCGATGCTTCTTGCTCCTGCCGGGGGCCAAAAAACGGATCTGTGTACTCCCACGAAAGTTTTTAGCCGGATCAGCCATGAGTTTGAAGGTTGTATGGATCAAGAATAGCAAGAGGATCCCACTGGGCGTGTCAAATTTATGGATGTCTACTACCCACACTTGATCACGAACCCGGCTCACGAACTGATCTGCAAAACAAAGCCTCGGGTGTCCCGAGGGTAGACACTCCGACTCTCAAGTTAGTATGATGCGTAAGGTGTATTGTATATAAGATAAGAGATAGAGAGGCTTACCAAATATTCGGTATTTATATGGCTACAATCCGTAGATCACCAAGATATGTATTTATGATAGTAACACAACTCTTATGGGAATAGTAGTTGTAATACCATGTATAGAAGAAGTATATTTCGGTCATGGTTGTATTACCATGTTTAAGAGGATGTACATTCCTTGTAGAACATTCATAATATACGCATTCCTTGTAAGGATTAGGATTAATGGACCCGTGGATCCAACCTCCGCGTATCTCGAGCCCACGACCCTTCTCGGGCCCTGGTCCGAGTATGAATGAGGCCTGAATACGAACCATGGACTTATCCGAATCCATTGAGAGACCTGCATACAGAGAGGGAAGAAATTAGCAGTATCAGTCCAAAGCTTCAAGAACCCTTATGGAGGGAACCTTCTGAATCCAAAATAATTAGGCTTTTCACTACATTTGGTAAAGTAGGCCAAGTAAAGGTTTGGGAAATTTCAGCTAAGAAGGCCATTTTTGAAAGGACATCAACAGGTTGGTTTCCTTCCCTCGAAACATGCAGTAATGAACAAGAACCAAGCAATGACTGAATGTCATCCAGAAGATTATAAAGATTCCAATGCCAAGTATCTGAATTGGAGATCATGGATAAAGCTTGAAGACAATCAGACTCGATAAAGATAGGATTGATATGTAAAGATAAAGCACATTTAATTGCATTATGAATGGCAATCAGTTCAGCATGCAAAGGGGATGATGATTGGATGAAAAAAGTAGCTGCTTTCAAAAACTCCCTATGACAGTCTCTGATAATAAAGGAAGTCCCAGCCTTGTTCTGTTTCCAAGATGCATCTGTATTAATCTTAATACCTGCAGCTGGTTTGCTCCAAAATACAGATGAGATATTTGGTCTTTGGGGAATATAAAGAGGGGGAATACAACCCTGCTCAGATAACTATTTATCTACAGAGTTTTGGAGATACACGGGTTTTTTGATAAGGGATAAATAAATGGATTGGTGAAACTCTTTTTTCATAGCATCAATATCTGGGGGAATATTCTCAAAAATCTTTTTGTTTCTTGCTCTCCACAGAATCCAACAAACCATAATAGGTGCACTATGGTGTAGCCTATTGTGCAGCTTAGATAAACTAGAGAAGGACTAATTGGTGAAAAACCTATCCCACAGGCTAGTAATAGTAAAATGCAATGAGCCACATAGAAAATGCATATATTTTCATAGTTCTATAGCTATATGGCATTCATTGTAAAAGTGATGTAGAGAATCAGAATTATTGCAGAAACAACATTTAGTGACATATTGGAAACCAGATTGTCTCAGAATATCATCAAAAGGAAAAAGACAGTCATCAGTCTCCACATAAATACTGATAACTTTTTTTGAGTAAAAACATTCCAAATTTTTTTGAGGACAGGGAAAGTACTTGAGTTACCCTTCAAATTTGAGTATGCTAATTTAATTGTGAAATTTCTCACTGGCTCCAGTTTCCATATTAATTTGTCTTCCATATGATGTGAGATGACAACATTAGAGATTATGGTGATGACAGAAGCTGGGAGCACTAGTTGTAGCTGGGGCAGAATGGAGTATTTATCTGCTACAAAGTCTGACACTAACATACTGAGTATAGAAGGAATTGATGGCTCATATAAGTCAACCAGAGGGCCTGGTCTGTCCAGTTGGATGACCAAAAGTTGCACTTTCCATTTCCCAGAATAACTTTAGAGTTTTGCTCAGCAAAGGAGTTAATTGCACAAATCCTTTTCCAATTCTAAGACACCCTAAGAGTAGTTGGTAGAGAGACAAGGAAGCTTGTCCAGGGGGCATTGCTTATTCGGTATTTCCACCAAAACTTATAGGATAAGGCTTTGATTGTTTCAGTCAATGATCTGATGCCTAATCCATTCTCAGTAGTAGGGCAGCAAATAGATTTCCATTTTTTCCAAGATTTTTTGGGACCTGAGTTAGTTGAACCCCAGAAAAAAATGGCTAATCTTCTCTCTATTTTCTTTATGATCCATTTTGTTGGCTCCATGACAGCCCAAATATGTTGGGACATTGACAGGAGGCATGACTGAATTAAAGTCAATTTACCTCCTGTCGAAAGCCATATGTTTTTCCAGTTAAGAATTCTTTTGTCAATCATTTCCAAAGATTGGTAATGAATATTAAGATTTCTCCCACTGAATATTTGTACCCCTAAGTATTTAAAAGGCAGTTTACCAGACTTCATCCCCATTATTTGTTTAACCTGTCTTTGCTTGATCTCAGTTGCCTTAGAGCTAAGAAAAAAATCACTTTTTTCAAAGTTTATTTTCTGGCCTGAGATTTCTTCAAATTTTACTAGAAATGCTTTCATTCTAATTAAATTTGTCCTAGAGGCTGTAAGGAATATGACAGTATCATCAGCATAACTTAGGTGGGAAACATTAATGGCATTTCTGGGAAGTGAGAAATATTGCATAGCACCAGATTGAAAAACATATGATAGGCTCCTAGTGAAAGCTTCTGAGAAGATGTTAAACAGGAAAGGTGACAGTGGGTCACCTTGCTTTATGCCTCTAGACACAGGAAAAAAACCAACAGGTTTACCATTTATCAACACTGAGAACCAAGCATCAGATAGGTTTTTAATAATGCAATGAATAAAACTGTCTCTAAAACCAAACTTAAGGAGGATTGCTTTTAGGAATTTCCATCTAACCCAATCAAATGCCTTCATAAGATTTAACTTAAGTATACAATTAGGGTCCCTTGATTTCCTATTCAGAAACCTAAACATTTCCTTCAAAAAAATAACATTGTCAGAAATGTCTCTATTTTTCAGAAATGCTGTCTGGTTTGGTGATATTAATTTACGCATCAAAGGTTTAAGTCTTTCCATAAGAATTTTAGAAAAAATCTTATTGGTAACATTTGAAAGACTTATTGGTCTGTAATCCCCAAAGGTCACTGGAACTTCTTTTTTAGGGATAATAGTAATCCAGGTACTAGAAATTCCTCTATGGAGATGTGACAGAGATAGAAAATCATTAGATGCCTCCAATATATCTTGGCAAATTATGTTCCAGGCCTAAATAAAAAATAGAGAAGTATAGCCATCTGGCCCTGGACTACTTAATTTATTAAGATTGAAAACTATATGTCTTAGTTCAGCTAAGGTAACTGGCTTGCAAAGTTCATCATTTTCAAATCCATAAATAATGGAAGGTATTTTGGACAGAAAATGTGATTCAAATTTTTCTTGATCAGGGTGTGGTGCATCAGTTATCAGGTTCTGATAAAAAGAAATAGCTTCATTTTCAATCTCCCCAGCTTCAGTCAGCCACAAACCATCTGAACTTTTTATTTTGGTGATATTCAGCCTACGTCTTTTTTCCTTAACAGAATTATGAAATAATTTTTTGTTTTGATCACCTTCTTTCAGCCATTTTACCTTAGCCTTGTGTTTCCAGAAATGATGTTGCTCTTTTAGTGATTTGGTTAACAGAGCTTTATCTTTTTAAATTTGATAAGTTCTTCAGTAGAGCTATCAAGTTATCTTAGTGAAGTATACTTTGAGATTGCAAAAATTTCTCTCTGATCTCTCTCCTCAATTGACTTCACGCGCTACCACTAATGCTGAATTCTATGCCACTTTTTCCACCCAATAGAACCGTTATACACTGAACCCCACAGATAACGGCAATAAAACGGCCAGAAATGGGGGCAACCCCGCCCCTTTCCGGTGGCCAAACCACCAGAAAATCTTATTCTCAAGCTCTCTCATGCTCAAATCCACCCCCCTCTCTCTCTCCACTACCTTCGAACCCAGAAATCCAACCAATCACCACTTTCAACGGAAAACCGGCGTGTATGTACACGAAGGAATCCGTCCATATCTTGTCCAAACACTACCACAATTCTGTTATCGGCAAATTTCCGACAGCTAAACCATCAATGATGAGCATCCAAACTGCCTTCCAGAAAATGGGATTCTCCGGCCGGTTTCAACTCGGGTCACTGGATTACAAGCACGTGCTCATCAGATTCTCAACGGAGGAAGACTATCAGCGTTGCTGGCTAAAGGCCTTCTAGCCGGTGACAGGAGCGTCGATGAAAGTCCTGATATTGTTCCCGGACTTTTCACCGGAATATGAGTCCCCGGTGGTTCCGGTCTGGGTCACAGTCAGAGACATCCCTCTCTACTACTACAACAACACTTTGATTCAGGATGTGGGGAACCAGATCGGTAAGTTCATCAAAATGGATTCAGCCACCGCTCACATCACCAGGCCTTCATCACTGAAAATCTACGTGGAACTGGAATTTACAAAAGAGCTGATGCCCTCCATCCTTATTGGATTCCCAGATGATCATAAAAAAATATGAGCTTGAGTATCATAGCATACCTCTCTACTGCCAGCACTACAGAAAGCTTGGCCATGACAATGGCAATTGTAGGATTCTCCATCCTGAGCTCAACAAAGTCTGGCAAGAAAAGTTCCAAAAGGCCCCTACAAGACAAGAGGCAAGAAAAGCAGCTTCACAGGCTCAAAATGATAAGGCAGGGTCTTCTGGCCTCACTCCACAACAGAAGGATCAGACATGGGTGAAAATCCCACAGAGGAATAGAGAATCTGAGCTGAGAATGGTTCTATATAAGCCAACAGTGAGAGTGAATGAGTTTGTTGGCCTGAAAAAACCTCAGCTAACTACTTATTCTCTTGATGAACTGGGCCTAGCCAGTAGGAAGAAGCTAGTGAAGATGCACCATCACACAGGCACAAGAAATACTCCCTCAATCACTCAGCCTTTTCCCTCCACAACACTCACTCATCCTTTTCACTTCACAATACTGACACCACAAACTCCCTCACAGCCTCTTCCCATTCCATCTCACACTACACATGAACTCATCATAGTTCCTTATCAACCTATAGAACTTTCAAATTAATTTGATGTATTACAGGGCAACACAAATGAAGATAGTTCTGATGACTCTTTGGATGAAACTCAGGAGGAAACAGGGTGGAGCTCACCACAGTCTCCACACATGACCCCAACTCAGCTTCCTAAAAATGCTCAATCAGAGGATACCTTTAATACAGATTCAGAAGATGCTCTTGAAGATGTACATGGTGAGATAGATAATGGATGCAATTAGGACATTCAAATGGGAGACCAAGGAAGACAATTCCCCATCTCAGCAACTGGAAACACAGGTGATAAATCCGCAGACCAATCACCAACAGGTAAGCCCTCTAATTCTTCAAAATCACAACCTAATATTTTCACTGAAAGTGTTAGTAGAAATCTTAGACCAAAACCAAAAATTGCATATTTTTAAAAGGATAGTTACAAAATTAGTATGTTAGTATGGAACATTAGAGGTTATGAAACCTCTATGGACAGACTCAGGTCATTAATATTAATGCATCATGTTTTGATTCTGTGTGATAGAACCAATGCATGATAAAACTGAACTTAGAAACCTTCAGCATGATCTAGGATTTCAACATAGCTTGGCTGTAGATTATGCTAAAATATGGATTTTCCATAGAGATTTCCTTAATCTAGACATCATATCTGAAACTGATCAGTATATTCAGGTTAAGTTTACAGATAAAAACTCTACTATTTCATGGTACTCTATTTTTGTCTATGCTCATGTCACTAGGACTCCTAGATTACAGTTATGGTCTGACTTTGATAGTATACCTAGCCAGCCTACAACGTATGTAGGAGACTTCAACACAGTGGCATCTGTGCTGGAAAAGAAGGGCAAACATAAACCCCCTTTAGGTAGTATTGGGGAATTTAGTAGCTTCAAAGATGCAAAGCAGCTTCAAGAGATCCCAACAGTTAGGAACCAATATACTTGGACCAATCACAGGCTGAGAGGTGACAGATTACTTCAGAATTTAGATAGAGGGCTGTGCAGCTTAGAATGGATTACCAAATTTCCCCACTCATCCATACATGTGCTGAACAGAACATCCTCAGACCATAACCCACTTCTAATCACCATCCAAAACTCCATCCTACACATCCCCAAGCCTTTCAGAACATGTGGCTGAACAAAAATGATTTTTTGGACCTAGTCAGAAGCAACTGGGATTTTCCTAGCCACTATGATGGAATGTATAACATGGTCTTCAAATGAAGAGATTAAAAACAACACTGGCCTCTTGGAATAGATCCAGCTTTGGCAATGTCCATGAAAACCTACTGCAAGCTAAACTAAGGGTCTCAGAATTAGAAGACAAGTATCAGGAGACTGGATCAGATCAAGATTTGAAGGAACTCAATGAAGGAAAGGAAATGCTAATCAGGGCAGAAAAGGAAAGTACAAACTTTTGGAGGCAGAAAGCAAGCATAAAATGCCTAAAGGAAGGTGATGCCAACTCCAAGTATTTCCATAACACAGTGAGGGAGAAGAGATGTAAAGCCAAAATTACAAAGATCAAGAACAATGAAGGGATTTGGATAACAGAACTGAGGAAATTCAGAGGGAGGCAGCTACTTTTTATGAGGATCTACTGAATGAGAAAGTGGAAGAGGTTGATCTCTCAGGGAAATACTTAGCAAATTTTATGTCAGTAATCCCTAGATCCATCACTGAGGAGGACAATGAACAACTTTTAAAAGGGCTAGAAATGGATGAGCTAAAAAGGGCCACATTTGATCTTAACAAGGACAGTGCAGCTGGTGCTGATGGCTTTACTGGAAGTTTTTACACAAATTTCTGGGAAATAATCAAGGTGGATTTGCTAAGAGCAGCTTCTGAATTTATGTTTGGGATTAGACGGCCAAGAGCCATTTCCAGTACATGGCTGGCTTTGATACCCAAAAAACCTAACCCTAGGTGTTTTTGGAGATTTTAGGCCCATAAGTTTGTCTAATTTCCTCAACAAAATCTTCTCCAAGGTGCTTATGGAAAGATTGAAGATTTTAATGCCTAAGATAATATCAGAGGAACAGTCAGGATTTATGCATGGAAAAGACATTTCTGACAACATCTTGCAAATGATGGAAATGGCAAGACTGCTACCCATATCTCAGAAGCTTGGCAATATAATGGTCAAACTAGATATGCAAAAAGCATTTGACAGGGTGTCTTGGTGTTTTTTGAACTCAGTAATGTTGCAGTTTGGGTTTCATGGTTCTTTTGTCAAGCTAATAATGCAAAATATACAATCTGCATGGTTTTCAGTGATCATCAATGGAATTGCCTCAGGTTTTTTCCCTTCTAGCAGGAGAATCAAACAAGGAGACCAAATTTCACTTTTCCTTAATAACATTGTCACTGAGGCATTTTCAAGGGGATAAAAAGCTTTTCTCAATACAATATATGACCCCATTCTCCATGCCTAGAAATGTCAGTACTGTATCCCATCTGATGTATGCAGATGATACAACAATATTTATCAACAGCAACAACAGAAACATGAGAAAATTGAGGCATTTCCACTTTGCTTATGAAGCAGTTTCAGGGCAACAAATAAGCTACCAGAAATCTGAATTTTATGTCCATCCCAGTACTACTCAATCAAGAAGGAAAACTATCAAGAGAATTTTGGGGATGAATATTGGCTCCCTGCCATTTACATATATTGGAGCCCCAATTTTCTATGGCAGAAACTTAGTGAAATATTACCAGAGCCTTTTGGAAAGGATGGAGAGGCCACTGAGAAACTAGAAAAATCAATGGCTGTCACCAGCTGGCAGACTGGTACTAATCAACCATGTTCTCATAACCATACCCACCCATATATTCTCAGTTTTGCAGCCCCCCAAATTGGTGATTCAGAGAATGGAATGACTGGCCTCAAAATTCTATTGGGGTTTTTCAGATTATGGCCAAAAAAGGAGCTGGTGCAGATGGTCTAAATTGGCTTTACCAACTGAGGAAAATGGAACTGGAATCAGGGATATAAGGGCTGTTATTCAGGCCTTCTCTTGCAAGCTTTGGTGGAAATTACAGAAAAATGAGACCTTATGGACAAGGCATCTGTGGTCCCTCCCTGAAACTTATAAAACTTCACCGACATTGAAAAGAATCTGTGGAGTCACAACCCTTGCCAACAATCTCTCCCAAGTCATCTATGGTATTGGTAAAAGCTCTTTCTTGAATGCTAATTGGTTGGGAATAGAAGCCCTATTTTACCATTGGACTGATCCCACCTTACCCTTCCCAAACCTTACAGTCTCCCAATTTCTGACAAGCAAAAATTTTTACACTAACCACATGGAGCATATTTTTGCTACAGACATTCTTGATTTATTGCAGGATGCTCAGCAGAACTCTCTACATGATGACAGATTGATCTAGAAGTCAGGGTGGGATGGAAACTTCTCAATCAAGTCTGCATATCAAGCACTCAGAGGGACAGGCCCCAAAAATCCAATTTTTCAGCAGGTTTGGAGATCAAAAATTCCAAAAAAGATAGCCATATTTCTGTGGAAGATGAAAAATAATTTTTTTCCATTTGATGATATACTCATTAAAATAGGTTTTAAAATCTCTTCCAAATGCCTTTTTAGCTGCTCCACTTCAGACACTTTAAATCACTTTTTTAATGAGTGTAGTAGTAGCTTACAGATATGGAATCATATGCATGCTAAATTACTGATGCAAGTTCCCCATTCCAGAAACACACAAAGTAGATTGAGTTTTTACTTATCATATTCAGGCTCATCTAAAATCCATACAGAGGTGATCAGAATCTCAATGATGGTCACCTTCTGGCAATTATGGATTAGAAGAAATAAGCTTTTATGTGATGAGTTAAAACTCTCTACCACAGAATCGTGTGGAAAAATCACAAAATTCACTTCCCTTATTCTTACAGCTAAGCCATTATCAGGGAAGAAGGAGAAAAATCAATTTTTGATCAGTGCCAGATTCATACCTTTTTATCAAGAATAAGAGGCCATTGAGGATTAAAATTATAAAATGGCACACCCCAGATAATTGCTATAAAATAAATGTTGATGCATCTTTTAAAAGTGAGAGAAGTAGAACTGGAATTGTTGTTAGGGATCATAAAGGCTAAGTGCTCATCTTTAAAATGATACATACTCAGACTGTATCTCCACTACATGCTGAATTGATTGCTATTAAGAAAGGAATTTTAACTGCTCAGGAGCTTAATTTGCATTACTATGTTATTGAGTCTAATTGTAGACAGGCAGCCACTGGATCACTTAATCCTCTAGCTTGTGCCTGGGAATTTTTCTCCCTGTGTAATGAGATCAGGGATTTACTCCCAACTCATGCTAAAATCACTCACACATACAGAGAGGCTAATAGACCAGCAGATTACTTAGCTAGAATTTCTTTGTCTCAGCAACAGAGTTCTACCTTTGAAATCAGGCATGCTCCACATGAGCTGAGAGGGCTAATTGCCCTGGATAAGATAGGCATGGCTAACACCAGAGCCTACTAATCTTTTTTTTAGAACAGACTCACTTGGTTTTTTCCCTATTGCAGATGAGGAAGATCAACTGGTCCGACAAAGCTTCTCAGGCCAGCCAACAAAGAGAGTACAACATCCAATTTTTGAAAAGGGGTCTCCAGAATTTTTTTCAGCTGACAATATCTATGTCCAGCTCAAGCCATTTTTTGAACCATTTTATGGTTTTTTTGGGCTACAAGTAGTTAAATCAAAGGGTGGCAAAATTGTGCTTCGGTATTTGTTTACTCGATCACTAACCTGCTCCCCTTTTTTAAGATTTAACCACAGGAATTAATTCATGAAGTCATCTAGATCATTAGCAATTTTTTGAGAAGTTTATACAAACTTCTAAAGGTGAAAACCTGTGTAATGTAATCTCAACTTTTGGCTAAAGCTAATTTTTTGGTTTGGGGTGCCAAATAAATTCCCCCCACCAATGGGGGTTTAATTGTTTTTTTTTAAAAAAAAAGTAGAGCTATCAAGTTCAAAGGCTATTTCCTGGATTCTCAAATTTTCCTCAGCTTTTATTATATTCTCATCTATGTTGCCAAACACTCACTACTAGAATATCAAGCCATCTAAGCCAGTTCATCCTTCATGTGTTAAGGCAGAAAACAAATGCCTTGGGTGGTTGTGACTTAAATGAGAAAAATCATCTAAGGCGGTTCCTCTTCCGCTTTAGATGTTTTTATGTTTAAGGCGTTTCTTTCCGCCTTAAAGCACTTGTTTTCCGCCTTAAACGTAACTTGCGAGTTCGCAAGTAAGCTCGTTTTGTTAAAAAAACCCTAGCAAGCGGAACAGCTTGCGAAGTCTCAACTCAATTCTATTATAGCAAGCTGGACAGCTTGCGATGTCTTAACCTCATTCTCCTCGGTAAAAAGATAGCTCTAAGAAACCGCAGATTCTTTGGATCAATATGAGAGATGGCAAGAACCTCAAAACCCAGCCATTCATTAAGCGAAACGCTAAGCCTTGCATCAACATAAAGTTAATGATCCAATCCAGCCTTGCATTGAGCTCTCTGATCCAACCCAGCCTTGCATCGAGCGAAACGCTAAGCCTTCAACTCCATACATGTTTTCTGATGTTATGGCATTATCATCAAACAGGCGACAGAAAGTGTTCGACATTGCTAACACAATATCCATGAGGCCTTGCAACTCTCAGAAAAAAGAAGCTAAACAATTATCAAATGATATAAACCTCGCAATAGACTATAACTCAACCAAATATACTAACCTTTCCTTTTCTCCATCCATTCAAGACTATCAACAGACAGTTGCATCCCAGAGCAACAGACTTTAAGTTTATAAACACACTCGTTACTTATTCAATTTAGAAAATTCCAGGTTCTATACTATATCCCATCTTACAAGGATCACAGATATAAGACTCGACAAAATTAGAGTTACAAATTATCATATGCACAGTTAAAGGACTATCACATGCACACTTTAAAACTTGAACGACTGCACTTATAACCTTAGCTTTAGTTACCAATAAGATATCAAGTAAGGAAGCATTATATACTTGTACAGAAAATAAATTATAACAAAGTCTGGACTTTCATTACAGTTAGGAGCTAAAGCTATATATTCAATTACCTCTACATCTCAGTTTGTTCTCCATGCCATGCAACAGAGTGCAAGGGTTTGAGTCAAAACTCCTTGATAATGTCAGACTTAGAAGTTTAGTACAACAGTTTCATTTTAAGTGAGGAAATCAAATTCACTACAAACTTAAAGGTTGAGAAAATATCAGGAACATATCCAAGGAAAGATCTTTGTGGGATTCCAATGAAGTAGTAGCAACACAGATTGATAACTGCCACTCCTGTAACATAGCAAGTTTACCAGGATTCATATATACCATGACAATTACTGAATTGTAACAATCATTCAAGGATTCCTTCTCCAAAATCACATGCATGCCATTTTGTGTGAGAAATTCTTAATCAAAGCATGTGAATTTTTATGTAAAAGTGATGTTTTTTTTTGCATACCTGATGGCCAGTTTGTGTGTTTAAGTCAGGATCAGCAGAACTTGGAGGCTTTGGGAAGCTTCTGTGTTTTTTTCTTGCCAAATATCTCAACAGAGCTTGCTCTGAATAAATCTTCTTGCTTTACTCTTCTCACTGGAATTGTTCCTTGAGGACACCTTCCACTCAAGTGCCATAACTGAGCAATCGGCTTTAAATCATCCTTCAGATTGGACATTTTGTTCATATCAAACTGCAGCCCTTCAAGAAGATAATTTGGCCTCATCTGAAACACCAAAAACACCCTCATTGTCAAAAATTAGATTAAAAAAAACACTTGTGACTGCTTTAACTATCGAACCTGAAGAGTGTGGTTCTTTAGCAGAGGATGATCAAATGCTGGCTGTTGAGACATTGGAATATAGTCTATGGTATCACCATCTGGGCTCTGCAACAACATAGTATAAACAGAGGAATCTTGACTCAAAATGGCACCAAGAAAACCAGAAGTGCTGAATTCAAAACCTGAAATCATAAACTGAATCCATATTCTACCATCATATATTCAAAAATCATCATAAAAGAGAATATTTTGAAAGCAAATTCCAATCAACAGATGCTATAAAACACGAGTTGCCCTGCTGCAATTACATCTATATGAATATATGATATATTAAAAACCTAACCTCAGATTTTGATAGCAGACAGCATCTCTTCATCCAATTCAGTACTGAACCCCATCTACGTAGCCCTCTTGAGAGAACGGGTACGGGTTCTTTCTGGGGTCCACAAGACCCTTCATCCGGTCCACCCGGGCCCAGATTGCGAGCTGTTCGGTGGTTGAAGATGGCAGCCCGGTGATGGCGTACCAATCCGGTGATGGCGTAGCAAATGTCCAATCAGATTCTCACACAAGTCAATAAGCAAGAGCAGCACAAGTAAAAAAAACAACAATCACTTACTTGATTGTGACTGTCCTCAGTAGTTTTTCATTCATTGGGATTGGGGCTAAGGGCGCCGTGCAGAACGATCGTCAGACTGGGAAGATCCATCTCCGGGGAGACTGTCTTAATTGAGATTGTCCGCAGCAAGGTTTCCTTTTCAAAGCCATCTCAATCCCGCCTCGCACGATCCCAAACATGCTATTTCTCCGCCGACCACCGCCGCTCTCGCTCTCCCGGTCAGCGTAACCGCCATCGCCGCCGCTCCCCGGCCCTTGAGAGCCCTTCCAGGAAGCGCCGAAGGGACGAACGCAGCGACTCAGTTGAGTTGCAGAAGAAGAATAAGGATAAGAAGCAGAGAAAGGTGCGGATTTCAGATGGATTCGAGTTCAAGATGATGAAGAAGCTTGGCTTTGATTCCGGAGGGTTAATTGGGTGCGATTGGGATTTTAAGGAAAGTTCAATAATACAATTTCGATCAACCTTGCGATATCGTAAGTTTAACTTAATTAAGACACTTATTTTAAACGACTTACTTTTCATTGATTCCGCCTTAAATATTCTTTTTTCACAATCGAAAGAAGGGTTGCGAGTTCACAACTACTCTGCAAGGCGGATAATCTATTGTATATGCCAAACGCCTTAAATTAGTGTCTTAAATGACCCCCTTTGTAGTAGTGACTTCTCTATTCCATTTTTTGAGAATGGTCTTGAGACTGTTAAGCTTGAGAACTTTTTTTTAGCATACCCCTACCTTTTGTGTAAGAGTTCCAATGAGTATTAATTACATCCAAGAAACTCTCTCTTTTGAACCAGGTATTGATAAACCTGAAGGGTTTGGGAATTAAGGTAATCTGACTACCTATTCTAAGAAGTAAGGGGCAATAGTCAGAAGTATCCGTGTTAAGAACATGTATTGATGACTGTGGGAATATATTCAACCAGGATAGTGTACTGAGACCTCTATCCAATTTTTCCACTGTCAAAAATCTACCTTGTTCTTTAAATCTACCATTAGACCAGGTAAAGAAATTGCCTACATTATGGGGGTTGATTAAGGCCATGTAGTTAATAAAAGAGCTAAACTCCCTAATACTTCTAAGACTGGTAGAGGAGTGACCTTTGTATTCTGTGATGGATGCCATTGCATTAAAGTCTTCTGTATAGGTGGTTTCAGATAGGTTCAAAGACTTAAGAGAAGACCATAATTCCAGTCTTTCTTTCCTAGTTCTCAGTGCATACACAAAAACCAAATCAGTAGATTGGTTCACTATATGTAAAGAGACTTATACTTGAATGAACTAGGAATGGTCAACCCTTAAGGCAATGTCCACCTGATCATTCAATGAAAGCTAGATTTTACATTGTGCAGAGAAAATAACATGCTTAAAATTGAGTCTAATTCTATAATCATCACATTCAGAGTTGTCATGCTGAGGATAAATTATGCATAGTATGTCAAGTTTATGATTATGAATTAGTCTACCAAGTCTAATTATAGAGGTTTCAATGCCTCTAATGTTCCAGACCATAACATTAATACCTATGTTGTATTAATCATTTACGGGCTTTTATGCTTTTTGTTGTTGTTCTAGTTACAACTTTATTTATCTGATTAAAATAGGTAGGAACCTTATTTTTATCAGAATCGGTAGAGTCAGACTCAGAAATAGCTGGGGGATTACCTGTTGCTACTATATTAGCATATGACTGGGAACTTACCTATGGAGTGACACAGACTACTGATTGAGAGGAGCCTGAATCTGTACTTTTTACTGGATCATCCTCTTGCCCGGGTTCTTGTTCCTCTTCATTGATCAGAGGTAAAAATATGTTCCCAGGTTTCCTTGGTTGAAGTAAAAGGAAATGTTGTTAGCAATTAAGTCATTTGATGGGAGAGATAGCTAACCTGAGGGGAGTTTGATGTCATACATGCAATAAGATTTAGGTCTTTTTGGGGTGAGCCATATCTGATCAGTCTTCATATTTGTAACCTCCACAATGGGAGCATGTGAAGAGCTAGAGGCTGGTGCCTGAAGAGGTGGCTGTATTTGAGTTTTTGGAGATGAGTCACTGGTACAGTCTTCAAGCATGACACAGTCAGGGGTCTCCTCCCTAACTATGATAGAAAGAGAGGTAATTCCATCTAGAGGAGCTATCTCAGAAGCAACTTCTGCAATATCTGAAACCTTTTCTTTTCCTTTGTCTAGTGGAGTGGAGGACTGACCTAAGTCTTTTGGTGGATTCTTATGAGGGAGTGCTATGTCTTCAGAGTTTGAGGAGAAGTTTTGGGCACATATATCATTTGAGGTCTTGTATCCCTCCTAGTACCTCCCTGTTAGGATGAGCTTGGATTGGCTATTTTGGGTGGGAGATATTTGTAGGTGGGGCTTGATTGGTATTAGGACTAGTGGTCATAGGTTTCATATCAGGATGAAGGATCCTACATTCATGTACCTCATGCCCTAATTTCCTGCAATGTTTACAGTACAATGGGAGCTGCTCATATTCAATGGGAAAATCAGCCACCTCACTTTCAAGATTGACTGTTAGGGTAACTGAGTTGTGTAGCTAAGCAAGTAGGTCAATTTCTACACAGATCTTGACTGCAGAGGGTCTGGTAAGACTAGAGGTGGCAGAACCCATCTTTATAAATCTGCCAATAGTATCCCATTCTCAGAATCTTCTGAGCCACCGTTCTTGCTCCCTGGTGGTTACCATTCAGTCCCTCGTGTACTTCTCTGATCAAGTATTTTCCCTCCTGTCGCTCGACACACTTCACCAATGGCAGCAAATACCCTCTTTTGAATAGCCTTCCTTCTTGTAGCACATATTTTGGTGCTTTGACCCGGATCTTCCTGGCCGCTAATTGATCGGCCGGCACGTCCCCGGTCAAGAGGTATGCAGCATTGGGGTCATCCAAGAATCTTCCTCCTGCGTGACTGCCACTAGTGGGCCTTATCCTCCCTGCTCGTAGCTCCGTCTGCCGAGGATTTCCCTCCGGAGGAGAGCCTTCTGACCCGGGCGCAGTTTGGAGGATACCAGTTTGCTCAAGGCGTCCACCTTCTTATTTTCCTCGCGCAGCACTTGCTCTAAACTGAAATCGTCAAATTGCTGGACCATCAGACGGACTAACTCTACATACCTCTGCAGGCTCCTCTCTTTGGCTTCATATTCCATGTTCACCTGCTGCACTACTATCTGCGAGTCCCTGAAGGCCCGGATCGATCTTATCTTTAATTCTCGGGCCAGGTTAAGGCCCGCCACCAATGCTTCATACTCTGCCTCATTGTTGGTTGTTTTGAAATCGAAATGCAGGGCATATGGGTATTCTTCTCCTTCCGGGGATGTTAGCTCCACTCCCTCCCGCGTGGGCTGAGCTATCGACATGGAGCGTCCACTCCGGATTCTTGGGCCCTTCCTGTCATTTTGACGGTTTAGCCGACCTCTCCTCGGCCATTTCCATCAAGATATCCGCCATAGCTTGTCCCTTAATAGCTTTCCTCGGCTAGAATAACATTTCATGCTCTCCCAGCTCTATAGCCCACTTCATCAGCCGCCCCGATGCCTCGGGTTTAAGCATTACTTGCTTCAGCGGGTGGTTGGTCAGGACCACAATCGGTGAGCTTGGAAGTAGGGGCGTAAACGCTTACCTATGGCATATATGAACGCTAAGTCCAGTGGCATATATGAATGCTAAGTCCAGTTGCTCCAGGCTGGTGTATCTTGTCTTTGGTCACTGCAAAGCCCGGTTTACGAAGTAGATCGAGTGCTGCCTCCCGTCCTCCTCCCGGATCAGCACTGCACTCACCGCTGATGTCGATGCTGACACATACAAGAGTAGCTCCTCACCTTCCTCTGGTTTTGAAAGGCTCAAAAACCAGCCTAAATGTTCCTTCAGGTTTCTAAACGCCTGCTCACACTCTTCCGTCCATTCAAACTTCTTAGCCTTTCTCAAAATATTGAAAAAAAGGGAGTTGTCTCTACGCCCCTTTGGCCAGGGAGGCCATTAACCACTGCACTTATTTCACGTGGTAATGCCATCCGACTTATCACCTCGACTTTCTCGGGGTTGACGTCTATGCCCCTGCTGGAAACCATGTATCCGAGATTCCGAGGAACTTTCCGACACTTACTCCTACCACACTCTTGTCAGGGTTTAGTTTCAAGTTTACCCTCCTCAGGATACCGAATATTTATTCCAGGTCTTCTAAGAAACCCGGATAGATCCTGCTTTTGACCACCATGTCATCGACATATAAATCCATGTTCTTCCCCAGCTGACTTCGGAAAAGGTCGTCTACCATGCGTTGGTATGTGGCCCCTGCATTCTTCAAGGCGAAAGGCATCCTTTTGTAACAAAAAGTCCGAAGTTTGAGATGAAGGATGTGTTCGGTTTGTCTTCTTCCGCCATCTGAATCTGGTGGTATCCCCGGTATGCATCAAAGAATGCTAAGGCCTCGTACCCTGTAATGGCCTCCACCAGTCGGTCAACCGGGGGAAGAGGACAGCTATCCTTCGGACAACACTTGTTCAGGTCTGTGAAGTCAATACACATCCTCCACGTTCCATCATATTTCTTGACCAGCACCGAGTTAGCCAACCTCTCACGATATATGATCTCCTCCACCACACCTGCCTCTAACAACTTCTGCACCTCCGACCGTACCACCTCGGACTAGTCCCCTGCCAAGGCTCTCTTCTTCTGCCGAATGGGCTTTAAGCCTGGGTACACATTTAGCTTGTACAGCGCTAGCTCCGGGGGCACCCCTATGAAATCCTTGACCTCTCATGCGAACACATCTTCGTACTTATGCAGCAGCCCCTGCAGCTGCTCCTTCACATCCTCTGGCATCTTTCTTCCCACCTTTATAGTACCTCGGCCTCCTACATGCATGTCTCCACCTCTTCTGTCCCCACTTCCCCTGCGCCGCCACCACAGGAGCCTTCCTAGCCTTCTGTATGGCTGTCAACATACAACTCCGGGCTGTCGACTGGCTTCCTCGGACCATGACCACGCCATGCTTCGTCTAGAATTTCATGGTCAAATGGTAAGTTGAACAGATGGCCCGGGCCTGAGCCATCCACGATCTTCCGATGATAATGTTGTAAGGGGAGGGTGCATCGATGACTGCGAAGTGACAGAGGACCGACGCCTTCTTGTTTCTGTCGTGGTCATCTACTATCGTCACGGTCAGAGGTATCACTCCCTGAGGGTACTCGGTTCGGCTAGTGAACCTCGACAGGGGGGGGGGGTACTCGGACGAAGATTCTGGCGTCCAATTCCGAGTTGGTCGAAGCATCCGACGAACATAATCTATGTGTTGCTTCCATCGTCTATGATTACTCTAATGACCGTGAAAAATCCTTCTATTTCGGCGGTGACCACCATCGAATCGGTGTGGGCGTCAGGCTGGGTACCGGATCTTCGTCTGAGAAGGTGATAACTTCTGTAGGGCGCAGCCTCTTCTCACTGTCTTCCCCTTCCGGGACATACCTACTCCGGGCGTTAGCTGCTGCATGTGACTGGGGCCCGTCCCCTACCACGCCATGTATCACGTTGATCATCCGAGGAGGAGCCTGGTTGACAGGTTCCAGAGCCATAACCAGCGCCGACGTCCAAGCTTGAATTCCTGGTGCGGCGGGCTCTCTCGGGTTGTCGATCCGGGGCCTGTTCCTCCAATTCCTCTTCTTACTAGCTCCAGCCTGCTATCCCTGCCCCGTCCCTGGACGCTGCTGCTCTTGCGTCACACAGTCCCGTAACTTCCCTCTATCAATTAACTTCTTGATTTCAACTCTCAATCTCCGACACCCTTCCGTCGTGTGACCGTTGGATTTGTGGAACGCACAATACTTGCCCACGTTGGCCGGTGTTGGGTTCCCCACTATCGGGGCCGGTTCCTGTGGATGGTCAGGATCTCCGCCCGGTTCTTAGTCAGGATGCTGAATGTTTCTACCCGGGGGGATCGGTCTTTGGCCTTGCTGGCGCCTGGGGTACATCCCTTCTGCTGGGCTCGGCTGTCTGACCCTTATCTCCTTTTCCACTCCCCTTGTCGTCAAAATACCCTTCTTCGTTTCTTTTTTTGCTCCCTTCCAACAGCGAGCAGTGCATCTCCACTTCCAAGTCCAACTGGTGGAAGTTAGTTGGAATGTTCTTCATGAACTTTGCCCAGAGCACCTCATCCTTCAATCCTGCTATGAACCCTGCAATCAGGGCCTTCAAATACATTTCACTGTCCTCCACCTTCATGGAATCATCCACGTACCTTCAAATCCCCGAACATCCTCTACTGCCGACTATCTGCTGTAAGCCACCTTCACTGGGGGGTACTTCATACGTTTGGCCTGATATCTGTGCATCAAATCCCTTGAATCGTAGTAATTTCTGAAGCTTGCCGGGGGCTGAGACTCAAACCAGGACATGCAACTGCCCCTCAGATACGAGCTGACTAATTTACTTTGAAGTTCTTCCTTAATGTCACGCGTTCCCATAACATTCTGGTAAGTTCGGACAAACTCCTCCGGGTCCATTTCTCCGTGGTAGGTAGGCACTCCCTCGAGGACTCTGGTTCCTATTGGCCAGGGGTAAGTGCTAATATATCCTATCTACGGCGAAGTGGGCCTGCCACAATTCCTTCTAATTAGCCTATCCAACCTCTCTTCGACCGGGGCCCCATCCAACACCACCGGGTACATCCCATAAGCTCCTGTGGCCGGAGCCTGATGAGCCATGTTGTATCCTCCTCCCTGCATTTGGTTCGCCATCCAAACCTGCTCTTGCAATCTACCCACCGGGGCCCAACCCCTGACCCCCACAGGTGTAACCGTAGTAACCTTCAGGACGTGCTTATACGTATCCACCAGCCGAGGCTGGGGGATAAGCGTGATATCCATGATAGCCGGTCTGCGGCATCCCGAGGTAAGGTCCATATCCGGGGACTCCTGACACGCCTCCCCTTCCCTCGTCGATGTGCCCGGCCCCCGGACCATAACCGAGGCCCGGGATGTGTTGTTGACCCGTTATTCCCGCAAAACGTTCGACATCAATAACCTCCGGGGAGGCCTGGGTTCCCCTGTCCTAGAGCCACAGGTGGCCCTCGGCTAACCACGTTAGCCGCCAAGGGGGGTAATGCCGCCGTCCCCAGGACCCCTGACCCAGGCAGGAATGGTGGTACTAATCCTGGGGGAAGGCCTGCTGTGCTGCCCCCCCCCCCCCCGACGGGTGGGGGAGGAGCTTGGTTACCAGCCGTCGGAGGGTTAGATGATCCTCCCGCAGCCGGCTCCCCTCCTGACCGGCTACCTACTTAGCCGCCAGCCATCGACGGTACTCTCCTTCTTGCATCTCCACGAATTCTCTCCTGTTCCACTCATATTGAGTCTCTGTGGACTCCCTCCTGTTTTGCTCTCTGATCTCCCTCTTGTTCCTCCTTATCTTCTGAAGTTTCCGGCTCCGGGTGGGCTGGTTCATTTCCCTTACGCGTTCGGTCCCTCATCTGCCGCAGCGTGGGATCGTCGTCGACCGCCCCGGCCCTCCTACCTCTGGACCGGGTGGTTATGGCTGAGGACACTCCCCTTCTTCTTCGCAGTGGCCGACATCGGGGTGGTATCTGGGTATATTTTGAGAACAAAGATCGTGTCCCACCGGACGGGCCACATTGATGCTGCCCGCCTGATCGATCCGAAGAGTCCACTTCCTCTGATCCAATATCCTGACCCTGCAAGACAGAGCCTCGGGGGTACACGAGGGTAGACCCTCCGGTGTGATGATGAAAGACGGATCTTGGGAGAGAAAATGGGTATTGACTAGAGTGAGTAATGAAAATATACTTACTTGGAATAGTGTTGGGTAGCACTATTTATACTGTAGCCCGCGTCTCCAAGTGGTCCATTTTTGGTGTGGCTCATTATGTGCATGTCTCTGTCCGGGTGGCCCTCCTCCGAATACCGCCATGTTAGCTTACCTCATCATGGGCCGGGTTCACACTACCGTTCAGGTAGTTGGGCCTGGGTTTGGTATCACCAACCATGTACATGATATGTGTACATGGAAGAAAAGAGGTTACAATTGCTCCCAAGTTTATTAGGAACAACAAGAAGGACATGAATAATAGAGAACAAAGTTTAGAAGGAGTAGAGGATTTGACAAAGAATAAAATTTATGTGCAGGCAACTAAAGATGAAAAGATGAAAATTGAAGGAAGAGAACATGTTTAGAGCAAGTTCAACACTTTCTCCATCCATATTCTCTATAATAGTGAAGCAAATCACATATTTCTCATATTTTCTTACCTCAAATCCAGCAGTTTCCTCATTTTTCATTCTCTAAAATTTATTGACATTTAATACTAACATTTTTATGCTTTTGTTTTCTACTTTTAAACCATGTTTTCTATAAATCCAAACAATAATGAACAAACAAATAATGAACTTATAATACACATTTAAATATGTTAATATATGAAAAACCTTACTCTATTATATAAACTTGAAAAATACTTTACAAGGTCCAATTGTTATTGAATAAGATTGCATGCAGGCTATAAATATAATACACAATCTTGAGCTTGCTCCCTGGACACTTTATAACTTTGTTTTTTATATACATGAGGCTGCTTATAATATTATGTTTCATTATACTCCAATAGAGGGTAACACTGTTGCAGACTCTCTAGCCAAACATTCAGCCAATATTAAACTCTCTACATTTTGACACTTTTTTACACATGCCTGCTCACTCAAAAGGCGTGTACTTAGTGGATAAATCTGGAACATCTACACTTAGAATTCATCCCACTAGAATGGTAGCTACTCTCACTATCTCCTTTGGTGCTTTTTATGAAACACATGGTCTGCATAAGGAGGTCAACAACATGGTACTATACACACCATCTACAAACCTTCACTTTCCAGCTGCTGCTCTCAATTTAACAGATCTTAATCTTTCAATGTTGGATATTTGATCATCACTCTGTATCTATGGATAACTACTGGGATCTCATACTACTTGCTACAGAACTTGAGGACTATTCCACTGAGCTACAAACCACCTCACTGATACCAAAACATATTTTCACTTGGTGCCCCTCTGAATTTTGTTATGCAATTCTCTAAAAGGCTCCGAGTTAAAATATGGTTTAGGCATTCTTTTGCATAGAGTTCAAATCTCAATTATTTTGGAAAAGTATTATTCATGCTTTCGGGCTTATGCCTTACTCAAACTTGCCCTTTGGCATTGCACTATAATATTTTTACTGTATTTTTTTCAATTTAAGGTTTGGGAGACATAAAAAATTTCCCCCTCTTTCGAGCGGTTTAAGGGGAAAAAAATAAAAAAATAATAATAAATAAATTTAAAAAAGACCTTTTATAAAAATCACACATTACAAATATTCTTATTGTATAATTTATTATGTACAATTAGACTCTTCTCTCTTCATTTTTTTGATACAAATTACTCTTTTCAATCACTAGAAACAAAATGTGTGCTAAAGAAAAGATTTAGACGTTATGACTTATAAACTAACGTCAAAATAAGTACATTTATGCCCTCAACATTATTAAATTGATATTGAAAAATATTATTTGATTATTAAATATCAATAGATATTTACATGTAAACTTTGTCATATGAGATTTTATATAATCCATCTTATGCACATTTTTATAAAATTTTATTGTAATCATATTAAGATATTATCATCTAAAATTTATATTTATATAGTACATAACATTGAAGAGAACAAAAAAAATTCAAGTAGAATTAAATTTTGTTTCTCCAATTTTTATCTTCTCTTTCTCTTAATTTAGGGAACAAAATTTTCTCTCTTCAAATTCTCTATTAAAGGGAATGTGATAGAGAAACTGTTGGAGTTCAAAAAAACTCAAAATTCTCCATAATCAAGTAGAATCCCTATTATAGGGAACTGTTGGACTTGCTCTTATAAATCGAATTTAGGACGACTTGTGATGAACTGTTGATGTATAAAAAAGCAAAGTCATGTATTATCTTAAATACAACTCAGAAAATATTATCCATGTATAACATACAAATTTATTAGTGTTGTAAAATGGAAAATTGGTGAAAGGTGAAATGGTGAAATGCTCTCAATAATGAGAAAAAATTTGTCAAACCCTAACCTATATCTGTCTTACACTACTAGGTGCATTTCAATAGGAAATGGGGGAAAATTTCTTCTATAAATTGAGAGGAGAATTGGATGAAATAAATGCATGTCTTAGAACACAAACTCTCCCTCTTCATATCTCTTTCCTAAACTTCAGATATTTGGCTAGATAGTTTCTCTACAAGAAAAAAATACTGCTTCTGTTTTATTTTCACACCAGGTGAAGAAGGCTCATTGGAAGGAGACTCCAAGGGTAACAAAGACACAGCAAAAGATGAAGCAGGGACTGTAAACGCAGACATCAACAAACTCAAGGAGCTTTATATGGCCACTGACTTGCAACTTAATGTACTGTCAAAATGCATGCTTGAGGTGTCTAGGAATTATTTCCCTACCTATTAATCCCACTCTTGGCTAAACTGTGTTTGTGTATTTGTTTACTCATTCACTAAATTGCTAGGAGTTCAAGGGATGAGTATGAGTTAGGGAAATACAGCCTAGATGCAACTCAAACAAGCAAACATCTTTCCTTTATTGTATCAGACTATTTGTATCAAACTTCTTTGGATTTAATAAAGGGCTAGGAAAGTCTAAGGAATTCCCCCACCCAAGGGTGGTTTTAATTATAAAAAAATAAGAAAAAAATACCGTTATAATTCTTTACATAAATATATTAGTGAAACTCTAAATTTTATCCGAACATGAATGTAGGTCAAATTGACTGAAACACATAAATCTTTTTGTCATTCCCCTGTAGTTTTATAAGAATTAGATTTATTTTAACCACAATTTGGCACAAATAATCCGAAAGCCCCGCAAAGGGGGGCTTGAAGAACGTCTACATATAAATGTCATAATCATATATCTCAGCCGTTTGGCATCCCTTTCTTATGTCGCAACTAATTTTGAATACAATATTAGTTGAGAATTTCTACCTAGTAATGGTTCAAAAAGATACATAACTGATACCTTCGAACGCATGATCTAGTTCGATGTACAGTAAGTAAGTAAAGCCATTAGAACAAGAGTAGACTAAGAAGTCGTCTTTCAGTTCGTTTTTTATAAATAGAATCATTAAGAAAAGCTCAACAATTGGGTACTCTGGTGGCGGTTATAAGTCACCTACACTGACACTCTCAAGTCTCACCGTCGTCTTATTCCGAGAAAGAGAAATAAAACATGGCCGGCGTGGTGGTGCCGGTGGCGTATCAGAACACGACGGCGTCGGTTCCGGACTAGCTGAACAAAGGAGACAACGCATGGCAGATGATCTCGGTGACGCTGGTGGGCCTCCAGAGCATGTCGGGCCAGGTTATCCTCTACGGCAGCATTGTGAAGAAGAAATGGGCCGTCAACTCGGCGTTCATGGCCGTCTACGCCTTCGTCGCCGTGGTCCTCTGCTGGGTGACCTGGGCCTACAAGATGTCCTTCGGCGACGAGCTCCTCCCCTTCTGGGGGAAGGCCGGCCCGACGCTGGGCCAAAAGTTCCTCATCAGGCAGGCCGCCCTTCCTGAAACCGCCCACTTCCACCGGAACGGCACGGAGGAGACCGCGGCGGCGACGCCCTACTACCCGATGGCGTCGATGGTGTGGTTCCAGTGCGTGTTCGCGGCGATCACGGTGATCCTTTTAGCGGGGTCTGTGTTGGGGGGGATGAACATCAAGGCGTGGATGGCTTTCGTGCCGCTGTGGCTGACCTTCTTACACCGTCGGAGCGTTCAGCCTGTGGGGCGGCGGCTTTTTGTTTCACTGGGGGGTTATTGATTATTCCGGTGGCTACGTCATCCATCTCTCTTCCGGGATCGCCGGAATCACCGCTGCTAACTGCGTAATTTGTTATTCTCATCTCCATCTCGATTTATTTTTTTAATCTCCTATATGCTTGCTTGTGTTTTATATTCGTATAGCCAATCAAAATTTGAACTTCTTTTGACTTCTTGAGTTGAGTTTTTCTCGAGTTCAAATCTGTGAGTGTGTGCTAATTATTGTTACGAGAATAATGTGACAATGCATTGGCCTTTTTCTAGAAGCCGGAGCATTTCTAATAAATCTAAAAGGAACACAACAAGTTTAGGATAATCATGTGGTTTTACTTACCATTCTGTTACTTCCTAATAACAATATGATGCATAGTATGCTGTAAGTTTCATGAATAGTGAGAGATAATTAGTGTTATTACGATATAAATAGGGCATTAAGTCAACATGAAAATTTTAGTTTAACATTTGGTATGGTAAAAAAAAAAAGGTAACGAATCATCATCTTCAGCTAAAATATAAATTAGTTTAACATGAAGATAAATAATGATTTAATGCGATCTAAGACGATATTTACAACTGAAAAGTCCGTAAGAGTACGGAGTGAATCTAAATTTAACATTTGGTACTTATGATGTGTTGTTTGAAAATGTTGTTGGAGTATCAACATCCCATCTCACCTGGCCGACCTCCATTAATATTCCCATCCTAGTTTTTAATTTACAGTTGACCACCATGGAATCTTTGAGGATTAATCATACATACATGATATAGATTCCATCTTGATTCATTACATGTAATGGAATCTTATGATTACTTAATGAAACAGAGCATCCCGGCCGGACATCGACAATTGATTAATGAAATTACATTAAAAAAACTGTTAAATAAATAATAATATATATAATATGCACTTCAAATAGATTATTAAATATCAATATTAATAGGATGATTACAATATTTATAATTCTATACAGCAGCCTCTAAGATGTCCGTAACCGATGTGCGATAACTAACATACAGAGTACAACATGAAAAATGATTAATTATTACACAATAAAGGAGCTAATGTTCATAATTAAATATCTCTAATATATTTGTTAACAAACCCACAAGGTAAAAAAAATTATCGTGAGAATGAAGGTCTTAAACTAGAGGGGATTTGGATTTGACTTAAGCTGCATAAAGTTTTTTATTATTATTATAAGTCATCGTAGATGAGATATTTATTAGTCTCCCCAAACCTTCATTAATATCCTCAAAGAGAGGAAATTTGTAAGATTATAGAATAAGTTGTGAATCTAAACTGTATCTAGAGCGCGGTAACACGCTGTTCCTAAAACTAAAAAGTGCAGTGAAATAAATCAGAATACCCTAAAGTCTAATACCCAAAAGCATGTAACTTTCTGGCAGGTAAAGTATCAATAACTTGCACCAACCCCAACAATAAAGTCGGAATCGACCAAGTCTACCAGTCTAAATCTATTCATAGAAACACCAAATGTAAGTTGTCGAAATTACTTTGATTTGGATTTCTCCTACACTGATCATAGAAAATAGACTAGAAGCCGAGGGGATTTTCCATAGCGCGGCTAATCAGTTTACAATGAAAATAGCAGATAGGCATCAAATACTCGATAAACTAGCCCAGATAACTATGCAAAAAGACCCAAGTAAAGCACATATTTAGCCTAACATGAAAATAAAGAAAAAAAACAGAACCCGAAAATCAGGATCTACCAATTCCTGGAGGCGGTTGACACACGACTGGTGGCGCATGCATCCACGCGCACGCGTAGTTGCGTCAAGATGGCGGCACGTGTGGTCAGCGAAGCGCGTTAACGCGATGGTATGCCGAGTAATTCACGCCACGACGATCCCCAGTGCGTGTGACGGCGCGTGCTAGCCGTAACCGATCTAATATGGTAGAAAAACTTAGCTTTTTGATGAATCAGTGACTCCCCTGCACCTGAGTGACGACACGAGCTCGGATCTCATCCGGTAAGTCCAGCGGCGACCGGACGTGCTTTCCATCGTTGTCGGACTGCGACTCTGATCCCTTAGGATCCGGACTCCTGTTGTGCTTCACGGTCACTGAGAAATCGTAATTTTCCAGTTGAGAAGTCGGGTTCATGTTGGGGTAAGGTATAGGGTGGCTAGGAAATACAGGGTGTGGGGGTGGAGGGGGTAGTCGAACGGCGGCGAGAAGCGCCGATCCGGCTCAGGCCACCCCTCCGAGAAAGTAGATATGGGGAATCGGTGAGGAAAGAGAGGGGCGGGGAGGGCTCAGTCCGGGTAGACTTGTTGATTCCTTATTAAGCTGCATAACGTGATGTCTGTGTGTTTTAACTAAATTTTGTGCCATGCCCATTCTAATTAAAATCACTTCGATTTAATTTATTATTACACTAATATGTACAGATCGCTTAAGGCACGATCATTGCCCAATTATGATCGATCCAAAATGACTGTTGAAAAATATTCTAGTTAAAATGTTATATTATTTCATTAAAGTATGTTTAATATCTCAGAGTTTTTTATTTTTTTTTAAATACTAAATCAAACTGAATTATTTGTGTTCGAAATACAATTTAAAATGCATTCAAAATATTATGTTATAATGTTTTCAATTAGTTTGAGCATTATGTAATAAAATATAATAACTGTAAGTTTAAGTAATTATTATTATTTGATGAAAATTAAAAGACCATGTAGACCAATGATATGCAAAACAAAAAGCCGATTAGAATTCTTATGTAACAAGGATTGTGTGTATTACGTGATGGTTACATGAAACAAAAAGAGTGTAACATATGCTCTCTCTACCAAACTTATTTTCATAAAAAAAAATCAAAATGAACTGAATAGATAAGATACGAAAGGATCCTAAATATGAATTAGGCTACACTATATTTTCCTATAGGTGTGAAGAAGATTTCATTCATTGCATCTAAATATTTTGGACATAGTTCCCTCATTCTTGTCGGCTTATATATTGTCCAATAAAATTTGCAACAAATTCCTAGAAAGTCAGGGAGCATTCCAGGGAATCAGGGTTCAAGAAAAACATTTTCTTCTTCTACAATTTGTAGCAATGACAAGCTTTATGAATGAATCGATGACAACAAAAGCCTAGTTATGTTAGAAAACAGATTGAATGTTGAGCCCTGAGTAGTCTTGTAATACAAGCTAGTTATCCGTTTTTGAAAAATTGTACTTTAAACAATATCACTTAGAGCATACTTCATCATCTGTTAAGTACTTAACTGTCAACTTGTATCTGTAACAATCGTGAAAAATCAGCAAAAGTTGGGATCGAAGCATTAACAATTAGAATAGATCAACAAAAGAAAGTTATCAAACACTTTGTATGCAACACATCTATATCTGCACTAAATTAAAATAAAGAATTGTTCTTTTTGCAGTATGTTAAAGGATAAGGGGGGTTTCCTCAGAAACAAAAAAGGACAAGGGAGGGTTTGAGGGTCAATTGTAAGAACATTTGAATCCCACAAAATGATATCAGGCAGAATATCATATTGTTACACTATCAGAAAGTTGAGGTGATTTTTCACCGGTATTATTGAATTTCGCTGAAAAAAGGGCATAAAAACGTTGAAGGGAAAGAATTTCAACGCTAAAAACTGTGCTGGTCAATGAATTTTGGAAGTTGACTAAGTGGATTTCACTGGTATTATGAACGTGCGCTGAAAGAGCCAGACGAGCGGGCCAGTGTTTCAACACCTTTAACAAATCCGCTGAAATAAGTGGTGACTTGGCAGTTTGACTAAAGTCAGCGTTAATTATTTTGGTAGACCCCGCGGAAGTAGTAGTGATATTTTGACATATCGCTGCAATGGTTGCTGACTGTACATGGACTCGATTTTGAGCCCACCAAATGTGGGTTGTTGTTGTGATGTTGGGCTGGGCTGTATAGGTTGATTTAAACATTTTATAGTCCAATTGGATATGGCGCGAAAAAGCAGTGGGGCGTTGCTGCTCTGAGGCGGTCTAAAAATAATAAAATTTTGATGTGTGATGTAAGGGGACCTGAGCAGCTGCGCGTTGCTGCTCTGAGTCTGATTAAAATTTTTATTAGTTTATATGAATTGATAATTAACTATATTAATTGATAATATATAGTGGTGTAAACTTGGTGGGACCCAATTCATATATACTCTTGGTATATATAGTAACAATTAACTGATGCACTTGATGTAAAAATTTTAAAAATATCAAAATAATTTTTAAACTAGTTTTTTATGACTATGATAATTTTACTTTGTATATGATATTTTGTTAGTATGATTAATATATCACATGAATTGAAACTTTGATTGGTGGGACCCAATTCATATAAAATTTATGGTTTATATATCAACATTTAACTGCTGCACTTGGTATAAAAATTTGAAAAATGTCATAAAAAATTTAATTTTCAATTTTAAACTAGTTTTTATGAGATCATTTTATTATACGATTGTTTCTTGATTTGATTAAAATAACACTTGCTCTAGGCATACAAAACAACAATGAACTGTTGCTATTGGTATAACAATTTGAAAACTGTCATAAATTATCAAATTTTGACTTTTAAACTTCATTTTTTAATGATTTATGTTAAATTATAATGTATACGACACTTTTTGTGTAAATTTACATTGGTGTTGGCTCTATGAAAGGTACGTGTAGTGAAATATGTAGTAGCAAGAACCTGAGAAGCACTACTAAGACTATAACATGTAATTAAGTATATATAATTTGGAGTCATATTTTAACCATAGTCGTGATCAGTTTATTTCCATTATTGAATGAAATTAAGTATGTTTGAGTGTTTCTATGACATTACAACATAAAGTCCATGAAATATCACTGATATGAATGTTTAGTTTTATAAAAATTTGAAAAAATGTCATGAAATATCAAGTTTTGACTTTCATACTAGTTTTTTTTATGATTATGATAATTTTATTATCATATGATGGTTTCTTGGTGTGTTAAAATAACAATGAATTTGAAAGTTTGACTTGTTGGACCAAAATCATATAAAAATTATGCTCTAGGTATACATAGCAACAACGAGCTGTTGCTCAAGGCATTCAAAGAAACAACGAAATGTTGCTCTAGGCACTGAAAGCAATAACGAACTGTTGCTATTGGTATAACAATTTGAAAAATGTCATTAATTATCAAATTTTGACTTTTAAACTTGATTTTTTGATAATTTATGTTTATTTATAATGTATAAGACACAATCTGTGTAAATTTGCTTTGGTATTAGTTCGATGAAAGGTATGTGTTGGGAGAACTTTAGTAGCAGGAACCTGAGAAGCACTACTAAGACTATAACATGTAGTATATATACTTTGAAGTCATATTTTAACCATAATTGTGATCAATTTATTTCCATTACTGAATGAAATTAAGTATGTTTGAGTGTTTCTATGACATTAAAACATAAAGTCCATGAAATATCACTGATATGAATGTTTAGTTTTATAAAGAATTGAAAAAATGTCATGAAACATCAAATTTTGACTTTTATACTAGTATTTTTATGATTATGATAATTTTGTAATCATACGATGGTTTCTTGGTGTGTGATTAAAATAACAATGAATTTGAAAGTTTGACTTGGTGGACCAAAGTCATATAAAATTATGCTCTAGGTATACAAAGCAACAAAGAACTGTTGCTCTAGGCATTCAAAGCAACAACGAACTGTTGCTCTTGGTATAAAATTTTGAAAAATATCATTAATTATCAAATTTTGACTATAGAACTTGATTTTTGTTAATGATTATGTTAATCTTATAATGTATAAGACACTTTTTGTGTAAATTTGCTTTGATATTGGTTCGATGAAAGGTACGTGTAGTGAGAACTTTAGTAGGAGGAACCTGAGAAGCACTACTAGGACTATAACAGTAGTTAAGTATATATACTTTGCAGTCATAATTCAACCATAGTTGTGATAAATTTGTTTCAATTACTAAATGAAATTAAGTATGTTTGAGAGTTTCTATGACATTAAAACATAAAGTCCATGAAATATAACTCATATGAATGTTTAGTTTAATAAAATTCGAAAATGTCATAAAATATCAAATTTTGACTTTTAAATTAGTTTTTTTTATGACAGTGATAATTTTATTATGTATGCGATGGTTTCTTGGTGTGATTAAAATAAAAAATGAATTTGAAAGTATTACTTGGTGGACCAAATTCATATAAAAATTATGCTCTAGGTATACAAAACAACAACTAATTGTTGCTCTGGGCATACATAGCAACAACTAACTGTTGTTTTGGGTAATTTGTTTTGAAAAATATCATCAAATATCAAATTTCGACTCTTTAACTTGAATTTTTAATGATTATGTTAATTTATAATGTATCAGACACTCTTTGTGTAAATTTTCTCATGTATTGGCTCGATGAAAAATACATGTAGTGAGAACTTTAGTAACAAAAACCTGAGAAACACTACTAACACTATAACATGTAGATAAGTATATATATTTTGGAGTCGTATTAAGTATATTTGTGTGTTTGCGAGACATTCTAACTTATAGTCCCTGAAATTTAGTTTAATAAAAATTGGAAACATGTCATAAAATCATCAAAAAATTGACTTTAAAAGATGAAGTTTTTTGGGATTATCTTAATTTTATTATGTGTAAGACATTTTTGATATGAATTTACTTTGGTACTAGTAGTTTATAAATTCAAGTGTTTATAAATTCTTTTAAAGAGCTACTAGTAGTTTAATTTTAATATTTAATGTAAAACCTTTTTGAGATTACTCAAATTTATCGTATTATTTTAGTGTAATACTTTATTAAATCTGAAATAAAAAATAAAAATTACTATATTATTTTTGATATGATCTGAACCGTCAATTTATTTGACAAGTTAATCTCATCCGTGAATAGCTGTAGATATACAACTCCATCTACAAACCGTTAATGAATTTCTACAACTAATCTCAACCATTAATTCAATGACTATATAAAAGCAATCTCAAAGGATAGGTAGGCTGAATTGCAAAACCCTTATCCATATCCTCTCGTCATCTTCTTCAGATCTCCCCCTCTACAGTCAGCACTCCATCCACCTGACCACCGCCATTCCGCCAAGGCAAACAAGTTCTGGAGAACATCCCGCCTCCAAGCGCGACACTGCCTAGTTGATCTCGGCTGAATGGGTTCTCGGCTGAATGTGAAGATTCCGGCCAAGTTGCAGCTGATGCTGATGTAGACTGACTCGCTTTCTTTGCCCTAATTCCACCCCTCTCCCCAAAAAATCCCCAATTTCATTGATTCCACGAACCGCTTGATTCCTCCATTTTGATTCTACGCTCTTCAGGTACATAAAAATCCCCTTTTTTGTAAAAGCATAATCTTTTTCACCGGAAAACTGTTTGAATGTGTTTTAACTGCTAATTTTGCTGGAATTTGTTTTGTTAAGCATGAAGATTGATTAGTTTCATGTTTAAGGTTATCATATATGCTTCTGGAATGCTGTTCTGAGCTACTTTTCTGTGTGTTGTGTGTGCGCGTCTCTGTGGATTTTAGGGTTTTGTAAGTTATCAATGTTTGAGGGAGGAGGGTTTTCGAAGTACCGCCTGCTCGGGAAACAAGCTAAGGAACAAGAAGCAAGGTACCGCCCCTGCTCTGCTACTACGCTAATTTTGAAGTGATTGATTAATTGTTGTTGTTCTTTATCGTCTGTGAGTGTTTTTCTTTTAAAAAGTTTGGTACTGCCTCAATTTTGAAGTGGATTGCTTACAGTTCTCTGAGTGCTTTCTGATTGCTTGCAGTTCTCTCTTGGTGCTATCAATTCTGAAACTCTACTAGGAAGGTTAGTTTGTGCCTTGTTGTATTCAAGTTACTGTCTTTTCATGATTAGGTGTACAATGTATTTGAAAAATGGATTTTCACACACATTTTTCGGCAAGTTACTGTCTTTTTTCATGAATCCTTAAAGAGTATCCCGAAGGGAGTGTACAATGTATCATTTGAAGGTTTATAAAGGAAAGGAGAGAGAAGGATCCAGGAGTGGAAATTGCAGTGGCAACCAAGTTTGCAGCATTGCCATGGAGGCTTGGTCGTTAGAGGAGTAGAGTGAACCTGGTAAGTTGGCGGAGTTGCTTCACTGGTGCTGGCGGAGTTGCTTTGGCCTTGTACAACACATATGAGGTCTGTTTATATGATTGCAACTTCTATCCCAAATTTGTGCTGGAACTTCTCTCAACTGACTTTTGCAATTGTTTTTTGAAACCAGTCTATTCGTACTTTCGCTGAGGCATCAATAACTACTGCTTATAAGAAGAAATGGCCACTTTATCTTAGCACAAAGAATACTATTCTGAAGAAATATGATGGAAGGTATGGGAATACTTCAGTCACTTGTGCAATGAACTGTTGTTTTAGCATTTAATATTCCTTTATTTTTGCATATGTATGTTATATGCTGCAATCCTGAAATGGCTTGCCATACATCTATAGTCCGTTGTTTCAAATTTAGGTTTGAATAATTAACTATTACCTTTTGTCAGCTCCTTATTATAGTAATCTTTTTGAGCTCTCACTTCTGTTTTTACCTTGAAGGTTCAAGGATATATTCCAAGAAGTATACGAAGCTAACTGGAAATCAAAGTATGATGCTGCTGGAATTTGGTAAGCTGGTATCTTTTTGCGTTTTGATGTTTCTGCTTGTTGTTGAGTGAATTGACTAATTCTTCATTTGTGTAATGAATCTCTCAGGTACGAGCACCGTCTCATTGATGATATGGTAGCTTATGCTCTTAAGAGCGAAGGAGGTTACGTGTGGGTTTGCAACTGCTCTCAAGGACTTCCTAGCCAGACCCGAACTCTCATCGGTTGAACTTTATCAGCTCTACTGGTTATGTGATTTTTTGTTATGAGAAACGACTAATGTGCTGAATGATGCTCCATATGCAATGTTAGAAGGGATTTTTGGTTAGTGTAGGATGATATGGATTAGTGTTATGACATTGGATTTCGTAACATTCTTGATGTTCAATATAATTTTGATTTTTAAATTTATTTTTAGCAATTCTATATTTTATTTGCCATTTATTTGTTTTATTTCAATTAAATAAATCCAAAAATTGGTTTCACCGTTGAAGCGGGAAACTGAATTTCAGTCAAATTGGGGATTTTTGAAATTCAAAAATTTCAATTCTCAATTTTTTATTTTTTTTTCAAAATTTAAATGTATCAACGCTTTTTAAAGATCCGCTGAAAGGATTTGATCCGAGTCATCATTGCCAAGTCACCATTGCCAACATGGACATAGTGAGTCCCCCCTTTGGTCTTTCAACGCCTCTTACCATAAGCTTTCACCGTCCACTTAGAGGACGCTACCTTATCATAAGAAAGCGCTGCTAATATGCATAAAACCGTTGAAATGGGGGGTCAACTTTCTGATAGTGTTAGAGCAAGTCCAACAGTTTTGGTATAATAACAAATTTGCTCAAATATGGAGAATTTGAGCTTTTTTTGTACTCCAACAAATTCTCCATCCCATTCTCCATAATAGGAAAATTGAAGAGAGAGAAGGTTTGCTTCTCCAAATTTAGAGAATGAGGGAGAAGATTTGTAGAACCAAAATTTAATGCTATCGGCATTGTATTTTGTTATTTCACTCATTAATTGTTTCTCTTCAATAATTTTAAATGATAATATCTTAAAATAATTACAATAAAATTTTATCAAGAATACATATTCTAAAAATATGCATAAAGATGATCATAACAAGATCTCATATGACTATTTTTACATGTACATATCTATTGATATTTAATAATCAAATATAATATATTTTCCAATATAAATTTACTAAATTTTAAGGTCATAAATATATTTATTTTGACGTTTAATATAAGTCATAACGTTTAAATTAAATTATTTTACTAAACTTTTTATTTCTTATGATTGAAAATAATAATTTCTAACAAAAAATTGAAAAGAGATGAGTCTAATTATTCATAATACATTACAAAAATAGTTATATTGTAACTCAGGATGTGTTATTTTTACAAAATGCAATTTTATCATTTTATAAGTTAGAGTAAGTAATTTCAAATATGAAATATTATTGTAATATGTATTTTAAGTTAATTATTTATTTGTTCATCATTATTTGGACTTATTGAATATATGATCAAAAAATAGAAAACAATAGGATAAATGTATAGTAATAAATGTCAATAAATTATAGGGAATGGAAAATAGAGAAACTGTTGGAGTTAAGGTATAAAAATATAGAAAATATGGAATTTGCTTCCCTATTATGAAAAATGTGAGTAGATAATATGTTGGGCTTGCTCTTAGAGTTTCGTACAATAGAAGGTGCCATAAGAAAAATTAATCACCTCAGAATTGGAAATTGGGCCAAATTATGATCGTGAATCGTTATATTCAGATTCAGAATCGTACAAAGGATATTTTTAATAAACAAACAAAACGCATGACTTCTCTGAAACTGTATTTACCGTGATCAATACTTTGAATAACGTACGTGTACACTCCAAAATACTTGGATTTAGCTAAGTACTTTATAGATTGTATTGCGGTACGGCACATTAAATCTTTACATAAGGAAATGTTTTGATATGTTGAAGGATGCAAGCGTCTGTTTCGTAAATTAAAGTTTCTTGAGAAATAGTAATTATAGAGCTAAGTTAAACATATATACTTTATAAATTATATTGAGCCAAAACACTAAGAAAAAGAAGCTCGCTAGTTAACTGAATTTACATGCCTGTTTTTCTCTTAAATTTTGATCATGAACAAGTAACCGCTTAAAGAATCAAAAGTTAAGAAATTTTGTAAAATGTATGCAGGTGGGTTCGAGATCGAAAAATGACCGAGAAAGATTTCCACCAAACAACGTGCTGTTGATGCTTGCCGGAGCAGGTTTGTTGTGGATGGGATGGGCAGGATTCAACGGTGGAGATACGTACAGCGCAAATATCGACTCGTCCATGTGCAGCAACTAGCCTGCTGGTGTGGACTTGGCTCGACGTCATCTTCTTCCATAAACCATCCGTCATAGGCGCTGTTCAGGGGATGATTACCGGCCTAGTTTGCATCACTCCCGGCGCAGGTACATAAGCTACGTATAACACTTAATAAAAATAATGAATTTTTTTATTTATTTTATAAAATGTTTGCTTTTTCATATAAATTTATTTTGTTTATATTCCAAACTCACGTTTTTAACTTCGAATATGTTAAGTGAGTAGTTCAATATATATAACTCCATCTCAGATCTACCCATCGTTATATTTATAAACTTTTATTTAATATTGTTGTTTGAGTTAAGTACAATTAATTACTTTTTGTATTGAAAGAGAGATATAATTTTACAATATAAGTGCATGAATTGGTTTTAGGCCTAGTGCAAGGATGGGAAGCCATAGTAATTGGCATCCTATCAGGTAGCGTACCATGGTTCACGATGATGATTGTGCATAAGAGATGGCCCCTTCTTCAGAAAAAGATGACACATTAGGCGTCTCCCACACTAGCTAATGCGGTGGCTGGCTTGCTCGGAGGCATCCTAACCGGCCTCTTCGCCGAGCCCACTCTCCGCAACCTCTTCCTTCCCGTTCAAAATTCCAGAGATGGAGTCTACCGAGGCTCCGGCGGCGTCCAAGTCTTGAAGCAAATTGTCGGTGGCGGTTTTGTAATCGGGTGGAATATCGTGTCCACTTCAATCATCTGTGTCTTGATTAACTTGGTCATACCTCTGCGCATGTCAGAGGAGCAACTAAAGATCGGAGATGACGCGCTGTGCATGGGAAAGAGGCTTATGCTTTGTGGGGTGATGGAGAAAAGTTTGACATAACCAAACATGGATTTCATTCAGACGATCCTAAATCCTCTACTGGTGCTCCACAAGTCGTGTGACATATACATCGATTCTATATACTCTTAAATATATATTCTTACATCAATTCTACATATAATTTTGAAATATTTTTGTTTAATTTGATGATTCGAAAAGTCGAGATGTATGTATTGTTAATTTCATGCCTTTGGGTCGCACATCCCCCATATTTTCATAGCTGATGTGAATGTTCTTTATGATAAGTGAGTTTCTTTAGCCAGCTATGGTTAAAGTTTTTTAAAATTAATATGAATAATCGACTGATAAGTATTCTAAGGGCAATTAGATGTAATATGTGCGTATATTAATAGGGAGTCAAAATATTATGAACTTGAATATTGGAAAAATTCGGAGAAGAGGGAAACCATTATTTTAGACATGCAACCAGACAAATTTATGCAATTTCACATTTATCCATCAGTCACACCCTAATAAGAATATAATGTTCTCCGTAGTGTATTTAATTAGAATTTAATTAGTGGTTAATTTTTTATAATTTTAATTTTAATCGTATTTATTTGGAATTTTTCTCCAAATCAAACCATAATTTTATACTTTTGCTATTTTGAGTTATGTTATTTTACGGTTTTGTTTGATCTACGTATATCATTCTTATTATTTTTGACCAAATTTCATTATTATTTCCTAATTTTCAATTTATTTGGTTAATTATATAATTTCGGTTCATTCAATTGAATTGAATTTTGGTATGTGTTTCTTAAATATGATATTCAATTCTCTATCACTAGTGTGACATACTAATGGCAAGACATGGCCTAACCAATCCCCTTGCTACTGATTTGGGCCCTAACCATGACCTCCATCCCTTTTTATGAGCCTTTAAATTATAATTGTTTGTGATTTTTTTAACTAAATGGATCTTTCCAATCAAAATTAGAAGTATAGAGTTGGGGAGAGAATGCAAAAAGTTATACATTTTTCCTAGCAAAAAAATATATTTCATTATGACATCATCATCTCCAATTATCATAATCTAATCCATTAGTAGTAAATATGGTAAAAAAGAAGAAATGATCCCGTGGGACAGTCTACGGGGACAGAAGCTAGCGCTAAATCCCGTATAATACAATAAATTCTAATTCTACCACCAAGACCCAAACTAATAGTTGCATAGGGGACATAATATACCACCCAAAAAAAACATACTCGGGTAAAATAAATGAGGCTAAAGTTAAGAGAATATGGTTAGGGGTGAGAACAAACTCACTACCCCAACCCATAAAACAATCCGCTTCTACCTCCAACACGTGAGGCCTTCCAAAGATACTAGCCGCAGAGATGTAGCGGCACTGAGATGCAAAGTCCAAAGTGGGTGGACCTATATGTGCAACCAGTAGATACTTGCCCATCCGTAAATGCTAATCCATTCCTAGTATGTCACCCACCAAGAGTTCCGTTTCCCCTTTGATCTAGGATTCAATATCGACCCGGGACTGGCTACCTATTTGGTCAAGATCGTCTCCGTAGAAAAGGCTTCTTCTTCCCTCTTGGAATGGGCTATCAGCAGCCGAGAGTGGTCTCGGGTCTTGGCCTGGAAGCTATGAAAGATGATGTGGATGTGCGTGCTGGTCCTGGTAGACTAGTCATGATAGTGGCAATGCTCCAGCCTAATGAAGTATCTCAGCGAGCTCCATCATAGTAGAATCTGTCAGTGATGATGTTGATGATGTTGGCTGCCACAATCGTGAGTAATAGAGTCATGGTGCCGTCAATTAGTCGAGGACCGGCCTGACAATGCGGCTCCTGCCATGTGCACCTACAAAAAAGAGATGATGGTGTTGTTGGCATGCAGACGATCCCGACGAAGAACCGAGGCTGAGTCTCGTGGTGTTGAGCTGATGTAAGGCGGTGCCTAGGGTTCAATCTGGTGTCTAAGAGATGCAACCTTCCGAGAGATGAATGTGATCGGGCATTCTTGTAGCGTGCGCCGTGCGTGACGGTTCTATAACCGCCCTCTCCATTATAGGCAAATGGACAACCTTCTCCCCTTTAGCACCATAATGTAAACCATTAGTGTGTGTGTGTATGCCCGGCTACCAGGACATAGATTTGCTATTTTGGGTATCTACATGCCACAAGTTGTCCTAAGATATGATTAAACGAATTTGATTGTTTGCTTAATTTAACGAACTTACATCTTTGTTCATGTTTGAAATATAAGGAAGTTTAATTAAGTTTCTTTGTTCATTTAACGAAGTTTAAATAATTGTTACATGTATATTTATTTCCTAGTTTTTTAATTTTATTTCGTCTTACTAAATTTGGTTTAAAGTCAAGACTGGTATGATTCAAACTACCAACCTGGTCAGGCAAGACAAATGTTTTAACATTCAAAAAAGAGAGAGAAAAGCAAGATTTCTCTAACCATTTGAATTGGATCTGCCATTGTTTTAAAGTCAAAAGAATTATTAATTGTCAGAGTTTTTTTAATTTGATTATAATTCTTGATGTTTATGATAAGTCCATGGTTCGCATTCTGGACCTCATTCCAGGGCTCGAGAAGGGTCATGGGCTCGAGATACGCGGAGGGTGGATCCACGGGTCCATCAATTCTAATCCTTATAAGGAATGTGTATATTATGAATGTTCTATAAGGAATACACGTCCTTCTAAACATGGTAAATACAACCATGACTGAAATACACTTCTTCTATACATGGTAATACAATTGTTATCTCCATGAGAGTTGTATTCGTACCATAATAACATATATTGGTGATCTACGGATTGTAGCCACATAAAAACTGAAGGCTTGGTAAACCTCTCTAACTATTATCTTATATACAATACGCCTTACGCATCATACTAACTTGAGTGTCGGTCATCGGGACACCCAAGGCTTTGTTTTGCAGATCAGTTCGTGAGTTGAGTTTGTGATCAAGCGCGGGTCTTAGACATCCATCAATTTGGCACGCCCAATGGGATCCGCTTGCTAATCTTGATCTAATCGACCTTCAAACTCATGGCTGATCCGGCTGAAAACCCTTGTGAGAGCATACGAATCCGTTTTATGGCCCCGACAGGAGTAAGAAGTACCGATGCTAACCACGACAACAACGAGATAAGCCATGCCGCCAATCAGGGAGCAGGAATGAGCATTAACGGCGTACACCGATCGCCCGAAGAAGCCTCTCCCTGGGAGTGGGAGAGCAAAAGATCTCGCCTAGATGGAACCGTTACCTTTTCATCTAAGGATGCGGGTCCTAACCAATTCCCCTATTCAGATCCCTTAGTAATCACGATCAATATAAATCACAATGTGATTAAAAGAGTTCTAGTAGATAGGGAAAGTGAAGTAGAAGTCATGTTTCTCAGCTGTTATGAACAGTTGGGATTGGACAGGAGTAATCTCATGCCCACAAATCCTATCTTGGGATATACCGGTAATCCTATTACTCCTTTAGGAGAGATTACTCTACCAGTGTGAGTGGAAGACGGTCCTCGAAGTATAACCCTCTGTTGTACCTTCGCGGTCATTAACTCCAGAGCACCGTACAACGTCATCCTCGGACGACCCTGGATGTGCCAAGTGAAGGCCATTAGGTCCCCATACCAGTTGGTAATGAAGTTCCCCACAAACCAAGGGATAGCCACGATCCGAGGTGACGAATAATTAGCTCGAGTCTGCACAATTCAAGCTATCCGAGAACGGAAATGGAGGATCTTGAACCAGCCAAATACTCCGAGTCCGAGCCGATGCAACTCGGAGAATCGGGAACTGTTGAGGTCGGAACACTCCTACCCCCCGAGATAAAGACCAAGCTTCGAGATCTCCTCAACCAGTATATAGATGTCTTCTCATGGGATACCAATGACTTGGTAGGAGTATCCCCTCGGTTGGCTGAACATTACCTAAATATCAACCCCGCACAAAAAGCCCATAAAGCATAAACGACGCATCATCGCATTGAACCGAGTTGAAGCCATCGTAGAGGAAGTAGATAAGCTACTCAAAACCCGTATAATCGAGGAAGTGCAATACCCCGAGTGGATGGCCAACCCAGTAATGGTCAAGAAGCCGGACGGGAAGTGGAGAATGTGCATTGACTCCACCAACCAAAACGACTGTTGCCCCAAAGACAGCTATCATCTGCCCTCGATCGATCGCCTAGTTGAAGCGATCACTAGATATAAGGTACTAGCCTTTTTCGATGCCTTCAAGGGATATCATCAGATTCCCATGGCAGAGCAGGATAAGGAGAAAACCTCTTTCATAACCGATAGGGAATCTTCTGCTACAAGATGATGCCCTTCGGATTGAAGAACGCCGGAGCCACTTATCAGCGGCTGGTGGGTTAATTATTCAAGTCCCTAATAGGACGTAACCTCGAGATCTATGTCGACGACATGGTGGTGAAAAGCCGCAGTTATGACGCCTTCTTTGAAGATTTAAAGGAAACTTTTGATATGTTGCGGGCATCCAACCTAAAGCTGAACCCCGCTAAGTGTACCATTGGTGTTGGAGAAGGCAAATTCTTAGGATACATGGTATCCAATCGGGGAATTGAAGTAAACCCCGAGAAGATAGAGGCCCTGCAAAACATGCAACCTCAGAAGACCGTCAAAGATGTGCAGAAGCTAACAGGATCTCTCGCGGCCCTTAGCCGATTTCTCTCCAAGGGAGCAGAAAAGCACTTGCCCTTCTTCAACTTCCTTAAGAAGGCTAACCAATTTGAGTGGTCACACCAGTGTGGGGAAACCTTCCAAGCACTTAAAGATCACCTCCGGCACCTGCCGACGCTGTCAAAACCAGACAAAGGGGAGACTCTCTATTTATATATATCTGCATCCCAGTTAGCCATTAGTGCTGTATTTGTCAAAGAAAAGGAAGGGTCGCAACACCCCATATACTATGTCAGCAGAGCCCTGCAGGGGCCCGAGACCAGATATACCCTCTCGAGCGCTTAATATTATCCCTCGTGCATGCCTCTCGACGGTTGCGGCCATACTTTCAAGCACATACAATAGTGCTTCTAACAAACTACCCGATCAGACAAATCCTTCATAAATCCGACACCTCGGGACGGATGATGAAGTGGGCCATCGAGTTGGGAGAGCATGACATACAATATAAGCCTCGGACAGCCGTCAAGGGCCAGGCTTTATCTGTTTTCATAATGGAGTCAGTCGAACCAGTGGAAATCAACCAGCAAGATCCAGCCCCAGATACTAGAAAATGGCGTCTATACGTCGATGGATCCTCCAACTCCGGGGGAATTGGTGCTTGAGTCTTACTCACCAGCCCCGATGGAAAGGACCACCCCTACGTTATCCATTTTCATTTCCGAACCACTAACAATGAAGCTGAATATGAAGCCCTCATTACAGGGCTAAAACTGGCTAAGGACCTCAAAGTTAGAGATCTCGAGATCTTCAGTGACTCACAGATCGTGGTACAGAAGTTTAAAGGCGAATACGAGACCCGAGAATACAGTCTCCAAAAGTACCTCGAGATTGATAAGCCTCTCCTAAATCAATTCCGACATTATGAATTGAATCACATCCCTCGAGAAGACAACCATAAAGCGGATGCACTGAGCAAACTTGCCTTCTCGGACCTCAAATACGGCCTTCTCAAGAATTGCTGATGGAAACCCTGGCAAAGAGGAGTTATGAAGAGTGCAGCATCATGGTTGTTGACACCTCGGACACATGGATGAACCCCTACATTGAGTACCTGCAAACGGGAACCCTCCTGGAGGATAAGCAATTGGCACGTAAAGTCCGAGTTAAGGCTCCCAAGTACGTCATCCACGAAGACACCTTATACAAGAAAGGTTACCTCCAGCCCTTACTTAAATGTATCGGGCCCTCCGATGCAGAGCACTTGGTACAGGAAGCACATAAAGGCGTTTGTGGTAGCCACCAAGGTCCACACACCGTCACCCGTAAACTCCTACAAATGGGTTATTTTTGGCCTACCATGCTAGAAGATTCCAAAAAGTACATTGATTCCTGTCATCAGTGCCAAAGATTTGCCAAAATGATATATGTACCTCAAGAAAACATGATCACCATCCAAGAATCTTAGCCATTCGTCCGATGGGGTATTGACCTTGTTGGACCCTTCCATATGGCCCCTGGTAACTTCAAGTACCTTATTGTGGCTATTGACTATTTCTCGAAGTGGGTAGAAGCCGAAGCATTGACGAACCTAACGGGCAAAACAGTTATCAACTTCTACTGGAAAAATATTGTGTGTCGCTATGGCCTCCCGAGATACATAGTGACCGATAATGGAGCACAATTCGCTAACAACCCTTGAAGAAATGGTGTAAGGAGTATGGCATACATCAGAAACTCACCTCGGTATATCATCCAGAAGCTAATGGCAAAGTAGAAGTTACGAATCGAACCTTGGTAAGTGGCATTAAAAAGCGCCTGAAAAGAGGTAAAGGAAACTAGATCAAAGAACTTCTGAGTGTGATCTGGACCCATAGAACTACGCCAGCCACAACAACAGGAGAAACTCCTTACAGCTTAGTCTATGGGTCCGAGGCGGTCATCCCCATGGAAATTGGAGTCCCATCTGCCCGTACCTCTCAGCCAGAAGATGATGATGGCACTGCCAATGAACAAAACATCCATCTCAACCTTGACCTCCTAGAAGAAAAAAGAGCCAATGCTACTATCCATGAGGCCAAGGTGAAGGAAAGGGTCAAATGGTATCACGACAGAAGTGTCCGCTTAACTACTTTCGTCAGAGAAGACCTCGTCATGAGGTTAAACGAAAAAAGTAAGAAAGAAGTGGAAGGGAAGCTAGCCCCGAACTGGAAAGGTCCATATCGAGTCCTAGAATCCCATCCAGGGGGAAGCTACCTCCTAGAAACCATGAAGGGCGAGCCCATACCATGAAGATGGAATGTGATTAACTTACGAAAATATCACAGAAGATAAAGCCTGAGAAAGAACCTCACAAAGGTCCGAGAATATCAAGGATGTCCAAGAACCTCATGAGGGTCTGAGACAACTACGCTCTAGCATGAACGGGTACTATTTTCTTTATTTCTGTTCTTAGAGTTATAAACTTAGATTGAACTTATGTTATTTACAATTACACCTATCTTTATTCTAGGCAATCTCAGACTCCTTTTCTAATAAAAGTAATGTTATCCTAAGTATAACATTGATTGCTACTCAAAACAATATGCTTTAACAAGTATATGATTGGCCAGCTTATACAAAATAAGTTGTTTGAACCCAAAATTCAACTTCCAATCATTTTTAATAAAGGAGATATGTTCGAGATAAAGTACTTTTAAGAAGTGCTCGATTGAAGACCATGGACTAAAAGGGGCAGACGTGCTCGAATATCAATCATCTCGAAAAATAAAGAGGAAAAACCTCAAATCCAAAAGGTCATATCAAAGGTGTCATTACATCAGAATATCATACTTCTAAAAAATCCCAAATGAATACAAAGAGGAAAAACCTCGAACCCAAAAGGTCATATCAAAGGTGTCATTACATCAGAATATGATACTTCTAAAAATCCCAAGTGAATACAAAGAGGAAAAACCTCGAACCCAAAAGGTCATATCAAAGGTGTCATTACATCAGAATGTGATACTTCTAAAAACCCCAAAGGGATACATAGAGGAAAAACCTCGAAATTTGATACAAAGATCCTGTAAAAGATGTTACTACATTAGAATATGATACTTCTAAATATATCGGATAAGGTTATCAAGGACTTCACCAAATGTGACACTTGAAAGATGGGCTATTGTCAACTTTTCTGCATGTTGTGACATCTAAGGCCTTGTCAGAAGAAGCCCAAGGAAGAAGCAAAACACCATCAAGTTGTATGCTCGCAGAGTCTTCATCATGGACAACTGTGAAGACCTGATCCCAAAGTATCTCAGCTTTGTCAAGGGTATTAGCCACCAGAACCTACCATCTGTAACAGCAGGGGCTCCTTTCCATTAAACCATGAGACCGAGGCACAAGTCCTAAGTCCATGATCAAGGGAGTAAGCTTAAACCCTAAAGGCTGACGAGGAGATGCCAACAAACCTGCCTAGGCTAGTCTGCCTTGCTATTTGAAGAACTGGAGAGCACCTCACCAAGGAAGGATAACTCAAGAAATTTGGTTTCAATAAGCTTTAATCAATCTCCTGATGTCGATAAAAGTTGGAAATATTAATCGTTCACTATGTGACGATTTCACGTTCATTGTGTGTGATTTTTCCTAGCTCGTTTTAGCTCATTCCTTCAGTACTTTCTGGTGTCTTTGGCCGTTCACCGGTCAATTTCTGCCGCCGATGGGCAGCAAGTCAGCAAGTAAGAGTAACAAACAAGGTAGGAAACATGGTATAGATCGGGATTTTTCAGTATCAAAAGGGGTAATACAGCAGCAAGGAGTGGTGGCTGGATTGCAGGAAACACCGGGTAAAGCAAACCGATTTGTAGTTCAGAAAGCGGATCTGTTAGCCGGTGATGATTCTAAATAGCTGAGTGGAGACGGATCTGTTGCAGAGGCTTGTTCAGACTCAGATCCAAACGGGAATGATGAGGTAATTTTAGCCCCTTTGCCTATAGATAGTGATGTTGCTCCTATTTATACCCCTGATTGGGGGAAATTGTTTGCTGATCCTCAATCTGGAGTGCAATATTATGATACTATAGAAGTGGAGGGTATTATTATGGGTAAAATTTCAAAAGCTGAGGTTGAAGAGAGTATTAAAGATTGGGATAGTACTGTTGTATGTAAAGTTATTAGATCCTTCCCACCAATAGCAGTTATGGAGGGGTTTTTCAGGAGAATTTGGGGAAACCAGCATCTGCAGAGAGTGTGGATGGTAAAGCCAGGGGTTTTTCTGGTGAGGTTTGTGTAGAAAATCAATAGAGATAGAGCAGTGGAGGCTGGGATTGTACTGTTTGACAGTAAGCCAGTGATAGTGCAAGCTTGGTCTAAAAATTTGGATGTTACAATTCCTACCAAAATCCATGTTTGGTTGAGGCTCCCAGGCTTGGATATGATTTATTGGAAGCCTAATCTGTTGAGCAGAATAGTAAGCCTAATTGGCAAACCATTGAGGCTGGATAATGCTACTTTGAATGTGGAAAAGATTAATTATGCTAGAATATTGGTTGAGGTGGAGATGGGGAAGAGGATCCCTGATAAAATTCCATGGATGGATGAAAATGATACAATTCAGCACCAAGAAGTAAAGTGTGAATGGATGCCAGTAAGGTGTGGATTTTGTAACTTGTTGGGGCATGAGGAGCTGAATTGTAGAAAGAAGTTGCAGCCTGTACCAGTTAAGAAAGTCACTCAGGTTTATAGACCAAAAGTGGTGCAAACTATAACAGAGAAGATATTTATGCATGTGACGTAAGGAAAAAATCAGCTAAGCCTGTGCAAGATGAAGAAGGTTTTACTGTGGTCCCAGTGAACCCTCAACATGTGCAAGCTTCTGCTGATAAAGGGAAGGCTGTAGTGGGAGGATTGTTTCCAGTGATAGTAGAACAAGAACAGGTTTTTCCTAGTGGTTCAGGTAATCAACTTAACCTCTAAACTGATCCACCTGATGACTAGTAAGTTATTGTCTTGGAATGTAAGGGGCATTAATAAGGTGGAGAAGCAGAAACTTGTCAAGGAGTTTTGCTTAGGTCACAGTGTTGGTTTTGTTGCTTTGTTAGAAACAAGAGTAAAACAGAAAAATGAACAAAAAAATTGGGATTCAATGGGGATGGCTTGGGAGATGGTTACAAAAAATTCAGTAGTTGATCAAGGCAAATTATGGATTGCTTGGAGGCAGGACTATTTTTCTGTAAAGGTGATCAGCACAGGGGCTCAGTGGATGGATGTGCAAGTATACTTGAAGGAAACAGTATATGTGACAGCAGTGTATGGACTAAATCAGTTGGATAAAAGAGGGCCATTATGGGATCATTTGCTTGCTTGTAACTTTAGGGACTCACCATGGCTGATCATGGGAGATTTCAATGCCCCATTGCATTTTGAAGACAGAATAGGTGGGGAGTTGGTTGATCAAGAAGAGGTGAAGGATTTTCAGAATCTGATGCACTCACGGAGTCTGAAGGAGTTAAAGGTTTTTGGGCCTTTTTCCACATGGTCAAACAGAAGAAGAGCAGGGGAAAGAATATATAGCAAAATTGATAGGGCTGTAGTGAATGATGCATGGCTGGAAAATTATATGGACTCTACTTGCAGGGTTAGTGTGGATGGAACTTCTGATCATTGTCCATTGATAATACAGATTCAAGAAACTGCACCTCCTTCTCAGAAAGTTTTTAAGTTCTTTAATATGTGGTCTCTGTCTAAGGATTTCCTACCAATTGTTCAATCAGTATGGAAAAAGCAGGGAAGTTGTACTTTGCAGGAATTGTTCAATCAATTGAAATAGTTAGAGAAGCCTCTATCTAAGCTCAATAGGAGGGAACTTTCAGACATTGAAGCTAGAACAAGAGTAGCCATTCTGGCATGGGAAAAGGCTCATGCCAAACTTATCTTAGACCCCCTTAGCCCCTCTCTGCAAGATGTTGAACTGAAGCAAGAAATCTAGCTGAACAGTTACAATTGGCTGAGTACAGATTTTTGAAACAAAGAGCAAAAGTGAAGTGGTTAAAGGAATGTGACAGACCCACTGCACTTTTTTATGCTAGTTTGAAGCTCAGAAGGTACTCCAACCATATTGTCAGTCTGAAACAAGATGGGAAAATGATGCAAGGCAGGCAAGAGATCTGGCAACACATCTCACTCAATATTTTCAGCAATATTTGGGTAGAGTTTGTGAGCCAAGTATGGGGATTCAAGATGATGTAGTGAAGAGAGGAAAAGTACTTACAGTTCCTCAGCAAGCTAAATTGATCCAGCCTATCACTAATATTGAGATTGTCTCAGCTTTGAAGAGCATTAAATCCAGTAAGAGCCCAAGCCAAGATGGTTTTACCAGTCTTTTTTTTAAGAATGCATGGTCAATTATAGGAGATGAGTTTACCAGTGCTATTAATTCTTTCTTTACTGGAAGTGGGGAGCTACCTGATGAATTTAGCAAGGCTGTGATCACTCTTCTCCCAAAAAATCCTCAACCTCAACAGGCATCTGATTACAGGCCAATAGCATGTTGTTATGTGGTGTACAAGGTCATCACTAAAATCTTGTGCAAGAGACTAGGTGAAGTACTACCAAGTCTGATTAGCAACAATCAGAGTGCATTTGTGAAGGGTAGACACATAGGCCATAATATTCTTCTCACCAGGAATTATTGCATAAATATAATCTCCCAGGTATGATTCCTAGCTGCCTTATAAAAGTGGATATTTCAAAAGCTTTTGATAGCTTGAATTGGGATTTCTTGTTCAAATGGTTGAGGTGTTTAAGACTGCCAGGGCTTTTTATTCAGTGGATAAAGAAATGTGTTACACAATCTACCTTCTGTATATCATTGAATGAAGTTCTTACAAATTCTTTCAAAGGTAAAAGAGGGGTAAGACAAAGGGGATCCATTATCACCTTTACTGTTTGTGTTATCTATGGAATATTTTAGTAGGCTTTTGGAGGATAAATATAACAGTGGAGTCATAGAGTACCATCAAAGGTGTAGAAAGGTGGGAGTGCATAGCCTTTTATTTGCTGATGACCTATTGATCTTTTGTAGAGCTTCTCAAAAATGTTTAGAAGGGGTTAGGCATGTTTTAGATGTTTTTCAGGCTACTACTAGTTTGGCTGTGAATGATAGCAAGTCTCAGATATATTTTTCTAAAATGGAGGAGGCAGATCAGATATTGCTGGTTAGACTTTAAGGATGGTGAAAGGGTCTTTTCCTATACATTATTTGGGATTACCACTGACCCTTTATAAATGGGACAAGGCAGCAGGAGAGCAATTGCTTGAGAAGATGATTGCAGGCTCAGAACTTGGCAGTCTAGGAATTTAACATATGCAGGGAGAGTGCAGTTAGTCAATACTGTGCTGCTGAGCATTTCAAGCTACTGGGCCAGTGTGTTTAAGTTTCTAGAAAATTTGTTGCAGAAGATTGTGGCTCTTTGCAGAAATTATATTTGGGACAGAAAGAAGGGAGAGAGGGGTTTTACACCTGTGGGATGGGATTCTATGTGCTTTTCTCAGAAATCTGGTGGATGGGGGATAAGGGATCCATCACTGTGGAATGCTGCCTCTATATATAAACTCCTGTGGGATATACATACCAAAAAGGATGTACTTTGGGTGAGGTGGATTCATGCATATTATGTGAAAGGAAAGTCTTTGATTCATTGCAAAGCAACTGTGGGACATAGTTGGGGCTGGAAATCCTTACTGCAGGAAACAAAGTTAATGCTGGCCAGAGGGACTGAATGCTTGACTAAAACTGGCAAGTTGAGTATAAGGGCAGTTTATAACATGAAGAAGGGAGGGAGTGAGAAGGATTACTTAGCTCCATTGATTTGGCATTCTGTAATGTTACCTAAACACAGATTCTTTGTCTGGATGCTCTTTCACTCAAGGCTTGCTACTGTTGATAGACTACAAAATTTCAAGGTGTTGGGACCACAACCTCTTTGTTGTTTATGTCAACAAGTGGCTGAAACTGCACATCATTTATTCTGCTCTTGTGTTTTTCTGAATTTGGTGCTGCAGTCTCTAAATTTACCTATCAAGCAGAATTTTTTAAGGGTGTTGAAGAAATATCTAATGCATCTGAAGAAAATGAGGAAATGGTGTAAGTTCATGATGCACATTACAGTCCTGTATGAAGTCTAGTTGGAAAGAAACAAGAGGATTTTTCAGCATTCAATGGTGCCTGCTGGGGTTCTGATGACTCAGATTGAAGCTGAATGCAAAGGAAGGAGTTTTCTTTAGTTGTTTGACAGATGTTTTTAGTTTGTTTGATAGTTTGTTGATGTTTTTTGGTTTTAGTGTGGCTGGGAGAGAAGGCCAATATGTATGTATGTTGGACTGATGATTTTAATGAAAAATTTGGTTCATCAAAAAAAAATCTCATGATGTCATTATCTTCTCGGAGGGACCCAATGCATCCAAAAACTCGGCCTCGGGAACCTAGCGACTAGCAGTCAAAGCGGTGAGCTTATCAGCATCATCGGGATGAGAAGAGATAGTCAGCGTCATGTCTCTCTCCTCGTTGGATTGACACAGTAGCAAGACTTTGTCCAAACTCTTGTGCTGCTCAGAGTCATGGAATAAATCCCCATACTCCTCCCGGTGACTCTTTAACTCGGGGCTACAAGCAATAAAGGTGTCCCAAAGCTTAAGAAGTCGTTTCTACCCCCTTGGATCCCTCTCCAAAGACTGCTTCTGAGCCAACTCATTCACGGTGTCCTGATAAACCTTCAGCTCATCCTCCTAGGACTTCCTCTCCAGCAGTAAGACCTTATTCTCAGCCTCAAGCTGCTTCACCTTGTCCCCTAGCTGAGACACATCCACTGGAACTGGGACAGATGGGGAAGGTGCGACCAATTCAGTCGTCAAGGCCGAGATAACACCCTCCATCTCCTCTTCCCGGCCTCAAGAGCCTGGCACCTAGCATGTAACTCCTTCACGAAGTTGTACAGATGCCTGATCTCACCATTGGCCTGATCTCCTAGCTCGGACAGATCTACCATCAGCTGTGAAACAGAAGTCATATAAAAACCTAATGCTTTACACTTAAGAACTCACACAACAAGACAGGAAGATCACTACCTTGGAAGCAAAGAGATATTTCTTGAAGGCCTTCCGAGAAGCCTGACCAGCTCTTCTCCAGGTGGACTCAGATAGCACCCTAACTCCTTCAAAGGAGCATCTTCAGGGATCACCAGCCCAAATTTGGAATCACCATCATCCGAGGACTCCCCAACCTTAAGTTCCACCTCCTCGGACTCCTTAGCTTCCTCCTCTATCGCCTTGAGGGCTGCCTTCCCTTTCTTGGCTTTCTTCTTTGGGGAGATGCTGTATACAAGAAAAAAGAACATCAACATATTATACAGAAGAAATATATCACATAACTACGGCATGCCAGGCAAGAAATTACCTGAAGAAGACTGACTCGAAGAGGATTCACCATGGTTCCTGGGAGACTTCTTCGGACCCCGCTTCCTGGCCTTCTTCTTGTCCCCCTGGATTTTATCAGGGAGGGTCCAATCCAGGTTCGGCTTCATGAAGCTGGGTGTGGATTTCGACCGAGGAACATTCAGCAGATACGAGTAGGTGATAGAAGGCCACTGCCACACCGAGCCATGAGCTCCCCGTACAAATCCCCCCTCCTAGAAGACGATCTTCTCCTTCAAGAGCTCCTCGACGATGCCCTTTAAATGAGCAGGAGTATCGAAGACCCCGTCAAGAAGCACATCATCTTTTGGCTTTGAGTTCCAGTCATGGACCTCATACTTAGTCCGATGAAAGGCCAGCCGGATATCTTTCTACTTGCCGCTGTTATCGGGAAAAGTAAGGACCTTGCCATCTCGAGGCATGACAGTGATGTGCTCGCGCTTCTCGAAGAAAAACAGCCTGAACAAGCTCCTGAATAAGTCGAGGCTTGGCTCATACTCCTTCCGAGCACACCATGATATCAGCGCCATCATCGTCACCACCACATTGGAGTGGATTTGGCAGGATGCAGCTGATGATGTTGCAGAAACTCCGAGAACAAAGGGGGAAAGGGAAAACTTAATCCATGTTGCAGAAATCTCCCATATATCACCTCTCGAATGGGGCTCACCAGATCCTTGACCAAAGTCGGCGAAGTGGTCTTATCCTCGTCAGATCAGCCTCGACGGGGTATGACAACCTGCATGATTTTAGAAACTGCAGGGTCTTTTTGTCGACCATCTTGGTGATGCCACTTGCATCACCGTCAACTTGAGCCCGTTTATCAACTTGGGACTCCATATTTGGGTCCATACCCGACCCAGACGCACCATCATCCACCACCGTAGTCACAGCCTGTAGCGGCGTAGCAATGGTTACCTCCATCAACTCCCTAGAGTCCACCTCCAAGTACAGAGTGCTTAAATCACGACTGGTCGGGGCTCCTCCTTCAACAACATTCTCTACATTGCTAGGGGGAACGCTGGAGTTTGTCGACGACATGGAAATTTAGAGAATGGGGGGGGGGGAATGTGTGAAGAAGAAGAATGAAAGAGAAGAGTTTTTCTGAGATTGGAAACGAAAATTACTTGGGTGAAGATTGATGATAAACACAAGGAAAAGTTACTTGGTTATATAGCCAGTAATTAACACGCATTTAAACCAGTAATTACCTCGACTCGCGAAACGACAGGCAATTGGAAGGTTGGTCTTTCTCACCGCCAGAGATACAATGAGCGGATGCCACGTGTCAGCTACCTCAGAATTTAAGAAGACGGGTTTAAATCCGACCGTCCACTTGTCTTGATGGAATACGAAAAGAACTTGAAACTAGATATTCAGAAGGGCCGGCCCAAGAGGTTGATCCCAAGCGGACACCCCCGAGCTTAATACCCCGAGGAACAAGCCTTTCATCCAGCCTTTGAGATGGAGTTCTCGAAATTCTGAAGATCTACCTTGGGGCTACTGATTAGTCCATGGTTTGCATTCTGGACCTCATTCCAGGGCCCGAGAAGGGTCATAGGCTCGAGATACGCGGAGGGTGGATCCACGGGTCCATCAATCCTAATCCTTCTAAGGAATGCGTATAATATGAATGTTTTATAAGGAATACTCGTCCTCCTAAACATGGTAAATACAACCATGACCGAAATAGACTTCTTCTATACATGGTAATATAACTGTTATCTCCATAAGAGTTGTATTCATACCATAATTACATATCTTGGTGATCTACGGATTGTAGACATATAAATACTGAAGGTTTGGTAAACCTCTCAATCTTTTATTTTACATACAATACGTCTTAAGCATCATACTAACTTGAGCGTCGGAGTGTCTATCCTCGGGACACCCGAGACTTTGTTTTGCAGATCAGTTCGTGAGTTGGGTTCGTGATCAAGCGCTGGTCTTAGACATCCATTAGTTTATGCCAAAGTTGATATTATTATAACTTGTCAAATTTTTGAATATGACTATATTTTAAATCTGATAAAATCCATCTAATGTTTTTTCTGCTTCTTGTTAAACTTGTAAATTCACGAGACATAAATAAACCTTCTTGGCATCGGTCCTTTTTTCTAACAATCATGGAAAATGTCATAGTGCTATACTTTAAAATAGAGAAACGATGAAACTAGATGATATAGATTGGCATATTTTTACTTAAAAAAGTAGACATAAAGATGCTAATGTATAATTGAATTTTCAATGATGATAATTTCCCCTATTCTCGCATTATTGTTGTCAAGAATTAACGCAGTTCCTAACGTAAGATAGGTCATAGAGGTGTTTATTTGTGCTTGATTCTTGAGTTTTCTCCATGCCAGTTGGAACCCTCCCTTGAGTTAACTCAAAAATAATATCAATATATGTTTCAAAAAGTTCAACATCCAGAGTGGATAACACCAAAATCCAAAATTTTGAAATATTGTCTATTTTGATACTGAATCCATGTTGTACTTGATAATCTAAAATCAAAATGTGTTAATGAAGGCTAAAATCTCATATATGATATTTAAGTGCATTATATCATTCTGAAAAGTTTCAAATTTAGTAAACCTCCAAGAAAGATAGAAATTCTTAATGTATATTTTTGATGTTGAAGTAGATATTATCATGGATCTAAAGTCAATCTGAAAAGTTTGAGACTTAGCTTTTAGTAAATTAAACCTCCAAGAACGACAGAGCTTCTTAATGTAGAGTTTTGATGTTGAAGCATGTATTATCATCGATCTAAAGTCATTTACACTCGAAAATGATTTTAAGTAATTTTAGTTCATATTTGTTTGTCATGGACTACATTAGTGTTATCATCTTCTAGAAACCTTTTGATGTTCCTTTAATTACTCAACTTTGCCATTGTTGCTTACCAATCCAACTACTTTAATTAAACATTTTTTTACATCATTTCATGCTAATGTATGTGGCATGATGCTTTATACGTTGAAGAAAAGAAATTTATCCTTTTATCCCTTTCTAATTGTTCAAAGGTTAGTTTTACAATAGTATTATAACTACAATTCCTCTTCTATTATTAGATTATTATAGAATGAATTAAAATTTAAAATTTGTTTGTGATTCTTTTGGAGTTCATATAGACACTTTGGGATACATGATGTGATTCTTGCAAGAGATGATTGAGGATGAATTATTTTCCCTAAAAACCATCCTTCCTCGATTGACAATAGAGATTGCTCTACAAAATTGGGGAGCCCAGATACATACTATTGTCTCCGTGTCATTAGAGATATTGGATTTATGATTTTTCCCGGTTCTATTTCTATAAAATTAGATGTGATTCATTACATAATGTATGTGGCCTTTCAGGTTTAATTAAGATTCTTAGTCTCTAACATTTGTTGGGTGATTTTTTTTGTTTAGCTGTTAAGCCCTTGGAACTTGGCATTTTATTTGCACTTTGCCTTAGAAACATCAACTTCCAGCCATTATTACAAAGTTTAAAGAATCTCATAATTAAACAATTCATGAATTAGTATCATAATTTTTATAATAGGATGGATAAGTAGCATAGTTAATATGCTTTTCTAATTATGTCTAGGCGACTATATCTCAACTTAATAATATTTTTAAAATAAGTTTTTAAACTTAATGTGGTTTTCTTTATAAGACAATGATACTCGTATCATGGTTGCGATGGTGGTTGCCAACTTAAGGAGGTTTGAGCAGACACAAGAATGGCGCGGTGATTTTTCAGACGCTTCACTGTCACAATCACTATTGAGCCCACCGGATACCCAATGTAGAGTGTTCTTTGATTCTTGCATCAGTAGTGAGCACATGAGTAGTAGTAGCTTTCAGCCCAGATGACACGTTTCTACATGCGGCAACGAGGAAGCTCCCGGGTATTCTAAACTATTGCTTTGCTGATGTGTTAGCATTGGAAAATGCTATTTCTTTAACCGGAAGACTAAACCATGAGAATGCTTGCATAATTGGGTGACGCTCTACAAGTTATCAAAATGGTCAAAGAATATGTTGACGTACATGAAAATCTGGAATTTTCTCGACAAAGTGAAATTGGAGTTAGAGAGTAGCAATGTATTGGGGCCATTTTGGGTTCCCATGTGATCAGAATTATGTAGCTCACTCCCTAACAAACTATTCGACGTCCAGTTCCTTGTTAATATTAAGATACTCCTCTAAATTTTTTCATTCATTTCTAAACGATTTATCGGATAATAAAATAAAAGTTTTATTTTGTTCAAAAAGAGTGATAGCTTATAATTGTAGTGGATATTTTAAAATAAATAACAGAATACCCATTTCCATATGTGGGGTTTTGCTCTATAAAATCCCAATTCCAATTTAAACAGCATGTGATAAAAAAAAAACAAAATTTAAACAGCGTGCATCAAGTCCAGTCTCTGCCCTTTTCCCTCTCTCCCCTCTTTTGTTTCTGCTTATCGTCTCACTTGTCAATGGCAACTTCAGCAGGTGGAGCCAACGGAGGCGCTGCGGGGGCTGTGGAGTGGCACCAGAGGCCTCAGAACCCTAAGAACCCCGTTGTTTTCTTTGATGTTACCATCGGCACCATTCCCGCCGGTCGGATTAAGATGGAGCTCTTCGCCGATATTGTCCCCAAAACCGCAGAGAATTTCCGGTACCAATTCCTCCTACCACAATAATTATTCTGCTTATATGTATATGTATTTCCCTATTAATCGTACTACTTCCTAGCCTCGCGCTTAGGGCTAGGGTTCGTATATAATCTGGGATTAGTAAATTTGAATTAAACCTAGTGCTATAGGATTGCAAATGAATACCAATAACAACTATAGTGCAGTTATCTGGAACCGGGCTTATTTTGATTTTGCATTTTCATTTAGGCCATTGATTTTTGGAATGATTTTATGTGTTTAAATTGCAATGGATGCTTGAATTACCAGCCAAGGGGACCAATCTATTCATTTCATTGGCTCTTATGCACATTCATTAGTTTTATGCTACTATGCGTTGTAGTTTACCATTTTCTGGCTCTGGGGATAAATTCTTATTTTTAACTTCTAATTTTCCCCTCCTTTTCAGGCAGTTTTGCACTGGTGAGCACAGGTGAGTTAATGCAGATACCTTTGTTTCATTATATGCTCTTGAGTGCACCTATCTAGCATAGGATTGTTTGATGTACTTCTGTCATTTGTTTTTGTTTTTCTGTTTTTCGAATTCCTCTGCATTTATCATGTTTACGTCACAGCAAATCCTAGTTAGTAGTATCCATGATTATTCCTCTTTATTGTTCATGACCATTGCCAAGTAATCTGATGTGTTAATGTTACCAGTCCTTTATTGAATAATGAATTTTTGATTGGTTGTGCCTGAATTTACAGGAAAGGGGCAGGGCTTCCTATTGGCTTCAAGGGTTCCCCGTTCCATAGGGTGATTAAGGATTTCATGATACAAGGTGGTGACTTTCTAAAGGTACTGTCTATGCCACTTGTGCGTGAATACTAGCGATTGTGGTCCATTTGAGGTAGTGTAATAAAGCACTAGTAAAAAAGGTGCATTGTCTGTGATAACATACTCTGTGACCCCAAAATCCAATCTTTTGATGCCCTTCCTTTGTGTAATCGCAATGTTTCCAGGCAATATTATTTAAACTGTTGTTCCATTTCTTTGTTGAAACAGATGATTGAATTATCATTAAAAGCCTGAAGGGGAGCATCCTTTTTTGAAGCTGTTTGTGTAGAAACAGTAATCACCCTTGTTAGGGTTTACAGATTGCTTTCTATCTAATTCATCTCTTAAACGGGCTTTTTTTTTCCAGGGTGATGGAAGTGGTTGTACGTCTATATATGGGAGCAAGTTTGAGGATGAAAACTTTGTTGCAAAACACACTGGTCCTGGTCTCTTGTCTATGGTAAGACAGAATTTCTGAGAGTAATTTTTTCTCTGATTTGTGCAACATTTTCTCTTCATGTCATATTTATAATAATCTATTGATGAAAATGTGAATGGATGCTGCATTTGGATTTTATTTTTTTAACTTAAAGTTTTATTCTTGCAAGCTCATTGTTACATCTCATGTGTCATAAGAAATAAATCATGCATTTGGTTTATGCTCCTCCGTATTGCGATCTGGAGTTGGTGATGATAAGTGGAAGGACAGCTAGTTATATTTAATTACTTGATGATCAAGGTAGCGTATTAGAAATTGGAGTAAGATTTATAGCCTTAGGTGGTGGTTATTGTCTTATTCATAACCAATGACAGTAAAGGTAAATAGGGAACAGATTAATTTTGTCTTAGAGTAGAGCCACCAAAGATATCTTTCCATTGTTTAGGATTCTTATTTCATATTTCTATGGAGAGGAAGGATCGATTTGTGTTCCTTTTCTTTATTTTTATCTTTTTTAAATTTATGCGAATGTAAGGCATCAGCCAACTCTTGGTCATGTTTAATGAGACATTCTGTTTCTGTCAGGCAAATAGTGGACAAAATACGAACGGGTGTCAGGTATGAATCCTACATCTATTTATGACGATCTTCATCATTTTTCATTGTTTCTGACTCATTACTATTTATCGGTGTAGTTTTTCATCACTTGTGCCAAGTGCGACTGGCTGGACAATAAGCATGTAGTATTTGGGGTATGTACTTGTCTTCTCAAATTGCTGATAGGTGCAGAGTTACTCAAAATTGCGTTCTAATGATTTTGGGATTACATTTAAAGGATTTTGTTACCTTCTGTGGCATTTTAGGATCGACCAATTTTTAATTATTTTCTGACTAGAAGCAGAAAGTTTAGTTATATTTTCCAACCTAAGAATGCCAATTTCCTACAGTTGCCTAAAACACGTGTAACTTTTATAAGTTTAATTGTATCTAGTAGGATGACAAATCAGAAATTGTTAGGATTGGATATGCATCTCGTCGCTTCTCTCAACTAATTTGCCTATAAATGATTGTGCATTACTGTGAGAATAATGTGGACACAAGAATTGATTCTATTGTTCTTTCATTACAGCGAGTTGTTGGAGATGGCCTTATGGTGGTCAGAAAGATTGAAAACGTTGCTATTGGACCCAATAATCGACCTAAGTTGCCCTGCGTGATTGCCCAATGTGGGGAGATGTAATGTGCTGATTCAGATTATGCTTATTTTGCCTGTTGTAACCTCTCTTAGTTTGATATTTGGTTAGCACAATTGCATGTGTACTATTCGTTAAATTCTTTTAATTCAACTGTAAGAGTTTAAGTTTGCAATTCAGTTTGGATCAAAAACAGTAAATTGTAGGTCCAATAAGGGTCTAAAATTGAATTACAAAAGCCTGTAGGCATCAAATTCAAGCAAATTGTAGGCCCAAAGTGTATACTAGAGGAGAAGAAATTGATCACTATTGATTTCAGCTTCCAGCAAAACAATAGCATGTTAATGGTTTACTTGCCTATAATGTCATCAAGACATTTTTTTGCCGAAGCGCATTATTACTTTTACAACTGATTCCAATGTGTTTGAAGTTGTATTGTATTCTAGCATGCCTCGCTAAATGTAAGCGTGAAAAAAAATGATACTTTGTAAATATTCTGATTATACCCTCTCAAATACGTGTTCAAAATCAACATTGCCTTTTGAAATAATTACATAACCCTATAAATTGTAATGTTCACATTATTAATAAATACAGTATCAGGTTCTAGAATTACAACATGATATTCAGTGCCTAGGTTGGTACAATTTATGGAGAATCTACTAATGACTCATTCACTTGTATTTTTTTTAAAATAAAACCATTGTTCAAGTGGGGTGATGCTCATTAGTTTCACCAAACCTGAAAAATTCCATAAAAGTCTTGTAAATCAATAGTTGAGTAGTACATGAACAAAGTCAAGGAACTATATGATTCATGATTAGACTATATCTATATCTATGTCTACTTCTACAAGCAAGTTAGAGATCGCTAAGCGAAACCCAAATCTATAGATAAAAGGACTCAATACTCGCAAGCAAGTTAGGGATCGCTGTGCGAAACCCAATTTTCCGCCGACAAGTACGGGGTTCAATATATCTATGAAGGCTGCCTGACCAATCAGAAGAAATCCCGGCAGATAGTGCCACTGTCCATTTGAGGCACACTTTGATTGAAGGTTTCCATCCAGAGCTTATTGAGTTTCTGTGAAGTCCCAGATACTATTTGATCCATCTTTATGAGTCCTCATCCTCATCTCTTCTACACATCTTGTAGCTTCCATTCTGCACAATGAAACACAAGGAGCAATATCCGGTCTAGCGTAATCTTAAGTAGGGAATTTCCCTACTATCAAGTTCAACAAGTCCTCTAATATGCATAGGTAAAGTGTGTTGTGTAAAGGTGTTTGAAGCATCTGTTTCACTTGCTAATTTAGCAAGTTTATTTGCCACTGAGTTCGCTTCTCTAAACACATGAGCAAAGGATATAGTGAACTAATCGCTAAGTCCCAGATATTCCTGAGATATGTCAATAGTCTCCATGGTGTTCTTGACTTCTTGTTGATTAAGTTGAGCAGCACCAGTGAGTCCACTTCCACCGCAATATCAATAAAGCCCTCAAAGAAAGCAGCTTTCAAGCATAAACTTAGTGTTACTGTTTCAGCTTCAAGGCAGTCCTGGACATGAAGCTTTTGTGTCTTAGCAAATAACACTTTTCCTGATTGTCTCTCAACACTATACCTGCACCACTTTTCCCATTTCTCAAGAAAGAACCATCAGTATTCAATTTATAAGTTTTAAGAACAGGTAATTTCCATGTTACTGTCCTGTCATGTCTAATCGAGAGCCCTGAATTAGGGGCTCTGATTTTAGACAAAGATTTATGATGCAATTGAGCTATGAAACTGATCATATCAATTATCATTTTACTGATAACTTGTTTGTTAGGGGAAATATCATCATATAAATATGATACTCTTGCACACCATACAAACCAGAGTGTCATCACATGTGTAATTTTTTATATCTGTCTCCTATAGATTGTACCCGCATCCAAGTTCCAGTAGTAATATAATACATTCCACAAAGAGTCAGAGAGAATATGAGAGATATCAAACCTCTCACTGACTGTTATCCATATCCATGTCACAATATCACAACTATTAAAGTTGTGGTGAAGATCATCTGCATCAGTGAAACAAAAACAACACATAGATGGTTGGTGTATATTAAATTCCTCAAGTATATCAGCAGTGGGTATCAACCTGTTTACTATCCTCCAACAAAAAATTGTCATTTTCTTTGGAATGTATTCAGACCACATGGCCCTAAAAGATTTCACCTCAAGTTTTTTAGGCCTTATAAGTTCCTAAGCAGAAGCAGTAGTGAATTTGCGATCATTAGTAGGCTTCCATACCAACATATCATCAAATTGGTCAAAAAGAGGAAATTATGCACTTATCAAATTCACATACTCATCAGACAGACCATGCTTTATTAATTCCAAGTAGTGTGATTGATTATAACAAAATTCATGCACACTTAAATCAGGTAAATGGACCTCATGATCCTCATCCCAAACATCAATTAAAGAACTATCACCAATCCTTTTAGAGTCCCAGAATGATATTTCCCCTTTTCCAACACTAATGAAAGTGTTGGCTGAGGTAGTTTCATTCACTTGGTTAATTCTACGCCAAGTTTTTGATTTCTTAAGGTGATTGGGAAGGGACCACATGAATTGTGCCCACATACTCATACCTGTTTGTAACCTCCACCATAGTTTCATAGAGAATGCCTGGATTATAATATGTAAGTCTTTAACTCCAAGACCATTTTCCATCAGAGGAAAGCAAATTTTAGACCATGCCCTCCAGGTTCTTTTCTGTCCATAATCAGATGATCCCCAAAGGAGTTTTTCTGCAACTCCCTTAGTAGGTTTAATTACTGTTAATATATGTAAGGGAATTGCAGATAATACATGTTTAATCAATGTTAATCTCACAGCCTGATTTAACCACTTGTTTTGCCAAAGTGCTAGCTTTGCAGCTATTTTATCAAATAAGGATTGAAAATAAAGTATGTTTAGTCAGGCTAGTGTATATTGGACATCCTAGATATATGAAAGGAAATGTACCTTCATTAATGCCAGAAACCTGAGTTACCATTGTTTTGACAGCAGCTGTAGTATGCTTAGTAATGTAGTAAGCTGATTTCTCCAGATTGATCCTTTGTCCTGTAGCACTCTCATAACTGATCAGGAACTGTTTTAAATTGGAGAGGTCGGATCTGTTGGCCTTCAAAAAAACCACTGTATCATCAGCAAAATTTAAATGAGTGATTTTAGTGCAAGAATGTGGGAACTTATAATAATCAATCTTTGAGTTTTGAAACAACAAGCCTAATTGAAAACACTTTAGTGAGTAGAATAAATAAGAAAGGGGATAGAGGATCCCCTTGCTTAATACCCCTAGAAGAGTTAAAAAATCCTTTAGGCTGGCCATTCACAAGGATTGAAAACTTTGTTGCAGAAATATTGCCCATGATATTTTTAACAAACAAGTTATCAAATCCCATTTTGATTAAGAATTTTTCCAGAAAGGACCAGGAGACTCTTTCAAATGCCTTGACCATGTCAAGTTTAAAAATAATATTTGAACCTCTTCCTTTATTGTGTAAAAAATTGGTGATTTCTTGCATTAAAAGTACATTATCAGCCAGTTCCCTACCCTGAACAAATGTTGATTGTTCAGGGGAGATTAAACCAGGCATCATGGGCTTCAGTCTCTCAGTGTAAAGTTTTTAAAAAACTTTGTTTACAAAATTGGAGAGACTAATAGAGCGAAAATCAGAGAAATAGTTTATCACTGTTTCTTTTGGAATCAATGTGATAAAAGATGAGGCTATAGCTCTGGGTATAGGAACTCCACTTAAATATTCATTTACTACATTAAGGAGATCATCACATATAATTTCCCAGCATGAGGTAAAAAACTTCCCTGAATATCCATCCGGACCTGGGGCTGAACCCCATCCATGCCAAATACAACCTGTTTCAACTCAGTAAGATTAGTCAGTTTAATCAGTTGAGCATTATTTTCAGCAGTAATGACTCCAGGAATGTTCTGCAATAACAAATCAGAGTGATGATTATTTAAATCCTGGTTTTCTTCACTGAGTAGTGAAGTGAAGAAAGTCACTGCTTCATCTGCAATCAGAACTGGATCAGTAATCAAAATATCATCTGAGTTCTTAATGGCTAAAATATGTTGCCTAACTTGTCTAGATTTGACAGAAGCATGGAAGAATTTAGTGTTGGAGTCACCCTCCTTTAGCCATTTGATCCTAGCGTTTTGTTTCCAAAATGTTTCTTGTCTATTAATAGCTAAGGCCAATTCAGCTCTGTTTAGCTCAGACCTGTTAGCAATAGAATCATCATTCTGGAAAATAATCTCTTTTTGTTACACTAACTATTCAACAGTTTCTACCTGATCATGCACATTACCAAAGGTAAGTTTATTTCACTCTTTCGGCTTTAGTTTCAGCCTCATTAATTTTAGATAGAATTTCAACATACCAAATCCACCACAAGGTGTTTGTAATGTTTGCATTATACTAAAAGTCATCTTATCAAGACCTTAAATAATCAGCTATGAATTAACTTCAACTATCTACTTTTTGTGATTCAGATTGGGAAATGTCTATTAATTCATCCATTATCTGGTTATTTTATGATTTAAGTGAATCTCCAATTTCTTAGAAATTTAAAAAAAAATAAAAAATTTCTCGTGTTTCGAGTGTTATTTGTTGGGAGCTGCTCTGGCTCAAATCTTCTTCCGGTCTATATGTGTTGGTCACTCTTCTCATATGTGTGTGTTTTGTGATGGGTACCTCTCCATAATGCAATAAATCCCGTGTTTTATGAACATATGAAATACATTGAGATCGGCTACATGTTTTCCGTGAGTTGCTTCAGACTTACCTCCAATCAACCAATCTTTTTACCAAGGATGTAGGACGACAAGCATTTTAAAGGTTACTTAGAAATTTAACATTCAGATCATCATCCTCCAACTTCATTAGGAGTGTTACAGAGATGTTTTTTGAATATTCTGTTGATCCTCTTTTGATAATACTAAGTCTCCATTTGATTAAACTGAAATTTGAAGTCTGAAATCTGAAGTTTGAACGAATAAGTGTTGAATACTGAAAATCGAAAAATAGTAAATTCATATGTCTGAATCTGAAGTTTGAATGAGAGAAGTAAGCTAATTTTCTAAAAATAGTAAACATTTTATGCATTAAGTGATAAGTGAAAATCAAATCGCTTAGTTGGGAGAGTCCATTTGTACTTGACAATTAAGACCCACTTTTTCATTAAGATGTCAATTTTACCATTATCAAACACCTAAAATTTTAATTTAGTACTTATTCATTAAGTTATCCACTTAATTGGGTTATCAAACAGAGTCTAACTATATGCATACCTGTATATCTAGGTACATAGACCAGAATAAACATTGCATTTTGTATTACCACCTCTAATTTCTTTATAATGGTTGAGTTTGACAAGGAAAATAAAATTTGATGGCAAGTTTGACTATCAATAACTTTAGTTACGTACATCAATTATGGTTCAGCTAAAATTTTTGCAATCGGTGAAAATTTATGAAGGAATCAGCTGAAAAGCGTGCAACCAGCTACACAGAATAAGTTGAGATGAAACTGAACTAGACAAGGTCTAAGTCTAAAGTTTTGATATTATACACACACACACATATATGGATGTGAGACTCAAGCTATCAATCGGGTATCTGTGTCATCAATCCCCAATCACCTGCAAGTATCCCAGAGGCTCAACTAGTGCGACCCGATTTATACGACTTGTACCCTTGTACAACCTATATAATTATGAGAGAGAGTTTTGGCTAGGATGGTCTCATCATAAACTTATGATAGGACCACTCTTTATTTCACATTTATGAGATAAGTTAATGTGTTTGTATTATTAGACTCTTAATATGATACTATTAGTTACTTACTTCAACAAAGAATTCATTCAAATATGATTATATAGTTAGTTCAAATGTTTCTCATTAGTTTAATTTTATTGTATTTTTCTCCGTTTATTAAGTTTTTTATAATCTATTCAAATATTGTAAATGATTTAATTGAGTTAGAATGACAAACAAAAGTTACAAACACGCAAAGTGATCTAAAAAAACATATGAGAAATCATACGTCTTACCATAAGGTTATGGTAGGACGGTCTCACCAAGACTTTGTATAATTCTGAATACAAAGTCTTGGATGTGTGACTTTAGCTCTCGATCGAGTATCCATGCTGAAAGTATCAAATAGGGGGATCCGGGGGTAGACTCTCAGACGTCAAGTTAGTAATATTGGTACGCAAGACTTGAGAAAATTTGTATAGACTGTGTGTAGCTATCGACACATAATAATTTTGAACTCTAATATAAGATAAGAGAACTTATCTTGAAGACAAAATCTATTCTTTTTGTAATTAAATCGACGGACATAATTATCTATTGTAATTATAACTCTTAAACCCTTATTAATCCACCACGTATGGACCGTTGGCTCGATCACGGACCTCAGGGTTGAACACAGGACGCTCGGGTTGATCATGAAATGATCAGGTAAGGCCGTCGAGACCGAATACCATCACATGTTAAAATCCTTTCTAAAGTATATCTTATGATGATATTATTAGCCATATATTAATTTTAAAATTATGGTCAAATTTGTAATAAATTTTGTGATGACACATAGTAACTAATCCATCGTATAAAAATTAAAGAGATTATTTGAGGTCATTAAACACAATATCATATTTTACCATTTCCAGCAGAAAGATATGTTAGTTATCTTTTAAAAACAAGACACAAGAAATCGTTAATTACAAGACACAAGACGCAAGAAAATTCCAAAACCACGAAAATCCTCTCTTTTACTCTTTAATCTTCTTCCCCATCTTCCCACCATAGCAAGGTGGGGAAGCAACCGTTAATACGGTTATTTTTTTCTAATAAGTGTGAATTGTTCACATCGATTAGTTTTGCTATTAAATAAATGTGAATTTTTCACATCTATTAGTTATGTTATCGAATAAATGTGAATTGTCACATTGCTTGATCTGGTTTGTTAGATTGATGTTTTGCTCTCCACCTGGTTGCATAGCCGTGTTCGGCTCTTGATCGATGTGTAATGTTCTCGATCTGATTTACATTTCGTGTATTCGTTCGTGATTTATGTATTTTAATGTGTTAGCGGTTTGAAGAACATAGATAATGCTCTAAATCAAATGGTGTTGAAGATTTAGCAGGTCCCTACTTAGTGTAGTGATAGTACAGATGGTATCGTTGAGATATATTTTAGTTATTCTTATAACGGATTGGTTTAATTGGATATATCAATTTCCCGTAATCGATACTGGGTGGTTCCAAGTATGGGTGTATATGAGTTGAGCCGTTCGTGAGCGAATCTCGAGAAATTCGGTCAAAACTCGAGTTTGAATTTGATTTGATCAAGCTCCAACTCGATCTCGTTCGAGTGTGTAACGACTCAAGTACGAGTTTATAAATTTTATATTGATAGGCTCAACAAACTTTATCGAGCCAATATGTATAGCTAAATACATTATTAATATTAGGGGTTTTCAGGAATAAAAGAATTTTAGGCCTAGGTAAAATTTAATTTGTTTTAGTCCTTTAAATTCACATGTTTTGGTATTTTAGATTGGTGGTAACTATATTTTTATTAAAATTCATCAAGTTAATTACATTGAGTTGGTTTGATATTGAACTTTTTGAGTTTAACGAGCTCCATTGACTCGAGTTGGAGCTCGAAGTTCGTGAGTCGGTCTCGTAAAAAGTGAACGAGTTAAGTTTGACCTCAATTTTGTTCTGTTCGAAAGTGGTCAAACTCGAACTCGTTTCGCAAAATATTTAATGAGACGAGTTTGAGTACACCCTTATTCGATCTCGACTCGACTAACTTATACCCTATTTTCAAGTATGTGAATAAATAATAATTAAAAAGTGAATAAAACTTAAATTATATTTTTAGTGGATATAGCATAAAAGAATTGTATCGAGGCAACAATATGTTAAAGTTACGAATCCGTACATTATTATTTGTCCCCGTATTATAATTTCACTTCACTTAAAAAAATAATAATTTTCACTTCACTTATTATAAAAATATTAAAAATTCATTAAAGTTTGTCCAGACCGCGGTTTGTAGACTTGTAGTGCATCAAACACGAGCAATGTACTCGTGTAATTGTGTAATTATATACTTCACATTTTTGCATTAAGGCAATATACTTCCACCGCAAGTCAGCAAGATGATGAATTCAAAGTTTTGAAATGACCGATATAAATTACCTTCAGGCAATCAAATCTAACTCATTCCGACCGTATCATTCAAAATAGTTGAACTAAATTTCATTGACCATTTTAATTTGTATGGTTTTGGAATACGTCTACAATTTATTGTTAAAAATTTAGAAGCAGACACCAAATATTAAAAATGTTACAGTCGCGATGCGCGTCCTGATGATCCGTCGCGATGGTACGATGGGGTGAACTTGCTAAGAATCAAGGAACTCTCAATCAGGGCGGGGCGGCTAATTACGTTCCCGCTCCGATGCTAAAGTCAGTAGACTGTTCGGAGAGTTGGGATGTGTTTTATTGTGTTTAGTTAACTTACTCCTCTCTAGTGTGATAGAGAGATATGTATAGTACTGGAAAGCTGACTTGGTCTCATCAGACCACGCCGTTAGGTGGTCTGGGAAGATTCTCCTGCCAGGTTTGGTAAAGCTGCCATCTGCTGTCGGGTCTGGCCCGATCGTGGTGCAGGATGAGGGGTCGGGATGAACCATACGGGATGGTGAGATGCCCGACCCTAACAAGTCCCCCCAAGTCCGAGCTCGAAGCGACGGTTCGAGCGTGGGGCTGTAACTGGGTTTCTGGAATCTGTGTGACAGTGGGCCTTCTGACTTAACTGCATGTCTGCCACGTGTCGTCACTTTTTCTCGGGGATGCGTATAGATTTATCCTTTGTAACTGTGCAACTTTTGGCAACCGCCATTATTGCTTTAACTGCTCGCATAACTCCCCCCTTTTCCATTCAAATTTGAAACTGCTCCTCATTTCTGCCTTCTTTCTCCTGTCCCAAATTCGTTACCTTCAACCTCAGGTATTCTGCACTCACTCGTTTACTTTTCTCGTTTTCGTGTCCCTTCTCTTCCTGCCTTTGTCGTGTTCTGCCGGTTTCGACCATGGCGGATATCCCCGTTTCCGGCGCGTTCTGCCAGATCACCGACGATGAAGCGGCCGAGTTTATCCAGATCTGTCGGGATACCGAGGGCCTTCAGATCGCTGATTTGGCAAAGTCGATTTTTCAACCCAAGCCTAGCGACACCATCAACGCTGGCTCGGCGGGCAAAGTTCCCGTTTATTACGAGCACCTGACCCGCTGCAGCGTCAGGTTCCCTCTTACTCCCTTTTGTCAATCCGTTCTGTGTTATTTTGACATGACTCTGGGCTTGATGACGCCGAATGCTGTGCGTAATATAATTGGCTTCGAGACCTTGTGTGGCGCTCGTGGGGTTGTCCCCTCTGTTACCCTGTTCAGAGTGTTCTTCTACACTGGTGGTGGTGATAACGAGGATGGTTGGGGCCACATCAAGATTCGCCCCAAAGCTGACCTGCATATCTTGACCGGCATGCCCAAGACGAAAGACTGGAAGGTAAAATTCATGTTCGTCGATGAAGATGTGGTGTATGACCCTGTCGCCTCTCGCCCAAAACAGGCTATAGGTGATCCTGACACACGCGGCCGCGCTCCAGATGGCGTGTCCTAGAACCGCTTGGCTGCCTCCATCAGGGCTCTGAAAGAGAAGCCGGAGAGATGGGATGTTTTGAAGCTGGATGAGAGGTTGCGGGATTCTGGCCTGCCTCACCGTCGCGTGCTTCCCGCCATCCAGGATGATGCTATTGCCGTCCCAGATGGCGGTAACGCCGTCCGGGATGAGGACAACGTCCCTCAAGGTGTTGAAAACTTCAGCCCGCCCCCTGCGCTGGCCATCGCGAAAATTGGTCAAACCGACAAAGGCATGTAGTTAGGCTTGATCCTCTCTCTTCATCTTTCGTATGCATTATCATGATCTTTTATTTTTGCATCAACTGTACTTGTCTCTTGACGTGTGTTTACTGCAGACATGACTCGCCGCCGTCCGACCATTGATGTGACCAAGTTCAACCGCCCCTCCCAACACAGGAGGTTGGATGACAGCACCGGCCCCAACCAGTCCACTCAGTCGCATGGCTAGTCTTTCCAGACTGGCCAGGATGGCAATGTTGATGGTTCCTCGTTCCCGTATCAGGATACGGGGTCGTCAAGGGGGTTGCTGAAGCCTGATCAGCTATTCCAGAAGGGGGTCGGTGGTCGTGATGTGCTCGGGGGTGGTGAGAATACCTTAGCCCGACCCCAAGTGTCTGAGAAGCCGAAAAGTGGCACTGACGCGACTGGTCAACAACATGGTGGGAGGGCCCCTCCGCATGCTGGTGGTTTTCAGACCGACAAGGGTAAAACCAACTCCTCCACCGTCTTCCTCAACTCGCCTGCCGGTCGTCTGGAGTATCTCAAGGAGGTGATGCCCCTTGATCATTTTAGGGCTTGGGTGAAGAATCCGGCGTTGAATCTTCATGAGGTCAGGACTGCCACGGACAATCTGATCTCGTCCGTCTTTGATGTAAGTCTCATCTGGTTGTTGCTCTTTTATGCTCTATTTTCTCTTTCAACTTTGTCATCTTAACTATTGTAATGTCAGGGTGCTTGCTCATCCCTCGCCGTCATCTCTGACTTCAGCACTTTGTGCTTGGCGCATGAGGCTGATCAGAAGGTGCATCATGCCACCCTCATCGAACTTGGGGATGTGAAGAGACAGCTGGCTATCGCCGATGCCGAGATAACTAAACTCCAAGATGATGCCAAGGCTAAGGCAGATGCTGATGCCGAGTGGTCGCCTGACGACTGGATGGAATCCGAGCAGGCACTGAAGAAGCAGCTGGACGCTGTCAACGCCCAATTAGCGTCTGCCATTTCGGATGGCGAGGAGCTGAAATCGGCCAAGGAGACCAGCGATGCTGCCCTGCTGGATGCCCATAAGTCTGCCACCGAGCTACAAAAACGTCTAGATGAGGCTGTTGAGAAGGCTGATGAGGTGAAGAAGATGTCTGACGACCTGGTTGCTTTGCAAGCTCGCTATGCCGAGTCCGAGGATCAGCTGAAGAAGGCGCTGGAGGATAAAGCAAATCTCGCCATTAACTATCAGGCTGTGTTGACCTCCGGCATGCGTGAAGTGTTTGCCAAAGTGGCTCGCTCCGAGCGTGCCGTTGCGCGCTCTTCTGCCTTCCTTCGACGGGCGTATGCGCTGGATAACGTGTATGAGGACTCTGCTGCCTATGCCACTGCTCTGTCCGAGCTCACAGATGCCTTCGTCGGCTATGGATTCCCTGAGTACTTCTCTACACTGACCGGTGAAATGACTCCTGCTGAGCTTGTTGCCTGGGAGCCAGATGTTGCAGTTCCGCTTGTTATCGTGGATGGTGAAGTCGTGACAGATGAAGGGCTTGTGAAGGACTTGGAGGATGCAGGCAACAACGTTCAAGTCTCTGCCCAGAACCATTAGTTCTGCCCTCCTTCCCTTCTTTTTTGTTGGCTTTCTTTCTGGACTATTTCCCTTATTTCTTCTCTGGATAATTTCATTTTGGTTTGTAATAACCCATAAGGGACACATTTGATTTCTTTGTTTCTGAATTCCTGTGAAAACTTTTGCATTTGCATTATATGCTATTGCCTTAATGTTTTACCTGTTTGGTTCATGCCTTGTCATTTTGCTCACCTATGTTCATGGTGACAACTCATCACCCGTCTTTGTGAAGAGGGATGAGTTGTCATGATGAACTATTAAGGTGACATGACGAGTTAACTGTGCGTGACTTGATGCCATGCGTTAAGTTACTTGCCAACTTGGAGGTCGCTAAACCTTATCCAAGCCACCAAGGTATGGGGGCGTCGCCCTATCCTTGGTTTTATTCTTCAAAGCCAAAACTGCAAAGCCATGGACTTTGTTAATCGGTCCGTGCCTGACATGGGTTTTCATTGAAGAAAAATCCCACCTTTTCTCCAACCCGGTAGCTATCCGAATTTGGAGAGGATATGGTTTGCTCTATTTGCTTGCTGCATTTGAACAAAAATCACGCCTACGTTCGGTACTCGAGAAGGGCGGCTAAGCCTCAGTCTCGGTCTGGCGGTTACGATCATGATCGTGTCATCCGACTTGCCCATTGGTGTGGGTATGCATTTGACTGCATCTTTGCCTTTCCAGAGATATTTCCGGCACATTTGGCAAAGATGCGTCTCTGATGCTTCACAACCTAAGTGAGAGATGTGTCGAGTGTTCTAATGCCTTGTCCGGTTAACCGGAGCGGTGGCCTGAACTGCCTCCCTTAATGTCCATTACCACAGATTCCGATCACGTCGTTCGACTTTCGAAAAGAGGTATAAATGAACAAAGAAGAGATGATGTGTTCTTGAACTTGACACTTGAAATACATTGAAAGAGGAGAGTACAAAAGATACAATATTGCGCGGAAAAACTAGATTTCCTCAAGATCGCATCCCTCATGAGGGCAAAAGTCGCGATCTGATCAGGAATCTGTTCTCCAAAAGCATTTCCCCATTATATACAAACTAATTGGTACCTTTCTCGTGGGTCTGATGCTGCTCAACCGTAATAACGGCGGAGGTTCTCCATGTTCCATGTTCTTGGCACCGCTTCGCCTGACATGGTCTGCAGCCTGTATGCGCCGTTCCCCAGCACCTCTGCAACCACGTATGGCCCTTCCCACGTGACATCAAGCTTCCTTAAGCCTTCAACTCGGCTTGCTTCATTCTTTCGAAGGGCCAATTCGCCTTGCTTGAGGTTCCTTATGCGGACCCTGGCGTTGTAGCATTGTTCCACAAATGACTTGTAGGCTGCCTCCTTGATTGTGGCCTGCTCTCTGGCTCTCTCCAGGCCCCCCAGGATTTCCCTCAAACGCTGCTCATTATCCTCATCGGCATCCGGGATGGCGGATCGCGGTGATGGGATGATGAGCTCAGGCGGGATGATGGCCTCACTGCCGAAACAAAGAAAGTAAGGTGATTCACCTGTGGCAGTTCGCGGCGTTGTCCTGTATACCCACAGCACCGATGGGAGCTCGTCCACCCAGTTCCCATCGCACCGTCCAACCTTCTCTTTAGCCCTTGCACAATTGTTCCGTTGGTTTTCTCAGTGAGACCGTTGGCTTGCGGATGGGCTGCTGATGTGAAACTTTGTTCGATGCCCATCTGGTTGCACCAGTCTCTGAAGACTACTCCTTCAAACTGGCGCCCGTTGTCGCTGATGATTGTCTTGGGCAGGCCGAATCTGCAGACAATGTTGCTCCACACGAAACTGGTCATCCTCTTGCCCGTGATGGTTGCCAACGGCTCCACCTCAACCCACTTGGTGAAGTAATCGACGGCCACCACTAAGAATCTTCTTTTGCCGCTCGCTTGGGGGAAAGGGCCGACTATGTCGATGCCCCATTTTGCGAACGGCCATGGGCCTGTGATGCTCTTCATGGGCTGGCCGGGTAGAGATGACACACGATCATGTACTTGGCACTTATGGCACGTCTTAACCACGTAGTCGTAGTCGACCCTCATATTGGGCCAGTAATAGCCTGCTCGTGTCGCCCTCAGTGCCAGTGTCCGAGCTCCCTGGTGGCTGCCGCCGCTTCGCTCGTGGAGTTCTTTCAGGATCCTTTCCGCTTTCTTGGGCGTTAAACATCGCAACCACAGCTGTAAGTATCCCCTCTTGTATACCACCCCATTCTTGAGCGCAAAATTCAGCGCCTTCCTCTCTAAAGCTTTCGCCTCCTTTTTGTCGAGTGGTAATGCTCCACTGAGCAAATAATCCCGCATCGGTGTCAACCAACATGGCAGTTCGGCCTCAATGGCGGCGACCGTCATGCGTCGGTTGATCTTGTCGGCAATGTTTCCACTAGAACTCCCTTGGACAGATGGCTACTTGCCGTGGAAACCAGTTTACTGAGGGCATCTGCCCTTGTGTTCTCGGATCTGGGGACTCGGGTCACCTCAAATCCTTCGAACTGTGTGGCCAGACTCTTTACCTTCGCCAAGTACTTCTGCATTGATGGCTCCTTGGCTGCGTATGACCCGTTGAACTGGTTTGCTACCAAGGCCCCGTACGCGTCCAACTTGGTCGCCCCCAACGCTTTTGTTATCTCCATGCCTGCAATCAATGCTTCATACTCGGCTTCGTTGTTCGTGGCCGGGAACTGGAATCTCAACGCGTACGTCATCTCCATGCCATCAGGGTCTGTCACATCAACCCGGCTCCTGATCCTTCGACACCCGATGCGCCATCCACATGCAGCTTCCACCATCCTGTCCTGTCGACGCGTCGTTGCTTTTTGTCGGCTGGCTCGCTTGGCGCATTGATGGTGACTTCATCTCTCGCCTCGATCCTGGATGGCAACTCCGCCAAGAAATCGGCCATTACTTGCCCTTTGATGGCCTTTCTCGGGGCGAACTCGATGGCGTGCTCGCCTAGCTCTACTTCCCACTTGGCCAACCTTCCCGATATTTCCGGCCTTGTCAAGATTGCTTTGAGCGGCTCGTTTGTCAGAACCACGATGGGGTGTGCTTGGAAGTATGACATGAGGCGCCTCGCCGCGTGGACCAAAGCCATGGCCAGCTTCTCTTGAGCGCTATATCTCAACTCAGCCCCCTGCAGCGTTCAGCTGACATAATAGACCGGATGCTGGATCTTGCTCACTTCCCTAACTAGTGCTCCACTCACCACTTCCATCCCGGCGGAAAGGTACAAGTATAGCGTCTCACCTTGCTCGGGAGGGGACATGGCTGGTAGGTCTTTTAAATGATTCTTCAGCTTGAGGAACGCTTCATCCTTGGCTTGGCCCCATTGGATTGCTCCTTTTGGTCCGATGCTACCCTTGAGGATCCTCAAGAATGAGAGTGACTTCTCTACGGCTCGTGACAGGAACCTGTTCATGGCCGCCAGTTTTCCATTTAGGCTCTGTGCCTCCTTGACGTTTCGGGGTGGCTTCATTTCCAGGACGGCCTGGACTTTCTTTGGGTTGACTTCCAGACCGTTGTTGGACACCATGAGGCCCAAGAACTTCCCGGCCCCGACTCCAAACTGGCATTTGGCCGGGTTGAGCATCATGCCTGCCGCATTTAGGGTTCCCAAAGTTTCATCCAGATCTTTCACCAATCCTTCGTATGATACGCTCTTAATGACCATGTCGTCGACGTAAATTTCCATGTTGCGGCCGATCTGTGCTTTGAAAATTCTGTCCACCACCCATTGGTAAGTGGCACCGGCATTACGCAAGCCAAAAGGCATCATCCGGTACGCGAAGGCTCCCTGCTCCGTGATGAAGGCAGTTTTGTCGACGTCGTCATCCTTCATCGGGATTTGGTGGTACCCCTTGTATGCATCCTGAAAACATTTGATCGGGAAAGGCGCCAACGCGTCCACCTTCTGGTCGATGATGGGTGTCGGGTAGCAATCCTTGGGGCATGCCCTGTTCAGCGCCTTGTAATCGATGCACATTCGCCAGCTCCCGTCTGACTTTTTGACCAGGACCGGGTTGGCTAACCATGTAGGATATGGTACGTCTCGTAGGATACCTGCGTTCACCAACTCGGTTACCTGTTTGCTTACCGCGTCATTCCTTTCTGGGCACAGCGGTCGTCTCTTTTGCATGACCGGTGGGTGTGAAGGATCCCCTCTGAGGGCGTGTTGACCGAGTTCGGGTGATACTCCCGTCTTGTCTGTCGCCTTCCATGCAAAGACCTTCTGATGCTTGATCAGGACCTCCAAAACCTCCTGACGGCTCGCATCGGGCAAGTCCGATCCCACTTGGACTCCTCGATATCCGCCTTGGTCAAGGAACATGGGCAAGCATGATGCTGACAAGGTTTTGGGATCTGGGCTTCCTGACCGGACCATGTGGACCGGACGTCGGGGTGGCGATTCATCGTCTGGACGCTTCCGCTTCTTCAGTGCGATTCAGTGGCACTCTCTCGTCTTTTGCTGATCTCCTCGGACGGTCGCTATCCCTTCTTTGGTCGGGAACTTCAAAATGAGATGGAGGGTTGAGACAATACCTTTGAGCTGGGCTAGCGCTGGCCTTCCCAATATTAGGTTGTACGGGCTATGAGCCTTGATCACGATGAACTCCATGTCCACCTCTTTCCTGGTCGGCCTCTCTCCGACCCCGACTGGAATGTGATTGTTCCTTCTGGCCAAACCGTCCAGTCCGCAAAATCCACCAATGGTGTGCTTGTTGGGACCAACTTGGCCTTGGTGTTGTCGTCCAGCTTCTCGAAGCAATGCCAATACATTATTTCTGCTGAGCTGCCGCCATCCACGTATGCTCGATGAACCATCTTATCCATGATCTGAACCGTGATGATGACCGCATCGCATCCGGCCGGGCGATCCGGGATGGGATCGTCAGCGCCGAATGTGATCAACTCGTCCCTACCCAGCCTCCTATTCGTTGGAGTGTGTTATGGGGCTATCCTGCATCTAGCCTTTCTTTGTGAATCCGAGCTTCCTCCGGCATTTCCGCCTATGATAGTGAGTATATCATTGCTCGCACGCCCCGCTGGTTCTCGTTCTGGTGACGACTCCTCCCCATACTTGGCTCTTTTTTCATCTGGTCGCTCAGCAAGAGCCACCTCCTTTCCTTTGCCACGCGCCCTGTTGGCTCCTTGATCCCTGCCGCCATTCCTGTTGGCCTATGTCACCTTGTTGTGGGCCTTGGCAGTGGCAGCGAATTGCTTCAATTGCCCTTTGCGCAGGCATGACTCGATGGCCTTCTTCAAGTGGATGCAATCCTCTGTGTCGTGGCTATGGTCGTCATGGTACTCACAAAACTTGTTCAAGTTTCGCTTGTTGGGGGGCATCTTCATGGCACGCGGGGGTGGGATGACGTCGCGGTTTGCCAAGAAAACTTCCCTGGGCGTCTTTGTCAACGGGGTGAAGACTCTTTCTTGAGCAACCCGAGGTCCTAGCCTATCCTTCACCGATGACGTCTTCTCTGCTTTGGCCGGTTGCCTATCCTGGATGAGCTTCTGCTTTGGCCAATAAGGTCGGGCCTCCTTCTGCATTGCCAACTTCTTCTTCTTGGCATTCTCGTCGGCTCGGTGAAACATCTCCACCACCATATGCAACTCATCCAACGTGTACACTGCTCGAAGGGTGAGTTCTGAATCCAAAGCCTCGTGATCCAGACCTTGCATGAAAATTTCAATCAATCACCGCGGCTCGCCACGGTGCACCACCCTGTTGCTTTCCTCGATGAAGCGCTCATAATACTCTATCAAGATCTCGCCGGATGATGCCCTGTGGCATATCTTCATCAGGTCCTGCGTCGTGTTGGTGAACTTCCTTTTCTGTATGAACCTAGTGAGGAAGAGTTCCTCGAGCTGCGCGAAGCTGGATATACTCCCATTGTCCAAGTTGGCGAACCACACTCTAGCTGCCTCCTTGAGCGTGGTGGCGAATACTTTGCACCGCACGGGCTCGGGCGTGGCGTACGTTGACATGTTAGTTGTGAACGTATGCAGATGATCTGCTGGATCCGACAAACCATCATACGTACCCAGATTTGGTGGGATCCGAAGGCGGGGGTTGGCGACAAACTCCGTGACTGCCTCTGAAAACGGGCTTCCTCTTTTTTGGCAATTTGGGGCCTCGTAAAACACCGACAAGCTCTGCTTCGCCGGGACTCTTGGCTTGACATTGGGCTTGTGAACATACATCATGGCCCATTCCCTAGGCTGGGGTCTAGGGTTGGCCTCTTTCTCGCCTGGATCTTCCCATTCCTCGTCTGAATCCTCCAGGATCTCGTTCCCATCATCATCCAGCTCTGTGAGGATAGGAGCTTTTCGCTTGCCCCGTGTAGGCTCGGCAAAAAGCTTAGTCGGTGTGACTGTTTTTGCCAAACCTTCGAGATACCGCGTTTTCGGCGGCGTGCCTCGCAGCTCCTGCAGCTGCTTGTTGATGGTAGCCTATGACTCCAGGATCTGGCGTAGCACGTCACCGTCTTCCGTAGTGAAAGATGGTGACGCGCCTGAGTGCCGAGCCTTCTCAGGCGTCGTCGATATCGGCGTAGCTGCTGGGTTTGAAGGGGTGAACGGGATTCCAGCCCCCTAATCGCCCAGAACTATGAGCACTACCTCTGGATGAGGGGTGCCGTGGTTTTGTCCTTCGCTGCTCATTTGCAGTGCGTGGGCTGTGAAGATAATCGGTTATATCCCCACAGACGGAGCCAATGTTACAGTCGCGATGCGCGTCCTGATGATCTGTCGCGATGGCACGATGGGGTGAACCTGCTAAGAATCAAGTAACTCTCAATCAGGGTGGGGTGGCTAATTGCCGTTCCCGCTCCGATGCTAAAGTCAGTAGACTGTTCGGAGAGTTGGGATGTGTTTTGTTGTGTTTAGTTAACTTACCCCTCTCTAGTGTGATAGAGAGAGATATATAGTACTGGAAAGCTGACCTGGTCTCATCGGACCACGCCGTTAGGTGGTCTGGGAAGATTCTCCGACCAGGTTTGGTAAAGCTGCCATCTGCTGTCGGGTCTGGCCCGATCGTTGTGCAGGATGAGGGGTCGGGATGAACCATACAGGATGGTGAGATGCCGAACCCTAACAAAAAAGTTGGAGCCGTATAATTGAGTTAAATTTCATTGTAACAAACTTAGTCATATATTTGAACTGTAATTAATTTAAAAAGATGTGGTCGTAAAGTGAAAATACCAGTATCAGTTGTATTATATCTAAAATTCCATTCTAATTATCAATGGTTGTTTGATCACACTAAACATTAAATGTACTAACGAGGTAACTTATTGGATTTAGAATACCTAATTAATTTGGAAGCCGCCCATGAGACAAGGATGATGATTTTTTTTTGAAGACAAAGTAAGATTATCATTTCATTCTTTTGGAAAACGTCCAGAATCGGTTGATACAAAAATGTTGGGGGAAGATCCCAAGAAGTGGAAGAAACTGCACTATATTTAGCAAAACGAGCAACCATGTGCGCCTGAACATTTTCGGATCGAGGAACCCAAAAAGACATCTGGAAATCACCATGGAATAATAACTCCCTAATATCTTCAACAATTGCAGATATCTCCATCGTGCAAGGAACATCACCCCGGATCATTTGTATAAGGTTCAAAGAGTCACCTGCCAAAATTGGCCGTATTGGAAGGGTTTGAGCGAGTATAACTGCTTCCCTTGCTGCCCATGCTTCCGCCATCAAAGGATCTGTAACGCCGTTCATTCTCCTAGCCAGCGCTTTGATAAAACCTCCACCGTCATCCACAACCACCACTCCTAAACCTGCACCACTCAACATGATACCTGCGTCACAATACACAGTAGGAGCATGCAATGGTGGCCTCAACAGTGAGGATGTTGCCCACGAGTCCGATAGCCGCTCAGGCCACGAATTTGCCCTGTGGAAGCTTTGCAAGGAGTCAGCCACCGACCCAACAAGAATTCTCCCATCCGGGTGTTCATGGTCAAACAATTCCTTGTTCCGCTGGTGCCAAATAGCCTCACATAACATTAACAAGAACTCCGAGGTAACTGAGTCAGTATCCAACAATAATTTTCGGAACCAGTGCTCACCACAAAACTGCTCCGAGGCCTCAACTTGATCCCATAATCCAGCAATGGTATAGACTTGCTTAGCATACGAGCATCGGAAGAACAGGTGTGCTGTAAGGCCATCATCCTCTCCACACAACGGACAAGTGTCAGATGCATGAAGAGTACGCTTCCTAAGAGTTTCCACCGACGGTAAAGAGTCAGTAGCAAACCGCCATGCAAAATGTAGTACTCGATTGGGAACCTTGAGTTTCCATAACATCTTCCAAAAACTCGTATCACCAGGAAAAGTAGGAGGCACATGATGCTGCAATAAGTACTGTGGTTGCTCAACTAAAACATGATACAGTAATCTAACCGTAAACTTCGTAGAATTAGTAAAATGCCAACTCCATCTATCCACGCCACCGGAAGGGTGCAAAGGAATTTTCCGGATTGTATCCATATCAGCAGGGTCAAAATAGGATGAAAGCAGATCCATACGCCATCTTCATGTATCAGAATCAATCAAATCTCTCACAACACGTAAGTGGCTTGGAATGAGCATGGGGTCACGGACATAAAAGCCCTGACTATCAGGGAGCCAAGGGTCATGACAGATACTAATGTTCGATCCAGAACCAATATGTTTCCTGCAACCCAGTTTCAGGGTTTGGATCCCTTTGTGAATGCTTCTCCACGCCCAAGACGACCTGCTTCCCTAATCAGTTGTAAAAACCGAACCATTGGAGAAATACTTTTCTCTGTAGACTCTAGTAAGAAGAGCAGAAAGACAAGTAAGCATCCTCCACCCCTGCTTAGCAAGCATTGCTAAACTGAAAGACTTTAAATCCTTAAAACCAAGACCTCCATTACACTTTGCACGCACCATCTTAGCCCAAGATGCCCAGTGGATCTTCCGCTTCTCATCAGTGTCCCCCCACCAAAACTCACCAATCATGGATCTGACATCATCAATGATATACTCCGGGATAAAGAAACAACTCATCGAATAGGTTGGAATCGCTTGAAGAACTGAATTTATCAATACCTCCTTGCCTGCTTTGGAAAGACTACTCTCATTCCACCCGTCCAGTCTCTGACGAATTTGATCTTTCAGATTCTGGAAAACTTCGGCTTTGCTTCTTCCAATTTCAGAGGGCAGGCCTAGATACTTCCCATGAGACCCCACTTCTGGGATACTGAGTATGTCACACACTTTCTGCCGGATAGAGACATCAGTGTTGGGACTGAAAAGCACACCTGATTTGTCATGATTAATCCTCTGACCCGAGATGTTCTCAAATAAAGAGATAGCCCACTTAAAGTGAGTGGCTTGCTGCTCCGTGGCCTCCCCAAAAAGAAGAGTATCATCCGCAAAGAACAAGTGAGATAGTTTTGGGCCATGTCTGGAGGCACCAATTCCTCTTAGCTTTCCGACCCTCATCAAATCAGTCAGAATACAAGAGAATACCTCCGAACAAATGATGAACAAATATGGAGAGAGGGGATCACCTTGCCTAAGCCTCTCATAGACTTCAAATATCCCAGTTCCCCATCATTAAGAACAAAAGAGAAAGCCACTGTAGACAAGCACTGCTCCACCAGCTTCACAAAACTAGAAAGGAAGCCCATCTGAGTTAAGGTACTAGTAACAAATTTCCATTCAATCCTGTCGAAAGCCTTGCTCATATCCAACTTGATACTCACGTGTCCCAGTTTTGGTGCGGTTCTCTTCCTCATAGTGTGATGAAACTCGTGTGCAATCAACACATTATTAGTAATAAGGCGACCAGGAACAAAAGCAGACTGTGAAGCCGAAATGATGCTCGGAATTATCAGCTTAAGGCGGTTAGAGACCACCTTAGATGCAAGCCTGTAAATAACATTACAAAGGCTAATAGGGTGAAATTGAGTGATACGTTCCGGTTGCTCCACCTTGGGGATCATCAAAATATGTGTGTAATTAACCTTAGGCTCCAGGACTCCATTATTCAAGAAATTCAAAATGAAAGAGGTGACATCTTGTCCCACAATCTGCCAAAACTTCTGGTAGAAGACATGACTCATACCGTCCGGACTCGGAGACTTGAAAGGATGCATCTCCTTGACTGCTCTAGTCACTTCTACTGGGGAATAAGGCCGTACCAAATCATTCCCCATGTTAGGGTCAAGTCGCCTATGAACACGATGAGTAATCTGCTCCATATGCTTCGGAGGAGGATTAGAGGAAGAGAATAAGCCACCATAGTAATCCAAAATAATCTTCTGAATACTTTCTTCGTCTATATGAAGCACATTCTGATCATCTTTCAACCCCTCAATGAGATTCTTGTTTCGCCGATTAGTAGCAAACCGATGAAAAAACCTCGTATTCCGGTCACCCTCCTTATACCAATGCTGCTTTGCCCGTTGTTTCCAACGGATACTGTTGGCCTCCTGCAACATCTCATATTCACGCCGTAGGGCAAGAATTCGATCCTGGACTGTAGCTGTTATAACACTAGACTGGAGCCTATGCAGTTCCTTCTTCAATTCCTCCAATCTTTTTGGAATAAGGGGGAAAGCTGTTTTGCTCCAATTCAGAAGCCCCAAAGAGCAAGTTTTCAGCTTATCCAAGAAAGGTACATCATCTTCCCTCCAAATCTATTCAATAATCTTCTCACAATCAGTTGATTTGATCCAATGAGTTTCAAAACGAAAGCCACGCTTTTTCCTCTGCCGATGTTCCTGAGGATCATGACTTCTCAAAATAACATGGACCGCCATGTGTTCCGAGCAAACCATAGGTATATTTGTCACAGTAGACCACGGAAGTAAATCCAATAAAGCTTGGTTACAGGTGGCTCTATCAAGACGCCCTCTTTGAGTGCTCGAATCACGAATCAACCTATGCAGAGTGAAAAAAGGCCCAGAACTCCCCATATCAAAAAGACCACAGTGATCAAGGGCATCCCGAAAGGTAGTTATTTGTCATTCAGCTCTAGGACGTGCTCCCTGAAATTCATCCTGCGAGAGTACCTCATTAAAATCCCCAATGCAAATCCAAGGAATATTAGAGGCCGGAGCTAAAAGTTTAAATTGCTCCCAAACACGGCGCCGTAGAGAGACATTAGGTTCACCATAAACACCAATTAGGCGAATAACACTACCAAGTAAGGTTGCATGAACATCAATATAGCGAGCAGAAATGGATTTCAATATAACAGAATATTCTTTATGCCATAACAAAGCAAGGCCAACAGATTGACCTTGAGAAACCACAGTCACACCAAAATAGTTCAACTCTGACTTCAAATTATTAATAAAAGAAATAGTAGACTTAGTTTCACACAAGAAAATGACCAACGGAGACTTCAAGCGCACCATAGTGTGCAATTCCTGAACTGCCCGAGGTCTGCCCAACCCCCGACAGTTCCAACTTAAGAGACTCATAGTTCCGGGCAAGACTGGTCATCCTCGCCAGTCTCTGCCTGAGTTTGTGTGTTGGTACTCGAACCATGATCAGTAGCAGAAGAAGTCTCTCCCCTCACCTTTTATCTTTTGTTTCCAAGAGCTGAACAATCCAGCAAAGCCAAGGAATCATCAACTCGTTGCTTTCTTTTTCCCGGAGCAGAAACATCAAGCATATCTTGAGCATGTCTCCCTCCCCCCCTCCTGCCCCTTCCACGAGTTGCACCAGCGCCTCCACGTCCTCTAGGAGCAGCTCTCGGGCAACCAGAGATAGCATCCACCTGGGCATTAAAAACCACGGGCACGGGGACCAAAAAAGGGTATTCCTCCATGAATGCATTCTCCGAAACAACATTAACAACCTGGTTCACTACATCACCTGGCATATTTTCTTCAACGTTAACAACTTGTACCTCCGGTAGCGGCGATGGAAGCTTGTCCACGGAGCTAGATCCACCATGAGTCAAAGGAAGTCCGGAGGCTGGTCCACGAAGCAGGTCAAAGGAGCTGGAATCACCTGCTGAAACCATAGGGGTCTGATCCGAGCCTGAGTCCATAACATTCAGCGAAGCATTCCGAGAACGAGTCCCAGAAACCTGGTCCATGTACAGCAGGTCTCGAGTCTCCGTAATTACACCAGTAACGTCCCTAGCATGCCGAGAACGAGTCCCAGCAGCCTGGTCCACGTGCAGCAGATCCTGAGTCCTTGTAGTGACTCCAGTAGTGTCCCCCGCATGCCGAGAACGAGTCCCAGCAGCCGTGGACAAGGATGATGATCAGTTTATGAATCTGGTATAAATTATAACCTGCTTTATTAAGCTAGGCACAAGTTAATTATTAAGGATCATGATATCTTTAATCCGTATCCTCTACACAATACTTCCCGGGCTAGGCACAACTTGTTAATTATTAAGGATCAGGATACCCTAAATTATAACTTTTAAGGCGGCTCCTCTTTCATATTTTAAGGCGGAAGATAAATGCGTTGGTTGGGTGTGTTTTAAAATCGGAAAAAGTTTTAAAGCAGTTCCTCTTTCGCCTTAAATATTTTCCAGTTTTAAGGCGTTTATTTCCACCTTGTTATTTAAGGCGTGTTGTTTCCGCAGTTCTTGCAATATCGCAAGTCTAATAGTTGGTAACTCATGAATTACTCACTTACAACTGCATAAGCTATATTTTCATGTTCAAAATGAGCCTATAGAGTTATGGCTTACGACACCACCTTGCAATTTGCTGGGATAGGGCATGTGATATCTAAAGTAAGCTGACCAAGGATTTGTGGTTTGGACGTACGAGACTGATTACGAAGATAGCTTGCATATCGCTAGGAATATGCTTGCGAACTTGCTAAACAGCCTCGCCTTGGGGATTTCATATTGGTATCGTTGGTATTTACGTAATGAGTTTGTAAGGGTAAATTGCTTGGTTGAATGCCGTTCTTTAATGTTAGATGAGGCGATGACAGCGCCACAGTTGTGATGGATTTCTGGAACTTGTGGCCAACGACGAACTTGACTCACCAATGGATCTGCAAAACAAGGCCTCGGGTGTCCCGAGGGTAAACACTCTGACGCTCAAGTTAGTATGTGCGTAAGGCGTATTGTTTGAGTTATCAGATAGAAAAGGTGTACCAAACCTTTGGTATTTATACGGCTACAATCTGTAGATCACAAAGATATGTAATTATGGTATGAATACAACTCTTATTGAGATAACAGTTGTATTACCAAGTATAGAAGAAGTGTATTTCGGTCATGGCTGTATTTACCATGTTTGGGAGGAAGTGTATTCCTTGTAAAACATTCAGAATATACGCATTCCTTATAAGGATTTGGATTGATGGACCCGTGGATCCATCCTCCGCGTATCTCGAGCCCACGACCCTTCTCGGGCCCTGGTCCGAGACTGAATGAGGTCTAAAATACGAACCATGGACTTATCAAGTTGCGAACTCGCATGTAATTTCGGCAAGGGTGACGAAAATGGTTACGATGTCACTACGAATCAGAATGGAGAGACATTGGTTGCGAATTCGCAAATTTCAATTGCGTTAGATTGGTGTTTGCGATTTGTGTTGCGAAGTTGCCAACTCATATGTAATTTCGGCAAGGGTAAAGAAAATTATTACGATGGTGCTATGAATCAGAATGGAGAGACAGTTGGTATTAAGCGATAGAGGTTCATTTCCTAATAATCATTCAAATGGCCCAATAATCAATAACCAATCAAATGGCCCATCAATGTTAGACTTTCTCAAATCCTAAATATGTCCACTACTATTCGTTGTTACTTTAGCGGCGCCCAACACCTCTACCTGCCGCCATCGACCATCGGTAGTGCAATAGTAACCTCGGTGATGAATAGTAAATAATAATTGAAGTGGGACCTCCTTTCTCCTTGACTACGGATGTCTTCCAGGTTCCGATGTTGAACGCTTCCTACAAGAAAAGTCCCCGGAAGTTTCCGGGGATAGAAACTCCGACGATCAAGTCAGTAGAGATTATGAGTGTACTGTATATTTTCAGACTAGAGAGCTTACCCCTTTCTTCTTCCCCCTCTCCTCTATTTATAGAGGTAGAGCGTTGAGGTCGTGTCCGACATTCTTGGGTCGTGGAGCCCTAAATTCGTGGCGTCATGCCTTGCTCCACTAGACCACGTACTCAGTTGGGTCTAACTTCTTTGCATTACAAGTGACCACTGAACATTTGTAACTGTTCTTCAATACGAGTGTTCAGTTGGGCCTGGGCTGTTAACTGTTCTACAATACGAGTGTTCAGTTGGGCCTGGGCTGTTCTGATATAATTATGATCAGTTGGGCCTAACCCACTCTATTCAGTTGGATTTAGGCCTGTATATATACCAATAATAATAATAAAACTAATTTTTTAGTGGAATAAATCAAATCAAATCATCCATTAATTTATTTGATTTAAAATTATAAACATAACATAAACACCCCTTTCATGCAAATCTAATTCACATAATCATTGATCAAATTAATACATGCAAGTAGCTCATGATACCACTGATGAAATTGATTAAATCTAATTTAGCAAAAGTATCAATCACCAAATCTAATTTTGATTTAAAATTACAAACATAACATAAACACCCCTTTCATGCAAATCTAATTCACATAATCATTGATCAAATTAATACATGCAAGTATCTCATGATACCACTGGTGGAATTGATTAAATCTAATTTAGCAAAATATCAATCACCAAACCAATGACCGCATGCATGTCGTTAACATGAATCCGAGGGAGTATTTAGAATTAGCTTGTAGAACAAAAAATATATGTACGGAGCAAAGCACTTTCTTCAACCGTATTCTTCCTTCAGATCAAATCAACTATGGAGACAAGAACCTCAAGTGTGATTCCTCTATACGTATCCACACAACACGATCAGAACGCCTACACCGTTGTCAACTTAGAACAGATCAACAAGAAGGACTGGCGACCACCTTCTTTCTTCCGATTTACGGTGAGGTTGTTTTAGGAAAATTTCAGGGTTTATTTGTTCCGCTTATTCAAAACATGAACTATAGAATAAATTGTGTATTCAATTTAACCCTGTACCATTCTGTATATACTAGTTAAACGGAATTAGTTTCCACCTTGGACGACTAGTCTAGGTAATCCCAATCCTGCTGTAATAGATAATCTCAATTCTGCCGGATTAGATCATCCTAACCCGGTTGGATTCTATAACTTAATTCTCATTTGATTACAATTAGACTCCCATTCTTATTGATAATTAGTTTTTCCAATTTTATACTTTGTGTGTGACCTTACAGGATCAGTCATAGTACGCTGCAAATATCAATAACATTGATACTAGCTGATTGAAGCGGTTTCCAGCTAAACATTCTAATCACTTAGATGATTGAATTAATTATCTCTGTAATTAACGTAAACTCTAACTATATTAGGAAAGTGCACATTCATTAAAGGACATAATTCAAACAAGAGGTTGAGAAGGCGCAAATTGCAATTGCATTAGATTGGTGTTTGCGATTTGTGCTGCGAAGGTGCATGCGACTCGCTAATTTTTAATGCACACTATAGAACCGAGTTTTTTTTGTGTTAGTAATGAAAATGTGGGAGGGTAAAATTTTGGGAGATCCAAAATATTGTACCTTGGATCTTGGCACTAGTGGAAATGGGTAGAAGCGCAACACAGAAGCACGGCAAGGAAATGGAAACTTGTTTTTTCCGCCGTGCTTCTGGTTTACGACTTCGGAAACTGACCGTAACAAGAAGCCAAAAATAGGCTGGCCGTTGCTTTACGAGTAGGACATCGGGAAATGGAGTACCCGCCGTGCATCGTGATAAATGACGGTCACAATGCACGGCGGGAAAGAAATCCGGCCGTGCTTTCTCACATTTCCGATGTCGGAAATCTTCCTGTACTTTGGCCGTGTCACTTGCAAAGCACGTGCCAGGATTTCTGATTTTAAATATATGATACCGCATCATTTCCGAGTTCATAAATAAGGCAGAGGCTGAATTCAGAATTAGTGGCATTTGTTACGATGTCGGATACCATTCGCATAAATTATACGATCATAATCCGAAATAAGAAACCGTCCGGAAAAGGGTTATGAAATTGGAAATAGGCCGGTTTTAGGGCGTTTAAAAGGTTTTTCTCTGCATTTGTTTTCGGTGAAAGTTTCTCAAGTTTAGAAAAGGGGGATACAGTTGGCTCTGTGCATTGCTTGAAGTTTGAATCGTTAAGGTATGTCATCTCATCTTTAAATCTTCCGTTGTAAAATTGTGCAATTGACGTTCTCTCTATGCTTTTTTTTTAAGAATAGCATGTGGAGTGTACATTGAAATGCATGTTTTTGACGTATGAGAACTTGAAAATTTTGTAATTAAATGAATGGGTTTTGATAATTAGTGATTCAAAATGTTGATTAAGTTTTTTTTTTTTTTCAATTTAGGAGTTTGTTTGTAGAGTTGGCACGTTGCAATGGAATGGTCTAGAATTATACAAGAGAATATTAGGACTTCGCGTGAATATTTGAATCTCGTGACAGAGTTTGTGAATGTTGCCAGTGAGTATGCAAGAGTACATAATGAGTTGCTAATTCGATGCCCTTGTAGAGATTGTAAGAATGATGTGTGTTTGAGTGTGTGTGATTTAAAGTCATATTTGATTGTGAGAGGATTTTCAAGAGCGTATACTAGGTGGACATTACACGGCGAGGCTCGTACTGTCGTCGCAGAAAACCAAGTTTTGATTGAAGAGGAGAGTGTTAATGGTGATATGGATCTTGATTTTGAATATGATGATTTGGCGGAAGATGTGGCCAAGCATTTCAAAAGTAGACCTGAGGTGCTGGAGGCGATGTATGAAGATAAAAATACTCCGTTGTATGAAGGAGCTAGGCACACTGTTCTCAGTTTTGCGCTGATGATGATGAATTTTAAAGTGAAACATGGTTTGACGGAGAAAGCAATGATGGAATTGTTGGAATTGTTCAAGGAGGTGCTTCCTAAAGATAATTTGTTGCCAAAAAGTTCCTATGCCGCAAAGAAAATTATTTTCCAATGGGATTGGAATTGGAAAAAATTCCCGCATGCCCTAATGATTGTATGTTATACAAGGGCAAAGATGCTGAAAGGGAAAAATTTCGCGTTTGCAACGAGTCTAGGTATACGAAATGGTCCAGGTCAATAGGTGTTTGTGCAGAGACGGCGCCTAGGACAAAGATAAGGAGTCCTGCTAAAGTTGTGTGGTACATTCCCATCATTCCTAGGTTGAGGTATTTATTCGCTAATAAGGAAGCGAAAATTTAACTTGGCATGCAAATAGGAATAGGCCGATGACGATGTGATTCGACATACCTCTGATGGTGATCAGTGGAAGCATATTGATGAGTTGTACCCTGAATTTGGTAATGAGCCGCGTAATTTGCAGTTAGGTTTGTCGACTGATGGTATGAATCCTTTTGCAGATCTGAGAAGCACTCACAGTTCTTGGCCCGTGATGGTTGTGATTTACAATTTACCACCTTGGTTAACTATGAAGCGTAGTTATGTTTTGCTATCACTTATGATCTCAGGTCCAAAACAACCAGGTATTGACATTGACGTTTATCTTGCTCCGCTAATCGAAGATCTTAGGAAGTTGTGGTATTTTGTTAACTGGACTTATGATGGATACCGGGAAGAGTGGTTTGACATGAGAGCGATGCTATTTTGTACTTGTATTAGGTAATTTGGCAGGTTACTCTGTTAAAGGGCATTTTTCTTGCCCGGTTTGTGAGATGGACACTAGTCACGTTCAACTTAAGCACGGGAGGAAAACAGTTTATTTAGGATACATGATATTTCTAAATCACGAGCATGCCCTCCGTAAGTGTAAGAAGTGGTTTGATGGTGCGGTTGATGAGAGGCATGCACCAACGCCTGTGTCCGGTGAGAGTGTATATGAATCTGTGAAGGACATCCCCAATTATTTTGGAAAGAATAGGAAGAAGCCAGTAGTGCATGCTGTATGGAAAAAATCTTCAATTTTTTTCGAGTTGCCGTACTGGAAAGACTTGGAGGTTAGACATTGTTTGGATGTTATGCACATAGAAAATAGTGTTTGTTAGAGTCTTATTGGCACATTACTAGACATCCCGGGGAAGAGTAAGGATGGCTTGAAAGCTAGGATGGATTTGGAGGCAATGGGTGTTAGACCCGGTTTGGTCCCCGTGAAGGAAAATGGCAAGACATATTTGCCGCTAGCCTCCTACACCATGTATGATTCAGAGAAGAAGAAATTTTATCAAAGTATGAAGGACATTAAAGTACCTAGTACGTACTCGTCCAACATAAGTCGGTGTGTGAATGTTGATGAGGCGAAACTCGGGGGACTCAAATCACACGACTGCCACGTATTGATGCAAGAATTGAATGCCATTGCTCTGCGCACGTCCCTACCTCCACATGTTAGACGCTGCCTAAGCCTCTTGTGTATGTTCTTGAAGTCCATTTGTAGAAAGAATATTAGTCGAGTGAAACTAGATAAACTACAAGAAATGGTTGTCGAAGTTTTATGTCGGATGGAGATGTTCTTCCCGCCCTCATTTTTTGATATAATGGTGCATCTTATAGTTCATCTTGTGCGTGAGATCAAGTGTTTTGGTCTAGTGTTTTTGAGATGGATGTACCATTTCGAGCGCTACATGAAGATTTTCAAGCATTTTGTGAAGAACAGATACATGCCCGATGCCAGTATAGTTCAACATTATGTAACTGAAGATTCAATAGAATTATGCACCGCGTACCTCGATGATGTTGAAACTGTTGGTGTCCCGAAGAACAGGCATGCAGACAGGATTGAAGGTCATGCATTTGGTAGTGGAACATATGTCACACCCATTAATGATGAGTTGGAGGTTGCATATCTATACGTGCTTCGTAACCATAAGGCTGTGGTTCCCTATGTTGGCCATAACATGGATGAAATAAGGAGATTGATGCCACTTCCAGAAACTGAATATGTCTATGAAGAGCACACGAGGACATTTGCTAGGTGGCTCAGGAAGAAAGTGGAAATTGGTGATCATTCTAAGGAAGTGAAATGGTTCTCTAGATTACCGATGGGTGCGGTTTTGTCATATAGGGGCTACGACGTGAATGGTTACACATTTAGCATGAACACATTTGATGCGCAGCGCATATCGCAGAACATTGGTGTTTCTTTGATTTCTGATGAGTTAAAGCTTGGCGTGTATGAAGACAACCGGTTTTGTGGAACAATCACAGACATATGGGAGTTGAATTATGTAAGACTGAAGGGAGTTGTATTCAAGTGTGACTGTATTGATCCAGCCATGAGATTTGTTCCTAATCCATTAGGCCTAACCATTGTTGACCGGAGGAAAGTTGGTTACAAGTGGAATCCATTCATTCTAGCGACACAGGCCGACCAAGTTTTCTACGTGAAGGACCCTGCTTCTGCACACCAGGAGATTGTACTGAACGGGAAGAGAACATTTATTGGTGGAGAGAGTCAAGAAGAATGCTTGAACGATGTGGATACCTTTAAAATAGCCTTTGATGGTGAAGACAATATAAATTTATAGGAAACTGCTGCAAACCTCCTCTGGTACCAGTGCAGGTTGGATCATGAGAAGGGCAGTGGATTGATGAGCGAGGGATACCAAAGAAAAAACAAGCACCAAAGACAAAGGGGTCGAAGAGTAAAAAGATACGCGTTTCGTAAATGTAAAACAAATCGCCCTCGGGCGTTTAATGTACATTACGTCTTCTAATATTGTACTAGAATTTGTGTTCAAATGTTATAGATCCTTGAAGGTGTACTTTTTGTGTAATTAGAATTGTGAAAAGTCAATAAAATTGGCGAGTATCACTTAAGTTACACATTTTACAGACCATTTCCGAGCTCGTAAGAACCTCTACCGGCCAATTTACGTTATTTGAAATGGTTTTGTGATGTCATAAATAAATCATATTTATTGAAATGTAATTTAGTTAGTTCCAGTTGAGTACCCGGATGTAGTTCCGGCTCTTAAACTTTTAATCCTATGGATCATTTCCGATATCGGAAAAGCCTCTTAATTTGTGACCTAAAAATGCATTTCTCTACGGACTATTTCCGAAATCAGATTCAATTAGTCCAGAAGCATTTCCTAGCTCACAAACTTTTACCTGAACTTTGAACTCATTTTATTTGTGCTTAATTTAAATCCAGTGATTAACCCGGATGGAGTTTCGGCTCGTAAATTATTATTTACCGGCACATTTTCGATTTCGGAAATCTATAGTAAAAGGGCTTCTGAATTGTTTAGATTTCGGAAATCAGTCATTCACTCTTAAAAAAAAGTGGAGAACCATGAATTTGTCGCTACAAATTGAAACACATTACAAATGAAATAACAAGTGAAAACAAGGATGAATTTAAATGAAAGCGGTAACATTGTATTATCGAATGTCAAATGAAATGATGTTTGATGCTAGGAACAATTCAAGTACATAGAAGACGATGTGGTTAATCACATCATTGTCATCTTGGGCTTGATTAGCCAGATCTTGGTGTTCATTTGCTTCATCTGCCTCGGCACTAGATACCGGCCTCGATTGTGATCCACCCGCTTCTTCACCACCCGTTCCCCGCATCATTGCCTCGTGCTCGGCTCTACGAATAGCGTGCTCCCGCTTTTCAACCAACCGGGTTTCCTTGCTCACGTACAAGAAATCTAGGATTTTTGCCTTCATGCTCTTGTAAAAACATTTCCACCCCACATTCTCGTCAATTTCTGCTGTAAAAATAGAACACGTCATATGCTCCATGTCTTATGTAATTGATGTATGCCGGACACCAACACTTCGACGACGAACCAGGCTCTCGAACTGATCTGCAAGACAAAGGCCCCGGGTGTCCCGGGGATAGACACTCCAACGCTCAAGTCTGTATATTTGCTTAAGGCGTAAAGTATAAAGTATGAGATTAAATGAGAGGTCTACCAAACCACTTAGGGTATTTATATGGCTACAATCCGTAGATCACCAAGATATGTATTTATGGTATGAATACAACTCTTATGGGAATAGAGGTTGTATTACCATGTATAATAGAAGTGTATTACGGACATGGTTTTGTTACCATGTTTAGGATAGCTGTATTACCATCTTAGAGAAGACGTATATTCCTTGTAGAACATTCATAATATACGCTTTCCTTATAAGGATTAGGATTGATGGACCTGTGGATCCACCCTCCGCGTATCTCGAGCCCACAACCCTTCTCGGGCCCTGGTCCGAGTATGAATGAGGTCCGAATACGAACCATGGACATATCAGTAGCCCCAAGGTAGATCTTCAGATTACAGAGTGCTCCATCTCGAAGGTTGAAGGAAAGGCTTACTTCTCGAGGGAAGACCAATAACTCGAGGGAGAATAACTCGGGGTGTTAAGCTCGGGGTGTCCTTCTAGGACTGTCCTTTCGGGCTTATCCTTCTGAATATCTAGCTTCAAACTCTTTTCGTATTCCATCAAATATATGGATGGCTAAGATTAGCTTCTTTTGGAATCAAGATGATAGATACACGTGACATGTCTTCATTGGAAAGCAGAGACGGTCTGTCCCCCATCCCTCCAATTACTTGCTTTGGAAACAGTATCGAGGTAATTGCTCATCTTCAATGCTTTCTGGGTTTGGATTAAATTTCCCAAATCATTCCCATTGTCTTCTTTTATATGATTTTTTTTTCTTTCCAAGTTCAGAAGGCGCATCAATACTTCATCAATTTCTGAAGCCCCAAATTTCTGCTTCCATCATCAGTAAGTGCCATATTCTTTCTCTGCACATTTACTCGTGTCTGTTTTTTCCTTTTATCTCTTGTGTGTGTATTTCCCCCCATACTCTCTGTAGTCATGAGCAATGGTAGTAAATCAATTTCCTCCCCCCATCATGATGAGGGAGAGTATGTAGAAGCTCAGGCTGAGGAGAATAGCTCCCTTCAATTCCATAGGGCTAAGGTAGCAAGTGGGAAAAACATGTAGTTTTGAAGAAGAAAGCCTCCGAGGAAGAGAAGAGGTTGAGGGCTATGGCTAGGAGGGCTCAGATAGAGGGGAATAGCCCCGTGGTTATGCATGCATCCAGAGGTATAGTATCCATGGATGGTGAAGGTAGTAGCAAAGAGTCGAAGAAGGAGGATAAAGCACGCGCTGATGCTGCTATCTTCGCAGAAGTTTGTCCCTTTTCAATTCCTTCTGATGCTGACCTCATGTACTTTGGAAAAGACAAGTCTGCAACTGAATTAGTAACTCCGACCTGAGGGGTCATTTATGGAAGGTTTCTGCAGCATGGGTTAGCTTTCCCTTTTCCATTACTGTTGGATGATTTTCTTCAGCATTATAGGGTTCATCCAGGTTAGTTACATGCCAATGTGATAGTAATCGTTATGGCCTTAATAACTTGGTGTGCTCGTAAAGGTTATCGCCTCAGTCTCTCCTTGTTGCGGACCATGTATAAGGTTTCCGTTGTTAAACAAAGTAGGACATTGACCTCTCGTGACACCACTTTAGGTAAACTTTTTGTGCTTCCTGTGAACTGCGGTAAGTGGGATAAGGTAAAACTAACCTTCGATCGAACCAAGTATGGAGTTCCTGATTGGAATGAAGATGTCCAAAATGAGATCTGTCATGAAGTGGAGTCGTCCCGCCAACTGCTGGATATAGCTGGGGAGTTGGTGAATGATAAGTTCAAACTTAGAGATGGTAGGTTTGTATCTGGAGATCATCAAATGGGTTGGCAATGGCTTGTACAAACGTATGAATGTTTGAATCAACTATCCGGCCGTACTTTTCAAAATTGCAGCTTCTTGAAGTTGTCATATTTTGATCAGCCAGAAGGTGATGAGATGGATAGGTATGAAACCCTTTTGTCTATGGAGCAGGATCCAGGTGGTGCAGCTAAGGCATTGCAGGCCTATAGAGTATTAGGAGAGAGAGCTGCCCAAGATGAGATATCCGAGAAAGAGGTAAATAAGGAAATCTCGGGTCTGATGAAAGATGCTCGACGTGGGCGTCGGTTTAAAAGACTGGTTCAAAGACCCAAGAAGACTCAATCACAGCTGAAAGTGATTGGGGAGGCAGATTGCCTATTTTTTTATGGCTTTAGATCCATCAAATGAGGAAGAGGATGAGGGTTCTGCCTTAGTTCGGTGTCCGAGAAAGGAAAGGTCTCGGACCTCTAGTGTGCTTCCCATCACGACCGAAATGTCGATGAGGTCATGATGATAACGTCTGTGGTGGAATTAGATGCGTTGCAAGAGGGTATATCTTCTTGTGTTATATTCTCGTTCACAATGTATCCATTGCTTCTTACGCTAACTTCCTTCCTTGTATGTGCAGTGGGTGCTTCTAGGACGAACATGGCATCCAATTTGTTGTCTTAGATAGCTAAATCAAGGGGGCTATTGAGTACTAATGAGAAGAAGAGGGATCTCGAGGCTTTAGGGATTTCTGCAGACAAGTCTCCAAAGAAGCCAAGGCTCAAACTCGGAACATTGGAAGAGTTCGAGAAGTATGTGTCATCTTCTCCTTCTGAGGTTCTGGTCGTGGTGGTACCGGGCTGTCCCGAAATTAACCAGGTATTATTCGTCATGGATTTTGATAGGATTAGCTGTGTAGTTATCTAATTCTCTTTGTCTACTTTTACAGTCTGCGAGTTAGATGAGGCATATGTACAATTCTCTTCGGATACTGTATGATCGTTCTCGAGGACAGGAGTCCGAGCTCGAGTTGATGGAGAAGGAGATGTCCAAGAGGTCTAAGGAACATCAGATATGCTGAAGCATCTCCAGAATGAGATGGCTCAGGCTAAGGACAAAATAAAAGCCTTAGAAGAGGAGAATCAAGCCTTGAAGAAGGCAAAAAGGCTGTCTGATGGTTCATTCTTAGAATCGAAAAGGAACATGGCTTCGGTGGAAGCTGAGAGAGACCGGTATGCTGATCCTAATAGCCAGAGGCGGCTAGTTCGATTGATAATAGATTTCTGCCTCAACTGTCCAGAGATGGAGGCACATCGCCAAGAATATGGTGAATTCTAGCATAAATCTAAGCTCTCGAAGATGTGGATTCCTCTGAAGGGGTTTCTCAGTGAAGAGCTTCAAGGATGTCTTGCCCCTGCCTACACTTGGCTTGAAGTACCAGAGAATTTGAAGGAATTTCAGGCGATGTTTAGCCAGATTGGGGGGTTTGAGACCAGTCTACTGTCAAATCTGGAATCTTTGAAGTTAGCTTTAACTCTGGAGGAGTTTCAGGACAGACTGTCCGGTTTGTATCCTGAGCTGACGTTCCTGATGTAGAAGCTGGCTACTGAAACTTCACTTGAGGACCCAAAGACTTCTGACGGGCAGAAGAAGACTGTAACTCCTTAGAACCTTGTCTTTTACTTCAATATTTTTCTCTTTTCACCAAATTTTGGCGTTTCATGTATTCTGAACATGTGCTTTGTCTTTGGAATTAATTGGTCTTTACCTTCCTTTATGTCAAGTGTTGCTCTGCCGCATGTGCTGATTTGCAGGTCAAGTATGAAGCTGTCTTTCAGAAGAACGAGAAACTGGAGGAAGATCTGGATGACTCCAAAGGATGTTTCAGCATTGTGCGGGAAGAATGTGAGAGTCTTCGAGGTGGGCTCAAAGAGGCTTTGAAGCGAAGAGCTGAGCTGAATCAGGAGCTGAGTGATCTTCAAAAGAGATATAAAGATCTAGAAGATGCTCACAACAAGGTCGTGGCCACCAATAAAGAGTATGACCAAGAATGGAGGAAAGTCAAGAGTGACTTAATGAAGGTCAAGGGTGAAAGTCATGAGAAGGATCTTCTTATTTCTAGACTCCGAGATGAGACTATCACTGTGAATCACAAGATTGCCTCCAGGATAGATGAGTTGAGAATGTGCCAGGCCGAGCTTAACGCTTGCAGGTTCCAAATAAAGGAACTAGAGGCTCAAGGTATGTTTGTCATGCCCTCAGGGTCTTCAAGGAGGGAAGTAGGTGGTCCTTCTGGTGTCCCATATTCAGGACTTTTGATAAGGCCTCATGCCCAAAGGGGTGTATCTCGAGGGATCCCATGTGGAAGGGGCAGAGAAGTGACACCTACTCCTAGAGCTTGTGGCTCTATTGACTCTCCTGCTCGACCTGTGGAAAATATAATTGGGTCCCCTACGCCCTCTTAGTTGATGAGGGTGGCAGAGGAAAGTAATTGGGGCCGTGGCCTTCAGAATGTTCGAGGTCGTGCCTCTACTTCTTCTCGCGGTCGGGGTTGTACCCCTATATTTAAAGACCTTCACGAGGTGTAAGAAGTTTCGTAGTGTAATAACACTTTTTGATTTTGCCTTTATAAAGGTCTTTATATCGCAATCCTTGAGAAGATTGACTTTTTAGACTTATGAATAGCCTTAATAAATAGTGATGTGTACCTTAATAGGAGTATCACGTGGAGAGTCGAGTTCCAAACTTTGTGAGTTTGCATGACCCATATCATGTTGGTCTTTGACCATATACTTTTTATAAGTATATTATTTTATTTTGGCCTAAGATGATTGTAGTTCAGACACGTAGTCTAAACAGCTCATATTAGATAAGCATCAATCGTACACTTATAAGCGTATGGATCTTTAGGTTGCAGTCTTTAATGATGCTTTGTGAGGCATAGTTTCTCTTTGTATTTAGAGAGTATGGACTGCTTCAAAATAAAATAGAAGATATATATATATATATATATATATATATCGAAAAGAAATTGCATGCTTTGAACTTGAGAGTTCGGTAAAATGATAAAAGACAACCTCGAGTTTGGGAGCTCGGGTATAAAAATGTAAAAAGATGAAAAGAAAAAGATCTTGGCCCGTAGGCCTTATTGAAGTAGTTTCTCCTTAGATGGAGAAGGTCTACTTGGTTTTAGCTCCGAGGTACCTGTGTAGGACGGGCGCCATAATGACAGGGTCCAAGTGCTCTCCTTCGCATGTTTGCAAGAGTTAGAATCCACTGGATTGTGCTGCGGAGATTTTGTATGGTCCTTTAGTCCTCGGCTCCAGCGCTCCTCCTAGCTTGTTGGTGTACCACGGGCCAACTGGCATTACCAGTTCCCCCACTTGGAAGGTTTGGTGGCGGCGTTTATGCCATAGTGTAGTCATCTCGCTATAGGCCTCTTCTTCAAAATGGAACACCATGGGTTGTTCGACATCAGGATCGGGTACCAGATCTCCTAGAATAATGTTGACGGCCGAGATATTGCTCACTTTTGTGGCATCACGGATGGCCGTGATCATACAAGAGCGCGCCACTCCTTGGTCTCCTTTGATTGAAGCTACTCCTTGTGGTGTTGGAAACTTCAGCATCAGGTGGTAAGGAGACCATACATCTTTAGCTTGGCACGTCCAAGGTCTGCCAGGGATAATGTTGAAGGGTGTGACCGTGTCTACTACCACAAATGTGCAGTATAAAGTTAGGCTCTTGGCTCCTTCTGCTACTGTGACGGGGAGTGTGATTTCCCCGAGAGGTATTACTGGATTTCCTGTGAACCCCGAGATCGGACCCGTAGGTTTAAGGTCATCTTTAGTAAATCCTAACTTCTGGAAGCAGTCTTGGAACATTACTTCTACCCCTCTCCCATCATCTATGAAGACTCTTTTTACCAGAGTATCTTGTACGGTTGCTGAGATGATGAGAGGATCCGAGTGAGGCATCTGATTTGGCACGGCGTCCGCATCCGAGAAGGTAATGGTTTCCTCGGGGCGGAACCCCTTGTTGGCTGGCTCAGTGTGGGGTATAGCTCGCACACTATCCTTCAGCTTGGTCAAGGAAATTGCTTCTCCTGTGTAGCCATTGATGCCGTTGATGACTCGGTTGGCTCCATTAGGTGGTGGGGGAAGAGGATCTTGAGGATTGTTGCCTCGCCACCGTAGTTGTTATTATTGTTATTGTTGTTACGGGGGCCATCCTTCTTCTTCTGCCAGGGCTTTCCCCCATACCTCCTCTGGGTCCCCTGGTTATCGCTGGTTGTTGATGGTGCAATTTGTTGCACAATTCCCTGGCAAATCAACTTCTCAATTTCATTCTTTAGTTGATAGCACTCCTCGGTATCATACCCCCGATCTCGGTGATATTGGCAGAACTTTAACGACCTTTGACGCTCGGCTGATTCCTTCATGGCGGGCGGGTCCTTCAAAAGGTGCCTGTGAATGGATAGAATTTCAGCTCGAGATCTCGCCAGAAGAGTGTATGACTCGAAGGTGGGCTTTGGAGCGTTATCAGTCTTCTCGACCTTCATATCTTCGCCCTGGATTCCTTTCTGTCCATAAGGAATTCTAGGGGTCTTTTGCCCGTCACGGCATTTGATATGCTAGCGTACTTTTCCATGATGGCCTGGAGGTGTTGAATGGTTGTTGGATTTTTTGTTGCCAGCTTCATCCTTAGAATGTCATCATCCACGCTCATCCGGTACATATTTATCAGGAGGTGTTCATCCCGATCATAGCATTCAGTAGCTAGATCCATGTTTCTATGATAGTGTTTTATCACAGTCTCTCCTTCGAGGCGGGCCACATACCCCAGATCTCCGAGGGACTTGGTAAACTTCTTCTTCTGGAAGAAAGTGTGGAGAAGGAACTCGGCGAAATCCCAGTAATCAAATAAACTTTCTTGTTTCGTCTGGGTAAACCATGTCTGTGTTTTCCCTCGGAGGTAACTGGGGACGATCTTGCATATTTCCAATTCATGGAAGTTCCTGGTTTCTAAGGTCTTAAAAAAGACCGAGAGAAATTCTCTAGAATCGCTAGTGTCATCGTGTGTGGGTAAGTGCTCTGGGACCTTCTTGTGGTTATCGAATGGGAGATTCACAATATGCCGTGGGAAGGGAGAACGAGCAGCTTGTCCTCTAGGTCCGAAGATACGTGTGATTTCTTGGTCAACTTCGTATTTACCTCGAGTAGGGTAGGCTCCATCTTGGGTGTAGGGCCGATCGGCGCTATTTTGCCATTCGCTTCGAGTTCGCTCCCTCTTCTCGCGTCTGAGTTCTTCTTCGATGTTGATGATGCGCATCCTTCGTACTTGCTCCCTACTTAATCCTATGCCTTCCCCCTGATAGTTAGATGTATTAGGAGGTGGTGGCAGACTGCTTTGAGCATTATAAGGCGGTAGATCCTTGGATAAGTTGTTGAGGAGTCTCCGCTGTTGAGTAGGATCAGCAGGTGGTGTAGTTTGGGCTCCTGAGACAGATACTAGGTTGGGGGCTTCATGCATCTGTGCACTGAGTTGTTGACTTGAGTTTATCAAAGATGCGACGAGATCAGGATATTGGGCCTGTAATTTCCTCATCAACGTTCGGACATCTTCAGGGATCGTTCTCGGAGGGTCAAGGTTGATATAAGATGGCCCGGAACCTGGAGGGTTATTTCGCACAGTCTGGCTCAAGGTTTTCCTAAGACGTCTTTGTCTTTCCTCCTCCTGTTGTTTTTCTGTGAGGATTTGTTGATCTCATAATGCTTGTTCTTCTGAGGTAAAGATCGAATCAGGTCCGTTATATCCAAACCCATTCTCTGGGTCAAAGCCGTCTTGATTGTTGACGTGTTCGCTGTAGTTCATGTCAGTCTGGATCGAAATTCTTGGTCCCGAGTTCGGTGCTTCAGATCCAACAGGATTCGATCCAGAAGGTGGCACTCCTGATGCAACAGGATTCGATCCAGAAGGTGGTACTCCTGACGCAGCAGGATTTGATCCAGAAGGTGGCACTCCTGACGCAACCGGATTTGGAGCAGAGCGGGGTACTCTGGATACGACAGGATTCAGACCGAATGAGTTTGGAACATTGGAGTTTCATGCACCCACGGTAGAGCCTGACGGTGGTTCAGAGGCGGAGCGTGTGCGAGATCCTCCGGGTCGACCGCGTCCTCGTCCTCGTCCTCGTCCTTGTCCTTGGGAAGGTAGCTCTGCTTCTGGATTCTCTTCTGAATTTTGCCCTAGCACTCGGGCACTTCGTCTGGGTTGCTCGGCATCAGACATGTTGTCGGGGAAGTTGCTTCTTCAAGTGCGCTTGGACCATATCAGAAACAAGGTTCGGCGACGTCGTCAATGAGTGTGAGATGTCCCACCAGGCGTGCCAAATTGATGTATGCCAGACACCAACACTTCGACGACGAACCAAGCTCTCGAGCTGATCTGCAAGACAAAGGCCCCGGGTGTCCCGGGGATAGACACTCCAACGCTCAAGTCAGTATATTTGCTTTAGGCGTAAAGTATATAGTATGAGATTAGATGAGAGGTCTACCAAACCTCTTAGGGTATTTATATGGCTACAATCCGTAGATTACCAAGATATGTATTTATGGTATGAATACAACTCTTGTGGGAATAGAGGTTGTATTACCATGTATAATAGAAGTGTATTTCGGACATGGTTGTGTTACCATGTTTAGGATAGCTGTATTAGCATCTTAGAGAAGACGTATATTCCTTGCAGAACATTCACAATATACGCATTCCTTATAAGCATTATGATTGATGGACCTGTGGATCCACCCTCTGCGTATCTCGAGCCCACGACCCTTCTCGAGCCCTGGTCCGAGTATGAATGAGGTCCTAATACGAACCATGGACTTATCAGTAATAACTAACAACAAATTCAATACAAAAAACAGATGTTAAAGAATATTACCTCACTTCTCAACGTTTTGCATCCTCTTGTTCTTTGTTTTTGGTGGCTTGTTAATCCAAGCTCCATCAACTACCACCATCCCTCTATTGTCAAAATAATCTAGGTCAAACTTCTCCGACCTAGAACTAAATTGTAAAGCTTCCTTGTACGACAACATATGGCTTCTGCTCAGAAACAAAGTTATAAAACTACCATAGGGAATATTATCCCGTGGTTTTGCCCCTTTCAAAGCCATTTTCATATGCTCCAAGATGGTGAATCCAGGGTTTGTCAATTTGTTCTCTGCAAGATAGAAGAACTCCATGGCAGTGGTGGTGGTTGGATCTGTGGCATACCCTGCAGTTGGAAATATGGTCATGTGCACGATCTCATACAAAATCTTCTCCTCTAAAGCCATGGACATTGTATTGAACTTGTCGGCTGCAGCTCCAGGGTTAGAGTTTTGGCACCAAAAGTACTTCTCAGCTAAAGATACTTATCCATGCCGTGACACTTATCTAGGTGATCTGGCATTCTACCCTTGTAATGGACATTGTAGGGGCCATGTTTGTTTTGAGGGTGACACTCTTTAAGTTTCCGGTAAGGACAACCTAAAACCTGGTTTATCATATTCCAACTAACTTCAAATTTCAAACCATTCACCCCTGTCGTGCAACTACCGTCCTTCTTCTCATGCAAGTTACCATAAAACTGACATACCTCTTCAGTATAAGTCTCAGAAATAATAAACACCATTTCATTCAAATAGTGTTTACCTAGGGTTTCTACTACATTACCAAGCAACAAATCATCCACATCATCACGATCAACATAATAACTCTCTAGAATATTGCAGTGATCACGAATGTACTCGTACCACTCTTCGTTTTCCTTGGAGAAAAAGACCGATGAATCCCAATCATCCTCCTATTCCTCCTCCACTGGTAGAGCTTTATTTTTTGACTTCTTGGGTGCCATGGATTTGCGATGTCGGAATTGATAATGTGGTAAAAATCCGAACTTGATGGATTTGGACGGCTGATCGGTGACTAGATGAATGTTGAATGTCGAGATGGAGTTTTGGGAGTTATGATTTGGGACATAAGACTGTAGATAAGGTTATTTTGGTTATATATGTCTCCCATTTCCGAAGTCGTAAATTGGCCGTAACTCAATTGGAGGCACATTACGGGTTCGGAAACCACACAGACTTAGATTCATTTACCCCCATTTTTGTTTCCGGTTTCGTAAAGCACTCGCAGTGGAACAAGTTTTTCCCCATTTCTATTTCCGATTTCGGAAATGGTCAATATAACGTGATTTCGGCTAATATCTGAAAAGTAAATAAGTCATATTAATCAAAATTAAATTAGTAATTATACTTTTGATGCTAATTCAGTTTAACTATAGAATCCAATTCAATTTAAGGTTGCTACATTTCAGGAATTTCATTTCATGAATTTCATTTCATAAAAATCATGGACAACCTCAATTAAATTTAGTGTATGTTAGGAGTTTTAATAATTCAGTTTAGTTATATTCAGTTTAGTTTTATTCGGTTGAAAATAATTTGAGTGACGGTAATGAAGAAAAACTGAACCAGCATTATGAAAAATTAGTTTCATTTATTTCAAAATCATAAAATTGAATTGATTTGAATTTCATGTAAGTAAAATATTTAACCATAGTATGTAACGTCAGGATATCATACTATATTATGACTGATAGATGTCTACGACCCGCGCTTGATCACGAACACTGCTCACGAACTGATCTGCAAAACAAAGCCCCGGGTGTCCCGTGGGTAGACACTCCGACGCTCAATTCAGTATATTTCTTAAGGCGTAATGTACGAAGTATTAGATAGAGAGGTCTACCAAACCTTTGGGTATTTATATGGCTACAATCTGTAGATCACCAAGATATGTATTTATGGTATAACTACAACTCTTATGGGAATAGTAGTTGTATTACCATGTATAGAAGAAGTATATTTGGGTCATGGTTGTATTACCATGTTCAAGAGGATGTATATTCCTTGTTGAACATTCATAATATACGCATTCCTTGTAAGGATTAGGATTGATGGAACTGTGGATCCACCCTCCGCGTATCTCGAGCCCACGACCCTTCTCGAGCCCTGGTCCGAGTATGAATGAGGCCCGAATATGAACCATGGACTTATCAATAGCCCCAATGTAGATCTTCAGAATATAGAATGCTCCGTCTCGAAGGTTGATGGAGAGGCTTGCTTCTCGAGGAAAAACCAATAACTTGAGGGAGTATAATTCTGGGTGTTAAGCTCGGGGTATCCTTCTAGGAATGTCCTCTCGGGCTTGCCCGTCTGAATATCTAGCTTAAAGTTCTTTCGTATTCCATCAAGACACGTGGACGGTTGGATCTGCCTTCTTGAATTTTGAAGAGACTGACACGTGGCCATTGTTCATTGTATCTTCTGGCGGTGAGGAGGACTAACCTTCTAATTGCCTGTATCGTTTCGCGAGTCGAGGTAATTACTCTACTTAGATGCATGCTAATTACTGGTTATATAACCAAGTAATTTTTCTTTGTGTTTACGATCAATCTTTATCCAAGCAATTTTAATCTTTTCCATCTTTGCAAAAATTCTCAACAAAAATCTTGTCTTTCTTCATCGTCTTCTTCTCATAAGCTTTTTCCCCCATTCTCTGTATTGCCATGTCTTCAGCAAACTCCAGCATTCCCTCTGGCAATGGAGAGAATGTGTCCAGCAAACGAGTTCCCATGGCTCGTGACTTGCGTACTTTATTCCTGGAGGTTGAGTCTTGGGAGTTGATGGAGGTAACTAAGGCGACACCGCTGCAGGCTGTGACTGCGGTGGTGGACGACGGTGCCTGTGGGTCGAATCCGGACCCAAATATGGAGCCCCAAGTTGAAAAATAGGTTACAGCTTCTGGTGATGCGTGGAGCGTCACTAAGGTGGTCGATGAAAAGACGCTACAATATCTGCGGTCATGAAGGCTGTCATATCCTCTTGATCCTGGCTTGAAACTCGAGGATGGGGAAGTTCCCATTGGAGATCTGGTGAGCCCCACTCGAGGGGTACTTTATTGGAGGTTTTTGCAGCAAGGGATAAGTTTTCCCTTTCCCCCTTTATTTCATGAGTTCCTTCAGCATCATCAACTACATTCGAGCAAAATACATTCCAACGTGGTGGTGTTAATCATGGCAGTGATTTCTTGGTGTGCTCGAAAGAACTATGAACCGAGCCTGGATTTATTCAAGAGTTTGTACAAGTTATTCTCTTTTGAGAATTACGAGTACATTACCCTTACCCCGAGGAAGAGGAAACCCATCACGTTTTCTGATAACAGTGGTGTGTGGGAGGCTGACCGTTTCACTTTCGACCATAGCAAGTACGAGGTCCCTGATTTGCATCCCAAGCCGAAGGTTGCTATAGCTCGTGACAGGGGTTTCACCATTCCTGATCACTTAAAGGGCATCATCGGGGAGCTCCTAAAGGAGGACATTACCCTTCAAAGAGGGGATTTTGTTCTGGGCGCACACGGCTCTGTCTAGCAGTGGCCCGGTATTACTTACTCGTACCAGTTGGACGTTCCTCGGTCGAAATCCATCTCCATCTTTTTGAAGCCTAATCGGAATTGGGCCCTCCCTGATAAAATCCATGGAAGAAAGAAGAAGGCCAGGAAAGGGGGTCCGAGAAAATCTCCTCGGAATCAGGGTGAATCCTCTTCTAGTCGGTCTTCTTCAGGTAGCTCTTTAATTCTCATACTGTGATTATGTAACATGTTTATTCTGTGTCATATATTGATGTTTATCTTTATATATAGCGTCTCCTCCGAAGAAAAAGATTAAGAAAGAAAAGGCCGCTCTCCAGGCCATAGATGAGGAAGCGGAGGAGTCCGAGGAAGTACAGTCCGAGAAGATGGAAACGGAGGTTGGGGGGTCCTCAGATGATGATGAATCTGACCTTGAGCTGATGATCTCTGAAGATGCTTCTCTGAAGAAACTGAAGTATTATCTGAGCAGCCCAAAGGAAGAGGATGGTCAGGATTCTCGGAGGTCTTCCAAGAAGTATCCCTTCGTCGCTGAGTTAATTATCTTTCCCTTTATGCTATACGGGTTTCCCAGATATCAGGTTTTTATATGTCTTCCACCTTACAGCTGATGGCAGATCTATCCACGCTGGGGTGTCGAGCTAATGATGTGATCCGGCACTTGTCTGATTCTGTGATGGAATTACATGTTAAGTGCCGGGCCGTCAAGGAAAATAAGGAGAAGATGGAGGCTACCTTCTTGACTGTGACAACTAAGCCTATCGCGCCTACTCCTCCTGTTCAGGCTCCATTGGATGTGACTCAACTGGAAGCCAGGGTGAAGCAGCTTGAGGCCGATAATAAGGACCTGCTGTCGGTGTTGAAGTCTCAGGAGAAAGAGCTGGAGGTTTATCGTGATATTGCGGAGGAGCTGTCGCAAAATCAAGCCGCTGAGAAGGACTCGGGGGAGCCTAAACGACTCCTTAAGCTTTGGGGTGCCTTTATTGCTAGCAGCCCAGAGTTTAATAGTCATAGAGAGGAGTATGGGGATTTATTCCATTCCTCTGAGCAGCACGAGATCTTGGATCAAGTCCTGCAACTATGCCAATCCGAGAAGGAGGTGGAGGTGATGAAGGAAATCTTCTCTCATCCACATGTTGCTGATAAGCTCTCTGCTTTGACTGCTAAACGCTGGGTCCCTGGGCCGAGTTTTTGGATGCATTGGATCCCTCCGAGAAGATAACCACCGCAGGAGATTTACTGAGGCTTATTAAAGCTAAGTATCCTGAGTTATCTTCTATTGACGAGGTGATTTCTAGTTCTTCCATTGATAAGGTGGATTAATCTTGGCATCTCCTCGTCGGCTTCAAGGCCTGAGATCCTTTGCACATGAACCTCGGTCTCATGATTTACTAGAAAGGAGCCCCTATCTTGAAGCTGAGATACTCCGGGATCAGGTCTTCGCAGTTGTCCATGATGAACATTTTGCGTGCTTGATGTTGCTGGGCTTCTTCTTCGGGCATCTTTTGACAAGGTCTTTAATGTCACAGCGTGCAGAAAAGTTGTTAATAGCCCATCTCTCAAGTGCCACTTCTGGTGAAGTTCTAGGAAACCCTATTGGGCATATTTAGAAGTATCATATTCTGATGTAATGTATCAAAATTAGAGGTTTTTCCTCTATGTGCCCTTTTGAGGGACTTTTTGAAGTATCACATTCTGATGTAATAACACCTTTGATATGATTTTTAACTTCTGTTTTTGAGGTTTTTCCTCTTTATGTTGAGATGATTGATCTTCGAGCACGTCTGCCCTTTTGGTCTATAGACCTCAATCAAGCACTTTTTGAAGTACTTTATCTCGAACCTATCTCTTTCCTTCAAAATGATTGGTAGTTGAATATTGGATCCAAACAACTTATAAGTTGACCAATCATATACTTTATAAAGTATATTGTTCTGAATAGCAATCAATGTTATACTTAAGACACCAATCCTTTTTTTAGAAAAGGAGTTTAAGATTGCTTGTTATAAAGATAGGTATAAAAATAACATGACTTCAATCTAAGTTCATAACTTTAGGAATAGAAGTAAAGTAAATTGTGGGTTTGAGTTTGAGTACCCGTTTGTGCTAGAGCATACTTGTCTCGGACCTTGATGAGGCTCTCGGACGTTCTTGTTAATCTTGAGCCCTTGTGAGGCTCTCTCTTGAGTTTTTATCTTCCGTGATACTTTCGTAAGTTAATCACATTCCATCTTCGTTGTATAGGTTCCCCCTTCATGGTTTCCAAGAGGTAGCTTTCCCCTGGATGGGATTCTAGGACTCGATATGAACCTTCCCAGTTCGGGGCTAGCTTCCCTTCCACTTCTTTCTTGCTTATCTCATTTAACCTCATTACATGGTCTCCTTTAACGAAAGTGGCCAAGCGGACTCTTCTATCATGGTAGCGCTTGACTCTTTCCTTCACCTTGGCCTCGTGGATAGTAGCATTTGCTTTCTTCTCCTCTAAGAGGTCAAGGTCGAGACGAAGGTTTTCCTCGCTGGCCGTGCCATCTTCGTCGTCTGGTTGGGAAGTACGGGCAGAGGGGACTCCAATCTCCATGGGGATGACCGCCTCGGACCTATAGACTAAGCTGTAAGGATTCTCTCCTGTTGCTGTGGCTGGTGTGGTTCTATGGGTCCAGATCACACTTGGTAGTTCTTTGATCCAGTTTCCTTTAGCTCCTTCGAGGCGCTTCTTGATGCCGCTTACCAAGGTTCGGTTTGTAACCTCTACTTGGCCATTAGCTTCTGGATGATATACCGAGGTGAGCTTCTGATGTATGCCGTACTCCTTACACCATTTCATGAAGGGGTCATTAGCAAATTGTGCTCCATTATCGGTCACTATGTATCTCGGGATGCCATTGCGACACACAATATTATTCCAGCAGAAGTTGATAACTATCTTGCCAGTTATGTTGGTCAAGGCTTCAGCTTCCACCCACTTCGAGAAGTAATCGATGGCCACAATGAGGTACCTGAAGTTACCAGGGGTTGTAGGAAACAGACGAGATCTATACCCCATCGGACAAATGGCCAGGATTCTTGGATGGTAATCATATTCTCCTGTGGCATAAAGACCATCTTAGCAAATCTAGGACACTGGTGGCAAGAATCGATATATCTTTTGGCGTCTTGTAGCATCGTAGGCCAGAAATAACCTATCTGTAGGAGCTTTTGGGTAACGGTGCATGGACCTTGGTGGCTACCACAAACTCCTTCATGTGCTTCTTGTACTAAGTGTTTAGCGTCCGAAGGCCCAACACACTTGAGTAAAGGTTGGAGGTACCCTTTCTTGTATAAGTTACCTTCGTGGATGACATATTTGGGAGATTTAACTTGGACCTTCCGTGCCAGGTGCTTTTCCTCGGGAAGGGTTCCCGTTTGGAGGTATTCGATATAGGGGTTCATCCATGTGTCTGAGATGTCAACAGCCATGATGTTAGTTTCTTCGTAACTCCTTTTTGCCAGGGTTTCCATCAGCAATTCTTGAGAAGATCTTATGTTGAGGTTCGAGGAGGAATGTTTGTTAAGTGCATCAGCCTTATGGTTGCCTTCTCGGGGGATATGATTCAGTTCATAATGTCGGAATTGATTTAGAAAAGGCTTAACTATCGAGGTACTTTTGGAGACTGTATTCTCGGGTCTCGTATTCGCCTTTGACCTGCTGAACCACGATCTGTGAGTCACTGAAGATCTCGAGGTCTTTAACTTCCAGGTCTTTAGCCAGTTATAGTCCGGTAATGAGGGCTTCATACTCTGCTTCATTGTTGGTGGCTCGGAAATCGAATAGAGAACATAAGGATGGTCCTTTCCCTCAGGCTGGTCAGTAGAACTCCAGCACCACTTCCCCCCGAATTTGAGGATCCATCGACATATAAACACCATCTTCCTGTGTCTGGAACTGGTTCTTGTTGATTGATTTCCACTGGTTCAACTGAATCCATTATGAAATTCGACAGGGCCTGGCCCTTTATGGCTGTTTTTGAGGTTTATACTGTATGTCATGTTCTCCTAACTCGATGGCCCACTTCATCATTCATCCCGAGGTGTCCGGTTTCTGGAGGATTTGCCTAATTGGGTAGTTGGTTAGGAGGACTACTGTATGTGCCTGGACGTATGGTCGCAACCGTCGAGAGGCATGTACAAGGGTCAATATTAAGCGCTCGAGAGGTGTATATCTGTTCTCGGGCCCCAGTAAAACTCTGCTTACATAACATATCGGGTGTTGTGATCCTTCCTTTTCCTTGACCAGCACAACACTAATGGCTAGCTGAGATGCAGATATGTTTAGGTAGAGAGTCTCTCCTTTATCTGGCTTCGACAATGTCGGAAGCTGTCGAAGGTGGTCTTTAAGTGCTTGGAAGGCTTCCCCACATTCATGTGACCACTCAAACTGGTTTGCCTTCTTAAGGATATTGAAGAAGGGTAGATGTTTTTCCGCTCCTTTGGAGAGGAATCGGCTAAGGGCTGCAAGGGATCCTTTCAGCTTCTGTACATCTTTGACGGTCTTCGGAGGTTGCATGTTTTGCAAAGCCTCTATCTTCTCGGGGTTTACCTCAATTCCCCGATCGGACACCATATATCCTAGGAATTTGCCTGCTCCAACACCAATAGTGCACTTAGCAGGGTTCAACTTTAGGTTGGATGCCCGTAACGTGTCGAAGGTTGCCCTTAAATCTTTAAAGAAGGCGTCATAGCTGCGGCTCTTTACTACCATGTCATCAACATAAATCTCGAGGTTGCGCCCTATCTGAGATTTGAATAATTTGTCTACCAGTCACTGGTAAGTGGCTGCGGAATTTTTCAATTCGAAAGGCATCATCTTGTAGCAGAAAGTTCCTCTGTCGGTTATAAAAGAGGTTTCTTCTTTATCTCGCTCTGCCATAGGGATCTGATGATCTCCCTTAAAGGAATCAAAGAAGGCTAGTACTTGGTATCCAGCGATCGCTTCAACTAATCGGTCGATCGAGGGTAATGGATAGCTATCTTTAGGAAAACAATTGTTCAGGTAGGTGAACTTGATGCACATTCTCCACTTCCCGTCTGACTTCTTTACCATTACTGGGTTAGCTATCCATTCTGGGTACTGCACTTCTTCGATTATATGGGCTTTGAGTAGCTTATCCACTTTTTTTCCAATGGTTCAACCCGATCTAGTGCAAAGATACGTCGTTTCTGCTTGATGGGTTTTTGTGAGGGATTGATATTCAGGTAATGTTCCGCCAAGCGAGGGGATACTCCCACCAAGTCATCGGTGTCCCAAGAAAAGACATCTATATATTGGTTGAGAAGATCTCGAAGTTTGGTCTTTATCTCGGGTGGTAGGAGAGTTCCAACCTCGACGGTTCCTGACTCTCTGAGTTGCATTGGCTCGGATTCGGAGTACTTGGCTGGTTCAAGATCTTGCTTTTCTTGATCTTGGGTAGCTTAGATTGTGCATATTCGAGCTAATTTTTGATCTCCTCGGACTGTTGCCATCCCTTGGTTCGTGGGGAACTTCATCGCCAAGTGGTAGGGGAACCAGACGACCTTTGCTTGGCACATCCAAGGTCGTCCGAGGATTACATTGTATGGCGCTCTGGAATCGATGATCACGAAGGTGCAACGAAGGGTTAGACTCCGAGGACCATCTTTCACTCGCACTGGTAAAGTGATCTCTCCTATAGGAGTTATATGATCGCCCGCAAATCCCGAGATGAGATTTGTGGGTACGAGATGGGTTTTGTTTAATCCCAACCGTTCATAACAGCTGAGAAACATGACTTCTACCTCACTTCCTCCATCTACCAGAACTCTTCTGATCACATTATGGTTTATGTCAATCGTGATAACTAAAGGATCTGAATGAGGGAATTGGTTAGGGACCGCATCTTGAGGTGAAAAAGTGACGTTTCCATCCAGGCGAGATCTTTTGCTCTCCCACTCCCAGGGAGAGGCTTCTTCGGGCGACCGGTATACACCGTTGATGCTCCTTCCTGCTCCCTGTTGGTGGCGTGGCTCATCTCGTCGTTGTCATGGTCGGCATTGATGCTTCTTTCTCCTGTCGGGGCCAAAAAACGGATTCGTGTACTCCCACGAAGGTTTTTAGCCGGATCAGCCATGAGTTTGAAGGTCGTATAGATCAAGAATAGCAAGCGGGTCCCACCGGGCGTGCAAAATTGATGGATGTCTACGACCTGCGCTTGATCACGAACCCTGCTCACGAATTGATCTGCAAAACAAAGCCCCGGGTGTCCCGAGGGTAGACACTCCAACGCTCAAGTCAGTATATTGCTTAAGGCGTAATGTATGAAGTATTAGATAGAGAGGTCTACCAAACCTTTGGATATTTATATGGCTACAATCCGTAGATCACCAAGATATGTATTTATGGTATGACTACAATTCTTATGAGAATAGTAGTTGTATTACCATGTATAGAAGAAGTATATTTCGGTAATGGTTGTATTACCATGTTCAAGAGAATGTATATTCCTTGTAGAACATTCATAATATACGTATTCCTTGTAAGGATTAGGATTGATGGACCTGTGGATCTACCCTCCGCGTATCTCGAGCCCACGACCCTTCTCGGGCCCTGGTCCGAGTATGAATGAGGCCCGAATACGAACCATGGACTTATAAATGACCAATCAAACTTAGTAGCAAGCTAATAGGATCTGACTACAACCAACTCAAATGTAAACAAATCAAAAAACAAATCAATTAACGAAAATATTTCACTGAAACATTATCGCAAACAGAAAGAGGGTAACCGGAATGAGTAACGTTAGCTTCTGGTTCTTCCATGGCTGTCAGAGAGAATAAGAAACCAGTAACAATTGGAAAAGTTTTATAATTAGAAGATAAGATGTAAAATGTTGTCAAAGATGATAATGACAACTGAATAGAAATTGAACAATTTGTAATATTTGCCCATACGACGGTCCTCTTTCCATTTTCTTGATCTTATTTCGGTGTAAAGTCAGTACTCACAAAGGCTTTTTGCACACGTTTGAAAATCGAAAGGAATTCTGGTTTATTAAAGGGATTTGTTGCAGTGAATTTCTATCTGACTATCTCTGGAATCGGAAAAGGTTTTTGTAATTAATTACATTTTAGTATTCAAGATGGCGGAATTACCAGTAGGGTGATTGTAGGCAAAACAGCATGAATGATTATAAGATAGTATGTATAGTATTCAATAAGTGCAAAACATAATATAGGACGCTTCAGCTTTACAAATTTCCCTCTCTTTACTGTTTGATCAGTTTCTTGGAGACAATATGACCAATCAAACTTAGCTAGCTACTAGTAACATATTTAATTTATTAATTCCAAATTTAAAGATGTCTTTAATTTCATTTGTTCAACTGAAATGTACTTTTTTATGATTTCGGAAACAGTCTGCAGCGGCTTTGTTACGATTTCGGAAACAACTCTCAGAATTCAGATCCAGCCAGTGTCCGATCTCGTGAACTCCGCATGATCAAAATTATATAATTCTTTACGCTGTCGGAATAGCTAAACTTTATTTTATTTGAATAGACTTGTTTCGAGAGGTTTACGAAATCGTAAACCAAGAGATACGGTCCCCGGCCTTCTTCCGAGTTCGGAAACCAATTGACTAACAACAAAAAAATAAACAACAGAATAGTTGTAGAATCTTGTTAAAGATGATACTGAAAATTTAAAATTGAATTGAATTTCATACAATTTGTAACATTTGCCCATACATGATCAAATTGTACTAGTCTTCAAAGGACACAATATCTTAAGCAAAATTTAAAACAAATGTTTCAACAACTCTAAAGTTCTACAAATAAACCTAGCCATCAAATGCTTGAAAGAAACCATGCTGTGATAAGTCATGGTCTTGTGAAGTTGAGGGGCCACAGGAAGTTGAGGGGCCTTGGGAGGATGAGGGGCCTTGTGAGGTCGACGCGGCATTAGAAGTAGAGGCATTATGTGTGGCATCATGTGTGGCCTCTTCATCCTTACTCAATTGCTCAAGGTCGCCATAGTACACATCTTCCTCATCCTTACTTAGCACGATTTGGAGACCCTTCTCTTGGATGTACGCTTCTTGATCAGCTTTGATCGCATCCAGTCTCTTCTTCGTCGTTTCTAGTTGGCTAGAAAAACAACAAAAAAAAGTGCGAGATCTTTGTAAAAAAACCTCTTCCGTTCACCTACAAGCCAGACACTTAATTGGTTAGGAAAAAAAGAACAGTATCAAACTCATAAACAACCACAGTGTATGAATTTAGTGGAACTCACCCGCAGCAGTTGCTAGAGCGGCGGCTTCCTCGCGAGCTTGTCTTCTCCTTGCCACCTTTGTCTGTGCACCAGGTTTTAGAGTCTTTTCCTTGAATTTTCCTTTATCAGTGTCAAATTCCCAACCCTTCAGGTCGATCCACCTGTCATCATAGTAGGATTGCATAACCGGCCGATCCAAGAGAGGTACACCGGCTTTCCTTAAAAGCTTAGTGATAAGCCCACCATAAGGAAACCTTTTATCCAACAAAGGACCACACTTTCTCATGTACTCGTAGATGGTATATCCATAATTTATTGGGATACCCTCCATCAGGTAGTAAAATACAAGCAGACGACCAGTGGTGGGCTCGGTGGCATGCCCTCCCGTGGGAAGAACATTGTAACAAACCCATCCAACAACCAACCTTTGCTCTAGAGACAAGACATCTATCTTATAATCAGTATCTGCAGTCCCTTTACCCTACAACTCATCTAACTTGAAGTAATTACGGTGCATTTCAGGTTGTTTACTACACTTTGATGCCCACTTATTGAATGTGAAAACATCATAGGGACCCTGCTTATTGAGGCCTCAAATGAGTAGAATCAACCCACGGGCATATAGCACCTCATTTACCACAAACTGATCAACGGGTGCTAAAACACCATTCACCCTAGTTGAATTCCTAGTGGTTGTGCATCTACACAAATTAGCATAAAACAGTCTAACCTCATCTTTGTAGGTAGTCTCATCACACATGATTAGGTTATGAAAATGACTAGGACTAAAATAATTAAGCGACTCATTAAAACCTAAATCACAAACAGAGGTAGATTTTAGCACTTTTGAGTCACACATGCCACGCCTAATCCACTTGACAGAGTTCTGCTCATCCACTGTATCGTAAAATCGCTGGCTGCTACCCGCTCTTCGTCTCTCATCCCTTCCTCTCTCATGCCGATGAGCACGCCCGAGCAAAGGCTTTACCACTCTTCTTAGCGGCTCCTCCTCCTCCTCCCGTGGCTCATTTTCCTCCTCCTGTGAGTTGTATTCCATGTTTAACATCTCATCAATCTCTGGATCAGTCTCAATTTCAGGTGGGGGTGAGGGCTTCTTCGATTTCTGCATCTTTGCCTTAGGGTTTGGTGGTGGGGATGGTGATTGACTCTCGGACAATTGTGGGGCGCCCCTCTTAACGGGCTGCTTCGACCTGGCTCGTGGAGGCATGATTATGTCGCCGGAATAGATTGAATTGATTGAATGTGGTGGTAGGGTTTGTGATTTTGTGATTTGGGGTTTTTCTGAATCACAAAAATGCAGTTGACTATATATACCATCCAGATTTTACGAAATCGAAAACCGCCCGCGTTTACATCTTTGCCATTTCCGAGTTCGAAAACGGGTTCGGGAAATAGTTGAATTGGGGAAATTTGCATTTAAGCGGATGGTTTACGATCTCGGAAATTCAAAGCTTTAAAAAAACAAATTATGAGGATTAAAATCTAGTGATAAACCCGGCTACTCATCCGGCTCGTAAACATTTTTTTATATCCGGGTGGTTTGCGGTTTTGTAAAAATTGTTCACCATCCGGAAAATATTGTTCCGACCTATTTACGAGAACGTAAATGATACATCAAGATGAATTCACTTAGCTTGATTAAAATAGTCAACATGGTTGTATTGCGCCATCGTAAATATTCTGGATATTGAACGTTATGATTTCGGAAATGGCTTTGTAAATAAAAAGAATGAGATTTCCGATTTCGTAAACCGTTCGGTTCGGCAGATTAGACTTAAACCCACCGCGTGGGCTCATTCATTCATTATCTTTCCAACCCATTTGTCTCATCCTCATTATTTCTTCTCAAAAAGCATTCTTGCCTCTCAATATCTTATCATTTGTACAATATCACACTACCCAAATCCAAGAATCCAACTAAGGAACCTCAAAAAAAGTGGAAATCGTAGATTTTTTCTACAATTTCGAGTATTTGGGGGGTGTTTTATTCCAATATAGAGGTACAATTGGTTACCTTTATTAACCCATTTGCATCGCTTTGTCACGTGCGATGCAAACAAACAAATGGGTTATGGGGTAACCCAATATTATCAAATCCAAACCCTAAACTAGTTGATGCATTAATTATGTATTTTAGGGTTAATTTATATTAGTGTATTTTTCTTTGGTAGCTAAATCATTATACTAATATCTTCTTTTTTTGTTGTATGCACCCTACCTATTTTATTGTCGGTCAAATTGTGAGTTTTTAGTTGTTGTTATTTGTAGGTGAATTAGTGGACAAGTGCTTGTATTGGGTATTAGTGATAAATTTGTTAATCATGGCTCCTAAATCTAAACAAAACAAAAAGAAAATTTCCACGAAGAAGAAGGTCAAGTCATCAACAAAAGAGCAATTGGTGGTAGATTCAAAATTTCCTAGAAACCTATGTCGAGAAATACAAAGGCGTTGGGACGCAGGTATTTCCACTCCGATGGAATTCAATAGGTTAGGAATAGGCATAGGGGTAGAGCGTAAATATTGATCAAGTTGGGTTTGTGAAATCGCTAGAACAAGACATGATATTAAATGGTTCGATTGGACCAAAGTACCAACGGAAAGAAAATTAGAATTGTTGGAAGAATGCAATGTATGATGTGGTTTTTTTAATCGCATTTTACTACATGTTTTACAATTGTGAGGGTATTATAATATTGGAGTTACTATCTACAACTAATCATGTGTTTCATTATTTTAGGAACCGTTCACTATTACCGCCCCCGACATGGCGATGTTAAACCGTGTGACTTTGCAAAGATCTCGAAGTGTGCACGTCCACATTGGTCTATGCTAAGGAATGAGTATATCTACGGAAATAAGAAGAACATAATGCTCTGGACGCAGGTATTTCCACTCCGATGGAATTCAATAGGTTAGGAATAGGCATAGGGGTAGAGCGTAAATATTGATCAAGTTGGGTTTGTGAAATCCCAAGAACAAGACATGATATTAAATGGTTCGATTGGACCAAAGTACCAATGGAAAGAAAATTAGAATTGTTGGAAGAATGCAAGGTATGATGTGGTTTTTTTAATCGCATTTTACTACATGTTTTACAATTGTGAGGGTATTATAATTTTGGAGTTACTATCTAAAACTAATCATGTGTTTCATTATTTTAGGAACCGTTCACTATTACCGCCCCCGACATGGCGATGTTAAACCGTGTGACTTTGCAAAGATCTCGAAGTGTGCACGTCCACATTGGTCTATGCTAAGGAATGAGTATATCTACGGAAATAAGAAGAACATAATGCTATGGACGGTGTATAAGGACATCCAACCCGAGAGTTGGGAAATCTTCAAAATCCATGCACAAGAGTTGTTGGACGATGTATGATTTTTCCTCTTCTTCAAATTATACTATAGAGTTTGATGTTGCTACTCATGTTAGTTGCTTTTAAAATAGGGCACTCATGATAATATGGTAGAACTAGCGAAATCAAACAAAATGGTTCATCACTATAGTCACTCGGGATATCATGGAGCGGAGGAGGACTTCATAGAGAAGGAATATGAAGATCGTGTCAAGCAAAAAATGGACGAGGGTATGACGGAAGAGGAGGCAAGGGAGACTACTACTAGGATGACTCCCGACCAAATTGAGAGGTGGGAGTCGTTCCTTAAATTGAGACAACATCCTAGTGGCGTTTATGAAGCCGGCGAAACTCTTGAACTTGCCGAAAAAATTGTAAGTCAATTAAAAAATATGTTTGTATCATATGTAGTAGACAAATGTCGTTTTTTATCTATCTAATCATATTATTTTCATGGTTTCGCCCACTTTGAAATTAGGCCTTGGCTAAACGAGAGGAAGCCAATGGAAAATTCACCCCTATGGAAAGGTGTGACATATTAAACAAGGCGATGGGAGACGATCATCCTGGCACCGTTAGGGGGTATGGTTCTCATGTCCAACCTAAGGATGTGTATGGTAAACATCCTTTAGCCTCGGATAATGCTCAAGATGCCAAGTACAAGAAGGTGAGGAAGAAAATTGATTCCATTAAAACAACCATGGAAAATGGTTTTAAGTGGTTTTCTCGCAAACATGGAATCATTTTACCCGCCAATTTCGAGGATTTAGGTGATGATTGGGACCGCCCTCTTCAGGATCGCGCAACGAACCTTTACAAGATGACCTTAATGAGCCACTAAAGGTGGCTAGTCCACCCTTTTCCACAACACCCATGGACGCGGCAAGTGGGGGTGAGACTTCTACTCCCAAAATGGTTAGTCTAAGAATCCTTATGTGCCAAGTAGTTGTTTTTTTTCTAATTTTCTACAATTACATGATTTCAATCTCCGACATATAATCTTGTGTAAAATTAATTGGAATTTCTTCTTACAATTTCAACATCTAGGTAGATTGTCCATGCAATTTGTACATCGATGTGAGTACCACCCAACCCCCTAATTTAGTAGCCAATGGAAATTATGAGGAGGCCAATAAATTACACCTTGAAAAAAAATTCTGATAGGCTTGGTTAAGGTGTCTATCACAAAAGAGATATGTGGTGTTGCACTCGTCCCGATTCAAAGAGGCCCACCTAAACTAGTTTGCAATTCAAGGTGATAACTTCTCTTGTGGCCTAGGATATTAGTACAAATTCCTAGTAAAGACGACAAGGAACCACAAAATCCTTGCCCACGAACTAGAAATGAGAAATCAAGGTGCCAAGCAAAATTCCATCTCCTAAATCCAAGGTGCCAACCAACTTACTATCTACTAAATCCAAGGCGCCAACCACAATTCCATCTCCTTCACCTCCATTTGAAGATAGCCAACCTTCATCGTCACTCCGCCAACTTTTTGACAAGTTGTCAAAACATCCTAAACTTAGTACATATAACTTTCCCGCACCAAAAACTATTTTTGGTGTTGAAAAATTAGTAGTACTATGCAAGCAAGACTTTGACGATATATGGCAACCTCAAAGCCTACTCTCTACGACAATGTGCCTCATTCAACTGTAAGTCTTAATTTTCCAAAAATATTTATTTTATATTCTAACTTCCAATCTAGTAGGTAGTAACACTTTCTTTACAATTTATTATAAACAATTGCATCATTTGGCACAAATTCGTTCATTGGCATTTTTGGCTTCATATGCCCCGACTCCGTACAAGTGGGGACCCACTCAAAAGAGGAAAGGTTAGCTTATTTGAAGGTTGCCTTAGGAGATCGAACAAAATATTTCTTCATTTGTCCATACCTTGAAAAGTAAGTTACATTTATATATTACAATTAATTTTTTGTGTTTACCTAACATTCATGTTTCCATCAACGAATACTCATGTATAAACTTTCTTGTGGATTAGTGAACCTTGGCATTTGGTGACGATAAACACGACCTCCAGAGAAGTATATTGGATTAATCCACTTAACCTTCCTCCAATCCATTCATTTAACGAGATTATCAAGGAAGCCGTGAATTTCGTAAATCCAAAATCATCCAAATTTAAGGTCTACCAAATTAAGGTAATCTATTCTTATTATTCCTCAAATTTGAACCTTAATAGTACCTAAATTGTGTATCTTTTGTCACTATTAGTACAAGGTCCAAGATAATGATTGGATATGCGGTTACTACACGATGATGTTTGCATGGAGGTTGGTTGCACGTGCAAAGCTTTCAGACTTTAACATTCTTAGTCTGAGCTTACTCTTCCATTCTTTATTTGATTCAAAGTAAATCCTTGTAATTTGTTACCAAAATGCTCTAATTTTTCAAATCACTGATTTTCGACGATGATTATACCCACTACACCTTGCAAGAGTTGAAGGCAGCAAGGGGTGCATTGCCAACCTTCCTATTGGATGAGTGAGCTTCATGCATAGAGCACCCAGCTAAAATGACAAAATTGTGATTCATCATAGCTGCGTAATTTTTGATTGTGCACTAGATAGTGTTATGAACTACTAGGTGTATACATTTGCTATGAAGCTTTTTTTTGGCTCGTTAAAGCCAATATTCAAGGATACGGTTCTTTATTATGGTTATTAGATCTAATTTCGATTAAACGCTCATCGATCGCGTAAAGTAAATTAAAAATTGAAATTTTTTTGACACGTCCTGACAGATTTACGAGTTCGGAAACCAAAAGAAAATCTTCAACAATTTCCGGCTGGTTTCCGATTTCGGAAGAATGGTGGTTTTCTTTATATAAAAAAACAGTGGAAAACCCGGCACGTCGTCCGTCTAATAAACAGACCACCATACTGGTCTCCAGCAACTACATTTATGAAATCGGAAATTCGCCGTTCCAGGACTTTACGATTTCGGAAAGTGCATCTGGAAATGAACCACCACACCTCTATCCGCCAACGTAAACAAGAAAAAACAACATCAATGCCGGTATTCATTTACGATTTCGGAAACTGATTTGGAGACCTATTATAACTCATCTTTACAAGCCTGGAAATTCAACCAGAAGATGCTTTCCGGCTTTCATTTCCAACTTCGGAAATGTGTTCTGTAAAGTAGTTTCCGATACCGTAATTTGTGTACGCAAAACTTTTTCCGATACCGTATCCATTAGCTCACCGCCAGTGATTAATCTTTACAATTTCGGGAAGGAGATTACAAATCCAAATCTAAAACTAGATTTACGACGTCGGAAATTTTATTTCCGGAAGAGGGTAGATATTTCCGAAATCGGAAATGAGTAACACAGCGGGGCTGTCCCGCCGTGCTTCACCGCAGCGAAGCACGTCGGCTCAACTAACGGCGTGACAACCCCGCCGTGCTAACCCCAAACACTAGTGCACAAGCATACCTTTCTCGGCACCACATTTAAGGCGTTTTGGCCAAATTTTCGCTGAACCATCGAGTACTGAGCTTGCGAGTTCGCCTCTGTCCGCTCGCCTAGGGCATAAAAATAAAAAAGGCATTTTACAGTTGAATAGAAGGCGTTTTTGAAAATGCCTTATAATGTTCAACGGCAGGCGATATCATAACCAGAATCGCTAATGAGCGACGGGAGACGCGAAACCGCCTATAAGACCCAGTAGAGTTTGGAAAAGTTGTTCGGCAGTAGTTGTTGGCTGGTTTTCTGCTCGCGAGTTTGCCAGTAATTAATGCTTGTAGGCGAAATACATCTAGGGATATCGCCTGTTAGTAAGTCTACAGGCGGCTCAAGTGACGAAATCGCATGCTGACTCGCCTGTATCACATTTCTATCATAGGAGCTAGATTACTTTCTGGCGACATCTTAACCACATTCGCCTATACGTAGCGAGTTTGCTTAGTGGCACGCCTGTTGCTCTCTGTCCATCCAGTCGAGTTAAGAGGCGAACTCGCTTCCTGCGACGCTTACAGGCGACATAACTTCCGATTTCGCTACCAGAACAAGTTAAACTATCAAATAATTCCAATCTCTTTTTCATTTTTACACATTAACCATATACTCCAATATGAGTGGTAACACAATTTGATTCAAAGAACATAACATTAATTAAATGAATACTAAGATTGTCACAAGTAGGCAAAGTGGCGAATTTCTAAAAATGTATCATTACAATTGAAATTAAATTCCTAGAATCAACACGTCTAGGAAGAGTTCTCATTTGTTGCGCCTTCCATGTCCTCTGGTGTGGCTTGCTGTGGATGCTGGCGGAGATAGTCTTTACAAAAACTCCGTAGAATGCGGCGAGTCTCCCACCCATTCTCTTGGACGTTACCAAGGTCGGTCATCATCGAGAACACAGAGTCCTCAAGAGACTGGTAATAGGCTTTTCTTGGTGCTAGTAAATGATAGAAAATGTCAAGTTTTGTTCTAAAGTAAACTACCATCACAAGTACAAAAATCATGAATAAAAACTATTTACCTCCATTTGGTTCTGGCTCCGCCGGCACGTCCTTCTCCCCCTTCTCTTGCCAAGTCGACCCAACCAACTCCCACTTCTTCTTCTTGTTGTACTCCTTCGTGTAGTACTCATACGGCTTCCCGGTGCCGGAGAACTTCAGCCTTGGATGGTTTATGCGGAGGAATTTAGTTATGAAGTTTGCATAGGGCAATTTCTTCACAACCATGTTGTTTTCTACCACGCTCTTCTTCATGTGTTGTAAAATGGTATATCCAATGTGAAGCATGACTTCCTCCACCACCATGTAGTACTCGATCAAAGTCGTGTAGTTTGGTTCGGCCAACCCCCCACCTTTAGGCACAATATTTGTAGCAACCATCTCATACAATATCCTCCTCTCAGGGGTGAGCTTGTATAGCTTGTACTCCTTAGGCTTTCCAAGTTCAACCTCATCTTGACCAAAGTGTGTCTTGCCATATTCCTTCAGCTTCGCGTGGTAAACGAGCAACTCACTAGGCCATTCTCCCCTTGCGTATAGTTCCACAAGTTTATCCTCGTCCTCGTACTCAACACCGAAGGCATCATTGAATAGTTTGGGACTTAGTTCATACTCCTTCTTGTTCACCTTCGTCTTCCACATGTCACCAACCTGTCGGAAATTAGCGTAGAACTGCATAGTCTCCTTCAGATAGCCGGCTCATTCACCTTCATCAACTTGTGAGTTTCTTGATATTCAAGAAGTTCCCAAACCTCTTTCAAACCTATGTCGTTCACTTGCCTCTCATCCACCACCATCAACTCGTTAAAGACAGCCTTGGTATTTACAAAACTACAATACTTTAGATAAGTTTGTTCACTAACAAACTTAGCCTTATCGTACTTGATAGGCTCGGTAGATTCTGCGGCAGCCTTTTTACCCTTACCCTTTGGAGGCATGTTTGAGATCGCAAGAAGTACCTAACAAACAGAACCCAACCTTAATCTATGATTAAACCCATAAAAAACACATTCAACATCATACCTAGATTGAACGCTAAGCTTTTACATAACAAATGGATAAAATAAACGAACAAAATTTTTTTTTGATGAAGAAGAGTTCAACATGAGCGGAACTTAAAATTTGGGGGAGATTGGGCGGTTGTTTGCCGGTGGAATTGACAGGTTGGTGGCGGCGGATCAGAGTTTGGGGAGGTTTCTGATGAATGTGAGGGTTACAAATTTGGGGATCTGATTTTGAACGCGCCTGGAGGTTTCAGTTGACTATTTATAGGCTTTCTGTTAACGAGTTCGCCAACTCCATTGATTATAGGTGATTTATCAGGTGAATTCGCTTGTAAATAAAAAAAATGTTGGCCTTCAAATGGGTTGGAAAGATATGGGCTAGATCGGGTATGGGCCATGTATGTATAGTGCATGTATATTGCATTCAAATGTTGTTTCATGGGTAATTTGCACGGGTCGGCGACTTATCGAGCCCTTCTATTTTGCCAGCACATATACACTGATCAATTGGCTTTCAATCCAGCGATGTGGGAACAATGACACTTGTAGGAGGCGAGTTCACCTCTTACCACGCCTGCAGGCGAGGGATAAGGCGAATTCGCTTGTATGTACTACTAGATCCCTTTTTATTTAGGTAATAATGACCCTAATTTTAATCTTTTGATCATTTTTATTTTGTAGAAATTATTATGAAGGACTGGACAATTATAAAGAACTTCAAAATATGAGTTTTATATAAATTAGTGTAGAATGGTAACCTTTTTCGGTGCTTACAAATATCGAGGTTTGAGTTAGGCGGAGTTTGGCGTCAATTGCTAGCGGAGTATGGAGTCCATTCGGCGGGTTATCAACGCCTAGTCTTCCGTCGTTCGCGCCAAATCAATTTTCTGTCGAGTCAACCTGTCATGGCGGAACCTGTAGAGCGTCAGGACGACTAGTCGTCGCCAAAATGGATGACTTTTCAACGCCGTGTATTTGGACAATATAGCAAAAAAGATATCGTAATATGTTGTTAACTTTGAAATATTTTCATGATAACTTTCAGGCAAATGTGTTGGCGAGTTCAAAGAAAAAAGGCCTCTTGGCCAGGGGTCATGGATATACTGGTATTACTCATATGGGACATGTATGTATATATAGTACATTCAAGTGTTGTTTCATGGGTAATTTGCGCAGGTCGACGACTTATCGAGCCCTTATATTTTGCCATCACATATATACTGATCAATTGGCTTTCAATCCACCGATGTGGGAATAATGACACTGCCAGGAGGCGAGACCGCCTCTTACGACGCCTGTAACGACGCCGAGGGGAAAGGCGATGTCGCCTCTTATTCCGTTTATGTATGAAACGGCGTCGTTATTTTGTGTTCTATACTTGCGCATTTTAAAAACTAATCAACCTGGCGGGCAAAACCGTAAGCTTATTCTCCCACATGTTACAATTTCGCCTCATCAATCGCCTGGTAGACTCTGTCGCCTGTGGCGAGCCAGGAAGAGAGTTCGCTTTTAAGATAAGTTCATGGACGTTTATATTTACGAATTCGCCTACATGTTACGATTTTGCCTCTTCAATTGCCTGGTAGACTCTGTCACCTGTGGCGAGCTAGGAAGAGAGTTCGCTTTTAAGATAAGTTCATGGATGTTATATTTACTAGTTCGCCTCGTCGATTCGCCTCTCATGTTTTCAGGTAGCGAAATCGTCTGCTGTCTCGCCTACCCTTTGAATAAATTTTGTTTACATGTAAATCTAGGTGCTTTTGTGTATGGTTAACATTGAAGAAATTCATGAAATGTAATTTTATTATTAAAATACCTACTAAATCAATTCAATACCAAAACAACCATTCATGAACCATTGTTTAGTGTTGAAATAAAAGAAAGCTAGACTACACAATAAGATAAAGTGAAGCGATCATTCTTCGTCGTCGTCATCTGTTTCTTCTTCGCTTTCACTCCCCTCTCCATCATCTTCTTCATCAGTCCTCTCAGTGACTTCCTCTTCAACACCTTGTTCAGACGACTCCGCGGCTGAAGATGATTGGATGTTCTCGGTTCGGCGAACCATTTCAAATACACCGTCGTATCCATTGAAAATGTCTTCATCTTCATGTGGTACTTCATCTATGAGATCATTCTCAGGTTGCTCTTCATCGGGCTTTGTAGATGCTCCTCCCTCGCCATCAGTGGGGTGTTGATATTCTGCCTCGATTTCAGGTCTCGCCCGATCTTCAGGAATGTAATCCTCAATGTCGGTCATGCGAGGCAAGCGGTGAACGGAGAAATCTGGCTTTTCTTCATCATCGCTCAGATCCGGATTCAAATTCAGCATTCTACCAAATGCCAGTACCTCCTCCCTGTCTTTTGCTTGCTCTAGCTTCACCTCTTCTATCTTATTTGCAAGTTGTCCAACATAGAGGACCAACCGTTCACACTAAGCGAGATCGCGAGTTACAAACGGGAACAAAGCACTTAGTAAACTAAATTGCTGTAAACATTTATCATAACATGAAAAGACTTATTGTATAACAATTACTTACCTTCACTCAATTCAGATCGACTGCGAGAACTCGAAGCACCCATGGCCTTCTTCGTCACCACCCCCTCTGCACTGATTTGCAACCCCTTGTTGCGTAGCCAAGTCGCGTCGAGTATTTCACTGGCTTGGCCATGCTCAAAGGTCTCACACCCTTCTTCTTCATCATAGCGATTATGAGCTGCCCGTAAGGGATTGTCTGATTGGCCTTGTCCTTCGCACGCTTCAGCATGTGCTTCATGATGCTGTACCCGGGATTGATCTTCACCTTCTCCATTAGGTGGTAGAAAACCATCAAGTTGGCGATCGTTGGCTCACATGGATGACCACCCGAGGGCATGATATTCATGCACACAAGCTCGAACAGCAACCGCTCCTCTTGAGTAAAGCTCGCATTCTTATACTTCTTCGCAGTAACCGCAACCTTACTACACGTCTTAAAGAACTTTCTATGCTCGGCCACGGGGTCTAGGACGCTCTCATTCAAGGAGGTTGGGAAACTTTGGGTGTGGTATATCTCATAAGAGCCATTTGGATCCAACGGCCTAAGTTGATCACTAGACAAATAAGGGCATCCTATAACCTCCTTACCCAAGAACTTATCTACCTTAAATGTCACACCCCTAACCATCGTAGTCGCCTCTTCGGCATCCTTCTCAAAATTAAGATTGGCATAAAATTGAAGACACTCTTCCCTATGCACCGGCTCCCTCAAAGTCAACATCCCATCTAGATGAGTGGCTCTAAAATACTCAACTATCTTATCAAGACCCAAGCTAGCTATGAAAAGTGTCAATGACCTTAACATTTAAAATAGGACGATGAGTATATCGCTCGTACCCCGTCTCCGCTTTCGGGCTGATAAAAAGGGACCGCTCCTCGTCCTCGTCGGACCGGGCTGCACCGGCGGCGGCGGGACCAGGCTGGGCAGCGGTGGTGGACATAATGGCAAGAACGATACACATTTACAATACAGCATGTGTACATTTAGAACACCAATGTTACCAGACTCATAGGTGGTTCCTGTATTGAGCTCTTTTGCATATGACATCACCACAATGACATAAACGAAAATACTGATGACATGCTAGTATTTTTCATATGGATTATTATTCGCAATTACAACACACATTCAATATAATACGTATAACAGTTCATAACCATGTCAACAGTTACAACGACACATTTGCAATCCGATTCCGGTTCATACATATTATTGATGTACGTATTTCATATTATTATATGTTAATAATTGTATATTTGTGATAGATGCTTTCCAAAATACACATACTGTAACACATTTTATTAACCGAGAACTTATACTAATTGATTAAATATGGAAGCCTGAGCTAAAAGGCGACATCGCCACATCATTCGCCTATAAACGAATGTTAGGCGAATTCGTAACTTGGTGACACAGTAACCAACCAAATGTACTATTCAGGCATGCTTTGTCTACCTAAACCATGATATATCTATCATTTGCACCAAAATTTTCTCACTAGAAACCCCATTTTCACCATCCCTACCCATCTACCCTCCATTCTCTCTCACCTTATCCCCTCCTCAACTTCATTCACAAATCAATTCAATCCATATCCATTCTCAAACCATTCCAATCCGAGAATTACTCCAATCCGAGAATTACTCCAATCCCAAGCACAATCTCATTCTCTTCACCTCAAACCTTGTTCTTGGCCATGAGCTTAACCCCAGGAAGCTAAAAACTCACCAATCTAGATCAACCATCCTTCAAATTTGGGTAAAACCAACAAAGCTTGCAACTTTGTGTAGTAGACATCAACTACAAACTAAGAGATTCTTGTAAAATCAAGGTATGAGTCTAAAATTTCATGTCTATGTTGAATGGGTATTTTAATTTATTTATTTTTGAGACTTATTACATCAAGGTCATGCTAGAGTAAAGTTTATCACTTGTTAGGCTCTCACTAATAACTATTGTGTGTTTTTACTTTTGCAAGCAAGAATGATGTAGTAGTGAATCCACAAGCAAGAATTAGTTTGGCAAATGTTGTGTTACTCCACCTCTACGATCTCATATGTATACACAAACTAGGATTGGCTAACACCTTCTCTTACAAATCCAATAAAATATTCATTAGACCATATCTCGAGAGGTAAACCTTGTAATTTTCTCTATTCTTTTAGTTTTTCTAGATTGTATGTGTCTCCAAACAAATATGACCATTTGGATTCTTTCATGTGATTTGTAGTGATTACTGGAGCGATGTTGCAATAATTCCCGATTTAAAGCAAGTATATTGGATAGACCCCCTCCACCGCCCTCCATCCCGGACATTCGCCGATCTCCTCGACAATGCATTTCATTAGGGTAACTTGTTATGCATATGCTATCACTTAATTACAATTCAATTTTTTTAGCCTACACCATTGCTATAACCATGGAGTATATATATTGTAGTCTAGGAAGCAATCATCGGACTGGGAATGTGGCTATTACACGATGATGTTTGGTTTGATGGTGGTAGATGGTGTTAAAAACAACATGCAGGATCTTCTAAAGGTAACCTTCTACAATCTAATTCCATTACTCTTCATGACAACTTCCTAATGCACATTTGTTTCATGCATAGGTATTCGTGGATGATACCACGCCTTTCTCATTGGAAGAACTTAACAATGGAAGAGATCGACTGGCACGCCACCTAGTCCACAACCGGGCTTTTACCATTGCAAGGCCATAATTTTGGAAGCTACCTACCACGTGACAAGGTGTTGGTCCATTGCATTTAGTTTTTTTTAATTAGGAATTGACATTGGTAATGCACTTGTGTACACTAGAAATATGAGGTTGTGCCTCTTTAGTATAGGGTGGATATTGAAAATTGGCAGGTCTTTGTTGTATCGGAATAACGATTCATGTTTCAAAAGAAACGAGTCACATATTTAAAATATTAGCCAATTTTGCAGTGCTTGTAGACGATATCGTAATAAGAGATTCGCTTACAGGCGAATAAAGAAGCGTGTTCGCCACCACATTTTTCACGCTCCACAATCTACAACCGGACACAAAAACGGTGTCGCCTCCACATTCGCCTATTCAAGCGATTTCGCCTCGCCACTCGCTTGTGAGTCTATGTTAGAATGATCGTTTCAAGCGGCGAATTCGCACACAACTTCGCCTATTTCACAAGGCGAGTTCGCCTTGTGGATTCGCTAGTAGGCTGTATTTGAGGTGATATCGTAACCTTCACGTTTATTTACAATTCCCGCCAATCAATAATTGTCCAAAATATAAGAGAATCCAGTGGCGGTTTCGTAACCACTTCATAGGCGAACCTGGATCCGATATCGTGTGGGTCAAATTCATTATGCTAGCGACTGAAATGAGCGATATCGCTTCTGCAGGCGAAATGATGATGGCGATACCGTCCATTCAGATATCACTAACACCAGACAGTGTCTTGTGGTGAATTCGTAAGCTGCATTCACTTGGTTTCACGGCGTTTTCTGAACTGCCGAGAAAAAAGTCACTTTTAAGGCACAACCAAGTAAAGCTCTTTGGATCCGCCTTGCTTGGTATGATGGAACCGCCTTGCATCCTATGTGTTAGGGTCGGGCATCTCAACATCCCGAATGGTTCATCCCGACCCCTCATCCTACATGACGATCGGGCCAGACCCGACCGCAGATGGCAGCTTTACCTAACCTGACAGGAGAATCTTCCCAGACCGCCTAACGGCGCGGTCTGATCAGGTCAGGTCAACTGTCTGCACCATATATATATCCCTTTCTCACAAGAGAGAGGTAAGTTTACTAAACACAATCAAACACATCCCAACTCTCCGATCAGTCTACTGACTTTAGCATCGGAGTGGGAACGGCAATAAGCCGCCCCGCCATGATTGAGAGTTCCTTGATTCTTAGCAGGTACTCCTCATCGTGCCATTGCGACGGATCATCAAGGACGCACATTGCGACTGTAACATTGGCGCCGTCTGTGGGGATATAATCAAGTATCTTCATAGCCCACGCACTGCAAATGAGCAGAGAAGGACAAGACCACGCTACCCTCATCGGCGAGATAGTGGTCACAGATCTGGGCGACGAAGGGGCTGGAGTCCCGTTCACCCCTTCAAACCCAGCAGCCACTCCGATCTCGGCGACGCCTGAGCAGGCTCGGCACCCAGGCGCGTCCCCGTCTTTCACGACGGAGGATGGTGATGTGCTCCGCCAGATACTGGAGTCACAGGCTACCATCAACAAGCAGCTGCAGGAGCTGCGAGTTACGCCGCCGAAAGCGCGGCGTCTTGAAGGTTTGGTGAAGACGGTCACACCGACCAAGCTCTTTGCCGAGCCTGCACGAGCTAAGCGAAAAGCCCCCATCCTCACTGAGCTGGATGATGACGGGAATGAGATCCTGGAAGATTCAGACGAGGAGTGGGGAGATCCGGGCGAGAAAGAGGCCAACCCTAGGTCTCATCCTGGGGAATGGGCCATGACGTATGTTCACAAGCCAAGTGTCAAGCCGAGGGTGTCGGCGAAGCAGAGGTTGTCGGTGTTTTACGAGGCCCCGGATTGCCAGAAAAGAGGGAGCCCATTTTCAGAGGCAATCACGGAGTTTGTCGCCAACCCTCGTCTCCGGATCCCACCAAATCTAGGTACGTATGATGGCTCGTCGGACCCAGCAGATCATTTGCATACGTTCACAACCAACATGTCAACGTACGCTACACCCGAGCCCGTGTGGTGCAAAGTCTTTGCCACCACGCTAAAGGAGGCGGCAAGGGTGTGGTTCGCCAACCTGGACAATGGAAGCGTGTCCAGTTTTGCGCAGCTCGAGGAACTTTTCCTCATCAGGTTCATGCAGAAGAGGAAGTTCACCAACACGACGCAGGACCTGATGAAGATACGCCACAAGGCATCATCTGGCGAGAGCCTGATGGAGTATTATGAGCGCTTCATCGAGGAAAGCAACAGGGTAGTGCACCGTGGCGAGCCGCGGTGGTTGATCGAAATCTTCATGCAATGTCTGGATCACGAGGCTCTGGATTCGGAGCTCACCCTTCGTGCGGTACACACGCTGGACGAGTTGTATATGGTGGTGGAGATATTTCACCGAGCCGATGAGAATGCCAAGAAGAAGAAGTTGGCAATACAGAAGGAGGCTCGACCTTACTGGTCAAAACAGAAGCCCATCCAGGATGGGCAACCGGCTAAAGCAGAGAAAGCGTCATCGGTGAAGGACAGGCTAGGACCTCGAGTTGCTCAAGAAAGAGTCTTCACCCCGCTGACAAAGACGCCCAAAGAAGTTTTCTTGGCAAACCGCGACGTCATCCCACCCCCGCGTGCCATGAAGATGCCTCCCAACAAGCGAAACTTGAACAAGTTTTGCGAGTACCATGACGACCACGGCCACGACACAGAGGATTGCATCCACCTGAAGAAGGCCATCGAGTCATGCCTGCGTAAAGGGCAGTTGAAACAATTTGCTGCCACCGCCAAAGCTCACAACAAGGCGACATATGCCAACAAGAACGGCGGCCAGGATCAAGGGGCCAACAGGGCGCGTGGTAAAGGAAAAGAGGTGGCGCGGGCCGAGCGACCAGACGAAAAGAGAGAAAAGTATGAGGAGGAGTCATCACCAGAACGAGAACCAGCGAGGCGCGCGAGCAATGATATACTCACTATCATAGGCGGGAATGCCGGAGGGAGCTCGGATTCACAAAGAAAGGCTAGGTGCAGAATAGCCCCGGAACACACCCCGACGAGCAGGAGGCTGGGGAGAGATGAGTTGATCACGTTCGGTACCGATGATCCTATCCCGGATCGTCCGGCCGGATGCGATGCGGTCATCATCACGGTCCAAATAATGGATAAGATGGTTCATCGAGCGTACGTGGATGGTGGCAGCTCGGCAGAAATAATGTATTGGCATTGTTTCGAAAAACTGGACGACAACACAAAGGCCAAATTGATCCCAACAAGCACACCGTTGGTGGATTTCGCAGACAGAACGGTGTGGCCAGAAGGAACAATCACACTTCCAGTTGGGGTCGGGGAGAGGCCGACCAGGAAAGAGGTGAACATGGAGTTCATCGTCATCAAGGCTCATAGCCCGTACAACCTAATACTGGGGAGGCCAGCGCTAGCCCAGCTCAAAGGTATTGTCTCAACCCTCCATCTCCTTTTGAAGTTTCCAACCAAAGGAGGGATAGCGACCGTTCGAGGCGATCAGCAAAAGGCGAGAGAGTGCCACAGAATCGCATTAAAGAAGCGGAAGCGTTCAGATGACGAATCACCACCACGACGTCCGGTCCACATGGTCCGGTCAGGGATCCCAGACCCCAAAACCTTGTCAGCATCATGCATGCCCATGTTCCTTGACCAAGGCGGATGTCGAGGGGTCCAAGTGGGATCTGACTTGCCCGACGCAAGTCGTCAGGAGGTTCTGGAGATCCTGATCAAGCATCAGAAAGTTTTTGCATGGAAGGCGACAGACATGACGGGAGTATCACCCGAACTCGGTCAGCACGCCCTCAGAGTGGATCCTTCACACCCACCAGTCATGCAGAAAAGACGGCCGCTATGCCCAGAAAGGAATGACGCTGTAAACAAACAGGTAACCGAGTTGGTGAATGCAGGTATCCTACGGGAAGTGCCGTACCCCACATGGTTAGCCAACCCGGTCCTGGTCAAAAAGTCAGATGGGAGTTGGCGAATGTGCATCGACTACAAAGCGCTGAACAAGGCATGTCCCAATGATTGTTACCCGACGCCCATCATCGACCAGAAGGTGGACGCGTTGGCCCCGTTCCCGATCAAATGCTTCCTGGATGCGTACAAGGGGTACCACCAAATCACGATGAAGGAGGACGTCATCGACAAAACTGCCTTCATCACGGAGAGGGGAGCCTTCGCATACCGGATGATGCCGTTTGGTTTACGCAACGCCGGTGCTACTTACCAGAGGGTGGTGGACAAGATTTTCAAAGCGCAGATCGGCCGCAACATGGAAATCTATGTCGATGACATGGTCATCAAGAGTGTATCGTATGAAGGTCTAGTGAAGGATCTAGATGAGACGTTGGGAACCTTAAACGCGGCAGGTATGATGCTCAACCCGGCCAAGTGCCAGTTCGGTGTGGGGGCCGGGAAGTTCTTGGGCCTCATGGTGTCCAACAACGGTTTGGAGGTCAATCCAAAGAAAGTCCAAGCCGTCTTGGAAATGAAGCCTCCCAGGAACGTTAGAGACGTACAGAGCTTGAATGGAAAGCTGGCGGCTATGAACAGGTTCTTGTCACGAGCCGCAGAGAGGTCACTCCCGTTCTTGAGGATCCTCAAGGGCAGCGTCGGGCCAAAAGGAGCAATCCAATGGGGCCAGGTCGAGGAGGAAGCGTTCCTCAAGTTGAAGGATCATTTAAAAGACCTACCAACCATGTCTCCTCCCGAGCAAGGTGAGACGCTGTACTTATACCTTGCCGCCGGGATGGAAGTCGTGAGTGGCGCGTTGGTTAGGGAAGTGAACAAGATCCAGCGTCCGGTCTATTATGTCAACCGAACACTGCAGGGGGCCGAGTTGAGATACAGCGCTCAGGAGAAGCTGGCCATGGCATTGGTCCACGCGGCGAGACGCCTCAGGTCATATTTTCAAGCACACCCCATCGTGGTTCTCACAAACGAGCCGCTCAAAGCAATCTTGACCAGGCCAGAGATGTCAGGAAGGTTGGCCAAGTGGGCAATAGAGCTAGGCGAACATGCCATTGAGTTCGCCCCAAGGAAAGCCATCAAAGGGCAAGTGATGGCTGATTTCCTGGCAGAATTGCCATCCGAGATCGAGGAGAAGGATGAAGTGACCATCAACGCACCAAGCGAGCCAGCCGACAAAAAGCAACGACGTGTTGACAGGACAGGATGGTGGAAGCTACACGTGGATGGCGCATCCGGCGTGGAAGGATCAGGAGCAGGTCTGATCGTGACCAACCCCGATGGCATGGAGACGACGTATGCGTTGAGATTCCAGTTCCCAGCTACGAACAATGAAGCCGAATATGAAGCATTAATTGCAGGCATGGAGTTAGCAAAGGCGTTGGGCGCGACCAAGTTGGATGCATACGGCGACTCGGCTTTGGTTGCAAACCAGTTCAATGGGTCGTACGCAGCCAAGGAGCCATCAATGCAAAAATACCTGGCCAAGGTTAAGAGTCTAGCTACGCAGTTCGAAGGATTTGAGGTGACCCGAGTCCCCAGATCCGAGAATACAAGGGCAGATGCCCTCAGCAAGCTAGCCTCCACGGCAAGCAACCATCTGTCCAAAGGAGTTCTAGTGGAGACACTGCCGACAAGATCAACTGACGGCATGACGGTCGCAGCTATTGAGGCTGAGCCGCCATGCTGGTTGACACCAATGCGGGACTACTTGCTCAGTGGAGCGCTACCACCCGACCAGAAGGAGGCGAAAGCCCTAGAGAGGAAGGCGCTGAATTTTGCGCTCAGGAACGGAGTGGTATACAAGAGAGGATATTTGCAGCCGTGGTTGCGATGTTTAACGCCCAGACAAGCAGAAAAAATCCTGAAGGAGCTCCACGAAGGAAGCGGCGGCAGCCATCAGGGGGCCCGGACACTGGCGCTGAGGGCATCCCGAGCAGGTTATTACTGGCCCAACATGAGGGTCGACGCCGACCATGTGGTCAAAACTTGTCATCAGTGCCAGATACATGATCGGGTGTCATCTCAACCCGGCCAACCCATGAAGAGCATCACAGGCCCATGGCCATTTGCAAAATGGGGCATCGACATTGTCGGTCCTTTCCCCCAAGCGACCGGCAAGAGAAGATTCTTGGTGGTGGCCGTTGACTACTTCACCAAGTGGGTTGAGGTGGAGGCATTGGCAACCATCACGGGCAAGAGGATGACAAGTTTCGTGTGGAGGAACATTGTTTGCAGATTCGGCCTGCCCAAGACGATCATCAGCGACAACGGACGCCAGTTTGAAGGAGGAGTCTTCAGAGACTGGTGTGACCAGATGGGCATCCAGCAGAGCTTCACATCAGTAGCCCATCCGCAAGCCAACGGTCTCACCGAGCGAACCAATGGAACGATTGTGCAAGGGTTAAAGAGAAGGTTGGACGGCGCGAAAAGGAACTGGGTAGATGAGCTCCCATCGGTGTTGTGGGCATACAGGACGACGCCCCGAACGGCCACAGGTGAATCACCTTACTTTCTGTGTTTCGGCAGTGAGGCCATCATCCCGCCTGATCTCATCATCCCATCAACACGATCCGCCATCCCGGATGCCGAAGAGGACAATAACCAGCGTTTGAGAGAGAACCTGGAGGACTTGGAGAGAGCCAGAGAACAGGCCACAATCAAGGAGGCGGCCTACAAGTCATACGTGGAACAACGCTATAATGCCAGAGTCCGCGTAAGGAATCTTAAGCAAGGCGAATTGGCCCTCCGAAAGAATGAAGCTAGCCGAGTTGAAGGCTTGAAGAAGTTAGATGTCACATGGGAAGGACCATACGTGGTCGCAGAAGTGCTGAGGAACGGCGCATACAGGCTGCAGACCATGGCAGGCGAAGCGGTACCAAAGACGTGGAACATGGAGAACCTCCGCCGTTATTACGGTTGAGCGGCATCAAACCCATGAGAAAGGTACCAATTAGTTTGTATATAATGGGGAAATGCTTTTGGAGAACGGATTCCTGATCGGATCGCGACTTTTGCCCTCATGAGGGATGTGATCTTGAGGAAATCCAGTTCTCCCGCGCAAAATTGTATTTTTTGTACTCCCCCTTTTGTTTTTTAATGAATTCCAAGTGTCAAGTTCAAGAACACATCATCTCTTTTTCTGTTTCATTTATGCCCCTTTTTCGAAAGTCGAATGACATGATCGGAATCGGTGATAATGGACATTAAGAGAGGCAGTTCAGGCCATCGCTCCGGTTACCCGGACAAAGCATTAGAACACTCGACACATCCCTCACTTAGGTTGTGAAGCATGAAGGGCACATCTTTGCCGAGCATCTCAGACATATGTCTGAGATGGCAAAGATGCGTTCAAAAGCGTACTTACACCAATGGGCAAGTCGGATGACACGATCACGATCGTGACCGCCAGACCGAGACTGAAGCTTAGCCGCCCTTTTTTGAGTACTGAACATAGGCGTGGTTTTTTGTTCAAATGCGGATGGGCAAACAGAACAAACCATATCCTCTCCAAACTCGGATAGCTACCGGTTTGAAGAAAAGGTGGGATCTTTTCTTTAAGAAAAACCCATGTCGGACACGGACCGATTAACAAAGATCATAGCTTAGCAGCTTTGGCTTTGAAAGAATAAAACCAAGGAAAGGTCTAGGCCCATATACCTTGGTGGCTTGGTCAGGGTTTAGCGACCTCCAAGTCGACAAGAAGTTCAAGCCACATCATGGTTCACCCCGGTTAGTTCATCCTGCTGACTCATCCCTCTTCATATAGAAGGATGATGAGTCACCACCATGAACAGGGGTGAGCGGAACGGCAAGGCATCAACCGAACATTAAAGCAATAGCCAGTAATGCAAATGCACAAACAAGAGTTTCATCAAGTAGCAAACAGCCAAACTACTAAGGAAATAACATATGCTGTCAAAGCAAGAATTCAATAACAATGTAAAGCAAATGTAACCCTTATGGGTCATTACAAACCAAAAGGAAATTATTCAGAGGAGTTTAGGAGAAATCCAACAGAAAGAAAGGAAAGGAAAGAAGCAGAACTAATGGTTCTGGGCAGAAACTTGGACATTGTTTCCAGCATCCTCCAAGTCCTTCACCAGCCCTTCCTCAGCAACAACTTCACCGTCGACCATAACAGGCGGAACTGCAACATCTGGCTCCCATGCGGCAAGCTCGGCCGGAGTCATCTCACCGGTCAGTGTGGAAAAGTACTCAGGGAAGCCATAGCCAACGAAAGCATCTGTGAGCTCAGAAAGAGCAGTGGCATAGGCAGCAGAGTCTTCATACACGTTATCCAGCGCATAAGTCCGTCGAAGGAAAGCAGAAGTGCGCGCGACGGCGCGTTCTGAACGAGCTACCTTGGCAAACACGTCACGCACGCCGGCGGTCAGCACAGACTGATAGTCAAGGGCGAGGCTGGTTTTCTCTTCCAGCGCCTTCTTCAGTTGGTTTTCGGACTCAGCAAAGCGAGCTTGGAGAGCGGCCAGTTCGCCAGATATCTTCTCCGCCTGATCAGCTCTCACAACAGCTTCATCTAGACGTTTTTGCAGCTCAGTGGCAGATATCTGGGCATCTAGTAGGGCAGCGTCACTGGTCTCCTTGGCTATTTTCAGTTCCTCACCTTCCGAGATGGCAGACGCCAATTGAGCGTTGACAGCATCCAGTTGTTTCTTCAGCGCCTGCTCGGTTTCCATCCAGTCATCAGGTGACCACTCAGCATCAGCATCTGCTTTGGCCTTGGCCTCCTCTTGAAGCTGGACTATCTCGGCATCGGCGATGGCCAACTGCCTCTTCACGTCTCCTAGCTCGATGAGGGTGTCGTGATGCACTTTCTTGTCAGCCTCATGTGCCAAGCACAAGGTGCTGAAGTCGGAGATGACGGCGAGGGATGAGCAAGCGCCCTAACAATACAACAGTTAGGAAGACAGAGTCGGGAGAGGAAGTTAAGCATGAAAGGAGAGACAAGAAGATGAAGCTTACATCGAAAACAGACGAAATCAGATTGTCTGTGGCAGTCCTGACCCCATGAAGGTTTAGCGCCGGATTCTTCACCCAAGCCCTGAAGTGGTCAAGGGGCATCACCTCCTTGAGATATTCCAAACGACCGGCGGGCGAGTTGAGGAAGACGGTGGAGGAGTTGGTTTTACCCTTGTCAGTTTGAAAACCACCAGCGTGCGGAGGGGCCCTCCCACCATGCTACGGACCAGTTGGCTCAGTGCTGCTCTTCAGCTTCTCGGGCACTTGGGGTCGGGACGAGACATTCTCGCGACCGCCGACCCCCATCTGGAACAGCTGGTCGGGTTTAAGCAAACCCCTTGACGACCCCGTATCCTGATAGGGAAGCGAGGAACCTTCAGCATTGCCGTCTTGTCCGGTTTGAAAGGATTGACCATGCGACTGAGTGGACTGGTTCGGGCCAGTACTGTCCTCCAACCTCCTGCGTTGCGAGAATTCGAGAATGAAATGAAATGAATTCGAGAATTCGGTTGTGAGCAATGAATTCGAGAATGAAATGAAGAAGGCAGAAGTGAGGAGCAGTTTCGTATTTGAATGAAGAAAGGGGGGGAGTTATGCGAGCAGTTAAAGTAATAATTGCAGTTGCAAAAGTGGCACAGTTACAAAGACTGAATTTACACGCATCCTTTCGAAAAAGTGATGACACGTGGCAGACATGCAGTTATATCTGACGGCTCACTGTCGCGCGGATCACAGAAACCCAGATACAGTCCATCACGCGAACCGTTGCTCCGCGCTCGGACTTGGGGGGACTTGTTAGGGTCGGGCATCTCACCATCCCGCATGGTTCATCCCGACCCCTCATCCTACATGACGATCGGGCCAGACCCGACCGCAGATGGCAGCTTTACCTAACCTGACAGGAGAATCTTCCCAGACCGCCTAACCTCCTGCGCTGCGAGGGACGGACGAACTTTGTCACGTCAATGGTTGGTCGGCGGCGAGTCATATCTGTTGTAAACATACGACATGAAGAAAATACAGTCGAGGCAAGAGCAAAAGGTCATGATAATACTCAAGAAGGAATGAAAGAGAGGGCCAAGTGGGATCCGACATACCTTTATCAGGGTGACCAATCGGAGCGAGCGCCAGAGCAGCAGGAGGGCTGAAGAGATTAGCACTTGGGGGGCCGTGGCCCTCATCCTGGATGGGCTTACCATCATCTGGGATGACAACAGGCTCATCCTGGACGGCTGGAAGCACGCGACGGTGAGGCAGGCCGGAATCCCGCAACCTTTCATCCAGCTTCAAGACATCCCACCTCTCCGGTTTCTCCTTCAGAGCCCTGATGGAGGCAGTCAGGCGATTTTGGGATACGCCATCTGAAGCGCGGTCGCGCGTATCAGGATCACCAACAGATTGCCTTGGGCGGGAGGCGGCAGGCCCATACACGACATCCTCATCAACAAACATGAACTTTACCTTCCAGTTGGTCGTTTTGGGCATGCCAGTCAAGATGTGCAGGTCGGCTTTGGGGCGAACCTTGATATGGCCCCAACCGTCATCATCACCGCCACCGCCGGTGTAGAAGAACACCCGAAACAGGGTAACGGAGGGAACAACCCCGCGAGCACCGCACAGGGTCTCGAAGCCAATGATGTTACGCATAGCGTTGGGGGTCATCAAACCCAGAGTCATGTCGAAGTAAGACAGAATGGATTGGCAGAAAGGAGTAAGAGGGAACCTGACATTGCAACGAGCCAGATGCTCATAGTAAACAGGAACTTTGCCCGTCGGGGCAGCGTTGATGGTGTCGCTGGGTTAGGGACGAACGATTGACTTGGCCAAATCCGCGATCTGGAGGCCCTCGGTGTCGCGGCAGATCTGGACGAACTCAGCCGCTTCTTCATCCGTAATCTGGCAAAACGCGCCGGAGACAGGGATGTCGGCCATGGTCGGAACAGGCAAAACGCTACAGAGGCGGAAGAAAACGAGAAATCAAAGTGAAGCAGGTACACAGGTGTGTGCGGAATATCTAAAGTTGTGAGCAATGAATTCGAGAATGAAATGAAGAAGGCAGAAGTGAGGAGCAGTTTCGTATTTGAATGAAGAAAGGGGGGGAGTTATGCGAGCAGTTAAAGTAATAATTGCAGTTGCAAAAGTGGCACAGTTACAAAGACTGAATTTACACGCATCCTTTCGAAAAAGTGATGACACGTGGCAGACATGCAGTTATATCTGACGGCTCACTGTCGCGCGGATCACAGAAACCCAGATACAGTCCATCACGCGAACCGTTGCTCCGCGCTCGGACTTGGGGGGACTTGTTAGGGTCGGGCATCTCACCATCCCGCATGGTTCATCCCGACCCCTCATCCTACATGACGATCGGGCCAGACCCGACCGCAGATGGCAGCTTTACCTAACCTGACAGGAGAATCTTCCCAGACCGCCTAACGGCGCGGTCTGATCAGGTCAGGTCAACTGTCTGCACCATATATATATATCCCTTTCTCACAAGAGAGAGGTAAGTTTACTAAACACAATCAAACACATCCCAACTCTCCGATCAGTCTACTGACTTTAGCATCGGAGCGGGAACGGCAATAAGCCGCCCCGCCCTGATTGAGAGTTCCTTGATTCTTAGCAGGTACTCCTCATCGTGCCATTGCGACAGATCATCAAGGACGCACATTGCGACTGTAACACTATGCATGTCCACTAGTGAAAACCTCGCCGTCCTTCCTGGTTGCCTCCACTAGTGTGGTGATATTTACACTTTAAAGAAGGAGATCAATCTTTTTCTAGATATGGATAAGCCTTTCTCGTTATAGTACTTATTTCTCCATAATACAGAGAATGTGTTTGAATAGTTTTACCTCTAGAAACTTATCTATAATCTCACGTGTGGCTTTCAATTTAGCCTGGAAAATGTCTTTGGGCAACATAACGTAAGCAAGCCTACGAACATATTTCGGGGTGAGGAGTGAGAATTCATGAATAATCTTTTCAATTTTAGAGATGGTTTTTTTTAAAATAATATATTCTAACTAATTAAATGTTACATTTTTTATCAAGATATTGCATTTTAATTTTAAGATATATTTGAGTTGGAAAATCTACTATTTGGTATATTATTTAAATAAAAAATACTTTAAATTACAAGATATGCCGATAATTATAAGTATACACTAAGATTAGAGAAAGATGGTAGGGACACATTCTTCGTATATCGATGATCAATCATAGAACAGTGCTTTATTTTATGCTTATCAATAGAGACTTAAAACATTGTGACGAGATTAAATCTTATTCGATAGATACTCTTGATTGGGGAAAAGCATAGTGTCTGGGTGCATGCATTTACTTTAAAAGAAGCCATGTATGCATGTTCTTCTGTCAGAAATGTTGCTTGAAATGTAGATGTGTGCCTCCCGGGACTTGTGGTTGCAAACAAGTGTGCCTTTCTTAAGTGGAAGGCCAAACGAGAGGCCCTAAATGTCGAACTCGTCATCACTTTTCATTATAATATCTAACGTTATTATGTGTTAGAAATTTAGAGGAAGAAAAAAATGAATAACTTAATGTAAATTGGTAGAGAAAGAATATATACGAAATAAATTGGTAATTGTGTAAGTAAAAAAAGGAAATGATAACGAGTGAAAATGTTGGCAAAAGGTTCTGGGGAACTAAAAAGGAAGTTTGGCTGCAAATCTAGAAACAGGTGTAAACGGATGAGCAAGCTAAAAATTAGTGGTTAATCAATCTATAGGGAGACTTTTGGAGCTTAGCAAACTTTCAGCTCTAGAAGATAAAAGCATTCTTAAGAAATTGTTTCTCCCTCCGTATATTTCTATGATAAAGAAGCAAATCATAAATTTCTCATATAATTCTTATATCTTAAATTCAATAGTGTATTAATTTTTCATTCTCTAAAATTATTGACATTTAATATTTAAATCATATTTTTTATTAATCCAAACAATAATGAACAAATAAATAATAAACTTATAATACACATTTAAAATATTTTAATGTATGAAAATAATTACTTTGTAATATAAAATTAAAAAAAAGACCTTTAATAAAAATCATATGAATATTCTTATTTTATAATTTATTATGTATATTAGACCAGTTTCTCTTCCTTTTTTATACCAATTGCTCTTTTCAATCATTAGATACAAAATGTGTGTTGAAGAAAAGATTTAGACATTATTACTTACAAAATAACATCAAAACAAATATATTCATGGAGAAGTGACAAAACCCTATACTTTTCATTACAAAACCAATAAACCGGAAAAGGATGGATTATTTTGTGCAAGAATTTTTTGACCTATTAAAAGTGGAATTTGTGCTTGTGGAAATTATCGCGTAATCGGAGAGGAAAAAGACGACCCGAAATTTTTGCGATAAATGCAGTGTTGAATTTATTGATTCTCGAATACGAAGTTATCAAATGGGTTACATTAAACTCGCATGCCCAGTAACCCATGTATGGTATTTAAAGCGTTATTATTAAATATCAATAGATTTGTAAATGTAAACATTGTCATATGAGATCTTATTATCATCCATTTTTTATGCATATTTTTTAAAGTATGTATTTTTTTATAAAATCTTACTATTGTAATTATTTAAGATATTATCATCTAAAATTTATATTTATATTGTAAATAACATTGAAGAGAACAAAAACAATGCAAGTAGCATTAAATTTTAATTTCTCAATTTTTTTTTTTGCATTTCTCCAAATTTGGGGAACCGAATCTTCTCTCTCTTCAAATTTTCTATTGATAAGTCCATGGTTCACACTATGGGGCTTCGTTCAAACTCAGACCAGGGTCCGAAAAGGGTCAGGGGCTCGAGATATGTGGGAGATGGACTTACGGGTCCACCGGCCCAAATCCTTATTAGGAACATGTATATTCTGAATGTCCTACAAGGAATACACTTCCTCTAATTATGGGAATACAACTGTTATCACCATAAGAGTTGTATTTTTACTCTAATTATATATATCTTGCCGATCCACGGGTGGGAACTCTATCAATACAAAGGTTTGGCATCCCTCTCTATTCATTATCTTACATGATGTATGCCGGACACCAACACTTCGACGACGAACCAGGCTCTCGAACTGATCTGCAAAACAAAGCTCCGGGTGTCCCGAGGGTAGACACTCTGACGCTCAAGTCAGTATATTTGCTTAAGGCGTAATGTATAAAGTATGAAATTAGATGGAGAGGTCTACCAAACATTTGGGGTATTTATATGGTTACAATCCATAGATCACCAAGATATGTATTTATGGTATGAATACAACACTTACGGAATAATAGTTGTATTACCATTTATAATAGAAGTATATTTCGGACATGGTTGTGTTACCATGTTTAGGATGGTTGTATTACCATCTTTGAAAGGATGTATATTCCTTGTAGAACATTCACAATATACGCATTCCTTGTAAGGATTAGGATTGATGGACCTGTGGATCCACCCTCCACGTATCTCGAGCCCACGACCCTTCTCGGGCCCTGGTTCGAGTATGAATGAGGTTCGAATATGAACCATGGACTTATCAGTATCCCCAAGGTAGATCTTCAGAATATAGAGTGCTCCATCTCGAAGGTTGAAGGAGAGACCTGCTTCTCGAGGAAAGACCAATAACTCGAGTGAGAATAACTCGGGGTGTTAAGCTCGGGGTGTCCTTCTAGGACTGTCCTTTCGGGCTTACCCTTCTGAATATCTAGTTTAAAGTTCTTTCGTATTCCATCAAATATATGGAAGGCTAAGATTAGCTTCCTTTGAAATCCAGATGGTAGATACACGTGTCGTATAGTCATTGGTAAGTAGAGACGGTCTGTCCCCCGTCTCTCTAATTACTTGCATCGGAACCGGAGTCGAGATAATTAATCATCTTTAATGCTGTCTGGGTTTGGATTAAATCTCCCAAATGATTCCAATTGTCTTCTCTTATTTGAAAATTTCTTCTTTCCAAATTCAGAAGACGCACCAGTACTTCATCAATTTCTGAAACCCCAAATTTCTGCTTTCTGCTTCCATTATCAGTAAGTGCTATTTTCTTTCTCTACACATTTGCTTGTGTCTGTTTTTTCCTTTTATCTCTGTGTGTTTATTTCCCCCCATACTCTCTGTAATCATGAGTAATAGTAGTAAAACGATTTCCAACCCCCATCATGATGAGGGAAAGTATGTACATGCTCAGGTCGAGGAGAGTAGCTCCCGTGACCGCCGCAGAGCTGAGGTAGCGAGTGGGAAAAAACCTGTAATTCTGAAGAAGAAAGCCTCTGATGAAGAGAAAAGGATGAGGGCGATGGCCATGAGGACTCAGATAGAGGGGAATAGCCCCATGATAGTGCATGCATCCGGAGGTAGAATATCCATGGATGGTGAAGGTAGTAGTAAAAACTCTGTGAAGGAGGATAAGGCACGCGCTGACGCTGCTATCTTCATTGAAGGTTGTCCCTTTTCGATTCCCCCTGATGCCGATCTCATGTACTTCGGAGAAGAAAAGTCTGCATCTGAATTAGTAACTCCGACCCGGGGGGGTCATATATGGGAGATTCCTGCAGCATGGGTTAGCCTTCCCTTTTCCCCCACCGTTGAATGATTTTCTCCAGTGTTATAAGGTGCATCCAGGGCAGCTACATGCCAATGTGATAGTAATCATTATGGCCTTGATAACTTGGTGTGCCCGTAAAGGTTATAGTCCCAGTCTTGCCTTGTTGCGGACCATGTATAAGGTTTCTGTTGCCAAACAAATTGTGACTTTTACTTCTCGGGATACTTCCTTAGGTAAGCTTTTTGTGCTTCATGTAAAATGCGGGGGATGGGATAAGGTAAAACTAACCTTTGATCGGACAAAGTATAAAGTTCCTTCTTGGAACAAGGAGATCCAGAATGAGGTCTGGCATGAAGTTGAGTCTTCCTGTACACTGCTGAATATAGCTGGGAAGTTGGTGAGAGATAGGATTAAACTTAAAGAGGGTAAGTTTGTATCAGGAGATCACCAAATGGGATGGAAGTGGCCTATTGAGACATATAGTTGGTTGAATCAACTGCCTGGCCGAACTCTTCAAAACTGTAGCTACTTGAGGTTGACACATTTTGATCAACCAAAAGGTGTTGAGATGGTTTGATATGAAACCCTTATGTCTATGGAGCAGGATCCAGTTGGTGCAGCTAAGGCGTTGCAGGACTCTAGGGCACTAGAAGAGAGAATTGCTCGAAAAGAGATGTCCGAGAAAGAAGTAGATAGGGAAATTCCAGGCATGATGACAGATGCTCGACGTGGGCGTCGGTTCAAAAGATTGGTTCAAGGACCCAAGAAGACTCAATCACGGCTTAAGGTGATTGAGGAGGAAAATTTCCTATTTGTTCCGGTGGCTTTAGATCCATCAGATGAGGAAGAGGATGAGGGTTCTGCCTTAGTCCGATGTCCGAGAAAGGAGATGCCTCGGTCTTCTGACTCTTTGCCAACCTTGTGTGGTAGGACCAAGGATGAATAGTCTTTAACTTCTGTAGCATTGTCTGATATGTTTAACATTCTTACATGTACTATTTTATTTTGTCTGATGCTAACTTCATTCCTTTTGTATGCAGTGGGTGCTTCCAAGGACAAAAGGGCAGCGAACTTGTTGGCTCAGTTGTTACAGTCGAGGGGGAAACCGAGCAACGGTGATAAGAAAAGAGATTTTGAGACCTCAGGGGGCTCTGCTGACGAGTCTTCAGAAAAGCCAAGGCTCGAGCTCAGACCACTAGAAGAGTTCGTGAAGTATGTGTCACTTCCTCCTCTCGAGGCCCTGATCGAGATGGTTCCCGGATGTCCTGAGATTAGCCAGGTATGATCAACTTAGCTCTTAACGAAACCGGAGGTGTAGTTATCTAACTTTCTTTATCTTCTTTCACGGTCTCTAAATCATGTGAAGCATATGTACGACTCCATTCGGACACTGTATAGCCGCTCTCAAGAACAGGCATCTGAGTTGGAGGTGTTGAAGGAAGAGATATCCAAGAGATCCAAGGAGCCTTCAGATGTGGTAAAACGTCTCCAGGATGAGGTGGCACAAGAGAAGACCAAGAGAGAGGCATTGGAGAAGGAGAACCAGGCTTTGAAGAAGGAAAAGAGGTTGTCTGATGGTTCCTTCCAAGAGCTGAAGAGGAATATGGCCTTGGTGGAAGCGGAGAGAGACCGATATGCTGATCCTACTTGTCAAAGGTGGCTAGTTCGGCTGATAATAGATTTCTGCCTTTACTGTCCAGAGATGGAAGCCCATCGCCAAAAGTATGGCGAATTCTACCATAAATCCGAGCTTTCAGAGATGTGGGCTCTTCTTCAGGGAGTTCTCAACGAGGAGATTCAGGGATGGTTAGCTCCTGCTTATACTTGGCCAGAAGTACCGGAGGAGCTGAAGAAGTTTCGAGCAGAGTTTAGCCAGATTGGGGGGTTCGAGACTAGTCTATTAACTAGTTTGGAATCCTTGAAGAAGGCATTAACTCTTGAGAAATTTCAGGAGAAGCTGTGCAGCCTGTATCCTGAGTTGGCATATTTGATTGAGAAGTCGGCTATGGAAGTTTCAACCGAGAACCCTGGGACTCGAGATGGGGAACCCAAGATTGTAATTCCTTAGAACCTTCTCTCCTTATATAGGAATTTCTCCTTTTACTCAGTTTTTTGATATCCATGTACCTCAAATAATATATTTCTTTCATGAATTTGATAATACCATGTCTTCCTTTATGTCCATTGTTGCGTAGCTGCTTGTGCTGAATTGCAGGTTCAACATGAAGTTGTCCTTCAAAAGAACAAGGAGCTGGAGGAAGATTTGAATGACTCCAAGGGCTGTTTTAGCATCATGCGAGAAGAATGTGAAAGTCTTCGCGGTGGGCTCAAGGAAGCTCTGGAGCGGAGAGCTGAGCTGAACCAGCAGCTGAGTGATCTTCAGACGAGGTATAAGGATCTAGAAGATGAATACATCAAAGCCTTGGCCGCCAATAAGGACTACGACCGAGAATTTAGGAAAGTCAAGAGTGACTTAATGAAGATCAAGGATGAGAGTCATGAGAAGGATCTTTGTATCTCTACCCTTCGAGATTAAAATATCACCGTGAATCATAAGATTGCCTCCATCATAGATGACTCGAGAATGTGTCGGGCCGAGCTGAATGCTTGCAAGTTCCAAATAAAGGAACTAGTGGTGGCGTCGTTTGTGCCAAAGTGCATTCATCTCGTTGTAGGCCTCTTCCTCAAAGTGAAACACCATAGGTTGTTCGAGATCGGGGTAGGGGATCAGATATCCTAGGATAGTATTGACGGCCGAGATGTTACTCACTTGTCAGGAGTCACGGATAGCCGTGATCATGCAAGAAAGCGCCACTCCTTGGTCTCCTTTGATTGAAACTACTCCTTGCGGTGTTGGAAATTTCAGCATCAGATGGTAGGGAGACCATACGGTTTTAGCTTGGCACATCCAAAGTCTGCCAAGGATAATGTTGAAGGGTGTGACAGGAAGACCTTGAGGATTGTTGCCTCCGCCACCATGGTTGTTATTGTTATTGTTATTGTTGCGGGAGCCATCCTTCTTATTCTGTCAGGATTTACCCCCATATCTCTTCTGGGTTCCCTGGTTGTCGCCGGCTATCGAAGGTGCAATTTGTTGCACGATTCCTTGACGAATCAGCTTCTCGATCTCGTTCTTGAGCTAATAACACTCCTCAGTGTCATGCCCCCGAAATCGGTGATATTGGCAGAATTTCGGGGACCTTTGGCGCTCGGCTGACTCCTTCATGGCAGGTGGGTCTCTTAAAAGGTGCCTGTGAATGGATAAAATCTCGGCCCGAGATTTAGCCAGAGGAGTGTATAACTCGAAGGTAGATTTGGAGGCACTTTCAGTGATGCAGGACGAACATCTTTACTTTACAAGTTTTCTAGGTGATTATACATCTTTCTACATCCATTAACTGCCATTTAGCCATTTATTCACCACGTTTGAACCCTAAGATCCGTTTCATAAAACCCGCGCTATCCGTCCTGCACCATTCAGTCTTCTCAATCTTCGGTACCTTCATCCTGGGTTCCTATTTATCCAGATTGGAGTCTGGGGGTCTCTTGCCTGTGACGACGTTCGCTTTGCTGGCATATTTCTCCATGAATGGCTGGAGATGCTGATTGGTTGTTGGATTCTTTGTTGCTAGCTTCATCCTCAAAGTGTCATCATCTACACTCATTCGATACATATTGATCAGGAGGCGTTCATCTCGATCATAGCAGTCGGCAGCTAGATCCATGTATCTGTGATAGTGTTCAATCACAGTCTCTCCTTCAAGGCGGGCCACATATCCCAAATCTCTGAGGGACTTGGTAAACTTCTTTTTCTAGAAAAAAGCGTGGAGAAGGAACTCAGCGAAATCCCAGTAATCGAATAAACTTTCTGGTTTTGTCTGAGTAAACCATGTTTGTGCTTTCCCTCGGAGGTAACTGGGGACGATCTTGCATATTTCCAACTCGTGGAAATTCCTGGTTTCCATAGTCTTGAAAAAGACCGAGAGAAACTCTCTAGGATCACTGGTGCCATCGTATGTGGGCAAGTGCTCTGGGACTTTCTTGTGGCCATCGAAGGGGAGGTTCACAATATGCCGCGAGAAGGGAGAAAGAGCAGTCTGTCCTCTGGGTCCGAGGATACGCGTGATTTCTTGATCGACCTCGTATTTACCTCGAGTAGGGTAGGTTTCATCTTGATTGAAAGGCCGATCGGCACTATTTTGCCATTCGCTTCGCACTCGTTCCCTTTTCTCGCGCCTAAGCTCTTCTTCAATGTTATTGATGCGCATCTTCTGCACTTCCTCCCTGCTTAATCCGGCGCCTTCCTTCTGGTAGTTAGGTGGATTAGGAGGTGGTGGCAGATTGCTCTAAGGATTATAGGGCGGTAGACCCTAGATAAATCATCTAGGAGTCTCCGTTGTTGAGTGGAATCAGCAGGTGGTGTTGTTTGAGCTCCTGAGACAGATACTCGATTGGGGGCCTCATGCGTCTGTGCATGGAGTTGTTGACTTGAGTTTATCAGAGATGCAACAAAATCAGGATATTGAGAATGTAAGTCCCTCATCAGTGATCGGACATCTTCAGGGATCGTTCTCGGAGGGGTGTCCGAGTCAAGGTTGATATAGGGTGGCTCGGAGCTTGGCGGGTTATATCTTACAGTCTGGTTTAAGATTTCCCTAAGACGTCTTTGTCTTTCCTCCTCCTGCCGTCTTTCTGCGAGGATTTGTCGATCCCTTTGTGCTTGTTCTTCTACGGTAAAGATCGAATCAGATCCGCTGTACCCAAACCCATTCTTTCGGTCAAGGTCGTTTGAGTTGTTGACGCGTTCGCTGTAGTTCATGTCCGTCTGGATCGAGACTCTCTGTCCTGAGTTCGGTGCTTCAGATCCAACAGGATTCGATCCAGAAGGTGGCACTCCGGATGTAGCAGGATTTGGACCGGAGAGGGGTGCTCCGGATACGACAGGATTTGGACCGAAGGAGTTTGGAACGCTGGAGTTTCCTGCCCCCAAGGTAGAGCTTGATGGTGGTTCATAGGTGGAGCGCGTACGAGATCCTCCGGGTCGACCACGACCTCTTCCTCGTCCCCATCCTTGAGGGGGTTGCTATGTTTCTGGATTTTCCTCCAGATTTTGCCCTTGCACGCGGGCACTATGTCTGGGCTGCTCAACGTCAGACATGTTGTTGGAGAATTTGTTCTTCAGGTGCACTAGACCAGATCAGAGACAAGGTTCGGCGATGTCGTCAATGGGTGAGTTGTCCCACTGGGCATGCCAAATTGATGTATGCCGGACACCAACACTTCGACTACGAACCAGGCTCTCGAACTGATCTGCAAAACAAAGCCCCGGGTGTCCCAAGGGTAGACACTCCGACGCTCAAGTCAGTATATTTACTTAAGGCGTAATGTATAAAGTATGAGATTAGATGGAGAGGTCTACCAAACCTTTGGGGTATTTATGGCTACAATCCATAGATCACCAAGATATGTATTTATGGTATGAATACAATACTTACGGAATAATAGTTGTATTACCATGTATAATAGAAGCATATTTCGGACATGGTTGTGTTACCATGTTTAGGATGGCTGTATTACCATCTTTGAAAGGATGTATATTCCTTGTAGAACATTCATAATATACGTATTCCTTGTAAGGATTAGGATTGATGGACATGTGGATCCACCCTCCGCGTATCTTGAGCCCACGACCCTTCTCGGGCCCTGGTTCGAGTATGAATGAGGTCCGAATACGAACCATGGACTTATTATTACACACACTACGCCTTACGCTTATAAGCTTCTCAAAGATGTCTATTGACTTAAGCATCAGAATGTCTACCCCTGGGCCACCCCGGGGCTTTTGTCTTGCAGATCAGTTCTGGAGCTGGGTTCGTGATCAAGCGCGGGTTCTAGATATCCATCAATTTGGCACACCCAGTGGGATCCGCGTGTTTATCATGATCTAAGAAACCTTGAATTTATGACTGATCCAACCAAGAACCCTCACAGGAGTAAGCGAGTCCGTTCTCTGGCCCCGAAAGGAATATGAAGCATTGGCGCCAAATTTCTTTGCAACAAAGGCGGGATGCATGCAATAGCCACCCCGACGGATGTCAGAGGCTAGCGCCGAGATAGATTCCCCGATCGGAGATCTACCCAGACATCTACAACCAGTCAGGGAGCAATAAGGAGCATAAATGGTGTGCACCGATCACCCAATGAATTCTCTCCTTGGGACTTGGAAAATAAAAGATATCGTCTGGACGGGACAGTCGTCTTTTCACAAGGTCTTTTCTCGTCTGGAGGTGGAAGTTATGTTTCTCAGTTGTTATGAATGGCTGGGATTAAACAAAAGCGATCTCTCTCCTATGAACCTGATCTCGGGGTTCGTAGGCGACCCCATAACACCTTTGGGAGAGAGGCGGACGGTCCTCGAAGTTTAACGCTCCACTGCACCTTCACTAGTTGATTCCATGACACCATATAACCTTATACTTTGTCGGCCATGGATGTGTCAAGCAAGGGCCATTTGGTCCCCATAACATCTGGCCATGATGTTCCCAACAAATCAAGGGATAACCACATTGCGAGGAGACCATAAATTGGCTCGAGTATGCACCATCGTAGCCATCGGGGAATTTGAGAGAGAAATCCTCGAGAAATCAGCCCTGAGCAAGTCAAATATTCAAAGTCCGAGCCTATGCAGCTCGGAGAATCCGGAACCGTCGAGGTGGGCACTCTCATACTCCCCGAGATAAAGACAAAGCTTCGAGATCTTCCCAACCAATACATAGACGTCTTCTCGTGGGACACCAATGAATTAGTAGGAGTTCTTGCTCAGCTGGTGGAGCACTACCAAAACATCGACCCAGCACAGAAGCCTGTAAAGCAGAAGCATCGCATATTTTCCCTGGATCGAGTTGAAATTATTCGAGAAGAAGTAGATAAACTAATCGAAGCTGACGTGATTGAAGAAGTGCAATATCCTGAATGGATAGCCAACTCAGTGCTGGTAAAAAAACCTGATTGAAAGTGGAAAATGTGCATCGATTTCACCAACTTCAATGATTGTTGTCCCAAAGACAGTTATCCTCTGCCTTCAATAGATCGCTTAGTTGAGGCGATTGTTGGATGCCAAGTGCTAAATTGTTTTGATGCCCACAAAGGATATCACCAAATCCCAATGGCGGAGAAAGATAAGGAGAAAACCTCCTTCATAACAGACAAAGGGACCTTCTGCTACAAGAAGATGCCCTTTGGATTGAAGAACGCTAGAGCCATTTACTAGCGGTTGGTCGACAAACTATTCAAATCCCAAATAGGGTGCAACATGGAAATATACATCGACGACATAGTGGTGAAAAGCAGCAGACATGACGTATTCCTGGAAAACCTAAAAGAAACCTTTGATACACAACGAACAGCCAACCTAAAGCTAAATCCGGCCAATTGTACCATCGGTGTGGGAGCGGGCAAATTCTTAGGATACATGATATCCAATCAAGGAATTGAAGTTAACCCCGAGAAGATAGAAGGCCTATAAAACATGCAGCCGCTGAAGATTGTAAAAGATGTGCAAAAGTAAACGGGATCCCTTGCGGCCCTTAGTCGTTTCTTCTCCAAAAGAGCGGAGAAGCATTTACCCTTCTTCAATATACTCAAGAAAGCCAACCAGTTCGAGTGGTCACACGAGTGTGGAGAAGCCTTCCAAGCACTCAAAGATCATCTCGGACATTGCCAATGCTATTGAAGCCCGACAAGGGGGAAGTCCTCTACTCATACATATCCGCCTCCCAATTAGCCATCAGCGTTGTATTGGTAAAGGAGCGGAGAAGCATTTAACCTTCTTCAATATACTAAAGAAAGCCTACCAGTTTGAGTGGTCACATGAGTGTGGAGAAGCCTTCTGATGGATGTCTGGAACCCGGGTTAACCTGATGTAGTGATCTGTGGGGAATTGAGGGAATATTTTGTAAAGGTAACCTGCAAAATATGCAAAGGTAGAACCCGGGGTATATTTAGAAGTATCATATTCAGATGTAGTGACACCTTTTATATGATCTTTATGTCGATTTCGAGGTTTTTCCTCTAAGTATCCTCTTAGGATCTGTTTAGAAGTATCATATTCTGATGTAATGACACCTTTCATATGAATTTCCACTTCTTTTTTTGAGGTTTTTCCTCTTTGTATTCCGAGATGATTGATGTTTCAAGCACGTCTGCCTGTTTTATTAGTCCGCAGACTTCAATCAAATACTCTTTTCAAGTATTTATCTCGGGTTCATCCCCTTTATTTCATTCAAAACGATTGGTACTTGAATTCTTCATTCAAACTGCTTATTTTAGATAAGCTTGCCAACCGTACGCCTTATTTGAAGCATATTTGTTTTGAGTGGCAATCCAAGCTATACTCAGGATAATATTCCCCTTATTAGAAAGGGAATTAATATGTGATTGCTAAAATAAAGATAGATGTATTTGTGAATAAAATAAGTTCAATTTAAGCTCATGGCTTTAAGAGCAAAGTAAAGGAAGTAATGGTTCGAGTTTTGTACCCTTATATGCTTAGGGCATAGTTGTCTCTGGCCCTCGTGAGGTTCTTTCTCGATCTTTTATCTTCCGTGATACTTTCGTAAGTTAATCACGTTCCATATTCGCGGTATGGACCTGCCCTTCATGGTTTTCAAGAGGTAGCTTTCCCCTAGATTCTAGGACTCGATACGGACCTTCCCAGTTCGGGGCTAGTTTCCCTTCCACTTCTTTCTTACTCGTTTCATTTAACCTATGAAAAGGTCTCCTTTAACGAAGGTAGCCAAGCGAACCCTTCGGTCGTGATTAGCGCTTGACTCTTTCCTTCACCTTGGCCTCGTGGATGGTAGCATTGGCTCTTTTTTAGGAGGTCAAGGTCGAGACGAAAGTTTTCTTCATTGGCAGTGCCATCTTCATCTTCTGGCTGAGAGGTACGGGAGAGGGGACTCCAATTTCCATGGGGATGACCGCCGCGGACCCATAGACTAAGATGTAAGGAGTTTCTCTGGTTGCCGCAGCTGGTGTCATTCTATGGGTCCAGATCACACTCGGAAGTTCTCGGATCCAGTTCCCTTTAACTCCTTCTAGGCGCTTTTTTATGCCGTTTATCAAGGTTCGATTTGTAACTTCTACATGGCCATTGGCTTCTGGATGATACATCGAGGTGAGCTTTTGATGTATGCCGTATGCCTCACACCATTTCTTGAAGGGGTTGTTAGCAAATTGTGAGCCATTGTCGGTCATTATATATCTCGGGATGCCGTAGCGACAAACAATATTTTTCCATCAAAAATTTATGACTGTTTTGCCTGTTATATTTGTCAAGGCTTCAGCTTCCACCCATTTCGAGAAATAATCAATGGTCACAATGAGGTACTTGAAGTTTCCAAGGGCCGTGGGAAAGGGTCCGACAAGGTCAATACCCCATCGGATGAATGGCCAAGATTCTTGGATTGTAATCATGTTTTCTTGGGGTACATGAATCATTTTGGCAAATCTCTGACACTGGTGACAAAAATCAATATACTTCTTGGAGTCTTCCAGCATGGTAGGCAAGAAATAACCCATTTGTAGGAGTTTGCGGGTAACAGTGTGTGGACCTTGATGACTACCACAAATGCCTTCATGTGCTTCCTGTACCAAATGCTCTGCATCGGAGGGCCCGACACATTTAAGTAAGGGCCGGAGGTATCCTTTCTTGTATAAGATGCCTTCATGGATGACGTACTTAGGGGTTTTAACTCGGACCTTACGCGCCAAATGTTCATCCTCCGGGAGGGTTCCCGTTTGTAGGTATTCCATGTAGGGGCTCATCCATGTGTCCGAGATGTCTACAGCCATGATGCTCTTTCATCATAACTCCTCTTTGCCAGGGTTTCCATCAGCAATTCCTTAGAGGAGCGTATGTTGAGGTCCGAGGAAGCAAGTTTGCTTAGTGCATCAGCTTTCTTTGTGGTCGCCTTCTCGGGGTATGTGGTTCAATTCATAGTGTCGGAACTGATACAGGAAAGGCCTGAATATCTCGAGGTACTTCTGGAGATTGTATTCTCGGGTCTCGTATTCACCTTTGACCTGTTGTAACACAATCTGTGAGTCACTGAAGATCTCGAGGTCTTTAACTTCAAGGTCCTTTGCCAGTTTTAGCCCTGTTATGAGGGCTTCATATTCACCTTCATTGTTGGTGGCTCGGAAGTCGAAGTGGAGAACATAGGGATGATCCTTTCCATCGGGGCTGTTGAGTAGGACTCCAGCACCACTTTCCCCTGAGTTGGAGGATCCATCTACATATAGACGCCACTTTCCAGTGTCGGGAACTGGATCTTGCTGGTTGATCTCCACCGGTTCGACTGACTCCATTATGAAATCCGATAGAGCTTGGCCTTTGATGGTCGTCCGAGGTTTGTATTGTATGTCATGTTCCCCTAGTTCGATGGCCCACTTCATCATCCGTCCTGAAGTGCCAGGTCTCTGAAGGATATGTTCTGATCGGATAGTTGGTTAGAAGCACTATTGTATGTGATTGGAAGTATGGCCGCGGCCGTCGAGAGGCATGCACGAGAGCCAATATCAGGCGTTCGAGAGGGGTATATCTGGTCTCGGGCCCTGGTAGGGCTCTGCTAACATAGTATATGGGATGCTGTGATCCTTCCTTTTCCTTAACCAATACAGCGCTGATGGCTAGCTCGGATGCGGGTATGTATAAGTAGAGGGTCTCCCCTCTATCTGGTATTGAAAGCATCGAAAGATGTCGGAGGTGATCCTTGAGTGCTTGAAAGGCTTCTCCACACTCGTGTGACCACTCAAATTGGTTGGCCTTCTTAAGGATGTTGAAGAAAGGCAAGTGTTTTTTAGCTCCTTTGGAGAGAAATCGGCTAAGGACTGCGGGGGATCTTGTTAGATTTTGTACGTCTTTGACGGTCTTCGGAGGTTGCATAGTTTGTAGGGCTTCTATCTTCTCGGTTTTAACCTCAATTCCCCTGTTGGATACCATGCATCCTAAAAATTTGCCTGCTACAACACCAGTGGTACATTTAGCGAGGTTCAGCTTTAGGTTGGATGCCTGCAAGGTGTCAAAGGTTTCTTTCAAGTCTTCGAAGAAGGCGTCGTAACTGCGACTCTTCACCACCATGTCAACGACGTAGATCCATATGTTGCATACTATTTGAGATTTGAACAATTTGTCCACCAGTCGCTGGTAAGTGGCCCCGGCGTTCTTTAATCCAAATGGCATCATTTTGTAGCAAAAGGTCCCTCTGTCAGTTATGAAAGAGGTCTTCTCCTTATCTTGCTCTGCCATGGGAATTCGGTGATATCCCTTGAAGGCGTCGAAGAAAGCTAGCACTTGATATTCAGCGATCGCTTCAACTAAGCAATCGATGGAGGGCAAATGGTAGCTATCTTTGGGACAACAATCGTTTAGGTTGGTGAAGTCGATGCACATTCTCCACTTCCCATCTGGTTTTTTGACCATTATCAGGTTAGGTATCCACTCGGGGTACTGTACTTCCTCGACTATGTGGGCTTTGAGTAGCTTCTCTACTTCTTCTCGGATTGCCTTAACTCGATCTAGCGCGAAGATGCGCCGCTTCTATTTTATAGGCTTCTGCGCTGGGTTGATATTTATATAATGTTCCGCCAGGCGAGCGGATACTCCTACCAAATTATTGGTATCCCAAGAGAAGACATATATATTGATTGAGGAGATCTCGAACTTTGGCCTTTATCTCCGGGGTAGGAGAGCTCCTACCTCGACGGTTCTTGCTTCTCCGAGTTGCATCGGCTCGAACTCGGAATACTTGATGGGTTCAGGATATTTAGGAGGAAGTGTATTCCTTATAAAACATTCAGAACATACGCATTCCTTATAAGGATTTGGATTGATGGACCCGTGGATCCATCCTCCGCGTAGCTCGGGTCTATTACCCTTCTCGGGCCCTGGTCCAAGACTAAATGAGGTTCAGAATATGAACCATGGACTTATCACTTTCCAAGCAGTCAAAGATCATTTCCGACATTTACTTATGCTATTGAAGCCCGACAAGGGGGAAGTCCTCTACTTATACATATTCGCCTCCCTATTAGCCATCAACGTTGTATTGGTAAAGGAAAAAGAGGGTTCGCAACACTCCATATATTATGTGAGTAGAGCCCTACAAGGGCCCGAGACGAGATACACCCCATCGAACGTCTTATACTAGCGTTGGTATATGCAACCCGGCGGCTGCGACCTTATTTTCAGGCACATACTATAGTGCTCCTAACCAACTACCCGATCTGGCAGATCTCATAGAAGCCCGATGCCTCGAGGCAGATGATGAAGTGAGCCATCGAGTTGGGAGAGAATGACATACAGTACAAGACTTGGACAGCCATCAAGGGCCAAGCCTTGTCAGATTTAATAATGGAATCAGTTGAACCATTGGAGATCGACCAACCCGAGCCACCTGTGAGCAGCGGAAGATGGCGATTATACGTAGATGAGTCCTCTAACTCGGGGGGCAAGTGGCGATGGTGTTCTATTAACCATCCTCGAAGGAGAAGACCATCCATACGTCCTCCACTTCAACTTTCGAGTCACAAATAAGGAAGCTGAATATGAAGCCCTCATAACAGGGTTAAAGCTAGCAAATGACCTCGAGATTAAAGACCTCGAGATATTTAGTGACTCACAAAATGTGTGCAACAAGTTAAAGGTGACTATGAGACTCGAGAGTACAGCCTCCAGAAGTACCTCGAGATAGTCTGGCCTATCCTAAGCCAATTCCAACACTACGAGCTGAACCACAGACCCCGAGAAGGCAACTACAAGGCTGATGCGTTAAGCAAGATCAACTCCTCGGACCTCAACATTCGCTCCTCCCAAGAACTTCTAATGGAAACACTAGAAAAGAGGAGCTACATAGAAAAATATTAATGGTTGTAAGCATCTCGGACACTTGGATGAGCCCCTACATAGAGTACCTACAAACGAGAATCCTCCCGGAGGAGAGAGACTTGGCACGCAAGGTCCTAAAAAAAGCCCCGAGATATGTTATACATGAAGATAGCCTATACAAGATAGGATACTTGCAACAATTACTCAAGTGCGTCGGACCCTCCGACGCGGAACACCTCGTCCAAGAAGCACATGAAGGTGTTTGCGGCAGTCACTAAAGGCCACAGACAATATCTAGAAATCTCCTACAAATGGGATACTACTGGCCCACTATGCTAGAGGATCTCCATAAATACATTGAAACTTGACATCAGTGCCAGAGATACGCTGAGATGATTCATGTGCCGCAAGAGAACATGATAACAATTCAAGAGTCTTGGCCATGCGTCCGATGGGGTATAGATCTTGTGGGACCTTTCCTTACGGCCCCTGGTAACTTCAAATATCTCATTGTGGCCATTGACTGATTCTCGAAATGGGTGGAGGCCGAAACCTTGACCAACAAAACTGGTAAAACAGTCATCAATTTTTGCTGGAAAAACATTGAATGTCGCTATAGAATCCCCAGATACATAGTAACAGACAACGGATCGCAATTCTCCAACAATCCCTTCAAGAAATGGTGCGAAGATTTCAACATATAGCATAAGCTCACCTCGGTGTATCATCTTGAAGCCAATAGCCAGGTGGATGTCACAAATCGCACCCTTGTAAACGACACTAAAAAACTTCTACAAGGAGCGAAAGGAAACTGGATCCATAAACCCCCAAGTGTCATATGGGCCCATAGAACGACACCAGCTACTACTACCGGGGAAACTCCCTACATTTTGGTGTATGAGGCCGAGGAGGTCATCCCGATGGATATTGGAATTCTCTCTGCTCGAACTTCTCAGCTGGAAGACGAAGACGACAATCCAATGAGGAGAACCTTCGTCTCGACCTTGACCTTCTCGAGGAAAAGAGAGCCAATGCTACCATTCATGAGGCCAAAGTCAAAGAGAGAGTCAAACGCTACCACGATCAAAGGGTTCGCTTGGCTACATTTGCTAAGGGAGACCTTGTAATGAGGTTGAACGAGAAAAGAAAGAGGTGGAAGGGAAGCTAGCCCCGAATTGGGAAGGCCCTTATCGGGTGCTGTAATCCCATCCAGAGGGAAGCTGCCTCATGGAAAAAATGAAGGGCGAACTCATACCACGAAGATAGAACGTGGTGAATTTACGAGAAATACCACGGAATATGAACCCCGAGAAATGACCTATAAGCGGTTCAAGGCAACTACAAGGTAGTATGACTACTTCATGATTTTTAAGCTCGGGTATAAAACTCGTACGCTTACTTCTCCTACTTTATTTTAAGCCACAAGCTTTAATTAGATATATCTTATTTGCTCCTATCTTCATCTTTATTTAAGCAATCAAAATTTCTCCTCTAACAAGAGGAATGTTATCCTAACTATAACTTGATTTCTACTCAGAGTAGTATACTTCAAAAAGTATACGATTGATACTTATATAAAATAAGTTGTTTGGATGAAGAATTGAAATATCAATCACTTTGAGTAAAATGAAGGGGATCAGACCCGAGATAAAATACTTGAGAAAAGTATTTGATTGAAGTCCACGGACTAACAAATTCGCAGACGTGCTGGAATATCAATCATCTCGAAACAATACAAGGCAAAGCCTACAATAAAATAGAGGTCATATCAAAGGTGTTATATATAACATCAGAATATGATACTTCTAAACAAGTCCGAGAGGGTAGCTAGAGGAAAATCCTCAAACTAAACTAGAACTCATATCAAAGGTGTCAGTACATCAGAATATGATACTTCTAAAACACAAATACCTGGAGGTGTCAGTACCTGGAGGAAAAACCTCAAATACCTAAGAGAAATACACTCTTCCAAAAAAAAACTTAGTGTTGATTGCCAAGGTAATAGCACTCAAAGGGGAAGCCCTATGTAAACACAAAATACATCTTGCTGAACTTGGTGAGGCCTAACTTATGGCTAGCCTATAGCGGCCGAACATGGGGAAACTTCTTTCAAGTAAAATATTCTCTGCTTTTTGCTTGAAATAGTCGGAGCGGATGAATTTGGTGGAGCTTCTTTCCAGTAAACCATTCCTCGCATACGAGGCGAATGAGAACTGGAACCCTAAAGAACCTCGGGAAGATGAAACGCGAGGCACCAAAAAGCCTGAACCTCGACAAGGCGAAACGCGAGGCACCAGCTGGTGAGAATCCAGAGCTAGTCAAGACTCACATTTCTCAGTAGGAGTTGAGGATGAGAACTCCCCATCAAGAGCTCAATAAATCCTTCGATGTTAATAACTTCAATGGTATCCAGCTGGGCTAAGAGCTCTGCTCCAGGAATCCAGCGCTGATGAGGATTGGATAAAGCTGCTAACTTCTCAGATGCATTAGGATGACCGAAAATAGCAGTCATGTCTTCCCTCTCTCAAGTGGTGTCGTAAAGTTGGAGGATATTATCCAACAACTTATCCAACTCCGAGTGACTAAATAATTCTCCATACTCCTCCCTCTGACTCCTCATCTCATGGCTACAGGCACTGAATTCACTCCAAATCTAAAACAACCTCCGGTGCTCCGAGGGGTTGCTCAGCAAAGTCCTCTCTTGATTCAACTCTTCGATTCGAAGGGCCTAAAGACTCACTGTTCCTTTACAAGACTCTCTGAACAATCCAGCCTCTTCTCCCCAAGCTTCTTTTCCTACTTAATAGCCTCCACCTCACCTTGGAGCTTCTTCACCTCGGTCCCCAATCAGCTGACCTCCACAGAAGCAGTATAGGTACGGACGGCGCCTCTAACTAAGCCTGAAGAGTCTTGACTTAATCCCGGAGAGCACCCTCTCCTTGACTACACCTTCAAGAGACTTGCATCGGGCATATAGCTCGCAAGTGGAGTCGTACAGACGTATCAGCCTGGCTGTGGTTTGGCCACCTATCTTGGTCAAACCTACCAGCAACTACACAATAACATTCTCTCAGTAATGTATATTATTGAATCATGACAAGGCTAAACCTACAGCAGGAGAGAAAGACTGCCTTAGACATCACAGGATATCTCTTATAAGGCTTAAGAGCCGTTTGTGCCATATCCTCATCTTTGGGCTCCATCAGATAGTATTCCAGCTCCTTCAAAGGACCCTACTCAAAGACGGTTTGCTCGGAGCTGGAACATCCCTCATATATGAGTGTCTCCTCGGACTCAACCTCAGTGATGTATTTCGGATACCAACACTTCGACGACGAATAAGGCTCTCGAACTGATATGTAAAACAAAGCCCCGGGTGTCCCGAGGGTAGACACTCCGACGCTCAAGTCAATATATTTTCTTAAGGCGTAATGTATAAAGTATGAGATTAGATGGAGAGGTCGACCAAACCTTTAGGGTATTCATATGGCTACAATCCATAGATCACCAAGATATGTATTTATGGTATAAATACAACACTTACGGAATAATAGATGTATTACCATGTATAATAGAAGTATATTTCGGACATGGTTGTGTTACCATGTTTAGGATGGCTGTATTACCATCTTTGAAAGGATGTATATTCCTTGTAGAACATTCAGAATATACGCATTCCTTGTAAGGATTAGGATTGATGGACCTGTGGATCCACCCTCCGCGTATCTCGAGCCCACGACCCTTCTCGGGCCCTGGTTCGAGTATGAATGAGGTCCGAATACGAACCATGGACTTATCACTCAGGAAGCACCTCCTTCTTAGTCTTCTTCTTCTTGGGCGAACATGCGCCATTATAAGAGCACATGTCAGCATCTACAAGCTAGTAAGTACATACACTAAAATTGAGTAAATAACAACACTCACCTTTGGGAGACTAGTTCGAGGAAGATTTATCTCGGACCCTTCACTTGCTCCGCCTCTTAGATTTCTCCTTGTTCTCAACTGCAACCGAGCCAGAAGCTTTTAGCTCATCTAGAGAAGTCCAGGAATGCCCTGGCTTCAAGTAGTTGCAGTTAGAGAGAGACCTGTTGGAGACCTTCTTCAGGTACATGTACGTGACAGCTGGCCACCGCCACATTGAGCCATGAGCTCCTTCTATCCATGTCCCCTCCTGGAAGACTATATTGTCTTAGGATTTCCTTGACTACCTCCTTCAGATGGCCCGGGAACTTAAACTATTTGCCCAACTCTTCCATGGGTGAAGAATTCCAATTGGGCACCTCATACTTAGTTCCATCAAAGGTCAGACGAATAACATCCCAGGCGCCACTGTTGGAAGGGAATTAAAAGAGCTTCGAACCTCGAGGAGACAGAGTTAGGTGAACCTGATCCTTTACTACATACAGCCGGTATAAACTTGGAATAAATCCAAGCTCATCTCAAGCCTATTCTTGGCGCCGCAAGAGATGACAGCCTTAATATACACCACCACATTAGAATGTATCTGGCATGGATGAAGATTGTGCAACTCCAGGAATGCAGAAAGTAAAGGAGGAAACGTGAAGCTGAGACAATGTTGCAAAAACCTCCCATATATCACCCCTCTCGTAAGGGTCACCATATTTTGAGTGGCGATAGAGTTATCTTCAACCCTCAAATCAGCCTAGACAGAATATGACAGTCGGCAAGACTTCAGGAACTCCAAAGTCCTTTCATCAACCACTTTGGTGGCCCCGCTCGAGCTACCAGTATCGGAAACCCGTTTATCAACTTGGAGCTCCGGATTCGGGTCCGCACCCGATTGGAATGAAACTTCACCTTGTTGCAGAGAAACAACTTGCTAGGGAGGAGCAATAGTTACCTCAATAATCTCCCCGGAGCTAGTTTCCAGACATAGGGTTTTCAGATCATCGGAGACTCATCATCTTCCCGTCGGAACATTATCAGCAATGGGGGCTTGTTCCCAAACTACCTCGACCTTGGGCTCATGCACCGGCGAAGCATAATCCCTCCTGCAATGGGGAGCATTGGAACTTGTTTTAGATATAGCCGCAGGGAGAATGGGGGGGAAATATATGATGATGGAAAAAGGGAATTTGGAGAAGAAAGAGAACAATGAAATCGCAAATCAGAATGAAAAGTAATGATAAGCGCAAAAGGATTACCTGGGGTATAAAACCCGTAATTAAAATGCATTGAAGCGGGTAATTACATTGACTCGTGAAACAATGCAGGAAATTGGAAGGGTGGTTCTGCACCGTCCGGATCATCAACTGAACAAGCGACATGTGTCATCTACCTCAAATTTAAAAGGAGATTTGAACTCAGCCGTCCACGTATCCTGATGGAATGCGAAACAACTTGAAGATAGAGATTCAGAAGAGATAGCCTGAGTGGTTATACGAGAGAATGCCCCGAACTAATGCTCCGAGATATCTCCCTCGAGTTACCGGCCTTACCCTCGAGTAACAAGTCTCGCGTCATGCCTTCGAGAGAAGACCTCGAAATTCTTAACATCAACCTTGGGGCTAATGATAAGTCTGTGGTTCACAGTTCACACTATGAGGCTTCGTTCAGACTCGAACCAGGGCCCGAGAAGAGTCAGGGGCTCGAGATACGTGGGAGATAGACTTACGGGTCCACCGGCCCAAATCTTTATAAGGAATGCGTATATTCTGAATTTCCTACAAGGAATACACTTCCTCTAATTATGGGAATACAATTGTTATCACCATAAGAGTTGTATTCTTACTCTAATTACATATCTTGCGATCTATGGGAACTCTATAAATGCAAAGTTTTGGTAGACCTCTCTATTCATTATCTTACACACACTACGCCTTATGCTTATAAGCTTCTCAAAGCTGTCTATTGACTTAAGCATCAGAGTGTCTACCTCTGGGCCACCCGAAGGCTTGGTGATCAAGCGCGGGTTCCATACATCCATCATCTATTATCTAGAATGGCATGGAGAACCTGTCAGAGTTCTGAAAAAGCTCCAAATTCTCCATGATCAATTATAACCCTATTATAAGGAAACTGTTGGACTTGCTCTAAGTGTTTCATTGAGAAACTATAAGAACTTCTTCATAGCAGTTGAAAATTTTTAAGATGTTGTAACCTAAAATCAATTTTTAAGAATGGATGACTGTTTTGTTGGGTTTTTTAACACTAACTGTTTTTGCTCCGTGTGATTCGGGTCTCCCTATTCTCTCTCATATGCTCATTTTCAATTCGTGCTGGCACCACCGCTATGGCGGTGCCCACCGTCGATGACACCTCTTCCTCATCATCCCCGTCGACTACCTATGCACATATTTTCAATAACCACACAGCCCAATCTAATTTAGTTATTCTTTCGACTGGATCGGAAACTAAACCTCCCTTCATTCCAAAAACACGATTTGATCATATGGGAAACTAGGAATCTTTTTCTCTGATGAGGAATGCAATAAATTGGAAGCCCCTTTACGATATACAATGGTTGGAAACTGTTTTATGGCTCACCCCCAACTAGATCGACTGAGAAAATATTTTCCAACAGTTGGCTTCAAGGGCCAATTCGGCATTTATCTTGTTGATAACAGGCATCTTTTCATACATTTTCAACTTCTGATGATTATTACAGGTACTGGCTGGAACTTCAGTTTTTATTCTATCTGCATCACCAAATGGAGCCCAGAGTTCCACCCTAACGCGGATTTTCCTATTGTGCCAGTATGGGTATGTATGTACGGACTCTCTCAACAATTATTTGATCAATATGCCATATTATCACTCAGACATATAATAGGGTATTTAAGGTTGATAGAGCTACTTTAAACAGAACAATGCCTCATTTAGCTAAAGTTTGTGTTGAACTACATGTTTCAAAACCTTTAGCTGAAAGAATTTTGATAAATTATAGAAATAAAGGCTTCTGGCAGTACGTAGAGTATGAGGGGGTTTCAGATTATTGCTCAAAATGTATTAAATTTGGTCGCTTAGCAGCAGACTATGAACTGGACACCACAACTAGACAAAAGAATAAAACTTGGAAACCTCCGATGACAATGAACAATTTGCAGGCTCCATCCTCTCCTGGTCAATCCAATAAGGATAAACAACATATAGCAACAGATTACTAACCAATTTGCTGAGACTGTCTCCTTGGGAAAGAGAGGCTTTTTTTTCAAATCAAAACTCAAGGATTTGGAAAGATAATAATCAGAAAAGCAAGCTGATAGAGGATAGCAACCAAGAAGGATATACACCTGATCAACAAAATCTTAAAGGAAAGTAATCAGAGAAACATACTCATCAGATCAAGCAAAAACCAGTGCCACTCCACAACAGTTCCAATGCTCTACTGGATAACACTGCTGAAGGAAACATATGAAGAGATTGAGATTAATGAAAATGATAACCCTAATACTACTCCCTTATCTAATCAACACACTAGTGGAACTAGCATCCCCGTGTGTTGGTTACTTCTAATGGTTAGGATGAGAATGATAGGATCAAAGACTCAAAAAGACTCTACCTTGGTAGACAATAATGGAAATCAAAACAACATACTGCCTACAGTTAATCAAACAGAGGAAGAAACTACTAGATCTATAAGAGGCACATGTGTTCACAGAGATTGACTTGGATCCTGAATCTCCACATGTAAGTGAAGGTGTGCAATCCCCCATGAACTCGGATGATCAGAGCCTAATAGATAATATGCCTTTTGAGTCTAATGCACAATGGAAACTATCATATATTGCATATAGACTAGGATGCAACCATTACTTTGCATATTCAAGAAAATTGTTTTGGATTTTTTGGAATGATGATTACACAGTTACCATTAACTATGTTAATGGTCAATGTGTTAGTGCTGGAATTTAACATTTATGTATGACACATGTGTGGCAAGCTGTTTTTATATATGCTAGACATAATATGGTAGATAGAAGAGAGGTTAGGGCTGAATTGCAAAACTATACAAACTCTCCTACTATTGTTGATGGTGATTTTAATGCTATGCGTTTCTCTACTGAATATATAGGTCAATCAGCACCTAATGTAGATTCTTTGTTGGAATTCAATGAATTCATTAAAGAGAACAATCTGTTAGAAATTCCATCATCTGGGAATCTTTTTACATGGACTGGCAATAGAAAGACGAGATCACATAGTATCGGTACAGTGTGGGAAAGATTGGACAGGGGTTTAATGACACCTAGCTTTCAAAATATTTTCCCTAATACCAGTATAAAAGTGAAATCTGAAATCAATTATGATCATTCACCTCGATTGATTAAAATAGAAAATCATAGTCTAGCAAAGATTATGAAATCTTTTAAGTTCCAGCATTGTTGGACAACTCACTTGGATTTTCTAGGTTTGGTCAGAGATAGTTGGGTAGAGGAAACTGGGGTGTTTGGCATGTTAAACTTCTCTGTTAAATTGCGCATATTGAAATTAAAACTAAAAGTATGGAACAAGGATGTTTCGGTAATATTCAGGACAATGTCAAACAAGCTGAGAAAAGAGTTATACAAAATAAAATGGAGCATCAGACAGGAAATAATGGAAACACTAGAACCCAGCTACATCTAGCACATGCTGAGATTACACTAGCCACACTTGTGGAGGAGTTATTTTTGGAAACATAAGTCTAGGCTTAGATGGCTAGCTAAGGGGTGATTACAATACAAAAAATTACCACTCAATAGTAAGACAAAGTATGCTATGCAGAAAATAGCAATGATAAAAAACTCTTCTAATGAATGGATTACCAATCCATATGAAATTGGGAGAGAATCAGTTCATTACTATAAAAATCTGTTATATGATGATACATTGACTGTGAATGATACTAATACTAATGAGTTTCTTGAGCATGTGCCTGAAATGATAAATGCATATACAAAATTTGTTTAATTAAACCACCATTCGGTGCGGGGAAATTTTTTAAAGGATCCCCAAGCCTTTTAAAAAAGGCTTGTATATCCGAGTTTGTTACATATATCCTTGGTGAAGAATGCCAAATCACTAAGCTTTCAAAAAAATAAAATAAAAAATTGACCTAACTAAGAACTACCTATTCATTTATAATGGGATATCTTTGTGGTCAATAATATACAATGGGATCACCAGAGCTTGGCGAGAAGATTAGTGATCGTCAAAACAAAACACAACTTCACCAACCAAGACTGAACTCAATTGTAAGTACCAGATATCAATCCTCTAATTCTGTCTGGCATGAATGACCCTTTCAGGTTTGCAAACATATCCAAAAAAAGCAGTTTGAAAAGGGAACCATCAAAAGATGTTCATCTTGAATCCCTTTCGGATCTTGACCTCAGGTAGTTAAGCACAAGATTGATGATGTCAATATCCTTAGTCTTGATGCCTAGAGAGAGCCAAAAAAAAAAAGCCTTGTCTAGGCATTGTACATGTGATGAAAAATGGGAAACAAAGTAGTATATGTCTAACCAAATCTCAAAATTGGAATTTGTAAGCAGTAAAGAGCAAGTATCCCTCTAAGTAGAACATGAGCTTCCTGTATAAGCATATTTCCAAAGAATCTAAATTTCGCACTGTGTTTTGCTAAGCAATCTGCAACTCCATTTCCTTCTCTAAAAATATGCTTTATACATTAGTCCTAATCCTAATCTGTCGAGATCATCACATATGCTAAAAAAATCCCATTTAACAGAATAAGGACAGAGAAGTCCTTTTACAGCAACCAGACTGTCTGATTCTATGATAAAGCTAGCATAAGAGTTTAAACCAATTGTAATCCCTAACACTATAGCTAACAATTCAGCTTGTAAAGGTGAGGAGGCAGAGACTGTCTTCATAGTCATTCAAATTACAGCATCATTAGAGTCTCTGACAATAACTCCAAGACCACCAATTCCAGTAGATAGGAAAGAGACATCTATAATAAATTTTAAGCCAAGATCAGGATGCCTCCATTTCACTATCTTAACAGATTTTGGCCTTTTTCTCTTTAGGTATGGGATGAGTCCCATGTTAACAACTTTTTGGTATTTTCTTACATTTCCAACAAGTGGAAAAGTACTAAAAACCGAATTAACCTGCTTTATTATATTATGAAAAGTGATGACATTGTCCGTCTTATATTATTATAGAGGAAATTCTTTCTACGCAACCATATATATCAGAGAGCCATCACTGTAGTATTGCTTGCAACTCTGGTAATGCTTTTTGAAGATACTCTATTATTTAAATGGTAAGATAACCTATTCTTTACTGATAAAAATTAAGGAACGGGCATGGCAAAAATGTTATGAACATAATTGATGATCTGCAAGTTGATGGTGCATTTATTAAAACAGTGATTCATAGTGTCCAAACTAGGGCAGTTGGAACATTTGGAGGGTAAGTGGAAACCAAATTTGGTCAAAATATCAGCAAAAGGGAGCAATTTATTATGGACCCTCCAGATAAAAATGCACAATTTTACATGCACTTTGTTTAACCATACCTATTTGATGGTGTGATCATGTCCAACAATTCTTAGCTTTTAATATGCAGATTAGACTGTGAACCTTCCTTGAATTGGGGGGCACCAAACAAGCCTATCTTCATGTCCATGAGTAAGTTGTAGTACCTGCAAAGAGTGTAAAAAATAGGTAGCCAATAATGGCTCCAGTGTTGGTAGAGGTGCTTATTTGCACAAAATTTGCACAAATAAAGGTGTTTATTTGTACAGAATTCTGCCAATGTTAGTTTTGGGAATGGTAAGTGATGTAGGTTAACCCGATACTCTAAAATTCTAAGACTTGACCAATTAGAATGCCTGAATGAGGAAGTTCTTGTTCCTACAATGACCTTGGAGTTATTATTTGCAAATTCAGTGATGGAAAAGTCTTTTTCCATGTATGGGAGGGTTTGTAGGATGCAGAAAGAGACCGGAGAAAGGAAGACCAAAATGTATCATTCATATGAAGCTTCCACCATAATTTACATGAGAAAGCAAGACTTGAAGTCCTAATATCTCCAAAGCCAATCCCATTTTCATATGTAGGAACTGCCATCTTAGCCCATTTACTCCAAACCATTTTTTGAGATGATTCTGTTTCACCCCAAAAATATTTTGAAGATATTGTCTCCATCTTTCTGATGACAGCTAAAGGGGGTTGAAGAACTGCAAATACATGGTTAGGGATTGCAAGAAAAACATGATTCAGAAGAATCATTCTGATGCAGAACGGATAGCGCGGGTTTTATATAACGGATCTTAGGGTTCGAACATGGTGAATAAATGGCTAAATGGTAGTTGATGGATGTAGAAAACATGTATAATTGTCTGGAAACTTGTTAATGACGCTATTGTCCTTCCACGTCACGCTTCAGGGTCCGTCAAACGTCGCAACTGTCGGGTAAGTTTGAGTCGCTCGCACTTGAAGGTTTACGATTTTGTCGCAAAGAATTTTTATAAATCAATTGTCTGAATACTGCTCCATAGGAGATTACAATATATATTATCTAAGAAAAGTAAATCTAAAGAAGATTAAGATTTCCTCTATTTTCCTATGATAATAATGTCCTAAATCTAAAAGGAAATAAATAAAACATACTTAAAATAAACCTTCTAGAACCATGGTTACCATTTTTAGATTATATGAATAATCTAAAAATAGTCACTTCTCATTCCTCATCATTCTCGCCAGCTTGAAAAACTCGACTCCCGGCGAGTTTAAATCATAAGTCATCTCAGAAGGCTCCAAATTTGTATACTTTGAACATTCTTCACATGGATGTTCCTTCCATCGAACGAGATACTTCCAACGAACAAGATATTTCTGGCCATCTACTAATTTTGGAATTTTTCTGATACGTAACACATCCCTACTTCCACCATGCGGTACTGCTGAAACTACCTTAGGCAACTTTGGAAAATGTTTCACTTGAGTTTTGGTAATCTTCTTAACTTCTCCAAAAGACCTAAATGCAGATATAGTGAGCTTGTATTTCCTTTGCTTCAAGAAATTTGGCTTATGAACCTTTCTGATAGATCGCACACATGATATTTCCTGACCAAGAAAAATTTTAACTTCTGGAACTGAATTAGTAGCTGATCTTTCAACGTTTGTCTCTTCTGCCAGAATTTCTTCACTCTTGAAAGTCTCTTTGTCAAGTGTCTTCTCAAATATTGGCCTGCACTTCCCATCCTCTTCAACCACTTTAACTTGTTCAAGGGTTTGACTATACTGCTTATCCTCTTCAGCATGCTCTGTAACATTTAAATTCTCTAAAGTTTGATTGCACTTTGTATCTTCCTCGCTTGCTTCAACCTTCTCAGCCATTACCTTAGCGCTTGTTGGTTTTACGAATTTCTGCAAACCTTCCGGACTCAAAGACTATAAAATAATGTGCTCATTGTTGAAGTTAAAAGAGTATGTGTTGGCATGACCATCATGTGAAACATTCCGATCATTTATCCAAGGACGACCTAAGAGAATATGAGTAACCCTCGTAGGCACAACATCACACCAAACTGAATCTGAATAGCTACCCTTCTTCAAGTGTACCAAACATCTCTTGTTTACCATAATAGAAGTATTATCCATCCAAGAAATTTTGTATGGTTCAGGATGTGGTTCAGTTGATAGTTCAAGTCTCTCAATTGTAGTTTCTGAAACCATATTAGTACTGCTACTTCCATCAATGGTGAGTTTTCGGTATTCCCTCCCACAATTCACTGTAGTCTGGAAAATTGTTGACGGGCCACTAAAGATCCTTTTGCTTAGATTCAACAAAGACTCATCTTCTTTCTCTCGTTCATCAACACTTGGTGATTCAACTTGGGACTCAGTAATTAAAGTTTTATTGAAACTCTTCGGCAGTGTAAACCTCTTTGCAATTCCTTCCCGTGTAGTGTTCACCTTCTTGAAAGAATGAAGCCGCAGACTCTTCTCAAATTGAAGAGCTAGTTGAAAGGCTTCAGTGACAGTACCAACTGGGTGAGGTATTATACAATTGCGGATCTCTGGCTTAAGGCCTGACTTGAATCTAGCCAAAGCCATCTCTTCGCCCTCATGAACTCTGCAATGAACCTTCAATTCTTCAAACTTGTTCATATATTCTACGACTGTCATGCTTAGGACTGCACATGAGCCGGGTCAACCCGGAAAAATGGCCCGGCCCGGGACCGGAATTGGTGACCCGGACCCGGATTTTTTGCATTCCGGGCCGGGCCCCGGGTCACCATTTTTGCCCATTCCGGGTTCCGGGTTCCGGGTTCCGGGCCGATCCGGGTCAAACCCGGATTTTTCCGAGTCAACCCGGGAGCCCGGTTATATATCATACATTTGTAATTGTTACACATAATTAATCTTGTTCTAGTGGTAAGCCTTGCTATTTTGGAGTATACAACCAGAGTTCAAATCTCACCAAAAGCATTACTTTTGTGTTTTGTTTTTAAAATAAATTTAACATCCGTATATGTTTATAATTATACAATTTATTGACAAAAAGAAGCTTGGTGTAGTGGTAAGGAGATTATAACACAATGGTCTATAGTTCGACTCTTAACAAAATCACTCTTTTTGTAAAAAAATAAACGTAATAGAGGTTGTAACCGGGTCAACAGGTCCGATCCGGGTCAAACCCGGAAAAATTCCGGACCGGGTCCGGTTCCAGAAGTAGTTCAACCGGGCCGGGCCCCGGTCCAAGAATTTTAGATATTCCGGGTCCGGGTCATTCCGGATCCGGGCCGGGCCGGGTTGACCCGGTTGTACAGCCCTAGTCATGCTTCCTTGTTCAAAACTCGCTATGTCTTCAAATATTCGAGGGACAAATCTACCATCTGGGGGGTTCATGAATATGTGGCCACTTCGAGTTCATCATGTTCGACCGAGCTCTTGATACCAAAATGATGTAGAACGGATAGTGCGGGTTTTATATAACGGATCTTAAGGTTCGAACGTGGTGAATAAATGTGTAAATGGTAGTTGATGGATGTAGAAAACATGTATAATTGTCTGGAAACTTGTTAGTAACGATATTGTCCTTCCACGTCACGCTTCAGGGTCCGTCAAACGTCGCATCTGTCGGGTAGGTTTGAGTCGCTCGCACTTGAAGGTTTACGATTTTGTCGCAAAGAATTTTTATAAATCAATTGTCTGAATAATTCTCCATAGGAGATTACAATATATATTACCTAAGAAAAGTAAATCTAAAGAGGATTAAGATTTCCTCTAATTTCCTATAATAATGTCCTAAATCTAAAAGGAAATAAATAAAACATACTTAAAATAAACCTTTTAGAACCATGTTTACCATTTTTAGATTATATGAATAATCTAAAAATAGTCATTTCTCATTCCTCATCACAGTCTCAGCTAGTGTGAGCCATCTATTTTCCAATTCCATAGAGAATTTCCATCATTACCAGTCAAGGCTGATAATGAATTATTTTATTTCTACCATTGTAAATTTGTACCCACGAGTATTTAAAAGGCATCTTACCTAATTTCATACCCGAGATCCTTTTTATCAGCCTCACTCTACTCGTATTTGCCTTCAGGTTGATATAAAACTCAAACTTAGAGTAGTTTACTCTCTGTCCTGAGCACAATTCATATGATCTCAAAACCTGTAAAAATCTTTTAAGATTTTTCTTCGTAGTAGCTAAGAATATAGCCGTATCATCTGTGTACATCAGATTTGAAAGCTGATCTACCCCTCTTGGCATCTTAAAACCTGTGAGATAATGGGTAGATAAAAGATGTTTAAAACCCCTTGTCATTGTTTCAGTGACAAGATTGTATAAAAACGGGAAGAGTGGATCTCCTTGTTTTATACCTTTATTGGCTTTGAAAAAACCAGTTGCAATACCATTTATCAGTACTGAGAAGCATGCTGAGGATATACTTTGAACAATAACCCTAACTAATTGACCATGGAAATCAAAGTGTAATAACTGAATTTAGAAAAGGTCTTGACACCATGTCAAAAGCCTTTTGCATACCAGTTTTATTATCAGATTCTTATGGTGAGGTTTTTTGTTTAATAATCTGACCATTTCCTGCATTTGGATGGTATTATCAGATATATCTCCCCCCTTCAAAAAAGCAGATTGTTTAGGGGCTTTAACCTCTCCATTAACAATTTTTTAATACACTTTACTCACAAAATTTGAGAGGCTAATTGGTCTGAACTGAGAGAAAGAACTAGGATTTAGAACCTTAGGTATACTGGACATTTCTCTAGGAAATTGAGTTCCCTCTAGGAACTCATTTGCAGACTCTAATATATCAACTTCTATTTTTTCCTGGCAATGTGTAAAATATAAACCTGAGAATCCATCTGGGCCAGGGCTCCTTCCTTGTTGAGATAAAAAACTGAAAATTTCAGTTCTTCTTGGTCAATAGGTCTCACTAGTCTTTGGTTATCTTCTTCAGTTACTAGTTTTGGGATGACATTCATGTCATGTTTCCAGAAACTTACCAGAGTTATCAGCATCAGATTTATTTAGAAGGTTCTCAAAAAATTTGAAACCTTCTAATTGTATCTGTGTGTGGGATCAGTGATATACTCCTCTCTGTCATTCTTGATCTTATTCAACTTATTGCTACATCTCCGTTCTTTTACCGAATTATGGAAGAAATTTGTATTTGCATCCCCTCTTTTAACCACTTCAAACTAGAATTCTGCTTCCAGAAAGCTGTCAACTAACTTTGAGCTCTTAAAAGTATTGCAGTCGATAAGTTCAAGGTTCACACTCTTAGGATTCGTTCGGACTCGGACCGAGCCCCGAAAGGTCTTGGGCCTCGAGATATGCGGGAAAAGCAGTGCAATGATTCCGGGGGAAGACTCTTTAACCAAGTGGGGCAATTGCTCCTTAGGACAGAAACAACTTGGACTGCAACTGATCCTTGATGTCCCGCGTCCCCATCACGCTTTGGTATGCATGGAAAAATTCCTCCGGATCCCCTTCACAGTTGTTAAGTGGTAACCCCCTCTTAGGCCTTCGCCCCCTCTGACCACTTAAACACAAGATTTTCCAGGATCCATGGTGACTCCCGCCTCATGCCATTTCGACCTATCAACATGTTCAGGCGATCCTCAATGGAGTGGGGATTGAAAGGCATCTGGTATCCATCTTCCGGGTGTCCCATTCCGAAAATCACTGGGGGCCCGATGCCATAATTCAATACTATTGCGCCGCGGGATTCAATCCTCCTTGAGGTTGCTGGTACTTGGGGAAAAATGAAAGAACCTGTAGTGGTACACCACCGCCCGAAGCTTCCCTATGCCTTCAGTATTATTAGGGTATTTTGTTATGCTTGGTGATTCACCCGTTTCTTGGAAAACGAAGAAACAACCGACTGTTTCTCGTTCATCTGCTGAAGTGGAGTATCGGACAATGGCTGCTGTTTGTTGTGAACTTATATGGCTCGAGTGTTTTATGTCATCTTTAGGAGTTACACATTCTGCTCCTATGCGACTTTTCTGTGACAGTCAAGCTGCTATTCACATTGCAGCAAATCCGGTTTTTCATGAGAGGACAAAACATATTGAAGTGGATTGTCACTTTGTTCGAGACCTTGTTCAGTCAGCCGTTGTTTCTATGTATCACATTCATACTTTGGACCAGCCTGCAGACATTTTCACTAAACCTCTTGGCAAACATCAGTTTCAACAATTACTTGACAAGTTGGGCGTTCTGGATCTTCACGCTCCAACTTGAGGAGGAGTATTAGGATATTTTGTTATGATTTGATAATATTCTATTGTATATAAATTAGGAAGTTACAGTTGTGTGTCTAGCAGGATTATGATTGTATATTAGTGTACCTACTTAGTTTATCTTTTTACTCTACCTATAAAGGTTGTACCATCGTATCAATACAACCATAACATTCTACCCATTCATTCTTTACAAGTATCCTTCCACCCGATTCAGATCATCCTCCAGGTTCACCTGGACGGGGGGTCTAACTTGATTGGTTGTAGCTGGGTTAACTGGCGGTTTCCGAGCGGCTTTCTAGACGTGTAACTCCTGAAACTCCTCCACGTTGGTCCGTAAAATATTCTGGTTACCCCATTTGGCCAACCCCCTTCTTCCGGGTCTAACTCCTGCATTGGCGATTCACGACCTTCCGAGTCATACTCCTCCGATTCCTCGCCATCCCCAAAGTCTCCTCATTCTCCAAATCTTTCTGCAGGCACGACCTTTCCCAGTTCTCGCGCTAGCTGTATATCCTTAAGTGTGCGCTCCCTAGTCTTCTTGCCCCGGGCCTTATCCGACGCAATCTTCTTTCCCTAACGTTTCTTTGCCGCAGCCCGGACCTTCTCTGCCCCCACCCAAGCCTTCTCCTTTGCCACCCGCTCCTTCTCCTATGTAGCTTTGCGGGCGGCGATGACGATCGCCGCACTTTTAATCTATGGGCCGCCCTCGGCTTCGTCGGGATTCGGGGGAGGACCTATCATTATCATTCTTCTTAGGTTTTCCGCACGCACATTGGATGCGTAAAGCGAAATAAAACAACTCCCATTTGGCGTGCCAACTAACGCTACTAGTCTGATCTGGTCTTCCTAACCACGTACGGTATAAAGCGTTCGAGTAGTTTGGAAATCCAACCGTGTGGTGTCTCTCACCTAGTATCTGCACAACAGACTCCAAAAATACCCTAAGGGCAAAAAAGTTTATTTCTCCATGAAGCAAATTCTCTAGAGATGGTGATTGCTTATTCTGATGCTGATTGGGCTGGTTGTCCGGACACTCGTCACTCCACCACAGGCTATGCTGTGTTCCTAGGGAAAAATTTGATTTCCATGCGCTCTAAGAAACAACCTACTGTGTCAAAGTCCTCTACGGAGGCATAATATCGTGTTGTTGCTTACACTGCGGCTGAGACTATTTGGTTTCGTCAATTGCTTGCAGACTTTGGGTGCTATCTTAGTCATCCGGTCACTCTCTATTGTGACAATGTTTCTGCGACGTATCTTGTTGCCAATCTGGTTCAGCATGATCGTAGCAAATATATTGATGTTGATTATCATTTTGTTCAAGAAATGGTTGCCCATGGTGGTCTCCGAATTCATTCGATTCCGACACAATTGCAGGTTTCTGATATATTTACTAATGGTCTTTCTAGTGATTTGTTTTGTAAACATAGATCCGATCTATCCGTAATTGCACCCCGTAAAGATTGAGGGGGTGTATTAGGGTAAAGGCTAGTATAAATTTTTCCATGTAAATATTGAGTATATATATGAGAGTCAGGGCTATTACATTGGTACACTTTTATCATTATCTATACACTTTCTCTTAACAGTATAAATGAAGTATATTTTTTTATACAAAATTTACACTCCTATTAGTAATTATGAATGTCAAACGTATCGTTAGTTGTGTGACCATCATGATATGATACTTTAATCTGCTCCTAAACAAATAATATCGATCCTTAGTATAACTTGTTAGAGTCTCCCCAAACGCGGGTTTCACTTTCAATTCGTTGTTCATAATTAGATATATATGTTTTTTCTATACTTCTAATTAGATATAATTAAAACAGTTCAGTATTAATCTGTATCAATCTCTTATCTTTTCTTTGATGGTCATTTGTCATACAAATTATTTCACAACAAAATGTTAGAGCAGAAGATGAATAAGAGGTGGGATTTCCAATTGTGGAAAGAGTTTGGGCCGAGGTGCATTTAACCTTGCATTGCAGAGGGATTGACCTTACGGAAGCATGGAAAGCCAGTTGATGTACCTAATTCACATAACATGATTGATTAGTAATATAAATACTCTAGATGTCACTTTGTTCTACAACTAAGCAAAGATCAAATCCCAACTTACTAAATGGAATCAACTCAGCAACTTCCCCACTCTATTTTCACAGGGAACCAACTTGTCACCATCTTTTTTTCAGTTTCAATCAACAAATTTATACAAACATATGTCACCAACTATCTGGTGTTCAATATCCATTGTTTATTGGACATGAGTTCTTTTGACTTTTAGGTGGAGATGTTTTCCTATGTGCATACCCTATGCATCTTTTGACTTTTCCTTTGATCGATTAGTAGCTTACCATAACTTAATTCTCTAAAAGAATGGGTCCTCAACTTATAACCAAAATTAACCAAAATCAGTGGCGGTGAAATCTCGAATTTATGTTAGGGTGGGTTTAAATGATTAAAAACATTTCGGCATAAATTCAGGTGAACAAAACTCGTCAGCGTAGACTTGCACGGAGACCGGAAAGTCCCAAATTTTAGCGGAGAACAATAATATAACCTGAATTTTGAATATTAAGGTAGATCAAGACCTATCTGGGCCTCTAAATAGTTCTACCACTGACAAAAATAAAATACAACAATCTTGATTATGAAACAATTTGTGAGATTACAAAAAATGTTATACATGCACTCTGTTTCAAAACAAAAATAAACAAAAATCCAGTCACAAATCATTTCAGTAGGACAATATGAAAACAGGATAGTACAATATTGAAAAGCAAAGTTGCATCAACCAAGATTATCATAAAAAACAAACATGAAAAGAGAAATTATAAAATAAGCAGCAGAAAAGAAAAGAGCATGTGCCATTAAAAGAGGGGCCCCTAATTCATTCAACCAAGTTGAATCACCAAGTGGATGAACATTTAAGTAAGGTTGAAGATTGATATTTGGTACAGTATATGACAAGCAAAGGATAATAATATATATTCATCATTCATAGTATATATAATATGACATCTAGGCAAGTCTTAAGCAAGTTTAACAGCATGGTCAATTGTTGAGGGGGAGAGATCATTTCCCCCACAACCTGTTTATTACAACCATAACATAAAGTTCTCTAATAATAAGCCTTACAACTTCTATAACTACAATGTAAGGAAAGCCACAAACTAAAAATATCAAAGTAAATACTTTGGCGATTAAAATTCCACCTGAGCAGAGGACAGCCCTCACATTCCTTGATGATCATTCCGCTCCTCTGCACTAGAAAAACAAGCTTGTTTCATTTGCATACCTTCCTTCATCAATCACTCTTTAGTGATGATCAAACTGCTCACTAATACCACATTGACATGTCCTGCTTCTGCAGATTATCCCTCTGAGCTGCAGGCAGAGAAGCTTCAGCAAAGTCGACTGACGGCATATTAAATGGCGAGCCAAACATGAAATGGAAGTTGTCACTGGGGTTGGGGCTCGGGCTGGGGTTGAAAGGCGAAGGTAACATCTTGTGCTGATCAAACCGATCTCCCTGAACAAACATAGGACGGCTGGCTGGAATGCTGCCATCTTCATAGCGATTGCCTTGCTGAAAAATAGAATGACTGCTGTCTTCAAAGATGTTATTCTCCATAAGAACTCTTTGGCCACCGTGAATATAGTTATCTGGTTGACACTGAATGCTAGGCTGCTGAATCATCTGATCCTTCACAGTGGCAGTCTCAGAACCTTTGCTACCTTGCACGTTTGATTCATAAAATGACATGAGGTCATTGATCATTCTCTGCCCATCTTCAGGAACTCCAACACCAGACAGATCAAAGGTAGGAGGGGTGGAATTAACAGGATGTGCAGGTTGCTTAGGCTGCTGGACAAATGATGGAGGGAAGAGAACTGGTTTGGCATCATGGATGTGAAAAGTTGAAGAGCCAAACTGTGAAGGAGTCCTAAAAGGACACGACAGCTGATGATTGTCTCTTGAAGCCCTTTCCTGAAAGCCATGGCGCAGTTCACTGTGAGGGCATTGTAGGAACTCGCAAGTAAAGCTCTTGTGATCCATCAGAATGTTAAGGTCATTTGTCGGCTTCCTCTTCCTTGCAAAGTCTAGATTCGTGACCATCTCATCCTTAATAATGTGGGGTGTTTGTTGAATCCCCAGCCTCTCCTTAAACCTTTCAGCACCCATGCTCAAGAGATGAAGATTGCTTGGTTTCTGTTCCTGCACATCAAAGCAAGGATCATCTTCCACACCTTCAACATCATACTCGCTGCTGTCATTAATGGCAAATGAGCCACTACCGCCGGATGAGGATAAAGGAGGGCACCGGTCAGGAAACATCTCACGTGCCACAACTTCCTCTTGGTTGATAATTGCAAGCCATGTAGCGCTCTCCTTAGCTGTCATCTTATCCTGTAGACACTTTGACTGCCTAACCAGCTTGCGAATCTTGGCAATATCCGGCGACATGTGCTTGATCACAGCTGTTAGAACTCCAACCTTCCACGCCTTCTTCAGATCATGAGGCTTCTTGTAAGGTGGAGGGCCTTGATCCTTCTGCAATCCCAGCTGTGGCCACCACTCCTCATTGCCAGTGGGCCACCATGGTGGTGGAACACCTTTCTCCAAAGGAAACCTCCTCTGAGGAGGATCACAGTGCTGCATCAGGGCAGAGAGCAATGACCCAAGGGTAGTATCTTGAAGCTCCTGAAGGGTATGTGGAGTAGGACCCACAGGGGTAGTGCCCTCATTCTTGCCCGGGATCAAGTTATCAGCTTGGTACTTTGCTATGGCAGCAGGACCATTACGATCGAATCTGACCTTATCCTTCCACCACTCCCTAAGATTGTCCGATGCACCACTCACTGGTTTACCTTTCTCAGGGATGATTCCATAAACAAAACCTTGAGCCTTGCAAACCTCCATCATCTTCAGCATGTATTTCAAGATCCCATCTTGAGCCCTAGACATCTTCTTCCTCCTAGCCTGCTCTTGTGACTGCCTCTGCTTTGCAGCATCAACACCTTCCTTACCCTTGCCATTCTCCTTGAGCCTTTTCAGGAGCATCTTGTCCCTCCACATCCTCCTCTCAAGCTCATCCACATCAAGCTCCTCATCAGTGTAATCGTCGTCCACCCCGTTTTCAGATTCAGGCTCGGCATGAGGAGCTCCAACATCTGCTTCCTTTAGAGGAGCAGAGAAGAAGTCCAGGTCGCCACAAAACCCCATGTCCTCAAACATCATCATCCTTCCCTTAGGTGTACAAGCTCAAGAGGAAATTTACAAAAAGCAGCTCTTCAATAGGACTCGTTTGCAACAATTTTGAAGTACCAAGAATAGAAATTCACATAGTCTTCCGACCTAATAGATCAAAACAGAGGATACGCATCAACAAACAAACATCCATTAAATGATTTACATACCAAAGTAGGTAAAACTTAACAGTAAAATACAATCTTGTGAAAACTCACATGATTCATGAACACCCAGAAAAAAGTGAAACAAAAAGGAGACTTTTAAAAGCTGATTCAGATAAATTTTACATCCGTGACAATTCACCAAAATATAGCCCAGATCTGACATATGTCAACTTTATCCCCAAAAATCTAGCAAAGTGATTCCACAGATACAATCAAAAGAGTAGTACAGATTCTAATTCAGAAGGAAAGCTGGTACACACATCACCTCTTCCAATAAATATCCAGATCTCACAACACCACACAAGTCAATCAAAATTACAGACTCCTCAGAACAATCAGAATCATAAAACCCACAAAAGGAAACTAAACAACACCTAGAACACAAAAGCCACATATAGGTAACAATTAACCAAAAACCTCATCTCAAAAACAGCATCATCAACATCAAACATCCAAAAAGGACATGTGAAGACCCCAGAATCATACTAATCAGAAAAAGATCACAACTTTATCATTTCCAGCCACGCCATATGGTAAAACAAAAGAGAAAACATGTAACTGAAACATTATTTCCATGTAGCAGTGAGGGAAAAGAGAAACTCTTTATACCTCAGAGTTAATCCTCCAATTCCGGCTCAGATTCTCAGCCTCGTCTCTCCTCTCCTGATAGCAGAGAATAATGTGGACTCTCCAGACTAGACACACCAAAGAAAAGAAAGCAAAGAAAAGAGAAGGAGAGAGGAAAGAGGAAATGGTGGGGCTGCACTGTTACACAAAATTGGTTCTTATAGTCTCATATTATAATATTTGCGAAGTGGTGCGAGCATTGGGAGGTGAAAAGTGTCGGCTCTTGTAATTTGCTAAAAAAGCTATAAATTATTTAATGCTTTTAATTGTTTTCTTTTTTCTCTTACGATATTTTGTTTTTAGCGCGTTGGGATTGGGATAAGAGTTTTCGGGAGTTAGGAAATGTGGGGCCCCTGCCTACTTCTCATCCAAAACATTACTGTATTTTCTTGAGTCAAATAAAGTTAATTTTACTTATGAATTTAAAAATTTATATATAAGAAGAATATGTTCTTGATCCATCGAAAACTTTATACAACATAATAAATATCAAGATTTTTTATTTTGGAAAATACTCTTTGACCGAAACGGGTGTTGTATTTGTTCACTTTGACTTTTTCAATTAATTGGAAATATTCGATCATCGACCCTTATAAATAAATAAATACAAATTTAAAGTTTAAAAATTGAGTTTAAATGGTAAAATGACTTTTTGACTTTGTTTTTATTCTTACATTAATGGGATGAGTTGGTGGGACTTTGGGAGTTGGGACCGTGCTAGATAGTTGTACGTGTCTGATCTGTCCTAGATCCATTTCAAGTAATTCATTGAGATTGCAAGGAAATTCCAATTCCAATTCCATTTCTTTTATTTTCTTTTTTTAAGGATAAGGGAAAGAAAGATGTGGATTCAAGAACTCCAAAAAGATGGGTGCCTCTTTTGGATGTGTCCAGTAAAATCTTTGGAAGTGATAATCCGAATTAAGTGGGAATTATGGCACACGATTTATGATTTCATTACAGAATTTCATGGAAAATATCTGGTTACCTGGTAGAGATTTTGATTGGAAATGTAATAAATTTTCAGGTTACAAAAATATCTAATTTGATTTTGGTATGAACATTAACTACCTTTTTGTTATATTCGAGTCACCGTGTTTTATTAGTGTAGTAATATTATCACATCTTTCTTACTTCTTAAGTCAAAGAAAATATGTTTATTAATATTTTCGATTCTTTTACTAATTCTTTGTATTTTTTTATTATAATCTTAAAATGTTATTAAATTTGAGTTTCGTATTCATACTTCGATTATGCATTCAGAGCAAGGAGGCTAAACCACTGTGGCACGTTGCAGGGTGGTAAAAGACATACGGAGTAAGAAATTTTTTTACCTCTTTATCCGTGATTTATATTTCAAAAGTTTCAAGGCCATCATGCTTATTCTAAACATTTCCGAGCTACTGTATTAAGCTCTACTTAAAATTTTAATGACATGTTTTTTTTTATGAATCAATATTGCATTAAAACACCATAACAGTACAAAATTTTGGGTTTTCACTTCCAGCCCTATTACTAATCTCAGCTTCTATCTAGTAAGACAGAAAAAACAAATTCAATGCCAACCTATTGTCCCTCTCCAGCTGCTGTTTTATCTCACACATCAAATCTTTGCTGAGCTCCCCCACTGATCTGTCCCATTCTTCCTTAGACAGTGCTGTCATCTTCCCAATCTCTGAGAAACTTTTCTTGTTCAAGCCAAGTAGTGGTTGTTGCAGTTCACTCAGTTGATGAAATATATCATCTAGTGTATGTATCTTCTCATCCTCCCAAACAGTCTTAACCACTGCTTTATATAATGGAGCAGTTGTTCACATATTGTAAAATTTAAAAAGGCTTCTTTGCTTTCTTCTGTTACTTTCTGATTTGCACAGTTAAAGGGAAGCGATCAGAAGTCTTATTTGGTGTAATCAAGCACAAGGATTCTGGGAAAATGGAAATCCATGTCTGATTCACCAAGGCCCTGTCAATTCTACTGAATATTCTCCCTCCAACCTGTCTTCTTTTCTCCCATGTATAACTTGGCCCAAAAGTTTTAAGTTCCAGTAAATTCAGCTGTTGCACCATCTCCTGGAAATCAACCACTTCTCTTGTCTGAACTGGGATGCCTCCTTGTCTGTCTTCCAAGTGAAGAGGTGAGTTGAAATATCCCATCACTATCCATGAGAGTATATCCCCATGGTCCCGTCCTTCTATTTGTTGCCATAGTGTCTCTCTTTCTTCAATGGTATTAAATCCATATAACATAGTGATATAGAGCTCCTACCTCATCTCCCTATGTAAGCATAAAATATCCATCCACAACTCATGTTTGATCACTGTGATCACTTCATACACATCAAGTCTTCAGCCTAGCCAGATTCTCCCATAATCCAAAACCTCACTGATTGAAATCCACTTCCAGCCCACATTTAACCTATCCCAAATTTCTCCCTCTTTTTGCTTTTTCACCTTAGTCTCATATACGCAAGCCATGCCAAAGTTATTACCTGTACATAAATGCTTAATTTTTCCTTGTTTTTCCATTCTATTTACCCCTCTGACATTCCATGATAAGATGCTACTTGTCATAAGGAGGATCAGATAATACATTGAATCTCCCCCCTTTGAAACCATGTGCTGCATCTTCTAATGAGTTCACTGGCTGTTTCCCAGCTCTGTGAGTTGGACCTCCACTGATCTCCACAAAGCCCTCTGTATCCTCCTTTGCCCTCCCTTCCCGTGTTTGTGGACTCTTGGCTGGTACCCAAGAGATAGGTCTCAAACTAGGTTCAGGGGGTGCAATAGTGTTTACAAGAGTCTTAGCTGAAACCTCATTTGTGGCTGGGGCTGAGACAGTAAAAGGCTTGACTGAAACTATGACAACAGGTTGTGCCACTGGTATCCACTTTCTTCTTGGCTGTGTTGGCCTAGGAGCTAGTGCAAACTTCCTACACTCAGTTTTCACGTGGCCAAACTTTTTGCATTCTAAACACTTGACCGGTAACCACTCAAAGTATAGCTTTTGCTGCTGAATTATATCATTTTCATCCAAGTAGGGGACTGAGTTGGGCACTACATCCTTTACCTCTACACTCACTTGTACCCTAACATAGTTAAGCCTAGACAATTGCAAAGTGTGCTCATCCAATTTTAATAGGATGCCTATTGGACTTACAATCCTACTTAATATGGATGGCTTCCAGTAAGGCAAAGGGAGGCCATGCAATTGTACCCAAACAGGAACTCTTTCAGTTTAGAAATCCATCCCGTTCTTAGTCCTAGGTTTCACTACAACTGGCTTATCATCAAAAAGTAACATACCTCCATCAAGAACCTCATCCATGTGAAGTTTCTGAGCAAACTTGACCAGGAAAATTCCATCCATCATTCTCCACACCCTTTGAATTGGCTTAGACCTCCAGATCCGATTGAAGAATCCCTAAATTACCTGCTGTGGTGGAAAACTGCCAATGACCTTACAAACCACAGTGCTTTCCCAGTTTTTCAAGCTATCTTCTACTTCTTCTTTAGGGATCCGAGCCATCCTTATTTCTTCCAGCAGGACCGGCTCAAAGAACTTCACTTCTTCATGGGTGGTAGTGGAAAAAAGGTGTTGCTTCCAATTGTCACCTCCCATCTGTTCTTGCTCCATTCTCTCTCCCCACAGCCCTGTTGATTTCTCACCATCGTTCATATATGTTGGAGAATCCACCAGGCCATCCTCCACCAAGTCCTCCCCATCTAGCTGTTCATCCCTCGCCGAAGTCTGAGTTTCCTCTAGATAACTCAGTAATGATTTCATACTTGAGCCTCCCTTCGAGATCTCAAATTCCCCATGTCTATGAAGTATCAATTTGTTTCTGTGTCTCTTCTTTGTGCTCCCCGATTTCCCCATGGGTGGCATTCAATTATTCCGGGGTGGAATGATCTAGACTAGATCGGAAAGGGCAGATCAAAGAGAAGCAGAATTGCATGAACACGCACTCACAGTGTTTTCGCACTTTAATGGAATGCTTATATATAAAAAGTAACATTTTCTTAGTTTATTTTAGTTTCATAAAGGTTGCTTAAATTCAATTTAATTTAATTCTATTTCATTAAATTCAAAAACATATAAACTAAAGTGAGTTTAAATCAAATTTGAGCAAACTTAATGAAGAAACTATCTAAAATTAGATACATTCGGATGACCAACTTAATTTAATTTAATTCAACCAAAGATTTAATTTAAATTTAATGGAACTTTCAATTAAATTGAACTGAAAAAATTTATTAATAGTTGAACTGGGTGAAAAACCTACAAAAATCAAGGGAAATATGGAATAGGGAAAGTGGAACTTTTTTTATTTATAAAAAGAGTGTAATTCTTACCTAATTTCTAAGAAGGAAAGTGGTTTAATTTCAAGAAACCTGTAAACATATTTAAATGGGACATTTACAACAACATCCTCACTTCACTATTAATAAATTAAATTAGAAAACTCTTTAAATACTGACCATACTGATGGATGTTTCGAACCCGCGGATGATATCGAACCGAGCAAGGGTGATAGTAGTCTGTTGTTGATGCTACTTTGACCAATTTGATGAAAACCTTGTTTCGACGCTTGCCGAAATATGGTGATCAGGGTTTTGCCTTGAGACGTAGCTCTGAGGTAACCTTTAGAATGGAGCCCCCGGATATGGTGCTCGGGATTCCTAAAACTCAGGCCCAAAGTGAGGTGCTGGAATCACCGGATCATAGGTACGTATATCTACTTTGGGAACACTGGGTTGAGTGGGCGCCATATGTCCCATAGCCAGGGAATTCTGAGATGTGTAGATTTGTAGGTTTCCCCTTAGCATGGATTGAAGGTCGTTCATATGCTTTACGGCTTGTTAATTCATCGTGGGATGCTGGGCACATTCGCCTGAACTTGGGTTTGTTCCAAACGGTTGATTCGAGGGGTTGGCACTCCAAGACGGGTTGGCTCGGGCCTTAGACCCCCACGACGGGCTGGATCGGGGTCTGAACCCATGTGATAGGTAGAATCAGGGGTTGAGCCACCGTAACAGGCTGGATCGGGGCTTGGTTGCCCTGTATTGGGTTGTTTGACCCTTGATTAACGAACACCAGAGGTTCTGTTAATTTGGGGCCCGAAGTATGGTGCTTGAATCACCAGATCATAGGTTGGGATACCTACTTCGGAAACACCGGGTTGAGTAAGCGAGGTCCAACTGGATAACAACTTGAGGTGTTGTCTTATTAGAGGGAAGACATGTTGAGGCCCGAGACAGACTAGCCCTCAAGTTGCTAGCTTGTGAGGTATTGGTATTCTGAGGGTTTGCCCTTGTGAGTATTGGTATTCCGAGGTGTTTGTCCCGGTGTCTGATAGATCTCGGACACAGTGTAACTTATCCCGTTGTCATGCGGGGGGGCCAAGGTTACCGGTCCAGCCTCCAGTTGGGGCTCGAGAACGGGTTTGCCGGCCCCTGCGAAGGTTCTCAACCAGATCAGACATCATATTTTGAAAAGGTGATGGTTTCGTCGGGGCCAAATATCTTATTTATGACCCTACTTGCTTCGCTGAGTAGTGAAGGTGGTGAATCTTGGAAGGCGTCTTTATTATTTCTGCTTATAAGCCCCTTTTGTCGGAAACCTACTCGAGGTGTCACTTTCTCCTGTCTTGAGGCTCGAGATAGGTCACCTCTTAAAGAGTTAACCTTCGAGATGTGAATCGTCGTGGCCAAGGGAAAATTGAGCATGGTGTGAATCATCTTCTGATCGTCTGTGGGAGGCCCGAGGTCGGTGCTCTCTCCTCTCGTCGGGGCTCGTAAACTGACTAGCTGACTCCTGCGAGGATTCTCAGTCGCATTACTCATGAGCTCGACATTAGTTTGATAAAAAAAGACACGCAGATCCCACTGGGCGTGCGAAATTGATGGATGTCTTGGACCCGTAGATGATCTCGAACCGAGCTCACGAACTGATCTGCAAAAGTGGACCCCAGATGGCCGTGGATAAATACTCTGATGTTTAAGTCAGTAGGCAGCTTTGAGAAGTAATAAGCATAAGCATAATGAATGTAAGATAGATAGAGAGGTTTACCAAGACTTTGTGTTTGTAGTGCCTCAATCCTTTGATTAATAGGGTTTGTATATGGAGTATAATTACAACTCATATGGTAACAATAGTTCTTATCCCATAATTAAAGGAAGTGTATTCCTTATATTCAATCAGAATATACTTTGACCATGTTTAGGCTAAGTTGGTGGACCCATAAACCCTCCTCTTTTGTATATTGAGCCCGAAACCGCTCGGCCCTTGGTCCGGGTTCGAAGGAACTCACGAGTGTGAACTATGGACTGATCACATACTGATGAAATGAACCAAAATAGGTTTCAACCGCATCATTAACCATTTCATCCATATCAATTCTTCACAACGCAGATAAATCATGTGCATTCACCAACCTATACTTCATGTGGTTCACATGTTACATTGCACTCTCTGCACTATTCTCAAAGCAAAATTTATGCAACTCTTAATTCTCGAGTTGACGGAGGATAGTGACATACGAAGAGGTAAAAAAGGAGTCCAACAACTGGATCTCCATGAGCACCCCTCCAATGTACCTTATCTTAAACCAAACCTTCACAACCCTCAACAAAACCTCATCTTCTGCAACGTCCCTCGCCAACAACTATTCACAAATCATTTTACAATGTTTTTCTGAAGAATCATCATCAGTAGCATGTGGCAAAGAAGGTTTAAAGTGAAAAAGATTGAGAATGCAATCAAATCTTTTTGTCAGAGTCGTCAATAAAAGCAGGGTACAAATAATGAATGCATTTGTCAAAGCAAATTCTGGACTAAATACTTTAAAATAAAAGAGTGCATCCACATAATGCAAAATGCTACAAATAACAACATAGTAGTAACTCAATTTGTAAATAGCCGCTGTTCATATTATTTATTTAATGATCAAGAAAATTAGTCAAAACAAATTCATCTTATTACAACTTGAATTATTCAAAATACTTTGCCATCATCAAAGCACATCAAAGAAAGATTCATACCGGTTCTTTGCAAGCGGAGTGATTGTGGCCAACAGAATTACACCGTGAACACCACGATATCCTTTTCTCCATCAATTGGTACTGGGTGCGTCTTTTATGAGGTCTTTTAGTCCTTGATGGGAGTAAACCACATTGGAAACATGTTCCTTCTACACATCCTTCATGCCTTTTAGCAATGTATAATGTGCCTAAGGATGGCATGTCCACAGTTGGAATACCTGCCATGAACTCCGAATATATCTTTTCTTGCAACTCTTTCTTGTACCAATCATCAATATAGTCATAAACATTTAGAACCGAGGATAGGGATACAATCATGCATGGGCTGGATCATTACTTAAATGGGAAGAAGCTATTTTTCTATCTCATTGAGGATACAAGAAATGATGACATGCGCATGCTTTCTATCAAGCCAATCTATGTGAGGATAGAGCATCTTCCGAAGGATTTCTGGCATCCTAAGTCTATGTGTAAAATTGCACCGGTTTTGGGAAAACCTATCTTTATGGATAACAGAACCAGAGATCTAGTTAGGTACCAAGCATGCGCGAATGCTAGTCCATATTGATACATCGAAGATGCTCATACACGAGATTCTTTTCCATGAGTCGAATGGAAAGAACCGCACTCAGCAGATTCTCTATGACCACTACAGTCTTTGGTGCCCAACTTGTGGAAAAAAATTCTCATATATAGAGGAAGCTTGCCATGACTTCTGGAAGGATAAAGAGCTTGAGAATGCCCAGACCGAGCAGCCGATAGCTTGCACACTTTGCAGCAGCTAGGTCATTTGGTGCAGTCCTCCAAGGGGAAGGGAAAGGTTGCAGAGGGAAATGGTACAACCAGGGAAAAGGGTCTAGATAGCAGCAGCAGACGCAGACTTTTGGGTCGAGAGGACTAGATCAGGGATGGTGCATCTCAGAGAACTGATGGTTAGTTGAGAGAGTAGTTGTTGGGTTCTGGATTAGGTAATTTGGCTGGAGAGACAGTGCAGACAGTGGGTATCAGTGACGGGAGCAGTGAACCAGTTGAGAGTGAGTCGACCTTTCCTGAGTTTGAGCAAAGCCGAGCTGAGGCCGTGGACAACACTGAAGCACAAGATCCATCATAGTCGATTCAGGTAGTGGTTCCAGAGGGGACAAAGAGAAAGAAGATGAAGAAGGGTCGGAGGAAAAAAGAAGTAGAGAACGTTGTACTTGCATTTGTTGTTAATGAGGATACTGCTAGTAAGGGCGAGAGAGATGTGATCACCCTTACTAATAAGGGCGAGGGAGATGTGATCACCCTCACTACCTTGCCTTTTGGGCAGTATGATGCTCCACTTGAGGGCGTGGGTGACCTACTCGGAACTATGACACACCCAAAAGTTCGTGATGCTGGCCCCAGGAAATGAGGCAGAAATAAGAGCATCCCCCTTTGTCTGTCTAGAAGGGGATTAGAGGCTCACTAGGCGTCACCAGAGCAAGAGTCGTACAAAGATCCCTAAGGTTGGGGCAGCAAAGGCAGGTAAATCTGATGGCGGCGGTTTGAAGCTAGAAGAGACCTCAGTTTCCCCAATGTATACAACATCAATGAATGTCAAGGGGCTCTCGTCCCCTACAAGGTGGGGGATGGTTAAGGGGATCATCTCTACGAATGATATTGGGTTGTGTGGACTAGTGGAGACCAAGCTGAACGAAAAGGTTCTCCAGATATTCCTTAGATCTATGAGAGGTTCGAGTTTTGTCAACAACTTTGACCTTTGTCCAAGCTCTAGTATATTGGTCATCCAGGATCCAAGGAAGTACGATTTTGATGTGTTGGATAAATTTGAGCAATGCATTCACCTGAAAACACGATATTGGTCTACGAGAATGGAATTCTTATTGTACGATGGTCTATGGTCACAAATACTAGTGTATCGGCACGGAGGCCGCTTTGGACCGAATTTTGACGGTTTGGCAGTGCTCTGAATGCATCTTGGATGGTGTTGGATGATTTAAACGCCATCTTAAGTGTGCATGACTATTCATGGCCCGCCGTGCCTAGCCAGTATCAGATTCGGGAATTCAGTGATACATGGACTAGTTGTGGCTTGGTGGACGCTCCTTTTGACGGGGCTCACTTTACCTGGTCCAGGGAGTCGAGAGCAGATGGTACTACGACTCAGAAGAAACTTGATAGGGTGTTTCTTACTATGTGCATGACCACCTTCTTGTCGATCACTGAGAAGCTAGATAACACTCCGATGATTGTTTCCATGGCACAGGAGATCAAAAGCAGAGGCAGGCATTTTAGGTTCCAAAACATGTGGTTACTACACCCTGAATGCAATGAGGTCATCCGGAAACATTGGGGCACAGACTATTATGGTTGCAAGAAGTACACGGTGACCTACAAGCTCTCCGACTTGAAGGCTCCATTCAAGGAGTTGGGGAAGTGGGATTATAAACACATATTTGAGAAGGCAAAGAGAGCTAATAAGGAGTACAGTGATGCTTTCTGGAGGTTTGAACCCATAATCCTATGGAACGGGAGGTGGAGGAGCTGAAGAGACTTAAAAAGTTGGCATTACAGCTGTACAATATTGAGTCTTCCATCCTCACCAAAAAAAGGAAGGATTAACTATATCATCCTTGCAAATATCGTCCTACTTCCATCAGCAGGTAGGGAATCGCAGGGGAGGTGGTATCCTGGCCATACTTGATGCAGAGCAGTGACCTCTAATGAAAGGAAAGTGGAGCTCTTTGCGGACTTTTACAAGGGGTTCTTCGGTGCTACGAAAGATAGAGTTCCAATAGATTAGGAGGTGATTTCTTCCGGGCCTTTGTTGGACAACCGTGATAGAGGAGTATTGGGACAGGCGGTGTCACAGAATTAGGTCAAGTTGGCTCTCCTTTTCATGGAGGCCAGGACTAGACGGGTACTCAGTAGCCTTCTTCAAGAGGCAGTGGAATACGGTAGGAGGAGAGATTACAGATGCGGTTTTGGAATTCTTTGAGGAGAGTAGCCTGCTTAAGAGGCTTAGTCGCACCACCGTGGCTCTAATCCTGAAGATGAAGGATAACCTGAAAGTGGGGGACTTCAGACCCATCTCGTGTTGTAGTGTTCTCTACAATATCATTACTAAGATCATAGCCAATTGAGTGGAACGCTATCTCTCAGACTTATTGATCCTTGCTAGGGGGCCTTTGTTGAAGGTAGGAATCTGACGGAAAATGTGATGCTTGCACATGAGTTTGTCAGAGGATATGGCAAGGCACGTACTTCCCCCAGGTGTATGATCATGGTTTACCTTGCAAAGGCCTTTGACACGGTCTCTTGGGAGTTTTTGCAGAAGGTTCTTCTTGAACCTGGCAAAGACTTCACTTTTTAATGTTGCAAAATCTAAGTTGTTTGGAGTAGGCATCAAGGAGGACCTCAACTTTACAAGCATTTCTAGGGCATCCTTCTCGGTTCGATATCTTGGTGTACCTCTTGAATCCAGCAAGCTGAAAATGGCACAATTCGATGTGCTACTAGACAGAGTGGACTCTATAGTTGCGAAATGGAAGGGGAAACACTCTATCATATGGAGAAAACTTAGAACTGGTTAAATCCATTGTAGGAGGCATTGCGGTATTCTGGATCCATAACGTCATCATCCCGGTGACAGTGATTGAGCAATTGAAGAGCAAGTGCATTTCATTCCTCTAGAGAAATGAAAGAAGAGCAAGGTAGCATGGGAAAAGTTGTGCTCGCTGAGAGCAAACGGGGGACTAGGGATCAGGGATTTCCACACTTGGAACCAGACAGGTATGGCACAAAAACTGTGGGATCTTCACTCAAAGAAGGAAACCCTTTGGGTGAAGTGAATACATGCGTTCTACTTCGGATATGAAGGAATCATGTGGATGCACCAAGGATAGCTAATAGCATGTTGCAGGAATAATTTTCCACTCACATTTGGGACATCTACGAGCTGCAGAACACGCTGAAAAGCATGCCAGGAGGGGATAGAGGGCAGATGATTGCCACCCTATGAAGTTGGGCAGCCTCAAGGAAGTTTAGATCCAATGCTTTTGATTTCATACACAGGAAGACCTACCCACAGGTCTACCATGAGCTAGACCAGCCGCGGGAGAGACTTTTTAGGGGTCTCTTGGAGGGGTTTCGTACCAGCCCGATTCTCCTTCATATTATGGCTAGTTGCGCTTGGTAGAATACATACCAAAGATAAGCACATTGGAAGGTGATGATGAGGATCCCACAAATCGGATGTGCCACCTTTGTGACCTCGAGGTGGAGACCAATGCACATTTGTTCTTCCAGTGTGAGTTCTCACAGGTTTTCTGGGATCGGTTCAGAAGTTGGATTGGTTTTAGGAGACGTCATCTGTCTATCGCTTGTGCTGAGAAGTGGATCAGGAAGCAGGTCACTGGTTCAAAACTGAGGAAGAAATAAGGTCCCCTAGCTCTGTTCACGATGGTGTATTGTCTATGAAACGAGAGAAACAAGATGCGTCATGGTGAGGATTCTCTTAATTCGGCTCCGGTTTACAGGCTAATCATCCAGGATTACTACACGGTGCTTAATCGGATGTTCCCGGAGGAGAACCTCTATTGAGTACTATTGGCCTAAGGCATCCATGGGGCTTAGGAAATACTATACCATGGAGTTTGGGAGGTTATTCTTTGATTTGCTTCACCACAAACCGAGATGGAAACTAGGACTTGCACCCTAGTGATTGTCTCACCTGAGTTGTTACTTGGTTTTGACGGCAGATCAGCTCCTCGGCTTAGGGCTTGCTCTTTATGGAGGAGTGTTTGTTTGGTACATGATGTCTTCTGTAGCTGCTCGGCTTGCTTGGTGGTTGCAAGCTAATATGATCATGGAATTGACGGTTATGCTATGGACTAGTGATTTATCTCTTAGCCAAGCAACACATGTTGGTCTCAGGATATGCTTGGGATTTGAGACTTGTCTATTGTCCAAGCACTACATGTTGGTACATGATGTCTCTGTAACTTTCCTGGCTCGCTAGGCGATTTCAAGCAAATGTGATCGAGGATTTTACGGATTTGCTCTGACCTAGTGTTTACCTCTTGGCCGAGCAACACATGTTGGTCTCTCGACATGCTTGGGTTTTGAGACTCGTCTCTTAACCGAGTACTAGATGTTGGTACATGATGTCTTCTGTAACTTTCCTGCCTCGCTAGACAGGTAGCAAGCTAATGTGACCAATGAGTTGACAGATATGCTCTGGATTTGAGACTTATCTCTTAGACGAGCAATATAGGTTTTTTACCTGATCAGCGACATCCTAGTATATGATGACGTCTGTAATTTGACTAGTTCGTTGGCCGTTTGCATGGTTAGGGAGTTAACACCCTGATGCCAGCTATGCCTTGTACACTATGTCAGTTACTACTTGGGTCTTCTTCCCATACTGCACGTTGATGCTCACACTATGGTGCTAAAGGGGAGAAGGTTGTCCACTTTCCGATAACGGAGAGGGCGGCTATAGATACGCCACGCCCGGTGTATGCTACAAGAGCGTTCGATCTCAGACATCTTTCGGAAGATTGCATCTCTTAGACACCAGATTGAGCCCTAGACACCGCCTTACATCAGCTCAACAACGTGAGACTAAGCCTCGGTTCTTCATCGGGATCGTCTGCATGCCAATATCACCATCGTATCTCTTTTTTTGTAGGTGCACATGGCAACAACTGTATTTTCAGGGCCATCCTCGAGGGATTGACAACACCATCACTCTACTACTCACAACTTTGGTGACCAGCATCATTATTATCATCACAGACAGATTCTATCATGATGGAGTTCAGCGAGATCCTTCATCAGGCCAAAGCACTCCCACCATCATGAATAGTCTACCACTACCAGCATGCACATCCAAATCGTGTTTCATAGATACTAGCCAAGACCCGAGACAACTTTCAGCCGCTCAGAGCCAATTCCAAGAGGGAAAATGAAGCCTTTTCTATAGAGACGATCTTGACCAAATAGGTAGCAATCCTGGGTTGAGTTTGAATCCTAGATGAAAGAGGAAACAGAAGTCTTGGTGGGTGACATACTAGGATTGAGTTTGCATTTACGGATGGACAAGTTTCTACTTGCTGCACATATAGATCCACCCACTTTGAACTTGCACCTCACCGCCACTACATCTCTATGGCTAGCATCTTTGGAAATCCTCTCATGTTGGAGGTAGAACCTGATTGTTTTATGGGCTGGCGTAGTGAGTTTGTTCTCACCCCTAGTCATACTCTCTTGACTTTAGCCTCCTAAATTTTACCTGAGCATGTAATTTTGGATTTTCGGGTTTGTATATTATTTTCCCTTTGCAACAATGTTTGGGTCTTGGGATTAGCATTAGGATTTATTGTAGGGAAAATTTCTATTAAGGGCGTGGAAAGAATCAAAATTATCAGAAAGAGCGTAACTATTTAATATTTATTATGAAGGGTATTCTGATTATTCTAATGATTATTTATTTGGAAAAGGTCAATTATAACCTTTAAATCTTAACTATTATATATATGTTTTATATTTCTATCTCCTAGGATTTTAATCTAGTTTTAACATACCTCTTATTTGGTGATAAATGAACTGAAATAAAATATATTAAACTAAATTGGTGCAAATCAATTCATAATAATAGTATGACTAAATAAGATGAATTTTTATCAGATCTTATACATTTGAACTGAATTTAAAAACCGAACTAAATTGATCAAAACTAAACTGAATTGAACGGAAATGTATTGAATCAAAGTAAAAATTAAAAGCATTTACCAAGTTAAAATAAATTTTATCAAAACATATTCCATCAAAACGGGATTGAATTGATTTGAAATAAATTAAATAGAACTAAACTGATAAAATTTCGTATACGTTGGGGTTTTGAATTTTAAAATTATATAATATAGATTTAAAAACAAAGGTTATAAATGTCATTTTCAAGTAAATAATCATTAAAACAAACAGAACGTCTTCCATAATAAACATTAAATAATTATGCTCTTTATGATAATTTTGAGTCTTCTCACACCATTAAACGTAATTTTCCCTTTATTGTATCATACGGGGATTTAGTGTTAGGTTGTGTCCCCGTAGACTGTCCCACGTGATCTTTTCTTATTTTTACCATATTTACTATAAATAAACATTTAGAGTCTAATGTTCAATTGCACAACAAGCATGCATACACAGAAATCCCGTCATCTTCCACCCTAAACATGTACACTATGGTTACCCAATATAACTACAAAAGTACCTTGACGCCTCGTAGAAATTTCAAACTCAAGAGGAGGTCTTGGTGATGCATGTAACCCTTCTCCTAACTTCATCTTTTGACTAACATTTTTCTCAATCCTCCGTCCAATATCGTGCTTCTAAGTACTCAAATAATTTAATCTATTGCATAATAATTGAGAATACTTCGATGCATGAACTTGCATCATTCCTACTGGAAATAATCTCGCTCCACCCATCAAAGCATTAAAAATATCGGCTATATTACTATTAAACCAATCCCAGCGTAATTTCCTGAATATGGCATTACTTCAGTGCTCATGTTTGTTTTGTAACGGCCATTTATACAATAAAGGTAGAAAATCAAATATTTTCCAAGAGATTTTTCGTATTCATGAATAGTACGAGCAAATGTAACCTCATCAAGCAACTGGAGTGCACGTTTCTTTACCCGACTAGCTAAGTTGAAGTTCTTGTTTGTGTTAATGAAAGTGCTAAAATTTTCATTCAAATGCCTGTAGAAATGAGCATGATTCTCTTCACCAAATAATGCACTAACACCATTGAGTATAGTGGATACATACCGTTATTGGCATCAATAGATGAGATAGCTAGAAAGCACCATTGTATGGACCACTAAAATGACACACATCCATAAAAATTAAGGCTCTGCATCTTGCATGAAATCCCCGAATCAAGCACCCATGTAAAATTAAGGGGGTGTTTCATGGAAAGTTGATTAAGGCAAAATTAGTTGATTTTAACATATTAGTTAATTGACCAAGTTAAAAAAATCTATTTTTTGAATTTTACAAAACCATTAGATAAACTACATTATTTATATCCAAATATCTAAAATCTTCACATTTATCAAATTAAAATATTTAAAAGGTACTCAAAATACACCGGGCAATACCAAAATCCATTTTGGCTAGTATATTGAATATTTTTGATAAAGTTTTGGTTTAGTTTGATTTAATTAACTCTGACTAAGAAAATGGAGAGAAACGGGTTACAATGTGGGTTGACAAGTCATGTAACATTTTCGACCCACTTAAATTTAATGAGGTAAAATCATGAATATATTGCTCCAAATGATCACTAAATATTTGACATGTTAATTAGGGCTGTACAACCGGGTCAACCCGGCCCGGCCCGGCCCGGATCCGGAATGACCCGGACCCGGAATATCTAAAATTCTTGGACCGGGGCCCGGCCCGGTTGAACTACTTCTTGAACCGGACCCGGTCCGGAATTTTTCCGGGTTTGACCCGGATCGGACCGGTTGACCCGGTTACAACCTCTATTACATTTATTTTTTATAAAAAGAGTGATTTTGTTAAGAATCGAACTATAGACCATTGTGTTATAATCTACTTACCACTACACCAAACTTCTTTTTGTCAATAAATTGTATAATTAATAAACATATACGGATGTTAAATTTATTTTAAAAACAAAACACAAAAGTAATGATTTTGGTGAGATTTGAACTCTGGTTGTATACTCCAAAATAGCAAGTATTACCACTAGAACAAGATTAATTATGTGTAATAATTACAAATGTATGATATATAACCGTGCTCCCGGGTTGACCCGGAAAAATCCGGGTTTGACCCGGATCGGCTCGGAACCCGGAATGGGCAAAAATGGTGACCCGGGGCCCGGCCCGGAATGCAAAAAATCCGGGTCCGGGTCACCAATTCCGGTCCCGGTCCGGGCCATTTTTCCGCGTTGACCCGGCTCATGTACAGCCCTAATGTTAATGGTTCTTAAATTAAAAGTGCACATATTGTAATCTTTAAATGTTCAAATGTGAGGTCACGCATATTTTAGAAATCTCAATTTCTATCATTTTTACATATGTAATGCATATCCTCCAACATCATGACTTGCCCAGAGACCAAACGCTCCCAACACTCCCAAGCCCAGACCCCTCACTTTATCCAGATCTGACGCCGGGGAGGCTCCGGCCGGCGCCCCTCGCCGGTCGGAGGTGACCTCCCCTCCCCCTCTTTCCCCTAAACCAATAAATGTCTGAACCACCCCTCCCAAATCCCCAAAATCCGACCTTTTTCAACTCTGACCAACTACAGCATTTTCCGGCAACCTCCGATACTCGGTTTCCGACCAGATCTATGCCTTCTGAGTACAGATCTGGGCTTTCCACCACCGATGAAACTCGCAAAATTTTCCGGCAGATGTCGCCGGAAAAATCCAGAGCACGACAACAGCGATTCAGCTCGATGCGATGCTGGCAAAACTAGGAGAGGGAGGAGATAGTGTCGCTGAGGAGATGGAGGAGGTTTCAGCCGCCCACGCGCTGCCTTTTCTCCAACACGTGCCGCCGACAGAGCCTGCGCAGTTCTACGGAGGCGCGTGTTCTCACGCGCCGCCGCGCCGGAGTTTTCTTCGGTGTCCTGCTTCTTCCCGACTGGAATGGGTTACTTCTTTTTTCATTTTTCCCTTATTTCCTTTATTTTTTGTTTCTGATTTTAAATACAGGGTTTTTGTGATTTGTTTCTTTTCTTGATGATGGATTATATCACCTATAAAGGAGAAATCTATATGGCAATCTCTAGTTAAGTTCTAGATGAATCTTTCTTAGTTTTCATGGCTAGATGTAAGTCCGGTATGCTTATGGATTACTCTACTGCCCAAGCCCTAAAACACAATCAGGAACTCTCTTTTACCCTGGGACGACCGCAACGTGATTGAGTGGCACAGGTAGAGGGTCTTTATTTTAATAGAACAGGCATTTTTGGCACTGTTAACTGAGAGGGTGAATTCTTGGAGCCCTAGAATGTTGTACATTGGTTAAGTGTCTATATTCAGGAGGAGGAAGTAAATCTATTTGTTTTTAATATGCCGCCCTGGCTTAGTACTTGTAGTTTAAGACAGAGAAGATTTAGAATAGCTATATGTTTAGAAACTTCTCTGATCTCATAAATCGCCTCCACTTGTGGAGACTCGCACTGATTGCCTCCTTTTTGGGAGTTATTTGTATTTATTTTCTGTCATTTCACGGTCAAGGGATGCCTAATAAAAGTTCCCTCCACTGATTTCTTGGTGGTTTAACTTTAAAAAAAAACATATCCTCCAACAAGAATAATTTTAAACAACGAAGAATTGCCTTTATTATTTTTACTAAAAATTTATTTAAGAAAAGAAGGTTATAGTTCATCAAAATATATTTCAAGAACAATGAAATTCATAAGATATGCTTACGTAAGCAAATTATAATTACCTAATTTAGTATTAATATAATTTAATATTTTTTAATTATAGACTATATATGATAATTCCTTACAAGTTTTATGTATCAAAATTTATTCAATCTGGATATCTTCTAAGGATATATATATATATATATATATAGATGAATACCACCTTATTAAAGGTGGGGGACTTTATAGGCACCCCAAACCAAGGGCAATAAACCCAAAAAAACAGAAAAAAAATAAAAGGAAGCCATATGGCTCAGTTTGTACAAGTAACAGATTAGAGAAAGATACTAGGTTGATAAAATCTCAACCTCTAGATAGCCAAAAAAGGGCCATCCTCACACAAGTGATTCAAAAACTCGTGACAATATCAAGAAGTTTCTTAGCCAATGTTAAGACGAAGAAGAACTCAGCCGCAAGAACATTGTTACAAGGGAATCAAAATTGTGGAGAGGGAACAAAACTTCTAGGAGTAAAACTACTAGGACAACAGATTAATTTTTCTTCTGTTGGCACTTGCTGTCAAAAGTTGCAATGAGAGGCTCTGATGGAGGGAACCTGTTCAGCATCCAGTGTAATGAAACCTTTAACTGGAGAAGGTAGAGTGGTCCAAGTATATATTGAGTTGTCAGAACTGTTTAGGGCTAACTTTGCCAAGGAATCAACAGATGAGTTTCCTTCTCTGAATATGTGGAAGAGCTGATCTCCCAGCTGAGAATGAACTGAGTCCAACAGATGGAATAGCCTCCATTGTCTGCTATCTGAGTTGTTGATCATCTGCACAGCTTGTAAGCAGTCAGTTCAAAACTGAGTTGAGTAAAGTTGAGTGACCTTGCTGTTTTGATGCCCTCCTCAATAGCTAAGATCTCATCTTGGAGAGGAGAAGAAGCTTGTACATAGCATGTCTTTGCATGAAGCAGAGAAGCTTGAGAGTTTCTGATAATGATACCTAGGCTAGCCTTGCTATTGGACTATGCAGCATCTACATTCACCTTGTAGCCATAGAGGGGTCTTCTCCACAGTACTGGGATAAAGTTTGGCTTGGGAGGTATATATGGTGCTGGGATAACCCCTGCTTCAGACAGTTCTTTGTCAACCTCTATGGTAAGCTTAAGAGGTTTTCTGGTGAAGGCCAAATAATGGGATTCTCTGAGCTCCTTTTGTCAGTGCATGGATGGATGGAGAGATATCTTCATAAAGCTTTTTGTTTCTAGCTTTCCAGAGGATCCAACAAACAATTGAGGGAGCCACATGGTTGATCCTGGTATGTGCTCAGGAGAGACCTGAAAAAGCCCAACATGTGGCTAATCTGTCCCACAATCTATTGCAACTGAAAACTCAGAAAAACAAATTAGGTGCATTTCTTTCCATAGAGCACATGCAACATGACACTGAGTATAGATATGGTGGATTGAATCATAATTGTTGCAGAAATAGCATTTTGAGGGCAGTTGGAAACCAAAGTGTCTAATAATGTCATCAAAAGGCACTAAAGCATTTAAAAGTCTCCACATAAATATTGAGATTTTTTTTTGGAGTTCAGGTGCCCAGACCTTGCTTAGAACTGAAAACACTTGTTTGGGAGGTCTCAATTTTTCATAGGAAAACCAGAAGGTGAAGTTCCCAAAGGGGTCAAGTTTCCAAATCAGTTTATCTGGCCTGTTTGGGGAGGTGATTGTATCTGTGAGGATGGAGACGACATGGGGTGGTAAGTGCTGAGTCAGAAAAGGAAGGAGATGGATTTTTTGCAGAACAAACTCAGCCACTGAAAGGTTATATATGGAGTCATCTTCAGGCTCAAACATGTCTATTAGGGGGCCATAGTCAGTCCAATTGGAGTTCCACATATTACAATGTCCCTCACCATGTATCACTTTTGAACAGAGATTGACCTTGCATATCATCTTCCAAGTATGTGACTTCTTAGATGTTTCACGGAGGGAAACTAAAAATAAGGTCCAAGGAGCTTTTCCCAATTGGTATTTCCACCATAGCTTACAGGATAAAGCCTGTACTATGGTGGATAATGACCTGAAACCTAGACCATTTTGGGAGGTGGGATGACACAGTGAATCCCACTTCCTCCAGGTCTTTTTAGGGCCAGTGTCTGTCATCCCCAGAAAAAAATTGAAAGTTTCCTTTCAATTTTTTTAATAATCTATTTAACGGGGAGCATAACTGCCCAAATGTGTTGTGGCAATGAGTAAAGGCATGATTGAATCAGTGTCAATATGCCTCATGTTGAAAGCCACACATTTTTCCAATTTTTGACTCTTTTGTCTATCATCTCCAATATAGATTGGAAATGGATATTGATAGTCCTCCCAGTGAAAATTTGTACTCCAACATATTTGAAAGGTAAGCTACAATGTTTCATGCACATTATAGTTTTTATCTATTTAAGCTTGGCATCAGTAATGGAGGCTTTGACATAGAACTCACTTTTTTCAAAGTTAATCTTTTGTCCCGAGGTTTCCTTAAATTTGACCAAAAAGGCTTTCATTTTCATCAAATTTAATCTAGAAGCTTTGAGGAATATAACTGTGTCATCAGCATAGCTAAGGTGTGAGATCTGGACAGAGTTTCTGGGAAGAGAGTAATAGGCCATATAACCAGATTCAAAGACAAAAGCTAAGCTTCTAGAGAAGACTTCAGAAAAAATGTTGAATAGAAATGGTGAGAGAGGATCCCCCTGTTTGATTCCTCTAGTGGCTTTGAAATATCCTACAGGTGAGCCATTGATAAGGATTGAAAAACAAGCATCAGACATATTTTTTATAATGCACTGAATAAACTTACTGTGAAAGCCAAATTTTTGGAGAATCTTTTTTAAGAAAGTCCAGCTAACCCTCTCAAATTCCTTCATTAAATCAAGTTTTAGTATACTGTCCTTTCTATTTAAAAATCTAAACATTTCCTTAAAATAGATGACATTATCAGAAATATATCTATTCTTTAGGAAAGCTGTTTGTTATGGTGAGATCAATTTTGGCATCAAAGGCTTAAGTCTTTCCATTAAAATTTTTAAAATTTTTTTTGTTTGTAACATTGGAAAGACTTATAGGCCTGTAATCACTAAAGGTGATCGGTGTCTTTTTTTTAGGGATTATTGTTATCCAAGTACCGGATATACCCCTATGGATGTGAGACCTAGTTAGAAAATCATTTGATGCCTCCAGTAAATCTAAGCAAATTATGTCCCATGCCTTAATAAAAAAGTGAGCAATATAGCCATCAGGCCCTGGACTACTAGACTTATTAATGCCAAAGAATATTTGCTTGAGTTCTGTTAAAGTTACTGGCCTAATTAAACTGTCAATATCTTCAGTAGTCATTACTGTTGGGATTTTTGACATAAAATGAGAGGAAAAAACCTCCTGATGTGGGTGAGGTTGATCAGTAAGTAAATCCTTGTAGAAAGAGATAGCTTCTGTTTCTATTTCAGACTGTTCAACTAACCAGGACCTTGTGGAGTTTTTAATTTTTGTGATTTTTAATCTACTTATTTTTTCCAAAACTTATTGATGGAAATACTACTTTCTTCCAAAGCAAAAGCAAAAGCTTTAATCTAGTTATGCATAGAAATTGACTTGCAGAAAAGCTTCACACTGAGATTACAATAGGTATGCCAGGCCTACTGGCAGATCTTGAAATTCTGTATGAATAGCTGCCTTACTACTGTCCACATTGCCAGAAACTAGGACACTCCATTGATCAATGTAAGCTTGCTAATCCTGAGCTTAGAAACTATGTCATAAATCCTATGGAAGTTGAGACTAGAGCTAAAGTGCCTAACCCTCCCCCTAAAGCACATCCACACCTTCCTAAGCTAAAAGAAGGAGGTTCTGGCCTGAGCATGAAGGAAAAAGATAGATTGTTTAAGGCTCAGGGCCAGATGACATGTGTGAAGAAATCCCTGCAGCCAGCTTCTCAGATCCCTAAACTAGACAAAGGGAAAGAGAAAATGATACTGATTACAGATGATATTGGCAGTCCCCACCAAAAAGAACTAGTGCTCATGTCCAACTCATGCTCTGACACATCCAGTTCTCCCCCGACCTGGAAGAACTCTCCATTGCAGAAATTGCTATGATCACTCCACAAGATGAAGCTTGGCTCATAAAGAATCAGAAACCAACATCCTTTGCTAAAGATGATTCATCAGTGCCAACAGATAAGCTATTCTCTACTTCTTTTTCATCTCTGTCAGCTAACAAAGTTCCATTCTTCTCTCAGGAAAAGAATAGGAAAAATATATTTCTTCCTTTACAGGACATGATCCCTGAAGAAGAAGTACTGGATTTGGATGATGGAGGCAGTCAACAAAATATTTCACAACTAGAGGAACTATCTACCCCCATGCCTCATGAAAAATAATAGCAGGTAGGCACTCCTTAGGTGAGAAAATCCAATAGATTACTAGCTAAAAAAGCACCTGTGATAAAGTTTCAAACATATTTTACTCAACTAAATCAGATTATAGCTGGTTCGGTTACAAATAGCCCTGGTAAAAATCCTAAATGAATAGTACAACTCTGAATATATGAAGTCCTAGTATGGAATGTCAGAGGTATGGAAACTTCACTTGAAAGATTACATGAACTAATTTCCACTTATAACTTTGACATAATCTGTTTAATTGAGCCTATGCATGAGAATTTGAAATGTGATTATTACAAAACTATTCTAGGCTATCAGAACTGTATGTTTGCACAGAATGAACAAATCTGGATTTTTTTGGAGAAATGATATCCTCCTGAACTTAATTCTAAATAATCCTCAATTTCTCCATGTCTCAGTTCACAGTCAAAAACTAAATGCTTCTATGGAAGCTGTTTTTGTATATGGACTGAGAACAAGGAAAGAGAGAGAAAGTCTCTGGATTGATCTTCAAAAAATAAATAACCCTGAGACAATTTTTATTGGAGATTTTAATGCAATTATTTCAATCTCTGAATACAAAGGTCCCTCCACTCCCAACCTTCATAGTATTAGGTATTTCTCTAAATTTATTGATGACATGACTTTGGAGCATAAAAATACAGTTGACAATTTATTTACATGGTCTAATGGTAGGTATCGGCTTCCCTTTGATCTCAGTACAAGTGGTAGGAAGAAAATCCCCACTATACAGAGACTAGGTAGGGGTTTATGTACCTCACAGTGGAATGTTAGATTCCCTAATTCTTCTATTCTTGTAATGAGTAAACTGTCTAGTGATCATTGTCCATTATTTTTGAGTGTTGGTAGTGATATTAAAGTCAGCTCCTAGGCCTTTCATATTTCTGAACACATGGTTTAAAAGAGAAAATTTTCTAAATGTGTTGCAAGAAAATTGGGAACCTAGCATAGGCATCACTAGAATGTTATGATTTAACCTCAAACTTCTTAGACTTAAAAAATGCCTGAAAATTTGGAATAGAGAAGTTTTTGGTAACCTTCATGAAAATGTTATACTTGCTGAAGAGAAACTGAGACTTAGTGAAATTGCTTATGATACTGATCAAAATGAAATACTTTTGGACAGTCTCAAACAAGCAAAATCATATCTTTCTAGAGCCATTAAAGAACAAAATCATTTCTGGAAATATAAATCCAAAGTTAAATGACTTAAGGAAGGAGATGATAATTCTAAATTCTTTCATAACTCAGTGAAAGGAAGGGAAAAATGACCATCACAAAAATACAAAATTCAGATGGTCTGTGGATTGAGGATTTTACATAAATACAGTTTGAAGCTATCTCATATTATTCTGAGTTGCTTACATCAGATAATAATCCTGACCAGAGAATTTTCCACTCTCATTTTTTGTCCCAGATCCAAAAAATAATTAGCCCAAATGACAATGTTGAACTGCTTAAATCAGTGTCTTTGCAGGAACTAAAGTTGATTGTTAGCTCCCTAAATAAACAAAGCATTCCTGGACCAGATGGATTCATTGCACAATTCTACATCAAAGGTTTGGATTTCATACAGGCTGATCTCTTGAATGTTGTCAATGATTTTTTTTCCAGTTCTAACATTCCCAAAGGAATTACCAGTACATGGATTGCCATTATACCTAAATTCAAACACATTCATCTTTCAGTGATTTCAGGCCCATTAGTCTTTCAAATGTTATAAACAAAATGTTCTCAGAAGTTTTAATGGAAAGACTGGAGCTCCTCATGCATAAGATCATTTCCCCACATCAAACTGCATTTAAAAAAAATAGAGACATTAGTGATAATGTACTCTACCTTAAAGAAATTGTCAGATTCTTGGATAAAAAAGGTAGATGTCCTAACTGCATTTTAAAACTAGATCTAAGGAAAGCTTTTGATAGAGTGTGTTGGACATTCCTCAAAAGTATACTTATTAAATGGCTTTCATGGTCAGTTTATATATTTCATCATGAAAAACCTTTCTCAAGCATGGTATTCAGTTCTAGTCAATGATAGTCCTGTTGGTTTTTTTTCAGGCATCTAGGGGCATCAAACAAGGTGATCCTGTTTCTCTCTTTCTATTTAATATTTTCTCAGAGGCTTTCACAAGAAGTCTAGCTTATATATTTGATATAGGGAGTTTACAGTACTATAACTTACCTAGATCTGCCTCTCTCATCTCACACTTGTCTTATACTGATGATACTGTGATATTTATGCAAGCTAATAGAGCTAACATCGCTAAGATGAAATCATTTCTTGCTGTCTTTCAAACTGTCTCTGGACAGAAAATCAATTATGACAAGAGTGATTATTAGAAAGTATGCTTCTGTGGCTACTATTAGAGATATGAATAATATTCTTGGCATGAAAAAGGGATCTTTTCCTTTTAAATACATAGGAGTTCCCATTTTCTCTGGTAGAATCAAATAACATATTTTTTCAGCCAGTTATAGAGATGATAGACAGTAGGTTACTGAACTGGAAGAATAGATGGCTTTCCTCTGGGGCTAAACTAGTTTTGATAAATTCTTGCATCTATTCTCTACCACGACATTTTTGGGCAGTCATGAAACCAACTGTACATATCATGAAATTGATAAGAAGAAGAATTTCTATATTCTTCTGGGGATTAGTTGATGATAAACCAAAGAAATCATGGAGAAAGTGGAATGACATGTGCTATCCTATAGCTAAGAATGGTTTAGGATTTAGAAATTTAAAATCTATAGTCACAACTTTCTCAGTTAAACTTTGGTGGAAATACCAACAAGTCTGTGCACCATGAACTGTATTCATAGCTTCACTTCCTGAATCCTCACAAACATCACACACTTGGAAGCGAATATGTGAGGTTAATGAATTCTGTGAACTGAACTCAAAAGTTATACATGGTCAGGGAAATTGTAGTTTTTGGAAGTCCAATTGGACTGACCATGTCCCTATTACTGAAATAATAGATCACCACCTCACAATTATTCCTAAAAAATGTTTTGTGGCTGAGTTTATAGAATGTAACATGAATACATTCCTAGCATCTCTCCCTTCATTGATACTACTTTGTTTGAATTTTTGCAGGATGCTGTTATACATGAGCATAAAAGTGATAAGCTAATCTTGAAGACTGACATCACTGGTGCCTTTAATTTCAAATCTACCTATAATCAGATCAGGCCAAAGAGAGGTACCTCTGCATCTCTCCCTAAATTGTGGAATGCCAGAATTCCCCAAAAAATATCTATCTTTATGTGGAAAAACATGAACTCTTTGTTGCCTTTTGACAATGTACTATCATACTATGGTTTCAATATTGTATCTAAATGTTGTTTTTGCAATAGTTTGGACACTTTGGACCATTACTTTAATAAATGTCAATTGGTTGTTCAGGTCTGGAAGGGAGTTAACACATTTATAGGCATCGGGACTCCTCCTTTTTCAACCATTTGGAACAGAATATCATACTATCTATCCAGATATGGCATTTCTGCTATTCAGTTAATAATGATCCATAACATTGATCTTTTCTCATGTTGGATACTATGGAAAGTGAAGGAACATATTTATCTTTGAAAATATGACTCCTTCTGTCCCAAGTATCCTCCTTGAGATCAAAGCAATGATAAATGACTCATTCATAGCAAAGCCTTTTTATATTCAATCTATGCATGGCATATATAGAACTTGCTGATAATGGCTACTTTCCAAAGTTCATGAAAAATCAAAAACCTGGAATATCAAAAGTTCTTTGGTCTAGGCCTGCTACTCACTTTAAAGTTAATACAGATGCCTCATGGAAATCTAATGTCACAGGCCTAGGAGTTATTATTCGAGACTCTGATGGAAATCTAGTAGTAGCTAAATCTGTCTATACTCAGTCAATGTCTCCATTGCATGCTGAAATATTAGCTATAGGACTGGGTATAAAGACAAGCTCTGAAATGAACCTATCATGTTCATATGAATCTGATTGTAAGCAAGCTACCAAAATGATTAAAAATCCTGATCTTGCTCCATGGAGAATGTTTTCTCTTGTTCATGATATTGCATATGCATGTCCAGATTCTGGAACTCAACATATATTTAGAGAAGGTAATACGTTGCAGATGCACTTACTAAGAATGCTATTTTATCTAAACAGTCCTTTACTTTCAATTATGCTCAGTCACTGCCTCATTCAGTGTTAGGATTGTACATTCTTGATAAAGAGAGCACTCCTACCCTTAGATTGCATCCTCCCTGAATTTGATACTACTCTCATTCTCTTCTATCTATTCTTACCTTGCAGATGACCACACATGGAAGAGATGCATGCCATGCCAGGCACCTGAAATAAATATGGATTCAACAAATTTGGAGTGCACCACAGACTCCTTCACTCAGCTTTGGATACCAAGAATTGAAGCAAAGTTTTTCTACCAATCACAAGTCTTTCGTCCCTAGCAAATTAATGCACTACCTAGTTAGGGACACATATTGATAGTTATATGAGTAGAGAATGACTTTATTGGGATCGCAATGAATTTTTTCTAACAATTCTCTAATAGGTCCTAAAATTTTCATACCTACATTGTTTTGTATAGGGCTTTAAAGCCTATTCTTTTGCAAAACATTTACCAATGCTTTGGGAGTTTACCTCCGTACACTTATGCCTGTTCTCGGGGCATTAGGTGTATCATAGTTTTTTACTATTCTTTTTTGAGGTTTGGGATGCCCAATATAATATCCCCCACTATATAGTGGATTGCTAAAAAAAATTGGGATCAGACTAATTACCACTACTGGAAATGTAACCGGAGACGTCGCCGTTGCACGGCGGTCCGTCCCAAACGCCGGCCGCCAAAGTTTTCGAATTCGAAATAGGTCGGGTAAGTAGTTAGATATTTGACACGGTGTAAATCAAAGATACAGCATGTGATACAATTTCCGATATCGAAATAAAAATGGTTTAAGAGAATATTGAACAATTTCAGGTGTTCGGTTGAAGGTCTAATTTTAAGATTATAAAAACATGAACCAAACACTTCATTCGAAATCGAAAACACAAGTAGAACAAGTTTAAGATTAGAAAAATGAATGACACATGATAGTACCATGTTTCAAGTTAAATGTGTGATATTTTACTAATCGAAAGTAATGTCTCAAAAGTTCCGAAATCGAAAACAAAGGACCATTTTGTGATGACGTAGATGTAATATTTTAGTACGCCCTGTTTACGACTTCGAAAATACATTGCTGGTTTGGTAAACTGTAGGCCTTCAGCTTTTAGATCTCGAAAATGAGTATGATGGTGATACCAGGCCCATGCCCAACTACCCAGCAGTAGTGTGGGCTCGGCCCATGATGAGGTAAGCTAATTTGGAAGCATGCGGGATAGTACAACTCGGATAAGGACAGGTACACTAGAAGCCACAAAGAGCATGGACCACATGGAGAGCATGAGTCACTGTATAAATAGTGCTCCTCAGCACTATTCCAAGTAAGTATCTTCTAATTATTCTAGTGAATACCCCTTTTCTCTCCCGGGATCCATCTTTCATCATCACGCCGGAGGGTCTACCCTCGGGTACCTCCCGGGGCTCTGTCTTGCAGGGCCAGGTTATTGGATCAGAGGAAGGGGACGTCCGGACCGACCAGGCGGGCAGCATCGGGTTGGCACGCCCGGTGGGACACGATCTTTATTCTCAAAATACATTGAGATGCCACCCCGAGGTCGGCTGCCGCTAAGAGGCAGGGGAGGATCCTCTCCTGTAACAACACGGTCTGGAGGAAGGAGGGCCGAAGCAGCTGAGGAGGATCTCACCCTACGTCAAATGTGGGACAGGACACGGAAGGGGAAGGGTCCGGCGCAATCGGACCCCGAAACCTCAGAGGAGGAGAAAGTGCCAGAAGGCAGGAGAGAGTCGGAGATAACTCAGGACGAACGAGACAGGATGGAGTTTGTCGCGACACAGGAAGGGGAGTATCGTCAATGGTTAGCGCAAGGAGGGGAGTAGGTCCGGAGGGGCAGCCGTCTGGGGAGGGACCATCTTACCCTCCGGCGGTTGAGGCCCAAGCACCTCCGGTTCAGCCAACGATAAGATCCCGACCAACCCCGATGGCCCCGGGGCCAGGGTCCTCTGGGTTCTCATCCGAGCTAGGCACTCAGGGAATTGTGTTGCCTCCTCTAGCGGTGGATTTAGTTAGCCGGGGACCTCCTGCCAACCTAGGGCAAAAGAACCTTCGTCCTCCACCAGAGGTTATAGATGTAGAACAGTTTGCAGGGACGGGCCAGCAAACCGGTGCTGGTCCCGGGTATGGCCCAGGAGTGGGGCACCAGGGTTATGGACCTCATTTTGGGATGTCGCGGGCCGAGTATCAAGGGTACCACGTGTACCCCCCGGCAACAGCGACCGGTTATGTAGAGATGCGACCCGGAGGGTATTATGCCCAACCTGCTGGAGGCCCGGAGGGCTGGGCTCTAGGAGGGGGAATCCAGGGGCCGGTATAGATGGCAAACCAAGTGCCAATGGCAGGATATGCCATGGCTCAACCAGTTCCGGCCGCAGGAACCTACAGGATGTATCCTGTGGTGGTTGATCGGCCTCCTGGGGCGCCGAATTCAGTGGAAGAAAGGTGAGACAGGCTTATAGGCAGGAATGGAGGTAGACCCACTTCACCATGGATAGTGTACATCAGCACCTTCCCCTGGCCAATAGGAACGAGGGTCCCGGAAGGTGTGCCGACCTATAATGGAGAGACGGACCCGAAGGAGTTTGTCCGGACTTACCAGAATGTTATGGGGATGCGTGACATCCGAGAAGAACTTTAGTGCAAGCTAGTGAGCTCGTATCTGAGGGGTAGTTGTCTGTCGTGGTTTGAATCTCAGCCTCCGGAGAGCTTCATGAATTATTACGATTTCTCAAGGGCTTTGATACACAGATACCAAGCGAGACAGAAGAAGTATCTACCTCTGGTGGAAGTAGCTCATAGCCGGCAGGCAGCAAAGGAGGATGTCAGGGGATTCCATAGGAGGTACATGGACGATTCCATGAAGGTGGTGGATAGAGAGGCTCAGGTGAAGGCCCTGATTACAGGGTTCATAGCAGGATTGAGTGACGAGGTGTTATGGGCGAAGCTTATTGAGAATATTCCGACTACTTTCCATCAGTTGGATCTGGAGGTGGAGATGTACTGCTCATTGTTGGATGGGAGTAAGAAGAGGAAGAAGGAAGGGTAATTTGAAGATAGAGGGATTGGAAAGGGTGATAAGACTCGGGTTGTGGATCCCGGTAGGAGGGATGCAATCCAGGCGCCGGTTAGGCCGAGGGTTGACCCCCCTCGGGCTGAAACATTTACTCCCCTGACCAAGACCCGGTCAGAGATCCTGACCATTCACAGGAACCTGTTTCAAGACCCGGCCCCCATACCGGGAAATCCAACACTAGCTAACGCGACCAAATATTGTGCGTTCCACAAGTCCAACGGACGCACAACAGAAGGCTACCGGAGTATGAGGGTGGAGATCGAGAAGTTGATTGAGAGGGGACAATTGAGGGATTGTGTGACGCAGGAGCACCAGCATCCGACCACGGGGCAGGGGCAGCAAGCCGGGGCTGGGAGGAAGAAGAATTGGAGGAACACGCCTCAGAATGACAACCAGCGAGGGCCCCCTACACCTGCAGTCCAGCCCGGAACGGCAGCCCTGGTCATGGCCCCGGAGCTAGTTAACCAGGCTCCTCCCCGTATGATAAATGTAATACACGGCGAAGTAGGCAACATGCCCCAGTCACATGCAGCGGCCAAGGCCCGGAGCAGGTATGTACCGGCAGGAGAAGATAGAGAGAAGAGGTTACGTCCCACGGAAGTAATCACCTTCTCGAACGAGGATCCGGTGCCCAGTCTGACGCCCCACACTGATTCGATGGTGATTACGACTGAGATTGAAGGGTTCACGGTCAAGAGAGTGTTCATCGATGATGGGAGTAGTGTGGAGATCATGTTTGCAGCTTGCTTCGACCAGCTGGGGATCGGGGGCCACAACCTTCGCCCGAGCACCTCCCCGTTGTCAGGATTCACTGGCCGAATTGAGTACCCCTTAGGAGTTGTGTCTTTGATAGTGACAGTAGTTGATGATCTTGACAGAAGCAAGAAGACCTCGGTCCTCTGTCACTTTGCGTTCATGGACGCTCCTTCCCCCAACAACATCATCATCGACCGTCTGTGGATGGCTCAGGCTAGAGCCATTTGCTCAACCTACCACCTGACCATGAAGTTCCCAACAGAGCATGGTGTGGCAACAGTCAGAGGAAGCCAGTCTACAGCTCGAAGTTGCATGCTCACAGCCCTCCAGGATGCAAGGAAGGCTCTGATCGGGTCAGTGCAGGGAGAGGTAGGGCTAGGAGATGTGGAAGATATGCAGGTCGGGTGCCGAGGTACAATCAAGGTCAGGAAGAAGATGCTAGAGGACATAAAGGAGCAGCTGCGAGGTTTGTTGTCTAAGTATGAAGATGTGTTCGCATGGGAAGAAAAATACTTCACAGGGGTACCCCCAGAGTTAGCTCTCCATAAGATGAACGTATACCCGGATTTGAAACCCATCCGGCAGAAGAAGAGGGCCTTGGCAGGAGATAGGGCCGAACTAGTGAAGAAGGAAGTGTTGAAGCTGTTGGAGGCTGGAGTGGTGGAAGAGATCATATACCCGGAGTGGTTGGCTAATCCGGTTCTAGTAAAGAAACAAAATGGGTCGTGGAGAATGTGCATTGACTTCACTAACTTGAACAAGGGTTGCCCGAAGGACAGCTACCCTTTTCCCTCGGTCGACCGGTTAGTGGAAGACATCACTGGTTATGAGGCCCTGGCTTTCTTCGATGCGTATCGGGGATACCACCAGATTCAAATGTCAGAACAGGATAAGCCGAAGACAACCTTTATCACGGACTTCGGAACCTACTGTTACAGCAGGATGCCCTTCGGCTTGAAGAATACAGGAGCGACGTATCAACGCATGGCAGATGCTCTCTTTCGAGAGCTGGGAAGGAATATGGAGCTCTATGTCGATGACATGGTGGTGAAGAGTAGAAGCTACCCAGGTTTCTTAGAAGACCTGGAGGAGGTGTTCGGCATTTTGAGAAGAGTTAACCTGAAGTTGAACCCGGAGAAGAGCGCGGCAAGGGTGAGTGCTGGGAAGTTTCTCGGCTATATGGTATCTAGCCGAGGAATCAAATGTTAATCCGGAGAAGGTGGAGGCCATCAGCCGGATGAAGTCGCCGAGGAATGTTAAAGAAGTGCAGAAGCTGATGGGTTCCATGGCAGGCCTAAGCCGCTTCCTGTCAAAAGGTGCGGAGAGGCAACTCCCTTTCTTTAACATCCTAAGAAAGGACAAGAAGTTTGAGTGGACCGAAGATTGCGAGCAAGCGTTTGGAGATCTGAAGGAACACTTGGGTCGGCTCCCGACCCTCTCAAAGCCAAAGGAGGGGGAGGAATTGCTGTTGTATCTATCTGCATCAGCATCGGCAGTCAGTGCAGTGCTGGTCCGGGAGGAGGGAGGCAAGCAGTGCCCCGTCTACTTTGTGAGCCGGGCGTTGCAGGGCTTGGAGACACGGTACACAAGTTTGGAACAGCTGCAACTGGCGCTGGTATATGCGGCAAAACGCTTACGTCCAAATTTTCAAGCTCATCCGATTGTGGTCCTAACCAACCACCCACTGAAGCAAGTGATGCTCAAGTTTGAGGCATTTGGGCGGCTAATGAAGTGGGCTATAGAGTTGGGGGAGAATGAGATAACCTATCAGCCGAGGAAAGCCATCAAGGGCCAGGCAATGGCTGACTTCCTCACAGAAATGATAGGACGGGTCGAGCCAGTCGATGAACCTCCGAATCCAAAGTGGACACTGCACGTCGACATGTCGGCCCATGCCGGAGGCAGCGGAGCCGGGATGCTGTTAACATCCCCGGAAGGAGAGGAGTATCACTATGCCCTGCATTTTGATTTCAAAACTACGAACAACGAGGCGGAATACGAGGCACTGGTGGCAGAACTCAAGCTTGCCCAAGAGCTGAAGATAGGGTCGATTCGGGCCTTCAGTGACTCTCAGATCGTAGTGCAGCAGGTGAATGGAGAATACGAAGCTAAGGAGCGGAGCTTACAGAGGTACTTGGAACTTGTTCCGGCTGTGACTTGGCAGTTTGATAGTTTCAGTCTGGAACAGGTGCCGAGGGAGCAGAATGAGAAAGCGGATGCTTTGAGTAAGTTGGCATCCTCCAAGCTAAGACCGGGTCAGAAGGCTCCTCTCAGAAGGGATACCCTCACCAGGAGGAGCTACGAGCAGAGCGATGAGGGCCCGATAGTAGCGTCAGTGCAGGAAGACTCCTGAATGATCCCGATCCGAGCTTACCTTCTGACTGGGGACGTCCCAGCCGACCGGATAGCAGCAAGAAAAGTCCGGGTCAAAGCACCTAAGTATACGTTACAGGAGGGAGTATTGTACAAAAGAGGGTATCTCCAGCCACTGCTGAATTGTGTGGAACGTCAGGAGGGAAAATATCTGGTCAGGGAAGTACATGAGGGTCCAAATGGCAGTCACCAGGGAGCGAGGACAGTGGCCAGAAATATTCAAAGGATGGGGTATTACTGGCCTACCATGTTTGAAGATTCACAGGACAGGGTTCGTTCATGTCTACAGTGCCAGAAGTTAGCGCCACTGGTGCACATCCCAAGGGAGGAGATGATAGGGATAACGGGTGCTTGGCCCTTCAGTAGATGGGGACTAGATTTGGTTGGGCCCTTCCCTACTTCCCCCGGTAGCTTGAAGTACTTGATTGTTGTTATTGACTACTTTACCAAATGGGTAGAGGCCGAGCCCTTGACGAACATCCGTGGAGCTACATGTGTGAAGTTCTGCTGGAGGAATATTGTTTGTCGGTTTATGGTGCCGAGGGCCATAATGACTGACAATGGTGCGCAGTTTGAAAATGACCCTTTCAAGTCCTGGTGCGTGAAGTATGGGATAAGCCAGAAGCTCACGTCAGTATACCACCCGCAGGCTAATGGGCAGGTGGAGGTGACTAACCGGACAATAGTGAATGGGCTAAAAGTTCGGCTCCAGGGAGCGAAAGGGAATTGGGTACACGAGCTGCCGAGTGTTCTACGGGCCCACTGGACCACAGAAAGTTCGGCGACTGAAGAGTCTCCCTACAGTTTGACCTATGGCACAGAGGCAGTGATCCCGGCCGAAGTTGGCATCCCGAGTCTCCGGAAAGGGAACTGGGTACACGAGGTGCCGAGTGTTCTATGGGCCCACTGGACCACAGAAAGTTCGGCGATCCCGAGTCTCCCTACAGTTTGACCTATGGCACAGAGGTAGTGATCCCGGCCGAAGTTGGCATCCCGAGTCTCCGGACAGCCGAGTCTCCGGGAAAGGCGGCCCTACATGAGGCCAAAGTTAAAGAAAAGGTGAAGAAATACCATGACAGAAGAGTAAGGAAGGAGTTATTCAAGGTAGGAGACAAAGTGATGAGGTGAAATGACAAGAGTCGTCGGGAGCGGGAGGGCAAGCTGGCACCCAACTGGGAAGGACCGTACCGGGTGGTAAAATCCCACCCGGGAGGAAGTTACGTGTTGGATGACTCAAAGGGAAAGGGGATCCCCCGGAGATGGAACGTAGCGAACCTTAGGCTGTTCTACGGATAGTCTCTGGCACCAGATGCCTAGGTTGAATAGCCTCTAGCACTAGATGCCTAGGTAGGATAGCCTTTGGCACTAGATGCCTAGGTAGGAATAGCTGCAGGCTGCAGATGCCCGTGAGAATATCCCTGAGGTCGGATGACCGAGGGGTAGGTAGGAGAGCTCTCTGGCGCTGGACGCCTAGGGAAATTTTGTAACAGGAACATGCTTTATGGCCGATTTTAATGTAAAGAAATTATGCAACTACAATGAGTTCGGAATGGAGAGATGATAGATATAAAATGTAAATTTTTATATATAAATCAAAGCCTTTACAAATACATAAGTGATATACAGCATGGAGCTCTATCCTATTTCGAGGCCCGAGAGGTAGAGGCCTCACCGGGGGGAATTCTCCTGGTCTCATGCCTGCTCCTCCGAACAGCCTGCTCTAACATCCTCTGCTCCTCGTCCTGGTTACGAGGGACGTCTGGATGATCACTTGGTTCACCATCCAGCTTGTGCGTAGAATCCTGCTAGTAGCGGCGGGACTTCCTATACGGACGAGAGGTTGTCTTGAAGAAACCCTTCGTCGGATCGGGGCTCCACCGGATTCGATGGCCTTCTGCTTCCCCTTTCGGTCGTTTCAGGTCGGGTGGGAAGAAGCCGCGGGTGGCAGGGATCCAGCCGGATGAGGAGAACCGGGTTAACGACGGATTGCGGGCGTTCTCTCTCGAGTAGGATACCGAGCGCGGAATCTAGCGGCCACCGTCCGAAGTCTGGCCAGGCGTTGCTCAGAAGCCTCCAGGTCCAAAAGCTGGGGGGCATGTTCGTAGCGTTCATATGCCAAGTCGATGTCTTCAAGGGGAGGAATTCGGGACATAGAGGTTGGAAGGACGTTGCGGCTTAGAATGTTTACCCTCCAGCCCACCGCCGCCTGATAAGCAGCGGTCCAGACGTCGGATTTCCTTTCGAAAATCTCCATACAAGCAACGAGGTCACCAACTGCTCGGGGAACGTCAGTCAGCATAGGAATGTCGACTTCTCCCTGGCGAAGTCCCAGCAGGTGATCGGAGAGATGAACTATTACGAGTTGCTGTTGCAGGGTCCGGTTCCTAGTCGCCAACTTCTCGTTCTCCGTTTCGAGTTCGGTGACTTGTTTCCAGAGCTCGGTCTTGTTCTGCATGTGCATACACTTGTTATAGTATAGCCGAACATCATGCCATACCTCGTCCAACTCTTTTTGGATCCGGACTTGGAAGTTATGGTGCTGAGCTTCGTGTTTCGTCATGACTCGGTCGGACTCTAGGACTTGGTCAGTGCTCTCGAAGGCCAGTCTATAACACTTCGGCAAGGAACTAAAGTCTTCTTGAATCTGGAGCAGGCAAGTGAGCGGACAATCAGCGTCAGGAAACTTTGAGATCAGGGGACCGAGTCCTCCCTCGGATAGAAGATCCGTCAGACTCAGACAGCCGGTTCCAGCTTATCTCGGGGAAGGATCCGGGGCATTAAGGGTCCGGGGCAGCTCCTGGTCACGACAAGAACAGGGTTAAGATGACGATTTACAAAAGAAAAGAAATAGGTAACTATGAGAAAAAGGAAACGGAGCAGGAGCAACAACAGAAGACGAATTTAACAAACAGGAATTCTTCATTCATAAAAAAATCTGGGCAGCGAGATACATAGGGGGATAAAAGCAAAAAAGAGAGAGGAAAATCTAACTAACAGGTTTAAGGGCTCCCTTCCCCTGGTCATCACCATCATCACTGCTGTCATCCTCGGAATCTTCTCCAGAGTCATCGAAATTTAGATCAGGAGAAGAGGGCATATCAACGACCCTGGAGGCGTCAGCACCGGGGTTGGGAGAGGGAGTGTCTCCGGCTTCCAGATCTTTCGGGTCGAACAGCCCCCGGTAATAGCCATACATGGTGGAGTACGGGATAAAGTTATCATCCTCGGGAAAATCAGACCCAGAGAGCGGAGGAGGAGGTAGAGGACCCGGTAGCCGAACCACATCCGTCGACCATCTTCGAACTTCTTCGGTCGAAATATAGTTTTCTCGCAAAGTCTCCCATAGCTTAGGAGATAAGCCATTCATCCCAGCCTTTTGGAGTGTGTCCATAAGATGCAGTTGCTGAGCTTCGGAGTTGGGATTGAACCACTGCTTCTTGAACGAGACTCTGATCGATGGAGGAAACCAACCCCGGACCTCCATATAGGTGTTGTGGCACTGATGAGCACTGACGATGAGATTGAGGTCGGTCAGACGACGAGACAGGGTCTGACTTGCAAGGACCTTATCGACAACATCCTCGGCGAACTCCAGGCGCTCTTTGTAGTTCACCTCCCGGACAGCATCAAGTTTCTTCTCCAGATCACTCAGTCTCGCCCTGAGTTGAGCCGACGCTTCCTTCTCCGCTCGAAATTCTTCTTCTTTTCCTTCCAGTTGACGAGAAAGGAAGGAGGAGAGGGTGGCTTGGAAGTCGGGAGAATTGGAAAACTCGGAGCTGAGGAGCCAAACCTGTGGGAAGAGATGTTAAAAAAAAACCTTATATACCAAGAGAAGAGGGTTAAGGGTACCTGCTGATTGGAGCAAGAGACAGGAAGAGCACTGGTGTTGGACAGTGGCGGGGTCTGAGACTCACTGGTCCGAGGCTTCTTCTTGTCTTTCTCGGATGTTAAACACACCACGCCCAAATAATCCCTCTTGGCGGGGAGGATCCTGGTTAATTCCTGAAGCGATAGGGTTCCGGGAAGTTTCTGGTGGATTCTTGGTATTGGCAGGGTCCTGAACGGTCTCCAGCTGAGCCGCTATCTCGAGGATAGGATCCTTCTCTTGAACCTCCTGGACGATGGAGGGTTCCACATTGATCACCTCGACTGAAATCGGGCCCAGACCAGGAGGTGGTTTCTGGGTGTCAGGAGCAGAGGTTTCAGCGAGGTCCGAGGTCTTTTGATCCACCTGCTTCTTAAAGAGGTTCGAAATCGGAGGAGTGTTATCCGGCTTGACGGGTTTCTTCTTCCTACCTGTCTTGGCCGCCTCTGACTCAGCCACCTCCGTAATGACCTTCCTGGTATTCTTTTTAGGACCGGGACCTCTGGGTCATTGGCCACGGTTGGAACTGCGAAGAGAGAATAAAATCAGGTAGAGTTTTTAATAATAAAAGAAAAATAAAAGGGAAAGGAATCAAAGTGCATACCTTGCACTGGCCAGGTGACAACCCAGCGGCTGTCCAGAAAGGCCTCGGCTGGGTATATCCGCCGGAGGAAGAGGTAGATGGAATTGCCGGCCAGCCAGTACTGATCCAGGTTAAGGGGCTCGGCGGACAGGGTCGTGTGGTTTGCTCAGTGCTTGTCCGGAATGAAATTTTCCCAGACATCCACGACAAACTTGTCATTCCAGCCGGGGACCCCATATAGCTCGGGGTTGACTTTGAAGTATCCCTTTAGCTGTCAATTCTTGGCAGAGTCCTTCTTGCCAAGGATGAAGTCCTGAACTCCCAGGCGCGCCTGTACAGTGTAAATCATCTCCTTGCCAGGGCACTTGATGAGCATGTTGAAGGACCTCCAAAGGTTGAAGGAGAGGTCAATCCCGCAACGGGAGCACCGTACAAGAAATCCCATCATCACAGCAACGACGTTCGGATGAATCTGGGCCGGGGAGATACTATGGTACTCCAGGAACCAGGAGTACAGCCGAGGGAATGGAAGACTCAATCCCCACATAAAGTGAATCCGGGGAATACACTGGACGGCCTTCACGGACTCCTCTGATGAGACGGAGGCGATCTGAGTGTCCAAAGGTACCAAGACCCCCATGCCGCTGAGGCACTTCTTAGTCCAGACGTCAGCTTGAAGTGAAGAGGCCCGGGCGGTGTCTTTAACCCTCTGTTCCCTATTTTTGGAACGCTTGAATTTGGGGTCGGAAGGAGTGAGATTGCTGGAGAGGTAAATCGGCTTGAAGGATGCCGATGAGTCAACAGATTGGGAGGCGGAAGCCTCGTGAGAAGTACTTTCATGAGAATAGGTGATGATGACCTCAGACTGAGCGGTGGACTAGACGTTAGTAGCAGCCATTGCTTTGAAGAGGAGAGAGAATATGAGTGTTTTAAACAAAGAGGTGAAGAATGATTTTTGAGATTTGATAGCGATGGATGGAATGGCCTATTTACAGAGAAAGGGAAACGGGAACGAGAGAAAGTGATTAAATGGGCTCGAGAAGCGAGGAAATAATAATGATAGTCATTAGTTGCCCTCGAGAAATGCGCGTCCACGTCTCATTGTTGTCGGGCAGGAAACGGAATTCTGCAAGCCAATCCTTCCGCCCTCGGATCAGGAGAGTTCTCATCCTCAACCGAAAGAACCGGCTTCCTGGGGCTAATGGTGATACCAGGCCCAGGCCCAACTACCCGGCAGTAGTGTGGGCTCGGCCCATGATGAGGTAAGCTAATGTGGAAGCATCCGGGATAATACAACTCGGATAAGGACGGGTACACTAGAAGCCACAGAGAGCATGGACCACATGGAGAGCATGAGTCACTGTATAAATAGTGCTCCTCAGCACTATTCCAAGTAAGTATCTTCTGATTATTCTAGTGAATACCCCTTTTCTCTCCCGGGATTCATCTTTCATCATCACGCTGGAGGGTCTACCCTCGGGTATCTCCCGGGTCTCTGTCTTGCAAGACCAGGTTATTAGATCAGAGGAAAGGGACGTCCGGACTGACCAGGCGGGCAGCATCATATGAGTGGTGTTTACGTAGTAGGAAAGTGGATAGAATGGTACATGTATGTAGTTTTCGAATTTGAAAAGTGTGTTTTATGTACTATAATGGAATGATGGGCTCAATGTTTTGAAATGTTGCTAACATTTGTTTTAATCTTAGGAGTTCCTTGATTCAACACCGTAGTTTGGGAGCTGATGTGTGAAGGTATGTATATAATGAAATGATAATATACATGGTTGTAATATTGTATTACAACATATACATATAGTAATTTCAATAAATGATGAAATTATTTCTCGATTGGATCGAGTTCATGCAGTCGCATTTCTCCTTGTCATAAAGGGAGACAAGAATATACATCAATAAGTAAGTATTAGTCTACGAAATCTTAAATGTCGACAATCTACAAGTATAAGAAGTCGTAAAATGTGACGTTCAATTTAAAGTTGAGAACTCGGAATGTCACTTATTTCTCTTACTTTTAGATGTCGAAAATTTGCTAATTTATTTATATTAATTTTTATTGCGCTTTTCATGCTTAGTGGTGCATCGTTCTTAAATAAAATAGAATATGAATGAAATTAAATATAATGAAATGATAATATACGTGGTTGTAATATAGTATTACAACATATACATAAAGTACTTTCAATAAACGATGAAATTTATTTCTCGACTGGATCGAGTTCATGCAGTCCCATTTCTCTTTGTGGTAAAGGGACACGAGAAAACAGGTGAAATTCAATACAAATGACATAGGTACCAATAATATGCCACATATATTAAGGCATCAATAATAAGGCACATATATTAAGGCATCAATATTAAGGCCACCAATATGCATATACACAGGAATCGTTAGTACATACATATGCTAGAGAACATAAGTACGACCAAGAAGTCGGAAGTAGAAGATTTGACACATTAACCTACCTGTGTATATAGAGCGAATTAAAATAAAAGCTAATTAATGTTATATGCAAAATATAATGTAGAACATTTCCTTTAAAATAAAAATCATTTAGGTAGCACTAAACCAAAATTACCCTACAGTTCTAGATGTCGAAATTGTCAATGGCTTCTTAGCCGATTTCTCGTGCTAAACATGTTTTGCATGGATACCAAAATGAATTCGAGTAATTAAAATTCTCTCGATATGTTAATATTGCGACCTAAGGGGGTGGGTTTAGGGTTTTGAGATGAATTTCTAGTGTGTGTGGTTTGCGATGTCGAATATACATCAATAAGTAAGCATCCGTTTACGAAATCGTAAATGTCTACAATCTAGAAGTATAAGAAGTCATAAAATGTGACGTCCAATTTAAAAGATGAGAAGTCGGAATGTCACATATTCCTCTTACTTTTAGATGTCGAAAAATTTGCTAATTTATTTATATTAATTTTTATTGCGCTATTCATGCTTAGTGGTGCATCGTTCTTAAATAAAATAGAACATGAATGAAATTAAATATAATGAAATGATAATATATGCGGTTGTAATATATTAATACAACATATACATATAGTACTTTCAATAAACGATGAAATTTATTTCTCGATTGGATTGAGTTCATGCAGTCACATTTCTCTTTGTCGTAAAGGGAGACGAGAAAACAGGTGAAATTCAATAAAAATGACATAGGTACCAATAATATGCTACATTTATTAAGGCATCAATAAGGCCACCAATATGCATATACACAAGAATCGTTAGTACATATATATGCTAGAGAAATAAGTACGACCAAGAAGTCGGAAGTATAAAATTTGACACATTAACCTACCTGCGTATATAGAGCGAATTATAGTAATTTCAATGAACGATGAAGCTTATTTATCGATTGGATTGAGTTCATGCAGTTCAGTCGCAATTCTCTTTGTAGTAAAGGGAGACTAGAAAACGGGTAATATTCATTGCAAATGACATAGCTAGGTACCAAAAATATTGATGAACAATCATGTAGGTCGGCAGAACCGGAATCATATCAGATCACACGTTAAGGCAACCAATATGCATATACACAGGAACAGTATGTACATACATATACTAGAGAACATAAGTACGACCAAGAAGTCGCAAGTTCAAAAATTGATACATTAACCTACCTGAGTATATAGAGCGAATTATAACAAAAGCTAATTAATGGTTGACTGTACAATATAACGTCGAATATTTTCGTTTAATATAAAAACCATGTATCGTAGCGCTAAACCAAATTTACCCAACAGTTTTAGATATCGAACTTTTAAACGGCTTCTAAGCCAATTTCTCGTGCTACACATGCTTTTCATGGATACAAAAATGAATTTAAGTAATTAAAATTCTCTCGATATTTACACGAGTGTTTTAAATATTGCGACTCAAGGGGGTGGGTTTAGGGTTTAGGGTTTAGGGTTTTGAGGTGAATCTGTAATGTGTGTGGTTTGCAAATTCGAATAAACATGAATGAGTCATCATCAGTCTCGAAATCGTAAATTGTATAAAGTAAAAATATATATAAGAAGTCGCAAACTTTCATCATACTAAGTTTAAACTGTTTTTGAGTTCTAAAACTGGTCTTCACATATGTTTTCTGTAAGGATTATTATCTGATTTTCACCTTCATTCACAAATCAAAAAGAGGGATACCCGACTACCTAATCGGGGACGTAACATTTTTAGTAAACCAGTTACGAAATCGAAAAATGTTTAATCGTTCCTTCTTGCGAATGAGAAACCTATTTGATAAAAGATTCTCCCGACCAGTATAATACTCTAAAATGTACCCAGAGTCGTGTCAAATTCATCTGAAGAGGATGTCATAATGTTCGATTTCGAAACAAGTTAGAAAGTCCACCCTATTTTAATATCAAATTCTTAAACACTGGAACAAATAGGACGTTCTCTTGGCGGTATTTCATCCTTCGAAAGTATGATAGAGGAAATAAAATTATACTTTAATAAGAAATAGTAATGACTTGTAAGTTCGATTTCTTAAACCCTCTTATATTTTCATTTGTCCTTACGTTTTTGACTTCGTAAATAATCAGCCGGTCAAACATCAGCTTCCTGTTTATATTGAAGTGGGAATACACAACACTTATTTCTCTCATTTTTTTCACTACTCTACCACATCTACTTTATGATACACCCCCATTTTCTCTTCCAAATTTATAGATCTACTACTTAATCATCCTCAAAATCATAATCTATACCTCTTTTCTTGATCATCTACCATATCACTTGATTGGGTGAGGTTTTAATTGTTGTTGTGTTTGCATGAACGATGTGATTTGTTTATGTAGAAATTTCAATGCGGGTATCACATTAAAACTTAGTATATCTCTCTTGCATTTGGTGATTCTTTATGGAATGAATGTGATTTTTAATTTAGTTTTTCTAAACCAAATGTTCTTTAGTTTTATAAATGCGAACTTGCATTTTAATTTTACATTAGAGTCCTAGACTCCTCCCATTTACCTCGCTTGGAGGCATGTTTGCGTGATTAATATTGTTAGGATTATGCAAACTTTTGAAATGATGAAATAGCAATTTGATACTCTGAGAAACTATAAGTTTAAACCCTAAACCTAGCATTAAATACGTACACACATCTTTCTAAACCTAGGCATGATTATGGTTGAGCATTTATGGTGCCTTTTCTTCACCATAGTTTTAACCTTAAGTTTAATCTACCCATGTATAAACCTATGTTAGGGAAGAGCATCGATATGATTTCATATTTAGTTGGTATCACATTGCCTTACATTAATTCTAACATCTATCTCATGTCTAAGGTATCACATTTGAGGCCATGTAGAGGTTTGACATGCTAACGGTGACGCTAATGTCCCTACTTCAATGGTACGTTTTATTTGTATGTATGGTTTATATTGGTTTCACAATTGTTTGAATTACAAAACCTTTCATGTTATTTATCGATTTTTTTTTCATTTTTGGATGAAGCTTCTTGCATAGTGTAGTACAAAATTGTGGTAGGCCATGGATTGGTTTTCTATGCCCCGAGCATAATCAAGAGATTGTGCATTCTCGCGAAGAATGCCTAGCATACTTGACGGTTGGACTAAGCGATCCTACAAAAGTATTCTTCTTGTTGTCATTGCTCCACAAGTAAGTCCGACATTAATAGTTGTAAAATTCCCTTATAAACATTTCTTGGATGTTTATTGTTTCTAACAATATTTTTTTGAATTAGGGGTCATTGGCGTTTGGTTGCAATCAATAAGACAACTAAACAAGTGTATTGGATTGATTCTCTGCACCTACCACCAATCACTTCTTTTGTTGAGATTTTCAAACAAGCGTTGGAGTTCGTTAATCCAAACTGTCGATCGGCCTTCGGTGTGCATCAAATCAAGGTATGCCAAACTAGACACAAGTAATGTATGGGCCGTTGATGCAGAATGCCCATGCCTAAAAATACTAATCACTACTTCTCCATGTTTATTGTACAGTACATGAAGCAAAATACTTGTTGGGAATGCGGTTATTTCCGATGGCGACGACACTTCAAGTTGTCTCTTCTGCTAAGTTGAACAATAACCTTGAATCGGTAAGTATTTACTACAATTTTTCTCCCCTTCATTTTTGTATTTGTTTTTCCTAGCATGTTAGTGAACGTGATATGTTATCTTTATTTTGTTCAACTATCTTTTCAAGAACGACTCAACGATCCTTACACTACTACAAAATCAGCCCATTTAAGGTGGTTCCTCCCCTTCATGTACTAAGGCAGAAAACAAATGCCTTGGGTGGTTGTGACTTAGATGAGAAAAATCATCTAAGGCGGTTCCTCTTCCGCCTTAAATGTTTAAGGGTATAAGGCGTTTATTTCCGCCTTAAATCATTGTGTATACGCCTTGCAAAACTCTTGCGAAATCGCAAGTATGAATGTCAGCTTGATATGCTTTTTATACTTACGACATCGTAAGTATGTAACGCTAATACCAAACACATCAATACTTTTGCAGTTACGACACAAGCTGATGAATCGCCAGTTCAAAACCTTGCGCAATCGCTAGTGCTGTAAGCCTAGATTGTAAAATATTAGGGACCCAGACTGCTTGCGACAACAGTCACGCGAATCGCTAGAAAGAAGTCACGATAGTGCAGATCATGCAAGCATCTCATTTCTTAAGCTTATAACGAGACTTCTTACGACAGTTGGTAGCCAACTCGCTATCTGGCAAAGCCAGAATTTCTGGTTGGATTGAACGAGACTAGTGACGACAGTGACGTGCTAGTCGTTAGTAAACTATGGCAATAGCGCAACCAGACCAGCCTATTGATTTAAAATTGTAGGTACTCGAGGCCTGTCGATGTCGTAAGAAAATCGCCTGTAGTTGTACTAGCGAGCTCGCTAGTATTGTCGTCAGCATTAGACGACGTCGTTTGTGAATTTCGTGGGCGAGAAAAAAAATGTAGCTGCGAGAGAGCTACTGAATAAGCCAGCTCTCTGCGTGCACCGTTACAACATCGATAGGTCTCATATTGGAGAGGCAGAGAAGAACGAGCGATTTGGTAGCGATGGCGCAAAAAAAGAAGCTAAGAAATATGCTTTCATGCGAGTGTAGTTGCGACTGCACTAGATAATCGCCTGAATTTAAGGTCATAAGCGAGGAAGCTTAAGAATTCGCCGGTTATTTGTTAGTATCACTAAATTGTAGTATATGAGCCATTTCCACCCAAATAAAAAGCATTAGGGTTTCATTATGTTCAACTAAGCTGACAATAGCAAGATACGTGGTCTCTTAGAACAAAACATGAACGTCAAACACTAGCAAGCCACACTTTATAAACTTACTGAAATAATGGCACTCAAAAGTATAGGTATCCAACCATAAACAAAGTAAACAAGCTTTTATCGGGTACGTGAGGCCTAGAGATGTACCGAGATCTAATAAGGACCAAGTGTCTAGCAGATGCATCTCTACCATCCTCCAACTCCTTTTTGGTGTATGGTGCATGATTTTCATCGAGAATCTACGAATAGGAAATGTTTTTTAATACTAGTAAAGGCAATGTAGATAGTATTAGGTACACAAAGTAAGTTGTAAGGATGCTTACGCGATTTAATTCCAAATTATCCTCAACAAGGCCAGCGACGCACTCGCTGGCATACAACATCATGTAGTAACCGCACTCTCAATTTGACAATTGCTTTCGGTGCTGAAAGTGAAGAAGTATAACAAATGATTTGAAATGAAAGCTTAGTGGAAATAAATGAGAATGGGATTTGAAATGTCACCTGAATCTGCATAAGGTTGAATGGAAGTAGTGTGTCGTCATGTGCACTATGCATAGCAACCTCCAATAAATCAGCAAATTTTGTAGATGGACCAAAGTGTAGCGGGTCCATCCAATACACTCGCTTCAACAATGGTATCATAGCTACAAAACTCCAATGGTCACTACATATTTTAAGAAATTAAAATGTAACAACCCGGCTCGAAGATTTGAATGTTTACAAATGCAAATATCCAATTGTAAAAAAGAAAACTAACCTCTCTAGATATGGGCCTATGTAAACTGTCTTGGTCTTGTCACTAAGGATCTTTGAAAGATAAGCAAGTCGTGATTGATTACTTTCATTCATTTCTTGCAGGCATATTGGGTGCAAAAAACCAATGAAAGTCTTTGTGTTAATTAGAGCAAGGTATTGCATGTACCTAAATAAACCATAGAGCGGAGATGAACGTATATTAGTGCATAAGTATTTGAACATTTGTAAGTTGCAATACGCAAGAAAAGATGAGAACAAGTAGCTTACATTTGATGTAGTATAAGGATTGTTTCGGGAAGGGTTTGATAGTGCCAGAAAAGGGCAAAGTCTTCCCATGGAACGACTAATTCTCTCGCTTCGCTGAATACCTATTTATTGGAGTAGAAATAGTAAACGGATTCGCGACTATTGTGGCCCACCATATCATAAAACGTGCGAACGAATCCCGGGAGGGCTTTGATGAATCCAACTTCTCCCGCTGACATCGGGTGCTTAGCTACCGGGAATTTGAGTGGGTCTAAGATGGGTGATAGTTTCTTTCTATTAGTTGGGATAGAATTTGAATTTACATCAACGACCAACCATTTGGGCCACACAAAGAAATGTCCCAAACCTTTACCCACTGTCGTGCACTCTTTATCCGCGACCGGTACCAAGGCATCCTCGACTACAACATGTAGTATAGAAACCCTAACAAAATCAATAGGGACTGTGGCCTCGTGATGTAGTGTAATGTGAGGATATGAATTTCCCATTGCAACGTGGCGTGGTTTAGAATTCGTCCCATGTGAGGATCGTGGGCCAAGTCAACGATCATGCCACTTGGTCAAGGGCAGGCCCAAGAGGCCCAATGGTGCTGCGGGAATGGACGGCTGGAATGGGCTGGCATGGGCACGTGCCGAGATCCTCAGAGGCCCATCAGCGTGCCTAAAACCCTAGACACAGAACCTTGGCATGAGCTATAAAAGGAAGGAGCAGGAGAAAAAGGGAGGTAAGCTCACAAATACTGTTGAAGGAGTTAAGCCACAAACATTATCAATTGACTGACTTTGGCATCGGAGCGGGAACGGCTATCGCCCTCCCCGCGCTGACCTAGCCATTCTTCTTCCCTGTGTAGATAGCCTGTTGACAGTACCGTTCAAGGTGAAGCACTTATTTGTGGCCGTAACATTGGCGCCGTCTGTGGGGAACCTTGTTATTCTTACAGCCCACGCACTCAACCGATGAGTGGAGAAACCAGCAGTCAGATCCCGCCCATGGCCGATCTGACGGGACGCGAGGACGATGAAGATGAAGAGCTCGACCAATACTCGGTCAAGCATCCCGCCGCTCGCCGGCTGTCGAGCCAAGTGGTGGGACCGGAGTCGACGCCGAACCCTACCCTGGGGGAAGCGAAGGAGAGCATGGATCTGATCCAGCGCATCGTCAACTCCCAAGAGCGCATGGCCAACTAGTTTGGGCGCTAGAGCGGGAAAGATCACCCCGAAGCGCCTGTTCCAGGGCGTCAGCGCGATGAAGCAGAAGGCACCCGACGAGTCAGAACCGCCAGCGCAGGGCGTGGAGACAAACCTCATTCCGATCACCCACGATGGTGAGGACTCAGGGGAAGACGAAGACCCGGAGCAGGTATGGGCGACCTCATACATTCACAAGCCGAAAGTCCCGCCGCGCGTTCCTGTTCACCGACGCCTCGCCGTGAACTGGACCCCGCCGGAGGGAGAGAAACTCCGAGGAAGCCCGTTCACCCGTTCGGTGATGGAGTTCATGGTCGACTCGAAGATCCGTATCCCCCCAAACTTGGGGTCATATGACGGTTCAACGGACCCGGCCGACCACATCCACACTTTCACGACGTCCATGTCAATGTACAGCACACCCGAGCCGATCTGGTGCAGGGCGTTCGCCACAACCCTCAAGGAGGCGGCGAGACTGTGGTTTGCCAACCTTGAAAACGACAACATCTCAAACTTCGCGAAGCTGGAGGACCTCTTCCTGACGCGGTTCATGCAGAAGAAGAAGTTCGCCCTCACCACACAAGACGTGCTGCGGATCAGGCAACGGTCGGGCGAATCACTCATGGACTACTACGAGCGGTTCATCACCGAGTGCAACAAGGTGGAGGACAGGCTGGACGAGAAATGGCCGGTCGAGATTTTCGTGCAAGGGTTAACCCACACCCTCTTGAAGGTTCGGCTGTCGAAAAAGCCTGTTTTCACCTTATACGAGCTCCACATCAAAGTCGAGGAGTATCACAGAGGGGACAAGGCCACCAAGGACATCACTTCTGGAGGGGAGTCAAGGAAGGACAAGTCGAGAGGATCCGTGAAGGATAGGTTGGGCAGCAGAGAGGAACCATCGAAGGACAGGTCTTTCACGCCTTTGACCAGGACCCCGAAGCAAATCTTCATGGCCGTGGCGGATCAGGGAATTCTCCCGGTCCCCCGCAAGATGAAGCTACCGCCCTCCAAGAGGGATATGAGCCTCTACTGCGACTACCATGAGGATCACGGCCACGACACCGACGAGTGCATACACCTCAAAAAGGCCATCGAAGCCTGCCTCAAGCGAGGGCATCTCAAGAAGTATGCCAAGGAGGCCCGGGAGTACAACAGAGAAGAGTACTCGTCGCGGTCAGGTGAACGACGGACTGAACGAGGAAGCGAGCGTGGGAGTGAACGGTCACGCGATCGGTCGACTGGGCCCAGGTAAAAGGAAGTCCAACGGGCCGAGAAGAAGGAAGAGTCGGGAAAGAGGCGAAGGTATGAGGACGTTTCTTCGCAGGATGAAGAACCAACCGCTCCCACCGGCACGATACTCACCATCATCGGGGGGAACGTAGGAGGAGCCACGAAGTCTCAAAGGAAGGCGCGTTGACGCAAGACGCCCGAGCCGACGCCCATGTCAAGGAGGCTGACGCCGGAGGAGGTAATCACCTTCAGTTCCGAAGATCCTGTACCCGACCGACCTGCTGGGGGTGACGCCGTGGTCATCACGGTGCAAATCATGGACAAGTTGGTGCACCGCGCGTACGTTGACGGCGGCAGCTCGGCGGAGATCATGTATTGGCATTGTTTCGAGAGGCTGGATGAGAACACGCGCAAGGGATTGGCCCCGATGGCAACGTCGTTGGTCGACTTTGCGGACCGGACTGTTTGGCCCGAGGGGATCATCACCCTGCCGGTGGCGGTCGGCACGGCCCCCCGCAGGAAAATCGTGGACCTTGAGTTCATTGTAATCAAGGCGCACAGCCTGTACAACTTGATACTCGGCAGGCCGGCACTGGCAGCTTTGAAGGGGATCGTGTCCACCCTCCATTTGTTGTTGAAGTTTTCCACGAGGGAAGGGATAGCGACGGTGCGGGGCGATCAGCAAAAGGCTAGGGAGTGCCATCGAGTGGCCCTCAGAAAAAGGAAGAACCCCGAGGAACCGTCCGGGCAACCGTCGGGAGGGACATCCGGCAGAACATCGGCTCGAAGGGTGCAAATGGTATCCCCGAAGGAAAGGACCATCGTCAAAGAGTTGGGAAGCGAGGTAGAAACCGTGTACCTACATGGGGACCAAGCGATGCCCATACAGGTCGGAGCGAGCGTTCCCGACGAGGTGATGCTGTCAATGATCAGGGTGCTGGAGAAACACGGGGATGTGTTCGCGAGGAAACCGTCGGACATGACCGGGATCTCCCCGGAACTCGGAATGCACTCGTTGAATATCAACCCTCTACACAGGCCGGTCATCCAGAAAAGAAGGCCCTTGTGCCGCGAAAGGAACGAAGCAGTCAATAGGGAGGTCAATGAGCTCGTCAACGCGGGAATTCTTGTGGAGGTACCGTACCCGGTCTGGCTAGCCAACCCTGTTTTGGTTAAAAAATAGGACGGCAGTTGTAGGATGTGCGTCGACTACAAGATCCTCAACAAGGCGTGCCCGAAGGATTGCTACCCAACCCCAGCCATCGATCAGGAAAGTGGACGCGCTGGGGGGCTTCCCGATCAAGTGTTTCTTGGACGCGTACAAAGGCTACCACCAGATCCCGACGAAGCCCGAAGACGTGAATAATACCGCCTTCATCACCGAGAGAGGGGCTTTTGCTTACAGAATGATGCCGTTCGGACTGCGGAACACGGGGGCCACTTATCAAAGGGTGGTCGATGTCGAAATGTCTTTGGGGAACAAGTGGGGCGCAATGTCGAAATTTACGTGGATGACATGGTCATCAAGAGCAAAAGTTTCGGTGATCTGATCAAGGATGTGGACGAGACATTAGGCAGGCTGAAAGAGATAGGGATGAAGCTGAACCCGGCCAAGTGCCAGTTCGCCGTCGGGTCAGGGAAGTTCCTTGGTCACATGGTTTCGAACAGTGGCTTGAACGTCAACCCGAAGAAGGTACAAGCGGTCGTGGACATGCCCGCTCCCAGGACAGTGAAGGATATCCAGAGCCTCAACGGGAAGTTGGCCGCGATGAACCGTTTCTTGTCTCGGGCGGCAAAGAGATCGCTGCCTTTCCTGAAAGTCCTCAAGGGATGCGTCGGCGCGGCTGGGGCCATCCAGTGGGGGCCCGCAGAATGTGAGGCCCGAGAAATTTTATATAATTATAATAAAATATGTAAATATATATATATTTATAAATATAAAGGGAATATTAATAGAAAATAGTAATAAATAATTAACATCATCTTGATCTGGGAGAAAATCAAAATGAAGCATACAGGGACTTTTCTAACTAAAGGTTTAGGATAGGTATTAGTGGTAGTTGTATGGTTAATGATTATTTTAATTAGTGGTAAAGATATAATATGTCTTAAAAGATAAATTTTTGCCTAAATTATATTCAAGAAACGTGTGGGTGAGAATCGGATCGACAGGAATAAACGCAGAGAATGAGAGAGGGCAAGAAACGCTTGTAACTGTGTTTTGAGAGTAAAGAAGGGGGAGAAGAAAAGAAGGAACGATTGATCTCTTCTAGCTATAAAAGGGGTCTCTTCCTTAATTTCTTTCCCTCAGAATTGCCCTTTTAATCGTGAAGAGAGAGCTGAGTTATTTTGGAAGTCTCTAGTGTTTTCGGGGAGTTCTTTGTTTTATTTTTCATGAATTAGTTGGAGGAGTTGTAGAATTTATAAGAAAACTTGGTTGAATATGAAATGTAGGCACAGGTAGAACCAATTGGTTGAAATTGATGTTGCAGGTGTAGGAATTCAGGGAGTTAATCAAAAGAGCCTAACTTTTGCATACCTAAATGAGAAATTAGGCACGTTTATGTGTAGGAATGTACTGGGTATGATATTGAAGAAAAAGTCAGGATTTTGAAGTTAGGTTTGTATGTGAAGACATAAGATTAATTCTAAATTATTATCATTATAATTGCAGGAACTATTGAAGAAGATTGTGACGTTTAATTTCAAGAACGGTGAGGTTTTAACGTTTTTCGATCCCTTGTCCTAAAGCACTTGCTATGTGTGGTAATTTTAGAAAACCAAAACTGTTGCTTTGTGAGTTAAGCTTAAGGACAGGTTTAAAACAAATGCTTCTTAACTAAAAACATATTCATGTTGCTGGAGCTAGTATTTTGCATTATTCTTAATATGAGTAATCTGAAAATGTGTAGTATGTCACCTTGTGTGCTACTTGAGTATTAAGATACAAATTCATGTGAAAAAATGGAAACGAGAAGTGACCCTGTCGTATTTGAATTGTATTCTTGACATGATATAGTAACCTATGAATCTAAATTGCTCGACTTGAAAGTGTTTTCTACCTAGGTGTTGCGTGCCTGGTAGACTTGACTTGTTTACTTACATGATAAGCTACCTGGAGTACTGTAGACTTGACTTGTTTCTTGCGTGATAAACCATCTGGGGGTACTATGTGCCCGGTGGTACTTGACTTGCGTGTGGAACTTTAAACTACCTGGGGGTACTAAGTGCCCGGTAGTACTGTTCTAGGATCCCACCCCCATTGGATTAACCGATTCACCGAGGTCGGCGTTGGGCCTGATCGCTGTTAGGTCCCAGTGGGTCGATATTCTCGAGATATCACACTTGGGCTTTTAAGCCACCTGGCGTGTTGGCGCGGCCACCTAGTTATTTGTTTATGAAATAATATGCTTCCTGATAAAAGTTCCTCCTTGCTTGCTAAGATATCAACTGACAGATCCGTGTGATATTATCTCCTTTTATTTTATCTGTTCAGAGTATGTGGATAACGTGATTAGGATCATGCACTCTTAAAATATTCGTACACAGTAGATTAATCAAGAATGCTTGTAAATATGTGAACTTGAACTTACTATTATTCTGTTCTTGAGAGTCTACAACATATACAATTAATACTGCTAAATGGTATGCTGCTCACATTATAACCTTGTTGTTTGTTGATTTTGTGACTATTTGAGTCGTTTGCTAAGTGCTGACCGTCAAGGTATTTAAGAATGTAAAATACTCTCACTGAGCGGGCTGTGGCTCACCCCTTTATTCCCAACATTCTTTTCAGATTTCGAATAAGACGAGCACGTGGGTTTGGGAGACTGTTAGAAGCCTTACCAAGAGAGTGACGCTAGTTTCCCTTAAGTCATGTAGAAATAAAGAGTTTCAACACACATTCTGTTTTGATGAACTGTAGTTTCCAGTCATTTCGTGATAATAATAATATTCTATTTCCTTTCTTTAAATATAAAGTAATGTTTAGTCTTGAAATTTATTAATTAATTAGAGAATACGCTGGGGTGTCACACAGAAGGCGAAGCATTTCGAGAGCTGAAAGAGCACCTCAAGGTGCTGCCGACTTTGTCGCCCCCAGAAAGCGGAGAAACCCTTTTTCTGTACCTGGCCGCGGGATCGGAAGTGGTCAGCGGAGCGTTGGTCCGAGAGGAAGGCAAAGTGCAACGCCCCGTATACTACGTTAGCAGGACGTTGCAGGGGGCAGAAACCAGGTATACTGATCAGGAGAAGTTGGCCCTCGCCCTCATCCACTCGGCAAGGAGGTTGAGATCATACTTCCAAGCCCACCCTGTGGTTGTCTTGACAAATGAGCCTCTGAAAGCGATCTTAGCTAAGCCGGAATCATCGGGGAAATTGGCCAAGTGGGCCGTTGAGCTTGGAGAACACGCCATCCAGTACGCCCCCAGGAAGGCGATTAAAGGACAGGTGATGGCAGACTTCTTGGCGGAAATCCCCTCGACAACGAAGGTCACGATCGAGGACCTGGCGACGGAGGCAGCGGACGTCCCGATTCGGACCCGGCGTCGGGAGGACAGGACGGATTGGTGGAAACTCCACGTGGATGGCGCGTCAGGCGTCGAGGGAGCGGGAGCCGGTTTAATTGTCACAAACCCTGACGGACAGGAGACCACCTACGCTCTGAGGTTTGAGTTCCCGGCAACGAATAACGAGGCTGAGTACGAGGCGTTGATAGCGGGGATGGAGATTGCCAAGAGATTGGGAACGAACAAGCTGGATGCGTATGGTGACTCGGCCTTGGTGGCCAACCAGTTCAGCGGAACCTATCAGGCGAAGGAGCTGTCGATGCAGAAGTATTTGGCAAAGGTAAAGACGCTTGTTACGTCGTTTGAAGGTTTCGACGTCACCCGGGTCTCCCGTTCGGAAAACACTCGAGCCGACGCGCTCAGCAAGCTCGCTTCGACCGCCAGTAGTCACCTGTCGAAGGGGGTGCTGGTAGAAACGTTGGCCGTAAGGTCGACGGAGGGCCAGGAACAACTAGCCATCTCGACCGAACCTCCCAGCTGGATGACCCCGATTAGGGAGTTCTTGTTCAACGGACAGACCCCGGACGACGTCGGCAAAGCGAGACAGCTTGAGAGGAGAGCCTTGGAGTTCGCCTTGAAGGACGGAGTGCTCTACAAGAAGGGATATTTGCAACCCTGGCTGAGATGTATTTCCCCTAAGCAGGCGGACAGGCTGTTGGCGGAACTGCACGAAGGGACGTGTGGGAGCCATCAAGGGGCGAGGACATTGGCCTTGAGGGCCTCGCGAGCGGGTTTTTACTGGCCGAACATGAGAGCCAATGCCGACGAGCTGGTGAAGAAGTGCGTCAAATGCCAAGCCCACGACAAGGTGTTGCATTCCCCCGGAGTGCCGATGAAGAGCATCTCAGGCCCGTGGCCCTTCGCCAAATGGGGAATAGACATAGTTGGCCCGTTCCCCGTGGCGACTGGAAGGAGGCGTTTTCTCGTCGTGGCGGTAGACTACTTCACCAAATGGGCGGAAGCCCGGGCGGTGGCGAGCATCACCGGCAAGAGAATGACGAACTTCGTATGGAGGAATGTGGTGTGCCGGTTCGGACTGCCCCAGACCATCGTGAGCGACAATGGGAAGCAGTTCGAGGGGGAGCCGTTCAAGTCATGGTGTTCCCAGCTGGGGATCGAGCAAAAGTTCACTTCGGTGGCGCACCCCCAAGCGAACGGCTTGACGGAACGCACCAACGGGATAATCATCCAGGGACTGAAGCGACGACTGGATCAGGCCAAAGGGAACTGGGTGGAGGAGCTCCCGTCAGTACTGTGGGCATATAGGACCACACCCCGGGCGGCCACGGGGGAATCGCCGTACCGCTTGTACTATGGGAGCGAGGCGATCATACCCCCAGAAGTGATCGTGCCGTCGCCGAGACTCGCCAAGCCGTTGGCTGAACCGGAGAATGAGGAAGAAATCCGAGCCAGCCTGGACGAGCTTGAGGACCAGAGGGAGAAGGCAGCGCTGACTGAGGCGGCGTACAAGTCTTACATCGAGCAGCGATACAACAGCCGCGTCCGAGACCGGTCGTTGAAGGTGGGCGAGCTCGCCCTTCGGAAGAATGAGGCCAGCCGTGCCGAGGGAACGAAGATGCTGGACGTCACGTGGGAAGGCCCATACCAGGTAGCGGAGGTGCTGGGCGACGGGGCGTACAAGCTCAACACTCTGGCGGGAGAACCAGTTCCCCGCACCTGGAACATGAGCAACCTCCGGAAGTTCTACGGGTAACCAGGTATCAGCCTGGATATTTATGTATGTATATAGACAGTACGCCTTAACCTGTGGGCGAAGGAAACACTTTTGGTCGGGTTCCCGACGCGATCACCCTGCCCCGTTCGTTTGCTCAGCGGGGAAATGATCGTCAGGGGACTCGCTTTCCTCTTTTGTAGCAAGTAATGCAAAGCAGGCCCGGCGATATGAATGTTATTTGTGCACACGTCAGGCGACGCGATTGAGCTCGTTTCCCCCAAGAACCTCCTGGGGGCTCAGCCACGCCAGTCGCCCCAACGTCCAAATGGACAGGTGAGCCCGACGATGAGCCCGACGGCTAGTTCCGTGGGGGGTCGAGGCAACACTTAACTAATTTCGTTCGATAGGCGACACAACTGAGGTCGTTGCCCCCAAGAACCTCCTGGGGGCTCAGCCGCATCAGTCGCCCCGACGTCAAAATGGACAAGTGAGCCCGACGATGAACCCGACGGATAGTTCCGTGGGGCGTCGAGGCAACACTTAACTAATTTCAGCCGCTGGCCGACATAACTTAGCTCGTTGCCCCCAAAGGTCACCTGGGGGCTCAGCCGCCTCAGTCACCCGATGGAACAAATGGACAGGTGAGCCCGATGATGAATCCGACGGCGAACGTCGCGGGTTGCCGGAGTTACACTTAACTAATCCGCTGTTCGGCATAATCAAACCCGTAGCCCTCGGGACGATGGAGGACACGGCAGCACTGGACGACCAACTCGACGTCCGGATGAACGGTCGTATCGGTACATCCGAGCACCGTCGACGCGCGTTTATGGACAAGTAAGGGAGAAACGGGGAAGAGCAAAAGATTCAATACCAGAATAAAAACAGCCCGAAGTGGACAATATCCGAATAGTGCAGAAGGTAAGAAATATTGTTATGAGTAGCAAAATAAGACAAAGCCACAGATGGCACAAAACAACGCCACACAGGGCGGATCATTCAGACGCTTCAGTTGCCGCCGGTCTTCTCGTCGTCACCCCCCATGGTCGACTCGTGCGCCGGCGCCTCGCCCACCAATCCTGCCTCCTGGAGGTCGTCCAACAGGTCATCAGGCGCGTCCTTCTCAGCGGTCACGGCAACCACTTCGACAGGAACCTGGCCGGACGGGTGAGTCGTCGACGCGGCAGAAGGCGGCTGAGGCTCAGAGCGCTGGGGGGGAGTCCACCCCACGATCGCCTCAGGCGACATCTCCGCAGACAACTCAGAGAAGTATTCTGCGAATGGGTACTTACCAAAGACAGAAAACAGCTCATCCAGTGAACGGCTGAACCGAGAGGCGTCACCCTCGTATATCTCGTCCAAGTCGAAGGCCCGGTAGACCGCCCGGCGGAAGCGACGGCGTTCGTTGTCACTTGAAGCCACCTTGAGGAAGACATCGGGGAGACCAACCTCGATGGCCCACTTGTACTTGGCGACGGCAGCAGCGATCCGAGAGTCGTGGTCGGCCATGGCCTCCTCAGCGCTCTGCAGCTTGGCGCACATCAGATCGAGCGTCTCCAGCTGAGCCTTAGCCTCCTTCAGCTTCCCGCTAGCCGAGTCCCGTTCAGCGACGGCGGCATCCTTCTCCACCTTCAGAGCGGCGACAGACGCGGTCAACTCGTCCACTTGAGCTTGGAGGTCGACCGGGTTGACGGCGGCGCGAGCGTTCAGCTCCCCCATCATCTGCTCCTGCTTCCGGTTAAGGTCGCGAGCTGCCTCCAGAGCTACCTGACAGGAAGTGAGCAGGCCGCGAGAGCGGGACGCCTGACAGTGTAGACGGCCCAACTCACCCCTGAGGGAAGCAAAAAGGCAGGCCACCTGGAAGTTCAAGGAAGATGACCGTAAAATAAAAATGCCTACTTAAACAGTGGCGGATGGAAACAGAAGAAGAAATATCATACCTCCAGGCTGGCTGAGTCAAACCGGTCCATAAGACTGACGGAGTTGTGGAAATTGACCAGAGGGCTCGCGCGCCAGGCCTCGAGATGACCTCTGGGGAAAGCCGAGGCCAGAAAGTCAGCACGACCCTTCAGGGCAGTCAGCACCGGTCCGGCCGGAGGAGGCAGAGACTCCGCCCGGAGAAGCTTGTTGCGATGCAGCTCGTCGGGAGGAGGCTGAGACGTTCCTTCGAAGGCGACCTCGACGTTCATCGCGTCGGCCGGCCTCTTGTGGGGGTTCCTGTGGTCACCTGAGTCGTCGCCCTCCAGGTTGATGAAGTCGGGACGCGTGACGTTAGGCTCGGAAATGTCAAGCTGAGACTCAGAGTGTTGAGCGCGACTGTCGTCAAGAGCAGAGGCGGACGAACAAGCCTGGCGACGTTCGGATCGGCGAAGGTATTTCTCCATGTCGGAGTCGGCGAACTAAGCGTCCGAGTGGACGTCGGGATGACTGTCGGTCTCGCCGTCGACGGTCCTGGAAGCTGTCGCAAATAAACAAAAAGGGGCAAAGAGGAATCAGTAGAACGGCATGATTGGTCAAAACAGGAGTGACAAAAGGAGGAAAAGAAAAAAAACAAAAGCACGGTTAAAACGCTGGTCGACCTTCCCCCGGACCCTCGCTGGACGGGACGGAATGCCTCGGCGATTGCATCACCACATCAAGCCGACAGTGCGGGAGTCCGCACTGGCTCAAGAGCTCCTCGGAGTTCACGGCCGTCCACAACATCGTGCCCTGCTTCAGCTTGCGAACCTCCGAATCCAACACGGCCGCCTCGCCGTCGCTGGGACGGAGCCCCCGGGTCGCCGGATCACCTACCGGGTATCTGACCCGACTCGCTCGAGAACCCCATACCAGATCGTTATCCACATACACGAACTTGGATCCCCAGCCGGATTTCTTCGGCCTTTTCTGCAGCAGAGACTTGCCCGCCGCCGGCCGGAACTTGATCTGGCAGTAGCCCTTGTCCACGCATGGGTAGGCGAATACCCTAAGCAGGGGCAAGGTGGGGACAACCTGCTGGCGGGAGCACACGATCTGGAAACCGATCAGCGCCTTGACGGAGTTTGGCTGAAGGTAGCGCAGATCAAGCCCGAAGAAGGCCAGCGCCTGTTTGAAAAAGCCGGTCAATGGGAGGCGCAGACCGCAGGAAAAGAGGTATTCGCAGTGAACAGCGGTAAAACCCTCAGGGGCTTCCGCTACCGACTGCCCAACCTCCGAGAGGCGGATCTGCAACTCCAAATCCGTAAATTGTAGCCCGACGGTGTGACGGCATCGTTCCCGGAAACCTTCGACATCACCGGCGGTCGTGGTACTGCCCAGCCCGGGTCCCATGCGTCGGAGAGCCATTAAGGGTGAACCGAGGGAGTGGGGAAGGTCGCCTGAATAAAAGAAGTTGCAGAGAAGGGAGAGTACCTGTAAGAGGGCAGAAGAGCGCAGCGGTATGATGGTTCGGAAATGAGATAGAAGAAGAAGACGAAAAGGGGGAGTTTCAAACAAAAGAAGGCAGATGAGGAATTAAATCTGCGTGGGGAGACGTGATCGAGGCGGGCCCACGCACCATCGAGAAAAGGAGATGAGGGACACGCGTTCGACATGCATTAAAGGCGAAGGTTAAAGCTGCGCGCGTGATGCCACGACGGCCAGATCCTCGCCTCTTCAGTTCTTCGCTCGCGCTTGGCAACACGGCCTCGCACTTGGGGGGACTTGTGAGGATCGTGGGCCAAGTCAACGATCATGCCACTTGGTCAAGAGCAGGCCCAAGAGGCCCAATGGTGCTGCGGGAATGGACGGCTGGAATGGGCTGGCATGGGCACGTGCCGAGATCCTCAGAGGCCCATCAGCGTGCCTAAAACCCTAGACACAGAACCTTGGCATGAGCTATAAAAGGAAGGAGCAGGAGAAAAAGGGAGGTAAGCTCACAAATACTGTTGAAGGAGATAAGCCACAAACATTGTCAATTGACTGACTTTGGCATCGGAGCGGGAATGGCTATCGCCCTCCCCGCGCTGACCTAGCCATTCTTCTTCCCTGTGCAGATAGCCTGTTGACAGTACCGTTCAAGGTGAAGAACTTATTTGTGGCCGTAACATCCCACATTCAACGTACAACTTGCAAGAATGGGAATTCTAAGATACAAAAAAGGCATGTTTAATTAGGTAGAATTAGATATATGTAGAAAGTAAGAGTATTTTTAGAAAATAGCAAGAATAATGAGTTGTGTAGAATTATTCATTTGATTGTGGTGCAAGTAAATGAACGTACCTTTGGTTTGGGATCAGATGGTTGTATGTGCACTTGCTCTTGGATAGGGGCCAAAGGTGTGAATATCTCCTTGTTGGGTTCAACAATAGGTTGGTCTACAATGGGTTGGTCAACAATAGGTTGTTCAAAAATAGGTCGGTCAACCTCATGTTGTGGCGGGGAAGGATGTGATCCTCTAGACGAGGGTCCATTGATTGGATTGGTGTCGCGAAAATCAGATGGAAGATGATAATATACAAAAGAACACACATTGGCCAAAATTGTTTTCAATTTCTTGACCTCTTGGTCGGATTTTTTCGCTTGGCTCAATGCTATTTGGAGTTTGGATGGTTTAGGCTCTTTACCACTACGTTTGATACCAAACGCCTCTATTTGAGTAACATAACCACCAATTCCCTTAGCTCTTCCCGAATGCTCGGCCTTCCCAAGTTCCCTTCGTAGCACATCGTGTTTAACGACTGGGATGAACAAGCCTTCTTCAACTTCACGCTCGACCTCGTCCTAAAAAGTAGTTTTGTAAATTAAAATTTATTATTGTCATCAATTGTTGTGTTTGATGGTGTGATTGTAGATACTAAAATGGAACATGGTATGGCGTAGTACGTAAAGCGTACCATTCGATTAGCCACCCGTTTTGCGTCATCACTTGAGAAAGTCCCGTCTTTTTTAATTCTAACAAAGACAAGTAATTCTTGTCTATTATATGTTATAGGGTCTTCGGCAATGATAAGCTTTTTCGCCTCTTCCGCGTCCATGCCCCCATCTATAAGCTCTTTCACCTCGGTTTTTGTTTTTTTTGAAGTCTTCTTACCCACACCCAAGTATCCCGCCCTACCCCCGGTGTAAGGCATAACATTTTCGATAGTGGCTTTGCGTTTCCTATCCCCCAAAACCTTATAAAAATTGTATGTTATTTTAAGAATAAAGCACCAACGGAAACAATTATATTTGACGAATTCGCATGAAACTATTATTGCAAGATGTAGTAGACTAACCTCTGTGCATTTTCTAACCATCGCTTCTTGAATGCCTCCCAAGTGAGGGGTACAATGTGATTGTAACGCGTACTTGGATCTTGCCCAAACCTCTTGCCGTTTTGTTTGATATAATCCTTGGCAAGGGGATATTTGTGTTCTCGATGAGCCTTTGATGCAATTTGAAGAGCCTTCTTCTTCACTTGATCATAGTATTTTGCCTCGATAATAAAGGGGCGCTACAAATATGATCATATAAATAGTCACAAGTAAAAATGTCTATTGAAATTAAAAATAACAAGTGCAAAACAAACCTTGCATTCCTTCCATATATCCTTTTTGATGTCGATTCTTAGTATCCTCCAATCCTTTGTGTCTAATGGCACACGTATCCTACCCGTCTTAGCACACCAACTCGACCATCACGCGGCATCATCGTCGGGTGAAATAGCAACACCAATGTCATTAAACTTGACATGTGTTAGTATTTTGTTATCCATCCTAATCTCTAATTTGCGACAATGTGTGAGCAATTGTGCTTCCTTTGATGCGCGACTCATTTCTCGTTGTCTTTTAACCTCACTTGAACCGCCAACAACATTTCCCCCCCCACTTGAGTCGGAGTCACCGGAACTTTAAGGGCTATCCATTAAACTATCCTTGTTTACTGAAATATGTTAATGACTAATGCAATACTAACGAGTCCAAACTAATATGGTATAGTAATAAGAAGATAAAGCTAAATCCTAAAATTGTGGCTAATTAAGCTTGCAAGTCAAAATACTAAAATACAACCTCGATTCTTGCTATACATAGGCTTCTGACATGATTATTAGTAATAGCATGATAAATGGAAGTGGCATGTTCAACTAAAACCATTTTTTATCAAACAAGCATGAAAAAAATCGTACCTTTATAAATTACACAGTTTTGTGACGAGACTTGATTGTTTTGGTGGGGGATGATGTACCTTCTTTGTCCCTCTCCTACCCACAACAAAGGATGTTATCAAAATGAACAAGAACAAGTTAAGATTGACATTAATTGAAAAATTGCAAGAGAAAAAAGTGGGTGAGAATTTATTGCTAAACTTACCAATTGTTGCATACAATTAGTGCTAAACACCACTTTGTATTGACACAATTGATGTGTTCAACATGTATAAGATGGGTTATTGAGATTTGATGTGAACAAAAGTGAAGAGATGTGAGAAGATGTGAAAAAAGTTGGAATACTTTTTAAGAAACCCGTGAGATATGATGGGTAAGATGCCAAAAAAGAGTAGATTTTCTGATCTTTAATGTGTTTTGCTTTTCTAGCGACACTACTTGCGAACTCGCAACAAGCTGACTACATTAGGCGAGGAGGTACAGATATCGCCACATTTTTATATGATTACATTTTTAATCAAACTTTGTTGGCTGCGAATTCGCTACAACCCAAGTAAGTGGATATAAACCCTAAACCCATAGGAAGAGTGTAAAAATCCAAACCCTCACGAGCTCGTAAGTGAAAACACTTGTAAGCTTGTACAGTTACGAACTCGCAAGTATATGGCTCGGCCTTGCTAATAATTTGGTACATACTGAGGACGAGACCGATCACGAGCGTCTGTGAAAAAGAACGACATCGGATTGATGGTTTGTGATGTTTATTCATTTTATTATAATTAGCTTTGTATTTGATCAAATGATAGATCATGATCTATGGTCTAACATCATGCATTGATCATTTGATCGGCTCTGTATAAATATAACGATTCGATCACAAGTCTTTCACGATCATTGTGAATTTTAATCGAGTCGATCATGATACTGAAATATTTAGATCGCTTCGCGCGCGATGGATTGTGATCGACTAAAATTTTGAACGACCCGATCATGATCATATTGAAGATCGTGATCGGATGTGCATCGGTTATCACCCACGGGTAACATCACTGACCAGTATAATATACGTGTTCCTATTCCATCTTCTTCCACTGATCATCTCCATCAAAAGCGCTGATGGTTAAATCCGCCTGTTGTCATCACTTTTCATATATACTATACCTTGTTGCTTCTAACTAACTTCCATGCTTGGGTACTAGGATGTTTACTGATTGACTAACTATGTTGATGAATACTGAAGTTGATCTCCATTATACAAGTGAAATTCATCTAGTGTAACTTTTTAGATTATGAAGGTCATGTAAAGAAAATGAAATTAAATAAAACTCAAGATTTTTAGTGACATATGTTATTAGGTGTGATAACTTGCGAAATCGCTAGTCTACAATTGAATGGATATAAATCCATGTAAACCCTAAACCCTTTACCCTAAACCCTTGGCGTGCCAACTTGCGAAATCGTAAGTTACGAGCATGTACAAAAAAGGGTTTTGGGCTTGGGGGCCAATAGGTGGGCTAGATACTGGGCTGTATTGATAGTAGTATAAGTATTGGGCCATGCTGGAAATAGTGTAGTGTATTGGTGTTTCATGTTCAATTTGCGCGGGTCGGCGACTTATCGAACCATTGAATAATGTTAGCCAATATATACTGAAACTGAAACATCTAAGCCACCGATGTGGGAATTTTGTTAGCGAGCTATGTTGCGAACTCGCCAGTAGAAAGCTTGGCGTTGCTAAGCATTAGAGTTTTGGTCTTGCCGATGTCGTCAGTTTCAATCATGCCTAGCTAATTTCTAATTGTTGTCGCAATTAAATTTCAAAGTTGTGAGCTAGATAGTAACGATTTCGTTGTATGCTCGCCTGTGGTTAACGATAGAGCTTGCGAGTTCGTAAGTAAGGACAGCATAAATATAAAAAAGGGGATCGGGCTAAATAAATTTAGCCCCAAATTGAAAACCCTTCTAAAACCCTCAATCTTCTCCGACCAGATTCACCCCCAATTTTCGCCTGAATTGCAGCTTGATGGCACCCAAAACCAGAGGATTGGGAAGAGGAAGAGGTACTGGGCAAGGACGGGGAGGAACGGGAAACAAGTGACGATGGACTAATTTTGAGGCTGAGGTTGAGGAGCTGACTGCCGCTCCAGAAGCACCTGCTCAGGCCGTCGCTGGAAATGGGGGTAGCACCGGTGGTGAGCCGTCCAACAATCAACCAGATTCTACTTAGGAAGAAGAAGAACCGGTTGAGTTCTTCAATGATGCAGCTAAGGCGAGGTATGAATGCATGAATTCTCGCCAGATTATAAACAATAATGTTTTTGATAACTGTGTAGTCCCTACGCTTAAACTAGACTATGTGTTAGACCATTTTAAGGCACAACATCTAGACGTCTTGTTACAACTCCCTGAGCCCGTATACCATGAGGAAGTTTTACAGTTTTATGCTAATTTAGGCTTAGAGGATGGGGTGGATGATATAACAACTGTGCGAGGGGTGAAGTTTAAGGTTGATAAGTTCATGATTAACCTAGTGCTGAAATGCCCTCACAAATCCCGTTCCGATCTTAGGCCTGCAAAGAAAGATGATCCATATGAGGTTTATTATGAACAGAGGTTTCCATCGGTAAGCCCCAAACAACCACTGAAGGTGGGTGAGATTGGTAAGAAGTGGTTTGGTAGGACTTCTAATCGTCCGGGTACAGCTAGGACATACCTGATCCACAGGCTTACAAAGGAAGGCGTTTAGTATTTGAGTTAATCTGCGAGAATGTTTTGCCATCACTCGGCCACGCTTGTGAGCCTACTGTAAATACCCTCATGCTTTTCTACTGCATCATGGAGAAGCTGCCATTCAACCCAGGATTCACAATTCTTACACACAAGATGAAGATGGCGAGGCACAAGACTGCGGCTATCCCATACGGCGGTTTGGTTGTTGCTTTGATCAGGAGAGCGGGAATTTTCCCAAGAGGCCGTCCGATGCAACTACCCAAATACGACAAGGAGTGGCTCAAACACAAGAGATTAGAATTGAAAGCCGATGGGAAGTACAGGAAGAAGAAGGAAGCTGAAGAGGCCGCTAGAAGGGCACGGGGTGGTGTATCTGGTATGCATCTGAATTTATACTTATTTTTATTTTTTATAGTAAATGATATACTTCTGCATTACTGATAATGTGTCTGTATGTGTTTTAGATGCAGTATTTGATGCCCGTGCTCGGCTAATTGTGTCGGAGGGGCAGTTAGTGAATGAGGTTGAAATAGCCGAGAAGAGGTTGAAGGCTCACAATGAGTGGCTCCAAAAACTGTTGCTAAGTGGGGTAGTCGACTGCGAGCTGAGCGATGAGGAGGAGGAGGTAACTGATTTCCTCACCAAATTTCCCCGGGCAAACGCTTCTGCAGGGCCAAGCGTTGCATTACCTAAAGGGAGCGAGAAAGAACCCATGGCTGCAAAGGAGGTCAATGAAACAGACGGTGATGAAGAAGAAGAAGACAGTGGTGGAAAGGATGGTGACTCATCTGATGAAGAGGATGAGGCAGCTAAATTTGAGATGAGGAGAAAGGAGAAATTGATCGGTGAGGAACCCGAGGAGGATGAAACACCAAGCAAGGAACCCGGAAAGAACCAAGAGAAGCCGGAAGAAGACCAAGAGAAGCACTTACAATTCCAAGAAAAGACGGATGAAGACCAAGAGAAGCCTAATGAAGACGCCCCCTCACAGAACATTTCAAGTGATGAATTGCAGGACCTTCGGGTTGCAGGCCTTTGATGTAATAGCCTCATGTAGTAATGTCAGGCTATTTTGGTGATTTTTTAACTACATTTTACATTCGGTCAACTGTAATCCAGTATTTTAGACACAGGATGAATTTTGAACTTCAATTAATGTTAGTAATGTGTTCATGGTCTTTAATAGTTTTTTGATTAAGTGTTGAAAAAAGTTAGATTTCACTTGTCAGATCAAACAACTAGCGATATCGCCAGTCTCTCGCTTATATGAAAATGGTAGTTAGGGATGCCACTAGAAATATCTTAAGGAAATCGCACAACACTAGCGACGTCGCTAGACACACGTCTATTAGGCTCTGTTTAAGTTGTGCGATGTGCTGCGAATTCGCTACTATCATCGCATTGTAGGCGAGGAACCTGAGAACTCGCTACTGTATCTATAAGTTCCATATAAATTAAGAATAAGAGTATACATAGTAGCGACATCGCCAGTGCATTATTTACCACTAATACAGACGTGCTACTAGCGAACTCGCTAGTAAGGCGATCTAATTCCGAGCTCGTTAGAGCTAAGAATCACAAGAGAAGGCCATCCAAGCGATCTAGTAGCGAGATCGTTAGTAAATTATTATTACAAGTTTTAAAGTAAGTACTAGACGATGTCGTTTTTGCTATCTAACATGTCTTGTTGCGAGCTCGCTACTGGGTTTAATATAAATCAAAAATTTGGGGATCTTTTCTAATAAGAACGGGCTTGCATCTCATTGTCTCAAATATCAAAAAACCCCAACCCTTGCCCAAAAATTGCCCGTCACAGATGGCTAGGACTAAGCATTTGGCACCAAATCCATATGGGCCAAGTCGCCAGCAAGTTCAACAGCGTGCTACAGCTCAGAGGCCGGTGGCGGAGTCATCAGTGGCGGCTTCAGGTTCGGGTGCTGGTTCTACAAAATATGACAAGGTAAAATTTGTAAGTGTCGATGCATCTCAAGCATATTTCAATTATATGGAAGATTGTAAGCTGCTAGATTGTTATGTGGTGTATTTTGAGCAGATTAAAGAATTAGGGCTAGAGAAGGTTATGAAAGTCTTTCAGTTTCACGATTTGACTGAGCTATTAGGGTTGAACTATGCGGCACATAAAGATGAGACATGCTTACGCAAATTTTCACCAACTGATTGAAGAAGAAAAGGAAACTGAGAGGTGGTTTACTCGAGTGAATAAGAAGAACTATGAGATAGGTGAGGATTTCTTCAACAAGGCCTTAAATGTGCCGTACGCTGTCGAAGAAGACAGCAAAGATGAACCCCCACCTGGTTTCTACGCCAGAGAATAGTGGCCCAACAACAACGTCCTAGATCTGGAGCGTGTGGCGACATTGCTGAGAAGTATTTTGGCCGGTCAGCGGAGGAGAAGCCTAGGAGTTATAAGTTTGATAAATTGAGTTGCCAGGAAAGGATCATTTATGAGATGGTTGCTAATACTGTGGTGCCTAAAGGCGGGTGGATCACCAAGATGAACTACACAACGGTAAGCATATTTTACTGTGTAGTCGAGAAGATTCGGTTGAATCCGGGGCATGTGATATTCGAGCACATGATAAATAGTGTGGTCGAGAATGCAAGAACAATCAAGAAGCTCCCATATGGTAATTTTATAACCATGTTTTTGACCACTGATAACCCGAAGATGAAATTATCTGCTCAGGCAGAAGAGTGTTGCTTCTACAAAATGCAATACTTCGAGAGGAAGGGGAAGTGGGAGTTGGTTGATGGAGAGTGAGAGAAAAGGTATGATGGACCCAAAAACCGCTTGAGCGTCACTGATGGCCGTGATCATGCAAGAATGTGCCACTCATTGATCTCCTTTGATGGAAGCTACTCCTTGTGGTGTTGGGAACTTTAGTATCAAATGGTAAGGAGACATACAGCCATAGCTTGGCACATCCAAGGTCTTCCGAGGACAATGTTGAAGGGTGTGACGGTGTCGACCACCACAAATGTGCAGTAAAGGGTTAGGCTTTTCGCTCCTTCTGCTACTGTGACTGGAAGTGTGATTTCTCCAAGGGGTATGACTGGATTTCCGGTGAACCCTGATATTGGGCCTGTAGGCTTGAGGTCGTCCTTGGTAAATCCTAGATTTTGGAAGCAGTCTTGGAACATCACTTCTACTCCACTCCCGTCGTCGACAAAGACTCTCTTCACTAGGGAATCTTGCAGAGATGATAAGTGGGTCAGAATGGGGCATCTAGTTTGGTACGGCATTCACGTCCGAGAAGGTGATGGTTTCCTCGGGGCGGAGCCTCTTATTGATTGGCTCGGTGTGGGGTATGGCCCGCATACTATCCTTCAGCTTAGTAAGGGAAATTGCTTCTCCCATTTAGCCGTTGATGTCGTTGATAACTCGGTTGTCTCCATTTGGCGGTGGTGGTGGAGGATCTTGAGGATTGTTGCCCCCACCGCCTTGGTTGTTATTGTTGTTGTTGTTGTTTTTGTTTCGGGAGCCATCCTTCTTCTTCTGCCACGGCTTTCCCACATACCTCTTCTGGGTGCCCTTGCTGTCACCAGCTATTGAAGGTGCAATCTGTTGCACAGTTCCTTGTCGGATCAATTTCTCGATCTCATTCTTGAGCTGATAGCACTCCTCAGTGTCATGCCTCAAATCTCGGTGATATTGGCAGAATTTCAGGGATCTTTGACGCTCGGCTGAATCTTTCATGGCAGGTGGGTCCTTTAAAAGGTGCCTGTGAATGGACAAGATCTCAGCCCGAGATCTAGCTAGAGGAGTGTAGGACTCAAAGGTTGGTTTGGGAGTGCCCTCAGTGTTCTCGACCGTATCTTCATCTTGGGTTCTTTTCCCTTATTGTCAAGGTCTCGGGGTCTTTTGCCCGTCACTGCATCTGCTTTGCTGGCGTATTTCTCCATGATAGCCTGGAGGTGTTGAATGGTGGTAGGATTCTTCGTTGCCAGCTTCATCCTCAGAGTGTCGTCATCCACACTCATGCGATACATGTTTATCAAGAGGATCTGATCTCGATCATAGCACTTAGTGGCTAGATCCATGTATCTGTGATAGTGTTCTATCACAGTCTCTCTTTCATGGCGAGCCACATATCTCAGATCTCCACGAGATTTAGTGAATTTCTTCTTTTGAAAGAAAGCAAGGAGGAGAAATTCTGCGAAATCCCAGTAGTCAAATAAACATTCTTTTTTCGTTTGAGTAAACCATGTCTGGGCTTTCCCTCGGAGGTAACTAAGAACGATTTTGCATATCTCCAGCTCATGGAAGTTTCTGGTTTCCAAGGTCTTGAAGAAGACCGAGAGGAATTCCCTAGGGTCGCTGGTGCCATCGTATGTGGGTAGATGCTATGGGACCTTCTTGCTGGCATCAAAAGGGAGATTAACGATATGTCGGGAGAAGGGGGAGCGAGCAGACTGTCCTCGAGGTCTGAGAATACGCTTGATTTCCTGATCGACCTCATATTTTCCCCGAGTAGGATAGGCTCCGCCCTGGGTAAAAGGCTGATCAGCACTTGTTTGCCATTCATTCTGGGTTCGCTCCCTCTTCTCACGTCTGAGTTCTTCCTGGATATTGTTGGTGTGCATCCTTCTCACTTTCTCCCTGTTCAGCCCTAAGCCCTCATTATGGTGATTGGCTGGATCAGGAGGTGGTGGCAGACTTCTCTGATTGTTGTAGGGAGGTAGATTTCGAGATAAATCATCCAAGAATCTTTGCTGCTGGTTGTGATCAGAAGGTGGCGCTGCTCGATATCCTGGGATAGAGACTCGATTTGGGGCCTCAAGTGTCTGGGCACGAAGTGGTTGACTTGAGTTTATCAGGGATGCAACGAAGTCAGGATACTGGGAATGTAAATCCTTCATTAGTGCTCGGACATCGTCAGGGATTGTTCTCGGAGGGGTGTCCGAGACAAGGTTGACATAGGGCGGCTCAGAGCCCGGCGGGTTATGCCGTACGGGTTGGTTCAAGGATTGCCTGAGACGTCTCTGTCTCTCCTCCTCCTGCTGTCTTTTTGCGAGGATTTGTCGATCCCTTTGCGCTCTTTCTTCCACAGAAAAGAACGAGTCGGATCCACTATATCCCAAACCATTCTCTCGGTCGAGGCCATCTGAATTGTTGACGTGCTCGTTGTAGTTCATGTCAGTACGAATCAAGATTCTCAGACCTGAGTTCGGTACTTTAGATCCGGCAGGGTTCGATCCAGAAGGTGGCACTCCGGATGCAGCAGGGTTTGGATCAGAGGAGGGTGCTCCGGATACGACAGGGTTTGGACCGAGGGAGTTCGGAACTCTGGAGTTTCCTGCCCCCAAGGTAGAGCCTAGTGGTGGTTCAGAGGTGGAGCGCGCTCGAGATCCTCTGGGTCGACCACGTCCTCGTCCTCGGGGAGGCTGCTCTGCTTCTGGATTCTCCTCCAGATTTTTCCCTAGTACACGGGCGCTTCGCCTGGGTTGCTCAGCTTCAGACATGGCGTAAGAAACTTATTGAACAGGTACGCAGGATCAGATCAGATACAAAGTTCGGCAACGTCGTCAATAGATGTGGCGTCCCACTGGGCGTGCCAATTTGATGTATGCGGGACACCAACACTTCGACGACGAACCTTGCTCACGAACTGACCTACAAAACAAAGCCTCGGATGTCCCGAGGATAGACACTCCGACGCTCAAGTTAGTATGAGGCGTAAGGCGTATTGTACGTAGTATGAGATAGAAAAGGTGTACCAAACCTTGTGTGTATTTATATGGCTACAATCCGTAGATCACCAAGATATGTATTTATTGTATGACTACAACTCTTATGGGAATAGTAGTTGTATTACCATGTATAGAGGAAGTGTATTTCGGTCATGGTTGTATTACCATGTTTAGGAGGATGTATATTCCTTGTAGAACATTCATAATATACACATTCCTTATAAGGATTAGGATTGATGGACCTGTGGATCCATCCTCCGCGTAACTCGAGCCCACGCTCCTTCTCGGGCCCTGGTCCGAGTATGAATGAGGCCCGAATACGAACCATTGAATTATCAAGGACATAAGTTGTCCTGAGGAAGTAACGCTCTCACCAACTCTAGCAATTCCGTCATTCCTTTATCAGAAATACCATGCCTTGCCTTTAGGTTCATTAACAACAATGTTGCGCCCAGTCTAGAATGCGAAGCCCCAACATATAAGCTTGTCTTTTTATCGTCATACATTGCCTCCAACATAATTTTCTTCCCAACAAACTCCATAACAACACCGTCACACATGTCTGAAAGCTGTTCATTATACTGCAGGATTTCCTCGGCGCTTCCCTCCTCCATCTCGACCTGGTCACTTCCATAATGGCCTTCCCCATGCCAAACCCATTCAGTGTAAGATTTGTCAAATCCTTTACATATTAAATGTTCGCGCACTACAACAATATCTTCAAATATGGCATTGTTTCTACACTTGTTGCATGGACATCTAACCCCTCCTATGCTATTCTGCCTAGATTGTCACAAGCCAACATCTAGGAAATTTTCCACCAAATCTAAATACTCCTTCGATAATCGAGCATTCTCGTTCATTATTCTTTCGCGGTCCATAATTCACAAATCCTACAAACAGCTACTCAAGGGCATAGAACCTTCAACAATTCTACTAACCCACTGACTTCCAATGATAAACTACACACTGAAATAACACAAACAACAAAATCAACCAAACGACAAAGAAAATTTTACATAAAACCATCCAAAATCAAGACAAAAACCAAAAAATTACGCAGGTATTACATACCTAATCCAAGAAGGCAACAGTCAAACCTCCAACCAATATGGAACTAATCATCCATTTGTGAATCTGGAAATACCCACCTCAAAAGTACTTGATAGAATCTGTTTTTTTGTGTTTGAAAGGCCAATCCTTAATGAAACTGCGACTGCAATCGGATGCCTTACGATATCGCCACTATTCCGCTGACCCTTCAGTGTAACTTGCGAGTTTGTTACAATTCAATCACACAAACTTGCACTGTAGTTCTTATTTGGCGTGTCTAGTCACGATATCGCTACCTTCTCGTTCATTCACTTCCGACCCAGTTGCGACATGCAAACATATACAAGCCTACCTAAAATATGAGTCACATAAGTTACGAAATCGCAATAAACAAAGTATTGAATCATATTACTGGCGACTCTTGGTTCCGAAGTCGCATCGTTTGCCTTTCTGTAATGGTGGCGATGTCGTGACGACTAATTACCTTTAAGGCGGAAAAACTTTTTCCGCCTTCATTTCATATTTATTAACGACACAACCCACTTCCGCCTTTAACCTATAATTTACGTCTTAAATATATTTTATTTTTGCTTGCTAGAGAAGCTAGCGAACTTGCAAGTGTGTAGCAAGGCGGGAAAAACCGCGCACCCATCAAACGCCTTAAATATGTGTCTTGCATCAACCCCTTTGTGGTAGTGTTACACACTTGATGACATGAAGACCATTGTTAATAACTTTGCGAGGTATGTGCTACATGTTCGTGGGTACTCTCAAAACTTCTCATGTAAGGATTTCACGTGTATCGATTTTCGTGCGGTGATTTGTGTGTAACTTTGAATATTGGCGGATATGATACCCTAGACATGTTGCCTCCTTTGCTACACATTTGTTCTATTTTTCATCATTCTAAGGATGTTAACTCACATTTTGGAGTTTGGATATCGCCATATTGGCTTTTCTAGTATGCGAAATGATATGAACATAAATTGGTGACCATATTTTACAGATTTTTTTTTCATTATCGAAATGCACTAAATTTGGCTTTCATAGACCACCAAAACATTTACCCTAAAATGGAATCATTTCCAATACTAATGTGCCGTGTTTTTACGAACTCAAAAAACAAAGATCCAAAATGTTTTCGACATCGCAATTTGTTCATCATGCAACCAAACTTTACAGAGCCATCCCCTACTCATCATCCGATCACGCAAAATACTCAATCACACAACACCATCCTTTCTATTAGTAAACATACCTACAAAGAATCCAACTTTCGAATTCTAAAACTTGTAAACAATATTACCCTATGTAACACCCTATCATGCAATTATTTAGTCACAAACCGTGACCAATTTAAGAATCGTAAACTTAAGCACTGAGATCCCCTACATTTCACCCGAAAAGAACCCACAATTTTGATTTCGTAGATGAATAAGTTCATAGTCTTCGATTTCTTAAATACGAGCATTCCACCAACCACATCCGATATCGAAACATGAGGGTGACCATGTTTTACGATTTCTAAACTATCTCTTTTTCTACTCGTAAGTTTTGGGTCGTGTCGGGGCTCAATCCTACACATAAAAAAACTTTCGAATCGTAAATGTGACGCCAAGAGTTTTCGAATTCGAAAACAATGCACGGGTGGCGCCTTCCGACGTACAAAACTGGAACACCGATGGAAGACGGTTCCAGTAACGGCGGGTCCGACTGCCGTGGCTCCTGCCCAGTACCGACGTGGGGGCTTCCATCTTCCACTAGTGTACATATGAAAATAGGATAATGTAGGAATTAAACTTTGAACACTTTAAAGGGATTTTTTCATATTATAATCAACAAGTATTGCGTGCATATTATCCCTTTTTAATGTCTGGATATATTCTTTATATATACTATTATTTCTTAAGTTGTTCTCCGCACAAGCCATTTCATTTTTGATTAGTTTGCTTCAATCACAGGCATACAAACTTTTTTTTTTATCATGCATATATTTATACACTTTATGTTTTATATATTGTTTTTTTACAAGATTAACCACCAATGGTGGGGATAATATTATTAGGCATCCCAAACCTTTGCCTTTACTTGATAAAATTATGTTGCAATGTAGAAACACTGCATATTACAAGGGCAGAAGTCCAGGAGCACCAAAGTGCTCTCAAAAAATAGGTTAGCAACCTACAAAAGAAATACCTTAACTCAGACCTAAAGTGAAGCCTATTAGAGAATTGCAAGAAAAACTCAATAAGGCACCATATTAGGTCCAGCCAAAAGCTATATAGGAAAGTAAAATAGCTAAAACTAAAGCTAAAATGGGAACTGTAACATGATGGCCAGGGTGACCTATGAAAAAGAGGAGTGAACTCTTATGGATGGTAAACCAGCTTTGTCAAGCAAAGTTATAGCTCTGATAGCAGGTGGCAGGAGATCCCAGGTGAAGACTGTATTTGTCTTTTGAAGAAGGGCCAGTTTTGCAAGTGCATCAGCTAACTGGTTTCCCTATCTGAGTGTGTGAAGTGTTGGCACTTAAATGGAATGGTGAGCTTTGTCAGACACTTCAACCAGCTTCCAGTGTGCTGTTATAGGATTGAGAACCATAGAAATGCCATTCGTTGTGTCTGACTCTATACAGAAATTGTGTTGTCCATTAAAGGCTCCAAATTGATAGCCAGCCATAATTGCTTTTATTTCTGCTTCAAATGGAGAAGAAGCATTGGAGATTCTAGTACTTGCTGCCAAAACATGGCCACCAGAGTCCCTGATCATAATGCCTAGACCATAGCAGTGGCCATCAAATGCACCATCTTTATTAATTTTGAAACCAGAGAGGTCTATTCCAGCTAACCAGTCTTGGTCTAGGCCTAGAAGGTCGAGTGCACATGGGATGTGAGCATTTGCTGCAATTTGAAGATCAAATTCTTGAGAGATTTTTGGTGGCTGAGCTGCCAAATATAGGTGCAGAAGTTGCTTGATCTCTTCAATGATAACACTCTGACATGGTCTGATCTGGTCAAAGATGAACCTATTTCTTGCTTTCCAGAGACACGAAACTATTATTAAACATAGCATTCTTATAAGTTTAGCTTGAAAACTTGATAAGCATGTATATGTAAGATAATAGGACAGTCTATCCCAAATGGCCCTAAAATGTATGTCTTTTATACCAATTATTGCCAGCATGGTACCCTAGACATGTAATGCCATATTGCAGGAATTGAAGAAATGATCAATAGATACCTGATGCTTACAGAAAGGGCATTTAGAAGCTAGTTGAAAGCCATAGTGGATCAGTACCTCATCAAAAGGTAATAAACAGTTGAAAGTCTACACACACAAAATGTGATCTTTTTTGGTATTCTGATGCTCCACAATTTTGTCAGAGTGGGTGAGACTGATCTATTATCATGCAGAATTTGATATGCTTTTTTGAAAGAGAACATATCAGCGATATCAGGCTTCCATAATAACCTTTCTATATGGCTGATGGTGGTTGTATTAAGGAGGAATTGATAGGTTGAAGATGGTACCACTCTATCAAGCTGGGGTAGGTATGTGTTTCTATTCTCAATGAACTCAGCCATAGAACAGTTAATGGGAATAGAGGTAAGGCTGGGAGTGTAGACTTCCTCTAGTGGACCTTTTCATATCCAGTTTGATACCCAGAATTGCACAAGCGATTTCCATGTATAACCAGTGAGTATTTCTCTCCAACGTGACTTACTTGAGTGATTCTTTTCCAAGTCTGTGAGTGCCTAGAAGAGGGGGGTAGAGAATGAAGAAAATGAGTCCATAGGGCTGTGGCATTCTGGTATTTCCCCCAGAGCTTTAGAGAGCAAGCCTGAGCAATGTGTGGTATGGACCTGAAACCCAGGCCACTGGAAAATATAATTTAGACCATTTCCTCCACTTTCTGTTAGATTTTACAGGTGTTGAGCCCCATAAAAATGTAGCGAAAATCTTTCTAGTGTTTCTACAATGTATACTGTATGAGTCATTACAGTAAACACATGTTGAGGTATAGCAAAAAGAACTGATTTAATCAGTATGATTTTACCTCTAGTAGATAACCACTTGTATCTCCAGTAACTTAGTTTCTTGCTAATCTGTTCTATCAAAAGATTAAAATAGGCATTTAGAAATTTTCCTTGATAAATTTGACAGCCTAGGTAATAAGGGAATGAACCCTCCTTCATACCTAAAATATCAATGATCATATTTTTCTTTGCTAAGGTGGCCTTATTACTAAGATAAAAGTCACTCTTGTCAAAATTGATTCTTTGACCAGTGACTTTTTCAAAGATCGCCAGAAAAGCTTTAAGATTGAACAGTGTTGTCTTATTTACTGAGATAAACAGGACAGTATCATCAGCATAAGACAAATGAGAAACAAGCACTACATTTCTTGGTAAGTTGAAATAAGATAGTTTGCCGGTACTGAAACTGTATACCAAATTTCTTGAAAATGATTCTGTGAATATGTTAAATAACAAAGGGGACAGAGGGTCCCCTTGTTTGATGCCTTTAGTTCATTGGAAAAATACAACTAGTTTGCCATTAATGAGAATTGAAAACCAAGATTGAGCAAGGTTGTTCATAATGCAGTTAACCAGTTTTTCCTGAAAACCAACTTTTAGCAGAATCATTTTGGGAAAAGGCCAGCTAACCCTATCAAAAGCTTTCCTCAAGTCTGACTTAATGATACAGTTAGGCTCTCTAGCTTTCCTATTGAGGTGCCTAACCAACTCTTGTAGGTAAAGAATATTATCAGAAATATCTCTACCTTTTAAAAAAGTTTTCTGGTTAGGAGAAATAACCTCATTCATAAGAGGATTTATCATGTACATGATTACCTTAGAGCAGATCTTGTTGATGAAATTGGATAGACTAATTGGTCTATAGTCATCAAAAGAAATAGGTGTATCCTTTTTTGGAATCAAGGTTATCCAAGTAGCCGCAATACCTCTTGGGATTGCAGTACCACTTAGAAAATCATTTAGAGCCCATCAGATAAGTTGAAATGATATCCCGGGACTTAATATAAAAACAAGCAGAAAGGCCATCAGGGCCAGGTGTGCTATTTTTATTCAAGGAGAACACAACTTTTTTCAGTTCTACCAAATCCACTTTTCCTTGCAGTAACTGATTTTGCTCAGAGGATATGCATGCTGGAACTTGTGATAAGAAAATGTGATGCAAAATGTAAATCCTCTTGGGATTGCTCACTGGACAGTAGAGATGAATAAAACTGAATGGCTTTTGTTTGAATTTCAGATTCAGTCTCTAGCCAGATCCCTACTATACTTCTAATCTTGGAAATGAATAGTTTTGATCTTTTTTCTTTTAATGAATTATGGAAGAATTTAGAATTTACATCTCCTTCCTTAATCCACTTAAGTTATGTCTTATATATCCAAAAGTGCTTCTGTTCCTTTAAAGCTTTTTTGAGAAGTGTTTTTTTTAAGTTTGAGGGCAATCAACTCTTAGTCACATTGATTGTGATCGTAGTTAATTTCCTGAACCCTCAAAGTTTCTTTGCTATTTCAACATTCATATGTACATTTCCAAAAAGCTCCCTATTCAACAATTTTAGATCTTTTTTAAGCCTTTGCAGCTTTAAAAAGAATTTAAGCATGCCATTTCCTGGGATTGGTTCTTCCGAGTTAGCTTTAATAAAGGTGTGAAATTCAGTTCTTTTGTACCATGTACTTATAAATCTAAAAGACTTTGGAACAGTTTGCACTTGAGTATCTATCTGAAAAATTAAAGGTGAGTGGTCAGAGTTTTCCCTATTTAGGACCAAGACTGAGGAGTTTGGGAATTGTGTGTTCCAAGAATGGTTACACAAAGCCCTATCCAGCCTCTCTATAGTAGGTCTAAGTCTTTTGTTGGTCCAGCTGAACTCATTACCAACAGTATGGATATGTATCAATGCTAGCTTATCAATAAATTTCTGAAAATCACTCATGCTTTTTAGTTTAGGAGAAGAGGGACCTTTGTAATCAAGTATTTAAAGCATATCATTGAAACCCCCAATGTAGAATTTTTCAGAATCAGGTAAGGCTTGGAGATCAATCTACGGAGCCTTTCTACCCTTTCTGGATCTTTCCCCATAAACAAAAACTCCATTTAAAGCTATGTTAAGAGTTTTTTGGCTAATATGAACATATAAAAATTGGTGGTTGTCTTGAATTAAAGACACTGAGAGTGAATCTTTCCAAAACAACCATATTTTTCCATTGGCAGAAAACAGTGGATGTATGAAGTGTAGAAGATTCATATAATGATCACATTTTGAATTAGGATGCCAAGGTTCAATTAAAAACAGTAATTCAACATGATTATCAAATATGAGTGAAGACAGTCTATCTAGAGCAGTTTCAATCCCTAAACTGTTCCAGACTAAACTTTTTATTTTATGAGGTGAGGAAGAGCTGCTGGATATGGGGACTGGCTTCGTTAAAGGGATAGGGTCCTGAGTAAGTGTGGTGACTAGTTGTTTCCGGTGCTGCAGAGTAGGTTGTGATGAGGCTGAGTCGTATTCTGTGTCTGAAGGTTGAGTATTGGAGCTGATGTTGTTGTATAGGGCAGGGTCTGTGATAGGGTTAGTAGTGGCCTTGATGACTCTCTCCAAGCCTAAATGTTTCTTTGCAATTGCAGGTGCAATTGACTGTGTTCTGTTTTGTTTTCTCTTTCTGGCTCTGTGCAGTTTCCTCTGCCCAAAAGAGATGGCATGTGGCATAGGTTCAGCTGGAGATACTGACATAGCTAGTGGGAAGAGGAAGAGGGGTTATTATTGTTCACAATAGCTGTGGTTGGGGCACTAGTGGAGGCAGTAGAGGGAGTTTGCTCAGGATGGGTAGTAATTTTGGTTTGGTTGATATGAGTAGCTTGGTGGTTCTTATGGTTGAGGTCAGGATGTGAAGTCCTACAAATCTGGGAGTCATGACCAACCTTCTTACAGTGACAACAATAAGTAGGAAGGTTGTCATAGTCAAGCTTCACTTTGAGGCTGTTCTTGGTAGATCCAAGTCTAATATGGTTTTGGATAGGCTGTTGCAAATCGAGTTCAACACACAGTTTACTGGCCGAGGGCCTAGTTATATGTTGTGTTGCTACATCTACCTTAATAAAAGTGCCTATGCGATTTCCCAGTTGCTCTAAAAAAACGTCATTATATTAGTAGACTGGAGGGTTAAAGAGAGTTACCCGTACAGACACGATTAAAGACTCAGTTTCCAGCGAGAAATCCGGCGTCCATCTAAGCACACACATTGGGTAGCCCTCAATTGAAAAATTGGCCTTCATCCAGCACCGCTGGAAGTCTTCTTTTTGGGCGAACCTGATTAGGATATGCCGATGGTCTATGGCCCCAAAATGGTAGTTTCCGGCAAAGTCTGCCGCCTTAAAAGCAGCCTCTACTCCGGGCATGGCTAATCGGCCCTACTAAATTTCCCGATCAGTGCATTACGATAGGGACGGTTGAGAACTTCAATTTGATCATGCGTGAAGATGCAAGCCAGCTCCCCCTTGTATTCCGAGGTGGCTTTGATTTCAGGATTGGAAGGGTTCAGCGGCGATAATGGAGGGCTTTGGATTTCAATAAGGAAATTTTTCTAACCATTGGATGGGATTAGCTCTGCCATTACGGCAGAGCGGTGGCGGCGTAAGATCCGTTCACGGTGGGGATGGTGGTATTAGAGCCGTTGCAATGGGTAGAAGTCACAGAAATATTCTATGTCCTATCAACAGTGATTGGGGATAGGGGGAGTTGAAATTGAGAGAGAAATTGAGAGCGATGCTTTATATATTGTTATTGTTCACCTCTCTTAATTAAAACACAAAGTAAGATTTATCTTCGATCTTTTATTAATTTCATTGTTGCTCACAAAATTATTCTATATTTATATCATAGCACGGCGTAAACTGATGCAGCTGAGATATCAGTAAAGATCCGCCAGCACGAATCTGAATCAGTAAGAAGTCGCTGACGCTGCCTTCTTGTCCAGTTATTGTTGGAAGCCACCAAATAAGAGATAACACTCTTGAAAGTATATATTATTGATAATTGAAAACTCTCAAATTATGATTACAAAATCCCTATAAATACTAAGACTAATTCTTATGAGAAATCCTAATGTAAAACTAAAATGGAATATTAAAAACTATTCTAATTCTTAAATGGAATATAATAAAACTATTTAAGGAAAGTCTTGACAATCGATTCCTTCGAGGAAAGGGATTTGGCGTTAGACGAACACTGATAATAATCGCGAATTCGTCCTACATCAGTCACTTCCACTTCAAAAGAACTCGTCCCGAGTTCACTCCCTCCACCATTAGTTTTGAACCTCACCTGCATATCTTCCAGATTAATGTTCACATGGTGCAATCAATAATCAACCAATTTGATATTGTCAGCACGAGGATGCCCCTTCCAACGAACAAGATACTTCCAACGCATCTTGGATTTCTATTGAAGTATTAGCTTAGGTATTATCCTAAGATTCGGAATATCCCCAGTACGATGCATACATTTACAGACACATATGTATGGAAGTTGCTGAACATTCATGATGAAGGAATTATCTCCAATTCTAACATAATATATTCCTTCATCATTCTCTTCCACTTTCAAAAGAACTCACCCCGAGTTCACCCCTTCAGCGTCAAGAGCTTCAGCCTTCATTGCAAAATCGACCGATGTGCATGCAACATGTTGGATTTGATAAGTCATATTAACAATATCTATATGATGACGGCGATGTTTCTCTTCAGATATGGTAGTACCAGTTTCAAAATGAGCATCTCCTCCTTCACTAGACATTATCCTCGTATCTTTAGTTTTATCTCTCAAATGAACTATATCTTCAATAAAGCCCTCGCAAATCTGATAATCAATGTTAACTTCTTCATGAACTTTGACTGCAACTCCATCAGCCCCAGGAGTAACAATGATATCAATGCCATCTCCAACTCCATACTGTATATTTATATGTTCATCTTTATCTCTCAAAGGAACAATTTCTTTATTGGAGCCTTCATGGATATAAGCTTTGATATTCATATCCTCGAATAGTTCATCCAAAGAGTTAATACCTTCAAAGATTTGAGATTCTTCCAAAGAGCTTTCAGAATGCTAAACCTCGACTTTCACATCTTCGATTTCATCAAGCACTGGAATAGAGGTGTTCAAATCCTCAATGTTACAAGGAAAATCACACAACTCTACCTCTAAGACAACATCTTTAGAACTTGAATTATGGTTATCCATAGTAAAGACATCTCTCTCCTCCAATCTAATTTCTTCAGTGTTTGCTTGAATATTGGAAGAAATAATCTCAACCTTCCCATTCTCATCACTCATCAACTCTTTCATCGCTACGGGATAAAAGTTGTCAGATTTCGTTATATTTATCTCGTCTTTTTTTTAATCATAACATGAGACTCTGACTTCTTACTTGCGGAAAGAGGTTCAAAGTTCGGAATAGAAGCCATTTTAGTTTTATGCATATCCCATGTAAACAACAATACCTTACCACCATTCCTTTGCTTAACCTCATGGTTATACTGCCAAGTTTTCCCCAACAAAATATGACAGACATCCATGTCAAGAACATCACAGATTACAGTCTCTTTATAATGTTTTCCAATCGAAATTGGCACACTGCATGTAAACAAAACTTTAATCTGATTTCTATTCACGTCGCATCCTAGTGTATAAGGTTTCTTTTGCGGCACAGTTTGTAAGTTCAGATAATCTACTGCTTTTCGAGAGATTAAATTTTCGGAGCTACCATTATCAACAATTAGGTTGAAAACTTTCTTGTTGATCGTACAATAACTTCTGAAAATATTCACATGTTGCACTTTATCCTTGGATGATAATAGAATTTTCTGCAATCCAGATTCCACCTTCTCAGTTGACACATATTCTTCTTTATTTGAAGGAAAATTGTCCCTGTCTCTAGCCTCATTGTTTCTGCAGCAAAGGATTTCTTCATAGTTATAATGTAGGAATTCATCTCGCATGTAACGCTTCATCTTTTTCCAGGTTCTAATCGGCGCCTTGTTTAATACTTGCCTAGAGAAAGAAAGACGTTTCCACCATACATTAGCTTTACCTTTCTGCTTTAATGCTACCTTCTTTGCTTGTTTTTCTTCAAGCAAATCATACGTATCAAAGAAGTTATCAACATCAATCTCCCAATCCATGAATTCGTCTTCTCCTCCATAGAAAAATTGAATTACTCTTTCCTTATGATTATGATAATCATCATTGGATACGTTTTTCTTGAAACTAACTTTTTCAAGGGTTGAGGCTAATTCCACATCCCACTTGTTAAAATTTGATTTGTTAACACGATGATCTCCCCTCATAAATCAAATAATAAGAACGGGAGAAAACCACGCTCTGAATACCACTTGACGCAGCTGAGATATCAGTAAAGATCCGCTAGCACGAATCTGAATTAGTAAGAAGTCGCTGACGCTGCTTTCTTGTCCAGTTATTGTTGGAATCCACCAAATAAAGATAACACTCTTAAAAGTATATATTATTGATAATTGAAAGCTCTCAAATTATGATTACAAAATCACTATAAATACTAAAACTAATTCTTATGAGAAATCCTAATGTAAAACTAAAATGACATATTAAAAACTATTCTAATTCTTATAAATGAAATATAATAAAACTATTTAAGGAAAGTCTTGACAATCGATTCTTTCCAGGAAAGAGATTTGGCGTTAGACGAACACTGATAATAATCGTGAATTCGTCCTAAGTCATAAACCCACCTAGTTATCTTTAATTTTTATTTTTTTTGCTGCTTGTGTGCGAGTTATCGTGCATGTTGGTGCATGTCTATACGTACTTTCTGATCTTAAAATGAAGTTTTTTATTCTTCCAAGAAGGTTTTACTTGGAGGATCTGCCTCAAAATAATCAACAGATATATGAATGATAATGTCAGGATCCTTCATTTTGTTGAACGAATAGTGATGAAATACATTATACACATGCATAAATCATATCAGTAGAATTGGTGAATTTTGGAACACATAATTAGCCTGAGAATTCAGAAGACGTGTAAGAGGTAATGAAGTTAGTTGCATATAAAGCAAGAGCAACTGCTGAAAAACCAACCATAACCACATAGGCTATCCTCCTTGACATCTTCAGTTTAGATGCTAGATCTGCTGCAGTCACCTGATACTTGTCTTCCCTTGTTTCACTTTTACCACTTCCAACATCTCTTGCCTTTTTGCCGTCGTTTTCCATGGGATTATTAGTACCGTTCGACTTGGGTTCATGTTTCTGAGAAGCAGCATTCTGATTCGAACCATCGTTTTCTTTATCGCTCATTTCTGTTGCTTTTTGTTGACCAACATGACTCTCTTGTGGTTGTGGTTGTGGCTGTGGTTGAGGCTCATCGGGTTTTGGAGTTTGAGGAACCGGCGGTTTGTTGCCTTCTGTGATGATCAGTTTGGGAAGCTTGACATTTAACAAGCCCAGTTCAAACTTAGCGGAGATTCTGTTTGTATCGATGTTTGACTTGATCGGGAATTCTTTCTGAAACCGCAACGATTTGCCTGCTTCCATCTCTCGTTCTCCACTGATTCTCACCAGATTTGTTGAAGTTAGCTGCACCCTCAGCTTATCTTTTCTGAAACCTGATCATAATTCATAATATTAGTATTAGTTTTTCAAACATCACATGTACAAGAAAATCTTAACCTGACCAAATTGTTTATAATGAAGGAAATGGAGATTGGGTACCAGGTACAGAAACGCGAATGGTTTCGCAATCGTTCTCATCAATAATCTGTGCTGATGGATCAAAGTCTTCATACATTCTTGCTGCCATGATCTCTTAATTATTGAGTTTCTTTTGAACCCAATATATAGGCACTATTTGCATCTGCATGTTCTTGTAATCAATAGTTTGCCTTTTCCTTGTTTGAGGATCTTCGGTTAATTCATTGCTTTTCTTGAGGAATACGGCAAAGCGTTTTATGGCTTCCCAACTTGGCAATGAAGTGGAAGTATTCCTTGGGTTTTCTAATATTCCTTGAGAAACCCTTTTCCAGGCTTTGCCTATGGAACTTCTTCTTCAACTTGAGTCGTGACAAATGAAGTTAAAATTTGTCAAGAGAATGAAGCTCATGAGAGTCACATTATCACTATTTTTCAATATATTTATTTTACCCCAATTCTATTTAATTCAGTTAGAATCAGCTATAGCAAATAAGATTTGCTGCCAGCGAGAATAGGCCATAAATACATAGATTTGATGATTTTGAATGAAAGAGTGGCAAAAATGGATACAGCCATGTTTCTATTGTCTATGTGCCATGGATCAGCAAAGGCAATTTCCCTGATCAGTTTATTACTTACATGAAACACACCAAATGTAAATTGGATCATCAATGTACAGCAAATCACGTGGAAAAAACTTTATAAACCCAAAAAAGAAAAAAAAAGATACTAATTTGGTCGCTTTAATAGCACCATCGTCCATTAAAGGCATGCTCTTTCTTCTCCTTATTATCTGTATTCCACCAAACCCAAGTGAAGCCATGCTTCCCAAATCAGCATTATTTCTTTACCTGCTAAACGACCAGGGTTTATGATCAATATTCATCAAACAAGGAAGATTTACAAAATGAATAACTGAGCAATTTCTGAGTCCGTTGAGCACAAGGAATGCGGTTAGCCTAGCGTTAGAATATACTACTGCACAAGCATCCATCTAGTAGACTAGGAGAAATAAAATAGTACATACCTTAGTAGAGAGGGGCCATTTGAAGAATTCGACAAGGCTGCAAACACATTGGTGTAGGACCGCGTCAGATATGCAAAATTAGTAACAGGCGCAAGTGCAGGCATTTGTTCGCCCTTCTTCAACAGATTTTCCAAATCGAGCCTCTGCAAGGTCAAACAGGTCCTAGTTTCCTTCCAAATGAATGCCATTAGCCTGTCGTGGATTACATAGAGGGACCCCGGTTTTGAGCCAGGGTATCTGAAACCATACCCGTTTGCAATACCTTCACCTGTAAAACAACTCTTGACATCAACATCAGTCTCCCATGGGAATGCTTCAGATGAAGATTCATCAACGTTCACTATGAACATAGCTGATCCATTAGGATGTAAAACATAATGAGTTCCTTCCAATATCTTGGTAGCTATCAGTGAATTCTGCCCTTGTGTCTTTTCATATGACAGCAAAAGTAGAAACAGAGCCTTCCCAAGTTTGTCTTCACAAGGCTTCCCAGGCGGCCAGCCAAATGTACCTCCCCAGACACCTGAAAACTCCAGGCCGGAAACTGGTTCCCTCATTGGCAACTTGTAAAGAGCAAACCGGCTGTCGTGCATATTGGGCCAGGCCCTGTATGAAGATAACTTTAAAGTTGTAGCATGCAAGGTCAATCCAACAGAATCTCCCGAATGTAGAAACTCATGAAGCTGAGCATGTTTATTTCCACTCATGGAAGAATTCCTCTTAGAGAGTTCATGGCTACCATTAGTTGAACTAGATTTTCCAAGTATAAGTTTAAGACTATCCCTGAAATATCCAGCAAGAGTCTTCTTCTTGCTACACTGTGTGTGCTCACCCTCACCAGACTGAGAAATTTCACATCCCTGTGTACAGTTCAGATTCTTTCTAACTTCGCTCATTTCTAATTGAGTAGGATCCAACAGTAACCTAGAACTCGCTTTTAAACCACCACGGCTGCCTCCAAGCTTAAACAACTGCATGAGTAGCAATCTCCTCTCAGCTAAAACTGCCATATCCTCTACTGAACTAGCATCACCCTTCAGACGAGGAAATGGTAGGGCATCGGGAACCTGCAATCCAACTTGTTTAGTGACAAGGTCCAGCAGCTTTCTCCTATCTCCGAATGCCAGCCTACTAAAAGGAGCTACTACAGAGGCTCTCTGTCCAACTATGCTCTGGGACTTGGAAAGACCACCATAAGTCTTCCTTGAAAACTCCCTGTCTGAGATAGATCCAAAGCTCTTACTCTGGTTCATTTTACCTCCACTTCTTATAATCCGAGGTTCAACCTCAAGCAAAAGCACATTGCAACTCCTATCCACAGCTTTCAAAGATCCAGGATAAACAAAGTCGCTCTCTTTCTCCCTCCCATGCAAGAAAAACTCAGGGGAGCCCTCAAAATCACACAAAATCTCAAAGACGGGCGACCACAGAATTGGACCATCTTCAAGACCTAATGGACCTACTTCTTGGGGTATGATTCGACACCCAACAATCGAAACAAAACCAGGCATGACATACACAACATTACCAAGTTCGGGATTCTGATGAACCCAAATACCAAGTAAGGGCAGGGTACCAACAAGGAAGCGGCACAAGGCCTTATATGAAGAAACTCCTTTCCTCCACTCAATAAGATCCTTGTAGGGAACTACACCAAGCACATGGCATTGTGGAAGCCATACCTTATCAGAGGCCACTAAACCACATAACCCTCTACAAGAAAGACCAAGATTACACAAATCCTGACGACTCAGTGACTTGGTCACCAGAACCATAACATCATCAGGTAGATCCAGAAGCAAACTAGATCCACAATGATCAGGCAACATCATACAAAAATGCCCTCTCAGCTAAACGACCACAAACAAACGGGATTTCACATACTGAATCATCAAGGCCTAGGAGGATCAAAAGCCAAAAGTATACAAAACCCAGAAAACAAATATCCAACTGACCTCAGAAGCTGAAGATGAGCTTTGATTGTGGAGAACTATACAGCACAATACTGATTACGGAAGAAGTCAAAGGGATCACGGCCAAAACCATCAACTAATCAAAGATATTGAAGATGTTGAATCAAAGTTGGTGTCTTTTTCTAATCTTCATGACTGCTAATGATGGAAGGGATGAAATTGTGACGAACAAAAGGCACTGGAATTATGTGTTCCTTTGATTACACTTAGGCGGGCCCCTGCCACATTATCACAAGCCTGACATTCTTGACAATCGTCCAAAAATAGGGAAATGCAAAGAGTTTTTGTTAGTATTCGTTGGTGAATGGTGATGGCCCATGGGGTGGGTATTCAACACTTAACAGTCCATATTACACATCAGTCTTTGGCCTGTTTCTCAATCTTTTTTTCTTTTATTGGAACTATACTAAAGAGTAATTTTTATATACATTATTGTGCGAGAGGAATCGATAAATTTTAGTGAAAAATATGAATCTGAATTGACTTGTAAGAATTTTTTATCCCAATTGATAAGTTCATGTTTCGTATTCGGACCTCATTCATACTCGAACCAGGGCCCGAGAAGGGTCGTGGGCTCGAGATACGCGGAGGGTAGATCCACGGGTACATCAATCCTAATCCTTATAAGGAATGCGTATATTATGAATGTTTTACAAGGAATATACTGTTGGAATCATGTTCTTTAATCAATGTGCACTTTCCTAATATAGTTGGAGGATACATTAATTACGTAGATAATTAATTCAGTCATTTAAGTGATTAGAATGTTTAGCTGGAAACCGCTTTCATCAGCTAGTAGCAACTTATTATGACTGAACCTGTAGGGTCACACACAAGGCATGAAATTGGGAAAAACTAATTATCAATTAGACTTAGAGTTTAGTTGTAATTATATGAGATAAGTCATGGAATCCAATCGGATTAGAATTATCTTATCCAGTAGGATAAAATTATCTAATCTAGTAGAATAGATATTATCTAATCCAGTAGGATAGAGATTATCTAATCCAGTTGGATTGGGATTATCTAATCCAACAGGATTGGGATTACATTGACTAATTAAGGTTGGAAACTAATTCAGTTTAACCAGTATAAATAGATGGTACTGGGTTAAACAGAATTAATAATTTATTCTATTAGTTCATGTGTTGAACAAGCAGAACAAATAAACCCTGAGATTCTCATAAAAACAACCTCATCCTAAATCAGAAGAAGGAAGGCGGTCGCCGGTCCTGCTTGCTAATTTGTTCTAAGCTAACATCGGTGTAGGCGTTCTGATCGTGCTGTGTGGTGATCTGTTCTAAGCTAACATCGGTGTAGGCGTTCTGATCGTGCTGTGTGGATACTTATAGAGGAATCACACTTGAGGTTCTTGTCTCTGGAATGGATTGCATTTGAAGGAAGAACACTGTTGAAGAAAGTCCTTTGCTCCGCACATATTTATTCTGTTCCTACAAGGTAATTCTAAACACTCATTTAGATTCATATTAATGACATTCATGCGATCTTTGGTTTGGTAATTGATATTCCGCTAAATTAGATTTAATCAATTCCATCAGTGGTATCAAAGCTACTTTGCATGTATTAATTTGATCTATGATTATGTGAATTAGATTTGCATGATAGGGGTGTTTATGTTATGTTCATAATTTTAAATCAAATAAATTATTGGATGATTTGATTTGATTTATTCCACTCAAAAGTTTTTCAGTATTATTATAATTTTTATTTACTATTCATCACCGATGTTACTATTGCACTACCGATGGTCGGTAGCGGCAAATAGAGGTGCTGGGCGCTGCTACAGTAATGATGAATAGTAGTGGACAGATTTAGGGTTTAAGAAACTCTAATTTGTTGGGCCAATTTTAGGCATTGGGCTAGGCCCATCCCTGATTTTGGTTTTAATAGTTTGGTTGGACCAGATTTGCCCAACAAACTTCAGATCTGTCCGGGCTGAACAGAGGCGAGCTGAATTGGGCCGAGCCGAACTGGGCCGGGCCAGGCTTTCCAATGCAATAATAATTTTTTTAAAAAAAAATTAAAATATTTTTAAAATAATTCTGAAATTGAGTGGGAGTAATTTTGACTTTGGAAGTCCAAAATTAAAGTTTATGAATATGAATGTTAATTGAGGTTGATAACTTTAGAAATTAATCAACTTTAATTAAATGTTAAATGAATTTTTAAATTAAGACATTGGATGTGCTTAATTATAAATGATTATATTTTTTTAATTTAAGGCATTGGATGTGCTTAATTATAAAAAAATTAGAATGTGCACACAATAATTTTTAATTAAGGTATTGGATGCGTTTAATTATCGAAATTATAAATTTGTGAAAAGTAATTAAGGTTAATAATTTTAGAAATTAATTAACTTAATTATCTTGGGCATGTTTTATTATGTAATTTCATCCCACGTTATTTGATATTTCAATTATCTAATAATTTTTTTTAATAATTTGGAATTATTAAAATGTGACATAGAGAAATAATTAAGTTTCATAATTTTGGAAATTGATGTACTTAATTATTCTATGTTGAGAATTATTTAGGTATTAATATCAAAATATGTTAATTTAATAATTTGGAATTATTAAGAAGTAATTAAGTTTAATAATTGATTTTATTGCATGATTGATTGTATGATTTTATCTGCAAATATTTGGGAATGCATGAAATAAATTCAGCATATATTTATGTGTATTTATTTGTCACGTGTATTACGTGATTTATATGTTGAATGCATGTGATTGGTTTATGTGTGTGGAATGATTATGCGATAGTTCACTAGTAATCAAACCAACATAATGAACCAAGTCCCAAAAGAATAATGAGTTATAATTTATCTTTCTGGAACAAGTAAGACCCATTGATCCTTTGATCTTTTTCTTTTTTTTAATTAAACCACTAAAAGTGGAGGGGATTTATTCGGCACCCTAAACCGTAATCGGCCCAAAAAAAGGCTATAAGGTTTGATCAAAAATTACAGTGATGTGCAAATACATTTGCACTCACCAAGAAATCTAATTCTTGGTGCAAAAATGGAACAAATATTAGCATAGTTTGGTATACCTAACTATTTCTCCGGATAGTACCACCACCAGTCTCCCTCACATGTCCGAGCATGTTAGTGAATCGATAAATGAAACCCAAATCTGCCAAGAAATGAAGGAAGATGGGTGGTAATCCAGGTCAAAAAATTATTGTGACAGTCCATGTAATACTGGTAAGCTTTGTGTGTTGAATCATGTTGTATCAGCTTGGATCCTCATTGCAGCCATTGGGCTCCTCCCAATGGGTCTTGATTCTGCAAAAGAGAAAGGAGGAGTAGTCACTGTGAACTAGGAGATTCTGAGACTAGGTAAACCTAGAGAATCCAGGTTGATTAAGCCTTGCAGAATTGGAGAAATGTGTGCCTGAGTTAGGGTATCAGTCAGGGAGACAGTATTATTAAATTGTGTGCACATTTTTGCAAGGAGATCTGCAACCCTGTTCCCTTCCCTATATATATGATGAATCTGTAAGCCATGCATCTCTTCATGCAATTTGTGACGAAAACTCCTAATGTTCCAGTCAGAAGTAAGAGGTTTTTGTACTCCTGTGATTGCATTACTACTATCTGTTTCCAGACAGAAGTGGCAATCATATTCCTTCCCCACTGCAAAACCAAATTGCAGTGCTTGCAATTCACAGCGGAGAGGGGACAGAGCATTGACAGTTTTTATCCTCATACTGGTGACATGTCCCACTGAGTCTCTAACAACTATACCTATTCCAGCCCTATTAGTATGATAAAATGATGCATCAACATTGACCTTTAAAACTCCTGTCTGGTGTATTCCATTTAATTGCTCTAACCATCTTTGGTTTCTTTCTTTTCAGAAAAGGCACCATTCCTGTTGAAATTAAATCCCCCATCTTTCCAACATCACCTCTCAGAGGAGATGCAGTAAAGATGAGTGCCACCTTTTTTCTAATTTTGGAAATCAATGCATCATTGTTAATGAGTATGTTATCAAACAGAAAAGTGTTTCTCCTACACCATAAAAACCATAATGCTGTGATGACACTGGTAATGATGACAACTGTGTGTGCTTTAGTGTTACCTCTAAATGCCAAATAATATCTAATCCTGTGTCTGACTGAGTTAAAATGTGGAGTGGGGAGTCCAGTGAGGTTGTGTATAAATGTTAAAATTTCCACATTAAAAACACTGTTATTGAAGAAAAGGTCTAATGAATCTTGATGCATGCAAAAGGGACACTTTGATGGCAGATGAAGGCCAAAGGTGGATAAAATATCATCAAATGGTATAATATGATTAACTAATCTCCATAAAAAGATAAAAAGTTGTGGAGGTAAAAATTTATTCCATACCTTTGATATTGCATAAATGTCAGCTGATGAACTTCTGAGTGTCTGGTATGCAGACTTTACTGAGAATGCACCATTCTTGTTAGCTTCCCATATATCATCCCCTTGATTTCCACCAGTAGTAGCTCCCTGCAATAATTGTATAACATTGGTAGCCAGTGTAGGCTCCAGACAGTGTAAGTAGTTAGGCTTGTTGCTACAGTATTCAGCAACTATTATGTGAGAGAAGGTAATTTCTTGGTGTTCAGGCCATAGGTAGAATAAGGGACCAATTCCAATCCAATATGAGTCCCAGAAGGATGACATACCATTTCCAATAATGACCCTTGAATTTCTCTTGCAATGCTCAGTTACAGTACAGATCCTTTTCCATGTATGGGAGCTTTTATATGTATCAGGGACAGACCAGAGATAAGAAGTCCACACTGTTTTATTCTGCTGTAATTTTCACCACAACTTGCATGAGAAAGCCCCAACTACAGCTCTGATATCTCTCAAACCTAAGCCATTTTCATCCTTTGGTACAACCATTTTAATCCACTTTCTCCAGATCTTTCTTTGCCCAGCAGATGATTCTCCCCAAAAGAACCTGGCAGCCATAACCTCCATTTTCCTCAGTATAAATTTGGGGGGTTGTAGTATAGCAAAGCACCAGTAGAAAGAGGCCAGAAAACGGCGCCGGAGGACGGCAGTTCCGCGGGAAAATAAGGAAACCGCCGTCCTTCTAGATTTACGAAATCGTAAATCTAGGTTGTCTAGCCGGATGGCTTATTACACGGCGGTTGTGATGCAACCGCCGTGTAACTGCCATTTTTGGTCGGCGGTTGCGTTTAACCGCCGACCAGCCTACATTTCCGACACCGGAAATGGCTAGCCGGAACTTTCCCCGTTGACCGGCTTGACTTTGACGGTCAAGTCGACGGGGCAAAGTTCTGATGTCGGTGGAGTCAAGTCAAAAAGTCGTCCGGGTAAGTTTACGGTACCGTAAACTTGTCCGGATAGAGGGAAAAATGGCCGGGTAATATTTACGAACTCAGAAACGTAACCGGATGAGCTAAAACAGAATCTTATAAAACGAGTAACGGATCCTTTTGTTCTATCTACTCTATTCCATCTTTGTTTTGGGTTGAAGGACGCAGAGAATTTCCTAATATTTGGGCTCGCTGAATCCTAGGCCGCGATGAGGTAATCTCCCGCTAAATTTAGTATTGATGGGCGGATGTTTGTTAATTTCAAGCATGAATATGTATGTGTGTCCCTAATTTTGTTGAATAATATATGAACTTGCGTGTTGATTCCTAGTTATTAGTGTTTATGAAACCATATTGTATTTGATATGTTGTCAAGTAGCACGATGTAGATGAATGAATTCATTAATATTTGTTTAAATTTATGAAAATAGGTACACAAGTGTTATGGAACGTAGTAGGATTATTAGGGAGAATCGTCGGACCTCACCAGAGTATATGGGACTGGTTGAATATTTCATTGATGTTGCTTATGATAATGCAAGAGTAGAAAATTAGTCGGCCATGCGGTGCCCTTGTAAGGATTGCACTAACGATGTGTATTTAGGAGTTGAAGGTTTGCGTGAACATTTGATTGTTAGGGGTTTCCAAAATTCCTATACCACGTGGGTATGGCATGGGGAAGAACGTAGCACTATTGTTGTTAATGAACCAATGGAGGTTGTAGGAGAAAACGAAATGGTTGGTAATTATGACGATAAATTGGATGACTTGGTAGATGATGTTGCCATGCATTTTTTTGGAAAACCAGAGGCGCTTGAAGCGATGTATAATGATAAGCAGGCCCCTTTGTATGAGGGATCAATCCACACTATTCTAAGCGCGACCTTATTGTTGATGAATTTAAAAGCCAAGCATGGGCTTTCAGATAAGGCATTAACAGAGGCGCTGGAGTTGATTAGACAGCTGCTTCCCACGGATAATTTATTGCCTGATAGGGCATATGCTGCCAAGAGGGTACTATGTCCAATGGGTATGGAAGTTGAGAAAATTCATGTTTGTCCTAATGATTGTATGTTGTTTAGAGGGGATGATGAGATGAAATTGGAAAATTGTAGCGTTTGTGGCGAGTCACGATACAAAGCTATGAAACAAAAAGTGGATGTGGGAGGAGATGTTGTTAAGGAAACCAACAAACGTGTTCCCGCGAAGATCATGTGGTATCTCCCCATTATACCTAGGCTTCAAAAGTTGTTTGCTAACAAGGAAGAAGCTAAGAACTTGACATGGCATGCAGATAGAGAGAAGGTTGAAGATGATGATGTGATTGCACACTGTTCAGATGGTGATCAGTGGAAGAAAATTGATGAATTGTATCCTGAATTTGGGAAGGAAGCTCGGAATATAAGGTTGGGTTTATCCACTGATGGTATGAATCCGTATGGAGATTTGAGTAGTACACACAGTTCTTGGCCTGTGATGGTTGTTATTTACAATCTACCATCGTCCACAACTAGGTTCACAACTATGACCCCCCGATGGATACACATTCTGACAAACCCAGTCAAATACAATCCTCTGCTCAACCGTAAGCTCCTCAACATTAAAATCACCTGGACAACTACCCGCCCCCTGACAAGTAGTTTTGAAGTACTTACGTCCCATTACTTCAAGGTCTAAGGGTTGGTTTGGCCCGGTTTCAGGAAACTTGTTGAAATTATAAATCTCATAAGGGCCTTCTGGGTGGTTAGGGCGCAAGTATGAGTTATCAACATAAGGGCAGCCTAGGACCTCATTTATATGAAACTTAGTGACATTAATCAGTTTACCATTCACCTTAGTGCACATGTTATTCGACTCATACTCTCCTAAATTTGCATAAAATTGCACAACCTCATCTTGATGGCATGGGGATTCAAGCAAGAGCAATTTATCTAAATAACTAGGCTGAAAATGAGCAAACAAATACCCCATATGCAAAGTGTCAATAGAGGTAGGGCTAATCACCTTGGTGGTGTGTGTTTTCCGCCCACACCATTCGACATAGTTGGCCTCCGCCCTACGATTGAAGAAATTCCGACTTGCCGATGCTTCAGGGGGTCTATCATGGCCTCTTTGCCGCTTTGTCTTCCTCGATTTGGCCTTGCTTAATCGGCTCCCACCCACGTGTTCTTCGGCTCTTGGAGGTGACTCTCCTTCCTTCTCGGAAGAGGACTCGTATTGCACCTTTTGTTGTCGTTGGATTTCCGCAACTTGCTTGCCTGTGGAAGGATTTTTAGTCCTAACCATGGTGAGAGATTGGACTGAAAAATTTGGAGAGGGGCGGACTGGTTTGGGGATGAACTTGGGGAGGGTTTGCAGATTTGGGGAAAAAAAACCCGTCTGCCCCTTTTATAATTAAAACTTCCGGCTAGGTTTTACGAACTCGGAAACATAGCAGGGCAAGGTTAATTTTTTTTGGCTTATCCGGCTAACTTTACGGTTTCGGAAACGTAGCCGGACAGTACAAAAAATCAGAATAAGTAACACTTAGACTATTTTCTTAGCTAGTCCTCTACCCATTCTCAACATTAGTTCCGAAAATTTCACTTTCCTCCCACCCATTTACTCTCTTCCACCAACAAAATCTTCTTCTCCAACCACCAAGAACACCATTACTCACATTGGCCCCATTTCTTGAGTTCTAGAACAAGAAAGTAGCTTCTTTGTCCATACTATTAGGGTTTTTATTCTACTTGAAAAGGTATTTCTTGGCACTTTGCTTCAATTGTATAATCAATGTTGTTTATTGGCTAATTTGTCTTATTTGTTCATGGGCTTTGCTTAATTATTACTACAAACTAGCTTTGTTTTATGGGCTACATTCTTGATTAATCAATTGGGATTATGGGCTATATTTTTGATTAGTCTTGATGGTCACTAGTTATGTTACTACTAATCTAGGGTTAAGTATGTCATATATGTATGCACTAATTTAACTACAAAGAATTAAGGATGAAGCATGTGATAGGCAATTTATATTAGTCTAATAGGATCCTAATTAAACCCTACTTACCATTAGTCTAATAGGATAATAATAGGATTATTAAAGTGACTACTTACCATTAATTTAGCATATAATTATTCTTTGTTGATAGTGAGGTTATTTAATATATGTAAACTATTTTTTGTAGAGGAGTTATGGCACCACCTAAGAAGAAGGTAGTAGGAATCCCCAAAAGCCCTAAAACGCCTAGCACCGCGGGAGGTGTTAAAAAAAAGGGGGTGAGGCGTCCTAGGACATATTGTGCCGTCTTACAAAAAAGGATGAAGAAGGGGATTTTGACGGACATGACGTTCAACGATGGTGGGGAACCAATATCGGAAGAGTATTATTTATGGAAGAGTTGGGTTGGTAAAATTGGTCGAACTCGTGTGGATATAAAGTATGAATCTTGGCACGAGGTCCCCGACAAGGAGAAGACTAAATTATGGGAGGAGTGTTTGGTAAGTTTCTACCTTCATTTAAGGTATTTTTATTTTTGTACACATGAATGAGATTTTATCCAAATTTTCTTATAACCTTATGTAGGTACCATTCAAAATTGTTGCCCCAAATATGGAGAAACTTTTTGACACAACCATGTTTCGCTTGAGTAAGGCGGCACGGGATCATAGAGCAATGTTGTCTAAACATTACATTTATGGAGATTTTAAGGATGAGGACCCTTGGGTGGCCTACACCGATATTCTACAAGAAAGTTGGAAAATATTCAAAGCACGCACCTTGGAGAATGACCGACTAGTAAGATTAATTCCTACCATTCTAGTATTACTCCTTCGTTCACATAACTTAAATTCATTTATGTGTTAGGGTGTGAGGTTGACGAATAGCACCAATGCGAAAGCTAATACGACACCTCACACAATGAGTAGGGAGGGCTATACTATAAGACTAATGAAACATGCAAACAAAAAACAAGAAGATGAGGTGCAAGAGAAAATGGATAGTGGGATGACGGAAGAAGAAGCGCGGGAGAGCACCGAGGTGGTTAATCCTAAAGAGTTCGATAAACTCACCAGCTTCTTGATTGGTCGACAAGATAGCAAAGGCGAATACACACACGAGGGAAACAAGAAGTTGATAAAAGATATTGTAAGTTGTTTCTTTGAATATATTGAGCTAATATTATTACAAATATTATTCCTATCTATTTTTCTTTCTACCATATATTTTTTTTCTATTAAATGATAGGATGATGTCAAAGAGAAAATTGCCTCGGGAGAATTCGTTCCCACACAAGACGATGACATCCTTTGTAAGGCCACGGAACGGAAGGAACACCCCGGTAGAGTTCGTGGATATGCATCACATGTGGTGAAGAGAGATCTCATCGGCAAACCAAAATCTTCTAAACCACCAAGACATACCAAGTACAACAAGTTGCAAGAGGAACTTGGAGATACAAAAAAAGAGCTCGGTGATACCAAGAAGGAGCTTGATGAGGCCGTGAAGAATATGATGAAAAGGGACATAGCTCTCCACATAATAGCCAAGCAAACGGGCGCAATTCTCCCACCAAATTTGAATGATCTAAGCGACGATTGGGAACCTCCTTCATGTGGTTCACGTCACTCACCCGATGTTTGTGAGGTGCAAGGCAATCCACCATCGCCACAACCAAATCCACCATCGCCACAACCAAACATATGTGATGATAACTTAAACAGACCAAAAAAGGTAAACACACTAACTCACTTTTCGATCGCATTCTTATTCAAATTCTCTATTCGTTCTCTTAATAGTCTTAGCATGTTTACCTCGCCTTACTTTAAAAATGGAATCCACTATTTTAATTAGGTCAAGGTCGTTGTCACATATCCATGCAAATTATATATCGATGGTGGAGTGAGGAAGCCTACTATGCATGTTGCAAATGGAATTTTCAATGAGTCGGCGAAGATGCATGGCGACGATAAAATTGCAACCGGTTTGGGGGAGGTTTGCTTGAAAAAAGCTTTGGTTTCAACCGCTCTAATTCCCATACCCAAAGGCCCGTGTAAGGTTGTTGGACCGGCGGAAGGTATGTATTTACTTTGGCCTCGTAGGCTAATTGTTGTCGAGAGTTTAGGAGAGACTCAACCCGCTAGCCTATACAACCCAATTATGAGCGTTGCACGCAAGGTTGAGCCAAAAATTACAAAAAAAATTCCCCAACCCTTGACCGCCCCAAAAGATGTTGTAGTTAAATCTATGACACCGCCTATGAAGGTGTTGTATGATAAATTGTCTACACATTGCAAATTTGGATACTACAAATTCCCGGCTCCAACGGAATTATTTGGTGGTATTGGAAGGCAAATTGTAATGTGTTGGGGTGATTTTGAAGATCTATGGAAGGGTGACAAGGCAACCGAGCCCCTAATGTCCTTATTCCAACTGTAAGTAATTTTAATGTCGAGACTATATTATCTTGTGTCTTTTCAACCGCCGTTCTCCCCGTTGTTTTAACCATTCATCTTTTTTTTCTTAAGTTTCTTGAATCAACTAGTTCAAAAACGGTTGAAGCCATGGATAGGCTTCCTATGCACTGAGCGAATCCAAGAATTAGGTCATACTGATGCAGAGCGATTAAGTTACATGAGAGAGGCTCTCGGTGTGGAGGACAAATTATTCTTCCTAGCACCACTCATTTCCGGGTAAGCATTTCATATTAACTAATTCTATACATTATTATCTCATGTTAACTTTTATGTTGTCATTATTGACAAATGGATATGCATTTTTTATTTAGTAAACATTGGAGCTTGGTTTTGATCCACAAAAAAACCAAACAAGTTTATTGGATAGATCCTCTCCATCGTCCGCCAATCCCGTCTTTCGAACACCTCCTTAGACAAGTTTTGAATCATGTCAATCCCTCTAGGAGGGAGTTTGGAATGACTGAGATCAAGGTACTCTACACGTTTCTCCCTCATTAATAACACTAGTATTATCGACATCGATCGATTTTATTTAACAATGTGATCTTCCTTTTGTGTTAAAGTACAAGAGACAAGTTAGCAGCTGGGAATGCGGGTACTACGTTATGTTGTATGAGCTCAAATTGGTAGCGGGACTTAACGAATTCGACAACGACCTTGAGTCCGTAAGTTCCAAATCTATAAGGGCATCTACCTTACACATATTCATATGTTTGCGTCATATATTGAATTGTGTATGCTAATGCACAGATTTTCGAAGAGGATACAAGCCCCTACTCACCCGAAGACCTGAATCGACCGAGGAGTAGTATTGCATCAATTGTCGTAACTTCGCATGCATGTGCTCTAGTTAAAATTGACACATTATGTATTATTGGCAATTGTTGTTGTTTTTAGCGCATTCAAGTGATTTATTACATTATACATTCATTCGTAATACATCACAACCATTTGAAACATATAATTCTTCACTAGCGCCATTTAAATACTTTCTATTTTGTATTCAAAAGCTGAAATAAATAAAATTCAGATTTTTAATAATTATCCTGGCCACCTTTACGAATTCTGAAATCCTGGCCGGACAGTTCAAAATACTTCCGGCTAGGTTTCCGGTTTCGGAATTCTGGCCGGACGAAATTGGCTTATTTTCACCCATTTTCCCGAACGTTTCCCTGGCACGCGTCCGGTTAAGTAAATTATTTCTGTCCGGCTAACTTTCCGGTATCGTAAACCTATCCGAAACTACATATTTTCCGCCACCGTTTCACGGTGGCCGGATTACTGCCGCCGCCGGAAAATGTCCCGGCTTATCATCCGAGAGCGCAAAACCCTATCTCCGGCTTACCGTCCGACCCGTAATGGCCGGCGTAGCCTCCTGCTAGCAGCGGGTGTTTACGAGTCCGGAAATGTACCCATCCGGGTAAGTTTCCGAACTCATAAACCTTACTCGGCGGTTTCAACCGCCGAGTAACGGTGGCGCCAATTGGACGGCGCCACCGAGGACGGCGGTCAAAACCGCCGTCCAACTGGGACGGAACCGCCGTGTTCCGTCCCATATTCTACTAGTGAAGGTGTGTGTTGGGATGGCCAGAAATACAAAATTTAGTAGTATCAGTCTGCCTGCATTTGAGATCCATCTGTTTTTCCAGTTGGGCAAAGCTCTTTCCATTCTGTCTAACAATGGATAATAGTACAAATTCTTGTTTCTGCCTGTAAAAACTGTGACCCCCAAATACTTGAAAGGCAAGCTGCCAATTCTCATTCCTGTGGTCCTTTTTATAGTCCTTCTTTTGGCTCTGGTTACTTCTTTGTGGATAAACATCTCTGACTTATTGAAATTTACCTTTTGACCTGAAGCCTCTTCATATGCAGTCAGGAATAGCATTAATCTTTTCAGATTCTTTTTTGTGGCCACTGTGAATATTGCTGTATCATCAGCATACATTAGGTGAGTAATGGTATCTACACCTCTAGGCATTAAGAAAGGTTTGAGATATCCACATTGCACTGCCCTTTTCAATCCCCTAGAAAAAGCCTCAGTGATCAAATTGTATAGAAAAAGGGATAGAGGGTCCCCTTGCTTGATGCCCCTATTGGAGGTAAAAAAACCAATTGCAGTACCATTAATTAGCACAGAGAAGCATGCTGAGCTAATATTTTTAAGGATCAGTTGAACCAGAACTCCATGGAAACCAAAGTGGAGAAGTACTGAGTTGAGAAAAGCTCATGAGACCCTGTCAAATGCTTTTTGCATATCAAGCTTCACAATAGCATTATTGTACCTAGGGTTTTTTGCCAACAACCTTACCATTTCTTGCATCTGTAAGGTGTTATCTGCTATGTCTCTGCCTTTTAAAAGTCTGATTGTTCAATGGAGGTTAATCTGGGCATTATTGGTTTAATCCTTTCCATAATGAGTTTGGATAGGATTTTGTTCACAAAATTAGATAGGCTGATTGGTCTGAAGTCTGAGAAATGGCTAGGGTTCAGTGTTTTTGGTATCAAGGTGAGCCAAGTGCTACTGATAGCTCTTGGAATATCCTCTCCTTTAAGAAAGGAATTTGCAGCCTCCAGTAAATCTGAACTGAGAGTGTCCCAGCAGTGTGTGTAGAAATTTCCAGTGAATCCATCAGAGCCCGGGGCACTGTCTTTATTGAGATCAAAGACTGCACTTTTCAACTCCTCCATCTGAAATGGCTTTATTAGTTCTTCATTCTCCTGGTCTGAAACTATCCTTGGTATCTCCTCCATAAAGTATTGGTGGTAGAAACCAGAGATATTTGTGTCCTCTGTGTTCAGAAGGCTTTGAAAAAAATGCACCCCTTCTTCTTGAATTCTCCCAGGTTCAGTAATCCAAGTTCCATTCCTGTCTTTGATCTTTGCAATTCTGGCCTTTGCTTTTTTTTCTTTAACCATGTTGTGGAAGTACTTGGTGTTTGCATCACCATCTTGAAGCCATTTGACATGGGCTCTTTGCTTCCAGAACAGGTTCATCTCAATTTGAGATCTAAGAAGTAGAGCTCTTTGTTTATTTAACTCAATTAGGTCAGCCTCTAAGGTAGTGTCCTGGTATTTAATTTCACACACAGTCACTTTGTTTTCTGCCTCCAAGAGATTTTTATTCACATCACCAAAAACCTCCCAGTTCCACTTTTTCAGTACAAATTTCAGTCTCTTTAGCTTGCATACTAACTTTTCCATGCCTGATAGCTCACATGGAGATGTCCAGCTATTATTCACCACCTCCAAAAAATCTTGCCTTTTCAGCCACATGTGTTGGAATCTGAATGGTTTTGGGGCTTTGATCTCAGAGGTTTGTATGGATAGAATCAGTGGGTTATAGTCTGAGGTTGATCTAGATGGCACTTGAATAGAGCTGTGTGGGAATTTTTCAATCCATTCTAGGTTGCCTAGGCCCCTATCCAGCCTCTGAAGTAGCAGGTCAGTTTTGGATCTATGGTTAGTCCAGGTAAAAGGGTTTCCAACTGTCTGCACTTCCTGTAGTCCTAAGGCTGAGATAACTTCATTAAAATCCCTTATACTACCCATAGGAGGTTTGGTTCTTCCTTTCCTCTCATAGACTCTAGCAACAGTATTAAAATCCCCAATAAAAAGGGTAGGGTGCTTAGGTAGGTCTAAAAGAGCAGACCATAAATCATATCTCAAGGATCTAGTGGTTTTAGCATAGATAAAACAAACATGAAATAAATATGTACCAGATGTATCATTTACAGGAAGCAAAAACATATTGCTCAGATTGGGAAGAAATGCTAAGATTAAAATTTCCATTCCAGAAAATCCACATTTTAGCATTATCAGCAGGCATAGCATGTTGGAATTGTAAAATAAATTGCAAATTAGTCAAATCTGTATTGAGATGCATTGGCTCTACTAGACATAACATATCAATTTTGTGAGTTCTGAGTAAAAAAATTAGTCTCTCAATAGAAGTTCTATATCCCCTAATATTCCAGACCATCATGTTACCAATAATTTGGTGTGTAATCATTGACTAACCTTTTTGGATTTTTGTGATGACCTAAGCCATTTCTCCACAGTTTTGCCATCTGTAAGTATGCCCCTTGTTCCTCTTTTTTTCTGATCAGCCTTATTAGTATCTTCTGAAGATTGGCTGGTGTGTATGTCATGTGTTTCATCTGTGGATTTCCACTCTAGTTCACTAGGGGCTTCCTCATATGTGTCTGAACTATAATCTTCTGGATTATCTTGCAATACTTGGAATGCATTTGAAATCTGCACAGGTGGGCTGTAGGGAATGACTGCAAGATGGTGCTCCATTCTTGGATTTTTCCTCTTCTCCTTGGAGTTCAAAGTATCCAGGTCATCAAAAGAGTAGAAGGCTTCTCTAGGGGGGCCTGGCATGAATTTTGAAAGCATTGATAGGTTGGATCAATGCCATGATCTCTAAGGACTGGTGCTCCACAGTTTGAGTTGGTGTAGGTTGAAGTTCTGCCTGTATTTCTAATGGTGCAAGGTTAGGCTGAGGTTGAGATACAGGTTGAGTTTGGGGAAGGTCTGCACTCTGATTTTGTGTTTGTAAAACTTTGTTCTTTTCAGTTCTAGACAGGCCTGAGCTCCCCTGATTCCCTTTTCTGTATTCCTGCTGGTTCTGATGCAGTGTAGGGGTAATTGTTTGTGGTATTTCAGTGTGAACTAGTGAGGTGTTTGGTGAGGGTGTTTGGTGTTTTTGGGGTGGCTTAGGGGGCTGGGGAGGTGGCATAGTGTGGTCATTCTGTTGCTGCCTAGTGGGAGGAATTGGTACCAATTGATCTGAGTTTGGGTGGTGCACTAAGTGTGTGTTTCTATTTCCAACTTGTCTAGGCTTTTCTCTTGAGTTCAGGGTGTCAATGAACACATTTAACATCCTCATGGCCTATTCTCTTGCAGTAAGTACAATAAAAGGGGACATTTTCATATTTTACCTGACACTCCTTGTACTTGTCTGGATTACCAATAATAATAGTTGGCTGTAGAGTATGGAGCAAATCAACTTCTATACACACCTTGATTGCAGAGGGTCTGGTCAGAGAGCTGGTGGCTGCATCCATCTTCAGGAAAACCCCCAATTGATTGCCAAAATCTTGAATAGTAGACTTGTTTTAGTATGTGACTGGTGGTTTGTGGATTGTAGCCCATACCGGCACTATAGATGACTCCGTTTCCGTCGAGAGAAGTCCGGAGACCATTTCAGAATTTTCATCGTGGCTCCCTGGATCGTGCAGACTGCTCGCATCCAAAACCGTTGATAGTCCTCTTTGTCGTTCATCCTTATACGAATATGTCTGTAATCAAGGGACCCCACCTGAAACTTTCCGACGAACCCCATCCGTTGGAATGCATCGTGAATCACATCCATGGGCGGTTTCCCATTGAGGAACTTACCTACTAAGGCATTACTGTAATGGGCAGCGAAGATTTGTTCGTCTTCTTTGGAGTAAATACAGGCAACTTTCCCATTCATTCTGTGGAAATTGGCCTTATTTATGGGTTGGAAGGAAGGGAATCTGTGAGTGGCTGACTTTTGGGGGCTAAAATCTAGGCGAATGTTTTTCTGGCGGTGTCACCACCAGGCCGGGGCGGCGGACCCGCAATGGCTAAGAGCCGTTTATTGCCGTTGCTGGAGGTCAATGGCTGATAACAGTTATAAAAATGGAAATAACGGTAATTATTGAAAGTTTGTGTGTCGGAAATCTAGTGCGATGTCAGAGAGAAAAATTTTAGAGAGAGAAACTGCTGAATCCTTTCATACTCTCATTCTTAACATCACTTTCATTTAATCCTTTGATCATTAGTGACAGATTTTGCCAAAGCGATGGTGTTATTTTTAATCTTGGGACAAATGTGGGTAGGCCTAGACTAAGGGGTCTACGTGTTAGTTTTGGTTTGCTCATGAATATCGGCAGATGAGTCCTCGGATGTTGAGACAAAAGGAGATAGTGTTACATGGGATGTATACTCTATCAACCAAGAGTAGTATTGGATACTATTAGCAATGGGATTGCTTACCTAAAAATCAAAGCATTTAAGACAAGCCAAAGCATGCTTAAATTCTTGTGATTTTAGGATCTTGGAATCATTTTATTCATGGGACAAAAATTTATGAATAAAATGTTGACTAAATTTGATTGCTTGTGTGCTTTTCTTTATGTTATTCTGTTTAGACGGTTTTTTATTGCATTTATTTATGTCATAATAATCATGTTTTACATGTTGACAAGAAACAACAACTCTTCTAATCTGTGTTCAATCCTTTGGAAGGATGAATTGAATGACAGTAACTTGGCAAAGGAACTTAAGTTTGTTCAATTGCAAGTAAAGAAGAAGTATGTCGTTATATTCAAATCATTGATGTTAAGAGTCTTATGATGAATAGTGTATAGTACAAAATTTCTAGGCAAGTTTTGAACTCGTATACTTACCACGTCAATATGGAGCTCTGAAATGTGATTCAGGAGCAGTCCATGATTGAGAGGTTTGAGCCATCTGAGACTATTCTTAAAAGTGATCTCATATTTTGAAAAATGATCGGATTATTTTGAAAAATTATGGAGATTAATGGTTTGCTCATGGTTGAGAGCCAGATATTGACATAATTTCTATTCATTTCATATATGGGTTTGAACCATTTTAGTGGGAATGAATACAATTTGATTGAACTGCATGAGATGCTTAAATATGTTTAGTCAAAACTGAGACTGTAAACGAGGTTCAGTACAGTGAAAAAATGGATTTGAATATGACATGGAAGATTGAGGAAGTGAAATAGAGCAAGGACAATCAGTGTGCCTATGCGCTTATATTCTAACACTTCTACTGCAGTGGTGTATGTCATTTAGAAATGATATTCATATTGCAGTTATCTACATTATAAACTATCTCTACTGTAACTCAATACTTATTGGTATTGGATACCATATGGTTCTCATAGAAGAAAGAGACACCAGAGTATGAGTTAGATAATGAGATGTCAAACTACACAAGTGTAATGAAGCAATAGTTGCAGCATTTACTGAAGGAGTTAATATATGCCTTAAGATATTGCACTAGATCATATAATGGTTATTTTGATATTAGTGGCACAACAACATGCTCATCATTTCTATGTTGGACATGGAAATGTTTCGATTATGTTGCAAGTTTGCAAAATTTGACAAAGGTCTTTATTTGCTAGCTATGGATAAACAAGTTTATGATGTAAATATCAAAAGGGCTAAACAAATAATTCAAGTCTAGCATACCTCTGTCAATTAGGCTACAATGACATTAAGCATAGATGGTTACTCCAGTTGGAGGGAACTGTGAAATCATTTGACTTGGAGTCAATTGATACTTTCAAGTTATTGTGTTAGGAATTGACAATAACCCTTAATAGTGATGGGTGATGGAGTAAATGAACGTTTTATTTACAAAAGTGGTTTGTAGATGGGTTCAACTCAAAGAGGTAAATATGTCACTTCATTAGTTTCATCATGATTTGAGTAAATATGGATGTTTACTTCATGAGAGGAAATTTTTAATCCTTAATAAAATTTTAGGAGTTCAAAAATGAAGTTTAGAATCAATTTGGCAAGAAAATTGAAACGCTCAATTGGATTGAGTTGGTGAATATTTGAGCCATAAATTTGTTGACTATCTTATTGGAAATGAGTTTCCATGATGGTTCAAGCCAATATTTCATGGATATATTTCTTAATAATAGTGTTCACACTAAATTTGGCCTTGTCAGAAGTTTAAGAAAAGACCATATGGCATATGGATAGGATTGGTTCCTTAAATGTCTTTTCTTATGAGATTTGAGGTTGTGAAGCATATGTGGGATGTTTCCAGTAAGCTTTGCATCAAATCTGATATTTGTCTCTTTATGATTGAGATAGGGGTTTTTCTTCTATATTCTGAGAACTATATATTGTTGCTCGAGAATGTGTCTTTTTGGAGAAGTGTCGTCTTTCCGAAATGACAAGTGGGAGAAATTTAGACCTCGATACTTTCGAGGTGAGCAACAATCAAAACTATAAACATTGATCCCTTCTTTAGATGTGGTGAAGATGAATATGGAAAAGTCTGGCAGATGATTGAAGTTGCTCAAGCCCCATGTAAGCCAATAAGGCATAGATTTCATGCAAAGGCACATTATGTCCTTGCAGCTGAAAGCTATGAAATCATACTTTTAGAAAGTGATGAACCTATACATGACTTACAGTTATAGCTTTGACAAGCCCTAACTCCGCAAAGTGGTTTAAGACCATGAAATTCGGAACAGATTCTATGTATGAAAATCAAGTTTGGAATTTGATTGAGTTACAAAGAAAGGCTAGATTAGTAGTTAAAGAGTGTAAACAAATCCATGTGATGGATTGTGTTGAGACCTTTACTCTAATTGGAATCCTTGAGTCTATTCTAAATCCTGGAAAAAGCAGCTCATTGTGATTATGAAATTTAGTATATAAATTTCAAAATATACCTTCCTTAATTGGATTATGGAAGAAGATGTGTATGTGACATAGTCTAAGAGCTTTTATACTGCTGGGAATGAATACAAGTTTCAGTATCTATAAATGGATATTGAGGCAAGTATTAAGGAGTTAGAATATACATTTCGATGAATCAATTTAGAGACTGACGCTCAAAGAAATGTGATTTGTGCATACAAGGAGGTTAGTGGGAGCAATATTGAATTCCTAGTTCCTTATGTCGATGACATTTTATATATTGGAAATGACAATCCAACTAGAGTTCATGGAGACTTGGTTTGGAAAGTATTTTGCAATAAAGGACTTAGAAGGAAATGTACAGTGCATCTTGGGCATCGGTATCTAATATAGATAGAAATTGATGATTGACATATGTAAACACTTACTGGGTAGTGTGTTTGATATATTCAATTTGAAAGATTGTAAAAGATTTTCAACCCAAGATTCATGGCTTGACTCTTAGCAAGATTCAGTGCCTATGAAGACATGATAATCGAAAGAGAATGAATATGACTGCTACTGCATCGGCAATGGAGTCTATCATGTCTGCTATGATATGTACCTACAATGATATTTCATATGATTAGAGTATAACGGATATCAAATACAATAGATTAGAAAATGGTGCAATGGTGTGCGTCCAACAAAATTTCATAGTGCCTGGAAAGGATTATGGATAGATTCCTATGTCTATGGTGAAAATGAGTTGGTTGTGAAAAGTGTTGTTGATTATACATTTAAATTGAGTACGTTGATGCTTTAGAAGCAGCAAGATAAAGTGTTTGAATTTGGAATTCATCACTAGTTTGTGTATGGTGGTTCTTGACTTAGTCAACTCGATGACTAAAATGGTAGAGTCATTGCTTAGACAAGATAAGTCAATAGGACATCATAGTCAAACTTTGTACTTGGTAAATTTCACATTCTTCAAATGTGTATTGAGAATGGTGAAATTGTTTTATGAAATGCAAGAATGGATTGTTAATCCATAACCTAAACCTCTTCACGGATATTGTTTATGGCTCATATATTTGTGATAGGAATCAAGCACTTTGGACAGTGGCTGTGATTTCTATGATGTTCTAGTTATTACAATTATGTAATTTAGACATTGAAGAATGGACCGTTTGAAATATTATGAGATTATTATTTCTTATTCATTTAACTTGGTTTAGTGTTAAATGAAAGTCCAAAACAATTTACAATTCCAAATAGGTTATCAAGATAAGGTCTTGGATAATGAAACCCTATTAAGTGAACTGGAATGTAAAATTGTTTGAGTCCCTAGTCCAGGTCATTGAGAGTGGACACTAATGACTAAAGAAGACTAGTTTGCAAGGTATTCATAGCGCTGTTTCTTGGGCTCAAGGACATGAGATGTCTGAATCAATTGCATGGATACAAGTTGGGAACTTGTATTCATTTAACTTGTAATACTTTAAGATATATGGAATGTTATAAGTATCTCTCATTGACTATGGGAAAATATTCCTCAGACCTGAGTAATTCATTGTTTACTTACTTGTGGATTGGACATTTTAATTTCTGTCAAACGCCTTGCCGTAAAAGGGGGTTATAAAGACAGCTATTGGATTGCCATGAATCAAGTAGAGAAAACTTGAATGTACAAGATTGGGATTGTCCTCTCATTAACATGAGATTGTTGTCTTATAGGCCTCTCGAAGAGTTGAGACTGTAAAACGCATGGCCATGCTCAGATGGATTAGAGATTAATCATCTGTCTTTAACAGTTCACTCAGGAATTCGAGAAATGCATTTGAACTTGATAAGGATAACATGTTATCTTACCTTATGTTCGATTGAAGACATTTTGTGATAAAGGAATATGAGTGCACACTTGTCTAAAAGGACAAGTGGGAGATTGTTGGAATTATGTCCTTTAATCAATGTGCACTTTCCTAATATAGTTGGAGGTTACATTAATTACAGAGATAATTAATTCAGTCATTTAATTGATTAGAATGTTTAGCTGGAAACCGCTTCTATCAGCTAGTAGCAACTTATTATGACTGAACCTGTAGGGTCACACACAAGGCATGAAATTGGGAAAGACTAATTATCAATTAGACTTAGAGTCTAGTTGTAATTATATGAGATAAGTCATGGAATCCAATCGGATTAGGATTATCTTATCCAGTAGGATAGAGATTATCTAATCCAACTGGATTGGGATTATCTAATCCAACAGGATTGGGATTATCTAATCCAACAGGATTGGGATTACATGGACTAATTCAGGTTGGAAACTAATTCAGTTTAACCAGTATAAATAGATGGTACTGGGTTAAACAGAATTCATAATTTATTCTATTAGTTCATGTGTTGAACAAGTAGAACAAATAAACCCTGAAATTCTCATAAAAACAACCTCATCGTAAATAAGAAGAAGGAAGGCGGTCGCCAGTCCTGCTTGCTGATCTGTTCTAAGCTAACATCGGTGTAGGCGTTCTGATCGTGCTGTGTGGATACTTATAGAGGAATCACACTTGAGGTTCTTGTCTCCGGAATGGATTGCATCTGAAGGAAGAACACTGTTGAAGAAAGTCCTTTGCTCCGCACATATTTATTCTGTTCCTACAAGGTAATTCTAAACACTCATTTAGATTCATATTAATGACATGCATGCGATCTTTGGTTTGGTAATTGATATTCCGCTAAATTAGATTTAATCAATTCCATCATATACATCTTCTCAAAGATGGTAATACAGCTATCCTAAACATGGTAACACAACCATGTTCGAAATACACTTCTATTATACCTGGTAATACAACCTCTATTCCAATAAGAGTTGTATTCATACCATAAATACATATCTTGGTGATCTACGGATTGTAGCCATATAAATACCCTAAAGGTTTGGTAGACATCTCATCTAATCTCATACTTTATATTTTACGCCTTAAGCAAATATACCAACTTGAGCGTCGGAGTGTCTATCCCCGGGACACCCGGGGCCTTTGTCTTGTAGATCAGTTCGAGAGCCTGGTTCGTCGTCGAAGTGTTGGTGTCCGGCATACATCAATTTGGCATGCCCAGTGGGACATCTCACACTCATTGACGACGTCGCCGAACCTTATTTCCGATCTGGTCTAGCGCACTTGAAGAAGCAACTTCCCCGACAACATGTCTGACGCCGAGCAACCCAGACGAAGTGCCTGAGTGCTAGGGCAAAATCCAGAAGAGAATTCAGAAGTGGAGCAACCCCCTCAAGGACATGGACGCGGTCGAGGGCGCGGACAGCCTAGAAGATCTCGGGCACACTCTGCCTCAGAGCCATCACCAAACTCTAATCTGGGTACCGAAAACTCCAACGTTCCGTATCCATCAACCCAAATCCTGTTGGGATAACACCACCAATCTCTGGTCCAAATTCTGGGATATTTAGAACACCTCCTGGATCAAATCTCATCGTATCCAGGATACCAGCATCTGGCTCCAATTCTGCTGCATCCAGACCCCCACCTCCTGAAACAAACCCTATTGGATCTGAAGTACCAAACTCAAGTCAAAGGGTTTTCACCCAAAACGACGTGAATTACAGCGCGAACATTAACAATTTAGATGGCCTGAATCAGGAAAATAGGTTGGGGTATAGTAGACCCAACTCGATCTTTTCTCCAGAAGGGAGAGCGCAAAGAGATCGACAAGTTCTTGAAGATACACAACAAGAAGGAGAATCTATGATAGAACATTATCATAGATACATGAATCTCGCCATGAGACGTTATGATCAAGATGAAATCCTCTTAGTAAACTTGTACCGGATGATGGTAGGTAATAACACTCCGAAGAAGAGGAAGAAGAAGAAGGATGGCTCCCACAACAATAACAACCAGGGTGGCAGAAACAAAAATCCTCAAGATCCTTCCCCACCACCGTCAAATGGATCCAACCGAGTCATCAACAGCATTAATGGCTATACCGGAGAAGAAATCTCCCTAACTAAGCTGAAGGATAGTGTGCGGACCCTGCCACATACCAAGCTGGTCAACAAGAGTCTCCACTCCGAAGAAGTTATTACTTTCTCGGACATGGATGACATACCGAATCAGATGCCTCATTCTGTTTCTCTCATCATCTCGGAAACCATACAAGATTCTTTGGTAACAAGAGTCTTCATAAACAACGGGAGTGGGGTAGAAGTAATGTTTTGAGATTGCTTCTAGAAGCTAGGATTTACCAAGGGAGACCTCAAACCTACGGGTCCGATCTCGGGGTTTACCGGAAATCCCGTAACACCTCTTGGAAAAATCACACTCCCGGTCACAGTAGCAGATGGGATGAGGAGCCTGACCCTCTACCGCATATTTGTGGTAGTCAACACCATCACACTTTTCAACATTATCCTTGGCAGACCTTGGATGTGCCAAGCTAAAGCCATATGGTCTCCCTACCATTTGATGCTGAAGTTTCCAACACCACAAGGAATAACTTCAATTAAAGGAGACCAAGGAGTGGCGCGTTCTTGCATGATCACGGCCATCCGTGACGCCATAAAAGTGAGTAACATCTCAGCCAACAAAGCCATCTTAGGAGATTTGGTTCCCAACCCTGATCTCGAACAATCTATGGTGTTTTACTCCGAGGAAGATGACAGTTATGTGTCAAGAGATCCTCCAACTCCGGGGGAAGAAGTGCTAAAAATTTTACTATCCAGCTCTGAGGAAAAGGACCATTTTTATGATTCTCATTTCGATTTTCAAGCCACCGACAATGAAGCAGAATGCGAAGCCATCATCACCGGATTAAAATTGGCTAAAGACCTGGAAGTCAAAAACCTTGAGGTCTTCAATGACCTACAGATTGCAATTCAGCAGGTCAAAGATGAATTCAAAAATCGAGAGTACAATCTTTAGAAATACCTCGAGATGGTTAAACCTCTCTTAAATCAACTCCGACATTATAAGCTGAATCATATCTCCCGAGAAGAATCGCTAATGGAAACCCTGGCGAAGAAAAAATTGCAAAGAAGATAGCATTATGGCTACTGGCATCTCGGACACATGGATGAACTCCTGCATTGAATACCTTCAAGCGGGTACCCTTCCCGAGGATAAGCACCTGGCATGGAAGGTCCGAGTTAAAACTCCGAAATATATCGTCCACGACAGCATCTTATACAAGAAAGGATATCTCCGACCTTTGTTTAAGTATGTTGGGCCTTCTGATGCTGAACACTTGGTACAAGGAACACATGAAGGAGTCTATGGTAGCTATCAAGGTCCACGTACCGTTATTCAAAAGCTCCTACAGAAGAGTTATTTTTGGCCTATGATGCTACAAGGCGCCAAAAGATATATCGAGTCTTGCCATCAGTGTCAAAGATCTGCTAATAGGGTCCACGTGCCACAGAAGAATATGATACGAGAATCCTGGCCAATTACACGATGAGGCATAAACCTCATCGAACCTCTACATACGGCCATTAGTAACTTCAAATACCTCATTGTGACCATTGAGTATTCCTCAAAATGGAAGAAAGCTGAAGCATTGATCAACATAACGGGCAAGACAACTATTAATTTTTATGGGAAAGATATAATGTGTCGCTATGGCATCCCGAGATACACAGTGACCGATAATGGAGCACAATTTGCTAATGATCCCTTCAAGAAAGGGTACAAGGAGTATAGCATACACCAGTAGCTCGCCTCAGTATATAATCCAGAAGCTAGCGGCCAAGTAGAAGCTACGAACCGAGCCTTGGTATGCAGCATCAAAAAGCGACTCGAAGGAGCTAAAGGAAATTGGATCAAAGAATTACCAAACATGATCTGGACCCATAGAACCACACCAGCTAAAACAATAGGAGAGACACCTTATAGCTTAGACTATGGGTCCGAAGCGATCATTCCCATGGAGATTGGGGTCCCTTCTGTCCGTAATTCTCAGCTAGATGATGAAGATGGCAAGGCCAAAGAAGAAAACCTTTGTCCCGACCTTGACCTCCTAGAGGAGAGGAGAGCAAATGCTACTATCTACAAGGCCAAGGTGACGGAAAGATTCAAGCGCTACCATGATAGAAGAGTCCGCTTGGCCACTTTTGTTAAAGGAGACGTTGTCATAAGGTTAGACGAGAAAAGCAAGAAAAAAGTGGAAGGGAAGCTAGCCCCGAACTGGGAAGGTCCATATCGAGTCCTAGAATCCCATCCAGGGGGAAACTACCTCTTGGAAACCATGAAGGGGGAACCTATACCACGAAGATGGAATGTGATTATATTACGAAAGTATCACGGAAGATTAAAAACTCAAGGGAGAGCCTCACAAAGGTTTGAGACTATCAAGAACGTCTGAAAAGCCTCATCAAGGTCAGAGACAAGTATACTCTAGCACAAACGGGTACTCAAACTCAAACCTACTATTTACTTTACTTCTATTCTTAAAGTTATAAGCTTAGATTGAAGTCATGATATTTTTATACCTATCCTTATAATAAGCAATCATTAAATTCCTTTTCTAAAAAGAGGATTGTTGTCTTAAGTATAACATTGATTGCTGTTCAAAACAATATACTTTATAAAGTATATGATTGGTCAACTTATAAGTTGTTTAGATCCAATATTCAAATACCAATCGTTTTGAATAAAAGAGATAGGTTCGAGATAAAGTACTTCAAAAAAGTGCTTGATTGAGGTCTATAGACCAAAAGGGCATACGTGCTCGAGAACCAATCATCTCAACATAAAGAGGAGAAACCTCAAAAACAAAAGTTGAAGTTCATATCAAAGGTGTTATTACATCAGAACATGATACTTCTAAACAAGACCCTCAAAAGGGCACACATAGAGGAAAAACCTCGAACACAAATAGTTCATATCAAAGGTGTTATTACATCATAATATGATACTTCTAAACAAGACCCTCAAAAGGGCACACATAGAGGAAAAACCTCGAACACAAATAGTTCATATCAAAGGTGTTATTACATCAGAATATGATACTTCTAAACAAGACCCTCAAAAAGGGCACATAAGAGGCTAAACCTCGAACCTAAAAAGGACATATTAAAGGTGTTATAACATCAGAATATGGTACTTTTAAATATACCTAATAAGGATTCCTAGGACTTCACCAGAAGTAACACTGGAGAGATGGGCTATTGTCAAATTTGCTACATGCTGTGACATTAAAGGCCTTGACAATATGCCCGAGGAAGAAACCCAACAACATCAAGTACACAGAGTGTTCATCATGGACAACTGCGAAGATTTGATACCGGAGTATCTTAGCTAGGCATGAGCTCCTTTCCAGTAAATCATGAGACCCGGGTTCATGTGCAAAGGATTTCAGGCTTTGAAGCTGACGAGGAGATGCCGAGACTAATCCTCCTTATTAATGGAAGAACTAGAAATCACCTCTTCAAGAGAAGGTAATGCGGGATACTTAGCTCTAATAAGCCTTAGTAAATCTCCTGATGTTACTATCTTCTCGGAGGGATCCAATGCATCCAAAAACTCGGCCCCAGGGATCCAGCATTTTGCAGTCAGAGCAGAGAGCTTATCAGCAGCATCAGGATGAGAGAAGATTTCCTTCATCATCTCCACCTCCTTTTCAGATTAGCATAGTCGCACGACGCCACCTGAGATCTCATGCAGTTCAGAGGAATGGAACAAATCTCCATACTCCATGCAAGGAAAGCACTCCAAAGCTTTAGAAGTCGCTTAGGCTCTTCTGAATCCTTCTCCTCGGGTTGATTTTGCGACAGCTCCTCGATAATATCTTGATAAGTCCCCAACTCTTTCTCTTGAGACTTCTTTGCCGACAGCAGATCCATATTCTCAGCCTCCAACTGCTTCACCCTAGTTTCCAGTTGAGTCACATCCAATGGAGTCTGAATAGGGAAAGCTAGCACAACAGACTTAGCAGTCACAGACGAGAGGGCAGCCTCCATTTTCACCTTCTTTGCCTTGAAGGACCGGCACTTGACATGTAATTCCATCACGGAATCAGACAAGTGACGGATCACATCATTAGCTCGAGGCTCTACCGTGGACAGATCCGCCATCAGCTGCGAAATAAAAGGCATATTAAAACCTGGCATTCAAGACATCTATGCAGTATGATAAGAAAGATAAATACCTCAGAAACGAAGGGATACTTCATAGAAGACTTTCGAGAAGCCTGACCATCCTCTTCCTCTGGGCAGCTCAGATAGTACTTTAACTTCTTCAGAGAAGCATCTTCAGAATCCACCAACTCAAGGTCAAATTCATCATCTTCGGAGGACTCCTCCACCACCGGTTCCATCTCCTCGGTCTGTACTTCCTCGGATTCCTCTGTTTCCTCATCTATGGCTTGGAGTGTAGCCTTCCCCTTCTTGATCTTTTTCTTCGGAAGAGACGTTGTACATATATAAAGATAAACCTCAGCATATGACACAAGAAAAACATATTATATAGTGTATGACTTGAATAGTTACCTGAAGAAGACCGACTAGAAGAAGATTCACCATGGTTCCGAGGAGACTTTCTCGGACCCCCTTTCCTGGCCTTCTTCTTTTTTCCTTGGATTTTATCAGGGAGGGCCCAATTCCGATCAGGCTTCAAAAAGCTGGAGGTAGATTTCGACCGAGGAACATCCAACAAGAACGAGTAAGTGATACTGGGCCACTGCAATACAGAGCCATGCGCGCCCAGAACAAAATCCTTTCTCTGAAAGGTAATGTCCTCCTTCAAGAGCTCCCCGATGATGCCCTTTAAGTGATTAGGGATGATGAAACCTCTATCACGAGCTATAGCATCCTTCGGATGGGGATGCAAATTAGGGACCTCGTACTTGATTCGGTCGAAAGTGAAACGGTCTGCCTCCCACGCACCACTGTTATCAGGAAACGTGATGTGTTTCCTCTTCCTTGGAGTGAGGGTAATGTATTCATAAGTCTCAAAAGAGAATAACGTATACAGACTCCTGAATAAATCCAGGCTTGGATCGTAGTTCTTTCGAGCACACCAGGAAATCACCGCCATGATCAACACTACCACATTGGAATGTATTTGGCTATGATGCAGTTGATGATGCTGCGGGAATTCATGGAATAAAGGGGGAAAGGGAAAACTTATCCCTTGCTGTAAAAACCTCCATAAAGTACCCCTCGAGTGGGGCTCACCAGATTTTTAATGGGAACTTCTCCGTCCTCGAGCTTCAAGCCAGCCTCAAGAGGATATGACAGCCTGCAGGACCGCAGATACCTCAGCGTCCTTTCGTCAACCACTTTGGTGACATAATTCACATCATTGGCATCTGGAGCCCGTTTATCAACTTGGGGCTCCGCATTAGGATCCATCTCTGACCCAGAAGCACCATCATCTGCCACTACAGTTACCACCTGCAGCGGTGAAGCAACGGTAACTTCCGTCAGCTCCCCGGACTCGACTTCCAGGAACAAGGTGCTCAAGTCACGATTAGCTGGGGCTCTGTTTCCAACAACATTCTCCACATTGCCAGGGGGAACGCTGGAATTTATGGAAGACATGGCAATATAGAGAATGGGGGGAAGAGAATATATGAGGAAAAGAAGACAAATTTGAAGAAAATTTCTTTGGAAATTTGAAACGCAAAGATGAAGATTGATGATAAACAAAAGGAAAAATTACTTGGTTATATAGCCAGTAATTAACACACATTTAAGTGGAGTAATTACCTTGACTCGCGAAACGATGCAGACAATTGGAAGGTTGGTCTTCCTCACCGCTAGAAGGTACAATGGATCAAGACCACGTGTCAATCTCCTCAGAATTCAAGAAGGCAGATTCAGATCCAACCGTCCACATGTCTTGATGGAATACGAAGAAACTTGAAGCTAGATATTCAGAAGGGTAAGCCCGAGAAGAGAGTCCCCGAAGGACACCCCGAGCTTAACACCCCGACTTATTCTCCCTCGAGTTATTGGTCTTCCCTCGAGAAGCAAGCCTCTCCTTCAACCTTCGAGATGGAGTACTCTATATTCTGAAGATCTACCTTGGGGCTAATGATAAGTCCATGGTTCGTATTTGGACCTCATTCATACTCGGACCAGGGCCCGAGAAGGGTCGTGGGCTCGAGGTACGCGGAGGATGGATCCACGGTACATCAATCATAATCCTTATAAGGAATGCGTATATTATGAATGTTCTACAAGGAATATACATCTTCTCAAAGATGGTAATACAGCTATCCTTAACATGGTAACACAACCATGTCCGAAATACACTTCTATCATACATGGTAATACAACCTCTATTCCCATAAGAGTTGTATTCATACCATAAATACATATCTTGGTGATCTGCGGATTGTAGCCATATAAATACCCTAAAGGTTTGGTAGACATCTCATCTAATCTCATACTTTATACTTTACGCCTTAAGCAAATATACCGACTTGAGTGTCGGAGTGTCTATCCCAGGGATACCCGGGGCCTTTGTCTTGCTGATCAGTTCGAGAGCCTGGTTCGTCGTCGAAGTGTTGGTGTCCGGTATACATCACCAATGTTCAATTTTCTTGCTAGACATTTCATGGTTAGAGAAATGACAAGTGAAGAACACCTTTTATACTTGAACTCAAAAGAAAAAGAAAAAAAATATCATGCTAGTATCCATCGTCTAAAATTTGAATTAAACTAAAACAAAGAAAATGTTTTAAAATCAAGGGACAATGGAACAAACATTTATGTGGTTCGATCAATTTGACTTACATTCACGGTCAGATGAAATTCGGAGTTTCACTAATATATTTGTTAAAATGATTACAATGGTATTGTTTCTTTTAGAGAGAATATCTAACTGAAATATCTAAAACTTTGGCGAAGAGAAAAGAATAAGGAGGAGAGTTGTGTGTGCTTTGCACTTCCGAGAAGTGTTTGTTTTTCTTCTCCAATTTATAGAATCAAATTTTCCCATTTCCTATTGCAGTACTCATAGTATTGTAAGTTAGATGTAGCTTACAGGTTGACAAATTTTCTCCCATTTTTGAGAGCATTTCACCAAAGTGGGGAGTGCCTTTGTGAGGAGATATGATGGGTTATCACATGAACGAACATACCGGAGATATATAATATTGTTCCTTTTCAGTTCCTGGGTAAATTTGAAGAATTGTGGAGGAAATATGCTTTGTCCTATCGCTCTTGTCATACCCTTCATTCATTTTATTAAGACATGCTAAATTATCTTCATAAAATGTGATGGGATCATCATTCTTCAAAAGCCCACTTGCGGTTCTGACATGCTGTGTCAAGGATTTTAACCATGCAGATTCTCGCCTTGCTTCATGTAAAGCAATAACCTCATCATGGTTTGATGACACTGTGGCAATCGTTTGCTTTTGAGAACGCCAAGAAACTGTGGTTCTTCCACATGTAAACACGTATCCGTTTTGGGATCTTCTTTTGTGTGGATCTGACTTTTAGTCATCATCTACATAACCAATTAAAATTGGCCTCGCATTGTTAGAGTTAAATAATCCCAAATCAATCGTTCCTTGAAGGTAACGTAACACATGTTTAATACCATTCCAATGCCTTCTAATAGGAGATGAGTTGAATCTCCACCAATAAATTTACTAGTAATAGCTATATCAAGTCGAGTACAAAGAGCTCCAATTGCACTAAATTATGGTACTTCTGGACCGAAAATTTCTTCAGATTCCTCACGTGGATGAAATTCATCTTTCTATATTAGGGATCTAACGACCATTGGGATACTCAATGGATTTGATTTATCCATATTAAATTTCTTTAAGATATTTCTCGTGTAACTTGATTGGTGCACAAGTATTCCACTTGGTAAGTGCTCGATCTGCAGGCTAAGGCAATATATTTAGTTTCCCCAAGGTCTTTCATTTCAAATTAAACTCTTTCTTTAAGTAAGAGATTTAATTCCATAATTTCCTCATTTGTCCCGATGATATTTAAATCATCAAGGTAGACATCGATGATCACACAACTTGTCGTTTTCTTAATGAAAACACATGGACAAAGGGGATCATTGATATACCCCTTTTGCAATACATACTTGCTTAATCAATTATACCACATGCGACTGGATTGCTTTAACCCATATCAAGATCTCTGTAATTTTATTGAATATCTTTCTTTGAGTTTTGAACTTGATGGTTCATGCATTTTAAATCCTTCGGGGATTTTCATGTAGATATCAATATCAAGTGATCCATATAAATATGCTCTCATGAACTGCTAAACTGATTAGGTAACGGAAAGTAATTTCATCCATAACAGGAGTATACATTTCCTCAAAATCAATCCCAAACCTTTGAGAAAACCTTGTGCAACGAGTTGAGCCTTGTATCTGACAATTTCATTTTTCTCATTCTGTTTTCGTACAAATACACATTATATTAGACGGGTTTCACATCTTCAGTCGTGAGTACAATAGGCCCAAAAACTTTGCGCAACCAAAAATTCTCAAATGAGATATATTTGGTTCTTGTTCGAGTGCAAGTTGATGTGGAAAGTATTTAATGACGCAGCATGTAATATAGCATGACCCTATACTGAAAAAAGAACCATTGTTCTCATTATTAACGGTCTAGCAATAAGTTGGAGGCGTTAGATCAATGATTCGGCCAGACCATTCAGGGTATGCACATGTGCAACAAGATGTTCAACATCAATCCCAATATACATGCAATTATCATTGAATGCTTGGGATGTGAATTCACCGGCATTATCAAGTCTGATCGTTTAAATAACATGAATAGGAATTGAGCTCGCAATTTAATTATCTGAGCGAGTAACGTTGCAAAGGTCATATTACGAGTTGAAAACATAGATACATGCATGTGACCATTTACTTGAGGCGTCTACAATACCATGAAATATTTAAATGGTCCACATGGTAGATGGATGGGTCCATATATATCACCTTGAATACGCTCAAGAAACATGGGTGATTCTGTTTCAACCTTTGTTGGTGAAGTCCTTATGATTAATTTTCCAAGAGAACAAGTTTTACAATGGAAAGAATTTCCATGAGGGATCTTCTGGTCCTTCAATGGATGTCCATTTGTTCCTTCAATAATTCTTCACATCATAGTTGTACCGGGATGACCCAGCCAGTCATGCCATATGGTAAATATTGAAGACTTCATAACTACATTATTTGATTCAACTGCATTTATATGTGTGTAATGAAGACTAGTGGGAGCATTGGCAGTTTTTTAAGCATACATTTCTTTCCAGATTTAAACATTATGGGATACACATATTTCATGGTTCCTTCAGTTACAGATTGAGTATCAAAACCACGAGAATATATATCATTGAAACTTAAAAAGTTTCTCTTTGACCTTGGTGAAAATAAGGCATTCTATATTGTAAATATTGTACCATTTGGCAATGTAAAATTTTACTCGCCAATCCCTTCAATCAGATCTACGAGACCTGAGATTGTATTCACAATTATATTTGTTGGTTTTACTTTTGAGAAAAATATTTTATCCTTCAATATAGTGTGCGTTGTTCCACTATCAAGTATGCAAATATCTTCAAGTTTAATCCCTTGGTTGGCTCCAGGTTTAGCATTATCCATTTTCAAGAGTTCAACTAAGACAGGAAAAAAATCATGATAAGAAACACAACCAATTTATTTAGTAGTATATTTCAGAAAATACACATAGCACACTTTGAATTGGAAATTACATAATTTATTACAAAATGGAAGGAAACATAGGTAAATACCGGACCATACGACTGCATTTCCAAAAAGGGTTAAATTTCTCCTTTTAGTTTCCACCATCAGCATTTCCAGAGAAATCACCGATTTCGTTATTGAAGTCAATTGCTTCAAGGTGAGTGAATGCCTCAGTGAGATCTTGGTTAAGATAATTTGCCTTCTTTCCTTTCCCTTCTAGGGTCTCTTTGTAGAGCTTGCGTATGTGTTCAGGAGTACTGCAGACGCTTGACCAGTGCTCCTTTTTTCACATCTGAAACAGTCGGTTCCAAAGTTTCCATAGGAGCTCATATTCTTGCTCCTTTTATGGGCATTCTCATAACCTTTTTCTTGATGCTACCTTTGAAAGCTAGCAGACTTGTAGGACAGGATATAACCACCTCGGTCTCGACCATGACCTCGTCCGAGACCACGGCTACGGCCTCGGCCTTGGCCCTTAAAGGAGTTATAGCTTTCAGGTTCGCCTAGGGTAATAATGTTTGCTTCAAGAAACACTCTGGAGCCGGTCGGGCGGGAATCATGATTCTTTAATAACAACTCATTATGCTTTTTAGCAACGAGAAGAGGGTAACCAAATTAGAGTACTTCTCAAACTTTCACTTGCAACATTATTGTTGCTAAGTAATATTTGATGCGTGGAAAGTAGAAAGAGTTCTTTCTATCATTTCCTCATCAGTTTTGCCCTTATCGCAATAGCTCAAGTGAGTTGTTATCAGGTACATTGTTGAATTCTATTCGGTGACATTTGAATAGTCTTGGAACTTTAAGCAGACCCATTTAGCAATGTATGTGGAAGCACTATATACTTCTGGTGGACATAAAAGTGAATCATAAAATGTATTGTTTATTTTCTGAAATATGTATGTTATAAAAGTGAATCATTAAATGTATTACCTTTAAGTAAAATGCATAGATAGACGAAGGGTTAAATTAATCACATAGAAGCAATTAAATATCACATCATTTTACTCTAAGGTGGCAAAGCCTCCTGTATATAGTATTATTGTGTTATGTATCAAGAAATTTAATTGCAATAAATCACATCACAATTTTATAAGGTGGCAGAGCCTTCTTGTGCATAGAAATATGGTGTTGTGTATAATTAAAGTTGTAAATCACATCACAAATGCTATAACGTGGCAAGCCTCCTGTATATAGCAATGTGGTGTTTAAGCAATAATAATAAGAAACAAAATTGTCTTAGTGTAGAGTTTGCTATACCCGGGCTCTTGATCTTGATGAAGATGAGAGTGATCATGCTGATAACGTGTTATAAAGTTAAAGGGCAATGACACATATTTACGTGGTTCAGTCAATTTGACATCCACGATCGAATAAAATCTGAAGTTTCACTAATATATTTGTGGAAGAGATTACAATGGTATTGATTCTTGTAAAGAAGCTATCTAGCTAAAATATCTAAAAGCTTGGCAAAGAGAAAATATGAGGAGGACAGTTGTTTTTTTTCTTAATCAAATTCTTCTTCAATTTATAGAAGCAAATTCCCCCATTTCCTGTTGCAATACTCCTATTATTGTAAGCTAGATGTAGGTTAGGGATTGACAAATTTTCTCCCTTTGTTGAGAGCATTTCACCATTTTACAACAAATAGCATGTTGAAATAATTGTATAAGGACAATTTGTTTTTGTTCTTTTCAAAAAATCATTTGTTTAAGATAAAACCACTCATAGAGTGAGGGAATATTTGTATTAGACTTCCCAAACTATGAATGCCTTAAATGGCCAAGAATAATAAGTGTTACGAGGACAAAAGTCCCAAAAGCACTCTAGTGCTTTCAAAAGAATAGAGTAAACTCTATACAAAAGACTATTTTAAAAATAGCCCTAATCAAAGCCTTTTACAGAATTGAGAACAAAACTCAAAGCGGCACTAATAAAGGATAGAAAATAAAACAAGATTTGTAAGTAATGTATAATGATGGTCAATCCCATAAGCAAAACAAAAGGAAGCAGAATTGAGGTGAGCGGATGAGATGTAGCACAAACTTGTCAGCATCTGATTGAAGGCATTTCAACCTGGTCAAGTAGAACAATGGCCTTAATATCATAGGGCAACAGATCCAAGGTATACATAGTATTGAGCTTCTGAGCAAGGGCTAGTTTGGCAAGTGCATCTGTCACTAGATTTCCTTGTCTAAGAGAATGTTGCATAGGTGCTTGGATGAGCAATCACAGCTGAAAGAGCTTCCAATGTGCAGTGACTGGATTTTTGATCATAAAAATGCTAACCAGTGAGTCAGACTCTATACAGAAGTTGTGTTGACCATAAAATGAACCAAAATGATAACCAACTATGATTGCCTTGACTTCTGCCTCCAGAGGGGAGCCTGCAGTTGAGAAGGAGGTCCAGCTGAAGTTAGCATATGAGATCTTAATATGTATCCTAAACCCGATTCAGATCCTAAGAAAGCAGCATCAACATTCAACTTAAACCCTAAAGTAGGCCTGGTCCATTTAATGACTCTTAGCCTTGGTCTGGGAGGTCTCTGTGTATGTGGAATGAAAGTAGCAACAAGTGTAGATCTGCTTATTATGATATGACAACAGTGGAAGAGGCAAGAGAAAAATGAAGAGTGTGGTTGACCTCCCTAAGGATTAGAACTCTGTTAGGTTTTACCTCCTCATAAACATATTTACATGTAACCTTCCAAAGACACCAAACTATTATACAACATAAGAGTCTCATCAGCTTAACATGAAAGCTTGGCAAGCCAGTGTATGTTAAATAATAAGAAAACCTGTCCCAAATGGCCCTAAAAGGTATGTCCTTCATTCCAATACTTGCCAACATCACCCCCTCAGATAGAGGAAGCCAGAGAGCAATGGTTAAAGAAATGATTAATAGAATCAAAGCCGGAACAGAAGTGACATTTGAAGCCATCTGAAAATCATAGTGCAATAGGACCTCTTCAGATGATAAGAGTGAATTGAAAAGTCTCCAAACAAAAAAGGCTATTTTTAATGTTCCACAACTTTGCTAGAGAAGGAGAGGATGGACTGTGATCATGAATGGTTCGGTAGGCAGATTTAAATGTGAAACTGCTTGTAGGGGTTGGCTTCCGAATAAGTCTATTCTCTCTGTGGTGATTAATGACTGAATTTTGAAGTTTACTGAAGAGTGGGTGGCAAATTGATTCACATAGTTGTGGTAAAAATCAATCTTTATTAGAGATAAACTGAGCCACAGTACATTCAGTAAGGATAGATGTTTGATCAGGAGGGAAAAGGTCTATAATAGGGCCAAAACATGTCCAGTTTGCAGTCCAAAAGTTGCAACCATTCCCATGGATCGCCAGTGAATATTGCTCCTTTATATGATTTACCTGGCAAATTCTCAACCAAGTTTGTGAGGTCATAGAAGAGAGGGGGAGGGACTGCAAAAAATGAGTCCACATTGCAGAGCCATGCTCAAACTTCCACCATAGTTTGATTGAACATGTCTGTACAATATAAGGGATTGACCTGTAACTCAAACCATTTTGCTCTACTGGAAATCAAAGTTTTGACCATTTTGTTCAAAAATGTTGTTGAACACTACTAAATAGAATTAAGTTCATTGTATTGTTTGTAACACATATTGAAGATTAGGAGAATAAACTTGTAGAAACAATCACCTTAATAAACGAACCTATGCCTAAGCCAAAAATCAATCTCTTTTAGTCACAATTATCCATCAAGCACAGCAGATGGAATACACAAATCATCCCCATAATAAGCGTTGTAGTTCAGAAGATCCCAGAAACGTGAAAGTCCAAACTCACCATGTTTAGGTGACTTGAGATAAATTAAAAACAAGTCTTTCATATTCTTTGTAAATGTTTTCTTGATCTCTAGTACCTGCAATACACCATCAGCACTTCAGTTGACCAGCTAGAGCAAGTTTAAAATATACGTTTAAACAAGTGTTCATAATTGCATACACAATGCAGGCATTGACAATAATACTATGCGCTTAAACTGGTATCAGCATAAAAGATGGAGAGGAATTATTGAAACCATTCATGGCTCGAACACGTGACAGGCTACCCCTTTGTAGGTATGAGAACGAGATTATTTGAGCATCATCGTCACCTCTACATATAAAACTAACTCAATCATACAAATTTACCTGTGAAATATTGATTTGAGGATGTTCAGAAGAGTTGTTTCCATTCGGCCCAAAATCCAAAGTGCACCCTATCAGACAAGACCTCAGTTCAACAGAACATTTGAGCATGCTGTTGATGATGTTTGCAATTGATTTTGTCTCTTCAGATAGAAAACATCTGCAACAATTATGCCAGCTCAAGTTAATACAGTTGACATGAAACAGAAGTATAATATATGCATTTCTTCCCACTAACTAAAAGTTTATTAGTCACTGTACTGAATATGTAGTTCATGCACAACAAGATCCAAATGTATCTAGTAAGCAAAACCAAAGTCTACATGCTGCAATATACTTTAGTCACCAAAAGCCTGTCCGGAAACTGGGATCTACCAAATAAGGGGTAAAGAGAAGGCTGAAAGTTAAACCAAGATGACAACTGCGCCCACCCATCCACCCCGCCCCAACAAACAGAGCAATAGAGCCAGAACAGATAATCAAATAATATCCCACTTGATTGGTCGAGACACATAAAA